>CM062292.1:424751770-430049453 GCA_031216915.1 Pictodentalium vernedei
TGCAATTATCATCTCAAAAATCAAAAAGGTATAGTAAATGATTTGATGCTTGAAGGTTACATGCAATTAACGGGATTATTCAATTAACCCTTTACCCAACGTAACGGCCAAAACCGGCCAGTGCTATTCTCAAAAATCGCCTATTAATTTTAATTATTTTTTCATTTTTTGTCTCAAAAACATAGGTTATGACCCCTCATTGGAACGAGCTCGTCGAGCTCGTTCCAATGAGGGGTCATAACCTATGTTTTTGAGACAAAAAATGAAAAAAAATAGTTATTTAAGAATTTTTTTTTGCAAGTGTCGTCTGCTTTTCATGTTGGGTAAAGGGTTAAGAAATATCCAAAATAAGCCGACTCTGTTGGAGCTAAAAACAAAGCAAAAGGGTTTTTGTGCTCAGTGCTTTTTCGAAACTTTACCCAGTTTACACGCGTACCTTTGGTTGTGAAGCCGATCTTTGGATAAAATCCACCTAT
Source organism: Pictodentalium vernedei (assembly GCA_031216915.1). Lineage (NCBI taxonomy): Eukaryota > Metazoa > Mollusca > Scaphopoda > Dentaliida > Dentaliidae > Pictodentalium > Pictodentalium vernedei. The sequence goes on from CM062292.1 coordinate 424,752,247, forward strand.
CGGTTGTTTCCTACATCTTCTGTAGATAACCTCTCCATTCTTTGTGAAATACACGACAACCAGGATAGAGAGCATCAGATCGGAGGCCGGCACGGCAGTTGGAAATATTATTCCGCATCCCATTTTGTCACCGACGTTACACTTCCAGTTTTCATCCATACAGTCTGTAGAATAGAATAATGGATATTATTGCCACTTTAGCAAGCGTTCTCTAGTATTTTAATGGAGTTTAGCGGGGCGGCAAAACTCAGTAACTCATGATGTCATGCAACCGGAAGCGGGCGGCGGACTCTTACTGAAAACAAAAATAATTAACGGCCCGTCGCCTACTTCCGGTTATGGTAATAATAGTAATAACACGATTTCGTCAGGGCATCTCGGTTTATTAACGGCCCTCGAAGACTGAGTTACAGCCCTCTAGCTTATTAACGGCCCTCGACTTCGTGTCGGGCCGGTAATAAACCTTCGGGCTGTTATTCACCCCTTCCGGTCCGTTGAGAAACCCAACACCCTCCAAATTCATGTTACTGTTATACTGACACCAAAAACTCAAGGGGCGAGTCTACTTACCAGTTATGCTGTACATCTGCTGAGCTGATATTGAGGGGTAATAAGTGGTAAAACCTGAACAGTTGTTTCTGGTAAAGCGTCGTCTGCCGGAATACACTCGACTGGAAACAACGGCTGAATCTTCCCATTTTTTATGTTTTAAACCCTTCTTTCCTGTGTTTGTACAGTCCAGCTGTTTTACTATGTTTATTTTACGTTTGAACGCATCTTATAATTGTCGTCACTCTCGGAAAATCTCCGTGTTCTGCTTTTTAATGAATCGGCAGTAAATAGGAAAAATGGCTGTAAGCTTCAGAAATGTTTTGAAAAACAGTATATGATTTTTAAAACGTAAGATTCTCACAATCAGGAAGTGGTCGCAGAAAATCTATATGATCTTTTATCTTTCTACAGTGCACTGAATGCGCCATACCATCTTGTAAAATTTTATTATTTTGTTGATGAGAAAATGAAGATGTCTCCACAAGTCCATAATTAGTCGCACATTTATTTATTTATTTATTTATTTATTTATTTATTTATTTATTTATTTATTTATTTGTGTTTAACGCTACATCAAAATCCAAGGCCATGTCGTGGGGATAAAACAATAATAATAATAATTGCCCATTATCAAGTTCGGCAGATATGACTTCACATCTTGGCTGGTATTGACCGAGCAAGATTGGTTCCCATGATGCGTTACTAGGCGCAGGCAATTTGTTTACATTGAAATTGTTCGCCGTTGTTAGGAGAATTGACGGAGTTGCTGAAAAGAATGAAAAACAATAACACTATCAGAAAAAAGTAACAGATACCAGAACATTTTGTAATTATTTGTTTTGGCTTAATAGATGAAGAGGTTATTACTGGGTTAGCTTCATGTCGGCCGAGATATCAGACCGAGGTAACTTCACATCAGCCTTCGACTTCGTATCGGGTACAGCTGAAACGGTTAACCGATTAATCGATTACTCAACGATCAGCTTCTTGATCTATCCAAAAAGTAATTGATCGATTAACCGTTACTTTTGAACTACTGTATTATATGGGCTGACAAAGGTACAAACTTGCTCCAAAACAGGCAGACATTGTCACACTGACTCACATTAATTATATGAGACAGAATAAGCATGCAAGTTACTTGATGACATACTTGTTTTTTTTGTTTGTTTTTTTATTAGGGTTTAACGACACATTAACAGCCAGGGTCATATCATGTCGGTGACAGTTTTACGGGTGGAGGAAGCCGGAGTACCGGAGAGAACCACCGAGCAACGACGAGCAGCTGTCAGCTCCCCAACATCGTAACTCCGCACTGCAGCACAGGCGGGGTTAGATTGGTTGAAGACATGCGCACCATCGACGTGCAGTACGCCTTAGTACACAGCGTCATCGTGCCCCCATGTAGGCAATCGGGGTTAAGTGCCTTGACCAAGGACACAACGCGGGAGCACGAATCAGTCGCTGAAATGGTCACCCATCCAACTACTAACCGCGCTCGACGTTGCTTAACTTCGATGATCTGACGAGACCCGGTTACCGCGACGCCACCGCGCCCCGACATACTTGTTTACTTGCATGATCATCACACTGTATCAGTAGCTGGAAAGGGTCATTCTCAGTCGTTTAATCCTTGCGGTTAGCAGACGATACTTGCAAAATAAATTTATGAATTACTAAAATCTTTCAATTTTTGTCTCAAAAACATAGCTTAGGACCCCTCATTGGAACGAGCTCAACGAGCTCGTTCCAATGAGGGGTCATATGCTATGTTTTTGAGACAAAAATTGAAAACATCATAAATTTGGAGATTTTTGTATACAGGCCTAGTCGGTTTTGTTTGTTACGTTGGGTAAAGGGTTCATGCTGTAAATCACCAACGGTATGGCAATTATTCAGATATCTATTTGGACAATCTGTTAACCAAGGTTAATCCACGTGATTAATCGATCAAGAAAACCATTTAACCGTTTCAGCTCTAGTATCGTAACGATATGAAGTTACCTCGGGCTGATATCTCGACAGATACGGAACTAACAAAGGAATAACCTCTAAATACTGTCTCCTAAATGTAAGTTTATCGTGTGTTACACGGCAACATACAGACAAGTTGGGACATACATAGTTCTACCATAAGATACAAAATACACAAAACCAATTAGGCTCCACAAAGTTGATATTCTGTTTCTCAGGCCATTTTTGTAAAATGGCATGCAGGCGGGCGGTTTGTTATTTTATTTTTTTATTTTTGTAATTATTTCTTTGCCATCAAATGTTCATGTTCTTGGTTTGTTTTATGTTTTAGGCCTCATAATCTACAGAATAGCATGGGTGGTGGTGTATTTCGTTCCGTGAGTGCAAGAAGGCTTTGAAATGCTAAAGGTGTGCAACGGCGTGTTGCACTCAAGGGACAAATTTATCAATTTTAATAACTTGGGTCAAATATCTGACATAAACCATTTCACTTTTATTTTTTCAAGTTTGTACTGGTTATAGAAAGAGAGCATGTGGCAGCCAAAAGGACCGGGGGGGGGGGGGGGGGTGAGAGGGTATTAATTAATTTTTCGCTTCTGTGTTTGAGCATCCGACAATACATTTATCAACCTACACTCATTTTTATGTATTATTTGATTTTGAAATTAGAGAAAACTAACTTAGTCGGACATCGTTTCAAGACTGGAGATGAGTGACGAAAATGTCTTTAAAAAACAACAAATAAAAAAATGACTAGACAAATAAGCAAACTTTTCAATAAAAAAAAATGTAATATCAAGAATAATTAATGGATTTTTTAGCCTTATTTCCGCTTGTTTTATAATGTTAGAGTGTTCACGTGACTTTCGAATTAATAGTTTTTCTGCATGATTCGATAGAAAAAAAGCTATTTGGGTAGAAACTTTTACTTTTGGGGCAACAAAATTAATCTCGTATTTCCTGCATCATAGTGTATATTTTAACTTCTATATTATATCGAGTTACACCACAACACGTCTCATAGGGAAATCACATCATACGTCAATGTCAGCGTCGAACGTCGTAAAACCGTACGTGAGTTAATTTCGGAATAAGAATTGAATAGAGAGTAATCACTTGACTGGACTGGTTACGTGAAATAATTCATGCGAGGTGAGGGACGTTGTACAAACACGAGTGCGCGAATGCGCACGAGTGTTTTACAATATAGTCCCTCGCCTCGAATGAATTATTTCACGTAACCAGTCCAGTCAAGCAATTACTCTGTTTATTACTTTTCATTATTAACGATAATTATATTATTTAACCCTTTACCTAACGCAACGGTCAAAACCGGCCAGCGCTATTCTAAAAAATCCCCAATTAATTTTCATTATTTTTTCATTTTTTGTCTCTAAAACATAGGTTATGACCCCTCATTGGAACGAGCTCGTTCCAATGAGGGCCATAACCTATGTTTTTGAGAAAAAAATTGAAAATAATGGTTATTCAAGAATTTTTGTTTTGTTTTTGCAAGTGTCGTCTGCTTTTCATGTTAGGTAAAGGGTTAAAAAAAACAAAAAACAATGAAGTCCCCATTACACCCACGGCAATGCGTCTTCGTTTGCGCGCACGGATACATGACTGACCCAATTGTTGATTGCATAATTCACTTGTTAAGTTATCGTTTCTAATCAAACCGGGAAATCCCAGTAAATCACACTTTGGAAAGTAATAAATTAATATTCTCTTATATTTCATTAACCCTTTCTCAAATACAATCAGTAGACGACAATTACAAAAAACAACATTTCCTGAATAAGTAAATATTTTCATTTTTTCCTAAACAATAAAGCTTATGAGCTTTCATAGGAACGGGCTCGTTCCAATGAGGGGCCATAAGCTATGTTTTCAAGAGAAAAGTTGAAAAAAATAATAAAATATGGCGATTTTTGTGAATAGCGCTGGCCAGATTCCTTGGTTCTGCAGGTAAGTATCGCCATCAAAGTTCTATATAACCTGGGTTGCAAATGAACCAATATTTTCAGTCCAGTTTTAGTCCTTAAAAACCCAATGTGAAGTTTGTGTCAAATTCTTTTACTACATCAATACAAACTTTGAACCTATGACCGTAAAATAGGACATTTGGGACACAATCGTGGATTCTACCGGATGGTTATAAACGAAACACCACGGTCGATTACGACACCTATAGTCAGTCGTAGTTTTAGAAATACTGTTGTGATCAAAAGCTTACCATAATCTACAAATAACTAAAATGCGTTATTATTTCTTGTCTATAAAATTGCGCGTTATAAAAACAAAGCATTAATTAATCGTCCCCTAAGTTTCAATGTGTTCTATGTACCAGTAGGCCGCCAGTGGGCACATTGAATACATTGGAACTCGGGGGACGTAATGGAAGCATAACAGAATTGTCCGTGATGTATTTCAGGTGTAATCTGTATGATACATGACGAGTGTTACAAACCTCTCGTTTCACCACTGTCGTGATATACACCACCGTCATCAGCATGGTACCCTATGGTTTCTGAATCCCATCCGGGCATTCGAAACTTTTCTGTCCATGCAGCACTAAGACCTAAGCCTTGTCCGCATTCTTCGTCCACTCTTGTTTTGATTTCCATCTCAAAATATGAGCACTCTGAAATGATGAAAATACTTTTGATTACCATTCTCTTTACAGTGTTTTTTTATCTTTGTTCAGGCCGTAAAATATAAATTATCCTTCGCTTCACGCATTTTATCCCAGATAACATGGTGAGTCAGAAATGTCAAAATTGAGGTTATGCTTGAGAATATCACCATTGCATATTTTATAATTTTGACAACCACGATTCCTTGTTTAAATGAAAGTGTCAATGACACTGTAGCTCAACTTGTCAAGACAAAGACATGCACGTGTAGTATGTGACACAGCAATGACAAACATCTAGGTAATGACCTGATAACAAAGGTACATATAAAGTATTGTAACGGTCTGTACATAAATATTGACCGTTGCCTGTAACAAATGGAAAAGGTAAAGTATTGTAAAGGTGGGTAACAGTCAGATGCTAAACTAGAAAAGAAAACTTTGAGTCCCAGAGTGGGTCTGACTGAACCCCAAAATATTTGTTCTCATAGCACATTGATAACAAAGGCATCCCAAAACACACTTGTTCCTGTCCCAAGGGGAAAACAAAGGTACCCAAGAAGTTTTGTGAAGATCAATTCATAAATACGAGCTGTATAGAACTTGTGACAAAAAACTGATTGGACCTAATTTTGGTACAAAATGGCCACTGGTAGCCATCTTGAATTTTGGACAGTACCCAGAAACACTCATTCTCGTCCCAAGGTGATAACAAAGGTACCCAAGAAGTTTTGTGAAGATCGGTTCATAAATACAGCCTCTACCCTGAGCCGTATTGACATGTGTGCTCACATTGTGTAAGTAGCACTGAATAAATCAAAGTTCATCTAATTTGCATAATTTCTGCATGAAAAAAAACCCCTTACAATATGTGATGTATTCCATGTTACTAAACATTCATACAAAAATTTATTCAAATCAGAACTTTCATACAGAAGTTCTGTACAAAAGACTGATTGCACTAATTTTGGTACAAAATGGCTGCTGGTGGCCATCTTGAATTTCGGACCACACCCAAAAACACTCGCTCTCATCCCACGGTGATAACAAAGGTACCCAAGAAGTTTCGTAAAGATTGGTTCATAAATATGGCCTCTAGTCTGAGCTGTATAGAAGTTGTGTACAAAAAAACTGATTAGACCTAATTTCGGTACAAAATGGCCACTGGCAGCCATCTTGAATTTTAGACCGTAACCAGAAACACTCGTTCTCGTCCCAAGGTGATAACAAAGGTACCCAAGACATTTCGTGAAGATGAGTTCATAAATACAGACTCTAGTCTGAGCCATATTGACATGTGTACTTACTGTGTGTAAGTCGCACTGAAAAAATCAAAGTTCATCTAATTTGCATAATTTCTGCACGAGAAAAAAACCCGTATTATATTTGATGTATCCCATGGTACTAAACATTCACACAAAAAATTATTCAAATCAGCACTTTCATATGGAAGTTCTGTGCAAAAATCTGATTGCACCTAATTTTGTACAAAATGGCTGCCATCGGCCATCTTGAATTTCGGACCGGACCCAAAAACACTCGTTCTCGTCCCACGGAGATACCAAAGGTACCCAAGAAGTTTTGTAAAGATCGGTTCATAAATACGGCCTCTAGCCCGAGCCGTATTGGCATTTGCACTTACAGTGCTGAAAGTAACACCAAAAACATCAAAATTAGTCTAATTTGCACAATATACGCACGAGAAAAAAACCCGTATTATATGTGATGTATCCCATGGTACTAAACATTCATACAAAAAATTATTCAAATCAGAGTTTTCATATGTAAGTTCTGTATAAAAAAAAGGTTTCTGCATCATCGGTACAAAATGGCGGCTGGCAGCCATCTTGAATTTTGGACCGCACCCAAAAACATTCGTTCTCGTCCCACGGTCATAACAAAGGTACCCAAGAAGTTTCGTAAAGATCGGTTCATAAATACGGCCTCTAGAGCGAGCCATAGCAGCTTGGCACTTACAGCTCTGAAAGTAACACTAAATAAATCAAAGTCAGTCTAATTTGCATAATTTACGCACGAGAAAAAAACCCGTATTATATGTGATGTATCCCATGGTACTAAACATTTATACAAAACTTTATTCAAATCAGAACTTTCATACAGAAGTTCTGTACAAAAAATGATTTTTGCATCATCGGTACAAAATGGCCGCTGGCAGCCATCTTGAATTTCGGACCACACCTAAAAACACTCGTTCCCGTCCCAGGGTCATAACAAAGGTACAGAAGAAGTTTCGTAAAGATCGGTTCATAAATACGACCTCTAGCCCGAGCCATAGCCAATTGTTGACGTACGGACAGACGGACAGACGGACGGACAGACGGACGACGGACGACGGGCCATGACAATAGCTCAAATTTGACTTCGTCAAAGTTGAGCTAAAAACAGAAGAACTGGGATTTTTGATGTTTGTATGTTTGTTGATTTGGTTTTTTTTTTATGTTTTCTCTTTTTTTACTGTTGTTTTTTTCTGTTCGAAATACCCCGTTTCTTTGGGTACAGAGCAGTGATGTAGATATGGTGATGGAGGGGATGCAAGTTCTGTATGAAGTTACGAGTTCTGAAAGACGTCTTCGTCACTGATATGATTGTCCGTACAATCTAACCTAACTTTCATTCCTTCATTAAGTTCACACGATCTCGTTCCAACGAGGGGTCATAACCTATGTTTTTGAGACAAAAAATGAAAAAAATAATGAAAATTAATTGGCGATTGTTGAGAATCGCGCTGGCCGGTTTTGGCCGTTACGTTGGGTAAAGGGTTAATAAATGTTTTGAACTTACCTCTATCTAGCGGCCTGGGTGCCTGTATACTAAAGGCTAATCTTTCTTTATCATCATACGATACCAATTCTAACGTCTTTGCATCGTCGTCCCTATAGATATGCTTGAACCCATGCCATTTACTCATAAGATCCTAAAAATACAAGAGGTGCAAACGTTTTTTTTTTTTATCTTTTCTAGGTTTTTCGAATTTAAAGCTAAAAATAGGTTTGATTCTCAGGCAATCCCTCATTGAATTTGAGCCCCCTCGTTGGACATTTTTATTGCCTTCAGACTTAGAAAGTCGTTATAACGACTTACGTACCTCTTTATAAGAAGTTAGTAACTTGTTATAACGGCTTATAAGGCCGTTATAACGACTTACGTTACTTGTTATAACGACTTGTAAAATAAGTAAGTCGTTATAATTAGTTTACTAAATATTTATAACAAGTTACATAAGTCGTTATAACACTTTTTACGTCGTAATAACGAGCTTACTAAGTCGTTATAATGAGTTTACTAAGTCGTTATAACGAGTTAGTAAGTCGTTATAACGACTTTTTAATTAGGTATAACGAGTTAGAAAAATATTTCAGACATGTTCTAAATACGCTTCCGTACTTATCTGTTTTCTATTTTTGATATCTTTACAGGTCAGCTGTCCATTTAGCCACTGGTACTTCAAAGTTGACACCGTGTTCACTTGACACAAATACTTGGCACACTTAAGCCTATTAAAGTATGCCAACTCCTTGAAACAGCACAAACACGAAAGAGCTTTTAAATGGTATATAAATACAGCTATTCCCCACAGGTGATCACTGTATCGTTATAAAGCAAACAAAATGTCATCGCAATTTTCAATTTCAATATAGACGATCAAAAATATATATAAAGTTTATCATATTTATCCCCACGTAGAAACAAAACACATAGAAATTGTTACGTGCATTCAAGTTCTCGCCCGAACATTTTATCAATTTTTTCGTCGAGCTCGTTCCAATGAGAGGTCATAACCTATGTTTTTGAGACAAAAAAATGAAAAAAATTAGTTATTTAAGAATTTTTTTTACAAGTGTCGTCTGCTTTTCATGTTAGGTAAAGGGTTAATGCCTTTGTTCTTTTCCTTTTCTCTTTTTAATCTGCTAAAAACATTATTATTTTTGTACATTATCAACTGCTAGCATAACATACTGGATTGTTAATGTAATGGAGGAGGTTTAGCTTAGTGTTGAGCAATTATCCTCCAATCACTTTCCTTTCTTGTTTGCAAATAAAATATGTTTAATCTAATTAATTAACCCATAGGTCCTTTGAGGCTTTTTCACAGACTGGACGGCACGGATTTGAGTTACGAATATTGTCCTTGAAAGCCTCTTATATGTACTCGTTAAATATGAACCAATATTGTGCTAGTTAAAGAGGTGAAGACTAACCTGCTTCTGAGAAATCTCTTCACCTGTCATCTGAGGCCATTCCATCGTCAGTTCAGCTGGACCACGTGACACACCAATTGTTGCGTAGAGTTGATCTGGTGGGCACATGATCCATTGACGGTATACGAACGCTCCATTCTTGAAGAAGTTTATGATACTCTTCTCGGGAAAGATCTGCTCCATATAGATCATTACAGTGTCGCCTAGCAACGAGAAATAAAAAAGAACAAGCGTTAGTCCGTACTACGGTTATTAACCCTTTGAAAACGAGATACCTCTTTTTCGGCCCAGGCGCATAGTACGTTATAAACTTATTAAGGTGCTATATAAGTAATAGAATTTTTTTATTTTGAAATTCCCACCTGTGATATTCCTTAAATTCAAATTAAATATACACAAATTATACATCAAAATGAAGGTTGAGGTGTATAGGACACGAAACACAAAACTAATCCACTCATAGAGTGGTCAGAAAGCACCACTGGAAGTCTGCTACCGTATTCGTACCAGAACTGATAATAAAATAATATTTCATAAGAACAACTTGTGGCCAAGTGTGCTTTACACATCCAAGAACAAAGCTAGGGCATCAACATTCTTCAAAACACAGCGACAGAGCTGCATGGGGGTAAATTCCAAAACTGTCGCCTTTGTTTACATTGTTTCCGGTCAACGTCATCGGACGGAAAAAGCATCGAAAAACAACGCCGTCTAAACTCAAATAATGAGAAAGATCGCCTTAATACAGTATACTATTATTAGATATAGACTGTACAGTTGCCATATTCTGCAAGGTATCATGATGCCCGCTGAAATTTCTTAGAATTACGATTTTGTTTTTGATGGAAATTCGTGGTGTCGAGTGATTTGCGCATGTCCGTTGAACACGGCATCCATCTTCAATAAAAAAAATGCAGACAGTGTTGTCCTTTTCCCAAATGCAGTCCTATCGCTGCACTCTAAAGTATTTTGAATGCCTAGCTTTATTCTTGGATATGTGAAGAACATATGGCTACAAGATGTTCTCGTGAAATATTATTGTATTATCAGTTCTGGTACGAATTTAATTTGATTAATTTATTGAGGTTTAATGACACTTTTACAGCCAAGGTCATATCGTGTCGGTGACAGTTTTACGTGTGGAGGAAGCCGCCCGGAGAGAACCACCAAACAACGACGAGCAGCTGCTTCCCAACATCGTAACTACGCATTGCAGCACAGGCAGGGTTAGATTGGTTGAAGACATGCGCACCACCAATGCGCAGTACGCCTTAGTACACGGGCGTCGTCGTGCCCCCATGTGGACAACAGGGGTTAAGTTCTACGCCCAAGGACAGAACGCAGGAGTCCGAATCGATAGCTCAGACGTTAAACCCATCCAAGGACTAACCGGGCTCGACGTTGCTTAACTTCGGGGATCTGACGAGAACAGGTTACCGCAACGCCACCGCGCCCTGTTCTGGTACGAGTACGGTAGCAGACTTCCAGGAACCTGTAGTACCTGCAGTCAACTCTATGAATTGATTACGCATGTGTTTCGTGTTCTATACATCTCAACCTTCATTTCGATGTATAATTTGTGTTTATTTAATTTGAATTTAAGGAATATCAGAGGTGAGAATTTCAAAATAAACAAACTTCTATTACTTATATAGCACCTTAACCCTTTACCTAACATGAAAAGCAGACGACACTTGCAAAAAAAATTCTTGAATAACTAATTTTTTTTATTTTTTGTCTCAAAAACATAGGTTATGACCCCGAGCTCGTTCCAACGAGGGGTCATAACCTATGTTTTTGAGACAAAAAATGAAAATATTCTGAAAATTAATTGGCGATTTTTGAGAATAGCGCTGGTCGGTTTTGGCCGTTACGTTGGGTAAAGGGTTAAATGGGATGGCTGCAAAGTGAATGTGTGGTGTAGATCAATCAATATTTTCAACGTGCAGTCTTGGGGCTGCACGTTGAAAATATTAATTGTCCCACCCCCAAATAACGAATATGGACTCTTTCAATTGTTGCCGTTGAACTGACATGGAAAATACCACTGAGATTTAAAGGGTTAATATGTTATATCATTTCAGTCCCGTGTAATACATACTATAAAGCACGAATGAATGTCTCTTTATATCTTTGTTAATCCGTATTTATTCACAGATATTGAGTTTAAATTATGCACCTGGGGTAACCTTTTATCGGGAACTATATGGACTGGGTGAATGTTATGTAAGACATCGCGTTAACCCTTCGATCGGAGCAAGCTACCAACAACTGTTTTTACTGTTTGGTCAGTTTTCGAATAGCAGCAGCATCTTCACGCATCTTGTGTTTTTGCTGAGGGATAGTCAACTGTTGTATGTGATACACTGCGGAGAGGGCTCTCAGAGACATTTCCAACTGTCTCTCACACAACGTCATTTCGTCACCTTAATGTAACTTTACGTCGCAATTTTATTTATTTATTCATTAGGGCTGAACGACACTTTCTACAGCCAAGGTCACATAGTGTAGGACAGTTTACGGGTGTAAGAAGCCGGAGTACCGGGCAAACCACCGTGCAGGGGCGCGGCGAGCGAATGGCTAGACTCCCCAACCTACCGACCCCACACAAGCAAGGTTAGTACTGGTTGAAGACAAGTGCAACATCAACGTGCAGTATGCCGTTGTACACAGCTCCACCGTGTCCCCAGGTGGGCATTCTGGATGACGTGCATATCCCAAGGACATAACGTAGTTACTGCTGGTCGGGATCGAACCGTGGACATTTCGATTCGAAGTCCAAGGGCCTAACCATGAGCCACCACACTTCCATTTTCAAATTTGCCTCTAAACCATAACTAAGACACCTTATTGGAACGAGCTCTTTAGTTGTTAACGAATTTGTTTTGCACATGTCGCGTGAAGAGTTCATGTAACAAACACTGGGAGTGATTTAGGATATTCTAAGCCGATATTTAGGTCTTGTAACTGCAACTTTGGTAAGATTTTTGTATTGTGTAATCAATAATAGAGTTTATAATAGGCCAAAACCAAAGTCACCTTCTTAGAAAAGGCTCGTCGATTGTGTTAAATAGAACTATACTCAAAGAAAGAAGGCTGAGTATACTTTTACAAATAATGACCATCATCGTAATGGTTAGAGTACATGATGCAAATGATGCTAAGTGTACTAACAGAATTCGTTTGGCACCAAAAATGCAGCAGTTGGGACTAAAATGTGGTAACAAAACTAATCTGTTGGTAAGTCTCAAACGTGTTGTGTTTTTTTATTACAGTGCGTCGTTTTCGATCAATATACATTATCATGACCATGTGTATGTCCTGTAATTTGTATCAGATCATTAACCCTTTACCCAACACAGACGATATCAAAATTTATTATTTTAAATATAATTTTTTTAAAATTTTCAGTAATTTTCACTAAAACCATATCATGTGACCCCTCGTTGGAACTAGCTCGACTAGCTCGTTCCAACGAGGGGTCACATGATATGGTTTTGTTGAATGTTTTTGAAAAATAATATTTTTTCAACTACTGAATTAGCATATTACGCGGGCGGATGCGGGCGATTCGTTGGGTAAAGGGTTAGACATTTTCAGGTCTGTGATTTTAAGCATCTCTATTGAGTTGGATTTTGTTGTACACAGCTTTCGGACGGATTGTCGTACAGAAACCAAAAGAATTCTTACAACTGCATTATTCAATTTCATCCAGAATTACAAAACCCCTTAAAGCAGTTTCGTCACTCATAGAGTTGCAAATTTGGCAAACACGGGGGAAGCACCTCTCTAAATAGAATGTCGTGCTCTCTCTCCAAGAGTCTCTCTTGCATTCGACAATTGGTTTAAAACTAATAACTTCGCGCCACTTTTCAACACTCTATATATTCATGGGTATTGAAACTATAACGTACGATTGGTCGCTATGGTGGCCTGAACCAGAACCGGATGATTACCAATTTGGTGCTGTTGTTACAATTGTGTTAAATAAAATATTGAACTGAAGTGAATTGAACTGAATTGATATTTTTGAGCGAGGATCTTTGAAATAGATCCCCTGACAACACAAGTATGTAATTGTTAATCCCTATTTCCAACGTGAATGCAGTTGCATTTTAACCACCTCAAATAGCGTACCCATCGAAACAATACATTTATAACATCATTTTAAAAAGCACAAGTAAAATATTGGCTCACGGATCTTGTGCTTCTTAATGACTTTTCCTATCATTCGATTTATCTGGGTGAATCTCTTTACGTCGGTGTTTTCTTCGCAAGTTATTCAAATCCCATGTTATTTTAGCTCTACAGCTGTCCAGAAACAGACCCGGAATAAGGACAAAATACACATTTCAAGAATTTATTGGACCGGTATCTTCCGGGTCTGTCAGACCGTGTTCGGCGCTCACATTGCTTTGGTGTCAGTAAAAGGTCATGTCATTGCAGTGAAGATCTCTTCTCTGCCGGATTTCTTATGGCTTAGTACCACACGGAAGGTATCTAATTATCAGTGAAGATAAGAGGACTCTGTTACCTGAAACACCCAAATCTTAAGGGCACATACAGCTGCTAACTACCACTTCTTTTCTGTGTTAAAAGTTCCACTGAGAGTATTCTTTCTTGGGTACACAGCCGGCAGGCTACATTTAACTTGGCTATGTTTCAAACTCTCAACATCAAAATCTGGGTACATATATACTCAACTGCAGATAACTTAACAGTGTTTCTACACTGCATTCTATACATGTTACATACATACACACATATATATATATAACTAATTGAAATTGACGATATATATATATATAAGCAATTCTTAATTCATTTAAAGTTTTTGAAGAATATCTTGACATCAGGTATGTAAATCTGGGTGTTAGGGGTCATAAGAATCTTTTTCAAAGTCTGTCTAACAGTATTTTTTTACCTTTTGCTTTCTATTTTCGCAACGTTTTTTTTTTCTAATTTCAGATTGTATTCCACATCCGTTCAGTCAGAACTTTGCTTAAGAAACTTTTTTTATCGCGACATTTCTTTTCTTCCGTCGTTTGTAGTAATTATAGTAAAAAATAGTCTGGGCTTTAACTGGTTGAGGGCTACATTATTTTTGGTGGTTGAATTTGTTATTCAAGGTTATTTTATTACAAATTATTGGAGAGTGCCCACAGGCACTCTCCAATAATTTGTAATAAAAAGATTTACATAAACAAATAAATTTGCATTTGACTGAATATGAAATATGCACAAAGAAAATGTTGGCTTTTTCTCTGATGCCCTCACTTTTTTTAAAGCCCTGATAGTGGCTTCTAGCACTCAATCAGTTAATAATTAACGAAGATGTCATAATTATTACATATTATTTTATATTACCTTTGCCGTATGGATGATCGCTATGTAGACCAGGACCACCATTAAACACTCCACCAGTATCACTAACATATCGTACATTGTTGTTTGAGATCCACTGAGGTTTACCGAGGTAGCATTTAGGATTAAGTCCACACATGATGAATGAACCTAAATAGAAAAGACATACATAAATTCAAGACCTTTCAAAAATAAAATGGCCATAGAGGAAAGGAGTGGAAAGTACCATCAAATGAATTCTTTGTTTAATTGTTACAGTATATTACCGTGCCTTGTGTGAACACTGAAAATATTTTATAGACTAGGCGCTTGGAAAGAAATTCGAGTAGGCTACCCAATCAAGAGAATTGTTTAAACCCCCACGACACTGAAGATTCCTGGTATTCCAACATTACTTGTCTAATAGTAATATATTTATTCTTTTACCAGCATGTTTATTTAACCATTTAGCGTGAGGTATTGGTCACTCAAGACTGGGCAATTTTCTGTCACATCACGGTTGCAGTTATCCCATATGGATCCATATGGGATGAGTAGACGCCATTTTGGATTTCCAATAAATATCCCCCAATAAATACACGTCGCGGAGAGTGCGACGACAAAATATCTCACCACTTAGTGAAGTCTTGAGCTATTTGTAAACCGATCAATAATGTATAACTCCAGGGAAAACTGAGTTAGCGCTCTTGCGACACCCGAAGCAGACGTTTTGTTTATAAACAAAACACACGTGTAAAAAATCAGTCAGCTGCACCATAAAATGTTTCGGAAATTCGTCGGAACAAGATGTAGCGGAGAAAAAGAGGAAAGTGTACTCCGAAAACACAACAAAATGGAATGCGAATACGTTCTTGTTAAAGTGAATTGGATGGCTGTTAAAATAAATACATTATGGTGTACTTAGTTGCCGAATACTATGTCATATGAAGATCAGCAAAAGCAATATGCGACTCAGCGAACCGCCTCGTCTCGCCTCGCCAAATATTGTTTTGCTTCGTTTCATATGACACCGTATCCACCAACTAAGCACACCATTTTATAACATATATCTCAAATCCCTGTAGTTCTGTAACAGCAGGTGTAAAATTCTATATTCACATTAGCACAATTCAGTTATTTCTTATTTTTTAAGGATATTCTAATGATGAAAAGTTTAGAGTTTGTTTGCTTATTATACATTGTTTCAGTGTCATTCCCCTTTATAAATAGGTTCACGTACATAAGTAGTCCCGGGGCCACATGTCCAATTATTTCCAAATGAAACAAAATACTGCATTTTGATTGGCTGAGAGGTACGGTGTAACTTGCAAGCCACAGTGGCCTTTTTACACCGTGTTTAACCGCGGTGTAAAAACAAGAATATACAAGAGCAAGCTATATGACTAAAAAAGTACCATTTTTAATTATTAATTCATACCTTCTGCTCGGTTATGTTAGAACAAAAATAAAAATACAGGAAATTTAATATTTATGTGCAATAAAATATTACAGATATGGATGTCATTGGAACTGGCTCATTGAGCCAGTTCCAATGACATCCATATTTGTCTAGTTTTATTTAAGAAACTTGTAAAGTAAAAATTTTCTGTCAGTTTTTGCTCACAATGTAGGTTAAAGTATTAAGTACACCAAAATTCTTGGAAATAAATCCGGTATCCTTTACACCGGTTTGGGATCTCATACACCCTTCGGATTCGCCTCAGGGTGCATGAATTCCCAAACCGGTGTAAATTACAATACACCATGGAAAACGCAAGGATAACTAATATTGCACATATCAGAGTTAAGCTTGTGCTCACTGAGTAGAACCCATGTTTCGTATTATACCCTTCCGAGAAATGCCAAATTTCCAAATCTTGTATCCCCGTCAACGCTTTGATGATTACGTCACGGAAATAGACGTTATATAAACATAACGCATATTAATTACGTTGTATCTATGGTTCAACATACAATTGATCTTATTTTTACGTTTTTGAAATAAATCTCTTTATCTATTGCAAAAATCTTTTAAAATGGTTTGAACCAGCCATTGTGTGCACCCTTGAACCCCTGGATAAAAAAGCATGAAAGCGCCCTAAAAATTATCTGAGAATTTGATCACACTGACCTTCTGAGAGAGAGCGAACTGTCATCGTGAAATATCTGGCTTTGTCCGACAGTGGTACCTTGTGATACTGCACCAGACTGGTTCCGATTTGGACGTCATCGCTCGTGACAACTACGTCATCACCTCCGTTATTCAGAATAAAATTCTCCGAAAACGTGAAATAAACATGGTGGTCATCTGCCGCCATATTGTCCGTGTCATCGTGGCATAATCAGTTCCTGGAAAAAAATTATGTCAAAGTTATTATTTAAATTTTCATCCCGAGGAAAAATTTCTTTAATTCAGTCAGTTAGTGCCTCTTTAGGCGTCCGGAGGATATCACGTTATAGAAGGTCTGAGAAACAATTTCCAAATTTTCACCATCCCTGACTTTTCTCGTCATGAAAATCGAGTTTTGATAAAGTTATCTCCCTTGAAATTATTTGACAAGCGAGGAAGGTCCAATTAAGACGCGTGTCTTGGAGCTGTCTGTTTATTCCGTTTATAAGTTTCAAAAGGAAACCTGCCTTTTTATGACAAGCAACTTATTTAGAAGCAACTAAGTAACCGTCCACGTTGGATCTCTGTTTAGTAAATGTGTTTTTACAGTAATTTGCAAGTTTTATTCTTCCCAGAAAACAATTAGCAAATCTTATCTCCTATGTTTTATATTAACCCTTTACCTAACGAATCGCCCGCATCCGTCCGCGTAATATGCAAATTGAGCAGTTGAAAAAATTGAATTTTTCAAAATATTTCAACAAAACCATATCATGTGACCCCTCATTGGAACGAGCTCATTGAGCTCGTTCCAATGAGGGGTCACATGATATGGTTTTGTTGAAACTTTTTGAAAAATTTTTTAAAAATTATATTCAAAATAATAAATTTTGATATCGTCTGCGTTGGGTAAAGGGTTAAAAGAAATTTCAGCTGTTCAATTTGTAAATTACGCGGGCGGATTCAGCCAATTCTTTATGTAAAGGGTCAACAATGTGAAAGCTAATCCTACACTCTTATTGCTTCCTCCACACGTAAAACTGCCCAACACGAGATCTCCCTGGCTATAGAAAGTGTTGATAAACCCCAATAAAAAAATCTCAGGTTTGATTTTGAACCCATTTGTAAAGGGTATTTGGGGAGCACTTTCGCCATTGCACCTTTTGGGATTCTCGTTACAATATAGCGTTTTTTAGTACCAAGTATGGCTTTTGGTTACGCGTCACCTTTTTCGCGCTCAACGCTCTGACATGAACGTATTATGGGAATTTTGTGATTATATGTAATTTATCTATATATTATAAATACAGCTATTGACTATCTGGGTACAATTTACCAGAGTAATTGCTTTTGCACCGGCGAGTAATTTCGCGATTGCGAAGAGTGCTATAGGGTTAGCGCTTTCGGTAACAAATCGGTAATAGAGCTGTAGGTTTTTTAATTTCTTGTTCGGTTTCGGTTTTGGTTTTTCAGGTGGAATAAAACCTCAGTTCGGTTCGGTTTTCGGTTTGTTCATGAGGCCAAATAAAATTCAATAAAACTCATTCTTATGTCCGGAGTCATAACTTGATGGCAGTGAAATTCAGTGAAACTCAATGAATGCCCGAAATAAGCTATAATACATGAAGAATCAGGAAGGCCAATATAATAAAAAATATACTTAAATATACAAAACTTTTATTGTGCTTGGCCATTTTTCGAGGTCTGACACCTACACACAACTTGAGGAAAGCTGCAAACACAACTAAACTGAAATGTCGGAAATTCACAGAATGTGGCCTTCCCAGAGTAGTAAGAGCACCCAGACACTGCCATTGGCAGTGTCTGGGTACTCTCACTACTCTGGGATGGCTACATTCTGTGAATTTCTGCAGCAAGAGAGTATTTACTAAAAAACGAAAAACCTTAGATTACGGGATGTCGACGGTTTCGGTTTCGGTTTTTAAAAAAAAAACAAAACCTCGGTTCGGTTTCGGTTAACCTACAGCTCTAATCGGTAATAACCTTCTTGGTGCCACAGGTACTCGGCACAAGCTGTGAAATCGAAAGAAAAATGATATCTCATAGTATTTTTGAATCGATGCTGACGTATCAATATTAACAAAGTACACAACTAGCTTTTCGAAAAAGATAGCACTCATCTTCATTATATTCCCTCAAATTTGATTCACCCAACGTATCCAGCAGTACACGATTTCAGAGTTTGTTTGTTTGTTTGTTGGTGGTTAACGTCACATATTTATGCACCATGGCTAATCGTGACACAACATGGAGATGAAGTCAAGTTTAGTCAATCGTTGATCAACATGTTGCCCATTTTAGAGGACTTTCACCCCAAGCATTGGTGACTGGGTCCTATTTTACTAGTAAAGCGGAACTGGTTTACCACAGTAAACAAGTGCTGCTTACTTCCCGGGGTTCCCACGGGGAACACGATTTCAGAGGAAAGGGGAATGAATAAGCTTTACAATGGTGTATTACACGCCCGTTGCTTGTTCTTGGATTATTCGTAATAACTGGGGGAAGTCTCAGAAAAGACGGAAAAACACTTAGTCGGACAAGTTGTTGTTCAGGGGAAAGTGGGTTACGAACGAAAATTCGCCAATTTATTATAAAAATCGAGGTCCCATTGTCTTTGGAAGGCATTATCAAATATTAAACGTATACCTTTATCAATTACTAATCTTGGATCCACATTCATTCATTTCGTGTGTTTAAATTTATCTTTTAAACATTTTTTATCCTTCATTTGAAAACTCAACAAGCTGTCGGCGTCCATCAAAGCGGCGAAACCCACACAAAACCAATCCCATTCTCCCATTGGCTTCTTTTCACGTATGATTTTCTCGGCATAAATAGTTGCCAGTGGGAGAATGGAGATGTTTTTGTGAGCATCTTGTCGCTTCTATGGACGCCGACAGCTAGATGAGTTTTCAAAATAAGGGTAAAAAATGTATAAAAGATAAATGTGAACACCAGAAATGAATGAATGTCGATCCAAGATTAGTAATTGATAATTATTTATTTATTTATTGGTGTTTAAGGTCACATACTTATGTACAATGGCTAATCGTGACCGTGACAGTTTTACGGGTGGAGGAAGCCGGAGTACCCAGAGAGAACCACCGAGCAACGACGAGCAACTGTCAGCTCTCCAACATCGTAACTCTGAACTCTACACCGCGGCACGGGCAGGGTTAGATTGGCTGAAGACATGCGCACCATCGACGTGCAGTACGCCTTAGTACACAGCGTCATCGTGCCCCCATGTAGGCAATTGGGGTTAAGTGCCTTGCCCAAGGACACAACGCGGGATTGATAAAGGTATACGGTTAATATTTGAAACTACGCAGATAATGGGATTTCGAATTTTTATAATAAATTGGAGAATTGTCGCTCGTAACCCAGTTTCCACTGAATGGCATCTTGTCCAACTAAATGTTTTTCAGCCTTTTTGCTACTTCTCCCAGTTATTATAATAATATATAATAACCCAAGAACACCCAACAGTCGTGTAATACACCACTGTTAAGCTTATTCATTCCCCTTTCCACTGACACCGGGTACTGCTGGATACGTTGGGTGAATCATATTTGAAGGGGGGGGGGGGGGGGGGTATAATGAAAATTGATTGATTTTATTCAGTAGTACAGCATGTATACAGTTAATAACAAAAATACATTGAGGTGGCACACTTCAGAACTACATGGCTGCACGACTGGGAGATGGCGTAGCCACTAGTGGCTGTCTTCCCGTCATTCCCGTTTAAAAAAAATGAACAAGAAAAAAGACAAAAAGCAGAGAAAGGAAGAGAAGAGAAAAATGAAAGAAGAGAAATAAAACACGAGACGCAGACGTGACAATCGAGGCAATCCTGACAACAGCGTGTTCACTGGTAAGAGGGGATTTTATAACCATACTGCAGTTGACATGTTAGACTGGTTCTTTCCGTCATGTGAGAAATCTATTCTATGTATTCTAGCATGTCATCCCCTGAGTTCCAATGTGCTCCATGTGTCAGCAGGCATAAAGAACACATTGGAACCCAGGGGACGATACGATGATGCTTGAGTTGAAGAGAGAGGTGGCGATGAAATAAGTGCTATCGTTTTCGAAAAGCGAGTTGTGTACCTTGTTAATATTTATGTACCATTATGGGGCACGTCAGCATCGATTCACAGATGCTATCAAATATAATTTTTCTTTCGATTTCTCAGCTTGTACTGTGTACCTGTGCTTGGTGCTAGAGGCAAACGGTTCGTCTCTCTCTCTCTCTCTCTCTCTCTCTCTCACGCGCGTGTGAGCTTGTTCCAATGAGGAGGTCAAACGCCATGTTTTTTAAACGCACCAAGTGAAAACACAGTAAAATTTAAACAAATACTTTTGTGAATAAGCTGGCCGTTACTTTAACCCTTTACCTAACATGAAAAGCAGACGACACTTGCAAACAAAATTCTTGAATAACTAATCTTTTTCATTTTTTGTCTCAAAAACATAGGTTATGACCCCTCATTGGAACGAGCTCGACGAGGGGGTCATAACCTATGTTTTTGAAACAAAAAATGAAAAAATAATAAAAATTAATTGGCGATTTTTGTGAATAGCGCTGGTCGGTCTTGACCGTTACATTGGCTAAAGGGTTAACTAAAGAGTAGATAAAAATTTGAAAGTTAAGAAGGAGTACACACAGGTTTCATATACTTCTACCACTTCACCATGGCTAATTTATGTCATAAGTTCTATGTTCTCACCACTTCACCAGAAAAAGTCCATCTGAACCACCGGGTGTAGGGCGAGGTAGATCACCCAGCTTTCGCCTCTCCAATTCCCAGTTAAGATAAAAAAAAATAACTCTATTTCCAGTGATCTGCATTGTAATATGCTTGTTCTTAACACTCACCTCTATGAAATGGAGACTTCGAAACTTACCTATCATAAACCATAACAATATCCATTATTTCAACACAGAATATCACAGTATCTTGAAATAATTTTCCAGCGACGACGAAGTACATTCCATTCAAAATCCAATAACACGTCTCAAATATAACATATATATTCCTGTATGTTAAACTTAACGAGTACAAATTTGTGCTTCAACACATGTGCGAAACCTTATGTCAAAACGACAGAAAAATCAATGAAACACCACATCAGAACTTGTTAACGGAAATTCCCCTGTGCAATGAGTTTATGAGGTGCATGTTTCGGATAATTAATATGTTTGAACTGAACCATGACAAAATCATCTACCCGCCCTTGTCACTAAAACACCACTTCGTTACTTCAAAAGAAAGAAGATTCTTCAAGCAAACAAACCTAGTTGTGTAATATACCCTACAGTAATTTACTGTCGCATTAAAGTCTACCTGGCAACCGTCCATTTACAAAATCGATTTTTCTGTTTAGATTCTTCGGAAAGTAGAAACTCAGCTTGTTGTTATTTATTGGAAAGCTCTCTACGAGAGCTTTCCAACCAATGACAACCAGCGAAGATTTTTTTCGCACTCTTAATACCAAGTCCTTAAAATTTGAGAGTCGTCGGTTGCAGTTAGTTTCGACACGCGCAGTACAGCGTAAAACATACGGGTACTTTAAATGTATTGACATTCGTGGAAAGCGACTACACAATGTTGGTAATTGTGCATTTTATGTCGTACGATTATAAGGTATGTGCTTACATATCGCGTCTCGTTGAAAATTAATAGTCAATACTTTTCTCCGATCAGTGACAAAGAAAAGTATTGACCCTGAGATCACAGGCGAATGGCTGATAATAATCTCAACCCATTAATAAATAAATATAAATGGAATTACTGGTAGTTAATGGTGATAAAATTATGAGAAACGGGTTTCATTTTGTTTTGTTGACTAAAGGTGATATTGGGTGCATTGGAATTAGGAATAAAATTAAGTTTTCTCGCACTCGATCTCAAGCATTGTAGCAAACATCCACCCACTCTTCCACTTATCTACCCACTCAATGCTTTTGTCAACGTCACTCACACAAATCCCTCAATTAACCCCACGATGTCCGAGAAACAGCTGTTTTTGTTCACAGCTCTAAGCTCTATTCTGTTGATGGTGATAGCGCGTAAGAATTATACATATATAGTCTGCAATATTATATAAGCCATCCACTTGAAAACAGCAAAATAAAAATGTTTCGAAGATCTCGCAAACATACTTCACCGATTGCTTTCTTTACCTTAGCTGTGTGTATTCAAATTTACCCGATACATTACAGACATTAGACATTTAAAAGATACACCACGCGTGGAATCAGGCCATCGTGGAAGAAGGTCATGTAAGAACGCATCTGATTGGCCTTTACCTTATGACGTGAGTGAATGCTTTGACACAAAATAGCGTCAAACAAGAAAGTAAACAGACTGCCGAAGATTATATTTTACTTTAACCCTTTACCCAACGCAGACGATATCAAAATTTATTATTTTAAATATCATTTTTTGAAATTTTTCAAAAAATTTCAACAAAACCATATCATGTGACCCCTCGTTGGAACGAGCTCGACGAGCTCGTTCCAACGAGGGGTCACATGATATGGTTTTGTTGAAATTTTTTGAAAAATAATATTTTTTCAACTGCTGAATTTACCTATTACGCGCACGGATGCGGCCGATTCGTTGGGTAAAGGATTAAAAAGATCAATTTCGTTCACTTAATTCAAGTTCAATCGTGGTATAAATACAGAACATAGCTCGAGTAGAGGAAGGGGGACAGGAATCAACGACTCTTGTTGGAATTCCTTTTTATATTTCACGCGCGCCTTCAGCGCACGTAAAATACACGAAAAATACCACCTCAGGAAATTAATTCCAATCAGATACCCGCTGCACAACCCGGCTTCCCCGTCGGCGAAACTGCGACACGCATGCAACCTCTTGGCGATTAATGTCATTTGCGACAGACTGGCGATCGCTGGGACCGGTTCAACCACTTCTGCCCATATTTGAAATTAGGATATGATCGCCTATCAATCAGCGATAGTTTTTGCAACTTGTCAGTGATTGATGGGCAACTTTTCGGCAACTTTCACCGCAGAAAGAGCGATAGGCTTGCAGGTGGTTGAGACCGATCGGTGACTAGTCAGCGAATCTTCGGTGACTGGTTGCAACTGAATGGTGACTGGACGGTGACTAGTTGTAGATCTATCACCGATCAAAACACAATGCGTATAAACGGGGTGCTTTTCAGAATCAAATCATTTCTCTACAAGTTGTCAAGATGTTAACAGCAGAACAGTTGTAGTTGCTGCGCCTGCAAAGAATAAATGAAAATACTGCAGTTGACGTGAACTCTGTGAATACTTGTAACAAAATGATGTTGTAATGCGCAGACAGGTCTTTTTATAGACGATGACATGTTGCAAATCCAACGGCTAATGGTCGGCGCACGCTTGAAAACCATTTTACAACCGATCGACAACCAGTCGACCACCGCCTCATCACTGATCAATCACAGATAGATCACACTAGGTTGCAAAGAGTCAACACCCTTGTCTATCCGAAAACCGATCGTCTCACAGTGGAAACCAATCTGCAATTAACACCACTTGGAGACCTCCAGGAGACCAATGAAACCACTGAGCGACCAAATCGGTCGCAGCCAGTCTTTTGTGCATGCTCAGTCTTTTGTGCATGGTTGCGACCGAATGGGGTTTGTGACCTCTCTGAAACCTTGTAGCGACTTCAGTGAAACCTTTCAGAGACCTCTGAAACCTCTTTGCGTTTATCCGTTGTTTTTGGTCGCCAAGAGGTTGACTCGCGGTTGCATTATCTGTGTGACTGGGGCTTCAGGATTTAAACAAGAGGTGGTGTACATTTTAACACTTTACACAGATAAAAAAACAATGTTCATATTAACCCAAAAATCTTCACTCAAGTAATAGGCTAAATTTGTCTCTCATTGGATCGAGCACGTTCAGGTCGTTTCAGTGTGGTGACATCACACATGCTCTCGAAGAAACAAATCGTATTACTACAAGAAACAATAATTCGTCCCCTGAGTTCCAATGTGTTCTATGTGCTAGTAGGCACACAGAACACATTGGAACTCAAGAGACGAATTGGTAATTGTCGTCCAGAATTTGCTTTGGCGAATAATATGCGACCATTTGGGAATTGTTCCTTGTGTTTGGATGACGACATTGCTGAAAGCCCCAGACTTCTCGGTTGGGGCTCCTCACCCGAGTCAATCTGAATTTTGATACTCTCTGGTGAAACATCATCCTGCATAAAAAGAGATTTCTTGTTAATCTTTGCTTTTGGCCTCGGTAACTGTAATGTTGGTGCAGCGCCTGAAAAATTCGATCACCTAAATTTTTAGGGCAGCAGGTCTCCAAGCCCAGTTTCTACGTCTCTGTAGCTCCTTATTTAATCTTATTTGTTTTACACGGATTGGCGAACAAGTTATGCAACTTATATTAACGCCTCTCTCCTTGGCCCAATGGCGTAGGTGTATGGGATGACCTTCATAGCGCCAACTTCGTGGCCTAGCTCTTCACGAATACTACGCGAAGGAATCTTTAGCCTGCACGGAGTGTGCCTCTCTCCGCACAGAGGACAGCCATTTTACGTCCCACCCGATAGGACGGTACGCAGTGACAGCATCAACCCCACAATTGATGCTGACAGAGAGTATTCCAACACCACGAGAACTTTCCCCGATGGACACCACTCTCTTCTGTAGCTGTTCCTCCCCTCCCCTCACACACACAACCCCACGGAGAACAGGTTTTGAGAAAAATAAACTCTGAAATGAAGAGTTATGGTAAGCTTTGAATGACAAAATCTGAAGACCTGCGCGTCCTTTGTTTTCTCAACTTACGAGGCATGGTCTCGCATCAAAAACGAATTTGTTTGAAGAATAAAATTGCTTATTATGAACAAAATAATTCATATTAATGTAAAGCGTTTGGTTTCAATAACGGCGTGAGAGCACAAACAAGGATGGAAAAGCGTGAGTCTCCTGTAAAACGCCAGTGAGTTGACATGGTTGGAATAACTGCCAAGGAAGCGAACATAATCCAAGGGAGGTAACTCAAGAACTATAAAGATGGTCAAAACGTTCACGGTTTTGAAGACATTCCATGACAACAATGCTCAACTTTCGCTCTCTGTGCAACATAGAAATTTGTTTTGAAAAAAAAATTACCTATACATCCATAAAGTACATGCTCTCTAGAAAAAAAATAAGCTGGAAAAAATATATGGTCCCACATCAAATTTCAATTTCAATTTTGAGTTTTCACTATTGCCGTATGGTCTTGCACTGAATGGCCTTAACATGTTTTTTTTTCAAGCAACAAACTTATTAATCCATTCCAAAGAGTGGACAAACCAAAATTTTAATTAATGGTTTCGAAACCAAAATATATTGAACCAATCGGCTGATCTTCTCTATTTAACCCAACTCACAACGTTTTGGGGTGTCAAATGTACTGGGTCACGTGTTTACTTATTTAGGCTCTGATAACCACAAAACGCGGCATTTAATATTTTCCCCAACAAAACAAGAAGCCGTGTAACAGGAAAGACATTTGTACAGGAAACAAATTACCAGTTCTGAGCGATTTACAAACTAAATAGAATGCGCTAAACAGTTTTGGAGAGAAAAAACAAAACAAAGCAAAATCAAAAAAAAAAAAAAAAAGAACTCGATGGTTATGTTCCTAAGTGCAGGACATAAAAGGTACACACCCTATTTTGTTTTCGCAATACATTTAGAGCTGAAACGGTTAACCGATTAATCGATTAATCAATTATCAACATCTTAACCGATCCAAAAAATAGTTGATCGATTAACCGTTACCTTTGAACTACTGTATTATATGGGTTAACCCTTTACCTAACATGAAAAGCAGACGACACTTGCAAAAATAATTCTTGAATAACTAATTTTTTTCATTTTTTGTCTCAAAAACATAGGTTATGACCCCTCGTTGGAACGAGCTCGACGAGCTCGTCCCAACGAGGGGTCATAACCTATGTTTTTGAGACAAAAATGAAATAAATAATGAAAATTAATTGGCGATTTTTGAGAATAGCGCTGGCCGGTTTTGGCCGTTACGTTAGGTAAAGGGTTAACAAAGTAACAAACTTGCTCCAAAACAGGCAGACATTGTCACACTGACTTACATCAATTATATGAGACAGAGTAGAGTGCTGGAAGCCTATATTTGGGCTTTATTCTGGAGTACAGGTATTGCAACTTAAAGGTTTAATTTTGTGTGGATGAACTTTATATTATTTTTGAAGTGAAATCATTTAATCAGTTAGAATTTGTCCTGTTACAGTTTATGGAAGATTAACCACTGACACTCCCCCACAAACTGTAAGAAGGCAAAGTTGTTCGAACAAGTTTTGATGACCAAAAGATAATTTAGCACTCTGCCTGTTAAGTGGTAGAGAAAACCTTATCTAAACATATAACTATAACTAATGTAGTAGTATAACCCATTACCTTACATGAAAAGCAGACGACACCTGCAAACAGAATTCTTGAATAACTATTTTTTTTTAAATTTTGCCTCAAAAACATAGATTATGACCCCTCTTTGGAACGAACTCGACGAGCTCGTTCCAAAGAGGGGTCATAACCAGGGCTTGGAGGAGTTAAAATTTTCCCTAACACGTTAACGTGTTAAAAAATTCTGCGTTAACGAGTAAAATGACATTAAATGTTAAAATGAACAAAATTTTAATAACTTCGGCCATTTTTATTAATTTGAATATGATTGAACTTACGTACAGTTCGTCTCTTGAGTTCCAATGTGTTCTATGTGCAAAGGCAGCCTACTGGCACATAGAACACATAATCATTGGAACTCAGGGGACGAGTTGTTAATATAGTTCTCTCAGGTTATCGTAAATTCTAACATTCAGCGATGTTTTCTTTTAAGAATACAATCGCTGCGGCCGTATCCTTAGAAAGAGACATCCGCCGTTGCTCGAATACCAGTACTTACATGGAAAATAGGCATTCGGATGAAGCTGATATTGCTGTATCGCCAAATATCGGAGGGCTTCATGGTCTCTCCACCAAACCATTGGGTCGTCAAAAATTGACGGACATCTAAACTATTCGTGTTCTTCGATTTCGTCAAAGGGCGCAAAATTCGACGTCATCGGCACGCGTGATCCGGCTTGGGTAAACACAAGATAACGACGCAATGCTACATATTATACAATTATAATCTTCAATGTTGAACGTTATTAACTTGGTTAAATTTTTTAACGTTGTCAAAATAATTAACACGTTAACGTTTGAAACCTTAACTGCTCCAAGCCCTGGTCATAACCTATGTTTTTGAGACTAAGATGAAATGGTGGTGGTGGTGTGGGGGGGGGGGGGGGGGGCTCAAATGTGTTGAGCATTTTGAACATTCTCCCCAGCTCCTGAGTAGTGAGTCTCCAATTCAGTTTATCCTTCACCAACCTATCTTCCTCTTTTATCTTACAACAAGAACATATTTCCCCCAATACAGCTAAAAACGTCTACACAAAATGCAAATCTGTGTGGAACGCAGCAAACGCACATGCGATCATTTTTTCAGAAAGAGAAAGTTTTCACCTGTTCTCATTGAAAACTGGTTAAACAAGTCGAGGCCACCGTTTTGATAAAAAGTAGTTAAAACGGTGGCCTCGCCTCTGGGTCATACATCGACTCGTCCTAACAGACTCGTCGACATATGCCCAGACACGAGGTCTCAACTTCAATACACCATCTCGAAAACCCACACAGTCCTGATAACCAAAATGTATATGGAGCTGAAACGGTTAAGGGGTTTTCTTGATCGATTAATCACGTGGATTAACCTTGGTTAACCGATTAATCATTTGTCCAAATAGATAACTGAATAATTGCCATACCGTTGATGATTTACAGCATGAACCCTTTACCCAACGTAACAAACAAAACCGACTAGGCCTATATACAAAAAATTCCATTCAAATTTATGATGTTCCAAATTTTGGTCTCAAAAACAAAGTTTATGACCCCTTCACTGGGACGAGCTCGTTGAGCTCGTTCCAATGAGGGGTCACATGATATGGTTTTGTTGAATTTTTTTTTTAAATTTAAAAAAATGCTATTTAAAATAATAAATTTTGATATCGTCTGCGTCGGGTATTTAATTATTTATTTATTTATTTATTGGTGGTTAAGGTCACATACTTATGCACAACGGCTAATCGTGACCGTGACAGTTTTACGGGTGGAGGAAGCCGGAGTACCCGGAGAGAATCACCGAGCATCGACGAGCAACTGTCAGCTCTTCAACATTCTAACTCTGTTGAAGCTCCGCTCAATCAGGGTTACAGCGGTTGAAGACGTGCACCATCGACGTGCAGTACGCCTTAGTACACGGCGTCATCGTGCCCCCATGTAGGCAACCGGGATAGAGTGCCTTGTCCATGGACACAACGTGGGTTGTCCCGGATGGGGATCGAACTCGGGACCTCTAGCATAGAAGTCCAACAGTCTACCACTGAGCCACCGCGCTCGCTTTTGCGTTTGGGTAAAGGGTTAAGTTCTCACATTTATCTATATTTGTAATATATCATGATGCTGTGTTTTTCCGAGTTTCTGAGATAATTCGTACATATGTTTGGAACATAAAAATGGAAAGAAAATTATTATTAATGTAATCTAACAGTATTCACCAGGTGTATTGTGTATGCTTAACCCATTACCTAACGTAACGACCAAAACCGGCCAGCGCTATTCTCAAAAATCGTCAATTAATTTTCATTATTTTTTTCATTTTTTTGTCTCAAAAACATAGGTTATGACCCCTCGTTGGAACGAGCTCGACGAGCTCGTTCCAACGAGGGGTCATAACCTATGTTTTTGAGACAAAAATGAAAAAAAATAGTTATTCAAGAATTATTTTTGCAAGTGTCGTCTGCTTTTCAGGTTAGGTAAAGGGTTAAAATACGCTTACAGCTGTGGTGTTTACCCTGTGAGAACAGTTCTGGGTGGATATAATTATTGTTACTTTTTAGTATTTGTTGGTACTTAAGGTAACTTTCAGCATTTGTGACTAAATCACCGCCGCAACACGGGTGTGAAGTCAAGTGTATCCAATTCCTTATACCTATACTAGATGACTTCCATCTTGGCCGTTAGTGACAGGCCCCTATCTTACAAGTAAAAGAGAATTTGTTTACCACAGTAAAAAAGCACTGCTCCTCTTCGAAGAGTTCCCAAGGGAATCCGGAGAATAACTTTCTTCGAATTATTTTTAGTATTATTACATAAAAAGTGCTGACAGTAGCGATGAGTTAAGCTCAAGAACATTTAGTACAAAACTACCAAATGCCTTCTATATAGAGACCGTGATAAGTTGATATCTGGTTTGAACAAACGACATTCATATCTAAAGCCTGTTGGGCGGGTGGTAGATCAATTCTTCTACATTTTAGTTGTAATTGTAAATGAAATACAATGGCTTGGGCGGGCACTATTACTGTACATGGCAGGTAAATGAAAAATTAGATCTTAGACCAAACGGCTGGAGATGGTTTTGTTATTGTTTAAAGTCATTCCTAAAATTACTCAGTCCGTTTAGTCCACCAAGCTGGCAGCGGTAACCACCAATGTCCAAAAATTACACGAAAGTCCTAAATAAGAGGGCATACAGTACGAGCGCCGTGGAATGGTCAAAATCAACGTGTGGGCAGTGTTGCCCACGGGGCCCACGGGCGATTTTCGCAATAAATTATTACTAGTTTTCAGCAAATATTCAATGAAAGAAGCACCGGGTCGTACCCGTGCTTCATTCGATGAAAATTTGATGGCGATTCCATTATGTTTTGGCGGAGACTCACTGTTAATGCATATGTGGAAATATTGCCCACTCGTGGATCCTGACCTTTCCACAACGACCGTACAGTAACTGTTCGTTTTTAAGGCTTTTTATTTAAGTTCACTAAAAGTGATTTAACCCTTAACCCAACGTAACGTCAAAACCGATCAGCGCTATGCACAATAATCACCATTCAGTTTTCATTATTTTTAACTTTGTGTCTCAAAAACATATCTTATAACCCCTCATTCAGACGAGCTAGTTGAGCTCGTTCCAATAAGGGGACATAACCTATATTTTTGAGGCAAAAAATGAGTTATTCAAGAATTTTGTTCGCGAGTATCGTCTGTCTTTTGTGGTAAGTAAAGGGTTAACTTTTAAATGCCTGGAACTGATGCACATTTTTCTGCACATTGACAATCTACACCCTGTAGGTTTATAGTTGTTCTATAACTTAACAACAGCCAATGTACTTATGTAACTTCCAGTGTTTTCCCAGAGACTGCATGTTGGAGGACGTGTTGTTTGTATTTGCGTATATGCAATTTCAAGTGGATTTGCTTGCGCGCGTGTGTGTATGTGTGTGTGTGTGTGTGGAGGGGGAGAGGGGGGGGGGGGGGGCTAGTGGGAGAAAGTGGAGAGCTTAAATCCGCCATCCACATACAAAGTGGAGCTGCGATCAGGGGAGATAATTTGTAGTTTCTTAACTCTTTACCTAACCTGAAAAGCAGACGACACTTGCAAAAACAACTCTTGAATAACTAATTTTTTTGTCTCAAAAACATAGGTTATGATCCCTCGTTGGAACGAGCTCGACGAGCTCGTTCCAACGAGGGGTCGTAACCTATGTTTTTGAGACAAAAAATGAAAAAAATGGTGAAAATTAATTGGCGATTTCTGAGAATAGCGCTGGCCGGTTTTGGCCGTTACGTTAGGTAAAGGGTTATATGAATGTTAATTGCTGGATTTGTGGCACATCAATTCTGTTGCCGTTCTTTCTGGATGCTGAATTTATGAAGGACTTTTCTTGGAAAGTGTCTGTCAATATCCACATTAATAGGATTGAACATACTCTCTCTCAAAAAGTAACAGTGGTAACTATTGAAGAAATAATTAGTTCTGCTATATCATCACACAATTTACACTTAATCTATTCAAGGAGACTATTAAACTATGTACATTATTAGACTTTACTAGGCAGTAAAGTTGCTGGTTTGAGATTTTCTCCATGCTGGGCGTTCTTCGTTTTTCTTGTTCAGGATATTCAAATTAATTTGTAAGTGGTGAAGAGGTTGGTGTATGTTTTCTCCCAGAAATACCAAACGGGGAAGTTTGGTGCAAGAGGATAGGATACCCTGAATGAAGTTATATCGATTTTGGTTAGTCTGTTCTCTTAACTATACACTCTACAATCAGTTTGGTTAAAAATTAACCAAAATCAACTGGGTTGAGTGAATATGAGCCCAATCTGGGCAACAAACTGGCTCATTTGATTATGCGGCTGAAGTGGGAAACAGGGGGATATTTGTTTATTTATTTATTTATTGGAGTTTAACGACACTTTCGACAGCCAGGGTTACCTCGTGTCAGACAGTTTTACGGGTGACCACCGAGCAACGGGTCCCCAACGTACTAACTCCACATAAACAAGGGGTTAGCATTGGTTGAAGACAGGTGCTCCATCGACGTGCAATATGCCTTAGTACACAGCGCCCCACGTGGGCAATCGGGATTAAGTGTCTTGCCAAAGGACACAACGCAGTTACCCATGGCGGGGATCGAACGGTGGACCTCTCGGTTTGAAGTTCAATGTCGTAACTACTGAGCGACCGCGAACCCTGGCGCAGGGTGGGGGGTTTGTATCTACCGATATAAAAGGGCGTTTCTACGCTGACGATCAATTCGAAGTATCAGCTGAATTGGAACCCACGCCACGGCGATATACTCCTAACAAATAATGCAAAATATACGCCCCAGTCCACTTGACAACTGAACTCAACGCAATAATTTGGCAATGAAGAGTAAAAAGTAAAACTCAAGGATTTCAAGTATTAAAAAAATAAAAAATTATCCAGATTAGTTTTTAGCGAATTGAAAAACGCTGAAAAAGTGGATATTTTCATTGAAGACTAAATTGGACAAATAATTTGACAAAGACAGCTAGAGGTGAAACGGTTAAAGGATTTTCTTGATCGATTAATCGCATGGATTAACCTTGGTTAACAGATTAATCACTTGCCCTTATAGGCAGTTGAATAACTGCCGTACCGTTGATGATTTATAGCATTAACTCTTTACCCGACGTAAAGGACAAAATTCGCCAGCTCTGCTTACAAAAAAATCTCCATTCAGATTTTATTGTTTTCAATTTTTGTCTCAAAAACATAGCTTGTGATCTCTCATTGGAACGAGCTCGTTAACTTAAGAATGACCAGTTCCAGCTACTGATACAGTATAATGATCATGAAAGTGAACAAGCGAGTCATCGCGTAACTTATATGCTTTACACTGCAAAAAATAAAGGTTCTCTTTAGAACCAAAACTGGTTCTAATCTTGTCCCTGAGATGGAACCAGTTCTGTTTAAACAGTATTTATTTCAAATCAAATAAATATATAAAGATTAACATTAAATATTAACAGAATTAAACATAAATTGAGGGGGGTTTCAGTCGTAAGTTTGGAGCTTATACGAGGTTGTCTCAAATCATTATTAAGCAAAGGAGATATGAACAGTAGGCATATCGAACCAGTTTTGGTTCTATACAGATACAAAACTGGTTCGATATGCCAACTGTTCATATCTCCTTTGTTTCAAAATGTTTGGCAACTGCGTTGAATAAGCTCCAAGTTTACTGCTGAATCTACTTCAATTCATGTAATATTCTGTTAAAATTGAATGCTAATCTTGGTAAATTTATTTGATTTGAAATAAATACTGTTTAAACAGAACTGGTTCCATCTCAGTGACAAGATTAGAACCAGTTTTGGTTCTAAAGAGAACCTATATTTTTTGCAGTGTACTCTGTCTCACAATAATTGATGTAAGTCAGTGTGACAATGTTTGCATGTTTTGGAGCAAGTTTGTTACTTTGTTAACCCATATAATACAGAAGTGCAAAAGCAACGGGTAATCGATCAATTATTTTTTGGATCGATCAAGACGTTGATCGTTGGTTAATCGATTAATCGGTTAACCTTTTCAACCCTAAAGACAGCTTTACCCCCTTTCTAAACAGACAATTTTTCGTTAAGATCTGTTTAGTTCTCTGATCCGATACAACACCTTCAGCACTATGGTTATAGGTACTCTATGCAGTGACCAGAGGCGAATGCTTTGTCCATAGCTGACGGACAACAGCGATTATTTAATGCCAGATTTCAAGAGGGAATATCTCTCGAAATAATGAACGAAAAAAGCTGATCTCTTCCGCCAAAAATTGTGACGCGTGTCTTTTGAGAAACCGTGTCTTTTTTCCGCAAAAACTTTATTCGTAAAAATGGCAAATTACAAAAAATCAATAATTTACCAAACAGTTGTTAATTTTTTGCCCCATGTCAATATTTGTACCCATGCTGAATGTCAAACCTTAAAACCTGGCAACCTTATTCTAGAGTAAAGATTGTACATTGCCTCAATTCTAGTGCCCTCGTTCTGGTAATATCGGGCAACCTAGAAAAACGAAACATACCAATAATGACAACGAGTCGTCATCGTAAACTTTTTCGTTTGAAGGCTTTAACCCTTTACCCAACGCAGACGATATCAAAATTTATTATTTTAAATATCATTTTTTTTTAATTTTTCAGAAAATTTCAACAAAACCATATCATGTGACCCCTCATTGGAACGATCGTTCCAATGAGGGGTCACATGATATGGTCTTGTTGAAATATTTTGAAAAATTTAATTTTTTCAACTGCTGAGTTTGCATATTACGCGAGCGGATGCGGGCGATTCGTTAGGTAAAGGGTTAAACAAGAGGCTAAATTCTCTTTTTAAGTGCATAAATAATATTTATGTGTTTGCGGATTGGGTAAGGATAGCGTTTCGTCTCTGGAGGGAGGGGTTGTTGAGTAATGTGTTCGATTTTCAACTTCTTATATTGGAAAAAAGTTCCATACACTTTTACCGTGATACGCAGTGTGTAAGTCACTTTCTTTTCTTGTGGACTGTGTCAGCTTACCTCTATACGAGTTGGAGCCATCACAAGGCTACGTTTCATCATCCGATCAACTGATGTTATTCTCCGACAGATGGAATATGTGTAGAGATAGTTCCCTATTCATCTATCTCCAGTGCTTCTTTATGTGAGATTTTGGGCGACGCTGTTGCATTCTGATTTTCATCACCTTGACTTCTGCAAGAAAAAGACAAATCTGCCAAGCACACTAACATTTTGATTAATTTTAACCTTTTACCCAATCTGAACAGTAGAAGACACTCGCAAAAAAATTCTTGAAAGGCTAAACATTTTCATTTTTTCACAGAAACGTAGCTTATGGCCCATCAATGAGCTCGTTCCAACGAGGGGTCGTAAGCTATGTTTTTTGAGACAATAAATGAAAAGATGATATAATTTGAATGGCGATTTTTGTGATCGCGCTGGTCGAAAATAAAGTTACGTTTACCGAAGGCTTAATCGAACTGCTCCGGCATTCACTTGAAGCGATGGTTGTCTGAAATGACTGTGACAATTACATGCATGATGCCAATTACGCTATCATGATAACTAAACACCAAAATCGAGAATTGCTTCCCAATTTGGGTTAGATTGAAAACTAATTCTTTTCCAACCATAGTGAGGGGAAGTCCATATGATGCACAATTTTCTACGTGTGTACCTATAAAACTAAATCTTTACATAGATATTATCATAACAGTGTGTTGATCCGTGTCGTAGTATCACGTCTCGTTAAGGTGGCCAGATTTTCGGAACACACGAGCTGCCTGCGGCAGCTCGTGTGATCCGAAAATCTGGCCACCTCAACGAGACGTGATGCGACGACACGGATCAACACAATGTTATGATAATATGTTTATCATATGACATTGTTTCGATGTCAAATTCACCCAAATTTGCCATTTTAATTAATATGCGGTGAAAAACCAGTTACAAAATAGCAGACGAAACAACAACGACTTCCCTAGTTACGAAAACTATTCACGGAAACTCTCGGATATTTCCGTGGGAGTGTGATATGGATTTTTGATTTCCGTAAGAGTGTGATATGGACTTTTGATCCGGAAAAATCTCACCCGGTGTGATACAACAGTTTGGAAAACATCGCCAAACAGTAGTGATATTCAGGGTAAAAATGTCATAGTCATATGATAAAAAACCGTATCATGTGGCCCATAATTGGAACGGGCACGACGAGCTTGTTCCAATGGCGGATCACGTGATATGGTTTTGTTGATTTTTTTATTCTTTCAACTGCTCAATTTGTAACTATATTTGCGGGAAGACACGACCGATTCGTTAAGTAGAAGGTCCAGGTAGGTAATATTGCTATTTGAACAGTAGCGGCGCCGGATTTCCATTTTGTTTATGGGGATGGGAGGGGCGGTCAAGGGCAGGGCAGGTTCTCTATCACGGAGGTGCGGTATTGTATTTTGTTATGTCATCTCTAGGGATGAACCAATCGGCGTGGATAAATGGTGGCGGCCTATGAAGCCATATCAGATCGATGATGAAGTCATCGCTGATCCCATATGAAATCAATGTTAGGTTTTTATCCACCATATTGTTTTAGAAATAAAATGCAACCGCCTCGTCTCAAAAATGGCAATCTTACAACAAACGTTCTGAATCATCCGTTGAATGTGATTAAAGTTTTATTAAACTCACTTGATCAAAAATAAATAATCTGTTTATAATATGTGTCCAAACTGAGAAACTTATTTCGATCGATAACACCATCCGACAGCTCAATGAAAATCGAAACACGCCCAACATTTACAAGTTAATCGTTCCAGTCGACAATCACTTCAGCACGAAACGATTGCTAGAGGGAGTTACTACCCTTATATTGTAATCTTACGTCTGCTTGTTTACATTTTTACAAGTTCGAAACACCAAAAAATAAATTACCAAGGCCAATTAATTAAAGGGACATACTAGATTTTGTCCACAGGCATAATAAATACGTTACGGGGTGTTTCTTGGTCGGATATGGTGTCATGTGAGGCGAAGTGTGATCAATATTAGGCGAGGCGTTAACGCCTCGCCTAATATTGATCTAAGCTCGCCTTAGCACATGACACCAGATCCGACCACGAAACACCCCGTAACTTATTATGTGTGGTGGGGCTCTCAGTATCGTCTGTTCTGAATACTTTTTGGAGTGGAGTGGAGTGGAGTGGAGTGGAGGCTATAGCAAATCTTAGCACCATATATGCAAGCAAATGCAACGGCGTATATAATATCACGATATGACAATTATTTAGTCTCTTGCAAACTGATGACCTTTTTTTCAGTGGTGATCTCAAAATATTATTTCCGAGTCGGTGGGCTCGAATGTAGTGCCAGTTAACAAAACAAAATAGTTTGCATTAAAACTTGAGCTAACTGTAGGTATTTTTTGTATAATGGTTTGATTTGTGTAGCTCTCTCAACAGGAAAATCAGACACTGTCACCGTGCTCGCCCCGATGGTTAACTGACATTCAAATTTTATTACGATACATGTAAAATTATCAATTTATAAATTTATCAATTAGCGTCTAAACATTTAGCACTTTATTTGCAACATGTTTTGGACACCTACAACATTTTCCATATGAGTTGGCGAAGCAAAATATGGCTTAACCAGTTGAACCTTTTTTTCCGGCACAGGAACATGACACGCATAATTCCGTTAGGTAGGGTATGTGGTGAGCGAATGTGTGGGGTAGACCAATCAATATTTTCAACGTGCAGCCCCAAGGCTTCACGTTGAAAATATTAATTGAACTACCCCCAAATAATGAATATGGACTCTTCCAAATGCAGCCATTGAACTGACATGGAAGATACCACCAGAGTTCAAAGGGTTAATTCGGTTGAAATTCTATTGTCTTCACCACTGTATTAAAATAAATGTGCCCTCAAACTACCACCTTTCTAACTTGAGATTTGTTTTCACCGCCTGACTGTAACTTGTCATTTTAACCCTTTACCCAAAGTAACGGCCAAAACCGGCCAGCGCTATTCACAAAAATCGCCAATTAATTTTCATTATTTTTTTTCATTTTTTGTCTCAAAAACATAGGTTATGACCCCTCTTTGGAACGAGCTCGTCGAGCTCGTCCCAAAGAGGGGTCTTAACCTATGTTTTTGAGACAAAAAATGAAAAAAATTAGTTATTCAAGAATTTTTTTTGCAAGAGTCGTCTGCTTTTCATGTTAGGTAAAGGGTTAATATACTTTTAGCGTTATTTCATCAACCCGTTAGTAAAACAAAAGAAAACCAATCCTTTTGTGGGATCTGTTCCACTTTCCTTACCCCTCCTGTATTTTCACTACTGTCCTTATGTATTTCTGTACCCAAGAAAAAATTTTCATTTTCATCTCTTGAAGAAGTGTCCACGGTTCGATCCTCACCGGGGGCAAATGCGTTGTATCCTTGGGCAAGTCACGTAATCCCGATTGCCCACCTGCTGGCACAGTGACGATGTGTACTAAGGCGTAATGCACGTCGATAGTGCACCTTTCTTCAACCAATGCTAACCCTAATTGTATGGAGTTAGAGAGTCTGACAGTTGCTCGGCGGTTCTCTCCGGGTACTCCGGCTTCCTCCACCCGCCAAACTGTCCGACACGAGGTGACCCGATTGTCAAAAGTGTCGTTAAACTTCAATAAATTAATAATAAACTTGAAGTGTTTAACAAGAACGAGTATAATTGCTCAACCAAAGCTTTCACTGGTATTCACATAAATATAGGATCTCTATAGAAATCGTGACTTCGTATAAAATTTCTGTAATAAGTGCACTAAAATCAGAGGCGGCGGAACCAGGGGGGGGGGGGGGGGGGACGCGTACCTCCCCCCCCCCCCACTTCCCACACACACACACACTTTTTTCTGCGCGATTACACAATGAATTAAATGGGCGCAAACGAACATGTCAATATATAAAGAATTCTGTAACATATTATTTGGAAATCCAAACAACATTTTGCCAAAGAATTACACCCTGGTCGCTTTGGTCTAGCCTTCGGGTTGGAAGATGATTCAAGTAGAAGAAATGAACAAAACAGGGAATGCACCACAGCATGCTCATCTAAACGTGAGACTATAGTGTGTCGTGTAATGATCCCGAAAGGAGTGATTTCGCGCGCCGAAGGCGCGCAGGGACGGTATGGGGGACAAGCCCCTTTCGACCCTCGTTGACTGTAGGTGATTCGTTCTCACATGTCTAGGCGTGTTGAAGGAGGAACTGCTTCGGGTACTCGGCCGGTGTCACCAGTTGCGTCGTGATGGTCTCTTGGCTGATGTCGGTTGAACCCTCGGGTGAGGACCAGTGTGAGAGGTTGGGTCCTCTCACAAAGGTACTATCTCTCCCCGAGGGTGCAGTCGATCTGGATTTTCGGGCAAGTATAGTCTGCTGCTTCGAGGATGATTATGAGTGATGGCCATCACTGGCAAGTATAATCTGCCTCAGGCTGTCTCTGTTTGGTTGGACTCTTTGGACGAAAACAACAACGACCCCTTTCGGGGACCACCAAGAAGAAGAAGGCCCGAACTTCCCTGGTTCGGGGGCAGGCCTGCATTGTAATCCTATTGGGTTGGGACAGAAAGATGCGCAATGCGCTTACAAAAAGGGACAGAGGCGGGACGCAGGACCAACGCTCGTCTCCCTTAAAGTGGTCGACCACTTTTAGGGATGGAGCGGAGAGTAGTACATTTACCGATATTTTATACTTTATAAATAACCACATTTCTATTGGCTGGATTTTATACACGTGACTAGTACTCAAAAATCCATGTACACCGGTTTTCCAGAGAAGATCAACTTTCTAAATATAGCTTATGGAAATCCCCTCTCTAGTTCTATTTCAATCGACATAACCTCTATAACATTGTTTATTTTTATGTTATTCTGCAGATGATAACTATGTTATTGTTAAATAAAAATATTTCTGGTTGATGTAATTGAACTTTTAATTGACAAAAAGAAGATTGTTTTTGAGGAAGGTGTATATAATAAAACAGTTATGGACTTTGGTGGGGGTAATTATGATGTGATATGAACCTAAAAAACGTATATTGACCTCGGCTAACGCCTCGATCAGTATAAGTTTTTTTAGGTTCATATCACATCATATTCACCACCACAAAAGTCCATACTTGTATTATATAGGAATGTAACTTCTCTCCCACTGGGTCGAACCATAGTAGCCTTTAAAATTTGTGTCCCTCCACTTTTATCCAGCTTCCACCGCCTTTGACTAAAATTGGATTGAGCCAAGGCTTACCGAGGCTCAGATCGATGTTAGTGAACGACGTTCAGAAAATCCATGTAAGATCGTGATGAATTTGAGATTCTTTTTAACCCTTTACCTAACCTGAAAAGCAGACGACACTTGCAAACAAAATTCTTGAATAACTATTTTTTTTCATTTTTTGTCTCAAAAACATAGGTTATTACCCCCTCGTTGGAACGAGCTCGACGAGCTCGTTCCAACGAGGGGTCATAACCTATGTTTTTGAGAGATAAAATGAAAATATTCTGAAAATTAATTGGCGATTTTTGAGAATAGAACTGGCCGGTTTTGGCCGTTACGCTTCGGGTTAACACAATGGGTGTAATTCCACCTTTCACCTAACGAAACGACTAACACTGGCCAGCGCCAGCAAACTTTTATTATTCTTTTCAATGTTTGCTCTAAGCATATAGCTAATGACCCTCGACGAGCTCGTTCCGATCAGCGGCAATAAGTTATTTATTTATTTATTTATTTATTAGGGTTTAACGACACTTTAAAAGCCAGGGTCATATCATGTCGGTGACAGTTTTACGGGTGGGGGAAACCGGAACACCCGGAGAGAACCACCGACCAACGACGAGCAGCTGTATGCTCTCCAACACCGAACTCTGAACTCTGCATCGCGGCACAGGCAGGGTTAGATTGGTTGAAGACATGCGCACCATCGACGTACAGTACGCCTTATTACACAGCGTCATCGTGCCCCCATGTAGGCAATCGGGGTTAAGTGCCTTGCTCAAGGATAGGGAGCGTGAATCAGTTGCAGAAATGGTCACCCATCCAACTACTAACCGCGTTCGACGTTGCTTAACTTCGGTGATCTGACGAGAACCGGTTACCAAGACGCCACCGCACCCCAGGGCAATAAGTTATTATTTCGAGACACAAAATGAAAATATTCAGTTATTTGGGAATTGTTTTCTGCAATGGTCGTCTGCTTTTTGTATTAGATAAACGGTTATATTTATTTATTGGTGATTAATGTCACATACTTATGCACAATGGCTAATCGTGACCGCGACAGTTTTACGGTATAGGAGGAAGCCGGAGTACCCCGAGAGAACCACCGAGCATCGACGAGCAACTGTCAGCTCCTCAACATTCTAACTCTGTTCAAGCTCCGCTCAAACAACAGCGGTTGAAAACATGTGCACCATCTACGTGCAGTACGCCTTAGTACACGGCGTCATCGTGCCCCCATGTAGGCAGCCGAGATAAAGTGCCTTGCCCAAGGACACAGCGCGGGACTTCCCGGAAGGGGATCG
The DNA here is from genome assembly GCA_031216915.1 of Pictodentalium vernedei. Classification (NCBI taxonomy): domain Eukaryota; kingdom Metazoa; phylum Mollusca; class Scaphopoda; order Dentaliida; family Dentaliidae; genus Pictodentalium; species Pictodentalium vernedei. Next base: position 424,793,645 of record CM062292.1, read on the forward strand.
AACTCAGGACCTCCAGCACAGAAGTCCAACAGTCTACCACTGAGCCACCGCGCCCCCAAATAAACGGTTAATAAATTAGAAGAGAAGATTAATTCAATTCTACTTCCGAAACCAACTCGCGCATAACGTTACGATGTCGACCTTGACTTCTGACGTCAGTAGTATGTCTCGCACGTTTCAGGTCGTCGTGGCAGGACCCCGGTGCATGACCCCGGAAGTGACGTCATGTCACGTGACCCAGTGACGCCATGTTATGTTGTTATGGTAACCCGCATGAGCGGCCATGTTGTGACGTCATCTCCATAGTGATACGTGGTATGAGTGCGCATGCGCAGCGCGTGTTGTTAGGGTGATACGTGTTTCCGTCGTCCATTTTGTATATTGGAGGCCGCCATCTTGGTTTCTATGGTAGCACGTGGTTGCTATGTAACCCAATTTTTCTGCAATAAGACGGGGTATGTTCGGAGGGTATGTTCCTTTCTAGAAGAGCAAATCTAAAAAACATCACCGAAATTGACTTTATTTGATACGGATTTCCCATTTTATCGGCTTAGCACGTAGTGCTATAGTATCAAGGGGTACAGGAGGTATGCTCTATTGAATAGGAGTATAGGGCCTGATTTTCCCAGAATCCCATTTTTAATGCCTATTGCATATGTTTCTCTATCAGTAACAGTCTATCCAGTCCAAACTATCTCTGGTTCTCTCGTCCAAGTCTTAGAATTACCAGTGCTTGATTTCCCATAATGCAGTTATCTCCCTTGGGTATATCAAAAGCCTATATCCAAAGGCCATATTCCCAGGCACCCCTTTTATCTGAAAAACATATGGCCTTCGGCACCCTTTTTCTGAAATGAGGCTAAGAGTCGTAGTAAAGTATACCTCAGTAGCCGATTGCTTTGTACTATTCTATGACTGGTATGGGAACTACGTTATGGCAGGTCAAGTGGTATTGTGGAGTGGGGGTGGGGGTAGTGCCTGGCTGTATAGAACAGCAATATAGTATGGACGATATATACCTCTGTGGGCCCCTGCAGGTCCCATGTTAGCCCTTAGTACTATCAATCCACCTGATGTTTAATGTTATCCTATGACTGGTATAGGTAGTAGTCAATGCTAGGCATGGGGGTATTGTGGGTAGGGGTACTGCCTGGTAGTTTAAAACGGTAAAATAGTATGGACGGTATATACACCTATAGGCCCCTGTTAGTGCTTGGTACTATTAACCAACCTATTGCTTTGTTTTATTATATGGCTGGTATATGTAGTACGCTATGGTAGACCTAGTGATTTTGTGGGGGTGGGGGTAATGCTTGGTAGTTTAGAACGGTAGTATAGCATAGGCTGTACATATCACTGTAGGTCTCTTGTTGGCCCTTGGTACTACTGATCCATCAGGTGCTTCATATTATTGAGCGGTATTCTGGAGTGGGGTCAATGCCTGGTAATACAGGACGGCAGCAGAGTATGGTTGCTATATTCCCCTGTAGGTTCCATCCTAACCGTTGATAGTATTAACCTACCAAATGCTTTGTATCATCCTGTTACTGGTAAGATGGTACGTAATAGCAGAGGTCCTGACCCTATTCCAAGTACTCTTGTTGTTTCGTTTATCTAGATCATTTATATAAATTATAACTAACTAATCAGATTGTTTGATTTCCCATAATCTGTATGCAGAGTTATCTCCCTTGTGTATAATAAAAGCCTATATCCAATGTCCATATCCCCGGGCACCCCAATTTCGGCACCCCTTTTTTTCTGAAAAACATATGGCCTTCGGCACCCCTTTTTCTGAAATGAGGATAAGAGTCGTAGTAAAAGTCCCTCATTGAGGTATAATTTAATAAGACTCTTATCCTCATTTCAGAAAAAGGGATTCTCGAGAAGGTACCCCAATTTCGTTCGGCACCCCTTTTTAGGAATCCCATTTGTGGAATCCCCTTTTTCTGAAATGAGACGGGGTATGTTCGGAGGGTAATACAGCATACTAGTATTAATTTGAGACTGCACAGTTGTCATATTCTATGCAAGGTATCGTGACACCTGGGGAAATTTCTTAAAAAGGCGATTTTGTTATTTTATGGAAATTCGTGATATCGAGTGATTTGCGCATGTCCGTTGAACATGGAATCCATCTTCAATAAAAAAACGCAGACAGTATTGTCCTTTTCCCAAATGCAGTTCTATCGCTGCATCCTAAAGTGTTTTGAATGCCTAGCTTTGTTCTTGCATATGTGAAGCACATTTGGCCACAAGTTGTTCTCGTGAAATATTATTTTATTATCAGTTCTGGTACGAATACGGTAACAGACTTCCAGGAACCAGTGGTGCCCGCTGTCAACTCTATGAGTTGATTACGTATGTGTTTCGTGTTCTATACACCCCAACCTTCATTTTGATGTATAATTTGTGTATATTTAATTTGAATTTAAGGAATATGAGAGGTGGAAATTTCAAAGTAAACAAAATTCTATTACTTATATAGCATCTTAAGTTGGATGGCTGCTTAGAGAATGTGTCGGTAGATCAATAAACAATCTTCAAATTACATGCGGCCTTGAGTCTGCATGCTGAAAATATCAATGGGTCTTACCAAAATAATGACTATGGATTCTTTTAATTGCTGCACTTGAACTGATATGGAACACACCACCAGTATTCAAAGGGTTGATAAGTGTCCCAACATCTCCAAACAACAAATAAAATTTTGGCCCATTTTTTTTTTTTTTTATTTAACCACCACCTTAAAATCGTCAATTTACCCAAAACAAGTTTGTTCTCATACCACCGCCCATAGATTACTGAAGAACTGAACCAGACAATAAATATAAAATAAATATTTATATAGCACATCTTGTCGTAGTTTCCACATATCGAGAACACAAACTTACTTTTCAAAAATAAAGTTGAAAATGAGACTTCTCATAAACACGGTCCACACGTCATTGTGTTGAAGGTCCATTTTCTGTTGTGGTTGTTGCTGTTACATAACGGAGTGATCGGTAAACAAATATGAATAATGTCCTGCATTGCACGGGGTTTTGGCCTCATTTAGAAAATTGGACTACTTTTATTAACCATGAAAAGCAGACGACACTTGCAGAAAATATTCTTGAATAACTAATTGTTTCCTCGAGCTCGTTCCAACGAGGGGTCATAACCTGTGCTTTTGAGACAAAAATTGAAAAAATAATGAAAATTAACTGGCGATTTTTTGAGAATAGCGCTGGCCGGTTTTTTGCCGTTACGTTGGGTAAAGGGTTTATGTCGTATAAGGCAAAACAAAATTAATCTTTTTATTCTCAGGTAGCGGCGCATTCGTTTTATCGGCCCGCGTTGGTCATATTTATTTCGGACTCAAAATTCAAAATTTCTAAAACTATCATAAGGTGTGATTTTAGCGGGATCTCATCGCGATGTGCGATACAATATGTCGTATACATTGATACAATATTGTTATTCTCTTCGCAAAATGTGACACGATTCTCATATGTATGTACAAAATAAATATTTATTTAACTGGTTAAGGGCTGGGGGGGGGGGGGGTGGCGGTGGCGCTGCGGTAACCGGTTCACGTCAGATCATCGAAGTTAAGCAACGTCGAGCCCGGTTATAATCTTTGGATGGGTGACCGTCTGGGCGATCGATTCGGACTCCCGCGTTGTGTCCATGGGCAATGCACTTAACCCCGTGGTCCACTAACGTGGCACGATGGCGCCGTGTACTATGGCGTACTGCACGTCGATGGTGCGCATGTCTTCAACCAATCTAACCCTGCCCGTGCTGCATTGCGGAGTTACGATGTTGGGGAGCTGACAACTGCTCGTCGTTGCTCGGTGGTTCTCTCCGGGTACTCCGGCTTCCTCCACCCGTAAAACTGTCACGGTCACGATTAGCCATTGTGTATAACTATGTGACCTTAAACGCCAATAAATAAATAATATAATAACTGGTTGAGGGCTAGATTATTTTTGGTGTCAAAATGTCAGAATTTGTTTTATTACAATTATTGGAGAGTGCCAATAGGCACTCTCCAATAATTTGTAATAGCACAAATTTGTATAAACAAACTATTATTTACGTTTGACTGAATAAACGTGGGCAAGGAAAATGTTGCTTTTTACACTAGTACCCTCATTTTTATGAAAGGCCTGATTGTGGCTTATAGCACTCAACCAGTTAAAAAATCTCCGTATATTTTTTTTTTTATCTCCATTTTAGTAGTTCTTTATTAATTTTGTGTTGAATGATCACTGCAACAAACACCTATCAGTGAAATCAACACGGAAGCTCTAGTATTTAATTTTAGGCTCTTACAGCAGAATTTTAGGCATCGGCGACCATTCTATCAGGAATAAAAAATAAAAATAAAAACCGCTTTCCCTCATTCGTTTGAAAAAAATGCCTGAGAATCAATTATTTAATTTTGTTTGGCCTAAATTGCTAACAACTTTCCTGTTTCAGTTGTAAATTGAAATGGCATCACAGTTTTCCTGAATAATTAGATTTTAATATTTTTGCATATTTAGTGAATTTAATTTTTTTTCCACCAAATGTGGAAATATATCCCCCCAAAGTTGTAAACAGAGTAGCAAGTAAGCCTGGCGCGCTGGAAAGTTGGTGTATATCTCAGTTTACCGTGAATCTCTGACTATTTCATCTGGATACAATAAACAGAATGGAAGCATGTAGCTATGGTTTGGGACAGGAGGGATCTCGAGGGTCTATCCAGCTGGCTTCCATTTGTCTTTTTATCTGATCTCATATTTATTTGTGGTCATGGTGAGTCATTACGCAAAAGGGAGCGCGGTGGCTCAGTAGGTAGAGGTGCAGGCTGCACGCCGAGATGTCCTCGGTTCGAATCCCACCTGCAGCAACCGCGTTGTGTCCTTGGGCAAGACACTTCATCTCCATTGCCCGCATGGGGGCACGATGACGCCGTGTACTAAGGCGTATTGTACGTCGATGGTACACATGTCTTCACCCAATCTAACCCTGCCTGTGCTGCAGTGCGGAGTTACGATGTTGGGGAGCTGGCAGCTGCTCGTCGTTGCTTGGTGGTTCCCTCCGGGTACTCCGGCTTCCTCCACCCGTAAAACTGTCACGGTCATGATTAGCCATTGTGCATAAATATGTGACCTTAAACATAAATGAAATAAATAAATTGTGCAAAAATATGTGATCTTAAACACCAATAAATAAATAAATAATAGAACTGTTTATTGTTTGGAGCTGTGGAGGCTAAATATTCACCACAAATTGTGTCATCCCACGAGACTATTTGTGGATGGTAAGTATAACGAATAAGATTAAATGGGCGTAGTGACCCTCCAAACCACAACCTCCAGGCCCCACATACACAGCCTATCCAGGAAAACACATCTGGCCTAAATGAACATGTCACGCTTTGGGGTTTTATCCCCTCTTTTCAGAGTTGGACAAAATAGCCACAAGGTCTTCGGATAAGACGAGTGTAGGGCAATCAGGATAATTAGTATACGTTGTAATTACACTCACCCACCTACCCCCCTTTGCTGAAAGTGAAAGATTACAAAAGCGATCGCATGTTCGGATGATCGGTAGATTGACTGCCAACAGCATTGAAAAAAGGAATCCTAGCTACATTTATTTATTTGTGCTTAATGTTTAACCCTTTACCTAACATGAAAAGCAGACGACACTTGCAAAAAAATCTTGAATAACTATTTATTTTTCATTTTTTTGCCTCAAAAACATAGGTTATGACCCACCATAGGAACGAGCTCGACGAGCTCGTTCCAACGAGGGGTCATTACCTATGTTTTTGAGACAAAAAATGAAAAAATAATGAAAATTAATTAGAGATTTTGAGAATAGCCTTGGCCGTTTTTGGCCATTACGTTGGGTAAAGGGTTAAAGTTATTTTCAATATGTTTGGCTACATCATGACCGCAGCACAGGTGTGAATTCAAGGTTAGCCAATCTCGTGTTCAAAGGGTTAATAATTATAAGAAGTGTGGTGCTATTCGGATATTGTCCTTCACTGTTTTGTGAAGGGCAACTGAAAAATACATTGGAATTACCCCAAAACTACATTAGAGTTACCTCCCTTAGACGGTTATTTTATTGGTTTTCGCCAGAAGTGTTGGCCATCGGCAATCGTTATCATTTTTTGAGTGCTTTGTAACAACTACCAGCGAATCTTTATTATTATAGAATCCATGGTAACTATTTAATCTTACGCCTAACCCATTAACCCTTTACTTAATGCCGCGTGACCTTTAACCCTTTATATAATGTAGCGCTGTTCACAAAAATGACCATTCCATTTTTTTCAGTTTTTGTCTCGAAAAAAAAACTTATGGCCTATAACTGAAACGTGTTCGTTGAGTTCGTTCTTATGAGGGGTGATCGGCCAACATTTTTAATTATTAAAAAATTATCAAGTATCGTGTGCAATTCGTGATAGGAAAAGGGGCAATATCAGCTACTATTTTCACTCTCCATGCAATGCATCATTTGTCCCGTAATTCTCACCAGAAGATGTTTTCGCTTCGATATGCTTTCAAAATGTCCTATCAAAAGAAGTTGCATTGAATTCGCATCCGGTCTTCTGAGTCTCTCAGTTCATCTGGTTGTTAGTTTTGTCCTAAAGTCGAGTGATTGGCGATGGTTGGGTTGTCAAAATTGGAAATAGCTGCTTTGTTCAGGATATCCTTTGATATTTCCAAGTTTTCAGATCACGCTGTACGTCAGCCATGGAAGTATTTAGATACAGAAGCCATGAAATATGGCAGTGGCAAACTGGTTGGCCTGCCTTAGCCATATGTGTTACGGTGGACCGGCCACTTGATTTTAGCGCTGTTAATCAGCTTGGTCGAATCAATTTTGAAATATTTGTTGTAGCAAATGCCGGTGTCGCTCGCTGTATTCAGGCACTAGAGAATTTGTACTTTTATTGATGTGTAAAGCCATCTTAGGCCTGGACATACATTGGCAGAAACTTTATTTATTTATTTATTTATTTATTTATTTATTTATTTATTTACTTACTTATTTATTTATTTATTTATTTATTGGTGTTTAAGGTCACATACTTCTTCACAATGGCTTATCGTGACCGCAACATGAAGGTGTAGTCAAGTCCAGCCAATCGTGAATACCCATGTTGCCTATTTTAGAGGACTTCCACCACAGGCATTGGTGACCGGGTCCTATTTTACCAGTAAAACAGAGGTGGCTTACCACAGAAAAAAGCATCGTTTCTCTTCCCGGGGTTCCCACGGGCAGCAGAAACTGTGCTTTTGCTACCTTTGTTGTCTCACACACTGAGTTGGGGAGTAAATTCTGGTGTGTGTTGGGAGTGTCACGCATCAAAATTCTTTGCCTTGTCGGACAGTGGGCAGGTAAGGGGCGAATGGGGAGGGGGCGTATTGCCCCAAAGTATACTCTGTTCAAGCGGTAAGCTTATCCTAAACAAAGGAAGCGCCGTTGCTCAGTGGTTATGGCATTGGAGTTCAAACCGAAGGGCCCACTGTTCCATTCCACCAGGGGTATCTACGATGTGTCCTTGGGCGACTGCCCAAGTGGGCGTACAGTGACGATCTGTACTTAGGAGTACGGCACGTCGATGGTACACTTGTCTTCAGCCAATGCAAACCTTGTCTGTGTGGAGTTGGTACGTTGGGGAGTCTGACAGTTGCTCGCCGTTGCTCGATGGTTCTGTCTAGGTTCTCCGACTTCCTCCACTCGTTAAACTGTGACCCTGGCTGTCGAAAGTGTCGTTAAACCCCAATAAAAATACATATATATAAATTGAAACAGCTGTGCACAATGTTTACATTCATGTAGAGTTTTCTCAACAAACTTGAAAACTGGCAGAGTATTATATTGTCCTTTCAGTGCATAAAGGCGCCATCTGCAATCCTAAATCATTGCAGATGATACCCTGATGCAGTCAAGGGACGCTATTGACTTCTAGTTTGCCGAATAGTGCACACTGAGAGTAGTAGCCACACCACAGTAACAACAGACCCACACAGTGTTCACTATAGCCGCATAGAAAGACAAACTGACCAATGTATCTAGAATTATCAAACACTGCGTATAACAGCTTGGCATACTGAAAGACCGCCACGTTGGCACCGTCATTGATATTCGATAAAATGAGGATACGGAGTTGGACTCCAGTCTTCGCAATCATCAACGGAATCGCCAATTGTCTGGTCTATTTTTATTGAAAGCGGCCTCCTTAGCTTAATAGATCGCCGGGAAGGTATTGGAGTGTGTAGGGTTCGATCTCCCCAGGCATTGGCAGATACAGAATTCCTGAAAGAGTGAGGCTGGGTGGGAGCGATCAAAGCCGATGGCGTAGTTGGGGCGATAAACGAGAGGGTGTGTCGCCCTCTGATTGGTAAGGGCCCAGTCAACAATTTGTAACACAGAGTGTAAAAGTGGCTTCTACATGGAACTCATAGATTCGCGGCTGTTCGTGCTCTGTCGCTTACTTGAAAATACATCTTCCTGAAAAGGAATGGGAGGATTTCTCAAGTTCGCGACAATGTATGCACAGCCACGTTTAGTCCCATAGCCCTCGTCTAATAGATCACCGGATCGTGTAAAGTACAGTGCGTTACTGTCCAGTGCAATACATTCATATGGAACTACAACATCGGAATGATACCACAATAGATACGACAGCCTCCCTGTACTACCTGTAATGAACTTTACCACCACACCCTAATCGTCCAAGTCGAAGGGGATATGCCCCCTGTCTGTATTAGTCAATGTTCCTGGGCTTTACAAGCCTTCATCTGGGTCACCAATCCTGTCAGACACTCATTAGTCTCGCATTCTAAATTTCACTTTGACCCTTCATGTTCGTCCGAATTACTTGGTCACTGTCCACTAGCTGTAGAACGACTTCGATTCATTGCAGGAATTAAACTGCACTCGGTCAAGGAGGAACATGAACCTCCTGTTAAGTTGAAAGATCATATTTTCAATCTAACCTCTCTTGATTCAGTGAAGTGACTTAGTGTTTTTGAATGGGGAGCGGCACTTGGAACTTGTCAATAGCACTCTCCCATCCGAACACTCTCGGGTGAAAATTCCAGTTTCAGACTACGGTCAAGCATTCGCGGCGTTTCAGCCATTAATGATTGGCTCTAAACTTACACATTGTTGGAATGAGATTCAAGTCATTTCCTACTGTGTCTCATAAAAGCTAGGTCCGGCGAATGTTCGAGTTTCGAATCGATTTCGAAAAGACTGAATCCTGGAGAGATTTGAATTTCATAGAATTCGTTAATGTTAATTTTCTGAAGATAACAACTCACCCTGCAGTTATCCTATGAATAAGATTAACGTATCCAATCCAACCAGAAAATAAGCAGACTGTCATTCGCAAAATGAGGACCCCAGAGGGTGAATTTAGTGATGCTACCCTGCACAGCAGGGTAGCATCACTAAATTTACCCTCTGTGAACCTCAGTCTGACTCAGGGTCTCAAAACTAAACAGAAAGAGGTACCCAGAGGATAAATTGGCCACTGTATGAGATAGCATCATCAAATTCACCCTTTGGGGGCCTCGTTCTGCAAATGTCAGACTGCTTATTTTCAGGCCTAAAAGCTAAGTCCGGCGAACGTTCGAGTTTCGATTCGATTATGAAAAGATTGAATCCTGGAGCGATTTGGATTTCATAGAATTCTTTAATGTTAACAACTCACCCTGCAGTTATCCGATCAATACGATTAACGTATCCAATCTGACAAGATAGCACAAATTCAGTCGGAAACTTCATAAAAATGACATTTTTAGCGATAGTGGAGACTGAGTTACGGTTCGTTTGCACAATATATCGTCCGTTAACCCTTTACCTAACATGAAAAGCAGCTGACACTTGCGCAAAAAATTCCTGAATAATTTTTTTTTTTCATTTTTTGTCTCAAAAACATAGGTTATGACCCCCCCTCGTTAGAACGAGCTCGTTCCAACGAGGGGTTATAACCTATGTTTTTGAGACAAAAAAATAAAAAAATAATGAAAATTAATTGGCGATTTTTGAGAATAACGCTGGCCCGTTTTGACCGTTATGTTTGGGTAAAGGGTTAATTGATCCAAGGCGCCGTCTGCAATGCCATGGCATTGCAGATGGCGCCTTGTTGCACCCAAGAACGATAAATGTCTTTTTCTTCGACAAACTCCGTGATACCCGTCAATTTTCTAATAGTCCAGTATACTGTTGATATCGGGTACACGACGGAGATAGACAACATCAGTAGGTCGTAGTATCGCAAGAACTGAAAACTGGATTAGATTCGAGACTCTACTCGGTTTCGAACCTTTTGCTTTATTCGATTAGAGATTCTCCAGACCCCCAATAGAAGCACTCCACTTGCAATGGTGTGCCGTATTTCCATAGCGCTCACCAATATATTCATCATTTTCAAAGAACTAAAATTCACAGCATCAGGTACCAGCCAATGAGTATTTACTTCAATATATTTGTAGGCTCCAATGGACAGGACAGTGCTTTCAGTGAAGGGATTTTGGTTGTTGCTGGATCTTACCGGTACATGTTCCTGGAAGAGCTGCAGTTTTGGTTACTCCGATTCTGTTTGGTTTATTGGAGTTCGACTTTCGACAGCCAGGGTGTCACCTCGTGTCGGACAATTTTACGGGTGGGGGAAGCCGGAGTACCCGGAGAGAACCACCGAGCAAGAGCGAGCAACTGTCAGACTCCCCAACGTACTAACCCCACACAAAAAGGGTTTGCATTGGTTGAAGACAGGTGCACGACCGATGTTCAGTTCGCCTTAGTACACAGCGCCATCGAGCCCGCGCGTGGGCAATCGGTATTAAGTGCCTTGCCCAAGGACACAACGCAGTTACTCGTGGCGGGGATTGAACGGTGGAGCTCTCGGTTTGAAGTTCAATGCCATAACTAGTGAGCCACCGTGCTCCACCATTAGGATGTGAAATTGCAAGCTATTAGTGTTCAACCGATGATCGGAATCGGCCACCATAATCGACCGATTGTTGGCAATCGGATGACAACGGCAAAGGCTCCTGGAACATCGGTTCAACCGACTGTTGCCAAGCATTTTGTGATGATTGATTCATTAACAGCATTTCATTATCTTCTGCAATTGTTCAAGTGTTAATGTAAAATGACGTCGATCATACCATTCAATAAAGTTAAGAAACCACCACAATGTGTATTCTTAATCTCTCTCTAGATGGCCCTTTACGGGATATTCAAGTTAAACGACGTGTAAAGCTTACAATTGAGCGGACTTGCAGCAATCGCCAGTTCATACCGGGAAAGTGAAAGTTTCACTCCATTGACTCGGGTCGCAGTAAAATTGCCAGTCGCCGGCACTTGGGTGGTAAACGTGGATCTGAGAGCCACGTTTACCACCCAAGAGCGTGCGACTGGTAATTTTACTGCGACCCCCGTCAACGAAGTTTAACACTGCGAAAAATGTTCAGTTTAATGTAGTTCTTTCGAATCTCGACTTGTTGTCTAGTAGTGTACGGTATTACAATCGGAATCGGCATTAGAATCGGCCGATTGTGAGCTCAAATAACCGATAATAGGTCAGCGACCATTTTTGGTAATCGGTTGAACGCTACAAGCTATAGGTGTTTTATGTGATTTTCGGCAGCTTTGGCTATCTCATGACCACAACATATACTTGAAGTCAAGTTTAGCCAATCGTCTATACCTGTGTTGTAAGCTTTTTTTAGATTACATGCGCCAGAGGCGTTGATTCCGGGTCCAATTTTACCAGTAAAGCAGAACTTCTATGTCTGCCCAATGAGCTTGATTGTGCAGTTACTTTTACTGCCCAAGTTAAAGGACTTCCACGCCATGTATTGGTCATCGGGTCCCGTTTTCCTGTTACAACAGCTAGTGTTTACCACAATAAACAAACACTGTTCCACTGACAGGGGGGGGGGGGGGGGGGGGGGGGGGGGGACTCAGTGGTAGACTGTTGGACTTCAATGCTAGAGGTCCCGATTTCGATCCCTGTCCGGGACGGCCCGCGTTATGTCCTTGGGCAAGGGACTTTATCCCGGTTGCCTACATGGGGGCACGACGACGCCGTGTACTAAGGCACACTGCACGTCGATGGTGCACATGTCTTCAAGCGCTGTAACCCTGCTTGAGCGGATCTTGAACAGAGTTAGAATGTTGAGGAGCTGACAGTTGCTCGTCGATGCTCGGTGGTTCTCTCCGGGTACTCCGACTTCCTCCACCCGTAAAACTGTCACGGTCATGATTAGCCATTGTGCAAACGTATGTGACCTTAAACACCAATGAATAATAATAATAAGTTACAGGGGTTCCCATGGGGAAAGATTTAATTGAATTAATATCTGTGCGAATGGGAGCGCGGTGGGTCAGTGGTTACGTCACTGGACCTCAAAGCGATAAGTCCACGGTTCGACATTCGCCAGGGGCAACTTGCCTTGTGTCCTTGGGCAAGGTACTTAATACCGATTGCCCACGTGGGGGCACAGTGTACTAAGGCGTACTGCACGTCGATGGTGCACTTGTCTCCAACCAATGCTAACCCTGCTTGTGTGAAGTTAGTACGCTGGGGAGTCTGACAGTTGCTCGCCGTTGCTCGGTGGTGCTCTCCGGGTGCTCCTGGCTGTCGAAAGTGCCCTTAACCCCAATAAATCAATCAATCAATCAATCTGTGTCAGCGGGGTGATATTGCAAAGTAAAATGACAAAAGCACCAGACTGAATGAATGTAATAAATAATTTATTGTTTGTGACAACAGAAAACGTGAACATGAAACTCAAAATATACAAGTGTAATTAAGATTTGACTGATGATTTATGACACATTTGCTCACAAATTCTCATTCAACCATATTAACATGATTACAAATAAATCAAGAATTGTGGAACAACTTCAACACATTTCAAATTATTCTTTCCCCGTAACCTTTGTTTGGGATCTAATGCAAATCTACAGTAGATCCACGAAAACATGCATTTTAACCCCTTACCCAACGTAACGGCCTAAAACGCCCAGCACTATTCACCAAAATCGCCAATTAATTTTTATTATTTTTTCATTTTTTTGTCTCAAAAAACATAGGTTATGACCCCTCTTTGGAACGAGCTCGTCGAGCTCGTTCCAATGAAGGGTCATAACCAATGTTTTTGGGACAAAAAATGAAAAAAAATAGTTATTCAAGAAATCTGCAAGTGCCGTCTGCTTTCAGGTTAGGTAAAGAGTTAATTACTCAACAGAAAGTAAGGTCACCAGACATGACTGAGGGTATTAATAGGGTATGAAACGGTTAATATCGTCCCCTGAGTACATCAAGGTGACATCTGCAATGCATTAGCATTGCAGATGGTGCACTGTTGCACTCAAGGGACGCTATTGGAATAGTGGAAACACCGTCGAGTCCGAAATACGTGTCGGCATTGTGTGTTTGATTTTCGACAAACAAACCAATCTGTTACTTATTATTCAAAAAGACACCCGGCGACTTCCAATTAACTTCCAAATAGAATGTACTCCACACTACGATAGTTTACCTGACCACTGGTGGTACTAATGGAACATCTATCAGTGACAAAGCAATGTGATTGTTATTCCCGGGTAAGTAAAAAAGAAACGAGAGACTAATGCACAGGGTATAACAGTACTGAAGTCAATATATCACCATAGGCGACCATTATAACGTTCGTGTGAAAAAAAAAATTATTGCATCACCTTTATTTGGGCATTTAAATAACTTTGTCATGTTTTGTCCTTCACACGAGTTTTTCTATCATGAAAACAGGACGCCATGCAACAAATTAGAAAAATAGACAGTATCGGTTAAGAGCACATTTTTTTCGCGGAATTCTCAACAAAAACACACCAAAAGTCAATTGTATTTTTAAGCCCAAAAATTCATCAAATCACTCCATCGTCTTTATTTCTCTGGAAAAAACAGCAATAACGCAATAGGTGCGTAAAATGCTTCAAACGTTTATTAAAACAATATATTTTTCTCAAGACTGCTTAGTTTCGGAGATTGCATAATTTCCGAGTGTATCCACTTTTCGAGGCGAGTAACTAATTCAAATTTAGTAGTGTTATACCACAAAGTTAACGCTTTTGTCTGCCGTGTTTTGGTTTGCTGACATTCGATTTCAAAACCAGATGACGTGTTGCGCCATCCTCTGTACAGTCTTCGTGTCGCCATGTGGACAATCGGGGTTAAGTGCCTTGCACAAGGACACAGCGCGGGAGTCCGAGTCAGTCTCTCAGACGGTCACCCATCCTAGGACTAACCGGGGTCGACGTTGCTTAACTTCGGTGATCTGACGAGATCCGGTTACCGCAACGCCACCCCCCCCCCACCCCAACCCCAACAATGATAATAGATAATGTAATCGAGTCCAATTTCCAAAGTGAAACATGCTATCCTTGAATAAAATTTTAATGCAAAGTTGCGTCAAAATTATAATTTATGATTATATGGTAACCCTTTACCTAACATGAAAATCAGACGACACAAACAAAAATCTTGAAAAACTATAATTTTCATTTTTTGTCTCAAAAACATAGGTTATGACCCCTCATTGGAACGAGCTCGACGAGCTCGTTCCAATGAGGGGTCATAACCTATGTTTTAGAGACAAAAAATGAAAAAATAATGAAAATTAATTGTCGATTTTTGAGAATAGCGCTGGCCGGTTTTGGCCGTTACGTTAGGTAAAGGTTAAAGTTTGCACATCGGTCTCGTTATAACAAATCTGTGCTCATTTCAAAGCGCCCATTGCTCGTATCGTTTTCATTCTGAGACAACATAAAGTCAATTATATCAATTATTTCAGCAACTTGACAGCAAGGGATTAGTCAATATTTGAGATCTGAATCAATGAGAATGGCAAGAAAGAATAAATCCCCCAGTATGATGGAACCAAGACGAATAATTAAACTAAACAAAATTAACATTATTTGTCCTCTGAATTTTACTTTTACAAATTTAAATGAAAACGGTCTAAAAGACCATGATCATGTGTATTTATAAAAAATGATTAGTGTGTTCTGTAATAATAAACTTCTTTAACTTTGTTGTAATCACCTCATCTCAAGTACTTTAAAAACAGAAGTGTCAAATAGTGTTCAACCGATGATCGGAACCGGCCACCATAATCGCCCGATTGTGGGCAATCGGATGACAACGGCAACGGCTGTTGGAACATCGGTTCACCAAATTGTTGCCAAGCATTTTGTGATAATTTATTAACCGCATTTTATTATGTTCTGCAATTGTTCAAAGTAAAATGATGTCAACGATACCATTCAATAAAGTTAGGAAACAACCACAATGTGTATTCTTAATCTCTCTAGATGCCCCTTTACGGGATATACATGTTAAACGACATGTAAAGCTTACAATTGAGCGTACTTGCGGCAACGCCAGAGGCACTTCATTAACTCAGGTCACACTAAAATTACCAGTGGCACGCACTTGGGCGGTAAACGTGGCTCTGAGAGCCACGTTTACCGCCAAAGTGTGCGCGGCTGGTAATTTTACTGCGACCCTATTCAACGAAGTTTAACACTGTGAAAAACGTTCAGTTTAATGTAGTTCTTTCGAGCCTCGACTTGTCTAGTAGTGCACGGTATGACAATCGGAATCGGCATCAGAATCAGTCGATTGTGACCTTAAATAACCGGTAATCGGTCAGCGACCATTTTTGGTAATCGGTTGAACACTAGTGTCAACTAATTTCTCAGTCAATGAATCAATAATTTTAAAACCAACAACCATTCAGTTGAAATTTGTGTACGATTTTGAAAGACCGATATGGAGCATATGATTTATTAGGCAACCACGATATATTGTGAAAAATGTGATGATCTTGTTCGAGTTATATTTACGAACAGTTAGTAGCCAGCGCCTCTTAAATTCTAACAAGACGCTCTCAAGAGCCTATAATCGCTCAACTGGCAGAACTAAATATCCCTGTTATTCTAATCAAAATCAATGAATGCAGCTAGCGCGAAACAGAATGATGAGTATTTTCAGAGGACTTTCCATACATTATTTGTGCCAAGTTTGGTTCACACTGGCGAAGTAAGAAGATGAAAATGTGATTCCCCATAGAGTTTCCTTGGTAACTATGAGCAGCAATTACGGCCACGTTTGCAACCCGATCAACATTAAATGAGGTCTGCTGGTAGCGGGTGTCCCAGTCATCAACTTACCATGTTTGGTTTCAAAACATTTGGCCTTGTAGTTCCAGAGGAGAAGATTTTTAAAAATAAACCAATCAGAATCAAAGAATGCCTCTGGCGGCCATGTTTTTCATCCGACGGGAACAAAATGAGGATCGTTTGTGGCGGGCCTCCTATAGACCATTCCTGCCAAGTTTGGTTTACATAGGCTCAGCAGTTTCAAAGAAGATAAAAATGTGAAAAGTTTACGAACGTCGACGGACGACGTACAACGGACGACGACGGACGCCAAGTGATGGCAATAGCTCACATGACCCTTTGGATATGTTAGCTCAAAACCTCCACATGACCCAAAACTAACAGAGTTAGTCACATTTGTAGTTGTATCGAGAAAAAAAACATATCCCGTAAGTTGGGCGATGGTTCGCCATCATACGCTAAACACTAACATCCGAGTTGGCAATATTGCGGCTCTATCGCCGAAAATCACTCCCAGAGGACCAATTTTCTAATAGGTCTGGTATGAGAAGAGTACACTGAGTCTGGTTTCGGGGCAATGGTCATAGATTTTCATCAAACTAGGATAGAGCCTTTCTCCAAATGCTCATGCAACAAACCCTTTCTTTTCAGTTCCTTTTCCTACCAGTTCCCTCTGTTGTCACCGTACTTACTTTCTACCTGCATTCCATTCCACAGTATAAACCAAGCGAGGGAAATGATTGAGTAAAGAGGTGAGCAATATAAAATTTCAAATCCCCTGCCAATGGTCAGGGGATTTGAAATTATATATTGCTCATCCCTTTATTTGCATGATGGACTTTTCTTTCATAAACAGGGTTACATATTTGGACTTCACCATTCGAAAGCTGTAGTAGGGGAAGCGTTAATGTCAGTAACGAAGACAGGGGCGTAAATTGTAGAGGTGTGGGTGTGACACCCACCGAAAAGTCTCCCGATAATGGGCTTCGTCGGGCAGAGGTTGGGCAAGAAATTACGAAATACCAAGTTGGGCAGAAGGCCTTGCTTGGCCGACGAAAATATACACACGCTTTTGGAGTACCAAGTCGGGCAAAATCTCTTGCTTGTCCGACAAAAAATATACACAGTTTAGAGGGTGCAATAAATGGCCGACTTATTATATAGGTAGAATTCCAACAAAGATGATTTTTATGACCATGACCTGTTGAAAGTACCCACGTGGTCGGGCACCTCCATCTTGGTGGTGTGTAATTGTTGTATGTTTAAAAAACAGTATTTATCAATGGAAAGTACATTTGTAGTGTGTTAGTCTTTGATAAAATCAATTAGGCATGTCCCAAACAGTTGGACGATATAACCACGTCGTTGGGAACTGACGTCCTACATCACCAAATAATTTTCGTTAGTTACGACCCTGAAAGAAGCCATCAGATTTACTCCTATGTCGCTTTCTCTTTCGCCTCCACAATCCTTAGCCGTCGATGAAAGTTCAACAGCAATACTGATTTTGGCCCATTGCACATTGTTGACTAGAGAAAATGATAAATCACCTATACACTATGTGAGACGAGTAGAATGACCCGTTCGTCAAAGGTGCACTATATCGTCCTGACGATCCGTCGCTGGTACTCAGACTCGACATCTCGGTCTGATCGGAATAACTAGAACTGTCCGTTCTGCAATACTTTGGCTTTCGTCTTCTCCTCTGCGAGGACGTCGAACCATCTGAGTCTTTATGAGGCCGGTTCGATCTATTGGGAATGTCTAATTTAAGATTATTATTCCGTTTCGTATGTCTGCCTACTGAATCGTAAGGTGGCGATTTACCGGGAGAATACGAATCACTAAAACGCACAGTTATCTCTCTTGGATACGTATAATCGTAAAGTAAATCGTCGTCTTCACCGTCGATAGTTTCGTAAATGGGAGATTTGTCAACACTG
Source organism: Pictodentalium vernedei (assembly GCA_031216915.1). NCBI lineage: Eukaryota > Metazoa > Mollusca > Scaphopoda > Dentaliida > Dentaliidae > Pictodentalium > Pictodentalium vernedei. Next base: position 424,811,761 of record CM062292.1, read on the forward strand.
CTGGCTGTCGACGGTGTGAAGTCACTCTCTATGGCTGGTTTATACGTATTATTGAGCGGAAGGCTCAGCTCGTGACAATTCGGTTCATCGTACACGGGTTTATGAAGTGAATCTATCACGTAATGTTGTTTGTACAACGCGTCCAAATTGCCACTGAATATTCGGGTTTCCAGTTTGTCGCCAAGAAGACGTGCCTAAAAATTAGAAAACAAAACCGTGTGTTAAGTTTGATAAATGCAAAATGAACTAACAGCAAAAAGATCCCAGCGCCTGTCTCTCTCTCTCTATCCCTCATCTATCTTTATGATGTATCCCGCCTGCGCAATTTACAAAATTTCCACTGAGATTTTATTCTTTCAATTTTTGAGCCAGAAACATAACTTATGACCCCAAAAAATCGACAAATTAAAATATTTACAGTCTAAAATTAGTTGGGTTAAAAAAATACCCAAATCAACTGGGTTGAGTGAATATGAACCCAAATGGGTTCATATTCACTCAACCTAGTTGATTTGGGTTGATTTTCAACCCAACTGACTTTAGAGTGTAGTTACTTCAGAAGACTAGGGCAGCAGCGCTTCTCTACTGTGGCAGACGCATTTTGTAACTTTCCAGGGTTCCCACGGGGAACAAAAGGCGATCTGACATGTCACCACCCTCAGTTAAATTATCCATCAGAGTTTTTTAAACATATTTTAAAGTAATATCCCAAAGAGATAAAAAAAAACAAAAAAAAACATGGCAGTATTTTATTTATTTATTGGTGTTTCAGGCAGCATCTATGGTCATATCATGATCGTTTATACCTATGTTGCCCATTTAGAGGAATTCCACTCCAGGCGTTGGTTACCGGGTGCTTTTTGAACAGTAAATCAGAACTGGTTTACTACAGTAATCAAACACTGCTACATTTCCAGGGGTTCCTGCGCGTACGCTTGGCAAAAACGGTCTATGGGTAAATAACTTTTTAAATTTTATACAAGAAACTTAGGTTAAACTAATTTTCTGAAGAAAAAAAAAATATTCAATAACGATTTTGTGAGTAGCGCTACAAAGTTTCCACAGGCTCGTTCGAAAAAGTGTTAACTTCGGACAGAGATGAGTCAACTTTTTGATACAAATTCAATGACTCAGAAAAAAAAAACTAAAAGATAATAATAGCTGGTTTAATTAAACTACAACAAAGAAATTAGCAACAGTTAAAAAGGGGCCAATTTAAAGTTTCAACATTAACTTTTGGCATTGACAGATTAATTTCGTAGAGTTCAACTAAAACAGATTTAATTTGGAGATAATAGTTTGATCAACACGCAGTAAATTTGCTTCCTCCAAGTTAATTCGCTTCATCCTTGCTGACCTGGTGCAATGCTTGTAACTATTGTGGTTAACGCTTTGCAGAATGATGTCAAAATACCAAATTTAAAGTAGCGAACTTTCTCCATAACTCAACTAGGAATTTAACCCTTTCAATCGTTGAGCTCTGTCAAACAAGACAATTTGTTAAATGCTCTAGTTCATCATCGGGAAAAGCTTCATATTTTCATATCTCGCCATTGGTGCGCGGAGGGTTAATCCGCATATTACTGACTTCGAAATAGGGATGCTGAAGTCTGACCTGGGGCTAATACAGTCAAATCTTTAAACAACTGCAACCAATTCGGGCGTCGTAGATTTGGGAACCCAAATTTATTTATTTTATTTTATTTTATTTTATTTTATTTTATTTTATTTTATTTTATTTTATTTTATTTTATTTTATTATTTGGGGTATAACGACAATTTAGACAGCCAGGGTCATCTCATGTCGGACAGTTTTAAAGGTGGAGAAAGCCGGAGTACCCGGAGAGAACCATCGAACAACGGCGAACAACTGTCACACTCCTCAACGTTCTAACTGCACACAAGCTGGGTTAGCACTGGTTGAAGACAAGCGCACCGTCGACGTGCGGTACGCCTTAGTACACAGCGGTACCGTGTCCCCGGGTAGGCAATAGGAATTGAGACCCATGCCCAAGGACAAAACGGAATTACCCCTGGCGTAGATCGAACCGTGGACCTTTAGGTTTGAAGCCCAGTGCCGTGACCACTAAGCCGCCTCCCGTGATCCCCAATAAGAAATAAATTGAAGTTTACCCTTTATCAAACGTATTGAAACATTTATTTATTTATTAATTTATTTATTTATTTATTGTTGTTTTAAGATCACATTCTGCATCTATGTTTATATCATGATACCAACACACGTATCAAGTCGAGTTTTGTCAACGGATGTTTCCGCTTTTGGACATTTTGCACCTCGGACGTTAATTACTGGATCCTACTTTACCAATAGATCAGAACTTGTTTACCACGGCCCACATGTACTACACAACTCCCAGATATTTCTACAGGGAATCACTCAAAACCCTCCAGTAATATACCATGAAATTGTAATACGTTTTTGTTTTTTTATAATTATTTTTGTTTTTGAAACATATGACCACATCCCTCATTGTTACAGAGGACACTTGCGTTTTTTCGTAATAACTAAATAGATTCGGGTTTTTTTCTTCTTTCGTAATTGGCGAGAGGGGGTCAAATCAAAGAGATCTTTGGGTGGCCTGCGTGATAAAGAGAAGCCTGGTTTTGAAGAGTACCTTGATGGCACCTTTGGGGGGGGGGGGGGGGGGGTCACTGTTGTTCAAGCCGAGGTCGCGGTCCCTGGAGCTGAGGGGAAAAATTGGGAAAAACAGTGAAAAGGAGTGCCAGATGTGTAACTTGGGCGTGGCGGAGACCCTGGAGTATAATGGGGAAGTGGGATGGTAGAATGAAGGACATGTGGTTAGGGGGCGACTCAAAGGAGAGGGTTAATATACTAATCGAAGAGATTGGGAAGAATGAGGCAAGGGATGTCATCAAGCAGTTCGTCTCCGAGTGTTGGGAGAAAAGAAGCGCGGGAATAGGGAGGCAGTTGGTAGAACATGGGTAACCAAGGCCTTCTCATACGAGAACCGCGACAAATCAGCGGCCGGCCGAAGTGTTATTATTTCTGCACAACAGCTAATCGTGATCCCAACACGGATAAAGGTAAAGCCCAGTCAATCGTTCATACCCATTTTGCCCATTTATTAGAAGACGTCCACCCCATGGTAATGTTACGGGTCCTACATTACCAGTAAAACAGAGCTTGGTTTATTAATTAAAGTAAACAAGCACTGCTTCACTTCTCGGGGTTCTCGTGGGGAATGTTTTAAAGGTAAAAATGAAATCCTTTTATTACTTTGGAAAAAAATAACCCATTCAAGTGACGTAAGGAATTAATACCATTATTTATTCATTTATTGCCCCCCCCCCACCCCCCACCCCACCCCACCCCACCAGTTAGATAAACGATAATATGAACATTCTGGTGAGAGATACATTTATGGTGATTTGTGCAGACTATAATTATATTTTCATGGATCCTTCTTGATGCAGGCGTATGATTAAATCTTGTTTTATTATCATTAAATTATATTCAGATGATACCCATCGGTTATCTTTTTAAATATCAAATCGGCGACACCACCAGATACCGAATCTATCCCCAAAACGCTGCGAGGTGGAGAGATGTGTGTTCACTCAAAGTCCAGGTGGTACTCTGAGTTCGGCTGAGCTCTGGGATGACCATGGATCTCTCATCTCCGCCCCACCGTCTGGACGCATTCCAACACGTCAGGTGAATGAGATCTCTTCGATTGATAGTTTCCAGCATTCCTCTTCGTTCGAAACTCGATCCTCCGTGGCACTGGATAAACAAGTTTCATTTCGGAGGATTTGGCCAGAGGGATTATACACGGAGATTATGATAGACATATGGCCCTCTAAACTACGTATTCCAACTACTGTTTGACTACTTGTAAGTTTACTAAATTCTCCGTAGACCGGATAGGTGTAGCCACGTGGCGTTCGACTTCTGTTTGACCACAAAGCCGACGACAGTTGCAGTTAAACTGTCGGAACATTGGGCAGCAACTATGTTCAGACAGCTGAACTAACCACTGGTATTCATATTCAAGATTATTAACTGGTTGAGGGCTAGATTATTTTTAGTGGTCTGAATTGGTTATTCAAAATTTCTTTTATTACAAATTATTGAAGAGTGCCCATAGGCACTCTCCAATAAGTTGTAATAAAAGAAATTTATATAAACAAAATATTATTACGTCTGACTGGTTATGAAATATGAGCAATGAAAAATGTTGGCCTTTACTCTGGTACCCTCATTTTTTCGAAAGCCCTGATAGTGACTTCCAGCACTCAACCAGTTATTTATTTATTTATTCGGGTTTAACGACACTTTAACAACCAGTTAAAAATAATACTGTTTCAGTTATTTACTGTGTTTTACCGATAGCAGTGGTAATAATAGTAATGGCAAGGCATTGTCGGGCATTGTGGTTTATTGCCGGCCTTCCGGAAATAATTAACAACCCTTCACCTCTTTAGGGGCCCTCTGCTGAGTCTCGGGACCCTTTGAGCTGTCGGTCAGTTATCATTTCCATTGAGTCGCGTTTACTACACTGCAAACCCTCCAAAATCATGTTATTGTTATATTAAAATTTTATTATTTTTTTCGATCCTAATAAACATATTAAAATTTTATTATTTTTTTTTCGATCCTAATAAATATAGCTTAATACCCATTGGAAAGAGCTCGTTGAGATCGTTCCAATGAGGAACCACAACCTAGGTTTTTGAGGCAAGAAATGAAAATCTTTTGATAAACGAAAAGATTTGTAGTGTCCTATAACGTGTTTGTTAAAGGGTTGAACTTAATAGTATTCCCATAATTACACCAGTGACCCTTGAACGTGCGGCAACGAACTTGCTTTGTCGGATTCACATTATTTAACCCCTAGGTAACAAATATGCAAAATCATTCCGAAGCAAAACACTAAAGGCTAGTTCCAATAAAGGGTTATGAAGAATGTCTTTGAAGAAAACATTTCAGTTCATAAGAAGAAAAACAATATTGTAAAGTCATTCCAAGATGAGTTTGTTAAAGGGTTAACCCTTTGAATCCTGGTGGTATCTACCATATCAGTTTGATGACAACAGTTGGAAGAGTCCATGTTCATTATTTAGCGGTAGACCAATAAGCCTTTTTCGAAACTGCCATTTTGATTTTTAATCTTTGCAAGGTCACAGTTCGCGAGGTGTTAACATTTCAAGAAAACACGTTGTAAGCAATGGGAGAAGAGAACGGATGAAGTGCTTCGGACCCCACTACATTCATTAGTGCAAATTAAAAAAAACCATTTAGCCAAGGTTACCATTTGTTTAAGACAATGGCAATATTATATGAGAAGCTCAGAACTTTCCTTACTGGAATTGAGTTCCCATCGACTTAAATGGTGTTTGAATGCACTCTGTGGCCATGGGCACTGTTTCAACAAGTTTCGGGGATTCCTCAAGCCGAGAAACTCCGTGGGTAACGAGAGTTTCCTTGTTGCGACTCAAAACAAGTCCTCGCCTCCGTAAAAAAAAATTATTTAAACCTACGGTATCCCATCGTTTAAAGTCGTCTAGGTTTGCCTCTTCGTTAATTCCAATTAAGGATGACATCGGTTCTACGAATTTAAATTTGATATTTCACAAAACTAGTTGTCTTGGCTGACACAGAACTTAACGCGATGAACATGGAAATCTCTTTGTTTACACCCAGCAACCTGTGACCTTGCACTGATTAAAAGCAAAGATGCCGTTTCGAAAATGGTTTATTAATTAATATCTTCAACGTGCAGCCTTGGGGCTGCACGTTGAAAATATTGGTTGGTCTATCACACACAGGCACTTAGCATCCATCCAATTTAATGAAATTATGACGTATCATGTTCCTGGGCGTAAAATCGGCCGTTCGTGTTCAAATGGTTAATTACGGGGCAAATGGATGCTTACTTAAAATGTTTCGGAATTAGCGCCAGATAAAAAAAATAATTCTCTTATGAAATCAAAAGATATAATTCTAAGTGTTGGTGGCAAATAAGACGCATGTTCAAGACAGAAAATAAGCAGACTGCCATCTGCAAAATGAGGTCTCCAGAGGGTGAATTTAGTGATGCTACCCTGCACAGCAGGGTAGCATCACTAAATTTACCCACTGTGAACCTCAATCTGAATCAGGGTCTCAAAACTAAACTGAAAGAGGTACCAGAGGATAAATTGGTCCATTGTATGGGATAGCATCATCAAATTCACCTTCTGGGGACCTCATTCTGCAAATGTCAGACTGCTTATTTTCAGGCCTGCGCATGTTTACAGTGTAAATAGAAAACAGCAAGGCATAAATCGTGGGGAACCTTCCTCAAACTGTTTGTTTCAGTTTTCACACAATTCAAAGGGGAATTATTGTCATAAAGATTCTTTTAAAATCAATATATTTAACAAAATGACGGCAGCAATGATGTACGAGTTGTTATAATTTCAACATTTGACACTAATCTGTCAATGGTATCTGCTTCAATCTTCTCCTGAGTCATTTAATGCTGCAGAAGAAAACGGTAATACATCGATTCGCTGAAACAATCCAAATTTCTCAGCGATTTGATTTTCAGGCCTCAAAGAGACAATAAGCCGTGGCGTTCAGAAGAGCTGAAACGGTTAAAGGGTTTTCTTGATCGATTAATCAAATGGATTAACCTTTGTTAACCGATTCATCACTTACCCTAATAGGTAGCTGAATAATTGCCGCACCGTTGATGCTTTACAGCATATTAACTCTTTACCCAACATAACGGGAAACCTGCCAGCGCTATATACAATTACTATAATTTAAACACATCATTCGGAACATCGTCTGCCGCACGTGTGATAAATCTAGATGAAAGTGTCAATGACACTGTAGCTCAACTTGACAAACTTGAACTTGGTAAGTTATAAATGAAACGGCAAAATTGAAGATCATTAGTACAAATGTTATTTGATGAAATTTCTACATAACAGCATTGTGTGTGCACAACGTCAGAGTAATCCATGCAATTTTTAAATGTAAACCGTAAGACTGGCTAAAGGAAGAATGTTGATACACAAATGCAGTATGTTCAGAGGTTATTGTAAATGGCAACTTTCACAGAAATGAATGCTAATCAATAGCTCTTATCTAAAGGTCTTGCCTAATGAGCACACCAAGTTCAAAAACAATCCTACAATAAATGTGGCCTGTAGGCCATGTCAAAGAATGTTGATGCCCAAATGCAATAAATTCAAAGATTGTTGCTAACAGCAACAGTTTTTTGATGGAAATGAAAAGAAAATCATTAGCTCCTATCTTTGTCACCCTGCATAAGCATACAATGTTTCAAAACAACCTGATAATGAATGTGCCCTCTGAGGCATGCCAAAAGAAGATGTTAATGCACAAATGCACTAAGTAGAAGGTCATTGTTTGTGGCAATGTTTGTTTTTGTTTTTTTTGGGGGGGGGGGGGGGGTATGGAAATTCATAAATCTGCTGAGAGTTCAAAAGGGATAAGTTGATGCACAAATGCAGTAAGTTCAAAGGCTGGTGATAACGACAATAATTTTTTTATGGAAATGAAAAAAGCAATAGCTCACATCTAGAGGTCACCCCGAACACACAAACCAAGTTTCAAAGTGACCCTGAAGGCTGTTTTAAAGGGAAATATTGAGGCCTGACTAAACTAAGTTCAAAGGTCAGTGGCAACATTTTTTGACAGAAATGGAAGAAAATCGACAGCTCCCATATAGATGTCACCCCACACAAACACACCAAGTTTGCATGAGATCCAATCATAAATGTGCCCTGTAGGGTGAGTCAAAGGGAAATATTGATGCTTAACTGCACTAATTTTTTACCAAGTTCATCGAAGGTCATTGCAACATTTTTGACGGAAATCGAAGAAAATCGATAGCTCCCATCTAGAGGAAACCCCAAACAAGCATACAAAGTTTCAAACCGATCTGATCATAAATGTGCCCTGTAGGGCATGCCGAAGGAATATATTTATACCTGTCTAAACTAAGTTCAAAGATCGTTGCCAGCGGCAACATTTCTTGACAGGCAGAAAAGGAAAAAAATCGATAGCTCCCATCTAGAGGTCACCCCAAACAAGCATGCCATGTTTCAAAGCAATCCGATCATAAATGTGTCCCGTAGGGTGTGCCAAAGGGAAATATTGAGGTCTGACTAAACTAAGTTCTAAGAACGTTGGCCGCAGCAACAGTTTTTGAAGGTGATGGAAGAAAATCGATCGCTCCCATCTAGAGGTCACCCCAAACAAGCATGCCAGGTTTCAAAGCAATCCAATCATAAATGTGCCCTGTAGGGTGTGCCAAAGGGAAATATTGAGGTTTGACTAAACTAAGTTCTAAGAACGTTGGAGCGGCAACATTTTTTGACGGAAATTGAAGAAAATCGATAGCTCCCATCTAGAGGTCACCCCAAACAAGCGAACCAAGTTTCAAAGCGATCTGATCATAAATGCGACCTGTGAGGTGTGCAAAGGAAATTGTGGACGGACGAGAAATGATGGCAATAGCTCAGCTTGACTTTGTCAAGTTGAGCTAAAAAATGAAGCGGTTTGCAAGTCACTCTTTTGATGATATAAGTTGCAAAACGAGCAACGTCATTTCACATATTTCGCGTCGTGACGTCAAACGGTAACACGTGGTGCTGGAGATGTGAACATAGACAAAACTACGCGAGCTCTCGTCTAGTCGTAGGGCGAGGATTTTATTCTTGTTGAAATATACATAAGTTCAGCCAGTCGTACTAAACTATATTTGCCCACTTTAAATGGCCAGCACCTCATTCAGGTGTTAGTTACTGGGTCTAGTTAAATTACTGATTTTTACAAATTGATCACTGGAAGGTTCATGAGTCACAAATAGAAAAAAAAATGTCCCACCTGCCGACATCCTAGGTGTGTGTGTGTGGGGGGGGGGGGGGGGGGGGGAGGAGCAATTGTTGCTATAAAATATAAAAAGACAATGCTCAAAGAACACTTTTTCTCAACAGTTTTAAATTTTCCGACGTTTCAAAATCGCCAATTACTTTTTAAAGAATGTATTTTGATGTTTAACAAATATGCTGGCAATGTACACATTTTCACGGCAATGCAAAAATCAACAACAAATTTAAATTATTATTGACAAAAAAACAAGTACCGATATTGGACAATTCATATCCTGTTACCTATTTTCGTGCTAGGCTTGTTTATTGATGTGAGAGCTGGGACAGTTGCAATCACAGCCCAGCAGCTTTCACGTCATCAAACGTTACCGATGCGATCAGTAACATGCGTGAATTGACGTTACGCCAACTTGTTGGGGGAGAGGGTGCAGTTTGAGTTACGACGTTTTTCACTGACATTCAGGTAGTCTAGCTGTGCAAAGCGCCACTGTTGAAATGTAGTGTTTTTTCGACTATAGAGAGCAAGCACTGCTCCACTCAGACTAGGTTCCACGAGGAAACATACTGTTTCCTCGTGGAACCTAGGCTGTGTGGAGCAGTGCTTGCTCTCTCTAGTAGAAAATACTATATTTTCACAGGCATAAAACAATGATGGATATCGGAGGTATTGTCCATCAGAGAGTCTACTTAGTGGGGGAAATCAGTACCAATCCACTCTCCACGACAGAGAACCGTACTGATGTTTACATGTTCGTAAAACGCAAGAATACGAACATATAAAAACAGCACTTGTTGAAATAATAGAGCTTGGGAATTATTAATGACATTTTCTCCTGTGCATTGTGCACACGCTTTCACAATGAGTACATTTTCGTTCCGTGCGCAGAAAGTTAAATGTACGCAACATCTGTTATTGTTCAGTGTACGGAACAAATCCGCAGAGATATCACATGAAGGTTAGCAGTATTGGAATCGGAAAAATTACAAGGAGATCGAAGTGGTATAGAATCGGTTTTGACAGATCGATGTCAGCGAGGCAGCTATCAGAATCTCGTTTATTCTCATTGCCTCTCCCAAGTGGTTCAAAGCATTCGATCGCGTAATAAAGCAGTAATATTTTCGCAATAGCTGTGCAAAATTTATCTCAATCTTATTGTCATTGATGCAACGTGTATACAAGTAACGTGACAAAAATCAAAGGGGGAATTTCTTCATTTTGAAGTGACAAAACCGGCTGTTAAGGATCCTGGCATGGATTTTGTCTGAAATTTTCAAGTTCTACAGTCTTATTTTACACAAGACTGTGCGAGCACTAAACGCGATGTTATCAAGTGATATTTTTCTCTCAGTTACCAATTCAACATAGTGTGGTACATTAGACTTAAGCCTTGTTGTAAAACCAGGCCTTTAAATTTTCACAGGTTCGCGAGAAACGGTTTTGTTTCTCGTAAAGTCATGCTGTGAGAATCAAATTTTAGTTCTTAGATAATTTAGAATTTGCGAGTACTGTTCTGTGAACCAGTTCAAATTCCACCGTAAAAAATTCATATTTATATGTTTTTTTTAGAGTTTGATACTAAAAGACCCCATTCCAATGTCGGTGAGTTTCTTGTTTAACAAGTACATGTAGAACACACGTTCCAACATTCAAGCTTTTGATTATCTTGCCGATGAAAGTTACAGTGCCAGCGCAGTGGATTCTAGACACCACTATTTACCCTTTGAACTCGTAAGACCGATTTTTAGGTCCGAAGCATAATTTGGTCCCACTTTTGTTTTATTATAACAGGTCTAAACACGGGGCATTGACGATAAAATAATAACTGCAGTCTGCAGCCAGACGGCTGCAGACTGCAGTTATTATTTTATTCTCCCTGTATATTGATATTGGACTGATCCACCGCTCTTTAAGTGTACACAAAGGCGATACCACTCCAGGAAACGAGGGTTCCAAGGGTTAAGTCAAAGTGTCACCTTCCACGATGGACAAAAAAGAAGCAGAATTCTCCAGGTAAGGCTTGCAAGAACACTTTCAAAATTTATGGCATGAATCAAATGAACACTGTGCGAGAACCATAGCTGAACTCATTGTTCTTGCGAGAATCGATTCCGAATTTTACGCTCTCAAAACCAACTGAAATATTGACCACAATCTGACCTGTCGTTATGAGCGATAACTACACACAACACATCGGCAAAAGTTTCAGAACGGCAACTGCCCCCATAGAATGATAGTTATTTTACTATGATTGGAAAACATGAACCATAAACTATTGTGGAATTCCACCCATCGTGTCATTTAATTTATAACATAATTTGTACAAATAAATGATGTATTCAGTGGGCACTGCAAATAAAGCATCTGTCTGTCTATCCATTTGGAACTATTAGCCATCGAAGATCTGTATCCGACATTGACAAACTTTACGGTCCTAGGACAGGTACGTTAACATACAAGCGTGGAGAGATCCTGTGAATACTAGACAGATTACTTTGGCAGTGATTCCTACTCAAGTCTTGGCTGCCTCTAGAGGCAGACAAGACTTGGGTAGAAATAATTATTAAACCATCCGACTCACAGGGCATTGTGTAGTAGAAAGTCTGGAAATTATTCGGACCCTGGAGTTTTAAAAGAGACTCGTGTGTTTTCATCACTTTTTATTGTGCGCACACGGATCTTAGAATCCCTTAGATTATCAAAATGTTCTAGGTGCGCATTTACCCCTCCTCGTATAATCTACAGGAAGGAGAGGACATTGCTCACCTCATAACGACAGGCATTGGGGACAATGAACAACCTGAATCCTAAAATCACTGATCATGATTGTGACAACAAATCGTTGAGTCAAAATTATATCACTGATTGCACGTTTCATCTCTCTGAACGACGAACATGGTTTAACCCTTTGTTCGGCCAGGAATATGATACGCCATAACGTCATTATATAGGATGGCTGTTCAATAACTGGGTGGGGTAGACCAATCAATATTTTCAACGTGCAGCCCTGAGGCTGCACGTTGAAAATATTGATTGGTCTACCCCAAATAATGAATATGGACTCTCTTAATTGCTGCCATTGAACTGACGTGGAAGATACCACGAGAGTTCAAAGGGTTAATTTTCTGAATGTCTTTGTTCATCTGCTTGACTAAAATTTTTGGCTCAAATTATTAGAGGTATCACACTGCAGAAGTTTCAAACTGAGAGAGAAAATCGACATTATTTCATCGCACAGTCTGAAATTCTGGTATCGCGCCCAGTGTTAACACAAGCTCTCATTCCATTCATGCGAAAATTGATTGCCAGTGACAACGGTGGTGAGAGCGTCAAACCTACTAGAATTCTCAAGATATTAATTATTTCCAATCGTTTATCACACACTGAGCTCTTCGTAGTACTTACCTCTGTGTGACGTAGTGTAGGGTTAGCATTGTGCACTGTTCCCGAGTATCCCTTGTATTGACATGGACGCAATGCTATCTGATGTGAAGGACTGTCGAGCTTTTTGGATTTTCGTCTAAAAAAAATGAACAAACTTTAGAGTCACCATTAAGTTAATCATACTGAGATAATATAACTAAACAAAATCCATGCAATAATTTATGTTTTTTTTCTGTGAAAACAATGATTTTAGTGGACCGAAATCGTGCTGGAACGTGTTCAAAAACTAAAGTCTCTCTCTCACATTGTTTCTACGGGTTGCACGCCCGCGGGAATGACCTGTAACTGATCCCCAAGCAACAAACACCGCTTCAGCCAATGGCTGAAGCTTCGGGTTAAAACAGGAATGATAAACGGTGATAAAAGTCCAGAGATTCATCCGCGGAAACTTTTCTCGTACTTATTTTTTTATTGGTGTTAAGGTCACATATTTCTGCACAATTGCTAATCGTGACCGTAATATGAATATAAAGTCAAGGTCATCCAATCGCTTATACCAATGTTGCTCATTTTAGAGGACTTCCACTCCAGGCATTATTGATTGTGTCGTATTTACCAATAAAACAGAGCTTGTTTACAACAGTACATAAGCACTGCTCCACTTCCAGAAGTTCACAAGGGGAACTTTTCTTGTGCTTTTCAAAATAATATCATAGATCCGTTTTGGATACATTGTTCCAAGTGGTTAGAATTAACTGTACATCGCCCCTTGAGTGCATCAAGTTACAGTACAGTCGCCGTGGACTGGTCGAAATCCACGCGTGGGCAGTGATGTCCATGCATGCGTTTACCAGGTAATAAAAATCATCATCAGCAAAATTTTAATTGATGAAGCCTCGAGTTGTAGCCGGTTCTTTATTAATTACATTTTTGATGATTATTCCTATAATTAGTGTTTGGAATCTGATATTATTGCGTCCATGGAAATATTGTGACCAGTCCACGGCGGCCGTATATTGTACCATCTGCAATGCGTTAGCACTATACATGACGTCTTCGTGCCTCGATGCACATAAGGGACGATATTCACTTTAAACCTTTGAACCCTAGCGGCCGTTTTTTTCCGGCCAGCCACATGATACTGCATAAGGTCATTATTTATTTATTTATTTATTGATGTTTAAGGTCACATATTTATGCACAATGGCTAATCATGACCGTGACAGTTTTACGTGTGGAGGAAGCTGGAGTACCCGGAGAGAGCCACCGAGCAACGACGAGCAGCTGCCAGCTCCCCAACATCGTAACTCCGCACTGCAGCACAGGCAGGGTTAGATTGGTTGAAGACATGCGCACCATCGACAGGCAGTATGCCTTAGTACACGGCGTCATCGTGCCCTTATGTGGACAATGGAGATGATGTGTCTTGCCCAACGACACAACGCGGTTGCCGCAGGTGGTATTCGAACCGAGGACCCCTCATAACGTCATTAAATAGGATGGCTGTTCAGTAAATGTGTGGGGTAGACCAATTAATATTTTCAACGTGCAGCCTCGGGGCTGCACGTTGAAAATATTAATTGGTCTACCCCAAATAATGAATATGGACTTTTCTAATTGCTGCCATTAAACTGGCATGGCAGATACCACTAGAGTTTAAAGGGTTGATGTGGAGATTATTTGAAACGTACACTTCAGTGTCACCAGAAGACTATTTCAATGAACTTTTCGCGTTTGCTCGGGCAAACATGCCCCCAATCCCATATCAAACCACTCCTTACAGTCGTTGCTGGACTACTGCAATTCGCTTCCACCGCCCATGCATATTACCTTTTACCACCCTGGAACAGGATGTACTCTCATTTCAAAAGAGTTTTATTTGTGTGAATGTCGAGAAGTGTATAATTATCCGAAGATATATGAAAGCCATAAACAAGAAATGCGGGTAATTATCAACCAAGGTACAAATCACCCGTCAGTTAGGAATGAAATATTAAGAATAAACAGATAAAACTGTGAAAATTAGCAATTTTTTACAATAAAGAATACGTTTGTTACGACGGAATGAGGTAGAGTTACAAAATGTTGAACCTTGAAGTATTGAACAACTGTCTAACCCTTTACCTAACACGAATTACAGGCGACTTGTAACTTTTGTGAGAAAATTCTCAACTAAATTCAAATTCTTAACTAAATTGTACTTTTTACCAAAAAACATAGCTTCTGATCACTTATTGGGACGAGCTCGACGAGCTCGTCCCAATGAGGGATCGTAAGCTATGTTTTTAGAGGCAAAGTTGAGATATCACAATGGGTCGAAACTTCAAACTAACAAGAAAAATTGGGAGCGCGGTAGTTCAATGATTACGGTTTTGGACTTTAAACCGAAAGATTCACGGTTCAATCCCCGCCATGTGTAACTGCGTTGTGTCCTTGGGCAAGGATCTTCATCCGAGAGGGGGCACGGTGGATCTGTGTACTTAGATGTACTGCGCGTCGATGGTGCAATTGTCTTCAACCAATGCTAAACTGCTTGTGTGGAGTTAGTACGTTGAGGAGTGTGACAGTTGCTATACCCGTTGCTCGGTGGTCCTCGCCGGGTACTCCGACTTCCTCCACCTGTAAAACTGTCAGACGCGAGTCGACCCTGGCTGTAGAAAGTGTCGTTAAACCCCAATAAATAAATAAGAAAAGTGTCAACACTTGATCAGAACGAGCACGTCATCGTATCACGCCAAGTGCGCCAACATGTCTTTTTCTCAAATCAGATTTCTGGACTATGCTCTTTTTATAGGCAAAGCACTCTGGGATACGTGAGCTGGATCGGGTCTCTTATGGCCATTAATGTCCAAAATGTCTTTTTTATTTTTCTTTATTCTTAGTTTTGTGTTTTTGTTTGGGTTATTGGGGTTCATATTCGATGACGAAACTGATCACAACAGAAGTATAAAGTCAAGTTTAGCAAAATGTTTAAAACAATGTTGCCCAGCACCCACCACATACAATCCTCCCAGTTCTGAACGGTTCCAACTCAAGGCACTGGTTATAAGGTGCTACATTATATAAGACAAAATAAGTCTACAACAGTAAACACGCACAGTTTTATTTCTTGGACTTCCCACGGAAATTCCTCGGTGAGAAACCCAACGAGGATAATCGAGCAGCGAGGGATTAACAAGTTCATAAGTCCCACATCAATGATGGGCACAATCTCCTCCCACCCCCTCGCCCAATAATGAACATCACTCAACTCTTTATCTTCCCCAACTAAGAAACATGTGCCGAAAAGGTTTTCTCTAAAAAAAACATAACTTATGATTCCTCACTGGAACAAATTCGTTCCAAAGAGGGATCATGGGATAAAAAAGACATTTTAACTGGTTGAATGCTTAAAGTCCATATTGAGGCCCAATTCGGAAGTGCGAGTACTAAAGCTGAAATACTTCATACCCCGTGGGTCGCTACGTATTATCTATGAAGTGAAATTATTTTGTCTCTTTAAATTCGCCCTGCTGCAAGTTATGGGAGAGAGCCTAAGGGCACTCTCCCATAACTTGCAGCAGGGCGAATTCAAAGAAACAAGGCGAAGACATCGAACTAATCATGAAAACTGAATATAATTCAGAATTCAGAACAATTATATATAGGTGTTTTTTTATGGTCACTTTCTGTCTCTATGGCAACATCAAGACCACACTCTAGGTATAAAGTATATCTTGGGTAATTGTCTAACTATACTGGTCGGGAACACAGTAACTCAGTGGTTACGGCATCGAACTTCAAACTGAAAGGTCCACAGTTCGATCCCTCCCAGTGGTACCGCTTTGTGTCCTTGGGCAAGGCACTTCATCTCAATTGCCCACGTGGGGGGGGGGGGGGGGGGGCACAGTGGCGCCGTGTACTACACGTAGATGGTTCACTTGTCTTCAACCAATGCTACCCCTGCTTGTGTGGAGTTAGTACGTTGGGGAATCTGACAGTTGCTCGCCGCTGCTCGATGGTTCTCTCCACGTACTCCGGCTTCATCCACCCGTAAAACTGTCCGACACGAGGCGACCCTGGCTGTCGAAAGTGTCGTTAAACCGCAATAAATAAATAAATAAATAAATAAATAAATAAAAATAAATAAATAAATAAATAAATAAATAAATAAATAAATAAATAAATAAATAAATATACTGCTCAATTTAATATATGGCTACCAATTAAAAGGTCAAATCTGAGAGGCGGTGAGGCAATTTTCACAACCATGTTAAAACATAGCTCTTGCCACGTATTTCCGTTACTTTGGGTGATAGGTTCAGAGAAAATATAATCAGCCATATTTGGTGTTTCTAAAACAGTTCAAAAAGATTTTAATGCAAATTTGTTTGTTCACACTTCATCACTGTTAATTTTTGTGTAAATGAATTACTGAAAGTAACTCAAGTCACACCAACACGCGACATCAATATTACATTCCTCACACATTCGTGACAAAATGAGAACAATGGAAGTAATTTTTCCTGAAAATCAATGTTCAGTCTGGAACAAGTTCAGTACAGGTTAAAATTTCACATTAGCCGCGTATTAAATGATCACTAGTTTTAACAAATATCATTGTTTCAATGTCAATAAATCTTCGTTTGGTTGAATGTCTGGGCTGTAAATCACTTACAGAATTGAAAGTTCGGTTCATGGAGGAGTTGTTTCGAGAGCAGAGTGATTTGATTAATTATCTAGCTGCTAATTGAGCAATAACTAATTTAATAGAATAACTCAACAGTCAACACAAAAATAAAAGGTTCATTTGTCATTGAAAATATAAACGAATTATCAACCATTTTAGTGGCACAATCGAAGCTACTCAATCAATCATTTTATTTGCAAAAATACACCCCTTGAGGCAGTGTGCATAGATAACAAAACGATGAACCTTTAAATTGAAATATTTCGTTATGTTCCAATAATACTAAAATCCTCCTCCTCTGATTGGATGAGATCTTGCTTAGTATATTCTATGTTCACGGCTCAAGTGGCAAATGTTACCGTTTGACGTCACAACGCGAAATATTTGAAATGACGTCGCCCGTTTCGTAATTGCTTCACAAACGGAGTGATTAGCATGCCACTTCATTTTTTGTTGTTGCATTTTTCACTCGTGCAGCAGACGGTGTCCCGGATGAAGTGTTTAAATTACAAAACCGATTTACGATTTGAACTGAGATGGAATGAGTTTATCTGGTTTATTGATTATTTATCCAGTGCAGTCGTGGGGACACTAGAGGTTTATTTACCAAACCTGTGATCGTTAAAAGTTGCCTTGAACAAGGCAACTTTTAACGACCACAAGTTTAGAGTAAATAAGCCTCTAGTGTTTCACGATGTAGGTTTTGGCCTATTGGTAGTGTCTTATTGGAAAATATACGTTATTGTGATGAGTTGACGATAACATGGTCCGGTTAAAGATAAGCTCCGAGCCGCAAACCTGAGACCATGTTACCCTCAAATCATCACTATAACTTATAATGATATTGGACAGACAAAAATCTCTCTTTCTCTTAATCTACCCAATCCAGTGGCGTAACGCCCATACAACGAAGTTAGGGTGTCTCCTAAGGGCCTCAACAATTGCACGTTCATAGGGGCCCCCGACAATTCAAACATTTTGGGAAAAATCATTATCAAAACATTGTTGTAGTTGAAGCATTGAGCTTGGGTGCTTCAATACCAGCAGTTCAAATGACGAAACAATTTTAATTTTAATTCATTTACATATGTGGATGCGTTTTGTACAAGTTGTTACATCAAACCGTCGAAGTTGTATCTGAAACCAATCAATGCCAACATGACTCCTTCTCGGTTAAAGAGCTAACCAACTAACGAAGGAACGAACACAGAAACGAACGAAAGGACGAACGAAAATCACCATCAGGAAAATTTTAATTAATGAAGCAGCGGGTTGTACCCGGCGCTTCATTAATAAAATCCTTGATTATTACTGCTATAATTAGTGTTTGGAATCTAATATTATTGCGTCCCCGGAAATATTGCCCATCCACGGAAAGTGACCAGTCCACGACTCTCATACCGTAACCACTAACCATCACTAGAACTTCTAAAGCTAGTCAAGGTCGGACGGATATTATACTGAACAGAATATTTGTACCCAGACAGTATGCGAGAATACAACATAATGTACTGAATAATTACAGTATGTGGCCTAACGGCCTCCAAAATTCCTATTACGTCACTGCCCCAATCTCTGCATCGCCCCGCTCCCCACATGGCACGATAATGGTAACTAAGATATGACAGAAGTAGTTTCTCTAATCCGTCTTATACACATAATTATCATGATTCAGAAAACCACCCAATTCAGGGGCATAAATTCCTCTGCGGATTTCGGGTGGTAGTGGGTGTAGTGTTTTAGAGATTTTTTGCCGGTTGCCAGGAGACATCTTAAAATTTCCAACAAAGCATCGCCAACAGCCACTTGAGATGGGCAATATACAGAAAAACCGAACCGAACCAATCATTAAATACGGAAACCATCTATATTTTCATATTTTTCTGCATTTGCTGCTTATAAGAGCGTACTGAGGCTTGATAGCAGCTGAAGTGTTGATTTTCTTGAAAGAAGTGACTGATTTTCTACTTCAGTTTTGTTAACCAATAAAGGTCTGGGCAATCGTCCCAAATTCCCACTAGACTACAACCTGCACATGTCTAGATGCTAAACACTGATTTCTAGTCAAGTCTTGGCTGCATCGACATGCAGCCAAGACTTGCCTAGAAATCACAATTCACGACCTCCTAATGAGGCTAAGTGAAGGGCACATGATCCAAGATCACAAAAGCCAAAATAGACCTTTAAAGATTAAGGTGTGTTCGGAATAAGTCACAAAATTACTGTAGATAGCTAGAAAAAAGGCCAGTGTTGAGCTTATTGGCAGTGGCATTTGTGGCGTTGTGACTGGATGGTTAAAGAACAACTTATCTGTATTCTTCTAATGTGAATTCCCCTCTGGTACTATCAACAAATCTCAGTAAAGTCAAATACCGAATACCGAACCGATACCACAGTATATACCCCCCAAAAAGACCGAAACCGATACCGAACACGAATTCTAATACCGCCAATCTATAACTGCAACGAATAGCACGTGTGCTAATTTCTGTCAGAAATGTCATTGCAATACCGTTGCCCTCGAAATATGTGACGATGTATTCACTCCTGGCATAGAAGAGCTTGGGGAAATGGATGTCTATAAATTTGGATAACATATTTAATTAAACGTTGATAAAACTCTTCGAGATTTTAGGGGAGAGAAGTGAAGCTCAGTTGTTCTAGTACTAATCCACAGCTTACTATTTATTTATTTATTTATTTATTTATTTATTTATTTATTTATTTATTTATTTATTGGTGTTTAAGGTCACGTACTTATGCACAATGACTAATCGTGACCGTGACTGTTTTACGGGTGGAGAAAGCCGGAGTACCCGGAGAGAACCACCGAGCAGCTGCCAGCTCCCCAATATCGCAACTCCACACTGCAACACAGGCAGGGTTAGACTGGTTGAAGACATGCGCACCATCGACGTGCAGTACGCCTTAGTACACGGCGTCATCGTGCCCCCATGTGGACAATCGGGGTTAAGTGCCTTGCCCAAGGACACAATACGGGAGTCCGAATCCATCGCTCAGAAGGTCACCCATCCGAGGACTAACCGGCTCGACGATGCTTAACTTCGTTGATCTGACGAGAACCGGTTAACACAATGCCAACGCGCCCTACCACAGCTTACTAAAACAATGACCGGTTACTCTGTCGTGAGAGTAACGTCGTGTCTTTTTTTATCGCAGCTCGGGTGTCCATTAATGGCATCATTAGACTAATGTTTCCATTACATAATTGACATAATTATCTCAATAAAAAATCTAACCGCAGGTGCGTATTGTCCTCGGGGTAGCCTTGGATTTTTTGTTGTTTTTCCCTTTGTTCCCATCCCTCTCCACAAACGAAAAGAACAGTGTATAACAGCCAAGAACTTTTGCGTCTAGCCTTTTCTTCAATTTCATTGAATTCTTCGTCGAAATTTTTTTTACTCCCGTCGATGGACATTTCTATTTATCCGACAATGTTGCGCGTGCACGTTGCTAAGGGTGTTCTGAATGTCCGATAATGTGCACACGTATGTATGAGAACAAGTGCGATCATGGTACGAATGTGGCTTGTGCGTGGGTGTATGTGTGCGCGTGGGGGTGAAGCTTGCCTTGTCTGTCTTACATGCTTGCCTGCCTGTCTGTTAAGACAGATAGGTAAACATGTAAAGACAGACAGGCACGCAATGCAAACCGAGCACAGTGACAATTTGCTTTTATTCAAGTTGTGAGTCAACGTCTCATTGTTAGGTTCATATAATTAATGAAGACATTCACGTAATTATATCGGGTAATTAGAATGTCACGTCAAATTCAAGACAATTAAACGTCTTCAGATTTTATTAGACCATAAAAATCTAATTGAGCGTGTGCTTGCGGGGATCTGAGAATCTTGACACGATATGGCAGAGAGTTTATGGACATTAATACCATTTGAATGCAGTGGTCTTTCGTTGTTTTTTTTTCTTTCAGAACTCCGGTCAAAGTGGTATGTGACCTTAAACAACAATAAATAAATTAATATACTACCGACCACAAGAACGGCGTGTCTTCGTTAGTTCTAAACCCATCAATTAGTTAGAATATTGTTAAAGCAAAGTCGCTTATCAATGCGAGTCTTCCATAATGAACCTCACCACAATTCCCAACAAGTGCTGGCTAGTGTTCAACCGATGATCGGAACCAGCCACCACAATCGGTCGATTGTGGGCAATTGGATGACAACGGCAGCGACTCCTGGAACATCGGTTCAGCCACTTGTTGCCGAGCATTTTGAGATGATTCATAAACCGCGTTTTATTATCTTCTGCAATTGTTCAATTGTTAATGAAAAAAAAATGTCAATGATACCCTTCAATAAAGTTGAAAAACCACCACAATGTGTATTTTTAATCTCTCTAGATGCCCGTTTACGGGATAAACAAGTCAAACGACACGTAAAGCTTACAATTGAGCGTACCTGCGGCAATCGCCAGATCATACCGTTAAAGTGAAGGTTGCACCCCATTGACTCAGGTCGCAGTAAAAAGTACCAGTTGCGCGCACTTGGGTGGTAAACGTGGCTTTCTGAGAGCCACGTTTACTGCCCAAGTCTGCGCGACTCGTAATTTTACTGGTCCTGAGTAAACGGAGTTTAACACTGTGAAATATGTTCTATTTAATGTAGTTCTTGCGAGCCTCGATTTGTCTATAGTAGGGCACGGTATTACAATCGGAATCGGCATCGGCCGATTATGAGCTCAAATAACCAGTAATCGGTCAGCGGCCATTTTTTGATAATCAGTTGAACACTAGTGATGGCTTGATGATCTTGTAAACCGGGCAATTCTCTAAACTTGTAAGGCAAAGATGTCTCCATAGGTCAAAGACGAGTAGATGAGAAATTTGGCTGCGTATATGATTATCTTGCCTAAATCCCGCGCTCCACTTATAAGTACTGTTGCAGCAATATATCTCGTAACCTTTGCACCCGACTCCTCACGCTACCCGCGACACGTGCAAATCGCATGTATATGCATGGTAATTACGTAATTTGGTAAAAATAATTTATTTCAATAAAATTGATTCGCGCATTCGATTCAGATTCGGTATCAACCACGATCCCCCAATTCCATTCCAGATTCGAAATAAATTTAGTGTTCAACCGATTATCAAAAATGACCGCTGACCGATTACCGGTTATTTGAGCTCACAATCGGCCGATTCTGGTGCCGATTCCGACTGTAATACACCGTGCACTACTAGACAAGTCGAGGCTTGAAAGAAACTGAACATTTTTCACAGCGTTAAACTTCGTTGACTGGGACCGTAGTAGAATTACCAGTCGTTCACACTTGGGCGGTAAACGTGGCTCCCAGAGCCACGTTTACCGCCCAAGTGAGTACGACTGGTAATTTTACTGCGACCAGAGTCAGTGGAGTGCAACCTTCACTTTTCCGGTATGAACTTGCGATTGCCGGAAGTACGCTCAATTGTAGGCTTTACATTGTCGTTTAACTTGTGTATCCCGCAAAGAGGCCCCTAGAGAGATTAAGAAAACACATTGTGGTTGTTTCTCGAATTTATTGAATGATATCATTGACATCATTTTACTTTAACAATTGAACAACTGCAGAAGATAATAAACTGAGGTTAATGAATCATCACAAAATGCTTGGCAACAATCGGTTGAACCGATATTCCAGGAGCCGTTGCCGTTGTTATCGGATTGCCCTCAATCGGCTGATTGTGGTGGCCGGTTCCGATCATCGGTTGATCACTAAATAAATTCCTATTTGTAGAGCCCAAAGTGATTGTTGTATTTGTTTGAATTGGAGAATGAACACACTTTCATTAATTATTATCTCTGTTCTACAGTAGGTTTAAAGCAGAGTCATTACGGCTTCAAACAAAGGCAAAACAGCAATTTCAGAAGACAAATTGTTATTTATTACTTATCGTAACTTTCGAGGCGTTCGCATTGCAACGCTCATGGAAGGCTTGCCACTGGACAAGCGTGTCATTTAGACACGCCTGTCAGAAGCTATAATTTATAGAATGTTAGTACTGCTGGTTGGCATAAATTGGCTATTAGTTTCAGACGAATAGGTTAAATTTAGATCGCATCACCGAACTCTGTATTAAATTAACTTAAAGATTGTGTAATACCTGTTCAAAATAGTACTTTTACACACCTAAAGGAAAGTGTCATTGAAATATTAAACGGATATCAAGCTGGGTTGCCTCTGGTAAAATAACTTAACAAATCGAGTGGTTGACTTCTCATTCAGTCAGATTATCGGTACTCAGGCAACAAAAAACCCGGAAAAACGAATTAAAAGAAATACGCAGTACTTGAAAGAATAATAAGAAATCGGAATCAAGCGTTTGGCTTTTTTAATGGTGGAGGAGGGGGGGGGGGGGGGGGGGGTTGACAGGGGTGGACCAGTAAACTCTTCTCTGTAGCGGCTCTAAACCGACGTTTTATCAACATTTTTATCACAAGACAAAGATATATCAAAACATATTCAACAGCACGAATAATTGATCAAGCTGACAATTTTTTGTCGGCATTCGGGGGTCTAGTCACCATATTTCAGGGCGTTATATCTTAGTTGTAGATATTAGTGGCAGGGGCAACGTGAGGATGAGCGATTAGCGGAGGGAGTGTCAACCCATTTTGTCCCCATTTTCAGGACTCAAGTCCCAACTGATGAAATTGTCCACCAACATCCTCGTTGATGATGTAGCTGAGATATTTGCCAATGGGGATTGTAGTTCAAAAAAAGAATCCGGAAATTTGTCTGTGAGTAAATGCATACAGTACAAACGCCGTGGATTGGTCGTAATGCACGCGTGGTCAGTGATGTCCACGCATGCGTTTTCCAGGTAGTAAACATCACCACCAGCAAAAATTTAATTAAGGAAGCACCGGGTTGTACCACAACCTGGTGCTTCATTAATTAAATTTCTGGTGATTATTCCTCTAATAAGTGCTTGGAATCTAATATTACTGCGTTCGGGGAAATATTGCCCACGCGTGGAAAGGGACCAATCCACGGCGGCCGCACTGTTGTCGCGATGCATTGGCTTCCCATCTTCAGATTTGATGAGCACGTGCCGGGCTCAAACTTGTTCGTGCTGGGTTCCCAACATCTCTAACCGGCCACGGTCCTCCATTTGCACGATACCGACTGCGTGTGTGACATCAGGCCTGGCATTCTTAAAAATGCAGGAGGGCTAAAAATCGCTCCCCTCGCATGGACTAGAGGAGCGATTAGCTATTCTCACAAGCTTACAAAGGCTAAAAGTGTCAAGATGAAGTTTTTATTATTAATGAATTCCGCCTAGTGGGCTTTGTACATTTTATTTAGTAGTGTTAACAGGGTAGTCTCTGTGAGACGGCCACGCTGTCTCTCCCAAACCCATCAGCCTCTCCAAGGCCCGGTTGTGTGGGAGAAGCAATGTTGCCGTCTCACAGAGACCATTAACATACCAGATGTGTTTGATGAATAGGCTGTTATGGTAATCATTATTCTCTAAGGTCAGGAGGGTTAGCTTTCGCAAACCTTAAATTTTTTTTAAGGCGAGCAATAGGCGAGCGAATAAATTGCTCTCCTGAAAGTGCCAGGCCTGTGACACAAGTCCAAAAAGCAAATCTCGTCCAGCAAGAAAGTACACGATTGTCAGCAAGAGCGAATCGATAATTAAGACTCAAATACAGATGGAAATGCTCCGATTGGAAATTATTGGGGTGGGGGAGGGGGTATGGGGTGGGGTGGGGTCAAACTTCTGAAGTGAAAACATCACAAAGCCTCTGGTAATTTAAAAAAGAAACTGTAGCAGTCAGAATACGTAGTTGGCTTGTCGCATGGCTACTTTTCTTTCACCGATAATACTAGTCACACACTGGTTTCTGAAATGGCTATCGGGAATCATTCATAAAGGTCCCAATAACAATGCAAAGCAACTGCAGTTCGCGTCTTAATGCCTTCAGGGTACGACGCAGACACTATCTTACTTTGCACCTTGAATTTGAATTTGGTCTTGCGATATGGAAATTTATTAATTCTGAAAATATCATGTTCATCTGGCTAAGCCTGAGTGCCCCGTCGAGTTTGAAGCTAGAGCTAAATGGAACACGAAATCCACCTTCCCAGAGATCTACATTCAAGATAATATGCAGCCTTCTTTGGTGCCAATACTTTCAGTGACCGTATTCCTGTACAAAGAGGTGCCCCAGACCATTTGCCCACTTCAGAGGACCTGGCTGTTGTGAAAACACCCTTTTCCATAGTGCACAAACACTGTTCCGCGGTAAGGAGAATTGCAAGTTTCTCAAGGTTTGATGAAACCTATGTTTCTCTGATAAAACCTATCAGTGACGTGCTTTGCTTGTGCAGAGTTTCAAGAGAAACAAATACCATCTGTTCATCTGGTATATATTTTGCATTAAATTCAAGTAACGAGCAATCCTTTTTATCGAATGTAAATATATCACTTATTCTGCTTTTGACAACGTCTAATCAAACCATCACTCAATATGGTAACTCTTTGCACACTGATGTCAAAATACAAATAATTCAAACAGCAAATTTTCCCATAATGCAACTGCAAATGCAGAACGACCGCCGGAGGTTGGTGAGCAATATTTCCACGGACGAAATATATTAGATTCTAAACACTAAGATTCCCCGTCGGGAACGACACGCGTTGTGTCCTTGGACAAGGCACTTTATCCCGGTTGCCCACATGGGGGCACGATGACGCCGTGTACTAAGGAGAACCGCTGTAACCCTGCTTCAGCGGAGCTTGAACAAAGTTAGAATGTTGAGGAGCTGACAGTTGCTCGTCGATGCTAGGTGGTTCTCCCCAGGTACTCCGGCTTCCTCCGCCCGTAAAACTGTCATGGTTACGATTAGCCATTGTGCATAAGTATGTGACCTTAAACACCAATAAATAAATAAATAAATAAATAAATAAATAAATAAATAAATAAATAAATAAATAAATAAATAAATAAACACTAAGATTATATTCTAAACAGGAGTAATCAGCAAAAAATTAATTAATGAAGCACCAGGTACAACCCGGTGCTTCATTAATTAAAATTTTGCTGGTGGTGATTTTTATTGCCTGGAAAACGCATGCGTGGACATTACTGCCCATGCGTGGATTACGTGAAATCCACGGCGTTCATACCGCATTATCATTTCAATCTTGTTAGTCCGAATTCAATGAGTTCTTTCAAACAAGACTGAATTGGTCAAATAATTGGTTGCATTTATTTATTGGTGATTAACGTCACACCAGCATTATTAGTTGTATTATGGGAAAAATTGCCCCCTGTAATTTGAAAGTTCCGACATCCGTGATTCTGGAGAAGGTGATCAAAAAAAAATTGTGATACAGTTGAGTTGTACCTACTTCAGCAGTGTCAGAAAAAATCCACTGTTGCCAAGTGCAGGGCATGAAAACTTTCTTTCATACGCCAGCTAGTCAGAAAAGTTTCAGAGGTACAACCCGGTACTTCATTAATTAAAGTTTTGATGACGATTTTTATTACCTGGTAAACGCATGCGTAGACATCACTTCCCTCGCGTGGATTACGATCAGTCCACCGCGACAGTACCGTATTTATATAATTGTTGTTTCAGGTAAAACCCAGAAGTCCACTCACTGAAACTTTGCCTACACAATTATGCTTTTTCAAGAAATCGGTGCTATTAGGGATAGAATTACACTTCGCCGGTGTTTTTTAATATTTTCTACTTATTGGTGTTTGAGGTCAATTTCGGCATCTTTGGCAACATCATGGCCGTGGCATTGGTATGAAGTCAAGTTTACCCAAGCGTTTATACCTATGCTGTCCACTTTAGAGGACTTCCACACCAGACGTTGGTTCCGAGTCGTATTTTACCAGTAAACCAGAACTTGTTTACCACAGTAAACAACCATTGTTCTACCTTCCGGGGTTCCCACGAGCACCGCTTCCTTCTCTCGAGTGCGTAACAAATACCTGGACTGTACCTGCCCTATAACTATTTCTGGTGGCCTGTTGAAGGAGGAAGCAGGGAATTAATACGAAAAGGACCGAATGCAAGATTTAACCCCTCTTCGATGTTTTAACTGATCAAGAATTAAATGATTTCCAAAGATCAACATTTCTTTAAAAGGGTACTCTTGTCAATGAAATATTTCACTTTTAACTGGTTGAGGGCTGTATTAGCTTGGGTGGTCCGAAATTGTTTATCAAAATGTGTTTTATCACTAATTATTGGAGAGTGTTGAACAAATTTGTATTGAACAAAATATTATTTGCGTTTGACTGAATATGGAACACAAGCAAGGACAATGTTGGCTTTGACACCGGAATTTCCATTTTTTTTAAAACCCCTGATAGTGATTTCTAGCACAAGAACATGAAGTACAAAATAAATATGAGGTCTTAATTGTGGTACCGTCACATCATTGAAGTCTAAATTTGAGCTTCCAACACTCACACGGTTAAGTGATCAAAATAATTTGATACATCTCAAGAGAGAGTAGAAGTGAATAAAAACGAGAAAAGATGGCACTAGATAAGTTAATGTTTGCACAATATGTGGAATTTCATGGTAGACAGTTTGTACAAGTGCGAGTAATGAGCGTTGACTTGGGCACTTACCACTTCAACGTCAGACGCTCCGACAATAAACAATATCTTAAATTCTTCATCAGGTTAAAACCACAACTCAAGTTTGCAAAACAGCTGTTAGTTATTCCACGTGATTAGAGAAAAGTATCGGATCAGATGCTTTACGTCGACAGCCAACTGTGTATACTACGTCGAATGCCAAGAATCGAGTCGATCCATAACACAAAGACAAGCTATTTAGGGAGGCGCTTAACCAATCCACCAAATCCCGGGGTGAAAATTGAATTTTCACACCGGGATTTGGTGGACTGGTCCTCTGTGGGTTGGAGATAAAATGGATGTTAGGGGATGCCAGAGAATCCCACCCCGACCTTTCCACGCCAAAAGTATCCTTCGTCTCCTCTCGGACAGTTTGTTTTTTATTCAGGGGGGGGGGGGGGGGGGTGCGTTAAGGACACTTTCAACAACCAGGGTTACATGACATAAAGTTCTGCTGGTGGTGGAAGCCGTAGTGAACCACCGGGCAGTGGCAAGTAGCTGCCAGATACTCCAACGTACTAACTCGGCAAAAGCAGTATTAACAGCGGTTGAAGTCAAGTCCACCATCGATGTGCAGTACACCTCAGTACAACGCCACCATGTCACACGTGGGTAATCGAGATTAGGGGTTCTAGCACAAGGACATAACACAGTTACAGATGGTCGGGATCAAACGATCAACCATTCGGTTTGAAGTTCAATGCACTGAACCACCGCACTCCCTCGTCGAGCAGTAATCAAGCTGTTTTACTGGTAAAATAGGACCCATTCACCAATGCATGGGGTCGAAAGTCCTCTAAAATGGGCAACATGGGTATAAACGATTTACTGAGCTTGACTTGATCTCCAAGGTGCTGCCACAATTAGCCATTGGACAGAAGTATGTGGCCTTAAACACTAATAAATAAATAGCAATAACAC
Organism: Pictodentalium vernedei; assembly: GCA_031216915.1. Classification (NCBI taxonomy): domain Eukaryota; kingdom Metazoa; phylum Mollusca; class Scaphopoda; order Dentaliida; family Dentaliidae; genus Pictodentalium; species Pictodentalium vernedei. Next base: position 424,840,258 of record CM062292.1, read on the forward strand.
ACAGTGCTAATGCCCAATCAATGACGTGTTGAAAGATCTCTCATGGACCTAAAACTGTCACAGATATTCGCTAGTTTGGTCATAAATTGACCAGACCGGCCCTATAATATGGCCATGAGAATCGACACAGTAAAAACTGTGGTTATCTGTCACGGCTTTTGCGACGAGACTGCCGATGATCGTGACAAATTAGTAATTGAGATGATTGTATACACTTTAATAAAATCAGTTGGGATAACAATTCACCCAAATCGACTGGGTTGAGTGAATATGAACCCAATTGGGTTCATTTTTCACTCAACCCAGTCGATTTGGTTTAATTTTTACCCCAACTGATTTTAGAGTGTATATGTTCCTTGTCTAAATAGCTCGCTGAGATGCAAAGATGTGTGCGTTTAAGAACCGTCGAGCAAATTCCTGTCATGGCATGGGGAAATGGGTACACCCCCCCCCCCCCCACCCCCACCCCCAATATCTGAAGAAACTTACAGGTCTGGCCAAACCTCGAAGAAAATACGAAGAATGTAAAGAATATGACAATATATAGCCAGTCGCAACACGACTGTAGTTGAATACCATAATAGCTCCGCGGAGAAAGGGTTAAGTAATGACATGCACAGAATATCACTTTCTGCAAGTAACTTCCCTATTTTAGCATATCACACCTGCCATAAAATATTTCCCAGAACGCCAACAGATAAATATTTCACACAATCACCTTACCTGTTTATCCCCGAATGATTAATTGTCTTAAATATTAAGAAGCTTATCGACTAAGAATTGGAAGGGTCATAAGGTTTAGTACGGAGTGGTCGATAACCTGCATGTATTTGAAAAAATCCATGCTTTCCGCTGTCACTATTTCACAAACCACCCAATCATACTTCACAGCACAGAAACCAGCGAATGTGTGCTGCTGTTTCACAGACCAATACTAAAAACTTTTTGTTTTATTCAAAGAGAAGCCGCGCCGCTAAAGCTGAAAGTTAATCTAAGAAGTTAATATTTTGAATACTGGTGGTATTTTCCATGTCGGTTCAATGACAGCTTTGGAAGAGTCCGTATTCATTATTTAGGGGTAGACCAATTAATATTTTCAACGTGCAGCCCAGCTGCACGTTGAAAATATTGATTGGTCTCCCCACGCATTCACTTGGCAGCCACCCTGAGTAATGAAAGTATGACGAAACATGTTCCTGGGGCGGAAAAGTGGCATCTTGGGATCAAAGGGTAAAGAGCTCTTTAACCTTTGCTCAAGGGTCAAAGTACGGAAACTTCAAGCAGTTGTTTTCTCTCAGTGGGCTCTGTCGAACAAGAATAAATTGATAAATTCAAGTTGCACTATAGGCAAAAAATGCAGGTTTAATTTTTAATATTTCTACATCAGTGTGCAGGGGGTTAATAGCTTTTAAAGAATCCGCGTTCGGAACTTGAATTATATTTTTATAGTGATTCTCCTCTCAAAATAGTTTGACTAAAGTTCAAAATGTCATTTGTGCTACCCGTGACAATGAACAATCTCATGAATAAGGATCGTATAGTGCGACACTTACGAGCCACTCGGCCAATCCTTTTTATCGGTCAGCACACATACAGATAGAATTAGATTACTTGACATGTTATTTTCGGTACTTAATTATGATTTAAATACATCTCATAAACCCAAATCACACTCTGTTATGTCATTTAATCTGTAATGCCAACACTTAACTGGTTGAGTGCTAGAAGCCATTATCAGGGCTTTGAGAAGAAATAGAGTACCAGAGCAAAGGCCAACGTTTTTCTTGCTCATGTTTCATATTCAGTCAAATGCAAACAAGAGGCCTGCATCGCAATGCGCTGCTAATGCCCCCGACCGCCAAAAAATCTTGAGTCAAAAGAGTGCACAAGGGCCATAACTCTGGAAACAATGTGAAGAAAGTCAAGCTATACATGTATCCCCCCCCCCCCCCCCCCAAATATCATTCAAATTGGAGTAGCAGCGGCTGAAATACAAGGGAAATACAAGGGAAAATGTTGGTACGGACGGACGAACGAACTTACGGACGGAGGTCTCCACTAGATACCCTTTCGTCTTTTCAAGTTGGGGGCATAACAATATTCTCTTTATATAAATTTGTTCTATTTCCAATTATTGGAGAGTGCCTCCGGGCACTCTCCAATAATTTGTAATAAAACAAATTTTGAACAACAAATTCAGACCACCAAAAAAATAATCTACCCATCAACTAGTTAAAGGCATTACCTGTTTGCAACGAGCCCGGTTAATCCTTGGATGGGTGATCGTCTGAGCAATCGATTCGGACTCTCGTTTTGTGTCCTTGGGCAAGGCACATAGCACCGATTGTCCACGTGAGGCACGCTGACGCCGTGCACTAAGGCGTACAGCACGTCGATGGTGCACATGTCTTCAACCAATCTAACCCTGCCTGTGCCGCGGTGCAGAGTTCAGAGTTACGATGTTGGAGAGCTGACAGCTGCTCGTCGTTGCTCGGTGGTTCTCTCCTAGTTCTCAGGCTTCCTCCACCCGTAAAACTGTCACCGACACGATATGCCCTTGGCTGTTAAAGTGTAGTTAAACCTTAATAAATAAATGAATAAACCTGTTTGCAAAAGGAATTTAAAGAGTTACCAAAACAGTGCTATTCAGAGATTAAAAATCACCCGACCATTTATTCTGGAATGAGTCTATTTCTGAAACCTAACTTTCATTTCAATTCACTGTGGCAAAGACTAGGAATGTCAGATTTGTGGGCCGCTAACAACTTGCGCGTGGTTACGTGTCGACAAGGCTTAATATTTTAAACAGCTGGATACTAATTTGGGGAGAGTTTGAAACTGAGCTGCCCGATGGGGCGCACTTCGCTTTATCAAGTACAGATTATTTCTACATAGTTGGAATAGTAAAACATGAAGTTTTTATTGCTTCGGACATGATGCTGCCATAAACTTAGCGAGCTGTGAACTGTCATAAAAGTTTCCAGATATTAAGTGTTACAAGAGGTCATCGGTTCATTACACTATATTGCCTTATAATACTGAAAAGGTAGGGGAAAATAAAGAAAAAGAAGCGATATTTCTTCACACCGACAGTTATTTACACCTACCAGTGAATTTTTAGCTCAAAGGCCATCGGACTGAACCGAATGGTCAATGACCTGAAAGGTTTTTTGTGTCTCTTGTGCTTTTTCTCACAAATTGCCTGGGGGGAGGGTGGAGGTGACTGTGTCTTGGCAGTCAGTATGGCTGACAATTTTAGTCATTGTTAGAGATTTGAAGAAAAGTTAGTTTCCTTTAATTTTCTAAGGTTGCCAGTAAATTTAATTTGAAGGGTATGGGAATTTCATATAAAAATTGAAATTTTGCTTTGTTAGTGAAGTTGTATCATCGATGTGCGCATCATTTCACACACTTCCGGCATTTTTCTGTATAGTAATTAGTGTTCAACCGATGATCGGAATCGGCCACCACAATCGGCCGATTGTGGGCAATCGGATGACAACGCCAACGGCTCCTGGAATATCGATTCAACCGATTGTTGCCAAACATTTTATGTTGATTCATTAACCGCATTTTATTATCTTCTGCAATTGTTCAATTGTTAATGTAAAATGATGTCAATGACACCATTCAATAAAGTTGAGAAACAACCACTTCTTAATCTCGCTGGACGCCCCTTTACGAGATATACAAGTTAAACGACATGTAACGCTTACAATTGAGAGTACTTGCGGCAATCGCCAGTTCATACCAGAAAAGTGAAGGTTGCACTCCATTGACACAAGGCGCAATAAAATTACCAGCCGCACGCACTTGGGCGGTAAACGTGGCTCCTAGAGCCACGTTTACCGCCCAAATGTGCGCGACTGGTAATTTTACTGCGACCCCAGACAACGAAGTTCAACACCGTGACAAACAGTATTACAATCGGAATCGGCATCAAAACGGCCAATTGTGAGCTCAAATAACCGGTAATCGGTCCGCGACCATTTGTGGTAATCGGTTGAACACTAATAGCAGTATAAAATTACAGAAGCTGACTTTTCACAAATTTTTTCACAGTCAGTTTGAACGTTTGCCTATTATTATTCTCTGTTTAAACCCATTTAAAAATAAGAAAACGGCGCTTTCGCCATCTTTTGAGTCTTGACTACAGTTAAAACTAGAAGTCCTGTCACGAACTATGTGCTTATCTAGGCTTAGTTGCGCTTATCTAGGCTTAATTGCGCGTTAGAACTGCGCGCAATTGGCATATCGAATGTCATCCAAAGCACGGCAGGTTCTCCAAGTTACTCATAGCAAACACATGTAATGTTTCTGCCAATGGACCTCCGGGTTACCCGGAGGTCCATTGGCTGAAACATTGCTAATGCACAGGCCATATGTACAAAATTTGAAAGCCTTACTATGGTAATAACACGTAGATTAACGCACAGATCAACGTGCTATTTGTGCGCATTCCGTGACAGGACTTCTAATTGTAACTGTATCTATAATTTTTTTTCTGATCATTATATCAATAGTGTGCGCATACCGATAATACAGACAGTCTCTTTTCCATTAATATGAAAAAAAAAGTCTAGAAGGTAAAGTAATACTGAGATTTGCAATTTTTTTTCTTGGGAAGAATAAAAACTTGCAAATTACTGTAAAAACACATTCACAAAACAAAGCGCAAACGTGGACAGTTACTTTGTTGCTTCTAAGTATCTTGCCATAAAAAAGCAAAGTTTCCTTTTGTAACTTATCATAAACGAAAACCACAGACAGCCCAAAGAGCTGTCTGTTGTTTTCGTTTATTAAAGTAACAAAAAGAAACTTCGCTTTATTTTCTACAGATGCCATAGATGTTTTCTCAACAATTAAATGCTTCTTCATTGGACCTGTGGGGGAGCGTGGTGGCTCAGTAGGTAGAGGTGCAGGCTGCAAGCCGAGAGGTCCTCGGTTCGAATCCCACCTGCGGCAACCGCGTTGTGTTCTTGGGCAAGACACTTCATCTCCATTGCCCGCGTGGGAGCACGATGACGCCGTGTACTAAGGCGTACTGCACGTCGATGGTACGCATGTATTCAACCGGCTTCCTGCCTGTGTTGCAGTGCGGAGTTACGATGTTGGGGAGCTGGCAGCTGCTCGTCGTTGCTCGGTGGTTCTCTCCGGGTACTCCGGCTTCCTCCACCCGTAAAATTGTCACGGTCATGATTAGCCATTGTGCATAAATATGTGACCTTAAACACCAATAAATAAATAAATATTGAACCTGTGGTGGTTCTGTGGTTATGGAAATAGACTTCAAACCGGAAGGTCTAGGGTTCGATCCCCGCCAGGGATAACTGCGTTGAGTCCTTGGGCAAGGCGCTTAATCCCGATTGCCCATGTAGGGGCACGGTGGCGTTGTGTACTAAGGCGTACTGTACGTCGATAGTGTACTTGTCTTCAACCAATGCTAACCCTGCTTGTGTTGAGTTAGTACGTCGGAGAGCCTGATAGTTGCTCGCAGTTGCTCGGTTGTTCTCTCCGGGTACTCTGGCTTCCTCCACCCGTAAATCTGTCTGACATGAGGTGACTCTCGCTGTCGAAAGTATCGTTAAACCCCAATAAATAAATTGGACCTTCCTCGCTCGTCTAAAAATATGCAGGTCGAAAGTCGATTTTCATGACATACATCAGGGATGAATAGTCCACCCACCCTGCACTGTTGTGTTAATAATACTTTTTCGTGGGCAGGACATGGTTCTCTTCCCCTCTGCGTCTCAGTGGTGGAAATACCCTTCACGTGGACGCAAAAAGAAACTCTCTACAAAACCTATTGTTATTTGGTAATTGGATACTCAGGCCTGGCATTCTTAAAAATGCAGGAGGGCTACAAATCGGTCCCCTCGCGTGGCCTAGGCGAGCGATTACCTCTCCTCAAGCTAACAAAAGCTAAAATGGCAAAATGAAATTGTAGTGCATTAATGAATTCTACCAAGTGGACTTTGTACATTTTATTTATTGCTGCACAGAAGGTAGTCTGTGTGAGACGGCTACACTGCCCCTCCCACACCTCCGAGCATCGGAGGTGTGGGAGGGGCAGTTGGCCGTCTTACAGACACCACTAACACAGCAGAGATCTGAAACGATGTGGGTTTTAGGAATAGGCAGTTATGGTAATCATTCTATTCTAAGGCCAGGAGGGCTAGTTTTCGCCCTCCTTATTTTTTTAAGGCGAGCAGTAGTTAAGTGAATAAATCGCTCCCCTGAAATGCCAGGCCTGGATACTAATTTCACGCCAATCAAGAACTGTTCTGTTTAGACTGTGTGTATTTCTTGAATTCAATTCCCCCACACGATATAATCCCCAATCAGCGTTAATACTGACAATTTCCATTTGAGTTGTCATAATTTGTTATCCCTCTTTGATATGCCCAATCACGAGAGGTTTCCTAATAAAATAACAAATCCACCACGATATTAGATCATCAGATACTCCGGGAACTATAATACAATTTCCATGCAAAAGAGCAAAGACTGGTGAAGGCTTATCGCTTCATTTACTCTGTGGGAACGGCGGTTTCAACATTTTTATATTTTTTTTTATATTTATGGCAATGACTGAAAGGAGGGGACGACAGGTCGATAATCACCACTTGGGGGTGGGAGTGGGGGGGGGGGGGATGTTAGTAGCCAATTCCTGGAGCCACGTTCACTCAGGGTATCAAATATATCACTGCCATGCCTAATAAACCACCTGCCGCGCTAACGGTCTTTTAATTACAGGCTTTCTTGACATAATTTTTCATCATTTTCTATCAATATTTATGCCGGGTCGAACCATAATCGTCCCGCTGGGTCTTCTGTCAGGAATTGGAGCCCCCCCACACACACACACCCAAGTCGGGAAAATCCTGCCACGATCCTTGCATTGCCTGCTCCTCATTGTTTTTCTGAAACGCAAGATGGGGGATCTCGGACAGGTGGACAAAGTCGGCAGGTACGCTGGAGTTCATGTTTCCTCGCGCACCTGCCGAATTTGCCACTGTCCGAATTCGTACAGTAGGGCAAATCAGGGTTGGCATTTTCAGGAAAGCGATTTATTCGCTCGTCCACTGCTAGCCTTAAAAAGGCCCTTCTGGCTTTATAAAATAATGGTTACCATAACAGCTTGTTCCTAAAACCCACATCTTTTCCGTTCTCTGCTTTGTAAGTTGTCTCTGTAAGACGGCCACACTGCCCTTCCCACAACTCCGAGCCTTGCCGAGGCTCGAAGGTGTGGGAGGAGCAGTGTAATCATCTCAGAGACTACCTTGTTTGCAGCACCAAATTTAATGTACAAAGCACATCCGGCAGAATTCATTAATAGTAAAACTTCATTTTGCTACTTTTAGCTTTTGTAAGATTGATGAAAGCTAATCGATCCTCTAGGCCATGCGAGGGAAGCGATTTTTAGGCTTACCTCCTGTAATTTTAAAAATTCCAGGCCTGGTAAATTCGCCCGGCACGCGACAGTTTGATTTTAACCTCTATGTGGTACCTATATATTATCTAACAATCATACAGATTTGGGCCTGAAAACCTTGAGAAACGGTACGTATCACATAATGTGTCCCGATTCCGTATGATACAGACGACTTATTCTGATTCTGTATCATCTAGATGACTTATTCTGATTCCGTATCATATAGACGACTTATTCTGATTTCGTATCATTCAGACGATTTATTCGATTCCGTATCATATCGACGTCTCGTTTCCGGTAACGCGACAGCGACAGTTACGGGCGATTGGCTACAAATTCCACATTAATAAAAAACTGCACAATTCAATATTACACCAACCCGGTTCATGGGGATGTGCCAATGTCGCAAACTCGTAAATTCAAGCGGATCATCATAGGAAGTGACACTGAGAGTGAATAATTTGACAACACAACCTTGAAAATTGCGGTGACCGCGTTACTCATTGTTTGTCAGAGTGCACAACAATATAGTTCCATAAAATATGTTTCTTTTAAAACTTTTTCTCGCCCAACATTATGGTCCAAAAACTGTATTAATAATTTATGATTTAATCTGTTTATGTGACAGAATTGTTAGATAAATGAATTATCATGATAATGTGCATGTCCTGTGATTTGCATCAGATTCTCGGTGGTGTCCAAAAATGGGATCACAACTCGCCGGCAAAGCCGGCTCGTTGAGATCCCTTTTTAGACACCACTTTGAATCTGATACAAATCACAGGACAAAGGCAGCACGGTATATCGCTAAACCGATATATACTGGTATTCAAACCAATATCGATTGAATACCAGTGTAATTACAAAAATATCGGTTTATCGTCATTATTTATTTACCCACAATTTAATTTTCAATATGTCTTGAGTTTTGTTTCAACTGTAGCCCCGAATGAATAATATTATCCCTTTACCCAAGGAATCGTCTGCATGTGTCTTCTTAATATACAAATTCAGCAGTTGAAAAAAAATATTTTCAAAATTTTCAACAAAACTTTATCAAGTGACCCCTCATTGGAACGAGCTCATTGAGCTCGTTCCAATGAGAGGTCACATGTTATTATTTTAAATAATTTTTGGAAAAATCTGATAAACTAATTTTTAAAATAATAAATTTGATATCGTCTGCGTTGGGTAAAGGTTTTCCGAACCGCATTATCAAGGCATGCCAATTCGTCCCAACAGTGATGCCTGAAGTCTCGATTGTGGTACTTATGTTCATACATCTGAACAGTTTTCGAAATACCAGTATACCGCGGTATTTGTTTTTTCAATAAAGATACCGGTATTCAGTTTTGAGTATCGTGCAGCCCTACACAGGACATGCATATAATCAGGATAATCTGTATTTATCTGGGAGACCTTCCTCTCTGTGGCTGTCCTTGAAATAAATGACTCGGCCTGTATTGTTTTTAGAATCTAATTGTACTTACCTATAACATATCACTAATAGCACTATCATCATTATCAGCAGAAAAACACAACAAATTATCACGATTAATAACTGACACCGTAATCCACATGGATTGGGCTCCACTTTGAGTGCCTGATAGTTCTCCGGTATCGGTATTCCACACTTCTGAACCATTTTCATAAGCACAGCCTGTCCTAAAGAAGCACCACAGCAACCGGTCCAATTCATTTTGAATAATAATCCTTTGTTCCACGGTGGCGGACACGGAAATCTATCCCAAAAGGCTATCAAAGCTTCATCCGTGTCCATTTTATTGTTACAATAGAGTTCCGCCATTCTCTTCGCATAAAGAGGCATTGCAGCTCACCTGCTAGCATCTAGTCTGAAAATATAATTTAACAAAGATTATACTCTACAGAATATTTCATTTTCAACTCGCCCAAGATGGTATACATATATTTTTGCGGGGCAGCAAAGCTGGCAAACTACAATTTTTTTTCAGTTATTGGTGAGTAACAAAACTGAAACAAGGGTACTGCCAGGCGTGGCTAAATACGCCCGTTAACCATTTTGAATACCACCAACTTTGGTTAAGATCAAATAATCCAAACTATTGTTATCGGGCAGAAACCAAAAATGTTAACAGACGGTCGAATTCTAAGTCGAAAAAGGGACATAACTCAGGTAAAAATAATTGGACAGACCCCATAATCGAACTTGACCTGTATTACTAGCTGGGTAATACACATACCAACTTTGGTTGAGATCAAATAATCACAACTGGAGTTATCGGACGGAAACCAAAAATGTTAACAGCCGGTCATATTTTAAGTCAAACTAGAAACAAAAATCGAACACATCCTGCATTTTGTTATACTAAACCCACATGCCAAATTTAACTCAGCTCAAACCACTACAACTAAAGTTATCGTCCGGAAACGAAATGTGAAACGGACGGACGGACGGACGGACGGGCGGACAATTCACATAATACGTTCAGTTTTTCAAACGGGCGTATAAACCAAATTTCTTTCCATTCGATCCATTATAACTGAAGTTATTACCCGGAAATAAAAAAAAAAATGTGTATAAGGTATCACGGAACTAAATATTTTCCCACAGGCGACCATTATAACTAATATTCAGGCGAAACAAAATATGATCGCATCGCTTTAATTTTGGCATTCAAATATCCTTGTCAAGTATAGCCCTTCAGACAACTTTTTCTGACCAGTAAACAAGGGGTCATGCAACAAATAAGCGAAAAACTGACAGGAACGGAAGTACCGGTCACGTGCACATATTTTTCAGGGAATTCCTAACAAAAAATACATCAAAAGTCAATTGTATATCTTATGTCCAAAAGTCATGAAATCATCCTCATTTTTATCCGGAATATTCAACAAAAATGCAAGTTGTCGAGAGCTCGCTTAGTATATTCCATGTTTACGACTCAAGTGGCAAATGTTACCGTCTGACGTCACAACGCGAAATATTTGAAATGATGTCGCCCGTTTCGTAATTGCTTGATCAAGTGAGTGATTTGGAAGCCGCTTCCTTTTTCTGGATTTTTCACTCGTGCAGCAGACGGTGTTTCGGATGAAGTGTTGTTTAAATTACGAACCGATTTACGCTTTGAACTGAGATGGAATGAGTTTATCCGGTTTTTTGATTATTTATCCAATGCCGTCGTGTATACAGAAGAGGTTTATTTACTAAACCTGTGATCGTTGAAAGTTGCCTTGAACAAGGCAACTTTTAACGATCACAAGATTAGTAAATAAGCATCTCGTGTTTCACGATGTAGGTTTTGGGCTATGAGTAGTGTCTTATTGGAACATATACGTTGTTGTAATGAGTTCACGGTAACACGGCCTGAGGTTTGCGGCTCGGAGCTTATGTTCAACCGAGACGCATCGCATCTCGGTTGAACATAAGCTCCGAGCCGCAAACCTCAGATCATGTTACCGTCAACTTACCACAATAACTTAATGTTTTAAACGTTTATTGAAACAATATATTTTCCCCAGGGTGCCTACTTTTAGAGATTGCATCATTGCCGAGTTCAACATTTCAAGGCGGGTAACTCTTAATTCAATATTTAGTTCAGCGATGCCATAAACTACATACAGTCGGTTGAAATCTATGTACACCTGATGGTCAATGTCGTCTCCCCTTCGTTGAAGTTTGTTCATTAATTTTTCAAAATTACAGCAAAGTTCTACCATCATTATCCATCGCTTTCGCCTGTACCACTTCCTCCGTACTAAGGTTACAATATGTTCGCAACCTAATATGGTACAATGCGGTATCTCAACCCCTTACCCAACGCAGATGATATCAAAATTTAATATTTTAAATATCTTTTTTCAAATTTAAAAAAACAAATTGAACAAAACAATATCAAGTGACCCATCAGTGGATGTAGCTCGACGAGGTCACATATGGTTTTGTTGAATTTGTTTGAAAAATAATTTTCTTTTCAACTGCTGCATTTGCGTAGTAAGTGGCCGGGTGCGACCGATTCATTAGGTAAAGGGTTAATTCCGCATTGGGGCTCAAGTTTAGATCAATAATAAACTGTTCAAAAAATAATATATTGATTCATCTAAGTGCGTCCATTTTAGTAGAATCTATTTCAACTCACAAATATACAAAAGCCTCGACGAATACCATTTTATCCCTTACCGCGAGCATGTATGCACTCGTTCCGCAATTCTCACATAATCTGATCCAACACAAGAGTATTATCTGAGGTGCTCCAATAGTACGGCAAATAAATCACAACAGGTGAATATTTCCCAAGTTATCTTATCTCATAAAGTCTCGGCTCAGACGAGATTACAGGGATCGTCGATAAAAAGTTTATTGGTTTGTTCAAATAATAATGAGAAGAAACCAACGTGGAGCGATGGAATTCGATCCGGGTTTCCCTCAAAATACTTCAATTAAATGCGGATATTTGGTAATAAATTGGCATCAGGACACAACAGGAACCAGCCAGTGTTATTGCTGGCAAGCTACGACGCTTTTTCAGAACGAAAACAAGACACAGACGATCTCTCAATAATAAAGGTTAGTTGGAGATGCATTCTCCAAAAATCAACTGCTTTATCCATTCCAGCAAAGCTACCCATGATGTGTATTCGTTTCAAGTGTAAAACGGGCAGACCGATTCTTTCCTCTGATTCCCGGACTGATGTTCGCTGGGACCTGGGGAGGAGCAACTAACTCCTTTAACCCTTTACCTAACATGAAAAGCAGACGACACTTGCCAAACAAAATTCTTGAATAACTAAATTTTTTCATTTTTTGTCTCAAAAACATAGGTTATGACCCCTCGTTGGAACGAGCTCGACGAGCTCGTTCCAACGAGGGGTCATAACCTATGTTTTTGAGACAAAAAATGAAAATATTTTGAAAAGTAATTGGCGATTTTTGAGAATAGCGCTGGCCGGTTTTGGCCGTTAAGTTGGGTAAAGGGTTAAACAGGATCATCGGCAAACTGCCATTGCCAATTGCCACTGATCGAAAAATCAGTCTATTTTTCTCCAATAATTCCAAACCCTGACGTCATTTCTCGGGAAGCAGTCTCAGGGAGCTTCCCAAGAAATGATATCAAGACTTTAAATTATCCAGAAAAGGTGTGACGGAATTTTTCGTGCTCGTCCTACAACTATTTTCAGCTGGAACTGTACCTCCGTGATACAAGAAATTCCAAATGGCGTCGCAAAACTACGACAAATGGATGACTGTATACCTTCAGATAGTCAAACTTTCGTAGGAGGAGACACCAACCTCCTAATCCCCAACAATAGAAAATACACTCACCGGCAAACCAATGCTCAAGGACAAGGATACAAGGCAAGTAACACGGGTCAGGTCCGAACAACGACCTCTCGATCAGTAAGTAGTTCGGTGTCATAAGCACAGAGTATTTACCGACTCAGCAATTTCCTAACGCAGAATGTGTTTACTGGTGTTTAAGGCCACTGCAGCGTCTGTGTCTATATTACGATCTCAACATTGGCAGGAAGTCAAGTTTAGCCAACCGTTTATACCTTTGCTGCACATTTTTGAGGACTTTCAGACCAGGCGCTGGTTACTGGCTTCTATTTTACCAGGACAGCAGAACTTTCGGGGGATTCCGGGAGGGGCAAATTATCTATATAGTGAAAGCGATAATGTTGTTATACGACATAACGTGAATAGCAATGTAATCCTGTCAAACTAAATGGTATTGTTTATACACAACTGTCGGATAAATGGGCGAGTCTTTTTATTTTGAAGGGGGGCCGTTCAGTGATAATGTAATCCTACAGCCCTAACCGGGCTGTAGGACTAGATTAAGACTGTACCCCTTCCCAATTTGGAGTTTATTTTGTTACATGTTCATTTACTCTTGACCACTAATCTGTTCATGATGCTAAGAATTAGGCATAACGGGTTGAATTTATTTATTTTATTTATTTATTTATTTATTTATTTATTGGGGTTTTAACGACTTTCTATAGTCAGGGTCACCTCGTGTCGAACAGTTTTATGGGTTGAGAAAGCCGGAGTACCCGGACAGAACCGCCGAGCAGCGTCGAGCAACTGTCAGACTCCCCAAGTACCAACTCAGCACAAGCAGGGTTGACATTGGTTTTAAAAGCAAGTGAACCATCGACGTGCCGTACGCTTTAGTACACTTCCCCATCGTGCCTCGCGGGGGCAATCGGGATTAAGAGCCTTGCCGAAGGACACAACGCAGTTACCGTTAGTCAGGATCGAACTGTGGACTTTAAGGTTCACTGCTCAAATTACTTATCCAGCGAGCTCCCACATGACGGCTTGAAAGAACGAGATCAACTTTCGATGTACCAAATACCATGTCCCCGTTGGAGGTTTTGCTGTTGGCAGGTTTGTTTTTTTAACCAAAACAAATTATTTTTTTCTTCCCCAAGTCAAATTTTATCAAACATAAGTGTCTTCCATTTGCCAACCATCAACATAAAAATCGATTTATCTTTCTGCATCGCGTTACAAGTATGAAACAATTTCCTGCTGTTGCTGAACTGTAAACTTTAATAACCATTCTGCATCACGTTCCATCACAATCTCATCATGCACCAGGCAATATTAATGCACGTAACCACAATGAGAGTACGTATATAAACAGCTGCAGTCAATTCTACTTTGTGATAAATATAAGCTGTTCATCGACAACTGCAGTTCGTTACAGTAACAAAAAAATACAATTTGTCTTCATTGTATTTAGAACACTATTTAGTTAATCTGATATCTTTAACCCTTTACCCAACGCAGACGATATCAAAATTTATTATTTTAAATATAATTTTTTTAAATTTTTCAAAAAATTTCAACAAAACCATATCATGTTACCCCTCGTTGGAACGAGCTCGACGAGCTCGTTCCGACTAGGGGTCACATGATATGGTTTTGTTGAAATTTTTTGAAAAATAATATTTTTTCAACTGCTGAATTTGCATATTACGCGGGCGGATGCGGCGATTCGTTAGGTAAAGGGTTAACTCGTGAAAAGGCAAAAGTTGAGCCCATACAGTAGAGCAGCAACGATATGCTTCCCTCGCGAGAGATGGCGGTATACCATAACTATCATTCCGAACCACTATCTTGCCACACTCTCTAAAATCAGTGAGTTGAAAATCAACCCAAATCAAATGGGTTGAATGAATATGAACCAAAATATTCACTCAACCCACTTGATTTGGGTCGATTTCAACCCAACTGACTTTAGAGTGCAAATATCGATTTACCATACCAAGTGAATCTTAAAACACCGACGTTGCGGTATTGAAAAATGTTCCCGACATTATTTAAAAAAATAGGCCGATTAAATCGTCAGATGTGTACCCATACGCGCAACTAGTAGAAAGCTGTTATTATCTCAGGACCAATTTTTGGAGGAATTTTCAATTTGAAGGATAAAGGGTTAATATCTCAAGATCAAATTATCAGATTTACACCAAAAACTATACAGCGCGGCACATCAGTAACCTGAACACAAATATAAAGTAACATGACAATCCAAGCAATATTTTTCAAGTTATCGAATACCAAAGAAATGGATACGGACGCCGGATGGACGGACAGACAGACAGACGGGCGGACAGACAAATGATGGACGAACGACGGAGGGCCACCCCGGATGCCGACATTATGCGTACCATACATAATATGGGTACACATAAAAATAAAGATCAGACAACAGAACATTTTTCAAAATGGCTGGTAGGAGGAGCCCACGGGCTTCGTCTTTCACGGACACTCCACTCCTATCTTTTGACGTAATGTTCAATAAAGCAGCGAGAAAATAACCAGGTTCTTTTTCTCTCATTTTTTTTTTTGTAACATCAAATGACCGGCGGCGAGTGTCTTTATTTCTCCCAATTTGACAAATACTACAGTCCTTATTTCTTAAATAAACCCGTCCTGTCCGCTTTTAGTTGAATATAATAAGCATTGTGAGTCCCCGAGTACTGTTGAGTACTTGATACAGAAATTTCATATGAAATCGCGACTCACTGGAGATTACCTATATCTATGTTACTCACTTAACCCTTTACCTAACATGAAAAGCAGATGACACTTGCAAACGAAATTCTTGAATAACTATTTTTTTTCATTTTTTTGTCTCAAAAACATAGGTTATGGCCCCTCATTGGAACGAGCTCGACGAGCTCGTTCCGATGAGGGCCCATAACCTATGTTTTTGAGACAAAAATGAAAAAATAATGAAAGTTAATTGGCGATTTTTGTGAATAGCGCTGGCCGGTTTTGGCCGTTACGTTGGGTAAAGAGTTAAAAGGACTTCCCCTCTAGGATTTCAGGTTTGTGGTTTCCGGACACAGTTTCACCAGTTGGTTTATTTTTTTATTGGGGTTCAATCACACTTCAACAGCCATGGTCATATCGTGTCGGACAGTTGTACGAGTGTAAGGAACCGGAACACCCGAAGAGAACCACTAAGCACTGTCGAGTAACTGCCGGACTCTCCAACATACAAACCCGGCACGTGCGGGGTTAGCATCGTTGAAGACAAGTGTACTGTCGCGTCGAGCTACGTCTTGGTACACAGCGCCACCTTGCTCCCAAACAGGCGATCGGGTTGAAGTAACTTACCCGTGGAACAACACACATAACGCGAATTCAGGATAGGATCTCTTGAACTTTCGAACTTAAGTCCAATGTTCTAACCAATGAGCCACCGTGCACCCACGGGAGACCCACAACCTTCTAGATGACACGAGGACTCCCGTACTCTATTCCGATACCAGTTAAGCTTTAGAAAAATCTAATTAGGAAATGCAATTATATTTCCGTTCTCCCAAGAGACCAATGATGAACAAACTACTTACCTTTTAACGTACCTTTAGCCTTCTATTAGGAATAAACTAGTCCCTACTCCATTTACCATATTATATTTGAAGAGGTCAAGCTTTCTTTTATAACATTACGCTTTTATCTGAACACCGGAACTAAGTTTAACGTGCTTGAACTCGACTGAATGAGTTTTATAATAGAACGATACGAGAAGTGCTGGAAACTCGTTATGTCACCAAGTTTGCACCGCCGATAATCGATATCTCCAATCCCCAGGGACAGTTAATAGTTAATAACCCTATTTTCTCACTCGGGTGTCATTTTTAGCACATCCGTAATTTATTTATCACTTCGTGCGTGAATATTGTGAGAGCGTAGTTATGTAACCCCCTCTTTGGTAAACATTGTTCCCTGGTGAAAAATTAACACATCGTACACTCTGCAGGGTGGTGTAAATATGAACAGGGAGAATCGTTGGAATTTAACAGTGTCTCTCTGAAGACAATTCTAAACTTATCAGAACTTACAGTCTAATCATGGTTTTAATTCAAAAACGTAAATGCTTAAAAGAAATGGGCGACAGAGTAAGTGCGAAATGTAACAGATATTCGCCGATTATACATAGGACATATGGTTTTCTTTTTAATTTTAACCATTACCAAACATGAAAAGCAGACGACACTTGCAAACAAAATTCTTGAATAACTCATTTTTTTCATTTTTTGTCTCAAAAACATAGGTTATGACCCCTCTTTGGAACGAGCTCGACGAGCTCGTTCCAAAGAGGGGTCATAACCTATGTTTTTGAGACAAAAAAATGAAAAAAATAATGAAAACTAATTGGCGACTTTTGTGAATAGCACTGGCCGGTTTTTGCAGTTACGTTGGGTAAAGGGTTAACTGAGGAGCATACAGATGTGGTGTAGATCTGGAAAGCATATGAATGTTGAAGAGTGCTCCCGAACCGGGCCGGAGTATGTTATCTGAGAGTTGTTTAATTTAGTTTTTTGCATATTTCCCAATGTCTAAATTCACTAAAATATTTCTACGAATTAGGTCTGGGCGAGTGGATAACCATTAGCAAAAATGGTAACCGGCAAAACCATGTAACAGTTCAGATACAGGTTAATCGACTGACAATTAATCATTTTAACAAGGAGGACATCTTGGTGACTACTCATAGGACACCCACTTACTTTCCAGCCCCTCCTCTCCGACCCTCCCCTCGCCGAGATACTTTATTTCGCTCATCTTTCGTTATTTATTTATTGGTGTTTTAAGTTCACATATTTCTGCACAATGGCTAATCGTCACTGCAACATGGATATAAAGTTAAGTCTAGCCAATCGTTTATACCATGTTGCCAATTTTAAGGATTTCCACCCCAAGCATTGGTGACTGTGTCCTATTTTACCAGTAAAACAGAGCTCGTTTACCACAGTAAACAAACAATTTCACTTCCGGGGTTCTCACAAGGGATCTCTTACTATTATGTACATTAGTTAACCATTCTTAGACATAAATTCCAAGCCTATAAGACCTGCACGTGACACAGGTCTTCGGAAAGCTCCCCCACAGAGCTCTCCAAGGATAGGTGTCTGATGCAGTTTCTGATGCAGGAGTTATTTCAGTGGATAAAAACGCAATTTACTCAATACACACCACAGCTTACTTATTTGTTAAAGCCTTGAAGGACAAGCTATGCATATATCACTATACCATGACCGTAAAACAAATCAAAAGTGAAGTTTTGCCTATCGCTTAGGCATGTGCTGTGACTGTCACTGACGTTCACCTTTAGAGGACATATATCCTAAGCATTGGTTTACCATAGTAGACAAACACTGCTCCACTTCTCGGAGTTCCCGGAGAGAACTCACATACACGCGTTTGACCAAAACGTGACAAGCAATTATCTAAATTCATTTTTTTCAATGATTTATCAGGAAAGCCAAATTTCCAAGCACTTCTAAGGATCTGGGGTATAAGTTTTAAAATTCAAGCATGTTAACCTTCTGTAGTCTGATGTCAAAATGGTAAAGTTTTCAGCAGCAAATATTTCCCAAAATGCAGTTTGATATTCAACCAAATATACCTTGTTTGACAGAGCTCGGGGAGCTCTGCCAAACAAGATATAATTGATTTATTCTATTTATTTATTAGTGTGTTACGTCACATACTTATGCACAATGGGTAATCGTGACCGTGGAGGAAACCGGAGTACCCGGAGAGAATCACTGAGCATCGACGAGCAACTGTCAGCTCCTCAACATTCTAACTCTCAAGCCGGGTTACAGTGGTTGAAAACAAGTTCACCATCGACGTTCAGTACACCTTATTATACGACGCCATCGTGTCCCCATGTAGGCAACCGGGATAAAGTGCCTTGCCCGGACGGGGATCGAACTCGAGACCTCTAGCTTTAAAGTCCAACAATCTACCACTGAGTCTCCGCGCTCATATAATTGATTAAATTCACAGTTAAACGATTTTTTTATTAGGGTTTAACGACACAGTAACAGCCAGGGTCATATCATGTCGTTGACAGTTTTACGGGTGGAGGAAGCCGGAGTACCCGGAGAGAACCACCGAGCAACGACGAGCAGCTGTCAGCTCTCCACCATCGTAACTCTGAACTCTACACCGTGGCACAGGCAAGGTTAGATTGGTTGAAGACATGCGCACCATCGACGTGCAGTACGCCTTAGTACACAGCGTGGTCGTGCCCCCATGTAGGCAATCGGGGTGAAGTGCCTTGCCCAAGGACACAACGCGGGAGCACGAATCAGCCGCTGAAATGGTCACCCATCCAACCACTAACCGCGCTCGACGTTGCTTAACTTCGGTGATCTGACGAGAACCGGTTACCGCGACGCCACCGCTCCCCCAGTTAAACGATCAAGGGAAAAGCAGAGTGATGGGAGAAAATGCTGTTGCACTAATAGAATTCTAGGGTTTAAGCAATTTCGAGATTCAAGGATTCAAACGAACCCTGGCGTTTTCGTTTATCTGTCTTCCCATTACACCATACAATCGTACTGAGAAATTTACACAGTACAAACAAGTAGATATAAATAGTTAATCGTAAACATAATCTCTTCCAATCTATAAAGGCAAAAGACCGCGCGCAACTCCTTCCCCCAAAAGCATAACATACGCACTATAGACGTTACAAAACGTCAGCACACACTAAGTGTAAACACGAATTTGCTAAAAAAAAATACAAGTACATATATATTTCGGAAAATGATTACATTCAAACAGTGGGAAGTTGAACAAAAAAGTGCATGGATTTGAAAGTAAGGTGTCGATGAGTGAAAAGAAGAAGGCTGTGCGAATGAAACACTTCATATTCTTGATTAACTTCTTGCCTGCGGATTTTCCTTTTTCAATTTGGTTCATATTCACTCAACCCAGTTCATTTGGGTTCATTTTTAATCCAACTGATTTTAGAGTGTACCCAGGTGGTATAAACCTACCATGTTACCAAATGATTTATAATCCTGGCTCCTGTTTGTAGATATGGGATGCATTGGAATTTTCAGTTCGGTGTCGGCTTTGGCATTTTTAGGGGGAGGGGACTGCGGTATTGGTTCGGAAATTGGCATATGACTATACAGAGATTTGCTGATAGAACCAAATAGGAATTCACATCAGGAAAATACATAAGTTGTTTTTAACTGGTAGAGTGCTAAATTATTTTTGGACATGAAATCTTGTACACTTGTCTTTGCCTGGTTACAATTGATGGGAGAGTGCCTATGGGCACTCTCCCATCAATTGTAACAAGGCTAACCCTTACAGACTAAATAATATCACTTCAAAGACAATACAAAGCACATTCACTGAATATGAGCCTTCAAGCTGTGGCACCGGCACTTCAGAATAAAGCACAAATATGGGCTTCCAGCACTCTACCAGTTAAATGCCATTCTACTTCAGAGCCACAAATTCCACTGCCAAGCACAAAATAGGCATTATTTTGTCAACACAAATCATATCTACAGTAATTTTGTGACTTGTTCTCAACACACATTAACCGTTAGAAGTCTATTTTTGGCTAGGTCTATTTTTGGTGTTTACGATGTCCGAGCATGTAGCCTTAACATGTCATCATTATGAGGTTCTGCTGACAAACGACAAACCACTTGGGCAGGTTACCAAGACTTGACTAGAAATCACTGCTAAGCAAATGGATATGTACAGGTTGTAGTCTAGTGGGTGTTCAGAACTGCCCAGGCCCTTAAGGGTTGAAAACATTCAAATGAAAATTAGTAACTTCTTTCGTGAAAATGAACATTTCAATTACCATCAAACATCAACAGGGCCTTATAAATAGAGAATGTAGGAAGATTTGAAAATACAGACGGTTTCGATATTCATTGATTGGTTCTGTTCTGTTTTTCAGTTTCCCATGATATTATTCAATTATGGACTTTTGTGGTGGTGAATATGATGTAATATGAGTCGAGGTCAATATAAGTTTTTTTAGGTTCATATTTACCACCACAAAAGTCCATAACTGTTTTATTATATACACCATCCGCAAAAACACAATCTTCTATTTGTCAATTATAAGTTCAATTATATTAACAATACTTTTATTTAACAATATGAAAGTGTCAATGACACTGTAGCTCAACTTGTCAAGACATGTACATGTATAGTATGTGACACAGCAATGACAAACATCTAAGTAATGACCTGATAACAAAGGTACATATAAAGTATTGTAACGGTCTGTACATAAATACTGACTGTTGCCTGCAACAAATGTATAGGTAAAGTATTGTAAAGGTGGGTGACAGTCAGATGCTAAACTAGAAAAGAAATCTTTGAGTCCCAGAGTGGGTCTGACTGAACCCCAAAATATTTGTTCTCATAGCACAGTGATAACAAAGGCACCCCAAAACACACTCGTTCCTGTCCCAAGCTGAAAACAAAGGTACCCAAGAA
Organism: Pictodentalium vernedei; assembly: GCA_031216915.1. NCBI lineage: Eukaryota > Metazoa > Mollusca > Scaphopoda > Dentaliida > Dentaliidae > Pictodentalium > Pictodentalium vernedei. Next base: position 424,861,467 of record CM062292.1, read on the forward strand.
GTTTCGTGAAGATCAGTTCATAAATACGAGCTGTAGAGAACTTGTGGCAAAAAACTGATTGGACCTAATTTTGGTACAAAATGGCCACTAGCAGCCATCTTGAATTTTGGGCCATACCCAGAAACACTCATTCTCGTCCCAAGATGATAACAAAGGTACCCAAGGAGTTTTGTGAAGATCGGTTCATAAATACAGCCTCTACCCTGAGCCGTATTGACACGTGTGCTTACATTGTGTAAGTAGCACTGAATAAATCAAAGTTCATCTAATTTGCATAATTTCTGCACGAAAAAAAACCTCTTACAATATGTGATGTATTCCAAGTTACTAAACATTCATACAAAAAATTTATTCAAATCAGAACTTTCATACAGAAGTTCTGTACAAAAGACTGATTGCACTAATTTTGGTACAAAATGGCTGCTGGTGGCCATCTTGAATTTCGGACCACACCCAAAAACACTCGCTCTCATCCCACAGTGATAACAAAGGTACCCAAGAAGTTTCGTAAAGATTGGTTCATAAATATGGCCTCTAGTCTGAGCTGTATAGAAGTTGTGTACAAAAAACTGATTAGACCTAATTTCGTTACAAAATGGCCACTGGCATCCATCTTGAATTTTAGACTGCACCCAGAAACACTCGTTCTTGTCCCAAGGTGATAACAAAGGTACCCAAGACATTTCGTGAAGATCAGTTCATAAATACAGACTCTAGTCTGAGCCGTATTGACATGTGTACTTACTGTGTGTAAGTCGCACTGAAAAAATCAAAGTTCATCTAATTTGCATAATTTCTGCACGAGAAAAAAAAACCGTATTATATGTGATGTATCCCATGGTACTAAACATTCACACAAAAAATTATTCAAATCAGCACTTTCATATGGAAGTTCTGTGCAAAAATCTGACTGCACCTAATTTTGTACAAAATGGCTGCCATCGGCCATCTTGAATTTCGGACCGGACCCCAAAACACTCGTTCTCGTCCCACGGTGATACCAAAGTTCATAAATACGGCCTCTAGCCCGAGCCGTATTGGCATTTCCACTTACAGTGCTGAAAGTAACACCAAAAAACATCAAAATTAGTCTAATTTGCACAATTTACGCACGAGAAAAAAACCCGTATTATATGTGATGTATCCCATGGTACTAAACATTCATACAAAAAATTATTCAAATCAGAGCTTTCATATGGAAGTTCTGTACAAAAAACAGATTTCTGCATCGTCGGTACAAAATGGCAGCTGGCAACCATCTTGAATTTCGGACCGCATCCAAAAACACTCATTCTCGTCCCACGGTCATAACAAAGGTACCCAAGAAGTTTCGTAAAGATCGGTTCATAAATACGGCCTCTAGCCCGAGCCGTATCCAATTGTTGACGTACGGACAGACGGACATATGGACAGACGGCCAGACAGACGACGGACGACGGGCCATGACAAAAGCTCAAATTTGGCTTCGCCAAAGTTGAGCTAAAAATAGTTAGAAAATAAAAATAAACAATGTTTTTGAGATAACGTTGATTGAAATAGAACGAGAGAAGGGATTTCCAAAAGCTATATTTAGAAAGTTGATATTCACTGGAAAACCGGTGTATATGGATTTTTGAGTACCAGTCACGTGTATAAGATCCAACTTATAGAAATGTGGTTCTTTGTACAGTATATATTAAATATCAGTATCGGTCGGGTTTTTCGGTATATTGCCCATCCCTGCATGTTATCCAAAAGATTACAATCCTGGAACCTGTTAGCGACTGATACCCCACAAAAGTGGAAAATTATCTCTTGATTTCTCGGTGTCATACGTTACTGAAGATTTCATTAAATCAAGTCATGACTGCTTTAGAGCAGCCATGACTTGACTTTATGAGAACTCCCAAAATACTTAGCAGATAAAGAGTTGAAAAGGAGAGAATACAATCTACCAACTCTATAGCCTGGGGCCAATACTATAAAGCTTTTACAATTGTATTTTCTAGAATTGTATTTTCTAGTTATGACTCTAAATGGGTTAAAATGAACCATTAGCATATTCAAAGATCTGGGAAATTGCCATATTTTTTAAAATGCTAATGACTCATTTTAGTCAGTTATATTAATAGGTAGAAAATACAATTGTAAAAGTTTTATAGTATTTGCTCCTGGATGTAAATATGTGCTGTGCGGAATCAATCGTTGTATAGTCTTATTGGGATCAATAGTCGAATGCTACGTAAATTCCAGGCACTTTATCCTGACCGTCCACGTGGGGACACAGTGGCGCTGTGTACTAAGACGTACTTACTGCACGTCGATGGTGCACTTGTCTTCAACCAATGCCAGCCCTGCTTGTGTGGAATTAGTGTGCTGGGGAGTCTGACAGTTGCTCGCAGCTGCTCAGCGGTACTCCGGCTTCCTCCACCTATAAAACTGTCTGACACGAGGCGACCCTGGCTGTCGAAAGTATCGTTAAATCCTTTCGGTTTGAAGTCCTTTGTTCTAACCACCGCATGTCCCGTTAATGCCAGAAGACCAAAGCAGTTACTCAATAGAGTTTTCTGCAGTTTTTTTCTTTTATTGTTTTTATTGGCACTTCCAAATAGATTAACATAACCAATCTCTGAGAATATAAAACACATACAGAACACCTTTGATTTTTGAGTGAATGCCATAATATTTAGATGAGTGGTTAACAGGTGAAATATAAAGATATCAATCTTCAACGAGCGAAGGCAGGACGCGTTGAATATATTTATTTATTGGTGTTTAAGGTCACATATTTTTGCACAATGGCTAATCATGACCACAACATGAGTATCAACTCAAGACTAGGAGTGAGCGTTAATAAGACAGGATGCCCATTTTAGAGAGGGTTTGCACCTCCCAAGCATTGGTGACTGGGTCCTATTTTACCAGCAAAACAGAACCTGTTTACCGCAGTGAACAGGCGCTGATTCACTTTCCGGGGTTCCCGCGGGAAAGGACGCGTTGAAAATATGTATTTAACCATTTGAACACCAGAGGCCGCTTTTACTTCATAACTTCATTAAGTGTGTTGACTCTTGAGTGAAGGTGTGGTGTAGACCAATCAATATTTTCAACGTGCAGCCCCAAGGCTGCACGTTGAAAATATTAATTGGTCTACCCTCAAATAAAGAATATGGACTCTTTCCGTTGCTGTCATTGAACTGATATGGAAGATACCACTGGGGTTCAAAGGGTTAAGCTACAAGTCACGAACGAAATATTTATGGTAAGCACTCAAAAAAAAATGTAAAAATCTGTGTTTTAATCCCAGTGTTTCGAAAACGACAAACATTACATTTAAAAGCCTTTGGGAATATCCAACGAACCGCTCTCAGCGACGAAATTAGTCATCCGCGAACCAAAATATTCCCTCAGCTTTTCACTGAAGGCCACACAGAAACGTTAATGGATATTAATTTAAGACACAAATAACAATAACAATTTGTTACCATGAAACAGTAAACATCTCTCACTTCCATAATATTTGGGGGAGTTTATTTTGTGTCAACTGACACTATTTTCAATGATTTGGTGGCTGCATTTGCACCACCAGCAAAGAATGCTATTTTTAATTAACGTAAACGCATGTCTCGTGTCGGTCAAAAAATGAAGTAGGACGCCTGCGTTTTCGCTATTTCCCACGTTTTTATTTAGCAGGTGCGAAAACAATTAGATTCTGTATGAACATGAAACACCCTTAATTGGCCTTAACCCTTTGGCCGATGATGATATATTCCATGCCAGGTCAGAGCCATCAACTGGTAGATTCTATTTTTTCGTTACTTGGGGAAAGACCAATCAATATTTTCAACGTGCAGCCATTGGGCTGCACGCTGAAAATCTTGATTAGTCTACCACACAGATTCACTGAGCGACTCACTACTATATTCGGGTCGTATCACGATCCTGGAACGGAAAAGCTGGCTTCCTGCCTCAAAGAGTAAAAGAATATGAAGTCATTATCACAGTTCGTTTATGGGGGTCTTTGGTCACATTCCGCACCTGTGGTCAGATGTCTATGACGCTGGCACTCTGTAACCCGTTAACTCTCGAACTAATCGCATGTTGTGTGCAAGTTCGAACGAGAAATCTTTCACGCACACCTCGAAATTACCTACGAACGATCGTTTAGGTCACGTGGTCGGGGGAACTACGTCAATTGTAAAATGCACGAACGAACTACAGGTTACGACAAAATAATACAACATAAATTAAATTCCTAATCTCAAACTTGACAATCACCCGGGATTGACTCCACTCAAAGGATGATCAATGCATTAGCATATGAATAGAGTGGTGCGCAGTTTGCTCAACAGAATTTCCGCTAAAATAAACAGCTTAAACTAACGCGCGACCTTTCGCGTTAGTTTTTGCTATTTATTTTTGGCGAAAATTATGTTAAGACGTAAAAGCATGGCTGGCGTAGTATTTATTTATCTCTAATTTATTGGTGCTTATGGTCACATATTTCTTCCTAATCAAGACCGCAACCCGGATATGAAGTCAAATCCAGCCAATTGCTTGTTCCCATGTTGCCCATTTTAGCGGACTTTCAACCCAGGCATTGCTTCCCGGGCCCCATTGTACCAATAAAACAGAGCTTATTTACCACAGTAAACAAGCACTGCTTCACCTCCCTGGGTTCCCACGCGGATGCTGGCGTAGTAAAAACGAAGAGGGTAGAAAAGTATCGCAACACTTTTCACCTGTAGGTTACCGCCAAGTTATAAGTTCTTCGGTATCCAATTCTATTTTTTGTGAGGACGGGTTTCAATGGGTAAAATGAAAGAATTACTCAATGGATCAGCTAATACCTCAACATAATGGAAATACTTTCACATGGAATCATTTTACAATTCTCTGTATTCCACTCAATATAATGCACTAATGCAGGAAAACTGATCAACGACGTCGTGGTATGCCAACTCACATAACTCATAGCCTGGGAAACCTGCTTCATTAGGTTCATATTACATTTTACATAATCAGAAATGATCGTAACCGATACCCGTGTACGAATGCGTGTAAATACCCATCATGTACTATAAGATGATACGGTGCACATACAACGTGGAACGGTTCTCAAGATACTCTCTGGGTGGAAGTCTAATTACTCGTTTATCAAACCACTCACATTTTGCAAATGGATCACTCCTATCCATGTACAATACGACCGCCGTGGACTCGTCACTTTCCACGGGGTGGGCAATATTTCGCGGAAGCAATAACATTAGATTCCAAACACTAATTATTGGAATAATCAAAAATTTAATTAACCCTCTACCTAACATGAAAAGCTGACGACACTTGCAAACAAAATTCTTGAATAACTAATTTTTTTCATTTTTTGTCTCAAAAACATAGGTTATGACCCCTCTTTGGAACGAGCTCGAAGAGCTCGTTCCAAAGAGGGGTCATAACCTATGTTTTTGAGACAAAATATGAAAAATAATGAAAATTAATTGACGATTTTTGAGAATAGCGCTGGTCGGTTTTGGTCGTTACGTTGGTTAACGAAGCACCGGGTACAACCCGGTGCTTCGTTAATTAAAATTTTACTCCTGACGATTTTTATTACCTGGTAAACGCATGCGTGGACATCACTGCCCACGCGTGGATTATGACCAGTCCACGGCGACAAAACTGTACATATTTGATACACAAAAGGCCAAGTGTGTATTTGATTTATTTATTTATTTATTGAGGTTGAACGACACTTTGTCTTTCAACAACCAGGATCAACTCGTGTCGGGCAGTTTTACGGGTGGAGGAGTTCGGAGCATCCAAAGAGAACCACCTAGCAACGGCGAGCAACTTCCGCAATCCCTAACGTACAAACCTCACAGAAGCAGGGTTAGCATCGGCTGAAGACAAGTGCACTATCGACGTGCAGTACGCTTTGGTACAGAACGCCACCGCGCCCCCATGTGGGCAATCGGGGTTAAGTGCCTTGTCCAAGAACATAACGCAGTGACCCCTGGTGGGGATCGACTTGTGGATCTTCCGTTTTAAAGTCAAATTCCGTAACCACTGAACCACAGCGCTTCCTCCAAGTGTGTCTGGTCTTAAGTTTGTTTATTTGTTCACTAAGGTTTAACGGTACTTTCAACAGCTTGGATACCATGTCGGACAATTTTATGGATGGTGTGAGTCGGAGTACCGGAGAGAACCACTGAAAAATGGTGAGTAGCTTTCGGACTCTCAAATTTACTATTCTGACACAAGCAGTTTGCACTGGTTGTAAGTGTTGCTTTGACATGTTGTACATCTATGGTCGACGCACAGTGTGCCTACAGTTCACTTGCCTATTTATTATTTATTTATTTATTTATTGGTGTTTAAAGTCACATAATTCTGCACAATGACTAATCATGACCACAACATGGAGATAAAGTCAAGGTCAGTCAATCGTTTATATCCCCATGTTGCCTATTTTAGAGGACTCGAACACCAAGAAGTAATGACTGGATCCTATTTTACCAGTGAAACAGAGCTTGTTTACCACAGTAAACAAGCACTGCTTCACTTCCCGGGGTTCCCTGAAGAGGGTTTATTTGCCTTCAACCAATGCTAGCCGTGCACTCTAAAATCAGCTGGGCTAACATTATTTATTTATTATTTATTGGTGTTTAAGGTCACATACTTATGCACAATGGCTAATTGTGACTGTGACAGCTTTACGGGTGGAGGAAGCCGGAGGAAGCCGGAGAGACGCACCGCGCAACGACGAGCAGCTGTCAGCTCCTCAACATTCTAACTCTGTTCAAGCAGGGTTACAGCGGTTGAAGACATTGCACCATCGACGTGCAGTACGCCTTAGTACACGGCGTCATCGTGCCCCCATGTAGGCAACCGGGATAAAGTGCCTTGCCCAAGGACACAACGCAGGTCGTCCCGGACGGGGATCGAACTCGGGACCTCTAGCATAGAAGTCTAACAGTCTACCACTGAGCCACCACGCTCCCAGCTGGGTTAACAAATGGCCCAAATCGACTGGGTTGAGTGAATATCAATCCACTTGGGTTCATATTCGCTCAACCCAGTCGATTTGGGTTAATTTTTAATCCAACTGATTTGAGAGTGTACTCAACATTTGCTGAGTGCTTCCATATGGGAACTCTGGCTTCGTCTACCAGCAAATTTATACAACTTGATATGACCCAGACTGTTAAAAGTGTCTCTGCTCTCCAATAAATAAATAAACAAATAATGTTCACATTTTCTTTTCATGTACAAATTGTGTCGATGAAAAGGGGGTGATTCTTAGCAAAACTTGAGCAGTAAAGTTGAATCAATAAGTTTGGAGACCACACAACTTAACAGTTGAGTTAAAAAGCAAATCAAGTCAACTGGTTTGAGTGAATATGAACCCAATTGGGTTCATATTCACTCAACCCGGTTGATTTGGGTTGATTTTAACGCAACTGATTTTAGAATGCAACAAAAATGGATTAAACAACACAACATTTTTCCTACGTCTCAGCTACGTACCCCGCGGTTGCGCCCTGGTATTATATTTCTTGCAAGTTTCAATAAAGAACAAAGGAAAAAAATACTCGCTGTTCAGGGTAAACCAGTGTATTTTGTCGAAAAGATATTAAATTGGGAAATGTTGTTTTACAGATGAAGAATGTGATGTTTCCATGATTTTACAGCTTTGTTCAAATAATTTGTAAAAAACATTGCGCCGAAAGATTTCAAATGACAAGCTGAAGTTTGACCTCAACAATTACTGAACATTTTCCTGTGTGCTTATCAGCGTCTACCGACAGGGATTTATCTTTCATCTCGGGGAGGGGTGTGGGGGGGGGGGGGGGTTCAATACTGTTATGGCGTGCAAATAGGCTTGCCTTTACCTAGCCTAGTACTCAAACGATTAGTCGACTAGTCGATGTCGACTCTGGGCAAACCAGTAGTCGACTCTCAATTGTGCAGTCGACTAGTCGGAGGAGTTCAAGCTTTTAGGTAAATAGTATCCCTTCTGTGCCACTGTCAGACAGTTTGAACAGCAATATTGGGCAATCAATGTATACATCTATTGCCATCTAATAGTAGTGACAGTAGTTTGTTTTTACTGGTACTAGTAGAGTGCTGAATTATTTTGGGCTATCATGATATGTTATTAATTTGCCTTGTTGCAATTTATGGGAGAGTGCCTATAGGCACTCTCCCATAAATCGCAACAAGGCAAATTAAATAAGACTATATAATTTCACTCTTAGCATAATTAGAAGCACATTAACAGAATAATGTTCCAGTAAGTTGCTGTATATGAATGCCCAAGTGAAGCCAAATTTGGACCTTCAGCACTCTACCGAAACACCAACACTGCTATAAGGAGACAGGTTATCACCAATGACTAGTCGAAGTCGACTTGACTTTTGGGTATTGACTAGTCGACTTTGGAATTCACTAGTCGTTTGAGCAATAACCTAGCCCATCACCTTTGTCTAGATTCACTCGTTTACAATATTTCAGTTGACAGGAAAAGCGGACCGATTGAGGGTAAACAATAACAGCCAACAACACCATCGACTGATTCCGAACAGAATTAGACTGGTGGTATGGAGCTTGGCATTCTCCATTTCCAAACCGTGGGAAAATAAGAATTCTAAATTGTTCTATCGGTGCCGAGGGATTCGTAAGAACCCAGATACTCACTTAATATCTCTTCGATGTTTCTCACGCCCAGTATATATAAAGCATGTCCTCAAGGAAATCAAAGCGTTTTCGTTCTCTTTATTAAGTCGCGTTTGTTACAAAGCAGATTCCAAATTCGTGCTAAACATAAAACCAGCGTCAAGGGGGGAGTTTACTTTTGAAGAAGTAATTTTGTTTGAACTATACTGAATATTACTTCTAATGTTAATCTTGAAACGAAAATGTGACATTCGACTAGCATACGACAGTGCACGAATCTGTATTGGGGATCAGTGGTATTCGTTTGCTTGTTTATTGGGGTTTAACGACACTTTCAAAAGCCAGAGTCACGTCCTCGAATCTGTTTTACGGGAGGAAAAGGGCTCATACTATATCTAAATTTGGGAGAATCCATTTGCATTTTCGCGAAATTGTTTGCGAAAATTCATACCTGTTATGAGTGTTCCAGGATCGCCATGAGGACACCCCGGTTGAACCCCTATTGTACTCTGATAGCGCATGTTGTTAGCTCTCTACACGACACAACTTTTTAATTTTTACAACAAACTGAATTTGATCGTTTTTTTTAATAAACAATATTTACCAATGAAACCATGCAAATATGGCTGTCGTTGGAACCGGCTCATTCAGCCGGTTCCAATGACAGCCACATTTGTACAATCTTATTGACAGAGTGTCAGCATATTTCAGGTCATACTAGACTTGTATTGATTAATTTGCTGCTGCTTTGTTAGGTAAAGGGTTAAATTGACTCAATTCTTTTCGCACGAATCCTAGCATATGTGTAGCGAGAATCTACATTCTAGAATCTATATTCTCGTTGGTTTTGTTGCGTTAATCTTTGGGTGAATCGATTCTGGGATTCTCGTCGACATATAAGCCCAGGAGGAAGCCAGAGTACCCATAGAGAACCACCGATCAGCGGCGAGCAACCATCATACTCTACAGCTTACTAGCACTGAACAAACAGAGTTATCAGGGGTTTAAGGCAAGGGCACCGTTGACGTGCATTATGCCTTAGTACACAGCGCCACCGTGCACTCACGTGGCCAATCGGGATTAAGTGGCTTGCTTGCCCAAGGACACAACACAGTCACTATTGGTCAGGAAACGGGATTTAAACACATCTTAACCTTTAAAGGCCTATTTGAGGCGTCTGCAATCTCAGACCATGTGCCCTGACAATACCATCTTCAGGAGGTCCTTCTGACAATAAACAGATCACCTGATCATTGATTTCATGTTAACAGGCAGCCAAGACTTGGCTAGAAATCCTTGTTAAGTAGCTGAACATATACTGGTTGTAGTCCAGTGAGAATTTAGGACAATTGCCGATGCCCCTGAGTGTTAACAAAACTGAAAAGAAAATCATCCACTTCTTTCATGAAAATGAACCCTTCAACTGCTATCAAGCCTCAACAAGGCCTTATAAACAGTGAATGTAGGAAAATCTGAAAATTCAGACGGTTTCGGTTTTCAATGATTGGTCCGGTTTGGTTTTTCGGTATCCCCGTGATATCGGTTCGTTTCTTGGTGTATTGCCCATCTCCAGTATGACATAATAGCACTGTATCCAAGCCTGAAAATAAGCAGACTGCCATCTGCAAAATGAGGTCCCCAGATGGTGAATTTGGTGATTGATGCTACCCTGCACAGCAGGGTAGCATCACAAAATTTACCCTCTGTGAACCTCAGTCTAAATCAAAGTCTCAAGCCAAAACAGAAAGATGTACCTAGAGGATAAATTGGCCCACTGCATGGGATAGCATCAGCACATTCACCCTCTGGGGACCTCATTTTGCAAATGACAGGTTGCTTATATTCAGGCTTGACTGTATCAGAGAACAGCGTCACAAAACTCATATCCAAGAATACATCAAAACAGTACAAAAACGGTTAAAAATGAAGCTAGGTTGAGGCGCGAAAACTTCGTTGATATGAAAGCAAAATCAATGAACTTTTATGATCAACATGCTTTCGCGCATAAAGTACCAGCTGAAATTGGTTGTATGGAAACAAGAAAATTTCTGTTAATGAGTTTATGTGTTGACAGTTCGAACATTTGACATCATATCATGGGAAGCTCTCGAGGAGAGCTTCCCATGAAATAATGTCAAGTGTTTGAAGCAGTCATCGAAGAAACACTTGTTAAAAATATTCAGCTAGTATTTCGATGAACACAGCACCTTACAATATATTACAAATTAAAGAACTTACAAATTCGATCCTTTTAAGTTTCAATAAATTTCCCCTTCAGCGACAGATGAAATCCCATCTTCCAGATTCTGGTTCCCTGTTTATAAACTCAAAATACAACATCTTTTCGGGATTTCCGGTGAACAACCCACAGTATTGTTCTGATAAATATGTCTAGCTCGTTAACGTTACATATTAATTCCACACGTCACAATAAGAGAACACCTCCATTAGGGCCAGATGTCGCTCATTATGGTCCGCCGCATTATATCTGTGTTGAAATGTTGGTCTCATTATTGTTCACAAGGCATCATTCATGTACAGTTATTTACCAAAAGTAATTACTCAGCGGATGGGTCATTTATTATCAGAGATAAAACAGATAATTACAGTCATAATTAATTATGTCACGAAAGGATATAGCGCACGGACAACCCACCAAGGTCAATTAATAAAAGGCAAAATAATGAATACAAATGCACGTGTATGCTTAAACAATGGTAATAATTAATGTGTTTTTTTTTAATAACCTGACTGATTCACTGCCTTGGGCCAAAGTAGCCATAAACCTCAGACACACAACACAGGCATAAATTTATAGGGGTCAAAAACCTTGCGCTTTATTTTTTATTTGGGTTTAACGACACTTTCGACAGGAAGGATCACCTCGTGTCGGACAGTTTTACGGGTGGAGGAAGCTGGAGTATCCAGAGAAAACCACCGTGCTGTGGCAAGCAACTTCCAGACTCAAACATACAAACTCCACACAAGCAGGATTAGCATTTGTTGAAGACAAGGGCAGCATCCACGTGCAGTACGTTTTAGCACACAGCGCCATCGTGTCCCCACGCTGGCAATCGGGATGAAGTACCTGGCGGGGCCTTTCGATTTGAAGTTCAATGTCGTAACCACTGAACCACAGCGCTCACATTTATTTATTAATAACACCCTTAACAACTAGGGTCACATCATATGGAACAGTTTGTCGAGTGGAGGAAGCCGGAGTACCAGGAAAGAACCACCGAGAAGCAGCTTTTAACTGTCGGACTCTCCAACATTTCAAACAAATCTTGCTCTCATTGACAATCATTTAAGGTCAAACTATGACAGGTACAAAGGGGAAAAGGTTTTCATCAGTTAAAACACTAACAGAACATAATTTCGCTTGAAATAACGTGGAAGTGTGTTTTTCCATTTGATAGATATTTAGCCCTTCACCTAACACAAATGGCAGACGACACTTGCAAATAAAATTCTTAAATAACTATTTTTTTCATTTTTTGCGTCAAAAACATAGCTTATGACACCTCATGGGAACGAACGAGCTCAAAGAGCTCGTTCTAATGAGGGGGCCATAAGCTGTGTTTTTGAGACAAAACAAAGGGAAAATAGAATGGTGATTTTTGTGAATAGCGCTGGCCGGTTTTGACCGGTACGTTTGGTACAGAGTTACAATATTTCAGAAATGTAACATAGAGCGCTGGCAGACTGTTGTATTGCTGAGTAACAGCCAGCTATGGTTATATCCTGTTGGTATTTTGCAAGCAAAGCAAAACTTCTTCATCACAACGAATAAGCACTGCTCCACATCCTGAGGTTCCTACCGAATGTACAGAAATTACACTACACACACACTCCTCTATCACAATATAAATACAGAGAATCTGATTCTCAGAACTTCAAATTCAAAAGCCATCCCACCAGTGGCGTAGCTTGGTTAAAATAATTGGTGGGGGGGATTCTTCCGTAGCCACTGGCATAAGAAAAATATTTCCCCAGCCCCCCCCCCCCCCCCCCCCCCCATTTCATTCTGCGTTATGTCGGGTTGAGTCGGTGTATTTTGTTTAGGTACAATGTCTTGCCCGGGAAGAAAAAACATGTTTTCATGCAATTTCAGCAGGGCTAATATTTCGACGAGAATCCGAGAATCGACTCGCTCAAAGATTCGCGTAACAAAACCAACGAGAATCTCAGATTCTAGAATGTAGATTCTTGCGACATCTGTGCTAGGATTCGCGATAAATCGAAGGTATGTTCTTACTTAACTGGTAGAGTGCTGAATTATTTTTGGTCATCAAAATTTGTTCACGTATCTTCGCCTTGTTACAAAAGGCACTCTCCCATAAATTTTAACAAGACAAATCCCAATAGACTAAATAATTTCACTTCAAAGGTGATATGTTGAACATCCACTGAATATGAAGCCTTTAAGTTGTGGTAGCGACATTTCAGAATGAAGCCCAAATATGGGCTTCCAGCGCTCTACCAGTCAAATACGGCACATTTTGTTATGAAGTAAGATTTAGTTTCCTCAAATATCTATCAATGGAACGCTGCCCATTTGTCTAAACCCATGACACACTGCTCTATTTGGTCACGAAAACAAACAGCATTGAGATACAGAATGTTCACTATCATCATTCATTTAGTTTTGTAACTAAAATGGAACCTTCTTCAACAAACTATTGAAATGCTGGAAATGCTGAATTCATCAGTCAATAATGTTAACTCTGAATTTTTCAGAGAAAAACGTATTAATCACACATTTTCACATAAAACAGACCCCCCCCTACCCCTATCGTCAAAAGGCTGCCCCGCACCGGGTTTTATATAGTATTTGTCCGATGCAGGTTTTATAGTATGACCAGCGTGTTCAGCGTGGATCGTTATTTGAACTACATCACATAATATAGAGAGTAATCGCTTGACTGGACTGGGACGTTGTACTAACACGAGTGCGCGAATGCGCACGAGTGTTTTACAATGTAGTCACTCGCCTCGAATGAATTATTTCACGCAACCAGTCCAGTCAAGCGATTACTCTGTTTATTACGTTTCATTGTAAACGATAGTTAACCCTTTATCTAACGTAACGACCAAAACCGGCCAGCGCTATTCTCAAAAATTGCCAATTAATTTTCATTATTTTTTCATTTTTTGTCTCTAAAACATAGGTTATGACCCCTCATTGGAACGAGCTCGTCGAGCTCGTTCCAATGAGGGGTCCTAACCTATGTTTTTGAGACAAAAAATGAAAATAATCGTTATTCAAGAATTTGTTTTGCAAGTGTCGTCTGCTTTTCATGTTAGGTAAATGGTTAAAAAAAAAACAAAAATAAAAAAAAACAACAATGAAGTCCCCATTACACCCACGGCAAAGCGTCTTCGTTTGCGCGCACGAATACATGACACAATTGCTGATTGTATAATTCATTTGTGAAGTTAGCGTTTATAATCAAACCCGGAAATCCCAGTAAATCACACTTTGGAAAGTTATAAAAATGTGATATGGATGATTTGCTCAAGCTGCATAACAACATGAAGTGATGAAGATACTGGCATATTATATATCCCAGTACACAAACGTTTGATGATATACGCGTATATTATATAAACAGTACTAAGTTAACATTTACAACTCTTATAATGTTTTAATCACAGAGATAACAGCAAAATGCACCATTATCGTTAGAAGTAATAGCATGTAGTGTGAACGTGACCTTTCTACATGAAGCGGCTGTAAAACACGTTGTTAACAGTTTTTCTACACATCCTCCTGAACACGAATCCAATTGCATCGATAGCTGTTTCCGTTGGTTTTTTTTTTTTTGGCATGTTGGGAGGGTAGTGACGTGCGCGCGTGCACCTGTGTGCACGGAGGCGAGTCCATTCGCAACTGCTACCAGAGTCGGACTCCTCAGTTGAATAAGCCTTTTTCGAAACTGCCATTTTTGATTTTTAATCTTTGCAAGGTCACAGGTCGCGAGGTGTAAACATTTCAAGAAAACACGTTGTAAGCAATGGGAGAAGAGAACGCATAAAGTGCTTCGGACCCCACTGCCTTCATTAGTGCGAATTCAAAAAAACATTTAGCCAAGGTTATAACCATTTGTTTAAGACAATGGCAATATTGTATGAGAAGCTCAGAACTTCCATTACTGGAATTGGGTTCCCATCGACTTAAATGGTGTTTGAATGCACGCAGTGTCATGACTGTGGCCATGGGCATTGTTTCAACAACAGTCGGGGATTCCCCAGGCCGAGAAACTCCGTGCGTAACGAGTGTTTCCTTGTTGCCACTCAAAACAAGTCCTCGCCTCCGTAAAAAAAAAAAACATTATTTAAACCTACGGTATCCTAGCTCAACTTTTGAGCTTTGTTTGCAGTTTATATTTAAAATCGGATATCAAAACTATAAAATTAGCTATTGTCTGCTGGAATTTCAGGTAACGGTATCCCATCGTTTAAAGTCGTCTAGGTTTGCCTCTTCGTTAATTCCAATGATGACATCGGTTCTACGAATTTAAATTTGATATTTCACAAAACTAGTTGTCTTGGCTGACACAGAACTCAACGCGACGAACATGGAAATGGCTTTGTTTACACGCCGCAACCTGTGACCTTGTATAGATTAAAAGCAAAGATGGCAGTTTCGAAAATGGCTTATTATACCGAAATCGAAATTTAAGAGACGGAGACCGGCTGGACGTTCTTTCCAGACTTAATGTCTTGTATATTGCTATTACGAACGGGCTCACTCAGTTTGTCAAGCGCACGCCCGGTTACAGAAGGTTCAAAGTGTGATGTACGTACCCGATCATCTGTGATTACAAACCCTCTCTCTCCCTCTCCCTCTCTCTCTCTCTCTCTCTCACGCACACTCTCTCACACGCACGCACGCACGCACGCACGCATAGACAGAGAGAGAGAGAAAGAGAGAGAAAGAGAAACAAACTCCCTCTCACACAAATATGAAGAGACCACAGAAACTGATTCGGGTGTGTGACCTTTCATCAACTGCTATGTTTCATTCATGCAGATACAATAAAAATCATAGAACCTGGGGCCAATACTATAGAACCTTCACAGTTGTATTTTCTAGGATTGTATTTTCCAATTATGACTTTAAATGGGTTGAAATGGACCATTACCATTTTCAAAGATATGGCAATTTGCCAATTGCCAAATCTTTTTACCCGCTAATGATTTATTTTAGTTAGTTATATTAATAGATGGCAAATAAAATCCTAGAAAATACAAGTGTAAAAGTTTTATTGTATTGGTTTCTGGCTGTATGTTTTGAAGCCAATGGGCCGATTCTTACATTACAAGTAATGGTATATCTTTGGTGGCACGTGCGGGTGTGAGCGAAGGTGATGGTGTGTAGGTACGAGTGAGGGTGAGGGAGTTTGGGTTTCTGTTGGAAAGGGGCAATATAAAATCTTCGATACGGCTAGATTTTGGGTTGAAAAATTTATTTATTTATTTATTGGTGTTTAAGGTCATATACTCATGCACAGTGGCTAGACATGACCGTGACAGTTTTATGGGTGGAAGACGCTGGAATATCCGGAGAGAACCACCGAGCAACGACGAGCAGCTGCCAGCTCCCCAACATCGTAACTCCGCACTGCAGCACAGGCAAGGTTAGAGTGGTTGAAGACATGCGTACCATCTATCGACGTTCAGTACGCCATAGTACACGGCGCCATCGTGCCCCCACGTGGACAATCGGGGTTAAGTGCCTTGCCCAAGGACACAACGTGGGAGTCCAAGTTGATCGCTCAGATGGTCACCCATCCAAGGATTAACCGGGCTCGACGTTGCTTAACTTCAGTGATCTGACGAGAACCGGATACCGCAACGCCAACGCGCCCCCTTTGGGTTGAAATATGATGACGTAAAAGAATGAGTGCGACCCGACAGAAGGTGGAACTTAGTGATAAAATGCATCAATTTTATTTTTGACGAAAATATGTTACAAGTATATCTGTATAATAATGTATATTTACAGATTTACATGCACTCGAAGTTTCAAACTCCTTGTGTAATCACGCAGCATGTCTATAGAAAAGGTGTGGGGTACATGCTCTCTGCTCCCTCCCCTATTCGGTTCAATCATTTCTGATTTGCACCCGTACAGAAAAGCGACTGGAAAGCCTCTAAATTTGATGTAAAGCAAAGTCAGTAAGGCACGAGTGCTAGCGCGGAAGGATAGAACGAGAGACGAAGCCGCGAGTTCTATTCTTCCGCGATGGTATGAGTGTCGTATTGACGGACGCATTCACACAACGTGGCGTTCTGTGTTTATTACACGCCTCTGCGACATAGCATCCATAAATTAAAAAAATCAAACGTCAAAAACAGAAAATTTCAAACTTTAAATCTCGGTTATTTTTCCAATGAGATTCGATTTATCGGCAGCTTCTGAATTGTTCTGGGTCAGAGTCCGACGTTTTGATTGACCAATTACGAAAATAGGCGGAATTTAGTTCTTTTGGTGGATCTATGACGTCAGGTGGAAAAATAGTCGATCAACGTAAATCCGTATGGAACACGTGTTCCGTACGGATTTGTAAAAATACAACTGGAGGTAAAGTCATGGGCAGGTAATAATTGTGCCTCTCTTATTCCACTTTTCGTTCAAGTGAAGCAGCATTTTGAAAAACACGGTAAATAAAACTGACCCTAAGGTTGCATATAGTCTGTGCCATATCCACGTACACGTTTAATGCATAACATTATTGACAGACAAGCAACAAGTTTATGTTTGCAGTGAAGATAAACTTTGACGTGGGTTTTGAACCCAGGAGATTAACACCTCTCAAAGAACAGATGTTGTTTATGATAGTGAAACCTTGCGACAAAATGCAAACATTCCGCTGTCAGTTCTGTTTAGGAAATGTAGTCAATGTGCTCGAATGATTTTGTGAACATACAAACAAACCTTCAACTCTAAAGATACAGTAAAGGTCTAGATAAGCTGTTGATCGAAAGAACAAATAAATAAGTAAATAAAATGTTTACATTGCATTATTTTCGAGGCAGGTTAAGCAACCACGCACCTGTGGCACGCCTTATTCTCAGCTGGCGAGTTCGGTAGCTCAGTGGTTAGAGACTTCAAACCGAATGGCCGATGGTTCGATCCTGACCAGCGGAAACTGCCTTGTGTCCTTGGGCAAGGCACTTCATATCGACTGCCCATGTTGGGGCAAGGTTGAGTTGAACACTAAATCATACTCCACGTCGACGGGGTACTTGCCCTCAACCAATGCTAACCCTGCTTGTGTTGAGTTAGTACGTTGGGGAGTCTGACAGCTGATCGCCACTGCTCGGTGGTTCTCTCTGGGTACTCCGGCTTCCCCCTTCCGTAAAACTGTCAGGCACGAGGTTACCCTGGCTGTCGAAAGCGTCGTAAAAATCAAATAAATAAATTTGCAATTGCGGAACACTTTTGCTTGAGCTACTAAAATTGTCAGCAGTAGGATTCATCGCACGATTTCCACGCCACTCTCAGGGCCTACCTGGGCGAAGAGACCAGGTAGGCCTGAGGTGTGGCGTAGAAATTATCAGAAATATCCATCAGTTGATATTTTTGGCCTGACATGCGCAAAGAGTAACAGAAACTAAAATCCATACAATGATGTTGGTGCCTTGCACTGCATGCATCATTGTGCCATGCTTTCCGGAGTTCAGAATGCGTGTTGACCTGGTGTACGGAGTCTATATTTCCTGTCATCAATTTAATTTCGTCACGAAACATCATGTTATAAATTATAAAAATCTACTGACGCAGAAGCTAATTAGTAAACTTTTGGAGAAGACATGGATAAAATATTGATTTATTGGAGTTTAACGACACTATCGACAGACAGGGTCACCTCGTGTCGGACATGGATAAAATACACTCACATGAAACAAATAACATACTTTTTCCAAATCACTACTTACCTTGAACATCGGCGGTGACAATTTTAGCTACCCCATTAATGCAACTTAATTATTAACACTGATAAAATTAATAAGCACTATTCAAATAATGATTTAACAATGCTCTACCTATAATGACTATAATAGTCTATATATAAAATCTGCTTTCATTTATTAACTTTCATGATATTATGTCCATAAACAGTATTCGTCTCCTTATATAAAAGTGTAAATAAACCAGCACTCCTCTCATAATGATAATACTATGTTCTACCTTCAATGATCAGGCTATAAAAGTGTTCGATTCTCAGGCAGGGGCGGCGGAGCCGGGGGGTGGGGGGCACACAGGGGACACGTGCCCCCCTAACCTTTTTCACCAATTATGGGTACCCTAACAGGACATATTCTGACATAACGTACACAACCCCTATGGCCATATTGACTGTGGGAGATAGTAATATAGATCTATCAAAATTAGCAACATAATACTATCGGTGTCACTGTCCATTTTATATATTGAGATATTGCATAACGCAAGTTGAACCAAGTTCGCGACTAGCCATAATAAGCACAGACTTCATGTATAGTAATAGTAAAACTAGTCCAAACTTGGACCCAAAGTCCGTAATGTAATGTTTGGGTTTGGCACGTCCTTTGGACGTACCAAACCAAAAAATTACATTACGGACTTTGGGTCCAAGTTTGGACTATGGTAAACCGTGCGCATGTGCACACCCCTGCAGTTACCCAGAAAAAAACGTGTGCCCCCCCCCCCCCCCCCCCCACACACACACTTTCTTTGAGCTTCCGCCGCCCCTGTTCTCAGGCAATCCCCCATTGTATTTGAACCCCATCATTGAACATTGTTATTGCCTTCCAGTGTCTTCCAATATTAGTACAAACTCAAGGAGACCCAAAACCTTATATATTTTTGATTGATGCATATTTGTGTAGTTGCGTCTCCAAAATGTTTGCCTTGTTACAATTTATGGGAGAGTGCCTATAGCCACTCTCCCATAAATTGTAACGAGGCAACTCCCCATAGATTAAATACTTTTACTTCAAAGATAATATGAAGAGCTTCGAAAGAATATGAAGCCTTTGAATTGCAGTACCAAGAGAGTTTGTTTTTAGAGGAATGTTTTATATTTTAAATAAAAAATGAATTTATTTGTATAAATATGCACTTTCTATATTTCTGTGTGTAAAAAAGCAGCCGAAATCCTCTCCATGTTTGCTCACTTTTTGCAAAAGAAAAATAAACATTAAAAATAAAACCCACCCTCCCTCCTCCCTCACTGATTTGAAGAAAAAATTGCCTGAGGATCAATTACTTATTTTGTGTGGCCTAATACTGTATATATAAAATCTGCTTTCATTTATTAAATATTACGATATTAATATCCACAAACACTATTTGCCTCCGGGTTTTAATGCAAAACTGATAAGTGCACCATTACACTTTATCATTACATTCATTGTACGCTCTGCAATTTTCCTGTTTTCGTAGAATATGAAATGTTCATCCCAACTTGAACCAGAATATTATTACGTCAGAAGTTTTATGGTTTTCGCAGTAAGGAAAGGATGCAATGTTGTTACAAATTATTATTTAGTCCACTTCCGGCATTTATGGCTAAATCGTGACAACTATTGCAACTAAATTTCATACGGAAACTGGAGGGAATGTTTTTTTTTCGCCAATATATTGCAATTAGTGAAAAAAAAGTACCAACGAACGTTAACCCTTTGAACACGACCTGCCGCTTTTCCGGTCCAGGAACAATATACGTCATAATATCATTAAGTAGGATGGCCGCTAAGTGAATTTTCGGGGTAGACCAATCAATATTTTCAAGGTGCAGCCAAAGGGCTGCACGTTGAAAATATTATTGGATCTACCCCAAATAATAAGTATGGGCTCTTCCAATTGCTGTAGGTGAACTCACATGGAAGACACCACTAACGTTCAAAGGGTTAATAAGCTTAGGGACTAGTTTATTCATTTATTGGTGTTTAGTGCTTCAAACAGTTTTTCCACGAGGTGAGAGTGTGAAATTCACTTTGAGTGTTCTTCTTTTTTTTTCTTTTTTTTTTTTTTGGGGGGGGGGGGGGGTGTTGTAATCAACTTCACGTGTAAAATTATAGCTTCGACTTGGTTACTGATGTTTAAGGGCACTTTCAGCATTTGCGGCCGTAAGGCAGGCATATCGTCAGGTTTGGCCAACTGTTTAGACTTCGGCTTTCTATTTTAGTGTACCTCAATCCCAGACGTTGGTTGCCGTATCTTCTTGTACCAGTAAAATGGAATTTGTTTACCAGTTAACAAATATTGCATCACATCCAGGGGGTTCCCACGAAAAACATTCACAAATGGATCAGTCGCCCACGCCCGTCTTATAAAGGAAAAAAAAATATGAAAAAAAATACTCACTGTTTTCTGAAATATTTTACACCCGATCAGTAATCAATTTTCGCAATGGACGAATCAGTTGTGATCTTTGCATCAGGTGGTTTTGATTTTGGTGTTTATTGTATTACAAAAGACTGCATGCTGGATGGTTATAAATAAGTTCGTGGTTCGATCTTAATTCGAAACACAGTATATCTGAACCGTTCGAGAACACTCAATTATTTCCTTAAAATATCGTGAAACAAAAATAAACCAACTGTTGAGATTCCAATGGCTTTTAACTGCTTGCATGCCGAGAATGTCAAATGTCTTGTCAGTTGAATTTAAAGTACTTTTAACCAAATTTTCATCAGTAAAGTGAGTCAACTTTTCAATCGATGATTGTTCTAGTTAGATTATTGTGAATTTTCCATCTAGTCATTGGCGGCTTAGCAATAGCTATAGAGAAATCCGCGCCAAATTTGGTTTGAGGTAGACCCAAAACCCGTGTAAGAACCAAAACAAACGAGACATTGTGTGATCAAGAACAAGGCAGTTTAATATAGAATTGCCTGTCTTGCTTATATTAAAAACAAATCGACGTTGTAGCGCAACTTAACTCTTTCAACTGGTGTGCATAAATTTTTGCGTGAAGAAAACACTGGTAGTGGACGAGCAGACGATATAATGAGCAATAACAAATCTGAAGCGAGGCCCAGTAATAATTTAATCCAACAGCTCCGCAGAGCTGTTGGATTAAATTATTACTGACCCCCCCCCCCCCCCCAACAAACAAGGATGGTTTCGCCCATTTCGCTGCTGAAAGAATCGACTGAAATGATACTTTCCAGGGCGCCAGTGTTGAAAGGTTTAACGCATACATGCGTGGAGGAGCGATATTCATTATATATTTATTTAATGGTGTTTAAGGTCACATACTTATGCACAATGGCTAATCGTAACCGTGGCGGTTTTACGGGTGGGGGAAGCCGGAGTACCCGGGGAGAACCACCGAGCACCGATGAGCAACTGTCAGCTCCTCAACATTCTAACTCTGTTCAAGCTCCGGTCAAGCAGGGTTACAGCGGTTGAAGGCATGTGCACCATCGATGTGCAGTACGCCTTAGTACACGGGGTCATCGTGCCCCCATGGAGGCAAGCGGGATAAAGTGCCTTGCTCAAGGACACAACGCGGGTCGTCCCGGACGGGGATCGAACTTGGGACCTGTAGCATAGAAGTCCAACAGTCTACTACTGAGCCATCGCGCTCCCGGTGGAACGACTGAAAACGTGTTTCTGATGTTGAATCGTCGCCATTGTAAAACTTTAACTTGGCGAGGTTTTATATTTTACAATTTGTATAATGTGAGGAGATCTTGACAGTCCAGGTGATGTGGTAGAATAAATAGGAACATTTGTATGTTTAGTGCCATGTCACCAAATTTGGTACCTTTTACAGGACAAAATGAACAACCGGTCTCCGTTCCAGGAGGAACCAAAATTTCTGTGTGTAGAACTAGATTTGATTAAAAATACTTTTAAAATTACTGAGCAATTTAAGAGATAAACACTATTAACCCTATGCCCAACGTAACGGCCAAAACCGGCCAGCGCTATTCTCAAAAATCGCCAATTAATTTTCAAAATATTTTCATTTTTTGTCTCAAAAACATAGGTTATGACCCCTCGTTGGAACGAGCTCGTCGAGCTCGTTCCAACGAGGGGTCATAACCTATGTTTTTGAGACAAAAAATGAAAAAAATTAGTTATTCAAGATTTTTTTTTGCAAGTGTCGTCTGCTTTTCATGTTAGGTAAAGGGTTAAGAACGACTTCTAAGGGACTACTTTGTACAAGGGAGACAAATGATTTCTCACCAGAGTTTTGACGTTTTGTAAATGGTTCTTTCTCTGTTCCGAGTTTGATGAGGTTCAGCATTCGTGAATAGTGACACTGCATTTCTAGAGCTGTGCCGCCCCAACGCGGTTTCAATGCCAAATTAAGTCTAGAGAGAGCAACATAAAAACACTTCAATGAGAACTCAAGTTCGTGACATGAAACCAATTGGCCGAAAAGGATTTTGCATGTGCGGAATAATAGATCAACTGATCATACTGCTTCCGACATCAAGATCACGTGTGAAGTGTCACCGAAGGTGTTGATTTGAACCCCAGTGTGGATGGTGTCTAACTACCACAGATTAAGACGACGTATGGATAAGAAATAGACTTTCTCAGCATGGATAAGTAGTCGTTTAACAAGCGTTTGAGTGGAATTTGTTGCATAAAGACGTCAAGGTACCCCGCTGTGCTCATTTTTTGATTTTGATTAATTATTGATTATTGACAAAGGTTCGTGTCAGATAGAGTGGCTTGTAAGCCAGTGTCCGCCTGATTGCAGTTTTTACCTGTCATATTGCCCGCTTTCTGCACTCTAAAATCAGTTAGGTTAAAATTCAACACAAATCAGCTAGGTTGAGAGAATATGAACCCAACTGGGTTCATATTCCCCCAATCCAGTTGATTTGGGTTAATTTTGAACCCACCTGATTTTAAAGTGTGTGTTTAGAGACATAGGTGACAGACAGACATATTTCTATTTTAGACTCAAGATTCGAGATTCTGATTGCTCACGAGGTGGCACGGTGGCGCAGTGTACCAAGGCGCACTATGTACCAAGAAGCACTGCACGTCGATGGGGTGCAAGTGTCTTCAACCAATGCTAACCCTGTTTGTGCGGAGTTAGTATGTTGTGGAGCGTGACAGTTGCGCGCCGTTACTCTGTGGTTCTCTCGGGGTACTCCAGATAACTCCACGCGTAAAACTGTCCGACAGGGAGTTGACCTGGCTGTCGGAAATGTCGATAATGTTTAAACATAAACACAAGCATGCCATGGGCATTTAAAACTGTCGATCACTCTTTTTCCTGGGGTGTACATCATTTCCCACGAATCTACCACTGCTCCTTGCCCAACTACAATACTAACACTCGTTTCTGCAATGGGCGGGTGTGCCTCATTTCTGCCAAAACAAGGCGAATAAAAAATAGTGCACCTAACATTATTACGATGCGCTATTAGGGGAGCTACAATTGTCATAGCAGACGTTCAAGGCAAGTGATTTGGGTAAAAATATGTAATTTTCTTCATATCAATGTATTTTATGCATATAATAACAAAAAGCGCACTGGTGCACTTCTCTGTCAGCAGGTGTTATAACGTAATGTATGGTGATGCATTCTGGGCTCAGGTTAGTATACCCAGGAAGTTAAGTTAATGAATGGGAAGAACACAGTACATCCAATTCACGGCACAAACATCGCCGTGTCTCTCTTATTTCTAGTCTCTCTAACACGGACTCACCAAAGGTAAAAAATAGTTGGGTATATTGATAATACATCTGCGCCTCATACCAGGCCTATCAAGGCTCTGCGCCCAGGTAGGCCAGGGTGTGGCGTAAACATCATACTAATATGAATCCCAAATACTGATAATTTTGGCGCGCAGGAAAAATGTCTACCTCAGATATAAATTAGGAGCGTCAGAAGAGGGCCGTGTGATAGCTTAGCGTCGCGAATAAACACCGCAACAGTCAACAAATATGACTAGCGCCTTTCACTAAATTTGTTCTTCTTGGGTGCAATATTTTAACTTGCTGAATAGACATTAACCCCTTTACTGCCACACCCACATTACCCATATATGGAGGAGGGCCTTAACCCTTTACCCAACGCAGATGATTTCAAAATTCATTATTTTAAATATAATTTTTTAAAATTTTTTTTAAAAATTTCAACAAAACCATATCATGTGACCCCTCTTTGGAACGAGCTCGACGAGCTCGTTCCAAAGAGGGATCACTTGATATGGTTTTGTTGAAATTTTTCGAAAAATAATATTTTTTCAGCAGCTGTATTTGCATATTACGTGGGCGGATGCGGGCGATTCGTTGGGTAAAGGGTTAATGTACGCCTGTATGCGAGTATGTTTAATAAAATTTATGACATACTTCAAACTTTATCATCTGATTAATTGTTGGAAAGGGCTCTCTCAGTCTTTTCCAGCAACTAACCAATGGTAGGTTTGATCGGCGCATACCAGAACGTACAGATAATCATAAAATAGGTGACATTAGTCGCGTTCTGCAGCGTAAGTGTTAAAAGTTCGATTCTTGATTCCGCGCACATTCTCCTTGGCATATGAAACTGACCCCTGGGCAAAACAAGTATGATACGATTTTGTATTGATGCCACCCTGACCATATCGAGTTCAACTGTATATTTTCGAGCGCGAGTGGAACTTGTGTCGGTCATAACTGTAGTACACATTCAATCGTTAAATTTAATCTTAATCGTACGATTACAGGGAATATTAAAGCACAGGCTAAAGGTTGAAGGTCAATGCCGTGAAGGTCATCACTAATAATGGTGACTGTAGAAGGGGGGTTTTCTCCCACGGTTGAGAATTCACCAAACATGCATTTATTAAAGCATTACCGTGGGATGGATGGTCTTGTTTCTCCATATTTATTTATTTATTTTATTTATTTTATTTATTTTATTTATTTAATTACTGCAACGTGGAGATTAATTCAAGTTTAGTCAATCGTTTGCACCGATGTTGCCCATTTTTGAGGACTCTCACCTCACTTATTTATTTATTTATTTATTTATTTATTTATTTATTTATTTATTTATTTATTTATTTATTAGGGTTTAACGACAGTGACAGTTTTACGGGTGGAGGAAGCTGGAGTACCCGGAGAGAGCCACCGAGTAACGACGAGCAGCTGCCAGCGCCCCAATATCGTAACTCCGCACTGCAGTACAGGCTGGGTTAGATTGGTTGATGCCATGCGCACCATCGACGCGAAGTCGAAGTACGCATTAGTACACGGCGTCATCGTGCCCACATGTGGACAACCAGGGTTAAGTGCCTTGCCCAAGAACACAACGCGGGAGTCCGAATCGATCGCACAGACGGTCACCAATCCAAGGACTAATTGGGCACGACGTTGCTTAACTTCGGACTTCCACCTCAAGCATTGGTGACTGGGTACTATTTTACAGGTACAAAACAGAGCTTGTTTACCGCCGTAAAGAACCACTGCTTCATTTCCCAGGGTTCCTATGGGAAATTCCTCCACCAAAAGTAAAATCCACGATTTTTTCAGTACGAGCGGACTGTCTAATGTTGTAGATCCCATGACGAACCTACACACCTCATATACCATGAGGTCAAGAGCAAGGTGGTGAGTGACTGTTTTCTGCACTGAGGTAGAACGAGGCCGATTAATTTTGAGGAAGTCTGGCAAACATTTGAAATGTATCATGGGAAGCATTTGAAATTGAACCTTAATTCATTTCCAAGAAGGTTTGACATAATGTTGTTAGAACGTAAGTACTGGTTCTGTCTGGTGCAAACTTGTGCCGTTGTGCGTATAGTGTAAGTTCAAGACATTTAATCAAAATCTGAATGTCTGCCAATATTCTATTTCGACTCTTGAGTTCGGAATATTAAAAATAAATCAATTTTACTCTTCAGTGCAAAGACCGATAAGCTTCTATTATTTATTATTAGATATGATTTCGTTCCCAGAATTCTCCATTATCCGACTCTGTTGATCTGACTTCAGACACGACTGATATAACGCCGACACCGGCCATTATCAACCAAGCTAGAATCATACCCTAGTAGCATCCATAGGTGGCGCGGTGGCTCAGTAGGTAGAAATGCAGGCTGCAAGTCGAGAGGTGTTCGGTTCGAATCCCTCCTGCGGCAACCACAAGTGTCCTTGGGCAAGACACTTGATCCCACTTGCCCACGCGGGATTGTGTACTAAGGCATACTGCACATCGATGGTGCACTTGTCTTCAACCAATGCTAACCCTGCTTGTGTGTAGTTAGCACGTTGGGAAGTCAGCCAGGGTCACCTCATTTCGGACAGTTTTACGGGTGGAGGAAGCCGAAGTACCCGAAGAGAACCACCGAGCAGTGGCGAGCAACGCTCTATGCATGGGATTCATACAATCCACTTAGGCTACCAATGGTATCTATATAGAATAAAAGCATCGCGTTTTCAAATAAAAAAAAATTATTCTACCGCGTAGGATTAAAAATGAAACCGACGAGCCTCTGGCGAGTCGGTTTCATTCTTAATCCTACGAGTAGTATATTTTTTTTTACTTAAAAACACTAGACGTTCATTTTGTATATCCCATAAATCACTTACAGGGCAGTTGCGGGGAAATCGTCCTGTTACTCGCTGCAAAACAATATGAGAAGTGAGGAGCACAATGGTCCAATTCGATCAACAAGCAAAACTTCCAAAAATAATAAGGTGCAATGATACATTTCTGTCTAAAAATAATTCTCTTACCAACTTGAGCTAAAGTTGCAAAAATACTTTATAAAATTAACAATGTTTATCTTTCTTATTTTTGTTGTTTATTGTTGTTTTTCGTCGTCGATTCAACTTGAGTTTTATAAACAAAGCAGACGACACGTGCATTTGTTTATTTACACTTTCCTAATCTGGAAAATGAAACATCACTCATCATGCCCCCGTCTTTCACAATTGAACTTGTATGCTTTTCAACGCTTGGTTTCGATTTACTTTGCGTTTTCTTTGTTAATTGTTGTTCATTTTATTCTTAGAGTCGAAATGCGTCGTATATTCTAAAACTAAACATTTCAGCGACGGTCAAAGTTTGATAAACGTCGGTTCATTTTGTCTCCCACGAACGTAAAACAGGCCATGGCAACACGAATGCGGTAGAGGTCAACAAGTCCGTCTCTACTACAGGAATAAATTCTTTCAGTGTTAAACGTACGGGGAAAATTTATCACTCTACGAGCAGCTGTAACTTGGTGAATAAACCAAACATTTATCCAAGACTTTTATTGTTCGAATAAACGTCCATTCATGGGATAAATCATCATTATCGTTGTGTGATTTCCGTTGTATGACCGTGCACCCCATACCCAAGTTCAAAATACATTCTTCATCCCTGTTTGAATGAAATATTTCATCTGGGAGAATGGACTTTAAAGCTTTTGATTCTTCGAGTTTAACCCTTTGAACCCTCGATTGCTGGAATGGTATCGCCTTTGTGTACAGTTGCAGTGAGATGGGTCAGTCCAATATCAATATACAGGGAAGATAAAATAATAACTGCAGTCTGCAGCCGTCTAGCTGCAGACTGCAACTGTAATTTTATCATCAATACCTCTTGTATAGACCTCTTAAAATGAGACAAAATGGGACGAAATTATGCTCTGGATCCAAAAATCGGCCTTGCGAGTTCAAAGGGTTAATGTTATGGGAACAAAGCCAGCCTGTGGGTACTGTAAACTCCAGAAATGACCTGTTAGAAGACCACTCAAAATGGCTTTGACTCGATCAACAGTTAAGCCGCACAAAAAACATTGAGCTTTCCCAATCATAAAGACTGGTGTGTTCAGTGGAATGAGGGTTTTATGTTTTTGTGTACACTGATTTAGGAAAGAAATCACTTCAATACCGGCTACATAAACAGTCACACGGTACAAGATTGGAATTCCTAAGTGAAAGAAAATCATTTCATTACATCGTCAGTGTCACTCAAGATTCGGATTTGATTTGAGAAGATGACGTTTCTATGAATGCAATGTCGAATAAATCACAATTTAACACCAATCAAACCAGGCTGTTTAAATACCCCGACTGTTTGAGGTTTACATTGTGTCAGTCCCTCCACTGAGAAACAACAATTAATCAATCTCCCTAAAAAACATCTCGCCGGAGGGAGGATCATGATTTATATTAACATCTGGCCATGTGACGCGTGCATTTTACAGTACCAGACGAAATAGTCGTTCAAGCCCTTTTGAGTTTAGACTGTGATATTACTAGTGCACGACAATGACTGGTTGGCTCCTAAAAGGGATGCTGGAACTATGACTGGCCACACGGAAGGTCTTTTATCTTCGTTTTATCTTCGAACTTGTCCCACTGGTGGAGAGTTTGTGTGACTCGCGATAATAACCAAACTCCAGAGCTCCATACCACAGACTGCAACCAGGGACCATTACTATAAAACTTTTACAAATGTATTTTCCTGAACTGTATTTCTACAAGTGAATTTATATGACGGAAATGAACCATTAGCATTTCAACAGATATGGCAATATTCCAACTGGCATATTGCCACATCTTTGAAAATGCTAATGGTTCATTTCAATTAGTTATTTCCATAAATAGAAAATACAATTATGAAAAATACAACTGTAAAAGTTTTTTAGTATTGGCCCCAGACTTGTAGTATGTTAACACCATAACACACCGCCAATATCCGTGATTGTCATTATTATCCTCATTACTTCCATCCTTTGACATCGCGCGGAACGCCCTTGTGGGAGTCTTTGAGCGATAACATTTGGAGTTTATATCACCAATGAATGGAGGAAAAATAGGACACTTCCATCACTTGGACGACCAGTGCCGTATTCAGCAGTTCCCGTCACCAGTAATGATGAGTGTGGGTGGTGATGAAGAATTAGTCGATGAGTGTGGGTGGTGACGAAAATTAGACTGACACACAAATAGCAGGAATCGAAGTATTATTTATTTATTGGGGTTTAAGGACACATATTTCTGCACGATGGCAAATCATGACTGACAATTTTGCGGGTGGAGGAAGCCGGAGTACCCGGAGAGAACCACCGAGCAACTGTCAGCTCCCCAACATACTAACTCCACACAGCAGGTTAGCATTGGTTGAAGACAAGTGCACCATCGACGTGCAGTACGCCTTAGTACACGACGTCACTGTGATCCCACATGGGCAATGGGGTGAAGTGTCTTGCCCAAGGACACAACGGTTGGTTTTAAAAGCCTTTCCGGTTACGATTTTTTGGTACCGGTTAAATTTAACCATTCACACACGACATAACTATATAAATCTTTTATAAAAGTGGATTCCGACAATGTGGGAAGTTCGCAGATTTATTAATCTTTGCAAATCTTGCATAAAATCGCCGGGCATTATCAGGCCAGACTATTTTATGTGAGATTGGTGTGTCACATTCTGTCAGCCCCGAGTATTTTGGCAAGTTCTTTTTGTCAAATTCTGTCAGGCCCGAGAATTTTATGCAAGATTTGCATGTCACATTGTGTCAGGTCCGAGTATTTAATGTAATATTTAAATAGGTCCGAGTATTAATGCAATATTTAAATAATTCATCACATTGTCTAAGTCCATTAATATAAAATATTTCTTCCGTCTTCGTCCTGATGTCACTGTTGCCGTTAACATCCCAGCACATTCTCTGTTCGAATGTAACTGACCGTTAATCGGAAATTGGATATTTATAACTAAATTATGTAGTACTGAAATGGAAAACCGGATAATCGGTTTGAAACCAGTTAGCTACCTAACCGATTAGAAAAACCGTCAACAGGTTATCCGAAATATCGAGGGTGATCGTCATTCCACGTTTAAAACGTAGTAAATCTGCCGCTTCTCCTTTGTGAAAGATTCCACATCGAAGCCGCGTTGTGTATATTGAGAAATAATCGACTTTGGCGTTCAAGACTTCGTTAATGATCAGCAGTTTCCGTGAGTAATGCGTAATCGCAGAAACTATTCCGCGGCGTGTATACAAACGAACGTTGTCCAGTACTCGACAACGTTCGTTTGTATACACAATGGAATAGTTTGAGAATACTGCTTTCCAATTCCTATAATTTTGATCCCATATTCGGTGAAATAATAGCCGCGGATAACCGGATATTATCCGGTTATAGCTCTCGGTTAGTCGGTTACGAAAATGAATCAACCGTTTCAGCCCTAAAATTATGAAATGATTGAGAGATTCACCTATCAGTTCAGCACTGATGGCCAAATGCACATCATGGTGGGCAAAATCACTAGTGTACGTTTTCGAAGCACCAAAAGACTGAAATGCGTTTAATTGTGATGGGATTCAATAGAGACACGAACACTTGCACCTAATCACCTCCTAGAATAATACGTTGATCGGGTACCACACGTTTGAACGGGTAAACTTTTGTTCAGCATTATGGTAAGTAGAGCATGATCTTCAGAAGATATCATGAGGTAATACCAGAAGAGTTTGTCGAGGACCTCTTGTCTGGCATTGGTAACTGGGTTAGTTGCAGCGATTTGAACATAGTGGCTACCCCTCTACGTTCAGATTCTTCCCAGTCAATTCTGTAGAAAAAGTTCCCATCAAGTTTTTATGGGAACTCAAAACTCGAAAATAGGAATATATTTCAAGCTTTCGCCCTTATTACCGGCTGCGTTCGATAGTACACGTATTTCCTTACATTTGGGCAGAGTTTATTGATCAAACTATGTTTTATCCTTTATTGACATCTGAAGACTCGCGAAGCGTCAACGAATGTTTCGATATCGTCCATATTTTTGTTTAAATATAAAACAGTAAAAACAATAACCCGATAATGGAACCGAAACGAATCGACTGTTTCTTTGGTGTGGAATCGGAAACTGGATCGCATTCGCGCAGAGGAGGTTGATATCCGTCTCTGCACGAATGCGATCGAGTTTGATAACCTCCTCTGCGCGAATGCGATCGAGTTTCCGATTCCGCACCGATGAAACGGTCGATGAAACGCTTCGCGAGTCTTCAGATATCGATAATTAAAGGATAAAACATTGTTTGGATCAATAAACTCTGCCCAAATGTAAGGAAATACGTGTACTATCGAACGCAGCCGGTAATAAGGGCGAAAGCTTGAAATATATTCCTATTTTCGAGTTCCTATAAAAACATGATGGGAGCTTTTTCTTCAGAATTGAATGGGAAGAATCTGAACGTAGAGGGGTCGCCACTGCGTTCAGATCGCTGAACTGATAATTGGGTATACACGACGACATATTTGCCAAATTGTGGACAGGGCCCCACTCCCTTCCCGCTACGATCCAATGGTCAAGGTTATGTTGCACAATGTGGTTATCACAACACAAAGAGCGAACAGCACGAAACAAAAGCAAGCCTGGTAATCCAGCTCGTTCCAACGAGTCGTCATAAACTGTATTTTGGAGGCAAACTTTGAAGGAAAAATGAGGGTTTCTGGTTAATAGCAAATGAATAGTGGTGGGGGGGGGGTGTAAATTACAGTTAACCCTTTACCCAACGTAACGGCCAAAACCGGCCAGCGCTATTCTCAAAAATCGCCAATTAATTTTCATCATTTTTTCATTTTTTGTCTCAAAAACATAGGTTATGACCCCTCATTGGAACGAGCTCGTCGAGCTCGTTCCAATGAGGGGTCATAACCTATGTTTTTGAGACAAAAAATGAAAAAAAATAGTTATTCAAGAATTTTTTTGGCAAGTGTCGTCTGCTTCTTATGTTAGGTAAAGGGTTAAACTTTTTTTTTTGCAAAATATTTTTGCAATTGGAATATGGCGTTGATTAATGAACACGAACTGTTGCCATCACAAATTGAATTATTAATCTCCAAGGTACCAATGAATGTACTTAAACTGCTTTGGTTATCGGTGGGGGGGGGGGGGCATGTAATGGTATCAACTTCTCTGTGATCATGTCTCGATCAGATCGATTAGACCTGCAAAGAGGTGTCACGCCCACCACACTTCTACTCGTTACGCACCCCACCAGGATATGTCATTATATCAGTCAGAAAAGGTTAAACGTTGAGACGCATTACTAAACCAATTGACATTTTCACAAACTCATTTATTCTGTGTAATTCCAAAACACAATACCTTATCCGTTAACATGTGCCTGTATTGCAATATGTGTGCTACAATAAACTTGATACCTGGTCGATAATGGAGACACGAATTAAATGTTATCAAACTCCAAGATCAGCTAAAGAGATCAAGGTATTTTTAGATCTCAATGGTGAAAAATAAGTGGAAACTGACCCCAAATAAAAAGCTTTAGACGAACTATTCAATTTAATTTCTTAGAATTATGCCCTGGAGCAATTGAATGATGGAGAATTTATGGCGAATGGTATCACTTCATCGAGAAAGTTTTTAATGCCATTAATATCGACAGGTGAGTACTCGAAAAAAAAACTAACGGCATTACAGCAATAGAGGCAATTAGTTGTGGCATAACCGGGAATAAATTTCACTCATTATCCTCCACTGATTGCTAACTTTTTAATTTTTTAACTTTCAAGAGACATTTTTTGAACGCGTTGTCTTCGGGGCGCGATAGGTAATGAGTTGTCAAGAAACTATCAGTTCTTTAGAAATCTTTGTGAAATTTAACCGCAATCAAAGTTAAGCCATCAAGTAAACGGGCGAATTCTGTTAGGAATTCGACACTGTTATGGCTTGGAACCAGTCTAGCCTTTGGGGTGTTATATAAGTAATGGGAAATTTAGCTTGAAAATAGGTGACATGTTATTTTCGATGCCATCAAAAATCTAAAACATGTTATGTTTCATTTTAGATGTTCAAAATTGCAAGGAATTGATCACAAATATGACTGGACAACAAAAAGGTAACAAATAATTATTTTGTTTAGATTTTTTGACTTCGAAAATAACTTGTCACCTAATTTCAAGCTAACTTTCCATTACTAAAATGACACCTTAAATAGTCCACCGCCTATGTTTAGATTCTGTCGACTGAAATATTTCAGTTGGTTGGAAAAGCGAACCTACGGTTCGTTTTTCCAACCAAATGAACTATTCAAGACGACTGAATCTAAAAATTATCATAAACATTTATTTTCCTTGAATTGGCGAAAGAAATGTTTTTGAATGGAGACTTGGTTTGACAGAATCTTTATTCTTTAATGACTTTCTCAATACCATCAGAGATGTCTGTACATGTGATATTTATGAATGGAGACTCATCACGGTTGCTGTTATATGATTACACCGCTTTGTTCCACTAATTGTGTTAATATCTAGACGTTTGCAATACGAATTAAACATTTATTGATTGGATTATCTATAACTGGAGATGAAAAGAATATCTATATCTTTGTGAAATATCACATTACATCAACGATAGTCTGCGCGAAAACTCCACGAAATTTAACCAAAAGCGGGGAGACAAATAGGCTATAACAGCGTCGAATTCCTTCGAAAATTAGACTGGCACACAAAAAGCTGGAATCGAAGTATTATTTATTTATTGGGGTTTAAGGTCACATATTTCTGCACAATGGCTAATCATGACTGACGGTTTTACGGATGGAAGAAGCCGGAGTACCTGGAGAGAACCACCGAGCAACGGCGAGCAACTATCAGCTCCTCAACATACTAACTCCACACAGCAGGGTTAGCATTGGTTGAAGAAAAGTACACCATCGACGTGCAGTACGCCTTAGTACACGATGTCACCGTGCCCCCACATAGGCAATGGGGGTGAAGTGTCTTGCCCAAGGACACAACGTGGCTGCCACAGATGGGGTTCGAACCGAGGATCTCTCGGCTTGCAGCCTACACCTCTATCAACTGAGCCACCCGCCCCCGGAATCGAAGTATGAATATCTCATGACTGAAACTGAAAACCAACCTCCACGAGAGCGCTACTATGGTGTTCCGCAAGTGATCCGCGAGAGCTTCGGGTACATTTAAGAAATTAAAAAATGTCCTTCAAGCCCCACTACAGTCGCCATGGAGTGGTCCTAATCCAGGTAATAAAAATCATCATCAGCAAAGTTTTAATTAATGAATCACCGGATTGTACCCAGTGCTTCATTAATCAAATTTTTGATGCTTATTCCTATAATTATTGTGATCAGTCCACAGCGGCCGTACTGTGTAACTTATCTTTTTGTGATTTGTAAGACAAGGTCCATAGTTACTGACTGTTACTCTCCAGAACTGTATAACAAGGAGAAGTTTTTGCTTTAAATTCACTATCTTGGATCAGCACTTGATGCGCTGAATACGAAAAACATGCATTTGAACAAAAAAGTTCATTAAACATTCTGTTAGGAGTGATGACGTTTGAGAAGCTCAAAATGGACCAATGAACATTGATATTATTTGTGTACAAGTGAGACTCGCGCCAGGGTTTCATGTAATAACGTCGGGGATGAAATATGAGAGTTATACAGAAGTATGAGTTACTCATTCCCGCGACGCTTGATGTCTTTCACTTAGCACTTCTCGACCCCCACCCCACATGCCTCTATTACACATGTCTTTAGTACCTAAAGTGCAAGTCAAAATAAGTTGTAGAATAACCGTAATAAACTAAGTATACGGTTTCTCTTGCACTAATAAGATCAGAATCTAACATCGTTTTCTGGAAAGCTCTCGGTGGGGGCTTTCCAGACAATGATGTCAGATTCTGGTCTTATCAGTGTAGGAAGATAAAGATAATAGTTTATAGAGGTTATCCTACAACTTATTTTGGCCTGTACTGTACGTTGTACATGAACACTCCTCCAAAAGTATTCGAAAGACGAAACCGTAAATATATAGTAGCAATTATTACAGTAATATTTACGGTAGAAGCAACAGTACCCATGACAAAACCCAAAACCAGAAATCAGTCGATTTTCTGAACCTAGAGCGAAAAAAAGTCCGGAAAACTGATTCTCAGTGTTTTCACATCACAAACTAAATTCAAGATCAATAATTCCACAAAAACCCACCCGACTGGGACCAGACTCGAACTAGATTTGTAGGTACCCATGACAAAGCTACATACCAGAACTCAACTAATGATCTTAAGATATGGCGAAAAAGTCCGGGAAACGTATTTCGGAATGACGGAAAGACGAAACGACAGGCGGACAAGGGTAACACTTTATATATTCTCCCGACCATATCATGGCGTGGGCATAAAAATACAACTGAAAAACGAGCGGGGGTATAATAACCCCTTTAGATCCCTCGGCTCCACAGTGTTTGTCATATACTTTCTAATATCATTAGCCCCGAATACCCCGGTAGCAATTTTGATTCCCCAAATTGCGCACCATAACAATTTTTGGTAAACTATTTCTGACTCGCCTTCTTTTGTCAGAAATAAAGTACTGCTTCAACTTATTTCGATGGATAACGCACAATGTTACATCGTCGCTTTGGGTTTCAGTGATATTAATGAGTGGTTCAAACCTACCAGAAAAGGTGATAAAAAGCAAAACATTGGTCGATTGACTCCCCCTTTGAATTTTTCATGATATTACAATCCGAGGTAATCCGTATAAGACACCCGGTGCGTTGTATTCAATTGACTTCAAATGACAAATCACCTTCCCCGTACTTGTGCAGGTGTATTGCATCGCGGGAAATGTAATTCAATGATCAGGAACTTGAAAGTACCGTACAAGCTACACGTGTGCAGGTGCAAATCTTGTAATTACCGTTATGGCAACTTCATATCAACGCCAAGTGTATTTCTCTCTCGTTATTGTCTGAGAGAAGAATGCAGATACACAGTTATAGCTGATCTAACGGAGATCTTCAGAAAATCAAATACTTAACCCTTGGCACTCCTATGTCTAAATATAAAAATTTCAAGTTACAAATATTTCCCATAATGCACTTCACAATTTAACCAATTCAGTCCTGTTTGACAGAGCTCATTGAGCTCTGTCAAACAAGACTGAATTGGTTAAATTCCTATGTGCATTGTTGGAAAAATTTGCTGTCGAAAATATTGGTATTTTTAACATCAGAGTGCAGAGCGTAAATCAAAATTTTTCTTTAAAAAAAATTAGGATCCTGCGAAGCCACAAAGTTCGATTCGAAATCTTCCCAATTATTCGATTAGATTCGAGTCGCGCCGATTAGGATATTTTCGAATCGTCTCAACACTCCACCGCGTGTCTCTTCTTTAACTCTTCTTCTAACACAGGATTCTACTTGTTAATATAACTGACTAAAATGAATCATTAGAATTTTAAAACATATTGCAATTTGCCAACTGGCAAATTGCCACATCTTTGAAAATGCTAATGGTTCATTTCAACGGATTTAAAGTCATAACTAGAAAATACAGTTACAGAAAATACAACTGTAAAAGTTTAATAGAATTGGCCCCAGGAGCCAATACTATAAAACATTTACAACTGTATTTTCTAGAACTGTATTTTCTAATTATTAATATAACTGACTAAAATGAGTCATTAGCATTTTAAAAGATGTGGCAATTTGCCATTTGGCAAATTGCCGTATCTTTGAAAATGCTAATGGTTCATTTCAACCCATTTAAAGTCATAACTAGAAAATACAGTTACAGAAAATACAACTGTAAAAGTTTAATAGAATTGGCCCCAGGAGCCAATACTATAAAACATTTACAACTGTATTTTCTAGAACTGTATTTTCTAATTATTAATATAACTGACTAAAATGAGTCATTAGCATTTTAAAAGATGTGGCAATTTGCCATTTGGCAAATTGCCGTATCTTTGAAAATGCTAATGGTTCATTTCAACCCATTTAAAGTCATAACTAGTCTATACAATTCTGGAAAATACAATTGTAAGTTTTATAGTATTGGCCCCCGGTCTCCTGTATATGAGACCTGATGACAGACGAGTTCAAGTGTGTTCCGCATCCCAGACTACTTTGATTTCGTTCTGGAATATTCCGCCTTTTCGAGTGACTTACCAAATCAGACAAGTCGCTATTATTTATTTATTTAATTTTATTTATTTATTTATTTATTTAATTTTATTTATTTATTTATTTATTCATTTATTTATTTATTCTTTCATTTATTTATTTATTGGAGTTCAATGAAACTTTCAACAGCCAGTGTCACCTCGTGTCGGACAGTTTTAGGGGCGAAGGAAGCCGAAGTACACGGAGAGAAACACCGAGCAATTTTGTCAGACTCGCCAACGTACTGAATCCACACAATCATATAGCATTGGTCGAAGACAGGTGCGCCATCGACGTGCAGTACGTCTTAGTACACAGTCCCTCCACCACCCCCACGTGGGCAATCTGGATGAAGTGCCCTGCGAAAGGACACAACGCAGTTACCCCTGGCGGGGATCGAACGATGGACCTCTCGGTTTGATGTTCAATGACATAACCGCTGAGCCACTGAGCTCTCAACAGTACAGCACTGCGATCACACAAGTGGCAGGGAATTTCCACTGATCCAGTCGAAATTCTCTGTCCGTTTTCCTCCTCACGACAAAAAAGAATCTCAACTGTTGAAAAAATCGGAAACATGGAGTCTAAGATGCTCTTTTTTTCTTTTGATGCGGTCTTCATTTCGAAGTATTTATTCGCTAAATCACGACCCACGGGTGTAAGTGTGCGACCGGCTCTCGATCTAATTGGGAAAAAGGCCGTTTTGTGATCCCAATAATGTTGGATTGCATCAGGACTGTTACTAACTTCTAGTTCTACAATACAATTAATGCGAAATTCAACCGGACAAAAATACAATAATTTTAACTCACTTTCAGGAATTTTTATCCATTTTCTCAAGTTGTGATATCACCCCCATCTTATATGAAGAAAACCATCTTAGCACAAAACAGAGTGGAGTAATAAATCCGTTTCATCCTCTCATCGGAAAAAATACGTTTTATACGAAACCTTTCACGATAATCTCTCGCTCCTCGTATCAAATGAAGTGAAGCACACGATGAAAGAGAACAAATGTTGTTCCAGAAGAAATGTTTTGTCTAAATAACGTTCATCTTTTCGACAAACTCACAACAAATAGTCCGGGCGATTATGACAGCGGGATTTTAGCGCCGGCTATCTCACCAATAAACAATATCTCCAATGAAAGTAATAAATTGTTTGTGTTGCTCTTTTTGCCTCGACGGAGTGATTGAAGCGTTTTGTCAGCGTGGGGTGTGCGATGTTCTGCCTCATTGAACCCTCAAGTTTCAAGGTTCTCGATTCGATGAGGCGATTACCAGGATAAGCACATTGTATTCCATATTACAATTGAATGAGGGCGTTCTGTCAAATCTTATCTGGTTTAATCTTAATATTCTTAATATTGTTCAAATAACAAGGTGATGTGAAATGTAAATATTAATAGAAAGATTATAACAAAGACCTTATCGCACGACTCGCGAGAAAATAAATGTGATAAATTGATATAGTCATGTTCAAATACCATGACCAACGCAGAGGATGGAGATTGCCAAATTCTTGGAGTTGCCAAACTCTCTTATATAAGTCGATTCCTACAAGTGATATCTGTTCCAGGATTATTTGTTTTATTTTACAAGGATTAGTGAGCGAGTTGTGCAACTTATGTTAACGGCTCTCGTTGGCCCAATGGCACAGGTGTGTGGGATGAGTGTGTCTCTCGCCGCACAAAGGACAGCCATTTTACGCCTCCATCCTATAGGATGGTACGCCGTGACAGCATCAACCACACAATTGATGGTGACAGAGATTGTTCGGACACTCGCGAACTTTCCCCGATTTAGGATCGATCCCGAGACCTCTGACATGAAAGATCAGTGCACTTATCCACTCGCCCACGGCTCTCTCAACCGTTTGAACACCTAAGGCCGGTTTTCCGATCCAGGGTCGTGATACGACCTGAATTCATAAAGAAGACTGCTACTCAGTGAATTGGTGTGGAAGACCACTCAATATTTTCAACGTGCAGCCCTAAGGCTGCACGATGAAAATGTTGATTGGTTTTTCCCCAAGTACCGAATATTACAGACTCAACCACATGAAGCTCTGAAGTGGTATGGAATATACCATCCTTGTTCAAAGGGTTAAGTGATATTACGTCTATCTTTCTCCTCCAATTATATATCAGAAATACTCAACAATTAACACACACATAACCATACAATTTTGAACGCGAAGAAAAAATTGATACAGCTATTTACAGAACAGGTCGGGTGATTTACTCAAAAATCCCATCTTCCCGTATACTGCACAGGAACTCCTATTAGCAAACCTTATTTTTACTTTATGAAGGAATTGCTTCATTCTACATAACTTTTAATCTCCACCTTATAGCCTAGGGTGCTGATGTGGCGTTAAGTGCCAGTAAATAAATGAATTAGCGGAATTTAATATATTCAGCAAAATATGTATTATACTGTCAACACTAAAAACACGTGTTCTTTAGTAAATAAATAAAGTAGCGGAATTTAATATATTTTGAGGTGGTTCGGGTGACTGAGGGTAGCATTATGAATGTATTTTTT
This sequence comes from Pictodentalium vernedei, assembly GCA_031216915.1. Classification (NCBI taxonomy): domain Eukaryota; kingdom Metazoa; phylum Mollusca; class Scaphopoda; order Dentaliida; family Dentaliidae; genus Pictodentalium; species Pictodentalium vernedei. The sequence continues at coordinate 424,901,565 of CM062292.1, forward strand.
TATCATAATAAATATATTTATTATGTTTCTCTCTGTCGTTTGTGTAGGATGGGTAGGGCGGGGTGGGGTTGGGTGGCTTGGGAAATATTTTTGTTCGCTTGATCTGTATGAAAATATTTGTATTATTCCAAGGTAAGATGTTAAATGAGCAGTATTTCGTATTTTCATATGTTTAAACAGCATCTGTGCCATACCAGATCATGTATATTGGTGGTGCAATAAAGGATTCTATTCTTTTCTATTCAGTAAAATATGTATAAAACTGTCAACACTAAAAACGTGTTTTTAGAATTCATAATAACATATATTTTATTGAATATACTAAATTCTGCTAATTCGACGAGTGTCTGTGGTATACTGTACACCTGTCGCATTTCAGTGTATTTGACAAGATTAACAGAAACGGCACTAAATATTAATAAAAATGTTAGTGTTTTTTCTTCTTCATTTTTTCTTCATGGATCCATAGCTGAAAATTAAACAGGTTGTTGAAGTCGTGTGAATATACCCACAGGGCTGATGTAGAAATGATAACATCACAATATTTTTATCAGGCAAACCATAAAGAGAATACTATCGATTATATTAAAATAACTGTTGCCAGATGTTACTCATGGAATATGATGGAAATTGTTGTTAAAAGATAAAAGTATACTGTAATGAGAAAACTTAACACCTATCAGACCAAGGTGCAGATCTGAAAACAAATCAACAACGATCGTTTAGATTACATCAATTGTGAAACACACGGACGAACTTTCGGTACGAAAAACAAACATGAGCAACACCCGACGTGGCTAAATACACCCGTTGAGCAATTCGGGTGGTACCATTTTCAAAGTTTCTTTCGACAGCAGCGAAAAATCCAAGTCCACCTGGCCATAACTTTGAAAGGGTTACACGGATGAGTCTCCAAACCGAAGGTGCACAGGTTCCCATTATGGCTATTGTTAGTGCCAAGTTTGAAGATGATCGGTTAAATCACGGCTGAGAAACCCACCGGACAGGAAAGGTTTATGGACTAAGGAGAGCAGTAACAATTCTAAGTCCAAAGGGCCATAACTTTAGAATGGTTAATCCGATCACACTCCAATTCATAGGTGCACGGGTTCCTATTGTGGTTACTATTGATGCCAAGTTTGGAAAAGATCGGTTGAAAGACGACAGAGAAAACGTCCGGACAAATAAACTGAGACCAATCGCAAAATACGTCCCGTTTTTCACCGGGCGTATTAACCCTTTGAAACCGAGCGTCCGCTTTTCCGGACAGAAACATGATACATCATGACGTCATTATATAGGATGGCTATTCGGTAAATGTGTGGGGTAGACCAATCAATATTTTCAACGTGCAGCCCCGAGGCTGCACGTTGAAAATATTGATTGGCCTACCCCAAATACTGAATATGGACTCTTCTAATTGCTGCCATTGAAGTGGGATTGAATATACTACTAGTGTTCAAAGGGTTAAAATAATACAACAAACATTAATTTCTATTCCAGTATGTTTGCCAGACTGGCCTGACAATATTCCGGCACTAACTCAACTCAAAGGTTGCGTAATACCACCACACATGACTATTAACATCTCAACATAATTTGGCCACCATCGCGCGTTAGTTGTTGCAATTTATTTGGGTGAAAATTGTTCTTGCACGCAAACAGCGTGGCTGACTGAGAAGGTAAAACAGCACATCACAACACATTTTTATTGTGGAAAAACTGGGAAAGACAATGAAAAGGAATGCCAAATGTGTAATTTAGGCGTACTGGAGACCCTAGAACATTTTATATTAGAATGTCCAAAATACCAGTCTAACAGAATAAGTCTCTCTGGTAGTATGATAGGGAAGTGGGATGGGAGAAAGAAGGACACGTCGTTAGTGAGTGACACAATGGAGAAAGTTACTATACTTATCAAAGAGATTGGGAAGAATGGGGTACGGGATGTCATCAAGCAGTTCGTCTCAAGAATGATGGGAAGAGAGAAGAGGCGTGGGGATAAGAAGGCATCTGGAAGCACAGGGCTAATCAGGACCTTCTCATCCGAGAACCGCAACAAATTAGTGGCCGGCCAGTGTTATTATTATTATTATTATGATTATTATTATTATTATTATTATTGTTATTATTATTATTATAGGTCCCATATGTTATATAACGTAACCCGCTAACGGGTTCGGATGATAGTACTTACTTGTTGCCAAACCTGAAGACCTGAGGAACACTGAGAGTGTTTTCAGACGAAATAGCTGTGGTGGTTTTTTTTTTGCATCCGGACAATGAATCGTATTATTTGAAAAATCTTGGGAAGGGCGTGTTCTCATTGTCATATTTTCTCCCTTATTGATTCGTCCATCAATGATAACACAACACAGATTAGATCACTTTAGATGAACTTGATTCATTTGTTACCCTAATTCAATTTTCTTTCTTACTCATGAGGCTTAGCATCTGATCCACAAGAACCCTCAGACAGATCAAAGGGAAGTTAGTCTGAACCTAATGGATACACTTAGAGACAGGTCTTTTTGTGGTGAGTGGTGTCCGACAAACTATTCGGGATTTTTCCAAGTTGAGGAGCTTTTTGTTCTTAAAATAGAAAAAACTGAACCGTAACTGAGGTTTTCTAAACCTAACGGACTCGAATCTGTAAAATCGAAACCTTTAGGTCTACCACTGACCGCAGTCTTCTAATGAAGAGGCCTACATCACTACAGGGGTGTAGCCAGCTATTTCTTTATGGGGTCGCCCACAATGCTACTCAAGGATGAGAATTTCTGGTAACTAAAAAGACTGAAAACTTGGCCAGAGGCCAAGCCTTGGCCAAAGGTCAAGATGGAGGAGATTATGGGAGGGGGTCACCCCCTCTCATAATCTCCTATCACTTGGCCTTTGGCCATCGGTGGTGGTCCGGTGGGGGGGGGGGGGGGGGGGGCTCCCCCGGAAAAAATCTTCAATATTTGATATCAGCAGTGATCAGAGATTTCATGTTGCTTGACAGTGAATCAAATTCAATGTGGGTACGTATTAGATTGCTGTGGAGAATATAGGCTGCGAACCTTTGGGACTGAGGGGGGCGTCGTACGACCACATTGACCCTCCCTGGCCACACCCTTGCACTACATACTGAATTTAACATACCAATAGGTCGTCCCTTGAGTTCCAATGTGTTCTATGTGCCCACTGGCACATAGACCACATTGGAACTCGGGGGACGAGGTGTCTGTAATAAATAAATGTGAATTGCGTCACTAGGAAAGAAAGACTTTCAAACAAAAAAGAAAACGAAGTTGCTATCCAAGTCTTTAGCCGCGAAGCGTAATTTATATTTTTTTGTAACTGCAGATTTAAACAAGATAAAAACGATTTACATTAGGTGTCACTTACCAGACCTTTTCTCTGTTGTATCGTTTTTTGTTTAGGTTGCTGTAAACTTTCTCACGACATTGAACGAGATATGTCACAAGTGATATGGTGGATTCGCAGTTGCACTGTTTGCTCTGTAGTAGTGTTACTAATATCAATGTTGACAAGTATGATGATAGATCACGCCTGTATATTCCTAAATCATGAATGTACTACAATGCTTTCATTTTCATTTTTTAAAAAAAGTTACAATAAGTGTGTTTTGTCATATGAATAAGATCCTCTACCTATCCTCATTAACTCTTAACTCGCTAAGTATTTTTTAAATATTTTTCATCAAATCTAGTCATGGCTAGCAGCCATGACTAGATTTGATGAAAAATCTAGTCATGAATAAATTTGATGAAAAATTCATTAAAGTTTGACTCAAAAACTCGCTGGTCAAAAAGTCTGTAAAATTTGTAGGTGAAAATTTAGTAAGGTCTGCTCAAATTGTATTTATTTTAGTGGCAAGAGATTTCCTGTCCTGTTCGGGAATATCCGTCAGCTGCATGTAAGAAGTTAAGGTAACAACCTTATGTTTCCGGTTTTAATCCCATTACAGACTGACAATAGTTGTGATGTAGTGACTGTCATACCTATTGTGTATAGCACTCAGACATTCCTATATTTTCAAATATAGATTTAAATACATTTTTAACGAAATACAAATGGGTATCTAAAACAATATTGATTGATGTATCTTTAATTTCTCTAAAGTTATAGGGAAATGTAACTTTATCGGAAAAAGCACTTTCAAAATTTCAGTGCAAAAAAGCTGAAGTCAGCCGAAGGTATCACTGTATTAAATATTTGAATAAGAGTTACCTGCCTTGAAAAGTTGCACTCGGAAACGATGCTCTCGAAACAAAGTAGCCTTGGGAAAATATATTGTTTCAATAAACGTTATCATTCTACTGACATCTTACATTATTTTTTAATATTCCAGATTAATAAAAAAGGTGATTTGGTGACTCTTGGACCTAAAAAAATACAATTGACTATCGGTGTGTCTTTGTTGGAAATTCCCTGAAAAATATGTACACGTGACCGGTACTTCCCTTCCTGTCAGTTTTTCACATTTATTTGTTGCATGACCCCTGTTTTTTGGTCAGAAAAATGTTGTCTGAAGGGCTATACTTGACAAATATATTTGAATGCCAAAATTAATGTGATGCGATAATATTTTTCGCCTGAACGTTATAATGATTGCCAATGGAAAAATATTGTGATACCTGAACTCCCATATCCCAGTTATCCATGGTTTGTTATTGGTTTGATGTGTAAGATTAAAATTTTTCAGTGAAAACTTAACAGTTCCGAACTTAGTTTCAAGAACTGGCGGGGTAGTTTTGAATGGTCTTCTCTGCTATGACGCTTCGACACTAATGTAAAAACTAACCCCAATCTTTCTTAGCCCGGTCTCGCGGCGTGGTTTCTGGGGGGTATAAACACAGAACGTGAAAAAAGGGTTGCCACTTAAACACCGCGGGGGAAATTTTGCACCCGGTTATCCATAAGCTGAAAATTGTTGTACCCTCTTGTGCTTTTTCTTCACAAATTGTAAGAATCTTCCATTGAAAATCCTCCTCAAGGTATTTTAGTTGCAAACTACCCCGACCCAACTCTCCCATATTCCTTACTGAACAGCAATAGTACCTGCCTCTTAGAAAGATAAGAGCAGTAAGAACTCGTCATTATTAAAAAAGCTGATGATTTTATTATAAATATTAAGATATTTGGGCCAACGAAAAAGCGTACAAAAAGTTGAAAGATTCTCGTTTTACCAGATGGGCTCCAATGTTATAACAGATGTTCGGACTTGATTTTGAATCATTACCAGGTTTCGGTTATATAACTTCTTAAAGAGAACACACGCCACACTTTCTATAATCTTTCATTTAATGGCCATATGTTAAATTGATTTAATTACTCGTCATTTATACCTATCAAAGTATCAATCTACTCCATTTATACATGTATGGGAGGATTTGACTTCGGTATGATGTATATTTTTTTGCTCTTTATGTATTTGTAAATACTTTTCAGCTTTTCGGACTTGTAAAACTGATTCAAATATTTGGTTGTATATGTACGTGGGTATATGCAAAAGCACATGGAAATGTCTTCATGGGTGTATATACAATTCTTTTCTAGGGGTGGGCGGGGACGGGGTAATGCTTAATGTGTAACGACCAATCAATGATCAAAATGTGTCTCATAAGCCTTCAGAGGCTGGGTTTCATACAAATATTCTGTTAACATTCTATGTGTAATTTTTTCCATGTGTATCAAAACGTGACACTTAAATAAAATATTCTACTACTGCATAAACGATATGTTTTACCGTCTACTAATACATTTGTTAAGAAAAAAAATAACCTGAAGAATTTTGTGATATATATATATATATCACAAAGTTCTTATATGTAACAAACTTACGGGTAGCACCCTTGCAATGCTGGTTCCAAAAAGTTTATTTCACTTCTCACAGGTTAAGCATATTCTGGTATCAACAGAGAATCCCAATATACTGGTCCCTTTCAGGTCTACTGGTAGGTTGCGCTGGTTTCCCATAGTTTTAACACTGAAACTGGCACCAAAGGCAGACTCTATAGTTTCAGCCTACAGTATTATGTCGGGCTAAATCCTGAGACTCATTGGCTGAAATTATGATTTTTCACAGACTTCCATGCTGAACATCTGCGTGCGATCCTCACTCCATCATTTCTAGTGGTAATCCATTCCCGGTGTATTATACAAAGCATATAGAGAGTTAGTTACAACATCATACACAGTGAGGAGTTTCTATCCAGGCAACCGGTCAAAAACCACGAAAAACCAACCTAAGCGCACGCACAGTCCCAGCTGATATACCTTCGGGCATATCTTGGAGATATTTCAGCTGAAAGTACCATCTAAGAAAGTCCTCCAACCTCAAATAAACTAATAGCCTTGTGGCTGGTAATTACAAAGGATGTAAAGGTGCTTATCTCAAGGGGTGTAACTTGGGGGGGGGGGGTGTAGGAGGTATGACCCCCCCCCCCCAATAATTTTTCAGTCGGAATATTTTATTTTGATAGGAGACTTATATATCGATTCATTCTTGTTGTTACCCTTTACCCAACGTAACGGCAAAAACTGGCCAGCACTATTCTCAAAAATCGCCAACTACTTTTCATTTTTTTTTTCATTTTTTGTTTCAAAAACATAGGTTATGACCCCTCGTTGCAACGAGCTCGTCGATCTCGTTCCAATGAGGGGTCAGAACCTATGTTTTTGAGACAAAACATGAAAAAGATTAGTTATTCCAACTGAAGCCACAAGATAGAGAAAGCACACGTACACCCTGTCACAAGCATACACCACATGCCCCTTACACACGCCCACACCCTCACACCCTTTCGCTCACACATACACAAAACCGCTTATATTTATATTTAACATTTACTTTTATTTAACTTTTCCGCAGTCTTTCGATTTTGAAAATGTAGGCGCGCAGTATAATGCTCGCCGACATTTGACGTGATGCGCGCTATTGTTGAGTCCCGGCATAATTCATGGTGCATTGTTCACATTTTCGTGCACACATTGTATTATTTTAAAAAATTGGCCAGAAAAAAATCGGCAAAATCATATCATGTGACCCTTATTGGAACGAGCTCAACGAGGTCGTTCCAATAAGATGTCACATGGTATGGTGTTTAAAATTTTTGATTGTGTTGAAATTGTCTGAATTTTTCTACTGCACAATTTGGATATTACGCGGCGGACGCAACCGATTCCTTAACGAGAGTTAATCACTCGCTAGGTGGAACCGAGGTGAGCTGTTGTCTACTCACAAAAAGTGAAAATTGCAGGGGCCGTGACGCGCAAGAGCGACAGCTCGCCTGAAAATCGAAAGACTGCTTTTCCGGTTATCCTTTTATGAAAACTCTTGATTTTGGTATTTTAAATGTTGCTGGTAACAGTTTCAAGTAAATTTCTTTTCATCTCTCGTATTCAGATCGGTGTTTATACGAAAGTCACGAAAATCACTCAAAAATGTTAAAAATAAAATAGCAAGATTCCAACTGGGTGAATATCATTTAGGCATTGTGGTAATATATCTGAAAGCTCCTACCCATCGAGACTAATTTTCAATTAGCATTCCCCAAGCTTACAAAAGCTAAAAGTAGCAAAATGAAGTTTTACTATTAATGAATTATGCCTAGTGGGCTTTGTACATTTTATTTGGTGCTGCTAACAAGGTAGTCTCTGTGAGACGGCTACACTGACCCTCCCACACCTCCGGGCCTCGACAACGCCCGGAGGTGTGGGAGGGACAGTGTGACCGTCTTACAGAGACCACTAACAAAGCAGAGATCTGAAAAGATGTGGGTTTTAGGAACAGGCTGTTATGGTAATCATTATTTTCTCAGGCCGGGCTAGTTTTCGCCCTCCTTAATTTTTTTAAGGCGAGCAGTAGGTGAGCGAATAAATCGCTCTCCTGAAAATGCCAGGCCTGACTCTTTCACCATACCAAAGCACATCAAAATACGCCCACAAATAACTGAGTTATAATGTAAAACGTTCGTACGGAAAGTTTTCTGAGTGTAACAATGGCCTTAGCCCTAGTAGGAATGTACGGACGAAACTCGCGATGTGTGGATATCATGTCACCCATGCTGGTCTATACCATCTTACCAAAGGACATCAAAATCCGGATAGTTATAATTCAAAACGTTTATTTTACTATTCTTCTAAGACCCACAATGGGCATAACTCTGGTATGAATGTATGGACAAAACCCACGATTTGTTGAGATCATTTCCCTTGTGCTGGTCTATCATAATACCAAAGGACATCAAAATCCGATAACCAGAGTTATAATATAAAATGTTTGAACGGACGGACGGACGTACGAACGGAGACCTGGACTATATACCCACATAACCCCTTAAGGAGGTCGGGGACACATAATAATCGTCCAGGGGTAAATATTATAAAACTTTTACAATCGTATTTTTTATAGAATTGTATTTTGTTGTTAGGATTTTAAATGTGTTAAAATGAAACTTAGCATTTTCAAAGATCTGGCAATTTGCCAATTGACAAATTGCCAGATCTTTTAAAGTGCTAATGATTTATTTTAGTCATTTATGTTAATAGGTAGAAAATACAATTCTGGAAAATACAATTGTAATCGTTTTATAGTATTGGCTCCAGGTGTGAATTTGTTTCAATTCACAAAATTGGCGGTGGCGTTGCGGTAACCGGTTCTCGTCAGATCACCGAAGTTAAGCAACGTCGAGCCCGGTTGGTCCTCGGATGGGTGACCATCTGAGCGATCGATTCGGGTTCCCGCTTTGTGTCCTTGGGCAAGGCACTTAACCCCAATTGACCACATAACGCCGTGTACTAAGGCGTACTGCACGTCGATGGTGCGCATGTCTTCAACCAATATAACCCTGTCTGTGCTGCAGTGCGGAGTTACGATGTTGGGGAGCTGTCAGCCGCTCGTCGTTGCTCGGTGGTTCTCTCCGGGTACTCCGGCTTCCTCCACCCGTAAAACTGTCACGGTCATTATTAGCCATTGTGCATAAGTATGTGAACTTAAACACCAATAAATAAATAAATAATAAATATTCCCAAAATTTCGCAGATCCAACAAGTAAAGTTGTAGACAAGTTCTTATACACTCTAAAATCAATTGGGTTAAAAATCAACCCAAAGCAACTGGGTTGAGTGAATATGAATCCAAATGGGTTCATATTCACTCAACCCAGTTGATTTGGGTTAATTTTCAACCCAACTGATTTTAGAGTGTACAGCTCATTTTGTTATTATTTTTCAAAGCATGCTTACTTGAGGGGTTAGTATTTGCGTTCGTCGATGTTTGTTTCGCTGACATCGACAAAACATTTGCACTAATTTATTAATTAGTCATACATCCTTTTCACAAATATTTTACAGCTGAACGTCAACAGTTCTCTAGACTGATACAAACACAAGCTTTTGTCAAAGTTAACTGTCAAGCTAATATTGGAGTTCATCATTTAGGATTTACCAGAGGTTAAAGAATACAGTGTTTAATTCAATTAAGGTCAATCTAAAGGTTTTAACAATGGAATTCTCCTATAACCTGTATCATGTAATATCAGCATGGATTACCAGATTGGTAATGTAAACACGGCCATCCATTGTCCGTAGCGCTTGATTTGTTGTTCTTGGCATTGTTCGATATTTGGGTAACATGAGGGAGATAATACAAAACAAACACAGACAGTCAAGTGGAATCCTTTCTAACGCCGAATGTCATTGATCTGTCTCCAAACAACCGAAAAAGCATTTGATGGCGACAAAGAGAAAGTCAATAAGTAGGTATTGGTTACAGGGGATCACAAACTAATGATACGATCTTGTTACAAACCAATCAATCGAGCTCTGTAGATGTGAGTGCACTTGGTATCTAAAGTGACCTGGTAAAGATTCAAGAGCGGAACGCTGGCGCTTACTGCCAGACGGAGGTCCAACACGCACCTTGGAAACAATTGTAAAGTAAGCCCATGAAGTCAGGGGCTCCCCTGTTTGGGATTCTTTTTCTTTTTTCTAAAACAACCATCAAATTGCGGTTTCAGTATTACCATAAATATGCCAACGTTTCTAAGCAAACACTGAGCAGAATTCTTGTAGTTATGCACAATTCCTCGTCATATTCCAGTTCGAGGTTCTCGGGGATCTGAACCCACAACCCTACTGCCAGTGTGCACACTAAAATAAAATAAGATGATTGGCTCTCGCTTCCTACTCTCGTGGATTCATATTCAAATACAGTTATAAAGCAAATAAAGTTATTCGGGTCGCAAGGGATTTCAATCCCAGATCGTCCCCGTGCACATTCGGCGCGCTGAAACGTTTCACTCATTACTACTACTACTACTAATAATAATAACTTTATTGTTGTAAGTTCCATACAATGGTACATAACAATGACATAAAGCTCACAAAATGCTAATAGACAGATAATACCAGACAAAATCAACGGACAGCAGATAGCATCCATATACGAATATATATGAAGAACCACACTCGTGTACATCCACCCACACACACACACAAATTTCAGTCATTCAACGACTTCACATGCAGGTTACTTGATGGCTCACATCTCGACTGATGGAATATTCCAGTTACGTCATCAAGGCATGCCTTCGTCGAAGGCATGCCTTGATGACATAACTGGAATATTAAACACTCTGAATTATAGTTCAAAACCTCAATATACATACAGTAATGGTGACGTAAGTTATTATTTAATTAACAGGTATCGTACTCCAAATTGGTTATGCTGGTCCCGCAACTACCCGAAACGGGTACAATAGCCTTCCATTGATATGACCGTCTGTGTGTGTGACAAGTATCAAATCTATATAATATTATGTATATGTACAGTTTTGAGAGAAACCACATGATTACTATCAAGAGTGAATCGATATCCGGTAGTACTCCAATGTACATGAAATTGTCCCGACTAGAAAACAAAATTATGGGCAAGGGGTGCCAACAACCTTAGCCAACCCCTGCTTCATCATAGGGGTTAAAACTGTAACTACAAATGGTATTTTTGCGGGAAGAAATAGTAAGAAGTTTAAAATCTTTGTCTTTTCAACATCTGTTGGACCGAGACTAAGAGAGTATTCCATGCATTTCCTAACACATGTCGTTTTATGAATCAAACTCTTTGTCAGCACCGGGGATTAGTGCATCTTTTCATCCCGTTATAAGTGTTACCATCGGCAATTTATCATTTTTTTATGTTATCGCTAATTGTAGCGTTTTATTTAAGATTGGCACAATTATGACAGATAATTACATTTCATTTGGGTACAGACGCGGGAAAAATGCTGAAAAGCACAAAAGTTTACGTGTCAGGCAGATAAACACCCAATACTGAATGCCTTGGGATGAAAAATTTATGGAAATCACGAACATATTGCCAACACGTAAAACTATCATTTTCTTTAACCCTTAAGGTCTTAGATTAATGTTTCGGATACTTACTATAGAATATACATGTCCACATATGCTGATGACTTAACAACGTTTCTACGCCTTGCTGGCTACCTACATTATAGAAAGACAACGACGATGTAAAATTTATTTATTTATTGGGGTTTAACGACACTTTCGACAGACAGAGTACCAGTAGAGAACCTCCGAGCAACGGAAAGCAACTGTCAGACTACTCCCCAACGTACTAACTTCACACAAGCAGGGTTAGCATTGGCTGAAGACAAGTGCACCATCGACGTGCAGTACGTTTTAGTACAGAGCGCCCCCACGTGGGCAATTGGGATTAAGTGTCTTGTACAAGGACACAACGCGGTTGCCGAAGGTGGGATACGAACCGAGGACCTCTCGGCTTGTAGCATGCACCTCAATCTACTGGGCCACCGTGCTCCCGACGACGATGTAAAACACTGCCAAGATAAATGCAGTCTACGGCTGAGTCCTCAGGGAGGAATACACTAGGGGGCAACATTTTTAAAGCAATATAAAAGCGTCCGTTTGTGACTGGTGACTTGAGGGTTAAACCTATACAAACACGTTGCAATCGGCCGTTGAATTATACTTCTAAAACTGGATACTAACAAACGCCCGAAGACAAAAAGCTCTCAAGATAAAGTCCTCACGAAAATGATTAAATCCCACAAAAGCCGTCAGTATTTTTATCTTTCATCTTTTGAAAGAAACTGTTTTTTATATTCAGATTTCATAACAAAATATTTCATTTAATGCGGGGTTTTTCGAATTACTTATCATTATCACCTTCAGACGACCATACGTGATAAAAACATAAACTACACAAAACTGAGTAATCCACGCAGAAAAGTAAACCTATTAAATTGGTGTCTTCCCACTAGACCAATTCCCTTTAGACCAATTCCCTTTAGGCCAATTCCCAAAAGACCAATTCCCCTTAGACCAACTGCATACTGTTATTGATTAAGGGTTGATTAAAGATCATTAAGACAACATTTATTTACTGATAAGCTCTTTTTTTATTTGATAAAAAAATATTTATACGCATAAAATACAAAAAATATAGGTTAAAAACATTTCAGTTTATAAAACATCAACAAGCCAGAAAATAAGCAGACTATCATCTGAAAAATGAGGTCCCCAGAGGGTGAATTTGGTGATGCTACCCTGCACAGCAGGGTAGCATCACTAATTTACCCTCTGTGAACCTCAACCTGAATCAAGGTCTCAAACATAAACAGAAAGAGGTACCCAGAGGATAATCTGGCCCACTGTATGGGATAGCATCAGCAAATTCACCCTCTTGGGACGTAATTCTGAAAATGACAGACTGCTTATTTTCAGGCTTGAATATCAATAACATTAAATACATTTATAAATATTTATAAAAATATCAAATTATTGATATAGAATTATTCTAAAAGTAGAACACATGAGTTGGTCTAAGGGGAATTGGTCTTTTGGGAATTGTCCTCGTGGGAATTGGTCTAATGGGAATGAACCATTAAATTAGCTCATCAATATAAAGCTGAAAATGACTACCCGTGATTTAATGTGTTGTCCCTTTATTCCAGAAGGTATACAGATATTCTTTCGTGCACCAGTTTTAGATATTCCAATTAATAAATATTTAAAATATCAGGATATTTACAAAATTGGATGAACGCGCCACGTAATCATAAAACTACAGTCGTGGTGAGTCTTCCTTCATATCTTCAGTTTACAAACATCTGTAACAGAATTGTAATTTGTAATTGCGTTAAAGGGAGCGCGGTGGCTCGGTGGATAGAGATGCAGGGTGCAAGACGAGGGGTCCTCGGTTCGAATCCCACCTGTGGCAACCGCGTTGTGTCCTTGGGCAAGACACTTAATCCCAAATGCCCATGTGGGGGCACGGTGACGCTGTGTAATAAGACCTACTGCACGTCGATGGTGCCCTTGTCTTCAACCAATGCTAACCTTGCTTGTGTGGAGTTAGTTAGTATGTTGGGGAGTCTGACAGCTGCTCGCTGTTGCTCTGTGGTTCTCTCCGGATACTCCGGCTTCCTCCACCCGTAAAACTGCCCGACACGAGGTGACCCTGGCTGTCGAAAGTGTCGTTAAATCCCAATAAAATAAATAAATTGCGTTAAAGATTCGGTCAAATCAGTTCTCGATTGAGAAACATTTCTTTCGTTGATTCAAAGAAAATGGATGTTTGTGGTACTTTTAGATTTTTTCAGATCCACACGCTTCGGCGCAAGACGAACGTCGCCTTGAACGTCGCCTTGAAACAACGATCAGCACATCTTTGTTATTGTCTTGAAACTGTTTGCAGTCAAATTGGCTTGAATATTATTGCGCAGTAAAATGTCACGTAGCAATGTCGTAGCATATGATAAAAAGAAAATCTACGCTATATTGTATGATAAAAAGAAAATCTACGCTATTTTAGTGAACGAATATCGTGAATTATCTCATTCGTGTGGACTTAAACGTATTATTTTTCACTCGCTTGCGCGAGTGAAAAATAATACGTTCAAGTCCACACGAATGAGATAATTCCCGATATTCACTAAAAGAAGGTAGATATCCTATATATATTTTTCTTTTTCTTATATATATACCTTAAAATATATATCTTTATTCAAAAACGGATGTAAACAGAATCGAATCAGAAAATGAAGGATGGGCTGAAATCTCTCTCTCAATTATAAATTGTTAGTTAACCTAGCCAGAAAGAAAACGAATAAATACAAGGTTTGGAATACCACTTTAAGACTAACTATAACCTTTGAGGTAATTATCTTTTGAGGGGACTTCTAACTCTTGACTGTCATATTAATGGGGTCAAGTATGAAATTTAAACGCCGAGCACATGCACATACCACATGTTATAATGTGAACTGAAATAACCATTCGCAGGAATAATAAACAGTCAGTGTACTTAATGATACTTTTGAGAAGATTACGGCACTAATTTATTCCAGCCATATCCATAAAAGACAGGTGTCCTTTCAAGTACTTATAATAAAACCCCCCTCTTCTTGATATTATGATGCACAAATCTTCACATTGTTTATTTGTGGATGTACTTTTATCTGTACTTACAAGTCAAAAGCTTAATCTATTTACCATAAAGTCGACACGAGGATAACTGTTTCAAAAGGTCTTAGTATGTAACCATACATCTCCAGCCAAATTAAGTTGTCGATATCCATAAACTTTAAACTTGAATGAAATGGTAAGCTGCACTTTTTCCTTCACTGATATTGTCAGATCTCGACCTTATTTCTGGGCTGATCTGATCTGTGAGAGGTCCTTCCACCTGATGGCATTTTAAAAACAGCTAAATAAATGCTCTTCATTTATCACCCCTCTAATGGAACAGGCAGAAGGATTTTTCAAATGAGAGAATAAAACCTGTGTTTCATCCGAATATGCACCTTCTCATGGTGTGGATAACTATCTTCTTTTTCCAACACGAACTCTCAAATCTTAGTTCATGCAAAATATGTTGGTAACCTGACCATCATGGACTCTCTGTAATCTTCCATGGTTCCTACATGTATGTCGCTTACATGCAGCTTTCCCAACGGTTTAATGATTTTGTATACAGTTTTGGTCTTTCCGATAAAAGGGTCCATGGATTCATCATAATCTGAATGCCCAGGAACCGCTGTCTGGTTTACGCTTTGATATATGCTTGTTCAATAAAGATAAAAGATCCTGGTTCGAAGAGAACAACTTATATTCATTCGGTCTCCCCCCCCCCCCCCCCCGACAGCTCTGTTGCCTCCACCTTCTTCGGGGAAGAAGTCCGGGACGTAACAACAGTCACTTAGTCCCAATTCCTTATTCGACATTCGTTATCAACCGATAAAATCTGTTGATAACGAATGTCCAATAAAGAATTGTGAATAAGTAACAGTTGACACGTCCGTAAGAAGTTCACCATGGACAGGGTGATCATGTGTAGGTTATTGGATAGCAGGTAGCCATTGGCTTTCTCTCCTGATGTTTCGCGGTCTCTACCATTCTTCTTTCAAACCTCCAGCCCAAACACCTGAGTTCCAAGCGCTTAGTAAATGGTTCTTTATCTTCTTCTGCGAAGGCCCTTTCTCTCCACCTTCCTTCGTCTCCTTCTCCGAGTGTGGTTCAGTGTTAGATGTGCTGCGAAAGATTTGTTTGTTTGTTGGGGTTTAACCCTTCACCCAACGTAACGGCCAAAACCGGCCAGCGCTATTTACAAAAATCACCATACAATTTCCATTATTTTTTCATTTTTTGTCTCAAAAACATAGGTTATTACCCCTCTTTGGAACGAGCTCCTCGAGCTCGTTCCAATGGGGTCATAACCTATGTTTTTGAGACAAAAATTGGAAAAAAATTACTTATTCAAGAATTTTGTTTGCAAGTGTCGTCTTCTTTTCATGTTAGGTAAAGGGTTAACTACACTTTCAACAGACGGGGTCATATTGTGTCGACAGCTTACGGGTGGAGGAAGTCGGGTTACTCAAAGAAAACCACCGAATAGTGGCAAGCAACTATCAGAGTCTCCAACATACTAATCCGGCAAAGGCAGCGTTTGCAATGGTTGAAGGCATCACCGCCGTGCAGTACGCCTTAGTACACGGTACTATCGCATCCCCACTTGAGAAATCGGAATTAAATGTCTTGCCCAAGGACACCGCTCAGGTGGTGCGTGTCAGGATCGAAACGTCGATGTTTCGTTTTAAAATCCAATGCTCTAACCAATGAGACACCGAGCCGAGCCTCTTTCACAAAAGGTACTCGCACTGCTCAAAAGATGGGCCTGTCTGAACTTAATTGCTACCTGAGCGCAGTCTCCTTGGTCCTAGATGCTCTAGTCCGAATGATTAGTCGAATACAGAACCAATAAAGTAGCTTTGGTGTCCTCCCTCAGGTTGGATATCCATTGCTGATTATTATCCAGAGTGTTACCCCTTTACCCAACGCACATGATATCAAAATTTATTATTTTTATTGTTTTCTTTACAAGTTTGGCCTTGTTTTAGACGAGCAAATTTTTAAGGTACACTAATTAATATCTTTAACCCTTTACCCAAGGCAACCGTGAAAACCGCCCAGCGCTATTCACAAAAATCGCCAATTAATTTTCATTATATTTTCATTTTTTGTCTGAAAAACAATGGTTATGACCCTCTTTGAAACGAGCTCGTCGAGCTCGTTCCAATGAGGGGTCCTGACCTATGTTTTTGAGAAAAAAATAAAAAAAAATAGTTATTCAACAATTTTGTTTGCAAGTGTCGTCCGCTTGTCATGTTAGGTAAACGGTTAACCTGCAGCCATGCGGCTGCAGGTTAAAGATATTAAGTTGTCCACTCTGCTTGACAAATTCCCATGCCTTCTTCTCGTATAAAGACGAGAAATCACATTTTAGAAAAACCAACAAAACCATATCATTTATTTATTAGCTCGCTCCAATCAGGGGGTGACATGACATCGTTTTATTTAAATTTTTGAACTTATTTAAATTGCTAAATTTATTAATAACGCGGGCGAATGTAGCCGATTCGTTGGGTGACAGTGTTAACAAGTTGCGTGTACTCGCCGAGGAGTCCCACGTGAGAACGAAAACGAAAACTCGTATTTCCCCGACAGATGAGACGTTTACATAAGACTTCGTCCGTGTACAGAACCCATATACAAAACGGAAATAAAGCCGGTCTTAACAACGTCTAAATGCTATCGTGACTACTTTGGAAGCCTTCCCATCTTTAATTTTTATACACTGATAAGATATGGCTAATCAGAGATTAAGAATTTATGACAGAGAAAAAGAAAACAATCCCATTCGGCAAAGGTTTGTGTCTACTGTAACATGCGGCAACAAAGATTCCGTTGGTTGAATAACCCACAGAATTTTGGGTGAGGCATATCAGCAACAGCTTTCATGCTATGATTAAGAGATATCGTCACCGTATGTAAGGTATCAAGAAGAGATCACGGAAGCTTAGCAGCCATGCAACTTGTATCAGCACAAAAAAAACTTTTTATACAGCGAAGTCTTTGTTCATATACCCTGTTTAACCTCTTGAATAAGACTTATCATGTTCTTACAGTTGCCCACGACAGGACTTAAAACTCAAGATATAAAATGGTAGCTTTGGGAATGTGTAGAATAAACCACTTAATATTTTCAATCTGCCACCATACCATTAATTGATCTGCCCACAATAAATATAGACTTTCCTACTCACTGGAACAGAACTTACATATATATACTCGGTAGCAAGGGATATATATCGACATTACTTCTATTGCAAATACCACGGTAGAAACTGTAACTGCTTCAAGTTTCATCATATGTAAACTTAAGAGAGGAGTGTTCATGCACAGAAGAGTAAAGATGTTTTTTCAGAACAAACGCATTCAACTCTTTAATTCCCGCTTTTACAAAATAGAAGCGTCCATATCCCAAGTTACCTTGTTTTGGACGAGTACATTTTTAAGGTAGACAACTTAATATCTTAAACCTGCAGCCATATGGCTGCAGGTTAAAGATATAAAGTTGTCTTTCCTGTAGGACAAATTACCATACGGTACCACTGCACTAAATTGAGAGTTATCTGCCTTGAAATGTTGCACTCGGATATGATGCAATATTCGAAAATAAGGCTCATAGAAAAAAAAACTTATTGCTTGAGAAAGCATTTTATTGGGTTTTCACAACAATGCTGAATACTCCACAAGAAAAAAAAGATGCTCTGAGTATTTTCTAGCGCTAAAACATACAGTTAACTGTATTTGTATTTTTGTTGGAAATTCCCAGAAAAAAAATGGGTTCAAGGACGGAACTTCACTTCCTGTTGAAATTATTCTCTTAATTTGTTGAATGACCCCCGTTTTCTCACCAAATAAAGTTATGTGAAGGTCTGTGTAGAATGTAGGTATTTGAATATTTAATTTTATGTGATTCGATCATATTTTTTTCACATAATTGTTATAATGGTCGACTATGGGAAAATATTTAGTGCTGTGTTATCATACGGTCTTCTAGTGTAATGAAGAGAAACCAAATGTCAGTTGCAAGGTTTTGCTCCTTGATCGAACAAAATATAGGTCGGCCTTGCCAAAAATAGTCTTATTCGGTTCTTTCTTACGTAATAATTTACGGTAGAAGTAGCAGCAGCAGGTTGCCAGTATTTTTACATTTTTTAAGGTTAATTTTACAGTGTAACATTCAGTATTATTTTATGTTACATGGTAATAATACTTATCCCCATTCAACCACAGGAATCATTTTTTTTAATTAAATAAGCACTCATACTCGCTGAAACAAGTCAACCACGACACTAAAGTTACAATTTGTATTGTTTGGAGAACAAATATTAGAACCTCCGTCTTCATCTTGTATTAGGTGAGCTAAACTAAAGAGATAAAATTTGGGAAATGGTAATAGTCACCGTCTCTAACAAGAAGAATATATTCTGTAATAAGTCAGGTTGTTTCCAACGTAACAGAAATATTCGACCAGTGCTAATAATAACGCACGCCACTGGAACTGTAATAAATTTAAATTTTTGCCCCCAAAATATACTTTATGAACCCACATTGGGACGAGCTCGTCCATATGAGAGGTCACAGCTACGCCTTTGAGGCCCCAAAAAAAAATAAATTTGGTCATGCAAGAAAAGTTTTGGCAAGTGACATCTATTATTCGTATTGGGCAAAGAGTTTCGGTACAACAGTACTGAATAGTTTCTCATACACGACCATTATAAAGTTCGTGTGCAGAGTGAATTCAGATCAGACCACCAGAGAGAACATGGTGAAAATTCTGTGTTGATTTTGGACTGACATTCTGTTTATAAAACTACGCAATTTCAATAAAAAAAAATGACAAAAAGAATTTTGACCACGGTAATATAGCCAGAAACTGGAAATATTCCATTTTCAACGTGTTTCTAATCAAAGGCATGGCGAGATTAAAGCGAATTCTTGAAAGATATCACATAGTTCATTAAGCCCCTAAGTAACTCTATGTAAAGGCTATAATTGGAGATGACAAGGTGGAGGGTCGAATCCAGTGTTAACTCGGAGTGCGTAATACTGACACTGTTAGTTTAAATTAGTAAAAATTCAATTATACAAGTGGTTTGGTAGATGATGAGAGTACACGAGAAGGGGTTGTGGCTACTTATCATGTGCTTTGATGATGTGTTGGATTGCAATAATTAATAATTATAGGTACATGAATGAAATAACTACGACAGGCCCACTTACCACCTAACATGTTGATACACAAGATAAGCCAGGTCCCACAACAGCTACTGAAAGCTATTCACGTTTGAGATCAAAGCAAGTACCACTTATATCAATAAGAACAGAATCTTTAAAAATTCAACTGAACTGATGATACCGGAACTCAAGATGTCTCTTTAACCCTTTACCTAACATGAAAAGCAGACGACACTTGCAAAAAAAAATTCTTGAATAACTAATGTTTTTCATTTTTAGTCTCAAAAACATAGGTTATGACCCCTCGTTGGAACGAGCTCGTTCCAACGAGGGGTCATAACCTATGTTTTTGAGACAAAAAATGAAAAAATAATGAAAATTAATTGGCGATATTTGAGAATAGCGCTGGCCGATTTTTGGTCGTTACGTTGGGTAAAGGGTTAATGCTTTTGTCCATGCACATCTAACTGTAACCACGTCGTTGCCGCGTGGGGGCGCGGTGGCGTTGCGGTAACCGGTTCTCGTCAGATCACCAAAGTTAAGCAACGTCGAGCCCGGTTAGTCCTTGGATGGGTGACCATCTGAGCGTACGATTCGGACTTCTGCGTTGCGTCCTTGGGCAAGGCACTTAACCCTGATTGTTCATATGGGGGCACGATGACGCCGTGTATTAAGGCGTACTGCACGGCGATGGTGCACATGTCTTCAACCAATCTAACCCTACCTGTGCTGCAGTGCGGACTTACGATGTTGGGGAGCTGGCAGCTGCTCGTCGGTTCTCTCTGGGTACTCCGGCTTCCTCCACCCGTAAAACTGCCACGGTCATGATTAGCCATTGTGAATAAGTATGTGACCTTAAACACCAATAAATAAATAAATAAATAAATAAAAATAAATACGTTGCCGCACAAATCCGACCAACGACGAACGCCTTGGGTTCTACTGCCGCATTAAATGCGAATGGACCCTTTGAACCCTAGTGGAATCTCTCGTGTCAGTTCAATGGTAGCAATTGAAAGAGTCTATATTCATTATTTCGGGGAAGACCGAACATATTTTCAATGTACAGCCTTGAGGCTGCACGATGAAAATATTGATTAGTCCCCCCACACATTCTCCAATCAGCCATTCTACTTGATGAAATTATGACGTATCATGTTCCTGAGCCGGACAAAAATGGCTCATGGATTCAAAGGGTTAATCCCTCCAACCTGGTGTGCGTCAAGTTTTGCCTATTTTTTATTTATTGGTGTTTAAGGTCACATACTTATGCACAATTAATTTAATTATTAGGTAAAAATACAGTGCTGGGAACAACATGACCACATACATCATAGTACAGCTATTCAGCCCCAGTACAAGCTGGCAGTAAGACCATTCTCCTGTGCAAATTAGGGAGGTTGTGTCCCTTTTCTGCCTTCTCTGTTATTACTACGCCAGTTATGCTTTTTACGTCTCAACGGAATTTCCGCCCATATAAATATCAACAACTGACACGCGATCTCGCCCAAGCGAGGTCGCACGTTAGTTTTGTCTATGTATTTTGGTGGAAATTCTTTTAAGATGGAAACAGCATGCCGTTCTATTCATATGTGTATACCATAGTAGACGGCATTTTGCGTAGATACGTCGCTACTCTCTCTCTCTCTCTCTCTCTCTCTCTCTCTCTCTCTTAGTTGGTGCAAAATCAAATGTTGGTAATTTTCTACGTGCCCATGTGAATCCCTGACGCCAGACCGAAGAATTTTTAACGATGCTAGTTTAGATTCAGTAAACAGTAATTCGATATTTTATGGAGCCTGCCTCAAGTCTTCAAATGAACACAGAAGCAATAAATTATTGTTTATTGCCCAGTCAGGACCATCCTATTAACAGAAATACCCGCTGTCAGCTCGTTATCTATTTAAAACAGTTTTCAGGAACTTTTCTACTGCCCTTTTACTCAAACAAAACCCACTACAGCAAATTAATACTTTTGTGAAATCATGTTATCTCGTTCAGCAATAAAACTTGCTTTCACCACCACTCAAAAGTGTTAGCTAATAACACTTTTCAGGCATTGCTGATTATTGGTCCCTTGTTACGACCGGAATCTTTTGGGGGAAGGTATATGGTACTTGAAGAGCAGTAACTTTTCGGTGATGATTTTGTTATTAATACTGAGAATACTTTGTCCGTTGGGGATGATAAACTATGATGAAAAGATAATCTAATCTGCTGCTGCTCTCGTAATGTTTGTGGACTATTTTACAATGTCCAAGACGAGGCTCCCTGGTTGCTGATCTGTTTGTTTAACTCGGAAGTTTAACTCTTTACCTAAAACGTATTGCAGACGACACCGACGAAAACATCTAGAATAATTAAAACTTTTGTCTGACAAACATAGCTTATGACTCCTCTGTGGAACGAGCTCAACGACCTCGTTCCGATGAGGGCTCCATAGCTATGTTTTTGAAGCAAAGGTTGAAAAATAATAAAATCTGAAAGACGCTTTTGTTGGTAGAGATGGCTACTGGCTATACGTTAGATAAAATGTTGACCTTCACTTTCTTCGGTCATGGTCATACACCGAGTCTGAAAGTTTCTCAAAATGTTCGTTCCAATAACAGGCCATAAACTAAGGTTTTGAAAAATATCAATGGCTTGTCATTTAAGCAGAAAAATGAAATGAAATGTGCCTGTTTATAACCTCCTCATTTCAATTCACCCAATCCTCCCTACATGTTAATTGGTTAAACCAATTTTAAATCAAATGCCGCAAGTAGGGGTAGCAAGGTGCTACTCGAATAACAGATACAAGACTAGAATTCAAACGATAGCTTTTTATCAGAGCGTTCCAAACCGGACCACAACCTATGGGGTTCAGTTCTGTTGTTTTTAAAATAGCAGAAATGCGTCTAACTGTCTCCTGGGAAAGGGTTCGGGAGGGCGACTGCCTCCATGGTATAAAAGTCATTTCACCGTGGTTTTTTCTCAATAATACCTATCGGCAGCCGTTAATCGTCAGTGTTCTTTTTCCCACTTTGGCAAACTCTATGGTTTCAGAACATGTACTTTATGAATATAATCTAGAAGAGGTGGCGTGGTCAATAGATAAATGACATTGGTACTCATTTCCAGTCAGGTCTAGGCTGTCTCAAGAGAAATTACTAAAAATCACTGCTAAGCTACTAGACACACCTGATGTGGTGTGGTGTGGTGTGGTGGTGGTGTGGTGGTGATGTGGCGTGGCGTGGCGTGGCATGACGTGGCGTGGCGTGTTGTGATGTGGCGCATTCATTCTAGAAAATTACCTTGACCCTCAAGGTTTAAAACAGACTCACAGTGTATCCATTAGATTTAACGTGCCCGCATGCTTTTTGGAATCTCATACTTTATGAAGAGAAGATTTTTCTAACTGGGCATTCGCAAATTACTTTTTTGCAAATCGAACAGGTCACATAGGGCGGGGGCAAACGCGCGCCTCAAACAGCAGGCCTCGTGATGAATTCTATTAACTTCGTCAAGCACTGCCACCAATGATGTAGATAGCAATCACTACCTTGACCCACGTGTAGTTCTTATATCCTATTATCTGAAAACATTGAATAGCTTGTGGCCGTGGAAAGACACGAAAGGTCAAGACGAGACTGACCGGACGCCACCGCTTCAACCGTCATTAGCGGCAAAGCCATACACACATTGGAACTGAACGTGTTGATTGGATTTCAGAGAGCAAATAATTGTCCGGAACCGGTAAATAGATTTAGATTGATATCACTGATACAAAGGCATCGTTTGAATTCTGGAAGCCACTACAACAAATTGTGACTGAAAAGGTATGCGAGCGATCTGTTTTGTTGTTATTGCTCCTGTTCCATTAAATATCTGTGGTCAATCGTTCTTTCCCTTCTCGAAAATACAGTACTGTTCTGTGACCGCAAACGTTTCCTCTCTGCAACACTGTAGAATTTCACCTGCCGAAGCAGAAGAGCGAGTCAAACTGCAGGCCTGGCATTTTCAGGAGAGCGATTTATTCGCTCTCCTACTGCTCGCCTTAAAAAAATTGAGGAGGAATATAGTCCTCCTAGCCTTAGAAAATAATTATTACAACAACAGCCTATTCCTAATACCCACAGGTTTTCAGATCTCTGTTATGTTAATGGTCTCTGCAAGATGGCTGCACTCCGGACCTTACCAAGGCCTTGAGGTGTGGGAGGGGCAGTGTAGTCGTCTCACAGAGACTACCTGGTTATCAGCACGAAATAAAATGTACAAAACCCACTGGGCAGAATTCACTAATAGTACAACTTCATTTTGCCACTTTTAGCATTTGTAAGCTTGAGGAGAGCTAATCGCTCCCCTAGGCCATGTGAGGAGAGCGATTTTTAGCCCTCCTGCATTTTTAAGAATGCCAGGCCTGAAATTGTATCTCGGATGCCAATTTTATTTCCTTGTCTTCATTTCGCAATATTTATTTAGGAATTCTCGACTCACTGGTGTTCAGTTTGTCCTACTGTGTCGCGATTTATTCGCAATCTGACTGCAAAAGAGACAGATGTTGCGATCACAGTATTTTAACAACAATAAGATAACACGTGACGATATAGGTTCCACCGTGCCGTGGTGCGCATGTATCAGATATCGGCTATGTACCTTGGTACCTCCACTGTAGGCATTTTGCTTTCACTTTCATAGTATCAGAGTAGATAACTCAGCTGGCGAAGAAAGCCGAAGTGCAGACAGAGAGCGAACCATCGAATAGAAGAACTTCACTTTCAGACTTTTCAACATGTTCACGGAGCCAAGCGAGTGGCCTGAGTCTACAGTACAGTCGCCGTGGATTGGTCGTAATCCACGCGTGAGCAGTGATGTCCACGCATGCGTTTACCAGGAAATAAAAAAAAATCATCATCATCAAAATTTTAATTGATGAAGCACCGGGTAGTACCCGGTGCTTCATTAATTAAATTTTTGATGCTTATTCCTGTAATTAGTGTTTGCAATATAATATTTTAGCGTCCGTGGAAATACTGCCTACCCCGTGGAAAGTGACCAGTCCACGGCGGCCGTACTACAGTGCGTATTGCCACTGTACTTCACAGGAGAGCGAATCTCTTGCAACTAGAGTAAGTATAATTTAGACACGTTTAACCAAACTATCCCCTGGCATTTGAATTGAGTAAATTAAATCGCCTTTTCAACCAGTGATCTATAAGTTAACGAATGAAATTTTTTTTTCATTAAATTTAGTGAAAGCCTTTTCACAGCAGCCATGGCTAGATTTCCTAAAAAATATATTCAAAAATATTCAGCAGGTTAAAAGTTAAATATTTTTTCAGATGATCTCCAAAGTATGATTCACACAGAATACGACTCACTGGATATATAATAAAGTATTGGGTTGGAGAGAGACACATGGATATGGAGCTGGGCACTAGGCAGTTTTTTGTTTTTCGGTTCGGTTCCTGTTTTTAAGGCAAACCGGAAAATCAAACTACAAGACCCAGCGAAAACTTATCGAACGGTTTTACCGTGTTTCTACGTGCGCGAACTAATCAAACTAGCTTTACTGAGTGGGATTTGGACTAGTGGCCCCTATGGGCTCTCATCACTTTGTCTACCCGACAAAGGGGTGAATACGTCATGTCCTTATTGTCCCATTTTCTCCATTATTGACTCGTCAACGGACGAGTGAATAATGGAGAAAATGTAACAATGATAACACAACATAGATAAGTTATTTATTTATTTATTTATTGGTGTTTAAGGTTACATACTTATGCACAATGGCTAATCATGACCGTGGCAGTTTTACGGGTGGAGGAAGCCGGAGTACCGGGAGAGAACCACCGAGCAACGACGAGCAGCTGCCAGCTCCCCAACATCGTAACTCCACACTGCAGCACAGGCAGGGTTAGATTTGCTGAAGGCATGTGCACCATCGACGTGCAGTACACCCTAGAATACGGCGTCATCGTGCCCCCATGTGGACAATCGGGGTTAAGTGCCTTGCCCAAGGACACGACGCGGGAGTCCGAGTCAACCGCTCAGACGGTCACCCATCCGAGGATTAGCCGGGCTCGACGTTGCTTAACTTCGGTGATCTGACGAGAACCGGTTACCACAACGCCACCGCGCGCCATAACATAGATAAGTTGAACTTTATTCATTTGTTACTCTAATCTGTTTTTTTTCTGACTCATTAGGCTCAGCAACCGGTCCTCTAGGACCCCTAAGAATTTATTTATTTATTGGGATTTAACGACACTTTCGACAGCTAGAGTCATCTCGCGTCGGATAGTTTTACGGGTGGAGGAAACCCCTTAGAATGATCAAAGGGAAGTGAGGAGAACCCAATGGACAAGACAAGGGTTTTGTGTTGATTGGCATCGAAAAGAACTATTTGGGATTTTTTCCAAGTTATTGAGTCTGAAGCGTTTTTAACTGTATGTTCTTAATACATAGAAAAACTGAAGCGTGTTTTTTTTCTGAAACCGAACCGAACCTCAAAAATCAAAACCTCCCAATTCTATATGAAGGGCTGGCGGGCAAGAGGGTGGGGATGAGGAGAGAATATCTCTGGCTGGAGAGATCGGGAGGGCACAGAAAGGGATATATCATTGAAGCGTTGGCCTTTCTTCGTGCTTGGAGGTCAGAGGGAGAGAGAGATACTTACACATACACTCTCACATCGTACCTTAAGTGCAACAAGGCACCACCTGCTATGCTAAAGTTGCTTTTAGTGGGCGATATACACACCACGGGAGAGAAAGAGACAGACGGAGAGAGGGAAGAGAGGAAGGAGTTGCTAACGGGAGTATAAATGCAATGAGGTCTTCTCTTCCTACTGTAAACCAGAAGCCGACCAAAGAGTATTTATGACATCACTCGAATTAGTCCGGGAAGCCATTCCAGTTGGTCTAACAAAACCCGACCTGTCAACTATTGACACCCCGACTTACCAGCCTTTTACTTAAGAAAATGCCCCCCCCCCCCCCCCCCCCCAGCTCTGTACACAGACATCACCATTTATATTTGATTTTGTCCTCAAATAAGATCATTTGCCCTCAACGGAAAAAGTTCGTCGAGAACGTTCCAACAAAGGACAAATCAATGGTTTGGAAGGAACTAACGAAGGAACTAACGAACTGTTTTTCATCCATGGAAATTTTCAAACGGCATTTAAGAAAGGCTGTTGGGGTCCTTAGACTAGACATCCCAAAGAAAGTAGAAATTCGAATGATGAGAGACTTTTTATATTGAAAGTTGGCTGAGAAAAACAGACATACCTCAACATATACGCAGGGAAACCTTCCTGAAGAACACAAACGTTATCTTCCAAAGTAAACAAAAACTATATCTTGATTTCCAAGAAAAAATAATTGTTCATCTCATCTAATTAGTTCCACTTGTAGGAATGGCTTATAATCGTTGTTATTCCATCCATGTGAACAAACTTCCGATGAAAATGCCAAACTGCGGAGATTATTCCAAGCACACTTACTCAGAAAAGTTTGAAAACCGCAACAACAGTTTTCCGCCTATCAGATGTAACGCAACAGGCAGAAAATAATTAGAAGGTGATGATGGAACACGGAGCATTTTAAATGCAGGCGTTACGGAGCATTGATAAAGACGTGTATAAACTTTTGACAACTGTAAATATTCTTTCGTGGAGTTTGAAAGCAACTTAAACCATCGAGTCAATGCTCGCTTCTGTCATAATGGCAAAACGCAGTTGATTGTGATCAATGAATGTGCTCGAAATCGAGGCTAGAGGTGGAGTGAGAGAATTGTTTACAACTAATTATCTGTTATTAGAATGATCAATAATCCTGATGGATCCCACAGGATCAGCTGCTGTGTTGCAGTGTTCGCTTTTAGATTCGAGATAGCATTTCTGCATTCCGGTAGATGATATGGTGCAATATGTTTAAGGTCACAATAATGTAAATATCTCACAGCTGCAAAAACAATGACATTTTCCATCAATTTTATGAAACTAATGTGCTAGGATGTAAAGAGCACACAGACCTAAATAACTCCCGCTGGCAAAAACTAAAAACCCAACACTTTTTAACCCTTATCTAAGTACGGCAATACTTCTGTTCACGAAAATCAACATTCTTCGTTGAAATTTTATCATGTTTTTCATTGCCTCAAAAACATAGCTTACGATCCCTCAATGGAACGAGCTCGTTGAGCTCGTTCCAATGAGAGAGCATATGCTATGTTTATTTGAAAAAATAGAAAATTTTAGTTATTCAATATTTTTTTATATCAATAGAAGTTTGAAAGAGTCAGAGAGGATCTGGTGTTTCTAAATCCGGTATATTGTAGCCTAGGATGGGCGTGCCTAACCGGTTTCGTTCCTTTGTGAACTTTATTAAAGGCTAAAGAGACTACTTGGTGACTCTGCTTTATACACCCTCACTTCTTTACTTAAACTCAAGAAAGACTTTGTTTGTCAAGTATCGTCGTGTATTCGTATTCGATAATGGGCTATTTATATATTTATTGGGGATTAACGACACTTTCGACAGCCAGTGCCACCTCGTGTCAGGAAGTTTTACGGGTGGAGCAAACCGGAGCACCCGGAGAGAGCCACCGAGCAACGGCGAGAAACTGTCGGACTCCCCAACGTACTGACTCCACACAAGCAGGGCTAGCATTGGTTGAAGACAAATGCAACATCGACGTACAGTACGCCGCAGTACACAACGCCACCGTGCCCCCACTTGAACAATTGGGATTACGTGCCTAGCCAAAGGACACAACGCGGTTGCCGCAGGTGGAATTCGAACCGAGGACCTCTCGGGTTGCAGCCTGCATCTCTACCTACTGAGCCACCGCGCTCCCTGGGTAGAAGGTTAAAAAACTTTTGCTTATCTCGATGAGTAAATCGATTGTTCAGCCTTTTGACCCAAAAGCAAAAACTGTTTGTGCCCAAATCCATGCATTATCACATATAAAAAACATCATCTCAGTTTTTGTATCCTAAATATTTGCTCGTGACTCTTAAGAGAAACGAACTCAAAGAGCTCGTTCCAATGATGGACCGCGAGCTCGTGTTCCGAAAAAATTCTACCGTTGTGTATAATTTGTTAAAGGTAAATGGTTAAATCTGAATGTTATAACTGAAAGCCTTCGCACGTGCTTTACACAAATCCACACAACTTAATTCAACAATCGTTTTTAACTGCAATTGAAAAGGCACCTCGACAATGTTAACTGTTCATGATGATTCAAACACACATTCTGTATTCAAAAATGTGCTTCCCTTGCTCTGTTTTTTATTTGAACAATGGGCGGATTTTTTCTTCAAAAGAAAGTAAATGCTATTGTCAAAGATATTATTGCTTCTAAATCCTTGACTGGTCAGCAACGGATTCGAAATTACAATTCAAAGGGGCTTTCATCATTTTTTTTTTTTTTGAATAGTGAAGTCGTGTTAAAATACAATGCGTTTAGGTGTATGCACACGCATGCTGAAGACAGACTCACTGTCAGCTGCTTGAACTATCCGTTTGTCTATCTTGTCTTCCTGGTTAGCTGACTATCTTGTTTGTTGATTTGTGGGCCGACTGGCAATCCCGTTCACATTGTGGGCCAGAGTCACTTATTTTGCACTCTTACTTGTTCCAAAGTTTCTACTAAATTATTGCCTTCATGTTAACAGTTTTGATAAAAAGGCATTGTTATAACTCAGCATAACCAGTTTGGCTAATCATTTTAACCCCGTGAACCCGAACTGTCGATTTTCCGATCCAGAATCGTGATACGACCTGGATTCATAAATTAGATAGTTGTTCAGTGAATCTGTGGAGTAGACCAATCAAGATTTTCAACGTGCAGCTCGAAAGCTGCACGTTGAAAATATTGATTGCCCCCCCCCCCCCCCCGCCCCTGCCCAAATAATGAATATACACTTTAATCAATTGTTGGCTCTGAATTGACATAGAATGTGCCATCAGGGACCGACGGGTTAAGCGGCAAACAACAGTTCTAAGCCGGTGTGACAGGAATGGAAGTCCGTAGGAAAATTAGTCCCTCTGGACTATTATTCCGCGGAATTATAGTCCTAGGTCTAACATTTCTAGGAATAGTAGTCCGCCGGACTACTATTCCTAGAAATGTTAGACCTAGGACTATAATTCCGCTGAATAATAGTCCAGAGGGACTAACGTTCCTACGGACTTCCATTCCTTTTACACCGGCAACAACATTCAAACGCCTTCGAAGCCAAATCACCCCAAGTCGTCTAAATCTGGCGTCTTTGGTAGAATATTTTAAGACTTTTCCATGGGTATGTCATTTTCGAAATGACCTGATTCAATACAGTGAGGATACAAAATATTGATTAGCCTTATCATGTTGCTGGATATGACATTTGATCTACAGCAGTCTTTTATTGAAAAGAGCTAAATAGACGTCATCACCTGAACACAAATTCAAGGGTTAATCTGCAGTATGATGAACAAACCTGTCTTTGTTAAAGTGTGGAAATACTTAGCTCGAGATACAGAAGTCAAGGGTATGGGTAGCCAACCAACAAGTCTTAACTGGGAGAGGAGGGGCGCGGTGGAGTTGCGGTAACGAAGTTGAGCAACGTTGAGGCCGGTTAGTCCTTGGATGAGTGACCGTCTCGGCGATCGATTCGGACTCCCGCGTTGTGTCCTTAGGCAAGACACTTCGCCCCGATTGTCCACATAGGGCACGACGACGCCGTGTACTAAGGCGTACTGCACGTCGATGGTGCCCATGTCTTCATCTAATCTAACCCTGCCTGTGCTGCAGTGTGGAGTTACAATGTAGGGGAGCTGGCAGCTGCTCGTCGTTGCACGGTCGTTCTCTCCGGGTACTCCGGCTTCTTCCACCCGTAAAACTGTCATCGGCACGATATGACATTGACTGTTAAAGTGTCGTTAAACCTTAATAAATAAATAAATAAATAAATAAATAAATAAATAAATAAATAAATAAATAAATAAATAACTGGGATAGGAGATGCATGCGCCCGGGTCTCTGAAGATAGCTACCATGTTCTCAAATCTGTTTTGATACACAAACTTGCCATAACAGAAAACTGAACAAATGTCTCATCTGCAGATTTGTGCTGCCAGCAAGAAACGCTCGTCTCCACTCTACAAGACTTTTGCTCCTCACCTCTTTAGAGTACCATCATCAGCAACTGCTCCAGGGAATCAAATTACGGTAATTAATTTAAAAACACATAACACCTTGTTGTTATAATAGCGCAATGTTGATACATGATATCGTTCAGTACAAGAGCACTCTATTTATTATTCGATTTCCACTCAAAATCTTTTACAATTACTGAAAATGAGAAGCACTTGCAACCACTCGGATTTTCTAGTGCTGGTTGTGAGAGTCATTGTAGTCAGTTGTCTTGAAGGATAGGTACTGTGTTTTGAGTTACTCATTCTGGGTGAGAATTGGGCAATGCGAAGCTCTGAAATTCGACTTCATTCGATTCAAAATGGCCCCATGATTTGATTCGACTCGTGCCGATTCGGAAATTTTCGAATCGTTCAGATGCTCTCGAAAGCCTTCCAAGTGTTTGCTCCTCTTGATCCCTTCTTCTTTCTTCAGGTCTCCTGTACAGGAGGAGCGGGGGGGGGGGGGGGGGGTGTCCTGTACAGGAGACCTGATGATAGAAGAAGAATTCGAGGAGGTTCCGCTTCCGAAACTATTCTTATTCCGTTTCTGGAATATTCCATTTTTGACTGATTTGCCAAAATAGACGGGTTAACATTGTATACAACACCGGAGTTATTTTATTTATTTATTGGTGTTTAAGGTCATATACTTATGCACAATGGCTAACCGTGACAGTTTTACGGGTGGGGGAAGCCGGAGTACCCGGTGAGAAGCATCGACGAGCAACTGCCAGCTCCTCAACAATCGAACTCTGTTTAAGCTCCACTCAAGCAGGGTCACAGCGGTTGAAAACATGTGCCCCATCGATGTGCAGCAAGCCTCAGTCCACGGCGTCATCGTTACCCAATGTAGCAACCGGATAAAGTGTCTTGCCCAAGGACACAACGCGGGTCGTCACGGACTGGGATCGATCTCGGGACCTCTAGCATAGAAGTCCAACAGTCTACCACTGAGCCACCGCGTTCCCTCAAACTTGAGTGGAGACTGGTAATCTTTAAGGTGGTAAGAAGGTGTAATACCTATAGCTTGAAGATCGGTGAGATTCAATTCGAGATTCAATGTTCTCTGCCTGATTCGATTTGATATTGGATTCGTAGGACCCTAAAGGACAAGTCAATTTTGAAAAAAAAATTTAAGCCCCATTTTCATGTCTGAAATCACTATCACCGTGTAAGGTAATATTAAGACCCACTTCACAATTATGCAGGCAAGTTTAGTCAATCGTTTTAACTCTTTACCTGACGAATTGCCCGCATCCGCCCTCGTAAGATGCAAGTTGAGCAGTTGAAAAAAATAAATTTTTCAAAATATTTCAACAAAACCATATCATGTGACCCCTCACTGGAACGAGCTCACTGAGCTCTTTCCAATGAGGGATCACATGATATGGTTTTGTTGAATTTTTTTTAAAAATTTAAAATAATAAATTTTGATATCGTCTGCGTTGGTCAAAGGGTTAACGTAGTCTATCGAGTTCTATTATCTATTAAATAATGGAAAGTCTGTGATTTCGTCCAGCTAGAAACATTCCGTCTCGCGGGCGGGGTTTCCCGTCCTGGGGCAATTTGGCATGCAAGTTTTCGTTATTTCTTATCCAGTAAATATGCACTTCTCCACATCCAGTGGTTCTTTATTTATTCAAGTTTTCTGTCACTTTCGGCAGTTATGGCTACATCGGGATCGCGGCACAAGTATAAAGTCAAGTTTAGCCAATTGTTTACATTTATTCTGTGAACTTGAGTAGTGCATTGTTCCATTTCCTAGTTTTCCCACGGGGAACTGTTACCGATTTCTACTGAGTTACTTTATGTCGCACGAAAAACCTATATACGCTGTGTTCTTGTAGTAATACACTTCCCACTGTGTGTATGGTCAAATTGATCATTCCCCTGTTGTCGGACCTCACTGTATGATCTCATTAATCCGTCCAATCTACGTTAATTACGGTGGTCAGTTGGAGTCCAGCGATCTGGAAGATGTTCATATATCCCCACTGGCCAATCATATGTTACACTAAAGTCTCTTTAGAGCTTCCAGACGGTACTAATGAAATATTGATAATTCGAAGAAAAATGAATTTACTGTCAGCAACCACCATGAAGTGTTGTTGATTCTCACCTATTGCTGCCAGCTAAATGAACAAAGTTGAAACACAGTTGACCGTGCATAGCATTGTTCCTCTACCTTTCGGGTTTCAGCATCTAATCCAAGCTCTCGGGCCACCAGTCTAATTGTGTTCGGAATTCGACACCGTAATGGACTGTTTGTTTAACCACTTTTCGTGGAGTTTACGCACATGCGACCGTTGATATATATAAAGAAACGCACACACGTTTGAATGGGTAGAGAATTATCGCACGACATTGCTTTGGGCCAGGATATCACGAGAGGCTCGAGTGATATCCTGGGCCAAAGCAATCGAAGGCTCAAGTGATATCCTGGGCCAAAGCAATCGAGTGCGATAATTCTTAACCCATTCAAACGTATGTGCGGTTCTGTATTTATCACACACCTCCCACGTAAAAAACAGTCTACACGAAAATTGAAATAAAAGCACCCTTCAACTGGACAATTGCTGCGTTTTCTTCGTTGTCAACGAGACATCACAGTTAGTTGGCGGGGGTACCAACCCTAATTTGCTTTTTAATTTTTACAGCATTGAATTGGTCGAAACCAACCGACACCGATCATTGTCACGGTCACGATGATCGAATTTCAAATATTGACTAAACTGCGGATAACAACACAACAAAAAGTTTTTAAATAGCTAATAAGTTTAGCACACTCCATCATTATATGACCAGTTGTGGAAAGTATTTGTCAAGGAACAAACAGTCAGAATGTTATTTTTGTTTTGTTTTGTAAATTTTTGACTCGAAGCTGATTGTTTAAATATCACGGGTAGACAACTCTAAATGAGGAACTTGGAATTTCCAGGCGATCTCGACTCTGGTGCATTCGACCAATGATTGACGTGATTTATTTCGACGGGTTCCTTCTCTGTTTACATTGGAAACGAAATCGAACGTGTTTTGTATCACCAAATGTGCGATACAACTTTATTTTTAGCGTACAGGCAGAACAGTGCCCCCTCCCATACTCTCCCCACCTAGGTGCGTAGATCCCTCCCATTGGTGGCTATTCTCGGCCACGTGATTAGTTACGAGATGCAGGCCCGAAGCTAGGGACGTTAAAATCACCCGACATAGGGGGGCGAAGTAGCAGCTGTATGCCTGAAGGCATACCCGAGGTGCATTGCTGCATCGAGGTGGGTGAGAGTATGGGAGGGAGTCGCCCCTCATGGGCGACCCCCTCCCATACTCTCCCCCTCCTATTTGCGTAGCTCCCTGCCAATGGTGGGAGATCGGGGACCTCCCCCGAGAAAATTTTGTAAAAGACAAGCCTCTGATAACGATTCTAGAGCATCTTGGCTTATGATATCCGGCTTTCCTAGCAGCTCAATAGGGCATGGTGAAAATAAGGTGTTTTTTGGTTTCTCTGAGAATGAGCGAGTAACTAGACTGTTATGCAAAAGAGGAATATCATGTCGTACCGATGTTCAATATCCCACAGATTCTCTCGATCCTTCAGTAATATACGGAATATTGCCGAAAGAACGAGAGAATCTGTTGCTAATGGACATCCGTACTGGTGCAATGTGTAAGGTTTCGTCGGTCAGAAATATTTTCCATCGGCTATTGAAAATTTCCGACGGAGACGTTACACCCCCACTAGCTTCGGTCATGACGAGATGCGCTGCCAATGTTGACTGTTTTTATTGAAGAACAACGAGCTCAAAAGGCCGTCTATTTACATCACATTTGACAAACTTACACATGCGCAGACCAAGGGTTCGGCGGAAAACTGTTCATGTAGACGTGTATTAATAAGACAGAAGAAGAAAGGCAAATTTTCCCAGATGATGATATTTTTCTCTATCATTTTGATGCGGATAAGATGTTCACTTAACACAAGTGCGAGAAAAAGACGGATTCTCCGGAAGTTCAACCGGAAGAATATCACCCAGACGAGTGCATGCTTTTTATCGCGAATTCCTTGTTAAGAGTTCACCATATGGTGAACATACAGTCACAGCAGAACAAATAGTCCCTTGAATGGCTTTGGTCAATATTAAATCAGGAAACGAGATTTGGCGACCCTCCTCATATTTCACTCTAAAATCAGTTGGGTTACAAATAAACCTAAATAAACTGGGTGGGTGAATATGAACCCCAATTGGGTTCATATTCACTCAACCCAGGTGATTTGGGTTTATTTTTAACCCAACTGATTTTCACATAAAAAATACTTTCTCAAAAAAAGCGATTGCCTATGATTAACCCTTTACCCAACGTAACGGCCAAAACCGGCCAGCGCTATTCTCAAAAATCGCCAATTAATTTTCAAAATATTTTCATTTTTTGTCTCAAAAACATAGGTTATGACCCCTCGTTGGAACGAGCTCGTCGAGCTCGTTCCAACGAGGGGTCATAACCTATGTTTTTGAGACAAAAAGTGAAAAAAATTAATTATTCAAGAATTTTTTTTTGCAAGTGTCGTCTGCTTTTCATGTTAGGTAAAGGGTTAAAAATTCAGGTGACAAAAACAAAGCTTAAGGATGTACGACGAACACATTGCACCAGTTGTTCTCAAATGACCATCAGATCATACACTATAAATTTCAATATTTCCACAAACTTGATTCTATTAACACTGGGGTTCATATTAATCACACTGGAATACATACAAGGATTTATGTGCATTATGTAAACCAGATTCATCTGTATCACAAATTCAGTTCAAGTCTATTTACTCTCTTGCCATATTGTTTAGGATACATTAAGTAAAATAGTTCTGATACCCACTGATAGAAATAACTGCGTAATTCTAGAATGCCCCAAAATAGCAGTCTAAAAGAATAATAACAGCTGGGAGTCTAATGGAGAAGTGGGATGGGAGAATGAAGGACATGTGGTTAGTGAGTGACTCAAAGAAGAGGGTTAATATGCTAATAGGAGAGATTGGGAATAATAGGGCAAGGGATGTCATCAAGCAGTTCGTCTACGAGTGTTGGGAGGAGAGAAGAAGCGTGGGAATAGGGAGGCAGTTGGGAGCACAGGGGCAACCAAGGCCTTCTCGCCCGAGAACCGCGACAAATCAGCGGCCGGCCAAAGTGTTATTATTATTACGATTTTTTAAAAAGGCAACAAAATGTGAAGAGAAATGAGGAACGAGTATGTGACTTTAAAGGGAACATACAGCACACCGTAACCCGAATAAAGGACAGATTCTATTCGGCATATTTCTTCATGCGCCACTGGAATGTGTTGGGATACTTCAGCACATGTCACTCCGAATGGACAGGTAGCCACATCTTAGGTAAAAATCATTCTATAAAATTAAGAGCCGAGTGCACTAAATTCTACTCAAGCCGAGGTTTACCAATAATGATATAGAAAAAACATGCCATCTGTAAAACCTTCAATGCATTATACTGCTTTAACTATACATGTCTATATCAAAAGCTGCATTTCTGCTTAACCCCAAGCATCTCCGTGTGTACACTTGTCAAATGTGACTCAAATAGACGACAGTCTTTTGAGCACGTTAAATACAGTGTCTCCTCATTATGCTCATTGGCGAGATGAGATCGGCCAGATCAAACGAGACGCCGCAGGCGTCTCGTTTGATCTGGCCGATCTCATCTCGTCAACGAGACGGAATACAACAACACAGATCAATTGGCTGTTGTAGTAATTTATTTATTATATGACAATTAGTATTTTAGTATCATCACAACACCTGAAAAATCAAATACAACAAGAATTATATTAGCCAAATAACCATTAATAATTTATGGAATTGGGAAATCCCAAACGCGTAGTAATATCGAACATGAAACTCGAAAGTCAAAACAATGGAGGCAAGACTTGATTTTCAATCGGAATTGCTTTCGATACTACAGATTCTCCTACGTTTTGTTGGATTCACATCTCGAAAATAGTTGTTAATTGTTATTTTACAATTGTTCAGCATGGCATTTTCAAATAGACCTCGACTGGAATGTTTGTCAACGGAGTTTAATGAGAATTCACTCGTGTTTATGTTCTGTGTTTATGTTTTATATTTATTTATAGGTCACTGGTAGGAATAGTCCGTTGACGTGCGACTCGATTGAGATAGGCATGATAACGATCTTGAAAACTTGGCACTCTTGTTTTCCAGAGTGCTGGATTTGATGGGCAAACTACAGTGGTATTGAGGGCTGTTTGTGGTAGTCATATAATAAATTGTCTTATCTAAACGCACTCAATGTGTCTTGAGCATGAAGCTGCGATTAAGACTCCTGGATACACAAAGGGTGGTTTAAACGCCGTGTTTGTGTTAGCCGAAGCATTTTTCGAACGTAAACCAATTCTTGTAAAATATTCTGCTTTGAAACCATATTTACACGCGCCTGTCAGGCACGTGTAAATGTCATCTCAAGGAACAATAAAATGAAGATTAAAACGAGTGTAAATGTTATCTCAAGACGAACCATGAAGATTCAAGTGCGTGGACATGTGACCTCTAGTATGACATACTAAAAGGATAGGGATTTAGCCTTACACACACAAAGACGAGGCGTAGATGAATAATGTTAGAATAGCGGCGAATATCGATTCCTTTTATCATATAATTGCGCTGTTGATAAAACTTCGCGGTTACAATCGGAATATTTTGGGAAAGAAAAAAGTGCGTCCATATTGAAACTACCTCAAAATCCGTAAGTGTACAATAGCTATGCGCTATAAAAGTTATACGTTGGCTTAACGTAACTTGCAGTACTCAACGAAACGGACATCATCAGACGCAACTGACATAATCTAACGTAACGGACATTACCTAACGTGACGAGCATAACCTAAAATATCGGACATTACCCAACGTAACGGAGTGCTCAGCGTAACGGACATTATCTGACGTAACGGAAATTACCTAACAAAATGGATATTACTTTACACAACTGGCATTTCTTGATGTAACAGACATATCCAGCCTGAGATATTCACAAAATATTCAAAATTTATATTTTCAATTTTTGCCCCCACAACATAGCTTATGACCGACTCATCTTTGGAACGACCTCGATGAGCTCGTTCAAATAAGCTGTTCCAATAAGAGTAAAATCCTCGGCCTCTGATTGGATGACAGCTGGCGTAGTTTCTTTTATGTTTACGGCTCCAGTAGCAAATGTTACCGTCTGACCTCACAACGCGAAATATTTGAAATGACGTCGCCCGTTTCGTAATTGCTTCATCAACGGAGTGACAAGCAAGCCGCTTCATTTTTCTGGATTTTTCACACGTGCAGCAAACGGTGTTCACGATGAAGGGCTTTTGAAAATTATAAATCGATTTTCGATTTGAACTGAGATGGAATTAGTTATCTAGTTTATTGATTATTCACCCAGTGCCGTCCTGGGGTACACGAGAGGTTTATTTACTAAACCTGTGATCGATAAAAGTTGCCTTGAACAAGGCAACTTTTAACGATCGCAAGTTTAGTAAAATTAATAAGCCTCTCGTGTTTCACGGTGTAGGTTTTGGGCTATGGGTAGTGTCTTATTGGAACATGTACGTTATTGTGATGAGTTGAGGGTAACATGGTTTGAGGTTTGCGACTCAGAGCTTATGTTCAACCGAGACGCTTCGCATCTCGGTTGAACATTAGCTCTGAGCCGCAAACTTTAGACCCTGTTACCCTCAACTCATCACAATAATTTATAATGTTTTGAGGTACAATATGATTTATTTCAGTTATTCAATACTTTTTATTGCAAGTGTTAGCTTCTGATTACACTGTATGAATGTTAAATGCTGGGAAATGAGTCTTGCTGTTAACAAAGACAGCAAGTAAAGAAAAAGTAAACTGAGTTCGAAGTGTAAGTGAAAAAGACAATACAAGTTTGATGCAATTCGTTGTGTCGGAATTATAATCCATGATTTTTTACTTCATACTTTTTTACATATTGATCTCGATGTAGTTTATATTTCTGTATTTTCCCCTTTTGCGGCATCTCACTGTGTCGAAACAATGCTCGAATCACGTCTGGTAGGAAGAAGGTTTTAATGCTGCGACAAGTCACGTACGTATCACTGCGCTGAGCGATTTTCCTTAAGTTTTGGGTAGTTGGGAGGTTTTGGGTTTTTTGTGTTTAGAAACTAAATTGTAATGAAGAAGTCATGCTCGAATAGTACATATAAACTTGTAAACAAACTTTATCTGATACTGGGACCTTGTTAAACGTGTTACTGAAATGGTAAATAAATCTTAAAATTACTTTAATGTTACGAAATAAATTATAAACAATAATAGTATATGCATTTAACTCATTCACGGTTAATGTTCCTTAAACTGTTTTTTTTCTTTTTGTTTGGGGTCGTCATATTTATTTATTTATTTATTTATTTATTTATTTATTTATTTATTTATTTATTTATTTATTTATTTATTTTAAATTGAATCCAAACTGCAAACTAAAAGAGAAAAAATGATACCACTTTTTACGGAATAACGTACAATGCTCGAATCACTTCTAATGGGAAGCAGAGTTTAATGCTGCGACAAGTCACGTACATACCACTGCACTGAGCGATTTTCCTTAATTTTTGTGTAGTTGTTTGTTTGGGTTTATTTTTTCGCTCTTTGTTTAGAAACTAAATTGTAATGAAGAAGTCATTCCCGAACAGTATATATAAACTTGTAAACAAACTTTATCTGATACCGGGACCTTGCTAAACTTGTTACTGAAGTGGTAAATAAATCTTAAAATTACTTTAATGTTACGAAATAAATTATAAAAAATCGCGACATCGATGCCGTAGCTGCGACAGGTGATGCAATTTCGCAAAATTCTAAGTCCATCAAGGGCCATAACTCCAAGAAAAATATTTGGAACAACACTTGCATTGAACAGTGGCTAGACATCAATAAGATACACTTACATGCCAAATATAAAGCCATTCCATCAAGTATTTCAAAAGTTATTGAGTTTTGAAACTCGTTGGTCACAGACAGACCGACCGACATTCTAAGTTCATCAAGGGCCATAACTCCATGAAAAATATTTGGAACAACACATGCATTGAACAGTGGCTAGACATCAATACGATACACTTACATGCCAAATATAAAGTCATTTCATCAAGTATTTCAAAAGTTATTCAGTTTTGAAACTCGTTGGTCACAGACAGACCGACCGACCGACAGACAGACAGACCGACAGACAGACCGACATTGCCACTTATAGAGCTGCTAGTCGCAGCTAACAATAATAGTATATGCATAACACATTTAACTCATTCATGGTTAAAGTTCCTTAAACTGTTTTTTTTCTTTCTTTTTGTTTGGGGTCGTCATTTATTTATTTATTTATTTATTTATTTATTTATTTATCTATTGTTTATAGAGGTTTAACCCTTTGAACCCAAGAGGCCGCTTTTCCGGCCCGGGAACATGATAGGCCTTACTTCCATTAAGTAGGATGGCTGCTAAGTTAAAGGGTGGCCAATCAATATTTGCAACGTGCAGCCCCAAGGCTGTCACCAAGCTTCCCCTTGGGCAGTTGGGATTCAATGCTTTGCCCGAGGACACAACGCATATGAGCAGATAGCGCGAGTGACGTTTGTACCTTCGATCTTCCGAATTGAAGAACTATGTCCTAACCTGGAATATTATGTTGATGGTTTATAACAGGCAATTCTAATTAAGAATTTGAAAAACATGGACAATACAATACGAGCCGAAACTCGGTGACCAAGAGACGACATGTGAGGACAAAGGTACGAAAAGTGTAACTCTGCCCAACACGGGGGTGGTACTTGCAAAACAGGTTTCTTAAATAACGGAAGGAAATCGCAGTCAAATCATAGCTTATGGCCTTTCAATTGAATGAGCTCGTAACGCTGTTTTTGGAAACAACAACTGAAAAAACAATAGAATTTGAATGGTGATACAATTCACAGCGCTAGAATGATATGGTCGTTACGAAAGGCAAAAGGCTAGGCGAGTGACAAACAACCCGGATAACAACATGGCAAGAAATTACTGCTTTTGCGTAACAATACTTTTTCTTTTACAGAATACATCTTATATATACAGTCACTCACCCCACCACAACTAGCATGGCATCATTCCACAGGGGGATTATACGTTACATTTCGGACAAACGAAAGGAAAATGTGAGAAAAGTTATTATAAGTTCACAAACTAAACTATGAGATTGATCAAAACTGAGGTGTTGTATAACGACTGCACGATCACGATAATAACCGTTGGAGTGATTGAAAACACAAGCGTGAAGTTACCTAGTCGGTTATCTTAAAGACACCGAATATTGGATTAAAAAAAAACAGTTCCCCTCCCTGTTATGACTTAGGTTGCATTAACAAACAACATGGACGTGTTTATCTAAGCATACTTATGCACAATGGCTAAGCATGACCGTGACAGTTTTGCGGGTGGAGGAAGCCGGAGTACCCGGAGAGAAAAACCGAGCAACGACGAGCAGCTGCCAGCTCCCCATCATCGTAACTCTGCACTGCAGCACAGGCAAAGTTAGACTGGCTGACGAAATGCGTACCGTCGACGTGCAGTACGTCTTAGTACACGGCGTCATCGTGCCCCCATGTGGGCAATCGGGGTTAAGTGTCTTGCCCAAGGACACAACGCGGGAGTCCGAATTTACTGCTCAGACGGTCACCCATAAAATGATTAACCGGGCTCGACGCTGCTTAACTTCTGTGATCTGACAAGAACCGGTTACCAAAACGCCCCAAAGCTCTGTTTTAACAGACCTGGAAATTAATCAACTGGATGAAATATATTCATTATTAATTACAGAGGGTCGCATCAGTTGACGTCTAAACCAGTGAAACTGTTTTTTAAATCGTCCAAGTGCTGCTGGAAGGACGCCGATTTTACTGCAAATAGCGCTGCCGGTACTTGAAACCCTATCCTGAGTTTCCCTCGCCGCTGAACCACGAACATCAATAATAATTGGGAAACCTACGGAAGCCCATTGGGACCAGCATGTGTAGTGGGGGCATTGCGAATATTCGCATTCACATTGCGAATATTCGCATTCGACACTGCGAATATTCGCATTTACCCGATTGGGGCCAACATGTGCAGTATTCGCATTGCGAATATTCGCATTCAACTTTGCGTGGGAGTGGGAATGGGAGCTTCGCGAATATTCGCATTCAACATTGCGAATATTCGCAATACATTGCGAATATTCTAAACTGAATGCGAATATTCGCAATGTTGAATGCGAATATTCGGAAAGTTGAATGTGAATATTCGCAATGCAGAATGCGAATATTCGCAATGTTAAATGCGAATATCCGCAATGTTGAATGCGAATATCCGCAATGTTGAATTCGAATATTCGCAATGCTCGATCCCCCCGCTACACATGTTGGTCCCAATGGGCTTCCATAGAAACCGGCGGTAGCCGATTAGTGTTCGTTGATCTGTATAGTATTGCAAGGTTATATTCATAAATTTGGGATAATT
This sequence comes from Pictodentalium vernedei, assembly GCA_031216915.1. NCBI lineage: Eukaryota > Metazoa > Mollusca > Scaphopoda > Dentaliida > Dentaliidae > Pictodentalium > Pictodentalium vernedei. Next base: position 424,943,928 of record CM062292.1, read on the forward strand.
GTCGTGGATCTTCCCGCGGTTGACTTGATTTGATTCTACCTGTACGTTTACAATTTATCGACCTAATATAAAGTTTATGTACCTGGATTTAGAACATTCTGGATCGTATTTGCCAACTCATTTCTCAGACGGATACAACCTTTCGCTGTTTTAATATTTATTTTGATGATTTCTTAATGGGTTCCCGTCAGAGAAGCGATAAGTTTTAAATTGCTTCTAGAATAGACAAGATTACAGACACTCAGTGAACTGAATCTAAAGCAAGTCGTGACTTCAATCTAATCAACTTTTGGCTGGTAGAAAGCTTGTTATCACAAATCCATACCTGAAATAACGGGAAAGGTGTTCGTAATCTACCTCAATTCAAATCAGCCCTTCTTGCATTGTGGCACTGTATTATTTTCCTTTACAACAACTAGCAGTGCAGACACAGGTGGGATTGCTGAACTCATCCTCTCTCCCATAATCTTCCAGTAAAATGTCAATCTTCTATACATGCCTTCATGCCTGAAATCGGGATGGTCTTCATGTAAGACGCATGGAATATATATGTCATATATATTCCACGCGTCTTACATGGAGATCATATATATATATATAAACACTAACCATATATGTATACATAGTTCAGCGATCCGAATGTAGTGGCTACCCCTCTACGTTCAGATTCTTCCCATTCAATCCTATAGAAAAAGTTCCCATCAAGTTTTTATGGGAACTCAAAACTCGAAATTAGGAATATATACCAAGCTTTCGCCCATATTACCGGCTGCAATCGATAGTACACGTATTTCCTTACATTTGGGCAGAGTTTATTGATCCAAACTATGTTTTATTCTTTAATTGTCGTCATTTGAGTACTCGTGAGGCGTCAACGGAGATTTCGAAATCGGCCATGTTTTTGTATAAATATAAAACAGTAAAAACAATAACCCGGTAATGGCGCCGAAACGAATAGACCTCTTTATCGATGCAGAATCGGAAATTCGATCGCAAATGCGCAGAAGGGGGTTGATAATCTGCTCTGTGCGAATGCGACCGAGTTTGATGACCTTCTCTGCACGAATGAGATCGAGATTGCGATTCCGCATTGATAGAAAGGTCTATTCGTTTCGGCGCCATTACCTGGTTATTGTTTTTACTGTTTCATATTTATACGAAAATATGGCCGATTTCAAAATCTCCGTTGACGTCTCACGAGTACTCAAATGACGACAGTTAAAGAATAAAACATAGTTTGGATCAACAAACTCTGCCCAAATGTAAGTAAGGAAATACGTGTACTATCGATTGCAGCCGGTAATATGGACGAAAGCTTGATATATATTCCTATATACAGTACGTGGAGAGTGGATTGTAACTAAATCACCCGCGGAGTGGAGATATCACCCAAGCTGTAACTTTTAAATTTTGTACATATCGACAAAAACACAAGCAATGTTTCAGCCAATGAACCTCCGGGTTTAACCCGGAGGTCCATTGGCTGAAACTTTGATTGTGCTGGTTATGCTTTGCAACAAATCTGCAATTATTGCTTGGGTGGAATCTCCACTCTGCGGGTGATTTAGTGATAATACACTCTCCACATACTGTATATATATATATAGCCAACATCCCCATCGCCATCCATTTTAACCGAGAACACCACACGATATCTGACCTGCGCTACCGTATCATACAGGTCCTACGCTCAAACCCTGTGGGGCCGAATACGACAGAACGGCGCCGATCTTGTGAATTACAATGGATTTACACGTTAAAAACGCTACAATCATTCGGCCTGAACAGAAAAGGCTTCTAATGAAGTGGTGTATGGTTTCTACAAAGGATAGGTTCTTTCAACGTCCTTTTCCCGGCTTAAAAGTTAGCTAACATGGTGATAGTGGAAAACGTTCAGAGTGCGTAGGATGATAAGACAAGATACGCGTCTTAAAACCGAACACAGAGAGGACGAAAAACGGGGGGGGGGGGGGGGGGGGACTGGTAGGTCGGATCTCACGCGTGATGTTCGTGTATAACACATTTCTCAATGTCTCTACGGTATCGCGTAACGTTGATTACATATGACTTATTTTGTGCTTCGGAGTTTATAAGAATATAAACCTAGAGGTTACAAATTACGAATTGGTCGATGGAGTTGCCATACAATGTAATATCTTTTAGTGTTTTGATGCTTGCTGTATCTTCTTGTTAACCCCTTACACTTTGATGGAATCTTTCATGTCAGGTAAACGGTTTCAGATGGAAGAGACCATATTCATTGTTTGGGGTGGTTCAATTAATTTTTTTAACGTGCAGCCTTGGACTATCCCTACAAATTCACCGAGTAGTCATTTTCTTTATGAAATTGGACTTCACGAAATTGGCCAGCGAAAGAGGTTTTACGAATTTAAAGGATCAATATAGTCTCGGAATTATAAACTTAGGATGATAACACTATGTAATATATCTACATCATACTGATTAAATGGTTCTTATATTTCGTAGTCTCGGAGTTTTGTGATAAGAGTTGCAGTAGTCTGTAGTTACGCATGTTGTTCTATACGGATTGTATTTTGTAATGGATGCTGGTCCATATTAGTGATGGGTTACATGCAACAAACTTTACAAATCAAATTGTTTAGACTGATAGATTTTCGCGGACATGGTGGTGTGTGCGCGTGTGGGGGGTGGGAGGAGGGTGGAGAGCCAAAAATGTTTCGGCAGACCAATAAAATTTTCGACAGGTTTCAGCACGTAAGCAGCCATATGCCTACTGTTTTGCATCCCAAACGGACTAGTTGTCGAAAATTCAATCTAAAAACATACGTTTTAGCTAAAATATCAATATAACTTTGCTTCCAGTTTGCAACATTTTACCAACAAAACTCCTCAAAAGTTTTTCGACGAGCCAACAATTTTCCGGCACCGCATGGCTTTGTAATAAATCCACATTCCAACTCAAAATTTTGCCATAAGGGTAGTTGCATTTCGGACTGAGCACGGTTTATAATATTTGTCAACGTTGTATGAAGCACTGTATAATTACGTTCGCCAGACCTTTAAATTCTTCCCAAATGCCAACGGTAAATGCTGTGCTTAAATAATATAATTGTGCCCAAATAAGATAACACTGCCCAAATTATGCGGCGTTTGAAACTTTTGTTTTTTGAAAGTTTTGCAGTGTGTCGGCTCTCTATGATTTGGCTAGGTTTCCCCGATGCTTGCAATATAGCTTAATGTCTATCTTGAGATCTAATATATTCATGTTTGTGGCATTTCTTAGTAAACGCCATGCGTATATAACTTACATTCAAATAGGACTTTGGCTCGACACTGGAAAACAAAGAGGCCTTCTCGAGAAAACATGTAGCTCAAAGAAGGGGGTGGGGCAGTGGTAATGGTAAGACCTATAACAAGGGGTTGTAAACTATCATTCTAAGAGGGGGAAACCTGAAACCTAAATTAGACGCCAAGAAGAAGAAAATACCCCCGCTTTTTCTCCGACAACACAGTCCATAATACGGTTGATCCATATTTGCCTTTGTGCCCAAATTAGACTGATCTAAAAGTCTGAGCTACGCACCCAGTCTTGTAGGAAGTGTGGTTGTGGCGGCTGGATGGAGTCTTCGAGTATAGATACAAGCGATTGTAAGACTTCCAAATTTACCACCCATTCACACGTGCCCTTTAATTAGGGTTTCACCTGTTGTAGGCAATTGTACCTTCAAAGTTCTGCGATTCTACCCATCACACTGAGCCAACGTGATACTTGCAGAAAATAACAGCATTTCGAGAGACAACTTATAACACAGCAAACACTTGGGAATTCTTTCAGAGATGAAGGTCATGTTGTAACTTTAATGGAAGCATGGACGAAAGGCGTTTACACAGATATTACAGTGTTCATGGACCCCTGAAGTGTTAATAAAAATATTGTACACGGTGTATTCACACTCCGCAGAAATTGTACGCAACAGCAACAGTGACTAATAGCTGGAAATAAAGCGAAAAAAAATCCATTTTTTTCTTTTCTTTCAGATAAAAAACTGAACCTGGCATCATTTTTAAAGGCTCTCGTTAAGAGCTTTCCAATAAATGGTACAAGGTTTCCTGATTATTAATAATAAAACATGGCACAGACTTTCTTCTAGTCTCTGCCAACAATTATATTCGATCTCAAGTGTAGTTCGTTACAGCCATGCATCCATAAGCGCCAAAATTTACAAACACTATCAATATGTTTCCCCCATCTGTTGTATTCAAACGCTGTTTCAGTGTTCCGTTTAGATTTTATGACTGGTGAATATCCAAAAACTGTTAGTGTAATGAGTTTGCGGTTGTTAAAACCCTTTACCCAACGTAACGGCCAAAACCGGCCAGCGCTATTCTCAAAAATCGCCAATTAATTTTCATTATTTTTTTCATTTTTGTCTCAAAAACATAGGTTATGACCCCTCATTGGAACGAGCTCGTTGAGCTCGTTCCAATGAGGGGTCATAACCTATGTTTTTGAGACAAAAAATGAAAAAAATTAGTTATTCGAGAATTTTTTTTGCATGTGTCGTCTGCTTTTCATGTTAGGTAAAGGGTTAAACTAGCACGGCATTTACCAAATATATACTGGAAAATACATTGATCATGAATACACTTCCAAGTAGTAATTCGCAGAATTCTACATTATTGGGTGTGGCATTCACGTAACTTTTAATCATTTACCCAACTAGAACAGATTCAAAAAGGAAATTTTCATTTCCGTTCCAACAACATAGCTTATGACCCCTCACTGGAACGAGCTCAATAAGCTCGTTCCAGTGAGGGACAATATGCCATGTTTTCAGACCAAAAATGAAATAAGTGTTGAAATATGAATGGGGATTTTTGTGAATAGTCAATATTGTTTGCCAGTTACGACCGTAAAGTTATGCAAAAGGTTAAAATTTAAGTCAAGGTATTATGCTGGGACGCACACGCGGAAGGGGTAAGGGAACCTTTTAATCTGAATTTGAAACGTGGAACTAATTGGACAAACCGTAATTGCAAGGGAAGTCCTAGGAAATCGCAAGCAGAATACACTACTCATTGGGAGACCACAGTCTTTTTTTCTACACATGATGGTCAAGCACAGATTGCCACCCAGAGTCAACCTTTAGATATCAACCTTTCCCCATTCTTCGTCGCTAATAATTATTTTTGGTGGCTTCGTAGAGATAGAGATTTCATGGCTTTACTGACATATTTTTTCTCCCCAAGAGTGTTGTCGCTCGGTGCGATCGCCCCCCTCGTCACTCTCTTTTGACCGCCACTAGTGGTACACTGTCAGGTACTCGCGCAACAGAGCTTTTAACCCTTTACCCAACGCAGACGATATCAAAATTTATTATTTTAAGTACAATTTTTTAAATTTGTTAAAAAAATTCAACAAAACCATATCATGTGACCCCTCATTGGAACGAGCTCGATGAGCTCGTTCAAATGAGGGGTCACATGTTATGGTTTTGTTGAAATATTTTGAAAAATATATTTCTTTTCAATTGTTGAATTTACCTGAGACCAACACACAACGATGACGGGGGCACTTGTAAGCTTAGAACATGTTTGAAGAATCCAAAATAGCTCAATCAAGTTTGTTATTTATATATGTTTATCACTACGTTGTTTTACAGTGGCTTTTATTTGAAAACGGGATACTTTAGCGGAAGATAGTGCATATACTCCTAGTCAGTGGCGTAATGGGGGTGGGCTGAGGGGGCAAATGCTCCCCCCGCCCATTTCAGATCACGCCGTCCCCCTGGTGGCCTAATTATTGATGCCTTTCACAACTTATAAATTATGGACACAAACGGACTCAGAGTCAAGGAAATTGCGGGGTTTTTGTCTCGAATTTCAAAATTTTTCACGGGGAAGCCTCTCCCCTCCAGCGAGAGAGTGTGTCGCTCTCTTGTGCTCACTACCTTCTCGCCGCTACGTGGCTCGGACATCCCATTCTGTATGCCCTTCTAGTAGTTCAGCGATCTGAACGTGGCGGCTACCCCCCCCCCCCCTCCCCGTAGGGGGTAGCCGCTACGTTCAGATCGCTGATGTAGCCCCCTAAATATTACTCCCCCACCCCCCCCCCCCCCCAAACTTTGATATCCTGGCTCCGCGCCTGTCCCTAGTGCTACCCATCTTGGTATGTCCGAGAGATTTTCTAAAGAAGTGGTATGAAGGAGTTTGGACAATCATTTACACGCCTTTTTCAATTGTATATCCGGTCTGTGACTGTCCTGTTTGACACTTTCAACAGCCATGGCCACATCGTGTCGGCTAGTTTTGCGGGGAGAGGAAGCAGGAGTACCACCGTGCATAGGCGAGCAACTGTCAAACTAACTTAACACGAGCAGGGTTAGTATTGGTTACATGTTCACTTTAGTGCACAACGCCACCGCTCCCCCACGTGGGCAATCGGGATTAAATGCTTTGCCCAAGGACATAACGCAGTTACCCATGGTGTGCATCGAACAGTGGACCTTTCGGTTTGAAGTCCAATGCCGTAACCACTGAACCACCGCGCTCCCACAAGCTGAGTCATCAGCATTTGAAGGCAAGTGGTCCGTCGATGTGTAGTAGGCCTTCGTATGTAGAGCGTCACCGTGTCCTCAAGAAGGCAACCGGGATTCAGTGTTTGCCCAAGGACACAGCTAAAATGACACTGATCAGAATCCAGTCGTCGACTTTTCGGTTTATCAATTTTTAAAAAAAATTTTTAATTTTTATTCCAAATTTTCCCAAACATTTCAACAAAATCATTTCATGTAACCCCCTCAATGGAACGGGCCCGACGAAAAGGACGAAACTTTTCGAATTTGTTTCTCAATTACTCATTTTCAAATTACTTGGGCGAAGTCGCCTATTCGTTAAGTCAAGGGCTAAAATCTAATCAAGGGCTAATCCTCAAACGAGTCTCCACCATTCCTGCACTCTAAAACCAGTTGGATTAAAATCAACCCAAATCAACTGGGCTGAGTGATTATGAACCCAATTGGGTTCATATTCACTCAACCTAGTTGATTTGGATTAGTTATTAACCAAACTGATCTGAAAGTGTTTCAGTGTCCTATAGCAGTAGTGGCGTAATATAGCCTTTTGTGGTGAAGGTGGTGGGAGGAGGAGAGTCGATCTCCTCAACTGGAAACAGTTTTAACAACTTGATGTTTGAATGGTGTAATCGCCTTGATCTAAATAACAACTCGTAATCTATTTAAACGTAAATGGATAACAATGGATAACGCAAACAAACAAAAATCCAACAAAATTTTAGACTAAATCTTTGATGGTGCGGGGTTCATTAATACAAGTACGGCCTGCACTTCAACATAAAAAAAATTCTAGCTCCCAATATATCACAGAAGACATGATAATAATACCACTTCTCGAGATTCTGGCGTGAGGCACAGGTTTTTTAAAAGTTCGAAAGCAGTTCTTCTTGTTTAATGACACGTCTGTCGCAATGAAGGATCTGTCCATATTAGACCGTTGACATTGTGAACAATGGGTTGAAAACTGAGGTGAAATTTTGAAAGTGGTGCTTAATGACAGCAGCATTCACAAACATCTCAAAACACATCAATGCGCAGCTGGCCGTGTTAGCTCTGCGTTGCCACATCAGGCAACCGCGACATTCTAAAGTAACATTGAATTTGAACCCCGTGTACATTCAACAGACTACCCACATACCACGAGCAGATTTCACCACCAACTCTCTCCCAGAGAAGAAAAAAAAAAAAAAATAAAAACACCATTGTCGGTTTAGTGCCCCCGTAGCCAAATGCATTTACCAACTCGCATTCTGAAACTTAAAGGAGTTAACTTTGTTACTCAGTTGATCGGACGAATTCATAAGGCGCCTTACACAATATGCATCTCGGATTTCTGTGTCCCTTGGGTGGGTCAAGACGCTATCTGCAATGTTAGTCAACCCTTTACCCAACGCATCGACTGCATCCGCCCGCGTAATATGCAAATTTAGCAGTTGAAGAAATATTATTTTTCAAAAAATGTCAACAAAAGGGGTCACATGATATGGTTTTGTTGGAAATTTTTGAAAAATTTGAAAAAATGATATTTAAAATAATAAATGTTCATATCGTCTGCGTTGGGTAAAGGGTTAAAGTATTGGTGTCGCCTTTGATGCACTCAAGCGACGTGTTGTTCTTTGTATTTTCTTACTATCTTTCACTTTTGGCTGAGCACCATTAGTTCGAGCTCACAGAGGCAATTTCAGTTTGAGATCAGAGCCTATCATTTTGAGAGAAAAGTTCTTTGTGGAAAATGAACACACTGTTAATATCACTGCCGGAACTAGAACCCCAGTTGAGTGAGTTTCTTTGAGTATCAATCGCCTATAGCAAAACTACTGAATCGAGAGGTGTACCTAGTTCATCAAACAATGTAAACAATTACTGATGAAAAGACGGTAAAGTACTGCTGATATACTACCGTAAAATGTTACAGTAAAACCGTCGTACTTTTTGCAAAGGGGACATCTTTTCGACCAAGAAGCAGAACAAGGATCTAAAATGTTGTATATAGGCTTCAACAGTGGTTGTTCAATCGCCATCAAATGTAGATCTGTTAATATCTTTAACCTGCAGTCGATTGGCTGCAGATTAAAAATATTTCTCCGCGGGAACCCCGGGAAGTAAAGCAGTGCCTGTTCACTGTGGTAAACAGGCTCTGTTTTACTGGTAAAATAGGACCCAGTCACTAATCTGACTCATCTCGTCATGAAAAGCGAGTTTAAGATAGAGTTATCTTCCCTGAATTTATTAGACGAGTGAGGAATGTCCAGTTAAGAAGCATGTAATTGTTAAGATTCTTCTTGAATTCTTCTGTACAGGCAACCCTGACTTTTCTCGTCGTGAAAATCGACTTTCAATAAAGTTATCTCCCCTGAAATTACAGGACGAGTGGTGAATGTCCATTTGAGAAGGAAGTAATGGTTGAGAAAACACCAAGAAAAGAGGAGTTTCATTTTGTTACTTTAGTGATATAAATGTTATGGAATGAGTGTTTTGGTCACACGATATTTATGAAACAAGTCTAAGAACTTTCCATTTTGCCGAGCCTGAGTCTCGGCAAAACGGGAAATTCGCAGACGCGTTTCATAAATATCGTGTGACCAAAACACGAATTTCATATTCTGTTTATCATATGACAACACGGGTACAAAAACAATCTTTTGGATAAAAAAGAAGGGTTAAAGAATGGAATTTACCTTGAACGTCATGCATTTGACTGTGACGCGTCACTGCTGCACGCAGTCATACGTCGCCTGAACGTTATGATGGTGGCATATGGGAAAATATTTAGTTCTGTGATATTAGAATTAGCATGGCTGGTAGGATAAGTACAGATGATATTTATGTTAATGTAGCGGAAGTTACACTTAGTCTTTTATTTCCACACTATTTATGTACGATTTTCATCTGAACTATACATTTTGTGAGACGATGAAGATGACCGATATCAAGATATATTCCTATGAAAAAGAATAGAGAGGAAAGAAATCGGACAGCCTATTTCTAATATATATTTAAGATTCGAAATTGAATCGAATCTCGAAGCTTCGCATGGGCCTACAGCATCCTTTCTTGGTTCTGCGGTGCTTGAGAGATTTCAAAAGGAATTTCAACAAAGTATAATATGTAGAGTTATAGGTGATGCAAACTTCTATGATAAAGAAAACTCTGTTGTTTGCAACTTGATTTAAATAACTAGACTGGGGTTGGTATTTAACCCCCTACACACTGATGTCAAAATACCAAAATTTTAAGTAGTCATATTTCCCATAATGCATCTAGAAATTTAGCCAATTCAATCTTGTTTGACAGAGCTCAATGAGCTCTGTCAAACAAGATTGAATTTGCTATATTCCTAGTTGCATTATGGGGGAATTTTGCACCTGAAAATTTTGACACATCGACATCAGTGTGCAGGGGGGTTAAACTTCTGTACACCGATGATTAAATATCAACTTTTCAACCTCCAGACGTTTTCCCACAGTATAACATTTTAATCAATTCAATATTGTTTGGTAGGGCTCGATGTTTTCTGTCAAGCAAGACTGATTTTTTCTGGGGGTTTAACGACACTTTCGACAGTCAAGGCCTCGTGGCGGACAGTTTTACGGGAGAAAGAAGCTGGAGTACACGGAAAGAACTGCAGAGCAGCGGTGAGCAACAGACTCCCCGTCGTACTAACTCCACACAAGCAGAGTTAGCATTGGCTGAAGACAAGTTCACCATCGACGTGCAGTACGCCTTCAGTACACAGCGCCACCGTGTCCTTGCAAGTGCCTTGCCCAAGAACACTACGCCGTTTCCTGTCGTGGGCATCGAACGGTGGACCTTTCGGTTTGAAGTCCAATTCTGTTACCAATGAGCCACCGCGCTTTCGATTGAATTGGTTAAATTTCTAGCTGTATTATGGGAAACAAGTGTTTGACCACCGAGGTGGTATTAGTCCCCTACGGCGCTTTTGTGACATAAGGTGTTTTTGTCACAGAAGACACCAGAGTATATAAGCATCTTGGATTTTGAAAAAAAAAATATTGAGCGTGCATAATCCCCTCTCAACCCTTTATCCATGTACCATATATGAAAGGCGTAGCTTGAACCATGTTGGAGGGAGGGGTGGTAACATAAAATAGAGAAAAAAGCTTAAAAAACACAACAAAAATGGCCGCCATTCTGCCCTGCCATCTTGGATTTTGAAAAATAAATATTGACTGTGCATCATCCCCTCAGAACCATTTATCCATGTACCAAATATGAAAGGTGTAGCTTGAAGCATATTAGAGGGAGAGGTGGTAACATAAAAACAGACAGACAGACAGACAGACAGACAGACAGACAGACAGACAGACAGACAGACAGACAGAATTTTGAAAAAAATATTGAGCGTGCATAATCCCCTCACAACCCCTTTATCCATGTACCATATATGAAAAGTGCAGCTTGAACCATGTTGTAGGGAGCAGTGGTAACATAAAATAGAGAAAAAGGCTTAAAAAACACAACAGAAATGGTTGCCATGGTGCCATCTTGAATTTGAAACAAAAATATTGAACGTGCAACTTCCCATTACAACCCTCTATCCATGTGCCAGATATAAAAAGTGTAGCTTGAACCATGTTGGAGTGAGGGGTGGTAACATAAAATAGACAAAAAAGCTTAAAAACACAACAAAAATGGCCGCCATGCCGCCATCTTGGATTTTGAAAAAAAAATATTGAACGTGCATCATCCCCTCCCAACCCTCTATCCAGGTGCCAAATATGCAAAGTGTAGCTTGAACCATGTTGGTAGGAGGGGTGGTAACATGAAAATAGAGAAAAAAGCTTAAAAAACACAACAAAAATGGCCGCCATTCCGCCATTTTGGATTTTGAAAAAAAAAGTTTGAGCGTGCATCATCCCCTCAGAACCATTTATCCATGTACCAAATATGAAAGGTGTAACTTAAAGCATGTTGGAGGGAGAGGTGGTAACATAAAAAAACAGACAGACAGACAGACGGTCGGACGGACGGACAGACGGACGGACGGGCGGACAGAGAGACGGACGGAGTGCAATCCTATAGTCCCCTTACGGTTCCCGTAGGGGACTAAATATGTTACCTTAACCACTGGTATTTGATATCGGTGCGCAGTGGTTAATTACATATCAAGAACTTCATTCATAAAAAGAACACCGGCGTTGTACTTTACACATACACGAAGGTCTAACAAACGGTCCTATAGAATCACGTTCCATGAGTACAGAACTGCAATCCATCAGCAATTCGTGAATATACCTCGTTTTAATCTGCGGTATTGTTTGAGCGGGGCCTAATCTTGAAATATGATTACTCAAGTACAATAACTTGTGTCCCCATTCCGAAAAATCTGTTTTATTTACAGTACTGACGGTCGATCTCTATCGACCGATTACGAATCAGAACACATCAGCACAAAAAGGGTTCATCTGTCTTTCTCAGAGAGCGCGGTTACATTGCCATTTGCTGCCATCTGCACCTTCATCGTCCCTACAACATTGATAGCGTCACTTGCTGTCGAAAATGGTAGCGTAAGTGCATTGGGGATGTAACAACCGTTTCTTATTCCCGGTTCCTTATTCGACATTCGTTATCAACCGAAAATCGGTTGATAACGAATGTCGAATAAGGAACTGGAATAAGTAACGGTTGTCGCGTCCGTAAATGCATTTGTGTCAGTACAACAGTTCTAAATTATAGTTTTAACTTTCGTCTGTTTTCGCATGCATATCACATTCACCTGCGTCTAGTCGATCAAAACCGGATTAGTTTATCTATTGCATCTCAACATCAATACAAAGTGTTTTATATAGAGATAAAAACATACTCATCATTCTCTAGGCCACTCAATGTCAATCATCGACCACTTGTAATGTAGCAAGGTGCGAGATATAACCCGTTACCTCAAAATAGCTACACAAGTACCCAGATTGATATAAGTCGTTCATATAATACATCAGCGTTCGAACAAATCTGCAAGCCAGGGCTGCATTGCTAACCAAAAATAGAAGGGTGAAGTCGTTTCTGGCAGTCCGGGAATAACAAGCCAATGTTCTCGTGCTTCGTGGTCGCATGCATTTTGCATGCGAGCGTGAAGCGTAAGTGTATCGATGAGTTCTCCTGGAGCCTTTAAGGGTCCCATTTGAGTTTAGCGGCGAGGTTCTGGTGGAATCTATGAATTCCTGCATAATGTTAATGTAATGATCAAATACAGGTTTTAATATATCATAACATAACATGACTTTATTGACTTTAGAAATGAACAATACACATTAGCCTTCCGCCTGTTTGTGAAAACATGTAAATTATACCTGTGGCGCATGCGCCGATGTTCACAAAGCCCTGAAAATCCACCAACCCATACACGAAATAGTCCAATTATACTGAACAAAAGCTGGACTATACTTCAGTACTTTCCTCTCCTTTTCTGTTTCGGTCTTTCCACACCCATAGCAACCTACCCTGCAGTATTTTAACCTGCACCTTTAGTATTGAGTGTTTCGTTTCGGGTAGGTCGTGATCACCTGCACAGGCTGTCAGAACTTTACCAGAGGCAGCGATCCACATAATTTAGCGTTCGTTCGAAAATCATCAAGTGCGCTCAATGGTTGTGCGTGCTTGATGACACGCCCTTTAAAAAATTGGAACAAAGGTCATAAAGGTTGCAGATGAACTATGAATATTGCTGTAATAGCTCTGTAAGATTTCACGCTGAATACGCAGTGTAAAAGACACGCTTTATCCTCTTGCACGCTGATGGTGGGTATTCCTGCCCAGGACACGATATCTCTTCCCACTAAAACAAGTATAATTTGGGCACATGTATTCAAATTTCTCACCTGTAAATTGAATGGAAGGTTTCTTGTGTTAAATTTAGTAGATTTTTTTCATCAAATCTAATCATGGCTGCAACACAGCAACATAGCAGCCATGACAAGATTTGATGAAAAATAGTTTTGAAAATACTCAGCAGGTTAAGAGTTAACCCTTTACCTAACGTGACAAAAATATATATCCAGTGCTTTTCACAAAAACGGCAACCACATTTTAGTTTTTTTTTCTTACAATTTTTACAGCTAAAACATAGCTTACGGACCCTCATTAGAACGAGCTTATAGAGCCCGTACTAATGAGGAATCATGAGCTATGTTTTTGGGGCAAATTTTTTTTTCTTATTTAGGAAATTATATTGCAAGTCTGCTTCTGTTAGGTAAGTAATTAAACCTTTCAACAGAAATAATTAATTTTTCTAATGATTTAAGAAATTGTTTTGCGGGTGTCGTCTGCCAGTACTGTTAGGCAAATACAGTGGCGGAAAAGCATAGATTGCAGCCCGGTGAGAACCTTATAGGTACCGCCCTATCCCTATCCATCGCATATATGTATGTTTGGTGGCAGGTATAATTCAGACAATTGGATTTCATGACTTTATTCACATATTTTTGCCGGCATAAGAAATGCCGCTCGGGGTCGTCACCCCCTCCCTTTGACCGACATTGAAAAAAAAATATTTAAACCTTTCAACAGAAACAATTTATCAATTTGATGGGCTGTGAAATGAATGCAAATACGTGATCTGTCCCTACTTATTCTGGGACACGAGGTTTCACCAAGAAGTCACCTTATTCTGGATGATGCCGCCAGTGAACATAATGTTGAATGAGTCAAAACTGGGTTATTTCTATTGCGTCGCAAACTTAGTCAACACATAAAGCAGCAATCATCTCCTAATTATCTAACCCCAAAGAGCGTCTCGACCTTCTAAAAGAATAAACCGCTTCACTACCTAATAAAAAGGTATTTATTCATCTTCTGATAAGAGTCAACTGATTGGCCAGCATTCACGTCAGACCGGAAAGAATCACTTCTTAATAGTTCTATGTATAACGGGATTGTCTGACCGTTTCTATAAAAAAGAATTATTGCCTCGTCTTTCAAAGCAATAGATAAAATCCAGACGTTGGCACGTCAATTTTTTCTCAATCGTATTCCAGCTTGATCTGTATTGTTATGCGAGGGGGCGATATTGGATTTATTCGTTCGTGGGAATTTTTTTACATGTCCAAATTCTCACGTCAACATTAAATGAAACGGATGCTGCCCTAGGGTAACTTTCAGCGTAATATTTGTAAGAGGACTTATACATGCAAAAAAACTACATCGCTCTTGCAATTCTTATAGGAAGAAATAATGGATATGTCATTTATTTTTTTTCGCGTCGATACAGTTGTTTGCCTGCCCTCAGATCAATATCCGATTTTCCAATCTCTAACTGCAGAGTTAAAGAGTCTTTAATAACGCGTCCCTCGAGTGCAATGCGGCGCCATATGCAAAGTTATAATCTTGCATATGGCACCTTGTTCAACTCTGGGGACGATATCTGAAGGATGTTACAATGAGAGTTATGAAGATACTGCAGATATAACAGTACACCGTATTTGTTTGGTTAGAAACATCGTACATTTGGGCAAGCTAGTGTGCAAAATATCTGCTAAATTTCTAAAGTTTCAGTTCCCATTATGCCGTTAACCCTTTACCTAACACGAAAAACAGACGACACAAAATTTTTGAAAAACTAATTCTTTTCATTTTTTGTCTCAAAAACATAGGTTAATTGACGATTTTTGTGAATAGCGCTGGCCGGTTTTGGCCGTTACGTTGGGTAAATGGTTATTTGGGTGTAGTACCAGGAATTGTTTTGACTAACAGGCCCGGACGAGTATCTTCACTTAAAATCTTAATCGACAGCTGTGGGTGTCAAAGACAGATGGGTACTGCATCCCTGTATAAAGCGTGCAAACAATAGATTCGTCCGCCTATCATTCCTCACTATGAAAAACGGCAATTGCTTTTTCGTTAGCCCACTTCAATCGACTTTTACACAAACTGCAAGAAGTGTACCAGAATGGTTTTTGTATTCAGTTGTTAGCGTTCCTAGAACCATGATCTAATTCATAATGATTCTATTTATTTATTTATTGATGTTTAAGGTCACATATTTATGCACAATGGCTAATCATGACCGTGGCAGTTTTACGGGTGGAGGAAGCCGGAGTACCCGGAGAGAACCACCGAGCAACGGCGAGCAGCTGCCAGCTCCCCAACATCGTAACTGCGCACTGCAGCACAGGCAGGGTTAGATTGGTTGAAGACACGCGTACCATCGACGTGCAGTACGCCTTAGTACACGGCGTCATCGTGCCCCCACGCGGGCAATGGAGATGAAGTGTCTTGCCCAAGGACACAACGCGATTGCCGCAGGTGGGATTCGAACCGAGGACCACTCGGCTTGCAGCCTCCACCTCTACCTACTGAGCCACCCTGCTCCCATAATGATGCTAAAACTTACTGTGTTGTTTTATTTTGGCGCTATAATACTGCGATGCGACACACGGTCAAAAAACTCCCTTTACTCACTCCATCTGTGTATCATAAAAAATCGATGGCCGACGGCTTAGGCCACACAAAATAAATTAATTGATTCCCATGCATTTTTTTCTCTCAAATCAGTGAAGGGGGGGGGGGGTATTTTTAATTTTTATTTTTCTTTTGCAAAAAGTAAGCAAACATGGAGAGGATTTCGGCTGTCTTTTTACACACAGAAATATAGACAGTGTATATTTATTCAAATAAATTCATTTTTAATTTGAAAAATAAAACATTCCTCTAAAAACAAACTGTAGGTACTGCAATTCAAAGGCTTCATATTCTTTCGATGTGCTTCATATTATCTCTGAAGTAAAAGTATTTAATCCATGGGGATTTGCCTCGTTACAGTTTATGGTAGAATGCCTTATGGGCACTCTCTCATAAACTGTTACAAGGCAAACATATTGGAGACGCAACTACATAAATATGCATCAATCAAAAAAATGTAAAAAGTTTCGGGTCTCTCTGAGTTTGTAGTGATATTGGAAGACACTGAAAGGCAATAAAAATATCCAATGAGGGGTTTCAAATTCAATGAGGGATTGTCTGAGAATCAAAACACTTTTTGTTTTTAGCCTTAACTCTTTGGGTATTCTTGGTGAGTACACCCGTCAGGACAGTAACAATGTTGTTACAAGAATTGGATTAATCCCGCCTGGTTAACAAAATGCACCCCGGTATATTGGATCACTCATCTCACGAATGATTTTTGTGCTTTATTTGTGTGAATTTGTCATAACATACAGTCATGGCTGCTTCACACCAGCCATGACTGTATTTTATGGAACCAAATTAAGAACATATTCAGCAGGTTAATGAACGAAACTCAAGCTCTCAAGCAACCAGCCTAATTATGTTAGAAAGTCGACGCTGCTATGACCTGGGACCAGTCTAACCTCAAAGAGGTTATCGCCTATGTTTCGATTCACTCGTCTGGAATATTTCAGTGACTGGAAAAGCGAACCCACGGTTCGTTTTTCCGGAAAGACCAACTGATATATTCCGGACGACTTAATCTGAAAAATTTCTTGAAGAGTAATTTTCTGTGAATCCAAGTAAGAAATGTTGCTCAATCTAGATTTGATTTAATACACATTTTGATGACATTACAATCAGAAATACAGACTCAAACACAACCGTGGTTTCATGATTAGGTCGGATAGTTCCACAAATTATATTAACCCCTTGAACCTTCGTTTCCTGAATGTATCGCCTCTCTGTACATTTACAGTGAGATGGATCAGTCCAATATCAATATACAGGGAGGATAAAATCATAACTGCAGCCTGCAGCCGTCTAGCTGCAGACTGCAGTTATTATTTTATCATGAATGCCCCGTGTATAGACCTCTTATAATAAGACAAAAATGGGACGAAATTATGCCTTGGGCTGAAAAATCGGTCATACGAGTTCAAAGAGTTAATATTTGGATACTTTCATGGAAAATTAAATACTTATTGATTAGAGTATCTATAACTGGGACATGAAAGAATATCTGTCTATGTTTGAAACTGAGGGCACATTTTATTAAACCAGCGGTCGTCTGCGCGCAATTTTCCACAAAAATTGGGTAAACAAACAGTCCATAACATCGTCGACTTCCAAACAGATTTCGACTAGTGGCATGAGAGCTCAGCCTGTGTTGTATAAAAGGGTAACAATATTCCCAAAGGGTCCTAAATGATCGCGCTTGGAAACTGAGAGTTATGAGCAAGACAATACGAATTAGACGGTCTAGGTTATACAGCCTACAGAGCAGGGATATTTGGACTGAACCATTTAGAGATTAATCTCTCATGATTCGGGTTGATGACATCGTAGCAAATTGGTGTTTTGTGAGACAGAAGTCGTTTGAGTGGAGCGTGTTATGTTAGAAAGTCAAACTCATTTCGGGAACAGATAAAACACGCCATTAGAAACACATGGGAGAAGTTTACCATCAACGAGACATGATTAGGACTGGGGCAGTGTCCGTACAGGAAATGATTATGATGGGCTTCTGGGAAAGAAATATGGCAAACAAAGGACAGCCAAAATGGTAATATTAAAAGTATGACACCCTTAAACCGTGTGTGCTGTATTTATATTTTTCTCGACTTAATGAAGCGTATTTCTTACGCTGTGTAGTGTGAACATTTTGAAACACATCCAGTCTCAGGGTGTTTGAAGCTCCGAACAATAGAGATCGGAACAGCGTAGAAAGTATCTGAACCCTTAGGTCCATCATAATTATGTCATCTGTTGGAGATTGCAGTCCAGACAGGCCTGGAGTAACAATTTGGTTGATTCAGTCTCATCATACTCTCTTTCGAAGCACAGAAGTCTCCGTCTATATTTATTATATTCTAGACTGTGAATTATCGCAATTATCTAAAAGATATTTCTCGACATCCATCGAATCGATAGATATCGAGTAATATCCCTCAGTAGCTTCCTAAATGACGTCACGCTACGACGCAACAGTCGCCTTGAAGGAACGATCAGCTGAACTTTAATGTTTTGAAACGTACGCATTTGGGGTCGAACTGGGCTGAATATTGTGCAATAAAATATCTCGTAGCATATAATAAAAAAGAAAATCTACTCTATTTTAGTCAGTATCTGAAATAATCTCACCAGTGTGGACCTGAAAGTTTTATTTTTCACGAGCGCAAGCGCTCGTGAAAAATAAAACTTTCAAGTCCACACTCATGAGATAATTCCTGATATTCACTAAAAAAAGCGTATTTTTCCTCTATGTATTAAATACCAAAACGCAGTGTGAGACGTGTTTCGAAGAAAACTTTTTGTCTTCATTACATTCATTCAACACCAATCAACTCTCGCCCCTGGCGAGAAAATAATGAAATAAATCTCTTCGAACTTCCGAACACACGCCACAAAACATATATTAAGTACGTAATTTACAACACAGTCTGGATCAAACAATGAGAGATTTTTAGTCACTTTTATAATGGACACAGAACAAGGCTTTCTCTCCAAATAAACGCTATGATTGTGTAACTTGTGAAATTTATTTGTCCCAAGAGCTTGTTTTTTTTTACTTTGTCTCTCTCGATATGAGGTTTTTTGACATGTACTTCCGATCAAAACTTTACCCACTATTTTCCGACGGGAACATCACCTTAAAAATAGCTCTAAAGTAATCTTGTTTGATTATGTAACCTGGTAGGTAGCACCATTATGCCCACAACCCATTTCTCCCACAGTTCCTCAACCATTAAATCTGCGTTCTCGATCCATTCTAACAAGACCCAGTACTTCCACGGGAAATGAACTATAAATAATCGAGGAAATGTTGAACCAATAAAATTCGTTATTACACATCCATTAAACTTGGAATTCTTGTATTTAACCGAATCACCGCTATGACATTAATGTTTCTGTATTTAACTGGTGTTTCCCCGCAACGTTTAGACTAGTTCCTTTCCCATCGAGTCATTAGTTACGCTTCGAAAAGCTCTTCGAACGGCTGTTGCGAAATATGACTACGCCTTTCCAACTCGTTATGTAAAACACACGTCGATTCAAACACACCTCGTGTTCTGTTTATATATCTCCCGAGCGGGCGAAATATATAATCTGTATCACGAAGAGTTATCCAGAACACTTCCTACCGAAGGTGAAACAAACTGTTGAGCGTTAATCGGAAATGTTGATTTAGTGGGCAAGAGTAATTAGATATATCCTCCCGCGACAACGCCGCTGTAGATATACATATACTGAGTCAAAAAAGAAAGTATAATAGAAACAAACATGAAAAATAGCATAAAGTGTGAAATATAATAGTTCTAATGTTGCATGTTTGTGGACAAGAAGTCGTGCAAAGAGTTTAATAACATGTTGTTGTCCACCCAACCGTATACAATTTTGCTACGGATTTCAAAATATCACGTGATACCAGAGATTGTTAAACAATGCCAAGGTTAACCGAAAATCAGAGGTGCGTGCCATTGGTATGCATGGGGCTGGGTTACCTCCAGATGAGCTCGCTGCTGAGTTCGGAGTCACTGTGGCCACTATTTACCGTCTCATTGGAAGGTACAGAGCCACTGGATATATTGCCGATCGACCGCGTTCAGATCGACCAAGAGTTACGACCCTTGCACAAGACCGACACATCAGGACATCTCACTTGCGCGATCGCTTTCTTCCGGCAACGAGGACAGCAGCAATTACTCCTGGTAGAATTAACGATAAAACAAACTGTCCGTAACAGACTCGGTGAACACGGCATCCTAAGTAGGCGTCCATACCACGGACCAATCCTTACCCAACGTCATCGTACCGTCAGAATGGAATGAGTACGTCAGCGTGTTCGCTAGACTCAGCAGCGTTGGCGCACAGTTCTTTTTAGTGATGAATCACGATTTTGTCTACGGCGCGCTGATGGTAGGGCAAGTGTGTATCGCCAACGAGGAGAACGGTTTTCTGATGCTTGTGTGCGGGAATGCGATCGTTTCGGCGGGGATAGTGTAATGATTTGGCAGGAATGTCCTTGCACCATTGAACGCAGTTGATCTTCATCGATGGTAATCTGAATGGACAGCAATATAGCGACGAAATTCTTAACGCTGTTGTTGTCTCGTTGTCCAACGCTAAGGTCGGATTGCAGTTATTCCAGCAAGACAATGCCCGAAGTCACGTGGCACGTATCTGTCATGACGTTCTTTGGGAGCAGAGCATCGAACTTCTTCTCTGGCCCCCACTTTCGCCAGATTTGTCGACAATCGAGCGTCTTTGGGATCAATTAGACCGTCGGGTACAACTTCATGATCTTCAGACGTTAGGCGATTTACGTAATGTTCTAAGGCAGGAGTGGAACGCAATACCACAGGATGACACCCAGAGACTTATCATGTCCATGCGCCGTCGATGTCTTGCCATTCAAGAGGCAAACGGTGGACATACACGCTATTGACTGCATGTGTGAACTTTTCATTTCACCCCAGGTCTGAATTGCGACGTCCTGACTTGACGCTGGCAACAGTAAGAACATGAAATTGTGCACATTCATACAGCTAGACTCGAAATATGAATTTATAATAATTTGTTTGGGATTAAAGTCGGTAATACTAAAAAATTGCTCCACAAAGTTTATTATACTTTCTTTTTTGACTCAATATATTTCTCATATCCACCTATGAGTCTGTGCTCCGTGCAA
This sequence comes from Pictodentalium vernedei, assembly GCA_031216915.1. Taxonomy (NCBI): domain Eukaryota; kingdom Metazoa; phylum Mollusca; class Scaphopoda; order Dentaliida; family Dentaliidae; genus Pictodentalium; species Pictodentalium vernedei. Next base: position 424,965,075 of record CM062292.1, read on the forward strand.
GAACACAAAGGTATCTATCTACTATCTAGTGCTTTTGTGTGGACACCGACCATTATCTCTCCATATAATTCCTGTTCGAAAAGTAAGACCTCAGTAAAAACAGTCGGTATGGAAATTTTAGCGAAGCTCCAGGCTTATGAAACATTCGTAACATGCACACCAAAAAGTGAGATAGGTTAAACAGTGAGAATCACTGCAGAAACCTTCTTTTAATTGAATACTAATAATTTAATCCTGTATGATTAAATTACTAGGCCAAACAAAATTAAATAATTGATTATCAGGCAATTTGTTTTTAAAACGAATGAGGGAGGGCGGTTTTTATTTTTATTTTTTATTCCTGATGTAAAAAAGGTCGCCGGTGCCTAAAATCCAGTTGTGAGGGCCTAAAATTAAATACTAGAGCTTCCATGTTGATTTCACTGATAGTTTTGTTTTGTTACAGTGATCATACAACACAAGATCAATATAGAACAATTAAAATGGAGATAAAAAATAAGGAGTTTTTTAACTGGTTGAGTGCTAGAAGCCATAATTAGGCCTGCCAAAAAATGAGGGTAACAGTGCAAAAGCCAACATTTTCCTTACCCACGTTTCATATTCAGTCAAACTTAAATAACAGTTTGTTTATACAAATTTACACAAATTTCTTCTATTACACACTCCAAGAATTTGTAATAAAACAATTTTTGATGAACAAATTGAGATCTCCAAAACTAATCTAGCTCTCAACCAACTGAATAAATATTTATTTTGTATACATACATATGAGAATCCTGTCACATTCCGCGAAGAGAATAACAATAGTGCTTCAATATATACGACATATTATATTGCAAATCGCGATGTGATACAGCTAAAATCACAAACTATGATAGTTTTATACATTTTGAATTTTGCATCCGAAATAAATATGACGAACGCGGGTCGTAAAAATGAATGCGCCGCTGCCTGGGAATCAAAAGATTAATTTTCTTTAGCCTAACTGGTTCTAATGATTTGTCGATTGTGGCGTTCCCTCTAAATGGAAGTGTCAGGTTTTCCTTCACGCAAAACATTTAAGCATATCGTGTTAATTTTAATGCGCAAGGATGCAAAGTTTTCAAGGTTTTAACCCTTTACCCAACGCAGACGATTTTTTTTTATTAGGGTTTAACGACACATTAACAGCCAGGGTCATATCATGTCAGTGACAGTTTTACGGGTGGAGGAAGCCGGAGTACCCGGAGAGAACCACCGAGCAACGGCGAGCAACTGTCAGCTCCCCAACATACCAACTCCGCACAAGCAGCGTTAGCATTGGTTGAAGACAGGTGCACCATCGACGTGCAGTACGCCTTAGTACACTGCGTCACCGTGCCCCCACAGGGGCAATGGAGGTGAAGTGTCTTACCCAAGGACACAACGCGGTTGCCGCAGGTGGGATTCGAACCGAGGACCTCTCGGCTTGCAGTCTGCACCTCTACCAACTGAGCCACTGCGCCCCCACCCCCTCCCCCCACCCCCGCAGACGATTTCAAAATTTATTATTTTAAATACCATTTTTTAAATTTTTAAAAAAAATGTCAACAAAACCATATCATGTGACCCCTCTTTGGAACGAGCTCGACGAGCTCGTTCCAAAGAGGGGTCCCATGATATGGTTTTGTTGAAATGTTTCGAAAAATAATATTTTTTCAGCTGCTGAATTTGCATATTATGCGGGCGGATGCGGGCGGATGCGGGCGATTCGTTGGGTAAAGGGTTAATGAGCAGGGATACAGCACATTCTTGGTTATACTCCTTTATTATCGGTGTCTTGAAATTTCTTCAAATGAAATATATATTCTTACCACGCGCCTTTACCGCTCCACTAACCATAATTCTGTCGCACCTTCTTCCACTTTTCCCGCGTTTTTGTCTCCACCTGAGTCAAATGGCAGTAGTTTCGAGTCGTATGTCATCACTGATCACATACGGCAACCAGGAATAGCATCTCACGAACTCGTGAGTATTTGTTAGTACAAATTACTTCCCCTGGCAAAACTGTCAAAGTCATCCAAATATCACACGAATACCGTCTCCTACGTTTTTCACAGCGTCTGTCAGCTCACTAAAGGAAACTGTCTCGTGAAGGGTTAAACGGATTGTCCCGAGGTAACTCGCGTCATTGATAGTCGTACATGCTGTGTTTGATGGATTAGAATGCATCATATTTACATCAAATGCAATTCTATCATAATGTTGCTATCTATAGCAGCCGGAATGACGCCCGATCAATTACTTTGAAGTAACTCGGGACCGACGAATATGACAGAAACAACAAGCCCATTTCGAAAACTGCCATCTTGGATTTTAATCTATGCAAGGTCACAGGTCACGAGGTGTAAACATTTCAAGAAAACACGTTGCAAGCAATGAGAGAAGAGAGCGGGTGACGTGCTTCGGACTCCATTACGTTTATTAGTGCGAATTCCAAAAACATTTAGCCAAGGTTACCATTTGTTTAAGCCAATAGCAATATTGTTTGTGATTTTTCTTTATTTCGAATTTGAGTTCTTATTGACTTAAATGGTGTTTGAATGCACGCTATGTCTTTACTCTGTGGTAGTCGAAACATGTCCCGAAAGACCGTATTTTAATTTTTTGGTTTGGTTCGTCCTTGAAAGGACGTACCAAACCAAACAATTAAAATACGGTCTTTCGAGCCATGTCTGGACTAGACTCTGTGGCCGTGGCCACTGTTTCGGCAACTTTCGGCGATTTCCCAAGCCGAGAAACTCCGTGTAACGAGCGTTTCCTTATTGCCACTCAAAACTAGTCCTCGCCGCCGTGAAAAAAGTTTTTAAACCTGCGTTATCATGTCGTTTAAACTCAGTCGTCTAGGGTTGCCCCTTCAGTTAATTTGAATGATGATAACGGTTCTACGAATTTAAACTTGATACTTCACAAACAATTTGGCACAGATCTCAACGAAATGAACATAGAAATCGCTTTGTTTACACCCCGCGACCTTGCATTGATTAAAGTCCATAGCTTTGTGGAAGTTTCGAAATAGGCTTATAGCGCGTGCATCGGTAATTATCAGAATCCAACTTGCCTCATCGTACATTTTGAATTCTCAATGAAGTATATAATTTCCGTCTGGTGACACTCGTATAAGGTTTTCGGACCTGTTTCTCATCACACAGTCACCCAAACTCTTCTCTATGCTCACTTCTTTTCTCCTTTTATTTAACCCTTCCTTCTATTTCTATGACTCATCATTCGTATAAAATAAAGCTGACCTGAAACATTTTCAGAGATGAGTAGTGGAGTGTCATATCCGCATTTACGATGACACTACGGCGGGGTGAGGGCTTCTATTGTGGCGTCTGTTTATATGCATAACTGTTTGCACTTTTCAAAGAACATGGTTTTCCCTACTCACGACGAAACAAATTCAATGACTTTCAAGTACCCTTTCAACTAAAAATCAAGGATGTTCAAGGGCTTTCAGACGACTGTGACAGGTACTATCAGTGAAGGAGAAAGAGATCTACTTCCTACTCACCATCTCTCTCCAAATGTAGATACACATTCTCCAGAACACGTAAGTCAAGTATATGTTTCGATGCAATGATACAAATATGGATGTCATTGGAACCAGCTCAGAGAGCTGGTTCCAATGACATCCATATTTGTATCATTGCGTAAGAAATGTGTTTGGTTTAGCCGCTTATTGGAGAATGTTTCCCTTACTGGAGATTATATACAGCTATAAGCATAGTGCTGCAGCATTTTTAATTCAAGCACATTCAAGGATCTTTGGGGTTTATGAGTGATTTTCAAGGATTTTCAAGGCCTTGGAAGCAAATTTGGAATTCAAGGACTTTCAAGAATTTCAAGGACCCGCGGCTGTCCTGAAGAAAGAACAAAAACGGCCACGAAGACAACGGCGAAGGGAGCGAGGTGCATGAGGAGGGCAGCTCCCCTCTAGGTCTGAGACTAGAGGACAGGTTACAGCGCGTGCCTTTATTCTCCAGAAATGCACTTGTGGAAAAGACTTTACGTTCCAAAAACCGTAACCGAAAAGCTCTCGTGTATTCCCTTCTAATGTACTTTACCTGTACCGATGCCAATATGGGTGTACCAGATCAATGCCGGAGACTGGTCAATAAACCCCAAACAATGAACTGAAGCTATACAATCGGTGGGATGAGTGCTTTACGTATATATATGTAGTCCCATGAGTGCCACTTTTGATACCCCCGCCTCCCTTTGCCCTTGGATGTTTCCAGCGCCCTTGCTTGAAGGTATCTACTTACTGGGGTTAGTTCTTGGTAAGTTTTGGAAACCCTTTGCTTTTGTGCCTAAAGATTAAATGTTAGGGTCATTAAGCCAGAAAACCCTCTTGCTTTTTTAATAAACACTGATTGAAGGTGAATACAATATACTTGCTGTGGTTTAAGTCAAGAGGAGTTCCAGACACCTAGTGCCTTTGTATTAAAGCTACGGTTCCAAAACGAAACATTGACCTATGTATATTTGAATATTGGAACTTCATCATCGAATGTTAAAACGACTTTCATCAATGTTTTATCCACACCTATATATACTGACCAGTTTTCTGACGTCATCATTAATCTCTGTGTTTTTATTTATTTTTTTGTATGTCGGTTTGTTAACTGATCAAGTCTGATCACACTATTTAACTCTCTGGATCATGATGGCACCTCGCATGCATGGCATGTCAGTTCAAAGGCATCAACTGGAAGAGTCTATATTCGTTACTTGGGTTGAGACCAAATAATATTGTCAACGTGCAGCCTTAGAAAATCTTGATTGCCCTACCACTTAACTATCACAACTGTCTACTTTATAAGTTCAGGCCGTATCGCGACCCTAGGCCCAAAAATCGGGTTCAAAGGCTTAAGAAAAAACGCTTGTGTATGATTTCAAACTAGTCCAATAATTTGGGTACAACAGAACAAAGCATGACTCGGTATTGAAGGACGGCGCAATAAAAAGTGTTTTCTTTCCTTGTGCGATAATTTTCTTTTCTTGCTTTTTGTTTTTCGGTTTCTTTTCACACACACACACCTTCACACAATATCCTTCTTAAATATATAGGAAACGTAACAGTTATTTTTAGTTTAGATCACAAATTAATATCGGTGCTAAGATCCAACTGAGTGTTTTTAGTGAAAAGAAAGTAATAAAAAATACCTCTCTCCTGAAGTTAAATGATAGATACTCTCTCGTTCTTTCATAAATGGGTTAATTTATTAAATCAACATAAATGTAAACTAACTAACCATTGTTTTATTCCCATCTGTCATCTGTAGGTATATATGTATGTTGTCAAGTAACTCCACACTGAGGTAACATAATTTACATACAATAAGGGAACATGAATTACAATGAAAGGTTTATGTGATAATGTCCGAAAAAACCAGGACTAGGAAGAATGACTAATATTTCAACTTACGGACTATCGGGTAACACAAAATGATTTTTTAAGTCTTTTACAAGAAATCGTAATTATTAGTCGGATAGAACCGCGATGTTTTGTCCCTCTCTGGAATAACATTTGCGCATATCCACTCTTAGAACGTTGTGGTTCTAAGAAAACTGTTTATGCAAAGATGGATATCGCAATCGTCTGGACTACTCTTGCTGTTTCTACATTGGTACAAAAGATTGGACACAAAACACAATCTTTATTGCTTGGTTTTCGAAATGTTAAGAACACCCAGACGATCGTATCATAATCAATATTGATTGAAAGATATCCCCAATGCGTGTGGTAAGCTTAATACTTCGTTTTATATACTACAAAAAGATTCTCCACAATTATAGCCAACAGTATGTTACGCACTCACTTATTCATGGACAGTTATTTGTTGCGAACTCCAGGGAAATTTAGATTGGCATACAAATTGACTTGACCCTTCGGCCGCCACGTGGTGGTGTCATACCTGCATGCTGCCCGAACAATAAGAGTGAGTGCTGCAAGCCCATATCTGGGATTTATTCCCACGTGGAAGTACTGCAACTTAAAACCAACATATTTTGAGGATGTGCATCGCTTTATCTTTGAAGGAACATTATTTAATCCATGTGGATTTGCCATGTTACAATTTATGGAGAGTGCCTGTTGGCACCCTCCCATAAATTGTAACAAGGAAAAGACAAGTGAACAAATTTTGACGACCAAAAAATAATTTAATACGAGACACCCAATTGCCTTGGGTATCACTTTTCAGTGAGAATATGTTCTCTGTGTTAACAGTAAACTGACAACGAATGGATAGAATGATACCTACACCCTTGATAATTAAATAGGAAATAACGAATTCGATTTTAATTGTAGGTAAACTGAAGTCGGGAGACACATTATACGCGTGCTTTTTAGGTAATGACGAGTGATTTCTTTCTAATTGGTTATTTCAAATCTCACCCATGCAATGATGTGACAGGCGATTGTTGTTTTTTTTAGAAAAATCTAACCTGTGTGTAACATCATGGGTGGAGGTTTAGTGGATACAGATTATTATACCACGATTGCTGTACTCAACGTTTTCCGATAGATACAATACAACATCGAAAAATGTGCAAGATACGCCACGCGTGGATCCCGACAACTTGTAAGAACATCATGTAAGAGAGCGTCTTGTTGGTCTTTATGCATCTGATTGATGTTATGATGTGAATTAATTTCTTCGATTCAGAGCAGGATTAATAAAGAAAGTAAACAGACCGCCGAAGGTGATATTTCTTTTTCTTTAAAAATATGAGCTTAAAAGCTGAATATCGCACACGAAAACTCGCACACACAAAACAAATTTGAAATGTTCGACCGGGAACCAATACTATAAAACTTTTACAATCGTATATTCTAGAATTGTATTTCTACCTATTAATATAACTGACTAAAATGAATCATTAACATTTTAAACAAGAGCACCGCTGGGCATTGCATCATACGCCCGTGAACTGTTCAAATTGTACCATTTTAACACATCTGCAATTTTTTTAGAGTGCGAGAAATTTATACTGGCATATATATATACGTTACGGTCAGACTTTGAAATCAGTGATTTTGTGAAATGACTAAATTTTTCAGTCATTTGAGAAAAAGACTAACAAGTTTGAAGCCAATCGAAAAACAAATACTAAAGTTATCATCCGAAAACCAAATATTTGACGAAGAATTCTAAGTCCAACAGGGGCCATAATTCAGGCAAAAATTGTTCAGACCGACCCCATATTCGAACTTGACCTGTATTTTGTTGTGACTAAACCACATACCAAGTTTGGAGCCGATCGGAAAACAAATACTAAAGTTATCATCCGGAAACCAAATATATGACGAATTCTAAGTCCAACAGGGGCCATAATTCAGGCAAAAATTGTTCAGACCGACCCCATATTCGAACTTGACCTGTATTTTGTTGTGATTAAACCACATACCAAATTTGGAGCCGATCGGAAAACAAATACTAATGTTATCATCCGGAAACCAAATATTTGACGAATTCTAAGTCCAACAGGGGCCATAATTCAGGCGAAAAATGTTCGGACCAACCCCATATTCGAACTTGACCTGTATTTTGTTGTGATTAAACCACTTACCAAATTTGGAGCCGATCGGAAAACAAATATTAAAGTTATCATCCGGAAACCAAATATTTGACGAATTCTAAGTCCAACTGGGGCCATAATTCCGGCGAAAAATGTTCGGACCGACCCCATATTCGAACTTAACCTGTATTTTGTTGTGATTAAACCACATACCACATTTGGAGCCGATCGGAAAACAAATACTAAAGTTATCATCCGGAAACCAAATATTTGACGAATTCTAAGTCCAACTGGGGCCATAATTCAGGCGAAAAATGTTCGGACCGACCCCATATTCGAATTTGACCTGTATTTTGTTGTGATTAAACACATACCACATTTGGAGCCGATCGGAAAACAAATACTAAAGTAATCATCCGGAAACCAAACGGACGGACGGACGGACGGACGGAAAGACGGACGGACAACGCCATACTATAATACGTCCCGTTTTTCAAACGGGCGTATAAAAAAATATGGCAATTTGCCAACTGGCAAATTGCCAGATCTTTGAAAACGCTAATAGTTCATTTTAACCCATTTGAAGCTATAACTAGAAAATACAATTCTCGAAAATACAATTATAAAAGTTTTATTGTATTGGCCCTAGAATGTTCTGCGCTGAAGTTTTTACTTCGCGTTTTGGGTGCGTGTGGCTCAGTAGGTCGAGATGCAGGCTGCGAGCCGAGAGGTCGTCGGTTCGAATCCCACCTTCGGCAACCGCATCGTGTACTTGGGCAAGACATCTAATCCAAATTGCCCAGGCGGGGGGCGCGGTGGTGTTGCGTACTAAGGCCTACTGCACGTCGATGGTGCACTTGTCTTCAACCAATGCTAACCCTGCTTGTAGGGAGTTAGTACGTTGGGGAGCTGACAGTTGTTCGCCGTTGCTCGGCGGTTCTCTCCGGGTACTCCGGCTTCCCCCACCCGTACAACTGTCCGTCACGATGTGACCCTGGCGGTCGAAAGTGTCGCTAAACCCCAATAAATAAATAATTAAATAAATAAATAAATAAATACTTCGCGTTTGTAAACTTTCAAATGCGTTTGCACGTCGGTGACGTCACTTCAGCCTAATTTGCGATGACATGATATTTGAGACTCATTTTCCGGAGAGTAAGAGTTGATCAGTTGACTGCAGCGATACTGATGCGGATTTGGGATAGTCATATAATAAAAAAAAATTCTATGACTATGACAAATAGCCCCTCAATACCACCGTAGTTTGCCAATCAAATCCAGCTCTCCGGAAAATAAGAGTGTTAAGTTTTCCAGATAGTTATCATGTCTATCTCGAACGAGGCGCACGTGAACGGATTATTTCTACCAGTGACCTATAAATAAATATAGAACATAAGCACAGAACATAAACGCGAGTGTCTCCTCATTAAACTCCGTTGACAAACATTCCAGTCGAGATCTATTTGAAAATGCCGTGCCGAACAATTGTAAAATAACAATAAACAACTATTTTCAAGATGCGAATCCATCAAAACGTAGGAGAATCTGTGTTATCGAAAGCGATCCCGATTGAAATTCAAGTCTTGCCTCCAATGCTTTGACTTTCAAGTTTCATGTTCGACACGATCGTTCGATATTACTACGCGTTTGGGCTTCCCCAATTCCATAAATTGTTAATGGTTATTAGGCTGATATAATTCTTGTTGTATTTGATTTTTCAGGTGTTGTGATCAGTTTAACATACTAATTGCCATATAATAAACAAATTACTACAACAGTCAATTGATCTGTGTTGTTGTATTCCGTTTCGTTGACGAGATGAGATCGACCAGATCAAACTCGACGCGCGCGGCGTCTCGTTTGATCTGGACGATCTCATCTCGTCAACTCGATGGGATACAACAACACAGCTCCATTGTCTGTTGTAGTAATCTGTATAAATACAACATCTTATGAAACAAGGGCTTTTGAACTAATATCTTGTCTTACCTGCAGCTTCTGCAGTTTGCCCCAAATACATTCAGTTCATATCTCTGTAACATCCAAGAGGGCTCACTGAATCACTTTTACACAATAAATCCACTCAAAATCTACAAAGTAAAAAAAACATACGCGAAAGTTAGAAATAATGCGACACATAAACCACACAGGAAGCATTTCCATGTTCAAGGAATGCATTCTTGGGAGCAGCTCAATCACACTGAAACACGCTCAATGTCTTCTTAGTGCAAGAACCCAGTAGTAATATACACATGTAACGGCGAGATTGATGTTTCACTTAACTCGTAAAGTGAAGGAAGCCCATATTTTTATTTTGAAGTACAAATACCACAATTTGAAGGCTTCATATTCTGTGAATATATTACACGCCTGTTCTATGAAATCCCCATCAAGAGCAACACTAAACCATGTGGAAAATGAAAATCTGTTCCGCACACATGTGCAGAACGGAAATCGATGACGGACTATTTTTAAATAGAAGCGAAATTTCGCTGAAATTTTCTACAAATCGTGCACCGCAATTACAATTTAAATCGCTTGCGATAGCTAAAACTAGTAACACAGGTTCTCTTCGCAAATTTGGTTGGCGTTAAAATGTGTTCTTTTTGTTGATAGTTCGTCCCCCGAGTTCCAATGTTTTCTATGTGCCTGCTGTCATATAGAACACATTTGAACTCAGGGGACGAGCTATCAAATGTATTGCTGGGTGTCCTTCCAATAATTGCTTTTATAGACATGAAGGCGAGTAATAAACGCAGAATGACACGCACGTGTGAATGGGTTAATCGATATGGCGGCACTTTTGACATCGCGAAAGGATAAAATTCGAGGCTACGGCCTCTCATTTTATCCTTCTGCGCTGGCACTCGTGCCACATCGATTAACTCATCCACACGCGTGTGTCGTTCTGTGCATGTACTTCACATTATCTTTCATGTGATGTTATTTCATATGTTACAACTTATGGGAGAGTAGGCAAACAACATAAATTGTAACCAGGCGAAACCACACGAAGGAATTTTAGGACCAAAAAATAATTCAGCACTCGACCATAATCTACCACAAAACAATTTTTATTCAGAATCATTTTTTTGAAGTTTTTTAACTTTTCAGTTTTTCTTCTCTTCCATTACTATTAATCCAGTCGATTGTTTTCTTTTTGACTCTCGTTCCTTCTATCCCTGACTTATCTCGTCATGAATATCGACTATCGACAAAGTTATCTCCCCTAAAATTATTAGACGGGTGCGGAAGTTCCAATTAAGAAGCATGTAATTGTTGAGAAAATAAAGCGAAGTTTCCTTTTGTTACTTTTAATAAAGGAAAACAGCAGACAGCTGTTGTTTTCGTTTATTAACCCTTTACCTAACATGAAAAGCGGACGACACTTGCAAAAAAAATTCTTGAATAACTAAATTTTTTCATTTTTTGTCTCAAAAACATAGGTTATGACCCCTCGTTGGAACGAGCTCGACGAGCTCGTTCCAACGAGGGGTCATAACCTATGTTTTTGAGCCAAAAAATGAAAATATTTTGAAAATTAATTGGCGATTTTTGAGAATAGCGCTGGCCGGTTTTGGCCGTTACGATGGGTAAAGGGTTAAATGTTACATTAGGAAACTTGCCTTTTTGTGGCAAGATAATTAGAAGCAGCTAAGTAACCGTCCCCCTTGGCTCTTTGTTTTGCGAATGTACTTTTACAGTAATTTGCAAGTTTTGATAGTGTATGTATTATATGTTCCGATACGCACACTGTTTATATAACGAACAAAACAAAGGTTAGAGAACACCAAAAGATGGTGAACGCGCCGTTTACTTATTTTCAAATTGGTTAAAACAGCCAGCTTCTGTATTTTTATTCTTCTCTAAAGGAAAATGCCTGAAGTTTGTGAACTGCTGCGCACATCGATGATACAACATTGCTAGCATTTCGAAATTTCAAATTTTATATGAAATTCCCTTAGTGTTAAATGTTCTGACAACTTTAGAAAATTAAGGGGACTTATTGCGAATATTGTCCGCCATGCTGCTTATTTCCACTCCTGCACAATAAAACAGCCATTTTGGGTAAATCAGCACCTTCCCCGCCCCCCCCCCCTCCACCCCCGGCAGAAAACAAATGTATATCTCAACAGCTGGTGGTCTCCATACAGGTAGAAGACTCTAATCAATTTATTGGTGTTCAACTTCTTTGTATAACTGTTTAATGGTTATGTATTTTTGTGCATTAGTTTTGTATTATTATTTAATTATTTTGCCATTTTCCTGTATAGTACGTCTATTTCTGAAAATAAATCAATTCACCCATCCAATTTCTTCAAAGATAATGAAGCACCGAACTGGAACGGGCAGGAAACGGTTCGATTGTTGTCGTTGAAGTTATTCAATCCTGTGTGTATCCTTAGCATTCAGAAAGACAGTGGTAAACAAACCCAAACCTCTCCACGTGAATACAAAGTCCATAGCGAACAAAATGTATTTTTACGCCAGTCCCAATCACCGGTCTTTATAACACAAGATTAACCCCAAGCTTTCATTTTCATGCGCAGAAGGGGAAGGTCTTCTTGATGAAGTCCTGAGAAGTATTCAGCAAAACATTTTGTAGGCAAAGGAAGTCAGAATTCGGCCTAGTATATATTAACTTGTGCCTCAAGAATACTTTAAAATGGGTGATGCGGAAACTGGAGTAATACTAATTGCGTAAGACATCTGGAAATTGAAATTGAACTACATTTTGTCATTGGGCAATCAATTGTCATAACTCTGTAAATATCCAAGCAAATATACTGAAAGTTGAACTTAACCTCCAAGCTTTGGTCATAAGTACGATGATAAAATTTGAAAGCATTCTGCCATAGAGTACTGAAGCTATCGTCTTCAATGTGTACGAATGTGCATATGGGCAGATGCATGTACAGACTTACATACGTAAGAAGGTACGTACGTACGCACGGAGCGTCACGAAAGAACTGACGAACGTGTGGAAAAACGTACATGGGAAACACTCAATCCCGCCTCCACATAAATACGTGGGGGAGGAGACATAAAAATCCGCCAGAACGTTTCATTTTCAACAAATACCCCACTATTCCTTGACCACTTATCTGCACTCCAGTGCCTTAATTTTTTTTATTTCTTGTTTTGAAACAGATCCTGAAACAAATATTTATGTAGACTGTCAGTCAGTTATACGCTTCATCACATATAGGCAGAAATTAAATACGATATTACACAGAAGACGACAGTGTTTCAATCCGCGTCGCAATCTTGTCTTATTCTGTTCTTTACTGTAATGAGGTTGTGAAATTGTGTTTTATAGATTTGGTCATTAAACGAATGTCACGGAATTGCCTGGAGACAGGACCAAATAAAACAGGAACCGGAACGTCAATGATTTTGTTGTTTTTGTTATTAAAATCGATGTAAAATGTAATTCTTTTCTCGGTCATTACCAGTTTGGTCGCGTGTTGCTCTCGTTTTACATGCGCCTTAGGGCATTTTGTAACCACAGACACGTGCCTAGCCCCTGGTGCCTGTCAAAGTCATCATCACATTGAGTAGTAATGTGAATATTATTTAATTACAGAGAGTCCCGAGGGGTGATTGTCATTTCATAGTCAAGCCTACCACTAATAGCGAACACGATAAATTATTTTACGATAGTAAAGTTAACTTATTTCGAACGTTTTGACCTCAATGAAAATATAAAAGTTGAGATGTGATATCAGAAAAAGGTTACCAGAAAGGGTGACGCACGAACCCATTCCATGTGTTTTTCTCAAGAATATTCCGAAGACATTTTTGTTGTCTTTGTACAGAAATTTTTTTTTGCAAACGCTGAATTACAAATTTTCAACAAAATGAACTTATCGATCAGAACTTGTTTAACCCTTTGAACGCTGGTAGTATGATCCATGTCAGTACAAATGCAGCAATTAGAAGAGTCCATATTCATTATTTGAGGGTAGATCAATCGATATTTTCAACGTGCAGCCTCAAGGCTGCACGGTGAAAATATCGATTGATCTCCCCGACACATTCACTTAGCAGCCATCATCCTTAATGAAATTAGAGAGTATCATGTGCCCGGATCGGACAAACGGCCTCTCGTGTTCAAAGGGTTAAGATATGGCCAGTATTTGAATACCTATCTGTGAAGATGGTTTTGCCCTGCTAGCTATCTGGGTCTGTTGCTGTCCGTGATGTTGAGTGCAGCTTCGCCAGACTTCTGGTGCGTTAGGAAACTCTCGCGACAAAGGTTGAAATCGCGGTCATTCTGTTTTGGTGTATCCAGAATAATCGACGACCATTCTTGACTTCGGAGTTACTCGTGAAATTTGAAAAAAAGATGTTTACTCGCTGATTACATTCTACGCATGACTGTACGTGAAGCAGGGAGCAGCTTCCCCTTCTGCCCTGAGGTTAGGGTGCGGGAGGGCAGAGTGTGCCCTTTTTTACCAGACGTGCATTAGCAGAAAAGATTTTACTTCCCGAGAACTGTAACTGGGAAACTCTCGTATATTCGTTTCTCACGTATTTTACGTGTGCCAATGGCAATGAGGGGAGGTGGGTCAAATAAATTTGTCGCGGCATCGAACTTCAGTACCAGCGGATAGTTTTAAGGAAAACCACCAAAACATTTCGTTCCATTTTGGTTTGATGATAGTTCCAATCCATTACATCATTTCTTGGAAAACTCTCGTGCAGAGCTTTCCAAGAAATGATGTCAAAGCTCAGAAGGATTAACAGACGGCAACGGGATGATTTTCCCGCGGGCATCCATTTGCGATTTATTTATTGGGGTTTTACAACCTTTTCGACAGCCAGGGTCTCCTCTTGTCAGACGGTTTTGCGGGTGGAGGAAGCAGTAGTACCCAGAGACAACTACGATCAACATGGAGCAACAGACAAACTCCTCAACGTACTAACTCCGCACAGGCAGCGTTAACACTGGTTAAAGACCAGTTCACCAATGTCGTGCAGTACGCCTTAGTACATAGGCCACCGTGCCCCCACACGGACAATCTTGATGAAGTGTCTTGTCCAAGGACACAACGCAGTTACAGTTACCCCTGTCGGGGATCGAACCGTAAACCTTTTCGTCTGAAGTTCAATGCCGTAATCACTGAGCCAACGCGCTCCCATCCATTGGCGATGACTTATGTTTGTAGAACGGGCCCACAGGGATGAGTAACCCCTATTGACCAGCTCCGAGCCTGCACGCGTCGACAATAAGCTGCAAATTCACACGTATTCGGGTGAACGTTTATTCACTAAGCGGGCAAACAAGGGTATAGCAGGATCTAATTGGGTGCTAAAAACGCCCCACCCCGTACATCCTGTACAGATGGGTACTGCAAGTGTCACAACAGGAACAACCATTGCTGTCGTGTGGATTATGGGCTCTCGGGTCTATCCAGTACTTTTTAATACCGGGAACGGGAATTTAACGACACTGCGGCTCTCGGTTCTGGGAGTCAAACTCGATATCCGGAAAATTCACAGATCATGGCATCAATGACTGCGTATTGTAGTTTATGAGATTACGGCGAATATCAGTTTCTTCCGAGACCAGCATCGTCGTTGGACTGTGGTTTAATCTCGCGAACGGGAATTTTTCGGTTACCGGTTCTGAAAATCAGTGCTACTGCATGCACAGAGTAATTCATAGACTAGAATCGGGAATCAAACGTTGATTCCCGGTGTGACAGGAATGATAGTCCGTAGGAACGTTAGTCCCTCTGGACTATTATTCCGCGGAATTATAGTCCTAGGTCTAACATTCCTAGGAATAGTAGTCCGGCGGACTACTATTCCTAGGAATGTTAGACCTAGGACTATAATTCCGCGGAATAATAGTCCAGAGGGACTAATTTTCCTACGGACTATCATTCCTGTCACACCGGTTCTGTTTCATTAATTTCCAGGGTATTCGTACTGATATTCACAACCTGGAACCACTATTGTGACTGGCTTTCAAAAACGAGAACCAGAAAATTCTCGTTGCGGGGGTTAAACCCTACTTTCACACTAACTTAACCTCGCTATTATTTATGATAGGGTTTAGTAAGTGCGAGAAGGATTAATATCATATTCAGATGAACTGGAAATTGTTTTAAGGTGCACAGATACAGAAATCAACTGCATCGACATTTCAAATGATAATCCGCTCAATAAATAAGGAAGGTTAATCGGTGTATTTAGTTTCTTACTAACGAGAGAAATTGTACGAAATGGAGAAATTAACATGAGCTTAATTAACTAATTTTCTTAATGATGATATATATAGAGTGACGGCGGTTGGGATATCTGTCACAAAACTACCGTAATTCTACAACTCATTGTGTTTGCACTGTGAATCGGAATTAATTGATACAATTCCAACTTATCTCAGTTGTGCATCAACTAATTGCCTTGTGATGCTACTAATGGACCAAAACTTATAACTAGGTCTCGCATCAATTTATCTTGGTAGTTGACTTTGTTATACTCTACCGTAAGTCAATCTGTAATATCTTGTCCATGGGGGCAATGGTATTTGAACATTAATGTAAACAATCACAAATTTTCTGCACATCTCGCTTAACCCTTTCCCTAACGTGGCCGACAAAACGACCATACACAAAAACGGCCGTTCAAATTTTATCATTTTCGCTATGTTTTCCACGAAAACAACCCCCATTGACCCCCTCATTAAAACGGAAAATAACGCAATGTTAGTCCTTCAACATTTTTGGGCGCCAGAGGTCTTTTTTCGTGTCAGATAAAGGGTTTTAAGTTTGTTTTGCTTTGGAGCTTATGAATTCACTTACTTGAGTAACAGACCATATTAGGTTGGAAAGCTCTGTTTATTTACGACTAAGGCTGGGGAGGGGCGACATTGTTATGTGATGAAATGTCATTCACGTCAAAATTTTATTTTCTCTTTCTATTGTATAACTACGACGAACAAGCTCCTCTGTACCGCCGCAGTTTTCTCTGGTTCGCCTGAAATCGAGTCTCATCTTTCAAAACCCATATCATGCCTCTCTAAAACGAGGCTCACATGGCGTCATTGACGTGCGTAGATTTTCGAGGCGACAGTTTTAGAACGAGCAGTGGAGTGCCTTAACGACAAACATTGCAAACATTCCATAATTTCATTTTTGTTTTTATTCTTTGGGTCCTATTCAGTTTTAATCCTTTGAGACAGAAATGCCGCTTTTCCGACCTGGGAATGTGACACGACCTGAATTCATTAAGTAGATAGTTACTTAGTGAATTTACGAGGTAAACTAATTAAGATGTCCAACGTGCAACCTTAAATTGTGATTCGTCTTCCGCCAAGTAACGAATATAGACTCTACCAGTTGATGGTTCTGAAATGGCAAGGAATATCCCATTAGGGTCTAACGGGATAAATAATCAATGCCATATAATAAAACAAATTATTGCAGCAGTAAATCAGTTTAGGAGTCCTATTCCGCCTCGTCGATGCAACCAGATCAGCCAGCTCAAACAAGATGCCTACAGCTGATCTGGTCTCGTCAATTTGACGCAATACACCCCTTTACTAAGTCGGATCCGCCATTTTTGTGTGACGCCAGGGGGTAAAAGGTGATTTGTTATTTATGAAGACCCAAATCAACTGGGCTGAATGAATATGAACCCAATTGGGTTCATATTCACTCAGCCCAGTTGATTTAGATTCATTTTTACCCCCAACTGATTTTAGAGGGTTATTTTAGATGATTTACTGGCTGATCATTCAAAACATAGCTCTGTTGACTATTGTTCTCACTAGTTCACCACTGCATTACAAAATAAAGTCCCAGAGTTTGATTTTTTTGGCGCAATGTTCACAAATGGATCGATATTGTTTTAAACGGGGAAGTTAAAGAAAGGGAAAGGAAAACACCATTGGCAACAGTTTTCATTAAAACTCAACATGTTTTTTTATTTATTATATGCGATAGTCTCGAAAACTTCGTTGTGTGTATGCTGGAATCATTTTCACTATCGTGAAGCCAGTTCTTTATATCTCCCACTCGGAATATGTTCCAATAAGACTAAAATCCCCATCCTCGAATTGGACGAGAGCTCGCTTAGTATATTCTATGTTTACGGCTCAAGTGGCAAATGTTACCGGCAGACGTCACCACGCGAAATATTTGAAATGACGTCGCCCGTTTCGTAATTGCTTCCACAACGGGGTTGCTAGCAAGCCGCTGCTGGATTTTTCACACGTGCAGCAGACGGTGTTCCAGATAAAGTGTTGTTTAAATTACAAACCGATTTTACGATTTGAACTAAGATGGAATGAGTTTATCCGGTTTATTGATTATTTATTGATTATTTATCCAGAGTCGTCGCGGGTACACGAGAGGCGTATTTACTAAACTTGTGATCGTTAAAAGTTGCACTGAACAAGGCTACGTTTAACGATCACAAGTTTAGTAAATAAGCCTCTCGTGTTTCACGATTCAGTTTTTGGGATATGGGTCGTGTCATATTGGAACATATACATTATTGTGATGAGTTGACGGTAACATGGTCTGAGGTTTGCGGCTCCGAGCCGCAAACCTCAGACCATGTTACCGTCAACTCATCACAATAATTTATAATATTGTGTTTTACAAGGTCAACATCTTACCAATAATTTAATTGCTGATCGTACAATAAAAAAAGGTAACCTAAAAAACGAAAAAACGATATTTTGTGGAGGCTCGAGTCAACAAAGATTCACATTTTTTTACTTCAAGGGCCAAATAACCTTGAACTTTTGGCGACGGGTGAAGGCGGCTTAATGCAACAGACCTTCAAGCACAGTTTCCATTAAACTAGATTACCGACAGCACATAAACAATGGGTGCTAACACTAATTGTTCAAACAGTTAAAACGCATGAACCTGTGACCAGACTCTGATAAATGACAGCATGGCAGTATTATTTACATCCGACATCTGAGTGCCAACACCATTAGGTCTACTTGAATACCAAGTTATTTAGACATCACGAAATCGATAATATCCAGAAACTATTGTTCTCTGAACTTATTTCCTCTCATTTAAACGAGTGAAAATCTTATATTTTTCATTTTACAACTATAAATGGAAACCTTGAATAAATTACTAATGATAATCGGAAAGAAGTTGCGTCCGGTTCAGACTAATTGGGGCTTAATCGCCCGCATTACTATACAGAATGTTACAGTGACTTGAACCCAATTAAGTAGTTATGTACAATGTGCTTCAAAATAATGTCTTGTGGGGTGAAACTTGAATTAATGCGGCGAGAGTCAGAGTGCATTACTTCCAAAATAGAGTTAAGGAGTTTCAAACCCGACAGTAAGTTTTAACTGTTGCTGTTTCTGCGGATCGCCCTTCCAAACAGTGTATCTGATAATCTGAACTGATATTACGTAAATCAAATTAAAGCTAAATAAAGTTTTTAAACCTGTGCATGTAACTGCGAGGATCTTCATTGATTTTGTGTGCATATATTCGCTTTATCCATTATCCTGCTACATTTGGCCGACGTGACAGATGGTCTATTCGAGAGATGCACCCCTCGCCTTACCCCACCATATTGAGAAACTTGGGATATAAACATTTTTCAACATGATATCTGTCAATGAATATCATTCGAATTTCCAATCCCTGTAAGATGCTTCCATCTCAGATTTACTTATTAACCCTTTGAACTCGTAAGGCCGATTTTTCGGTCCCAGGAATAATTTCGTCCCATTTTTCTCTTATTATAAGAGGTCTATACACAGGGTATTGGTGATAAAATAAGGACTGCAGTCTGCAGCCAGAGGGCTGTAGACGGCAGTTATTATTTTATCCTCCCTGTATATTGATATTGGACTGACCCATCTCATTGTAAGTGTACACACAAAGGTGATACCATTCCAGGAAACGAGGTTTCAAAGGGTTAATCGTTCAATATCATAACCCTTTCAATTTAGTTCCAGAATTGTACAACAGAATGTTACTTACAACAAAATGATCGAGTCTACTTCGTATTTGATGGACGTTTCAGTAATAAATTAACAGCTCCCGCGGGGCTATGGGATTAACTTACTACTGAAATTCCTCACCATTTCGTATTTGTCCTGTCGTCTTATTATTCAAGAACAAACTCCTCTTTGCGTAAAAAATTACGAGTGCCAAGCTAAAAGAGCTAACATATTTGAGGTTTATTTATTCGTGTTAACGTCACTTTTAGTTATCAATGGTTACGGCGGACATTTAACCCTTTACCTAACCTGAAAAAAAGACGACACTTGCAAAAATAATTCTTGAATAACTAATTTTTTTCATTTTTTGTCTCAAAAACATACGTTATGACCCCTCGTTGGAACGAGCTCGTTCCAACGAGGGATCATAACCTATGTTTTTGAGACAAAAAATGAAAAAAATAATGAAAATTAATTGGTGATTTTTGAGAATAGCGCTGGCCGGTTTTGGTCGTTACGTTAGGTAAAGGGTTAAGTATAAATTCAAGTTAACCAATAGTTTATAAATATACCGCTTACTTTAGACGACTCACTCTCTTGGCGTTAGTAACTGAGACCTATTATGCTAGCACAACCGAACTTGTCTTCCACGGTAAGTAAGTCCTGTGCCTGTGGGAACTCCCGGACGTGAAGCAATGTTTGTTTACTGTCGTAAACAAGCCGTGTTTTACTGGTACAATAAGACCCAGTCACAAATGCTTGGGGTGGAAGTCCTGAAAAATGGGCATATTGGGTGTAAACGATTTACTAAATTTGACTTTATGTCAATGCTGCGGTCACGATTAGCCATTGGACAGAGAGATGTGACCTTAAGCATCAATAAATAAATAAGTCCTATATGTAGTTCCCATGGTATTACGGTGAACATACCAGAAGGTTGTTGATTTGGCATAGGGGGTACATCAATTAATAATATCTTTAACCCGCAGCATATGGCTGCGTGTTATTTATTTCATTTATTGGTGTTTAAGGTCACATACTTCTGTACCATGGCTAACCATGACCACAACATGGAGATAAAGTCAAGGTCAGCCAATCGTTTATACCCCATGTTGCCTATTTTAGAGGACTCGCACCCCAAGAATTAGTGACTGGGTCCTATTTTACTTTTACCAGTGAAACAGAGCTTATTTACCATAGCAAACAAGCACTGCTTCACGTCCCGGGGTTCCCACAGGGGGGGGGGGGGGGGGGGGGGGGGGGGCTCCGTGTTAAATGTTAAGATATTAATTATTCATCCTTTAAACTTAATTTTCCAAAACGAGGTAAATGTCGAAGTGAATGCATTCGTTGTAATAAAATTTGTCCACTCTACATAAACACACTTCTTCGAGTTTTCATATGATGAAACTTTAAGTACAAACAGTTATTACCGTAATATTTGCGGTAGAAATCACGTCTACTGATTGTCGGAACATGTACCGTAAATTTTAACTGGGATTTTTATACAGTGCACGAAACGATGCATCGAAGCACCAGAGAAACCTTTCTTAAACCTCTACACTCTGATTCCCAAAATAGAAAATTTTCAGCAGCAAATATTTCCCATAATGTAGTTTGATATTTAACCTAATATACTTTGTTTGACAGAGCTCAGTGAGCTCTGTCAAACAAGATATAATTGGTTAAATTCATAGTTAAACAACAGAAAAACGGTGACTGGAGAAAATCGGTTGCACTACTAGAGTGACAGGGGTTAAAAAAGAACTTGTGCTTTCAGAATATGCATCTGTCGCTCGGGTAAAATATGAAATAGGAATATCTTCGCAGTCGATATACATTTTAGCTTAAAATAAACGTGTGCCGTTACCATAAAGGACATTTATGACATGACACCCACGAGATCAGATGCCACAGCTGTCTT
This sequence comes from Pictodentalium vernedei, assembly GCA_031216915.1. Taxonomy (NCBI): domain Eukaryota; kingdom Metazoa; phylum Mollusca; class Scaphopoda; order Dentaliida; family Dentaliidae; genus Pictodentalium; species Pictodentalium vernedei. The sequence continues at coordinate 424,986,485 of CM062292.1, forward strand.
ATGCGTCAATATTCTGTATCTATTTATATCAGCTAAGCTTATTATCATAACTGACATGATAGTTATTCATTTAAAACAGCCACTTAAAATTCTGATGACCTGCTGAATTTTTTTACAATGCTTCAACCATAATTAGATATTTATTAATCTATTAACCATATAAACGCAAAATGGATTACGCCTGACATCTAATAGGCATACGCTAATGCAGTTTCAAAATGTTTCTCCTCTCGTGGGCCGCGTGGATTATTTCACTCGGCTAACGCTTCGTGAAATAATTCTTCGCATACCCAACTTGAGGATAAAAATCGTACTCGAATCCGAGCAGTGAACTATTGTCTATAAACTCAACTTAAGTTGAGTTTGACATAGAGGCTGTCACTGCAAGACATATTGTAACAATGTTTATATTAAGCGAATTCCTTGCATTTGGGGTTGTAACAATGCACTCTAGTTTTACAAAAAGCCGGCCCATGGTCGGTTCCTCGACTTAAGACGCGCGATATTTGAAAATATATTTCGACCGAATAAGTCCACAGCGATTGTCACAGCCTCCAGTTGACGAACGTCCATATGTTACAGCCGCCCAATTGTCGAACATCCTAATGTTACAGTGCCCAGTTGACGAACATACGATGTTATAGCACCAAAATGCCGAGTGTACAATGTTACAGCGCCCATTTGTCAAACGCCCAAATGTTACAGCGACCAAATTCCGATCGTCCAAATGTTACAGCGCCCAATTGTCGAACGTTTAAATGACGCGTTACAGTGGACTGCATCCTTTCACGAATGACAGGAAAATTACTAATTTCGAACAAAGTCATTTATGTCAAGTTTTGATGTTGCTGAATAAAACAAGTATGTAACCAACATGGTCTGCACATTGCTGCAAAGACTTACAACACTTGGATATTAACCGAGATGTATTTAGGCGTGACTTGACAGGTAGCTTGCACTGGTCTACATTTCATATATCATTATATGGATTCATGGTAATAAGGAAACTGCAAGTGTGTGAGGGTGTCTGGGGTTGTGTGTTGAGGTGCGCAAATGCTTGAACTGCTGAAGTCCTTTAAGAGATTTTATGCATATATGTATACAATGACATCGAATAAGAGCGTAAAGGTGCCAAATGCAATGCTTAACTGGTAGAGTGCTGAATTATTTTTGACCATCAAATCTTGTACACATGTCGTTGCCTTGTTACAATTTATGGGAGAGTGCCTATGGGCACTCTCCCATAAATTGTAACAAGGCAAACCTTTGCAGACTAAATAATGTCACTTCAAAGATAATACAAAGCACATCCACTGAATACGAGCCTTCAAGTTGTGGTACCTGCACTTCAGAATAAAGCCCAAATATGGGCTTCCAGCACTCTACCAGTTAAGCATTGCAGTTGGTACCTTTATGTTTCCAAGAGACGATATATACTTAATGTATACGGCAAATGTGAAGGTTCTACCCATAAGGTTGCTACAGCTCTTCACACTTAAGCAGTATGGATGGATGTTGCATTGATTCTCTTCTTCATATAGGTTCCTGGCGAGTTTATATATTTTATCAGATAGTGGGAAAAGTGTCCCACACAAGGCACCGTACCTGCCGCTCTTATCGACGCCCAGCTGGTGTGGTTGTAAATGGAATAAATTACTTCCTTAACGTTCACATGTTAGTCGTGTGGCAGTCGTGTTGTTTCTTTTCTTCACATCGGTCCCTGGCGAGGTTTGGTATTCTATCAAACATAAGGAAAAGTGTCTCTCACAAAGTCGTCCCTGCCGCCTTTATTGACACTCAGGTTGAGTTGGTGTAGGTTTGTATATGGAACTACAGTACATGGAGAGTGGACTGTAACTAAATCACTCATAGAGTGGAGTTATCACCCAGAGTATCACTCCCGAATTCTGTACATATGGATAAAATAAACACAAGCAATGTTTCAGCCAATGAACCTCCGGGTTTAACCCGGAGGTCCAATGGCTGGAACTTCGCTTGTGCTTGTTATGCTTTGCAACAAATCTGCGATTATTGCTTGGGTGGAATTTCCTCTCTGTGGGTGATTTAGTGATAATACACTCTCCACGCATTGTAAATTACGTACATCAGATGCTTATTTTAACTGGACGTTAGTAAGTGGTTGGTTAATCCACAAGAACGTGCACGTTGGATCGATATCAGCCACAACGATGAAGAGCTATCGGATGCCAGCACGCGTCCACTCTCTATTGTCTATATTTGAAGACAAGGAGTGCTTCTTGGTCGATGGAGGGGTCAATAAGACAGGTGCTTGTAAAATTTCATCCGCTGAAGGACAATCGGTAATTTAAAGATGCGGATATGACACGCGTATCATACACACATTGAAGCAATAATGATTCTTGAGTTATGGTACAGAAATAGAGCATTGTCTGAATGAGTTATAAGAGTTTTTGTTCTCTGAAAGTACCTACTGGTGGGGATCTATTGTCAGAAGAGATATTTTTGTCACCAATCTGAACACACCAAGGTGAGGTGGACCTTCTTCACAATAAATATGACTCAAAACACGTCCCTGTCTCAGATGTCCACATCTTATACAGGGATCATACAGAATTATCATTTTGAAATTCAAGGACTTTTCAAGGCCTTTTTACGGCCAGATGTATAACATTTAGGGGTCAGTCTTTAACTAATTAAACAGATCTGAATTTTATAATTAAATCTTCAAAAAAACATTCTGCATGTAAAAATTATCTTCTTAACTGTGTGTTGTTTGTAGTATTGTTTTAACCCTTTACCCAAAGTAAAAGCCAAAACCGGCCAGCGCTATTCTCAAAAATCGCCAATTAATTTTCATTATTTTTTTCATTTTTTGTCTCAAAAACATAGGTTATGACCCCTCGTTGGAACGAGCTCGTCGAGCTCGTTCCAACGAGGGGTCATAACCTATGTTTTTGAGACAAAAAATGAAAAAATTAGTTATTCAAGAATTATTTTTGCAAGTGTCGTCTGCTTTTCAGGTTAGGTAAAGGGTTAATCATTATGCGATACATAAAAACTACAATGACTATATAATTAGCCCTTTGAGTGTCACAATGCTTTAGCATTGCAGATGGTACCTTGTGGCACTCAAATGAAGACATATAGTTTTTATTAATTGCAGGGGCAAAAAAGAATGAGGATGTTTTTATTACTCTCAAAACAGGTGTTCTGGTCTGTTTAGGGTTTCATAACCCCCCCCCCCCCCTCCCCCCCCCCCCCCCCACTGATTACAATGGCGTGTCTAATGGCAGTTGATTATTAGCGGTGGTAGAGACATTAAGAGAACAGCAATGTTTGTGTCAGTTTGAATGAACTTAATAGGGAGCGCGGTGGCTCAGTGGTAGACTGTTGGACTTCTATGCTAGAGGTCCCTAGTTCGATCCCCGTCAGGGACGACCGGCATATGTCCTTGGGCAAGGCACTTTATCCCGGTTGCCTACATGGGGGCACGATGACGCCGTGTACTAAAGCGTACTGCACGCCGATGGTGCACTTGTCTTCAACCGCTGTAACCCTGCTTGAACGGAGCTTGAACAGAGTTAGAATATTGAGGAGATGGCAGTTGCTCGTCGCCACTCGGTGGTTCTCTCCGGGTACTCCGGCTTCCTCCACCCGTAAAACTGTCACAGTCATGATTAGCCATTGCGCTTAAGTATGTGACCTTAAACATTAACATGTACATATATTCTTTCGTGATCCAGTTACAGATATTCCAATGAAAAATATTTAATTCACCACGAAAACATCAATATTTAATACAATTAATGGAACTACGCGGCGTAATCATAAAACTATAATACGGATGTGGTGAGTCTTCATTCCTAATGGTAATATCAGGTCAGAGGGAGCAGCTGCTCTCCCTGCCTTCCGACCTCGGGGGCGAGAGGGGGCAGACAGTGCCCTTCCCACATTCGTCACTCTTTTTTTTCAATGATTTAGTCTCGAAGTAAAGCTAAAATATCCCCCAAATCCGTTCTGGGAGCCTTAAAAATTCAATGAGGCAGTTGGGGAGGAGATGCCTCTCCCGATAGGAGGGGCACCCCCTCAAACGCACCCATCTCGGGACTTCGGCCTTCGAGGCATGCATGTTTCAGCATGTCATGGCAGAGCTGCTAGTGCGAGTAAATTCCCTTTTCCCGGGATCTCACCCCTCTGCCCTGAAGTGCTTCCGGCGCCCCTGGGTAATGTCATAAAAAAATCCGACAAATAACGTCTTGATTGACACATGTTTGATACAGAGAAAATGAATGTTGATGGTATTTTTTTTAGATTCGTTCGTCTGGAATGTATCAGTTGATCGGAAAAAGCGAACCGCAGTTTCGCTTTTCTGACCAAATGAAATATTCCAGATGACTGAAATTAACCCTTTACCTAACATGAAAAGCAGACGACACTTGCAAAAAAAATTCTTGAATAACTAATTTTTTTTCACTTTTTTTCTCAAAAACATAGGTTATGACCCCTCATTGGAACGAGCTCGACGAGCTCCTTCCAACGAGGGGTCAGAACCTATGTTTTTGAGACAAAAAATGGAAAAATAATAAAAATTAATTGGCGATTTTTGAGAATAGCGCTGGCCGGTTTGGCCGTTACGTTGGGTAAAGGGTTAAACACAGGCGATGGATTACTCCAGGTCTAGACTCATTTCAGGCCATAACAGCGTCCAATTCCTTATAGAATTCTGTATAGACCGGTGACCTGAGAGCCCATATCGTCAATTGGGTGACAATGGGTGTAACAAGTTAAGTTAAACAAGCTCATGTTGCTGGAATTTGAACACGAAGGGTCACTTCGTGTAGGACAGTTTTACGGGTAACGGTAGCCAGAGTAACTGGAGAGAACCACCGAGCAACAGCGATCAAATGTCAGCGGCTCCAAGGTACTAACTCCAAACAAGCAGGGTTAGCATTGGTTGAACCCAAGTGCATCATCGACGTGCAGTACGACTTAGTGCAGAGCGCCACCATGCCTCTAGTGATAAGAGCCATGTCCAAGGACACAACGCAGTTACTCCTGGTGAGGATCGAACCGCGGACCCTTCGGTCTGAAGTCCGGTGCTGAGCCATCGCGTTCCCGGTGTAAGTATGTCGCGATCTGGTCGCGAAAAGACCGCTCCTGTGATCGCATGTTGAAAGGACTTACACGACTTGCAAGAAGTTGAAGTATTAACTTTTATTCCGTTTTCAACATATTTTCATCAAATCTAGTCATGGCTGCTTCAGAGCTAGATGTGAGGAAACATTTATCTAAATTTAATTCAAATCAATATTGAACAAATCTTATCAATTTACAAGTTATACTTATTCCCCTTTCCCGGTATTAAACCTCAGTTACTAGTGTGGTGATATGTGAGTCGGACCAGAACCAGATGGTGGCCACGGAAATCGGCAGTTTCGTGGATAATTACAATGACTGTAGACTTCTTGTCTGAACATCTCACCAAGAAGCATAGGTATGTACATTAGAACTATCGGGAAAATTCACACCAAGAAGGTTGGCTAAACAAAGGTCAACCTCCTCCCCAATATCTGAAGATAGTAATGGGCCAGGTTGTTGTCCAGAAGGCACCTATTGGCTCATGGGAAGCCAATTTGCTGATTTTCAAAAAATCTGATCAGCTTACAGGGTGGGTGGCGGGGGGTGGGTGGGTGGGAGTGGGGGTGGGGGGGGGAGTCTGATTAAATGTGCCCAAATTATACTTATTTCAGTTGCAAAAGAAGTCCTGTTCTGTTCAGGAATACCCTCAACGGCATGCAAAACGTTAACTCTTAGAAGCCGGGAGTCGAGTTTTCTTGCCTGTGATGTAATACGGCAGGTAATCTGGATGTGACGGTTCGGCTATCTTTGGGCTGGGGGAGAATTAAACACTGAGCAGGTGCTTCTAGTCAAGTGTCGTCTGCCTGAATAGGCAGACGACACTTGACTAGAAGCACCTGCTTTACTGCCAGTTTTTCGCGGTATGTCATGTTCAATAAATTCGTTATTATTACCCGGCTACTAAGAGTTAAACTCCGAATTTCATCTCTCCTATAACTTAGTATAATTATGCTGAGTGTTAAAACAAGGTCAATGCTTTGTTTCCTACATTTTTGTTTTTTTTTGCTGATGGGACCAAAACATTACTGACAGTCGTGATTAAGTGGAAATATACCTACTTATTGTTGGTACGATCGATTACAGTTTGACATTACACTTCTACATCTAGGCATGTATTGATAAGTGTACAGAAACAACAGTCATCGTGTTGCAGTTATATTTGCAAAGCAATCAAGTCAGGACAGGTTATATTATATACCTGTCGTAATTAGGGTAAACTGTAAAAGCAGGAAACTAACGTTGTTTTCTCTTTCATGAGAACTTTGCATGACGGGCCAGAATACAGGCAATGGCTCGGATTTATTTTCTTTTTAATTATTTATTGGTATTTATGGTCACATACTTATGAACAATGGCTAATCGTGACCGTGACAGAAAAACTCTGAACACTGCACCGCGTCACAGGCAGGGTTAGATTGGTTGAAGACATGCGCACCATCGACGTGCAGTACGCCTTAGTACACAGCGTCATCGTGCCCCCATATAGGCAATCGGGGTAAGTGCCTTGCCTAAGGACACAACGCAGTAGCGTGAATCAGTCGCTGAAATGGTCACCCATCCAACTACTAACCGCGCTCGACGTTGCTGAACTTCGGTGATCTGATGAGAACCGGTTACCGCGCCGCCACCGCGCCCCCGAAATGGCTCGGATTACGTTCAGGAAATCACAGACATTGTGATTTTGCATTCAGAATTTACTGACACTAAATGTTCCTTCACTCCTTTGGGTACTAGTTCCAGCGACTCGAGAAAGAGCAGCACAGAGCTTAATCTAAGGTGCAAAAAACAGGGGCGTAACTGAGAGTGGTTAGCGGCGACATACCCTAAGTATTTTCCATTCGGGACACTTCGTCTGGATTAGAATCTTAGATAGCAATTCATTCTCGGGACAGTGACTGAGGGAAGAGAATGCAGGCGAGTGAATAATCCTCCTCCTCATTTTGATTTTGTGAGAGTGAAATATTCAGGAGAGTTATTTTAACCTCTTACCTAACGTGACAACCCAAACTGGCCAGCACTATACACGAAAATGACCATACAAATTTTATTTTTTTCATTTTTGCTCTCAAAACATAGCTTATCACCCCTTATTGGAACAAGCTCATTGAGTCCCCGCGTTAGTATCATGTATTTTCTTTCGAGACAAGATTCGATACTGCGACTTGTGTCACACATACAGGCCGTCATACAAACGGAGGTCTGTGGTACATGCTATACAATAAATAAGTCGGGAAGCCCCGGTGTAACAACTGCACAAAGAATTCCCCAACAACTCAATTTTTTAACTGTAATCCCAACTGGCTAATATTGCAACCACATCATCCGAGAGCTCTCTGTTGTTTGCGTTCATGAAAAGTAACAAAAGGAAACCCGCCTTTATTTTTTACAGATGCCATAGTTGTTTTTTCTTTTAATAATTACTTGAATCTTATAATTGGGCCTTCCTCGATCGTCTAATAATTTCAAAGGGAAATAACTTTATCGAAAGTCGAATTTCATGGCGAAAAAAGTGAGGGATGCATCATCCCTGGTATTATAACAAGAAGATAACACAACTGATATCTGATATGTTTTGGTCGATTTGCACTAAATCGATCAAAATAATGTTTTCAAATTTTATGATTTGACCTCACAGATTGTGCCAAGCATGTGTATAGTGAGAAACAACCAATCGGACGTCGCCTTCCTGTGCTGCTACAAGTAACCAGGCTTGGCATTCTTTAGGAGTGCAGGAGTGCTGCACGCCTACTGCACGCCTACTGCACGCCTAGAAAAAAATGAAGAAAGCAATTTTTTGCACCCTTTGTTTTTCTGGAATGCCAGACCTGTTTTGAACTGCCGTTAAAATCTACCTATCATTTCGTTCCCTTAGTTTCAATGTTTTCTCTGTGCCTACTGGCACAGAGAACACACTGGAACTCTGGGGACGATTTGTCATTGTTGCACTGATTCGCAATAATTCATGACCCATTCTGTGTCTCATTTCGCTACATTTTGAGTGTAGAAGACAGTCACATAAGAATTGAATGCAACATTTTGAATAATGAGAAGATGTGTGTGCCAATTTGTCCACTATGTAGCTGAATGTAGTACAATTTTTCAGTCACAATATTAATACTTTGAAGTGAATATAACCAAAATAGCATACAAGTGTTTGCATTGAAACTTTCAGGTGCAATTGCACTCCCAAGCAATCGGAGGAGGGCAATTGTTTTGCACTCCTTGGTTTTCTTGATTGCCAGGCCTGAGTAACTCTGAAAATTTCAAAATATATTTTGCACAGGGCAAAGAATTATTCCAATTGGGACGTTTCTCTTGACATGATGGGGAAAATTTGTTAACTCCCCTGCCCTCCCCTTCCAACATGCCTGCTTGACATAGTTGGAATATTTCATTAGTTCGGTCTTACCTGGAGCTCTGGAAATATCAACTCTTTGTTTGTCCCGCGAGAATTGCTGACAACACTTGCGAAAGAAATTTCTTGAATAACAAAAAGCAATTCATGTTGTGTCTCACAAAACAGAGCTTATGACCCAACCCCTCATTGGAACGAGCTCTGAGACCCTGTTCCAGTGAGTAGGTCATCGGCTTTGATTTTGAGGAGAAAGGGGGAATTAATACAGTTTAAATGGTAATTTTCTCGAACAGCGAGGGCCGGTTGTGTTCGTTACATTAGGTATAGGTTTAAAATCCTTCAAAGCATTCTTTACTTATTTAGTTCTCTCGTCTTCTCATTTAAACTAAACAAAAGATTTCGTACGTAATAACACGTACAAAGTATCAAAGGGTTAACCCTTTACCCAACGTAACGGCCAAAACCGGCCAGCGCTATTCTCAAAAATCGCCAATTAATTTTCACTATTTTTTTCATTTTTTGTCTCAAAAACATAGGTTATGACCCCCCGTTGGAACGAGCTCGTCGAGCTCGTTCCAACGAGGGGTCATAACCTATGTTTTTGAGACAAAAAATGAAACAAGAGGCCCCACGGGGCCTGAGGGCGCTCACCTGATACTGGCCGAGTCATATCACCAAAATAGCAAGGGATTCTGCCTTGTGGTTATTATCAGTTTTTCAACATAAAAGTGTTTTCTCTACTTAGTAACCCAGAGTGTTCATATGTTAGATCCCCATATTGGGTACTCAATAATTTATCTATTTATTTATTGGAATTTAAGGTCACTTTCTAAGGCTACATCATTACAGAGGCATAATTATAATATCAGGTTTGGTCAATCGTTTATGCCTATTACTGCCCACTTTACAGGGCTTTCAACGCAGGAATTGGTTACTGGGCCCAATTTTATCAATAAACCAGAACTTGAACAAATTTCAATTTGCCGCTTCTAAGAAAACTAAAAATCAAATATCAAAAGATTCTGAGAGGAGTATCAGAAAAAAAAGATTTTTTAAGAATATTTCTCATACTGAATTAAGTTATACATTGGGCTCCCATAGGGAACCCAAAAACAAAAGCTTCTGAAGCAGTGGTTTGGGAGAAGAAGATTATTCAACGTTATTCCCATTACCTACAGTGTTAAAAAATGATGACTCGGCACTTTTAGTCCTGGAAAAGTACTTATGATAAAACCAATGGCATTTTTTTCACCATTCCTTTCTCCCGGCCCTAAGGAAGCTTCACATTGTATAAAAATTCTCAGTGCCATGTAGTTCTGGAAATATGGGCATTCAAAAAAAAAAAAATTTTTCAGCTCCTGTAGTTGCCGTGGGGGACAGGAAAACAATTTATGGCATAAATTAGGTATTTGTGACCCAATAAGCCCTCATATCAAATTTGGTTCAAATCGACCTCTTGGTTTGGAAAATAAAAATTTTGGTATAATTTGGGCTTCTACAGTGAGCCCAAATATGAACCAAGGGACTTGGCTTTAACAAACTTCACTCTCAGCCCCCCCCCCCCCCCCCCCCCCTACGAATGCTGTACATCAAATATCAAAAGATTTTGACTGGTGGATCTGAAAAAAAATTTTTTTTTAAAGAATATTGCTCATATTGAACTAAGTTATAATTTGTGCTCCCACAGGGAGACCAAATATGAGCCGAAGGACTTGACTTGAACAACTTGAATCTCACCTCCCTAAGCATACTGTATACCAAATATCAAAAGATTCTGACCGGTGGATGCGAAGAAGATTTTAAAAGAATATACCTCGTATTGCACTAAGTTACAATTTGGGCTCCCAAATATGAACTCAGGGACTTGGCTTGAACAAACATGAATCTCACCCCCCTAAGGATTCTGCATACCAAGTATCAAAAGAATCTGATTTGTGGATCCGAAGAAGAAGATTTTCAAAGAATATCCCTCATATTGCACTAATTTAGTTTAAACAATATTTATTAAAAAATTGAAAAATGTATGCATTTCACAACAATAGCTGAGTAACGAGAAATATGAACAGCAAAAAGTACAGTATTATACATGAAACAACTAAAGACATGGAAATGTGTTACTGTGTAAGAGGGGGATTTGACAGAAAGCTTAAAGCTTATATATAAGTCGTCTCCCGATTTGCACTAATTTGAACATTTGGGTTCCCACAGGGAACCCAAATATAGACCGAGGAATTTGAGTTCAACAAATATGTGAATCAATGTTCCAAAGATGTTATATGTAAAATTTTCGGCATAAATTAGGTACTTATGACCCAATAAGCCCTCATATCAAATTTGGTTCAAATCGACTTTTTGGTTTGGAAAATAAAAATTTTGGTATAATTTGGGCTCCCACAGTGAGCCCAAGTATGAACCCAGGTACTTGGCTTTACCAAACTTCACTCTCAGCCCCTAAGAATGCTGTACATCAAATATCAAAACATTTTGACTGGTGGATCTGAAAAAAAAATTTTTTTTAAAGAATATTCCTCATATTGAACTAAGTTATAATTTGGGCTCCCACAGGGAGACCAAATATGAGCCGAAGGACTTGACTTGAACAAACTTGAATCTCACCTCCCTAAGCATACTGTATACCAAATATCAAAAGATTCTGACCGGTGGATGCGAAGAAGAAGATTTTAAAAGAATATACCTCGTATTGCACTAAGTTACAATTTGGGTTCCCAAAGGGAGTCCAAATATGAACTCAGGGACTTGGCTTGAACAAACATCAATCTCACCCCCCTAAGGATGATGCATAGCAAATATCAAAAGATTCTGATTTGTGGATCCGAAGAAGAAGATTTTTAAAATATATCCCTCATATTGCACTAATTTGAACATTTGGGTTCCCATAGGGAACCCAAATATGGACCGAGGAATTTGATTTCTACAAATATGTGAATCAATGTTCCAAAGATGTTATATGTAAAATATGAAAGCTTTTAGAGCAGTGGTTTGGAAGAAAACAATTCTTTATTTTTTTCCCATTGCCTACTGTGTTAAAAAATACTGACTCAGCACTTTTTCAGAGTCCCGAAAAAGTACCCTATGATAAAACCGATAGCAATTTTTTTTTACCAATCCTTTCTGTTGGTCCCAAGAAAGCTTCACACCAAATAAAAATTCTCACTGCCGTGCAGTTTTTGAGATATAGGCGTTTTAATTTTTTTCTATTTTTAGCTCCTGTGGTTCCCACGGGGCTACAGGAAAAAAAATTTCTGCATAAATTAGGTACTTATGACCCAATAAGCCCTCACATAAAATTTGGTTCAAATTGGCCTCTCGGTTTAAAAAATAGAAATTTGGGGTGGGGCCAAAATTTTTGCTCCTCCCATAACATCGCCAAGTATAGACCTACAAACTTCTCTTGAACAAACTTGAGTCTACACCTCAAAAGGAAGCTGCATACCAAATATCAAGTCTCTGCTATTGCTGGTTCTTGAGAAGAAGATTTTTTAAGAATTGGAGCATTTTTGCCCCACCCCTCTGCTCAATATGAGCCGAAACCTAATTTGCCCAAAAATCAAAATGCCGCTATATAACCCCTACTCACATGAAATTTCATTAACATGCGGCCAGTGGTTTGGAAGAAAAAGACCCAAACACCACCTTCACGCCGGACGACGGACGACGGACGACGGACGCCGGACGACGGACGACGGACGAAAAGTGATCAGAAAAGCTCACCCTGACTTTCAGTCAGGTGAGCTAAAAAATTAGTTATTCAAGAATTTTTTTTGCAAGTGTCGTCTGCTTTTCACGTTAGGTAAAGGGTTAAACAAAAGATTTCGTACGTAATAACACGTACAAAAGTATCAAAGGATTAACAGACTGATTCAGAGCTTGAATGGAAGGGAGGTTCACATTCACCCCATGCACAGTAATCATTCGCCAAGTCGAGAGTTGAAGTTACAAACAGTTTTAGGGCCATGGCCGATAATATTGCGGGGTTCAAATTAACTGTTCAATGGGTCTTTTATTTACTTTGTGTGGCACAGTTGGTTACGGCATTGGACTTCAAACCGAAAGGTCCACTGCTCGTTCCACGTCGGGGGTAACTGCGTTGAGTCCTTGGGCAAGGCACCTATTCCCGATTGCCGCATATGGGTACTGTATCGCTGTGCACTAAAGCGTACAACATGTCGATGGTGGTCTAGTCTTCAACCAATGCTAACCATGTAGGTGATGGGTTAGGATTTTGGGGAGTCTATCAGTTGCTTGCCTCTGCTCAGTGGTTCTCTCCGGGTGCTCCAGTTTCTTCCACCCGTTAAAATGCCTGACACGAGGTGACCGTGGCTGTCGAAAGTGTCATTAAACACCAATAAATAAATAAATTTACTGTGCGAATCCACCTCTCTGGTGGAAATATATGCTGAACACTTTATCAACTTACCTCAACAAAGCATTCCAAACAGGAAGATTTAATTTTTCCTCATAAATGAACCTGTTTCACCGGAAAATTATAAGTCCTTAGCGCTGCTCAAGATATCAATATTTTAATCTCACAGTTTGTTCCCTCGGTCAGCGGTAACACATGTGGAAAACGGTTTCTATATATGTATCCTGTCAGCGCAATTATCAGAACAAGTTTACACGAATGGAAAAGCTCTCATTAACCAGAGAAGCAACCTTTTGTTTTTAGTCTTTAGTACAGGTTGAAATATCTTGGACTTGCACTGCAAGCCAGCTCTAATACACAACGCTGGTTTGATTGTTTTTGAAAGCCTGCCAAAGACCTCACGATAACATTTCCCAATCAATAATATAACAGAAGAAACTATCACAACTTCCCACTCCAAAGCATCTGTGGACAGTGACTGAACTCAATACGTAGAGATATTATTTGATTAAATTCTTCCGCCAATCAAAAATACATTCGTTTAACAAAATTAACACTGCTCTCATGAAATAGTCTTTTCTGGAAACCCGCAGACACAAATATTAACATTGTGAATGGTAGCTATTCTGTCAAACTATGATATGACTATCAGAAACAAACAGCTCCTCACCAGGTAACACACAACGTAACAACAACGTTGGTAGTTAGTTATGGTAAGGTTGTGTCGAACCACCACGTTTAAACAACAATCCACAACTGTATCTGAATGCTGCCAGATAGCTGTGTTGCTGCAACGTTTCGAAGGAGTCAAGTAAAAAGTTTTTAACCGGCTAAAGGGTCTAATTCGGACCCAAGTTGACCATCTTCCTGCAATAAAACAGGTGCCCCAACATACTGTCTCTGGAGAATAAACCTGCTAGTTACATTCCAAGTGCCATGGCAGTTGTTTCTAGACCGGTCTTGGCTGCCTATATAGTTATACAATTTCAAAGTTGCCGCAAGGCGCCTACAACGTCAAGTGAGATATTGTTAACTCCTTGCATGCTACTGGCAGATATTCCTGCCAGGACAGGATTCCTCTTGCCACTGAAATAAGCATAGTTTGGGCACAGTTAATCAAATTGCATCGAGTTTTGCACCACTGGTTTCTTGATATAAATTTAGATAAATTTTTCATCAAATCTAGTCATGGCTGCTTCAGAGCAGCCATGACTAGATTTGATGACAAATATCTTGAAAATACTCAGCGGGTTAAGAGTTGAATGTTGTAAGAAGGCTGTGTTGTCCGTAACGTTCCAACAGCGTGTACGCAACGCTAAGTAAGACGTTGCCAAACGTATCGTCTGTATTGCCACAACGTTTTCACGACGCGACTACGACGTTGTTGACCTGATATTTATTGCCAACGTAATGAAAAACACTGTCGCTTCCCCCACTGGGTGTCCATAATTGTACTGTAAATGATCGTTTTGGTAACAAACACGCAACATTTCCCCAACTTTGTTACAATCACAAAGTTCTAGCTGAGGATCAATATGACTGTAGTTTGCTAATCAATTACGGATCAATAGGAAACAAGAGTCAGCCTTTCGAAATTCGCATCATGTCTGCTTCAAACGAGGCTCACGTGACGTCAATAATGTGCGTGGGTTTTCAAGGCGACAATTTTACCAACGCGTAATAAAATTGCCTGTGTTGTTTTCGCTGAACACCACGAGCAAACAAACATCTTTATAATTTATTTTCACATTTCATTTGTCGTAATTTTAAATGTCCATTGCCATATAATAAACACGTTATTACAACAGTCAATCAATCTGTTTTTGTCATCGTCAGTCTCGTTGACGCCAACAGCGTCTTGTTTAATCTCGTTAACTCTGTTGTAATAATCTACAGGTATTATACACAATACGATTCTGTCTTGAAGGTCGGAAGTTTCAGAACATACATGTATAGAGCACAGTATTTTTCCTGATAAATGGGTCGTTTAAAGACTTTCGTAGGAGGCAACAACTGTCACAGGTGGTTGGTTACTAGTAGGGTTTAATCCCGGGAACGGGAGTTTTCTGGTCCCCGTTTTCGAAAGTCAATCACGATACCGGGAATGTGCCGGTTGTCGTTTCTGAATATCAGTCACGATACCCGGGAAATTCATAGGACAGAACCGGGAATTAAAGGTTGCGTTCCGCAACCTTTGATTCTCGATTCTAGTCTATGAATTTCCCGGGAATAGCACCCACTTTCAGAACGGGTAACCGGGAATTCCCGTTCGAGAGATTAAACCATAGCTCCAATGGTGATGCTGGTCGCGAAAGAAATTGATATCCATCGTAATCACACAAACCATAATACGCAATCATTGACACCATGGTTTATGAATTCCCCGGGTATTGTGATTGACTTCCAGAACCTGGTGCCGCAGAGCTTTGGATTCCACTTTCCCGATATTAAACATTAGTTACTAGTGTTGGTGATATAAGACTCGGACCATCCCCAAACAGCGGCCACGGAAATCGCCAGTTTCGTGGATAATTACAATGACCGTAGACTTCTTGCCTGAACTTCTCACCAAGAAGCATAGGTATGTACATAAGAACTGTAGAGACAATTCATTCCATGGTCTGCTAAACAAAGGTCAACTCCATCCCCTCCCCTCCCCAATATGTGAAGATAGTTATGAGCCAAGCTGTTGATCAGTAGCCACTTCTTGGCTCATGGGCAGCACATTTGCTGATTTTGTCTTCAAGTTTCTACTAAAATTGCAGGTTTCTCGCCAGGTCCTAAAGCTACGCATGTTATTAATTATTTATTGGTAATTAACGGCACTTTCCCCAGTCACGGTCATATCGTATTGACAAGCTATGAATGTACTACGAAATAGGACTCGGGAGTGTGTGGTGTATTTTCTATCTCGGCATTGCATTCAGCAGATACAAACGAGATGAGTAAACAGAAAAAGCGAACGTAGAAGTTAAAGTTCGTCGACCAATCAGTACGTGTTGGAATATTCATTGCACGCAGTTCGTCGCATTACCGGATGAAGTGAAACGAGACTTGCTGATTATTTCGTTTCACGACGTAAAAACTGGAATGAAAGTGTCAATGACACTACAGCTTAACTTGACTGTGTGTAGTATTTGATGAAAAGGATAATGTTCAATGTTTATGATGTTCAATGTTTATGAAAGGATTATGAAATAAGACAAGAATTGTGATAATTAAGGACATTGTACCGAGTCATCCTACCAAGTTACAATGAAATCCCTTCATAAATATGACTCGTAGACTTTGCTAAAGGAATCTAGGTCACGTGCCCGATCGCTACCAAAATAGGAAGTCTCATCTAGATATCATACCGAGTCATCCTACCAAGTTACAATTAAATCCTTTCATAAATACGTCCTGCAGTCGGTGCTAAAGGAATCTAGGTCACGTGCTCAAGCGGCGGAACGGTTGGCCGTTCGTGACCAAATAGGATAGTCTCATCTAGACATCATAGCGAGTCATCCTACCAATTTACAGTGGAATCGCTTCATAAATATGAACTGTACACTGTGCTGTGACACAGATCTAATCTAAGTCACATGCCCGTGCGGTCGCCACGGTTGACCGATCACGGCCAAAATAGGACGTTCTCATCTATATAGTATACCGTGTCATCCTACCAATTTACAATGAAATCCCTTCATAAATGCAACCCGTAGACTGCTAAAGGAATCTAGGTCACGTGCCCTTTGCGGCCGTCACGGTTGCCCGAACCCGACCAAAATATGACGTTCTAATCAAGACATTATACGAAGTCATCCTACCAAGATACATTGAAATCCCTTCATAAATACGACCTGTAGACTATGCTAAAGGTTTTCGGGTTTTAACCCGCGCAGCTACCACGGTTGACCGATCGCGGCAAAAATGGGACGTTCTTATCTAGACATGACTTCGAACCATCACATGAAGTTTAGTAATGATCTGACAAGAGCTACGGGGTGTAGCCTGTGCTACAGAAAATGTGGACAGATTCACAGACTTCCGCACGCGTGATGGCATTTGCTTATCTTGTCTTTGTATATGTCAAATTGTGATAATACGAGCGACAGTGCACAGAACTATTGAGTAAAGTATTTGCTAAACGTGCCAAGAACATCACCCACATCAGTTGCAAAGTTGACCAAAAAAACTCAACACAGAGAGAACATTTAAAGCTTCGGGGGACAGAAAGCAGAGTATGCGTTTTAGTTTTATGGGTCGTACCGGCTTCTGTTGTTCCACCACGGTGTTGGTGCATTAATTTTTAATGTACCGCTACGAAATGCTTTGCGTACGAAGGGTCCATTATTTTGGCAATGATTAGGCGCTTTTACAGAATTGAAGATAATTTTATTAAAGTTTTGTCCATGAATCATATCTCCAACTGAGCACACCAGTGGAACTTCCAAGCTAAGCGATATTAAATTGGTTTTCCATTCGATTACTTTGCTGTGAACGTTTTTATAAAGTCACATAGTGAGCTATGACTGTCAGATTTTACACTCAGTTCGTTTGATCATTCTTCCCGTTCAATCGTCCTTCGTTTTTCGTACAAACTTATCGCTTAAGCTTCACGATAGTCTTCGTGTTGAGAAGCTGGAGACGGGTCTAAATTAATTCCTTCCTTGGTTTAAGTGTCGGATCAAAAGATGGCAATGTGCATAAAATGGATTCATTCTCCCGACTCTCAAGATGTTGATGGGCCACTATATTTGTTCAGCGGGCACGCTGGTTGGTGATAATTAACTTACAGATACAGAGCAAGAGGTTTATTGCGTTATTTGCTGGGGATATCGACAGGACAAGAAGACGATATGATCTCTCAACGCACGCAGTATAGAACATTTCTAGCGAACGTGAATTTGATTCATGCATTTTCTATCCAGACGTCGCGAGTCCTGTATGAAAAAGCTTACAACGAGTCTAAAGAAGATTTGCGCGGATTCAAACGAATGTTGCGCGAATGAATCTATTGTCACATTTTAAAATTTGTTTTTTCATATGAATGTGTGTAAAGGACTTTCTGGGTTTACGAGTTTCACAGAAATATTTATTTTTCTTCTTTTTTCATTCCATGTGGAAAGTGATTGTAAAATATGTAAATTGCTTATAAAAGTAATTGTTACTCGGTCAACATATGCCTGTCACGTGGCTCATTGGACCAAAACGCTTAAACTTTTTTTTTTTAAAATGGCGAATCTGTCTGTCTGTCTGTCTGTCTGTCTGTGTTTGTGTCTGTCTGTCTGTCTGTCTGTGTCACAGAGGTATACGTCGTACGGATGGGCTTAGAAGCTATTTTGCACTGGGTTTAGGATGTACATTCGCTATTCTGTCTGTCTGTCTGTCTGTCCGTCCCCGTATGTATGTATGCATGTATGCATGTATGCATGTATGCATGTATGTATGTATGTATGTATGTATGTATGTATGTATATGTATGTATGTGACAGTGTCGCATAATTGGACGAGACTGTCACGGAGAGAGTAGGAAAGTAGGCTGACTAATGGGGGTAAACCGTTAGAAGTAATAAAATATCTCCGCACTGTACGTCAGCATCCAGCCTGCTTCACTACTCTCTCTCTCTCTATGATTGTCTCATCAAAAGACTGCGTTAGTGAATTTTACTCCAGGCGGATATTCATGATTTCGGGAAGCAATAGTGCATAATTGCCATATAGCTTGCACTAGGTGGTCCATGGTTAAAATAACCTTTATATGAGCAAAAACATCCCGTAACGGTTTTTCTCCAACATTTAATGCAGCATAAACTGTTGGAGATTAGCTGATTGGAGCAATATCTATTGATCTTGGAATCCCCCAAAAATTTAAAGTGCCAGTTTTGTAAAAGACTTAAAATATTTGCACTGAGTGTCCATTCAAAATTATGAGAGTTGAAGACAAGGTGGATGACAAGTAAAAAAATATGTCTTTTTCAATTTAGTGCGGAACTGGATGGTAAGTGAATCCCCAAATTTGAATACAGACAACACACGGCAACATATATTTTTTCTAGTTCATTTTTAATGGGATGATACACGAAGTGGGTAGAGGAATGTTTCCCCCAAATAAGCTTGGTGACCTAAGGAGACAGGAAAATGTTAACACTGTCGCCAATGGAAATCATTTTTGTTTTTTAAACCCTATGATCTCAACGATTACCTGGTGCCTTTTTCAGAAATTGTAAATAACTGACAAATTTACAATCCAGCTCTCGTTATTGTGGTACAGCAATACTGTATGTGTGAAGCATCCACTTTTATAACACGCCTGTTCTATGAAATCCCCATCTACAGCAACACTAAACCATGCGGAAAATAAAAATCTGTTCCGCACAAACGTGCGGAACGGAAATCGTTGACGGACTATTTTTTATAAAGAAGCGAAATTTCACTGGAATTTTCTACAAATCTTGCACCGTAATTACAATCTGAATCGCTAACGATAGCTGTTCTAGAAAGCTGCCAGTAGGCACCTCGAACACATTGGGACTCAGGGAACGAAACAGTAACACGGGTTCCCCTCGCAAATTTGGTTGGCGATAAAATGTGTCCTTTTTGTTGATAGTTGTCAAATGAACTGCTGAGTATCCTTCTAATAATTGCTTTTAGAGACGTGAAGGCGTGCAAAAAAACACAGAGCGACACGCGTGTGTGAATGGGTTAATCGATATGGCACTTGTGCCATTGAGGAAGGATAAAACTCGCGGCCTGCTGTCTACAAACCACTCTGAGAGCTCTGTCAAACAAGACTGATGTAGTTATATTCCTTGTTGCATGAAAAGAATAATTGCTGTATAGAAAGAGGATTTTGTTAGAAAGAGTTTTGTAGAGGGATTTTGTGAGGGGCGGGGATTATCGAGGATGGATTTTGTCGGGGATTATGTCGCGGCTGATCCAGAAATTCGGATCCAAAGAGGCCTTTGAGTAAACCCTAATGGGCGCAACATACGTGTAGAGAGGTTGATGAGGATACCATATCATTTCATATCACCGAGAAGAAAGGTGACACGAGTACAGGTTTTATACAGATATTCTATGAAGTTAATTCCGGATAAAACACTTTACAACAATGTCTCGAGATTTTTTTATTCTCATTTCTAACACCCTGGGGCAGTGAGACAACAATTTAATTATACTGCCAGGACAAGCACATTTTTTGGAGTGACCATAATGAATAAAATATACTAATTTATGTTTCGGGCAACACTTCATGAGACCAGTGTGCAATTTCGTAATGGACATTTGTGAAGCTTAATTATTTCCAAAGGGAACGGTTCTCGGAGCCAGCCAACACTGATTGAGAGGTTTCTCTTGATGAGTGGTCAATTCATCGGCAGACAAAACTGGTACATTATTTACAGAGTTTGACGACTCTGTTCTCGAGTCATTATTTTATCTTAAAATACTCTTTTCTGGATGTGATTTGCTTCTTCCATGCTACATATCATATGTTATATATTAACCACTTCGCGCGTAGAATTCATGCATGGCAATTTTTAATTTTGAGAACGTGAATTCGTATTTGGCGAGATATTAAGGAGGTGTCACTCACTTCAGTTTTATTGTCACCTTGTGGAGCAGTCGAACAGAGTTCTACTACCGATAGTATTCTGCCCAATCAAAATCTTCTTTTTTGAGTTTGCTGGGCGAAATCAAAAGTTTGTTGGATGATTATGCAGAAATCTGCTTTGCTGAATAATTTTGTGTGAAGTACTGTGAACTCACAGTCATTCTTCTGAGTATCAACACAACAGAAGTTCGAACACATGGGCCAAGATAGCCAAATGGATAGTCCATTTGCTCGGAGGATCCTGCTTTATTAACCCTTTACGTAACATGAAAAGCAGACGACACTTGCAAAAAAATATTGAATAACTATTTTTTTTCATTTTTTTGTCTCAAAAACATAGGTTATGACCCCTCGTTGGAAGGAGCTCGACGAGCTCGTTCCAACGAGGGGTCATAACCTATGTTTTTGAGACAAAAACAATGAAAAAAATAATGAAAAATAATTGGCGATTTTTGAGAATAGCGCTGGCCGGTTTTGGCCGTTACGTTGGGTAAAGGGTTAAAATAATGTGCGCGCTTGGCTTGTTCAAACGCCACAGCATACACTATAAAATCAATTGAATTACAAATTAACCACAATCAACTGGGTTGAGTGAATATGAACCCGATTGGCTTCATATTCACTCAACCCAGTTCATTTGGGTTGATTTTTAGCCCAACTGATTTTAGAATGTACGAATACACTCACACAAGTACTTGCTGGTTTAGGGATATGCCAGTCGGACTGGCCCTTGAAATTAGTCAAGGTAGTCGGCAATGTCACGATAAAAGAAGTGGTAATATGTACCACCGACGTCTGCTCTGAATAGGTCATAGAAAAGCAACGGTGTGTGTAAATAAAACAGGCAATTTCATGTCATGGTTGGGCAATCATAGGCCCCGACACCCCGACCTGTATCCGAAGATAGACAGGGGTATATTTGTAATCGGTCAATCGATGTGTGGATATCCAATTATATGTTTACGTGTTAACCCGGCAACGACTTGAGGACCCGGCAAGCATATTTTATCATGGACCTAGATCATCGGACAGACTAGTCAATGGTTCATGCAATGCAAACTTCCTGTAATCAGTGTGTGCCGTCATCAATCCAATATGTTACATGCAGAACAGGATGTGAACACACCTAATACCTCTGTCATCATTCAACTATTTTTGTAATTTTGTTCTATCTGGAAACGACCTCGAAAAACCTTAAAGCTTACTGTCGGATCCCATTTTATTGTACCGATGTGCATACTACACAAGTTCAATGGAAATACAAATTGTATAAACTAATGCAAACAACTTTATGGACTTCAAGTCTGTTTTCAGATTTGGACTACCACAAACAGCTCTTCAATACCACTGTTGTCTGCCCTTCATTTCGGGTTCACCACAAACGAGTGTTTCACCTTTCTCACTACCTCCCCAACATCAACACCCTCATCATTGCCGTCACCAGTCTCCTCTGCTTAAAGCAGAGGAGACGGTGACGGCAGTGAAGAGGAGAGTATTGATGCTGGAGAAGGTAGAGGTGATAATGCGAGTTATTCTGAAAATAAAGACGAGATTGAAGAAGGTTTGCGTTTACATACATACTTATCTTAGGAAAAGAACTTTAGATTAGCCATATTTTTGAGTATTGTGATAATCTATGTTACTAGCAAGTGAGGCTATAGCTGGAAATAAAAACATCGGGTGACCTGGTGCCAAACTATCATATATGGAACAAATACCCGCGTGTTGGTTCCACGGCACCTACCTGCCCTTTGGTGTGTAGAATTTTAGGGGTTAGGAGAATGGAAGCGTACACTTGGCACGTTGTTATATTTCATTTTACAATGCTAAAAAGCAAAAGTTCAGCTTGTTTTGACCGTGACTGTTGCTGTCAGTACTGAATTTGTTTCAAAAATTTGTTTTATAATAGCATCTTCGCTGAAAACATATTCCACTCCGCTCTCCTGTTTCAGCAGATATAAGAGTTTAAAATGCCATAAATTACAGGGTTTTATCCCGATAATTAATGAGTTTCCTTTAATACTTACATGTAAGGCAGTAGTTCATAAATCACCTAACTAAATTCAATGATGAGTTATTCGTGCTTTTATATCAACCAGGAACAAACTGCCGATGCTGTATGTTCGTTTTTGACGTCAACGGAAATATTGTTTTCATTCTTTTACATGAACAAAGCACCGCTCTGAAAAGGGCTGTAACAAAAGCTCAAGATCGGCGGGGTGTGACTCATGTCTCACGAGGTTAGACTCCCAAATGATTTCGAAGGCATCTTTATTTTTAACCCATAGTATACTGAACTATTTTGCAAGTGAGAGAAGGTGAATTTACTTTGTTAGGATTTACTGGAGAGTGTCAGTAGGCCTTCTCCAATACATTTTAACAAGACAAAACCATATGAGCGAAGTACGTTTGCTTGTAAACGAATACCAATCCCATTCACAGAAAATAAAGCTTTTTAACCCTTTACCTAACCAAACGACCAAAACCGGCCAGCGCTATTCTCAAAATTCGCCAATTAATTTTCATTATTTTTTTCTTTTTTTGTCTCAAAAACATAGGTTATGACCCCTCGTTGGAACGAGCTCGTCGAGCTCGTTCCAACGAGGGGTCATAACCTATGTTTTTGAGACAAAAAATGAAAAAAATTAGTTATTCAAGAATTATTTTTGCAAGTGTCGTCTGCTTTTCATGTTAGGTAAAGGGTTAACAGCCTTCAACATAGCCCAAATATGGGCTTCTAGCACTCAATTAGTTAAAATTTCTACAGTTTTTTTTTTTGTTCACAAGATTAGTCATTCCGAGAATTGCATTGACGTTCCTCCTTTCGTGCTGCCAGATAACTGCCCTACAAATAGGTCTTCTAAATATCCAAGAGGACCCATTCCCCTCTTAACGACACTTTCGACAGCCAGAGACACTCAAAGTCGGGCAGTTTTACGGGTGGAGGAAGCCGGAGTACTCGTAGAGAACCACCGAGCAACAGCGAGAAACTGTTAGACTCTCCAACGTACTAACTCCGCACAAGCAGGGTTGGTATTTCGTCGCATGGTATTTCGTCCCCATAGGGGACATAGGACATTCTAGCATTCAGGCGACGATTTGTTGAAGACAAGTGCACCATCGACGTGAAGGACGCCTCAGTACATAGCGCCACCGTGCCTCCACGTGGGTAATCGGGACTAAGTGCCTTGCTCAAGGACACAACGCAGTTACCCTTGGCGGCGATCGTACCCCAGACATTTTGGTTTGAAGTCCAATGCCGTAACCACCGAGCCACCACGCTATCAGTATTTATTTTCCAACAACATGTAATTAGTACAAAGGTACAAAAGATACAGATGACTTTGACAGGTGAAAACGGATTCAGCAACAACCTGTAAAATGTGTTCAAGGCTGTTTCCGTGGTACGTTCTTTATCACGCAAAACTGTATAACGCGAAAGACACCTTTTACATATAGCATTAGCTTTAACCAACTGAGTGAACAAATACAAAGAATGATTCTACACAAACACCTCAGAGGCGACCATCATGCAAGATTCTGGAGCTTAAGTTTGTGCCGTGCAGCTGAGTTACTTGCTTCCACGGATGTTAAAGATATGTACTCAAGAAGAAGAGGTTTCATTTAAATACCAAATAAGATCACTATAAAATGTGTAACAAATACTAAATATTATCAGACCACACTCTATAATCAGTTGGGTTAAAAATGAACCCAAATTAACTGGGTTGAGTGAATATGAACCCAATTGGGTTCATATTCACTCAACACAGTTGATTTGGGTTGATTTTTAACCCAACTGATTTTAGAGTGCACGAGCATAGAATATCTATAAATGTCGTAAATTTTGAAGCCACAGCTCGTCACACGCGGCTCATCATCTACGCCACTGATTTGTTCATAAATGAACGGACCAGTGAGTGCATGAAAAGTAAGACAGAACAGTACTTTTTCGACAGTCAGCTGCCGCCGCATCCACTGATTCTATAATTCTATAATCAACGCCACTGAACACGGGAAACTCGAATACAGAAACCTGTTGTTGAAAAATAACCACTAACGACAAGAAAATACTTGGAGTCTGCACTCAAGTATTGAACACAAATCATCTTGGAATTCTTGACAAATTCCTCTGAATATTTTCGCATTATTCAAATGGGTGCTTCTCACGTGCAACGTAAATTACTTTGGCGTGTGTGGAGGACACGCAGAACACGTGCGTGCATGAAGTAATCAAATCTACACGAACAACACGCGTTATCGCTGTTAGGATAAGTGATTAAAATAAAAAAAAAATCCAAATTAGATGCTGCAACATTCATTAAGGTTGTCCCAGTGCGTATCGAAGAGTGTTGCTTTAACCACAAATGGGAAGAAAATTAGTTTTGTTTCGAAAAGTATTTCCAGACTTTGTAACGAAATTAGCACAATAACACTGGAATATATGATTTATCCGTTACTTAACAAACACCAACTTAGTGCTTAACCCTTTAACAAACGTAACGGTCAAAACCGGCCAGCGCTATTCACAAAAATCGCCATTTAATTTTCATATTTTTTCATTTTTTGTCTCAAAAACATAGGTTATGACCCCTCTTTGGAACGAGCTCGTCGAGCTCGTTCCAATGAGGGGTCATAACCTATGTTTTTGAGACAAAAAATGAAAAAAAAAATTAGTTATTCAATAATTTTTTTGCAACAGTCGTCTGCTTTTCATGATAGGTAAAGGGTTAATGATGGAATATTCAAGTAATACGGAATATGTATTTATTTATTGAAGTTTAACGACACTTTCAACATCCAGGGTCACATCATGTGTCGGAAATATGCAATTTTAACACCGCTGTTGGTCAAACGTGACAATCAGTTGAACGATATCATTAAACTTTTAAACTGTGGATAAGCTACATCTCGTCCCTTGATTGCATTAATACGCAAAACGCAATGTTTCCGTGGTGCACGTATTGGGAAACATTTCGCGTTTCGAACCTGAATGTGGGGGTGACACCTTCGTACAAGATTGGTCAGAACTCTCTCTCTCTCTCTCTCTCTCTCTCTCTCTCTCTCTCTCTCTCTTGCAGCCACACAGAATATCTCCATTCCCGGAGAATGTCGTTCCGAACACACACGTACTTTATGCAAGGCTGGATTAGGCCTAAAAAATGTACAGGTCACATATTAGGAACGGACTGGTTTATCGGTAGAAATATACATTTTTAAAAAGCCGGAAGATTGTCAGTGAACGATACAGAAAAGATGGACAGTATAATGAGCAGAAAACAGTTAAGTATTGGATCACTAAAACTTTAATCCCACGACACTTTAAAGTATTACACACCCTCCCCGGAAATACCAAGCAAATTGATCCATTTGCAGTAGACAGTATTGTGAACTACTTTTCCTTTTAGTAACATGGAAGTGAAAGGATTAATTTTGTTCAGAAAACTCCATTTAAATGTACTTTTTTAATTCGTTCACTTAATTCAAGTTCAAACCTGGTATTGGTACACAAAGCAACTCGGGTAGGGTACGTGGGGCAGGAGTCAAAGAGCCTTGTTGGCGTTTTTCCTGTATTTCACGCGGGCTGAAATACAGGAAAATCTCCATTATCCTCGTTGTGTTCTGCCTCAGAACACTTCGTCCCCTGAGTTCCAGTGTGTTCTATGTGCCAGTAGGCACATAGAACACACTGGAACTCACGGCACGACTTTCCTGTTCTGCTCCTTCCTTTAGATTTCGTATGAGTCAAGAAAAATTAGCTGCATATCAAAATTGAACAGTGTGTGAAACTTTGTTGATGTTTCTTTTGTTTTCTGGTGATTTAACAGAGGCTATGTCGGATGCACGAAAGAAACGCGCTACAAGATGTTTCGCTTCTGTTTAACCCTTTACCTAACACAGTATTTTTAAAAAATAAATAAAATTTCATATTTTCGAAAACAAATTTCACAATTTTTCAATAAAACCACACAGATATAGATATCGACGAGCTGGTTCCAATGATATCCATATTTATATGGTTTTATTGGGATATTTTAGGTTGTGGTAGGTTTATTCTGGTTGATTTTCTGGCCCTGTTTTTCCGCTATGTTAGGTAAAGGGTTACTCTTTAAACCGGAGAAAGATTTAAGGAAATCAAGAAGTTACCCGGGTCTAGAGTAGTGGACGGCATGAGAGATGATGTCCCGTTCCTCATACAAATAAGGGTGGTCAGTTATTGATATGTTTTGTTGTGCCAGTGGCTGCATGCGTGTATCGTCTGCCCGTACGCTCTGTTGTCGACTCCAGTAATTGGCCGAATCCTTGTCACCCTTTAGAGAGCTTCAAAGGCGAACTTTCACTCGGCCACACACGTTGACACCACGCCAAATGCACATCAAACAAGCAAAGCCGCCAATACCAGACACAGCCACTTTTGGGTGCTCAACCAAAACACCCTAACTATAATGATTAGGGAACCCATGTCATTTCTGTATGTGTCCCCTTCCCTGTATCTCAATCTTTTCTTATACTCACAAAATTCGAGTGATTACCCGAGTGATATTTTCATGGTAAATCTCTCTCTCTCTCTCTCTCTCTCTCTCTCTCTCTCTCTCTCTCTCTCTGAAAACTTTTTCGATGCTTTATTACTGTATCTAAATTGATTCAGAGTTGCAAACACGTTCAAAATGTGCAGGGTTCCTGCGATTATCCTGTATCGGAATATTTCTTACGCGAAATGTCACGTATCAAACTTCGTGGAGCCACAGTGACTGGAATTCCCAGATATTCATTCGAAAATAAACTGATCATTTTTATGTAAAACATAATGATGAATAACCGTCGGTCATTTCAACCATCTATAATTCGTCTATCAATTCGTGATGTTTAATGCGAATCTGCTGCATGATATTAGAAGTGAATTTGATAAACCGTAACCCGAGCGCATTAATTTCCCAGAGATTCCCAGATACGTCGATGGTAAATTGGCCTTATTATAGCGCCATATCAAATAATACATAATCGTTAATTACGGGTGATTGTGATAACGATGTGCTCACAGCGGGGTGGACACGTGACTTTTAGCTAATAATCCCCCATTAGTGTAACTACCACAGAAAACAAGCACCCTTCCTTGCCACTGCACTGGCTTTGGAGCGATCTGGTCGATGCGTATTCTAAAATTTATCATTATTCGTTTGAAGCAAAAATAAACAAAATCATTCCATTCACTCCTCCCCATCCCACATAAGGTGAAAGTTTTGCTTTTTGCATAAAATCACTCATAAATCCCCCAAATCTTGTTCTCAAGCAAAAAGACCAGATTATAAGTTATTGTGATGAATTGACGGTAACATGGTCTGAGGTTGGCGGCTCGGAGCTTATCTTCAACCGAGACGCCATGTTACAGTCAATTCATCACAATAACACATATGTTCCAAAAGACACTACCAATAGCACAAAACCTACATCGTGAAACACGAGAGGCTTATTTACTAAACTTGTCTCTCTCTCTTTGTTCCGGGATGAACTCCTCCGTTTCTCGACCGATCGATCTCAAATTTTCTACACGGGGGTAATTCGTCCCTGCGAGTAACATGGGATGGGAGCTGTGCCCGTGTGGGGTGACCTCCACCTTGAAATTGATGACCTTGACCTTTTATTTCGAAAACAGCTGGGCCGATCGGGCGATCGGGCTAAAATTTCATATGCGCGGGTATAATGACCCATCGATCATTTTGACTTTACCAGGGTGCCCGTGCGGGGTGACATTGACCTTGAAATTGGTGACCTTGAGCTTTTATTTCGAAAACGGCTGGGCCAATCGGTCTAAAATTTCATATGTGCGGGTATATTGACCCATCTATCATTTTGACTTTATCGGGGCGCCCGCGTGGGGTGACCTTGACCTTGAAATTGGTGACCTTGACCTTTTATTTCGAAAACGGCTGATATACATCTTCTCCCGTGCAATGCCGGGTATCACCCGCTAGTAATCAATAAACCAGATAAACTCCTTCCATCTCAGTTCAAATCGTAAATCGGTTTGTAATTTAAACAACTCTTCATCGGGAACACCGTCTGATGCACGTGTGAAAAATCCAGAAAAATGAAGCGGCTTGCTAGTCACTCCGGGAATCCGAATCGATCGCTCAGACGGTCACCCATCCGAGAACTAACCGGGCTCTCGAGGTTGCTTAACTTCGGTGATCTGACGAGAACCGGTTACCACAACGCCACCGCGCCCCCTGGTAATCTATAGGAAAAAGGAGTTGTGATGCTTTCCCGCCTTCTCTGTTTTTTTTTTTACGTCAGCCATGCCATTTACGTTTTAACCCTTTACCTAACAAGAAAAGCAGAAGACACGTGCAAACAAAATTCTTGAATGACTAATTTTTTTCATTTTTTGTCTCAAACACATGTTATCACCACTCATTGGAAAGAGCTCGACGAGCTCGTTCCAATGAGGGGTCATAGCGTATGTTAGTAGTAGGAGAGCGATGGATCGTCCCTCACTGGCCGGACCCCGGCCCGGACCCCGAAAGTGACGTCATGTCACGTGACCCAGTGGCGCCATGTTGTGTTGTCATGGTAACCCGCATGAGCGGTCATTTTGTGACGTCATCTTCATAGTGATACGTCGTGTGAGTGCGCATGCGCAGCGCGTGTTGTTAGGGTGGTACGTGTTTCCGTCGTCCATTTTGTATACTGGAGGCCGCCATCTTGGTTTCTATGGTAGCACGTGGTTGCTATGTGACCCAAAACCTTCTAACAAGACAGGGGTATGTTCGGAGGGTATGTTCGATTGAATCGGCGTATCACGAATTACCCAAATGAACCCGATAAGTTTTACTATTTCGAATTATTAAGTATAATTTCTATATACCTATACCTATTAAATACCGAAATGAGGCTAATAGTCGTGGTAAATTATACCTCATTGAGGGATTTTTTATGGCCCTCATGACCTCAAAATTCAATGAGGCTATGAGGGATAATAAATGAGGACTCACTGAGGGCTTTTACTTAGCCCCCATGGCCTCATACGACAAAAAAGGAATTCCATAGCCACGGGTGTTTTCCAAAATGGGATTCATAGGATATGGCCATTGGATATAGAGGTGATGAGAATCGGATACGACTTCGTTGTAATAAGGGGAGATAACTCTGCATACAGATTATGGGAAATCAAGCAATCTGATTGGTTAGTTATAATCTATATAAATGATCTAGATAAATGAAACAACAAGATTACTCGGAATAGGGTCAGAACTAACAAGAACAGACCAGAATAGCTAAATATAGTAATAATAAGCAAAGCTGTTCCAACTAATAGGTTCTTCTACGCTACTGTAGTATACTCTAGAACAAAGGAGCATGGCCAGATAGGCGAAAACTATTGTATATACAGATAGAAGCAGAGAATTCTGAAAGAATTCGAAATAGTAAAACTTGTTGGGTTTATTTGGGTAATTCGTGATACTCCGATTCAATCTAACATATCCTCCGAACATATCCCCTGTCTTGTTAGAAGGTTTTGGGTCACATAGCACATACCACGTGTTACCATAGAAACCAAGATGACGGCCTCCAGTATACAAAATGGACGACGGAAACGCTTATCACCCTAACAACACGCTCTGCACATGCGCACCCACACCACGCATCACTATGGAGATGACGTCACAAGATGGACGCTCACGAGGGTTACCATGACAACACAACATGGCGCCACTGGGTCACTTGACATGACGTCACTTCCGGGGGCCGGGCCGGCCGGGGTCCGGCCAATAAGGGACGATCCATCGCTCTCCTACTACTTATGTTTTTGAGACAAAAAATGAAAAAAATAATGAAAATTAATTGGCAGTTTTTGAGATTAGGAATTTCATTTATGCTGGCTGTGTTATTTTGTCGTAACCCGTGGTGTGCTCGCGTATTCCACGAATAACGTAACCTGAACAATCTTTCTCGGGTTACGTCCAAGTCTGTGCGGGTCCATCACCGGGAACTTTGCTTGTGCCTTTTTAAGGAAATTTAGAGTTGTCCGGGTGAAAACTTCACAACCTTCCTAAGTAAATCACGCCCTCTCTCTTTCTCTCTCTCTTCCTCATACATTGTAAATATAGCAGCTATTGGGGGCGCATCCAGGAGCTAATATACTATAAAACTTCAACAACTGTATTTTCTAGAACTGTATTTTCTAGTTATGACTTTAAATGGGTTAAAATGAACCATTAGCATTTTCAAAGATTTAAAATACTAATGATTCATTTTGGTCAGTTATATTAATTGGTGGAAAATACAATTCTAGACAATACAATTGTAAACGTTTTATAGTATTGGCTCCTAGGGCTAAATGAAGTAAGGGGGCAAAAACATATTTCTCACTATCTTCATTTCACCTCGTGCTGGGTTAAAAGAGAGTATCCACATACGGGAAGGTCCAGGATCTTCCACAAGAAAAAATATAATTGTTCATGCCAACTGCAGCATCCTGAGTTGACTTTTAAGGTTTAAATACCCAGAAAGTCGTGATAATACAGGAGCAAAATGTCCGAAGGAATATGAGGATGAGGGAACGTGAATCAGTTTTAGGGATTTCATAGCTGTGCTTCGTTCATGTGAACGTACATGGGATTGACATTTTTCGGGAAGTGATGGAGCGGTGTGAGACAACAGTTTCAGCAGTATTCATTCACAAATTATATAATAAAACTATAGCATTCTTGTAAACGTTGCTGGATGACAGTTAGTACGTTGGGGAGGCTAACAGTTCCTCGGCAGTTCACTCAGGGTACTCCGGCTTCCACCGTCCGTAAAATTCTACGGTACCATTTGACCCTGGCTACAGAAAGTGTCATTAAATCCATTTAAACAAAACAAACTAACACAGAATAGTATATTATGTCTTTCATTCACAAAGTGAGTGTTAAAACTGTTAACTTTGTTTCTCCTGTAATGATGTTTCCAATGTTACACTTTTTCGTCTACATCGAGTGAGAGGTTTTTCAACTATACACCTAACACAGCAGCCCGCGGCTCGAATCGAACATAACATAAAGTACCACTGAAATGAGCAGGGAACGAGGAGGTTTCCAATCTTTTCCAATTAGAAATTATACTTAATAATCTAATTTTCTGAACTCTCTCTCATCTTTGAATCAAGCATTATTTTTGTTTATTTTTGATGTGCATGTAGGATAACCCTTCGAAGTTCGTTCCCCTGTGAAATGGTTACAAAGCATATCTTCAAAATCTCGATCTTGCTGCCCATACAATCTCATGGACATTCAAATCTCGTGTATAATATTATAACCCTGGGAAAAAAGGAATTATTTCCTGTGAGAATGGACCGGCTGCAGAAAGCTCATTAAAGAGTGCATCAATAATATCATCTTGAAAATTACTCTCCTAAGACATGGTCAGAGATATCCAGTTTCAGTCCAAGCTGTGACCGCTGTTATATCAGTTAATTCGACCAAATTTTCAAGACGCTTACACGCTTAATGAAAACTAATTGCTGCAAATAATGATGAGTGGCAGGCCATCAATCAAATATTTTCAAGGAATGGATTATATATTTTCCGCCTTTCATCGAATATGCAGCATTATCATGGATGTGTTGTGCAATGAGGCAAATTCCTTTCGAATGTCGAGGAAAAATCTTTTCGGTTGAGAAAAACAAATGTGATCAAACACGCTATCACATATAAATCAGCAACTGAGAAAAGAAAAGAAATATCTTTTACAACGGAAGAATATCTTTTGGCAGAAAAGGTCAGTGCGACCAGACACTCTTTTATTGCACGCCTATGCTTTTATTTTCATAAAATACACGCGTTTTCTGCAAAAACCAAAGCGAACAATAATTTTCTTGTATTGTCCTTCAACAATACGGATCACGAGCGCTGACTTTTTAACTGTATCCTTTTTTACATTTTGTTATTTTGCCAATAATTTGCGTTTTTAATATTTTATAGTAACCTGTGGCCGTGCAATAAATACAGATCAGCACGTTCGAACTGTCCATTTTTTACCGCACGAGATCGATTTCGGCGGAGGGCTAATATTGAACAAGAACCCGAAGGCTTCGAGTTTAATATTATCCCTCCGCCAAAATCAATAAATAAATTTTAGTACACTGTAGGCGTGCAATAAATACAGAACAGCACACTCGATCGATTTTAGAGGGGGGGGGGGGGGGGGGGGGGTAATATTGAGCTCGAAGCCTTCGGCTTCTCGTACAATATTATACCTCGGCCCAAATCGATCTCGTGCGGTAAAAAATGACAGTTCGAACGCGTATGCTGTTATTCTGTTATTTACGAAACAAAGGGTAAGCGCGCATATATGAAGGATTGAGACTGGTAGGCATACGAGACCACCTATTCCACCCGAAGAAAGATTTAGCCCGTTTTGCAGTAATAAGGCAGAGGACGAGTTCCATTTTTCTGTTTGAGTGCTCTCTCTACTCTGCCGACAGGGAAACAGTCCTACAGAGAATTAACTCCATTCTACCTGGCGTTAATGTCACGAGTCACAAAGATCTAGCGAAGGCATTAATCGGATCTCTTGATTCTGACATAACACCTAAAATCATGCGGTATGTCCATAATTCGTTCAAAACACGCGTGGATGCTCAGGCAACAGCAAAAAGTTTTAAAAAAGACCGAAGATGTTGCTGATACATATATTCCCATGTTAAAAGTTTTATTGTATGGTTGTTTTTGTCTGTTTGTGTCTGTTGTTGTGCATATATTCACATTGTTACTTGTCATATACACAAAGTATTATTATTATTATTATTATTATTATTATTATTATTATTATTATTATTATTATTATTATTATTATTATGAATGGAAGAATTCAAACAAATAGCCCACCTTACGTTTACAGCATGCCTCCTCCTCCAACTCAACCCTTTCCAAACAAATTTAAAACGCCTAATATATTGACTTGGATTATGAAAAAAATTATTAAGAAAGTTCATGGGAGACAGTGTTTGTAATTTTTCTCAAGTTATTCACTTATAGTTTTTCTGTGCACATAAAACATGCTCCACGTATTTTCGAAGAAATTTTGTTTTCTTTTTGAAACATATCTCATGGCTCAAAACCGAAAAGAGCTCCCTGACAGCTCAAAAGGAACCTATCAAAGTATCCGTTCAGTGGATATGTGCTCGACAACAATAGATACTCAATATACAGTTCAACCCCACTTGTCCAGAAAGCCTCAAGTTACAACTTAGTTTTTTACCCTTAGAATTAGGAGACCTTCTTTGTGAATACTCCATATCAATTACACTGAGACTGTAACAAAACGTAAGCTTGCAACGCACTAATAAGTCTTTGTGGATGTCACGCCCATTTTGGACCAGGACATCATCGTGTCGTTTGAACGACCCCGCTATCAGATCAACACGTACATACTACAGGACAGTTTTGACCAGTGAGTAATAATGTAGAATATTGTCAGCATGTTGAGTATATGTTTATTTATTTATTCGCTATCTTTCAGAGTGTGTTGAACGTGTTTTTTGAGAATACAGATTTTTTTTATTTTTGGTCAAAAGTATGAAACAAAAGAGAACAAGGTTTCAATATTTCCTGTTCAAGACATCTACTTGTCAGGCGGTGGACCAGCTGATATGCAACTCCTTGCCAAATCTTATTTCCACATGCCATGCGCGACCGAACGAGTAGTGTTTCAAGGCCCTGCTGTTTGTATATCGCACTGGTAAGCTTTCATATTTTTTAGGAG
Organism: Pictodentalium vernedei; assembly: GCA_031216915.1. Taxonomy (NCBI): domain Eukaryota; kingdom Metazoa; phylum Mollusca; class Scaphopoda; order Dentaliida; family Dentaliidae; genus Pictodentalium; species Pictodentalium vernedei. The sequence goes on from CM062292.1 coordinate 425,020,688, forward strand.
TACATTCACAACACAACACTCACAGCTGCAAAGATTAGAATCACATGTCTACGCATAAGTAACCACAAGCTCATAGTCAAAAAGAGTCTTTATATACTACCACTCAGAATATGCCATGCTTGTGACGTTGGGAATATTGAAATGAGGCTTCATTTTGTCATCGATTGTAAAGGGTGCGAGTCGGTCAAAGCGAAATGCTAGAGGCAACTTTATATAGATTGCTCTCAAAAATTCGTTTTCATTATGGAGAAAAATTATCTTTCAGTTCGTTGAATACAGAGAACAGGTTCTTATGACGTGATGCACCCAGCTCTAACAGCTTCTGTTATCAATTTCGTTATTTTATTTATGTTCCTTTCACAACACCTTGTTTATGCTTTAATGAATGCTAATTATCTTTATTGTAAACTATAAAGAGTCGATATATATGTTACGGGTATATTAATATAGTTCATCGTGCAATCTGCTTTGTTTTGATGTCTTTGAAATAACTCTATGTATCTATCTTTCTTTTCGGTACGGTTTAATCCCGGTAACGGGAAATTTCTGGTTCTTTTGGTTCTCGTTTTTGAAAGTCAGTCAAGATACCGGGACTTTTCCGGTTCTCGTTTCTAAATATTATTCCCTATATCTGGGAAATTCATAGGACAGGAAGACACTGATATTCGCCGCAATCTCATAAACTATAATACGAAATCACAGATACCTTGGTCTGTAAATTTCCCGGGTATGGTGATTAACTTTCAGAACTGGGAGCCGCAGAGCGAGAACTTCCCGTTCCCGGTATTAAACCTTATTCTTGGGCCTTGCGAATTCCAAATGTCGAGTTTTCAGGTTACAGATTTTGCATCTTCTTAGAACCTATTAGAAAAAAATCGCGACATCGACGCCGTAGCTGCGACGGGTGGTGCAATCTCACAAAATTCTACGTTCATCAAGGGCCATAACTCCAAGACAAATATTTGGAACAACACATGCATTGAACAGTGGCTAAACATCAATAAGATACACTTACATGCCAAATATGCAGTCATTCCATCAAGTATTTCAAAAGTTATTGAGTTTTGAAACTCGTTGGTCACAGACCGACCGACCGACCGACCGACAGACAGACAGACAGACAGACAGACAGACAGACAGACAGACAGACAGACAGACCGACATTGCCACTTATAGAGCTGCTAGTCGCAGCTAAAAATATAATACTTTATTACGCGACCATAGTCTACAAATGGCATGGAATTACAAAAAAATATCGTTTTAAGCAACACAGAAAAAATAAACAATAAAAAAGATTTTGCAGCGGCTTAGGCACTAGCGCATATCAGACGGGCACACACACATCCTCACACAGACACAAAAACATACTCGCATGCCTATCGCGTGCCTGACAATCATATATACTCAATTACACTGGAGACGAGGACCCGGGCCAACCCCTTATCAGGGAGCGAGAATATCATCTGCGTGGCGTAAGTTATTACAGTAAACTATGTCCATTTAGTCTATTAGTTGAGGCTATCAACTTTCACGTCGTGTGCTGTTTGTTTCTGATCTGTTAGTGGATAACCGACCAGAGATAAATAACATACCAAAAGAAATGTGCCTCGAGGCTTGACGATAATGATATTGCCGTATTATATGGGAAATATTGTCCGCATCCACTCAAGTATCCAATCATTTGTTTGGATAAGTCATTCATAAACGCTGAATATTCCAAATATGGAAACAAAGTAGTTTCGGCAGCAGAACATCCATGAACTCCGTGAGCCAATACTATAAAACTTTTACAAATGTATTTTCTAAAATTATTATTAATTATTTCCTACCAATTAATATAACTGACTAAAATGGATCATTAGCATTTTAAAAGATATGGCAATTTGCCAACTGGCAAATTGCCAGATCTTTGAAATTACTAATGGTTCATTTTAATCTATTTCAAGTTATAACTAGAAAATACAGTTCTAGAATATACAATTGTAAAAGTTTTTTTTAGTACTGGCCCCCTGATCTCCTGTTGATTAGATTTTGAAAACATCTCGACGATTCGAAACATCCGAAACGCCCCGACTTGAATCGAATCGAATCATTAGTGCTAATATAAAATGGTGTTTATGATATGTTTCCAAGGGAGAAAGAAAGAAGTAAGCATGTTCCATATTTAAGCCCGCTTTTTGTGGAACGTGTTAGGGTTGAGTATCCTTTTATCTTTCTGTCATTATCAACTATAACTTACAGACATACGTTTAATTTGTAATACTCACTGACCGTTCCATGGAACTTCATCAGTTTTGTTTTGAAAATGGTCTAGTGTGGAAATAATTTAATTTTTCTAGGTCACCAGTTTGAATTAACATTGTGGTAATTGGTGCAAATCCGCCGGACATGTATCAATTTCCTGTCTCATACAGAAGGATGGCAGTTTTAATTGGAAGTGATTTTAATGGCATGAATCATTACAGACTGGTTGGAGGACGAGTCAATATTTGTCTCTTTGGCTCTAAGAAGATCAATTTCATTAAACTTCTTTTAACTGATAATCTAAGGCCACATGGGATAATGACATTGTGGACATATGGTAAACCGTGGTTGTGCACTGACAGACAGATATCGATGGCTGATTTGCAAATTAATGAAGTTGTCTATTCTCATAAAATGGTACTTTGATTTTTTGAAAGGTTCACTTTATATGAAACAGCACATGTGATGGTTAGTTCGTGTGATATTCTATCGACAGTTTGATGATAGGATGGCTACATAAATTATGTAAACTTTAAACAACTGGTATAAGGTACCCAACGGTGGCTTAATGCTTGCGTTAACCCGTGCAGAAATAAAACCCTGACCGATTTCGTATGTATGTGTACTCATCAGAGGCGTTAAGTGTTAGTGCTGTTCCTTTCTATAGGTTTCCGTCCAGCAGATAACCGGCACTTAGTATCGTCGCCATAAGGTGATCCAGTGGATCTTCACTTTTAAATCTCTCAGCCCAATCGATATGAACAGGAAGGATGTTTAATCCGTAGTATACATAAATTATGTAGTTACATATTAAATAAATGTGTCTTGATTATCATAAATTAATAAGTGAATTCAAATTCAAATTCTCACGAACACCTTTTCTTTGGTAACAGTAGAGCGGTAGGCTGAACTCATCACGCTATATTATTACATGCATGTTCTATGATATCCCCATATACAGCAACACTAAACCATGCGGAAAATGAAAATCTGTTCCGCATATATGTGAGGAACGGAAATCGTTGACGGACTATTTTTAAAAAGAAGCGAAAATTTGCTGGATTTTTTTTTACAAAGCGTACAATGCAATTACAATTTGAATCGCTAGCGATAGCTGAAAATCGCCCCCTGAGTTCCAATGTGTTCTATGTGCCGGTAGGCACATAGAACACATTGAAACTCAAGGGACGAAATAGTAACACGAGTTCTCCTCGCAAATTTGGTTGGCGATAAAGTGTGTTGTTTTTGTCGACAGTTGTCAAATGAATTGTCTTTCTAATAATTGTTTCATAGGCCTTCTCACCCGAGAACCGTGACAAATCAGCGGCCGGCCAAAGTGTTATTATTATATTAGTATTATGGTGAGCATGACGGCAAATTGACGAAGTTATATTATTATTATAGACATTAAGGCGTGTTATAGACATAGAACGACATGCGTGTATGAATGGGTTAATCGATATGGCACTTGTGCTATCGCGAAAGGATAAAACTCGAGACCTGCGGCCTCTCGTTTTTTCCTTCTGAGCTATCATATCGATTAACCCATTCACACACGTGTGTCGTTCTGTGTGTTTATGGGTCAACATTATATTTTTCGAACTTTCACATACTGATATTTATTTATTTATTGACGTTTAAGGTCACATATTTATGCACAATGGCTAATCATGACCGCGGCAGTTTTACGGGTGGAGGAAGCCGGAGTACCCGGTTCACATACTGATAAGGAAATAACAAATTTTCAAGCTGAACTTTTTGCAAAATGCTACGAGAAATTTATCCAATTCAGTCATGATTGAAAATATTGAATTGGGTAAATAGATACATTCTAGAAAATTGGTGGCTTGAAATTTCAGTATTTTGACGTGTTAAATAGCTATTATCAAAGAGGGTTAATATGTAAAATAAATGGGTACTCGGGCTGATAATCAGATTTAAACCACGAGTAGGTTAAGGGTTTTATCCACTCGGCTTGCGGAGTGGTTAAAACCCTTATTCTACGAGTGGTTTAAATCTGATTACCGGCCCTAGTACCTATTTGTTTTACAGTTCGTGGAGAGTGGATTGTAACTAAATCACCCGCGGAGTGGAGTTATTATCCAAGCTATAACGTTCAAATTTTGTACATATCGACAAAAACACAAGCAATATTTCAGCCAAAGGACCTCCGGGTTTAACCCGGAGGTCCATTGGTTGAAACTTTTCTGGTGCTGGTTTTGCTTTGCAACAAATTTGCAATTATTGATCGATGGAATCACCACTCTGCGGGTGATTTAGTGATAATACACTCTCCACGTACAGTATTTATATCATGATCTTAATAAATAATCGACTTGTCACTTAAAATTGAGAAAAAACGACACTTTCTGTCGCAAACACACGGGTTTGTTTCGTTTGTATCTGCGCTGGTGGGCAGCACTACTGGCTGTACGTGAATGCTTGATTGACAGCTGGACACATCGTCAAAGTTGATTGAATTTATCTAGCTTTTTCAATCAAATTATTATTAACAATTGTAGGTATTTTAAACTTAATAAGTCATTGCACGTAGTAGATAGTACCGCAAAACGCCGTATGTGTGAATGAAACATCGCGAAGTGTGAATGTATCGAAGTTGGCAAACTACGTCACTTCAAAAGTCAAGTTGGATGAACTTCCTACTGTAGGTGTAATTTTTTTAACCGCAATAGACGCTTTACACCGGTAGTGGGGTAACAAGCTAAAATTCCACATACAGGTTTTTCATGGGTAGTAACATAGGCGAGCATGGTATAAAAAAACTATTATTCAAAGAAGTTTGGGCATTTGGGAGTGTCGTTAGAAGGGCGTGCTGATATTATTAAAACAATTCTTCAAGCTTCCACCTGACATTATCAAACGACGATCTTTGCAAAGCATCTTTCTTGAATACCTGAAAATGTCCATGTTTATGCTTTAAAAGGATGAGCACATCACCTTCATGGAATCCGTTTGGAGTGGTAAGTAAGTGGTTAGTAAGGGACCATAAGCTATGTTTTAGAGGCAGACACTGGACCAATAGCGAACTACGAATGGCAATTTTGGTGTAAACGCTGGTTTGATTTAGTCGATACCTTCGGAGACCGTTAATTATGAAAAGAATCTTAAAGGCACATGAACGGGGATAATGTCAAATGTCAAACTCCGTCATAGGAAATTCATCAGTCGGTATAAGGAATGATCGTTTGTTTCTGTCTATTTCTTTAGTTATGAACTCCCCAAAACAAAAGTAAAACTGTGTAAATGGGTGTAGCGGAGTTAAAATAAAAACCAGGTCGCATCACGCTTCTTAGTGATAACTGAATAAAAAGCCATAGTTTTCTAAAATTATATTTGAAATAACGATACTGTTCACTGAAACATGTTTGGTGTCATTTACAATTTTATTGACCAAAGAATTGCGTAAGTAAAAAGGAACGTTATAGGCCACGTCCACACAGAACTACAATCTCATTTTCTACTTGACGGGAGGGTGCTGTCATTAAAAGCAATACTGAGTTAACTTTAATTCTGATTTTGACCATTTCCTGAGAAACTGAAGACAGTTTGTAAATGTGGAGTTCGATATATACCCAGATGACATGAAGTTAGTTGATCTTTGTCTCAGAAAGAGTTCATTCAGGCTATTTGGAAATTGGAAAGTTTTGTTGGCGTGAGTTTCGTTTGTGGATTATTACGACCGGCCATTGTTTACGTTTGATTTGGGTAAAACGATGAACACAGACGGTCATCTATTGCATATAAATAAATTGAACATGGATTAAAAAGCATGATAAGGATTTCATTGTTTATTAAATATTTTATTTTGAAAGTCTTTTTAATATGATGAGATAAATATTAATGAATGTTTTCATATAGATTACATAACAATAACTGAATGATATTAGTGTATGTTTGGTTAAAATTTAGCGGATATCGGGACAATTTGTAAATTACAGAAAATAAATCTTCCAAGTTTTCTCTTATTTTATGATGCTGTTCGTGCAGATGTTATCACTTCATAAATAGTAGGAATTGTCAAAATTAAGACGCATCACCTCAAATATTTATGATTGAGTAGAGAATGTGGGCAAAGGTCTTTAGAAACGCATTTTCTTAAACGTCAGTTTATATTTTCTTATTAAATCCCACTTCTTCCCACCACAACATAAACGAAAAAATTATTGTTTGGATAAATAAAACTGTTCATGTTTAGCTTGTTGAGTCTGCCAATAATAAAAGATTTAATGTTTGTTTTTTTTATTCATCAAGCTCATACAAAACTTCTCTGTTTAACCTCGTTACAGCCCTATTTGTTTTGAAATAGTGACGGCATTTTGAGTCGCTTTGTTTTCGCTGTTGTACCTTGTCATTAACCACTTAATGCACATATCTCCAAGCAGTAGGGGCTGTATATATCTTTCCATAAATGACACAAAAAGTGGCTCAATGAGGTTGGGATCTCTTCGGTTATTTCCGTGCATGAATTGCGACAATACCCAAAGAGTTTTGATTTCTTTAAAACAAATCTAAAAACAACCCGAACCAAAGACACCGAGACAGTACACAGAGCATTTACAGATCTCCTGGACGAAGAAACATGTTTGTTTGATAATGACAACTGTGCAAAAACATGCCCAAGCTGGTCGGAAGATCAGGAGGGAATATCGCCTCTCATAAACTTGTCCGTCGAAAAGAGGTTGTGCGAATATCACCAGTGGTTGCGAAAATTCGTGGAAGATAGTTATACCCGGTGTATGGCAGTTGCCTGTTGCTTATTGGCGGTAGTACATGGAATTATGATGCAGTAGATGAAGGAACAAGAGGAGAAAGTTTACCCAACGTAACGGCCAAAACCGGCCAGCGCTATTCTCAAAAATCGTCAATTAATTTTCATTATTTTTTTCATTTTTTGTCTCAAAAACATAGGTTATGACCCCTCATTGGAACGAGCTCGTTGAGCTCGTTCCAATGAGGGGTCATAACCTATGTTTTTGAGACAAAAAATGAAAAATATTAGTTATTCGAGAATTTTGTTTGCATGTGTCGTCTTTTTCCATGTTAGGTAAAGGGTTAATAACTTATTTATTCGCCTTAGTAAGACAAATGGTCCCAGGTGATCTTCCTCGGTCTCTTTCTTTGGTGGACTGCACTTATAATATATTGTGATCAGCACCTGTATTTTATTACCGAAATCTTGACCCACAATTATAAGTGTGGCGCCATCGGATCGTGATAGTGCAAGATGCCGCTCCTTGTGATCACGGTAGTGTACAAGTGGTACAATATAGAATTTGGCCTCCACAGTAAGGAAAATCAAAATCGATTATAGCAAGTGCCTCTTGCCAGGAAAACAACGATAATCAACTTTGAATCTCGCAAAATGTTTATTTGATTCCTGTCATAGATTCTGAACTGTCCTTAAAAGGTCCGGAGAATTATGTATATTTTTCTTTATACTTCCTCATAAGGTAACACTTGGATTTGGCAGTGGTTTCGACTGAAGTCTTGGCTGCCGCTAGGGCAGCCAAGACTTCATTACAAACCACTGTCAAGGTATACTGTAACTTCAGCAAGCCCACCAAAATCCTGTATGTTGGAACATGTATTCTACGTGCACATGTTAGACAAGAAACTCACAAAAATTGGAACTGAGACCAAAAGGGTTAAACTCTAGTAAATATATAAACAAGATGGTTTCTTTTTTCAATATGCAGCATGAACCGGTTGCGCACACAACAACAAGGGTACAACAGTACTCTCAAATTCTATATTAAGAAGTGAAAATTGATTCTCACGTCAAAACTTCATCAGAATCAAAACTGATTCTCGCAAATCGAAATGAATCTTAAGGCCCGCTATCGTCCTCGGAAATTCCTTGATTGATTCAACTCTAGCAGCTCATGTAGTGGTTGTTACATGCCATAGTGGGGTATCTCCCTCTTCGTCCCGATTCTAATGTTCACCATTCATGCCCGAGTTTAGGAGTTTCTAAGGAATCCCAATACAGAAGAGCGTTCGGCAGTGTCAAACAAAGAGTATCCGAAAAGGTGAGTGAACATTTTGTTTAAGTTAAAAAAAACACTGTTTGGTTTACTTTATGCACCCATCGTCACTTTCCCAGAGTCAGCCCCAACACTCACAATACAATGTGGTGTGATGGAAACAAAACATCTGTGGCTGGGGTTTCCCAAGCTTAATTCAACATTATAAGTTATTGTGATGAATTGACAGTAACATGGTCTGATGAGGTTTGCGCCTCGGAGCTTATGTTCAACCGAGACGCGAATAAAAATCTCGTGTATCCACGACTGCACTGGAAAAATAATCAATAAACCAGACAAACTCATTCCATCTTAGTTCAAATCGTAAATCGATTTGTATTTTAAACAACACTTCACCCGGAACACCTGCACACGTGAAGCATCCAGAAAAATGAATCGGTTTGCTAGTCATTCCGTTGATGAAGCTGTTACGAAACGGATGACGTCATTGCAAATATGTCGCGTTGTGATATCAGACGGTAACATTTGGCACTTGAGCCGTAAACATAGAATATACTAAGCGAGCGTTCATCCAATCAGATGAGAGGGATTTTAGACTTATTGGAACACGGGTTGCAATCTACACAACGTAAAGGAAACATACCTACTTATCATGCAATCTTCAGTTGGGACTTGTGCTGTTGGAAGGATAGTGGTGACAATGTCCGAACTTGCTCATACAGGAGCACTATGGCAGTGTATGCTTTAACCCTTTACGTAACCTGAAAAGCAGACGACACTTGCAAAAATAATTCTTGAATAACTAATTTTTTTCATTTTTTGTCTCAAAAACATAGGTTATGACCCCTCGTTTGAACGAGCTCGTTCCAACGAGGGGTCATAACCTATGTTTTGAGACAAAAAATGAAAAAAATAATGAAAATTAATTGGCGATTTTTGAGAATAGCGCTGGGCGGTTTTGGCCGTTACGTTAGGTAAAGGGTTAAAGTGTGGGCAGACGCCTGCTTTAAATCAGACTTCCAGTATCCACATTGACTGGGCTGAACTTGAGACGTAGGAGTGTTCGAGTTTACCAATAGAGCAGAGGCAGTCTGGGTGTACTTACCAACTTCAACTGGTTTCCCAAGGAAATACTGTTAAGAATATGAACATGACTCTAAAATAGCCCACGTTACTGACCTTCTCCGTGTAGCAACGTGTTATGGTGGTCGTTGCCCTCGGGCAAATCTACAATTGCCATCAATTAACTAGACTGATATATGATTGAATTATTCTAAGATCTATAATTATATCATTGAGAATCTAATACAATGATTGGATACAATTGGAATTGATCAATAACATTTATACATCATTTCTCTCGAATATATGTTCAATAATCGGATCATACTCGGTGACAATGTCAAATTTATCGACAATCATCAAGAGAAAAATCATAATTTGACTACCCGTATCACAGTCTTCCAATGTTGTTATTAGAAACATGATTTCACCACAGAACAAATGAAAATCTTCGTTTCAAGCCAAGACTGGTGGGGCAGATAGAGATTGGGCGAAATGGATAACCGTCCCCAACAATGCAAGACCTTGATCGGACATGGGGAGTAAATTTAATTTTTATTGATATTACCAACAAGAAATAAGGTACCAATTGTCAAATTGAGTTGAGAGGTTTGCTCTTGAACGGCTTCTTTGACTTCCACTTTTAACCCTTTACCTAATGTGAAAAGCATACCATACTTGCAAAAAAATTCTTGAATAACTGAAAACATAGGTTATGACCCCTCATTGGAACGAGCTCGTTCCAAAGAGAGGTCATAACCTATATCTTTGAGACAAAAAAAAAATGAAAAATTAATGAAAATTAATTGGTTATTTTTGAGAATAGCGCTGGTCGGTTTTGGCCGTTACGTTGGTAAAGGGCTAAACAATTTTCGGTGTCAAAATGGTGCACACCCTTCAACGGAGATTAAGACTATGATATTACAGAAGACTAACAATTGGCGATGTTTGAAATATAAAGTCCTCGACCAATCATCCCAACTTCAGTTATCAAAAGCTGTTTATCATATAATCTCCTCCAATAGCTCACTACGGATATCGTCCACAACACGTCTAATATGGGAATGATGTCAGAGGTCAACATCGACGTGGTGATGTTATGAGTGAGTTGGTTTCAGAAGTAGAAATGAATTAATTTTCTCCTAGTTTTCATTAATTGTCTTCCAAACACAAATAGCAGACGACATTTGCAGAAACTATTTCCCAAATTATTTAATAATTTCATTTTTTATCTAAAAACATAGCTCATGACCTCTCATTGGAACGAGCTCGACGAGGTCGTTTCAATGAGGGATCTTAAGCTGTGTACTTGAGTCAAAAGTTGCAAAAAATACTAAAATTTGGATGGTGATTTTTCTGAACAGCTTTGGTCAGCTTTAGTCTTTACGTTAGCTAAAAGGTTACATTACGCATTATGTGATAAAAAGAATCTTAATTTCGTCACGATCTGACATGAAATTTCTTATCACGTTAACTAAAATCGATTTGAGCATGTTTTCCTGTCAATGAAATTAGCTAATAACGAGCTATGTTAGAAGTTTTTATTTTACTCATTTCCTCCTTTCTGACTTGTCTGTTCAGGATTGATAAAACGAACTGGTGTTTTTTTTTATTTGGGAAACATTCATCTTGAGTATGGTGTACGATCCGACGTGGATGAGGCAAACCATTTAAGGAAAGCGGGTTGAAAAATCTCCGAGTCTCAATCTCTGAAACCCAGCAAGTACATGTTCCCAAAAACTGACGCACGCAGCAGGAGATGGAGAGTGCCTCCAGGATGATGATCGGTCGTCAAATTTATTCTTGTGACACTATTTGATACATGGAAACTGTAAGGTCATGAGCTTGGCAATAGTGTTGTAAGCATTTACGAAAAGGAAGAACTGCAGCCAACGAATGCTATATTTTAATACGTTAGATCTCGAAGACTCGTGGCTTCCAATGGCACAGTACAAAACGAAATTTTCTTTTATTATATACTGCAAGAAACGGCCAAAAAAGTCACAGAAACACGAACGATGCGATGAAGCTCAGATAGGGAATAGAGAAACAGGAGGGCAACGGGCAAAAAATGTAAGTAATTTTTTTTTTGCAATATTCATGAAATCGAGAGAGAATTACCACAGACTTCAGCCTGCCGCTCAGACCCAAAGCACAAACACACGCCAAAACGCACCCTCACACCCTCAGACGTATTGACTCACACAGACAACATCCGGGCGCACACCGTCACACACACTCGTTCAAATGATTGTTCATTCTTGAATAACAGCAATATGAACCATAACCGGATGACATAAAGGTCGCGAAAGTCATAAAATTCACCGCCATAGTACATATAAATCAGATGTCAATGATAGCCAATACCCCGCAATTACATTTAGTTAATAAATGACAAACACAACACTAAATGTTACTCTTTTCATCTGGTGACGAAGGACAACCAATTTCGTACCGCTTAATATCTCATGTTTCTTGATGGTCCTTGTTAACAAATGCCAGAGGGTAAGAGCTTTTTGATGTCATGAAATATTGGACCACAATCAAAATCCGCCTCACGAGCACTTGCCCATTCAACACAGCGCATGTAGTTGTATGACTGAATATAAAGTTCAAACTGGAAGTGTTGCTCGCACAAACGGATGGGATTAGTTTTCCTAGTATGATTAATTACGCATGTCCATGTATCACGATTGTCAATTTGACAAATTATCAAATATGCAAATATGATGGATAGTCTAGCTCACATTAGCATTCTACACGATTATAGAAATTAGAAAATTCAGGAACAATCTGTGGATAACTCTTTGGAGCTTTCAAGCCTCAACATTTCGCTTGAACTTTATTTGTGAGTGTAGTGCGCCCATCGTTACCAATTTGTGTGTACCCGTGAGCAAGCGGCATTTCTACCAATAAATAAAACTATTGATTTTGATATCCGAAACAGAACTCTTTAGGTGGTATGATAACTCATAATCAGCTCGTGTAGCAACTTCTAATTACCTTTAAGAAACTATTGTTTTCCATCCAAAATAGGTTGGGTTACAAATCAACCGACATCAACAGTGTTGAGTGAATATGAACCCAATTGGGTTCATATTCACTCATCCCAGTTGATTTTAGTTGATTTTTAACCCAACTGATTTTAACCGACTGATTTTAGAGTGTAGCTTATGACACATGTATGAAGCACGGTGGCTCGGTGGTAGACTGTTGGACTTCTATTCTAGAGGTCCCGAGTTCGATCCCCATCCGGGACGACCCGCGTTGTGTCCTTGGGCAAGACACTTTATCACGGCTGCCTACATGGGGGCACGATGACGCCGAGTACTGAGCCGTACTGCACGTCGATGGAGGACATGTCTTCAACCGCTGTAACCCAGCTTGAGCGGAGCTTGAATAGAGTTATAATGTTGAGGAGCTGACAGTTGCTCGTTGATGCTCGGTGGTTCTCTCCCGGTACTCCGGATTCCTCCACCCATGAAACTGTCACGGTCACGATTAGACATTGTGCATAAGTATGTGACCTTAAAACCAATAAATAAATAAATAAATGACACGTGTAGCAGACTTCACTGAGGACTCACCAGACAAGATATTGTTTGACAAAACATGGGAGAAAATGTAAAATTGCCAAAAATCACTTTTCGTATATAGCCAGAGTGTGATTTTGCAGATTAGTTTGGTAAAGTGTGAGTTACGATCAGTTTTAATTGACTTCATTTACATATGAGCAATTTCTAGGAACTTTATACCACAAATAAGTTGCATACTCAAATATCATAAATAAAATAATTTAGTTAATTCCACAACACCCATTTTCATAAGCTAACCCGTTTCATATTTTCATGCATACATTTTTGCGTGAAGCAAATGTTTAGAGTCCGCGGGAAGACAAAACAATAAACAACTCACAGGGCAGTAGGATCGGTGATAATTCAATACAACAGCCCCATCCCTATAGGGCTGTAGGGTTAACGTATTACTGAACTTCCCTTCTCCTAATTCGTTGTATACAGTCGTGTATAAGACCATGTCATTCAACTGATTCAAGGCGTCAGTACTGAAATGGTTAACATGTTAACCACAATGGCAGATCGGGCCCTCCAGTCCTGGATCGATACTCAAGATCGACATTTTTATCTGGTGCAGTTTGAAAGCATCATCTCTTACATTTATTTCTGTCTGTAACTTGAAAGAAATACTCTTCAAAACACGGGCTATGATCTACATTAGAACCAGCTCACACAAGCTGCAGTTCACATTAGGACCTGCTGCGACAGAATCTGTTCCGGTGAGTGATCGCAAGCTATACTTTTGACAAAAATGAAAAATAATGTAAAATCTTTTTTATGCTTCACATCAATTTATTTATTTATTTCTGATTTGTTATTTTTTTTATCTCCGAATAGATACGACAAGTTTATCAGGTAAAGTCTGAGTTATTAGATATCACGCAAACACAGAAAACAGAATTCACATTCACAAACACCATAAACACTCGACTGTATAAAATATCTACAATTTACATCCGTAACTGCCACTTTTCAATTCAAACATCACATTTCATAAGTATGAATATTGAATAAATATATGAATAAATAAATGCAAGCACACATAATTTACCATATGTTAAAAAATAGAGGATTACATTTTTATAAGTTGGAAACATATGTTTACTCTACCCACAAAGTCAAAAGGATCAGGTATGAATTTCCTACAAACCGGAAGATTTATATGTGAGAAGGCTTACGTATTTCAATTTATATGAACTATTCTTAACGAGGGTCTGCTTTTTCAGAGGCAGCGGAGGCTCGATAAAAGTGGAGGGGCACAACTTTTCAAGACTACCACAGTTCGGCCTATAATGGGAGAAACGTTACTATCGTATATCTGTAAATGTACTATGATACACTCTACACTGCAAAAAATATAGGTTCTCTTTACAACCAAAACTGGTTCTAATCTTGTCCCTGAGATGGAACCAGTTCTGTTTAAACAGTATTTATTTCAAATCAAATAAATTTACCAAGATTAGCATTCAATTTTAACAGAATATTACATGAACTGAAGTAGATTCAGCAGTAAACCTGGAGCTTATTCAACGCAGTCGCCAAACATTTTGAAACAAAGGAGATATGAACAGTTGGCACATCGAACCAGTTTTGGTTCTGTACAGAACCAAAACTGGTTCGATATGCCAACTGTTCATATCTTCTTGATTTGAGACAACCTCGTATAAGCTCTAAACTTACGACTGAAACCCCCTCAATTTATGTTTAATTCTGTTAATATTTAATGTTAATCTTTATAAATTTATTTGATTTGAAATACATACTGTTTAAACAGAACTGGTTCCATCTCAGGGACAAGATTAAAACCAGTTTGGGTTCTAAAGAGAACCTATATTTTTTGCAGTGTATATGATCTCGTTTAGATGAGCATGCTGCTGTGTGGTCACTGTCCTGCCCATTTCTCCTACTTCAATCATCTTTCAACCCGAAGGCTGGCCTTCGGGTTGGAAGATGGCTGAAGTAGAAGAAACGGGCCGAAGCAACCGAAGGTGGTATTCTTTTGCCAAATGTTGTTTAGTTTTGCAAATAATATATTACAGGAAATTGTCAGGAATGTCTGTATATTGACACGTTTGTGTCCGCCCGTTTCAACTCAGTGTGTAACCGCGCAACACGTAGGTGGAAAAAGTGGAGGGACACGTGTCGTCTGCGCCCCCTAGATCCGCCACCTCTGTGCTATATACACGTCTATGGTTATGTATATTTGTCAGCTATAACTCTTATTGTAAATTGTTCTCTTCACATTCATGAATGATGAAGTATAGAAAACGGCAATAAAACTCTGTCATATCTTGATCTTCCCGGAATTTACGACCTTTAAGTCGAAATACAGGAAACTGATGGATTGTGTCTTTCATCGCCATATATTGCATTTTGAATTCGAGACGGGTGATTTATTTATGTTCAAACTAAACTGTTTACTAATAATTTTACAGTTTATAGTTTTTTTCTGCAATAGTTTAGGAGTGTTGTCCTGCCGATAATTACAATCGCAGTTCGATTAAACACAACATCTGTATCTAATAACTTGGTCAGACTAAGATATATACTGAGAAAAAGGTGCGCTAGGTAGACTATGTCATCCGCGATGAGAAATAGAACCCAAACTGGAACGGCTCAAAACGCCGTTCTCGGTTTGTACAGTGTATTTTGTATTATTGTGAAGTGATATTATTTTTTCACCTGCAGGCAAATAAGGGTTGCTTAAATTTACTATGTTAATAGGTTAAATATGTTTACTAAGTTACCATCGGGTACTGTTCATGTATGTTTGGCTCTTCACAGATAGGCATTCGAACTAGACTCTAAATTCAGTTGGGTTAAAAAAAATAACCCAAATCAATTGGATTGAGAGAAAAAATAACCCAAATCAATTGGATTGAGAGGAAAAATAACCCAAATCAATTGGATTGAGAGAAAAAATAACCCAAATCAATTGGATTGAGTGAATATGAACCCAAATGGGTTCATGTTCACTCAACCCAATTGATTTGGGTTGATTTTTAACTCAACTGATTTTAGAGTGTACGTACTCATAACAGCACTGATCCTTTGTCATACGCTGGTAAGGTAAATTTAGGATGAGCTAGTTTGAACGCAGTTGTTTCGACCCAATAAGCCACCATTCCGACTGTGTCCGTAAGTCGACGAAAATGAACTAAGCAAAACCAAATGGTTCACAGCGAGTTCTGGTGTATCCAAACGGATTCTCGCTGATCACGGCAGTATCCAGATGTTCTTGCATATAAGCTGATTAACCTTCAATTTATGTCAGTAATTATAGGGTAATGTGTATTTATACATTGCTCGACTATGTTACTACCTGTGAAAAGCCTGTGTCTAAACTTTTAGCTTTTAACCCCCCCCCCCCCCCCCCCACTACCTGTGTAAAGCTTCTACTGTAGTTGAAACACTTTTACAGTAGTCGGAAGTTCATCCAACTTACCTTCGACATGACGCAATTTGCCAAGATACATTCACACTTCGTGATGTTTCATTCAAACATACGACGATTTGCGGTACTATCTACTGCGTGCATTGACTTATTAAGTTTAAAACACCTACAATTAAATATTTAAAATAAAATATAACAACTTTTCACAATAATTCGACTGAACAGGCAAGATAGCTGTCAATCAAGCATTCACGTGCAACCGATAGTACTGCCCATCGGCGCAGATGTAAACAAAACAAACCCGTGTGTTTGCGACAGAAAGTATCGTTTTTTCTCCATTTTAAGTGACAAAGTCGATTATTTGTTAAGAGCATGGTATAAATAAAACAAATAGGTACTAGGTTCGGTAGGTACTAGGTTCTCGTAGAATAAGGGTTTTAACCACTCGGCAAGCCGAGTGGTTAAAACCCTTATCCAACTCGTGGTTTAAATCTGATTACCGACCCTAGTAACTATTTATTCTATATTTTAAATTGGCTGTGTCGTCAAAATGTAGTTTTAGTCAGTGAGAAACAACCCAATTTAGCCGTTATGGGGTTTACAAGTCTGTAGGTGCTTAGATTGTGCTTATTAGTGACCGAAGATACTGAAAACCAAATATGTATTTATTTATTGGTGTTTATGGTCACATACTTATGCACAATGGCTAATCGTGACCGTGACAGTTTTACGGGTGGAGGAAGCCGGAGTACCCGGAGAGAACCACCAAGCATCGACGAGCAACTGTCACCTCCTCAACATTCTAACTCTGTTCAAGCTCCAGACAAGCAGGGTTACAGCAGTTGAAGACATGTGCACCACCGACGTGCAGTACGCCTTAGTACACGGTGTCATCGTGCCCCCATGTAGGCAACCGGGATAGAGTGCCTTGGCCAATGACACACCGTGTGTCGTCCCAGACGGGGGTCGAACTTGGGACCTCTAGCAAAGAAGTCCAACAGTCTACCCACTGAAAACCAAAGGAACACAATAAATAACCGTTAAAATTAGAGGTTGCCGTTACTTCTATCATAAATAATGCAGTAATGACTGCTAGAACCTAATATTTCATCATCTGAATTTTTTATAGAGGAGTGTTCGTGCACAGTAGGGCAATTTTTATTCAGATCGAAAACATTCAGCTGCAGGTTAAAGATATTAATTAGGCTCTGTACGACAAATGATGTCTTCTCGTGTAGCGAAGAGAAATCAAATATCGGTTCCTCCGTTTTGATCCAAGATAGAACGCAAAATAGGTTAGCATTACAATAAATACTTTCATACGGTATTTTACACCGTAATATTTACGGTAGGGGTACCTGCAGTGGGTTCCCAGGACTTTTTACCATATTTACAACAATATTTTAACAGTGAATAATGAACCATACAATGGGTAGCGCAGTAACAAAACTACAATCGCGCGGCTCCAGGCAACAAAGATTCTAGATACAGTGGAAGACACACATCCAAAGTTGTTGGTATCGCAAGGGAGCCGGGGTAGTAACGCGTGGATCACGCACTAGAGTGACGCGAGTATCACACTATAGCCTTTCTACTTGAACGCTCGGACTTTTACATACCTGCATGTTTAAATATAGATTAATGGCGGAATAGTGGATCGAGACAGGTGCTCCAAATGATGCTCGGAGAAACCAAATCCCCAGAATGGATTGAAATTACCAAATAGTTTGCTCTAATTTAAATTTATTTTTCAAAAGTAACATTTTCAAATACACTTCTCCTTTGATATTTACTTATTTCGCAGTCGAAATAATCCATAACAAAATCCAAAATAATTTCCAAAACAGGAAGATGCTGTGGCTTTTGATAAATTTTGTTATCACTTTTTTCAATGCTCTTTGATACCACACAGAACGAATTCAAATCTGAACCCGTTAGAGAGAAAAAAAAGAGCCAAATTGAAGCTCCCGGGTCAATAGACGTCAACCGAACTCATCAATTATACAAAGCTTGTAATGTAATGTTTTGTTGGGACCAAAATAACTCTGATAAGAATATTCTGAACCCTTCTGCCAACTTTCAGATAAATTGGATTGAATTATTTTTATTTTCCGATGAGTCATGTTAACCTTTCCACTATATGTTCCAGTATATTCTGAGCTTTAGGACCCACAAAGTAGAGCTTCTGTTTCTCAGGCCATTTTTTAATATCTTGCGTGCGGGCGAGTGTTTTTTTATTTTATTTTTTAATTTCGTAATTATTTCTTTGCAATCAAAAGTTCATGCTCTTGGTTTGTTCTATGTTTTAGGCCTCATAACCGAATAGCATGGGTGCTGGTGTATTTCTTCCCTTGAGTGCAACAAGGCTTTGCAATGCTGAAGCATTGCAAAGCCTTGTTGCACTCAAGGAACAAATGTATCAATATTATTAACTTGGAAAAAATATCAGACATAAACCATTTAATTTTTATTTTTTTAAAGTTTACATTGGTTATAAAAAAGAGAGCATGCAGCCGTCAAAAGGACCATATGGAGGGGAGGGGGGGGGGGGGGGGGTGCTGGGGAACAGATTTGTAACTTTTTTCGGCCTAACTTGGATTTTCTATCAAACCGAGTTATGGCTGCCAGGACATGATTTAATATGACAACATACTGAAACAAAGTTGTTGTGATGAAAAACTATTAAGCGAGTCCATTAACATCGATGTTACTAAACTAAACGGCATGTCATCTGATGATTGACTCTTTTTCATTTGCTGCCCCTGCGTATAAGAGACTGAGAAAAAAGACTAATTTAGTTTTCATATTTTCCGCTGATGAGAGGTTGGTACTGAAATAAGTATCTTAGTAAGTAAGTTAGGAGAGAAAACTATTGCCGTCACAACAGTCCACGGCAGCGGCCATATATTTACGTTATTTTCATCGGAATATGTTGTGCCCATGCGCAGCGGACGTTGTTTGTATAAAAGTTTTTTTTTCCGTAGCACCATCTGTTCATGGACGCAGAAATCTTGGATTTCTTTGGGTCGCGCAGGTTCTATGAGTTGCATGCACACTGCTTTGTGCCTTGTGATATGTTCTGAAGTTTGTTCGATGGAACAGAAGCAATCTGGTAGAACAGTAGGGTCTATCCCTATTATGGTACATTTTAGTCCAGAACACACATTCAAAAAAGTCAACAGAACAGATGTATCGTACTATGTAGGAAGACTCGAAGGGTTTCATATTTCAGCATTGCTCTGAAGTGTACTTCCGTGGAGTAGTGGACACATTAACCCTTTACCCAACGAATCGTCCGCATCCGCCCGCGTAATATGAAAATTCAGTAGTTGAAAAAATATTATTTTTCAAAAAATTTCAACAAAACCATATCATGTGACCCCTCGTTGAAACGAGCTCGTCGAGCTCGTTCCAACGAGGGGTCACATGATATGGTTTTGTTGAAATTTTTTGAAAAATTTCAAAAAATCATATTTAAAATAATAAATTTTGATATCGTCTGCGTTGGGTAAAGGGTTAAAACAGAACAAAACCTATGTTTTCGTAATGTGGTAGTGCTTTCTTATTACTTGTACTGGAAAGAAATACTAAGATACCAGGGAGTGAAATAACCTCCACAGAAAGCCTGACTATTAAGACAGAACAAAACAAGGGAATAGTACGGAGAATGGAATCAACAATCCGAGGTGGAGTTTTTCTTTTATGTCATGAACGTAAAAAAGTCATAAAGTCTGATAGTTTCATTGGTCAGAGTATTGACTAAATTTTATTTTTATCTAATCACTGTACTCAGCCTAGGCGGTATTCTCATCTTGATTGCAACTGTTGGATCACATGATCCCATTTAGCAGCATCATGATATCACCATACAACATCGAGAGTAATCGCTTGACTGGACTGGTTGCGTGAAATAATTCATGAGAGGTGAGGGACGTTGTACAAACACGAGTGCGCGA
Organism: Pictodentalium vernedei; assembly: GCA_031216915.1. Taxonomy (NCBI): domain Eukaryota; kingdom Metazoa; phylum Mollusca; class Scaphopoda; order Dentaliida; family Dentaliidae; genus Pictodentalium; species Pictodentalium vernedei. The sequence continues at coordinate 425,040,924 of CM062292.1, forward strand.
ATGCGCACGAGTGTTTTACAATATAGTCCCTCGCCTCTAATGAATTATTTCACGTAACAGTACAGTAAGCGATTACTCTGTTTATTACTTTTCATTATCAACGATAATTATATTATTTAACCCTTTACTAACGTAACGGCCAATACCGGCCAGCGCTATTCTCAAAAATCGTCAATTACTTTTCATTATTTTTTTCATTTTTTGTCTCTAAAACATAGGTTATGACCCCTCATTGGAACGAGATCGTTCCAACGAGGAGTCACTAATCTATGTTTTTGAGACAAAAATGAAAATAATAGTTATTCAAGAATTTCTTTGTAAGTGTCGTCTGCTTTTCATGTTAGGTAAAGCGTTAAAAAAAAACCCCAATGAAGCCCCATTACACCCATGGCAAAGCGTCTTCGTTTGCGCGCACGGATACATGACACAATTAGTGATTGCATAATTCAGTTGTGAAGTTATCGTTTATAATCAAACCCGGAAATCCCAGTAAATCACACTTTGGAAAGTAATAAAACAGCTTATTGTACTAAATCACTACTCGGGAAATCGAAACCTGTAAACATATTATTATTCTATGTACAGAATAGGCGAGCACCCCTGATTGCAATACTTGCTACGCCGCTCTGAGGAATGAGTTGAACAGAAAACTTTCCGGTGTTATGAAAGAGGCTTTCCGCCTTGAAAAATAAAATGAAGCAAACACATTACTGTGATGTGGAAAGTCGGTCAGAAAGAAGCGCGTTATTATAAGTAAGAATGCACGTGTTTCCTCACTGGTTATTATAATTCGGATAATCTTCATTAATATTACAACTGTGATATATTTATTACCTAGTATTTCATCCCTAATGTGTTTCCTGCATTACAGACTTTTGTATAAATACGCCGTAATGTTCGCATCACCAATTCTACTTTCCTGATAAATTGTTTGTTGAAGTAACACGAAGCCAAGATGTTTCTGCGTTTATTTCCGGTGTTATTAATCGCCGCAGCAATATTTGCATAGTTCCCACGTACATCTTGTCTGATCCCTATATAACGTCTTCATTAATCAAAACAGGTTCACACAGTATGTTGAACTTAGTCTATCGAATGGATGTAGTTACTACCAGTCTTAATCTGTTATTGAAATTGTGTTCGGGTAATATAATCGCGGCCAGGGTAGGCATAGAAGAAGCCAGTCATTTCTTGGGAGTCTTTAGAACTACTTTTGCAGTGCCATGTGTCCACGGCTTGTGGTAATAATAAAGCATCGAAAGGCCTGTAACCAGAACAGATGACAGAGAGGAGCATTTAGAAAACATATAATCCTCTTCCTCAAAACTGAACACACTTTCAGACATACTCCCAATTATCATCAACCCGCACACACCCCAAACGCCCAAACAGACGAACCCGCCCGCCATGCACACACACACACACACACACACACACACACACACACACACACACACACACACACACACACACACACACACACACACACACAGTCTTGTCTACCCTACATACCGAGGTACCCCATTGTTTGTCCTTTGTGTGAACTAACGGTTTCTACCTCGTTTTGCCGGTACAGTTCTGGGAAAACAACCGAGGTAAAGGGTTTCTTTTGTCTTTTGTACGTCGGTAAGGCGAAACACGCAAACTCTTTTGTCTAGTTACCTCGTCAAGTTGGTAAGACAAACCCACACACACACACACACACACAGAGTCTTGTCTACCCTACATACCGAGGTACCCCATTGTTTGTCCTTTGTGTGTACTAACGGTTTCAACCTCGTTTTGCCGGCACAGTTCTGGGAAAACAACCGAGGTAAAGGGTTTCTTTTGTCTTTTGTACCTCGGTAAGGCGAAGCACGCAAACTCTTTTGTCTAGTTACCTCGTCAAGTTGGTAAGACAAACCCACACACACACAAACACACACAGACACACACACACACACACACACACACACACACACACACACACACACACACACACACACACACACACACACACACATATATATATATATACTGTTTGGGTGTATTGTATTGGCAATATTCTGGAGTCTTTTCCATGTGTTTTGAAAGCAATTCTTTTCGTAATATCAGCCATAAGTGCAAGAAGGCATCATCTGCAATGTTTTAGCATTGCAGATGGTACCGTATTGCTCTGAATAGACGATATAACACCAACGACATAATGAATTTTATTTTTATCAAATCACATGGCGTTACCTACTCATTAAAAGAGGTTTACGCTGGCGATAAGGAAGCGGGTTGTCTTTAGAAAAGAGAATAGAAATTTACACAGGATATTGAGTGCAAAAGATAATTATCGCCTTACATCCCTGCATGTGCGTTCGTTACGTTGTTTCATCACGTGTAAACGTCCTGATACAACTGTAAATATCGAAAAAAATTATTTTTAAATGTCCCAAAACTCGCAATCTTTGGAAATAAATGATGCAATTGGTGTCAATAAAACTATGAACAGAAAATTTATATTCTTCTTTATATAGGTATGCATTAAAGTACTTCACTTGGCAATGCTATTCGCCTTAATAACAGTGTAACACAATTTTATCGGGTGTGACACTTTACTATAGATCCATTACTTCAACCGAAGATCCATTAGCAGCCTGAGGTAGAACCTCGACCCGCCAATGGTAGCGGAGATGCTATTCACTGATGTCAGACAAACAATGGAGCGTGGCGCCTTGAAAATTATGTTATTATTGTTGAGCTCCACACTCGGTAGACGAGAGACCTTTGAGCTTTTGGGTGGTTCACACTCAGGATGATTTGATAACTATCTACCCGGCGGGTGGATATCTAAACATAACGATAACAGAGGAGCAGGTATGCCGAGATTATATCAATGCAGTGGAGTATTCCGGTGTGCTGTATCGCATCAAGTTGAGGACCTTCAGCCAAGCACGAGTTGACGTAGCTTGGTGAAGGAAGATACTCAGCGAGATACAAAACAGCGCACCAGACAAGTCGCGAAAACATCATTGTACTGATGATCTTTTTTATTACACGCCTGTTCTATGAAGTCGTCATCTAAAGACTCAAAACCATGCGGAAACTGAAAATCCGTTCCGTGCACATGTGCCGAACGGAAATCCTTGACTGACTATTTTTAAATAGAAGCGAAATTTCACTTGAATTTTCTACAAATCGTGCACCGCAATTACAATTTGAATCGCTAGCGATAGCTAAAAATAGTAACACCCGTTCCCCTTGCTAATTTGGTTGGCGATAAAATGTGTTCTTTTTGTTCATAGTTCGTCCCTTGAGTTCCAATGTGCTCTATGTGCCTACTGGCACATAGAAGACATTGGAACTCAGGGGATGAGTTGTCAAATGAATTGCTGAGTGTCCTTCTAATAATTGTTTTCATAGACGTGAAGGCGTGTAATAAACACAGAACGACACACATGTGTGTCGTTCTGTGTATTTATTAAACGCCTATTACGTTTCCAACAGTTTCATATTTACAGATCCGGACGCAACGCGTGTTCTATACGAGTTTCTACTGACGGACTATTTTTCTTTCCACTTGGCGTCATGGATCCACCAAAAGAACTAAACTCCGCCCTTTTGTGGTGACAGCCGATAAATCAAACGCTTCGGTCAATAAATAATCAAGAGTTTTAAAGTTTGAAATTATCCGTGTGTGATATGTGGATTTTTAAATTAATGGATTATATGTCAAAGAGGCGTGTAATAAACAGAGAACGCACCCCCCTCTATCCTTTCGCGCTGGAACTCGTGCCGTATTGACGAACGCTTTCACACATCGGGACGTTCTGTGTATTATCAGACCTGACATTCTTTAGGAGTGCAGGAGTGCTGCACGCCGACTGCACGCCTAGAAAAAATTGAGGAGGGCAATTTTTTGCATCCCTTGATTTTCTGGAATGCCAGACCTGATTGGGACTGCCTTTAAAATTGTTTAGCATTTGTCAATGTTGCATTGATTCGCAATAATTCATTACCCATTCTGTGTCGCATTTCAATACATTTTCAGTGTAGAAGACAGTCAAATAAGAATTGAACAAAACATTTTGAATAATGAGAATATGTTTATGCCAATTTTTCCTTTATGTAGCTGAATGTAGTCAATTTTTCAGTCACAGTAGTAATACCTTTAAGTGAATATACAGTACATAGAGAGTGTATTGTTAATAAATCACCTGTGGAGTGATGATTTCTCCCAAGCAATAGATGTTAATGCAAAGCGTAATTAGCATAAGCAAAGTTTCAGCCAATGGACCTCCGGGTTAAACCCGGAGGTCCATTGGTTGAAACTTGGCTTGTGCTTCTTGTGTTTCTGTATGAAATTGGAGAGTAGTACCTTGGGTGATACCTACACGGGTGATTGGGTGACAATCCACCCTCAACGTACTGTAAGCAAAACTGCATTCAAGTATATGTATTGAAAATTCCATGTGCAATTGCACTCCCAAGGATGGCAAGCAATCTGAGGAGGGCAATAGTATTGCACTCCTTGGTTTTCTAGACTGCCACGCCTGTATTATATATATGTCCTATGCGGTAATTATAAAATAGTATGCCCACTGGGAGAGGTGACCAAGACGGAATCCATTTTGGACGATAGTGGGCGACCAACTTTTAGATGTTGTTGTCCCTACGGTGCATGTGTTCTTCATCCCCATTCCGGACATGATGTGACTCCTTATCTCGGTGTATCCGGCACAATTCTAATGTGCACACATTGAGGCTGGCTATTTGTGGTTCCATATGGAACCGAGAGAGTAACTCCATCTTCTGTGAAGAGTTATGGGTTTTACACATCGGTTCTATCCTGGTTTTCCGTTCTCACTTTGGGTTCTTAATTAAAGAAATTTTAACGTTGGGTGGTAGCCCCTAAAGGTTGTAGTCTATGCATCCCTCAGGCAATGGACAGTAAAGACACGCCTCGATCCAGTGGTATTATTCAATAGGCTGACGGTACTGAAGGACCCCCAAAATATGACCAATACTGATCAGGTACCTGTTAAAATAAAGCATTTATTCGTAATTTCCCTTAATATTAAGGTACTCCCTGCAGGCTACATCTGCATAACATACACGAAGTGTACCGCCAGTAAAGATGAACACCACAATAATTTACAATTAAAACTACAAGGCGCACAACGTTACAACAGGTGTAAATAGTAAACATGTATTGTATAATTGTCATTATTTTGCCGATGAACATGCTTGATTTTCGGTGGTAAACTATGTTTGCCTAAATCACAACTTCTACAGAAACCTCAGAGTACAATCTAGCTTATTTGTATTTGAAACACACCATTTTTACACGCCTGAAATATCAACAGTATGGCTTATAGCCCAGGTAGGAATGGGGTGTGGTGTGGAAATTATTAGATACATATTCTAGTGCACAGATAGGCCTACGGTGAGATTTGATCTTACAAAAACCAGTCGTAAAATATACGTGGAAGTCTAACAGCAGTAAACTAGAGGCAATGTCTTGTTCTCACCCACCCACTTCTTGGCCATACTTAATTGACCTCAAAAGTCAGGTAGGTGGAATGGGGTGTTTCCAAATTATTGGTCCTGAATACTCTAGGAACAATTCTTATTCCTCAAACAGCGAACCATTTTAAGGTGCACTATTTTCAGACTCTCATTCGTTTGACAGAATCTCTCTCACTCTCCTCCGAATTTTCCAGGGTATTAACCCTTTGAACGCTAGTGGTATCTTCCATGCCTGTTCCATGGCAGCAATTAGAAGAGTCCATATTCATTATTTGGGGTAGACCAATCAATATTCTCAACGTGCAGTCTGGGGGCTGCACGTTGAAAATATTGATTGGTCCCACACATTCACTCAGCAGCCATCTCACTTAATGAAAATGTTGATTGGTCTACCCCACACATTTACTGACCAGCCAACCTATTTAATGACGTTATGACGTATCATGTGGCTGGCTGGGAAAACGGCCGATAGGGTTCAAAGGGTACAGGTTCTGAGAGTGTTTGCATCGCGTTTACCAATGCATTTTCGAAATATGAAGTCAACTGTACTCTAAAGGTGCATCATTTCACGTTTCACCAAAGGAACTCGTATAACTTTATGGTCGGCAATTAATTGGAAGACTTCACTGTTTTTACATCGAACACAGCAACCAATCAGTATAAATTCTGCTACGTTGAGAGACATTGCTACTTTCGAAACAAACCACCTCAAAATATCAGGTTTATAATGTACCACCAAAGAAAAGACCAGCATTGCTTTTTTGTCATGGATCGTTTGGTGAAACGATTTAGATGAATTTTGTCTGTAATTGTAATTACCTCACTTATGTGTTTACGTAAAACTTCATTATTGTAACAAAATGCAACGTTACGGTCATTGCGCGTTACAGATTTTACGCACCACGAAGCTTCAAATGTCGCGGAACGCAGTCTGTTTGCAACAACTAAGCCTTGAAGTGGTTACTAAGATTTTGCATGCTGCATTTATTACACAAAATACAAGACCCGCTATTTACATGGCACATTATCGAAGAATTAACTATTATTACTACTATTATTTATGAGGGTTTAACGACACTTTCGACAGCCAGTGGCACCTCGTGTCGGACAGTTTAACGGATGAAGTCGGTGTACCCGGAGAGAACCACCGAGCAACGGCGAGCAACTGTCAGACTCCCCAACGTTCTCATTCCACACAAGCAGGGTTAGCATTGGTTGAAGACAAGTGCACTATCGGCGTGCAAGTACACAACGCTACCGTGCCCCCACGTGGGCAATTGGGATTAAGTGTCTTTCCCAAGGACACAACGAGGTTGCGGCAGGTGGGATTCAAACCGAGGACCTCTCAGTTTGCAACCTGCATCTCTACCTGCTGAGCCACCGCGCTCCCTCACCAGAGAATTAACACTTCCAGAAAAAAAATGACTTTCAAACAGAAATTCCACATAACTTTTTCGCCATCACCAGTACAATTAATGTTTCTGTGACGTCAGTGGTGGCAGAGTTAACCCTTGCCTAACGAATCGGCTGCATCTGTCTGCAGAATTTTCAAATTCATCAGTTGAAAAAAGACATTTTTCAAAATGTTTCAATAAGATCATATCATGTGTCCCCTCATTGGAACGAGCTCATCCAGCTCGTTCCAATGATGGGTCAGATGAAATTGTTTAGGTGAATTTTTTTGGAATTTGTTCGTGAATGTTTGTTTTGTAAATATTTGTAGGAGAGTACCTACAGGAACTCTCCACTAAATCCTAATAAAAATATCTATTTGATGTCACTTGAGTGCAGCAAGAGACGATATAAACAATGTCGTCTATTTGATGTGAAGGAGAGCGAAAGAAGATCGAGCTTTTAACTCCGTACATGTTGCCCTGCATATTAACCGATTACTGAGAGTGACTTACAGTTACGCTTCAGGCCTCTTTACAACAGGTGAACGGTTGCTCGGGTGCATTTTAATATCACCCAAGAGCTTTTTAGGCTAGGATCGTCTCTCTCTCTCTCTCTCTCTCTCTCTCTCTCTCTCTCTCTCTCTCTCTCTCTCCGAGACTCTATCCCACGTCCGCTCAGTGCTACAGCACACTCAACAGAAGCACTCAACAGAAGTTGACGGACGAGTTATACAAAGGCCAATACAGTACGGATATTATGTATCTCCATGGGTTGTGATTTCGAGCCACTGGCAATATCAACAGATGGGCGTACAAAGCCTAAACCAGGCAAACAGGCTCCGTAAATCCATTGAGTGCCTCAGCTAACCCATCCGTTCACTATTGGCCAAATGCTTACGAAGATATTCCATCTTGCACAAAACCGCACCCACCCTCTCTCTCTCTCTCTCTCTCTCTCTCCTCTATCCCACGTTCGCTCAGTGCTACAGCTTAATCGACAGAAGAACTCAACAGAAGTTGACGGACGAGTTATGCGTGGGCCAATACAGTACGGATATCATGTGTCTCCATGGGTTATGATTTCGAGCCACTGGCAATATTTACACACGTACAAAGCCTGCAACAGGATACGTAAATCCACCTAGTGCTTCAGCTAGCCCATACGTCCACTGTTGGCCAAACGCTTATAAGATATTCCATCTTGCAAACAAGCCAAGACCAATACCGGATCTGGACCTGCGTCGCTGCATGCAATTGATTACACAGATGAACAGACTTCAAAGTATCGGCAAACAGGAAGTGGCTGCACGGCAGATCTGAAAATTAGATACACGATACAACTCATCATTATGAAGCCGCAGACCAAATATAAAATCATTCCCTTTCATGGAAGCCAAGAAAACTTTGACGGAAGAAGTGTTTCGGACGGACTGACGGGCGGACTGACGGACGGTGTTGAGCGGTTACTAGACTTGCTCTGCCGCTGGCGACGCAGGTAAAAACCGCAAAACAACCACTTGGTAATAAACCAACCGAAAGTTAACAATCTTAATCATTCGCAGTAATCGCAGCTTTTATTTCAATTACCACTCGCCTCGCTTGTAGGGGAGCTATTTACCACTAGTTTAGAATGTTCAGAAAGAGAATTCGTACTTGGTATCACGGAACTAAATATTTTCCCATTGGCGATCATTGTAACTTTCAGGCGAAAAAAAAATGATCGCATCACTTTAATTTTGGCATTCAAATATCTTTGTCAAGTAAAACCCTTCAGACAACTTTTTATGACCCGAAAAAGGGGGTCATGCAACAAATAAGAAAGAAAGACTGACAGCAAGGGAAGTACCGGTCACGTGCACATATATTTCACGGAATTCCCTGCAAAAACACCAAATGTAAATTGTATTTTAGGTCCAAAAGTCATCAAATCACCCTCCTATTTATCTGGAATATTCAAGAATAATGCAAGATGTCAATAGAATGTTTCAAACGTTTACTGCAACAATATATTTTACCAAGGCTGTTTATTTTTAGAGACTGAATCACTAACGTGCAACTTTGCGAGGCGGGTAACTCTAATTTAAATATTTAGTTCAGTGATACCATCTAATACTCCTTAATTTCTGTTGCTCTGCTTGGAAACAGTTCATCATTCAAAAGTATGTTTGGTATATTGCTCACGACGATGTGTGCAACTCGGAAGATCGAAGTCGACAATATTAACTTCCAAACGGAAGAAAGAATAAATTGAACTTCAGCAGCTTAACTCACATTACACGCTCTGTTTACGACAAAATACACAAATCTCGCACATCTTAAGAATTTTGTAACTTCCTTGAAAAACAATGAGATTTATTTTGTAAAAGAATGCGTGTTTACTTATAAGTTTCTCAAGCGTAAAGATATATGTCTCACACAAATCTACAAAACACTATACTCCACCATAATAACGTTCGTGAAGATGTTCCATCTGGTTAATTGCTAACCAAACAAAACCCGCTATATTGTATGCAAACAAATGCGATCTATAGATTTCCCAATGCGATAAAATGATATCTTCACAGAAGAAACCGCCAGCATTTTACAGTCACTGGAGAAAACAACGAGGGAAATATTTTAAACATCAAAGCTTCAATAATCTTTTTAACCTGATAGTAGTGAACTGAGATTTATGATATTATTCAACATTAGTGACCTTGAATAATTTATTTTATTATCTCTAAGCATTCTAAATATTATCATATTTTTAGTCAAACTTTTCAATGGCCGAGAGTCAGTACCCGTTCTGTATTCACACGTTTAGAAATGCTCCGCAATACTGTTTCACTTTCCGTGAATAACGTAACATAACTATACCAATGAGAGGATCTACGTTATGAACAGATACTTAACTCAACTCACTCAATAGGGGGCGCGTGGGTTCAGTGGCGGTAGACTGTTGGACTTCTATGTTAGAGGTCCCGAGTTCGATCCCCGTCCTGGACGACCCGCGTTGTGTCCTTGGGTAAGGCACTTTATCCCGGTTGCTTACATGGGTGCACGATGACGCCGTGTACTAAGGCGTACTGCACGTCGATGGTGCACATGTCTTCAACTGCTGTAACCCTGCTTGAGTGGAGATTGAACAGAGTTAGATGTTGAGAAGCTGACAGTTGCTCGTCGATGCTCGGTGGTTCTCTCCGGGTACTCCAGCTTACTCATCCTGTAAAACTGTCACGGCCACGACTAGCCATTGTGCATAAGTATGTGATCTTAAACACCAATAAATAAACATAAATAACTCACTCGACAGGTTGAAATAATAGAATTTTATTAACCACACGTTAAAATATCACGTTCACACCCCGTGCACTAGTGTGATAATTTTAGTATCGACTCTCAAACACGAAACAGAGAAATGTATATACTGGCGGATCGATAGCATAATAAATATAATAATTATTATACTTGGGCCTTTCGCTGATTTGCTATGGCCCTTTCACGAGGAGGCCAACATCAACCCCGTCCCTCCTGGATACTCCCTCCACACTCTCCTTCCTAATCTCCCAGCATTCAGACAGAAACCGTTTAAAAAGTCCACCAACAGGAGCTTTCTCAATCGCACAAACTACAATATTAACCCTTTCCGTCATGTCATCCGTCATCCACTTCTCTGTCATGCTGTCATCCATTCTCCTCATTAGTTTCCCAAGGAGTCTTATTCTGCAAGGCAAATATTTGGTGCATTCTAAAATGAAATATTCTAGAGTCTCGTATGTGCAATCATAATACATATCTTGTCCCTTGAATGCAACAAGGTGCCATCTGCAATGCTTCCGCATTGCAGATGGTACCTCATTGCACTCATGGGGCAATCTCTTCAATAATTAATAGCAAGAAAATTCTCTCTTCTTATTTTCGCACATGAGAGCTGGCCAGACATTTAAGGTTGACAAGGACAATTTTGAGGCAGACTAGATCACACTTCTCCTTTCTTGGCTATTCATAGCTCTGGTCCTATTCTATTCCAGAAAACGTTATTTGCAGTCTCCAATAATACATATCTTCAGCAGTCGTAAGCCCACTGCAATTAATGTAGCTCTATCCGTGAAAGTCTTTCTACACATATGGAAAGGATACGTCCGGGGACTATAGGGTTAGGAAATTTCTCAAAGGACCACAATGACAATCAGCAGCCGTTGTGTTTTGTAGTGTGTGAGAATTCGTTGCGGAAAGACAAGGTGGACTTTTTTCTGATACAGACCTACTCGCGACGGAGTTTTAGTTTGCACTTGTGATTGACTTCTTATTTTCTGGGTGACAAATATACGTGAATGCACTTTGAGCGCTTCTGCATACTCTGACCACGGTCTTCTTGACTATCTGCAAATTCCCGCATTCAGAGAAGGCGGTGGAAATGGTAAACCTCCAATCAGAAAAAAAACCAGAGGGGAGACCCCAACCACTTGTCTCATCTCATGCCCAAGAAAAAACATCCTCAGTAGTCTTATGCGCCTTGTCTTTACTTTGGTGTTACATCGAGGAGATTCTTCAGGTCAGAGAAGATGTTAACACTTCCTGCCACGGAGTCGTGAATGGTATCGTCTTGTATAGTACTATATAAAGGAAATAGGTGAGTCTATGTTGCGTTTGTTGGGAGGACAGTAATAATTTAATCCTACAGCCCTATGGGGCTGTGGGATTAAATTATTGCCTGTCCCCCTGTCCATTTAGGTATTTATTGTGTTGGCTGTTCAGCTTGAAGCAAACAAAAAATGATCCATACCACGTTGAAAGGGTTAGATTAAACATATTTGATTTGCACATCAATAATAGCAAAAATGCTTGAGGAAAAAGTATTTAACTTTTGCAAAGCCCTATCTCCTTCTCGTGAAATGACAAAATAAATTATGACAAGATGACGAAGAGAAAATTAAAACGTAGAACATGAAACACAAATAGATGTGAAAATACTAAATATGGTGTAAAATTCATAACAAGAAGGTATTTATATAAAGGTTAAAAATGAAAGAAAAGTATGTAGAGATGCTCATATGTTGTGAGGACAGGACGTGTGTTCTGCTGGTCAATGACTTCGACCATCGGTATATGGTTATCGGATCCGTTTTGAGACCTTTTATTCAACTGCATGGTGCCAGGTGTTACGTTCAGGGTGAATTTTTAGATTGGGACGAATCTTTGTTACACCTCCTGACAGCTATGAATACTTGTCTGTTGTTTGAAAAAGAAAGCTATGAACTGCCGAACAAAAGCTGATCAAAAGGTGTTCTATTGAAATCCTTAAGAGCACTGAACAGGTAATCTCAAATTGTGCTGTAAGGGTTAAATCACTTGGGTGGCTTTATTGATAAGTTGGGGTACGCAAATTTTTAAAAGCCACAATTTCAACTTTAACCGTTGCATCTCGTGATGTGTGTCAGAAAATGAAGTTGTGTAGCAAGATGAAAAACATTTTCTTTATTGAACAATGGAAACCCATACGTTAAGTCAGCATTATCTGCAGGGGAGTTATTTTATTTTATAGACATCAGTATATATGAAGTCCCGAAATAATGTCACTGCCATATTCTTGATTGATAGAGAGGCAAATTGAATTTGGAAAGAGAAATGGAATATGTCTGTCTATAAACTTTCTTGAGCTAGAACCACAAGTACACATTTAACCCGAATGATATACCTGGAATCTGTATGATACGCGTTATGTTTATTTTATTTTATTTTAATTATTTCTGTAGTTTCTGTGTGTCATACCAGTTCATTTGAGGAAATGTTATAAATCTTATCTCATCTTATCTGACCCATCTCCTGTCCTTGAAACTCTTCGTGTCTGCTGAATTAAAGGGAGATTCTCCTTGAAAACTTCCGCTCTTCTCCCCTCCAAACCACTTGCAAGAATTTTGGTTTGGAACCCATCCCGCATGTATCTGTTTCAAATAAAATCATGAATGGAGCTTTGGAACTGTAATTCACTGGCACAAAACTCTAGTGCGTCCCATTCCTTTTCTAAACTGCTCAGTCACAAATATCGCTAGTCATGGCTGAGGCTATTCCCGACGCTGGTGAAGTCTAGAGCTGTTTTTTTTTCATGCCGAACCCAATATCATCTATTGAACAAATCGAGAAGGGCGGGATAGCATAAACTCATTTAATTTATTCATTAGATGCAAAAAGCAACACCTGCACATGTGAAAAGAATAATAGTGTACTCATGAAAAGGAAGATGTTGAAAACATACCTGTCGTTGTTCACAAACAGCAGCGCCGTACTTCATTGCATTAACGACACGAGGTGTCAGGAGGAAAATGTCTCTTCAAAGAATTGGACAATCACTCTAAAATAAAAAGATGAAATTTGATTTTCAGAAATTGTAAATAAGAAGAAAAACTTTTCTCCCATGATTTGTATATATAGTATAGTACGGCCGCCGTGGACTGGTCACTTTCCACGGGGCAGGCAGTGTTTCCACGGACGCTATATTAGATTGCAAACACTAATTACAGGAATAATCATCAAAAATTTAATGAAAGAAGCACCGGATACTACCCGGTGCTTCATTAATTAAAATTTTAATGATGATGATTTTTTTTATTTCCTGGTAAACGCATCCGTGGACATCACTGCCCACGCGTGAGTTACGGCCAATCCACGGCGACTGTACTGTAAATCGTTATCGAGCACGGATTCAAAATGTGATCCAAAGTAACGTCTGTATCTGCACGAGAACGTTAGAAGAAAACCTCGACGTCTGTTTGGAGAATATCCGAGAATAATTAATCATGTGCTGTACTTCTGGAAATCTCTTGAGGCAAGAAACTTTCCAAAATAATTCATGGTGTTCTACTTGTAACTGTTTATGCCGCGGGATACCACCAGCTACATCTATCCAGGCAAAAAGAGTAATGGGTCGGCAGTTAAATTAGTTGTCTATTCAAGGAGTCTCCAGTGCCTTCCTGGAGAAATTCAAGGATCTTTAAATATTTTCTTGGCTCAAAAAGGAAGCTGCCCTCCAGGAGCTACACATAGTTACACGAACATGTAAGCTGGTAGGATTATTTATTATATGACTATGTAATTTGGAGCTGCCCTCCAGGAGCTACACATAGTTACACGAACATGTAAGCTGGTAGGATTATTTATTATATGACTATGTAATTTAACCGCTAAATATCTCCACTGTTTGACGATCTTTTCCTGGTCCCCGGAAAATCCACAGTGTGGAATCCGATTCCGTATCACTATAGTATTACGGACTATTTACGGGTGCGCTCGAATTCGCATAATTATAAGTTACAGGGCGTTTAGTTGGCAGATACATGCGAAGCCTCACCTAATATTGCTTTCTCTGAGCCGTATATGACACCTTATCTGCCAACTAAACGCCCTGTAACGTATTTATTATGCACGGCATGCTAAAATGTCATTGTGGAAGTTAACTTAACGAATAGTTAAATGATGCGCACTTCTCGAAAAATGTAAACAAAGCAGACGATGTTTACATACGCAACAAGGGGAGTAATTTTGCTTCCGAATTCTAATAAATCACTAGTGACTTGTTCTATAACCGCCAATGTATTGGGCTGGTTTAGCATTTTATTATATCAGTTTCATTCAATCGAATGCAATGTTTATACGACGGGGCTATTTTATATGGTGGGTCTTCTGTACGACTGCGCTGCAGTATGTACCTACGTGTAAATTAAAAGCTGAGGCGTGTGGATATAATGATAAAACAAAATGGCTGACGGGCACCTAATATTAAATTAATATTGGGTGCTTTTCAGCCATCCTGAACCTAATATTGTGGAGTCTATGTCTCCTAGTAACTTCATTTGATTGGATAAACAAATTTACTAGCATAATAATGGCTGTTCCGGTCGCAGAGAGTACATCACTCCGAGCTTGAGTAGCTGCGCTCGAACGGCGGTCCGGGTTTGTTTACAGTTTCATATGATAGCAACCATTGCTTCCGGCTTCGTAAAAAATAAATAAAATTTCAATTTTCGATTTGAATGTGACAACACTAAGTTACAAAAATAAGTGTAAACAAAAATAGTTCTTTTTTACTTCAATCCAGTTTACCAAAATAAGGTTTGGGGAATTGTTAATGTGAGCGTTGGCATGCGATGTTGAACTATAAGTCATATAATAACCTTTTTATCGCTACAGCCTGCGGCAGCTAGTTTGATCCGGCGGTCTGACCTCCTCAACTCTGTGTGATACTACGACCCAGATCACTTCACTGTTGCAATAATATGTATTTACTGGATATTTCCTTGTTAAGCATTTGATCGCGAAAGGCCTACATTCATAAAGTAGATTGTTGCTCCTCGATTTTGTTTCGCAGGCCAAACAATATTGATTGGTCTACCCCGAAATAACGAATATGGACTCTTTCGATTGATGGCATTGAACTGGTATGGAAGATACCATCGTGATTCAAAGGGTTGGTATCGTACCGCAATCATATTTTCAATCTAATGCATTGATTCTATTGGGTAGACGTTCCTTTAACCCTTTACCTATCATGAAAAGCAGACGACACTTGCAAACAAAATTCTTGAATAACTATTTTTTTCATTTTTTGTCTAAAAAACATAGGTTATGACCCCTCTTTGGAACGAGCTCGTCGAGCTCGTTCCAAAGAGGGGCCATAACCTATGTTTTTGAGACAAAGAATGAAAATATAATCAAAATTAATTGTCGATTTTTGAGAATAGCGCTGGCCGGTTTTGATTGTTACGTTGGGTAAAGGGTTAAGCGGAGCATATTGAGGAAATGAATCTCCTCTGATCGCCTGATATCTTTATCTTTTGTTTCAAGAATTGTCAATAAAGTTTTCAATATTCAATGACTTCCAAGTCCTTGGCAAGGAATTGTTAAATTTAAGCTATTTTAGGGAATTCAAGGCGCTGCAAGAACTCTGGAGTATTTGCCACCAGCTGCCTCCAGCGACCCTGTTTCTCCTTTGTGGGACCTCTTTGTCGACTTTCACATTCCATGGTCCTCCTAATAAGTATATGCACACCGCGCACTGGGGGTTAGGAGAGACATATGCTCCTACTTACGTTATATTTTATATACGTCACATATTTAGTATGGAAATAGTTTCTTTGAGATGAAAGGGAAATTACAAAAACCTAAATATTTACAAGTGAGTTAATTAGCGAACCACTTGTTGGCGTCTGTGGGTCGCAATAGCCTTTCACGGAATTCATCGTGAATCGTAAAATTTCGCAGTTACTCTGTTTTATGGCAATCACAATATGTCACAGCTAAGAACCGAAGTGCTAACAAAAGGCTGATGTAGTCAGAATTTTGTAACATCTTGAAGAATGAATACAGTTGTAGTCATATCTACTGTCTAGGTGACGCCAGGTCTGTAACTTAATTCAGATATTTTATCTAACAATCAAAAAATTTGGGCTTGAAAACCACCAGAAACGGTACGTATCAAATAAAGTGTTCCGATCATATAGACCACTCATTCTGATTCCGAATCGTATGGACGACCCGTTTCCGGAAGGCAACAGGCTATTATAACAAGCGCATGAATACATTCAAAAATGGGCGTTTCAGTGATCGTCTCAGGTGATCGCTTACAAAACAAAACAAAATTCCTTCCAATTAGCGACAGAACTATTAATAGCCAACGACCACCCCACCCCACCCCCAGCACACACACACACAATAAATAGAAACTGCACAATTAATTATTATACACTTGTAAATTTCAAGCGTATCATCATAGAAAGTGACATTGAGAGAGAATAATTTTACAACGCAACTTTGAAAATTTGCGGTGACAGCGTTACTCATTGTTTGTTAAAGTGCACAACAATATTGTTCCATAAAATATGGGTTTTTAAAACTTTTTTTCACCCAACATTATATCCCTAAATTTATTAATAATTAAAGATTTAATCTGTTTATGTGACAGAATTGTTAGATAAAGGAATTATCATGATAATGTGCATGTCCTGTGATTTGCATAAGATTCTCGGTGGTGTTTCCAGAATGGGATCTCAGTAAGCCGGCATAGCCGGCTTGCTGAGAGCCCATTCTGGACACCACCTCGAATCTGATACAAATCACAGGACATGCACATTATCATGATAATCTGTATATATCTCACCATTCTCACGTGACTTTACCTTCCCCTGGTTGTCTGAGCAGTAGTATACTATTCCAAAAGTTGTACCTATCGTGGGTTCTAAAATACTCGTGCACTATTCCCGTGTATTACACACTTTCTAAAAATAGATGTGGAATATCCAAGGATGCTCGACTGACGGAAAACAACACACGCTTTTAAGAAATTTCCCTGAAATCTGTTTCGTTATTTCTGAGTTTAAGAATGAAAATGCTTGTCTTTGGCAAGATCCTCGACAATGGGTAGTGTGCTTAGGATGATTGGAATCGAAAGTAGAAGCAAGATTCTTCCTCGGTTCGTTCGGTATAATTATTATTGCACGGTATGTCGTTGAGTTTGCCAAAATAGCGGCGCATGGTCTATTCTTTCTCGAGGACCACTATTTTGGCATGATCATTTCCAAGCCATGTAATATTTATAAGATAATGTAGGGGTGTGAATGGGCAGTTATTGCACGGACGGAAAGTCGCTGCTTATGCCAAATTATGCCACATTAGTGGAACTCGAGGAAGAATATAAGAATACGAGATATTGATGGGTGCTGAAGGGGTAATTATTGCATGGCATGTCGTTGATTCTGCCTAAATAGTCGTCCCCAAGGACCACTATTTTGGCATTGTCATTCCCAAGTCATGCACTGTTTATAATATTTGAAGTAGTGTGACCCTTGTTTTCCCGACCATGGTGTGAATTTACCCGAGAGGTCTTATGCACACACACACACATCTATGCTTCCCGGTCAGCTGCCCAGGAAAGAAGTTTACAACAGCCGTAATCAGCCTAGATAATCGGCGCGGTCGTGGTGAAAGTCGTGGTTCTTCCTGCGACATTGCAGTTTGCTACGACTACTTTGTAGGTTGGCCTGACTCACATATCACAAAACTAGCCACCACCGGCCGGGACAGTTATATGATCCCTGTACGAAGGCCTCTGAGCATGCCAACTATCAGACAATATTACTCTCTTATATTACAGCCAAACACGATCCTAACCTGTGAAGAATACAGACATAGAAAAATAGTGATAACCAGTTGCTGATACGTCTAACATAAACAAATTACCGTTTTAAGGTATTTTTGTCTTTCCTTTTTGTCCGATACTGGAGCAAAACAACAGAGGAACTGATATCTGGTTCATCTTCATCACACTTAAAGACTAGACAAAACAATATTTTTAATCAGCAGCCATATAGCTGCAGGTTAAAGATAAGTCTGCCGTAACAATGGACTCTTCTAAAATAAGGCAACATACGACACGGACGCAAAAGAAGGAACTAAAGGGTTTAATGTGGTGGTTCTGAAGAAAGTTGTCTTCATTGTACTTGAGCACTCCTCTCTTGGGATTTCGTATAACAGATGAAATTCACTCGTCCGATGTACGACTAGTTGACGCGAAACAACTCGCTTAATGTGATTTCCATTCGTCGTGAACGATTTTTCGAGTGGTCTTACCGAGTCCTGTAAGAAACGGAAAAGGTGTTAAAATGTTACATTATAATGCAACGTTATTGGTGTTGGATACCGTTCCTTGGAGTACTGTTAAGGTGCTTAGAAAATATCGTTTGTTATTTGCTTTATAGATGGCGCTTTGTGAACTCAAATGACGATATCTTTATATTTTAACCCTCTGCACTCTGATGACAAAATGTCAAAGTTTTCCGCAGCAAATGATTCCCATAATACAGTTTGATATTTAACCAAATATACCTTGTTTGACAGAGCTCTTTGAGCTCTGTCAAACAAGATATAATTGGTGAAAATCATAGTTAAACAAGAGAAAAAAGAGTGATTTGAAAAACTTCTGTTGCACTATCAGTGCTAGGGGTTAACCAGTTTTGTTATGAAGATGAATATGAATGTCTCCTATTCTTCTATGCGATTATTTATCAAAATATACAAATTCTCTTGTTCATCACCTAGAATCAAATTTCCAAAACATAAAAAGATCGGGACTTGTTTTCAATCCAACACCTGCACACAGTTCTTGAAGCAGTATCCATCTCACCATCTCAACTGGAGCGAATACATTTTTGTTCTGAACTTCTGGAGGTCATTGAAAAGGCATTATGAAATACAGAACTTCTCATAAAAAAAAACAACCGAATAACATTTTTTCCAGTTGAGGCAACTGTTTACCACTCCTTTGGTCGACAGGACGAAAATATACGAAATTCAAGTTCAACGTAAAGTTTGACAAATATTGTTTAAAAAAACAGAGATTGTCATTCCTCTTTATTGACTCCACACAATCCTATAAATCAAAAAACACTTGTTTGAGTCAGCTGCGCACTTGAATGTTTTAAGTGATTGCAATCAAAATAAGTCGACTGATCAATGGAATTGCTAGATCTATATAGCAGTTTAGAGCCATTTGATCCTCACCGTAAGCTGCGCATTCCACGGACAGCATTATTCATTTAATGACCATTTCCATATAATTTATTTTTCTATAAATAATATCCGATTTGCTTTCATATCATCATTGGTCGAAATGACTTTTTCATAATTCGAGGAATAATTTTCCTGTCGTATGAATGTTTTTGCTTTGTCCCGCCCATTTGTCAAATAAGAAAATGTGGGCGTGTCCAATGGGGCAATTAAACTGTAATTTCTTCAAGTGGGCTGTAAGTATTCACGTGAGTTATGCACACTGTTTTTTTCAGTATTCTGGATCGCTTGTGTTAGCCTATGTTGAAAATAATAAAACTGTCGTCTGCACAAAAGTTGATATGACTGAAATGATATTATTACGGGAGACTTAAGCTGCATAAGGGTGCATTATATATAGAATATACCCATAGTAGCTTGGTGTACCAAATGTTCACCACTTCACCACAAGTGGTGAACATTTGGTACACCAAGCTACTTTGTGTATATTCTATTGACACCATGATCGTCAGATTATTAGGAGATCACTATTATTTTCCCGATTTTACTGAGCAGCAGCCGTACATACGTGAGAATTTGTTTTTGTTTACGTGAGCATCGGTGGGCAGTACTTCCGATGTCAATTTTATCACCGAAACGAAATAGAAAAAGAAACAGGGCATTTTTCATTTTAATAACATACTATTTCGAGTTATGGATGCTTTATTAACATGAGACAATGCATGTTTCTTAATTTGTGGTGTTTTCATGGGGTAAACTCATTTAAAAACGTAATAAATAATTGCCGCTTTCATTTCACTCTTCGCGAGGCGACGTGCCATAATTTTAGTCAAGTTCGCATTCAGGTCGACGTCACCAAAGGTCAACTTGGATGTAGTTCCACCGTTTGTGTAAATTTTAACTACTACTGAAATCCCATTGCTGTCGTGTTCACCACCGTTGGTGTGTAAAGCTGAAATTTATGTCATAGGCTTTTCATATATAGTAGAATGGGTGATCATGATATAAAATACATGCAAACGCTCTGAATCAAATTATAAGAATTGAAATGAATTACTGACTGTGGAAAGGTGTGTGTTAACCGTCTTCACTCTGATATCAAAATGGCAAAGTTTTCAGCAGTAAATATTTCCCATAATGCACTTTGATATTTAACAAAATATACCTTGTTTGACAGAGCTCTGTGAGCTCTGTCAAACAAGATATAATTGGTTGAATTCATGGTTAAACAAGAAAAAACAGAGTGATTGCATTAAGGTCTGATGCACTATCAGTGTGCTAGGGTTTAAGTTCTATATGAAGTGCTGAGAACATCATACAACTTAACAAGTCCATCCAACATGCATACTCCGATGAGGCGACAGATATTTCATTTCTATTCTTATGTGTATTTGTAGCAGACAAACTTTTTGGTTAACTTCTGAACTCTCTTGTTCCAAAAAAACCCAAAAACATTTCCAGTATTGTATTTTTTTGAAACCTGACATAGTTTAGGTGATAAAATAAATGTCTTGTGTTGAAAAAGGATCGCGTACATGTAGGTTTTCCTCCAGTACACTCAATGGAATTTTTTGTAAATTTATGGCCGATAAGAACATGTGGTTGTATGCTTTGGGGGGAAGATGGCTCGATCGAGCTGGATACAGGCTATAATTGTTATGAAGGCTCGACTGGGAACACATCAGCGACCGCGATCAGCGGATTGTACTTGCCATGCAGAAGAACAACAAAAGACTGCTCCCGGTATCATCACCATTTCTTGCTTCCGGAGGCAGACTGAACTTGTTAATGGGGGAAGTGAATCTTCTCAACGATCTATATCACATAAGTGGCTGTGTTTATATGCCCGATGAACAGAGAAAGGAGGAAGTATCAATTACAACAGACTACCCGGGGGGCAGGGGCTTCGGATTGGAGCCTGGTGACTTTTGGGCTTCTTTGCTACTCCTCCCTTGTAGCTGCTGGACATGGAAGAGTACCGCTGTACTGCTAAAGGGGTTCTAAGGGGTTACTTTACCCCAATAATGTCCCTGCGCCCCTCCGGCGCGCAAAATCATTTGGCTTGCTTGCTTGCTTGCTTGCTTGCTTTGTAAAACCGTGCAACTTGATCACAAGTTCACTTTGAAGAACTGAGACGAATGTCTCTCCACGATGTCGCTCCACTATTCCTGGTCTAATGTAAAATAATTCGTACTTCTAGAAGGTTCAGATCACTTGTTCTTGGGTCGATGTCTGAAGCACATCTTATTGCTTCCAAAGGATACTTTTAATGCAGACTCAAGAGCTTAAAGACACATAACGAGGAAAATATTGTCAGGTTTGAATAGACTTGCACTCGCTCATATATAAGTGAATGGATACATCAATCAACACAAAGGCATACACACGCAGAGACTCAATACACTGACTACAGATTAACCTCCATTCAACGGCGTAACTGAGAGATGGGTTTTAGGGGGTGTGAAACTTCCCAATAATTTTTCCGTTCGGCCATTTTCGTCTGGATTAAAGTTTTGTATATCGATTTGCTTTTAGTTGTAAGCATGCACCTTTTTGGGAGACTACATTTAATACCTGAACTTATGTTACACACATGCATTCTGTCTGTAAAAATGGAGGTTTGTGGTACCAGAGGCTGATTGGCTGTATGGTCCACCGGGAAAATTCCTGGTGCCCCCACCCCGCCCCAAAAGGGTGGCCCCTGGAGCCCCCAAAATTGATGGAGATCAAAAAAACCTGTTGACACCTGACATTTTGTGAAAACGCCCAACAGGCGAAATGGATCTGATCAGAACATTTCGATATACTAGCAGTCCAGTCTGCCACTGATCGCCCAGATGCAAGAAACCAGCGTTCTTTTAATTTGAAAAATCAAAATTTTCTCCCATTAGGTCCGCTAGCCCCCACCCCCTGTTGATAGCATTCTTGCCGAATGAGTGACAAACATGATATAAAAATGCCATCGAAATGTCCTCTGCGTGAACTGCCAATGATCCTTCAGATGCAAGGAAGAAGCGTTCGTTCAGTTCGAAAAATCCAAATTTCGCCCGGGTCCGGGGTCCGCCTTGGTTCATTTCCCGGTAACTTTTCTTGGTTCTGTCCGCCCCTGCATGATACCTGACTCGGACTGCATAACCGATTTGGAGTCCGACGCATACTAATTAAATAAAAAGTTGGGAAGCGCATGCGTCGCGACCACCATATGCATTTATCTCCAAACAAATTTTTATGATTTTTCAACTACCATCCCGACTAACATATATGCCAACTACGCCATAATGGCATGCCTCTGGCGTATGCATGACTTGATGATGGTTCCAGCTATCCCACAAGACACAGTCTTCACGCCAGAGAGACCAAAGCGTAACATCAAAGCTAAACAGAACAGTAATTACAAATGTGTGAACATCATTGAGAAATTTGAACTTAACAACTCTAGGTGCTTTAAACTTCCAACTGGTTATACAGAACAATATAAACATTCAATCTTCTTCAGGGCCTCTATCGACCTTGCACAGACTACCAGACAGTGTCGTGAGCGCTAAGACAGTCGAGAGCTTCAAAACAGCTCTCCATTCGCTGGACTAGACTTCAAGCCAGCGCCTCTCCTCCCTCCGTTGCCACTGATGCCGTACCAGGCCTTGCAACGTACACATCCAGATCCAGATCCAGATGATGTGGATGAAATACTACTATATCAGTTGGCACTTGAGCCATGAAGAAAGAGGCAAACGCCTGTGCGCGGGTGGGTATATGCAGTTGAAGGGTGTGCCTCGCGAAGATGTTTGTTCAGTAGTTTTCACAGTAAACTGCAGATTAAAAAGAACTTTCTAACTGAATAGATAATAGAATAGCAAAAGGTAGGCAAGTTAAATGTTTTAACCCTTTACCCAACGTAACGGCCAAAACCGGCCAGCGCTATTATCAAAAATCGCCAATTAATTTTCAAAATATTTTCATTTTTTGTCTCAAAAACATAGGTTATGACCCCTCGTTGGAACGAGCTCGTCGAGCTCGTTCCAATGAGGGCTCATAACCTATGTTTTTGAGACAAAAAATGAAAAAAATTAGTTATTCAAGAATGTTTTTTGCAAGTGTCGACTGCTTTTCATGTTAGGTAAAGGGTTAACCCTCCATCCAAACCTACACGATATCAAAATTTGACACTTTAATTAGGTTTTTTAATTTTTTTTGAAAACATTCGACAAAACTCTATCATGTGACCCCTCACTGAAACGACCTTGATGAGCTCGTTCCAATGAAGGGTCACAATAAATGGTTTTGTTGAAAATTTGTGAAAAAAAATATTTTTTAACTATTGAGTTTGTAAATTACGTAGGCCGATGTTAACTTTATGTTAGGTAAAGGGTTAACCCTTTACCTAACATGAAAAGCAGACGACACTTGCAAAAAAAATTCTTGAATAACTAATTTTTTTCATTTTTTGTCTCAAAAACATAGGTTATGACCCCTCGTTGGAACGAGCTCGACGAGCTCGTTCCAACGAGGGGTCATAACCTATGTTTTTGAGACAAAAAATGAAAATATTTTGAAAATTAATTGGCGATTTTTGAGAATAGCGCTGGCCGGTTTTGGCCGTTACGTTGGGTAAAGGGTTAAATACTAAACTATAGGACCCACATTCAACACATGGGTGTCATGGTTTATCCTTCCACAATCGGTACTTTTGATTTGTTTATGAATTCAGCTTTTCTGTTGTTACAGTCTGACTTTTTCAATTGTGTTTTACATAACGGATTTGCAACAAACTTCGATTACTCAGTTCACGATGCCAACAATATCAGCGATATGGAAAGTTCAACAGTAATCCAGCATTCACGTTACGAATATTCTCCTCCGTGCAACCGTATGTTGCAAAGTATATATATAGAGCTATGCCATCTTAAGTTTTGTTACAGAAGCAAGCACTGCAGATGGCGCCTTGTTGCACTCAATGGACGATGCACAAGTAGTTTTGCAACGTGCACGAACTGTACTATGACGAGATCGCACTTTAGTTGTTGTTATTTATTATGGCGGAAATTCTTTTAACCCTTAGCACTCTGGTAGTGCAACAGAATTTTCTCCAATCACTCTGTTTTCTCTTGTTTAACTATGAATTTAACCAATTATATCTTGTTTGACAGAGCTCAATGAGCTCTGTCAAACAAGATATGTTTGGTTAAATATCAAACTGTATTATGGAAAATATTTGTTGTTGAAAACTTTGCAATTTTGACAACATAGTGCATAGGGTTAAGATGGAAACACCATGCTGTTCTATTCATATGTGGATGCAATACGCAACCCTTCTTTTGAGATAGTTCCGACAGATTGTCAAGTCTTTCCGGTGAAACATGCGAGATTAGTAATTTAAGAAAGTTATGTTGCATTCCTTTGTCGTAACCTGCTGTTCATTCGCGTATTTTACAACTGACGTAACCTAAACGGTCGTTCGCGAGTTATTTCCAGGCCTCACATGAGCAATTTACCTTGGTCAAGTACGTTTTAAATCACACAGCTGGTCAATAATTTAAGGAGGGTGTAATCAAGCTTTCAAGATACAAATTTAACAATTTTTCTATCTGAAAATATTTTTGAATATTACAGCTTTTAGTGAAGCAATATCGCCGCAGATCTCACTATCTCTGCAAATCAAAGTGGCCGAAACATCAACATTAAAAAGGACCAAAGTGATGAGAATAAACACTGGAAGAACAGAAAGCATCACCATCAACAATGACCCAGCAGAAGATGTAGAGGACTTTACATATCTGGGAAGTGTCATCATTAAAGACAATGGGGCAGGGAAAGATCTAAAAAAACAGACTTACGAAAGCAAGAGCAGCGTTCGCACGACTTCACACCATCTGGAAGTCTAACAAATACAGCCATAACACCAAGATCAAGATATACAACAGCAATGTAAAATCGGTACTGCCATATGGCTCAGAATGCTGGAGGATAGTGGCAAATGACACCAAGAAAAAAATTGAAACATTCCATAACAACCTTCGAAAGACCAACAAAATATACTATCCAAATAAAATATTCAACATCAACCATCTGAAAATCAGTAACAGCAAAAGCCTATTTGAAGAATTTAAACAGCGACGTTTCAGATGGTTTGGTCATGTGCTAGGCATGCCACAAGATCGACACCACAAAACAGCTCTACATTGGACACCACCAGGAAAGGGAAAGCTGGGGATACCTCGCACCACCTGGAGGAGAACCGTTGTAACTGAACTGGAAGACTTTGGCTACACCTGGGCACAAACACAGCACATGACAAAGGACTGAGACAAATGGAGGCAGCTTGTTGTGGCTTTATGCCCCTGACGGGACGAAGAGAACAAGTAAGTGAGTAATGTCGCCGCGTTTAGTGTAGCCACTTGGTTCTTATACTCGTTCGAAGAGACCAGCTCTATTAGCCCTTTACCTAACATGAAAAGCAGACGAAACTTACTAACAAAATTCTTGAATGACTAATCTTTTTCACTTTTTGCCTCAAAAACATAGGTTATTACCCCTCTTTGGAACGAGCTCGCTCCAAAGAGGGATCATAACCTATGTTTTTGAGACAAAAAATGAAAACAATAATGAAAATTAATTGGCGATTTTTGTGAATAGCGCTGGCCGGTTTTGTCCATTATGTTGGGTAAAGGGTTAACCAATGATACCACCGAGTGTTGATGTCCCGGATTGATTCTCCATCGATGTGTTTTTTTTTTTATTTTATTTATTTCAACTCCATTTCAACTTACCCAATATTTTTTATTATCGCAATAACAAGCCGTATAACATCATGTCCAATATGTTCTGACCATAAAATATCATCATAAAACGGTGAATCATAAATAACGGTTGTAATGAATCGTTTGAGTGTTGTCAATTTTATTTGTCAATTCATCGCTTCAAAAGCAACTACAGTTTTATTACACTTGAACCCAATCGGGAGTCCCTCGTATAGCATGTTAACGAATACAGAACTCTTGGAATGACGAATATTTTTGTATCCCATTGTTATTCTATGATCTCGCTAAAAGCATGCCAAACCAAATAATTGGTCCTCAAGAATGCTCTCAAAATATGTATCCGGTTTTAAAATACAAGTTTTATTGTGACAAAAGAATTTTTTTTTGCTTGCCACTCGAGAAAAAATAAGTCCATCATCCACACTAGTGATTCCATTATCAGTCACGTGTGTGCTCGTCTAAAATGTTTTCTACCCTATTTGTTTGTAAGATGATAAAGTTAATTCAAAACCCCGTTTAGAATTAACTGGTAGAGTGCGGAATTATTTTTTCTTGGCAAAACTTGATCGTGTGTCTTTGCCTTGTTGCATTTTATTTTTTTTGCACTCTCCCATCAATTGTAATAAGGCAAATCCATGCAGACTAAATATTGTGTCACTTCAACGATAGTATGAAGCGTAACCACAGAATATGAAGCCTTAAAGTGGCAGCACCCACACTTCAGAGTAAAGCCCAAATATGGGCTTCCAGCACTCTGCCAGTTAATACACAAGCATGTGGCTCGGAAATAGACAACTCGAAACAGCCATAACCCTTTACACTCCGATTCGCATAGTGGAAACGTCCTTAGAGTATGATCACTTGCAAAAGAGCAAAGCAGAGCCTAA
This sequence comes from Pictodentalium vernedei, assembly GCA_031216915.1. Taxonomy (NCBI): domain Eukaryota; kingdom Metazoa; phylum Mollusca; class Scaphopoda; order Dentaliida; family Dentaliidae; genus Pictodentalium; species Pictodentalium vernedei. The sequence continues at coordinate 425,067,996 of CM062292.1, forward strand.
AATGCATGTGAGAATTAGAATAGATTCTCACAAATGATTCTCACAGGGACAACAATGAGAATCAACTATGATTCCTGCAAAAGGTTCATTTGATTCTTGTCAATGGTTCTGAAAGTATCCTTAAAGACCCGGAGAATGTTTTACTTTCTCCTAATAAGGTAACACTTGGACTTAGAAGTGGTGTATAATGAAGTCTTGGCGCTGCCTATACAGAATTTGGAACTAGGCCCCTAAGGGTTATGTTCTAAAAAATATATACATATGAGCTTTTTATACCATGAAGATGCACTGGTTGCCCTTTCAGGAATTTTCGAGAATCAGAACCCATTTTCGCCAATCGGGATAAATTTTAAGGCCCGAATTTGACAGGATCACAAAAATATAGAATATCCGAAATTAGTCGTGATTATTATATACTTTATAAATAAACACATTTCTATTGGCTGGATCTTATATACGTGACTGGTACTCAAAAATCCCTGTACACTGGTTTTCCAGTGAATATCAACTTTCTAAATATAGCTTTTAGAAATCCCCTCTGCAGTTCTATTTCAATCGGCGTGCATGCGCAGTCAACCTGACTTCCGTCTCATTTTTATGTTCTTCTGTAGATGATTTAACTAACAAATACAAGATTGCTTTTTTGGGGGATGGTGTATACAACAAAACAGTTATGGACTTTTGTGGTGGTAAATATGATGTGATATGAACCTAAAAAACTTATATTGACCACGACTAATGCCTCATTTGTTTTAGGTTCATATCATATTCACCACCACAAAAGTCCATAATTGTATATTGTCTACAAAATATATGAATCTCGTCAATTAAATTCGATTCGATCTGAGTTTTTTACCTCACCTCGAATCGAATTAAGTGGACTTAGATTAATATATTGCAAAACTAGCACACGTTCGCGCGGGTTCTCAATCTCTAATGATTCAAATCGGGCATTATATCAGGGGAGGTAAGATACCAAGAGAACTCCGAGTCTGCCTGATTGGTTTTTCTGGCATGGAGGACGAAATACATTTCCTTTTGCAGTGTTCACATCACACTTCTCTCCAGGAATCATTGAAATTTCACCTGAAATTAACAGATTTATAAAGACAGCATACGAATGTAGAAAAGCACACTTGCTACAAATCCCTTAGCTCTAAAATATATTCATTTGTGTGGGTATGTGTGTGATTGGACATTGTATGCAAAATATATACTGAGTCAAAAAAGAAAATATAATAGAAACAAATGTGAAAAAAATGCATAAAGGATGAAATATAATATTTCTAATGTTGCATGTTTGTGGACAAGAAGTTGTGCAAAGAGTTTAATGACATGTTGTTGTTGACCACCCAACCGTATACAATTTTGTTACGGATTTCAAAATAGCACGTGCTACCCGAGAATGTCAAATTGAATGGGTGACCGACGATTTTTTGTGTTATGTTGTGCTAGAGAGCCTGGGTTATTGAGAAAACACGTTAGTTTTTGTCTTCCGACATTTTAATAAATGCCAAGGTTAACCGAAAATCATAGGTTGCGTGCCATTGGTATGCATGAGGCTGGGATACCTCCAGATGAGCTCGCTGCTGAGTTCAGAGTCAATGTGGCCATTATTTACCGTCTCATTCCAATGTATAGAACCACTGGATCTACTGCCGACCGACCGCGACAGGTCGACCAAGAGTTACGACCCCTGCACAAGACCGACACATCGGGACGTCTCACTTGCGGGATCGCTTCTTTCCGGCGACGAGGTAGAATTAACAATAGAATCAGTGCACAAACTGACCTCAACAGAGTCGTGGAACTCGGCATCCGCAGTAGGCGTCCATACCACGGACCAATCCTTATCCAACGTCGTCATACCGTCAGAGTGGAATGGGTGCGTCAGCGTGTTCGCTGGACTCAGCAGCGTTGGAGCACAGTTCTTTTTAGTGATGAATCATGATTTTGTCAAAGGCTCGCTGATGGTAGGGCAAGAGTGTATCGCTGACGAGAACGGTTTTCTGATGCTTGCGTGCGGGAATGCGACCGTTTCGACGAAGATAGTGTAATGGTTTGGGCAGGAATTTCCTTACACCATCGAACGCAGTTTATCTTCATCGATGGCAAAACTGAATGGACAGCGATATAGGGACGAAATTCCTAACGGTGTCGTTGTCCCGTTTTTCAACGCTAACGTCGGATTGCAGTTATTCCAGCAAGACATTGCCCGATGTCACGTGGCGCGCATCTGTTGTGACTTTCTTGAGGAGCAGAGCATCGAACTTCTTCCCTGGCCCCCACTTTCGCCAGATTTGTCGCCAATCGAGCATCTTTGGGATCAATTCTACCGTCGGGTACGACTTCATGATCTTCAGACGTTAGGCGATTTTCGTAATGTTCTAAGGCAGGAGTGGAACGCAATACCACATGGTGACATCCCGAGACTTATCAGGTCCATGCGCCGCCGTCTATGTCTTGCCATCCAAGAGGCAGACGGTGGACATACACGCTGTTGACTGTTGATTTCAAACCATGTCTGAATTGCGACGTCCTGACGTGACGCTGGCAACAGTAAGAACATGAAATTATGAAATTATGCAAATTCATACAGCTAGACTCGAAATATGAATTTACAATAATTTGTTTGGGTTTAAAGTCAATAATACTAAAACAATTGCTCCTCAACGTTTGTTATACCTTCTTTTTTGAGTCAGCATATATATAAAACAGACAACATCACACTGACTGATTTCATCTCTAATAATTGTTTATAATCAGTCGTGGGTGTCCATTTGATTTTCACCTGCAATTGTTTTTGTGATGTAGTCGTGTTGATTTATGTTCTTGATATGGAGACAATACATATCTTATCTTTCTTAAATTTCAGATAGTATCGCGACAAATTTGAAATAATTTTTATCACATAAACACGTTCTTGGAAAAATATCGCGGATTCATCGGAAATTTAGGGGTAAATAAGAAATAGCTTCCATATTGAAAATACGTCATTACACGTGACCACCAAACACGTATTATGTATTTACATTATACAACACGGCATTTTGGGTTATAATTACTGATACAATTTAACCCTCTGCGCACTGATGTCAAAATACAAAAATGTCAGGTAGAACTTTTTTTCATAATGCAACTAGGAACTTAACCTATTCGGACCTGTTTGACAGTGCTCAATGAGATCTGTCAAAAAAGATTGAATTGGTTAATTTCCTAGTTGCACTATGGGATATATTCATTTGCTGTTTGAAAATTTGATATTTCAGCTCTAGTGTAGAAAGGGTTAATTTTATAATCTTATAGGGCTACAGGATAAATGCATCACCAATTTAAAATTTCACAAACGTGGGTAAAATGTCAAGTATAACTATTTCTATCCACCTGGATGCGCAAGTGCGAAAAACAAAGTTATTTTCTGTTTCCAATTTACTTTTGCAGCCAATGGAAGAAAGACGAAAAGCTTCATTTTTCACCCAAAATTGTTTTTTCGTCAAATGTGCGTTCATATGGTCAAATAGTCTAGGATATACTCTTTAAAATAATGTTAAATAAATATTGGAAAACAAAGTTCTTCAAATTTCCATTTTTGTTTTAAGTTTCTAATTTTATCTGTGTGTATTTCCTTATAAATTAACGAAAAGAGGCTGATTAGGGTAGTTTTTAGGTTGAGAAAAGATATTAACTTCTTATAGCAGGATTTATGCGTTCATCATTCCGAAGAAAGAAATATTCAAATTATTTGATGGTTTAAAAAAAATTGGCTTGGGTTAGTTTTAATATTTCCATTTTATTTTGAAAAATAGTGATTTTTAACTTTGTGCGATTTCGACAGACTTTGGCCCCTGTAGCGTGTGCAGTTACACCTGAAAAAATAGGGTGTACAACTCAATACTTATAATTCAGTATGGGCCTGTTGCACAGCACGACATATTATGAAATATGGTCATGGAGGATCTAGGTGTCTTTTTGGAACTATGCTTTTTATGGAATGCATTTCCTCATTGCCAATCTCATCTCCATAGTCGAACGATAATGGAAAGAGCTAACAACAATACCATGCTATCACATAATTCAACGTGTCACAAGGCGAATTAGTTGTATTTTTGTACCTTTGTTCACTAAATGACGCACCCTAATGTTATTGTGAAATGACGCATGTTGGTAACAGCTGAAAAATTAATCATGTCCAATAATAACTTTATTTTTACAATGGTCGGAGTTCTCTAGTTTCATTAACACTTTACCCAACGTAACGGCCAAAACCGGCCAGCGCTATTCTCAAAAATCGTCAATTAATTTTCAAAATATTTTCATTTTTTGTCTCAAAAACATAGGTTATGACCCCTCGTTGGAACGAGCTCGTCGAGCTCGTTCCAACGAGGGGTCATAACCTATGTTTTTGAGACAAAAAATGAAAAAAAATTAGTTATTCAAGAATTTTTTTTTGCAAGTGTCGTCTGCTTTTCATGTTAGGTAAAGGGTTAACACTTTCAGCAAGTTAGCGTCTATTACAGGCAGCATGACATATCTTAATTTTATGATATTAACCCAATCAACACTAGTCGTATACGTTTTTATCTACACCAAATGCTGAGTAGGCTTTTCACTAGCATCTGTGTGAGTTGGTATGTGGAGATGACTGTTCTTCAGACGAAAAAAACCGGCTACATCTTCCTTCACCAAACATTGTACAGTATGGTACATTATAAGCTTTGAACAACTATAGGTTTCGGCGGTCATTGGTAAAAGGATAAGACCATAGATCAAAGGTCAATAGGGTTAAAAAAATCAGGATATGCGCTGATAGACGTAGATAGGTAGGCCGCGTGCCCTCCACTGTCGGAATTGGAGAGCACCAACACCAATTATTGCATGTGAAGGTACTTTTCGGGTTTCCGTCTCCTGAAATGAAATTGTTACAGAAAAATGTTGCAAGTAAAATCGTGGAGCGATCTCGCAGGCTTCTTTTCACAAAGAGTCTCAATATTTTGGGGTACAAAAACTGTGAGTTACAATCTCGTTTGCTGGGACTTAGCAAAAAGAGATTTGTGAAAAGCAGATAACACTTGAGAACAATATTTTGGAATAACTAAAAAATTACAATTTTTGTCGAAAAACATAACTTACAATCCCTTATCGGAACCAAGGACGGATACCAAACTTTATATTTTAGGCAAATATTTAAAACAAGAATTAGTGCCCCTCCCCCTACACACACAGAGATACACCCCCATTTCAGTTTTGCGACCACTGGTTAAACATCGTTTAAATGAAAGTGTGTTTGTGTCGGGGGAAGGGATGGGAGAACTTTGCAGTGGAGGTCTATATGGTACGAGGGTGTCGACTACTCGGAGCGGAATCTCTTTGGGCGAAATAAGTAATAATATCCAGATATATGCGATCAGCTACCAAACATTACTTGGCGATGCATAAGGATAGGGCAGCAACCTATACTTGTCCGTCACTGCACTAATACACCTTAGTATCTTGGTCTCAGAGAACATCTACCTCTTACCTGACTTATCCATCAATAAAATGTGTCGGCTTTCAAATCAGTAATAGAGTATAACAAACTGAAAGGACTGACATTTGGAGAGTCACGTGACTCACCACAAGTACTCTCCTGAGAATATCGATTTTATGAGATTGTATACCTCACATTCCATCAATGTCACAGCTTGCTCGAGATTCATTACCTACTTTCATATATACTGGTAAATTTATTCATTACCCTGTATGCTTTGTAAGGATTTCTTTCAGCCTGTCCGTGTGGTAAATCTATGATTGCTACTTGCAAGAACCAATTGGTCAGCTCTGTGACACTTCAATTGAATTAGGAAAATTACCTTCTAACAAGTCCACGTCCCTCTGAAAGCTAATCAAATAATGATAAGTTGAAGAGAGACGGCATCCGTCTGGTTGCCTTAATTAAACACATGAGAGTGAATTATTGTTGAGGTTAAGAAAATGTGATGATCAGATAGCCGATCAAGTTTTTCAACTGAACTAAATTACTCGTGACAAAATTATACATTATTGCATTTCCCATTTCTTCAGCAGAAAGACTATACCATTTTTGTGACGTCATTTTGATTGAACATTTTATCGGACATGGAAAGTATTTGCGGCACACATCTCTATCCCAGCATGATGGAGTGTGTTGTCTGTATTATCTGCAGAAAACAGGAATCGTCTGGATCCTTTGCCTAGCGGGGTATCAGACGCAACCCCGTCACGATGCTAGCATGTCGGTTATGGTGATTATTGCTGTATGTATTAAACATTATTACACGTCTGTTCTGTGTAATCCCCATCTACAGCAACACTAAACCGTGCGGAGAATAAAAATCTGTTCCGCACACATGATCGGAACAGAAATCGATCGTTGACGGACTATTTTTAAATAGAAGCGAAATTTCATTGGAATTTTCTACAAATCGTGCCACGCAATTACAATTTGAATCGCTAACGATAGTTGAAAATCTTCCCCTGAGTTCCAATCTGTTCTATGTGCCAGTATAGTCACATAGATCACATGGGAAATCAGGGGACGAAACAGTAACACGGGTTCCCCTCGCTAATTTGGTTGGCGATCAAATGTGATCTTTTTATTGATAGTTGTTAAATGAATTGCTGAGTGTCCTTCTAATAATTGTTTGTATAGACGTGAAGGCGTGTAATAAATACAGAACGACACACGTGAGTGAATGGGTTAATCGATATGGCACTTGTGCCACTGCGGAAGGATAAAACTCGAGGTCTGCGGCCTCTCTTTTCATCCTTCCGCGCTGGCACTCGTGGCATATCGATTAACCCATTCACATGCGCGTGTCGTTCTGTGTATTTACGCAATAAAATACAGACATTAGGTAATGTACTAAAGGCACATATGTGAATACTCTGAAGGAAATTTTTTATCCCTAAATAATGTTCTCCTTAATCTTAACTGGGATGATGCCTTCGATAATGTAAATCTAGATGCCATGGTTACCAACTTCACTGACAAATTATTAACGTTAGTTAATAAATATATACCCAATACACTCATTACAGCTAGTACGGAAAAATGAACCAAGTTGGATGCACAACGATATAAGGTTAATGATTCGGCAACGTAAACGCTCATACAAATATGCCAAACACAGCGGTTTGTTACGTGGTTGGGAAGTTATTAGTTATTGGTGTTTAAGGTCACATACTTATGCACAATGGCTAATCGTGACCGTGACAGTTTTACGGGTGGAGGAAGCCGGAGTACCCGGAGAGAACCACCGAGCAACGACGAGCAGCTGTCAGCTCTCCAACATCGTAACTCTGAACTCTGCACCGCAGCACAGGCAGGGTTAGATTGGTTGAAGACATGCGCACCATCGACGTGCAGTACGCCTCAGTACACAGCGTCATCGTGCCCCCATGTAGGCAGTCGGGGTGAAGTGTCTTGCCCAAGGACACAACGCGGTTGCCGCAGGTGGGATTCGAACCGAGGACCTCTCGGCTTGCAGCCTGCACCTCTACCAACTGAGCCACCGCGCCCCCACGTGGTTAGGAAAAATACAAAGCAAAAAGAAATGAAGTTGTTTCAGCAATTCGGAAAGCTAAGGCGACATATACCGATAAAATCCAGGCAACTCTGTCTAATTCTAACACTACATCTTCACACTGATGGAAAACCCTAAAGTCAATTCTCACTAATAATAGACCCGCCATTCCGGTGTGACAGGAATGGGAAGTCCGTAGTCTCTCTGGACTATTATTCCGCGGAATTATAGTCCTAGGTCTAACATTTCTAGGAATAGTAGTCCACCGGACTACTATACCTAGAAATGTTAGACCTAGGACTATAATTCCGCGGAATAATAGTCCAGAGGGACTAACGTTCCTACGGACTTCCGTTCCTTTTACACCGGCTCTCACATATCAGCATGAAACATATTATACCGATGTTGATAAAGTAGAGGTGTTTAACAAATATTTGTTCTATCTCAACCGTCGATGACTCCTAAGCAATGCTTCCTATTACTAGCTCTAGACCCACAGAAACAATTAGCGATACCACCTTACATGCTTATGATGTGCATCAGGCATTAAAAGGGTTGAACATATCTAAGGCGTCGGGTCCAGATCTCGTTAGTCCTCGCCTCCCTAAAGAGTGTGCATCATCTTGACCGAACCTCTTACAAAATTATTTAAAATTCTATTGACCCATTGCTATTTCCCGCCGACTTGGAAAAAAGACAATGTAACACTAGTTCTAAAGAAACCTCCGTCTAGCTCGGTTACAAACTATCGTCCGATATCATTAATCAGTTGCGTCGGAAAAAGTTTTGAGAAATGTATCTTTAAGCGTCTATGGTATTTCATTGAAACTAATAAACTGCTAAGTCAGTTCCAATCAGGATTCACAACCGGTGATTCCACTGTGTTACAATTGACAGACTTGTATGAGGAGTTCTGTAAGGCACTAGATGAGGGAAAAGAGATTAAGCTCGTCTTTTGTGACGTGAGTAAGGCGTTTGATAAGATGTGGCATATGGGGCTCATTCACAAGCTGGAGAAAACTGGAATTAGAGGTGACTTGTTAAACTTTCTAAAATCATACCTTTCTGGTAGGACACAACGGGTCGTAATAGGGTCTGATTCTTCCAGCTGGTTTCCCATTTACTCTGGCGTTCCTCACTGTTGTTTTTAATTTACATGAATGACATAACTGAAAATCTAGTTAGCACCATACGACTATTCGCTGACGATACGTCACTTATTTAATTGTTGAAAACCCACAACTTGCCTCTGAACTGTTTAACCGCGACTTATACACAACTGAACAATAGGCTCCAACATGGTTAGTGGAATTTAACCCACAGAAAAACCGAAACCATGCTAATATCACGTAAGACCAAACCTACCCCCTCTCTAGCTGGTACTCAAATAAGCGAAGTGACCGAACATAAACACCTAGGTCTAATTTTAAACAATCCGATTGTACTTGGAATAATACATCGAACACATCACGTCTAAAGCATGGTCAAGAATCGATGTGATGAAAAAACATAAATACTCTCTCGACCGTAAGGCATTGGAGAAAATTTATTTTGCACCTGTTAGGCCTCTTCTTTAATATTTGGACACCGCGTGGGATAAGCGGACGGAAGATAATATTGCAGACTTAGACAAAATTCAAATCGCTACAGCGAGATTAGTTACGGGTGCGACTATTAGTGCTAGTAAAGCCACTTTATACACTGAAACTTGTGTAACTCTCCAAGATAGACGCAAAAAACACAAACTTGTTCAATACTTCCACATGCACCACCACACAACGCCTCCTTATCTTGCCAATAAGGTTCCCCCATTGATATCGGCCGTCAGCCAGCCCTATCAACTTCGTGACAATACAAATCACCGTGTCCCGTTCTGTAACACTCGGTTATACCAGACATTCTTCATTTCCAAAGTCACAAGTGACTGGAATAATATCCCATCAGATGTACGAAATAATAACTCTGAATATCAGTTTAAGATGTTTTTAAACAAAGGCAAGCGCTGACCGCCCTCCTTCGGAGGAGGAAGGAAATCGCGCCGAGCTCAGATCTGTCAATGTAGATTACGACTTGGATGCAGTTTGCTTAATGCTCACCTCTTTTATAATCACCTTTCCAATTCACCTTATTGTCGATGTGGGGAACTCGAGACAACTAGACATTTCTTATTGGTATGTCCGCTCTATGATCTGTTACGTAAAGACACATTTGGTATGCTTCCCCAATATGTAGATTTTGATGCCTTGTTATTTGGTTCCATGTGTCTTAAGTCTTAATACAGAAGAGAACCACATGGTTTTTGAAGCAGACCATGACTATATCCTACAAACTGGCCGCTTTACCACAGATGTTATCGTTATTCCCTCTGTTACTGGAAGATAACCTGTGTGAGGAAGTATGCCACCCCCCCCCCCCCTCCTTTCAATGGCTTATAAAGATATTCATAAACTGCTCGCTAGCCCGGAGATATGTCAGTGCTGCCCTTCAGACAAACCTGTGAATGTCTAGTGATGATGCTCTTTTTTCCGACTCTTTTTCTCTTATCTCTCATTTATAGAGAACTTAGTTTGACGTGTATTTTTTCCATATCATTCCTGTAATCAATCTGTGTCGTCATCACATCACTGTGTTATATGCAGAAGAGAATGTGAACATACCTGATACCTCATCATTCAACTATTTTTGTAATTATATTCTATCTGGAAAACGACCTCGAAAAGGCTTAAAGCTTACTGTCGGATCCAATTTATTGTACCGATGTGCATACTATACAAGTTTAATGGAAATACTTTATGCCGGTTGCCTAAATGGGGGCACGATGACGCCGTGTACTAAGGCGTACTGCACGTCGATGGTGCACATGTCTTCAACCGCTGTAAGCCTTATTGAGCTTCAACAGAGTTAGAATGTTGAGGAGCTGACAGTTGCTCGTCGCTGTTCGGTGGTTCTCTCCGCGTACTCCGGCTTCCTCCACTCGTAAAACTGTCACGGTCACGATTAGTCATTGTGCATAAGTATGTGACCTTAAACACCAGTAAATAAATATATAATGGAAATAAATATTGTTTAAACTAATGTACTAGTTGTACAACGCGTGAATTACGCATAAGAACGTCGTGTAAGTACGCATCTAATTGGACGTTACGCGTTTGAGTGACGTTATGACGTGTATGAAAAGCTTCGACACAGGACAGTGTCAAGCAAGAAAGTTATCAGATCGCCGAAGATAATTAATTTTCTTTAGAAATATAATTTATTTATTTATTTATTTATTTATTTATTTATTTATTTATTTATTTATTGGTGTTTAATGTCATATATTTCTTCACAATGGTTAATCCTAACCTCAACACGGAGATCAAGTCAAGTTCAGACCACCGTGTATACCTATGTTGCACGTTTTAGAGGACTTCCGCCCAGGCATTGGTTACAGGGTCCTATTTTACCATTAAAACAGAGCTTGTTTACCACAATAAACCTGACCGCTTCACTTCCCGAGGTTGCCACGAGGATAGACATATCAGCTTCATCCAATAAATTCAAGTTTAATCGTGGTATAAATACAGATCACAACTCGTGTAGAGTACGGGGAACAGGAATCAATGACCAATGTTGGAGTTTCTCTGTATTTCACGAACGCCTTTGGCGCTCGTGAAATACTAGGGAAATCCCGACATGGATTGTTGATTCCAGTCTCCTGTACTTCACCCTTGTTGTGTTCTGTCGTATTGATTAGTCTGGTTATTTTCCTTTCAAGTTTTTAATACCGATCTTTGAACTGTGCGGTCTTGGAATTCCTTCAGTGGCTTGATAATCGCAGTAGTAAACTTTTGAGAAGTAGATAATAGTGTTCACACAGAAGCTAACCCCATCCAACTCCAAGAGCTCGTTCCAATGAAGGACCATAAACTGCATTTTGGAAGCCAGAAGTGACTAATTTTAGTTGTTTCAAAGCTTTTGGCATATGCTGGATGCTATTCGTTTTTGGCAAATGGTTATTGAAATACGCCCATGTGTAATTCTTTTATTTCTCAAAAGCTTGTGTCAGAGTGGGAGTATATAGTCTGAAGTGAGGATATGGCATTTCCGCCGCCAATATATTCATGGGGAGATGGCGTTACTGCCACCAATATATTCAACATTCTAGTAAGTGCCCTCTTTGCTCAGGTATCATTTTCGCTTCGATCAGAGTAACACCTTTCTGTCTCATTGGTCTACGGAGAAATCAGTGGTTTGTCGAAAATTTTCTGTGTGGAACCATTAACAGTATTTTATGCAGGGAGATTGAAAATATTAACCAGACCATGTCTGTTAAAAACTCAAAAATGTGTTAATACATGCCATAGAAAGGATGGCGTGTGGGGCAGTAGGATTCAGGGAATCCTCTCTGACCGAACATGACGAATTCTTAGAAACTTCCATATCAGGAAGTTGATAAGAATACCTTTCACCAAAATGTTTCAAGCATTTGCCAAACAAAACTGATGAAATTCTGTGAGGACAGTAAGCCAAAATTGGTTTACTTTTTTATGTTGTACTTTTGTTTTTGTCCAAAATATGATTTACATCTTTTCAATAGAACGAGCACGTGGAGATGGTTCCGATAAGGTACCGTAAGGCGGTAAAGATATAACAATCTATTTTGTTTCCTGCCTGCTTGCTATTTGTGAAAAAAATAATATCAGCAAATCGTGTCTTGTTGCATAACGCATCATTTCGCAAACTTCGGGCACTTTCCTGTAGTAGTATAAAAAAAGAAGCTAGTCTTTTACAATTTTTCCCCTAATCAGTTTGAAAGTTTGACTATTATTTTCCGTTGAAACCCACTCAAAAATAAGAAAACGGGGCTTTCACCATCATTTGATGTTCTGTAACTTTGTTCTGTCCATTATATCAACAGTGTGGGCATTGTGACATATAACACAGACACTATCCTTGCTGAAAAAAGTTCCAAGGAAGGATTTAACATTGCAAGTTACTGTAAAACATCAGTCGCTAAACAAAGTGCCAAAAAAGGTTAACGGTTACTTGGTTACTTCTACTTATAGCTTGCCATTAAAAGTAAGTTTCCTTTAGTAACTTTTAATAAACGAAAACAACAGACAGCACTTAGTGCTGTCTGCTGTTTTCGTTCATTAAAAGTAACAAAAGGAAACTTCGCTTTATTTCTATTGATGTCATATGTTTTATCAACATTTGCATGCTTCTTAATTGGAGCTTCCTCACCCGCCTAATAATTTCAGAGGAGATAACTTTATCGAAAGTCCATTTTCATACCGAGTTTAGTCAGGGATGATCTTCCGCCAGAAGGCTCGGTGAAAGATGGTTAACGTTGAAGAAATGGACCAAACATGACCACACCATAACATTCACACCACAATATGGCGATATCATAGGTGTGAAGTCAAGTTTGGTCAATCGTTCAGGCTTATTCTGTAATTTATTTAATGGAGTTTAGCGAAACTTTCGACAGCCTGCGATACCTAGTGTCGGACAGCTTACGGGTGGAGGATGATAGAGTATACGGAGAGAACCACCGAGCAGCGGCGAGCAACTGTCAGACTCATAACGTAGTAACTACACACAAGCAGGGTTAACATTGGTTGAAGACGAGTGCCCCATCGACGTGCAGTACGCCTTATTACACAGTACCGCCGTGGGCATTCGATTTTAACCCTTTACCTAACCTGAAAAGGAGACGACACTTGCAAAAATAAATAAAAAATTGAATAACTAATTTTTTTTCATTTTTTGTCTCAAAAACATAGGTTATGACCCCTCGTTGGAACGAGCTCGACGAACTCGTTCCAACGAGGGGTCATAACCTATGTTTTTGAGACAAAAAATGAAAAAATAATGAAAATTAATTGGCGATTTTTGAGAATAGCGCTGGCCGGTTTTGGCCGTTACGTTGGGTAAAGGGTTAACCTGTACTCATCGAAAACTGATCACACATGTCGAGAGCGCCGTTTTTGTTAACAGTAATTTATTTATTTCTTTATTAGGGTTTAACGACACTTTAACAGCCAAGGTCATATCGTGTCGGTGACAGTTTTACGGGTCGAGGAAGCCGGAGTACCCTGAGAGAATCACCGAGCAACGACGAGCAGCTGCCAGCTCCACAACATCGTAACTCCGAACTGCAGCACAGGGAGGGTTAGATTGGTTGAAGACATGCGCATCATCGACGTGCAGTACGCCTTAGTACACGGCGTCATCGTGCTCCCATGTGGACAATCGGGCTGAAGTGCCTTGTCGAAGGACACAACGCGGGAGTCCGAATCGATCGTTCAGACGGTCACACATCTAAGGGCTACCCGGGCTCGACGTTGCTTAACTTCGGTGATCTGACGAGGACGATAACAGTAATTAAATGGTAAATAAATAACCAACTCAACGAAATAAATTAGACTACATCATTTTATATAGACCTACCATGCGTTAAACCTGAAAAATAAAACAAAGAAACACACAGCTGAAACACTGCTATAAACTTCAGCGCCTGTGGTACAAGGATAACAATGAATGGGAATTATGTTATGTATGGCTGTCACGATTAATCGATTGTCGATCGGTCACGCCGAAATCGATTAGTATTTTTCGTTGTCGACGAATCGCTAAATTTTACTCCGTTTTAGACGTTTAATAATTAAAAAAAATTGGATGAAAAACTATTGTTGCTAAAGGTAAAAGGTCAATAAAGTCGACGTTAAACCTCAAGAAGCCGTTAGAAGCATTTGTCTTTCAGGTACATCAGAGCTTTGATGTTCTGAACTTTTGAACCGTCAGTGTAATAATCAAGACCGGTCGGTAGTTGCGAACTTGCGAAGTTCGCATCTGACGACCGGTCTTGATTATTACACTGGTGGTTCAAAAGTTCAGAACATTAAAGCTTTGAATGTACCTAAAAGAGGGTCGTCTTCGTTGTTTACATGAGGATGGTCAGATAACTTGAACTTTATTTTTTTTAACGACTTCAAAGAGAGGGGGGGGTCATCTAGGTACGATTAATCGATTATTTGCGATGATTAATCGATTCCTAAATTACAAAATCGTGACAGCTCTAATGTTATGCACAACGCAAAAACGCAATACCACAACGACATCATCTTCATTCATAAAAAAAATCAATTCATAGACGAGGGCTGGTTGTCAAATATATGCGTACAAGCCAAGAAAGGGAGGGATATTGTAAGATACATTGGTTATTACCGCCAGGTGGGTTTCCGAGGTGGTATTCAAGTCTTAACTTCGCCTCTGGGTCATATATCGACGAGTTCTAACGGACGAGATCTCGACTTCAATACACCATCTCGGAAACCTAAATGGTGCATGTTAATAATACAATAACATGATTTTCGAGGGCGTTGGGCTCCATTACTAGACCACCATCTGTAATTAGCAACCCAACAGCCATTAGCTAATGGGCGTGGGGCTACCAATCATGGATGATGGTCCAGTAATGAAGCCAAACGACGCCTGGGAAAATCATGTTATTATTATTATAATCAATACTTATAAATTATAAGAACGTGAAAAGAGTCAACGTGAAACACCATTTATTAAGCAATTTAAGACGGAACACTTTATATTTATCTCAATCAACACCAATGACAGGTACACTCGTTAGGAAAATGAGATTTCCAGGAAGACGGAATTATGTCTGCGTAGAACGTCAACGTGTGCTAGCCAGTCCGCGGGCCCTAATGACTAAAAAATAGCCATTAGCGACTGGTTACGCTTTACAATCTTTGTTTCAAGTTTATTATGCTCTACAGGCTGTGTAATTAGTATTAATATGAAGGTAGCGCACATAATAATATAATAATATGATTTTTGAGGGCGTTACGTTCTATTATCGGAACTGCATAAGGGATTATCAGCTACTAGAGGCCCGATGCGATAGCCGAGGGCCGCTAATAGCTATAGGGCAGCTAGCTCTTATGAAGGTCGAAAAGTGGAGCATTACACGCGTTACCCCCGATAAAGTCATGTTGCCATACTGTGTGTTACCGTTGACAGAATTTTTTCATAATGTGCTAGTAACGTCTTATAAGTTGGCACAGGTGGCAGAGCATTGGGGGGGGGGGGGGTCGGGTTAGTCCTGACGTGACCTGAGAGCCCTTATTTCGTTTCTTGGTTTGGTGCATCCTTCTAAAGGATGCAACGGGCCAACAAACAGGAGTGCAGTCTTTTCAGGTCATGTTTGAACTGGCAAGGGGGTGATAGGCTAAGCCAAAACATTCTGGCCTTCCAGACCCCTATGTCACTGCCCCGGCCTCAACCCAATCTCTCTCTGTGGCCCTGGTCTCTATAGTAATCTAAACCTCGTATATACTCTATAAAGAAGTGTTTCCCAAACTCAACATGTTATGTATGTGTACCTCTATTTTACTGTTTTGCTTAATTCTAGGAACAACATACCTTCCCATGTAAATAGATATGTTAGATACATCATTCTGAATATCCCGTTTTCCCAAATGGTTGGTCACAACGATACCTTCTTTAATTTACCCAACGATCAAGGCTAATAACACGTTCTTTGATGAGATCCAGAAAGATAGTACTTTTATTTTTGTAGCAAAATTTAATGACGCTATATCGAACAGTACCGATGACCCAAGCCCGCCCTTTGCCGTTGATAATCAGAGCTGCAGGTATTACACACCTAATGACTTCAAAGATAATGTGTCAGTCAAAAATAAATTACTGTCTCTTTTTAATATTAATTGCCGCAGCCCAAATGCCAATTTAGAAAACCTTCGCTGCTAACGAAAATTGCTTTGATATAATAGGTATGACTGAAACTTTCAGTATCAAAGAAGAAGTAAGTTATGAGCTAGAAGGGTATCATCCACTTATTTATAGTTCTCGCCCTTCCAATAACGACGGTAGAGGTGGCGTTGGCCTATTCATAAAAGAAAATTTATCATTCAAAATACGCAAGGACCTCTCTGTCTGCATTCCCCATGTTTTTGAATCACTATTTATTGAAATTACGTCAAATGAAAAGTGTGTAGTCGGTATTATCTAGAGACCCAATACTGCACCGAAAGCGGACCTCGGTTTATTTCTGTCTAATTTAGGCCCTCTCCTAGAGAAAATTAACCTTGGTAACAAACATGCTTATGTAATGGGTGACTTTAATATCGACCTCTTAAAATTTAATATTCACTCTAAAACCAGTACGTATGTTGGTTCTGTGTTTAGTGCCGGTTTCTTGCCAGCTATCACGAGACCTACAAGGGTCACCCATTCTACTGCAACGTTAATAGACCATATCTTTAGTAATGCCAACAAGGTAAACAAATCGGGTATTATTATTACAGATGTAAGTGACCACTTTGCAACATTCTATTTGGAAGAGTCGGACAAAGTTACTACCCAAACTGCTGAAACACAAAAACGTGCATGTAACCGAACGAATATTAACTATTTTAAGGACCTTCTTTCGACAACCGATTTTTCGGATATACTTAATACTGACTGCCCTAATGAAGCACATAATTCATTTCTTAATATCTTTTATAGACACTTTGACACTGCATTTCCAATCAAAACCACGGCGATCCCAAAAACATTTGTAAAACGTGAAACTTTGATGACAACTGGACTTTTACAATCATTCCTCAACAAAAACAAACCGTATGTCAAAAAGTTAAAGTCCAGAAATCCTCAGATTGTAGACAAATACAAAAAGTATTGCCAAATGTTTAATCGATTGAAACGAAAGAGCAAAGCAGACTACTACAGTAACGTATTACAGTGGAGCCCACTTAATTGGATATCTCTTAATTGTATATCCCTGTTAACTGAATATAATTTTCAAACACAAAACCATTTACCATACCTTCAGTACAAATTTGATCTGTTTATTGCATATGGATTGTAGAGTAAACTCCTGTTAATTGTATATAAATTTTTGTAATATGTCGAAAAAATTACTGTGATACTCGCCAAATTCCCCTTACCAACCTTTTTGGCCTCACTACATCCAGTAATGTATTTATTCTATTATATCTTGTTTGACAGAGCTCATAGAGCTCTGTCAAACAAGATATAATAGAATAAATGCTCAGTTTACCTCCAGAACACAGGAAACTGACCAAATCCCTGTTAATTGTATACTCCTGTTAATTGAATAATTTCCACTGGCAAAATGGATATTCAATTAACAGGATTCTACTGTATCTCAAAACAAAAATAATGCTAAAAAACATGGGAAATTTTACGCCAAGTCATCAATAAAACGAAATGTACTCGCGCACTACCTCCTTCTTTCATCGACAAACATTCTGAATTGACCGATGCTAAAGAAATAGTCAATAAATTTAACACTTTCTTTGCGAACATTGGCAAATCAATAAGTAATCAAGTACCATCACCATCAAGACATTTCTCAAAATACATTGGGAATAGTTGCACCGACTCATTTTTTATATCACCCACCAAAGATCAAGAAGTAATTCTCTGTATTCAAAGCCTAAGTGGAAAACAGACCAAAGATTGTGATAGCACGTCCACTAAGCTACTGAAAGAGATAAGCTTTGAAGTAGCAAAGCCACTCACCCATATCATCAATCTCTCCTTCTCGACGGGTGTGGTGCCGACCAAAAATGAAAGTCGCTAAAATAATACCCATATTCAAAAGCGGGAACCCTCACATATTTAACAATTACAGGCCAATCAGTATTCTTCCCACGTTTTTAAAAATACTTGAAAAAATAATGCAAGTGCGTTTGTAACTATTTTTGGATGAAGAAAGCATCATCTACCGGTATCAGTTTGGTTTCAGAAAACATCATTCAACTATACATCCCACTTTGCACTTAGTAAATGCTGTCGCCGCTGAGAACGACAAAAGGACGAAGGACTGTACCCTTTCCATCTTCCTAGACTTTTCCAAAGCCTTCGATAGTATTAATCACAATACTATTCTTAAAAAATTGCACCACTATGGTATTAGAGGTGTGGCCAATTCTTGGTTCGAAAACTACTTAAATGGAAGAAGTCAACTTGTACCATTCAATAATAAAGTATCAGATAGGGAAGCCACAACTACAGGTGTACCACATGGGTCCATCCTAGGCCCTATCCTTTTTCTGATTTACGTTAATGATATCAGCAATTCAGCATTATTAAAAATTTTGTCATTTGCACATGACACCACAGGATATGTGTCATCAAATAACGTGAATGATCTCATTGAAAATACAAATTCTGAACTTGTGAAAATACAGGAATGGGGTGCTGCTAACAAGCTGGCTCTTAATGCTTCTAAAACCAAATTTATATTATTACACCCTCATGGTGATTTATACACTGCCAGAGACAAGAGCATATCCATTAATAACACAAACATACAGCTAATCGCATATGAGCAAGAGTAAACAACACTCAAGTTTTTAGGAATCCACGTGGATGAAAATCTAAAATTTAAGCAGCACGTGTCAGCCGTATGTCTAAAAATAGCAAGAGCAATATATGCCATAAACCGAGCAAAACGATTTCACCCACTACATGCATTAAGAACACAATTCTCTTCCTTAATCCATAGTCACTTAACGTATGGTATTCTTGTATGGGGACATTCTCCCTTTGTTAGTAGGATTTTTGGCTTGCAGAAGAAGGCTGTACGAATTATAGCGAATAAATCTTACACATCCCATACCGATTCACTTTTTAAAAGCTGTCGAATACTAAAATTCCACGATCTCTACAAACTGCGCAGACGCTTTTGTTCATGCACGACTGGTGCAATATCAAATTACCTGTTTCCTTCGACGAAACGTTTGAAATATACCATAATCCGTCGGGCATGAACACACAGCAGTCTGGCAAAATAATTATACGTAATCCCAGAACTAGTTTTTCATCCGACCTACCTCTCCATTCCTTCCCACATCTTTGGAACGAAATCCCTCCATTAATTCAACAGTACAATGGGTCCTAATTCAAGAACAAATTAAGAGAGAACCAATCCACAATGTCCTGACTGCATCTCGAATCCTCCTGGATCTCTCTACATCGATCATCAACCCTAACAGTACAGTTCTAGTCATTAATCCATGCCACTCTCACGACCGGAAAAAAAAAAGAAAATTAGGCCCGACCATCCTCACTTCCAACTCTGATGTCCGAACAAATGTGTTTTTGTTTTTGTTTTGTTTTTTGTTTGTTTTTTTTTTAAATGGGAGCAGCAGGAAGACAGCCTTTATGGCTTGTAAACTATTTTATTTTTGTTATGAACTTATCATGTAATAGTGTACTGCAAAAATAAAGATTCATTCATAAGTTGATAATAAAAACTTATATAGATTCCGGGCCTCTTTGACATTTGTGCCCCTACCCCCACCCCAACACTCACACACATTTTAGATAGTTTCCGCCGCCTCTGGGGATTTTAACATTATGGGAAATGTACGGCAATTACAGATTCATCTTTGCAATTTCGTGTAAATTTGTTTTGCAAATTCAACACGAAACATAGAGACAAAGCAAATCAATTTTCAATTACGGTCGTCATTAATGTCAGCTAGATAGAACTGATATTTCTCCGATGTGCACTAATACAACTAGTTACGTAAACATGGCACAAATGAGAGATAAGACTTGGTTTTGCAGAAACAATTGCGTTGCAAATATTGCACTCATTATAGAGTAATGAATATCACTCCTCCTGGGGAAAACTGGTGGAGTTCGCTGACGCCTCTGGGAACTAAAACCATTACAAGGAAATAAAACTTTAAAACCGTCAGATTGTTTCTGTATTGTTAATGACAGTTTAACAGAAGCGCAGTAAATCTGATCAGTTCCAATTCCAGAGATACATTCGACTCAAATATAATTGATGAGCTGTGAGTGGATCGATGGCAGAAAAATACACTTGCGTATAAAAGTCAATTAACAGTTCTTTTTCTCACAACTTTGCCGCTGCACACTCGAAATATTAATGCTTGCAATTTAGTGCTGTGTTGTGTTTGTTCTTGATGATGGGGTATTGATGCTTCTGTTTTAGTAGTTGGTGCTCTTGCTGCTGATGTTGCCCTTCGAGCTTTTCACAATAGCTGTCATGGATACATATGAGTGGGACCAGCGGAACTGGAGGGGGGGGGGGGGGGGGGCTCAGTGGGCAAACGCAACACCCCAACCACACAGACACTTTTTTCCACGAACATGTTACGTAATAAAAATAAACTGGGTGGGGGTGTCACACCATCCTGTCACTTCCTTGTTTCGTCGGACAGTAATCGGGCACAGTATACTATTTCCCAATAGTACTCAGCCAAAGTGGCAAACTTGTTTCAATTAGCGCAGTTGGTCACAGACCCAAAGTTACATCACATGGTCTTTGATAACCAATGGAAAGCCTAGATGTCTAGGATATACAACATCAGTGAAAGAGCGTAATATCTTAACTTGTTTCAAGACATCCGTGTGAGCTGTTGTAAGACCGGTGATATGTGAGACGGACTATTATTTATTTATTTATAATTTATTTATTTATTTATTTATTTATTTATTTATTTATTTATTTATTTATTTATTTATTTATTTATTTATTGGGGTTTAACGACACTTTCGATAGCCAGGGTTACCCGGAGACAACCACCGAGCTGCGGCGCCGCGAGCACCTGTCAGACTCCCCAACGTACTAACTCCACACAAGCAGGGTTCGCGTTGGTTGAAGACAAATGCATCATCGACGAGCAGTACGCCTTAGCACACAGCACCACCGTGCTCCTACGTGGTAAATCGGGATTAAGTGCCCTGCCCGAGGGCACAACGCAGTTACCTCTGGCGGGGAACGAATCGTGGGTATTTCGGTTTGAGGTCTGACGCCGTAACCACTAAGCCACCGCGCTCCCGGTGAGACGGACTAGCCCTCAAATTTACCCGTAGCAACCAGTAATGACATGGTGCAAGCAGATACTGATGACTACTTCTGGTGACTGTAGACTCCTTCTCTGATTATCCCACCAAAAATTATAGGTATATATAGAAAGGAATAATCGAGCAACTTCATGTTATGGTCTGGTATCACGTGTCAAACATCACATTATCCCCCATCCCCACTAATTCCTTTTCAACTGTGTTATTGGGACTATCATTGGTCACATTTAGACCAGTGTCTTCACGCTGAGGTGCTCAGATGCAAGGAAATGTGGGTTTTTGAAACCAGGAATTCAATATTTTCCTACGCCTGACCATTGGTCGTCCCATAACTTTAAACAGTTTAATTATGCGTAACCTGTAAATAGGTTACGAAACTCATTCCTTATTCCCAGGGCTGCATAATGCAACTGGAAATTTAAAATTTGCTGCTTGGAAGTTTGGTATTTTGACATCTTTATGCGTAGGATTAAACTCTAACATTTCCCATGATTCTCCAGGGCTGCATAAACCAATCGAATTGAGGCAAGAGGTGGTCAGATTTTTCAATTCGCCACCCAGGCGTCGTTCTTTGAGTAGTTCTTTACTACGATCAACAACAATGAAAAAAAAAACAGCTCATCGGAAAATGTAGGTAATATTCCAGTTGATGATGGGAGATTATTTTGACAAGCACGCCTCATACCATTCGCACTCATTCTGCCAATATTAATCATCATAGATTAGTGTTAATTGTCTGTGAAATTACCACATAGTTCGTATACGAAACGTGAGTTATGGTTCAGATTTGAAACAACCTTCAATAGAATCGCTTATGAACTAATAGATGGAAACATGAAATGAATGTGTCAAGTAACGAAGTCCATGAACTGAACTGCCTTACTTACATAACACAATCAATCAGACAATTCGAGAATATAATTACTTTATTACTTAATAGTGTATACACGTAAATATATTGACCCAATACCATTAGTGCCGGTACGTGTTGCCAATTCTATTAACGTTCTCAGTACAGTGGAGCCCATGGTAGGGGGTAGGGTCACCGGCCACTCAAAAACCGCTGAATTCTACAATCTGCTTGGGACGTCAACAAATGAAATTACAAATGGCATTTCACGCTTCATGTTCTCTCTAAACTTAAAATAGCGTTATTTGGGTCATATTCTTCAAGCAAAGGGTACCAAAAATCATTTAAATCCCACATTTACTGACTGAGATATTAAGGTCCAAAGTTGTTACGGGCGGACAGATGGACGGACGGGCGGACGAACGATGATGGGCGGACACGGACGGACACGGACGGACACGAACGGACCTCATTTTTGTATCACCCGCAAACTTCGTTTTGGTGGGGGATAATAATCTAGCCCTCAACCTGTTAACTGACTGTGGTTATAAGAATAGGAGAGGCTTCAGGTTATAGAATTCATTGAGGGATTCCCCCATTGCGTTCATAATACGAAAGAAGGATTCTGCAAGCATAGATACATCATAGGGAGGGATTCCTAGTAACGTGGCCGCTAATCATCCAGATGAGGCTACGAGGAACTTCAGGTTAAACATCACTGGAGATCATAAGAGAGGGATTCCGCGTAATGTGGCCGTTCAATGCCCAGATGAGGCTATGAGTAACTTGAAGTTAGACCTCAATGAGGGAATTCCCCATTGCCATCATACTACGAAAGAGAGATTCTGCAAGCATAGACAGATCATAAGGGAGGAATTCCACGTAACGTGGCCGTCGCGTAATGCCCAGATGAGGTGACGAGGAACTTGAAGTCAGACATCACTGGGGGATTTCCACATTGTCATCGTACTACGAAAGAAGGATTCTGCAAGCATAGACAGATCATAGCAGAGGGATTCCGCGTAACGTTGTCGCTCAATACCAAGATAAGGCAATGAGGAACTAGAGGTTAGTAGTAAGGATGGACGCTCTGCCGCACTCCATCTGGTGAATTTGTTTAACACTGAAATTCCCATATACGACCCTGGAAGCACTCTGGCGAACTGTTTAACACTGCAATTCCAATAAACTACCCTGGATGCACTCTGGCGAACTTGAGGTATTTCCTCATGGCTCTCATACGACAAACTCGAAGGCTTAACAGACACTAGCAGACTATACCAGTATGTCCAATGACTGTCAATACACATGTGAGGATATGAGAAACTTGATGTCCTCACGGAGGGATTTTTTCATGGTCCCCATGGCCCCCATGGCCCCCATTGCCTCGTATCAAGAAAAACGAACGTCTTGATCTAGACAGAAAATGTAGTGATAGTTGATGACAATTAGATAAAGGGGACGAATGGAACGATCTGAATTGTTTAGGTCAGAGGTCGTGACAGAACCATAGACACCGAGAGCAGCTTAGACTAGATAGACTGCTAAGGTTAGAGTAGCTAGAATAGAGTTCGTAATAGGTAGAAAACGAGGATTCTGGAAGAATTCGAGCCAGAAACAACATAACAGCTCAGGTGCGCTACATTGGCAATGCCAAAAGATGTCACTGGTCACCTACAATAAGCATTTCTTTAAAATCATCTTTTGGGCACTGTTTAACAGACAACCTTAAAAGGCTTATGTCCGACTAATAATGTATACATGTTTTGTGTGTATGTATGTATGTATATATATAAGTAAACCATTTTATAGGTATTTGTAGAGACATGGTGTGTGTGAGTGGGTGGGTGGGTGAGTGGGTGTTTATAGGATGGGATGGGTAGGACAATATTTTTGTTTGTTTGATTAAAATGAAAATGTGTATTCTTCCTATGTTAGATGTTAGATGACAAGCATTTTTTTACATGGTTAAACAGCATTTGTACCATACCATACCATGTATATTGGCAGTGCAATGCAGTATTCTATTCTATTCTATTTTATTCATACAATCAAGACGTAATGTAGCGACAATAGTCAAATTACCTTGGTAGTGATTTCTCGGCTGTGGGTTCTACAGGAAGACAAGACATGACTAAAACTAACTGCCGAGCCGACTCATAGACTGTGGTGAAGTAGAAGACCGTGAAAATTCCCCAGACCCTTTAAGATTAAAAGAAATTCGATGAGTTTTCATAAGATTTATTGTACGGTCTTTATAATCCTTTTTTATCATATACTGAAAGGCGCATCTGTCGCTCTCTTTCAGATCAGATATAAAGCGTCTAGCTCTGACTCTTCCCCTTACTAACCCGGCACAAACAGGTTATCATCGAATGAAGGCAAGTGTATCATAGACGCGCCCTACTACGCCTTAGTACACAGCGCCACAACGCTTCCACATAGACAATCGAGATGTCTTTTCACAAGGACACAACGCAAATTACGTGGGTCAAGTTCAATCCTCCAATCGAAGAGCCGCCTTACGCCCATTTTTACTGGTAAAAGTAGTACTCAATCAACAGTGTTTGGAGATATAGTTGTGAAGCAGAAACGTTGGATCAAAACAAGAGATTTGAGACACTCGCTCAAAGATAGTCCGTCCCATCGACTTTCAGTAAAATTATCTCCCTTGAAATTATTAGATGAGTTAGTTTCGTTTTAATATTTCTGATCTTTTGTTACTTCTAATAAA
The DNA here is from genome assembly GCA_031216915.1 of Pictodentalium vernedei. NCBI lineage: Eukaryota > Metazoa > Mollusca > Scaphopoda > Dentaliida > Dentaliidae > Pictodentalium > Pictodentalium vernedei. Next base: position 425,093,014 of record CM062292.1, read on the forward strand.
CGAAAACAACAGACAGCTCTCGGAGCTGTCTGTTGTTTTCGTGTATTAAAAGTAATAAGTAACAAGTAAAAAGAAGCAACAAAAGGAAACTTGACTTTTTATCACAAGCCAATTAGAAGCAACTAATTTACAGAAAATCCGCCATTAAGAATATCTATCAGTATCATTATTTATTTATTTATTTATTAAGGCTTAATGACTCTTTAACAGCCAAAGTCATATCGCATCGGTGTCAGTTTTAAGGGTGGAGGAAGCCGGAGTACCCGGAGAGAACTACCAAGCAACGACGAGCAGCTGCCAGCTCTCCAGCATCGTCACTCCGCAGTGCAGCACAGTCAGTGTTAGACTGGTTGAAGACATGCGCTCCATCGACGTGCAGTACGCCTTAGTACACGGCGTCATCGTACACCCATGTGGACAATCGGGGTTAAGCGCCTTGCCCAAGGACACAACGCGGGAGTCCGAATCGGTCGCTCAGACGGCCACCCATCTATTCAGTTTAATACCTACCATCATCACGCTGGCTCTTTGTTTAGCTAATGTTTTTTTTACCAAATTTTGCAAGTTTTTATTTTTCCCGTGAAAAAAGTTAGCAAACCTCACTTCCTAGACTTTTATATTGACGGGAAGGACATGGTGTGTATTTTATTACACATCCATTCAACTTTAAACCCTTGTATTTAACGGAATAGCCGCTATGACATTATACGTTATTGTGATGATTTGACGGTAACATGGTCTGAGGTTTGCGGCTCGGCGCTTATGTTCAACCGAGACGAGAAGCATCGAGGTTGAACATCCGCTCCGAGCCGCAAACATCAGACCATGTTACCGTCAATTCATGGCAACTTTTAACGATCACATGCAAGTTTAGTAAATAAACCTCTCGTGTATCCACGACTGCACTGGATAAATAATCAATAAACCAGATAAACTCATTTCATCTTAGTTCAAATCGTAAATCGGTTTGTAATTTAAACAACGCTTCACCCGGAACACCATCTGCTGCACACGTGAAACATTCAGAAAAATGAAGCGGCTTGCTAGTCACACTGTTGATGAAGCAGTTACGAACGGACGACGCCATTGCAAATATTTCGCGTTGTGACGTCACACGGTAACATTTGCCACTTGAGCCGTAAACATAGAATATACTAAGTGAGCTCTCGTCCAATCAGAGGAGGAGGATTTTAGCCTTCTGGGAACATAAATGATTCTGTATTCAATGGGTGATGTACAAGCCGGAACCTTTTTCCAAGCACCGGTCTACTAGTTCCTTTCCCATCGAGTCATTAGTTACGCTTCGAAAAGTTTCCAAATGTCGTTATACAATTATCGACAGTCTGTCGCAAAGTGTGAAAATGAAAAAGTCCAAAGCAAAATAAAGTCGGTTCACAAACAATTAATTAACCAAAAATGAGATAATATTTTTAGAAAAACAATCATTTCCAACCAGAACATTAACCCGTTGTATCTAAATTGGTCAACTTTATTTCGGTAAATCTTCGTACAACTTGACATGCTTCGAACTTCTTTTAAAAATGTTTCTCCCAGCTGTTTTACAAATCTGCAAAAATTTGTACTTATATTTTTATTAACAGTAATAGCCACCAAATGGTTAGGCGTGAATGAATGGGCTCCAGGCGAAGAGAAACAGCGATGATACGAATTTCAACAAACACTGGTTCCGAAAAGGTTGTTTTGATTTTTTATCGATTCATTTGATTAGTACAGCTTCAGTCAAAACAAATAGACTCTTCACCTTTGGGTTTAATCATCGGAATTAAAATTTGTTTATTTAAATGACTTTTCATACATGGGTTGTGTAATAAACACAGAACGCGATGTGTGTTTGAATCGGTGTGTGTTATACATAACTCGTTGGAATGGCGTATTCACATTTCGTTCGAGCCTTCGGCTCTCGCGAAATATGACTACGCCATTCCAACTCGTTATGTAAAACGCCCACCGATTCAAACACACATCGCGTTCTGTCTATTTATGTCACAATGTACACACTGCATAATGAACAGATAAAAAAAGTCACATACATGAAAAGATGGTGAAAAATGTCGTTTTCTTTTTTTATTTTATATTGTTTTCTTATTTTTACATGGGTTTGAACAGAGAATATTAGTTAAACGTCCAAATGGATTTGGAAAAAATTATAAACAAGTGCAACGCCAAAGGTGGCTATGCCCCTGCAGCCAAGCATGAAATTTTAGTCATTTAACTTTGTGATATTGAATTAATAAATGCCTTATCTCCATTAAATCATAGCACAATACAGCAGACATCCAAATATGTCCATGAGACACTAATGCCCCTGCTTCATGACAAACTATATTTAGCGGTTAACAAAGTCCAAAAAGCGGCCATAACTTGGATTAAAAATCATCGCACCAATCTCAAAATCAAACCTGTCTGGTATATTGTCTACAATAAGCTATATTCTAAGTTTGATTGAAATCGGACACCATAACTCAAGTTACCAGTCGGAAATCAATATCAGCATGTCTTCTAAGTCGGGAAAGGGCCATAAATCTGCCAAAAAAATATCGGACCAAGCACACTATCAATCCCAATCTGTATTATGTGGTAACAAACCTGTGTAAAAAATTTTGTTTCATTTCGTTCAGTCAAACTGAAGTTATTATCCGGAAACCACATCCAGGACGGACGAACGTGCGTACGGACGGGCAGGGGTAACGCTTAATGCCCATGCCAAAATTGGCGGGGACATAAAAACCAAATTCGGGTATTTTCATACTACTTCACGGGAAAATGCCACAAGTTTGCGAAATAATGCGCCCATCGATCATACAACTTCGCTTGCATTTCGAAATTTCAATATTTATAAGAAATTCACATACGACTTAGTGTTAAATTTTCTGACAGCTTTTGAAAATTAAGGGGAGCTAACTTTCCTGTAAATCTCTTCCAATGACGAAAATTGTCAGCCATGTAATTGTCGGACAGTAAGAGAGAAACTCAAAAATATATAATTTAATGATTGTGCCGAGTGAAATGGTAAAGATGAGCAGGGGTGTAGCCAGCAATTTGTTTTAGGGGGGTCTCCCACAATGTAAACCAAGGATGAGAAGGTCTGGCAACTGAAATGACTGAAGTGTTGGCCAGAGGCCAAGCCTTGGCGAAAGGTCAAGTTGGAGGAGATTATGGGAGGGGTGACCCCCTCCAATAATCTCCTCCAACTTGACCTTTGGCCATCGGTGGTGGTCCGGTGGGGGAGGGGATCCCCCTGAAAAGTTCTTCAATATTTGATATTAGCAGTGATCAAAGATTTCAGGCTGAGTGAAAGTAAATCAAATTCATTATAAACATGGATGAGATTGCTGTTGAGAATATCGGCCGCAGACCTTTGGGATGGGGGAGGGGTCATACGACCCCCATGACCATCCCTGGCTACACCCTTGAGGTGATTGATGTAAGTTTTATTATAATTTCGGTTATTCATGGCAGACACCATCACGTAGTGGATTTGCAAACATTTTAGCAGGTTTAGAATAGAATAGAATACTTTATTTATATTATTCTAACCCCGTCTATTCCCCGCTGTTTCTGTATTGATGTTCCTACCCTCTCATTCATTCGTGATAAAATGTATTGAACCCTGATTTTTACATTCCCAGCGTGTTTTCTGTAAATAAAGATGCGCGATAGTGAAATGAGATTATTGGAAAATTGTTTGCGTGGTATTTTGCTGCGGGATAGTTTTATTGTTCGGTAGTTAATTAATTAAATCGCTTGCCCCGTCACATGCGTGTGTTTATTCGTGTTAAAGACACCTCTGCCCTTGGGCATTCTGGTTTGAAAAAAAATTTTAATAGAGATAATACGGTGTGTCAGCGTGATGTGAGGCATAAATGCACAACCACAAAGCTAATTATAAAATATTCAAATTTATTTTAAAATGCTGAAGGGCAAAGAATGATCCACTGAACGTAACGCCGTGGCATCTGCAATACGGGTCGATCAAATTAGTGTGTTTAATGAATATTACGTCAACAGCCACTAATTCCAGCTATAGTTAATGACAAGACAGATAGCACTGACTAAAATTTAAATCGAATCGAAACATTTCCAGGGGACAATAATACAGTGGTTTTAAAATTGTATTTTCTTGAATTGTATTTCTATCTCTGATTATATCTGATGGACATGATTCATTAATGTTTCAAAAACGAGATAAGTTAAAAAATACAGTTCTAAAAAATACAATTGCAAAAGAATTATAGTATTGGCCCAAGAAAATGGTTATGATTAATTCCAAGTCGGTATTGTTACGTATTTTAAACGTAACGATACATGATACTTTATTTGGGAAATCTCAGTTGCTTCCTGCTTTCCTTTGTTTTCAAACGGCTCGAACGGTAATAAAATTTTAACCCTTTGAACCCTAGCGGCCGTTTTCCGGCCAGGAGCATCATACGTCATAACGTCATTAAATAGGATGGCTGTTCAGTAAATGCGTGGGGTAGACCATTCAATATTTTCAACGTGCAGCCCCGAGGCTGCACGTTGAAAATATTGATTGGACCACCCCAAATAATGAATATGGACTCTTCTAATTGCTGCCATTGAACTGGCATGGAAGATACCACTAGAGTTCAAAAGGGTTAAAGTGTTGCCGCGCAATACTACCGCTGTGTTTGATGCACTCTCTTACGGACACGAAACATGCAATCACCGTGATATAGAGACCATCATTATACAAATGATTTATTTTCGTGCGTTTCTCCTTCCAAGACATAACAGAATGCCTTTTTCACTTTAGGCGTGGCGTGCCTGCGACATACCGCGATGCGAGAAACGCGAATAATGCGATAACGATGCAACCAACGATATGTTACAGCTTCCGTTTGGACACAGTGTGATAGCGTTAAAGAAATACTAATGCTTTTTGGTCCATGGACGCGACAGAGTCTCAGTTTCATGATGAATCTTTCAATCTGCAATAGCCTTTGAAATACCGAATCAGGACCTTGCTGTCAAGCTCTTTCCAAACGTTCACGAATTCTTCCCAGTTTCACAGAAACCGATGCCGATAGTGTCATATGCAAATAGGGTTAGGTGTAATTTGAAGGTAATGTCCTGGCTCTATAATATGATTGTGCCAACACGTCTCGATGGAACTCTTTTTCGAGAGTATGTTAGACAATAGCTGTTTAATCAATATCAGACCAACTATCCACATGCGCACGTCAGCAATAGTCGGCCTCTCGTGTTCGTCTACCACTCACAAAGCCTAACATTTGCTGAGATATGCATGACTCACTCAATACCAAGAGAGAGTTGAATCCTTCGGTCTCAGGATGATATGAAGTTACGTCTGGCTGATATCTCGGCCGATATAAAACTAAGTAATAACCTCCACTTCTTTATTAGATATGATTTTCTTTCTCAGAATTACCCATTATCAAGCGCGACAGATATGACTTCAAACTCGACTGATATGACACCCATCTCGGCCAATATTAACTAACTTGTCCCCCTTGATGCGTTACTTGGAGAAAGCAGTTTGATACATCGAAATTTTTCACTGTTTTCACCGAAGGAAGGCGGGAAAATTGATATGACTAGGCATAATGGAGTGACTTGAAGCTACTTGTATGATGAGGAATTAAACATGGCATTAAGTCACGGTTAGGTAAGATGGGGAGGAGAAATACGAGTTGTACAAAAGTTAAACTTTCAACTCAAACTAAGATACAGAGTCGTAAGCGGAGATTCGTCGAACTGCGATAAGAGGTAGGTGGTTCAGCTATCTCAATGGGGATGTCGAGACGTTTGGATAGCTGAACTTGCAGAAGAGGAAACTTCGGACATTGTGAAAAGAATGAGAAAAAAAATAACACTGAAAACTCTAACGGATCTAAGAACACTTTGTAATTATTTTGGCTTTGGTTTAATATTTTTTTGTATTGGAGTTTAACTGGTAGAGTGCTGGAGCCAGGGCCACCTCGTGTCAGACAGTTTTACGTGTGGAGGAAGCCGGAGTACCCGGAGAGACCCACTGAGCAACGACGAGCAGCTGCCAGACTCCCCAACGTACCCACTCCACACAAGCAGGGTTAGCACTGGTTGAAGACAAGTGCACCATCGACGTTAACACTTTACCTAACACGAAAAGCAGACGACGCTTGCAAACAAAATTCTTCAATAACTATTTTTTTCATTTTTTGTCTCAAAAACGTAGGTTGTGACCCTATGAGCTCATTCCAAAGAGCGGTCATTACCTATGTTTTGAGACAAAAAATGAAAAAATAATGAAAATTAATTGCCGATTTTTGTGAATAGCGCTGGCCGGTTTTGGCCCTTACGTTAGGTAAAGGGTTAAAATTCATCATTCGTTGCGCCTATACAAATGATATTATCATCGGAATCCACAAAAGTACACTGCATTCCAGTTTTATTTTGCGCTATTTGGAAAAAATATCCAAATATTTTTCACAAAGCCAAACCACAAGAACAACGAAATATTTACCATAACTATTGCAAGTGGATCGACATTGTTTTAAATAAGAAGTTAATGAGAGGAGGAAACACGCGAAGCATCATAGAATCATATATTCGATTACAGATCAACAATGCTTTAAAGTATAATGGGCGATGGTCTGGATAACTTCATCTCTGTCGGGAAGGCGCACGTTTACTTTGAACCGATTCTTTACATGGAGTATCTAAGATCACCAGTCTTATTCTGTTCGGAATTCGATGTTGTTTTGGGTTATTTGTTTATCAACTTTTTCGCAGAGTTTGCGTGCAGACTATCGTTCATTCAATGTAACGCCCTTTAATCACAGAGATACACAGATATTCTTTTGGGGTCAACTTACAGATATTCAAATCAATTAGTACATAAGCCGAAGAAAATGAACGAGGCTGACATCAGTGTGCAGGGAGTTAAGACACCAGTCACTACCCTTAGCATCTTATAACACTCGTTAGACACGACCCAAGAGACTTCTATACACTATATATATGATAATTCGCATTTCCCAAGAACGCTGTTTTAGAAATTAATCCATTAATTCATAATTAGAACTTAGAATAGAACGAAGCAAACGAATGTATAATAGAATTGGAATCAATCATTCCTCATCTGTTCAGTTTGTCAATAATTAATCGTCTCGTTTCCAAGCACTTAATTAATTTTTTCTCAGATATCAGTTGCTTTTAAAAGCGATCGGTGTACCAATCGTTTATGTAGAGTTCGCAAAGAAGAAAAACAAATGTTTTCGCATTTCAACCTTTCAAAGCCAACAAAATTACAAATAGATTAATCAGAAAAAATGTTAGCATCTCCAATCGAGTTTTTAGAATAGCATTCAAACGGAGCACATTTTTGCTGCCAAACAAACACCAATTCCACCTGTGTGTACAGCCACTGGTCTATACAAATGTAGTGTTCAACCTATTATCGGAACCGGCCTTCTCAATCGGCCGATTGTGGGCAATCGGATAACAACGGCAACGGCTCCTGGAACATCGGTTCAACCGATTGTTGCCAAGCATTTTGTGATGATTCATTCAATAAAGTTGAGAAACAGCCACAGCGTGCATTCTTAATCTCTATAGACGCACCTTTACGGGAAAAACAAGTTAAACGACATGTAAAGCTTACAATTGAGCATACTTGCGGCAATGGCCAGTTCATACAGGAAAAGTGAAGGCTGCACACCATTGACTCAGGTCGCAGTAAAATTACCAATCGCACGCACTTGGGCGGTAAACGTGGCTCTGAGAGCCACGTTTACCGCCCAAGTGCGTGCGACTGGTAATTTTACGGCGACCCCAGTCACCGAAGTTTAACACTGAAAAATGTTCAGTTTAATGTAGTTCTTTCAAGTCTCGACTTGTCTAGTGGTGCACGGTATTACAATCGGAATCGGCGCCGGAATCCGTCGATTGTGATCTCAAATAACCGGTAATCGGTCAGCGACCATTATTGGTAATCGGTTTAACACTATACAAATGGGGCATATGATCGGGATTTTGCACATGACATAGCGCGATTTCGAACCCACACCGAGAGAATTCCCTTCGGCACCAACCTACTAGCGAAACTTTACTAACCACGCACTTCACTCAGACACCTACATACCCCTTCGGTGGCCGAGTGGTGTGCGTGGATAGTATAGTTTCTCTGTCGATGGACAAGTAGTGTGCGTGATTAGTATAGTTTCGCAAGGCGGTTGGTCCAGAAGGAAACTCTCTCGGCGTGTGTTGGACCCCCTCCCCTCCATGCCCCCAAGTCAGATGCAATATAACCAGCGTCCTTTCTGGATTCTTTGGCACTCGGGGAATTTGAAAAAGAGACGTTCTCGCTGATATCCTGTAAAGTGTAGTGTGTAGAATTAAGTGATACAATCTTCTGATAATCTTAATAATTACTGAGTAGATCGCCTGTTGTTCGCGTACATTGTTAAAAATTACCGTTAAAATTACGATAGAACAAGGGCAACCAGTTACCGTTCCGTCTTCCGCAAATATTACGGCAAATATTACGGCGACGGCTGTTACTTTTTAACAGTCCCATCATATGGAAACTGTCTATGTACAGTTGTACAGTGGGGCCAAGTTTTTATTTCAGAACAACGTGCTCAACTTCTGCTTTTACAAAATGATACCGTCCATCTCGAGTATACCCTTGTTTTAGAAGATTCTATTTTTAAAGGTAGACTAATTAATATATTTAACCCTTTACCTAACATGAAAAGCAAACGACACTTGCAAAAAAAATTCTTGAATAACTAATTTTTTTTCATTTTTTATCTCAAAAACATAGGTTATCACCCTTCATTGGAACGAGTTCGAACAGCTCGTTCCAATGAGAGGTCATAACGTATGTTTTTGATACCAAAAAAAATGAAAAAAATAATGAAATTAATTGGCGATTTTTTAGAATAACGCTGGCCGGATTTGACCGTTACGTTAGGTAAAGGGTTAACATGCAGCCACACGGCTGTAGGTTGAAGATTTTAATTGGTGCATACTGTATGACAAATCAACACCCTTCTCTTATAATGAAGAGAACCAAATATCTGTTCATCAGTTTTGGTCCCAGAATTAACAACAACAAAAAAATAGGTCGGCATTGCCAACAATGATTTAGTACGGTATTTTCACCGTAATATTTTAGGCGGAAGAATCAGCAGCCAGCTGTAGGTACTTTTACCGTATTTTAATGCTAATGTTGTTTTAGCGTAATCTCGTTCGACTTAACTGAAAAAAGCCACAGAATTTTCGTTCACCTGCATTACCAGCCTTTGTCACAATTAGCACAATACTTACTCGAATTGTCTTTGGTATTCATTTATAATATGCAACTCTCAGAAATAATAACACTTTGGCCAGCCGCTTATTTGTCGCGGTTCTCGGACGAGAAGGCCATGGTTACCCCTGTACTCCCAACTGCCTTCCTATCCCCACGCTTCTCCTCTACTCCCAACACTCGGAGACGAACTGCTTGATGATATCCCTTGTCCCATTCTTCCCAATCTCTCCGATTAGTATATTAACCCTCTCCTTTGAGTCTCCCTCTAACTACATGTCCTTCATTCTCCCATCCCACTTCCCCATTATACTCCCAGTGAATCTCATTTTTTTAGACTGATACTTTGGGCATTCTAGAAGAAAGCGTTCCAGGGTCTCCACCATGTCCAAGTTACACATCTGGCACTCCCTTTCACCGTCTTTCCCAATTTTTCCCCTCAGCTCCAGGAATCGCGACCTCAGCTTGAACAACAGTGACCCCCCAAAAGTGCCATCAAGGTACTCTTCAAAACCTGGCTTCTCTTTATCACGCAGGCCACCCAATGACCTCTTTGATTTGACCCCCTCTCGCCAATTACGGTTACAATCCTCCATGACCCTTTCTCTAACGATTTTTTTTTACCCTGGTTTGCCCCAACGTCCATGTCCGAGATCTCCAATGAGTAGTTCTCTACTAGCTCCCTCACTTGGACCATCCACCCCGTTTTGATATTTGAGTTGAAAATTCTCAGGAACATTACTTTACACCATCGGCTGTCGGGGAGATTTACCAAATAATTAAGATACCCGAGCTTCAACAGGTCTATCCTGTCCTTGATCCTCATCCACCCAAGCTCACCCCTGATTGCTTCTAGCGCTGCGGCATTACTCGACCCCGTTATCCATCGGCCTGCATCGTTCTGCAGGATTTCCAAGCTCTTTACGGCCGTCTGGTTTAGGGGTACCACTTCCGTACCGAATGTTATACTTGGCAGCCCCACCATTTCCCAAATGGTTTTCCCCACGAAAACCTTATTGAAACTGTTTCTCCCTATAAGTTTCATTCATACGTATATATAACATCAAGGTCGAGGCACTAAGAGCTCGTGGCCCCTCACATGAGCGTCCATAGGGGTGCCAAAAGTAATTTTATGTGTGACACCCTGTAGTCATACATACTTTTTAGCCCCTGAACCCAAAATGCCGTTTTTCCGGCACAGGGTCGTGATACGACCTGAATTCATCAAGTTCATAGTTGTTCACGGAATTTGTGTATAGACCCAATCAATATTTTCGAAGTACAGCCCTCAGGCAGCATGTTGAAAATACTGATTGGTCTTCCCCCGAGTAACGAATATAGTAGACTCTTCCAATTGATGACACTGAGTGAGAGACGTCATTGCAGTTTTCTGTATAAGGCAGGGTTCTGTATAAGGAAGGGTTGGTTCGATTGATAGAAATGTATCAATGAGAAGGGTTAACCAGGTGTCTGTTTACCTGCAACACTGGCCGCATGCTCTCTATAGGGAGTTGAGATGACAGTTTTATTTTCGATAACGAATACTTAGTGATTCGGTAATGAGTTGGAACCGTTTTTGTTGCGGTGTGATTGAGCCAAACAAACCTAACCATGTATGGCCAGTGTTATTAAATGAGAAAAAGCTGTTACATTTGAAAAGACCACACGTCACAAAAATGGACATTATATGTTCATGAGCTGTGTCGTCCACAGGTGGCGAAAATTTTTAAAGAAACGGTCCTTTTCAGACAAACGTGACACTCTGCTCTAAGAATCTAAATGCTGATGGTGGCAAAACTGTGTCAGAAAAAAATGATAATGATTTTAGAGGTCACATAGTTAATTAGGCGGTGCGGGGTTAACTTCCGGAAATTGATTGAAGAACGGGTGAACGTAAACAATAAGAGAAATTGAAGTAAAAACAGCTTAACGGGTCCTTTACAAATCATGAGATTGTCTGTGAATGCGTGGCGTACAAATCAATAAACTATGTTTAAACCATCTCAAAGAATGAAAAGAAAGGAAGTTTCCAAAGAACGTTAATGTAAACGATTTTAAATCACTGCCTGTCAGAATCCGGGGGTTCTTTTCAACAACCGGATGTCACTTTCACTGCACCAGTCTATCGTTTCTACATTTACGACAATCCACTGATCGATAGTGTTGGGTAATATGGTATCACTGTATGGATGCAGATGATAGAGCTGAGCATGCACGGTTCCGACCAGGGTACAGAAGCCGTGCCCATTTCTCAACAGAAATGGTTGGAAGGAATACGTGTGAAAGAAATACACAGAACGACACGCCCGTGTGAATGGGTTAATCGATATGGCACTTGTGCCATCGCGGAAGGCCTCTCGTTTTAACCTTCCACGCTGGCACTCGTGCCATATCGATTTTCCCATTCACATGAGCGTGTCGTTTTGTGTTTACTACACGCCTTCACGTCTATAAAAAATAATTATCAGCAGGACACTCAACAATTCATTTGACCGTTATCAACACAAAGAACACATTCTATCGCCAACCAAATTTGCGAGGGGAAACCATGTTACTATTTCGTCCCCTGAGTTCCAATGTGTTTTATGTGCTTGCAGGCACATAGAACACATTGGAACTCAGGGGACGATTTTTAGCTATCGCTAGGGATTCAAATGGTAATTGCGGTGCGCGATTTGTAGAAAATTGCAGTGAAATTTTGCTTCTATTTGAAAATAGTCTGTCAACGATTTCCGTTCCGCACATATGCGCGGAATAAATTTTCATATTCCGCATGGTCTAGTGTTCCTGTAGATGGGGATTTCAAAGAACAGGCGTGTAATAAAGAGGTATACGGCAACCGTGTCATTCCCAGAATATTTATACTCCATACGTAACACCACCATCACAAGAAAAGCCCTTACGACTCAAATTCAGTCACCTGAAACCCGTATTTCTCTTTTCTAGGTTTCCGTCTTTGTTGTCTTGGGGAATTAGCACGGCGGCAATGATCATTCCCTGTACTCGTAAATTAGGACTGAGCATTCCAGCGTGTGATTTGTCTTATTCTGCGACTTTTAAATACGAGTATACTACACATTTTTTGCTCTGTATTTAACATTGTTTTATTTTTTTAAATTGAGCCATCAATGTGCAATTTTTTAACATTAGAGGTTAGTCCGAACAGTTGCTTTGTGCTTTATATTTCTTCCCGCATACCAAGGCACAGGAACCGCCACTGATGTATATTACGGTAGCCCTCCATCACGCGACCAAGAGGGGTTGTTCTCATCTAGACATTAAGTGGAGTCATCCTACCAAGTTACAATGAAATCCCTCCATAAATACGACCTGTAGACTGTGCTAAAGGTTTTCGGGTTTTGGGCTCGGACAGTCGTCACGATTGACAGATCGCGATCAAATGGGGAAGTTCTCACCCATACATCATACGGGGTCATCCTACCAAGTTACAAAGAAATCCCTCCATATTAAATATGACCTGTAGACTGTGCTAAAAGTTTTTGGGTTTCGGGCTTGGGCAGCTGTCACGGTTGACAGATCCTGACCAAAAGGAGACGTTCTCATCTAGATAGTATACAGAGTCATCTTACTAAGTTACAATGAAAAAAACTTCATAAATACGCCCTGTAGACTGTACTAACGGTTTTCGAGTTTTGGGCTCGGACAGCCATCACGGTTGACCGACCGCGACCAAAAGGGGACGTTCTCATCTTGACATGACCTCAAACCTACATATGAAATTTCGTTACGATCGTTACTGTGCTAAAGGAAAATGTGAACAGACTCACAGACTCAGTGACTAACAAACTTCCGCAAGCGTGATGGCAATAGCTTATCTTGACTTTGTCAAGTTACCTGGTAGAGTGCTGGAAGCCCATATTTGGGCTTTACTCTGAAGTGTCAGTACCAGCACTTAAAGGCTTCATATTTTGTGGGTGTTGTTCATACCACCTTTGAAGTGAAATTATTTAGTCTGTTAGGATTTGCCTTGTTACAATTTATGGGAGAGTGCTTATTGGCACTCTCCCATAAATTGTAACTAGGAAAACGTATGTGAACAAATATTGATGGCCAAAAATAATTCAGCACTCTACCAGTTAAGCTAAAAACTTGGGTCCTGCGAATCACCCATTTTCGATTCGAATCGAATGAAGTATATTATTTGAAGTCGAATCGAACCTCGAATCGAATCAGGGGTGTGTAGAAGATGACCGACTGGGGAAGAGGCGGGGTGGTGCTGTAAACCTGATTTGTTGTGACTGTGATGTCTCAAGTTCCGACTGATAAAATATTCCAACTACATTATCAAGGCATGCCTTCGTCGAAGTCAAGCCTTGACGATGTTGCTGGAATATTACCCATAAGGGTAACAGTTCAAAAACAGAAACGAGAGCGTGAATTGCCCGCACTAAGTACTGCACATGACTAGCCGCTAGCAAAAGATCATCGTCGAGATTGCTTGGAAACCTTAAATTTGGTTCCAACAAATGGTAGTGACTGATGAGAGTGGAATTAGCATGGGTGGCGACATGGGTGCAGATGCTACTCATGTTAATATAGCGGAAATTACACTCAGTCTTCACTTTCAGTATTATTTATGTATAATTTCCATCTGAACTTTGAGATGACGAATATGACTGATACCAAGCTGTATTCCAGTGATAGGATTCGAAAGGAAACGATTCGAGAAGCGGTTTTCAAATCGAACCGAATACCAACTTTATATTCGAAATTGAATCGAATCTCGAAGCTTCGCAGGGTCCTAGGAAAAACTAAAGCCGTTCCCGGAAACCTTTTTCAATCAATTATAGAAATTACGAGGGGGACTCCTTGTGCAATAATCATAAGCACGGGATGTGTACATGACGAATAAATTATTTAACAGAAATCAAATTGATTGTAAAAAAGTAACAGTGAACTTGACCCCTGAAATAGGCTTTACGGACTTCAAAACCGTTGGTCATTTCTGTGCCTCCAGGCAGGCAAGTTTGACGAAGACTGAAAACATTGATCTGAAGCTATTAACTGGAAACCAAAATTTTTGTATTTATGTTAACCTATCTCTTTATAGTCTCGCGGCGAATCGATTTGCAGATGTAGGTAAGTAAAGTGATTCTAAGTTAACTGCATGGAAAATAAATGTGGTCACTCGACCACCTAATTGGCCTCCCACCCATTCGTCTACTCGCCCACTCAATGAAATTGAACCAAAATTCAATTTAGACATCGTTGCAACTCGATGGAATTGGCACAACCATCGGTCACTTCCTCAGTTCTAAAGTAAGCCTAAATGTTCCCTCGCCCCACCCTGCCCTCAACCCGTATTTACAAAACTGGCAATTGCCACTGCATGCAGACACAGAGCAGCGTTCACTGTTGACACGATAGACAAACCCTGGAATGTAATGCGGTTGTTGAAAGGGTCGTTAAAACCCAACGAATCAGTGAACAAGATAGGAAAAGGCTGTTGATCAGCTGCCGTAACATGATGACCTGGTAACGACATTCGCGTGCCGTAGCAAATGTTTTCTACTTTCATCTGTTGTTGTGTCCACTATTGTGGAATATGACCCATTTCTATTTGTTTAAAATTTCATATAGCAGTACTTGTGTCTCTCCGGTTCCGACGAGGCCGCTGGCATAATCTATTTTCGTAATTGCTCGTTCTTAGTTACGACTAAGAGAGATTACGTTATCAGAGATGCAATTTATTCATTTAAAATAACTGTATTTGTTAGGGGTCCGCACACCCCCTGAGAGGAAATAACCAGCGATTTCAAAGACCTTGATCAGAAATGTTTTTCCATACCATTCGTCTAAAACTGTATCAGTCATCTCTGAGTTCCTATAGTTCTTCATATATCTGTTAACAATACTTACCATTATCACACTAAACCAATAATAGCAAACCAATAATTCCTGTCCCTAACACCAATCCTTGGGAAGCTCTTGGAGAGCTTCCTAAGGATTGGTGTCAGGGGAAGGTGAGAAAATTGCAGTCGAGATAAATCAGCCCAACCACATCTTTTTAGAACACTGGACCAACAACTGCCTAAATATATTTCCATGGACTTCCCATGACTTATTCATGAAAGTCCACATTTCATGCTTTTTCTAGGGTCTAGAATAGTGGGATACAGTTTTAGAATTCAAGCTCCTTTAACCCTTTACCCAACGCAGGCGATATCAAAATTTATTAATTTAAATATCAATTTTTATTTTTTTCGAAAACTTTCAACAAAACCATATCATGTGACCCCTCATTGGAACGAGCTCAACGAGCTCGTTCCAAAGAGGGGTCACATGATATGGTTTTGTTGAAATTTTTCAAAAAATAATATTTTTTCAGCTGCTGAATCTGCATATTACGCGGGCGGATGCGGACGATTCGTTGGGTAAAGGGTTAAAGACCCATACGAACCACGTTGAATGTATAATCTATGATGCTTCGTACATAATACAACAATACATCATGCAGTTATTCAGTGAAAATGATTGTATATAACTGCATGCTACTGTCACCTGAATATATTTTGTGAAAAGCTTGCACTGCACGACTTCACAACAAAGGCCGCACAACAAACTTTCAAAGAAAAAGATTTCACCACAGCAGTTTCGTTGCCAACTGATATTATGTATTCGCTATGAATAAATCCGCGCCAGATGTTATCGTCAAACAACATGGAAAACAGCTAAACCACCCTCGAGACACACGTGTCATGCCATACACACGAACGGCTCAAAGGATTGTTAAACATTGCAATGAATGGGATACAAAGATTCCTTTATCCTCGTCTCTCTGAATGCCTAAGCATGTTTTAATATTCCTTACTAGCATATTCAAAATAACGTGTCAACAGGACGTCACACGGAACATTTATTTGTGTTTTATGACCCCCACCATATTCAATTCTGCAAGTGTTGAGTTTTCACAGGCTGGGTACACTCTAAAATCAGTTTGGTTAAAATCAACCCAAATCAACTGGGTGGAGCGAATATGAACCCTATTGGGTTCATATTCACTCCATCCAGTTGATTTGGGCCGATTTTAACCCAACTGTTTGTAGAGTGTAGATTTCGAAAACATTAATCTCTCAGGGCATCCACTTGAGTCCCGAACAGTAGCCATGCAAGTGCATTTCCAAGCGCGTTCTTTTCCACGCATTTGGAAATAGAACGAATCTCTTGGAATGTCTCCATTTTTATCTCTAGGTATATCACTGTATAGCCACGGCGCTCATTGAAAATGAACAGAACATACCATACAATTGCTATGCACAAATTGTGTGAAATGATTGTTATTTATTTATTTATTTATTTATTTATTTATTTATTTATTTGTCGTGTTTAAGGTCACTTTTAGAATTTAAGTTTTCATGGCTATAAGAAGGCAAAGTTTAGCCAATCGTTTATACATATGTTGCCCACTTTGGAGGACTTCCACCACGATCTTATTTTAACAGTGAAACAGAACCTGATTACTACAGTAAACAATCACTGCTTCCTGTCCCAAGTACTCGTCGTTCCTGTCCCAAGGTGATGACAAAGGTACCCAAGTAGTTTCGTGAAGATCGGTTCATAAATACAGCCTCCAGCCCGAGCCGTATTGACATGTGCACTGTGTATACGTATCGCTGAATAAATCAAAGTTAATCTAATTTGCATAATTTCTGCATCAGAAAAAACCCCGCATTATATGCGATGTGTTCCATGTTACTAAACATTCATTCAAAAATTTATTCAAATCAAAACCTTCATATAGAAGTTCTGTACAAAAAACTAATTGTACCTAATTCTGGGACAAAATGGCCGCCGGTAGCCATCTTGAATTTCAGACAGCACCCAAAAACATGTGTTCTCGTCCCAAGGTGATAACAAAGGTGCCCAAGAAGTTTCGTGAAGATCGGTTCATAAATACAGCCTCTGGCCCGAGCCGTATTGACATGTGCAGTTACTGTGTATAGGTAGCACTGAATAAATCAAAGTTCATCTAATTTGAATAATTTCTGAATGAGAAAAAAACCCGAATTATATGTGATGTGTTCCATGTTACTAAACATTCATTCAAAAATTTATTCAAATCAGAACCTTCATTTAGAAGTTCTGTACAAAACACTGATTGTGCATAATTACGGTACAAAATGGCCGCTGGCAGCCATCCTGAATTTCGGACCGCACCCCAAAACACTCGTTCACGTCCCAAGGTTATAACAAAGATACTCAAGAAGTTTCGTGAAGGTCGCTTCATAAATACAGCCCCTAGCCCGAGCCGTATTGACATGTGTACTTACTGTGTATAAGTAGCACTGAATAAATCAAAGTCCATCTAATTTGCACAATTTCTGCACGAGAAAAAAACCCGTATTATATGTGATGTATTCCATGTTACTAAACATTCAAACAAAAATTTATTCAAATCAGAACTTTCATACAGAAGTTCTGTACAAAAAAACTGGTTGCACTAATTTTGGTACAAAATGGCTGCTGACGGCCATCTTGAATTTTGGACCGCAACCAAAACCACTCGTTCTCGTCCCATGGTGATAACAAAGGTACCCAAAAAGTTTTGTAAAGATCGGTTCATAAATACGGCCTCTAGCCCGAGCTGTATAGAAGTTGTGTATAAAAAACCGAGTGTACCTAATTTCGGTACAAAATGGCCGCTGGAAGTCATCTTGAATTTTGAACCGCACCCAGAAACAAGAGTTCTCGTCCCAAAGTGATAACAAAGGTACCCAAGAAGTTTCGTGAGGATCGGTTCATAAATACAGCCCCTAGCCCGAGCCGTATTGACATGTGTACTTACTGTGTGTAAGTAGCACTGCATAAATCAAAGTTCATCTAATTTGCCGCGTTTCTGCTCGAGAAAAAAACCCGTATTATATGTGATGTATTCCATGCTACTAAACATTCATACAAAAATTTATTCAAATCAGAACTTTCATACAGAAGTTCTATACAGAAAACTGATTGCACTAATTTCGGTACAAAATGGCTGCTGGTGGCCATCTTGAATTTCGGACCGCAACCAAAAACACTCGTTCTCGTCCCACGGTGATAACAAAGGTACCCAAAAAGTTTCGTAAAGATCGGTTCATATATATGGGCTCTAGCCCGAGCCGCATTGAATTGTTGATGGACAGACGGACAGAGGGACAAATGGACGCCGGGCAATGGCATAACCTCACATTTGACTTACGTCAAAGTTGAGCTAAAAATGAATGAATGGCGATTTTTTGTAAATAGTGCTGGACGTTTTTTTACCGTTACGTAAAGGGTTAACTGGAATGTTACGCTTTTGCTCGCAACTCGCACCGAGTCCAGTGTGCAACAATCTTATTTCCTAAAACATGTCTATGAATGACAGATGTTGCATGCTTACTCATTAATTCCATTCGTTACATTATTTCTTCCAACAAAGATTGTAGCAGAGGCATGTTGCTGATGACAGAACGTCCTTCAAATTAAGTAACTTTCAACCACCGCATTCAGCTTGTCAAACAAGGAGCTGCAATGATGAAAGGAACACAACAATTGAATATTTGAATCACTCATAAAATTCATTAATGTAAAATAGATGAACTGAACACTCCTCGAGACAGTAAGGTATTTGCAATGAGTTAGAGTGGATCAATATGTCTTTTCATGCATGTCAAGTAAAATGGTATTTCAACAGACAGTTCAAGTCATGAAAATATAGGCTTCCTTTGTACTTCAACGACGTTTAATGAAATATTTTTTTTCCATCAGATGACATTCACAGTAGCTGGCATTCGGCCATCATATCACCGAAAAAGAGAAGCCTTGCGATGAATCAATATAATTTCTTTCTCAGAAAAAACAACTATGACATCAGTTGGAAATAAACTTAGTTAGGTTAAACATATTTTTATTTGCCAAAAATAGTTTGCAAATTGGGATAGGAGGACAAGTGCTTTCCACTTAGTGTAACCTCCGCTCCCTTAACATGATACAAAAAATCAATACAATGGCGAAACAAAACAAAAATAGGAGAAATGTAAAAAATATATACAGAAAAAAATATATACAGAAAAGAAAAGTGATTAATTGATTGATGTCCCTTTTGCACCTTGAGTCTGTCTCTGTCAATTTGATTTTCCAGGCCGAATTATAAAGCCAAGTTTCCGTTTGTTGCTTTTAATGTGAGCTGTCTGTTGTTTTCGTTTCTTAAAAGTTACAAAAGGAAACTTGTTTTTTATGGCAAGCTCACTAGAATCAACCACGTCACAGATAATCAGACATTAAGAATATGTCACACTTCCAACACTATGAAATGTCCACTTTGACTGTTTTTTAAGCGAATGTATTTTATGATAATTTGCATGTTTTTATGCTTCCTGGGGAAACACTAGCAAATCTCACCCACAGACTTCTATATTAATGGAAAGGAATGTGTCTGTATCATATGTCACGAAGCGCACACTGCTGATTTTATGAACAGAAAAAAGTTACAAAACATCAAAAGATAGTGAAAACGCCGTTTTAGTCTTAAGTGGGTTTCAATAGAGAGAAAAATTAACTGGTTGAGTGCCAGAATATTTTTGGTCATCCAAATTTGTCCATGTCTCTTTACATTGTTACAACTTATGGGAGAGTGCCTAGTGGCACTCTCCCATAAACTGTAACAGGTCCAATACTCACAAACTAAATAATTTTAATTCCAAAATAATATGAAGCACATACACAGAATCGAAGCCTTTAAGTTGCGGCACCTGCACTTCAGAATAAAGCCCAAATATGAGCTTCCAGCACTCTACCAGTTAAGCAACGTCGAGCCCGGTTAGTCCCCGGATGGGTGACCGTCTGAGCGATCGATTCGGACTCCCGAGCTGTGTCCTTGGGCAAAGCACTTAACCCCCATTGTCCACATGGGGGCACGATGACGCCGTGTGCTAAGGCGTACTGCACGTCGATGGTGCGCATGTCTTCAACCAATCTAACCCTGTCTGTGCTGCAGTGTGGAGTTACGAAGTTGGGGAGCTGGCAGCTGCTCGTCGTTGCTCGGTGGTTCTCTCCGGGTATGCCGGCTTCCTCCACCCGTAAAATTGTCACGGTCATGATTAGCCATTGTACATAAGTATGTGACTTTAAACACCAATAAATAAATAAATAAATAAAGAGAAAAAAGCCAACGTTCAAACTGATTGGGAAAAAAATTGTAAAAAGCCAGCTTCTGTATTTTTATACTATTTTAAATTAAAATGTCTGAAATTTGTGAAATGATGCGAACATCGATGATACATAATCGCTTACATTTCGAATTTTCAGTTTCTATATGAAATGCCCGTACCCGTGTTACATTTACTGACAGTTTTAGGAAATTAAGGGGAAGTAACTTTTATGTAAATCTCTTCCAATGACCAAAATTGTCAGCCATGTTTTTTTTCGTAAATAACATTGTTTCAAAAACTATTCTAACGCTTTCTCAAACGTAACGGCTAGGCTAACCCAACCAGCGCTATTCACAAAATTCCCAATTTTGTTATTTTTTCAATCTGTTGTCCTCGAAAAATAACTTATGACCTTGAATCAATTTCTCGAGCTTGTTCCAATGACGGATCATAACCCATTTTTTAAGCAAAAATGAAACTTTTTAGTTATTTATGTTCTGATATTGTCAGAAAAATGTGAAATTATTTGCTTTTGGTTGAATTGAACTGGACGCTAGTGCAATTACAAACAGGTCTTCTGAAAGACACCAGCAATGTAACGCGTGGAAATGAATAAAACTGACTTGTAAAATCCACTATGTACATAAAGACAGGTCCAAGAAGGGTGCCGATGGCTTGTTAGCTGTTGGCACACTGTTTAAAATAACCAGTCAATTAAAGGTATTACTTTTCTTTGGTCTCGGTGGGGAGAATTACAGGAGGTTGTTTGTTACGAGGCGAGGCCCTCTGGCTCCTTTAGCCGTTTTTCGCATTAACAAATCGTCCCTTGAGTTCCAACGTGTTCTTTGTAACTAATTGGCACATAGAACACATTGGGACGAAATGGTGAAGGAATACAGCACAAAAGGGTGCCCCAAAACCAGGCACTCGATGGCTGGCGATCTAAACAGGCTCATATTTACTTCTCTAGAAGAAACTTCGTGACACACAAGGCAAATTCGCAGTTTATTAACCACTTAGCTTGTTGCCAAGTTAGGCATGAATTGAGATTTCTCTCGTTGATTACCCCAATTTGTTCTGGATAGGATCAGTAAATCTACAACTTCTAGTTGAAAGAGTATGAAGCCTCCTAGTCCAAACTTGGACGGTGTGGTTCAAGCTGTCAAGCCACGAGTATAATTCTTTAAGGAATTTGACGCTGCAGTGGGCTGCTTGGTTACCCACTTTTCGTGACACTTTGAGCGCCGACTGCCATTCATATAATGTGATGTCCGCTTTCACTCACAAAGATATACAGATATTCCCTCGTGCTCCAGTTACAGATTTTCCAAGTATTTAATTCTTGAAAAGATACCGAAACAATTACACGGCGTAATCATAAAAGTACGGCTGCGATGCGCCTTTATTTCCAATGGAAATGTCATAAAACATTCGATCATATCACGTCTCGGTGGAGCAACATTTCTAGCGTTGATTCAAAGAAAACGAATCTTGTTTACACGCCTGTTCTACGAAATCCCCAACTACAGCAACACTAAACCGTGCAGAAAATGAAAATCTGTTCCGCACACATGTGCGGAACGAAAATCGTTGACGGACTATTTTTATAAAGAAGTGAAATTTCATTGAAATGTTCTACAAATCGTGCACCGTAATCACAATTTGAGTCACTAGCCATAGCTGCAGATCGTCCTGTGAGATCCAATGTGTTCTATGTGCCAGTAAGCACATAGAACACATTGAAACTCAGGGGACGAAATAGTAACACGGGTTCCCCTAGCAAATTTGGTTAGCGATAAAATGTGTTCTTTTTGTTGATAGTTGTCAAATGAATTGCCGAGTGTCCTTCCAATGATTGCTTTTATAGAGGTGAAGATGTGTAATAAACACAGAACGACACGCGTGTGTGAATGGATTAATCGATATGGCATATGTGTCATCGCGGAAGGGTAAAACTCGAGGTCTGTGGCCTCTCGTTCTATCCTTCAGTGCCGGTACTCGATTAACCCATTCACATGCGTGTATCATTCTGTGTATTTATGGTATTGTTTAGATTTGATCGTCTGGAACACATCAGAATATATTCCAGAACTGACATATTCCAGGCGAGTGAATCCAAACATGGACGATGGACGAATGGTTCTATGCCATAACAGTGTCGAATTCCGAACAGAATTAGACTGGCGGTCTGACTGCTTGGGCGTAGACGTAAATTATTTTTGGTATTGGAGGTAAGGATAGTAGGACCAACCACACAGATGTGAGCTTTAAAATGTAAAAAATTATCGTTATATATATAGAAAAAGTACCGTCGGAGAAGTTCCTGGTATCTCTACAATATACTATTGTGGTGAAAATACCATATAAAACTACTGTGGACACTGCCGATGATTTTTGCGATCTTCGAGCAAAAGGTGTGTGGGGGGGGGGGGGGGGGGGGCTAATATTTGGTTTCTCTTCGTGCCACAAGAAGGTTGTTGATCTGTAGTACAGAGTAGACCAATTAATATTTCAACCTGCAGCCGAACGGCTCTTCTAAAACAAGGTTACTTTCGACATTGGCGATGTCATTTTGTAAACGCAGGAATTAAAATGAAAGTGCCAATGACACTGTAGCTCAACTCGTGTAAGACATGTACATGTACAGTATGTGACACAGCAATGACACACATCTAGGTAATGACCTGATAACAAAGGTACATATGAAGTATTGTAATGGTCTGTACATAAATGCAAATGTATAGGTAAAGTATTGTAAAGGTGGGCGACAGTTAGATGTTAAACTCGAAAAGAAATCTTTGAGTTCCAGAGTGGGTCTGACTGAACCCCAAAATTTTTGTTCTCATAGCACAGTGATAACAAAGGCACCCCAAAACATTTGTTCCTGTTCCAAGGTGATAACAAAGGTACCCAAGAAATTTCGTGAAGATCGGTTCATAAATACAGCCTCTAGCCCGAGCCGTATTGACATGTGCACTTACTATGTATAAGTAGCACTGAATAAATCAAAGTTTATCTAATTTGCCTAATTTCTGCACGAGAAAAAAACCCGTATTATTTGTGATGTATTCCATGTTACTAAACATTTATTAAAAAATTTATTCAAATCATAACCTTCATATAGAAGTTCTGTACCAAAAACTGATTGTACCTAATTTTGGTACAAAATGGCCGCCGGCAGCCATCTTGAATTTCGGACCGCACCAAAAACACTCGTTCTTGTCCCAAGGTGATAACAAAGGTACCCAAGACGTTTCGTGAAGGTCGGTTCATAAAAAGAGCCTCTAGCCCGAGCCGTATTGACATGTGAACTTACTGTGTATAAGTAGCACTGAATAAATCAAAGTTCATCTAATTTGCATAATTTCTGCACGAGAAAAAAATCCCGCATTAATTATGATGTATTCCATGTTACTGAACATTCATTCAAAAATTTATTCAAATCAGAACCATAGAAGTTCTGTACAAAAAAACTGATTGTACCTAATTTCGGTACAAATGGCCATGACAGCCATCTTGAATTTCGGACCACACCCAAAAACACTCGTTCTGGTCCACGGTGATAACAAAGGTACTCAAGAAGTTTCGTAAAAATCGGTTCATAAATACGGCCTCTAGCCCGAGCAGTATTGAATTGTTGACGGACGGACGGACAGACGGACGACGGGCCATGGATAACCTCAAATTTGACTTACGTCAAAGTTGAGCTAACAAAATGAAATACGTCAGTTCTAAAACATAATACGCCCCATAAGTAGTTTGAATCTAAGACATAGTACGCACGATGAACAGTTTGAATCAAATCAATACCGACCTGTATCCCCACAAGCAGAAACAAGGTATTGCACGGAAACCGACATGCGGTCCGATTTTATCCTCAAAGGTTGAAGTTACAAACCAAGTTTGAAAACTCTAGCAAAGGGACGTAACTCTAGTGGAAATGGGGTCGCGGAGCTTAAATTCTTTTCCAACGTATATGTCCATATGTTTATGTTAAAAACCAAATTCGAAAACACTATGTCAAATCCTATTGAAGTTATTGCACGGAAACCAACAAACGGCCCAATTTCAGATAAGCAAAGGGCTATAACTCTGGAGGAAATGGGCAGGAGGAGCTGAAATTCGATACCAGTCTCTATTCCCGCGTGCTGCTGCTATAAATCAAGTAAGAAAACTGAATGTCAAATTATACTCAAGAAATTGTACGGAAATCAACAAACGGCCCAATTTTGTACAAGTGCTGTAACTCTGGTGAAAATGGGCGGGCGGGGCTGAAATTTAGAACCAACCTGTATTCCCATATGTTAATGTTACAAACCAAACTTGAAAACACAAGGACAAATCGTACTTGAGTTATTGCACGGAAACCGAAATGTTTGCCGACAGATGGACAGACAAATAAACAGACCAACATAATATGTCCCTTTTCAACGGGCGTATAAACAACCTTTGCCCCACTATAGACGGGCATTTCTCTGTAAGATTTCATGTGATAAAACTTTAAGCCCTTACATTCATTACCGTAAAAGTTACGGTTCCAGTAACAATTAGTTTCCAGTGCTTCTACCGAAATTTTAACTGACGTGACAACCGTTTTTTTATTCCCAGTTCCTTATTCGACATACGTTATCAACCGATTTTATCGGTTGATAACGAATGTCAAATAAGGAACTGGGAATAAGTAACGGCTGTCACGCCGCCATATGTTACCGGTAATATTTAACATTGCACGGTCCAAATTTAGACTTCAAATCAACCGATGAGTACTATATATTCAAGTAATCTTCTACCAGTGTTGAAACAAGACAACGCTGTGTAAGATAAAATGCCACTTCACGTTGAGTGTATCGATTTGAGAGAATACAAAAGCCCTTAACACTTTTCTATAACCTTTAGTTAATTGAGAAATAGCCAACTGAGATTGTTTGCGTGTCCAAGATCGATAGGTATCACACGATTGTGGGTCACAATTTCGTAAATGAACCCTGAAGCACTTACAAAACGATCGACTTGCCATGTTGAATTAGTGTGAATTTAAGGTAATGCTGTGTGACAGTAGGAATATGAGGTGCCGTCTTTCAGGCCCTCGTCTGTCACGTTTTTTTTTTTTTTCTTTTTGCTCTATCAGAAAAAAGTCTCCTCTGCTTCTGTAAAGGGAAATAATCACTCAACTTCTATGTCTGTCCTCGGTGACGATCACTGTCTGTCACAGTGTTATAATTAAGTATTAACAGCCACACATCTATCAATATGTAGTTGGATCATCATCATTTATGGGAGGGCGGTGGCTCAGTGGTAGACTGTTTGATTTCTATGCTAGAGGTCACGAGTTCCATCCCCGTCCGGGACGACCCGCGTTGTGTCCTTGGGCAAGGCACTTTATCCCGGTTGCCTACATGGGGCACGATGACGCCGTGTACTAAGGCGTACTGCACATCGATGGTGCACATGTCTTCAGCCACTGTAACCCTGCTTGAACGGACCTTGAAGAGAGTTAGAATGTTGAGGAGCTGGTGGTAGTTGCTCGTCGAAGCTCGATGGTTCTCTCCGGGTAGTCCGGCTTCCGCCACCCGTAAATCTCTCACGGTAACGATTAGCCATTGTGCATAAGTATGTGACCTTAAACACCAATAAATAAATAAATAATATATCATCATTTATATTGTCGCCACATTTCAGTGATTTTAATGCCCGAGTCTATTGTAACATACTGTGCGCCAGGAGCTAATTGTAGTTTGTCTGGCAACGCCAGGCGGGAAATGGTTAACCCTTATAAAAAAAGTACCATGGTAAATCCCCAAATACCCTGGTAATACCATGGTATACCATGGTATTACCAGGGTATTTTGGGATTTACCATGGTTTACCATGGTACTTTTTTATAAGGGAACCCTTTACGTAACATGGAAAGCAGACGACACTTGCAAAATAAATTCTTGAATAACTGAATTTTTTTATTTTTTGTCTCAAAAACATAGGTTATGACCCCTCGTTGGAACGAGCTCGACGAGCTCGTTCCAACGAGGGGCCATAACCTATGTTTTTGAGACAAAAAATGAAAAAATAATGAAAATTAATTAGCTGTTTTTGAGAATAGCGCTGGCCGGTTTTGGCCGTTACGTTGGGTAAAGGGTTAAAGTGAGGTAGGGGATAGCTTACTGTGAGTAAATCGAGGGATGAACTTTGAAATAGAGCCTTCTGGTAATAATAGATTGTTAGTGTTGATCTCTGCCTCTGAAGAGAATAGAGCTAACTTCTAACCAGCTGATACAATGTACCCTACAAGACATAACACAATTTATTCATTTACTGAGGCTGAACTGCACCTTCAACACCCAGCCCAGGGTCACGTCGTTTCCGACAGTTTTATGGGGGGAGAAGCCGGAGGACTCGAAGTACCTTTCAGACTCTCCAATTTACTGACCCTGCACAAGTCGGCACACTGTGCCATTGTGCACTAACTTGGGTATTTGGGGTTAAGTGACGTGCCCAAACACAGAACGAAGATGTCGCAACAGAGGATCCAATCCACAACCATTCGATCAACGTTACACCATAAACTTAATTTACAAGAGCAAACACATTTTCCGCTGATTTAAACCAAGAGGCTCATAAGCAAAAAAATTTGGTTTTCCTCCTTGGTAATTTGTAGCATTTTCCCATTTAGCCACGCAGCGGTTCAGCAAAACGGTACCAAAATTGCGCAAAAAGTTAATTACATTTAAAATACACGCTTCAAAACATTGGTCTGACAACTGCCAGATCTCCTTCCGTCGACCTATTACAGCGCTATTCACAACAATCATCATTCAATTCTCATTACTGTTTTCACTTTTTGTCTCAAAAACATTGCATATTACCCCCTCATTGGAATGAGCTCATTGAGCTCGTTCCAATGAGGGGCCACGAGCTATGTTTTTGACGCAGAAAATGAAAAAAAAATGTTATTCAATATTTTGGTTGCACGTGTGAGGTAAAGGGTTAATTATCAGAATATTACAGGTTGTGTACTAATATTTCCCCCCAAGAATTCCCTTTCATTGTGTGATTGTTTATTCGGGCTTAATGACACTTTCAACCGCCACAGTTGAATTGTCTTAGGGCAGGAGGAAGCCGAAGTACTTGGGGAGGACCACCGAGTAGCGGCGAGAAACTGTCACACTCTCCAACTTGGAAACATCACAAAAGCAGAGGGAGAAGGGGTTGAAGGCAAGTGAACCATCAACATGCAGTACGCCTTAGTACACAGCACCACCGTGCCCCACGTGGACAAACCGAGATTAAGTGTCTTGCCCAAAGACTTAACGCATTTACCACTGGTCAGGATCGAACCGTCGACTTTTCGGTTTAAGATCCAATGTTCCGACCACCTATAAATCGCACTTCCACACACCGCATTAAAGTTGGTTTTATTTTTAAACCACTTTTCCAGTACACTCTTCAGAGTTTGTCCAAATTGTAAAATATTGAAGAAATATAAAGCTACTTTAATAATATTAAAACTAAATATGACCGATTAATGGAAAGGATTTCTACCGTGAGATTCATCATGAGAACTGTCTGATTTATAGATTCAAACAGTATTTCATGGAATAATCTTCGAATTCGACGTTGGAAGCTGATAGTTACTGGGGTAGGGTTTGGGATGGGGCCAGTTATTGGTTCATAGCACCTACTCATTCAGCATTCAATCGTAGCAATATGCTACCAGTGGCAACCCCGATCAATTTGGTCCTATGAAAAGGTTGCTTGAAACCCTTGTGTAGCTAAGAATTTAGCTTATTCCCTCTTGTTTGACAGGGCACATTGAAATTTGTCAAACAGGAGCGAATAAGCTAAATTCTTAGTTGCATTATGGGACCATTTACCGCTTGAACTTTTTACATTTCTAAATTAGCGAGCTGTGGGTTACTTAGGTGTGTGGTGTACTCTACCCACCGACATCTGACTTTGAATTTTAGCCTTTGTGCACTACAATGTCTGCACTATGGTGACACGTTTTACCTATATTATGTAAAAGTTTACCCAAACGACAGGTACGTGACAGTACTGCTCCACATTAGAAGAGTTTTAATCGGGGACGTACCTAGAGGAAGGGTGTGGAGGTGTGCCCCCCTCCCCCTTGTGAGAGGCCTCAGAATCCATCTGAGGGGTTCAAAAATTGAAGATTTTACCCGGTGGCAACATATTCCCTTCCCCTCTCCCTCTCGATCTCTCCGCCAACACGTACCTGTGACCCTTGGGACATACCTTCGGCGTGTCGTGCTGGGATCCCAACCCCAGTTAGAAATCTAACTGATCATACTCTCCAATGAAGACCTTCTAGCTACGTCCCTGTTTTAATCAGCTATTGTGTTAAACTTTCTGTTTTAGACACACTGATGTTAACTGACAAAAAATGAAAAAAATAGTTATTCAAGAATTTCGTTTGCAAGTGTCGTCTGCTTTTCATGTTAGCTAAAGGGTAAAACAAAATTAACTCTATTATACTGAGGGGAGACAGTATAGTCACAAGGACTTTCTTCCTGTCGTCCCCACATAAAGGCTAAATGTACTCGTCACCTCAGATTCCACCTACATTTTGATTCACTGAAACGGACCAATATTGACCGGCATCTCGTAAGAAAAAACAAAATAAGTCAAGTTTGTATCTATTGAGACCCCTCTCGAAAAGGACCCATAGTCCATCATGGCGCCCCCCCCCCCCTCCCCCCGCTGTACCTGGTTAAGACAGAGTACCCCAGGGCAGCATCATGCTCCACCGTGTTACCCAATATTGAGCAAATCTCAATTTAACACTGGACGAGATAACAGAAAATTAATTGCAAGCACGATGATTACTTCAGTCATTACTACAATCCGGGCATGCAAGGTCACCACAGGCAACATTAATGGAGTATGAGCTAAGCATCATGTCCGTAAGAATTCTTTCAAATTCAGATCTATTGAGATTTTGAACCGATGTTTCCACCTTGAATCTGAATATGGTAGTGAATTGTGGTAGGCTAATTGTAAACAAGACAACAAATGTGTCCAAGGGGGAGACATTACAAATGATGTATGCTATGGCATTCAGAAAGTACGATGCAACTTTTCCGAGGCTGACATATTTTTCTGGTACGTGTTTGAACAAACAGGTGGTAATTTAGCATCGGAATGCATTTGTCTTGTTGACTGCGCGTGTGCTGTAACTCCAAGCAATATTTCTAAAATTATCTTAAAATTCAAAGTTGATGCTTGATAATTGCGGGTTTGCACCGTTTGGCCCGTGATTACAGATGGTCTGAGAACAAACTATAGCATTACCACGTCAATGTTAGACATTTATAATCCACTATTTTCATTTGAAATCCATTACATTACCATTCGCGCTGGGCTGAGTCATAATCCCTTAACAATGATAATGCCGAACAGCTTCACAAATTCACATCTTCTGGAATCGGAGAACGAACTATTTAGAGTGAGACTACCAACAAAATAACGCGAAGATGGTGGTGGGTGGTAATTTCACATCAATCGTATATTCAAAATCTCAAAGAAAAATCTGAATGAAAGCGTTAACCCTTTGAACCCGAGCGGCCGCTTTTCCGGCCAGGAACATAATACGTCATTATATAGGATGGCTGTTCAGTAAGTGTGTGGGGTAGACCAATCAATATTTTCAACGTGCAGCCCCGAGGCTGCACGTTGAAAATATTGATGAGCCTACCCCAAATAATGAATATGGACTCTTGCAATTGCTGCCATTGAACTGGCATGGGAGATACCACTAGAGTTCAAAGGGTTAATTTTATTGGTTTATATAACATGGCCGATACGGTTTGTGTGTTGCTTTGCACCACTCGACATGATGTACATCGATGCTGTTATGAAAAGCAGACCTTTAATGTGTGTTTATGTACCACTTGATTTATCGATGTTTTGTGGGTAATTGTTAGTGTTGCTTGTTTGTTTGTTGTTTTTAGTTTGTGTGTGATAAGTGCCTATCTATTGACTTGTACCTGAAATACGTTTTCCTTCTAAGATTTTCATTGATCGCGGATGACATTGTTCACAAAACCTGACGTGTTGAGTTCCAAGGTGGAGATGATCGTTATTGGAATTTTGATTTCTGTGTCGGTTTCGATGTTTTTAGTGGGGTGGGGGTACCACGGTATTGGTTCGGTATTAGGTAACTGACTTGACTGAAATTTGCTGCTAGTATCAAAGGGGAATCCACATCAAGAAAATACAGAATAAGTTGATCTTGTATCATTCTACCACAGCGCCACAAATGCCACTACCAATCAGCAAAACATTGCCATTCTTTTGGCAATGTAAATCATACCTATAGTAATTTTGAGACTTGTTACAAACACATCATAACTTCCAAAGCCCTATTTCAAGCTTTTGTGAGATCAGAACCTGTGCCATTAACATGCCATCACTATGAGATCCTTCTGACAATAGATAAATCATCTGAGCAGTGGTTTCGAGTCAAGTCGTGGCCAGGGACGTGGCTAGAGGTTTCCAATTGGGTGGGGGGGGGGGGGGGGGTGTAGGGTAGTGAATTTCCAACTGGGGAAGGGACCGGGAGGGGGAAACCGGTCCCTCCCCCAGTTGGAAATTCACTACCGAGAAACATTTTGGAAATAAAGCTATGAAAGGGGGCATAAAATTTATTTTAGTAACTGAAATGCCAACACATTTATGATAGAATTATCAGGTTATTATTATTTGGTATTATTCTGGAAATTGAATATGTGCTAAACAAATGCTCAAGCTGAGAACTTTGAGAAATTCACACTTGATTAACATTAAATCAGATCTTATGCAGGAATGAGCAATTCTCGTTGTTTCATATTTTGTAACTGTGAATGATGGAATTAAATCAGGATAACGATTTTACATGATGAGATTTTCTTGAAGTGCATTTCGAGGACTTTTTTTATTACGATAAGTAAACGTACTATAGAAATCTCGGACCGACTGACATCATGCATACTTATAAGGCTTGATATGGCGTACACTGTAGTTGTAAATAGTAACAATTGGAATATTTGCCGATTTGAAACCGAGTTGGAATTTCTGGGAAGTAAAGGTTCTGGGAAGTAAAGGAGACATCAGCATCACCAAAGAAGCTCTAAAATCCAGTTAGATGGAATTTCCAACTACTCATGACTTGCCCTCCAAAGTTCCAACTGTAAGAAATTTTGGCCAGGATTGGGGGGGGTGACCCCCCCCCCCATCCCCGTCTCCACACCGCCCCACCCCTGTCGCCACGTCCCTGGTCGTGGCTGCCTGTGGCTGCCTGTTACAAGACTATTACTGATCAACTGAACATGTACATGTAGTCTAGTGGAAATTCAGGACAATTGCCGGCGATCGGACCTCCTCAACGAGACGTGATGCGACGACCCAGATCACTTCACTGTAGCGATAAAAGGTTTATCATATGACTTATAGTTCAACATCGCATGCCAACGCTAGCATTAACAATTCCCCCAACCTTTTTTTGGTAAATTGGATTGAAATAAGAAAGAACTATTTTTGTTTACACTTATTTTTGTAACAGGTGCATATTTCCGGGGAATCCCCCGATGCGCACAAACACGATAATAAAACCAGACCGCCGTTCGAGCGCACCCATTCGAGCTCGGCGTAAAGTACTCTCTGTCACCGGAACAGCTAATGATGCGAATTCGAACGCACCCGTAAGTAGTCCGTCGTACTGTGGATTTTCCAGGAACCATGAGAAGATCGTCAAACAGTAGTGATATCTAGCGGTTAAATTACATAGTCATATTATAAAAAAATTTAGTAAAATGCTTGAAAAAAAATTTTCAAAATAATATTTGCTTTTTTCGGAGGTTGAATGACTCCCTGGTGATACTTTTCAAGGCAGGTAACTCTCATTGAATGCTTTAGTACGGCTTTTCGTTTACTCGTTACTCCTTTTTCAGTTGTCGGGTTGCTTAAGGTCTTAATGTCAAAGTACATGTTTAGTAATTCTCTGAGAATAAAATTACCACCCATCCTACTGCCCTGTTAGTTGTTTATTGAGTTATCTTCTCACGGACTAGAAACTTTTGCTTCAGGCAAAAAAAAAATAGGCATGCCGATTTGAAAAGGGTCGGTTTATGAAAATGAGTGTTGTGGTATTAACTAAATTTATTTCATTTATTATTATTTGAGAACGCAAATTATTTGTGGTAGAAGGTTTCTGGAGATTGCTCATGTGTAAATGGAGTCACTTTCAAAATTGATCGTAACTCAAACTTTATCAAATTAATCTGTAAGATTACACTATGGCTATATACGAAAGTGAGTTCTTGCATTTTTGCATTTTGTTCAATATTTTGTCAAAAAAGCCTTGTCTGGTGAGTCCTCAGTGGAGTTTGCTACACGCGTCATAAGCTACACTC
This sequence comes from Pictodentalium vernedei, assembly GCA_031216915.1. NCBI lineage: Eukaryota > Metazoa > Mollusca > Scaphopoda > Dentaliida > Dentaliidae > Pictodentalium > Pictodentalium vernedei. The sequence goes on from CM062292.1 coordinate 425,125,845, forward strand.
TAAAATTAGTCTGAAGCAACCCCAAATCAACTGGGTTGAGTGAATATGAACCCAATTGGATTCATAATCACTCATCACTCAACACAATTGCTTTGGGGTGATTTTTAACCCTACCGATTTTAGAGTGTATGTTTTGGATGATAAATAAATAAATAAATAAATAAATAAATAAATAAATAAATAAATAAATAAATAAATAATGGTTGCTAGTTTGGTAATATTTGAGTCGAGCCAGCTCTAGAAAATAGCCACGACAATGTCGTGGTAATAATAATAATAATAATAATAATAATAATAATAATAATAATAATAATAATAAATCTTCGGCCTTCCGCTGATTTGTCCCCTACGAGGAGGCCTACATGTACATCGACCCAGTACCCCGTCGAGGTATTTCACCTTCACTCTCCCTCCTAATCTCCCAGCATTCAGTAAAGAACTGTTTCATAATTCCCTCCATTGGCGCCTTCACGACCTCTCCCAACCATAAAACTGACCATTTTACACATGTTATTCCTCATCCAATTATCCTTCATGTTTCTATCCCATTTTCCTTTGGTTTCCCAGTGAGTCTTGTTCTGCCAGGCAAATATTTGGGGCAGTCTAAAATGGAATGTCCCAGGGTCTCCGGCAAGCCAGAAAATAAGCAGACAGTCATCTGCAAAATGAGGTTCCCAGAGGGTGAATTTAGTGATGATACCCTGCACAGCAGGGTAGCATCACTAAATTTATCCCCTGGGAACCTCAATCTGACTCAGGGTCTAAAAACTAAACAGAAAGAGGTACCCAGAGGATAAACTGGCCCACTGTATGGGATAGCATCATCAAATTCACCCTCTGGGAACCTCATTCTGCAAATGTCAGACTGCTTATTTTCAGGCCTGGTCTCTGGTACACCTAAGTTACAAACACTTTTTCCTCGCCTTTCCCGATTCTCCGCCTCAACTCCAGTGACTTGGATCTCACTTTGAACAACAATGAAACCCACCTCCCTTGTTGTTGAAAGTGAGAACCAATTTGAACAAAAATGAAACCCACCACCCTTGTTGTTGAAAGTGAGATCAAAGTCACTGGAGTTGAGGGGGACAATTTGCCTTAGCTTTTATCACACTGACTATGGTCATGGCTAATTACAGTGATTGTGGGCTTCTTGTCTTAACGCTTTACCTAACATGAAAAGCAGACGACACTTGCAAAACAAATTCTAATTTTTTTCATTTTTTGTCTCAAAAACATAGATTATGACCCCTCGTTGGAACGAGCTCGAAAATATTTTGAAAATTAATTGGCGATTTTTGAGAATAGCACTGGCCTTTTTGGTTGTTACGTTGGGTAAAGGGTTAATAGCTCGTAAGAAACAAATTAATTATGCAAGAACATTCGTGTGCATTCATGACATTGTAGGGCAAGCACGCGTAATCCCCACTTGCCACCACGACCATCAATATTAGAAGACAGTTAGAGGCCTGATTACGGGAATGTCGATCTTCATCTTAGACAAGAAGCAATCCGTAATAGAATAATACTTTAATGCCGAACCATCTCTACTTCAATACACGGCCACTAATTTGACAGAATTGCAGAAACAGTTTATTAATTAATTAGGATGCAACTTGGTGGAATTGAAGGATAGGAATTCTTCCACGTCAATGATTTCGAATAGTTGTCCTTTAAAAATGGATGTTGCTGTCGATAAAAAAGAAAGATTGCACGCAAGCGTATTAAACTGAACTTTAACTGGCTGAAAGCTAGATTACCGAATGCAGGCATCCTTGAAAAGTTTTATATAAAACCTATATTAGGACCAGAACCATTCATTTAACCAAACGACAAAATCCCCCTTAGTTCTAGATATAAAATTCGCTATTCAGTTTTTTTTCAAATTTTCGTTGAAAAACAGCTTATGATCTCCAGAGGCGTAATTTCGCACCCCCCCCCCCCCCCCCCACACTCACCAAAAAAATCTCCCGATCATGGGTTTCGTGGGGCATAGGTTGGCAAAGAAATTATGAAATACAAAGTTGGGCAGACGCTCTCCCTTGCCAGACGAAAATATACACACGCTTTGGAGTATTCAACTGGGCAAAATCTCTTGCTTGCCCGAAAACATATACACACTCTTAAATCAGTTGCGTTAAAAATCAACCTAAATCAACTGGGTTGAGTAAATATGAACCCAAATGGGAGGTTTGTTTCTTACTGTGGAATATGTACAAGGGCCAATACTGTAAACCTTTTACAATTGTATTTTCCAGAATTCTATTTTCTAGTTATGACTTTAAATGAGTTAAAATGAACCATTAGCATTTTCAAAGATCTGGAAATTTGCCAGTTATATTAATAGGTAGAAAATACATACAATTATAGAAATACAACTGTAAAGGTTTTATTATAGTATTAGCTCATGGAGCCAATATTATAAAACGTTCACAACTATAGTTTCTGGAATTGTATTTTTAGAATTGTAAATAGAATCGTAAATGTTTTATAGTATTGGCTCCTGGAGCCAGTACTGTAAAACGTTTACAATTGAAGTTTCTAGAATTGTATTTTCTACCTATTAATATAACTGACCAAAATGAATCATTAGCATTTTAAAGGATGTGGAAATTTGCCAGTTGGCAAATTGCCAGATCTGTGAAAATGTTAATGGTTCATTTTAACCCATTTAAATAAATAACTAGAAAATACAATTGTAAAAGTCGTATAGTATTGGCTCCTGGTGGCACTCACAAGGGCACGTGTATAAAAACTCTCAAATTCTAAATCATTTAAGAATTAACAATTGATTCTGCAGCTGGAATTCGCGAGACTCAAAGCAGATTCTCGCAAACCGGGATAAATTTTAAGACCTGCCATTCACAAAAATTGGCATTCAACATTTATAATTCTTTTTTTTCAATTTTGCTTCCGAAACAGCTTATATGACCACACATTGGTCGACGACACCCTTGCAATAACTGATCATAAGCCATGTTTTTTTAATTGAAATTTTTTTTTTTTAGTTTTTTAAGAAAATGTTTTGTTCGTGTCGTTTGTGTTTGTCTCCGGAGATGAGCTAAAATATCTTGGAGGATGTCAAAATGCCGTTGCGAAAGAGTTAAAAGAAAATATTTTATCACGTAATAGAAAATTACGGAAATATGGTTCACAACACGTGTAATTAGGAGATTATAAGTCTCTTGTTGAGCTAGACATTCGGGAATTTGACTATGAAAAATCATTTGTTAACGAGCCCCTTCGGGGCTCGTTAACAAATGGTTTTCCATAGTCAAATTACCGAATGTCTAATGGAACAAGAGACGTTTATCTTCATTGTAATTGCTGACATCGTTAGAAGTGAAAAAAATTATCCAAACCCGTTTTATTTGAAGAAAAACAATCAAAAATGCCATTTTCGATCTTGGTCTATTTGCCATGATCACATTTACAAGGTGTACTTAGAAGCACGGACGCTGACAACCGTTGCCACACAAAACAAACTCGGAGTGTGTTCGAATTGTGATAGGAGCCGTTTAGCGCTGTTATATGCGCGTAGCGTGGATACAGACATGATCTAATTGACCCGTTTTCGGCAATTAGGGCATGATAAGGGTGAATTTACCCGAGATTAGAGCACGGAGCCCATCGGCTCTCAGCCAATCAAACTACGGGTTCACAAAGAACAACGTGGTCAAATTAATTGATGAATTGTAATAGGGAATGGCGTCAGAAATCAAAGTAATGTTGTGAATGTGTAGGTTTCGGAAGGAGAATTAAATTAATCTCCTATTTTGTATCAACAGTCTACCTTATACAAGTAGCAGACGCCATTTGCAGAAACCACTTCCTGAATAAATATTTTCATTTTTTGTCTCGAAAACATAGCTTATAACCCCTCATTGACACGAGCTCGACGTTAAGCTATGTTTTTGAGGCAAATAGTGAAAAAGTAATACAATTTTGTTAGAGAGTTTTGTGAACAACGCTGTCCAATTTTAGTCGTTACGTTTGGTGAAACGTTAAATTACACATCGTGATAAAAAGAATCCAAAATTCATCACGATTCATCTGAACATCATTCAATAAAATCGATCTGAGCCTCGGCATACCTTGGCCTAGATTGAGTTTAGAGAACTCGATACAGGAATCATATACGAAATCATCCTCTATTTACAAGCCAAATAACTGAAATTAAACTGAGTATTGCTGTGGGCATGATTCACATTCAAATATATAACCAGTCCATGCGATGGGCTGTGGCTTGTATTCTTCAATTCTGTTTCCGGTGGTTTGTCCTACAAGTACAGTTGCTTGAGTTTACCAGGTAATAAAAAAAACATCAGCAAAATTTTAATTAATGAAGCACCGGGTTGTACCGATAAGAGTGGAACTAATTGAAAGTGACCCGTCCACGGCGGCCGTACAGTATCTGTATTTCAGAAAAGGTCAACAATCCAGAAATGACGCTATGAGAAGGGGACCCCAGGAATGAATATGGCTTATTAAGATGTACATTATGTTTTAGATAACGCATCGCAGCGAGTTAACCAGTGTGAAAGTTGAATGGAACTAGAATTGAATCTAAGTACACACGTGTCCAACCATTGTCATCGTGGCAGATTTTGAGATAAGAGTGGAACTACTGGTTAGTCACTTGTGATCCTCGACATGGAATGGGTATTGTTTAGGTCTGTGGTGCATTTGGAGCACACAAGATCTTCCTGAAAGTTAAGGTAATTCCTTTCCAGGTTTCCAATATATAGCACTACAGTTTTGAAGGCAGTAATGCCATATTAAGTTTGCAACACAATGGACACGACGAGAACGCCTTGCGTAGTGCAATAAAGGAATAATTATGCATATTTCATCTTAGTTTGACACTTCGACACAGTGCAATGCTTCTAATTTGAACCACGTCGTGGAGCAAGGGCAACTAGTAAGTAAACTGAGTCCACACAGCAAGTGCTGTGCCTTATTGTTAACGGGGAAATGGACGAGTCTGTTTTGTGTATGTAGGGTGGTTCACTAATAATTTAATCCTACAGCCCCAGTAAGGCGGTAGGATAAAATTATTACTGATCCCCCTTTCCATTTTAGTACTTACTTTGTTGTCTGTCCATGGGCGGCAAGCTTTTTTACGCAAAAATTTGAGGATTACGGATTGAGCGTGTTAAAGGCGTAAATCAGTGAACAATAAACACGCCGAAGGAAAGATTTCACTAGAAAGAGTTGATAATTAAGTACATGTCCCTGTAGAAGCCACAATCTATGGGGAAAGACTGAAAAAAACTCTTATCCGATTGCCTGGGTCCAGACAGCAGGTATCGAGCAACGATCACATAAGGACCGGTTTGTAACTCTTTCAACCCTCACGCTTTGAAGGTATCGTCTTGTGCTTTATTGTCCACGGGGGAAAGGACCAGTCTATTTTGTATATGTAGGGAGGTTCAGTAATAATTTAACAATAGGGCTGTAGGATTAAAATATAACTGATCCTCCTTTCCAATTTAGTACTTACTTTGTTGTCTGTCCATGGGCGGTCAATATAAGATATCTCCGCCAACATGTATGGTATATGGAGATTTAATACCTGGATGTCGGTTTTTAAACACCGAGCCGCAGAAGCATATGATAACATTTTTGTCCCGTTTGAAACACAATACAACTTAGTGAAAATAAATTTGTGGACGCATTTCTCAGCGCCACAATAATTTGGACCAAATTCGTGATAATAATGTTGTTTTTACAATCGCAGAAGACTACAGATAGGGTTACGTCCATTGGGTCGTTAAGGAAACGAGTAAACAGTATTTTGTTGACAAATCGTCCCCTGAGTTCCAATGTGTTCTATTTGCCAACAGGCACATAGAACACATTGCTTCTCAGAGGACGAATTATTTGCTCTTATTTTATTTTTATGATTGTATTGTCGGAAATCTGATGATATTTGTGACTATTTTCGGGTTTTCTGGTTCGAGTTTTATAATGAGGCGAGCGGAAGCGAAAAGCTTTCATTGAAACCATATACCCCCGATGTTTCGCGTGCGCTTATACCCTGGATGTTGCACCCTCTCATATACCTTGGATGATGGGCGCACCCTTTGCCATCGCTATTTGCCCAAGGCATTCTGGCCAATCAAAAGGCAGAATTTATCGGGGTATAGAGACAATCTTTTTTACGCAAACATTTGTGGATTACTGGTTGAGCGTGTTAAAAGCGTAAATCAGTCAACAGCAAACACGCTGAACGAATGATTTCCCTATAAAGAGTTGATGAATAAGTACAGGTCCCCGTAGAAGCGACTGTCTATCTGGAAAGACTGAAAGTGAAGATCAGATCCAGCAATTAGTGTCGCATGAAGCGATCGTCCGGCGGAAGAATACATCTCTTGAACCGTACATTACGGCCGCCGTGGAATGGTCACTTTCCATGGGTGGGCAATATTTCCATGGACGCAAAAATATTAGATTCCAAACACTAATTATAGGAATAATCATCAAACATTTAATTAATGAAGCTTCGGGTACAACGATGATTTTTATTACCTGGTGGTAAACGAAAGCGTGGACATCACTGCCCACGCGTGGCTTACGACCAGACCACGGCGACTGTACTGTGATTGTGAGCGTTGCTCCTTTGTTACGCTGAACAACTAAATAAAACATACACTTGAACTGAGCAGGCTCTAACTTGTCTATTTATTTATTTGGGTTCAACGGCACATTCAACAGCCAGGGTCACATCGTGTCGGACAGTTGTAAGGCTGGAGGAAGTCGGAATGTCTGGAGAGAACCACCGAGCAGTTGGAAGCTACTCCCAGACTCGAATGTGATGAGCTCACCATATCCGACAGAAGCATATGATAACATTCTGGATAGTTGTCCTGGAGCTTTCGATAAAGCATTCCCTTTGGCAAGGACGACTCCTCCAAAAATATATGAAGAGTGAGTACTAGATGCGACCGGGCTTATTTCAATTGTCCCTAAATAAAATAAGACTTTATCAAAAGAAATTAATCCCCTCAAAATACGACTCGGTATAATACCTACTGTAGAATCTTTAACCAGTTAAGACGAAAATGCAGATCAGACTATAATAATAAGATACTACTTGAGAACAAAATTAAAATTAAATCGTGAAAAAGTCTTGCAAACCATTTATTAAGCTTCAGTTGTGGAAACCTTGGGATATCAAACCAAACAGACAGGGGCAATAGATTGAATACTTTCTTCGATAACATTCCCCCAACTAACGTCCATGAAGTAATTCTCAGTGTAAACAGTTTCTCTGCAAAAACACGCCATGACAACGTCATCTCCTCAAACATTTAAATGATACAATAACCGAAGTAGCAACGCCCCTACCTCACACTAACCTTTCTTTTATAACTGGACAAGTGCCGAACAACATTATAACTGCAGCAGTCTCCCCAGTTTTCAATAGTGGAGTTTCATAATTATTCATTTACAGCAAACCAATAAATATTCTACCCATACTTTCATAAGAAAAATAATGTGTATACATCTCTCCTATTTTTTTATTAAAAATATGATATTACCAACAAGTACCAGCTCGGTATTAGAAGACGCCATTCCACATTACATAGAATACTGCAAATGATGAATAATGTTGCGGAAATGAACGATAAAACCATGACCGACCGTACTCTGGCCATGTGCTTTGATTTCTCTAAAGCCTTTGATACGATTGATCACAATATCCTATTAAAGAAATTAGCAATGTATGTCACCAATGATCTCACCAATTCATTGTTTAAGGATTTATTGAATGAGAAAATCCAGTTTGTGTAGTTCAAAAATACGGAATCGAATCTCTGGTACATGAAGACAGGTGTTCCTCAGGGGTGTATTCTTGGACTCTTTTTATTCTCACTATATATAAATGTTATCAATAAATCCACCCTGTTTATAGCCATTTCCTTTGCAGTTGACTCAACAATCCATATATCCGTAATATCTTAAACTATTTAACCCTTTACCTAACATGAAAAGCATACGACACTTGCAAACAAAATCTTGAATAACTAATTTTTTTTCATTTTTTTGTCTCCAAAACATAGGTTATGACCCCTCAGTGGAACGAGCTCGACGGGCTCGTTCCAAAGAGGGGTCATATCCTATGTTTTTGAGACAAAAAATGAAAAAAATAATGAAAATTAATTTGCGATTGTTGTGAATAGCGCTGGTCGGTTTTGTTATTACGTTATGTAAAGGGTTAATCGGTAAAGGTAACCAAGAACTGAGGAAAATTGGCAACTGGGGCTCCGCGGACAATGTGGCTCTCAGCGCCAGTAATACAAAATTCATTTTAATACATCCAAGTAACGATATATATAACATTGTTATTGGGGTTTAAGGACACTATCGATAGCCAGGGTCATCTCGAGTCGGACAGTGTAATGGGTAGGGAGAGAACCACCGAGCGGCGGCGACCAACTGTCAGACTTCTCAATGAACTAACACAGCACATTGGTTGAAGGCAAGAGCACCGTCGAGCAGAACGCCTCAGTACACAGCACCACCCTGCCCCAATTATTAGTATTTATTGGTGTCTAAGGTCACATATTTCTGCACAATGGCTAATCAAGACCGCGAGACCTCGACATTTTTACGGGTGGAGGAAGCCGGAGTACCCGGAGAGAACCACCGAGCAACGGCGAGGAACTGTCAGCTCCCCAACAACATAGTAACTTCACACAAGCAGGGTTAGCATTGGTTGAAAACAGGTGCACCATCGACGTGCAGTACGCCTTAGTGCACAGCGTCACCGTGCCCCCACGTGGGCAATGGGGGTGAAGTGTTTTGTCCAAGGACACAACGCGATTGCCGCAGGTGGGATTCGAACCGACAACCTCTCGGCTTGCAGCCTGCACCTCTAACTACTGAGCCACCGCGCCCCCTACCGTGACCCAAGTGGGCAATCGATATTACATAGAGGATCTCTAATGAATTTCCATTTCATATGAAATGTCTGTACCGAGTTCATTAAAATCAATCTGAGCCGAGGCTCAGATCGATTTTTGTGAATCAGGTTCGGAAATTTCATGTCAAATCGTGACAAATTTGCTATTCTTTTTATCACAAGATACGTAATTTAACTTTTTACCAAACGTAACGGCTAAAACTGACCAGCGCTGTTCACAAAAATCGCCAATAATTTTGTCTCTTCAATTTTACTTTAAAACCATAGCTTATGAAACCTCGCTGGAACGAGCTGTTTTCGAGACTAAAAATGAAAATAGTTAGTTATTCGGGAAAAGTTTTCTACAAATGTCGTCTAACATAGGTCATAACCTATGTTTTTGAGACAAAAAATGACAAAAATTAGTTATTCAAGATTATTTTTTGCAAGTGTCGTCTGCTTTTCATGTTAGGTAAAGGGTTAAAGAGTTTAAGTTATTACGGATATATGAATTGTTGAGTCTTCTGCAAATGATAGGGCTTAAAACAATGTGGATTTATTGATAACATTTATATATAGTGAGAATAAAATGAGTACAAGAATACACCCCCAGAGGAACGCCCGTTTTTATGTGCCCGAGATTCGATTCCGTATTTTTGTAACAAAATAGTTCATGAAATATAAGAGAAGATTAATTCAATTCCATTTCCGAAACAATTCATTTACAATGCTACGATGTCGACGCGACGTCTGACGTCATGCCCGTATTAGAGGTGTTGTGGACGATATTTCCGCAATGAACTATTTGATAGTAATTATGTGATAAAACTTAATGTTGAATTCTTGTTGTCTTGTCCTTTTGGTAAAAAATGAAGAAATCTTTTTGCTGAAAAATCACGTTTTAGCACATGGTAAAAAATTCTATTGAATCAAAATGCGCATAATAATCGATTTGCAATGCCAAGATCAAGAATGGTGTTTTGAGTAACGTTATGTCACGGGGCTATCTGCTTGGTTTTGATAGCTCCATCTTTCATACCAACTTGGACTTACGGCTCTATCATCCAAACCTGGACAAGTGAGGACCGTGCAGATCCTCCATTTTATCACACACCTATTAATGTAAAACACGAGATTTCCACTGTTCTGCCTGTACGATAAAAAATAAAGTTGTATCGCACATGCAGTGATAAAAAACGCGTTCAATTTCGTTTTCAACGTAAACAGAGAAGGACCACGTCTAACTAAATCACATCAATCATTGGTCGAATGTATCGGAGTTGAGATCGCTTGGAAATTCCATGTTCCGCATTTAGATTTGTTTAAACGGAATATTTAAACAATCAGATTCGAGTCAAAAATTTACAAAATAAAAGTAACATTCTGACTGCTTGATCCTTGACCAACACTTTCCACAACTGGTCATATAATGATGGAGTGTGTTAAACTTATTAGCTATTTAAAAAAGTTTTTGTTGTGTTATTCCCTGCAGTTTAGTCAATATCTGAAGTTCGATCATCGTGACCGTGACACTGCTTGATATCTATTGGTTTCCACCAATTGAATGTCGTGAAAATTAAAAAGCAAATTAGGGTTGGTACCCGGCCAACTAACAGTGATGTCAAAAAACCCAGCAATTATTCAGTTGAAGAGTGCTTTTAGTTCAATTTTCGTGTAGATTGGTTGATGCATGGGAGGTGTGTGATAAATGGCCAAACCAATCGAGTACGATAATTCTTAACCCGTTAGTAGTATGTCTCGGGCTTTTCGGGTCTCATTGGCGGATCTCATGCCGGTGTGACAGGAATGATAGTGCGTAGGAACGTTAGTCCCTCTGGACTATTATAGTCCAAGGTCTAACATTCCTAGGAATAGTAGTCCGCCGGACTACTATTCCTAGAAATGTTAGACCTAGGACTATAATTCCGCGGAATAATAGTCCAGAGGAACTAATTTTCCTACGGACTATCATTCCTGTCACACCGGATCTCATGTGACCTCATAGTCAAATAACCCAGTATCGCCATGTTGTGTTGTCATGGTAACCCGGGTGAGCGGCCATGTTGTGACGTCATTACTATAGTGATACGTGGTGTTAGTGCGCATGCGCAGCGCGTGTTATTACAGTGATACGTGTTTCCGTCGTCCATTTGTATACTGGAGGCCGTGGTTTGTATGGTAGCACGTGGTTGCTATATGACCGAAAACCTTCTAATAGGATAGGGGGATGTTCGGAGGGTGTGTTCGATTGAACAGGAGTAATTTCCCAATTCGTAGAATTACCATGGATAACCCGACAATCCCTCCAAATAACCAAAATCCACCCCAAATTACCGAAATTGACTTTATTTGATACGGATTCTTCAAGAATCCTTTTTAGGACCGCCATACCGTAGATTTTAATAGTAGCACCTGGGATAAAAGCCAATTGATAGACAACCTCCATGAAAACCTTTTTCATTCCTAATGCCAAGAATTTATCGAGTAGTTACTGACAAGTCATTGCTTGAACAACTGGAATCCCACCGAGAAAATAAGCCATAGAGTATTTACTCGAATGAGTGACTTGCACATACGACCCTTAGCCCCATTTCGGTATTTGACGATACCTATGACCTGGTATTGTATTATTTGAGGATACCTATTGAGGATATTTTCTGGAGAAACCCTTTTTGTCGCATGAGGCCATAGGGGCCATGAGAAAATCCCTCAATGAGGTCTAATTTACTATCCCTCTTTACCTCATTTCCTTTGAGTGCATGAGGGCCATGAAAAGATCCCTCAATGACTCCTAATTTACTATCCCTCTCAGTCTCATTCCGGTAGTTGAGGATACCTATGGCCTGGTATTGTATTATTAGAGGATACCTATCGAGGATATATGTTCTGGAGAATTCCTTTTTTGTCGTATGAGGCCATGAGAAAATCCCTGAATGAGGTCTAATTTACTATCCCTCTTAACCTCATTTCTTTTGAGGCCATGAGGGCCATGAAAAATCACTCAATGAGGCCTAATTTAGTATCCCTCTTAGCCTCATTTCGGTTTTGGAGGATACCTAAGGCCTGGTATTGTATTATTTGAGGATACCTATCGAGGATACCTTTTGGAGAATCCCTTTTTTGTCGTATGTGCGAGTCACTCGTTCGAGTAAATACTCTTTGGCTTATTTGCTCGATGGGATTCGAGTCATTCGAGCAATGCCTTACCAGTAACCATTCGATAAATTCTTGGCCTTAAGAATGATATAGGCTTTTGTTATACACGGGCGATAATTCTGCATACATGTTATGGGAAATCAAGCACTGGTGATTGTAAGACCTGGACGAGGGAACCGAAGATAGTTGGGACGGGATAGACTAGTGTTCGAATAGCATCTGTAATACGCATAATAATGGGATTCTAGGAAAAAGTACTCCTATTCAATCGAACTTACCCCCAGGGGCCCTCTCGGTACTGCAGCACTACTTGCTACTATTAAAATGTATGGCGGTCCTAAAAAGGATTCTGGGAGGAATCCGCAGTAAATATATGGTGGTTTGGAGGGATTGTCGGGATTATTTGGGTAATCCTACGAATCGAGAAATTATTCTTGTACAATGGAACATACTCTCTGAACACACTCCTATTCTATAAGAAGCCTTTGAGTAGCATAGCAACCACGGGCTACCATAGAACCCAAGATGGCGACTTCCAGCATACAAAATGGACGGCGGAAACACTATCACCCTAACAACACGCGCTGCGCATGCGCATTAACACCACGTATCATTATGGGTATGGCGTCACAAGATGGCCTCTCACGCGGGTTACCATTACAACACAACATGGCACCACTGGGTCACTGTCAAGGTGATAGCTAAAAGTTGCGATTTTGTTGTATAAATGTGTAAATATTTTCGATAATATTTCTGCCTGGGTTAAATGTAAAGCGAAAAGATAGGTATGTGATGGACCCTGAAAATAGATTTTTCAAACTCTGCTAATTAGACATGAAATTTAATGTCCATTGCGGCGCACGTGTTGAACGCCACGTGGTGTTACAGATCAATAGTAAGAGAGACAATATTCCCTTCTGTATCATTATCTGGGTAATTAAGACCAGTTAAATTGTAATTGTTGGAACCAGTGCATCACACATGTTCTGGACACACACCCATATTACGCATCTATCCTGTCGCCGAAATGTCAAAAGATACCAAAATGCGAGTCTTTCAAAGGAACTTTAAAGCGAGCGTTAAATTAAGATAGATCTAAGCGGCCAAATTCAAGAGAAGCGATTAACTGAGAATAAATGTTCTGGCTATCTAAATAAAAATCCGGTGATTTCGCGAAAAATTCATTTCCAGCCAATTCAAGTCGGAAGGTGTGTAAGGCTGTGGGTCGTTGCGAATAGATGGGGCGGTCCCATGCTATAGGTTAGAGAAGGTGCCGCGTCGGTACGAAAGTAAAGGCACGTTGTGATGTAGGGGGAGCCACAGAGCTCATATTTAGAATAGGAGCAGTCGCGGGCCAAGTCGGTGGCCATATATGAGAATAGGATCAGGAACAGGAAGTTCGAGCTCAGGGAGCTATATGCATTTAGGTAAACGGCATTACCCGGTTTAGAAGACAAGACATACAGAGGCAGTTGACCTGAGGGCACTCAGAGAAGGTCAGAATTTAGCCTTGGCCGTCGAAGGTTATAGGCACCGAGATTGAAAATCCGCGTATTGTCGTAACCCTGTGAGGGTTGTAAGGAGCCGATAGTAGTTTGTTAACGGTTGCGAACCGTAGTGGCATAGTTGAAAAAGAAGTAAAAGCTGTAACGTTGAGGTCTAGAAACCATATTAAGAGCTTGAGTAAGCGCTGGAATAGCTCGCGAGATATGATAGCTTTAGGCGGTGCGAGAAATAGTGATGTTGAGAACACTTTGCAGAATATTTTTATGTAAGCTTTGTTAAGTATACATCTGAAGGCGTGTAACTTAAGCCTGTGAGAGCCAGGCAAGGCGCAAAGTGATCGTGAACTGTGGTAGACGCCGACTAAATTGTGATTGAACTGTGAGAAATCTGATTGAGTCACACAAGCAGAGCATTATATGAGTTAAGCCCGACTGACGGCGAAGTTAACCCTGCGAGGAGGAAGCAACGAGAAGTGAATAGACACTTTGTATTTGTCACAAACCGTGAGAGGACGAAGATGATGTGAAGTTGATCCAGCGGACACAGCTAGCTGTGGGAGACGTCGAGGGCCCTAAAGAATAAACTTTTATCCGCGTAATTAGTGTTTTCTTATGGATAATTTTGTGAGTAATTTGTTTGATATTATATTTCTTTGTGCATGTAATTAAATAATCTTTTCAGTGAATTATCGTTGATAACCCTTTGGCGTTGTAATCCACAGGCACCTTCAGAAATTCTAAGAGTCCCAAGCGGACATCATTGGTAAGGTGGCAAGGTTTACGTTCGAACTGGGGTTCAGACGACAGTCACTGGCTGTCGGCTGAGCACTGATAAGAACATAACTTTTCCTCCATCGCTTAACCCCGTAATCCTCCGACAGTCGCGTGACATGACGTCACTTCTGGGGTCCTGCCCGGGGTCCTGCCTGAACAGCTCCTGACATACTACTCCCATTCAAACGTATGTGCGGTTCTGTATGTGTATTTTTTTCGAGTGATATGATTCTTTCAAATGATACAACGTTGTAATTTATGTTATTCTGGACTATTTGTTTGGAGTATTTCTGGAATATTTTGTGTCATATAATCGTGCGCTAGATTATAGGTTTGAGAAGTTCTCGCTATGCTCTACGTATGATATATCTAAAGAATGAAGAAAATTCCCGAGTCGTCAACAAATTCATCTTCCCCTTGTTATACTTTCTATAGAATATCGAAATAACATCTTACAGATCAAGACGGATGTTTGAACAAAAAAAAATGTTATCGATTTATTTTGTGTCTGCTTCCCACTTAAATAAAATATATTATTCGAAAAACGAATGACTGTAGTTTTTCAACTGTCACGAAAAGGATCTGAAACGAATTCAAAAAGAGACATCGAGTGATAATGAATCTATTGAATCGTGCACTTTAGCGACAGAGTTTCGACGATTAGAAAGATCGACTGTATATATCTGTGAAAGTGGAATTCAGTGCCAGGTGCGGAATATCGTCTTCCTATCGTTTCGGTCTTCTTTGTTCAGAATTTTGCGCGTGCGTTAAGCGCACTTGGGTCCCGCAAGGCCAATGCGAATCAAACTTTCTTCAATATCATAAAAACACGTTTTTATATCTTCAGAGGAAATTGTGATGGGGCAAATTAACCCTTTACCAAACATGAAAAGCAGACGACACTTGCAAAAAAAATTCTTGAATAACTAATTTTTTTCATTTTTTGTCTCAAAAACATAGGTTATGACCCCTCGTTGGAACGAGCTCGACGAGCTCGTTCCAACGAGGGGTCATAACCTATGTTTTTGAGACAAAAAATGAAAATATTTTGAAAATTAATTGGCGATTTTTGAGAATAGCGCTGGCTGGTTTTGGCCGTTACGTTGGGTAAAGGGTTAAAGAAGAATAGATAGATGTTTAATGCAATTTTAAAACGATTTCCCGAAGGGGTGCGGTGGCGTTGTTGTAACCGGTTCTCGTCAGATCACCGAAGTTAAGCAACATCGAGCCCGGTTAGTCCTTGGATGACTGACCGACTGAACAATCGATTTGGACTCCGCGTTGTGTCCTTGTGCAGGGCACTTAACCCCGAATGCCCACATGGGGGCACGATGACGCCGTGTACTAATGCGTACTGCACGTCGATGGCGCGCATGTCTTCAACCAATCTAACCCTGCCTGTGCTGCATTGCGGAGTTACGATGTTGGGGATACGGAAGCTGCTCGTCGCTGCTCGTCGCTGCTCGGCGGTTCTCTCCGGGTACTCGGGCATACTCCACCCATAAAACTGTCACCGACACGATATGACCTTGGCTGTTGAAGTGTCGTTAAACCCTTATAAATAAATAAATAAATAAATAAAACGTTTCCCGATAACTGCGACAATAAACGAGTCATCAGAACGCATTGGGCAATCGGAAGGTCGTCGGATCTTAAACATTTACCTAACGGATCTGCCGCGTAATTTACAAATTTGGCAATTAAAAAGTACAATTTTTGAAAAAGGTTCAACAAATCGCTCCAATGAGTGGCTAAAGGATATGGTTTTGTTGATTTAAGAAAAAAATAATCAAAATAACAAATCTGGATATCGTGTTTATTGGTTTATTGGGTATAGAATTTTAAAAAAGGTCTTTCTATTTTTATTACACGCATATTCTATGAAATCCCCATCTGTACAGCCACACTAAACCATGCGGAAAGTGAAAATGCCATCCGCACGGAAATCGTTGACAGACTATTCTTTAAGAGAAGCGAAATTTCACTGGAGTTTTCTACAAATCGTGCACGGCAAATACAATTTGAATCTCCAGCGTTAGCTAAAAATCGTCCCGTGAGTTCCACATTGGAACTCAGAGGACGAAATAGTAACACGGGTTCCCCTCGCAATTTGATTGGCGATAAAATGAGTTCTTTCTGTTGATAGCTGTCAAATGGATTGCTGAGTGTCCAAATAACTGTTTTTTTATAGACTTGTGCCATAGCGGAAGGATAAAACTCGAGTCTGTGGCCTCTCGTTTTGTCATTTCACTCTGGCACTCGTGCCATATCGACTAACCCATAAACACGCGCGTGTCGTTCTGTGTATGGAGTGAACTTTGAAGGACAGTAAGTGTTTCTGTTTTACCCTGAAGGCGTATTGTCACGAAAATTTCTAGCAACTTTGCCCTTGGTTTGTGAATACGTTCAGTTCATCTTACCAGATATTCCAGGACATACATAATTTTATTACATCATATAAAGAGGTGTCTCGGTGGATACCAGAATTATCTGGACGGTGGGTACGAGGACTTTTGGACCCACTGAATCTCAAATTTCGAGTCGAATCGAATCTCAAATTGAAACAAGCAGAGAATTTCGAATCGATCCGAAACTGGAATCGACTCTCGTTGCTTTTCAAGTTGAGGATATTGCAACTTTTTGCTTCTGTGAAATATATATAACCAAAATTGTCCTTCTCCATTCAAAAGTTGTATACCTCTCTGACGCATCTGAATGACCAAGTCAGCCAAAACGCGGTCTATTCCAGCAACGACATCAAAGTAGTTTCGGATGTGAAACCTCCTGGAACTCTTCAATCGCCAGGGGCGAAAACTATACAACCTTTACAACTGTATTTTCTAGAATTATATTTTCTAGTTGTGACTTTAAATGGGTTGAAATAAACCATTAGCATTTTCAAAGATGTGGCAATTTGCCAGTTGGCAAATTGCCATATCTTTTAAAATGCTAGTGATTCGTTTTAGTCAGTTATATTAATAATTAGAAAATACAATTCTAGAAATACAATTGTAAAAGTTTTATAGTATTGGCTCCAGTTCTTCTGTAAAGGAGACCTGATGACAGAGGAAAAGTTCAGGAGGAGACAACTGGGAGGATTTTGAGAATATCTCAACGATTCGAAAATTTCCGATTGGGCGCGACTCGAATCGAAACGAACAGAATCATCAGGGTGATTTCGAATAGATTCGAATTTGGAAGCTTCGCACGGCTCTACGTCCTTGAGTGGTGAGTGAAAACTTTGAATTTTCCCTGGTCTCTGAATGCGATTACTTTGGCATCTACACCAAAACCGTACATTTTAACACGTATGTTAGTTTAGCAATACATTTTCGTTCAACCCGAACCCCGAGAATGTATGTACAAGAACAAAAACATTACGTGGCGTCTCGAAAATCTACAAGGAAATATAATTCGATATCCATCGAATCAATTGATAGTGAGAAATACTTTTTAGCATTTTCGCGTTATCCTATTTGGGAGCATGTCATAAACAAGTTATGAAATTTATGAAACAAGAACAGTAAGTTAGGTCTGAACAGCGTCTTTGGTCAGTATTCTAAGAACTAAAGTCGTAATGAGCCCATGGATTATTAAGCCTTTGGTCCTTTCTGACGCAAAAAGGAGTAGGGCGCATATCTGCATCTCTGAAACTTTGTCAACCCAGATGACGTTCCCATGCCCTTTTTTATTAATATGTATTATACATTTTTCGTCCAATTTTCTCTTCACACAATATCGTTTTTAATACGAGATACAGTACAGCCGCCATGGACTGGTCGTAATGCACGCGTGTGCTGTGATGTCCACGCATGCGTTTACCGAGTAATAAAAGTGATCACCAGCAAAATTTTAATTAATGAAGCACCGGGTTGTACCCGGTGCTTCATTAATTAAATTCTCGATGACTATTTCTATAATTAGTGTTTGGAATCTAATATTACAGCGTCCGTGGAAATAATGCCCACCCGTGGAATTTGACTAGTTCACGGCGTCCGAACTGTAGGTCACAAGTCAACGAAAATAAAGAGCACAAGTCGCCACACTGATATGATAACAGTTTTATTGACTAAGCGTAAATGCACCACGCTTAGTAGACAAGCCAGAAAATAAGGAGACTGTCATCTGAAAAATGAGGTCCCCAGAGGGTGAATTTACCTCATTCTGCAAATGTCAGACTGCTTATTTTCAGGCCTGTTAGTAGATTCAAAAGTATTTCTTCCCCAACTGGACCCAGCCAAGAATCCGACTTGGACCTGAACTATCTCAAACCTAAGAAGGGTCATTCTGCAAATGTCAGACTGCTTATTTTCAGGCCTGTTAGCAGAGTCAAAAGTATTTCTTCCCCAAGTGGACCCAGCCAAGACTCCGACTTGGACCTGAACTATCTCAATCCTAAGAAGGGTTTGAGAGTTCTGCAGACGCTTGGTGTAAGATATGTCCTTACCACTCTACGCTCGGTGGAGACACCAAATCTGAAGTTCATTACATGTATTTATTTCCACATGTCTAGGTGTTTTCTTTTTTGAAAGTAATCGCTGTTTATGTCTTGGCTATGTATCTATTTATGATCACGTTTGAGTTTCGGCATCTCAAATAGTGTGTTAGATGCTTGTCAGCCATCCTGCTTTGTAACAAATGAGATCCACGAGGAGCAATATGGAATTGTTCCACTGAACGTATACTGGCACTCCTTAGCAGGATTCCACACGTCTATTGTTGGACTGAGTTGTGGGTTAAACCAGTGTTTTGCTCTAAGAACACTCCCGCCCCCTTTACGTGAGTGCACAAGTGTTACAAAGTAGCTTTGATCGGTTGAATAAACAGACCCAAATAACAGACAGTCAGATAATCAAACGACAAAAGAGCACGTGTTATTCATCATCCTAATAAACTGACTCCTACCTCTTAATTCTATAATGGGGAAATGATTACCTATTATCACATCCAACTGACCATTAACACACAATGGAAGTCATAATAACGCAACAGCCCCCATGGGCAGTTATACTGAAGGACAGGTGATAAAATCAAGGCGCGTGAAGCAAATACAAGGGACTCACATAATGTTACATTACGAGGCTCCATGGGATAATTAAAGCCCGGTGGTGACGATGATTGGATTTGTTATAAGGAGTGGGAAGGAAGTAGTAATTACACTAGTACATCATTGTTCATCAATAGAATTAAATCTATTATTATATCTCTAACATAATACTCCTAATGTATAAACTGTAACTGTTAACTGTTTCACCACTGTCGCCATGGAAGGTATCGCCTCATACGATGCTGTCACCTTATCAGGAGCCCCCGAGGACCCCAAAATTGATGTAGCCCATTACCTGTTGGTGACTGACCACGCGGGTGCACGTTGGCGCTGTGTGTTAAAGCGAACTGCACGTCGATGGTGCACTAATCAGGGGCGGCGGAACGATTTTCAAAGTGGGGGGCTGGATCGGGCGATGGATGGTCGTCGGTATGAAAAATTTAAATTCCAGGGTCCCAAAACCCCCATATCCATGCATCTGAATGGATATTATGAGATTTTTCAGGAGATATATTTGAAAGATTTCACACTTTGAGAACCGTTAAAAAACGTCGGTAACGCATACAGGTGAGGTCTATTTATCAGCTTTGGTCGTTACGACCAAAGCTGATAAATAGACCTCACCTGTATGCTTTACCAGACGTTTACAGAAATTATACTGTCTGTTGATTATCTTGTCTGGGGTGGATTTGGTACTTGTATGTTTGTAAGATTACGATCTATTTCAGTTAACCGATTTTTTAACAGACTGTATACATTTTAGCGTTTGCTGCCACTTACTGCATAAAATGATCCGAAATCCATCGAAACTGAACCAGAACGAGAGAAACATAGCTGGCGAAAATATGGAGAGGCTCTGGATCCACCCCTTGTTTCACCAGTCATTGGTTGTGTTAAAATATATACATACAAAAAAACATGGCCCGGCAAAAAAAGTGGAGGGGATGGAGCCCCCTCCAGCCCCCCCCCCCCCCCCGGTTCCGCCGGCCCTGCTAATATTGAACCAATGCTAACCCTGCATGTGTGGAGTTAGTAGATCCTCTCTATAATACCGATTGTCCTAGTGGAGACACGGTGGCGCTGTGTATTAAGACGTACTGTTCGATGGTGCACTTGCCTTCAACCAATGCTAACCCTGTGCTGAGTAAGTACGTTGGGGAGTCTGACAGCTGCTCGGTGGTTCCCTCTGGGTATTCCGGCTTCCCCCACCCTTAAAACTGTCCGACACGGGGTCATCTTGTCTGTCGAAGGTGTCCTTAAACCTCAATAAATAAATAAATAAATAAATAAATAAATAAATAAATAAATAAATAAATAAATAAATAAATAAATAAATAAATAAGAAGCGTAATATTAATATTCCATCGGTTATATTATATTGCAGCAGATTTCGCAGTCAAGCACGTTAAGCAATATCCAAACTAATCCAAGAGACTTAACCCAAATTGGTGTGCATAAAGTGAACAGAACAGAACAGAACAGAATACTTTGTAGTGGTCGAGGTATAAAGGCCATTTACCAACCAGCCTAGTTGGTCCGGATCTCTTAGTCTCTTGGTAAATCGGTCGCTCTGTGTGCTAGAGGACGACGGTTCAAACCCCGGCTCCCGCACTTATCCCTTCTTCTGTTACAATTTATTGCACAGCCATAATATATAGAAAAGTTATGACATCTTAAAAAAGAAATACAAAAATGTGTTTATATATAATATAAAGAAGGAGATTAATAGTATAACTAGAAATGTACCCAATACTTTTTTATTACACGCTTGTTCTATGTAATCCCCATCTACAGCAACACTTAACATGTGGAAAATTACAATCTGTTCCGCACGGAAATCGTTGACAGACTATTTTTAAATAGGAGCGAAATTTTCTACAAATCGGCACCGCAATTACAATTTGAATAGCTAGCGATAGCTAAAAATCGTCTCCTGAGTTCCAATATGTTCTACGTGCCAGTAGGCTGTCAGTAGGCACATAGAACACATTGGAACTCAGGGGATGAAATAGTAACACGGGTTCTCCTCGCAAATTTGGTTGGTCGATAAAATTTGGGGTTTTTTGTTGATAGTTGCCAAATGAATTGCTGGGTGTCCTTCTAATAATAGACGTGAAGGCGTGTAATAAACACAGAACGACACGCGTGTATGAATGGGTTAATCGATATGGCACTTGTGTCATCGCGCGAAGGATAAAACTCGAGGTATGTGGCCTCTCGTTCTATTCTTCCGCGCTGACACTCGTGCCATATCCATTAACCCATTCATACACGCGTGTCGTCCTGTGCATGAACTGGATACTTCATGTCAGTTCCACTACAGTGGTGTAAGTTATATGTAATCCAAAAAAAACGAGTATGGTTGATTGATGGGGCTAACGAGGTTGCATCAACATACAGCGTAGCCCCCCACGAGTGTGAACCTATTAGACGTTAAACGTTTTAACGCCATATTAAAATAAAACAATCGCTTATATGAGCACAAGATTACATAGGATTTTAAACGACACTTGCGACACGGGGTCACCCTGGCTGTCGAAAGCGTAATTAAACCACAATAAATAAATAAATATAGGACACTGAATTGTATTCCTCCGTACAATATATACCATTAAAGTGGTGGATAATATGGACGGACATAAGATTCCTATCTTGTTCCCACTCCCGAAGTAACTCTCAAAGCACCCTTCGGAAACACAAAAGTCCTGCCAAATTCATTTTATCTCGACGTTCTTTTCTTGACAAATAGAATCCCCTACCCCCGCTGCCGCACGCACACACCTCACTACACGGATCTTATAAATTTTCATGTTTGGGTTCTGAAAAATTACCTGGCAGTGCAGTTTGTGAGGTATACATGTTCGTGATTCTACAGGGACAGCACTCGCAATGCTTTGTCAATAAAGTTAAGCACACCACAAAAAAAACTGTTGAATTATATTCTTACCTGGCAGCTCACAAGTCACAGATTTTAATCTCTCTTCCGTGAATCAAATGAAAACACTGACGACGCATTTCACAAATCAATGAAAAATGTTATTACAACTGCATTAATCCCACCACTCCACTCTTGAGTATGTCTGGCACATCGAATTGTTGATCGAGAGATGTCCGCGGCGTCGAGCTTGTGTCAGCTTCCGTGACTGTTACCATTATATCGGCATGCTGTCTCATTTAAAATGACATTAAAGTCAATCGATGAATTGTCGCAAAGTAAAACTTTCTTTCGTTAAAATAACACTTCAATCTATGCTAAGTTGAACCAGTCAATAGATAAACGTGTTGGGCTTAAACAGAAATGTTTATCCGCGGGAGACAAACGATTCAAGGAAATGTGAAAACAGTTAAACAAATCTCATTTTCTTCAATGAAAGAATTGTATTTTTCTTTAGATTTCTTTGGTCGAAGGTCAGTTCATTGTCTTCGTGGGAAAGGTAATGTTCTGCAATTTGTTTGTACTGTTGAGGACTCGGGCTACAAAAAAAAGAAAAATTCACAAATAAATGAAATTAACTCTTTACCTGATGAATCGGCGCATCCACGGGAGAAATTTACAAATTGAGCAGCTGAAATAAAAAATATTTTTCAAATATTACAACAAAACCATATCATGTGACCGCTCATTGGAACGAGCTCGTTCCAATGACCCGTCAAATGACATGGTTTTGTTGAAATTTTATGAAAATTGGAAAAAAGTACTTATTAAAATAATAATTTTTGATATCATGTGCTTTTGTAAAGGCTTAGCACGTAACGATAAATGTTCATATCTGTTCCCAAGCTCTCAGGCCCCTAGTCAAATTCTGAAACACTGTTATGGCCTGGAACCAGTTTTGGCTTTAAATAGTACCTGGCCTATTTTTAACTTCGATTCGCTGGAATAATTCAGTTGGTCGGAAAAATGAATTTGGTTAAATTCCAAGTTGTATTATGATTAAAAATTGCAGCTTGAAATTTTGATATTACAACATCTGTGTTCAAAAGGTTAATTTGTTCTTTCATGTTCCTCTCTTCGTTTCCATAGTGTAAGTGAGTACCTCATCCCAAAATAACCATCTTTGTTGGATGCTAGTTATTTCCCTTGTTTGGCATAGACGGCTTTGTTTCTAAGACTCTCGCAAACAACGATTTGCCAGCACAAGCCGTGTAGGCGAACACCATCAGCGTCCCATATCTACCCACAAAACAATACAGAGGGGCCCCATATTGTTTTAAGGATAGGAGGGGGGGGGGGGGATCATGGTGATTTGCATGACGTAACCACGAGCCTCATACGAGACTTCAAGATCCACTGAATGACTTTCGTAATCCTTAACAGATATATAGCTTCAAAGATGTGGACAGCTCATTTAACAAAACACACGGAGAGGGTGTGGGGCTTGTCTTCTGTTTCGCGTATCATAAAGAAAGTCTTCAAGGTTCACAATCTCCCAAAATAACTGTGGTGATGAGGGTTCTCGAGAAAAAATAACATAAACATCTATATTATATTTTCATTTTCAAGCCTGCAAATAATCCAAGAACGATCGTTTATGTTACGCGGGGGTTATGTTAATTGGGAAGTATACTAACGAACTACGGCAAATTAATACAACGCAAAATAATATAACATAAATTAAATGTCAAATCTGGCATATTTTGACTTTCAGACGACTCAGACCAGACCTGACAATCTATCGGGACTAGCTCGACTCAATGGCACTGCATCCACAGAATTTCCGCCACAATAAATAACGAAAACTTAGTTGATGCCATTTCTTGTGTCGGAAAATCTGCCGATACGTAAACAGCATGGCTGGCGTTTTAAAACAGTGAAGGCGGAAAAGCATCACAACACACTATTTCTATAGGTTACCACCACTTTATTTGGCGTAACCTGCTAACGGATCACGACGTAAGCTCTTCATTTCGAGGCCTGCATTTTGGCCTTTTGCGCATTTTCTGGAGCCCGCTATCCACGATCGACTGGCAGGGGCGGCGGAAGCTCGAGAAAGGTGGAGGGGCACAAATTGACAATGCTACAATGGTTCGACCCAGTGTATTATTTATTTATTTATTTGTTTATTTAGTGGTGTTTAAGGTCACATATTCTGCACAATGGCTACTCATTACCACGACAGTTTTACGAGTGGAGGAAGCCGGAGTACGCGGAGAGAACCACCGAGCAAAGGCGAGCAACTGTCAGCTCCCCAACGTACTAACTCCACACAAGCAGGGTTAGCAGTGGTTGAAGACAGATGCATCATCGACGTGCAGTACGCCTTAGTACACAACGCCACCGTGCCCCCACGTGGGTGATGGGGTGAAGTGTCTTGCCCAAGGTCACAACGCGGTTGCCGCATGCAGGTGGGATTCGAACCGAGGACAACTCGGCTTGCAGTCTGCACCTCTACCTACTGAGCCAACGCGCCCCCTGGACCCAATGTAAGAAAGGTTACAATTGTATATCGGTAAATGCACCACGACTCGCTATTGTCTCTCGTTTAATTGAATATGCCTCTGTGGTCACTGTCCTGTCCGTTTCTTCTACTTCAACTATCTTCCAACCCGAAGGCCAGCCTTCGGGTTGGAAGATGGATGAACTAGAAGAAACGGACCGAAGCGACCGAAAGTGAGATTCTTTGGTTAAATACTATTCGGATTTGCAAATAATGCTACAGGAATGCATGTATATTGACAAGTTTGCATGCGCCCATTTTAACTCTTTATGTAACTGCGACACTTCGTCCCCTGAGTTCCAATGTGTTCTATGTGCCTACTGGCACATAGAACACAATGGAATTCAAGGAACGACATATCTGCAGAAAAAGTGGAGAGGCACGTGGCCCCTGTGGCCCCCTGGCTTCGCCGCCTCTGTCGACAGGTTATCTAGAAGCCAAGCAGCAAAGAAGCTCTTAAAACAGCTTGAGTAATGGATTGTGTTTATTGAGAAATTGTGCCCGTTGTAATCATTACATTACAAAAGCTGAAGATATGAGTGCCATTTCAACCATAACAAGTTGAATATTTCGGATTGATTTTCCAGTTGGGCCAAACGTTATTTCTGAAAGAATTGTTCCAGTGTTTTACACACTTACATTACAAAATCGGTCAAATTTGGGCCAAACTTATTCAAATACCGCTTAGTATTTTCGATTTTTCTTTTGATTTTGTACAAAACATATGGAAGGGATCCCAAGACTACACTGCAAAAACTATAGGTCCTCTTTAGAACCAAAACTGGTTCTAATCTTGTCCCTAGTTTAGTTTAAACAGTATTTATTTCCAATCAAATAAATTTACCAAGAATTGGCATTCAATTTTCACAGAATACATGAAATGAAGTAGATTCAGCAGTAAACTTGGAGCTTATTCAACGCAGTCGCCAAACAGTTTGAAACAAAGCGAATATAACTACCTGGCATATTGGTTCTATAGAGAACCAAAACTGGTTCGATTTGCCAACTGTTCATATCTCCTTTGCTTAATAATGATTTGAGACAAACTCGCATAAGCTCTTAACTTACGGCTGAAACCCCCTCAATTTATGTTTAATTCTGTTAATATTTAATGTTAATCTTTATAAATTTATTTGATTTGGAATAAATACTGTTCAAACAGAACTGGTTCCATCTCAGGGACAAGATTAGAACCAGTTTTGGTTCTAAAGAGAACTTATATTTTTTGCAGTGTATGTATGATCCAGCCGCTGCGGGTTGGACGAAAAATACACCTGACAACGTACTTGGCGTGTTTTGTTTTGATTGTTTGTTTGTTTGTTTTTTTAAAAAAAAGACTGATCTGGATTTGTGATACCAATAGTTAAAACGGTATATTTCGGATAAATAACGTTTGGTACAATTATTGATATTGTCTCTCAAGTTCACATTGGTCCGACCATTTGTCAGAAGTGACAGAAACATGACGAAACACGACAGCATCTTATTGATTTGAGTCTATGAAAAGCTGAATAAATCTATATCGACAGGAATGTACACACAGGAAGTTGCTGCCATTAGAAAATAAACTTCATGATCATCAATTAACGTCATGTATTTATTGAAGACATGTCGAAAATGATGAATTCATTAAAGGAAAAACTGACCATTGGATTTACTGTCCGGGAAATCAGAGAACACACCTTGACCTTTCCAGATTTAGTTTTCAGCAATGAAGATGGTCAGCTTCAAAGGAGCCGAAGAAGGTGGGCTGCTGCCCCATGTCCTGAGACTAGGAGGCAAGGGGTCAGCGCGTGCCCTTTTTTCGTCAGAAGTGACCTTCTAAATAGGATATTACTTTCTAAGACTCGTACTTGAGAAGTATTCGTTTCTAATGTACCTTACACGCGTGCCAATGACAATGAGGTTGAAGGGAGATCTGATACAATGATGGTGGCTGGTCGATAATCATCAAAATAAAGAAGTGAGTTCTGAAACTTCATATATTTCGTCCTTTGGGTGGAACAAGGTGACTTCAGCATTGCAGATGTCATCTTGTTCTACTCAAGGGGCTATATATAATGTCAGTACAATTGAGTGTCACATTACGATTCATCGTACGTCGTAAGCTCCCTGTCTTAACCCACACCCAGAGTCAAGTACTCTTTTTGACACCCATGCCACGCCCCTCTCCCCCGGTGCCCTTGTCTACTTTGGTGTCCAGCTTACAGACGATCTAGCGATTTTAAGGTTAACACGGACAATAAGATGCTGTCGTGTTTTGTCGTGTTTCTGTCACTTCTGAGAAAGGGTCGGACCAATCTGAATTTTAAAGACAATTTCAATAATTGTACCAAACGTTATTTATCCGAAAGATACTATTTTAACTATTTGTATAACAAATCAAGATCAGTCCTTTAACCCTTTACCTAACGAATCGCCCGCATCCGTCCGCGCAATATGCAAATTCAGCAGTTAAAAAAATATTATTTTTCAAACGATTTCAACAAAACCATATCATGTGACCCCTCGTTGGAACGAGCTCGTCGAGCTCGTTCCAACGAGGGGTCACATGATATGATTTTGTTCAAATTTTTTGAAAACTTTGAAAAAATGATAAAAAATAATAAATTTTGATAACGTCTGCTTTGGGTAAAGGGTTAAAAGAAAAAAAAACAAAACATCTGCTTTGGGTAAAGGGTTAAAAGAAAAAAAAACAAAGCACGCCAAGTATGTTGCCAAACTATTTATAGCGACTGGACCACACATAGTCTCAGGATCCCTTCTATGTTTTAGACAAAATCAAACTAAAAGTGGGAAATACTTGATATTATTGGTATTTGAACAAGTTTGGCCTGAATTTGGCCGAATTTGTAATGTAAATGGGTAAATCACAAGAAAAATGCTTTCAGAAATAACGTTTGGCCCAATTGGAAAACGAATCAGATATGTATATAATATACCCATAGTAGCTTGGTGTATCACATGTTCACCACGAGTGGTAAAGTGGTGTTAGACTGGAGCATTCGGCGCGCGGTTAACACCACATCATCACGAGTGGTGAACATTTGGTACACCAAGCTACTTTGGGTATATTTTATTTATACCATTATCGCCAGATTATTAAGAGTCGCTATTATTTTTTCTCGATTTTACTGAACAGCAGACGTACATATGAGCGAATCTGTTTTTGTTTACACGAGCATCGGTGGGCGGTACTTCCACTGTCAATTTTATCGCCGAAGCGAAATGAAAAAAAAGAAACTGAGCCTTTTTCGTTTTAATAATACAATAACATACTATTTCGAGTTATGCATTCTTTATTAACATGACAATGCTTGTTTGTTAATTTTTGGCATCTTATGAGGTAAACCCATTTAAAAACGTAATAAATAATTGCCACTCCCATTTCACTCTTCGCGAGGCGACGTGCGATAAATTTGGACAAGTTTGCATTCAAGTCGACGTCACCAAAGGTCAACGAGGATGTAGTTCTATTGAAGGTGTAAATTTTTACTACTGAAATCCCATTGCTGGCGTGTTCACCACGGTTGGTGTGTAAAGCTAAAGTTTATGTCATAGGCTTTTCATATATAGTAGAATAGGTAATCATGGTATAAATTCAAATTGTTTATGGTTAGAAATGACTCTCATATCTTTAGCTTTTGGTGGATAGAGGGTTTATTCACAAGGTAATGTAATGATTACAATAGGCACAATTTCCCATGATCTTCAAACATGAAAAACTAGTTTTAAAATTCCATTTCCTGGATTTTAAGATTACCAAACCAAAGGTTAGAAGTTGCATATATATTTTATCCCTAATGAGGACTAACAACATTCGCGGGTACTACAGGGTCCTACCTTACAGGGTCCTACCTTAAACCGTTACCTCGAGTTAGTACTCGCGCACTAATTATGACATATATCTCAACTCGTTGCACTCTAAAAACAACTACGGTAGAAGTGATGGCAACCAATCGGTGTTACTTCTACCGTAAATACTGCGATGTCTGTTCATACTTAAATGTTTAATCGCATGAGAACAATGAGAGGAGTGTTCATGTACGGAGTGGGGCAAAGGTGTATTTTTTAAACGAATGCATTCAACTCGTTAATTCCTCCTTCTTCAAAATGGCATCGCCCATTTCGAAAGTTACCTTGTTTTTAAAAGAGTCGAATACGGTTGAAGGTAACGATATCAATTGGGTCTGATAAGGGCCCCACGAACCTTCGAGCTTCGATTCGATCTTGAATTTCAAGTTGGTATTCGGATGGATTCGAAATCGGCTTCCCGATTCGTTTCCTTTCGAATCCTATCAGTAGAATATATAGAGGATATCTGGTGTTTTGGAGTGGATAGCGAAAATGATCTCATGAGTGATCGAGACAAATGTTATTTTTCGCGAGCGCTAGAACGAGCGAAAATAACCATTTATCTCGATCACAAGTGAGATAATTTTCGGTATCCACTCAAAAACATTAGATTTTCTTTTTATTATACACTTTTTATAAGAATCTGACAATTCCACCCGTTTGAACCTTGAATTGATGCATGAAAGTAAACAGCGCATTGAATCATTGAAACGCGGAAGTGATCTGATTGATACTCAGAATAGATAGTGTCTTGCAATCTGATTCAGCTGGCGGGTTTATAGTCCAAACATGGCCTGAAAACCCGTAATAAAAGTTTTTGGTTTGGTACGTCCTTTAAAAGGACGCACCAAACCAAAAACTTCTATTATGGACTTTCAGGCCATGTTCGGACTAGCGGGTTTCATGCATCAATTCAAGGTGAATACGTGAATTATTTCTGGGAATTATCGGTATCCACTCAAAAACACGAGATTTACTTTTCATTATACGTTTATAGAACAAATTGATCATTTCCAGTGATAATTTGACTCGTATTCACCTTGAAGTGACGCTTTGAAAGCCGCCATTTTGATTGATACCGTGAAAGTGAAAATTTCTATATCTTCACAGTGGGAGATACGATTTCTATCTTTCCACAATTTCTTCGATAATCTATCGTTTAGCGTATAATATAGCTTGGTATCAGTCATATTCATCGCCTCAAAGTCCAAATGGAAGCTGTACATAAAGTGAAGTAATTTCCGCTGTATTAACATAAATAGCACCTGCACCCATGCCTTAACGTATGCTAATTCCAGTCTCATCAGTCACTACAATTTGTTGGAAGCAAATTTAAAGTTTTCAAGCAATCTTGACGATAAGCTGTTGCTGGCGGCTAGTCGTGTACAGTACATAGCACGGGCAATTCCCGTACTCGTTTCTGTATTTGAACTGTAACCCTTATGGGTAATATTCCAGCTACAACATAAAGACATGACTTCGACGAAGGCATGTCTTGATGATGTGGTTGGGATATTTCAACAGTCCGAAGTTAAGCAACGTCGAGTCCGGTTAGTCCTCGGATGGGTGACCAACTGAGCGATCGATTCGGACTCCCGCGTTGTGTCCTTGGGCAAGGCACTTAACCCCGATTGTCCACATGGGGGCACGATGAGGCGTGTACTAAGGCGTACTGCACGTCGATGGTGCGCATGTCTTCAACCATTCTAACCCTGTCTGTGCTGCAGTGCGGAGTTACGATGTTGGGGAGCTGGCAGATGCTCGATGGTTCTCTCCGGGTACTCCGGCTTCCTCCACCCACACAGTCATGATTAGCCATTGTGCATAAGTATGTGACCTATAGGTTTACATTTTGCCCCCCCCCCACCACCCCACCCCGCCTTCTCGCTTCCTTTCTCATCAATGAGTAGTTGCGGTGCCTAGCCAGTTGATTCTTTATCCAAATTGTGCTGTTCAAAAAGCCACTTGA
This sequence comes from Pictodentalium vernedei, assembly GCA_031216915.1. Classification (NCBI taxonomy): domain Eukaryota; kingdom Metazoa; phylum Mollusca; class Scaphopoda; order Dentaliida; family Dentaliidae; genus Pictodentalium; species Pictodentalium vernedei. The sequence continues at coordinate 425,156,494 of CM062292.1, forward strand.
ATAATTTAGAAGTAGTTTATAAAAAGCATACATGTTACATGAGTTACATTTGGGACTGCACGTTCCTATTAACGTTTAGTCCCAACACGCAGGGATACGGTGGCGCTGTATATTTATTACACGCCTGTTTTATGAAATTCCCATCTACACCAACACTAAACCATGACAAAAATGAAAATCCGTTCCGCACACCTGTGCCGAACGGACGTTGACGGACTGTTTTTAAATAGAAGCGAAATTTCACTGGAATTTCTACAAATCATGCACCGCAATTACAATTTAAATGTAAAAAAATAGTAACACGGATTCCCCTCGCAAATTTGGTTGGCGATAAAATGTGTTCATTTTGTTGACATTTCGTCCACTGAGTTCCAATGTGTTCTATGTGCCTACTGGCACATAGAACACATTGGAACTCAGGGGATGAGTTGTCAAATTAATTGCTACGTGTCCTTCTAAAAATTGTTTTTACAGACGCGAAGGCGTGTATAAACACAGAACGACACGCCCGTGTGAATAGCCTCGGCCAGCGGCCTCTTATCCTTCCGCGCTGGCACTCGTGCCATATCGATTAGCCCATTCACATGCGCGTGTCGTTCTGTGTATAATGCGCACTGCACATCGGTGGTGCATTTGCCTCCAACCGTTGCTAACTCTGTTCGTGCCTGGTTAGAAACTATCTCGCGTGTTCAGGATGTTATTGGAAATAAATAAAGGATCGCTAATGAGGACACGATTTTATATGAAATTCGTCATCCGGGTTTACCAAACTTGATCTGAGCCGAGACTTACCGACGCTGTGGTGGATTTTAGTGGACGAGGTTCAGAATTTCGATTCAAACTGTGAATTTTAGCCTTTTTATCACAAAATGTGTTATGTATCATATATATAACGACTTCGAAAACAGAGACGAATTATTCAATTCTACTGCCGAGACTATCTCCCACATACGATTACTACGTCACACACGTTGACTTCAGACGTCCAGACGCGTGACGGACGTATTTACGTAACGGGTAATTTAATTCCGATTATGTGATAAAACTCATTACATAATCAATGATCTAAATGAAAATATTTTTTCAGTGGAAACCCCCCCAAAAATGCAGTGGGGCTTAAATGACTTTAGGTCACAAGTTTACAAAAAGAGAGACCCAACTCATTGTTCTATGTCTTAATCATTTTTTGGTGGTTAAGGTCACCTACAGCATCTGTGGCTATATCATGACCACAACACGAATACAAAGTAAAGATCAGTCAGTAGTTTATACAATACTATTCAAAAAAAGTAGGGGATATTTGATAAAAGTGAGATATATGAAGAAATATATTTATATTTTCATCAAAAAGACAGTTGAGGCATTGCACTGTGACATCTGGTGAATGTTTTCTGCACTGTGACATCTGGTGAATGATTTCAGCAATAGTTGGGTGTCTGACAAGCACACATTCCACGCAGGCAGAGAATTTACCACATTCAGTTCAAGACCTTAATACCTTGTAAATCCTCCTCGGTACGCGCGGATCCGACGTGGCATACTCCTCGCCAAAACGTCCAATATCAGCTTGACTGATGTTATTCCATTCTTCTTGTAGTGCAGCGGCGAGTTCCTGGACGTAGGTAGGGGGCTGTTGGCGTTGTCGTAGGCGCCTGTCAAACATATCCAGACGTGCTCGATTAATGAAAGGTCTGGACTTAGTGCTGGCCAAGGCAGTGTGGTGATGTTCTGCTCCCGGAGGAACTCTGTAGCGGTACGGGCCCTGTGTGCTATTGCACTGTCATCTTGGAAAATGAATCGACGGCCGTGATGTCGCGCAAATGGCACCACATGAGCTGCTAACATGTTGTCACGGTAGTATTGCCCTGTGACACGCCCATGGATGACATATTATGCTGTTCTGCTTGTCATGATTATGCCTCCCCACACAATAACCGATCCACCACCAAATCGATCGTGGAGCCTAACGGTTACGTCATGGTATCGTTTGTTCCGCCGCCGTCACACTCTGTTTCGCCTGTCGTTGAAGTCGAGAGTGAACCTCGATTCGTCGGAAAACATGATGTTGCTCCACCGACGATTGTCCCAGCGCTGTCGTGCTCCACACCAATTACGCCTTGCTGCGATGTGACGTGCAGTCAAACATGGACTTATTCGAGGTCGTCGAGTGTACAAATTCCAGCTGTGTAGTCGATTTCGGATAGTCTTACCACTGGCTCGCACATCTTTCGCTCGATTTAGCTGCTGTCCGATCTCTGGGGCATATTAATGGCGGTTATGTAATGGTGTGGTTCGGATGAAATGATCCTCGTTAGCAGTTGTCGCCCTTGGATGACCTGGCCGACGTTTGTCATCAACATTGCCTGTCTGACGGTAGCGTGACCACAACCTGCTAATCACCGATTGAGTAACGTTGAGAATTTGAGGCACTGCAGTCTGCCTGTTGTCAGCGTCCAACATGCCAACATGCCAACGGCACGTAAACGTTCCTCACGTGTCAGTCTTCTCATACCTCAAAAGTTGCGTTTCGGCCAGAAACTATTGATGGACGAGTTTATACCAATAAAAGAACCGATGAGACCTCCGAAAAAGCCCGTCCAGTACAAATGTAAATTTCAAAACGTACCCCACAGACATTAACGCGGCGCTCGTGCGAAAAACCTGCACGAAGTTTTCGTGGGCCGGTGACCTTCGTGATCCACACTAAACTTGGTAACATATTGATGTGTCCAATCACGCATATCCAATACCATTTTCCGAAACTATCAACGTCAGTTTGTATATCCCCTACATTTTTTAATAGTTACCGCCATATCCGGCCATTGTCGTTCACAAATATCGCTATTAAATTTTTTATATTTTTTTCATTGTCCATCTTCAAAACATTGTTTACAATCCCTCATTAGAACGAGCTCGAACAGTTCTTACCAATGAAAGGCCATAAGCTATATTTAACTGGTTGGGGGCTAGATTATTTTTGGTGGTCTGAATATGTTATTCAAAATTTGTTTTAACACAGGCACTCTCCAATAAATTGTAATAAAGCAAATTTATATGAACAAAATATTATTTGCATCTGACTTAAAATGAAACATCAGCAAGGAAAATGTTGACTGTTGCTCTGGTACCCTCATTTCTCTGAAAGCCCTGATGGTGGCTTCTAACACTTAACCAGTTAACAGACAAAAATGAAAATTTCCAGCTGTTCCAGTGCTCAAAATAACATTTTTTCTTTGCGTAGCAAAATGCTACGCATTTCCAAAAAATGAATAGCATTTTGTAACAATTACATAGCTATTTTTGTATACCAGAGTTATGTTATGCTGTTTTATATTGAATTCTTCTAAGTCGATAGAATAGTTTCCATCCATTTCTGGGCATTTCCAAATGATCTGCAACACATGAAACATTTACTATGTTTTTTTTAACTGAACTGCCTTTAAGGGTTGCATGGACTTGCATACTGTTATAAATGGCGTCTTGGTTGTTTAATAGAGTTCTCAAAATGGAAGTTGGGATTTTTAATTTGATGGACTTGTAGTTATTTTTAATGGACATTTTATGCAAAATGTTGTAAAAACAGGAAGTATTTAAACCAACAGAACTCATCTTACATATGAAGTTGCTAATGATGCTTGATGGAGAGTTAATCTGAGTTTTGCCTGGAATGTTCAGAATCAGAAGTACAGCATCAGTGAACTAGTTTTCAAATTTGTTTGCAAATTTTCATTTACATTTTGCGATACAAGATAATCAACTGCAGCCTAATAGGCTGCAGTTGATTATCTTGTATCGCAAAATGCTATACATAATTTAACATTGTGTAGCTTTTTGCAAGTTTTGCATAGCAAAAAGCGACGCGACACCGCTTATTTTGAGCCCCGAGTTGTTCCAGAAATTTTTTACAAGTGTCTTCCTCAAGTCGTATTAGACAAAGGACTAAATATTGTAACGGTCGCATAACATTAAGTGCAGAAAAATCTTCAAGATTTGCAAGGACTGGTGGAACATTAGTTTAATCACATTCAGTGGTCTGAAGTGCATAGCGATGACTACCATTAGTTTGAAACCTGAATATAATTCCAGCCCACTGGATCATTACAAATATTACGTTACAAGAATCTTTGTAAGGTCGAAACCACTCCAGCAGAACAACTCAGAATAAACATTTCATGGTAAACAAACACCTAAACATCAACATCGTATCAACAGATGGTGTTTTCGATTAGCTGCTTCTGAATATTTGCCTGCAATATTATTTGACATTTATAAACAAACTAAATAACATGCCCAGAAACGTTTTCTTTTAATTCACGCAATTTTCCTGCTGTGAAACTACTTTACGCGGAATGCTCATGTTGGGTAAATGTGGATGAAACCACGGGAACATTGGCTCCCAGCGTGAAATAAGGCATAATCGTTGAAAAAGAATTTCGCGACGTCATTATACATTGTGACAATTAAAGGAAAGTACCGAACGTTTTACCGTTAACTTTGCCGCATGCAGAGTATCAACGATCCCCTGTCAAATCTCTTACAATCATACTTCTTCTATTGGACGGGTGATGTGGATGTCGATGTTCTCGCGTGTTGCTTAAAATTTTCATTTCTGCGACAATTTTGTTTTCTTTTTCAGTTTTATTTGGGGGTGGGGTGTTTCTTGTTTTGTTTTGTGGGATGTGGTGTTCGAAACACAGTCAATACCAAGGGAGAATCGCTTCGTGAACGTGACCATCAGATAAACCTTTCCGGATGGACCATCCTATATAATGAGAGTAACTGGTGCTTCTTTGGGACCTAAGCCACAATCATAGCATTCATAGCTTTTAACCCTTTACCCAACGTAACGGCCAAACCCGAGAAGCGCTATTTTCAAATATCGCCAGTTAATTTTCATTATTTTTTCATTTTTTGTCTCAAAAACATAGGTCGTGTCGCCTCTTTGGAACGAGCTCGTCGAGCTCGTTCCAATGAGGGGGTCATAACCCATGTTCTTGAGACAAAAAATGAAAAAAATTAGTTGTTCAAGAATTTGTTTTGCAAGTGTCGTCTGCTTTTCATGTTAGGTAAAGGGTTAACTAGTGGGCACTCGACCGAGATGCACACTAATTGTGTACACAAACAGATTACCGGTACATAAGCAAAACATAAGTCGACTGTGTCCTTACAGAACCCATTTTATCTTTAGGCAGTTCTTGGACCGATAACGTGTGTTGGCGGGCGTAACCGACCAACATTTTTCGGACGTAAATGGCTTGCGGTCGTAATGGGCCTTCCGTACTTGTCCGGTTGAAACAGATGTACCAAAAGGCACATGTGGGGGGCTTGAGTCCGGATCCAAATGTTCAAGGCACACAGTGCTACAGCGCCCCCACTATAGAGCAAGCAAGGTTAAGCATTGTTCGTCTCATTTGGGGTGTAACACCTTGCGTGCTACTGGAGGATTTCCCTTGCCAGGACAGAATTTCTCTTGAAACTGAAGTGAGTATAATTTGGACTCATTTACTCAAAGTTTCCACTCTAAATTGAATGGATATTTTTCATCAATGATTTCTTGAGTTAAATTTAGAAGCATTTTTCACCAAATCTAGTCATGGCTGCTACACAGCAGCCATGACTAGTTTTGACGAAAAACATCCTGAAAATACTCAGCGGGTTAAAAGTTAGCTTAAACAATAATTATTTCCTATAGCATGCGAAAACAAATCACATTCATATTTTATACATAGGTTACAAGGAAATGGAATCAGCAGGAAGCCAGAACCTTATACAAGGCTGTATCCATTGAGTAATAAATAATATTGCATTTGGTAATATCAGGAGTACAAGGAATTTGGTATTTTGCCATTGGTTGGTAAATATATTTTGTCATCCGAATTAAGAGTAATAGAGTTAGAATATACTATGGAATGTGAAGAAGAAGAATGGGAGTTAGACAGTATAGAGATGAAGAGAAGAGACCCAGAATATTCAGTGGCCAGTGCTTAATTGGTCTGGTGGTTATTTATTTATTTATTTATTGGTGTTTAAGGTCACATATTTCTGCACAAGGGCTAATCATAACCACGACAGTTTTACGGGTGGAGGAAGCCGGAGTACCCGGAGAGAACCACCGAGCAACGGCGAGCAACTGTCAGCTTCCTAACATACTAACTCCACACAAGCAGGGTTAGCATTGGTTGAAGACAGATGCACCATCGACGTGCAGTACGCCTTAGTGCACAACGTCACCGTGCCCCCACATGGGCAATGGGGGTGAAGTGTCTTGCCCAAGGACACAGCGCGGTTGCCGCATGGTCTCGCAGTGCACCTCGAAGTTTCTGAGAGTAGTGAGTGAGATGGTAGGGAGGGTGGATTGTCAGTCAAACCGTTTGGTTAGAAGTATAAATTCGTGAACCTTATTGAAAATGGATTTGTTGATTATAGAGCTGTAGTGTTCACTACCCAATATTAATGTTATGCGAGGTATTGGTCAAAGTCTTTTTCCTTAGTTTCTTCCACGAGGAATTGTGAGAATTCAGTGCCCGAAACATCACACAACGCGAATTTCGCCTTTATTGTGACACTGAGGGATTAGCTCTCATGCTTGGCTTGTGACTGGGGCATCCATGGACTAATGGTTGACCAAGAGCGAGACGAAATACTTCCTATAAAGTTTTAATCACAAAACTGGAGTGTCGCTTTCCTGGTATTTATAGAAGATTTCGCGACTCTCCAATACCGAAATTTTCCGTTGACAACATGGACAATTTAACCAGCTATTGTTTGGAGCCGGTGGACATCTGTTCCAACATAACATTTCACTAGTCTTAGAAACAATTCCTCAATATCTCATCCGCTATTAATACCAACCAAGACCCGCTATAGAAAATATACATTTAAACTCAACACTACAATGTGATTGTGAACAATTAATATAGCTATACTACACTGCTGACAATAAATGTAGATTAAACTATTATTCATAAACCCATACACCTACAGATTCGCAATAATAAACCATATGCAAGCCATGGCGGTGATTAATATCTTGTTTCGTAATATTTCTGTACACCGTAACTAAAAATTAAAAGAAATAAAACACTTTATATTTTTACATATCTTACACCGAGTCACCCAACAACGGTACGATATCTGTATTAATGTTGTGTTGTATGAAGCCAACGGTTTGTGGTCGTAAGGGTGTGTATCTATTACAATGGAAAAAGTAATAATCCTCCGTTTCACGTTCGCCACAGCTGCATAAGAATGTTGAGAGTTAACAACACTTTCAGCAACAGAAAGGTTGAATGTCTTGCCCAAGGACACAACGCGAGTGACAAGGGGCAGAACCCCACTTATTTCTCGAATCGAGAGATAAGTGGGATTCTGCCCCTTGTCACTTCGAGCGTCTTGAATATAGATCCAAAGCGTCAACTGATTATCATCAGCCAGCGCCCTAGAGATTCGTGTGGGTTTGGGGTTTTTGTGGACATTATAATAATCCGGCGGGCGCATATTTCTCTGCATGGTATTTTATCTGTTATTCTATTTATTTATTTATTTATTTATTTATTTAGCCGGAGTACTCAGAGAGAACCACCGAGCATCGACGAGCAACTGTCAGCTCCTTAACATTCTAACTCTGTTCAAGCTCCACTCAAGCAGGGTTACAGCGGTTGAAGACATGTGCACCATCGACGTCCAGTACGCCTTAGTACAAGGCGTCATCGTGCCCTTATGTAGGCAACAAGGATAAAGATCCTTGCCCAAGAACATAATGCGGGTCGTCCCGGACGGGGATCGAACTCGGGACCTCTAGCACAGAAGACCAACAGTCTACCACTGAGCCACCGCGTTATTCTCTCTACCCCGCGGTAACAATCCGTCGCTATCTCTCTAACACTTTTAATATTCTGTTTCGTCCAGAAATAGATAAGCTGGTAAACCACAATAAATTCCCGCGGATCACACATGTAATAGAAAATCATATTTTCCTGCTACTAGAGAGCAGACTGCGAACATGAAAAGCAACACGACCATGACTAAACAACCCGTCAGTTTGTCCATGAGCTGATGATTCACATTTCGGCAGTCAACTTTCCGATACATCCATCGATCAACGGACTGAATCGCTCCATCAATAAGTGATAATCATCCCATGTGAAAAGAAAATAAAGAAATTCATTTCTCATGAGAGGACCATTTTCACGGAAAAATCAAAGCTCGGATATGGTTTATGACTTCATAACACTTCAAAATTGACATTCCAGAAAAAATAATGCTACTTTCACTGCGAAAGTATTCCCCAAATGTTCGCAAGACCCATGCTATTGTAGGCTTCGGTGTGTGTGTGTGTGTGGGGGGGGGGGGGGGGGGGGGGTCCAATCGTTCTGAACAACGTCATCCTTATACAGGCGGGTAACTGTCTTCAAATATTGGTGACGGGAGTTGTGACCTTTGGTAACCCCCACCATTACATGAATTTGCTTCAAGGTTTTTAACCCACCTAACATAGCAGCATAAACGGCCAGAAAATTAACCAGAATAAACCCACCATATCCTAAAATATCTCAGCAGTTTCTCAATAACACCATATAAATATGGATATCATTAGAATCAGCTCGTTGAGCTGGTTCTAATGATATCCATATTTGTATGGTTTTATTCAAAAAATTGCGAAATTTGTTTTCGAAAATGTGAAATTTAATTTATTTTTTAAAAATACTATGTTAGGTAAAGGGTTAAGTAAACATACCCAGGCATGCTTCTGTGCGAGCTATTCAGACAAGTAGTTTACAATGTCCGAAACTAGTCAAGACAATCGGCAACATCGTGGAAATAGCTGTGACAGAATAACACGGAACACAAGGGGAACAACGAGGGTGAGCACCGGGACTGAATTCAATGACCTGATGTGGAGTTCTTCGGCGCACGTGAAATACAACAGGCCTTTATATTACCACAAATTCAAGCTGGTAAAGGCTGTGCCCAGATTAGGAGATGGCTACCAATAGCTTCTTGAAACATTCTAAAATGAAGATATTTATCAATAAATACTTTTGCTCTAAGCAGAATAGGTCTTTAAAAGCCCTGTATTATATTCTATTTGTGTGTAAATTGACTGATCATGTAGTTTCTCACATTTTTTACTTGAATCCGGTGTCCCCAAATTAGACCAATCTAAAGCCCTGAATACAGAAAAAAGTCAGTGTCATTTATTCCTATCCCCGCACCATACCAGAGATGCTTTCTGTATTTTTATCTCACAATCATATAGATTTTGGCCTGAAAACCGCGAGAAACGGTACCTATCACATAATGTGTTCCGATTCCGTATCATATAGCCGACTCATTCTGATTCCGTATCATATAGACGACTCGTTTCCGGTAGCGCTACGGGCTATCATAACAGGCGCATGGATACATTCTATGTGCGTTTCAGTGATCGACCGAACATTATGTCCCAAAAATGCTTAAAAATAATTTAACCCTTTACCTAACATGAAAAGCAGACGACACTTGCAAAAAAAATTCTTGAATAACTATTTTTTTATTGCTTGTCTCAAAAACATAGGTTTTGACCCCCTCATTGGAACGAGCTCGACGAGCTCGTTCCAACGAGGGGTCATAACCTATGTTTTTGAGACAAAAAATGAAAAACTAATGAAAATGAACTGGCGATTTTTGAGAATAGCGTTGGCCGGTTTTGGCCGTTACGTTGGGTAAAAGGGCAAAGCCGGCTCATTAAGATCCCATTCTGGACACCGCCCCGAATCTGATACAAACCACAGGACATGCATATTATCATGATAATCTGTATATACCACGACACAGCTTCTATTAAGTGTATGATACTAATATTTTGAAACAAAAATATAATCTTCGGTGGTCTGTTTAATTTCTTGCTGAACACCGTTTTGTGTCGAAGCATTTCAATCACGTCATAACGTCGAATCGTTTTACTCTACATCACCTTTATCGCAACGATATAACCTTAGATGCTGATGTGGTGCTGGACACCAATAAATGATAAATATCGTCTCTCAGTTGCATAACGACCAATCCGGTGCGTTCGTACAGGACTTGGGGGAGCGGTGGCGTTGCGATAACCAGTTCTCGTCAGATCACTGAAGTTATGCAACGTCGAGCAGGTTAGTCCTTGGATGGGTGACCGTCTGAGCGATCGATTCGGACTCTCGCGTTGTCTCCTTGGGCAAGGCATTTAACCCCGGTTGTCCAGATGGGGACAGGATGACGCCGTGTACTAAGGCGTACTGCACGTCGATGGTGTGCATGCCTTTAACCAATCTAATCCTGCCTGTGGTGCAATGCAGAGTTACGATGTTGTGGAGCTGCATGGCAGCTGCTCGTCGTTGCTCTGTGGTTCTCTCCGGGTACTCCGGCCTCCTCCACCCGTAAAACTGTAACCGACACGATTTGACCTTGGCTGTTAAAGAGTCGTTAAACCTTAATAAATAAATAAATATAATCTTACTGGACTTTCTTACATGCTGGCCGTATTCCACACTAGATTTGATTTACATAAGATTTTTTTCAATGTCTGCATTGCATCTAGTGAAGTTGAACACGCACAGCAATCGTGAAATAATACCGGGACTTTTAACACGACATTGCCGATAGTCTTCAACAATTTCGATTGGGCTGATTCAGCCGAGCATCCAGTACTATAAAACTTTTACAATCGTATTTTCTAGAATTGTATTTTCTAGCATTGTATTTTCTAGTTACGACTTTAAATGGGTTAAAATGAACCATTTGCATTTCCAAAGATCCAGCAATTTCCTAGTTGGCAAATTGCCCTATCCTTTAAAATGCTAATGATTTGTTTTAGTCACTTTTTTTAATAGGCAGAAAATACAATTCTAGAAAATACAATTGTAAAAGTTCTATAGTATTGGCCGCAGGTCGCAAATCAGCAAACTAGCAATCACCCGTGACAGTTTAATGCCTAAACGAAGGTCTCTGAAACGAGCCAAGCTTAACCCCACAAGTGTCGCAATATCAACATTTTCAAGTGGCAATTTATTCTCGTAGTGGAATTTAGAATTTAACCAATTCAATCTTGACCACCAGCTCTGCCACACAAGATTGAATTGGTTAAATTTGATCTGTAATAAGGAAAAAATGAGGCTTGAAATTTTGGTATTTTGAGACCAGAGTGCTGGCGATTAATACGGCTGAATACCTTGGTCAGCTGGGTTTTGAGTATGCCTATCTTGGAGCGTGTGTTCTAACTTTGGATTTGGGCCTAACTATTCTAACTAATTAAGATAAGCTTTCCGTTTTGGCTGAGTATTATTGGACAGCAGCAGTACTCTACTCGACTACTGACGACTGCTTAGCAATCCCCCGCGAACCAGAATTTACGCTATGCCCATTTATCCATCATAGAGTTCTTATAGTTGTATCAGTGCACTAAAATATTTCCAGAACACGACTCTTTCATCTCTTATATGAAAGAAGGGTACATTCCATTTAGTTTAATGATATTTGTGAAAGATGTATCTTTAAAGAAGTGTGCGGACCAAACTTTCACGGAGTCAATGAAAACCCCAAATTGCGTTCATACTCTTCTACAGTACTAACAACCCCTGAAATTATTTAACGCCCCATGGGGCAAACTTTGTTGGACTAGTCAATATTATGAGTCCACAGTGATCGCATTTTGATGTCCTCTATTTATCCTGGAGCCCAAAATGGATGGCCCATTTCATGCTCAGTTCAGAAATCATAGGTGCACTAAAAGGGAGCTTCTTTTACTATCGGGCATTGTAAATCAAATTTAACACACCAGCGTACCAACATGTTTTTGTCCATCAGGGCAAGCGCAGTTTCCGGGGATTACCAATAATTTGCGTCGGCCAGTCACAGGTCAAATGCAGTTATCTTGGGCAAGTGTGCAGTGGTTCCTGGTCGCTCAGAAACAATACAATGGCCACCAATTGCAGACGAGTGTCCGGCGAAGTCCCCGTGTGTCGATATTTACGGCCATGATGCCGAACCCCGATGTAGTGGGTGTTGTTATCCGTAGGTATATAGCCTGTTAATTTCTGTGAGTGAACAGTGACTTCATCCGATGTGTTCACCAGTTAATCCTATCAAGACCCTTCAGATATCTTTTTTAACCCTTTACCCAACGCAGTCGATATCAAAATTTATTATTTCAATTTTTTTAAAAATTTTTTAAAACATTTCAACTAGGCCATATCAAGTGACCCCTTATTGGAACGAGCGCGACGAGCTCGTTTCAATGAGGGGTCACATGATATGGTTTTTTGACATTTTAAAAAATAAAAATTCATTTCAACTGCTTAATTTGTAAATTAAGCGGGCGGTTGCGGTCGATTCGTTAAGCAAAGGGTTAAATATATAGAGGATATGACTAAGAATTTTCCGTTTTGGCGAGCCTCTGGCGAGCCCAAACGGAAAATTCGGACGAGTTTCATAAATTTTATATGAGAAAAACACTCATTTCATATTCTATTTATCATATGACACACACACGCACAAATTAGCCACTTAGTATGATTTTTTAACCCAAGACCTAATTTGAGTTTACTTGGAAAAAACATCCTCGTATAACTAAAAAATTTAATTTGTGGCTTCCAAAACATAGGTTATGACCCCTCATTGGAACGAGCTCGTTCCAATGAGGGGTCATAACCTATGTTTTGGAAGCAAAAAGTGAAACTATAAAAAAAATGAATGGCGTTTTTCTTGTAGGTAAAAGATTAATACAATATAACTCACCCTAAGTAGGACAGATAACGTAAATTCTCCCTACTGAAATTATGCAAATGTCACCCAGTTGTATTTTGTTTAGCCAATCAAATTGTCCAGTTTTGAAATTGACCAATGAAGGCTCCCAACTCTAATTATGCAAATTATGTGCCCCAGTTTTATTTTGTTCAGCCAATCAAATTGTCTAGTTTTGAAATTGACCAATGAAATTGACGGACGGCTTTATTTATCACTGATTAATATGAAAACAAAATATCAAATGTTTTAAACGGAACAAAACGGACGAGTCATATGATAATATTATTTATTGGTGTTTAAGGTCACATATGCACAATGGCTAATCATGACCGTGACAGTTGTACGGGTGGAGGAAGCCGGAGTACCCGGAGAGAACCACCGAGCATCGACGAGCAACTGTCAGCTCCTCAACATTTTAACTCTGTTCAAGCTCCGCTCAAGGAGGGTTACAGCGGTTGAAGACATGTGCACCATCGACGTGCAGTACACGGCGTCATCGTGCCCCCATGTAGGCAACCTGGATAAAGTACCTTGCCCAAGGACACAACGCGGGTCGTCCCGGACGGGGATCGAACTCGGGGCAAAGGGTTAAATAAAGCAGAAACAGATCACAACAAACATTTTACAACCAAGGAGCGGTAGCAGGAAAGCAATAACTAATCTACCACACGTTAATGAAACAGACCATTTCAAACAAATAGATGGCATATGTTTAATGTCAAAATAAAACAATTCTCAGAGTGTCTGTTATTTGAAAGTCATGGCTGTCTGGTGTTTATTAATACAATGATCCGGTCGACTGAATTAAAAAGCTGAAGTGATGAAAATATAAAATCCTGGAATTCATTTCAAGTTCACTGAATTTCCACTCTTCTTTGTGATTTGGCTTGACTTGGAGTTCACAAAATGTCTCGACTGCCACCTGTGCATAACATCCTTTTCTCAAAAGGATATCCCGTGATTTTTAGCCAGAATGCAGAATAATTACACTCTAAAATCAGTTGGGTTCAAATTAACTCAAATCAACTGGGCTGAATGAATATGAACCCGATTGGGTTCATATTCATTCAACCCAATTGATTAAGGTTGATTTTTAACCCAACTGATTTTAGAGTGTATAAGAACAATTTTTTATAGACTCATTCTCGAAGGGAGAAAAAAGGTGAACAACCTTCGTATTTTCCCTTCTACAAACACTTCGTTAAAACTGACTGATGACGCAAATTTTAATCAATCAATTATCTATGTCTGCATGGACTAGAACATTTTCCGAATTTTTGGAAGCAACATCACATTGCAACTGGTTGTAATGTGATTATGAAATTTCTTAACCACCCATTGTCAGTCCACAAAGAGAACATTCCGGTATACAGTGGAGCCCACTTAATCTTAATTGGATATCTCTCAACTGAATAACTCTGTTAATTGAATATACTTTCCCAACATAAAACCATTTACCATACCACCAGTACAAATTTGACCTGTTATTGGATATAGGTTATAGAGTAAACTCCTGTTAATTGAATAAAAAATCTTGCAACCTGTTGAGAAATTAGCCTGACTCTCCCCAGCTTTCCTTTGTTTATAGACCTATTTGGCCTCAGGACATCCAATACAGGCGTTTCATCTATTATGTCTTGTTGATTGTGTCACTTTTCTGTATTCTAGAGATAAACTTAGCATTTCTTCTATTATGTCTTGTTTGACAGAGCTCATGGAGCTCTGTCAAACAAGATATAATAGAAGAAATGCTAAGTTTATCTCTAGAATACAGAAAAGTGACACAATCCCTGTTAATTGAATACTCCTGTTAATTGAATAATTTTCAATGGCAAAGTGGCTATTCAATTAACAGGCTTCCATTGTACCGACATTCTATGCATTCAGATCAGTTTCGCCTTTTGATCATTTTCGCCTTTTGATCATTTTCGCAAAATTTCATGCACCTACTAGTTTTGGGCTGCATCAATTTTGGGGCCTCGGTGGAATTTTCCCGGTGAATCATATGGCCAGTCCGTCTCTGTCTTGAGTTGTTTTTTAACTATAATCCCGACTAACTAATACCCCAAATACATCATCAAGGCAAGCCTTCAACAAAGGTCTGCCATGATGAGGTAGTTAAAATACTTGATCAGTCAGGACTTAAGTCGTCAGAGTTGGGACAAACCAGGTTTACACTCCCTCAGTCAGTCATCTTCCCAGACATTTGACCACACAAAATCAATTTATTGATTCTCGGGCATTGTTTAGAAGTAGTTTTTTATATTTTTTATTTTTTTCTTCCATATGCACAGCTTAGATTGAGAGAGTTCCCGCCGTCTTTTCATACATGGAATATATATAAAGTGCATAATAATACAAATTAACTCAATTTTGATCACTTTTTTCCTGAAATTGAACATTCAGTCACTGGGGAAACTTGCAAGTTACATTTTAAGTGTCTTGGCAATTGTATCTAGCCAAGTCTTGGCTGCCTAAGTAGGCAGCCAAGACTTGCCTAGAAACAACTGTAAACCCACAGGATATAGACAGTCTTTAGTTGTGCTTTTCAAATTTTATTTATTTATTTATTTATTTATTTATTTATTTATTTATTTATTTATTTATTTATTTATTGGGGTTTAACGACACTTTCGACAGCCAGGTCCCCTCGTGTCGGACAGTTTTACGGGTGGATGAAGCCTGAGTACCAGGAAAGAACCACCGAGCAACGGCGAGCAACTGTCATATTCCCCAACGTACTAACTCCACCCATGCAGGGTTAGCATTGGTTGAAGACAAGTGCACCCATAGTACACAACGCTACAGTGCCCCCACGTGGGCAATCGGGATTAAGTGTCTTGCCCATGGACACAGGACACAACGCGGCTGCCGCAGGTGGGATTCGAACCGAGGACCTCCCGGCTTGCAGCCTGCATCTCTACCTACTCTTCTTCTGCGCTCCCCAAATTTCAGTTATGATTTAAGTAAATAAGATGTTGCTTCGTGATTACATGAATACATATTTACACCATGATTACCCATTCAACTATATACATAAAAAGTCTTTGACATAAAGTTTAGCTTTACACACCAACCGTGGCGAACACGACGGCAATGGAATTTCAATAGCTAAAATTTACACCTAGAGTGGAACAACATCCAAGCTGACGTTTGTTGACCTCGACCAGAATGCAAACTTGTCTAAATTTATCGCTCGAAGAGTGAAATGAAAGCGGCAATTATTAGTTACGTTTTTAAATGAGTTAACCTCATAAGATACCAAAATTTAACAAATAAGCGTTGTCTCATGCTAATAAAGCATCCATAACTCGAAATAGTATGTTATTGTGTTATTAAAATGACAAAGGCCCCGTGATTTTTGCGTTTCTTTTTCCCATTTCGTTTCTGCGATAAAACTGACAGCAGAAGTACCGCCCACCGGTGCTCTTGTAAACAAAAACAGATTCGCACGTATGTGCGTCTGCTGCTCAGTAAAATCGAGAAAAAATAATAGCGACTCTTAATAATCTGACGATCGTGGTATAAATAAAATGTACCCAAAGTAGCTTGGTGTACCAAATGTTCACCACACGTGGTGAAGTGGTGTTAACCGCTCGCCAAAGGCTCGTGGTTAACACCACTTCACCACTCGTGGTGAACATTTGGTACACCAAGCTGCTATGGGTATATTCAATATATATTTTAGGCAAATCTTTATTATGAACTTCGACTAATCTCGGCATAACACGGGAATATCATATATTAAAATGAAGGTTGTGTTGCATAAAACCCGCATTAACCACTACACTGATAGAATAGGGTTCCGGTGAATCCAGAAAGTATGCTACTGCATTTTGATAATAGCTGTAAACGGGGACAAGGTATACCAAAACCTATCTATGGCTTTTTGTTTAGATTTATTGGGGTTTAACGACACTTTCGACAGCCACGTCGCCTCTTGTTGGATAGTTTTACGAATGGAGGGAGCCGGAGTACCCGGAGAGAACCACCGAACAGCGTTGAGTGACCGCCAGACTCCCCAATTTACTAATTCCACACAAGCTGGGTTAACATTGGTTCAATACAAGTGCATCATCGTTGTACAGCACGCTTTAGTACACAGCGCCATCGTGCATAACCCCCTCCACCTACACACACACACGTAGGCATTCCCTTGAAGTCTTGAGTTTTTAACTATAATCTTGACTGATTATATAATATTCCAACTGCATCATCAAGGCATGTCTTCTACAAAGGCATGCCTTGATGATGTAGTTGGAATGTTTGCTCAGTCGGGACTTGAGCTACCACAGTCGGTGAAAATCAGGTTTACAAATCCCTTCCTCCCCAATCGGCCATCTTGGCAACGCCTTTGACACCAACCAATCATTCAGATAAGCAAATCGTGGAGGGCGGTAGGAGAATAACCAACCTTTCTATGTCTTCCCCTTGCATAAGATGTACTCTTTTTCAATGTTTGATCAGTCGGGACTTGAGCTACTACAGTCGTTGAAAATTAGGTTTACAAATATCTTCCTCCCCAATCAGTCATCTTGGTAACGCACCTGACAACAATCAGGCATCCAATGTAGCAATTGTGGAAGACGGCAGAAAAAGAACCAACCTTTCTAAGTCTTTCCCTTGCATGAGATGTACTCCTTTTCAATATTTACTTCCACTTTGTCTACTTTTATTATGCAAGACCATACACTTGTGCAAATGTAACATGCTCTTCAATTCTGCGAATGCATAATGCCAAAATAAGTCGATCAATATCAAAGCACAAATACATTCAAGAGAAGATTGACCTTCATTGAACAAGAGGCAAAAAAAACCATCTCCATTGTATAAATATAGCATTACGTGTCTTCAGAAAATTTTATCAGGAAACATCAAATTGTACATGATTCAACGATGACGTTTGGTATTAGCATTGAATAATTAGGATTTCTAATTTGTTTCTCTTTATGTGAAAACATATGGAATCGAATTTGTAAAATATCATCAGAAACAGGTACCTTACAATAGCCATCAAATTTCGTCCTGTTTATTAAGTTCACAAATCAATTCTGTGGGCAAAAGCATAAAAGCACCGACTAATTTATATATTCATCGGCTGAACTACCCCATTCTGATAGGAGGCCGCCGTAAAAGCAGGGATTCTTTTGAGTTTTTGATCGTAGATGGGACCCTTTCCCAATGGCACTTGAGTATGCTTTTTCCCAATTCAAGCCAAATATTTCTCAATCTCAGTTCTCAGTTCCCATTCAAACAAATATTTAATCAGAGGTCAATTGGCATAATTCAAGGGCAAATAACAGGTTATTCGTGAACACTTAAAGTCCTAATTTCGACTTTGGTCACTTTTTTAACTGCAGCAAAACAGCTGTCCAATAGGCAGTTTTTTTATACACTTGTAAGTTACATTCTAAGAACCTTGTCAGTTGTTTCTAGGCAAGTCTTGGCTGCCTGTGCAGGCAGCCAAGACTTGCCTAGACACAGCTGTAACGCTACAGAATTTAGTTTGTCAAAGTGTATCAAAAATGCATAAAAATCTTTATAGTATAAGAGTAATTTAATAGAGGCTTCGGAAACTGCATTGATCATGTGACTGTGGATAATAAAACGTACTACACGAAGTAAGTAGCTTCTGTATTAGTGTTCGAGATCCATTAAAATTATTGGTGTGTTTCTTCTCCTCGAAAAGAAATTCGGAACTGGAGCCTTCATGACTCAAATTTTCGAAATTGCACGGTCCCAGGCCCTTTCCCAAAGTGGGCTGAAGAATCCCTGGTAAAAGTCAAATTCACGAATATAAGCTTATTTACCAAAAACCGAATGATGGATAGATAATACATGTGGCTAATTTTTAATTTTGTACGTAAATGATAAATGACTGGTTTCGTCGGATAATTTCGAAAAAACTTGAAATCTGCCACGTATTGTCCCTTAATAATAATAAATAATAATAATAATAATAATTTTAAATCCTAGAATCCACACACGGTGCTCAATGGCTGTACAATAATTGCATACATACATATACACACATACACATACATTCTCTCAGAGATACATTGATACATGGATCCCTATTATCATTTATTGGTGCCCAACGCCACATCAGCAACCGAGGCTATATCGTGGCGATAAGCGACAGAACCTAAACGAAAAAGGGTATTGAATAAAAACAAAATAAAAAAAAAACAAAAAAAACAAAACAAACTACAACTTTACCAAAACAAGTATGTGAGTGTAACTGGACGAGTTACGAGGCAATCCTCACTGACTCGGTCACACCCACGCACCTGGTAATGTCAGTTTACGACCAAAATTAAAAGACCACTGAAGGAAATGCCTTTCGAAAAAGGTAGGTTTTAGTACCAGACTTGAATGATTCAAGTGATTTACTATTTTTTATGTCGATTGGAAGAGAATTCCAAAGCCTTGGGCCAGCAACCGGAAAGGCCCTATCACCGGCATTAGTAAATTTAGATACGGGCTGAACCAGACTGAGTTGACCTGATGACCTAAGAGGCCGCGGTGGTTTGTGGATGGTAAGCAGATCGGACAGGTAGGATGATCCCGAGATACACCAAAAGGACAAGTTTAAATTGAATTCTTTGCTTAACGGGTAGCCAGTGTAACTCAGGGGGTACTGGTGTTATATGGCAGTACCTTTCAGTTCTGGTTATGACCCGTGCAACACAATTTTGGATGTGTTGTAGCTATTCAAGAATAGATGTTTTAGAGTCAATCAGAAGAGAATTGCAGTAGTCGAGGCGAATGGTAACAAAGGCGTGGACAAGCTGTTGTGACATCTGCGTATCAATGAAGGGTCGAATTTTTCTAATATTTCTAAGATGAAAAAATGCACTGCGAGAGACATGTTTGATATGTTCATCAGCGGCCAAATTTTCATCCATGAAATAACCTAAGTTTCGAACACAGCTACTCGGTTTTATCGCAGAACGTCCAATATTGAGGGACAGTTTGGATATTTTTGAAAGTTGATGAGGTAGGCCTATATATATTACTTCTGTCTTGTCATAGTTCAATTTAAGAAAGTTTTTAGTCATCCATGCCTTGATGTCTCAAGTACAAAGTTCAATCTTACTGCATGCTTCAGGCTCAAAAGCGTGAGTAAAACTAATATACAGCTGTGTGTCATCTGCGTAAAAATGAAAGTCAAGACCATGGCTTCGGATAATGTCACCGAGAGGTAAGACATAGACAGATTACAGTAGGGGACCCAACACCGATCCTTGAGGGACGCCAAAACGTAGTGTGACCTTGTCTGACGACTCACCACCAATAAGGACAATCTGTGTGCGACCATTAAGGTACGACGAAAACCAATTAAGTGCTCGGTCAGTAAGGCCTATTCTCACTGCTAGTCTTTCAATAAGTATGTTATGATCTATGGTGTCAAAAGCGGCGCTTAAATCCAACAAAACAAGACATATTAGGTTGTGCCTGTCCGTGGATAGGAGGATATCATTTTGGACCCTTACAAGCGCCGCTTCTGTACTGCAATTAGATCTGTATGCAGATTGGTTAACTTCGACTAGGCCGTGGGCTGCCAAATGAGAATTCAGCTGAGAAGCCACCACACGCTCAATAATCTTTGATAGGAATGGAAGATTAGAGACCGGTCGGTAGTTTTTCAGAACCTCTGGGTCACGTGTTGGGTTTTTGAGAAGAGGTTTTACTAAAGCGTGTTTCATGCTCGTCGGAAAGACGCCAGAGTGGAGGGAGGCATTGACCAGTTTCAAGATCGGTGTAATTAACTCCGAAAGAGATGCTTTTAACAACCAAGTTTGAATGGTATCTATCATGCATTGCTTAGATTGTGCCTTGGATATTAACCTCTGGATATCTGTTGTAGCCAAAGGTTTGAATTGGGACAACTGTGCAACAGCTTTAACACAGGTGCATGGCATGTCGGCCATCTATCGAAGATCGGATTGTAAGCTTGTATCAAGCGAAAGGTCTGATAGTCTCAATTTTTTCAGAAAAGAAAGAAGAAAATCTATTCGCAAGGTCTTTGGATGACGAATGCTCTGGGAGTACGGTTGTCTTTTGACGATACAGAAGCTTCTCAAGAACGACAGACAGCGTATTAGGAGAATTAACATTAGCTGACAATAAGTCGGAAAAGTATTTCTGTTTCGCGGATTTGACCAGTTTGTTAACATTTCGCCGGTTGACAAACATCTCTCTGTGAACACATAGTTTCGTTTGCCACCACTGAAGCTCTAGTTTGCGTCGTAAATCTTTTGCGCCCCTAATCTCATCACTGAACCACTGTGAGCAAGGGCATACTCTAAAAGTGCGTGTTTGCTTAGGCGCAAACTTGTCAGTAACCTCTTGAAGTGAGTCAGTGAGGATGTATTCAATGCTGTCAACAGTTTGCATCTCGTTAATTTTAGAGACGGGAGACGAAACAATAGCACCCGCAAACTTAGCAAGGTCAATACTTCGGTACTTGCGGTATGTGACTTTCTTCCGGACAGGGGAGGGACGAGGAAGTGCCAAATCCAAGATAATCATAAAATGGTCAGAGATTGCAGGATCAACAATTAATACATTTTTAACAAGATCAGCCTCGGATTCTCTGGTGATCAGCAGATCTAATGTGTGGCCACCTTTATGGGTAGTGCCACGAACATGTTGGCGTAAATTCATTGAATTGATAAGATCACGTAATTTAGAAGAATCACCTTCAATGATGAATTTTCCTGGCAGCGCCGTAATGCTTCCTAGGAAGTCGATAAATGACAATGAGGCGGACTGAGTGTGAGTCGACTGTCCCTTTAACTAGTTGAGTGATAGAAGCCACCACCAAGATCACGACTCTGTTGGAAAATGCGAAAATCCGCTTTAGTGGCTATAAACTGAATATTATAATTTATTGTGATGAATTGACGGCAACATGGTCTGCGGTTTGCGGTTTGCGGCTAGGAGTTTATGTTTAACATAAGCTCCGAGCCGCAAACCTCAGACCATGTTGTCAATTCGTTACAATAACCGATATGTTCCAATAAGACTTCACCCATAGCAATAAAACTACATTGTGAAATGAACTAGGCAACTTTTAAGGATAATAAGATTAGTAAATAAACCTTTCGTGTACCCCTCGATGTCACTGAGCAAATAATCAATAAAACGGATAACGGTCGAGAACATCGTCTGCTCCACGGGTGAAAAATCTAGAAACATTAAGTGGTTTGCAAGTCACTACGTTGATGGAGTAATTGTGACATGGGCAATGCTATTTCAAATATTCCGCGTGGTGACGTCAGAGGGTAACATATGCTACAGGAGCCGTAAACATTGAAGAAACTACGAGAGCTCTCATCCAATCAGACGGCGATGATTTTAGTCTGATTGGAACATAGTAGCTAATTGTTTACTCAGGAACTGACAAAAATATTATAAAGAGTTGATCTGGTCTAATTTATTTCGGTGATTTGGTGATTTATTTATTATTTAATTAATTTTATCAAAAACGGTGGCCTCCACATGTGTAATCAATGTTCGGTGAGTGCAGGTAAAAAGCGTTCTCTTGAATCGAGTGATCGTATGAACGGTTTCTACCCTCAATACAAATTTGTATTTGGTTTAAATGTTTTTACTACTTGACTTGTATTGGGGAAAATATGTTTTTGCAGGGACGCGGCGACAGGGGTGGGTGGGGTGTAGTGGGGGTATGTGTCCCCCCTTCCTGGCAAAAATTTCTTATAGTTGTAAATTCGGAGGGCAAGTCATGAGTAGTTGGAAATTCCATCTATCTGGATTTTAGAGCTTGTTTGGTGATGCTGATGTCTCTTTTACTTCCCAAAATTCCAACTCGGTTTCAAATCGGCAAAAATTCCAACTGTTACTATTTACAACTACAGTGTACGCCATGTCGAGCTTCATAAGTGTGCATGATGTCATTCGGTACCAGATTTCTATAGTACGTTACTTATCGTAATAAAAAAACAAAATCTTCGAAATGCACTTCTAGAAAATCACATCATGTAAAATCGTTATCCTGAGTTAATTCCCAGAATAATACCAAATAATAATAACCTGATAATTCTATCATACATGTGTTGGCATTTCAGTTACTAGAACAATTTTATGCCCCTTTCATGGCTTCATTTTTCATTTTTTTCTCGGTAGTGAATTTCCAACTATGGGGAGGAACCGGGAGGGGGAACCCCCTCCCGGTCCCTCCCCAGTTGGAAATTCACTACCAACGCGTTGATACACTCAAGATCCGATTTACAAATACCCACCAAAGCTATGTTATTCTTCTTCAAACGGTTCTGAGATAGTATATTAACTCTTATACAGCGACTATACCGTAAAAATTATTGGAATTGTTTGATAATACCTCACACTATCGTAATATCGCTTTATTTTGCTGTGACATTTCTATATTACACTCTAAACACACATTCGAAAAGGTTTACATAAAATCATACTCGAACCGACATGCCCTTCAAATGAACCGCAAACTGCAGCCTGGTGTCCATATTTTCTCAACTTCAGTTGTTAATATTTGTTACAGCTGTTCGAATAATGCTTTCCTTAATTAAATAATTGATAAAGTGAAGAAAGATTCCGTGGATTGTTTGTAGCGCTTAAAAGTTACTTCAGCTAAGTGGTATAACAACATCAGAACAAAATGTGTAGATGAATTCGTGTGGTCATCCTCAATTATAGTCAAAACCATCAGAAGGTCAATTACTAAATTGGTTCAAGTAATACTATTTATTGAGAGGACACCTGTCATAATATTGTTTATTACCTGGTTAAATGAACAACTTGCGTGAAAAATACGCATGCTGTGAAAAACTCTGCGCCCTGAATGCGTTTGGAAATTATTTTGAGGAACGTTAACCCTTTGGCCCCTTGTGGTATATTCCATGCCAGATCAGGGCCATCAACCGGTAGAGTCTATATTCATTACTTGGGGGAAGACCAATCAATATTTTCAACGTGCAGCTTTGGGTCGTAGAATTTTAGGAGTAATTTTTAGTCAAGTGTCGTCTGCCTATCCAGGCAGACGACACTTGACTGAAAATAACTGCTATCTTGTAGTAATGGTCCATAAATTATCCTTTATATTTTCCTTGCTTGTGCAAGTTAAAAAATTACTTTTTGGTCGTAAATGTTTGCTACAAACAAGTAAAATATCCCATAGAACGCGGGGCAGATTTTGTTTAGGAATGCAGTGCAACAGAAATCAAAAATTTGAGGCATCCTTAAAAATTAAGTACTATAAAAGCGCTGTTTTTAATTCAGGGATTTTAAGGATCCCAATGAACCCTGATGGTGGAAATACCACGCGATGGGCATTTCAAAAGTGATCCACTATGAACGTTCTATATGGTGGTGTTTGCTGTTGATGCAAATTTATAGAGAGAGCACTCGTTAGAACGCCTTAAGTAAGAGGGTTAGAAATTTGGAAGGGTTCATCATCATCTATAAACATGAAACTTGGGTATTCAAATCAAATGCATTGAGACCCGAATGAAATAAAATATTTCCAGCCAACAACAATTTAATTGCACTTTAAGTTAATCTACCCACAGTGCTTCCAATTCAGATTCCAGTTGTTCAGTTGATGCGCAATCAAGGAGAAAATTAACTTATTGTTATCGGAAAAGTTTTCTCTCTTATTTCATAAAATATTCATCAACTTTTAAGCTTCATTGACTGTCTCCAGCGAACTAAACAGTTGTTCAGGTTGTTACCACGCCACCATGAATATTTTATTGTTACTTTAATTCAGTGTGGGACAGTAGCAGTGATCCTTATTTAGCTGCAATCAGAATGCACACCCTTATCGACTCGTAGGTGTGTTGGCAGGAAGGACAAGTGCAGCCACACAGTTTACATCGTACACACGCCAATTAGAGCTGAAACGGTTAAGGGGTTTTCTTGATTGATTAATCACGTGGATTAACCTTGGTTAACCGATTAATCACTTGTCCAAACAGATATCTGAATAATAGTCTTAGCGTTGATGATTTACAGCATGAACCCTTTATCCAACGTAACAAACAAAACCGACTAGGCCTACACGCAAAAATCTCCATTCAAATTTATGTTTTCAATTTTTGTCTCAAAGACAGAGCTTATGACCACTCATTGGAACGTGCTCGTTGAGCTCGTTCCAATGAAGGATCATAAGCTTATTTTTGAGACAAAAATTGAAAATTTTAGTAATTCGTGAATTTATTTTGCAAGTATCCTCTACAATCTGCAATGGGTAAAGGGTTAAGATTGACCATTTCCAGCTACCAATATTGTATGATGATCTTGCATCTCGCTCTTAGTACGTAAATATTCCCCTTGTGGCGAGTCGACTGGAATCCAGTGTTGAGAAAATAAATTGTGTTTTAATTGTAACAAAAGACTTAGTCAATCCCGGTAGAAGATTTTGAGTGACCAATGATCTATCAACAGTTCATGTCAACCTCTCTGTCGCCTTTGCGACACAAACCACGATCAATTGTTTAACATCGAAAATTGTTCATCGTTATACGACGAACACAATCAGGGAAATCGGCGTTACTAGGCATAATGGAGTAGTTTGAAGCTGAGATTTTGTATGGTGAGGAATTAATGATGGCAATAAGTAAGGATTAGGAGGATGAAGAGAAGAAACAAGAGTTGTACAGAAATTTTAACGCAGAATAAGATTCAGAGTCGTAGATTTGTTGAAGTGGGAGAAGAGATAGCTTAGCTATCCGAACGTCATGGTCTCCCCTGCACTGCAAACAATATAGGTTCTCTTTAGAACCAAAACTGGTTCTAATGTTGTCCCTGAGATGGAACCAGTTCCGTTTAAACAGCATTTATTTCAAATCAAATAAATTTACCAAGATTAGCATTCAATTTTAACAGAATATTACATGAACTGAAGTAGATTCAGCAGTAAACTTGGAGCTTAATCAACGCAGTCGCCAAACATTTTGAAACAAAGGAGATTTGAACAGTTGGCATATCGAACCAGTTTTGGTTCTGTACAGAACCAAAACTGGTTCGATATGCCAACTGTTCACATCTCCTTTGCTTAATAATGATTTGAGACAACCTCGTATAAGCTCTCAACTTACGGCTGAAACCCTCTCAATTTATGTTTAATTCTGTTAATATTTAATGTTAATCTTTATAAATTTATTTGATTTGAAATAAATACTGTTTAAACAGAACTGGTTCTATCTCAGGGACAAGATTAGAACCAATTTTAGTTCTAAAGAGAACCTATATTTTTGTAGTGTGTGGGGAAGCCTCGACGTTCGGATAGCTGAAATAGGAGAAGAAACTTCGAACTTTGTGAAAATAAAGAGAAACAAGGGGCCTTTTTGTTCGATTTTTATACCGAGGCAAGTGAATGCGCAAAGCTTTCATTTAAACCATTTTCCCAAGATGTTTTGCGAGCTCATTTACTCTGGATGTTGCACGCTCTCATATACCTTGGATGCTGGGTGCATCCTTTGCCATGACTATTTGTTCAAAGCATTCTGACAAAAAAACAAAATTTATCGCGATACAGGAACAAAATAATCTGACTGAAAAAGCAAGGAAAATTCAATCAACTTAGACGATGCATCTCGCTATCAATCAAGGCTTCACGTGCAGCCAGAAATAGTGCCCACAGGCGCAGATGTAAACAAAACAAACCTATGTGTTCACTCATCTGCTAATCAAAAATATCGTTTTTTTCTCCATTATAAGTGACAAAGTCGATTATTTATTAAGAGCATGGTATAAACAAGAGGCCTCTCGGCTAAGATAGCTCGGCCCAGGGCAACTACTTTCAGGGGCAGCCATATACAGGGTAACATTGGTCCCCAATCTCTGATTCTGATAACCCTTTACCCAACACGGATAGCAGACAACATCATCACTTTTTGTCTCAAAAAACATAGCTTATGGCCCCTCAATGGAACAAGTTTGTTGAGCTTGTTCAATGAACGTTCATTAGCTTTGTTTATTAGACAAAAATTGAAAACATAATAAAATTTGGCAAATACATTGGTGTTACTTTGACAAGGTAGTCTGTGACCTTAACATTGTTGGATACAGACCTTATTATGATTGATGGCACACTGCCTAGTGACAATACATACTGTTATAAAGTTTTGTTAAAAAAAATCCAGTGGTAAAAAATTATGGCTCGGACAAACAAAATGTTGACGTTTTCTTGGGTGTTACCTTTACCATGTCGCTTGTGACCTTGACCTTGATGGATACAGACCTTATTGTGATTGATGGCACACTGTCTATTGACAAAACATACTGTTATAAAGTTTTGTTAAAAATATCCAGTGGTAAAGAAATTATGACTCGGACAAACAAAATGTTGACGCCGGACGACAGACGGACGGACGACGGACAACTCGATATCAGAAAAGCTCTGCTGACTTTGTCAGGCGGAGCTAACAATAACTCTACCATGAAAGTGTAACAGATCTGAGAAAATGTTGTAGTTATTTGTTTAGGTTTAAAAAATAAAGAGGTTATCACTTGGTTAGTTTTATATTGGGCGAGATATCAGCCCTTGGTAACTTCACATCCGCCTTCGACCTTTGTTTCAGATTACTTCGGGCTGATATCTCATATCTCAGCAGATATGAAACTATTAGCCATCGGTAACTTCACAAAAGCATTCGACCAACCCCTCTGCTTTATTACAAATTTGCTTTATTGATTGCAAATAAGTAATTTCGTAAATCCTTGTTAATTAAATAAATATATCTGGGATTTATCGAAACATTACAAGACCCTAAAATCGTCAGTATTCTTCCAAGATAATATGAGCTCTCCTGAACAATAAAAAATGGACAAAATACTCAATCTCTAACACAGGAGTTGGAAAATGACTGGATTCGGATTGATTGCATATTCCTGTCAATATCTTTCACTGATGTGCTGATGAGCAGGCCATACACGAGGAGAAATATAGTTCTCAAAAACAGTATCGAGTGAAGAAGACACAAATATGCCACAAATAAGACCGGTGCTGCGAGTGTACTTGTATAGACAGAACTGCTCAATACCGAACAAGTATAGAATAGAATAGAATAGAACTTTATTGCAATAAATCACCCGCACTGGGGCTGATTGCATGTATAATAATGCAATATTAGTATAATTAAGAACATTTGATACAGCATCATCATTTATAGAATACCCTGTTATGCCTCAATATAAAGTCATTTTATAATATAATGAGAAATATATAAAGATATTTTGAACACATGTATATACACATGCACACACACACACATCTTTACACGTACACACATACACCCACCCTTCACACACACACACACACACACACACACATCCCCACCGCCCCCCCCCCTCCCACACACACACTCACACCTCACACACATGTGAGTGTAAGGGTAAATGTGTGTGCGTGTGCGTGCGTGCATGCGTGCATGCGTGCGTGTGCATGCCTGTGTGTGTGTTATTGTGTATATGCGCGTATGATTATATATATAAATGATTTCTTCACTGTGTGTATCCTTATCACATACTTTGGCGTTTCATCGTTGGAGCTCAATTTCCCGGGGCGTCGCCTTCCCGTAGCATGAAGAATCGTCGGATCATGTTACAGATAGGATTGCATAACCTGGGGATGTTGTTTTGCATTATGAGGGGGCGCGGTGGTTCAGTAGGTAGAGGTGCAGGCTGCAAGCCGAGAGGTCCTCAGTTCAAATCCCACCTGCGGCAACCGCGTTGTGTCCTTGGGCAAGACACTTCACCCCCGTTACCTACGTGGTGGCACAGTGGCGCTGTGTACTAAGGCGTACTGCACGTCGATGGTGCACCTGTCTTCAACCAATGCTAACCCTGCTTGTGTGGAGTTGGTATGTTGGTGAGCTGACAGTTGCTCGCCGTTGCTCGGTGGTTCTCTCCGGGAACTCCGGCTTCCTCCACCCGTAAAACTGTCATGGTCATGACTAGCCATTGTGCAGAAATATGTGACCTTAAACACCAATAAATGAATAAATAAATTGCATTATGAATTTGAACATTATTGACTCATCGTCATTTTTCAAGTGACCAATTTCATTTGTTACCTGGTCGAAGTCCCTCCCATAATTGACTATAGTGATTACACTCCATGATGAAATGATATTCATCCTCAGCTGCCTCGGAACCACACTTTGGGCATTTTCGTTCATTAAACGGAATCGGGGGTTGTACATGTCTTCCCTTTTCTATCATCAGATTGTGATTACTGATTCGAAGGCGAGTAAATATTTTTTGTGCCTTCCATGATGTCGTGTGTACTAGATATGGTTCTAGAATAGAATATACTCATTTTTAATTGTACGATATGTTCTCAGCTTGTTTTTACCTTGTTTTTTTTTGTTGTTATCGTCATATATATTTCCATAGAAATATTCCTTATACTTTTGCTTTCCCTTCTCAAGAACGTATTTCTTTGAGGGTTTTTTTGGCGACAAAGGCTATTGACCTCTTGAACATCTAGGAGTTCGTGTAACATAGTTTTGAATTTCTTTAAAGCATGATTATCTGCTTCTTTATACGCCGCTCCAAGTAGTGAATCAGTTTCCTGAGACAGCAACTTGGAGTGGTATCTCCTCTGCTGTACTACGGCATCTAGGAACAAAGGATATCTTCCTAGTTCAGAGCACACAGCAAAGTTGGAGGCATTCTTATTTACACCAAGTAATAATTTACAAAATTTTAATTGAGCGTTTTCACACGAGGTGCGGCTTTTGCTTTTATAATCTAGTTCTGATGCCCATATCTCACTTCCATGCAGTAGTATACAGTATACAGTAGTATACATACAGTAGTATACAGTATACAGTAGCATACATACAGTAGTATACAGTATACAGTATACAGTAGTATACATACAATAGTATACAGTATACAGTAGTATACATACAGTAGTATCAATATATCAATATACAGTATACAATAGTATACAGTATACAGTAGTATACATACAGTAGTATATATACAGTAGTATACATACAGTAGTATACAGTATACAGTAGTATACATACAGTAGTATACAGTATACAGTAGTATACATACAGTAGTATACAATATACAGTATACAATAGTATACAGTATACAGTAGTATACATACAGTAGTATACAGGATACAGTAGTATACATACAGTAGTATACATACAGTAGTATACATACAGTAGTATACAGTATACAATATACAGTAGTATACATACAGTAGTATACATACAGTAGTATACATACAGTAGTATACATACAGTAGTATACAGTATACAGTAGTATACATACAGTAGTATACAGTATACAGTAGTATACATACAGTAGTATCAATATATCAATATACAGTATACAATAGTATACAGTATACAGTAGTATACATACAGTAGTATATATACAGTAGTATACATACAGTAGTATACATACAGTAGTATACAGTATACAGTAGTATACATACAGTAGTATACAGTATACAGTAGTATACATACAGTAGTATACAATATACAGTATACAATAGTATACAGTATACAGTAGTATACATACAGTAGTATACAGGATACAGTAGAATACATACAGTAGTATACATACAGTAGTATACATACAGTAGTATATATACAGTAGTATACAGTAAACAGTAGTATACATACAGTAGTATACAGTATACAGTAGTATACATACAGTAGTATCAATATATCAATATACAGTATACAATAGTATACAGTATACAGTAGTATACATACAGTAGTATATATACAGTAGTATACATACAGTAGTATACATACAGTAGTATACAGTATACAGTAGTATACATACAGTAGTATACAGTATACAGTAGTATACATACAGTAGTATACAATATACAGTATACAATAGTATACAGTATACAGTAGTATACATACAGTAGTATACATACAGTAGTATACATACAGTAGTATACATACAGTAGTATACAGTATACAATATACAGTAGTATACATACAGTAGTATACATACAGTAGTATACATACAGTAGTATACATACAGTAGTATACAGTATACAGTAGTATGGTAGTGAGATATGGGCATCAGAACTAGATTATAAAAAACGAAATATATGGCGCAACTTCACGTCTGTTCAGCAGCATGCTCTTCGAGTCGGGTTCCAAATACATCTACTTCATAGAAACATCTACTATCACATGCACATAAAGTGATTTAGAATTATAATCACCATGACTTGACTGTCGGCAAAAAACTGGTTAACGAAAGGGAAATAACCTTTTTTATTTTAATTCAATTTTATGTTTCTCAGCGTTTAGACTACGTTTCGCACTAATCTTCATAAAGTTAAAGTCGAATGCCAAAAAATCCCAGAACACGACAAAGATTTGTCAAGTAGAGGACTTTTGATTCCATGTAACAGCAGCTGCTGTTGGTTGGCTTCCAATCAATAATTTCTCAGAGAAATATCTGGATCTTACAGAGGAAGATGAAAAAAAGGACCTACTCTTGTTTTTCTCAGATTCTGAAATGTCAGACAATTTATACTCTCGAAAAAACTTTCTATGAATCTTTATAGTTCCTGATGTATGGCTGCCAGTATAATAAACAGGATGAAGCGTTTATTTTCAATAATTACTACCTTACTATATATAAAATGTCAATTTGATGAAGTGTTTATTTACAGTAATTGGCACGTATTCTGTGTTTTATTGGACACCATGTATTAAATCTCTGTACACTGCAATTTTTTAACAAAAAGAAACAAATTCGATAGAAAATTACGCAGTTGCCAAATAAAATTGTAGATTCCACATCAAGATTTATTCTGTACAAACGGAACTTTATATTATACTCTTATGTTCAAAATTATTCTTAACCCGCTGCACACTGATGTTAAAATAGCAAAGTTTTCAGCAGCAAATATTTCACATAATGCAGTTTGATATTTAACCAAATATACTTTGTTTGGCAGACCTCAGTGAACTCTGTCAAACAAGATATAAGTGGTTAAATTCGGCTAAACAAGGGAAATGCAGATATTAGTGAAAATTCTGCTGCACAACCAGGCAGAGTGTTAGGGGTTTACACTATTCGAGGTAAATGCCAGAACATCTACCGCATGAATCCGTCGGCAAATACTTTTGCAGGGGCCATGATTAGTAATAACTTGTAGTTAGGAGCTTTGTGTGTGTGTGATTCACCCAGGGGAAAATAACCACGGAAAACAATTTACCTTTATCCATATTAAATCATGCCGGTGTGACAGGAATGATAGTCCGTAGGAACGTTAGTCCCTCTGGACTATTATTCCGCGGAATTATAGTCCAAGGTCTAACATTTCTAGGAATAGTAGTCCGGCGGACTACTATTCCTAGAAATGTTAGACCTAGGACTATAATTCCGCGGAATAATAGCCCAGAGGGACTAATTTTCCTACGGACTATCATTCCTGTCACACCGGTTTTAAAATTCCAGGATGCTAAAACCACAGGAAGCTGATAATCATCCGACTGCTATAATATTTGGCAATACCATTCAACCCTAACTATTTCTACTAACTACCACTTACTACTGCTACTACTACTATTTATGCTACGAAACTACTCAAAGTTTGCTTAGCACCAAATATTTGACACTTCATTGTGAAACTTGCAGGTGACATATTTGCGATATTTTTGGTGGATATGATTGAGGAATGTATTGAGATGGTTCCCAGTGTTTACATTAGCTCTCTTCACAGGCAGACTTTTCGTGACAGTCATGGAAAGCATGTACCTCTTGATTTCCATGATGTTTTCGTGTTGTGTACTGTCTACATGTACATGACATGTGTAGGATATTCAATCTTCAT
Source organism: Pictodentalium vernedei (assembly GCA_031216915.1). Lineage (NCBI taxonomy): Eukaryota > Metazoa > Mollusca > Scaphopoda > Dentaliida > Dentaliidae > Pictodentalium > Pictodentalium vernedei. The sequence goes on from CM062292.1 coordinate 425,189,096, forward strand.
TTCAACACAAACCCTTGTGATTTAATGATTGAATATGGCAAATGCAAATGTAAAAAGACATTTGTCAGAAGCAGAAATGTGGCGGGCTGTAGGGATGGTGGCGCAAGGGGCTACCCATCGTCAGTTTGGTGAAGCCCTTGGTGTGCACCATACAGTGATCACCAGAGCCTAGGCAAGATTTCAGCAGTATGGCACACAAGTAAGACGGCATGGTGGTGGCAGAGACAGGGCAACATCTGCAGCTGAAGATCGGTTTCATTCAGGCCCGTAGAAACCGCTTTGCCACAGCAACCTAGCTTCGCAGTGACCTTCAGAATGCATCCGGGGTAAATGTTTAGACGCAGACTATCCGGGCAAGGTTGCACGAAGGTGGTCTCCGATCGAAAAGACCATGTATTCGCATTCCGCTGTCCCAGAACCACCGCCAGACTCGATATGAATGGGCCATGGACCACGTTGGATGGATCAGAGATGATTGGCGACCTGCCCATTTTACGGGTGAGTCAAGGTACTGCCCAGACCACACAGATAGACGTTCTAGGGTATGGAGAAGACCAGGAGAGCGATTCCATGCAGCCAGCATTGCTGACCATGACCGCTATGGTTGAGGGTCAAACATGGTTATGGGCGGCATCAGCTGGGATGGACGTACAGAGCTCTGTGTCCTTGAACGTGGTACATTGACTGCACATCGGTATATTCATGAGATCCTGGATCTGCACGTCATATTGTATGCAGGTGCAGTGGGTGATAGTTTCATTCTGATGGACGATCATTCCCGTCCTCATGTTGCCCATGCTTTCGGGGAGTACCGACAGAGGGAGGGGATTGAGCGTATGGACTGGCCAGCAAAATCCCTTGACCTCAGTCCAATCGAAATTGTCAGAAATGAGTTGCAGCTTGCAATTTCAGCCCATCCAGTCCAGCCAAGAAGTGTCCAGGAGCTTGGTGCCATGCTGGTCCAAGAATGGAACAACATCCCACAAAGGACCACCAGGAACTTGATCGGGAGCATGAGAAGGCGTTGTCAAGCTGTAATTAACAGTAATGATGGGTCTCATACTCGATATTGAACCCATACCAGTTCGCTCGGTCAACCTTTTGAAAAATTTTAAAAATTTCCACTTTTACCAATAATATCCATGTTCCAAGGTTATCGTATTCAAAAAGCTAAAAAATAATGTCAAACACAAAGAAAATCTTAATTTCTGTACTTAAATCAATAACGATATAATTAAATAAAAATAGATACACTTTTCATAACAATATTTCAACTAAAACATAAAACAGGTAGTTGGATATAATTGGTGATTAGCAAACTTTGAGTAGTATACTAACTATCACTACTTGTACTACTAATTACTTATTATATGCCAGCACGTGAATTATCGCAAATTCCTAAAAGATATTTCTCGATATCTATCGACTCAATAGATATCTAGAAATATTCCTCAGTAGCTTCCTAAATGACGTTACACTTCGGCGCATGACGTCGCATTGAAGGAACGATCAGCTGATCTTTGTTATTGTTTTGAAACATATGCATTTGGCGTCAAATTGGGCTGATTATTGTGCAATAAAATATCTTGTAGCATATAATAAAAAAGAAAATCTACTCTATTTTAGTCAATATCTGGAATTATCTCATGAGTGTGGACCTGGAAGTTTTATTTTTCACGAGCGTTTACGCTCGTGAAAAATAAAACTTTCAAGCCCACGTGATGAATTTTTTCAGTAGCTTAAATGGCATTGCGCTTTGGCGGATGACGTCGCCTTGAACGTCGCCACGAAGGATCGATCAGCAGCGTTTTGTTATTGTCTTGAACGGCTTGCAGTCGAATTGGGCTGAATAATATGCAGTAAAATGTCACGAAGCATATAATAAAAAGAAAATCTATACTGTTTTAATGAATATCGGAAATTATCTCATTCATGTGGACCTGAAAGGAAAATAAAACTTTCACGTCCACACTCATGAGATAATTCCCGATATTCACAAAAATAGCGTAGATATCCTTTATTTATATCGGAAATTATATCATTCCTGTAGACCTGAAAGTAAAATAAAACTTTCAGGTCCACACTCACGAGATAATTCCCGATATTCACAAAAACAGCGTAGATATCCTTTATTTATTACTGCCGGTACGCTTTACATGTCCCTAATGCAACAACTATACATAGGGGTACTCAAAGCATCCAGTTTAAGGTATAACAATAGTAAATATTTTAGTTAAAGTTATCCGCCTGGAAAAGTGGCACTCGCGAAAGACACAAACTGCGAAACTAAGCAGCCTTGTTAAAAATATATCTTTACAATCTTCTGAAGCACTAAACTGACATCTTGCGTTATTAGGTAAATATTTCCTGAAAAATAAAAAGAGCGATTTTGATGACATTTTTCGACCAAAAAATTACAATGGACTATTGTTGTGTTTTTGTTGGGAATTTTTCGAAACAAATGTGTACGTTATCGACACGTTCCTTCCTGTCAAATGTTCTGTCTTATTTGTTGCGTGTTTCAAGTTAGAAAAAGTTGTCTGAAAGGCTATACTTGACAGATATTTGAATGCCAAAATAAATGTGAAGCGATTATTTTTTCACTCGAACGTTATAATGATCACCAAAAGGAAAATATCTCTTACTGTTACACCTAGAAGAAACACATTTTAATTGAGAAAATTTAGGCTATTTCCTACAAAAAATGCAAATTGTTCATCAAGCACAGTGTGAAATGTTGTTAGAAGCCAGAATGTGGTTCAAAATTTATCATTAATGAGAAATTTAATATCACAAGATGTTTGATTTTTGTCAACATCAATTAAATACAGAATCATATAATAGTTTTGTTTTATGAAATGTGGCCGGGAGTAACGTGCATTGATATATGTTTATCACACCAGTGGGTGGAAGAAAAGTGGACATAATGTTCGGATAATATGGGGCTGTCTATTGATATTGGTAAATTATATAGCTGCAATCCCAATCTGTTTTAAAATATTGAGATTAATGTTGTGTCGGGGGAGGTTGGAACTTCATTTTTTGCCATATCGTCGTCTGAGTGCTAGAATGCTCTATGTCCCCTATGGGACTACGTATTATCTCCCCTATGGGACTATATATTATCTCCCCTATGGGACATAGAACATTCTAGCACTCAGGCGACGATATGATGCAATGACACAGGGTTTTTTTCAAAAGTATTGTGCTTTTGGAGACTTTAGTTTTAAGTTGCGATTATGAAAGCTGTGACTCTCACCCCCCACATCTTACTCTTTACTCACTGGGTTACAGATTAGAAAATTCTATTTCAGGCAATACCAACTTTTAGGCTCAATTCACTTAGTTTGGACACTTTTTTAGAAGAACAAATTTCCCATTTTTTACTCAATATGAGCTAACCGTTCGGTTCTAATGCAGAAAGGGCCCTTTTATCACATGAAACGGGTAAAATGTATTTTTCGTGGTGTTGGAGTTGATTATAGGTATAACAGTACTTAAATATTTAAATTAGAGTTATCTGCCTTGAAAAATGGCACTCGCAAATGATGCAAAAAGAAAAATATACTGCTTTAAAAAACTTTTGAAGCATTCTACTGACATCTTGCATTATTACTGAATATTCCAGAGTAATAAAGAGAGAGATATGATGTAAAAATACTATTGACTGTTTATGAGTATTTGTTGGGAATTCCCCCTGAAATGTGCACGTACTTTCCTTCCTGTCTATTTTACTGGTCTTATTTGTTGTATGGCCCACTGTTTTGGGAATATAAAAAGTTGCCCGAGTGACTCTACTTGACAATGATACATTTGAAAGCCAAAATTAAAGTGATGCGATCATATTGCCTTTATAAATGAAAGTTATAATAGTCGCTAATGGGAAAATATTCTGCTGTCATACCTTGTAACTAATCTATTCACTGGCTCTTATGTCTTGCATCGCTGCTTGGGTAATTTCATATCGGCTGAGATATCTGCCATCAGTAACATCACATCAGCCATCGACCTTCGATCTCAGGCTGATATGAAGTTATATCGGGCTGATATCCCGGCCTATATGAAACTAACCCAGCAATAACCTCCAATTATCTCCCGAAAATGTAACAAAATAGAAAAGAGGCGACTTAGGTCTTTATTAACTCAACAAAATGAATTCCGGTTAAACTAGAGTACCCATGTCCAATTTAAATGGTTGAGGGTTAGATTATTTCTGGTGGTCTGAATTTGTTATTCGAAATTTGTTTTATTACAAATTATTGGAAAGTGCCCATAGGCACTCTCCAATAATTTGTAATAAAACAAATTTATATCAACAACATATTATTAACGTTTGACTGAATATGAAACACAAACTGAGAATATGTTAGATTTTGTTCTGGTATCCTCATTTTTATGAAATCCCTGATAGTGGCCTCCAGCAGTCAACCGGTTAGCAGGTTGGAACTTTCCGGCAAACCCGGAGTTTTAAAAGTCGATGTACTTCTATTTAATTTGTTTGCGTCAGTTCCTACAAAAAAGTATATACCGGATATGGCACACGGTGCACTGGCAACATTTTCATTCACGACAGAGATTAGCAATTACTGGTCAATGCGGATTATACCAGAAACACGTTTATAAACTTTCATTTACATCGATCGAATGCTCTAAAAATTATCGGGAATACACCATTGTTTCATTTATATGTGTCTATTTAATTTCAATGATCTATGAGTGAGTGCCTGAAAACAAAATGTTTTTGTACGTAGTTTACATGGGAAGTAAGGTCATCATCTCTGAACGAATTGAACAGCAACGAAACAAAAACGTGTTTATAAATTGTCACTGAGTTCACTTGAACGAAGTGGAACAAATGGTACCAAAGGCGACAGCCCTAGTACCAGTCGAAAAACAACATTGTGTTCACAAAATTGTAAGAACGACTACGGGAGCGTGTTTCTACCTGGAGAATCTCGAAAAAATGTCAGATGTTTTAAGGTAAATTTAATATCAACAGGCGTCTCCATATTGGCGACAAAGGCCGAGATGGGGTGGGTGGGAGTGTATTACTACTAAAACTGTGTGAATAACATCTCTAATACACATGCGTCTCAAGAAGTTGGTCGACTGTTGCTTTGTATGCACATGTATTACAACAAACGCAAGCTTTGGTTACATTCGCCATTTTTGTAACAGTGCGACATTTTGGTCGCAAAACCAACAGTCCAACATCTTCGTGCACCCAGTGCTAAAAGAGACGTAAATACTACAACATTCAAAACAAGTAGTGAAGTTGTCAACCCTTTATCCAACACAAATTTATTACTTTAAATGCATATATTTTTTTAAATTTCAGTTCCAACAAAACCATATCATGTGACCCTCCTTGGAACGAGCTCGATGAGCTCGTTCCAATTAAGGGTTACATGGTATGGTTGTGGAAAAATCTTTCGTTTCCTCCTAAATTTGCATATTACAAGGGCGAATTCGGTCTATTCGTTAAGTAAAGGGTTACATTCAGCTATTTTATTTAGATTTGGGCCCAGCTAATCTACATTTTCGGGTCGGGTCAAGTCGAACCCCGAATCAAAGCAGGCAGAAGCTTTTGAATTGAATCAGATGGAGTTTAATACACATTCATGAATTTGTATTTTGTGTTATCACAATTGAAATATTACTTTCAATACAAAGGGTTATAAGATGATGAATTGTCCACCTTCATGGAACATAGAATAAGGTCCTATGCGGCTTAATTCACAACAGTAGATGATGAATCCGTGCAGACTGATCAGCTAATGTGACCTTAGTCTATCGATTGTGCAACCATGTAGACCCAAGAGGACAATATGATACACGAGAATATAATTAAATCTGTTTGTTTTCGCTGAATTTCTAATTCACTACTTTGTTTTGTCGATAATGTCTGGAATTCAGAGTCTTACACAATTATATGTATAACTAAAATTACAGCGCCTATAGCGCCTACTGAAATATAAAACGATTCACACCAAAAACTAATTCATATCCTTCTTTGAAGCTTAAAAGTCTTTTCTCACATACACCAGTGACGTTTTATGTCTTCTAACAGAAACCGTCCCTTCACTGTGGCCCACCACATTTGGATCCGTAAATCTTCATATATTGTGGGGGACGACACCCATATTTACCTGATCATGACACGAAGTTAACCGACGGTTTCTATATATACATATGTCCCAATAAGACTAAAATCCTCGCCCTCTGCTTCGAGAAAAGCTCGTTTAGCTTCTTCTATGTTTCAATAAGAGTAAAACCCTCGCCCTCTGATTGGATGAGAGCTGGCGTAGTTTTTTTTATGTTTGCGGCCCCAGTAGCAAATGTTACCGTCTGACGTCTCAACGTAAAATATTTGAAATGACGTCGCCCGTTTCGCAATTGCTTCATCAACGGAGTGACTAGCAAGACGCTCCATTTTTCTGGATTTTTCGCACGTGCAGCAGATGGTGTTCGGGATGAAGTCTTGTTTAAATTAAAAACCGATTTACGATTTGAACTGAGATGGAATGAGTTTATCTGGTTTATTGATTATTTATCCAGTGTCGTCGTGGGTACACGAAACGTTTATTTACTAAACCTGTGATCGTTACAAGTTGCCTTGAACAAGGCAATTTTTAACGATCACAAGTTTAGTAAATAAGCCTCTCGTGTTTCACGCTGTAGGTTTTGGGCAATCGGAAGGGTCGTTTTGGAACATATACGTTATTGTGATAAATTGACGGTAACATGGTCCGAGGTTTGCGGCTCGGAACATATGTTCAACCTCGACGCTTCGCGTCTCGTTTGAACATAAGGTCCGAACCGCAAACCTTCGACCACATTACCGTAAATTCATCACTATAACTTATAATGTTTACGGCTCCAGTAGCATATATTGCCGTCTGATGTCAACATGCGAAATATTTGAAATGACTTTGCCCATTTTGTTATTCCATTAACGAGTGACTTGCAAACCGCTGCATTTTTCTTGGTTTTTCTCACGTGCAGCAGACGGTGCACAGAATGAAGTATTATTTAAGCTACGAATCAGTTTACGATTTGAAGTAAGATGGGATGACCTAGACCTCAATCTGTCTTTTTTCATTACTTGCCCAGTGACGCCGTGGGCACTCGAGAGGTTTATTTACTAAACTTGTTATCGTTAGAAGTAGCTTAATTCATTTCACAATTTTGGTTTTTGGCCATGAGTAGAATCTTATTGGAACAATTTGCAGCTCGGAGCTTATGTTCAACCGAGACGCTGAGCGTCAAATGTTGAACATAAGCTCCGAGCCGCAAACCTCAGACCATGTTACCTCAGTTCTTCACAACAAGTTATTATGTTCAAATAAGACTAAAATCCTCGCCCTCTGATTGGACGAGAGCTCGCTTAGTTTTGTCTATGTTTACGTTCCAGTCGCATCTTTTACCGTCTCACGTCACCAAGCGAAATATTTGAAAAGAGGCTAACAATGCGAGGCGATTCAAAGTGTATACTGCTTATAAAATCCTTATTTTTCGAGGCCATTCATCATTCTAGGAATGTATACTCACAACCTACTTATAAGTTAATGATTTGAAGTGAGATTGGGTAATCTGGATCTAAGTTGTTGATTTTTTGTTGTCCAGTGACGTCGTGGGGTACACGGAAGGTTTACTTACTAAATACTGTTATCGTTAAAGTTGCCTTGTTCATTCAAGCTGCCTTGTTCACTTCACTATGTGGGTTTTGCTCTATGAGCAGGGTTGTATTGGAACATATACGTTATTGTGATGAACTGACGGCAACGTGGTCTTAGGTTTGCAGCTTGGAGCTTCGCGCCTCGGTAGAACATAAACTCCGAGCTACAAACCTCAGGCCATGTTACCATCAATTCATTACAATAACTTATAATGTCTTTAGATGAGCTATTAACCCTTTGAGACTTTAATTATCCTGACGTTCAAACGTCACTGGGAATTCCGTTTCTTCAATGTTTTTCAAAATGCGACGTCAAACGTCGGAAAGTACAAATAACAAGATATTTTTCACATTAGTGATTAACTGGTTGAGGGCTAGATTATTTTGTGTGGTCTGAATTTGTTATTCAAAACTTGTTTTGTTACAAATTATTGGAGAGTGCCCACAGGCACTCTCCAATAATTTGTAATACAACAAATTTAAATAACCCAAATATTATTTGTGTTTGACTGAATATGAAATATAAGCAAGGAAAGTGTTGGCTTTTACTCTGATATCCTCATTTTTTGAAAGCCCTTATTGTGGCTTCTAGTACTCAACCAGTTAAGAAGTCTTCACAGCAGGATTATATTAGTATTTTAAACTCGAATAATATTTGTCCCAATGGTTGTCACTGAGCGCTATTCGTGAGAAAATAGGAATTGAGGTTAAATCTTCAAAAAACATATGACCACAAAGTACCAACGCGCTATTTGATTTCGTACGTCACAATACGTTGAAAAGTATCAAAGGGTTAAGACGAGGCGTCTACAATCGCTTTTTTGCACGACACTTCCGCCGATTGCCTTGGATAATTTTGACCGCTGATCCGACTCACATACCACCAAACTAGCAACTTCAAATATTATTATGGTTCTGTGGAGGTTTCTGAACAAGCCAAGCAGCCATGTTGTTATATTAATGCTAGATATTGTGTGGGGCGTTCCGGGTTGCTGACTGGGAAAATGTGTTATAACTTCCAGCCTCTTTATATCGAGTATTGTGGCTGAAAGTACAGGGCATTACGCAGGGCACCATTCAGCAAACTAGAATTTTATATAATAATCTGCCAAATTTTCAAATTCGACGGATAAGTCCTAAAGAAATTTTTGTTCAAAGTGTTTCAATTTCGATCAGCTTTTCTGCCTTTTGATTTGCACAGAATACTACTATGGGGCAAAAGTAGTATGCAATTATTGAACGAAGAGGCAAGCATCTTGGGGGGGGGGGGGGGGGGGCACCCACCGAATTTATGCTCCTGACTGAGTTATGCATCATTCAGAGCATGGTAAAGAATTTTGTCATGTTACCGCGTCCGTCTGCAAAGAGTTTATCATTTCCGGTCAGTGCTACAAGTATTTTGTGTTTCACATTGCGCACAGAAATTAGTAATACGAAGGTGGGCACCCAATACACATGTCCTATCAGCTTGCCAAAAGTAATTCAATACGGTATTTTCTCGGTAACATTTTCCTGTAGAAGTACCGGCAGCTCGTTGCCAGTAGTTTTGTCGTATTTTAACAATATATTTAAGAGGTTACAAAATATTTTCTTTCTTATTTGTCTGTGTGCATGTGTGGTGGCGTGTTTAGGATGGTGTGTGTGTAGGATTTTTAAAGCTCATCATCAATACGCCGATATCATGTTCTTATGCTAATTTGCAATAAACAACGCGAAAAGATGGGGAGGTCGCCAATTACACCGCGTTTGACACAACTCAAGGAGCTTTACCAAACTACAGAGAGGCGGCGGAAGGACCAAAAAGTGAGGGATCATACCTTTCTGGGTACCGCAAGAGTGTAGGATGGAAAATAATTTTTCTTCGGGGGAGGGGGGGGGGGGAGGGGGGTCAATGGTAGTGGGGCTTTGTATTCATGCAAAATATATAAATTTATATACGCTACCCCCTCACCCTTGAACCCACTCTATTTAAGCCACTAACCTCAGCGTATTATTTTGTTTTGCTTTTACTTAAACCTTAGAACCCTGGTGGTATTTTCCAAATCAATTCAATGGCAGCAATTGAAAGAGGCCATATTCATTATTTGTGGGCAGACGAATTAATATGTTCAACGTGCAGTCTCAGGGCTATTGATTGGTTTTCCCCACACATTCACTTACCAGCTATTATACTTCATGAATTTATAACCTATCATGTTCATGGGCCGAAAAAGCGGCCTCTCGGGTACAAAGGGCTAATCATAACTTTGAAACCGTCCTTTGAAATATTACGCTCCATTTGGAGCTTTCTATTTTTATTCAATAAAATCTTGAACATTAATGTGGTCATATATGTATAGGTGATGTGTAGTAATGCCGTTCGGGTACCTATAATTCTTGAAAAAAGTGTGGTGGGGGACACGTTTCCCCTGTGCCCCCAGGCTCCGCCACCCATGAAACTACATTTAATGGGCAACAAATTACTTGACAGAAATAAAAAAAAAATAAAATAAAATAAAAGCATACAAAGGCGAGTTCGGTTTATCCGGGCATGGTCTTCAAGTAAAAAACGTGAAATCTGCATAGTGTATTTGTGTATATTGCACCTATACCGTCAACATTATAAGTTATTGTGATGAATTGACGGTAACATGGTCTGAGGTTTGCGGGTCAGAGCTTATGTTCAACCGAGACGCGAAGCGTCGAGGTTGAACATACGCTCCGAGCTGCGAACCTTAGACCATGTTACCGTCAACTCATCACAATAACGCATATGTTCCAATAGACACTACCCATAACCCAAAACCTACATCGTGAAACACGCAAGGCTTATTTACTAAACTTGTGATCGTTAAAAGTTGCCTTGTTCAAGGCAACTTTTAACGATCAGAGGTTTAGTAAATAAACCTCTCGTATGCCCCACGACGGCCTGGATAAATAATCAATAAACCAGATAAACGCATTCCATCTCAGTTCAAATCGTAAATCTGCTTGTAATTTGAACAACACTTCACCCGGAACGCCGTCTGCTGCACGCGTGAAAAATCCTGAAAAACTAAGCGGCTTGCTTGTCACTCCATTGATGAAGCAATTACGAAACGGGCGACATCATTTCAAATATTTTGCGTGGTGACGTCAGACGGTAACATTTGTTACTGGAGCCGTAAACATAAAAGAAACAGCGTCAGCTCTTATCCAATCAGAGGGCGAGGATTTTACTCTTGTTTATTTTGTGTACTTTTGTAAGTAATGTGTGTGTGATATATATATATATATATATATATATATATATATATATATATATATATATATATATATATATATATATATATATACAGTTAGTGTTTTTATTTCTTACAAATGTACACATATGTTGTAGGTATAGGTGTAATATACACATATATAGACGTTCCCGCGATTCGTTGCTGACGATGTTCTATTTTGAAAATAGTTTAGGAACAACAGAAAACACGATTGAAGATAACCAGAACACATATCCTTTCGCCAGGCTTTCGGAATCAATTGTGTCCGTTCTCCACTTTACATGTAATAAGCATTTGTGTTACTCAAAATACTTAAAATGGGTACTGATGAGCTAATGACATTTAATTCATATTGAAAGGAGTTAACAACCCAGTCGCGACGATTGTATAATGTAAATGAAGGTTGTTATTAAGGTCGTCTTAAGAACCGAATGTAAAATGTGACCCTTCGCTTTAGAAATGTCGGCCAATTACCACGTGCAAATTGAGGATGGTATCAACAAACTCTTAGCGCCATGTAATCATCTTATCCTTAATACCCATACAGACAGAATGTCGCTGCTATTAGATGAGTCAGAAATGTGAAAATGTTGTGTTAAATATCATTATTTTATCGAAACTGGAATATTCAAATCACATTAGCGTAACATTGACACGGGTTACACGAACTGTTAAGCTTTTCATGCAATCATCACGGATTGAATTAATAGAAAGCCTGCAAAAGCAGCTCAAGAGTTCGACAAGAGGTTTTATGTTATCGCGACTGACGTCTGCATTATAATGCTCGACGCGCATGACAATTAAATTTGTCAATTCACGTTTCAGAACGGATATTAGATTCTGACACCCATCTATGTTGTTGGGAAAGATATCTTACGTATGATTTATGTGCCATGGTAAAGCTGGAATCTGATAAAATCAAAGCTACGATGAGAGGCGGCGGAGCCGGGGGGAGCTCAGGGGACACATGCCCCTCCACTTTTTTCCACAGATATGTTTCGCAGTTTCATAATGAGTTAAAATATAATTTGCAAATCCAAACAATATTTATCCAAAGAATCCCACTTTCGGTCGCTTCGGTCCGTTTCTTCTCCTTCAACTATCTTCCAACCCCGAAGGCCGGCTTCGGATTGAAAGATGGTTGAAGTAGAAGAAACGGACAGGACAGTGACCACATAGCGGCATATTCACCTAAACGAGAGACTATAGCGAGTCATGGTGCATTTACCGATATACGATTGTAACCTTTCTCACACTGGATCGAACCATGGTAGCACTGTAAATTTGTGCCCCTCCACTTTTATCGAGCTTCCGCCGCCCCTGGCTACTACCCGTATAAGTTTTAATTCCGGGTTCTCCAGGTAGAACTTGGAATTCCAATTTCTACCAGTAGAAATTAGAATTCCAATTTCTACTGGTGGAAGTTGAGATCACTGATCTCAACAACTGGACTGCAGGAACGTCTGTGAAAAACATTGAAACTCCCCCCCCCCCCCCCCCCCCCCCCATCAAAAATTGGCGTCAAGTCAATCAACGCTACTCTTCACAAACGATGTATACATTTATTATTTATTAATTTATTTATTATTTATTGGGTTTAACGACACTTTGAACAGCCAGGGTCACATCGTGTCGGACAGTTTACGGGTGGTGGAAACCACCGGAGATAACCACCGAGCAATGGCGAGTAATGCCATACTCCTCAACGTACGAACCCAGCTAATGTCAGACGCCTTAGCGTACCAACTCCGCACAAGTAGGATGAGCATTGGTTTAGGCAAGCGCACCATCGACGTGCACTACGCCTTGGTACACCGCACCACCGTGCTATTATAGTTTCCACTGATAGGAAGTGAAATTACCCAATTCTCTATTCTTTATTCGTAACATTATAAATTATTGTGATGAATTGATGGAAACAAGGTCTGATGTTTTCTGCTCGGAGCTTATGTTCAAGGCAACTTTTAACGATCACAGGTTTAGTAAATAAACCTCTCGTTTACTCCACGATGGCACTGGATAAATAATAAAAAAACCAGATAAACTCAATCCATCCCAGTTCAAGTCGTAAATCGATTTGTAATTTAAACAACACTTCGTCCGGAACACCGTTTGCTGCAGGTGTAAAAAAAAATCCAGAAAAAATGAAGCGGCTTGCTAGTCACTTATTTGATAAAGCAATTACGAAATGGGCGACGTCATTTCAAATATTTCACGTTGTGATGTCAGAAGGTAACATGTGCCATTGGAGCCGTAAACATAAATCAAACTACGCCAGCTCTCATCCAATCAGAGGGCGAGGATTTTACTCATATTGGAACAAATGGAATCATTTATTTCAGAAAAATATAAGGCAAGGAAGAAAAGGGTAAATATGACGAAAACAACAACAAAATTTCACGAACAGTTCAAAATTCTCTTGCTCAGCAAATAAAAAAAACTATGGTACGAAAATATGTTTTGTTTATTATTTAGTTTCTTCTTGACTTCAATTTGTCGGGCCAGGACATAAATTAATTTGAAATGATTTACAAATACAACTTCCCGTAATACTTTTGAATTCATACATTACAAACCAACTAGAATACCCAGAGGTTTGAAACAGAAATTGGAATTCCAAGTTCAACCAGAAAAACAATATTAAACACTATTTTATTTCTTGAAACAGAAATGGGTTTGGCAAACAGGCTATGCCTGCAAATAGCCTCCCCCAACATAGAAAACGATACATTAATAGCATGGAGTATGCGCAAACGGAGATAAAGATATGTATCCTTAAAAAGTATGGGTTATTTAATATAATCTAGACACGGGTGACTAAATGTTGTGCAGAATACATTTCCCTGTCTCATTTGGTAGAACAATAACAAGTTTGACGTTGTGTTGATTTTTGTAAGCACGGCATGTGAACACTTCACGCAGACCCGGGGGCGCGGTTGCTCAGTGGTAGACTGTTGGACTTCTATGCTAGAGGTCCCGAGTTCGATCCGCGTCCGGGACGACCCGCGTTGTCCTTGGGCAGGGCACTTTATCCCGACTGCCTACATGGGGCCACGATGACGCCGTGTACTAAGGCGTACTGCACGTTGATGGTGCACGTGTCTTCAACCGCTGTAATCCTGCTTGAGCGGAGCTTGAACAGAGTTAGAATGTTGAGGAGCTGACAGTTGCTCGTCGATGCTCGGTGATTCTCTCCGGGTATTCCGGCTTCCTCCACCCGTAAAATTGTCACGGTCACGATTAGCCATTGTGCACTGTGACCTTAAACATAAGTGAATAAATAAATAAATTCACGCAGACCCACTGAGTTAGCCAGCACAAACATGTATATACACACACATATACATACGTACGCTCGCATAAATGTACATATAAACACATACATATGCATACATCTACATCCTTATGTCTCGCCAAAACACTTCGTGAGGAATGTATGCACTCTTTTTATTCACAATAATTCCATTTTCATGTCGACTAAATCGGGCGTAAAAAAACTTGAAAGTCAGCTTCTGTCAGTTCAATCTGACATTCTACCAGTAGAATTTAGAATTTCATACACTGCTGGCAGAACTTGGAATTCAAACTTCTGGCAAAATCTCAGATTCTAACAGATTCCAGATTTTACCACATTACTTTCACCCTATACCTCCCATGAATAGCAGATGACACATGTAAAATAATTTCCTGAATAACTCAAACTTTCATTTTTGGACTCAAAAACATGCTTTATAACCGCTCATTGGAACGAGCTCGTTCCAACAAGGGGTCATAAGCTATCTGTTGGTGCTAAACAGCAAAAAATAATGAAATTTGATTAACGATTTATATGTGATTAGCGCTGGTCCGTTTTGGTCGTGACGCTGAGTAATGGGTAAACCCAGTTGAGATGGTCTGCTACCACTGTCGCGTATTACATAATTTCTTCATTCTCAGCTGAATCATCACTTTCTCGATGACGTTGAAGGATATTAATTCAAACATTCCCACTTTTTCTCAATCAACAGATAAGATGTTCGTTTGGGACAAAATGCAAATGTGCTGTAAATACACAGAACGACACACAAGTGTCGTTCTGTGTTTATTACACGCCTTCTCGTCTATAAAAGCAATTATTAGAAGGAAGCTCAGCAATTGATTTAACAAATCGTCCCCTGAGTTCCAATGTGTGTTCTATGTGCCAATAGGCACATAGAACACACTGGAACTCAGTGGATGAACTGTCAACAAGAAGAACACATTTTATCGCCAACCAAATTTACGAAGGGAACCCTTGTTACTATTTTAAGCTATCTATCCTCTTCTATTTAGAAATAGTCCGGCAACGATTTCTGTTACGCACATATGTGCAGAACAGATTTTCATTTTCCGCGTGGTCTGATGTTGCTGTAGATGAGGATTTCATAGAATATGCGTGTAATAAAATCGAAAAATGTGAAAAAGGACTTCAGATGTAAGCATAACGTTTCATCTCTCTCGAAATGAGACCTTATTCAATATTGAAAAGAAGTGTTAACAAATGTTACCATTCAACTCTATAATACATTGTTTATATTCAAGAAATCATTTTTCTTTTTCTGTTATTATATTATTGACAATGTTTTGTAATCTTTCAACAACGTTTTTCTTTATTCACGAAGTTACAGATTTTCGAGGGTCCTCAACGCATGAGATTTAATGAGTAAATTATTACAGACGTTCAAAGTGTGGCCTTGACGCGAAGATGCCTTTGTAATTCTTAAAAGAGGATTATCTTATTAGACAATTACGTTTTCAATGGGAAATCACCATTTGTCATCAAAGGAGAATATGAAATTGCACAATTCCATTAACATAGTCTTTTAAGAAAAAATAATATTCACAAACACCGTCTGATGCTAGTAATCTGGTTGAACAGTAACTTCTCTCTGGCTATTTTACGGCTTCTATCAATCTATCAAGCCACCAGTCAAATTCTTAAACAAATCTGACCCTGTGATGGTCTGGAGCCAGTCTAGCACTTAACTGGCAGAGTGCTAAATTATTTTTGGACAACAAAATTTCTTCACATATCTTCTTCACTTTGGAACAATCTATTAGAGAGTGTCGAAAGGCACTCTCCCATAAAATGCAACAAGGCAAATCCTCACAAGAAATAATTTCCGTTCAAAGATAATATGGATCGCTTCCACAGAATATGAAGCCTTTAACATGTGTTACCCACACTTCAGAATAAAGCCCGAATTTGAGCTTCCAGCGCTCAACCAGTTAAATAATTAATTGCCCATTTTCAGACTTAAATATCCTATCCGATTGGATCTAGAAATCCGAATCTTTACAAGAAATGTTTCTCAATTGAGACTTGATTTGACCGAAACTTTTGTGATATTCGATTAGATATTAAATTCTAATAAATAAATAAAATAATTAAATAAATAAATAACCTATGTTACTACCCGTGAAAAGCCCGTATGCTAATTTTTAGCTTTTAATCCCACTATCTGTGTAAAGCTTCTATTGCGGTTAAAATATTTACACCAAAAGAAGGAAGTACATCCAACTTGACCTTTGACATGACCTGATTTGCCGACTTCGATACATTCACACTTCGCCATGTTTCATTCAAACATTCGACGTTTTGCGGTACTACCTTCTACGTGCAGTGACTTATTAAGTTTAAAATATCTAGAATTAAATTTTTAAAATAAAATTTAAGAATTGTTAATAATAATTTGACTGAAAAAGAAAGGTAAATTCAATCAACTTTAACGATGTGTCTAGCTGTCAATCAAGCATTCACGTGCAGCCGGTTGAACTGCCCACCGGCGCAGATGTAAACAAAACAAACCCATGTTTTTTGCGATAGAAAGTATCGTTTTTCGCCATTTTAAGTGACAAAGTCGATTATTTATTAAGAGCATGGTATAAATGAAAAAAATAGGTACTAGAGCCGGAAATTAAATTTAAACTCTTAGAATAAGGTCGGCAGATCCTCGTGGTTGAAACCCTTATCCACGCGTGGTTTAAATCTGATTTGCTGACGACGATTTTTATTATCTGGTAAACGCATGCGTGGGCATCACTACTCTCGCGTAGATTACGACAAGTCCACGGCGACTGAACTGTATATTCAAAAATTAAAAACTCGTTTCTCTGACATTAACACGGAATGTCATATTAAACATCAGCAAAACCAACAGCACTAGGTCGCGACAGAGACGAAATTTTCTAGAACATTGCATCTCAATTTTACGGATGTTTTTTCAAAATTTTATCCTGATTTTGCATTATAATATTGATAAACTCTCTGTCTACCAGTTGAAATGTGTAGTGACCAGATCACAAACCCATCAAGATGCGATCGAGAACGAGATCGATTTTCCTATCACAAGTAATAAAGAGAAATTAGCCATATTTTGCTAAAGAAAATTAATCTTTTGTTTCACAGGCAGCGGCGCATTCGTTTTTTCGGCCAGCATTCGTCATATTTATTTTTGAGGTAAAATTCAAAATGTATAAATCAATCATAGGATGTGATTTTAGCGGTTTCGCATTGCGATTTGCGATGCAATGTGTCGTATACGTTGATACATACAGATTATCATGATAATGTGCATGTCCTGTGATTTGTATCAGATTCGAGGTGGTGTCCAGAATGGGGTCTCAACGAGCCGGCTTTGCCGGCGAGTTGTGATCCCATTTTTGGACTCCACCGAGAATCTGATACAAATCACAGGACATGCACATTATCATGATAATTCATTTATCTAACAATTCTGTAACATAAACAGATTAAATCTTAACCCTTTACCCAACGTAACAGCCAAAACCGGCCAATGCTATTCTAAAAAAATCGCCAATTAATTTTCATTATTTTTTTCATTTTTTGTCTCAAAAACATAGGTTATGATCCCTCGTTGGAACGAGCTCGTCGAGCTCGTTCCAACGAGTGGTCATAACCTATGTTTTTGAGACAAAAAATGAAAAACATTAGTTATTCAATAATTTTTTTTGCAAGTGTCGTCTGCTTTTCATGATAGGTAAAGGGTTAAATTATTTTCAAACATTTTTGGGACATAATGTTCGGTCGATCACTGAAACGCACATAAAATGTATCCATGCACCTCTTATGACAGCCCGTAGCGCTACCGGAAACGAATCGTCTATGTGATACGGAATCAGAATGAGTCATCTATATGATACGGAATTTGAACACATTATGTGATACGTTCCGTTTCTCGTAGTTTTCAGGCCAAAATTTATATGATTGTTTGATAAATGTGTCGTATACGTTGATACAGTATTGTTATTCTCTTCGCGAAATGCAACACGATTCTCGTATGTATGTATAAAATTAATATTTAACTGGTTGGGGTAAGGCTATTTTTGGTGGTCTGAATTTCATCACATCTCAGGCATTCTCAATAAGTTATAATGGAACTAATTTGTTTTAACAAACTATCATTTACGTCTGACTGAATACGAAACATGGGCAAGGAAAATGTAGGCTTGTGTACTGATACTCTTATTTTTGAAAGGCCTGATTGTGGCGTCCAGCACTCAACCAGTTAAAAATCTCCTTATTATTTTTGATCTCCATTTAAGTTGTTCTATATTGACTGTAAATTGTATGACCACTGTTCCAAAAAAAACATCAGAGAAATCAACATGGAAGCTCCAGTATTTAATTTTAGGCTCTCAGGACTGGATTTTAGGCATCGGCGTCCATTCCATTAGGAATAAAAAATAAAAACCGCCCTCCCTCAAATATTTAGAAAAAATGCCTGAGAATCAATTATTTAATTTTGTTTGGCCTTGATATGTAGATTTTCTATCAAGACTATGTCGTAAAAAAAATTCTTCTCAGAGTGGACGGATGAAATTGCGAATATAGGGTTCTTATGACACTTTCATGCTAAATATATCGAGATAACCACCGTATATTGAGTGCTAGGTGTAGTTTAAAAAGCCAAAAAACGTGCATACTTAGTATTGCTGTACGATTTTTTTCAGCACATGCAGGAGACTGGGGGTATCCAATGATTCATATTTGCTATAACAATGAAGATGCCATACACTGCAAAAAATATTGGTTCTCTTTAGAACCAAAACTGGTTCTAATCTTGTCCTTGAGATGGAACCAGTTCTGTTTAAACAGTATTTGTTTCAAATCAAATAAATTTATAAAGATTAACATTAAATATATACAACCTGAATTCATAAAGTTGATTGTTACTCAGTGAATTTGTGTAGTATACTTATGCCCCGGTCAATGGTCTCAGGATATGGCCCCAGATGCAGAACACGCGTTTAAACGCCAATAAATAAACGGATAAATAAATTCTTGTTAATATACCAATACTTCGAATTGATGGAAGAAATTCAACCACAAACTTACCATCAATAATTCCTCCGACGGCAAACTCAGGCTATGCCAACATTGCAACGACAATAAAATGAATGTAACGATATTTATGGAATACATTATTCATCCATTTTTCCAATCCAGTTAGGCCTAAACTTAACCCACTGAACCGTGATAGTATCTTCCACGCCAATACAGTGTTATTCGTTACTTAGTGGAAGATCAATCAGGATTTTCAACGTGTAGACTTGAGGCTTAATAGTTCTGAACTGTCGTGGAATATACTATAACCCTTTACCCAACGTAACGGCCAAAACCGGCCAGCGCTATTCTCAAAAATTGCCAATTAATTTTCATTATTTTTTTCATTTTTTGTCTCAAAAACATAGGTTATGACCCCTCATTGGAACGAGCTCGTTGAGCTCGTTCCAATGAGGGGTCATAACCTATGTTTTTGAGACAAAAAATGAAAAAAATGAGTTATTCGAGATTTTTTTTGCATGTGTCGTCTGCTTTTCATGTTAGGTAAAGGGTTAAAGGTCCAAAGGGTCAATGTACCAGTTATCCTGTGTTTGAACAGAACTATCTACCTCACATCGTCTTGAAAGCAACATGCGCATTGTTAAGACTATGTACACTTACCTCACACCCACCGTCTCCAACAGCAACCAACTTTTCCCTCCCCACCAACACACGCCTTCATTAGAAGTAGCACTGTATCAACAGTGAACGTGGCATTTATAATATTGAGAAATTAAACGTTCCGTTTATTATAACAGCGACTTTGACCTTCGACCTGCTGCACCAAAAATAATCTCATACACCCATTCGACGGAGGTAAAATGTGCATCGAGCCTGGAATCTGTACGTCCTACAATCTGTACTTCTTTCCTGCAAACACTCGGGTCGGAAAAATGGGCAAGACGACTTCTATAGCGCCCTACCCGTTTTAGGATAATGGGCTATAACTACGAACATACTTTCTCTGCATTTGGTTATAAACCAATGAAATACGCGGGCATTCATTGTCATAACCTAAAAGTAATTTTTTATGGAGCTTACGTGTTTGTGTCCAGACTGTATGGATTGGGCCAACTTTGATCTTTGACCTTGATTTTGGCATAAGACTACATATTTAATATCAACCATGACAAGATCTTGTACGGAGATCTGATTGTCATCTGAAACAAAAATGTGATTTATATATACTACTCAAAGTTTGCTAAGCAGGAAATATTTGACACATTGTGAAATTTGCTTGTGACATATTTGCGATATTTTGGTGGATATGATTGAGGAATGTATTGAGATGGTCCCCAGCATTTACATTAGCTCTCTTGATAGGCAGACTTTTCGTGACAGTCATGGAAAGGATGTGCCCTTGATTTTCGTGATTTTTTCGTTCGTACACTGTCTACATGTGCATGTCATGTGTAGGGTATTGAATCTTCATTTCAACACAATCCCTTGTGATTTCCTGATTGAATATGGCGAAGGCAAATGTAAGAAGACATTTGTCTGAAGCAGAAATGTGGCGGGCTGAAAGGATGGTGGAGCAAGGGGCTACCCATCGTCAGGTTGGTAAAGCCCTTGGTGTGCACCATACGATGATCACAGAGCCTGGGCAAGATTTCAGCAGTACGGCACACCAGTAAGGCGACACGGTGCTGGCAGAGACAGGACAACATCTGCAGCTGATGACCGTTTTTTGATCATTCCGGCCCATAGGAACCGCTTTGCCACCGCTTTGCCACCTTCAGAATGTATCCGGGGTAAACGTTTCGACGCAGACTATCCGAGCAAGGTTGCACGAAGGTTGTCTCCGATTGAGAAGACCATGTATTCACATTCCGCTATCCCAGAACCACCGCCAGGCACGATATGAATGGACCATGGGCCATGTTGGATGGACCAGAGAAGACTGGCGACCTGTCCTTTTTTACAGATGAGTCAAGGTACTGCCTAGACTACACAGATAGACGTCCTAGAGTATGGAGAAGACCAGGAGAGCGATTCCATGCAGCCAACATTGCTGAACATGACCGCTATGATAGAGGGTAAATAATGGTCTGGGACGGCATAAGCTGGAATGGACGTACAGAGCTCTGTGTCCTTGATAGTGGTATATTGACTACACAGCGGTGTATTGATGAGATCCTGGATGCCCACGTTAGATTGTATGCAGGTGCAATGGGTGATAGATTCATTCTGATGGACGATAATGCCCGTACTCATGTTGCCCGTGCTGTCCGTGAGTACCGACAGAGGGGCGAGATTGTGCGTATGGACTGGCCAGCAAGATCCCCTGACCTCAATCCAATCGAACATGACTGGAATGAGTTACAGCTTGTAATTTCAGTCCGTCCAGTCCAACCAATAATTGACCAGGAGCTTGGTGCCATGCTTGTCCAAGAATGGAACAACATCCCACAAAGGACCATCTGGAACCAGAATGGGAGCATGAGAAGGCGTTGTCAAGCTGTAATTAACAATAATGGGTCTCATACTCGATACTGAACCCATATCAGTTCGCTCCGTCAACTTTTTGGCAAATTTGAAAAATTTTCTCTGTTACCAATAATATCCATTTTCCATGGTTATCGCATTCAAAAGTTAAAAAATAATGTCAAACGCAAACAAAATCTCAATTTCTGTACTAAAATCATTAAAGATATAATTAAATAAAAAATATATACACTTTTCATAACAAAATTTTAACTGAAACGTAAAACAGGTTGTTGGGTATTCTTGGTGCTTAGCAAACTTTGAGTAGTATATTTGTGATACAATAGAAGACATTCTGCTGTTGGTATGAACACCAAAAGAGAAGGTATCGCATTATTTCTCTGTGCATTGACAAGTCACTTCTAGTTGTTCAGCTCTTTTGCATTTTAGAGGTCGGGTTGCTTTTGAAGTCGGTCGGTTTTCTTGGTGGTCTAGAATCCGGTCATATAATTTCGATTATTTTATTTAACTATATAAAGCATGTTTAAATGTGTGAGTCTGTGAGTTTATCTGTTACACACCAACGCCTATTTTACGGATATCAAACCTAACTGGAAAGAGCTGCAAAGGGAGTTTGGATACTTAAACAACGAGAACGTGTGTCACGCTGTAATGTTGACATAACATAGTTACGTGGGTGTTCTGTCGTTAGATGAGACATGTCGGTCTGTCAACCCAGTTACAAAGCTCCAAATCTTTTCCAACGGAGTTTCACATATACAGATGATTACAATAGTCCATAGTGCTGGTACTTTGTCGAACTGACCAGATCAGCCTAATTAAACAAGACGCCGCATGTGTAATAATTTGTTTATTACAGTACGGCCGCCGTGGACTGTTCACTTTCTGCGGGTGGCAATATTTCCACGTACGCAATAATATTAGATTAGATTCCAAACACTAATTATAGGAATAATCATCAAAAAATTTAATTAATGAAGCATCGGATACAACCCGGTTCTTCATTAATTAAAATTTTGCTGACGATGATTTTTATTACCTGGTAAACGTATATATGGACATCACTGCCCACGCCAGGATTATGACCAGTCCACGGTGACTGTATTGTATGTGACATTAAATATATAATAAAAGTGTCCAGGACAAAGCAGCTTAACTCTTTACTCAACGTAACGGCCAAAACCGACCAGCGCTATTCTCAAAAATCGTCAATTAATTATCATTATTTTTTCATTTTTTGTCTCAAAAACATAGGTTATGACCCCTCATTGGAACGAGCTCATCGAGCTCGTTCCAATGAGGGGTCATAACCTGTGTTTTTGAAACAAGCAATAAAAAATAGTTATTCAAGAATTTATTTTGCAAAAGGATAATGTTCAATGTTTATGAAAGGATGATGTAATAAGACAAGAATTGTGATAATTGAGAATATGTTAAGTTCTGAACCCAACATGCTATGTTTTCAACAAGAATTGTCTGAGGTGTAGACTGTACTAAAGAAGTGAGGCCTCGGTTGATGTGGACCTCACAATTAATGTATGCCAACCAAAGTTACCAAGTTACAGTAACATCATTCCAAAACGAGTCACCCTACCAAGTTACAATGAAATCCCTTCATAAATATAACTCGTAGACTTTGCTAAAGGAATCTAGGTTACGTGCTCGTCCAGCGGTCACGGCTGGCCTATCACGACCAAAATAGGACAGTCTCATCTAGATATCATACCGAGTCATCCTACCAAATTACAATGAAATCTCTTTTTAAAAAACGACTCCTAGACAGTGCTAAAGGAATCTAGGTCACGTGCCCAAGCGGCGGTAACGGATGACCGATCGTGACTAAAATAGGTCAATTTCATCTGTATATCATACGAGTTATCCTTCCAAGTTACAATGAAGTCGCTTCATAAATATGAACTGTAGACTGTGCTAAACAAATCTAGGTTACGTATTCGTGAGGCCGTCACGGTTGACCGATCACGACCAAAATATGATGTTCTAACCTAGACATTATACAGTCATCCTACCAATTTACAATGCAACCCCTCCATAAATGTAACCTGTAGAGTGTGCTAAAGGAATCTGGGTAACGTGCCCCTGTGACCGTTACGGTTGACCGAAACCCAGCCAAAATAGAACGTTCTCATCAAGACATCATACGCAGTCATCCTACCGAGTTGCAATGAAATTCCTTCATAAATATGACCTGTAGACTGTGCTAAAGCTTTTCGGGTTTTGGGCCCGCGCAGCCGTCACGATCGATCAATCGCCATCAAAAGTGCTCATCTAGACATGACCTCAAATCTGCACATGAAATTTCATGATGATCGGACATGAACTACGGGGTATAGCCTGTGCTAAAAACATGTGAACAGACTCACAGACTTCCGCACGCGTGATGGCAATAGCTTATCTTGACTTTGTCAAGTTAAGCTAAAACTTGAATACGACCTCGGAAATAAAAACAGAAAATACATTATGGAATGCTTATCCACCTTGTTCGGCGTAAAGGAAGTGGAGTTTTTTATTTAGCGCGCGTACGCGCGTGTATATTGGGCTTATAATTGATCCAGGTCATGCGGTGCTGAATTCTCAAAGCGATTCAATTGACCTGAAAAACCAAAAATATGGAACGGTATATATACTGGATCCAAAAATATGCGAAATTCGTTATTACTTTTCGTTTTCATTTTTACTATATTGCTCAAGCATAATAAGCTGGCATACACATTTCTGGATTGATGATGTACTTCCTACCATGCCCCTTTCAAGTGTTTTCGAATGAAGATGTTAACCCCCATAATTTGGAACCTGTTCAATAAACTTGAAATTATTTTAAAATACTTTCTTGTGAACTATCAGACACAATGCTGTGAGATTAGGAATTCAGATTCTTTTAGTGAGAGAGATTTAAAGTTGTTCATAGAAAGTTTATTGTTAATGTTTTAATTGGAAGAGACTGCATGATATATGCACAAAATAAGAGTGTTTCATTGGGATTTTCTCCCGCGATTGTGCTTGCAGAAAACGATTTCTTGTTTCGCATTTGTAGCAGTTCCGCCTCCAAATACAGCGCACATCAGTAACGTCACGTGAGTCTCGTTTCAGATAGGCATGATATGATTCGGATAACTTTAAACGCTCATTTTCCGACAAGCCAGAAGTGATGAGAAAACTACGCGGTATTGAGGGGTTTTGTGGTAGTCATGTGAATAATATATTAAGCCCCCTTGGAGATTAAACAGTATGGGCAGCAAATTTCTGTGCCATTGTGATCTGCTACAAAACGTTTGGGGAATATTTTATTACCGAACCAATGTCAGTAGATTTTTAAATTTTTCTCCAGCTCCATTTACAAGATCCCATTTGGAATTTGGCATCATAGAAAATGTATAAAAAGTCTCTAATATCAAGGTGTCATCCAGAACAAGTTGAGGCTCTTATAGGATTTTTCTATAGGCATAAAAATACAAATCTTATTCTTCAAATCAACAGTAATTTGTTTCCTATGTAGTCGCCGTAACAAATAATCTGATAGTTAACAATCCAGAATGCTTTTCTCCATCAAATGTGTATTAGATTCTATGAATAGACATCAATATAGGAAACACTAAATTAAAACTGCGCAGCGCACCTGATAAACTCTACAAGACAACCTGTTACATGTGCATGGCTGATTGTTACACATGTATTGTAATGTTCATATGAGGTGATTATAGGTAGGAAATTACTGTTCTCACGAACTCAATTACTTCTTATTACATACATAAATCAATACAAACCATAGAGTGAAATCATAAGCTTCAATAAATTTGTTCCAATAATAGTTCCGCTTCACACATTTCCTATCATATTGTGCCCTTAATAAAAGCATTTGACGGAGACGCATCGTTCGTTCACGGTTAACCAATATCGAGCATTATCAGATTTTGTCATTTTATCGGGCAGATGCACCAACATTTCGTCCCCTGACTTCCAATGTGTTCTATGTGCCAGTCGGCACATAGAACACATTGCAACTCAGGGGACGATTTATTGAAAGTTCACGGGCCATTTCTCGAGACCCTTGGGGTATCTACATACAGAACCTAAAGCTCCCAAGAAAAGTACGCAAACTATACGTTTTGCCCTCTGCAGGATTTAATTTGATATACATGTATATTCAGATTAGGGATCAATTCGGTACCGGAAATTCCCGTTTCCAATATCAGGTGTATCAAATTAAATTCTACAGAGGGCACGACGTAGATTTTACGTGCTCAGATTATTTTGGGAGCCTTTATGGGATCTTTAGTTCAGGTATGCAGACACCACAAGTGTACCGAAAATTTTCATTCCCGTTTATGGGAAAATAAGAGCAGAGCCTAGCAGAATGGAAACGAGAATA
Organism: Pictodentalium vernedei; assembly: GCA_031216915.1. NCBI lineage: Eukaryota > Metazoa > Mollusca > Scaphopoda > Dentaliida > Dentaliidae > Pictodentalium > Pictodentalium vernedei. The sequence continues at coordinate 425,215,213 of CM062292.1, forward strand.
ATGCGTTCGTCTGCCACTACAATTCCAGTGTGAGTTCCCCCAAACTATCTGCGATTTGATTTACATTTCGTGGCTTCTTCGCCTATAGCTCCTCGATAACTCCAACAGATGATGTCGGTATCTTTTTAACCATCTCCAAATTTTGGACGCTTGCAGTTCTAAATACTAATGTTCACGTCGGGAATCCCAGCGCGAGCAAATAGCATTTAGAAATGCGCGCGTCCAAAAGTGTATTGCCAAAAGGAACGTCAATACTTATTTCTACTATATACCTTCTGATATCCGGAAAATTCTCGCTCTCAAAAATCACAATGATAATTATGGACGTGACAACTGTTACTTATTCCCAGTTCCTTATTCAACATTCGTTATCAATTAATTTTATCAGTTGACAACGAATGTCGAATAAGGAACTGGGAATAAGTAACGGTTGTCACGACCCCATGATTATAATTACAACCAACAGGCTGCTGGTCGTAATTGCCATTTATGAGTGCCAGAATTTCACGGTTCCCAGATTTTCTATCTCAAAAAATCCTGTTCCTCGTTCCATGAAAACTAGTGAATATAAGAAGGCTCAATTCAGATTTATGGTAGCTAGGCAACTCAAATATGAATTAGATCAAGAGAAGATACAAGTAAAATGAATTTCGATTGCGAAACTAAGAAACGAAGGAGTCAGTCAATGCTTCTACACTAACCATCTGTTAAAAAAGACAGATGAGGGCGAAATGTGACCTAACACTGTACTTTATTGTGCAGTAGAGACAACGTAAGCGTATGACTTCAATACTTTTTGAGAGCTTCGGTGGCATCGAGGCTAAATTCGATGCGGCCTCGCTTTAGTCTCGTTCCCATCTAAGCATTAAGTAAGTAATTATTGAAAAGTTGCCTGATCTTTTGTGGCAGTGCTCCAGTAGTCCAGAATTATCCCTGGTTGAATCATGTTTGCGACCATCACTATCAAACGCTCAAATAACGATAACCGTTTCCGTTCTTTCCAGAGCTAGATAAATTATTTCACTATTTACCGAAGACATTACAAGATCGTAAACGGACAACTTCAACGTCAAAAATATAAACAGTTAACGCTTGAAACCTTAATTTAGAGAACAGCATATATTCCATGTGAATATTACTGATGCGGCATCGTCAACAATGGGTTGAACAATAATGTCTACAGACATCAGACAAATTCATTTTTCATTTGTAGGGAATATTCATTTTTATTATTTTTGTAAAAAGTTTTTTTTTTTTATCTAAATCAGAATTTTTGTACCAAACCCATATCCCTAAGATACTATTTCTTATCACGGGATTGGGGGGTGGGGTGGGGGGGGGGGGTGGGGTTATGTCTATGTAAGTTTAGAAATGTATTAATGTATCGCCCCCTGAGTTCCAATGTGTTCTATGTGCCTACTGGCACATAGAACACATTGGAACTCAGTGGACGGTATGCAAGATCATCTTCGCTTATAGTCATTTCAGACATGCGCCTATCAACTGTTCTAACCCATTCACAGATGTCTGGGAACAAGAAAATATCAGCAGAGCTGATGGATGCTCTCCGAATATGAGCCCAAAGATAAGGCATTATGGTGATGGTTTGTAACGCAATGGAGATAAAGACAAGTAGTACAGCTGTCAAAATTTCAGGAAAGTAGATTGTGTTCGGGTCTGTAAATATATATTTCGTTTTGTTGTATGTCATGAGAGGTAAGCGATCTGTGACCTTGATATTATAACATTGGGTAAAGGTCAGAACACGCGTGATTCAAGAGCAAGCACAGTGTTTAGTTAGAACGATACACTTCAGTTGTGAGCAACCATTAAATGAAGTCTGAACAAGATCTGTCCATTGAGTCCATTTTTCTGGCCCAGGCAGTCAGAACACACGTATGCTTTCTGACCTTGATTTTAGAGTTATGGCCCTGGGCTAAGGTCATGACAGACCCTTGAGTCATAAGGAATCACCGTGTGAAATATGAACAGCATCACTCCACTGACCTTGAACTTTGAACTATGACATTACATCCAGGTAATGACATACCCTTGAGTAATAAGCAATCATTGTGTAAAGTATGAACAACAATGATCTGTCGAATAATTGTTTATAGACCGGATAAAGAATGGAGAAACAAACAAACGAATGGTCTGTTACCTAGTCCTTGGAGCTATGACCTTGCCAAAGGGTCAGATCACACTTTGGGTCATAAACAATCTATGTGTGAAGTCTGAACCAGATTGGTCCATGGAATGATTTTATTTATGGCCCGGAGAAAGTTAGAATGGAGAAACAACAAACGTAAGATCTGTGACCTTGAACTTGGCGTTAGGACATTGAGTCACGATAATGACACAACCTTTGGTCATAAACATTCTTTGTGAGACGTATGAACAAGATCTGCCCATTCAATAATGTTTATGGACCGATCAATGTAAGAATGGAGAAACAACTGAACAAACGGTCTGTGACCTTGTTCTTGGAGCTATGGCCTTTGATCGAGGTCATGACACACGCTTCGGTCATCAGTAGACATTGTGTGAAGTATGAACAGGATCTGTTCATGGCATTTTTATGGTCCGAAAAAAGGTTAGAATGGATGCACGCTCGGACGGACGCACAAAACAGTTACTGCATGCCCCCTAAAACCTTTTGGGAGCATAAAAGGGTGAAATGGAGAGTGGGGGGAAAATGTTCAATCACTCTGACATACAGAGCTACTAACAAGAGAAATCACCAATGCAATTTGCCTGCTCCCCATGTGTTTCTCCATCTGATTCATTGCGCTGAAGGGAGACAGACTTAGCTTGGTTTTGTGCCCAGGCAGGCTGTTAGTTTTGCTGAAGCGAACCTTTAAGACGACTCGAAAAGTCGTTGTAACAACAGGAAGGATTAGGACAACAACTATAAGGCAATCAAAAGTTCAAAATCTGAATGCATTCTGTGGAAGACACCCATATATTGACTCATCAAATGTAACACAGAAATAGGAAAGACCGTGAATGAAATATTTTGGTGGTACAAATCATGGATGTATGTTTAAGGGAACGTTCGACATAACTTAGGTCAAATTTCAGGTAATTTTCGCCAAAGTTCAAAAAAGGCCCGAAAGGAGTTCGATTCCCGTCCAGGACGACCCACATTATGTCCTTGGGCAAGGCACTTTATCCCGAATGCCTACATGGGGGCAAGATGGCACCGTGCACTAAGGCGTACTGCACGTCGATGGTGTACATGTCTTCAACCGCTGTAACCCTGCTTGATCGGAGCTTGAACAGAGTTAGAATGTTGAGGAGCTGACAGTAGCTCGTCGATGCTCGGTGGTTCTCTCCGAGTACTCCTGCTTCCTCCACCCATAAAACTGTCGTGGTCACGATTAGCCATTGCGCATAAGTATGTGACCATAAACACCAATAAATAAATAAATATAAATAACCCTTTGAACTCGTAAGACCATTTTTTTTCTTATTATAAGAGGTCCGTACACGGGGCATTGATGATAAAATAATAACTGCAGTCAGCAGTCATCGGCTACAGACTGCTGCTATTATTTTATCCTCCCTGTATATTGATATTGAACTGATCCATCTCACTGTAGGAGTACACAAAGGCGATACCACTAGGCTTCAAAGGGTAACTAAACTAAATTATATGTATTTTATAACATTTATTGATTGCGTGTGGTGAAAAATATAATTTTAAGGGCCAGATCAGGTCATTTTCAAGGACCCATTAGACAATTTTTGAGACTATTTTGATTACGATTTCTGATTAAGACTACAGATATTAATTAACACCCAGAAGCCTAAAGCCAAGTCTGGTCATCTTCGCTGTTGTACACAAGTGACCCATGCTGGCGTTCACAGTCGGCGGAGGTTCGATAAAGGTGGAGGGGCACAAATTTTTAAGGCTACCATGGTTCGGCCCAGTGGGAGTAAAAGTTACAATCGTATATCGGTAAATGTATCGTCACACACTATAGTGTCTCGTTCAGATGAGCATGCTGCGGTGTGGTCACTGTCCTGTCCATTTCTTCTACTTCGATCATCTTCCAACCCGAAGGCGTATTACCTAACCCTGTGATCTTATTAACTAAGCTATTCACACCTTTTTCAGTTCATAGATCTGAAAACTGTGTGGACGAGCTTAGGTGATGAAATATAAGTACCAGTGATTCAAGTCAGGTTTTTACATGTTCTACACTTACATTTATTTATTTATTTATTTATTTATTTATTTATTTATTTATTTATTTATTGGGATTTAAAGACACTTTCGGCAGCCAGGATCACTTCGTCCCGACAGTTTTACATGTTGGGGAAGCCGGAATACACAGAGAAAACACCGAGCGGGGCGAACAACTTTCAGACTCCTCAACGTACTAACTCCACAAAAGCAGGGTTAGCATTGGTTCAAGACAAATGCACCATCGACGTGCAATACGCTTTAGTACACAGCGTCACCGTGCCGCTGCCTGGGCGATCGGGATTAAGTGCTTTGCCAGGGGACATTTGGCCGTTTGCAGGTGATCACCCTCTCCCACATTTTTTCTAGATTCACCACCATTGTTCAGAGATTAATCTTACTAATTTGTATACAAAAAGTGCTAATACCCAGGTCGCTTTATGTATGAATGTTTTTTGCTGTCGGACAGAGTTGAAGTTGGTGTAAACTGTTCACAATACGATCGAGGAAAGCAGTTCAAATACCTCGAAAAGCAGGTACTGTATTTTTGACAGATATATTAAACAGAAATTACATAGAATTATATTGGTAAACGCTAATATCAAAGCCGCGTCATGTACGAATGTTGTTTTGCCTATGTCGTAGGTTTCCTACACAATGTTTGGACTGTGACAGGACTCAGAGGGGGAAGCTACTCAACAACTCTAAAAAAAATACTGTATTTTTTTAATTTTCAGAAGTGGACTGTTACAAAGTTAGGTGACCTTGAAAATACACAAGGCAAGTGCTGAGTGATTAAATTGTTTTCCTGGAAAAGTCCACAATAGTGCACTACATCATATTTGGTCTACAGGAATGTGGTCTGAAGTCTCCAAATTACAAGATCAATATCCATTAATGTAGATAACTACAATTCCTTTGTAAGATGAATCTCTTGTAATGTGTGAATGGAATCAGAAACTACAACAACTATAGCTATATCGATCTCTCTCAAATGTCAAGTTGGGTGACATCCGATGCGCATGTTTATGAGAACCTATTTGTGTTCATTGTGAGCTGTCACTCAAAACTCGTATCGTAATGGATATACAAAGTTACTGTTGAAAATACGATAAAGTATTGGCAACTAGCTGCCCGTATACTACTGTAACATTTAACTGGTAGAGTGCTGGAAGCCCATATTTGGGCTTTACTCTGAAGTGTCAGTACCAGCACTTAAAGGCTTCATATTTTGTGGATGTTGTTCATACCACCTTTGAAGTGAAATTATTAAGTCTGTTAGGATTTGCCTTGTCACAATTTATGGGAGAGTGCCTCTTGGCACTCTCCCATAAATTATAACAAGGCAAACATATGTGGACAAATTTTGATGACAAAAATAATTCAGCACTCTACCAGTTAACGGTAAAATCCGTATTTTTGAAATGGAGACATTTTGTTCGATCGAGAAGCAGAACCAAGGATCTGATATGTATACATAGCTTCACAACATCAGACGCTTGTCAAGTGATCATCATCAAAAGTTGACCAATTAATATTTTTAACCTGCAGCCGATTGGCTGCAGGTTAAAAATATTAATTGATCTACCTTGAGAGTGGACTTTTCCCAGACAGATTGGCTTGGATGATGCTGTTGCGCAAAAGCAGTAATCAAAGAATTAAATTAAATGGATTCGTTCTGAAAAGACAAGCCCCACTAAACATGAGTACTTCTCCGTTTACTGCTTTTTATTTGGGTAAACACGGTAGTTACCGTACAATTTTACGGCGAGTGGACCAACAGCTGGTTGTCAGTGGATTACCGTAAATTTAACTGCATTTTCTAAAGTGTATCCACAAAAAGTGGATTGAATGTATGCATACCGTTTCACGTTTCTCTTCCAAAAAACGCAGTCAATATTTGTCAGTAAGATCAAACATTAATTACAGTAACATGTGATTTACAAGTTTTTCATTCAATTTACCCATGCCCTGTCTATGCATGGAAAGAAGGGAGAAATCATCTTCAGGGTAGGCTTTTCTTCACTGGCATAGAAAAAAAGTTTGGATGGAAAAAAATTATACTGAAACCCTGTCATGATAATGAATTGCAAAGTGCTTTTATTGGCACGTTGTTTGAAAGAGCTTTCGAAACTGATCCCTTTAATAAGGCCCCTTTATATTGCTCTAAAAACGTTGTCCCAAGTGTATTCTTCCTTGATAACTGTACTGGTAGGATACATTTATCGTAACAGCGTTGTCACATCATTGTTGGCTACCTCTACAGGGAGCCAACAATAATGAAGAAACACTGTTAAGTTATCTGCAGTATACGGAAATTATTATCAAAAAAATAATCTAAGATCTAAGAGTTCTTCCAGTATTGTACCCAGAGCCGTAACTATCTTCGGCTATTGGGTGTGGGGGTGAATATGACCATGTTTGTCCGACCATGACATGAACTTGCCTTAAGGTTCTTATGCACACATATCTAAGATTCTCGGCGAGCTATTCACAAAAGGAATCTACAACGAGCGATGTAAGGTCGTGATAAAAGTCGTGACGCAGTAACCACGACATTGTCGATAGCCCTGGTTTGTTTCGAGGGCTGACCCGATTCACACATTACAAACCTATCAAATACCTGTGATATTTGTATGCCTATATGGCCTTTGAACAATCCAGGTTGTTGCGCTATTTTAGTAATGCTGGTTATTCTGGGCAGCTGGACTTTCCATGTGGCTTCCTAGGACCATGTGCTCTAATTTTAGGTGTAATTGTTCGATTTAAGATAACCTGACATCTTGGCCTGGCAACTATAGTACCCCCCTGCCTGACTACTGCCCGACCAGACAAAGAATTCGGAGAAGGTATGATTAGCACCCCACCTCCCCTTTCAGGATTTACGCCTCTGAGTAAACCACGTAACAACCATCCCTGGCTTATATCCTTATGAGAATTGACTTCTGATATTGTTATCTCCCTTGAAATTATTAGCTAAGCGAGGAAGGTCTAATTAATACGCATGTAATTGTTGAGGAAAAACCTATGACATCAGTAGAAAATAAAACGAAGTTTCCTTTTGTTACTTTCAAGAAAAGAAAACAACAGACAGCTCTCAGAGTTGTCTGTTGTTTTCGTTTATTAAAAATAACAAAAGGGAACTTGTTTTTTATGACAAGTCAGTTAGAAGCAACTAGTGCACAGATAATGCACCATTAACCCTTTACCTAACCTGAAAAGCAGACGACACTTGCAAAAATAATTCTTGAATAACTAATTTTTTTCATTTTTGTCTCAAAAACATAGGTTATGACCCCTCGTTGGAACGAGCTCGACGAGCTCGTTCCAACGAGGAGTCATAACCTATGTTTTTGAGACAAAAAAATGAAAAAAATAAAGAAAATTAATTGGCGATTTTTGAGAATAGCGCTGGCCGGTTTTGGCCGTTACGTTAGGTAAAGGGTTAAGAATATCTATCAGTATCACACCTAACACTTCTAAATGTCCACTTCGGCCCTTTGTTTTACGAATAGGTTTTTACAGTAATTTGTAAATTTTTATTCTTCCCAGGAAAAAAATAGAAGATCTCGCCTCCTAGACTTTTATGCTAATGGAAAGGATGGTGTCTGTATTATATGTCACGATGCTCACTCTGTTGATTTAATGAACAGAAAAAGGGTCACAAAACATCAAATGATGGTGAAAAGCCGTTTTCTTATTCTTAACCCTTTACCTAACCTGAAAAGCAGACGACACTTGCAAAAATAATTCTTGAATAACTAATTTTTTTCATTTTTTGTCTCAAAAACATAGGTTATGACCCCTCGTTGGAACAAGCACGACGAGCTCGTTCCAACGAGGGGTCATAACCTATGTTTTTGAGACAAAAAATGAAAAAAATAATGAAAATTAATTGGCGATTTTTGAGAATAGCGCTGGCCGGTTTTGGCCGTTACGTTAGATAAAGGGTTAAATGGGTTCAACAGAGAATATCGTCAAATGTTCAAACTGATTGAGCAAAATATTGTAAAAAGCCAGCTTCTGTAGTTTAGAGATGGGCGATATACCGTAAATACCTTTCGATATCGGTATGGAGTCAATACCGATATACCGTACTGACGGAATCTCAAAATACCGAAATTTCGGTATTGAAAATATTCCCGACATTTGTTAAAAAATAAATGGGTAAAGACGAGAATGTTACGCAAAATTCATGACAAGAAGACCCCATGGACTGTGTGTTTCTAAAAGCAGTTACCATCGGTCGTTTGACGTAACAAAAAAGCTGAGAGAAAATACCCAGGGATATTTTCTCTCAGCTTTTCTGTTACCTCAAATGAACGTGGGCTATTGCCTGTGTTACTTCCAACATTTTGATAATTCGATGGCTTTGTCTGTTTTAAGACAGGGATCTGCAGCCGGACAGTATTTCAAAATGCCATTTGATATTTGTATCAGTGTGGGTACATGTATGTTGTTGACACTGAATACCGTACCGATACCGAGGTAAACCATTCTAAAATACCGATACCGAAACCGAACTTGAAATTTCAACATCGTCAAGCTCCACTGTAGTTTTATAATATTCTGCAGGAAAATGCATGCAGTTTGTTAAATGATGCGCACATCGATGACGCAAATTCGCTATGGATTCGAAATTTCGATTTTTATATCAAATTCCCATACCCCTAGTGTTAAGTTTACCGACAGCTTTAGGAAATTGGAGGGAGCTGACTTTCCAGTAAATCTCTTCCAATGATGAAAATTGTCAATCTTGATTTTTTATACGCTAAACGATAGATTATCCATGAAATTGCGTTAAGATAGAAATCGTATCCCCCACCGTGAAGATATAGAAATTTTCACTTTCACGGTATCAATCAAAATGGTGGCTTTCAAAGCATCACTTCAAGGTGAATATGAGTCAAATTATCAGTGGAAATGATCAATTTGTTCTAAAAACGTATAATGAAAAGAAAATCTAGAATTTTTGAGTGGAAACCGATCATTTCCAGCAACAATTCAACACATATTCAACTTGAATTGATGCATGAAACTCTCTAGTCCAAACATGGCCTGAAAGTCCGAAATATAAGTGTTTGGGTTGGTACGTCCTTTCAAAGGACGTACCAAACCAAAAACTTATTTTATGGACTTTCAGGCCATATTTGGACTAGAAACCCGACAGCTGAATCAGATTGCAAGACGCTATCTGTTCCGAGTATCAATCAAATCACTTCCGCGTTTCAGTGATTCAATGCGCTGTTTACTTTCATGAATCAATTCAAGGTTGAAACGAGTGCAATTATCAGATTCTTATAAAAAGTGTATAAAAAAGAAAATCTAGTGTTTTTGAGTGGATACCGAAAATTATCTCACTTGTGACCGAGATATAAGGTTATCTTCGCTCGCTCTAAAATAAATATTTGTCTTGGTCACTCATGAGATAATTTTTGGCATCCACTCAAAAACACTAGATATCCTCTATATATTAGAAACTATATGGAATATTTATTTATTTATTAAGGTTTAACGACACTTTAACAGCCAAGGTCATATCGTGTCAGTGATAGTTTTACGGTTGGAGGAAGCCGGAGTACCCAGAGAGAACCACCGAGCAACGACGAGCAGCTGCCAGCTCCCCAACATCGTAACTCCGCACTGCAGCACAGGCAGGGTTAGATTGGTTGAAGACATGCGCACCATCGACGTGCAGTACGCCTTGGTACACGGCGTTATCATGCCCCCATGTGGACAATCGGGTTTAAGTGTCTTGCCCAAGGACAGAACTCGGAAGTCCGAATCGATCGCTCAGACGGTCACCCATCCAAGGACTAATCGGGCTCGACGTTACTTAACTTCGGTGATCTGACAAGAACCGGTTACAGGAACGCGACCACGCCCTTAAACTATATGGAATAACGTAAGCATTCTGGTTTCCTGTATCGGCTTTGGTATAACAGTTAGCACATTGTTGATGAGACTGGAAATGTATTTACATAAGAATTATCGACATTTTTCAATTACACAATGAAATTGAAACGCAATCTTCGTATTAACCTGTTTGTAACCTTCGAAAGTGGTGGAGCGATCTTACACTGAAGAAGATGAAAGGAATGACAAGGCTTCTCATTATAATTACAGATGTTTAGATTAACTCTGCGGAGAAAAATAATTATTTTTACACAAAAATAAATCCTGCATACATCAAATCATTCATCAACAGGAGTGCTTCCAAATCATAAAACAAATTATAGAAATGAAGGAAATATAAAATCTTTCATTCAGTACCCATAAAGATCAGCTTTGTACGCCAAGTTTTGGAATGCGTAGAGAAGGTGACTCGAGTGACATCATCGTTGGAGAATGGCTGCAAAATTCTGAATGCAAATTTGGATTGTAATTACTTTGCCAGCGCTATAGGTTTTTGTCACTTGGTAGCGTGGAATAAATACAGATTATCATGATTATGTGCATGTCCTGTGATTTGTATCAGATTCGAGGTGCTGTCCAGAATGGGATCTTAACGAGCCGGCTTTGCCGTTGGGTTGTGACTCCAATTTTGGACACCACCGAGAATCTGATGAAAATCATAGGACAGGCGCATTACCATTATAATTCATTTATCTAACAATTCTGTCACATAAACAGAATAAATCTTAAATTATTAAAACAGTTTTGGGACATAGTGTTGGGTCGATCACTGAAACGCACATAGAATCGTTTCATGGGCCTGTTATGATAGCCCGTCGCGTTACCAGAAACGAGTCGTCTGTATGATATGGAATCGGAACACATTATGTGATACATACCGTTTTTCGTGTTTTTCAGGCCAAAATCAATATGATTGTAAGATAAATACACAGAACGCGATGTGTGTTGGAATCGATTGGGTGTTTTACATAACATAAAGCGTAGTCATATTTCGCTCGAGTTATGTAAAACACCCACCGATTCAAACACACATCACGCTCTGTGTTTATTACACATCTCATACATTAAAATTCAGTTAAATAAACAAATTTTAATTCTGATGTTTAAACCCAAAGATGAAGAGTCCGTTTGTTTTGCTTGAAGCTGTACTGATCAAATGGGTCGGTAAAAAAAACAAAGCAACATTGTGTTTGGATCTGACTAAATTGCTTTCGTTATCTTTTCTATTGGGCGCGTTTGTTGATATTCGTATCGCTGTTTCTTTTCGGCTGGTGTCCATTCACGCCTAATCATTTGGCGGCTATTACTGGATAGTAAAAATATAAGTACAAATTTGCGTAGATTTGCAAAACAGCTGTGAGAAATTTTTTTAAAAGTGTTCAAAGCCTGTCAGTATGTCCGAAAATTTACGGAAATAAAGTTGACCAATTTTGATATAACATTATGGGGATCCGCAGACGAGACTGCCACAGGACTGGGTTACTGTTGTAGTTGGAAATGATTGTCGTTTTTAATATTATCTCATTTTTGGTTAACTAATTTTTGTTTTGAACCGACTTCATTTTGCTTTGGACGTTTTCATTTTCATGCCACGCGACAGACGATCGATAACAGTGTAACGAAATTTGGTAACTTTTCGAAGCGTAACTAATGACTCGACGGGAAAGGAACTAGTATGAACGGTGCTGGCAAAAAAGTTCCGGCTTGTACATCGTTAGTGGTTAGTGGAATACAAAAACATTTATGTCATAGCGGCGTTTCCGTTAAATACAAGAATTTAAAGTTGAATGGATGTGTAATAAAACACAATATAGTATTCAGATGTACCGGTAAATCGCAGCTTTGAAGTAGCAACAGAAGGTTGACATCAAGAGGGAGCAATAGCTTGTACATGCTTTTATAACAACTTGTATGGTGTACTGTAATTCATTACTCTAAAGGTGCACTCTGTCTCGGTCGGGTTAAAACTAAATCAACTGGGCTGAGTGAATATGAACCCATTTGGGTTCATACTTACTCAATCCAGTTGATTTGGGTTAATTTTTAACCCAACTGATTTTAGAGTGTGTAAAAAGTTAAACTTATGGTACAAAACTGTACAGCCAGAGTTATGATAGAGATTAAGAAAGCCTACTTCATTAACCAGTCCTTTTTCGTTTACATTGGTTACCCATGCAGCAAAGGATTGAACATGAATATAAATTTCTTCTGCTTGTGCACAAATCTCTGACCAACATGGCACTACCTTATGATTTGTAAAAAAGTCATAATCCATCTCGAAATTTAAGACCAGCAGCAGAATTGTTCAGTCATGGGTTTCTGTCCACTATAACAAAAGCAACAAGGATCACAGATCATTCGGAAACACTAATTGATCACATATTTACTAACAGAATATCTGAAAACTTCAAAAGTGGAATAATAATAACTGACTTGTCCAACCATTTTGCAACATTCTACTTTGAGATAAATTCTGAGCACCAAAAACCCGATAACTCAAAATTATTTAGAAAGTTTTCACATCAAAACATAAACAGATTCAAAACTAAGATATAAAGGTACAATCTTAACGACCACACTGAATTCACAACTACTGATAATGCATATGACGCCTACATAAATTTCTTCATGGAAGTATTGAACTCATATTTTAACTGAAAAAATTAAGAACAAATAAATCTGTTAGGCGGTATCCTTGGATCACAAATGGGCTCCTAAACTCTTCTCATAAAAAATGGAACTATACAAAAAATTGAATTATCCTACAGTCGAGAAAAGAGCAATTTACAAACCATATGTTCAGAATTTTAATAAAATTAAACGTAAATGAAAGGTCTCACATATTATAATACAACGCTAGATGAAAATAGAAACAATATTTAAAAAAAAATTAGCAAATTCTAAACACCGCAATTCAAAAAAACAGTTTGTCTTCTCAAACAGCGTCACATTTAGGTCAGACAATATTGAATATTCAGAACCACAAGACATAACTAGCAAATGTAACGACTTCTTTCCAATACTGGGGTATCAACTGCTGCTGAAATCCCACCCACAATTAAACACTATACAGATTATCTAAACAAAAATTACTCGAACAGTTTCTTTTTAACCCCAACAACGCCAGATGAAGTTATGGATGCAATAAAAACTCTAAAATCTAAATATAGTAAAGACTCGGATGAGATCTCAACATTTCTTATAAAACATGTCAGTAAGGAAATAGGCAACCCTTTATGCAACATCATAAATCTCTCATTTCAAACTGGAACAGTCCCACAAAAAAATTAAAACTACAAAAATTATCCCAATTTTTAAAGCCCATCGACACACACATTTAATAATTATAGGCCTATAAGTATATTCCCACTTTTTCGAAGGTTTTAGAAAAAATCATGTTAAAAAGACTGTTATATATCTTGGAAAACAATAAAATTATATGCCCTCAACAATTTGGATTTAGGAAAGGTTACATGACAATTCATCCCATCCTCAAAATGCTTAAGCACATAGCAAGACAACTAAAACAGTACTCTGCCTGCATTCATTGACCTGCCAAAAGCATTTGATACAATTCAACATGAGACGTTTCTGGCAAAACTAGAATATTATGGCATCAGAGGCATTGCCAGTACTTGGTTTAGGAACTATAGGAACTATCTCAATGAGCGCACCCAATTTGAAGAATATTCTCGATGAATTTCACATCCCACCCCAATTACGTGCGGGGTCCCACATGGTTCAAGCCTAGGTCCTATTTTATTCTTATTATATGTTAATGATATACCAAATTCAACGTCCCTTAACTTATTGTCTTTCGCTGATGACACTACAGTATACCCACCCGGACATGATATAGACCACTTATTTGAATCAGTCAATGCCGAATTAAACTGTATTTTCGATTCGTGTTCAACAAACAAACTAAAACTAAATGCAAATAAAAGAATATTTATATTAATTAGACCTCCCCATTCCAGTATAATCGATGCATCAAGACAAATCATTATTAATGGTACACAAGTTGGGAGGGTAGGGGCATCGGGAATTGACAAAAACGTTCGATTTCTTGGTATACATATTGACGACAGATTATTATGTAAGCTGCACATATCCACCATATGTTCAAAGGTGCCCAGGTCTCAATCCGATAGCCAGTTCCCCACTGTATAACCTAATATCGCATAGTCCATCGATGTTGTTAGAGCACGTTGCTTGGTCAAATTAAACAGGTGGCATGATAATATGCTATATTAGGTTACTCAATTGTTTTGTTTACATCTGCGCTGGTGGGCAGTACTGCCAGCTGTATGTGAATGCTTGATTGACAGCAAGACACATCGTCAAAGTTGATTGAATTTACTTTGCTTTTTCGGTCAAATTATTATTAACAATTCTTCAATTTTATTTTAAATATTTGATTGTAGGTATCTTAAACTCAATAAGTCATTGCACGTAGTAGATAGTACCGCAAAACGTCGTATGTTTGAATGAAACATCGCGAAGTGTGAATGTATCGAAGTTGGCAAATTGCATCATGCCAAAGGTCAAGTTGGATGAACTTCCGACTATAGGTGTAAATTTTTTTAACCACAGTAGAAGCTTTACACCTGTAGTGGGGTTAAAAGCTAAAATTTAACATACAAGCTTTTCACGGGTAGTAACATAGGCGAGCATGGTATAAATATCAGATTCTGCATCGAAGGGAATGGGGTTAGCTAAATATTTTATTGTACTAACAGAATTTCAGACTAAATATTTGCATATATTAAAACAATGACAGGATATTTTGGACATTTTCTTGGGGTTGAGTGTTTTCTCTTCTTATCTTTTATGCACGCATCAACTGCAAGATGATCTCTGCTGTTGACACTGAGATTAAGTGGAAGTTATTCACTAAATTAAGCGCAAATGCAATTAGTCATTCTAATAAGAAAACACGAGTGCATCAAGCAGATAAAAGGAGGAAGGTCTCAGTTCAAAGCTCATCCCATTGATTAACTGATTGTCAAAGCTTTCCTATCACAGAATGTAGTCATGTAGAACCACAAACGAAATTACCAATCTGCGATCACAATGACCACAATCAGACCCCACTCTATTCATTAGAATTTCTTCCGATTTTCACCACAAGCAAACACCACGAAATCTAAATATTTAATTAAAACCTAATTAATCACGACACAGGAACAAATATTGAGTGGAATATCCTTGATATAGCTCTTTTGAAATAGTCCATTGATTGTCAGGTTTTTAATATTATTTCTTCTTGCAAACAGAAGGGCAAACATGCATGGTCTATTTAAGAATATGAAGATATTTTTTTAACCAATTAAGAACGTTGGTCGTTTGGAAAAGCTTTGTTCTGTAACGATTAGAAGACGAGTGACAAATCGGTCCGTAACCACTGTGTACACAAACGCTATGCTTTCCTACTTAATAAAGATATGTTCAAGTAGAGACTTGCAGTTCTCGATGAAAGGTTAACCTTTCCATGCTGATACAGAGGTTACACCCTACCTCTGTTGTCGTATCGGGGTATGTAAGTAACTTGAAATACCTGACAGAATAATAGACTAGGTGTTCAAGTGACGTCACTTTAATACCTCTGGTTCACTGAATGTACCCAGTCCGTGAATTTTACTGATTGGCCAAAGGACAGAATGTAAGCTACGAGGCTCAATGTCACTCAACGCACGAGACAGGTTCTTCAAATTCATGACATACCTGCAGCTAAACTGGCAACTATTACTTATTCTCAACCCATCTTGCCCCTGACATGCATGATACCCTGGTCCATTGTCTCAAGGATAAGGTTAATTCAATGACTTTAGGGACGCTTTCAAGCCATTTTCATGATCTTTTAGATAACTTTTGATACTATTCAAAGACTCTATATATACCTTTGGGTATGACTTCTTGTCAAGAATACAGTCTTTTTGCCAACATTTTGAAGCTAAAAGACAAAAAGCCTAATGTTTGAGAGAGAGCAAGATTGAAATTTGGTAAATTCATAGTTGCACTGTAGGTAGAATTTGCCCGTTTGAAGATAAATGTGAAGAACGTTAATTTTTATTTATTTATTTATTTATTTATTTATTTATTTATTTATTTATTTATTTATTTATTTATTTATGGGTGTTTAAGGTCACACATTTTTGAACAATGGCTAATCATGACCACAACATGAGTATCAACTCAAGGCCAGGGGTGAGCGTTAATAAGCCATGTTGCTCATTTTAGAGAGGGTTTGCACCTCCCAAGCATTGGTGACTGGGTCCTATTTTACCAGTAAAACAGAGCCTGTTTACCACAGTGAACAGGCACTGCTTCACTTCCCTGGTTCCCGCGGGGACAGAGGGTCAATAAAAAGAGAAATATAGTGCGCATAATTAGGCTTTTCGATGCTCAGATTCCACGATACGATATGACAAGAAGTGTGGCTTTAACTCCTAACCGCTGAGTATTTTCAAAATATTTTTCAACAAATCTTGTCATGGCTACTGTGAAGAAATTGAATTAAATGTGCCCAAATTATAAATAAATAAATAAATGAATAAATAAATAAATAAATAAATAAATAAATAAATAAATAAATAAATAACCTCGTACCGTTTACCCAAGGTATGACAAGAAGTGTGGCTTTAACCCTTTACCTAACCTGAAAAGCAGACGACACTTGCAAAAATAATTCTTGAATAACTAATTTTTTTCATTTTTTGTCTCAAAAACATAGGTTATGACCCCTCGTTGGAACGAGCTCGATGAGCTCGTTCCAACGAGGGGTCATAACCTATGTTTTTGAGACAAAAAATGAAAAAAATAATGAAAATTAATTGGCGATTTTTGAGAATAGCGCTGGCCGGATTTGGCCGGTGCGTTGGGTAAAGAGTTAACTCCTACCCGCTGAGTATTTTCAAAATATTTTTCAACAAATCTTGTCATGGCTGCTGTGAAGAAATTTATTTAAATGCGCCCAAATTATACTTGTTGTAAATAAATAAATAAATAAATAAATAAATAAATAAATAAATAAATAAATAAATAAATAAATAAATAAATAAATAAAACAGTAGTATAACCTCGTACCGTTCAATACCCTTACATATAAGAAGGCAGGGTATATGTTTCAGGGACGATAGGACTTTCTAAGGATTCTACCTGCAATCCTTTTTACCAGTGCCTAGTCCTTGTATTTTATCATTAATGTGGTCAAGTGCATTTGTTAACAACAATAATTCACCTTTACTTCATTCATTTTCATTACTTTTCTTTCATTGTAGATAGATGTTCCTAGTGGTACGAGATTTTAGGTCCTGGGCAGGAATACCCGCCAGCAGTGTCAATGAGTTAAGTGTGATGACGACAGAATGGGCACTTCAGAATTCCCACTAACAGAATCGTGCAGCCATATTTCAACTTGGTCTTTCTTTGAATAATCTTTTTATTTTCAAAACTCAAATCAGTCCAAAAATCGAAACTTATCTACTTCCTCATTACGAAAGAAAATTCCTGTTCTCTATTTCATAAAAGTGCTTCGCAAAAAGTAGGAGGCAGTGCAGTGGACGTATTCAACGGAGTTTTCAGGTGATAAGCCAAAGCCAGCATATGAGAGGCATTGTGTACTTTGCAAAGTTATTTCTAAACGCTTTTACATGTAAAAGAAAATTTAACCTTGATTTCATTCAAACTTTTTTGTGTTAAATACTTCATGTTAAACGTTCTGTGAAACCGCTACGTACATGCAAATAAAGTTGTAAAAAGCACAATGCATTTTAATTATCCCTTCGTAATTTCTTCACTGTCGCTCAGCGCTCAGCGAAGCACCAGATGAGTTGTACCCACTGATCTCTTCACAGAGGATTGTCGGAACGCCAGCAAAATGTCATCAAACGTCAAAGTGTGTTCCGAAAACCTCACATGAAAACGAGTAACAGTGTATGAATTGTGCACTTTTTCTTTTTGTTGATAATAAAGAAATTATGCTATGAATATTCAATTTGTACTGTCATCAAAACATTTGAACATCATAACCATATTCTTTTTTCACGGACATCAAGGAATAGACTTTCAAAAGCAACCGACGTTTGAGCGCCACTCAGAAAAAAGTTTTTGTTGAGCATTCTTTTTTACGAACAAACGTTCCCTCACCACACCACACCACACTTCCACCCCACACACGGATCCTTAAATCCCACCAAACTCACAAAGGTAACCGGTATCCCCAAATTATACAAATGTTCCCAACTGGAAGTTGAGATAGGGTTTGTTATGATTTTTCGTTCACATTCATAAGGAGTGGTTCAACCCAGGAAGGACTCGAGATTTTTGTCTAGTCTTGCTATACGTCGGCAGTCTACATCCTATGACATTGCAGTTGTTTCTATATAGGCCGCCAAGACTTGTATACAAACAACTGTTACAGTCAAGGTACTATAGTTTACCCACAGACCTAATTTCGGGGTACATGTTCCGTTGCCATAAATAAAAAAGTGATGAAATTTGGAAATAGGTCCCACATGACCCCAATAAAGCTACAAGAAGTCGAAACTGGCATTTCAGAGAGTCAATTGTACCAAAAGAAATATCAGTGGCGTTGAGGAGCAAATGACTTGGTATATATGTGATGTCCCTAAATTCTATCAATCTGAAGGACTGAACAAACTCAAAATGACGGAACCTGGAACATATTTTTGTTTGTGACCAATGTGCGTTCATGCAATTCAATTGTGTAGAGATAAGCGATTGTACCGTTGTACTAAAACCAGAACATTGATCAATATACATATCATTCAATTATCGCCAATCAGCCCATTACCTAACACGTTGTACAAAAGACCTTACAATATCCTTTCATGAATGAGTTTTGAAAAAATAGTTCATCAAAAATATAGCCATCATCCGCTCAGTGGAAGGGATGTATTTCAATGAGTGCATGGGCATAAGCCTTGCATGTAAGGTGAAAAATGGAAAGTTAAAATGTTTGTGCGTCAGTTTTCGTGCATTTTGTGTTGGGTAGATTTGGAGTTGTTCTCAAGCAAGGAGTTTTATTATATCCCTGTCACTGTTATGGCGTGTTTTGCCAAGCATATTTTGATCACTGGATCAATATGAAACGGCAGTTTCCCAATTGTTTATCAGAAAGTTGATCTCAGAACGAGACCGATATGGTATAACGCCAGTCGAGTTCCCCCAAGTAAACGTATGCCCGTTTTCAGGAAAGCTTCATTTTTAAAAAATAAAAATACTCTCACAACTTGATATTGATATTGATATTAATTTATTCACCAGTATACTATAAATTACAATAAGATATACATCAACATATATTTACAGTATTCATATAACAATAACAAACTATAACAAACTATTATGTATAGGATACACATGTATACTGGCAGGGGAAAGCATAGCCAGATTGGCTGTCTTCCTGCATTCCCCTATTAAAGAGAAAGAATGATAGATAAGGAAAAGTTAAAAAGGTAAAGTTATAGAACAAGAGAAAGAACATGCGCGTGCAACATTGAGGCTTATTGTAATTGGCTCTAGTAAGTTTCCACTATAGGGGGTATATGTTTGATGCATCCACTAAGACAATGCACATCGGTCAGATGATGGCTGGTGCCTCCAACGGCCTGGCTCCCGTGAAGAGGTCTCAACCATTCAGATATATTACTATGGGGAATTGATGTTCTAATATTAACCCTTTGAGCTCTAGTGGTATCTTCCATGACAGTTCAATGGCAGCAATCAGAAGTGTCCATATTCATTATTTGGGGTAGACCAATCAATATTTTCAACGTGCAGCCTACGGGCTGCACGTTGAAAATATTGATCGGTCTACCCCACACATTTACTGAACAGCCATCCTATTTAATGACGTTATGACGTATCATGTTGCTGGCTGGAAAAACGGCCGCTAGTGTTCAAAGGGTTAATATTAACCATTTTAATTGTTTTGTTAATTTATTGCATTCTGGTGCGCGCGACTCGAGCTGAATTCTTGAAAATGTATGGAAGTCACTTATTACATCTTTAATGTTATAGTTATATATGGGAACATGAATCAACATCACGCCCGGTGATGTCAATATCGTGTATACGTGGTGTCAGAAATCTTTAGCGGAAATAATCCAAACGTCTTTATTCAGAGAAATAATAACACAACGTTGCGGGAGTTAAACATTATTTTCAATAAATGATGTTCTCATTCGTCACGTGTGTCATTTATCTGACAATTCGTTCTGATGAATCGTCGCGTCATCAAAAGAAATATTCCTTCACAAATTACGCCACGGTATACAAAACCTAAATGCGTTGAATCGGGAAGTCTAATCTACTAAAATAACGCTCCATTTAAAGAAAATTCCTCAAAGACGACATTGATAGATCGGCGTAAAATATGCCGCGCTAAGTATATTTATTCGGACTTCTATTGTGTATTCGGCGACAACGAACCATTTGATCAGAAAAATAGCAAATTTGGGTACAGGACTTCATTCACACGGAAATTGGGAGAGACTACTTTTGATGAAGGTTTATTCAAACAGAAACTAATGATTATTTTAGGGTTTCATAACATGGAATTTAGTTCAGTTGCAACCTGACACTGGCGATGCTAACTCCATATCGATACCCCATATTTTTCCTGCGGTTATATTTTTCGAGATTACAGGAGTATTTTGTTGTTTTTAGCCTTCAAATTCCAATTTATTCATTGATCTTGAAATTATTCCTCTTATTTTTGTCTCGTATGGCTTTGAGGTCTCTTTCCAATGAGTAAATTCACTGGGCAATTAACCCATCCTCGCTATCTGAAATTTGGTTAACCCTTAACCTAACGTAACGGCCAAAACCGTCAGCGCAATTCTCAAAAATCGCCATTTTTAATTTTTTCATTATTTTTGTCATTTTTTGTCTCAAAAACATAGGTTATGACTCCTCGTTGGAACGAGCTCGTCGAGCTCGTTCCAACGAGGGGTCATAACCTATGTTTTTGAGACAAAAAATGACAAAAATTAGTTATTCAAGAATTATTTTTGCAAGTGTCGTCTGCTTTTCAGGTTAGGTGAAGGGTTAATAGCACCCAACTTCTTTGCAAGTTCTAGTTATATTTTCCAGTTCTTCGTTTTAAGTAAGCTGGGTAACATACAGTTCCCCCTTTCAGCCTTCAAACAGTTTATCGTTAATAGTTAAATCATAACTAATGTTACTTTAAATCTTATTACTTTTTTAGTGTATTGCTCTACAGTTTCAGGTACAACTTGTTAAACTGGTAGAGTGCTGGAAGCCCATATTTGGGCTTTATTCCAAAGTGCAGGTACCACTGCTAAAAAGCTTCATACTCTGTGAGTGTGCTTCATATTATCTTTGGAGTGGACTAATTTAGTCATGTATTGATTTGCTCTGTTATAATATATGGGAGAGTGCTATAAGCACTCTCCCATAAATTATAACAAAGCAAAAATACACAGCCCAATTTTGATGAACAAAAATAATTTAGCACTCTTCCAGTTAAGTGCAATTAGATACCCCTGGTCTCTTTGGAGCTGTTATAGAAATTCCAAAGTCCCTTTCCTCTGGGTTGACTGATGAAAGGTAAACTACAAGTTATTGTGTAATGGTCTAATTTATATCTGAAAGGAATATATGATACATAAAAAAACTGTAAATCAGAGATCATGAAAACATAATCCAGTCTTGCAGCTTTGTTGTGTTTTGGGTTCTTTGTATATAACGTTTTAATGTAGAATTTTGCATTCCCCAAACGTCGAATGGGTCTGATGCTTCCATTAACCTCAAAATTATTTCATTTGATCTCGTATTGTTTTTATTCTGTTGACTGTGGGTCAAAAGAGCCTACATACGCGCTAAACCTTCAATGTTTTTAATGAAAGTATTGCGTCGTAAATTCTTTATAGAATGTAAATTACATTAGTGGTGTCACAGATACTATAACAATAAACTTTTTAAGTGTTAAACTTGTCTGGAGACTTTATTACTCTGGTGTATGGATAAAGCAAAAATGTATCTCAGGCTTATTATATATGTATAGGAGACATCTATTTATGGGACAGAATAGGAGAAACGTACCATGTGTATTTTGCATATCTGTCAGGGCAAATGGGGCGTTTTGGTTAGTACAATGTTTGGGGTGATGAGAAATTAAATGTATTATCTTTAAAAGTATAGATTAACAATAATTCCATTTAGTGACAACAGAAAACTGTTTTAACCCTTTACCTAACTTTAAAAGCAGACGACACTTGCAAACAAAATTATTAAATGACTATTTTTTTCATTTTTTGCGTCAAAAACATAGCGTATGACCCTCATTGGAACGAGCTCAACGAGCTCGTTCCAATGACGGGTCATAAGCGTTGAGATCGTTCCAATGAGAGTTCATAAGCTATGTTTTGACGTCAAAATTAAAAAATAATGAAAGTTGTGAATAGCGCTGGCCGGTTTTTGGCCGTTGCGTTAGGTGAAGGGTTAAAGATATGTTTTACTTTTTATGGGAACTTATCGCTAACTCGATGCCACCCCATTCCCGGCTTACACTGCTAGATCAACCACAGTTTGATTCTGACGACCGCCCGTATGCAAATACGTGTCAACCGGGGCGAGACAACAGCTACTGATGTGGATCAGTTGATATACCTCATTGACCATGACCAGATGACGAACTGCAAATGAAGGCAAATTTATTTATTTATTTATTTATTTATTTATTTATTTATTTATTGGTGTTTAAGGTTACATACTTATTGGATAATCATGACCGTGACAGTTGTTGGGGTGGAGGAAGCCGGATTACCCGGAGAATGAAGGCAAAAAAACATATGAATTTGTCAACTGTCATACATATTTTATTAATGTTTCTCTCCTCCTCTGAGGATAGTTAGTCGGTGACTGAAAGATTTTCGTTTTTATGCAGCAATGTTTTTTTTTCCTGAGTTTGTGTGTGTGGTAGGCGTGTGTGTGAGAGAAAGGGGTTATGTGTTTGAGGATGTGTGTGATTGTGGGAGAGAGTATCGGTGGGTTGGTGGGTGGGTTTTGGATTTGGAGTAGGTGACTGGCTGGGTCGAGGTGTGTGAACAAAGCTGGCCAGAAAAGGACAAGCAGACATACAAGAAAAAGTTGGCAACGTTTGCTTTGCTTGTGACGCTTTATGCCCTGAAATCGAGAGTATGCGTTTTTTGTTTTTTGTTTGTTTTTTGTTTTTTGGGGGTTTTTTGGGTTTTTTTTTTTTTTTTGGGGGGGGGGGGGTTATTGTCTGTTGTTTGCTTTGTTCTGTCTTTAGGGGGGTGTTCCCCTGTGGTGGTCTAGGTCCATGTTTGTTATATGAAGCCGAAGATATGGAGGGGATTAATAATAAGTCAGTGACGGCGCCATTGGGGAGTATGGGCGTTCCCTCCCCCCTCCGGTTGCATTCCACACACACCGTCCATTTCAAACTGCCACTTAGAATTTCTAATCCTCGAATTCTCTGCTTTCTCAGGAATCACCCTCAGAGCTTCAAAATGTTAAAAGTATTCAGGGTGGGCCACGGGATCCCCATTTAGGGAAGTGACACTCCCTCCCCGGTACAAACTTGGACCAAAGGCTCTAATATCAATTGTTAGTGTGGTACGTCCTTCGGAACCCTCCACACCCTCCCCAGCTCGGGCCTTTGGGATATGGCTGACATAAATCGATCTTCGATTGTTGGCCAATTGAATCCCTCTGATTCCAGAATCCAGGCTCCGCCACTGGGATACCTAGGCAAATTATAAACACATGGACGTGACGACGGGGGGCGGGGTCACAACTACAGTGTTTGCAATATCGAGCTTCATTAGTATGCATGATGTCAACCGGTGCGAGATTTCTATAGTACGTTTACTTATCGTCATAAAAAAAATCCTCGAAATGCACTTCAAGAAAATCACATGGTATAAAATCGTTATCCTGAGTTAATTCCATCATTCACAGTTACAAAATGATGAAACATTTAAAATTGATCATTCCTGCATAAGATCTGATTTAATGTTAGGACCGTGGGAATTGCTCAAAGTTCTAAGCTTGAGCATTTGTTTAGCACATATTAAATTCCCAGAAGAATACCAAATAATAATAACCTGATAATTCTATCATAAATGTGTTGGCATTTCAGTTACTAGAATCAATTTTATGGCCACGTTCATGGCTTGATTTTCAAAATCTTTCTCGGTAGCGATTTTCCAACTAGGGGGAGGGACCGATAGGGGTTTCCCCCTTCCCGGTCCATCCTCGTAGTTGGAAATTCACTTCCCTACCCCCCAACCCCACCCCACCCCAATCGGAAACCTCTAGCCACGTCCCTGTATAAAAATGATGCAAAAAACTACAAAAATGTGAGAAACTGCGAGATAAGAATATACTATGTCTAAAATAGACATAATACCTGTCAATCAGACATAATTTTCTTGCGATGAAAACCCCGAGGTCAGGCGATCGTGAGAACACGTAGCTATCTAAACACACACACAAACGTGTTAACTTTTTTAATAATATCAAGATTTTATTATTTTTCTGTAAAAACGGCGCACATGCCGGAGTCAATTAGCAACAAGCCTATTTAAATTCATCAATTGATTGTGTAAGCATCTGATCACCATGAACAACTTGAGTGGCAATGAAGCGGCAGTTGTCAGGCAGGTGTTACAAAGACTCAAGAATAATATCTGAGAAGAAAAGTTGTTTCTTTTATTGATGAATAGTAAAGACATACAAATAAATCACAAAATCGATACAAAATAATTGATCATGTGCCGTAATTCTCATAAATCTGAAAAGTGCGATTATGTCTTATTGCTGAAGGCTGTCAGGAATTAATCCGCTGTACTTAATAGCCTATGAAAAGACATATTCTTGTTTCATTATATCATTCTTTACATCGGAATAAAAGTGACGCGGTGACATGGGAGGTAGTAAGGTACGAAATGCACACTTTGAATGGTTGAATTCTGAAATACTCTAATTAAAAGGTCCCATGGCACACCATGGTATCGTTCAAAGATACCTGGTTCAACAGGCTATTTTGTCTCCATACCAAGGTGAGTTTTACGGGTCAAGTCTACATACAGTGGCTTAGCCATTGGTGGGGTTGAAGAGAAGGCCGCGACCACATAGAGGGAGGTGCAGCCACGGAGAAATCCAAGCTAGCATCACCAAGTACTGGCTCTCATTACGAAATGCTTATATATGCCTTTAAAAATAAAAATGATCTACCTGGTATGAGAGTAAAACAAATAGACAGACAGACCCAAAGAGTCAGAGAGCTCATGTATGCTTTACTTTAATCCTTTCAACCCGAAAGGCCGCTTTTTCGGTCTAGGGTCGTGATACGACGTGAATTCATAAAGAATTCATAGTTGCTCAGTGAATTTGTGTGACAGACCAGTCAAGATTTTCAACGTGCAGCCACAAGGCTGCACGTTGAAAATATTGATTGGTCTTCCCCAAGTATCGAATATAGACTCTGATTATCAGTTGATGGTTCTGAACTGACGTAGAAGATGCCAACAAATGTCCAAAAGGTTAAGGATTTGATATTGGTGCCTTCACAGTACAATCTTCCGGAGATAGACTAAACTTGTCGATGGTGGAAGTGGATCCTCTCCACGAGCTATATTATATTAAGTGGCAGACTTTACATGCCTGAAAAACAGACCCAGAACCACCCACTACAACCGTCGGGTGGCTGACTGGGTCCTGACGCCTTTTTCTGGCTCCTTTGCTTCTCCTCCTGTGCGACTGCAGGGCGTGGGGAACACGACTGTACTGATAGAGGGATCGTAAGAGGTTAGTTTACCTCACACCGCCCCTGTGCGTCTTTGACACGCAAAAGCCTTCGGTTTGCTTCACAGCACTGTGATTCAGGAACGTATGAAGCATTTCAAACTTGGGGGTGGGGGGGGGGGGGCTGCTATAGAACGGGACCCCCACACTGATGTATATCGGTTTGTGGGCCATGTGCCTCAGTGACATGGCAGGAATACAATACACTATGTTTGCGACGAACGCACCGCTACTATGAGGAAAATGCACACACACACACTTTAAAGGCAGTAGAAGTGACAAATCAAACAAGGGTATATTCTGTCACATCTTAGGAGTAAAGGGTAACCTGAGCACTTCTCCCTGCTAATAAGTTTGCAATGACGGTTGGGGAACGATAAACTCGGCCTAATCTCTCTCTCTCTCTCTCTCTCTCTCTCTCTCTCTCTCTCTCTCTCTCTCTCTCTCTTCTCCCCCTCTCTCTCACGTAGGGAGATACTATGTGCCTCCTGTTATTACAAAAGCGGATAAAGAATTTCGACCGGATCGCGACTGGATCTCAAATCTATTTTCGTTCATTTTATTTGTTTCAGATTTGTTTTCTCAATTTTTCTCAATTTTTAACCCTTTACCTAACATGAAAAGCAGACGACATTTGCATACAAAATTCTTGAATAGCTAATTTTTTTCATTTTGTATCTCAAAAACATAGGTTATGACCCCTCATTGGAACGAGCTCGACGAGCTCGTTCCAAAGAGGGGTCATAACCTAGGTTTTTGAGACAAAAAATTTAAAAAATAATGAAAATTAATTGGTGATTTTTGTGAATAGCGCTAGACGATTTTAGCCGTTACGTTCGGTAAAGGGTTAAATGAAATCTCAACACTCTGGTTTAACTCCTTGCATTCTGCTGACAGATATTCCTGCCAAGACAGAATTTAACTTGCCAGTGAAATAAGAATAAGTTGTGTATATTTAATCAATTTTCCCCTGTAAATTGCATGGATGTTTTGCACCAAAGATTTTTCGAGCGAAATTTCGAAGAATTTTGCATTAAATCTAGTCATAGCTGCTAATTATCGCCTAAAATTTCAAAAGTGTGAGGCGCCCAGACCTACACCACCCAGAGGGGGTAGATCTCTCTCAAACACTTCCCAAAATCGTGGCTAAGGCCCTCGGGACATGCCAACATTATGCCGTGCTGGCTCCAACCCCATTTAGAAATCTAACTGATCACCCCCATTGGAAACCCTCCAGCTACGTCCCTGGTTCTAAAATGGCAGTTTACTGTGCTTCCACCTGATACTGCCTGCAGAGCATTGTTATGAAAGTTCAATACCAATTTGATTGGATTCTTTGTAAAAAACATCGACACCTGAAAAAGTTCGAGGGTCACAGCCCACTCAGACCCCTAGCGGTGAAAGATTCTAACGAAGAAAAATCTTCGAAAAACTATTTCTTGACAAATTTCCGATAGACCACTTAGACGACGGTAAAATTAATTCATGGTTGTTTTATAAAAAAAATGTCGTCACTTGAATTGGCGGAGAACATAAAAGAAATCCAGTTTTTAAAAAAAAACAACATCAGAAAGAATTCATTATCGAGGGACAGGCTTGTTAGCAATTTAAAATTCAAATTTGATGGCGGTGGTTTTGAAAAAGAATGAGGTTAAATAAAGTAGTCTGGAACATTCACGTATGATTAGAAACCAACAATGACGTTTTTCTGTTTCCGGTTGCATGGAGAAAAGAATGAATAATTTATTTCACAAAGTGTATTTATAATTAGTGAGCAAGCGATGAAGCGGATTAATGTTACAGATTATGTTTTGAGACAATACTGTTGTATGCAAACAAGCAGATTATATTTTAAGTGCATATTGTATTCTGTCAACAACCGATTACACAGAAAACATTTTAATAATTCAAAAATATCGCTCAAACCATGTTTAGATTTTGCTGGCGTTCTGTGGCACCGGAACCGGAGGCAGATGGGCGACGGAAGCAGTCTGGGAAATGAAATAATGTCATGCAAAACTGAACATGCATAGAACACGATTGGAGTTTTGTTACGAAACTTTCGCCTTGTTTTGAAGTATACAACTGAACATTATCCCTTCATATTTCGGTGTTGATAACCATCTACATAAAAATATATCAGACTCCCAACATATAATTTTTCAGCAGACTAAAACATGAACACCAAGGAAATTGTTTTTAACCTTCACGTGGTACTACCAGACGACGACTATTATAATAGCATTTCCTGAATAATTAATACATTTCTTTTTTTGCTCCCATAGATTAGAGAAACCTTATAACCCTTAACCAAACATGAAAAGCCGACGACACTTGTAAAAACAATTCTAGAAAAACTAATTTTTTTTTCATTTTTTGTCTCAAAAACATGGGTTATGACCCCTCGTTGGAACGAGCTCGTTCCAACGAGGGATTATAACCTATGTTTTTGAGACAAAAAAATGAAAAAAATAATGAAAATTAATTGGAAATTTTTGAGAATAGCGCTGGCCGGTTTTTTCCGTTACGTTGGGAAAGGATTATACATGTGAGGAAAAGGTATGTTCTCCAACTGATATTTTGGCTAGCAATTGCAGTGTTACATCAAAGGCGTCGCTATATAAGGGGTTTAGGGGGTTGGTGACCCTCGCCCAAATATGTTTTCCTGTCAGGGCATTTTCGTCTGGATTGGAGTCCAAGATATCGATTCCCTTTTGCTGGTGATCGTGTACTTTCTTATACAAGCCTAGAGTTGATACCTGGATCCAGTACTATGAAACTTTTACAATTGTATTTTCTAGAATTGTATTCTCTGGTTACGATTTTAAATGGGTTGAAATGACTTTGCGGTAACCGGTTCTCGTCAGATTGCCGAAGTTAAGCAACGTCGAGCCCGATGAGTCCTTGGATGGGGGACCGATAGGACAATTATCGGGGGATTTCTGTAGCAACATTGGAAAAGTTTTCTGTAAAGCCCTGTATGGGAGATTAGAGGATGTGATCGAAGAGAAGGGTTTTCTGGGGGAGATACAGAATTGCTTTACGAAGGGAAGGACCATCACTAACCATCACTTCACGCTGCCCCAAATGATAGAATGCGCGAAAGCCAAAAAGAAAAAGATGTCCATGTCCTTTGTGGACGTGAAAAAGGAATATGACAGATCATGGGAGAGGGAATGTGGCGAAAGCTTCAGGCCTTGGGTCTCGGATGTGAGTTTGTTGGGATTCTGAAAGCATTGTATAAAGATGTACAAAGTGAACTTAGCCTTTGTAATATAACAACAAACGTGTGCCTATTGGGATAGGCCTAAAGCAGGGGTGTATCCTTTCGCCAATTCTTTTTGCATTGTGAAAGATTTTGGAGATAAACTCCTGCATAGCGACGACAGGGTAGCAGTTGGGGACCTGAAGGTCTCAGGGCTATTTTTCGCAGATGATATTGTACTAGTGTCAGAAAGCGAAGGGTGGCTAGAGAAAATGTTGACAATTGTTGGGACATATGGGAACAAATGGAGTCTTGATCTAAATGAAAGCAAAGGTCGTAAAGTGTAACCTGCTTTAAAGTGGAGAGTGGAGGAGTACGTATTCTGAATGGTAGCAGCAAACATCTTAGTGTGGGGAGGCATGTGACTACCAGTATTTAGGGGTAAATATAAACATTACGGGAAGAGGCATCCATCGAAACCACACGAATAAACTAACTGTGAAGGGAGGCGAATCCTTAATCAAATGAAACTTATAGGGAGAAACGGCTTCAATAAGGTTTTCGTGGGGGGGGGGGGGGGTTGGGAAATGGTGGATGTACGAAGTATAACATATGGTATGGAAGAGATACCTCTAAACCAAATGGCTTAAAAGAGCTTAGATATGCAGAACGGTGCGTGACGATGGGTAACGGGGTCGAGTAATGCCGCAGCACTAGAAGCAATAAGAGATGAGCTAGTGTGGATGAGGATTAAGGACAATCTGGTAAATCTCCCCGACAGCTGATGGTGTCAACAAAAGTTCCAGAATATTTAGAGTTCAAACACAAAGACAGAGTATATAGACCAAGTGGGGGAGTTAATAGAGAACTATTCAATGGAAATCTCGGACTTAGTAATAGGCACAACCCAGGGTAAAAACATTGTCAGAGAAAGAGTCATGGCGGATTGTAACCTGAAATGACGAGGGGGGTCAAAGCAAAGGGGGTCTTTGGGTGGCCTGCGTGGTAAAGAAAAGCCAGGTTTTGAAGAGTACTTTGATGGCACCATTGGGGGCCATAGCTGTTCAAGATGAGGTCGCGGTCACTGGATCTTAGGGGAAAAACTGGAAAAGACAATGGAAAGAAGGGCCAAATGTGTAATTTAGGCGTGTGGAGACCCTGAAACACTTTCTGTTAGAATGTCCAAAATACCAATCTTACAGTATAAGTTTCATCGGGAGTATAATGAGGAAGTAGGATGGGAGAATGAAAGGCTTGCGGTTAGTGATACAAAGGAGAGGGTTAGTGGTTATCGGAGAGATTGGGAAGAATGGGGTACGAGGCGTGGGATAAGGAGGAATTTGGGAGCACAGGGCTAATTTTTCCCAATCAGTTCTCACCTGAGATGCGCGACAAATCAGCGGCCGGCCAAAGTATTATTATATTAGATTTATCTTGTTGGCATAAATGTGGTTGGTACCTTTTGAGCAATTAACAAAGAATCATGGGAAACATCACTCCTTTGGACGAGCTTAATGAGACCAAACCCTTTTTTCTAGTTCCGTGTTAAGCTTTTGTTTGAAATAAATGTTAAATAAAATGCATCCACATATAGAAACAGTGGCAATTAGAAGAAAACATTTTCTTTGACAACTCAGCATCTCATATGAAAATATCTCTTCACTGCATGCAGTGTCGTACATAATGAGACAGCCCAACGAGGGTGGAATTCAGAGGACAGGAATTAACGTGAAGTAGAGTTTCTTCTGTATTTCCAAAGGCGCGCGTAAAATACAATAAAAACCCAGCCAATGGACGATGTCCGCGGTACTCTACCGGTTCTGTATTTATACCACGACGAAGCTTGAATTAACCCTTTCAACACTGTCTTCCATGCCAGTTAAATGGCAGAAATTGGAAGAGTCCATATCCATTATTTGGGGTTAGAGCAATGAATATTTTCAACGGCCTTCAGGCTGCACGTTGAAAATATTAATTGTTCTACCACACACGTTCAGTTAGTAGCCATCCTACTTAATGAAATTATGACGTATCCTGTTCCTGGACCGGAAAAGCGGCCTCTATTGTTGAAAGAGTTAAGTGAATGAAGCTGATATTTTTGAAGAAAAACATCACCTTTCGCGGTCTGATAACTTTCTTCCCTAACGTAACGCGTAACGTCCAATCAGAAGCGTTCGTACATGACGTTCTTAGCAAAATCAAGATTCCACAGGTGGTGTACCTAGAACATTTCTCAATGTCTGTGTTGTATCGGGTAATCCTGAATACACATAACAAACGGGGTATAAACTTGATGAAAATGAAGAGAAATGGCATCCCCCCCCCCCCCCCCCATCACTTATCACTAATAACAGACGATACTTCAGCAAAATTTCCTTTAGCCCCTCTTCCTAACATAGCGGCAAAACGGCCAGAAAATTAACCAGAATAAGCCTGCTGCAGCCTAAAATATCTCGGAAGTTTCTCAATTAAACCATACAAATATGGATATCCATATCTATGGTTTTATTGAACAGTTGTGAAATTTGTTTTCGAAAAATGTGAAATTTAATTGATTTTTTAAAAATACTGCGTTAGATAAAGGGGTTAATAACAAGCTTCCCTGAGAAGCTTCAAAATTGGATTCGATTTAAACCGTCCCGATTATTCGTTCGATTCGAGTCGCGATGATTCGTAAGTTTTCGAATTGTTGGAATGGTCTCAAAATACAAACATGACCCATTACTATAAACTTTTTACAATTGTATTTTCTAGAATTGTATTCTCTAGTTATGACGTTAAATGGGTTGAAATGAACCATTAGCATTTTCAAAGATATGGCAATTTGCCAGTTGGCAAATTGCCATTTTTTTAAAAAGCTAATGATTCATTTCAGTCACGTATATTTGTAACAGGAGGAGAGGTAGTGCGGGAGCCGGGCTTCGAACCGTTGACCTCTAGCACACAAAGCGACCGATTTACCACGAGACTAAGAGATCCGGACCAAACAGGCTGGTTGGTAAATGGCCTTTATACCTCGACCGCTACACTATTCTCCCCTTCTTTTGAGATTCACCATATGCGAATCTCATCCAAGTTCCTCCTCAGAGCGGTCGAAACACCAGCAGTGCCACCCACTGCTGAGGATCCCGGACGAACCCCCAAATGTAACAGGAGGAAAGATAAGTGCGGGACCCGGGGTTCGAACCGTCGACCTCAAGCACACAAAGCGACCGATTTACCACGAGACTAAGAGATCCGGACCAACCGGGCTGGTTGGTAAATGGTCTTTATACCTCGACCGCTACATATTAATAGGTACAAAATATAATTCCAGAAAATATAATTGTAGAAGTTATATAGTATTGCTTCCAGCCAGGCGTCTCCTCTTGGGCCATTATTCTATCATCAGGTCTCCCGATGACACAAGAAGAGTTCAAAGAGGTTCCGCTTCTGAAACTATTTGGATTCGGTCCAGAAATATTCCGCCTCCTTTGACTGGCTTCCCCAAATAGACGCGTCGCCGTTGAATGCAATATATGGGTGCTTTTTCAGAATGGGTATTAGCTGTGTTGGTCTATTGTTTCAGTGAAATAAGCCTTTTTCCGAAACTGCCAGCTTGGCTTTTAATCTATACAAGGCCACAGGTCGCGAGGTGTAAACATTTCATGAGCAAACGTTGCAAGCCATGGGAGAAGACAGCGGGTGAAGTGCCTCGGACCCCAATACGTTTATTAGTGCGGATTCAAAAACGTATTTAGCTAGGGTTACCATTTGTTTAAGGCAATGGCAATATGGTATGAGAACTTCCATTATTTCGAATTTGAGTTCCTATCGACTTAAATGGTGTTTGAATGCACGCTATGTCATGACTCTGTGACCGTGGACAGTGTTTCGACAGCTTTCGGGGATTTCCCAAGCCGGATCACCTCGTGCAACGAGTGTTTCCTTGTTGCCACTCAAAATAAGTCCTCACCTCCGTTAAAAAAGTTTTAAAATCTACGATATCCCATCGTTTAAAGTCGTCTAGGGTTGTCCCTTCTTTTAATTCGAATGATGACATCGGTTCAACGAATTTAAACTTTATATTTCACAAAACTAGTTGACTTGGTTGTCTCAGAACTCAACGCGACGAACATGCAAATCACTTTGTTTACACCCCGAGACCTGTGACCTTGCACAGATTAAAATCCAAGATGATAGTTTCGAAAAAGGCTTATACAGCCGTTTTTTATGATAAGCATATCTGCAATTTCCGTTCCTGCGTGCAACGAGTGAAGACTGGACATAATGATGACGTAATTAGGATGGCGTTTTTAATAACAACAGTAAATCAAGTGAATAGAGGCATGTTATATTGACTCATTGCTTAATCGTCTAGAAAGGAATTGTTCCATCTGTGCTTTATTGCCTTTTTATCGGACACTTGTCTCAGTCGACTATTAATAGCTGTTCAGTCAGAAAATAATTTCCAAGAGCAGCCTTCTGGAAAAAACATAATAAAAAGAGAGTCCATTCCGGACGGAACTGATCAATAGAAGTAACGCGGCGGGTGTCTAGAACATAGTAATAACGCGATTCAGTGATAACTATTATTTTCAAGTTTTATAGGTTCAATCAATTACCAACTCTTTGGTGAGGCAACGATGTGATCTACCTCAATTTTATTGTTTTCATTTGATTGAAAGTCGAAACAGACTTACATTAACTGGTTTCGAACTATTACCGATCCGAGAGACCCACAATGACAAAGATATTGCAGGCAAGGAGGGAGGGGAGGGTAGGTGATTCACAAAGAATCATGCCGGAAATTTGGTATTCTGCTGCCACTTACCATGGTTCACTCAAGCTGAAAAGAAATGCAAATTATCAGTTAGAATTGAGGGCAATACGACCTTTAAACATCCAATCTACAAATATTTTTATACGCCCGTTTGTAAAAACGGTCGTATTGTGTAAATGATCCATCCATTTGTCTGCCCGCAAACAATTGGCAACTCCAGTTTGGATTATTTAAATTTCAACCAGAGCTGGTAGGTGCATTCTCCAGCTAGTAATACAGGCCAAGTTTCAATATGGATTCCGTCCAATTATTTTTACATGAGTTATGGCCCCTTTTCGACTTGAAATTTGACCTTCTATTAACATTTTGGTTTCCGACTGATAACTCCAGTTTGGATTATTTGATTTCAACCAAAGTCGCCCAGATAGTAATACAAGCCAAGTTTGATTATGGGTTCCGTCCAATTATTTTTACATGAGTTATGGGTCTTTTGGACTTAGAAATTTCCCATTACCATCAACATTTTGGTTTCCGGATGATAATTTGAGTTTGGATTATAGATCAGGACCAAACTTGCTTTTTGTCTCTATTATATCCAAATGAAGGTTAAGTTCGAATTGGGGCGTGGTCTGATGATTTTTACAAGAGTTATGGGGCTTTTCGACTTGGAAATTTGCTTACATTTCCATCAACATTTTTTCAGAACTTTGTTTATGGCATAACTTGAACAATAGTTAACAGATTTCAATTATTTTTGGTATATTGGTATATGTCTCTATAGCAACAATGTCTACGTCAAGTTCGATGACCAGCCATATCCGATGAAAATTATGGGAGTTATTATCCGTTGTTAATAAATATCGTGTAATGCCTTTTTATGGAATAACTTAAACATTAGAAATCAAATATCAGGGTTTATTTGTATATATCTCTCTGGGAACAATGTCTACCTCAAGTTTGAAGACCACTCTTATCCGATGAAAAGAGGTATTGCACTGTCTGCCCCTCCACCCCCACCCCCCCCCCCCCCCCGCCATCCCCTCCCCCACCCCCACCTCTGTGTCATTTAGGCAATTTTTCTGCAAATGCATTTTGAAGAATTGGGAGTTATTACATGCAAACAGAAAATTTGACTCCTATAACTCAACCGCCCCCATGTCATTTAGGCATTTTTTTTTATTTTGCCCCAAAATGCATTTTGAAGGATTTGGAGGGATTATATGCAGAAAAAATTGACTCCTATAACCCAACTCCTTCCCCACCGTGTCATTTGGATAATTTTTTTTTCTTCCCACCAAAATGCATTTTTAAGGAGTGATTTTATGCAGAAAAATATTTAGTTTAAACAATATTTATTTCCAATAGCAAGCGAAAACAAGTCACATCGACATTTTATACATAGATAACAAGGAAATGGACTGAGCAGGAAGCTAGAAGCTTATACAAGGCTGTCTCCATTGGGTAATAATATTGCATTTGGTAATATCAGCAGTACAAGGAGTTTGTTTGTTTTTTTTTTTTTTGCCATTGGTTGGTAAATATATTTTGTCATCTCAATTAACCCTTTACCCAACGAATCGCCCGCATCCGCCCGCGTAATATGCAAATTCAGCAGTTGAAAAAAAATTATTTTTCAAAATATTTCAACAAAACCATATCATGTGACCCCTCGTTGGAACGAGCTCGTTCCAACGAGGGGTCACATGATATGGTTTTGTTGAAATGTTTTGAAAAATTTAAAAAAATTATATTTAAAATAATAAATTTTGATATCGTCTGCGTTGGGTAAAGGGTTAAGAGTATAGATGAGTTAGAATATACTATGGAATGTGAAGAAGAAGAATGGGAGTTGGACAGTGCAGAGATGAAGACAAGAGACCCAGAATATTCAGTGGCCAGTGTTTAATTGGTCTGGTGGTGCACCTCGAAGTTTCTGAGAGTAGTGAGTGAGATGGTGGGGAGGGTGGATTGTCAGTCAAACCATTTGGTTAGAAGTACAAATTCGTGAACCTTTTTGAAAATAGATTTGTTGATTTTTGAGCTGTAATGTTCACTACCGTATAGTTAGATATATGTATTAATGAAGATTTGTATGGTGCCAAGGGTTTGTGGTCGTATTTATTTTTATTTATTTATTTATTTATTTATTTATTTATTTATTTATTTATTTATTTATTTCTAAATAAATCGGCGATGCAACTGTCTGCTCCTCAACATTTTAACTCTGTTCAAGCTCCGCTCAAGCAGTATACGTGCAGTGCTCCTTATAGTACACGGCGTCATCGTGCCCCCATGTAGGCAACCGGGATAAAGTGCCTTGCCCAAGGACACAAAGCGGGTCGTCCCGGACGAGGATCGAACTCGGGACCTCTGGCATAGTCCAACAGTCTACCACTGAGCCACCGCGCGTCGTGTATCTGTTACAATGGAAAAAGTAATGATCCACCTTTTCACGTTCGCCACAGCTGCATAAGAATGAATCCACAATACAGTTGTTGAATAGAATCGTTGTGCAAGCCACTGCAGCCGAGGCGCAGGCGACAGTGTAGGATCTGACTCCTAATACGCCCCCCCCCCCCCCCCCCCCCCCCATCAGCTAACCATTTTTTTTTACTCCAAACTTCATTGTGAAGGATTTAGCGCTTGGCGATGCAGGCAGTTTGTTGGGTGAAAACACTGGTTATGTACAATTCGAAAAGGCCTAACGGGCGTATGAAGTAAAGCCAGGCGTAGCTCTTGTTTAAGTTTCGGGAGATGGAGACTGTTAACCCTTTACCTAACATGAAAAGCAGACGACACTTGTAAAAAAAATTCTTGAACAACTAATTTTTTTCATTTTTTGTCTCAAAAACATAGGTTATGACCCCTCATTGGAACGAGCTCGAAAAATGAAAAAATAATGAAAATTAATTAGCGATTTTTGAGAATAGCGCTGGCCGGTTTTGGCCGTTACGTTGGGTAAAGGGTTAATAAATAGTGAGTTGGGTCGGACTGAAATTTTCACAAAAATTACCAAAGCAATGCGTCGCTGATTTTGGTTAGAATATTTATGGTCTTGCTCCGGGCGCGTCACGAAGCAGACCTATTTTTATTTGGGGGCTGGGTGGGTGGGGCGGGGGATGTCTAAGCTTGATTTGTCCCGACTGTGATAGCTCAAGTTCCGATTAATTAATATTCGTCCAAGACATGCCTTGATGATTTTCTTCGGATATTAGTCAACCAGTTAAACAAGAGGCCCCAGGGGGCCTGCGGGCGCTCACCTGACATGGTAGTCTAAATATCAAACCAGGGACTTGAATAAGCTTAAAATTGACCGAAACGCATAAAAAAGAAAAAAAAAATTTCCGGATTTTGGTCCAAAATTTTCTAAGTCCCACCCGGACCCCAAATTTTGAGTGCAGAAAAAAAAAATATTTTTTTGTCTTAAAATTGACCGAAACGCTTAAAAAACAAAAAAAAAATTCCGGATTTTGGTCCAAAATTTTCAAAGTCCCACCCGGCCCCCAAATTTTGAGTGTAAAAAAAAAAAAATTTTTTTTTTGTCTTAAAATTGACCGAAACGCATAAAAAACAAAAAAAAAAATTGGGGGATTTTGGTCCAAAATTTTCGAAGTCCAACCCGGACCCCAAATTTTCAGTGTAAAAAAAAAAATTTTTTTTTTGTCTTAAAATTGACCGAAACGCATAAAAAAGAAAAAAAAAATTTCCGGATTTTGGTCCAAAGTTTTCTAAGTCCCACCCGGCCCCCAAATTTTGAGTGTAAAAAAAAAAAATTTTTTGTCTTAAAATTGACCGAAACGCATAAAAAAAAAAAAAATTTGGATTTTGGTCCAAAATTTTCAAAGTCCCACCCGCACCCCAAATTTTTAGTGTAAAAAAAAACCTTTTTTTTGTCTTAAAATTGACCGAAACGCATAAAAAACAAAAAAAAAATTGGGGGATTTTGGTCCAAAATTTTCGAAGTCCAACCCGGACCCCAAATTTTCAGTGTAAAAAAAAAAATTTTTTTTTTGTCTTAAAATTGACCGAAACGCATAAAAAAACCAAAAAAAAAATCCGGATTTTGGTCCGCAACGGGACCCCAAATTTTCAGCCTAAATATGAACCCAGGGACTTGGCTTGAACAAACTTGAATCTCACCCCCCCCCCCCCCCCCAAGGATGCTGCATACCAAATATCAAAAGATTCTTATTGGTAGATCTGAAGAAGAAGATTTTTTAAAAATACTCCTCATACTGCACTAATTTAAACATTTGGGCTCCCATAGAGAACCCAAATATGGACCCAGGGAATTGATTTCAATAAACATGTGAAACAATCTTCAAAATTTGTTATGCGTGAAATTTGAAAGCTTTTGGAGCAGTGGTTTGGGAGAAAAGTAGTCTCAAATGTTTTTCCCATTACCCACAGTGTTAAAAAATGCTGACTCAGCACTTTTTCAAAGTCCCCAAAAAGTACCCCATGATAAAACCGATGGCAGTTTTTTTTTAACCATTCCATTCTGTTGGTCCTAAGGAAGCTTCACAACAAATAAGAATTCTCAGTGCCGTGTAGTTTTGGAGATAAGGGCGTTTTAATTGTTTTCTATTTTTAGCTCCTGTGGTTCCCACGGGGCTATGGGAAAAAAATTTCTGCATAAATTAGGTACTTATGACCCAATAAGCACTCACGTAAAATTTGGTTCAAATCGGCCTCGCGGTTTGGAAAATAGAAATTTGGGGCGGGGCCAAAAAATTTTTCCCTCCTTTAACATCGTCAAATATAGCCCCTCGAACTTCTCTTGAACAAACTTGAGTCTACACCTCAAAAGGAAGCTGCATACCAAATATCAAGTCTCTGCTATTGCTGGTTCTTGATAAGAAGATTTTTTAAGAATTGGAGTATTTTTTCCCCATCCCTCTGCTCAATATGAGCCGAAACCTAATTTGACAAAAATCAAAATGCCCTTCTGTAACCCCTACTCACATGAAATTTCATTAATATGCGGCCAGTGGTTTGGGAGAAAAAGGCCCAAACACCACCTTCACGACGGACGACGGACGGCGGACGAAAAGTGATCAGAAAAGCTCACCCTGACTTTCAGTCAGGTGAGCTAAAAACTGAAGACTTCTTGGAAATTTATCAATGAATAAATAAATTATGTATGTAAGCCTGGAAATTAGCAGACTGTATCTACACAATGAGGTCCGCAGAAGGTGAATTTGGTGATGCTACCCTGCACAGCTGGGTAGCAATACCAAATATACCCTCTGTGAACCTCAATCTGAATCAAGGTCTCTGCTCCAAACAGAAAGAGGTACCCAGGGGATAAATTGGGGAATACTAATCTACGTCAGGGATAGCATCCGCAAATTCTTCCTCTTGGGACATCATTCTGCGAATGACAGATTGCTTATTTCCAGTCTTGTATACATGTGAAAGTCGTGACGCAACTTCTCATTTAATTAACGCGAAACGAACCTGTACTTCAAATTGGTTATGTTGGGTCCAGAACAGCCCGAATCGGGTTCCATACACCTCCATTTGTATGACCGACTGCAGATGTGCAATAAGTCTAAGTATCAAATCTGGTCTTTTGAGAAAGTCTTTTGACAAAGTACAGTACGTGGAGAGATGATTGTAACAAAACTACCCGCAGAGTGGAGTTATCACCCAAAGTATCACTTTCAAATTCTGTACATATGGGCAAAAAGACAAGCAATGTTTCAGCCAATGGACCTCCGGGTTTAACCCGGAGGTCCATTGGCTGCATCTTTGCTTGTTATGCTTTGCAACAAATTTGCAATTATTGCTTGGACGGAATCTCCACTCCGTGGGTGATTTAGTGATAATACACTACACGCGTACTGTACACGATTACTCGCAAGAGAAAATCGCTATAGAAAATGTCCCGACCGGTAAAATTATTGGACGTGTCCCACACACCACTAAAACCCCTTAGAGACGCTCCCGTCTCGCCCTCGCATCAAAAACGCAATCTGTCCGACTGGGACCTAGTATCTCACCAAGCCTGGAAATAAGCAATGGGCCAATCACAGAGTGGGGACCCCGGGAATTTCGCTGATGCTACCTCATACAGTGGGCAATAATCACCCAATTTCTCCTCTGGATACCTATTTCTGTTTTGGTCTGAGACCTTGATTCGGAATGAGGTTCACATAGGGCACATTTAGTAATGCTACCCTGCTGTGCAGGGTAGCCAAATTAACCCTCTGGAGACCTTATTCTGCAGATGACAGTCTGCTTATTTCCAGGCTTGCATCTCACCCCAATCGTTTACTTTCCATCAGAATTGTTGAGAATCCTGGTGCAGACACGTCTCTTGAGATATGCCATAATACATGAACTGTCTTGGGAAATCAACAGAATCCGCCATAGAAAACGCCCATAAAACAGTGTACTAACGACAATGTCAATCAGAACAAAATAAAGGACATTTCATTTTCTAGAGAGTGGCGGTGAGAGCACCTCTGTCTCCCAGAGATGTGCAGGTTGTGTTTCCCTTTTTGACAATTTTAGGATGACGTAAGAAATCGTGAGTACGTTTATGTCCACGGCAGTAATTTCCCTCTATCTGGCTTTCCTGTTTTATTTGAAACACCAATCGCATACGCTGCAAAATGTGTTAATGTTGGAATTCAACGATGAAGTCGGAAATAAAGTATTGTCTTGATGGGAAAAAACTACGATGTAACGATCGGGGCAAAAATTGAGCAAACATGTACTTTAAATGTCTTCCGGGTAAACTTCATCTAACTTTATATCAATAATTGCTTCTAAGCATCCTTCTTGACTCTCATGGAGATCCATTCATGCTTTTCCAATACAAAATGTTTATCACTTCCGACTACTTCGATATCTCGTTTCCATAACTTACACAATTCATTGCATCGCGGCCCTAATCAGACCTGCCTTTTCTACTTTACTGGTTTTCTGCAGTTCCGACATTACCTGCGAAATCGAAGTGTATCAGAAAATGTCTTTGACTAAAAAATATTCTGGCGCACACATTGGCACACTTGGAATATACATGGCTGACCATTTTCGTGATTGGAAATGACCAACCGGAAAGTTAGCTCCCCTTAATTTCCTAAAGCAGCCAGTATTTATTTATTTATGTATTAGAGTTTAACGATACTTTAACTGCCAGGGTCATATCGTGTCGGTGACAGTTTTACGGGTGGAGGAAGCCGGAGTACTCGGAGAGAGCCACCGAGCAACGACGAGCAGCTGCCAGCTCCCCAACATCTAACTCCGCAATGCAGCACAGACAGGGTTAGATTTGTTGAAGACATGCGCACCATCGACGTGCAGTACGCCTTAGTACACAGCGTCATGGTGCCCCCATGTGGGCAGTCTGGGTTAAGTGCCTTGCCCGAGGAAAGAACGCGGGAGTCCGAATCGATCGCTCAGACGGTCACCCATCCAAGGATTAACTTGACTCGACGTTGCTTAACTTCGGTGATCTGACGAGAAACGGTTAGCGCAACGCCACCGCACCCCAAAGCAGCTAGTACATTTAACAATAAGAGTATGGGAACTTCATATACATGTTGAAACTTTGAGGTTTAATCAAATTTGTATAATTAATGTGCGCATCATTCCACAAATTTAAGGCATTGTCCCGTACAATAGAATAAAAATACAGAAGCTGGCTTTTTACATTTATTCCCAATCAGTTTCAAACTTTGACTATTATTCTCTGTTGAAACACACTTAAAAATGAGAAAACGGCTTTTTCACCATCTTTTGTTATGCTGAAACTTGGGAAGAATAAAAACTTGCAAACTATTGTAAAAGCACATTCTCTAAGTAAAGGGCCAAGGAAGACACTTAGTGTTGGTGGGTGTGATACTGAACTAGTTGCTTGTAATTTGATTGCGATAAACTGTAATTAGTTTGCGAAAAAAGTCAAGTTTCCGTTTGTTACTTTAATATACGAAAACAACAGACAGCTCCGAGAGCTGTCTGTTGTTTTCGTTTATTAAAAGGAACAAAAGGAAACTTGGCTTGATTTTTTTTTTTTTTTTTTTTTTGCTGTTTTCTAAAGAACTGCATGCTTTTTTATTGGACCTTTCTCGCTCGTTCAATAATTTTATCGAATATTGATTTTCATGACGAGATAAGTCAGGGATGATCTTTGTCCTCTGTAGCCAGGCAACTGTGAACTAAACTGTAAAACGTTAACGTTAAATACGCTAAAATACTGACTACCAGTGGTGCTAATTGTTACTGCATCAAGTGTAACTACACGAAACACTAACAGTGTTTCAGCAGAGCTTCTTTTTTCCAGAACAAACGCAATCAGCTCAATACCTGCATTTTGATAATAGCATCGACAGCACGACGCCTAACTGGTTACAGCATTGGGCTTAAAAACGAAAAGTCGACGTTTCGATCCTGACCCACGCCATCTGCGTTGTGTCCATGGGCAAGAGACCTAACCCCTGGTGCGCAGGCGGAGACACAGTGGCACTTGTAACCTT
The DNA here is from genome assembly GCA_031216915.1 of Pictodentalium vernedei. Taxonomy (NCBI): domain Eukaryota; kingdom Metazoa; phylum Mollusca; class Scaphopoda; order Dentaliida; family Dentaliidae; genus Pictodentalium; species Pictodentalium vernedei. Next base: position 425,257,593 of record CM062292.1, read on the forward strand.
GACGTACTGCATGTCAGTACTGCACTTGCATTCAACTTCTATGCGAGTTAGCAAGTTAGAGAGCCTGATAGTTGCTCGGCGCTGCTCCGTGGTTCTCACCGGATACGCGCACCCTTCTTCCACACACAAAACTGTCCCACACGATCTGACGCTGGCTGTTAAAACCTCAATAATCAAGCACGGCAGCATCGTTCATGTTGACAGACGACTTGTGTTGGACTGGTCCGTTTATCAGGTTGACCAATTAATATACATTATTTAGTTTACTCTTGATGACTGTTGAACAACCTTTGGACATTCACAAACTAAACCAACTTTCAGATCACTGGTTGTTTTAAGATCGACCAAAAATGTCGCATTGCAAAAAATATGAGGTTTTTCGGCATTTTCCGTAATATATTATGGTTGTAGTGTCGGGAAAAGGTTGTCAGTATTTTCCCATATTTTCAGCACCGGGAATGGTTTACAGTGACAGCAGAAGAGACACACAGAAGAGAGAGATGAGAGAGAATGATTAACGTGCATCAAATCAAATGTTATATGGATTAAAAGACAGAGGTATTTGGTCCAGTGAAAACATAAACCAACCCAAAGTCTCATGAGACAACACACAACAATACCGAATATGTGACGGGGGCGTTACATAGCTACAAAATATTGCTTCCTCGGTCAATGTTACACTTCCTATCAAATGTTTTACAGTGTTATCCCTCAACAAACCAAAGCACTTAATTTCTGTCCTGGCAAAACGTAATTCTAGAATGGGAGAGGCTTTTAGGAATACTCCTAAACCAGAGGGCATAACAGTCCGTTAGAAGTGATTAAACCCTTAAAGTTGCCGGCATTTTTAACCATATTTGTTCCACATTTACAGTCTACGGCCTGTGGGTTTGCAGTTGTTTCTCGATAAGTCTTGACAGCCTATATAGGCAGCCACAACTTGTATAAGAACAACTGCCAAGGCGATACGAGATAAGCACGATACTAAAAAAGTTTTGAGTTCTGTACTTACGTGTGTCCTCAGATGCTTATTTCTAAAATGTATTTACCAATGTATTACCAATGTATCTACCAATAGTGCTGTAAGGTTTTGATTTTTCAGATTCGGTTTGCCACCACTCCCAACAAAAAGCTCGGTCTATAAGTATCCCCATTCAGTTCTGCCTAACTTTACCTTCATCATTCTTTGGGGATCCAGGGGATTAGTTGCTAAGTCTCCTGGGTCAGAAACCCCCCCAAAATAGTGTAACAAATGAATAAAGTTCATCTGATGTATGTCGTGTTCACATTGTCACATTTTTTTCTTATTGATTCGTTCAGTGGACGAGTCAATAAGGAACAAAATGTGACAAGAAGAACGTGGCGTATTCGCCCATTTACCGGATAGATCAAGTGGCAAGAGTTCATTGTGGCCACTAGACCAACTCCTTCCTAGTAAGGTAGTTCTATCAGTTTATGGACAAACACAGCTAAGTGACAAGAGTTCATTGTGGCCACTTGACCAGCTCCTTCCCAGTAAGGTAGTTATATCAGTTTATGGACAAACACAGCTAAGTGACAAGAGTTCATTGTGGCCACTAGACCAGCTCCTTCTCAGAAAGGTAGTTCTATCAGTTTATGGACAAACACAGCTAAGTGACAAGAGTTCATTGTGGCCACTAGACCAGCTCCTTCCCAGACAAGTAGTTCTATCAGTTTATGCACAAACATAGCTAAGTGACAAGTTTCATTATGGCCACTTGATCAGCTCCTTCCCAGTAAGGTAGTTCTATCAGTTTATGGACAAACACAGCTAAGTAACAAGAGTTCATTGTGGCCACTAGACCAGCTCCTTCCCAGTAAAGTAGTTCTATCAGTTTATGGACAAACACAGCTAAGTGACAAGATTTAATTATGGCCGCTTGACCAGCTCCTTCCCAGTAAGGTAGTTCAATCAGTTTATGGACAAACACAGCTAAGTAATAAGAGTTCATTGTGGCCACTAGACCAGCTCCTTCCCAGAAAGGTAGTTCTATCAGTTTATGGACAAACACAGCTAAGTGACAAGATTTCATTATGGCCACTTGATCAGCTCCTTCCCAGTAAGGTAGTTCTATCAGTTTATGGACAAACACAGCTAAGTGACAAGATTTCATTATGGCCGCTTGACCACCTCCTTCCCAGTAAGGTAGTTCAATCAGTTTATGCACAAACACAGCTAAGTAACAAGAGTTCATTGTGGCCACTAAACCAACTCCTTCCAAGTAAGGTAGTTCTATCAGTTCATGCACAAACACAGCTAAGTGACAAGAGTTTATTGAGGCCACTAGATCAATTCCTTCCCAGTAAGGTAGTTCTATCAGTTTATGCACAAACACGGCAATAAAATGCGGCCGGGATTGCTAGGGCTTGCTGCGCAGTTTTCCGGTTTGCCGCAACAACTGGAACCGAACCAGAAAACCAAAATGCCGTCCAGTTCTAGCTTGGAACTTTGACCAGTTTGGATTGAGAATTTCGGGAATGGAAACTGAAGAAAAATTACGTGTATGTCTAATTTGGAATGGGGACCATATTCAACCCCTAATGCCACTCAGAAAAAAATTCTGTTTCCACCCACTCTAAGTCAACTACTCCAGTTGAATATCGTTGCGTATCTTTCCTTGCGATTGTTTGCTATCTTTGGCCCATCCTTCCTGTAACAACAGTACCGCATTCTGAAACAGGGCCAATAGGTATTTAAACTCAATCAGAAAGTGCAACCATATAAGAGAGATTGTGGTTATTGGAGAGTTGCACTTGATTAATGGCTTCAGAAACCCAAGATGTCAAATAACAAGGAAATAACACTGAAGCTGTTTATCTTCGTGCTATTTACGGCTGTCGGTGGAGGGCGCTAAGTAAACATAAGAAACAAATGTTTGATATTAGTCTCTCAAATATGCCGTGATTTCCTATCAACAATGAAGAGAGAGGTCCAATATGATATCGATCCGTGAACTTATCGTGATTAATGGGTAGTTGTGGCGATCAATAACCTTATATTTCAACTCAAATGACACCGAATATTTCTTCTCCTATAATTATACACAAATCACTTGTTTTCTGCTGAAGGCATGTGATACCAAACCCGATGCATCTACAATGCCAATGCTTTCATTCCCATAATTGTAAATAGAATAGACAGTACAGACGCCGTGTACTGGTCGTGATCAATACGTGAGGAGTGAGGAGTGATGTTCACAGGCTTGGAAATTTCAGGAGAGCGATTTTTTAGCTCTCCTTACTGCCCTCCTGAAAGAATTAAGGAGAGCGAAAAATTGCCCTCCTAAATATTTTGGTCTGGGATGATTGAGATTACATGTATTATGCTCACATTAAATTTTTGTTGTAAAGCAAAAATGTAATTTAACTTCGAAGTCACATAACATCACGTAATTTCATTTTGAAAGTGGTTTAGTGGTAAAAGGTAATGGCTGCAACCATACCCAGACACAGTTGCAATCATTTGAAGCAAAATGGGTCACAGCAATATTTTTTTTTCTGTCAGTTTCAAGTTCAACAGCTGACATCACAGTTTGAGGGGTAATTATTCAAGGAATATTGACACTATAATATACTACCATTACTACTATCCGGTCACTTGAAGCACTTGCACCAGGATGTGACTGTAGATTCAAGCAGACCTGTTGTCCAAGAAAGTCATACGCCTACCACTACCACCTTCAACCCCCCCCCCCCCCTTGGGGGGTTGAAGGTGGTAGTGGTAGGCGTATGACTTTCTTGGACAACAGGTCTGGGTACACACACAGGTCTTGTCAAGTGTGTGTTCGTTGTTGAGTGAGACATCTAGATGTCTAAGAGATTTCGCTTTACCTTAGTAAAGTTAATAAAATCACTGATGTAGTCTGTTGGTTTCAGTTTCAATGAGTTCGTTCTACTGGATACTTAAAATGCTGTGTAAAGCTAATTGCTCTCCTAAGCTGATTGAGGAGAGCGATTTTTTGCCCTCCTGCATTTTTCAGAATGCCAGGCCTGTGTTCAAGAGTGCGTTTACCAGGCAATAAAAATCATCGTCAGCAAACTTTTAATTGCTGAAGCACAGGATTGTACCCGGTGCTTCATTAATAATTTTTTTTTGCGGAGTGTGTGTGTGTGTGGGGGGGGGGGGGGGCGGTGGCGTTGCGGTAACCGGTTCTTTACGTCAGATCACCGAAGTTAAGCAACGTCGAGCCCGGTTAGTCTTCGGATGGGTGACCGTCTGAGCGTCCGATTCGGACTCCCGCGTTGTGTCCTTGGGCAAGGTACATCACCCCGATTGCCCACATGGGGGCACGATGACGCCGAGTACTAAGGCGTACTGCACGTCGATGGTGCGCATATCTTCAAGCAATATAACCCTGCCTGTGCTGCAGTGCGAAGTTACGATGTTGGGGAGCTGGCGGCTGCTCGTCGTTGCTCGGTGGTTCTCTCCGGGTCCTCCGGCTTCCTCCACCCGTAAAACCGTCACGGTCATGATTAGCCATTGTGCATAAGTATGTGACCTTAAACACCAATAAATAACAATAATAATAATATTAATAACTGTAATATAGAGTACAGTCGGCGTGGACTAGTCACGATCAATGCGTGAGGAGTGATGTTCACGAGTGCGTTTACCAGGTTATAAAAATCATCGTCAGCAAAATTTTAATTGATGAACCCGGTGGTTGTACCCAGTGCTTCATTAATTAAATTTTTGATGATTATTCCTATAATTAGTGTTTGAAATCTAACTGCGTCAGCGGAAATATTGCCCACCCGTGGGAAGTGACCAGTCCACGGCGGCTTTACTGTATTATGGATGTTTCCCCGTTGGGGTTTAATAACATTTCAAATAGCAATGTTAATGTAGGTTCATGAGATGAGGGAGTCGAATTTCCGCAGGGATTTCACTGTCATACTTTTAAGCTTACATCTAATTTTCTAATCGGGCATGAGCAGGACATGAGCCCGACATGAGCTGAACACAGGCGGGAAAGTTTGTGATGAAAAGTCCACAAAAGGCCACACCCACTGATCTCTATATTCAACTGGATTTCTACAACGCGCATTGGTCATAAACAGAGACGAGTCCCACTTACCACCATTTGGCGGGGGGGGGGGGGGGGGGGGCGGCAATTGTTGCTATAAATAGACAGTGGTCAACAACAACCCTTTCCAAGACAGTTGTCTTTTGTCAGACGCCTCGCAGTCGCCGACTGCATGATAACAAATGTAGTTTTATGTCTGCAAAAACTAATATTTTGTGATGTAGGCCCACGCATTCTTCGCGACATTGTAAATTGAATATTCCAAGCTCATTTCTAATTATTACTGACAACAATACAAGTGCCGATAATGGAAAGTTGATACCGCCTTGCTTTGTCTGTAAAAACTAATATTTTGTGAAGTTGGCCTACGCATTCTTCGCGATATTGTAAATTGAATATCCCAAGCTTATTTCTTATTATTATCGACAAAAAACAAGTGCTGAGAATGAAAAGCTGATACCATTTTATTTGTTTTCGTTCTAGGCGTTTTTGAAAACACCATGATGTTTGATGATATGAAAATTGTTAGGATATGACTGCTGTAACAGCAAACAGCCTTCACGTCGTCAAACATCACCAATGAGTGGAGTTATAAGCGGCGATTGACTAGTCGCCATCTTGAGGAGTGCGTCACAATTCCCGACCCGTCCAGTCCCGGGAAGTTGACAATTCTATATTTTTTATTAACCCATTAACAGGTTACCCATTTAGTTGTTCATTAACCTATTCTGAAGGTTACGTAAATTTGTTTCAGTAACCTGTTGGTTAACCAAAAATCCAAACAGGATATGCCACAGGCATATCCCATATGCCCGAAAGCTGTAGGCCTGCGCTTGTGGGAGGGTTTGGGAGGGGAATGTAGAGTAATGCCCCTTCTGTTGGCAACATGTGATGACTTCCGACAATAAAAATATCAACGAAACAGAAATATGCAATCATTAGAAATATAGAGTTGTGCCTCTTCTGTTGGCAGCATTGCATATAAGAGTTGTGCCTCTTCTATTGGCAGCATTGCATATAGCGGTGAATAGGTTCAGAATTTATTCGGCTGTGGCCCCATCATACATCATGCTGAAGGCATTTCAATTTCCATAAACTGTAATAACATGTTTCTAATTATGCTTACAGTAGTCCAAACATGACCTGAAAGTCCGTAATATAATTTGTTGGTTTGGTACGTCCTTTCAAGGACGTACCAAACCAAAAAATTATATTACGGACTTTCAGGCCATGTTTAGACCATGCTTACAGCTGAATAATAAGCACAAATTTATTATTTGTATGTGTACTACTTCTTGTTGAGGCATCTAATATGCCGATCGTTAAATAGTTGGTTAACCGGTGGATCGTTCAGGTTAACCGATAGTCCGTTCGCGTTAATTTTTGTTTGCGTAACCTCTAGGGGAACGGATCGATCATTCGCCTGAATTGTCGAGGCCTGCCCGGGAACCCACCTGGTACTCATTTTTCGATAGTTTTAACGTACAAACCGGTTCTCACGGCCTGTGATTATAAATTTAATACCTCGCAGACTCTAGATATGTCACAGGCTTCCCTATCCCTTGTTTCAAGATTCGATGTATAAACGGAGAACTGAGTCGTCAGAAGAAAGGCATGTATTATACACTGAGGGAAATGAGGATTTTGGATAATCATTCATTCACCCTTTGAACATGATACGTCATAATTTCATTAAGTGGGATGGTTGCTCAGTGCATGTGTGGGATAGACCAATCAATATTTTCAACGTGCAGCCCCAAGGATGCACGTTGAAAATATTAATTGGTCTACCCCCAAATAATGAATATGGACTCTCCAAAAACTCTTCCAATAGCATTAAACTGGCATGGAAGATACCATCAAGATTCAAAGGGTTAAGAGAAACTATAGGCATGATTTGGATTGAATTCTGATTATTGGGGATATTTCTGAATATACAAATGGGCCCTATAGTGTCCGATTAAGTGTCGCATCACCTTTGCCTTGGATCAGCCTCACCACGAACGTGTGCGAAATGATACAACCGCACCGCCCTTACGATACGCAGTTATTCCAAACATTCAAACCCTTTGGCTTCCATAAATTCCAGTGAGCTGTCACGAAATAGACAATGTGGGAGTTGTACAAAGCCGATCGAGCAGAGCAGCAGTCTGCAGCCTGTTTTGTATTCGTTGTTACCACAACGGCTCGCCATTTCTGTAAGATTTCAGTTGAAGGACAACACGCGCGTGTGCGTGCCAGATATGACGAAGTTGTTGGAAAGCAGCGTGACGATGCAGAGGCCGCGGAGCAACTTTGAGATGGGGAAATGTACGCGAGGATTCCAGGCCCCTCACCCAGACTCTCCTGTACGAAACTGTGAACTGAGAAGCAATCTGGGTGATTTAGTTTAAACAATATTTATTCATGAAAAATAGGCCGATGAAATCGTTAGATGCGTACCCATCCGCGCAACTAGTAGAAAGCTGTATGACGGAGGGCCACCCCGGATGCCGACATTATGTACACTATACGTGGTATGGGTACATATAGAAATGGATTGGAGGAGTGCATAATTTGATGGATAAATGATTAATATCTCCGGATCAAATTATCAGATTTACATAAAAAACTATACAGCACAGCACATCAGTAACCTGAATACATATATAAAGTAACCTGATAATCGGATTAATATTTTTTGAGTTATCGCATGCCGAAGAAATGGATTGGAGGAGTTCTCAATTTGAAAGATAAAGGGTTAATATCACAGGATCAAATGATCAGATTTACACCAAAAACTATACAGCTCGGAACATCAGTAACCTGAACACATATATGAAGTAACATGACAATCGGATTGATATTTTTGGAGTTATCTCATGCCAAAGGGATTGGAGGAATTTTCAATTTGAAGGATAAAGGGTTAATATCTCAAGATCATATTATCAGATTTACACCAAAAACTATACAGCTCGGCACATCAGTAACCTGAACACAAATATAAAGTAACTTGACAATCCAAGTAACATTTTTCAAGTTATCGAATTATTATTTATTATTTATTTATTGGTGTTTAAGGTCAAATATTTATGCACAGTGGCTAATCATGACCGCGACAGTTTTACGGGTGGAGGAAGCCGGAGTACCCAGAGAGAACCACTGAGCAACGGCGAGCAACTGTCAGCTCCCCAACATACTAACTCCACGCATGCGCAGGGTTAGCATTGGTTGAAGATGCAGTACGTCTTAGTACACAACGCCACCGTGGCCCCACACGGGCAATCGAGATGAAGTGTCTTGCCCAAGGACACAACGCGGTTGCCGCAGGTGGGATTCGAACCGATGACCTCTCGGCTTGCAGTCTGCACCTCTACCTACTGAGCCACCGCGCTCCCCAAGTTATCGAATGCCAAAGGGATTGGAGGAATTTTCAATTTGAAGGATAAGCGATTAATATCTCAGGATCAAATTAACAGATTTACACCAAAAACTATACAGCTCGGCACATCAGTAACCTGAACACCAATATAAAGTAACTTGAGAATCCAAGCAATATTTTTCAAGTTATCGAATGCCAAAGGGATTGGAGGAATTTTCAATTTGAAGGATAAAGGGTTCATATCTCAGGATCAAAATAACAGATTTACACCAAAAACTATACAGCTCGGCACATCAGTAACCTGAACACAAATATAAAGTAACTTGACAATCCAAGCAATATTTTTCAGGTTATCGAATGCCAAAGGGATTGGAGGAATTTTCAATTTGAAGGATAAAGGGTTAATATCTCAGGATCAAATTATCAGATTTACGTCAAAAACTATACAGCTCGGCACATCAGTAACATGAACTCAAATATAAAGTAACTTGACAATCCAAGCAATATTTTTCAAGTTATCGAATTCCAAAGAAATGGATACGGACGCCGGACGGACAGACAGACAGACGGACGGACAGGCGGACGGACAAAGGATGGACGAACGACGGATGGCCACCCCGGATGCCGGCATTATGTGTACCATACATAGTATGGGTACACATAAAAAGTATGATGCATACAAAAATAAACTACAACATGATTGTCATACAGAGTGCGCAATACAATGGTATGAATTAAAAGTAATGAGTCAAGAACGAGATTTGTTGAAAGGATTCTGCAGTGAGCTTTTAGCTTGTATAAGCTGTCTCCTTTGGATTACTGACGAAGTTTAATAGTAGCTGCTAGTAAAATATTGTTTAAACATAGAAAACAGAGAGAGTAAGGAGAGATAGGGAGTATGAGAGAATGAAAAGAAAAAGGAAACTTAATCCCGTACCCAACACGTGTAGCAGGCGACACTTGAAGAATAAATTTTTGAATAACTGGAAATTTCCAATGTCAGTCTCAAAAACACAGCTCACGATCACTCACAGGATCGAGGTCGTCGAGCTCATTCCAATGTGGGGTCATAAGCCATGTTCTCGAGACAAAGATTGAAAATATAAAAGGATTTAAATGGCGATGTTCATAGGTAACACTATCGGTTACATTGGGCAAAGGGTTGACTAGGAAGCAGGGGAACAACCTGAATTCAATGTTCGCTACTAAAGAATATTCAATAGGGCAGCCTCAGTGGGTGTATCAGTAACGGTGGCCCATTTGTGTGGCAAGAAACACCGGAAAAGTCTAAGAGTGCACTGCTACTTATTAAAAGCGTCCACTCAGTATGATATAGTCTTGGACGGCTCTGAAGACAAGAAGGTTTTCGTTATTATTCAGTCGTTCGGATCCAAATATGAGTGTGGAGAGCTCAAGAGTAAATGGCAATGCATTGATTGTGGAATCGCGAGCATCGTCATAGATTGGGCAGTGCACAAGAAAGTGCTCAGTAGTTTCGAGATCCCCACAAGGGCAACGTGGAGATGCTGAGAGATGGTTATCGTATAAGTGGGCGTTGATATTACTGCAATGCAGGTGTAACCTGCAATGATAAATTTGGGCAGCACGGGATTTGGATCCATAGTAAAAGATTGGTGGTCGCAGGTTCGCACTATTTATAAACGTCTTGAAGTTTATGATGGAACATTTTTCTCTTACTGAGGGGGGGGGGGGGGGGGGGTAATCCATTCCACTGGTCGGTAACTTCCGGGATAAACGAGGACTTTTATAAACTGGCGTGACAAAAGAGAATACGGTGGTTATTTTCGGATCGAAGATTGTGGCTTTGGGTAATAAATGAAATAATTGGTGACACCTTATTGGAGATACATGGAGGTGTTAATTTATGATACATCTTAAAAAAATGGATAAGCTTGTGCTTTCGGCGTCTTTCTTCCAGTAAATCCCATTGAGTTTCCGTGTAGAGGAGGCCTTTACTGCCGCTTACAGTGGCGCCAGTAACTATTCTTGCTGCAGCTACTTGTATTTTCTCCAGGTCAGCAGCTTGAGTTGCTGAGCAGTTGTCCCAGACAGAGTCAGCGTATTCTAAAAGAGGTCGGATAAATGCGAAGTATATCTTTCCAAGGACTTTCCGGTCAAGTGTAAACTTATGGGCCCTGAGCATGTCAATACGTGTCCAGGCTTTAGCGCACACCTGATCGATATGGTCGTTCCATGTACAACCTTTATTCAAAATTACACCCAGGTGCTTGTGGCTACTCACCTGGGAAATTTGAGTTCCGCTTAAATATATAGGTGGGTGCACCAGAACGTTACTTTTACGTGATATAATCATGGTTTCCGTTTTAAGGGGATTGAACTCAACGAGCCAAGTGTTAGCCCAGTGTTCAATTGTGGCTAAATCACGGTTGAGTATGATGGCACATTGGTCAGGATTCTCAATTATAAGATAGAGGGATGTATCGTCTGCAAATAAACGTATACTGCTAAGTAGGTTTTCGGTAATATCGTTGATGTAAATCAGGAATAACAGGGGACCAAGGATCGAACCCTGTGGGACTCCAGACGTTATTGGTTTCCAAGGAGATGCCTCAGAGGCTACAAGGACTCGCTGGTACCGATCAGAAAGGTAAGATTTTAGGAAACAAAGCAAGTCGCCAGATATTCCTATTCTCTCGAGCTTGTGAATAATACCAACATGCCAAACTTTATCAAATGCCTTGCTAACATCACAAAAGACAACTCTTACTTCTTTTCCTTCGTCAAGCGCATGGCAGAATTCATCATGGAGGTCTGTCAGTTGTAGGACCGTAGAGTCACCTGGAGTAAAACCAGACTGAATCTGGCTCAGTATTTTGTTATCACATAAAAAATGCCATAATCGTTTGAAGACACATTTTTCAAGTAGTTTACCAGTACAGCTAAGCAAAGATATTGGGCGATAGTTAGTAACTAAATTAGACGGATTCTTTTTCAACACCGGTGTCACATTGGCTTTTTTCCATAAAATTGGAAAGTAACAGTTGTCTAATAATCTATTGAAGAGGGCCGTAAGTGGGTCACACAATGAGTGTCTACATTCTTTTACAAGCTTGGGACTTATAAGATCAGGACCAGACGCCTTCGATACCTTAATACTCTTGATTGCTTCGTAAACTTCCTTGCTTTCAAGTTTTAAGCGATTGTAGGGCAGGCAGGGGTGAATCTGGCAAGGATGCATTAGTGTCATCCAATGTCGAAATGGAACAGAAGTAATTATTGAACACTTCCGCCTTTACGGGATTGGTTGAATAGAGTTTGTTAAGGTACCTTATAGACGGGATTCCGGGGATATTTTTACAGATACATGTTTTTAATGTTTTCCACCACACTGACGAGGGTGTTTTCGGACAGCTTAGTTCTGATTGGACTTTCGATATGTATGTAGATTTGGCTTTCCTAACAGCTGATACGACTTCATTTCGTTTATGCTTATATCTCGCCCAGTCGTGCAGGTGACCAGTGTTCTTTGCTCTACGATATAATCGTGTTCTTTGCCTAATCAATAACCGAATTTGATTATGCATCCATTTAGGCTGGTTAGCCCTAGAGGTTATCAGTTTGTTGGGAATAAATTTAGATGCCGTTTCAAGCAATTGATCGGTGAAGGTGGATACTATAGTGCCCGGGCACGAATGATCAAGCAATCTTTCCCAGTCTACGTTATTGTATGCAGTGTTCAGACCGTCAAAGTTTCCCTCTGCATACAACCATATGCGTCTCTTAAAGTTTTTAGGCTTTTCTTTTTTGAATTCAATGGCAATATAAATTGGACAATGATAGCGAGTCATGTCAGGTACAAGTGGTTCTAGGGCTTCACATTCCAGTACATGTACAGTATTACTAAAAGCAAATAGGTCAATCTGAGTTGCAGATGATTCGGTAAAGCATGTTGTCTCTTCCACAAGCTGTCTAAGATTGAAATAATTACTTAGTTCCTGGAAGCGACCCTTGGGAGAACCATATTGGTTGTCGTTGAAGTCACCAGTAATAATTATGTCTGAAATTAAGGTATCTTTGGCTTTGTCAATAGATGCCGTAATTTTATCCCAAACATCCCAAACATCTGAGGGACTATTGGGTGGTAAAATACTCCTAGCAGCAGCGACTTACCATGGGTCATGAACACTTCAGCCCAGGTCATTCACCTCAAGATCAGTTCTATGCTGAAAGCACAAGCCATCCTTCACGTAGACGGCATCACCCCCCCCCCCCCCCCCCACCTCGACAAACGGTTAAACCGTACGGGTTCTTGGAAGCCATGGATCATAATATCTGATGTTAGATCTGAGCATTGAGGCCAGGTCTCAGTGAATGCTAAGATATCATCGGAAAATGATTCATACTCAATTATGTCTACATTAGGCTTCAGGCTTTGGATGTTCAGATGGAAGATTTTTAATGCATCGATTGTATTTTCTGTGTTCACAGAGCCTAGTCCAGGGTTTGATTCAATGTCTCCGGACAATAACAAAACCACAGCCAATACCAATGTCAAAAAAAATATAAAATAACAGATGGCTGAAGTAGATGGCGTTGCAGCTGGTATATTTGATGTCGGTCGGAGATTGGGTGATTTCAGAAGATCGGTTGACCACTGGCACTGATTCGGTGCTGGCAGTGCACATATTCCCTAAATTCGCCCAGAACGCACAAGAGGCCCACACTGGTATTTAAGAAGACAAATAGAATAACAAGTAATTAAGAGTATGAACTATACGATGTTATTATATACTTTATAAATAATCACATTTCTATTGGCTGGATCTCAAAAATCCATGTACACCGGTTTTCCAGTGAATATCAACTTTCTATATATAGCTTTTGGAAATCCCCTCTCTAGTTTTATTTCAACCGACATACTGTGATACATTGTTTATTTTTATGTTATTCTGCAGATGATAACTATTTGATTGTTAAATAAAAATATTTCTGGTTGATATAACTGAACTTTTAATTGACAAATGGAAGATTGGGTTTTTTTATGATGGGGTTTATAATAAAACAGTTAAGGACTTTTGTGGTGGTAAATATGACGTGATATGAACCTAAAAAAACTTATATTGACCGAGGCTAACGCCTCGGTCAATATACGTTTTTTAGGTTCAAATCACATCATATTCACCACCACAAAAGTCCATAATTGTACAATAATATGACCGTTGTAGAAACTCATTTCGCTTTCTATACCACTCACATTTTGCTAAGGATCACTCCTACACATATATATATTTGATACATAAAAGGTCAAATTATGTGTATTGTTTTAAGTTTGTTTATTTGTTCATTGAGGTTTAACACGACTTCCACAAGCTTTGATCATTTAATGTCAGACAATTTTGCGCGTAGCGGGAGTCGGAGTACCCAGAGAGAACTGAGCAATGGTGAGTAACTGTCGGCCTCTCCAATTTACCCTCCTGACACAAGCGGTTAGCATAAGTTGAAGATAAGTGTTACGTTGACATGTTGTACATCTATGGTCGACGCGCAGAATTCCCACGGGTCACTTGTTTTCAAGCAGTGCTAGCCCTGCTTGTACTAAGATGATAAATCAGAGAGTGCGACATTTACTTGGCATTGTTGAGTCCTTTCCTATGGGAACTCTAGCTTTTTCTACCAGTGAATTAGTACTACTATAAAATAAAAGTGTCACTGCTCCCCAATAAATAAACAAACAATTAATGTACCCATATTCCTTTCATGTACAAATTATGTTGACGAATGGGGAGTGATCCTTAGCAAAATTTGAGTAGTATATTTTCTAATACTTTCAGTGAACCTTTCGGAATGCTTGTTTTGCCCAGACACTGCCGTAAGGAAAACCGTAACAACAACTAGAGTTCAACCGATTACCAAAAATGGTCGCTGACCGATTACCGGTTATTTGTGCTCACAATCGAGCGATTCTGATGCCGATTCCGATTGTAATACTGTTCACTACTACACAAGTCGAGGCTCGAAAGAACTGCATTAAACTGAATATTTTTCACAGTGTTAAACTCGTTGACTGGGGTCGCAGTAAAATTACCAGTCGCGCACACTTGGGCGGTAAACGTGGCTCTCAGAGCCACGTTTACCGCCCAAGTGCCTGCGACTGGTAATTTCACTGCGAACTGAGTCAATGAAGTGCAATCTTCATTTTCCGGTATGAACTGACGATTGCCGCAAGTACACTCAATTGTAAGCTTAACATGTCGTTTAACTTGTATATCCCGTAAAGGGGCATTGTGGTTGTTTCTCAACTTTATTGAATGGTATCATTGACATCATTTTACATTAACAATTGAACAATTGCAGAAGATAATAAAATGCGGTTGATGAATCATCACAAAATACTTTGCAACAATCTGTTGAACCGATGTTCCATGAGCCATTGCCGTTGTCATCCGATTGCCCACAATCGGCCGATGGTGGTGGCCGGTTCCGATCATCGGTTGAACACTAACAACAACTACAAGGAGTAATCTCTGCAACGCAAATACGCAAAAGCTAAGCCACTAAAAATCACTTTTTGAGTCTATTATGATGTAACATTGTAATAATATTTGACATTTCTCTCTTCTTTAAGTATCACGTCATTTCTCGTTTCCAAATTCATATCACATCTCACACGTTACTCCTGCGAGCGGACATGCGTAGTGCATAATTGATGAAGGATAATCAAATATTTCATGCTACACGTTCTTATAATGAGAGACAATACAAATAAAATGTTACCAATATAGAAATTATCACGCGATATATGAACAGTGATTTGTAAGAATGAACAATGCAGAATCAGCAAGCACCTAATTGGTACCCATCGATCCTCATGAAAGTTTTTTGTCCCTATAATTGGTTCTTGGTAATACAACACACCATGATAGACTGCGCTTTTGTTTGCTATTTTTTGTTTGAAGTTAATCGTGGCAAGTTGTCACGTGATTGATCAATAATATTCTCAAATTAGGCAGTCATTGAGCACACAGTAAACAAGAGAGTAATTAGCTGGATGGTCAATTCCATAATAAATTGCTTCATTTTCATTCTTATTGTTTACACACACTCAGTTGATATTTGGTACACAAAAGGAACCAGACGGTAATTCTATTTGACACAGACTCCGCTGTGTGAAAACTTGTACACATATATACAAGAACGGTACTTTAACACTTGACAATTGTCATCATCCCCCACCCCCACCCACTTCAAATCAGTTGTTAAGCATTTTGGCAGCAGCCGCATGTTGCCACGGCAAATGGCAATGCCGCAGCAAGGATTCTTCATTAGAACGGGCATGGAGGTCAAACTTAAGCTGTCGATGGGTACAAACCACTAAAGTCACATTGGAAGCTGGGAGTGTCACGCTCATAAGCCACCAGTTTAATTCTGTAAGGAATTCCACACTCTTATGCAGGGCTTTTTTTCTATGCGTAGCAAAATGCTACACATTTCCGAAAAATGAATAGCATTTTGTTTAAGTTGCATAGCAGTTCTTGTATACCGGAGTGATACCATACTGTTTTGTATTGAACTCTTCTGGGCAAATAGAATATTTATTTATCAATGTTTAAGGTCACATATTTATGCACAATGGCTAATCATGACCGTGACAGTTTTACGGGTGGAGGAAGCCGGAGTACCCGGAGAGAACCACCGAGCAACGATGAGCAGCTGCCAGCTCCCCAACATCGTAACTCCGCACTGCAGCACAGGCAGGGTTAGATTGGTTGAAGACATGCGTACTATCGACGTGCAGTACGCCTTAGTACACGGCGTCATCGTGCCCCCACATGGGCAATGGGGGTGAAGTGTCTTGCCCAAGGACACAACGCGGTTGCCGCAGGTGGGATTCGAACCGAGGACCTCTCGGCTTGCAGCCTGCACCTCTACCTACTGAGCCACCGCGCCCCCAGGGCAAATAGAAAAATGTCCATCCATTTCTGTGCCTTTTCAAATGAGCTGCAACACATGAAGCACTAGCTATGTTTTTCAATTGAACTGCCTTTACCAACTGCATGGACTTAGATATTTCCAAATGCCTAACATCTCTTAATTTGATGGGCTTAAAATTATTTTGTCTGGGTATTTTATGCAAAACGCAGAAACAATGCAGGATGAATTTAAACCAATAAAATCCACGTTACATATGAAGTTGCTAACGCGAGATGGAGAGTTAATCTTATTTCAGGAGTAAAGCATCAGTGAACTAGCTTGCAAAGTTTTGTTGCAAATTTTCATTTTTACATTTTGCAATACAAGATATTCAACTGCAGCCTATTAGGCTGCAGTTGAATATATTGTATCGCAAAATGCTATACATGATTGAAAATTGTTCGCTTTTCGGCTAATTGTTATATTTCAGACACTTCAAAAATGTACCAAAATGCCCTGGCACACCAGGTGCTCCCCTGATGTACTCTGGTATTCTGGGAGCAAACCTTATTGACCACGGTACTCTTTCATAAGAGACTATCTGGTACATGCACAGCCATTTCCTTGCATATAAGGTTATTGGCACTCAGACTGATTAGGACTATAAATTTTTTTTGTGAAAATGAATGTTTAGATTTAATATAATTTGATTACAAATTTCATCGAGGAAAACAGAACATAATATTTATTTATTCAAACTTATTAGAAAAAAATAGGAAAATGTTGAACTGCAACTCGATTTATAAAATAAAGCACATCATTGGGTATGGATCGAGGCTTTACATTCTGGCAAAGCATGTTTATTCGGTATAATAAAAGAAATGATAACCTGGCTTGAAGGGAACACTGCGGATTCTCCCCCTTGTCTCTCGGAAAACAACGACTCTTTGGGGAGACAATACGCAATATTCCCCTCGAAAAAGGATTTCTATCTATCCGGATTGCCTCCCCTTGGAGGCAATCCGGGACACAATGGTTCCTCTTGGAAGCAAACCGTATTTGTTCTTCCCAAACCAGTTCATCATTTTTATATTGCGGTAGCAAACGTTTTCTAATTTCAATGGCTGTTTTTTTTAATCAAACATGCAGATTTCTTGTATACAATCAAATCAGGAGCAAGGTGGCTCATTGGTTATAGCACTGAACGTCAGCTCGAAAGGTCGACCCTGACTCGCGTCATCATGCTGGATTAAGGGTATCGATACCCGATATGTGAAGAGCTAGGGTCTTCCCCGAAATGTGATGGGCCAGGGTCTTCCCCGATATGTGAAGGGCCAGGGTCTTCCCTGAGGAGAGAAAAAACTTCTCATGCCTACCCGATACCCGGAGTACTGTTTGACGACTTGAGTACACAAAAAATGGAGAAATGACCAGAGGCAGCGCAGCTGGGGGGGGGGGGGTACAGGGGGGCATGTGCCCCTCCACTTTTTTCTACAGATGTGTTTCGCAGTTACACAATGAGTTAAATGGGCGCATGCAAACGAGTCAATATACAGGCATTCCCGTAACATTATTTGCAAATCCAAACAATATTTAGCCAACGAATCCCACTTTCGGTCGCTTCGGTCCGTTTCTTCTACTTCAACCATCTTCCAGCCCGAAGGCTGGCCTTTTCATCAACACATTCATCTAAACGAGAGACAATAGTGAGTTATGGCACATTTACCGATATACGATTGTAACTTTCTTACATTGGGTCGAACCATGGTAGCATTGAAAATTTGTGCCCTTCCACTTTTATCGAGCTTGGGAATCACTGTAGCAAAATGAGCAAAGAAGTATCAGGATGTATGAACCAATTTTAAGAATTTCAGGCATGAGTGTTTATATGTTCGACATTTTTCAGGAAAAGTAGGCGGACAAGGGTTACTTTAATTTTTTAAGGGCAACCTATATCCAAAGTAACCCTTTTCAGAGACACCAAGAGAAACTGTAAAGTATTGCTGATATGTATTCACTTGTCACTTCAATGACTGATAGAAATCCATGAGAAATCCTGGAAAATATTTATTATATATGATTTGCTTTCCCATAATTGCCCATTGTGAAACTCGGCTGATACGGCTTCAAATTCGGCCGATATGATACCGATGTCGGCCGATATGAATCAAGCCAGACAGCCAGAGTTGCCCCCCTTGATACGTTACATGGAGCAATCATTTTGTTTACATCGAAATGTTCATAGTTATTTGTCTAACGCAATCAGAAATATTGACGTTGCCAGGAATAATGGAGTGGTTTGAATCATAGTTTTGTGTGGTGAGGAATTAATGGTGGCAGTAAGTTATTCTTATGTTTCTGTTCTGAGTCAGCAGTCAATACTTCTTGATAAACATTAATGAAAGTTACTCACCTTAGATAAACTATCGTAAAAACCAACAATTATCCAGATACCTTAATTGAAACAAAATACGGAATGGATGGGGTTCAGCAACATGCAGTTATTTACACCCATTATAATCAAAAATTCTTTTCTACTATTTCTCCCCATTTTCTTCTTATCTTCATTGTTTAAGTTATCAACACATACAATTATCTCTTATTTCCATCTTTACCAAACCAACTATCAAATCATAACTATAATATGAAAGTGTAATGAATAATTCGCTATTATATGTTTTTGGACGGTAATCTTGATTATATGTGTACCTGTCTTCTCGACTGTATTATGTTCAAGTGTTTTACTGGTGGAAACAACCTCGTATAAGCTTACAGCTTAATGTTGGATCCACACTCACTATATGCACAGAACGACACACGTGTGTGAATGGGTTAATCGATATGGCACGAGGGCCAGCGTGAAAGGATAGAACGAGAGGCCACAGGCCTCGAGTTTTATCCTTCCGCGATGGCACAAGTGCCATATCGGTTAACCCATTCACATGCGTGCGTCGTTCTGTGTTTATTACACGCCTTCACGACCATAAATATAATTATTGGAAGGATACTCAACAATTCATTTGACAACTATCAAAAAAGGAACACATTTTATCGCCAACCAAAATTGCTAGGGGAACCCGTGTTATTATTTCGTCTCCTGAGTTCCAATGTTTTCTATGTGCCTACTGGCAGCCTACTGGTGCATAGAACACATTGAAACTCAGGGGACGATTTCAGCCATCGCTAGCGATTCAAATTGTAATTATGGTGCACGATTTATTGAAAATGCCAGCGAAATTTCACTTCTATTTAAAAATAGTCCGTCAGTTATTTCTGTTCCGCACATATGTGCGGAACAGATTTTCATTTTCCGCATGGTTTAGTGTTGCTGTAGATGGGGAGATCATATATAGAACAGGCGTGTAATAAAACTGAGTCTGATATAATTGTATATACTTGAGAACTGGAAATAAATACTGTTTAAACTAATAAGTAATGATTAGGTGAATGAAGAAAAGAAAGAAGAGAGTTGTAAAAAAAAATTCATCGTCGAGGAGATTCATCGAAGTGAGTTAAGAGGTCGTTCAGCTTTCCAATCGTCGCAGCTTTCCCGTTGGGAAGCCGGGACGTTGGGATAGCTGAACAAAGAGAAGAGGAAAATTCGGACTCTGTGAAAGGAAAGAGAAACTAGAGAAACAAAATTTACTGCATCCATTAGATTCAAGTCTGTGTGAAAAGAATTAAAGCATCAGAAATAAACAAAATAGAAAGAGAATTTATGGAGGCTTATATTTTTTTTTTTTTTTTTTGGGGGGGGGGGATATTTTTAAAGAAATTAGAAAAAGGTTTTCGTTAACAGTATTTGAAGATATTCATACAGGAACCAGATAATTTTTTCCAAGAAACCTGAAAAAAACATATGTGCCGCATTCAAAGGATTCGATCAAGGAATCAGAAATGGACATTTTTTGCTCTGCCATTTATTTGAATGCTGTTTAGGGTTTTCTCTCAACTTGGCTTGCGGACGAAACTGACACATGATTAAAATAGCTGATAACATTTAATGTTTGACAGCTAACTCCACTTCTGTAATTTGATTGTTTACATTGTCTCCAGTGTGAATAAATATAACATAGTATTGCTCCAGGATAATTTATTGTTACAGGAAATTAGAGGCTGTGAAAACCCCGTGGCAGACTGGGTCATACTCAAGGGCGCTAGCGACCCGAAAAACACACAGGTGGCCGAGTACTTGTGACTGTCTATCAGTATGCCAAAATCAGCGAGATAGGGCAATTCGTTTTCGAGGTTTTGTGCGGACAAGGAAGTGAAGAGAAGACAGAAATCGGGAGAATAAGAAAAGTAAGAGAAAAAAAAGAAACCGTACAAAAACAATAGGCTGTGTGTTTCTCATAGACGAATAATAACACTATCAGAAAACTGTAACAGATCTGAGAAAGTTGTTAATTGTTTGTTTTGGTTTAATAAATAAACAGGTTATTACAGACGAAAATTGAAGTGTAGTTATCTCGGGCTGATATCTCGGCTGATATGAAACTAACCAAGTAATAACATCTAAATATTTCACAAGTTTCTTTTACTCGGCTGATATGCCGTGACATGACACTTTGATGGAAAAGTGCTCATAGAGTATTGCTTTGTAGTATTTCATTGTTAATTAAATGACACCGAGTTTAGGCGTCATTTAAAATATACCGTTGTTCTGAAAGAGAATATGACGGGTAATTCGTGTAAGCTTTCACGCCATTGACTGAGTCTGGAGCCTCATAATATGGACTGACGAAAAATCGGTTATCCTATCTTGTCATACAATGATAGACGATCGAAACAACCGCCCATGAATGTTGTGACACGTTGCGTTAATTGTTTACTATACGTACTGTTTTATTCTGAGATTTGCGTTTAGTTTCACACTCAATCCAAGCTGGAACAGAGCAGTGTGATGATATATATTGGTCCGTCGTTCCAGTTTTTACAAAGAAATCTCAATTAATAGGAGATTCTCTTGAATGACCTTGCTCGAAATGAACTGCGTATAGTTCTATATCAAGCAATTATCCATAAGACGTGTACTATCACCGAAACATTCAGTAGTGGTCAGGGGGAGCGTGGTGGCTCAGTGGCATTGGACTTCAAATCGAAAGGTCCACCGTTCAATCTCCACCAGGGTAACTGCGCTGTGTCATTGGACAAGGCATTTAATCCCGATTGCCTACGTTATGGCACGGTGGCGCAGTGTACTATGGCGTACTGCACGTCGATGGTGCACTTGTCTTCAGCCAATGCTTACTCTGCTTATGCGGAGTTAGTACGTTGGGAAGTTTGACATTTGCTCGCCGTAGTTCGGTGGTTCTCGCCGGGTACTCCAGCTTCCTCCACCCTTAAAACTCTCCGACACGAGATGGCCCTGGCCGTCGAAAGTGCCGTCAAACTCAATTAATTAATTAATTAATTAATTAATTAATTAGTTAATTAATTAGCGGTACACCGGGGTTCGGGCGGGCTCTGAATGTGAACCAAATACTGGTTGAGTTAATTTCAACCTTTGATTTGGGGTTGTGTGTTAGCTCAGTCGGTATAGTGGCAGATATTTCTGGGCTATCTGGTGGATGTTGTAGGCCCAGATTCGAACATCGTCTATGCGGACTCCAGAAAACCTCCGAATTTTCAGACAAGCTTCGGTAATAGCACACCCCTAATGGGATATTTGCTTGATACAGACGATAGACATTTAAATTCGAGCAAGTGCATCCTCCGTGATCTCCCAGTGTTGAGAGTTCTGTGTTAAAATTATGATTACAGACCAAGGTCTATATATCCTCACCTGAGCGCAACAAGGCGACATCTGCAATGCTTTAGCATTGCAGATAGCGTCTTGTTACACTCCAGAGACGATGTTCATGTATCCTTCTTTGCCTTTTTGTTCAGTCACTCGTTCTGTATAATGCGTTCAGTCCATCCCGTATTGTTAAGCTACTAAAAGAATACCGTTCTGGCATTGGCTATCAGGTCTTGAGCTCTTAAAACATCTTGTCTTTCACTGAGGACAGGCAAGTTCTTTCCTGGTCACGAGACCAAGGAATGGACGAAAAAGAAATTTACATTAAAATAATATTAAATGAAAAGATGGCTAGATTCCGGTTTTCCTACGAATAAAGACTTAATAGTGTTGCAAACTATTCCAAATAGTCCCAAAGGCTGAACACTCTTCTCGGAACTAATATTTCTACATCAGGCCTGACATTTTCCGATGAGAAAATAATAATGAACTTCACCGTGAGTGGAGATTATATCGGCGTGATTGTTATAAACTTTCTTATCAAGATGAGAACGAATTGGTTATTTAATAGCAGTCATTTGAACTTTTTACGACGAAACATCCAAATCCAATTACGATGCGTGAAATCAATTTTAGAACGAACACAACGAACAGTAAAGTGAGTTCTACAGAATAATTCTGACCAATAGTTTTATATTGCTACACAGCTGTGGTAAACCAGCACTCAATGGAATGAGGTACACACTGTTCTGCAAAAAAGTCCAATTATTAAAAAAGGTCAACATAAGGTAGCATAGCAATTAGTTTCGTCCGTCCGTTTGCTTGTCTCTCTGGCTTCTTTCAGGTTTGTTATTAACTTTATCAAGCAGAAAAATGCAATGTACAAAATGAGCACCGAACGTACCACAGACAGAGTGTTAGATGTAGCAACATTGTACCTACGTCAGATGCTCTCAAAACAGCAATGACTGAAAGGGTCCACGTGTCCGACTGAAAGGGTCCACGTGTCCGATTATGTCCGCAAGCGTATTGCGTCCTCAAACGCGGACACAGTCAGCTTGTGTTTTGTGAACGTGACCGGCTTGCCGACACAAGTTTCCGCTACACAGTTCTCCAGGCATTTCCCAAAATGACACGCCATACACTCACTCTCTTCAAATGCGAATATTCTGTAACTTTCCAAAATCCACTAAAAACATTTATCTTACAATCAGCATGTATTTTGTCTGTATTAACTCCGCAACTGTCGTATATCCGATCCCCTCATACAGATGTTTGTACCAGGGGGTCGGTTACAAGCACGTTACTTTCGCGTGAGTGCCATTTTTTTCTTTTTGTTCATCCGTCCGAATAATAGCTCGTTATATATTCGTCTACATTCTTGACTTATCCCCAATATATTGTAAGATAAAATTATTATTACCATTATGTGGATGTACAAAATATATATCCGAGTCTCGCTCCGGGTTCTAATAGTCCAGGCACATTAGACATAAAAATGAGAAAGTAAGGAAAAAAATCGGAGAAAGCTGATTTTTTTATATGTTTCCGGGACACACATTGCGGATAAAGTGTGAAAAGTCCCCGCGAATCCGAGTTGAGCTTTTTTTAGTTATAGCGTTTTTTTGATGAAAAAAAAAATTTTAAAAAAAATTCGACCCAGCTCCATATTTCTCATTCTTATTCGCCTTAGTAGGGTGAGAATCATAAATATCGTGCTGAATTATATTGAGAATACATATCCCCAACAGAAAATGCCAACTTTGTACCAATCCTCACACTCAATGGTGAAATATTTACGAAAATGTACAAAATTACGAAAAAAAATTTATTGTTTTCATACACACAACGGTAGACAACGTCCATTAAATCAAATCTACGACTACTTTGGGAGTTAAATTATATATCAAAAATTGCAGAAAAGCAGTGGCTTTATAATGATATATAACAATAGTCATTTATTCCATAATGAACTGGTGAAACGTATGAAATATTAACCATACCACCTAAACTCAAATTCAAACGGCATCGACTTTTCTCATTCAAATACCGTATTATAGCATCATTGTTTCAATTTCCATGTTCGATTAAATCACATAATGTGGTGTTCGCCTACACTCAAGATGCATTGGCATGTAATGTGTGCACGCCCTTGATGTGCACTCATAAACAGGAAAGCTTTGGGTACAATACTACGAGCAAATAGGTCTTCTCCAGTTGTTCTTGAGAGCAGAGCGCACAGGCGACTGGGAACTCCACACATATTGTGTTCGCAATATGATTCCAGTATTTCACGCAGGTGGTCATTTTGCATACGCAAAAAGTTCTCATCTCTATTTGCAGCAGATGAATGAGCTAACAGAAATAATGCAACAGGATGATTTGAAGTTGTTCACTGAGAAAGGTTACTTTACCATAAGGCGCTCAGATAAATTCTGGGACGGGATATATTCTGATCAGACCATAGAGCAGTGTTTAGTGAGAATGTTCAAGCTCCCTGGTGGTCTCACACATGGCAGGGGAATAACCGATAGCACTGTTGCGAAATGGGTACATGGACTACCTCTTTGCCTTCCGATATGTAATGCTCTCGAAAATTTTGTTCATGTTCACACTGGTCATGGCGAACAACATCGGGATCTCCGTCAAAGTTCACAATTGACTGATGCCAATGATATCACCAAATTATTGAACTGGCTCAGAGTGCATTCCCCCTTTCAGAATAGAGATCCACTACAATTAGTCTCTATAGCGACCGGGCTTGTGGCCGACGAAACTGTGAACTGTGACCAAGTTCGCAAAATTGGTGAATGTTGCGTATCGAATGTTGTAAGCGAAACGTTCAACAGCATCAAACTACGACGTGTTGACACTGTGAAGTCTTTCGCATCGATGGCAAATAGCATCGAGGTCCGTGGAAGTAAGGTAGTGATTGACCCCACAATTCTGTTCAACCGCATCACATGTGTTATTCAGTCACAAGCAGAGATGGAAGAGTATCTCAAATATGAACTCGCCCCGAAACCACCAGCATTGTTTGATTCTGCTGGAATGAGGAAGACACAGAAAAGCACGCTCGGTAAGACCCTCAAAACATACGGTTCCGAGCAAACTAAAATCCCAGAACATTCTCTGTTTGTTGTAGATGGTGGATTTTTATTGAGGGCAGTTGTATGGCCTAAACAGTCGTCATATAAGGACATATGTACATCATATTCCAATTATCTAGTGAGACATTTTGGGGCGAACGTCGTGGTTGTTTTTGATGGTTATGCTTGTACAATGTCGACAAAGGGCATGGAACAAGCCCGTAGATCTAAAGACAGGTATTCCATTGATATCAATATCTCACCCGAGTTACCAGCCACCACACCCCAATCCGATTTCCTTGCAAATGCCAAGAACAAAACCCAACTGATCGATCTTCTAATGCAGGAGCTATCTGCTATCAATATTCAGTCCAAGCAGGCCGAGGCTGATGCTGATGTACTGATAGCTGAAACTGCACTTGACATCGCTCAAGATGACAACAATGTTGTCGTTGTGGGAACAGACACAGACTTGTTAGTCATTCTTACCTCTCGAGTTCAACCGGGATGTAATATTCACATGATGTATTCCATTACCCCAAACTTACTAGTTTCAGTTAGTGAAATAGCAACCAAAATGGGTGACCATAGAAGCAACCTCCTTGTAGCACATTCTATAAGTGGTTGTGACACTACTTCTGCACTCTTTCGAGTTGGTAAGAAGAAAGTATTCAGTACAATTGTCTCCGATGTTACTAGCGACTCACAACAGTATGTCAACACAATTTTGGCGGATGACAGTACACCAAGTGCAGTAGCCGCTGCCGGGGAACAACTTCTCCTGATCTTATACGGGAGTAAAACTGTTTCCTCTCTCGACCAATATAGATATGTCACTTACAAGCGTTATGTAGCAAAATCTAAACTGAATAAACCCATCGACCTAGCCTCACTCCCACCAAGCAGCGATGCTGCACAACAACATGTCTACAGATGTTATCTCCAGGTCCAACAATGGCTGGGCACTTCGCTTCCTCCGACGGATTGGGGGTGGTCGCTAGACAATGGACTTCTTGTACCGACTGCAGCCACAAAGCCATGTGCCCCCGATAACCTACTGAATCTGATCAGTTGTGGTTGCAAGAGTGCTTGTACAAAAAGGTGTGGGTGGAAGAAGGCAGGACTCTCTTGCTCAGGTTTGTGTAATTGCAGTTCGGATTCTTGTAACAACCACAGAAACACTGTCCTGTCGGAAATTTCTGAGTTCGATGAATAATATGTATATAGGTCATGTCATTTCTGCAAAAGCGTTGATAATAGTCAATGTAACTTAATCCATGTTGATTGATTTGTACATTCTGTAAATATTATTTATTGATTTTTGTACATTCTGTAAATATTATTTATTGATCTAATGCTGCCAGACACAGACGTGTCTGTTCGGTCCCAAGCCCGAAAATAGTTGAGTTCTCATGCTGACGAATTTTATGCCAAAAGGGGAACTCGGCCAGAAGCAGAGGGGGTCTTCCATAATGTCTATTTTGTAAGCAATGATAAAAGTCTTCAAATGGTGGTGGATTTTTTATCGTCTGTCCAACTAACATCCCGTTCTGTACTACGACCCTTTGGGCAAATCCGTTAGGAAAATCGTCATTTTTTGCGTAAATCCGATACTTTTTTGTGAATTTTCAATAATTTTTCGCAGAAATTGTCACAGAATGCACATTTTCCTCTAGGTAAATGTATATTAGACATTATGTAGCTCGAAATACGCGTAAACAAAAAATACAGTTGGATCAATTCGAGGTTACAAAGTTCGTGCGATTTTTTTTGATTTTTTTCAAACGCTTTTTCGAAAAAAGGCTGTAGAAAAAAAAGCTCAACTGGGATTTTAGGGGACTTTTGTCTAATCGTTCAGTAACATGTACCCGACATTCCCTGAAAAAATCAGCTTTCTCCGATTTTTTTCCCTAGTGAAACCTAATGTTCTTGGGCTATAAGGGTAGATCACGACTCGTCTTCGACTCGTCGTGATCTGCCCTTAGAACCCGGAGCTCGACTCGGATACACATTTTGTACATCCACATAATGGTAATAACCTCTATGTACCACTATCTGAGTAAGTAGAAATAAACAATCTGAATGTGAGTGAAATAATTTTCTGTCAAATGCAAGACTTCAACCTGCAAAACTGATCGAACAACTTCCGATACCAGTCATTTCCAGCCACGCAGCAGCTTCAAAAGCAGAATCATGTACAACTATTTCTATCCACCTGGATGCGCATGCGCGAAAAACGAAGTTATTTTCTGTTTCCAATTTTCTACAGCTGCCAATGGGAGAAAATCAGAAAACTTCATTTTTCACCCAAAATTGTTTTTTCATATAATCAAACAGTTTAGGATATACTTTTTAAAATGTTAAATTCTTATTGGTAGACAAAGTTCTTCATATTTCCATTTTTGTTTAAAGTTTCTAATTTTATCTCTGTGTATTTCCTTATAAATTAATGGGAAAAGGCTGACTGGAGTGGCCAGTGGAGTGGCTTTAAACTTAAAAAAAAAGATATTAACTTCTTATAGCATGATGTATGCGTTCATCATTCCGAAGAAAGCAAACTTCAAATTATTTGATGGTTTTAGAAAGCTTTGGCTATGGGTTAGTTTTAATATTTCCATTTTACTTTGAAAAATAGTGATTTTTAACTTTGTGCGATTTAGACAGACTTCTCTCCACTCCTAACTGTCTTCACCCACTTGAAAGCGACGTCGTTTCTATGGGCTAGAAAATAGAGGTGTTTAGTTTTGCATTGGCCACAAAACTAAACACCTCAATTTCAATGTGATTTTAACGATTCAGAATCAATAAACTTTTGGGAGGTAAAGTTTTGAACAATCTGATGGATATGAAGTAGACAGCTAATTGGAAAACCCTTTCGTGTTGGTGTGGGTTTTTTTAACAATTAGTAAGTGTCAGGTTCCAATGAGGGCTCATAAGTTATGTTTTTGATTCAAAAAGTGAACATTTTTAGTGTTACGAATTTCTTTTAGCAACTGCGATCTGCTGCTAATGTTAGGTAAAGAGTTTTAATAACAGACGATCTAGTCTCCTCGCAAACAAACTAATCTCGAGTCTTTGCAACAGTAACCCCATACATGACCTAAATAACCATTTTCTAACTTACATGACATAAGGCAGTCCCTCCACGCCCCCCCCCCCCCCCACACACACACACAAATACACATATATTAAGACTTCTATGTTTCTCGGTGGTTGTTTTTTTTAATATTTATTCAATTGTTATGTATTTTATGTTAAAGGGTTTCAATTTTACCAATTAAAATACTTCACACCAATTGTAGTCATTATTTTTTATCTTTTTTAGTTCAGGCGTTGCCCCGAGCATACAAGTATGCAGAATACGATGTTCAGATTACAACAAGTCGCCAATTGTTCGTATCCACATATCATTTTCATTTTTCTTTTTATTTGTATGTTCAGGAAATTAAGTACTTCATCGCTGTTCCATAGAGAGGTATGAAGCTTTTTAATTAGTCCGATAGAACAAGAGAGAATTCGCCCAAGAAGCGTGTGCAGTCACCAGCGAAAAAATAAGGGGGACAACTCCATTTTTTTGGCTCGAAACAAATCGTTCAGTTGGTTGGTTTTCCCACTACCCTCGCTCACCTTACCCTGGAGCAGATAACCTTCTGTTTCTAAAATGTGAAAAATTTGTTATATGTTTCCGACTTATTTGTTAGTTACTTTAAGTAAATTTTACGAAGCCACTGTTTCCAGTAATTCCTCTGGTAATTTACCCCAATGCACCAAACTCTAACTCTGTGACCCAAACTTCAAATTCTCTTGTCCAACGATTATCCTAATGTAATCAAATATCTAATACTGAAAATATATCTCCAATTTACATGACATTAGTTTCAACATTAGCCCTTAGAGTTTTACCTTTGTGCGTAAGTGCGAAACTATAGAGCGGAACCCAATCGACTTGGATTTTGGGGACTAATCGGTCCAAGGTCCGCGTTCGGTCACAATCAGCTCGTTTGCGGACACAATCGACCGTTTTTAAAAAACAAATTCCCCAACGGTTCACTGTTTGGTCAGCCGTTGATCTGCCGCGGTCCTCCGAAGATATATTATCATTATTATTGCGCCCGCTAACTGTTCCTTCTGCCCCACCCCCACATTTTCCCTGGATACAGAAATGACATCCCTTACCGCCCCTCACAATTTCTCTGGTAAACATTTCAGAGCCTCTCCTTAATATTCCCCTTATCCGCTTATCCTTCATCTTCCCTTCCTATTTCTCTATTATCCCTTTACCCAACGCAACGGCCAAAACCGGCCAGCGCTATTCTCAAAAATCGCCAATAAATTTTCATTATATTTTCATTTTTTGTCTCAAAAACATAGGTTATGACCCCTCGTTGGAACGAGCTCATCGAGCTCGTTCCAACGAGGGGTCATAACCTATGTTTTTGAGACAAAAAATGGAAAAAATTAGTTATTCAAGATTTTTTTTTGCAAGTGTCGTCTGCTTTTCATGTTAGGTAAAGGGTTAAACACTCGGAGAATCGTATTCTACTGTACTGTTATTTTGGATGCGCTGAAAGAAAATGTACCAGTGGTATCTGTCCATAACTATCAAGGTTAACAGTTGGTACGCCTTCGTTTCAACCTTTCCAATTTGCATCCTTAGCTTCGGTGACCTTAACCTCAAGTTGAACAACAGTGATACTTCCAAATCTGCCATCAATATGCGCCTTAAATGTTGGCATTTCTTTTTTACGCAACTCGTCCAAAGACTATTTTCTCCTCACCGCTTCTCTCCAGTTTTTTATTACAATCCTGCATGGCTCTCCCCCTGGATTTGTTTTTTCTCCGTTCAGCACCCTTACCAGGTCTGAGACCTCTCCTGGGGAGTTCTTCATTAGCTCCCTTGGCTGTCTTGTAGGGACCAGCGAAGCTGCGAGATTCAATTCGATTTCCAATCTTAAGTTGCTCTTCGGTTCGATTCGAATCGGCTGTACGATTCGGTTTCATTCGAATCTTTTTCACTGGAATACATCTTTTCATCAGTCATCTTCGTCGTCTCATAATACGTAAAGTTCTGGTGGTGGAAATTGTACATAAATAATATTGAAAATAAAGACTGAGTTTAGTTTCCGCTATCTAACCAGAAACAACATCTGTACATGCCATCAGCCATACTAATTCCACTCTCACTAGACACTAACACTGTTGAAAAAAAATTAAAGTTTCCAAGCAATATCAACGATGAGCTGTTGCTAGCGGTTAGCCCTGTACTGCGCCTAGTGCCGATGATTCTCGTACCATTTATGTTTTTGAACTATAATCCTTACTGGGTAATAGTCCAACTACATCACCAAGGCATGCCTTCGTCGAAGGCATGCCTTGGAGATGTAGTTGGAATATTTTATCAGTCGGGACTTGACTTAGGCAAAAAGCAAAGGTACTTTTTTTTATTTTTCAAGAATTATTCTTCTAACTATAGGTAAAGGGTTATTGAATATAAGTCTCGGCAACGAACAGGATAAAACAAATCTCCAACTCCACACATCTCACTCAAATCCACCGTTACGTTTGTCAAGTCTCTCTTCAAGAGTTCTTGAAAACTTGCGCAATCAACCTTCTACGTTACAATCAGGGAGATACAATCAAATTCGAAGAAAAAAGTCAATGATTGAAGTGAAACACAGATTAACTAATACAGTTCGGCGGTAGTGGAAATTACATTCCACCACCCATAGAGTTAGCTAATTTACTTCCAATGAGTTGCGCGCAAGGCCGTCGAGGTTTAAATCACGGTTATAATGGATACAATTAAATTCCAATCACTCATTATAGATTTAACAATTCAGTTTCTCGGAATATCATTTTTTCAGATTTCAAATCGAAGCAGTCGGATCATTGATTCCTCTATATGGCTAATTTCATTTCATTTGTCAAGTTGAGGGGCATTTCAATTTGGTATTAAACGCTTCAGTTGTAGCCATTGCCTGGATGATAGAGCTCATGTAAGTCATATATTATGTCATTTTCCCTGTTCAAGTGCGTCGGCTTTTTAAGACAACACTATTTCAGTCTATTTATTTATTGGTGTTTAAGGTCACATACTTATGCACAATGGCTAATCGTGACCGTGACAGTTTTACGGGTGGAGGAAGCCGGAGTACCCGGAGAGAACCACCGAGCATCGACGAGCAACTGTCAGCTCCTCAATATTCTAACTCTGTTCAAGCTCCTCTCAAGCATGGCTAAAGCGGTTGAGGACATGTGCACCATCGACGTGCAGTACGCCTTAGTACACGGCACCATCGAGCCCCCATGTAGGCAACCGGGATAAAGTACCTTGCCCAAGGACACCACGCGGGTCGTCCCGGACGGGGATCGAACTCGGGACCTCTAGCATAGAAATCCAACAGTCCACTGAGCCACCGCGCTCCCCACTATTTCGGTCTATTTCCTGTCTATCTGTCGTGGATAATTTACGACAGGACACCAATCACTGGAATGCGCACTCAGAGACTGCTTCTAACAAGCTCTTAAGTCACATGTCATATGGGTGGAAACATGAAGGATAATTGGATGAGGAATGATATGAGGAAAAGGGTCAATTTTATAGTTGGGAGACCGAGAAGAGGTCATTGGGGGGCGGGGGTGATTTTGAAACAGTTTTTGACTGAGTGCTGGGAGATTAGAAGTGAGAATGGAGGAGGATTGCCCACTGGGTTAATGTAGGCCTCCTCGTTAGAGGACCGCGACAAATCAGCGGAAGGCCGAAGATTTATTATTATTAAATTCTAAAACGAGTCTGAAGCTTTTGAAACAGCTTTTAACGGAATGCTGGGAGATTAGAAGGGAGGGAGAGTGGGACAGGAATACCTCGACGGGGCACTGGGTTAATGTAGGCATCCTCGTTAGAGGACTGCGACAAATAAGCGGAAGATTTATTATTATTAAATTCTAAAACGAATCTGAAGCTTTTGTGGCCTGTAACCAGTTCAACCCTTGAATTGCCCATCGTCTATTTTAGATACAATCGGGTGGAATGATTACATTCCACCCGATTCAATCTAAAATAGCATTAAGCATTCATTTTCTTTGAGATAACTCAAGAAATATTTCTCAGTCATGAATTTATTTGACCGAATAATTGATGATTTTACCACTATTTATTTATTTATTTATTTATTTATTTATTTATTTATTTATTTATTTATTGGTGTTTTAAGGTCATATACTTATGCACAATGGCTAACCGTGACCGTGACAGTTTTACGGGTGGAGGAAGCCGGATTACCCCGGAGAGAACCACCGAGCATCGACGAGCAACTGCCAGCTCCTCAACATTCTAACTCTGTTCAAGCTCAGATCAAGTAGGGTTACAGCGGTTGAAGACATGTGCACCATCGACGTGCAGTACGCCTTAGTACACGGCGTCACGGTGCCCCCATAAAAGGGGGATAAAGTGTCCTGCCCAAGGACACAACGTGGGTCGTCCCAGATTTTACCACTACTATTAGACATATGTGTTTACTAAATAATTATGAATGAAAACTCGTCACAGCTGTAGTTTTATGATTATGCCGTGCAGTTCCACCAGCTGTGCTAATATCTTGATGTTTTCGAGGCGAAATAAATATTTACTGATTGAAATATCTATAACTGGAGCATGAAAGAATATCTATTTACAAATTGACTGAAAAATAAAACAGATTTCTTGACAGATTGACTGAATGTAATTTTTGTGTGCACAAATTCCTATTTTCTTTGTTTGGCTTATTTGATATGGTTGTTTTGATAAACGACAAACAGGGTTCATAAACAAAAGCTGATAGTTGGCAATGTTTTGAAAGAAGACCAACAAGATTAGTAAATAATATGTGATAAAATAAATATACTTTAATGTATTTAATTATTTTTATCATTTTTACAACCAATGAGGCATTTGTAAAATGGGAAGTAACATTCAGTCAACGTGTCAAGAAACTGTCTTCAATTTCCAGTCAGTTTGTAAATTGTCTTACTTTTTTAGTCAGTTTACAAAAGGACTGATTGAATCAGGCAATTTACAAATTGACTAAAAAATTTCAGGCAATTTACCAATTGACTGATTTTGGACATTGACTGTAATATATATATACTACCATTTTAGTTATTTTGTTTGTCGTGAATTGTGTTTGTCGTGGGTGTCGTTCCCTGTCTCATCGGCCTCCACGGGATATGTTCCAATAAGAGTAAAATCCTCGTCCTCTGAATGGATGAGAGCTGGCGTAGTTTCTTATATGTTTACGGCTCCAGTAGCAAATTTTACAGCCTGGTGTCATAACGCGAAATATTAGAAATGGCGTCGCCCGTTTCGTGATTGCTTCATCATCGGAGTGAATAGCACACCGCTTCATTTTTCTGAATTTTCCACCCGTGCAGCAAACAATGTTCCAGATGAAGTGTTGTTTAAATTACAACCCCGATTTACGATTTGAACTGAGATGGAAAGAGTTTATCTGATTTATTGATTATTTATCCAGTACCGTCGTGGGGTATTTACTAAACCTGTGATTGTTATAATATTTGGTGGCAATATTTTGCCTTATTTACAGATCGGCAGCTGTGTCGCAAAATAAAGCTGTTTACTGTAGGTAAAACAGTTCATGAATTCGGAGCGTCCCGTGGTATAAGGGAGGTAAATCGAAACTGAATTGTCCAATTATTCGCCCGATTAGATTTACGAAATATTCATCCCTCAAATGCCACCTATCGAAAAACCATGTGTAGCATGGGTCCATCCACTAGTTTGTATAATTTCTGATGTTCAGGGAAATACTACCAGTATCGGCCGAAATGAGTTGAAGACTTTCTGTCACTTTTTATCTTGTTGATAATTCCAACCCTTAAATGCATTCCTTGGGAAGCAGTCAAAGACAGTTTCCTAATAAATTATGTCAAGCAAACTGTATCAAAATTTTCTACCTATGTACAGAAACTCAGAGGAAACATATTTGCTGCAATTTACAAGAACATTCTGATAAAACAGGTCAAGAAATATTTTTCAAGTACTTTTGAGGTCTTTCCCCAAACATTTTCAAGTTTCAAGAGTTTTCAAGGTCCTGGTTATCCTATTTTGAAATTCAAGCACGTCCATCCTATTTCCCATACCCGTGCGTACTCTGCCTGGGTATAGTAATTCGGCAAAGCGGTTCTATATCCATCGGGCGTCAGTAAAGTTCATACATACACACTGACCACCAACAGCCAGGCTACACAGGCCGGAAAATAAGCAATCTGATATTTGCAGAATGAGGTCCCCAGAGGGTGAATTTGATGATGCTATCCCATACAGTGGGAAAATTTATCCTGTGGGTACCTCTTTCCGTTTAGGTTTGAGACTTTGATTCAGATTGAGGTTCACAGAGGGTAGCATCACCAAATTCACCTCTGGATACCTCATTTTGCAGATGACAGTCTGGCTTGCTTCTCCGTTGTATCCGACACTCTCGATGCAGATTGCTTTTCACCGGCGAACTCCTTCTGTCCCAATATCCCGACAAATTCTGTCTTCTGATTGGTCATAATGCCCAGGACAAATAGCCATGGCAAAGGGCGCACCCGCATCTAAGGTATATGAGAGCGTGAAACATCCAGGGTATAAGTGCACGCGAAACACCGGGAGTATATGCTTTAAATGAAAGCTTTTCGCTCGCCGCGATATAGTTTTGAGACCCCGATTCGGGTTGAGGTTCACAGAGGGTAAATTTAGTGGCGCTACCCTGCTGTGCAGGGTAGCATCACTAAATTCACCCTCTGGGGACCTCATTTTGCAGATGACAGTCTGCCTATTTTATGGCTTGAGGCTACACATATGGGAACGTCCGCTTTTTTCTTCTGACGAATATCAGATACACTTGAAGTAATAGAAGACCGCAACGTGAAAAGCTAAATGATATTAACCAAACAAACATGCAATCACCAGAAATATTGTTGTTGAGTAATGAAAGTGTTGATTAAGTAATCTGCTTCCAGTCGGTAGAGTCCACGAGACAAGTTCGTTTTGGAGATGTATTATCGTTGAGGGCATATCGATTGGTGTAATTCCAGCACTGGAAGAGAACTCCGTGAGGAATTCTGTTTAAATTATTGAATACTCTCCGTTTCATTCAGCCAAGCAAACACACGCAACAGTAATGGAGTTTTTATTAAAAATTCTAATTTTAATTTGTAAAGGGAGTTTTAAATTTATCATTTTTGTGACAATCTATAATCATAAAATGACGTTTCATCAGATGACATGGTATTTTAAACCCAGGGGACATATTGTTTCATCAGTTTTGGAATACACGTGCATTGTTGAAATAACTTCACTGACCCTTTCCGTTTTCGTCCATCGAAGCTCGCAAATGCGGACCACTTAGGCTATAAACAATAAATACCTAGGTTTTCGTCAGATTTTGATACTGTTTTTTTTAAACTGCAGAGAGGCAAGTCTTTTTATTATATTCGGTAGAGATGGGCAATATACCGAAAAACCGAACCGATACCGATATCATGGGAGATACCGAAAAACCAAACCGAACCAATTGTTGAATACCGAAACCGTCTGAATTTTCAAATTTTCCTACATTCGCTATTTTTATAAGTCCATATTGAGGCTTGATAACAGTTGAAAGGTTCATTTTCATGTAAGAAGTGACTGATTTTATTTTCAGTCTTGTTTACCCTCAATGGACTGGAAAACTGTCCTCAATTCCCACTAGACTACAACCTGTACATGTCCAACTGGGATGCGTTTAGAACAAGTCAATACAAAGGCTGGACTTTCGTCCGGTGCATACCCCCACATGGTGTATCGCCTAGTGTGGGCATACCTATGACCAACAAATATCATTTATGAATATTCTCGTACGGACTGACGGATGGATGCAGAGATGGACAGACGCAATCCAGTATACCTCTCCCCCTTCCATTTTCTTCGAAAGTTTTCAACAATTTCCAACAATTTCTAAGTCAAAAGGTATGGTAAATTGTTTGGTGTTTGGAAGTTTTATGCAATGAGGCAGAAGCCTTTGTCATGGGCAAACTGCATGCCACATTTCACCAAAATTCGATAACCCATACCTTTGATACAGGCTGAACAGACAAATAATGTCTATTTCCTACAATTTCTAAGTCAAAGAAGGGGGATAACTCTAAAAAGGAGAATGTGAGAAATATCGTTGAATCCTTTTTTAAAGCCTATACCATAAGCAGTGTTCATGGCAAATTTCATTGCAATAGAACATTTGATACCCGAGATACAGGCTGAACAGATAAAAATTTGGCTCGGACGGACACAATTTCTAAGTGAACAAGTAATAACAAAAAAAAAACAATAAAAAAAAAATAACTAGTGTGGGCATACCTATGAGCAACAAATATTATAAAAAATAATAATTTACTCAAGTTATGAATATTTTCGGACGGACTCACACACGGACGCACAGACGGACGGACGGACGGACGGACGGACGGACGGACGGACGGACGGACAGACAGACGAACGGACGGACGGACGAACGGACGGACGGACGCACAGACGGACGCACGGACGGATGCATGTAATCCAGTATACCCCCATTTTCTTCGAAAGTGGGGGTATAATTACCGTAGATATGATTTGTGGTCGTAAAAAAGAATGCCACTGTTGAGATCATTTATAGTGTTGTGGTAGAATGATACTACAACAACTTATTCTGTTTTTCCTGATGTGAATTCCTCTTTGGTGCCGCCACCGTGCCCCCACGTTGGCAGTCGGGATTAAGTGCCTTGCCAAGGACACAACACAGCTGCCCCTGGTGGCGACTGAACCATGAACCTTTTGGTTTGAAGTTCAATGCTGGGACCACTGAGCCACCGCGCTCCCAGAAATAGAATATTAATAGTAATGGTAAAAATGCATTTACTCTAAAATCAATTGAGACAAAAATTAACCCGAAGCAACTGAGTTGAGTGGATATGAACCCAATTGGGTTCATTTTCAATCAACCCAGTTGATTAGGGTTGATTTTTAACCCAACTGATTTTAGAGTGTAATAGAATAACATCAGGCAACCGTTTCAGTTTGGTTGATAAGTTATCATAGTTATTAAAGTAGGTATTTGTTGGACTTGGAGTTTACATTATTTTGGTCGCAATTGTAGTTATTATTTCTTCACCACTGATTAATTGTTTGGACATATTATGTTTGATTTTTTCTCTTTTGATCTCTTGATTTACTGTGTTTCATGATAAAAGGGAAAACTTTGTCGCGATCAGATAACCCTGAACAATGACCGTATGTTATTAACCCTTTACCCAACGAATCGGCCATATCCGCCCGCGTAATATGCAAATTCAGCAGTTAAAAAAATATTATTTTTCCAAAACTTTCAAGAAAACCTTATCATGTGACCCCTCATTACAAAGAGTTCGAGGAGCTCGTTCCAATGAGGAGTCACATGATATGGTTTTGTTAAAAGATTTTGAATTTTTTTTAAAAATGATATTTAAAATAATAAATTTCGATATCGTCCGCGTTGGGTAAAGGGTTAAGGAGGATGTAGTCAGAAACCCGCAATGATGTGTTGGTGAAGGTCAAATATTTCTGCACATCAACTGATTGTGACCGTAACATGTAGTCAAGTCCAGCCAGCAGTTTATACCAATGTTGCCCATTGTAGAGAACATCAACCCCTGGTATTGGTGACCGGGTCCTATTTTACCAGTGAAATATATTAACTTGTTTACCACAGTAAACGAGCACTGCTTTTCTTCCCTGTGTTCTCACTGGGACAGAAAACATTAAATGGCAGGTCAACCTGATAATGAGATTGCCAGAGAAAGAAAGACGTTATATCTATATATACTCTAAAACTTTTACAGTTGTGGGTTTTTTTAAGTAACATCTCCCTCTATGTAAATATAAAACAACAAATGGTGTTCATCACGTGGGCTTTGACATTAGTTGCAACAACATTGGATGTTCAAACCGCCTTCCTGTGACAGAAAGATTCGGATTCAGACAGATTATTCACAGTACGCAGATTTTGATTACAGAACATCATAAGTTACAGAGAAACGCATACTGTAGTCTAATGCCGTAACCACCGAACCACTGCGTCCCCAGTAAGAGAATATTGACAGTAACGGTAAAAACATTGACACTGGCGTTAGTGACAGTTTCTTGGGTACCTAATGTGGTATGGGCAATGTTGAAACTCTGTATAGGAACAGTGTTGGTAAATTCCAAACCAACGAGAAAATGGGATGCTAGATCACTGACGTAATACGTTACCGATATTTACCAGACTGGTCTTCTAAAAGGTGAGTTAACAACTGATGTTCGTAGATATTAAAGCTCTTACTTTGAACAGCGATATTCCAACAAACTAAATACTATAGATGGGTGTGGACAAGCGTAAAAAATGGTAACGCTCGTGTTCGCCAGGTTAGCTGCTATCGAATTTGGGACCCATTCCCAATGGCATTTGGCGGGATTTTTCCCAATTCAAATGAAAATTTACTCAATCTCAGTCCTCATTCAAACAAACATTTAATCCTTCTTTAACTCTTGAAGGACTAATTTTGACTTTCATCACTTTTTACCGCTACAAAACAGGTACGTCCGCAGGCTGTTTTCAGATACATTTGCAAGTTACATCCCAAGAACCTTATCTGTTGTTTCTAGGCAAGCCAAGAGCCCAAGACACAACTACAAAGTCGCACAATGTCGACCGTTGAAGGGTAACAAAATGCATAAATATCTGCATTATTTAATAGTATGAGAACAATTTATTTAATAGAGATTACAGAGACTGATCATTATTTTATGTGACTGTTATAAAACTTACTACACCAGTGTTCAAAATTTCAAAAATGACTCTAACCGATTGACTGTTCAAGTGGTTTGGAGATGGCTAACCGAACGCTCGGCTATGTAAAAATTCCCAGAAAACTGTTTTTTTACCGTTAACAAGTATTCATATATTGCGTGGAATTGAAATATATACAGCCTCTCAAGGCAAAAGTCAAAAAATCTAACGGACACAAGGAAGGCTGGTTAACTGATAGAGTGCTGGAATCCCATATTCGGGCTTTCTGAACTGCATGTACCTAAAGTTGAAGACTTCATATCTTGTGGATTTCCTTCTTATTATCTTAGATTTGGAAGTAAAATTACTTCATCTCCATCGATTAGCATTGTTACAATTTATGGGAGACTGCCTAACAATACAAAAATGTGTGAACAAATCTTGAGGCTGAGAAAAAATTTAGCACTCCACCAGTTACGTTACTCGCCTTTACCATTCAAGATGCAACATTTGGCTAACCGGTCATCCGTTCGCGTATACTGAAATTTGCGT
The DNA here is from genome assembly GCA_031216915.1 of Pictodentalium vernedei. NCBI lineage: Eukaryota > Metazoa > Mollusca > Scaphopoda > Dentaliida > Dentaliidae > Pictodentalium > Pictodentalium vernedei. Next base: position 425,297,081 of record CM062292.1, read on the forward strand.
AACCTCCTCGCGAACGAAACGAGCGTTAGTAGTATGTCATATACCCGGACAGGTATCATTTGGATGATCTCATTTGGATGATCTCATGTGACGTCATAGTCACGTGACCTAGTGCCGCCATGTTGTGTTGTCATGGTAACCCGCGTGAGCGGCAATGTTGTGACGTCATCTCCATAGTGATACGTGGTGTGAGTGCGCATGCGCAGCGCGTGTTGTTAGGGTGATACGTGTTTCCGTCGTCCATTTTGTATACTGGAGGCCGCCATCTTGGTTTCTATGGTAGCACGTGATTGCTATGTTACACAATTTTTCTGCAATAAGACGGGGTATGTTCGGAAGGTGTGTTCGATTGTAGAAGAGTAAATCTAATTACCACAAACAACCCGACAATCCTTCCAAATCACCAAAATCCACCCCAACTTTTACGATTTCGAATTCTTTCAGAATTCTCTGCTTCTATCTATATATGCAATAGTTTTTGTCTACCTAGGCATGTTCCTTTGTTCTGGAGTATACTCCAGTAGCGTAGAAGAGCCTATTATTTGGAACAGTTTATCTTATTATTACTATATTTAGCAATTTCTGCTCTATTCTTGTTAGTTCTAACCCTATTCCAAGTACTCTTGTTGTTTCATATATATAACTAACCAATCAGATTGCTTGATTTCCCATAATCTGTATACAGAGTTATCTCCCTTCTGTATAATAAAAGACTATATCCAATGGCCATATCCCATGGAATCCCATTTTGGGGAAACACCCGTGGCTATAGAATCCCTTTTCTGTCATATGTGCTTATGTGAAAAAGCACAAAGTGACACAATGTGCCCTAGCACAAAGGCACATGCTTTATGTGCCGATATGTGCTTATGTGAAAAGGCACAATGTGACACATAGGCACATATGGGTATTTGAGGATACCTATGTCCTGGTATTGTTTTATTCGAGGATACCTACTGGAGAATCCCTTTTTTGTCATATGTGCTTATGTGAAAAGGCACAATGTGACACAGTCACAATGTGCCCTAGCACAAAGGCTCATGCTTTATGTACTTAATACTGCTTATATGTGCTTATGTGAAAAGGCACAATGTGACACAATGTGACACAATGTGCCCTAGCACATAGGCACATACGGGTATTTTAGGATACCTATGTCCTGGTATTATATTATTTGAGGATACTAGTTGGACTTTACATCCGGGTACTTTATGCTACATCCGGGTACTTCTGTTGGGGTAGTAGATAAAAAACAACAACACTAAATATAAATTTAAATTTCTTTTATTCAAGTATACAATTCAATGTCTCAAGGCATTTCTCTTTGTAGTTCTTCTTGCATGGGCTAACCATTTCATCTTCTTGTGGGTTGGAGCTTCTTCCCATTGCCTAGCTAGGTTCTTGATAAAACACATTCTCTCATTTGATAACTTGGCTTTGTTGGTTGCTTTAATTTCCTGTCTGGCATCTTTGGGTTCCTCTTTCTCTTGCTGTTCCATAGTAGTAACTTCAGTCTTCTTAGTAGTAATTTCATTTGTGGTTTGAGTGGAAACATCCTTCTTAGCTTCAGTAGTAACTTCATTCGTAGTGGTAACTTCATTCTTTATGGGAGCTGTCATCTTTTTCTTGACTTCAGTAGAAACTTCATTCGTAGTGGTAACTTCATTCTTTATGGGAGCTGGCATCTTTTTCTTGACTTCAGTAGAAACTTCGTTCTTAGTGGAAACTTCTTTCTTTATGGGAGCTGGCATCTTTTTCTTGTCTTCAGTACAAACTTCGTTCTTAGTGGAAACATCTTTCTTTGTTTCTGTAGAAACTTTGTTCGCAGTAGTAACTTCATTCTTGTTTGTATTGTGAGTCAGTTCTGTCTTTATTCTTTTGTTTACTGATCGGCAGTATCCACATATCTTTGTTTCTTTCCACCAGCATCCATGTCTAGATTTTTTTTCTCTTGGCTGCATTTACCACACGATTCACTTGGGTCAGTTCCTGGGAAGTTAGCTTTAATCCAGCATCATTCTTGAAGATCTGTATATGTAAGTCATCTTTGAATCTGAGCACCGTTGTTGACACAGACATCTTCACTCTTCGACGTTCAAAACGGAAATGAATTTATTTTTATACCAACACTCCTTTTATACTTTTTTTTTAATCGTCTTCTTCTTCTTCATCATCATCTACTCGGAATGAGTAGTTTGCCATAAGGTTGTCGAACAGAAATCTTCGCTTTTCCAAGGCATATTTCTGGGATTCTTCAAAGTCAAAATCCTCTTCTTCACGAAGACGCTTGGCAGTTTCTTGAATTTTCTTGTGAATTGAGTCGTTGCAAAAATTTCGAATGTACTCAAGGGTATAAATGTATTTCTCACTAATGGCTTCTCTAACATTCTTTTGAAGTGCTCTATATGCTGTTTCAACTGCATCTTCACTAGCCATTCCACCTTCGATATATTTGTTCATGAGGTTGTCAAAATCGTTTTGGTATTTGTCAAAGGCACTTTGAACGATACCTCCATCATAGAAACGTCTTCTTCTTCATCTTCTTCTTCATATTCCATATCTTCTGATAGTTCCGACGATTCATCAGAGTCCGAATCTCTTGACCCGATGTTTTGGTGCACAGCTGGAGTGCATTGTGTCCGCTCTCTTCGAAGGTCAGATTACAAATAACAAATTTCTTATGAGCACGACCCTTTTATAGGATATCGGACAGAGCATTGATGACGGGTTTGATCAACTTTCCTAAAAAGCCTCCTTTCTGTATGATGCGTCTTCTTTTCCGATAAGATAGTTCTCTCTTTGGTGAGGCAATTCTCCTTATTTCGTACTTGTGTGGAATCAACTTAGCTCTCTCAGATTTGGTTATAGGTACTGCGCCCGTCAAGATGTTCGAGGCACAATCACATATACATTCTATCAAATCATCACTGGCCATCTTCAGCATAGTCTTGGTTTCATATCGATTCGCATCAGATAGGATGCGCAGTGTATCTAAATTTCTTTCTAATCTTGTAGTGTTGCTCGATGTTTCCGATTTCCTCATGGGACAGTAATCATCTTCATGTCTCTTACGTGTGAAGCTCCTGGAGAATTCTTTATCACAATATCTGCAGCAATGGACTTTCATGACTTTACTCTTTCGTGGTCGTAGAACAAATGAATTTATTTTCACTCCAACACTCCTTTTATACTTTTTTCAGAGCTAGGACTGGGCTGATAAGCGCTGAGAGAAAGCAACTCTTTCGTAGTATACATCTTTTGATATCTGGAGAAATTCCATCATCTGTTAGCAGCTTCAATACATGTTCGTGTTTTCGCAGGTCATCAAATTCAGCTAAATTCAGTGGTATCTTATCTTCGAGAATGTTGGTAGCACATCTGCATAAACAGGTAATCAAATCTTCATCAGCAGCACGTAGAACGGCATCGATTTCCTTCTTGTCAGCATCCCGTAAAAATTCTAGAAGTGCTTTATTCTGGTCAGTCAGTCCAGTATCTCTCTCCTCTTCTCTTCTTCTTGGACAGTTATGTTCTCCATGTCTCTTCCTATTGTATGGCTGGGCGAACAACTTAGTACAATATCTGCAGTGGAGCCGACGATGGTCCTTTTCGTGTCTTCGAGCATTATCCGATCTTGAAAATAACTTGGAACAGTATCTGCATCGAACTGGTAACATGTCTTCACTCGACGACGGTCAGGACACAATGAATTTATTTGCGTACCAACACCCCTTTTATACCTTTCCCAACAGAAGTCCCCGGATGTAGCATGAAGTACCCGGATGTAAAGTCCAACTAGTATCCTCAAATAATAAAATACCAGGACATAGGTATCCTAAAATACCCGTATGTGCCTATGTGCTAGGGCACATTGTGTCACATTGTGCCTTTTCACATAAGCACATATAAGCACATAAAGCATGTGCCTTTGTGCTAGGGCACATTGTGTCACATTGTGCCTTTTCACATAAGCACATATGACAAAAAAGGGATTCTCCAGTAGGTATCCTCGAATAAAACAATACCAGGACATAGGTATCCTTAAATACCCGTATGTGCCTATGTGCTAGGGCACACTGTGTCACATTGTGCCTTTTAACATCAGCACATATCGGCACATAAAGCATGTGCCTTTGTGCTAGGGCACATTGTGTCACATTGTGCTTTTTCACATAATCACATATGACAGAAAAGGGATTCTATAGCCACGGGTGTTTCCCCAAAATGGGATTCCATGGGATATGGCCATTGGATATAGTCTTTTATTATACAGAATGGAGATAACTCTGTATACAGATTATGGGAAATCAAGCAATCTGATTGGTTAGTTATATATATGAAACAACAAGAGTACTTGGAATAGGGTCAGAACTAACAAGAATAGACCAGAAATTGCTAAATATAGTAATAATAAGATAAACTATTCCAAATAATAGGCTTTCTACGCTACTGGAGTATACTCCACAACAAAGGAACATGCCTATGTAGACATAAACTATTGCATATATAGATAGAAGCAAAAAATTCTGAAAGAATTCGAAATAGTAAAAGTTGGGGTGGATTTTGGTGATTTGGGGGGATTGTCGGTCTTGTTTGTGGTAATTAGATTTACTCTTCTACAATCGAACACACCTTCCGAACATACCCCGTCTTATTGCAGAAAAATTGGGTAACATAGCAATCACGCGCTACCATAGAAACCACGATGGCGGCCTCCAGTATACAAAATGGACGACGGAAACACGTATCACCCTAACAACACGCGCTGCGCATGCGCACTCACACCACGTATCACTATGGTGATGACGTCACAACATGGCCGCTCACGCGGGTTACCATGACAACACAACATGGCGGCACTAGGTCACGTGACTATGACGTCACATGAGATCATCCAAATGAGATCATCCAAATGATACCTGTCCGGGTACATGACATACTACTGGCGTTCTCGTCAAATTTTGCACACTTTACACGTGATGTGCATATATATATATATATATATATATATATATATATATATATATATATATATATATATATATGTAGTAGGCCAGTAGCTTCTGTATTAATGTTCTCAGTTTAATATGAAGGTAACATTTCTTGTTCTTTTTGTGTTTCTTCTCCCAAATAAATTCCCAATTGGAACCTTCATGATGGGGATTTTTCCAATTGCAAGAGCCCCAGAAGAATCCCTGGAATTACCATTAATGGGGACGACAGGGATAATCTAATCTAACTATGCTTTCTACAAACAATACTCAGCTAAAATGTTTCTAAAGAACTCGTTGGGACATGAACTTTTTTATTAATGTGTGTTGTTGAATTAATTCATTTCATTCCATTTCACCACTGAAATTAATCATTAGTATTGAACCCTTTACTCACCGCAGACGATATCAAAATTTATTTTTTTAAATATCATTTTTTTCAAAAAATTCCAACAAAACCATATCATGTGACCCGTCGTTGGAACGAGCTCGACGAGCTCGTTCCAACGAGGGGTCACATGATATGGTTTTGTTGAAATTTTTTGAAAAATAATATTTTTTCAACTACTCAATTTGAATATTACGCGGACTGATGCGGCCGATTCGTTGGGTGAAGAGTTAAAATGACGTAGTGATTTACCGTTAGGTAAACTGACACATCACTTAAAATGCTAAAGTTTAATTTCAGTAATTTATTATCACAGGCAGAAATTGCAATTCTGGATAATTGGGTTAGAGACACTATAGATTAATTTATGTAATTTATTGTCATAAATAAAAATAATACAATTCGGGAAAATTCAATTGTAAAAGTTTTATGTGGCAAATAAGCATGTTCGTTAACTGGTTGAGTGATGGGAGTCCATATTTGGGCTTTATTCTTGAGTGCAGGTACCACAACTTAAAGGTTTCATATTGGGTGATACAAAGGAGATGGCTAGTATGTTGCTAAATGAACTTGGAAAGAAAGACGTACGGATTAGAAAGTTCGTTTCTGGATATTGGGACGAGAGAGGGGGCGGTGGCGCGCAAATTTGAAGCCCCGATGTAGTCAATGCCTTACAATATGAGAGTCGCGACAAACCAGCGGATGGTCAAAGAGTTATTTTTCTGTTCAGGGAATGTGTTTCATATTATCTTTGAAGTGGAAATATTCGGTCTTTTGGGATTTGACTTGTCACAATTTATGGGAGAGTGTCTATGGGGGTGGGGAGGGGGTATTACGCCGGTTCCCAACGGTTCGGTCATTTCACCGAACAGCGGCGAATAAACAGCCTGCCAAAGTGTTATTATTATTGGAAACATTCCTAACTGCTTTCATCAAAGACTTAAAGGTCTCTTACAACCGGTCGTGCGTGCTTCTACGAGCGGTTTGCGTGCAAAAAATTGGCCAAGTAGTAAGATACACGCACGTGGAACGTACTTTTTCTGGTGGACGCAAACACGACGCAAAGCACGCACTCCGAAAACTGGCCGGCAAGTTTTTCACTACGACCTATCTGCGACAATTAGAACGCCTGGAGCACGCTCGTAGCACGCAAAACAAAAGTACTGAGTAAGTGCGCTAGGCGTGCGTGTAACGCAGGAAAAGCATGCAGAAATTCCGGGGTATTTTACCACGAAGACGTACTTACCACGCAAGAGACTCGAACGTTCAAATTGCTTTCAATGTACGTGTTAACAAAAAGGGGGGTGAGCGCACTTCCTCCGTGCGTTTATCTTACTTTCAAAGTGCGTGGCGAGTACTACTACCGTACTTGTGAAGTGCGTCACACGAAGACGACGCACGTGACCAGCACGATTAAAGTGCGTCACAAGTACTTGCTTAGGTGCATCGTGCACCAATATCAAAGCTGATACGAACAGTCTGCTCTCAGTTCAAAGTCGACGTTGGCAGTGTGCACAATGGCCCCAAAAGGTAGTTTGTGACCCCTCACTGGAACAAGCTCGACAAGCTCGATCCAATGAGGGGTCATAAGCTATATTTTGGAGGCAACAACTGAAGAAGAAAAAATTAATTCTCTTTCTTCAATTTTTGCTTTCAAAACATAGTTTATGACACTTCAATGAAATGAGCTCGACAAGCTCGTTCCAATGAGGGTCCATAAGCTATGTTTTTGAAGGAAAAACTGTAGAAATAAAATTAATTATTTTTTTTTAGATTTTTGCTTCCAAAACATAGTTTATTATTCCTCACTGGAACAAGCTGTACTAGCTCGCTCCAATGAGGGATCATAAACTGTGTTTCGGAATTAAAAATTGAAACTTTTTAGTTTTTCAGCAAACAATATTTTAAATGTCGTCTGCTAATGGTGTTAGACAGGAGAGGTGTTCATGTTCCACAGGTGTTCATGGAACATGAACACCCGGTCGATCAATAGACTTCTATTGTTTGACCGGGTGTTCACGACCCATGAACACCCGAAAAACACAAAAGAGTTAGTGTGTAAATGTAAATATATCCTAAAAAGCAATGCTATACACAGTGTCGGTGATCATTAATCTTACCTGGGACCCTTGGTGATACGGGGAGCCACACGCTGAAGCACCTCAGCAAACACGTTCCTATCCATACGAATGAACCCAAAGTAGTCTCCAGCAGACTGTTCGTCAAGCTCCTGGAACAGCGTCTCATACTGGCCAAACAGAGGCCTTCTGGTCAGCCATGGCTTCACCCAATAACGCCTCCTTCTTCTTTGCCTCTTTTGCAGGCGATCCCGAGCAACCACTGCCAGCATTGCGTCGCGATCTTCGGCCTCCTCTAGCATTAGCAGCTGTAGAAGTCGATGGCGCATCCTTCTTGGAAGTGCCATTTTGGAAGCCAAAACAGTGAATGATGAAGAGACTCGGTGCTCCCTTTTATATTATTTTGATTATCCGTGCGTTCCACCAATTTTACGCACGAGTGTCGTGCTTAACACTTCCGTGCTCATTACGTTTCTCTTACGTTTCTCTTACTTCGTGAGTACGATTTCTGAAAACGTACGCTTCACTTGCAATACACGTACGATTATCTCACTCACTGTGTGCGACACAAGTACAGATCGTACGTGCTTCTTACTTCTTTCTACTTCCAAAAAGGCGTACAGACCACTTGCGGGCCCCACGTTTAGAGCACGACACACCTACTCATAAAGTACTCACTACTTACGTCCGCTGCGATTTAATTTTCATCCTGCGACAACGCTACGCCTGACGAGAACTCCGAGGCCGCACGATCTCTAAGCACGCACGACGGGTTGTAAGAGACCTTTTATATGCAACCAATATACTTTCCTTGATAAAATACTTACATGACAGGGAATTTATTAAGAGTTTTGTGACAGTGCTGTCAATTGCACACCAGCTAGGCAGGGGTGCCCGACAATCTTGGGTGCTTTCAACAGGTCATGGTCATAAAAATCATCTGTTCGTTACTCTCACCCCGGATGTGGAATTCTACCGATATATAGTTGACTATTCATTGCACTTTGTAATCCAAGTATATTTTTGTCGGGCAAGCAAGACATTTTGCCCAACTGAGTAATCAAAAGGGTGTGTACATTTTCTTCAGGCAAACAAAAGCGTCTGCCCAACTCAGTATTTCATAATGTCTTGCCCAACATCTGCCCGACGATACCGATGATCGGGGGACTTTTTTGGACGGGGATGGTGTTAAGACCCCACACCACACCACCCCTAAAAGTTACGACCCTGGACAGCCCTCACTATAACTATTCAACTTCGTTATAGAAGCGGCCAATATAAACACACACAATATAATAATATATTTTGTAAGATAAAAGTACAGCAAAGCCATCAAGAAGAATACGGAAAAGCTATTGTCAAGGAATAACTATTTAATCAGAACATAATGGAAGATACAGACATCGCTATTTTTTGTAAAACCTCTAATGTTAGATTAGAATATTGTAAGATATCGAGTTACTAAAGAAAGCTTTTCATGTTAATGAGGTTAACCTAATATTGCCGATAATTTCACATCCTCCCAGGGCATTTTATTCTCAAATGAACGAATCAGAAACCCAAGATACGATGCGAGTGGAAGATAGTTGTTTTGGATTTACTGGTTCAAGTCTAGATGTCTGCCATCTTTCACCGCATACTGCAAATTCCCTCACACCTGATAAACCTTGATACCGATTCATGTACCTGACACATGTTACAGACTGAGTCCCAGAGTGTATTCACTTGACACAATTTAAACTCCCCCACCCCCTCCCCCTTCCCGCACCCCCATTGTAAAACGGGCAGGTAAACTTGGCTCGGTATATATTAGAGATGGACAATATGGGGATACCGGAAAACCGAACCGAAACCATCGTTAACCCTTTACCCAACGTAACGGCAAAAGCGGCCAGCGCTATTCTCAAAAATCGCCAATTAGTTTTCATTATTTTTTCAGTCTCCAAAACATAGGTTATGAACCCTTATTGGAACGAGCTCGTTCCAATGAGGGGTCATAACCTATGCTTTTGAGACAAGAAAATGAAAGAAATTAGTTATTCAAGAATTTTTTGGCAAGTGTCGTCTGCTTTTCATGTAAGGTAAAGGGTTAAATAACGAAACTTTCTGAATGTTCAGTTTCCTACATTGATTACTTATAAGGCCATGTTGATGCTTGATAGCAGTTGAAGTGTTCATTTTCATGGAAGTAGTGACTGGGTTTTTTCTCAGTTTTCAGGGGGTTTTTTTTAACCCTTAACTGCCTGGTAAACTGTCCTGAATTACCACTCGACTACAACCTGCAATGTCCACTTGCTTTGAAGTGACTTCTTGTCAAGTCTTGGCTGCTTTAAGAAGCAGCCAAGACTTAACTAGAAATCACTGCTCTGGTGATTTATCTATTGTCAGCAGGACCTCCTCATGGTGGCATGTCAATGGCACATGTTCTGAGATCGCAAAAGCCTGAAATAGGCCTTTGAAGGTTAAGGTACGTTTGGAACATCTCACAAAATTACTGTAGATATGATGTATGTTGGCAAAAGAATGCCAGGGTTGAGCTCACTGACAGTGGCATTTGTGGCGCTGTGATACAAGAACAAAGTATTCTGTATTTTCCTGATGTGGATTCCCCGTGGTTATCATCAGCAAAACTCAGTAACGTCGGATACCTAATACCGAACCGATACCACGAATCCACGATATACCCCTCTAATAGTACAAGACCAAAATTCACGCGAGAATCAGACTCGATTCCCGTAAATGATTCTTAAGGAAAACAATGAGAATCAACAGTGAGTCTCGCAAAATGTTCATTTGATTTTCGTCCTATATTCAACAAGTGTCCTTAAAGGCCTGGAAAAGTTTACTTATTTTCGGCTCCTTCACACGGTCATACTTTGACTTAACAGTGGAGTCTACACGTAGTGTCTATACAGGCAGCCAAGACATCACTAGAAACCACTACCAAGGCACTGTAACTTCCATTGGCAAGACCACCACAGCCTGTATGATGGGACATGTGTTCTGTGTGAACAGATAAGAATCTCACAAAAAGTAGAAGTATTGTTGTAGATAAATATGAGGTTTGTTTTTATTATTTTCTATGAAATGATTGTACTCACAGGGATAAGTGTATAACAGTACTATCAAACTTTGAATTGAGAACTGAAAATTGATTCTCGTGACAACAGTTTACGAGAATCAATACCGATTCTTGCGAATTGAAACGAATTTTAAGGCCTGAAAACACCGAAACCGATACCGACCTCAAAATTCTAATACTGGTGCTTCATTAATTAAAGTTTTGATGATTATTCCTATAATTATACTCTAAAATCAGTTGGGTTAAAATCAACCCAAATCAACTGGGATGAGTGAATATGAACACAATTGGGTTCATATTCACTCAACCCAGCTGATTTGGGTTAATTTCTAACCCAACTGATTAAGAGTGTAGTGTTTGGAATCTAATATTATTGCGTCCGTAGAAATATTGCCCACCCGTGGAAAATGACCAGTCAACGGTACTGTATGAAGTAATATCGGCCTGATTTGAAATTTCCCTGACGTATATGGAGAGTGAAAGGTTAGACGCCTTCATCTCCAAGAGACTGATTGCTGACGCTTTTCAGATGCATATGATAAACATTGAGTCTGTTTCTGCATTTCCAGCCCAATACATTATGCGCTACACAACCAGCGTTGTGCATCGACACCAAGGCATACTTCTTTCTTTATTTATTGGGGTTTAACGACACTTTCGACAGCTGGGTCACATCACACCGGTTGCTCTATTATTAGAAAAACGAAACTCGGTTGCCATATTTCTAGGCAAACGAAAATCGGCTGCCCTATTTCTAGACAAACGAAACTCGGTTGCACTATTTCTAGGCAAAGGGAAATCGGTTGCCTTATTTCTAGACAAACAAAGATCGATTGACCTATTTCTAGGTGAACGAAACCCGGTTTCCCCATTTTAGGTAAACGAAAGTCGGTTGTTCTATTTCTAGGCAAACGAAAATCGGTTGCCCTATTTCTGGGCAAACGAAAATCGGTTGCACTATTTCTAGGCAATGGAAAATCGGTTGCCTTATTTCTAGGCAAACAAAAATTGGTTGCACTATTTCTGTTCAAACGAAAACCGGTTTCCCTATTTTAGATAAACGAAAATCTGTTGCTCTAAGAGGCGAGCGAAAATTGGTTACCCTATTTGTATTGTGGTGAATTATAAGTTAATGGAACAATCGTTCGCCCAATTTCCATCACAGACCTGCAATAAACGAGTATATGTAATAGTATGACGATCTGGTGCGCTTCTTGCAATGATTATATTTGGGGAGTTCTCATTATGCACTCTAAAATGAGTTGGGTTAAAATCAACCCAAATCAATTGGGTTGAGTGAGTATGAACCCAGATGGGTTCATACTCACTCAACCCAGTTGATTTGGGTTGATTTTAACCCAACTCATTTTAGAGTGTGAATCGCACAATACACGATATTGCTACAACCCACTTTTCCCATTCCAGTCTACCACTAAGAACATCTTACAAACTACAGTTTTTTCACACCGGGAACGATGCGATACGGTTAAAAAGAACTACTATTTCAATAAAGTGGTACTTCACGTTTGCAATGAGACCAAAATCCAAACTGAAACAAAAAATTATTGATGTCGCTACTGTTTTCGTGTTATTATTCAACTCTTGGAATAAAAGTCCTCTATTCTGTGACAAGGTCGTGACTATATACAGTAAAGGGTTACTCAGTGAATTTGTGTCGTGGACGAACTAATATCTATTACACGCCTGTTCTATGAAACCCCCAACTACTCACGCCGTATTATACAAAAGACTGACTAGGCTGAAGCCTAGGGGCCCGCGGGGACAGGGGTCCACCAATTTTTTTTGGCTGCGGCACTGTTACCAGCGCCTTAGGGCTCGAGTGGTTAAAGGCACTTTGCACTGTGCCGTAGCGATACATGTACATAGTTTAGTTTAGTTTAACAGTTTAATGCATTACACCATAATGGCAGTTGCACAATACAAACATAACAAATAAGAAGAATTAGTAAACACGATGTATAATATAAAGTACTATAATGACTTTTATCTTTAACAAGGTGATCTCACTTACAGAAGAATGACCAGATCATGTTAGAAATAATATTAATTTGTATCATGTCAATGTTTTGATTCCACCAATGGGCATACTGCCCACGGTGTTTATATTCAATCAATGAATAAAATATGTTATGTTATGTTATGTTAGAAATAATATTAATCGATTTATTATCACAGTTTTTCAATATATAATAGTATTTCTCCGAATCATTTAATTGTTCAAATTCTTCATTTTCTTTAATAATTTCTTCGAACTCCGTTTCCCCAATTTCGACATATGCCTCACAATACATAACAAAATGATTTCGCTCTCTATTTCACCGGTATCGCACACCTGGCATCTCCTATCATTTCGGGGCGTTTAAGGTTGTTTATGTCTACCCTTTTCTATTTCTAAATTATGGTTACTAACCCTAAGTCTAGTAAAGAGTTCAAGGGGCTGTCGAGATCTGGTGATTTTCAGATAAGGTTCAAGCTTGTATTCATTTTTAACTAATCGATACGTTCCTAACTTATTACTATCATATCTTTTTTTAACTGTTTACAGTGTCTGTCAAACCAGTGACGTTTACGTTTGTGTTTATACCTAAAATTTACCACTTTCGATGAAGCTTTATTAATAAACAATATGATTTCATTCAGATCTCGGGTGGCCCTTTCGGTTCCAGTGGGATTCGCATTATACTCACTTAATCTGAGCTCCATTAATCGTTTTTGAACATATGGATCATATAAGGTAGAAATGGCTTTATCTCCGCTCTCTTTACACCATTTTGTAACTAAATTATGTTTTCGGTAGGTATTTTGAAGCTTAGTACTTTCTACTTCGATTATCCTAAAATCGAAATGAACAGTCAGTTGACTATGATCTGAAAATTCTGTCGGAGTTTTAACACAAAAATAGCTAACATCGGGTAGGTACCTCTTATTTATCAATACATAGTCAATAATACTAGCGCCATTGTAACTGTAGCTTGTACAATTTCCAAGCGAATCTCCAAATTTCCTGCCGTTCACTATTCTCATACCAGAAGATTTACACATTGATAATAATTGTGTGCCAAGCGAATTACATTCCTTATCCAAACTTGTCCTATCATTTTCACAATCAAATGTACAATTATCAGGTAAAACTAGATGTGAATCGTCATCATTTGTAACATAATCCGGACGACGACCTGTACGTGCGTTAAAATCACCACCAATGATAGTCAATTGATCTAATTCTAAACTCACTAGGACTCGCTCTAAGTTACTGAATACTGATTCTATAGTACATTATTATTATTTCTCCAATGAGAAGAATTAAATGGAAATGTATATGGAAATGAAAATAATATTGTTTTTAGATTAAAAATCTCTCCACTAAATTCAACCCGCAGCGTTGTACCATGCAGTCTTTCAACAGTTTTGAGATATTTCGTATATTTCGAACGACAATAAAAAGCTATTCCTCCTCTGGCATTCTTCTGTTTATCATGTATTTATCCATATATATATATTCTCATAAGTATATTATATATATATTTATATACAGTACATTATTTTAATGCTAATTTAAATAATATGTCAAGTTGTGAGTAGAATTCTTCAGGAGACCCGTAAAATAGATATAGGGCTATATACTGCGGCATAGTGCCTACCGTACCAGGGTCAGGCTGTCAGCTGTAGTGGGGTGAAAGATTGAAGTGCCGGAGGAGGCCCCGCCCCGAAGTACCTAAAAGCCTGGGGCGGTTATGGATTAATACGGCACTGTATCTAATGCAACACTAAACAAACCATGCGGAAAATGGACATCCGTTCCGTACACATGTGCCGAACGGAAATCGTTGACGGGCTATTTTTAAAGAAAAGAGAAATTTCACAAGAATTTTCTACAAATCGTGCACCGCAATTACAATTTGAATCGCTAGCGATAGCTAAAAATAGTAACACACGTTCCTCTCGCAAATTTAATTGACGATAAAATGTATTCTTTTTGCTGATAGTTCCTCCACTGAGTTCCAATGTGTTCTATGTGCCTACTGGCACATAGAACACATTGGAACTCAGTGGACGAATTGTCAAATGAAATGCCGAGTGCCCATCTAATAATTTATATAGACGCGAAGGCGTGTAATAAACGCAGAACGACACACGCGTATGACGTTCTGTGTTTGTTCAGCATGCAGTCTCAAGACTGCATGGTGAAAATATAGACTGGTCTACTCCAAAATAACAAGTATGGATTCGTCCAACTGAGGCAGTGGACTGAGTAATACCGTCAATGTTCAAAGAGTTAATATTATTGAATAACCGCGTCATCGACACAATACAAACAATAAATATCTATCTTTTCCAGGCTATCTTTTCAATTTGTCTCCCTTGACTATTTCCAAATAAAACTGCTAATTAAATTGGTGCGAAAATCCTAAAATGTATTGTCAGTATCCTAACTTCCTAAATCTCCGCAATCTCTACGGAGATTTAAAACTCTTCTTTTTCAAAGTAAAATGGAAGTAGAGGAGAAACATTTATTTTCATTTTTTTATTATTTTTAATATACATGGATCAATCATTGCTTTTTCTGAAACGGTCGTGATAGTTTTACCGACAGTAAACATAATAATTTAACTTCGAAATAGCCCCAGGCAACGAGTTGTTAGGATTAAAAGTGCAAAACTTCAAAATGAAAATTGAAATGCTAAAACATCAACCTAGTCACTAAAATTATTAATATCATTGGAAAGTATTAGTCATAGACTTCGAGACTTGATGTGCTATTAAACAAATATTCAGTGTTCTCTTTACATCTTTTAATTCTTTTCTCCACAGAGCTCTGTAGCAAATTTAGAGCAGTCCACAATTCTAATTTTCGCACATGAGTATCGAGAAGGAAAGAAAAAGTTCCTCGCTCTGCGGTATAGTTTTTATGAGAACTTGGCTACTCCAGTGGAGTAGCTGTCCCCATCCTTGTCAACATAATACCCCAGGACCAGTGGATGGATCCCCCATATTTGTTCAAGGGGTTTATATCATAGAAAAGTCAACACTATTCCCAATGTACGAGAAAACCGCCGGCCATAAGTTCAATTAAGAATGAAACATAAACCTTCGTGAACAGTGTTTGATGTGCACAGAAATCAGAGTAGTATTATACTTACATATATTGTCATCCAAGAGCAGAAGGGTGCCAACTGTAATGCTAAAGCACTGCTGTTTGCATCTTTTTCTCTCAAGTAGAGCTAATACGGTTAACCGATTAATCGATTAACCAATGATCAACGTCTTGATCGATCAAAAAAGTAATTGATCGATTTACTGTTCCTTTTGAACTACGGTACTATATGGGTTAACAAAGGAACAAACTTGCTCCAAAACAGGCAAACATTGTCACACTGGCTCACATCAATTATATGAGACAAAGTAAAGCATGCCAGTTACGTGATGACATACTTGTTCACTTGCATGATCACTATACTGTATCAGTAGCTGGAAATGGTCATTTTCCACCCTTCACTAAATGCGGGTAGCAGACGACACTTGCACACGAAATTATTGAATTACTAAAGATTGTCACTGTTTGTCTCAAAAACATAGCTTATGACCCTCATTGGAACGAGCTCGTTCCAATAAAGGGTCATAAGCTATGTTTTGAGATAAAGATTGAAAACATAATAAAATTTGAATGGACATTTTTGTAAATGGCGCTGGCCGGTTTTGTCCGTCACATTGAGTGAAGTTTTACTTTTATAAATCATTAACGGTATGGCAATTATTCGGCTTCCCATAAGGGCAAGTGATTAATCGGTTAACCAAGGTTAATCCATGCGATTAATCAATCAAGAAAACCCTTTAACCGTTTCAGCTCTGCTTTCAAGAGACGATATAATCATTCCAAAGTGAGAACATTCTCCACTTCTGGTAAATACTTGGGCTAAAACGCCTCTCAAAACACCAAACCACACCCATCTTCACTCCCGCTGGAAATATGCACACACTGAAATTTTGGCTGCGGCACGGCTCTTGAGTGGAACAAAATCATGAATAAAAAGTAGTCAAATTTTACCCAGTTTTCACGCTCTTGTAATTGATGGTGGTAAAGAAGTTTACATTCGGGCCAAATAACACTGGTGCCGGAACAAAGGAATGATGAACAGATTCGACAAATTCTTGTGAACTACCAACAAGACTTTTGATGGCAAATAATCGGACAGATGTTTGTCACCGTGAACGCAAAGCATATGCGTTTCAAACAGTTACAAATAACCAATTCCTGTATCCCTGGAGAAAACACAAGACTTCTTGACAGTTATTCGGCAAAAGTGACGTCTGAAATCGAAAAATGTGGCTATCACATCAAGTCTATATCTGTATTTCACTATTGTCGAAAGCTTCCCTGTCGCTGTGTCGTGTTATCTTTGACGTCGAGCTGCGAAATGATGGAGACATAACTCCCGTTGGGAAATCACTCTAATTTCTCGATATTTAAAATTTGCCCACATATGAGCAGAAGAACAGACACATTTTTAAAAAAATATCATCTCCAATGAAATTCTAAGTGTGAAACACTTTACCTAACACGAAAAGCAGACGACATTTGCAAACAAAATTCTTGAATAACTAATTTTTATCATCTTTTGTGTCCAAAAACATAGCTTATGACCACTCATTGGAACGAGGCTCAATGAGCTCGTTCCAATGAGGGGTCATAAGCTATATCTTTGTGACAAAAATGAAAAAGTAATGAATATTGAATGGCGAATTTTGTGAATAGCACTGGACGGTTTTGGTTTTTACGGTAGGTACGGGGTTAAAATTTGCCCACGCTTGAGCAGAACAGCACATTTTAAAATAAATATCACCTGCATTCTAATTCTAAGGGTGAAATATTTCACTTGTAAATATATTTATCATTTATAAATACGACAATAAAACCCGCTGTCCAGATTGGTCACTTTGACTGTGTATATACATTTTGGTGTGTGGCAGGAGTGGACTAACCCCCGGACCAGACCGGGAAAATGTATCACTCACCGACTCATTTCCAACGAAAGGAAGATGAACCAAGGAATCACTTCATGTAAAAAGCTAGATTCCAGACACCGTTTTTGACAGTGTGCAATAGTCTAGTGGTTTAGGTGCTGGACTCCTGACTGCCAGGTGGAGTTGCCGAGGGTTCGAATCCCACTGGGGGATCAGACACCAACATTCAAAATCATCTAAAACATGATTGTGTCATTTGAAAAACACAAAATCAAGAAAACCCTTTAACCAGTCTTCGTCTGAGGCCATCCACGGCACTTTCGTCGTACTGTAGCCAGCGCGTTCCTCACTTTCATGCTGTCACCGAAAGGAAGATGAACCAAATAATCATGAGAACTTCATCTAAAAAGCTAGATTCCAGCCATCGGTTTTGATGGTATGCAAGGGTCTAGTGGTTTAGGTGTTGGACTCCGGATTGCTAGGCGGAGTTGCAGAGGATTCGAATCCCGGCGGGGAATCAGAAACCAACATTTTAAATTCCTCTAAAACATGATTGTGTCATTTGAAAAATACATACACACACATATTATCACAAAATAAATGCCTTCACGCTGTCGGATGCCAACAATTTAGCCGATTGCACTAAACATTTTTATTAGGCACTAAAGTATATTCGGTGGCTAATATTTTGGCACGAAAAAGCTTCTTTCACTAGTGAAGGAAAGCTATTGAGGCCGCGAAGAGCGCGATCGATGACGAAACAAAACAAATACAAAATATCAATTCTTTTGACAATAAGGTGTTAGAGATCGTGTTTTGACAAACTTTAAATCGTAATTGTCAGTGAGTGGTAATGGGGCAATGAGGTTTTTTGGTTCAAAATAATGTAGGTTATCAACTTTGTAAAAGGCAGCATTTAATTTTAAATAAAACTTCATACGTCGCGAGTGAATCGCGACGATGCAAAGGATTTATCCAATTAAATACCACCTTTTTGTAGACTCGCAACCCACTAAGCCCAGTGGATCAACAGTAATTAGTCGATTAATTTGTTATGTTACTAAGGAACACATAACGACGACAATCAGTCTGACCATTAATTGAATATAGACAGGGACCGACCTGGACACGCGCCAGTGCACATTTGACTCCCAAAAACCATAATCTGGCTCTTAAATCTCAAATGTAGGCTTTTTAATTGGCTCTGAACTTCTAAAACTGCATTTCCATTTTCAACGTTTCTTTCTATGGATAGGGTTGCTCTTATAGTATATGGTTATCATTTACTGTTATTTAGGAGTGTCTTAGTACTTCAAGTCCTGGTTAAGTTAATCTTCACATTGGTTTCTGATCAAGTCTTGGCTGCCTATTTCCAAGACATGATCAGAAACCAATGTGAAGATTAATGTTTGCTGTGGTGTACCAAATTTAGCCCCATGGGTCAAAATTTGACGTGTAAATTTTCATAATAGGCTCCAAGGCTGGTGTGTATTTTAAACAGTTCTGGTCAGTCCCTGTATAGATATAGATATGACTAAGGTGACCGCACTTTTGGCTCACCGATGATTTCAATGAACCTTCGAGTTCTGTCGGGTTTTTTCAATGACAAGTTGTCTGTTCACTCTTGAAATAATTCTTAGTTCATTTGTTAAAACTCGATGAAGTTCTGGGGATCAGACAGCGAAGTACCCCTCCGCTCCCATTAGCGTTTTGGCACCAAAGTACTTTGTCGGGCACTACAATACCCTGAATGGCTAAAATGTGACACCAGACAATTTCGGACCACAGGAACAATGGTAAAAACTCCTCTCCCTATAATCACGCTTGTGAATAAAGTTCTGTCCAGGATTGCACTGTTTACGGGGGCTGTGCCGTCATATTTCTTTGATCTTTTTCCATCCTTCCGGAATGAAGCATCCAATTCACAAATGAGATTGCATTATTTGGATTTCTGAAGACATAGTTAAACACCTGGAGTGACAAACGTTCAGGTTTTGTAGCTTATTGATTTTTCGTGGACTCTGTTTTCTATCTTTTTTTAAATTTCATATTTGATTTAACTAGCATGAAAAAGGAACAGTCACTAGAAGGAAGTTACCGCTCTCCTCCTTTAATTAGACTATTCCATCTCATCCATTCATTGCAAGTATTTCCGGTTGAGAGCAGAATCACTCTGTGATAATCGCCTGATAACATTAAGTCTCATTTTCCAGCCAAGATATTTACCTTCAATAAAATGACTAATCTACTGTAAACAAGGCGGGGGTGAAGGGGTGGATGAGTGGGGGGGGGGGGGGGGGGGGGGGGGTCAAAACCGGGAGGAATATTACCGAGATATAACGAGTATCGACCGAGGTTCGAACTCTGTTTGTGTTCGAAATTCAAGTCGTAAATCCGAAAGAAAATGTAGCCCTCAACCAGTAAACTCAGGTGCTCAGGATTTCAGCACTCGTAATATTTATTGAAAGGCAGGATAAGATTCAGGCTGTTAAGATGTAGTGGAAGTGTAAACATTAGCTGAATTTGCAATGAACAAGAGATCAGGGATGTTTTTCGGTCTTCCGGTTCGGTTCGTGTTTTTGCGGCATACCGGAAAACAGAACGTCAAGACCCACAAAAAACCGACCGAACGGTTTTACTGTGTCTGTGCATAGACTCTTCACACTATCTTACTAGGAGGGAACTGGACTAGTAGCCGATGTGGACTCTCGTCAATTAGTCTGTCGGTAAAGGGAACGAATACGTCGTGTTCTCATTGACATTTTCTCCCTTGTTGACTCGTCCGGTAATAAGGGAGAAAATGTGACACTAAGAATTTATTTATTTATTTATTTATATATTTATTGGGGCTTACGGACACTTTCGACAGCCTGGGTCACCTCGTGTCGGACAGTTTTACGGGTGGAGGAAACCGGAGTACCCGGAGAGAACCACCGAGCAACGGCGAGCAACTGTCAGACTCCCCAACATACTAAATCCACAGAAGCACGGTTAGCATAGATTGAAGACAAGTGTACCATCAATATGCAGTACGCCTTATTACACATCGCCCCTGTGCCCCCACGTGGGCAATTGGGATTAAGTGTCTTGCCTAAGGACACAACGCGGTTGCCGCAGGTGGTTCGAACCGAGGACCTCTCGGCTTGCAACCTGCATCTCTATCTTCTGAGCCACCCCGCTCCAGACACTGAGACTACAACAGAGAATAGATGAACTTGAATCATTTGTTACCCTAATTAATAATTGTTCTGACTCGATAGGCTTAGCTACTGATCCCAGAATCCTTGAGAATGATCAAAGGCAAGTTAGACTGAACCGAATGAAGATACATACAGATTGTGCTTTTGGGGGATAGTTGTGCCGTATGAACTATTGCGGATTTTTTCCAAGTTGCGGAGCCTGGAGTGTTATTTACTATGTTCCTAATACATAGAAAAAACGAACCGAAACCAATGTTTTCTCCTGAAACCGAACCGAAACCGCATCTTAGAAATCAAACCTACCCAGTTCTAATAAACAGGGGCGGCGGAAGCTCGATAAAATTGGAGAGGCACAAATTTACAATGCTATCATGGTTCGACCCAGTGTGAGAAGGGTTGCAATCATATACAGGTAAATGTACCATGACTCGCTATAGTCTCTCGTTTAGAGGAATATGCCGCGGTGTGGTTACTGTCCTGTCCGTTTCTTGTACTTCAATAATCTTCCAACCCGAAGGCTAGTCTACCGGAGGCCAGCCTTCGAGTTGGAAGATAATTGGAGTAGAAGAAACGGATCGAAGCGACCGAAAGTAGAATTCTGTGGCTAAACATTGTTTGGATTAGCAAATAATGTTACAGGAATGTCTGTATATTGACGCGTTTGCATGTGCCCATTTAACTCATTGTGTAACAGCCAAATACATCTGTGGAAAAAAGGGGAGGTGCACGTGCCCCATGTGCCCCCCCCCCCCCCCCCCCCCCCCCCACACACACACACACCCGGCTACACCGCTTCTACTAATAAAACACATCACGTATATGTTGATATGGGGAGTTCTTTGGAATTTTAGCTGTGATATGGTTTGGTGGATTTAATGGTTCATCCTGCGCACACATCGCTATTGAAAAAAGTCACTGAAAGAGGCATAGCAAAGAATATAAAATGTCTAACTATTGAATTTTAAAAAAAAAATAATACTATTTTACTAGATGACTACAGTAGAAGTTGATCATATGACAGATGATGGTGACTATAGGTAGGACGGTAGTGGATGTCTAAGACCTATGAAGGTCACGGGATGGTCTAGAAGCCAGAAGCCGATCAGGTATCAGAAGCGATAACTATCCTCTACAGTACGTGGAGAGTGTATTATCACTAAATCACCCGCAGAGTGGAGATTCTACCCGAGGAATAAGCAAATTTGTTGCAAAGCATAACCAGCACCAGCACCAGCAAAGTTTCAGCCAATGGACCTCCGGGTTAAACCCGGAGATCCATTGGCTGAAACTTTGCTTGTGTTTTTTGTCGATATGTACAAAATTTGAAAATTATAGCCTGGGTGATAACTCCACTCCGCGGGTGATTTAGTTACAATCCACTCTCTACGTACTGTATGTATCATCTAAAGGCTATTCTCCAATAGGTATCCCCCAATAGTACACCACTGTGTCAAAGGTATCCTCCAATAGGTATTCCCCAATAGTACACCGCTGTGTCAAAGGTATCCTCCAATAGGTATCCCCCAATAGTACACCACTGTGTCAAAGGTATCCTCAAATAGATATCCCCCAATAGTACACCACTGTGTCAAAGATATCCTCCAATAGGTATTCCCCAATAGTACACCGCTGTGTCAAAGGTATCCTCCAATAGGTATCCCCCAATAGTACACCACTGTGTCAAAGGTATCCTCAAATAGGTACCCCCCAATAGTACACCACTGTGTCAAAGGTATCCTCAAATAGGTACCCCCCCCCCCCAATAGTACACTACTGTGTCAAAGATATCCTCCAATAGGTATCCCCCAATAGTACACCACTGTGTCAAAGCTATCCTCCAATAGGTATCCCGCAATAGTACACCACTGAGTCAAAGCTATACCCCATTAGGTATCCCCCAATAGTACACCACTGTGTCAAAGGTATCCTCCAATAGGTATCTCCCAATAGTACACCACTGTGTCAAAGGTATCCTCTAATAGGTATCCCCCAATAGTACACCACTGTGTCAAAGGTATCCTCCAATAGGTATTCCCCAATAGTACACCACTGTGTCAAAGCTATCCTCCAATAGGTACCCCCCAATAGTACACCACTGTGTCAAAGGTATCCTCCAATAGGTATCCCCCAATAGTACACCACTGTGTCAAAGGTATCCTCCAATAGGTACCCCCAATAGTACACTACTGTGTCAAAGGTATCCTCCAATAGGTACCCCCCCCCCCCCCAATAGTACACCACTGTGTCAAAGGTATCCTCCAATAGGCACCCCCAATAGTACACCACTGTGTAAAAGGTTTCCGCCAATAGGTAACCCCAATAGTACACCACTGTGTCAAATGTATCCTCCAATAGGTACCCCCCAATAGTACACCACTGTGTCAAAGGTATCCTCAAATAGGTACCCCCAATAGTACACCACTGTGTCAAAGGTATCTTCCAACAGGTACCCCCAATAGTACACCACTGTGTCAAAGGTATCCTCCAATAGGTATCCCCCAATAGTACACCACTGTGTCAAAGCTATCCTCCAATAGGTACCCCCCAATAGAACACCACTGTGTCAAAGGTATCCTCCAATAGGTACCCCCCAATAGTACACCACTGTGTCAAAGGTATCCTCCAATAGGTATCCCCCAATAGTATACCACTGTGTCAAAGGTATCCTCCAATAGGTACCCCCCCCCAATAATACACCACTGTGTCAAAGGTATCCTCTAATAGGTACCCCCCAATAGTACACCACTGTGTCAAAGGTATCCTCCGGTAGGTATCCCCCCAATAGTACACCACTGTGTCAAAGGTATCCTCCAACAGGTACCCCCCAATAGTACACCACTGTGTCAAAGGTATCCTCCAATACCCAGATCAAGAGATGAGCATAAAAGTAGTAAAAGGAGTCACTCGTTCGAGTAATTACTCGACAGCTTATTTGCTCGATTAGATTCGAGTCGTTCGAGCAATCCGAGATAGTAAGCAAGCCTGTAGTGGAGCTCCAAGTCAGCAGTAATTGTACATACAGATTATCATGATAATGTGCATGTCCTGTGATTTGTATCTGATTCGACATGGTGGTGCCAGGAATGGGATCTCAACGAGCCGACTTTGGACACCACCGAGAATCTGATGCAAGTCACAGGACATGCACATTATTATGATAATTCATTTTATCTAACAATTATGTCACATAAACAGATTAAATCTCAACTTATTAATACAGTTTGGGGACACAATGTTGGGCGAGAAAAAGTTATTAAAAAGACATATTTTATGGAACTATACTGTTGTGCACTCTGACAAACAACGAGTAACGCGGTCACCGCAATTTTCAAAGTTGTGTGGTCAAATTATTCACTCTCAGTATCACTTCATATTTATTATGGGCAGGGGGGTTTTGGCTATGAATAGTTCTGTCGCCAACTGTAAGGAGTTTTGTTTTCTAGGCTATCGGCTGAGTCGATCACTGAAACGCACATAGAATGTATTCATGTGCCTGCTATGATAGCCCATCGCGTTGCCGGAACCGAGACGTCCATGTGACACGGAATAAGAATGAGTCGTCTATAAGATACGGCCTCGGAACACATTATGTGATGTGTGACACATTATGGAAGATATCGCCAGTGTTCGAAGGGTTAAATGACTTGGAAATATTTATTTCTCTATCCCCAAATAGTGAATATGGTCTTTCCAGTTGCTGCCACTGAACTGACATGGAAGATACCACCAGTGTTCAAAGGGTTAAGTGACTTGAAAATATTAATTGGTCTACCCCAAATAGTGAATATGGACTCTTCCAGTTGCTGCCATTGAACTGACATGGAAGATATGACCATATTTCAAAGGGTTAAGTGGCGATCTGATTGTTCCATTCGATACCTGCACCTCGATTAGTTTTTAATCTCTGTAATTATTATCTTTCTAAGTTGCTGTTCGCTTTCGAGTGTGGAGCTGAAACGGTTAACCGATTAATCGATTAACCAATGTCCAACCTCTTGATCGATCAAAAAAGTAATTGATCGATTAACCGTTATTTTGAACTACTGTATTATATGGGTTAACAAAGGAACAAACTTGCTCCAAAACAGGCCCCCGTTGTCACACTGACTCACATCAATTATATGAGGCAGAGTAAAGCATGCAAACTACGTGCTGACATACCTGTTCACGTGCATGTGTCAGTAGCTGGAATGGTCATTCTGGAGAGGAGGCTTAGCTAAGTATTGAGCACTTGTTGTTTGCAAATAAAATATGTTTAATCTAATGGTCATTCTTAACCCTTTAACCAATGCAGTTGAAAGACGGTACTTGCAAAATAAATTCTTAAATTATTAAACATTTTCAATTTTTGTCTCAAAAACATTGGCTTATGATCCCTCATTGGGACGAGCTCAACAAGTGCAACAAGGCGACATTTGCAATGCTACAGGCGATATCCAGTTCTAGAACCCACATGTGATAGTCAGATATTTCGAACACACTGGGAGAGACTTCATTCGGATTTCTTCAGTAGTTGAGAATTGACAGGTAGCTGTAGGAAACTCCTCACTCAAGGGCGAGGGATGCAAATGTTTTTTGTTTTTAAAAAAAAAATCGATGTTCGGCAGTGGGGGGGGGGGGGGCGTAGGTTGGAAATTGAAAGAGGGCACCCCATCCCAACCCCACCCCAAAAGACCCCCTAGCCACGTTCCAGCCAAAAATGGGGGGGGGGGGGGCGTAGGTTGGAAATTGAAAGGGGGCACCCCATCCCAACCCCACCCCAAAAGACCCCCTAGCCACGTTCCAGCCAAAAATGGTGCGAAATAAAAGCACTTAACGAAATTAAGATTTAAAAATACCAAGAGACAATTGTGCTTGTGTTACATATGTGTAATTTCTGGTATGGGCTTAAAATGCACAATCTCGTCAGAGGATGGGACGCATGATAACAAACAAAAGTCGTGATATAACTTGGGGATGGTTAGGGGGCGAAGACTGATCGTCTTTCGGAACGTTTTGCTAAGAAAACAGAAAATCAACAGAGAATTGTAGTCCAGCAAACCAGACTTCGCGATGTTTGGGGTTGTCGGTAAGTCCAGAATGCCTGACCACAGAGCACAGGTAAGGTACAAATTACTTCCCTTGATGTGCAGTCGACAAACTTTATGTTTGTCTGGTGATCCAAATTGTTTTAGACAGTCGATTTTGACGTAAAGTTGTACTGCTATCATAAAAATGGATTCATATTTTTGCGTGTGTTTCATCTTTAATTAAAACCAAACGAAATATTTCTTTTCATTACAACAGACTGGCGAAACCCTTAATCACTATTCAATAAAATTGTACGAGAACATTTGTTAGTGAATAAATTATCACTTTCAAAACTAATCGAACATGCTACCAGCTGACGCTTTACCGAACGAATCAGCAATATCCGTCCGCGTAATTTATAAACTGGGCAGTTGAAAACAAAGTTAAAAAAAAATTTCAACAAATCATATCATGGGACCCTTCATTGGAACGAGGTCATCGAGCTCGTTCCAATGAGGGGAATCATGATATGGTTTTGTTAAAAAAAATTTAACACATGACAAAAACGAACAAGTTTTGGTATGGTGAAGGGTTATAACAGCCTGAAATGATTGCTTCAGAATCCGTTTTAAAACCTCTTTTCTTGACAAGTACAAATTTAGATTTCGCTACGTACAAAATAAAATTAAGTAACTATGGGTCCACAATAAACATGTCCTTTTTATTACCAATTTCGAGAAAACAAATCGTGTTCACAGCAGAGGTGGACACAAAAATGAAGCTTTGGGGCTACAAAAAATGACAAAACGAGAAAATTAACTAATGAGCTCAAATCGGTTAAAACTAAAGCCGTGTAGTAGCTTCCGTTACCAACAGGGACATCGGGTGAAGTTCCCACCCCATCCCAAACTTCCGATCAAATTTATTTTATTATTATTATTATTATTATTATGATTATTATTATTATTATTATTATTATTATTATTATTATTATTTATCCTAACTAACAGACTACACTTGCATACAAGACTGACATATCTAATAGCTACAAATATTCATTTCTTGTCACAAAACACAACGTCACGAGCTCATTCTAATAATAAATCGTAAGGTACTTTTAAGGACACGGAAACGGGGAGCAGGAGATAGCGGCTCCCTTGACCTGAGGCCGGGGGGGGGGGGCAAGGTAGTGAGCCCTTTTTTCGCCAGAAGAGCACTAGTGGAAAAGACATAATACTTTCCGAGAACTGTAACTGAGAAACACTCGAGTATTCGTTTCTATTTTACGTGTGACAGTGTCAACGAGGGGAGGAGTTATCAGGTATAATGTCAATAGTATTGGGTATCACATTACAACTTAGTTTACGTGGTAAACTACCGGTCTTAAATCATACCCAGAGTCGAGTGCCCCTTTTGATACCCTTGCCTCCTTGTCCTCGGAGGCTCCCGAAATTTTTGGTGGTTAAACTGAAAAAAATAATAGCGCTGGGCGGATACTTTCAAGTTTGTGTAAAGGGTTAAATATTGCTCCTCCAAGAAACCTTAGATTCTCATCGGCCTCAAACCGAAGGGAGACCTCCATAGAGGCGGCCCTGTCGACGTTGACCTCGATCACTACGTAGGGGCCCAAATAGAACTGAAACGGTTAACCGATAAATCGATTAGCCAATGAACAACGTCTTGATCGATCAAAAGGGTAATTGATCGATTAACCGTTACTTTTGAACTACTGTGTTTTATGGGTTAACAAAGGAACAAACTTGCTCCAAAACAGGCAAACATTGTCACACTGGCTCACATCAATTATATGAGACGGAGTAAAGCATGCAAGTTACGTGATAACATACGTGTTCACTTGCATGGTGATTATACTGTATCAGTCGCTGGAAATGGCTATTCTTAACCCTTTACCCAATGTGGATAGCAGACGATACTTGCAAAATCAATTCTCTTGAATTACTATTTTTTTCAATTTGTATTCCAAAAACATGGCTTATGACCCATCATTGGAACGAGCTCAATGAGCTCGTTCCAATAAGGTGTCATAAGCTATGTTTTTTAGACAAAAATTAAAAGCAATAAAATTTGAATGGAGATCTTTGTATATAGCTGGCTGGTTTTGTACGTTACGTTGGGTTAAGGGTTAATGCTGTAAATCATCAATGGTACGGCAATTATTCAACTACGTATTAGGGCAAGTGATTAGTCGGTTAACCAAGGTTCATCCATGTGATCAATCGATCAAGAAAACCATTTAACCGTTTCAGCTCTAGACCCAAACACTCAAGCCTCCTGTTAAACGCGGTGAGGAATCCGACGCTGTTGTGGTCTGTTTGTTTACCCACTTTTCGTGGAGTTTGCGCGCAGACTATCGTGGAACCAGGCCCTAAAACACCACCGCCACCTCAACCACGGTAGACACATTCTGAAATCTGATCATGTGATGGGCAAACCGACGGACGGATTATGCCCAGGACATTACACCCGAGCAAGGTATGGCTGACGGATAAAACTCGGCTGCTGCGGAATTGCGTCTATTCATTTCCTGGAAAATGAAGCAGACAATTCAATGGTAGATTTTTCAAACTAATCTACACTGAGATGTGATTATTTTCATAAAGCAAAAGTTGAAGGGAAAAGGGAAATAGCAGTAGTAAATAATTTGCTACAAGCTACAATTTTACAATTATAACATTTGTCAGGAACAAATGTAATAACATCGTTTTAATTTATGCATTTAAATATCTGTGTTCAGCATAGACCTTCAAACAACTTTTCCTGACCTAAAGGGGGATTTATGCAACAAAAAAGAGAGAAAAGATGACAGGAAGAAAAGTACCCTCAAGGCCTCAACGCACATTTCTTCCAGGAGTTTCCAACAATAAAACTTAAAAATAGTCCTTCGTATTTTTCGGGCCCCAAATTCATCATATCACATTCTTTTTTCTCTGTAAACTTCAGCAATGATGCAAGATCTGAGCAGAATACTTCAAAAGATTTTCAGAGCGATATATTGTGTTCAAGACTAGTAAGTTTTGGACATTACAATTAATTATTCCCTGGATGAACACACAGAATATAAAAAAATTTAATTACCTCCCTTGGTATACACAAAAAATCAATCATTTCGCTCTGCGATCTTTACCCTTTGAAAACGTAAAACCGATTTTTCGAGCTGAGGCATAATTTCATCCCATTTTTTTTTGTTATGAGAGGTCTGTACACCGGGGCACTGATGATAAAATAATAACCGGACGGCTGCAGACTGCAGTTATTTGATCATCTCTGTATATTGATATTGCGTGACTGTCCCATTTCACTTTAAGTGTACACAAAGGCGATATCAATCTAAGACACTGGGGTTCAAATTGTGAGTTCTTGCGTATAATGGGCATAGTTAGGCGTCATAAGTGTTCCAAGGTGCTTGGATGTTTTGTTTTTATGAAGTCGGAAACTCGGAATCACGAAAGCTGCCAACAAAAAAAATAAAATGTTAAAAGAGTGAATGACTGTGACTCGACTTTTATCGGATACTCTGCAGCAACGAACGAACATGCACACAAAATGAACTGTATTATTCAGGGACGTAGAAAGCATTTCGACCCCCCCCCCCCCCCCCCACCATCTCACATGGCCTAGGTGAGCGATTAGCTCTCCTCAATCTTACAAAAGCTAAACGTGGCGAAATGAAGTTTTACTATTGATGAATTCTGTCTTACGGGCTTTGTTCATTTATTTGGTGCTGCTAACAAGGTAGTCGCTATGAGACGGCTACACTACCCCTCCCACTCCTCCGGGCCTCAGCAAGGCCCGGAGGTGTGGGGGGGGGGGGGGGGTGGGTGGCCGTCTTACTGAGACCACTAACATAGCTGAGATCTGAAAAAGATGTGGGTTTTTGGAATAGGCGGTTATGGTAATCATTATTTTCTGAAGCCAGGATGGCTAGTTTTCGCCCTCTTCAATTTTTTTAAGGCGAGCAGTAGGCGAGCGAATAAATCGCTCTCCTGAAAATGACAGGTCTGGTGACTACTCCAGGTTACGACAGAATAATACAACATACATTAGTTCCTAATCTCACATCTTTTGCGCTTCAAATAAGATTAAAACGAAGCCACTCCAATCAATTAACATCATAAATGGGGTACACTCCTACCAAGTTCTATGTATTGTCTTCTGTCTGGGTCGAAGCAAACGTTGAAAGGGATTCCACGATTTGAGTCTGATCGATACTGATTTGATTATGACACAATAACCGTTCCAGAGCAAAATATCATTATTGTCTATCACCCCCACGTGGATATAGTCAGTGTGTTATTTTACTGCCAATGAAATTGCGTTTCTGGAAATTATTCGCTAGTAAGAAGTACTTCGTTAATTACTATCTTTCACAGTTACAGCCTACAAGATAAATGCGAGCATACCACATGTACTATACCGATAAAATATGACAGATCACCAGAAGCTTCAGAACGAGCACGTGGCAACAGGGGTGTGTGAGGGGTGCCCCCCCCCCCCCACCCCCATCCTTGCCAAAATCTCCTATAGTTGGAAATTCGGAGAGCAAGTCATGAGTAGTTGGAAATTCCATCTATCTGAATTTTAGAGCTCCTTTGGTGATGCGGATATCTCCTTTACTTCCCCAAATTCCAACTCGATTTCAAATCGGCAAATTCCAACTGTCACTATTTACAACTACAGTGTACGCAATATCGAGCTTCAAAAGTATGGATGATATCAATCGGTATTAGATTTTTATAGTACGTTTACTTATCGTAATAAAAAAAAATACCCGAAATGCACTTCAAGAGAACCACATCATGTAAAATCGTTATCCTGAGTTAATTCCATCACTCACAGTAACAAAATGAAACATCGAAAAATGATCATTCCTGCAAAAATCTGATTTAATGTTAGAACAGTGTGAATTGCTCAAAGTTCTTAGCTTGAGCATTTGTTTTGCACATATTCAATTCCCAGAAGAATACTAAATAATAATAACCTGATAATTCTATCATAAATGTGTTGGCAGTTCAGTTACTTGAATCAATTTTATGCCCCCTTTCATGGCTTCATTTTCAAAAGTTTTCTCGGTAGCGAATTTCCAACTAGGGGGAGGGACCGGGAGGGGGTTTCCCCTCTCAGTCTCTCCCTGTAGTTGGAAATTCACTACTCTACACATCCCTCAATCGGAAACCTCTAGCCACGTCCCTGGTAGTTGCGTTTCTTGGCTGCCGAAAATCAAAAGTTTGAGAGAACAATTTGCACCATACCCCTCCCCCACCTCGAGCGACAATTCTTTAACTGCTACTGCTTTAACTACCAACCACAAGAGTTAAAAAAAACGCAATGTTCAGTTTATGCAGAGAAAGATTCAATACTTGTGAGCTTGTTTCTAATTTGAATGAGGTTCAGGCCTGGCATTCTTAAAAATGCAGGAGGTCTAAAAATCGCTCTGGCCTAGTGGAGCGATTAGCTCTCCTCAAGCTTACAAAAGCTGAAAGAGGCAAAATGAAGTTGTACTTTTAATGAATTCCTCTTAGTAAGCTTTGTACATTTTATTTGGTGCTGCTAACCAGGTAGTCTCTGTGAGACGGCTACACTACCCCCCCCCCCCCCCCCACACACACACACCTCCGGGCCTTAAGGCCCGGAGGTGTGGGAGGGGCATTGGGGCCATATTGCAGAGACCACTAACATAGCAGAGATCTGAAAACCTGTGGGTTTTAGGAATAGGCTGTTGTGGTAATCATTATTTTCTGGGGCTAGAAGGACTATTTTTCGCCCTCCTCAGTTTTTATAAGACGAGCAGTAGGCGAGCGAATAAATCGCTCTCCTGAAAATGCCAGGCCTGGAGGTTCATGTTATAAAACCAATGCACGTTGATAGTCGATGTTTTATCAATCGCAGTCATTCATGACATGCGCATCCCCTGTAAAACTCATAAACAGTGACTGCCTCGCGGTAACCGGGGGGGGGGGGGGGGCATTTTTCAGGCTGATGGTGAAACACACTGGCACTCATTGTATTACAAGAATTTAACATATTCAGTGAAATACATATTGTATACTATCAATACTGAAAAACCTAAGTTTTTTTTAATGTTGATAGCATAAAAAATATTTTAATGAATGTGTTACAGGCCTTTATATTGATGAACTTTTGGGGCATGCAGGCCTGTCAAGTCAGCTGCTGTTCAGCCCACAATGAATTTTTTTTTCCCATTACTCACTTTCTGAAATGCCTTTTCCTGGCCTCTCCCAAATGTACCGGTGCATGAGAATATCTATTACCGATAGTCCTTTGGGACTTTATTCCAACTCTGATCAGTTTCTACTGCAACAGAGCAGGTGCCCCAATGTGCAGTCTATGTGGGTTGCTGGTTCTGGTTCACTCAAAGTCAATCACATTTCCATAAGGATTCAGGGAATCAGACCTGTTTAATTTTGAAATTAAGAACCCTTTGAGGTAGCCCTATTTTAACGTAACAATTTTTCTGATTTTTTTAACATGAGAATACAAGGGCGCTGGCAGCGGGCGGGTTCGGTTATCCCCCCCCCCCACCCCCGAGGCTAGGGAACAAGGGGCAGCGCATTCCCTTTTCGCCAGAAGTGCACAAGGAGAAAAAACTTTACTTTCCGGAAACTGTAACTGGGAAACGTTCAAGTATTTATTTTATTTAATACGTGATTTGGGGCATAAAATTTCGACTGTCGCCAAAAAAGCTACACAATCGGACATTGACGGAATCACACACTTTCAATAAATATAATTCATGTCAATACTATTGATTTCACATTACAATTTGTGATACGTTGTAAACTCCCGGTCTTAACTCATACCCAGAATAGAGCAGGGGTGGCGGAAGCTCGATAAAAGTGGAGGGGCATTTACAATGCTACCATGGTTCGAACCAATATAAGAAAGGTTACAATCGTATATCGGTAAATGTGCCGTGACTCGCTATTGTCTCTCGTTAGATGAATAGGCCGCTATGTGGACACTGTCATGTCCGCTTCTTCTACTTCAACCACCTTCCAACCCGAAGGCCAGCCTTCGGGTTGAAAGATGGTTGAAGTATAGAAGAAACGGGCCGATGCGATCGAAAGTGGGATTCTTTGGCTAAATATTGTGTTTGGATTTGGAAATAATGTTACAGGAATGCCTATATATTGACAAGTTTGCATGCGCCCAATTTAACTCATTGTGTCACTGTGAAACATATCCGTGGAAAAAAAAGTGGAGGGGCACGTGCCCCCTGTGCCCCCCCCCCCCCTCCCCCGGCTGAATGCATGTATATTGACAAGTTTGCATGCGCCCATCTTAACTCCTTGTGTAACTGCGAAACATATCTGTGGAAAAAGGTGGAGGAGCACGTGCCCCCTGTGCCCCCCCCCCTCCCCCGGTTGTGCCGACTCTGGAATAGAGTATTCAATGCAAATTACAAGTTGGTCTGTAATCTAAATAGACTTTCCAAGCTGTGAAACTGGCTCCTTTGTACCAGTTCGAGTCAGTTCGGATTAATCCATATTTAGGATGAAAATTGAGAAAACATCCAATATAAATTTCTGATAATGAATATCGTTATTTTTCTTATGCAGCCTGGTTGAATGTTTTCTTGAAAGAGTGAAATATTGACGGACGAGGTGAACAGTTCTTGTCCAGAATAGTCCACTCGATAAAATAGCCGATACCACACAGCACAGAAAGAATTCTTTCTCCACTCTATGACGATACCTTGTTTAAAACACAGGCACTCGGTGTATTATCAGATTTTATCAATTTTAATAAAATATACATTATATTATCAATACTAAAAAAGAACTTTTTTGTATTGATAATATAATATATATATTATTAAAATTGATAAAATATGATAATACATCGAGTGCCTGTGTCGGCTGTAG
Source organism: Pictodentalium vernedei (assembly GCA_031216915.1). Lineage (NCBI taxonomy): Eukaryota > Metazoa > Mollusca > Scaphopoda > Dentaliida > Dentaliidae > Pictodentalium > Pictodentalium vernedei. The sequence continues at coordinate 425,330,718 of CM062292.1, forward strand.
GAAAACGGGAATATGGTTGTCAGCGTGACCAGAGAAAAACACGCATGTGGTGTCCAAATCTTAGTTGAAAATAATTGCTTGTCAACTGTTGAACTTACCTTCCACTGTCACTTCAAATACTCAGATTTCCCCCAGTGTACAAACTGAAAAATTGCAGATTCTGGGGAGCTTTTCCATGAGAGTGATCACTATCTTGGACGTAAAAACAAAACGAAAAATCAACGGTTTTCAAGTTTTTCGGGTTCAGAAATTCAGTCCAATTTTATTTCTGAATTTGAAAGTTAAACATTTTGGAACTTCTCAACTCTTTCAGACTTAAAGTTTATCATTGCCGTGCTCCTATTTCGTTGTAATCTTCATCTTGAAGAACTCCTTACATTCTTATTTGAATGGAACAACTCAATGTTGAAATCGTCAATAGATTTTTCAGAAAATAAAGCGTAAACTTTTTTATCTTCAAGCCCGATGAGGTGACCAATAATTCGGTCCAAAGTCCGGTAACTCTGCCACGCGGAATTTCTGATCATAAAGAGGCCCACGATAGGGTAATGGCTTTCGCACAGCAAACATTGGGGCTTCTTTTCTGTCTCGCCGCGTTCTTGTTTCATTTGAAAAAGAGTCAAGTGTGCTGAAAAAAGGTATGGGGCGAGTTGAAAGCATTGCAGATATATCACAAATAAAATTTAGTCCCATTTTATATCAGAATAGTGGTGGCGTGTTTCAGAGGGGGCGAGTCAGACGCACGCCCCCAACTGAAATTTTCCTAATTTTATTCGGAGTCCAGACATGTGGGGATAAAGGAGTATTTTGCTTATGTACGTAATAACTTTATAATATTTTGACAATTATTTTTCCAAACAAATTTTAAATAACTCCTGATGACAGAAACCTTTTGTGCAAAAAAAGGGCCACGAATGAACCAGAGAGTAGACTGCTCTTTGGTGCATTCACACCCCTTTTCTTGCATCAAGGGTTTCTGTCTTCGAAGTATATAAATGAGTTCGGGTTTTTTATGTAAGAATACCGCGGTTGGCATGATGTATTAACAAAAAGGTAAATTCGCTACTCTACTAGGATATTTGTGGATAACTCTATTTTGTATCAAGGCACTTTACATAGGGTATGTTGGTTTACCACAGTATTTTGGGACAATCCATTGGGCCTCACTGGTGCATTTGTGGCAACCTCCACCACTGGCGTAGCCATGGGGTGGGGTGGGGGTGAGGTTCTGTGGAGCCTGGGCTCCCAAACTACCCAAGGTTCATAAAAATCTTTAATTTTACGTTCAGAGTGTGGAGTCATCTTGTGAAATTAAAGACGTCAAATCGCGCTTGACATTCTTTCGAGCCTCAAAATGTCTCCGAAAAGTGCCATTTGGGGCTATTTTTCCAAATTTCTCTGGAGACACAAACTTGGAAATTGTTTTAAAATATAACCCACTCACCGGTCCCACCGTCGCGAGAGGGACATCACCTTCGTACCCTTCCCCAGCTCTTCGATCTTCATGATATGTCCGGAATAAAAATGCTTGGACCTCCCCCACCCCCACCCCAAAGGGTCAGTGTGCCAAACCTTAAATTAAATACCTGGCAACGCGTCTGACACCCTCCTCAATGTGACCCCACCAACTTTTTTCAAGAAAAAAGCTGGAAGAAAAGTGATAGAGTGAGATTTGTCTAACAGTATTTTATACAAAATTATCCATGAAAACCATCGCCGGCAGAGAATCAGGTTCTTTCACGACTCAACTATACTCACCTGAAACCTGTATTACTTTTTGGAGTGTCAGTCGTGGAAATTTTTTATGGAATTACAAGAAAGAGGATGTCCAGACTTTTAGTGTTAAGATGCGACCGAAGAATCCAATGCAGGTTTTGTCTCTTCTACAGTCATTCAATGTGCGAGTAATCGCTGGCCTATTACGAAAGGTCTGCTTTAACCCTTTGTACACGAACGGCTGCCTTTTCGGCCCAGGATCACGATAAGACCAGAATTCATAATGTAGATAGCTGCTTTGTAAATTTGTGTGGATTTGTTTGGCAGACCAACCGAGATTGGTCAACGTGCAGTCCTAAGGCTGTATGTTGAAAAATCTCGATTGGTCTTCCCCCGGGTAACGAATAGAGAATCTTCCAATTGATGACAATGAACCGGCGTGGAAGATACCATCAAGGTTCAGAGTGTTAAGTTTAGAACTTACTGAATTGGAAAAAATAGATGAATAACGTATTCCATACATATCATTATTGGATTCATTTTATTATTGTCGTAGCAATGTTCGCATACCCTGACTTCGACTTCGCAGGAATTATTTATGGTAAGTTTGTGGACGAATTTCTCTCATCGATTCGAAGTTTTGATAAAATTACAAGAATTTATTTGTCTGTTTATTTATTGGTGTTTAAACAGGCGTTCTGCATCAAGATCCATATCCGGAGTCCAGTGGCCACAACATAAGTATAAAGCCAAGATTCGTCTGTTGTTTACACCTATGCTGCCCATTTTACCCCTTTGAACACTAGCGGCCGCTTTTCCGGTCAGTTACATGGCATACCCTTACGTCATTATATAGGATGGATGTTCAGTAAATGTGTGGGTATAGACCAATCAGTATTTTCAACGTGCAGCCCCGAGGCTGCACGTTGAAAATATTGATTGGTCTACCCCCAAAATAATGCATGTGGACTTTTCTAATTGCTGCCATTGAACTGACACGGAAGATACCACTAGAGTTCAAAGTGTTAAGGACCTTTTACCCCTCTGGCAGATATTGGTTATTGGGCCTATATTTTATATGTATAGAACAGAGCTTGTTTACCACATGAAACAAGCTCTGCTCTAATAATAATAATAATAATAATAATAATAATAATAATAATAATAATAATAATAATAATAATGTTTAAGCCTAAAATCCACATTGTGTTCTATGGCTTTACAAAAGTAACTCACACACACACACACACACACACACACACACACACACACACACACGCACGCACGCACGCACGCACGCGTGCTCATAAAACTATGTGTAATGATCAGGAATTACAAAATCAACAGATAAGGGCATGTTCGTACAAATGGGTTTTGAGACCGGACTTAAATTGATTTATGGTCAATACAGATTTTAGATGCGCTGGGATGGAGTTCCAGAGAGTCGGTGCGGCACATATGAAAGCTCTGTTACCTGCTGTTGCAAGTTTAGACTTTGGTACCACCAGATTATAGGATTCGGTGGAGCGGAGATTCCTGACTGGGGTATAGGGCTTAACAAGTGTAGATAAATATAACGGAACCAGGTCGTTAATACATTTGTATGTAATAAGTAGTATTTTATATTTTAACCTTTGCTGGATGGGGAGCCAATGAAGGGTTTTGAGGACCGGACTGATTCGGCAGAATTTACGATTTTGAGTGAGGATCCTGGCAGCACAATTCAGAATATATTGGAGTTTGTCAATAAGTGAATTTTTTCACCCATACAGCAAAGAATTACAGTAGTCGAGACGACTGGTGACGAATGCATGGATGAGTTCTGCAGTTTTCCTATCAATAGTTGCCCTTATCTTACTGATATTTCGCAGGTGGAAAAAGATGTGCGGCAGATATGATTGACATGTCTGTCGCAAGTAAGATTCTCATTCAGGATATAGCCCAAGTTCCGAACTACTTTATTGGGGGTGATTCCATTGTCTTCTATTATTAAGGATGCTTTCGTTGATGTAGAGAGTTGATGAGGTAAACCTACATATATGACCTCAGTTTTTACAGCATTTAGCTTCAGATAGTTGTTGTTCATCCACTCGCTAATATCAGTAACACTCCTTTCAAGCTTACAACGTGATATGTCTTCTTCGTTAGATTTAAAGTGAATGTATAGCTGAGTGTCATCAGCGTAGAAGTGATATTCTAAACCATGTCTGTGAATTATATCACCCAGAGGAAGGACATATATAATGTAAAGCAAGGGTCCTAGTACAGAGCCCTGAGGGACGCCAAACTTTAATGTGAATTTAGGGGAGGATGAGGTATTTATGTTAGCACTTTGTCTTCGTTCGGTGAGATATGATGCGAGCCACTTGAGAGCAATGCCTGATATGCCAATTCTACATTTCAATCTGTTGATAAGCATGGCGTGATCTATGGTATCGAAGACAGCACTCAGATCCAGCAGAACTTGGCAAGAGACCTGATGTCTGTCCATCGACATCAAAATGTCATTGAGGAGAACTGTTTCTGTGCTGCAGTAAGGTCTGTATGCAGACTGGAAAACCTCGGAGAGACCATTCTGAGCTAGATGTTGATTTAACTGAAGAGCTACAGCTCGTTCCACAACCTTAGAGATGAATGAAAGGTTGGAGACTGGGCGGTAGCTCTTCAATATTTCAGAATCCAAACGAGGCATTTTTCAGTAGGGGTGTTACAAGTGCATGTTTCATTATTGACGGGAAAACCCCCGACTGGAGAGATGTGTTAACAATCAAAGCAATCCATGGCGCAATATCTGGAATGCATGCTTTCAGCAGCCATGAAGGAATAATGTCCAAGCTGCATTGTTTAGATGGGGGTTATGAACAGGGCGAATAACCTCGTCCGCTGAGAGTGGCGCGAAGGAAAGAAAGCAAGGGTTGATTGCCATTTCAGGAGACTGATTGTGATCTGCTGACTGATCTTTGCTTTTGCTGGCTATTCCAGTTCTTAGACGGTCAATTTTATCAGCGAAAAAGATGGAGAAACGTTCGCAGAGATCGGTCTCTGATGTATGAGCTGGTAAAGCAGACACTGTAGTGCGATGTAAAAGTTTATCGATGACTGATGATAGAATGTTAGGCTTGTTAATATTGTCATTGATAGCGTTGGTGAAATAGTTTTTCTTTGCCTCCTTAACAAGCATATTGACATAATATTTTTGAGATATATACATCTCTCTGTGGAGATATAGTTTTGATTTTCGCCACTTGTTTTCAAGCTTGCGACGAAGAGATTTTGCTTGTCTAATCTCATCTGTGAACCACGGTGTGTTTGGGCGTATGGTGATTACGCGCGTTTGTACTGGAGCGTGAGTGTCGATGAGCGTTTGCAGAATGGATGAAAAGTTCTCGAATAACAAGTCGATATTCCGAAACCAGTTTGTGACATGGGGAATAGAGGGATTTCTTCACAGAATTTCCGCTGATCAATATTTCGGAATTTTCTATAGGATATTTTCTTCCGTAACGGTACCGGATGTGGGAGGTTTAATTTAAATTCAACGGTAAGGTGGTCTGACAGTGCATTATCGAATATATTTAAGTCACGCACCAAAGGCAGATCCTCCCTCGAGTTATTACCAGGTCTAATATGTGGCCACTTTTTGTGTTGGTCCTATCACACATTGTATGAGGTCCATGGAATAGAGAATATCTTTGAATTTACAAGCTCTATTGTGGGGCATACCCGTGGGGTCGGTGGGAATATTTACAAGAATGAAATTCATTGACTTATAAAGTCCAGACGATACCCTGTACACCCCCATCTTGTCACAATTTCCCCACACCGCAACGAATGGAGAGAGGGACATAGGGTAGTGTGGGACTCCCTCTCTTCACATTTTGTCAGAAAATAGTTTGAAAGAAATATGCCTATTCTCGCGCGGCTGTTCCCTACAAACGAAACTGAATGAATATGCGAATAGCATATTGAAAAGCTAAACGAAATAATAAACTATAAACTATTTTGGATGACTGGTAATAATTTAATGCTTCAGTCCTGGATGGCTGTAGAATTAATATTAATAATTCTTTGGGGAAGCCTACGTAAATCCCGCCCTACCGGTGTATTCTTGCCTCACTTTACCTTCAAATCTCCCAGCATTCAGCCACAAACGGTTTAATAATTTCAACATTGGTGCTTTCCTGATCTCCCAAACTTTAATATTGACCCTTTCCCTCGGGTCATTCTTCAGTTACTTAGCCCTCATTTTTTTTACCCATTTAGATTAGTTTCTCGAGGAGTTTTCTTCAGTTTGGCATTTATTTTTGGCACTCTAAAATGAAATGTTCCAGGGATTCCGTCACTCCCTAGCGGATTTCGTCTTCTTTCTTAATCACCCCTTAATTCAAGTGACTTGGATCTCACTTTGAACAACAATGACACACCATCTAGGGGTATTCCTCAAAAGCTGGCGAATCAGTTTTATATAACCCACCTAAAGAGCTTGTGGCCCAAACTCCAGCTCACCAGTTCACATTGCAATCCTCGAGCACCCTTTACACGATAAAATTCCCCCCCCCCCCCCTGCTTCAGCCCTCTTCCAGATATTCATTCTCAGAAAAGTAATTCTTCATTAGCTCCCTCGCCTGATTTATCCATCCTGTCTGAATTTTAGAGTTCCAAACATAGTTAACCCTTCACCTAACATCCAAAGCAGACGACACTTGCAAAAAAAATTCTTGAATAATTTATTTTTTCATTTTTTGTCTCAAAAACATAGGTTATGACCTCTCGTTGGAACGAGCTCGACGAGCTCGTTCCGACGAGTGGTCATAACCTATGTTTTTGAGACAGAAAATGAAAAAATAATGAAAATAAATTGGCGATATTTGAGAATAGCGCTGGCCGGTTTTCGGCCGTTACGTTGGTAATGAGTAAAATGTCGTTTCACATCATCAGATGTTTGGTTGGTTTGATAAGTTCATCGGGTAATTCAGGTAACATTATTTTCCCACAACTATTCTAGTTCCTCTCTGATCGCTTCCAGTGTGGCTGCGTTTCATCATCTGGTTAACCACCGGTCCGCTTCATTTTGCAGAACCTCCAAAATTCCTCACTTCCGTTTGGTTTTAAGAGATCACACCCGTTCCATATGCTATACTTGATAACCCAACCCTCACCCAAATAGTTTTTCTAACGAACCTTAAAGCTATTCCTTCCAAGAAGTTTTAACTGATTGAGTATAAGTTTTTTACCTTTTGTGTTAATGTTATTGGAGTGGTTTCAGTATCGAGACACATAAGTTCACCCCTAAGTATTAGTATTCCCCTGTTTCCGACAATGTTATATCCTTGCTTTCGCCCTCAACAATAGAAAACTTACACGTCCACCAACTTTAGGACTCATCTGTCCTACGGCCCACTGGTATTCCCTTATGTTTGTTTCCGTTCATGTCGCTATTTGTCTCTGTACTTTCCTGCAATGGTTAACAGTTTTTGCCGTCCCTCATCACTCTCGGCTAATAAAACCATTGGAAAATAATAGTCATTGGACTTTTGTCTCTCCAACTTTGAGCCGTCTGGGCTTGCAATCAACTCTTCTCTTAAATCTGTTATGTACAATAAAAAAGAATAGGGGACAGGATGCATCCCTGCTTAAGGCCCAACTTCATTGGAACGCATTTTGTTGTGATGTTTCCCAGGTTGAGTACACACTGCACAGTGCTCTCGTGATTCCGACAAAACTTACTCTAATCCGAGGCTCTTACTGGGTTCCTGCCACATTGCCTCCCTCCAAAACTCTTCCGTAAATCATTATAAACAATTATTTATCCTCCGCACAAGTACGAAGAGGTCAATTTCAACCCTCTGCACATTATCGTCGATATATCAAAATTTCAACCTGCATCATTTTCCCCAAATGAGGCTTGGAACTTAACCAATTCAATCTTGGCGAGGGTCCACTAAATCTGGTACAGTACGAGATGTACTTAGTACCGGTATGTCACACCCAAGAATTGTGTCCCCTAATCTGAAGTTACCTCGTGTTTGCGCTTTCCGTCTCGTTTATTTCTTTTCTGTTTCGCAGATTTATCATATTTTTAGTACATATGGCGTCACGTCTGCCTTTCTCTGTTTGGGCATGATTTTATTTATATATTTATTAAGAAATTATTATCGGTCTGATGTAGTTTTGGTTTGTTAAAGGACATTACAGTTTTTGGGCGGGGGGGGGGGGGGAGTCAAAGAAGAAAGGAAGAAAAATGGGAAAGTTATGTCTGTTTTTTGAAGTCAAAATAGTCTTCGTGAGTTTTTTCCAGAAGTTATTTATCAAATATGACAATACTTCAGAATAAAGCCCAAATATGGGCTTCCAGCACTCTCTCGGTTAAAGATGAGGTTAAAGGACTTTCAAGGACACTTTGAAGCCATTCTCTAGGAGCGTGTAGACAATTTTATGACTATTGCAAGCTATCTGCATGTAGTTTTGAGTAAGAAGAAAGACTTCGGATCAAGATTAATACAGATATTTATTAACACCGACATGCCTGGAGTCGGGTCTATAATCTTCGATGTTATACAGGGGAGACTCATACTCTTTTGACAAGTGAACGATAAAGGCCGTGGACCTGAGCAGAACTTTATTTTTAGTCAAGTCTCGTCTGCCTGACACTTACTGCAAACAGCTGCTAGGCCAAAAGTCTTGATATATTTCAATGTTCAGTAAAATCTCTCTTTCTTCCAAGACTAAAATGCAGTAAAACTTTGTAGCATCCGTAGAATTCAAGGACTTTCAATGCCAATGCGCAGACCACCCCCAGAGTTCCAATGTGTTCTATGTGTCAGTAGGCACATAGAACACATTGGAACTCAAGTGACGAAATGTCAAGTACTTGCAATAACTTGAGAACCCATTTTACAATTCGAGAAGTTTCAAGGTTTCCACTGACCACAATGAACCCTGAAATATAGGCCCACTGATCAGTAACCTTATAAATGAATGACAGAGCACTGAGAGCAGCAACGGTAGTAATAAGTGAAAGTGTGAAAAACCGATTGTTCAGTCATTGCGTTTCTCCATCGTTATACCATTGGACTTCTTAATGGATTTCTTTGCTTGAAACCTGCTTATTTTCAGTGTCGAGGACTAGTAATTTTGAGTGTGTCTCGGTGAGTGTTTATGCCTCTGAACTAAATGTTAACCAGTTAATTACAATGAAGTGTTGCCATAATAACTGGTTTATGGTGAAGCAAAGTGAGAGTGAACGTAAAGAGTTGGTAAATTACGCTAGTTATACACCAACGGGATAAATTTTGTTATTATTTTCTTCTTGCAAAAACCTGGAGTCCCAGTCAATTTGGAACAAACGTTGAGATTCAAGGCCAACATTCTACCTTGGTTAAATGTATTTTCCGCGAATGCAGACGTTGCATGATCCAAACAAAATAAATAATGGGCGAGAGGGAGATGGATTAGATTACATGACAGGATAAAGGTGATAATGGCGACCGCCTCTCTCTCTCTCTCTCTCTCTCTCTCTCTCTCTCTCTCTCTCTCTCTCTCTCTCTCTCACTCTTGCATTTTGTATGGGCAACTGTTACGTAGGAACGGCAGAGGCACTTACCCTTCCAACTTTTACCAAAAGGTGTCAGATATAGACTAGGCCAACCTTAATATTTTCACCAATATATTTTTACACCATATTCAGAGAGGGAAGGAAAGCGACCCCCACCACTCAAATGCAGTCACCCGAATCTTGTATTTCTCTTGGGCTTTATTAAACGCCTGTTCTATGAAGTCCCGATCTACGTCAATACAAAATCATGCGGAAAATGAAAATCTGTTCCGCACACATGTGCATAACGAAAATCGTTGAGCAGACCATTGATCACCCGAAACTGAACCGATTGGGAAATTATAAATAAAATGTCAAAAATTGAAGGATATAGCAAGTTTGATGTGTACGAAAATAGCGAAGAAAAAATAGAGTCGATATATGAAGGGGATAATGAATATCCAGAAGAAGAGTTTAAGTACGAAAATTTGGTTGGCTCTTTGTGTTGATAGTTGTCAAATAAATTGCTGAGTGTCCTTCTAATAATTGTTTTTATAGATTTGAATGCGTGTAATAAATACAGAACGAGATATGTGTATTTTTTGTATTCCTACCATGCCACTAAGGCACATAGGCCACAACTGATATAAGAGCATTAGTTCCCTCCTCTGACTGTACCCTCACAAGTGTGAGATGCTTTCTGCGCTACCACCTAATCTATAGCCCAAGTTTGTGTCAATACCTAGTAGCATGAATCATTTAAATATTGTCATGCAGCTCAAGTGGGGTTAAATACTGTACAAGTTTCATTAAATTTAAATCAGGATAATTAAAACTAAGTACAATTTGAGTGAACATCCCCGTGTTTTAATCATTTGAGGGTGAGCCCCGAACCTGGTCGAATCCATGAACCGTTTTAATGCTATGAATATTAATAAGCTCATCATTTAAAATGTCATTTATTGTTCCATTCATGTGATCAGTGGAGGGTAATATAGATTGACAGATCATGTTATTGACTCCAATTCACTGGAGTTAGTATAATGTAAAAGTTATTGGATATAGCTGTTCCGCGAAAGTTTCTCAAGCTGAAGAAATGTCAGTGAAATTCTACAGAATGAAAAACGGGCGTTGAGGCAAATGAAGATTTCACACTTAACCTATGTGTTTGATGACAGTTTCGCGTTTTCTCAATAAACTGACAATGGATTAAATTTAATTTAACAATCCAGTTACCAAACATTTTAACACACCCACTGGTAGTATGTTGGTATTTAATGTTATTACAAGGATGGAAAAGCGTTTACAAGAGAGCCACAGCCCATGGTAGTTAGTTTGTTTGTCTTCGGTCGTTCAAAAAGCAATCCGCTTTAACTCTTATTCCCAAATTAATTTTACATAATAGCCTGTATGTGCACATCTGCAGATAACTTAACACTATTTCAACATCATTGTTGGTTACCTGTACAGGAAGCCAACAATTACGTAAATAACACTGTCAAAATAAATGATGTATGTAAGTGAAGTTCTTAACCCTTTGAACACTGGTGGTATCTTCCCTGTCAGTTCAATGGCGGCAATTGGAAGAGTCCACATTTAGTATTTGAGGGAAGACCAATTAATATTTTCAACGGGCAGCCGTTGGGATGCTCGTTGAAAATATTAATTGGTCTACCCACACATTCCAGTACTCAGCAGCCATCCTACATAAATAACTGGTACGCTGAATGAATACCCCCCCCCCCCCCCCCAAACCGTCCCATAAAACTCCATGGTCCGCAAATAGCCATCTGCAGCGTGATCCGGGATTTTTTCGCCAGACGATGATGATATGTTTTGTGATGTGTATTGGAAATTCGAGTTCACGTCTCTATGATCTTTTGCGTATCGAATTAATAAAAAAAACATATATAGTACTTTGATCATGGAAAATTGGTGGATGAAATTGTAATATTTTGAGTTCTACTTTTGTTCATGTTACTTGTAGATTATCGCATACTGTCCTGTATAGGATGTTTTATGCTAATAAATGTTATGTTTTGTTATGTTAAGGAAATTATGACGTATCATGCTTCCGGGTCGGGAAAGCGACCGTTGGGGTTCAAACGGTTAATTAAGAATACACTTGGGACAACTTTTTCAATATAATATAAAAGGAGCTGTTGTGGCTGCCCTGGAACTTGCGGTTATTTGCGGACCATGGAGTTTTATGGGACGGTTCTGGGGGATATTCATTCAGCGTACCAGCTACTTCAACATAAGATCAACCATACCGTGCATTCGCATTTATAGCTGAGTACGCAAACGAGATAACACGACTCCGTGATTATGTTGTTTATCCACTCTCGCCAGTCGTTTCCGTCATTTTATCATGGTGATTTCTGAAAGGGCATCGCGTCTATGTCACCAACGTAGATATCATGTCTTCCGGGACTGCCATCGAACAACCTTCGACGTGACGGTAAAAACCACAGATGTCGGATAGAACACGATCTAGGGTAAAAACAAACTACCGCACCAGAATTAAAATATCACCTACCGGTACGGGAAGATTCAACCTCGCGAAGATTCGGGCGGGACGATTTGGCCCCCAAAAGGCCGAATCTTCTCACTTCGGCACATTTGGGGAGCCGAATCTTATACCCTTCAGTTGTCCACACAACAGTAAACAAACAAACGTAGATGCCGTAATTAAAAAGCACGATTTATTCCTTGCGAAGCGACTGAATCGGCTAATAGCTGAAATTTAACATTTTAACATTAATTTTCTGTTCTACTTGATTATACAGTGACTTTCTCTGTTAGATTTAGTGAGTCTAAATTACAACAAAGGTGTCTTTATAATTTTCAGTTAAATGACAGATTTCTGTTACAGGAAGAGGCGAGGCACGTAGAACTCTCTGTATCTGCCCGTGACCTGAAACAGACATCAGAAAAAAATACACAGAGATCGACATGAAAATTGAAAACTTATGGACAAGATGCAGAGAGAAAGAGATAAAGACAACAGAATTTCTGCAGGGAGTGGCTAAAGTTTACAGGATGGAAAAGCCAGAAACTAGATCAATATTTTGTTCAAAGGTTAATTCGTTATGTACCGGTAACTGGTGTTTTGATAAAACAATAAAAATATTGATGTAACGCTGTAGAGCTGACACGGTTAAAGGGTTTTCTTGGTCGATTAATCACATGGATAAATCATGGTTAACCGATTGATTACTTGTCCTTATAGGTAGCTGAATAACTGCCGTACCTTTGATGATTTATATCATTAACCCTTTACCCAATGTAAAGGACAAAATCGGCCAGCTCTGCATACAAAAATCTCCATTCAGATTTTAATATGTTTTCAATTTTTGTCTCAAAAACATAGCTTATGATCCCTCATTGGAACGAGCTCGTTGAGCTCGTTCCAGTGAGGGATCATAAGCTATGCTTTTGAAACAAAAATTGAAATTTTTTAGTAATTCAAGAAAGTATTTTGAAAGTGTCGTCTGCTACCCGAATTGGGTGAAGGTTAACTTAAGAATGACTGGTGCCAGCTACTGATACAGTATAATGAGCATGCAAGTGAACAATTATGTCAGCACGTAACTTGCATGCTTTACTCTGTCTCATATAATTGATGTGAGTCAGCGTGACAATGTTTGCCTGTTTTGGAGCAAGTTTGTTCCTTTGTTAACCCAGAAAAATACAGTAGTTCAAAAGTAACGGTAAATCGATCAATTACTTTTTTGATCGATCAAGACGTTGATCATTGGTTAATCGATTAATCGGTTAACCGTTTCAACTCTATAACGATCTTGTTTTAATTTGTATATCCCATACCGTTCCACGAGAAACAAGTCGGTCTTCAAGACGATAAAATTCTATGTATTTACCCAATAAAAATACAGCTAAAAGAGTTTTAAGTTTTATATTTATCCTTTATTAATAGCAGGCAACGAGTTCGCTATCAATGAACGGTAAATATAGAATAATTTGGTTTAATTCTTCTGTAGTTTATTTCCAACAGAACTGTTATTCCCTATTAATCCACTGCCAGATAACTTTAATTAAAACATCAAATACCGGTGGCCGAATCTTCCCGAGGCCGAAAAAAAACAAGGTCGAATTTTCCCGAGGCCGATCTTCCCCTGTCCCCCACCCAGTGATGCACGAAACATTCCTCTATTTTCAAAATGATTCAGTGCATGCATATACAGCGAGTGGGCAGCAACAACCAGGGGCAACGGAAGCGGGTTGTGGAGCAGCTGTCCCCTTGCCCTAGTGCAGGGGCGCAGCTCATGCCCCTTTTCGCCATAAATGTACCGATGGAAAATACTTTTCTTCTGAAAACTGTCACTGAGAAACCCTTGGTTATATACTATTAAAAAAAAGTAGGGGATATTTGATAAAAGTGAGATATCTGAAGAAATATATTTATATTTTCACCGAAAAGACAGTTGAGGCATAGCGCTGTGACATCCGGTGAATCATTCCAGCGATAGTTGGATGTCTGACAAGCACTCATTCCATACACTGAGCTCTAGAAGACATGGGCGGTCAATCAGAGAATTTATCACATTCAGTCCAAGACCTCAGTACCTTGTAAATCCTCCTCGGTTCGCGAGACAAGCGCTGATCCTGCGTGGCATACTCGTCACCAAACGTCCAATATCAGCTTGACTGATGATATTCAATTCTTCCTTTTGTGCGGCGGCAAGTTCCTGGACATTGGTAGGGGCGGTCGTAGGCGCCTGTCAAGCATGCCCCAGACGTGCTTGGTTGGTGAAGGTCTGGACTTAGTGCTGGCCAAGGCAGTGTAGTGATGTTCTGCTCCAAGAGGAACTCCGTAGCGTTCTGACGTTTTGTGTGGCATCTTGTACATATGTATATAATATGTAAAATTGTAGTATTTTGGGTTTTTGTGTTGTTAAGTTGTCAATTAATGTTATCAAATGTTATTACAATTAATAAATAATTACCTTCAACATCTTGTCATTGTCAATAATATTGTCACTTGTCAATTATTCCAATTACCAATCCCCCCCCCCCCCCCAGACAGAACATGAATAGACTAATTAGCAGTCAGTCACTGAGTACACGGGCCGAATTTTCCCGCCTGAATCTTCCCAGGGCCGAAACATCCAAGGCCGAAGCTTCCCGAACTCGCACTGCCGTGCCTCATCCCAATTACGCCTTGCTGCGATGTGATGTTCAGTCAAACGTAGAATTATTCGTGGTCGTCGAGCTCATAAATTCCATCTGTGCAGGCGGTTTCGGATAGTCTGACCACTGACTCGCACATCTGTGGATCGCGGTGCAGCTTCTGTCCAATTCCTGAGGCACTTTGATGGCAGTAACGTAATGCTGTGGTTCGGATGAAACTACCATGATCATAGATATCGGATAGAACATTCTATCTGATATCTATGACCATGATTAGCAGTTGTCGCCCTTGGACGACCTGACCGACGTCTGTCATCAACATTGCCTGTTTGACGGTAGCGTAGCCACAACCTGCTAATCACCGATTGAGTAACGTTGAGAATTTGAGCCACTGCAGTCTGTCCGTTGCCAGCTTCCAACAGACCAACCACACGTAAACGTGGTAGTGTTCACATAAATATATTGCGTCTAAAAGACTGTTACATACTGAATGCTGGAGGGTGAAGTGAAAACAACCAAATTCTGAGGAATTATTGTCCCTGTCACCACACCCAGAAGTCATGACAAAATATTCTGTAGGAGTGATTGTGAAGTGCATACTAAACATTGTTATTGCACGGAAACGAAAAATGTATTTATAGAAACAGTGACCTTGTGTTTCGAGCCACTGACCCCAATACAATCACAATCATTGACACCTTATAGGCAATCTGTGTATGAAGTTAAAAACAGAAACCAAAAATCTATTTATGTATGATCAAGGTGACCTTGACCATTGATTTGTTGACTCTAAAGTCAACCTAATCACCTTTTAAGCACTATGTGTGTGCGTTACAGTTTTGTACCCAAAAGGAAACTCAAGTTACTGCATGAAACTCCAAAACCTATTTATAGCAATGGTGACCTTGAGTTTTTGGTCCCAAACACACAGGGTGAGTCCAAAGTACTCAGTTCTCGCACTCATAGTACCCGGGTACCACTTTTTTGACATAGTACTCAATACTGGTACCTTACTCATCATTTCGAATACTCACGCTCATTACTATGAAAAAAAAAGGTCAGAACTCCTGAGTATTTTACGAGTACTCTATGAGCACTTTGAAAATATTTGAAATTTTTCAGAATTATGCCATGTTCTACCAGGTAGGTGTACCTGTTTCAGTTCAACAGAGGCATATCCCCCAGTTCCTTCATCGGCACAGAGCAGCATTGTTTATCAATATAATAGTTCAGTGAACTGTGAGCTATTAATCTCAAGTCTTGTTTTAATTATCCTGGCTAGTACTGATTAATCTGGGTGCGGTGGCATCGCGGTAACCGGTTCTCATCAGATCACCGAAGTTAAGCAACGTCGAGCCCGGTTAGTCCTCGGATGGGAGACCATCTGAGCGATTTGATTGTGTCCTTGGGCAAGGCACTTAACCCTGTTTGTCCACATTGCGGCACGATGACACCGTGTGCTTAATATACTGCACATCGATGGTGCGCATGTCTTCAACCAATCTAACCCTGCCTGTGCTGCAATGCGGCGTTACGATGTTGGAGAGCTGGCCGTTGCTCGGTGGTTCTCTCCGGGTACTCCGGCTTCCTCCACCCGTAAAACTGTCACAGTCATGATCAGCCATTGTGCATAAGTTTGTGACCTTAAACATCAATAAATAAATAGCACTGATTAATTGGCTATACAATAGCCAGTATTGTAAAGTTAATTCTGGTTAGTCAACAATGAAATGACCAGCAATCTGGTTTATAACTTGTACATTTATGTGATAAACAAGCTTACTAATTAAGTTTATAAACAGTGTTTGTAGAAGTCAAGTAAGACAAAATGAGTTTGTTTTGTATTATTTCTTGGTGCTATTAAGCAGACAACAGATTTTTTATTTGATGTAAATTCATGTAATTATGACAATATTATTATGAAAACAACTCCAGCCTTGAAATATTACTTGCCAACTGTCACTGCACATACACTGAGCTGATGATTAGGTGACTTGAAAGTGTCAGTTATATTTGAATTTGTGCCAAGATTTCATCAATTTTGAATTATCTTATTTATGATTTAAAAAGAAAAAATGAACCCTTTTTTCAAAACATATCATTGAGCCTATTCCCAATATGGGTAACACTTATTCGATTGGAACTGAACATTAACTTAATTATTTCAGTTGTGATTTATAGTTTCAAACCATTTATGGGTTTTCAGAGACAAGAATAACTTATTTTTATTGTGATATTATTTTGGAAAAGTTAATTTTTTTTATACCTATGTAAATATTTATTTATTTATTTATTTATTTATTTATTTATTGGGGTTTAATGACACATTTGACAGCCAAGATCAGACAGTTTTATGGGTGGAGGAAGCTGCAGTAGCCAGAGAGAACCACCGAACAATGGTGAGTAACTGTCAGGCTTCCCAACATTCTATCTCAACACAAGCATGGTTACCATTGGTGCACCATCGACGTGCAGTATGTCTCAGTACAAAACACTACCGTGCCCCCACATGGCCAATGTGGGCAAAGTGTCTTGCCCCAGGACACAAAGTGGTTGCCGCAGGTGGGATTTGAACCGAGGACCTCTCGGCTTGCAGCCTGCACCTCTACCTGTTGAGCCACCACGCCCCCAAATATTGACATACAGTGTGCTGGTTGTATTAAGTATTTCATAGCAATAAAAGATATATGGTATAACAAGTGTTCTATTCATTTTACATGTAAGGGTATGTACTCGTACCTGAGTACTTTACAAAGTACTCAGTACTCATACATTTTCCCAGTACTCGTACTTTACTCACATATTTTCAGAGTACTCGTCCTCGAGTACTGAAGTCTAGTACTCGCCCCAGTCCTGCAAACATATCCCCAATCATCGGCACCTTATAAGTAATCTGTGTATGAAGTTAAAGTATGTCCCAAAGGCACTCCCAACCAATGCCCTGCTGGGGTTTTCGTGGAGGATGTATATCTTGAATACATTGAGAAATTACAAGAATTGTACTGTGGATTCGTGGTTTGTAGGAGATTAAGTATTGGCAGTGATATTGCCATAAACTGTAGGCTGATCTGACATTCCTGGAATTTCCATTTGTGATAGAATGCTGTGGCCACTGGCCACAGAAATAAAATAAAAGTGGCTGTGGGGGAGCAAAAGTGGGCACTATTTCAATTTTTGTGTTACAAACATAGCTAATGACCCCTCATTGCAATAAGCTTGTTCCTATGAGGGTTCATAAACTATGTTTCTTGGGTTCTTTATTTTTTCCAGACTTTTTTAGCATGCGATGTCTTTCTTTTAGGGAAAGGATTAAATAATAGTAATAATAAATAAATGCCGATTAACCCTCTACCTAATGAACCAGGTATATTTGCTCACGTAATATGTAGTATTCAACAGATAAAATCGAATCGGCCACCCCAAATGGCCAATTGTGTGTAATCGGATGACAATGGCAACGGCTAATGGAACATCGGTTGAACCGATTGTTGCAAAGCATTTTGTGATGATTCATTAACTGCATTGTATTATCTTCTGCAAGTATTCAATTGTTAATGTAAAATGATGTCAATGATACCATTCAATAAAGTTGTAGTTTGTTTTGTTTTTTTATTTTGTTTTATTTAAATACCCTTTTTCTTTTAGGTTCTGTCGCTTATCGCCACGATATAGCCTCGGTTGCTGATGTGGCATTGGGCACCAATAAATAATAATCGTGATCCATGTATCAATGTATCTGTGAGAGAATGTATGTGTATGTGTGTATATGTATGTATGCAATTATTGTATAGCCATTGAGCACAGTGTGTGGATTCTAGGCTTTAAAATTATTATTATTATTATAGAAGCAACCACAATGTGTATTCTAAATCTCTCCAGAGGCCCCTTTATAGGATATACAAGTTAAACGGCATGTAAAGTTTACAATTGAGCATACTTGTGGCAATCGCTGTTTCATACCAGAAAAGTGAAGGTTGTACTCCATTGACTCAGATCACAGTAAAATTAAAAGTTGCACGCACTTGGGCGGTAAACGTGGCTCTGAGAGCCACGTTCACCACCCAAGCGTGCACGACTGGTATTTTTCTGTGACCCCAGTCAACAAAGTTTATCACTGTGAAAAATGTTCAGTTTAATATAGTTCTTTTGAGCCTTGACTTGCTTAGTAGTGCACTGTATTACAATTGGAGTCAGCATGAGAATCGGCTGATTATGAGCTCAAATAACCAGTAATCAGTCAGTGACCATTTCTGGTAATCGGTTGCACACTAGTAATATGCAAATTCAGCTTTTGAAAAAATATTTTTCGAAACATTTCAGTAAAGCCATATCATGTGACCCCCTCATTGGAATGAGCTTGTTTCACCAGATATATGGTTTTGTTGAAATTTTTGGAAAAATTTGGAAAAATATTTAAAATAATAAATTTTGATATCATCTGTGTTGGGTAAAGAGTAAAAAAAAAACCTCCACGGATAATGTTTTATACCTCAAAAGTCAGGGGCAGAATATTGGATCAGAAAAAGTGAGGCCCACTCCTACTGCTTCCATCACCACCGATGGAATGTCAATGATGATCTAGGAGTTGAGCATCTAAGACTTCTTATTTACTCGGAGATAGTCAATTCCTTTTTTTTTTAATTTCCATTCAAGCCAGAAAATAAGCAGACTGTCATCTTCAAAATGAGGTCCCAAGAGGGTGAATTTAGTGATGCTACCCTGCACAGCAGGGTAGCATCACTAAATTTACCCTCTCTGAACCTCAATCAGGATAAACAGAAAGGGGTACCCAGAGGATATTTAAATTGGCCCACTGTATGGGATAGCATCATCAAACTCACCCTCTGGGGACCTCATTCTGCAAATGTCAGATTGCTTATTTTCAGGTCTGTTTCCACTTTCAAAACATATCTTAATTACGACCCTTCATTGGAATTTTTAATTTATTTAAGAAAAAAATGTGTTTATAATCAAATGGAATGAAACGTGTATTTGTTGCTTCCACAAAATGTATAAAAACACAACATGACAAAATATTTCATGGTGTTTTTTATGCTATTTGTTTTATTTGAATTTCAACATTATTGATTATGCCTGCAAGAGCTCTAGCTGTATCAGTGTTTAGTGTACACTTAGGGGCAGTATATAGGACTTTAGTTAGACATTCTATGTCTTGTCCATTTCAAAGATTCGGGGATAACATTACACTTTATGATGACAAAATTGCCTGGAATGGAATTTCCATTTTTCCTATCACAAATAATGTTACTCTCTAAATTCTTGTTTCTCAGGCACCTCCCTCGTCATAGAAAATCTGGCTCATGACCTTTTTTTTCGCCAGGAAATCTCTTGTATGGCATTATTTTGCATATGTAGGGCAACTATTTAACCAACAATACCTTATTTGATAGACTTGTAGGGCAAATATTGAACCAACAATACCTTATTTGACAAACTTGTAGAGTAAATATTTAACCAACAATACCTTATCTGACAGACTTGTAGGGCAAATATTTAACTAACAATACCTTATTGCCAGACTTGTAGGGCAAATATTTAACCAATAATACCTTATCTGACAGACTTGTAGGACAAATATTTAACCAACAATACCTTATTTAACAGACTTGTAGGACGAATATTTAACCAACAATACCTTATTTGACAGACTTGTAGGGCAAATATTTAACCAACAATACCTTATTTGACAGACTTGTAGGACGAATTTTTAACCGACAATACCTTATTTGACAGACTTGTAGGACGAATATATTTAACCAACTATACTTTATTTGAAGCAACTATACCTTGCTTGACAGAGCTCGAAAACATTGGTTTGCCACATAATAGTGTAAGTATAGTATAAGTCACAATAAACTATGTATTATTTCTCTTCCTACACTGAGAAGACCAGATGCTGACATCATTTTCTGGAAAGCTCTCACTGAGAGCTTTCCGGAAAACGATGTCAGATTCTGATCTTATAATACTTACTTAGTTTATTGTGGTTATGCTACAACTTATTTTGACTTGTACTGTAGTTAAATTTCTGATTCCAACTATTTACAGGACTGTTTTGTGAAATAAAAAAAAAGCCTCTCTCCCGTATCATAAAATTGAGGAAAAATTGCCAGAGAAACAAGAAATTTTTTATTGTAGGCCTAACCAGTGTGACTGTTTTTTCATTTATTCTTGCATAATTTGTTGAGTAACAACTGCAGTATCAGATAACAAGACAGAAACTAGGGTCCTGTGAATCGTACATTTTCATTTCAAATTGAATCACTTTTATTATTCAAAATCGAATCGAACCTCAAATCAAATCAGTGGTATCTTGAAGATGACCGATCAAGGTTGGGGTGCTATAAACTTGATTTGTTCTGACTGTGATGGCTGAAGTCCCAACTTATAAAACAATCCAACTACATTATCAAGGCATGCTTTCATAGAAGGCATGCCTTGATAAGGTAGTTGGAATATTACCCTCTAAGGATTATAGTTCATCGTCGACATTTCTCGGAAACTTTAAATTTGCATTTAACAGTGGTGGGAACTAGTGATACTGAAATTAGCTTTAGTTACACTTAGTCTTTTATTTCAATGTTATTTACCGGTATGTACCGTTTCCATCGAAACAATACCCTTTGTGAGATGAGATGATGCTGACTGATACCAAGATATATTCCTATGAAAAAGAATTGAAAGGAAACTCCAGGTTTCGAATCAAACCGAATATCAACTTAAGATTCAAATCGAATCTCGAAGCTTTGCAGGGCCCTAACATAAACTGAATCATACCTGAATCTTCAAAGTAACACAACCTCAGAAACTTACTCAATTTTTGCCTTTCTTTAATGTAAAGAATAGTGCATACTCAAATAAGGCAATCATGAAATTATCTCATTGAGGTATCATGAAGCATGTTAATTCCAGCGAGTAGCCTGCTGACTATGTTATCTCTTGAAACAGGGAAATTGTGTGATGGTGGGGGAGAGCAAGGGAAGGGGGAGAGGGGTCTCCCCACCTCTTACCAATCATTCAGTAAATTTACAATAGTTGTAAATTCGAAGCCCTAAATTGGAAAAAGTTGGCAATTTCATACATGTCACTAGTGAAATTTTTCCGAACATAGAAAGAATTTGTCCAAAATATGAAGTTTTTGGACTGAAAAGTAGTGAAAGTCTTCCAAATATTGATTGAAAAGTAATGAAAATCTCACAAATATTGATTTGTGGTTGGAATTTGTGACTACCAAGGGATTCAGATGGATAAAATAAGGAGGTGTACAAATGGAATCCTGAAACTTAACAATCTACCTAACAAATCAGCAACATCTGCCTAAGGAATTTACAAATTTAGCTGTTGAAAACGTTTTTTAAAAAATTCAACAAAATCATATCATGTCAGGGCTTGTATTTCGTCTAAATTTGTGAGAATCCATTTGGATTCTCGTGAAAATGGTTGCGAGAATCTATACCTACTATGAGTGTCCCAGGATCCCATGACGCCACCATGGTTGAACCACTGTTGTATACTGATAACACATGTTAACCTTTTACCCAACACACTTTTTTATTTTTTAAAACTAAATTTGATAATTTTTAAACAATAAATAATAAATAAATAAATAATATTTACCAATAAAATCTTACAAATATGGCTGTCGTTGGAACCGGCTCAATGAGCCGGTTCCAGTGACAGCCATATTTGTAAGGTTTTATTGACAAAGTGTCAGGATATTTCAGGTCATGTTAGCCTTCTATTGGTTAATTTGTTGCCGCTGTGTTAGTTAAAGGGTTGAATTGACTCATTTTTTTCCACGCGAATCCTAGCAGAGGTGCAGCGAGAATCTACATAGATTCTCGCCGGTTTTATTACGCGAATCTTTGTGCGAATCGATTCTCAGATTCTCGTCGAAATATAAGCCCTGCATGTGACCCCCTCATTGGAATGAGCGCAGTTAAAATCTGAAACAGGAATATTTTAAGGGGGTGGGGGTGGGATTGCTAATGGAATTTCCCACTTGTTGGAAATTATGTAGTGGTAGTTAGAATTTGTCTACTGGGGGTGGGGTGGGGGTGCTAAAGGAGAAGATACCCCCACCCACCCCATCTGGGACCCCTAAGAAACATCCCCGTCTTAAAAAGGTATAATCTTGGCTCATGCATCCTAAGAAACAGAACTCTTATCATTAATTTTCCGCATTTTTTTTTATCAAATTAAGTGTTGGTTGCCAGAAAGCAAACATGAAGACTTTATAAGAACCTCAAGACCCAGTATTCGACCAGTTGAGAGTGAAATGCCATGTTTTGGGATAAAAATAAGTCTGTTGAATTTAATGAACATATAGTATACTTTTCCAGTAAGTAGAGAAGAACTCACAAGAATAAATAAAAATACATAAATATTGTTATGTTATGGTTTATTTATTATAAAGTGATAATAAATAAGAATTAGAGTATTGCACTTAATTCATCAAACCATATGGATGAGGGAGGTGAGAAAATGTGTTCTAATTACATCATACTAAGTAACTGAATATTAGGGGAGCCCTTAAGGGGATACTGGTAAACCCAAAAGGGCCTGGGAATACCCACGACAACATTACTTGGAGGTCTAGTCCCAGTAAGTGTCGTTGAGTCAAGTCTGGACTGCTCTAAAAGTTAAGACTTTCTCATCATTGCATAATCAAGTACTTGTTCGGAGACCACATCTGTCAAAGTAGAAAATATGCCCTTAAGACTTAATATGGGATCCCTTATATTGCACACTTCTTCCAATACCAATCAATTTACCATACATTCAATAGAACCTTTACTTGCGAATTACATACTGGTTACAGAAGAAAGCCCTGTGAAGTGAATATCATATTCCATGTCCTGTAACTTGGAGGATGAAATACCAAATTTACCATGCCAAAAACATAACTTGGTCTTAAAATAAATAAATTAGGTATTCAGTTCATTAGGTATTCAGTTCATTACATCTTGTTTGGCGGAGCTCTCTGAGCTCCCTCAAACAAGAAATAATGAACTAAATTTTTTATTTATCATCAGAAAACTGGTATTTAATAAACTTCCAAAGAAGGGAAGATCCCCACCCTTTAAATATCCTTTTTAAGCCCAACGAAGTACTGTAGATCTTCTGTTTCTCAGGCCATTTTTTGTAAAATTTCACATGGGGGAATGTTTTTTTTATTTTATTTCTTATTTTTGTAATTATTTCTTTTCTTTGCCATCAAAAGTTCATGTTCTTGGTTTGTTTTATGTTTTAGTCCTCATAATCTACAGAATAGCATGGTGGTAGTCTTTGTCGTCCCTGGAGTGCAAGAAGGCTTTGCAATGCTAATGCATAGCAAAACCTTGTTGCACTCAAGGGACAAATTTATCGATTTTATTAACTTGGGTAAAATTATCAGATATAAAGGCCACACAAAGTAGATCTGTTTCTCAGGTTGTTATTTGTGAAATTGCATGCAGGCGAGATGTTTTTATTTCCTTGCCATCAAAAGTTCATGTTCTTGGTTTATGTTTAAGGCCTCATAATCTACGGAATAGCATGGGTGGCAGTGTATTTCAAGCCCTGGAGAGCAAGAAGGCTTTGCAATGCTAAAGCATTGCAAAGCCTTCTTTCACTTGAGACAAATTTATAAATTTTTTTAACTTGGGTAAAATATCAGACTTAAACCATTTAATTTTTATTTTTTTAAAAGTTTTCATTGGTTATAAAAAGAGAGCATGCGGCAGCAAAAAGGACCATGTGGGAGGGCCTGAGAAACTGATTTTTATATTTTTTTAGGCCAAACCATTTAATTTTTATTTTTTTAAGTTTCTATTGGTTATAAAAAGAGAGCATACAGCAGCCAAAAGGACCATGAAGGAGGGCCTGAGAAACAGATTTTTATCTTTTTTAGCCCTAAAAATAATTCTGTTATTCATGCAACAGAATTACACAGAAGTGAGCCATCATCATGGTAAACTCAACATCATGATTGAAGTGAGAAAATAAATTCATTATTCTCAATAGTCTGTTTTATGCTCTTGTGGTCCTGAACTATACTTTTGCTGTTCCTTCAAAATGCACTTTAAACCCTATTTCAAAAGGGAATTAATTTTCGCAGGTTTATAGTCCGTCCTCAGCTGTACAAAATTGAGTAGAACACTTCTGTCCAAACATACCTATAAAATACAGAAAGACATTATTAAAATGTTAATGAACTGACTGTTAACCATTTTCCTAATGAACTGGAAACATCTGCCCATGTAATATACAAACTGTGAATTTAAAAAACGATATTTTTCCAAATTTTTTTAACAAAACCACATCATGTGACCACACACTGGAATGAGCTCACCAAGCTTGTTCCTAGTCATTAATTTCAATTCATTAATTTCAACTTTCTGGGTATGTGTCTACCTGATCACAAAATGTATGCATGCAATAAATTTGTTATGCACATCATGTTATAACAGCAGGCATGTCAAAGTACTGCCGGTACCAACATAACCGGTACCAGTACTGGATGGGACAGAGCCTGTCCCGGCAAAACCAGTACTGGTACCTGGACAAATCAACAACTGGATGACGTATCACAATCAGATGGCAGAAATTCACATTCAAACACCGCCATTCCCAAAGATTGCAAGACAAACATGGCAACGTCCAATTATTCTGCGGTGACATCAAAGTAATCATAAAGCACGAAGATCATTATGATTACTTTGATGTCATCACAGAATAATTTCTTTGAAGCAGCCGATGATGGCGCTTCCAGTGTCTTTGATGAGACGTATGAAAAGTAAAAATGGTCAGCCTTATCAAGTTGTGGTGCAGACAGAACATGCGCCTGTAGAGTGTTTTGATATGTTCATTCACAAATACAGAAGTATGTTGTGCAAGTGTAACATACACGATTATCAGCCTGTTTACCCTCGTTCAGTTAGGAATTTCCCCATAAAATAATTTTGTCCCGATACCAGCAGGACAAAAGCTTCAGTACCGGTACCGGTTGGAGCATGAGGGAACCGGCAGTACCAGTACAAGCACCGGTTGACATGCCTGTATAACAGTCGTCAATGCAGGAGCGTGTCAGTAAACATTTTGATAATATAACTTGTATAAAATTCATTTGCATAAAAAATAACATACACTTTTCAAATTCACTTCTCCTGATAATATCCAGCAACAATTGTCCCCAACAGAGCATCTTAATAAATTTATGTGAACTATTCACAAGCTCTCTCTCACTATTTAGAGGTTTTTACTTGGCTACTTTCATATCAGCTAAGATATCACCCCAAGGTAACTTCATATCAGACCGAGACCAAAAGTTGAAGGTTGATGTGAAGTTACCATGAACTGATATCTTGGTCGATATGAAACTTACCAAGTTATTTATATTTATTTATTTATTGGTGCTTAAGGTCACATACTTATGCACAATGGCTAATCGTGACCGTCACAATTTTACGGGTGGAGGAAGCCGAAGTGTCCCCGGACAGAACCACCGAGCATCAACGAGCAACTATCAGATCCACAACATTCTAACTCTGTTCAAGCAGGGTTACAGTGGTTGAAGACATGTGCACCATCAATTCTTCATCATCACAGCTTCAAACTTAGTACACGGTGTCATCGTGCCCCCATTAGGGCAATTGGGATAAAGTGCCTTGCCCAAGGACACAACGCGGGTCATCCAGGACGGGGATCGAATACTTACCAAGTATTTATTATTTATTTATTGGCGTTTAAGGTCACATACTTATGCACAATGGCTAATCGTGACCGTGACAGTTTTACGGGTGGAGGAAGCCGGAGTACCCGGAGAGAACCACCGAGCAACGACGAGCAGCTGTCAGCTCTCCAACATCGTAACTCTGAACTCTGCACCGCAGCACAGGCAGGGTTAGATTGGTTGAAGACATGCGCACCATCGACGTGCAGTACGCCTCGGTACACAGCGTCATCGTGCCCCCATGTAGGCAATCGGGGGGAAGTGTCTTGCCCAAGGACACAACGCGGTTGCCGCAACTTACCAAGTAACAACCTCCTTATTATTTATTACACAAAAACAAATAATTTCAAAATGCTCTCAGATTTGTTACAGTTTTTCTGACAATGTTATTGTTTCCCATTCTTTTCACAAAGTTCAAAGTATCCTCTTCTCCTAGTTCAGCTATCAGATTGTCTTGGCTTCTCCACTGGGGAAGTCACAATATTCAGAGAGATGAATCTCTTCTATGACTTTGACGAATCTCCATTTATGACTCTGAATCTTAGTTAGAATTGAATTTTCTGTACAACTTTTTTCTCTTCATCCACCTAATTCCTACTTATTGCATCATTAATTCTTCATCAGCACAGCTTCAAACTACTCCATTATACCTGGAAATGCCTGTTTTCCTGATTGCATTCGAAGAATAATGATGAACAATTTCCATGTAAACAAAATCGTTGCATCTAGTAATGCTTCAAGGGAGGCAACTCTAGCTTGGTTCACATCAGCCGAGATCGACATCATATCCAAGCCTAGAAATAAGCAGGCTGTCATCTGCAAAATGAGGTCCACAGAGGGTGAATTTGGTGATGCTACCCTGCTCAGCAGGGTAGCATCACCAAATTTACCCTCTGTGAACCTCAATCTAAATCAAGATCTCAGACCAAAACAGAAACGGGTACCGAGAGGATAAATTGTAGGATAGTGTCAGCAAATTCACCCTCTGGGAACCTCATTCTGAATATGACAGATGGCTTATTTCCAGACTTGATCATATCAGCCAAGTTTGAAGTTATATCAGCTGAGTTTGATAATGAGCAATTCTGGGAAATAAATAAATGAAGTGTAATACTGCCCATGCCTGTGTGTGGATATTTTGTTGTAGTGACTCAAAAAAGCAATACTGAGACCAACGCTACCAACCCACTCAGGGTCTGTTCTCTGGGGCCCACCTTGTATCACATTAGAAATGGGTAATATACTGAAAAAACAAACCAATACCGATATCAAGGAGATGCAGTGGAACCATATTAATTGAATAGTCACTTTGTCAATGAAAATTATTCAATTAACAGGAGTTAACAGATATCTCTTAACTGAATAACCCTGTTAATTGAATGTAATTTCCCAACACAAAACCATTTACCATACCCCAGTACAAATTTGACCTGTTAACTGAATATAGGTTATAGAATAAACGCCTGTTAATTGAATAAAAAAAATCTTGCAACCTGTCAAGAAATTACCCTGACACTCACCGGTTTTTCCTTTGTTTATAGACCTGTTTCACCTCAGTACATCTAATACAGGCATTTAATTTGTTATATCTTGTTTGACAGAGCTCATGGAGCTCTGTCAAACAAGATATAATAGAATAAATGCTAAGTTTGTGTCTAGAATACAGGAAAATGACACAATCCCTGTTAATTGAATACTCCTGTTAATTGAATAATGTTCATTGGCAAAGTGGCTATTCAATTAACAGGGTTCCATTGTACCACCCATCTCTATATCACATCCATCTCTTTGATATAATAATAGCTGAACAACAGTAACTCACCAAAATATCTTCAGTACAGAGTTGTTTTAGATTCTCTGGTTTCACTATCAGTAGGTTACACAATGCATACAGTGTGTTAAACAGCTCAACTAAGAATGGAATATTGAATTCTTTAATGCATCCTCTGTACTCTGTTACATCAGAAAGAACCATGGTAGCACCTGGGTAGAGAGTAAAGAGTTTTAATTGTTCAACACATTAAACACTCTCATAAAATAAGGTCATGACTGCTCTGTGCTTAAGATTTCTACACCGTTGAAAGAAAAATATTTACAGGACTTTTGCCTAAAACTGTTTCCATCATCTCGGACATATGAATACATATCATGATATCATGTAACAAATTTCCCCCCAAACCATGTGGAACAGTTGGGGAGCTAAGATAACCAACTTCCAATTGACTTAATGCTCTCCCCCAGCCCCCACCCCCTTCCAACAATGAAAAAAACAAATCTCTAGAAAAAGGCATATCTCATCTCTGCTTTATGTCTTGAATGTACCTAGATTTACACTGGAACATAAAGGATGAAGCTTTTATCTTCGTAAGTGTGTGTGTGTGTGTGTGGGGGGGGGGGGGGGGGGGGGGGGGAGAGAACTTCATAGTCCAACCTGTGATTGTGATCTTGACTCAAACACATGCTAAAACCACATCATATGCCTGCTTTCAATTAACACATCCTGGGCATGGGCCTAGCTTGTAACTAACTTGATACATACAAATTTCACGATTTCCTGTTATTTTATGTTTCTCAGAGTACATTCTGGCTGTTGAATGTACCACACTTTTCTTACAAATGTGTAAAAAAACAAATTAAATACTTAAAACATACAAGAAAATCGCACACTTATTGACTTCAGTGTCTTTTTCATGTTGGGTTATATAAGTTATTGTTTCTCAGGCTCTCAGTCATATACAATGCAGTGAATTATTGGTTTGTTTAGAATACTGATCATCAGTGAAATCGTGGGTTAATACACAGCAAAACATACCAATTGCATTATACTGGAACTGCTGCACATGATCATATAAAGTTCTATGCATTCTTGTTCCAAGCTCCATTAATACAACTTCAACATTTTTACCATCCAGGCTCTCTCGTATCTTCTTAATTTGGGAAAGCAAGAACTTCACAACCTTTTTGCAAGCCTGAAGATGTACAAAAGAAATATATTTATAAAAACCAAAATATCTGTTAACTCTTTACCCAATGCACAGGATATCAAAATATATTATTTTAATTGTTTTTTTTCTTCAAATTTTTCAAAAAAAAAGGTCTACAAAATCATATCAAGTGACCCCTCATTGGAACAATCTCAACAAGCTCATTCCAATGATTCAGTCTCACATAATATGGTTTTGTGACAATTTTTGAACATTTTTGTTTTTGACCCTTCTAATTTTGTACATTATGCAGGTGGATGCAGTCGATTCATTAGGAAAGGGGTTATGAAAAAGCTTATATTGGAAGACACAGAAAGAAAATAGAAAAATAATTAATCCTGTTATGTGAAAAAAATACTAATTAACCCTTTAGTTCTAAGATTTTTTACGTTAATAACTACAGTATATACTGGTACATAGCTATGGACGACTTTACAGTGTTTCTACATTATTGTTGGCTGCCTATACAGGCCTATGCAGGCAACCAACAATGATATAAAAACAATGTCAATATAAATGCTTCACACCACTCGAGTTCTCAAGGAAGAATTCACTATGGACAACTTTTTTAGAGCAATATAAAGCAGGCTGTTTGCCGCTGTATGGGGACAAAAGGGTTAAATATTCCAATTAGAACTGGTTAGTCATTTTCTATTAACCTCCAAGTTGAACTTCTTAGTCCTGTAGTTTTGAATGTCAGAC
Source organism: Pictodentalium vernedei (assembly GCA_031216915.1). NCBI lineage: Eukaryota > Metazoa > Mollusca > Scaphopoda > Dentaliida > Dentaliidae > Pictodentalium > Pictodentalium vernedei. The sequence continues at coordinate 425,360,539 of CM062292.1, forward strand.
GAGTGAGTCGTGCCTTCCTAGAAAAGGTTTTTTAAAGTAACTGCACACTATAACTCATTTTATTATGACGCTGAAACCTGGGCTGCAATTTTTCCTTTGTACAGTCCATTGGGAGTGGTTAACTGTCAAAGTTTTTTATCCAACCATGACAAACTCTATGGTTTAGGAACATGTATTTTAACATACAATCAAGAGGTACCTTAACCCTTTACCTGACATGAAAAGCAGACGACACTTCCAAATAAAATTCTTGAATAACTATTTTTTTTCATTTTTTGTCTCAAAAACATAGGTTATGACCCCTCTTTGGAATGAGCTCGATGAGCTCGTTCCAAAGAGGGGTCATAACCTAAGTTTTTGAGACAAAAAGTGAAAAAATAATGAAAATTAATTCGGTGACTTGTGTGAATAGCTCTGGCCGGTTTTGGCCGTTACGTTGGGTAAAGGGTTAAACAATGGTCAAATCACAACATCAGTAGTGATAGTAGTTTCTAGACTAGTCATGGCTGTCTCCACAGGAAGCCAAGATTTTGATAGAAATCACTGCTAAGGTACAAGACACACATAGTGCAGTCTTTAGTAAAATACTAGAAAACTATCAAAACATTTGAGGGTTAAAAACAGGTTCACACACACTTTTTGGAGAATCAAATTCTATGACTTTTTCAAAAGTTTCTACCAAATTTCCATGACCTTCCCTATGTTCGTATGACTACAACATTCTCTTTTTGGGGATTTTATAGGTGTTTTTTTGGGGGGGAGGGGGGGGGGGGGGAATGGCATACTGCATTGTTATCATGATAAATTTCCAAGACTTTTCTAGACTAAAGCCCAAAAATAAACATTTTTCGAAAACGTCCAGGCCTAGAAAAAATATTTTCATTTTCCATGAATTTTGCAAACGTACCCCGTAAAAAAGATTAGATTTATTGTATCAACACACCTTCTAGTTTGCCGCTCTCCTTTTTATCAAATCACATGGGCCTTAGCCCTTTACCTAACGAATCACCCACATCCGCCCTCGTAATATGCAAATATTAAAATTTTTTAGTAAATTTTGTTTCTTAACATACCTACCACAATTGTTTACAATTGGCTGTAACATAAGTGCAAGCCCTACTTCGGAACGAACTCAAGCTTTTAGAATCTTTTCCAAACGAGTTGGAAAAGTACTAGAGTGCAAAAGCACGAAAAAGATCGAAAAAAGGGTCGAGCGAGACCAGCGCTCGAAATTACAGGTACTCTCTCTGCACACCTCTTGCGTTTACCGAGCACATGCGCAACAACCGTGACGTCAATTCCGTACTTCCGCCAATGAGAAGTTTGTTATTTAGCAGGGAGGCATCGATATCAAAGATATCCCCAAGGAGGGTGGGCCTCCGGTAAACAATTGTGGTAGGTATGTTAAGAAACAAAATTTACTAAAAAATTTTAATTTCTTTTCAACCTACTCACAATTGTTTACAATTGGCTGAATAAACAATAGGAGGAGGTGAATCACATAACCAATACCAACAAGAGTAGCAGAACGAAAGCAAGGATGGCAGAGAACAAAAACGAAAACCTGTAATGAAGATAGAGAGAAGGCACCTGAAAAGAACAAGGCTGAGCGAAGCACAACCTCGACAAAAACAATTTTAACGAGGGTGCACAACAGCCTGAGCAGCAACGAGAGGGCCTAAAGAATAAAGGTCCTCAGATTGCTGCTGAAGGAGGAGAAGGTAGAAGCATTCCTCCAGTAAGCCGCATTCATAACATCCCGGAGCGAAACAGAATTGGAGAACGCCCAGGATGTAGAAATGGCACGAACCTCATGAGCATTAAGCCGGTTCGAAACAAGATCCGACGCAGACAAGCGAGAATAAGCCAGCTTGATTGCAAGACAGATCCACCTGGAAATAGAATGGGAAGAGATAGACTGCCTCTTAGGAATGAGAGACAGAAAGAATCTCTTCCGACCCCTCCTGATGAACTGAGTGCGAGTAATGTAAGTCTTGATCGTACGAACAGGACAAAGAAGAGGCCTTCGGCCATCTACAGCAGGGAGAGCCCGAATGCAGATGGGAGGAGGTACCGAATCAGGAAGTTGATTCTTAGCCAGAAAAGAGCAATCAGTAGTGAAGGTGACACTGTTAGCCTCATTTCGGAAGAAGGCAGGTAGCGCATGAAGCTCACTGACTCGATGAGCAGAAGCAAACGCTAGAAGAAAAGCCGTCTTATAGGTGAGAAAACGCATGTCGGTCTCAGATAAAGGCTCAAATGGTGCCCCCCCTCCAAACAGTGCAACACCCATGCCAAGTTCCACTTGGGTGTAAGACGCAAAACTCGAGGCCTCTTCAAAGAAAAGTGCCAAATAAGTTTGGAGAGAAAAAGATTACAAACGATGCACCGCTTTCCCACATAAGAGAAAGTATCAGACAGCATAGACCGATAGCCCTTAATCATAATAGGCTGGAGGCCCTTGGAGTCAAAAAGAAAAACCAGAAAATCCGCAATTTGAGCGATTGACGGATCATGGTAATTCACATTGTGATCTGCACACCAGCGGCAGAAAACCTTCCACTTGGCGGCATAAGTCATGCCAGTGGAATGTCGCCGCGATGCAGAAATGCACTCCACTGATCGTCTCGAAAAACCTCTACGTCGGAGACTGGACCTGATAAAAGACAGGCGTGAAGGGACAGGCTCGCCAGGTTGTTGTGATACTTCCTGGGATGACCCTGTGAAAGAAGATCGCGACGTAGAGGTAGACGAATCGGTCGATCGGGCAATAGAGGCCGCAGCAGATTGATCCACACCCTCTGTGGAGACAGGGGTGTGATCAGAATGATCCTGCAACTGCAAGCACGAATCTTCGCTAATACTTGAGGAAGAATCGGTGCAGGAGGAAAGACATAGCCGATCCAACCTGTCCAGTCCAGAGACAGAGCGTCTACTGCAAATGCCAGAGGATCTGGACAAGGGGAGACATAGGTCTCTACCTGATGATTCCAGCGAGTAGCGAAAAGGTCGACCTGAGGATGGCCCCACTGCTCGCAAATTGCCTAAAACACCGACCGATGTAGCATCCATTCGGTTGGAAGGACACTGTCACGTTGGGACAGGAAGTCAGCTAGGACGTTGAGATGCCCGGGAATGTGTCGAATGGACACCCGAGCATTCACATCCCGCGCCAACAGAAGAAGATCCCGAGACAGCCGATACATGGGAATCGAATGTGTGCCTCCTTGATTCCGTATGTAGGCCACTACTGTCGAATTGTCCGAAAGAAGTAGGACAACATGGTCCGACAGATGAGGGATCCAAAGCCGAAAACTCAACAGAAGAGCAAGGAGCTCCTTCTGGTTGATATGAAGGCCCACCTGCTCGCTGTCCCACTCTCCGTGAGTAGACAGGCCGAGAGGATCCAATGTCGCACCCCAGCCCCGATCGCTGGCATCCGCAGTAAGGATGCGATCGGCCAAAGGAAGATCCAACGGAACACCCTGTGTCAGCCAGGGAATATCTGCCCAAGTGCGGAGGTGACAAAGCAGGGACCGAGGAATAGTGAGTTCCAGGTCCAGCGGATCTACATTTGGACGCCAATGATCCAACAGGAAGCGTTGGAGAGGTCGGACAAACAAGCGACCGAGCGGAATGACATCTGTCACCGGACCGCAAAGGCCCAGCATCCGAAGGAAAGTCCTGGCCGAGACCGAGGAAGATTGAAGCAGGTCCCTAGTCAAGGCGGAAAGAATCGTCGCCCGAGCCTGGGGGACCGACACTGCATTGTGAAGAGTGTCGAAATCCATCCCCAAATGACGGAATTGATGAGAAGGAAGAAGATCCGACTTCTCGCGATTGACTCTGAAACCCAACGACGCTAGTAGGCAAAGAAACTGCCAGACATCGAACTCCAGAACAGCAGCATCGTGGTGCCGTTGGAGGATGTCGTCTAGGTAGGCTGACGAAGTCACTGCCGACTGAGTGCGGTGGAAAGCAAGCACATGTGACATCAGTCGGGTGAAGGCCCAAGGAGCCAGGTTCAAACCGAACGGGAGAGCTCTGAATTGAAAAACTCGATCCCGAAATGAGAACCGAAGGTACTTCTGTGAAGCCAGATGAATGGGTACATGGAAGTAGGCATCCTTCAGGTCGATACTGGCCGCAAAATCACCCTGATGAACTGAACATCGAACCAACCGGAAAGTCTCCATACTGAAACGAGGAGCTATTATGTACTCGTTCAGGGTACTCAGATCAATGACAGGACGATATTGGCCGTTTTTCTTCGGCACCAAGAAAAGTCTCGAGTAAAACCCCGGTGAAAGGGTGTTCCTGACCACCTCGATAGCCCCTTTGGAGAGGAGATTGTCGATCTCCTGCACCAGAAGGTCCCGACGCAGAGAATCGGAAGGGACCTGAGTCGGAAGGGGCACCCGAGATAAACTGGGGTGCCGATGGAAGGACAGTCGCAGACCGGATTGAATGATGTCGAGGACCCAAGAGTCCGACGTTATCTCTGTCCAACAGCTGTAAAACAGCGACAGCCTTTTCCCCCGACTGGAGGCGAATCGAGGTGAGAACCTTCACTTGCGGCCTCCACGAGGCCCCCGAGAGGAGAAACCACCTCGGGAAGTCACAGAGTCCTGAGACTTTCAAGCCTGAGGCTGCCAGCGAGCCTGGCCACGTCGGCGCTTCTTATGAGCAGAAGGAGCAGACAGAGCCGAAGGCGTAGCCGTCGTCGCCGACGAGGCAGATGCAGCAGCACGCTTGGCGGGCCTGGAACGACCCCCCACCCACAGCAGCAGGTTGGTCAAACTGTCTCAGCAAAAGCTGGTCCCTCGAATGACGAAGAACTTCACCACGAATAGGGCTGGGCGATATTTCGATATACCGGTAAATACCGGTATTGAAATCGGTACCGGTTAAATATCGTCTATTTTTTGGCAATACCGGTATATCGTCTGTAACGATATTGGTTTGGGTCATATGATAATAAAATTTCAACATGTGTTTTTTCGTTAAATCGCACAGAAAGTTGCTTTGAAAATACAGGAAGTTTATCTTTCCTTATTTCGTGAACAAATGATAAACAGCGAGAGATGATGAGAGTAACGTTTTATCTCGTTTATCGTCACCGACATGCAAGCATTCATGGAGAAATTATGAAATAAAAATTTAATACTTGTTTGCTAAATTTGTTTGATTATTTTTAATTAGTGAATAATTAAAGTAGCACACATCACACAAATAGTTTGTTGTTACACGGAAAACACACCCGACTGTCACGCTGTAAAAACATGGTCACCTGCTGTTGGTCGCATTTGTTTGAACTGTAATCCGCAAGCCATACTTATCGCTTAATTCGTCGTCAGCAATCTGACACAAAAATGTTTCAAATCACACATATTCACAATTGCGAAAAATGTGCAACAATTTTGTCAAATATGACAGAGGTGTGATGCCATCACTGGGAGAAAACATTGTCGGCTGGTGATTGACACCTGCAGACTATCATGAAAGTGAAGGGTGATCACGTCTTGGAGGCGTGCTTAATATCAACAGACCGACTGGCCTGACATGTGACAGATGACATTTGACATTGTCATCTGCTGGAAGATAGGAGAAGGGGAGGAGCTACTACTGGTTCTTTGTGAAACCAGGCCCTCGGAATCCCATCAACTGGATACCCGTTGTTTTGATAAAAAGTTTTGTTTGCCACTGTTTTCATGAAGCCACACATACGCAATTAACACAATGTGACAATTGCCTGGCTCAGTAATTAAGTGTTTATCATTCAAGAGAGGCTGGCCATGTTTTTACAGGAATTAAATTGACAAAGACTAATTTACTTGTATCCCAGATTCAGATGAAAGCCAGTAAACCCATGATAATTTTATGGCTTATTTTCGTATTAAACAATAGGTTCAATAACTTTGTAGACATGGATTATTATGGTCTTCCATTCAAATCACTCATTTTTCCAGAGCAGTAAGTGATACTTCTATCTTTTGCTCCAGAAATATATTTTTTATTCATGATATCCCTTGCACTTAACATGCGTTTCACACACTGCTGCACGATATACCGGTATATCGCGATATTTTTTCTGATATCGTTACCGGTATTCAGATTCCCATATCGCCCAGCCCTAGCCACGAACAGCTTCCACGGAACCATGGAACAACTGAGGTCCCACCAAAGAGGCAGACCTCGGAACAGCACGTTGCTCAGAAGGAAGGGATGAAATAGAATCCAACACCGCATCCCGGCGTGCCAGCTCCAAATTAGCCGTGTTACAGGCGTGAGCGTGTGTCAAGTTCATAAGAGCCTGTGACAAAACGCGAAAAGGCGCCTGAGCGTCACCAAACTCCCCTGGTGGAAAATATCCAGCCAGAGCAGCGACGACATGGTCCGCGAGAGATAACATACCCAGCATCTCTCGGGACAGGCCCACCATAGACTCAACTACCGACATCGGGAGAACTGCCGACTTAGGCTTAGTCAACCCGAGGGAAGAAGAATCCTATCCACAGTAGTCATCCCTTGGAAGACTGGTGGAGAGATGGAATCGTACACACGAAACAACGATGGAGGCAGAAAGGCATCAGCTCGAGAAAAGAAGGAACCCTTGAGGGCCTTAGAACGCATTTTGGCGTCTAAGCCTTGGAAGGACTCAACAACCTGAGCCGATTGCAGAGGACGCAAAGCCCCGGAGCTAGAAGGCTCAACAGGGTTACGGCGCTCCACAGTGGACCGCGGCCGGACGGTCACAGAAGGCTGGTCGGAAGGTTGAACGTCCGGCAATAAGCCGAAGACGAAATCCAAAGCCTGCCCCAAGACTGACGAGGGGGGCCCATCACCTTCAAGATACTCGTCATCCTCCGTAGCAGAGGAGACGTAGCCCAACTCGGGCTGACCAGCAGAAACCTCCTATGAATACTGTGCAGTATCCAAGAGGCCAGGCGAGACATCTCGGCGACCGACCAAAGGAGGTTGTGCCTCAGGAGGCATAGGGAGGCCAACTTGAGGGTTGCCAGAAAGCAACCGGGTGAGCGCCAAAACGGCCTGGTGCAGGTCACCCTGAGAATCCGTCGCAGCAGAATCGCCCGACGGAGTGTCCTCCCAATGGACCCTTCTGGTAGAAGAACCCAAATCCTCAGAAAAGACCGACGTCGATCGGCAGACAGAATAGGGACACGGTGAGAAGACACCAGAGGATAGTCCCAATTGTGCGAAACAGAAGGTCCTGCTTGCAAATCCTCTAAAGAGACCGACGGCGCACGTCGATCGGTAGCTGGACCTAGGACACGGTGAGAAGACACCGGAGGATTGTCCCAAGAATGACAGGAACCTGTCATTGGCCTCTGTGCAGCAGACGGCCCCAACTGCCTATCCTCTGAGACCGACGGCAAGCATCGATCAACACCCAGACTCGGAACACAGTGAGGAATCACCGGAGGAAGGTTCCGAGAGTGACAGCTAACAGGGGCTGTCACTGACCGCTGCCGAACAGCAGGCCCTGGATGCCAACGTCCTAACACCATCCCGCTAGGCGGCACACTAGCAGGGGAAGGTGGAACAATAAACGATTCACTCGAGGGACGAGGAATCGCTGCCGAAGCGACCGGCCGGCTCAACCGACTAGGAGCAAACCTAGCCAGATGAGACGGAGCAGACAGCAAACCCGCACAGCCCCGCCGCGAGGCTGGGGGAGGCTGAGAACACACAGACACACCAGCAGATACAGCCTCGGTCCCCTGAGACTGTAGACCATCCCCAGAGGAGATGGAAGAGCCACCATCAGACAGAATAGGATCTGGAGTAGCAACTTCCTCAACAACAGTTGACGGTGTAGGAGGCGGATCGGAGAGGGTCACCGAGCTGACCTCAGAAAAGCTCTCAACGAAAACAGACGCCTCAATAGTGACATCAGAAGACAAAGAGACCATGGTCTCCTCGTCAGATATCACTGAACTAACACCGCCAACAGTTGCAAAGGAACTCGCCACAGAAGGCAGATCCGAATCCTGTGTGACAGAGTCACCACGTGCATCAGCAGAAATGTCTGCCACAGCACGGCTACTCTTACCCCGAGAACGAGGGGTTCTAGCTCTGGAAAGAACCACCTTGTTCACAGAAGCCCAGAATTTAGAGGACCAAACCCCACAAATACCACATGATTGGGCTTGAGTGCAATTGTTGCAAGTGACACATGTGGCATGAGAGTCGTCCACATGCTTCACCTGCAAGCAAGAGGTACAAGGAATAGTCTTAGGCATTATATTAAAATAATCAAGCTTCCCGCCAACGGAAAACAGCACGAAGGTCGTGTTCACATGTGGGGGCAAGACAAGATAAAGTGTGAAGAGACAAGCAATAAAAATACAAATTAACATTAATTAATAATAACTTGGTAGCTTGATAAAAGGATACAATCCACTAGCACACTAAATATGTAGAATAAGTTGTTCACGAAGAATAAACAGCATAATTTAGCATGAGTCACAAAAATTTCCGACCATGTACAATGGCGGAAAATAAAGGAATTGACGTCACGGTTGTTGCGCATGCGCTCGGTAAACGCAAGAGGTGTGCAGAGAGAGTACCTGTAATTTCGAGCGCTGGTCTCGCTCGACCCTTTTTTCGATCCTTTTCGTGCTTTTGCACTCTAGTACTTTTCCAACTCGTTTGGAAAAGATTCTAAAAGCGTGAGTTAGTTCCGAAGTAGGGCTTGCACTTATGTTACAGCCAATTGTAAACAATTGTGAGTAGGTTGAAAAGAAACAGCAGCTGAAAAAATATTATATTTCTAAAAATTTCAACAAAACCATATTATGTGACCCTTGTTGGAACAAGCCCATCAGGCTCGTTCCAACAGGGGTCACATAATATGGTTTTGACAAAATTTTGGAGAAAATTTGAAAAAATGATATTTAAAATAATAAATTTTGATATCATCTGCGTTGGGTAAAGGGTTAGAGAGCAAGCTAATTGTTCGCCTTAAAATGAGAGTCCAGAACTTATATTTAAATACAATTGTGTATGATGTGGAAAATGTAACAAATCTTCTTGAAAGCATCATTCATGACAGACTAAGAACAACGGGGAAATCTCATAAGAATACAGCAAGCTACGTTTCTAAGCCACTAAAACAATTCAACCATATGGCCATAGGTCCCCTGAAAAATAACAAAGACATTTACACTAGCTATAGTGGCCAAGGTGGCTATGACATGCACCTGATCTCCACCTTTTCAAGATCATACCAAGCTTGTATCTAACTAGAATTGATTTAGTGAAAAGGGTTGCCCTTGTTCAACCATTTTAGGTCTGCTGGCTGGAGCATTCTTGTTACATATATACACTTGCTTAGGGAAAACAATGAGTCGATCTGACTTCAGCATGTGAATCGTCACATCACAGTATCTTAGGTGCAGCTCTGTGGTGTTCACTGGAATTGATCAGGAATAGAATTAATTTAGGCAAAACATCTCAAGCAACAAGAAATGGGATCACTGCCTACCAAGATCCTCTCAAATTCCTTTGAGTTTTTGTTCTTATATCCTTACTAAGTAATGTCTAAATAAACCTTTGTTATTATTTAATGTTTTGAAAGGTAAAAATGTCTAAATTTGATAATTAACTTTGTAGAAAGTTAACAGATATTCATTACTAAACAAGGGCCGATTATTATTAGAAACTATTAAACGTACTGGAGAGACCATCTGTAAATCTAGCATTGTTTCTTCAGGTCTGAAATCAGTCTTCTTTTGTTCAGTGGACAGGATATATCTCACATATCCTATAATCATTGTTATCATCCTACAAGTAAATATAATTTATTATGAACTGTCCCATAGGATATAATCTGTGGACAGGATATATCTCACATATCCTACAGTATATGGAGAGTGGATCGTAAATAAATCACCCGCAGAGTGGAGTTATCACCCAAAGTTTCACTTTCAAATTCTGCACATATGCACAAAAAACACAAGTAATGTTTCAGCCAATGGACTTCCGGGTTTAACCCGGAGGTCCACTGGCTCAAACTTTGCTTGTGATGGTTATGCATTGCAACAAATTTGCAATTATTGCTCAGGTGGAATCCCACTCTGCAGGTGATTTAATGATAATACACTCTCCACGTACTGTATAACCATTGTTATCATCCTACAAGTAAATACAATTTATTATGAACTATCTCATAGGATATAATCTGGGGACAGGATATACCTCACATATCCTATAATTATTGTTACAATCCTACAAGTAAATATATTTTTTTATGCACTGTCACATGAAATATAACATATTAACTTATTAACTGGCTGGGCATCAGAAGCCACGATCATGGCTCTTTTGTAAAGTGATGAAAGCCACTTTAGCGGCTCTACACTGCATGTATTAGCTTGATATTTATTCAGCAGTAGAACAAAGAATGTTTATATCAAATGGTTTTGTTTCAATTTATTGGAGAGTGCCAACAGGCACTCTCCAATAAATTCCAACAAATTAATTATTTATGAAGAAAGTTAAAAAATTTATAGTAATTTATATATTTTTTATACTTACCAATGACCCAGACTTAGCTGGTGCTAACTCTAACAAAACCAGGGCCAAACACAAATTTTGCCCCCCAATCCCCAAAATTTGCATCCAAAACAAAAAGAAATCATGTCCTAAAGGACCTCCATACTACGCCTCTACTGCGCATGCGCAGTGACGCAGACGCCCCGAAATTGGCGCCAATTATCATTCTTACTGGCAGTGCCTGGTCAGCGCTATGTACTCAGCGGGGAGGCAAGAGTTCCCAACTCCAGGGAGGGCCATCCCCGTCTGGGTCATTGGTAAGTATAAAAAATATATAAATTACTATAAATTTTTTAACATTTTTATACTGTACCAATGACCCAGACTTAGCTGAATAGTAAACAGGCTGGAGGGCCTAGGACATAGAGGAAAATCCAATAAGCTCAACTATATAGTAAAGAGGTAACCCCTTAAGGAGAAAAGGAGTATTAGGCTTTACATGTATCTTTCTTATTTAATATTAAATTAGAAAGATACACTACCCTTAATAATTGAGCACAATAACATTCATGTTCTCTATTAACATCCAGTATAACCCTTATACTAATTATTTTTAAAGCAAGCCAATAAATAAAGTAGTCCAGAGAATTGAGACTCTTTATAGTCATTTAAAAGTGTCTGAGTATTGTATATTAAAGCCCGTTTGACACTTGACATATACAAATGCTTCGCACCGAGCTACACTTTAAAAATAAGACATGAATGAATTTAAACATTAATATTACACTTTAAAACCATCCCGGAAGCGACTCAGAAATACTGACTTGGAGGAGGCATTCCCTTGCTTTTCACTATAAAGCAGGTGACCTAAGGGAACACCCGCCCCCCCTCCCCCCCCCCTTCCCCTTGCCCTGGGTCAAATAACCCCGAGCGAAGAGGGCAGCCGGACGGAGTCACTGCCGGAACAGAAAGCCTGCATAACTATAGTTGCAACTGTTTAGTGGACGACATTCTGAGCAACAGATAACGGACCTAAACAATGCAGGTCTCCAGAAATGGACTCAATATTTCTGAGATAAAAATTCGTAAATGTGGATGGCTGAGACCAATAAGCAGCCTTCATTAAATCTGTAATAGCAACACTATTAGCATAAGCCCAGGAAGTAGAAAGAGCTCTTACTTCATGAGCAGAAATCTTAAGCACAGACTGCTGAGAAGAAGATAAATCTTCATAAGCAGTACGGATAGTTAACTGAATCCATCTAGCAATAGAATGGACTGAAATGTCCTTTCTATTAGGCATCAAAGACAGAAAAAAACGTTTCCGTCCCTTTCTGATAAACTGAGATCTCTGTTTATAGATACGTAGTGCTCTAACAGGACAGAGTAAAGGCCTACGCCCGTCTGAAGACGGAAGAGCCTTAATAACAATAGGTTCCGGATATTTATTAGGAGCCTGATTCTTAGCTAAAAAAACCCACATTAGTAGTGAAGGTGATAGTGTTCCCAACACTACGATAATGAGAACCATCCACCCATAGTGCATGAAGCTCACTGACTCTTCTGGCAGAAGAGAAAGCTAAGAGAAAAGCTGTCTTATAAGATAAGAATTTGAAATCTACTGTCCCAAGAGGTTCAAATGGCTTTTCCTTCAAATTAAGGAGAACCCAAGCTAAATTCCACTTAGGAATTAATCTAAGAGTTCTGGGTCTATTTATCGAAAAGTTTCTAACCAACTTCGATAAAGAGACATTAGATCCAATTTGTAAACTATCATGATGTGCATAGGTATCAGATAACATAGATCTATAACCCTTTATAGTAACAGGCTGCAGTTTGATTTCGTCAAACAAGTATACTGGAAAGTTTGCAATGTCTGGTATAGAGGGATCGAATATATCTACAGAATGATCCCTACACCAACGACGAAAAACCTTCCACTTAGCCGCATAGTTTAGCGAAGAGGAGGTCCTCCTACAGTTAGAAATCGCGTCCACTGCTCGTCCTGTAAAGTGCTTGCCATGCAAGAAGGACCGCACAACGGAAAAACGTGAAGGTTGAGACCTTGCGGGTTGTGATGGAGTTGGCGCGATTTCCCCTGCGAAAGAAGATCCTCCCGTGGAGGAAGCTTCTGCGGTAGGTCCCACAACAGACACCTGAGTAGATTTATCCACGGTCTCTGTGGCGACAGAGATGCTACCAACAGAATCTTGCATTGAGATTGTTTTATCTTTAGCAATACTTGTTGAATTAACGGCGCTGGAGGATACGCATATCCTATCATTCCGTCCCAAGGGATCGACAGAGCGTCTACTGCAAAAGCTCTTGGATCCGGACACGGAGACACATACGTCTGCAACTCATTGTTGAGATGTGTCGCAAATAAGTCTATCATTGGCCGTTCCCATTGGTAGCAAATCTGATTGAATACTTGTTTGTTGAGAGTCCACTCCGACGGCAACAAGCGACCCTTTCGTGAAAGGGAGTCTGCTAGCACATTCAGACGACCCGGTATGTGACGGACCGAAAGAAGAACGTGATGTTCTAACGCAAACAGAAGGATTCTTTCCATTAGATTGAACAACGGAACTGAATGAGTGCCTCCCTGATTCCGTATATACGCCACTACTGTCGTATTGTCGGATAGGATTTGGACATGAGCATCGTGAATAATGTCCATCCAGTGACGTAACGCAAGCCAAATTGACATCATTTCCTTGATGTTTATGTGCTTGCACAGGAATTGTGGATCCCAAAGACCCTGGCATCTCGAATCCGTTGGGATTAATGATGCACCCCAACCTGTTTGACTGGCATCCGTCATAACAGTAAAACTCGGATCCGGCAACTGCAGCGGAACACCTTGAGTTAACCACTGAATGTTTGCCCAAGTCTGAATCTCTTGTTTAACTTGATCTGACAAGAGAACGTCTACATCGAGCGAATGAATTTTCACACTCCAATTCTGAGTCAGGAAAATTTGAAGAGGACGTGTGCGTAACCGCCCCATCGGAATGAGATCCACGGCGGCTCCGCACAGACCTATCAGTCTCATAAATTCTCTCGCCGTGACTTTGTCTGCGTGCAGACAATAGCGAGCGTAACAACTGACTAATTTCGCTCTGGTTAACGGCAGACGAACGAGATTGTTGTGCGTCTCGAAGCTCATTCCCAGATGAGTGAATGACTTGGACGGCACCAGATCCGACTTCTCCTCGTTTACTATAAAACCGAGACGTCGGAGCAATAGAAGAAGATTCTGAACATCGTTCTGAAGCGTTAACTCGTTGCCGTACCTCTGAAGAATGTCGTCCAGGTAGGCCGACGTTACCGCAGACGAATGAGCTCGGAAGTAGATCATTACCGAGTTCATTACCCGAGTGAAAGCCCAGGGTGCTAGATTCAATCCGAAGCACATCGCCCGGAATTGATACACCACTCCTAGGACTGCGAAGCGTAGATACTTTCGGAATGTCGGATGTACCATGACGTGAAAGTACGTATCTTTGAGATCTATGCTCGTTGCATAATCGTTCACCCGAATACTCGCTCTGACCGATCGAATCGTCTCCATATAAAACTTCGGAGCGACGATCAGCTTGTTTATCCAGCTCAAATCTATGACTGGATGGAACGAGCCGTCTGGTTTCGGAACCAGAAACAGATGGCTGTAGAATCCCGGAGATTCCTGGTTTTCTATGACCTCTACCGCGTTCTTCATTAAAAGAGACTGCACCTCTGATAACAGAGCGTCTCTTTTCTGTGGATTTGACGGAAGATGAGTCCACTTTGGACTTCGAGTTAATGGAGGCTTTCGTTTGAAGGATATCTTTAGACCTTCCGAAGTCACTCCTCTCACCCAAGGGTCGTCCGTAATCGACGCCCACTCTTGTGAAAAGCTCGACAACCTTCCGCCAACTGGAACGCGATAGAGGTTTAAGCCATCACCTCCTGGACCTGCGAGGCCTGCGGTAGGAGAAACCACGTCTTCCACGACCCGCACCTCGCCTCGTCGACCTCGGGGCGTCCGACCGATTGTCCCGGCCTGAAGGACGTCCCGAACAAGAGTCGCTATCCTGACGGTCTCTCGAATAAGACCAAGAGGACGCACCGGAACCTCTATAGGAACCTCTCTTGGGCGCATTAGACCCAGAAGTGCCTGTCTTATTCGTGTCTGCTGTATCCGACTTCTTAGGAGCAGATCTGAACAACAGAGAATCATTAGCTTTCTTTTTAATTTTATCATAAATAGCGGAAAGCTTGCCGTCAAAGAGAAGTTCTCCTGAGACCGAAGCGACTCTAAGAGAGTTCTTCACCTTAGAATCCACTAGTGTGGATGTAGCTAGGGCTGCGTCACGTCTAACCAACTCCAGATTTGCCACTGAAAGGGCTGAGTTACACGTGGAATAAGCTACTGCCCTTGAAAGAAGTCTTAAAGAGGATTGTATATCCTGAAACTCTTTCCCCTGAAGGCGCAGTGATAACGCCTTAGTAAGGTGATCTGCGTAAGATAAGGCATCTAAATTGGCTCTGTTAGACGCAATAGCTGTTTCCAACACCGCGGTTGGAATAGAAGCTGACGACGGTAATGATAGCTCTAAGTCTTCCGCCTCGTCGTCCATACGCAGAGGAACTCTCGGTATACCCTGTCCTGCCGTATCGAATTTATTCCTTGCATTAATGAAAGGCAGGTTGAGAGTATTAGCGGACAAGAAACCTGCTTTCCCCGTCCTGGAAGCAAGTTTAAATATAGCGTCGTTCAATAATTCAAATGTTCTTGCAACATTATTGGACTGCGACGGAAACTCGGGAGCGATGTCCCTGAACCGCTCAAAAAATTCAGAGTCCAATGATGCTATAATTCTCTTGTCCGGAAGCGCAGCAGTCTGGCCCGACGGAACAACTTGAGGGAGAAAGTGCCGGATGAAGTCCACGGCAGCTTTATGTTGTTCCGAAAGGGATAGCTCCAAGTCATCCGTATCCCTTTCACCATCTGGTCGGACCTCATGATGTACCCGGTCGTCTGCCCCGATGCTTCGGCGGAGCGTACCGACCCAGCGCCGTCCGATAATTCTCGATCCGACACTGTTTCTGTCGGCTGCTGGGATGCTGCGATAAGCTGTGCTATCTGCACAAGAATGTCCGGCGTCGAGACCTGCGGAGGCGCAGTCTTTCGCTGCTTCGCCGAGGGCAGCTCCGCATCAGATGGCTCCCGCATACTTTTCCTATGCGAACGTCCAGAGTCCATCGGTCTCGAATCCCTGGCTGCCGGATGGTGTGACCTGGTCGCCGAAGAATCCTTCATCGGCGAAGCTGGTAATATATCGGCGGTCACGCAGCCAAGGTACGGTCGTGTGCGCTGATGAGAAGAGGAAGCCTTAACAGTCTCTGCGGACTGCTTATACAACGGAGCGTCCCGAGCTAAAGACACATTTTGTACCACAACATCTGGTCCCAGATGTTGTTGTACAAGAGAGGGGCCTCTCTCGCTCGCGGCCCGGCTGGACCTGGACGAGCTAGGAACCGGACTCAAAGGCTTCCTCCGTTCTCGCTTACTATCCGCCGTCACTGGGTGTGCATCTATTATGTTTATAGTGCTCGCATCACCCAAAATTTCCTCTTGGACCACATCGGACGAACCCGGCTGCCGAACCATTCGGTGAATGGACGCTACACCGGGCGAGCTAGCGGACGACATTTGTCTAATCTCCATGAGCACTTTTGCCGCTAGCTCTGAATTCATTTGTGACGACGGACGCACACTTGAAGAAGATAACATGGAAACATCACCCTGTTCTGGTTCCTCTGAAATAGAAACTGAGAGAGTAGAGTGACCTTGCGGAGAAAGAGCCGGAATCGCTCTTTCTCCAGAAACAACATATCGTGACACACGTTTCCAATGTTTCTCATCCCAATGTTCACATATAGGACAGGGATTAATGCGAGAACACTGACTACAATTAATACAATGATCATGAAAGTCAGAGGAAGATTTCTTCCTATTACAATTTGAACAATGTCCCTTCATTGTGAAAGAACAACAATAAGTCCTAGTTACTCGCAAAAACCCCTGACACAAAGATACATAATAACATGATCCATTAATAAATGAAAAAACAATTGCAAAACAAAATAATTTTGAAAAAATATTTTTTCAGCGAAGCCCAAGTTGCTGAAAAGTAACGTTGAGCCCCGATGGATCCGATGGCAAAGTGTGGTCAAAAATTTTAAATTTATATTAAATAATTAATGAGACATTTTCGGATAATATAAATGTATCTTATAGTGAGATAAACTACAGCAAAGGCAAACAGCCCCCCTCAAAAAAGGCTGTTGCCAATGAAAACAAACAGTGTAAAAACACCAGAAAACATGACTCCAGGCACTGAAAAAACTGGCCCGGAATCAGTCATCAATTACACTCTATCTGATGCAAAACAGAGACTCCCAGGGGAGAATCTGTAGAACATCAGATGGAAGATGCAGAACACAAATGTTATACACCCATGGGTGAAAACGTAACTATGGGGAAAATAACAGAAAACATTCTGTAACCAAGCAACTCTCCCAGGAAATTTTAGAAATGAAATTTCTCCAAAATATGCCAAAAGCATGGGAGAATTGCAAGGGGGGACTTTAGAAGGCTAGGGGAGAGGAAACACTGAATAAGCAGTGCAACAATTAGCAAGAATGACAACAAGAGGCCCATGCCTCGAAAATAGGCAACTTAACATAATTTCATCAAAAAATTTTAAGTACAGCCCTGATTATTTTTTGTCACTTCTTTTTCCTCTCCTCCTTCTATCCTCCTTAGAATCACATTTTCTCCAAAAATTACGTGTCTGGCATCCTTTAAACTGAGATTTACAAGCACAAAGATCAGTGAGATGTTGACTGATGAAGGGCCAAACAGAGAATGATAATTGGCGCCAATTTCGGGACGTCTGCGTCACTGCGCATGCGCAGTAGAGGCGTAGTATGGAGGTCCTTTAGGACATGATTTCTTTTTGTTTTGGATGCAAATTTTGGGGATTGGGGGGCAAAATTTGTGTTTGGCCCTGGTTTTGTTAGAGTTAGCACCAGCTAAGTCTGGGTCATTGGTACAGTATAAAAATATCTTGCTAAACTAAACCTAAGCCACTCCTTGGTGGTAGCAATGGAATCTGTGAAAAAAATATATGTTATAAATAGCTTTTGAAAAATAATTTAGGAGTCGACCCGATGAGTGAAACATCAGTAAGAGAAAATTGTGTCTCCCAGGCCTGGCATTCTAAGAAATGCAAGGTTTGCAAAAAATGACCTCCTCAAGTTACCTGGAAGTGAAATTGCCCTCCAAAATCTCATTTTGTAATATGAATATGCTTTTTGGGACTCAAAGATATTTTTGGCTCCATCGTCTCTATCAGGGACTGTTGTCACACTAAATATATCCGCCAGTGTTTCAATTTTTGGCAGATTCAACTTGACCTCTACATGTCTTTAGGTCTATGGCCACAGTTTTAAGGTGACAATCATGTATAATTATTTGGGACAGCAAATCCACGATTATAATTATGATATCATGGAATTCAACCACACTGGGGTCTGTGCAGTCTGTCAGACAGTGTCAGTATAGATATTGTTTTCATTCTGTCTCACACATAAGTTCCAAGAACATTGTTGCAATCATCGACTATGATTTGTATCTTACTTTTTCATTTTTATTTCGCTTTTGATAAGGCCCCACAAGGTAGATCTTCTGTTTCTCAGGCCATATTTTGTAAAATTATTTGTGGGTGGACATTTTTTTTTTATTTTTGTAATTATTACTTTACCATCAAAAGTTCATGTTCTTGGTCTGTTTTATACTTTAGGCCTCACAATCTATAGAATAGCATGGGCGGTGGTGTATATCGTCCCTTGAGTGCAAGAAGGCTTTGCAATGCTAAAGCATTGCAAAGCCTTCTTGCACACAAGGGACAAATTTATCAATTTTATTAACTTGGGTAAAATATCAGTCATAAACCATTTAATTTTTATTTTTTTAAGTTTGCCCTGGTTATAATTAGAGAGCATGCGCCAGCCAAAAGGACCATGGGAGAGGGCCTGAGAAACATATATTCAACTTTTTTACGCTGAATGATCTAAGTGATGGATGTTACTGTGTCCTGTAATAGTTTAATCACTGGTCTGTAACATTGCCAATAAGTAAGCAAAATTTACAGGCATGCTAAAAAGTGCTTTACTAACAAAATTTTAGCCTGGCAGTAAATACACAGCATTCCTGTTCACATTGAAAACGTCAGACCTGGTCTCTCTAGTTATCAGTGAAACATAACTGAATTTATCTTCCAATAAGTCACGCATTGGAACTACAGGAAGTGGAGAACTCCTTATTTACTGTGATAAATAAGTTCTGCTTCACTTGTAAATTTGAACCTAGAACCAATTCCTGGGGTGGAAGCGCTGTAAAGTGTGCATCAGAGGTATAAACGATTGGCTAAACTCAACTTCATACCTATACTACAGTCATGATAGAGCCAGAGATGCTGAAAATCACCTTAAACACCAATAAATAAATAACACAAACAGAAGAGAACACTTATAAAAAAAGAAAGTGTCAATGACACTGTAGCTTAACTTGCCCGAGTGTTGTGTTTGATGAAAAGGATAATGTTCAATGTTTATGAAAAGATTATGAAATACGACAAGAATTGTGATAACTGAAAATATGTAAATTTCTGTTCCCTGTTTGCTATGTTTTCAATAAAAATAATTTGAGGTGTTGACTGTACTAAAGAACTGAGGGGTAGATTATTGTGGCCCTCACAGTTAATGTATGTCAACCAAAGTTACCAAGCTACAGTGAAATTATTCCAAAACGAGTCATCCTATCAAGTTACAATGAAATCCCTTAATAAATACGGCCTGTAGACTTTGCTAAAGGTTTTCAGGCTTCGGGCCTGTGTAGCCTTCATGGTTGATCGATCACAACCTAAAGGGGATGTCCTCATCTAGACACTATGAGTCATCCTCCGATGATACAATGAAATCCCTTCATAAATACAACCTGTAGTCTATGCTAAAGGTTTTCAGGTTTTGGGCTAGGGCAGCCATCACAGTTGAATGATCGCGACCAAAAGGGGACGTTCTCATCTAGAAATGCCCCCGAACCTGCATATGAAATTTCGTGATGATCGGGTAAGAAATACGGGGTGTATCCTGTGCTATTTATTTATTTATTTATTTATTTATTTATTTATTTATTTATTGGTGTTTAAGGTCACATACTTATGCACAATGGCTAATCATGACCGTGACAGTTTTACGGATGGAGGAAGCCGGAGTACCCGGAGAGAACCACCAAACAACGACGAGCAGCTGCCAGCTCCCCAACATCGTAACTCCGCACTGCAGCACAGGTAGGGTTAGATTGGTTGAAGACATGCACACCATCGACGTGCAGTACACCTTAGTACATGGCGTCATCGTGCCCCCATGTGGACAATTGGGGTTAAGTGCCTTGCCCAAGGACACAATGCGGGAGTCCGATTCGATTGCTCAGACAGTCACCCATCGGAGGATTAACCAGGCTCGACGTTGCTTAACTTCAGTGATCGGACGAGAACCGGTTACGCCACCGTGCCCCGTAGCCTGTGTTAAAGGAAAATGTGAACAGACTCACAGACTTCCGCACACGTGTTGACAATAGCTTATCTTGACTTTGTCAAGTTAAGCTAAAAAATCAGGAATAAGTAACATTTTAAATTTTTTGCCTCAAAAACGTTGCTTGTAAGCACTCACTGGAATGAGCACATTGAGCTGATTCCAATTAGGGGTCATAAGTAATGTTTCCCAGACAATGAATTAAAAAGTTAAAAAATTTATAGTAATTTATATATTTTTTATACATACCAATGACCCAGACTTAGCTGGTGCTAACTCTAAAAAATCCAGGGCCAAACACAAATTTTGCCCCCCAATCCCCAAAATTTGCATCTAAAACCAAAAGAAATCATGTCCTATAGGACCTCCATACTTTGCCCTTACTGCGCATGCGCAGTGTCAAGGACGTTCCAAAATTGGCGCCAATTATCATTCTTACTGGCAGTGCCTGGTCAGCGCTATGTACT
Organism: Pictodentalium vernedei; assembly: GCA_031216915.1. Lineage (NCBI taxonomy): Eukaryota > Metazoa > Mollusca > Scaphopoda > Dentaliida > Dentaliidae > Pictodentalium > Pictodentalium vernedei. The sequence goes on from CM062292.1 coordinate 425,381,169, forward strand.
CAGCGGGGAGGTAAGAGTTCCCAACTCCTGGGAGGGCCATCCCCGTCTGGGTCATTGGTAAGTATAAAAAATATATAAATTACTATAAATTTTTTAACATTTTTATACTGTACCAATGACCCAGACTTAGCTGAATAGTAAACAGGCTGGAGGGCCTAGGACATAGAGGAAAATCCAATAAGCTCAACTATATAGTAAAGAGGTAACCCCTTAAGGAGAAAAGGAGTATTAGGCTTTACATGTATCTTTCTTATTTAATATTAAATTAGAAAGATACACTACCCTTAATAATTGAGCACAATAACATTCATGTTCTCTATTAACATCCAGTATAACCCTTTATACTAATTATTTTTAAAGTAAGCCAATAAATAAAGTTAGTCCAGAGAATTGAGACTCTTTATATTCTTTAAAAGTGTCCGAGGATTGTATATTAACGCCCGTTTGACACTTGACATATACAAATGCTTCACACCGAGCTACACTTTAAAACTATGACATGAATGAATTTTAACATTAATATTACACTTTAAAACCATCCCGGAAACGACTCAGAAATACTGACTTCGGAGGAGGCATTCCCTTGCTTTTCACTTCAAAGCAGGTGACCTAAGGGAACACCCTCCCCCGCCTTCCCCTTGCCCTGGGTCAAATAGCCCAGAGCGAAGAGGGCAGCCGGACGGAGTCACTGCCGGAACAGAAAGCCTGCATAACTATAGTTGCAACTGTTTAGTGGATGACATTCTGAGCAACAGATAACGGACCTAAACAATGCAGGTCTCCAGAAATGGACTCAATATTTCTGAGATAAAAATTCGTGAATGTGGATGGCTGAGACCAATAAGCAGCCTTCATTAAATCTGTAATAGCAATACTATTAGCGTAAGCCCAAGAAGTAGCAAGAGCTCTTACTTCATGAGCCGAAATCTTAAGCACAGACTGCTGAGAAGAAGATAAATTCTCATAAGCAGTACGGATAGTTAACTGAATCCATCTAGCAATAGAATGGACCGAAATGTCCTTTCTATTAGGCATCAGAGACAGAAAGAAACGTTTTCGTCCCTTTCTGATAAACTGAGATCTCTGTTTATAGATACGTAACGCTCTAACAGGACAGAGTAAAGGCCTACGCCCGTCTGAAGACGGAAGAGCCTTAATAACAATAGGTTCCGGATATTTATTAGAAGCCTGATTCTTAGCTAAAAAACCCACATTAGTAGTGAAGGTGATAGTGTTCCCGACACTACGATAGTGAGAATCATCCACCGACAGTGCATGAAGCTCACTGACTCTTCTAGCAGAAGAGAAAGCTAAGAGAAAAGCTGTCTTATAAGATAAGAATTTGAAATCTACTGTCCTAAGAGGTTCAAATGGCTTTTCCTTCAGTTTAAGAAGAACCCAAGCTAAATTCCATTTAGGAATTAACCTAAGAGTTCTGGGTCTATTTATGGAGAAGTTTCTTACCAACTTAGATAAAGAGACATTAGATCCAATTTGTAAACTATCATGATGTGCATAGGTATCAGATAACATAGACCTATAACCCTTAATAGTAACAGGCTGCAGTTTGATTTCGTCAAACAAGTATACTAGAAAGTTTGCAATGTCTGGTATAGAGGGATCAAAAATATCCACAGAATGATCCCTACACCAACGACGAAAAACCTTCCACTTAGCCGCATAGTTTAGCGAAGAGGAGGTCCTCCTACAGTTAGAAATCGCGTCCACTGCTCGTCCTGTAAAGTGCTTGCCATGCAAGAAGGACCGCACAACGGAAAAACGTGAAGGTTGAGACCTTGCGGATTGTGATGGAGTTGACGCGATTTCCCCTGCGAAAGAAGATCCTCCCGTGGAGGAAGCTTTCGCGGTAGGTCCCACAACAGACACCTGAGTAGATTTATCCACGGTCTCTGTGGAGACAGAGATGCTACCAACAGAATCTTGCATTGAGATTGTTTTATCTTTAGCAATACTTGCTGAATTAACGGCGCTGGAGGATACGCATATCCTATCATTCCGTCCCAAGGGATCGACAGAGCGTCTACTGCAAATGCTCTTGGATCCGGACACGGAGACACATACGTCTGCAACTGATTGTTCAGATGTGTCGCAAATAAGTCTATCATTGGCCGTTCCCATTGGTAGCCAATCTGATTGAATACTTGTTTGTTGAGAGTCCACTCCGACGGCAACAAGCGACCCTTTCGTGAAAGGGAGTCTGCTAGTACATTCAGACGACCCGGTATATGACGGACCGAAAGAAGAACCTGATGTTCTAGAGCAAACAGAAGGATTATTTCCGTTAGATTGAACAACGGAATTGAATGAGTGCCTCCCTGATTCCGTATATACGCCACTACTGTCGTATTGTCGGATAGGATTTGGACATGAGCATTGTGAATAATGTCCATGCAATGACGTATCGCAAGCCAAATTGACATCATTTCCTTGATGTTTATGTGCTTGCTTAGGAATTGCGGATCCCAAAGACCCTGGCATCTCGAATCCGTTGGGATCAATGATGCACCCCAACCGGTTTGACTGGCATCCGTCATAATGGTAAAACTCGGATCCGGCAACTGCAGCGGAAATCCCTGAGTTAACCACTGAATGTTCACCCAAGTCTGAATCTCTCGTTTCACTTGATCTGACAAGAGAACGTCTATGTCGAGAGAATGAATTTTCACACTCCAATTCTGAGTCAAGAAAATTTGGAGAGGACACGTGCGTAACCGCCCCATCGGAATGAGATCCGCAGCGGCTCCGCACAGACCTATCAGTCTCATAAATTCTCTCGCTGTGACTTTGTCTGCATGCAGACAATAGCGAGCGTAACAACTGACTAATTTCGCTCTGGTTAACGGCAGACGAACGAGATTGTTGTGCGTCTCGAAGCTCATTCCCAGATGTGTGAATGACTTGGACGGCACCAGATCCGACTTCTCCTCGTTTATTATAAAACCGAGACGTCGGAGCAATAGAAGTAGATTCTGCACATCGTTCTGAAGCGTTAACTCGTTGCCGTACCTCTGAAGAATGTCGTCCAGGTAGGCCGACGTTACCGCAGACGAATGAGCTCGGAAATACATCATTACCGAGTTCATTACCCGAGTGAAAGCCTAGGGTGCTAGATTCAATCCGAAGCACATCGCCTGGAATTGATACACCACTCCTAGGACTGCGAAGCGTAGATACTTTCTGAATGTCGGATGTACCATGACGTGAAAGTACGCATCTTTGAGATCTATGCTCGTTGCATAATCGTTCACCCGAATACTCGCTCTGACCGACCGAATCGTCTCCATATAAAACTTCGGAGCGACGATCAGCTTGTTTATCCAGCTCAAATCTATGACTGGATGGAACGAGCCGTCTGGTTTCGGAACCAGAAACAGATGGCTGTAGAATCCCGGAGTCTCCTGGTTTTCTACGACCTCTACCGCGTTCTTCATTAAAAGAGACTGCACCTCTGATAATAGAGCGTCTCTTTTCTGCGGATTTGACGGAAGTTGAGTCCATTTTGGACTTCGAGTTAATGGAGGCTTTTGTTTGAAGGATATCTTTAGACCTTCCGAAATCACCCCTCTCACCCAAGGGTCGTCCGTAATCGACGCCCACTCTTGTGAAAAACTCGACAACCTTCCGTCAACCGGTACGCGATAGAGGTTGAAACCATCACCTCCTGGACCTGCGAGGCCTGCGGTAGGAGAAACCACGTCTTCAACGACCCGCACCTCGTCCCGTCGACCGCGGGGCGTCTGACCGGTTGTCCCGGCCCGAAGGACGTCCCGAACGTGAGTCGCTACCTTGACGGTCTCTTGAATAAGACCAAGAGGACGCACCGGAACCTCTATAGGAACCTCTCTTGGGCACATTAGACCCAGAAGTGCCTGTCTTACTCTTATCTGCCGTGTCCGCCTTCTTAGAAGCAGATTTGAACAGCAGAGAATCCGAAGCTTTCTTTGTAATTTTATCGTAAATTGCAGAAAGCTTGCCGTCAAAGAGAAGTTCTCCGGAGACCGAAGCGACTCTGAGAGAGTTCTTCACCTTAGTATCCACGAGTGTGGATGTAGCTAGGGCTGCGTGACGTCTAAACAACTCCAGGTTTGCCACTGAAAGGGTGGAGTTACACGTGGAATAAGCTACTGCCCTTGAAAGAAGTCTTAAAGAGGATTGTTATCCTGAAATTCTTTCCCTTGAAGACGCAGTGATAACGCCTTAGTAAGGTGATCTGCGTAAGATAAGGCATCTAAACTGGCTGTGTTAGACGAAATAGTTGTTTCCAACACCGCGGTTGGAATAGACGCCGACGACGGTAATGATAATTCTAAGTCTTCCGCCTCGTCGTCCATACGCAGAGGAACTCTCGGGATACCCTGTCCTGCCGTATCGAATTTATTCCTTGCATTAATGAAAGGCAGGTTGAGAGTATTGGCGGACAAGAAACCTGCTTTTCCGTTTTGGAAGCAAGTTTGAATATAGCGTCGTTCAATAATTCAAATGTTCTTGCAACATTATTGGACTGAGACGGAAACTCGGTAGCGATGTCCCTGAACCGCTCAAAGAAATCACAGTCCAATGACGCTATAATTCTCTTGTCCGGAACCGCAGCAGTCTGGCCCGACAGAACAACTTGAGGGAGAAAGTGCCGGATGAAGTCCACGGCAGCTTTTTGTTGTTCCGAAAGGGATAGCTCCAAGTCATCCGTATCCCTTTCACCATCCGGTCGGACCTCATGATGCTCCCGGTCGTCCGCCCCCAATGCTTCGGCGGAGCGTACCGACCCAGCGCCGTCGGATAATTCCCGATCCGACACCGTTTCTGTCGGTTGCTGGGATGCTGCGATAAGTTGTGCTATCTGCACAAGTACGTCCGACATCGAGGCCTGCGGAGGCGCAGTCTTTCGCTGCTTCGCCGAGGGCATCTCCGCATCTGATGACTCCCGCATACTCTTCCTATGCGAACGTCCGGAGTCCATCGGCCTCGTGTCCCTGGCTACCGGATGGTGTGACCTGGTCGCCGAAGAATCCCTGATCGGCGAAGCTGGTAAAATATCGGCGGTCACGCAGCCAAGGTGCGGTTGTGTGCGCTGACGAGAAGAAGAAGCCTGAGCAGTCTCCGCGGACTGCCTATACAACGGAGCGTCCCGAGCGACAGACGTATGCTCCGCTTGCGACACAGTTTGTACCACAACATCTGGTCCCAGATGTTGTTGTACGAGAGAGGGGCCTCTCTCGCTCGCGGCCCGGCTGGACCTGGACGAGCTAGGAACCGGAAGGCTTCCTCCGATCTCGCCTACTATCCGCCGTCACTGGGTGTGCACGTTGAATGTTTATAGTGCTCGCATCACCCAACATTTCCTCCTGGACTGCATCGGACGAACCCGGCTGTCGAACCATTCGGTGAATGGACGCTACACCGGGCGAGCTAGCGGACGACATTTGTTTAATCTCCATGAGCACTTTTGCCGCTAGCTCTGTATTCATTTGTGACGACGGAAGCGCACTTGCGGAAGATAACTTGGAAACATCACCCTGTTCTTGTTCCTCTGAAATAGAAACTGATAGAGTAGAGTGACCCTGCGGAGAAAGAGCCGGCATAGCCCTTTCTCCACTAACAACATATCGTGACACACGTTTCCAATGTTTGTCATCCCAATATTGACATATAGAACAGGGATTAGTGCGAGAACACTGACTACAATTAATGCAATGATCATGAAAGTCAGAGGAAGATTTCTTCCTATTACAATTTGAACAATATCCTTTCATTGTGAAAGTCAACAACAAGTCCTAGTTACTCGCACAAACCCCTAACACAAAGATACATAATAACATGATCCATTAATAATGAAAAAACAATTGAAAATCAAAATAATTTTTGAAAAATATTTTTTCAGCGAAGCCCAAGTTTCTGAAAAGTAACGTTGAGCCCCAATGGATCCGATGGCTAAGTGTGGTCAAAAATTTTAAATTTATATTAAATAATTAATGCAACACTTACGGATAATAAAAATGTATCTTATAGTGAGATAAACTACTCCAAAGGCAAACAGCCCCCCTCAAAAGAGACTGTTGCCAATGTAAACAAACAGTGTAAAAACACCAGAAAACATGACTCCAGGCACTGACAAAACTGGCCCGAAATCAGTCATCAAACTTACACTCTATCTGATGCAAGACAGAGACTCCCAGGGGAGAATCTGCAGAACATCAGATGGAAGATGCAGAACACTACGTTTATACACCCATGGGTGAAAACGTAACTATGGGGAAAATAACAGAAAACATTCTGTAACCAAGCTAACTCTCCCAAGAGAATTTAGAAATGATCTTTCTCAAAAATATGCCAAATGCATGGGAGAATTGCAAGGGGGGACTTAGAAGACCAGGGGAGAGGAAACACTGAATAAGCAGTGCAACTTTTTAGCAAGAATGACAACAAGAGGCCCATGCCTCGAAAATAGGCAACTAAACATAATTTCATAAAAAAATTTAAGTACAGCCCTGATTATTTTTTGTCACTCCTTTTTCCTCTCCTCCTTCTATATCCTCCTTAGAATCACCATTTCTCCAAGAATTACGTGTCTGGCATCCTTTAAACTGAGATTTACAAGCACAAAGATCAGTGAGATGTTGACTGATGAAGGGCCAAACAGAGAATGATAATTGGCGCCAATTTCGGAACGTCCTTGACACTGCGCATGCGCAGTAAGGGCAAAGTATGGAGGTCCTATAGGACATGATTTCTTTTGGTTTTAGATGCAAATTTTGGGGACTGGGGGGCAAAATTTGTGTTTGGCCCTGGATTTTTTAGAGTTAGCACCAGCTAAGTCTGGGTCATTGGTACAGTATAAAAATATAAGGAAATTTCAAGGGTGAGTTTTGTAAATAAAACTTTCCTGGTTTGACAGAGTTACTGAAGCAATCACACCAAAAATAGAAGATGGAGAAACTGATTTCAATTTACTTACATTAGTACATTATAAATTGTACAACTATTAATGTACCTTTCTAAACCTGTATCAATTTTTCCTTCCATTTGTTCTCGCAAGTTTCTTTTTCTGTGTAAACACTCTGTATGTCTTGGAGATGAGCTGTGAAACAAAAATTTTAGACTCAAAAAAAATTCAGTTTAAAAACAGTGTGTGAACAACTGAACATCACAGGAACGAGATCAAAAATGGACCATTTTTCTCACATAATTAAAAGTTTTGCTTTTTTTTACTTCCAAAATATTCCTTATGATCACTCATTGAAATGACTTCCACATGTGCATACTAGTGTATGGTTATAAGCTTTGTTTTGGGGTATGAACTGAATAAATATTGTTTTGGGGTAAAAACTGAATAAATATTGTTGTGATAAATTTGAATCGCATCTTTTTACAAATAACGATGGCTGGATATAGCAATTAGTTTGTAGTTGTTAGTGATCATTTTTGTGAAGTTTCATTATAATCCCAAGAGTTGTTTTGTATGTATTTTCAGCCCAGACAAGTTTCTTGGTGTAAAAGTCATGCTGATAGGTACTAACAGATTTGTGTCTGTCCTTTCCCAAACTTGGAACCTGTGATAGGAATTACATATCAATAGTATGGTGTAATATAACTACTATGATGAACAAGCCAGGAAATAAACTGACTGTCATCTGCAGAATGAGAGAGGTCCCAGAGAGTGAATTTGGTGATACTACCCAGCTCAGCAGGGTAGCATCATTAAATTTACCCTCTGCAAACCTCAATCTGAATCAAGGTCTTAGACCAAAACAGAAAGAGGTACCCAGAGGATATAAATTGGTCCACTGTATGGAATAGCATCAACAAATTCACCCTCTGGGGACCTCATTCTACAAATGCAAGATTACTTATTTCCAGGCTTGATGATGAACATTATATATCTATGTTGGTGTATGAAGCAGTATTAGGCTAGTGATTATTGGTCATCAGAAGTTGGTTTTAGTCATGTAAAATGCTCGCTGAATTTCAACTTTTTAGCTGACTATGGGATGGAGATTATACATGAATACAATGAGTTTGGCAGCCTGGAGTTTGGGTGCCCAAACTGGAATACCAGTACTAAAAATGTCCTGGATATGGCCCTGAGAGGCAAAGAATAGTTTAAAATGTCAATCAAATTTAACTGGTCAGAATTTGTTCCTAAACTCCAGGAGTGAATTCTGTTGAATGTTAACCCTTCACATAAAGCACAGGATATCAGAATTTGATATTTTAACCCTTAAAGGCCTATTTCTAACTTGAATCACTTTTTTCTTCAACAAAGAAGATATCCAATATGCAGTCTTTGTAAACTTGCAAGTTGCATTCAAAGTAATCTGGCAGTTGTTTCTACGCAAGTCTTGGCTGCCTACATAGGAAGCCAAGACTTGCCTGGAAACAGCTGCAATGTCAAAGGATGTACAGTGTGAAAGTGTAGAAAAATGCATAATTTTGGTACAAAATGGCCATGGGCAACCATCTTGAATTTTGGACCGCACCCAGAAAGACTTGTTCTTGTCCCAAGGTGATAAGAAAGGTACCCAAGAAGTTTTGTGAAGATCGGTTCATAAATAGAGCCCCTAGCCGAAGCTGTATTGACATGTGTACTGTGTGTAAGTAGCACTGAATAAATCAAAGTTCATCTAATTTGCTGAATTTCTGCATGAGAAAAAAACCTGTATTATATGTGATGTATTCTATGTTACTAAACTTTCAGACAAAAATTTTTTCAAATCAGAACTTTCATACAAAAGTTCTGTACAAAAAACTGATTGTACTAACTTAGGTACAAAATGGCTGCCAGTGGCCATCTTGAATTTTGGACTGCACCCAAAAACACTCGTTCTCGTCCCATGGTGATAACAAAGGTACCCAAGAAGTTTCGTAAAGATCGGTTCATAAATACGGCCTCTAGCCCGAGCCGTATTGAATTGTTGATGGACAGACGGTCAACGGTGCATGGCATAACCTCAAATTTGATTACGTCAAAGTTGAGCCAATGACTACGTCAAAGTTGAGCTAAAAATCACCAGCACTCATAAGGGTTAAATACTACTTTTGCAAAGTGTTCAAAACAAAACTGTATAAAACAAGCTTGTCAACCTCGTTGCAATGAAGGGGTCACATGATATGGTTTTGTTGAAAGTTTCTGGAAAAAAAAATAATTAAAATAATAACTTTTGATATCCTGTGCATTGGGTAAAGGGTTAATGTCTGGAGTACAGGCATGATACCGATATCACACAGTAGAAACAGAATATGCCCACCTCTACACATAAAAGAGCATCATTTCTTTGATGATATTGACTACAGATAAATATTGCTCATCCTACACATATGAACTCACAGTATGAGCGGAACAAAACTGTCCATGAACTGCTTTTCAAATAAATGGAAAAGAGAGTTTGCTTGTCCAGTGACATCAAAGAAATATAGTTCAGGCTGACTCTTTGGTTCCACAATAGGAATCGCTGAAAAAGAAAAAACACCAAAAATGTTTAATGGCATTTAACCCTTTACCCAATGTGCAGGGTATCTAAATTTATTTTTTTATATATTATTTTTTCATGAAATTTCAACAAAACCATATCATGTGACCCTTCATTGGAACAAGCTCGATGAGCTTGTTCCATTGAGGGGTCACATGATATGGTTTTGTTGAAATCTTTTTAAAAATAATTTTTATTCAAGGCAATTAAAAAAAAAAGTCTATGATCTCAGGCACCACCCGCATCATTAAATTTCTGCAGCGTAAAACTTTTTAATACCATGTCAAAAAAAAATAATAAATTCCGCCAAGTCAAAAAAAATTTACCCGGTCAGTATTTTCAGATCGGAATTTTGAGCACTGGCACCGGTACACATTTCTCTGTAGTATTTCAACTTCCTGTTCACATTTTCCTCCGTATTTTGTTCTGGATTTCTCAATTCTCTGACTTATGGTTTTTATGTTGGTACATGTTCATGTAAGAACTTTGGAGGAAAATGCCCCTTTTATCATTTCAAATAAGCACCGGACTGCACATAATCCTGCAATGGAGCATCTTTGGCATGTCGTCAACTGCCAAATTGATTGAAGCATTTCGCAATATATGCGATAAGATAACACCAGTCCGAAGTTTGTAAAAGATTTCTTCCTGAATATATTTTTTTAGGGCATCTTTTTCAGATTTCAGAATAAAAAATAAAAATAAAAAGCCTCCCGCCCTCATCCAAAATTTGTGGTACAATTGCCTGAAAACATAGACATTTTTTTTTAATGGCTCAACTGCTCAATTTGTAAATTACAATGGTGGGACGCGTTTGATTTTTCTAGGTAAAGGGTTAATCAAGTGAAATTATTTATCCTTCTTCTGTTTTCTCACAATTATACACACATAATGAATTAACTGTCTAAAAGTTTTAATTTTGACAAACCACCAAGCCTGAATATAAGCAACATGTCATTTGCAAAATGGGGTCCCCAGAGGGTGAATTTACTGATGCTATCCCATACAGTGGGCCAATTTATCCTCCAGGTACATCTTTCTGTTTTGGTTTGAGACCTTGATTCTGACTGAGGTTCACAGAGGGTAAATTTTGTGATGCTACCCTGCTGTGCAGAGTAGCATCATCAAATTCACCCTCTGGGGACCGCATTTTGCAGATGACAATCCGCTTATTTGCAGGCTTGCAAACCACAAAAGATGAGAAAATTGGATTGGTAATAAATCCAAAAAAGAAAGTTATCCACCTTTTGTTTCATTTCTTTTTTACCAACACCACTCTTCAACTGGTTAAATACTATCTGCAGTGTTGAAAATGGGCGAGCAACCTATCTATATCTGGACTTCAACCCTGTACATAACAGACTGCTCAAATACATATAAACAATAACCATATATTTTTGTCTATATTTCAAATTATGATTCAGGTTATAGAAGGCGCCCATCAATATCCCTCCAATTAGGCAGACTGTGGTTTAACTCTACCCAACATGACAGGAAGACAGCAGCTGCAAAACATTTCTTGAATTACTAATATTTTCACCTCAAAACATAGCTAATAACATCTCTGGAATGAGCTGAACAAGATTGGGGGGGGGGGGGGACGTAAGCTATATTTGGGGGCAAAAATTGAAATCTAACAAATCTGTATGATCATTTTTGTGAATAAAGACTGCCAAGTTAGATAATGATTACACACAAAAAATTGTAAATTTCATTCACTTGTTCTTCATACAACTGATCAAAATGCGGGGGACATGGTGTACAAAGGCATACTGCACTTCAATGGTGACCTTATCTTCAACCAATGCTAACTCTACTTGTGCATAGTTAGTAGGGAGTCTCACAGTTGCTTGCCACAGGCCTTTAAATTCATTTATTTTGGGGATGCCGTTTTGCCCTAATTTGGGCACAGTAATACCAGAAATAACAGTTTTATCCTGTTATGTTTTATTGTCCTGTGTTTCTATGGTCATATTATGATGGAAGTTATTCTAAAATGCAGAATAGGCAGAGAGAATTTAGACATTTTTCTTGATGCCGTCACACCTCTAATTTGGGGACACCTATAAAAGGTGTGAAATTGGGGTAATCTAAAGGCCTGTTGCCATTGCTTGGTGGTTCTCTCTGGGTACTCTGGCTTCCCTTCCTCCACTAGTAAAACTGTCCAACATGAGGTGGGCCTGGATGTCAAAAGTGTTGTTAAACCCAAATAAATAAAAAATAAATAAATAAATGATTAAAAATTCATACATAAAAATTACTTCTCAGATCACCAATCTAATTCTGTAAGAAATTTGATGCCATTGTTGGCTATTTGTTTACACGCCTCTTCATTGGGTTTGTATCCAGACTACCACTGAGAGATATACAGATATTCTTTCATGCCCCAGCTGTAGATATTCCAATAAATGCCATCAAGATATTACCACAAATGGTGGAACTAGATGCCGTAATAAAGAAACTATGGCTGTGGTGAGTCTTCACTCCTTGTGGAATTGTCATAAAATAATTAGATCAAATCAAGTCTCGATTGACCAACATTCTTGAGTTGACTCAAAGAAAATGAAAGTTTATGGTATTTTTAGATTCACTCGTCTGGAATATATCAGTTGGTCAGAAAAGCAAACCTTAGGTTTGCTTTTCTGGCCAACTGAAATATTCCAGATGAGTGAATCTAAACAGTGGTGATGGCTAGCTTGAGAGCTTGGAAGATTTCCACATGAATGCATGTTTGGGTTCCTGTTTTGAAGCCAAAAAGTCAATCAGAAATGGACATTTAATGGTTAAATAGTTTTGAAGTTACGTAACCAAATGAAAGTGTCACTGACACTGTAGCTTAACTTGACTGTGTGTTGAGTTTGATGAAAAGGATAATGTTCAATGTTTATGAAAGTATTATGAAATACGACAAGAACTGTGATAATTGAGAATGCAGGTATGTTAATTTCTGTTCCCTGTATGCTAGGTTTTCAATTAAAATAATTTGAGATGTAGACTGTACTAAAGAATTAAGACCTGGGTTGATGTGGCCCTAACAGTTAATGTACATCAACCAAAGTAACCAAGTTACAGTAAAATCATTCTAAAATGAGTCATCCTGTCAAGTTACAATGAAATCCCTTCATAGATATAATTCATAGACATTGCTAAAGGAATCTAGGTCACGTTGACCGATTATGACTAAAATAGGACAGTCTCATCTAGATGTTATACCAAATTATCCTTCCAAGTTACAATGAAATCCCTTCATAAAAACAACCTGTAAGCAGTTCAAAAGGAATCTAGGTCAAATGACCAGGCAGCAGTAATGGCTGACCAATCGTGACCAAAATACGGCAGTCTCATCTAGACATCATACCAAGTTATCCTTCCAAGTTACAATGAAAATGCTTCATAAATATGAACTCTAGACTGTGCTAAACAAATCTAGATCATGTCACGGTTGACCGAACACAGCCAAAATACAACGTTCTCATCTAGACATTCTACAGAGTCATCCTACCAAGTTACAATAAAATCCCTTCATAAATACAAAATACAACCTATGGACTATGAAAAAGATTTTTGGGCTTTGGCCCACGTAGCTGTCATGGTTGACCGATCAGGACCAAAGCGGGAAAATTTCCCATCTAGACATTATATGGAGTCATTCAACCAAGTTACAATGGAATCCCTCCATAAATATGACCTGGAGACTGGGCTAAAGGTTTTTGGGTTTCGGTGTCTCGAAGCCATCATGGTTGACCGACCATGATCAAAAGGAGAAGTTCTCATCTAGACATTATATGAAGTCATCCTACCGAGCTACAATAAAATCCCTTCATAAATACAATAACCTATAGACTGTGCAAAAGATTTTCGGGCTTTGGCCCACGTAGCTGTCATGGTTGACCGATCATGACCAATTGGGGACGTTCTCATCTAGATATTATACAGTCATCCTACCAAGTTACAATGAAATCCCTTCATAAATATGACCTGTAGACTGTGCTAAAGGTTTGCAGGTTTCAGGGGACGTTCTCACCTAGACATGAACCCGAACCTGCATGTGAAATTTTGTGATGGTTGGACACAAAATGCGGGGGGTAGCCTGTGCCAAGGAGACAGACTCATAGACTTTTGCACGCATGATGGCAATAGCTTATCTTGACTTTGTCAAGTTGAGCTAACAATAATTAGAAGAACACTCCGTGATTCATTTTACAACTAGCAACAAAAAGAACACATTTTTCACCAAACAAATTTGCAAGGGTTGTTACTATTTCATCCCCTGAGTTCCAATGTGTTCTACATGCCTACTGGCATACAGAACACATTGGAACGCATGGGGCGATTTATAGCTATTACTAGTGATTTAAACTGTGATTGCTATGCACAATTTGTAGAAAATTCCAGTAAAATTTTGCTTCTATTTAAAAATAGTCAGTCAACGATGTACGTAACAGATTTTCATTTTACACATGGTTTAGTGTTGCTGCTGTAGATAGGGATTTCACAGAACTGGCATGTAATAAAGGGTCAAGTATTAAAGACATGGGATGGGGAAAATAATTTAACAGTTAACTTTCTACACATTTTGTAACATCAATCGACCCTAAACATACCTTGTAATCCTATTTCTATGGCATAATCAATGTGTTCTATAACTATAAACTGAACTAACACTTCAAATATCTTTACTGCATTAGCTGGAATGTCATTAGGGGAAGATAACTGAAAATAAAACATACTGTCATGTTAACCTGCTACACACCGATGTCAAAGTTCCAAAATTTCACTCATTGCTTTGAGCAATTGGACTTTAGGGCAAAGGGTCAATGGTTCACTACCTCTTTCTGTTTAGGCCTTGATTCAGATTAAGGTTCACAGAGGGTAAATTTAGTGATGCTACCCTGCACTATTGAGGTTCACAGAGGGTAAATTTAGTGATGCTACCCTGCACTATTGAGGTTCACTGAGGGTAAATTTAGTGATGCTACCCTGCACTATTGAGGTTCACAGAGGGTAAATTTAGTGATGCTCCCCTGCACTGTTGAGGTTCACTGTGGGTAAATTTAATGATGTTACTCAGCACGATTGAGGTTTACAGAGGGTAAATTTAGTGATGTTACCCTGCACTATTGAGGTTCACAGAGGGTAAATTTAGTGATGTTACTCTGCACTATTGAGGTTCACAGAGGGTAAATTTAGAGATGCTACCCTGCAGTATTGAGGTTCACAGAGGGTAAATTTAGTGATGTTATCCTGCACTATTGAGGTTCACAGATGGTAAATTTAGTGATGTTACCCTGCACTATTGAGGTTCACAGAGGGTAAATTTAGTGATGTTACTCTGCACTATTGAGGTTCACAGAGGGTAAATTTAGAGATGCTACCCTGCAGTATTGAGGTTCACAGAGGGTAAATTTAGTGATGTTATCCTGCACTATTGAGGTTCACAGATGGTAAATTTAGTGATGTTACCCTGCACTATTGAGGTTCACAGAGGGTAAATTTAGTGATGTTACTCTGCACTATTGAGGTTCACAGAGGGTAAATTTAGAGATGCTACCCTGCAGTATTGAGGTTCACAGAGGGTAAATTTAGTGATGTTATCCTGCACTATTGAGGTTCACAGATGGTAAATTTAGTGATGTTACCCTGCACTATTGAGGTTCACAGAGGGTAAATTTAGTGAGGTTACCCTGCACTATTGAGGTTCACAGATGGTAAATTTAGTGATGTTACCCTGCACTATTGAGGTTCACAGAGGGTAAATTTAGAGAGGTTACCCTGCACTATTGAGGTTCACAAAGGGTAAATTTAGTGAGGCTGCCCTGCAGTTTTGAGGTTCACACAGGGTAAATTTAGTGATGTTACCCTGCACCATTGAGGTTCACAGAGGGTAAATTTAGTGATGCTACCATGCACTATTGAGGTTCACAGAGGGTAAATTTAGTGATGCTACCCTGCACTATTGATGTTCACAAATGGTAAATTTAGAGATGCTACCCAGCACCATTGAGGTTCACAGAGGGTAAATTTAGTGATGCTACCACGGGAACTTGGGTACAGAGTGAACGAAGAACTGAAAAGGGCCATAAAGGGAAGAAAAGCTAAATGTGCTGCATACAGGAGAAGTAGAAAACTTAAGGGGGCAGAAAGCAATGAGGCCACAGTTGCTAAGGAAGAATACCACCAAGCACGAAATAAAGTAAATAAGATTAAAGACGATAATCGGAGAGTACGAAATAGCAGTCTTATTAGGACGATAAGAATGACAGGGGGGTCGAGTTCGAACGTATTTTGGAAATGGGTGAATAAACGTAACAAAGGAAGTAACCCACAGAGTATTAAAGTAGATGGCAGAGTTACAGACGAGCAAGATCAAGTCGCATCAGAACTAGTCAAGCACTGGGAGAAAGGTAAACGATAAGCGATGGGGCATGGGGAGCCCACCAGAGTGTCCGAATCAGGTCGAGGAAAACCTATCGAGGTTCGTGTGCAGCGAAATTAAAACGGAGGAGGTGCGAAAGGTGATATCAAAATTAAGGGATGGAAAAGCGGGAGGAGTGGATGAAATTCCTAATGAGTTTATCAAATGAAAGAGTCAGTGACTCTGTAGCTCCAACATGGATATGACAGGAATTAGTACTTGCTGTGACCAAGACAACTGAATAATGAATATGACAGGAATTAGTATTTGTTTTGGCCCAGTCAACAATAATAAAAGAATTACAAGGTGACTGTAATGGACTACAGATTAAGACCAATCATTGTAGATTATTATTTTTGTGTGGAAATTTTCAGTCCCAAACAAAATATTTTCAGACTAAAATTTTTTCTTCATCTTAAAATTGACCAAAATGCATCAAAACACAAAAAACTAATTTCCGGATTTTGGTCCAAAATTTTCTAAGTCCCACCCGGACCCCTAATTTGCATAATTTATTCACGAGAAAAACTCTGTATTATATGTAATGTATCCCATGGTACTAAACATTCATACAAAAATTTATTCAAATCAGATCTTTCATTTGGAAGTTCTGCGCAAAAATCTGATTGCACTTAATTTTGAACAAAATGGCTGCTAGCGGCCATCTTGAATTTCAGACTGGACCCAAAAACACTCCTTCTCGTCCCACAGTGATAACAAAGGTACCCAAGAAGTTTCAGGAAGATCGGTTCATAAATACGGCCTCTAGCCCGAGCAGTATTGGGATTTGCATTCACAGTGCTGAAAGTAACACTAAATAAATCAAAGTTAGCCTAATTTGCATAATTTACGCACAAGAAAAAAACCTGTAATATATGTAATGTATCCCATGGTACTAAACATTCATACAAAAAATTATTCAAATCAGAGCTTTCATATGGAAGTTCTGTACAAAAAACAGATTTTGCCATCGTCGGTAAAAAATGTCGTCGGTACAAAATGGCAGCTGGCAGCCATCTTGAATTTCGGACTGCACCCAAAAACACTCGTTCTCATCCCATGGTCAAAACAAAGGTACCCACGAAGTTTCGTAAAGATTGGTTCATAAATACGGCCTCTAGCCCGAGCCATAGCAGCTTGGCACTTACAGCTCTGAAAGTAACACTAAATAAATCAAAGTCAGTCTAATTTGCATAATTTACGCACGAGAAAAAAACCTGTACTATATGTGATGTATCCCATGGTACTAAACATTTATACAAAACTTTATTCAAATCAGAACTTTCATACAGAAGTTCTGTACAAAAAACTGATTTTTGCATCATCGGTACAAAATGGCCGCTGGCAGCCATCTTGAATTTTGGACCACACCTAAAAACACTCGTTCCCATCCCAGGGTCATAACAAAGGTACGCAAGAAGTTTCGTAAAGATCGGTTCATAAATACGACCTCTAGCCCGAGCCATAGCCAATTGTTGACGTACGGACAGACGGACAGACGGATGACGAACGACGGGCCATGACAATAGCTCAAATTTGACTTCGTCAAAGTTGAGCTAAAAAGGGGGAGAGGAACTTGTGGAAAGCCGAACTGCCCTATTCAATCTAGCCATTGAAAATCAAGAGGTTCCAAAGGAGTGGAGAAAAAGTAAAGTGACATTTATTCACAAAAAGGGGGAAAAAGACGTTTTGGATAACTATCGAGGGATCTCTGTCAGTAGCAACATTGGAAAGGTTTTCTGTAAAGTCCTGTATGGGAGACTAGAGGAGGTGATTGAGGAGAAAGGTTTTTTGGGAGAAATCCAGAATGGCTTCAGAAAGGGAAGGAGAGTTACTGACCATCTTTTCACACTATCCCAAATGATAGAATCCGCGAAAGCAAAAAAGAAAAAGATGTTTATGGCCTTTTTGGATATCAAAAAGGCATACGATAGAGTATGGAGGGAAGGTATGTGGTGCAAGCTGGAGGCTATGGGCTTAGGAGGTGAGTTTGTTGAAATTATGAAAGCATTATATTAAGATGTACAGAGTGAACTTAGCCTGGGAAACATTACAACAAAACATGTGCCTATGGAGATAGGCCTAAAACAGGGCTGTATCCTTTCGCCGATCCTGTTTGCATTGTACATCAAAGGTTTAGGAGATGAACTCCTGCGGAGCGAGGAGGGGGTAGCAGTTGGGGACTTGAAAATCCCAGGGCTATTTTTTGCAGATGATATGGTTCTAGTGTTAGAAAGCGAAGAGGGGCTAATGAAAATGCTGGGAATTGTTGGGAAATATCGGAGCAAATGGAGACTCGAACTTAATGAAAGCAAGAGCAAAGTTATACCTGTGGGCTGCAAAGTGGACCCCACTCGAAGGTGGAGAGTGGGTGAGTTCTGCATTCTGGAAGGGAGCAGCGCAAACTTCTCAGTGTGGGAGAGACAGGTGATTACGAGTATTTGGGGGTAAATATAAACATTACAGGAAGAGGCATCTACCGGAACCACACAAATAAATTGATTCTGAAGGGGAAGCAAATCCTTAACCAAATGAAACTTATAGGGAGAAACAGTTTCAATAAGGTTTTCGTGGGGAAAACCATTTGGGAAATGGTGGGGCTGCCAAGTATAACATACGGTACAGAAGTGGTACCCCTAAACCAGACGGCCGTAAAGAGCTTGGAAATCCTGCAGAACGATGCAGGCCGATGGATAACGGGGTCGAGTAATGCCGCAGTGCTAGAAGCAATCAGGGGTGAGCTTGGGTGTATGAGGATCAAGGACAGGATAGACCTGTTGAAGCTCGGTTATCTTAATTATTTGGTAAATCTCCCCGACAGCCGATGGTGTAAAGTAATGTTCCTGAGAATTTTCAACTCAAATATCAAAACGGGGTGGATGGTCCAAGTGAGGGAACTAGTAGAGAACTACTCATTGGAGATCTCGGACCTGGACGTTGGGGCAAACCAGGGTAAAAAATCGTCAGAGAAAGGGTCATGGAGGATTGTAACCGTAATTGGCGAGAGGGGGTCAAATCAAAGAGGTCTTTGGGTGGCCTGAGTGATAAAGAGAAGCCAGGTTTTGAAGAGTACCTTGATGGCACTTTTGGGGGGTCACTGTTGTTCAAGCTGAGGTCGCGAACCCTGGAGTTGAGGGGAAAAATTGGGAAAGACAGTGAAAGGGAGTGCCATATGTGTAACTTGGACATGGTGGAGACCCTGGAACACTTTCTTTTAGAATGCCCAAAGTATCAGTCTAAAAGAATGAGATTCACTGGGAGTATAATGGGGAAGTGGGATGGGAGAATGAAGGACATGTGGTTAGGGGGAGACTCAAAGGAGAGGGTTAATATGCTAATCGGAGAGATTGGGAAGAATGGGACAAGGGATATCATCAAGCAGTTCGTCTCCGAGTGTTGGGAGGAGAGAAGAAGCGTGGGAATTGTTTGTTTGTTGGTGGTTAACGTCACATATTCATGCACCATGGCTAATCATGACACAACATGGAGATGAAGTCAAGTTTAGTCAATCGTTGATCAACATGTTGCCCATTGTAGAGGACTTTCACCCCAAGCATTGGTGACTGGGTCCTATTTTACTAGTAAAGCGGAACTGGTTTACCACAGTAAACAAGTGCTGCTTACTTCCCGGGGTTCCCACGGGGAAAGCGTTGGAATAGGGAGGCAGTTGGGAGTACAGGGGTAACCATGGCCTTCTCGTCTGAGAACCGCGACAAATCAGCGGCTGGCCAAAGTGTTATTATTAGTGCAGAGTGAGCTGCGTCAAACAGGATCAAATTGTATAAATTAGTTGCATTATGGGAAAAAACTGAAGCTTGAAATTAGGGTTGGTTGGTATGTCAGTAAACTAGTAAATACTAGTGTTTAAAATGACACCAGATGGATACCAGAATTGTTTTAAAATTACTGATATATTGTTAATAACGGTTCTTTATCTTAGAATCAACATGTATTTTGTCTGTATTAACTCCTTAGCTGTCGTATATCTGACCATCTGATACAAATGTTTGTATCAGGGGGTCGGATACAAGCATGTTCCTTTCGCATGAGTTCCATTTTTTTTTTTTTTTTTATCCGTACGAATAAATAGTTTGTTATATATCCGTCTACATCTTGACTTATACCCGTTGTATTGGTAAGATAAAATGATTATTACCATTATGTGGATGTACAAAATATGTATCCGAGTCTCGCTCCGGGTTCTAAGGGTAGATCACGACTTGTCTTCGACTCTATCCAGAGCTCTACTCGGATACATATTTTGTACATCCACATGATAATAATATCTATGTATCAAATTATTGACATTAAAGTTGATATGCTTTTGGCGAAATGTTGAACTCAACCCATAATTCTATTCTGTCATTCCCCCAAAATTCTGATTTTGATACTGTCAAATTATGATTTTGATACACTCACTCATCTGAGAACATGTTCCCAATTTATATATTTATTAAAAAAAATTAGGCACAGGTTTGAGGCAATAATTAAAACTATTGGGATATTGTTTTTAGTTATGTGACAATGAACTTCACTGAGGTTGCATAATTTATTCAATGTTGAATGGTCATTGCATTTGTGCGTGTCAATCATAGAAAATAAATTAATCCTTGTCCAAACTCCCCTCCAACTGACAATTTCTGTGATGAAGTGCAAGTCAATCACTCCTTCATTACTTCGAGGGAAATGTAGTTTGCACCAAACAATATGGACTGTTTGATATTTTCTTAGCAATTTGACTTGAAGTGAGTGGCCAGTATTATTAGGTTCCCTATGGATGCACAGACACACTGATGCACAGACGCACGCAAGGAGGTCTTTGCTATATCTCTTCCCTGCGGGGGGATAATAAAAAAATCTTGCAATATGTCAAGAAATTACCCTGACAATCATAATAAACACCCAGATGACCATTACAGTAACTTTGAATCTATTTGAGCTTATTAACCCTTTACCCAACGTAACGGCCAAAACCAGCCAAAATCGCCAATTAATTTTCATTATTTTTTCATTTTTTGTCTCAAAAACATAGGTTATGACCCCTCATTGGAACGAGCTTATTGAAGTGCAAGTCAATCACTCCTTCATTGTGTGTGTCAATCATAGATGAAAGTGTCAATGACACTGTAGCTCAACTTGTCAAGACAAAGACATGTACATGTATAGTATTGACACAGCAATGACAAACATCTAGGTAATGACCTGATAACAAAGGTACATATAAAGTATTGTAACGGTCTGTACATAATACTGACCGTTGCCTGTAACAAATGTATAGGTAAAGTATTTCTTTTCTAGTTTAGCATCTGACTGTCACCCACCTGGCAGGTGGGCGACAGTCAGATGCTAAACTAGAAAAGAAATCTTTGAGTCCCAGAGTGGGTCTGACTGAACCCCAAAATATTTGTTCTCAAAGCACAGTGATAACAAAGGCACCCCAAAACACACTGATTCCTGTCCCAAGGTGAAAACAAAGGTACCCAAGAAGTTTCGTGAAGATCAGTTCACAAATATGAGCTGTGTAGAAGTTGTGACAAAAAACTGATTGGACCTAATTTCGGTACAAAATGGCCACTGGCAGCCATCTTGAATTTTGGACCGCACCCAGAAACACTCGTTCTTGTCCCAAGGTGATAACAAAGGTACCCAAGAAGTTTCGTGAAGATCGGTTGATAAATACAGCCTCTAGCCCAAGCCGTATTGACATGTGCACTTACAGTGTATAAGTAGCACTGAATAAATCAAAGTTCATCTAATTTGCATAATTTCTGCACGAGAAAAAAACCCGTACTATATGTGATGTATTCCATGTTACTAAACATTCATACAAAAATTTATTCAAATCAGAACTTTCATACAGAAGTTCTGTACAAAAGACTGATTGCACTAATTTTGGTACAAAATGGCTGCTGGTGGCCATCTTGAATTTTGGACCACACCCAAAAACACTCGTTCTCATCCCACGGTGATAACAAAGGTACCCAAGAAGTTTCGTAAAGATCGGTTCATAAATACGGCCTCTAGCCTGAGCTGTATAGAAGTTGTGTACAAAAAACTGATTAGACCTAATTTCGGTACAAAATGGCCACTGGCAGCCATCTTGAATTTTGGACCGCTCCCAGAAACACTCGTTCTCGTCCCAAGGTGATAACAAAGGTACCCAAGACGTTTCATGAAGATCGGTTCATAAATACAGACTCTAGCCCGAGCCGTATTGACATGTGTACTCACTGTGTGTAGCACTGAAAAAATCAAAGTTCATCTAATTTGCATAATTTTTGCATGAGAAAAAAACCCGTATTATATGTGATGTATCCCATGGTACTAAACATTCACACAAAAAATTATTCAAATCAGCGCTTTCATATGGAAGTTATGTGCAAAAATCTGATTGCACCAAATTTTGTACAAAATGGCTGCCATCGGCCATCTTGAATTTCGGACCGGACCCAAAAACACTCGTTCTCATCCCACGGTGATAACAAAGGTACCCAAGGAGTTTCGTAAAGATCGGTTCATAAATACGGCCTCTAGCCCGAGCCGTATTGGCATTTACATTACAGTGCTGAAAGTAACACCAACAAACATCAAAGTTAGTCTAATTTGCATAATTTACGCACGAGAAAAAAACCCATATTATATGTGATGTATCCCATGGTACTAAACATTCATACAAAAAAATTATTCAAATCAGAGCTTTCATATGGAAGTTCTGTACAAAAAACAGATTTCTGCATCGTCGGTACAAAATGGTGTCTGGCAGCCATCTTGAATTTCGGACCGCACCCAAAAACACTCGTTCTCGTCCCACTGTCATAACAAAGGTACCCAAGAAGTTTCGTAAAGATCGGTTCATAAATACGGCCTCTAGCCCGAGCCGTATCCAATTGTTGACGGACAGACGGACGACGGGCCATGGCATAAGCTCAAATTTGGCTTCGCCAAAGTTGAGCTAAAAATGAGCTTATTGAGCTTGTTCTAATGAGGGGTCATAATCTATGTTTTTGAGACAAAAAATTAAAAATATTAGTTATTCAAGAATTTGTTTTGCAAGTGTTGTCTGCTTTTCATTTTAGGTAAAGGGTTAACTGGTTGAGTGCTAAATTATTTTTCAAAGGCGATTTGAAACATGGGTATTTTTTCAAAGATGTCATGCAACCAGCAAGGGAAGCCTTAGTTTAGCAAGATTTTCTTCAAGAACAACTGTTTTGTTATAATTTATTGGAGAGTGACTTTTGGCACTCTCCAATAAATTGTAACAAATCAATTTTACATAAACATTTATTTTCTTCTGTTAAGAAAACAATAAGCCTATGCAAACTGTAAAGTCACTATAGTGGCTTTCAGCACTTTTCAGTAAAGCCATGATAGTGGCTCCTAGCACTCAACCAGTACATGTTGTTCTGATAAATGAGAGCTGTTTAATGAGGATTTTAATCCTTTTTCTTCAACTACCTCCACATTATTCAAGACAGGCCTTGGATATTTTTGTTTCTTTACAGAGAAAAATTATCCTTGTAGAAATTCATGTAGCTGCTGACAGCACCAGTTCAATCTTCATTTCATAATATTGTGTAAGATCTTTAAATGTGGTACAGCTGAGCCCACTTAACTAGATATCATTAAATTTAATATCCCAGTTCAATGAATATAATTTCCAAACATCAAACCATTTACCATACCTTTAGTACAAATTTGCCCTGCTACTAGGTTATAGAGCAAATGAACAAGGCAATGCCAAGCGTGACATATCCCCCCTGCAAATATCAAAAACAAAGGGCCATAACTTGGTAAACAAACATTCGACAGAACTTATTTAAGAACTTGATCGAGATATTGTGGTACTAAACTCACATACCAAAAATGAGAGCCAAATGAGATAAACATGAATGAAGTTATTGCATAAACGAAGAATTTGGACGGATGCACGGACGCACAGACACACGGATGCATGCACGGAGGTCTTTGCTATATCCCTTCTCTGCGGGGGGATAATAAAAAAAATCTTGCAATATGTCAAGAAATTACCCTGACAATCACTGATTTACCCTTGTATATTGTACAATTTGGCCTCAGTACATCTAATGCAAGCATTTAATCTATTATATCTTGTTTGACAGAGCTCTTTCAGCTCTATCAAACAAGAGATATTAGAATAAATGCTCAGTTTATGTCTAGAATTATTATTATTTATTGGGGTCACCTCGTGTCGGACAGTTTTACAGGTGGAGGAAACCGGAGTACCCAAAGAGAACCACTGAGCAACAGCGAGCAACTGTCACTCCCCAACGTACTAACTCTACACAAGCAGGGTTAAAATTGGTTGAAGAAAAGTGCACCATCGACATGCCTTATGCCTTAGTACACAATACCACCAATTCCCATGAGGAAATTTCTAGAATACAGGAAAGTAATGAAATCTCTGTTAATTGAATACTCCTGTCAATTGAATAATTCTCACTGGCAAATTGGTTATTCAATTATCCCTTTACCTAACATGAAAAGCAGACGACACCTGCAAAACAAATTTTTGAATAACTAATTTTTTTTATTTATCATAGGTTATGACCCCTCATTGGAACAAGCTCATTCCAATGAGGGGTCATAACCTATGTTTTTGAGACAAAAAATGAAAAAAAATAATGAAAATTAATTGGCGATTTTTTAGAATAGCGCTGGTCGGTTTTGGCCATTACGTTTGGTAAAAGGGTTAACAGGGTTCTAATGTACTCATATTATATGAGTACTGTACTCAAGATCTATTACAAAATCTCCAAATAAAAATTTCCATTCCCAAGGTCCTCGTTGAACTCTGTCAAACAAGATTGCATTGGTTAAATTCTTAGTTGCATTATGGAAAAAAAATTGCTACCTGCAATTTCAGTATTTTGACACTAGTGTGTAGAGGGTTAAGAGATAATTTGCTGGAATAAATAGACAGAATGTGATGTGTGTTTGAATCAGTGGGTGTTTTACATAATGAGTTGGAATGGCATAGTAGGCTCTTGCGAAATATGACGCCATCCCAATGAATTATGTAAAACACCCACTGATTCCAACACACATCACGTTCTGTGTTTATAACACATCCCCATGCATTAACCCTTTACCCAACGTAACGGCCAAAACTGGCCAGCGCTATTCTCAAATATCGCCAATTAATTTTCACTATTTTTTTCATTTTTTGTCTCAAAAACATAGGTTATGACCCCTCGTTGGAACGAGCTCGTTCCAACGAGGGGTCATAACCTATGTTTTTGAGACAAAAAATGAAAAAAATTAGTTATCCAAGATTTTTTTTTGCAAAGGTCGTCTGCTTTTCACGTTAGGTAAAGGGTTAAAGTTCATTCAAATAAACAAATTTTAATTCTGATGTTTAAGCCCAAAGGTCCGTTATTTTTGTTTGAAGTGGTACTGATCAAATGCATAGATAAAAAAACAAAACAACCTTTTGGGAACCAGTCTAAATTACATTTGTGATCTTTTCTATTTGGCATGTTAGTTGAAATTTGTTTTGCTGTTTCTCTTCAGCTGGTGTCCATTCACACCTAACCATTTGGTGGCTATTACTGATAGAAAAAATATAAGTACAAATCTGGTTGGATTTGTAAAACAGCTGGGAGAAACTTTTTTAAAAGAAGTTCGAAGCAGAAGCATCTCAGGATGTCCGAAGATTTACCGAAATAAAGTTGACCAATTTGGATATAATATGATCTGCAGACGAGATGGCCATGGGACTGGGTTAACCCTTTACCCAACGAATCACCCACATCCGCCCGCGTAATATGCAAATACAGCAGCTGAAAAAATATTATTTTTCGAAAAATTTGATCAACATCATATCATGTAACCCCTCTTTGGAACGAGCTCATTGAGCTCGTTCCAAAGAGGGGTCACATGAAATGGTTTTGTTGAAATTTTTTTTTTAAATTTAAAAAATGATGATATTTAAAATAATAAATTTTGAAATCGTCTGCGTTGGGTAAAGGGTTAAGGTGGTTGACATGCTTGTTTTTTTGTAAAATTATCTCATTTTTGGTTAACTTATTTTTTTGTGAACCGAATTTTATTTTGTTTTGGACATTTTCATTTTCACACTATGCGACAGACGATCGCTAATTGTACAGTGGAACCCACTTAATTGGATATCTTCCAACTGAATAACCCTGTTAATTGAATATAATTTCCCAACACAAAACCATTTACAATATCTCCAGTACAAAATTTACCTGTTAATTGAATATAGGTTATAGAGAAAACTCCTGTTAATTGAATAAAATATCTTGTAACCTATCAAGAAATTATAGACTCTCCTCAGTTTTCCTTTGTTTATAGACCTATTTGGCCTCAGTACATCCAATACAGACATTTAATCTTTTATATCTTGTTTGACAGAGCTAATGGAGCTCTGTCAAACAAGATATAATAGAATAAATGCTAAGTTTATCTCTAAAATACAGAATAGTGACACGATCCCTGGTAATTGAATACTCCTGTTAATTGAATAATTTTCATTGGCAAAGTGGCCATTCAATTAACAGGGTTCCACTGTATAACGAAATTTGGAAATTTTTCAAAGCATAACTAATGACACGACAGGAAAGGAACTAGTATAAACGGTGCTGGGAGAAAAGTTCTGACTTGTACCTCACCAGTTAAATGCAGAAACATTTATGTCAAAGTGGCGATTCTGTTGAATACAAGGGTTTAAAGTTTAATGGATGTGTAATAAAAGTTATTATTATATATTTATATATAAATAACCACATTTCGATTGGCTGGATTTTATACACGTGACTGGTACTCAAAAATCCATGTACACCAGTTTTCTAGTGAATATCAACTTTCTAAATATAAATTTTTGAAATCCCCTCTCTAGTTCTATTTCAATCAACATAATCTCTATAACATTGTTTATTTTTATGTTATTCTGCAGATAAGTATTTCATTGTTAAATAAAAGTATTTCTGGTTGATATAATTGAACTTTTAATTGACAAATAGAAGATTGTATTTTGAAGATAGTGTATATAATGAAAAACAGTTAGGACTTTTTGTGGTAGTAAATTTGATGTGATATGAACCTAAAACACTTTTAAAAAAAAGTTTTTTAGGTTCATATCACATGATATTCACCACCAGAAAAGTCTGTAATTGTATAATGTAGAAGTGTAATAAAGGAATAAATGGTGGATATCTGGGCACAGCAAGTAGAAATACTTCAGGAAAATTCCACACAATTATTGTTCACTTACTACATGGCACCTCTTGAATGCTGTCTTGGTTTCTTGTAGAATGTTGATTGCTGCCTCCTGTGAAAGGAATGTTTCTCCACCATATGTTTCTATAGCTGGGCCAATATTGATGTTAGCTTTTGTTACTGTTCCAAGTTTTGCCTGAAGATCTCTTTTCAAATCATAAATGCTGAATGTAAAAAAACAACATTATTAATTAATTAATTAATTAATAAATACAGATTTTATACCACCACGACATCCACTTGTGCTTACATTCTTAACTTTAACTAACAGAATAATAGATTCCTTTTGGCATTCAACATTCTTTCATCTGATTTGTTTTGCTACAGCATATTGGAAAGTGCCTAAAGGCACTCTCCAGTAAACTGTAACAACACAGATTCATAAGAACAAAACTTCTGATCCAAATATGAACACAGCTATAGAATGAGAAGCCTTTAAAGTATGGTACCAATACTTCTTAGCTGAGCCCAGATAAGGGTTTCCAGAACCCAAACAGTTAAATGGTTTATGGAGTGTATTTATTTAGGTTTCACTACATTTTCAATAATGAGGGTAATAGTGTCAGACAGCTTTCTGGGTGGAGAAATCCAGAGTACCCAGACAGAACTTGCAAGCAGCAATGGGTAACTCAGATTCTCCAACTTACTGACCCAACACAAAAAGAGTTGAAGGCATGTGCACTGCATCTTATCACATGTGCACTTATGAAACCACTTGGGCAGTTGGGATTAACTGGTAGAGTGCTAAGTTATTTTTGGTCATCAAAATTTGTTCATGTGTCTTTGCCTTATTACAATTTATGGGAGAGTGCCTAGGGGCACTCTCCCATAAATTGTAACAAGACAAAACCATATAGGCCAAGTTATTTCAATTCTAAGATAATATGAAGCACATCCACAGAATATGACACCTTTAGGCTGGGGTACCGGCTCTTCATATTAAAGTTGAAATATGGGCTTCCAGCACTGTACCAGTTAAATGTCTTTTCCAGGGATACAATGTAGATGATGCTGGTCAGGATCGACACTACAACCTTCTGATGTGATGTCCAATGCTCTAACCAATAAGCTATAGCACTCTGTATATGGAGTATGTGAGGGTGTGTGTGTTTGTGTGCGGGTCTGTCTTCTGGCCTTTGTGAGAACACAGACAACAGTGGTTATGTCTCCACAAAGACTTCGTGTTTTCCTAAGGTCCTCACAAAGGAAACAAAGGCTAGAGTTTGTCTTCCCGAGTTTGTGGGGACTTGTTTGTGATTGTTTTCGTCACCAAGAAGAACTGAAAAAACAAAAAGTCTCCACAATGAGAGCTAAACAAGACTGCAAGACTGAGGGCATATGTGTGCGCGTGCATGTGTGCAGGGGCATTGTAAAGATGATCACTTGAGTGTGGGTGGGGGGGGGGGGGGGGGGAGGCAGGGGGCAGGGGACCTGATTTATCCTGAATGTGTTAGCTGAAGTCCTGACTCGTAAAATATTCCAGAAACGTCATCAAGGCATGCCTTCATCGAGAATATATCTTGATGCAGTTTTATTATTAGTCAGTCCAGACTGGAGTTAAAAAACTCAAGACTTCTGAGAAATTTATTTGTGGATAAATAAAATATACGTGCAGCAGTCATGGCACAACTTATTATGATTCAGGGGGTATCTCGTGAGGACCGCCTTCTGTCTGCTTGTCCGTACATTGTTTTGGATTGTAATTTCAAAGCCGGCGGTCGGATTTGGATCTCCTTTGGTATGCTGATAGACCTGCATGGGGGAACTGATATGCACTTAAGAAAGTACCATGATTACAAGCCAAAACAAATCGATATCTAAAACTTCAATACAGATAAAAATGTTTCAGCTCAGGGTTGCACAAATTGGATAGCCCTGAATTAAGTGCCTCCAAAGGTTATCATCAATTTTCTAAGATAATCTTTTCTTGAGCCTCTAAAATCACCTGGTTCAAATTAGAGTTTCAAACAAATTTATCAAAAACTCTGATTGTTGATTGTTCTATTTCTGTTTTGGGGGGAGGTTTTTGTTTAATATTTGTTGCTTGTCATCATTGGGGATTACTCCGAATTTAGGGGGTAATGCCTTCATCTGCCTTGTGGATGCTTTTTTTATAAGACTCAAGCTCTACATATGGCCAGTTATATACTTTGCCAATGAAGGTCGAAGGGGTAGGTGGTAGAGACGTCACAATTTCCTCACTGAAGGAAGATCAAATAAGCAATGTGAAAGAAGGACATTTTATCTTTTCATTCATTACTGGTAGAGTGCTGGAAGCCAATATTTTGCTTTTATTCTGAAGTGCTGGTGCAGCAGCTTAACCCTAAAAGGCCTATTTCCTACTTTTATGACCTCATAACAGGTGCCCTTAACATGCCATCATGGGAATGTCCTGCTGACAACAGACAAATTACACAGGCAGTGGTTTCAAGTCAAGTCTTGGCTGCCTTAACAGGCAGTCAAGACTTGACTAAAAATCAGTGTTAACTCTTTCAACACGAGAGGACGCTTTTCCGGTCCAGCAAACACGATACGTCATAATTTCATTAAGTAGGATAGCTGCTAAGTGATAGTGTGTGGTAGAATAATTAATATTTTCAATGTGCAGCCTGAAGGCTGAGCGTTGAAAATATTAATTGCTCTACATCCAAATAATGGATATGGACTCTTCCAATGTCTGTCATTCAACTGGCATGGAAGATACCACCAGTGTTGAAAGGGTTAAGCCAATGGACATGAACAGGCTGAGGTCGGGTGTGAATTCAGGACAATTGTCCAGGTCCTTACGGGTTAAAGGTTTTATATTCTGTAGCTGAGCTTCATAGAATCTTTCAAATGCAATTATTAAGTCTGTATAGATTTGCTTTGATACAATTTATGGGAGAGTGCCTTTTGGCACACTCCCATAAATTGTAACAAGCCCAAAACAAGTAAGCAAATTTTGAACACAAAAGATAATTCAGTACTCTATCAGATAAAAAAACACTGACAAAGGAGAGGGCAATGGGAATGGGGTTATCTTGGTGCAAAAGGCTTACGCAAATATATTTTGCATAGCCTTTGTGGGGGTATCTTCAATTTTTAATTTGTGCATTCCTGTAACTGCAAAATTTATTGGGCATTGGGAAAGGTCAGAGGTGTCTCACATTCCCCCCTCCTCCTTTGGTATGACTCTGTGTGTGTGATGTACAGAGATGTATGATAGTGTGTGCATGTGTTAGCAAATGTGTCTGTGCAGAAGGCGGGGGTTATGGTGCATGTGTAGAAATGAAATCATTAAAACAATTTGTGTGTGTATGATGTGATGAAAACTCGGACAAGAAGATGACCACCTATGGTTCTCCTCGAATTGCAAAAGTCAAACTCATTATGTTATCTATTATTCTCAAACTCACCCTCCAGTCTGTATCTGTTTCTTTTGGTGATCCTTACTTTCGTAAAATCTTTGTAAAATCACAGCACATCGATCTCTCAGATATCTAATCTCTACACTGTAAATATTAACATGAGATCAAGAAATTTATTTGAATGGAGAACATTAATCTGAAGTCGCAGTGGCTTCCCAAGAATCCAGGTAAGAATCTTTATCATTGTATAAGCTTTCACTTTGTATACGGTTCCTTTGAGTATTCTTTTTCTTGTGTTCATGGAGTCCATCTCTTTTAACCCTTTACCTAACATGAAAAGCAGACGACACTTCCAAAAAAGATTCTTGAATAACTAATTTTTTTCATTTTTTTAACAAGCTTGTTCCAACAAGGGGTCATAACCTATGTTTTTGAGACAAAAAATGAAAAAATAATGAAAATTAATTGGCGATTTTTTAGAATAGTTCTATTCGGTTTACGTTGGGTAAAGGGCTAAGCCTGGTTAGATGGTTTGGGCCCAATCTAGACAAGTATTACTAAAGGCGATGCCATGAATTTCTGAATAATTTGAGATGAAACTGCTCAATTTGTTATATATTTTATTATTGGTGTAATCCCACCTGTAGAGTTCCAGTTAAACAGAGTCCAGGACAACCATTCAAAAAACTGGTTGTGTCATCCCTTTGTTAACCCTTTACCTAACATAAAAAGCAGACGACACTTGCAACAAAAATTCTAGAATAACTAATTTTTTGTCTGAAAAACATAGGCTATGACAACTCATTGGTAATAACCTATGTTTTTGAGACAAAAAATGAAAAAATAATTAAAATTAATTGGCGATTTTTTAAAATAGCGCCGGTCAGTTTTGGCCGTTACATTGGGTAAAGGGTTAAAGGTATTCAACTTAATCCTTCACACACTGATGCTGAATTATCAAATTTCATGTTGCAAAGTCTTCCCAGAATGCAACTTGGAATTTAACCATTTTAATTTTTTACGGAGCTCAATGAGCTCTGTCACACAAAATTGAATTGGATAATTTTCTACAAGCATTATGGGAAAAATTTGCTGTTTGAAATTTCTGTATTTTGACGTTCGTGTGTGGAGGGTTCAAGAGCTTACAGGGAAATGTTCTGGGAAATGATGTTAGAGTATTCATGAATAGATGGAGAAAATAGAGATTTTAAGGGTTTTTTGGGTGGGGGTTATTCAACAGTTTCTTTTGATGGTAAAACAATGTTTATGTTTTGAAGTCTTCAATTCACATATAAAAGATCTAATCCTAGGCAGACGCGGTGCCAACAACATGGGAGGGAGCACAAGCCTCCTTATCATATGTTGTACTGTGTGAATCCTTGCTTAATCCTTTACCTAACACGAAAAGCAGATGACACTTGCAAATAAAATTCTTGAAGCACTAATGTTTTTGATTTTTTCCGTCAAAAACATAGCTTATGGCCCCTCATTGGAACGACCTCATTGAGCTTGTTCCAATGAGGGGGTCACAAGCTATGTTTTTGTAACAAAAAATGAAAAAATAATAAAACTTAATGGTGAATTTTGTGAATAGCACTGCCCGGTTTTGGCCATTATGTTGGGTAAAGGGTTTAGTGATTTACAATGTTACTTTTTCATTTTTTTTAATTTAACCTTTGTCTAACTTAACGGCCATAAACATTCAGTGCTATTCACCAAGAGCCCAACTCAAATTTCATTATTTTTTCAATGTTTGCCAAAAAAATATACAGTAGAACCTGTCTTGAGAGACTGCCCTTTGGGCCACACAAAAGTGGTCTCTCAAGACATGTGGTCTCTCATAACAGGTTTCAGGTTTTCTCAAGTCAGTGAATAACCAACCACAAAATTCAGAAATGGATTTTTGTAATTACTTTGTAGTTCTTTTTTATGAAGTTTTTGTAACAAATTGAAATGGACTGTTATAAAAATTATAAAAATAAATTAGTGTTGAAAATCTTCATTGAAGATTTTCAACACTAATTTATTTTTATAATTTTTATAACAGTCCATTTCAATTTGTTACAAAAAGATTTTCAACACAAATTTATTTTTATTCCTATCTGTCACATTTCAGGTATGTATGAAATTGTTTATTCAGCAATAATCCTAATCTTTTCACATGGGTCTTATAAAAACATCTCAATCTGTAATGAGTTAGCAATTGAAACCCAATTAAAAGCTTTTAATACTTTTAATTATGTTAGTATAACCACAATGGATTTTCCAATTTCAGAACAGGTAAAAAGTTTTTGTCATGGTTTCAGTCTTCAAAGGGGCGGTCTCTCAAGACAGGTCCATTATGGCATAAAAATACAAGTTGGTACCAGGTCACAGTGGTCTCTCAAGACAGGTGGTCTCTCAAGACAGGTGGTCTCCCATAGCAGGTCCATTAGGGAGAAAAACCAATCGGTGCCTGGTAGATGTGGTCTCTCAAGACATGTGGTCTCTCAAGACAGTGGTCTCTCAAGACAGGTTTTACTGTAGCCCATTACTCCTGATTAGAATGAATGTATTTTGAAAAATTGAGATGTACTAAATTAGAATTAGATTGTCTAGATTATATATTTTTACCTTATTACTTACCAGCCAAACTATATATATTACACAGGATTAAGAGTTAGCACAACATTGGGCACATTCAGGACCCTTTCCTGGTTAAATTATCTCCTAGGTTCTAATTTTTTTATCTGTCGAGGCACTGCAGAGTATTCGCCTGCAAACAAACATAGAATAGAGAGAGAGAGAAACATTCACTTTTATATATTTTGATTACTTACTCTATATAGGAATCGAGATATCTGTGAAATATATTCTTGGTAAGCTTGTTCAGTAAGGTACTGTCATTTCCAAGTTTAAATATTGATAGTTCACTGCTAAGTTTACTTGTCCTGAAATATAGACAATGTATGTAACCATGCAATTAACCCTCTATCTAAAGAAGCAGCAGCATCTGCCTGCATAATATGCAACTGAGCAGTTGAAAAACCAATTTCAGCCCCACAATATCATGTGACCCCCTAAATGGCACGAGCTTGGCTGTTTTGTTAAAAATTTTTGAAAAAATAATATTTTAAACAAGAGGCATTACTGAAGGTAATTATACCCCCACAGCAGTGCTGGATGGATGAAGCATAATTGAATTAAAAACAAGGTAAGGACCAAGAAATTATGAAAAATGTACAAAGTAAGGACTGTAGCTCTGGTGAAAAGTTAAAAAATTTATAGTAATTTATATATTTTTTATACTTACCAATGACCCAGACTTAGCTGGTGCTAACTCTAACAAAACCAGGGCCAAACACAAATTTTGCCCCCCAATCCCCAAAATTTGCATCCAAAACCAAAAGAAATCATGTCCTATAGGACCTCCATACTACGCCCCCACTGCGCATGCGCAGTGTCAAGGACGTCCCGAAATTGGCGCCAATTATCATTCTTACTGGCAGTGCCTGGTCAGCGCTATGTACTCAGCGGGGAGGCAAGAGTTCCCAACTCCTGGGAGGGCCATCCCCGTCTGGGTCATTGGTAAGTATAAAAAATATATAAATTACTATAAATTTTTTAACATTTTTATACTGTACCAATGACGCAGACTTAGCTGAATAGTAAACAGACTGGAGGGCCTAGGACATAGAGGAAAATCCAATAAGCTCAACTATATAATAAAGAGGTAACCCCTTAAGGAGAAAAGGAGTATTAGGCTTTACATGTATCTTTCTTATTTAATATTAAATTAGAAAGATACAATACCCTTAATAATTGAGCACAATAATATTCATGTTCTCTATTAACATCCAGTATAACCCTTATACTAATTATTTTTAAAGTAAGCCAATAAATAAAGTGGTCCAGAGAATTGAGACTCTTTATAATCTTTTAAAAGTGTCCGAGTATTGTATATTAAAGCCCATTTGACACTTGACATATACAAATGCTTCACACCGAGCTACACTTTAAAAATAAGACATGAATGAATTTTAACATTAATATTACACTTTAAAACCATCCCGGAAGCGACTCAGAAATACTGACTTTGGAGGAGGCATTCCCTTGCTTTTCACTATAAAGCAGGTGACCTAAGGGAACACCCGCCCCCCCCCCCCCCCCCACCCCTTCCCCTTGCCCTGGGTCAAATAGCCCAGAGCGAAGAGGGCAGCCGGACGGAGTCACTGCCGGAACAGAAAGCCTGCATAACTATAGTTGCAACTGTTTAGTGGACGACATTCTGAGCAACAGATAACGGACCTAAACAATGCAGGTCTCCAGAAATGGACTCAATATTTCTGAGATAAAAATTTGTGAATGTGGATGGCTGAGACCAATAAGCAGCCTTCATTAAATCTGTAATAGCAACACTATTGGCATAAGTACCAAGAGCTCTTACTTCATGAGCGGAAATCTTAAGCACAGACTGCTGAGAAGAAGATAAACTCTCATAAGCAGTACGGATAGTTAATTGAATCCATCTAGCAATAGAATAGACCGAAATGTCCCTTCTATTAGGCATCAAAAACAGAAAGAAACGTTTCCGTCCCTTTCTGATAAACTGAGATCTCTGTTTATAGATACGTAACGCTCTAACAGGACAGAGTAAAGGCCTACGCCCGTCTGAAGACGGAAGAGCCTTAATAACAATAGGTTCCGGATATTTATTAGGAGCCTGATTCTTAGCTAAAAAACCCACATTAGTAGTGAAGATGATAGTGTTCTCGACACTACGATAGTGAGAATCATCCACCGACAGTGCATGAAGCTCACTGACTCTTCTAGCAGAAGAGAAAGCTAAGAGAAAAGCTGTCTTATAAGATAAGAATTTGAAATCTACTGTCCCAAGAGGTTCAAATGGCTTTTCCTTCAATTTAAGAAGAACCCAAGCTAAATTCCATTTAGGAATTAATCTAAGAGTTCTGGGTCTATTTATCGAGAAGTTTCTAACCAACTTAGATAAAGAGACATTAGATCCAATTTGTAAACTATCATGATGTGCATAGGTATCAGATAACATAGACCTATAACCCTTAATAGTAACAGGCTGCAGTTTGATTTCGTCAAACAAGTATACTAGAAAGTTTGCAATGTCTGGTATAGAGGGATCAAAAATATCAACAGAATGAATCCTACACCAACGACGAAAAACCTTCCACTTAGCCGCATAGTTTAGCGAAGAGGAGGTCCTCCTACAGTTAGAAATCGCGTCCACTGCTCGTCCTGTAAAGTGCTTGCCATGCAAGAAGGACCGCACAACGGAAAAACGTGAAGGTTGAGACCTTGCGGGTTGTGATGGAGTTAGCGCGATTTCCCCTGCGAAAGAAGATCCTCCCGAGGAGGAAGCTTTCGCAGTAGGTCCCACAACAGACACCTGAGTAGATTTATCCACGGTCTCTGTGGCGACAGAGATGCTACCAACAGAATCTTGCATTGAGATTGTTTTATCTTTAGCAATACTTGTTGAATTAACGGCGCTGGAGGATACGCATATCCTATCATTCCGTCCCAAGGGATCGACAGAGCGTCTACTGCAAATGCTCTTGGATCCGGACACGGAGACACATACGTCTGCAACTGATTGTTGAGATGTGTCGCAAATAAGTCTATCATTGGCCGTTCCCATTGGTAGCAAATCTGATTGAATACTTGTTTGTTGAGAGTCCACTCCGACGGCAACAAGCGACCCTTTCGTGAAAGGGAGTCTGCTAGCACATTCAGACAACCCGGTATGTGACGGACCGAAAGAAGAACCTGATGTTCTAGCGCAAACAGAAGGATTCTTTCCGTTAGATTGAACAACGGAACTGAATGAGTGCCTCCCTGATTCCATATATACGCCACTACTGTCGTATTGTCGGATAGGATTTGGACATGAGCATTGTGAATAATGTCCATCCAATGACGTAACGCAAGCCAAATTGACATCATTTCCTTGATGTTTATGTGCTTGCACAGGAATTGCGGATCCCAAAGACCCTGGCATCTCGAATCCGTTGGGATCAATGATGCACCCCAACCTGTTTGACTGGCATCCGTCATAATGGTAAAACTCGGATCCGGCAACTGCAGCGGAACTCCCTGAGTTAACCACTGAATGTTTGCCCAAGTCTGAATCTCTTGTTTCACTTGATCTGACAAGAGAACGTCTACGTCGAGCGAATGAATTTTCACACTCCAATTCTGAGTCAAGAAAATTTGGAGAGGACGCGTGCGTAACCGCCCCATCGGAATGAGATCCGCAGCGGCTCCGCACAGACCTATCAGTCTCATAAATTCTCTCGCTGTGACTTTGTCTGCGTGCAGACAATAGCGAGCGTAACAACTGACTAATTTCGCTTTGGTTAACGGCAGATGAACGAGATTGTTGTGCGTCTCGAAGCTCATTCCCAGATGAGTGAATGACTTGGACGGCACCAGATCCGACTTCTCCTCGTTTACTATAAAACCGAGACGTCGGAGCAATAGAAGTAGATTCTGAACATCGTTCTGAAGCGTTAACTCGTTGCCGTACCTCTGAAGAATGTCGTCCAGGTAGGCCGACGTTACCGCAGACGAATGAGCTCGGAAATAGATCATTACCGAGTTCATTACCCGAGTGAAAGCCCAGGGTGCTAGATTCAATCCGAAGCACATCGCCCGGAATTGATACACCACTCCTAGGACTGCGAAGCGTAGATACTTTCTGAATGCCGGATGTACCATGACGTGAAAGTACGCATCTTTGAGATCTATGCTTGTTGCATAATCATTCACCCGAATACTCGCTCTGACCGACCGAATCGTCTCCATATAAAACTTCGGAGCGACGATCAGCTTGTTTATCCAGCTCAAATCTATGACTGGACGGAACGAGCCGTCTGGTTTCGGAACCAGAAACAGATGGCTGTAGAATCCCGGAGTCTCCTGGTTTTCTACGACCTCTACCGCGTTCTTCATTAAAAGAGACTGCACCTCTGATAACAGAGCGTCTCTTTTCTGCGGATTTGACGGAAGTTGAGTCCACTTTGGACTTCGAGTTAATGGAGGCTTTCGTTTGAAGGATATCTTTAGGCCTTCCGAAGTGACTCCTCCCACCCAAGGGTCGTCCGTAATCGACACCCATTCTTGTGAAAAGCTTGACAACCTTCCGCCAACCGGTACGCGATAGAGGTTTAAGCCATCACCTCCTGGACCTGCGAGGCCTGCGGTAGGAGAAACCACGTCCTCCACGACCCGCACCTCGTCCCGTCGACCTCGAGGCGTCCGACCAGTTGTCCCGGCCCGAAGGACGTCCCGAACGAGAGTCGCTACCCTGACGGTCTCTCGAATAAGACCAAGAGGACGCACCGGAACCTCTATAGGAACCTCTCTTGGGCGCATTAGACCCAGAAGTGCCTGTCTTATTCTTGTCTGCTGTATCCGACTTCTTAGAAGCAGATTTGAACAACAGAGAATCCGAAGCTTTCTTTGTAATTTTATCATAAATAGCAGAAAGCTTGCCGTCAAAGAGAAGTTCTCCGGAGACCGAAGCGACTCTAAGAGAGTT
The DNA here is from genome assembly GCA_031216915.1 of Pictodentalium vernedei. Classification (NCBI taxonomy): domain Eukaryota; kingdom Metazoa; phylum Mollusca; class Scaphopoda; order Dentaliida; family Dentaliidae; genus Pictodentalium; species Pictodentalium vernedei. Next base: position 425,419,230 of record CM062292.1, read on the forward strand.
CTTCACCTTAGTATCCACGAGTGTGGATGTAGCTAGGGCTGCGTCACGTCTAACCAACTCCAGGTTTGCCACAGAAAGGGCGGAGTTACACGTGGAATAAGCTACTGCCCTTGAAAGAAGTCTTAAAGAGGATTGTATATCCTGAAACTCTTTCCCTTGAAGGCGCAGTGATAACGCCTTAGTAAGGTGATCTGCGTAAGATAAGGCATCTAAATTGGCTCTGTTAGACGAAATAGCTGTTTCCAACACCGCGGTTGGAATAGAAGCCGACGACGGTAATGATAGCTCTAAGTCTTCCGCCTCGTCGTCCATACGCAGAGGAACTCTCGGGATACCCTGTCCTGCCAAGTCGAATTTATTCCTTGCATTAATGAAAGGCAGGTTGAGAGTATTGGCGGACAAGAAACCTGCTTTCCCTGTCTTGGAAGCAAGTTTAAATATAGCGTTGTTCAATAATTCAAATGTTCTTGCAACATTATTGGACTGCGACGGAAACTCGGGAGCGATGTCCGTGAACCGCTCAAAAAATTCAGAGTCCAATGACGCTATAATCCTCTTGTCCGGAACCGCAGCAGTCTGGCCCGATGGAACAACTTGAGGGAGAAAGTGCCGGATGAAGTCCACGGCAGCTTTATGTTGTTCCGAAAGGGATAGCTCCAAATCATCCGAATCCCTTTCACCATCCGGTCGGACCTCATGATGCTCCCGGTCGTCCGCCCCCGTGCTTCGGCGGAGCGTACCGACCCAGCGCTGTCGGATAATTCTCGATCCGACACCGTTTCTGTCGGCTGCTGGGATGCTGCGATAAGCTGTGCTATCTGCACAAGAATGTCCGGCGTCGAGACCTGCGGAGGCGCAATCTTTCGCTGCTTCGCCGAGGGCAGCTCCGCATCAGATGGCTCCCGCATACTTTTTCTATGCGAACGTCCGGAGTCCATCGGTCTCGAGTCCCTGGCTGCCGGATGGTGTGACTTGGTCGCCGAAGAATCCTTGATCGGCGAAGCTGGTAAGATATCGGCGGTCACGCAGCCAAGGTGCGGTCGAGTGCGCTGACGAGAAGAAGAAGCCTTAGCAGTCTCCGCAGACTGCCTATACAACGGAGCGTCCCGAGCGACGGACGTATGCTCCGCTTCCGACACATTTTGTACCACAACATCTGGTCCCAGATGTTGTTGTACGATAGAGGGGCCTCTCTCGCTCGCGGCCCGGCTGGACCTGGACGAGCTAGGAACCGGACTCAAAGGCTTCCTCCGATCTCGCTTACTATCCGCCGTCACTGGGTGTGCACATTGAATGTTTATAGTGCTCGCATCACCATTTCCTCCTGGACCGCATCGGACGAACCCGGCTGCTGAACCATTTGGTGAATGGACGCTACACCGGGCGAGCTAGCGGACAACATTTGTCTAATCTCCATGAGCACTTTTGCCGCTAGCTCTGAATTCATTTGTGACGACGGAAGCGCACTTGCAGAAGATAACATGGAAACATCACCCTGTTCTTGTTCCTCTGAAATAGAAACTGAGAGTGTAGAGTGACCTTGCGGAGAAAGAGCCGGCATAGCCCTTTCTCCAGAAACAACATACCGTGACACACGTTTCCAATGTTTGTCATCCCAATACTGACATATAGAACAGGGATTAGTGCGAGAACACTGACTACAATTAATACAATGATCATGAAAGTCAGAGGAAGATTTCTTCCCATTACAATTTGAACAATATCCTTTCATTGTGAAAAGTCAACAACAAGTCCTAGTTACTCACACAAACCCCTGACACAAAGATACATAATAACATGATCCATTAATAAATGAAAAAACAATTGCAAATCAAAATAATTTTGAAAAAATATTTTTTCAGCGAAGCCCAAGTTGCTGAAAAGTAACGTTGAGCCCCAATGGATCCGATGGCAAAGTGTGGTCAAAAATTTTAAATTTATATTAAATAATTAATGAGACACTTACGGATAATATAAATGTATCTTATAGTGAGATAAACTACACCAAAGGCAAACAGCCCCCCTCAAAAAAGGCTGTTGCCAATGTAAACAAACAGTGTAAAACACCAGAAAACATGACTCCAGGCACTGAAAAAACTGGCCCGAAATCAGTCATCAAAATTACACTCTATCTGATGCAAGACAGAGACTCCCAGGGGAGAATCTGCAGAACATAAGATGGAAGATGCAGAACACAACGTTTATACACCCATGGGTGAAAACGTAACTATGGGGAAAATAACAGAAAACATTCTGTATCCAAGCAACTCTCCCAAGAAAATTTTAGAAATGAACTTTCTCAAAAATATGCCAAAAGCATGGGAGAATTGCAAGGGGGGACTTTAGAAGGCTAGGGGAGAGGAAACACTGAATAAGCAGTGCAACAATTAGCAAGAATGACAACAAGAGGCCCATGCCTCGAAAATAGGCAACTTAACATAATTTCATCAAAAAATTTTAAGTACAGCCCTGATTATTTTTTGTCACTTCTTTTTCCTCTCCTCCTTCTATATCCTCCTTAGAATCACCATTTCTCCAATAATTACGTGTCTGGCATCCTTTAAACTGAGATTTACAAGCACAAAGATCAGTGAGATGTTGACTGATGAAGGGCCAAACAGAGAATGATAATTGGCGCCAATTTCGGGACGTCCTTGACACTGCGCATGCGCAGTGGGGGCGTAGTATGGAGGTCCTATAGGACATGATTTCTTTTGGTTTTGGATGCAAATTTTGGGGATTGGGGGGCAAAATTTGTGTTTGGCCCTGGTTTTGTTAGAGTTAGCACCAGCTAAGTCTGGGTCATTGGTACAGTATAAAAATATATGTGGGCGACATTTTTATAACATGGGCAGGAGTAGCTTGTCACAAGGATCCCTCATAGCAAATTTCATTGAAATCCATCCATTCACTGCAGAGATATCGCAGCAGATGGAAAAAATCATGAAAAATTAATAAAGTACGAACCATAACTCTGATGAAAGAGTTATGGTTCTTTCTATAAAGTACAGGATGGAGGGATGGATGGACAGATGCACGTAATCCAGTATACTCCCATTCTCTTCGAGATTGGGAGTATAATAATAGATTTGATACCATGTGCATTGGACAGAAAACAAAGACACTATGAGACATTGCACTCAAACTATTTCATCTTTTTGGTGTATGCAAGCAACTTGAACCTGACAGAAATGTGGACTGGGTGTCTAACCCTTTACCTAATGAATTGCCCGCATCTGCCCGCGCAATATGCAAACTGAACATTTGAAAAAATTCATTTTTTCAAAATATTTTAACAAAACCATTTCCTGTGACCCCCTCATTGGAACGAGCTCATTGAGCTCGTTCCAATGAGGGGGTCACATGATATGGTTTTATTAAAAAAAATTTGAAAAATTAAAAAAAATGATATTTAAAATAATAAATTTTGATATCATCTGCATTGGGTAAAGGGTTAAATAATGTCATTCTTCTTGTCCATTGAGTATATCTAAATCCATGTCTTTTATTGGGTGAACAATGGCAATGCTAAGTGTGGGCCACTGCCTCTGACCCGCAGGCATGTTTGAAGTAGCCTTAAAGGTATTGTGGGACCTGAAAATTTTCAAAAATTTTCTAAGTGGAAAAAGTGCCATAACTCTGGGAAAAATTATTGGACAGAGCCCATTCCTTGTGCATATCCATTCTCCCATGCAGGTCTATCAGCATATCAAAGAAGATCCAAATCGAGCAATGGTTTTGAAATTACAATGCAAATCGTTTGTACGGACAGATGGATGGACAGACAGACGGAGGGTTTCACTAGATACCCCTGAATTCTCCTTCGGAGGTCAGGGGCATAATAAAGGGAAGGGTGTAAGTCAGTTATCAACCTAGCAACAGATAGTAATGAATTTGTACAACCTAGCCCATGCAAAACAACTCATGTCACTCACCATACAAGGGCAGGTTGTTCAAATTTCTGAAAACATCCAGGTCAGTTAGTCCCTATTACTCAAGACAACAACAATTTGTTCAACAGTATGATACCTAAACATGTTTTGGTCACCATACTATACTCAGTACAGGTTTCTAATCAAGTCTTTTCCATAACTTGTTGAGTCCCGCAGCCTATATTTGGGCTTTACTGAAAAGTGCTGGTGTCATGTTTCAAATGCTTCATAGTCTGTTGATGTGCTTCATCTATATTTAGTCAGAATTGAAAATATTTTGTTTATATGAATTTGTCATGTAAGAATGCATGTGACTGGATGTTAACCCCTAGCACTCTGGTAAAGTAACAGAAGTTAACCCCACAATACAGAAAAAAGCCCATAACGTATAGCCTGTACTTGCAGTTGACCCACAATGTACCACTGCAGAGAGAAGATGGACGGATGGATGGACGGACTGATGGACAGACAGACAGACAGCTTCACTAGATACCCCTCACACAGCAGAATTTCACTTTTCAAAAAAGATATGTGAGAAAATTTAAGCCCTGGTACTCTGGTAGTGCAACAGAATTTTCACAATCACTCTGTTTTTGTGTAGTTTATCTATGAATTTAACCAATTATATCTTGTTTGACAGAGCTCACTGAGCTCTGTCAAACAAGGTATATTTGGTTAAATATCAAACTGCATTATGGGAAATATCTGCTGCTGGAAACTTTGCCATTTTGACAGCAGAGTGCAGAGGGTTAAGCATCTGAGTGATCTTATGACGTGAAAGAAATACCTTGACACAAAACAGTGTCAAGCAAGCAAGTTATCAGACCATTGAAGGTGATATTTTTCTTTAACCCTTTACCTAACATGAAAAGCAGACGACACTTGCAAAAATTATTCTTGAATAACTAATTTTTTCATTTTTTGTCTCAAAAACATAGGTTATGACCCCTCGTTGGAACGAGCTCCTCGAGCTTGTTCCAATGAGGGGTTATAACCTATGTTTTTGAGACAAAAAATGAAAAAATAATGAAAATTAATTGGCGATTTTTTAGAATAGCGCTGGCCGGTTTTGGCCGTTACGTTGGGTAAAGGGTTAAAAATGTCAGCCTCATTCACTTAATTCAAGTTTAATCATGGTATAAATAGAGAACGCAACTCAAGTAGAGTACACGGGACGGGAATTAACGAGCCCTGGTGGATTTTTTTTTATTTCACACATGCCTTCGGGGCATAGAAAATACAGGAAAAAATCCACCCCAGGTTATTGATTCCAGTCCCCTGTACTCTACTCTCATTGTGTTCTGTCTTATTATACAGATTTAATTTTATTCACCAGGACTCTAGAATGGTTTAACTCTTAACCCGCTGAGTATTTTTAAGATATTTTTAATCAGATTTAAAATTTATCAAAATTTAATTCTTAAATGAAAGTCTAACGATATCCATATCCGACTTTTATGTTATGATAGGAATAATCTCTTTATCGACTTGGACATGTATTCATACCCAATAATGTCACTCACCAAATATCCTTTAAATTCTTCAATCGCAACTGAAGATATCTTATAAAACCTGCAATTTTGGTAAATTCAAAGTTGACAACTTTGGAAAAATTATTCAAATCGAAGCTTCCTTTCCATATGTACACCTCATACTCATACTGCACACCAAATTTCATAAAAATGCAATGAAAAATGCAGGAGGAGTCAAGCGGAAATGCATTTGTGACGGAAATTTTGCTATTACCAAGGGCAGTAACCACGAACAAATTTGTAGCATCGAAAATTCCTGATCACATGCACATCTACACTTAATACTGATACTTCAGACCAAGTTTCGTAAAACATGCAATAAAAAATGTAGAAGGAGTTAAGCGGAAAAGCATTTGTGGCGGAAATTTTGCTATTTCCAAGGGCCGTGCCACGCAAAATTGTCGCATCGAAAAATTCCTGACTACATGCACATCTACACTTGATACTGATACTGTGGACCAAGTTTCGTAAAAATTTTCTGAAAACTGTAGGAGTTACACAAACAAAGTTTGTGATTGAAGGACGGACTGATGGACAAACACAATTTCAATATCCCTCTCCAAACTTCATTGGCAGGGGATAAAAATCATTGGTGAAAATATCCATTCAATTTACAGGGTGGAAATTGGATTAAATATGCCCAAATTATACATATTTCAGTGGCAAGAGAGATCCTATCCAGCTGGGTGGAAATATCTGCCAGCAGCATTCAAGGACTTAATTTGAGCACAATGACAAACATGGGAAAGAAAAGTGCCATCCTTTCATCTTCTTGGCACCTGCTTCTACTACTTTTCATTTTCTTTTGCTTAGAAACATAGAACACACTATATTTATTTGGGCCTTCCTTGTCGTTCCCGGCTTTTCATCTATACATGTAGCTTATGTAATGCACATAATTTAATCAGAAATGCTACACATATAAATAGACCATATCTGAAACCTCGGCAACTTGCTGATACAGAGTTCACCAGTAGAAAGCAATCTGTGTTGACAGTGTCCTGTACGACACTGCTGATGTAGATTTCATTTCACAGTGTGTTTTGAAAAACGTTACAAAACTTTCATAAAACCCTGCAAAACTTAGCAAAAATATATTTGCACACCAACAGAATTGGGCACAATAGAATTGGGCACAATAAGCATTATTTTGGCACAACATTTATCATCGCTAATTTGGGTGAATTTAAAGATCAGATATTATTTATTTATTTATTTATTTATTTATTTATTTATTTATTTATTGGTGTTTAAGGTCATGTACTTCTGCCCCATGGCTAATCATAACAACACAGAGATAAAGTCAAGGCCAGTCAATTGTTTATACCCCATGTTGCCTATTTTAGAAGACTTGCACCCCAAGCATTAGTGACTAGGTCCTATTTTACCAGTGAAACAGAGCTTGTTCACCACAGTAAACAAGCACTGTTTCACTTCCCAGGGTTCCCACAGGGAAAGATCAGATACACTGAGTTCGCTAAATACAATTTGAGTTGTGGATTACTCAAATCGAATGTAGTGGATGAGATTTACAATTCCATATAAAATTGGCTGAACAGGAAATCATTTCTGTTGCATACTCATGTAAACAATGTGTAAGCAATCCAAAAAGAGTAACTTACAGAAAAAAATTGTTACATTCCCAAAACACAAAAAGAATGCCATGATGTCATTGAATATGGTGCTTTTACATACTTTGTATATCTTGAACATATCATACAGAAATAAGAAGCAATCATATGATAAATCAGGGATTCCTCTGCCCTCGTTTGGAAAAAATCTGGTACAACTGTCATTGGGAAAATTTGCATCATGAGGGCTCCAATAGTGAAGTTGTTTTGGAGGGGAAAAAACATAAAAGACTAAGAAATTTTATATTGAAATTGAGCATAAAATATTAAGACAGATGCCTTAGCAACTGAATGTATAATACAAGTCAGTTTTATGAGAAGCAGTCATGTGGAATCATGTTCATGCAGTCTCTGTAGTCTCTATTAACCCTTTACTTAACATGAAAAGCAGACGACACTTGCAAAAACAATTCCTGAATTACTAATTTTTTTCATTTTGGGTCTCAAAAACATAGGTTATGACCCCTCGTTAGAACGAGCTCGACAAGCTCGTTCCAACAAGGGGTCATAACCTATGTTTTTGAGACAAAAAATGAAAAAATAATGAAAATTAATTGCCGATTTTTTAGAATAGCACTGGTCGGTTTTGGACGTTAAGCTGGGTAAAGGGTTCAACTGTTCTTATACTATTTATTTATTTATTTATTGGTGTTTAAGGTCACATACTTGTGCACAATGGCTAATCTTGACTATAACAGTTTTACAGGTGGAGGAAGCCGGAGTACCCGGAGCGAACCACCGAGCATCGGCGAGCAACTGTCAGTGCCTCAACTCCGTTCAAGGTCTGCTGAAGCAGGGTTACAATGGTTGAAGACATGTGCACCATCAACGCAACCAGGATAAAGTGTTTTGCCCAAGGACACACCACGGGTCGTCCCGGACAGGGATCAAACTCGGGACCTCTAGCATAGAAGTCCAACAGTCTACCACTGAGCCACCGTGACCCCTGTTCTTATACTATTATAGAACTTGTCAATTGCCTTTGAATTAACCCTTTACCCAACGAATCGCCCACAACCGCCCGCGTAATATGCAAATTCAACAGCTGAAAAGGTACTATTTTTCGAAAAATTTCAACAAAACTATATCATGTGACCCCTCTTTGGAACGAGCTCGTCGAGCTGGTTCCAAAGAGGGTTCACATGATATGGTTTTGTTGAATTTTTTTGAAAAAATTTAAAAAATGATATTTAAAATAATAAATTTTGATATCGTCTGCATTGGGTAAAGAGTTAAGAGACGTTGTTAGGCAGGCAAATTAAATTTGATATTCAATTGGTGTTCTGAACTGGGTTGTCATAAGAACCTCAGAAAACCAATTGTTTTCTGATGCCTTATGACTACCCAGATCAGAGCACCAGTTGAGCATTTACTTATGTTTGAGTGGGAACTGAGTGTGGGATATATGGCATTAAGAATTGGGAAAGTTAAAAAATTTATAGTAATTTATATATTTTTTATACTTACCAATGACCCAGACATAGCTGGTGCTAACTCTTAAAATATAGGGCCAAACACAAATTTTGCCCCCCAATCCCCAAAATTTGCATCTAAAACTAAAGAAAACATGTCCTGAAAGGCCCTCCACACTTCGCCCCTACTGCGCATGCGCAGTGTCAAGGACGTTCCGAAATTGGCGCCATTTATCATTCTAATAACCAGTGCCTGGTAAGCGCTATGTACTCAGCGGGGAGGCAAGAGTTCCCAACTCCTGGGAGGGCCATCCCCGTCTGGGTCATTGGTAAATATAAAAAATATATAAATTACTATAAATTTTTTAACATTTTTATACTGTACCAATGACCCAGACATAGCTGAATAGTAAAAAGGCTGGAGGGCCAAGGACATAGAGCAAAATGGAATACGCTCAATAAAATAAAATAGAGTAATCCCCTGTAGGGAAAAGAAGTAATAGGCCTTATATGTATCTTTCTTATTTATGATAAATTAGAAAGATACAACACCTTCCAAAAACTGAGCTTCATACATCCATGTACTCTATTAATATCCAATAATCCTTATACTAATAATTTTTAAAGTAAGCCAATAATAAAGTAAGTCTAGAGAATAGAGACTCTTATACTCCTAAAAGTGTGTGAGAATTGCATAATCATGTCCGTTGACATATGCAATATTCAAAAGCTATACTTTAAAAACTAAGACTTGAATGAATTTTATAAACTTAAACTTCTCACTAACAACCATCCCAATAACAGCTCAGAATTACTAACTCCGGAGGAGGTATCCCCTTGTTTTCATAGTAAAAACAGGTGACCCAAGGGAACACCCTCCCCCCCCCCCCCCCTTTTCTTGCCCTGGGTCAAATAGCCCAGAGCGAAGAGGGCAGCCGAACGGAGACACTGCCGAAACAGGCAGCCTACCTAGCTATAGTAGCAACTGTTAAGTGAATGACATTCTGAGCAGTAGATAATAGACCTAACAATAGAGGCCTCCAGAAATGGACTCGATATTTCTGAGATAAAATTCATGAATGGATGGCTGAGCGCAATGAGCAGCCTTCAAAAATCTATAATAGCAACACTATTAATGTAAGCCCAAGAAGTAGAAGAACTCTTACTTCATGAGCCGAAATCTTAAGCACAACTGCTAAGCCAATGATATACCATAAGCAGTACGCTAGTTAATAGAATCCATTAACAAAAAAAAGGAGCGTAACGTCCTTCTACTAGACATCAAAGACAGAAGAAGCTTACGCCCTTGTAATATACAGATATCTGTTTATAAATACATAAACTGTACCCGGAAAGAGTAAAGGCCTATGCCCATACGAAGACGGAAGGACCTTAAAATAATAGGTTCCGGATAATAGGAGCCTAACTCTTATGCAACAATCCAACCTAAATAGTAACGGAAGTATTGATTCCGAAACTATGAAAGTGAAAATCATCCATCGATAGTGCATGAAACTCACTGACTCTACAGTAAAAGAGAAACCCACAGAATTACTGTCTAAAAGGTCAGAATTTGAAAACTACTGTTTCCAGAGGCTCAAATGATTACTTAGCTAAATAAGAACCGAAGTTAAAATCCGTATAGGAATTTAATCTAAAGATTCTAAGTCTATTTATCAAAAAGTTACTAACTGACTTAGATAAAGAGACAAAAGACTCAATTGTAAACTATCGTAGAGTGCATAGGTATGAGGTAACATAAACCTATAACCTAAATAACAACAGGCTGCAGTAGATCTTGTGAAACAAGTATACTAAAAAATAGCAATGAGTAGTATGGAGGGATCAACCATATGAACATAATGATCCCTACACCACGACAGAAGAGCCTCCACTTTAGTCGCATAGAATAGCGAAGAAGAGGATCTCCTATAGTAAGAAATCGCGTCCAAAGCTCGTCCAGTACAGTGCTTACAATACGGACCACACAACGGAATACATGAAGGTTGCGACCTTGCTGGTTGTGATAAAGATGACACGATTTACCCAGTGAAAAAAGATCCTCACATAGAGGAAGATTTCACGTTAAGATCCACAGTAGACAAGAGAGTAAATTACTCATGATCTCTGTGAAGATAGAGATGCTATCAACAGAAATGTATTGTGGTTGTTTATCTTAGCAATACCTGCTAAAACAACAGCGCCGGAGGATACGCGTATCCTATCATTCCGTCCTATAGATCAATAGAGCGTTAACAGTATTAGCTCAGAGATCTGGACAAGCCAACACATACGTCTGCAATTTATTAGCAAGCTGTGTCATAAATAAAACATCATTGGGCGCTCCCATAGATAGCAAATCTGAATGAATACTTGTTTGTTGAGAGTCCATTCTGACAGCAACAAGCGACCCGTAAGAGAACGGGAGTGCGATAAAACAATCAGACGACCCAGAATATGACGGACCAAAACTGAACTTGGTGTACTATAACCAACAGACGGATTCTTTCCATTAAATTGAATAACGGAAACGAAAGAGTGCCTCCCTGGTTCCGGAGATACGCCACTACTGTCGAATTAAAGGACAGGAATTTGGGCATGCGTTTCTGAATAATGTTCATGCAATGACATAAAGCAAGCCTAAAAAACATTATTCCGCGGAAGTTAAACTGATAGCTAAAAGACTGCGGAACCCAAAGACCCTGGCACTTCGAATCCGTATGGATCAGTATATATCCCAATCTGTTTGACTGGCAACCGTCATAACAGCCACACTCGGGTCCGGCAACTGCGGCGGCACTCTCTGAGTCAACCACCGAATGTTTGCCCCAGTCTGAATCTCTTGTAACACTAGATAGACAAGAGAACGTATAATTCAAGCAATTCATGGATTGCCGGAAAGTTGCCGTCGAAGAGAAGCTCCTCCGAGAACGAAGCGACTCTGAGAGAGTTCTTAACCTACTATCCACGCGTGGATGTAGCTAGGGCTGCATCACGTCTAACCAACTCCAATCAGCCACTGAAGGGCGGAGTTATACGTGAACAAACTACTGCCCTCAAAAGAAATTACATTGAGAATAATATCCCGTAAATCTTTTCTTGAAGACGTAATGATAACGCCTCAGTAAGGCGGATTACGTATAATAAAGCGTCTAAGTTAAGTCTACTATACATAATGTCGTTCCCAACATTGAAATTGGAAAAGACATAAACGGCGAAAAAGAATATATATGCAGTCTTTAATCACACCGTCTAGACGCGTATGAACTCTCGGTATGCCCTGCTCTGCCAAAATAAACTATATATAAAAAAGATAAAATGGCAGAAATGAGCCACGCGGACAAGAAACTAAACTATCATGCTTAGTAGCAGGCTTGTATATATATATAAATATATAGCGTCGAAAAATAAAACACATGTTGTAATGACAATATTGGACTGCGTCGGTAAGTCAGGGACAAAGTCCCTGTACCGATCGAAAAATCCGAGTCCAATGACGCTATAAGTCTCTTATCCAAGATCGCAGCAATGAAGTCCGAAAAATAATCACTGGAAGAAATGCCAGAAGATATGAAAGGCATCTTCCGATACTACTAAAGGGAAAACTCGAAATCTTTCGAATCTCTTTCGCCATCCTGTCGGACCCTATAAAGCGTTCGGTCGTCCGTAGCTTGATGCAACCGCGGACCGCACCGACCCAGCGCCGTCGGATAATTCCTGATTCGACCGAGAAACTGTCAATTGCTGGGATGCTGCGAAACAACTGTGCTAACTCGGATAGCACGTCCGTCACTGAGGCCTGAGGAGCAGCGGTCTTACGATGCATTGCCGCAGGAAGCTCCGAGATCGTTACCCCGTGCATACTTCCAATATGCGAGCGAACGGAGTGTAGAGGCCTCGTGTCCCTTGGCTACCGGATGGCGCGACCTATTCGCTCTGGAATCACTGAATGCCGAAACTGATCGGATACTCGAGGTCACGTAGCCAATGTGCGGTCGTGTGCCCTGCTGTGAGGATGAGGAAGCATTAAAGACAGTCTCTCGGACTGTCAATATAACGGAGCGTCCCGAGCAACGGACATATGCTCCGAATGTAAAATATCTGAACCACAACATGCGGTCCCCTATGTTGTTGGCTTCCTCCGATCTGTCCTCAATCTGCCGTCACTGGGTGAGTACTAAAGTAATTAAAGTGCTCGCATCACCCAAATCTCCTTCCTAGACCGCAACGGACGAACCCGGCAGCCGAACCATTCGATGAATGTACGCTACACCGGGTGAGCTAGCGAATGTCACTCCGTAAGCGATAGACATATTCCATGAGCACTTATTGCCGCTAACTCTTCATTAACTATGACGACAGAGGCACACTTTTGAAAGACATCTCCATAATTCTTCGAACAAGAAACCAGAAATGCTTAGATAGCAAGCATAAAATAATAATATAAATAGCGTCGTTCAATAATTCGAAAGTTTGTGTGACATTATTGGACTATGTCGGAACTGAGGGACGATGTCCCTGAACCGAACCAAAAATTTCTAAGTCCACCGACGCTATCGGTTTCTTATCCGGCATCGCAGCATATGTTGTTCCGAAAGGGAAAGCTTGAAATCCTCCGAATCCCTTTCGGTATCCCGTCGGACCGGATGAAACTTTCGGACGTCCGTACCCGCTTCCGCGGAGCGTCCCGACCCAGCATCGTCGGATAAAATATATGCGACAGATTCAGTTGATGCTGGGACGCTGCGATAAACTGTGCTATTAAGGAAAGCACGTCCGTTCCCGAGGCCTGTGCAGTAGCGGACTTACGATGCATTGCCGCTGGAAGCTCCGTGTACGTTGACTCCCGCACACTTCCTATGCGTACGTCCGGAGTCTGCAGGCCTCGAGTCCCCGGCTACCGACCCAGCGCTGTCGGATAATTCTCGATCCGACACCGTTTCTGTCGGCTGCTGGGATGCTGCGATAAGCTGTGCTATGTACACAAGAATGTCCGGCGTCGAGACCTGTGGAGGCGCAGTCTATCGCTGCTTCGCCGAGGGCAGCTCCGCATCAGATGGCTCCCGCATACTTCCTATGCGAACGTCCGGAGTCCATCGGTCTCGAATCCCTGGCTGCCGGATGGTGTGACCTGGTCGCCGAAGAATCCTTGATCGGCGAAGCTGGTAATATATCGGCGGTCACGCAGCCAAGGTGCGGTCGTGTGCGCTGACGAGAAGAGGAAGCCTTAGCAGTCTCAGCGGACTGCCTATACAACGGAGCGTCCCGAGCGACGGACGTATGCTCCGCTAGCGACACATTTGTACCACAACATCTGGGGCCAGATGTTGTTGAACGAGAGAGGGGCCTCTCTCGCTTGCCGTCCGGATGGACCGGAACGAGCTATGAACCGGACTAAAAGGCTTCCTCCGTTCTCCCTCCGATCCGCCGTCACTGGGTGTGCATTAAGTTAATTTTATAGTGCTCGCATCACCCCAAAATTCCTTCTAGACCGCAACGGACGAACCCGGCTGCCGAACCATTCGGTGAATGGACGCTACACCGGGCGAGCTAGCGGACGTCAAAGGCCGTCGAACCTACTAGGGTCCTCTTAGGCAATTGGCGTATTACATGAGCACTTTTCCGCTAGCCCTTCATTAATTGTGACGACGGAGGCACACTGTTGGAAGACATCACAGATACATCACCCTAATCTTGATCGTCTGAAATAGAAATTGATAAAGTAGAGTGACCCTGCGGGGAAAGGACCGGAGTGTCCAAATCTCCAACAACATACCGTGACATACGCTTCCCATATTGTCATCGAAATCATACGATACAGAACAGGAGTTAATGCGAGTACACTGACCACATATAGAATGAAAATAAGGTCAGAGGAAGACTTCCTCTTAAAACAATTGATCAATATCCTTTCAATGTGAAAAGAAAACAAGTCCTGGTACTCGCACTAACCCCTGGCAAAATACATAATAATAATATGATCCATTAATATAGAAAAAATAATTGAAATCAAAATATTTTGAAAAAATATTTTTTCAGAACAGCCCAAGTTTCTGAAAAGTAACGTTGAGCCCCAATGGATCCCAAGCCTAAGTGTGGAAAAAAAATTTTAAAAATGTTTTAAACAATTTATTCAACACTTACGAACAATAATAATGTATCTAGTTATGATTAAAATAACATAAAGATATTATTATTTAGAAATCCCCCCCTCACACAGAGGGCTGTTGTAAATGTAAACAATGAGTGTAAAAACACTAAAATAAGACTCCAGGCACCCAGGCCCGAAATCAGTTACCAAAAATACACCATCTGATGCAAAACAGAGACTTCCAGGGAAGAAACTGCAGAACATCAGATGGTAGATGCAGAACACAACGCCTAACCACCCGTAGGTGAAGACGTAAACATGGGGAAAGAACAGAATTCATTCTGTTATTCAGCTAAAACTCCCAAGAAATTTTAGTAATAATAATTACATAAACTATGCCAAAAGCATGGGAGAATAGCAAGGGGGAACTTAAAGGACAGGGAGAGAGGAAAAACACTTGAAAAAACAGTGTAACTAAATAATCAGAATGACAACAAAATGGCTGCTGCCTTGAAAATAGGTAACTTAACATAATTTCATTAAAAAATTTTAAGTTACAGCCCTGATAATATTCTGTCACACATTCTTTTCCTCTCCTCCTTTTCTATCCTCCTTAGAATCACCATTTCACTAATATTTATGTGTCTGGCATCATTTAAACTGAGATTTAAAAGCACAAAGATCAGTCAGATGTTAACTGATGAAGGGCCAAACTTAGAATGATAAATGGCGCCAATTTCGGAACGTCCTTGACACTGCGCATGCGCAGTAGGGGCGAAGTGTGGAGGGCCTTTCAGGACATGTTTTCTTTAGTTTTAGATGCAAATTTTGGGGATTGGGGGGCAAAATTTGTGTTTGGCCCTATATTTTAAGAGTTAGCACCAGCTATGTCTGGGTCATTGGTACAGTATAAAAATAATCATTCTCAAATGTCACTGGGAAAGAATCCTAGCAAAAGTAAAGATATAAATTTGGTATTATTAAACTTACTTCATATACATCTGGTTTAAGTTCTGTAAATATTTATCTAAATCAGATCTGTCTTCTAAAATGCCAGCTATGTGAGTCTGCAATAAATGAACAATTTATTGGAGAAATGTCACATCGAAACCTTTCATATTTTCATTTAATCCAATTTTAAATTGTTAGAATGAGTTTTCTGAAATTGAATAATGATTTAAAATTCAGTTCCCCACAATTAGTTGAATCCACAAAAACTGATATCAAAATAAATATGAAATATTTAATAGTTCATGTTACAATGGGGTAAAATGGGGTAAGAATAATGGACTGATGAAGAGATTATATTAATAAGTGAACTGATGGGCAAATGGGTGGGTGGGTGGGTGGGTGGGTGGGTGGGTGGGATGGGATGGATGGATGGATGGACAAGCTGGATGGATGGGATGGTGGGATGGATGGATGGATGGATGGATGGATGGATGGACAGGAGGGCTGGGAAGTTTTGAAATTTGCATTTCAATTTGGTTTCAGTCTCAGTTTTGTACAAAAACTTGGTTTTCGGTTCAGTTTTCAGTTTTACAAAATATATTTCAGAGGTTGATGTACACATAAAATGTGTCTGTATTTGTCATCCAAGTCATGAGGCTCATACAGCATGTTAAGTCACCCAGGTTACTCAGTGTTCACCACTCTTATCAGCTGTGGTAGGCTACTGTAGTGGGCTACAGTGGTGGAGCCATGGGGTATCTAGGGAGCCTAGTCCCCACCCAAATCCCACTTGCTCCTCCCATCCCCAAATTTGAAAAGATTCTTTTTGATTTCCTGCCCTCAGTACAAGTACAGTACCCTCAGTCCTGCGATTCACCTCCCAACTCTTCACCAGCATGGTTCCCCAGTATTTCAAACCATGGCTGCGCCACTGGTGGGATCTGCCTTGTTCTGTCAGTGAGATTTGAGGCCTTGTTAAGATGCAAAAATTTACAAGAAAAGCCACATTTTAGCAAAAATCAACATTTCCTTGTTTTTTAAGGAGTCGCTTAAGCCCTCACCCTGGTTTTGGTGGATAATATGCAATTGTTGTGAGTATTTCGGTAATTATCACATCGCTTCAAAATAGACTGCCAGGTTTCTTAATGGTTCCTGCTTCAAATGACAGTGGAATAAAAGGAACACAAATCATATTTTTTGTGATTTTGATAACTGTTATTGAAGTCGTGATATCCAAATCACTTTTTTGGTAACTCACTCACTCCAATGTTTTCACAATATCTCTCTTAATTTTGACTGTAGAAGTTCGTTTTTGATTTGATTTTGCCCAAACATAGAAATTTGGTGAAGTGAGCAGTGCCAAGCAAAGATATTGCCAACTGTACTTCACCCTCTTGGCTGATCCCAGATGGCTGCACAATGGGATTTGAAAGTTTGCAATATTGTATCTTGGGATTTGCTGTGTACACAAAATACACATGGGAAAACATGTGTTGATTATAACAACTGCATATTGGGAATGCAGCATTAACATGACACTTGACAGTTTATACCTGACAGACCTGCAGTACTGCACGATTCCTTAAAGTAAGTTCTAATAGTATACAAACAATTCTCAATAAGTTTTAAAAACTTTCAGTAGTTACCTGCTATCCATTTAACAGGATATGTTCTATTTTAATGTAACTATTTTATTGTTGACAAAAAACAGAACTGCCAATGCGCAGCGTTATCTCGAGCATGTAACACTTTCAGAGAACGTGACAAAAGTCGGGTAATTAACTTAATTTACCCGTCATTTTTCCCATGTGAACTTTGAGGTTTCAAAACTCAATAAAATTTATGTTCACCTCCAATCTAATTTACTATGCGTCGTATGCAGATGATTTGTGGTCAAAGATAAATTACTTTTACACCATATATTGTCAGATAACTTTCAATACCTATTTGGTTGAGTATGAGTGAGCCTGAGGCTGTGCCCGGTTCATTAAATTTACTTAACGGTTCAAACTTGAATCGCATGTGTAGATTCTCATGTCAGACTTTTTAATTTTTCTTATTCCTTCTTGTGGTGGTTGTAGATATTGTTTAAGATATAAGAATTTGCTACCACTATTTTGAGGGGATTTGTTGTCAATCCTCTCAAAATACAGTGTATACCTTTGCCCAACATTTCAGCTTTTGGCATGCAGAAGTCATGCGATTGAGAGATTGTAAACTTACCAATTCTGGGAAATTTGTTGAAACCAAAAGTCACATTTTTTTGTTAAGGTGTCGGTTCGGTTTCGGTTTTTTAAAAAAAATAAACTGAACCGATAAACCGCCTAGCCCTAACAGACAGATGGATGGATGGATGGATGGATGGATGGATGGATGGACAGATGGATGGATAGAACATTGTGGGTTATTTCAAAGGTTAGAGAATCGGATGGAGAAACTGACATCTGGCTGGGCAGACAGATATTAATATGTAACTGTGAAAGTTGAATGTTAATAACCTGTAATTTTCCTGTGAAGATATTCTGTACTAATTTCGCCATCACAGTATCAGGACTAGAAAACACATCATGAACTAACTCATTGGTACGCCGACAGATAGGCACAACTTCTTCAAATACATCAGCTCTATAAAATGCATTCTGAAAAATATTTAATAATATACCCTTATTTGAACAATTAGGAATTTTTCTATAAAAAATTCCAGATTTTGACATTATTACGAATAATTACAATTCCTTAACATTTACTGAAGAAAAAGGTCAAACAAAATTTACTTATTTATTCTGGCTCAGTTCTGGTAATTCATCCTTGTTTGCTCGGCAAAAAATTGCTGTGAAAAACTGGTGCTTCTATGGCAATTGCTGTGAAGCCTGTTCGATTGTGTCAAAATCACCAGAGGGCAGGGCATAGTCTCAACTGCCATGTATATGTAGTATGCGGTGAAGTGAAAACTTTCAAGTGACTTTAACATGTGAAAGTATTTCGAGATACATGTGTATACAATCACAATCATTGTTCAGAATCTTTCACTCAATTAGATCATGCCAATATCATGAACCATGTGAATGCTGAGAAAAAATCTTGGAAGTAAGCAGGCGTCTTGCCTAAATATGTATAGTATGAGTGAAAATAATATGCAGCATAACCACAAACTTAGTATCTCACTGCTTCTGTGTTGATAATACCAGAATCTGACATCAGTGTCTGGAAAGCTCTTACCTTCTTCTATGTTAATAACACCAGACTGTGACATCAGTGTCTGGAAAGCTCTATAAGAGCTTTCCAGACACTGATGTCAGATTCTGGTATTATCAATATAGAAGAAGCAGAACACCTAGTTTCTAGTGGTTATAGTGCATCCTGTACTGTAAATTGTAAGATTAGCACTAAAGCGTAGTTCAACCCACATGGTTTGATTCCTTATGTTACCTGGAAGTTGTGAAATTTCTGCCACCACAAGGCTTTCTGAAGAAGCCATCTTCGGCAGTACTTTTGCTGTGGATATTTTTCGTTTCCTCGGAATTTTCCTCAGCATGGCCCATTGCTCAGGGTGAATTACCAGGGCTGCTGGCTGAATTGTGAGAAATTTAAGTAAAGGCCAGGGGCAGGGCTTAAAATCCTTGTGAGAATCAGAATCGATTCTCGGAAATGATTCCAATAATGAAAGATATGACCATCAACTTTGATTCTCGCAAAATATTCATTTGATTCTTGTCATAAAAGTGTCCTAAAAGACCTGGAGAATCCTATTTATTTTTTGTTCCCTCATAATAAGGTAACACTTTGACTGTGATCACTATTTAATTCAGAATTTCCTTCGTCATCTATTTCCATGTCTATGACCTCCCTTCATAGCTGTGGGTCAGTGAGTACTCAAGTCAGTTTATTGTCTTCCTATCATTCCTTTCCCACGTAAATTTACCTTTACACTATGCAACCCAAGTCAAAATCTTCAGGTCCAGTTCATTGGTAAACTCTTAAGAGTTTCTTTCCATTAACATTGATTTTCTTTTCCCCACCCACTATACCCTCCCCTCCATCCCCAATGTGTCCATTAAAATATCTCATTAATACAACATGGAACCCCCTTGGCAGCGGAGTCTAGGTTGCCTATACAGGCAGCCAAGACTCAACTGGAAACGACTGCCAAGGTACTGTATCTTCCATCAGCAAATCCACCCAAAGCCTGCATGATGGAACAATTGTTCTACATGTAAGACGAGAAACTCACCAAAATTGGAACTGGGCCCTTCAAGGTTAACCCTTTACCCAACCAATCACCCACATCTGCCCACGCAATATGCAAATTCAACAGTTGACAAAATATTATTTTTCAAACAATTTCAACAAAACCATATCATGTGACCCTCTTTGGAACGAGCTCGTCGAGCTCGTTCCAAAGAGGAGTCACATGATATGGTTCTGCTGAAATTTTTTGAAAAATTTGAAAAAATGATATTTAAAATAATAAATTTTGATATCGTCTGCATTGGGTAAAGGATTAAACTCTAGTGAATTTATAAAGATAAGGTTTGTTTTAGACAATGAAATATGTACTGGATGTACTACTCATGAGAGTATATATAACAAATTCTAAATTATTTAAAAACTGACAATTGATTCTCTCTCCTGGAGTATATGAGATGCAAAACCAATTCTTAGGAATCGAGACAAATTTTACCCCTTATGGGGCAGGAGATTTTTAGATTTTTTGTTACACTCTGATAGTCTACATCCTGTATCTTTTCATTTATTTCTAGGCAAGTCTTGATTAGGGCTGTCATGATTAATCGATTGTCAATCGGTCAAGCCAAAATTGATTAGTATTTTTCGTTGTCGAGGAATCGGTAAATTTTATCCCATTTTAGACGTTTAATAATTAAAAAGAAATTTGATAAAAAAAACTATTGTTTCTAAAGGTAAAAGGTCAAGAACGTCGACGTTAAACCTCAAGAAGCATTTGTCTTTCAGATACATTCAAAGCTTTGATGTTCTGAACTTTTGAACCGTCAATGTAATAATCAAGACTGGTCGGCAGTTGCGAACTTGCGAAGTTCGCAACTGACAACCAATCTTGATTATCGCACTGACGGTTCAAAAGTTCAGAACATCAAAGCCAAGACTTGCATAAAAAGAACAGCCAAGGCATTTTGAATGTAGTTTGCAGGTTTACCTAAAGATTGCATGTTGGGACACCTGTTCTGTTGCAGTAAAGGTGATTAAAGTTGGAATTAGGTCTTTTCCATGGTTAAGGCCTGAGGATAGTTGTGGACAAGTGTACTACCGCCTTATACATGTACCAGGGTTTTTGACTCGCTCCGACAAGAGTGATTTTACTCTGAAAAAACACTCTCTAGAATCGAAAGTAGTCGGGTGTGACTATATACTAATGTAATGGAAAGGGAATTAGAAATGGTTTACAGGGAAGGGGGGGGGGGATTGGATTATTGAGTCCAAATTATGCTTATTTCAGTGGCAAGAAATCCTGTCCTGAGCATGAGTATCTAGTGGCAGCAATAAAGGAGTTAAGAGGGTTCTCCTGTAAAACAAAACTGGCTGTATACAAAAACTAATTATCTCAGTAGGATCTATGGACATTTATTTGTCTAAAGTTGGAAAAAAATGTATAAGGCCTGAAACATGATAAAAATCTGTTTCTTAGGCCCTCCCACATGGTCCTTTTGGCTGCCACATGCTCTCTTTTTATAACCAATTGAAACTTAAAAAAATAAAAATTAAATGGTTTACGTCTGATATGTTACCCAAGTTAATAAAATTGATAAATTTGCCCCTTGAGTGCAACAATGCTCTTTGTAATGCTTTAGCACTGCAAAGCCTTCTTGCACTCAAGGAACGAAATACACCACCACCCATGCTATTCTGTAGATTATGAGGTCCAAAACATAAAACAAACCACGAATATGAACTTTTGCTGGATAAGAAATAATTAAAAAAAACAAAAAATAAAATAAAAAACCACCCACCCACAGGCAATTTTACAAAAATGGCCTGAGAAACAGAAGATCTACTTTGTGGGGTCTAACAATGATTTATTTCCATCAACAACCCTTAAATATGATTCTTCCTCTATGATTATTGATACCTTTTGACTTTCTTCAATGAATGCATCTATACACTGTCCATAGCCCTGCAAAGAAAAATACAGTGAAACATGCAATTTCATTGTTTATTCATTTAAAATAAATTTTACCCCTTATGGGGCAGGAGATTTTTAGATTTTTTGTTACACTCTGATAGTCTACATCCTGTATCTTTTCATTTATTTCTAGGCAAGTCTTGATTAGGGCTGTCATGATTAATCGATTGTCAATCGGTCAAGCCAAAATTGATTAGTATTTTTCGTTGATCGTTATTCTCTATTGATTGTAAGCCTTTGCGAATCCTAACCTCTGGTTCGAATCAAATCTCAAATCGAATCCTGGAGAAGATTTTAATCTGAATCAAATCCAAATCAAATCCATCAAAGGAAATTAATCTGGCAAGCTAATCAACTATTCCAATTTTCACGATAAAAAAATGAATGCAAATCATAAATGATTGAGCGAATAGGGTACTTGAAACAAAAAGGAATCACGTTAATTGTCTATGCATGCATATTATAATCACCTGGTACAGACCCCAAGCTCACAATGAAATTAGTTTAACTAAAGTAGTTCAAATTTTGTTCTGATACCCATTTCATAATGACAAGCAATGGAATTTCACCATTTTGGCAAATAGTCATGACATAACATCATATGCGATAGACGTACTTTCAATATCCAGAATGTGTATTTACATTTGCTGTGATTTACGTCTAGTGTGATCGTATCTCACCGCATTCTCGCGATGACTGTTACTGAATTGCGATAAAATGTATTGCCAATATTTCATTGTTCACGTAAAAGAATTCAAGAACTGCACATGCATAATTATGTATCTGTAATTTGCAGTTAATACAGTCGTAAATTGGTAATTCGCAGGCACCGATGTGTAGCTTATTATCGTAGATTTGCGCATGACAAACTGCACTATGGATTCAAAATTTTGAATACCTGACAATGGATTTGAATTGAATCGGATCCCATAAAGGATTCAAATCTGAATCAAACAATATCAATATGGATTTACATAAGAAAATTAAACATTTTCGTGTACTAACCAAGCCTGAAAATAAGCAGACTGTCATCTTCAAAATGAGGTCCCCAGAGGGTGAATTTGGTGATGCTACCCTGCACAGCAGGGTAGCATCACAAAATTTATCCTCTGTGAACCTCAGTCTGAATCAAGGTTTCAGGCCAAAAACAGAAAGATATACCTAGAGGATAAAATGGCACACTGCATGGGATAGCATCAGCAAATTCACCCTCTGGAGACCTCATTTTGCAAATGACAGGTTGCTTATATTCAGGCTTGGTACTGACACTTACAAAATTTGATTGATAGTGCAGTTCATTCCAATAAAGACTCTGAAGCTAGACTTTTAAGACAAAATATGAAAATTTCAGGGCTAAAAATTCATGCGAGAATCAGAATTGATTCTCGCAAATGATTCTCACAAGGAAAACGACAATCAACTTTGATTCTCACAAAATGTTCCGTTGATTCTTGTCATCGATTTTTAAAATGCCCTTAACCTTTAAGGGACTAGAGATTTTTCCATAATTTTGCTACACTTTGATAGTCTACATCCTGTTACTTTACTGCTGTGGGGGTGCGGTGGCGTTGCAGTAACCAGTTCTTGTCAGATCACCGAAGTTAAGCAACGTCAAGCCCGGTTAGTCCTCGGATGGGTGACCGTCTGAGCGATCGATTCAGACTTCCACATTGTGTCCTTGGGCAAGGCACTTAACCCCGATTGTCCACATGGGGGCACGATGATGGGTGTACTCAAGTGTACTGAACATCGATGGTGTTCCTATCTTCAACCAATCTAACCCTGCCTGTACGGCAGCACAGAGTTATGATGTTCGGGAGCTGGCAGCTGCTCGTCGTTCCTCGGTGGTTCTCTCCAGGTACGCGGGCTTCCTCCACCTGTAAAACTGTCACGGTCATGATTAGCCATAAGTATGTGACCTTAAACACCAATAAAGTATAAGTAGTGCATAAGTATGTGACCTTAAACACCAATAAATAAATAACTTTACTGGTGTTATTTTGGCAAGTCTTGCCTAAAACAGCTATCAAGGTGCTTAGAATGTAGCTTGTGAGTTAACCCAAAGACTGCATGTAGGGGCACCTATTCTGTTGCAAAATATGTGAGCAAAGTCGGAAATAGGCCCTTGAGGGTAAAAGACCTGGAGAATTCTACTTATTTTTTCTTCCATCATAATAATGTAACACTTTGACTTAGCAGTGGTGTTTAGTGAAGTCTTGGCTGCCTATAGGGGCAGCCAAGACTTCACTAGAAACCACTGCCAATGCAGGAAAGTTCTACCAGTAAGATCACCAAAATTATGTATGTGTTGGGATATATGTGTTCCCTGTGAGGAAGTCAAGATGTCAAGATAGCTGAACTGGGAGAAGAGGAAACAATAGCACTGTCAGAAAACTGTAACAGACCTGAGAATGTTTGTTTGGGTTCAATAAATAAAGACGTTATTACTTGGTCTCAGGTTGATATGAAGTTACCTTGGGCTGATATCTGAGCCGATAGATAGATATTTTATTTAACGGTATAGTTTACGGGCAATTACATATTTAACTATAAAATACATATAGACAATTAGAAAATGATATTCAGTCTATACCGTAGGGAGATGACATAGCCAGACTGGCTGACTACCTGTCACTCTCGTAATACATTTAACTCCAATACTAACAACGTGTTCTGTGTATTAAGCTTTGATAGAAAAATCTACTAGTATGGATACTTGTGAGTAGCTAGTAGAACTGCAACTTTGACTCGGCTACGTACCCCATTAATTTATTTCTTTAGATGGACGAGTTTCCAGGTTCAAAAAAGGTGGCTAATGGTGAATGTGATAGTGGGTATCCCGACCCATCCATGCTAATCTGATATTATTATGGTTACCAAAGTGGGCGGAGGTTAAATTTAGAAAACAAATATGGCACGGTTCAAGTACTGTTCATCAGTCAAGAAAAACATAACGGACACAATATTATACAAAATAAAAATTAACGAAGTAATAACCTCTATACAGTAACATTACCTTGAAATTACTTAGCACTGTAGCAACTCTTTTCATCTTTCGACGATCACCTTCATGGTGGGCTATTCTAAACTCTTCAATTAGTTCTTTCTCTATCTGATTATACTTATCTACAAATGAGCAAAACATTAGGTTACTAATTTAGGTAATACATTTTATGAAGTGAGGAAACAAGAAAGACAGTTTAACTTTGCCCGCTCCAAATTTCAAATATTTGTTTATCATTTGATTCAACTTCCGATATTCAATTTGAATTTGATGCTTGGATAATAGTTTTGAATATTACCAGGTTTTAACCCTGAACTCTTAACCTGCTGAATATTTTCTAAATATTTTTCATCAAATCTAGTCATGGCTGCTATGAAGCAGCCATGACTAGATTTGATGAAAAATTTATCTAAATTTAACTCCACAAAAATTTGATTAAATATGACCAAATTATACTTATATCAGCAGCAAGAGAAATCCTGTCCTGGGTAGGAATATCCGCCAGCTGCATGCAAAGAGTTAAGGGCCTGGACAAGTGTCATGAATTCCCACCAGCATCATTATATGTCCAGTGAATTAGCAGTGATTTATAGTCAAGTCTTGGCTGCCTGTAAAGGCAACCAAGACTTGACTAGAAACCTCTACCAACGTAATTTGTCTATTGTCAGTAGGACCTCCTAATGATTGTATATTAAGGGTACCTGTACAGAGGTCGTAAAAGTTGGAAATAGACCTTTAAGGGTTAAGTTCATTAACAATGAGATTTCAGTTTAATGGACATATTCTACCATTAAAAATGCGATTCAAGGATTAAAACATCGATAAATATGCTTAATAACATAAATACTACAAGTTTTCTTTTTTATTTCATTTAACCCTTTACCCAACGAATCGGCCAATGTATGATGTCTTCTAAAACTGACAGATTGGCAGGGGTGAAAAAAAAGCTATGTTGAGCTCATTCGTGGAACTGTGGTAGAATGATACAAGAATAACTCATTCTGTATTTTCCTAGTGTGAATTCCACTTTGGTACTATCAGCAAATCTCAGTCAAGTCAGATACCCAATACTGAACCGATACTGCAGTATGCCCCGTAAAAATATCCAAACCGATACTGAACTCAAAATTCCAATACAGTGGAGCCCACATAATTGGATATCTCTTAACTGAATAACCCAGTTAACTGAATATGATTTCCCAACACAAAATCATTTACCATACCTCAAGTACAAATTTGACCTGTTAATTGAATATAGGCTATAGAGTAAACTTCTGTTAATTGAATAAAAAATCTTATAACCTGTCGAGAAATTACCCTGACTCTCCCCAGTCTTCCTTTGTTTATAGACCTTTTTGGCCTCAGTACATCCAATACAAGCATTTAATCTATTATATCTTGTTTGACACTTGACAGAGCTCATGGAGCACTGTCAAACAAGATATAATAGAGTAAATGCTAAGTTTATCTCAAGAATACAGGAAAGTGACATAATCCCTAGTAAATGAATACTGTTAATTGAATAATTTTCATTGGCAAAGTGGCTATTCAATTAACAGGGTTCCACTGTACCACCCATCTCTATACACAGGGTCATTCTTTTAGCCCTTGTCTAATTAAGTGATTTCCACTGAATCTACATCTGAAATATATTTCTTCAACTGTTTGTTTGTTTGTTTGTTGGTGGTTAACGTCACATATTTATGCACCATGGCTAATCGTGACACAACTTGGAGATGAAGTCAAGTTTAGTCAATCGTTGATCTACATGTTGCCCATTTTAGAGGACTTTCACCCCAAGCATTGGTGACTGGGTCCTATTTTACTAGTAAAGCGGAACTGGTTTACCACAGTAAACAAGTGCTGCTTACTTCCCGGGGTTCCCACAGGGAATTTCTTCAACTAAAAGGTCTGATTTGTCTTTATAAATAGAAAATCTACACTCACCTGCAATCTTTCGTCTGACTTTGTCAAACCTACAAAAAAAGGAAAAACTGCATGATTATCACTCAGTGTAAAGAAGAATTAAACAAGAAGAATGTTACTGAGGTAACACATGCCCCCCCCCCCCCCCCCCCCCCTTGTGATCTTCACCTTGCAGATGCGGCGGAAACTATTACACGTGACACACCTTCTCACTGTCCTTAATATTTGTAAAAAGTTTAACAATTGTACTATGATTCGTTTCTGAGTTATGGCTGAGACACGAATATTGACCGATTTTTAGTGTGACCTTGAAATGAGGACCTTGACCTTGAAGGTACAAACTCGGCTATGGTGTGTGATACATCCTCCCATGGTCCTTTATAATTGTGTGAAGTTTGATGACTGTGGCCCTAACAGTTTTCGAGTTATTGGCTCGGACACACACACAGACGAACACACACACACTTCAATCACTATATGCCACTCAATTCAAGTCGGGGGGTGGGGGGGGGGGGGGGGGGCATAAAAATTAATAAAATGATTCATTTAAACAAGAGGCCCCACGATGACAGAGATGCTCACCGTTGTTTAACCCTTTGAACACAAGAGACAGTTGTTTCAGTCCAGGAACATAATAGGTCATAATTTCATTAAGTAGGATAGCTGCTAAGTGAATGTGTGGGGTAGATCAATCAACATTTTCAACGTGCAACCCCAAGTTGAAAAAATTAATTGGTCTAACCCCAAAAAATGAATATGGACTTTTCCAATTGCTACCATTGAACTGATATGGAAGATACCACCAGGGTTCAAAGGGTTAAAGGAGGATTTAATTCAGCATCTATGGCTAGTTAATACTACACAGAAATGAAGTCATGTAATTATTTTTATGATAAGCTGAACGATAGCTTAACGAAGAAATTGCGGAAAGACAGAAATCGTATCCCCCACTGTGAAGATATACAAATTTTCATTTTCACGGTATCAATCAAAATGGCGGCTTTCAAAGCATCAGTTTAAGGTGAATACGAGTCAAATTATCACTGGAAATGATCAATTTGTTCTAAAAATGTATAATGAAAAGTAAATCTAGTGTTTTGAGTGGATACCTATCATTTCCAGCAATAATTCAACACGTATTCACCTTGAATTGATGCATGAAACCCGCTAGAACAAACATGGCCTGAAAGTTTGTAATATAAGTTTTTGGTTTGGAACGTCCTTTCAAAGGACGTACAAAACCAAAAACTTACATTACAGACTTTCAGGCCATGTTTGGACTAGAAACCCACCAGCTGAATTAGAT
Source organism: Pictodentalium vernedei (assembly GCA_031216915.1). Lineage (NCBI taxonomy): Eukaryota > Metazoa > Mollusca > Scaphopoda > Dentaliida > Dentaliidae > Pictodentalium > Pictodentalium vernedei. Next base: position 425,447,172 of record CM062292.1, read on the forward strand.
TCCCAGACGCTATCTGTTCCAAATATCAATCAAATCACTTCCTTGTTTTATGTGCTGTTTACTTTCATGTATCTATTCAAGATTGGAATGAGTGGAATTATCAGATTCTTATAAAAAAACGTGTAAAAAAAAAAATCTAGTGTTTTTGAGTGGATACAAAAAATTATCTCACTTGTGATCGAGACAAATGGGTATTTTCGCTTGCGAAAGTGCTCACGAAAAATAAACATTTGTCTCGGCCACTCATGAGATAATTTTCGGTGTCCACTCAAAAACACTAGATATCCTCTATATATCTCTGTTGTCCATGTCATATGATTTCCCAAGTATTGAGATGCTTCCACAGAAATAATGGCCAGGTTTCCAGTATTGCTAAAAATGGTAATTTTTCAAGGACCTGGAATTCAAAATTTCTATTTCTTTATTTTTCAGTTTCCAGGATAGGTGGCAAACCCTACATTCCAATAAAAAAAACCTCCCATGAATAAAAACCAGTATATTGTTAACCCTTTACCCAATGTAACGACCAAAATTGGCCAGCGTTATTCACAATGAAAGTGTCAATGACACTGTAGCTCAACTTGTCAAGACAAAGACATGTACATGTATAGTATGTGACACAGCAATGACAAACATCTAGGTAATGACCTGATAACAAAGGTACATATAAAGTATTGTAACGGTCTGTACATAAATACTGACCGTTGCCTGTAACAAATGTATAGGTAAAGTATTGTAAAGGTGGGTGACAGTCAGGTGCTAAACTAGAAAGGAAATCTTTGAGTCCCAGAGTGGGTCTGACTGAACCCCAAAATATTTGTTCTGATAGCACAGTGATAACAAAGGCACCCCAAAACACACTCATTCCTGTCCCAAGGTGAAAACAGAGGTACCCAAGAAGTTTCGTGAAGATCAGTTCACAAATATGAGCTGTGTAGAAGTTGTGACAAAAAACTAATTGGACCTAATTTCGGTACAAAATGGCCACTGGCAGCCATCTTGAATTTTGGGCTGCACCCAGAAACACTCGTTCTCGTCCCAAGGTGATAACAAAGGTACCCAAGAAGTTTTGTGAAGATCGGTTCATAAATACAGCCTCTAGCCTGAGCCATATTGACATGTGCACTTACAGTGTATAAGTAGCACTGAATAAATCAAAGTTCATCTAATTTGCATAATTTCTGCACGAGAAAAAAACCCATACTATATGTGATGTATTCCATGTTACTAAACATTCATAGAAAAATTTATTCAAATCAGAACTTTCATACAGAAGTTCTGTACAAAAGACTGATTGCACTAATTTTGGTACAAAATGGCTTCGGGTGGCCATCTTGAATTTCGGACCACACCCCAAAACACTCGTTCTCATCCCACGGTGATAACAAAGGTACCCAAGAAGTTTCGTAAAGATCGGTTCATAAATACTGCCTCTAGCCTGAGCCGTATAGAAGTTGTGTACAAAAAACTGATTAGACCTAATTTCGGTACAAAATTGACACTGTCAGCCATCTTGAATTTTGGACCGCACCCAGAAACACTCGTTCTCGTCCCAAGGTGATAACAAAGGTACCCAAGACGTTTCGTGAAGATCGGTTCATAAATACAGACTCTAGCCCGAGCCATATTGACATGTGTACTTACTGTGTGTAAGTAGCACTGAAAAAATCAAAGTTCATCTAATTTGCATAATTTCTGCACGAGAAAAAAACCTGTATTATATGTGATGTATCCCATGGTACTAAACATTCACACAAAAAATTATTCAAATCAGCGCTTTCATATGGAAGTTCTGTGCAAAAATCAGACTGCACCTAATTTTGTACAAAATGGCTGCCATCGGCCATCTTGAATTTCAGACCGGACCCCAAAACACTCGTTCTCATCCCACGGTGATACCAAAGGTACCCAAGAAGTTTCGAAAAGATAGGTTCATAAATACAGTCTCTAGCCCGAGCCGTATTGGCATTTGCACTTACAGTGCTGAAAGTAACACCAAAAAACATCCAAGTTAGTCTAATTTGCATAATTTACGCACGAGAAAAAAAAAACGCATTATATGTGATGTATCCCATGGTACTAAACATTCATACAAAAAATTATTCAAATCATAGCTTTCATATGGAAGTTCTGTACAAAAAACAGATTTCTGCATTGTCAGTACAAAATGGTGGCTGGCAGCCATCTTGAATCGGACCGCACCCAAAAACACTCGTTCTCGTCCCACAGTCATAACAAAGGTACTCAAGAAGTTTCGTAAAGATCGGTTCATAAATACGGCCTCTAGCCCGAGCCGTATCCAATTGTTGACGGACAGATGGACAGACGGAATGGCGGGCCATGGCATAAGCTCAAATTTGGCTTCGCCAAAGTTGAGCTAAAAATCACCATTCAATTTTCATTATTTTTTCATTTGTCTCTAAAACATTGCTTATGACCCACTGAGCTCATTCCAATGAGGCTCACAAGTGATGTCTTGGAAGCAATAATGAAAAAAAAATTGTTATTCAAGAATTTTGTTTGCAAGTTTCGTTTGCCTTTCATGTCAGATAAAGGGTTAACCAAGGGGCAGGTAAATGGGAGGGAGGAGGAGGGTCATTAGAGTTTTGAACCCAGGGACTTCATTGGAACAAACTTAAATCTGACCCACACTTTAGATACTATATACCAAAAATCAAAGAATTCTGACTGGTGGATCTGAATAAGAGGATTTTTCAAAGAATATTCCAGGTTGTGGTGGCTCAGTAGGTAGTGGTGCAAGCTGCAAGCTGAGAGGTCGTCAGTTTGAATCCCACCTCCAGCAACTGCATTGTGTCCTTGAGCAAGACACTTCACCCCCACTAAGGCGTACTGCACGCTGATGGTGCACTTGTCTTCAACCAATAACCTTGCTTGTGTGGAGTTAGTATGTTGGGGAGCCTTTGCTCTCAATGCTCGGATACTCTGGCCTCCCCCACCCATAAAACTGTCTGACACAAGGTGACTCAGGCTGTCGAAAGTGTCATTAAACCCCAATAAATAAATAAATAAATAAATAAATAAATAAATAAATAAATAAATAAATAAATAATTATAATAAAGAATATTCCTCATATTGAACCAAGTTAAAATTCAAGTTCCATTAGAGAGCCCAAATATTAACACAGGGTCTTGATTTGAGTTTATTTATTTTGGGGGTTTAATGACACTTTCAACAGCCAGTGTCATCTTGTGTCGGAAAGTTTTACGAGTGGAGGAAGCTGGAGTACACAGCGAGAACCACCGAGCAAAGATGAGAAAATGTCAGCCTCCCCAATGCACTAACTCCACACAAGTAGGGTTAGCATTGGTTGAGACAAGTGAACCATGGGCACACAGTACACCTTAGTACACAGTGCCACCATTCTCCCACATGAGCAATCTGTAGTGATGAACCGATAATCGGAATCGGCAATCGGAACTGGCCGGTTATGGGGCATCCTCCGATTATGACAACCAGCAGTTAAAAACTGACAGTTTCCATTTATTCTATATTTAACACTGACTATTAAAATCTCTTTGATATATCTGGCCTTTTCAATAAAGTTTCCTCACATTAGCTGGTAGAGTGCTGAATTATTTTTGGTCATCAAAATTTGTTCACATATGTTTGCCTTGTTACAATTTATGAGAGAGTGCCAATAGGCACTCTCCCATAAATTGTAACAAGGCAAATCCAATCAGACTAAATAATTTCACTTCAAAGGTGGTATGAACAACATCCACAAAATATGAAGCCTTTAAGTGCTGGTACTGACACTTCAGAGTAAAGCCCAAATATGGGCTTCCAGCACTCTACCAGTTAAAAAATGTGTGGAGTGCATATCAGAATATTAAGGGATATGTTGAGCCGAGATATTACAGAATTTATCGTCTGCAATCAGTACAAGATCGCCACTATTCCCAGTTGATCGAAGTCACTGGTCTTCAATCATGGTACTGTACAACACTGCATTGGGTACATGTATAAATAAAATGTGTTCAGTCGGTAGTAGGTAGTACTTCGCAGGCATCACAATACAATAAGAAATTAAAATTGGAGAAAAACTAAAAAACACTCTTTTTTTCGATGGTAGATGATTGTTACGCAACGTACATGTATAAGTCGCATGACTGTCAGAAGGACATTTTAAGTTTGTCAAGTTCATTTTTTAACACTGAAGAAACACATCAAGGGAGGTAACAAGTTGAACAATGAACATTAAATAATATACTCTGACGTCGCGTGAGTTTTTGTAAACAAGGCACCAAACAACTTCACAACACACATTAACATCAAAGTTATTTTTCAATTAAGAAGCAAAGTATGTGTGCTCAGTATCTTCCTGGTTAATATAGCCAAGTGTATTGTATTCTTACACAAAAACGTATTAACACTATTTACCAGAATAAACCACAATCTTCACAAGAGAACAATATTGTGTGATTGTGTCGTTTATAATGATCTTCCCCAACCCCAACCCCCAAAAATGAAAAAATATTATTTTGGCTAATATTGCCCAGCACTAAGCATGCATACTCTGAGAACTTATGTGGTATTAAGCTTTCGTAATTGGTGATTTATCAACGAAATTCAGCAGTATAACAGACACTAAAAGATTTTCTTCTTGGTCCTATTCCAACCATCGGAATCAGCACAATTGGCAGAGAAATAATCGGTAATCAGTTCATAGCAAATTTTGATAATCAGTTCATCACCAGCAATCTGGATTAAGTGCCTTGGCCGAGGACAGAATGCAGTTAACCCTGGTAGGGATCGAACTGTGGACCTTTCAGATTGAATTCCAATGCGGTAAACACTGAGCCACCACGCTCCCAATGAAATGGTTATAACTGAATGATTAACTGGTTATATGATTCACTGAACTTTGAAGTTTTGTAAATAATGAATACAACTTACATGCTCCCTACAGGTAATTCCAAGGCAATCAGATACAGTTTCTGTATAATATCTGCAGCGTGCTGAAGCTGTAAAAAGAATTGGGGAAAAAAAGCAAAACTATATAAATTTTAGAGATTAGCGGTATTGGAATTTTCAGTTCGGTATGGGTTCAGTATCTGACTTGACTTGAGATTTATGGATAGTACCAAAGGGGAACTAGAGGGAACTGTTTTACTGAACTAAAAAACATTTCTCCCCTTCGATTAGTTCCATGCTTCCAACTTACGACTAACAAAGATCAAACTAAAGATCAAATGTCAAGATCATGGAAGTTCAAGATAGAATGTGACACAGCCTGGCTGTTGTATTCATATGCAAAATATCATAAACCTAGCTGAACAATTCAATAATTTTACCTTTATGTCAAAGGTCAAGGTCATATGTAGGTCATGATGGTACATGACACATTGTTTTTTGGTGGTACACTCATGTGCCAAAAATCATATGCCTAGGTCAAAAGATTAAAAAAAGAGTCAAGAATGTGACCTTGAGGTCAAAGGTCAAGGTCATATGTGGATCATGATGGTATGTAACACACTGTCTCATGGTGATGCACCCACATGCCTAATAACATAAACCGAGGTGAAAAGGTAAAAAAAAGTTCTGGCCCTGACAAGCTTACTTGCCCAAAAATCAGTAATTTGACCTTAGGGTCAAAGGTCAATGTCATATATGGGTCATGAAGGTACGCAACACATCGTCTTATCTTGATACACTCGCATGCCAAATCTCATAAGCCAAGGTGAAAAGGTAAATAAGTTTTTGCCCGGACAAGCTTACTTGACAAAAAAATCAGTAATTTGACCTTGAGGTCAAAGGTCAATGTCATATGTGGGTCATGACGGTAGATTGTCTCATGGTGATACACTCACATGCCAAATATCAAGCCTAGGTCAAAGATTTTAAAAAATCAATAATTTGACCTTGAGGTCAAAGGTCAAGGTGATATGTGAATCATGATAGTACGCGACACATCGTCTCATGGTGATACACCTACATGCCTAATATCATAAGCCAAGGTAAATAGGTAAATAAGTTCTTGCCCAGACAAGCTTACTTGCCAAAAAATCAGTAATTTGACCTTGAGGTCAAAGATCAATGTCATATATGGGTCACGATGGTACTTGACACATCGTCCCATGGTGATACACCCACATGCCAAATATAAGCCGAGGTGAAAAGGTAAATAAGTTCTAGCCCGGACAAACTTACTTGCCAAAAAATCAGTAATGAGACCTGGAGGTCAAAGGTCAAGGTCATATGTGGGTCATGATGGTACACGACACATCGTCTCATGGTGATACACCAACGAGCCAAATATCATAAGCCGAGATGAAAAGGTAAATAAGTTCTGGCCCGGACACGGTTGTATGACAAGAAGAAGAAGAACAACAACGAGAAGAAGAAGAATTCAGGGTAAAATAATATGTCTCCCTTTGGTGAAGTGGAGACATAATTAATACTGGAAAAATACAGAAGTTGTTATTCTTGTATCATTCTATCACAAAAACACAAATGCCACCATCAATGAGCTTAACATTGGCATTCTTTTGTCAACACAAATCATACTATATTAATTTTCTTCCAAACACTCCTTAACCTTTAAAGGCCTATTTTAGGCTTTTATAATCTCAGAGCATGTGACCATGACATGCCATCATTAGGAGGTCTGGGGGACAATAGACAAATCACCTGGCCAGTGATTTCTATCCAAATCTTGGCTGCTTAACAGGCATCCAAGACTTGACAAAAATCATTGCTAAACCACTGGACATGTACAGGTTGTTGTCTAATGAGAATTCAGGACAATTCCCCAGTCCTTAAGGGGTTACAAAACTGAAAAGATTCTATTCTTTCATAAAAATGAACACTTCAACTGCAATCAAGCCTCAAAAAGGCCTTTATATAAATAGTGATTGTAGGAAATCCTGAATATACAGATGTTTTGATATTCAATGATTGGTTTTGTTCAGATTTTTGGTATCCCCATGATTTCAGTATTGGTTTGCTAAATTTCCAAGTTCTCGTGTTTATACAAACAGGCTGTATTATCTGTAGAAAAACTGTACATGTACAACCTGAGCAGTCATGTTTAGTAAAGTGATGTCTATCTATTTAATCAGACGACATTTAACTGAAAACAACTGCAAGGCCATAAAGTCTGGATTATATTTAATGTTCAATAAATTCAATCCTATTCAATCTGTACAGTACGTGGAGAGTGAATTGTAACTGAATTACCTGTATTGTGGAGTATGTGGAGAGTGAATTGTAACTGAATTACCTGTATTGTGAAGTTATCACCCAAAAGTATCACTTTGAACTTCTGTACATATGGACAAAAAACACAAGCAATGTTTCAGCCAATGGACCTCCAGGTTCAACCCGGAGGTCCATTGGCTGGAACTTTGCTTGTGCTTGTTATGCTTGACAACAAATTTGCAATTATTGCTTGGATGGAATCTCCACTCTGCGGGCGATTTAGTGATAATACCCAATGAGGGGTCACATGATACGGTTTGGTTGAAATGTTTTGCAGATGATTCTTTGGTTAAAGGGATAATATTATTCATTTGGCTCCTGACTACAGTTAAAATTCAAGACATCTTGAAAATTAAATTGTGGGTAAATAAATAATGACGATAAACTGATATTTTGTTAATTACACTGGTATTCAATCGAAACAGGTTTTAATACCTGGAATATATTGGTTTATTGATATACCGTGTAACACCAGGGGCAAAAAGCTGTTGATTTGAAAAAAATAAGTTGACGATTTGACAATAACCACAATTTTCATTATGCAAAAATACCCTTATGCTTCATGTAAGATTTGTATGGGAGCTCCCGTTTCGATTAACACTTTATCCAACATAGAGAATCAAAAGTTATTATTTTAATTACTATTTTTTTAAATTTAAAAAAAAAATTCAACAAATCCATATCATGTGACCCCTCATTGGAACGAGCTCGATGAGCTCGTTCCGATGAGGGGTCACATGATATGGTTTTGTTGAACTATTTTGAAAAAGTTAAAAAATTTATAGTAATTTATATATTTTTTATACTTACCAATGACCCAGACATAGCTGGTGCTAACTCTTAAAATATAGGGCCAAACACAAATTTTGCCCCCCAATCCCCAAAATTTGCATCTAAAACTAAAGAAAACATGTCCTGAAAGGCCCTCCACACCTCGCCCCCACTGCGCATGCGCAGTGTCCAGGACGTTCCGAAATTGGCGCCATTTATCATTCTAATAACCAGTGCCTGGTAAGCGCTATGTACTCAGCGGGGAGGCAAGAGTTCCCAACTCCTGGGAGGGCCATCCCCGTCTGGGTCATTGGTAAGTATAAAAAATATATAAATTACTATAAATTTTTTAACATTTTTATACTGTACCAATGACCCAGACATAGCTGAATAGTAAAAAGGCTGGAGGGCCAAGGACATAGAGCAAAATGGAATACGCTCAATAAAATAAAATAGAGTCATCCCCTGTAGGGAAAAGAAGTAATAGGCCTTACATGTATCTTTCTTATTTATGATAAATTAGAAAAATACAACACCTTCCAAAAATTGAGCTCCATACATCCATGTACTCTATTAATATCCAATAATCCTTATACTAATAATTTTTAAAGTAAGCCAATAATAAAGTAAGTCTAGAGAATAGAGACTCTTATACTCCTAAAAGTGTGTGAGAATTGCATAATCATGTCCGTTGACATATGCAATATTCAAAAGCTATACTTTAAAAACTAAGACTTGAATGAATTTTATAAACTTAAACTTCTCACTAAACAACCATCCCAATAACAGCTCAGAATTACTAACTCCGGAGGAGGTATCCCCTTGTTTTCATAGTAAAAACAGGTGACCCAAGGGAACACCCTCCCCCCCCCCTTTTTCTTGCCCTGGGTCAAATAGCCCAGAGCGAAGAGGGCAGCCGAACGGAGACACTGCCGAAACAGACAGCCTACCTAGCTATAGTAGCAACTGTTAAGTGAATGACATTCTGAGCAGTAGATAATAGACCTAACAATAGAGGCCTCCAGAAATGGACTCGATATTTCTGAGATAAAATTCATGAATGGATGGCTGAGCGCAATGAGCAGCCTTCAAAAATCTATAATAGCAACACTATTAATGTAAGCCCAAGAAGTAGAAGAACTCTTACTTCAAGAGCCGAAATCTTAAGCACAACTGCTAAGCCAATGATATACCATAAGCAGTACGCTAGTTAATAGAATCGATTAACAATAAAATGGAGCGTAACGTCCTTCTACTAGACATCAAAGACAGAAGAAGCTTACGCCCTTGTAATAAACAGATATCTGTTTATAAATACATAAACTGTACCCGGAAAGAGTAAAGGCCTATGCCCATACGAAGACGGAAGGACCTTAAAATAATAGGTTCCGGATAATAGGAGCCTAACTCTTATGCAACAATCCAACCTAAATAGTAACGGAAGTATTGATTCCGAAACTATGAAAGTGAAAATCATCCATCGATAGTGCATGAAACTCACTGACTCTACAGTAAAAGAGAAACCAACAGAATTACTGTCTAAAAGGTCAGAATTTGAAAACTACTGTTTCCAGAGGCTCAAATGATTACTTAGCTAAATAAGAACCGAAGTTAAAATCCGTATAGGAATTTAATCTAAAGATTCTAAGTCTATTTATCAAAAAGTTACTAACTGACTTAGATAAAGAGACAAAAGACTCAATTGTAAACTATCGTAGAGTGCATAGGTATGAGGTAACATAAACCTATAACCTAAATAACAACAGGCTGCAGGAGATCTTGTGAAACAAGTATACTAAAAACTAGCAATGCGTAGTATGGAGGGATCAACCATATGAACATAATGATCCCTACACCACGACGGAAGAGCCTCCACTTTAGTCGCATAGAATAGCGAAGAAGAGGATCCCCTATAGTAAGAAATCGCGTCCAAAGCTCGTCCAGTACAGTGCTTACAATGCAATACGGACCACACAACGGAATACATGAAGGTTGCGACCTTGCTGGTTGTGATAAAGATGACACGATTTACCCAGTGAAAAAAGATCCTCACATAGAGGAAGACTTCACGTTAAGATCCACAGTAGACAAGAGAGTAAATTACTCATGATCTCTGTGAAGATAAAGATGCTATCAACAGAAATGTATTGTGGTTGTTTATCTTAGCAATATCTGCTAAAACAACAGCGCCGGAGGATACGCGTATCCTATCATTGCGTCCTATAGATCAATAGAGCGTTAACAGTATTAGCTCAGAGATCTGGACAAGCCAACACATACGTCTGCAATAGATTAGCAAGCTGTGTCATAATAAAACATCATTGGGCGCTCCCATAGATAGCAAATCTGATTAAATACTTGTTTGTTGAGAGTCCATTCTGACAGCAACAAGCGACCCGTAAGAGAACGGGAGTGCGATAAAACAATCAGACGACCCCGAATATGACGGACCAAAACTGAACTTGGTGTACTATAACCAACAGACGGATTCTTTCCATTAAATTGAATAACGGAAACGAAAGAGTGCCTCCCTGGTTCCGGAGATACGCCACTACTGTCGAATTAAAGGACAGGAATTTGGGCATGCATTTCTGAATAATGTTCATGCAATGACATAAAGCAAGCCTAAAAAACATTATTCCGCGGAAGTTAAACTGATAGCTAAAAGACTGCGGAACCCAAAGACCCTGGCACTTCGAATCCGTAGGGATCAGTATATATCCCAATCTGTTTGACTGGCAACCGTCATAACAGCCACACTAGGGTCCGGCAACTGCGGCGGCACTCTCTGAGTCAACCACCGAATGTTTGCCCCAGTCTGAATCTCTTGTAACAGTAGATAGACAAGAGAATGTATAAACCAAGCAATTCATGGATTGCCGGAAAGTTGCCGTCGAAGAGAAGCTCCTCCGAGAACGAAGCGACTCTGAGAGAGTTCTTAACCTACTATCCACGCGTGGATGTAGCTAGGGCTGCATCACGTCTAACACTCCAATCAGCCACTGAAGGGCGGAGTTATACGTGAACAAAATACTGCCCTCAAAAGAAATTACATTGAGAATAATATCCCGTAAATCTTTTCTTGAAGACGTAATGATAACGCCTCAGTAAGGCGGATTACGTATAATAAAGCGTCTAAGTTAAGTCTACTATACATAATGTCGTTCCCAATATTGAAATTGGAAAAGACATAAACGGCGAAAAAGAATATATGCAGTCTTTAATCACACCGTCTAGACGCATATGAACTCTCGGTTTGCCCTGCTCTGCCAAAATAAACTATATGTAAAAAAGATAAAATGGCAGAAATGAGTCACGCGGACAAGAAACTAAACTATCATGCTTAGTAGCAGGCTTGTATATATATATATAATATATAGCGTCGAAAAATAAAACACATGTTGTAATGACAATATTGGACTGCGTCGGTAAGTCAGGGACAAAGTCCCTGTACCGATCGAAAAATCCGAGTCCAATGACGCTATAAGTCTCTTATCCAAGATCGCAGCAATGAAGTCCGAAAAATAATCACTGGAAGAAATGCCAGAAGACATGAAAGGCATCTTCCGATACTACTAAAGGGAAAACTCGAAATCTTTCGAATCCCTTTCGCCATCCTGTCGGACCCTATAAAGCGTTCGGTCGTCCGTAGCTTGATGCAACCGCGGACCGCACCGACCCAGCGCCGTCGGATAATTCCTGATTCGACCGAGAAACCGTCAATTGCTGGGATGCTGCGAAACAACTGTGCTAACTCGGATAGCACGTCCGTCACCGAGGCCTGAGGAGCAGCGGTCTTACGATGCATTGCCGCAGGAAGCTCCGAGATCGTTACCCCGTGCATACTTCCAATATGCGAGCGAACGGAGTGTATAGGCCTCGTGTCCCTTGGCTACCGGATGGCGCGACCTATTCGCTGTGGAATCACTGAATGCCGAAACTGATCGGATACTCGAGGTCACGTAGCCAATGTGCGGTCGTGTGCCCTGCTGTGAGGATGAGGAAGCATTAAAGACAGTCTCTCGGACTGTCAATATAACGGAGCGTCCCGAGCAACGGACATATGCTCCGAATGTAAAATATCTGAACCACAACATGCGGTCCCCTATGTTGTTGGCTTCCTCCGATCTGTCCTCAATCTGCCGTCACTGGGTGAGTACTAAAGTAATTAAAGTGCTCGCATCACCCAAATCTCCTTCCTAGACCGCAACGGACGAACCCGGCAGCCGAACCATTCGATGAATGTATGCTACACCGGGTGAGCTAGCGAATGTCATTCCGTAAGCGATAGACATATTCCATGAGCACTTATTGCCGCTAACTCTTCATTAACTATGACGACAGAGGCACACTTTGAAAGACATCTCCATAACTCTTCGAACAAGAAACCAGAAATGCTTGGATAGCAAGCATAAAATAATATATATAGCGTCGTTCAATAATTCGAAAGTTTGTGTGACATTATTGGATTATGTCGGAACTGAGGGACGATGTCCCTGAACCGAACCAAAAATTTCTAAGTCCACCGACGCTATCAGTTTCTTATCCGGCATCGCAGCATATGTTGTTCCGAAAGGGAAAGCTTGAAATCCACCGAATCCCTTTCGGTATCCCGTCGGACCGGATGAAACTTTCGGACGTCCGTACCCGCTTCCGCGGAGCGTCCCGACCCAGCATCGTCGGATAAAATATATGCGACAGATTCAGTTGATGCTGGGATGCTGCGATAAACTGTGCTATTAAGGAAAGCACGTCCGTTCCCGAGGCCTGTGCCGTAGCGGACTTACGATGCATTGCCGCTGGAAGCTCCGTGTACGTTGACTCCCGCACACTTCCTATGCGAACGTCCGGAGTCTGCAGGCCTCGAGTCCCCGGCTACCGACCCAGCGCTGTCGGATAATTCTCGATCCGACACCGTTTCTGTCGGCTGCTGGGATGCTGCGATAAGCTGTGCTATGTGCACAAGAATGTCCGGCGTCGAGACCTGCGGAGGCGCAGTCTATCGGTGCTTCGCCGAGGGCAGCTCCGCATCAGATGGCTCCCGCATACTTCCTATGCGAACGTCCGGAGTCCATCGGTCTCGAATCCCTGGCTGCCGGATGGTGTGACCTGGTCGCCGAAGAATCCTTGATCGGCGAAGCTGGTAATATATCGGCGGTCACGCAGCCAAGGTGCGGTCGTGTGCGCTGATGAGAAGAGGAAGCCTTAGCAGTCTCAGCGGACTGCCTATACAACGGAGCGTCCCGAGCGACGGACGTATGCTCCGCTAACAACACATTTGTACCACAACATCTGGGGCCAGATGTTGTTGAACGAGAGAGGGGCCTCTCTCGCTTGCCGTCCGGATGGACCGGAACGAGCTATGAACCGGACTAAAAGGCTTCCTCCGTTCTCCCTCCGATCCGCCGTCACTGGGTGTGCATTAAGTTAATTTTATAGTGCTCGCATCACCCCAAAATTCCTTCTAGACCGCAACGGACGAACCCGGCTGCCGAACCATTCGGTGAATGGACGCTACACCGGGCGAGCTAGCGGACGTCAAAGGCCGTCGAACCTACTAGGGTCCTCTTAGGCAATTGGCGTATTACATGAGCACTTTTCCGCTAGCCCTTCATTAATTGTGACGACGGAGGCACACTGTTGGAAGACATCACAGATACATCACCCTAATCTTGATCGTCTGAAATAGAAATTGATAAAGTAGAGTGACCCTGCGGGGAAAGGACCGGAGTGTCCAAATCCCCAACAACATACCGTGACATACGCTTCCCATATTGTCATCGAAATCATACGATACAGAACAGGAGTTAATGCGAGTACACTGACCACATATAGAATGATAATAAGGTCAGAGGAAGACTTCCTCCTAAAACAATTGATCAATATCCTTTCAATGAGAAAAGAAAACAAGTCCTGGTACTCGCACTAACCCCTGGCAATCAAATACATAATAATAATATGATCCATTAATATAGAAAAAATAATTGAAATCAAAATATTTTGAAAAAATATTTTTTCAGAACAGCCCAAGTTTCTGAAAAGTAACGTTGAGCCCCAATGGATCCCAAGCCTAAGTGTGGACAAAAATTTTAAAAATATTTTAAACAATTTATTCAACACTTACGAACAATAATAATGTATCTAGTTATGATTAAAATAACATAAAGATATTATTATTTAGAAATCCCCCCCTCACACAGAGGGCTGTTGTAAATGTAAACAATGAGTGTAAAAACACTAAAATAAGACTCCAGGCACCCAGGCCCGAAATCAGTTACCAAAAATACACCATCTGATGCAAAACAGAGACTTCCAGGGAAGAAACTGCAGAACATCAGATGGTAGATGCAGAACACAACGCCTAACCACCCGTAGGTGAAGACGTAAACATGGGGAAAGAACAGAATTCATTCTGTTATTAAGCTAAAACTCCCAAGAAATTTTAGTAATAATAATTACAGAAACTATGCCAAAAGCATGGGAGAATAGCAAGGGGGAACTTAAAGGACAGGGAGAGAGGAAAAACACTTGAAAAAACAGTGTAACTAAATAATCAGAATGACAACAAAATGGCTGCTGCCTTGAAAATAGGTAACTTAACATAATTTCATTAAAAAATTTTAAGTTACAGCCCTGATAATATTCTGTCACACATTCTTTTCCTCTCCTCCTTTTCTATCCTCCTTAGAATCACCATTTCACTAATATTTATGTGTCTGGCATCATTTAAACTGAGATTTAAAAGCACAAAGATCAGTCAGATGTTAACTGATGAAGGGCCAAACTTAGAATGATAAATGGCGCCAATTTCGGAACGTCCTGGACACTGCGCATGCGCAGTGGGGGCGAGGTGTGGAGGGCCTTTCAGGACATGTTTTCTTTAGTTTTAGATGCAAATTTTGGGGATTGGGGGGCAAAATTTGTGTTTGGCCCTATATTTTAAGAGTTAGCACCAGCTATGTCTGGGTCATTGGTACAGTATAAAAATTTAATTTTTTTCAACTGCTCAATTTGCAAATTACGTGGGCGGATATGGGCGATTCGTTAGGTAAAGGGTTAAATAAAGTAACTTGTAGGCGCTAATTCACAGACATTATCAAAAAGCCATGGAGCCCTCAAAAACCTCAATATAGTTACTGATCACTCGTGGATCTTTCTGGGAGAGCACAAACTGCAATGCCATTTTCTATATTCATTGCAATTTACTTTCTCAGAAGCACAAAGGTGAAGTTTGTATTCATATGTATATGTATTTATATTTTGGATTGTCATGATACAGGTACTGTGGGTTTTACTGGAAGCACCGGCCTGGAAATAACCCACATACGACCATTTGGGTTATGTGTGGGTTGCGTAAACTGTAAAATACGGAAACAAACAACAGGTTTCAACAAAGTAATATAATGTAATGTAATGTAACTTCATTTGCAGCACAAGCATATATTTATATACAAATACACTAAATGCATCATGGTTTCACAAGGAACAATATTAGCAATGTTTCTACCAATGTAAAATGACTTACATGTGCTGTGGGGAATGACATAGCCAGATATAATACAAGTTATCTCCACCAACATGTATGGTGTATGGAGATTTAATACCTGGATGTCGGTTTCTAAACATTGAGCCGCAGACAAGGTGTTTAAATGAGACATCCAGGTATTAAATCTCCATATACCATACATGCTGGCAGAGATAACATTTTTGTCCCATTTGAAACACAATAAAAACACAGTGGAAACAAATTTGTGGACACATTTGTCATCCTCCACAATCAGTTGGACCAAATTTGTGAATACTGGAGCGACTATAATTTTTAATAAAAAAATAACTCTTGAAAAAATCGATAATGCAGATCGAGGGCTATTTTGTTGACAGATTTGCTCTTATTTATTTTTTCTCAAGTTGTTTGATTTAATTATTGAACTATTTAATTTATAACAGCAAAATATATGATCGCACTGTCAGAAATCTGATATTTGTGACTGTTTTCAGGTTTTTTGGTTTGATTTTTATATCGAGGCAAGTGAACGCAAAAAAAGCTTTCATTTAGACCATATACCTCAAATGTTTCACATGCCCTTAGACCCTGGTTGTTGCACGGTATCATATTCCTTGGATGTTGGGTGCTCCTTTTGCCATGGTTATTTGTCCTAGGCATACTGAGGGACAACATAACTTTATTAAATTACCAATCTCACATATTTTACCAGAAAATTTGATAATCTTTCAGAACTATCTCAACTCAATGGTTGAGCATTGCATCAAAGTAAGAATGCTGTTTCCATCTTAAAATAAATTTTGTCGAAATAAAGAGCAACAACTAAAATGCGATCTCGCTTCAAACTGAGAAGGAAAAGAATCATCTCCACACCCATTTTCCTATGGGTTACTACCATGCTGTATAGCATAACCTGCCAACAGGTAACAATATGAGCCCTATATTTCCAAACCTGGAAGCACAAAAGTGTTTTTTTTTTAAATATCGGAAACACAAAGTTGTTGATCTAATAATGCCTAATTATTGATTAACCCTTTACCTAATGTAATGGCCCAAAATGGCCAGCACTATTCTCAAAACTCGTCAATTAATTTTCATTATTTTTTTCATTTTTTGTCTCTAAAACATAGGTTATGACCCCTCACTGGAACGAGCTCGTTGAGCCCATTCAAAAGAGGGGTCATAACCTATGTTTTTGAGACAAAAAATGAAAATAATAGTTATTCAATAATTTTTTTTGCAAGTGTCGTCTGCTTTTCATGTCAGGTAAAGGGTTAAATAATACATAGCTGGTGTTCATTGGTGTTCATGGCAGTCAATCATTTGGACAGCTGTGGAGATCAAATTTCCCTGAGTATTCAGAAGTAATGTTATGCTGTTTGTTATGCTGTTTGTTATGCTACTTAGAAAATATGGCAATCAGTCTATTAAAAAAGAAATTCTTGTTTCTCAGGCACCTCCCTCGTCATAGAAAATCTGCCTCATCACAATTTTTTTTACCTGGAAATCTCTTCTTAGACACTATTTTGCATTTGTAGGACAAATATTTTACCAACTATACCTTGTTTGACAGAACTCACAGAGCTTTATCAAACAAGATATAGTTTGTTAAATTTTCAACTACACTATAGGACATTTACACTACTGAGAACAATGGTTTGCCACAAATAGTCAGTCCCGGAAATGAGACGGGTGCAAGTGCAATCGCTCCCGTCAGCACCTGTGTTTTCTATTTTACGGGAGCTAAAAAATGCATTTGCTAAAAAATATTGTGGAGCACTAATATACTGTGAGGGCATATAAATATGTGTTGTTTCGTGAATGCTGCACCTTGTGACCAATGGGAAATTACTCTTATAGTTCAGCAGGTTCTTATACATTCAACCCTTTACCCAACATAATGGTCAAAACCGGTCAGTGCTATTCACAATGAAAGTGTCAATGACACTGTAGCTCAACTTGTCAAGACATGTACATGTATAGTATGTGACACAGCAATGACAAACATCTAGGTAATGACCTGATAACAAAGGTACATATAAAGTATTGTAACAGCCTTACATAAATACTGACCGTAGCCTGTAACAAATGTATAGGTAAAGTATTGTAAAGGAGGGTGACAGTCAGATGCTAAACTAGAAAAGAAATCTTTGAGTCCCAGAGTGGGTCTGACTGAACCCCAAAATATTTGTTCTCATTGCACAGTGATAACAAGGGCACCCCAAAACACACTCATTCCTGTCCCAAGGTGAAAACAAAGGTACCCAAAAAGTTTTGTGAAGATCAGTTCATAAATACGAGCTCTTGCTGCCATTGAACTGGTATGGAAGATACCACTACAGTTCAAAGGGTTAAATGAATAAGTAATTTCTGAATTATAACAGTAACTTGCCACTGGCCACAAAGTGCTGCTTTCTCATAACAACACACATTTATATGCCCTCACAGTATATTAGTGCTCCACAATATTTTTCAACTAGTGCATTTTTTAGCTCCCATAAAATAGAAATCACTGGTGCTGACGGGAGCATTTGCACTCGCTCCCATCTCATTTTCAGGACTGGTGTACACAAGCTTTAAATTTTGAGGTGAGCTGTGACTCTTGTGTGCCACTGCATCTGTAATTTTTACTTTTTGCAAGTGGACAACACCGCACCATGGTTCCACCTCGCGATTGATTAACTCTCACCTACTGAACTGGCTGCATCCATCACATAGTATACAAATTGTGCAGGAGAAAAAAAGTTTTATTTTATTTATTTATTGGTGTTTATGGTCACATATTTCTGCACAATGGCCGATCATGACCACGACAGTTGTACAGGTGGAGGAAGCCGGAGTACCCAGAGAGAACCAGCGAGCAATGACAAGCAACTGTCAGCTCCCCAACATATCAACTCCACACAAGTAGAGTTAGCAATGGTGAAGACAGGTGCACCATCGACATGCAGTACGTCTTGGTACACAATGCCACCATGCCCCCATGTGGGCAATGGTAGTGAAGTGTCTTGCCCAAGGACATAATGCAGTTGTCGCAGGTGGAATTCGAACCGAGGACCTCTCGGCTTGCAGCCTGCACCTCTACCTACTGAGCCACTGATCTCCCCCCAAAAAAGTTTAAAAAACTCAACAAAACCATATCAAGCAACCTCCTTACTGGAAAGAGATTGTTTGGCTTGTTTCAATGAGGGAGTTACATGATGTGGTTTTGTTGAAATTTTTATGTGAATTAGGGGAAAAAATTAAAATAACAAATTTTGATATCATGTGTTTTCTGAAAAGGCTTGAAATTTGTTTGTGCTGAAACTAGAGTTGAACAGAATTTAAATTTCAAGTTCGGTTTCAGTATCGATATTTTTTTATTTATCTCGGTATCGGTATGGTATTCCGTGTCAACAACTTACCTGTACTCACACCGATACCAATATCCGATGATATTTCTGAAAAACTGCCAAGCTATCATTCACCATTTTAAAGCAGACAAAGCCGCCATAGTGTCAAAGTGTTGGAAGTAACATGGACACTAACAACCATCAATCATTTGATGCAGCAAAAAAGCTGAGAGAAAATACCCCATAGGTATTTTCTCTCAGCATCTTTGTTGCATAAAATGACCGGTGATGGCTGCCTTTACACAGTCCACAGGCTCTTTTTGTCATGAATTATTTTCTGTTGCTGTTGTCCTTTCAGTTTTTAACTTGTGTCGAAAATAATTTTTAATACCTAAATTTTGGTATTTTGAGATTCTCTCGGTATGGTAAATTGGTTCAATACCCATACCAAATGGTATTTACTGTGTATCGCCCATCTCCAGCAGAAACAGGCCAAATAATACAGTGTATGCATAAAAATGTCAACAGTACAATTATAATAATAAACTGTAGCATTCCAAGATTTTAAACTCATCCAGGCCTGGCATTCTTAAATCTACAGGAGGGTTAAAAATTGCTCCCCTTGCATGGCCTAAGTGAGCGATTAGCTCTCCTCAAACTTACAAATGCTAAAAGTGACACAATGAAATTTTACTATTGGTGAATTCTGCCGTACATTTTATTTGGTGCTGCTAACAAGAAAGACTGTCTTTGTGAGATGGCTACACTGCCCCTCCTCACCCCAGGCCTAGGCAAGGCCTGGAGGTGTGGGAGGGGCTGTGTAGCCATTTTACAAAGCCCACTAACATAGCAGAGATGTGAAAAGGTGTGGGTTTTATGAATAGTCTGTTGTGATAATTATTATTTTCTATGCCCAGGAGGGCTAGTTTTTGCTCTCCTTAATTTTTTTAAGGCGAGCAGTAGGTGAGTGAATAAATCGCTCTCCTGAAAATACCAGGCCTGCTCATCAAAATTCACTTTCTGAAAATTGGTACGTAAACAACATAATTCAGGTCATAAAATGTGAGAGAAATGATTTTATCATTCCTCTGGTGGTTATCTAAATGAAACAACAGATGAGTGAAAAGTTGTTCATCGGGAACTACAAAACAGTTCATCAAAATGTTGTGTCTTATCATCTTATTTGATAGCACTGTTTTAAAATGTTACTGTAGGAAGACCCCTCTCTTCAATGCTTAAACTCCCTAAGACAGCTGGAGTCCCCTGTGCTTGGTGCAGATGCTTTCAAAATCTGTGAACTGTCATACAGTTGAGTCATCATGGATGGGTCAAAATTCACAGGTTGTCATTTTCTCCAAGCATATAATTCAGAGATGATCCCCTATCACACCTAGCAAAATTTCAACTAACGAAGCACCGGGATTATCCCAGTGCTTCATTGGAGGAAATTTCACTAGGTGTCATAGCAGATCATCTCTGAATTATATATGTGGAAGAATGCCCCAGGCCTGGCATTCTTTAGGAGTGCAGGAATGCTGCACGCCTACTGCACTCCTAGAAAAAAATAAGGAGGGCAATTTTTTGCACCCCTTGATTTTCGGGAATGCCAGACCTGTTTGGGACTGCCTTTAAAATCTATTATCATTTTGTCCCCTGAGTTCCAATGTGTTCTCTGTGCCTACTGGCACAGAGAACACATTGGAACTCAGGTGACGATTTGTCAATGTTGCATTGATTCGCAATAATTCATGACCCATTCTGTGTCACATTTTGATACATTTTGAGTGTAGAAGACAGTCACATAAGAACTGAATGCAACATTTTGAATAATGAGAAGATGTGTGAGCCAATTTTTCCACTATGTAACTAAATGTAGAACAAATTTTTCAGTCACAATATGAATACCTTGAAGCGAATATAACCAAAATAGCATACAGGTTTTTGCATTGAAAATTTCAGGTGCAATTGCACTCACAAGCAATCTGAGGAGGGCAACTGTTTTGCACTCCTTGATTTTCTAGATTGCCAGGCCTGATGCACAACCATAGATTCTGACCCATCCAAAATGGCTGTACTGTAATCGGTCCTCTTTATTATATCCAGAGGAATGGTAAATAGCAGGGCTTGCCTTGAGTCGGGGCTGATCAGCCCAGGCCCCGAGATCAGCCCCGAGGAGCACTTGCTGGGGGCAGGGCTGGGAGCAGTTAACGTTTCAAACGTTAACGTGTTAAATTATTTTAACAACGTTAAAAAAATTTAACCAGGTTATTAACGTTTAACTTTGAAGATTATAATTGTATAATATGTAGCATTGCGTCGTTATGTGTTGACCCAAACCGGATCGCGTGTGCCGATGTCGTCGAATTTTGCACCATTTGACGAAATTGAATAACACGAATAATTTAGATGTCCGTCAAGTATTGACGACTTATTGATTTGCTGGAGAGACCATGAAGCCCTCCTATACAAACGTTGGCGAAGTTGTCCCGCCGATATTTGGGGATACAGCAATATCAGCTTCATCCGAACGCCTATTTTCCATGTAAGGTCTGGTATTCGAACAACGACAGATGTCTTTTTATAAAGATACGGCCGCAGCGATTGTATTCTTAAAAGAAAACATCGCTGAATGTTGGAATTTACGATAACCTGAGAGAACTATATTAACTACTCGTCCCCTGAGTCCCAATGTGTTCTATGTGCCAGTAGGCAAATAGAACACATTGGAACTCAAGAGACGAACTGTCCGTAAGTTCAATCATATTCAAATTCAAATCAATAAAAATGGCAGAAGTTATTAAAATTTTGTTCATTTTAACATTTAACGTCATTTAACTCGTTAACGCAGAATTATTTAACACGTTAACGTGTTACGGAAAATTTTAACTCCTCCCAGTCCTGGCTGGGGGCTTTTTTTCAAGCCCCGACATTTTCCACAAAAAAGCACTAACAATAAGGACAAAATGGAAAATCAGCCCCGAAAAGGCCCCGACCTCAATATGTGGGGCACTTTTTTTAGGCCCCGACCATTTTACTCAAGGCGAGCCCTGAAATAGGTTATCTCAGAATTCGATATTTTATTCTCTGATAATTTGACAATGCTACACACTGTCTTTTCGCTCATGCAGTCTGCAGAGAATTATCTGATTGACTTCTGATTGCTCCAATGACGTTGCATTTCATGTATTATACCAACCTCAAATAAATTTGATTATTGCTGCGAAAAATTGATGTGAAAAATTGAGTAACATTGTTGGATTCCCTACTTTATACTGTACACCAGTGGAGTGAATGGTGTGCAGATGTTCATTGTTTTTTTTATACCAGGACTTGTCAATAGCATGTTTCAATTCAAATGGTAGCGACCAGCATACAGTACACCTCCCACTTTTAAAATCAAAAGACTAAGTGTATATGTACCTGGAATGGATCAGTAAACACAGCTGATTTGGGTGGACCATCCCGTAAGAACTCCTTCAAATAATTCATAAGTTTATGAGCCTCAGCAGCCCTCGCTCTTGGTATATTTACTCCCTCTAGCTGGTCTCCTAGATGCACCACTTTTGTAGCTACAAATACAATTCTCTCTTCCAGTTCTTGAAAATGGGAGTAAACAGCCTGGACAGAAAAAAAGACGAAATTTAAAAGTAGTTGTATAATATTGCATATTTTTTCCACTATCAAGGCATTTATCATACCTTTAATCCTCTACCTAACATGAAAGGCAGACAACACTTTCAAACAAAATTCTTGAATAACTAAATTTTTTCATTTTTTGTCTTAAAAACATAGCTTATGACCTCTCATTGGAACAAGCTCAATGAGCTTGTCCCAATGAGTGGTCATAAGCTATGTTTTTGAGACAAAAAATGAAAAAATAATGAAAACTGAATGGTATTTTTTGTGGCCAGTGCTCAGAGTGCGGTGACTCAGTGGTTACAGCATTGAAATTCAAACCGAAAGGCCCACGGTTCGATCCCCGTCAGCGGTAACTACATTGTGTCCATGGGCTATCCTGACTGCCCACATGGGGGCACAGTGGCGCTGTGTACTAAGACGTTCTGCACGTGGATGGTGCACTTGTCTTCAACTAATGCTAACCCTGCTTGTGTGGAATTGGTACATTGGGGAATCTGGCAGTTACTCACCATTACTTGGTGGTTCTTTCTGGGTACTCCAGCTTCCTCCACCCGTAAAACTGTCTGACACAAGGTGTCAAAAGTGTCCTTAAACCCCAATAAATAAATAAACAAAGTGTAACATCACTGGTATCCCCGTCAAACAGTTGTTTACTAAAAAGGGGAGTTCTAAGTTGAAAAAAGTAGGAAAAGGCCATAACTCATTAGCTCTAAAAAAAAAAAATTGACAAAACCTGTTATTTGTGTATATCCATTCCCACATGGTGGTCTATCAGCATACCAAAGTTCATTTAAATTCAACATCCACTGACTGAGATATGAAGGTCCAAAGTTGTTACGGACAAACAGACGAACCCTTTCTATATCCCCTGCAACCTTCGTTTTGGGAGGGGATAATAAGTAAATAAATAAAATTGTGGATAGTGCTGGTTGTTTTTTGTGGTTACATTGGGTAAAGGATTAACAAGAGTAACAGTTACCCGTGTTTTTTTATAAAACAAAGCCAATGTCACAGAATCATCAATGCAAGCCTGAAAATAAGCAGACTGTCATCTTCAGAATGAGGACCCCAGAGGGTGAATTTGGTGATGCTACCCTGCACAACAGGGTAGCATCACTAAATTTACCCTCTGTAAACTTCATTCTGAATCAAGGTCTCAAGCCTAAGCAGCAATAGGGTATCCAGAGGATAAATTAGCACACTGTATGGGATAGCATCAGTAAATTCATCCTCTGGGGACCTGATTCTGCAAATGATTAATTGCTTATTTTCTGGCTTGCATCAATGCAATAATTTAAAAACAGATTAAATATTTACTGAATGATACAAACTCTAGAGGGAAATCTAGAAATATTTGTTTACCTGATTACGTTTCTGTATCTCAGAGACTCGTTGCCAATGGCGCTTCTCTTCTTCTTTGCAAGAATTCTCCAGCCTTTCAACTTTTCTCTGAATCTGGTCATTTTTGTCTTTCAGTTCTTTAATAGTGTGTTCAAAAGCCTCGCGTAATTCATCTGGATCAAAATCTTTCTTAATATCTGATTTAGATTTTGTTCCAATTGTTCGCCATGCCAGCCTTTCAATAAATTCATGAACATTAAATGGCTCCTGAAGAAAAAACATTACATGGAGAAAGTTTTACAACAGAAAACACATACAGAGAGGAGATTTCTCTCAGATAATAATGTGAAGTAAGTGAAAAAACATAAGGTGGACAGCCCTTAAAATGTGTCCAGGTTCACAAGAATCCAGGTCTCGACAGTGTGCAAAATTTGACGAGAATGCTTGTTTCGTTCGGGTGGTGGTTATGCATCAACAGATGACCAGTTCGCCAAAAGTTGCATCTTAAATGATGAAGTCTGAGTCACTTAACTGGTAGAGTGCTAAATATTTTCTGAGCCTCAAGATTTGTTCACACATTTTTGTCTTGTTATAATTCATGGGATATAGGCTCTCTCCCATAAATTGTAACAAAGCAAATTGATGGAGATGAAGTCATTTTACTAACAAGATAATATGAAGGACATCCACAGAATATGAAGCCTTTAACTTTAGGTACCTGCAGTTCAGAAGAAAGCCCAAATATGGGCTTCTAGCACTCTACAAGTTAAGCAGCCTTTCTTGTGTCTTGAATAGACTTTTGCTGTGAGAGCCTACAGTACAGTCGCCGTGGATTGGTCGTAATCCAGACATGGGCAGTGAAGTCTATGCATGCGTTTACCAGGAAATAAATGAAAGTGTCAATGACTCTGTAGCTCAACTTGTCAAGAGATGTACATGTATAGTAGGTGACACAGCAATGACAAACATCTAGGTAATGACCTGATAACAAAGGTACATATAAAGTATTGTAACGATCTGTACATAAATACTGACCGCAGCCTGTAACAAATGTATAGGTAAAGTATTGTAAAGGTGGGTGACAGTCAGATGCTAAACTAGAAAAGAAATCTTTGAGTCCCAGAGTGGGTCTGACTGAACCCCAAAATATTTGTTCTCATAGCACAGTGATAACAAAGGCACCCCAAAACACACTCATTCCTGTCCCAAGGTGAAAACAAAGGTACCCAAGAAGCTTCGTGAAGATCAGTTCATAAATACGAGCTGTAAAGAAGTTGTGACAAAAAACTGATTGGACCTAATTTCAGTACAGAATGGCCACTGGCAGCCATCTTGTATTCTGGACCGCACTCAGAAACACTCGTTCTCATCCCAAGGTGATAACAAAGGTAACCAAGAAGTTTCGTGAAGATTGGTTGATAAATACAGCCTCTAGCCCGAGCCGTATTGACATGTGCACTTACAGTGTATAAGTGGCACTAAATAAATCAAAATTCATCTAATTTGCATAATTTCTGCATGAGAAAAAAACCCGTACTGTATGTGATGTATTCCATTTTACTAAACATTCATACAAAAATTTATTCAAATCAGAACTTTCATACAGAAGTTCTGTACAAAAGACTGATTGCACTAATTTTGGTACAAAATGGCTGCTGGTGGCCATCTTGAATTTCGGACCACACCCAAAAACACTCGTTCTCATCCCACGGTGATAACAAAGGTACCCAAGAAGTTTCGTAAAGATCGGTTCATAAATACGGCCTCTTGCCTGAGCCATATAGAAGTTGTGTACAAAAAACTGACTAGACCTAATTTTGGTACAAAATGGCCACTGGCAGACATCTTGAATTTTGGACCGCACTCAGAAACACTCGTTCTCGTCCCAAGGTGATAACAGAGGTACCCAAGAAGTTTTGTGTAGATCGGTTGATAAATGCACCCTCTAGCCAGGCTTGGCAATTTCAGGAGAGCGATTTTTTAGCTCTCCTTACTGCCCTCCTGAAAGAATTAAGGAGAGCGAAAAATTGCCTTCCTAAATATTTTGGTTTGGGATGATTGAGATTACATGTATTATGCTCACATTATATTTTTGTTGTAAAGCAAAAATGTAATTTAACTTCGAAGTCACATAACATCACGGAATTTCATTTTGAAAGTGGTTTAGTGGTAAAAGGTAATGGCTGCAACCATACCCAAACACAGTGGCAATCATTTGAAGCAAAATGGGTCACAGCAATATTTTTTTTTTCTGTCAGTTTCAAGTTCAACAACTGACATCACAGTTTGAGGGGTAATTATTCAAGGAATATTGACACTATAATATACTACCATTACTACTATCCTGTCACTTGAAGCACTTGCACCAGGATGTGACTGTAGATTCAAGCAGACCTGTTGTCCAAGAAAGTCATACGCCTACCACTACCACCTTCAACCCCCCTTGGGGGGGGGGGGGGGGATTGAAGGTGGTAGTGGTAGGCATATGACTGTCTTGGACAACAGGTCTGGGCACACACACAGGTCTTGTCAAGTGTGTGTTCGGTTGTTGAGTGAGACATCTAGATGTCTAAGAGATTTTGCTTTACCTTAGTAAAGTTAATAAAATCACTGATGTAGTCTGTTGGTTTCAGTTTCAATGAGTTCGTTCAACTGGATACTTAAAATGCTGTGTAAAGCTAATTGCTCTCCTAAGCTGATTGAGGAGAGCGATTTTTTGCCCTCCTGCATTTTTCAGAATGCCAGGCCTGTCTAGCCCGAGCTGTATTGACATGTGTACTTACTGTGTGCAAGTAGCACTGAAAAAATCAAAGTTCATCTAATTTGCATAATTTCTGCACGAGAAAAAACCCCATATTATATGTGATGTATCCCATGGTACTAAACATTCACACACAAAATTTTTCAAATCAGCGCTTTCATATGGAAGTTCTGTGCAAAAATCTGATTGCACCTAATTTTGTACAAAATGGCTGCCATCGGCCATCTTGAATTTCAGACCACACCCAAAAACACTCGTTCTGGTCCCACGGTGACACCAAAGGTACCCAAGAAGTTTCGTAAAGATCGGTTTATAAATACGGCCTCTAGCCCGAGCCGTATTGGCATTTGCACTTACAGTCCTGAAAGTAACACTAGATACATCAAAGTTAGTCTAATTTGCATAATTTACGTACGAGAAAAAAACCTGTATTATAGGTGATGTATCCCATGGTACTAAATATTCATACAAAAAATTATTCAAATCAGCGCTTTCATATGGAAGTTCTGCGCAAAAATCTGATTTCACCTAAGTCTGTACAAAATGGCCACCAGCGGCCAACTTGAATTTCGGATCGGACCCAAAAACACTCGTTCTCGTTCCATGGTCATAACAAAGGTACCCAAGAAGTTTCGTAAAGATCGGTTCATAAATACAGCCTCTAGCCCTAGCCGTATTGAATTGTTGACAGACGGACAGACAGACGACTGGCCATGGCATAAGCTCAAATTTGGCTTCGCCAAAGTTGAGCTAAAAAATCATCATCATCAAAATTTTAATGAATGAAGCACCGGGTAGTACCGGTGCTTCATTCATTAAATTTTTGATGATTATTCCTGTAATTAGTGTTTGCAATTTAATATTATAGCGTCAGTGGCAATACTGCCCACCCCGTGGAAAGTGACCAGTCCACAGCAGCCGTACTGTATATATACTTCAATTCCATGCAATATATGAACACTTGTTAATGATAAAAAAGCAGTTTCCTAAGATTTTTTACACAGCCGATTGTTCGGTTAGCTCCAACACATGTGAACAGTTAGTCGGTTAGAGTCATTTCTGGAATTTTGCACACTGTCTCGACAAATCAGATAGCCCTATCCCACACTCATTAGCCTTTTGATCAGTTCTCCAAAAATTTTTGTCTAACCTTTTGGTTAACCAATTTTTCTATGCAGTCAATTAACTGGAATTGTCTTGAACAATGATAATACATGTAGCTGCTACATGTATATACTCTTCATGTTTTTCATCATGGATGTTGTTTGGACAGTAATAGCTGATGTACCAGTTATCAGATCATGTGTTCCAATGTTCAATTCCCATGTAGGTATGAACTACACTGTGTTAACCCTTTACCTAACCTGAAAAGCAGACGACACTTGCAAAAATAATTCCTGAATAACTAATTTCTTTCATTTTTTGTCTCAAAAACATAGGTTATGACCCCTCGATGGAACGAGCTCAACGAGTTCGTTCCAACGAGGGGTCATAACCTATGTTTTTGAGACAAAAAATGAAAAAAATAATGAAAATTAATTGGCGATTTTTTAGAATAGCGCTGGCCGGTTTTGGCCGTTACGTTAGGTAAAGGGTTAAAAGCAAAATTTCATGGATTAAAGTTAATATTGTTACCAAACTTCGGATACATTTATTTTTATTTATTTTTTTTTATTTATTTATTGGTGTTTAAGGTCACATACTTATCCATAATGGCTAATCGTGACCGTGATAGTTTTACAGGTGGGGAAAGCCGGAGTACCCAGAGAGAACCACTGAGCATCGACGAGCAACTGTCAGCTCCTCAACATTTTAACTCTGTTCAAGCAGGGTAAAGCGGTTGAAGACATGTGCACCATCGACGTGCAGTACGCCTTTGTACACGGCATCATCATGCCCCAATGTAGGCAACCGGGATAAAGTGCCTTGCCCAAGGACACAATGCAGGTCGTCCCGGACAGGGATCGAACTCGGGACCTCTGGCACAGAGGTCCAACTGTCTACTACTGAACCACCGCGCACCCCTCTTCAGATATATATGTTGTGGTCACCATACTTAATTGAGTTGTGAAAATATGCAGCTAGTGTTTAATAAGCTAGACCAACTTTATTGAGCATGCACAGGAATGTCTGCTAGTGCTAATTTGTCTTGGATAACCCTTTACCAAACGTAAAAACCATCCAGAAAAAATCACCATTCAATTTTCACTATTTTTTTGTCTCAAAACAATAGCTTATGAGCCCTCATTGGAACGGGCTCACTGATGGGTTTTCTTGATCGATCTATCACTTGGATAAACTTTGGTTAACCGATTAATCACTTGCCCTTATTGGTAGCTGAATCATTGCCGTAGTGTTGATGATTTATAACATTAACACTTTATCCAACATAAAGGATAAAATCAGCCAGCTCTACATTCAAAAATCTCCATTCAGATTTTATTAGGTTTTCAATTTTTGTATCAAAAACATAGCTTATGATATCTCATTGGAACAAGCTTGTTGAGCTCGTTCATATGAGGGATCATAAGCTATATTTTTGAGACAAAAATTGAAAATTTTTTAGTAATTTAGGAATC
Source organism: Pictodentalium vernedei (assembly GCA_031216915.1). Taxonomy (NCBI): domain Eukaryota; kingdom Metazoa; phylum Mollusca; class Scaphopoda; order Dentaliida; family Dentaliidae; genus Pictodentalium; species Pictodentalium vernedei. The sequence goes on from CM062292.1 coordinate 425,476,321, forward strand.
TATTTTGCAAGTGTCATCTGCTGCTACCCGCATTGGTAAAGGTTAACTTAAGAATTACCAGTTCCAGCTACTGATACAGTTTGATGATCATGCAAGTGAACAAGTATGTCATCATGTAACTTGCATGCTTTACTCTGTCTCATATAATTGATGTGAGTCAGTGTGACAATGTTTGCCTGTTTTGGAGCAAGTTTGTTCCTTTGTTAACCCAGAAAATACGGTAGTTCAAAAGTAACGGGTAATGGGTCAATTACTTTTTTGATCTATCAAGACATTGATCATTGGTTAATCGGTTAACCATTTCAACTCTAGTGTTATGGTCTAATGTTTATAGATCATCCAATTTTTCCCCAACTAACCTCAAATTGATAATTTACATTTAAATGACACCAACAAACTAGATTCAGCCCTCTATTTTGTCTTATTTTTCTACTGCTCAGCTCTATGCAGGCCTGAAAATAAGCAGTCTGACCATTTGCAGAATGAGGTCCCCAGAGGGTGAATTTGATGATGCTATCCCATACAGTGGGCCAATTTATCCTCTGGGTACCTCATTCTGTTTAGTTTTGAGACCCTGATTCAGAATGAGGTTCACAGAGGGTAAATTTAGTGATGCTACCCTGTAGTGCAGGGTAGCATCTCTAAATTCACCCTCTAGGGACCTGATTTTGCAGATGACAGTCTGCTTATTTTTTGGCTTGGCTCTATGTAGTATTTATTATGATCCAAATGACAAATGATGTTTTAGAGATACCGTAATCAACTCCAGGTACCATGATTTCATGTAAAACGAAGCTACTTTGTCACATTCAATGGATGCATTGGTGCCATTTTTTTAAAATGGATCATAATTATACAATAACATGATTTTCGAGAGCATTGGGCTTAACCCTTTACCCAACGCAGATGATATCAAAATTTAGTATTTTAAATATCATGTCTTGAAATTTTTCAAAAAATTTCAACAAAACTATATCATGTGACCCCTCGATGGAATGAGCTCGACAAGCTCGTTCCAACTAGGGGTCACATGATATGGTTTTGCTGAAATTTTTTGAAAAATATTTTTTCAACTGCTGAATTTGCATATTACGCGGGTGGATTTGGCCGATTCATTGGGTAAAGGGTTAATTACTGGACCTCCATTTGTGATTAGCATCCCAGCAGTCATAAGCGGCCCGACTTTGGAGAAAATCTGTACTTGCCTGTGTCATCGGAGAAACAAAAATAAAACAGCTTATGGGAGAATATTTTACTAGTACCAGGACATGAAGTGTATTGATAAAAAAAAACAAACAAACTGCTTTCACAGTTTCTGTTTACATGCATTTTTTTCAATCAGCTGTGAGATTAAATAGAATTTTTACGGAAAAAGTCTGTCACTAAAAAACACAGCTCGAAATGAATATCGTCACAGACGATATACCGGTATTAAAAAAAAAGGACGATATTTAACCGGTTAAGATTTCAATACCAGTATTACTGGTATATCAAAATACCGTGCAGCCCTAGGCCCGAGGCAATAATCATGTTGTTATTATTATCAATACTTAGAAATTATAAGAATGATTTTCAACCCTTTTGGATTTAGAATATTTCTAGAAAAGAATCGCTCTGAAACACCGTTTATTAAGCAACTTAAGGCAGAACACTTCATATTTATCTCAATACACACCAATGAAAGGAAAACTCATTAGGGAAATGTAAACATATTTCCAGGAAGACGAAATGATGTCATGCACAGAATGTCATCACATGCTACACGGCGAAATCGTGCCCACATTTAGGCAACTAGGATAAAGTGCCTTGCCCAAGGACACAATGCGGGTCATCCCGGATGGGGATCAAACTCAGGACCTCTACATGTAGCATAGAAGTCCAACAGTCTACCACTGAGCCACTGCGCACCCCTATTATGCTCCTTACAGGCTGTGTAAATTAGTATTGACATGAAGGTAGCACACAATGAATTGATAATAATTTGAGATATGTTTCTGTGTCCATTTATTTCAGATAACAGCAGTCTATCCACTCTATGTTTTTAAATTCCCCAATGCTGGATAGTCTTGGAGTATTAAACGGAAAACAATATTAAGTTAATATGGGTGGAATTTCAATGCGGAGGGTGAAGACGGAGTCATTAGGGCAGTCACAATTAATCGATTGTCGATCGGTCATGCCAAAATCGACTAGTATTTTTCATTGTCAAAGAATTGGTAAATTTTACCCTGTTATAGATGTTTAATAATTAAAAAAAAATTGAGGAAAAAACTATTCTTTCTAAAGGTAAAAGGTCAAGAACGTTGATGTTAAACCTCAAGAAGGCGTTAGAAGCATTTGTCTTTTAGGTACATTCAAAGCTTTGACGTTCTGAACTTTTGAATCGTCAGTGTAATAATCAAGACCAGTCGGCAGTTGCGAATTTCCGAAGTTCGCAACTGACGACCGGTCTTGATTATTACACTGACGGTTCAAAAGTTCAGAACATCAAAGCTTTGAATGTACATAAAAGAGGATCACCTTCTTTGTTTACTAGAGGTAGGCCAACTGACTTGAACTTCATTTATGACTTCAAAGAGAGGGAGAGTGGGGGAGGGGGGGGGGGGGGAATCATCTAAGTACGATTAATCGATTATGATCAATTATTTGCAACGATTAATCAATTCCTAAATTCAAAAATCGTGACAGCTCTCATCCAACATTCAACCAAATACAACAAATGACTAATACAGCGGTGTTAAGGTGCTATAAAAGTAATGGAATTTTGTTTATTTTGAAATTCCCACCTCTGATATTCCTTAAATTCAAATTAAATATACACAAATTATACATCAAAATAAAGGTGAAGATGTATAGAACACGAAACACATATGTAATCAACTCACAGGGTTGACAGTAGGCATCACTGGTTCCTGGAAATCTGCTAATATTCGTACAGAACTGATAAGTAAACAATGTTTCACGAAAACAAATTGTGGCCAAATGTGCTTCACACATCCAACAACACAGCTAGGGCATCAAAATTCTTCATAACGCAGTGGCAGAGCTGCATGGGGTAAATTCCAAAACCTCTGCTTTGGTTTACATTCAAATGTACTTTCGATTTCCGGTCAACGTCATCAGACGGAAAAGGCATCGCCGGCTAAAATCAAATAATCAGAAAGATCGCATTAATACAGCATACTATTATTATATAGAGGCTGCACAGATGCCATAATTCTATGCAAGGTATTATGACACCTGTTGAAATTTCTTAGAATTACAATTTTGTTTGTCGATGGAAATTCGTGATATCAAGTGATTTGCACATGTCTGTCGAACATGGAATCCATCTTCATTCTTCAATAAACCCAGACAGTGTTATCCTTTTCCTAAATGCAGTCCTATCGCTGCATTCGAAAGTGCTTTGAACGCCTAGCTTGTTCTTGGATATCTGAAGCACATTTGACCACAAGTTGTTCTAATGAAATATTATTTTATTATCAGTTCTGGTACTAGTTCAGCGATCTGAATCTCGATCTCATTCGCACAGAGCAGGTTATCAACCCCCTCTGCGCAAATGTGATCGAATTTCCGATTCTGCATTGATCAAAAGGTCTATTCATTACGGCACCATTACCGGGTTATTGTTTTTACTGTTTTATATTTATACAAAAACATGGACGATTTCGAAACATTCGTTGATGCTTCGAGAGTATTAAAATAACGATAATTAAAGGATAAAACATAGTTTGGATCAATAAACTCTGCCCAACTGTAAGGAAATACGTGGACTATCGATTGCAGCCGGTAATAAGGGCGAAAGCTTGATATACAGTACGTGGAGAGTGTATTATCACTAAATCACCTGCAGGGTGGAGATTCCACCCAAACAATAATTGCAAATTTGTTGCAAAGCACAACAAGCACAAGCAAAGTTCCAGCCAATGGATCTCCGGGTTATTCCCGGAGGTCCATTGGCTGAAATATTGCTTATGTTTTTGTCTACATGTGCAGAATTTGACAGTGATGCTTCGGGTGATAACTCCACTCCCCAGGTGGTTTAGTTACAATCCACTCTCCACGTACTGTATATTCCTATTTTCGAGTTTTGAGTTCCCATAAAAACTTGATGGGAACTTTTTCTATAGGATTGAAAGGGAAGAATCTGAATGTAGAAGGGTAGCCACTACGTTCAGATTGCTGAACTATTCTGGTACGAATACAGTTACAGACTTCCAGGAACCAGTTGTGCCTGTTGACAACTCGAGATGAGTTAATTACATATGTGTTTCGTGTTCTATACATCTCAACCTTTATGTTTTATTATGATGTATAATTTGTGTATATTTAATTTGGATTTAAGGAATATGAATGGTGGAAATTTCAAAATAAACAAAATTCTATTACCTATAACACCTTAAGGGCCTATATAAGTAATGGAATTTTGTTTATTTTGAAATTCTCACCTCTTATATTCCTTAAATTCAGATTAAATATACACAAATTATACATCAAAATGAAAGTTGGAATGTATAGAACACGAAACACATATGCAATCAACTCATAGAGTCGACTGTAGGCACCACTGGTTCCTGGAAGTCTGCTACCGTATTCGCACCAGAACTGATAATAAAATAATATTTCATCAGAACAACTTGCGGCCAAACGTGCTGCATATATCCAAGAACAAAGCTAGGCATTCAAAACACTTTCGAATACAGCGATAGGACTGCATTTTGGAAAAGGACAACACTGTTTGCATTTTTTATTGAAGATGGTTTCCATGCTCGACAGACATGCGCAAATCAACGAATTTCCATCGAAAAACAAAATCGTAATTCTAAGAAATTTCAACAGGTATCATGATACCTTGCATTGAATATGGCAACTGTGCAATCTCAATCTAATAACAGCATACTGTATGAAGGCAATCTTTTTCATTATTTGATTTTAGACAGCGTTGTTTTTACATGCTTTTTCTGTCCGATGGCGTCGACCGGAAATCGAAAGTATACTCATACGTAAACAAAAGCAAAGGCTTTGGAATTTTCCCCAATGCAGCTCTGTCGCCGTGTTTTGAAGAATTTTTATCCCCCAGCTTTGTTCTTGGATATGTAAAGCACATTTGGCCACAAGTTGTTTTCGTGAAATATTATTAAATTATCAGTTCTGGTGCGAGTACGGCAGCAGACTTCCAGGAACCAGTGGTACCTACAGTCGACTCTGTCTATGTTAGTTCAGCGATCTGAACGTAGTGGCTACCCCTCTACGTTCAGATTCTTCCCATTCAATCCTATAGAAAAAGTTCCCATCAAGTTTTTATGGGAACTCAAAACTTGAAATTAGGAATATATATCAAGCTTTCGCCCTTATTGCCGGCTGCAATCGATAGTACACGTATTTCCTTACATTTGGGAAGAGTTTATTAATCCAAACTAGGTTTTATCCTTTAATTGTCGTCATTTGTGTACTCGTGAGGCGGCGACGAAGATTTCAAAATCGGCCATGTTGTTGTTTAAATATAAAACAGTAAAAACGATAACCCGGTAATGGCGCCGAAACGAATAGACCTTTTCATCGATGCGGAATAGGAAATTCGATCTCATTCGCGCAGAGGAGGCCATCAAACTCGGTCGCATTCGCACAGAGCAGATTATCAAACCCATTCTGCACAATTGCGATCGAATTTCCTATTCCGCATCGATGAAAAGGTCTATTCGTTTCGGCGCCATTACCGGGTTATCGTTTTTACTGTTTTATATTTAAACAACAACATGGCCGATTTTGAAATCTCCGTCCCCGCCTCACGAGAACACAAATGACGACATTTAAAGGATAAAACCTAGTTTGGATTAATAAACTCTTCCCCAATGTAAGGAAATACGTGTACTATCGATTGCTGCCGGTAATAAGGGCGAAAGCTTGATATATATTCCTAATTTCGAGTTTTGAGTTCCCATAAAAACTTGATGGGAACTTTTTCTATAGGATTGAATGGGAAGAATCTGAACGTAGAGGGGTAGCCACTACGTTCAGATCGCTGAACTATGTCTATGTCAGACTATGAGTTGAGTACACATGTTTTGTGTTCTATACATCCCAACCTTCATTTTGATGTACATTTTGTGTATATTTAATTTGAATTGAAGGAATATCAGAGGTGAGAATTTTCAAAATAAACAAAATTTCATTACTTATATAGGCCCTTAATGTCGAATAATGATACTGTGTGATTCACTGATTGTGAAGTCTTGAGGTCAACGCGGAAATAGGCAATGTGATATGTTTTCGGGCTTTAAACAGCACAACGAATGATAAATCTCTAAACCTGTTCCACTTCTTGTAAAGACATGATGAATCAAAACATAAACCACGGCACTTTAGAAAAGAGTAAAATGCTATATGACAGAACTGTATAAATCATTTCCATCCGAAAAGTAGGTGTCAAAAAAAAATAATAAATATTCTATTTCAGTGGAACATGGGAGGTAACTCGAAGAGTGAAGTGTAGTGAGTCAGTTGCTCAGCTGCTTGAGTTCTGAATTTGGAAAAACTCGTGGAATAATAACCACCTCACCTCACAGAACGCGGCGGTTCTGTATTACCTTCTAATTATTCCTGCAATATAGCTTATTTTTTGTTTGACCATATCCAGAAACGTGTTTTAGTTTTTTGATGTGATATGTCCTTACCTCACAAAAAATTAATTCAGTGTTTCTTTTATATTTCCCCGTATGCCCACTGGAGATACCTGTATTTTCATTCATAAAATCTACTTGATGCACCTTTTCACGAACTTGATAGACAATAAAACACCAGAGAAATTTGCATATGTCTTTGTGACAAATCGACCTGACTACTGTAATTATTTGTTTGTTTGTTGTTGTTTTTTTGTTTTTTTGGCTTAACAAACACTACCATTGTAAAACTATAGCACATACAGATTTGTGCAGCCAGAGTGGGCACTTGTAAGAAACAGAAAAAAACATGCCATATAATATTTAACCTTCCCGAACAGCATTGGCTCCCAGTATATCAGAGGATCCACTACAAATTATGTCTACTGGTTTCCAGATGTCTACGAGGCCTTGCACCTTCTTACCTAATTGAATTGTTGACTTGTTGTCAGTGTCGAGTAACGAAATTTTGCTGGCATAGGTAATAGTGAAATCGAAGACTGCGGGTAGCACAACATTCTATTTAGCTTCTATCACTTCGAGGAAATCTTTCCGAAAACCACAGAAACCGCCCTGGCTCTGGGGTCATTCAAACAAAGCATGAAAACACACCTTTTTCAACATGCATTCTACTAGCAGCATCCCTGAATTATCGATTAAATAGATCATGCTTTTTAAATTGTAAAGCCAATGAGCACCCTTTTTGATTTTAGGCGCTTACATTATTAATTATGTATTAAAGTAATTCTTATTTCATATATCATAATTTATGAATTATTAATTTAAGACGAAAAATACTGTTTCTGATGTATAAATATGCAACCGTGATAAATTACACTAGAAGTATCTTGTCGTGCGGCATATTGTCGTAGTGTCAAACAGATCAGAAAGTAGGAGGTTGACTGTGAGACCCCCCCCCCCCCCCCCCCCCACACACACACACACACACACACATACACACACCACCGCCACCCATGGCAATATCCGTCGGAGAGTTTTGATGCCTCTCATGAAAAGTGTTTGTCCCCAAAGCCAATATTCTGAAACCCACTAATTCGCAAAATGTTTTCTTTTTACGAAACAACAAATTCCTTTATGCAAAAATACCCCTATGCTCGATATACCATGTGTTGGAAGCACTGGTTATAGGCATACGGCAATCGAGTAGTCATGTGCACGAAAGCGCTCCTTTATTATTATTATTTTGAATTACAGCTGTTAAACGAAATTATCTTAATAAAAAAATAATAATAAACCAATGTTTCGGGACTGTTTCATCTATTATTGTTTTAAAGAAGTATACTGAGTTAGGTTTCAAGTTTGTACCGACGGTCAACGACCCGGTAACACTGTCTGAAGATTTTAATTCCCGCCCTTTGATAAGACACCATTATATTGCGTCGGACTTCTACACCACACATTTACTGAACAGCTATCCTATTTAATGACGTTATGACCTATCATGCTCCAGACTGGAAAAGCAGCCGCTCAGGGTTAAGATTTCTGGTGTTTGGTGACAGTATTGCCTCGAAAATTCATATACTAACATTTTACGGGTGTAAATTACTCTCGTCTCTGATTTCGCGTGAGCTTAAAACTGCTCCCGTCAATTTTGTTCATTTCCAGCACTGAGTATGTAAACTGTACATAGAATTACAATGGCGCCTGGCAGATTGGAAAGTCTCTATTAACAGTTCTTTGCAAATGGGAAATGAACGGCAAAAGCAAATCGAACGAAAAGATTTCTTCGGAACTGTAATGTTAATTTATAAATCATGTAGCCCGTATATTAAAGCTAGGTAATTCTTCGGTGGCCAAGCTAGAGGGTGGGGGTGAGGTGCCCCCCACTCAAATTCTCAGTGTGTTCCCAATTCCCCATGGAACACCAGAGGAGTTTTCTGTACGAAACTTAACGGAAGTTAATGAAAAATCGCTCAGTAGGCCTAGTTTTGAAGAACTTGTCAAACCGGGCGATAAACAGACAACCGATGAAAAGTGATAGACCCATAAATATAGTTCGTCCCGAAATTTAAGCAGTTGAGCTAAAAATATTTGTAGCATGAATTCAAAGGTATGTCAAGAAATTCACATGCGATCGTCCTCAAAATAAAATTGTCATTTTTAACCCTTTACCCAACGTAACGGCCAATACCGGAGAGCGCTATTCTCAAAAATCGACAATTAATTTTCATTATTTTTTCATTTTTTGTCTCAAAAATATAGGTTATGACCCCCATTAGAAGAGCTCATCGAGCTCGTTCCAATGAGGGGGTCATAACCAATGTTTTTGAGACAAGAAATGAAAAAAAAATAGTTATTCAAGAATTTCTTTTGCAAGTGTCGTCTGTTTTTCATGTTAGGTAAAGGGTTAATGAAGCAATTCCAAGTATGCGTGGTGTCAGTAAAGTAACCGTTCATCAAAGTAACGTAGATTGTGAACTCAAACTCCTGACACTGGAATGTGTATACTCTCATATTCAGTTGGGTTAAAAATCAACAGGGCTCTCCACAAGACCGGTGAAAGCGTCTTATTGATTTGTGTATCAGAGGCGGCCTGGCCGTATGGACACCTGGGGCCCACTAAATTGATGTAGCCCAACACCTGTTGGTACGTGAAAATGACCAAATGATCTGATTGCATAGACTGTCGGTATATCGTTTTTTTCTCTTTGTGGACTGCCAATGGCAGACGACATATAGAACATTTTGATATATCCACAGTCGCTCAGATAAAAGGAGACAGCGTTCTTTCAATTTCAAAAATCAAAATATTCTCCGATTGGACCGAACTAGGGTTTTCCCCATCGGCACCCCTCCCCTCCGGTACAACTTTTTGTGTCGAATGATCAATGAAGATGATACAAAAAACGTCATCGAAATGCCCTCCATGTGGACTGTCATTGATCGCTCAGATGCAAGAAAGCCGCGTTCATACAGTTTGCAAAATCAAAACTTTTCCCCATCTGGAGCCTCTTTGGAGCATTCCCCGGTAACTTTACTTGGTCCAGCCCGCCCTGTTGTGTATAAGCAGTAAAATATCAGTTTTAAATGGAAGGAAGCTTGGTGATGTGTCAGTGAAACCTACTTCTTACGCAAAGAATGCTGACCAACCATCCACTATTGATTACGGACTTGTAACGAAAGACTATTTCAACAAAATTATAAGTTTCCAGGTAAGAGAGTTAACAACCTTTTCAGATCACTGTCCTACTTCTTGCAAATTAGCCTTCGACGGTGACTGGAGCCCCGCTCCATGAACCAAACTATCTTATGACCTATCGACCACACCAGAGAGTCTAGATAGTCAAACAACTTATACTAAAGCACTAATTAACAATACTGCTGAACATATCCTCTTAACCCTTTACTCAACGCAGACGATTTCAAAATTTGTGATTTTAAAAAAAGTTTCAAAATATTTCCATATCATGTGACCCCCTCATTGGAAAGAGCTCGTTCCAATGAGGTTTCACATGATATAGTTTTGTTGTAATTTTCAGAAAATTAATATTTTTTCAACTGCTGAATTTGCATATTGCGCGGGCGGATGCGTCCGATTCGTTAGGTAAAGAGATAACCGGAATGATTTTAATAAAGCTGTTTATGACTTCAACGAAATCCTTATCACAACGGCAAAAACAGTCTAAAGTTCAGGCAATTCAAAAAGTGTAAAAATAATTATTGAAAAACAACTGTACCAAAAATTGTCATGGCCTTGCAAGAAATATAAAAGGAGTTATCCATAATGTTAGTAGAAACAGGCCTAGCATTCTTAAAAACGCAGGGGGGCTAAAAATCGCTCCCCTCGCATGGCCTAGTGGAGCGATTAGGTCTCCTCAAGATTACAAAAGTTAAAAGAGACAAAATGAAGTTTTAGTATTAATAAATTTTGCCTAGTATCACCAGTATCACTAAAATGTGGAGTCTCGAAAGAATGGGTTAATCAGATACTCAGAGAATAACGGATTTATAAATTAATGAATAGATGGATTAACACATTAAGATGTTTTTCACCCATACAATCCATTACAATGCCCACTTGGTTAATACATGTGTCTACATGTTATTTTCACAGCTACCAATGTTGATTGTTTTATTTTAATAAGTACCAATTAGAATGTTTCGAATTCTATTGCAACACTTGGAAACTTAAGGTTAATATTAACAAGTCAAAAATCATGCTTTTTGGTAGAGGGAACCCTCCGAAGAATCTTAAACTCATATACAACAACTGCGAGCTTGAAATTGTAAAGCCTTTTAACTATCTTGGTGTTACTCTTTGTCGAACTGGTACATTTGTAGAAGCGAAGCGGCAGTTAATAGCCAAGGCCACAAAGTCTATGTATGAGGTTTTCAGAATAGGTCGAACCAATACGTTGTCCATAAGAGCACATCTTGACTTGTTTGATAAAGTTGTCGAACCTGTTTTACTTTACGGGTGCGAGGTTTGGGGGGTGGGAGATAACTCCGCAATTGAAAGGCCACATTTAAAATTTTGCAAACTGTTACTGCACCTAAAAGACTCAACTCCAAGTTTTATGGTTTATGGTGAATTGGGCAGATACCCGATCACAATAACAATTAACCCTTTACCCAACGTAACGGCCAAAACCGGCCAGCGCTAATCTCAAAAATCGCCAATTAATTTTCAAAATATTTTCATTTTTTGTCTCAAAAACATAGGTTATGACCCCTCGTTGGAACGAGCTCATCGAGCTCGTTCCAACGAGGGGTCATAACCTATGTTTTTGAGACAAAAAATGAAAAAAATTAGTTATTCAAGAATTTTTTTTGCAAGTGTCGTCTGCTTTTCGTGTTAGGTAAAGGGTTAAAATGCGGATGATTAAATTCTGGTTCCAACTAATAAATGATAAGAACAATAAACTATCATCGGTAATTTACCAACTAGTCCTTAAATTGATAAATCAAGAAAATTTTAGTTTCCCCTGGGTCGGTGAAAAAAGAAAAATATTAAACGACTGTGTGTCTCATATTTCTGGCAGCAACAATTCGCCGAACTGAATCCTAAGGTGGCAAAGTTAATAACTGAAACGTCACTTAAAGATCAGTTTGATCAGTTTACACAAAATTAGCATAACAATGTAAATACCTCAAGTAAGGGAAGAACATATAAATTATTGAAGGAAGATTTCGCTTTTGAAAAATATCTATCGGGTCCCATAGAGGGAAACATTTTTACACTTGTAAAATTCAGAACGGCAAATCATTTTCTCCCAGTCGAAAAAAAAATGCCGCTGGAGTGGCATTCTGATAGCAGAGCGAGTATGTCGATTTTGCGTGGATCGCAGGGTTATTGGCGATGAATTCCACTACATTTTCCAATGCCCAGAATCCTCCAACGATAGAAATTCATTTCTTCCAAGAGCATATCGAACCAATAGAAAGCTGAAGATTCTTTTATCTAGCCCCAAAATATCTGTTGTTAAAAAAGTATGTAGATTTATTCGATGCATAAATAAGAAAATTGATTGTTCTCCTGGGTAAATTAACTCGCCACACAGTCCACTGCTGAAAACGATATATTATTTTGTTTGCTGTTGCTTTCCTTTTCTTTCTCTTTTCTTCTTTTTTCCTCCTTGCTTTGTTTCTCAGATTTCATTAAGAGAATGCAGGCATTGGTTCTCCAGTCATATGCAGACATGGGTGACCTAAACTAAACTCATGGGAAAAATATGACGAATCAAAATAATAACTGGTTGGGCCTCTACCTAACCGAACAGTTGAGGTCAACTGTAGAAAGGTGCTCGTAGAATTGAAAATTATCGCCACTCGCCACCGGATCGTGGCCTGTGGCCCCTGGTTGGAGCGAGCGCGATGCGCTCTCTCCAATGAGGGATGACGTGCCGCTTTTTGGGAGCAGCGAGTGGAAAACAGAAAACAAACAAATAAAAAAAAAACGAACTGCAGTTTTATTAAGCAGTGTTAGGCGGTTTTGACATTTACCTTGGGTAGAGGGTCATAGTGTTATTTCATTACACCCTCTGTGCGTAGCTGATTGGAGTGCCTAATGCCTGGACGCCACACATGTGTGACAAATGACTTTTTAAAGCAATAATGTAAAAGTCTTTAAACCATCGGTAGATGGTGAAAGAAATAAATGCAATGCAGTCCAATGAATAATGTTACTTGGAAATTATACATATAAAAGTATGTTAACTCTGTAAATTTGGTAATTCGGATAACCGATTGCAAGAACGTTGGACGGAGAGTTTGGTAACCGCTCCCGTCACTACTTTGGATTACACGGCGGAAGACCGGGAAATTTTCACTAAGCTTCGTATCAGCAATCTTAAGTTAGCTATTGAGAAATAAAAGGGCGACATTATTAACCGCCGAAGCCTGTTATCGACAGGATGCGTACTCACTGTGAAGCTAACTCTGAGAAAATAGAAAACGAATACAATTTTCTTATGGAATGTTCACATTATTCAGAGCTTCGGTCAGAACTATTTGTTCTGATCAACAGTGAGATCGACGGTTTTATTGATCTGAGTAAATTTGAGAAATTCAAATTAATATTTGAAAATAGAACCCCCAGTTTATGCCATAAAATCTGCAGTGTGATCCGGGATTTTTTCGCAAGACGCTTATTATATGTTTAGTGACGTGTATTGGAAATTCTAGTTCACATCTCCACGATCTTTTGCATATGAAATTAATAAAAAAAAACATATATTGTACTTTGATCATGGAAAATTGGTGGATGAAATTGTAATGTTTTGAGTTCTACTTTTGTTCATGTTACTTGTAGATTATCGCATACTGTCCTGTATTGGATGTTTTATGCTAATAAATGTTATGTTATGTTATGTATGATACACGTTGCAGTCCAGTAAATAAATTTTCCACCTCCATGGATGAAGTGTGGTATGAAAGAGTCCGTAACGGTTATGAAATATAATTGTTCCATAGCGATTATAATGGTTACATAACGGTTGTTAAAAAAAACAAAAATGCCCTTGTCTCGTCCGTGGTGGATTGTGCTGCATCTTTTGTTTGTCTGAAAATAAAAAAAATGTATGCGTTAGTTGCCCGCTCCTTTCCCATTTAGCAATTCATGAATTGACCCTTACCGGTTATGTTTTTTATTGGGAGCCATTAATTTAAATATCCATCAAAAGCAGCCAGCAACAATGGCGTATCACAACCTAAGGTGTATTTACTGCTTCCGAGGTGAGTTGTTTTCAGTTTTTTGGGGCCTGTTCAGTAGATGTTTTTATTGGGGACCACAATTTAAATGCCCATCGAAAGCAGCCAGCTATACAATAGCGTATCACACTCAAGGGTGCATTTACTGCTTCCGGGTTAAGCTTTATGTTTTGGGGTCCATTATTAAGTGCCCATCGGAAGCAGCCAGCTACAATGGCTTATCGCACCCAAAGGTGCATTTACTGCTTCCGAGGGGAATTGTTTTATTTTTTATTCTTGGGGACCATTATTTAAATCCCCATCAGAAGCAGTGCAACAATAGCATATCACACCCAAAGGTGTATTTACTGCTTCCGGAGGTGAGTTGTTTTTATATGTTGGGGTCCGTTTACCCATGGGCCCCTCCTAGGGTGGTTAGTTTCGTTTTACCAAAGGAGATTTAGAAATTAGTTGGGGAAGCAGCTTATCTTATTTTCAGGTTACTGTGCGATGTTCTGAGAGTTCCTTGATTAGTTGACTCTCTTGGAGTCTAGTGGGGGTTTTCTTCGCGAGATTATTCAGTCGCGTTTCGATTGTTTCTATGTTTGCTGCTTCGTGTAGTTGGAATATGTTAAGCCCTACTAAGACGATGGCATCTCATTACCCTCACCTTGCAGCACCGCCTTGGTGTTTCACATTGTTATGCACAGGAAAAAATTATACCGCGATATAAGAAAAATCAAATATTAAAACCTGGTAGTGAGATCGTTGCTCTTATGCATATTTCGTTTGATGGGGTTTTGGGTAGACCTGGGGTGGTCTGTTAACTGATTTTTAAGGGAGGGGATTTTAGATGGAGTTCGTTTTGGTGCAAATAAACATATGGTGAACACCAAGTCCGACAGTGAACGGCAATGTCGAGTTACTATTGAAACCTGTGCGCATTTTAATTAGAAGGGGGGGGGGGGGGGGTCGGGGTGGAGGGGTAAAAATTCGTGAACATATAGGGGGAATTTTTAATTTGCAGATTTTTTTTACCCACCCACACTTTCCTGCATATTTTTTCTATTACAGTTTTGGGACCCATCGCCTTCTCATCCATTTTTATATACAAAACTTCGGCACTCGAACACCACAGGCCTGTCATTTTCAGGAGAGCGATTTATTCGCTCGCCTACTGCTCGCCTTAAAAAAATTAAGGAGGGCGAAAACTAGCTCTTCTGGCCTTAAAATAATAATTACCATAACCGCCTATGCCTAAAACCCACATCTTTTAAGATCTCTGCTACATGTACATTAGTGGTCTCTGTAAGACGGCCACACTGCCCCTCCCACATCTTCGGGCCTTGCCAAGGTCCGGATGTGTGGGAGGGGCAGTGTAGCTGTGTCACAGATACTACCTTGTTAGCAGCGCCAAATAAAATGTACAAAGCCGACTTGACAGAATTCATTAACGGTAAAACTTCATTTTGCAATTTTAGCTTTTGTAAGCTTGAGGCGAGCTAATCGCTCGCCTTGGTCATGCGAGGGGAGCAAGTTTTAGCCCTCCTGCATTTTTAAGAATGCCAGGCCTGGCACCACCTCGAAACGCGTTATGCACACATGCAAAACTAGTACGTATATATAGTACACTGGTTAGATGACACTGTTTTTTGTTGTTGTTGAAATAAAAATTAGCCATTTCATTTTAAAAAATCAGTCCCACCTAGCTATTACAACACATTGGACAGTTTTATATATACTATGCTTCCTTTAAAAGAATATTCCATAAAAAACTGGAACATGAATGAATTATGTTGTGAACGGATATTTTAGACGACTTTAGGAGAAAATAGCCGGACAGTTTTTTTCCGTTCAATATTGGACACCCACCCCATCCTCAAGTCGGGTTTTGGTGAATTTCTCCAATATTTTTCATATTAAGGGGGTAACTTTTGTTAATAATGTTTCTAAATTGTCTTTAACCCTTTACACAACGTAACGGCCAAAACTGGCCAGCGCTATTCTCAAAAATCGCAAGTTAATTTTCATTATTTTTTAATTTTTTGTCTCAAACACATAGGTTATGACCCCTCGTCGAGCTCGTTCCAATGAGGGGTCATAACCTATGTTTGAAGTCTTTCAAGAATTATTTATAATAACAACAACACAAGGAGTACAGTGTTATTCTTGAACGATTAAATATAAAAAATAATTCTTGAACGACTAATATAAAAAATTAGTCGTTTAAGAATTATTTTTGCAAATGTCGTCTGTTTTTCATGTTAGGTAAAGGGTTAATGGCCAGTTGGTTATATTTTGTAACTGTTTGGGGCACAAAATATGCCATAATAGTGAAAGAGGGGGGGGGGGGAGGGGGGCGGGGGAAATGCATTAACCATTTACGCACATTTTTCGAAACTCAAAATCGTCTGCAAAATTGCGAAAAATGTTTCGAGTTAGCTCCCCTAGGCCGTAATTTTTCCCCATTTGTGAGTTTGATACCAACGGACAAACTGAGAACCTTTATTCAGAAACAGATAAACTTGCAAATCTCAGTAATCCTTGTGTTGTTGTTGTTGTTATTTACACAAAAGAAGGGTGCGGCAGTGTATTTTCCCTACATGTACAAATGGATACAAGGATACGTTTGTTTACACAGGAAGCAATTGGGCGCAATAGAAGTCGACACTTTCTCGCATTGGACAGATTGTGGTGGCGACGCATGAATGTTTGGCACTGGCGATAAAATTGGTCGAATGAAGTTTGTCCACGATACTTGGCTTTCTAGTGGCGTAGACAGCTTTTTAGGTGATGGGCCAAGATCGTAACCCCCCCCCTGAAAAAGCAGCAATGCAAACCAGAGGAAGATATTTGATTTAACGTCATTAAGCTTGGGGGAAAAGGTCAAAATGAATGTCTAACAGGGGTATTTCCCTTGAGTATGAGACGAAGCTATCATTTTGCTGTCTGACATAAGGAAGACAAATTCGATAGAATCTCAATTTTTCCTACATGGGGGCGTTCACGCATTCCCCGTCCACCTTTATCTACACTCACTACACACTAAAATGGGGGCGCGGTGGCTCAGTTGGTAGAGGTGCAGGCTGCAAGCCGAGAGGTCCTCGGTTCGAATCCCACCTGCGGCAACCGCGTTGTGTCCTTGGGCAAGACACTTCACCCCGATTGCCTACATGGGGGCACGATGACGCTGTGTACTGAGGCGTACTGCACGTCGATGGTGCGCATGTCTTCAACCAATCTAACCCTGCCTGTGCTGCGGTGCAGAGTTCAGAGTTACGATGTTGGAGAGCTGACAGCTGCTCGTCGTTGCTCGGTGGTTCTCTCCGGGTACTCCGGCTTCCTCCACCCGTAAAACTGTCACGGTCACGATTAGCCATTGTGCATAAGTATGTGACCTTAAACACCAATAAATAAATAATAAATACACACTAAAATCAGTTGGGCTCAAAACCAACCCAAATAAACTGAGTTGAGTGAATATGCCCACCCCCCCAAAAAAAAAATCCGTTGGTTTAAAAATCAACCCAAATCAACAGGGCTGGGTGAATATGAACCCAACTGGGTTCATATACACTCAGCCCAGTTGATTTGGACTGATTTTAACTCAACTGATTTTTAGAGAGTATAAATACAAAAAAAAATCGACGTTTGGGTTTTTTCAATAAATCACCTCCTTTTTTGCCATGAAGTATATTGGTTACCTCGCACCGTGAACCACGACTTTAATCCTTTACATAACATGAACAGCAGTCGACACTTGCGAACAAAATTATTGAATAACTATTTTTTTATTCATAGCTTATGACTCCTCATCGGTTTTTGGGGTTTTTTTTTGTTTTTGAGGCAAAAAATGAAAAATAATGAAAATGGAATGGCAATTTTTGTGAATAGCGCTGACCGGTTTTGGTCGTTAAGTAAGGTAACGATTTAAACACTGTAATATTACCATCACAGTGGTTCAATGATTACGCCATTGGACATTGAACCGAAAGGTCGACGGTCCAATTCTGACCACCGGTAGACACGTTGTGTTTTTGGACAAGACACTTAATCTCGATTGCCTCTGTGGGGACATGGTGGTGCTGTATTCTAAGGCTTCCATGCTACACTTGTCTTCACCCACTGCTAACTCGGCTTGTGCAGTGTTATGGTAAGTTGGAGAGTTCGACGATTGTTCACCGCAGCTCGGTGGTTCTCCCGTGTATTCCAGTTTCCTCCATCGGTGAAACTGTCTGACAGGATGTGACCCTGACTATTGAAAGTGTCATTAAACACTAATAAACAAATAGACATAAACCACTCGTTTTTATTTATGGTTACCTGAAAAAGGATTGCCCTGAGAGAGATGAGGACACTTTTTTTATATCGTGCTATATTCTAATATGGGCAGCACTGTTTCAACAGACAAGAAAATTGAAAAAAACACAACATTTGTACAGACCTAGATATCTCGAAGCCAGTCACGTGAAGGTTATTTCATCATTTTAATCCTTTTTCAAATGAAACGACGACAATCGGCCCGCGTTATTCATAAAAGCCCAGGAGCCCCGGAAGCATTTCAGGGCAGAAGGATCACCCCCCCCCCCCCCCCCCCGGAAAAGAGCATTTACTCACATTAGCAGCCCCACCATGACATGCCGATGCATACAAGTCTCGAAGATCCTTGATGGGGGGGGGGGGGGGGGGTGGGAGTCGTTGGTCTGACTGGTGACGAGCAAAACAAAACAGTTTTGAAGAAAGGTCGCGCATCGGAGGTGGCCTCTTTCATAGAGGCCGCCTCCGATGCGCGACCTTTCTTCAAAACACTCCCCGCCTGTACCTGGGTACGCGCCAAGGCAGAGCTAAGGTATACCGAGGGTGCTTGGATCAACAGATCCTGTATTGGCCTAGTCTGGGTGGTCACTGTTTTTAAAACTTCAGATAGTCATGAGCTGACTGCCTTTGTGTGAGGGGCGGGTGGCGGTATGTACTTAGGCGTAGAGCACGGCGAATGTACATTTGACGTCATCCGATGCCATCCAACCCTGGGCGTGCGGGTAGGTGAGTTGAAAAGTTAGTCTCCGCTGCTCGGTGATTGTCTCCGGGTATGGCACCTTCTCCATCCATAAAACTGGCCGAAGTGATGCGGCTGTTGAAAGTGTTGTTAAACCTCAATAAAACAGTTATGTGCTATCTCAAGTATGGATGAGGATAGAGAGTTTTGGAATAGGGGTGCTCACCTCCGGAATTCCGATCCAATCCCCTCCCTTGGGTGAACCCCCAACTCCCAGCCCCAACTTTCCGACAGGTACCTCAGAATTTCTAACTCTTGGAGAACTTCAGTTGCATCAGGACCCCCGATAAAAACGTTTCCGACTAATTACCTTTGAACTCAATGCGATGCCAGAAGAAAATCTCCTCATTTGGGATTAAAACACTTCAAATTCATGCAAGATCCAAGTTTAGAAATGCGAATGATTGTTATTTTGAGGTCTGTAATTTGTATTAATTTCCAAATTTTAACAATTTAAATTCGAAAATTTCAGACTATCGAATTATGGGCCGGAAATAAAGGGAGACAGCACCAATATCCCGTCACACCCTTGGTCACAAGGAACTCGAGCATGCCGTTAGGCTATAGCACTTTGACTGTCAGTGGCCGATCCAAAATTCTGAGGGCGGTATGGGGGGGGGGGGGGGGGGCACATTTCAATCATGGCTCATGGTGCGTAGTATCATCCGACGAGACTTTCGGGGCGATTAGGGCCTCAGCCTGGGTGAACAGGGCGGCCGGGCCCGGGGCAAACCTGGAGAAAAACTGGAAAATGGGAGGCCAATGTGCCCCACACCCACCCCCATTGACTTTTTGGGCATGACCACAATATTTTCCAAACAAAATATTTCGCAATTTGCATTAGGATCATTCAAATTTTGTAAAAGGGAAGTCATTTTATAACGGTTCACAAGAGGCCCGCGTATGCAGCCACATGGGATAACGTTCTGTGTTATTGGACCAGCCAAAAAATACGGAATTATCCAGACAACAAATGGACATCCAGTACCTTCGGCAGTGGATGCTTGTTATGTGTTATAGCGGATAATACTTTGTCTCCAGATGGTCTCGGTGCTGATGAAAAGAAAATTGAGTGAACCTAGCCTACAAAAATAGGGAGGGGGAGTGTGCCCCCCCCCCCCGCTCCGCCCAGTATTGTGATAATTTTAATAGTTTTTGTCAGTTTGATTGTGTCTAGAGGATTAAATAAATTTCATAATAATCTTTATAGGCCAAAGTTGGATCTAATGACAATTGCCTAATTTTCCAAGTAAAAATAGGACTGACAGAGGAAAGAAGAGAAAAACGCAATTAGGCTCATTTCGGTCCACGTCTTTTTAAAAGCGGGAGTTATTTATAATAGTTCATCTTCTGAAAGGTTACATCGTGTGGAATTTTGAAAAGACCATTCGACATCGACAGCGCCCTTTGATCAACACTTGGAATATCTTATCGATGATGATGTCAAAGTCAAACCCAGCTTTCATCGGGATCGAAGGAATTTGATTATTGATGTGGGAGAATTCGATTTTAGCTGTACCGTGAGCGCCCTCTGCTGTTCATCAACTGTGTTGTCGTGAACGATTCGAGAACATGGCGTCCGATTTTCCAAAAGGAGGAAATACCTCTCCTATTTCAAAAGTTCGCTGCTCCTTGAAAACAGCCGATGATGGTATCTCACAGGTATATTTGAATATTACTTGAGACAAAGAAACTATCTATGTGCAAATATCATATGATCTTGATTTTGATTACTGGGTAAATTGGGGTTAAATAGTGCACTTATCGTTTGTATCGTAGTTTTATGGCTTCTCGAAACGGAAGGGGTTTGTAAAATATAAAATTCACGCTTGACCGATATATTTTCAAATAAATATTTTTATTTGGAGATCAGCTATAATTAATCAGGAATAGGTTGGTAGCACTCCCATCTGCATCCTGAACTGTTAAGTGAGCAAATTCTACCTGTTTTCTCTGTTGGTATTTAATTTGAAATTCACGGTCGCGTAGCTGTTTGGTTGGTTTACGGACACTTTTATCGGAAATTCCACGCGCACACTAGCACAGTAATTGTGGCAAACGTTGAATTATTTATTTATTTCAGCTTCAAGACAATGTTCAAAGATCCTTTCAGTATGCAGGGGAGATGTCCCAATTGATTTTTTAATTTTAAATTCAGCACGAAAACACAATTTTGAGAAATATAACGACAGAGAGTGAACAACGTCAACGAACTTATTTGCGTACATCCGTCCAACTGCTGCATGCAAGGTGCCCGAATGTAGGCCTACTTAGTGTTAGCACTTTGACGTGGTTTTTCGAAATCCAGATTGCGAAAATAACCCAAACAGGTGATTAAATTAACTCTTAACCCGCTGAGTATTTTCAAGATATTTTTCAGCAAATCTAGTCATGGCTGCTGTTAAGCAGCCATGACTAGGTTTGATGAAAAATTCATCGGAATTTATTCCAAGAAATCATTGGCAAAGAGATCTATTCAGTTTGAAGTGAGGAAATGTGTTTAAATGTACCCAAATTATACTAATTTTAGTATCAAGAGAAATCCTGTCCTTGGCAGGAATATCCGCCAGCAGCATGCAAGGAGTTAATGTCAGTGTGGTGGAACAACTACATCAGCAGTGAAATACGCCATATAGGTTACAAGGGGAGGTTGTTCTTAATTGTGAACTAATGTGTGGGGAGAGGATCAGTCGCTGCACGAAGTGGGTGAAGGATTTGCCCTCAGTCCAAACTTGGACTGAAAGGCTGTAATGTAATTTTGGTATTTTTGGTGTGGTATAATGGATGTACCACACCAAAATGTTCTATTACTGCCTTCGGAACCAAGAAAATAGTCTTTGCCGTCCCACTCACAGAGCCCCCCCCCCCCCTCCTCCAATAAAAAATACACCGCCAACACCAATAAACAGAAACTCTGAAGTAAGAAGTCGACTCCCCACCTACCAAACCTGTAAATAATATTTTGTTGGTGCCTGACTTTGTGACAAGTGGCAATAGGTGTAGGCCTGTCATCGCAAGATTAGGACCTCACGGATCCTTCTTCCTTCTTTGAGAAAGGGTCCATGACTCTTGTCATTGGGAAAATTTGTGTTGCCAGGGCTCCAATTGGGAATTTTTCCGGAGCAGAAGAAACATACAATTTATTTGATAATTTATTTATTTATTGGGGTTTGAGACCACTTACAACATCAGTGGCTATATCATGACTGCAACATAAGTATGAAGTCAGGTTTAGCCAGTGGTTTATAGCCTACCTATTCTGCCCATATTAGAGGATTTCCACCTCAGGAGTTGATTACCAAGTCCTATTTTATCAGAACAGAACTTGTTTACCACAGTTTTGTAGAGCTGAAACGGTTAAGGGGTTTTCTTGATCAATTTATCACATGGATTAACCTTTGTTAAACGATTAACAGGCCTGAAAATAAGCAGTCTGACATTTGCAGAATGAGGCCCCCAGAGGGTGAATATGATGATGCTATCCCATACAGTGGGCCAATTTATCCTCTTGGTATCTCTTTTCTGTTTAGTTTTGAGACCCTGATTCAGATTGAGGTTCACAGAGGGTAAGTTTAGTGATGCTACCTTGCTATGCAGGGTAGCATCAGTATATGCACCCTCTGGGGACCTCATGCAAGTGAACAAGTATGTCATCACGTAACTTGCATGCTTTACTCTGTCTCATATAATTGATGTGAGTCAGTGTGACAATGTTTGCCTGTTTTGGAGCAAATTTGTTCCTTTGTTAGCCCAGAAAATGCAGTAGTTCAAAAGCTTGACTGGACTGATTACGTGAAATAATTCATTTGAGGTGAGGGACTATATTGTAAAACACTCATGCACATTCGCACACCCATGTTTGTACAACGTCCCTCACCTCTCATGAATTATTTCACTTAACCAGTCCAGTCAAGCAATTAATCTCTATATCTATCTATTGGACCAACATATGTTTTGATCCAAGTTGTATTCCCATCCGTGGTGCATTTGTGGTGCAAAACTCTGTTTGACCTTTACCATTGAACATAAATAGAACACCACTATATCGTAAAATGCAAAAATTAATTGAGTTACTCCCCCTAGAGTACTTGTACTGCTATCTGGTTTCATATTTCCATTTCAGTCATGGTCGGCAGGGATTGAGTAATGCGTGTTCGGCAGCGAAAAAGTTAAGGGTTATCAGAACTGAAAAGAAAATTAGTCACTCATTTCATGAAAATGAGCATGGCCTAAAAATAGGAGATAAATAAAAAAATAAAAATGTAGATAAGGCCACACAAAGTAAATCTTCTGTTTAAATTAAAATTCTGTTTCTCAGGCCCTCCCGCATGGTCCTTTTGGCTGCCGCATGCTCTCTTTTTATAACCAATGTAAACTTAAAAAAAAAATAAAAATTAAATGGTTTATGTCTGATATTTTACCCAAGTTAAAAAAATTGATAAATTTGTCCCTTGAGAGCAAGAAGGCTTTGCAATGCTTCAGCAAACCAAACTAATCAATGAATACCAAAATTAGGCCTAAAAAAATTAAAATTCTGTTCTTCGCAATGCTAAAGCATTGCAAAGCCTTCTTGCTCTCAAGGGACAAATTTATCAATTTTTTTAACTTGGGTAAAATATCAGACATAAACCATTTAATTTTTATTTTTTTTTAAGTTTACATTGGCTATAAAAAGAGAGCATGCGGCAGCCAAAAGGACCATGCGGGAGGGCCTGAGAAACAGAATTTTAATTTTTTTAGGTCTAATTTTGGTATTCATTGATTAGTTTGGTCTGACTTTTCAGTATCCTCATGATACTGGTTTTGTTTTTTGGTGTATTGCCCATCTCTACCATAGTAAACATAGACAAGCACTGTTCCACTTCCCAGGTTTCCCACAGGAGGAGGAAACATGCAGAGAATAAGAAATATTACCTTCAAATGGAATTGAGAACATTAGTACAGAACTTACTACAGTAACCAGGGCATGAAATTCATGTGAGAATCAGAATCGATTCTCACAAATGATTCTCACATGGTAAACAGTGAGAAGCAACTTTGATTCTCTCAAAATGTGCATTTGATTCTTGTCATAGATTGTAACGTTTCCTTAATAGCCTGGAGACTTATTTTTTGCACCCTCCAAATAAGCTAACACATTGCCTTGTCAGTGGTGTGAAGTGAGGTTTTGGCTGCCTGTAAAGGCAGCCAAGACTTCATTAGACACCACTGATAAGGTACTGTAACTTCCATCCAGTCCTGAAAATAAGCAGCCTGACATTTGCAGAATGAGGTCCCCAGAGGGTGAATTTGATAATACTATCAAATACAGTGGGCCAATGTATCCTCTGGGCACCTCTTTCTGTTTAGTTTTGAGACCCTGATTTAGATTGAGGTTCACAGAGGGTAAATTTAGTGATGCTACCCTGCTTTGCAGTGTAGCATCACCAAATTCACCCTCTGGGGACCTCATTTTGCAGATGACAGTCTGCTCATTTTCTGGCTTGCTTCCATCAACAAGACAACCAAAAGCCAGTATGTTGAAACGTGTTCTGCATGTATATACAAGACAAGAAACTTGCAAAAATTGGAACTAGGCTCTTAAGTGTTACACTGTAGTAAACAAAAAAAATTATTAGGATTGTTTTCATTAGGGATTATATGCAGGTTTCAGTCACGAGAACACAGGTATAACAGTCCTCTCAAATTCAAAACTGGGAACTGAAAATCGATTCTCATGGCAGGAGTTCACGAGAATCAAAACTGATTCTTGCGAAATCAGGATAAATTTAAGGCCTGAGTAATGCGATTGCAAAAGTGGTATTTTTACCTGCGTCGCCAGCGGCAGAGCAGGTCTAGTAACTGCTCGACGCCTTCCGTCAATCCGTCCGAAACACTTTCCATCAAAGTTTTCTTGGCTTCTATGAAAGGGAATGATTTTATATTTAGTCTGCTGCTTCATAATGATGAGTTGTTTCAGATCAGATCGTGATCAGCACAGTCTTGATTTGAAGGCAAGCTGTTGCTTTTATGTGCCATCGCACCTGCATTTTTTTTTCTTTTTGAGAGGAGACACAAGTGTGCCTTGTTTCTACATAGTGAGCGATTAACCCTTACTGGTACCTAACAAATTTGCTGCATCTAACTCCCAATATACAAATTATGCAATAGAAACAAATTTAACAAAACCATATGTCATGTGACCCCTCATTGGAACAAGACATCAAGCTCATTCCATTGAGAGGTCACTTGATATAGTTTCTAGAGCTGGCAAGTGGAAACCGAAACTGAAAAGAGATTGAACATCGCATATTTTCGGTTTTACTTAACTTATGAATTTTCACGTTTAGCATGCCATAGGTTTTGTAGAATCAACCAAATCTCAGCTAAAATGCGTACAGTAGAGTCCTCTTAATTGAATATCCATTTTGCCAGTGAAAATTATTCAATTAACAGAAGTATACAATTAACAGGGATTTGGTCAGTTTCCTGTGTTCTGGAGGTAAACTGAGCATTTATTCTATTATATCTTGTTTGACAGAGCTCATAGAGCTCTGTCAAACAAGATATAACAGAATAAATGTCTGTATTGGATGTAGTGAGGCCAAAAAGGTTGATAAATAAGGGGAATTTGGTGCGTGTCACAGTAATTTTTTCGACATATTACAAAAATTTATATACAATTAACAGGAGTTTACTCTACAACCCATATGCAATTAACAGATCAAATTTGTACTGAAGGTATGGTAAATGGTTTTATGTCTGATAATTATATTCAATTAACAGGGATATACAATTAAGAGATATCCAATTAAGTGGGCTCCACTGTACTAGCATATATTAATATTTTGTAAGAAGCAAGATAGAAATGCCAAATGCCAATTATGCAATAAGTCAGTCATCGCGTGTGCAGATATACCTCCAATCTACCTTGCCACATACAAAATGATCATGCTGAAGAGTACAAAACTCTTGAAAAAGAACAGGCTGTGACAGCTGCAAAGCAACTTGGTATAGAGGTAAGAGAAAAGTATCAATTCGCTAAATGCTCCATTAATTTTGGGAAACCTGGAATTGCAGGGAAAGGTTTAAATTAATATTAATAAACTAGTCTGCAGCACATACCTGTCATGTATGTCAAACAAAGTGTCAATTGAATATTTGAAAAGAATGAAACTAAAAATCCGAAATACGCTTATATGTGAAAAAGTCATGTGGCTGTGCTTTATTTTTTTTCGAAATAATGTGAATTCTCAGAATTCAGTTAACTCTTTATCTGCTGCAGGCGGATATTCCTGCCCTGGACTGCAAATCTCTTGCCACCAGAATAATTAAATGTGGGAATTTGGTCCATAACTTCATATTTGCTTCTTGAGTCCTCACATTTCTACTGGGCTGGTGAGTAGAGGGAAAAGTCTAATATCCACCCACACAGTGGCCAAATAACAAATCATCATACAGTTTGGGGTCAAGCGGCTTCATTTCAATGAAATTAGTTTTCTCAAACTTCTTCACAACAAAACATCATGATACACTCGTCTGTTTCCTTGGAATTTGTGATTTGTTGGATGATAGTATATAAAGATTCAGGAGTGAGATAAATGGTTTGTGTTATTCATTGCTAACAAAAACCCAAGAGCAACGTAAATTCAGACTTCTACAATCCCGATTTTAAAGGAAAACTACATATAATATGGATGCAAATAGTCAACAATGAGACCATTTTTGAAGTGTCATCAACAAAATATTCATGAAATTTTGAATACATGTGTATCGTGATACAGTGCAAGCAAATCGTGATACATATCATCAGAGAATGAATCACGATACATTCGTTTCATAATTAATCATTGCAGCCCTAAATAAAATATTGTAAAATCAAGAAAAAGAAACCAAAATAGCATCTCCGATTCAATCTTCTTGCATTTAGTTTCTGCCAGGGAACATTCTGTAGTGCTCTCAGGGAAAAAGTTGAAAGATTATGTCTATCAGTTTGAAGCGAACAGCCGTTTGGGTTGCGTGGAGGTTACCTAAAATGAAAAACATGCGAACGAAAAATGGATTGCGCCAAATTATCGCTGGGTCCCGCAAACTTTTTGCCAAGTTGAATGATACAGTATGAATGAATGGTGGAATATGTTGAGCATCAACCAATCATCAGCTGCTCAGGTGTTTGCATTTGTCTGAAGTATAGCTGCTCTGTTGGCCAATTATTGGTCAACAGAGCAGCTATACTTAGGCAAACGCAAACACCTATGCTGTTGATTGGTTGATGCTCAACATCATTTTAAATTGTTGATAATCTTAAGATGTAGTATAGGTACAAAATCAGGAAATGGCAATAATTCATCTTTCTGCCACAAATAGTGATTATGGATTCCATACTCTTCTGCAACATGCTAGCCCATACCAAGATTAGGCTATAATTGCAACTAATTTGTATCTGAATTGCTGCAACACAGCCTCATTATTGTTCCTAAGGATTCATCTTTATTCATCAGGATATTGCCCAAAGGAACAAGAACTTGGCTATGATGCAACAGTTCATTTATCAGAGTAGTTGCAATACAATATATATTCAAGTTACCTGAATCAAGGGCGGGGGGACGAACGATAAGTTACCAAAATTCAGACCAGATGAATGATAAATGGCTTACACCAAATTTTTAAAACAGCAAAGCTGAAGAGAATTTTTCGACCGGATCATTATCCAAGTTATGCCTGACTAGTTATATACTTGGCCAATGAAGGTTGAAGGGGAATGTGGTGGC
The DNA here is from genome assembly GCA_031216915.1 of Pictodentalium vernedei. Lineage (NCBI taxonomy): Eukaryota > Metazoa > Mollusca > Scaphopoda > Dentaliida > Dentaliidae > Pictodentalium > Pictodentalium vernedei. The sequence continues at coordinate 425,503,935 of CM062292.1, forward strand.
AGGCCTGCAAGGTATATCGATAAACCGATATATACCGGTATTCAAACCAATATCGATTGAATACCGGTGTAACTACAAAAATATTGGTTTATCGTCATTATTTATTTACCCTTAATTTAATTTAAAAGATGTCTTGAGTGTTTTAACTGTAGTTCCCAATGAATAATATTATCCCTTTATCCAAGGAATCGTCTGCTTGAGCCCTCGTAATACAAATTCAGCAGTTGAAAAAATTATTTTCAAAAGTTTCAACAAAACTATATCATGTGACCCCTCATTGGAACGAGCTTGTTCCAATGGGGAGTCACATGATATAGTTTTGTTGAAATCTTTGGTTAAAATCTGATAAACTAATTTTGAAAATAATAAATTTTGATATCGTCTGCGTTGGGTAATGGTTTTTTCGAACCGCATCATCAAGGCGTGCTAATTCGCTTCGACTGTGATGCCTCGAATCTCGATTGTGGTACTTGTGTTTATATATTTGCACAGTTTCCTATATACTGGTATACCGCAGTATTTTTTTGAATACCATTACCAGTATTCAGTTTTGAATATCGTGCAGCCCTGTGTAGTGGAGACATCACAGTGACAGTGTACTCGCTGAAGGAAGATCAACAGAACAATGCTAAAGATACACATTTTAGTTTTGTGTTCATTAGTGGTTAAAGTGCTGGAGGCTGCTATATCTGTTTGGTCGTTATTCTGAAATGCAGATGCTGTAACTTAAAGCTTCATATTCTGTAGATGTTCTTCATATTATCTTTGAAGAAAAATTATTAAGTCTGTTAGTCATTGAAAAAATGCCGAGTCCGCATGTTTGCAAATATTAAAAAAAAATTTCTTCTCCAGAACCACTGACCAGAATCTTCTGATATGTGGCATACAGCTTCCATGGGGGGGAGGGTTCAGATATAAGTGTGTTCAATTTAAGCCCTCGGTTCATATTTGGGCTCAATACAGGAGCCCACATCTTAGGGCAATATGGGAAATAAGCTTTAAAAATCTTCTTCACAACCACTGGTCAGAATGTTTTAATATTTGGTAATCATCATTGTTACCAGGGTCAGATTCAAGTTTGTTCGTATCAAGTCTCTCAGTTAATATTTGGGCTTCCTATGGAGGCCCGAATTTTAACTTAGTACAATATGTGGAAATGTCTTTAAAATTCTTCTTCTTCAGATCCTCCTGTCTGAATCATTTCATATTTGGTACACAGCATCTCTAGGTGGGTCAGATTTAAGTCTGTTCAAATCAAGTTCTTGGTCTCTATGGGTGTCCGAATTTTACCGTAGTGCAATATGGGTAAATTTCTTTAAAAATCTTCTTCTTCAGATCCACCAGTCAGAATCCTTTCATATTTGGTATACAACATCTCTAGGGGGGTCAGATTCAAGTTTGTTCAAATCAGGTCCTTAAGTTAATATTTGGGCTCCCTATGGAAGCCTGAATATTAGCTTAGTGCAATATTATGAGGAAATTTACATAAAAATCTTCTTCTTCAGATCCTCCAGTCAGAATGCTTTCATATTTGGTATACAACACCTCTAAGGGTGTGGGGGCGGGGGGGGGGGGGGGGAGGGGTGGTGGACAGATTCAAGTTTGTTCAAATTGTGTCCCTGGGTTAGTATTTGGGCTCTCTATTGGAGCCCAAAGTTTAACTTAGTGCAATATGAGGAAGTTTCTTTAAAAATCTTCTTCAGATCCATCAGTTAGAATCCTTTCTATTTGGTATACAACATCTTTAGGGGGTCAGAGTCTCTGGGTTAATATTGGGGAGCCCTTTGGGAGCCCGTATTTTAACTTAGTGCAATATGAGGGAATCTCTTTAAAAATCTTCTTCTTCAGATTCACCAGTCCGAATCCTTTCATATTTTACATACAATATCTCTAGGTGGGTCAGATTCAAGTCTGTTCAAATCAGGTCCCTTGCTTAATAGTTGGGTGCTCTGTAGAAGCCTGAATTTTAGCTTAGTGCAATAATAAGAGGAAGTTTCTTTAAAAATCTTCTTCAGATCCTCCAGTCAGACTCCTTTCATATTTGGTATACAACATATCTAGGGGGTAGATTCAAGTTTGTCCAAGTTGGGTCCCTGGGTTAATATTTGGGTTCCCTATGCAATACGAGGAACCATCTATTAGAATCTTTTGATGTTGGGTATACAACATCTCTAGAAAGGGTTCAGATTCAAGTTTGATCAAATCATGTCCCTGGGTTAATATTTGGGCTCTCTATTAACATTTGGAAGTTTGGCGGTGCTTGTTAACAGCTGATAGAATTGGAAGCAGTCAGGAAGACCTATGATAATAATCATCTGTCATGGATACCAGAGTTATGAATACTTTCATGATTTCATTCTTCTGTAGTGTTGATGAACTATGACTAACTGAACATGACCCAAAATACTTCTTTGAACTACTTTGTCAGGTGAGTGATTAAGGCCCCTTGGGGCTTCTTGTTCAAGAATATTTTTGCAGGTGTTGTCTTCTAGTCGTATTTGGTGTTGAAATGATTAGTGATTTTCAGAAATCAACTACATGTATCTGACAGAAGTAATCAACTACAAGTAGCAGGGCTCGATTTAATCTGAAAAATGTTGAATAGCAATTCATTTTTCATTTGGGAAAATTGATTAGCTGTTGAAAGAATTTAACTTCCGACAGATATTTATTGAATAGCAAAATTTGGAAATTGAACTGCAAAATTATCGCCTAATCCAGTTAAATCGAGCCCTGAGTAGAATAGTTAAACACCCCACCCTTTCCTCATCTGAAGGTTCAAAGGGTGTAGGTGATTGAGACATCACAATGTACTTGTGGAAGGATGATTAACTGAACAATGATAAAGATAGACATTTTATTTTGTGATCATTAACTGTTAGAATTCTGGAAGCTCATATTTGGTCATTATTCGGAAATGTACAGTCGAAACTGGAAGTCCTGTCATGAAATGCGCACAAATTGCACGTCAATCGGTGCGTTAATATACGCAGTATGACAATAGTAAGGCTATCAAATTCTGTGCATATGGCCTGTGCACAAGCAATGTTTCATCCAATGGACCTCCGGGTAACCTGGAGGTCCTTTGGCAGAAACATTGCCTGTGTTTGCTATGAGTAACCAGCAGAACCTGCCATGATTTGGATGCCATTCGATATGGCAGTTGCGTGCAATTCCTATGCGCAATTAAGCCTAGATAAGCACACAGTTTGTGACAGGACTTCTAGTTTTAACTGTAGGTGCTGCAACCTAAAGACTTCATATTTTGTTGATATGCTTCAAAGTATTATCGTTCAAAGTGAAATTATTATGTCTGTGTTGATTTGCCTTGTTACAATTTGTGGGAGAGTGCCTCTTAGTCAGCACATTTAGAGGATCAGTTATTCAACACTCTGCCAATTAAAAGAAAAAAAACACTGATAAAAGAGAGTGTAATGGGATTAGGGGTTTTCTCCCACCACTAAGGTACTGAGACATATAAAGTCATGTGAGACAGCTGGGAGAGATTATTATTTTCTCCCCCCACTAAGGTCCTGCGACATATATAAAGTCATGTGGGACAGGTACGTGAGATATGTCTGTCTCACCCCACCCGTGTGACAGCTATCTCACCCCACCCATGTGACCAACCTATATTGGCTTATTAGCATATTTAATGAGTGCAGGACTATTCAACCATCACACATTCTTCTGTAAATAAACAACATGGTGTCACGTTTCAGAAATATCAACAGACGAACGTTTGTCGAAGAAAATAGAAATAAAAACACAGACTGCAAACCCCAAAGACACTTGACTCTTTTATATGAGTTTTTGGATGAAAGCAATTATGAGTGGAGTGAGATAAACGAAATTCCTGTCGAAAGGTTATACGAATAAATTGCAGAATTTATAATATGACGTCATCGGAATGTGTCAATGTTCATTTCGCTACAAATCTTCAACCCATGTCTTGCTAGTTTTGGGATTTAATTTTGTGGTATATACCTGTGGTATATACAGAACTTTTACGTGCTCTTTCCGATAAGCAAAATATTTTTTTTCACAAATGGACAATAAAATTGTTTGATATAGCTGCATGTGCCTCTGATTTACTTTTGATGACGTCAGACCGTTTTGGTGGGGGGGGGGGAGAAAAAATATCCCTGATGGGGGTGGGTTTGAGGTGGGGAAATCTCACCCTTGGGACAAAATATTTGGTCCATACACCAGGGTTGGGGCGAATACATTGCAAATGTATTGAATACAAATATGAATACTTTGAAATTTTATGAATAGTAAGACAAATACACAAATTCCAAATGTATTTGAATACGAATACTTGACAATGTATTCATGAATACAAATCTGAATACTTGAATACTTTTCAAATTTTTTCTTCCAAATGGATGACAGTAAATTAAATTGAAAAAAGCTAGAATATCTTTGAGAATTATCAATAAAATCATACAAATATCAATGCCTGTGGAACGAGCTCTTCAAAACACTTTGTCAGATAAAGGGTTAACTAAGTTTATGAGGGCATGATGGTGCAATGGATACAGCATTGAACTTCAAACCGAAAGTCCATGGTTCGATACCCGCCAAGGGCAACTGCATTGTATCATTGTCAAAGCACTTAATCCTGATTGTCCACATGGGGCATGGTGGCATTGTGTACTAAGGCATACTGTATGTCGATGGTGTACTTGTCTTCAACCAATGCTAACCCTGCTTGTGTGGAGTTAGTACATCTATGTTGGGGGAGTCTGACCGTTGATTGCCATTGCTCTGTGGTTCTCTCCAGGTACTCCAGCTTCCTCCACCCATAAAACTGTCCAACATGAGGTGACCCTGGCTGTCAAAAGTGTCATTAAACCTAAATAAATAAATAACTAAGTTTACATTTGACCAATTATTCAATTACTGTACTGTTGGTATTAAGTTGCGAATGCGCACAAGTGTTTTACAATATAGTCCCTCGCCTCGAATGAATTATTTCATGTAACCAGTCCGGTGTACGGACAAAATGCCAATGGACAAAATGCCAATCAGACAAAATGCCAATGGACAAAATGCCAATCAGACAAAATGCCAATCGGACAAAATGCCTATTGGACAAAATGCCAATGGATTTTTGAAAAAAAAATTTTTTTTCATTAATTTTTTTTTTCATTAAATTTTAAAATACCAATGGGTTTTTTTTAACTAAAAATGATCCTGAAATTTGAAAAAAAAATGGGCCAGATGGATTGCATTTTTTCTTCCCCTGTTGTTTATTTCAAAACAACATGGGAGTGGGGTAAGCTTTGGTGGGCTTTTTCTTTGAGTGGCTTTTTTTTCACAGTGAGTGTTGTTTTTATCATTAAATCAAAGTATATTTTAATATAAAATAGATGGGATGGTAACATTTTCAATCACTTGTGTCTTGTTGCAAGAACTATGGAGTTGATACCCAGCAATAAAGGAGGAGTAAAACTTTGTTTTGATGGGTGGATGTATACAAAGAAATGCCAAACATCCAAAAAAATTCATTGGCAGTGTGCTCAGAGAATTGCTTTCCAGTGCAATGGCAAGCTGTCTACAGACTTGAATGTAAGTTATTAATATATCAAGTTCACAAAAATTTTTCACATCAGTTAACTCTTTTACCTAACAAAGCGAGAACATCAAGAATATTGATTTGAGGCACATTGACTGAAATAGATGAATGTAGGACGTTTCGGGCCGGACGTTTCGGACTAGGACGTTTCGGACTTGGACGTTTCGGACAGAAATATTGGACAGGGTCTGGGTGGACGTTTCGGACAAAATATATTTTGGATTATTTTTTGGAAATGGCTTAAAGATGTAATTTATGTATTTGTGTGTTTATGTAATTTAAATGAAAAATTTATGTTTTTTGCTGATGGATAAATGTTCTATCTAAATGATGCTGTATTTGAAGGAAAAAATCATCTTTAATTTATGTTTTTTGCTAATGGATGAATCTTCTTTCCAAATGATACCTTTTAACTTGACACTTGGACAAGCTCAAGGAGATTATTCAAGTGAGGGTCAAAAGGTATAATTTGGAAGGAAAATTCTTCTTCTTTGTTCTCTATTTGATGCTGTATTTGAAGGAAAAAATCATGTTTTTTTCTTTTTTTGCTTATGGATGAATCTTCTTTCCAAATAATACCGTTTAACTTCACACTTAAACCAGCTCAAGGAGCTTATTCAAGTGAGGGTCAAAAGGTATAATTTGGAAGGAACACTCTTTTTCTTTGTCCTCTATTTGATGCTGTATTTGAATGAAAAATTCATGTTTTTTCTTAATTATCTGTCAATTGTCCTAACAACAACAATAGAAAGAGAGCTAAACATTCTCTGTTATCAAAAACTGGTGGCGAATTGCTATAAAAACACACCCAGACAAAAGAAGGAAAGCAGATAAATATTTTGCTATTAATCAAAAGCTAAAGCGAAATTGCTATGAAAACACGTAAACAATATAGTAAGCTGACAGTTAGGTGAAATGAGTATTACCATCACAGCATAATACCTTTACTTCATCAAACAAATATAATTAATCAGGAATGAAAGTATAACTGATGCCTTGGGGAAATTGAATTCCAGGTGGGGGCATACAATAGGGTGGGGTACAAAAGCTATAAATATTAGAGAGTAGCCGCCAGTGTATTGGGGAACTCCGGATGGGGGTAGGGGAGGGGGGGATAAAATAAGTGTACGCACATTTGGGGTAAGGGGTAAGTAAGTACTATGGAGAGGGGTTACTTCCAGATAAAAATCACCAAAAACCCCAGGTATAAAAAAAAATAAAACGTTCCTACGAAAACAAACTGTCGGTACTCCAATTCATAGCTTTCCCATGCTTTTAACACTCTTCTCATTATTTTAAAGTAAGATTATTGATGTTTGCAATATATTTGACTCCTTGAGCTCCTTGAGCTGGTTTAAGTGTGAAGTTAAACGGTATTATTTGGAAAGAAGATTCATCCATAAGCAAAAAAAGAAAAAAAGATGATTTTTTCCTTCAAATACAGCATCAAATAGAGAACAAAGAAGAAGAATTTTCCTTCCAAATTATACCTTTTGACCCTCACTTGAATAATCTCCTTGAGCTTGTCCAAGTGTCAAGTTAAAAGGTATCATTTGGAAAGAAGATTCATCCATTAGCAAAAAACATAAATTAAAGATGATTTTTTCCTTCAAATACAGCATCATTTAGATAGAACATTTATCCATCAGCAAAAAACATAAATTTTTCATTTAAATTACATAAACACACAAATACATAAATTACATCTTTAAGCCATTTCCAAAAAATAATCCAAAATATATTTTGTCCGAAACGTCCACCCAGACCATGTCCAATATTTCTGTCCGAAACGTCCAAGTCCGAAACGTCCTAGTCCGAAACGTCCGGCCCGAAACGTCCGTGGCCGAAACGTCCTACATTCATCTATTTCAGTCAATGTGCCTCAAATCAATATTCTTGATGTTCTCGCTTTGTTAGGTAAAAGAGTTAACTGATGTGAAAAATTTTTGTGAACTTGATATATTAATAACTTACATTCAAGTCTGTAGACAGCTTGCCATTGCACTGGAAAGCAATTCTCTGAGCACACTGCCAATGAATTTTTTTGGATGTTTGGCATTTCTTTGTATACATCCACCCATCAAAACAAAGTTTTACTCCTCCTTTATTGCTGGGTATCAACTCCATAGTTCTTGCAACAAGACACAAGTGATTGAAAATGTTACCATCCCATCTATTTTATATTAAAATATACTTTGATTTAATGATAAAAACAACACTCACTGTGAAAAAAAAGCCACTCAAAGAAAAAGCCCACCAAAGCTTACCCCACTCCCATGTTGTTTTAAAATAAACAACAGGGGAAGAAAAAATGCAATCCATCTGGCCCATTTTTTTTTCAAATTTCAGGATCATTTTTAGTTAAAAAAAACCCATTGGTATTTTAAAATTTAATGAAAAAAAAAAAAATTTTTCAAAAATCCATTGGCATTTTGTCCAATAGGCATTTTGTCCGATTGGCATTTTGTCTGATTGGCATTTTGTCCATTGGCATTTTGTCTGATTGGCATTTTGTCCATTGGCATTTTGTCCTGGATTCAACCAGTCCAGTCAAGCGATTACTCTCTTTATTACTTTTCATTATTAACGATAATTATATTATTTAAAACTTTACCTAACGTAACGGGCTGTGCTATTCTAAAAAATCGCCAATTAATTTTCATTGTTTTTTCTTTTTTTGTCTCTAAAACATAGGTTATGACCCCTCATCGAGCTCGTTCCAATGAGGGATCATAACCTATGTTTTTCAGGCTTGGCAATTTCAGGAGAGCGATTTTTTAGCTCTCCTTACTGCCCTCCTGAAAGAATTAAGGAGAGCAAAAAATTGCCCTCCTAAATATTTTGGTCTGGGATGATTGAGATTACATGTATTATGCTCACATTAAATTTTTGTTGTAATGCAAAAATGTAATTTAACTTCAAAGTCACATAACATCACGTAATTTCATTTTGAAAGTGGTTTAGTGGTAAAAGGTAATGGCTGCAACCATACCCAAACACAGTTGCAATCATTTGAAGCAAAATGGGTCACAGCAATATTTTTTTTTCTGCCAGTTTCAAGTTCAGCAACTGACATCACAGTTTGAGGGGTAATTATTCAAGGAATATTGACACTATAATATACTACCGTTACTACTATCCTGTCACTTGAAGCACTTGCACCAGGATATGACTGTAGATTCAAGCAGACCTGTTGTCCAAGAAAGTCATATGCTTACCACTACCACCTTCAACCCCCTTGGAGGGTTGAAGGTGGTAGTGGTAGGTGTATGACTTTCTTGGACAGCAGGTCTGGGTACACACACAGATCTTGTCAAGTGTGTGTTCGGTTGTTGAGTGAGACATCTAGATGTCTAAGAGATTTCGCTTTACCTTAGTAAAGTTAATAAAATCACTGATGTAGTCTGTTGGTTTCAGTTTCAATGAGTTCGTTCAATTGGATACTTAAAATGCTGTGTAAAGCTAATTGCTCTCCTAAGCTGATTGAGGAGAGCGATTTTTTGCCCTCCTGCATTTTTCAGAATGCCAGGCCTGGTTTTTGAGACAAACAATGAAATAATAACTATTCAAGATTTTTTGGCAAGTGTTGTCTGCTTTTTATGTTAGGTAAAGGGTTAAAAAAACGATGAAGTCCCCATTACACCCACGCAAAGCATCTTCAATTGCGTGCACGGATACATGACACAATTGTTGATTGCATAATTCACTTGTGACGTTATCGTTTGTAATCAAATCCGGAAATCCCAGTAAATCACACTTTGGAAAGTAATAAACCAAAATAATAGTTCAGCTTCACCTAAATCATAGTCTATGGTCCTTCATTGGAACAAACTTATGAAGCTGATAATAATTTTTGGGTTCTGAATACTGTATTTGGTAAATTAAGGGATAACGGAGTTTACATTTAACCAATTATGTAATTACTGTACTGTTGGAGTTAAGTTGTAATTTAGCCACAATAATATTTCAGCTCTATTAGTCTACACCTTATTTCTACTAGTACTGTAGAAAAATATGAGATTAGTGCTAATTGGATACTGGAGTTGTTTTTAGGATTAAGTATAAATCTGTACAGTGGCCAGACTGATATCCTTTGTCCAAAGAATAATTCTAATAATTAGTCTTTTATCTAACCATTGTCTTCATCATGAATCCATATCACACCTGATCATCTGCTATTTTTTTTATTTATTTATTGATGTTTAACCCATTACCTAACCTGAAAAGCAGACGACACTTGCAAAAATAATTCTTGAATAACTACTTTTTTTCATTTTTTGTCTCAAAAACATAGGTTATGACCCCTCGTTGGAACAAGCTCGATGAGCTCGTTCCAATAACTAATTTTTTTTCATTTTTTGTCTCAAAAACATAGGTAATGACCCCTCGTTGGAACAAGCTCGACGAGCTCATTCCAACGAGGGGTCATAATCTTATGTTTTTGAGACAAAAAATGAAAAAAAATAATGCAAAATAATTGGCGATTTTTTAGAATAGCGCTGGCCGGTTTGGGCCGTTAGTTAGGTAAAGGGTTAAGGTCACATACTTATGCTCAATGGCTAATCATGACCATGACAGTTTTATGGGTGGAGGAAGCCTGAGTACCCGGAGAGAACCACTGAGCATCAACGAGCAACTGTCAGCTCCTCAACATTCTAACTCTGTTCAAGCTCCGCTCAAGCAGGATTAACTGCGGTTGAAGACATGTGCACCACCGATGTGCAGTACTCTATACTACACAGCGTCATCGTGCCCCCATGTAGGCAACCGGGATAAAGTGCCTTGCCCAAGGACACAATGCGGGTCGTCCCAGACGGGGATCGAACTCGGGACCTCTAGCATAGAAGTCCAACAGTCTACCACTGAGCCACCGCACTCCCGATCATCTGCTAGGAAACATTTCTTTGAAGGTCAAGACAAATAAGCTATTATCAATCAGCATTTGCAGTGAATTAGCCTTTACCAGTTAAAAATATTGTAACAGATACAAAAAAATAAACATATTGTGTTATTAAATATTTTAATTTAATGTTTTCAAATTTTTAGTCGAGTTGTGACGAAGTCAAACTCGACTTATAGTTTGGTGAATGGCGGGCGGGCGGGCGGGCGGGCGGGCGGGCGGGCGGGAGGGCGGGCGGGCGGGCGTAAACAATTGGTTTCCGGATGATAACTTGATAGTGGTTCAACTCACATTCATTAAACTTCATACATAGGTTGGTCTTGGTGGGAGGAAGAACCCTATTGATTTTGGGCATGCTACGTCGAAGGTCAAGGTCACAGTGACCTTGAACATAGTAAATCTTAAACAATTGGTTTCCGGATGATAACTTGATAATGGTTCAACTCACATTCATGAAACTTCATAGGTAGATTGGCCTTGGTGAGGGGAAGAACCCTATTGATTTTGGACTCGCTACGTCAAAGGTCAAGGTCACAGTGACCTTTAACATAGTATATCGCAACAATTGGTTTCCGGATGATAACTTGATAGTGGTTCAACCTAGAGTCATGAAACTTCATAGGTGTGTTGGCCTTGGTGCGAGGAAGAACCCTATTGATCTTGGACTCACCAGGTCAAAGGTCAAGGTCACAGTGACCTTGAACATAGTATATCGCAACAATTGGTTTCCGGATGATAACTTGATAGTGGTTCAACCTAGAGTCATGAAACTTTGTAGGTGTGTTGGCCTTGGTGCGAGGAAGAACCCTATTGATCTTGGACTCACCAGGTCAAAGGTCAAGGTCACAGTGACCTTGAACATAGTATATCGCAACAATTGGTTTCCGGATGATAACTTGATAGTGGTTCAACCTAGAGTCATGAAACTTCATAGGTATGTTGGCCTTGGTGCGAGGAAGAACCCTATTGATCTTGGACTCACCAGGTCAAAGGTCAAGGTCACAGTGACCTTGAACATAGTATATCGCAACAATTGGTTTCCGGATGATAACTTGATAGTGGTTCAACCTAGAGCCATGAAACTTTACAGGCGTGTTGGCCTTGGTGCGAGGAAGAACCCTATTGATGTTGGACTCACCAGGTCAAAGGTCAAGGTCACAGTGACCTTGAACATAGCATATCGCAACAATTGGTTTCCGGATGAGAACTTGATAGTGGTTCAACCTAGAGTCATGAAACTTCATAGGTGTGTTGGCCTTGGTGCGAGGAAGAACCCTATTGACCTTGGACTCGCCAGGTCAAAGGTCAAGGTCACAACTCGACATTGGATCTGTGATCCTGAGCGGCATTTTTTATTTTAATATATTGAAAAATCAGGCCTTTCAAATGTACCTGTTTAATTCTTGACTATTCTCTGATATTGATAATCACATTTTTTAACAAAATACTTTTATGTATTAAAAATAAGAAAAGTATTCAAAAAGTATTCAAAAGTAATTAAAGTATTCATGAATACACCTCAAATTTGACTGTATTCGAATACGAATACGAATACTTTAAAATTGCATGAATACTGAATACATCTGAATACTTGAAAAAAATGTATTGAATATGACTGAATACCGAATACGATTACCCCAACCCTGCCAGACACTCGGCAAGCCTTGTGTCTGGCCCAGATATCTTGCCCTCGGGTGAGATTTCCCCATCTCACACCCTCACCCACCAGGGATAATAATCTCTGATGGGTGAGGTTGTGAGATGGGGAAATCTCAACCTAGGGTAAGATATTTGGGCCAGACATGAGGCTTGCCAAGTGTCTGGGCCAAATATCTTGTCCCGAGGGTGAGATTTCCTCATCTCTCATCTGCCCTCATCAGAGATAATTTTTCTCCGCCCCCCCCCCCCCCCCCCCCCCCAAAAAAAAAAAAACACACTCATCATCAAAAGTAATTCAGGGCTACATGCAGCTGTATCGAACAATTTTGTTGTCCATTTCTGAAAAAAATGCTTATTGGATAGAGCACACAAAAGTTCTGTATATACATGTACCACAGGTATACACAACAAAATTAAATTCCAACGCTGCAAATAAGAGGTTAAAAATTTGTAGCGAAATTAACATTGACACCTTCCGGTGACGTCATATTATGAATTCTGCAATGTATTCCACATAACTTTTCTACGGGAATTTCATGCAACTCTCTCCACTCATTATGGCGTTCACACAAAAAATCATATAAAAGAGTCAAGTGTCCTTTGGTTTTGAGGTCTGTGTTTTTATTTCTATTTTTGACAAACATTCGTCTGCTTATATTTCCAAAATGTGACACCATGTTGTTTGTTTACAGCAGAACGTGCGATGATTGAATAGTCCTGTGCTTATTAAATATGCTAATAAGCTAGTCGCGTGCATCATGTGAGATAGATATCTATCCCACATTACCTTCTCACATGAGACACGCATATCTTTGATAGGAAGTGGTGGGAGAAATGCCTGTCTCACCCCACCCATGTGACACCCATCTCACCACACCCATGTGACCAACCTATTTGCATATTTAATTAGCGCCAGAACTATTTAATCATTGGATAACATGTCTGCACATGTATAAACAAGCAAACTGGAAGTCTGTTTTGTTTCCGTAAATACGACTGACTTTATAAACGAAAATCGAAACATGTAACTCTGATATCATTATGCCCTGTCAAACTGAAGTACACGTCTGGAAATGACATGTGCAGACATATCGATTTCATTTGAGGTCACTTCAGTGCATAAACCCTCAGTGCTAGTCTGCATGTTTTGAAGATAATACCTTTTGTATATACCATACTTCTCGACAAGCTATTCGAATATCTTATTGGTTTTCTCCTAGCATGAACGTACTTAAGAATTATTTTTTCTTGGAAAATATGGTATTTTCTTATTAATGGAATCACATCCCTAAAATGGTGGGAGAAAAATCACCATCGATGGGTATCTGGGTGGGACGGATAAATCTCACCCTCAGGGCAAGATATTTGAGCCATACAAGAGGCAAGCCTTGTGTCTGGATCAAATAACTTGCCCCTCGGGTGAGATTTCCCCATCCCACCCAGATACCCATCGAGGATAATAATAATCTTGGCTAAAAAGGGTTAGGTAATGGGGTTTCTTGCATAACCTTTCTGAGCTTATCTTAAGTTTTCATCCTCCCGAAAAAAAAGTAGGGGGAATATATAGTCACTGCTTTGCCTGTCCGTCCACCTGTCATCTGTCCATCCTTGCATCTATCTGCCCATCCACAGCGATATCTCAGCAGGCAGTGGATGGATTTCAATGAAATTTGGTATGAGGGATCCTTGTGACAAGCCTCTCCTACACATGTTATAAAAAAGTTGCCTTAAAATTTTTCACCAGAGTATTTAGTAACGGTTCTTACTTTGTATATTTTGGTGGCTCAGTTGGTAGAGGCGCAGGCTGCAAGCTGAGAGGTCCTCGGTTCGAATCTCACCTACGGCAACCGCGTTGTGTCCTTGGGCAAGACACTTCATCTCCATTGCCCCTGTGGGGGCACGATGACACCGTGTACTAAGGCGTACTTCACGTCGATGGTACGCATGTCTTCAACCAATCTAACCCTGCCTGTGCTGCAGTGCGGAGTTACGATGTTGGGGAGCAGGCAGCTGCTCGTCGTTGCTCGGTGGTTCTCTCCGGGTACTCCGGCTTCCTCCACCCGTAAAACTGTCACGGTTATGATTAGCCATTGTGCATAAATATGTGACCTTAAACATCAATAATTAATTAATTAAATTACATTGTATATTTTTGATGACTTTATTCCATCTGCAGCAATATCTCAGCACTGAGTGGATGGAAATCAATGAAATTTGGTACAAAGGGATCCTTATGACAAGCCGCTCCAGCACATGTTATAAAAACGGTGACTTTTTCCATCCGTCCTTCCATCTGTCCATCTGTCCGTCCATCCACAGTGATATCTCAGCAGTGAGTGGATAGATTTCAGTGAAATTTGGTATGAGGGATCCTTGTGAGAAGCCGCTCCTGCAAATGTTAATATTAATTATATTATTATTAAAACGGCATTTCAAAGACATATGACAAATGATTTCCCATAGCTGGGGACCACAATTTTACGAATCTGCTTGTTCACTAATCAGTTTGTGCATCCCGTACTACATGTAAGTTTTATAACAAAAAAGTACATGAAGCAATGTTCAATACATTCTGTGCCTGTGTAGTCCATATTGAACTGGGAAACATATTTTCCCCCGAATCTAGACACTTTCTGTGCTTTGTTAGGTTTGGCAGTTATTGATTTTCTGAGGGCTTATGGCCACCCAGTTCAGAACACAAATTATGAATGAAATTTGATAGCTTGGTATCAGTTAATTTTTAGCTCAACTTGACAACAACAACAAGTACATGTATGAGCTATTGGGATGGGTTGCGATTCGTCGTCCATACGTACATGTACGTCTGCCCATCCATCTGTCCATATGTTCATCTATTTGTCTTCAATTCCTTTAGCACACCCTACAGGCCGCACCTCTCACCCGAACAGTTCCAAATTTTATACATAGCTAAGCTTTGGGGCAATGTCTAGATGGGAGCCATTGAATTCTTCCGAATTTTCTTGAAAAACATGGTCGCCAGCGGCCATTGTAGATCCGGCATATAAATTGTCAACAATTCATTTGGCGCACCCTACATGTCACATCTCTCACCTGATCTCTTTCACATTTCACATGTAGCTTTGGTGTGATGTCTAGATGGGAGCTATCAAATTTTTCTGAGTTCTGTTGAAAAACATGGCCGCTAGCAGCCATCTTGGATTTGGATCCACATTGTCAACAATTCCATTAGCACACCGTACAGGCCACATCTCTCACCCGATCTTTTTCAAATTTCATATATAGCTTTAGTGTGATGTCTAGATGGGAGCTATCCATTTTTTTTTAATTTTGCTGAAAAACATGGCTGCCAGTGGCCATCTTGGATTTGACATATGAATTGTCAACAATTCTATTAGCAACCCTACAGTCCAAATCTCTCATCCGATCTTTTTCAAATTTCATATCTAGCTTTGGTGTAATATCTAGATGGAAGCTATCAAATTTTTCTGTATTTCACTCAGAGAATGGAAGTTTTTCGGTTTGATTCAAAATTGGCTGCCCAGTTTGTTACCTTCTGAATCTTTTCACATGAATATCGATTGGTATGGGTGATCTACATCGTACATTGTCTCATAAAAATTATAGTTCAGATATAATGTGTACATAAATAATTCTGAAAATAATGACTGAGCAGTGTGCAAAATTCCAAAAATGACTCTAACCAACTGACCGACCGTTCTTGTGGGTTGGGGATGGCTAACCGAGGGCTCGGCAATGTAAAAATTCTTGGGAAACTGCTTTTTTTTATCATTAACAAGTATTCATATATTCCATGGAATTGAAATATATATATCCTCTCACGATAAAAGTCTAAAAATCTATCAAGACAAGAAAGGCTGCTTAATTGGTAGAGTGCTAGAAGCCCATGTTTGGGCTTCATTCTGAACTGCAGGTGCCTAAAGTTAAAGGCTTCATTTTCTGTGAATGTCTTTCATATTATCTTGTAAGTAAAATTACTTCATCTCTATTGATTTGGATTGTTACAATTCATGGGAGAGTGCCTGTAGGCACTCTCCCATGAATTGTAACAAGACAATAATGAGTGAACAAATCTTGAGGCTGAGAAAAAATTTAGCACTCTACCAGTTAACTGACTCCGACTTTACCATTCAAGATGCAACTTTTGTCTACCCGGTCATCCTTTCGCACAGATTTAAATTTGCGTAACCACCACGCGAACGAAACAAGTGTTCTCGTCAAATTTTGCACACTGACTGAGTGTAAACATAATTAGCATCTGCACCCATGCCACCACTCATACTAATTTTAGTCTTACTTGTCACTACAACTATTGAAAGCAAATTTGAAGTTTCCAAACAATGTTGACAATGAGCTGTTGCAAGTGGCTAGCCCTGTTAAGTGTCTATTACCAGTAATTCTCACACCCGTTTCTGTTTTTGAACTTGAACCCTCATTGGGTAACATTCCGTTTGCATCATCAAGGCATGCCTTGATGATGTAGTTGGGATATTTTATTAGTCGGGGCTTGCGCCATCATAGTCAGAACAAATCAGGTTTACAGCCACCTCTCCACAATCAGTCATCTTCAAAATGCCCCTGATTTGATTTCGAGGTTCGATTAAAATTTCAAATAATAGACCATATTCAATTCAAAATTTGATGTGAAGTGAAAATGAGTGATTCAAAGGGCCTCATAATTAATTGATGAAATCTCATGATCGTTTGTGATAATGGTACTGTGGCACTATATTCAAGACCCTTTGTTCCTTTTCCAGTTCTGGAGGGGGATAACTGCATTGTTTCCTTGGGCAAGGCACTTAATCTTGATTTCCCATCTCGAGAAACAATGGCATTATGTAGGAAGGCATACTGCACATCGATGGTGCACCTGTCTTCAAGCAAGGCTAACCCTGCTTATGTGTGGAGTTCGTACATAGGGGAGCCCGACAGTTACTCACTAGTACTCAGTGGTTCTCTGGCTACCCGGCTTCCTCCACTCATAAAACTCGGACATGAGGTGATCCTGGATGTCAAAAATGTTGTTGAACTCCAATAAATAAATGTTCCTAGTTCTGGAAATAAAGAGCTTAATCATAATTGGTTAACAGGTTTCGCTATATCATATGCTAGTTATCTATAGTACATGGAGAGTGGTTTAAAACAAAATCACCCACAGGGTGGCGTTATCACCCAAAGTATCACTTTCAAATTCTGTACATATGTACAAAACACAAGCAATGTTTCAGCCAATGGCTCACCTGGTTTAACCAGAAGGTCCATTGGCTAGAACTTTGCCTGTGCATGTTATGCTTTGCATTTCTTGCTTGGGTGGAATCTTCACTTTGCAAGTGATTTAGTGATAATACACTCTACACATACTGTATAGGAAAGAAGAGTTCTGATAATTTCCCACCTTCTATGTTTTTATAATGTCAGCCATTCTGTTTACATTTTAACAGAACTTTGGCCAAAACAAATAGGAACAACTGAAAACAAAAATTGCTTGGTCTCGCTTTGGCTGTTTATTTGGATGGAAATACTGTTAAGATGTAAATAGGATGCCACACTATTCAAATGTGGATACAGGGAGCAACCAGTGTGTTACTTAGTTCTGAAATATTGTTAAATCTGCCTATCAAAACATTCAGGATGAGGCCTAGAAAAGTTAAAAGTCTGTTTCTTGGGCTCCCCGTGGGAACCCCGGGAGGTAAGCAGCACTTGTTTACTGTGGTAAACCAGTTCCGCTTTACTAGCAAAATAGGACCCAGTCACCAATGCTTGGGGTGAAAGTCCTCTAAAATGGGCAACATGTTGATCAATGATTGACTAAACTTGATTTCATCTCCATGTTGTGTCACGATTAGCCATGGTGCATAAATATGTGACGTTAACCACCAACAAACAAACAAACAAACAAACTGTTTCTTGGGCCCTCCCGCATGGTCCTTTTGGCTGCTGCATGGTCTCTTTTTATAACCAATGCAAACTTAAAAAATAAAAATTAAATGGTTTATGTCTGATATTTTACCCAAGTTAATAAAATTGATAAAGTTGTCTCTTGAGTGCAACAAAGCATTGCAATGCTTTCTTGCACTCAAGGGACAAAATAGACCACAACCAATGCTATTCTGTAAATGATGAGGCCTAAAACATGAAACAAACCAAGAACATGAACTTTTGATGGCAAAGAAATAATTACAAAAATAAAAAATAAAATAAAAAACTGCCTGCCCACATGCAGTTTTACAGAAAAATGGCCTGAGAAACAGAAGATCAACATTGTGTGGCCTTAGGAATTTAATTTACAGTACGTGGAGAGTGGATTATCATCTGTGGAATGGAGTTCTCACCCAAAGTATCACTCTCAAATTCTGTACATATGGACAAAAACACAAGCAATGTTTCAGCCAGTGGACCTTGGCTGGAACTTTACTTGTGCTTGTTATGCTTTGCAACAAATTTCAATTATTACTTGGGTGGAATCTGCACTTTTCGGGTGATTTAGTGATAATACACTCTACACGTACATGTATTGTCTGTTGTATTATTTTGTCATTATCCATAGAGCATTTGTGTATTTTACAATTGACATAAATCCCATGTAACCTAAACAGGGTAGCCGCAGGTCCTTGAAATCTTTGAAAGTCCTTGAATTCCAGACTTGCTTACCAAGGCCTTGAAATCACCCATAAACCCCAAAGGTCCTTGAATGTGCTTGAATTAAAGAAAAGCTGCATCACTGTGCTTTTTGCTGTATATATTCTCAAGTAAGCTAAACATTCTCTAGTAAGCGGCTAAGCCAAACACATTTTTTACGCAATGATACAAATATGAATGCCATTGGAACCAGCGCTCTGAGCTGGTTCCAATGGCATCCATATTTGTATCATTGCATCGAAACATATACTTGACTTACGTGAACTGGAGAATGTGTATCTATATTTGGAGAGAGATTCTGAGTAGGAAGTATATCTCTTTCTCCTTCACTGATAGTACATGTCACAGTCATCTGAATGCCCTTGAATATCCTTGATTTTCAGGTGAAAAGGTACTTGAAAGTCCTTGAATTTGTTTCTTCATGAGTAGGGGAAACCATGCTGAAAGATCGTTCTATGGTTATTTCCAGACTTGCTTTCCAATTCTGACACTGAATGTATTCTTTTTCAGAAATCTGGTGGTAAGAAAATCTCCAAGTGTTCTTGTGCAGCAGACACAATTCCAGTGAAAAAGAAGCGTAGAAAAATTTGTTATAAAGACAAACACAAAATTGGTAGGCGTAAAGCTACAGAGAAAGTTATCACATATAATGAAACTTTTCGTTTATATGACTCAGTGTTGAAACAATTGCGCAAGGAATATCAGGGAATCAAGAAGTCATCAGCTCTTTTAGCTCGGAAACGGAAAGCTGAATCGCTGAAAAATACAGTTATTGCAAAGAAAATAAAACAGGATGAGAAACTGGAGGAGAATTGTGAAAAGGAAAAAAATTCTAAAAACAAAAAGTCTGTTGTTCAGAATGAAAAAGAGGAAGAAACAAAATCATTGAAAGAAACAGTAGAGAGAAAGAGAAAATGTAAGAAGAATGTCAAGAATAAATTTATTCGAGTTAAAAGAGAAGCAAGCTTAAATGCAGCGGCTAAAGTGAACTTGTTGTTAATGGAGAAGAATGGAACAGATAGTGATTCTATACCAAGTGACTGTGGTGTAGAAACGTATGGTACTAAAAATTCTGATTCCATTGAGGTTGTAAGTGTTGTTAAGGACACTGATGGTAATTTACCTTCGTGTACAGATAATTGTGATATTCAGAAGTCTGCCTCTCCTGGTGAGAAGAAGAAAAAAACAACCTCTGAATCTACCAGTGTGAAGAAGAAGTCTGGTAAGGACAAAGCAGATGTGATAAAAAAGAAAGATTCAGATGTTGTAAAGAAGCCTACAAAACAAGAGAAACAGAAAGATGAAAAAAAGGATAAAAAGAAAGATGAAAAGGGACAAAAAAAAATTAAAAATAATTTGGAAAAAACTAAAAAAAGTGTTGATAAATGTAAGAAAATTGACAAGTCTGGGAAAACGGATAACTCTTCTGACAAGAATAAGTCCAGTGATAAAAGTGTGACCAAAGCCGACAAAGGTTCTGTTAAAAAAGAAATTATTCATTCACAGGGGTCTTCTGAATCTAAATCTGAAGTTAAAAAGAAAAGTTCAAATAAAAAAGATTCCAAAGTGGAAACACCTGTGAAGAGAGTTGCCAGTCTCAACTGTGATGCAATACGAGAGGCTGTGAAGGAACGCAAGAAACGTATTAACAGACGAGTTGCAGCAAGAACACATTATAAGCATTTAAAAAAGACTGAGTCTCAAGAAAGTGTAGATGTTGAAATAATTTCTTCTACCCAAAAGACAAGTTCTCCAAGCAGTCACTGGGTTGATGGCTGGGGACCTGTTTATTGTTCAGCAAAAAAATCGTATTGCTGCTCCAGTGATAAAGACAGTAATGAGTCATATGACTCAAAAACAGTAAATACTCAGGATTCTGACGTTGTGAGTGAGGAAGCCCGTCCAAATAGTGCGATAGATGTGATGGCACCTTTCATGCCTCCCAAATCAAACTCTCCATGTTGTATGGGTAATGTGATGGCTCAATCACAAACACACTGTTTCTCACCATGTTGTGCTCACAGTATGGGCATGATCTCTTCGTCTCAGTACCAGTCGTTCTCATTAGGCACCTTCAATAATTTAAATAATGTACAGGTGATACCATATCAACAGTCAGGACCATACACAAGTGCATTTAATGTTCCATTCCAAAGCCCAGTTCCACATTACGGTATGTATATTGTGAATTTTTTTCTTTTTTAGCTCACCTGAGCACAGGGGAGCTTTACTAATCACTTTCCGTCTGGCGTTAACTTAACATTATTGACTTCTAACGAACTGCTGGACCAAATTCAACAAAATTTGCTGTGCATGTTCCCTATCATATGTCAACTTAAGTTTGTTCAGATCAAGTTGACCCGCCTCTTGGTAGGGCACCGCCTAAAAAGTGTGCTTAAATCTTAAAAAAAATTTTTTTCATAAACAAGCAGTAGCAGAAACTTGATATTTGGTGTGCAGCTTCCTTTTGAGATGTAGACTCAGATTTGTTTAAGAGAAGTTCGAGGAGCTATATTTACCTTCGTTATGGGAGGGGCAAGAATTTTCGCCCTGCCCAAAATTTCTATTTTCCAAACCGAGAGGTAGATTTGAACCAAATTTTTTGTGCCAAAAATTTTTTTCCCGTCGCCCCATCCAACAGATACTGTTTTTTTATGGTTGATTAGTCATGACTAGAGGATGGTTCCTTTTGATAACCAGCATTCTGGCATATCCCATATGGCCACCATGGCAGCCATCTTGGATTTTCAGGGATTTGATTGTCATGGCTTCAAGTTTTATCTGTTTTTGAGAGGAAAAGAATAAATAAAACAAACAATGCCTATAATGATTTTGTGAGTAATTTTATTATCCACACGGGAAAACACTAGATTACATACACAAATGTGTCTAAGTATTCATTCCCTGAATTTGACGCACTCCCAAAATATTCCACTTTCAGTTTCAGTTTCAAATTGTTGGTACGTGTATACATACTTGTAACTTACGAAACTCAAGTTTGCTACAAACTGTGTTTTCATTCGTCGAATGAAGATTGATTGACGTGTACTTTATCACAGAAGTTGACAGACATGATAGAATATATTGACTGTATTTTCCCTAATAATATATCGACTTCAACATCGATAATTTGATCCCAAACCGTTTCTTACGATGTACTTGTACTTTTAAAACAATACCGGTATTCATCCGATATCATTCTCAAAACCGGTATACCGTGCAGCCCTAGTCCGTCCATCCATCTGTTAATTTTTGTTTGTCCACACAATAACTTGAAAACAATACATCCAACAGATTCTGGGTTTTTTTATGGTTCATCAGTCATAACTAGAGGATAGTTCCTTTCGATAACCAGCATTCTGGCATATCCACTATGGCCACCATGGCAGCCATCCTGGATTTTCAGGGACTTTTGATTGTCCACACAATAACTTGAAAACTATAGATCCAACAGATACAGCTTTTTATAGTTGATTAAGCATGACTAGAGGATCGTTCCATTTGATAACCAGCATTCTGGCATATTCAATATGGCTGCCATGGCAGCCATCTTGGATTTTCAGGGACTTTTGATTGTCCATGTGATAATCCAACAGATACTTTTTTTATGGTTGATTAGTCGTGACTAGAGGATGTTTCCTTTCGATAACCAGCATTCTGGCATGTCCAATATACCCGCCATGGCAACCATCTGGGAGTTTTGGTGACTTTTGATTCAATATATTCAACTTTAATGAGTCGGAAGCCAGGAATGTACAATAGTTTTTGAAGGAATTATTGGCCTTTTGTCAGCTAAAAATTTCACAAGCACAATTTCTTCATAGGCGGCCGTATATTGATCCACTGCCTGTCGGTGCACTTGTTAACTTAGGGCAATATGGGGAATATTCTTTAAAAATCTTCTTCAGAACTTTCTTTTAATGTTTGTTGTACATCATTGTTATGAGGGTCAGATTCAAGATTGTTCAAACCAAATCCCTAGGTTAATATTTGGCCTAATTTTTAACTTAGTGCAATATGGGGGATAATTTAAAAAAAATCTTCTTCAGATCCACCAGTCGGAATGCTTTCATATTTGGTATACAACATCTCTAGGGGCTCAGATTCCAGTTTGTTCGAATCAGGTCCCTAGCTATTTATTTGGGCTGGCTATGGTAGCCCAAATTTTAACTTAGGGCAAAGTAAGGAAATTTCTTTAAAAATCTTCTTAAGATTCCCCAGTCGGAATGCTTTCATATTCGGTATACAACATCTCTAGGGGGTCAGATTCAAGTTTGTTCAATTCGAGGGCCTGGGTTAATATTTGGGCTCTACATGGGAACCTGGAATTTAACTTGGTGCAATATGAGAAAATGTCTTTAAAATTCTTCATCAGATCCACCAGTCAGAATGCTTTCATATTTGGTATACAACATCTCTAGGGAAGGTGAGATTCAAGTTTCTTCAAATTAGGTCTGTAGGTTAATATTTGGGCTCGCTATGGTAGCCCAAATTTTAACTTAGTGCTATATGAGGAAATTTCTTTAAAAATTTTCTTCTTCAGATCCACTAGTCAGAATGCTTTCATTTTTGGTGTACAACATCTCTAGGAATGTCAGATTCAACTTTGTTCAAATCAAGTTCCTGGGTTAATATTTGGACTCCCAATGGGAGCCAGAATTGGCCATGTAGTTGAAGAATTAGAAATTTTGTATTCAGTACCCTCTAGAGATGTGTAACTAAGATTAATCCACATAGGTTGTGTCAAGGGGCTGTGACGGGAAGCTTTACATTTTACATTATGATCAACTGAAGAAAAGGCATGATGCCTAGACTGTTTTTGTCACTCCTGAGGGGCTCAAGGATTGACAATGTAGCCTATGGAGATGGATTGCTTAATGTAGATTCATTCTTGGACTCTGTTTATATCATGTTCAGTTCAAGTTAAGCACTTCAGGCCCCATGGGGCCTCTTGTTTTTCATGTGGTTAGTTTTAAATTTTTAATAAAACTCTGCATGGCCACAAAACCCCCAAAAAGAAAATTGAATTTTTCAAACCCCGCTTTGAACTTGACCTGTATTTTATGTTGATACACCTACACCACAAATTTGATGTGATATGGTCAATTACAGCTTAAGTTATTGGTTGGAAACTAACAAAATAGAGTTTTCAAAGTCGAAAAAGGGGCATAACTCTGGCAGAAATTGTCGGACTGTACCCCAATTCAAACTTAACCTGCATTGTATGTTGATACACATACTTACTAAATTTCATTTGATTTGGCCCACTATAACTAAAGTTATCATCTGAAAACCAAAGTGGGACACTGGCTATTTTAAACAACCAGGCTTTGAGCCATATGGCAGTTTATGGACTGGCCAGTCAACCCATAATGTGCGTATCAAAGATGAGGGTAATATGCACATTAAGGGGTCCATCAACTAACATATGGTTTGCAACATCTTGCAGTAATTTCAAAATTATACAGAAGTTCTGTAATACCAGTATTTCAGTTCATTGGTTAGTGACAATAGAAACTCCTCAACAAACTAGAGTACAGTCGCCGTGACTGTAATCCATGCATGGGCAGTGATGTCCACACATGTGTTTACCAGGTAATAAAAATCATAAGCAAAATTTTAATTAATGAAGCATGCATGGTTGCACCCACTGCTTCATTAACCCTTTACCCAATGCACATATCAAAGTTTAATATTGAAAATATTATTTTTTCAATATTTGCTAAAATTATTAACAAAACCATATCATGTGATCCCCTCATTGGCACGAGGGTTCATGTGATATGTTTTTGTTGAAAGTTTTTGAAAAATAAATTTGTAAATTATGTGGGTGGATGCAGTTGATTCATTTGGTAAAGGGTTAATTTAAGTTTTGAGGATTATTCCTACAGATAGTCTTCAGGGTGGAATAAAAGTACAGGGTGGAAAATCGGAGAAATACAAATAGAAGCACAAGGCATAATACAAGTACAGTGTGGAATATCGTGATAGAGGTAATGTCATTTCTGTAATTCCCCTAACCTATACAGGACTATTATCAGGGCTTTAAAACAGACTAAAGTACCCACAATATGTCTCCAATATGAGGCATTCATTTAGTTTAAACAGTATTTTATTCAATAAGTGTTAATTGTTACATAATAGAGACATCGGTGTATTATCAACTCAAAAATAAATAAACAGTAAGACACTATATAACACAATAAACAGTTACATGGTACAAGGTAAATGAGGGATTTGACAAAAAGATTGTAGCTAATGCTGGTCATCTCCCATTCATTTGACACTGATGGTATTTTTAACAAACATACAGGCCCAAATAAACTTCATACAGGGTAGCAAATATGTTTATTTGCAATGCGAGAGTAATATTATTGCAACCATGAAAATATTGCCCATCGTTGGAAAAAGACTAGTGCATGACGGCCATACTGTTATGAAACAGTATTGATGCACAAATTTTGATAACCAACATACAGTACGTGGAGAGTGGATTGTAACAAAATCGCCTGTGGAGTGGAATTATCACCCAAAGTATCACTTTCAAATTCTGTACATATGGACAAAAAACACAAGCACTGTTTCAGCCAATGGACCTCCGGGTTGAACCCGGAGTTCCATTGGCTGAAACTTTGCTTATGCTTTGCAACAAATTTGCAATTATTGCATGGGTGGAATCTGCACTCCGTGGGTGATTTAGTGATAATACACTGTACACATGCTGTATAATAAAACATCCTCTTAGTCAGAGCTCGATTTAACTGGATTCGCATAGTGTTTTTCGAATCAGTTTTCAACTATATAGCTAATCAATTTCAAATGAAAAATCATGCAAATAATAGGAAATGCTAATCCAAATTTGTCCAAGTTAGAAAACTGCTATTAAATTTTTAAAAATGAAATCGACCCCTGCAGTCTCAGTTTATCTCGGTAAGATCTCCGGGATTTTAGTATACATGTAAGGCCAAAAAAAATAATGGTTTGGTTTCGGTTACCCGACCGGCCCTAATTTTGCGCCCTGACCCTAACAATTTTTTTTGTTGAAATTGAAAAAGAAACAGAAAAAACCCCACAAACGCCAACTTTTACAACATCGACACAAATAGTGCTGAGTGTGTTTTTTTGGTATAACGATTTATATATATAATCCATACGATGTTCAAAACTGTCATCGGCAAATTAAATCATAATTGGTAATTGTACACTGAAGTTGTTTTCACTCTGGCATGCAAATTTCAACTATCGGGGTTTACAAGAAGGGAATTTAGTTCCCTGGTGTAGATTACTGTTGGTTTAAATTTGGGTCTTTCCCTTCTTTCCATCCAGTCTAACCATGCAGACTATGGGACCTTTCTTTATTACTTTTCATTCTAAACTGTTCATGTAGTTTGTTTCGACAATCACCATTATTACGAAAACGATAGAACATTGTTTAACTCTAATTTGTCAAAAACAAGTAGAGGTGAAAAGCCACAATCATGTGTACTGCATTACACAAAGTTTGCATAGTCAGTCACATTGAACATTCGACCAATCACATTCCTGCTATTTAAACCAGGAAATTTGATGTCATGATAGGATCTTGCCTTCAAAGTAGTGTGCATGCAAGTGTTTGATACAATACCGATGCAAGTTACATTGTTTTCAAATAAAAATCAAATAAACAAAAGCAAGTCATTTGTGCTTCCTTTGCCAAAATAAATATGATACTTAACCAGTCCATTACCACAAACACTTAAAATGTTGAATTATTTCATGAGCTGAGGTGCGCTAATTTTAACACTTCCTGTGATAAAGTGAGAAGGGCGAACGCACACTTCACTTCAGAATCTGAGGGCACATGATGATCATATTATCAAGGCACCTCCAAGTCCATTTCATTTTAAAGTTGTGGAGTTACACCCAAATTGTCCTCTGCAATCGTGAATAAAGCATCTCCTGATAAACTGCCATTTTGGGTGTAATTTTGCAATTCAGACTCAACAGAATATCAAAGCAGTATATTTCAGTCCCAACTGTTGGAAAAAAATATCCCGACCTACCGACCCTATTTTTTTCTGCTGTGTAACCGGTGTCCCACGGTATTTCCCCCTCCCCCACCCTCCCCCGAGTAACATCCCCCACAGGGGAAGATACACAAGTGTATCTTCCCCCCACTCCCCCACCCTGGGTATCTTCTCCCTCCCCCTAATTTTTTTTTAACATGGATTTGAGTACCCTACCACATTTATTATTTTTAATCGAGTTGTGACGAAGTCAAACTCGACTTATAGTTTGGTGAATGGCGGGCGGGCGGGCTTTCGTCCGGGCGGGCGGGCGGGCGTAAACAATTGGTTTCCGGATGATAACTTGATAGTGGTTCAACTCACATTCATTAAACTTCATACGTAGGTTGGTCTTGGTGGGAGGAAGAACCCTATTGATTTTGGACATGCTACGTCAAAGGTCAAGGTCACAGTGACCTTGAACGTAGTAAATCTTAAACAATTGGTTTCCGGATGATAACTTGATAATGGTTCAACTCACATTCATGAAACTTCATAGGTAGATTGGCCTTGGTGAGGGGAAGAACTCTATTGATTTTGGACTCGCTACGTCAAAGGTCAAGGTCAACGTGACCTTGAACATAGTAAATCGCAACAATTCCTTTCCGGATGATAACTTGATAGTAGTTCAACCTACATTCATGAAACTCCATAGGTGGGTTGGCCTTGGTGCGAGGAAGAACCCTATTGATTTTGGACTCGCTACGTCAAAGGTCAAGGTCAACGTGACCTTGAACATAGTAAATCGCAACAATTCCTTTCCGGATGATAACTTGATAGTAGTTCAACCTACATTCATGAAACTTCATAGGTGGGTTGGCCTTGGTGCGAGGAAGAACTCTATTGATCTTGAACTCACCAGGTCAAAGGTCAAGGTCACAGTGACCTTTAACATAGTATATCGCAACAATTGGTTTCCGGATAACTTGATAGTGGTTCAACCTAGAGTCATGAAACTTTACAGGCGTGTTGGCCTTGTTTTTTCAAATGAAGAGCCTGGGTTAAATTTCTTTTGGACTCTCTAGGTCAAAGGCCAAGGTCACAGTGACCTTGAACATAATAATCGTAAACAATTGGTTTCCAGATGATAATTTGACAATAGTTCCACCTACGTTCATGACTTTTCAAAGGTAGGTTGGCATTGGTGCAAGAAAGAGCCTTATTTATTTCGGAATCACTAGGTCAAAGGTCAAGGTCACAGTGACACCTCACACAGTAAATTGTAAACAGTTGGTTTCCGGACGATAAGTTGATAATGATTAAACCCACTTTTGTGCTGTCACAGCTCGACATTGGATCGGTGATCCTATCGGCATTTTTATGACATTCAGTGGAAGATACACAGAGTGGGGGGAAGATACCCTAGTTTTGATATTGGGTGCTGGGGGGGGGGGGGGAATCCCTAGATCTGAGTACCCTAACCACATTTATTATTTTTTATGACATTCAGTGGAAGATACAGAGTGGGGGGGGGGGGAGATACCCTAGTGCATCCCCCCTCCCTGCACAAGAGAAGATACCCAGGGGGGAGGATATCCTGTTACAACGGTATCTTCCCCCTCCCTCCCACCCTGGCTATCTTACCCCTCTAATCTTTTTTCAACATTGATAACATCAGGCATGTGCTGATAGAGGGCGCTAAGGGGGAAACCCTAGATTTGAGTACCCTAACCACATTTATTATTTTTTAAGGGGGAGATACCCAGGAACCAATAATCTGAATCAGTAGGGGCAAGATAACAATAGTGTCATCTTATTTACACTCATTAAAGAGTTATAGAGTTGCCCTGCATTCTGATACTTTTGTCTTTAGGTTTGAAAAAATAATAATCTTGAGTAGAGAGGAGAGGTTTACTTAATATTCATTTTTATTTTCTTTCTTCCATTGAGAGCTCCCTGCTTATACCAAGTAGTTACTAATTGACTTCTTCTCTTATGAATAATGCTTTTCAGCTTAAAAGAAATGTTAAGTTGGTCTGAGTTATGTGTGGATGGGTGGTGGGGGGAAGATACACAGGGTGGGGGGAAATAACCTAGCACCCCCCCCCCCCCCAGGGGGAAGATACCCGGGAGGGGGGGAAGATACCCTGTTACACCGGAACCAAACCATTAGTTTTTTTTGGCCTAATTATTGTTCTCAGACTGATTTGAAGCTTTAATCAAGGGTTTAGATTAGTCTAATTTGTGGACAAGTCAGTTGCTGTTCAACCCCCACCAGAGAAATGTTTTGTGGACTTTCTGAAATGCCATGTTAGGGTTTCTGATGGCTTTATTGGTGCCTTGGAATCTCTATTTATTACGTAACTCTCATGTAAACAATTCCAACTTTAGTCACTTTTTAATGCAACAGAACTGGTGCTCCAGTATGCAGTCTGTACAGTACAAGTCAAAATAAGTTGTAGGATAACCACTTTAAACTATGTATCTCTCTTCCTACACTGATAAGACCAGAAGCTGACATCATTTTCTGGAAAGCTCTCTCTGCGAGCTTTCCAGAAAGTGATGTCAGATTCTGATCTTATCAGTGCAGGAGCACTAGTATACTTAGTTTATTGTGGTTATGCTACAACTTATTTTGACTTGTACTGTACCTTGGCAGTTTTTAGTTGAAGGTCAGGGGGAGCTTAAGTCATCACTTTCTGTTCATCGAGCATCTGTTGCCTGTCCGCTGTGCGTCCATCCAGCATGAACTTGACATTATTGACTGCTCATAAACCATAGGTCCGAATTGAACCAAATTTGATATGCATGTTCTCTATCATATGTCAGTTCAAGTTTGTTCAAATAAAGGTGCCATGCCTGAAAAAAAACGTGCTGCCGATCGCTGGCTTCAGATAGTGGATTCGACAATGTAACAACCGACCAGAAACTCAATAAACTTCAAAGAACTTTATAGACAGTTTGTCCGGAGCACGTGTTGTGTTGTGCTCCCGGACTCCCACGCAGTGTCTCAGTGTCTTGGTTTGACTCTTCCAGTGCTGATGTGCCAACATCAAAATATAAATCGTTGAATGTTTCTCATAATACAACTGGCCCTCGACGTTCATTTTTTCCCTGTTTTGTTTACATGGTAACCCGGATGTACCGGAACAAACATTTTCGGTCTTTTCCAAAATTACTCGGTTCCACTTTCTATACTTTCTACTTTGACGGCGCCGAGTACCGACTACTTTTTCTATGGACCGAACAGCTCTACACTAAAATAGGGAGGTTTATGTGTTTGACACATTTGTTTACCACGACGCATAGCTCATGGTTCGTCCTTGTAACGAAGCAGGGGGTAGCCTGTTAGGAACTAAAAAAAAAGTATTTTTCTCATGTAACGCGGTGTTGTTGCCCGGTTACAAGCCAATTCCGAAGTTAGTCTGGCTTGCCGATTAATCGACTCGACTTTGGGGTGTCGACTAGTCGACTTTGAAATTCCATAGTCGTTTGAGCACTAGGCTGATATGACATTGATCTCGGCCGATATGAACTTTGGACTTTTATTTCTAGCTCGTAACAAAAAAGTTACATTTTGCTGTGACAAGACATTTACAATTTAATTGATTGTGATTATGATGATTGAAATACTTGGATGATAATAAATGGTGGATTGTATGGATGATGTGTGATTATTACTATTAGTTGTCTTGTAGTAAATGGATGATTGTATGGATGATGTGTGATTATTAGTATTAGTTGTCTTGTAGTAAATGGATGATTGTATGGATGATGAGTGATTATTAATGTTAGTTGTCTTGTAGTAAATGGATGATTGTATGGATGATGAGTGATTATTAATGTTAGTTGTCTTGTAGTAAATGGATGATTGTATGGATGATGAGTGATTATTAGTATTAGTTGTCTTGTAGTAAATGGATGATTGTATGGATGATGAGTGATTATTAATGTTAGTTGTCTTGTAGTAAATGGATGATTGTATGGATGATGAGTGATTATTAGTATTAGTTGTCTTGTAGTAAATGGATGATTGTATGGATGATGAGTGATTATTAATGTTAGTTGTCTTGTAGTGAATGGATGATTGTATGGATGATGAGTGATTATTAATGTTAGTTGTCTTGTAGTAAATGGATGATTGTATGGATGATGAGTGATTATTAATGTTAGTTGTCTTGTAGTAAATGGATGATTGTATGGATGATGAGTGATTATTAGTATTAGTTGTCTTGTAGTAAATGGATGATTGTATGGATGGTGAGTGATTATTAGTATTAGTTGTCTTGTAGTAAATGGATGATTGTATGGATGATGAGTGATTATTAGTATTAGTTGTCTTGTAGTAAATGGATGATTGTATGGATGATGAGTGATTATTAATGTTAGTTGTCTTGTAGTAAATGTATGATTGTATGGATGATGAGTGATTATTAGTATTAGTTGTCTTGTAGTAAATGGATGATTGTATGGATGATGAGTGATTATTAATGTTAGTTGTCTTGTAGTAAATGGATGATGAGTGATTATTAGTATTAGTTGTCTTGTAGTAAATGGATGATTGTATGGATGATGAGTGATTATTAGTATTAGTTGTCTTGTAGTAAATTGATGATTGTATGGATGGTGAGTGATTATTAGTATTAGTTGTCTTGTAGTAAATGGATGATTGTATGGATGATGAGTGATTATTAATGTTAGTTGTCTTGTAGTAAATGGATGATGAGTGATTATTAGTATTAGTTGTCTTGTAGTAAATGGATGATTGTATGGATGATGAGTGATTATTAATGTTAGTTGTCTTGTAGTAAATGGATGATGAGTGATTATTAATGTTAGTTGTCTTGTAGTAAATGGATGATTGTATGGATGATGAGTGATTATTAATGTTAGTTGTCTTGTAGTAAATGGATGATGAGTGATTATTAGTATTAGTTGTCTTGTAGTAAATGGATGATTGTATGGATGATGTGTGATTATTAGTATTAGTTGTCTTGTAGTAAATGGATGATTGTATGGATGATGAGTGATTATTAGTATTAGTTGTCTTGTAGTAAATGGATGATTGTATGGATGATGTGTGATTATTAGTATTAGTTGTCTTGTAGTAAATGGATGATTGTATGGATGATGAGTGATTATTAGTATTAGTTGTCTTGTAGTAAATGGATGATTGTATGGATGATGAGTGATTATTAATGTTAGTTGTCTTGTAGTAAATGGATGATGAGTGATTATTAGTATTAGTTGTCTTGTAGTAAATGGATGATTGTATGGATGATGAGTGATTATTAATGTTAGTTGTCTTGTAGTAAATGGATGATGAGTGATTATTAATGTTAGTTGTCTTGTAGTAAATGGATGATTGTATGGGCGATGAGTGATTATTAGTATTAGTTGTCTTGTAGTAAATGGATGATTGTATGGATGATGAGTGATTATTAGTATTAGTTGTCTTGTAGTAAATGGATGATTGTATGGATGATGAGTGATTATTAGTATTAGTTGTCTTGTAGTAAATGGATGATTGTATGGATGATGAGTGATTATTAGTATTAGTTGTCTTGTAGTAAATGGATGATTGTATGGATGATGAGTGATTATTAATGTTAGTTGTCTTGTAGTAAATGGATGATTGTATGGATGATGAGTGATTATTACTATTAGTTGTCTTGTAGTAAATGGATGATTGTATGGATGATGAGTGATTATTAGTATTAGTTGTCTTGTAGTAAATGGATGATTGTATGGATGATGAGTGATTATTAATATTAGTTGTCTTGTAGTAAATGGATGATTGTATGGATGATGAGTGATTATTAGTATTAGTTGTCTTGTAGTAAATGGATGATTGTATGGATGATGAGTGATTATTAATGTTAGTTGTCTTGTAGTAAATGGATGATTGTATGGATGATGAGTGATTATTACTATTAGTTGTCTTGTAGTAAATGGATGATTGTATGGATGATGAGTGATTATTAGTATTAGTTGTCTTGTAGTAAATGGATGATTGTATGGATGATGAGTGATTATTAGTATTAGTTGTCTTGTAGTAAATGGATGATTGTATGGATGATGAGTGATTATTAATATTAGTTGTAAGGCTGTCACGAATTATCGAAAAATCGATCAACCGTCGATTGAGGACGATTTTTTTCAATGATCGATTATTTGACTGGACATGTGCTGTCATACCTTTTTGTTAAACAAAGAGGAAATATTGATTCACAAGCTATTGTTTCACATAAAGGACCTATTTCGACAACAAATGTGTGTGAACAGGGTTAAAACATAAAACCAATATACTTCAAGTCGCGGCATAATGCGAGTTAAAGTTAGCCGAAACCCAGTCATCATTGTATGCGTGATCATTCAGTTCCCAATACTTCTCATTCCTTTGATGTGAGTCAAGTGACCTGCCAAAAAACCATCAACGTTGTTACGAGGTTGTATTCTTCTGCCGAGTATCAAAAGCATGCTGTCGATTGCATGTCTTTGATCTTTCCCCTCCTTTTGAACTCAAATTACTCAATTTCCAACCGATACATAAAATTTATAAAAGTCGAAGTAAAACGCGGCCGAACTTTCCGATTCCAGCATCGCTGGCTCACTACCATTAGCAGTGATAACAATTTAACAAAAATAACATAACACTCGATGATGCCTTACTGTCAATGGCTACATTGTATTCCTTGCCAATAAGACATCATCGAGTGTTGAGTTTTTGTTTTTATCAATTTGAAACTTGATAAGCAATTTTAACATACGGAAAGTAAAGAGGGAGAAACTTCGAAATGCTATTTTATTTATTTTTAAAGTATGATGATTTATTTTGTTCTCCGACGTACCGGAACCGAAAGTTTCATTTCCACGTGTAAAGCTGTGTTGACTTGACATTCCCTGAGGCTAAATTCATAATCATTACGCATTGAGCGCGGATGAGGCCATTAGTGAGTTTAGTATGCATTTTTCTATGATTTGAAGTTTGAATCTATGCGATGTAGATTCTGTTTTGGCAAATTTTTCAAGGTTTGGTGTTCGTTTGCTTCATTTACGATTAGGATCTTTTAATTTTTAACCCCTCCCAAGTTATTTCATAGACAAAGTCCTAGGAAATGAGACAGAAATATTAACCATAAATAATCGAATAACCGTCGATTTTTATGACAAAATAATCGATTATGAAAATTCATAATCGTGACAGCCTTAATTAGTTGTCTTGTAGATGAGCTTCAGATAATAAGTCTGCATTAAGAGATCAATGAGATTAGCAGGGAGATAATTATGCTGCATTCAGTATGCAGTTTAGCAGCCCTGCTAATTCACCCTCAGGGGGCGCGGTGGCATTGCTGTGACCGATTCTTGTCAGATCACCGAAGTTAAGCAACGTCAAGCCCGGGTTAGTACTCGGATGGGTGACCGTCTGAGCAATCGATTCGGACTCCCGCATTGTGTTCTTGGGCATGGCACTTAACCCCGATTGTCTACATGGGGGCACGATGACGTCGTGTACTAAGGCGTACTGCACGTCGATGGTGCACATGTCTTCAACCAATCTAACCCTGCCTGTGCTGCAGTGCGGAGTTACGATGTTGGGGAGCTGGCAGCTACTTGTCGTTGCTCAGTGGTTCTCTGTGGGTACTCCGGCTTCCTCCACCCATAAAACTGTCACGGTCATGATTAGGCATTGTGCATAAGAATGTGACCTTAAACACCAATAAATAAATAAATTCACCCTCAGCAATCAGCAGTGCTGAGGAAAATGCTGAGGAAACAAAAAATAACCACTGCAAAAATACTGCCGAGGATGGCTTCTTCAAAAAGCCTTGTGGTGGCAGAAATAGTACAACTTCCAGGTTACACAAAGAATCAAACCATGTGGGTTGCACTATGCTGTATTGCTAATCTTACAATTTACAGTATAACTTGCAGCATAACCACTAGAAACTGTCTGTTCTGCTTCTTCTATGTTAATAACACCTGAATCTGACATCAGATTCTGGTGTTATCAACATAGAAGCAGTGAGATATTTAGTTTGTGGTTATGCTGCATCTTATTTTCAGTCATACTCTACATATTGAGCAAGTCGCCTGCTTACTTCTTAGATTTTTTCTCAGCATTCACATAGTTCATGATTGAGTGAAAGATTCTGCACATTGATTGTGATTATATACACATGTATCTCGAACTACTTTCACATGTTAAAGTTACTTGAACATTTTCACTTCACTGCATACTATGTATATATATATGTACATGGCAAATGAGACTATGCCTTGCCCCTGATGATTTTTACACAATCGAACAGGCTTCACAGCAATTGCCGTAGAAGCACCAGTTTTCCACAGCAATTCTTTTGTCGAGGAAACAAGGATGAATTACCAGGACTGCAGTTTATTATATTACTGGATTTTTTCCCTTTTTGAAAACCTGATTCTAATGGAGGAAATCCAATGAATTGGAGAATAAGTTAAATTTTAAATAAACAGTTGTATGGTATATGATGAAAAAAGTAGTTAGGGGTGGAAAGCACTTTCAATTAAAAACAATTAATAATAGTTATTTGTTAAGTTACCTTCAGCTACATCATAGTACATATACAAATTGAATCAAGCCAGAGTTGTCTCCCTTGATGCATTACTAGACATGGCCATTTTGTTTACAGCGAAATTGTTCATGTTATTCGTCGAATGCAACCAATCAGTAAAATTGGCATTACTAAGCAAAAGGGAGTAGTTATTGTATGGTGAGGAATTAACGATGGCAATAAGTAAGGATTAGGTGGTTAACCCTTTATCCAACGTAATGGAAAAAAACGGTCAGCACTATTCACAAAAATTGCCAATTAATTTTCATTATTTTTTCATTTTTTGTCTCAAAAACATAGGTTATGACCCCTCTTTGGAACAAGCTCGTTGAGCTCGTTCCAAAGAGGGGTCATAACCTATGTTTTTGAGACAAAAAATAGTTATTCAAGAATTTTGTTTGCAAGTGTCGTCTGCTTTTGATGGTAAGTAAAGGGTTAAAGAAAAAAAAGTATAGAGTTGTACACAAAATTCAATCCAAAGTTAAGTTGTAAGTGGAGATTCGTCGAAGTGAGCAAAGAGATAGTTTAGCTGTTCAAACGTCACAGCTTCCCCACTGGGGAAGCCGTGACAGTCGGATAGGAAAAGAGGAAACTTCTGACTTTTTGAAATGAGGAAGCTGTGAGGTTCGGAAAGCTGAACTTCAGACTTTATGAACACAATGAGAAATAATAACACGGTCATAAAACCATAACAGATATGAGGAGAGAGCATTTTGTAATTATTTGTTTTGGTTTAATATATAAAGAGGTTATTACTGGGTCAGTTTCATATCTGCCGAGATATCAGGGCTGTCATGATTTTTAGCTTAACTTGACAAGGTCAAGATAAGCTGTTGCCATCACGGGTGCGGAAGTCTGTTAGTCTGTTCACATTTTCCTTTAGCACAGGCTACACCCGCAGTTCTTGTCTGAGCATCACGAAATTTTATATGCACTTTTGAGGTCATTTCTAAATGAGAACGTCCCCTTTTGGTCGCGATCAGTCAACCGTGATGGCTGCCCGAGCCCAAAACCCGAAAACCTTTAGCACAGTCTACAGGTCATATTTATAAAGGGATTTCATTGTAACTTAGTTGGATGCCTCTATAATATCTAGATGAGAACGTCCCGTTTTTTGGGGCATGATCTGTCAACTGTGACGGCTGCCCAAGCCCGAAACCCAAAAACGTTTAGCACAGTCTACAGGTCATATTTAATATTGGGGGGATTTCATTGTAACTTGGTAGGATGACTCCCTATGATGTCTAGATGAAAACTTCCCCATTTGGTCGTGACCTGTCAACCGTGATGACTGCCCGAGCCCAAAACCCCAAAACCTTTAGCACAGTCACAGGTCGTATTTATTAAGGGATTTCATTGTAACTTGGTAGGTTGACTCCATATAATGTCTAGATGAGAATGTCCCCTTTTCAACTGTGGCATCTACAGGTGGCCCGAAGCCCGAGAACCTTTAGCACAGTCTACAGGTCATATTTATGAAGAGATTTCATTGTAACTTGGTAGGGTTATGAAGAGATTTCATTGTAACTTGGTAGGATGACTCCAGATAATGTCGAGATGAGAACGTCTCCTTTTGGTTGCGATCATTCAGCTGTGATGGCTGCCCGAGCACAAAACCCGAAAAACTTTAGCACAGTCAACAGGTCATATTTATGGAGGGATTTCATTGTACCTTGATAGAATGACTCCATATAATGTTTAGATGAGAATGTCCCCTTTTGGTTGCGATCGGTCAACTATGATGGCTACACAGGCTCGAAGCCCAAAAACCTTTAGCACAGTCTACAGGCCGTATTTATGAAGGTAATTCATTATAACTTGAAAGGATGACTCATTTTGGAATAATTTCATTGTAACTTGGTAACTTTCGTTGACATACATCAACTGTGAGGGCCGCATGCATTAACTGTGAGGGCCACATTAACCCACTCCTTAATTCTTTATTACAGTCTACACCTCATATTATTTTTGAAACCTAGCATACAGGGAACAGAAATTAACATATTCCCAATTATCACAATTCTTGTCTTATTTCATAATCCTTTCATAAACATTGAGCATTATCCTTTTCATCAGACGCAACACACAGACAAGTTAAGCTACAGTGTCATTGACACTTCCATTAAATTTAGGAATCGATTAATCATATAGCTACGTATTGTGTTGCAGTAACTCAGTTCGGTGTAGTTAACTTGTTGCTCTTGTGGTCATAATTGTTCTACAGACAAATGCTGCTCTGGGTTTGCGACATTGATTCTTTAGACAGAACAGACAAGGGAAATTGTGAGGTGACAAGAAAGAATTTTTGCTAGAAAAAGCTGTTCTCAGAAAACAGTACTGTCGGTTTCTGTATTCTTTCTCATATACCGGGTCCTTTGTTTCATTACATTGTGTAGGTGCATGTTCTGATGTCATACAAATGGGACGGATATACTACAAGATTAACAGATATATATACGGTCACCATTTCCGTTGCAGATCAAGTCCAGTCAAACATGGAAACAAGTGTTACTCTCTTTGTGCGTGTTTGTGTCGGGGGAAGGGGGGTAAGAGTACTGTCTCTGTTTAAATGATTGAGTTAGATATTTTAGTTATACAAGTGAAAGAACCTTATCAGTATTTCAAAGGTGAGTGTTCTAACTTTCGAAGGAAGAACATCATAGACATACTTTCGCAACTGCTGACTGACCAGTCTTGATTATTACACTGACAGTTCAAAAGCTCAGAAAATCAAAGCTTTGAATCTACCTGAAAAACAAAGCCTTCTAATGACTTCTTCAGATTTAACATCGTCGTTCTTAACCCTTCACCTTTAGAAACAATAGTTTTTTATCAAATTTTCTTTTAATTATTAAACGTCTAAAGCGGGGTAAAATTTACTGATTATTCGACAACAAAAAATACTAATTGATTTTGCCGTGACCGATCGATAATCAGCGATAATCAGTCGATTAATCATGACAGCCCAAATATCAGTCCTCGGTAACTTTACATCGGCCTTTGACCTTCATTCTCAGGCTGATATCAGGCTGATATGAAGTCACTTTCGGCTGATATCTCTATATGGCCCTGTGGGAACCCTGGGAAGTTTGGCAGTGCTTGTTTACTGTGGTACTGGTAAAATAGGACCCGGTCATTAATGCTTGGGGTGCAAGTCCTCTAAAATAGGCCACATGGGGCATTTATCTCCATGTTGTGGTCACGATTAGCCATTGTGCGGAAGTATGTGACCCCCAATAAATACACAATCGCACACACGTGTGAATGGGTTAATCGATATGGCACAAGTGCTAGCATGGAAGGATAAAACGAGAGGTTACAGGCCTCAAGTTTTATCCTTTTGCGATGGCAAAAGTGCCATATTGATTAACCCATTCACACGTGTGTGTCATTCTGTGTTATTACATGCCTTCACGTCTATAAAAAAAAATTCTTTGAAGGACACTCTACAATTCATTTGACAACTATGAACAAAAAGTACACATTTTATTGCCAACCAAATTTGCAAGGGGAACCTGTGTTACTATTTCGTCCCTTGAGTTCCACTGTGTTCTATTTTCATTTTCCGCATGATTTAGTGTTGCTGTAGATTTGGATTAGGATTACATAGAACAGGCATGTAATAAACAAATTTAGCTGTTTAAAAAAAAATTGTTTTTCAAAAAATAAATATCTCTGTATGAAACTAACCAAGTAATAACCTCTAATTATTATCATAATTTATTTTTTCAATCATATATTATATTTATTAATTAATCAGTTGATGATTTGCATTGTTCATTACAGGTTATTATCCAAGTGGTTATTTCCAGTCATCAGGTCCTACAGGACCATCGGTTCTCCATCAAACAAACACGGACTCCTGTCTCGTATCACACACAATGCCCCTGCAAGTTGGACCCCATGCAGAGGTCAAAGTGTTGATCAACAACCCGCATTCCGCTCATCCACTCATCAAAACAAGCACTCTAGCTGTACCCTCTCCAGATCTCAAGAAGGAATTGAATCACTGTTGTGCAGAAACTGTACCAATAATAGATGCAAAAATTAAGGTAGAAACAAAAGGTGATGGAGAGAGTCCAAAGCCTAAACGAAAGCAGGAAAGGCGGAAAAGCCAGAAGGAAAAAACTCCAGAAAAATCTACTGCAGAAACAATCAAGTCTCCTCCACCTGCAGTTAAACCAAACAATCATCAGTGGTCTTGGGATGGTGAACCATTCAAAAAACTGGTGCCAACAGTCGTAAGTTATTTGGGGTTTTAAGTGCAGACTCAAATATACATGTGCCTTAGGGCTGTACTACGTGCAATCCTGAATATAAGCAACCTGTCATTTGCAAAATGAGGTTCCCAGAGGGTGAATTTGCTGATGCTATCCCCTACAGTGGTCCAATTTATCGTCTAGGTACATCTTTATGTTTTAGCTTGAAAAACAGGTCGCGCCAAATTGTCGCCGGGTCACGCGAAATGTTTGCCAAGTTGAATGATCTGGTAAGAATGAATGGTGGAATGATGTTGAGCATCAACCAATCATCAGCTGCACAGGCGTTTGCATCCACCTGAAGTATAGCTGTTGGCCAGTTATTGGCCAACAGAGCAACTATACTTCAGGCAGATGCAAACACCTGTGCTGATGATTGGTTGATGCTCAATATCATTTTAAATTGTTGATCATCTTAAGATGTACAATACGTGGAGAGTGGATTCATTGTAACTACATCACCTGTGGAGTGGAGTTATCACCCAAACTATCACTTTCAAATTTTTTACACATGGACAAAAAACATAAGCTATGTTTCAGCCAATGGACCTCTGGGTTTAACCCAGAGGTCCATTGGCTGGAACTTTGCTTGTGCTTGTTTTGCTTTGCAACAAATTTGCAATTATTACTTGGGTGGAATCTCCACTCTGTGGGTGATTTAGTGATAATACACTCTCCATGTTCTGTAGCATAGATACAAAATCAGGAAATGGCTATAATTCATGTCTCTGCCACTAATAGTGATTATGGATGCCATACTCTTCTGCAGCATGCTGGCCCATACCAAGATTAGGCTATAATTGCAACTAATTTGTATCCGAATTGCTGCAACACAGCCTCATTATTGTTCCTAAGGATTCATCTTTATTCATCAGGATATTGTCCACAGAACCAAGAACTTGGTTATGATACTTATTTATTGATGTTTAAGGTCACATATTTATGCACAATGGCTAATCATGACCGTGACAGTTTTACGGGTGGAGGAAGCCGGAGTACCCGGAGAGAACCACCGAGCAATGACGAGCAGCTGTCAGCTCTCCAACATCGTAACTCTGAACTCTGCACCACAGCACAGGCAGGGTTAGATTGGTTGAAGACATGCGCACCAACGACGTGCAGTACGCCTCAGTACACAGCGTCATCGTGCTCCCATGTAGGAAATCGGGGTGAAGTGTCTTGCCCAAGGACACAACACGGTTGCCGCAGGTGGGATTCGAACCGAGAACCTCCTGGCTTGCAGCCTGCACCTCTACCAACTGAGCCACCGCGCCCCCGGTTATGATACAACAGTTCATACATCAGCATAGTAGCGATACATATATGTTTAGGTTACCTAATAGGTTACCTGTATCAAGTACAGGGAAACAAACGATAATTTACCAAAGCTCGGACCAGGTGAACAATAAATGGGTTACATAAAATATTGAAAATAGCAGACCTGCATACCAACTTTGACCATGATAATTATATGATTAAAAGGATAATTAAGTTAACCACCACCTGATAAATTTCTTCTATTTTGCTAAATATTTACTTCATTAATCCATTATATCTTTTTTGACAGAGCTCTGTCAAACTGGATAAAGGGATTAAATGGTTAGAACATATTTTCTGTGGAAAAAAACTCTGTAAAATGGGTCATAAAATCATATACAGTAACCCTGTTAATTGAATAACCACTTTGCCAGTGAGAATTATTCAATTAATAGGATTATTCAATTAACAGGGATTTGGTCACTTTCCTGTATTTTAGAGATAAATTAAACATTTATTCTCTTATATATTGTTTGACAGAGCTCATGGAGCTCTGTCAAACAATATATAATAGAATAAATGCCTATATGAGATGCACTTATGTGAAATAGGTCTCTAAAAATTGGGTATTTGGTGATTGTCAGTATAATTTCTTGACACATTACAAGATTTTTTTATTCAATTAACAGGAGTTTGTTCTAACATACAGTTGGTTTCTGCTCTCAAACTAAAATTCTGCTTGGCCGACTGAACCCAAACTTGGCATGTGGTTTAGGTATGAGAGGAAGAACCCTATTTATTTTTGGACCCTTCTGCCAAAGGTCAAGGTCACAGTGACCTTGAACTTTAATTTCTATCAGTGTTGTTTTCCACTCTGTAATTAAAGTTCCACTTGGCCAACGGAAGCCAAACTTGGCATGTGGGTTAGACATGATGAGAGGAAGAACCCTATTTATTTTGAGGCCATTGTACCTAAGGTCAAGAACACAGTGACCTTGAACTTAAACATTTACGTGAGTTGGCTTCTCAAATTGAAATTTTGATTGCTTGATTGATACTTAACATGGCTTATGGGTTGAGCATGATGAAAGGAAGAACCCAATTTATTTTTGGGTTATTATATCAAAGGAAAAGGACACATTGACCTTGAATTTTAAGTTTTCTCTGTCGGAGTTGGTTTTGCTCTCCAATTAAAATGTTGTTTGCCTGATCGAAATCAAACTTGGCATGTGGATCGGGCATAATGAGAGGAAGAACCCTATGTACTTGAAATTAAATTTTATCAGTCGGAGCTTGTTTCATTTCTCTTATTTAATTAAAAAATATGCATTCTCGATTGAAACCCAACTTGGCATGTGGGTTGAGCATGTTGAGAGGAAGAGCCCTACATATTTTTAGGTCATTGTACCATAGGTCAGGGTCACAGTGACCTTGAACTTAAAATCTTATCAGTCCTGATCGAAACCAAACTTGACATGTCATCAAATACAGGTAATCTTATCTGTATTATTTGAGTAAATAATACCAACAGTTGCTGTGTTGATTTAATGTAATATAGTACCAAGGTTACAGTAGCAGGGATTTTTCGGGGGGATTTGCCACCCCTAGGCGGCTACCTCTAGTTTTGCACTCCTGAAGTTTAGCAGTAGAATACATCTGATAATTTTTACCTCACACCTCAGGCCTACCTGGGCTTCTGAGCCTAGGTAGGCCTGAGCTGTGGCGTAGAAACTATTAGATATAATCATA
The DNA here is from genome assembly GCA_031216915.1 of Pictodentalium vernedei. NCBI lineage: Eukaryota > Metazoa > Mollusca > Scaphopoda > Dentaliida > Dentaliidae > Pictodentalium > Pictodentalium vernedei. The sequence continues at coordinate 425,546,555 of CM062292.1, forward strand.
CTGTCAGTCTTTCGATTTTGAAAATGGGAAGTGTGATGCTGTATACTGCTCGCTATAATTTGAAGTGAGGCACGCTATTGTTGAGTCCTGGCATCGGAAAAATGTTTAAATAGCATCAATGAACATGATTTTCCTGTATCTTAGAAACTCCCAGAAAGTGTGGTATGTTCAGAAAGTTGAGAGAACATTGATACTGACCATTTGCAAGAAAGAAACTTGCAGATATTGAAGCAATTGATCATTTTCTTTGGAACTAAATTAGGCCTACAGAACAATCTAGTGTTATTCATTTCCAAAAGTCTGTCTTCGCACCATTCACATTGCTGGTACTCAGTAAATAAGGATTCCAGAAACATAACTCATTTTTGGGAATAAGCTCATTGAATCAAATTTAGGCCAAAAAAAGTTTAAAAATCTGTTTCTCAGGTCCTCCAGCATGGTCTTTTTGGTTGCCGCATGCTCTCTTTTTATAACCAATGCAAATTTGAAAAAATAAAAATTAATGGTTTGGGTCTGATATTTTACAAGTTAATAAAACTGATAAATTTGTCCCTTGAATGCAACAAGGCTTTGCAATGCTTTAGCATTGATTGCAAATCCTTGTTGCTCTCAAGGGACGAAATACACCACCACCCATGCTATTCTGAAGATTATGAGGCCTAACAAATAAAAAAGCAAGAAGATGAACTTCTGATGGCAAAGAAATAATTACAAACATACAAAATAAAATAAAAAACCACCTGCCCACATGCTATTTTACAAAACTGACCTGAGAAACAGAAGATCTACTTTGTGTGGCCTTATTTAAATTTGGTACAATACACAGAATCCAACTTCAGTGGTGCATCTGACCTTAAAGTTTATGTTTTTCATTTGCCGGCACACCTCTCAGCATTGTAACCAAAGTTCACTGCAAATTCTTTGTCTCTTGCACAGATCAACGATGACACACATAATTTGGGAGTTGCTTCACAAGTTGAAACTAGAACGGTGTCATTTGTGTGCACAGCACACTAAGGTGTATCCCCGCATTTTCAGTTTGCCATCACGATCGTCACAAAGCAATTCACTTTCTCAAAAGTGGCACTACGGGTGTCACATGGGACCGATTCAAAATTTGCAAACCTTTATGCATATCTAGAGACCCTACCTGAACATATGAACACACTTTTGACGTTTTGAATGAAACCCCTTGGGGCCTTTCGGTGGAAACCCATTCACTAACATCAATAGTGGCACCACATGTGCCACATGGGGCCGAATCAAAAATCCAAAACCTTGATGCACATCTAGAGACCCTACCTGAACATATGAACACACTTTCAACGTTTTGAGTTGATACCCCATGGAGTTTTTCGCCGGAAACAGAAGTGGAATTATGGGTGCCACATGAGGCCAAATCAAAAATCTGAAACCTTTATGCACATCTAGAGACTCTACCTGAAAATAAGAACACACTTTCAGTGTGTCAAATTAAACCCCCTAGAAGCCTTTTGCTGGAAAAAGATTCTCCAATGACAAAAGTGGCGCAACAGGCAGCACATGGGGCCAAATCAAAAATCTGAAAAATTTATGAACATCTAAAGACCTTACCTGAACATATGAACACACTTTCAATGTTTTGAATTAAAACCCCTAGGAGCCTTTTGCCGAAAACCGATTCTCTAATGACAAAAGTGGCGCTATGGCTGTCACTTGGGGCTGAATCAAAATTCTGAATTCTTTATGCACATCTAGACAGTCTACCGGAACATATGAACACACTTTCAACAATCAAAATTACATATCCTAGGGGCCTTTTGTCAGAAAGCAGTATTTTAGCTCAGTTTTTAAGTGGCACCACTGACACCACTTGGTGACAAAAATTCAAACGAAACGTATTTTTGTCATCTTTATACCATGCTTAAGAAGGTAAGTTTCAAAATGGACATACGGATGGAGATCATCACTTTTTCAAACTTGAATTGCTTGTTAGGTAGAGCCAAGGCATGCTGCTGTCTACTCGCAAAAAATAAAAATTGCGAGCATGATTACTTGCAAGAACAACAGCTCACCTCAAAATCGAAAGACTGGATACTGTTAAATTTTTATGAATGCGAGAATAGATAGGCTTGATGTGAGACATATTATTACAGAGACGACTAGTAAAATAAACAGCGATATTACTGTTTTGAACTGTATGTAGTGGTTTTTTTCCGCACATTAATTCTTTGAACCCGAGAGGCCGGGTTTTCCTGGCCAAAGAACATGATATGTCATAATTTCATGAAGTAGGGTGGCTGCAAAAGAAATGTGTGGGGGTAGTCAATATTGTCAAGGCTGCACATTGAAAATATTAATCAGTCTTCCCCAAAAAATGAACATGGACTCCTCCAATTTCTGCCATTGAACGTACATGGAAGATACTACCAGAGTTAAAGGGTTAACTTAAACTCTCTGACAATGCCTACCTGAGCTAAAAAGGATGTAGGCCTGGTGTATTTATTAGCTCTCCTGACTTTCAGTCAGGCAAGCTATAGTGATCACTCACCGTGTCGTACGTGAATATGGTGTTTGCATCATCTCCTCCAAAACCGTTGAACCAATTTAAGTGAAATTTGAGATGATTGTTTTTTATGACATAGCATTTTGATTTTGTAGGGCCACACCCAACAAGTGTGCCTAAATCTTAAAAAATCTTCTTCTCATGAACCAACAGTAGTAGAGACTTGATATTTGGTGTGCAGCTTCCTTTTGAGGTGCACACTCAGATTTGTTCAAGAGAAGTTCGAGGAGCTATATTTGCTGTTGTTATGGGAGGGGCAAGAATTTTCACCCGCCCAAAATTTCTATTTTCCAAATCGAGAGGCTGATTTGAACCAAATTTGATATGAGAGCTTATTGGGTCATAAGTACTTCAGTAATGCCAAAAATAATGTTCTCATCCCATGGGAACTACAGGAGCTAAAAATAGAAAAAATTTAAAACGCCCATATCTCCAAAACTACGTGGCACTGAGAATTCTTATTTGGTGTGAAGCTTCATCAGGACAAACAGAATGGAACGGTCATAAAAAAATGCTCTCGGTTTTATCATAGAGTACTTTTTCGGGACTTTTAAAAGGTGCTGAGTCAGCATTTTTGTCTCGGGGGACTATAGAAATCATCGTCTGTGCGTCCGTCCTACTTGGTGTCCCCATGATAACTCCAGTTTGGATCATTTGATTGGAACCAATTTTGGTGTGTTACCTTCTTAGCCCAAACCACAGGTCAAGTTCGAATATGGGTTCGGCCAGATTATTTTAGAATTATACCCCTTTTTCGACTTGAAAATTTCAAGATTTGCCGTGTCCGGATGATAACTCCAGTTAGGATTATTTGATTGGAAAGAATTTTGGTATGTGACTTTCTGGGGTAATAATACAGGTCAAGTTCGAATATGGGTTTGGAACGATCATTTTTACTAGAGTTATGCCGCTTTTTCAACTTGTTTTTTCGGGGGACATGTGGCCGAGCGGCCTTTTATTTAACACTGTGGGTAATGGGAAAAACATTTATGACTACTCTTCTCCCAAACCACTGCTCTGAAAACTTTCAAATTTTACATATAACATCTTTGGAAGATTGTTTCACTTGAATATTGAAATCAAATCCCTAGGTTCACATTTGGGCTGTCTATGGGAGAATGTTTTGATATTTGGTATGCAGCATCCTTAGGTGGGTGAGATTCAAATTTGTTCAAGCCAAGTCCTTGGGTTCATATTTGGGCTCACTGTGCGTGTGGGATCCCAAATTATAACTTAGTTCAAAATGAGGAATTTTCTTTAAAAATCTTCTTTTTCAGATCCAGCAGTCGGAATGTTTTTATATTTGGTATGCAGCAACCTTAGGGGGGTGAGATGCAAGTTTGTTGAAGCCAAGTCCCTGGGTTCATATTTGGTCTCACTGTGGGAGCCCAAATTATAACTTAGTTCAAAATGAGGAATATTCTTTAAAAATATTTTTCTTCAGATCCAGTAGTTTGTTCAAGCCAAGTCCCTGGGTTCATATTTGGGCTCTCTGTGGGTGCCCGAATTATAACTTAGTTCAATATGAGGAATATTCTTTAAAAATCCTTTTTTTTTCAGATCCACCAGTCAGAATCTTTTGATATTTGGTATAATCTTTATTTAGGAGGGGCAGATGCAACTTGTTCAAATCAATTCCCTGGGTTGATATTTAGGCTACCATGTCAGGTGAGTGCCCTCAGGCCCCCTGGGGCCTCTTGTCTGTGATTATCATGAATTTTATTTTCATCACTGCACTTCGTGTTACATGTGTAACATGTGTAATATCATCAGTTATGGGCTTGCTGTGGCTCTGGTTAGAGCATTGGACTTTTAACTGAAAGGTCAGTGGTTCAATTCTGACCTGTAACTGCTTGTGTCCTTGGTCAAGGCTCTTAATCCTGACTGCACGTGTTGGGTCATGATGGCACCTTGCAGTAAGGTGTACTGCACATTGATGGTGCACTTGCCTTCCACCAATGTTAATGCTACTTGTGCAGAGGTGGTACGTTGGGGAGTCTGACATTTGATAGTGTTGTTACACCCCCCCACCCCCATCCCCCCCCACCCCCCAATAGATAAATGAATAAACATAATCATTGAATTGCTTAACCCTTTACCCAAAACGTATTTCAAAATATGTTATTTTAATTTTTTTCAAAACTTTTTCAAACATTTCAACAGATGCATATTATGTGACCCTTCCCCTTCTTTGGAACGAGCTCAAGGAGCTTGTTCCAATGAGGGGTCAGATGTTATGGTTTATTGAAATTTTGGGGAAAATCTTTTTTCTAATGTTCATTTTGTGAATTACGCAGGTGGATACTGTCAATCCATTAGGTAGACGGTTAATATTACATGTATAATAATACATTTCTATGAAGAAAAACTTGACAAATTTACTCCCCTTCAGTATCTTTAACTGGTAGAGTGCTGAATTAGTTTTGATCACCAAAATTTGTTCACATGTCTTTGCCTTGTTACAATTTATGGGAGAGTGCCTATGGGCCTATGGGCACTCTCCCATAAATTATAACAAGGGAAATCCATACATTTAAAATAATTTCACTTAAAAGATACTATGGAGCACTTCGACTGAATATGTAGCCTTTAAGTTACAGTACCTACAATTCAGAGTAAAGCCCAAATATAGGCTTCCAGCACTCTACCAGTTAATGATAATTTTAGCTCCTTCAACAGCACATCTTAAGGTGCTATATAAGTAATGGAAAGTTAGTTTGAAAATAAGTGATTTATTTCAACGTCATCAAAAACCTATAGAAAATACCTGTACTAATTTGTCACTTTTTGTGTTTTTTATCAGTATTTATGAATAGTGCTTCACACTTTTGAACACCAAAAAATGAAAAATTATAGCAGTTTTTAGATATTTGAGGCCACTGAAAATAACATGTCGCCTATTTTCAACCTAACTTTCCCAGTACTTATATAGCACTTTATAAATTCAGGTAAGATTTCATTTCATTTTTATGCCCTCGAAAAAATATTCGGAGGCAGATAGTGTTTCTCATTTCCATCTGTCTGTCCATCAGGAAGATTTTTGTGTCCGCTCCATAACTCCTGAGATGCTTCGTTGGATTTTGCTGAACTTGGCGTACATGTTGCTTATGGGGAGATGATGTGTCGTGCAAAATATTTTTTTTTGTTCAACGGAGGTCAAGGTCACAGATCGAGGTCATAGTTCTAGTACTGAAATGGTTAACTGGATAACCGGTTTGAAACCGGTTATCTACCTAACCGATTTGAAAAAAATGTCAACCGGTTATCTGAAATATCGATAGTGATCTTCATTCCATGGTAAAAATGTAGTAAATCTGCCGCTTCTCTCTTGGGATAGATTACAACTCGAATCCACGTATATATTGAGAAATAATCGACTTTGGTTTCAAGACTTCATTAATGATCGGCAATTTCCGTGAGTACTGAGTAACTGCAGAAACTATTCCGTAGTATGTATACAAACGAACGTTGTCGAGTACTCGACAACGATCTTTTGTATACACACTACGGAATAGTTTCTGAAAATACTGCTTTCCAATTCCTATAGTTTTGATCCCAGATTCTGTGAAATAATGGCTACGGATAACCAGATATTAACCGGTTATAGATTTCAGTTAGTCGGTTGTGAAAATGAGCCAACCGTTTCAGCTCTGCATAGTTCAGGGGCATCGATGGCTGGGCAGTCTCTGTTAGTCTTGTTTCATTTGCATTTTATCATTCGCACCTTGGACTCTGAAGTATGAGCATCTACTAATCATATGGAGCTACCAACTGAAGTCCAAAAGACACTGATAGACCTGAATACTGCCTTTGCCAACACTTGGAGTATCCAAGTGCTGAAAGGCAAAAATTCATCTATCAGTGAATTTTGATAGAATACAAGAACCAGAGTCTTCGGAGAGATGGAGCACCCTCTGAGTGACTCTGAAAACCTGGATGTGACTAAGGCCAAGAAGAAGAAGAGAAAGAAGGGACCCTCCGCCAGATGCTTGCCGAATAATGGAGTTCTTGGAGAGGAAAAAAAAGAAGGAGGCAAGTGAGGGCGTCAAAGGGTTGACCGTCCCTGGTCCAGCTTGGTACCCACCTCGCAAGAGGAGGGTCCAGTGGACTATGGGTTGCCAAGAGACAGATCAACCTCCAACCCATCAGGCTCTTCATCTGAAGAGGAGATGGAGGAGGGAGACCAGTCTGTGGTGCGGGAAAATGATTCTGATGATGCACCTTCCACCCCTCCAGCTCTTGCTACTCCGGCCTGTTTTGACCAGGAGGTGAGCACCACAGAATCTGTGGAGGAATTCCTGTGAGAGGTGATCATGGATGAAGAAACACGGCTAAATGTGCAGAGAACCTTCGAAACACTCTCATCATTTGGAGTTGATCAAGAGAGAATGAAAAACTTGCTAATAGGCGAACTGTGGCTCATAACCATGCTCACAAAACATAACATGTGTGACCAGACCACAGCAGCAGGGACTAGGCCAAACAAACCAAGCTAGACCCTAGTCCTCCAACTCCAACAACACCACCAACATCAATCTCTGTCACGACCACCACCTCCAAAGAAAAAACACCAAAGACACAGTTGTTGTTGAGTACTTTCCTAGCATGGACTGAGAAACAGCTGACCTCTTGACTCCTTTGTTCACCACCTATGGCTGGCATTAACCTTGTTGCACATTATGCAAAAGAGGTCACAAGGGGTTTGATGAACTCCAAATTGCCCCAGCACGCCTTTGGCACACGAAAACTTGGATGTACATAAGATTTTGTTGACAGAAATAAAGCACTTAACAATTTGATCCAGTTAACTGGTAGAGTGCTGGAAGCCCATATTTGGGCTTTATTCTGAAGCACAGGTACCACAACTTGAAGGCTCATATTCAGTGGATGTGCTTTGTATTATCTTTGAAGTGACATTAAGTCTGTAAGGGTTTGCCTTGTTACAATTTATGGGAGTGCCAGCTGGCACTCTCCCATAAATTGTAACGAGGCAACTACATGTGTACATGATTTGATGACCAAAAATAATTCAGCACTCTACTAGTTAAGTGCTTTAAGCTCACTTCAGTGTCTTGTTTACTTTTACTTCAGGTTTGGTCATAATAATTATGATGATCTCTTTTATCCAACAAGAAATAACTATATAAGGCCTAAAAAGTTAAAAATCTGTTTCTCAGGCTCTCCCACATAGTCATTTTGGCTGCTACATACTCTCTTTTTGTAACCAATGCAAACTTAAAAATATAAAAATTAAATGGTTTATGTCTGATATTTTACCCAAGTTAATAAAATTGATAAATTTGTCCCTTGAGTTCAACAAGACTTTGCAATACTAAAGCATTGCAAAGCCTTCTTACACTCAAGGGATGAAATACACCACCACCCATGCTATTCTGTAGATTATGAGGCCTAAAACATAAAACAAATCAAGAACATGAACGTTTGATGGCAAAGAAATAATCACAAAAATATAAAATAAAATAAAAAACCACCCGCCCACATGCAATTTTACAAAAAAATGGCCTGAGAAACAAGATCTACTATGTGCGGCCTAATGCTTTATAAAGCACAATGATTCTTTAAATGTATATGGAATTTTTCATGTTTTTTTTAGGATGGCAGCCCACCTGTTGAGAGAAAGTGTTACCCATCTATTCGACATGAGGATGGTGATCATATACAGGAACGAGATTGTGTTCTTCTTATGTCTGGACCACGAAAAAAGGATATCCCATTTGTCGCAAAAGTCAGTGCATTGTGGGAGAATGATTCTGACGGTATGTCGTTTCAAGTATTGAATGATTACCTAATTTTGTGGATTTAGAATCAGTTTAAATGTGTTTTTTTTTCTTTTTACATTGTTTGTTAGGTAATCACAGCATATGAAACATTCTGTTGTGTGATACGCTGTACTTCCATTTTGGACGTTATGATTTGAAGAATACAAAATACACAGAACACTGACAAGCTATAATCCTTTGAGACTTTAATTATTCTGACGTTCAAACGTCACTGGGAATTCAGTTTCTTCAACGTTTTCCGACATCAAACGTCGGAAAGTACAAATAACAAGATATTTTTTACATTAGTGATTATCTGGTTGAGGGCTAGATTATTTTTGGTGGTCTGAATTTGTTATTCAAAACTTGTATTATTACAAATTATTGGAGAGTGCCCAGAGGCACACTCCAATATTTTGTAATAAAACAAATTTATATAAACAAACCATTATTTGTGTTTGACTGAATATGAAATATAAGCAAGGATTGTGTTGACTTTTGCTCTGGTATCCTCATTTTTTGAAAGCCCTGATAGTGGCTTCTAGCACTCAACCAGTTAAGAAGTCTTGACAGCAGGATTATAATAGTATTTTAAGCTGCAATAACATTTGGCTCAATGGTTATCACAGAGCTCTATTCGGGAGAAAATAGGATTTTGAGGTTGGAACTTTAAAAAATCGAAAAATAATAACAAAACAAATGACCACAAAGCATCAACGTGCTGTTTGATTTTGTATGTAATAACACGTACAAAAGCATTAAAGGGTTAATTGTTGAAACTTCAGAACATCATTTTGGATGGAATATTGACTTACAACATTTACACAAATGGTAGACACCTAAACCGTCAAAAATGATTGCTGGAATCTAGTATATTAACCCTTTAACTAACACGAAAAGCAGATGACACTTGGAAACAAAATTCTTGAATAACAAAAAGTTTTCATTTTTCACATCAAAAACTTAGCTTATGACCTCTCATTCAAACAAGCTCAGTTAGCCAATGAGGGGTCATAAGTCTTTGAGATAAAATATGAAAAAAGTAATGAAAATTGAATGGTAATTTTTGTGAATAGCGCTGGACGGTTTTGTCCCTGTGTTAGGTAAAGGGTTAACTGAAATTATCATGATTACTTAGTTCACTTTCCTTACTACAGCTACAGGAAGGTATGAAATGTACTGGCTACAGTCTGACAAAGGGCTATGAATGACTTCAGATGAAGACTGGTATGGGCCTATATGTGTATTTTGAAGGACCTTAGCAACTCTACCTGGCAATTAGGACTCCAAAACCTAAACCACTAGACCATTGCCCACCATCACAAATGATGGTTGGAATCTGGTATTTTAGTTCTCATGATTACTTGGTTCTCTTTCCTTAAGACAACAATATGAAATACACTGGCTGATATGTGCATCCCTTCTATGTTTATTTACAGATTTTATTGAAACTTCTCGTACATTATCACTAGCAAGTAGACATGAGCATGCAATTTTAATCCTTGTGGAACTAATTCTGATTTTGATAACTTAATGCAAGGGAACAGGTGCTCCAACATGCATTGTTAGGATAAATATATAAAGTATCTTGTCAGTTGATTCTAGGCAAGTCTTGGCTGCCTCAGTAGGCAGCCAAGACTTTGCTAGAAACAACTGCAAAGCCACAGGAGGTAGACTTTCAAAGTAAAGCGGACATGCATAAAAATCTCCAGGCCCTTAAGGGTTATTTGTTTATTTATTGGGGTTTAACGACCATTTTGACAGCCAGGGTAACCTCATGTCAGACAGTTTTACGGGTAGAGGAAGCTGGAGTACCTGGAGAGAACCACCGAGCAACTGTCAAGACTCCGCAACGTACTAACTCCACACAAGCAAGGTTAGCACTGGTTGAAGACAAGTGCATCATCAACATGTAGGATGCTTTAGTACACAATGCCACTGTTCCCCCACATGGGCATTTCATGCCCAAAGACACAATGCAGTTGCTGCAGGTGGGATTCGAACCGAGAACCTCCCTACCAACTGAGCCACCCCCTTCCCCCCTTAAGGGTTAAAGTTGTGACAGTTTTGAACTGACTTGCCTCCTCTTGAGCTTGGATTTATTACAGATATTGACTTCTGTTCATCCCTTAACCCTTTGGGACTTTAATTATTCTGACTTTCAAACGTTACTGGGAATTCAGTTTCTTCAACGTTTTTCAAAATGCGACGTCAAACATCGGAAAGTACAAATAACAAGATATTTTTCACATTAGTGATTAACTGTTTGAGGGCTAGATTATTTTTGGTGGTTATTCAAGACTTGTTTTATTACAAATTATTGGAGAGTGCCCACAGGCACTCTCCAATAATTTGTAATAAAATAAATTTATATAAAAATATTATTTGTGTTTGACTGAATATGAAATATAAGCAAGGAAAGTGCTGGCTTTTGTTCTGGTATCCTCATTTTTTGAATGCCCTGATTGTGGCTTCTAGCACTCAACCAGTTAAGATGTCTTGACAGCAGCATTATATTAGTATTGTAAGCATCGATAACATTTGGCACAACGTTGTCACTGAGCACTATTCGGGAGAAAATAGGAATTGAGGTTAAAACTTTAAAAAATTGAAAAATAATAACAAAACAAATGGCCACAAGGTATCAACGCGTTGTTTGATTTCGTACGTCATAAAACAAAAAAGTATCAAAGGGTTATGTGGAACAAAATGCCATATGAAATGCTTCACCATTGCACATGGCACTTTGTTCCTCTCAAGGGGCATGTTTAAAAATGTGCTACTCCCAGAAAGATGAACTTCTTTAGATGATACTTCTCAAATTTGATCACTAGTATGCTCACTTGCTTATGAGGCTGTCACGAATGATCGAAAAATCGATCAACCGTCGATTGAGGTCATAATCGACGATTTATTTCAATGATCGATTATTTGACTGGACATGTGCTGTCATACTACCATTTTGTTAAACAAAGGGGAAATATTGATTCACATGCTGTTGTTTCACATAAAGGACCTATTTCAACAACAAATGTGTGTGTGAACAGGGTTAAAACAAAAAACCAATATATAGCTTCAAGTCGCGGTACCACGCGAGGTAAAGTTAGCCGAAACCCAGTCATCATCATATGCATGATCACTCAGTTGAATTTGACCCTAGCTTTCAAAGTGTTCAAGTGTCAAACACCAATAAATAAATGAGTAAATAAATAAAATAAATCCCTGGAAAGATTGAGCTTCCAAGGGAAAGCATTTTCACACTGAACAGGGGCTGAATCATTATCATTCATGGGCCAAACTTTCCAGTTCCAGCATCACTGGCTCACTGCCATTAGTGGTGATAACAATTTAACAAAAATAACAAAACACTCAATGATGCCTTACTGTCAATGGCTACATTGTATTCCTTGCCAATAAGACATCGTCAAGTGTTGATTGTTTTTATCAATTTGATACTTGATAATCCATTTTAACGTACGGAAAGTAAAGAGGGAAAAACATTGAAATGCCATGTTATTTTTAAAGTATGATGATTTATTTTGTTCTCCGACGTATTGCAACCGGAAGTTTCATTTCCACGTGTAAAGCTTTGTTGACTTGACATTCCCTAAGGCTAAATTCATAATCATTACACATTGAGTGCGGATGGGGCAATTAGTGAGTTCAGTATGCATTTTTCTATGATTTGAAATTTGAATCTATGCGATGTAGATTCTGTTTTGTCAAATTTTTCAAGGTTTGGTGTTCGTTTACTTCATTTATGATTAGGATATTTTTAGCTCACCTGACTGAAAGTCAGGGTGAGCTTTTCTGATCACTTTTCGTCCGTCGTCCGTCGTCCGTCGTCCGGCGTGAAGGTGGTGTTTGGGTCTTTTTCTTCCAAACCACTGGCCGCATGTTAATGAAATTTCATGTGAGTAGGGGTTATATAGCGGCATTTTGATTTTTGGGCAAATTAGGTTTCGGCTCATATTGAGCAGAGGGGTGGGGCAAAAAAGCTCCAATTCTTAAAAAATCTTCTTCTCAAGAACCAGCAATAGCAGAGACTTGATATTTGGTATGCAGCTTCCTTTTGAGGTGTAGACTCAAGTTTGTTCAAGAGAAGTTTGTAGGTCTATACTTGGCGATGTTATGGGAGGAGCAAAAATTTTGGCCCCACCCCAAATTTCTATTTTTTAAACCGAGAGGCCAATTTGAACCAAATTTTATGTGAGGGCTTATTGGGTCATAAGTACCTAATTTATGCAGAAATTTTTTTTCCTGTAGCCCCGTGGGAACCACAGGAGCTAAAAATAGAAAAAAATTAAAACGCCTATATCTCAAAAACTGCACGGCAGTGAGAATTTTTATTTGGTGTGAAGCTTTCTTGGGACCAACAGAAAGGATTGGTAAAAAAAAATTGCTATCGGTTTTATCATAGGGTACTTTTTCGGGACTTTGAAAAAGTGCTGAGTCAGTATTTTTTAACACAGTAGGCAATGGGAAAAAAATAAAGAATTGTTTTCTTCCAAACCACTGCTCTAAAAGCTTTCATATTTTACATATAACATCTTTGGAACATTGATTCACATATTTGTAGAAATCAAATTCCTCGGTCCATATTTGGGTTCCCTATGGGAACCCAAATGTTCAAATTAGTGCAATATGAGGGATATATTTTAAAAATCTTCTTCTTCGGATCCACAAATCAGAATCTTTTGATATTTGCTATGCATCATCCTTAGGGGGGTGAGATTGATGTTTGTTCAAGCCAAGTCCCTGAGTTCATATTTGGACTCCCTTTGGGAACCCAAATTGTAACTTAGTGCAATACGAGGTATATTCTTTTAAAATCTTCTTCTTCGCATCCACCGGTCAGAATCTTTTGATATTTGGTATACAGTATGCTTAGGGAGGTGAGATTCAAGTTTGTTCAAGTCAAGTCCTTCGGCTCATATTTGGTCTCCCTGTGGGAGCCCAAATTATAACTTAGTTCAATATGAGGAATATTCTTTAAAAAAATTTTTTTTTTCAGATCCACCAGTCAAAATGTTTTGATATTTGATGTACAGCATTCTTAGGGGCTGAGAGTGAAGTTTGGTAAAGCCAAGTACCTGGGTTCATATTTGGGCTCACTGTGGGAGCCCAAATTATACCAAAATTTTTATTTTCCAAACCAAAAAGTCGATTTGAACCAAATTTGATATGAGGGCTTATTGGGTCATAAGTACCTAATTTATGCCGAAAATTGTTTTCCTGTCCCCCACGGGAACTGCAGGAGCTAAAAAATTTTTTTCTTTTTAAATGCCCATATCTCCAGAACTACATGGCACTGAGAATTTTTATATGGTGTGAAGCTTCCTTAGGACCGGAAGAAAAAAATGGTAAAAATTTTATCATAAGGTTCTTTTCTAGGACTAAAAGTGCCGAGTCATCATTTTTTAACACTGTAGGTAATGGGAATAACGTTGAATAATCTTCTTCTCCCAAACCACTGCTTCAGAAGCTTTTGTTTTTGGGTTCCCTATGGGAGCCCAATGTATAACTTAATTCAGTATGAGAAATATTCTTAAAAAATCTTTTTTTTCTGATACTCCTCTCAGAATCTTTTGATATTTGATTTTTAGTTTTCTTAGAAGCGGCAAATTGAAATTTGTTCAAGTTCTGGTTTATTGATAAAATTGGGCCCAGTAACCAATTCCTGCGTTGAAAGCCCTGTAAAGTGGGCAGTAATAGGCATAAACGATTGACCAAACCTGATATTATAATTATGCCTCTGTAATGATGTAGCCTTAGAAAGTGACCTTAAATTCCAATAAATAAATAGATAAATTATTGAGTACCCAATATGGGGAGCTAACATATGAACACTCTGGGTTACTAAGTAGAGAAAACACTTTTATGTTGAAAAACTGATAATAACCACAAGGCAGAATCCCTTGCTATTTTGGTGATATGACTCGGCCAGTATCAGGTGAGCGCCCTCAGGCCCCGTGGGGCCTCTTGTTTCATTTTTAACCCCTCCCAAGTTATATCATAGACGAAGTCCTAGGAAACAAGATAGAAATATTAACCATAAATAATCGAATAACCATCGATTTTTATGACAAAATAATCGATTATGAAAATTCATAATCGTGACAGCCTTACATGCTTACAAACATTTTCAGGTCACCACAATTTTTAGCTGTGACAAGCAGCTCTATATGTGGCACTGCCAGTCTGTCGGTCCGTCAGTCAGTCAATCAGTCTGACCAATGCATTTTTAAACTCAGTAGCTTTTAAAATACAGAATGGAATATCAAGTTTAGTACACAAATGTTACTTAATGAATTTAAGTGTTATTTGGAGAATTTTTGGTGGATTTATTGGCCTTGATGGATTTGGGATTTTCACCATCAAACTCAATAATTATTGATGTCTAGCCCCATTGTTCAATGCAGGTGTTAATTGGAGACTTTGGAGTATATTGTCAGAGTTATTGCTAGGTCTGCACGATATTCTGAACTGAATACCGGTATTGGTATTCAAAAAAATACTGCAGTATACCGGTATATCAAAAGACTGTTTAGATATCTAAACATACGTACCATAATCAAGACTTGAACGATCATTGTGGAACGAATTAACATGCCTTGATGATGCAGTTCAAATAATCTTTTACAAAATGCAGACAAAATCAAAATTTATTTTTTTAAATATTAGTTTATCAAATTTTTAAATAAATTTCAACAAAATAATATCATGTGACCCTTCATTCGACGAGCTCGTACCAATGAGGAGTCATATGATATTGTTTTGTTGAATGTTTTTGAAAAATTAATTTTTGACTGCTGAATTTGTATATTACACGGGAGGATGTGGCTGATTCGTTGGGTAAAAGGATAATATTATTCATTAGGGACTGCAGTTGAAACTCAAGACATCTTGAAACTTATTAAATTGTGGCTGAATAATTAATGACGATAAATCGATATTTTTGTAATTACACCGGTATTCAATCGATACTGGTTTGAATACCGGTATGTATCGGTTTATAGATATACCGTGCAGCCCTAGTTATAGGCCTCAATGGACTTTGAATTTATTTCATTTTTACCATCCAATGCAGCTCACATGTGAACTCACAAATTTTAGCTTAACTTGACAAAGTCAAGATTAGCTATTGCCATCACACGTGCGGAAGCCTGTGAGTTTGTTCACATTTTCCTTTAGCACAGGCTACACCCCGTAGTTCTTGTCCAATCATCACGGAATTTCATATGCAGGTTTGAGGCCATGTCTAGATGAGAACATCCCCTTTTGGTCACGATCGGTCAACCATGATGGCTAACCGGGCCCAAAAACCTTTACCACAGTCCACAGGTCGTATTTATTCATGTTTGCTTTACTTTTGACAATCCACATTCTATGACTTTGCAGTTGTTTCTTGGCAAGTCTTTGCTGCTTTGTAGGTAGCCAACACTTGCTTAGAAACAACTGCCATGGCAAGCTTATTCAAAAACTGCTTGTTGGGGCACCTGTTTTGAAGCTGAAAAATGTGATTAAAGTGGGAATTGGGACCTCAAGGGTTAAAAAATCTTCTTAGTGAGCACCAGTCACAATCATATGATAATTGGTAGCATAACTAGACTGTCGGTATCAGTTGAATGCCCTTAGGCCACCTGGGCCCCCCTAGATGAGTTTTTCTCCCATCACTAAGGTACTGAGACATGTATAAAGTTATGTGAGACAGCTGGGAGAGATATGTCTGTCTCACCCCAGCCACGTGACAGCTATCTCACCCCACCCACCCACGTGACCAACCTATTTGCATAATTATATAGCACAGGAACTATTTAATCATCGCTAATCATGTCTGCACATGTATAAACAAACAAATTGGAAGGTCATTTTGCTTCCACAAATACAACTGACTTTATAAACGAAAATCGAAACCAGAACACTCTTAAGAAAAACTTCAGCACACCTCATATTGCTCCATCAGTTTATTGGAGAGAAATATACATCTGATATCATTGCTCCCTTTCAAACTGAAGTAAATATCTGGAAATGACATGTGCAGATATGTCGATTTCATTTGAGGTTGCTTCGGTGCATTAACCCTCAACGTGTGGTGCTCCGTGCTAGTCTGCATGTTTTTAAGTATATGCCTTTGGTATACACCATACCTCTCGATAAGCTTTCCGAATATATTATTAGCTTACCAAAGGGATCTTAACTTATCACTTGTCATCGTCGTCCGTCGTGAACTTTACATTATCAACTTCTCCTCACAAACTACTCTACCAAATTGAACCAAATTTGGTGTGCATGTTCCTTATCATATGTAAATTCAAGTTTGTACAAATAAAGTTGCCGTGCCCACAGGGGGCACCAGAAGGGGCATAACTCGGATAGCACCCATAAATTTTTTCAAAAATTCAAAAAGATCTTCTTATTCAGATCCACCAGTCAGAATCTTTTCATATTTGTTATACAACATCTCTAGGGGGGTCAGATTCAAGTTTGTTCAAATCGAGTCCCTGGGTTAAGATTTCGGCTCTCTATTGGAGCCCAAAGTTTAACTTGGTGCAATTTGAGGAAATTTCTTTAAAAATCTTCTTCTTCAGATCCACCAGTCAGAATCCTTTCATGTTTGGTATACAACATCTGTAGGGGGGTTAGATTCAAGTTTGTTCAAATCCAGTCCCAAGGGTTAATAATTGGGCTCCCTGTAGGAGCCCAAATTTTAACTTACTGAAATATGAGGAAATTTCTTTAAAAATCTTCTTCTTCAGATCCACCAGTCAGAATGCTTTCTTATTTGATATACAACATCTCTAGGGGAATAAGATTCAAGTTTGTTCAAATTGGGTCCCTGAGTTAGTATTTGGGCTCTCTATTGGAGCCCAAAGTTTAACTTGGTGCAATTTGAGGAAATTTCTTTAAAAATCTTCTTCAGATCGGCCACTCAGAATCTTTTCATGTTTGGTATACAACATCTTTTGGGGGGTCAGATTCAAGTTTGTTCAAATTGAGTCACTGTCTTAATATTTGGGCTCCCTATGGGAGCCCAAATTTTAACTTTGTGCAATGCGTAGAATATGCTTTAAAAATCTTCTTCTTCAGATTCACCAGTCAGAATCCTCTCATATTTGGTATACATCATCTCTAGGGGGGGACCAGATTCAAGTTTGTTCAAATTGAGTTTCTTGGTTAATATTTGGGTTCCCTATGGGAGCCTGAGTTTTAACTTAGTGCAATATGAGAAAATTTCTTTAAAAATCTTTTGCTTCAGATCCACCAGTCAGAATCCTTTAACATTTGGTATGCATTATCTCTAGGAGGGGTCAGATTCAAGTTTGTTCAAATTGGGTCCCTGGGTTGAAAATGTTGAGTCTGGTTCGGACTTTTTTGATTGAAATTTGAGAAAAAAAATTTGTTTTGGATTTTTTATGTGTTTTGTTCAATTTTGAAACAAAAAAAAACCCCCAATTTTTAGCCTGGAAATTTTGGGTCTGGTTCCGACTCCGAATTTTTGGACCAAAATTCTAAATTTTTAAAAACAATTCTTATGCGTTTTTTGTTCAATTTTGAGTCTAAAAAAAAAAAATTTTAGCCTGGGTCCAGTTCAGACTTGGAAATTTTGATCGAAAATTTGGAGAAAAAAAAATTTGTTTTTATGCGTTTTGTTCAATTTTGAGATGAAAAAAAAAAATTTGGTGTCAGGTTTGGACTCCGAAAATTTTTACCAAAATTCAGACATTTTGGGGGGATTTTTATGAGTTTTGTTCAATTTTGAGATGGAAAAAAAAAATTTATAGCCTGAAAATTTTGGGTCCTGTTCCAACTTGTTTTTAAAATCTTCTTCTTCAGACCATGTAGTCAGAATGCTTTCATATTTGGTATACAACATCTCTAGGAGGGTTAGATTCAAGTTTGTTCAATCCTAGTCCATGGGTTGATATTTGGGCTCCCTATGGGAGCCGAAATTTTAACTTGATACAATATAAGAAAATTTCTTTAAAAATCTTCTTCAGATCCACCAGTCAGAATCCTTCCATATTTGGTATACAACATCTCTTGGAGGATAAGACTCAAGTTTGTTCAAACCTGGTTCAGTGGTTATTAATTTGGGCTACCTATGGGAGCCTAAATTTTAACAAAGTGCAATATGAGGGAATTTCTTTTAAAATCTTCTTCAGATGCACCAATCAGAATCCTTTCATATTTGGTATACAACATCTCTAGGTGGGTCAGATTCAAGTTTGTTCAAATCGGGACCCTGGGTTAATATTTAGGCACCCTATTTGAGCCCAAAATTTAACTTGGTGCAGTGTGAGGTGATTTCTTTAAAAACCTTTTTCATATCCACCAGTCAGAATTCTTTCCTATTTGGCATATGACATCTCAAGGGGGATCAGATTCAAGTTTGTTAAATTTGAGTCCTTGGCTTAATATTTGGGCTCTATGGGCAGGGGTGGGGGTGGGGGGGGGGGGGGGTGGGCATGTTACGTTCAGGTTTGTTCAAATCCATTCCTTAGTGTTTTTCTATAAAATTTGCCTCTCATGACTTCATTCCATTGTAGTGTTGATGAACCATGTCTAACTGAATGTGACCCCACATGCTTCTTTGAACCACTTTGGCCGGTGAGCGATTAAGGCCCCTTGGGGCCTCTTGTTGGTCTTAACCTAGAATGAGCGCACTGATAAAAAAAAAATTATGGAAAATATGGCATTTTCTTATTAATGTCGTCACATCCTTAAAATGGTCGGAGAAAAATCATCCTCGATTGGTATCTTGGTGGGACAGTTAAATCCCGCCCTCGGGGCAAGATATTTGAGCCAGACACTCTCCAAGCCTCATGTCTGGCTCAAATATCTTGCCCCTAGGGTGAGATTTCCCCATCCCACCCAGATATCCATAGAGGATAATAATAGTCCCTGTATTTCTCTTGGCATAAATCATCATAATTAAATTGGATTAATTTATTTTTATAACAGGTGAGATTATGTTCAGTTTATTGTGGTACTATAGACCGGAGCATACGGAAGGCGATAGAAAGCCACAGCACATAGATTGTGAATTATTTGCTTCTAAGCATCGTGATGAAAACAGTGTGGCATGTATAGAAGACAAATGTTATGTCCTCACATACAATGAATACTGCAGGTAAATATTCAATACAAGTTGGATTTCTTCTACTGTACAGTCGCCATGGATTGGTCATAATCCCCACATGGGCAGTGATATCCACAAATACATTTACCAGGAAATAAAAATCACCATCAGCAAAATTTTAATTAATGAAGCACCGGCTTGTACCCAGTGCTTCATTAAATTTTTGCTGATTATTCCTATAATTAGTGTTTGGAATCTAATATTATTGCGTCTGGAAGTATTGCCCAGCTGTGGAAAGTGACCAGTCCCCGCCAGCCATACTGTAAAGCAGTGCTTGTTTACTGTGGTAAATCTGTTTTACTGGTAAAATATGACCTGATCACCATTGCCTGGGGGTTGAAGTCCTCTAAAATTGGCAACATGGGTATAAACAATTGGCTAGACCTTGACTTTATATCCATTTTGGTGTCACGTTTACCAGGTAATAAAAACTATCATCAGCAAAAGTTTAATTAATGAACACCGGGTTGTACCTGGTGCTTCATTAATTAAATTTTTAAAGATTATTTCTTTAATTAGTGTTTGGAGTCAAATATTATTGAATCCATGGAAATGTAGCCCGCTTGCGGAAAGTGACTAGTCCACGGCGACTGTACTGTAATTATTAGGGAAATGCATTTTCTCCCCCTCTAAGGTACCGAGACATATATAAAGTCGTGTGAGACAGCTGTCTCGCCCCACCCATGGGATAGCTGGAGCTGAACGGTTAACCAATTAATTGATTAGCCAATGATCAACGTCTTGATCGATCAAAAAAGTAATTGATCGATTAACATTTACTTTTGAACTAGACTACTGTATTATATGGGTTAACAAAGGAACAAACTTACTCCAAAACAGGCAAACATTGTCACACTGACTCACATCAATTATATGAGACATCGTAAAGCATGCAAGTTATGTGCTGACATACTTGTTTACTTGCATGATCATTATACTGTATCAGTAGCTGGAAATGGCCATTCTTAATCCTGTAACCAATTCTGGTAGCAGACGATACTTGCAAAATTTTTATAAATGTTTGTCTCAAAAATATAGCCTATTACTCCATTGAGGGGGTCATAAGCTCAGTTTTTGAGACAAAAATTGAAAACATAACAAAATTTGAATGGTGATTTTTGTATTTAGCACTGGCCGGTTTTGTCTGTTATGTTGGGCAATGGGTTAATGATGTAAATCATCAATGGTACAATAGTTATTCAGCTACTTATTAGGACAAGTGATTAATCAGTTAACCAAGGTTAATCGATGTGATTAATTGATCAAGAAACCCCTTGAATCGTTTCAGCTCTAGTGACAACTATCTCACCCCACCCACATGGCCAACCTATATTGCCTTATTAGCATATTTAATAAGCACAGGACTATTCAATCATTGCAGTTTCTTCTGTAAACAAACGACATGGTGTCATGTTTCAGAAATATTAGCAGACGAACATTTGTCAAAGAAAATAGAAATAAAAACTCAGACTGCAAAACCAAAGGACACTTAATATTTTTATCTCAATTTTGGATGAATGCCATTATGAGTAGAGCAAGTTGCACGAAATTCCCGTTGAAAAGTTATTCGAATACATTGTAGAATTCATAATTTGATGTCATCAGAATGTGTCAATGTTCATTTCACTACAGATCTTTAACTTCTGCCTTGCCGGCATTGGGATTTAATTTTGGGGTATATACCTGTGGGATATACAGAACTTGTGTGTGCTCTTTCCAATAAGCAAATCAGTTTTCTTCAGAAATGGGGTTGTTCGATAAAGCTGCTTGTGCCCCTGAATTATTTTTGTTGACGTCAGACTGTTTTGGTGAGTGGGAGGGGGGGGGGGGGGGGGAATTATCCCTGATGGGGTAGGTGGGAGATGGGGAAATGTCACCCTCAGGACAAGATATTTGGTCCAGACATGCGGCAAGCCTTGTGTCTGGCCCAAATATCTTGCTGAGCTTGGCTGATATGTCTTCAAACATTGTCGAGTTTGGCTGATATGTCTTCAAACTCTGCTGATAATACTCTGAACTTGGCCGATATGAACCATGCCAGAGTTGTGCCTCTTGATGCATTACTAGGTACAATTATTTATTTTAGAGCAGAATCATTCGCTGTTTGCCACACTCCCATAAATTGTAATGATGGGGCAGGTGGGAGATGGGGGAAATGTCACCCTCAGGACAAGATATTTGGTCCAGACATGCGGCAAGCCTTGTGTCTGGCCCAAATATCTTGCTGAGCTTGGCTGATATGTCTTCAAACATTGTCGAGTTTGGCTGATATGTCTTCAAACTCTGCTGATAATACTCTGAACTTGGCCGATATGAACCATGCTAGAGTTGTGCCTCTTGATGCATTACTAGGTACAATTATTTATTTTAGAGCACAATCATTCGCTGTTTGCCACACTCCCATAAATTGTAATGAGGCAATTCTCAACAGAATTAAATAGGAATATGACGCCTTAAAGTTGTGGTACCTGAAATTCTATGAGTGTAGACCAGATATGGGCTTCCAGCACTCAACAAGTTAACACTTTCGCTGCCACTACAAGTTATCTCGTTCCCAGCGTACCAGATTCTGCTACTATGAGTATACTCGTAGTTAGTATAGTAAAAATTTATTTGAGGGTAATCTGCCCAGCAGTTAAAAGAAACAAGGGAATGTATCGCTGGCGCACAGACGGAGATAAATATGGTGGAAAATATGTAGTGTTCCATCCCTAGAATGTACATGCGATCAAGCGAAGCTGCAATTTGGAAGACCACATTTGGTATTATTTTCAAAGTCACCAGTGATAAAAGTGATAAAAAATCTTTGTTTTATTTGTAACAACAAAACATGAACAAGTGATTGATAATTGTGAGTACTTAATGAATGAATGGATTTGTACAAAAGTGTACAAACTTGGGTGAAGGTAGACGTTGGGGAAGGGGAGGGGGGGTGTAGGGGGTCATTCTTCCAACACAATACCAAATACAAAATATTGTTTCCCCCAAAATATGTCTGTTGCACATCTACAAAATTTATACCTAGTAAACACAGCACAACATTTTTTTTACTATACTTGGCTTATATAGTTGTGGTTATAAGTTGGGAACAGGTATAGCCTAAGAGGGGCCTCGGCTGTGGTTTTGCAGAGTTTGAAGCAGTCATCCGAACAAAGTGCTGGTTTGTCTGGGCAGACATTGCAGTTGTAGCATGATTCACGCCTACGCTTTGCCTGGATGCACATCCAACACAGCTTTGTGAGGTTTTGCTTTTTTGACAGTGCGGGTAGACTTGTTATGTAGTGAAATGTTTCTACAGTTAGCATTGGTGGTGGGGTGGAGTTTGGGCATCAGCAAGTTTGTCAAACACCTTACCAAGAAAACAAATAGTTAACTTCAGCATGCCATACTGGTTGAAAAGTAAATAAGCATTCAGTACAACTACATCAGAAAGGGCCTACATTATGAAAGGAACACACTGAAGAGGTGTTAAGAAATATTTCTGCAAGATAACTCGTAGTTGGCATCTGGATAACAGTTTCTTCTCAGGTGCCAACTATGAGTTATCTTGTAGAGTATTTTTCATATTTTTCTCTAGTTATAGGATGAAACAATGTTTATTAGCATATTTAGACACGCAAAATATAGTAATCTTCTTAATAAGGGTAAAAACGACTCATGGCATATGTGAAGAAAATACACCTGGGTTTCCGGCAGTCAACATGTTAACCTCAAAATCACACAATAGTGTTTTCTTACAATGTCTTTCCATCATATCTAATCGGTTACCTCAAGAATCTTTTGATGTGAAACCCTTAATTACTAAAGGTTGAAGTGTTTTGCTCTGAAGCTGACTCCTTTAGTCATCATATTTCCAGTTAAAAGAATAACCAAAAACACATTTCCAGGGAGGGGGGGGGGGGGGGGTTAACCCTTTACCCAACAAATCGCCCACATCCGCCCCGTAATATGCAAATACAGCTGCTGAAAAAATATTATTTTTTGAAAAATTTCAACAAAACCATATCATGTGACCCCTCTATGGAACGAGCTCGTCAAGCTCGTTCCAAAGAGAGGTCACATGATATGGTTTTGTTGAATTTTGTTTTAAAAACTTAAAAAAATGATATTTAAAATAATGAATTTTGAAATCGTCTGCATTGGGTAAAGGGTTAATGAGCCTTGTGTTAAACACTACCTTTCAGTGAAGACATATTGAGTGAATAACCAGTGGAAAGTATTTTGTGAAGAGGAAAATATTCAAGTGACCAAGAAAGATAACTTTATAATAGAATTACCTGATCAATATATTGGCCAAACCTTCTCAACATTACACACAAAACTCGCCATTGAAATTGTATTCTTTTTTTCCATGCCATTCTTCTATAGCATTCCTGCTTCTCTAACATACATGATGATCGCTCATTGGAATCAACATTTTAACTCTCACTCATTATTTTCCTGATTAAATTTTTTGCTGCGACCCTTTGTAGAGCAGATGTTATTTTGAGTCTTTTTACCTGTGTCGCCAGCGGCAGAGCAGGTCTAGTAACCGCTCGACTCAGTCCGTCCGTCCATCCGAAACACTTTTTCCGTCAAGGTTTTCTTGGCTCTATGAAAGGGAATGATTATATATTTGGTCTGCTGCTTCATAATGATGAGTTGTATTGTGTAAGCTATTTTCAGATCTGCCGTGCAGCCACTTCCTGTTTGCTGATACTTTGAAATTTTACTGTACCCACTGAACATTGAAATTTTTCGTCAAACTTTTCTCGGCTTCTATGCAAGGGATTGATTTTATATTTCATCTGGAGCCTGATAATGATCAGTTGTATCGTGTATGCAATTTTCAGATCTGCCGTGCAGCCACTTCCTGTTTGCTGATTCAATTGCATGCAGCGACGCAGGTCCAGACCCAGTATTGGTCTTGGCTTGTTGTCAAGAGTTACTGCCCTAAAATTTATGGACTTTGAATTTCTATCATTTTTACCATCAAACTCAATACATTTTAACATACTTGGTGGAATGACATTAACATTTTATGGCCTGGAACATGATACGTCATAACATCATTATATAGGATGGCTGTTCAGTAAATGTGTGGAGTAGACCAATCAATATTTTCAACGTGCACCCTTGAGGCTGCACGTTAAAAATATTGATTGGTCTACCCCAAATAATGAATATGGACTCTTCTAATTGCTGCCATTGAAATGGCATGGAAGGTACCACTAGAGTTCAAAGGGTTAAGTATGCATGTGTATCTTATTGATATCTTGCTCTGTGTTCAGTACAGGTGTTATTTGGAGTATTTTCATCAGAGTTATTACCCTTTGAGGACTTGGAATTCATTTCATTTTCACCATTCATTGCAGCTTAGGTGCAAACTCGCAGTTTTTGTTAAATGAGCCTGAAAATTGGGAATTTAACAGAATCTCATTATTAAAGTAAAAAAATTTCCTCTTTGAATCATATAAATCTCAGAAATCTGACTATTTGTGCTCAGAAATCTGACTATTTTGCATTTCATCAGCTGACTTGAATCAACTTTTGTAGCACTTTGTTGTGTTGGGTCACAAGCTATGCTTCTGAAGCAAAAAGTGAAGACTTTTATTTACTGATTCTACTGCTGCTACATTAACTATTACTAGTACTATTAATACTGTTAACTACTACTGTTAGAGATGGGTGGTATTGGAATTTCGAGATCAGTATCTGTTTCAGTATTTTTAAGGGGGTATACCTTGGTATTGGTTCGGTATTCAGTATCTGCCTTCACTGTGATATGCTGAAAGTACCAAAGGGGATTTCACATCAGGAAAATACAGAATAAGTTGCACTTGTATCATTCTACCACAGCACCACAAGTGCCATTGCCAATGGGCTCAAAGGTGGCTTTCTTTCACATACACAAATCATATCTACAGTAATTTTGTAACTTCTTCTAAACACACCTTAACCTTTAAAAGCCTATTTCATGCATATGCAGTCTCAGAGCATGTGTCCTGATGCCATCTTCAAGAGGTCCTGCGTCAGTTTCGGTATTAAATGATTGGTTTGGTTCGGGTTTTCAGTGTGCCCATGATATCAGTATCGGCTCCGTTTTTAAGTCAAGATAAGCTATTGCCATCACGCATGCAAAAGTTTGTTTGTCGGTCTATTCACATTTTCCTTGGCACAGGCTACACCTCTTGTTCTTGTCTGATCATCACGGAATTTCAGATGCAGGTTCGAGGTCATGTCTGGATGAGAACGTCCCTTTTGGTCGCAATTGGTCAACCGTGATGGCTGCTAGAGCCCAAAACCCGAAAACATTTAGCACAGTGTACAGGTCGTATTTATGAAGGGATTTTATTGTAACTTGGTAGGATGACTCTGTATTATGTTTTGACTGTGATCGGTCAACCATGACAGCCACACAGGCACCTGACCTAGATTTGTTTAGCACAGTCTGCAGTTCATATTTATGCAGCAGTTTCATTGTAACTTGGAGGGATAACTTGGTATGATATCTGGATGAGACTCTCCTATTTTGGTCATGATCGGTAAACCTTGACTCCTAACCATCATGTGCCCTAGATTCCTTTAGCAAAGTTTACAGGTTTTCAGTCAGGGTGAGCTATTCTGATCACTTTTTGTCTCATCCATCGTCCATTGTCCGTCGTACGTCGTGAAGGTGGTATTTGGGTAATTTTCTCCCAAGCCACTGGCAGCAGTTCAATTAAAATTCACATGAGTAGCAGTTATATAGGGGCATTTGGGTTTTTCTTCAAATTGGGTTTCTGCTCATATTGTGGAGTGGGGTGGGGCCAAAATGCTCAAAATTTTAAAAAATCTTCTTCTCATGAACCAGCCATAGCAGAGACTTGATATTTGGTATGCAGCATCCATCTGAGGTGTAGACTCAAGTTTGTTCAAGAGAAGTTTGAAAGACAATATTTGCCTTTGTTCTGAGAGGGGCAAGGATTTTTGCCCCGCCCAGAATTTCTATTTTCTGAACTGAGAGGCCAGTTTGAACCAAATTTAATACGAGATATTCTTGGGTTATAAGTACTTGATTTATGCAAAACAAAATATTTTTATACTGTACCAATGACCCAGACTTAGCTGGTGCTAACTCTAACAAAACCAGGGCCAAACACAAATTTTGCCCCCCAATCCCCAAAATTTGCATCCAAAACAAAAAGAAATCATGTCCTAAAGGACCTCCATACTACGCCTCTACTGCGCATGCGCAGTGATGCAGACGTCCCGAAATTGGCGCCAATTATCATTCTCTGTTTGGCCCTTCATCAGTCAACATCTCACTGATCTTTGTGCTTGTAAATCTCAGTTTAAAGGATGCCAGACACGTAATTTTTGGAGAAAATGTGATTCTAAGGAGGATAGAAGGAGGAGAGGAAAAAGAAGTGACAAAAAATAATCAGGGCTGTACTTAAAATTTTTTGATGAAATTATGTTAAGTTGCCTATTTTCGAGGCATGGGCCTCTTGTTGTCATTCTTGCTAATTGTTGCACTGCTTATTCAGTGTTTCCTCTCCCCTAGCCTTCTAAAGTCCCCCCTTGCAATTCTCCCATGCTTTTGGCATATTTTTGAGAAATTTCATTTCTAAAATTTCCTGGGAGAGTTGCTTGGTTACAGAATGTTTTCTGTTATTTTCCCCATAGTTACGTTTTCACCCATGGGTGTATAACGTTTGTGTTCTGCATCTTCCATCTGATGTTCTACAGATTCTCCCCTGGGAGTCTCTGTTTTGCATCAGATAGAGTGTTATTGATGACTGATTCCGGGCCAGTTTTTTCAGTGCCTGGAGTCATGTTTTCTGGTGTTTTTACACTGTTTGTTTTCATTGGCAACAGCCTTTTTTGAGGGGGGCTGTTTGCCTTTGCTGTAGTTTATCTCACTATAAGATACATTTATATTATCCGAAAGTGTCTCATTAATTATTTAATATAAATTTAAAATTTTTGACCACACTTTGCCATCGGATCCATCGGGGCTCAATGTTACTTTTCAGCAACTTGGGCTTCACTGAAAAAATATTTTTTCAAAATTATTTTGTTTTGCAATTGTTTTTTCATTTATTAATGGATCATGTTATTATGTATCTTTGTGTCAGGGGTTTTTGCGAGTAACTAGGACTTATTGTTGTTCTTTCACAATGAAGGGACGTTGTTCAAATTGTAATAGGAAGAAATCTTCCTCTGACTTTCATGATCATTGTATTAATTGTAGTCAGTGTTCTCACATTAATCCCTGTCCTATATGTGAACATTGGGATGAGAAACATTGGAAACGTGTGTCACGATATGTTGTTTCTGGAGAAAGGGCGATGCCGGCTCTTTCTCCGCAAGGTCACTCTACTCTCTCAGTTTCTATTTCAGAGGAACCAGAACAGGGTGATGTTTCCATGTTATCTTCTTCAAGTGTGCGTCCGTCGTCACAAATGAATTCAGAGCTAGCGGCAAAAGTGCTCATGGAGATTAGACAAATGTCGTCCGCTAGCTCGCCCGGTGTAGCGTCCATTCACTGAATGGTTCGGCAGCCGGGTTCGTCCGATGCGGTCCAAGAGGAAATTTTGGGTGATGCGAGCACTATAAACATAATAGATGCACACCCAGTGACGGCGGATAGTAAGCGAGAACGGAGGAAGCCTTTGAGTCCGGTTCCTAGCTCGTCCAGGTCCAGCCGGGCCGCGAGCGAGAGAGGCCCCTCTCTCGTACAACAACATCTGGGACCAGATGTTGTGGTACAAAATGTGTCTTTAGCGGAGCATACGTCCGTCGCTCGGGACGCTCCGTTGTATAAGCAGTCCGCAGAGACTGTTAAGGCTTCCTCTTCTCGTCAGCGCACACGACCGCACCTTGGCTGCATGACCGCCGATATATTACCAGCTTCGCCGATCAAGGATTCTTCGGCGACCAGGTCACACCATCCGGCAGCCAGGGATTCGAGGCCGATGGACTCCGGACGTTCGCATAGGAAAAGTATGCGGGAGCCATCTGATGCGGAGCTGCCCTCGGCGAAGCAGCGAAAGACTGCGCCTCCGCAGGTCTCGACGCCGGACATTCTTGTGCAGATAGCACAGCTTATCGCAGCATCCCAGCAGCCGACAGAAACGGTGTCGGGTCGAGAATTATCCGACGGCGCTGGGTCGGTACGCTCCGCCGAAGCATCGGGGGCGGACGACCGGGAACATCATGAGGTCCGACCGGATGGTGAAAGGGATACGGATGACTTGGAGCTATCCCTTTCGGAACAACATAAAGCTGCCGTGGACTTCAACCGGCACTTTCTCCCTCAAGTTGTTCCGTCGGGCCAGACTGCTGCGCTTCCGGACAAGAGAATTATAGCGTCATTGGACTCTGAATTTTTTGAGCGGTTCAGGGACATCGCTCCCGAGTTTCCGTCGCAGTCCAATAATGTTGCAAGAACATTTGAATTATTGAACGACGCTATATTTAAACTTGCTTCCAGGACGGGGAAAGCAGGTTTCTTGTCCGCTAATACTCTCAACCTGCCTTTCATTAATGCAAGGAATAAATTCGATACGGCAGGACAGGGTATACCGAGAGTTCCTCTGCGTATGGACGACGAGGCGGAAGACTTAGAGCTATCATTACCGTCGTCAGCTTCTATTCCAACCGCGGTGTTGGAAACAGCTATTGCGTCTAACAGAGCCAATTTAGATGCCTTATCTTACGCAGATCACCTTACTAAGGCGTTATCACTGCGCCTTCAGGGGAAAGAGTTTCAGGATATACAATCCTCTTTAAGACTTCTTTCAAGGGCAGTAGCTTATTCCACGTGTAACTCCGCCCTTTCAGTGGCAAATCTGGAGTTGGTTAGACGTGACGCAGCCCTAGCTACATCCACACTAGTGGATTCTAAGGTGAAGAACTCTCTTAGAGTCGCTTCGGTCTCAGGAGAACTTCTCTTTGACGGCAAGCTTTCCGCTATTTATGATAAAGTTACAAAGAAAGCTAAGGATTCTCTGTTGTTCAAATCTGCTCCTAAGAAGTCGGATACAGCAGACACGAATAAGACAGGCACTTCTGGGTCTAATGCGCCCAAGAGAGGTTCCTATAGAGGTTCCGGTGCGTCCTCTTGGTCTTATTCGAGAGACCGTCAGGATAGCGACTCTCGTTCGGGACGTCCTTCAGGCCGGGACAATCGGTCGGACGCCCCGAGGTCGACGGGGCGAGGTGCGGGTCGTGGAAGACGTGGTTTCTCCTACCGCAGGCCTCGCAGGTCCAGGAGGTGATGGCTTAAACCTCTATCGCGTTCCGGTTGGCGGAAGGTTGTCGAGCTTTTCACAAGAATGGGCGTCGATTACGGACGACCCTTGGGTGAGAGGAGTGACTTCGGAAGGTCTAAAGATATCCTTCAAACGAAAGCCTCCATTAACTCGAAGTCCAAAGTGGACTCATCTTCCGTCAAATCCGCAGAAAAGAGACGCTCTGTTATCAGAGGTGCAGTCTCTTTTAATGAAGAACGCGGTAGAGGTCGTAGAAAACCAGGAATCTCCGGGATTCTACAGCCATCTGTTTCTGGTTCCGAAACCAGACGGCTCGTTCCATCCAGTCATAGATTTGAGCTGGATAAACAAGCTGATCGTCGCTCCGAAGTTTTATATGGAGACGATTCGATCGGTCAGAGCGAGTATTCGGGTGAACGATTATGCAACGAGCATAGATCTCAAAGATGCGTACTTTCACGTCATGGTACATCCGACATTCCGAAAGTATCTACGCTTCGCAGTCCTAGGAGTGGTGTATCAATTCCGGGCGATGTGCTTCGGATTGAATCTAGCACCCTGGGCTTTCACTCGGGTAATGAACTCGGTAATGATCTACTTCCGAGCTCATTCGTCTGCGGTAACGTCGGCCTACCTGGACGACATTCTTCAGAGGTACGGCAACGAGTTAACGCTTCAGAACGATGTTCAGAATCTTCTTCTATTGCTCCGACGTCTCGGTTTTATAGTAAACGAGGAGAAGTCGGATCTGGTGCCGTCCAAGTCATTCACTCATCTGGGAATGAGCTTCGAGACGCACAACAATCTCGTTCGTCTGCCGTTAACCAGAGCAAAATTAGTCAGTTGTTACGCTCGCTATTGTCTGCACGCAGACAAAGTCACGGCGAGAGAATTTATGAGACTGATAGGTCTGTGCGGAGCCGCCGCGGATCTCATTCCGATGGGGCGGTTACGCACACGTCCTCTTCAAATTTTCCTGACTCAGAATTGGAGTGTGAAAATTCATTCGCTCGATGTAGAAGTTCTCTTGTCAGATCAAGTGACACAAGAGATTCAGACTTGGGCAAACTTCAGTGGTTAACTCAAGGAGTTCCGCTGCAGTTGCCGGATCCGAGTTTTACCGTTATGACGGATGCCAGTCAAACAGGTTGGGGTGCATCATTAATCCCAACAGATTCGAGATGCCAGGGTCTTTGGGATCCGCAATTCCTGTGCAAGCACATAAACATCAAGGAAATGATGTCAATTTGGCTTGCGTTACGTCACTGGATGGACATTATTCACGATGCTCATGTCCCAATCCTATCCGACAATACGACAGTAGTGGCGTATATATGGAATCAGGGAGGCACTCATTCAGTTCCGTTGTTCAATCTAACGGAAAGAATCCTTCTGTTTGCGTTATAACATCACGTTCTTCTTTCGGTTCGTCACATACCGTGTCGTCTGAATGTGCTAGCAGACTCCCTTTCACGAAAGGGTCGCTTGTTGCCGTCGGAGTGGACTCTCAACAAACAAGTATTCAATCAGATTTGCTACCAATGGGAACGGCCAATGATAGACTTATTTGCGACACATCTCAACAATCAGTTGCAGACGTATGTGTCTCCGTGTCCGGATCCAAGAGCATTTGCAGTAGACGCTCTGTCGATCCCTTGGGACGGAATGATAGGATATGCGTATCCTCCAGCGCCGTTAATTCAACAAGTATTGCTAAAGATAAAACAATCTCAATGCAAGATTCTGTTGGTAGCATCTCTGTCGCCACAGAGACCGTGGATAAATCTGCTCAGGTGTCTGTTGTGGGACCTACCGCGGAAGCTTCCTCCACGGGAGGATCTTCTTTCGCAGGGGAAATCGCGCCAACTCCATCACAACCTGCAAGGTCTCAACCTTCACGTTTTTCCGTTGTGCGGTCCTTCTTGCATGGCAAGCACTTTACAGGACGAGCAGTGGACGCGATTTCTAACTGTAGGAGGACCTCCTCTTCGCTAACTATGCGGCTAAGTGGAAGGTTTTTCGTCGTTGGTGTAGGGATCATTCTGTAGATATATTCGATCCCTCTATACCAGACATTGCAAACTTTCTAGTATACTTGTTTGACGAAATCAAACTGCAGCCTGTTACTATAAAGGGTTATAGATCTATGTTATCTGATACCTATGCACATCATGATAGTTTACAAATTGGATCTAATGTCTCTTTATCGAAGTTGTTTAGAAACTTTTCGATAAATAGACCCAGAACTCTTAGATTAATTCCTAAGTGGAATTTAGCTTGGGTTCTTCTTAAATTGAAGGAAAAGCCATTTGAACCTCTTGGGACAGTAGATTTCAAATTCTTATCTTATAAGACAGCTTTTCTCTTAGCTTTCTCTTCTGCTAGAAGAGTCAGTGAGCTTCATGCACTATCTGGATGGTTCTCATTATCGTAGTGTTGGGAACACTATCACCTTCACTACTAATGTGGGTTTTTTAGCTAAGAATCAGGCTCCTAATAAATATCCGGAACCTATTGTTATTAAGGCTCTTCCGTCTTCAGACGGGCGTAGGCCTTTACTCTGTCCTGTTAGAGCATTACGTATCTATAAACAGAGATCTCAGTTTATCAGAAAGGGACGGAAACGTTTCTTTCTGTCTTTGATGCCTAATAGAAAGGATATTTCAGTCCATTCTATTGCTAGATGGATTCAGTTAACTATCCGTACTGCTTATGAAGATTTATCTTCTTCTCAGCAGTCTGTGCTTAAGATTTCTGCTCATGAAGTAAGAGCTCTTTCTACTTCCTGGGCTTATGCTAATAGTGTTGCTATTACAGATTTAATGAAGGCTGCTTATTGGTCTCAGCCATCCACATTTACGAATTTTTATCTCAGAAATATTGAGTCCATTTCTGGAGACCTGCATTGTTTAGGTCCGTTATCTGTTGCTCAGAATGTCGTCCACTAAACAGTTGCAACTATAGTTATGCAGGCTTTCTGTTCCGGCAGTGACTCCGTCCGGCTGCCCTCTTCGCTCTGGGCTATTTGACCCAGGGCAAGGGGAAGGGGGGGGGGGGGGGGGGGGGGGGGGGGGGGCGGGTGTTCCCTTAGGTCACCTGCTTTATAGTGAAAAGCAAGGGAATGCCTCCTCCAAGTCAGTATTTCTGAGTCGCTTCCGGGATGGTTTTAAAGTGTAATATTAATGTTTAAATTCATTCATGTCTTATTTTTAAAGTGTAGCTCGGTGTGAAGCATTTGTATATGTCAAGTGTCAAACGGGCTTTAATATACAATACTCGGACACTTTTAAATGACTATAAAGAGTCTCAATTCTCTGGACTACTTTATTTATTGGCTTGCTTTAAAAATAATTAGTATAAGGGTTATACTGGATGTTAATAGAGAACATGAATGTTATTGTGCTCAATTATTAAGGGTAGTGTATCTTTCTAATTTAATATTAAATAAGAAAGATACATGTAAAGCCTAATACTCCTTTTCTCCTTAAGGGGTTACCTCTTTACTATATAGTTGAGCTTATTGGATTTTCCTCTATGTCCTAGGCCCTCCAGCCTGTTTACTATTCAGCTAAGTCTGGGTCATTGGTACAGTATAAGAATGTTAAAAAATTTATAGTAATTTATATATTTTTTATACTTACCAATGACCCAGACGGGGATGGCCCTCCCTGGAGTTGGGAACTCTTGCCTCTCCGCTGAGTACATAGCGCTGACCAGGCACTGCCAGTAAGAATGATAATTGGCGCCAATTTCGGGACGTCTGCGTCACTGCACATGCGCAGTAGAGGCGTAGTATGGAGGTCCTTTAGGACATGATTTCTTTTTGTTTTGGATGCAAATTTTGGGGATTGGGGGGCAAAATTTGTGTTTGGCCCTGGTTTTGTTAGAGTTAGCACCAGCTAAGTCTGGGTCATTGGTAAGTATAAAAAATATATAAATTACTATAAATTTTTTAACTTTCCTCCAGCCCTGTGGGAACCTCAGGAGCTTAAAATAGAAAAAAATGAAAACGTGCATATCTCCAAAACTGCACAGCACTGAGAATTTTTATTTGGTGTGAGGCTTCCTTGGGACCAACAGAAAGGACTGGGAAAAAAATTGCCATCGGTTTTGTCATAAGGTACTTTTTCGCGACTTTGAAAAATTGCAGACTCAGCATTTTTTAACACTGTGGGCAATGGAAAAAAATTAAAGAATCGTTTGCTTCTAAACCACTGCTCCAAAAGCTTTCATATTTTACTTATAACATCTTTGGAACATTGATTCAAATATTTGTTGAAATAAAATCTCTCATTCCATATTTGGGTTCACTATGGGAGCCCAAATGTTCAGATTGGTGCAGTATGAGGAATATTCTTTAAAAATCTTCTTCAGATCTACCAATAAGAATCTTTTGATATTTGGTATGCAGCATGCTTAGAGGGGATGAGATTCAAGTTTGTTCAAGCCAAATCCCTGGGTTCATATTTAGGCTGAAAATTTAGGGTCCTGGTCAGGACTTAGAAATTTTGGACCCAAATCCGGAAATGAGTTTTTTGTTTTTTTACGCGTTTTGGTCAAATTTTGAGACAAAATTTATTTTTTTTTACACCAAAAATTTAGAGTCCAGGTGGAACTTAGAAATTTTGGACCAAAATCCGGGAGGGTTTTTTTTTTTGTTTTTTATGCATTTTGGTCAATTTTAA
Source organism: Pictodentalium vernedei (assembly GCA_031216915.1). Taxonomy (NCBI): domain Eukaryota; kingdom Metazoa; phylum Mollusca; class Scaphopoda; order Dentaliida; family Dentaliidae; genus Pictodentalium; species Pictodentalium vernedei. Next base: position 425,580,946 of record CM062292.1, read on the forward strand.
GACAAAATTTTTCATTTTTTTTTACACTGAAAATTTGGGGTCTGGGTGGGACTTGGAAATTTTGAACCAAAATCCAGAAATTAGTTTTTTTGTTTTTTATGCAAATTGGTCAATTTTAAGAAAAAAAAAAAAAAATTTGGTTTGAAAATATTTTGTTTGGAACTTAGAAAATTTCCGAACAAAAATAAAAAAAAATCTGTTTTGATGTATTTACTTCTCAATTTTGGGACGTAAAAGTGCAGGAACTGAAAATGGAAGGAAAATCCTGTTTATTGTGTGGGCACAATTGCTTCATCTAGTTGGTATATGCTTTTCTTAGGAGGGGCGTATGCAGCTTATTCAAGTCAAAGTCCCTGGTTTACTATTTAGACTACCATGTCAGGTGAGTGCCCTCAGACCCCCTGGGGCCTCTTGTATTTATGAAGGGATTCTAGTGTAACTTGGTAGGATGACTCATTTTGGAATGATTTTACTGTAACTTGGCAACTTTGGTTGACATACGTTAACTGTTAAGGCCACATCAACTCAGGTCTCAATTCTTTAGTACAGTCTACACTCAGATTATTCTTATTAAAAACACATCATACAGAGAACAGAAATTAATATGTTCTCAATCACCATAATTCTTGTCTTGTTTCATAATCCTTTAACTCTCAACCTGCTGAGTATTTTCAAGATATTTTTCATCAAATCTAGTCATGGCTGCTGTGCAGCAGCCATGACTAGATTTGATGAAAAATTAATCCAAATGTAAAATAAGAAGTCCTTGGTGAAAAAATCCATTCAATTTACTGGGTGAAAATTTTATCATATGTGCCCAAATTATACTTATTTCAGTGACAAGAGAAACCCTGTGCTAGGCAGGAATATCTGCCAGAAGCATGCAAAGAGTTAATAAACATTAAACATTATCCTTTTCAACAAACACTACACCAAGTCAAGTGACACTTTCATTTTGGTATATTACCCATCTCTAAGTACTATATACTTTTTCATTGAGTATATTTTTATGCCCCCGACTTAAGTCGGGTGGCATATAGCGATTGAAATGTGCGTGTGTCCGAGCCAATAACTCGAAAACTGTTAGGGCCACTATCATCAAACTTCACACAATTATAAAGGACCATGGAAGTATGTGTCACACACAATAGCCCGGTTTGTACCTTCAAGGTCAAGATTACATTTCAAGGTCACACTAAAAATCGGTCAATATTTGTGTCTCAGCCATAACTCAGAAACGAATCATAGTACAATTGTTAAACTTTTTCCAAATGTTAAGGACAGTCAGAAGTTGTGTCGCGTATAATAGTTTCCGCCACATTTGCAAGGTGAAGGTCACAATTGACCTTCACATGTTCAGAGTCACAAATCGTGTTTCAAGCATAACTCCAAAACTATTAGGGCCACAATCATCTAACTTCGCTCAATTATAAAGGACAAATGGTGGATGTGTCACACAACACAGCCAGGTCCGCACCTTAGTAACATTTTTCTTGTTTTTTATTATTTAGATACAGTGCAGAAGTACAAGGTATGAAAGAACAATCATATTACAGCAACAGAATAGTACCAGATCCTGAAGAAGGCTACAATCGATTAAATAGGCTTCCTCCATTGGAATGTGACCCTGGTGTTGTGTTCATGTGTAGAGGAGTGTATGATATTGACAGAAAGAGAATTTTGAAGAACCCTTCTTGATCTCCTCAGCAAATCATGCCTGATTCTTTTCATGGTAGAGAAAATTTCAAAACTTTTACATTAATTAATTGTTGGACAGTTTTCCCAACTAAATACATAGGTTCATAACTTGAAACTAAATTTCTTAAAGGGTCCAGTCGTAAAAAGAAAATTATCAAATCTTGTAACTTACAGCTAAATTTCTCCAAAGGTCTATTTTAAAAAAGTGTAATTATTTAGATCTTGCCAATCTAATGAGCCAGTCTGCATTTATGATTATGTGTTTTGGATTCCAGGGGTATAAGTTTCATCTTTAACCCTTTACCTAACATGAAAAGCAGACGACACTTGTAAAAAAAATTCTTGAGTAACTAATTTTTTCATTTTTTGTCTCAAAAACATAGGTTATGACCCCTCTTTAGAACGAGCTCGACGAGCTCGTTCCAAAGAGGGGTCATAACCTATGTTTTTGAGACAAAAAATGAAAAAAATAATGAAAATTAATTGGCAATTTTTTTGGCTGTTACGTTAGGCAAAGGGTTAACCTGCTGCACACTGATGCCCAAATATCAGAATTTCAAGCACCAAATTTTTCCCATAATGCAAGTAGGAATTTGACAGAGCTCAATGATGTTACAGTTGCTTATTTCAGTCCGGGTTCCTGCTGGGCCTTGGATTCAAGAATGACCTTGAATTTGACAATGGGTCTTTCAAGGCCTTGAAATCCTTAAAAAGGCTTGGAAAACTTGAATATTCACAGAAAAGACTGATGAAAGGTAATCATAACTAGATAGTTTTATATGCCAAAGTTCATGAAAGCGTAGTCCTAACTAGAACCCTCTGGTCAGTACTCCCTCTCCCACTTCCCTTCTAGGGAAGTGGGAGTAGGGGTTAATGAGAGGAAACTTAGATATGACCATAATGATGGTGGAGGCCATGAAAATCCTTCAATTTGGCTATTGTAGGGCCTAGAAAAAAGCTGAAAAAAAGCTGAGAAATGTCATGAATTGGCTTTGAATAGCCTTGAATTTTATCAGTCTTTGCCTGAAAAGAACCCTGTCATTGCATTCTATGACTTACAGAATTTCTGATTCTGTTCCTCTTGGACACAAATTTTCCCTTACCTTTATCATATACAGAGCTTTGGATACTTTCATCACCAACCTGTACCTCCATGCAAATCAACCTACAGTACAGCTTACAATAAAGTGATATTTTGGTGGGCCTCCTATTGCTTATATATTGTACTGATTTTATCACAATGTTGCAATATTAAGAAACAAAAACTATGCAACAGGACTGACACCCGCAGCGGGTTTTATAGGATGACCAGCATAAGTTACATTTTCTTGTGCAGAGGCAAAGGCAAAAGGCTAGAAATGTTCAAGAAATTAGCTTCATAATGCCCACTTATTGCCTTATTATTACCAGATTGCAGATATAATCCCATAATAATACAGCAATAATCGGGCATTATTGGAGGATTTTGTTGTAAAAGGAGCACTTCGTTCCAGGCTGTACTGTACCTTCCCAGCATCGGAAAGCAATTAGATTACTATTAACTCTGTTGCTGGTAGATATTCCTGCCAAGGATAGAATTTTTCTTGCCACTGAGTAAGTATAACATGGAAACATTTAATAAAATTATCCCTGTAAATTGAATGAATTTAAATCCCGTCTGCGGCAACCGCATTGTGTCCTTGGAAAGACACTTTACCCCCATTGTCCACGTGGGGTCACGGTGGCACTGTGTACAAAGGCATACTGCTCGTCGATGGGGACTTGTCTTCAACCAATGCTAACCCTGCTTGTGTGGAGTCTGGCTTCCTCCACCCTTAAAACTGTCAATCTCATGATTAGCCATTGTGCAGAAATATGTGACCTTAAACACCAATAAATAAATTGAATGAATGTTTTTGCCAATGATTTCTTGAGTTAAATTTGGGTGAATTTTTCATCAAATCTTCTCATGGCTGCTTCACAGCAGCCATGACTAGATTTGTTGAAAAATATCTTGAAAATAACCAGCGGGTGAGGAGTTAATGGGTTGAAGTCTTAAAGTGAAGCATTATTAGAATGAAATGGTTTGATTATTTTCTTCATTTTAAAACCTGTCTCTGGCATCATTTTTAGGGGGAGCTTTTTTTAAGAGCTTTCTCAATCATAATAAGCAGAACTGGCATCTATTAATAATATAAAAATCAGGTAAATTTTTAAAAAAAATCGTTTCAGCTTGTTCAGAAATGGGACGGGAAATAAATAGATAATTTCATCATATACTTGTTAACCCTTTACCCAATGCAGATGATATCAAAATTTATTATTTTAAATATCATTTTTTTAAATTTTTCAAAAAATTTCAACAAAACCATATCATGTGACCCCTCGTTGGAACGAGCTCATCGAGCTCGTTCCAACGAGGGGTCACATGATATGGTTTTGTTGAAATTTTTTGAAAAATAATATTTTTTCAACTGCTGAATTTGCATATTACGCGGGTGGAAGCGGGCGATTCGTTGGGTAAAGGGTTAAACCTTTCAGATCATTAAATGGATATGAAGTTGAGTCTTTTAACACTGCAGTCTGAATCCAAAACCAGGATAAGTCTTAATTGTACAGTGTGGGCCATTTCACCCTCTGTCCATTAATGTCCAGTAAAAAAAATTCCAAGCTGCAGATTAATTCCCTCAATACACCTGCTTAGAAAGCAATTCAGTCGTGTTTGACAGCACTCATTTGGTGGGCTCTGTCAAACAAGATTGAATTGTTTGAATTCCTAGATACATTATTGGAAACATTTTCTGCTTGAAATTTCAGTATTTTGACTTCAGTATGCAGAGTTAATTGATATTGCTTACCTACAGTTAAATCTAGAAGTCCTGTCACGAGCAGTGCGCTTATCTGGGCTTAATTGCGCGTAGGAATTGCGCGCAATTGCCATATGGAATTACACCCAATGCACGGCAGGTTCTCCTGGTAACTCATAGCAAACACAGGCAATGTTTCTGCCTATGGACCTCCGGGTTACTCTGAGGTCCATTGGCTGAAACATTGCTTGCGCACGGGCCTTATGTACAGAATTTCATAGCCTTACAATGGTCATAACGCGTAGATTAACGCGCAGATCGACGTGCTATTTGTGTGCATTTCATGACAGGACTTCTAGCTTTAACTGCAGCATGGCTAGAGGATAAAACTTCAAAAAATATTTGTCGAATGACCAACAAAAAAAAAAAAATAAAATCACTTTTTTTTTTGCTAAAAAGCTTGATGAGCTCATTCCAATGAGGAGTTTCAAGCACCAAATTTTTCCCATAATGCAAGTCAACATTGAAAATTATAGAATTAGAACAGTGCCTTTTGTATAAAAGTGCTGGCTTTGCTATTATGTTAGGTAAAGGCTTAATTCTAATTATAGTTAGTCTAAAGTGGTTGCATTTGAGACATGGGGACACCCCCGCCTAACACACATGCAGATCCTCCTTGTTTGTCTGTGTCTCCCAACAGGGATTCTCTTTCTCTCAATTTTAGGCCTAAAAGAAATGTGGAGGTTTTTAGAGTGAAAAAAGTCTGTAATTGCCTTCAATTGGTAATGCATACTCACACACACACACACTGATCCCTCTCCCTCCCTCCCTCTCTCTCTCTCTCTCTCTCTCTCTCTCTCTCTCTCTCTCTCTCTCTCTCTCTCGCTCTCTCTCTCTGTGGGGGTATGTGTGTATGTGTATGTGCGCACAAAAGTTGGGGGTGGAGGACATGCCATGTATGCCCCTTTTACCAGCTTTACCATAATTGCTTTGTTAGTTTTGTACACAGTAAAATTTTAACCACACAAAAGCACTGTCAATGTGATTGAAGGGCTGTCATTTTCAGGCGGGCAATTGCCCCGGGTCGCAGTCACCTGCCTAAAGTTAAAATTCTGTAGACGGTAAACGTCCGCCTAACCCTGATTTCTGCTGACCATTATTAATTCAATTAAAGGCCCCTCAAAATAGGCCTTCTCAAACGACGATAGATAGAACGGGGCTACAAAGCACAATTCCTCTTGGACTGGAGGTAATTCATTAGTGTGAAAAAATAGTGGAAAAAAAAAACGGAAAAAAGAAATAATTCTGTAAAAAAAACGAACCTCCACAGTCGAAATTAGGAGAGATGTTGGTGAAAACATTGGAGTGAGTAATTAACAAAAGTGATTCAAATATCACGACTTCCTTCAATAAATGTTGAACAAAATCACAAGAAATATGTTTTGTGTTTTGTTTCTTTTATTTCACTGGCATTTGAAACAGGAAATATAAAGACGTTTTGTAAATTTGGAGGATGTCTAATTACCAAAATAAACACAATTGTATATTATTTCGGAAAACCATGGTAAAAGCTTAGTAACTCCTAAAAAAAAAATAAAGAAATGTTGATTTTTGTTAAAATGTAGCTTTTCTTGTTAAATTGTGCATCTTGACAAAGCCCCCCAAATCGGACAGTACAAGGCAGATCCCACCAGTGGTGGGGCCATGGCATGGTCTGAAATCCCAGGGGGGTGGGGAGGGGGTCATATTTAAGAGTGTGGAGGAGGTTGATTCTGACAATTAGTGCGGGGGCTGTATTTATATTAAGGAAAGGAAATCAAAAAAATTATTTTCCAATTTGGGGGTGAGAAGAGCCAACTGGTGGAATTTTTTTTGGGGGGTGGGGGGGAGGTTGCTGGGCCACTAACTTGATTTTCAGTGTTTGATAGGTCTGTAGACAAATTTTTGGCAAGTGTATATCTCCCTATCATTGTGGTCCATTAACTGAAACTGAATTCCCTGAATTGAACGCGTTCACACAGTTTTCAACTTTCTAACTGCTTGTATGGGTAAACTTGCGCAACTGGAAATATATCACTCTTGTAATTATGTCTTGCAGAGTACTGTTGTGTCATGCACACACAAGCTTTCACTCCTGGTCTCCTTGAACCACAAATGGCCCTCGAAAACCAAAATATGGCCCACCTGGGGTCATTTGAGGTGAACCAAAAATGGCCCTCCTGGAGTCATTTGAGGAGAACCATAATGGCCCTCCTGGAATTTTGAAAATGACAGGCCTGTGATTATATTTGATGAAATTTCTTCCTTCAGTAATACTAGAAACAAAGTTCATTTAATAAAAACATGATTGACTTTGTTTTAAAACTGCACATATCTATTGAACAAAAATAAAAAAAGGCAGTGTTAAAAGAATTAATTGAAATCCACTGTGTTTCTTAGATTATTTTTCTGTTGTTTACTGAATAATATATCACTAACAGAGTTTTATTATCAATGTTCATGAATTATTTGTTTTATTGTTTCCATTCCATTCTTTAAGTGGTAATGAAGTGCAATATACTTGCTGTTAAAATGTGATGTTACATTTTAATGCATTGTTTTTTTCAAACTAATTATAAGAACCTTAAGAGGTGAAAGGAAATATTAATGTTTTATGGAAGAAAATGAATTTAGCCTCTTTGCTCATTTAGTACTGATTAACATTTTCAACCAATATATCTTTTTCACTATTACAATGGAGACCACTTAATTGGATATCTCTTAACTGAATAACCATGTTAATTGAATATAATTTCCTAACACAAAACATTTTACCATACCTCCAGTACAAATTTGACCTGTTAATTGAATGTAGATTATAGAGTAAACTCCTGTTAATTGAATAAAAAATCTTGTAACCTGTCGAGAAATTACCCTGACTCTCCCCAGTTCTCCTTTGTTTATAGACCTATTTGGTCCCAGTACATCCAATGTAGGCATTTAATCTATTATATATTGTTTGACAGAGCTCATGGAGCTCTGTCAAACAAGATATAGAATAAATGCTAAGTTTATCTCCAGAATACAGGAAATGACACAATCCCTGTTGATTAAATACTTCTGTTAATTGAATAATTTTCATTGGCAAAGTGGCTATTCAATTAACAGGGTTCCACTGTACTTATCAACGTCTAGGACTTTGTTAATTTTATCCAATCCTTCATCTGATCAATGTTTGTGGCAACTGTACCAATCTCTCTTCCCAAATATGAAATGTAAGTTTTCACTTTCAAAATATTGGTATAGCCCCTCAGTGATGATCTCATTCCACTTGTGGGACAGGAGTTAGGAGCCACAAGTCTCAGAAATTATTCTTCAGTCCGATCATTTTTTTTTTCTTTTCTTTTTGTGCTTATTAACCCTTTTCCTAACAGTATTTTTTAAAAATAAATTTCACATTTTTCGAAAAACAAATTTCACAATTTTTCAAGAAAACCATACAAACATGGATATCATTAGAACCAGTTCGTCGAGCTGGTTCTAATGATATCCATATTTGTATGGTTTTATTGAGAAACTTCTGAGATATTTTAGGCTCAGGTATGCTTATTGTGGTTAATTTAAATTACGCGGGTGGATGTGGCCGACTTTCATTAGATAAAAAGTTATATTTTTATACTGTACCAATGACCCAGACTTAGCTGGTGCTAACTCTAACAAAACCAGGGCCAAACACAAATTTTGCCCCCCAATCCCCAAAATTTGCATCCAAAACAAAAAGAAATCATGTCCTATAGGACCTCCATACTACGCCTCCACTGCGCATGCGCAGTGTCACGGACGTCCCGAAATTGGCGCCAATTATCATTTCTCTGTTTGGCCCTTCATCAGTCAACATCTCACTGATCTTTGTGCTTGTAAATCTCAGTTTAAAGGATGCCAGACACGTAATTTTTGGAGAAATGGTGATTCTAAGGAGGATATAGAAGGAGGAGAGGAAAAAGAAGTGACAAAAAATAATCAGGGCTGTACTTAAAATTTTTTGATGAAATTATGTTAAGTTGCCTATTTTCGAGGCATGGGCCTCTTGTTGTCATTCTTGCTAAATGTTGCACTGCTTATTCAGTGTTTCCTCTCCCCTAGCCTTCTAAAGTCCCCCCTTGCAATTCTCCCATGCTTTTGGCATATTTTTGAGAAAGTTCATTTCTAAAATTTTCCTGGGAGAGTTGCTTGGATACAGAATGTTTTCTGTTATTTTCCCCATAGTTACGTTTTCACCCATGGGTGTATAAACGTTGTGTTCTGCATCTTCCATCTGATGTTCTGCAGATTCTCCCCTGGGAGTCTCTGTCTTGCATCAGATAGAGTGTATTTTTGATGACTGATTTCGGGCCAGTTTTTTCAGTGCCTGGAGTCATGTTTTCTGGTGTTTTACACTGTTTGTTTACATTGGCAACAGCCTTTTTTGAGGGGGGCTGTTTGCCTTTGGTGTAGTTTATCTCACTATAAGATACATTTATATTATCCGTAAGTGTCTCATTAATTATTTAATATAAATTTAAAATTTTTGACCACACTTTGCCATCGGATCCATCGGGGCTGAACGTCACTTTTCAGCAACTTGGGCTTTGCTGAAAAAATATTTTTTCAAAATTATTTTGATTTGCAATTGTTTTTTCATTTATTAATGGATCATGTTATTATGTATCTTTGTGTCAGGGGTTTGTGCGAGTAACTAGGACTTGTTGTTGACTTTTCACAATGAAAGGATATTGTTCAAATTGTAATGGGAAGAAATCTTCCTCTGACTTTCATGATCATTGTATTAATTGTAGTCAGTGTTCTCGCACTAATCCCTGTCCTATATGTCAATATTGGGATGACAAACATTGGAAACGTGTGTCACGGTATGTTGTTTCTGGAGAAAGGGCTATGCCGGCTCTTTCTCCGCAAGGTCACTCTACTCTCTCAGTTTCTATTTCAGAGGAACAAGAACAGGGTGATGTTTCCATGTTATCTTCTACAAGTGTGCGTCCGTCGTCACAAATGAATTCAGAGCTAGCGGCAAAAGTGCTCATGGAGATTAGACAAATGTCGTCCGCTAGCTCGCCCGGTGTAGCGTCCATTCACCGAATGGTTCGGCAGCCGGGTTCGTCCGATGCGGTCCAGGAGGAAATTTTGGGTGATGCGAGCACTATAAACACACAATGTGCACACCCAGTGACGGCGGATAGTAAGCGAGAACGGAGGGAGCCTTTGAGTCCGGTTCCTAGCTCGTCCAGGTCCAGCCGGGCCGCGAGCGAGAGAGGCCCCTCTCTCGTACAACAACATCTGGGACCAGATGTTGTGGTACAAAATGTGTCGCAAGCGGAGCATACGTCCGTCGCTCGGGACGCTCCGTTGTATAGGCAGTCCGCGGAGACTGCTAAGGCTTCCTCTTCTCGTCAGCGCACACGACCGCACCTTGGCTGCGTGACTGCCGATATCTTACCAGCTTCGCTGATCAAGGATTCTTCAGCGACCAGGTCACACCATCCGGCAGCCAGGGATTCGAGACCGATGGACTCCGGACGTTCGCATAGAAAAAGTATGCGGGAGCCATCTGATGCGGAGCTGCCCTCGGCGAAGCAGCGAAAGACTGCGTCTCCGCAGGTCTCGACGCCGGACATTCTTGTGCAGATAGCACAGCTTATCCCAGCAGCCGACAGAAACGGTGTCGGATCAAGAATTATCCGACGGCGCTGGGTCGGTACGCTCCGCCGAAGCATCGGGGGCGGACGACCGGGAGCATCATGAGGTCCGACCGGATGGTGAAAGGGATACAGATGATTTGGAGCTATCCCTTTCGGAACAACATAAAGCTGCCGTGGACTTCATTCGGCACTTTCTTCCTCAAGTTGTTCCGTCGGGCCAGACTGCTGCGGTTCCGGACAAGAGGATTATAGCGTCATTGGACTCTCAATTTTTTGAGCGGTTCAGGGACATCGCTCCCGAGTTTCCGTCACAGTCCAATAATGTTGCAAGAACATTTGAATTATTGAACGACGCTATATTTAAACTTGCTTCCAAGACGGGGAAAGCAGGTTTCTTGTCCGCTAATACTCTCAACCTGCCTTTCATTAATGCAAGGAATAAATTCGACACGGCAGGACAGGGTATCCCGAGAGTTCCTCTGCGTATGGACGACGAGGCGGAAGACTTAGAGCTATCATTACTGTCGTCGGCTTCTATTCCAACCGCGGTGTTGGAAACGGCTATTGCGTCTAACAGAGCCAATTTAGATGCCTTATCTTACGCAGATCACCTTACTAAGGCGTTATCACTGCGCCTTCAAGGGAAAGATTTTCAGGATATACAATCCTCTTTAAGACTTCTTTCAAGGGCAGTAGCTTATTCCACGTGTAACTCCGCCCTTTCAGTGGCAAATCTGGAGTTGGTTAGACGTGACGCAGCCCTAGCTACATCCACACTCGTGGATACTAAGGTGAAGAACTCTCTTAGAGTCGCTTCGGTCTCCGGAGAACTTCTCTTTGACGGCAAGCTTTCTGCTATTTATGATAAAATTAAAGAAAGCTTCGGATTCTCTGTTGTTCAAATCTGCTTCTAAGAAGTCGGATACAGCAGACAAGAATAAGACAGGCACTTCTGGGTCTAATGCACCCAAGAGAGGTTCCTATAGAGGTTCCGGTGCGTCCTCTTGGTCTTATTCGAGAGACCGTCAGGGTAGCGACTCTCGTTCGGGACGTCCTTCGGGCCGGGACAACTGGTCGGACGCCCCGAGGTCGACGGGGCGAGGTGCGGGTCGTGGAGGACGTGGTTTCTCCTACCGCAGGCCTCGCAGGTCCAGGAGGTGATGGCTTAAACCTCTATCGCGTACCGGTTGGTGGAAGGTTGTCGAGCTTTTCACAAGAATGGGCGTCGATTACGGACGACCCTTGGGTGAGAGGAGTGACTTCGGAAGGTCTAAAGATATCCTTCAAACGAAAGCCTCCATTAACTCGAAGTCCAAAGTGGACTCAACTTCCGTCAAATCCGCAGAAAAGAGACGCTCTGTTATCAGAGGTGCAGTCTCTTTTAATGAAGAACGCGGTAGAGGTCGTAGAAAACCAGGAGACTCTGGGATTCTACAGCCATCTGTTTCTGGTTCCGAAACCAGACGGCTCGTTCCGTACAGTCATAGATTTGAGCTGGATAAACAAGCTGATCGTCGCTCCGAAATCCGTCAGAGCGAGTATTCGGGTGAACGATTATGCAACAAGCATAGATCTCAAAGATGCGTACTTTCACGTCATGGTACATCCGACATTCCGAAAGTATCTACGCTTCGCAGTCCTAGGAGTGGTGTATCAATTCCGGGCGATGTGCTTCGGATTGAATCTAGCACCCTGGGCTTTCACTCGGGTAATGAACTCGGTAATGATCTATTTCCGAGCTCATTCGTCTGCGGTAACGTCGGCCTACCTGGACGACATTCTTCAGAGGTACGGCAACGAGTTAACGCTTCAGAACGATGTTCAGAATCTACTTCTATTGCTCCGACGTCTCGGTTTTATAGTAAACGAGGAGAAGTCGGATCTGGTGCCGTCCAAGTCATTCACTCATCTGGGAATGAGCTTCGAGACGCACAACAATCTCGTTCGTCTGCCGTTAACCAGAGCGAAATTAGTCAGTTGTTACGCTCGCTATTGTCTGCACGCAGACAAAGTCACAGCGAGAGAATTTATGAGACTGATAGGTCTGTGCGGAGCCGCTGCGGATCTCATTCCGATGGGGCGGTTACGCACACGTCCTCTCCAAATTTTCTTGACTCAGAATTGGAGTGTGAAAATTCATTCGCTCGACGTAGACGTTCTCTTGTCAGATCAAGTGAAACAAGAGATTCAGACTTGTGCAAACATTCAGTGGTTAACTCAGGGAGTACTGCTGCAGTTGCCGGATCCGAGTTTTACCATTATGACGGATGCCAGTCAAACAGGTTGGGGTGCATCATTAATCCCAACGGATTCGAGATGCCAGGGTCTTTGGGATCCGCAACTTCTGTGCAAGCACATAAACATCAAGGAAATGATGTCAATTTGGCTTGCGTTACGTCATTGGATGGACATTATTCACAATGCTCATGTCCAAATCCTATCTGACAATACGACAGTAGTGGCGTATATACGGAATCAGGGAGGCACTCATTCAGTTCCGTTGTTCAATCTAACGGAAAGAATCCTTCTGTTTGCGCTAGAACATCACGTTCTTCTTTCGGTCCGTCACATACCGGGTCGTCTGAATGTGCTAGCAGACTCCCTTTCACGAAAGGGTCGCTTGTTGCAGTTGGAGTGGACTCTCAACAAACAAGTATTCAATCAGATTTACTACCAATGGGAACGGCCAATGATAGACTTATTTGCGACACATCTCAACAATCAGTTGCAGACGTATGTGTCTCCGTGTCCGGATCCAAGAGCATTTGCAGTAGACGCTCTGTCGATCCCTTGGGACGGAATAATAGGATATGCCTATCCTCCAGCGCCGTTAATTCAACAAGTATTGCTAAAGATAAAACAATCTCAATGCAAGATTCTGTTGGTAGCATCTCTGTCGCCACAGAGACCATGGATAAATCTACTCAGGTGTCTGTTGTGGGACCTACCGCAAAAGCTTCCTCCACGGGAGGATCTTCTTTTGCAGGGGAAATCGCGCCAACTCCATCACAACCCGCAAGGTCTCAACCTTCACGTTTTTCCGTTGTGCGGTCCTTCTTGCATGGCAAGCACTTTACAGGACGAGCAGTGGACGCGATTTCTAACTGTAGGAGGACCTCCTCTTCGCTAAACTATGCGGCTAAGTGGAAGGTTTTTCGTCGTTGGTGTAGGGATCATTCTGTAGATATATTCGATCCCTCTATACCAGACATTGCAAACTTTCTAGTATACTTGTTTGACGAAATCAAACTGCAGCCTGTTACTATTAAGGGTTATAGGTCTATGTTATCTGATACCTATGCACATCATGATAGTTTACAAATTGGATCTAATGTCTCTTTATCTAAGTTGGTTAAAAACTTCTCGATAAATAGACCCAGAACTCTTAGATTAATTCCTAAATGGAATTTAGCTTTGCTTCTTCTTAAATTGAAGGAAAAGCCATTTGAACCTCTTGGGACAGTAGATTTCAAATTCTTATCTTATAAGACAGCTTTTCTCTTAGCTTTCTCTTCTGCTAGAAGAGTCAGTGAGCTTCATGCACTGTCGGTGGATGATTCTCACTATCGTAGTGTCGGGAACACTATCACCTTCACTACTAATGTGGGATTTTTAGCTAAGAATCAGGCTCTTAATAAATATCCGGAACCTATTGTTATTAAGGCTCTTCCGTCTTCAGACAGGCGTAGGCCTTTATTCTGTCCTGTTAGAGCGTTACGTATCTATAAACAGAGATCTCAGTTTATCAGAAAGGGACGGAAACATTTCTTTCTGTCTTTGATGCCTAATAGAAAGGTCATTTCGGTCCATTCTATTGCTAGATGGATTCAATTAACTATCAGTACTGCTTATGAGAGTTTATCTTCTTCTCAGCAGTCTGTGCTTAAGATTTCCGCTCATGAAGTAAGAGCTCTTGCTACTTCTTGGGCTTATGCTAATAGTGTTGCTATTACAGATTTAATGAAGGCTGCTTATTGGTCTCAGCCATCCACATTCACAATTTTTTATCTCAGAAATATTGAGTCCATTTCTGGAGACCTGCATTGTTTAGGTCCGTTATCTGTTGCTCAGAATGTCGTCCACTAAACAGTTGCAACTATAGTTATGCAGGCTTTCTGTTCCGGCAGTGACTCTGTCCGGCTGCCCTCTTCGCTCTGGGCTATTTGACCCAGGGCAAGGGGAAGGGGGGGGGGGGGGGGGGGCGGGTGTTCCCTTAGGTCACCTGCTTTATAATGAAAAGCAAGGGAATGCCTCCTCCAAGTCAGTATTTCTGAGTCGCTTCCGGGATGGTTTTAAAGTGTAATATTAATGTTAAAATTCATTCATGTCTTATTTTTAAAGTGTGCTTCGGTGTGAAGCATTTGTATATGTCAAGTGTCAAACAGGCTTTAATATACAATACTCGGACACTTTTAAATGACTATAAAGAGTCTCAATTCTCTGGACTACTTTATTTATTGGCTTACTTTAAAAATAATTAGTATAAGGGTTATACTGGATGTTAATAGAGAACATGAATATTATTGTGCTCAATTATTAAGGGTATTGTATCTTTCTAATTTAATATTAAATAAGAAAGATACATGTAAAGCCTAATACTCCTTTTCTCCTAAAGGGGTTACCTCTTTATTATATAGTTGAGCTTATTGGATTTTCCTCTATGTCCTAGGCCCTCCAGCCTGTTTACTATTCAGCTAAGTCTGGGTCATTGGTACAGTATAAAAATGTTAAAAAATTTATAGTAATTTATATATTTTTTATACTTACCAATGACCCAGACGGGGATGGCCCTCCCAGGAGTTGGGAACTCTTGCCTCCCCGCTGAGTACATAGCGCTGACCAGGCACTGCCAGTAAGAATGATAATTGGCGCCAATTTCGGGACGTCCGTGACACTGCGCATGCGCAGTGGGGGCGTAGTATGGAGGTCCTATAGGACATGATTTCTTTTTGTTTTGGATGCAAATTTTGGGGATTGGGGGGCAAAATTTGTGTTTGGCCCTGGTTTTGTTAGAGTTAGCACCAGCTAAGTCTGGGTCATTGGTACAGTATAAAAAATATATAAATTACTATAAATTTTTTAACTTTCCGTATTTATTCTGTTATATCTTGTTTGAGAGAGCTCAGAGGTATAAAAGATTGGCAGATCTTGAATTTATACTTGTGTAGCGGTCATGATACAGTTATTATTAACCCACAAACAAGAAATAATAGAATAAATGCTTTATTGGAAGTACTGACGCCAAATAGGTCTGTAATACTTGGGAATTTCAAAGTTTTACTTGGTTTTTTTCAACAAAAAAAAAAATCCTATTTTCTACATGCCTGGTTTTTGGGGTTCTTTTTTTTTGATGGGGTGGGGATGCGGAGGTTTAAACTGATGTTTTATATTGTTGGGTTGCACGTTCGTCCATAACTTTTGTGTGTCTGGACCATGTCATTTTAATAGAAAGAGATATCACAAGAGAAATTTACACAACATTAGGATAACCACTGGATGGTGTGTCCAGTACAAAATCACAACCAACCAATCAAGATAATAGAGGTCAACAATTGGGATTGGCATGCACTTCAACTTCTTGTTCCCTCCTCCCCCCCCCCCCCTCCCCCCAACTTTTTAGTGGAATGAGATATTTCACTAAACTTATACAACATATCTGCCACAACTAGATAGGTGTGTTGCATGCAAAATTCACAATGACCCGTCAAGTTGACCTGAAGTTTCAGGGAACTAAATATTTGATTTAGAGTTACTCGCCTTGAAATGTTGCACTCGGAAATGATGCAATCTCCAAAAATAAACAGCCTTGGGAAAATATATTGTTTCAATAAACGTTCTATTGGCATCTTGCATTATTGTTGAATATTCCTGATAAAAAAGAGGGTGTTTTGTAGGGAATTCCATGAAAAATGTGTGCATGTCACCGGCACTGCCTTTCGTATCAGTTTTTCTCTCTTATTTGTTGCATGACCCCCTGTTCTCGGGTGAGAAAATGTTGTCTGAAGGGCTATACCTGACAGATATTTGAATGCCAGATTTAAAGTGATGTGATCATATTGTTTTTTGCCTGAACATTTTCATGGTCACCTATGGGAAAATATTTAGTTCTGTGATATCATAAGAGGTCAACACACGGAATGAGAATGCACATCAACACATCCAGTGCCTCCCCACCAAGTGATGTATAACAAGTGCATGAAGCCCCTCTGTGCGGTTATCTTTTAACTTAACACTTAACCCGGATTTATCCTTTAACACTTTACCCAACAAATCGGCCACATACATCCATCCACGTAAATTACAAACTGACCATTTGAAAAAAAAAAAATGTTTTGGACAATGATAACAAAAGCATATAATGTGATGCTTCATTGGAACAAGCTCTTTCTAATGAGGGGTCACATTATGTAGTTTTGTGTAAATTTTTGAAACATTAGAGAAAATAATAATTAAAATAACGAATGTGTATACCATGTGTGTTGGGTAACGCATTAACCCATATGCTTTGAACAGGCCAAATTTGTATTGAAGGTATGGTAAATTGTTGGAAGTTATATGCAATTAACCATTTACCTAACATGAAAAGCAGATGACACTTGCAAAAGAAATTCTTGAATAAATTATTTTTTTCAAAATTTTTGTTCCAAAAACATAGGTTATGACCTCTCATTCCAACGAGCGGTCATAACCTATGTTTTTTAGACAAAAAATGAAAAAAATAATGAAAATTAATTGGTGATTTCTGAGAATAGCGCTGGCCAGTTTTGGCCATTTTTTACATTGGTAAAGGGTTAAGAGTTATTCCAAAAGGCAATATCAGATAAATTGGGACCCACTGCAGTGTGCAAAATTTAAAAAATTGACTGACCGTTCATGTGGTTTGGAGATAAATAACCAGACGAAAGTCTAAAAATCTCTCTAGACACAAGAAAGGCTGGTTAACTGGTAGAGTGCTAGAAACCCTTATTTGGACTTTATTCCAAACTGCAGATATCTAAATCTAAAGGCTTCATATTCTGTGGATGTCTTTCTTATTATCTTGGAAGTAAAATTACTTCATCTTCATTGATTTGCATTGTTATAATTTAAATTATAACAAGACAATAAATGCCTATAGCAAGCCTGGAAATAAGCAGACTGTCATCAGAAGAATGAGGTCCCCAGAGAGTCAATTTGGTCATGCTACCCTGCACAGCAGGGTAGCATCACTACATTTACCCTCTGTGAACCTCAATCTGAATCAAGGTCTCAGGCCTAAACAGAAAGGGGAACCCACAGGATATTCTGGGGGATTCTAGCCCACTGTATGGGATAGCATCAGCAAATTCACCCTTTGTGAACCTCCAACTGCAAATGACAGATTGCTTATTTCTAGGCTTGCTATAGGCACTCTCCCATAAAGTATAACAAGATAATAATGTGTGAACAAATCTTGAGGCCCAGAAAAAATTTAGCACTCTACCAGTTAAGTTACTCAGACTTTACCGTTCAAGATGCAACTTTTGACTAACCGGTTATCCGTTCATGTAGATTTGAATTTGCATAACCACCACGTGAACGAAACAAGCATTCTCGTCAAATTTTGCACACTGGAAGGTATGGTAAATTGTTGGAAGTTATATGCAATTAAAAGTTATTCCAAAAGGCAATATCAAATAAGTTGGTGCCCACTGTACTGTACAAAAGTATAAATGAGTGATATCACATTTTATGGCATTGTTATTGCTATTATTACCACTGTTGTCTTCCTTGTTTTGTTTGTTTTATGTTTGTGATCAAGTGTGCAATATTATTGTTAAGGATGGGATACACTCAAGCCTGAATATAAGCAGACTGTCATCAGCAAAATGAGGTCCCCAGAGGGTGAATTTTGTGATTCTACCCTGCACAGCAGGGTAGCATCACAAAATTTACCCTCTGTGAACCTCCGTCTGAATCAAGGTCTCAAGCCAAAACAGATAGATGTACCTGGAAGATAAATTGGCCCACTGTATAGGATAGCATCAGCAAATTTACCTTCTGGGGGACCTCATTTTTCAAATGACAGGTTGTTTATATTCAGACTTAGATACACTTGCTGTTTACTTCATCATCATTACAGCATCTATTTATCACATCATCAAATAGCTCATTACAGAAATCTCGTTCACAACTCGTCTAATATGGAAATGATGGGAGGAGTCAACGTCGATGTTCTAATGTTGTGAATTGTTTTCAGAAGAAGATTTGAATGAATCTTCTGTTATATTTCATTAACTTTTTACCTAAAACAAAATGTGGACGATATTTGCAGATAACATTACCCGAATAACTAAATATTTTCATTTTTGCCTCGAAAACATAGCTCATTAATCCTCGTTGGAATGAGTTCGATGAGCTCATTCCTTTGAGGGGTCATAAGCTATGTTTTGGGGGTAAAATTTTAAAAAACTCTATACTTTGGATGGCGAGTTTTGTGAAAAACAATGTCCAGCTTCAGTTATTATGTTAGCTAAAGATTTGAATTACACATTATGTGATAAAAGGAATCTCAAAAACATCACGATTTGACATGAGATTTCTGAAACCTCATTCAGTAAACTCGATCTCCATCTTGGTAAACCTGGGCTGAGACCGATTTTAGTGAACTTAGTACAGAAATTTCATTATGAAATCGTGACACATTAGAGATCCTCCATTTATAATAAAAGTATGATATATTAGGCCTATAAAAAAAATTTAACTATATCTTGTTTGACAGAGCTCTGTGAGCTATGTCAAACAAGGTATAGTTGGTTAACACTTTACCAGGATTTCCACTATACCGGTACAGCGGACATCAAATGGCCGCATTCCCCTTCCAGGTCACCTTCCCAACATAACAGAATTTTTAAAATTCGCCATGATCTGCCCGTCCCCGAGAATACATTTAGTTCCTAGCTTGTAGAATTGCCATTTCTAAACTTCTTTTGCCGATTCCGTACACATATTTCATTGAAAACAAAATGCATGTCCATTTCACCGTTCTGTCGCAGCACCTGGAGAGTAAGGGTGGGTATACACTAGAGCGTTGGTGCATATGCGCTGTCGCAAAATTTGAAGTACTGTAAAAACAAGGGCTTGACCACACTGTTGCATTGCGTTCAACATCGGCTGCGTTATCATGTTGCCTTGCCGCTTGAAATGAAAATTTTCCAATTCTTGAGGCGACGCACAGGGAAATGCTTTGTCTCGAGAAGGCGAAGGTCATATCTTTCTGTACACGTGACACATTGGCACATCACATTTGAGAAGGTAAGGGAAGTATAATGTAAATATACCGGTTATTTCATCAAACTCATCTAGCATTTGCCATCCGATCTCCATAGCTGCCTCGTCCATGACTGTACTTTAGAATGACAGCACAAAGTGTTCCTTCTCTTTTGTACAGCACACTAATTAGCATACATTACTTATTCCTCCGCCAAAATGCTCTTTTGATCGCTGCGAAATAACGCAAGTAACGTGTGCATCTACCAAGCGAGTACGCGAGCGTTGCCGCATGTGCCAGGGCAACGGCTGTAGTGTAAACCCACCCTAATTGATTTCAAAGCGTTTTTCAACTTCAAACAATAGTAATATCATCCCAATGAAAATGCCAAGGCTTGACAGTTTTATTGGGACGAAACACCCTGGGGGAATAGAAAGTCATGTATACTACAAATTATTTTTCGGTTGAGCAACCATTTTCTCTTATTTACGTATTACTCATCAGAAATTACTGGCTGTCAATGTGTAAAATCGGTCAGAAATTTCTCCGTGAAAAGACGCAAAATATCCTCTCAGATGCAAGGAAATGGGGATTTTGGGATTCCGGAATTCAAAATTTTCCTACCACGGGCCGAACCATGGTCAGCCTGTGGTACCAACGATCATTGGTCGCCACACTAACGGCCTCATTCCCTTTCCCCTAGCGGAAACCCTGCCTTTACCCAACGTAACGGCCAAAACCAGCCAGCACTATTCTAAAAAATTGCCAATTAATTTTCATTATATTTTCCTTTTTTGTCTCAAAAACATAGGTTATGACCCCTCTTTGGAATGAGCTCGTTCCAATGAGGGATCATAACCTATGTTTTTGAGACAAAAAAGGAAAAAAATTAGTTATTCAAGATTTTTGTTTGCAAGTGTCATCTGCTTTTCATGTTATGTAGGTAAAATGTTCAATATTTGTCCTACAAGTGCAAAATAGTGTCTTAGAAGACATTTCCAGGTGAAAAAAGAGGCAAATTTTCTATGATGAAGGAGGTGCAAGAGAAACAAGAATTTTCTTATTAGCCTTATTCTGTTACGTTTTTGGCATGGGAAGTGGAGCAGTACTTGTTCACTGTGAGAAACAAGATCTGCTAAATTGTTGAAATAGGACTTGACAACTCAATGTCTAGAAGTCCTCGGCAGCATAGGTATCAATGATCAGCTGAAGTTGACTTTACTCTAGGGCCCCCTCGAACCTCAGATTTCTGGTTGTGTCAGATCTTGAATTAAATGAGACACTAGATCTCGAATCAAATCTCGAATTCAGTTTCACCACTTTTCAAGTTGTGGATATTGCACCTTCTTGCAACCGTAAATGTTGTCAGTCTCCACTCTAGTATTTCATGCGTCTCTTGCAAGTAAACAAAAAAGAGGAATATTCCAGAACGGAATCAATGTAATTTCGGAAGTCAAACCTACTTGAACTCTTTTTCTCCTGGACAGGAGACCTGATGATAGAAGAAGAGTTCAAAAGGAGACACCTCATAGGATTTTGAGAACACCTTGACGATTCGAAATTTGAAAGTTCGCAGGGCCCTATGTTACACTTGTGTTGTGGTCATAATCAAGCCTGAAAATAAGCAGACTGTCATTTACAAAATTAGGTCCCCAGAGGGTGAATTTGGTGATGCACAGCAGTGTAGCATCACAAAATTTACCCTCTGTGAACCTCAGTCTGAATCAAGGTCTCAAGCCAAAACAGAAAGATGTACCTAGAGGATAAATTGGCCCACTGTATGGGATGGCATCAGCAAATTCACCCTCTAAGGACCCCATTTTGCAAATGACAGGTTGCTTATATTCAGACTCGGTCATAATATAGCCCTAGATGCTGAAAATGACCTTGAACACAAATAAATTCAGTTACGCCATAATATCATGACTACATTACTCATATTTATTCATCATCCCCATGGCTACCACAGAAATTGGAGCAGTGCTTGTTTACTGTAGTACACATGTCCTGCTTTACTGCGGTGAGATTCATCTAGAATGAGCAGCATAATTTTAAATGATTTGCTGAACTTTACTTTCAGCTATTGTTGCAGTCGACATGGGTTTTCCCATAACTTAGGGAGAAGATACAACTTTTGAGAACACTGTTTGGTATCAGATGTGAAACACTTAGTGTTGCATTTATTATAGCTTGTTTGAAATACTACCTGTGTTCTTTTAACGGGAGAGTGCTGGAGTTGAAACAGTTAACTGATTAATCGGTTAACCAATGATCAATGTCTTGAGCGATCAAAAAAGTAATTGATCGATTGACCGTTACTTTTGAACTACCGTATTTTCTGGGTTAACAAAGGAACAAACTTGCTCCAAAAATAGGCAAACATTGTCACACTGACTCACATCAATTATATGAGAGAGAGTAAAGCATGCAAGTTACATGATGACATACTTGTTCACTTGCATGATCATTATACTGTATCAGTAGAACTTGTCATTCTTAAGTTAACCTTAACCAATGCAGGTAGCAGACGACACTTGCAAAATAGATTCTTGAATTACTAAAAATTTTCAATTTTTATCTCAAAAACATAGCTTATGATCCCTCATTGGGACGAGCTCAGCATGCTCATTCCAATCAGGGATCATAAGCTGTGTTTCATAGCTTATGATCCATCATTGGGACGAGCTCAGCGAGCTCGTTCCAATGAGTGATCATAAGCTATGTTTTTGAGACAAAAATTGAAAACATAATAAAACCTGAATGGAGATCTTTATATGTAGAGCTGGCCAATTTTGTCCTTTACGTTGTGTAAAGTGTTAATACTATAAATCATCAATGGTGCGGCAGATATTCAGCTACCTATAAGGGCAAGTGATTAATCAATTAACCAAGGTTTATCCATGTGATTAATCAATCAAGAAAACCCTTTAACCATTTCATCTCGAGAGAGTGTCGAATTAAGTTTTGTCATCAAAATTTATTCGCTCTCCCCAAACGGATTAAATAATTTCACTTCAAATTTAATATGAAGCATGTCCACAGAAAGTGAAGTCATTTAAATTGTGGTATCAACATGTTCTTCCAGCACTCCGTGAGTTGAACAGTTCAGTGAATTAAAATTAGAGAATAAGAGATGGGCAATATACCATTCGGTATCGAGTCAAAACCAGTTTATCTTTCCAAGGGAATCTCAATATACTGAAATTTCGGTATTGACAAATATCCCAGACATAAGTTAAAAAATAAAAGTGTAAATGACAGAACATTACATACTAGAGCCTATGGACTATGTATTCCTGAAGACATTCACCACCAGTCATTTGATGTGATAAAAATGCTGCAAGAAAATACCAAGGGGGTATCTTCTCTCAGCTTTTTTCTTTCATCAAATGACTAGCGGTGAGTGCCCATGTTAGTTTCAACATTTTGACAATTCATACTCTGCTATAAACGATTGCCTCCTGCTGGGCAGTATACCAAAAATACCATCGGATATTGGTGTGCATACATGTATGTTGTTAACAACAGATTCCATACTGATAGCAAGGTAAATCATTATAAAAATACCTATACCGAAACCAAACATGAAATTTCAATACCACCCTGCTCAAATTGCAGTTCTAATTTATCATTAAAAGTTAGGTAATTAACCCTTTCCCTAATGAATTGTCTGCATCCGCCTGTTGAATTTACAAATTAATAAGTTGAAAAAAATATATTTTACAGAAAATTTCAACAAAACCATATCATGTGACCCTGCATTGGAATGAGCTCGTCAAACTTGTTCCAATGAGGGATCACATGATGTGGTTTTGTTGAACTTTTTTGAAAAAATTTCAGAAACAATACCCTGTAATTAAAATAATAAATTTGGGTATCCTGTGCGATGGGTAAAAGGTTTACAAAATTCTGGATAATAGACAGGGTTTATAGTGGTCTTTGAATGTTCTTGAATTGAAAAATTGGTTTTCAAAGTCTTGAAAGTACTTGGTTTTTAATCATGCTTCAAAGTTTTAACTCGGACAAACCTGGAAAATAAAGAGATAATTTATTGAACATTAAAAGATACCAATACTTGAGGCGTAACAGTTGTTTTTAGTCAAGTGTCATTTGCCTGAGTAGTCCCCGTGGGAACCCCGGGAAGTAAGCAGCACTTGTTTCCTGCGGTAAACCAGTTCCGCTTTACTAGTAAAATAGGACCCAGTCACCAATGCTTGGGGTGAAAGTCCTCTAAAATGGGCAACATGTTGATAAACGATTGACTAAACTTGACTTCATCGCCATGTTGTGTCACGATTAGCCATTGTGCATAAATATGTGACGTTAACCACCCACAAACAAACAAACATTTGCCTGAGTAGCAAGCCAGAAAATAAGCAGACTGTCATCTGCAAAATGGGTTCCCCAGAGGGTGAATTTGGTGATGCTACCCTGCGCAGCAGGGTAGCATCACTAAATTAATCCTCTGTGAGCCTCAATCTGAATCAAGGTCTCAAACCTAAACAGAAAGATGTACCCAGAGGATAAATTGGATCACTGTATAAAATAGCATCAGCAAATTCACCCTCTGGGGACCTCATTCTGCAAATGACAAGATTGCTTATATTCAGGCTTGCTGAGTAAAAACAACTGCTCAGGTTATACAACTATTTCTGTTCACTATTAGTCAAAGTCAGTAGGAGTCCCTGGTGGCTCAGTGGTTACAGCATTGGACTTCAGACCGAAAGGTCCATGGTTTGATCCCCACCAGAGGTAAAAGCTTTGTGTTCCTGGCAAAGCACTAAATCCTGATTGCCCACATGCTGGCACAGTGGTGCTGTGTACTAAGACGAACTGTACTGCAGCTTTCTCCACCAGTAAAACTGTCTGACACAAGGTGACCCTGCTGTACAACATCAAAGGTGAGCAGACTCGAAGCTTGTAGGCAATAAATGATATTGGTATTCTAAACTGGAAGGATGGGCTCAGTGAGTTTGTTTCAAAAAGAGGTCATATAATATGCGATTTGGAGAAAGATATTTAAAAAAATGATAAAATTTGTCTGGCGACCTGGCTAGAAATCACTGCCCAGGTATTTTGTCTATTTCAGCAGGACCTCCTGAAGATGGCATGGTCAGGACACATGCTCTGAGATCGCAAAAGCCTGAAATAGGTTTTTAAACGATGTGCGTTTACCAAATTTACAAAAGATATGATTTGTGGTCGTAAAATAATGCCACTGTTGAGCTCATTGTTGGCAGTGTCATTAATTGCACTGTGAGGTAGATTGACTCAACAACTTATTTGGATTTTCCTGATGCAAATTCCTCTGTGGTACTATCAGCAAATTTCAGTCAAGTCAGATACCGAATACCAAACCGATACCCAGGAATACCCCTTAAAAATACCGAAACTGATACCAAACTCAAAATTCCAACACCGCCCATCTCTACTCCCATTCATGTAAAGTAAAGGGACCCTGCATTACAGGGCTTATATTACATCTAAATTTGGGAGAATCCACTTGGTTTCTCGCGAAAATGGTTGGGAGAATCCACAACTGCTATGAGTGTCCCCGGATCCCATTAAGCCCCCATGATTGAACCCCTTTTGTACACTGATAACACATGTTAGCTTTTTAATTTTTAACATATAAACTGAATTTGATAATTTTTTTTAAAAAAATAAACAATATTTATCAATAAAATCTTAAAATATGGATGCCATTGGAACTGGCTCATTGAGCCGGTTCCAATGACAGCCATATTTGTACAATGTTATTGACAAAGTGTCAGGATATTTCAGGTTTTGTTAGCCTTGTATTGGTTAATTTGCTTTTGCTATGTTAGGTAAAGGATTAAATTGGCTCAATTCTTTTCACGCGAATCCTAGCAGAGGTGCGGCGAGAATCTACATGGATTCTCACTGGCTTCTTTGCGTGAATCTTTTTGTGAATGGGTTCTAGGACTCTCGTCGAAATAGAAGCCCTGCATTTGTTGTGAACCTGTAAAATATCCTTATCTACATGTCTTTCCTGGTGATTGTTACTGGTATATGTATATATATATATATGTATATATTGTTTTGTTACTGGATATGCTTGATTAACCCTTCACCTAACATGAAAAGCAGACGACACTTGTAAAATAAATTCTTGAATAACTATTTCTTTTCATTTTTTGTCTCCAAAACATAGGTTGTTCCAATGATGGGTCATAACCTATGCTTTTGAGAAAAAAAATGAAAAAAATAATGAAAATTAATTGTTGATTTTTGAGAATAGTTTTGGCCGTTACATTGGGTAAAGGGTTAACATTTTTTGAATAGATTATTCCCCCCATGGGAACCCCAGGAAATGAAGCAGTGCTTGTTTAATGTGGCAAACAAGCTCTTTTTACTGGTAAAATAGGACCCAGTCACCAATGCCTGGGGTGGAAGTCCT
Source organism: Pictodentalium vernedei (assembly GCA_031216915.1). Classification (NCBI taxonomy): domain Eukaryota; kingdom Metazoa; phylum Mollusca; class Scaphopoda; order Dentaliida; family Dentaliidae; genus Pictodentalium; species Pictodentalium vernedei. Next base: position 425,606,752 of record CM062292.1, read on the forward strand.
CTAAAATGGGCAACATGGGTATAAACGATTGACTGGGCTTGACTTTACCTCCATGTTGCAGTCACAATTAGCCACAATTAGCGAGATCGTTCCAACAAGGTGTCACATGATATGGTTTTGTTGACATTGCAAAAAATGATATTTAAAATACTAAAGTTTTGATATCATCTGCATTGGGTAAAGGGTTAACTGTTCTTGGCTCTCCTGGTCAATATTTATTGACGGGACTATTGCTGTAAGCCACTATCATTGCTCTAGTAAAGAGTGCTGAAAGAAGCTTTAGTGGCCTCACACTTTATGCATCACCCTGTTGTTTGCTCAGCAGTAGAAAAAATGTTGATGTGAAATTGTAACAAACAATAACTTTATGAACAAAGTCCAGCAAACTTAAGGCTCTCCTTTTGGGTAGTATGATATCTTTGAGGAAAATACTCATGTTACATATCACCCTTAAAAAATAATTTAGCACTGCCAGTTGAATATTAACCTTCTGCACTCTAATGTTAAAATGGCAAAGTTTTCAGCAGCAAATATTTCCCATAATGCAGTTTGATTTTTAACCAAATATACCTTGTTTGACAGAGCTCAATGAGCTCTGTCAAACAAGATATAATTGGTTAAATTCATAGTTAAACAAGACAAAAATAGAGTGATTGGAGAAAATTCTGTTGCACTACCAGAGTACCAGTAATTCAGGCAAGCGGAGAATGGCACTCCTTTCATATAGTTAGCTGAGTGAAACAGTCAGCCCATTCAAAATGGAAATTCCTTACTTGAAATGAATCAGGAGTCCAATGTCACACATCCACATCAAATCCGAATCGGAAACACTGCTAAACAAGTTTAATGAAATCATTTGTTATTTTATCAATTTATCTAATTACCATGCATATACTTGTGGCTTGCACATCTAGCAGGGAGCATGAGTACCAAGTACAGAGCTCACAAGTTACATTGTTACAACAGTACTTATAAAATGGAGTGTAGAGTGTCTACACGCTACTTTATAAGTACTGTTCTAACAGTGTGACTTGCAAGGCAAACAAGTCCAGTTTATCCCAGAATGCAACAGGCAATTATTCTTTCATTTCTGTAGCATAATTCTGCTGGCAGAAGTCATTTACTCAGTTTGAAAATATACAAATCAGGAAGCCGATTTGATGTTGATTCCAAATCAGGCCATCAGTGTCAACATCAAATGAAATCTCTGAATCTTTTTTAGGGCCCTATGATACAGATGTAAGTTCTGCTTGTATGAAAAGTATACCTCCCAAGTTCTCACCAGTTTAATTCTGTTTGAAATTTGTTGCTGTTTTGGGCTGTTTGTTTACCCACTTTTTGTGGAAATATGCACACAGACAACCATTGATGAACTTTGATGTGCCTTTACATACAAAGATATACAGGTATTCTTTCCTGCCACAATGTTACCTATTCCAGTCAAAAGGTATGTAATTCCCCTTGAAAATATCAAGATTTTAACATAATTAGTGGAACTATGCTGCGTACCCTGTGTGCACCCTGGGAAATGAAGCAGTGCTTATTTACTGTTGTAAACAAGCTTTGTTGTACTGGTAAAATAGGACCTGGTAACGAATGCCTGGGGAGGGAGTCGAGAGTGAGAATGGCTGGACATTTCAGCATATTATTCAATTTATTATATGCCTGTTCTATGAAATCCCCATCTACAGCCATGCTAAACCATGTGGAAAATGAAAATCCATTCCTCACATATGTGCAGAACTGAAATTATTGACAGACTATTTTTAAATAGAAGAGAAATTTCACTGGAATTTTCTACAAATCTTGCACTGCAATTACAATTTGAATCCCCAGCGATAGCTCAAAATCATCCCCTGAGTTCCAATGCCAGTTGGCACATGGAACACATTGGAACTCAAGGGACGAAATAGTAACATGGGTTCCCCATTGCAAATTTGGTTGGCGATAAAATGTGTTCTTTTTGTTGATAGTTGTCAAATGAATTGCTGAGTGTCCTTCTAATAATTGCTTTTAGAGACATGAAGGCATGTAATAAACACAGAATGACACATGCGGCCTCTCTTTTTATCCTTTCGTGCTGGCACTCGTGCCGTATCAATTAACCCATTCACTTGAGGTGTCATTCTGTGTCTGTGATGGTTTCTCTTAAGAGTGCCTTCATCTGTATGTGAGTAACTGGGGTAAGGGCAGTTACTGTTGGTTCAGCAGTTGAATGTGGGGTACTTTTTTCAAGTTCTGTGAATCAGGAGCCATGAACAATTACATTTGATGAGTGGGCATTTTATTGACAAAGAGATCATCCATCGCATTTCTATATACCTACTTTTCATGGAGTTTCCGTGTAGACTACCACTGATGGAACAATGTCCCTTTACTCATAATGATATACAGATAGTCTTTCATGCCCTAGTTATAGATATTCCAATCCATATTGAATTTGCCGTGAAAACATCCAGGATATTAACACAACAGGTGGAACTAGGTGGCATAATCATATAACTAAGGTTGTGGGCAGTCTTCATTCCAAATGGTAACATCATAAAATATTGAGCAACATTTCCTTTGTTGATTTCAAGAAAATGAATTTATAGTATTTTTTAGATTCAGTGGAATACATCAGATAGGTTCACTTTTCCAACCAATTGAAATATTTCTGATGAGTGAATCTAAACATAGGCATTGAAGTAGTTAAGCCTTTTATGCCAATTACATGTACACAGCTGCAGATGACTTCACTTCACATTGTTTCTACACCATTGTTGGCTACCTGGAGAGGCAGGCAACAATGATGTAAAAATTCTGTCAAGATTAACTCCTTGCATGCTGCTGGTGTGTATTCCTGCCCAGAACAGAATTTATATTGCAATTGAAATAGTACAATTTGGGTCTCTTTAACCAAATTTCCCTCCTGCAAATTGAATGAATTGTTTCACCAATGATTTCTTGAGTTAAATTTAAATGAATTTTTCATCAAATCTAGTCATGGCTGCTTCACAGCAGCCATCACTAGATTTGATAAAAATGTTTTAAAAATATTCAGCAGGCTAAGAGTTAATGCATCCTTGCAGTAAATTTCTTAGGGAATAATACATTTTGGACCCCATTTTCCAGAGCAATATAAAAAGGAGAAGTTTGTGGCTGAATGGGGACCCAAGGGTTAATGGCTAAAGAGCTTGTATAGGTGGCTTGAGAACTTGTATGAACATATGTAGTTCAATGACTGGGGCATTGTAGTAATAGTTGAAGCACATCTTGTTCGAATCATAATTCAGCCATCTTAACCCTTGAACCCGCGAGACCGTTTTTTCCGGTCCTGATATGTCATAATTTCATTATTAAGTAGAATGGGTGCCAAGGCTGCACGTTGAAAATATTATTTGGTCTTCCCCCCAAATAATGAATATGGACTCTCCCCATTGCTGTTATTGAACTAACATGGAAGATACGACCAGTGTTAATTGGTTAAATACACTTCATTTTGTGATCACACGATAAAATTTGTACAGCATCAGTTGTTTGTAAAAAAAAAATTGTTAAAAAGTAACATCAAAACACAATATCCTTTTGGGGGAACACATTCACTATATTTTTTTGTGTGCCGGTAATTTACATTGCACTTGACAATACAATTTGCGACTTTATGTTTTGATTTTTGAACAAGCATGTTGGGCCATGTGGTTTCTGTAGTGTCTAAAAATATCACTTGTACCCTCAATCAGATGTAAATAAACACCAAAGATGTGTTGAACAAAAAACCTGGTATACTCTCTTCATGTTAGGGCTGTTATGATTATTTGTTTAGTCGACTTTTTATTTTTAGTTGATAAGGCCTAAAAAAAGTTAAAAATTGTACACATCAAACATGAGTTTTAAATTTTTTTGTAAGTATATTGGAGATTGTTTGTTTAATTTATGTGAAACAACTATTATTACTTTTCCAAAGTGTGATTTACTAGGATTACCTGGTTTGATTATAAACGATAACTTAAGTGAATTATGCAATCAACAATTGGGTCATGTATACGTGCGTGCAAACGAAGACGCTTTGCCGTGGGTGTAATGGGGACTTCATTGTTTTGTTGTTGTTTTTTTTTAACCCTTTACCTAACATGAAAAGCAGACGACACTTGCAAAAAAAATCTTGAATAACTCATTTTTTCATTTTTTGTCTCAAAAACATAGGTTATGACCCCTAATTGGAATGAGCTCGACGAGCACATTCCAATCAGGGGTCATAACCTATGTTTTAGAGACAAAAAATTGGCAGTTTTTTAGAATAGCGCTGGCCAGTTTTAGCTGTTACGTTAGGTAAGAGGTTAAATAATATAATTATCGTTAATAATGAAAAGTAATAAACCGAGTAATCGCTTGACTGGACTGGTTACGTGAAATAATTCATTTGTGGCGAGGAACTATGTTGTAAAACACTCGTGCGCATTCTCGCACTCATGTTTGTACAATATCCCTCACCTCTCTTGAATTATTTCACATAACCAGTCCAGTCAAGCGATTACTCTCTATTTAATCAACTAACTATTGATTAATGCTGGCAATTAGTCGACTATGAAAATTGATAGTGATGACAGTCCTACTTAATGCATGCCGACTGTTGCCAACTCAGCTCATCTCATATGCTTGCTTTGTTGTTGTTGTTGAATATCTGGAGCAATTTCTGCCAAAATTTGTTTTTGTTTTGGTTTTGTTATTATTTGATGACTATTACATTTCAAATATGAATGTGGCAGCAATCTTTCAGTACTCGCAAAAGTTGTCATAAAACAAACTTGCAGCAGCAATAAAATTGCGGTCATGATTTTGCTGCTGAATGCTGTTGCCCAGTTTTCAACCAATATATCTTTTTCACTATTGCAGTGGAGCACACTTAATTGGATATATCTTAACTGAATAACCCTGTTAATTGAATATAATTTTCCAACACAAAACCATTTACCATACCTCCAGTTCAAATTTGATCTGTTAATTGAACATTGGTTATACAGTAAACTCCTGATGAATTGAAAAAAAAATCTTTTAACCTGTTAAGAAATTTCCCTGACTCTCAATGTTTCTTTGTTTGTAGACCTATTTGGCCTCAGTACATCCAACACAGGCATTTAATCTATTATATCTTGTTTGACAGAGCTCATGGAGCTCTGTCAAACAAGATATAATAGAATAAATGCTAGATTTATCTTTAGAATACAGGAAAGTGACACAATCCCTGTTAATTGAATAATTTTCATTGGCAAAGTGGCTGTTCAATTAACAGGGTTCCACTGTACATTGTTTTTCTCCTGGGAACCCCAGGATGGGAGCAGTGGTTCTTTACTGGTAAAATAGGAACCAATGCCTGGGGTGGAAGAACCTGAAATTTGTAGCACAGGTTTAAATAATTGGCTAAACGTGACTTAATCCCTATGTTGCAGTCATGAGATAGTCAAAGATGTTGAAAGTGACATTAAACACCAATAAATAAATATTTCACCAATCTTTTAGTCACACACTAGTTTTTCTATCAAAAACTGAGTAACAACAGGTACAACATTAATAAAAAAAATTGCACCCCCACGGGAACCCAGGGAAGTAAGGCGGTGCGTGTTTACTGTGGTTAACAAACACCGTTTTACTGGTAAAATAGCACCCAGTCACAAATGCTCGAGGTGCAAGTCCTTTAAAATAGGCAACATGGGGCATAAATGATTGACTGACCGAGACTTTTATCTCCTTGTTGTGGTCACAATTAGCCATTGTGCAGAAGTATGTGACCTTAAACACCAATAAATAATTATAAATAATAAAAATTGCGATATCTAAATTACAGGTGTAGACCCCTTGATAGTGTAGACATGAAATCAGTTTAGTTGCACAGCTTAAAAGATATTTAGAGGACATGTTGCAATTCAAGCTTCAACACTCCAGAGACATATTTATTTTAAGCATTTGCAATTGCTAATTAAGCTGTAATTAAGTTTTGGGGATATTGCTTGTCAGAAAATTTAAAATGAAATTATAATATTAGAGTAAGTTACAGATCTGTGTCTCAGCCCCTTCTGCATGGTCCTTTTGGCTGCCGCATGCTCTCATTTTATAACCAATGCAAACTTTAAAAAATAAAAATTAAATGGTTTATGTTTGATATTTAACCCAAGTTAATACAATGATAATTTTTTTCCTGGAGTGCAACAAGGCTTTGCAATGCTTTAGCATTGCAAAGCCTTCTTAAACTCAAGGGACGAAATACCCCATCACCCATGCTATCTGTAAAAGAGGCCTCTCTGGTTCAGATGCAGGTTTCCACACCAGTAAATATAGATAGTTGTGATACAGATCCTAAAAGTGCCCCTACCCATCTGTACACAAAAACCAGAATATCAAAATTTCTGAAGGCACAAATTTTCGCAGAGTGCAACTAGGAATTGAACCTTGTGTGTCGGAGTACAATGAGTAAAGAGCTCTGTCAAACAAGATTGAATTGGTTAAATTTTTAGCTCACCTGAGCGAAGCTCAAGGGGAGCCTTACTGATCACTTTCCATCTGTCGTCCGTCGTAAACTTTACAAAACCGACTTCTCCTTCAAAACCACTAGCCCAATTTTATTCAAATGTTGGGTAAATGTTTATTACCTAATGCCACTTCGGATTTGTTCAAATGAAGTTGCCCCTCTCCCTGGGTGGTGCCATGCCCCCAAGGGGCACCAAAATCTTATCATGAACCAGCAGTAGCAGAGACCTGGTATTTGGTATGCAGCTTCCTTTCCAGTTGTAGACTAAGATTTTTTCATGGGATGTTCGAGGGGCAATATTTGCCATCATTATGGGAGGGGCTGGAATTTTAGCCACGCCCAAAATTTTTATTTTCTGAACCGAGGGGCAGATTTGAACCAAATTTGATATGAGGGCTTATTGGGTCATAAGTATTTAATTTATGCCCAATTTTTTTTTCCTGCCGCCCCATGGGAACCACAGGAGCTAAAAATAGAAAAAAATTAAAATGCCAATATCTTCAAAACTACACAGCACTGAGAATTCTTATTTGGCGTGAAGCTTTCTTAGGACCAACAGAATGGAATGGTAAAAAAAAATTGCTCTCGGTCATGAGGTACTTTTTTGGGACTTTTGAAAAAGTGCTGAGTCAGCATTTTTTAACACTGTGGGTAATGGAAAAACATTTAAGACTACTTTTCTCCCAAACCACTGCTCCAAAAGCTTTCAAATTTCACATATAACATCTTTGGAAGATTGTTTCACATGTTTATTGAAATCAAATCCCTGGGTCCATATTTGGGCTCTCTATGGGAGCCCAAATGTTGAAATTAGTGCAGTATGAGGAATATTCTTTAAAAATCTTCTTCAGATCGACCAATCTGAATCTTTTGATATTTGGTATGCAGCATGCTTAGGGGGGTGAGATTCAGGTTTGTTCAAGCCAAGTCCCTGGGTTCATATTTGGGCTCACTGTGGGAGCCCGAATTATAACTTAGTTCAAAATGAGGAATTTTTCTTAAAAAATCTTCTTCAGATCCAGCAGTCGGAATGTTTTGATATTTGGTGTGCAGCATCCTTAGGGGGGTGAGATTCAAGTTTGTTAAAGCCAAGTCCCTGGGTTCATATTTGGTCTCCCTGTGGGAGCCCGAATTATAACTTAGTTCAATATGAGGAATTTTTCTTTAAAAATCTTCTTCTTCAGATTCAGCAGTTGGAATGTTTTGATATTTGGCATGCAGCATCCTTAGGGGGGGTGAGATTCAAGTTTTGTTCAAGCCAAGTCCTTGGGTTCATATTTGGGCTCACTGTGGGAGCCCCAATTATAACTTAGTTCAAAATGAGGAATTTTCTTTAAAAATCTTCTTCTTCAGATCCAGCAGATGAATGCTTTCGATATTTGGTATGCAGCATCTTTGGGAGGGGGGGGGGTAATATTCAAGTTTGTTCAAGCCATGTCCCTAGGTCCATATTTGGGCTCACTGTGGGAGCTCGAATTGTGGCTTAGTTCAAAATGAGAAATTTTCTTAAAAAATCTTCTTCTTCAGATCCAGCAGTCAGAATGTTTTGATATTTGGTGTGCTGCATCCTTGGTGGGGGGGGGGGGGGGGGGGGGGGGGGGGGGGGGTAGCATCACTAAATTCACCCTCTGGGGACCTCATTTTGCAGATGACAGTCTGCTTATTTTCTGGCTTGGTAACAAATCTATATTTTCTAAACATTTTTTTCTTCTGCTGAGAAAACGAGCAAATGTAAACAGTTCAAAGCCACTAAAGTGGCCCATCAACACATTTCAATAGAACCATGATTAATGGAGTTATTGCCCAGGTGGAAACTCTGTATGTATTTTATGATGGGGATAAGGCCTATAAAAAAAATCTTTGTTTCTCTGGCAATTTTTTCTCAATTTTATGATGATGGGGAGGCTTTCTTTTCTTTTTTCTCGTTAATTGACCAAACAGTCCAGAAAATAGAATGAATTAGAAATCTAACTCTTTTCAGTATTATGTGCAAAAACAATGTTTTCAGCAGTGAAAATTTCCCAAAATGCAGTTGCAAATATATCCTACTATATCTTTTTTGAGCTCTGTCAAACAAGATATAGTTGGTTAATTTTTTATTCCTTTCAATGCATAATAGTGTCATCGAAGAGATTTCCAGGTTTAAAAAAAAAAAGTGATGAGGCAGATTTTTAATGGCTTGTGAGGTGCCTGAGAAACAAGAATTTACTTTAAAAGGTCTAATATGCTGTTTTTGTAAACTTTTCTGATAACTGGCAGGCCTTATAGTCCATCTAAATTTGGGAGAATTCATTTGGATTCTTCCAAAAATGGATGCGAGAATCCATACCTGTTATGAGTGTCCCAGGATTCCATGAGGCCACCATGGTTGAACTCCTGTTGTATTGCAAGAATCCATACCTGTTATGAGTGTCCCAGGATTCCATGAGGCCACCATGGTTGAACCCCTGTTGTATTGCAAGAATCCATACCTGTTATCAGTGTCCCAGGATTCCATGAGGACACCATGGTTGAACCCCTGTTGTATACTAATGACACATCTTAACCCTTTACCCAACATTGCTTTTTAATTTTAAAAGCATAAACTGAATTTGCTAATTTTTTTTAAAAAAAAAAGAAACAATATTTACCAATAAAACCTTACAAATATGAATGTCATTGGAACCGGCTCACATTGAGCCGGTTCCAATGACAGCCATATTTGTACAGTTTTATTGACAAAGTGTCAGGATATTTTAGGTCATGTTAGCCTTGTATTGGTTAATTTGCTGCTCTTATGTTAGTTAGATAAAGGGTTAAGATGACCTATTTCTTTTCACACGAATCCCAGGAGAGGTGCAGTGAGAATCTGCATGGATTCGCACTGGTTTTATTGTGCAAATCTTCACACAAATCGACTCTCGGATTCTCGTCGAAATATAAGCCCTGATCCAGTAGAACTATGTGGGAAATTTATTTATTTATTAGGGTTTAACGACACATAAACAGCTAAGGTAATATTGTGTCCGAGACAGTTTTATGGGTGGAGGAAGCCAGAGTACCCTAAGAGAACCACCGAGCAACGACGAGTAGCTGCCACCTCCCCAACATCGTAACTCTGCACTGCAGCACAGTTACAGCGGTTGAAGACATGCTCACCATCGACGTGCAGTACGCCTTAGTACATGGCATCATCGTGCCCCCATGTGGACAATTGGGGTGAAGGACCTTGCCCAAGGACACAACGTGGGGAATCGATCGCTCAGACGGTCACCCATCCAAGGACTAACCGGGCTCGACGTTGCTTAACTTCGGTGATCTGACGAGAACCGGTTACCACAACACCACCGCGCCTCCCAACTATGTGTGAAAAAAGATAAGTATGATAGGTGTATGTGAGAGAGATACGTATGTATAGCTGAATCTCACCTTTTGTGTTATTGTCATTGTTTGTTGAGGTATGAGTGAGATATTGAAATAGATATTCATCATGTCTTATAGACAGTCATCAGTTGTCATATAATTATTCATATCACTCACTTGTGACAAAATAAATGCACCTACAATATTTATTTACGAGTTTGTCATGGTCTTATTTCTAACCCATTACACACTGATTTAAAAATAACAAAATATTGGGGTGCAGGTCGTTCCCAGAATGCAACTAAGAATTTAACCAATTCTGTACTGTTTCACTGAGCAACTCAATGAGCTCTGTCAAACAAGATATAGTTGGTTAATTTTGATTCCTTTCGGTGCATAATAGTATTATTGAAGAGATTTCCAGGTTAAGTTAAAAAACAGTGATGAGGCAGATTTTTAATGTCGAGTGAGGTGCCTGAGAAACTAGAATTTATTTTAACCCTTTTCCTAACATGAAAAGCAGACAACACTTTAAAAAAAAATTCTTGAATAACTACTTTTTTCATTTTTTGTCTCAAAACATAGGTTATGACCCCCTCATTGGAACGAGCTCGACATAACCTATGTTTTTGAGACAAAACATGAAAGAATAATGAAAATTAATTGGCAATTTTTTAGATTAGCGCTGGCCGGTTTTGGGCAAAGGGTTAAATGGCCCAATATGCTGTTTCTGGAAACTTTTATGATATCTGGTAGAACTGTGTGTGAAAAAAGGTAAGTATGATAGGTGTATGGGGGAGAGATATGTATGTACAGCTGAATCTCACCTTTTGTGTTATTGTCATTACAGTAGAACCTGTGTTGAGAGACCACCCTCTTATTTTCTAATCCCTTACACACTGATTTAAAAATAACAAAATATTAAGCCACAGTTTGTTCTCAGAATGCAACTAGGAATTTAACTTTTAACCTGCTGAGTATTTTAAAGATATTTTTTCATCAAAGCTAGTCATGGCTGCTATGAAGCAGCCATGACTAGATTTGATGAAACATTAATTAAAGTATAACACAAGAAATCATTGATGAAACAATCCATTCAATTTGTAGGGGGAAAATGTGATTAGTTGTGCCCAAATTATATTGTTTTTGGTGACAAGAGAAACCCTGTGCTGGGCAGGAATACCCGTCAGCAGCCTGCAAAGAGTTAACCAATTCAGTCTTGTTTGAGCAGAACAATGAGCTCTGTGAAACAAGACCGAAGTCATTAAATTCCGATTGCATTGTGGGGAAAGTTTGCTGCTTGAGATTTTGGTATATTGACATCAGCATTCAGGGGTTTAAATGTATATTTACAAGTGTTTGTCATGGAAGCCACCGTCAGAATGCTACAGCAGAGTATCAACGATTGGTTGAACAAATGATTTAACCCTTTACCCAATTTAATTTTCATTATTTTTTCATTTTCTGTCAAAAAAACATGCTTATGACCTCTCTTTGGAACGAGCTCGTTGAGCTCATTCCAATGAGGGGTCATAACCTATGTTTTTGAGATAAAAAAATGAAAACAATTAATTATTCAATAATTTTGTTTGTGTCGTCTGCTTTTCGTGTTAGGTAAAGGGTTTAAACTTAATTTTATGTTTTGATTTGATTAGGTTACAGACTGAAAGCTGAAAGTGACCCTAAACACCAGTAAACAAACACTCTAATGGGCTGGATTCCCAGACCAGAATTATGTTAAATTTCTTAAATTTGAAAACCATAAAATTCAGTACCTTTGAAACCCCAAAAGCTGGTGTCTTAACTCTGCACATTGATGTCTAAATACTGAAATTTCAAGTAGTCATTTTTTCCGATAATGCAACTGGGAATTTAACTTGTAGAGTGTTGGAAGCCCATATTTGGGCTTGGTTTCAAAGTGCAGGAACCGCTTCTTAAAGGCTTCATATAAGGCTTCATATTCTGTGGATGTGCTATTATCTTGGAAGGAAACTTATTTAGTCTGTATGGATTTGCCTTATTATCCCGCCGGCTTGAAGGGGTATCTGGTGGAGACCTCCGGCTGTCCATTCATTCGTCCATCTGTCCGACATTTCCCCTTGTATCTCAGCTACTGCTACTCCGATTTGAATGATATTTGGTGTTGTGATAGAGGATCATGGGCGAACAATACCTGTATAGTGTGAGTTTCTTCCACACATTTTTTCCAGACTTATGGCCCTTTTTCACTATTTCGACTTAGAAAATATTTGGCGGGTCGGGGGCATTGGCCCATGCTTTGCGTTGCCCCTCTTGTTACAATTCATGGGAGAGTGCCTGTTGGGCACACTCCCATAAATTTTAACAAGGCAAAGACCTGAGAAAAGATTTTGCTGACCAAAAATAATTTAGCCCTTTACTAGTTAACCAACTCAGTCTTGTTTGAGAAAAACTTACTGAGAAGAAGAATGAATTGAAAGATTAATCACAAGAATAAATGGGTTGAACTCCTACTTGCATTATTGGATAAATTTGCAGTGTGAGATTTTTATTTTTCAACATCGGTGTAGAGAGAGTTACCATTGGAATTCCCCATGGGAAACCTGTGAAGAGAAGCCGTGCTTGTTTGCTCACCTGACTGAAAATTCAGGATGAGCTACAGTGATCACTCACCATCTGTTGTCCGTCATCTGTCGTCCGTGAACATGCACTTTCTCCTCCCAAAACATTGAACTGATTTCAATTAAATTTGAGGTGATTGTTTGCTCGGACATCTCATTTTGTTTTTGTTCAAATCAACTTGACCAGCTGATTTGGTAGGGTGGGGGAAAATGTGCCAAATTGTTTTTAGCTCACCGAAGGGAGCTCAACTTATCACATGCCATCCGTCATCTGTCATCGTCCGTCGTCGTGAACATTTTTCAAACGACTTCTCCTCTGAAACCACTGGTCCGATTTTCACGAAAATTCATGTGGATGTTCATTACTATATGGCAATTCACGTTTTTTCAAATGAAATGGCCACGTCTCTTGGGGGCTCTGTATGGGGCATAACTCTGATAGCACCATATGAATTATAGAAAAATTATTAAAAAATCTTCTTCTCCACAACCAGTGGGCAGAATCTTTTGATACTTGGTATGCAGCATCTTGGTATGGGTCTGATTCAAGTTTGTTCAAATTGGCCCCCTGGATTCATATTTGGGCTCACTATAGAAGCCCAAATTCGAACTTAGTGCATTTCAGGCAAATTTCTTAAAAAATCTTCTTCTCCAGATCCAGCAGGCAGAATCTTTTGATATTTGGTATGCAACATTGTTGGGTGGATCTGATTCAAGTTTGTTCAAATCGGCCCCCTGGATTCACATTTGGGCTCAGTATAGAAACCTGAATTCGAACTTAGTGCATTTCAGAAAAATTTCTTAAAAAATCATCTTCTCAAGATCCAGCAGGCAGAATATTTTGATATTTGGTATGCAACATTGTGGGGTGGATCTGATTCAAGTTTGTTCAAATCGGCCCCCTGGATTCATATTTGGGCTCACTATAAAAGCTTGAATTCGAACTTAGTGCATTTCAGGCAAATGTCTTAAAAAACCTTCTTCTCCAGATCCAGCAGGCAGAATCTTTTGATATTTGGTATGCAACATTGTGGGGTGGATCTGATTCAAGTTTGTTCAAATCGGCCCCCTGGGTTCATATTTGGGCTCAGTATAGGAGCCCAATTTGATGCAGCATCCTTAGGGAGTGAGATTCAAGTGTGTTCAAGCCAAGTCCATGGGTTCATATTTGGGCTCACTGTGGGAGCCCGAATGATAACTTAGTTCAAAATGAGGAATTTTCTTTAAAAATCTTCTTCTTCAGATCCAGCAGATGAATGCTTTGGATGTTTGGTATGCAGCATCCTTTGGGGGGTAAGATTCAAGTTTGTTCAAGCCATGGCCCTAGTTCCATAAAATTTGTCTCTCTTGACTTCATTCCTTTGTAGTGTTGATGAACCATGTCTAACTGAATGTGACCCCCAAATACTTCTTTGAACCACTTTGTTCGGTGAGTGATTAACGCTCCTTGGGGCCTCTTGTTTAAATCTTCTTTTCATGAACTAACAGGGACAATGACTTGATATTTGGTATTGAGCTTCCTTTGGGGGTGTAGAATCAAGTTTGTGCAATATTGGAGCAATATTTGCTTTTGTAATGGGAGGGACAAGATTTATCTTTTCTGAACCGATGGTCTGATTGGAACCAAATTCGTTATGTGGTACTATTCAGTATTCAGTATACCCCCCCCCCCCCTACCCCTCCCCCCCCCCCCCCCAAATTTTCTGTATCTCCATGGGAGCCTCAGGAGCTAAAAATATATATATTTTCAGACGCCCATATTTCCCAAACCACGTGAAACAGAGAACTGCTCTTTGGTACTAAGCATCCTTTAGGACTTGTTGATTAATTTATTTCTCAACTTGGTTCCACTTACATGGAGTAAAGTTGCACAAATATATAAAAGAATAAACATAAAGGTAATATATAACACATGTCCGTAAGAAGAGAGTGAACAACACAGATAATGGCTCCTTTGGACCAGTAGAATGGAATGGTAAAAAAATTGCCATTGATTGTGTCGGGGTGTTCTGTAAAGTGCATCCAAAAAATGCTGAGTCCGGATATTTGCCAAAACAACTTTCAATTTTTTTCTCCAGAACCACGGATTGGAATTTTTTGATATTTGTATACAGCATCCAAGTTTATTAACTGGTTGAGGACTAGATTATTTTTGGTGGTCTTAATTTGTTATTCAATAATTGTTTTATTACCAATTATTGGAGAGTGCCAAGAGGCACTCACCAATAATTTGTCATAAAACAAAGTTATACAAACAAACTATTATTTGTGTTTGACTGAATATGAAACATGTGCAAGACAAATCTCGGCTTTTCCTCTGGTACCCTCATATTTCTGAAAGCCCTGATAGTGGCTTCTTGCACTCAAATTAAGCCCCCTGGTTCATATTTGGGCTCAATTTAGGAGCCCGAGTTTTAACTTAGGTCAATATGGGGAATAATCTTTAAAAATTTTCAGAACCACCAGTCAGAATCTTTTAATGTTTGGCATACATCATTGTTAAGAGGTTCAGATTCAAGATTGTTCAAACCAAGTCCCTAGGTTAATATTTGGGCTTCCTGTGGTAGCCCAAATTTTAACTAGTGCAATAGGAGAAAATTTCTTTAAAAATCTTCTTCAGATCCACCAGTTACAATGCTTTCATATTTGGTATACAACATCTCTAGTGGGATGAGATTCAAATTTGTTTAAATCGAGTGCCAGGGTTAATACTTGGACTCCCTGAGGGAACCCGGATTTTAACTTAGTGCAATATGAGGGAATTTCTTCAAAAATCATCTTCTTCAGATTCACCAGTCAGAATCCTTTCATATTTGATTTACAACATCTCTTGGGGAGTCAGATTCAGGTTTGTTTCAAATCGGGTCCCTGGGTTAATATTTGGGCTCCATATGGTAGCCAAATTTGCACTTTATGCAATATAAGGAAATTTCTTAAAAAAAACATCTACAGATCCACCAGTCGTGCATTTTGTCTTATGTATAAAATGATAGCTTCCAACCAGAGGGAGACCTCAGGATCAATCTCGTGGGTTCAAGTATTAAAAGTTTTCCACGGCGGAGGCCCTCCGTACACTACCATACAGATGGGGGATATCCCTCTCAAACTCTCGTCCAACTCGGGCTTGCGGCGTCCGTACATGCCTACGGCATGTCATGCTCGAACCCCCAACTCTCACAAATCTTAACTGATCAAAACCCCCATTGAAAACCCTCCAGCTACGTTTCTGCTTATGACCCTGGCCTCTGACCATTGGTCCACCCCGGCGACGACTCGTTTTCTTTCTGATAGAAAGGATTGTAACCAGTGGTGTTTTTGACCTATAACATCATTATGTTCCAGTTTATACAGCAATTTTCTGTGAGGGGTTGTATCAAAAGCCTTGCTAAGTCTAATATCATCAGATGAATACAACAAGGTGCTATCTGCACTGCTAAAAGCATTGTAGATGGCACCTTGAAGCACTCAACTGACGATATAACAATGTTTGTATTTTGCTGTCATAGTTTTCATAATGTTACAGGTACTGGTTTTGTGTTCAGTTTCACTGCTGTGTCGGGATCGAAAGCCCTGTTTCAATGCTGAGAGTATGTGCTGGTGTTCCTAGTGACTCGTAATATAATATGGCCCACTACTGTTTGCCCCAATAGTTTGCAGCACGCACACAAGTGAGATATCGCAGTTATGTAGTTTCCCCGTCTCGTTTATTCACTTTCTTGTAAATTTGTGTGATAAAAGAATCCTTTCAGTCTGCTGTATTTAGACTAAACCTGCGTATGAGGCCAATTGCAGGGACATTGATTGAAGAGAACCGCTTTTTTATCCTAACTTTACTAATGGCCAGGTCACATAAAAGCTTTTTGCGGCTTCTGTTGTTATTTTCACATTGTCTGCAATGGCGTAGGAAGCATTTCAGTGTTGGGGGTGAGCACAAACCAGCAGATGCCGAAGGCATCGGCCGCGAGTGCCAACGGCGCGAGCTAATTGAAGGGGGTCTGGAGGGTTTCTCCCCCAGAACTTTTTTCAAACAGAGTCAAATGGTGCATTCTAGTTGCTTTGAGGCTGAAAATCCAGTTGTTTTCTTTAATAGAAAAAAAAGTTGATTTTCAGCAGCATGTTTCATTTTTTGTTTAAAAGCTGCTCGAATTGCCTGCCGTGAATTATGCAATAAATTGCCAATAATATGCAAATGCTACATTTCTAGTCAAGCAGAATTTGGGTATTTACGTATGACTGATGTCCATGACGCTTACATCTGAAGAGCCTCCCCAAATTAAAAAAAATGAAAGTGTCAATGACACTGTAGCTCAACTTGTTAAGACATGTACATGTGTAGTGACACAGCAATGACAAACATCTAGGTAATGACCTGATAACAAAGGTACATATAAAGTATTTTAACGGTCTGTACATAAATACTGACCATAGCCTGCAGCAAATGTATAGGTAAAGTACTGTAAAGGTGGGTGACAGTCAGATGCTAAACTAGAAAAGAAATCTTTGAGTCCCAGAGTGGGTCTGACTGAACCCCAAAATATTTGTTCTCATAGCACAGTGATAACAAAGGCACCCCAAAACACACTCATTCCTGTCCCAAGGTGAAAACAAAGGTACCCAAGAAGTTTTGTGAAGATCAGTTCATAAATACGAGCTGTATAGAAGTTGTGACAAAAACTGATTGACATAATTTCGGTACAAAATGGCCACTGGCAGCCATCTTGAATTTTGGACAGCACCCAGAAACACTCGTTCTCGTCCAAAGGTGATAACAAAGGTACACAAGAAGTTTCGTGAAGATCGGTTGATTGATACAGCCTCTAGCCCGAGCTGTATTGACATGTGCACTTACAGTGTATAAGTAGCACTGAATAAATCAAAGTTCATCTAATTTTCATAATTCCTTCACGAGAAAACACCCGTACTATATGTGATGTATTCCATGTTACTAAACATTCATACAAAAATTTATTCAAATCAGAACTTTCATACAGAAGTTCTGTACAAAAGACTGATTGCACTAATTTTGGTACAAAATGGCTGCTGGTGGCCACCTTGAATTTCGGACCACACCCAAAAACACTCGTTCTCATCACACGGTGATAACAAAGGTACCCAAGAAGTTTCGTAAAGATCGGTTCATAAATACGGCCTCTAGCCTGAGCCGTATAGAAGTTGTGTACAAAAAACTGATTAGACCTAATTTTGGTACAAAATGGCCGCTGGCAGCCATCTTGAATTTTGGACCGCACCCAGAAATACTCGTTCTCGTCCCAATGTGATACCAAAGGTACCCAAGACGTTTCGTGAAGATCGGTTCATAAATACAGGCTCTAGCCCGAGCCGTATTGACTGTGTACTTACTGTGTGTAAGTAGCACTGAAAAGATCAAAGTTCATCTAATTTGCATAATTTCTGTACGAGAAAAAAAACCCGTATTATATGTGATGTATCCCATGGTACTAAACATTCACACAAAAAATATTCAAATCAGCGCTTTCATATGGAAGTTCTGTGCAAAAATCTGATTGCACCTAATTTTGTACAAAATGACTGCCATCGGCCATCTTGAATTTCGGACCGGACCCAAAAACACTCGTTCTCGTCCCACGGTGATACCAAAGGTACCCAAGAAGTTTCGAAAAGATAGGTTCATAAATACGGCCTCTAGTCCGAGCCATACTGGCATTTGCACTTACAGTGCTGAAAGTAACACTAAATACATCAAAGTTAGTCTAATTTGCCTAATTTACTCACGAGAAAAAAACCCGTATTATATGTGATGTATCACATGGTACTAAACATTCATACAAAACATTATTCAAATCAGCGCTTTCATATGGAAGTTCTGCGCAAAAATCTGATTGCACCTAATTTTATACAAAATGGCTGCCAGCGGCCAACTTGAATTTCCGATCGGACCCCAAAACACTCGTTTTCGTCCCACGGTCATAACAAAGGTACCCAAGAAGTTTCGGAAAGATCGGTTCATAAATACGACCTCTAGTCGGAGTCGTATTGAATTGTTGACAGACAGACGGACAACTGGCCATGTCATAAGCTCAAATTTGGCTTCGCCAAAGTTGAGCTAATTATCCATGCCAACTCGCAAAGCCTTTCAGAAAGACGGGGCGCATGATACACGAATCGCCGTTTTTTATCAGAGAAAATTGGTGTCTAGGTTATTTTTAGTATATCGGTGGATCAAATTTATTGAAACAAACTCCTGTCTCTCTGCATGCTGTGAGCGTGGAAGGCTGGAAGCGGACATTCTTCAACAAATACCATATACATGACATGATGTTTTTACAGTGTCAAGTCCTCGGCACGCCTACATAACTCCCAATGTGATCAGCCTGGGAAAATACTGCAGTTAACTGAATTGACAGCTGATTTTTTTTTTAATTTACCTGCATACAGAAGCCTATTGTATGGAAGCGTTGAGGCGCCAGTTGAGTATTATTTCTATCTTGCACGTGCAAGTTGGCTATCTTGCACCTGCAAGTTACTATCTTGCACGTGCAGGTTAGCTATCTTACAGGTGCAAGATAGCTATCTATCCTGCACGTGTAAGATAGCTAACCTGCGCGTGCAAGATAGTAACTTGCAGGTGCAAGATAGCTAACCTGCACGTGCAAGACAGCTAACCTGCACGTGCAAGATAGTAACTTGCACGCGCAAGATAGCTAACTTGCAGGTGCAAGATAACTATCCTGCACGTGCAAGATAGCTAACCTGCACGTGCAAGATAGTAACTTGCACGTGCAAGATAGCTAACCTGCACGTGCAAGATGGTAACTTGCAGGTGCAAGATAGCTAACCTGCACGTGCAAGATAGTAACTTGCAGATGCAAGATAGGTAACTTGCACGTGCAAGATAGAAATAATATTCAACTGGCGCCTCAACGTTTCCGTACTATTGTATTAACCTAACGCAGAAAAAAAGTAGGGGGCACGTGCCCCATCCCCAACCCAGCCCCCCCCCCCCCCCCCCCGGTTCCTTCGCCCCTGATTATCTGTAGTTAGATATTGTATTTTGTGAGTGACCAGGCCTGGAAGTTTTTCATTTTTCTTTTATTTCGACTGAACTGTTCAGTCGAGATGTTAGTTTTACAACTTTATTGATTCATCTTTCCACATTTTTTCATTTTTCGCTTCAAACCCGACCGGGGTTCCCACCCTTCAGGGTGCTAGTGCTGGTCCTGCTGAACCAAACCTCTAACCTTTTTGCCACTGTTATGGAGAAACGTGGCAGAAATGTGCAGGACTGACCCGATCCAGCTAAGCTCGGGTGGGTGCAATTCCGTCTGGGGGCGCTGATTGTCTTTCTTCTACTCAATAACCAAGAGCAACCAGACAGATCCTCACCTGATACTTTCCCATGGCGGTTACGTAACCAGCAAAAACCAATTAAGTGGCAGCGTTATGGGATTTATCAGTGTTAAAATTTTACGCCATGTTCCTTCTAGACGAAAATTTGCTCTGGCGAATCGATGTCTATGTAGATTGCAGTGTAAAATTTTTACGCCCAAGTGCATTCCCTTACTACTGCTACCGGCCAATTCAGTCGTCACTTGTCATTAATAATCATTTGCCCCCAGTACTAGTTCTCATTGTTCAATTTCAAAGTTGATACTGATGTAAAAAAGAAGATCCAAATCCGCAAATTAACAATAAATTGGAAGACATAAAAACTATAAAGACAACACAAAACTTTCGACGGCGACCTCACCAATTTTTCCCATTATCATGCTTCTAAATACATCGAAATAGTCGTATTTCCTCTTTCTGGACACCAGTGCAAATACCATCGGGAATTGCTTTTTCTTTCCGTCTTTCTGTATGAATGCATTTATTGTCATCAGTTGCCCATTAGGTTTAAACGGCTGTCCAACAATCAGGAGAAAATAATTAATTAATTGACAATCTTTTGAGAGAGAGATATATAACTGACAAAGTAGATAAAGAGAGAGAGAGAGTAAAAAAACTGTGACCAATGGTTCTTACATTAACTGTTTTCCGTCAACAAACCATCGACGGGTCTGTTAGTTGAAATGCAGTGGAAAACTCAATGTGTAGACGTGTAATCATCCGTAGACACCAGTAATCGTCCGCCTCTCCGATTGATCTTCTGAAACAGATGTGGATAGCTCTGGTTCTTCCAAAGATACCTCCATCACCTCAGATGGCCCAATGTTGCAGAGAGGTATATCGAAGCTGCCATCTAAGCTGCTGTGACCTGTTTCCATCAAAATATCATTGGCATCTTCAGTTTCCATTAGCTCATCGTGATGGACGCTGTCATTGTCATAGACGTCTGTATCAGTACTGGCCGATGATATGGCACCCAAATCTCTGAAACATAAATGAAATAATTAGTACACACACACACCATCACACACACACACACGCACGCACGCGCGCACACACACACACACACACACACACACACACACACACACACACTTTAATTAATTATTTCATTTATTAGTATTACCACTTTAGCGGGCGTTCCCTAGTATATTAACGGAGTTTAGCGGGGCAATAACGGGAAACTCCGTAATTCGTGGCATATTTCAACCGGAAGCGGGAGGCAGGCCGTTAATGAATATAATATTCATTAACGGCCCGCCGCCCGCTTCCGGTCATGGTAATATTAGTAATAACATGGTTTTGTCGGGCTTCCGGTTTATTAACAGCCCTCAAGGACTGAATAACAACCCCCGGCTTATTAGCGGGTTGTTATTCATTCCTTTCGGGCCGTTAATAAACCGTAACGCCCTCCAAACTCATGTTATTGTTATATTCTTATATATATACATTTTATATTAATAAATGAAATAATTAATTATTAATTAAACACACACACAAATATGTAATAATATATATAATAAGAAATTTGCATATAATAAAGAGAGAACATACCTTCCTTGTTCTAGAATGTTGGCTGCGAATGACGGCCTACAAGCCGTGCATTGGAACGACAATTGAATCCTGCATTTTGAGGCATCCCAGTACTGTTGAAACGAAATACCTGTGTTGGGTTTACTGACGTTTCGTACACAAGACGTCCGTACACGCGACGATGCGTACACAAATAAGACGTTTCGTACACAAAAATTGGACGTTTCGTACACGAAGTGAGCGTTTCGTACACGTGTTTAATTATCTGTTTTAGACCTTGTATTATAAAATTATTTATTATTTTTGTTACATTAAATTAATATTTTTACATTTATGAATATCTCCTGTGAATATTTATGTAAAATTATTCCTGTTTTTATAGATACTGTTGGTGTTTAATTGCATGTTGAATAGGTTAATTTTCCTTGATTTCTTTGATTTATTGTTTGATTTACTGTTTGATTTTACCGATGAGTGACTTGTTTGAATATTGCCGGGATGTTTTGGGGTTATTTTGTTTGTACATGCGAAGGCTAATCTAGTCGGCGGTAAATTGCAAAGAGTCTGACCGTCGCCAACGATGAAAATATTGGAGGCCGGTTTGGGTAAAAATGTGGAAGCCGGTTTGGGTTAAGTGGAGGCCGGTTTGGGCCAAAATGTCAGAGGCCGGTTTGGCTGGAGGCCGGTTTGGGCTTATTCGTACATGATGAGGAGGAGCTCAGAATCTACAACATACTGGTGGTGTTAAATGAATCCAAATACTGTTGCTATCAATAAAGGGCAAATATCGATAAAATAAAATCAGTTTAGCATAATGCAATGAGGTGATTCGCCGAAAATGTACAGTATCGCTGGAGATAAATTGTCATAAAAACGGAATAAAATTTTATCACTATCAAAGATAGCAATTTATTTTATATTGATGTAATACAATAAAATCACATGCAGAATACATCAAACACATAAAAACAAAACATGTTATTTTTGTGTAATGAATTTATTTTAATTTAGTATGTATGAGATTTCAACTAAAATCACCACGTATTTATTGCAAAATAAAATTATTTCATGCAAGAAAATAGTCTTCTTTCTTTCTTTTTCTCCCAAAATCTGAAATTAGAAGGAAAAAAAGTGAGATATAAAGAGAAAATGCGAAATTAAAATCTGTGTACGAAACGTCCAGGCGTTTTGTGTACGAAACGCCCGTGTACGAAACGTCCAGCACCCCCTGTGTTGCACGTCCTTCGGTGCCATCTGTTGCATATATCGCATGATACAGCATGCTGCCTGGCTTTCACTTCCGGACCACGCTCAATGCAAGGATACATTTTCAGGTTTTGTGTGACTGAACGAACGAAATGGTTTCGCGCGCCGAAGGAACAGAAAATACAGTGTCTTATATACATAATGTTTGTGGAAAAATCAGAGACGGGACAACTCGGCCCAAAACAGGACCGACTTGTCCCGGAAAAACGGCCGGGGTCAAGATATACCGAGGTCGAGTTGGGTCCATGAAGATTCGGCCCCGGGTAAATAGGTGGGAAGATTCGGCCCCTCTGGAGGCCGAATCTTCCCGACTTTTGAGGCCGAATCTTCCCGATTTTTTTTTTAATTTTTTTTAATTTTTAAAATTTTCCATTTTTTTTCATTTTTTATTTACTTTAAAAAAAAACGACTCACCTTAACAGAAATAAAAACATCCCAAAATAAATTTCCGTGAGTCCAAGAAAGTAAATTCCGACAGATAGAAAACTCAAGACACGATGTGTACTAGAAGAGAGACACTGACTAAATGTTTCCAGTTGCACCGATGATTGAAAAAAAAATTTAAACAACACGCATTTCACAGCTTGATGACCGGGGATTTTGATTGAACTGTTATAATTTTTCACCTTCTTTGGAGTTCATAGCTGCAAGTGATGTATGTTTATACTATGTTTATACTGTATGCTATGGACTCACTTTGTTGTTTTGTTGTATATACTGCTTGTAAGAGAATAAAGAAATATGAAACACGCTTTCTAGTGTTCTCTTTCTCTTTTCTTTTCTCTTCCCCCATTCAATTTACCTTGGCACACTACAACATTTGGCCCACCTATCGCGACGGACTCAACCCCCTACCATCGCCATGCCGAAACCGACCCGGAACCGTCTGTATGAATATAACAATAACATGATTTTGGAGGGCATTATGGTTCATTTGCGGCCCTGCAGCAATGATGAACAGCCCGAGGGTTTATTAAAGGCCCGAGACGAAGTCGAGGGCCGTTAATAAGCTCAAGGGCTGTTCATCATTGCTGCAGGGCCGCTAATGAATCATGATGCCTGACAACAATTATGTTATTACTATTATTACCACACCCTGTTATAGCTAACCGCACGAGGGAGTTGCTGGAAGAAATAATCAGTAAGTCGGTTCGATATTTCTGTTTCGATCGCGCGTCCGACTTACGTTCGGAAATACAAAGGACTTCACCCGAATGGGAGTAATTCATTAGACCATGGAATCTAAAAATAGCCGGGCCGCGGGCCGCAAATGGCTATTTATACCATTATCCGCCCGCGGCCCGGCTTCGTCGAATGACGTCCCTGAAATTATGGAGTTTTAACAGCCCTCCAAAATCATGTTAATCTACTAGTAACTTATAGATTTAGTGGTAATAATTAACGTTAAAATATAACCGGTCGGCGTTTTGTTTTAAAAGGCACAATGTGATTACGTTTTAAAATATAGTTATCAAGTAGTTATTTTTATCTCATCAAAATTATCCTTTTGTTGTACCTTAAACATGTAATATTCCAGGGTCCGAGTCCCAATCATCCAAGGTCGGAGTTCCCTAAGGTCCTACCCCTTCATGTCAGGATCCGAATCTTCTATGGGCCGAAACCTCTAGGCTTCGGTCCGCTTGATACCAAAGCCGTGTGGCCATGGGATAAGTTTAACGTCTTTTGTAAACTAAATTATGTCCGAGGTGTTTTGTTCATTTAGCGGTTTCGAGTTAGGAATTGGACTTGCGCAATGCGATTTTTCAAAAATGGTGGCTGAAATGTTGACGAAACTTGTTATGTTTACCAACTAAATTGGCAACAAAATGACGAGGAAACGAGCATCGTCCGCTAAAACAGACAGACTCACTCGATCGGGCGGACGAGCGTTACAAAATATGGATGCCGATACAAAAGCAAAGGCCCCTGCTAGGAAAAATGTTTCACGAGGTCGAAAAAAATTGCGAGGAGGAAACTGTGCGACCACTTCGTCTGCGCGTCGAACCACACGCAACACAGACGACGAAATTGTAGATCCGAGTGGAGAAACGACTGACCTCTCAAATATAACAATGGAACTACAGATTTCTGTTGTTGGTGCAGAAAGCGATGTTCCCGATGATTCTGCCGTAAAAGAAACCGAAAACCCCGACAGTCTGGTTCTGGAACACCAGGCCAACAAATTGGAAGACGATTCCCTGATTGGTGGTGTTGCGGATGCTCATCAACACCACGTGTATGGCAACGAAACTAGTTCTATAAAGGTGGACATTGTGTTAATTAAAAAAAAGGAGTTACTGGGCCTACCTAAGGGGAATGGTCGATTTGCACCATCGAAAAAGTCGATTTGCACCATCGAAAAAGTCGATTTGCACCATCGAAAAAGTCTATCTGTACCATGTCCATGGGCAGTCGATTTGCACCACTCAAAAACGGACACTAGGACCGGCATGTGGGTGATTTATTTAATAAGAAAGAATTTTCAAGCAAATGTATTTTATTAAAGCACACTAAAGAAAATAATATAGATTAGATAAACATAATGTAGCGGTCGAGGTATTAAAAAAGGCCATTTACCAACCAGCCTGTCCGGATCTCTTAGTCTCATGGTAAATCGGTCGCTTTGTGTGCTAGAGGTCGATGGTGGTTTGAACCCCGGCTCCCGCACTTATCTCTCCTCCTGTTACATTTGGGGTCTCGTCCGATCCTCGACAGTAGGTGGCACTGCGGGTGTTTCGACCGTTCTGAGGGAGAAACATGGGTGAGATTCACATGTAGTGAATCTCTAAAGAAGGGGAGAGTAGTGTAGTGGTCGAGGTATAAAGGCCATTTACCAACCATCCTGGTTGGTCCAGATCTCTTAGGCTCGTGGTAAATTGGTCGCTTTGTGTGCTAGAGGTTGACGGTTCGAACCCCGGCGCCCGCACTTATCTCTCCTCTTGTTACAAGAATAACAAACATCAACGAGTAGAACATAAAAAACACAATATTCCTGTCTTAGAAACACTTTCTATCAATAATGCAAACACCGACATTGTATAATAGCACAAACATAGAATAATAGCACAAAATTATCTCAAAGTTGAACGTTGTGTACACATGTAATTAGAGTGTTCAGTCGTGTGACGTCATCGCGTAGTCACTGAAAATTTCCAATTTTTCAACTTCAATTGCTTGTAAAAAAATAAATAAAAATTGTTGATGGACACTAAGCAACACGTTTGTTAATAAAATATCCATGAACAAGTGGGTCTACAAGAAATTCTAGAAATTCTATAATTGTAAGTATTTTCGTTTTGCGAGATGTTTAAACTCGACGAGTCGACATTTTCTCGCATTTCGCATTTCTGACCCGCGTTTTTTGTAAACAACGGATTTACCCCTCTCATGCTTATGACGATTTCCGCTGGAGGATACGTCATATACAATTAAATGAGGCACACAATGGGATTCCCGAGACTTTGCTCTTTATCGCAGGGTACCGTACTTTTCGAATCGTCAATTTTTTACCATTTTTCTGACGCAATAAAGTTTTTGGAACAATTTTTCCACGTCCAAAAAAATATTTATCAGAAAGTACGGTACCTGGTAATGGTATTTTGAATACGTTCTTTTCATTTATGAAGGTTTTAAAGTGATACACCCAAGCACCTCCAGCGGTAACTCCGCCAAAAATTGTTGCTACTTTTGGATTGACCCACTTTTACGTCACGCGGAGGTTCTTGTGTACTAATTTCATCAGGGAAAGACCGTTTGACGTCGCGTTATGATTGCAACTTCAATGCAAGATAAAATTATCAACTTGCACGCAGTTTGGATACACGTTTTTCTTTAAATATAAAATTAAATCAGTAAATAGTTCATGACTTTGATTCATTTTAAAGATATATTTTAAAGAAAAAAATGAGACTGGACCAGAAGGTGAAACTTGTGTCGTTTTTGATCAGTCACCGAGTCCGATCAAAGAACACGCAGTCTCCAAGTGTTTTCTCAATTTCAGTTTTCAGGTAAACAAGCCAGCAAATTATAACGACGCAACAAAAGTTATTAATTGCATAAATTTGATACCAGGCAGTTTTACATCCACTGATACTGAATTCATCTTTAATCTGGTCCCACACGTTTTTACATAAAGTTTAACAAATAGTCGGTATCTGGAAAACTTGTGATGGAATCAAAATGCCTTACTATTAAAAATTGCAGAAAAGACCACATAAAATTAAGCAAAATAACATTCTAATGTACTTGCAAATACAACCATAGATTTGGGTTCATAGGGAAGTTGGGGATGCATCCCAAACCTTTTCCAACCCACATGGAACTTGGGGGTGGAGGGTGGGGGGGGGGGGGGTAGAGGTTGAATGAGTATTTGTTGTGCTCCCCCCCCCCCCCCCTCAAAAAAAACAACAAAAAAAAAAAACATATGAAGCATTTGTTGTAGGCCTTCTTGCAAATACAGCCAGTGATATGGTTATTTTGGAGGTGGTGTGTTGGTATTTGATGCCCCACCCAAATCCCATCCCAGATTCCTGAGTATGAAAGTTCAGAAGCTTAAAAGTGGTGAAAATTCTGAAATTTTTACTAACTCTGAAAAATTGGAAAACAATCTTCTCTCGCTATAAAAATTGGAAAACAATCTTTTCTCACCGAAACAATTCAACATGATTTGGAAATAGTCAAAACACAACAAGAAAAGGTGCAGTCAGAAATTCACACTTCCAAGACCATGAGAAATATTTGAAAGGGGTAATAGCATTCACCTTGCTTTCCAGTTGTTAATTGTAACTACTGAGAGCACTGTTAGAAAACCTCTGGGTGGAAGGGGGGGGGGGGGGGGGGGCTAATAAGGGATAAACTGGAATTACATAAGGCCATAAAAAATATAAGGGGTATTGGCAGGTAACTAGATTTTGGGTGAATAGTAATTACTGTGAACACTAATTGGAAAAATATTGGCTGTGTGGTGGGGGGGGGGGGAATGGAGGCTAAAATTTTGCAGGACCATAGCAAATATAATTGAAAAGAATGTTATGAGGGTGGGCAACAGGACTTTCAGCAAATTGTAATTAGTGTCATAAGTAGAAAATTCTAGGGCTGTGGTGGGGCTGACTGTGGCTTCTGTCTAAATCCTCCTAACCAGGTACCTGAGTGCAATCAAAGAACAGCAGTCTTGAGTTTATTCAATTATTGCGGGTACTGTTTTTCAAGGAAGTATAATAAATGTAAATTTTTCCACTCATAGACCTCTTGCATCCCTAGCTGTTTTGCGCTGTAACTTTTTTTGTTTTCTGTTCTCAAAAGGTGCATAATTGTCATAAGCGTTTTGTGGTTTAATGGTGATCCACTCTCTCCAGGCTGTATCTCTTCTCTAACTACATTCTTCTCTAATTCCTTGCTGGTTAGTCTCAAAACTTGAATATGAACAAGCCTTCAGCTTGTCAGGATCTCTCGGTAGTTTACAGTGAAATTGGAGTGTGGGGGTGGGGGTGGGAGGGGGGGGGCTGATAAAGTTGGTGACTGGTGAGGATGATCTTCATCCCATATTCTAATTCTCTATGTTTTTTCATTCACTGACCATTGTCCTCATGTTTCTGTACTGTGAATTATGTGAGAGGAGGAGGTATACTCCTGTCATCCAAATAATAGTATGGTGAGGATTAATAGTAAAGGGTGAAAAATTTGGTAAAATGAAATGATACTATGGGTTGGAATAATAGTACAGGGTGGAATATTTTTGCCTAATACTGAAGTTTCAAACTGAGTTTATAATACTTCAAAGTGCCACATCTTGGATAAATAACCTCAAAATTCTAAAATAACTCCAACTTTCAACAGCAATGGAAACATTTTAAGAATTTAGTCCAAACTCCAAAATAGTGTATTCTAATGATTAGCTCACAGTCCAACCAAGTGAAAATGAATAAAAAATAGGGGCTCAAATTCGAATAATATGGAGTAGGAAATATAAAAAAAAATATATGAATATTACAGGTAGGATTATATGGAACACAAGTGCAGGAATCAAATACTTTTTTCCTGACTGATACTACATTTCATTCTTCTATTGTCTTTTTCACTCAAAGATTTATTGTCAATCCCAGCCAGTGGCCTCTTGGATTTTGCACTGCTGATCAAAGCTGTAAAACTTTTCTTATACAATGAGTGTTACACATTTCAAGCAGCACACTACTCTTGTCCACATGGTCTGTCCAGCTAGCTGAAAGAAAGCTGGCTAGCTTTTAGAGTGGCCTTGTGGTAGTCTCAGTTGAAAGCATTCAACATTCTTTTCCCCACCGTGCTGCTTGAGTTACGCAGGAAATTAGAAGAAAAAATAGTTGTTGGTTTTAGCAATGAATAATAGTAAAAAATCAAACTGAAATGAATAAATATGCATATTTATATAAATTATTAAATAATTAAAATATTTTAATTATATTTTATCACCTCCTGAAGTTGGAGACCATTAGTTCAATACAAGAGGGTTTAGATTTTATTCTCACCATGCTGACTGACTTTGACCAAGAAGCGAGACAAAATGATGGATTGAGATAAGAATGATTATTTTGAAATACATAACATCACTGAATAAATTTGCATATTTAATTAGTTTTAAATTTTATTGGAACCTGAATTGGGCTTCTATGAACTTTGTCTTCAAGGTAATATTGGAATCAGTTTGTTAGTAGACACATGTTTTCTTAGTAAGCTTTAGTTTGGTTGTATATTCAAACAGTTACATACATTTTCTTATTTTTCCAAAAAAGTGGGCGTGGCCTAAATATTTTAATTGTGCTGCTATTTATAGTTATATCTAGCTGGTGGCATGCTGACATGTTTCAGGGGTTCAAAATGTTGTGGATTCATTACTTATGCCATTTTGTGGTCAGTTGTGCTTGTCAGTGTTCAATTCATTCCTCAATAGTGGAATTTTCCAAAGTGGGCGGGACTTAAATATGCAAATTAAGAAATTTTAGCTGTTTTTTAAAATCAGATATAGTTACAAAACAAACTGTCCATGTTATGCAAGTTGCTGCAACACTCCTGTGATGTAATTTCAGGCCTAGTAGGAAAAATGTGGGAATATTCTCTAAATAAAGGGAAAAATTAACATTTTTATGCAAATTATATGCAAATTAACTTGAAGACGGTTTGGTCATGTTAAAAAATTTTAAAGTTAACTTCTGGGCCAACGTATGGCCCATGACTGTGTGAAATCTCAAGGCTCTGTGATTACTGCTTTCATTTTTATGAGTATTAATGTCTTTATTTACATGAAAAAAATGTTCTAAAATCACCACTTTTGGAGGTGTTTTGGGTTCTGGGATTTATACTGAAAGCACTATGGCCCAGTGACTAAATTTTCGACAAATTTTGAAACTTCTAATGACCATAACTCGAAAACTACATGGAATATTTAGATTCTGTAAAAAGATTTCTTTTTCTCACCACATAAGGAATATTTTCCAATCAGTTTTATCACACAAAAATCATTATGGAATTTTCATGTAAAATCCCTAATGTAATTATCCCTTCTCTCCATCAGTATTGCCAATGATTTGCTGTGATTTAAATTTCTTACTTCGTCCCTAGGAAATTATCATTAGTATGTTCGCTGCAAGTATTGGATTTAAAAATAGAGAGAGAATGAAACTAAAATGCTATTCAAAAACTTAATCCATTGCGAAATTTACATAAACTAGATAATTTCTCCTATATTGTTGATGGCATCGAAAATTATTATTACTATCTTCCTTAATTGAAGCCAGATAATTTGTTCCACTTTCTATCATTAATAACAGCACTTGCCGTAATTTCAGAGAAATCACCGCAAGTATTGGCGTTAAGAATAGAGAGAATGAAACAAAAATGCTATTGGAAAACTTAATTCATTGCAAAATTTATCATTAAATCCCCCCTAGTATTAGAGTTAAGAATAGAGAGAGAATGAAACAAAAATGCTTTTCGAAAACTTGATTCATTACGAAATTTACATAAACTAGATAATTTCTCCTATGTTGTTGACAGCATCGAAAATTATTATTACTATCTTCCTTAATTGAAGCTAGATAATTTGTTCCACTTTCTCTCATTAATAAAAACACTTGCCGTAATTTCAGAGAAATCGCTGCTTAATTACTTAATTCATTAATAAATCGCCACAAGTATTGGTGTTGAGAATACAGAGAGAATGAAACAAATATGCTACTGGAAAATTTGGCATTATAGATGGAAAACCAGAACATTTTAACTAACATCTTGGGTCACAGCATATATTCAAAGGGGATCTTCAGAATGATCTACCAACTGTGCACATTGACGAAGATATTCTGATGTGCTGATTTCATGTGGTTCACTATCATAAGCATTCCACAATTTCACCAGTGCTTGATGTTTTATCTGAGAACTTTTTTTCTGGTAACGGGGTAGTTTTTTCTGCGAAACCAAACGAAGCTGAATTGGGAGTAGTTCTGACTCTTTATAAAGCAAGTTGAAAAGTTTGTACATGTTCAAAGAGTTTGTTTTGGCCTGTGTATTAATAGAATGATGCCAACCTTCAGCATCATTATTTGTGCATATGGGCTGTTTGAATGTAGACCACGATGAAAGTGGACATTTTTCTGAATTCACCCAATTTATTTCAAGATAACTGACCAACTTATTAAGTTTCTCAGAAGATGGTGAAGTCGGACACCGACCCTTTAAAAATGTAAATGCATCTGCTATGTGATTTGGTGGCAAATGTGGTAGAGCCATTAACTCATGTCACGGTTTCCACTAGACCGGCTGCGGGTCCGTCGACCGGACCCATTCCCCCCACCGATCATACTATGATCAGTCAGAAAAGCTGGTGGCTAAAATGTCAAGTACAATGCTGTATCGAACGACACTCAGGATCCTTTGTTTGAAATTGTTTCCACATAATATAGGCAAAATTATGTTGCATACTATGCCTACTGTTACTGGCGACAACCTGATACTTTATAACCCCCAGACGAGAGGGGGAAACAAAGTTCAAATCCTAAACATCACCTATTAAATTTCAGACTCAAATTGTCATGTTTGGTCCGAAATCACTGGCTTTTATTTCAGGCGATAAATGATGTAATTGCATGTGCATGACGTCGCGCGTCCGCATCATGGTTCTTTTCGAATATTTCGTTCTCTCTGCATTTCCAATTATTTACATTGGCATGTATCAGGTAAAAAAATTGAGGTCAAGCGTCACAGTCACTGTCAGGATTTGTGGATTTTGTGTTGTTTTGGGTTTGTATTTTTATGAAACCTCTGTCTAGATGTAGTATTGTGTGTCCCGTGGGAATTTAAAGAATTGTAGGAGGAAAAAATACATATTTTCCACTTCAATTATTCAGCATTTTAGCCACCAGAATGCCCCAGAGAGCACCTAAAAATCAAAATTTTCCTGATCCCCCCTCTATACGCACGTGCCTTTGGCACGTGCGGCAGACGCCTTTGGCGTCTGAGTTTCACTTTCTTTAAACTACCGGACCCACAAATTTTCCCCTAGCGGAAACCCTGCTGATGTACATAATCTCTAACTGCAAGTTGATGCACATTTGCAGTTTGTAACTGTAAATTAAATGGTACAAATCGACTTAAAGGTGGTACATAACGACTTTTTCGGTGGTACAAACTGACTTTTTCGATGGTGCAAATCAACTTTTTCGAGGGTGCAAATCGACTTTTTGAATGGTGTAAATCAACTTCTAAGATGGTGCAAATCGACCAGTGAAAATAGGCGATGGTGCAAATCAACTAGAATTCCTACCTAAACATCGAAATCCCATCGAGAATTTACAAGTATCCCTCCCCCAAAACAACATGCATCTTCGGTGTTGCTGGGGGAATGGGTAGTTGAGCGATCTGAATGTAGTGGCTATACCCACTACGTTGAGATTCCTCCCATTCCAATCTGTGGTAAAATTCCCCATCAAGTTTTTATGGGAACTATTATGAACATATATCAAGCTTTCTCCCTTATCACTGGCTGCATTCGATAGTTCACGTATTTCCTTACAGTTGTGCAGAGTAAATTGATCCAAACTATATGTTTTCCTTTATTTATCGACATTCGAAAAAAATGAAGCGTCGACAATCGCTTCGATGTTGCCCATGTTTTTTAAGCAACCCTGAGTTGCTGCCGAAACGAATATCGATGCGGAAACAGTACAGTAGAATCCTCTTAATTGAATATCCATTTTGCCAGTCAAAATTATTCAATTAACAAGAGTATACAATTAACAGGGATTTAGTCAGTTTCCTGTGTTCTGGAGGTAAACTGAGCATCTTTTCTATTATATCTTGTTTGACAGAGCTCATAGAGCTCTGTCAAACAAGATATAATAGAATAAATGCCTGTATTGGATGTAGTGAGGCCAAAAAGGTTGATAAATAAGGGGAATTTGGTGCGTGTCACAGTAATTTTTCGACATATTACAAAAATTTATATACCATTAACAGGAGTTTGCTCTTCAACCCATATGCAATTAACAGATCAAATTTGTACTGAAGGTATGGTAAATGGTTTTGTGTTTGAAAATTATATTCAATTAACAGGGATATACAATTAAGAGATATCCAATTAAGTGGGCTCCACTGTAACTCCTAATAAGATGCCTCCACACAATGATCATAATCGACCTCCTCTGTGCGAATCCGATCGTATTTCCATTTCCGCACTGATGTTTGTTAGGAGGACGTAACTCAGGGTTATTATTTTATAGCCGATACAAGCGAAAAGTAACATGGAGGACGACAA
This sequence comes from Pictodentalium vernedei, assembly GCA_031216915.1. Lineage (NCBI taxonomy): Eukaryota > Metazoa > Mollusca > Scaphopoda > Dentaliida > Dentaliidae > Pictodentalium > Pictodentalium vernedei. The sequence goes on from CM062292.1 coordinate 425,640,143, forward strand.
CGAAGCGATTGTTGATGCTTCAAACGTTTTAAAATGTCGATAAATAAAGGATAACATAGTTTGGATCAATTTACTCTGCACAAATGTAAGGAAATACGTGTACTATCGATTACAGCCAGTGATGGGAGAAAGCTTGATATATGTTCATATTTTCGAATTTTGAGTTCCCATAAAAACTTGATGGGGAATTTTACCACAGATTTTAATGGGAGGAATCTGAACATAGAGGGGTAGCCACTACATTCAGATCGCTGAACTAGGGGAATGGGTAGTTCAGCGATCTGAACATAGTGGCTACAGGATACAGATGTTTTGTCCGCCAGCCGAATCGTCAGCTTGCAATTTTACCCAAATCGTCCACCAGCACACCAAATTGTCTGCTTGAAATTTTACCCAAATTGTCCAGCAAGAGTTTCAAAATCATCAAAACATGGGATGGAAAATAGCTTTAATGGTATTTATTCGGTACCAAATAGCACAAGATAATAAATAGTTAACATAGCATTTTTAAATGTACAATGTTCATAACACATCTTTCAAATTTGTTTCTTGACAAAAGTTCTTGTTATGCACTAATTTTATGATTATTCATTGGCCGCTTATAACAGTTTCCTTTAATTTTTTTGTTATAATTTAAACGATTATTCATGGTTAAGCACGATGGTGCCTTTCAATGAATAATTGCAAAATTATAAGATTTGTTTTAAGGTAGTTAATATACTTTTAAGAAGTTTTGATGTGTTTCTTTATATAATTAATTCTTATAATATCCTCTTGTGTTCCAAATAAAGTGCAGGTGGGAATAAAAATATGGTGTGGAATATGTATCAAAATTAAATAAAAGTGCAGACCCAAATAATGGTACAGGTTGGAAATTCATTGATGGGTGTGGGGAAGTAATGCTAGTTAATTTTATTTAAAAGCCAACTTATTTTCCAGTATTGCAGTTAGTTTTATTAAAGAAAACTAAGAGGCAATTAGGCATCAGGATTACAACAATGAATACACTGCAAAAGTATATCACACAATCTATTGAAGATTTACTAATTTGGAGATGTCCTCCCTGTTGGAAGGGCAATTTTAATAAACACATACAGGCCCAAATAAGGTAAATACAGGGTTGAAAAATTCCCCCAAATTAATAAACATACATGAATGTTTATTAGGAACACAAGAGTTATGCTAGATAATTTTATCTATCAGCCAACTTATTTTCCAGTATTGCAGTTGTTTTCTTACAGAAAACTAATAGGTGTTTATACATCGTGATAGTGCTGAAACAGTTGGCCCATTTTTGTAACTGGCTAACGGTCGAGCATAACCAGATTTCAACCGAATATCCATTAATATCAACCTCCGGTAGTATTGTATTGTCTATGACACAAAATCAGTAAGAAATGGCGAGAAAACAGTTCAAAACACTGCCACCTGTCTTCTGCAAAAAGTAAACAAACGAAAACCATCGAGTGCCAACAGAAATCGTCGATGTGCAAACAGTCGTTAACACATCGTAACTGTGGTCAACCTGCATTGCCCAGTCAAAAAACCAGGCCTTGCCATTTGAAAGTAACAGGCACGCGACATGCCAGGCACCTGAAACAAAGTTTACCAGGCCTGGCAATTTCAGGAGAGCGATTTTTTAGCTCTCCTTACTGCCCCCCTGAAAGAATTAAGGAGAGCGAAAAATTGCCCTCCTAAATATTTTGGTCTGGGATGATTGAGATTACATGTATTATGCTCACATTAAATTTTTGTTGTAAAGCAAAAATGTAATTTAATTTAACTTCGAAGTCACATAACATCACGTAATTGCATTTTGAAAGTGGTTTAGTGGTAAAAGGTAATGGCTGCAACCATACCCAAACACAGTTGCAATCATTTGAAGGAAAATGGGTCACAGCAATATTTTTTTTTCTGTCAGTTTCAAGTTCAACAACTGACATCACAGTTTGAGGGGTAATTGTTCAAGGAATATTGACACTATAATATACTACCATTACTACTATCCTGTCACTTGAAGCACTTGCACCAGGATTTGACTGTAGATTCAAGCAGACCTGTTGTCCAAGAAAGTCATACGCCTACCACTACCACCTTCAACCCCCCAAAGGGGGTTGAAGGTGGTAGTGGTAGGCATATGACTTTCTTGGACAACAGGTCTGGGTACACACACAGGTCTTGTCAAGTGTGTGTTCGGTTGTTGAGTGAGACATCTAGATGTCTAAGAGATTTTGCTTTACCTTAGTAAAGTTAATAAAATCACTGATGTAGTCTGTTGGTTTCAGTTTCAATGAGTTCGTTCAACTGGATACTTAAAATGCTGTGTAAAGCTAATTGCTCTCCTAAGCTGATTGAGGAGAGCGATTTGTTGCCCTCCTGCATTTTTCAGAATGCCAGGCCTGGTTTACATGTGCAATTTGTTCCCACGTGCGTGCATTTGATGTGAGAGATAATTGTCATTGATATTAGTTAAAAAATTTCTAACCGGTTTGTAAACTGTAGTTAGGCATAATTAACTGTATTAGCAAAGAGCCTCTTAATTCGAGTGGCTTGAATTTGATGTAATCATATCATCATAGAGCGAATATGTACTCCTAATTTTTAGTCAAGTTATAGTTTGATGTATGGCGGGTGGTTGGGCGGGCGTAAACAATTGGTTTGCAGATGATAACTTGATAATGGTTCAACCCATGTTCATGAAACATCATAGGTAGGTTGGTATCGGTGAGAGGAAGAACCCTATTAATTTTAGACTTGCTTGGTCAAAGGTCAAGGTCACAGCAACCTTGACCATAGTAAATTGTAAACAATTGGTTTCCGGATGATAACTTGACTACGGTTCAACCCACATTCATGAAACTTCATATGTAGGTAGGTTGGCCTTTGTGAGAGGAAGAACCCTATTTATTTTGGACTCACTAGGTCAAAGGTCAAGGTCACAGTGACCCTGAACATAGTAAATCAAAACAATTGGTTTCCGGATGGTAAATCGTAAACAATTGGTTTCCAGACGATAACTTGATAATGGTTTGACACACATTCATGAAACTTCATAGGTAGGTTGGCCAAGGTGAGTGGAAGACCCCTATTTATTTTGGACTCACTAGGTCAAAGGTCAAGGTCACAGTGACCTTGAACATATTAAATTGTGAACAATTGGTTTCCAGATGATAATTTGACAATGGTTCCACCTACGTTCATAAAACTTCATAGGTAGATTGGCATTGGTGCAAGAAAGAGCCCTATTTATTTCGGAATCACTAGGTCAAAGGTCAAGGTCTCAGGGACCCTTCACATAGTAAATTGTAAACAATTGGTTTCCGGACGATAAGTTGATAATGATTAAACACACTTTTGTGCTGTCACAACTTGACATTGGATCGGTGATCCTATCGGCATTTTTTAGTATCTTTTTCTGTTCTCTGCTAAGACAAATGTCACAAACAGTTACACATTTACATCTTCTTATTCCTGGCAATGAAATTCTGGCAGGAATATGTTGCGAGTCATGAAAGGGGTGTGTTAAGAAATTATTATATGTCCCATAGTCTGAGAGGGGAGCTGAACGTTTCGAACAGGGGGTTATGACTGCCTTTAGCCATGTAAAGATAACAACCAGTGGGTAAAAATAACAAATTTATTGCAATAACATATTTATATAAATACATGTACAAAACATACTGGATGATACAAATATAAAGTTCTGCAAAGATAAGTCTGACTTTGTGCAGTATACAAATAGAACATACTGGAAAATATTTATAATAATTATTCATGTAAGTAGGCCTATGCTAAGGACTTTGAATTCCCAAGTTGCCTCCTTTGCATAGGTGGTGTATTACTTACATGATGTCTCAGTAAGTTGTCTTACTTAAACTAGTGATAAGGCGGGATGGAGGGGGGGGGGGGGGGCCCTACATGATGATATATTGGGTATTTAACATTGCAGTAATAAAAAAGTGTTGTACATGTACTGAAAATGAATCATTTTAATGTGTTCATGTGCTAATTATGACACCAGTGTAATAACAATGCTGTGATTATATATAATAATAATAACTCTTTGGCCAGCCGCTGATTTGTCGCGGTCCTCATAAGAGAAGGCCATCATTCCCCCTGCACCCCACCCCTTCTTCCCCTCCTCTCCTCCCAGCATTCAGATATAAACTGCTTAATAGTGTCCCTCACTTCCTCTTTTTCAATTTCTTCAATAAGCATTCCTACGCTCTCCCTCGTGTCCCCCTTCAGCATCTATCCTTTGTTTCTTCACCCCACTTCTGCATTATTCTTCCAGTAAATTTTATTCTATGAGGTATATACTGTGGGCATTCCAAGAGAAAATGTTCCAGGGTCTCCACTACTCCAGAGTGGCACATTTGGCATCCCTTTTCCCCATCTCTCCCAATTTTTCCCCGAAGCTCCAGTGATCTTGATCTCAGTTTGAACAGCAGTGACCCTCCAAAGGTGCCATCTAGGTACTTCTCAAAAGCTGGCTTTTCTTTATATTGTAACCCCTGCAGTGATCTTTTCACGCAAACCCCTGCTCGCCAGTTTCGATTGCAATCTTCCATGACTCTCTCTTTGAGAAACCTTTTGCCTTCTTTCATTCCTACTTCTATGTTTGTGACCTCTATAGAGTAATTGTCCATTAGTTCCCTCACATGTTTTGACCACCCCCGTTTCTATATTAGAATTCCAAATGGTATCGAGCATCAATTTGCACCACCGGTTGTCAGGCAGGTTTCTCAAGTAGTTAAAGTAACACAGTTTTCCCAAATCTACCCTGTCCTTGATATAAGAACTGATCAAAGCTGATTAATCATCAGTGAGCTCACAACATAATGTTTTGATTTTTCTTCAAAGAAAGATGTTTTTACAGTCTGCGGTTCATTTTATTTCCTAACAATATTTTCAAATGTACGATATATTCAGGGTTTCCGCTATACCGGCACAGTGTCCTTCAAACGACTGCATTCCCCCGCCAGGTCACTTTCCCGACATAACAGTATCTTTGAAATTCGCATTGATCTGCCCGTCCCCCCGAGAATGCATTTAGTTCCTAGCTTGTTGAATTGCCATTTCTAAACTTCTTTTGCCAATTTCCGTACACATATTTCATTGAAAACAAAATGGATGTCCATTTCACCGTTCTGTCACAGCACCTGGAGAGTAATTGATTTCAAAGCGTTTTTCAACATCAAAGACATCAAATGATAGTAATATCGAGTATTCATTTTCACAGTGGCCGCAAACGTCAGATTTGTACGATGCATGTGCAAGGAGATTTTTGCGCAGTGCTTGTGTCTGCTAAAATATCACACAAGCGTCGTTTTGCCCCTAATTTAAAATTGAATTTTTAACTTATGAGCGAATCTACCCTTCCTACTCACACTTTCTATTCACCCTGGATGTTTTGTCCCAATGAAAATGCCAAGGCTTGACAGTTTTATTGGGACAAAATGCCCTGGGCGGATAGAAAGTCACATATACTACAAATTATTTTTCAGTTGAGCAACCATTTTCTCTTATTTACGTCTTATTCATCGGAAATTACTGGCTGTCAATGTGGAAAATTGGACAGATATATCTCCGTGAAAAGATGCAGAATATCCTCTCAGATGCAAGGAAATGGGGGTTTGGGGATTCCGGAATCTGAAATGTTTCCACAACGGGCCAGACCTTGATCCAATGATCATCGGTCGCCAGGCTAACGACCTCATTCCCTTTCTGGAAACCCTGTATATTGTGGTGGTGTTGGATGTATTAAATTCTGTTCCGTGATATTTCAAATGTGGATTTTTTTTTTATATTGGATTATAATACCTTACAAAAGTAAAAAAATCTATCATTTTATATAAAAAAAATATTTTAAAACCCTATAGAATTTGCATGTGTACGAAACGTCCTTTTATATATGTACGAAACATCTTCATTTGTATACAAAACAGTCAGTGTACGAAACGCCTGTGTACGAAATGACACTAATCCGCCCGTCTGACATTGATTATTGAAAAACAATTTTTAAAATGCAAGTTTTTAAAATAGGTTTTTTATGACATACATTCATGCTTTTAAACAGTTCAATATAATCAAAACATGTTTTTTCTGAAACACGTTGGTAAAGAACCAAACAGTCAGTTTATTTTGGAAACACCATTACTTGCACTGGGGGATTTTTTCAGCATTATAATCTGCAGTTAACAACACCTCATCAAAGAGAAGAATGCCAAATTTGTGAGTAGAAGACTATGTTACATTGACAGGCACGTGCTCACTGCTGCCCACGCAGAAAACAACCTGCATTGCACTCGACTGTTGGAAGTTTGTTACAAACATTTTTCTGCTACTTGACAGCCCAATCGACCGAAATAACTGTTCATTGAACATTCTAACACCATAACCCTTTCATGTTACATCAAGTACACATCGTTGTAAATGTTTGGCAGCTTTGACAAGGATTCTAACGTATCGTGGTCAAATACTGTTTATTTTCCCAATGCTATCCCGTAAACTATAGGGATAATAATAATAACACTTTGGCCAGCTGCTGATTTGTCACAGTTCTTGGTTACCTCTTTACTCCCAACTGCCTCCCTATTCCCACGTTTCTTCTCTCCTCCCAACACTCCGAGACAAACTGCTTGATGACATCCCTTGCCCCATTCTTCCCAATCTCCCCGATTATCATATTAACCCTGTCCTTTGATTCTCCCACTAACCACATGTCCTTCATTCTCCCATCCCACTTCCCCATTAATTAATCTCCATGTGAATCTTGTTCCTTTAGACTGGTATTTTGGGCATTCTAGAAGAAAGTGTTCCAGGGTCTCCACCACGTCCAAATTACACATCTGGAACTCCTTTTCACTGTTTTCCCCAATTGTTCCCCTCAGCTCCAGGGACCGCGACCTCAGCTTGAACAACAGTCCCCCCAAAGATGCCATCAAGGTACTCTTTAAAATCAGACTTCTCTTTATCACACAGGCCACCCAAAGACCTCTTTGATTTGACCCCCCTCTCACCAATTACGGTTACCATCCTCAATGACCATTTCTCTGATGATTTTTTTTACCCTGGTTTGCCCCAACATCTAGGTCCGATATCTCCAATGAGTAGTTCTCTATTAGCTCTCTCACTTGGACCATCCACCCTGTCTTGATATTTGAGTTGAAAATTCTCAGGAACATTACTTTACACCATCGGCTGTCAGGGAGATTTACCAAATAATTAAGATAACCGAGTTTCAATAAGTCTATCCTGTCCTTGATCCTCATCCACCCAAGCTCACCCCTGATTGCTTCTAGTGCTGCGGCATTACTCAACCACATTATCCATCGGCCTGCCCTGCATCATTCTGCAGGATTTCCAAGCTCTTCACAGCCGTCTGGTTTAGGGGTACCACTTCCGTACTGCACGTTATACTTGGCAGACCCACCATTTCCCGAATGGTTTTCCCCACGAAAACCTTATTGAAACTGTTCCTTCCTATAAGTTGTTTAGCTTAACTTGTCATAGTCAAGATTAGCTATTGCCATCACGCGTGCGGAAGTCTTTTAGTCTGTTCACATTTTCCTTTAGCACGGGCTACACCCTGCAGTTCTTGTCACGAAATTTCATATGCAGGTTTGGGGTCATGTCTAGATGAGATCGGTCAACTGGTATGGCTGCCCGAGCCCAAAACTTGAAAACCATTAGCACAGTCTACAGGTCGTATTTATGAAGGGATTTCATTGTAACTTGGTAGGATGCCTCTGTATAATGCCTAGATGAGAACGTCCCCTTTTGGGCATGATCTGTCAACCGTGATGGCTGCCCAAGCCCAAAACCTCAAAACTTTTAGCACAGTCTGCAGGTCATGTTTAATATGGAGGGATTTCATTGTAACTTGGTAGGATGACTCCTTATGATGTCTAGATGAGAATTTCCCCATTTGGGCATGATCTGCCAAACGTGACGACTGCCTGAAACCCCACTTTAGCTCAGTCTACAGGTCATATTTATTGAGGAATTCCATTGTAACCTGGTGGGTTGACTTCATATAATGTCTGGATGAGAAAGTCCCCTTTTGGTCCAGATTGGGCAACTGTGATGGCTACAGGGGCCCGAAGCCCGACAACCTTTACCACAGTCTACTGGTCATATTTATGAAGGTATTTCATTGAAACTTGGTAGGATGACTCCAAATAATGTCTAGATGAGAACGTCCCATTTTGATCGCGATCATTCAGCCTTGATGGGTGCCCGAGCCCAAAAAGCTTTAGCATAGGCAAAAGGTCACATTTATGGAAGGATTTCATTGTAACCTGTTAGGTTGACTCCATATAATGCCTAGATGATGACATCCCCTTTTGGTCATGATTGGTCAACTGTGATGGCTACAGGTGCCCAAAGCCCAAAAACCTTGAGCACAGTCTACAGGTCATATTTATAAAGGGATTTGGGGGCACGGTGGCTCGGTTGGTAGAGGTGCAGGCTGCAAGCCGAGAGGTCCTCGGTTCGAATCCCACCTGCGGCAACCGCGTTGTGTCCTTGGGCAAGACACTTCACCCCGATTGCCTACATGGGGGCACGATGACGCTGTGTACTGAGGCGTACTGCACGTCGATGGTGCGCATGTCTTCAACCAATCTAACCCTGCCTGTGCTGCGGTGCAGAGTTCAGAGTTACGATGTTGGGGAGCTGACAGCTGCTCGTCGTTGCTCGGTGGTTCTCTCTGGGTACTCCGGCTTCCTCCACCCGTAAAGCTGTCACGGTCATGATTAGCCATTGTGCATAAGTATGTGACCTTAAACACCAATAAATAAATAAATATATAAAGGGATTTCAGTGTAACTTCGTAGGATCACTCCAGATGATGCCCAGATGAGATTGTCCCCTTTGGTTGCGATCGTTCAACCATGATGGCTGCCCGAGCCGTCCGCCCGAAAACCTTTAGCACAGTCTACAGGTCATATTTATGAAGGGATTTCATTGTAACTTGGTAGGTTGACTTCATATAATGTCTAGATGAGAATGTCCCCTTTTAGACACGATTGGGCAACTGTGACAGCTACAGGGGCCCAAAGCCCGAAAACCTTTAGAACAGTCTACAGGTCATAATTATGAAGGGATTTCATTGAAGCTTGGTAGGATGACTCCAAATAATGTCTAGATGAGAACGTCCCCTTTTGGTCGCGATCATTCAGCCTTGATGGCTGCCCGAGCCCAAAAACCTTTAGCATAGTCTATAGGTTGTATTTATGGAAGGATTTCATTGTAACTTGTTAGGTTGACTCCATATAATGCCTAGATGATGACATCCCCTTTTGGTCGTGATTGGTCAACTGTGATGGCTACAGGTGGGGGGCGCGGTGGCTCAGTTGGTAGAGGTGCAGGCTGCAAGCCGAGAGGTCCTCGGTTCGAATCCCACCTGCGGCAACCGCGTTGTGTCCTTGGGCAAGACACTTCACCCCGATTGCCTACATGGGGGCACGATGACGCTGTGTACTGAGGCGTACTGCAACCAATCTAACCCTGGCTGTGCTGCGGTGCAGAGGTCAGAGTTACGATGTTGGAGAGCTGACAGTTGCTCGGTGGTTCTCTCCGGGTACTCCGGCTTCCTCCACCTGTAAAACTGTCACGGTCACGATTAGCCATTGTGCATAAGTATGTGACCTTGAACACCAATAAATAAATAATTAAATATGATGGCTACAGGTGCCTGAAGCCTGAAAATCTTGAGCACAGTCTACAGGTCATATTTATGAAGGGATTTCATTGTAACTTTTGGTTGCGATCATTCAACCATGATGGCTCCCCAAGCCCAAAGCCCGAACCTTTAGCACAGTCTTCAGTTCATATTTATGAAGGGATTTCATTGTAACTTGGTAGGTTGACTTCATATAATGTCTAGATGAGAACAGCCCCTTTTGGACACCATTAGGCAACTGTGACGGCTACAGGGGCCTGAAGCCCGAAAACCTTTAGCACAGTCTACAGGTGATATTTATAATTATGAAGGGATTTCCAGTCATGGAATTCTGACGCAAGCGATTTTTAGCTTGCCTTAACTGCTCACGCAATTTAATCCGGCATAAGCCTTTTTTTGCTCACCTACTTTCAGCTATTTTTGACGGTGACGGACCATGGAATGTGTGTACAGAATATGCTGGGTACATGTGTGTGTCGGCCACTACATGTACCAGTCCCCGAACTTCTTGATCGATCTGACCACACTGGGGTGGAGGGGATAGTAAAAAATGAATACAGGTGAGGTTCATTCATTAACATTTTATTAATTCATTTAAAATTGATTGGCTTGAATGCATTTGAAGGAGAAATAACCCAACACGGTATTAACTAAGTCTTTAGAAGATCTTTGTGAAGCAAAAAAGCGGAAAAGATTTCAGGAGAGCAATTTGCTCGCCTGAGTAGGGTCCAGGTGGGCGATTTATTGCCACCCTGGATTTTTCAGAAATCCAAGCCTGGATTTCATTGTACCTTGGTAGGATGACTCCAAATAATGTCTAGATGAGAACGTCCCATTTTTGTCGCGATCATTCAGCCTTCATGGCTGCCCGAGCCCAAAACCCCAAAACCTTTAGCATAGTCTATAGGTCATATTTATGGAAGGATTTCATTGTAACCTGGATAACTCCAGATGAGAATGTCCCCTTTTGGTTGCAATCATTCAAACATGATGACTGCCCGAGCCCAAAGCCCCAAAACCTTTAGCACAGTCTACAGGCCATATTTATGAAGGGATTTCATTGTAACCTGGTAGGTTGACTTCAGATAATGTCTAGATGAGAACGTCCCCTTTGGACGCAATTGGGAAACTGACGGCTACAGATGCCCGAAGCCTGAAAACCTTTACCACAGTCTACAGGCCATTTTTATGAAGGGATTCCAATGTAACTTGATAGGATGACTCATTTCGGCATCTTTGTTCTACATAACAAAAATTATGCAAATTGAACACCAAACAACAGAGAAAACGAAAATTATTTCCCACATACACTCTTTCTTTGGATCGGGCTCCACTTTTTTGGAATAATTTCACTGTAACTTGGTAACATTCGTTGATATACGTTAACTGTGAGGGCCACATACATAACTATGAGGTCATATTAACCCACCCCTCAGCTCTTTAGTACAGTGTACACCTCATATTATTTTTATCAAAAACATAGCATGCAGGGAACAGAAATGAACATATTCCCAATTATCACAATTCTTGTCTTATTTCATAATCTTTTCATAAACATTGAACATTATCCTTTTCATCAAACACAACACACAAGTTAAGCTACAGTGTCATTGACACTTTCATTGCTAAAAGCAGGTCTTTAAATTCATTTATTTTAGACACACACCGTTTTGTCCTAATTTGGGAACATGAAAACCAGAAATAGCAGTCTTATCCTGTAATGTATTATTTTCATGCCTTTCTTTGTGTTTCTGTGGTAATATGGTGAAAGTTAATCTCAAATGTAGAAGAGGCACTCAGATTTTATATATTTTTCTTGGTGTATTCACACCTTTTCCAATTAGGGCACACCTGTAAATGGTGTGAAAATGGGGTAATCTAAAGGCCAGTTAAAAGGTGCTTTTCTTGTAAATTTTCGATTCATGACAATTTTTGTTATCAAATCTCATTGACAGAACAGGGCAGATCCCACCAGTGGTGGAGCCATGTTTTAAAATCCTGGGGGACGATGCTGGTGGAGAATTGGAGGAGGCGGATCTCAGTACAGAGGGCACTGTATTTTGCACTGAGGACAAGAAATAAAAAAAATGGGATGGGAAGAGCAAGTGGGATTGGGATTGGGTGGAGGTGGTTGGGGGACTGGGCTTCCTAGAAATCCCATGGCTCCACCACTCACCACTGTATCCCACTAACTTGATTTTCAGTGTTTGACAGGTCTAGTGAGGAATTTTGAAATATTAAATTAAATTCTCAGCATTTCTTTATTTTTTTTTAACCCTTTACCCAACGAATCGGTCGCATCCGCCCGCGTAATATGCAAATTCAGCAGTTGAAAAAATATTATTTTTCAAAAAATTTCAACAAAACCATATCATGTGACCCCTCGTTGGAACGAGCTCGTCGAGCTTGTTCCAACGAGGGGTCACATGATATGGTTTTGTTGAAATTTTTTGAAAAATTTAAAAAATGATATTTAAAATAATAAATTTTGATATTGTCTGCATTGGGTAAAGGGTTAAATAGAAATTTCTCTTCTCCCTGAAGAACTCTCACTTCTCCCTATTTTTATGAGATGGAGAAGTCACTCCTAGGCTGGCCCCTGGGTTGGCCAACATTTTGTTCTCACAATTTTTATGTCCCTGTGACGAATAGTCGGGGCATATTGTTTTACCCCTGTCCATCCTCCCACATCTAGGATGCAGTGTTTGTCTGGCTAACTCCTCTCACAGTTTTCAAATGACAAAACACAGCAACATTTATTGTCTTAGTGTTAGATAAAGGAAAATAGATTAATGCTTGCATGAATCCATATCACGCTAAAACAACATGTCTGGAAATTTGATTTATGCACTTCAAAGTTGATCAAACAAATCTGTCTCAGAAAAATCTTAGTTTTATTTTTCTTCAGAATTCCAAAATATAATAGGGACAGCTCACCTCTCCCTGATCCGTTGCTGGCATAATGTCGCAACACTGACAAGTCAGCCTTGAGATTTGAAAACAAGGACTGTTGGACACACTAAAAAGTGGAGCCCGATCCAAAGAAAGAGTGTATGTGGGAAATAAATTTTCGTTTTCTCTGTTGTTTGGTGTTCAATTTGCATAATTTTTGTTATGTAGAACAAAAATGCCGAAATGAGTCAGGATGAGTTGAAATGGACCTTTTTTTATCCCATCTTAGGTGAAATGTATAATAAATTATCTCTGAGAGACACTAAAAAGTGTAGCTTGCTGATCAGGGAGGGGGGGGGGGTCTACAATTCCTGCAGTGGAGGGTTAACCCATCCCCTCTGTCCAGATGAGCAGCCAAATTCGTTGAGATAAGATAATGCAAACACAGTGAAGATGGAGATAATACTCCCAAAGACCCAACACATGTGTACAATGATAAGAATAACCTGATGAGCATATAATCACTGTGGCATATGCAGAGTTAATTACATTGTGATAGTTCTATTTCAGCCATACCAGATACTTTCTGCACAATCTCTGGTCAACACAGTACAATTTGGCTTGTGAAACTAGGGGGTCAAAAACAGGTGTCATGGCATATCACAGTTGTATATACATGGTTGAGTGTAGTAATGTAGAATCCCATACTTGGGCATTGACTCATGCAAGCCTACATATGACATGCGGTTTGTGTGTTATGTTATTTTCTGTTAACTTTTTTTGTAATTTGCAATAAAGATATACTTTCAAATCTTTGTTGATTTCTCTTGCCCAACACCCATTTGCAAGCATATCTTCCTCCCCCTTCCAAAAAAATATCTCTATGAATATGCCTGTTTGTTTCCTATTCACTTTTCAAGCTTGACATATCAATAATCTTGGTCAGTTCTATAAACATTCTAGGGCTGAAACGGTTGGCTCATTTTTGTAACCGACTAACCGAGAGCTAATATCCGGTTATCCGTGGCCATTATTTCACCGAATATGGGATTAAAACTATAGGAATTGGAAAGTAGTATTCTCAGACTATTCCATAGTGTGTATACAAACAAACGTTGTTGAGTATTCGACAACGTTCATTTGTATACACGCTACGGAATAGTTTCTGTGATTACTCATTTTCTCACAGAAAGTTGAGAAACTGCCGATCATTAACGAAGTCTTGAATGCCAAGGTCAATTATTTCTCAATATACACAACACAACTTCAATGTGTAATCTTTCATAAAGGAGACGTGGCAAATTTACTACGTTTTAAACAGGGAATGACGATCACTATCGATATTACGGATAACCAGTTGATGATTTTTCTAATTGATTAGGTAGCTAACAGGTTTCAAACCGAATATCCGGTTAACTGTTTCAGTGCTAAGACATTCAGATTTTGCAACGAAAAACAAAACATCAGAACAGTAATAAATTATCAATCTTGATCATCTTTGGTGTGAAAACGTAGTCAACCTGTGAATTAATTAGCTGGCTAAGCGAGCTAGCTACACTTTTTAGTGTCTCTCAGAGATATCATACATTTCACAAAATGTGAAATACAAAAAGTCCATTTCAGCTCATTCTGACTCATATGGTCATCTTTGTATTAGATAACAAAAACATGGAAATTGAACAACAAACAACAAAACAAACGAAAGCCTGTTTCCCAGCTACAGGCTCAGACTACACTTTGTTAGTGTGTCCCAAGGACTGTATCCCTGACACAAATGTCAGGATTCTGGGACGTTTTCTACCAGACGAGTTCCTCTCTGGATTTTTTTCTTCTAGTGTTCAACCGATGATCGGAACCAGTCTCCACAATCGGCCAATTGTGGGTAATCGAATGAAACGACTCCTGGAACATCGGTTCAACCGATTGTTGCCTAGCATTTTGTGATGATTCATAAACCGCATTTTATTATCTTCTGCAATTGTTCAATTGTTAATGTAAAATGTCAATGATACCATTCAATAAAGTTGAAAAACCACCACAATGTGTATTTTTAATCTCTCTAGATGTCCCTTTACGGGATTTACAAGTTAAACGACATGAAAAGCTTACAATTGAACGTACTTGCGGCAATCGCCAGTTCATACCAGAAAAGTGAAGGTTGCAGTAAACGGAGTTTAACACCATGAAATATGTTCGACTTAATGTAGTTCTTTCGAGTCTTGATTTGTCTAATAGTGCATGGTATTGCAATTGGAATCAGCATCGGAATCGGCCGATTGTGAGCTCAAATAACCAGTAATCGGTCAGCAGCCATTTTTGGTAATCGGTTGAACACTTGTTTCTTCACAAGTTGAAATTCATATGTGACCACAGAAAATTTGTATGGTTGTGGATAAACCACAGAAGACTGGACTGGATATGAAAGAATATTGTATTTTGAAATTTAAATCAATACAGATGGGATCAGGGCAAGACCAAGCCTGAAAATAAGCAATCTGTCATTTGCAGAATGAGGTTCCCAGAGGGTGAATTTGCAGAAACAGTGAGCCAGTTTATCCTCTGGGTACCTCTCTCTGTTTAGGTTTGAGACCTTGATTCAGATTAAGGTTCACAGATGGTAAATTTAGTGATGCTACCCTGCTGTGCAGGGTAACATCACCAATTCATCCTCTGGAAACCTCATTTTGCAGATGACAGTCTGCTTATTTCCAGGCTTGGGCAAGACTGGTTGGTCCACTTTTGAATACAACTCTAACCAACTTCCAAAACAACTCTGACCACTTCTGAAGGCAAATCGAACAAACACCAACAACAAAAAGACAACTCAGACCCCTTTTGGTCACCTTTGATTTTGAATTGTGCTAGAGCATGGAGGTTTTTCGGTTTTTTTTGCTGCAAACTGAAAAACAGAACCGACAGGTGCAAAAAAAATGGCCATATGGTGTTTGCATACTTTGACGTTAAACTTAGAAATTTACATCCACTGCCTCATAATCTCATTTTCAAAATAGCAGGGAACGTCAACAGAGCAGACAAATCCAAGTTCTCATTTTAACAGACCTGCCTTTTTGAAAAAAGCTAGTACCTAGTATTAAAGACCACAAGTATTACTGATCTCCATTCATGGCACACTGTTGAACAAGCACACGCAACATGAAACGTAAATAAAACCACATGGACGTGCTCATAAAAAAACGAGCTATATTTAATCGGACTGTCATGGTGTGTATTGAGACTCCCGAATGTTAATACCAAAATGGCTTCACATGTGCTGTTTTCAAACAGATTTTCATGTCATATTTGACAAAAGTGGATATTAAAATGAAGGTACGAAGTTATATTTCTTTTTTGAAGTGCCTTTTCAATATGACTGCTTCAGATAACCAAACAACTCATTTTTCATCTAATGAAAACCTATAAATAACTGGGGTTGCGATACCGCCTGGAATAATTAATTATAAACTGAGAATTTCCCGTTCATTGCTAAATATAAAGGCTTAGCACAGAGTGGAGAAACAAAATTGACAACACAATATAATATACCCATATCCAAATATACACAAGTCGTGTCTGGCTCAGAACTTTTGATAGCCTTGAAGGATATTAATGATACTTGGTATTAATGTTGCCCATCACCATAGGGTGTGTAACGAATAAGGTTGGAATGCCTGTTCACAAGATCAAGATCACAGACTTAGTTCAAGGTCACATACTACGCATCTCCGAATGACATTTTTATTTTTTCGAATCAAATCTTGAACCAAATCTTAAAAGACAAGTTATTTGCTTAGATGCTAAAAGTGACCTTAAACACCAATAAATAAATATTCTTTATAGCACCCTTACTGAAACCGGTAGACATATTATCCTAAGTTTTAGTTTTTGAAGGCTTAGCTTGTTACTATTCATCACAATCTGTGATGACGACTGCTTCTGGACAATGTCAGCCACACAGACTCACAAATTTCACCTCCTCAGCATCAATCAATATTGTATCTTTCGATTTGGCACATGGAAAAGTGATATATCCAGAGATCAGACGGTGTGGGAGGCAGGCAGGCAGGGGTGGGTACGACTTGGGATTTATATTTACTATATTAAATTGTGCACTACTGCTTCTGTTCAAAATTATGTCCAGTGTTCAATCCATATTTGTATTTATAGTATGATAGGGCTGTATGTTGTAATAGCATCCAGGGCTGGGGTAATTATACCCCCCCGCAAACAAAGTTTGGAGGGTATATAGGAAACACCCTGTCTGTCCATCCGTCCGTCTGTCCATCCTTATAAGCGCAACTCCTCCTAAACCGTATGAAGATTTTTCATGAAACTTTACACAATGGAAGAACTCCATATGAAGATGTTCATGAAGCAACATAATTCCATTCTGACATTTCCAAGGGGAGATAATCTAACTTATACATTTCAATTGCTACATCATATGGTTGTGTCCTTGTAAGCGCAACAACTGATGCGCGGGGGGTATCACTTTGTGAGCTTGCTCACAGTACCTCTAGTTGGTTATTGTAATTACCTGTAATTAATTACTTTTTTTAAAGTAATCGGCTGTAATTGGTAATTGAGGAAGTTTTCAATTACTTGTAATTGTGATGTTATTAATTACATTGAAAATTCTCCTGCAATTGCAATTACTTTTCTCTTACTTTCAATTACATTGATCAAAAAATGTTTTGAAAACTTACATTCAGTGTATATCATTAGTTAACCCTTTACTCAACGTGGATAGCAGACAACTCTTACAAAACAAATTCTCGAATAACTATGTTTTAGTTTCTTTTGTCCAATTTGAGATTCAATTAGGGGATTAACTGTAATGAAGGAAAACCAATTAACTTGACTTGCTGATCTAACTCATTTACTTCGGCTATTACCGGTCACTACTCAGTTGTTGTGTAATAAACTAAAATTATGTTCCTATGTGGATTCATTCCATGTAGATTTTCTCTCAGTCTTAAACAATTTTCAGAATTTTTCTCAGCATTTTGTCATGAGGTAATAATATTTCATTGAGTAGTTATTTCTGGTAAATGTATGTGTGATGGACAAAATTGCATCTCTTAATTTTGCTTTGATTAAAATCAGGAAATGGCAATAATTATGATTATTAATTCATGTCTCTGCCACAAACAGTGATTATGGATGCCATACTCTTTTGCAGCATGCTAGCCTAGGCCAGGATTAGGCTATAATTGCATCTAATTTGTATCTGAATTGTCGCAACACATCCTCATTATTGTTCCTAAGAATTCATCTTTATTCATCAGGGTATTGCCCTTAGGGGCAAGAACTTTGCTATGATACAACAGTTCATTTGTCCGTCTAGTTGCGATACATATACATTTAGGTTACCTAAAGGGTTACCTGTATCAAGTACAGGGGAATGAACGATAACGAGTTACTGTCATAATTCAGCAATTTCATTTATCTCTTTGAACACTAGTGGTATCTGCCATGCCACTTCAATGACAACAATTAGAAGAGTCCATATTCATTATTTGGGGTAGACCAATCAGCCTTGGGGCTGCACGTTGAAAATACTGATTGGTCTACCCCACACAATTACTGAACAACCATCCTATTTCATGACGTATCATGTTCCTGGCTGGAAAAGCAGCCGCTCGTATTCAAAGGGTTAAGGTGTCTGGTGTTTGGTGACAGTATTCCCTTGAAAATCCATATACTAACATTTTACGGGTGCAATTTAAACTCGTCTCTAATTTCGCGGGAACTTAAAACTGCACCCGTCAATTTTGTTCATTTCCAGCACTGGTGCATTTTGCAATTTAACAGGCCTTGTATTTTCAGGAGAGTGATTTATTCCCACGCCTACTGCGCACCTCAAAAAAATAAGGTGGGTGAAAACTAGCTCTCCTGGCCTGAGAAAATAATGGTTACTTTTACCACCTATTCCTAAAGCCCACCTCTTTTCAGATCTCTGCTATGGTAGTGATCTCTGTAAGATGGCCACACTGCACCTCCCATGTTAGCAGCACCAAATAATAGTCCACGCAATAAATTGAAAATGAAATGCACCATGAGCATGGTCCTGTTTTTTGCTCACCTGACTGAAAGTCAGGAGGAGCTCAGGTGATCACTTTCTGTCTAACGTCCGTCCATTGTCCATCCGTCATGAACTTTACATTATCGACTTCTCATAAAACACTGGACCGAACTGAATCAAATTTGTTCAAATAAAGGACATTACTCTGATAGCACCCATAAATTGCTTTCCAAAATTAAAAAAACTCCAGAACCAACAGTTAGAATCTTCTGATATTTTGTATATAACATCTCGAGGGGTCAGATTCAAGTTTGTTCAAATCCAGTCCCTGGGTTCATATTTAGATTTTGGGCTCCCTATGGGAAGCCTGAATTTCTACTTAGTGCAATATGAGGAAATTTATATAAAAATCTTCTTCAGATCACCAGTCAGAATGCTTTCATATCTGGTATACAATATCTCGAGGAGGATCAGATTCAAGTTTGTTCAAATCGGGTCCCCGGGTTAATTTTTTTAAAATCATCTATTTCAGATCCAGCAGTTCAAATCCTTTCATATTTTGTATACAACATCTCTTGGGGTGTCAGATTCAAGCTTGTTGAAATCGGGTCGCTGGGTTAATATTTGTTGAAATCGGGTCCCTGGGTTAGTGGAATCTTCAGATCCACCAGTCAGAATTTTTTTTTATTTAGTATATAACTTCTCTAGGGGATCAGATCCTAGTTTATTCAATTTGACTCTCTGGCTGAATATTTTGGCTTTCATTGGGGGGGGGGGGGGGGGGGGGGGGGGGGGAGGTTAGGATCAAGTTAATTCAAATCCATTCCTTTGTGTTTGTCCATAAAATTTGCCTTTCAAACTCCAGTGACAGTCCAACCCTTGGAAGTTTGGAAGTGCATGTCTGCAGCTGACAGAATTGGAAGCAGTCAGGAAGACCTCTGATAATAATCATCTGACATGGACCCTAGAGTTATTTCTTTGAACCACTTTTTCAGGTGAACAATTAAGACGCCTTAGGGCCTCTTGTTTGTGGTATATTAGGGGTGTCTAGAGAAAGGAACCTTTCAATAATTAGTATTCTGTCCACAGGCCTGGCATTTTCAGGAGAGCGATTTATTTGCTTGCCTACTGCTCACCTTAAAAAAATTAAGGAGGGCAGAAACTACATGTATGTTAGTGGTCTCTGTAAGATTGCCACACTGCCTTCCCACTTCTCCGGGCCTTCAAGGCCCGGAGGTGTGGGAGGGGCAGTGTAGCCATCTCACAGAGACTACCTGTTAGCAGCACCAAATAAAATGTACAAAGCCCACTTGGCAGAATTCATTAACAGTAAAACTTCATTTTGCAATTTTAGCTTTTGTAAGCTTGGGGAGTGCTAATCGCTCGTCTAGGCCATGCGAGGGGAGTGAGATTTAGCCCTCCTGCATTTTTAGCTCAACTTAACAAAGTCAAGCTGAGCTATTGCCATCACTTCTCGTCCGTCGGCGTACTTACATACGTATGTACGTTAGTATGTTAGTACGTACGTCCACAATTTTCTTTGGCACACCTCACAGGTCGCATTTATGATCAGATCGCTTTGAAACTTGGTATGCTTGTTTGGGGTGACCTCTAGATGGAAGCTATCGATTTTCTTCAATATTTTTATACTGTACCAATGACCCAGACATAGCTGGTGCTAACTCTTAAAAATCTAGGGCCAAACACAAATTTTGCCCCCCAATCCCCAAAATTTGCATCTAAAACCGAAAAAATCATGTCCTAAATGGTCCTCCATACTTTCCCTCCACTGCACATGCGCAGTGTCAAGGAGGTCTCGAAATTGGCGCCAATTATCATTCTTTGTTTGGCCCTTCAGCAGTTCACATCTGACTGATATTTGTACTTGTAAATCTCAGTTTAAATGATGCCAGACACATAAATATTAGAGAATGGTGGATCTAAAGAGGAAATAGAAGGAGGAGAGGAAAAATGAGTGGCAGGAAATAATCAGGGCTGTAACTTAAAATTTTTTTACGAAATTATGTTATGTTGCCTAATTTCGAGGCATGGGCCTGTTGTTGTTATTCTTGCTATAAAGTTACACTGCTTGTTCAGTGTTTCCTCTCTCCCTTTCCTTTAAGTCCCCCCTTGCTATTCTCCCATGCTTTTGGCATATTTTCTGTAATATTATTACTAAAATTTCTTGGGAGTTTTAGCGGGATGACAGAATGAATTCTGTTCTTTTCCCATGTTTACGTCCTCACCCATGGGTGTTTAGGCGTAGTGTTCTGCATCTACCATCTGATGTTCTGCAGTTTCTTCCCTGGAAGTCTCTGTTTTGCATCAGATAGTGTGTTATTGGTAACTGATTTCGGGCCATGGTTATCAGTGCCTGGAGTCATGTTTCTGGTGTTTATACACTTCTTGTTTACATTGACAACAGTCTCTGTGGAGGGGGATTTCTTGTCTTTGTATTAGCTTAATCATAACAAGATACATTATTATTATACATAAGTGTTGCATTAATTTTTAGCTCAACTTTGACGAGGTCAAATTTGAGATATTGTCATGGCCCGTCGTCCGTCTGTCCGTCCGTCCATCTGTCCGTCTGTCCGTACATCAATAATTGGCTATGGCTCGGGCTAGAGGTCGTATTTATGAACCGATCTTTACGAAACTTCTTGTGTACCTTTGTTATGACCCTGGGACGGGAACGAGTGTTTTTAGGTGTGGTCCGAAATTCAAGATGGCTGCCAGTGGCCATTTTGTACCGATGATGCAAAAATCAGTTTTTTGTTCAGAACTTCTGTATGAAAGTTCTGATTTGAATAAAGTTTTGTATAAATGTTTAGTACCATGGGATACATCACATATAATACGGGTTTTTTTCTCGTGCGTAAATTATGCAAATTAGACTGACTTTGATTTATTTAGTGTTACTTTCAGAGCTGTAAGTGCCAAGCTGCTATGGCTCGGGCTAGAGGCTGTATTTATGAACCGATCTTTACGAAACTTCTTGGGTACCTTTGTTATGACCGTGGGACGAGAACGAGTGTTTTTGGGTGCGGTCCAAAATTCAAGATGGCTGCCAGCTGCCATTTTGTACCGACGATGCAGAAATCTGTTTTTTGTACAGAACTTCCATATGAAAGCTCTGATTTGAATAATTTTTTGTATGAATGTTTAGTACCATGGGATACATCACATATAATACGGGTTTTTTTTCTCGTACGTAAATTGTGCAAATTAGACTAATTTTGATGTTTTTTGGGGTTACTTTCAGCACTGTAAGTGCAAATGTCAATACGGCTCGGGCTAGAGGCCGTATTTATGAACCGATCTTTACGAAACTTCTTGGGTACCTTTGGTATCACCGTGGGACGAGAACGAGTGTTTTGGGGTCCGGTCCGAAATTCAAGATGGCCGATGGCAGCCATTTTGTACAAAATTAGGTGCAATCAGATTTTTGCACAGAACTTCCATATGAAAGCCCTGATTTGAATAATTTTTTTGTGTGAATGTTTAGTACCATGGGATGCATCACATATAATACGGGTTTTTTTCTCGTGCAGAAATTATGCAAATTAGATGAACTTTGATTTTTTCAGTGCGACTTACACACAGTAAGTACACATGTCAATACGGCTCAGACTAGAGTCTGTATTTATGAACTGATCTTCACGAAATGTCTTGGGTACCTTTGTTATCACCTTGGGACGAGAACGAGTGTTTCTGGGTGCGGTCTAAAATTCAAGATGGCTGCTAGTGGCCATTTTGTACCGAAATTAGGTCTAATCAGTTTTTTGTACACAACTTCTATACAGCTCAGACTAGAGGCCATATTTATGAACCAATCTTTACGAAACTTCTTGGGTACCTTTGTTATCACCGTGGGATGAGAGCGAGTGTTTTTGGGTGTGGTCCGAAATTCAAGATGGCCACCAGCAGCCATTTTGTACCAAAATTAGTGCAATCAGTCTTTTGTATAGAACTTCTGTATGAAAGTTCTGATTTTAATAAATTTTTGTATGAATGTTTAGTAACATGGAATACATCACATATTGTAAGGGGTTTTTTTTCGTGCAGAAATTATGCAAATTAGATGAACTTTGATTTATTCAGTGCTACTTACACAATGTAAGCACACATGTCAATACGGCTCAGGGTAGAGGCTGTATTTATGAACCGATCTTCACAAAACTTCTTGGGTACCTTTGTTATCTCCTTGGGATGAGAATGAGTGTTTCTGGGTACGGTCCAAAATTCAAGATGGCTGCCAGTGGCCATTTTGTACCGAAATTAGGTCCAATCCGTTTTTTGTCACAAGTTCTATACAGCTCGTATTTATGAACTGATCTTCACAAAACTTCTTGAGTACTTTTGTTTTCACCTTGGGACAGGAACGAGTGTGTTTTGGGGTGCCTTTGTTATCACTGTGCTATGAGAACAAATATTTTGGGGTTCAGTCAGACCCACTCTGGGACTCAAAGATTTCTTTTCTAGTTTATCATCTGACTGTCACCCACCTTTACAATACTTTACCTATACATTTGTTACAGGCAACGGTCAGTATTTATGTACAGACCGTTACAATACTTTATATGTACCTTTGTTATCAGGTCATTACCTAGATGTTTGTCATTGCTGTGTCACATACTATACATGTACATGTCTTTGTCTTGACAAGTTGAGCTACAGTGTCATTGACACTTTCATTTAAAATATTTTTAAAATTTTTGTCCACACTTAGGCTTTTTGGGATCCATTGGGGCTCAACGTTACTTTTCAGAAACTTGGGCTTTTCTGAAAAAATATTTTTTCAAAAATTTTTTTTGATTTCAATTATTTATTCTATGTTAAATGGATCATGTTATTATGTATCTTTGTTTTCAGGGGTTGGTGCGAGTACTAGGACTTTTTGTATTCTTTTCACAATGAAAGGATATTGTTCAAATTGTAATAAGAGGAAATATTCCTCTGACTTTCATAATCATTGTATCAATTGTAGTCAGTGTACTCGCACTAACTCCTGTTCAGTATGTGTCAATTGGGATGACAAACATTGGAAACGTGTGTCACGGTATGTTGTTTGCGGGGAAAAGGCCATGCCGGTCCTTTCTCTGCAGAGTCACTCTAGTTTATCAATCTCTATTTCAGAGGAACAAGAACAGGGTGATGTTTCCGTGATGTCTTCCAAAAGTGTGCCTCCGTCGTCACAGTTAAATGAAGAGCTAGCGGCAAAAGTGCTCATGGAAATACGTCAATTGCCTAAGAGGTCCCTAGTAGGATCGACGGCGTTGGCGTCCGCTAGCTCGCCCGGTGTAGCGTCCATTCATCGAATGGTTCGGCAGCCGGGTTCGTCCGTTGCAGTCCAGGAAGGAGATTTGGGAGATGCGAGCACTATAATAGACAAAGTGCACACCCAGTGACGACGGATCAGAGGAGAGAACGGAAGAAGCCTATTAGTCCAGTTCCTAGCTCGTCCAGGTCCATCTGGGCTGCGAGCGAGAGAGGTCCCTCTCTCGTACAACAACATCTGGGACCAGATGTTGTGGTACAAAACGTTTTGCTTTCGGAGCATATGTCCGCCGCTCGGGACGCTCCGTTATATAGACAGTCCGGAGAGACTGTCGATAAGGCTTCCTCATCCTCACGGCAGAGCACATGGCCGCACCTTGGCTACGTGACCACAGTATCCAGCCAGCTTCGCCAATCAGGGATTCCACGGCGACCAGGTCACATCATCCAGTAGCCAGAGACATGAGGCCTGTAGACTCCGGACGTTCGCATAAGAGAAGTATGCAGGAGTCAACGTACACAGAGCTTCCAGCGGCAAAGCAACGTAAGACCGCTACTCCACAGGCCTCAGTGACCGACGTGCTATCCCAAATAGCACAACTTATCGCAGCATCCCAGCAAATGACAGAATCTCTGTCGGATCAGGAATTATCCGACGACGCTGGGTTGGTACGCTCCGCTGAAGCATCAGTTACGGACGACCGAGAACTTCATAGGGTCCGACAGGATGGCGAAAGGGATTCGGAGGATTTGGAGCTTTCCCTTTCGGAACAACATAAGCTGCCGTAGATTTCATCCGGCATTATCTTCCAGAGGTTGTTCCATCGGACTAGAATGCTGCGATGCCGGATAAGAGACTGATAGCGTCATTGGACACAGAATTTTTCGATCGGTTCAGGGACATCGTCCCTGAGTTTCCGACACAGTCCAATAATGCCACAAGAACATTCGAATTATTGAACGACGCTATATATAAGCTTGCTACCAAAACAGGCGAGTCTGGTTTCTTGTCCGCAAATGCTCTAAATCTGCCTTTCAACAATTCAAGGAATAAATCCGAAACGGCAGGACAGGGCATACCGAGAGTTCCTCTGCGTCTAGATGACGAGGCTGAAGACTTGGAATTGTCTATACCGTCGTCTATGTCAATTCCAACCACGACATTGGAAACGACAATAATGTCTAACAGACTTAACTTAGACGCTTTATCATACGCAGACCACCTTACTAAGGCGTTATCATTACGTCTTCAAGGGAAAGAATTCCAGGATATACAATCCTCATTGAGACTTCTATCAAGGGCAGTAGCTTATTCCACGTATAACTCCACCCTTTCAGTGGCAAACCTGGAGTTGGTTAGACGTGACGCAGCCCTAGCTACATCCACACGTGTGGATAGTAAGGTGAAGAACTCTCTCAGAGTCGCTTCGGTCTCCAGAGAGCTTCTCTTCGACGGCAAGCTTTCAGCAATCTATGAATTCGCTCGATATAGACGTTCTCTTGTCAAATCAAGTGAAACAAGAGATTCAGACTTGGGCAAACATTCAGTGGTTGACTCAGGGAGTTCCACTGCAGTTGCCGGATCCGAGTTTTACGATTATGACGGATGCCAGTCAAACAGGTTGGGGTGCAACATTGATCCCAACGGATTCGAAGTGCCAGGGTCTTTGGGATCCGCAGTTTCTAGGCAAGCACATAAACATCAAGGAAATAATGTCAATTTGGCTTGCACTACGTCATTGGATGAACATTATTCAGAAAGCACATGTCCAAATCCTGTCCGACAATACGACAGTAGTAGCGTATATCCGGAACCAGGGAGGCACTCATTCCGTTCCGTTATTCAATTTAACGGAAAGAATCCATCTGTTTGTTCTAGAACACCAAGTTCTGCTTTCGGTCCGTCATATTCCGGGTCGTCTGAATGTATTAGTGGACTCCCCCTTTCACGGAAGGGTCGCTTGTTGCCATCAGAATGGACTCTCAACAAACAGGTATTCAATCAGATTTGCTACCAATGGGAGCGGCCAATGATAGACTTACTTGCGACACAACTCAACAATCAGTTGCAGACGAATGTGTCACCATGTCCAGATCCCCGAGCATATCTCGTGGGACGGAATGATAGGATATGCGAATCCTCCAGCGCCGTTGATTCAGCAAATATTGCTAAAGATAAAACAATCACAATGCAAAATTCTGTTGGTAGCATCTCTGTCTCCACAGAGACCATGGATAAATCTACTCAGGTGTCTGCTGTGGGACTTACCGCAAAAACTTCCTCCACGAGAGGATCTTCTTTCGCAGAGGAAATCGCGTCAACTTCATCACAACCTGCAAGGTCTCAACCTTCACGTATTTCCGTTGTGCGGTCCTTCTTGCACGGCAAGCATTTTACAGGACGAGCAGTGGACGCGATTTCTAACTGTAGGAGGACCTCCTCTTCGCTAAACGATGCGGCTAAGTGGAAGGTCTTTCGTCGTTGGTGTAGGGATCATTCTGTTGATATTTTTGATCCCTCCATACCAGGCATTGCAAACTTTCTAGTATACTTGTTTGACAAGATCAAACTGCAGCCTGTTACTATTAAAGGTTACAGGTCTATGTTATCTGATACCTATGCACACCATGATAGTTTACAAATTGGATCTAATGCCTCTTTATCTAAATTAGTTAGAAACTTCTCAATAAATAGACCTAGAACCCTTAGATTAATTCCTAAATGGAATTTAGCTTGGGTTCTTCTTAAACTAAAAGAAAAGCCATTTGAGCCTCTTGAGACAGTAGATTTCAAATTCTTGTCTTATAAGACAGCATTTCTCTTAGCTTTCTCTTCTGCTAGAAGAGTCAGTGAGCTTCATGCACTATTGGTGGACGATTCTCACTATCGTAGTGTCGGGAACACTATTACCTTTACTACTAATGTTGGATTTTTGGCTAAGAATCAGGCTCCTAATAAAGATCCGGAACCTATTGTTATTAAGACCCTTCCGTCTTCAGACGGGCATAGGCCTTTACCATGTCCGGTTAGAGCTTTATGTATTTATAAACAAAGATCTCAGTTTATCAGAAAGGGACAAAAAGGCTTCTGCCTAATAGAAAGGACATTACAGTCCATTCTATTGCTAGATGGATTCAATTAACTATCCGTACTGCTTATGATAATCTATCTTCAACTCAGCAGTCTGTGCTTAAGATTTCGGCTCATGAAGTGAGAGCTCTTTCTACATCTTGGGCTTACGCAAATAGTGTTGCTATTACAGATTTAATGAAGGCTGCATATTGGTCTCAGCCATCCACATTCACGAATTTTTATCTCAGAAATATTGAGTCCATTTCTGGAGACCTGCATTGTTTAGGTCCGTTATCTGTTGCTCAGAATGTCGTTCACTAAACAGTTGCAACTATAGTTATGCAGGCTTTCTGTTCCGGCAGTGACTCCGTCCTGCTGCCCTCTTTGCTCTGGGCTATTTGACCCAGGGCAAGGGGAAGGGGGGGGGGGGGGAGGGTGTTCCCTTAGGTCACCTGCTTTATAGTGAAAAGCAAGGGGATACCTCCTCCGGAGTCAGTAATTCTGAGTCGTTACCGGGATGGTTTTAAAGTGTAAAGTTGATGTTTAAAAATTCATTCATGTCATATTTTTAAAGTGTAGCTTGGTGTGAAGCATTTGTATATGTCACGTGTCAAACGGGCGTTAATATACAATCCTCGGACACTTTTAAAAGAGTATAAAGTGTCCCATTTCTCTGGACTAACTTTATTTATTGGCTTACTTTAAAAATAATTAGTATAAAGGGTTATACTGGATGTTAATAGAGAACATGAATGTTATTATGCTCAATTATGGAGGGTGTTGTGTCTTTCTAATTTATCATAAAATAAGAAAGATACATGTAAAGCCTAATGCTCCTTTTCCCCTCGAGGGGATGACTCTATTTTATATAGTTGAGCTTATTGGATTTTCCTCTATGTCCTAGGCCCATCCAGCCTTTTTACTATTCAGCTATGTCTGGGTCATTGGTACAGTATAAAAATGTTAAAAAAATTATAGTAATTTATATATTTTTTATACTTACCAATGACCCAGACAGGGATGGCCCTCCCCGGAGTTGGGAACTCATACCTCCCCACTGAGTACATAGCGCTGACCAGGCACTGCTTGTAAGAATGATAATTGGCGCCAATTTCGAGACCTCCTTGACAATGCGCAGTGGAGGGACAGTATGGAGGACCATTTAGGACATGATTTTTTCGGTTTTAGATGCAAATTTTGGGGATTGGGGGGCAAAATTTGTGTTTGGCCCTAGAGTTTTAAGAGTTAGCACCAGCTATGTCTGGGTCATTGGTAAGTATAAAAAATATATAGATTACTATAAATTTTTTAACTTCCGTCAAAAAATGTTGCCGCAGCCAACGTTCTTAAAACTTAGTTTAGTCAAACCTCAATATTTCTCTTTGTCACACCCTACAGGGTACATTTATGATTGGATCACTTTGAAACTTGGTTTGCTTGTTTGGGGTGACCTCTAGATGGGAGCTATCGATTTTCTTCAATTTCCGTCAAAAAATGTTGCCGCGGCCAACGTTCTTAGAACTTAGTTTAGTCAAACCTCAATATTTCCCTTTGGCATACCCTACAGGGCACATTGATGATTGGATCGCTTTGAAACTTGGTATGCTTGTTTAGGGTGACTTCTAGATGGGAACTATCAATTTTCCTCAATTTCCGTCAAAAAATGTTGCCACGGCCAATGTTCTTAGAACTTAGTTTAGTCAGAACACAATATTTCTCTTTGGCACACCCTACAGGGCACATTTAGGATTTGATTGCTTTGAACCCTGGTATGCTTGTTTAGGTTGACCTCTAGATGGGAGCTATCGATTTTTTTCCATTTCCTTCAAAAAGTGTTGCTGCGGCCAATGTTCTTAGAACTTAGTTTAGTCAGAAGACCTCAATATTTTCCTTTGCCACACCCTACAGGGCACATTTATGATTGGATTGCTTTGAAACCTGGTATGCTTGTTTGGAGTCACCTCTAGATGGGAGCTATTCATTTTTTTCCATTTCCGTCAAAAAATGTTGCTGCGGCTAATGTTCTTAGAACTTAGTTAAGTCAGAAGACCTCAATATTTCCCTTTGGCACACCCTACAGGGCACATTTATGATCGGATTGCTTTGAAACCTGGCATGCTTGTTTGGGGTGACCTCTAAATGGGGGCTATCAATTTTCTTCCATTTCCGTCTGTCAAAATATGTTGCCGCTGGCAACGATCTTTGAACTTAGTTTAGTCAGGCATCATTATATTCCTTTGGCATGCCATAAAGGGCACATTTATGATCAGATCGGTTTGAAACTTTGTATGCTTGTTTGGGGTTACCTCCAGATGGGAGCTATCGATTTTTGTCAAAAAATGTTGCCACTGAACTTAGTAAAAAAGTGCAGTTAATCATCAGTATTTCCCTTTGCAACACCCTGCAGGGCACATTTATGATTGGATCACTTGCAAACTCGGTGTGCTTGTGTGGGGTGACATCTATATGAGAGCTGTCGATTATCTTCCAATTCTGTCAAAAATTGTTGCCTCTGACCTTTGAACTTAGTTTAGTCAGACCTCAATATTTCCCTTTAACACACCCTTTAGGGCACATTTATGATCGGATCACTTTGAAACTTGGTATGTGTGTTCGGGGTGACCTCTATATGTGAGCTATTGCTCTTTTTTCATTTCCATAAAAAATTATTGTCGTTATCACCAGCCTTTGAACTTACTGCATTTGTGCATCAACTTATCCCTTTTGCACTCTCTGCAGGGTATATTTATGAATTTCCATAAAAAAACCCTTGCCACAAGCAATACTTAGTGCATTTGTGCATAAACATCTTCCTTTGGCATGCCTCCGGGGGCACTTTCATTATCAGGTTGTTTTGAAACTTTGTAAGCATATGCAGGGTGACAAAGATAGGAACTATTGATTTTCTTTTCATTTCCACGCAAAACTGTTGCTGTTAGCAACAATTTTTGAATTTATTGCATTTGTGCATCAACAATCTTTGACATGGCCTGCAGGTCACATTTATCATAGGATTGTTTTTGAACTTGGTGTGCTCATTAGGCAAGACCTTCAGAGAAGAGCTATTGATTAGCATTCATTTCTGTGGAAAAAAGTTGCCATTTACAACAACATTCTTCCTTTAGCCATTCTTACAGTTTACATATAAAAATGCATGGATTACTCTGACGTTGTGCACACACAATGCTGTTATGTTGAAATTTCATCAAATAACATTGATACCAATGATCTTCAATTTTGCCATTTCATTTATAACCTAACAAGTTCAAGTTTGTCAAGTTGAGCTACAGTGTCATTGACACTTTGCTTAAGAATGCCAGGCCTATGTGCACATGATTTGTAATTATGAACTAATTGTAGCCAAAGTTGGCCTGAGCGATTATCTCAACATTATTTGAGGTAAAGTTCTAACTTTGGTCCCATCCAAGTAGACTGTGTGATGTAAGGGAATGTTTGTCCGTCCATCTGTCTTTTGACTTTTTGTGTGTCTGTGTGATAACTTCAGTAATTATAAACAGCAGATATGATTCAACTGTGTTGCTGTCTGGTGGGATAGAAAAACACCAGTATCTTCACTCTCTCTCTCTCTGCATCTGTTTGATACACTTTTAAGGTTTTTTGTCTCAAAAAACAGATGCCCAAAGTTTACAGCTTCTTGTTATTGGCCTTCACCTTGATTATTGGTTCTCCTACTAAAGATAAACATTTACCTTAAAGGTTTATTAGTATTTCGGAGTCAAGCCAGGTCTGCTGTTTTCAAAATTTTGCATAACCCATTTATCATTCACCTGGTCTGAGCTTTGGTAACTTATCGTTCGGTCTGCTGTTTTCAAAATTTTGCATAACCCATTTATCGTTCACCTGGTCTGAGCTTTGGTACCTTATCGTTCGTTCCCCTGCACTTAATTTAGGTAACCCATAGCTAACCTAAATATATATGTATATGTATCGCAACTTTGATGATATACGAACTGTTGTATCATAGCCAAGTTCTTGCTCCCATGCTTCCTCCTATGTGCAATATCATGATGAATAGAGATGAATCCTTGGGAACAATAATGAGGTGATATTGCTACAGTTCAGCTACAAATTAGTTGCAATTATAGCCTAATCTTGGTATGGGCTAGCATGCTGCAGAAGAGTATGGCATCCATAATCAATATTTGTGGCGAAGACATGAATTATTACCATTTTGTACCTATGTTATATTTTCAGATGGTCTACAGTTTAAAATAATGGTGAGCATCAACCTATCATCAGCATAGGCATTTGTATCTGCCTGAAGAAAAGGTGCTCTGTTGGCCAGTCATTGGCCAACAGAGCAGCTTTACTTCAGGAAGATGCAAGCACCTATGCAGCTGATGATTGGTTGATGCTCAACATCATTCCACCATTCATTCGTTCTAGATCATTCAACCTAGTGAAAATTTCACACGACTCTCCAACAATTTGGCGTGACCCCTTTTTCGATTGCCTGTTTTTCATTTTAGATAACCTCCATATGACCCAAACGGGTGTTCACCTCAAATCGACAGGTTTACAAGTCTAAATCCTATTTAAATGAAAATTACACTTAATGTTTAAAAGGAAATGCCACAAATATAAATATATTTGATCTCCTGCTTTGAGTACATGCGCTCACAGTGTCCATCAGCGAAAAGCAATCTGCTTTCTGTGAAGATTACTTTTTCACTGACAAACTCTGGGTTTTTAAGCTTATCCATCTGTTGCATTGTTTGAGGAGGCTCTAATCTATATTTTATGTGTCAGAGAATCTTGACTTAACTATATATACGGACAACATAGTGCCAAATATTTTTAGCTCTGTTACAGTATGCAAATATTATTGATATTAGTAACAGAAAGAAATCTGAGAATCAGCAACAATAACCATGAATATAACTATTCTAAAATTTAATTAAAAAAAATTAATATAAAAAAAATTATACAAAGATCTTTTACACTAATTAGTTGACAGAAAATAAAAACAGTGGTACTTATCAATTATAGAATTAGTCCAAAATACAGTTTGACAGTTTGACAGAATCCAGTAATCCAATGGTGAAGTATCTCGTGAAGGAATTTTCCAGCTGGTGGTATTAAATCCAAGAATGTGTCTTCAGAAACAGTATCCTGTAGATTTGTAATAAAATTTTCACATTCAGTAGTCTCCAATAAAATATAATAAAATGCTCCACAAAATTCAAATGGAGTAAAAATCCAAGAAGTATTGGCGGCACAGGTAATTTCCAAATAATCCAGTAGAATCCTGGCTTTTCACAAAATAATATTATTCTATTTCACAGAAAGTATAAATTCTCTTTTCCAAGATGAATAAATTTTCTTCAAAATTCTCTTTTGGAATCAATCTTCCAAATTCACAAAGAAGCACTGCTTCCATAAATATATAAATGCACTGTTCTGAAACAATAATAATCTCCAATGGAAACAACTGAAGTGAGTCTTTCTGAAATGGCATTCTAAAAATGAGTTTCTAAATTCTGTTGACAAACCTTTATATAGTACCCAGATAGAATGTCCCAGAAGAGGAAGTTTCTGCAAAGTTCTATTAGTTTCTAGGTGATTCTGTCATAATTCAAGTAAACAAGGTCCTTGACCTACTTAAACAATCAACAGCTATATGTACAATAGATTAGTACAACAAAGATGTAAACAAAGGTCACTCAGTGCAAATGAGTCAGACCAGTCAGAAAATGCAGAAAAATATCAAACTTGTAGAATTATCAACTAAGGATATATATATCTCAATATAATATGGGGACTATAACAAGCTCCCCTGATTGAAAGTCGGGGAGCTTTAGTGATCACTTTCTTTCCGTCACCCGTCCTTCGTCCAACCACCATCCGTCCGTGAACTTTACATTATCGACTTCTCATAAACCACTGGGCCAAATTGAACCAAATTTGATCTACATGTTCCTTATATGTCAATTCAAGTTTGTTCAGACTTCATTCCCACAGGGGGAACCACAAGGGACATTTCTCTGATTGCACCCATAAATTGTTTTCCAAAGTTAAAAAAATCTTCTCCAGAACCATCAATTTGAATCTTTTCATATTTGGTTTACAACATTTATAGGGGGGGGTCAGATTCAAGTGTGTTCAAATGGAGTTTCTGGGTTAATATTTGGGCTCCCTATGGGAGCCCAAATTTTACCTTAGTGCAATATAAGGGAATTTCTTTAAAAATCTTCTTCAGATTCACCAGTCTGAATCCTTTCATATTTGATATACAACATCTCTAGGTGGGGCAGATTCAAGTTAGTTCAAATCAGGTCCCAGAGTTAATATTGGGGCTCCCTGTGGGAGCCTGAATTTTAACTTTGTGCAATATGAGGGAATTTCTTTACAAATCTTCAGATCCACCACTCGGAATCCTTTCATATTTAGTATACATCTCTTAAGTGGGTCAGATTCAAGTTTGTTCAAATCGGCTCCCTGGGTTAATATTTGTGCATTCTATGGAGCCCAAAGTTTAACCTGGTGCCTTATGTGGAGTATTCTTTAAAAATCTTCTTCATTGGATCCACTAGTGAAACTTATTTGATATTTGATATACAGCATCTCTTCTTTGAACCGCTTTGTCAGGTGAGCGATTAAGGCCCCTTGGGGCCTCTTGATTTTTAAATTCAAACACCACATGATTTGGGAAGAGTTAGGTTATTTAGGCACAGTGTTTACTGTCTCTATTTGGAGAAATTAAAGGCATTAATTTACTGTCTTTGCTGAACTGTCAGTTGTTGTAATTTCCAGGTTTATCTCGAGTAGTGGGGGTTGTCTTATTTTGTTGTTTTGTTTTGCAGGATACAGGTATACCAGAGGATGAGAGTCTTAAGATAACAATTGGCAATAACTATTTTGATAACCAAAGTATTCCGAGCGCCAGTAGAAATGTTCCCAAAGAGAAGAACAATGATGTAGATCTTGTGTATTCTAGTGACGAGGAAGAAGAGAGCATTGATCATTCAAGTGATGTTGTTGATATATCTTTCGGTGATTTCGATGTAGTTGATGAAGTGTCAAGTGATGATAATTGTGATGAGGAGGTAAATATTCCAGGTGGTAGTTGTGATTATGAACAAAATATTCCGGTTCATTGCCCTGAACTCGAAAGGATATCACATTCCAGTGAAATTGCTAACAATAATGTTCCCAGTGACCAGAGAATTGTGCAATTTGATGATATTTCCAATGCCAGTGTCACAAGTAATCAGGATGATGAGACTGAAATTTGTAATAACATTGAAAAGAGATCAGATGATGTTCAAAGTGTCAATAAGAACAGTGTTAATGCAACAGACCATAGTATTTTAAGTGAGTGTGAACAGATTTCTGATACCAGTTTAATGGATCTTGATCAAATATCTGATACAATCCTTAATGACCTTGAAGACATTTCAGAGGATGAGCTCCTTGGTGAACTGGAAGATATACCTGTTGAAGACTCAGAAGGTGAACCGAAAAGCAATCTTGAGGAATCGGAAGACATACCTTGTGATGT
Organism: Pictodentalium vernedei; assembly: GCA_031216915.1. Taxonomy (NCBI): domain Eukaryota; kingdom Metazoa; phylum Mollusca; class Scaphopoda; order Dentaliida; family Dentaliidae; genus Pictodentalium; species Pictodentalium vernedei. Next base: position 425,674,620 of record CM062292.1, read on the forward strand.
TGAAATATCTAGTAACACATATGGGGAACATGTTGATAAAACTTATGAAGATGTGAGAAGCTCTGATAATGAAATGTTTGACAATGATGTTCAGGATGAATATACAATAGACAGAAATAATGGGGATGTTGATGATGTGGACACAAAATATAGGAATGCAGGGGAAGCTGAAGATGAAAGTGATTTGTTTATTCAGGATGAAGAAACATCAAATAATCATCAGGAAAAGCAGCCTTCGGTTCCTGATGAAGATGAGAGAACTTCAGATAAATTTGGTGACATCACAGAGCAATCAAATAGAACATTTGATGAGAACTTTGAGAATAGTTTTTCTGATAAAATCAGTAATTTGGATGATGCTGAAGAAATCAGAGGAGAAGAAAAAAATGATTTAGATTGTACTCATGAGGGGGAAGAAACATCAGATAACATTGGGGAGCCATCATTGGTTTTTTATACATCAGATAACAAGCTTGATGACATTGCAGAACAATCTACTGGAGTATCAGCTGAGAATCGGGAGGAATTTGTCAAGGCATTTAATGTGGTTAAAGAACCTGCCGAAATATTTGAGAATGAGAATGTTATACCATCTAATAAGAAATGCAGTAACGATATTGGTGAAACACTTGATGAGAGCCTTGAGGGTACTGATGACTTTGACGAGAAGACTGATGAACTTGATAATTCTGGAAAAACAAATGTTGATGACCATCTTGAAACAGTGAATGAGAAACTTGAGGTTGCTGATGATTTTAATGAAACATTGGAAGAGCTTGAGGAACTAAAAACTGATAACAAGTTTAATGATGTGACAGTGGAGAACTTGGAGGATGTTGATTTGGGAACACTATTTGATGAGCTTGAAGAATTGGAAGAAATACTTGATGATGAGGATGTAATCAGGAATATTGAGCTGAAAGACACTGACAAAGCTTTGGAGAATTACACAGATGAACCTATTGAAATATTGGATGGTTACTTTGAAAAAGAAGATGAGGTTCAAGACTTGAATGATGTACCCAAGGATGAGGAAATAGTAGAACTTTTGGACTTTGAAGAGGCTGACAATGTATCAGATGAGGACCAAGAAGAAAAAGATAAGAGTAATCAGGAGGATCTTATAGAAATGACTGATCATTGTGTTGAAATATCAGATAAACTTGATGTCACAGATCAACTTAATGAAGATGAAGATACTGGCAAATATGAAAAGTCGGATAATGTTCAAGATTGGAGTGATATGCTTGAAGAAGACATAGAAATTTTAGACTGTGTGGAAGAAACCAACAGTATAATAAATGAGGATAAAGATGGTGGAAATAACAGTAATCATGATGACTTCACAGAAGTCACTGATCATTATATTGAAAAATGTGATGAACTTGATGTTGACAATTATGAAAAGTTAGAGGTTCAAGATTTGAGTGATATACATGAAGAAGATATTGTTGAAATTTCAGACTCTGTTGAAGAGAAAGACAATATAATACATGACCTTCAAGATGGTGGAAATAAAAGTAATCAGAATGATCTTACAAAAATCTCTGATCATTATATTGAAAAATCAGACGAACTTAATACCTCAGACATAAATGAAGAAGAAGAAGATATTGTTGAAATGTCAGATGGCATTGAAAAGAATAATAATATAGATGAACACCAATATGAAACAAATGACCTTAAGCAGGAGGATCTATCGGAAACAACTGATTATTGTGGTGAAAGACTAGATGGACTTGATGATGAAGATCAAGGTACTAACAAAGATGGCATTGTATCTGTAGAATATGCAGCTGATGTACATACAGAAAAGTTAGATTTTAATATAGCATCTGATGAAATTGGTGGTAACATCATTGAAAATCCTGAAAACACATTTGTGCTGGGTGACTCAACATTGACAAATATTGTTGAAGAAAATTTTGATCTGGTCAGTAACTTGGAAAAAGTTCCTGAACTTTCAGAGAAATATGTTGAATCTTCTGACAGTTTGGAAAAGAATGAAAAAAATTGTGATGTGGACAGTTATAAATCGCCTAACTTAAGTAAATTATCAGATTTAGTTGCAAGTGGGAGAACATCAGACAAATTCAATGAGGAGTTCCCTAAAAAGAGAGACAAGTCAATTAAAATGGCCGACAATCATGCTACATTTGTAAATACCAGAGTAGAAACAAGATACACATGCCCCAAAAATGTAGAAGGGCGCTGTAACCGTGAAACAAAATCCAACAATTATAATGAAGATAATGAAAGCATAAACCAAATCAAAAATGATGTGCTTGAGCATGAAGAAGTGAATTTTAAGGAAGATAATGCTAAATCTGTGAAAGATTTTGAGGAAAAGAAAGCAGTTGAAAAAGTCCTTGACTTGGAACAAAAGAACGCCTGTGAATCTTGCATAGAAAAATCTGAAGAATTGGAAAAACATGAAAACAGCATTCCATACTGTGAAAAAACATGTAAGGAGATGTGTGAAACCATGAGTGATCATTGCAAAGAAAATGATGAAAAAGGTTCTAACGATGATAATCCAAGTAGAAATGAACTAGCCGAGAGTGAAAAAACAGTTGATAGAAGTGTTAAGAGGAAAGAGAAAATGGAACCATCATTTGAAAATAAAACTGACCAACAAGTTAATAATAGAAGTAATAATAAGGGAGATGGCGATACATTTGTTGATAGAGAGAAATCGGCTAGCATGGCTGACCAGTTAAGTGATATAAGTGTGGAGGAAGAGAACTCAGAACACCAAGGAACTGTTCAGATAAATATCAAGAGTGAATGTAGTGCAAGTATCTTGGATGATATATCTGAAACTAGCATAATAGAGCTGGACAAGATATCCGAAGAAGACATGGAAGAACTTTCTAAACTATCAGATATTAGTGATTTAGATGATATATCTGATACCAGTATTACAGAGGTTCTTTCTGAAGGGAAATCGAAGAAGAAGATCAAAAAAACCATTAATTCCTCTAAAGTTGAGCAAAAAAGTATTCCCAATAAAATAGAAGTAAAAATTGGAAGAAAGAGAGGGAGTTTCATGATACAAGACAAACAAAAGTTACATGTAAATACCAACAGTGGTAACAAGAACACAGTGTTTATACCCCAGCAAATAAAACCAATTTCCAGGAGATTTGATGCATCAAAACATCAGGATTTTATTAGAAGTCGTTATGAAAGAGCAGTTGACCACCATAATACATTTTCTTCAAATAATAAAACAAATGATTTAGCTCCAGTTATTCCGTATGTTTTTCCCAGGACTTCCCCTTCACAACCACAAAATCATGATGTACTAGCAAGCTTTCTAGGTACTTTGGGTATGACACCGGAGGAGTTTGAGAGAAAGTGTGCATCACAAACTGTAGAATCTGTACAAAGTGACAGAAGCACCTTTAACAATGGAAATCCTGACAAGTCAGAATTGTTTGAGACCCCAACAACTAGAGAACCAAAAGTTGATCATAAATCAAAAAGTAAATCGGAAATATCTTCAGATGCATATCACAACAATGAAACAGACAAATCTCAGGTCGAAAAAACAAAAACTCCGGGTTACATAAATACAACAACAATATGGGAGAAATATTTCCAAGCTAAATCTCAGGAATTATTAGAAAGTACACAGACAGGATTAGAAAATCTTCCTTCTGACAAAGAAATCACACATCGTGCAATTGACAGCATACTAAAATCAATTGGATCTGATCCAGCAACATCCCAAAAAATCTTTGATCGACTTTCAAATTTACAAAGAACTGATGAAACAGGAAAGGATTTCTTAGAATTTGGGACCGGAAAGAGCTTTTTGCAGAGTGGTTTTCCACAGCTGGATGTGTCTTTGAGGGAACTTTTAAAGTCTGAAACATCTAACAGTTATCCTCAGCATGCATCAGAAGATAATATTGTACATGCTCAGGAAAGCAGAATGGCTCAAAAATCCTTTCCAGATGATACTATCAAATATGATGAATATAAACTTCGAAGAGAGCGAAATTCAAGGTCACAATCAGTTGATAGATGGTCATCAGAAAACCGTTCAAGATCACGATCGTTTGATAGGTTTTCCTCAGGCAGACATCGTTCTAGATCAAATTCTTTTGACAGATACGACAGAAAGTCGTTTTATCGAAGAAGCTCCTCTATTGGTCGTTATCGTTCCAGGTCAGGCTCAGGTGAGAGATTTGCTTGTAAATACGATTCAACAGGCTTACGTTCCAGATATTCGAATGACCGATTTTCACCACAAAGATATCAATCTCATTCACCGATGGGTAGAAGTAATTCCAGGACACATTCAAGAAACAGACTTTCTGCAGATAGATATTCCAGGTCCCGCTCTAGGGATCGATATCGTTCAAGATCACGTTCTTTGAGTGGGTTTTCTGATAACAGATATCATTCAAGTTCCGATTCTCCAACACGCAGTAAAGACAGCTTTAATTCTTTTGTCAGAAAGAAAAGGCGAAAAGCTGCCTCAGGAAGTGATTGTAGTAATAGTGTCAGGCATCCACATGCCAAACATCGCCGCAAAAGAGCACGAAGTGAGGACTCTTCTTTCAGTGATCTATATTCTCCTAAAAAAGACATTAAAAAAGACAATTTGTTGGATGATTCATGGGATGCATCAACATATAGAGTTGAAGAATCGGATAAATCTAAAAAAAGAAAGCCATCCTCTCATGCACTCCCTTCACATTCACCTTGGGTTACACAAAATCCTGACTACCTTCAGATGCAAGGAAATAGTGCACCTATCTACAGATTTCCAAATTTCCATTTGCCAGCCTCGCATGGAATTAATCCAGTTTATGGTCCATCACCTGCATGTTTAACCCAACCCATAACATCACCATATCCTTTTCCTTTGCCACCATTTTTTCAACCCCATGCTTTTAATATTCCACCTCCTGCATACACAGTTAATAGTCCTGCATTGCCAAATGCAAGAGAACAACAGAATCCCACCCAGCATTTTGATCCCACAACACAGGTTTGTAATGTTTCCTTGGTACCTGGGCAAGTGATACCATCAGGTACAAGTACAAAGAATGAAGCAATAATGACGACAAATGCTAGCTCAAATTTAGTGAAACTTCCTTTAAAAAGTGAAATACCTGTGAGTCAGTCAAGAGAAACAACTGGAAATATTTCAAATGAGACAATAGCTGTACAACAGGAAAATGCTTTATACAAAGCTGTGGTAATTGGTGGAAGCATTTTGCAGGTCATGAAAGAACAAATTGAGAAACCGTTGGAAAGCAGAATGAAAAATAACTTTGATTTAATTAATACAGATGTTCGGATTATAGGTTCAAATGATTGTCCAAAAACTATTGCTGAACTTGAAGCTTGTCCTTTGACACCCTATTTTGGAAGCTTTCCAAATATTGTCATCATAATGTTTGGTGAAAATGATTTGGACAAGAAAGTCTTCCTTTTTGAAAATTTTTATTATACTTTAACAAGATTGATTCATGCCTTGCAAAAAACCTTTCATGTTTCTCATGTTGTAATGTGTGAGATATTACCAATTCCATCTCCAATTAATGTAACAGCTGATTTCTTTAAAGCTAATGTGGATTTAGCAAATAGAAAGCTAATGTCAAGATTGGTGGAATCCAAAAACAATGTGTACTTTTGGAAACATTCTTTTTTAGGAATAGGTGGTTCTGACACAAACTTGACTTCACCAGAAAATATTTTCAGATTTTATTGCAGTATTAAAAATATCCTTGTTCGCAACATGCGAAGACTGAAGCTCAAATATCCTTCGAGAACACTAAACAGAAATGTAGTGGCAGGCTCTTCTATTAAGTCTTCGGTTGACAGAATGGATGACCAACAAGAGTCAAGTTTTCATTGTGAAGAAAAAGGGTCATATAAGAAAAGAAAACTTGAAAATCAATCATCAGTTTTATCAAACAAGATCAAGTGTCAACCGATAAATGTGTTGATTCTTGGGGAGGGTTTAATAAATGACTTGAAAACAGCAATCTACTTGACTTCTGATGAATCCTTGTTGGAAAATTTTGGATTTTCCGAAATGAATGTTACAATATTAGGTGAAAATGAAGTGCCCCAAACTATAAAAGGGCTTTCATGTTACTCATTTGAACGCTTAGAGATATATGCACCTCAAATTATTCTTTTAATGATGGGAGAAAATGATTTGGATAGTAGTACATACTATCATGAGGTTTTCCTAATGGATATTCAGGACGTTATTAGAAAGTTTGGGAAAACATTTCCAAATTCAATTCTTGCAGTATCTGATGTTCAACCAAAAAGTTGCCCAACAGTGATAACATTACCACAGTTGATAGTTCGTGCAAAAAGGATAAACGAAATGATCAGGAATGACATCAGTGAAAGGCCCAAACTATTTTTTTGGAATAGAAATGTTCCTCTTGATATAACTGTAAAGGAGAGGGTACATCTGTTATACAACCAAGTTCGAAAGGTTTTGGAAAAAGCTGTTGAGGTTTTCAGTGGAGGAATGAAACTGCATAGTGAGAAAATGTACGAGAAGGATGGTACCTGGAAAACTGTTATCTTTGGTCACAGTTTAGTAAGATACCTGAGGAATGGAATGAATCATCATAAATATCCCGACACAAAATTGTCACAAAATTTTGATATTCCTGCCCTCTCTGTTGAAATGTATGGAGAGGAAGAGTGTCCCAGCACAATAAAGGAGCTTACTTCTTCCTCAATGGACAGATATTTTAAGGAACACCCTGATATTGTGGTTATAATGTTAGGAGAAAATGATGTTAATGCAGCTTGTAATAATTTACACACTTTAATGCAAAACACAAGGGACTTGATTTTGAAAATAAAAGCTAATGGTGTAACATGTATTTTGCTGGTTGAAGTGCTACCACTGAGAGCATTCCAGACTTTGAACTTCACCTTCCAGCGAGAGGCTATAAACAAAGTGATGGGAAGTTTCAAAAACAATGAATTCAAGGGTGTGTTATATCATAAATTGAATGTGAATAAGAATGATGTTGCTAACATGGATCAGTTGAACAATGTAACTAAGTTATACAGAAGTGTCACAGAAGGTTTATTAAAGGCACTACAACTATGTACCACATTGAATAGTTCTGATACTGCGTTACCCATTACATTAACTAGCCACAATGCCATTGTTGTGGGTAGAGATATAGTTGACTGTTTAGAAAAAAATATCAAGAGTGGTGTACTATGCAAAAATTTTAGTGTAGAAAGTTTGAATGTTAAAATGGCAGGCACAGCAGTGTGTCCTGATAGTATTGGTGATCTCATTATGAACTTTTCTTTTGATAAAGTATTTGATGTTAGTCTTGACATTGTGGTAATTTTACTTGGTGAAAGTGAGGTGGACAAAACAAATTTCATGGTCCAAACATTTATTGAAAACATTCATTATCTGACATCAAAACTACTGAAACTGATGAAGGTACAGTATATTGTATTGTGTGATGTGCTTTCTTTTGTCAGGCCAGTTCATATCAAGCCTGATGTATTTGAACTTCGGAAATCTTTACTTCAAAATCGACTGCAAAATGAGTTTTTGTATGACAGTCGTGTGATATTCCTGTCTTGTAAAAATGAATCTGAACAATTTTTATCACTTGCCAACCATGTTAGGCTATTGTACACAAGTATTGGTGCAGCTCTTAATCATGCTAGTCAAAAAATTAAGGAAGATGAATCCAAAAAACAAACCTGTGAATCAGTACAACAATGTGAGAAAGAATCCATCTCTATTGCATCTCAGTCATCTACAAAGCCACAGCAATTAAAGTCAAGTAGTCTTTGCCAATTATCTGGGCAAAGACGAAAGGTTGCAATTTTTTGTGGGAAGTTGGGTCATTATCTGAAAGCAGCTCGGGCATACTTCAGTACTTCTCTTAGTTTGGAGGCAGAAATATTTGATGACACAAATTGTGCATCTTCAATTAGAGAATTGGTGTCAGGTGATGTCACTTGTTTCTTAAAGACATCTCCAGATTTTGTATTAATTTTGCTGGGTGATGAAGATTTAGATAGCCAAGAGTTTAGTTACAAAGCTTTTATTGCCAACATACAGCAGTTGATATTTCAGCTTGAGGAACACAAAGTATCAGTCATTGTACTGTGTGAAGTACTGGGAAAGAAACAAATGACTTGTGTTTCGGAAGCTGGCTTCAAGATGAGACAAAGAAATGTTAATGAACAACTGAGAATGGAATTCACTTGCCACAAGTCTGTTATGTTCAGTGCTTTTCCACAAAAAATTGAATATGTTGATGAGATTGAATCAGTTCTTGATGATTTCTTAAAGAATATTCATAATGCATTAAAAGAAGCTAAAGATAAAATGATCCAAAGTGTTATTTCAAAACCTCATGACATTTATTCTTCGGACAATAAAATTCAACAGCAACAGTCCAAATATAGATTGCCAGTCAGTAAAGACCAAAAGTTTCCCCTGTTTGCTGACTCATTACATGCTGCCAGTAATAATCCAACTCACAAGGTAGCAATATTTTGTGGTCGATTGGGCCATTATTTGAGGAGAAACCAGAGGCACTTCGCTGATACACTAGATCTTTGTTTAGAAATATTTGATGATACAAACTGTGCATCGTCTATCCAAGATTTGGTGACTGGTGACATCACTTATTTCATGAAGAGCTCTCCACATTTTGTTGTAATTCTACTTGGTGAAGAAGATTTAGACAGCCATCAGTTCAGTTACAAATCATTCATTGCCAACATACAGCAGTTGGTTTTTCAAATTGAGAAACATCAAGTATGTGTCATTGTATTGTGTGAAATCTTGGGCAAGAAACAACTGAAATGTGTATCAGAAGCTGGATACAAGATGAGACAAAGAAATATTAATGAACAACTGAGAAATGAATTCAATCACCACAGTTCTGTTATGTTAAATACCTTTCAGCAAAAAATTGAACATGTCGATAACATTGAACCAGTTCTTGGTGACTTCTACGAGAATATTTTTGATGCATTAAAAGAAGCTAAAGAAAAAACAGTCCGCAACATCACCACAAAATCTGATAGAAATTCTTTTTCAACCAATGGCAGTCTTTATCAGTCAAATAAAGATTTGACAGCAAAGCAAAATCAGAGCTTTTCTCGGGTCATGGAGTCATCCCAAGCTGCCAGTATGAACCAGAATTATAATAACAGAACCATTTTCCCTGCAAGTGAAGCCTGTAAGCCAAGTGCAGCTATAAGTAATAGAAACCAGGGTTTCAGACCCGGAAATACATCATTGACTTACAAACCTTCTCTTCAGCCGTCATCAGTTGTTATTAATACAATTTGTGCTGAAAAATTGGATTGGAATGTAGAAAAACAGTTTGAGGTCTACGGTCCTGTTGGAGTGACAACATCTGAAGTAAGCAACTCTTATAACTTTAATCAAGGAACATTGGCTAGTCAGCCTCACAAATTTGAACATAGTTCATTAAACAATTTAAACCAGTCATACCCATCAGTGGCTACTAACAATCAGGTTCCAAAATTCTCTAACAAATTTTCATATCAAAACCAATTTGATAATGTTTCGAGAGATAAAATGTTTAATGTTCTCATTGTTGCTCACAAGAAAGGTTTCCTTCTTGAAGAAGGCATGTATAGTGAAGCATGTCCTTCCATAGAAAAAAACTTTGGTATCTCGGATGTGAATGTTGAGTTTGTTAGTAAAGACCGATGTCCAGGTTCTATTAAGGAATTGGGTAATACACGTATTGATACACTGTTCAGTCACTGTCCAAATACTATTTTGATAATGTTGGGAGAGAATGATATCGACAGTTATTCATTTGATGTAACTGATTTCATGCAGAATATTGATCGTATATTATTAAACGTGAAAGTAATGCCATTTGAGTGTAAAATTCTATTTTGTGAAATTTTTCCAAAGCAGTGTGAATTAATACATAATGTGGAGTACAAAATGAGAAAAAGTCAGCTAAATACAGCATTGAAGATTCAGTGTGATGCTGATCCAATATGCACATTTTTCTATATCCCTCCAGAGTTTCCAAAAAATGCTCTGTACCATTCAGATATTTCTTCAAAACTTACCAGTCTGTATCATAGTTTGAAGAAGAAGATACAAATGCTTAAAAACAGTTTTATAGTAGAAAGTAAGCAGAACCAAAGGACTAGAAGTGATAGCTTTTTAACAAGAAATAATACAGTATCACGGATGAATATACCAGTGTTATCATCTCACAGCACTGTAATTTTAGACAAACCAATGATCGTCAGCTCATCAGCAATGAGTCACCCACGTGTAGACTTGGAAGGTATGACTGGATTGAAACAAGGCCACAAAGTTGCTGCATCCAACTCAAACATATTAAAGGCAGTATTGTTGGGTCATTCGCCTGCTGATCACTTGTTACAGAATATTTGTGATGGTAACAGTAGAATGGAAAAGAATTTTGGAATTGAATATTTGCAGACTCACATAACTGGCACAAAAAAATGTCCTGGAACCATCAGAGCTCTTGTGAATTCTTCTTTGGACTGGCTTTTCTCCGAGTCGCCCAATATAGTACTGTTAATGCTTGGAGAAAATGATATTGACTCTTTGTCATATAATTTATATATTCTAATGCAAAGTTTTTATCGTGTGGTAGATCAGATAACAAAGAGTGTAAATGGTGTTACTGTTATTGTTTGTGCTCTATTACCAGTTAGAACTCCAAAAGTAGTAACAGCAGATGTTTACAATAATCGAAGAGCTGAAGTGAATAAGAACCTTTGTGGAATGTGTCAGAAATCTAAAGCCTTGATATTCTGGTCTCATCAGAATGTAAGTCAATGTTATATTGATGAGCTGGAGAAGACCATTAACAGTAACTGTCTCTACAGAAGTATCAAAGATGCTCTAACAACTGCCTGTAACTCAATAACTGGTCCAAGCAGTTCTTTTACTACAAATTTACAAGCATCTCAGCAAACAATGAGTTCATCGTATCAAACTATTGATCGTGAAACTGATCACTGTGGTGTAATTGTTGGTGTGTGTTTAAAGCAGCTTAATGAATTAATGTTGAGTGGTATGCACTTTAATATTACAGATACAAACATTAGTATAGAGTGTAATTCTAACTATTTTGCATCTGTTCATCAACTCATATCACAAAATAGTTTGACTAAATTGTTCCAAAGAAAGCCAGAGGTTGTAGTGCTGCAGATAGGAGAGAATGATATAGATTGTGTACCTTTTTCGGTGGATAAAACTGTGTCTAACTTTAAGCTCTTGGTTTACAGGTTACAGAATGAGTGTAATGTTAAGTTTGTTGTTGTATGTAGTATACTTAAAAAGTTCAACCCAATTAATATTGACATCCTGGACTATGTGCAGAGGATGGAAAAAGTTAACAGTATGTTAGGAGAAGAATTTTCGAATGGTAAATCAGTCTGTTTTTGGTTTCACAAAGGTTTGAATGAGTTTTATTGTGATTCAAAGGTCTCAGAAGATGTTGTTAGAAAGTTGTTCCGAAATTGTAGGGGTGCTTTTGTGAAAGGTTTCAAGCGGGCTGCTGAAATAACAAATGATAATTTGAATTCAACACGAGTGCCCTTCTCAAGTTCTGCCACTAGCATACAGAATTCATCTACACTGTTGCAAGAAAGCAAGGCATCAATGCAGGAAATATTAGGCAATCAAAAGCCAAAAGCTCCATTCACTGTAATGATTCTAATTCCAAGCTTAGCAGCCAAACTGAAGTGTAATATAGACAGTCGCCTTGATTCTAGGATGGATAGAAATTTCAGTGTGTCTGATGTATGTGTCAAATTAATTGGTCACACAGAATCGCCTAATAGTGTTAAAGCTCTTCTTGCATCTTCTTTAGACCACTTGTTTCACATCTGTCCAGATGTAGTTTTGCTATCTCTAGGGGAGAATGATGTTGACGATGCATCAAGTACCCCCGAAGACATAGTGAAGAACATTCAGCAGTTGATAGCAAGATTGCAAAGGGAATGCCGTACTTTTCTTGTAGTATTCTGTGAAATATTATCAAAGAAATTTCCTAGATCTGTGAATCAAACACAGTATGAGGCTCGGAGAAACCTTGTGAACAGAATGGTCGTAAATGAGTTAAAGAATCACAAGAATCGTTTTTTCTGGATTCACAAAATGTCAGATTTCTTTATAGACTCTGTTAACAAGGATGAACTTATTTCCTTTTACACCAGTATTCGGGGCGCACTTATCAGGTCCAAGGCAGTTCTGCAGAGTCCAGATATTTAGTTTTAATCATTTACCTTTCGGTCCACCAAGCCATTGAAATTCACTACAGAAACAAATTCGTCACAGGGATTTGATTCAATTCAATTTGAGCTGTGCCGATTCAGAAATTTTAGAATAGTTGAGATATTCTCACAATCCTACCTCTTGAACAAGCTTAAAAATAAGTAATCTGTCATTTGTTGAATGAGGCACCCAGAGGGTGAATTTGCTCCTGCTATCCCATGCTGTGAGCCAGTTTATCCTCTGGGTACCTCTTTCTCCTTAGGCCTGAGACCTTGATTCAGTTTGAGGTTCACAGAGGGAAAATTTAGTGATGGGTAGCATCCCCAAATTCACCCTCTGCTGATGTAATTCTGCAGATGACAGTCTGCTTATTTACAGGCTTGCTCCTGAACTCTTCTTCTCTCATCAGACCTGTACAGATGACCTGATGACAGAAGAAGAGTTCAAGGATGTTCGTCATCTAAAACTGCTTTGATTCCATTTTGGTATATTCCATCTTTATTATTAACTCACTCAAACAGACCAGTCTTTGTTGAATACAATATTTGATAAGAGACAAGCAATATTTACAGTCGTCTGAACTCTGAAGGTGCAATATCATCAATTGAAGGATGGGGGCGTTTTGATTTAATTCAGAATTATGTGCCTGATTTGATGAAGGATTCAAATCATCCCAAAATTTTAGACTCATATGGTTCTACTTTACCTAATGCAGTGGTAGCCAGCCAGCACTGTTCACAAAAATCACCAACAATATTTTTTATTTATTTTATTTTATTTTTTTTGCATCCAAAACATCTTGATCCAGTTAGGGGCCATAAGCCATGTTTTGGGGGGCAATAAACTTCTTAGTGTTCAAGAAAAAAAAAAATTTCGTGCTGTCTTTATGTTGTGTCAGTTAAGGGATTAATATCAGTTGGCACACTGCTGAGAAATGTTGGCAAAATCTCACCAGAAATATGAAAGAAGGAATTCTACTAAAGACTGTTAAACCCCTGAATGCTGATGCCAAAATACTGCCATTTGAAGCAGCAAATTTTTCCTGTTTATGAATTTGGAGTTTAACCAGTTCCATCTTGTTTGTCAGAGCGCATTGAGCTCTGTCAAACAAGATTGAATTATTTAACCCTTTACCCAACGAATCGCCCGCATCCGCCCGCGTAATATGCCAATTCAGCAGTTGAAAAAATATTATTTTTCAAAAAATTTCAAGAAAACCATATCATGTGACCTCTTGTTGGAACGAGCTCGTTCCAACGAGGGGTCACATGATTGGTTTTCTTGAAATTTTTTGAAAAATTTTAAAAAAAATGGTATTTAAAATAATAAATTTTGATATCGTCTGCGTTGGGTAAAGGGTTAACCCTTTACCTAACGTAATGGTCAAAACCGGCCAGCGCTATTCTCAAAAATCGCCAATTAATTTTCATTATTTTTTTCATTTTTTTGTCTCAAAAACATAGGTTATGACCCCTCGTTGGAACGAGCTCATCAAGCTCGTTCCAACGAGGGGTCATAACCTATGTTTTTGAGACAAAAAATGAAAAAAAATAGTTATTTGAGAATTATTTTTGCAAGTGTCGTCTGCTTTTCAGGTTAGGTAAATGGTTAAAGTCCCAGTTGCTTTATGGGAAATATTTGCAGCTGGAAATGTTTGTATTTCAACATCAGTGCGCAGGTGTTAAACACTGGGTGCAATGTGTTTGATGTGAGTAAACAATAATATTAGCAAGTTTTATCTTTCAGTTTGCACATTGATCTGAGTGAAGCCAGTACTTTGTTTTACATTAAGGATCACACTTGAGAAACATTGTCAAAATTTTCATTTTGTTTACTAAAATCAACCTAAGCCTTGGCTTACGAACTAGTTTTTAATGAACTCATAGTGCCTCATTAGAGATCCTCTATGAATTACATGCTCATCTTAACCCTTGTCTCTATTATAAAGCGCAAGGAGAGAGGTCATACCTGATATTTCCTTCCTTGATAGTCCATGCTGTATTGTGATAATAAAAGTGGACAGAGATTTTTGATTGGATCGCAGCTCGTTCACAATCCTGTTGAAATTCTTTGGCCGCATTCATTCTCACAAAATAGTAGAATCGCTCTTCTGTAAAAAAAATGCTGAAATATAGCTTCCCATGGTCACATGGTATGGTTTTGTTATCTTTTTTTTTATACCCCCAATGGGGGTATATAGGATTCGCCTTCTCTGTCCCTGTGTCTGTTCGTCTGTACCGAAATTCAATCATGAATAACTTGTAAAGTATATGGTTGAGTGACTTGATATTTGGTATGCAGGTGTATTCTATTGGTGTATACCCATATTGAAATGCGGGTGTTGTTCAAGATTTTATTTCCAGAGTCATTGCCCTTTATGTACTTAGAATTTGTCTGCCTTGAAATTAATTTATGAGTAATGTGCAGAGTACTCAATGGAAGGACTTCATATTTGAAGTACAATTCTGTTTATTGATGTCTACCCACAGTTCAAGGTCCATCCGTCTGTCTGCCCCTCCGACAGTCGGTCTGTTGTCTGTCCATCCCTAAATTCAATCATGAATAACTTGTAAAGTACTTGGTTGAGCAGGTGTCATTCGAGATTTTATTGCCAGTCATTGCCCCTCCATCTGTCTGTCTGTCTGTCCACCCATCCGACAGTCCTGAAATTGAATCATGAATAACTTGTGGTTGAGTGACTTGATATTTGGTATGCAAGTGTATCCTATTGCTGTATACCCATAGTGAAATGCAGGTGTCATTCGAGATTTTATTGCCAGTCATTGCCTGTTATGGTCTTAGAATTTGTATTTACCCAAAAACTATCATCTATAGTCAGCCTTGCATTGTTAAAAAAGCGGGTGTATTTTTTGTGTCGCCGTATGGTGACACTTTATTTTCCGTTCCTTTTCTGAGTATCAAAATGATGCACCTATACAATGTGCTAACATATTTTTAAAAATCGACTTGATAGCAATCATTATTTTGGGTTGGCCTGCACATTGCTGGGGTATTTCGTCAGCTGTGCTTACGAACATGTCTAGTAAGAATAGGGAGGAAAAATTAAAATAACCAACATTTTGATATGTGTTTTCTGTAAAGGATTAAAACTATTCATGGGAAATAGGCCAAATAACATATTATTATGCCAGTAATTGTTATTGACCAATCAGCTTCAATATCTAGTGACCATATATGAGACTGTGTATCATCGAGCTAACCGTATATAGAGCTTATATAGGTCAGTTCCGACATTTTGTTTATGCTCGCTTCGATGTTTTCCTAATTTCGCATGTTTAACAAACAACTAATAATTTTGCGTGTGTGTCTGTTGAGCAACGTACAACTATAAAACGTTTCTCCCAGTCTCTGAGAAATTTTAATAAACAAATGTAAATAAATTTAATAAATAAATAAACCACTAAAACGACATGAATAGAAGCCAACTGGCACTATCTGAGAGGAACTCAAGCGAGAATAATCTGCCCTTCTCAGTTCATGCAAATATTTTTGAGTTACTCCCCCTGGACTAAATTTTATCGTCTGTTTTGTTTTGATTTAAATGATTGAACTTGAAGGTTGATCGATATCGAACATAAATTATACTTACGGTTGTGTCTCTTTCAAAGGACTGGCATAATAAATACGTTATGGGGCTTTCAGGGGGTAGATATGGTATGTTATAAGCCTTCGGCCTCGCCTAATATTGATCTCACTTCGCTTTATATCACTCCATAACTGCCCCCTGAAAAACCCCATAACTTATAGTGCGGGCACAAAAATGTGAACAGTACACCATGAATTGTAAGCTGTAGCATTCCAAGACATTAAACTAATCAAACATCACTTTCTGAGATTTGGTAACTAAACATTTTCAGTCTTTTTGCTCATGTTTTCCGTGGAGAATCGTCTGATTGACTTACGATTGCTCCATTGAGGTTGCCTTTCATGTATTATACCAAATTCAAATATATTTGATTATTGAAGCGAAAAGCTTATTAAAAAAATCAAGTAAATGTTTTTGGAATCTCTACTTATGCACCAGTGGAGTGAACAGTGTGCAGATGTTTGTTGATGTTTTTCTTGAAAACATTTTCGCTATGGGGGGATTCAACTTGGGTTTAATACCGAGAACGGAAATTTTCTGGTTCGTGTTTTTGAACGTCAGTCACGATACTGGGAATTTTCCGATTTTCTTTTCTGAATATCAGTCCTGATACACAGGAAATTCCTAGGATAGAATCAGTAATCAAAGGTTGCATTCACCAACCATGGATTCCCGATTCTAGTCTATGAATTTCCTGGGCATTCACACCGATTTTTTGTCAGTAACAGGGAAATTCACATTCTCTAGGTTAACCCTTTACCCAGCGCAGAGAATATCAAAATTTATTATTTTAATTACTATTTTTTAAAATTTAAACAAAAATTTCATCAAAACCATATCGTGACCCTGAAAAGGGACAGCTTTTGTGATAACAGTTCTGTAGGTCTGTGTGTGTGTGGTATAACACTGTGATTTTAAAAGTGGACACAGAATTTCTACTGAGTTACTGCCCAGTCATGATTTGGTTGAAATTCTTTTGTGTGTTCCTGCTTACAACACTATGGAATCTGACCTGTCAAAACAGTCATGCAAGATAAAACAAAAATAGTATCGGGAATCAACATTCTTGCATTGCAAGAACATTGATTCCCGATTCTATTTTTGTTTTATTTTTTTTTTTAGTCTAGCTTTTGCAATATTTTATGTAGGAAATCTTGACCATCTGTTTGCAATCAGATCGCGATGAGCTCATTCCAATAATATATATAAGTCATGTTTTGAAGGCAAAACTTATAAAAAATAATAAATTTCATTGGTGATTTTTGTGAATTGCTTTGGCAGATTATTGAAGTTTCATAAGCAATGGTTTATTGAATGCATCTTACCAAGAGCTCATCAGATAGAGAAAAATGGAGAAAACATTGTATTGACTTTTTACCTGTGATAAGGATCAAAACTGGCTAACAGTAATCACTAAAATTATTATTCAAATTTTAGCATTTTTTCATTGCTTATGACCCTTTCACATTATAGCATTTTAATATTGATTATGACCCTTTATGGGAACAAATCCATTGAGTCGATTCCAGTTAGGGATCATAAGTTATATTTTTTAGACAAAAACTGAAAGTGGTTCATTCTGCAAGGAATGCTTTTGCTTGTGTTGTCTATGATTATGTTGAGGATCTCCAATGAGTCTCAGATTTGATTTGAAGATGCTTAACCCTTCACCCAATGCAGACGATATCAAAATTTATTATTTTAAATTTCATTTTTTCCAATTTTTCAAAAATTTCAACAAAACCATATCATGTGACCCCTCGTTGGAACGAGCTCATCGAGCTCGTTCCAACGAGGGGTCACATGATATGGTTTTGTTGAAATTTTTTGAAAAATAATGTTTTTTCAACTGCTGAATTTGCATATTACGTGGGCGGATGCGGGCGATTTGTTGGGTAAAGGGTTAATCCTTTACCCAAAGCAGACAATATCAAAATATATTAATTTAAATATCATTTTTTTATTTTTTTCGAAAAATTTCAACAAAACCATATCATGTGACCCCTAATTGGAACGAGTTCGACGAGCTCGTTCCAATGAGGGGGTCACATGATGTGGTTTTGATGAAATTTTTCGAAAAATAATATTTTTTCAGCTGCTGAATCTGCATATTACGCAGTCGGATGTGGACGATTTGTTGGGTAAAGGGTTAATCGAGTTCACTAAAATTGATCTGAGGTTTATTGAGGATCAGATCAAGTTTAGTTAACAAGTTTAAGAAATGCCATATCAAATTGTGACAAATTATCCATTGGCATAGCCAGGGGGAGGGAGGGGGATCCACCCCCTCCCTAAAAATTACAGTGCTCCCCCAACCCCTTCAAAATGGGAAAATTAATGCACCAGAGGGTCTCAGATTCACTCTCAGGGCATTGAATTTTCAAAATTTTCTTGGGGGAGCCCAACTCCCCTTTGAACACCTTTCAGTCTGTCAGTGACACTGATTCAAAAATTTTATTCATTTCTGTAAACATGATTATTGCCATAGCCTTTGATATGGTGGTTGAACAATCTATGTGTGTGATTAAGACACATGTTGGAAATGGGTCCCACAAAAAATATTTGCAGGACCCACTTATTTTTGTCCCCCCAAAAATTGGGGGGAGGGGGGGGGGCTATTAAAATAGCTGGTGTCTGTCATACATCTGTCCCACTTTGGTTTCCCGATGATAACTTTAGTTATAGTTGGCCAAATCAAATGAAATTAGGTATGTAGGTGTATCAACATAAAATACAGGTCAAGCTTGAATCGGGGTGCATTCCAAAATTTTTGCCAGAGTTATGCTCCTTTTTCAACTTCAAAAATTCATTTTTTGAGGTTTTCCGATAACTTCAGGTATAGTTGGCTAAATCAAATGAAATATGTTATGTAGATGTATCAGCAT
This sequence comes from Pictodentalium vernedei, assembly GCA_031216915.1. Lineage (NCBI taxonomy): Eukaryota > Metazoa > Mollusca > Scaphopoda > Dentaliida > Dentaliidae > Pictodentalium > Pictodentalium vernedei. Next base: position 425,693,401 of record CM062292.1, read on the forward strand.
AAAATACAGGTCAAGTCGGAATGGGAGTGTGGTCCAACAGTTTTTGCCAGAGTTATGCCCCTTTTTTATGACTTTGAAAATTCATTTTTTGGTTTCTCAATGATAACTTCAGTTATAGTTGGCCAAATGAAATTAAATTTGTAATGTAGGTGTATAAACATAAAATACAGGTCGAGTTCGAATCAGGGTGCGGTCTGACAATTTTTGCCAGAGTTGGGCCCCTTTTTCGACTTCAAAAATTCATCTTTTTTGGTTTTCCGATGATAACTTTAGTTGTTGTTGACCGATTCAAATAAACTTTGGTATGTAGGTGTATCATCATAAAATACAGGTCAAGTGCAAATCGGGGTTTGGTCTGACATTGTTTGCCAGAGTTATTTTCCTTTTTCGACTTCGAAAAATTCCATTTTTTTCAAATACCTCAAATTGCACATTTTTGTTTGGGGGGTGGGGGGGGGGGGGAAGGACGTGTGGCTGGTCAGCCTTTTATTAATTCAAAAATATCTACAGATGAAATAAAAAAAAATTTTGATCAGCTATGAAGCATGGACATAAAATATATATCAAATTTAGCATGGTACCCTGACTTTTCTTCTAAGCCATGGCTTCCAGCACACAACCAGTTAAATATTGAAAACATGTACTTGTATTGCTGCTGGTATTTATTTAACTTTTAGAACCATGATCTACTTAGAACGATGTTAATACTTAGTGTTCTTTGACTTTGAGGATTAATGCTCTCTCTTGAGTTTTTTCTTTTATTCATGTTAGGTAAAGGGTTCAGTGTCACCTCTGTTGAACAACAAGGCTTACATTTTATACTTCACACTGTGTCAATTGCAAACGGATAAAAAAATTACGATTTCATCTCATTTCCCACATCATATGATGTAGGGCTACACGGTATATCGATAAACCAATACATACTGGTGTTTAAACCAATATCGATTGAATATCGGTGTAATTACAAAAATGTTGATTTATCATCATTATTTAATTAACCACAATTTAATTTTCAAAATGTCTTTGAGTTTTAACTGTAGTCCCAAATAAATAATATACCTTCACCCAGTGAATCGACCGCATCCACCTGCATAATATACAAATTCAGAAGTTAAAAAATGTTTTAAAAAAAAAAATCAACAAAACCATATTATGCAACCCCCCTCATTGGAACGATCTCGTCAAGCTCATTCCTATGAAAGGTCACATCATATTGTGTTGCTGAATTTTTTTGAAAAATTTGATAAACAAATATTTAAAATAATAAATTTTGATAACGTCTGCGTTGGGTAAAGGGTTAGTTGAACTGCATCATCAAGGCATGCTGATTCATTCCACTGTGATGGCTCAAGTCCTGATTGTGGTTCGTATGTTCAAGAATCTGAACAGCCTTGTAATATACTGGTATACCGCGGTATTTTTTTTAATAGCAATGCCGGTATTCTATTTATTTTATTAGAGTTTAATGACACTTTTGATAGCCAGGGTCACCTTGTGTCTGACAGTTTCACGTTTGGAGGAAGCCAGAGTACCCGTAGAGCAACGACGAGCAAATGTCAGGCTCCCCAGTGTAGTAGCTCTACACAAGCAGAGTTAGCCATGGTTGAAGACAATGGCACCATCGACGTGCAGTACGCCGTAGTACACAATGCCACCGTGCCCCCACATGGGCAATCAGGATTAAGTGTCTTGCCCAAGGACACAACGTGGTTGCTGTAGGTGGGATTCAAACCGAGGACCTCTCGGCATGCAGCCAGTATCTCCACCCACTGAGCCACCAGGCTCCCTTCTGGAATTCAGTATAGAATATCTTGCAGTCCTGTGTGCATAGTATCTATTCAGGGGCATAGGGAAAGGGGAATGTAGGAGGGTAGATATGACATGTTTTATTCTCTTTTACTTGTAATCATGTACCTTCTTACAAGACTTGAGTATATATCAATTCAGGGATGCAGTAGCCGAGAGCATAATATGTGGCGCTCAGAGCCAAAGGTTGCAGGTTCAAACCCCGTTCGGGGAAACAATGCAATGCCAGCGTGGATTCAACCCACACTGCTTCTCCGAAGCACCATGTTCGTGGATGGTGCTGTGCTCCTCTTATTGGGTGAGGACGTATAAATAGCTGTCCCGTGTGCAGTAATTGCTGTGAGAACCCTACTGTGGCGATGGAGCTGCAGCTTGGCAGAATTACCCTACCCCCTTTGTATAAAGTGTATATAGAGTACTCAATTCAGGTAGTTGGGGGATCCAGTATGACCAGTTTGGAGTATGGTACATGTTATCCCTTTACCCAAAGTAACGGCCAAAACAGGCCAGCACTATTCACAAAAATAGCCAATTTTCATTATTTTTTCATCTTTTGTCTCAAAAACATAGGTTATGACCCCTCTTTGGAACGAGCTTGTCATGCTCGTTCCAATGAGGGGTCATAACCTATTTTTTGGGACAAAAAAATGAAAAAAATTAGTCAAGACTTTTGTTCGCAAGTGTCATCTGCTTTTCATGTTAGGTAAAGGGTTAAATACTAGACTATTTTTTTTTTTTTTTTTTATTAGGGTTTAACGACACATTAACAGCCAGGGTCATATCATGTCAGTGACAGTTTTATGGGTGGAGGAAGCCGGAGTACCCGGAGAGAACCACCGAGCAACGACGAGCAGCTGTCAGCTCTCCAACATCGTAACTCTGAACTCTGCAACGTGGCACAGGCAGGGTTAGATGGGTTGAAAGCATGCACACCTTCGACGTGCAGTACGCCTTAGTACACAGCGTCATCGTGCCCCCATGTAGGCAATCGGGGCCAAGTGCCTTGCCCAAAGACACAATGCGGGAGCGCGAAAATACTGTACTAAATGTAAATTTTTTGTACTAGAATCCCCACTAATAATCCAACTACATCATCAATGCCTGTCTTCGTAGAAAACATCGTTTGGTGATGCATTTGGAATATTTTTTCAGCCAGAACTTAAGCAATCATAGTCTCGAAAAATCAGGTTTACAACCACCCCCCCCCCCCCCCCCCCTATACCATCAGTCATCCTCTCCTCCCCTCTATCTTGTGTTTAACAGCTTTAGGACTAAGGGTACCCAGTTTTTAAATTACCCCTATGCATGCTCTGGAACATTCCTCCCAATACTGCATTACTTTCTTCCCCAGTTGGGGTATAAAATGGGCTCTTGCCTAAGTGCTGGTAACTTCGATCAATTTTTGAATGTTATTTTATCTGTAGGAACTCTTGGAAGTGAGGGAATGCTTCAGTCAACACCTGAAGTTGAAGTCCTCTAAAGTGGGCACTTGGGTATAAAGGAGTGGCTAAACGTGATTAATGTTGCAGTCATGATATATGTATGGATTTTTGCATCAGTGATTTCTTCACCCTTTACCCAACGCATCCGCCCACGTAATATGTAAATTCAGCATTTGAAAAAATATTATTTTTCAAAAAATTTCAACAAAACCATATCATGTGACCCCCTCGTTGGAACGAGCTTGTCGAGCTTGTTCCAACGAGGGGTCACATGATATGGTTTTGTTGAAATTTTTTGAAAAATTTGAAAAAATAATATTTAAAATAATAAATTTTGATAAATTTTGATATCGTCTGCGTTGGGTAAAGGGTTAAGTTAAATTTAGATGAATTTTTCATCAAATCTAGTCATGGCTACTTCAGAGCAGCCATGACTAGATTTGATGAAAAATATTTTGAAAATACTCAGTGGGTTAAGGGTTAAAAACAGTAAACTATAGTCTGCTGAACTTGACTCTCTCTCTCCACCATACCACTTTAAAAATGAATGACATTTGACTAGCAATAAAAACAGTCAATTATGCTAACAGCCCAACTCACACCAAGGAAATAGACACAAGTGCTCAGTGTCCTATACTTCACAATAGAAGAGACTCCGAAAGAATGTTGTTATTAATTTTGAATTGATAGGCCTTGTGAGAGTAACAGATTAATGAATCAGGTTGCTAGCGAGTTCCAGAATTTATGGGCAGCTATGGAAAAGTCTCCATATATGTATTAGGAACTATTATATTGAATGAAGGGTAATTTGATGTATTGTACAGAACAGAGTGATTTAGTACGTGGTTACAGATTTGGTGGATATCTCTCCTTAACCTTATCAGCTAGTCCAATAGAAGAGAGAGGATGACAGAGAATTTTCACATGATGGGCCCAAGGAAGTTGACCTGGTAGACCATGGTGTGCAAGTCTGCTGCTGATTCCTCGAACATGTATTGTTGATTGGCAAGAATTACTGAGGATGGATATCCACCCTTTTAGTAGCAAAATACCAAATCTATGTTTGTGTTATTTGTCGAAGCAGGTCATTCACATTTTCACTGGAATTTTTCTTTGTAGTTTGAAAACATGGCAGTGTGAAAAATTCTGTTGTATATTTAACATATCCAGAGTGAAATGTTTCTATGCAATTGCCTGGTTACCCAGTTGCCCCCTCCCCATTACCAGCATTTTTCACCTTTTCACATTTCGTGATCTGTATTTACACTTTCAAGTACTCTGAAAATGCAATAATTTTTTCAAAACACAGTTTATAGCCATGGATGCCAAAAATGACCCTAAAGATCAAAATGTTTATTTATTTATTTACTGGGGTTTAATGACACTTTGACAACCAGGGTTTACTCATCTCGACAGTGTTATGTGTGATGGCAGCCAGAGAGAAGCACCAAGCAGTGTCAGTCTCTTCAGCGTGCTAACTCTACACATGCAGGGTTAGCATTGGTTGAAGACAAGTGTACCAATGATGTGCAGCATGCTTTAGTAAACAGTGCCACTTGCCCCACATGAGCAATCAGATCAAACCATGGACCTTTCGTTTTCAAGTGTCAATTTACTGTAAAATGCTGTAACCACTAAGCCACCATGTGCCCTAACAACTAAATAAACTGGTACTGAAATGATTAATCGGTTTAAAACCAGTTACCTACCTAACCGATTAGAAAAACTGTCAACCGGTTATCCGAAATATCGACAGTGATCATCATTTCATGATTAAAACGTAGTAAATCTACCACTTCTCGTTTGTGATAGATTAAACCTCGAAGCCGCGTTGTATATATTAAAAAATAATCGACTTTGGCGTTAAAGACTTTGTTAATGATTGGCAATTTCCGTGAGTATAAGTAATCGCAGAAACTATTCCATAGTATGTGTACAAACGAACGTTGTCGAGTACTGGACAACGTTCATTTGTATACACACTACGGAATAGTTTCTGAGAATACTGCTTTCCATTTCCTATAGTTTTGATCCCATATTCGGTGAAATAATGGACACGGATAACCAACTATTATCCGGTTATAGCACTCGGTTAGTCGGTTTGCGAAAATGATCCAACCGTTTCAGCCCTAAATAAACATTCAAAACACAGAACCCACTATCAGGGCTCTACTGAAAAGTTTTGAATGCCACTTTAGTGGCTTGTCACTGTATTGATTACATCATTTACTCCACAGTTGAAATATAAAAACAATTGTTTCATTACAGTTTATTGGAGTGTGCCAATACAGTACACTTTCCTCCAACCAGTGCTATCCAATACTGGAAATAAGCAATGTCTCATCTGCAGAATGAGGTCCCCAAAGGGTGAATTAACACTGAATTAAAAACTTTTGTTGATTGTATCAAACACAGTGAGCAAGAATTCACCCTATGAGGAACTCACCCTGCACACGACAGTCTGCTTATGTCCAGGCTTGATGCTATCCCTGCTTGTTTCAAGTAAGTATGATGGAGAGTCAAGACAATTGCTTGGTGATTCTCGCTGGACACACCAGCGTCCTCTACTTATAACACTGTCCCACATAATATCACCCTGGCTGTTAAAACCATTGTTAAGCCAAATAAACTATTTGCTCTGATGAATTCATTGAGCTGACAAGGACATCTAGGAGATGGACAGCTACTTCTGCCTATATTCTTTGCAAACCAGTGGGAATTTGCGAACCCAGCAGTCAACTTTGGTTTGTTTGTTTTTTTGAGTCTTAAGGACTTTTTCAACAACCAGGATCACATTGTGTCAGACAGTTTTACGGGTGGAGGAAGCCAGAGTAACTGGAGAGAACCACCGCAACTGTCAGGCTCTTCAACATGTGCAGAGTAAGCAGCAATTGAAGGCAAGTGCTGTACACTTTAGTAAACAGCACCACAGTGCTCACGCAGTTGGAATTAACTCCTTGCACGCTACTGCCGTACATTCCTGCCCAGGACTGAAAAACTCTAACAACTAAAATAAGAAAAAATTTAGCATGTTTAATTTCTCTTGTAAATTGCATCAAATATTTGATAAATGATTACTGAAATTAAATTTTCTTGAATTTTTCATCAAATCTTGTCAGGCTGCTTTACAGCTGCCATGACTAGATTTGATGAAAAATATTTAAATAAAACTCAGCAGGTTAAGAGTTGAATGATTTATTACCCAAGGTCACACAGTTACTGCTGGTCAGGATAAAAACCTTGGCCTTTCAGTTGAAATCCAGTGCTCTGACCACTCAGCCAGTACAATACTTCTGCATTCTAGGTACCTTGGCAGTTGTTTTGAGGCTAGTATTATCTGCATACACAGGCAGTCAATACATGTACTTACCCAGAAACTACTACTAAGCCACTGGATGTAGACTGTCAAAGTGTGCCAATTTTTACCTGTGTCGCCAGCGACAGAGCAGGTCTAGTAACCGCTCGACTCCGTCCGTCAGTCCGTCCGTCCGAAACACTTTTTCTGTCAAAGTTTTCTTGGCTTCTATGAAAGGGAATGATTTTATATTTGGTCTGCTGCTTCATAATGATGAGTTGTATCGTGTAAGCAATTTTCAGATCTGCCGTGCAGCCACTTCCTGTGTGCCGATACTTTGAAATGTTACTGTACCCACTGAACATTGAAATTTTCCGTCAAGGTTTTCTCGGCTTCTATGCAAGGGATTGATTTTATATTTGGTCTGCTGCTTCATAATGATGAGTTGTATCGTGTAAGCAATTTTCAGATCTGCCGTGCAGCCACTTGCTGTTTGCCGATACTTTGAAATTTTACTGCACCCACTAAACATTGAAATTTTTCGTCAAACTTTTCTCGGCTTCTATGCAAGGGATTGATTTTATATTTCACCTGGAGCCTGATAATGATCAGTTGTATCGTGTATGCAATTTTCAGATCTGCCATGCAGCTACTTCCTGTTTGCCGATTCAATTGCATGCAGCGACGCAGGTCCAGACCCGGTATTGGTCTTGGCTTGTTTTTTTTAAATCTCCAATCTTATATGGGTTAACTCTTAACCTGCTAAATATTTTCAAGATATGTTTCATCAAATCTAGTCATGGCTGCTGTGCAGCAGCCATGACTAGATTTGATGAAAAATTAATCCATAAGTAAAATAAGAAACCCTTGGTGAAAAAATCCATTCAATTTACTGGGAGAAAATATTGTTTGTGGTCTAATTATGATTATTTTGGTGACAAGAGAAACCCTGTGCTGGACAGGAATATCCGCCAGCAGCATACAAAGAGTTAATAATTTGATCTGACATTGAGTTGCGTCAGTGTGAAACCGATTCCCTATATATCTCACTTGGGAGATAACTAGCTTAACAACTTTTAACATTTCTTGATAGTTTACAGCATACATATAATACATTTACATACTGATATGTTGTTTTTAAACATGTATAGTAACTGTTTACTATCCCTTTTATGTAATTATTAAATAGTTAAGTATTTTTGTGAATATAGAGAGAATACTTTGTTTTTGAGTACCCAGTACCAGATTTATCTCACAAGTGACTGCAAGAAAATTTAGGTTTCCACGAGTGAAAACTTACATTTTCCATGCAGTCATGAATGATATAATTCTGCTATGTACTCAAAAACAATTGGTATTATTTTTATAAAAGGCATTGTGATGTTCTAACTCTTCCAGTCGATAATTGGTATCATCTGATGCTCTACTCTTGACAGAAATTATATGAGACTATTTTGTAGTAATAGGGAAGTTCTGTTACTGCTTAATACTACGGTCATCGAGGGATGCGGGATTAAATTATTGTGACAGATTCTCCGTCAAGCCAGAAAATAAGCAGACTGTCATCTGCAAAATGAGGTTCCCAGAGGGTGAATTTAGTGATTCTGCCCTGCATAGCAGGAACTAAACAAAAAGAGGTACCCAGGGGATAAATTGGCCCACTGTATGGGATAGCATCATCAAATTCACGCGCTGGGGACCTCATTCTGCAAATGTCCGACTGCTTATTTCCAGGCCTGTTCTCCATCAAAATTTATTATATATTCTTTGCTCGTCCTAGGAAGACCAACTTGATCTTTACATAGAAATTTTTGTACATCTGTTGATAAGGTTAATTGCATTAAAACACCCAGTGCCGAAAATGTTCAGTGATATTGATCTAAACTTGTTGCATAATGCACCTCACTTCCAGAAAGGTATTTCAGTAGAACCCTTTTAATTGAATAACCACTTTGTCAGTGAAAATCATTCAATTAACAGGAGTATTCAATTAAGAGGGATTTGTTCCTTTGCTGTATTCTAGAGATAAACTAAGTATTTAATCTATTATATCATGTTTGACAGAGCTCAAAGAGCTCTGTCAAACAAGATATATTGATTAAATGCCTGTAATGGATGTACTGAGGCCAAATATGTCTATAAAGAAGGAGAATTTGGTCATCTTCAGGGTAATTCCATGACATATTGCAAGAGTTTTTATTCAATTAACAGGTGTTTAATCTGTAACCCATGTGCAATTAGCAGGGCAAATATGCACTAAAAGTATGGTAAATGGTTTGGTTTTTGGAAATTACATTCAATTAACAGGGTTTTCCTGTGGGAACCCCAGGAAGTGAAGCAGTGCCTGTTCACTGCAGTAAACAGGCTCTGTTTTACTGGTAAAATAAAACCCAGTCACCAATGCTTGGGAGGTGCAAACCCGCTCTAAAATGGGCAACATGGCTTATTAATGCTCAGCTCAGGTCTTGAGTTGATACTCCTGTTGTGGTCATGATTAACCATTGTGCAAAAATATGTGACCTTAACCCTTTACCCAACAAATCGGCCGCATCCGCCCGCATAATACGCGAATTCATCAATAGAAAAAAATTATTTAAAAAAAAATTTCAACAAAACCATATCATGTGACCCCTCGTTGGAACGAGCTTATTGAGCTCTTTCTAGTGAGGGGACGCATGATATGGTTTTGTTGAAATTTTTTGAAAAATTTGAAAAAATGATACTTGAAATAATGAATTTTGATATTGTCTGCGTTGGATAAAGGGTTAAACACCAATACATAAATGAATAAATTAATAGGGTTATTCAATTAAGACGTATACAATTAAGTGGACTTCACTGTACCTTATATCTATTATGGAAATACCTGTAGATATCAAAAAGTGTTTGTTCAAAATTTCCCCCTATCTTGTAAGGTACCATATTACAAAACCACAATAATTAACCCTCCCTCTTCACACTGATGTCGATATATCAGAATATTAAGAAGCAAATTTTTCCCATAATGCAGCTTGAAATTTATCTAATTCAATCTTGAGCTCTGTCAAACAAGATTGAATTGGTTAAATTCCAAGTTGCATTATGGGTAAAAATCTGCAGAATGAAATTATAGTATTTTGACATATGTATGCAGAGGGTTAGAGGTTGGTTGTACTTCAAAAGATAGTCATTTTGTGGCCAGTGGAGGGATTTTGTGCTTGATCACACAATGTGTGAACATCTGCCTATATGGATGAATCATGAATGGTCACCCATTTGGTGATTAAGTTCCAAATCTTGGGCCTTCCACTCCTTCATTCCTGTGGTAACCGTGGAAGTGGAGCATTGCTTGTTTACTTTGTCAAACAAGTTCTACTTCACTGGTTAAATAGGACCTGGATCCAATGCCTGGGGTGGAAGTGGACAGCATAGATATAAACAATTAGTTAAACTTGATTTCATTCCTTTGTTGTGGTCATGAGATAGCTAAAGAAGTTGAAAGTGACCTTAAACATCAATAAATAAATTCTATTCCTTCTGGAATTTCTGAAAAGTTCTTAAACTTGCAGAGGGGGAAATCCTTGAGTCCAAAAAAAATATATTTTAGAGCTCTTGAAACTGCATTAATGTTGTGATAGTGTCTAAATTAGGAGTTCTTGAATTTTTCCTCACACGATGAGTAATGGGGAAAATAATTTTTTACACTTGCCTACACGTAATTACAATATGTGCCATAACGAGAAAGGATGTCTGTTAGAAAGGTATAGAAGATTTTGGGGTGCCCATCCCCCACCCCCTTCCCCTGTTAACCCTGTACAAACGTAGATTTTGGTATATCAAAATTTCAAGCCACCTATTTTTCACAAATGAAAAACGATGAACTTAACCTTTTCACTCTTGTTTGACAAGCTTATTGAACTCTGTCAAACAACATGAAATTTGTTAACCCTTTACCTGACACAAAAAGCAGCACTTGCAAACAAAATCCTTGAATAACAAATTTTTTTCATTTTTTGCATCAAAAACATAGGTTATGATCCCTCAATGCACCGATCTCAACATGCTCATGTCAGTTAGGTGTCATGAGCTATGTTTTTAATTGAAAATTCATATTTTTTACATCAGTGTGCACAGGGTTAACTAATATGCATGTTGGGGGGGGGGGACCAAAAAATGTAACATACCATTCTAACAACAGACAACATCCTTTCTTGTAATGCCATTTTCTTGTGTTATTATAAGTCTCGTGTGCTTTGTTGGCAGATATGCTGTCAGATGAGGCGAAGCAAAAACAATGTTGTTCATGGCAGCTGCCAAGTCCAATATTGTTTTTGCTTAGCCTCATATGAAGCCTTATCCACCAATTAAGCACACCTTAACAGATTTATTTTACAGCACAAGGCAAAATAAGTTGTAGCTTAACTGCAATAAACTAAATATACTGCTGCTCCTCCATTGATAAGATCACAATCGGACATCATTTTTTGGAAAGCTCTCACTGAGAGCTTCCAGAAAATGTCAGATTAGGGTCCTATCAGTGTAGAAAGAGAAAGATACAAAGTTTATAGCAGTTAACCTACAACTTATTTTGACTTGTTCTGTACCAGCTGTGTAAATCCGCCAGTTCACTTCTACAAGAACCTACTTACAGCCTGATCGTTTGTATTTGATGTGTTTTCAGAATGTCCATTTCTCTTTTTCTGCAACATCTTGTTCAAACAAATTTCCACAATATTTCATGGTGCAACAGACCAATTTTTACACGTTTTTATTAAAAAAAACATCTGTTTTGCATGATGCAAGGGAGCTAACACGGTTTTCACTCAATTTATACTTTATCGATCGGTTTATAAATAGCTCAAGACTGCATTAAGCTGGGAGATATTTTGGTGTCGCACTCTCGGCGATGTGTATTTATTAGATGTAAAGTTATATATTTAGAAACCAAAATGGCGTCTGCTGCGAGGTGTCAGTATGTGGCGCAGGCTTGAGTGACTACTACTGCATGCTGATTGAAGCTTGCTGGTAAAATAAAATTACATATAGGCCAATGTAAAAATACCTGTTAGTCTCTTTTTTTTTTTTTTGTTCTGCAATGGTTCTTCGCCATCAATTATATTGGGTTGGAAGGCTGTTTTGGAATGGAAAAAATAGACTTTAGTTAGATGAAAGAAGAATTTGTTGGCCAATTAAACTAAATTTGTTTAAATTTGTACATAATTGATTATTAGAATACCTACATATTGATACATATGCATTCTCTCAGATATTTAACCCTTTACATTAGAGCTGTAGGTTAACCGAAACCGAACCAAGGTTTTTGGGGTTTTTTTAAAAACCGAAACCGTCGACATCTCGTAATCTAAGGTTTTTCGTTTTTCATTAAAATACTCTCTTGCTGCAGAAATTCACAGAATGTAGCCATCCCAGAGTAGTGAGAGTACCCAGACACTGCCAATGGCAGTGTCTGGGTACTCTCACTACTCTGGGAAGGCTAGCCTACATTCTGTGGATTTCCGACATTTCAGTTTAGTTGCGTTTGCAGCTTTCCTCCCGTTGCGTGTAGGTGTCAGACCTCGAAAAATGGCCAAGCACAATAAAAGTTCTGTATATTTAGGTAATTATTATATTGGCCTTCCTGATTCTTCATGTATTATAGCTTATTCGGGCATTCATTGAGTTTCCTTCAATTTCACTGCCATTCAGTTGTGATCCCGGACATAATGACTTTTATTGAATTTTATTTGGCTTCATGAACAAACCGAAAGCCGAACCGAGCCGAGGTTTTACTCCACCTGAAAAACCAAAACAGGACTAGAAATTTAAAAACCTACAGCTCTACTTTACATACAGAATGGCTGCTATGGGCCGGTCTCTTTCCACGAGGGTTCGCAATATTTCCACAACCCCAATAATATTAGATTGTAAACACTATTTATAGGAAAAATCATCAAAAATTTAATTAATAAAGCACCAGGTACAACCTGGTGCTTCATTAATTAAAATTTTGCTGCTGATGATTTTTTGTTACCTGGTAAACATATCCGTGGACATCACTGCGTACACATGGATTATGACCATGACCAGTCCAAGGCGAATGTTCTGTAACAAATTGGCTGCATTCCCCACGTAATTTACCAGTTGGGCAGTTGACAAATTTTCGTCAAATATTTCAATAAAACCATATCATGTGACACCTTCATTAGACTGAGCTTATTATCGAGTCTTCTGATGAGGTGTCAACATGTTTTGGTTTTGAAGAAATTTATTGAAAATCTTAACATATTAAGGCCCACAAAGTTGATCATCTATTTCTCAGGCCTTTTTTTTTATCTTTGTAATTATTTCTTTGCCATCAAAAGTCCATGTTATTGGTTTGTTTCATGTTTTAGGTCTCATAATCTACAGAATAGCATGGATGATGGTGTATTTCATCCCTTGAGTGCAAGAAGGCTTTGCAAAGCTAAAGCATTGCAAAGCCTTGTTGCACTCAAGGGACAGATTTATTAATTTTAATTAAACTTGGGTGAAATGTGAGACATAAACCATTTAATTTTTATTTTTTTCAAGTTTACATTGGTTATAAAAAGAGAGCATGCAGCAGCCAAAAGGACGATGTCGGAGGGCCTGAGAAACATTTTTTTTACTTTTTAGGCCTAAAATAACATTTTGAAATTGTGTGCATTGAGTAAACGGTTAAACTACCATATTGCATGACTGTGGAAAAAAAATATAGCAGTGCTAGGGTGGTCTGTTGCTCCTGCAAACCACCAGTTGTACATCTCTGCTTTGAAGTAGTTAAAAATGTAACCCACTCTCAAAATGGAAATTTATAAAAAATAAGGCTTCAGCAATACCATTTTGCACCAGAGTGATGCCCAAAGTATGAAGATCAAAGATGTTTATTCCCTCTTTGCTGAGTGCCTGAGTCATAGATTTTCCCTTTTGGTGAAGATTATCCCTTTATTGGGAGGTCTCTGAGATCACCAATATCCACGTAACTATTGGAAGTCAAGTTGCTTTATATTTAATACACACTCTGATGTTGCAATGTGAGTTACTTTTTGTTTCATAATGTATGTTTTCCAAACCTTTTTGATTCTATTTTCATGTAAGTATTGTTTTAAATTTAGTTTGATTGAACTTATATATTTTGTTATCAGATTTTAAAGTAATTTTTGTCAACTTGTTTTCTGACAATATCCAGTGCTTTTGTTGAAATGTTTGTTGTTTCTGGCCTGTCATGTAAAAATATTAGTTTATAAAGAATTACTTTTCTGTGGATTTAGAGATGACAGTTGGTCAAAATTCTTGGATTTGCGACTTTTGGTTTGTAATTCCATGCATAAAGTTATCATCAGCATTGTGCATTTTGACAAAACATGAACAGTGAGAAGACTCCACTTTGTAATTTTCAGCTGTTGTGATTTTTTTTCATCATGCAGGACAGTGAGCTTGTCATGTAGTTGACAACTACCAGTATATTCTATTTCTTCTGTCACGTAAACTTCTATTTGAATAAATGGCAGATAGAGATATTGGTATTGGAATTTTGAGTTCAGTATCAGTTTTTTTTTTTTTTTTAGGGGAATACCTTGGTATCAGAACGGTATTCGATATCTAGCTTTACTATGATTTGCTGATAGTACCATAAGGGAAATCACTGCATGAAAATACAGAATAAGTTGTTCTTGTATCATTCTACCACTGCACTACAAATGCCACTGTCAGTGAGCTCAACATTGGCATTCTTTTGTCAACACAAACCATATTTACAATGATTTTGTGACTTGCTCTGAACACACCTTAACCTTTAAAGGCCCATTTCAGGCTTTTACGATCTCCGAGCATTTGTACTGACCATGTCATCTTTAGGAGGTGATTTCTGGAAAGACTTGGCTACAAATCACTGCTGGACATGTAAAAGTTGTAGTCTAGTGGGAATTCAGGATAGTTGCCCAGGCTTTAAGGGTTAACAAAACTGAAAAGAAAATTGATCAAGTCTTCCATGAAAATAAACACTTGAGCTGCTACCAAGTTCTTATAAATAATAAATGTAGGAAAATTTGAGAATACAGATAGTTTTGCTTTTCAGTGATTTGTTCAGTTTGGTTTTTCGGTACCCTCCATGATACAGTAGAATCCTCTTAATTGAATATCCATTTTGCCAGTGAAAATTATTCAATTAACAGGAGTATACAATTGACAGGGATTTGGTCAGTTTCCTGTGTTCTGGAGGTAAACTGAGCATTTATTCTGTTATATCTTGTTTGACAGAGCTCATAGAGCTCTGTCAAACAAGATATAATAGAATAAATGCCTGTTTTGGATGTAGTGAGGCCCAAAAGGTTGATAAATAAGGGGAATTTGGTGCATGTAACAGTAATTTTTTCAACATATTACAAAAATTTATATACAGTTAACAGGAGTTTACTCTACAACCCATATGCAATCAACAGATCAAATTTGTTCTGAAGGTACGTAAATGGTTTTGTGTTTGAAAATTATGTTCAGTTAACAGGGATATACAATTGAGGTATCCAATTAAGTGGGCTCCACTGTATTGGTATATGTTTTTGATATATTACCCATCTCTAACGATAGACACACTAGTTGCTAGTCCCAGAATGCCAATGCCGGACCTTACTGGACTAATTTTTTTTGTTTTTTCATGGTGTTTACCATTATGACCTTTCCTTAATCATGTCTTGAGTGATTGAAAGAGAGTATGTCGAGTGGCCATTTAAAACTTCTGCATATAGATATAACGAAAATTTGAGGTATTGATGTGAGTGAATAATTATGAAAGTATGTGTCCACTTTTGAACTTTGCAGGTCTTTGATTCTTGCCAACCTTTAGCACTAGGATTCGTAAAATATATTTAGTTATGAATGTTACATGCAAATATTAATCCTCTTCACATTAATGTCAAAATGCCATAATTTCAAGCGGCAAGGTTTTCTCGCAAGGAATTTAACTGGTTCAATCTCCCCATGAGAATCCTGGGAAGAGAAACAGTGTTTGTTTACTTTGGTAAACAAACTGTTTTACTTGTAATATAGGACCCGGAAACCAATGCCTGGAGTGGAAATCCTCTAAAAAGTGCAAGATACGTATAAAGGATTGGATGAACTTGACTTATATACATGTTGCAGTCATATTGTGCAGAAATATGTCATCTTAACTCTTAGAAGCTTGGGAATCAGAATGAATTTATTGAACATGACATACTGCGAAAAACGTACAGTAAAGCAGGTGCTTCTTGTCAAGTGTAATAGGCCAACAACACTTGACTAGAAGCACTTGCTCAGTGTTTAATTCTCCCTCAGCCCAAAGATAGCCGAACCGTCAGCCAGAATACCTGCTGTATTACATCACAGGCAAGAAAACTCGACTCCCAGCTTCAAAGAGTTAAACACCAATAATTAAATAAATAAATAAAAAAATAAAGAAATAAATAACTGGTTTGGTCTCCAAGAGTGTTGGTAGCAGGGGGCAGGAGGGGGGGGGGGGAGGGGGAACGGAGAAACTCTTGATTATTCTTTTCTAACATATTTTATGGGTGTCAATGGGGATGGGGTGGGGTTTATAATGTAGAGTGTGGTCAATCATCACCAAACAAAGAAGCTATACAATTGGTGAGTTGATTTCTAAAGCTTTTTACCATCCCTTGAATGGAAGAAGGTACCATCTACAATACTTTAACCATGCAGATGGAACCTTGTTGCTTGGAAAGGATGATATACAAATAATGTCAGTACTTTTGAGTGTCCCATTATAATTTGTGATACATACTAAACCTGTGGCCTAACTCATACTGAGAGTTGAGTGTCCTTTTTGATACCACTGGCCACTTCCCTTTGTATGCTTTCAGCACTCGTGCATCTGCACACGATTGTCAAAATACCAGAATTTTGAGTGGCAAGTTTTTCCCACAAGGAATTTAACTGACTGACCTTTACCCTAACCCTTTACCTTACACAAAAGACAGGTATCACTTGCAAACAAAATTTCTGATTAATTTTTTTCATTTTTTTTTTGTGTCCAAAACATAGCTTGTCACTCATTGGAACAAACTCAATGAAAAAGAAGAAAATTAAATGATGATTTTTGTGAATAGCGCTTGCCAGTTTTGGGCATTACTTTGGGTAAAGGGTTAACCTTTCACCTAACATAGTGACCAAAAATGGCCAGAAAGTTAACCAAAATGAGCCTACAACAGTCTAAAATATCTGATGTAGGCTCATTCTGGTTCTAATGATATCCTTATTTGTATGGTTTTATTGAACAATTGTGAAATTTGTTTTCAAAAAATGTGAAATTTAATTTACTTTTTACAAATACTATGTTAGATTAAAGGGTTAAACTTGCTCTCAAACAAAGACAATAGTTCACTGCCCAGATCCAAGTATGATTTCTGTCCTTGAGTGAGGCACATGGAGGATTATTTCATGAGGAGATAAAATCATACTCGAATCCGAGCAGTGAACTTTTGTATTTATTTTATTTTCTCCTTATTTGTTTTCCCAAAACAAGCCTTTATAATAATTGATTCTGTGGCTATTTTCAACACGTGAATGTTGTGATAAAAAATTAAAAATAGTCTGTCATCGCTGAGAATGGAATACGATGCTGGGATTGGAATACCATTTTCGGCGATTGACAGTGGGAATACGATTTGTTGTCTGGGAAGAAAAATGAATGAAAATAAAATCATATAATTTACATGTCCTTCATATATTATAAAAGTTGGTGTGGTGGGATCTAGGTTAATAATAGAAGTTTGCCATCATGTGCTTAATTGCCTCCGAAAGGTTATTTTCACAATTAATCCGATGATAGAGTTATCAGTGTGTGATGAATTTTATTCAACTTTCTCCCACACCGGCATATAATGATATAGTTTCTGCATATGGTAAAGATGAGCGTGGCAGTTTGAGGATTGAAAAAAAAAATTTGCCAATATGTTTATGCCTTTAGGAAGAATCATCCACATGGATGTCTTTTCTTTGTTCTGAATTTCTCAGAGAAGCTAAACCTGCGCTGTTAGTGGCAGCCAAAGGTCTTGAAAGTGGTGTTCAATCTTTAAGAAATCATTGCAGTACAGTGGAACCCTGTTAATTGAATAGCCACTTTGCCAATGAAAATTATTCAATTAACCCTTTACCTAACATGAAAAGCAGACGACACTTGCAAAAAAAATTCTTGAATAACTAATTTTTTTCATTTTTTGTCTCAAAAACATAGGTTATGACCCCTCATTGGAACGAGCTCAACGAGCTCGTTCCAATGAGGGGTCATAAGCTATGTTTTTGAGACAAAAAATGAAAAAATAGTAAAAATTAATTGGCGATTTTTGAGAATAGCGCTGGCCGGTTTTGGCCGTTACGTTGGGTAAAGGGTTAACAGTATTCAATTAACAGGGATTGTGTCACTTTCCTGTTTTCTTGAGAAAAACTTAGCATTTATTCTATTATGTATTGTTTGACAGAGCTCCATGAGCTCTGTAAAACAAGACATAATAGATTAAATGCCTGTATTGGATGTACTGAGGCCAAATATCCCTATAACCAAAGGAAAACTGGGGAGAATATAGAGTTAACTCTATAACCCTATAACCTATATTCAATTAACAGGTCAAATTTGTACTGGAGGTATGGTAAATGGATTTGAGTTTGGAAATTATATTCAATTAACAGGGATATACAATTAAGAGATATCCAATTAAGTGGGCTCCACTGTATCATTAATTTATGATACTGTTTTGATTATTGGAAAATATAAATGTTAACATAAATAAATATACAAAATGTCTAGTTTTTTTTTTTCCTTTTTTCCCCCCAAAAAACTTAACTGAACAGCATTTATGACCAATTGTTGTGTGCTGAAATAATCAACTTCTGTTAAATTCTCATATTAGGCCTAAAAAAATAAAAAATCTGTTTCTCAGGCCCTCCTGCATGGTCCTTTTGGCTGCCACATGCTCTCTTTTTATATCCAATGCAAACTTGAAGAAAAAAAAAAAAATTAAATGTTTTATGTCTGATATTTTACCAAAGTTAAAAAAAAATTGATAAATTTGTCCCTTGAGTGCAAGAAGGCTTTGCAATGCTTTAGCATTGCAAAGCCTTCTTGCTCTCAAGGGACGAAATACACCACCACCCATGCTTCTCCGTAGATTTTGAGGCCTAAAACATACCAAGGACACAAACTTTTGGTGGAAAAGAAATAATTACAGAAATAAAAAATGAAATAAAAACCCGCTCGCCTGCATGAAATTTTACAAATAATGGCCTGAGAAACAGAAGATCCACTTTGTGTGGTCTTAGACGAATAAGTACTTCACCTCAATTTAAAATGATGTTAACTGGACAGCATATTTGACTTGTTGTTGTGTGCTGAAGTATTCATCAACTTCTGTAACGTTCCCTTGATTTAAAACAATTGCCAACGAAGGCAGAAACATATTTTAGAAGAGACTATTTTTTTTAACAATTTTTTGATGCCTGAAATCAGTACAGAACCTGGAATGATTGGAAGTCATGTATGTGATTGCATTGATTGCCTAACCAGTTTTGTCTGATTTTGACAAGAGACAAACTGGCTACCAATTTCTCTCCTTTATATCCATATATATGTAGACTATCTTGTCAAATTAACAGTGCTGTTGTATTGCCAAGTGTTACTGGAGCTCATCTGTGGAGTTATAACAGTTTACATCACCATCTTCATGGAAGTCAAGTCTCTATAATATCGATAGATACAATATGTGTAGGGTGAGCTTGAATTTGTTTAGCATTCATTCAGGATAATCTGTGGAACCATTTAAAATGGTGAGAATTCAGAATTTTGTAATTCATTTTGATTTTTTTTTTCTTTGACCCTTTACCTAACATGAAAATCAGACGACACTTGCAAACAAAATTCTCAAATGACTAATTTTTTTCATTTTTTTGTCTCAAAAACATAGGTTATGATCCCTCATTGGAACAAGCTCGCTCCAAAGAGGGGTCATAACCTATGCTTTTGAGACAAAAAATGAAAAAAATAATGAAAATTAATTGACAATGTTTGTGAATAGCCCTGGCTGGTTTTGACCATTACGTTGGGTAAAGGGTTAATCGACACCAGTTGATAATGCATGTCAAAATCAACGTTTTCTATTGATATTATTGTTCCATAACATGGCTAAATTTGTTGGAAAATAATAAATTTCAACCTCAATAGAGAAATCAGAAAGTTTTGTTGTCATTTTGTCACTTTCTTTACAGAGTTTATTGAGTACAGTCTGACTGGATTCGATGGATATTATAGAGTAACCCTGTTAAGCAATCCTGGAAATAAGCAGACTGTCATCTGCAGAATGAGGTCCCTTGAGAGTGAATTTGGTGATGCTACCCTGCATTACTGACTTTAGCCTCTGAAACTCAATCTGAATCATGGTCTCAGGCCTAAAAAGAAAGGGGTACCCAGAGGATAAATTTGTGAATTCAAGTTCACTGTATGGGATAGCATCAGCAAATCACCCCTCCCCCCCCCCCCCCCCTCCAGGACCTCATTCTGCAGATGACAGATTGCTTATTTTCATGCTTGGCGTTAGCCTTAACCCAACCCAAAATGCTGATGCCACTTGCAAAATATTTCTTTAACCCTTAACCCAACGAATTGCTCGCATCTGCCCACGTAATATGCAAATTCAGCCGTTGAAAAAATATTATTTTTCAAATAATTTCAACAAAACCATATCATGTGACCCCTCGTTGGAATGAGCTCATTGGGCTCGTTCCAACAAGGGGTCACATGATATGGTTTTGTTGAAATTTTTTGAAAAATTTTAAAAAATGTTATTTAAAATAATAAATTTTGATATTGTCTGCGTTGGGTAGAGGGTTAATAACTAAAAGGGTACGCGGTGGCTCTGTGGTTATGGCATTGAACTTCAAACTGAGAGGTCCAGGGTTTGATCCCCGCCAAGGGTAACTGTGTTGTGTCCTTTGGGCAAGGAACTTATTCCTGATTGCCCACATGGTGGGACACAGCGGTGCTGTGACCAGTGCACACTGATGTTCAACGATCAAACCTTCAAGCTGCAAATTAGTTTATTCTATAATTCAACTACAAATTTAACCAATTCCTTCTTTTTTGAAAGAACTTATTGATTATTGAGCTATTTCAAACAAGATTAAACCTGTTAAATTCTAAGTTGCATTATGTGAAAAATTACTGACAGACAATAGAATTATCACTTGGGGATGCGACGTATAAGTGGATGTGATTTGGCAGTGTTCTTTGGAGGTCGGCTCGGTTACTTCTTACTTATTTTGTTTCTTCCTTTTCTTCTGCGGAGGTGGAGATTACTTTACTTTTGACAGTGGGGGGGTTGAGGTTCCGTCTTTTACCTTCTACCTAAGGAATCGGCCGCAACTTACCACGTAATTAAAAAAATTAAGCTGTTGAAAAAAAAAAAAAAAAATTCAACAAAACTATATCATGTGACCCCTCATTGGAATGAGCTTGTCGATTTTGTTCCAATGAGGGGTCACATGATATGGTTTTGGTGAATTTTTTGGAAAAATTTGAAAAAAAAATTAAAATATAAATTTTCATATCATCTGCATTGGGTAAGGGGTTAAGTGATGAGCTTGATGAAAGTGTTTTGTTGCCATGGTGTCATTGGAATGGAATGTGTCTGTTGCCTTTCTGTGCCAGCTGGTGCTTTAGATCCAGCATAGACTCCTTGTGGTAAGCATCCATCTCGGCTGGGGACCGTGGTGGCTCAGTTGCAGACTGTTGGACTTCTATGCTAGAGGTTCCGAGTTCAATACTTGTTCAGGATGACCTGCGTTGTGTCCTTGGGCAAGGCACTTTATCCCGGTTTCCTATATGGGGCACGATGATGCTGGCTGTGTCCCCGTGGGAAACCCATGAGTGTGGTGGCCGAGTGGATAAGTGTGCTGGTCTCTCATGCCAGAGGTCCCGGGATCGATCCCCGGTTGGGGGAAAGTTCTCGAGGTGTCCGAACACTCTCTGTCAACATCAGTTGTGGGGTTGATGCTCTCACAGTGTACCGTCCTATCGGGTGGGGACGTAAAATGGCTGTCCTCTGTGCAGAGAGAGACACGCTCCGCGCAGGCTAAAGATCCCTTCATAGTATTCAAGAAGAGCTAGGCCACGAAGTTGCCACTATGAAGGTCATCCCACACAGCTACGCCATTGGGCCAATGAGAGGCGTTAATATAAGTTGCATAACTTGTTTGCCAAAGCTTGTAAAAACAAATAAGATTTTTAAAAAAAACAGGAACGAAAATAGAAATATTTTCAAAGGCCCATATTTCCCAAACGACACTGAACAGAGAAACTGTTATTTGGTATGAAGCATCCTTAGGAACAGTCGAATGGAAAGGTAAAAAAAATTGCTATCGGCTGTATCAGGGTGTTCTAAAAAATGCTAAGTCAGCATATTTGAAAATTTTTTTTTACAAATTTTCTATGGGTGACCATCTGAACGATCAATTTGGACTCCTGCATTGTCTCCTTGGGTAAGGTACTTAACCCCGATTGTCCACATGGGGGCACGATGACTCCGTGTACTAAGGCATACTGCACATACTGCACATCGATGGTACGCATGTCTTCAACCAATCTAACCCTGTCTGTACCGTAGTGCAGAGTTACGATGTTGGCCACGCCCAAAAAGTGTGCTTAAATCTTAAAAAATCTTCTCATGAACCAGCAGTAGCAGAGACTTGATACTTTGTGTGCAGCTTCCTTTTGAGGTGGAGACTCAGATTTGTTCAAGAGAAGTTCGAGGAGCATTATTTGCCTTCGTTATGGGAGGGGCAAGAATTTTTGCCAAGTCCCAAATTTCTATTTTCCAAACCGAGAGGCAGATTTGAACCAAATTTGATATGAGGGCTTATTGGGTCATAAGTACTTAATTTATGCCCAATTTGTTTTTTCCATCACCCCGTGGCAACTGCAGGAGCTAAAAAAATAGAAAAAAATTAAAATGCCCATATCTCCAAAACTACACGGCACTGAGAATTCTTATTTGGTGTGAAGCTTCCTTAGGACCAACAGAATGGAATGGTAAAAAAAAACACTGGGTATTAATGGGAAAAACATTTAACACTACTTTTCTCCCAAACCACTGCTCCAAAAGCTTTCAAATTTCACATATAACTTCTTTGGAAGATTGTTTCATATGTTTATTGAAATCAATACCCTGGGGTCCATATTTGGGCTCTCTATGGGAGCCCAAATGTGTAAATGAGGAATATTCTTTAAAAATCTTCTTCAGATCTGTCAATAGGAATCTTTTGATATTTGGTATGCAGCATGCTTAGGGAGGTGAGATTCAAGTTTGTTCAAGCCAAATCCCTGGGTTCATATTTAAGCTGAAAATTTGGGGTCCCGGTCCAGACTTAGAAATTATGGACCAAAATCCGGAAATTAGTTTTTAGCTCACAGAAGGGAGCTTAACTTGTCACTTGCCATCCGTCGTCGTCGTCCGTCGTCGTCGTCCGTCGTCGTGAACATTTTTCAAACGACTTCTTCTCTGAAACCACTGGTCTGATTTTCACGAAACTTCATGTGGGTGTTCATTACAATATGGCAATTCATGTTTGTTCAAATGAAATGGCCATGTCCCTTGGGGGCTCTGTATGGGGCATAACTCTGATAGCACCATATGAATTATAGAAAAATTATTAAAAAATCTTCTTCTCCAGAACCAGTGGGCAGAATCTTTTGATACTTGCTATGCAGCATCTTGGTATGGGTTTGATTCAAGATTGTTCGAATTGGACCCCTGGATTCATATTTGGACTCACTATAGAAACCCAAATTCCAACTTAGTGCATTTCAGGCAAATTTCTTAAAAAAAATCTTCTTCTCCAGATCCAGCAGGCAGAATCTTTTCATATTTGGTATGCAACATTGTGGGGTGGATCTGATTCAAGTTTGTTCAAATCGGCCCCCTGGATTCATATTTGGGCTCAGTATAGAAGCCCGAATTTGAACTTAGTGCATTTCAGGCAAATTTCTTTAAAAAATCTTCTTCTCCAGATCCAGCAGGCAGAATCTTTTGATATTTGGTATGCAACATTGTGGGGTGGATCTGATTCAAGTTTGTTCAAATCGGCCCCCTGGGTTCATATTTGGGCCCAGTAGGAGCCCAATTTGAACTCAGTGCATTTCAGGCAAATTTTTTTAAAAATCTTCTCAAGATCCAGCAGGCAGAATCTTTTGATACTGGGTATGCAGCATGCTAAGGTCGGTGAGATTCAAGTTTGTTCAAGTCAAGTCCCTGGGTTCATATTTGGGCTCACTGTGGTAGCCCGAAATATAACTTAGTTCAAAATGAGGAATTTTCTTTAAAAATCATCTTCTTCAGATCCAGCAGTCAGAATGTTTTTTTTTTGGTATGTAGCATCCTTAGGGGGGCGAGATTCAAGTTTGTTCAAGCCATGTCCCTAGGTCCATATTTGGGCTCACTGTGGAAGCCCGAATGATAACTTAATTCAAAATGATGAATTTTCTTTAAAAATCTTCTTCTTCAGATTCAGCAGTCGGAATGTTTTGATATTTGGTATGCAGCATCCTTTGGGGGTGAGATTCAAGTTTGTTCAAGCCATGTCCCTAGGTCCATATTTGGGCTTACTGTGGGAGCTTGAATTGTAACTTAGTTCGAAATGAGGAATTTTCCTAAAAAATCTTCTTCTTCAGATCCAGCAGTCGGAATGTTTTGATATTTGGTATGCAGCATCCTTTGGGGGGTGAGATTCAAGTTTGTTAAAGCCATGTCCCTGGGTCCATATTTGGGCTCCCTGTGGGAGCCCAAATTATATTTTAGTCAATATGAGGAATTTTTAGCTCACCGAAGGGAGCTCAACTTATCTGTTCGTCGTCTCTCGTCGTGAACCTTTTTCAAACGACTTCTCCTCTGAAACCACTGGTCCAATTTTCACGAAACTTCATGTGGATGTTCATTACTATATGACAATTCATGTTTGTTCAAATGAAATGGCCATGTCCCTTGGGGGCTCTGTATGGGACATAACTATGATAGCACCGTATGAATTATAGAAAAATTATTAAAAATCTTCTCCAGAACCAGTGGGCAGATTCTTTTGATACTTGGTATGCAGCATCTTGGTATGGGTCTGATTCAAGTTTGTTCAAATCGAGTCCCTCAACCAATATTGGGGCTCGCTATGGGGGTGTGCAATTTAAGAAAAATTCTTTAAAAATCTTCTTCTCCAGAACCAATGGGCAGAATCTTTTCATATTTGGTATGCAGCATCTTGGTATGGGTCTGATTCAAGTTTGTTCAAATCGAGTCCCTTGAGCAATATTGGAGCTCCCTATAGGGGCTTCAATTTTTCCATAGAGCAATTTAAGGAAAAATCTTCTTTTCAAGAACCAGTGGGCAGAATCTTTTGATATTTGGTATACAGCATCTTGGTATGCGTCTGATTCAAGTTTGTTCAAATGGAGTCCCTTGATCAGTTTTGGGGCTCACTATGGGGACCTAAATTTTTACTTAGTGCAATATAAGAAAAAAATTTAAAAAATCTTCTCCAGAACCAATGGGCAGGATCTTTTGATATTTGGTATACAGCATCTTGGTATGGGTCTGATTCAAGTTTGTTCAAATTGAGTCCCAGATCAGTATTGGGGCTCACTAAAGGGGTGTGAATTTTTCTTAGTACTTAGTGCAATTTAAGAAAATTTCTTTAAAAATCTTTTTTTCCGGAACCGATGGGCGGAATCTTTTGATATTTGGTATACAGCATCTTGGTATGGATCTGATTCAAGTTTGTTCAAATTGAATCCCCCATTCAGTATTGGGGATCACTATGGGGGTGTGAATTTTTACTTAGTGTAATTAAAGAAAAAATCTTCAATCTTCTTCACCAGAACCATTGGGCAGAATCTTTAGATATTTGGTATGCAGCATCTTGGTATGGGTTGGATTCACGTTTGTTCAAATCGAGTCTTGATCAATATTAGGGCTCACTATGGGGGCATGAATGTTTACTTTGTGCAATTCAAGGAAAATTCTTTAAAAATCTTCTTCAGAACCATCATGCAGAATCTTTTGATATTTGATCAGCAGCATTGTCCCATTCACTCCTGTTGATGTTTTAGCTCCACAGAGAGTATAGATTTACTCTTTAGAACCTTAAGAATAGCTTTTGATAAAATTTGTGTCTTAACAGTATGGAACAATCGGTGAGTGCCTAAGGCACCCTGGGGCCTCTTGTTTTTTTTTTATGCGTTTTGGTCAATTTTAAGAAGAAAAAAAAAATTTAGTATGAAAATATTTTGTTTGGGACTTCGAAAATAAAAATATCTGTTTTTTATGCGTTAAACTCAATTTTGGGACGTAAAAATGCAGGAACTGAAAATAGAAGGAAAATCCTGTGTATTGTGTGGGCACAATCGCTTCATCTAATTGGTATATGCTTTTCTTAGGAGGGGCGTATGCATCTTATTCCAGTCAAGTCCCTGGATTGATATTTAGACTACCATGTCAGGTGAGTGCCCTAAGGCCCCCTGGGGCCTCTTGTTTATTATGCAGACAGATGTAGATCCAGCTGGTACCATTCTGATATTTTTTAGCTCACCTGAGCGAAGCTCAAGGGGAGCTTAACTGATCACTTTCCGTCCGTCCGTCTGTCCATCCATCTTCCGGCGTCCAACGTTAACTTTACATTAACAACTTCTTCTCACAAACTGCTGGACCAAATTCAACAAAATTGGCTGTGCATGTTCCCTATTATATGTCAATTCAAGTTTGATCCAATCAAGTTGACCCGCCCCTCGGTAGGGCCACGCCCAAAAAGTGTGCTTAAATCTTAAAAAATCTTCTTCTCTTGAACCAGCAGTAGCAGAGACTTGATATTTGGGGTGCAGCTTCCTTTCGAGGTGTAGACTTCTATTGGTTCAAAAGAAGTTCTAGGGGTTACATTTGCCAATGTTATGGGAGGGGCAAGAATTTTTGCCCCGGCCAAAATTTCGATTTTAACAAACTGAGAGGCTGATTTGAACCAAATTTGACATGAGGTTTTATTGGGACATAAGTAGTTAATTTATGCCAAAAAAATGTCCCTGTCATCCCATGGGAACTGCAGGAGCTAAAAGTAGAAACAAATTAAAACGCCCATATCTCCAAAACTACATGGCACTGAGAATTCTTATTTGGTGTGAAGCTTCCTTAGGGCCAACAGAATGGAATGGTAAAAAAAAAATTGCTATCGGTTTTATCATGGGGTACTTTTGGGGGACTTTTGAAAAAGTGCTGAGTAAGCATTTTTTAACACTGTGGGTAATGGGAAAAACATTTAACACTACTTTTCTCCCAAACCACTGCTCCAAAAGCTTTCAAATTTCATGTATAACATCTTTGGAAGATTGTTTCACGTGTTTATTGAAATCAATTCCCTGGGCGCATATTTGAGCTTTCTGTGGGAGCCCAAATGTTTAAATTAGTGCAGTATGAGCAATTTTCTTAAAAAATCTTCTTCAGATCCAGCAGTCGGAATGTTTTGATATTTGGTGTGCAGCATCCTCAGGGGGGTGGGATTCAAGTTTGTTCAAGCCAAGTCCCTGGGTTGATATTTGGTCTCCCTGTGGGAGCCCAAATTATAACTTCATTCAATATGAGGAATTTTTCTTCAAAAATCTTCTTCAGATTCAGCAGTCGGAATGTTTTGATATTTGGCATGCAGCATCCATAGTGGGGTGAGGTTCAAGTTTGTTCAAGCCATGTCTCTAGGTTCATATATTTGGGCTTACTATGGAAGCTCGAATTGTAACTTAGTTCAAAATGACGAATATTTTTTAAAAATCTTCTTCAGATCTACCAATAAGAATCTTATGATATTTGGTATGCAGCATCCTTAGGGGGGTGAGATTCAAGTTTGTTTAAGCCAAGTCCCTGGGTTCATATTTAGGCTGAAAATTTGGGGTCCCGTTCTGGACCAAAATACAGAAATTTTTTGTTGTTTTTTTATGCATTTCGGTCAATTTTAAGACAAAAGTTGTTTTTTTTTACACTGAAAATTTGGGGGCTGGGTGGGACTTAGAAAATTTTGGACCAAAATCTGGAAATTAGTTTTTTGGTTCTTTATGCGTTTTGGTCAATTTTAAGAAGAAAAAAAAAATTTAGGCTGAAAATATTTTGTTTGGGACTTCGAAAATTTCCGAAGAAAAATAAAAAAAACCCTGTTTTTTATGCTTTTATCTCAATTTTGAGATGTAAAAGTGCAGGAACTGAAAATAGAAGGAAAATCCTGTGTATTGTGTGGGCACAACTGCTTCATCTAGTTGGTATATGCTTTTCTTAGGAGGGGCATATGCCGCTTATTCAAGTCAAGTCCCTGGTTTGATATTTAGACTACCATGTCAGGTGAGTGTCCTCAGGCCCCCTGGGACCTCTTGTTTAAATATGTTTTTTGTTGCTGACTTTTAGCTTAGCCATTGCATAACATTTCTTCAACTTTTTGCATTCTGGAATGCGAGGTTGCTTTTAGTTCCATTCGGACAGATACCTCACTGATGGTTTGTTTGCAGCAGGAACAATTCAGTTTGTGAACCTTAAGAAATTAACATGTTCTTGCAAGTGATTATGACCATTTTAACAGATATTTTAGGCTTAAAAAGTTAAAAATCTGTTTCTCATATTGTCCTGCATGGTCCTTTTGGCTGCTGCATACTCTCTTTTTATGATAACCAATGCACACTTAAAAAAATAAAAATTAAATGGTTTATGTCAGATATTTTACGCAAGTTAATAAAATTGATAAAACTTTCCCTTGAGTGAAACCAGGCTTTGCACTGCTTTAGCATTGGAGAGCCTTGTTGCGCTCAAGGGACGAAATACACTACCACCCTTGCTATTCTATAGATTATGGGGCCAAAACATAAAAAACAAGAACGTGAACTTTTGATGGCAAAGAAATAATCACAAAAATAAAATTAACAAAAACACCTGTCCACCTGCCCACATGCATTTTTTACCAAAAAATGGCCTGAGATACAGAAAATCTACTTTGTGGGGCCTTATACCGAGTCTCTTGAAAGTTCATGACAGACAATTTTCATGATTGGAAGAGACCAGCAGGAAACCTTCCCCTAATTTTCTAAAGTTGGCAGTAAATTTAACAGTTAGTGTGAGGGAATTTCATATAAAAATTGAAATTTCGATATGTTTGTTGTTGTGCCATCAATAGTTTGACCTTTGACCATTATTTTCTGTTTAAACCCATTAAAAAATAAGAAAACGGCACTTTCTCTATCTGTTGATGTTGAGTAAGTTTTTCCTGTTCATTGTATCAGCAGTGCGCATCGTGGCATATAATACAGACACTTATCATTTCCATTAATATAATTGTATCAGATGTATTTATTTATTGGTGTTTAAGGTCACATACTTATTCACAATGGCTAATCGTGACCGTGACAGTTTTATGGGTAGAGGAAGCTGGAGTACCCGGAGAGAACCACCGAGCAACGACGAGCAGCTGTCAGCTCTCCAACATTGTAACTCGGAACTCTGCACCGCAGCACAGGCAGGGATGGATTGGTTGAAGACATGCGCAGCATCAACGTGCAGTACGCCTCAGTACACAGCGTCATCGTGCCCCCATGTAGGCAATCGGGGTGAAGTGTCTTGCCCAAGGACACAACACGGTTGCCGCAGGTGGGATTCGAACCGAGGACCTCTCGGCTTGCAGCCTGCACCTCTACCAACTGAGCCACCGCGCCCCCATATCAGAGGTAAGATTTGCTAATATTTTCCTGGGAAGAATAAAAACTTACAAATACTGCAAAAGCATTCGCTAAACAAAGAGACAAAGTGGACAGTTATTTTTGTTGCTTCTAATTTGATTTGAGATTTATCTCTTGTTTTTGTTTATTAAAAGTAACAAAAAGAAACTTTGTTTTATTTTCTACTGATGTCAGGTGTTTTCTGGGGGGGGGAGGAGGAGGGGGACAAGTCAATAGTAATGGTGCAAGGATGGCAGCTAGCACAGAACAAGTGTGGTAGTCAGTGGTAATGGTACAAGGCTTTAAGGCTGGTGTAACTCTATAGTAATGGTGAATACAACACAGGCTGATTGATCATAGGACAAATAATTGACATGGTGGAAGCCATTGGTAATCCCTGTAGAATCCATTTTTGGAAATGTGTGTGGTTTTAGAATCCCCTTTTTATGTGTACCCATACCATGTATGGTACACAGAATGTCGGC
This sequence comes from Pictodentalium vernedei, assembly GCA_031216915.1. Taxonomy (NCBI): domain Eukaryota; kingdom Metazoa; phylum Mollusca; class Scaphopoda; order Dentaliida; family Dentaliidae; genus Pictodentalium; species Pictodentalium vernedei. The sequence continues at coordinate 425,723,188 of CM062292.1, forward strand.
ATCTGGGGTAGCCCTTTGCTGTTCGTCCATCCTCTGTCTGTCTGTCTGTCTGTCTGCTGTTCGTCCATCCTCTGTCTGTCTGTCTGTCTGTCTGTCTGTCTGTCTGTCTGTCTGTCTGTCTGTCTGTCTGTCTGTCTGTCTGTTTGTCTGTCTGTCTGTCCTGTCTGTCTGTCTGTCTGTCTGTCTGTCTCTGTCTGACTGTCCGGCATCTGTATCCATTTCTTGGGCATTCGATAACTTGAAAAATATTGCTTGAATTGTCAAGTTACTTTATATTTGTGTTCAGGTTACTGATGTGCCGAGCTGTATTGTTTTTGGTGTAAATCTGATAATTTGATCCTGAGATATTAACCCTTTATCCTTTATTATCCTTCAAACTGAGAATTCTTCCAATCCCTTTGGCATGAGATAACTCAAAAAATATCAATCCAATTGTCATGTTACTTTATATATATCTTCAGGTTACTGATGTGCCATGCTGTTTTGTTTTTGGTGTAAATCTGATAATTTGATCCTGAGATATTAACCCTTTATCCCTCAATTGAAAATTCCTCCAAAAATTGGTCCTGAGATAATAACAGCTTTCTACTGATTTCGCGTATGGGTACACATCTGACGATTTAATCGGCCTATTTTTAGCTCAACTTGACAAAGTCAAGCTGAGCTATTGCCATCATTTCTCGTCCGTCGACATACGTATGTACATACGTACGTACGTACGTACGTACGTTAGTACGTACGTCCACAATTTCCTTTGGCACACCTCACAGCTCGCATTTATGATCAGATCACTTTGAAACTTGGTATGCTTATTTGGGGTGACGTCTAGATGGGAGCTATCGATTTTCTTCAATTTATGTCAAAAAATGTTGCCGCGGCCAACGTTCTTAGAACTTAGTTTAGTCAGACCACAATATTTTCCTTTGGCACACCCTACAGGGCACATTTATGATTGGATTGCTTAGAAACCTGGTATGCTTGTTTAGGGTGACCTCTAGATGGGAGCTATCAATTTTCTTCAATTTCCGTCAAAAAATGTTGCCGAGGCCAACGTTCTTAGAACTTAGTTTAGTCAGAAGACCTCAATATTTCCCTTTGGCACACCTTACATGGCACATTTATGATTGGATTGCTTTGAAACCTGGCATGCTTGTTTGGGGTAATCTCTATATGGGAGCTATCGATTTTCTTCAATTTCCGTCAAAAAATGTTTCCGCGGCCAACGTTCTTAGAACTTAGTTTAGTCAGACCACAATATTTCCCTTTGGCACACCCTACAGGGCACATTTATGATTGCATTGCTTTGAAACCTGGTATGCTTGTTTAGGATGACCTCTAGATGGGAGCTATCGATTTTCTTCTATTTCCGTCAACAAATGTTGCCACGGCCAACGTTCTTAGAACTCAGTTTAGTCAGACCACAATATTTCCCTTTGACACACCCTACAGGGAACATTTATGATTGGATTGCTTTGAAACCTGGTATGCTTATTTGGGGTGACCTCGAGATGGGAGCTATCGATTTTTTTCAATTACCGTCAAAAAATGTTGCCGAGGCCAACTTTCTTAGAACTTAGTTTAGTCAGAAGACCTCAATATTTCCCTTTGGCACACCCTACAGGGTACATTTATGATTGGATTGCTTTGAAACCTGGCATGCTTGTTTGGGCTGACCTCTAGATGGGAGCTATCGATTTTTTTCGATTTCCCTCAAAGAATGTTGCCGCGGCCAACATTCTTAGAACTTGGTTTAGTCAGACCTCAATATTTCCCTTTGGCACACCCTACAGGGCACACTTATGATTGGATTGCTTTGAAACCTGGCATGCTTGTTTGGGGTGAACTCTAGATGGGAGCTATCAATTTTCTTCCATTTCTGTGAAAAATAGTTGCCATTAGCAACAACCTCTGATGAACTTAGTAAAAACTTAGTGCAGTTAAGCATCAATATTTCCCTTTGACACACCCTGCAGTGCACATTTATGATTGGATCGCTTGCAAACTTGGTGAGCTTGTGTGGGTGGCATCTATATGGGAGCTGTCGATTTTCTACCACTTCTGTCAAAAAATGTTGCCGCTGACCTTTGAACTTAGTCATACCTCAATATTTCCCTTTAACACGGCCTTCAGGGCACATTTATGATCGGATCACTTTGAAACTTGGTATGTGTTTTAGATGTGAGCTATTGCTTTTTTTCATTTCTATAAAAAATTATTGTTGCTATCACCAACCTTTGAACTTGCTGCATTTGTGCATCAACTTATCCCTTTTGCACTCTCTGCTGGGTATATTTATGAATTTCCATAAAAAAAACCATTGCCACAAGCAATCACCTTCCACTTAGTGCATTTGTGCATAAACATCTTCCTTTGGCATGCCTCAGAGGGTGCATTCATTATCAGGTTGTTTTGAAACTTTGTATGCTTATGCAGGGTGACAAAGATGGGAGCTATTGATTTTCTGTTCATTTCCATCAAAAACTGTTGCTGTTAGCAACAATTTTTGAATTTATTGCATTTGTGCATCAACATTCTTTGACATGTCCTACAGACCACATTTATCATAGGATTGTTTTTTAACTTGGTGTGCTCATTAGGCAAGAACTTTAAATAAGAGCTGTTGATAAGCATTCATTTCTGTGAAAAAAGTTGCCATTTACAATTACCTCTGAACATACTGCATTTGTGTATCAACATTCTTCCTTTAGCCAGTCTTACAGTTTACATTTAAAAATGCATGGATTACTCTGACGTTGTGTACACACAATGGTGTTATGTTGAAATTTCATGAAATAACATTGGTACCAATGATCTTCAATTTTGCCATTTCATTTATAACTCACCAAGTTCAAGTTTGTCAAGTTGAGCTACAGTGTCATTGACACTTTCATTTGTCTCTAGATTCAGATCTGTTCCAGCGAGAGGGGAGACACTCTCTCTTGTGCTCACAGCCGTATTGCCGCTGAGGAGCTCGGATGATGCTGTGAATCATATTCTGTATGCCCCCCAGATATTACTCTTGCCCCCACCCCCAACTTTGATATCCTGGCTACGCGCCTGAGATGGACTTTATATCCATGTTGCACGATTAACAATATATGGCCTTACACATCAATTAAAAAACAAACAAGTCTACTTTAAATTCATATGGAGGATATCACCCTGAGTACACCTGGAAGTGGAGCAGTGCTTGTTTACTATGTTAAACAAACTAAGTTATGCTGGTATACTAGGACCCAGTGAACGGCTGTGTGCGTACTCTAATGTTGGTAACCTTAAATATTGGTTTGAAGGCACGCAGGGACGGTTTGGGGAGCAAGCCCCTTTCGACCCTCTTTAGCTGTAGAATTTTGTAGTGTCAGACCGTGGTAAAGGAGAAGTTGTGGGTTGTTAGCGGCGCTTATGTCTTTTCTGCTTCTTTTTCAGAGGTGGAGGTTTGGAAGGAGAGACAGTGGTAGTTGGTGTTGTTGGTGGGCTGCCTGATGGTGATTGGTGAGGTTTGTAGGGCTTGGTCCTGGCCGAGTCTGGCGTGGTTGTGGGTGGTTGCTGAGGCTTTTGTTGATGTAGGTTTCTGGCATCTATTAGTTTTGGGCTTCTTCGACTTGTTGGAGGAATAGTTGGTAATTCCTGTCCATATCTTGCATGTGAAGGTCCCCTTGTATTTTGTTTTCCTGTATGATGTTGTCCAGCCTGTCGTCTGCGTCCTGGCATTTTGGTTTTGAAGGAAGAGGCGAGTATGGATCAGGAAGAGGCGAGAGGGCAGCTTCCACTTCCACCTCAGTTTCCACAGGCTCTTCCACATCCAACACCGGCTGGGAAGCCGGCATTCGGATGGGGCTGTCTGTGGGAGTGGGAGGGGAAGTGGTGGCCGCCTCTGGCTCTTTCTTTTCCTTACCGTTCTCTTTCTTCATCTCCAAGCATGCCTCCAAGCGTCGGGTATCCCTCCGCTTGGTGGACGGGCTCTTTCTTCTCGGTTTCCTTCTCTTTTCAGGACCTTCAGACCCCCTTGGGTGAGGACCAGTGTGAGAGGGGATCCCCTTACTAAAGGTACTACCTCTACCTTTGGGGGGGTGGTGCGATCTTATCTTCTGTGGAGAATTCCAGTGTCAGATAGACGCTCTCGCCCTTCTCCTGGATAGTCCAGGTGATGGACGAGAGACGCCCAAAGCTGAAATGGTGTTTTGCAGCCTTGCTTGTAGTTCCAGTGCCCCATGTTGTTGTTGCTGAGGTGCTCACACTCTGAAGTCAGAAGTGTGAATGAAATGTGTGGAAATGTGGTTTGATCGATTAGCTGATATTGTCTTTATATACTACTGAGTTTGCTAATCACCAAATATTTGACACATCAGTGTAAAATTTGCTTGTGACATATTTGCAATATTTTTGGTGGATATGATTGAGGAATGTATTGACATGGTCCACATTGTTTACATTAGCTGTCTTGACAGGTAGACTTTTCGTGACAGTCATGGAAAGCATATACCCCTTGATTTTCAGGATGTTTTCGTGTACTGTCTACATGTACATGGCATGTTTAGGGTATTCAGTCTTCATTTCAACACAAACCCTTGTCATTCAGTGATTGAATATGGCAAATGCAAATGTAAGAAGACATTTGTCTGAAGCAGAAATGTGGCGGGCTGTAGGGGTGGTGGGGCAAGGGGCTACCCATCGTCAGGTTGGTGAAACCCTTAGTGTGCACCATACGGTGAGCACCAGAGCCTGGGCAAGATTTCAGCAGTATGGCACACCAGTAAGACGGCATGGTGGTGGGAGAGACATGGCAACATCTGCAGCTGAAGACCGGTTTTTGATCAATCAGGCTCGTAGGAATCGCTTTGCCACAGCAACCCAGCTTCAAGCAGTGACCTTCAGAATGCATCTGGAGTAAATGTTTCGACGCATACTATCCGGGTAAGGTTGCATGAAGGTGGTCTCCGATCGAGAAGACCATGTATTCGCGTTCCGCTGTCGTCCCAGAACCACCGCCAGGCACGATATGAATCGGCCATGAACCACGTTGGATGGACCAGAGAAGATTGGCAGATAGACGCTCTAGGGTATGGAGAAGACCAGGAGAGGGATTCCATGCAGCCAACATTGCTGAGCATGACCGCTATGGTGGAGGGTCAATTATGGCTTGGGCGGCATCAGCTGGGATGGACGTACAGAGCTCTCTGTCCTTGAACGTGGTACATTGACTGCACAACGGTATATTAAGAAGATCCTGTATGCCCACGTCAGATTGTATGCAGGTGCAGTGGGTGATAGATTCATTCTGATGGACGATAATGCCCGTCCTCATGCTGCCCATGCTGTCGGGGAGTACCGACAGAAGGAGGGGATTGAGCGTATAGACTGGCCAGCAAGATCCCCTGAGCTCAATTCAATCGAACATGTCTGGAAAGAGTTGCAGCTTGCAATTTCAGCCCGTCCAGCCCAGCCAAGAAGTGTCCAGGAGCTTGGTGCCATGCTGGTCCAAGAATGGAACAACATCCCACAAAGGACCACCAGGAACCTCATTGGGTGCATGAGAAGGCGTTGTCAAGCTGTAATTAACAGTAATGGGTCTCGTACTCTATACTGAAGCCATACCAGTTCGCTCCGTCAACTTTTTGGCATATTGAAAAATTTCCTCTTTCACCAAAAATATCCATTTTCCATGGTTATCGTATTCCAAAGCTAAAAAATAATGTCAAACACAAATAAAATCTTAATTTCTGTACTTAAATTATTAAAGATATAATTAAATAAAAATATATAAACTTTTCATTACAATATTTCAACTAAAACGTAAAACAGATAGTTGGATGTACTTGGTGCACATGGAACTTTGAGTAGTATACTTGTATTGCAGTTGTGACACAGGTCAAAGTACTGAAAGTAGCCTTAATCACCAATATATAAATGGGGGAATCAACAATAGTGTAATCACGCAGCCATGTATAGCGATCACATTTAATTACTGCCGATCTTATTTTACAATTTGCTGGCAGACGTCGTCTGCTAAATTTCACTTCATACAAACTTGAGCACACCCCATCTCGGAATATAATCTTTTCATGAACTTCTATTAATTGGTAGAGTATTGGAAGCCCATATATGGGCTTTACTAAATACTACAGGTTGTGGCTATAACGTCTAGACTATGCTGGAGGAGCTTCCGTATTGGCCCCGACAATAATATAATTTGTTTACGACTCATTGCTCAGTTACATTTGATTGGATAGTGCCATTTGGCACTATCCAATCAAATACGACATAGCAAAGCATGTTAAAATGAAATTTGTGATCAAGAGAATGAAGCCCTGTACCAATTAATGACTGATTGAGAGCAACACGGAGCCCCTACTCTCCCTCCCAATACCAACCCTCAAAATCCGGTGAACTCTCACTACCCTTATGTTGGAAAATACGCTTTTTAGCAGGTTTACGGTCCATGGTCCCGATTAGATGATTGGTACAACATATACAGCATGTGGATCTTCAAAAGGATTCACAATATTGTTCATGGTACCCTCTCTAAATGGTGAGAATCCAAATTAAAAACAACGTTCGGAGAGGGAGTCAAGAAAAATTAAAATTGTGTTCTTTTTTATGATGCGAAATCTAACGGTAATTAGGAAAATACAATTTTAAACACAGAAAACAGAGGAATTTATCCATTTCGTCTGGTTTAATTATTTCATGTGGTGATGTACTAAGAGGCTGTGGGAGTATTGATTCCCCAAGCGAGTTTGGTGGGATGCAGTGGAAGAAAAAAGGTAAGCGCAAACACCAGACGAGCATGTGAATCAATATGTTGCAACCAAACACATTTCATCGAGTTCTTTCCCTTGATACTCTCACCTGAATTTGGAGTTGCCTCTCTTGATACTTTTTCCCCTGAATTTGGAGTTACCTCTCTTGGACTGTAAAATGTTGAAAAAGAGAAAAGGTCGTCTGCTGGACTCGAGTGAGACAACTTAATGATAATATTCTCGTTCAGGTTGAAGAAAATTTAAATCAAATCAAAGGTAAGTACTTTGGAACTTTTTAATTTATTAAACAAACCGACAAATGGCTTTGTTAATCGACGCTATTGTCAACATTGAATCGTTTCAGTACAGGCCAGGGGCGTAGCTTGGGTTTTTCAGGTAATAATATGGGGTGATGTGGTCCATGAATAGTCGAAGTCGAAGGTCACCCACGAAATTCCAAGTCCATGAATGAGAGTCATTACCCCCCCCCCCCCCTGCTCTTTCTAGGAAATTTAAAGGAGTAAGTTTTGTTGATTGCAATGAAATCTAGCTAGTTTGCTTTCTATAGTATTACTAGGGAACTTTATCCCATGTTTACTCAGTACAAACTTGGACCCAATCTCGCATTAAAGGTTTTTGGTGCGGTATATCCTGAGCCAGACAAAAACAAATATATTATGGCCTTGGGTCTAATGTTTACCATGAGTTTGGACTAATGTTTATCAGGAGTGGCCTTTTTTGATTTTTTTTTTTTTTGGGGGGGGGGGTGGTGGAGGGGGAACATCACCAATACCCCCCCCCCCCCCCCCCACACACACACACACACACACCCTGGTGGACTTTAGTAACATTTGTATTTTTTCTACAATCCACTTCCATTTGAGGATATTTTATAAGTTGAGAACTCTGGCAAGAACGTGCGGTAAATACCAGGGGTGGTTCCAGCAAGTGGGATTAAAGGGGCGTGCGGCCGATGAGGGTTCAACCAAAATCGTTGAGTGGTCTGAGGCCGCTAATGTTCTCCGGAAATATGAGCTTTTGCATGTCCCTAAAAGGGTAATGTTGAAGAATAGGTGATTCTTCAATCTATTTAAAAAATACCAGGTCTACCAGGATCCGACCAAAAATACAAAATACCAGCCTCCCCACCCCCCCCCCCCCCCCGATATAAATGTACTGACCTCGTATTAGCCTACACTGATACGAGGTCAGTAAATTAGTGATAAAAACCGTAGAAGAGTACCACAGTCGGCAAGGCTGTAGCACTCTCTAAAGGTTTTTATCACCACAGTGCCTCCCATTGCCCGCGTGGGGGCACGATGCCGCAGTGTACTAAGGCGTACTGCACGTCGATGGTACGCATGTCTTCAACCAATCTAACCCTGCCTGTGCTGCAGTGCGGGGTTACGATGTTGGGGAGCTGGCAGCTGCTCGTCGTTGATCGGTGGTTCTCTCCGGGTACTCCGGCTTCCTCCACCCGTAAAACTGTCACGGTCATGGTTAGCCATTATGCATAAATATGTGGCCTTAAACATCAATAAATAAATAAATAAATCACCACAGTGCCAATTATTGTAGTCTTCATGGCTAAGCTAATCACGGTGACTGCAGACTCATTGTCTGAATAAATCGACAAGAAGCATAGTTATACATTGTATTACATAAGAACCGCTGGGCAAATTCGGGTCGTGGTCGAGAAAATACTGCTCGTACTGGGGCGGGGGGGGGGGGGGGCTTATCTCCCCCCCCCCCCAAAAAAAAAAAACTTTTCTGTCCACTAAAACTCATTGGCCCAACGCAAGTTTTACGACCTAGAGCCTCAAGATGGTCGCCAATATTGAGTTTACACACACTACAAATGCGTCCGATTCTCTCTAAAGCACAACCTCTTACAAAAGTTTCTCGGGTGTGTGGAGCAGCCCCCCCCCCCCCCCATCGGAGAGGTCCAGCCCCCCCCCCCCCCCCCCCCCCCGTCCGAGATTCGAAGATTTTTAGTCAGTCCGTCGGAGAGTCTCGTAAACCCGACTTTACGAGAAATTTCCGACAATCGAATGATCGAATGTAGATATCTCGTCTTGTGTCGATCAAGAACGAGGTACATGGTTCTTTTTTGTAAGGCATTATCCAACTGGCGTTCCATTACTTCCATACCTAATCATCGGTTATTGTCAATTTTTCACTCATTTTCCTTCGTTTGGGAGGTCAAATATAAAAGCCTCCCTGCCGGAGAGCTCAGCCCCCTGTCGAGAAATCCCTGGCGCCACCCCTGGTGTGGAGAGCTAAGCCTAACTAGGACCCTCCGGTTGTTGCCCCTCCCCATCCACTTCCCTTCAGGGAAGTGGAAGGAGGGACAACGACCAGGGGGTCCTAGTTAGGACTAGGGAAAACCGAAACTCCACACATCTTTGGTCCAACCCAAAGTGGCTAAGACGCCCACTATTATATAATCCTGGCTACGCGCCTGTTTTGGGTCACCGATCTCGTGTGTAAAATGTAGTACTAGTTGGGTGCTTGAATCCAATACTTGAACTCAAAGGGCGTCTAGAGGTCATTGGTATGTACGAATTCCAATTAGGAGATAAATAATAAGCAATTTCATCTCTACGCCGATAACAAATATCTGGCCATATACCACACATCATGGTGATATATTAACAGGTGTTTGCTTGTTAGTAGTCTTAATTATGTCGTGTCAGAAGTATGACATGTTGTAAGTGTCGACCACGGTTGTTAAGCCGAAATTTATAGCTGATAATAATTTTATGGTTTCGTGGGGACACGGTGGCGTTGTGTACTAAGGCGTACTAAACGTCGATGGTGCACTTGTCTTCAACCACTGCTAGCCCTGCTTGTATTGAGTAGTTGAGGAGCTGGCAGTTTCTCGCCGTTGCTCGGTGGTTCTCTCCGGGTACTCCGGCTTCCTCCACCACCAGTAAAACTGTCGCGGTCATGATCAGCCATTATACAGAAATATGTGACCTTAAATAAATAATAAATACCTAGGTCATTGGACTCATTCCGGTTAGTTATTGCCTGTTATTTGGAGGGGTGGAAATTGGAGGTTTCACACTGCTGAAAATGCAGACCATTGGGACTAAAATGAAAAGCGTGTAGAGCTCGTCCCAATGCGTAATCCCCGGTTATTATTTTTATTTTCTTCTTATTTTTCTTTTTTAGGAGGAAGGGGCGGGGGGGGGGGGGGGGGGGGGGTAGACATAATTTCAGGAAATCGAGAATCTTTTTTGATTCACCTGTCTGGAGGTCAGTGAACTATCGTCATTACATGACGTCTGCCATTAGTCCCTTAGCGTTGCATATCAGTCTTCTTCGGCTCTACTGGACCAAACTCAGCCAAACTATCTCTGTGGGACACCCTTCCAAGTTTGTTCGAGATATGTTGCTAAGCCCAATGGGCTGTGAAGGGTCCTAAAATATCCAAATTTCTCAACCCTTTATCCAACATAACGGCCCAAACCGGCCGGTGTAATTCACAAAAACCTTTCAATTTTCATTATTTTTTTCATTTTATTGTCTCAAAAACATTGCTTATGACCCCTCTTTGGAACGAGCTCAGTGCTGTTGTAAAAATTGGCAATCTGCCTCAAGTAGGTGTTTATTGCTTCAATAAATTCTATTCTAACCTTTTTTTTATGCAAAAAATGAAAAAAAATTGTTATTCAAGAATTTTGTTTGCAAGTGTCATCAGCCTTTCGTGTTAGGTAAAGAGTTAACCCTTTACCTAACATGAAAAGCAGACGACACTTGCAAAAAAAATTCTTGAATAACTAATTTTTTTCATTTTTGTCTCAAAAACATAGGTTATGACCCCTCTTTGGAACGAGCTCGACGAGCTCGTTCCAAAGAGGGGTCATAACCTATGTTTTTGAGACAAAAAATGAAAAAATAATGAAAATTAATTGGCGATTTTTGTGAATAGCGCTGGCCGGTTTTGGCCGTTACATTGGGTAAAGGGTTAAAATTCTTCTTCCCATAAACCACCAATTACAATACTTTAAAACTATGTATGCAACATCCTTGTGTGGCGAAGATTCAAGTTTATTCAAAGAAAGTTTCTTGGGCAATACTTGGATTCATGGTTGGAGGGGCAAACTTTTTATTTTCCGAAACGGTTAACCAATTTGTACCAACTTTGGAATGCATGTAGTTGTATTTTAGGACATGCATTCGATTTATGCCGAAAAAATTGTCTCCCTCGTCGGAACCACATGAGCTGAAAATAGAAAATGTCAAATGCCCATACCCTTGTGTTCCAAATGAAATACAGGTAAGAATAAAAGTACGGAGAGGATATTGATCAATATTAAATAAAAGTAGACCCAAATAATAGTACAGGGTAGAAATCCATTCAGGGGGTGGGGTAGTAATGCTAGTTAATTTTATCTAAAAGCCAACTTATTTTCCAATACTGCAGTTAGTTTTATTACTAGTTTGTCTCACACGTTTCACCTCCAGGTTGGGTGATCTCGGTAGATGACCTCGGAAGTGAAGTGACGTCACGCGACCCAGTGACGCCATGTTGTGTTGCCATGGTAACCTGTGTGAGCAGCCATGTTGTGACGTCATTACCATAGTGATTCGTGGTGTTAGTGCGCATGCTCAGCGCGTGTTGTTCGGGTGATACGTGTTTCCGCCGACCATTTTGTATACTGATGCCACCATCTTGGTTGCTATGTTACCCAAAACCTTCTAATTGAGCCTGTGTATATTCGGAGGATGTGTTCGATTGAATTGGAGTAAATCTAACTACCAAAAACAACCCGACAATCACTACAAACCACCAAAAACGACTTTATTTCTCGGTCTTGTTCATGGTTCTGGATTCTATGATTTCTCTCATGCCTCTATTCAAGTCCATCGCGGCAAGCTCGTTTGGTTCTCTACGCGCCGAATGCTGTCGATCCAGAAAGTTTTCCAGTAAACTTGGTTCGACCAATACGTAGTTCTCTTCATTTCTTGAATTATACTCTGGTTCCATAAGATCGAGGTTTATTCCCCGTCCCGGTCATCACTGTACGAGGTATTTCTGTTGGTTGCATTAATATCCACGGGATTTTGGTTGGTTCGTGGTTATTCACCTTGTATGGTTTTGACAGTTCCCTTGGTACAACTTCGTTTATTCTTTGCGTTCTTCTCTTCTGTATAATTGTCGTAGTTTCTTTGGCGAGTGCACCTTCTTGTGTCTGGTTAGGTGATGTCTCCTGCTAAACGTCTTTGCACACTTTAAGCATTGATACCTCTTAGGTTCGTGGATGGTCCGCTTGTGTAGTAGGAGACATTTTAAATGACTGAATGGGGTTGGGGCGGCGCAGTGGCTCCGTAGGTAGAGGTGCAGGCTGCCAGTCGAGAGGTCCTCGGTTCGAATCCCACCTGCGGCAACCACGTTGTGTCCTTGGGCAAGACACTTCGCCCCCATTGTCCATGTGGGGGCACGGTGGCGTTGTGTACTAAAGCGTACTGCACGTCGATGGTGCACTTGTCTTCAACCGATGCTAACCCTGCGTGTGTGGAGTTAGTATGTTACGGAGCTGACAGTTGCTCGCCATTGCTCGGTGGTTCTCTCCGGGTACTGCGGCTTCCTCCACCCGTAAAACTGTCGTGGCCATGATTAGCCATTGTGCAGAAATATGTGACCTTAAACATCAGTACATAAATAAAAAATAAATAAATGACTAAATGATTTTGGGAACTTGACGCAGGTGTGGTGTTGATCCATCGCTGGTTAAACGTGGAATAACAAAGTTCGGGAGAAGAATCCCTTTTATACCCTCGAGATTTTATGCCAAATCACGGAACCCAATTTTACGGAGTCGGCAAGGAATCCCACTTAAAGAATCCCTTTTTGAGAATCCCCTTTTTGGGGAAACGTCTGTGGCTATGGAATCCCTTTTTCTAAAATGAGTCGAAGAGTAGTATGTGGAGTCATTCGTTCGAGCAATTGCTCGATGGCTCATTTGCTCGACGGGATTCGAGCAATCTGCGATAGTTAGCAAGTCTGTGGTAATGATACAAGACGGGGTGGATGGTCCAAGTGAGGGAGCTAGTAGAGTACTACTCATTGGAGATCTCGGACCTAGACGTTGGGGCAAACCAGGGTAAAAAGATCGTCAGAGAAAGGGTCATGGAGGATTGTAACCGTAATTGGCGAGAAGGGGGCAAATCAAAGAGATCTTTGGGTGGCCTGCGTGATAAAGAGTACCTTGATGGCACCTTTGGGGGTCATTGTTGTTCAAGCTGAGGTCGCGGTCCCTGGAGCTGAGGGGAAAAATTGGGGAAAACAGTGAAAAGGAGTGCCAGATGTGTAATTTGGGCGTGGTGGAGACCCTGGAACACTTTCTTCTAGAATGCCCAAAATACCAGTCTAAAAGAACAAGATTCACGGGGAGTATAGTGGGAAAGTGGGACGGGAGAATGAAGGACATGTGGTTGGGGCGACTCAAAGGACGCTAATCGGAGAGATTGGGAAGAATGGGACAAGGATGTCATCAAGCAGTTCGTCTCCGGGTGTTGGGAGGGGAGAAGAAGCGTGGGAATAGGGAGGCAGTTGGTAGAACAGGGACAACCAAGGCCTTCTCATACGAGAACCGCAACAAATCAGCGGCCGGCCAAAGTGTTATTATATAGTTGTGGTCTTAAAAGGTTGTAAGGGGTTCAGAAGACTATTGTATTAGGTGAAATCATTCGATCATTGGACAGGCAGCATAGGACATGCTGGAAGTCGATTGTAAGACTAACTGTATAGGAGATGTGCATATGAATTGTATAGAATTTGGAATCCCATTTATAGAATCCCACCTATGGAATCCTTTTTGTGGAATCCCAGTAGAATCCCTTTTTGGAAAAAGTCGGTGGTTAGAGAATCCATTTTTCCGAAATGAGTTGAGGAACAACATTTCGAGTCACTCGTTCGAGCAACTGCTCTACAGCTCATTTGCTCGATGGTGTTCGAGTCGTTCGAGCAATTACTTTTCAAGTAACTGCTCAATAGCTTATTAGGGGGAAATCATTAATCCTGTTTCTGTGTATCCCGCTTACGGAATCCCTTTTGTGGAACCCCTAAAGAGTCCGTTTTGGGGAAATGACTGTGAATACAGAATCCCTTTCTGGTCGCATGTGCCTATGTGCTATTGCACAATGTGTCACATTGTGCATTATTACATAAGCACATATCGGCACATCCAACATGTGCCTATATGTGCTACATGTAATGTGTACAATAGAACATAAATACGTCTAGGGGCGTTGGAATATTTTATTAGAATATGGGGAAAATCGTAGAATAGCTTGTTGATACATAGGTAGAAACTGAGAATTTAGCTGAAATCCGAGCAAAATAAAACTATTGTCGGGTCTATTTGGGTAATTAGATATACTTTTGTATAAGGGAATGCGCCTTATAGCACTAGGTGCTACTATTATAATCTATGGTATGGTGGTCCAAAAAAGGATTCTGGGGGAATCCGTAGTAAATAAAGTCGTTTTTGGTGATTTGGAGGTATTGTAGGGTCGTTTGTGGTAATTCTGCGATGTAAAAATACTCTTATACAAAGGAATGCGTCAGATAGCACTCCGTGTTACTATTATAATTGGGATTCTCGAGGAAAGTTGGTTTGGGTGATTTGTAGGGATTGTCGGGTTGTTTGTGGTAATTAGATTTACTCCTGTTCAATCGAACACATCCTTCGAACATACCCCGGTCCTATTAGAGGGTTGTGGGTAACATAGCAACCGCGTGCTACCATAGAAATCAAAATGGCGACCTTCAGTATACAAAATGGACGACGGATACACGTGTCACCTAACAACACGCGCTGCGCATGCTCACTGTCACCACGTATCACTATGGCAATGACGTCACAACATGGGTTAGCATGACAACATAACAAGGCGCCACTGGGTCACGTGACATGACGTCACTTCCGAGCAGGGCTCGCCTTGAGTAAAATGGTCGGGGCCTAAAAAAAGTGCCCCACATATTGAGGTCGGGGCCTTTTCGGGACTGATTTTCCATTTTGTCCATTATTGTTAGTGCTTTTTTGAGTAAAATGTCGGGGCTTGAAAAAAAGCCCCCAGCAAGTGCTCCTCGGGGCTGATCTCGGGGCCTGGGCTGATCAGCCCCGACTCAAGGCAAGCCCTGTCCGAGGTCATCCACCGAGATCATCAAACCTAGAGGTGAAACGTGCGGGACATACTACTTTTATTAAAGAAAATTAATAGGCATTTAGGCATCGTGATTACAACAATAAAAACACAGTGCTGAACAAAAGAATATCACACAATCTGGGGAAGATTTTCTGATTTGGGATCTCCTCCCTGTTGGAAGGGCAATTTTAATAAACATACATGCCCAAATAAGGTGCATTCAGGGTGGAAAAATTCCTAAAAATTAATAAACATACGTGTATGTTTATTTGGAACGCAAGAGTATTTTCCAAAATGCACGGAACAGAGAATTTGTATTTGGTATGGAATAATATGAATTCGGTTAGACCTAGAAGAAAACGCAGTCGCAATGACTCTATTGTATCGTAAAATTGAAAGAAAAGGATTCTTGCTACCGCCGTTAGTTTTGTCAACTTTGATACTGGCAGTAAATCTAAAGAGAAAAGATTCGTGGTCAAAAGTAGGATTTTAAAACTTTCAAGTAACAAAAATCAGTTTAATATTGAATTCTAGGAATCCAGTGTTCATGTTAAAAGAAATAATAACGTCATTTATTCAGAAAGATTGACGCGGCCAACACACGGTGCAATCTCTTGGTTTTGTTGCTCAAATATCCCAGAATTCAATGTCGAACGAAAAATGGCCGCCCCTGGTGAGCAAACCGGAAGACACAATTTTCAGTTTGTTACATATACTGTTTCATTGGAAATTGCGTGTTTCTCTACATACGCATGTGTGTTACCTATAGAGCTGACTGCGTCCTCTAATATGAACTTTGGTAAAACCAAGAAGCGCGCGCAACTCACAGTGTTTTTCAAATTATAATGACATAAACTTAACAAAATTTAAAACAGTGTTTAAGGGGTCGTCCAACAAAACATTTTGCGTTGTGAACTAATGCATGTACATGTTGTCTTGTAGATTTATTTCCCCCTAAAAACATATCAAACCTACAATATAAAAATTGGCCTCGAAACGTATTGTCGAAAATTCATTGTTTTTGTTTCGCTGGGGTGCATACATTGTGGAACGGAACTTCTGTGTTGGAAATGGTAATTCGTGGACTTTTGTCAGACAGTATATCACTTCGACATCTTAGGTTCGTAATAACTGAATGAAAACGACCTTTGCGTACTTTTAAGTTACAACAAACTGACGTGTTGTTGATGCTTTTCATTTGGTAACTTTGTTCCAATAACACGCAGTGTTGGTTTGAAGTGAACAGCGTTTTGCACTTGCAAATGCAAAACAGATAAATCACGTGACAGAATACTCCGCAGAATCGAACAACAGCGGGATCCCAACAGCCAGCCAGCAGACGATGAAATCCAATGCGCATATTGGGAACATTTAGCTTTTCGACAATTTCTGTCATTTAGTCAGCAAAGCAAACGACAGTTGAGTTTGTTTGGAAAAATTTTAATTTTGAAAAGCATGTTCAATAAATTATTCACAGTCTGCATGGAATGATCTTAAGGAGAAATCTCGCATTACACCGTTCGCTTTTTAGGGGGCGTCATTCGATTTGTTCGCTTCTGAAAACGAGAGCTGGGGTTCCCCATGTTTTTACTTCCGGTTTCCAGTTTAGATTGGATGGCATAGCATTCCTTGGTTTTTCCAATTTCACGTACACGTTGTCTATAATTAGCCCAGTAGAATCGAAGGGTACGTGTCACCTCGCCACTGGGTCAACTAGCCACCAGTACCTTTTTTGGGTCAAGTCGCCACCAGTTAGTGGCGAGTTGACTCACTTTTTGATTGCGAGTTGACTCACTTTCGAAAAGTTTTTTAACTGATTTTTTAAGATTTTAAAAAAAAAATAATCGGTTATTTGTACTTACTTTTCAATCCGTGACCGTCCGAGAATGAGTTTTCCATCAACATGAAAAATGGAAGATACTTTTGGGTTTGTTTTGATTGCACAGATTGTCGAATCAGCTGTCACTGAAAGGTGATGACGGCTCAATAAAAGTTTGCAATGCTGTTAAATCACTAAAATCACACACAAGTAATCACATATCATTAGATATTGTTCATTATTTTTTGGATGAACCGATCACCACCCCTGAATGTCCATGAAAGGTCCTTAAATGATGCTTGAATTTGATTACCTGATATCAGTGGAAACCCTATCAATGTATAATATATTTTTCAGGTGCTCAATATTACGTTTGATACTCATTATTTTATTGTTGATTACCATCGTTTGTTTCCATTTTTTTCAAATATTGGACGAATATTTCAAACTTTGAGCACCGAGTACAAATATCTGGGCCCGCCAATAAATCGTATCGATTGACCAATACTTACAGTGCTCAAAGTATAAAATATTCGTCCAATTATTGAAAAAATCTGATAAGGTGCTTAATGTATAAAAGTAATTTTCATGAGCTAAATGTTATGTTTTGTTATATGTTTTGGATCATGAATAAACTCATGTTGTGTCAGAAACCTGCCTTGTATCATTATTTTTTTTTGGTAGCGAGTTGACCCGTGGCGAGTTAACCCGTGGCGATTTGACCCGGTGGCGACTTGACCCGGTGGCGAGTTGACCCAGTGGCGAGTTGACCCGTTCCCGAATCGAAAGGGCTAAATATATGCAGTCGGTTATGTCATGGGGTGTAAAATGGGGTAACGAAAAAATGAACTTCAAATTGCAAACAATGTTAAAAATTTATTTCTCTAGAAACACCAATCAGAATCTTATGATATTTGGTATTGATGACATCAAATTCTATCATTTTTTGGAGATAATGATAGTATCTGATGCTGTCAGTGATATGCATATTGCAAAATATTTTCTTTCGTGTACATCATACAAAATAATTTCTTCGTGCGTTTATACTATAAATTATTTGATCAGAATCTTCTACAGTGCTACATGTATGTAATTTACTTTTATTTTACTTTATATGATCAGTGCTTGCATTAACCCTTTACCTAACCTGAAAAGCAGAAGACTATTGCAAAAACAATTCTTGAATAACTAATTTTTTTTATTTTTTGTTTTCAAAAAACATAGGCTATGACCCCTCGTTGGAACGAGCTCGTTCCAACGAGGGTCATAACCTATGTTTTTGAGACAAAAAATGAAAATAATGAAAATTAATTTTAGATTTTTGAGAATAGCGGTTTTGGTCATTACGATGGTTGAAGTGTTAACTGTTATTTGTGGTATAAACCCACTATAAACAGTACTCATTGTATTGTGCTATATAATTTACTCTCAAACATGATCAGGGCAAAAAAAATAAAGAATAGAGTTTAAATAAAGTGTGTTTGATTGTTTATCAAAAATCGTCCGGCATACACAATATATCCAATTCACAATAAATTCTAAACAAATTCTAAATAAATTCTAAGATGAAATAAATTACTAGTTTTTTTCAATTTAATCATTTATTTCATTTTTAAAAATTATTTTAAATATTCATTGTCCCAAACGTCTAGCCTGCAGTCAGAGATCCGAATCTTGCAAAACATTATCGCGGTTATTTATATAAATATGTTTGAAAATATGAAGATCCGAAACGTCCACAGTCGGGGTTCGAATCATTCAAAGGTCCACAGTCGAGGTTCGAATCATACAATACTCGAGGTCCGAACCGTCTGTACACCCCCCCCCCCCCCTCCCCCACAACACACACACACGCGCGCGCAGTCTTTTAATGTGCTACGAAGGGGCTCGGATACCACTTTGTTGGTTAACAACCGAGCTCACTCCGTTTGTGTTGATGAGCCCACTTGACGGGCTGAATGTCTGGTGTCGACACACACACACATACACACACACACCCTCACACACACACGCAGAGAGAGACACAAATACCCACAAACACATTTCCAGAAAACGTTCAATAGGGCTCCCCTCAAATTTCGATTTTTCTTTGATAATTGTTGCAACCGGGCTCACCCCATTTGTTGGGCAGAGCCCGGTTGGTAGGTACAATATCTGGTTATGTGCCCGATCGTAAGTGCTTACAAACCCGCACACACCACACACACACACACACACACAACACACACACATTACATTCATATATTTTTCTTCCTTTCCTTATTTATCTTTTTTCGCCACCTTGAAGCGCCGCGCACGCTGTGTAGTGATTAAAATGGCAGCACATGCAGTTACAGTGTAATATATAGATGTAACTGAAAGTAGGCCTATAGGCCTAGGCTTATAAATGGGCCAACAGAGATCGATAGGCGTACAAAGCACAAAATGTAATGCGGTAGTGCATTCTCTGTAATAAAGTCGCAGAGAAGTATTTTTTATAACAAAAACAAATTATTTTTGACCAAGAAATACCACGTAAGTCGGGAATATTCAGCCGCCGATGTGAAAAATTAGGGCAAAACTAGAGCCGAACCATCCCAACATTAAATAATGTGTGCTATTTTTCATATCTACATTGAAAACGGTTATACATATTTATCTCGTGATGCTTATGATGCTCGATATTTTGTTCTATAATGATATTTGATATTGTGCTATGTTAAACTGAATGTTGCTATTTTAATGTGCGGCCACATATGTAAAAATGTTGTTGTTTTCATCAATTTTGAAGTTATCTTTAATAAAACTTTGAATTTGGAGGCAAATTTTAAATTGTTATTTTTTTAACCTAACAATGATAAATTCCGTAGGTGTCGAAACGACTTGCGCTGGAGACTTGGTGCCGAAAGGACTCGGTGCCCTAACGACCTGGCCAGGTGCCGGAACGACTTGCCCCGGTGCCGAAACGACTTGGTGCCGAAACGACCCGGTACCAAAACGACCAGGATTCATCCCAGCTTTCTCTTCTGAGAGACTCTTCACCATGGATATCAGATAGATGTTCTATCCGATATCTATGCGCTTCACGTACCCATTTTGACGTGACCACAGAAACGGATTGGACGTGACCTCATTTCAGCTCAACATGTCACGATGAAAATGTAAACATTTCAGAATCAGAATGCAGAAATTACAGGTTTAAGTCTCTCCTCTGCCGATTGTTTGATTTATAATTTATATAATGACAAAATGTTGAACACGCTGAACATCAAGGGCATTTTTAAAGAATTGCATTCTGTATTTTGACGTAAAGTTTATGTAAATTTCAGTGCTGAAAAACCATATGGTGTGAGATTGAGAACTGTGTCAGTCTGTCAGCTGTACTGTTGTGTAGGCCAACATGCAGTTTGGAAATCCGATGAAAGATATTGGTAAACGGATAACATGGTCGAGTAATGCACCAGTACTGGAAGCACTTGTGAGTGAGCTTGGGTGGATGAGGATCAAATCATTCAATGACAAGAATTGCAGGATAGAGTGACGAACTGGGTTCTGTTGACTTCACCACAGCCAAAAACTAGGATTGTCGGTGTCCCGACTTTGTACGGATGTATGTCAGGTAAATCTCCCCAACAGCCGATTGTCGGTCCTCCTAAACACCAGACTGACGTGTAAAAAATAACTTTTTAATTTTTGTGTAAAAAATTATACCAGACCATTCTTAACTCACCTGACTGAAAAGTCAGGATGAGCAACAATGCCAACATGCACTATAGTGATCACTCATCGTCCGTCGCCCGTGAACATGGTGTTTGCGACTGCTCTTCCTAAAGCGCTGAACCAATTTTAGTTAAATTTGTGCTGGTTGGCTGTTCTGACATCGCATTTTGTTTTTGTTCAAATTAACGTGCCCGGCCCCATAGGGAGAGGGTTGGGAAAATGCTCCCCTTATAAAAAAGTACTATAGCTACACAACTTGTCACAAGTACTATAGTATTTTGGACAGTAAGTTTACTATAGTATCAGTACCATGGTATTACTCTAGTAATAGTATTGCTATTGTAGCATAATTTGCTCCTGAGATTATTCCTCCAACATGGAATCGGCAATTGGAATGGTAAACTGGTCAGAAGAGTAAGGAGAATCAGTGACATCACCAAGAGAAGTGGTAAATAACCTGGATCAGGAGAGGAAACCCAGTTGTGTATATCTGGTTGCTGTTCATATCATTAGGTGAGTTTCAAGTACCTGTCCAAAGGAGGAAATAACCCATTTGATGGGCTTTGTGACTAGTTGGTGAAAAGTGGTATAGATATATGTTATTATATTGAGATTATACCCCCCAAAATTACTACACTCTGATAAATTTACTCTGGTAGTAACTTGTACTACAGTAAATATACTAGGGTAATACCATAGTAAATATACTATAGTATTACTATAGGGCGATTCCATGAGGTGTTGTACGGGACATTTTACTATATTTTTTGTTTTTACATACACAAAGCAATTGAAAATGAAACTTTTTTTAGATGCTGTAACTAGCATTTAACACTAGAAAATCAAATATATCCAACAAACTGTAATTTCTGTATGCATTTTAGAAAAAATTGAAAAATAGTGTGGTGTTGTACGGGACAGTTTTGCGACATGATTTTGAGGGTAGTGCTATGAAAATAGAAAACTCTGTTCTTTGGGTTGGTGGAGTCTTATGACTCTGCAACAAAAACTACACTGACATGCAGCACTCCAACCTGGTTGTAAAAGTTTTTTGAAAAACTGATTGGCCAATAAGTGACACCGGGAAACGTACAGTGTTGTACGGGACATGGCTGAAAGTGTCGTACGGGACAGTTTTGTCGCCAATTGAAACCTGTCAATTCTCAGAAACATTTTATGGTGAAATGTGCACCTGGCATCTTAATTTGGGTGTGAACCATGATTCATGCCCATAATAGTGTTCAGATATTTATTGGTATGGACATATTCACTATTACAGCAGCAGGGGTGTTGTACAGACAATGTCTGGTGTTGTATGGGACGTTTTTGGTTACCTGACTGAATGTCATCTATCTTGGGATAAGTAGGCTGATCAAAGGTTCAGTCATTAGTTGCAATTTATACTCATGTTTTCCTGAAAAAATTATACATCAGCTCATGCTCACCTTAGAACCATTTTGTTATGAGAACAATCAATATTAGGAGAGAATGAGTATAAAGCAGGCAATACATATGTGGTTGAACTTTTCACTTTTGAAAGCTTCTAAGCAGACGGGTAAAGGACTTCATGAGGATAAATGTAATTCTTGACATCAATCATTAGTTAACATGTTTTAATAGAAAAAATATCAAGGAATTCAATAAAAATGGCATTATGCATCTAGAACTTCAAGCAAACTCATCGCAAAGAAATAGTAATCTGGACAAGTAACTAAATTCTTGTGAATTTAAACTGACCCCGGGAACCGACAACTGACGGGGCCTCAATTTTCTTAACTATGTTAGCAGACTGATAGAAAATTTTGTCAATTTTTTCAGGCCATTTATAGTAACTTCCACTTGGATGCATCACAGATACTTCAATGTCCACTCCCTTAGTTAAAGTGACTTCCCCTGGGTATTTCAACCCATCATAGACTACAAGCACCCAATCACCAACACAATACGAAGTACACAAATCATGACCAATATTGCTGGGGCCAATCTTTTCAGTTTCATTATTTGGACTTCTATGGCTATGGCTAATGGCACCAAGGGTATAATCCAAACTAATAGAGGGCTCTGATTCAAGGGCATTCTTCCAACATTTGACAACATTAACACTCATATCATAATTAATTACATGCATTTTTTTTATCCCAGCAACAGAAAATACATTTGTCCAAGGATCCTGTTTGGATATTTGAGATTCGATTTCACTTTGACTTATGTGCATTACTTTAGTGCTTGGCATTAATTCTGAAACTGTTTTGAAAAATTCAAAAGAGTCTTGAACAATTGGGGCATTGTCACTCTTACTGCTTACAGCTGTCCTAA
Organism: Pictodentalium vernedei; assembly: GCA_031216915.1. Taxonomy (NCBI): domain Eukaryota; kingdom Metazoa; phylum Mollusca; class Scaphopoda; order Dentaliida; family Dentaliidae; genus Pictodentalium; species Pictodentalium vernedei. The sequence goes on from CM062292.1 coordinate 425,745,922, forward strand.
CAATACTTTTTGCTCTACCACCTACACCATCCACAATACCCTTCCCATGACTCGTGGCAAAATATTTCCATGTGAAATTCTTTTTGTATTTGGCTGCCAAAATTGCCAGTAGTTTTACCATAAATCGGTTCTTAAATTCTGAAGATGGACCATCTGTCCAAATAATTTCATCTAAATTTTCACCAGGCTCATTCAAAAAAATATTTTCATACAAACAATCAACAAATTTGTAAACAGTATCCTTGCTTTTTTCTTTTGAATCGGAGCAAATTAAATATGTTTGAACACGGCCTTTTCTTATTAAAGCAGCTGTGAAAAGCATTACACTTCCACGGCTCCACAGAGCACTTTGAACTTCATTCTGGTATTCACATGAATAGTTCATTGCAAAGTCCATTTCTAAAACTCTAACGTTCTCATTAGTTTTGTCATCCTCAAAATCTTGAGCCTGAATTCTCTTGGTATTCACATGTTCTACAACTTTATTCATATCAGTTTTCAATCTATCCAGTAAAAATCCTGCACATTCTTCAAACATAATCAGCTTCAATATGTTATGAGTGTCTTTTTCAACATTCTCCCATTCTTTCCAAGTTATAATTGAATTTGGATCTAAATCCATTGAAAGTAACTTCCCATCACAACATATTTCACAATCTACCTGCCAGCATTTAGAATTTGGTGAAGCATCACACAGTACTTTCTCCCAGAAAGCTTGAGAAGAATATGAAATCTTCAAACCTTTCAATCGAAGCATGAAATTCTCATGTATTTTACACCTGCATTGATCCATTGGCGTTTGATGGAGAAGTAACACATTTTTTGGTCGCAGATCACAAAATTTAGACATTCCAATTTTGTAGTCTGGATTAACTTGACAGAAAATGGCATAGGCTTCCCTCAAAAACATAGTGAGATAGTATTTTCTCTCCTTAGTCTTTTTTCCATCGATCCAAAGTGTCATTTCATCTTTCATTCCTGGCATTGTGTACGAGATGTCTGGTCTAATATAAAATTCGGTCACACAGGTCTTGAGTTCCTCATTTTGGTTTGTTTTCTTGCAAAAAGCTTCCTCAAATTCTAACTGACATTTCAAACCAACCCTATTAGCTAAACCAGCAACTACTGCTTTCTGTTTCTTAGGAGAAGATGGCAACGAATGTCGAATGATAGCTTCGAGAGATAGCTTTACCCAGTGTTTTTTTGCTGGAATAAGAAAACTCTGATGATGTAACAGCTGTTGAACATTTGGATTTCTTAGAGCTTCTGTATATTCGTTTCCTAATTCTTTCCTTTTCTTTTTCTGCACTTTTGTCATTCTCTGACATAGATGACTTTTTCTTCTCTCTATAAAGTTTTATTCTCTCTCTTTCTGCACTCAAAAAGTCTGGCTCATCAGCTTTACGCTTCTCTCTGTATCTCTTACACTTAGCAGAATTACTCATGATGATAATCCAATTGAATAGCTACTCTCATTAACTGATCAGGAAATTATGTGGTTACACAAATAAAATTTTTCACCCCTAGAATTGTTTCCCATAAGAATGACCTTGGCTTATGTTCTCCATGATTATTATTGGCACTGCAACATTGTATCCACATTCATTCATGGTGTGTTCATGACACTGCTACATGTTCTAAAATTTCATTAACCAGTATACTGCTGATGGTTCAGGATTCTTGAATCAAATGATATGCTTATAAATGTTGTTGGCATAGAGATAACACCAGATTGTGTAAATGAGAGCATTTTCATTATTAACCCATTACCTAAAACAGTGTTGTGAAAAAAAAAAATTTAATTTTCAGTTTTCAACCCAAGTTTCAGGACATTTTCCCAATAGAACCATTAAAATATGGGCATCATTAGAATCGGTTTGTCAAGCTGATTCTAATGATAACCATATTTGTATGGTTAGGAAAGGCTTATAATGGTTAATTCTCTGGACACATCTGGCTGCTATGCCACATTAGGGTACTTGAGTGAATCCTTGGATCGACTTGCTTAGGAGACATTTTGGGTGTTGTACGGGACAAAATTGAGAACCACGCATTTCTGGAACAAATTGAAAGAGGTGTTTTCCTCACTGTGCATTTATTTTGGTTTAGTATCTAGTAAGAAAATCTATGCTGGCTGTTATTTTCTATGCCATTCTCTCTTTTTACGGGAACTTTTGTACCCAAATGGTGTTGTACGGGACATTTGGAGGGGTGGAATGAAAAATTGTATTTTTTTTTTAGAAATGTCTGTTCAATCGACACTTTGGCATGTGAAAATGATCAACCAGCTTCACTTCTACTGTATGTGCAAATGGTACAAGCTAAAAGAAAGAGCCCTTGCCACAATATTAGATGAACATAGAAGAAGCAAAAAAGCAAAAAAAGCTGAAAAATAAAGGAACTCTGGAGTTTGCGCCATGTTTTGAAACAAATCCCCATGCACAGACCAAAACACATTTAGAATAGGGAAATTGAATATATGTGTTAGCAGAAAAGTAAGAGAAAATCAATGCTGAGTGAAAAAATATTTTTTGGTTTCATGTCGCCTTTTCATGGAATCGCCCTATAGTACATGATACTATAATATTACTACAGTACAGTGTACTATAGTGTTACTATAGTATATGATACTATAGTATTACTAACCATAGTACAGTAGACTCTTGTAGAATTACATTGAATATACTATGGTGATGCAATGGTAAATATACTATAGTATTACAATAGTACAGTATACTATAGTGTTACTATAGTACATGATACTATATTATTACTAACTATAGTACAGTATACTCTTGTAGAATTACATTGAATATACTATGGTGATGCAATGGTAAATATACTATAGTATTACAATACTACAGTATACTATAGTGTTACTATATTACATGATACTATAGTATTACTAACTATAGTACAGTGTACGCTTTTAGAATTACATTGGATATACTATGGTGACACAGTAGTAAATATACTATAATATTACTATAGTACATTATACTCTAGTCTTACTATAGTACAAGAAACGTAGACAACAGAAAAGAATCAAATCATGTAAAACCAAACCAACTATAAGGAAACGGCAGAAGAATACATAAAAAAGAAAAGCTGAAATGAGTGGAAAAACCCCCTGAAAAATGTAAATATTAGTAGTGTTGTAAACTGTAGTATGTGTTTTAATTTTAAAGTTACTCACTTTTATTTTGGTTTGTCACACTGCACACAGATCTTCACTTTGTATGAGTGTCTCCAATATTAAGTGGACGAATCGTTCCAACTTCCAGCTATCTTGCAAGTTGAGTCTTATTTCAACTTCAGTTAATAGGGGCATGATATATTTTCTCACTCTTTTGTCAAAATTAGGCTGACTAGTCCTACTAGTACTGATGGTAAGTACTAAATTCTAGTACCTTACAAGTATAATTTATAGTGACGACTGATCCGATAAAATACTTCTATCATTAAAAGTTTCACCATATTTCCGAAACTTACATTTCTACAGAAACAAAGGTTTTGACTCCAGGTTGAATGCTTCAGACAGAAAAAAATAATATTTATAATGAGAATATCGCGAACTTAAAAAGACACGGCTTGTGAAGAGATATGTTCGCACGTCGTTTTTATGTCACAATTTGTCACAAATTGTTCTGGCATCTGTTCTATTGTGGCGTTTGATTTTGAGGGCTGGCCGTGTGATTACAGCTGCTTTGGTTATTACAGTGGTGTAGATTCGAGGGGGGCTAAAATTTTTGCTGCACTCCCAACATAAAACATTGGCCTAGGGGGGCTAGCTAGTTCTAACTAGCCCCCCGGTCTTTACCCCTTCCAAATGTCATGTTCCCCCCCTCCCCCATCCCCCCCCCCCCAAAAAAAAAACAAAAACAAAAAAAAAAAGAAACAAACCCTAAATGGAATGGGCACCCCTGTTACAGGACCCTGGCCGTAGCTACATGCTTGCTGAAGTGTAAATGCATATCTATCCATATATGCTTCAGTGAAGCATTGAAATGATAGCACGAGGTATGAATAAGGCTACAATTTTAAGTGTTACTCACTGATATGTATTATTATTAACAGGAATAAAATTGTTGTTTTTCTCTACCTTTACAATCAAGTAAATGTCCTACATTGATTCAGAATGGCCCTTATACGTTGTGTCGAAAATGGCCAGTTTCAGTTCCTGTGTGTGTCCGAGTACCACAGTGTATGATTAATTATAGTAGCAGCCTAAAACAAATGTACTATACCTCATTTGTACTATGATCACACCAGTGTAAATTAAATTTAATGTGGTACAATACCACAGAACCATGATAGTATTTTTGTAGAGTACTACAGTAATATGGTATGACTATAGTACAGTACTGTGGTACCATGGTGTGACTAAAGTATTATTGTAGTACAGTACCACAGTAATATGACGTTAGTCTAGTATTATTATAGTACAGTACCACAATACTGTTGTATAATCTGGAATACTAGAATGTTACTATGGAAGTACTATAGTACAGTACTATTGTACCACTATGTTACTATAGTATTACTATAGAATAGTATCACAGTACTATTGTACTACTATAGTATTATTAGCTCACCTGACTGAAAGTCAGGGTGAGCTTTTCTTATCACTCTTCGTCCGTCGTCTGTCATCCGTCGTCCTGCGTGAAGGTGGTGTTTGAGCCTCTTTCTCCTAAACCACTGGCCACATTTTAATTAAATTTCATGTAAGTAGTAGGGGTTATATAGGGTCATTTTGATTTTTATCCAAATTAGGTTTCGGCTCATATTGAGCAGAGGTGTGGGGAAAAAATGGCCAAATGTTTTGAAAATCTTCTTCTAATGAACCACCAGCAGCAGAGACTTGATATGTGGTATACAGAGTCCTTTTGAGGTTTAGAATCAAGTTTGTTCAAGAGAAGTTTGTCGGGCATTATTTGCCTTCGTTATGGGAGGGGCAAAAATTTTGGCCACGCCTAAAATTTCTATTTTCTGAACCGTGAGGTCGATTTGAACCAAATTTGATATGAGATGATAATGGGTCATAAGTAGTTGATTGATGCAAAAAAAATTTTTCTCATTGCCCCGTGGGAACCTCGGGAGCTAAAAATAGGAAAAACCTTAAAACTGCCATATCTCCCAAACTACACTGCACAGAGAATTCTTATTTTGTATAAAGCTTACTGTTATCCAGTAGAATAGAATGGTTAAAAAAATCCCTATCGGTTTGATCACAAGGTACTTTTTTCAGGACTTTTGAAAAAGTGCTGAGTCAGCACTTTTTAACACTGTAGGCAATGGGAAAACATTAAGAAATCTTCTTCTCCAGATCCAGCAGGCAGAATCTTTTGATATTTGGTATGCAACATTGTAGGTTGGATCTGATTCAAGTTTGTTCAAATCGGCCCCCTGGGTTCATATTTGGGCTCAGTATAGGAGCCCGATTTCTCACTTAGTGCATTTCAGGCAAATTTCTTAAAAAATCTTCTTCTCCAGATCCAGCAGGCAGAATCTTTTGATATTTGGTATGCAACATTGTGGGGTGGATCTGATTCAAGTTTGTTCAAATCGGCTCCCTAGATTCATATTTGGGTTCACTATAGAAGCTCGAATTCGAACTTAGTGCATTTCAGGCAAATTTCTTCAAAAATCTTCTTCTCCAGATCCAGCAGGCAGAATCTTTTCATATTTGGTATGCAACATTGTGGGGTGGATCTGATTCAAGTTTGTTCAAATCGGCCCCCTGGATTCATATTTGGGCTCACTATAGAAGCCCGAATTCGAACTTAGTGCATTTCAGGCAAATTTTTTTTAAAATCTTCTTCTCCAGATTCAGCAGGCAGAATCTTTTCATATTTGTTATGCAACATTGTGGTGTGGATCTGATTCAAATTTGTTCAAATCGGCTCCCTAGATTCATATTTGGGCTCACTATAGAAGCTCGAATTCGAACTTGGTGCATTTCAGGCAAATTTCTTCAAAAATCTTCTTCTTCAGATCCAGCAGGCAGAATCTTTTCATATTTGGTATGCAACATTGTAGGGTGGATCTGATTCAAGTTTGTTCAAATCGGCCCCCTGGATTCATATTTGGGCTCACTATAGAAGCCCGAATTCGAATTTAGTGCATTTCAGGCAAATTTCTTCAAAAATCTACTTCTCCAGATCCAGCAGACAGAATCTTTTGATACTAGGTATGCACCATGCTTAGGGGGGTGAGATTCAAGTTTGTTCAATCCATGTCCCTAGATCCATATTTGGACTCACTGTGGGAGCTCGAATTGTAACTTAGTTCAAAATGAGGAATTTTCTTTAAAAATCTTCTTCTTCAGAACCAGCAGTCGGAATGTTTTGATATTTGGTGTGCAGCATCCTTAGGGGTGGGGGGGGGGGGGGGAGGGGGGGGGAGATTCAAGTTTGTTAAAGCCAAGTCCCTGAGTTCATATATCGGCTCCCTGTGGGAGCCTGAATTATAGCTTAGTTCAGTATGAGGAATATTCTTTAAAAATCTTCTTTTTTTTTTAGATCCACTGGTCAGAATCTTCTGGATATTTGGTATAAGCTTTTCTTAGGAGGAGCAGATGCAACTTGTTGAAATCAATTCTCTGGGTTGATATTTAGGCTACCATGTCAGGTGAGAGCCCACAGGCCCCTTGGGGCTTCTTGTTATAGTACAGTACCACAATACTATTGTATACTCTGGTATACTAGAATGTTACTATAGTATTACTATAGTGTAGTACCACAGTACTACAGTATACTATAGTCTTACTAGTAATATTACAGTACATGGTACCACTGTGTTAGTACAGTATTACTGCAGTATAGTACCACACTACCACTATATTACTATAGTATACTATAGTGTTACTATAGTAATACTACAGTACAGTACTATGGTACCACTGTGTTACTATAGTAATACTATGGTCCAGTACATGGTACCACTGTGTTACTATAGTATTACTGCAGTATAGTACCACAGTACCACTGCATTACTATAGTATAGTATAATGTTACTATAGTAATACTATAGTACAGTACTGTGGTACCACTGTGTTACTATAGTATCGTACCAAAGTGCTATTGTATTACCATAGTATACTATGGTATAGTATAGTGTTACTGTAGTAATACTATAGTGCAGTACTATGGTACCACTGTGTTACTATAGTATAGTACCACAGTACTATTGTAATACTGTAGTATACTATGGTGTACGGTAGTGTTACTATAGTAATGAATTTTAACTCTCTTGGGTCCATTGTAATTTGGAAGCTCTGGGTGGATTACTGTACAAACACTTTCTCTTACAAACAACATATGCCTTGTTGCACTCAAGGGATAATATAGAGATCAGATAAATGTGATTCCTGGCCATTTTTTGCGTGATATCACATGTATGTGGGAAGGTTATCCTAAGACTTATTTTCTCTGAGGTTGAGGGCCAGTGGATACTCCCATGGGGCTATCAATCCAAAGTTTCCCCCAAGTCTAATTTTTCGGTTGATCTACCACTGCTGGATCAGACCGAGTAGGCCGAACAGAAAAAAAAAACGCTTCTTTCTGTCCTTTTGGAACATTCTTTAGTAAATGGTCTCTATGTAGTTCAAGTGTGGATTTAGTGAGGACTGCCTCACTGCTCAAAGCGTTATAAATTACCGTAATATGTTGAGAAGGGCCAGGAACATGGTGTAAATAACCAGGACCGGTGGCAGGTGATGATACACACGAAAAATCGCCACCTGCAGTCAGGTATTCCCTCTCCGGAGTATTAAATTTGGGGAGGGAAGACTGGTTGGCCCCTCTGTATGGCACTTGCAACTACGTCTGCTATCCCTACAAGTTACAGAAAATCATATAATGGAACGAAAGTGTGTAGAATCAATGCGGATTGCCTCGCTACTCGTTGAGAACTCTATGACCGAGTCTGTGAGGACTACCTCGCAACTCTGCAGGTCAGGTGTGGGCTAGGAAGAAATCCACTCCAGTGGCGTCATGCCAACAGTGCACGCCCCCCCCCCCCCCCCCCCCCCCCCCCCCAAATATTTTCGGTGAAGGCCTGGGAAGTACCATTTCCGGCAATCTGGGAGGCATTTTTTGCCAGAGTGGATTGTAACTAAATCACCCGTGGAGTTATTACCCAAAATATCACTTTCAATGTCAGTACATATGGACAGAAAACACAAGCAATGTTTCAACCAGTGGACCTCAGTGTCCATTGGCTGGAACTTTGTTTGTGATTATTATACTTTGCAACAAATTTGCAATTATTGCTTGGGTGGAATCTCCACTCTGTGGGTGATTTAGTGATAATACACGCTCCACGTACTGTATAACTTGTCAACAACAATGTTAACAATGTCGAAGTCTCTCATTCCGGTAGTTGCAAACAGTAAATCTACAAAATACATTTTGGGGGAAAGTATATGTAAAATAAATGTCATTCTGTATCATTTAAATGTCATTCTGGTGTCATTCTGTATCATTCCGGTGTTTAGGAGGACCCCCGATTGAATCAACTAAGGTTCCTGGAAGGCCACCCCAAAACCAGCTCACCCTAGGACGTTTCATCCCAAGTAGATTTTTAGTCCCCTACGGGAACCGTAAGGGGACTATAGGATTGCACTCCATCCGTCTGTCCATCCGTCTGTCCATCTGTGTGTCTGTTTTTTATGTTACCACCTCTCCCTCCAACATGCTTCAAGCTACAACTTCCATATTTGGTACATGGATAAATGGATGATGCATGCTCAAAAATTTTTTTCCAAATCCAAGATGGCAGAATGGCGGCCATTTTTGTTTTGTTTTTTAAGCTTTTTTTTCTCTTTTTTCATGTTACCACCCCTCCCACCAACATGGTTCAAGCTACACTTTGCATATTTGGCACATGGATAGAGGGTTGGGAGGGGATGATGCACGTTCAATATTTAGGGTAGGGAGGGGATGATGCACGTTCAATATTTTCTCTTCAAAATCCAAGATGGCGGCATGGCGGTCATTTTTGTTAGCTCAACTTTGGCGAAGCCAAATTTGAGCTTATGCCATGGCCCGTCGTCCGTCTGTCCATCAACAGTTGGATACGGCTCGGGCTAGAGGCCGTATTTATGAACCGATCTTTACGAAACTTCTTGAATACCTTTGTTATGACCGTGGGACGAGAACTAGTGTTTTTGGGTGCAGTCCAAAATTTAAGATGGCTGCCAGCCGCCATTTTGTACCGACGGTGCAGAAATCTGTTTTTTGTACAGAACTTCCATATGAAAGCTCTGATTTGAATAATTTTTTGTATGAATGTTTAGTACCATGGGATACATCACATATAATACAGATTTTTTTCTTGTGCGTAAATTATGCAAATTAGACTAACTTTGATGTTTTTTGGTGTTACTTTCAGCACTGTAAGTGCAAATGCCAATACGGCTCGGGCTAGAGGCCGTATTTATGAACCGATCTTTATGAAACTCCTTGGGTACCTTTGTTATCACCGTGGTACGAGAACGAGTGTTTTTGGGTCCGGTCCGAAATTCAAGATGGCCGACGGCAGCCATTTTGTACAAAATTTGGTGCAGTCAGATTTTTGCACAGAACTTCCATATGAAAGCGCTGATTTGAATAATGTTTTGTGTGAATGTTTAGTACCATGGGATACATCACATATAATACGGGTTTTTTTCTCGTGCAGAAATTATGCAAATTAGATGAACTTTGATTTTTTCAGTGCTACTTACACACAGTAAGTACACATGTCAATACGGCTCGGGCTAGAGTCTGTATTTATGAACCGATCTTCACGAAACGTCTTGGGTACCTTTGTTATCACCTTGGGACGAGAACGAGTGTTTCTGAGTGTGGTCCAAAATTCAAGATGGCTGCCAGTGGGCATTTTGTACCGAAATTAGGTCTAATCAGTTTTTGTACACAACTTCTATACGGCTCAGGCTAGAGGCCGTATTTATGAACCGATCTTTACGCACCTTCTTGGGTACCTTTGTTATCACCGTGGGATGAGAACGAGTGTTTTTGGGTGTGGTCCAAAATTCAAGATGGCCACCAGCAGCCATTTTGTACCAAAATTAGTGCAATCAGTCTTTTGTACAGAACTTCTGTATGAAAGTTCTGATTTGAATAAATTTTTGAATGAATGTTTAGTAACATGGAATACATGACATATAGTATGGGTTTTTTTCTCGTGCAGAAATTATGCAAATTAGATGAACTTTTGATTTATTCAGTGCTACTTATACACTGTAAGTGCACATGTCAATACGGCTCGGGATAGAGGCTGTATTTATGAACCAATCTTCACAAACCTTCTTGGGTACCTTTGTTATCACCTTGGGATGAGAACGAGTGTTTCTGGGTGCGGTCCAAAATTCAAGATGGCTGCCAGTGGCCATTTTGTACTGAAATTAGGTCCAATCAGTTTTTTGTCACAACTTCTACACAGTTCATATTTGTGAACTGATCTTCATGAAACTTCTTGGGTACCTTTGTTTTCACCTTGGGACAGGAATGAGTGTGTTTTCAACTTTTGGGATGCCTTTGTTATCACTGTGCTATGAGAACAAATATTTTGGGGTTCAGTCAGACCCACTCTGGGATTCAAAAGATTATTTTTCTAGTTTAGCATATGACTGTCGCCCACCTTTACAATACTTTACCTATACATTTGTTACAGGCAATGGTCAGTATTTATGTACAGAACGTTACAATACTTTATATGTACCTTTGTTATCAGGTCATTACCTAGATGTTTGTCATTGCTGTGTCACATACTATACATGTACATGTCTTTGTCTTGACAAGTTGAGCTACAGTGTCATTGACACTTTCATTGATTATTCACATCCATTATATGTAGTTTTCCTTTGAAATCGGGATTGTAGAAGTCCAAATTTGCATTGCTCTTGGGTATTTGTTAGCATTGAATAACACAAACCATTAGCCTCGTTCTTGAACATATACTATGATCCACTAAATCACAAATTGCAAGGAAACAGAAGAGTGTGTCACAATGTTTTGTTGTCAAGAACCTGGTGGTCCATAACTGCAGATTTGCTTCTTGCGTCCTCATTTCTTAATGATTGACGAGTGCATCGCGATATGTAACGCATCGTGGGGATCGTATTGTGATATGCATCGTATCGTGAAAAAATGTATCGTTGCAACCCTAGTATACATGCAGTTGCTCGGGTGTCGGGCTTGGTGTTCTCTGTTCAATTCAAATGTAAAATTTCTTAAGTCTTTGTATGTTTTTTGCCCTCCAAAACAAATTCCCGATTGGAGCCCCAATAACACAAACTTTCGCAATGGCATGACTCCCAGACCCTTTCTTAAAGAGGGCAGAATAATCCCTGGGAATGTTTTGTCCAACAAAAATGCTTTTTTATACACAATATATCTAAAATGCATAAAACTTTTATATTCCATTATTATTAATCCTCTTCACACTGATATCAAAATAGAACAACTTCAATCTGCAATTATTTCCCATAATGCAACTAGGAATTTCACCAATTCAGTCAATTGTCAAACTGGATTGAATTGTTTAAATTCCCAGTTGCATTATGGGAAAAGTGTTTTGTTTGAAATTTTGGTATTTTGACATCTCTTTGCATAGGGTTAATTATAGTGAGTTAGTAACAGAAAAGGAGATGGCCTACATATAAATCACTTTTTCTTCGGGCTTCCTGGAATTTTTATGCTTTTTGAACTGTGCAGAGCACATTTGAATGATTTTTAGATTATATTAATGTGAAAATGAAGGTATACTGCTTGGGCCATCTTCTGATTTGCCGCTGGTTTAGAACAAAATCATTTGAAAAATGCTGCCAATATTCTCATAGTAGGCCTTCATCAGAATTTAAAACTCAAGAGGAATAACGATAGATACTTACTTGAGCTGTTGGGCTCTTTCCATTAAGAGGGTGTAAGTTTTGTCTGTAGGCAAAAAAAAAAAAATTGAGGTAATTTCAGTGTTTTCCGAGTGTTAGGAAAAGGGTGGAATAATAATAAATAAAATATAAATAAAATTTTCTCAGAGAAAGAGAGATATCAGGAAATTTCCAGCTCATTTACACCCTCGTGGTCCCTGAGCTGAAAACCTTTAGTGTTTCTTGCATTTTGTTTTTTTGCATTTTGCATTTTGTTTTTTAGCTCACCTGGTCTAAAAGGTCCTGTGAGCTTTTCTCATCATGTGGCGTCCCGCCGTAAACTTTTCACATTTTCATCTTCTTCTCTGTAACCGCTGAGCCAACTAAACTTGGCAGGAATGGTCTATGGGAGGTCTTCTACAAACGATCCTCATTTTGTTCCCGTCGGATGAAAAACCTGGCTTCCAGAGGCATTCTTTGATTCTGTTTGGTGGATTTTCAAAAATCTTCTCCTCTGAAACTGCTAGGCGAAATGTTTTGATACTTGACATAGATGATGACTGGGACCCCCTCTACCAACGATCCTCATTTAATGTTGATCGGGTTGCAAACATGGTCACAATTGCAGCTTATAGTTACTATAGAAACCCTATGGGAAGTCACATTTTCATCTTCTTCTCCGGAACTACTGAGCCGACGTGAACCAAACCTGGCAGGGATGGTCTATGGGAGGTCCTCTACAAACGATCCTCATTTTGTTCCCGAGGGTTGAAAAACAAGGCCGGCAGAGGCATTCTTTGATTCTGATAGGTGGATTTTCAAAAATCTTCTCCTTTGAAACTGCAGGCCAAATGTTTTGATACTTCACATAAGTGATGACTGGGACCCCCGCCCCCCCCCCCCCCCCCTACCAATGATCCTCATTTAATGTTGATTGGGTTGTAAACATGGCCACAATTGTGGCTTATAGTTACTGTAGAAACCCTATGGGAAATCACATTTTTATATTCTTCTCTGAAACTACTGAGCCGACGTGAACCAAACTTTGCAGAAATGGTCTATGAGAGGATGGAAATATGTGGCCACCAGAGGCTATATTCTAATGCTTAACCCAATGCCTCTCCTGTCTGCAAAAATCGGTACTGTCAGCAAAATACTTGTTTTTTGAGAATCTGGTAAGGGTTGGTTCCAGTTTTCTCCACTGAGAACTGGGAAAAAAACCCAAAATATTTTGTATACAGTACAAGTCAAAATAAGCATAACTGCAATAAACTAAGTAAACTGCTGCTACTTCCCTGACAAGATCAGAATCTGACATTTTCTGGAAAGCTATCAGTGAGAGCTTTCCAGAAAATGATGTCACCTTCTGGTCTTATCATTGTAGGAAGAGAAAAAGATACATAGTTTATAGAATTATCCTACACAACTTATTCTGACTTTACTGTAAACCATTGGCAACTGTATCTTGATATATGCATCATTAGTCTCCTGGTTTTCCAAACACCTGTCCCCATCAATCAGTATTTTCTGATAAGTAACATGAAAGTTTTTGTTTGTATTCTCTTGCAATCATGTCAGCTTAGATGACAATAATTATTGTATATCTTTTAAGATTTGACAAAAATTGGAGTAAAATGTGTTTGTAACCCTTTACCTATCCAAAGCTATTTTGAAAAGAGAATACTGTCTGAGAAAATAGTAATTTTCAAAATATTTAACCTTCTTTTACTGATTATTCCCCCGAAAAAAATTCGGGGGAATCTAGCCGTGACGTCGTCCGTCTGTCCGTCCGGGCGTAGACGGAATTCGTGTCTGCTCCATAACTTCTTACAGCCTTCAAGGATATTAATGATACTTGGTATTATTATTGCCCACAACCAGAGGGTGTGTCGCGAATAAGGTTGGAATGGCTATCAAGGCTTTTTTCGGGGGAATCAGCCACCCTTTGGTGGCCATCCTCTAGTTTTTTTTTGTTGAAACAGAATTTATAAATTTGTGCATTTTCAAGAAAATCTACTTTGAAACTACAAGGCGAAATGGTTTGAAAACTTAGTGTGACTGATGACTGTAACGCCCTCTACCAATGATGCTCATTTTAATCTTCATCGGGTTGCAATTATGGCTGCAATTGTGGCTTATTATAGTTACTATAGAAACCCTATAGGAAATCACATTTTCATCATCTTCACTGAAAGTACTGAGCCAATGTGAACCAGATTTGGCAAGCATTGTCTATGAGAGGTTCTCTACAACTGTTACTCTTTTTATTCCTGTTGGGTGAAAAAACGTGGCCGCCAGAAGCATTCTTTGATTCTGATTGGTCAATTTTGAAAACTCTTCTCCTCTGAAACCACAGGGCCAAATGTTTTGATACTTTGCATGGTTGATAACTGGGACACCCTCCACGACGTTCCTCATTTTAATGTTGATTGTATTGCAAACATGCCCACAACATATGGGAAACCACATTTTCATTTTCTCTCTGGAACTACTGAGCTGACGGAACCAAAACTTGGCAAGACTGGTCTGTAGGAGGCCCTCTACAAACTCTCCTCCCTTTGTTCCCGTTGGTTGGAAAATATAGCCACCAGAGACATTCTATGATTCTGTTTGATGGATTCAAATGTTTTGAAACTTCACGTGATTGAAGACTGGGACACCTTCTACCAATGATTCTCGTGTAATGTTGATGTAATGTTGCAAACATGGCCACAATTGCATCTCATAGTTACCACGGAAATCCTATGGGAAATCACATTTTCATATGTAGTTTCAGGTGAGCGATTACAGGCTCTGTAGAGCCTCTAGTTAACTCTTTCCCAACTCCTGCTTTTGAAAGGTTACATCCAACTATGTAATCTTGTGCATGAAAGGAAGTCCATTATTAAAATAAAGGGTTAACCCTTTACCCAACGCGGACGATATCAAAATTTATTATTTTAAATACCATTTTTTAAAATTTTTCAAAAAATTTCAACAAAACCATATCATGTGACCCCTCGTTGGAACGAGCTCGATGAGCTCGTTCCAACGAGGGGTCACATGATATGGTTTTGTTGAAATTGTTTGAAAAATAATATTTTTTCAACTGCTGAATTTGCATATTACGCGGGCGGATGCGGCCGATTCGTTGGGTAAAGGGTTAAGCAATATTAAATTTCAAATCCACTGCCATCAGGCATGAGATATGAAAAGCTTGTTTGTACTACAACATTGAATAAGGGCCATGATGACTTTAGCATCACTGGTAGGAAAACTATTAACCATTTTGAGACCTGATGGTATCTTCCATGTCAGTTCAATGGCATCAGTTGGAAGAGTCCATATTCATTATTTGGGGTAGAGCCATTAATATTTTCAACATACAACCATGGGCTACTTCACACATTCACTTAGCAGCCATCCTACGTAATGAAATTATAACGTATCATGTTTCTGGGCTGGAAAAGTGGCCTCTCAGGTCAAAGGGTTAATACATGTAGTTATTTGTTTGGAGAATTCTAGTATCCCAGTAATGAGTATAATTTGATATATCCCATAGCCACATATATAGCCAGGAATTTTGTTGCAGAGGTTGCAAAGTGGTGAATGACAATCACCAGCTCTTCCGTGGCAACCATGGTTTGCAATTTTTGAAAAAAGAATACAGGCCTGTCAATTTGAGGCAAATAGCAGTTTCATTCATGTGAAGGTTACCAAAAAAGAAAAACACATGAACGAAAAATGAGTTTTGCTTAATTAGTGCTAAATTTCCAGTTGCACAAACCTTTTGCTAAGTTGAATTATCTAGTTCGAATGAATGGTGGAATGATATTGAGAATCAACCAGTCATAAGCTTCATAGGTGTTTGCATCTGCCTGAAGTACATGTATAGCTGCTCTGTTGGCCAATAATTGGCCAACAGAGCAGCAATACTTCAAGCAGATGCCAACACCTGTTCTGATGATTTGTTAATGCTTCGCATCATTTTGAACCATTCATGATTGATCATTTTAGGATGTAACATAGGTACAAAATCGGGAAATGACAATAATTCATCTCTTTGCCACAACTGGATGACATATCTTCTGCAACATGTTGGCCAATGCTAAGATTTGGCTATATTTGCAGGTAATTTGTATCTGAAATGCTGCAACACAGCTCCTGAGGATTCATCTCTATCCATTAGAAAATAACACGGGAGTGGCTGCCCATTTTACACTGCTCAAAAGGCATGAAATTGGCATTCGATAAACCTCCCCAGATTTCATACAAAAGACTGAAAAATTTGGGAGACATTATAACCCATAGGAAACATAATAAAATGTTCAACAATCAAGGGACGGGATCTGCTAGATGTGAGAGAAACTGTGCAATCTGTGGGTTTATGCTCCAATCAAAACAATTCGCAGACAAGAAGGGAATGGCCCATTACAGAGGCAAGAAAATCACCTGCATGTCCAGGACTGTGGTATATGGGATTCTCTGTGACTAGTGTATTGAAGTTGTGTACGTGGGAGAGACGAGGACAAAATTGTATGAGATAATGCAGAACCATCTGAGTAGAATAAAACTTGAGGTTATGAGTGAGCAGATACCGCATCATTTTCTGACCGAAAACCATAGTGTAAACAATTTTAACTCCTAGAAGCCGGGGAATCAGAATGAATTTATTGAATATGACATGCCGCGAAAAACATACAGAAAAGCAGGTGCTTCTAGTGAAGTGTTGTCTGCCTATTCAGGCAGACGACACTTGACTAGAAGCACCTGCTCAGTGTTTAATTCTCCCCCAGCCCAAAAATAGCCGAACTGTCACATCCAGATTACCTGCCGTATTACATCACAGGCAAGAAAACTCGACTCCCGGCTTCTAAGAGTTGAGATTATTCGGATTGAACAAATGAATCAACAAAATACAGCTTACAGGAGGGGTCGTGAAGCATTTTGGATTAACAAACTTCAAACATTAGAACCCAATGGGCTCAGTAGACAAGAATGATTCCAAATATTCTCATTTATAAACTTGCTGATGGGGGTGGGGGAGGGCTTGGTATAAGTTAGTTTGAAGACCAATAACACATAAAGCTGCGTTGATGTTGAACATAGCGCATGTATGTTGTGAGATTATGATCATTGTGTGTATGTACATCAAGCGTGTTGGGGGTGCATGGACACCCTAGCCGACAATTGTCACAAGACATTTACACACACTGGAAGGATCGTGCACTTGGGATAGGGGCTTTATTACTATGCAAGGAAGGTATAAAAAGATTATATTTTTCATTAGCGGTATTGATGTCTGATTGACGTGGATGGGGTATTGGGGTGGTGATACGAAGGTGCACTTTTGAATGAGTGAATGATTCATATCAAGGATGATTGGATGTGTGAATACGGTTTTCGAACTAACTTGCCTCTGCCTCTGTTACCAGAGCGAGGTTTTAGCAGAAGTGGGTAATTCATCTTTGCTTGTTGCATTATAACACGGAATATATCTTTACTTGTTGCCACCCAAGGAAGATATTATACAGTATTTTTTTGCATAAGTTACACTTGAATACAAAGAACAACTTGAATTGCGGAACATATCTTTACTTGCTGCCACCCAAGGAAGATATGATACATTTATTTTGCACGTAATACACCCGGATGCCTGGAACAACATGAAATGGGGAACATATCTTTACTTGCTGCCACCCAAGGGAGATAGGATATGGTGATTTTGCACGCAATGCTCTAAAATATGGAGAACAACGCGTTTGAATGATTCGGGTCAAGGAATGGTTGGATGTGTGAATACTATATGCAAACTTGCTTCTGCCTCTGTTACTAGGGCGAGGTTGAGATAAATGATAGGATGCTTGTAATTCTAAAGCTGAGAACAAATTTTGCACGTAATAATGCAGAATATATCTTTACTTGTTGCCACCCAAGGAAGATATGATATGGTGATTTTATAAATGGGTTTGTGATTAGGAGCTAGGCAACCACTTGCCAGTCAATAAATCGGCCTGTAAGACGTATGTCCATCTTGAACAATTTTATAATTCTCATTTAACAATTAGGATAAGCGCAATGCTAAATTTTACGTTCCCATGACGTGGTATACATTGGTTCAGCACTTTACATAACAGAATGTGAATCAGTCAAAAATGAAAGCCGCTTAGAAGGGAGTAATCTCCCGAGCATGACGGCAATTTGACAGAATTATATATATTAACAGAACAACACGCACGTATGAATGGATTAATCGATATGGCATGAGTGCCAGCATGGAAAGGATAAAACGAAAGGCCGCAGTCCTCAAGTTTTATCCTTCCGCAATTTCACACGTGTGCCATTCTGTGTTTATTACATGCCTTCACGTCTATTAAAAACAGTTATTAGAAGGACACTCAGCAATTCATTTGACAACTATCAACAAAAAGAACACTTTTTATTGTCAAAGAAATTTGCAAGGGGAACCTGTGTTAACATTTCATCCCTGAGTTCAAATGTTGTTAGAACTATGTGCCTACTGGCACATAGAACACATTGGAACTCAGGGGATGATTTTTAGCTCACCTGGCCTAAAAGGCCATGTGAGCTTTTGCTATCACTTGGCATCTGTAAACTTTTCACATTTTCTTCTTCTCTGGAACCACTGAGCTAGTGTGAACCAAACTTGGCAGGAATGGTCTATGGGAGATCCTCTACCAATGACCCTCATTTTGTTCCTGTCGGATGAAAACATGGCCACTAGAGGTATTCTTTGATTTGGGTTGTTTGATTTTCAAAAATCTTCTCTGAAACCACAAGGCCAAATATTTTGGAACTTCACTTGATTGAAGTTTGGAACACACTCTACCAACGATTCTCATTTAATGTTGATTGGTATGCAAACTTGGCCGAAATTGCAGCTTATAGTTACCATACAAAGCCAATGGGAAATCACATTTTCATCTTCTTCTCTGGAACAACTGAGCCAACGTGAACCAAACTTGGCAGGAATGGTCTATGGGAGGTCCTCTACAAACAATCCTCATTTTGTTCCTGTGGGTTTAAAAACATGGCTGGCAGAGGCATTCTTTGATTCTGATTGGAGGATTTTTAGCTCAACTTGACAAAGTTAAGCTGAGCTATTGCCATCACTTCTCGTCCGTCCGCGTACGTACGTCCACAATTTCCTTTGGCACACCTCACAGGTCGCATTTATTATCAGATTACCTTGAAACTTGGTATGCTTGTTTGGGGTGACCTCTAGATGGGAGCTATCGATTTTCTTCAATTTCTGTCAAAAAATGTTGCCGCGGCCAACGTTCTTAGAACTTAGTTTAGTCAAACCACAATATTTCCCTTTGGCACACCCTACAGGGCACATTTATAATTTGATTGCTTTGAAACCTGGTATGCTTATTTAGGGTGACCTCTAGATGGGAGCTATCGATTTTCTTCAATTTCCGGCAAAAAATGTTGCCACAGCCAACGTTTGTAGAACTAAGTTTAGTCAGACCATAATATTTCCCTTTGGCACACCCTACAGGACACATTTATGATCAGATTGCTTTGAAACCTGGTATGCTTGTTTTGGGAGACCTCTAGATGGGAGCTATCGATTTTCTTCAATTTCTGTCAAAAAATGTTGCCGCGGCCAACGTTCTTAGAACTTAGTTTAGTCAGAAGACTCAATATTTCCCTTTGGCACACCCTACAGGGTACATTTATGATCGGATTGCTTTGAAACCTGGCATGCTTGTTTGGGGTGACCTCTAGATGGGAGCTATCGATTTTCTCAATTTCCGTCAAAAACTGTTGCCGCGGCCAACATTCTTAGAACTTAATTTAGTCAAACCACAATATTTCCCTTTGGCACACCCTACAGGGCACATTTATGATTTGATTGCTTTGAAACCTGGTATGCTTAGTTAGGGTGACCTCTAGATGGGAGCTATCGATTTTCTTCAATTTCAGGCAAAAAATGTTGCCATGGCCAACGTTCGTAGAACTTAGTTTAGTCAGACCTCAATATTTCCGTTTGGCACACCCTACAGGGCCCATTTAAGATCAGATTGCTTTGAAACCTGGTATGCTTGTTTGGGGAGACCTCTAGATGGGAGCTATCGATTTTCTTCAATTTCTGTCAAAAAATGTTGCCGCGGCCAACGTTCTTAGAACTCTGTTTAGTCAGACCACAATATTTCCCTTTGGCACACCCTACAGGGTACATTTATGATTGGATTGCTTTGAAACTTGGCATGCCTGTTTGGGGTGACCTCTAGATGGGAGCTGTCGATTTTCTTCAATTTCTGGCAAAAAATGTTGCCGAGGCCAACGTTTTTAGAACTCTGTTTAGTCAGTCCACAATATTTCCCTTTGGCACACCCTACAGGGCACATTTATGATTTGATTGCTTTGAAACCTGGCATGCTTGTTTGGGGTGACCTCTAGATGGGAGCTATCGATTTTCTACAATTTCTGTCAAAAAATGTTGCCGCGGCCAACGTTCTTAGAACTTAGTTTAGTCAAACCACAATATTTCCCTTTGGCACACCCTACAGGGCACATTTATAATTTGATTGCTTTGAAACCTGGTATGCTTATTTAGGGTGACATCTAGATGGGAGCTATCGATTTTCTTCAATTTCCGGCAAAAAATGTTGCCACAGCCAACGTTCGTAGAACTTAGTTTAGTCAGACCACAATATTTCCCTTTGGCACACCCTACAGGGCACATTTATGATCAGATTGCTTCAAAACCTGGTATGCTTGTTTTGGGAGACCTCTAGATGGGAGCTATCGACTTTCTTCAATTTCTGTCAAAAAATGTTGCCGCGGCCAACGTTCTTAGAACTTAGTTTAGTCAGAAGACTCAATATTTCCCTTTGGCACACCCTACAGGGTACATTTATGATCGGATTGCTTTGAAACCTGGCATGCTTGTTTGGGGTGACCTCTAGATGGGAGCTATCGATTTTCTCAATTTCCGTCAAAAAATGTTGCCGCGGCCAACGTTCTTAGAATTTAATTTAGTCAAACCACAATATTTCCCTTTGGCACACCCTACAGGGCACATTTATGATTTGATTGCTTTGAAACCTGGTATGCTTAGTTAGGGTGACCTCTAGATGGGAGCTATGGATTTTCTTCAATTTCAGGCAAAAAATGTTGCCACGGCCAACGTTCGTAGAACTTAGTTTAGTCAGGCCTTAATATTTCCGTTTGGCACACCCTACAGGGCCCATTTAAGATCAGATTGCTTTGAAACGTGGTATGCTTGTTTGGGGAGACCTCTAGATGGGAGCTATCGATTTTCTTCAATTTCTGTCAAAAAATGTTGCCGCGGCCAACGTTCTTAGAACTCTGTTTAGTCAGACCACAATATTTCCCTTTGGCACACCCTACAGGGTACATTTATGATTGGATTGCTTTTAAACTTGGCATGCCTGTTTGGGGTGACCTCTAGATGGGAGCTATCGATTTTCTTCAATTTCCGGCAAAAAATGTTGCCACGGCCAACGTTTTTAGAACTCCGTTTAGTCAGACCACAATATTTCCCTTTGGCACACCCTACAGGGCACATTTATGATTTGATTGCTTTGAAACCTGATATGCTTGTTTGGGGAGACCTTTAGATAGGAGCTATCGATTTTCTTCAATTTCCGTCAAAAAATGTTGCCGTGGCCAATGTTCTTAGAACTTAGTTTAGTCAGAAGACTCAATATTTCCCTTTGGCACACCCTACAGGGCACATTTATGATCAGATTGCTTTGAAACGTGGTATGCTTGTTTGGGGTGACCTCTAGATGGGAGCTATGAATTTTCTTCAATTTCCATCGAAAAATGTTGCCGCAGCCAACATTCTTTGAACTTAGTTTAGTCAGACCACAATATTTCCCTTTGGCTCACCCTACAGGGCACATTTATGACTAGATTGCTTTGAAACCTGGTATGCTTATTTATGATGCCCTCTAGATGGGAGCTATCGATTTTCTTCTATTTCCGTCAAAAAATGTTGCCATGGCCAACATTCTTAGAATTTAGTGTAGTCAGACCACAATATTTCCCTTTTGTACACCCTACAGGGCTTTGAAACCTGGCATGCTTGTTTGGGGAGGCCTCTAGATGGGAGCTATTGATTTTCTTCGGTTTCTGTCAAAAAATGTTGCCACTGGCAAAAAAAATGACATTGGTACCAATGATCTTCAATTTTGCCATTTCATTTATAACTTACCAAGTTCAAGTTTGTCAAGTTGAGCTACAGTGTCATTGACACTTTCATTAAAAATCTTCTCTGAAACCACAAGGCCAAATGTTTTTAAACTTTGCATTTTTAGCTCAACTTGACAAAGTCAAGCTGAGCTATTGCCATCACTTCTCGTCCATCGGCATACGTACGTACGTACGTTAGTACATTAGTATGTTAGTACGTTAGTACGTACGTCCACAATTTCCTTTGGCACACCTCACAGGTCGCATTTATGATCAGATTACTTTGAAACTTGGCATGCTTGTTTGGGGTGACCTCTAGATGGGAGCTATCGATTTTCTTCAATTTCCGTCAAAAAATGTTGCCGCGGCCAACGTTCTTAGAACTTAGTTTAGTCAAACCACAATATTTCCCTTTGGCACACCCTACAGGGCACATTTATGATTTGATTGCTTTGAAACCTGGTATGCTTATTTAGGGTGACCTCTAGATGGGAGCTATCGATTTTCTTCAATTTCCGGCAAAAAATGTTGCCACGGCCAACGTTCGTAGAACTTAGTTTAGTCAGACCTCAATATTTCTGTTTGGCACACCCTACAGGGCACATGTATGATCAGATTGCTTTGAAACGTGGTATGCTTGTTTGGGGAGACCTCTAGATGGGTGCTATCGATTTTCTTCAATTTCTGTCAAAAAATGTTGCCGCGGCCAACGTTCTTGGAACTTAGTTTTGTCAGAAGACTCAATATTTCCCTTTGGCACACCCTACAGGGTACATTTATGATCGGATTGCTTTGAAACCTGGCATGCTTGTTTGGGGTGACCTCTAGATAGGAGCTATCGATTTTCTTCGATTTCCGTCAAAAAATGTTGCCGTGGCCAACGTTCTTAGAACTTAATTTAGTCAAACCACAATATTTCCCTTTGGCACACCCTACAGGGCACATTTATGATTTGATTGCTTTGAAACCTGGTATGCTTATTTAGGGTGACCTCTAGATGGGAGCTATCGATTTTCTTCAATTTCAGGCAAAAAATGTTGCCACGGCCAACATTCGTAGAACTTAGTTTAGTCATACCTCAATATTTTCCTTTGACACACCCTGCAGGGCCCATTTATGATCAGATTGCTTTGAAACATGGTATGCTTGTTTGGGGAGACCTCTAGATGGGAGCTATCGATTTTCTGCAATTTCTGTCAAAAAATGTTACCGCGGCCAACGTTCTTAGAACTTAGTTTAGTCAGAAGACTCAATATTTCCCTTTGGCACACCCTACAGGGTACATTTATGATCGGATTGCTTTGAAACCTGGTATGCTTATTTACGGTGACCTCTAGATGGGAGCTATCGATTTTCTTCCATTTCCGTCAAAAAATGTTGCCACGGCCAACGTTCTTAGAATTGAGTCTAGTCAGACCACAATATTTCCCTTTTATACACTCTACAGGGCACATTTATGATCAGATTGCTTTGAAACCTGGCATGCTTGTTTGGGGAGGCCTCTAGGCTATCGATTTTCTTCGGTTTCTGTCAAAAAATGTTGCCACTGGCAAAAAAAAATGACATTGGTACCAATGATCTTCAATTTTGCCATTTCATTTATAACTTACCAAGTTCAAGTTTGTCAAGTTGAGCTACAGTGTCACTAACACTTTCATTGATGACTGGGTCACCCTCTACCAACGAAGCTCCTCATTTAATGTTTATTGGGTTGCAAACATGGCCACAATAGCAGTTTATAGTTACTATAGAAACCCAATGGGAAATAACATTTTCATCTTCTTCTCTGAAACTACTGAGTCAAAGTTGGCAGGAATGGACTGGGAGGTCCCCAACAAACAATCCCCTTTTTGTTTGTGTTTGTTGGAAAACGTGGCCGTCATAGACATTCTCTGATTCTGATTGGTCAATTTTGAAAAATGTTTTCTGAAACTACAAGCTAGGCCAAATGTTTTGAAACTTCACATGATTGATGACTGGGACACTCAATGTAAGAGGAACAACTTTGCTGTTATATATTTTTATGAAAATATAAACCCTATGCCAGCAGGGTAGCTTGAATAGTACAGTAAGTGGAGAGTGGATTGTAACTAAATCACCTGTGTAGTGGAATAATCACCCAAAGTATCAGTTTTAAATTTTGTACATATGGACAAAAAAAACCCCACAAGTAATGTGCCAACCAATGTTTAAAATGAAAATCCATTGTCTGGAACTTTGCTTTTGATTGTTATGCTTTGCAACAAATTTGCAGTTATTGCATGGGTTGAATTTCCACTCTGTGGATGGTTTTAGGGATAATACATTCCCCACATACTGTAGCAGTTTTCTCCCCCGAGAACTGCGACAAATGATAAACTATTGTGTACAGTTTTATGTTGGGATGTAACTGGAAACAACTTTGTTACTATATGTTATCAGCACAGGTGCTCGGCACAAGTTGTGAAATTGAAAGAAAAATGATATTTGATAGCATTTTTTAATCAATGCTGATGTGTCCCCATAATGGTATATAAATATTAACAAGGTACACAACTCGCTTTTCGAAAATGATAGCACGGTGTTCTTAGGTTGCTCATGATAACCGGGAGAAGTTGCAGAAAAGGCCGAAAAACAATGAGAGTCCATAGAGACCCAGAGTCCAGTTCCCTCCCAGTAAGATTGTTTTATCAGCCCATGAACTATCACAGTAAAACCATTTGGCTTGTTTTTACAGGGTCCTGCAATTCATTTTTTTGTTTTGCCACAAAAATTGGAACTGTATGTAAAAACAAGAGGAAAAAAATGCCCAGATTTGTCACTTTTTTGTGTGCTGGTAATGTTTAGTGATTTAAATTTTGTAGTAAGACTATATAACCATGTCCAAAGTCAAACAGACTTAGTGGAACTTGGGCAAAGTGCTTTATTCCAATTGCCCAAATGGGGGCACTTTGATGCTGTGTACTAAGGTGTAGTTCACATCAATGGTGCACTTGTCTTCAACCAGTGCTGTTCCTCCTTGCATGGAGTTAGTAGGCCTATGTTGGGGAGTCTGACAGTTTTCTCCAGGTACACCAGCTTCCACCACCTGTAAAACTTTCCGACATGAGCTGACCCTTGCTGTCGAAAGTGTCATTAAACCCAAATAAATAAATAACTTAGTGGAAATGCTATATGATTGAGACTTCCCACATGTGTAGCGGTATCAGTCCTGTATTCAATTTCTCAGAAAGGAGTTACCATACTTCGTTATGTTCCATGAGTTTATTCCGCATTTCTTCCCAAAGATGAATTGCTGTGGGCAAGAATGTGACATTGTACTTAAGCAAAGCAGATTGAAAAATAAAATCTCTTAAACACTACCCAGGAATGTCATCTGAGAGTTAATTCCATCAACAAAATTACTCTATTTCATAAAAAAAATCAATAGGGACAATTTTGAGAATTACCTGCACAGAGTTAGCCACTAGCAACAGCTCATCTTCAACACTGTTTGGAAACTTTAAATTTGATCTCACGCAGTAATGTCATCAGCAAGACAGAATTAGCATAGGTGGTTGTAAGGGTGCAGATCAAGCCGGTGGCCATTTTGTACCAAAATTAGGTGCAATCAGTTTTTTGTACAGAACTTCTATACGGCTTGGACTAGAGGCCGTATTTATGAACCGATCTTTACGAAACTTCTTGGGTACCTTTGTTATCACCGTGGGACGAGAATGAGTGTTTTTGGGTGCGAACCAAAATTCAAGATGGCCACCAGCAGTCACTTTGTACAGAAATTAGTGCAATCAGTTTTTTGTACAGAACTTCTGTATGAAAGTTCTGATTTGAATAAATTTTTGCATGAATGTTTAGTAACATGGAATACATTACATATAATACAGGTTTTTTTCTCATGCAGAAATTATGCAAATTAGATGAACTTTGATTTATTCATCGCTACTTATGCAGAGTAAGTGAACATGTCAATACGGCTCAGGCTAGAGGCTGTATTTATGAACCGATCTTCATGAAACTTCTTGGGTACCTTTATTATCACCTTGGGATGAGAACGAGTGTTTTTGGGAACGGCCCAAAATTCAAGATGGCTGCCGGCGGCCATTTTATACCAAAATTAGGTGCAATCAGTTTTTAAAAGTACAGAACTTCTAGGACTACGTTTGTTATCATCATGGGACGGTAATGAGTGCTTTTGGGCTCAGCTGTGGCTGTGTTAATATTTGGTGTTGTTTGGGGTGGGGAAACATTATTAGCACAACACATTTTTCTGTTTCCAATGAGAAAAATAAAACCTCCTCACCTGTGGGAACCCTATGAGCTAAAGATAAAAAATTCAAATACCTATATTTTGAGAAGGACTGGACAAATGTTTATTAATTATTTGGAATCAAACGGAGATGGGTTTGAATCAAACGTAGACGGGTTTGAATCAAACAGGCCAAAACAATTGCAAACATTTGGCTTATGATGCAGCATACAAGGATCCCCATTGTAACATTAACCCCATGGAGATTTCTTTTCTAGGTTAGCATCTAACTGTCACCCACCTTTACAATACTTTACCTGTACATTTGTTACAGGCTATGGTCAGTATTTATGTACAGACCTTTACAATACTTTACATGTACCTTTGTTATCAGGTCATTACCTAGATGTGTGTCATTGATGTGTCACATACTATACATGTACAGTCTCACACAAGTTGATCTACACTGTCATTGCCACTTTCATTTTAAATATTAGTTTATCGAGTTTTTCGAAGAATTTCAACAAAACAATATCATGTAACCTCGTCATTGGAATGACCTTGATAAGCTCATTCCCATGAGGGGTCATTATATACCTTTGTTGATTTTTTTTTTAAATATTTTTTCAACTGTTGAATTTGTATATTACATGGCGGATGCAGCCAATTTGTTGGGTAAAGTGATAATATTATTCATTCCAGACAACAGTTAAAACTTAAGACACCATGAAAGGTAAATTGTGGGAAAATAAATAGGGCTGTCATGATCAATCGATTAATCGATTGTTGATCGATCACGGCGAAATCGAATAGTATTTTTCGTTGTCGAATAATCGGTAAATTGTATCCCGTTTTAGATGTTTAATAATTAAAAGAAAATTTGATGAAACAACGATTGTTTCTAAAGGTATTGAGTTAAGAACATCGATGTTAAACCCCAAGAAGCCGCTGGAAGCATTTGTCTTCCAGGTACATTCATCAAAGCTTTGATGTTCTGAATCTTTGAACCGTCAGTGTAATAATCAAGACCGGTCGGCAGTTGAGAAGATCGCAACTGCCGACCGGTCTCTATTATTACACTGACGGTTCAAAAGTTCAGGACATCAAAGCTTTGAATGTACCTAAAAGTTGATCGTCTTCGTTGTTTACTTGAGGTAGGTCAGCTGACTTGAACTTCATTTTTATCGACTTCAAAGAGAGGGAGAGGGGGTGGGGGTCATCTAGGTATGATTAATCGATTATTTGCGATGATTAATCGATTCCTAAATTGAAAAATCGTGACAGCCCTCAAAATAAATAATTACAATAAGTAATTACACTGGTATTCAATCGATACTGGTTTGAATACTGGTATGTATCAGCTTGGGCAAGACACTTCACCCCCCATTGCCCACGTCGGGGCATGGTGGCATTGTGTACTAAGGCGTACTGCACGTCGATGGTGCACCTGTCTTCAACCAATGCTAACCCTGCTTGTGTGGAGTTTGTCTGTTGGGGAGCTGACAGTTGCTCGGTGGTTCTCTCCAGGTACTCTGGCTTCCTCCACCCATAAAACTGTCATGGTCATGATTAGCCATTGTGCAGAAATATGTGACCTTAAACCCGAATAAATAAATAAACAAATAAATAAGTGTATCAGCTTATCCATATACCGTACACCCTTACCTCAGACCTTTGGGGCCTCTTGTTTGAGTTTTAAAAGTATGCTTTATGTTGCTCTGCATTGCGTTATCATGTGAGGTTTGAAACAAAATGGCAGATGAGGAAAATGCATTATGGTTAGTGTATATAATATATGATCGTATGATGCAGTGTTTTCTGGAGCTTGACGATTTTGAAATTTCAAGTTCGGGTTTGGTATCGATATTTTAGAATGATTTACCTCGGTATCGGTACGGTATTCAGTGTCAACAACATACATGTACCCACACCGACACAAATATCAAATGGTATTTTTGAAATACCCTCCAGCTGCAGATCCCCGTTTTAAAACAGACAAAGCCATTGAATCATCAAAATGTTGGAAGTAACACATGCAATAGCCCTTCTTCATTTAGTGTAACAAAAAAGCTGAGAGAAAATACCCCTGGGTATTTTCTCTCACTTTTTTGTTAAGTCAAACGACCAATGGTAACTCCTTTTAGGAACACACAGTCCATGGGCTCTTCTTGTCATGAATTTTGCGTAACATTCTGTTCTTTACCCATTTATTTTTCGACAAATGTCGGGAATATTTTCAATATCGCAATTTCTGTATTTTGAGATTCTGTCGGTACGGTAAATCGGTATTGACTGGATACCGATATCGAAAGGTATTTACGTTATATCGCCCATCTCTAGTGTTTTCTCAACACCTTCCTGTGATATATCATACATTTTAAATAATTATGCAGCCTGCAGGTGAAAGTCAGTAGACATGCATCAGCTATATGAAAAACAGCAGGAAACATCAAAGGAAAATAATGTTAGCAGGTGCCTTTGTCATGACATATAAAGAAGCTATACTGTACCAGTGGCCACCCGTGGAAATAAGCAGACTGCCATCTGTAGAATGGGATCCCAGAGGGTGAATTTGGTGATGCTACCCTGCACAGCAGGGTAACATCACTAAATTTACCCTCTGTGAACCTCAATCTGAACCAAAGTCTTCAGCCTAAAGAGAAAGAGGTACCCAGAGGATAAATCGGCCCACTGTATAGGATAGCATCATCAATTTCACCCTCTGGGATCCTCATTCTGCAATGACAGATTGCTTAATTCTGGGCTTGCCAGTGGCAATACCCTGAAAAAGGGAAAGATTGCCACATTGTTTGACTGACAAAATCACAGTGCAATCAGTAATTGAATAAGACCTGGCGTTTTGAAATTAATCCTCATCTTCACTGGAAAGGTCTTTTATATCAATTGTTTTTCTCTTTTTCAGAACCTGCTGTCCAACGATGACACTAGTGTCAGAATTGAGCTTCTTCAAATATTAACGGCTGCATCTTGCCAAAGAATAAAAGTTCAAGTTGTATTCTATAGGGAAAAATGGAGAGATCAAAATCAACTAACATGTTGGAACAAACTGAAAACACCCATCATTTCAACAATGCAGGCAAGAAAAGTGAAACACATCAGCTACACGAAAAAAAGCAGAAAATATCGAAGGAAAAAAAGTGTACAAATCATGAACATAATAGTATAGGGAATCAACAAGATTTGTTTTCCACTTATGGTGAAGAATTCAGTTCAGCTTCAGCTCCGCAATCAGGTTTTTTTGGTGATTCAATTTCACATTCAAAGTCTCAAGATGTTCTTGCAAGTTTTCTTGGAACATTGGGAATGACTCAAGAAGACTTTGATAAGAAACTTGCAGCTGAGTCTAGAAAATCTGTCTTTGCTGAGAGCTTGATTTATAAGGATAAAAGATATGTTAGTAGTGCAGAATTACTAGATACTCAAAGTGCCTGCTCCATGAAAGTTGACAATAAAAAACAGGAAAGATTTGAAATGTTATCAGCACCAAATCAAATGGGTATGACTCAAGAAGAGTTTGATAAGAAACTTGCAGCTGAGTCTAGAAAATCTGTCTCTGCTCGGAACTCCTTTTATAATGATAAAAGATATGTTAGTAGTGCAGAATTACTACATTCCCGAAGTGCCCAATCCATAAAAGTTGGCAATAAAAAACAGCAAAGATTTGAAATGTTATCAGCACCAAATCAAATGGGTATGACTCAAGAAGAGTTTGATTTGAAACTTGCAGCTGAGTCTAGAAAATCTAGTGCAGAATTACTAGATACACAAAGTGCCCGATCCATAAAAGTTAACAATAAAGAACAGCAAAGATTTGAAATGTTATCAGCACCAAATCCTAAATTTACAAGTGACAGAAAATCAGCAGTGAAAAACATTACCAAGATTACAGACTCAAAACTTACAAGAACTATATGGGAGAAATATTTTGAGGTAAAATCCCAGGAATATTGGAATGCAGGTGTGCAGACAAGTCTTGGTGCACTGCCATCTGGCAAAGAAACTGCCATTTCTACAGTAGAAAATATACTAAAATCAGTTGGACTCGATTCATCAACATCAAAATTAATCCAGGAGAGAGTAGCTAACTTACAAAAAGCAAATAAAGTTGAAAAAGACAGCCCAGATCTTTGGACCCAAAACAGTTTTTTGAAGAGTGGGCTTCCACAGGTGGATGTGCCATTAAAGAGCCTGTTTCAAACAACAAAATTGCCAGGTGAAACATCTAAGAATTCAACACATGATGGTATTGTTCATTCAGTGAATGGTATTACTATAATGCATGGTGATCAGGCCCAGTCTTCTAATGAACATTTCAGTGTTTATTGTTCAGATAACAATTTTAAAGAGCAGGGAAGTTCTTTTGATGGTGATTATAATTTAAATTTTAGTGATGTGGATAGTGAAGAAAGAGAATATGGGGTTACTAAACATTCAATAGATCAGGAATGTTCTCATTCAACTGAAGACAGACTAGCGTCACAAGATGGGGAGTCGTCTCATTCACAGATATTAGACACTTATCCGCTAATCAAAAATTTGTCCAGATCCCCTTCAACAGAATATCACTTGAGATCAGATTTATGTTCCAAATCACTCTCTGGAAGACATCATTTAGGATCACATATTTCTGTTGAATATTCTTCAGGATCACATTTCCAGAAAGAACTCGACCTGGAAGGGTATCGCTCAAGATCATGCTCACCAGAGAGTTTGTCTCCAGGGAGATATTATTCTTGCAAACCATACCACTCCTCATCTTGTCCTCAGCAGTTCTTACCTTGCAGACACCATTCAAGATTATCGTCAATAGACGGGCATTTCTCAAGGTCACCTGGTGGACGAGGACATACACGAAAAAGGGAATTTTCAGGGTCCTCTTCGAGGTCTCATTTGACAGTAAAACAGACAAGACTTTCAATGCCACAATATGAGGAAGTCCTTACCGACAATCACACTGCCCAGAAATTATTTACTGGATATGTAGAAATGAATTCTTCATCAAATCAGACATATAAAACAGTTATTTTAGGTGGAAAATTGAGCCAGTATTTAAAAGAAAGCAATGAATATCTTAGTGATTTGATTGGTCTGGATGTGGAAATATTTGATAATACAAATGTTGCTTCATCTATAAAGGAGCTAATTTCAAGTGATATGAGTTGTTTCTTGAACAGTTCTCCAGCAATTTTAATGATGTTACTGGGTGATGAAGATTTAGAAAGTGAAGAATTTAGTCTTGATTCATTTATGTGTAAAATTCGGCAGCTGGTATTTAGATTGCATAAAATCAATCAGGTCTCTGTCATTGTACTTTGTGAAATTCTTGATAAAAAACGAACTTCAAGTATCTCTAAAACAAGATATAAGAGAAGGCAGAAAAATGTCAATGAAAAATTGAAAGAAGAATTTCTTCATCACAAGTATGTCCTCTACCATTGCCACACATTTACAGACCAAATTCAATGTCTGGATGATATTGGGTTAGATACTAGTTTGCTTCATGAAAGTATAAGAACAGCATTGAATAATGCTAAAGATAAAATTATAGATTGCAACTCTGCACAAGATAAATGCATTGCTTTGAATTCCATCAAAAAACAAGTTTTTGAAACTGATAATACGTTACCTGTCAAACGAGATCAGCAGGTTCCTTTGACTCGTAATGTTTTGTCAGAACTGTCATCTTCAGCTGGATGTCATATTCATGATGTCAGGAAAAAAGTTGTTACCAAAACTAGAGATGATTGGGTATCAGTCAGAAAAGGTGATGACTGCACTCTGAGTGAATCTTTAGCAAATGGAAATCGGGGGTAGCAATATTGAAAGTCTGACGCCACTCTACCATGGTTATAAGTTGCGTTTTAGAGATTACCTTCGATCAGATTTTGAAGAAATTTCTAGTGAAAAGTTTTCACCCATGGAAAGAGAGGTGCATTGTGGTAAAACTAATAAAGAGGAAGGTTTGAATACATCTAATTTAAAGAACAATCAGTGTGTGATTGTTGGGTCATGTTTACAGGAACTCAATGAGTTAGTATTAGGTGGCCTGAAGTTTGATATTGTTGGTACTGACATTGCCATAGAATGTTACCATACTTGTATTACATCTGTTGCCAAATTATTGAAAGAAAAATCTCTAAACGAATTAGTGAACAACTGTCCAGAAATGATTGTGTTACAGATTGGAGAGAATGATATTGACGTTGAAGATTTTTCAATCACTGACGTCATATCAAATTTTAAGAACTTGGTTTCCAGATTTCAAAATGAGTGTAAAGTTAAGTTTATTATGATCTGTTGTATTCTTTGTAAACAGAACCCACTAAATATTAGCATAAATGAATATATGCAAAGAAGAGAGGAAGTTGGGAAGTTGTTGAAAAGTGAGTTTTCTAATAATGAATCTGTCCTCTTCTGGAGACACAAAAGAATTCATGGTGTTTATTGTGATAGTGGAAATCCTTCATGTGTTCTTCAAAAGTTATTCAAGAGTTTTAAATATGGTATTATCAAAGGCTTGAAACATGCTGATGCATTGACAGATAATAACCAGAATACAACAATAGTCTATTCTTGTGAGAAACATGTTAAGGATGATACATTGAATGCATCCCCTCATCAGTCTCAAATCACATCAATGAACGATAGTGGATCAGAAAAAAGTGAACATCAGTGCCATAATTTACAGACTTCTGAAGCGTGGACTTTTCTGATTATTGCAAATAAGATAGGCAATCTTTTCAAGACAGGTATTTGTAATAATAATCAACTGACAGTGGAGGAAAACTTTGGTGTCTCAAATATAACAGTAGAAATTATTGGGAAGACAAGTGTCCTTGTTCCATTAAAGAATTATCAGATACACCTCTGAATACACTGTTCCAGAAAAGCCCACACGCTATTATAATAATGTTAGGAGATGAGGATGTGCACAGGCCCACATACAACTTTTGTGAATTTATTGAAAACTTAAACCTTGTTTTATCAAATCTAAAATCTATTCCCACAGTACAACATATTGTTGTGTGTGAAATTCTGCCCAGACAATGTACTTTTGAAGATAATCAAACATACTATAAGTCCATTGATAAAATAAATGATGCTCTTAAGATCCAAATGAAAGCTGACCCAATGATTACTTTCTGGAATCATGTTACACAAACTTCTTCTTTTAAAGAGTCAATGTATCACAAAGATCTTAAATTCAAGGCTATCAAATTAATACATGGAAGCTTGAAGATTTTAATTAGGACCATAACAGGGAATATGATAAAACAGAACCCTTTGAAACAAGAAAGTGAAAGTGACAGCTATCTTTCCCGTCAGAATACTGTGTTAACCAGGGGAGAAACAGTTCAGTCATCTGAGAAAGAATTAGCAGACAATAGGGGGCTGAAAGCAGTGATAATAAGCCATGTAGTAGCTAAACACACACAAAATAGTACTTGGGAATTGAATTTTGATGTTAAGAATGTACAAGTTTATCTCACTGATACAAAACAATGTCCTGCTAACATCAGGTCCTTTAAAGATTCCACAATGGACTGGTTGTTAACCATGTCACCAGATATTATTCTGTTGCTGCTTGGTGAAAATGATATTGACTCAACATCATATAATTTAGAAGTTTTACTTGAGGATTTTTCTAATTTAATCAGTCAGTTAACAAAGTTACATGTAACTAATGATGTAACTGTTGTTGTTTGTGCTGTACTACCAGTTAAAAATCCGAAGATGGTTACCAGAAAAGTTTATAGAGATAGAAGACGAGAATTGAATATCAGACTATTTAAAATGTTTGATAAAATGGAGCATGTTTCATTCTGGACACTTGGAGATTTTCAGTGTTATGCTGATGAACTGGAGAGAAGTGTGATTCAAACTTATCTTTGCAAGCAAATCAATTGTGCTCTCTCTGAGGTTAGAAATGCAATGATGGAAGCAAGAAAATCTGATTCTATTCAAATTCAATCACAGATGTTGTCAACATCTCCAGTATTAGTTAAGAAAATAAGTTCTTTTAATCAGGCATGTAGTGAAAAAACACATCCATTTTGTATACCAAAGTCAAATACACAAGTGACTCCTATGAAAGTGGATTCATCTGTGGACCCACACAGTGTAAAAAACTTGTCATCGGAAAAAGTATCAGACAACTCAAGCAGCATGAAAGCAGTCATAGCAAGTCATATACTCACTAAATATACGCAAAGGACTACTTTGGAATTCAATTTTGATGTTAAGAATATGCAAGTTTATCTCACTGATACTGAACAATGTCCTGCTAACCTTAGAGCCTTTAAAGATTCCACAATGGACTGGTTGTTATCCATGTCACCAGATATTATTCTGTTGCTGCTCGGTGAAAATGATATTGACTCATTATCATATAACTTAGAAGTTTTACTTCAGGATTTTTCTGATTTAATCAGTCAATTAGTAAATTTAATTAATGGTGTAACTGTAGTTGTCTGTGCTATACTACCAGTTAAAAATCCAAAGATGGTTACCAGAAAAGTTTATAGTGACAGAAGAGGCGCTTTGAATTTTAGCCTTTTTAAAATGTTTGGTAACAAGGAAAAAGTTTTTTTCTGGAATTTTGGAGATTTAATTCGGTGTTATGCTGATGAACTAGAAAAAAGTGTGATGCAAAATTATCTGCACAAGCAAATCAATTGTGCTCTCACTGAGGCTAGAAATGCAATAATGGAAGAAAGAAAATCTGATCCTATGCAATCACAGATGTTATCGACATCTCCGGTGTTAGTTAAGAAAATAAGTTCTTTTAAACAGTCATGTAGTGAAATAACACCTCCATTGTGTAAATCACAGTCGGATATACAAGTAACAGCTATGAAAGTCGATTCATCTGTGCACCCACACAGTGTAAAAAACTTGTCATCGGAAAAAGTAGCAGACAACTCAAGCACCATGAAAGCAGTCATAGCAAGTCATATACTCACTAAATATATGCAAAGGGCTACTTGTGAACTGAATTTTGATGTTAAGAATATGCAAGTTTATCTCACTGATACAAAACAATGCCCTGCTAACATCAGAGCCTTTAAAGATTCCACAATGGACTGGTTGTTAACCATGTCACCAGATATTATTCTGTTGCTGCTTGGTGAAAATGATATTGACTCAACATCATATAATTTAGAAGTTTTACTTCAGGATTTTTCTAATTTAATCAGTCAGTTAACAAAGTTACATGTAACTAATGATGTAACTGTTGTTGTTTGTGCTGTACTACCAGTTAAAAATCCGAAGATGGTTACCAGAAAAGTTTATAGAGATAGAAGACGAGAATTGAATATCAGACTATTTAAAATGTTTGATAAAAAGGAGCATGTTTCATTCTGGACACTTGGAGATTTTCAGTGTTATGCTGATGAATTGGAGAGAAGTGTGATTCAAACTTATCTGTGCAAGCAAATCAATTGTGCTCTCTCTGAGGTTAGAAATGCAATAATGGAAGCAAGAAAATCTGATTCTATTCAAATTCAGTCACAGATGTTGTCAACATCTCCGATTTTAGTTAAGAAAATAAGTTCTTTTAATCAGTCATGTAGTGAAATAACACTTCCATTTTGTAAACCAAAATCAGATACACAAGTGACTACTCTGAAAGTGGATTCATCTGTGGACCCACACAGTGTAAAAAACTTGTCATCGGAAAAAGTATCAGACAACTCAAGCAGCATGAAAGCAGTCATAGCAAGTCATATACTCACTAAATATATGCAAAAGACTACTTGTGAACTGAATTTTGATGTTAAGAATATGCAAGTTTATCTCACTGATACAGAACAATGTCCTGCTAACCTCAGATCCTTTAAAGATTCCACAATGGACTGGTTGCTATCCATGTCACCAGATATTATTCTGTTGCTGCTCGGTGAAAATGATATTGACTCATTATCATATAATTTAGAAGTTTTACTTCAGGATTTTTCTGATTTAATCAGTCAATTAGTAAATTTAATTAATGGTGTAACTGTAGTTGTCTGTGCTATACTACCAGTTAAAAATCCAAAGATGGTTACCAGAAAAGTTTATAGTGACAGAAGAGGCGCTTTGAATTTTAGTCTTTTTAAAATGTTTGATAACAAGGAAAAAGTTTTTTTCTGGAATTTTGGAGATTTAATTCGGTGTTATGCTGATGAACTAGAAAAAAGTGTGATGCAAAATTATCTGCACAAGCAAATCAATTGTGCTCTCATTGAGGCTAGAAATGCAATAATGGAAGAAAGAAAATCTGATCCTATGCAATCACAGATGTTATCGACATCTCCGGTGTTAGTTAAGAAAATAAGTTCTTTTAAACAGTCATGTAGTGAAATAACACCTCCATTGTGTAAATCACAATCGGATATACAAGTAACAACTATGAAAGTCGATTCATCTGTGCACCCACACAGTGTAAAAAACTTGTCATCGGAAAAAGTAGCAGACAACTCAAGCAGCATGAAAGCAGTCATAGCAAGTCATATACTCACTAAATATATGCAAAGGGCTACTTGTGAACTGAATTTTGATGTTAAGAATGTGCAAGTTTATCTCACTGATACAAAACAATGCCCTGCTAACCTCAGAGCCTTTAAAGATTCCACAATGGACTGGTTGTTAACCATGTCACCAGATATTATTCTGTTGCTGCTTGGTGAAAATGATATTGACTCGACATCATATAATTTAGAAGTTTTACTTGAGGATTTTTCTAATTTAATCAGTCAGTTAACAAAGTTACATGTAACTAATGATGTAACTGTTGTTGTTTGTGCTGTACTACCAGTTAAAAATCCGAAGATGGTTACCAGAAAAGTTTATAGAGATAGAAGACGAGAATTGAATATCAGACTATTTAAAATGTTTGATAAAAAGGAGCATGTTTCATTCTGGACACTTGGAGATTTTCAGTGTTATGCTGATGAATTGGAGAGAAGTGTGATTCAAACTTATCTTTGCAAGCAAATCAATTGTGCTCTCTCTGAGGTTAGAAATGCAATGATGGAAGCAAGAAAATCTGATTCTATTCAAATTCAATCACAGATGTTGTCAACATCTCCAGTATTAGTTAAGAAAATAAGTTCTTTTAATCAGTCATGTAGTGAAATAACACATCCATTTTGTAAACCAAAATCAGATACACAACTGACTACTATGAAAGTGGATTCATCTGTACACCCACACAGTGTAAAAAACTTGTCATCGGAAAAAGTAGCTGACAACTCAAGCAGCATGAAAGCAGTCATAGCAAGTCATACACTCACTAAATATATGCAAAAGACTACTTGTGAACTGAATTTTGATGTTAAGAATTTGCAAGTTTATCTCACTGATACTGAACAATGTCCTGCTAACCTTAGAGCCTTTAAAGATTCCACAATGGACTGGTTGCTATCCATGTCACCAGATATTATTCTGTTACTGCTCGGTGAAAATGATATTGACTCATTATCATATAATTTAGAAGTTTTACTTCAGGATTTTTCTGATTTAATCAGTCAGTTAGTAAATTTAATTAATGGTGTAACTGTAGTTGTCTGTGCTATACTACCAGTTAAAAATCCAAAGATGGTTACCAGAAAAGTTTATAGTGACAGAAGAGGTGCTTTGAATTTTAGCCTTTTTAAAATGTTTGATAACAAGGAAAAAGTTTTTTTCTGGAATTTTGGAGATTTAATTCAGTGTTATGCTGATGAACTAGAAAAAAATGTGATGCAAAATTATCTGCACAAGCAAATCAATTGTGCTCTCACTGAGGCTAGAAATGCAATAATGGAAGAAAGAAAATCTGATCCTATGCAATCACAGATGTTATCGACATCTCCGGTGTTAGTTAAGAAAATAAGTTCTTTTAAACAGTCATGTAGTGAAATAACACCTCCATTGTGTAAATCACAATCGGATATACAAGTAACAACTATGAAAGTCGATTCATCTGTGCACCCACACAGTGTAAAAAACTTGTCATCGGAAAAAGTAGCAGACAACTCAAGCAGCATGAAAGCAGTCATAGCAAGTCATATACTCACTAAATATATGCAAAAGACTACTTGTGAACTGAATTTTGATGTTAAGAATATGCAAGTTTATCTCACTGATACAAAACAATGTCCTGCTAACATCAGGTCCTTTAAAGATTCCACAATGGACTGGTTGTTAACCATGTCACCAGATATTATTCTGTTGCTGCTCGGTGAAAATGATATTGACTCAACATCATATAATTTAGAAGTTTTACTTCAGGAATTTTCTGATTTAATCAGTCAGTTAACAAAGTTGATTAATGATGTAACTGTAATTGTTTGTGCTGTACTACCAGTTAAAAACCCCAAAATGGTTACCCGAAAAGTTTATAGAGATAGAAGACGAGAATTGAATATCAGACTATTTAAAATGTTTGATAAAAAGGATCATATTTTATTCTGGACACTTGGAGATTTTCAGTGTTATGCTGATGAATTGGAGAGAAGTGTGATTCACACTTATCTGTACAAAAGAATCCATAAAGCCCTTACTGATGCAAGAAACATGATATCACAGAGTTGTCAATGTCTTGACTCTCAACAAAACCATATCACAACAAGTTCATTCCAGTGATATTGTTTTCTTGATTTTTTTGAAAAATTTGAAAAAAATGATTAAAAGAGATTTTGATATTCTGTGAACATTAGGAAAAGGGTTAACACTTTAGAAAGCATAATGCTGAACTGGTCAGTGCTGTTAAAAAAAAACAAAACAAAAAAAACAGCAAAAATCTTTTTCCCAACTTTTACCCCCACAGCATAGCTTATGGTCAATCATTAGAATGACCTCATTCCAGTGAAGGCTATAAGTCATGTTTTTAAGCAAAGAAATGAATTTTGGGTTATTTAAGAAATATTTTTCATAAATGTCATCTACTATTCATATTAATGAAATATAAGAGAAGATTAAGGCCCCATTCAAAGTAGTTTTTCTGGTTCTCAAGCCATTTTTGTGAAATTGGATGCAGGCAGACAATTTTTTATTGTTTTTTTTATTTTTGTAATTATTTCTTTGCCAACAAAAGTTCATGTTCTTGGTTTGTTTTATGTTTTAGACCACAAAATCTTGTGTAAAATATCCGACAATTTTTATTTTTTTAGCTCACCTGGCCTAAAAGGCCATGTAAGCTTTTCTCATCACTTGGCGCCCGGCGTCTGTAAACTTTTCACATTTTCATCTTCTTCTCTGTAACCGCTGAGCCGGTGTGAACCAAACTTGGCAGGAATGGTCTATGGGGGGGGGGCCTCTACAAACGGTCCTCATGTTGTCCCCGTCGGATAAAAAACATGGCTTCCAGAGGCATTCTTTGATTCTGGTTGGTGGATTTTAAAAAATCTTCTCTGAAACTGCAAGGCCAAATGTTTTGAAACTTCACATAAATGATGACTGGGACCCCCTCTACCAACAATCCTCATTTAATGTTGATTGGGTCATAAACATGGCCGCAATTGCGGCTTATAGTTACTGTAGAAACCCTATGAGAAATCACATTTTCATCATCTTCACTGGAACTACTGAGCTGACATGAACCAAACCTGGCAGGGATAGTCTATGGGAGGTCCTCTACAAACGATCCTCATTTTGATCCCATAGGTTTGAAAACATGGCCGCCAGAGGCATTCTTTGATTCTGATTGGTGGGTTTTGAAAAATCTTCTCCGAAACCACAGGGCCAAATGTTTTGAATCTTTGCATGTTGATGTCATGTGTTCATTAAACGTGTTGCCAAAAATATTTCCATAATTACATATAGCTATTTGATGGTGATTATGAGACCAAGTACGTTCTCACTTATGCATTAAAATAATGGATCCTTCATATAAGTAACTGTCTGTTTCACAAATAACAACTGTGAAATTAGTTTAATTCTCTCACCAACAAAGCGTAAAAGATCCATTAGGCCTAGAGAAGTTGAAAGTCTATTTCTCCGGCCCTCTTGCATGTTCATTTTGGCTGCCACATGCTCTCTTTTTTATAACCAATGCAAACTTAAGAAAATAAAAATTAAATGGTTTATGTTCCCCGTGGGAACCCCAGGAAGTAAGCAGCACTTGTTTACTGTGGTAAACCAGTTCTGCTTTACTAGTAACATAGGACCCAGTCACCAATGCTTGGGGTGAAAGTCCTCTAAAATGGGCAACATGTAGATCAACGATTGACTAAACTTGACTTCATCTCCATGTTGTGTCACGATTAGCCATGGTGCATAAATATGTGACGTTAACCACCACCAACAAATAAATGGTTTATGTCTGATATTTAACCCATGTTAATAAAATTGATATATTTGTCCCTTAAGTGCAACAAGGCTTTTTCCTGTGCTTTGAAAAAAATCTTCTTGCACTCGGGTGACAATTACATCACTACCCATGCTATTCTGTTGATTATGAAGCCGAAAACATAAAACAAACCAAGAATAAAAACTTTTGATGGCAAAGAAATAATTACAAAAAATAACAATGAAATAAAAAAACACCCGCCAACATGCACTCTTACAAAAAATGGCCTGAGAAACATAAGATCTCCTTTGTGGGAGCCTTATCTAAAAAAATATCGTACAACTTGGATCAGTATGAAAGCAGTTGCACTGAGCCATTTGCTCACTAAACATATTCAAAGGAATAT
The DNA here is from genome assembly GCA_031216915.1 of Pictodentalium vernedei. NCBI lineage: Eukaryota > Metazoa > Mollusca > Scaphopoda > Dentaliida > Dentaliidae > Pictodentalium > Pictodentalium vernedei. The sequence continues at coordinate 425,786,870 of CM062292.1, forward strand.
TTGGGAGGTGATTTTGATGTTGAGAAAGTGCAAGTATATCTCACTGATACTAAATGTCCTACTAACATTAGAGTTTATAACGATTATACAAAGAAGTGGTCATTATTTAAGTCACCAGATACTATTCTGGTGGTGCTAGGTGAAAAAAGGTATTGACTCATAATTTAGATGTTTCACTTCAGGATTTTTCTGATATCCTAGTCAATTAACAAAGTTATATATTTATTGGGATTTAATGACACTTTCAATGGCCAGGGTCACCTCATGTCGGACAGTTGGATGGGTAAAGGAAGCTGGAGTACCTGGAGAGAACCACCAAGCAATGGTGACTTCAGATTCCCCAACGTACTAACTCTACAAAAGCAAGGTTAGCATCAGTTGAAGACAAGTGCACCATCAATGTGCTGTATACCTTATAGTACACAATCCCACCATGCCCCCACATGGGCATTACTGGGTAATTTGGATTAAGTGTCAAGCCCAAAGACACAATGCAGTTGCCGCAGGTGGGATTTGAACTAAGGACCTCTCGGCTTGCAGCCTGCATCTTTACCCACTGAGCCACCACGCTCCCAATTAACAAAGTTAATTAATAAATTGTTGTCTGTGCTGTAGTACCTCATGCCTGGAAATAGCCTGAGAATGATTGATTAGGTTACATTAGGGTTTAGTCAGTCATATAATAGGTGAACACTGTATGGGTTATGATAAAATAGTACAATATTAACTGGTAGAGTTCTAAATTATTTTTTGGCTACCCAAATTTGTTCACATGTTTTTGCCTTGTTATAATTTATAGGAGAGTGCCTGTGTGCATTCTCCATAAATTATAACAAGGCAAATTAGTACTGAAATGGTTAACTGGATAACCGGTTTGAAACCGGTTACCTACCTAACCTATTAAAAAAAGTCAACTGGTTATCCGAAATATTGATAGTGATCGTCATTCCACGGTTAAAACGTAGTAAATCTGCCGCTTCACTTTTGGGATAGATTACACCTTGAAGCAGCGCTGTATATGTTGAGAATTAGTCGACTTTGGCATTCAAGACTTCGTTAATGATCGGCAATTTCTGTGAGTTCTGAGTAACCACAGAAACTATTCCGTAGTATACATGTATACAAACGGACATTGTCGAATACTCGACAACGTTTGTTTGTATACACACTACGGAATAGTTTCTAAGAATACAGCTTAACAATTCCTATGGTTTTGAACCAGATTTGGTGAAATAATGGCACCGGTTAACCAGTTGTGAAAATGAACCAACCATTTCAGCCCTAAGGCAAATCAAAATAGACCAAATAATTATCACTTCAAAGAAAATATGAAACACAGCCACTGAATTTGAAGCCTTCATGTTGCAGTACCTGAACTTTCAGAATAAAGCCCAAATATGGGCTTACAGCACTCCTCCAGTTAATTAACCCTTTACCCAATGAATCGCCCACATCCGCCCACGTAGTAATCAAATTCAGCAGATGAAAATTTTTTTTTTTTTAAATTTCAACAAAACCATATCATGTGACCCCTCTTTGGAACAATCTCATTCCAATGAGGGGTCACATGATATGATTTTGTTCAATTTTTTTTTTAATTTTAAAAATGATATTTAAAATAATAAATTTTGATATCGTCTGTGTTGAGTAAAGAGATAAATTCCTAATCCTGTATGTTTTGTCACTCAGATTAGACAATCTGCTGGAACTAATTTGACACAAAGGTTGCTCATTTTATTATACGCTAGGAAGCGAAGTGGCTGTGGTAAACTGATGGACTTCTGTGCTGGAGGTCCCGAGTTCAATCCCCATCCGGGATGCCCCACGCTTGTGTTCTTGGGCAAGACACTTTATCCCGAACGCCTCCATGGGGGCACGATGATGCTGTGTACTAGGGCGTATTGCACGTCGATGGTGCACGTCTTCAACCGCTGTAACCCTGCTTGAGCAGAGCTTGAACAGAGTTAGAATGTTGATTAGCTGACAGTTGCTCGTCAATACTTGGTGGTTCTCTCCGGGTTCTCCGGCTTCTTCCACCCGTGAAACTGTCATGGTTTGCCATTGTGCATAAGTATGTGACTTTAAACACCAAGAAATAAATTATACGCTAAATGATAGATTATCGAAAATATTGCGGAAAGATAGAAATCGTCCCGCCCCCCTCCCCCACTGTGAAGATAAGAGAAATTTTCACTTTCACTGTATCAATCAAAATGGTGGCTTTCAAAGCATCACTTCAAGGTGGATACCCAGTCAAATTATCACTGGAAATGATGAGTTTGTTCTAAAAAAGTATAATGAAAAGAAAATCTAGTGTTTTTGAGTGGATACCAATCATTTCCAGCAATAATTTACCACGTATTCACCTTGAATTGATGCATGAAACCCGCCAGCTGAATCAGATCGCAAGACGCTACCTGTTCCAAGTATTGATCAGATCACTTCTGTGTATCAAAGTGCATCAGCTCTTTACTTTCATGCATCAATTCAAAGCTGAAATGAGTGGAATTATCAGTGGGAATGATCAATTTCTTATAAAAAGTGCATAATAAAAAGAAAATGCAGTGTTTCTGAGTGGATAAGCACTTGTGAAAAATAAACATTCGTCTCAGTCACTCATGAGATAATTTTTGGTATTCACTCAAAAATACTAGATATCGTGTATCCACATTTGAATAGAGTGGCATGCCATTTACATCTTCAGGCCTGGCATTCTGAAAAATGCAGGAGGGCAAAAAATCGCTCTCCTCGATCAGCTTAGGAGAGCAATTAGCTTTACACAGCATTTTAAGTATCTAGTTGAACGAACTCATTGAAACGGAAACCAACAGACTACATCAGTGATTTTATTAACTTTACTAAGGTAAAGCGAAATCTCTTAGACATCTAGATGTCTCACTCAACAACCGAAGACACACTTGACAAGACCTGTGTGTGTACCCAGACCTGTTGTCCCTTGGGGGGTTGAAGGTGGTAGTGGTAAGCGTATGACTTTCTTGGACAACAGGTCTGCTTGAATCTACAGTCACATCCTGGTGCAAGTGCTTCAAGTGACAGGATAGTAGTAATGGTAGTATGTTATAGTGTCAATATTCCTTGAATAATTACCCCTCAAACTGTGATGTCAGTTGTTGAACTTGAAACTGACAGAAAAGAAAATATTGCTGTGACCCATTTTGCTTCAAATGATTGCAACTGTGTTTGGGTATGGTTGCAGCCATTACCTTTTACCACTAAACCACTTTCAAAATGAAATTACGTGATGTTATGTGACTTCGAAGTTAAATTACATTTTTGCTTTACAACAAAAATTTAATGTAAGCATAATACATGTAATCTCAATCATCCCAGACCAAAATATTTAGGAGGGCAACTTTTCGCTCTCCTTAATTCTTTCAGGAGGGCAGTAAGGAGAGCTAAAAAATCGCTCTCCTGAAATTACCAGGCCTGCATCTTTACTCTTTATCTAACTAATATAAAAGGCAGACAGCACTTGCAAATGACATTTTTAACCCTTTACCTAACATGAAAAGCAGACGACACTTGCAAAAAAAATTCTTGAATAACCAATTATTTTCATTTTTTGTCTCAAAAACATAGGTTATGACCCCTTGTTGGAACGAGCTCGACGAGCTCGTTCCAACGAGGGGTCATAACCTATGTTTTTGAGACAAAAAATGAAAAAATAATAAAAATTAATTGGAGATTTTTGAGAATAGCGCTGGCCGGTTTTGGCCGTTACGTTGGGTAAAGGGTTAAATAACTCATATGTTTCATTTTTATGTCAAAAACAAAGCTTGTGACCACTTATTGGAATGAGCTCAACCATTATTTGAGACAAAAAAATAATGAAAATTGAATTATAATTTTTATACGGCCGCTCATATGAGCAGGCCACATTATGGTTTGGCAATGTCCATCCATCCACCTATCTGTTTCTCTGTCCATCTGTCAGTCCATTCGTTAAGTTTTGTTTGTCCACATGATAACTTGAAAACATAAATCCAACTGATCCTGTTTCTTTATAGTTGATTAGTCATGACTAGAGGATGGTTCCTTTCGATAACCAGCATTCTGGCATATCCAATATGGCTACCACAGCAGCCATCTTGGATTTTATTGGACTTTTGATTGTCCATGCGATAACTTGAAAACGATAGATCCAACAGATACTGCTTTTTTTTTAGTTTTTTATGGTTTATTAAGCATGACTAGAGGATGGTTCCTTTCAGTAACCAGCATTCTGGCATATCCAATATGACTGCCATGGCAGCCATCTTATATTTTCAGGGACTTTTGATTGTCCATGTGATAATCCAACAGATACTGTTTTTTATGATTGATTAGTCATGACTAGAGGATGGTTCCTTTTTGATAACCTGCATCAATGTCCATCTGGCCATCTGTCTGTCCGTCTGTTAACTTTTGTTTGTCCATGCAATAACTTGAAACCAATACATCCAATAGATACTGTTTTTTTTATGGTTGATTAGTCATGTCTAGAGGATGGTTCCTTTCAATAACCAGCATTCTGGCATATCCAATATGGCCACCACAGCAGGCATCGTGGATTTTCAGGGACTTTTGATTGTCCATGTGATAACTTGAAAACTATAGATCCAACAGATACTGCTTTTTTATGGTTGTTTAATCTTGACTAGCGGATGGTTCCCATTCGCTAATCAGCATTCTGGCATGTCCAATATGGTCTCCATGGCAACCATCGGGAGTTTTGATGACTTGATTCTCCACACAGTAACTTGAAAACAATATATTCAGCTTCAATGGGTCGTAAGCCAAGAATGTACAATTATTTTTGAAGGAATTATTGACCTTTTGTTCAACTAAAAATTTCTTCACAGGCGCAATTTCTTTATAGGCAGACGAATATTGATCCACCGCCTGATGGTTCACTTGTTGTAAATAGCACTGACCAGTTTTGGTCATTATGTTGGGTAAAGGGTTAACAGAATTTCCACCCAAATAAATAGCAACAACTATGTCACGACCTTACCAAAGTGAGATTGCACGTCAGTTGTTGCTAGTCATTTTAGTGGAAATTCTGTTAAAACGTAAACAGCATGACTGGCATTGTTAAAATGAGAAGATGGGAAAGCATCACAACTTTTTTTTCCTATAGGTTCAAAGTGGGGGAGGGGGGGATGGCGGGAAAAAAATGCAGGACCCTATACAGTTTTTTTTTTTTCATTTGACCATCCGAGGGACCAACAACCTTTTATTTTCCAATTTTGCAAGTTTTTTCCTGGTAACGCACCACCACCCCCCACCCCCAGTTTTTGTCCATGTTTTGCAGTTTTTTTCCGGCTATTTTCAGACATCCACCCCTAAGTTATCGTTCCTACATATAACATTTTACAATTATTAGTGTAAAACAATGTAAAAATAACAATATTGTTCACTAATATCTGTATATAGTTTAGAATAATTCTCAAATAACTGAAATATAAACCTGTAATAAGCAGGAAAGCTTAGTTTTAAAATTATCAGTTGTACAAAATTTTAACAATGGGGGCCTCTTCTGAAAGTAATTTATCTTTCATTAACCCTTTACCCAATGAATCGACCACATCCACCTGCATAATATGCAAATTCAGCAGCTGAAAAAATAGTATTTTTCAACAGAACCATATCATGTGACCCCTCTCTGGAACGAGCTCATCGAGCTCATTCCAAAGAGGGTTCACATGATATGGTTTTGTTGAAATTTTTTGAAAAAATTTAAAAAATGATATTTAAATTTATAAAATTTGATATCGTCTGCATTGGGTAAAGGGTTAAGTTACAAGTACATTACTTCTGTGTAAGTCAACAGTACTTTTTGGGGATCTAGTCAGACCAGCTAGCCAAATTTTTTCATGTGATTATTGTATTTCCTATTGTGAGAAACACATTTTGTTTTGTTGTGTTAATTTTATTTTGTGTTTTAACATTGAAAGTGTCGGAAAGATTATATTTTGTTCCTATTGTTTGTTGGAAACTTATTGCATTTAACGTTTGCTTTTTCATTCTTATTTTATAATGTATTCGATAATCAAGCCAGTACAGCTACTTTTTACTACCCCTCCAAGCCATCTTTGGTGTTAAGTGTTGTTTAAATACACTAGATTGTTCTTAATGTCTTTAATTTGGCTGAAAATGTAGCCTGAAAAAAACTACCCACCCACTGCAGCACAGGGGTCCTGCAATCCCCCCCCCCCCCCCATCCACCTGATAGGTTAGTTACCAGCATTTTATTTTGTGTAACCAGTTAACAGGTTACAATGTAATTAATGTCTTTATGTCCAGTCCAGGCCTTTTACCAGTAAAATCCAAAATTGGTTACGTAACGGCCAAAATGGCCAGCGCTATTCACAAAAATCGCCAATTAATTGTCATTATTTTTTTCATTTTTTGTCCCCAAAACATAGGTTATGGCCCCTCTTTGGAACTAGCTCGTTCCAAAGAGGGGTCATAACCTATGTTTTTGAGACAATAAATGAAAAAAATTAGTTCTTCAAGAATTTTGTTTGCAAGTGTCGTCTGCTTTTCATGTTAGGTAAAGGGTTAAAATGTTAGATAAAAAGGATCAAGTTTCATTCTAGACACTTGGAAATTTAGACAAGTGTTATGCCGATGAAGTGGGAGCATTGTGGCTCTGTAGGTAGAGATACAGGGCTTGCCTTGAGTCGGGGCTGATCAGCCCAGGCCCCGAGATCAGCCCCAAGGAGCACTTTTTTCAAGCCCCGACATTTTCCACAAAAAAGCACTAACAATAATGGACAAAATGGAAAATCAGCCCCGAAAAGGCCCCGACCTCAATATGTGGGGCACTTTTTTTAGGCCCCGACCATTTTACTCAAGGCGAGCCCTGGAGATGCAGGCTGTAAGGCAGAGGTCCTCGGTTTGAATCCCACTTACAGCAAGTGCATTGTGTACTAAGGCTAGACACTTAATCCTGATAGCCAATGTGGGGGTATGATGGCATTGTATACTAAGACATACTGCACCTCCATGGTGCACTTGTCTTCAACCATTGGTAACCCTGCTTGTGTGGAGTTAGAACATTGGGGAGTCTGCCAGTTGCTCGCTGTTGCTCGGTGGTTGTCTCTGGGTACTCAGGCTTCCTCCACCTGTAAAACTTTCTGACTCAAGGTGACCCTGGCTGTTGAATGTGTCGTTAAAATCCCAATTAATAAATAAATAAATTATGCCGATGAAGTGGGGAATAGTGTGATTCGGAACTACTTGTATAAAAATATAAATTATGCACTTAATGAGGCTAGAAACTCAACAATGGAAGCAAGTAAACTTGACCCTATGCATTCACAGGTACTGTAAAGTGAATCAACCATAACCTCCTTACACTGGAATAACAGTCATAGGGATAGAAGCTTGAAAAATATTGAGGGGCTGGGTTCCAAGCCTGAAAATACGCAGTCTGTTATTTGCAAAATGAAGCCCCAAGAGAGTGAATATGGTGATGCTATTCCATACAGTGGGCCAATTTATCCTCTAGGTACCTCTTTCTGTTTAGGTATGAGTCCTTGATTCAGATTGAGGTTCACAGAGGGTAAATTTAGTGATGCTACCCTGTGCAGGGTAGCATCACCCAAACCACCCTCTTGGCCTCATTTTGCAGATGACTGCTTATTATCTGGCTTTCTGGGTTCATGTACTAAAAATAATCTTGTGATGGGTAGAGTTGACATTAGTGTAGAGAGGTAACGTTTGTTTTAACATGAAACATGCCGACAGTTTTACCACACATTTTTCATGACTTCATGCACTTGCATGCTCATTCTCCCTGTTGTCATATCTCGGTACCCATGGAGATTTTTGGACATCTCATCATGCAATATGTTTTTAATTATGCATAAATTCTGCCTTTTTCTGCTAAGGTGTCTGTTTGAAAGTTTGAAGAGGTTACATGAAAATGCAGTCACCTAAAATTTTAGTGATGACAGTTTAAAACCTTTTGAGAGAAGGCACCGATGAAACATTTGTATCGGTTGATGGTAAATGGATCTAATTTACTATACAGTCTTCCATGTGATGTGTGTATCAGGAAATGTACAGAGGCACACTTATTTACCCTTTTGGTGTGCCTGCCATTGTCTAGTCATTTTTAGTGTATTTCTTCGACATCAACCATCTCTGTGTTTTAAGCTAGTTCATTTACAACGATTGGCAAGCAAGTTATTCAACTTGTATGAACATCTCTCCTTGGCCCAGTGATGCGATAGGGCTGCACGGTATATCGATAAAGCGATACATACCGGGATTCCAACCAGCATCAATTGAATACTGACGTAATTGCAAAAATATTGATTTATTGTCAATATTTATTTATATATTTATTGGTTTTTTAAGATCACATACTTACGCACAATGGCTAATTGTGACCGTGACAGTTTTACGGGTGGAGGAAGCCGGAATACCCAGAGAGAACAACCGAGCATCGACAAGCAACTGTCAGCTCCTCAACATTCTCTGTTCTACACTTAAAACTAGAAGTCCTATCATGAAATGCACACAAATAGCACGTCGATTTGCGTGTTAATCTACGCGTTATGACCATAGTAACGCTATCAAATTATGTACATATGGCCTGTGCACAAGCAGTGTTTCAACCAATGGACCTCCGGGTAATCCGGAGGTCCATTGGCAGAAACATTGCATGTGTTTGCTATGAGTAGCCAGGAGAACCCACTATGCTAGGGATGCCATTCGATATGGCAATTGCACACAATTCCTACGTGCAATTATGCCTAGATAAGCATGCAGTTCGTGACAGGACTTCTAGTTTTAACTGTAGCTCCCTCAAGCAGGGTTACAGTGGTTGCAGACATGTTTACCATCGATATACAGTACGCCTCAGTACACGGCATCATCTTGCCCCCATGTAGGCAACTGAGATAAATTGCCTTTCCCAAGGAAACAACGTGGGTCGTCCCAGCCGGGGATTGAAGTCGGGACCTCTAGCATAGAAGCCCAACAGTCTACCACTGAGCCTCCTCGCACCCCATTATCTAATTAACCACAATTTAATTTTCAAAATGTCTTGATTTTTTCAACTGTTGTCTCAAACGAATAATATTATCTCTCTATCTAATAAATTGGCAAGGGTAATACACAAATTCTGCAGTTGAACAAATATTATTTTTCAAAAAAATTAAACAAAACCATATCAGGTGGCTCCACACTGGAACGAGCAAGTTCCAGTGAAGGGTCACTTGATGTGATTTTGTTATTTTTTAAATTTGATAAAAGTAATATTTAAAAAAATTAATTTTCTCATCGTCTGCATTGGGTAAAGAGTTATTCGAAACTCTATCATCAAGGTATGCCGATTTGTTCTGATTGCGATGGCTCAAGTCCTGATTATGGAATGTATGCTACATTGGTTATAAAAAGAGAGCATGCAGTAGCCAAAAGGACCATGTGGGAGGGCCTGAGAAATAGATTTTTAGGCCTATTGAGTGAACATGCATCTATTTTCAAATTTTCCATCTGCGGTGATTTTTACAAGGTTCCACTTCAACTAAGAAGAATAAATATTTTTGTGTGTGGAACACCTCCTTCATTTATGAACCAATTTTGATCAAGCTTCTCAAACATTATGACTAACAAGTGGATATATGCATATTCCGGGTGGAGAGTATTGTGGTAACCTGTTCTCGTCAGATCACCAAAGTTAAGCAACATCGAGCCTGCTTAGTCCTTGGATGGGTGATCATATGAGCGATCGAATCAGACTCCCCCGTTCTGTGACTTCTGTCCTTGGTCAAGGCACATAACCCCGATTGTCCACATGGGGGCACGATGATGCCATGTACTAAGTTGTACTGCACATCAATGGTGCGCATGTCTTCAACCAATCTAACCCTGCTTGTGCTGCAGTGAGGAGTTATGATGTTGGGGAGCTGGCAGCTGCTCGTCGTTGCTTGGTGGTTCTCTCCAGGTACTCTGTTTCCTCCACCCATAAAACTGTCACCGCCACGATATGACCTTGGCTGTTAAAGTGTCATTAAACCGTAATAAATAAATAAAGATGTATATTCCAAACTTTTTGATAAGTGACAGTTTTAATCAGATTATCTCCTATGAACTTGGATTTATTATTGGTTTTTCAAGTTCAGCATTCAGAGATGCATTCCAGTAAACAGGAAGTGGGGATATTAACCCTTTCAACACTGGTGGTATCTTCCATGCCAGTTAAATGGCAGAAATTGGAAGAGTCCATATCCATGATATGAGGGTAGAGCAATTAATATTTTCAACGTGCAGCCCTCAGGCTGCTTGTTGAAAATATTAATTCTACCACACACGTTCACTTAATAGCCATCCTACTTAATCAAATTATGACGTATCGTGTTCCTGGACTGGAAAAGCGGCCGTTCGCATTGAAAGAGTTAATCATCTTCGGTGATAGTTCTGGATTTCTAGTTTATTGTTATATCAATGATCATAGTTATTTCTTCTTTGGTATGTTTTAAATTATCAATACCCAGTATTGTCCAGCTCTTTTATTTTTATGTTTCACTATATGAGATAGTTTTGTTGAAGATTGTCAATAACCTGAAATGCTATGTTTTTGTTTTTAATAAATGTATCTTTTTTAGCTTTTTGCATTATTTTATTGTGGGACTCACAATGGGACTGGGTGGGTTAAGTGTTTTTTAATTGAATGTTCTGGAATCTTTGGTCTTTTTATGTGTACCCATACTATGTATGGTACACATAATGCCGGCATCCGGGGTGGCCATCCGTCGTTTGTCCATCCTTTGTCCGTAGGGTCCATCCGACTGTTCATCTGGCGTCCGTATCCATTTCTTTGGCATTCGATAACTTGAAAAATATTGCTTGGATTGTCAAGTTACTTTATATTTGTGTTCAGGTTACTGATGTGCCGAGCTGTATAGTTTTTGGTGTAAATCTGATAATTTGATCCTGAGATATTAACCCTTTATCCTTCAAATTGAAAATTTCTCCAATCCCTTTGGCATGAGATAACTCAAAAAATATCAATCCGATTGTCATGTTACTTTATACATGTATTCAGGTTACTGATGTGCTGTGCTGTATAGATTTTTATGTAAATCTGATAATTCGATCCGGAGATATTAACCCTTTATCCATCAAATTAGGCACTCCTCCAATCCATTTCTATATGTACCCATACCATGTATGGTGTACATAATGTTGGCATCCGTGGTGGCCCTCCGTCATACAGCTTTGTACTAGTTGCGCGTATGGGTACACATCTGACGATTTCATTGGCCTATTTTTTGCTCACCTGACTGAAAGTCGTGTGCTATTGCCATCACTTAATGGTAGATGCTTCTATTTGCATGTACATTGGAACCCCGTTAATTGAATAGCCACTTTGCCAATGAAAATTATTCAATAAGAGGAGTATTTAGTTAACAGGGATTGTGTCACTTTCCTGTATTCTAGAGATAAACTCAGCATTTATTCTGTTATATCTTGTTTGAACTTTGACAGAGCTCTGTGAGCTCTGTCAAACAAGATATAATAGATTAAATGTCTGTATTGGATGTACTGAAGCCAAATAGGACTATAAACAAAGGAAAACTGGGGGGACTCAGGGTAATTTCTTGACAGGTTACAAAATTGTTTATTCAATTAACAGGTGTTTACTCTATAACCTATATTCAATTAACAGGTCAAATTTGTACTAGCGGTATGGTAAATGGTTTTGTGTTGGGAAATTATATTTAATTAAGAGGGTTATCCAGTTAAGAGATATCCAATTAAGTCGGCTCCACTGTAATGACTGTATCAGGAAAATTCTTTAAAAATCTTCTTCAGATCCACCAATCAGAATCTTTTGATATTTGGGGTTCAAAATTTATTCCCTGGATTCATATTTGGGCTCCCAATGGGGGCCTAAATTTTTAACTTAGCTCAGTATGAAAGACATTCTCCAAAAATCTTCACCAGACCCCCAACCCCCCCCCCCCCAACCCCCATTCGAACCCTATGATATTTGGTATACAGTATCCTTAATGGGGGCGGATTCAAGATGGTTTAAATCAAGGCCCTGGGCTCATATATGGGTTACCTGTGGATCCTGAATTTTAACTTGGAGCTAACCCTGGGAAGTGTAGCAGTGTTGGTTCACTGTTATAAAGAAGGTCTGTTGCACAGCAACACCATGCTCGAGTGACAAAGGTCAACGACGCAGAAATGGGAAACCTAATTCTCTCACAGCCTACTTGTCCGTCCGGCGTCATAATTCTATAATGCTTGAGTGGATTTCCATGAAACTTCACACAAGGGTAAAGACCAATAGAAGGTCTGTTGCACAGCAACATCACGCTCGATTGACAAAGGTCAATGTCACAGGAATGTGAAACCCTAATTCTCTGACAGAATCAGGTTTTTCATCCTAAACTACTGACACTGCAACTTTAAATAAACTTTTGGTATGAAGGTATAGCAACATAAGATGTACAGGCAAAATAACATATATGGGCAACACCATGCTTGAGTGAGATGGTAACGGTCACAGGAATGTGAAAACTTAATTCTCTCACGGATTTGGGTTTTTCTTTCAGAACTACTGAAAGACACTGCAACTTTAAATAATTGTTTGGTATGAAAGTGTAGCAACACAACATTTTCGGGCATCACCATGCCTGAAAACTTATTTTTCTCACAGAATTGGTTTTCTCATCTTGAACTACCCACCCTGTCATTCATTTTGCAACTACGGGAAACCCAAAATTATTGCTTCCTCAATATTGAAATTACCACTTCTTCTTATATCTACTACAGGTGTTATGGATCTTTGTGTGTGCAGCTGTAACTGATTGAGAAACAGTTTTGTGAGTCCATGTGTGTTACCTAAAGAGGAATTTCAATGTTTCTCAAAAAGACATCAAACATTTTAGGATGATGCTGTCATTATTTCATGCAATGTAGGACCAGTGTGCATACTCATTATATGGTCACAGGATCATATATGGTGAGCACCAATAAAACATTTAATTGGCCGAAAAACATTATTAGCTGCACTCCAACAGAATAAGTGACCTGCATAAACTTCCCAGAGTCAGGTTATTTACCCCTGCAAATAAGCTAAATACTCTTTAAGTTTAAATGGCAAACGTTCTTAACCCTTTCATATGTGATTTCACAACACTTTATTATTTCTTTAGTGTATTGTCAAATTAAGTCTTGGCAGCTGAGAAGCAGCCTTGTCTTAATTTGACAATAAACTCAAGAACTAATAATATTCACTGATATGTTATGAACAGATTTCATATTTTAATTGTTTTTATAAAAGATAAGGAAAAAATACTTATTTGGCCGACGAAGTTGTCGTTTGTTTACACACTTTCGTCATTTACAATCCCAACGTACAGGGTTTCATTGTTTAACCCTTTACCTAACATGTAAAGCAGACGTCACTTGCAAAAAAAATTCTTGAATAACTAATATTTTTTCATTTTTTGTCTCAAAAACATAGGTTATTACCCCTCATTGGAAAGAGGAAAATAAGGAAAATTAATAGTATTCTTGAGAATAGCACTGGTCGGTTTTGGCCATTACATTAGGTAAAGGGTTAAAAGATTAATCTATATCAGTTAACGTTTTATCCAAGAAAGTGGGTTTTTTTTAAAAAATAAACCCACATGGGGAAAAGGTTTATTACTTATTTCCAATTAAACCATTCTGATAACGTTGTCAAAAGAACTTTCACATTACACTACAAGTCGAAATAAGTTGTAACATTACTGAAATAAGATAAGTATATTGCTGCTTGTGCACTGATAAGATCAGAATCTGACATCACTTTTTGGAAAGCTCTCTGAGACCTTTCCAAAAAATCATGTTAGTGTCTGGTGTTATTATTGCAGGAAGAGAAAGATACATATAGTCATAGCGGTTATCCTACAACTTTATTTTGACTTGTACTGTATGCCAATTCAAGTGACATCCATGTGTATTGTTATGTTGAGAAAATTCCAACTTTTTAGTGGCTGTCTTGATCTTACAGAAATAAGGTTAGCGCAGCTTTGGGCTGCAATGTTCTGATGTATTTTATTAAATTTAAAACCTTGTGGACAATAGTGAGTAACAAATTCAACATAAAACTTTTGTCTTGTTGTTTTCTATAGAGGTATAATAAACATACATCTTAACAACTTTTGTGTTTTATTTTGTACCATCTACTGAAACACTAATAGTCAGAATTTCTGAGGGTCTTTTCATCATGTGCCTATTAAAACGACTCGACATCTAACAAAAGGTATGGGGGGGGGGGGGGGGGGGCACGGTGGCTCAGCAGGTAGAGGTGCAGGCTGCAAGCCGAGAGGTCCTCGGTTCGAATCCCACCTGCGGCAATTCCGTTGTGTCCTTGGCCAAGACACTTCACCCGCATTGCCCATCAAGGGGGGCGCGGTGGCACTGTGTACTAAGGCGTACTGCACGTCGATGGTGCACATGTCTTCAACCAATGCTAACCCTGCTTGTGTGGAGTTGGTATGTTGGGGAGCTGACAGTTGCTCGCCGTTGCTCAGTGGTTCTCTCCCATTAAATAAATATAACAAACGGTATCGAAATGGACTCCAGCCCGATTTATCTGACAGATTCACTTAGATTCCGCAGTTTTGCCTATGCCAAGGCCTATTCATGGTTACCCAAATCTGTGAAAAGCCTATGAGCCTACCGTCACCTCTGACATCGTCAGTCGGGTTGATCTATTCTGCTCAGCCCATATCTACATCTGCGGTCCTTGCCAGATGAGTCTACAGCACATAACGTATGGGCGCGGGCGACCTTTCTGATCACCAGGGTCTTTATTCTTTTACTTATGCCAGACCTTCATTACCTCGAATTTCACAGATGTGTCTGTGTGCCAGTGCACTATGGGTAGCAAAGTGTAGGCTCGGTGAGCTAGTGTGCAATATATGCACAATACATTTAGTACACAAACATAACAGGTTTTGGAGGATTCTTATGACATTGGGATATGTTCCAATAAGAGTAAAATCCTCGCCCTCTGATTGGATGAGAGCTGGCGTTTCTTTTATGTTTACGGCTAAATTAGCAAATGTTACCGTCTGACGCCACCGCGTGAAATATTTTAAATGACGTCGCCCGTTTCGTAATTGCTTCATCAACGGGGTGACTGGCAAGCCGCTTCATTTTTCTGGATTTTTCCCATGTGCAGCAGACGGTGTTCCGGGTGAAGTGTTGTTTAAATTACAAACCGATTTACGATTTGAACTGATATGGAATGAGTTTATTTGGTTTATTGATTATTTATCCAGTGCCATCGTGGGGTACACGAGAGGGTTATTTACTAAACCTGTGATCGTTAAAAGTTGCCTTGAACAAGGCAACTTCTTAACGATCACAAGTTTAGTAAATAAGTCTCTCGTGTTTCACGGTGTAGGTTCTGGTCTATGGGTAGTGTCTTGTTGGAACATTTGCGTTATTGTGATGAATTGACGGTGAAATGTTCTGAGCTTTGCGGCTCGGAGCCCATGTTCAACCTCGATGCTTCGCGTCTCGGTTGAACATTAGATCCAAGCCTCAACACTCGGACCATGTTACCGTCAATTCTTCACAATAATTTATAATTCTATTGTGGGGATATGTTTTGGAAGATAGATAAGGATAAATTACGTGGCTCCTTTGTGGGGATATGTTTTGGAAGATAGATAAGGATAAATTATGTAGCTCCTAGCGTGTGTTCGATTCCCGGTTCGAACATCATATTA
Organism: Pictodentalium vernedei; assembly: GCA_031216915.1. Taxonomy (NCBI): domain Eukaryota; kingdom Metazoa; phylum Mollusca; class Scaphopoda; order Dentaliida; family Dentaliidae; genus Pictodentalium; species Pictodentalium vernedei. Next base: position 425,802,625 of record CM062292.1, read on the forward strand.
TTAGCCTGCCTGATTGCAGGTCAGTGGGTGCTATTGCCATCACTTGGCGTCTGCCATCCGTCGTCCGTTAACTTTTGAAACTTGTCGTCTTCAAAACCACCGGGCAAAATTCAACATATATTGCACACACCATCTTTGGAGTATACCCTCTCTATTTTGTTCAAATGAAGCAGCTGCCATTTTCAGGCTATGGTTGATGCCCAGAAAGCCTAAAAAATCGTTGAAAATCCCTCACGAACCACCAGAGAGAATGCTTTGACATTTGGTATGGAACATCCTTTCGTGTTGATGATTAAAGTTTGTCCAAGGGAAGTTTGTAGGTCAATATTTGGGTTCTCTGTGGGAGCATACCTATTTTGGGCTCCACCCAAAATTTGTATTTCAAGAATAGATCAGCTGATTTGAACCAAATTTGGCAAGTAGTTTTTATTGGCTCACAAGTTCTTGATTGATTCGATGCCCGAAAAAAAAAAATTCACAGTCCCGTGGGAATCCCAGGAGTTAAAAATAGAAAATCTTAAAATACTGATCAGAATCTTTTAATATTTGAAGGGGGGGGGGGGGGGGGGGGGGGCAGATACAGTTGTGTTCAAACTAAACCCCTCGATTCATATTTGGAAACTGCGTAGAAGCGTGCATCTTAACTTAGGGCAATATGGGGAATAAGCTTTAAATTAAAAATCTTCTAGCCAGAACCTTTTAATATTTGGTATAACGCATTGTTACGAGGGTCAGATTCAAGTTTGTTCAATCTTTGAGTTAATATTTGGGCGTCCTATGGGAGCCAGATTTTAACTTAGTACAATAGGGGAATAGTCTTTAAAAATCGTCTTCTTCAGATCCACCAGTCAGATTCTTTTGATATTTGGTATACAGCATATCTGGGGGGGGGGGGGGGGGGGGGGGGTGTGTCATGTTCAAGTTTGTTCAATCGAGTCCATGGGTTAATATTTAGATTCAGATTCTTTATTCACGGTACACATACATGTAAAATAGTTACTTATAAACATATTGCACAAATGTAATAATGTAATGAGAAGTATACCGTGGGAAGTGGCATAGCAAGACTGGCTGTCTACCTGCCACCCCCTGGAAGAAGATGGGGCGATTGCAAACAGACTGTGACTGAAAGAATGAACTGAGAGCCAATTATGTGACACGTGATGGAGAATGACGATCGAATCATTACTTTTCTGGGATTAGAGTATTGGTGCTTCATTTTCGCCAGCGGAAAAAAAACGGTGCTTCAAGGTAGGCAAGAAGCAACCTGCCTATAGGACTCCCTCCACTATTTATCATAACACCCGAGGGCGGCAACAAGTCCCATCGTGAAGTTCGTATCATTTAGACTGTGACAAAGAGGTTGGTCATGACGTTTGGGCGTGGTGTCCACGTTAGCTGCATCATCATCGTAGGATGACGAATGTTATGATTTATTTGTTTAGACTTTTGTTTGCAAGCTCTTAATTGTATCCATATGGTATTTACATAGCACCACTGTAAGGAGGAAGCGCGACAGGTTGCACAAGACGAGGATTCCAGATTTAGACTCTCCTATGGGAGCTCGAATTTCAACTTAGTGTAATATGGTGGATTTTTTTTTAAATCTGCTTCTTCAGATCCGCCATTCATAATGCTTTCATATTTGGTATAAAACATTTCTACAGGGATCAGATTCAAGTTTGTTCAAATCGTTTTTCTGGGTTAATATTTGGCCTCTCGATTGCGCCCAACGTTAAACTTAGTGCAATATGAGGATATTTTTAAAAAAATCTTCTTCAGATCCACCAGTCAGAACCCCTTCATATTTGGTATATAACATCTCTGGATGGATCAGATTCAAGTTTTTTAGCTCATCTTGACAAAGTCAAGCTGAGCTAATCTAATCGCTTCCCGTCCGTCGTCCGTCAACACCATGTTTTGGTCTTCTCCTCCAAAGCCACTGGGCCAATTCAAGTGAAAGTTTGTGTGAGTGATGGTCCCAAAGGGGCATTTCATTTTTGTTCAACTCAGTATTCCCGGCCCCATAGGGAGGGAGTGGGGGAAAATGCTCCAAAATATTTTTAAAATCTTCTTCTCAAGAACCAGTGTGTGCAATGACTTAATATTTGCTATGGAGCTTCCATATGAGGTGTAGAATCAAGTTTGTTCAAACGAAGTTCGTAAAGTAATATTTGGCTTTGTAATAGGAGGGGTAAGATTTTTGGCCCCGCCCAAAATTTCTATTTTCTGAACCGATGGTCCGATATGAACCAAATTTGGTTTGTGGTAGTATTGGGTCATGAGTACTTGACCCATGCAAAAAAAAATTCCCGCATCCCCGTGGGAACCCTGGGAGCTAAAAATAGAAATATTTTCAAACGCCCATATTTCCCAAACCCCACGGAACAGGGAGCTTTTATTTGGTATGAAGTATCCTTATGACCAGTAGAATTGAATGGTAAAAAAAAATTGCCATCGGTTATGTTAGGGTGTTCTGTAATGGGCATCGAAAAAATGCTGAGTCAGGCATATTTGCAAAAATTAAAAAAAAATCTTTTCTCCAGAACCAATCATCAGAAACTTTTGATATTTGGTATACAGCATTCATAGGGGGGGGGTCAGATAAAAGTTTGTTCAAATAAAGCTCATTGGTTCATATTTGGGCTCTCTACAGGAGCCCGAAGTTTTAACATAGGGTAATATGGGGAATATTCTTTAAAAATCTTCTTCTTCAGAACCACCAGTCAGAATCTTTTAATATTTGGTATACGTCATTGTTATGAGGGTCAGATTCTAGATTGTTCAAACCAAGTCCCTAGGTTAATACTTGGGCTTCCTACGGAAGCCCAAATTTTAGCTTTGTTCAATATGGAGGGTCATTTAAAAAAACTCTTCTTCTTCAGATCCATCAGTCAGAATGCTTTAATATTTGGTATGCAACATCTCTATGGGGGTCAGATTCAAGTTTGTTCAAATCAAATCCCTAGGTATATATTTGGGCTCACTATGGTAGCCCAAATTTTTACTTAGTGCAATATGAGGAAATTTCTTTAAAAATCTTCTTCTTCAGATCCACCAGTCTGAATGCTTTTATATTTGGTATACAACATCTCTAGGGGGGGTCAGATTCCAGGTTGTTCAATTCGAGTGCCTAGGTTAATATTTGGGCTCCATATGGGAACATGAAATTTAACTTAGTACAATATGAGGGGAATTTCTTCAAAAATCTTCTTCTTCAGATTCACTTGTCAGAATGCTTTCACATTTGGTATACAACATCTCTAGGGGGGGTCAGATTCAAGTTTGTTCAAATCGGATCCATAGGTCAATATTTGGGCTCGCTATGGTAGCCCAAATCTGAACTTAGTGCAATTCGAAGAAATTTCTTTACAATTTCTCTTCTTCAGATCCAACAGTCAGGATGCTTTCATATTCGGTACACAACATCTCTAGGGAAGTCAGATTTAACTGTGTTCAAATCAAGAGCCTGGGTTAATATTTGGGCTCTCTATGGGAGCCGGAATTGGCCATTTTGCTGAAGAATTAAAAATTTTGTATTCAGTACCCTTTAGAGGTACTAAGATTAATCCACATAGGTTGTATCAAGGGGCTTCATAGGGGAGCTCTGCATTTTACTTATGATCAACTGAAGAAAAGGCATGATGCCCAGATTATTTTTGTCACTCCTGAGGGACTCAAGGATTGACAGTGTAGCCTATGGAGATGGCTTGCTTAATGTAGACTCATTCTTGGACTCTGTTTAAATTGTGTTCTGTACAAGATGAGCGCTTCAGGCCCTGTGGGGCCTCCTGTTTCAATTCAAGTCGCTGGCTTAATATTTGGAAACAGAACAAAATAAGATCGTTTCGGGTCATTTCGGGTCGTTGTGGGGTCTATTAGGGTAATTACAGGAACAAATTCTTGAAGACTCCTAGCCGGCAGAGATACCCCCATTCAATCGAATGCAACTTTGGAGGGCTTCTCCGTCCTATAAGAGACCTTTCAGTCTCATAATAACCAACTGCCATCAAAGTGAGAATGAGCAAATGAGAATTCTGGAACTTTGGGAAAATTGTCGGGTTTGCTTTGGCATTTAGACTTACTCCAATTTAATCGGTCATTTCTCGTCATACGGGTAGTAATTTAAACAATTCAATCTTGTTTGACGGAGCTCATTGGGCTCTAACGAACACGACTGAATTGATTAAATTCCTTTTGCATCCGGGTAAAATATTACTGCTTGAAATTTTAATATTTTGACATCTGTGTGGAGAGGGTTAATCAAATATCTGTCCCTTTGTTTCTCTCTGGGTCGCGCCGAAAAGTCTATCATTGGGAAAAAATGTCGTTTTTCTCCTTATCCTTCAGGTAGCAGTAGTGGCATATGATTTCCAGTCGTTTGGTGTATATTTGTTTACAGTGCATTGGCTAAACGTTCCATCTACCGCATGTTGGTATTGGTGCAAAATGAATAGCACCTTGTTGTGAGTTACTGAATTAGTTTAGTGGTCAGTGCTGCCGTGACCTGAGCTTTTGTTGTGATTGAGCAAAACAAAGCTGATGCCCCCCCCCCCCCCCCCCCCCCCCCCCAACACACACACACACACACACTCCCCATTGGAACGAAATCTGCTAACACGTTCCAATGAGGATGTCATGAGATATGTAGAAGGCAAAAATTCAAACGGACAAAATTTGAATGGCGTATTTTTGTAAAAGCGTTGGTCTGGGTACTGCTTTTTTAGGACCTGTAGCCAATGCCTTGGGTGAAAGTTTTCCAAATAGAGCCGGTAGGCCTATAAAGGATTGACTAAATTTGATTGTTACGGTCGTGATATCGCCATAAGTGCAGCAAATGGCCTTAGGAAACAATAAATAAAGTAATTAATTTTCAAGCACTATGTACTTGAAAACAACGGACGAAATTTCCGAGTCTTGCGGAAGCTCAGTCTTTTATCAACTTCGATTTGATTAAAATCATTTCGTGTGAGGATCTGAGGACATTGCAACTTTTACAATCCAAGTATGGAAACTTTTGCTGGATGCGGAATCCAGGAACGCTTATCGCATTTGGGTTGCAATAGTCACGGATGTCCGTCATGTCTATGGTTAACCCTTTCAAAAAAATCACCAAGCTCTCGGGCCACCAGTCCCCTTGTGTTCGGAATTCGACGTTGTTATGAGTTGTTTGTCGAACCACTTTTCGTGGACTTTCCGCGCAGACTGCCATTGATGGAATGTCGTGTTCCTTAATTCACAGAGATATTCAGATATTCCTTCGTACTCCAGTTATAGATATTGCAATCAATGGGTATTTAATTCACCATTAAACAATCAAGATACTATCACAATTAGTGGAACTACGCAGCGTAATCATAAAACTACAGCTAAGATGAATCTTCATTCCTAATGGTACTGTCTATAATTCGGTTTAACCCTCTACCTAACATGAAAAGCAGACGACACTTGCAAAAGAAATTCTTGAATGACTAATTTTTTTCATTTTTTGTCTCAAAAACATAGGTAGGACCCCTCGTTGGAACGTGCTCCACGAGCTAGTTCCAACGTGGGGTCATAATCTTATATTTTTGAGGCAAAAAATGAAAAAATAATGAAATTTAATTGGCGATCTTTGAGAATAGCGCTGGTCGATTTTGGTCGTTACGTTGGGTAAAGGGTTAATCAAGTCTTGAATGAGCAACATTTCTTGTGTTGATTGAAAGAAAATAAATGTTTACGCTATTTTTGTATGATTCGAGCATGATACTCTATACATAACTACCGTGCGTTGTACCACAAATCTACAAATACACATCCCCAAAACCTATATGCATATCTACCGTGCGTTGTACCACTAATCTACAAGCTTGTGGTCCTTGCGATTTCACATTTTACCTCATAAGTGTTTTGTGTATAATTTCAGACCATATAAGGTGACAAAGCATTCAACGCTTTCGCTTCAAGGCCAAACTTGTATTTTGGCATATCTGATGATAACATCTTGTGCGTATGTGCAAAGGTTGATACATCCTAAACGTTCGAATGTCGGCAATATTGCGAATGATACATGTTAACTGGTTGAGTGCTAAATTATTTTTCAAAGGTGATTTGAAACATGGGTATTTTTGTTCAAATATACCCTGCTGCCAACACAAGTCGCCTTAGTTTAAAAAGATTTTATTTATAAATAATTGTTTTGTCACAATTTATTGGAGAGTATCAATATGCACTCTCCAATGATGTCAAGATGATAGCTTAACATTGCGATTTTTTGTTTAAAAGGGTATACATTTTCGATAATCTTTCTCACTGGGCTAAATATAAAGCGTAAAGATGGCTATATGACGGACCCCGAAAACGATTTGTCACTTAAACCTACCAGCAATAATTCACACGCTGCTAATTAAGCTTGCAATTTAATGTCCATTATTGCGCATTTGTTGAACGCCGCATGGGCTATCTGATAACTGATTAAAGAAGTAAGAGCGATCAGTGTTCTCCTGCAGTCATTGTCTTGTGTCATTATGGCCAGTTAATAGGTAATTGTTGTAAAAACAGTACATCGCACATGTTCTATACATACACCCATATTACGATCTAGCTTGTCACCGAATGTCAGGATGTACCAAAATGCGAGACTTTCAGAGGAACTTAAAAGCGAATATTAAATTAAGGTAGATCTAAGCGTTCAAGTTCAAGAGAAGCAATTAAAATGAGAATTAATGTTCTGGCTATCGAAATAAAATTCGGGGGAACTTCTCGAAAATCCATTCCCAGTCATTCCAGTCTGAAGGCGTGTAAAGTTGTGGATCCTATGTCGCAGGAGATTGGGATGTCTCATGCTATAGGTTAGAGGAGGTGCAGCATCGGTGCGAAAGTATAGGCACGTTGTGATGTAGGGGGCATACAGAGCTCATATTTAGAACAGGAGCAGTCGGGGCCAAGTCGGTGGCCATATCTGAGTGTAGGATCAGAAATAGGAAGTGCGAGCTCTGGGAGCTATTGGTATTTAGAAAGACGGCATTCCTGTTGTCGAAGGCAAGCCATACGTAGACAGAATAGGTAGAGTAGGCATCGCCTACATGAACATTATTCTGAGATAAACGTAGGGAAGCGTTTAACCCCACTGGTGGCGACTGCTTGAGTGAAAAGCGTTCAGTAAAGTGACAATACGTTAGTGGCCGTGCGACGGCAATGGTACAGTGACATTCTGTCACATGTTTGAGCAAAGGCATCCGGTGAAGTGATAATAAGTTAGTGGCAGTGCGACAGCAGTGAAAGAGTGAAGTGAAGAGGCGACCAAAGAACAAACCCCAGCAAGATGGAGGAAAAAAAAGGTAACAGAGAATGCGGGCCCGCAAGTGGCTTAAAAACTGTGTGGGTGGGGTGTGATTGACGTTCTGTTTTTCTTATTCATGTGGATTTCATGTATGTCACGAATTACCATATCTATTTTTATATATATGTATTACAATTGTTGTTTCCAGTAAACCCATGTTGATTTATGCTTTTCGGGGAAAAGTCATTGACCCCTTCAGGATAAAAACCACCCCAACAAAAGTGAAACGGGCGGGTTCGTTGTGGTGAGACATACGTTCACGCACGGATTCCGGCGACACTCCTTGAGTTTGGGCTGAAGAGGCGACCAAAGAACAAACACCAGCGAGAAGGAGGAAAAACCAGCGATAACAGAGGATGCGGGCCCGCAAGTGACTCAAAAACTGTGTGGGTATGGGGTGATTGACGTTTCGTTTTCTGATTCATTGGATTTAATGCAAGCCACAAATTACCATATTTATTTCTATATATATCTGTATTAAAATTGTTAATTTATGCTTTTCGTGGAAAAGTCATTGACCCCTTCAGGATAACAACCACCCCAACAAAAACGGAACGGGCAGGTTCGTCACGGTGAGACATGCGTTCGCGCACGTATTCAGTCGACACTCCTTGAGTTTGTGATGAATACGCGGCGTGAATCTATTTCCCCACCAACGACAAAGCCCGGTTTCCGACGTATGGCGAGGCTAACACCAGGATTTTCCTAAAAGGTAACAATTGGAAAGCTCAGAATCAACAGGATCACTCAATGGCAGTGTTAATACATGCTCCAGTCACAATGTCCATGCAGGTTGCCTCACTGGCATTTTAATAGTTTTCATAAGTTGTGTAGAGGTTAACTATTGGTTAAATTGGCTTTTAAATTCGATCGACGAATTTAAAATAACGGTGGTGGAAATTCTCGCGTAATAATAGGACGCAGTGTGGGATAGGCAATAATTAACCCTTTAATGAAGGGGAAGGGCAGGCAAAAAAATAAATAAATACTTTTCCCAAGCATGGGAGGTACCGCAAACCGCATGAAAGGTACCGCAAACCAACTTGTCCGATATCCCAGCCCTGCTCTTGGGCATTCAAGGCATCCCGAGCCACAGATGGCCCTAAAACAATCTCTCTGCATTTAAAGCCATAACGGAAATGCAGCATCAGACTCCCAGGTAACCACTGGAACCCGCCTCCACCAACCGAATTGCAGATATACACCCATTCATGTTCCATGCAACACAATCCTTACCCCGATGTACAACATGTCTATGCTGTTCAGACACCAGTCGAATCCCACCACCAAGAAGCCCTGCCCAAAATATATTGTTCCTACCTGGATATGTTCAACTGTCCACAAGAAATAGTTGTTTTTCATTTCATTTCTTTTCGGTTAAATGTTTAATTTGTACAGCTTGTCTGAGAGAGACCTAATACTGAAGTTCTTTGACACATGCCAGGGTGGCTTGTCTGAGATGAATTGCCTCTTATTTATTAATTATACACGTTTTCCACAACCAAGATTTTTATTCTATCAATCTTTCCAATTATTCCATACATGGAAGCACACCAGACCAATGGCATGAGGCACCCTGAGGCTTACAGAAGATTCAAATAATAGGAGCTACAAAGCACTAATAAGAGGCAGACTGCCTTAGTAGAAATATAAAGGAGTGAAAATCATGACCAAAAAGCTGGGAATCACTTTTTTGTTTTGCAAATTTTTGCCAGACCCAGAACAGGACCCACCCCCTAATGAAGTGTAAAACATGGGGAAACAATTCTAACATGGAGCCCCCAACACATTATCAATGCTCTATTCTGTTCTAAGTTATGAATCTAAGCACTTGAATTCACTTTGGTTGTAATTACTTGTCTGTAAAATGATATTTGTCAAAAAATTGCATGACACCGGCAAAAACTACACCTTGGGTGACGGACCCACCCACCAACCCACCCGGACCTTGTATCCTGGCATTTTTTTGGCGCCCCCGACCCCCAACCCACCCCACCCCACCCCACCACCACCCCCACCCCCACCCTGCTTCAATTCGAAAAAATATTTTTGTGTGTGAAATTTTTAGTGATACATTTCAATAATGGATACCCCAAGCTTGGAACAGTTAACCTTGTATGGGTGAGCGGCTGGGCTTTGCTGGTAATGAGTGCAAAAATTTGTGAGAGATGAGCGAAAGCGTATGGCGAAAGAAGTGGCCGCCGAGTCAGAGCGTTAGATCGCGAAAGAGCTGAAAGAGGGCGCGAACGAGAGCGTGAAAGGGCTGAGAGAGAAGCTGCGTTAGAACGTGATAGGGCTGAAAGGACGCGTGAGGAGGCTGAAAGGCAACATGAGAGGGAAGTGGAAATTTTAAGGGCTAGGGTGCAGTTACCGGAGCTAATGGTAGACAGGGTGGTGGAAAGACCCAGGGGAAACGTGAGGGCACCGTATCCCCAGTTGCCCAAGATCAACGAACAGACTGACGACATTGACGCGTAGTTGCAGAGGTTTGAAAGGCTTGTTTGAAGACCGAGTTTTTCCAATGATGCCGAGGAGGTCAGTCTTAGTCCGCTGCTGGCAGGCAAGTCGCTACAAGTATATGTGAGCATGTCTCCTGACCAAGCTAATGACTACGCTGAACTGAAAAAGACTATCCTCACGAGGTACCAGCTCACCGAGGAAGGGTTCAGGGCGAAGTTCAGAGAATGCAAGGCTGAGAAGGGTAAAAGTGTGTACCAGCTTGTGTCAAGTGCCACGAGGTATTTCGACAGGTGGGTCGAATTACTGAAATTGAACAGTCATTTCCTTCCCTGAAGGACTTACTTATCGGGGAGCAGTTTATGTCATCATGTGCACCCGAGATGGCATTGTTTGTTAAGGAGAGGGAATCGAGTAGCGTGGAGGAAATGACTAGGGTGGCCAAGCAGTATCTGGAGGCTCATGGGGGAGCTTTGACCCAAGGTAGGCCAGACAAGAGTGGAGGTAACGGGGTTGCAAAGGCCCCCGTAAAAACCCAACACTCAGGCTCGGGCAATGACCGGGTCAACCCCATCGGGCCCATAGTCCAGGAGTTAACTTGTTACATCTGCGACAAGAAGGGGCACCTGGCTCGGGACTGTTGGCGGAAGACCATGTCGGGGAGGCCATACGCGGGGTCCAACAAGGAAAGGGAGTAGGGGCTCGTCCCCGAAAAACTGGAGAAATAGCAATAGTGCCAACCAGTCCTCTGAGAAGAGGCAGACGGCCGAACTGTGCCAAACTATCGGGCCTCAAGATATCCCACTGCGGCGGTGCATAGACGGGGGCGGCTTAGGTTGGAAGAGGGAAAAACGATCCCTATAATCAGTGGGATGTGCGAAAAGCGCCCGTCTGGTAAGGAAAAAAGAGAGATGCCGGTATATCCGGGTCATGTGGGGCGAGAGGCAGTCAGTGTGCTACGAGACACAGGGTGTAGGAGCGTGGCCGTCAAGCGGACACTTGTCAGTGACGAACAACTGACAGGACACGATCACAGGTGCTTGCTAATAGATGGGACGATTAGGAGGTTATCCCTTGCGAGAGTGAGGGTGGATACCCCCTTTCTATAGTGGCGGTGAGGTAGAGGCAATGTGTACTGAGGCGCCCATCTATGGCCTCGTGTTTGAGAACATACCCGGGGTATGTTCAGAACCCGACAAGACATGGCCAGAGAGGAAAGACCACAAAGGGGCATCGGGGGCGTTCACCCGGCCCAAGCCGCGGAGGTGGAGCGGCCGGTGAAATCACTGGAGGGACCAGTGGATTCGAGTACGGATGCACAGGTAGAGTGCAAAAAGGAGGTCACTAAGTTTAACCCTTCGACGAAGGAAGTCTTGGGAGTGGCTGGCCGGAAGCAGCCGATGCACATGGACGAGAGGGGGCATAATGAGGGTCGTACGGGAGAAGACCAAAGGTTAGAAACTTTTGGGTCGATCAAACGATGACCTTACTCCGGCTGACAAAGCCAGGTAGACCGCGATTACAGCGGGAGGGGCCATACGCTGCAACAAAAATAATGGGCAGCGGTCATTACCGATTAGACATAGATGGATGTGGAGTAGTTCATCACGCAAGGTTTTTGCTGTGATGCCAAAATACAAAGGATGCCAAACCCACGCTATTGGCTGGGGGAGGTTCATCGGGTCAGGAGAGACCGTGGAAGGTGGCCAGAGTAGCCACACAATGGCATCAGAAACGAGTTAGAAGGGGCCCTGAGACTTGGACTGGGGCACCCAAGGGAGGATTGGAAGTAAACAAACAGAGCGTTGCATCCGAGGAAGCGAGCTTTGGTATGACAGGCATCGCCTGGGGGCTTGTAGGCGTTGGGTGTGAAGACGAGTGGGTCCTTGGTGGAACACACGCCCAAGGAATAGGTCCTGGTGGAGGGGCCGAGTGGCTCTCTAGGATATAGTAAGGATCCCACCATCCATTGGGAATATTTAAAGGTAGTGCCTAATTGGGCATGTAACCCGCTGACGGGCATGAGCCGGGTGGGCACCTTATCCAAGGATGGGGGCAAGTTTGTGGGAGTAATAGGAGTTGGGGCAAGGGGCCCATCGGCTGGCTTGGGTCATGGTGGATTCCCCTTGCTGATAATATTTTTTGTTTCTTTTACGCAGGTGTTGCGTGAGTGTTTTGAGACAGGTGTGTGTGATACAGTAGTATTATATTTTGCAATAGAGAGAGAGTATATGGGGACCTGTTGGCTGCATGTGTACCAACGGACCACCTGCTGTTGTGCACCAGCGGAAGTGTGTACGCGAGTTAATGTGAGATGCGGATAGACGCATTGGTTCCAATGGGGAAAGGTGCCGAATTACTTGGGGTTATCTTTGGCGCGAGTCAGTGTGCGCATGCATGTGACTGCGTGTGTGAAAATTATGAGTATATATTGTTGTAATAGTAGAGCGAAATTGTGAGATAGCTCTAATATAGCTCTAAGATAGAAGTGTGAAAGTGGATGCACGTAAATGCTATCCCCTTGGTTTGTTTCGAACAACTGAGAGTATGTTCCTGGGTAGGGATTTGTCAAGGTGATAGCTTAAAATTGCGATTTTTTGTTTAGAAATGTATATATTTTCGATAATCTTTCTCACTGGACTAAATATAAAGCGTAAAGATAGCTATATGATGAACCCCGAAAACCGATTTGTCACCAAAACGGACCAGCAAAAACTCACGTGCTGCTAATTAACCTTGAAATTTATTGTCATTATTGCGCATTTGTTGAACGTCACATGGGCTATCTGATAATTGAGTAAAGAAGAGAGAGAGACCAGTGTTCTCCTGTAGTCATATCTGTGTAATTATGGCCAGCTAATGGGTAATTGTTGTTCCGGACATACACCCATATTACGCATCTAGCCTGTTATCGAATGTCAGGATGTACCAAAATGGGAGACTTAAAAGCGAATATTAAATTAAGATAGATCTAAGCGGCCAGGTTCAAGAGAAACAATTAAAATGAGAATGAATGTTCTGGCTATCGAAAAAAAAATCGGGGGATTTCTCGAAAATTCATTCCAGTCATTCCAGTCTGAAGGCGTGTAAGACTGTGGGTTGAGGCGAGTAGCTGGGGAGGTTCCATGCTATAAGTTAAATGAAGTGCCGCATCGGTGCGAAAGTAAAGACACGTTGTAGTGTAGGGGAGCCACAGAGCTCATATTTAAAATAGGGTCAGCCGCGGGCCAAGCCAGTGGCCATATATGAAATATGATAAGAACCACGAAGTACAAGCTCACAGAGCTATTTGCATTTAGGTAAACGGCATTACCTCTTGTAGAAGGCAAGCCATGCGTAGGCGGGGTAGGCTTTCCCTGTATGAACATTATTCTGAGATAAATGGAGTGGGGCGTTTAACCCCATTGGTGGCGACTGCTTAAGTGAAAAGCTTCCAATAAAGTAACAATAAACTAGTGACCGTGCTACGGCAGTGGTAGAGTGACAGTCCGTAACTTGTTGGCGGGAATGCGATATAGTGAAGTGACAATACGTTAGTGGCCGTCCGACGGAAGTGGTAGAATGACATTCCGTCACATGTTAGGGCAAAGGCGTCCGGATAAAGTGACAATACATTAGTGGCCGTGCGGCGGTCGTGAAAGAGAGAAGTGAAGCGGCTACCAAATAAGGAACAACAGCGAGAAGGAGGAAAAACCAGCGATAACAGAGGATGCGGGCCCGCAAGTGACTCAAAAACTGTGTGGGTAGGGGTGATTTTCTAATTCATTGGATTTAATATAAGTCACAAATTACCATATTTATTTCTATATATATATGTGTGTGTAATAAAATTGTTGTTTCCAGTGAACCCCTGTTGATTTATGTTTTTTCGAGGAAAAGTCATTGACCCCTTTAGGATAAGAACCACACCAACAAAAAACGAACGGGCAGGTTCGTAACGGTGAGACATACGTTCGCGCTCAGATTCAGGCGACACTCCTTGAGTTTTGGCTGAATACGCGGCGTGAGTCTATTTCCTCCATCAACGACAAAGTCCGGTTTCCGACACAATAAATTTCAACCAAACAATTTTATATCAAAAAAATTCTTCTGCTGATCAATCCTCAAGCTAATGCATACAGTGTAAAGCCATCAGAGTGACTTCCAGAACTTTTCAATGGCGACATGATAGTGGCTTCTTGCACTCAACCAGTTAAAGAACACATAACTCAGACCCGCAGCATAACTCGCCAACCATGCAGGTGCAGCAGATTCTTGTAATGATACTTCTTGCGCTGTTCACTGCAGGTCACCGTCTGTTTTATAATCGAATATCAGAAAATGTGCGAATACTCGCTAGTCTTTTTGAAGTGCATGTCACGGCGTGGTCACTGTAGAGGTTTACGCATGGGCTATTTTACTATTTTCTGGCCCACAGACTTCGGGTGGGGCTGTGTTCGGGGTAGAAAAAATAACTCAGATTGATTGAAAGTGGATGATATCATTGGTCAAACACAATTAAATTCGTTCACATTTGCAGATAATATTTCACATAAATTTGGAATTCTCCAGTTGTTAAACTCACTGTATCATTGTGTAATATATTATATGCACCTCCCCGTTTCCATCGCCTCTGCATTCAAGAATCTGGCAAAAGAGCAGGAGAAAACTGGGTTGCGGTGACTGAAGTAACATGCTATTACACTTCAATATCTTACAGTCCTCGTCGAAACGGGAAAATGTCTAACAACGAAGATGCACGCGAGATTTGAAAACGATGTGTATGAGATGAAGTCACTGAGGTTTTGCTCAGCTTTTTGTTTGGCTGTTGTGTGTGGCATGAAACTATTGACATTAGGCACTGGTCTGAAAACGCGGTATTTTGAATAATTCAGTGCCATTTCCACGCGTGCCAAGACTACAATACTGGACGTTGTGTGAACGTTCCTTGTGATACTGTGGAGTAATAATTAACTGTATAAAATTATTTTCAGTTCTGAATTCTCAGATGGTGGTATATCCAATTAGAACCTTGTTGAACAGAGAAGACAGGAAATTAACATCCATGCCATGGACACCCGAAGTTCCGTCTGCTCGCATGTGATGTACCGTAATACAGAAGGTGCTCTCTCGCAATAAAAGTCTACATGATATTGATCCGTGAGAATTTAAAAATCAGGGCAATTGTTTCTAGTCACATGTCGCCTGTCTGCACAGGCAGATGGCACTATCAAGTGAACTCCTCTAGTATTCTCTGGATCATTTCAGACCTTGTTAAGAGTTCCCCCATCTCTCAGCGGGATAAGTAGCTTCTTCGAATCTTGTCCCGTGTGCGAATGAGCAATTGTGCTTGTGCGTCAGGGACAAGTCTGTATGGTGCAGACTTGTTTATCCTCTTTCGGCACTGTTAGGCCTATCTGTTGAATGCTGACGCCGCACGGGCCATATTTATTCTTTCGCTGCTCTCTTGAACGCCATATTGGCGAATTTCTTCAAACAAGTTTTCTATTTTTCATTATTATCTCGGTGATGGATAATGCTGCTCAAGAATGTTGCCTTGAGTGATAATAATTATCAAGTCCCCAATTATTCCCTCAAGGTACATAATAGAGGCTATAAGTGACTGATTACTTTCTCATTGGGCCTATACGTAAAGCAGATAATATCTTTGGATGTGAAAACAAGTAATATACACATATATATATACAATCCAAATGAAAGATAATTAGTTTTAGCTGAATGAAGAAGCCACAGACACTGCCTTGTCATTTTTCCTTTAAAAATAATTTGCAAACTTTACCTTCTATTCCCCGCTTTCTTTATCTATTCCGTTATTCTTTGTATGTTAGGAGCCGGTCTGGATACAGACTTTCTGCGGATTTTTTTTAGCCATCTTCTGCATTCTGAGGTCAAAGTGAGTGCATGTTTCTGCCGTCTCACAGTCGACTGGTGATTTATGAAACATTGCAGCGAGTTTTTTGCCCATTAAAAACAAGAACTGCTCTTGAGGTAAGAGATTTATTTATTTATTTATTTATTTACCCTTTTTTCGTTTTTTTTTTCTTCAAGCATTTCGGATGAAATCAAGTACCCATCACCAATTGGAGGCGTTGGTCAAAATCCGGTGTCTGGTCGTATCGTTCCTCTTCCCGTTCGTCCCCCGGGTTGTTTCGTTCCTTTACCAGTTCGTACTGGTAACAACAATTATTATTTATTATGTACTTTTTTCTTTTTTTATCTTATTTCAACACACATTAGGCTATACATTTGTCTCAAATAAAATGATTAAAATATATGTACAGAGTTTTTTTTTTCAAATAGCACAGCAAGCCAACATATACAATGAAGTCACATATAGGGGAAGGTGGGGTAAAACGGGCCGTTTTTGAGAACACGTTATTATGGGGCTAGAACACCGTAATTTCAAAAAATGACCACCTGTTGGCTTTGAACAGCAATGGTCGCATGTATTGATTATTTTCTCCAGCTAGCATTTAACGAAATACACAATGAATTTTAAAAATCGCGAAAAATGCCCCCCCCCCCCTCCCCCCCCCCCCGTTTGCCCATCGGGGCAAAAGAGGCCGGTGTGTCCCGTTTTGCCCCAATGGACGAGAAACGAAACTGTAATTGATAACAGTGACCCGTTTAGCATAGTGGAAATGTAATAAAAGTCCATGTTTTATGTAAACAGTAAAATCGCTTAGTGTACATGTGAGGGAGGGGTCGTGGCAAGGATGTGGCTAGAGGGTTTCAGCTGGGGGGGGGGGGGGACCACTGATGTAAATTCCAACTGTGAGTAGTTTCGATAGGTGGTTGCACTGCAGCGCTGGGTGATATCTTTTAACCCTTTAACCAACGAATCGCCCGCATCCGCCCGCGTAATATGCAAATACAGCTGCTGAAAAAATATTATTTTTCGAAAAATTTCAACAAAACCATATCATGTGACCCCTCTTTGGAACGATTTAAAAAATGATATTTAAAATAATGAATTTTGAAATCGTCTGCGTTGGGTAAAGGGTTTAAGTGATTATATATATGTATATATATATATATATAGGATGAAAGATTCTGACGCCGATGGGGATCGAACCACTGCCTTGATGAGAGTACACTTCTGCGGCACCAATCGCCTAGCGAAACTGGACCAGCGCCATAGACCACTCGACTACCGACAAGCCCCAAAAAGGCATGCTAACAGATCGAGCGTCCATGGAACTGTCACAGTGCACACGAAATTTCTCGGTATCCCCCAGAATTAGTTGTTTACAATGAATTATACCATGTAATGCAGATGAAATCAGTGAGAATCAATCCCTTTTTCAAATTTCCTGCTTACGGTACCAGAATACAGAATTTTACATGCTTATTCAACCCTTCTGAAATTTTTCACTAGTCCTGAAACGGAAAAAGCATCATTTATAATGTGTCTGGGTCAGAAAATTTACCGGATTGATGTCAGAGTCGAAATTTTGAGGCCAATGTCAATTTTAGAGTAGGAAATTTGAAACTCAAGTTTCCAGTTGGAAATAAAAGATCAAAATTTCTCATCATTAAGTTGGAATTTTAATATTTTTCATGAACAATGTTAATTTATTGAATTTCCAACTATTTGATTTTTGACCTCGGAATTTCCGACTATTGAAAAAAATACTCCTAGCTGGGGGATGGACCCCCCACCCCACCCCACCCCCCACCCCCCTGTCGCCACATCCCTGGGTCGGGGGTAGGTGAGTGCGAACAGCCGAATGACTCGCAATGAGGACAAAAATCAGGATTCTTCGTATGTTTATGCTATTCTTTTTGACAAACTAACTGGATAAACAATATGGCAGAATTATAATTATTGGTCAGTAAAATAAAACATGTGCGACATGATTAAATAACACAAAACGTAACCGGTAGAAATGTTTTTAAAATATAATATAACTGAAATAAATGAGATTCAAAAAATATTTTACCTGAATTAATTAATGCTGTGTTCCACCCAGAGTCGTTTCGTACCTCATACTTAAGG
Source organism: Pictodentalium vernedei (assembly GCA_031216915.1). NCBI lineage: Eukaryota > Metazoa > Mollusca > Scaphopoda > Dentaliida > Dentaliidae > Pictodentalium > Pictodentalium vernedei. The sequence goes on from CM062292.1 coordinate 425,820,402, forward strand.
TAGAAACGACTCAGTACGAACTGGTAAAGGAATGACATGACCCGGGATCCAACATTCTTTTCCATCTCCTTCAGTCTTGTGATTTGTGCCCATGGAATATCATGCTGGGGCCCACCAAAAGATGCATATACCCGCCCACCCACTCCCAGAACTCTTACCACAAGTCCAACGATTTGCCTCAACATCTTGCACAACGCGATTTTCTATGATGACAATTGATTTCTGCATCAATATTTTCTTGTTTGAATAGAACATGTCCCGGATGTTGCGGTGACAATTTGGGACCATGAATGAAAAAAATACATTCAGAACGATAAATTTATTGCTGCCAATGTTGTGAAAAACCATGCCGAGAACTCGATCACAACAACAAGTCAAAAAGGATAGGTTTCCCCGATCTGGCGAAGGAGAGCCAGAGAGTACGGAGTCTGTAACCAGGGAGGGAGAATTGTCAGGAAAAAATATACCACGAAATAAGAGAAGAGGAGAATCGTCCGAAACGTCTGGTGGAAGATTGACACGAAGCAAATGTCAGACTGTAGAAGAAAATTTTCCAGTCGATGAAGCACAATCTTCAAAAGATGGTACACAGTCTGTCGTTAGTCCCGCTAATAATAGCACTATTAGACTAAAAGATAAAAAGGGTACAAATCTGAAACAGAATGTACCAGGGAAAGAAAGTACATGTCCGACTCCTACTAGTGAACATAAAACAGATTGTGGAATTGAAGATGAAGCCGAGACCGAAAAGGTGGGCATGATTTCACCTTGTCACAATCCCCGAAAACACCCATATGCCAACGAAATGGGTGCAAGCAAATTCACTTATTTTGCCAGCAGCAATATTTTCCTTCAGGGACTCCAGAACTCAAACGGTTATGGTGCTATAATAAGTACCGGGTATAATTAAAGGGAAATTTGTTTACTTTGAAATTCCCACCTCTGAATATCCATAAATTCAAGTTACATGTACAGTTTCTGGACATTTTGTACTCTGGACATTTCATACCCAAATTTTTGGTTGTTTCGAACCCAGATTTCTGGATGTTCCATTTCATTCAGAAGATTGGTCATTGGACTTGTTTCGTAGTGTCCGAGCTCCCAAATACCAGACCCTCCCCCCCCCCCTCTAATTTACATTCGCACAGTGTTTTATGATGAAATATGTTTATTTATGTAATAATCGTTACAGGAAAGAAGAATAGAAGTACATTCATTTTTATAGTTGCCTTTGTCTAGGCGATTCTGGTATTTAGTATTTTTCTCCTAAATACCAGAACCGCACAGAATTCCCTAAAACCACCCTTTAAATGACATTTGCACGCTGCTCTTAGGCCCTATACAGTAGATCTTTTGTTTCTCGGGCCTTTTTTGTAAGATTGCATGCAGACGGACGTTTTTTTAATTTTAATACGCCCATCATTTGACGGACGTATTATGTTATGGCATTGTCTGTCTGTCTGTAAACAATTTTTGTGTAGCCTACTCCTCCAAAAGTTTACATGCTACATTGTTCAAACTTTGCATACATGTTGATCAGTAATTGCCATTGTGCATGTGACAACTGCAGGTAACTCCATTTTGTATTTCCAGAGTTATGCCCCTTTTTGTACTTGAACATTACAGTATTGTGTCGCCTTCTCCTTCAATATTTTACATGCTATATTTTTCAAACTTTGCACACATGATGATCACCAATTGCCGTTGCGCATGTGACAAGAGCAAGTAACTCTCTCATGTATTTCCAGAATTATGCCCCCTTTTTATACTTAAAACATTACAGTATTGTGTCGCCTGCTCCTTCAACATTTTACATGCTATATTGTTCAAACTTTGCACACATGGTGATCATCAATTGCCATTGTGCATGTGATCAGATACCTCCATTTTGTATTTTCAGAGTAATGCCCCTTTTACACTACAAGTCGGAAGTAGTTGTAGTAACAACCGCGGTATAATCAGGAATAGAAACGCGGTTGTAAACATTAAAAAACGCATTTATTGTTTTTTTCATGGTTACTCTATGGGAAAATTGTTTATCCTTTTCGTTTCTAGTTCCATTTATAAATGATGATAAACGTTTGGCAGCTCACTTGCTTGACCTGTAAATTCAGCAAAATACAACTAAGAATACATCTGTCGCACAACGCCATACTACTAAAATTGAATAAACGAGCCTGAAAAACAAGATATCGGTACAGGACAAGTTATAGACAGAGGAAGGTCTGTAAATAGGTACTTGTTAGTTTTACATAATGTTTTCTACTTCTCAGCCGTTGTTTCCTACCCCCCCCCCCCCTCCGCCCCCTCCGAAAATGGTGGCATAGAAGTTATGAACAGAAAAACGACATGAACATAGTTATGCATCACTTGTCCCTCCCACCAACTCCCAGTACCCTGTTTCACTTCTCCACCCTCTATTGCGTCATTCACCAAAACTCTGGCGATTAAATGTCCAGAAGTTTCCAATTTGATAGAAAAAAATACTTTTTATTTCATCGCCTCAGTCTTGTCTTGAATGACTTGATGCCGTAATACGCTTAGCTACGTTGGATGTCATTTATCACTTAATAAAGGCTTCAGTGCCCCGGTATATGACACCCCACCCCTCTCCCCTCCATGCACATCCCATCTTCTCATTCTGAACTCTGAAGGACTAAGGACAGTTCCAAACATAACACATACATGTGTAAACCCCAGGTTTTTACATGCACCTCCCTTATCATATTGATGTCAATTTGGGGTAAATTGATATTCTGTTTACTTCCCTTCATTGGACGAAGATGTTCATGTAATAAAAAAAACAACAGAATGAGTTTTAGTTATTTATTCGCCATAATATAAAAAAAATGTGTCAATTTCTAAGGGTAGAGATTGCTCTCCCAAAAAACCGCACATGTCGATTGTACTTGACAAGATTGTTGCTCAACACATGCGCCTGGGAACCAAGACAATTCGTCCCTATTCAGTTTGACTCATATTCTGCATGGCTTTCACTTGAATTTTTCATTTGAAATAATGAAACAATTTGAGTTTCTTCTCCAGAGAACTTGTCCTCTCCTCCCACTCCCCCTGAAAATTTTGCCATTGCATATTGCGAGCATAGTGCACCCTTTTGCTAGATTCCACTCCAAACATGCACAGAATAAAACAGAGTCAGTACTGTCATTTCACCCCATTTTCTGTAACACTTGTTTGCAGAGTTTCTCATTTGGATCGTAGATTTGTCAGTGAAAATAACATTATTGATGTTTTCTGAGTTTTATACAATGCTTCCATTGTGCATTACAAAATGTTTCAATGTTTGTGGGTGAATCTAGATTTTAACGCCAACATTTTAAAAAATGTCAATCATTTAAATGCAGCAAATCTCCTTTTGCCATTCAAATAGTGGGTAGTTCAGATAAAAAGAAAAACCCCAATGGAAAAGGCACTCTTAGAATAGCAGTAACCGTCCACCTTTCGTGTTTTCACAGGTGGTTAATTACAGTAGTTTGTTTTGTAATTAAACTGGTGGCAATCAGACACTCACCAAAATTGGATTAAGTGCCAGGCATACAAATCAATCAGCTTCCATTTTTGTGCAGGCCTTCTGAAGTTATTGTTTACAAAAAACAATGCTCTGGATCTCACAATGCTCCCCAAAAAGTAATTAAGTATTCATGCAATTGAATTAAATATTTTAAGAATGGCGTTAATTTATCCATTCCCGACTTGTGTATTATTTCCCGACGCTCTGCATTCCTTAAGTTCAGTGTACTCACAGTGACATTTTATTCTCATCACATTCAATAGTAGCCTTACCTTTTTCTGAATTCATGACGCATTTGAATATTGAAATTCCATTGCATCTTAATACAAACACTTATCATTTCGAGTCTAAGGATTTTGCGAGAGCGTGGTGAGAGATGGGGAGCCCATCGGGAAGAATAACATGTTTGAGCCTTTTACCCGACCCACGTTGTAGCAAGATGGGGGCGATCACAAGAGGAAGCACCCCTCACTGGGTTGGGGGGGGGGGGTGCCCCTGAAACAAACTGAAATTCGAGACAAAAAACTCAATTTCCTTGACTGAGTCTGCTTGTGTTCATAATTTATAAGTTGTGAAAGGCATCAATAATTAGGTCCCATCACCGAGGTGGGGGCGCAAATGGGGGGGGGGGGGGGGGGGGGGGGGGGTTAGTACTGGAGGTATGGTAAATGGTTTTGGCTACACGACTGAAATGTCCTCACAAAATATTTTTTTAAATTATTTAAAAAAAAAAATATTGCATCCCTCTCGACAATGAGCCTGTGGAGTAAGTTTCAGTATGCCCACCCCACCCCGCAGTCTCTTTGGTGCAGTAGATAAATGTCTACATCTGTAGATCAGCACTCTTTGCTTCCAAGTGTTCCCGACAAGGATATTTATTTATTCATATCACAGTGAGTGTGTGTATGTACTTCTCTAAGGTTTCTCTTGGAATGGTGTATTTTAAATGGAACTCTGTTTCAACTACATGCAGGTCCAAACTTAGGTGGGCAGAAGGTGCCTTGTGTTTTGTTCAGAGCACATGTTCAGACGAGAATTAGCATTTTCATGTTCAGCATACAAATAAACAAATTAAGGCTAGAACCATTCTTGGTTGTTTTTTGTTCTACGAACATTTTATTTTTAATATGCATTATCCCAATAAAACATATTTCATTAGATTAAATGAGTAATTGGCTTTTGCACTGCTGAAAATCACAGTAGCCCACACATTATTCATTTGAATTTCCTTGTTACCTGGCATGCCAATTAAGATATTAGTAAAAAGTTTGCCAGTGTAGTGGAACTTCGCGAACCAATGCAACAGTGAATTTAACCCACACCTGGGAAACTCATAGTTGAATAACTGTAGGCCAACAGACCGATTTAATTTTGGAGTTCTGAATTTTTCTTGGATGCGGTTCAGACAGTAGATGTGTGCGGGTTAGTATGGTAACACTGGGTGGACAGTAAAAAATTATCTGTATCTGTATTTTTACGTAGCAGTAACCTATTGAGGCTTTAATGCTACGGGCTGAGAAGAGTGCTTATGGTATCTTTTGGATGACCTTCTTGAACAGCTCCAATGTTGGTACTGAGACAACACTGTCTTCCAGCTTGTTCCAGTCTGTGGTTGTCTTGGGAAAGAAGGAATTTCTATAAATGGGTGTTTTAGAATATGGGACTTGGAACGTTTTTTTTGTTTACTCTTGCTTGCTTGGTTTGTTATAGAGTTCTTTGTTTTGAAACATTACTTCTGCTTTCTGCTTAGGTGTTGTTAATATGGTATTAAAATTGTTGGATGACTCATCAGTCACTCTGATACGCTATGGAAAGTGAAAGTGGTGTTTTGATAGAGAATAATTTTTTACGTGTGTTGGAAAAACGTGTTATTTTCTTCCATTGAACTGTGACAGATTATTGGGCCTGAGAGGCTAAGAATAGTGGGTAGAGGGACAGAATGTTGGCGGTGTACGGGCCTAACTGTCTGTACATGTGGAAGATGGAGGGGGGCGGGAGGAGGTGGCAGTCCGGGAAATTTCATCAGTTTTGAAAGTGGTCCACAACAGTGCTTATTATCCTTTATTTAATATTCTGCTTCCTTGATTCTTTTCCTGCCCAAGCTTCCATTTCCTGGTGGGTGTTCATATCTGGTGTAAACAAATAGGCTTGTATGTACGGTAACAGCTTATTTTCCAAAGAGAAAGGCTCAATCCAATTTTCACAAGGGCTTTCGAAAATATGAAAGACTTCCAGGTGCCGTCAATAATTTTAGTTGGTACATGTACATACAAATTAGACTAACTTTGATGTATTTAGTGTTACTGGAGCCGTGAAATTGAATCGTACCCCCAACACTTTTATTAGAGCTGCACAATTTTTGCTTATACGACGACTGACGAAAACCAAACTAACTGAGGGCATATTATTTCTTCATAAATGTCGCATTGGAATTTTTTTCATTAAGAAATAAAGTCCAAAAATGTGTTGTTGAATTTGTCATTTATTGTGATTCAGATGCAGCGGTATTGAGATTTTGAAGGCTTTCTTTGCCTTTGGTGGGTCTACTTAAAAACTTGCGACCGACAATAACACTGAAAAAAATATTTTCAATTTGACTTTTAACTTTTCAAATATATAATGTAAGTGCAAATGCCAATACGGCTCGGGCTAGATGCCATATTTATGAACCGATCTTTACGAAACTTCTTGGGTACCTTTGGTATCACCGTGGGACGAGAACGAGTGTTTTTGGGTCCGGTCCGAAATTCAAGATGGCCGATGGCAGCCATTTTGTACAAAATTAGGTGCAATCAGATTTTTGCACAGAACTTCCATATGAAAGTGCTGATTTGAATAATTTTTTGTGTGAATGTTTAGTACCATGGGATACATCACATATAATACGGGGTTTTTTCGCATGCAGAAATTATGCAAATTAGATGAACTTTGATTTTTTCAGTGCTACTTACACACAGTAAGTACACATGTCAATACAGTTCGGGCTAGAGTCTGTATTTATGAACCGATCTTCACGAAACGTCTTGGGTACCTTTGTTATCACCTTGGGACGAGAATGAGTGTTTCTGGGGGCGGTCCAAAATTCAAGATGGCTGCCAGTGGCCATTTTGTACCGAAATTAGGTCTAATCAGATTTTTGTACACAACTTCTATACGGCTCAGGCTAGAGGCCGTATTTTTGAACCGATCTTTACGAAACTTCTTGGGTACCTTTGTTATCACCGTGGTATGAGAACGAGTGGTTTTGGGTGTGGTCCGAAATTCAAGATGGCCACCAGCAGCCATTTTGTACCAAAATTAGTGCAATCAGTCACATACTATACATGTACCCGGTACATGTCTTAAACAAGTGGAGCTACAGTGTCATTGACACTTCCATTTGTACAGAACTTCTGTATGAAGGTTCTGATTTGAATAAATTTTTGTATGAATGTTTAGTAACATGGAATACATCACATATAGTAAAGGTTTTTTTCTCGTGCAGAAATTATGCAAATTAGATGAACTTTGATTTATTCAGTGCTACTTACAAACTGTAAGTGCACATGTCAATACGGCTCGGGCTAGAGGCTGTATTTATCAACCGATCTTCACGAAACTTCTTAGGTTTCTTTGTTATCACCTTGGGACAAGAACGAGTGTTTCTGGGTGCGGTCCAAAATTCAAGATGGCTGCCAGTGACCATTTTGTATTGAAATTAGGTCTAATCAGTTTTTTGTCAGAACTTCTATACAGCTCGTATTTATGAACTGATCTTCACAAAACTTCTTGGGTACCTTTGTTTTCACCTTGGGACAGGAACGAGTGTGTTTTGGGGTGCCTTTGTTATCACTGTGCTTTGAGAACAAATATTTTGGGGTTCAGTCAGACCCACTCTGGGATTCAAGATTTCTTTTTTAGTTTAGCAACTGACTGTCACCCACCTTTACAATACTTTACCTATACATTTGTTACAGGCTACGGTCAGTATTTATGTACAGACTGTTACAATACTTTATATGCACCCTTGTTATCAGGTCATTACCTAGATATTTGTCATTGCTGTGTCACATACTATACATGTACATGTCTTAACAAGTTGAGCTACAGTGTCATTGACACTTTCATTATTAGTGGTACGGAAACGAAACTCGCATTTTTGTATAGTTTATAACCGCGCACAAAACAGTGAGATAATTGCGGTTTACCTACAACTACTTCCGACTTGTAGTGTAGTACTTAAAACATTGCACTAATTGTGTCGCCTTCTCCCTCAACATTTTACATGGTATATTGTTCAAACTTTGCACACCTATTGATCACCAATTGCCGTTGCGCATGTGACAAGAGCAGGTAACTCTGTTTTGTATTTCCAGAGTTATGCCTCCTTTTTATACTTGAAACATTATACTATTGTGTCGCCTACTCCTTCAACATTTTACATGCTACATTGTTCATACTTTGCACACATGTTGATCAGTAAATGCCGTTGTGCATGTGACAAGAGCAGGTAACTCCATTTTGTATTTCCAGAGTTATGCCCCTTTTATTACTTAAAACATTACAGTATTGTGTCGCCTTCTCCTTCAACATTTTAGGTCTCGTTACAGTTATTCAGGTGAAAATGTCGGCTTTTCAAGAAATGTTCAGCTTCTGATTAACACGGCCGAGGATATTTCGCATTTAAATTACCTCCCCTATTCACAATACTCACAATGTATATAGTTTCTGGAAGGTCTGAATATGGCCCTTTCTGGAGACAGCTGTACACACCAAAAATCCCACAATATCACTCAAATACACTCAGCCGAATGACACAGTTGATGGTTAAAAAAATGGCTCAAAATGGTCAAAAGTTTCTCATTTTGGGGATAAATCTCCAATTTTCGTACATCGATAGTGATAAAACTGTGTTGTAGGAATTCCTCATTCCTCCACTGAGGATTTGACAGCATAACATGATCATTCTGACAAACAGAAAACATATGGGTTTCTTATTCATTTTTTCAGAAGGCTTTCTCAAAGCAAATTTACACAAAAATTGTCCCATTTGTAAACTGCAAATTGTCAGGTCCCAAACAGGTCTGGGTTAGTCATTTAACACTTCCATGTGACCTTGACCCCCAATTGAAATGCACTTGACAACACACAGTTTGAATCAAGACCATCAACAGATTATTTTGGCCATATCACCATTAATGAGAATTATTTACTAAATCCACACCACCACAAACTAAAACTATAGCACAAAATAGCCATTTGGCTGAGGATATCCAATAACCTCGGAAATGACATTTTAATAGGAAACGAGACCTTACATGCTATATTGTTCAAACTTTGCACACATGTTCATCAACAATTGCCATTGTGCATGTGACAAGAGCAGGTAACTCTGTTTTGTATTTCCAGAGTTATGCCCCCTTTTAGTACTTGAAGCATTACACTATTGTGTCGCCTACTGAACATTTTACTTGCTTTATTGTTCAAACTTTGCACCCATGTTGATCACCAATTGTCGTTGTGCATGTGACAGGAGCAGGTAACACCATTTTATTTTTAAATGACGAGAATCCTTGCCGTTTATAGGTATTATGATCCTCAAAATATCCTTTTCCTTGGTGCCACCTATCGTCAGTCGTTATCAATGAAGTTAACCTGTCAATAAATGGACGCTACCATTGTAAACGGTGAGGAGGATCTTCTACCGCAGCCTTGTTTTTATTTTGTGAAGACCTCAGATCGATTAATATGAAAATGTGAAAACAGGTGAATTACCCTTTACCCCAGACAGGGCAGGGGGATGGGCAATGATTGGAGGGGGGTGGGGGGACAGACATAGTTGAGTCAACAAAAATTTCAAACTTCACCCCAGAGAAACTTGTGCATGTTCCAATTTTGACGGGCGTATGTTGCTCTGCTAGGCGGTGCTCTTGTATTTTTAGCTCATCTTGACAAAGTCAAGCAGAGCTAATCTAATCGCTTCCCGTCCGTTGTCCGTCAACACCATGTTTTGGTCTTCTCCTCCAAAGCCACTGGGCCAATTCAAGTGAAAGTTTGTGTGAGTGATGGTCCCAAAGGGGCATTTCATTTTTGTTCAACTCAGTATGCCCGGCCCCATAGGGAGGGAGTGGGGGAAAATGCTCCAAAATATTTTTAAAATCTTCTTCTCAAGAACCAGTGTGTGCAATGACTTGATATTTGCTATGGAGCTTCCATATGAGGTGGAGAATCAAGTTTGTTCAAACGAAGTTCGTAAAGTAATATTTGGCTTTGTAATAGGAGGGGTAAGATTTTTGGCCCCGCCCAAAATTTCTATTTTCTGAACCGATGGTCCGATATGAACCAAATTTGGTTTGTGGTAGTATTGGGTCATAAGTACTTGACCCATGCAAAAAAAAAAATTCCCGCATCCCCATGGGAACCCTGGGAGCTAAAAATAGAAATATTTTAAACGCCCATATTTCCACACCCCACGGAGCAGAGAGCTTTTATTTGGTATGAAGTATCCTTATGACCAGTAGAATTGAATGGTAAAAAAAAATTGCCATCGGTTATGTTAGGGTGTTCTGTAATGGGCATCGAAAAAATGCTGAGTCAGCATATTTGCAGAAATTAAAAAAAATCTTTTCTTCAGAACCAATCATCAGAATCTTTTGATATTTGGTATACAGCATTCATAGGGGGGTCAGATAAAAGTTTGTTCAAATAAAGCTCATTGGTTCATATTTGGGCTCTCTACAGGAGCCCGAAGTTTTAACATAGGGTAATATGGGGAATATTCTTTAAAAATCTTCTTCTTCAGAACCACCAGTCAGAATCTTTTAATATTTGGTATACATCATTGTTATGAGGGTCAGATTCTAGATTGTTCAAACCAAGTCCCTAGGTTAATATTTGGGCTTCCTACGGAAGCCCAAATTTTATCTTTGTTCAATATGGAGGGTAATTTAAAAAAATCTTCTTCTTCAGATCCATCAGTCAGAATGCTTTGATATTTGGTATGCAACATCTCTATGGGGGTCAGATTCAAGTTTGTTCAAATCAAATCCCTAGGTATATATTTGGGCTCACTATGGTAGCCCAAATTTTTACTTAGTGCAATATGAGAAAATTTCTTTAAAAATCTTCTTCTTCAGATCCACCAGTCGGAATGCTTTTATATTTGATATACAACATCTCTAGGGGGGTCAGATTCCAGGTTGTTCAATTCGAGTGCCTAGGTTAATATTTGGGCTCCATATGGGAACATGAAATTTAACTTAGTACAATATGAGGGAATTTCTTCAAAAATCTTCTTCTTCAGATTCACTTGTCAGAATGCTTTCACATTTGGTATACAACATCTCTAGGGGGGTCAGATTCAAGTTTGTTCAAATCGGATCCATAGGATAATATTTGGGCTCACTATGGTAGCCCAAATTTGAACTTAGTGCAATTCGAAGAAATTTCTTTACAATTTCTCTTCTTCAGATCCAACAGTCAGAATGCTTTCATATTCGGTACACAACATCTCTAGGGAAGTCAGATTTAACTGTGTTCAAATCAAGAGCCTGGGTTAATATTTCGTCTCTCTATGGGAGCCGGAATTGGTCATTTTGCTGAAGAATTAAAAATGTTGTATTCAGTACCCTCTAGAGGTACTAAGATTAATCCACATAGGTTGTATCAAGGGGCTTCATAGGGGAGCTCTACATTTTACTTATGATCAACTGAAGAAAAGGCATGATGCCCAGATTATTTTTGTCACTCCTGAGGGACTCAAGGATTGACAGTGTAGCCTATGGAGATGGCTTGCTTAATGTAGACTCATTCTTGGACTCTGTTTAAATTGTGTTCTGTACAAGATGAGCGCTTCAGGCCCCGTGGGGCCTCTTGTTTATTTTTATAATTATTTATTTGCCGTCAAAAATTCATGTTCTTGGGTTTGTTCTATGCTTTAGGGCCAATAATCTACAGAATAGGATGGGTGGTGGTATATTTTGTGCCTTGAATGCAAGAAGGCTTTGCAATGCTAAAGCATTGCAAAGCCTTGTTGCACTCAAGGGACAAATTTATCAATTTTATTAACTTGGGAAACATATAAGACATAAAGCATTGAATTTTATTTTTTTTAAGTTTGCATTGGTTATAAAAAGAATACATGTGAAGCCAAAAGGACCATGTGGGAGAGCCTGAGAAATAGATTTTTAACTTTTTTAGGCCTTACTCCATTATATTTTGTTTGACAGAACCCTGTCATACAAGATATAATATAATAAATCCTCAGTTCATCTCTCGAATAGGGGTAACTGCATTGTGTCCTTGGGAAAGATTCTTAATCATGATTGTGTGTGTAGGGAGGGGGTGGGACAAGGAGGGTGACACTGTGTACTAAGATGTACTAGTACTGCAATATGATAGTGCACCACTTGTCTTCAACAAATGCTAACTTTGCTAAAGCATTGCAAAGCCTTGTTGCATTCAAGGGACAAATGTATTAATTTTATTAACTTGGGTAAAATATCAGACACATACCATTTAATTCTTAGCTCACTGACAAAGTTGTGTGAGCTTATGTCATGACCCGAGGCATGTTGGCGTCAACACTTGTGTTACCAAGTTATTGTAAAAATCCACTTTGACTTTCTGCCCTGTTACTATGCACCTCATACTGTTTCTATAGCTTACAGTTACCCACAGACCCTTACCCAGTGATATTTTTTCGATTTTTAATGTTTTTGCAATGTTAGACTTTTTTGTCCGTGTGGACCTCTGACCTGTTTGGTATACATGAGTGGAGGCTACCACTGGTATGCTGTAGCTTTTATATTTCATATATGTGTTAAATGCATCAATATAAGATGACATTAACCCTTGGCTGGACATTATTCGGAGATTTTGGACTTTTTGAATGCAATGTTATACTTTTTTGTTAGTGAGGACTAATAAAATTTCTGACCTGTTTTGCTGTACATGCACATGAGAGGAGGATTCCACCAGTATGCTGTTGCTTTCATGTTTAATAATATGTGTTAAATAAATGCATTAATATAAGATGACATTAACCCTTGGCTGGACATTGTTCAGAGATTTTGGACTTTTTTAATGCAAGGTTAGACTTTTATTGGAGAGCTAATGGGCACGGACCCCCCCCCCCCCCCCCCCTCCCCCCCCCCCCTTGTTTTTTTAAGTTTGCATTGGCTGAAAAAAGAGCATGTGGTAGCCAAAAGGACCATATGGTTGTGACTGAGAAACAGATTTTTAACTTTTTAGGCCTAATATGCACAGTCAGTAATTGTGGGGTAAACAGAATTTTTGAACCACAATCCAATAAAGAATAAGAAAAAAAACAATTTGATTTGTAGAATCCCCAATAGCAGTCCAATTAACAGAGTACAATTCTTGGTTTGGTGGAAAAAACAGATGAGATGTTCTCAGTCACTGTGTTCACTAAACACACTGCTAACAATAGATTAAGTTTGATTTATTTCATGCTGCCTGAATGGACACATAATGTGAATTACATAAATTAGAACCAGAAATTTTCTCATCCTTACATTATGGGCTTTAAATTTTAACTTAGTGCTAGTGCAATATTTAGTATATTCTTATACTTCAAAGATCTTTTTCAGCTCCATCAGACAGAATCTTTTGATATTTGGTAATTAGCATCCTCATAGGGCCCAGTGCTGGAAATGAACAAAATTGACGGATGTAGTTTTAAGTTCCTGTGAAATCAGAGACGAGAGTAAAGTGCACCCGCAAAATGTTAGTATATGACTTTTCGAGGGAATACTGTCGCCAAACACCAGAAATCTTAACCCTTTGAACCCGAGCGGCTGCTTTTCAAGCCAGGAACATGATACGTCATTAAATAGAATGACTGTTCAGTAAATGTGTTGGGTAGACCAATCAGTATTTTCAACTTGCAGCCCTGAGGCTGCATGTTGAAAATATTGATTGATCTACCCCAAATAATGAATATGGACTCTTCTAATTGCTGCCATTGAACTGGCATGAAAGATACCACTAGTGTTCAAAGGGTTAAATGTACCGGTATAAGGAATTGCTGAATTATGACAGTAACTTGACACTGGCAACAGTGTGCTGCTTTCTCAAAACAACACACATTTATTTGCCCTCACAGTATATTAGTGCTCCACAATATTTTTCAATGAGTGCATTTTTTAGCTCCCATAAAATAGAAATCATGAGTGCTGACCAGAGCAATTGCACTCACATCCGTCTCATTTCCAGGACTGAGGGTCTTGATTCCAGTTCTTTGAGATTCAGTCGTTGGGTTGATATTTGTGCTCCCTATCAAAGCTCCAAATTTTAACTCTGTATGATAAGAGGGATATTCTTCAAAGATCTTCTTTAGACCCACCAGGCAGAATCTTTTGATATTTGGTATATAGTATTGCTATGGCTCTAAGATTAAAGTTGCTGCGACTTGCTAGTGACCAAACAAGTTAAGGCTCTGCGAAGGGATGAGATTCAATTCGATTTTGAATCTTGAGTTGATATTCGGCTCAATTCAAAATCGACTTTCCGATTCATTTCCTCACGAATAGGAATAAAACCTGCTATCAGTCACCTTCATTGTCTCACAAAACGTATAGTTCAGATGGAAATCGTACATAAATAATGTTGAAATAAAAGACTGAGTGTAACTTCCGCTACATTAACATAAATAACATCTGTACTTACGCCACCAACCATGCTAATTCCAATATCACTAGTCCCTACCACTGTTAAACGCAAATTTAAGGTTTCCAAACATTGTCAACGATGAACTATAATCCTTACAGGGTAATATTCCAGCTATATCATCAAGGCATGCCTTCAACCCTTGATGATGTAGTTAGATTATTTTATCAGTCAGGACTTGAGCCATCACAGTCGGAACAAACCAAGTTTATAACACCCCAACCCCAATTGGTCAGCTTCAAGAATCCTCTGAGTATCCCCGATGACGAAGTCAGGAGGGGGATATTGAAATGGTGTTCATCCGTCCGTCTGGCACAAACTTTGTCCACTTAACTCCTCCTACAGTTTTCAAAGGTTTTTTGGCTTAACTCCTCCTACATTTTTTATTGGATTTTTACGAAACTTGGTCTGTAGTATCAGTATCAAGTTTATCAGTATCAAGTATAGATGTGCATGTGGTCAGGAATTTTCAATGCGATGATTTTGCGTTGTTACAGCCCTTGGAAATAGCAAAATTTTCATCACAAAGGCTTGTCCGCTAAACCCCAACATGTTTTTTTGTTTTTTTTCAAAACTTGGTCTGAAGTTTCAGTATTAAGTGTAGATGTGCATGATGTAAGGAATTTTTGATACAATGAATTTTGCATGGTTACAGCCCTTGGAAATAACAAAATGTCCTTCACAAATGCTTGTTCGCTTAACTCTCCTGCATTTTTCATTGGATTATTACGAAACTTGGTGTGCAGTATGTGTATGATGTGTACATGTGCATATGGAAAGGATTTTTTGATTCAAGTAATTTTTCCAGAGTTTTGCCCTTCTTGACTTTGAATTTTTCAAAATTGCATGTTTTTGGAAGATCTCTTCAGCTGCGATTAAAGAAATTAAATGATTTATCCCACGCTGACTAAGTCTGGAGGGGGATATTGAAATGGTGGTCGTCCATCCATCCATCTGTCACAAACCTTGTTTGCTTAACTATTCGTACAGTTTTCAGTGGATTTTTACGAAACTTGGTCTGAAGTATCAGTATCAAGTGTAGATATGCATGTGGTCAGAAATTTTTGATGCGACAAATTTTGTGTGGTTACGGCCCTTGGAAATAGCCAAATTTTCATCACATAGGTTTGTTAAATTTGAGGTTCAATTCAACGATTCGATTTGAGATTTTCAATCGAATAAAAATGTGTGATTCGCTGGACCCTTGCCTAGGGCCCAGCGAATCACACATTTTTAGCTTAACTTGACAAAGTCAAGATAAGCTATTGCCATCACGTGTGTGGAAGTCTGTGAGTCTGTTCACATTTTCCTTTACCACGGGCTATACCCCGCAGATCTTGTCTAATCTTCACAAAATTTCATATGCAGGTTTGGGGTCATGTCTAGATAGAACATCCCCTTTTGGTTGCGATCGGTCAACCAGTATGGCTGCCCGAGCCCGAAAACCATTAGCACAGTCTACAGGTCGTATTTATGAAGGGATTTCATTGTAACTTGGTAGGATGCTTCTGTATAATGCCTAGATGAGAACGTCCCCTTTTGGGCATGATCTGTCAACCATGATGGCTGCCCAAAACCCCAAAACCTTTAGCACCGTCTGCAGGTCATGTTTAATATGGAGGGATTTCATTGTAACTTGGTAGAATGACTCCTTATGATGTCTAGATGAGAATTTCCCCATTTGGGCGTAATCTGCCAACCGTGACGACTGCCCAAGCCCAAAACCTGAAAACCTTTAGCACAGTCAACAGGTCATATTTATTGAGGAATTTCATTGTAACTTGGTGGGTTGACTTCATATAATGTCTAGATGAGAAAGAAAGTCCCCTTTTGGACGTGATTGGGCAACTGTGACGGCTACAGGGGCCCGAAGCCTGAAAATCTTTAGCACAGTCAACAGGTCATATTTATGAAGGGATTTCATTGTAACTTGGTAGGATGACTCCAAATAATGTCTAGATGAGAACGTCCCATTTTGATCGTGATCATTCAGCCTTGATGGGTGCCCAAGCCCAAAAAACTTTAGCATAGGCAAAAGGTCATATTTATGGAAGGATTTCATTGTAATCTGTTAGGTTGACTCCATATAATGCCTAGATGATGACATCCCCTTTTGGCCGTGGTTGGTCAACTGTGATGGCTACAGGTGCCCGAAGCCCCAAAACCTTGAGCACAGTCTATAGGTCATATTTATGAAGGGATTTCATTGTAACTTTGTAGGATCAATCCAGATGATGCCCAGATGAGATTGTCCCCTTTGGTTGCAATCATTCAACCATGATGGCAGCCCTAGCTCGAAGCCCAAAAACCTTTAGCACAGTCTACAGGTCATATTTATGAAGGGATTTCATTGTAACTTGGTAGGTTGACTTCATATAATGTCTAGATGAGAACATCCCCTTTTGGACACGATTGGGCAACTGTGACGGCTACAGGGGCCCAAAGCCCGAAAAACAGAACAGTCTACAGGTCATAATTATGAAGGGATTTCATTGTAGCCTGGTAGGATGACTCCAAATAATGTCTAGATGAGAACGTCCCCTTTTGGTCGCGATCATTCAGCCTTGATGGCTGCCCGAGCCCAAAAACCTTTAGCATAGTCTATAGGTCGTATTTATGGAAGGATTTCATTGTAACTTGTTAGGTTGACTCCATATAATACCTAGATGAGGACATCGTCTTTTGGTCATGATTGATCAACTGTGATGGCCACAGATGCCCGAAGCCCGAAAATCTTGAGCACAGTCTACAGATCATATTTATGAAGGGATTTCATTGTAACTTCGTAGGATCACTCCAGATGATGCCCAGATGAGAATGTCCCCTTTTGGTTGCGATCATTCAACCATTATGGCTGCCCGAGCCTGAAGCCCGAATACCTTTAGCACCGTGTCCAGGTCATATTTATGAAGGGATTTCATTGTAACCTGGTAGGTTTGACTTCATATTATGTGTAGATGAGAGCGTCGCCTTTTGGACACGATTAGGCAACTGTGACAGCTGCAGGGGCCTGAAGCCCGAAAACCTTTAGAACAGTCTACAGGTCATAATTATGAATGGATTTCATTGTAGCTTGGTAGGATGACTCCAAATAATGTCAGATGAGAACGTCCCCTTTTGGTCGCAATCATTTAGCCTTGATGGCTGCCCGAGCCCAAAAACCTTTAGCATAGTCTGTAGGTCGTATTTATGGAAGGATTTTTTTGTAACTGTAAGTTGACTCCATATAATGCCTAGATGATGACATCCCCTTTTGGTCGTGATTGATCAGCTGTGATGGCTACAGGTGCCCGAAAATCTTGAGCACAGTCTACAGGTCATATTTATGAAGGGATTTCATTGTAACTTTGTAGTATTCCTCCAGATGATGCCCAGATGAGAATATCCCCTTTTGGTTGCGATCATTCAACCATGATGGCTGCCTGAGCCCAAAGCCCGAAAACCTTTAGCACAGTCTTCAGTTCATATTTCTGAAGGGATTTTCATTGTAACTTGGTAGGTTGACTTCATGTAATGTCTAGATAAGAACAACCCCTTTTATACACCATTAGGCAACTGTGACAGCTACAGGGGCCTGAAGCCCAAAAACCTTTAGCACAGTCTACAGGTGATATTTATGAAGGGATTTCATTGTACCTTGGTAGGATGACTCCAAATAATGTCTAGATGAGAACGTCCCTTTTGGTCTCGATCATTCAGCCTTGATGGCTGCCCGAGCCCAAAACACCAAAACATTTAGCATAGTCTATAGCTCATATTTATGGAAGGATTTCATTGTAACCTGTTAGTTTGACTCCATATAATGCCTAGATGATGACGTCCCCTTTTGGTCATGATTGGTCAACTCTGACGGCTTCAGGGGCCCGAAGCCTAAAAACCTTGAGCACAGTCTACAGGTCATATTTATGAAGGGATTTCATTGTAACTTCGTAGGATCACTCCAGATGATGTCCAGATGAGAATGTCCCCTTTTGGTTGCGATCATTCAACCATGATGGCTGCCCGAGCCCAAAGCCCAAAAACCTTTAGCACAGTCAGCGGGTCATATTTATGAAGGGATTTCATTGTAACTTGGTAGGTTGACTTCATATAATGTCTAGATGAGAACGTCCCCTTTGGACGCAATTGGGAAACTGACGGCTACAGGGGCCCGAAGCCCGAAAACCTTTAGCACAGTCTACAGGCCTTACTTATGAAGGGATTTCAATGTAACTTGATAGGATGAATCGTTTTGAAATAATTTCACTGTAACTTGGTAACTTTCGTTGATATACGTTAACTGTGAGGGCCACTTTCATTAACTCTGAGGTCATATTAACCCACCCCTCAGCTCTTTAGTACAGTGTACACCTCATATTATTTTTTATCAAAAACATAGCATACAGGGAACAGAAATGAACATATTCCCAATTATCACAATTCTTGTCTTATTTCATAATCCTTTCATAAACATTGAACATTATTCTTTTCATCAAACACAACACACAAGTTAAGCTACAGTAGCATATTTTGATGCCAAGTAGAGAGGTTTTAGGCTTAAGCACTTTGATGTACGTGCGCTATCATTAATATTACTGCTGGTTACGAGTGTAATAATGCGTCAGCAAATGCCAATGAGGTTTCTCTTTACCTGTTATGGAGGTTGGGCACGCTCGTCATAGGTGCGGTCAATTTGGCTAAAGTGGCCAGTGAGATGCTTAGTGGGAGCAGGTAAATATTTTAACCCTTGCTGAGTACATTGAAGTAACTCTTTCTTGGCACGGTGAGTGTGGGTATTTATTTCTAGTGTTCAACCGATGATCAGAATTGGCCACCCCAATCGGCCAATTGCGAGCAATCGGATGACAACAGCAACGCCTCCTGGAACATCGGTTCAACCGATTGTTGCCAAGCTTTTTTTTTGTGATGATTCATTAACTGCATTTTATTATCTTCTGCAATTGTTCAATTGTTAATGTAAAATGATGTCAATGATACCATTCAATAAAGTTGAAAAACCACCACAATGTGTATTCTTAACCTCTCTTGGCACCTCTGACGGGATATTCAAGTTAAACAACATGTAAAGCTTACAATTGAGCGTACTTGCGGCAGTCGCTAGTTCATACTGGAAAAGTGAAGGTGGCACTCCATTGACTCAGGCCGCAATAAAAATTACCAGTTGCATGCACTTGGGTTGTAAACGTGGCCCAACTGGTAATTTTACTGACCTGAGTCAACAGAGTTTAACACTGAAATATGTTCAATTTAATGTAGTTCTTTCGAGTCAGAACTTATCTGGTAGTGAACCAACTGTTAGCCTGTAAAATAAGTTCATTTTAATGTAGTTCTTTCGAGCCTCAACTTGTCTAGTAGTGCACTATATTGTAATCATAATCGGCATTGGAATCGGCTGATTGTAAGCTCAGATAACCTGTAATCGGTCAGTGGCCATTTTTGGTAATCGGTTGAACACTATTTATTTCAACCTTTTGCCAAGTACCGTTTTACCCGGTACATAGTTTGTCAACCCGTGATTCAACATGTTAGCTAGTGATAATTTTCACCTAGATCACTCTCAAAATCTGTGTTCTCTTTTACTATGTCTCAGTCAAGATTTAACCCTTTACTTAACGAATTGGCCTATGCGGAAGTCTGTTAATCTGTGAGTCTGTTCACATTTTCATTTAGCACAGGCTATACCCCGTAGTTTTGGTCCGATCGTCATGAAATTTCATATGCAGGTATGAGGTCATGTCTAGATGATACCGTCCCCTTTTGGTTTCTATCGGTCAACCGTGCTGGCTGCCCGAGCCCAAAACCCGAAAACCATTAGCACAGTCTACAGGTCGTATTTATTAAGGGATTTCATTGTAACTTGGTAGGATGCCTCTGTGTAATATCCAGATGAGAAGTCCCCTTTTGGTCATGATCTGTCAACCATGATGGCTGCCCAAGCCCGAAACCCAAAACTTTTAGCACAGTTTACAGGTCATATTTAATATGGAGGGATTTCATTGTAACCTGGTAGGATGACTCTGTATGATGTCAAGATGAGAACTCCCCCATTTGTTCGCGATCTGTCAACCGTGACAACTGCCTGAGCTCAAAACCCCAAAACCTTTAGCACAGTCTACAGGTCATATTTATGGAGGGATTTCATTGTAACTTGGTAGGTTGACTCCATATAATGTCTAGATGAGAACGTCCGTCCCCTTTTGGTCGCGATTGGTCAACTGTGATGGCTACAGGGACCCGAAGCCCAAAAACCTTGATCACAGTCTATAGGTCATATTTATGAAGGGATTTCATTGTAACTTGGTAGGATTTCTCCAGATGTCTAGATGAGAACGTCCCCTTTTGGTCGCGATCATTCAGCTGTGATAGCTGCCCGAGCCCAAAACCCAAAAACCTTTAGCACAGTCTACAGTTCGTATTTATGGAGGGATTTCATTGTATCTTGTTAGGTTGATTCCATATAATGTCTAGATGAGAACTTCTCCTTTTGGTCATGATCATTCAACCATGATGGCAGCTCGAGCCCAAAACCCGAAAAACTAGCACAAACTACAGGTCATATTTATGAAGGGATTTCATTGTAACTTGGTAGGATGACTCGGTATTATGTCTAGACGAGGACATCCCCTTTTGTTTTCGATCGGTCAACCGTGATGGCAACACAGGTCCGAAGCCTAAAAACCTTTAGCACAGTCTACAGGCCATATTTATGAAGGAATTTCATTGTTACTTGATAGGATGACTCATTTTGGAATAATTTCACTGTAAAGTGGTAACTTTCATTGATATACATTAACTGTGTGGGCCACATACATTAACTGTGAGGGCCACATTAACCCACACATCTCAATTCATTAGTACAGTCTACACCTCATAATATTTTTATTGAAAACATAGCATACAGGGAACAGAAATTAACATATTCCCAATTATCACAATTTTTGTCTTATTTCATAATCCTTTCATAAACATTGAACATTATCCTTTTCATCAAACATAACACAGACAAGTTAAGCTACAGTGTCATTGGCGCTTTCATTATTACCTAGTAAACGCATGCGTGGACATCACTACCCACACCTGGATTACGACCAGTCCCCAGCAGCCGTACTGTGTAAGAACTTTTTTTCACATTTTATTCAAGAAATATCAAAAGCTTAAAATTTTATAAAATCAAATTTAACTTAAAATGGAACATAAAATAATAAAGTATCGTGAAGCATATATGTTCTATACGACAACTGATTCACATGTGAATTGAATCCTTTGTCATTTTATAACTGTTTTAATCTTTGATTTTGGTCAATGGGGAAAGTGTCAGCAACAATTAAAGACAATTGATGATCTGGTCTATTGTTCACTGGTTTAAGAAACAAAGCATGCATTGTTTACCCAATACACAACTTCTTAATCCGATTTCATCGGTAAGAACATTTAGAGTGTAACTGGTCATTGTGTGCACAGTTGAACGAGATTACTTTTTTGTAATTAATGATGTGGGCAAATCAAAAATATACCAGATTCGTGATTTTGAATTTATGTGCCAAATTTTTTTGCTAAACTCCCACATTTATGTGCCAGATTTTTTTAAAATGTGCATTTGGCACATGCCAGCGAGAACACTGATATCTGGTCGGGAGAGATTCCGAGATGACTGAACATTTTGTGGAAACATCAACTGTGGTTTTGATGCTGCTGCTACAACGTTTAGCCCAAATATGTAAGATTTGAATTTTGGAGGCATTTGACCTCACAAATTTACCTCTAAATATTTTGCTGTTAGTCAGTAGTTCTGGTAGAGCTAAAAAGATAAGGCCAAAATGGCTCTGTTCAGTCAGTCTAAACTCTTGTAAGGGTCATCGCAGTGTTCCGTAACTTCCATTTGGTCATTTTGGTGCAATACGAAACAACTTGTCTATTAAGATTTGATGTCCATATCAGAGGCAAGATTTGATTCACGATTCGATTTTAAAAAAAATTGTGATTCACAGATCTCTAACTTGCTTTGTATAGTATACTGGTGAGTACAGCCAATTTGTTTGGTAAAGGTTAAATGAACGACAGTCAGTGCACAAATTCCACGAAAAGTGTGTAAACAAATAGCTCATAAAAGCATCTAATTGCAAACACACTTAGACTGGTGGCCTAAGAGCACTCCTTGTTAACACTGATAATACAGAATGCTTTTCCTAGACAAACCCAAGTCTGTGATCTACATGTATTCTATTCATAACTTTTCTGTTGAATTTAACCCTCAGCAATCTGAAAAATTCAAGTAGCAAATATTTCCTATAATTCAACATGGAAATTAACCCTTTACCTAACGAATCGCCAGCATCCACCTGCGTAATTTGCAAATTCAGCAGTTGAAAGAAATAATTTTAAAAAATATAACAAAACCATATCATGTGACCCCTCATTGGAACGAGCTCAATGAGCTTGTTCCAATGAGGGGTCACATGGTATGGTTTTGTTGAATTTTTTTTTTTAAATTAAAAAGTAATTTTTAAAATAATTTTTTATATCATCTGCATTGGGTAAAGGGTTAACCAGTTCAGTTGTATAAATTTCACTGAGCTCTGTCAAACAAGATTGAATAAAGTAAATTCCTTGTTGCATTATGGGAAAAAGTGGCTTCTTTTAATTTTGCTATTTGAACATCAGTGTTCAAATATGCTTGGCTAAAGAAGATTGAATTTGAAAAATTCACGCATGTAATTCATAACTAGGGACCTAGCGACAGGGGATTGTATTTATGGCACACCCCCTGAGAATGTGTAGAAATGCTTGTTTGCTGTTAGATATTGTGTGGAAATATGTGACCTTGAACACCAATAAAAAAATAAATACTGTGGTAAACAAATTCTTCACTAACACGAAAGGCAGATGGCACTGCAATAGCGCTTGCCGGCTTTGGTAAAATAGGACCCTATAATCAAAACCTGGGGTGGAAGTCCCCATAAATGGGTAGCACAGGTATAAACGATTGGCTAAACTTAATACCTACAGTACAGTTGCCATGAACTGGTTGTAATCCACATGTAGACAGTGATGTCCATACATGTGGACTATGACAACGTCCACGCATGTCTTTACCAGGTAATTCAAATCATCATCAGCAAAATTTTAATTAGTGAAGCACTGGTTTGTAGTACCTGGTGCTTCATTAATTATAATTTTGATGATTATTCCTCTTTTTAGTGTTGGGAATATTAAAAGTTATCTCGGGCAACATCCAGGGTACATGGAGATTTAATACCTGGATATCGGTTTTCAACCATGAGGTGCAAGCCGAATGGTTGAAAAGGAGACATCCAGGTATTAAATCTCTATGTACCCTGGATGTTGCCCGAGATAACGATTTTGTCCCACCTCCTAACACAGAAATAATGAAGAGATGTAAAATATGATCCCACATTAAGACTCAGGCGACGAAGTTTAAACCCCACACAGAGCCTCAGGTTTTGAACCAAACAGCGAAACAAACATCACAGCAAAACTATAAATAGACCGAGTCTATTTCGGAATCATTTATAAATCAGGTCACACATGGAGAAGTTTTTCACTTTGGTGAATTTGAATTTGTTGAAAAAGTTTTAAAACCGTGTAAATTCAGCCTTCCAGGGTGTATTGTATTTCCTTGGAACAAGCTTCAGCATGTTAGATGTGTTGTGTTGTGTGTTTTATTCATGTCTTTGGGAGAATAGCTTAAATATTCACTTAAAACGACGCTGGACATGGAACATGGAAGGTGACACTTTGAATTTCAGGAACAATGTCTCACAATTTTCAGACTCCACTTGGGTTTATCAATGAGCAACTGTCAGCTCCTCAACATTCTAACTCTGTTCAAGCTCCACTCAAGCAGGGTTACAGCGGTTGAAGACATGTGCACCATTGACATGCAGTACGCCTTAGTACTCAGCATCATCATGCCCCCACGTAGACAACCGGGATAAAGTGCCTTGTCCAAGGACACGATGCGGGTCATCCCGGATGGGGATTGAACTCGGGACCCTCGGCTTAGAAGTCCAACAGTCTACCACTGAGCCACCGCACTCACCATGGAAATATTGCCCACCTGTGGAATGTGACTAGTCCACAGTGGCTGGACTGTATGTTGCAGTCATGATATAGCCATAGATGCTAAAAGTGAGCTTAAACACCAATAAATAAGTAATTAAATAAATTTAGTAACCCTTTTGCCAATGTAACAATGAAAACTGGCCTGAGCTATTCACAAAATTCATCATTAAATTTTTTTTACTTTTTCATTTTTTGTCACAAAGACATAGCTTATGACCCCCTCATTGGAACGAGCTCAATGAGCTCATTCCAATGAGGGGGTCATAAGCTATGTTTTTGATAAAAAAAATTAAAAAAATTGGTGCTTCAAGAATTTTATTTGCAAGTGTCGTCTGCTTTTTGTGTTAAGTAAAGGGTTAAATGAATTGAGTTTTTATCCACTGGAATTATACCTGCATTTGACGCTGTTCTCTGGGAAGCTCTGAAAGAGATCCTCCCAAAATAGGTGACAGATTCCTGTATAGTTGAATCCTATTGATATGAAAACTTTTAATTTAATAATACTGTTAAAATGTATATAACTTATAAACATCAAACCATTTACCATACTTTCAGTACAAACTTGACTGGTCAATTGCATACAGACTGTAGAATAAACTCCTGTTAATTGAATAAGGAGTTGGTAATATGTTGAGAAATTGCCCAGACCTACAGCAAAATTACCCTTGTTTATAGACCTAATTGCCCTCATTACACCCAGTATAGGCATTTAATCTATTATATCTTATTTGACAGAGCTTGATGAGCTCTGTCAAATAATATATAATAACATATAATAGATTCAGTAATTTTTTTGTGACTTGTTCCGAACACACTTCAACTCTTTCAACACAAGAGGCCCGTTTTCCGGTCGACGAAACACGAAACATTATAATTTCATTAAGTAGGATGGCTACTAAGTGAATGTATGTGGTAGAACAATTAATATTTTCAACATGCAGCCTGAAGGCTGCACGTTGAAAATATTAATTGTTCTACCCCCAAATAATGAATATGGACTTGTCCAATTTCTGCCATTTAACTGGCATAGAAGATACCACCAGCATTCAAAGGGTTAACCCTCAAAGGCCTATTTTTGGCTTTGCAATCTCAGAACATGTACCATTAACATGCCATCATTAGGAGGTCCTGCTGACAATAGATACTATCAAATGAACAGTGATTTCTGATCAGTTCCTGCTGCCTGATAAGACAGCCAAGACTTGACAAGAAATCACTGCTAAGAAACTGGAAATGTTCAGGTGTAGTCTACTGGGAGTTCAGGACAATTCCCCAGGCTCTCAACCCTTTACCCAAAGAATCAGCCACATCCGCCCTTGTAATATGCAAATTCAGCAGCTGAAAAAATATTTTTCAAAACATTTCTACAAAACCTTATCATGTGACCCCTCTTTGGAACGAGCTTGTCGAGCCCATTCCAATGAGGAGTCACATGACATGGTTTTGTTGAACTTTTTTGAAAAGTTTTAAAAAATTATATTTAAAATAATAAATTTTGATATTGTCTGCATGGGGTAAAGGGTTAACAGTTAAAAAAAATACAGAAAAGTAAATCAGTTACTTCTTGAGTGAAAATGAACCCTTCAACTGTTGTCAAGCCTCAACAAGGCCTTATAAGTAGTAAATGTAGGAGAACATGAAAACTCGGGTTAACAGTAATTCAAATGTGCAGATTAAAATAGACCCACTTTTGATGTCTATGCTACAATCTTCATAAAACATCCACCTATATGTCTAAATATAGAGTGACATGCGATTGTAAATATTATTGTACTATTGATGCCCCACTTGAGTTGACTTTCTCTTGCTTTTATAACACTCTCAATGCCCTTTTCCTTGTTCAGAAACATTTTAGTTCAACCCTTTACCTAACTTGGAAAGAAGATGACACATGCAAAAAAAATTCTTGAACTAGTAATTTTTTTCATTTTTTGTCTCAAAAACATAGGTTATGACCCCTTGTTGGAACGAGCTCGATGAGCTCGTTCCAATGAGGAGTCATAACCTATGTTTTTGAGACAAAAAATAATGAAATTTAATTGGTGATTTTTGTGAATAGCGCTGGCCGGTTTTGGACGTTACATTGAGTAAAGGGTTAACTGGTTGAGGTCTAGATTATTTTTGGTGGTCTGGATTTGTTATTAAAAATTTGTTTTATCACAAATTATTGGAGAGTGCTGACAGGCACTCTCCGATAATTTGTAATAAAACAAATTTATATAAGCAAAATTTTATTTGCATTTGACTGAATATGAAACATGAGCAAGGAAAATGTTGGCTTTTGCTCTAGTACCATCATTTTTAGCTCACCAACAAAGTTGTGTGAGTTTATGTCATGACCCGAGGCATGTCGGCATCAACACTTGTGGTAAAGTTATTGTAAGAGTCCGCTTTGACTTTCCATCCTGTTACTATGCCCCTCATACTGTTTCTATGGCTTACAATTACCCACAGACCCTTACCCAGTGATGTTTTTTCAATTTTTAGTGTTTTTGCAATGTCAGACATTTTTGTCAGTGTGGACAGAGAAAATTTCTGACCTGTTTTTCTGTACATGAGTGGAGGCTACCACCGGTATGCTGTGGCTTTTATATTTCATATATGTGTTAAATGCATCAATATATGTTGACTTTAACTCTTGACCAGACAATGTTTGGAGATTTTGGTCTTTTTTTAATGCAGTGTTAGACTTTTTTGTAAGTTCGGACTTAGAAAACTTCTGACCTGTTATGCTATACATGTAAATCAGTGACTGACATTACAACTGCATGCTTTTTGATTTCCATGTGATCGCTTCTGAGTAAACTGTTGCGACATGTAAGTGCACATGGTTCAATTGTAATCTCTTCCCAATTATCAATTCAAACAAATATACCTGCAACCTAATTATATAATACTCTGAAAACAAATTTCATTAATGGAAAAACATAGCATTTTCGCATTGCAACTGTCTCCTTGTTCTACAATTTTCCAAAAATTACCAGCCCCAACATTTTTACCCTAACATAATAAATTTTGATATCGCCTGCTTTGGGTAAAGGGTTAACTGAATGAAAATTCTTGTAATATGTCAAGAAATAACTAGGGGGCAATACTATAAAACTTTTACAATTGTATTTTCTAGAATTGCATTTTCTAGTTATGCCTATAAATGGGTTGAAATGAACCATTAGCATTTTCAAAGATGTGGCAATTTGCCAGGTGGCAAATTGCCGTATCTTTTAAAATGTTAATGATTCATTTCAGTCGGTTATTAGAATAGATAGAAAATACAATTCTAGAAAATACAATTGTAAAAGTTTTATACTATTGGCCCCTGGCCCCTTGTGCACTTGCCTTCAACCAAGGATAACCCTGCTTATGCTAATAGAAGTATGTTGAGGAGTCTCACATTTCTTGCTGCTGCTCACTGGTTCTCTCCAGGTTCTCCAGCTTCCTCCACCCGTAAAACTGTTCGACATGAGGTGATCCTGGCTATCAAAAGTGTTGTTAAACCCCAATAATTGAATAACTTCCTCCTTTTTGTCGTTCTATTTGGCCTCGGCACAACTAATACAGGCATTTAAATTGATCTATTGCATCTTGTTTGACAGATCTCCATGAGCTCTGTCAAACAAGATATATTAGAATAAATGTTCAGTTTACTTGTAGAATGCAGGAAAGTAAACAAATCCATGTTAATTGAATTTATTTCTTTATTTATTGGGGTTTAACAACTGTTTTTGACAGTCAGGTTCACCTCGTGACGGACAGTTTTACAGTTGGAGGAAGCCAAAGTACCTGAAGAGAAGCAACTGTCATTCTCCCCAACATACTAACTTCACACAAGCAGGGTTAGCATTAGTTGAAGACAGGTGCACCATCGACGTGCAGTACGCCTTAGTACACATTGCCACTGTGACTCCACTGGGACAATCGAGATTAAGTGCCTTGCCCAAGGACACAACGCTGTTGCCAGAGGTGAGATTCAAACAGAGGACCTCACAGCTTGCAGCCTGCATTTCTACCCACTGAGCCACTATGGTTTTACAGTTAATTGAATACTCCTGTTAATTGAATAATTCTCACTGGCAAAGTGGCTATTCAATTAACATTCCTCTGGTCAGTAATTGAATTCATTTTAGGAGAATGTCTTGGAAACTGCTTGAACAATTTCTGGCAAAGTCTTAGATGTTTTTCTCTCGGGAGGTTTTTGCCCCCCCCCCCCCACTCCCACCCCACTCCCACCCCCCAACCCTCCCAAATTTTGGGGACATATAGTGTTTGTCATGTCCATCCATCCATCCATCCATCCATCCATCCATCTGTCCGTCCGTCCATCCATCTGCCCTCCATCCATTCATCCATCCATCCATCCATCCATCCATCCATCCATCCATCCATCCATCCCTCTGTCCTTCAGGAAGATTTTTGTGTCCACCCCTTAACTCTGAGATGCTTCTAAGATGCTTCTTTGGATTTTATTGAAACTTGCCAAACATGTTGCTTATGGGGAGACGATGTATCGCGCACAAAATTTCTTTTTGTTCGATGAAAGTCAAGGTCATAGTTCAGGGACATCAGTGGCCGGGTGGTCACTGTTGGTCTTATTTTTATTACCTCTGTTGTACTGTATATATACTGCATTTTATTACTTTCCAAAGTGTGATTTACTGGGATTTCCGTGTTTGATTATAAACGATAACTTCACAAGTGAATTATGCAATCAACGATTTTGTCATGTACCATGCGCGCCAACAAAGACACTTTGCGGGGGGTGTAATGGGGACTTCCTTGGGTTTTTTTGCTTTTTTAACCCTTTATCTAACATGAAAAGCAGACGACACTTGCAAAAAAAATTCTTGAATAGCTATTATTTTTATTTTTTGTCGCAAAAACATAATAATAATATTAATAATATAACAATAACATGATTTTTAAGGGCATTATGGTTCATTAGCGGCCCAACAGAAATGATTAACAGCCAGAGGTCCTATTAGCAGCCCGAGACGTCGAAGGCTGCTAATGGAGCAGAGGGCTGTTAATCATTTCTGGAGGGACGCTAATGAACCATAATGCTCTTAAAAATCATGTTATTACTATTATTGCCACCATCTGTGATTTCCTACCAATACCAACTTTCACTGGTTTTCATTTAATTTGGTATTATCTCTGGATTGAGACATTTTGAAACCGTACTCGAAAGCAGATGTGTCGTCTGTTGACAAACAAACAGCACGTGGGAATTATCGTCATGTGACCCAAACCAATGTTTACGTCGAAGCGCAAAACATAAACACTTGTAAGTTGTAAGCCCAGCATCAGAGACGAAACATGAAATAAGATTAAAATGTTAGAGGATAGTACTCACCTCCACACAGACCAATCAATGGGATATCGATACATTTGTGCACCAAAACCTTTTTTTGCCCTCAATTTATGAAGAATAATTTTGCCCTTCGTTGACCCGAATGTTTCAGTTGAAATGAGGCACCTTCAAAACATCGGACGTAATTCGTGTCATGTGACTATTTTCGATATGTCATTGTCAATAAAGTGAATATCACTGAAGTGAAGTGCTGATTGTTTTAGTGATTGTAGGGAGGAGTTAATAAATTATGAACTCCCCAATCTGGCAAACGGGTTGTTTCTGATGTGAAATATGTTGGATTTAATTTCTCATTCCATCCGTTGACGTCCTACTGGGCCACCGGCCGCTAATGAAATTGAAATCCATTAGCTGGCCCAGTATGTCACATGATCTACTGAGCATTACGGCTTTTGATCGCCCGTGAAAACATTGTTAATGCACTATGGAACGCCCGGTAAAGTGGTAATAATATAACAATAACATGATTTTGGAGGGCATTATGGATCATTAGCGGACTTCGTCTCGGGCCTTTAATAAACCCTCGGGCTGTTCATCATTGCTGCAGGGCCGCTAATGAATCATGATTTTTCTAGGCGACTTTGGGCTTAGAAGGGCGACTTAATCGCCCTAGTCGCCCTCACAGCTGGTCCCTGGTGTATGGGTTTCATCTCTATGTGGTCAAACAAAATGCTTGGCCAAATAGATATGTTTTCAAGTGGGACTTAAATTGCTTAATGGTCAGTTCCATTTTTATATGACTTGGTAAGGAATTCCAGAGAACAGGTGCAGCAATTGAGAAAGCCTTATCGCTGACTGAGGCCAATTTTGCATTCTGTGTTACAAGGTTGTTAGAGTCAGCGGAACGCAAGTTTCTCATGGTGAGTACTGGGAGATCTGCTCAGAGAGGTACGACAGGGCTATGCCATTTATGCATTTGTAGGTAATCAGGATTGTTTTGTACTTTATCCTTTGCTTGATAGGACGCCACTGAAGGCTCATAAGTATTGGGGTAATTCGGAGGTATTTCCAATTTTGTGTGATAATTCTAGCCACACAATTTTGGATATTCTGGAGCTTGTGAATGAGAGCTTTTTTCCAATGAGGGGTCATAACCTATGTTTTAGAGACAAAAAATGAAAAAATAATGAAAATTAATTGGCAAGTTTTGAGAATAGCGCTGGCCGTTTTTGGCCGTTATGTTAGATAAAGGGTTAAATAATATAATTATCATTAATGATGAAAAGTAATAAATGGAGTAATTGCTTTAGTAGACTGGTTACGTGAAATAATTCATTTGAGGCGAGGGACTATATTGGGCGGTCACTGTTGGTCTTGTTTTTATTACCTCTGTTGTACTGTATATTTACTGCATTTTATTATTTTCCAAAGTGTGATTTACTGGGATTTTTGGGTTTGATTATAAACGATAACTTCACAAGTGAATTATGCAATCAACAATTGTGTCATGTATCCGTGCGTGCAAACGAAGACGCTTTGCCGGGGGTGTAATGGGGAGTTCATTGGGGTTTTTTTTTTGCTTTTTTTTTTAACCCTTTACCTAACATGAAAAGCAGACAACACCTGCAAAAAAAATTCTTGAATAACTATTATTTTAATTTTTTGTCTCAAAAACATAGGTTATGACCCCTCATTGGAACAAGCTCATTCCAATGAGGGGGCATAACCTATGTTTTAGTGTGAATTAATTGGCAAGTTTGGAGAAAAGCGCTGGCCGTTACGTTAGATAAAGGGTTAAATAATATAATAATCCTTAATGATGAAAAGTAATAAACGGAGTAATCACTTGAGTGGATTGGTCTCATGAATTATTCCACGTAACCAGTCAAGTGATTACTCTCTATGAATTGATTTCTTTCTTTTTTTCAGGAGGTAGTTTTACCAGATGCTGAAAGTCTTCGGATTACAATCGACAACAATTATTTTGATGAAAAAGGCATTTTAAATGAGACAAGCACTGTTCCTAAAGAGGTTGACGACGTTAATCGCAGATTTTCGTCTGAACAGAAAATAAATTATATCAACGAATCAAAAGAGAATGATGACTTCTTCAATAATTTTAGTGTTGTTGATGAGCTATCCTGTAGTGAGAACAGTTGTGATAGTGTGTTGAGTACCCATGATGCTCACAAAGGATTTGATAGGAAGCTGAATGAGTGTATATCAAATAGAAGTCGTGAAATTGATTCATTTAGTATCACGGCAAAAACAGCCAAGTCCAGTGTTAAAAAACATTGTGAGGTATCTTGCGACCATGGTGAAAAAGTCTTGAAAAAACATGATGACAATTTTAAAAAATTTGATGACAGCCTAAATAATGCCTCGAAAATTCAACAAGTATGCCATAAACTAGAAGTAAAACTCACATCTAGTAGAGAAATAGCAGTACAAGATAGAAAGAGGTCAGAATTAACTGAAAAGTCAAAATCCATCGGAAAATCAGAAAGGGCAGATTCATGCCGTTCACACAATGCAAAAGAGAAAGTGGTTTTGCAACAACAGGAATTGAAGTGTTTAAACCCTTCAAAACAGAAAAAAAAGGAAATTAGTGCTGCTGCTCAACTTGATATTCTGAGTGCATCATACTCAAAATTTAAAACTGATGGTGTCCTCTCTAGTTTTCTTGGAACTTTAAACATGACACAAGAGGAGTTTCAAAAGAAATATTTATCTTCCGCTGTAAAAGTTCCAATCACTGACAGCTGTATCAGTGATGATGGAAAGAATACTACAAACACAAATGCTGATAGTTGTCTACAGCTAAAGTCTGAAGCAACTGTCTTAAAAACACCAACATCAGAGTTGAAGAAAACTGCAAAATCTAGTAAGATGACTGTCGATTGTGAAAATACCACAGCTATCTGGGAGAACTATTTCAAGATGAAATCTAAGCAGTTGTTAGGAAGTGGAAATACACAAACAGTTTCTGAAACATTGTCTGGTGATGAGATTGCACTTTCTAAGATCAAGAATGTATTGGAATCAATGGGGATTGATAATATTACATCAAATGTTGTCTCTAACAGAATAGTGACCTTACAACAAATAGAAGAAAAAGATCAAGACAAGGCTAATTTTGAAAAACAGGAAAGCTCATTGACGAGTGGACTTCCAAAAGATGAAATTGCTGTAAAGGAATCATTGCATATTAGTCATTCTAAACATAAAGATTTGTCAGGCAATAGTTCAGTTAAAAAAAGACTGTCCAGAGAAAGGCACCCGTCACATTCTCGTTCTTCAGACAGAAAATCTCCTTTGAGACACAGGTCCAGGCCTCATTATAGATATTCACCAGGCAAAAATTCAAGATCACATTCTGACCGACATTCTTCTGACAGCCATCATTCAAGGTCTCATGATAAATATGCTTCAAGATCACGTTCACGGAATAACATTACTCCAGATAGGTATCAAAACAGACCAAGCTCTAAAAAAAGATACTATTCTTCCAGATATTCTTCTGGAGAATGTTATGACTCATCATCTTCTTTGGATAGTCATGATCCATACCATCATCATTCAAGATCACATTCTCGGCATAGGCATTATGATAGAAAAAGACTTCACCAAGATAGGTATCAGTCCCGATCTCATTCACGAGAGAGGCATTATTCAAAGTCACCTGAAAGAAAACGACCTCATCGAGATCTGTATCACTTTCGATCTAATTCTAGAGAGAGGCATTATTCAAAGTCACCTGATAGAAAAAGTCATCAGCAATATAAATATTATTCCAGTTCGTGTTATGGAGAGAGGCGTTATTCAAAGTCACCTGATAGAAAAAGACCTCTTCGAGATAGGTATCATTCTAGGTCACATTCTAGGGAGAGATATTATAGGGAACGACACCGCTCAAGGTCATCCTCTTCAAGAAGATATTCTTTGGATAGGTATCGACCAAGTTCTTGTTCACCTCAACGGATAACTTGTGAAAATGCCAAAAGTCTAGACTCTAGTCAGTCTTCTCATGGGAAGGTAGAAAGGAAAATATCTAAAATTGATAGAAGATATGATAACCATCACAGCTATGGGCGTTCTTACAGTGAGGACTCATGCTCTTCTTTTGATGATTCATGGGATGCTTCTACATATAGAACTGAGAAGTGTGAAAAAATTAAAACACAAGGCAATGTCAATAATGATAAAGTTAGTTCTACATGTAATTTTGCTGATTTGAAGCCAGTTTATCAGATCGATGATGTAGAATCAGTGTCAAACCTCCCAAGTTATCCTCAAACCAGTCAAGACAGCATTGAACCTTTGTATGGGGGCTCAAATATTCCAACATCAGAGCCACCGACTGAGCTTCAGAATGTAGAATGTTCACTGAATCCCCAAGCTCCATATTATCTTCAAGGGAATTTTACTGGGAATGAATCTATGTTTGTGAACCCATATATTCCAGAGGGCAGTTCATTTGGAATAAACCCAGTGCTTGAACCTTCTCCAATATTACAGCAACCATCACAACCACCTCCATTACAATCACCAACACAATCAACACCATTACAATCAGCATCATTACAACCACCACCATTACAACCAACATCATTACAACCACCACCATTACAACCAGCATCATTACAACCACCACCATTACAACCACCGCTATTGCAACCACAAGTAGCTTCATATCAATATTCAGTGCCACATTTATCTTCACAACATGTTAACAATGTTTTTTCAATAGTTCATAGAAGTACAGGTATATCACAGTTAGAAGAAACACAAAACTTCTGCCAGTCAGTTTTTTCTATGTCTCATACAGATTCTTCAAGTATGTCAACAAGTTCTATGTCAGTTTCACAACCTTCTGACAGAATTGAAAAAACAGCCATGAAAACATTGTCAAAGCCCAACTCAAACTTAGTACAAGTACCTATACAAAGTAAAATAGAGACTCAACACAAGTCTTGTAAATCAGAAAGTAAGAGCAAAAGAGATCAACAAAAGGTTACAGAGCAACTAGATACCACCATAGATCAAACAATGGTAATACAGCAGTCAGATGCTGTATACAATGTAGTAGTGATTGGTGGTAAACTTGTGCGTTCCATTCAACAACTTATATTAAATCCCAAGGAAGAAAGATTCAAAGAAAACTTTGATATTTCCAATGCAAATGTTTGTCTATTTGGTGGTGATGAATGCCCAGATACCATTGAAATGCTTGAATCAGGTTCTATGACAAAATATTTTGGAACATGTCCTGACATTGTTGTTATAATGTTTGGTGAAAATGATGTTGGCAAGGAAACTTTTGAATTTGGAAAATTTTGTGAATTTTTGCTTAGCCTGTGTTCTAGGTTGAAAAAAGAATTCCATGTTTCCCACATTATAATGTTTGAATTTTTAGCTGTAAGACGTAGTGGTCATATTGGCTACCAGAATTACAGACAACAAATTCTGAATATTAATAAAAAATTGTCTTTTGTATTTGAAGGTTCTACCATTCTAAAATTCATTAGATTTCCTTTCCTGCCGTCATTAAACCCCTCTTTCAAATACATTCCTGTAATTTTGAAGTATTATGTCTCTGTTAAAAATCACCTTATTCTTCTTATTAACCAATTGAATGTGAACAACCCAAACAGAACTGGTTCTCAAATGTTGTCTCAGAAGGTTTCTGATAAAAGTGGTAAAGAATGTGAGCAATTATGTACTGATAACAAAGAGGATATTATTCTGTCATCAAAGAAAAGGAAACTTGAAAGTCAGATTTCTGCCCAATCAAGTGATAATCAATTAAGTGATCATTCACAAGTAAATGTATTGGTTGTTGGGGAGAGTCTAATTGAGGAGTTGAAACATGAAATGACAGAAGACAAGTCATTGTTGGAAAATTTTGGATTTTCAAATATGAACATCTGTTTACGACATAAAGATGAATTTCCTGGTTTTTTGAGGACAGTTAAAGATTTTATGATGGGTTGGTTTGATTGTTTACAAGCTTTTGTTCCTGATATTATTCTAATGATGCTGGGTGAAGATGATTTAGATAGTAACTCATATTGTCATGAAGAACTTCTTTTGGATATTCAGGGTGTTATTATAAAAATGAGGAAGTTTTATCCCAAAGCTGTACTTGCTTTGTCAGAAATACAACCTAAAAAAGTCTCAAAAGTCATAGCATTAAAAGAAATGATAGTTCGTTCAAAAGTGATCAATGAAATGATGAGGAAGGAAATCCCTGAAGAATCCAAGCTGTTTTTGTGGGATGGACAAGTGTCTGTTGATCTTTCATCAAAGGAAAGAGTAAATCAACTCTATGAACGCATCAGAATGGTTCTAGATAGAGCGAGGAGCAAGATAATGAACAGTGAAATAACATTACATACTGACAGTATTAAAATGAAGAGTAAATCTTTAAAAGCAGTAATCTTGGGTCATAGTTTACCTAAATATCTGAAAGAAGGAATGGATTGCCATAAATATCCTGATACTGATATGTCATATAATTTTGACCTTGATAACATATCTGTTAAAATTTTTGATGAAAAAGTATGTCCCAATACTATCCAAGAATTATCAGTCCAGAATTTGAGCAGATATTTTTATGAGATTCCTGACATTGTTGTTGTAATGTTAGGTGAGAATGATGTTAATGCTCTTTGTAATAATTTGAAAATATTATCACATAACATAGATTTACTGATTTCTAAATTACGATCATGTGGCATAAACTGCATTGTTTTCACAGAGATATTGCCACTAAATGCATTGAAAACTCTTAATTTTACATATCAGCGGGAAACTATAAGCAATGCACTCAAAGGTTTGGAAAATGACAAAAATGTATTATATCATGAGTTGAAAGTGAGTAAGAGAAATGTTGCTAACCTTGAACAACTTTGCAACTTAACAAAATTGTATCGTAGTGTCAGAGAAGGTCTTTCAAAGGCTGTACAAATGTGTAAAGCAATGAACAATGTAGATATTACTTCAACTGATGATACAAACAATTTCAATGTTGTTGTTGTTGGTGAGTATATTGTTGACTGTTTAAAAGACTACATGACCAGAAAGGTGTTGAGCAGTACTTTTGGTATAAAAGATTTGAATGTCAAAATGCTTAGTGGAGCTATGAATTCAACTATTATCCGACAAGTGGTACTTGGTGTTCCTATAAACATTGTGATGATTCTTCTTGGGGAAAGTGAGGTGGACAAGGTAAATTTCACTTCTCAAAAATTTATTGAAGACACTCGGCATCTCATATTGGGACTGCAAGAGACCTTGGATCTGCAATGTGTTATATTGTGTGAAGTGTTATCCTTTATCAAGGCATATTATATCTCAGATGATGTATTTGACCGCCGAAGAACTTTTTTACAATTTCAACTGCAAAATGAATTTTCCAATGACAGCAATGTGATATTCTTGTCCTGTAAAAATGAATCTGGATACTACTTTTCTCCCTATGAGAACCCAGAAATGGAAATGATCAGGCGATTACACAACAGTATTGCTGCAGTGCTCAGTT
Organism: Pictodentalium vernedei; assembly: GCA_031216915.1. Taxonomy (NCBI): domain Eukaryota; kingdom Metazoa; phylum Mollusca; class Scaphopoda; order Dentaliida; family Dentaliidae; genus Pictodentalium; species Pictodentalium vernedei. The sequence continues at coordinate 425,857,536 of CM062292.1, forward strand.
ATGCAATTCAAAAAATTAGAAAAGATAAAATCAGCCAAGCCTCAAAGCAAATTGACCAGACAGCACAAGGTGAAAAAGAATCCAAACACATAACACAAGCATCATCTTTTACAAGATCTCATCAGACAAATATATTTAACCCATCTTCTTTGTCACAGCAGACAGAAAAAACAGTAACAGTACAACCTTGTGAGAAAAAATCAAACCAGTCAGTACAATCTTCATCTTTTACAAGATCTCATCATACAGACATATTTAATCCATCCTCTGTGTCACAGCAGACAGCAAAAGCAAAAACAGTTCAAACTTGTGAGGAAAAATCAAACCACTTGGCACAATCCTCACCTTTCACAAGATCTCACCAGACAGACATATTTAATCCAGCCTCTTTGTCACAGCAGACAGAAAATGCACAAACATTACCTGATTGTGAGAAGAAAGCTTTTCCTAATAGACTACAGTCCTCACTCACCAAACCACTACAAACAAACCCAGTCTCTCACTCTCCAAGCACAAAGCAGACATATGAAGAACAGTTGGCACAATGGGGGGAAGAAACTCATCATGCTTCACTCAGTTCAACCTCAAAACAGATGGATGAAGTTGAGTTAATGCAACAAAACAATCAGATATCAGCTCAAAAGTCATTATTTAGACCATCTGGTTTGTCAGATGAAAAAATTAAAGCAATAATTCTCGGTGGAAAGCTTGGTCATTATATTAAGAAAAGCCGAGATTATTTCATGGATATAGTCGGGTTAGATATTGTGGTTTTTGATGACTCAAACTCTGCTTTCTCAGTGCAAGAATTGGTGAGTGCTGACATGAACTATTTTTTAAAGTATTCTCCACAAATTGTGGTAATGTTGTTGGGGGATGAAGATTTGGATAGCCAAGACTTTACTTTAGATTCATTCATGGATGATATACAGCAGCTTGTTTTTCAGCTGAACAATTATTATCAAGTTTCTGTCATTGTCTTGTGTGAAATTCTTGGAAAGAAGCACATGTCATGTGTCGAAGAAACGCTCTTCCAAATAAGACTAAAAAATGTCAATGAACAACTTAGAAAAGAGTTCAGTGAACATAAATATGTGATTTTCCATCTTCATACATTCACACACAAAATTCAGCTTTTGGATGACATTAGACTGGCACCTGGCTTACTCCAAAAGAGTGTTAGAATAGCTCTCAGTAAGGCTAAAAACAAAATCTTGCAGTCAAGTTCCAAACAACCTGAATGTGAGGCTGTTTTTACTAGTAAAGGGAGACGTTATCTTCCTGACAACATTTTGCCTGTGAAAGGAGATCAGCAGGTTTCTTTGATGGGGAAATTGTCAACGGAGTGGTCTTCATCTTCTAAACAATCTGATGGTGATGCTTTTTTACATGGTGAAGAACAATTTTACCATTCAGATAGCATTTTATCTGTGAAAGGAGACCAGCGGTCTCCTTTCACAGATAAAATGTTTTCTGAGACAACCTCTTCAGCTGGATGTATGCTACAAGATACTGACTATAGGGTAAAAATGAATATTAGTCATACTTCAAGTTCATCACCTCCTTTCACAGGAAAAATGTTTTCCGAGACATCCTCTTCAGCTGGTTGTCCACTACAAGATACAGATTACAGGGTAAAAATGAATATTAGTCATACTTCAAGTTCATCACCTCATACAGAGGACTTCTTTATGTCAAGAGAAACTTCATCTGAAAAAAATCTCATTTTTGAACCCAAATCTACTGAGTCATTTTCTCAAGATGAATCTTACAAGATACCTCAATTTCAAACAGAACACAATGAAAGACAAGGTGGAAGCATTAAAATCACTGACCAACAAGGGTTCAGTTGGAAAACATTAGATAAAGGAACAACAGACTTGTTATGCCATTCTCCAGTTGGTGTGAGGAACAATCGTGCTGTGATTCTTGGAAGGTGTTTAGAACAGTTAAAGCACCTTGTGTCGGATGGGATGCAGTTCAACATATCTGAGGCAGCTATTGCTATTGAGTGTAATAATAATTGCCTTACCTCAACGGATGAACTTTTGAATGGCAGATCGCTTGTTAATCTTGTGCATGGAAGACCTGAAATTGTGTTGTTACAGATTGGTGAGAATGATATAGACAAAAGAGAATTATCGTTAAATAAAATTGTGTCAAACTTCAAGAGTATTGTCAAGAGGTTGTTGGATACATGTGGTGTAAAGTTTGTTGTTGTATGTAGTATATTGAAGAAACTTAACCCAGTTAAGATTGACAAACTTGGCTATGAACATGTGATGGAAACGATTAACAATACATTGAAAGAGGAATTTGCACGTGATGAATCTGTGACTTTCTGGCAACACAAAAGAATAGGTGATTTTTTCTGTGATTGTGAAAACTCTACAGAAAATGTTACAAAGTTATTTAGGAGCATTAGAGGTGCCGTTGTGAAAGGTTTTAAGCAAATGGATGAAATGATAACTGATTCAAAATACTATACTGAAGTTCATTCAGATCATAACAAGCCTGGATTACAAAGTGAGTTACCAATTGATAATTATAGTCAGAAGGGTTCTGCTGACCGATTCAGTCAAGGATTGAGAGGCAGTGAAAAACTATTCACCCAGACTGTTGAAACAGAAGCAAACAAATCTACAAGCATGGTATTGAATAGTAATCGAGCATGCACCCAGTTAGCAGATAGTGGTCAGTTACCAAGATATGATACTGGTTTGTCTGTGATGGATCCAAGTCATCATTCTGGTGTTGGTAACTGCAATGTTCTGATCATAGCACATGAGAAAGGTCAGCATATCCAAAATGCTATTGATAGTGAAGCTTATCCCTCAATGGAGAAAAACTTTGGCATCTTGGAAGTAAATGTTGAGATTGTTAGTCAAGACAAGTGTCCATATTCCATTCGTGAATTGGAAAACAAATTCATTGATAAATTGTTTCATAATCTTCCAAATGCTGTTGTAATAATGTTGGGTGAGACTGATATAGAGTGCAGCTTATTCAATGATACTGCATTCATGAATAGCATTAATCACATAATTTCCAAGTGTAAAGCTGTACCAAGTGTTCACAACATTGTATTCTTTGAAATTCTTCCAAAAACATATAAAGTTCTAAATACAAAACAGTTTCAACACAGAAGAAGAAGCATTAATAAAGCCCTAAGGAAGTTGTGTGAAATGAACTCTGCATGTATTTACTGGAATGTGTTTAAAGATTTTGATTGTTCTCTTGACCACTTTGATATATCTTTAAATTTGCGTCTTAAAAATTTATATGACAGCTTGAAGAGATTAACTGAAGTTCTCAAGAAAAATATCATGGACAAGAACACAAAACAACAAAATGAATGTGGAAGAGTTTTGTCAAGTCAGAGCACAGTTTTAACAAAACAAATTGCAAAGCCACGAAATGGAAAGTTAAATTTGAATGAAATAAAAGCATATATAATATGCCATTCACTGTCTAAATTTATTATTAAGAGTATTTATACGTTTGATAATTTTGATATAGAGGGTTTAGATACACATATTACTGATACAAAACAATGTCCTTCTACCATCAGTGCTCTTAAAGATTCTTCCTTGGAATGGTTATGTGATCACTCACCTAATATAATTCTACTAATGCTTGGAGAGCATGATCTTGACTGTGCATATAATAACACAGAAGTATTATTGCAGGATTTCGGTGATTTAGTGAATCGATTAAAAATGATAATTGATGGAGTAACGGTTGTGGTATTCTCTATTTTGCCTGGTAACTTCCCTAAAAGATTACCAGTACATGTTTATGTAGAGAGAATAATATTTGTGAATAGGAGACTCAAAGAAATGTGTGAAACATACAAGTTTGTAACATTCTGCTCTCTAAATCATATTCAATGCAATATTATTTATGAACTGGAAAAATACGATAATAAGAAACTTCTGCACAAAAGTATTAAAGATGCTCTTACTGAAGCCAGAAACTCAATAATTGAACGAAACAGTTATAATGTCACTCAGTTCCAAGAGGTAGCTGAAAAAGCAGAAACCTCTCCTCACTTAAAATTGTCACAGTGCAAGACATGTCCTGAGATATCTTCCACTGTTGGTTGTGAGAAGAAAATTCGTAGTTGCTTGTTTCTTGGAACATGTTTGGGGAAGCTAAAAGAATCGGTGTTGGCCAGTAAGGATTTTAACATTGCTGATATAGAAATAAGTATAGAGTGTGAACATAAGTGTCTTACTTCTATTGGTAGACTGTTATTAGAGAAATCTTTAGCTAATTTATTGCATAAGAGACCTGAAGTTATTGTTTTACAGATGGGTGAAAATGATATAGACAACAGAGATTTCTCAACCGCCACTTTTGTTTCCCATTTAAAACAATTAATGTTACGACTGCAGACAGAGTATAATGTTCAGTTTTTCATTGTTTGTAGCATTTTGAGGAAATTTAGCCCCTCACAGATTGACTCACTTTCCTTTGAACAAAGAAGAGAAACAGTCAACCGTACTATGCAGGAAACATTTGACAGTCATGCATCAGTCTGTTTCTGGAGTCATAAAAGGCTGAGTGAATTCTACTGTGATTCTGAAATCTCTTCAGAAATAATAACAAAGTTGTTAAAAAGTCTTAGAGGTGCTGCCATGAGAGGCTTGAAACAGTTTGATGACATAAGTGGTCGTGTTTAGAAATTTTTATTTATAACTTAGAAACTGTGATTTCTTGAATTCTTTGGAAGTTCTTGAATGCAGAAATAGGGTACTGTTATCACAAATGTGGTCACTTTCATGACCAGGGGCCAATACTATAGAACTTTTACAATTGTTTTTTCTAGAATTATATTTTCTAGTTACGACTTTAAATGGGTTGAAATGAATCATTAGCATTTTCAAAGATGTGGCAGTACTTCCCCCCCCCCCCCCCCCCCCAGTACCCACATGGGGGCATTGTGTACTAAGGCATACTGCATGTCGATGGTACATCTGTCTTCAACCAATGCTAACCCTGCTTGTGTGGAGTTGGTATGTTGGGGAGCTGACAGTTGCTGGTCATTGCTCTGTGGTTCTCTCTGGATACTCTGGCTTCCTCCACCTGTAAAACTGTCATGGTCATGATTAACCATTATGCAGAAATAAGTGACCTTAAACACCAATAAATAAATAAATAATATAGTCAGTAATATTGATAGGTAAAAAATACTATTCTAGAAAATACAATTGTAAAAGTTTTATAGTGTTGCCTCCTGTTCATGATTTTATTTCGACACACTTAACTCTTTAACTCGCTCAGTATTTTAACCCTTTACCTAACGAATCGGCCACATCCGCCTGCGTAATATGCAAATACAGCAGCTGAAAAGATAGGATTTTTCAAAAACTTTCAACAAAAGCATACCATGTGACCCCCTCATTGGAACAAGCTCATGGAGCACGTTCCACTGAGGGGTCACATGATATGGTTTTGTTGAAATTTTTTGAAAAATTAAAAAAAAATGATATTTAAAATAATAAATTTTGATATCGTCTGCATTGGATAATTCATCACATCTAGTCAGCAGCCATGACTAGATTTGATGAAAAATTCATCTAAATTTTACTCAAGAAATCATTGGTGAAAAAATGCATTTAATTTTCAGGTAGAAAATTTAATTAAATATGTCCAAATTATACTTAATTCATTGGCAAGAGAAATCTTGTCCTGGGCGGTTAATCCTTTGCCTAACGAATTGGTTGAATATGCTCACGTAATTTTCAAATTTTGCTCTTGAAAAAAAATGTATTTTTCAAAAAGTTTCAACAAAACTATAAGTGACCATCGAGCTGGTTCCAATGAGGAGTCACATGATATGGTTTTGTTGAAAATTTTTAAAAAACAAAAATTAATAAAGTTTGATATTTTGTGCATTTGGGAATGGGTTAAATCGGTGGGTCGAGATTTCATAATAAAATACTATGGAATCAAGACCAAAACAAGGAAAAGAAATGAAAATCTCATATTAAACTCCTGCCATGCTGCTGGCAGATATTCCTGACAGGACAGAATTTCTCTTGTTTTCTGTGAATTGGACTTTCTCCATTTGAATTAAATATTAATGAAATTACATATTTACTGTTCCATTTCAAACCAAATTTGAATTGAATCAGATATTCAATCAGTATTTGTGATAATTGCGTCGATCACAGTTGACACGTCTCAAGCATTCCTGCCTTTTCAAGTTCATGCATTGTTGAATCGTCCGTACAGTGGATACAAGCAGATGTCGTCTCTCACAATGTCTTCTCAGTTGCCCCTAATGATTTTATATGTGCACGGCTACTGGATTTTAAAATAATAACTACCGACAACTCTGTCTTACCAGTTATTCTTAATATTCATGTAATTGGCAAGAAATAACGACCACATATGTTGATGTATGCAAAAAGAAACAACATATGTTTCTGTGATCGTCATTTGGATATTTGATTTCAGTATTCGATGGTCAGGTAATCAAGAATCAAATCAAATGAAATGAATTGGACAAGTAATTCAAAATTTGAATCCAATTCGAAGATTTAAAAGGCCCGAAAATTAATAAATTATTTTTAGTTGTAAAATTCGCAAATTGTAGTCTTGTTGCAATTTATGGAAGAGTGTTTATAGGTGCTCTCCCAAGTATTGTTACTAAGCAAATCCACAAGGACTGGATAATTTTACTTCAAAGATATGTGAAGCACATGCAGGATTATATGAATTCTTTTAACTCTTTGCCTAACATGAAAAGCAGACGACACTTGCAAAAAGCAAAAAAAATTCTTGAATAACTCATTTTTTTAATTTTTTTTAACCTATGTTTTTGAGACAAAAAATGAAAAAAATAATGAAAATTAATTGACGATTTTTGAGAATGGCATTGGTTCGTTTTGGCTGTTACATTGAGTAAAGGGTTAGGTTGACACACTGATGTCAAAATTCCGAAATTTCAAGTCACAATTTTTTTTCCATAATGTAACAAGGAATTTAACCAATTCGATGTTGTTTGATGGAGCTCAATAATTGAATAGGTTACATTCCTAGTAGCATTATTGGAAAAACAAAAACAGTCTCTTTCTCAGTCAGATTGCAATTAGGTCGTCTCACATTTACATTAGCAGGGTGTGGTTTTGTCGGTAAAATATGGCAAAACAAAGACTGAATTGAGAAACATCCAACACTGTGCACCTTGATGTCAAAATGGCAAAGTTTTCAGCAGGAAATATTTCCCATAATGCAGGTTGATATTTAACCAAATATACCTTGTTTGACAAAGCTTAGTGAGCTCTGTCGAACAAGATATAATTGGTTAAATTCAAAGTTAAACAAGAGAAAAAGAGAGTGATTGGAGAAAATTCTGTTGCACTACCAATGTGCTAGGGGTTAAATTTTCTTGCATATCTTTATTGAGAGGTGAGATTCTGCAAAGTGTGTGTGAAGGAAAGAGCACAGATTTTTGTCGCAAATCACAACTCATTAGTACTCTGTTTAAAATTGGCAGTCTGCTTTTGTTGCCAAAGTGTTGTAATCTGCAGGGAGTGTTTATTGTGCCCCGATCTCCGAAGGAGGATTCAGGGCTATCCAGTGAAGCTGCCTGGCCATCAGTCCATACTTCCGTCCGTCCGTCTGCTGTCTGCAGAGGTACATTATGGGGTCAATTGCAATTACAGACTACATGTTATGGTTTTTTAGCTCAACTTTGACGAAGTCAAATTTGAGCTATTGTCATGGCCCGTCGTCCGTCCGTCCGTCCGTCCGTCCGTCCGTCTGGCCGTCTGTCCGTACGTCAACAATTGGCTATGGCTCGGGCTAGAGGTCGTATTTATGAACCGATCTTTACGAAACTTCTTGTGTACCTTTGTTATGACCCTGGGACGGGAACGAGTGTTTTTAGGTGTGGTCCGAAATTCAAGATGGCTGCCAGCGGCCATTTTGTACCGATGATGCAAAAATCAGTTTTTTGTACAGAACTTCTGTATGAAAGTTCTGATTTGAATAAAGTTTTGTATAAATGTTTAGTACCATGGGATACATCACATATAATACGGGTTTTTTTCTCATGCGAAGTGCCAAGCTGCTATGGCTCGGGCTAGAGGCCGTATTTATGAACCAATCTTTACGAAACTTCTTGGGTACCTTTGTTATGACCGTGGGATGAGAACGAGTGTTTTTGGGTGCAGTCCGAAATTCAAGATGGCTGCCAGCAGCCATTTTGTACCGACGATGCAGAAATTTTTTTTTTGTACAGAACTTCCATATGAAAGCTCTGATTTGAATAATTTTTCGTATGAATGTTTAGTACCATGGGATACATCACATATAATACGGGTTTTTTTCTCGTGCGTAGATTGTGCAAATTAGACTAATTTTGATGTTTTTTGGTGTTACTTTCAGCACTGTAAGTGCAAATGCCAATACGGCTCGGGCTAGAGGCCGTATTTATGAACCAATCTTTACGAAACTCCTTGGGTACCTTTGTTATCACCGTGGGACGAGAACGAGTGTTTTTGGGTGTGGTCCGAAATTCAAGATGGCCGATGGCAGCCATTTTGTACAAAATTTGGTGCAATCAGATTTTTGCACAGAACTTCCATATGAAAGCGCTGATTTGAATAATTTTTTGTGTGAATGTTTAGTACCATGGGATACATCACATATAATACGGGTTTTTTTCTCGTGCAGAAATTATGCAAATTAGATGAACTTTGATTTATTCAGTGCTACTTATACACTGTAAGTGCACATGTCAATATGGCTCGGGCTAGAGGCTGTATTTATGAACCGATCTTCACAAAACATCTTGGGTACCTTTGATATCACCTTGGGACGAGAACGAGTGTTTCTGGGTGCGGTCCAAAATTCAAGATGGCTGCCAGTGGCCATTTTGTACCGAAATTAGGTCTAATCAGTTTTTTGTACACATTTTCTATACGGCTCAGGCTAGAGGCCGTATATATGAACCGATCTTTACGAAACTTATTGGGTACCTTTGTTATCACCGTGGGATGAGAACGAGTGTTTTTGGGTGTGGTCCGAAATTCAAGATGGCCACCAGCAGCCATTTTGTACCAAAATTAGTGCAATCAGTTTTTTGTACAGAACTTCTGTATGAAAGTTCTGATTTGAATAAATTTCTGTATGAATGTTTAGTAACATGGAATACATCACATATAGTACAGGTTTTTTTCTCATGCAGAAATTATGCAAATTAGATAAACTTTGATTTATTCAGTGCTACTTATACACTGTAAGTGCACATGTCAATACGGCTTGGGCTAGAGGCTGTATTTATGAACCGATCTTCACAAAACTTCTTGGGTACCTTTGTTATCACCTTGGGACGAGAATGAGTGTTTCTGGGTGCGGTCCAAAATTCAAGATGGCAGCCAGTGGCCATTTTGTACCAAAATTAGGTCCAGTCAGTTTTTGTCACAACTTCTACTCAGCTCATATTTGTGAACTGATGTTCACGAAACTTCTTGGGTACCTTTGTTTTCATCTTGGGACAGGAATGAGTGTGTTTTGGGGTGCCTTTGTTATCACTGTGCTATGAGAACAAATATTTTGGGGTTCAGTCAGACCCATTCTGGGACGCAAAGATTTCTTTTCTAGTTTAGCATCTGACTGTCACCCACCTCTACAATACTTTACCTATACATTTGTTACAGGCAACGGTCAGTATTTATGTACAGACCGTTACAATACTTTATATGTACCTTTGTTATCAGGTCATTACCTAGATGTTTGTCATTGCTGTATCACATACTATACATGTACATGTCTTTGTCTTGACAAGTTGAGCTACAGTGTCATTGACACTTTCATTTTTTTTTTTGCTGGGGTTACCTTTTCAGTTTTAATCACCTCTAGGGGATTAGTTCTCTATCTTTGGATTTAACCCCACTGTTATTTTATAAATATCTAAATAATTGGACAAAAAACTCCACATGTCTTCAGCCACTGTAACCCTGCTTGACCAGAGCTTGAACAGAGTTAGAATGTTGAGGAGCTGACAGTTGCTTGTCGATGCTCAGTGGTTCTCTCTGGGTACTCCAGCTTCCTCCTCCCGTAAAAACTGTTACGGTCACGATTAGCAATTGTGCATAAGTATGTGACTTTAAACACCAATAAAATAAATAAATTTATTGAAATTTCTTGGAAAAAATATTTAAAATAATAAATTTTTATCTGTCTGCTTTTTGTTTTGGGTATGGGGTTAACTATTTTAAACCAGAGTTCTTGAATGAGATCATTGTTTGTAAATTATAAAAATGTAATACTAACTACAAAATACAATAAAACTTGATATCTTGGGAGTTTTGATATTTTAATCCTGAAGCCCAATTGGGCTGTGGGTTTAAATTTACTCTGTCCCTAGCACGAAAGACCGATGACAATTGCAAACAAAATTCTTGACTAACTGAATTTTTTTCATTTTTTGCGATAAAAAATGAAGACAAAAAAAATTGAAAGGTGATTTTTTTTTCCCCAAATAACAATTACTTTGGGTAAAGGGTTAACTATTTGTTGTTCATTGTATTGTTTGGTTATCACACACCAAGTTTTCTTTTGTGTTAAAATTTATGTATAAAAGAATTGAAATAAATTGTTTGTTGCATTACTGGAGTGTGATTGTGGGATGTGCGTGTTAACTTGTGTGATATGCCTTCAAGATCGTCACATGCCCATCCCACACTCATTCTGTCGTAAAGGGACAAATAATTCATTTCATTTCATTAGTAATAATTTAATTTAGAGTGGCTGCAACCTGGAAAGTGAAGCAGTGCTTGCTTACTGTGGTAAACAATCTATGTTTCATGGGTTAAGTAGGATCCAGTAACCAATATCTACGGCAGAAGTTTTCTAAAATGGGCAACATGGGTATAAACGATTGGCTAGACTTGACTTTATATCCATGTTGTGGTCATGATTAGCCATTGTCCAGAAATATGTGACCTTAAATACCAATAAATAAAATATAATGTACTGTGGTGTGGCCTGTTTCTCTGTCATTTATATTAATCAGTTGTTTCAACTTCTGTGCATACGCCAATTTTATTATCAGGCTAGCATATGAGTCTCTCTCTCTCACTCAAGAGGAAACTAATGTGAACAACCCATGTGAACCCTTGTTTTTATAGACACAATGTTTGCTCATGGTTCAAGGGTGTTTCATGAACATGACCCAAGGTCATAACTCAAAGGTCGACATCACAGACTGCTTATGCATTCTTTGTCCTCCCCATAAAAAATGATTCTATGGACATTTCTTGTTGAGACATAACACAATCCTTCCTCATGACATTAGTGTGTGTCATGACCAAGTCTGAAAAAAGCAATCTGTCACTTGCAGAATGAGGTCCCCAGAGGGTGAATTTGCTGATGCTATCCCATACTGTGTACCAATTTATCCTCTGGGTGCCTCCTGCTGTTTAGGCATGAGACCTTGATTCAGACTGAGGATCACAGAGGGTAAACTTAGTGATGCTACCCTGCTTTGCAGGGTAGCATCACCAAATTCCCCCTCTGGGGTCCTCGTTCTGTAGATGACAGTCTGATTATTTTCAGACTTGGTCATGACATGGATTTTTCTGTGCTCTTTGGGAAAGGGTCTAGGGCCCGTGCAGTTGGGAAAATTGGGAGCATATTGTTTTACCCCTGTCCATCCATCTGCTGTTCATGTGTCCATCTGCACCCAGGGTACATTCTTTGTCCAGCTAACTCGTCTCACAGTTTTCAAGCTAGGACCTTTTTATTTCACAGGATGTTTGTACATATATCAGAGATGTACATGTTGTCAGAATCTTGATTTGCATAAAATTTTCATAAAATTATAGGTTGTTGAACTCGGTCAATTTTTTGTAGAATTTTACCTGTATGGTACGTGGTTTGTCATGCTAACTCCTCTCACAGTTTTGAAGCTAGGACATTTTTATTTTATAGGGTATGTATGCATATACCAAAGGTGTGCCTGTTGCCAGGAATTTAATTTGTTCAGTTTTTCACAAAATAATGAGTTGTTAAACTTAGTAAATTTCTGTGAAATTTAGTACTGAAATGGTTAACCGGATAATCGGTTTGAAACCAGTTGGCCACCTAACCGATTAGAAAAAAACGTCAGCCGGTTATCTGAAATATCGATAGTGATCGTCATTACATGTTTAAAATGTAGTAAATCTGCTGATTCTCCTTTGTGATAGATTACACCCTTAAACTGTGTTGTAAATATTGAGAAATAATGACTTTGGAGTTCAATTCTTTGTTAATGATTGGCAATTTCCGTGAGTACTGAGAAATCTCAGAAACTATTCCATAGTATGTATACAAATGAACATTGTCGAGTCTCAAACTATTCCGTTGTGTGTATACAAACGAACGTTGTCGAGTACTCAACAAAGTTCATTTGTATGCACAGAACGGAATAGTTTGGAATACTGCTCTCCAATTCCTATAGTTTTGATCACGTATTCGGTGAAATAATGGCCACATCATATGCATCTTACAGACACAGCACTTGTACGAGTAACAAATCAATCGCTGTTTACTCTTTAACATCCTATGTCCATGTGATGTGTGGAGGCATGCTTCAGTCTAGTTTTTATCTGGCTAAGTGGGAGTGCGGTGGCTCAGTTGTAGACTGTTGGACTCGCGGTGGCTCAGTAGGTAGAGGTGCAGGCTGCAAGCCGAGAGGTCCTCGGTTCGAACCCCACCTACGGCAACCGCGTTGTGTCCTTGGGCAAGACACTTCATCTCCATTGCCCATGTGGGGGCACGATGACGCTGTGTACTTAGGCATACTGCAAGTCGATGGTACGCATGTCTTCAACCAATCTAACCCTGCCTGTGCTGCAGTACGGAGTTACGATATTGGGGAGCTGGCAGCTGCTCGTCGTTGCTCGGTGGTTCTCTCCGGGTACTCCGGCTTCCTCCACCCATAAAACTGTCACGGTCATGATTAGCCATTGTGCATAAATATGTGACTTTAAACATCAATAAATAAATAATAAATAATAATACTGTTGGACTTCTATGCTAGAGGACCCGAGTTTGATCCCGGATGGAATGACCTGCATTGTGTCCTTGGGCAAGGCACTTTATCCCATTTGCCTACATGGGGGCATGATGATGCCATGTACCAAGGTGTACTGCACATCAATGGTGCACATGTCTTCAACCGCTGTAACCCTGCTTGAGCGGAGCTTGAACCGAGTTAGAATGTTGAGGAGCTGACAGTTGCTCGTCGATGCTCGGTGGTTCTCTCTGGGTACTCCAGCTTTCTCCACTCGTAAAACTGTCACAATTAGCCATTGTGCATAAGTATGTGACCTTAAAGCACCAACAAATAAATAAATCTTGCTAAGCTTCAGAATATTTAGAAAAAACAGGAGGTGAAATTCACATGAGAATTGGAATTATTTCTTACAAGGAAAATAATGAGAATCAGCTGTGATTCTTGCAAAATTTTCCTTTTGATTCTTATAGATTCTGAAATTGTCTTTAAAGGCCTGAACAATTCTACTTGTTTTTCCTCCCTCATAATGAAATAACACATTAACTTAACAGCAGTGTCTAATAAAGTCCTGACTGCCTGTATAGACTTCACTAGACATCACTGCTAAGGTATTGCAACTTCCACCACCAAGACCCTCAAAAAACCTGCGTGAGGGTACGTGTTCTTTGTGGACATATAAGACTCTTATTATCCCTGATGGGTGAGGGTGTGAGATGGGGAAATCTCACCTGAGGGCAAGATATTTGGGCCACACACATGGCTTGCTCCCGAGTGTCTGCACCAAATATCTTGTCCTGAGGTTGAAATTTACCCATCTCACACCCACCCCCATCAGGAATATTTTTTCTCCCCCAACCAAAACACCCTGATGTCATCAAAAGTAATTCATCTATCTTGAACAATTTTGTTGTCCATTTCTGGAAAAAAAACTGATTTGCTTATTGGAAAGAGGGCACGAAAGTTCTGTGTATACCACAGATATATATATACCACGAATTAATCCCAATGCCGGTAAGACAGGGGTTAAAGATTTGTAGCGAAATGAACATTGACACATTCCGATGATGTCATATTATAAATTCTGTAATGTTTTTGCATAACTTTTTGATGGAAATTTTGTGCAATCTCTCCGCTCATAATGCCGTTCACCCTAAAATTCATATAAAAGAGTCAAGTATCTTTTAGTTTTGCGGTCTGTGTTTCTATTTGTATTTTCTTCAACAAACATTCATCTGCTAACATTTCCGAAACCGTGACACCATGTTGTTTGTTTTCAGAAGAATGTGCAATGATTGAATAGTCCTACGTTCTTTAACTGGTAGAGTGTTGGAAGCCCATATTTGGGCTTTGTTCTGAAGAGCAGGTGCCACAACTAAATGGCTTCATAATCTGTGGATGTGCTTCATATTATTTTTGAATTGAAATTATTTCCGTGTAGGAACCCCGGGATGTGAAGCAGTGCCTGTTCACTGTGGTAAACAGACTCTGTTTTACTGGTAAAATAGGACCCAGTCACCAATGCTTGGGAGGTGCAAACCCTCTCTAAAATGGGCAACATGGCTTATTAATGCTCACACCTGGTCTTGAGTTGATACTCAGGTTGTGGTCATGATTAGCCATTGTGCAAAAAAAAACATATGACTTTAAACACCAATAAATAAATAGAATTGAAATTATTTAGTCTGTGAGGATTTGACTTGTTACAATTTATGGGAGAGTGTCATTACTCTCCCATAAATTGTAACAAGGCAAAGAGATGTGGACTAATTTAGATGACCAAAAATAATTCTGTACTTTGCCAGTTAAATATGCTAATAAGCCAGTTATGTGAGGTAGATATCTATCTCACATGGCCTTCTCATAGGAGAAATGCATATCTTGCACAGGAAGTAGGGGAGAGGGGGGGTGGGGAGAGAGAAAAGAAACTCACCCAAATTTGGCCCTTGTGGTGGGGTGGGGGGTTCTGAGGTTAAACACTGGTAAATATAAAATATGTGGTTTGTTTCTTACCATGTATGTTGTACTGTTTGCACTCAAAAGAATATAACTGTGTGCTTAAAGTTATTTAAAATCTGACAATAGATTCTCACAGCAGGTCCCTGTGGGAACCCCAGAAGTACAGTACAGTCATCGTGGACTGGTCATAATCCACGCATGGGCAGCAGGCCTGAAAATAAGCAGTCTGACATTTGCAGAATGAGGTCCACAGAGGGTGAATTTGATGATGCTATCCCATATTGTGGTCAAATTTATCCTCTGGGTACCTCTTTCTGTTTAGTTTTGAGAGCCAAATTCAGATTGAGCTCTGCAGGGTAGCATCACTAAATTCACCCTCTGGGGACCTCATTTTGCAGATGACAGTCTGCTTATTTTCTTACTTGGTGGGCAGTGATGTCCACACATGCATTTACCAGGTACTAAATATCACCATCAGCAAAATTTTAAGTAATGAAGCACCGGGTTGTACCCAGTGCTTCATCAAATTTGTGCTGATTATTCCTATAATTAGTGTTTGGATTCTGATATTATTGTGTCCGTGAAAATATTGCCCAGCTGTGGAAAGTGACCGGTACATGGCAGCCATACTGTAAAGCAGTGCGTGTTTACTGAGGTAAATCTCTTTTACTGGCAAAATATGACTTGATCACCATTGCCTGAGGTTGAAGTCTTCTAAAATGGGTATAAACAGTTGGCTGGACTTGACTTTATTTCCATGTTGGTGTCACAATTAGCCATTGTGAAGAAATATATGACCTTAAGTAACAATAAATATTCTCCCAGCAGGAGTTTG
Organism: Pictodentalium vernedei; assembly: GCA_031216915.1. Taxonomy (NCBI): domain Eukaryota; kingdom Metazoa; phylum Mollusca; class Scaphopoda; order Dentaliida; family Dentaliidae; genus Pictodentalium; species Pictodentalium vernedei. The sequence continues at coordinate 425,873,345 of CM062292.1, forward strand.
CGAAAATTGAAACCAATTCCTGTTAGGAGGGACAAATATTAGGTCCTGATATATAATGAATATTTTGATTACCTGGAAAGCACTGAATAAATTATTCCAAGGAAAATGAGAATATATATGTGTGAACATATGTTTGTAATGCATGAATAATATATTTTATTGAAAATATTGTACAGAATACAATATATATGTATGTGTGGAGATGCCAACAGTGTTGTCTATGTGATAAGGGGAGTGTTCCATCCATCCTGTTCAGTGAGTTGTTCCAAAATGAATTGCATGAAATATGTCAACTTAGTAGTCATTCATATCATTCATATATTGTTTTGGTGGATGAAGAAGCTGGAGTACCTGGAGAGACCATGGTACAAAAGTGAATAACTATCAAGATTCTCCAATTTACTATCCTGGCATAGTTTTCCACAGGCATATGGTAAATCGACTGTAGGCTTTCAGTGCATCAATGTTACTCATGCCTTGAACCAGTACTAACCCTGTGTGCCGGGACAGTAAACTGAACATTTTGACAGTTATTTGCCACCATGTAGTTGTTCTGTCTGGGTAAATTGACCTCTTCCTTGAGAACTATAGTCAGACACAATATGACCCAGGGTGTTGAAAGTATCATTGAATTCCACTGAATAAATAAACAGGCATAAAATGTACACATTTAACCTTTTATGTACAAGTACGTCCATGGAGGGGATGGGCAAAGATGATCCATAGCAAAATATGAGTAGTGTAGTTGATTATTGCTACCAATAACAGCTACCAGATAGAACTATAGAAACCATTGTAAAGCTTATTTCAAAACTTGTCATGGAGGAGCAAAATTTTGTGCAAAATGTCATAGCCCTGATGGTTAATTGGTTCTACATATGATCGAACTGGTTGATGGCAGTTCGATAGTATGTGTAACTATTTACCTAACACAAAAGGCAGACGGCACTTGCAAACATTTTTTGTATCAAAAATGTAGCATTGACCCCCTCATTGGAACGCGCTCAATGAGCTTGTTCCATTGATGGGTTATAAGCTATGTTTTGAGACAAAAATTTTAAAAATAATGGAGATTGAATGGTGATTTTCTGTGAATAGTGCTGTCCGGTTTGACTGTTATGTTGGGTAAAGGGTTAAAAAATATTCCAATGAGTGTTGTTCCCATAAATTTCACCATTTTTATGCAGATATTTTCATGGGCAAATTCTGGCCTTGCTTTATCAGGCTCAATTCACCCTCTGTTGACAACACACTTTGTTTCACCTTTGCTCTTCTCCAAATGAATGACTATCACAAATAATAAATGTGCATTATGGGAAGAATAACTAGGCATTATTTTAAATAATACAGAGTTATTGTTCCAATAATAGCTAATTTCAGAAACAATACACACCTACACGAATGGTGGATATAGAAAATCGTAACAAATGAATCAATAATATACAATTATTGACTTTCCTTGAGGTTGATACATAGAGATTTTTTCCATTATGTGGATGACAAAATATGTATCCGAGTCGAGCTCCGGGTTCTAAGGGCAAATCAACACGAGTCGAAGACAAGCCGTGATCTACCCTTAGAACCCCAAGCGAGACTCGGATACATATTTTGTACATCAACATAATGGTAATAATCATTTTATCTTACAATATATTGGGGAATAGTCAAGAATGAACAAAAAGAAAAAAAATGGAACTCACGCGAAGGGAATGTGCATGTATCCGACCCACTGATACAGACATCTGTATCAGGGAGTCGGATACACAACAGTTGCGGAGTTAATACAGACAAAATACATGTTGATTGTAAGATAAAAGGAATTATCAACCCGAGAAAAGTAATATTCACTGAGGCCTTATGCCGAGGTTAATATTACTTTTCAAGTGTTGATATTTGATTGTATCACCCTCAAGGAAAGTCAGTTTTTGTTTTATTATTATGACAAAAAAAATCATTTGCAAATTCCTTGCTTTATTGATAAAACATATTTTAAATAAAAAGAACACAAACAGCATATTCGTATGCAACAAAGTAAATTTAATTTCAACATATTTATATAAGAAGCAATGTGCTTTAATTTATTTGTTCATGTAGTTAATTGTTATATTCGAACAGTTAACTCCCTGCACACTGATGGCAAAATATCTAAAGTTCAGGGTGCAAATATTTCTCATAATGCAACTAGAAATTTAACCAATTCAGTCTTGTTTGACAGAGCTCAATGATCTCTGTCAAACAAGATTGAATTGGTTAAATTCCCAGTTGCATTATGGAAAAAATGGCTACTTCAAATCTAGATATTTTGACATCAGTGTTAGGGGCTTAAACATTAGAACAGGAAAATTAACGGAAGGAGCAAGTTGAAAATACCATTTCTATTTTTATCGCAAACAGGTTTTTGGAATCATATATCAACCTACCTGCACTATTTATAGACAACAATGACAGAGTGGTGAAATATTAACTCGATTTGCGGCAACCGCGTTGTGTCCTTGGGCAAGACACTTCAGCCCGATTGCCTACATGGGGGCACGATGACGCTGTGTACTGAGGTGTACTGCACGTTGATGGTGCGCATGTCTTCAACCAATCTAACCCTGCCTGTGCTGCGGTGCAGAGTTCAGAGTTACGATGTTGGAGAGCTGACAGCTGCTCGTCGTTGCTCGGTGGTTCTCTCCGGGTACTCCGGCTTCCTCCACCCGTAAAACTGTCACGGTCACGATTAGCCATTGTGCATAAATATGTGACCTTAAACATCAATAAACAAATAAACAAATTAACTTGATTTCGATAAAAATAGAATAGATCTGCAATACTGGAGTATATCAACACTTCTGACAAGTGTTTTAACCAATTAAATTACCAGAAGTTTTCTGTCAAATAATAATACAAAAATCAAGCTGCCCTGAGTTATTACTTTTAAGCCCCTGCACTCTGATGTCAAAATAGCAAAGTTTTCAGCAGCAAATTTTCCCTATAATGCAGTTGGATATTTAACCAAATACACCTTATTTGACAGAGCTCACTGAGCTCTGTCAAACAAGATATAATTGGTTAATTTCATAGTTAAACAAGAGAAAAACAGAGTGATTGGAAAAAATTTGTTTGCCCTACCAGCATGCTAGGGATTAATTTCTTCGCAAGCATTTTGTGCTGTTTTTCTTGATGAGTTTTCCCAAATAATAACTCACAGATCAAACGGTTAACATTTTCAACTTTAATTTCTGTATGCTGCTGATGGATATTCCTGTCCAGGACGGGAAATCTCTTGCCATTAAAAGAAGTAAAATTTGAGCACACTTAACCAAATTTTCACCTACAAATTGTATTAACTTTTGACCACCAATTGTTTGAGTCAAACTTTAATGAATTTTTCAGGGAGCGTGGTGGCTCAGTAGGTAGAGGTGCAGGCTGCAAGCCGAGAGGTCCTCGGTTCGAATCCCACCTGCGGCAACCGCGTTGTGTCCTTGGGCAAGACACTTCATCTCCATTGCCCGCGTGGGGGCACGATGACGCCGTGTACTAAGGCGTACTGCACATCGATGGTACGCATGTCTTCAACCAATCTAATCCTGCCTGTGCCGCGGTGCGGAGTTACGATGTTGGGGAGCTGGCAGCTGCTCGTCGTTGCTCGGCGGTTCTCTCTGAACCACTCCAGCTTCCTCCACTCGTAAAACTGTCACGGTCATGATTAGCCATTGTGCATAAATATGTGACCTTAAACATCAATAAATAAATAAATAATGAATTTTTCATTTAATCTAGTCATGGCTGTTGTGAAAAATATATTTAAAATACCCGGTGAGTAAACCGTGAGTTAAGAGTTAATTGGCTCTCAGTGATAAAATTACTTCCTTTTTATATGCCTGTTTTATAAAAATGGTTGTATTATGTTATGGCATTGGCATCCATCCATCCATCTGTCTGTCTGGAATTGTTTTCCAGACTTTTTTTCGTTATGGATGGACATATTGAGAAAATGTTTTGGTAGACAGCATTGTTGTGGATACTTACAGATCAAGTTCGAATTTTGTTGTGCTCCATTGATTTTGGGTGGAGTTACTGCCCTTGAACTTAGTTACTGTTTTCCAGACTTTTTTTCGTTATGGATTGGCATATTGAGAAAAATTATTGTACATGTATATAGCTTTGTTATGGATACTTACAGATCAAATTCGAACTTAGAATTTTGAGAGTTTTCCAGACTTTATTTTATTTTCCAGTCTTTTTTTCATTGGACACATTGAGAAAATTTTTGGTATACAGCTTTGTTATGGATACTTACTGATCAAGTTCGAATTTCGTTCCGCTCAGTTAATTTTTGTTCAATAAGTATAATTAACCCCCTGCACACTGATGTCAAAATATCCAGATTTGAAGTAGCCATTTTTCCCATAATGCAACTGGGAATTTAACCAATTCAATCGGGCGTGCGGTGACTCAGTAGGTAGAGGTGCAGGCTGCAAGCCGAGAGGTCCTCGGTTCGAATCCCACCTGTGGCAACCGCGTTGTGTCCTTGGGCAAGACACTTCATCTCCATTGCCCACATGGGGGCACGATGATGCCGTGTACTAAGGCGTACTGCACGTCGATGGTACCCATGTCTTCAACCAATCTAACCCTGCCTGTGCTGCAGTGCGGAGTTACGATGTTGGGAGCTGGCAGCTGCTTGTCGTTGTTCGGTGGTTCTCTCCGGGTACTCCGGCTTCCTCCACCCGTAAAACTGTCATGGTCATGGTTAGCCATTGTGCATAAATATGTGACCTTAAACATCAATAAATAAATAAATAACCAATTCAATCTTGTTTGACAGAGCTCATTGAGCTCTGTCAAACAAGATTGAATTGGTTAAATTTCTAGTTGCATTATGGGAAATATTTGCACCCTGAACTTTAGATATTTTAACATCAGTGTGCAGGGGGTTAACTAAACTGACAGTAAAGTTCAATTGGGATATGAATAATGTTTTATAATTTCTTGAAGCAGGGGCATATTATGCACTGTCTAATAGTGTCCTCTGGTTTACATTGAGATGGGAATTGAATGTAAAGTGGGTTTCAAGTCTGATATTACACTCAGCCAAGGGTACTTACAAATTCTCTGACTGAAAACTCAAATCCTTATGTTTTATCTTTACATTTTAAACTATGGCTTGAAATTGAAAGATTGTTAACCCTTCACCCAACTCACATGATATAAAAATTTGTTATTTCAATTATTTTTCATTTCAACCCCCCCCCCCCCCCCCACCCCCTGGCACCACCACTGTTACATCACAGCATTTCATGTCTTCATAACAGTAGGTTTATTATACCCCCCCCCCTCCCCCCACAACAAGTTGTGGACAGGTATACTGCAATCACCCCCCTCCCCCCTCCCCACCTCCCCCCCCCCCCCCCGGTATACTGTAATCACCTTGTCCATCTGTCCATTCATCTGTCCATTCATCTGTCCATCCATCTGTAGACATAATTTTGTCCGAAGATTTTCTCAAATGTTTGTGGACCTATCTGCTCAAAACTGGTATGAATGTTCACCGCCATGGGAGTCGGTGCACCTGCGATTATAGTTCTGGTCGGATTTGTCAGAATTATGCTCCTTTTCGACTTGAAAAAGCAGACCTAAAATTTTGGCCGGAGATTTTCTCAGATGTTTATGAGTCGATTCCTTTGAAACTTGGTATGGATGTTTACTTCCATGGGAATCTGTGCATTTGCGATTATAGCTGTGGTTGCGTTATTTTTTGCCAGAATTATGCCCCCTTTGGACTTGAAAAAGCAGACCAAGAATTTTGTCTGGAGATTTTCTCAGATGTTCATGTGTTGATTCCTTTGAAACTTAGTATTGATGATTACTACCTTAAGGACTGTGCACCTGTGATTATAGTTTTGATCGGACTTTTTTTTACCAGTGTTATGCCCCTTTTCATCTTAGAATAATCATGATGATAGGGGCAGCCGGGGGGAGCATGGTGGCTCAGTAGGTAGAGGTGCAGGCTGCAAGCCGAGAGGTCCTCGGTTCGAATCCCAATTGCGGCAACCGCGTTGTGTCCTTGGACAAGACACTTCATCTCCATTGCCCGCTTGGGGGCACGATGACTGTACTAAGGCATACTGCACATCGATGGTACACATGTCTTCAACCAATCTAACCCTGCCTGTGCTGCAGAGTGGAGTTATGATGTTGGGGAGCTGGCAGCTGCTCGTCGTTGCTCGGCGGTTCTCTCCGGGTACTCCGGCTTCCTCCACCCTTAAAACTGTCACGGTCATGATTAGCAATTGTGCATAAATATGTGACCTTCAACATCAATCAATAAATAGGGGCAGCCGGGAGTATGGATAGGCCCTTCTGGGACAGTCACACCTCTTGTTATCATTACAAAGTAGATAATACTTCTGGAAGTATTAACCCTTAAAGGCCTATTTCTGACTTTTACCTCAGAACAGGTGCCCTCAACATGCCATCACAAGAAGTCCTGTTAACAACAAACAAATTAGGTAGGCAGTGGTTTCTAGTCAAGTCTTGGCTGCCTGTTAAGACAGCCAAGACTTGACTAGAAATCACTCCTAAGCTCTAGGGTTCGCACACAGGTCCTGGAACCTTGAAAGTCCTGGAATTTTACCATTTTAAATTCCAGGTCTGGAAAGTCATGGAAAATGAACTTTTTTTTAGGCCCATCCTTGAAAGTTCTGGAAAACCTGGTCAAAACTTTAGGAGCACCGTCAAACATGCTCCAATTCACCCCTTGCTTTTTCTGTTTCTGGTCTCATGACATGAAAATGTAATGCTCAGGTTGATGCAATGCTGGAGGAACTACAACATTAGATAGATGAATATTGTGAGAATTACATGTAAAACCTTCTGCTGATTAAATAAAATTAATTCAAAGTGTAGAATTCTGAATAGTATAAGCTAATAGATGCATGTATTTGGTTCAAACCAGTGGTCCATTAGCTGAAATTTTCTTGATATAATTAATTGAAGGCAATTAATAAATCTGCACAAAAATGGTAGATGAATCATTTGTACCCACAGTAACTGTAAAAATATTTGTCCAAGTGCCATATGATGTGTTCTATTTCTGTTCAATGTCTACAAGGACATGAAGCAATACTTTGAACAGTAAACTTGATGTCAGGTAAGACAAATAACATATATATTGCATATTTTTTGTTATTACCGATACAAATGTTGGTCATGGAAAATTGCTTTTTAGTCCTTCTGAGTCCAGGAAAAAAGTCCTTGAATTTCAATCTTGATTTGGGTTACGAACCCTGTAAGCCATTAACCCTTTACCCAACAAAACGCCCGCGTAATATTCAAATTCTGCAGTTGAAAAAATATTATTATTCCAAAAATTTCAACAAAACCATATCATGTGACCCCCTCGTTGGAACGAGCTCATTGAGCTCGTTCCAACGAGGGGTCACATGATATGGTTTTGTTGAATTTTTTTGAAAAATTTTAAAAAATTATATTTAAAATAATAAATTTTGATATCGTCTGCGATGGGTAAAGGGTTAAACATATAGAGGCTGTGGGAATTCAGAACACTTGTCCATGCCCTTAAGGGTTAACAAATGACTAAAATGACACTTCAAGTAAAGATATTTGTAAAAGGTCACGGAAAGTAGGTGAATGAAAAATTGGTCTCTTTAGGCGACTGACACAGAATGAAATGATCATTTGCCCAATTTATAAGCCCTGGTAGTCCTTGCAAATAGTCAAATTTCTTGAATAGTGCCTAAATACTGCTTGAATTTGATTTTCTGATATCAGTGGGAGCCCTGATAAGGTGGCAAAACTACTAAGTAGAAATACATCAGTTGAACAGTGTTTTCTATAAATATTTCAATAAGGCAGACAATGGAGAAGACTCTGCAAAATTGTAAATGACATTTTTGAATGCCATGATTTGAACACATCATCAGTGCCCTGCGAAGCACATTTTCAGTTAAGAATTGAATGCAATTTTTATAATCTTTATTGGTGTATGAACATGTGGGAATGGGTACATATTATGTATGAATCCCGTACAAATTATGTATGAATCCCTTTGGGATTCATACATAATTTGTACCCATTCCCACACGTTCATACTGCAATAAAGATTATAAAAATTGCATTCAATTCTTATAATTACATTCCGTAACTGTTTAAACTACTTTTTTCCAAACAACAAATCAGAAAGACGAAATAAAACATGTACGAATGAACGAGGCTTTCAGTCGTTGGAATCAAGAACTAGTGCAGGCCTTTGTTCCATCCTAATGATATCCCAAAGGCAAATAAGCTTTAATTTTCACAACTTTAGAAATGGAAACAAGTATTTTAGTAACGGGCTTTATGCCACAGTTGGGAAATGTCACCAAAGAAACAGCAGCGGAGTTGATCACTGCGAGAGGCGCTAAAAGTTAAAAACCTGCCGAAACACCGCCCAAATTACATTCTGTCAACTGCGCTCTATCGTAAATGCAGGTCAAAGTTCGACCAAATGTGTTCCTTGGAAAATGAATTACATTTGGTCATGACGTTTTCATCCAGCTGACTAATGGTAATTGAGTATTTGGACCCAAAACGTATAACTACATTAACAATGTAATTATTTTGAATTGAATCTCAAATTGAATCAGCTCTGTTATTAAAATCAAATCAAATCGCATCTTAAAATTAATTCTGCGCATATTGAAGATGATTGAAAAGGGAGGTGGGGGGAGGGTGGGGTTGGTTCTGTAACCTGACTGTTCCAACTGTAATGGCTAAAGTCCTGACTTGTAAAATATTCCAGTTACATCATCAAGGCATGCCTTCCTGGAAGGCATGCCTTAATGATGAAGTTGGAATATTACCCAGGAACAGATGCTAGACTTACCAACACTAAGCACTGCACATTATTTATTTATTTATTTATTTTTTAAGGTTTAACGACACTTAAACAGCCAAAGTCATACCGTGTCAATGACAGAGTACCCGGAGAGAACCACCGAGCAACGATGAGCAGCTGCCAGCTCCCCAACATCATAACTCAGCTCTACAGCACAGGCTGGGTTAGATTGGTTGAAGACATGCTCACCATCGACGTGCAGTACACCTTAGAACACGGTGTCATCATGCCTCAATGTGGACAATCAGGGTTAAGTGCCTTGCCCAAGGACACAACATGGGAGTCGGAATCGATTGCTCAGACGGCCACCCATCCAAGGACTAACCAGGCTCGATGTTGCTTAACTTTGGTGATCAGACGAGAACCGGTTACCGCAACACCACCACGCCCCCAAGCACTGCACAGGACTAGCATTTAGGAAAAGCTCATCATCAACATTGTTTGGAAACTTGAATTTAGTTTTCAAGAGTGGCATAGACTAGTGAGACTGGAATTACCAATAGCATGGGAGGTGGCATGGGTCAGATTTATTTATTTATTTATTTATTTATTTATTTATTTATTTATTGGTGTTTAGGGTTACATATTTCTTCACAATGGCTAATCATGACCACGACAATTTTATGGGTGGAGGAAGCCGGAGTACCCAGAGAGAACCACTGAGCAATGGCAAGTAGCTGTCAGCTCCCTAACATACTAAGTTCACACAAGCAGGGTTAGCATTGGTTGAAGACAAGTGAACCATCGGCTGGCATGGGTCAGATGTATGTCAGTATATATGAAATTACACTCGTCTTTATTTTCAGCATTACTTACATACAAATTCCATCTAAGCTATAGTTTTGTAATACGATGACAATGACTGGTACCAAGCTATATTCCTGTGTAAAGATTCAAAGAGAAATGAATCGGGCAGCTGATTTCAAATAGACACAGGATATCTAGTGTTTTTGAGTGGATACCGAAAATTATCTCGAGTGACTGAGACAAATGTTTATTTTTTGCGAGCGCTTGCATGAGCCAAAATAACCATTTCTCTCGGTCACAAATGAGATAATTTTCAGTATCCACTCAAAAACACTTTTTATTATATGCTTTTTATAAGAATCTGATAATTCCACTCATTTCAACCTTGAATTGATTCATGAAAGTAAACAGGGCATCGAATCATTGATACGCGGAAGAGATTTGATTGATACTCGGAACAGATAGCGTATTGCAAGATGATTTAGCTTGCTGGTTTCTAGTCCAAACAAAAGTCTGTAATATATGTTTTTGGTTTGGTACGTCCTTTGAAAGAACTTACAAACCAAAAACTTATTTTATGGACTTTCAGGCCATGTTTGGACTAGCGGGTTTCATGCACCAATTCAAGGTGAACATGTGTTGAACCATTGCTGGAAATGATTGGTTTCCACTCAAAAATTCTAGATTTTCTTCTCATTATACATTTCTAGAACAAATTGATCATTTCCAGTGATAATTTGACTCGTATTCACCTTGAAGTGATGTTTTGAAAGCAGCCATTTTGATTGATACCGTGAAAGTGTAAATTTCTATATCTTCACACAGGGGGATACAGTTTCTATCTTTCCGCAATTTCTTTGATAATCGCAATTTCTTTGATAATCTGTTGTTTAGCGTATAATAAAATTGAATATCAACTTAAGATTCGAAATTGAATCAAATCTCGAAGTTTCGCAGGCTCCTAGCTAAACCTCATGTTCAATGTTCATAAACTTTATTTTGAATCCTGGCAAAGAGGACATCTTTTTTTTATCAAATAATGATTTTTAAAATTCAACTTTGCAAAATAAAAAAATTGTGGGTGTAGCAAATGTTGCATTCAAACCGTAATTGCTACACTGGACTGTTAGTTGTGTGTTCACATCAGTTTTTCTCTTTCCAATTTGAGATGCTTTCGGCATTGGATCCCCGGGAAGTGAAGCTGTGCTTTTTACTGTGGCAAAAAAGCCCTGTTTTACTGGTAAAGTAGGACCCAGTCACTAATGCTTGGGGTGGAAGTCCTAAAAAATGGGCAATATGGGTATAAACGATCTACTGAACTTGACTTCATCGCCATGTTGCATAGAAACACTTAATTAAAAGTCCTTCCTGTACAGGCCAAATGGTTCAAGCATTTTTAATTAAAAAATCCAGTTGATATCAGTGTTATGGTGTTCCTCGGTTGTGTTAGGATGATCCAGGTCGGAGTTAAGTACTTGTATGATACGATACTGATTCTGTTCATGTGGTTGGCTACTGGGGTATCTCATTTGTGTTGAATATCAGCTATGTGTTCTTTGATGCGGAGTTTAAAGTGGCGTTTCATTTCGCCAACATACTGTTTTTTAGCTCACCTGGCCTAAAAGGCCATGTGAGCTTTTCTCGAGCTCGTTCGAAAGAGGGGTCATAACCTATGTTTTTGAGACAAAAAATGAAAAAAAATTAGTTCTTCAAGAATTTTGTTTGCAAGTGTCGTCTGCTTTTCATGTTAGATAAAGGGTTAAAAGTCCTTGTATCCAAAAATACCTTTTTTCAAGGCTTTGAAGTATTTGAAACTTTTGCACTAGTCTAGAATGGTCTCGATATTCAACTACAACTGGGCTGAATTGAAATTTTAAGTTCGGTTTTGAAATGGGTATTTTTTTTAATGATTTACCTCAGTATCTATCCAGTATTTGGTATCATAAACATAGACAATAGTTCATTGCTCGGATTCGAGTACGATTTTTATCCTCAAGTGGGAAACATGGAGGATTATTTCAGGAGGCATTAGCTAAGTAAAATAATTCGCCCGGCATATGAGAGGATGAAAATCGTAATCGAATCTGTGCTGTGAACTTTTGTAATTATTTCATTTTCTTCTTATATATTTTCCCAAAAGAACCCTTTATTGTTTATTCTGTGGTTACTTTCAAAGCATATAAAAAAAAAAAAAATAGTTGGTCATCGCTGAGAGTGGAATACAGTGTGAGTGGGAATATTATTTGATTTGGGGGAAGAAAAATGACTGAAAATAAAATAAATACATGTACTCACCCTAATACCAATACCAAATGGTAGTTTTGATATACCACCAAACTGCAGATCACTGTTTTACAGCAGACAAAGCCAATAAATTGTTAGAATATTGTAAGTAACACCGGCAGTCACTATCGGTCATTTGATGTATCCAAAAAGCAGAGAGAAAATACCCCAGGGTATTTTCTCTCAGCCATTTTGTTACATCGATTTACTGGTGGCGACTGCCTTAAAATTACATGGTCCATGATGAATTTTGCATAATGTTCTGTTTTTTGCCCTTTTTATATTTTAACAAATGTCTCGAAAATTTTCAAGTCCCAAAATTTTAGTAGTTTTAGATTCCCTCGGTGCGGTAAATCGGTATTGACTCAATACCAATACCGAACGGTATTTACGGTATACTTGCCCATCTCTTTTTTTTAGCTCACCGAAGGGAGCTTAACTCATCACTTGCTGTCCGTCGTTGTCGTCCGTCGTCGTGAACATTTTTCAAACGACTTCTCCTCTGAAACCACTGGTCCAATTTTCACTAAACTTCTTGTGGATGTCCATTACTATATGGCAATTCAGGTTTGTTCAAATGAAATGGCCACGTCCCTTGGGGGCCACATCCCTTGGGGGCTCTGTATGGGGCATAACTCTGATAGCACCGTATGAATTATAGAAAAATTATTAAAAAATCTTCTTCTCCAGAACCAGTGGGCAGACTCTTTTGATACTTGGTATGCAGCATCTTGGTATGGGTCTGATTCAAGTTTGTTCAAATTGGCCCCCTGGATTCATATTTGGGCTCACTATGGAAGCCCAAATTCGAACTGTATTTCAGGCAAATTTCTTAAAAAATCTTCTTCTCAAGATCCAGCAGGCAGAATCTTTTGATATTTGGTATGCAACATTGTGGGGTGGATATGATTCAAGTTTGTTCAAATCGGCCCCCTGGATTCATATTTGGGCTCACTATAAAAGCTTGAATTCGAACTTAGTGCATTTCAGGCAAATTTCTTTAAAAATCTTCTTCTCAAGATCCAGCAGGCAGAATCTTTTGATATTGGGTATGCAGCATGCTAAGTGGGGTGAGATTCAAGTTTGTTCAAGCCAAGTCCCTGGGTTCATATTTGGGCCCACTGTGCTAGCCTGAATTATAACTTAGTTCAAAATGAGGAATTTTCTTTAAAAATCTTCTTCTTCAGATCCAGCAGTCGGAATGTTTTGATATTTGGTATGAAGCATCCTGGGGGGGGGGGGGGGGGGGGGGAGGGAGGGGGAGATTCAAGTTTGTTCAAGCCATATCCCTAGGTACATATTTGGGCTCACTGTGGGAGCTTGAATTGTAACTTAGTTTGAAATGAGGAATTTTTTTTTAAAAATCTTCTTCTTCAGATCCAGCAGTCGGAATGTTTTGATATGTGGTGTGTAGCATCCTTAGGGGGGGTGAGATTCAAGTTTGTTAAAGCCAAGTCCCTGGGTCCATATTTGGGCTCCCTCTGGTAGCCCGAATTATAACTTAGTCAATATGAGGAATTTTTCTTTAAAAATCTTCTTCTTCAGATTCAGCAGTCAGAATGTTTTGATATTTGGCATGCAGCATCCTTAGGGGGTGAGATTCAAGTTTGTTCAAGCCAAGTCCCTGGGTTCATATTTGGGCTCACTGTGGGAGCCCGAATGATAACTTTGTTCAAAATGAGGAATTTTCTTTAAAAATCTTCTTCAGATCCAGCAGATGAATGCTTTTGATTTTTGGTATGCAGCATCTTTAGGGGGGTAAGATTCAAGTTTGTTCAAGCCATGTCCCTAGTTCCATAAAATTTGTCTCTCATGACTTCATTCCCTTGTAGTGTTGATGAACCATGTCTAACTGAATGTGACCCCAGAAACTTCTTTGAACCACTTTGCTTGAATCACTTTGCCCGGTGAGCGATTAAGGCCCCTTGGGGCCTCTTGTTTTAACAATTAATGCATCAACATTTTAATTTCTGTTGCACAACAATCAATGCTGTGCAATGGAAATTAAAACTTTTAAGCATTCCTAAAAATTAACGACTGTACCAACTAAAATGTACTTTGATGATCTACTATGAGATATTTTACCTAATTGTTGAGTATGTCTATTTCTGAGCTCTATCAAACAAGATCCAATTGGTTGAATTCCTACACGTGTTATAGGAAAAAATTGTTGCTTTTAGGCCAAACAAAATTAAATATTTGATCCTCAAGCATTTTTTTTAATGAATGGGGGAGAGCAATTTTTATATTGATTTTTTTTATTCCTGATGGAATGGTAGCCAATGTAAACTCCAGTTGTGAGAGCCTAAAATTAAATTCTAGAGCTTGCATGTTGATTTCACAGTTTTCACTGATAGTTTTTATTGTAATAGTAATCATACAACACAAAATCAGTATAGGAAAACTAATATGGAGATCAAAAATAATAAGAGATTTTTAAATAAATAATACTCTTATTATTTTTCATCTTCATTTCATGGAGTGCTATCACAAAAATCGATCCTAGATCATTTCGCAACCACGGCTTCCAGAATTTTAATTTACTTGGAATTTCTCCGAAAATAACTTGCATTTTTCTGAATTTTCTTTAAAATATCATGCTATTATCATTTATTTACAAAGTAATTATTCTAATTTCCCAATAAATATCTTGTTAAATGTAAACTTGATTTCAAAACAAATGATTTGGCATGGAAGTCAACACGAGTTCTTGAGAGTACTGGCAAACATTCCTTTGATGTCTGATACCAGAGTAATGCTCCTTGAGTGGTAAACATTGCTAAAATGTTCTTTTGAAAACACCTTTGGAGGTGTCAAACTTTTTCTTTTTATATTGAATATTACAATATCAGTTTACCGTGAGAAAGCAGCAGCTGGCCAAAGTGTTATTATTATCACTGGCATTTTTTTTTTATTTATTTAGTCACTCTAAAGTTGAGATACTACCTGTTTGGGTTAAAACTACCTGTTTCATGTTCAGATACTAAAACGTTCCCCTGAATGACCCAAAAAAATCACTTTGTTATTGTTTTTTGAATTTATTTTGCACATACATAGGAGAATTGTCGCATTTCGCAAAGAGAATAACAATACTCTCACTGTATACGACATATTGCATCACAAACTGCAATGCGATACCGCTGAAATCACCCCTGTGATGGTTTTATACATTTTGAATTTTGCCTCCGAAATAAATATGACATACGCAATCTGAAAAAAGAATGCGCTGCCGCCACAGTATCAAGAGATTAATTTTGTTTAGCCTAAATTTAGGTATTTTGATAGTGTGTCCAGGTTTAAATGGCCATGACTCTACTTGTGTCAATTAACAAAGGTGAACACATGCTCAGTTTAGACTATGGCAAGCTTTTAATGTGCAAAAATTATGATTTTCATTTAAAAATCGAAAATATTCTTTTGTATGTGTAATTATTATAAATATATTATGGCACAGAAAGAAAAAGAGCCTGCAATATATTGATTTTTTTTAAGTTCAGAGCCCCACAGATGGCTTTGACATTTCATACTTATGTCTTTAAGAGTAAAATTAAATAATTAAATAGTATTTTCATAAAATGATCTTTAATTTAATGTAAAATTTTTATTTTATTTTCATATTTAAATGTTTATTGTTTTCCAAATTGTAATAAGAATATTTTTGTTGAAACATGTTCAGTCCTGGGAATTTATTGACTCTCTGTACACTGATGTCAAAATATCAAAATTTTGGGCTTCAAATTTTTTCCCTTAATGCAACTAGGAATTTAATCAATTCAGTTTAATTCAATTTCAGCTCAAATGAGCTCTGTCACACAAGACTGAATTGATTAAATTCCTTGTTGCATTATAGGAGAAAATTTGCAGGTTGAAATTTTAATATTCCGACATCAGTGTACACAAAATTAATTGATGCCTCATACACGGTACTGCCTTAAAATATACAAACATCTTTCTTGGTGATGTAGTTGCATTATGGGAAATATTTGCTCGTTGAATTTTTTTTTGTTTTGGCATTAAAGTGCTGAGGGTTAAATTGCTCACCTGAAACAGTATTGGAAGTTTGTTGACAGTTGCAGTGCACATTAACCTTTTTGATGACTAGGTTGCTGTTACTTATTGTATGCCTCTATGGGAACCCAGAGAAGTTGAGCAGTGCTTGTTTACTGTGGTAGACAAGTTCTGTGTTAGTGGTAAAATAGGATCCAGATTCTGTGGAGGAAGTCCTCAAATGTGAGCTGCACAGGTGCAAATGATTATCTATGCTTGACTTCTTTCCTATGTTTCAGTCATGAGATAGCTCTAGATGCTGAAAGTGAACTTAAAGACCAGTGAATATATAAATTGGTTAAATTACTAGTTGGACTATAGGGAGCCTTTGCTGCTTGAAATTTTGAGATTTTAAAATCCGAGTACTGAGAGTTAAATTACTCGCACAAAACGGCATTAACCGTTTACCCAATGCAATGGCCAAAACCGGCCATCACTATTCACAAAATTCACCATTCAATTTTCATTATTTTTTTCATTTTTTGTCTCAAAACCGTAGCTTATGGCCTCTCATTGGAATGAGCTTGTTGAGCTCGTTCCAGTGAGGGGTCATAAGCTATGGTTTTGATGCAAAAAGTAAAAAAAAATAGTTATTCAGGAATTTTATTTGCAACTGCTGTCTGCTTTCTGCGTTAGGTAAAAGGTTAAACATTAGTTTGCATATTAACTCCTTAGATGACTTGGTTGCTGTTACATACTGTATTCTCCCCTTGGGAACCGAAAGAAGTTCAACAGAAGTTTATGTTTTACTTTCAGCAGGACTCCGTAACAAATGTCCTTCTCTTTGGGAAGTGAAGCAGTGCATGTTTACTCTTGTAAATAAGCTCTGTTTTACTGGTCACCAATGCTTGAGGTGTAAGTCCTCTAAAAGGGGCAACATGGGTATAAACGATTGACTGGACTTGACTTTTTCTCCATGTTGTGGTCACGATTAGCCATTGTGTAGAAATATGTGACCTTAAACACCAATAAATAAATAAACAAATTTCCTGGGGTGGAAGTCCCCCAAAGTGAACATCATAGGTATAAACAGTTACTACACCCGACTCTACTTTTGTGTTGTCATTCTTCATGATGTAGTTAACCTTCTGCACACTGATGTCAAAATACAGAAATATCAACCTGTCCATTTTTCCCATAATGCAACAATGAACTCAATCAATTCAGTCTTGCTTGACAGAGCTCATTGAGCTCTGTCAAGCAAGACTGGATTGGATTAACTCCGAATGGCATTATGGGCAAAATTTGCTGCTTGAAATTTCTGTACTTTGACATCAGTGTGCATAGGGTTAACTGGTCAAGTGCTGAAAGCCACTTTGCTGGCTTTACACTGTTTCCATCAGCTTTTTTTCTTAGCAGTATAAAATAAAAGTTTATATAAAATTATTTTGCTACAATTTATTGGAGAGTGTCAATATTGTAACAAAACAATTGTTCACAGACAAAATCTTGCTAAACTAAGGCTTCCCTTGCTGGTGGCATGGTATCTTTGAAAAAAAAAATACTCGTGTTTCAAATCACTTTTGAAAAATAATTTAGCACTCCAACAGTTAATAGATGATCGAAGTGGCATTAACCCCCTGCACACTGATGTCAAAATATCTCAATTTCAGGCAGAAAAAAATTCCCATAATGCAACTAGAAATTTAACCAATTCAATCTCGTTTGACAGAGCTCATTGAATTGGTTAAATTTCTAGATGCATTATGAGAAAAAACAACTTCCTGAAATTTTGGTATTTTGACATCAGAGTGAAGGGGGTTAAATACCAACAAATTAATAAATTTAACACGTTGGGTAGATGTCATCTAAAGTGGGTGATATTGGTAAACATGATTGGTCACCATACTGTCACAAACTGCCACTTGTATATTGTTTTGAAAAAGTTGCTGCTAAGTACATTCTTCCTTGAGAGCTCAACCAGTAAGATGCATTTATCTTGGCATTGTTTCTCCATCATTGTTGGCTATCTGTACTTGCAGCCGACAATGATGTAGAAAAACTGTGACCCAGTATATTCTCAATATTTTACATTGTTGTTGGCTGCCTGCACAGGCAGCCAACAATTATGTAGAAACGTTAAGTTATCCGCAGTTGTGTACATGTTTTCAAGGCGGTAATTATCATAAAAATTAATCTAAACCGCAAGGATTAAAGTTGTCTAGGTATTTTTTGGTTACAATTATGATTTAGTCATTGGTGCTGAAAATGTCATTGAATACCAACAAATAAATGACAACTGAATATACAGGATGCAAGGCCAGCAATTGGATAATGTTATGATTGGTTATCTTTGATAAGAATTTATTCTTTTTCTCGGTGCCTCATCATGGGAACCCTGGAAGTGGAGCAGTGCTTGTCTACTTTGATAAACATGCTCTGCTCTGCTCTACTGGTAAAATAGGACCCGGTAATCAGCGCCTAAAGTGGATTTCATAGGTATAAACGTTTGGCCCAACTTGACTTCGTAACTGATGTTGTCATGATATAGCCATAGATACTGAAATTAACCTTAAACACCAATAAATAAATAAATATTTTATCAGTGCAGAGTTTTGGTACTGTGTAATTGTACAATTTGAGCCTTGATTCAACTATTCACCACGCGTGCGGCTAAATCTGTCTAGTGTTGGTCGCAATATTGTTTTTTAGCTCAACTTGACAAAGTCAAGCTGAGCTATTGCCATCACTTCTCGTCCGTCGGCGTACGTACATACGAACGTCCACAGTTTCCTTTGGCGCACCTCACAGGTCGCATTTATGACCAGATCGCTTTGAAACTTTGTGTGCTTGTTTGGGGTGACCTCTAGATGGGACCTATCGATTTTCTTCCATTTCCGACAAAAATTGTTGCCGCAGCCAACGTTCTTAGAACTTAGTTTGGTCAGACCTCAATATTTCCCTTTGTCACACCCAACAGGGCACATTTATGATCGGGTTGCATTGAAACCTGGCGTGCTTGTTTGGAGTGACCTCGAGATGGGAGCTATCGATTTTCCTCCATTCCCGCAAAAACTGTCGCCGCAGCCAACGTTCTTAGAACTTAGTTTGGTCAGACCTCAATATTTCCCTTTGGCACACCCTACAGGGCACATTTATGATCGGATTGCTTTGAAACCTGGCGTGCTTGTTTGGGTTTACCTCTTGATGGCAGCTATCGATTTTCTTCTATATCTGCCAATAAATGTTGCCGCTGGCAACGACCTTTCATGAACAGAAAGTTGGCACACCCTGCAAGGCACATTTATTATTGGATCACTTTGAAACTTGGTACGCTTGTTTAGGGTGACCTCTAGACGAGAGCTATCGATTTTCTTCCATTTCCGACAAAAAATGTTGCCGCGGCCAACGTTCATAGAACTTAGTTTAGTCAGACCTCAATATTTCACTTTGGCACACCCTACAGGGCACATTTATGATCGGGTTGCATTGAAACCTGGCATGCTTGTTTGAAGTGACCTCGAGATGGGAGCTATCGATTTTCTTCCATTTCCGACAAAAAATGTTGCCGCAGCCAACGTTCTTAGAACTTAGTTTGGTCAGACCTCAATATTTCCCTTTGGCACACCCTACAGGGCACATTTATGATCGGATTGCTTTGAAACCTGGCTTGCTTGTTTGGGGTGACCTCTAAATGGGAGCTATCGATTTTCTTCCATTTCCGTCCGTCAAAAAATGTTGCCGCTGGCAACTATTGTTGAACTTAGTTTCGTCAGGCATCAATATACTCCTTTGGCACACCATACAGAGCACATTTTTGATCAGATCGGTTTGAAACTTGGTATGCTTGTTTGGGGTTACCTCTAGATGGCAGCTATCGATTTTCTTCAAAATCTGCCAATAAATGTTGCCGCTGGCAACGACTTTTGGTGAACAGAAAGTTGGCACACCCTGCAGGGCACATTTATTATTGGATCACTTTGAAACCTGGTATGCATGTTTTGGGTGACCTCTAGATGTGAGCCATCGATTTTCTTCCATTTCCGACAAAAAATGTTGCCGCGGCCAACGTTCTTAGAACTTAGTTTAGTCAGACCTCAATATTTCCCTTTGGCACACCCTACAGGGCACATTTATGATCGGGTTGCATTGAAACCTGGCATGCTTGTTTGAAGTGACCTCGAGATGGGAGCTATCGATTTTCTTCCATTTCCGACAAAAAATGTTGCCGCAGCCAACGTTCTTAGAACTTAGTTTGGTCAGACCTCAATATTTCCCTTTGGCACACCCTACAGGGCACATTTATGATCGGATTGCTTTGAAACCTGGCTTGCTTGTTTGGGGTGACCTCTAAATGGGAGCTATCGATTTTCTTCCATTTCCGTCCGTCAAAAAATGTTGCCGCTGGCAACTATTGTTGAACTTAGTTTCGTCAGGCATCAATATACTCCTTTGGCACACCATACAGAGCACATTTTTGATCAGATCGGTTTGAAACTTGGTATGCTTGTTTGGGGTTACCTCTAGATGGCAGCTATCGATTTTCTTCAAAATCTGCCAATAAATGTTGCCGCTGGCAACGACTTTTGGTGAACAGAAAGTTGGCACACCCTGCAGGGCACATTTATTATTGGATCACTTTGAAACTTGGTATGCATGTTTTGGGTGACCTCTAGATGTGAGCCATCGATTTTCTTCCATTTCCGACAAAAAATGTTGCCGCGGCCAACGTTCTTAGAACTTAGTTTAGTCAGACCTCAATATTTCCCATTGGCACACCCTGCAGGGCACATTTATGATCGGATTGCTTTGAAATCTGGCATGCTTGTTTGGAGTGACCTCTAGATGGGAGCTGTTGATTTTCTTCCGTCTCCATCGAAAAATGTTGCCGCTGGCATCGACCTTTGAACTTAGTTTAAGTCAGACATCAATATATTCTTTTGGCATGCCCTACACAGGGCACATTTATGATCAGATCGGTTTGAAACTTTGTATGCTTGTTTGGGGTTACCTCTAGATGGGAACTATCGATTTTCTTCGATTTCCATAAAAAAATGTTGCCACTGGCAATGACCTTCGATGAACTTCGTGCAGTTATGCATCAATATTTCGCTTCTTGCACACCCTGCAGTGCACAGTTTTGACCAGATCACTTTGAAACTTGGTGTGCTTGTTTGGGCGTGCTCTATATGGGAGCTATCGATTTTCTTCCATTCCCGTCAAAAATGTTGCCGCTGGCAACATTCTTAGGACTTACTTTAGCCAAACCTCAATATTCCTCTTTGTCCCACCCAACAGGGCACATTTACAATCGAATTGTTTTGAAACCTGGCATGCTTGTTTGAGGTGACCTCTACATGGGAGCTATTGATTTTCTTCCATTTTCCGTCAAAAAATGTTGCCACTGGCAAAGACCTTTGATCTTAGTTAGTCAGGGATGAACATATTCCTTTGGCACGCTCTTCAGGGAACATTTATGGTCAGGTTGGTTTGAAACTTGGTATGTTTGTTTGGGGTTACCTCTAGATGGGAGCTATCGATTTTCTTTCATTTCCGTCAAAAATAGTTGCCATTGGCAACAACCTCTGATGAACTTAGTAAAAACTTAGTGCAGTTAAGCATCAATATTTCCCTTTTACACACCCTGCATGGCACATTTATGATTGGATCGCTTGCAAACTTGGCGTGATTGTGTGGGGTGACACCTATATGAGAGCTGTCGATTTTCTTCCATTTCTGTCAAAAAATGTTGCGCTGACCTTTGAACTTAGTTTAGTCAGACCTCAATATTTCTCTTTAACACACCCTTCCGGGCACATTTATGATCGGATCACTTTGAAACTTGGTATATGTGTTCGGGGTGACCTCTAGATGTGAGCTTTTACTTTTTTTCATTTCCATAAAAAATTATTGTCGTTATCACCAGCCTTTGAACTTACTGCTTTGTGCAGAAACTTATCCCTTTTGCACTCTTTTCAAAGCTTAGTGCATTTGTGCATTAGCATCTTCCTTTGGCATGCCCCAGAGGGCACATTCTTTATCAGGTTGTTTTGAAACTTTGTATGCTTATGCAGGGTGACAAAGATAGGAGCTATTGATTTTCTTTTCATTTCCATCAAAAACTGTTGCTGTTAGCAACAATCTTTGAATTTATTGCATTTGTGCATCAACATTCTTTGACATGGCCTACAGGCCACATTTATCATAGGATTGTTTTTTTAACTTTATGTGCTCATTAGGCAAGACCTAAATGAGTATTACACAGGCTCTGTTTTACACTATGGTTTACTGGTAAAATAGGACTCAGTCACCAATGCTTGGGAGGTGCAAACCCTCTCTAAACTGGGCAACATGGCTTATTAACGCTCACCCCTGGTCTTGAGTTGATACTCATGTTGTGGTCATGATTAGTCATTGTGAAAAATATGTGACCTTAAACACCAATAAATAAATAACTAATCAGTAAACAAATACATAAAAAAGGAAATAAAGTCGAGAGACAAAAGTAAATAGGCAAAACCACATGTATGTTTCAATGAGTCGTTTTGTATTCAATGAGTCAGATGTGCGTAGGAAGAAAACGTCGAGACCGACGTTTTCTTCCTACGCACATCTGACGAATTGAATACAAAACGACTCATTGAAACATACATGTGGTTTTGTATTTATTACATGACCCAAGCACCTACTGACCTAATTTTCTTTTCTGTCAACGGTGGTAAACACCATGCACTTTATGCAGTCGCATTGCATAAAAAAAGTCCCGGTTGGAACAGGTTGGTGTGCAATACGGAATTCCGTATTGCACAGCCGTATTGCATAAGAGAGACTGCATGGTCATGTAATAAATGTCCATGACTAACATAGTTTTAAGTTTGTTATGACTTATGTACAGAGAATGTCATTGTGAAAAATGTATCTACACTTGTTGGTTTTGTATATATTTTGAAAAGAATGGAAGTCTCCAATAAATAAATCATTGATTAAAATAATTTTCTTTCTCTTTGTTACTCTGTATCACACTTTTTTATGATGGCGGCAGCTCGCCCATCCATTAGACATCTGTTGTGGCGTGCGTTGCTTTGGAAACGAATGCTCTTCCACATTGCTGAGATATGGTCTGGTGGTGTGTTTGCTTCAACCAGAATACGATCGTGGAATAGTTGGGGTTCTGTGAAGCTTTCATTCGATCGAAATCGTCCTGACTATTTGATTCGAGTCGCGTGTCTTCGGAAATTTTCAGTTCGTAGAAATATCCAATTCCAAGCACAGGTGCACGGCACAAGCTGTGAAATCGAAGGAAAAATTATATTTGATAGCATTTTTGAATCGATGCTGACGTGCCCCCATAATGGTATATAAAATTAATTAACAAGGTACACAACTCGCTTTTCGAAAACGATAGCACTCATCTTCGTTATACCCGCCTCAAATTTGATTCACATAACGTATCCACCAGTGCCAGTGGAAAGGGGAATGAATAAGCTTTACAGTGGTGTATTGCACGATCGTTGGGTGTTCTTGGGTTGTTCATGATAAATGAGAGAAGTCGCAGAAAAGGCCGAAAAACATTTAGTCGGACAATATAGTGGAAAGTGGGTTACGAGCGACAATTATCCGATTTATTAAAAATAATTCGAGGTCCCACTGTCTATGGAGGGCAGATTCAAATATTAACCGTATACCTTTATCAATTACTCATCTCGGATCCACATTTATTCATTTCTGGCAATCACATTTGCCGTTTATACATTTTTTAACCTTTTCTTGGAAACTCACGAAGCCAACGGCGGCCATACAAGCTAAGATTCTCACAAAAACATCCCATTGGCTACTATTTAAACACGCCATGGGAGAATGGGGGAAATTCGCCGTATCTATGGACGCGAAAAAACTTCATCAGGTTTAAAGTGACGGCTAGAATTAGAAAGTGTACAAACAGTAAATGTGATTGCCAGAAAAGAATAAATTTGGATCCGAGATTAGTAATTGATAAAGGTATACGGTTAATGTTTGAATCTGCCCTCCAGAGACAATGCGGCCTCGAATTATTAAAAATAAATCGGATAACTGTCGCCCGTAACCCACTTTCCATTGTACACTATCTTGTCCGACTTGTTTTTCGGCATTTTCTGCGACTTCTCCCAGTTATCATGAGCAACCCAAGAACACCCAACGGTCGTGTAATACACCACTGTAAAGCTTATTCATTCCCCTTTCCACAGACACTGGGTACGGCAAGATGCGTTATGTGAATCAAATTTGAGGGTGTGGGGGGGGGGGGAGGCGGGGGTGGTATAACGGCGTTGAGTGCTATCGTTTTCGAAAAGCGAGTTGTGAACCTTGTTAATATTTATATACCATTATGGGGGCACGTCAGCATCGATTCAAAAATGCTATCAAATATCATTTTTCTTTCGATTTCACAGCTTGTGCCGAGTACCTGTGATTCCAAGCGTCTCTTCTTGGACTCTTCTTTTATCATCAGGTCTCCCACGCGGGAGACCTGATGATAGAAGAAGAGTTCAAGAAGTTTCCGCTCCCGAAACTTCATTGATTTTCTCCCGAAAAAAAATTTTTTTCTGGGGACTATTAAAATAGCCGGTGTCCGTCCGTGCGTCTGTCCCACTTCGGCTTCCCGATGATAACTTGAGTTATAGTTGGCCAAATCAAATGAAATTTGGTACATAGATGTATCAGCAGAAAATACAGATCAAGTTCGAATCGGGGTGCGGTTCGACAATTTTTGCCAGAGTTATGCCCCTTTTTCGACTTCAAAAATTCATTTTTTTTAGTTTCTCGATGATAACTTTTGTTATAGTAGGCCAAATCAAATGGAATTCGGTATGTCGGTGTATCATTCCGTTATGGAATAACCCGCCTTTTTCATCGATTCACCGTTTTTTTTATGATTTGCCTTTGCATAGAATACTTGAGTGGAGACTGACAGTATCTGGGAGCGCGGTGGCTCAGTGCTTATGGCACTGAACTTCAAACCGAGTTGTCCACGGTTCGATTTCCTCCAGGGGTCACTGCGTTGTGTCCTTGGGCAAGGCACGTAATCCCTATTGCCCACGTGGGGGCACGGTGGTGCTGTGTACTAAGGCGTAATGCACGTCGATGGTGCTCTTGTCTTCAACCAATGCTAACCTTGTTTGTGTGGAGTTAGTAAGTTGTTGATTCTGACATGTTCGCCGTGGCTTGGTGGTTCTCTCCGGGTGCTCCGGCTTCCTCCACCCGTAAAACTGTCCGACACGAGGTAACCCTGGTTGTTGAAAGTGTCGTTAAACTGTAATAAATCTACCGCTAAGAGAATGTGTCATATTTGCAACTTGAAGAATCTTGAGTTTCGATTCGGTACTATTCGATCCGAAATTTGAGATTCACAGGACCCCAAGAATAGAAGTGATGGTCTGTATCCATTTTGATCTTTTTGTTGCCTGGGGGCGCGGGGACTCGGTGGCGTTGCGGTAACCGGTTCTCGTCAGATTACCGAAGTTAAGTATCGTCATGCCCGGTTAGTCCTTGGATGGGTGACCGTCTGAGCGATCGATTGGGACTCGCGTGTGGTGTCCTTGAGCAAGACCCTTAACCCCGATTGTCCACATGGGGGCACGGTGACTCCGTGTATTAAGGCGTAATGCACGTCGATGGTGCGCATGTCTTCAACCAATCTAACACTGCCTGTGCTGCAGTACGGAGTTACGATGTTGGGGAGCTGGCAGCTACTCGTCGTTACTCGGTGGTTCTCTCCGGCTTCCTCCACCCTTAAAACTTTTACCGTCACGATATGACCCTGGCTGTTAAAGTGTCATTAAACCCTGATAAATAAATAGTTGCCTTGGAGCGTGTGCCAGCTATTCACCGACCTAGACTATATTTGACCACCTCACAGGTGTGATGTCAAAGTAAATTTTGAAGGGGTGTGTTCTCTCTTTCCGGAGAGCCTTTAACATTCGCCCGAATGAGTATTTGTTGCTCTATTTTGGGCATTCTGGTCCACTCCGTCTGTTCATTCCGCTTGAATATTTTTGGTCTGGGTCAAAATATCCATTTTCACTTACCCTCTGTGGTTTTTTCTCCTTTCCTGTTCCCAGTTGACCGTTTTGGACCCATCCTCCCGACCCCGACTCCATTCTATCAACTTTCTGTGTACTTATGTTCCACTTACCTCCCGACTCGGATCTGAATTCTGTTGCATACTTCCCGACCTAATCAACCTATCAAACCGCAAGACACAAACACTTTCAACTGCTCAAATCCTCCCGTGTCGCACATGTGTCGTAGCTGCCCATGAATGGAAGGGTGGGTGGGAGAAGTAAGCCAACTGGGGGGGGGGGGGGGGGGTGAATAGGGGACAGGCTCGTTACAAGGATTTAACCCTTTGCCTAACACGAAAGACAGACGACACTTGCAAACAGAATTCTTGAAGGGCTATTTTTTTATTTTTGCGTCAAAAACAGACCAAATATACCAGAAGTCCCGATTTGAATTGTCTTTTAAAATGAATATTAAATATAGAATAAAAAGGTACTAGGGCCGGTAATCAGATTTAAACCACGAGTAGGATGAGAGTTTTAACAACTCGGCTCTGCTGTCTCTCCTCCTTGCCGGCTGAACGAGAATAATAAACATGTGGCTGCTGTGACCAAGAAACCATCATTCAATTCACGAAACCATTATTCAACACTCCTGTGGCTAGCCCCCATTACCACTGCCGGCTTCTTACCATTAAAGCACTACAGTTGGTGGTTTCCACTACAATTGTCCATACTATAGTCGAAATTGGGCAGATTATGGCCAGGAAAAGACTGAAGACAGTCAGTTGTTGTGTCAGCGACAGGACAATGTGGGTCCCGGGGGTAGCGGGGGCTCATGTGTGAGTGAGGATAGGTTGGGTACATAACATACCACTAGCGACCACCAGTAATAATCTTCCCGTATGAGGATGTGAGAGGTGTGAGGAGAGGCCTCAATGAGGACTGTCCTCCTAGCCCTCTAATCCTCATCTCACTCCCAACGATAACCCAAGTGATTGCTACTAGTGATGACCAGTGATCATCTCCTCTTATGAGGATGTGAGGAGTGTGAGGAGAGGCCTCGACTTATTTATTTATTTTTTTATTTATTCGGGGAAGAGGGGTCCATAAGACAATACAAAAACCTTCGACCAAACATTTGACTCATGCAAGGATATTCTCACAAAAAGACACATTGACAGCATTTGGTTAAGAAATACAGATACAATTTTCTATTAATAATTGTATAATACAACGAATTAGTTTCATTGCTCTACTTGAAAATATTTTATTACATTTTGCAACGTTTTTCCGGTCGATGTGGTTGCATTTTGTAATAATTGTTACATTTTGCAACGTTTTTCCAGTCCATGTAGTTGCATTTTGAAATAAACTTCAAACGCGGTGGGAGAGTGGCAGTTTATTTTTCTAAACAAGTCAAATTTAAACGAATGCCTCGGTTAGAGTTTGATCAATCGATGCTTTGGTTCGAAATCACAACCGAAATGAAACTTATGTTATGCGTAGCTTATCGCTCAATTCAGTTTTCTACCGAGGGCTACTGGATGAAACATGAACGCGCAATTGAGGACTCATTTTGTACTAACCCATCACTGGTAATTACTGGTGACTTGAATAGCGACCTTCTCGATCCATCAAGTGCACTCAACGAGGTTATTGATACATTTAACTTAAGAAACACCATAACCGAACCGACGCGGACCACTTCTCACTCAAGCACTTTACTTGACCCAATGATAGTCAGTGATAATGTCAAAGTCTTGAACAGTGATGTACTGGACCTCGGGGTCTCCGACCACAAGGCAGTTTCCATGACAATTCAGACTGGTATTACAAAACGGAAACCAACGACATGACAGGTCTGGAACTATAACAAAGCCAACTTTCTTAAAATGAATAATTTTATATCCCAGACAGAGTGGCAAACAATTATTAATAGTAACAACAGCCTAGACACTTCACTTTACAACTTTCTGACACGGTTTCTTGAAATTGCAAAAGAATGTATACCGTGCTACGATATTACTATTCGCCCTTCTGATAAGCCATGGTTCGATTCTGCACTGCGTCGGGAAATTCGGAAGAGAGACCGCTTAAGGCAACGAGCCCTAAAAAGTAATAATTCCACTTCTTTTGAAAAATATAAACATATCCGTAATAAGGTAAATAATATGAAGAAAAAGGCTAAATCTACGTACTTCTCTAAATTAGACACTTCTCTCTCTATAAATCGCGACCCGAAAACGTTTTGGCATACCGTTAAACAACTATTATGTAATTTTGATAGTAAGTCTCAAGTTCAGCACCTTGAAACTGTGACTGACGCTGGAAATTTGGTAACTATATCCAGTGATCAACAAATGGCTAACTTGCTTAATACAAATTTTCTGAAAAATAGCGAAATCCACGACGAAGGACATGACCTGCCCATGTTCCGTTCCAAGAGCCCAGAAATTCTTTCCGACATTAATGTTACGGAATCAGACATCTACGAGATACTATGCTCGCTAGAAATCAATAAAGCAGCCGGCCATGACGGCATCAGTAATCGAATGCTGAAGAGACACGGCAAACATTATGCAAGCCACTCCTATTATTATTCCAGCAGTCACTTACTTCTCGCACGTATCCATCAGACTGGAAGCTGGCGACAGTTATACCAATCTTCAAGAAAGGCAACACCCACGACCCTAACAACTATAGGCCCGTTTCTCTTCTTAGTTGTGTGAGTAAAGTGATGGAAAAGGTTATCTTCAAGAAAGTATTCGACCACTTTCACAACAATAATCTGTTCTTTAAATACCAATCTGGCTTCCCACCGAAACACAGTACTGTATTCCAGCTACTAGAAATCTACCACAACTTATGTTTAGCCTATGACAACCGTCTCTTCTCACTAGAGGTTTTTTGTGACATATCAAAAGCATTTGATAGAGTCTGGCATAAGGGGCTTATTTTTAAATTGAGGTAATATGGTATTACAGGATCCATCCTGGAATGGTTCGAAAGCTACCTGAGAAACGTCAACAACGAGTAATAATAAATTCTGCTTATTCTGGCTATCTCCCCGTTAAGTGTGGAGTACCGCAGGGATCAGTGCTGGGACTGCTACTCTTTTTGATTTACATCAATGACATTTCTGAATATATGTCCTCTGCAGGTTCGTGTAGGCTATTCGCAGATGACACATGTATAACAAAAACAATTCTGATCTTGATCAGCTCAGTATAGATATTAACCTTGAACTTAATGTTGTATTAGAATGGGCTCAGCAGTGGCTCGTAAATTTTAACCCATCAAAAACCAAGGTTATGCTATTTACCAGGAAAGCAGTAGCTGTGAGTCCAGGTGTGAGATTTGGGGGGACATTTCTGGATCTCACAACTGAACACACACACCTCGGACTAACATTACAAGCTGACTTGAACTGGAATACACATATTTCCAACATATGCAAGAAAGCTAACTCTAGGCTTTCCCAGTTGAGAAGACAAATTTACACTGAGCAGAAAAACTCTTGAAATAATGTACAAGTCTTTTATACTTCCAATAATAGAGTACGCAGACGTAGTATGGGCCGGAGCCCCCGATTACTTACTTTCTAGACTAGATAAAATACACACGGAAGCCGGGAGGATAATAACTGGACTCAATAGGTCGGTACCGTCTTCGAGAGTACTTTTCGAACTCGGCTGGGAAACCCTAGAACAACGACGAAAATTGCATAAGATGGTGACCTTCTTCAAAATTATTCATGGGGATGCCCCAAAATACCTCCTGGAACTATTGCCCCAGTCATTCCAGGACTACTCGCCATATAACACACGTGCTCGTTCGAATTTCAAAATTCCTCTGATGCACACTGAATTATTCAAAAATTCTTTCTTCCCATCTTGTATCTCAGAGTGGAACTCACTTCCTGTGGATATAAAGAACCTGGAATCTTTAAGTGAATTTACTACGTATTTCAAAAGCGAGGTATGTAGGCCACCATCGAATTTTGGAATCGGTTCAAGAGAGATGAACATACTGCATTGCAGACTACGTAAAGCATGCAGTGATTTAAATTTTGACAAATTTCAGTTATTCGAGAGGTTTAGTTGCAAATTCCCTCTGTCTTTCTTGATGGGTAAGGTGTTAAATACGATTGGAGGATCTTGACTTACCCGTATCGTGTTTATGAAATAGCTGCACACGTTGGATCTGATCATATATATTAGTGTCACGAATATACTATTGTCACGTGAGAACCATGGGGTTCTATCTCCCGGTGGAAGAGAGAGCATTGTGGTTGTCAGATGACAATATATCGCTAGACGAAGCTTACCTTCTTTATATGTGATGACAAAACACTGCATGCACCTTGCAGTGATGGGGCTTTTCTGGAGCGATGCGGCCTGGTGAGTTGGCTGGAGACAGTTTGATATTTGATATTTGTTTGATGAGTACAAGGTATCAGTCCCCCTCTTTTCTTCCTTCTCTTTTCTTTCGCTGAATATCTACCATATTAACACCATTGGAATCTTGAATAGCGTATTGTTTATTATGATGTGTTTATATTGAAAAAAAAAATGCTGCATTTACTTGTTAATCGTATACAAAGGAGAGGACGTGTTTTAAGTGTTGAGCACTTGTTGTCCAATCCTTTTTGTTTATTTTGACAAATAAAATATGTTTAAACTAATAAACTTCAAACATCTACGAAACTCGCTCAAATACGCGTAGAAATGCTCATAATATATCCTAAGACAGTCGTAAAATCACTGAGATACACATTTATTTTAATACTTGTGTAATAGCATGAATTAGTTTCTGAATGTCTGTTTGAAAAAAGGTTTATTACATTTTGCAACGTTTTCCCCGTCCATGTTGTTGCATTTTGTTATAATTATTACATTTTGCAACTTTTATTACAAAGTACTTTGCAACAGATGTGAATTTCTCTCTATTTTTAAGGGAAATTCTTATTTTTGTGTTCCCACTAAGCATAGTCGCCCACGTTCAGTAATCGGAATTATTTCTGACACACCTCTACGACACGCATGAGATGGAAAACCCTGTTATGTTCAGATTTTAACTAAATTTTAGCTTGTTTGCCAGAGTTCTTAGAGCACTGTCGAACAGGATGGGATTGGTTAACTCTATTTCATTACACAGTCCATAGAGTAGCTTTGAATAATGATTCTTAACGGAACGATATATCACTTTCGATACCCCGTGATGAACTTGAGAATGGGGGCAGTGCTTGTTTTACTCTGGTAGAAAAGTCCTTATTTATTGGTAACTTAAAATACAGTAACCAAAGCATTGGATGGAAGTCCTCTAAACTCGACAACATAGGTTAGTAGTATAGCATGTACCCGAACGGCCCCCATTGGCAGGATCTCATGCAGGATCTCATAAGTGACGTCATAGTCACGTGACCTGGTGACGTCATGTTGTGTTGTCATGGTAACCCGCGTGAGCGGCCATCTTGTGACGTCATCTCCATAGTGATACGTGGTGTTAGCGCGCATGCGCAGCGCGTGTTGTTAGGGTGACACGTGTTTCCGTCGTCCATTTTGTATACTGGAGGCCGCCATCTTGGTTTCTATAGTAGCACATGGTTGCTATGTTACCTAAAGCCTACAATAGGACAGGGGTATGTTTTAGGGGTATGTTCGATTGAATCGGAGTATTTTCTGGAACGACTTCCCTTGATAATTACCACAAACAACCCGACAATCCCTCCAAATCACCAAAATCCACCCAAAATCACCGAAATTGACTTTATTTCCCCATGTTATTGGTTTTATTGACTTAGCACGTAGTGCTATAGTACTAAGGGGGTATAAGGGGTGCGTTCGATTGAACAGGAGTAATGTTCTGGCTTAGAATTCTCCCAGATTCCCTTTTTTGGATCCCATGACGTGTTATTTCCCAATTAAGAATAGCACGTAGTGCTATAGGACAAATTTACCCAGAATTCTCTGCTGTATATGTATCCTCAGATAAGTATCCTATAAAAGGTATCCTCGATAGGTATCCTCAAATAATACAATGCCGGGCCATAGGTATCCTCAAATACTGAAATGAGTCGAAGAGTCGTTCGAGGAGTCACTCGAACGAGCAATTACTCGATAGCTCATTTGCTCGACGGACTTCGAGTCATTCGAGCAATATGCCGAGTCACTCGATCGAGCAATTGCTCTAAGGCTCATTTGCTCGATGAGCTTCGAGTCGTTCGAGCAATGACTTATCAGTAACTGCTCTATAGCTTATTGGCTTTGGAAATGATATTGGCTTTGGGAATGATATTGGCTTTTGTTGTACAGAAGGGAGATAACTCTGCATACAGGTTATGGGAAATCAAGCAATCTGATTGGTTGGTTATATAAATGATCTAGATAAATGAAACAACAAGAGTACTTGGAATAGGGTCAGAACTAACAAGAATAGACTAGAATAGCTAAATATAGTAATAATAAGGTAAACTGTTCCAACTAATAGGCTCTTCTACGCTACTGGAGTATACTCCAGGACAAAGGAACATGGCCAGGTAGAGGAAATCTATTGCATATACAGATAGAAGCAGAGAATTCTGGGTAAATTTTTCCTATAGCACTACGTGCTATTCTTAATTGGGAAATAACACGTCATGGGATCCAAAAAAGGGAATCTGGGAGAATTCTAAGTCAGAACATTACTCCTGTTCAATCGAACGCACCCCTTATACCCCCTTAGTACTATAGCACTACGTGCTAAGTCAATAAAACCAATAACATGGGGAAATAAAGTCAATTTCGGTGATTTTGGGTGGATTTTGGTGATTTGGAGGGATTGTCGGGTTGTTTGTGGTAATTATCCAGGGAAGTCGTTCCAGAAAATACTCCGATTCAATCGAACATACCCCTAAAACATACCCCTGTCCTATTGTAGGCTTTAGGTAACATAGCAACCACGTGCTACTATAGAAACGAAGATGGCGGCCTCCAGTATACAAAATGGACGACGGAAACACGTGTCACCCTAACAACACGCGCTGCGCAGGCGCACTAACAAGATGGCCGCTCACGCGGGTTACCATGACAACATGACGTCACCAGGTCACGTGACTATGACGTCACATATGAGATCCTGCATGAGATCCTGCCAATGGGGGCCGTTCGGGTACATGCTACCCAACGCTGACGATATCAAAATTTATTATTTTCAAATTATGTTTTCAAATTTTAAAAAAAATTTCAACAAAACCATATCATGTAACGCCTCGTTGAAACGAGCTCGTTGAGCTCGTTCCAAACAGGGGTCACATGATATGGTTTTGTCGAAATTTTTTGAAAAGTAATATTTTTTCAACTGCTGGGAGCGCGGTGGCTCAGTAGGTAGAGGCGCAGGCTGCAAGCCGAGAGGTTATCGGTTCGAATCCCATCTGCGGGTACCCCGTTGTGTCCTTGGGCAAGACACTTCATCTCCATTGCCCGCGTGAGGGCAAGGTGCCGTTGTGTACTAAGGCGTACTGCACTTCGATGGTGCACTTGTCTTCAATCAATGCTAACCCTGCTTGTGTGGAATTCGTATATTGGGGAGCTGACAGTTGCTCGCCGTTGCTCGGTGGTTCTCTCCGGGTACTCCGGCTTCCTCCACCCGTAAAACTGTCGCGGTCATGATTAGCCATTGTGCATAAATATGTGACCTAAAACACAAACAAATAAATAAATATTTTCAACTACTGCATTTGCATATTACGCGGGTGGATGCGGCCGATTCGTTGGGTAATAGACAGCAGACCCAAACTGTAGTTATCACTCCGGACGCACGCACGCACGCACGCACGCAGCTGATTACAAAATGTCTGTCGGGGAACAAATAAACCAATAAAACTATTGAGAGTTCTAAAAATAATCGTCCACTATTCCAATGCAATATATCAGCACTTTCTAAAATTAGCCGTGGATGATTCTTCGACTAACGGAACAACTAGCCCTTTTAAGAGATTTTTACCGGAATTCCGTTTCGACATTTCCAAGTTCAAGAATGGAAATAAATCCAAGTCCATGACAATAAGTAGGGTACTTAGGATTAGAATCCTGATGGGTATTAATTTTCTTCTATGTGTGTTCGATATACCCGGTATTATAAAACTAAAAACTAATATATCTAATGTAAAAACTTGCTGTCAGGGGAATAGCGCACGTCTGGCGATGGCATTGTTTGTTTTTTATTGGATTTAACGTCACTTTCAACAGTTTTACGGATGTAGAGATACCCAGAGAGAACCACTGAGCAGCGGCGAACAACCGCCAGGCTCTCCCATTTACTAATTCAGCTCGAGTTAGCAGCGGTTGAAGGCAAGTGAACTATTAAGGTGCAGTACACCTTACACTCTAAAAAAACAATACATTTTGGTATTCTAGGATACCACCAGTATAGGAAATACCGAAAACACCGAATATGGATAGACTCCCATATATTTCGCGCGTATAATATCAAATGAATGGTTGTGGAATACCTAACTATTATGTCCCCTGTATATCCAGCACGCGAGCAAGTGGGCAGTCAAGTGCGCGCGTCGTCGTCTGTATCAACAGAGGTAACTAGGTACTAAACTTTTGATTTCTTGGAGCACCATAGGTACTTCAGCTGGATTCTCCAGAGAACTCATAAAGTACCAAACTTTTGGTGTCCTAGAGAACCAAAACGAAGTACCAGACAGTTTTGGTTTCTCAAAGTAACTTTACAGTTTGGTTTCTTGAAGCACCAACAATGTTTCGGTTTCCTGGAGTACTATAATTTTGGTACCCCGCACGGGACAAATTGAGTACCACATTTGGTATCACACAGTATCTGAAGTTTTTAGCGTGTAGTACATAGTGTCCCCGTGGATTAAGTGTTTTGTCCCAGAACACAACGCAGTTACCGTTGGTCAGGGTTGGACCGTCGACTTTTTAATTTAAATATTAATTCTCTAACGACTGACCAGAATGCGAGAATCGATTCACGCAAAGATTCGCGCAACAAAACCAGTGAGAATCCTTGTAGATTCTCCTTGGACCTCTGCTAGGATTTACGAGAATTGAGTCAATCTAACCATTTACCGAACATAGCAGAAGCAAATTAACCAATACAAGGCTAACATGACCTAAAATATCCTGACACTTTGTCAATAAAATAGTAAAAATCGGGTTGTCATCGGAACCGGCCCAATGAGCCGTTCCAATGGCATCCATATTTGTAAGGTTTTATTGATAATTAATGTTTATTTCTTTAAAAAATTCAATTTATATCTTAAATATTAATAAGCTGTGTTGGATAAAGTGCTAATATGTGTTATCGGTATACAAAAGGGGTTCAACCATCCTGGCCTAATGGGATCCTGGAGCACTCATAGCAGGTATGGATTCTCGCAACCGTTTTCGCGAGAATCCAAATGGATTCTCCCAAATTTAGATGAATTGAATTCCCTTCTGGGCCACCGCCGACCCAGTCTCGGTAGGTAAAACTATCGGAAAAAGTATAGTACCCCTAAACCAATCGTAGAAATAAAGAAAAAAAAACGTGAGATACAATCTTGTTGAGCGGCATTGAACTTCAAACCGAGTGCTCGATTCCATCCTCGCCCGATTGCCGATTGCCCACGTGGGGGCACAGTGGCGCTGATGATGGTGGTAGTTTACTGACAATAACGTCCACATGAGACAGATACCAGTAAATAATAGCAATAAACAATATAAAGTATCTAGTACTCCATACATGTATATACAGGCCTGGCATTCTGAAAAATGCAGGAGGGCAAAAAATCGCTCTCCTCAATCAGCTTAGGAGAGCAGTTAGCTTTACACAGCATTTTAAGTATCCAATTGAACGAACTCATTGAAACTGAAACCAACAGACTACATCAGTGATTTTATTAACTTTACTAAGGTAAAGCGAAATCTCTTAGACATCTGGATGTCTCACTCAACAACCGAACACACACTTGACAAGACCTGTGTGTGTACCCAGACCTGTTGTCCAAGAAAGTCATACGCCTACCACTACCACCTTCAACCCCCCAAGGGGGTTGAAGGTGGTAGTGGTAGGCGTATGACTTTCTTGGACAACAGGTCTGCTTGAATCTACAGTCACATCCTGGTGCAAGTGCTTCAAGTGACAGGATAGTAGTAATGGTAGTATATTATAGTGTCAATATTCCTTGAATAATTACCCCTCAAACTGTGATGTCAGTTGTTGAACTTGAAACTGACAGAAAAAAAATATTGCTGTGACCCATTTTGCTTCAAATGATTGCAACTGTGTTTGGGTTTGGTTGCAGCCATTACCTTTTACCACTAAACCACTTTCAAAATGAAATTACGTGATGTTATGTGTCTTCGAAGTTAAATTACATTTTTGCTTTACAACAAAAATTTAATGTGAGCATAATACATGTAATCTCAATCATCCCAGACCAAAATATTTAGGAGGGCAATTTTTCGCTCTCCTTAATTCTTTCAGGAGGGCAGTAAGGAGAGCTAAAAAATCGCTCTCCTGAAATTGCCAAGCCTGTATATAATCAACACTTATTAGGTGAATCATTTCTTTTTCGAAGAAATGATCTAACCATGTTGCAGATGACGTATCATGTATCTATCACTTCTCTTGTTACTCATTATACATATGAATTTTTGTTTGTCGCTCATGTTTGTCAAGTTTTGATTTAGTTAGTTTCTCAATTTTCGCGAAATATTGTTTTCTGAGTTCAGTATATATTGGACATCTCATGAGCTCTTCTGTTTCGATTTCTGAATTACACCTTTTGCAAATCCTTTAATTAAGAGGTACTTTGGTTGCTTGTGTCGCCCTTTCTCACTTTCCAATAAATGGCTACTAATTCGAATTTCAGAAAAGAGTTTTCTCAACTCCATATCTTTAACATTTTTCAAATATGTTTCTTATTCATAATGAGATTTAAATTCTCTGTATGTTCTTAGTTTGTTCTTTCCATTTGGTCTATCGTCATCAGGGATGTAGCGACAGGGTGGGGCGGGGTGTGGGGGACACCCCCCCCCCCCCAGCTAGGGGTATTTTTTTCAATAGTTGGAAATTCCGAGGTCAAAAATCAAATAGTTCGAAATTCAATAAATTAACATTGTTCATGAAAAATATTAAAATTCCAACTAATGATGAGAAATTTTGATCTTTTATTTCCAACTGGAAACCTGAGTATGAATCCGGTAAATTTTCTGACCCAGACACATTATAAATGATGCTTTTTCCGTTTCAGGACTAGTGAAAATTTTCAGAAGGGTTCATAACCCTTTACCCAACGCAGACGATTTAAAAATTCATTATTTTAAATATCATTTCTTTTTTAATTTTTTTAAAAAAAATTTCAACAATACCATATCATGTGACCCTTCTTTGGAACAAGCGCTGCAGTGCAACCACCTATCGAAACCACTCACAGTTGGAATTTACACCGGTGGCACCCCTCCCCCAGCTGAAACCCTCTCGCGACATCCCTGATCGTCATCAAATAAGGTTTTATTGATAATGTACCAAAGCGTAGTGCACGTTTCTGGTGCTCCTGTCTTCAACCAATGCTAACGCTGCTTGTGTGGAGTTAGTGTGTTGGGAAGTCTGACAGTTGATTGCCGTTGCTCGGTGGTTCTCTCCGAGTACTCCGGTCTTCTCCATCCGCAAAACTGTCTAAAACGAGGTGACCCTGACTGTCGAAAGTGTCGTTAAACTCCAATAGATAAATAAATGAACATTTCTGTTGTGAGCTAACTCGGTTATCGGGTATGAAAACACAATCTCTCATTTGTACCCACCAATCTGTATACATGATTATGAAGGCTGCTAATTGCACTACCCAATTGTTGGGGATGGGTGCTCGTTGGTAAACATAATAATAGTAAGTAAATCTCTCCCTTTAACCCTTTACCTAACATGAAAAGCAGACGACACTTGTAAACAAAATTCTTGAATAACTGATGAATAACTGATTTTTTTCATTTTTTGTCTCAAAAACATAGGTTATGACCCCTTATTGGAACGAGCTCGACGAGCTCGTTCCAAAGAGGGGTCATAACCTATGTATTTGAGACAAAAAATGAAAATATGATTAAAATTAACTGGCGATTTTTGAGAATAGCGCTGGTCGGTTTTTGCCGTTAAGTTGGGTAAAGGGTTAATATTTAATGCTGGTACGTTTTTCATTTCAAAAGCAACGTGCTCCTAACGTTTCGACACAATTGACAAACAAATGATCTGATTCAACAAAGAGTTGCTTCCCTTATAACATGGAAACAATAAAACTGACTTGCTTTTCGCATTGGCACACTGCATCCTGCCCTTGAAAAAAATTAATGCATTTTTTTATTGCAAGAGAATTAATGTGAAACGAAACGTTCAATCTAACCACAGAAATGGCTAACGAAAAGAGGAAAACCATCAGTTTTCAGAGAAACAAAAGCATCCACAATATGTGGAAATGAGTTTGCCTTCACAAGTTTGAACTTCCAATGCCATGAACACTACCCCGCATACTGGCCAGGCAATATTGAATAAGGCACATGACCCCCCCAAAATATAGTGAAAAACTTGATCAATATTCTTTAAGTCTGTTCCCCACCTGTAATAACATAGTTACTTGTGTTTCAGAAACTGATTTCCAGGAAGATACCTATCCAAAGAATAATGTCAATGCTATTCAGTGAGTTCTCAGGACACACCGATACCCAGTCTTATGATAGAGATAAGGCTTGTAGTCGGGACACTGACAATAATGGCTTTGATAATTTTCTACGTCTGGATTCCACAATGGAAAATCAAGCAGCAAGAGCTCACTGACCTATAGATCACCATTCATCTTACAGAGCCATTCTCCAAACTTGGACTAAACATGGTTTTAAACTAGATTATTATGACTTACGTTTCTGACATGAGTCGTGATTGGTTAAGTTGACACATTCTAAAAGTCATAGTACTGGAGTTTTGGAGAAAAACACGGGTACTATCGGAACGTTCTTCCCTGGAGACACGAGAACATAGAAAATGTAAGCTCCACTACCATTGATCAGTGTCGATTACGCACGCCCTGTTGGAATTTCTCAACACCAAACGCTGGCGCTGTGTCTGATTAACTTTTTTCGTCATCAAAAGACACAAACTTACCAACAAATATATCATCTTGAGTGGGTGTGTTTTCAATTTTTACTGCAAACAATGAATTCAAAAGAATCAAAATTATTAAAAACTCCCGTGTTGCAGCTGATATTTCCTTCAAGGCGACGTTTAAGGTCACGTCATGCGCCGAAGCGTAACGTCTTTTATGAAGCTACTGAAAAAATTCAAGCGCTCACGAAAAATAAAACTTTCAGATCCACACACATGAGGTAATTACCGACACTGACTTAAATAGAGTAGATTTTCTGTTTATCATTATACCCCTAACGTCTAATTATAATAGGAATCGGTAAAAAAAATAAATAGTGAGATTAAACACCTCGGTGATTAACCCTTTACCTAACATGAAAAGCAGACGACACTTACAAAAAAAAATTCTTGAATAACTAATTTTTTTCATTTTTTGTCTCAAAAACATAGGTTATGACCCCTCGTTGGAACGAGCTCGGCGAGCTCGTTCCAACGAGGGGTCATAACCTATGTTTTTGAGACAAAAAATGAAAAAATAATAAAAATTCATTGGCGATTTTTGAGAATCGCGCTGGCCGGTTTTGGCCGTTACGTTGGGTAAAGGGTTAACATTTCGTGTGAACTTGAAATTTACAAATGAATTTTCACAAGCGCAAAACAAAAGTTGTTCTCGCTCCACTAGTGAGTATAACAAAAAAGCTGTTCTCGCTCCACTAGTGAGTTTTACAAGACGTCATAATTACATCATGTCGCCAACAATCCCGAAAACTATTTTGTGTCGATGTACACAACATCCTGGATTTGTCAAAGGCCTTTGACACCATAAATCACAAAATACTATTAGGTAAACTGGAAAAATATGGTTTCCGAGGAGGCACCAACAATGGTTTAGAGGTTACTTGTCCAACAGGTCTCAATATCTTACGTACGGAGAACGCAAATCGGACTTAGCCAAACAAAGTTGCGGTGTAACACAGGGCTCGATTTTAGGCCCTATTCTTTTTCTTTTATATATAAATGATATAAGTAACTCAACACCACTCAATCTTTTATCGTTTGCCGATGACACCACTGCACACTGCTCGGGCTCCGACAATAATCCCATTACACCGTATTTCAATGACGAGCTCCAGAAACTTAGTTCAGTTAATGCTGAATGCTAAGAAAACCTCGTACATCATACTTAATCCAACTAAAGGTAGGAACAATAATCTTTGTCAAGAGGTAAAAATAAATAACCAAAATATTAACAAGGTTGGGGCCACCGAAACAGAAAAATCTGTGAAATTCTTAGGAATAGCATTGATGAACACTTATCCTACAAGGCTCACATATCCCGATTATGCTCGAAAATAGCACGCGCAAACTATAGTCTTAACAAAGTTAAAATTTCCTTTTTGCTCCTTCCCGAAACTATGGAATGCTGTGGATGACACAACTCGTAATATTAGGGACAGAAGCATGCTTAAGAACAACTTAACTTCCACATTCATTTCCTCATATTCCAGTTATGTCAGCTGCAACAATCCCTACTGCCCCGATTGCACTTCGTAAACTTCGTAATTTGGAAATTGTCAAAGTCGTGGTCCGCGTCTAAATCTAGAATCCTCGTCTTGTGCAACCTGTCGCGCTTCCTCCTTACAGTGGTGCTATGTAAAATACTATATGGATACAATTAAGAACTTGCAAACAAAAGTCTAAACAAATAAATCATAACATTCGTCATCCTACGATAGTGATGCAGCTAACGTAGACACCACGCCCAAACATCATGACCAACCTCTTTGTCGCAGTCTAAACGATACGAACTTCACGTTGGGACTTGTTGCAGCCCTAGGGTGTTATGATAAGTAGTGGAGGTAGTCCTATGGGCAGGTTGCTTCTTGCCTACCTTGAAGCACCGTCTTTCCGCTGGCGAAAATGAAGCACTGTCTTTCCGCTGGCGAAAAGGAAGCACCAATACTCGAATCCCAGAAAAGTAATGATTCGATCGTCATTCTCCATCATGTGTCACATAATTGGCTCTAAGTTCATTCTTTCAGTCACGGTCTGTTTGCAATCACCCCATCTTCTTCCAGGGGGTGGCAGGTAGACAGCCAATCTGGCTATGCCACTTCCCACGGTATACTTCTCATTACATTTGTGCAATATGTTTATTTGTAACCATTTTACATGTATGTGTACCGTGAATAAAGAATCTGAACCTGAATCTGAATCCAATGTGATCTGTGTCCGCAGAAACAGCCACCAGGTGATTGTGTAAACAGATTTCTTGCGTGGAATGGGCGTCGGTTTGGATCGTTTCAGTTGAAGCTTCAAATGAAACGGATATAATGAAAAGAAAATCTAATGTTTTCTTGTGAATATTGGATTAATCTCATTCGTGAGTGAAAGAATTTGTATTTTCACTCGCAGCAGATCCTCTGTTTATTATATGCGTCGAGGCATTTTAATACACAATATTCAGCTCAATACGACCCCAAATGCGTACGTTTCAAAACAATAACAAAGATCAGCTGATTGTTCCTTCAAGGCGACGTCATGCGCCGAAGCGTGACGTAATTTAGGAAGCTACTGAGGAATATTTCTCGATATCTACCGAGTCGATAGATATCGAGAAATATC
This sequence comes from Pictodentalium vernedei, assembly GCA_031216915.1. Classification (NCBI taxonomy): domain Eukaryota; kingdom Metazoa; phylum Mollusca; class Scaphopoda; order Dentaliida; family Dentaliidae; genus Pictodentalium; species Pictodentalium vernedei. Next base: position 425,915,033 of record CM062292.1, read on the forward strand.
TTCTAGATAATGTGCAATAATTCACAGGCTGGCATATAATAAAATGCAACTCTACAACAGCAAGATAACTATTTCAGACACATTATTAAGTATCTTGAAGACAACGAACTGCCAAACTCTCAAAAGTTAGAGCTCAAAATTCTCTAAGAGGGCTCAGACTTCATTTTTATAGATACTCTCCTGTTTCATTTTCGACTAGCGAAATCAAAGTGAACTAAAAATCTGAGTAGTTTCCAGCTTGTCATACCAAGGACATTTTTGCCTGTGATCCTAACTTTATGATTCACCTTTGGGAGCACGTGGAGGGATAAATGACACATTTGGAGAGGATACCTGAACATTATTATTCCCCTTCGATTGCTTCTGTAGTGGCCGCGTACATTATAAATTATTGTGATGAACTGGCGGTAGCGTAGTCTGAGGTTTGCTGCTCAGAGCTTATGTTCAACAGATACGCGAAGCGTCGAGGTTGAACATACTATCCGAGCCGCAAACCACAGACCATGTTACCGTCAACTCATCACGATAACGTATATGTTCCAATAAGATACTACCCATATCCCAAAACCTACATCGTGAAACACGAGAGACTTATTTTCTAAACTTGTGGTCGTTAAAAAGTTGCCTTGTCCAGGGCACTTTTTTCCGATCACAGGTTTACTAAGTAAAACTCTCGTGTACCCCACGACGGCACTGGATGAATAATCAATGAACCAGATAAACTCATTCCATCTCAGTTCAAATCGTAAATCGGTTTGTAATTTAAGCAACACTTCACCTGGAACACCACCTGCTGCACGTGTGAAAAATCCAGAGAAATGAAGCGGCCTGTTAGTCACTCCGTTGATGAAGCAATTACGAAACGGGTGACGCCATTTCAAATATTTCGCGTGGTGACGTCAGACGGTAACATTGGCTACTGGAGCCGTAAACATAAAAGAAATTACGCCAGCTCTCATCCAATCAGAGGGCGAGGATTTTATTCTTATTGGAACATTAGATCATGTTTGGGTCCTCCACCATGTTGGGGACGAGTGCTCATTGGTAGAGATAATAATGAGAACTCTTTCCCTTTAAAATTTAATGCTGCCACGTTTTTCATTACAACAGCAACGTGCTCATTGCGTTGCGACACAACTGACATAAAAATGATCTGATTAAAAAAGAGTTGCTTCCCTTATAACATACAATCAATAAAACTGACTTTCGTTTCTCATTGGCACAGGCAAAACCATGAAACGTGTACAATCGTTTTCAATCCTGCAGTTGCAAAACTTTTCAAAATTTATGTTTTCCTTTCTAACCAACATTGTTTGCTGCTCTCTGGAGGATTCAGACTAAATTCACTTTGATCATTCCCAGGGGTTCAAGAGGTTCAATTACTTAAAAGATTGAGTCGGGGAAAAAAACACAAATTAAGGCAACAAATAATTAATGTTCATCTTATTGATGTGGTGTTCTCACTACAACATTTATTTATTTCGAGAGAAAACGTAACAATAAGAACATATCGTATTCGGCCCTTTGCTGGATAGGCTAAGTGAGTAGAGTCCAAACATGCCTCAAGTCTAGTTCCCTTTCAGTAAGACATTTTGATTAGTTTGTGCTCAAACACAGTAAAACCATTCACCCCTAATATAGATACCCACGTGATTGGGGACATTCGCCTCCAAAGCAACAAAAAATCACCATATGGTTCAAAGGTGTCTGATCCATCCACAAAAGTGGCCCGCGAAAACAAGTGTTGTGTATGTAGACGAAGACCACAAAGCACCATGGTAATAACGTCACATCGACACTTCACCCCGACGCCCACTATGACGTCACATGAGATCATTGGAACGATGGCGCGTGTTTCAAATATTACTTGACCTTTGACTTCAGACATGTACTGTCGCCATGATGTGGCATTTGATGCAGATAGTGACTTTGAACACTAAAAAGAATAACGTTGACAAACATCTTTGTCTCGGAACAAATACTTTAACCTATCGTCGGCTGAGTGCTAGAATGTTCTATGTCCCATAGGGGACATAGAACATTCTAGCACTCAGGCGACGCTATATCAAGAAGACTCTGGTCAAATTACCTTGACAGTTACTGTCGTTTTTTGTCAAATCTCAAACTCCAAGCAGTCATCTCAATTTGAATGCGTCGCTAGCAGGCATGTCAAACTACCGCCGAAACCAACATAACCGGTACGGTACTGGGACGGGACAGAGCCTGCACAACATAACCGGTACTGGGACGGGACAGAGCCTGTAAAAATACAATTCTAGAGAATACAAATGTAAAAGGTTTATAGTATTGGCCCCAGGTTAGCTTCTCTATCTGGACGGATGCGCAAGACGTTTGTACAGAAATACCCGGGCCTCACTGTTTCAGTTTCACAATTTAGCATCAAATTTAAAAGAGTGATCTGTCATTTAACTATATATATATATTTTATTTGACAGGGGATGCTGAGCTCTCTCAGCCACAAGATATAATGAGCTGGCCGGCGGTCCTATCCGTTTCAGGATGGGAAGCCCCATTCGTGAGACAAAATTGTATTGCATATCAAGGAAGATGATCCTAGCATGAATATCTGACCCAATAGAATGATGGATTCATCGAGTAATATCACAGATTAAATCTCTCATCGGAAAGTGGGTATTTAACTTTACCAAACACGAATGGCAGGTGACCCTTGGAATCAAAATTCTTGAACAACTAATTTTTCATTTTTCTTCTTTGCATCCAAAACATAGCTTTTGCCCTTTTAATCCGTTCCAATAAGAGGTCATAAGTGATGTTTTTGAGCCCCCCCCCCCCCCAAAAAAAAAAAAATGAAAGAATAATGAAAACTGAATGGAGATTTTTGTGAGTAGTACTGGCCGGTTTTAGCCGTTGTAAGCGCGTAGCCAGGATATCAAAGTTAGGGGGCAACAGTAATATCTGGAGGAGGGGGGGGGGGGGTGGGTGCTAATTCAGCGATCTGAACTCAGCGTCTACTCCCCTACGTTGGGGGGGGGGGGTAGCCGCTAAGTTCAGACCGATGGAATACTTGGGGGCATGCAGAATAGGATGCGCAGCATCATCCGAGCCACGTAGCGACGAGACGGGGGTGAGTACAACAGGGGGACACTTCCTCTTTCTTTAGTATGTAATTTGTTTTTTTTTTGGGGGGGGGGGGGGAGCACCATAAACTCGTCGAGTTAGATAAAGGATTAATTATTTGTCATTATTTATTTATTTATTAGTGCTTTAGGTCATATACTTATGCACAATGGCTAATCATGACAGTTTTACGAGTAGAGGAAGCCGGAGTACCCGGAGACAACCACCGAGCAACGTTGAGCAGCTGCCAGCTTCCCAGCCTTGTAACTCCACACTTCAGCAGAGGCAGTTTTAGATTGGTTAAAGACAAGCGCACCATCGACGTGCAGTATGCCTTAGTACACGGCGTCCTCATGCCACCATGTGGACATCGGGGTTAAGTGCCTCGCCCAAGGACACAACGCGGGAGTCCGAATCGATCGCTCAGACGGTCACCCATCCGAACACTAACGTTGCTTAACTTCGGTGATCTGAATTATTTGTCATAAAATCATAATTGTGGCTACAGGCGTTCATATCAGTGAGACGGATTGCCCCCAAGCAGGCTGCACAAAAGTTTTGGGAGAAAGAATTTTACGGGTAGCAGAACATTTTTGGAGAGAAGAGGTGTGGGAGCACAGGGGAAACAGATGAGGCGGAATTGGGAATAACAAAACAAGGGTGAAGGATGGCTCGACCTCCGGAAATAAGAGAACTAAAAACGAGTGAAAGTCGAGGAGAGGGAGGATTCATAAAGTGCGATTCAGAAACATCGAGAGTCTCCAGAGAAATGTAAGCGAAATAGTAATAATTATCGAGGCCGAGGATTCCTTTACACTTTGTAAACTGAGCAGGGCTGGGAGCAGTTAACGTTTCAAACGTTCACGTTTTAAATTATTTAAAACAAAATTAACCAAATTAATAACGTTCAACTTTGAAGATTATAATTGTATATGTAGCTTTGTGTCGTTATCTTGTGTTTACCCAAGCCGGATCGCGCGTGTCGATGACGTCGAATTTTGCGGCAGTTGACGAAATTGAAGAACACGAATAATTTAGATGTCCGCCAATTATAGACGACCCATTGATTTGGAGGAGAGACCATGAAGCCCTCCTACCAACGTTGGCGAAGCTGGACCGCCGATATTTGGCGATACATCAATATCATCTTCATCCGGACGCATATTTTCCATGTAAGGACTTGTATTCGAGCAACGGCGAATGTCTCTTTCTAAGGATACAGCTGCAGCGATTGTATTCTATAGAAAAATGATATTTGAAAACGATTTTAGAATCGATGCTGACGTGCCCCCATAATGGTATATAAATATTAACAAGGTACACAACTCGCTTTTCGAAAACGATAGCACTCATCTTCGTTAACCCCCCCCCCCCCCCCCTCAAATTTGATTTACATAACGTATCCAGCAGTACCCAGTGTCAGTGGAAAGAGGAATGAATAAGCTTTACAGTGTTACGGTGACCTAAATCAGCCACCGTAATTACACGACCGTTGGGTGTTCTCGGCTTGCTCATGATAACTTGGAGAAGTCGCAGAAAAGGCAGAAAAACATTTAGTCGGACAAGATAGTGAGTGTACAGTGGAAAGTGGGTTACGAGCGGCAATTATCCGATTTATTATAAATAATTGGATGTCCCATAGTCTATGGAGGGCAGATTCAAATATTAACCATATACCTTTATCAGTTACTAATCTCGGATCCACATTTATTCATTTCTGGCGATCACATTAGACTTTTTTAATTTTTGTAATGCAACAGCGTTCCAACCCACACAACAGAGTTAATACAAAAGTTTCTGTTTGTTTGGGGCATTTGGTTGTTTTCCATCATTGTCGTTTTAATGTGTAACAGTTTTTCTGAGTACAATACCATGAACGTAATGAACGTAATTAAGTATTCCAGATTAAAGATGCAGAGAACCAAGAAGCATCTAGTTCGGAATGGATACAGAATATAAATGAAAAGCCAAACTCAGTATTTAAGCCGAAATTCAGACCATATTATAAGAACAAAGTAGTGAAGTTTAGTTTATTGTTTTCAGTTACTTGGTACTTTCAGAGAATCAACATCCGAGGCTTAGGACACTGTGCCTATAGCAGCATTAAAGCAGAACTTGTCCATCTCAGTAAAGAAACACTGCAGTAGTTCGCCAGGGCCCAGGAGAATACACCCACGTGCACTCTCATAAACACACATGCTTCATTATACAGTTTCGTGAATGCTTTCCTCAGTCGCTAGCGCCAATCTGTGTGAAGTGAGAGGAGATGAAAGGGTGGGCGAAATAAAACATATTTTAGTTTATTGTTTACAAACTGCGTGGGCCTTTCAGAGGCCCTGGGTCCAATCATACCAGTAAAACAGAACTTTTTCCAATTCAATAAACAAAAACTGGTGTAGGTCCCCGGGTGCGACATTTTTGTAAATTATTTTCTCAGTCTATGTACGTGTCGGGGTGGGTGCTTGCGTGGGTGAGTGGTGGATGCCAGGGTGGTTGGATGAAAGGGTGGGTGTAACCAAACAGTTAACACGACCCCCCCCCCCCCCCACACACACACACCTGGGAGATAGGAAGGATGACAGTCTGAGAAGCAGAACTTGTCCAACTCAGTAAACACAAAACTGCTGCAGGACCCCGCGTGCGTGCGTGCGTGCGTGCGTGCGTGCGTGCATGCGTGTAACCAAACAGTTGAGACAAGCCCCCCCCCCCCCCCCCCCCCCCCCGCCTCCCTCCTCACTCCTGGATGGTATCAAAGATTACAGTATCAGATTGATGGTATAAACACTCATATTGAAAATCTGCGCTCCTAATAAAACTAAAACACTTCGAGAAATGATTTTATTTGAGACGTGGTCTTCTTCACTCTAAATTTTAACTTACACGTATTTTGGAGGTAGCCGCCTTATATAAGAGAAATTCACATCCCTCAGAATCAAACAGTTAGGGAAATATACTTGACAGGGATCGAAAACATATGTCTAGTAAGAGACCGTTCTGTAGAGTCCGTGCTCATTTCATCCGGAGCGGTTTTTTATGAGTGTAAATGATGGATGCTGAATAAAATGAGCTGGGGTGGCCCTCTGGCAACTTTGGGCAACTCCCGCTAGTGGGCGCTTTCCAAGATGGCCACCAAAAATGCCAGTTTTGTCCTATATTTTGTAGAATATGACTGCACTTTGACTAATAGCAGACACAAAAACACCTAGTTTTCAATTGATATGAACTCGGTGTCATTCCAGAATTAATTCCACACAGTCTTGGTTGATGATTTCCACCTAACACCAGGGAAGCTTTCCAAAATGGCCGCCAAATGCCACTTTTGCCCTATGTTGTGCCAAGTTTTACTATATTTTCACAAATTGTGTGAATTTCGGGGCGGTTTTTTATGAGTTTTTTTTTTTTTATAAATGATGGATGCTAAATAAAATGAGCCGGGGTGGCCCTATGGCAACTTTGGGCTACTCCCGCTAGGGGGCACTTTACAAGATGGCCACCAAAATGCCAATTTCGACCTATATTTTGTAGAATATGACTGTACTTTGACTAATAGCAGACACAAAAACACATGGTTTTCAGTTGATATGGACTCGGTGCCATTCTAGAATTAATTCCATATAGTCTTGATTGATGATTTCCTCCTTACACCAGGGGAGCTTTTTAAAATGGCTTCCAAATGCCACTTTTGCCCTATGTTGTGCCAAGTTTCACTATATTTTGACAATTTGTGTGAATTCCATCCAGTTTTTATTTATGTTTGATTGACAAGCATTCCAAGATGCCGTTTGATTACTTACTATCCACTTTTTTGTTCATATCTACTACATGGGCCTCTTGAAAATAGCTACCATAAAAGTACCTCAGTATAGATTTATTATAATTGACTCCGCATATTTCTTCTCTTCCGGTATTTTGTCAGTCGTGAATCACAATCATGGTAAACTTGTTTTAGAAGAATAGAATGAGAGATGTATCATTGATGGTTATGGATATATGTTTGATGAACACCTTCCAACGAAAGCATTAGGTGGGTGCAGGTTAAAAATTATTTATTTTGTATTTGCAATTACATATTACCAATTCTATTTTTCTATTCCTAATGCATTTCAAGAGTAGAAATTACACGCCTCCTTAAGTGTGGCTGAGATGCCTTCTTTCTGCAAATGGTATTTGACTGAGAGAAGGACCTGAGTTGTATGCATGATGTCATGACGTAATGACATCACGTGGAAGTTCAACTGGAAGTTAAAGAAGAAAGGCCATGTTTGATTATGCCAATTCTTAAATTATGTAATTCAACCAATGATTCAACTTAAAGAAATCCAACTGAATTAAGATATTCTGCATTAAATCAGGTAAGACATCAATGATATGTTAATCTACACATTGCATAGAATATTACCAAACGCTCAAGCTTGCTGTTTGGATGGGTATGGGCTTTGATAAACATTGTCTGTATTAGACATAGTGTAATCTGAATAGTCCTCACAGGAGAGGGGTTGGTGGAGAACACTGTACTGTCCAGTGGCTAGCGGGAAAGTGCTGGCCGATTTTTTAATTTGAGCAGCGATCACTTGGGGTAGTTTAAGGTACCATCTGAATAAATTAGAGGAGACTGTAGGTGTCACATAATGCCCTCCCGTGGGTCCTTATTGACGAGCGTAGAGCTTTTCCTCATCCCCAAGGGGAGGGGGTCCCAAGCATGGGCTATATAATTCAGTTAGTGTGTAACGTACGAATTTTTACTTTCATGGGAAAGTCCTTCAGAAATTCTTTCTCTGAGACACCTATTTTATTCTCGAAAGAATTAATGGTAAAACGAATCTATTTAGTTGAGTCTTGTGTTGTAAGGTATGGGGTACACCTCGTTGGAATTTATTACCTCCCATTAGAACGCGATAATCAATAGGTTACAATATCTCTCTGACCATATACTTTTTGTTGCAGTGACAGCTTTATAATTCATCCCGTGCACTAAGTCTTAATTACCTCGTGTCAGTGATATGACACCGTGTAACTTGTCCAACACGGTTGGTTTTACTATAGCTCACCGTTGATAAAGAATTTACATTTTCTAAGATAAAGGGCTCGGCGATACATTCTTCGTTAACAGTACAGCCCCGTCGGAACGAAATTTATATTGGGGGGGGGGGGGGCTGATATTGCTAATTTGGGTGAACTGGCTGATATTAAATGGGTATGGGGTATCCAGATGCCGAAGGCATCTGGCGCGAGTGCTGAAGGCACGAGCTTTTTGAGAGAGGGGAGGGGGGGGGGGGGGGGTTACTCCCCCAGAAAATTTTTTGAAAAGGGCAATCAGAGGAAGCATTCTGGTAGCTTTTGAAGCAAAAACCTCTTGATTTTTTAAACGGCAAAAGTTGTTTTTTTAACAAAATGTTTAAAAAATCCCAATAGAACCCCATAACATTTGGGGACGGTTCTCACACCGGGCTCACCTGCAGGCCGTGGCCGTATTCCATCAAGCTAAAAAACAGTCAGGCCTTATGGTGGATTCATTAGTTTTATCATTACGCCAACGGTTGTCGTGGTCTTCTGAGCTGCCAAAGGAATTGCTCAAAACGTTTGCACATCAACATATGCAGGTGCATGTTATACATTCAGTGATACGTTCCTAATTCTAATCCAAGGGCGTAGTAAGCTAATTTTATTGGGGGGGGGGGGGGGGGGGTAGGATCTATATTCCCATGACGCGATGCGTCATCCGAGCGGCGAGTGGGGGTGAACACGAGAGGGGATAACCCCTTGTCTCGTTTGTGGGGGGTCCGGGAAAATTTTCGAATTTAAGATGTAAAAACATGCATTCTGGTTGATTCTGAGCAAATAAATTGTATATTCCTATGACGCGAAGCGTCATCCGAACCGCGAAAAGGCGAGTGGGGGTGAGTACGAGAGGGGGTACCTCCCCGTCTCGTTGGTGGGTGTCCGGGGGCCTCCCCTGGGAAATTTTTTTAATTTAAGATGTACAAATATGCATTCTGAGTGATTCTGAGCAAATACATCGTCAATAAGGAAATACGTCAGCTCTGATCAATTCAGCGTGATTTCCGAGCAGAATGACAGGAATAGTGAACATGCAATGAATTACCCTGTGGTTGCTTGGGGTTTAACATCGCTTTTCACAATTAGGCGAAAACACGACTGTCAGTTTTATTGGCTGGAAGAAAGCCCACATGGAACCCACTCAATCCAGTAATCATTAACAGTAATGTCGGAATATGGTAACCAGTGGGCATCCCGTGTGGAGAAACCACCAACCCAGCCCAGTAAAGCCTACTTTTGACAAATTTGTGGGGGTGGGGGAAATATCTCCCTTACCCCCTCCCCCCCAACCGGTTCCTACGCCACTGTTCTAATCTGAGTTCAAGGGAGCGCGGTGGCTCAGTTGGTAGAGGTGCAGGCTGCAGGCCGAGAGGTCCTCGGTTCGAATCCCACCTGCGGCAACCGCGTTGTGTCCTTGGGCAAGACACTTCATCTCCATTGCCCGCGTGGGGCACGATGACGCCGTGTACTAAGGCGTACTGCACGTCGATGATACACATGTCTTCAACCAATCTAACCCTGCCTGTGATGCAGTGCGGAGTTACGATGTTGAGGAGCTGGCAGCTGCTCGTCGTTGCTCGGTGGTTCTCTCCGGGTTCTCCGGCTTCCTCCACCCGTAAAACTGTCACGGTCATGATTAGCCATTGTGCATAAATATGTGACCTGAAACATCAATAAATAAATAAATAAATAATCTGAGTTCAATAATGTAATGTCCAGTTTTATTCAGATTACATCGGTTGCTCCCATCATGGATAAAATAACGACGAAATATGAGCAAATTATTGGGGGGGGGGGCTGCAGCCCCCCCCCCCCCCCCCAGCCCCGCCCCCCCCCCCCCCGGTTCCGACGGGCCTGCAGTATAATAGTCGATCACGTCTAGAGAAGAGGAGAGCTATCTTTTAATACAGTACACGTAATGACGTCTGGCCGGTTACGACAGGGTTATGTGAGGGATGGGTATCCAATTCACACACCTGGTCAACATCCGGTCCGATAAACTATCGTCTGACAGAATAGTTGGGATTTTGAATATCAAGCAAGGTGTTTGCCGAGAAAGTTGCCAAGAACTCCTCTGATGCACAGCGCGCGAATGGTGAAAATAATTCCTGCCTCTCTGGTAACGAAAGACGAACTTTTTTTCAGTGAACGTGTATCCGAAATTTTGTTTTGCATCAGAGTATTTTTACAAGTGTAGAGCGCTATAATTTAACCCTTTACCCAACGTAACGGCCAAAACCGGCCAGCGCTATTCTCAAAAATCGCCGATTAATTTTCAAAATATTTTCATTTTTTGTCTCAAAAACATAGGTTATGACCCCTCGTTGGAACGAGCTCGTCGAGCTCGTTCCAACGAGGGGTCATAACCTATGTTTTTGAGACAAAAAATGAAAAAAAAAATAATTATTCAAGATTTTTTTTTGCAAGTGTCGTCTGCTTTTCATGTTAGGTAAAGGGTTAATTAAGAATATATCACAAAGAAATCGTAAGTACTCTTCTGTGTTTGACTTACCCATGCCCAGCTGAAGTGTACCCGAGGAATCCATGGTGAATTTATCAAGAGAAACCACGAACTTGGTGTTTACCCTTTGCTCCAAACATTTTCTTTAAGCTTACGTGTGGGGGAGTGAATACGACCTACCTCCTCAGAATAAACATATGTGAGTCCTACTTAAATTCCTCTAGACGACTGGGATGCAACGATCGCGGCCACATCGATCCATTAACCCCTCTACTGTGCCACATAGGGAGGCATACAGAGACCTTGTCTATCGGGGAAATGCTGCCCAATTTTCATTTGGGGCACGTGGAGTATGGCACACGCTGGCCTGCACTCATTAGGGATTATGTGAGATATCTTATGAATACACACAATCCTTCAGAATTGTCAGTTGGGAACAAGCACTCGCTAACAAAGAAGTTTGTGAGGGTATGTGAAGCACGACACACACTGGCCTGCACTGAGATATCGTTTGATGTGTCATCAGAATAATCCACGTTACAGGGGCAGTGTGGAACATTACTGTCCAGTGGATAATGGGTTAATGCAATGCTAACATTCGGTTTCGGAATGTGGAGAGCCGCGCACACTGGGTTGTGCCCACATGGGGTTGTTAGGGTGTATTCTGAGTAATCTGTAGGAGGGTGGTGGTAGGGAACATGCAATGGTAAGTGTCTATCGAGGGGAGAATTCCAGCCAAATATTTATTTGTTGTATGTGGAACACAGCATACATTATATGCATTATTATTTATAAGTAAAGAATATTTGTTCGTGATATACCAATGGCGAAGTTCACGTTATGAGCTTACAGGGGTATGTAATGTTAGGGATTTTTTTTCACTGCACCAAGCGAAAGCCCCATCTGTGCAGTCCAAATAAAGCAGGGCTCCCTCCATGTCTTCATTGGTGAATTGTGCAGAGCTTGTCACTGGGAATCTTCATACTATGTATTTGTTTTTGTTTGAGATATTCATTAGTTTTGTTTTCCTCTCTTTATAATTTTCATTGAAGAGTGAAGAAAAACGCATTTTCCCAATTTTCACTTTTCGTCCAATATATGCAAAAACTTCACCAACAGAAATTTGAACCGCAGATTTAAAAATTTAAAAAAGCTCAGTTGCACTTTTTATGAACGAATGATGAAATTCGAGACGTAATGACTTCACATAAATTGACACGCTGGATTGATCTTATCAACCCATTTCAGAAGTGTTCAGATGAATGGTTCTCCAGCATCAGGAATGTAATAAATCTGTAGTTTGAGTATATTACTCCTCACTGGTCTTCAGTTTATAAATGTCATAAATAGCCAGAGGCTCGCCGAAACGAACAACTTGTTTCATAAATATCACACGAGAAAAACATCATTTTATATCCGATTTATATGACACACATTCACAAATTGAAGTGTACCCGTTTACCCCTATGACAACCATCCTGGGGGGGGGGGGGGGGTTGTTGGTGGGGGGTTTGTCTGTATCAATCAAACAGATTTTTTTTTTTTTTGCTTCAACATGTGTTTTGAAGGATGAAGGGTAATTTTATGCCCCCAATTACCCTTATGACCATCCCACCCCCACGCCCACAGCCGGGTTTGACTAAGATTTTTTTGGCTTCAAAAAAAGTTTTGGAGGCTTTAGAGTGATTTTAAGGGAAAACAAAATTACCTCTATGGCTCCCACCTCTGGGATCTATTTTGCACCCAAATGTGTTTTACAGGATTTAGAGTGATTTTGTGCAAAAAAATACCCATATGCCCCCGCCCCCACCCCACCCCATCATCGGGGTCAATTAGGAAAAAGAAATGTTTTGCTTCAAAACGTGTTTTAAAGGATTTAGAGTGATTTTATGCGAAAAAAAATTACCCCTATGACCCACCCCCATGCCCACTCCACCCATACTCCCCTCACCCCCACCCCCACCCCCACAACCAGGGTAAATTTTGTGAGAAAAAAATTGCTCTAAAATGTTTTAGGCGAAGCATGAATGATTTAGAGTAAAAAAAAGTAACTCCCATGTCCCCCCACCCCGGGGGTCAATTAGGCATTTTGAAGGATTCAGAGTTATATTTTGTTCAGCCAATCAAATTGTCTAATTTTGAAGTTAACCAGTGAAGTCGACGGAATGCTTTATTAATTGGTGACTTATATGAAATCAAAATATTAAATGTTTTAAAGCGAACAAATTGGATGAGTGATATGATAAAACAGCATGTGGCTAGTACGGGGGTGCTATGTATACATGTATAATAAATTGCACGTTAGTCGGGTGTTGTTTGAATACAGGAAATATTTTGTCTCATGGGAAGCTGAAAAAAAATTCCCCTTAGTTATGTCCAGTCGACTTTTTCAGACTGTCCACTCAACAAAATATTTCAGACATTCAAACAATACTCGTCTGATATACTAATATTGCAATCTGAGAATTTCCCTTTGGGGGGCATAATAACTCTAAACTAATCCCTGCCTTTACTATATTTCCAGGTGGAATATGCTTGGTCCTTTAATAAAAGCAAAAAAAAGAAAACTACAGGATGACAGTGACCAAAACTGCATATTATATTCTGAACCGTGCGCGGAAGAGCATCCTAATTATCCTGATAACCTTTGGTTGGAATTAGGGAATCTATGTCTAAAATGGAGGGGACTCGATAGATTTGGAAACATGTATGGCAATACAGAATGGTCATCAGGTCCAGGAGGGAAGTTCTGGCACAAGTCTTACAAAGCAGCACTTGCCAGGGATAGAAGCTTACAACAGGCAATTTCCAGATGTGTGTGTGCTGAAAACTATAAGGAGACACACTATAAAAAATCAGTGGATGAATAACTTTATGTTGACTCCAGTGATGAAAATAATTCAGGAAATGTGAATGTTATAGGACAGACGTTTGGTGTCCTACATGATAAGAACTTGTGTTTTATTTGCATGTTACCGCCTGACAACAAACACCCAGATCGTGACACTTTCCATATCATACTGAAAATGGATGCTTGGCTCAGATTCAAGGAGCGAGTTTTTCATCTTCCTGACATAAAAGTTAAAATGAGACTTATATGTGCAATTGAATCAATAATAGATCCCATTTCAGCTTAGATTCGGTACCACCACTCCAGCTGGTGAGATATCACGAGGAGTGATCCTCAACCGACCTATCTTGACACGAGTGAGAAAAACAAAAAAGAAGCAGTATCCAAATTCATGAAACATGTGAGAATCAGTGTGTTTGAAAATGGTGAGCCAAGAACCTTAAAGAGTCTTCTTTCGGATTATTTGTGTATTCTACATAGTGATGGTTTCGACAATGATCATCTGAACACCCACAGACTGAAAAAATGCTAGAGACTGAATTTGGTGAACGAATCGGGTTTCATGACTGTTACCATAAGAATAAATCTGCAATTGTATTTGACACAGCAGCGGGTGGGAGTTACGTTGAAGCAGCTGTTAACTGTTGGGGACTCACTGATGAACAACTGTTCAAAGTTGCTGCCGATCGCTTGCGTAAGCGAGTGAATACTTTCCCGGATTTTACTTGGCCCCCACATGTTGACACTCTGGATGAGCCTGACACTGTGGATCAGCTTCTGAAGGAATTTCTAATATGGCTATCAAATCCAGCTGAAAACATTGGAGAGAGTTTCAGTGATGACCCTAAAATCACATGTCTGTCATCGCTAATAACATCAGTGATACGTAACAAACGGACTAGTTTTCAGAATGAAATATCTGTCACACTGCATGGGTTGACGAAGAGCCGTGAAATAATTGACCGGCTCAAAAAGTTTGGAATAGGCATAAGCTACAAAGATGTACTTAATTTGCATGACTCATGGGCAAAATTAGAATCTGATGAGTGTTTGGTATGCCCAAAGGACATTGCAGAAGGCTTCCCTGGAACTGTAGTTGTCGATAATGATGAATTCAAGAACGATGATTTGACTGGTAGAAATACGTCACATCGAACAAATGTAATGTACATCCAACCCGATGACATTACTGGAATTCAAGACGAGCTGAACAAAAATGTTCTAACGATTCCTACACGATCAGAGATGAAGGAGCTAAGTGATTCCCGAATAATGAAAAAAACATATAAAACAGTGAAACAAGGTGTCCCGAAACATCATGTAGAGACAAAAATTAATGTTGACGGAGATGGGTCTAAAAGCATGCGCGATAACTTGATGATGTATGCTCTTGTTTGGAAAGATGTTGATAAAGATGAAGCTGATCCCAAAGAACAAACTGTGCCATCGTTTACTGGCTTCAACGCTAATCTCTATCCTAAAGCAATGCGATCAAATGCATATTACTTCTTGACATATCCAAAGTCTCCTTTCAAGTCTGTAATTTTCAACGTTATGGCGGGTATTGTTGAAGCTGCTGATTTGAAAGCAATGTCATTCGTCCAAGCTGCCGGTGATCAGCCTGTTTATGCCCTAATGGTGCGTCTCAAAAATGAAAATCCAGAAAGATTCAATTGTATCTTGCTTGGACCATTCCATATCCAATGCTCTTTCATCCATGTATACTGCGAATAAATTTCATTTCATTTCCATGCAATTTACAAGCGAATCAATGGGTGTGGTCTTTCTGACATTCTTGTTGCGGATGGTGTGATTGCAGATAGTTCACTTGACCAAGCACTCCGAGGAAAACATTATAATCTGGCAATGCGTTTGTTCAAGCTCATCCATGAAGCTTTTACTCGCAGATTAGTTTGGTGTTCAAAAGACAATGGTATTGTTGTAGATAAGGACATCAGTGAGATTCTCAACAATATCAGAAGCAAAGACACTGAAATGGATGATGGATTGGAAACTTACATGTCTCTCAAAGTTGACCCTCGTTTCCAACAATATGTAAATAATGTGTTCAGTATTGTCGAGTCAGTGAACAGCCCGATGGCTGATTTCTACATCAGTGTGATGAAGATGATTGAAATTTTATTGATGAACCTACACAGCATTAGGATTAAAGACTGGGGTGGTTTCAAAGCCTCCATTAGAGAAATGCTGCCTTGGCTCTTTGTTTACGACAATGACAAGTATGTACGGTGGCTAACAGAATTTTGGTTATCGCTTGTCGAACTCCCAAAACATATGGACAACTCAATGGCTCAGATATTTGCACAGTTGATGTCTGGAAATTCATATTCAAATGTAGGTCTGGACATGTGGATTGAATGTTCCATGAACAAGGGCTCTAAGATGAAAGCAGGATGGAAGCGGATACTCGGATGTGAAAAAAACACTGATAACACACTCCAAAATGCCAATAATGTAAACAAAGTCAGAAA
Source organism: Pictodentalium vernedei (assembly GCA_031216915.1). Taxonomy (NCBI): domain Eukaryota; kingdom Metazoa; phylum Mollusca; class Scaphopoda; order Dentaliida; family Dentaliidae; genus Pictodentalium; species Pictodentalium vernedei. Next base: position 425,930,994 of record CM062292.1, read on the forward strand.
CTATTTTCACAGTGGAGCAAATTCAACAGTGTGCATGTCTGATTCGCACAAAGAGAATGCAAAGTCACGCATTGAGGCTGATGAAAAGCAGTTCAAGACATCAATGCAGTCATTGATGAATTTGAATGCAATCCTTTTGATTGTGGAAACAAAATTTTGCGATCACTGCATTCTGGATTCTTGGCACCAGATGAACTGGCTATTGATTTCAAAACTGCTCATTCTGACGGAGAAGAATTTCTCAGGAATCTCCTAAAACAACGATATTTTTCAAAGGAAAAATCTTTCGACGATGTCATTAAGCGGAAACGCCGATCTTCCTTTGCAAAGTGTATTCATAGTATGTCTCATCCAACATCACAAGCTTGTTTTGTTTCTATGGAGTCAAAGTCACTTGTAAATGCGATTGCATTAGCCCTGAAGCAGAACACGGAATCGGACAGACTTTTCAACTTTCGTATAACCGAGGAATGTCTTTCTATCTTCAATACCAATGGTACACCTAGGAAATGCCAAAAAAAGAAATTGACTGAAGAAATGTCGTTTGAAGAGGTAGTTGATCCAGGCTGTTATATTGCATTAATAGATATGGGATGTGCATGGAGAATGGCAACACCGACAACAGAGGATAGAGAAAAAGCTGACGGTACAAAATTCACTTGGGCAGATTGGGCTTCAAAAATATTCTCAATAATAAGAAGACATCCAAAGGCAAAATGTATAATATGTGTAAATGATCCATATTATGAAAACGTGAGCAACATCAAGGATTCAGAACATTCGAAAAGGTCTCAAAATGGGATTTTCTTTCATAATGGTGCCCAGAATATCTTTCCGGAATGAGATGAGTTCCCGCCCGCCAGCCAATTCTCAAAAATGTTTGGAAGCATTCCGAATTAGAAACGGATCCAAATATATCTAAAACATATGTTTCTTAAATCTGCCAATTGCTCGGGCATCAGAGTGATATACTGCATGGGACCTATTGCAGAGGACATTTCTTCATCAACACCAACACGCATACAAGACTTTGAGTGTTCGCATGTCGAAGCTGACAGGGCTCAAAATAAACGGTGTCGCGTCGCTTTTTGCTATGCAAAACTTGCAAAAAGCTACACAATGTTCAATTATGTATAGCATTTTGCGATACAAGATAATCAACTGCAGCCTATTATCGCAAAATGTAAATGAAAATTTGCAAACAAATTTGAAAACTAGTTCACTGATGCTTTACTTCTGATTGCGGAACATTCCGGACATAACTCAGATTAACTCTCCATCAAGCATCATTAGCAACTTCATATGTAAGATGAATTCTGTTGGTTTAAATCCTTCCTGTTTTTACAACATTTTGCATAAAATGTACATTAAAAATAACTTCAAACCCATCAAATTAAAAATCCCACTTCCATTTTGAGAACTCTATTGAACAACCAAGACACTATTTGAAAATATCCAAGTCCATGCAACCCTAAAAGGCAGTTCAGTTGAAAAAAACATAGTAAATGTTTCATGTGTTGCAGATCATTTGGAAATGCCCAGAAATGGATGGAAACTATTCTATCTACTTAGAAGAATTCAATACAAAACAACATAACATAACTCTGGTATACAAAAATAGCTATGTAATTTTTACAAAATGCTATTTATTTTTTGGAAATTTGTAGCATTTTGCTACGCAAAGAAAAAAAGTTATTTTGAGCACTGGAAGCTGATACCATTTTATTGTTTATATATGCCAAGCTGAGAAGAAAGGGACTCAAAGATGTTGTAGTTATTGATGCCCAGGACACAGATGTTTATGTTCTGGGATGTTATGCATCTAAAAAAATTGATGGAATTCTTGGTTTTAAACGGAAAGACGTGATGGTGGATTGTCAGAAGCTTTTTCACATGAAATTACAGAAATCATTGTCGCTTTTCACGCTCTTACCGGTTGCGATACCGTCTCGAGTTTCTATGGTCATGGGAAGCGAGGAATATTTGAACGAATTAAAAATAATGAAAGGGCAAAGACTCTCATTTCTTCAATTGGGAGGGCAGTGCCAGCTTCGGCTGAAGTTGTTAACAGTATCACAGAGTTAACAATCCAAAGCATTTATAATTTGAAATGTGACAGTCTTGGAAGTGCTCGGAAGATGAAGTGGTTATCATTGAAGCAAAAATCTACTGCAAGAATACCACCGGATGATGACTCCAATAGTTTGCGAAGTATGCGTGTGAATTATCAAGCTTATGTATGGAGAAACGTCGATAAAGCTGATTTGCCACTGTCTCCTCAAGGGAATGGGTGGGAACTTGTGGGCAGTAGATGTCTGCCTGTGCCATACACCAGACCTGCCATTCCCGATCATTACATGTATGTCGACCTTCTCAAAATTAGATCTCAAGTTTCAGATAGCGAGGACAGTTCTGTGGATGAACACGACGATGGTGATTGCGTTGAACAAGAATTTAGTAATCTATGTGATTACACCATCGAAGAATGAGAACCATGGGGTAGAGGAACCAAAAGTGTCCTTGATAATGATTTTAATGGTTAGCTTCATAATATGTAAAGAACACAGAATGTGGCACTCAGTTATTTATGCCAATTAGTTGCAATTCATGCATACATGTATTTATGCCTGGTAATAATAGATAACACTGGAAATTAATTAAAGCCTCAATAGTTGCCAATTTCAGAAGAGAGGTGTGTGTGGGGGTGGGGGTGGGGGTGGGGGGTTGAAGACCAACGTGCTGGCACGAGATGTTCCACAATAGTGGGTGGGGATTGTCCTGTGAAATTAGGGAGGCAAACAGTTTCCTTAATTCTGAGCAATTAAATTGAATTCAAAAACCTCTTCACCCCAATCTGAGAATAACAGCATTCAATGCTGTTATTCCCAGATTTAGGAAAGGGGTTTTTGACTCCACTTATATTGCTCAGAGTGAGCATTCATTCTGATTCGTTCAGATTCACTGAGCAAATTTTGTAAATTCGGATCATGACACGTGGTTGTGTTAATTACAGCATACACCCCTGGGTCATGTTCCGAATTTACAAAACTGCTCAATGAATAACGTATAATGATGTAAACAATGTGTAAAAAACTCTTTCATCCTCATCAGATCTAATTATCAAAAGAGAGAATTCGAAATATCATATATTTTCAATTTCAACGCTCATCCCACAAATAGAGATTGTCTCCGGTTAGAATAGTCAAAATTCTAAACACAATGCAGTTTCTGTTTGGCAGTCATAATTGAGAAAAGTTCCGTGATAGTAGACAATTGATAATCAGTACCTATTCGAATTGCTTTTTGTATGATATAAGTCCAAGTGAATGTAAAATCAGGTGTTTCATTTCAAATATGTCTCGCAATACGTCCAACTTGTACACATGATACGGAAAAACTAGCATTTGGCTACCATCCTGAAAAACGCCCCTTGTGGTGATTGGCAGTCCTGAATTAATTCTCATTCGAATTAGTCTGAGAAGAAGACTGGTTCGATCCAAATCGAAAATTTGATATTTTAGTGCGAATATGTGTTAGGATAGAGTCTTCTTCCCAACATATACAGTGTTTGGTGGCCATTTTGAAAGGCTCCCCCTGGTGTGAGGTGAAAATCATCAATCAAGACTGTGTGCAATTAATTCTGGAATGACACAGAGTCCATATCAAATGAAAACTAGGTGTTTTTGTGTCTGCTATTAGTCAAAGTACAGCCATATTCTACAAAATATCGGACAAACCTGGCATTTTGGTGGCCATCTTGGAAAGCGCCCCCTAGCGGGAGTTGCCAGAGGGGCACCCCGGCTCATTTTATTCAGCATCCATCATTTATCAAAAAACACTCATAAAAACCGCTCCGGATGAAATGAGCACGGACTCTGCAGAACGGTCTCTTACTAATCCTTTTCATTTATTTTACTATTAGAAATATATCTCATACCCCAAACCAACCCAGCCCATCTAGGCCTTCTGTAAGAAAAAAATAAAACATTAAACTTGGGGGAAATAATCTTCTTAAATGCCTCATCAGGCTGATATAGAAAATGGATTGCTATTTTCGGTTTCTTCCGTCGTAGGTGCGAGAATTAAAATCTGTTTCTGAACGGCGTATACCTAATCATTTTTAGGCATTACAACCTGCATCTTTTTTTTTCTTTTTTTTTTGGGGGGGGGGTGGCTGTTTGGCTGAAAGTACTGTACACTTCCAAGGCGGTTAGGCGGTTAAGGGGATGTCCTGTACAATAGAAGTACTGAAAACAAATGCTTAACATTGAAACTTTAGTATTTCTCAGCTGTAACTATCATATTCCTAACTGATAAAACTCTTGGGGCATGAACGGAAGATTATTCAGTCTGCTCAGACCATATATCGATGCATTCTATTGGAAGAGTTGTCTTCCTTTCCACATATTATTCCATTCAAATCCTTTATCCGAATTTAATAATGTAGTGAAAAGTGATATTGTGTGTGAACGTGATTTCTCTGGGTTTCTCGGCCTTAAAAGTTGAATTCACAGTGGCAGGCACTGCTGCTTTCGAGTTGACTTATTTAGTCAGAACAAGCCATTTCAGCCGGATGAAAAGTGAAAACGAAGGTAATTGTGTCTGTAGAACTTATTTGTTCAAATTTCAAAATGGGTAGCAAAGGAAAAACCCGAAGAAAAATGTATTTGAGTTGACTAAACCAATATTATAAACAAGTAAAATATTTTCATTGTTCATGATTTTATTCGGGTTAAATCTGTACTTCCGAATTGATAAAGGTATTTAAAAGTTAATGTGTGTAAAGTGGACACCTCATTTTCGTTGCCATAAACAACGAACAAAAATGAGTGACCAATTGGTAAATTTCACAAATTTTCGAAAATGTGTTTTTTTATAAATAAGATTTTCGAGGGAAAAGAATGCTCTTCCTCTTTTTCAGCACATTTTGAATTTCGGCTCTGAATATCAGCATATTCCATTCATTCTTTTTGGAAATATTTGTGCTTAAATTTTGGCCCCAGGTGATGACTTTTCGTAACTAGATAGGTTCCAAACATCAGCGACTTGTAATTATTTATAGTAAATTTGTGTTCAATGATAATGTTTCACCGGCTAGGGCGAATGAACAAATCCTAAAAAAAATCGTCTGCTCAGTGTTTACGTTGGCTTAAACTGTAACTTATCACTGTTTTATTTCGATGGATGATACATTGCTATTTTTAGTTTCTCCTGTCGAAGGTGCGAAAATTAAAATCTGTTTCTGAACGGCGTAGACCTAATCATTTTTTAGGCATTACAACCCGCATCTTTTATTTTTTATGGGGGAGGGGGGGGGGGGGGCTGTATGTCTGAAAGTACTGTACCCTTCCAAGACGGTGAAGGGGGTGTCCTGTACAATTCTTAACATTCAAGCGTTAGTTTCTATCAGCTGTATCGATGCATTCTATTCGAATAGTTGTCTTCTTTTCCACATATTATCCCATTCAAATCCCTGATTTCTCTGGTACTGCTTTCGAGTTGATTTATTCAGTCAGAACAAGCAGAACAAGCCATTTCAGCCGAATGAAAAGTGAAAACGAAGATAATTGTGTCTGTAGAACTTATTTGTGCTGAAAAATAGTCAAAAAAAGATTAAAAATTTTTGACACATTTCAAAATGGGTATAACAAAGGAAAATCCCGAAGATTTGAGTTGACTAAACCAATATTATAAACAAGTAAAATATTTCCATTGTTCATGATTTTATTCGGGTTAAATCTGTACTTCCGAATTGATAAAGGTATTTAAAAGTTAATATGTGTAAAGTGGACACCTCATTTACGTTGCCATAAACAACGAATACTTCGTGTGCACACTGGAGAGCCACACTGTTACACATAAAGCAGCAACTTGGAATAGAATTGCCCCAGTATCGACCTTCAGCTGTTAAATACAAGACTTGAACTTTCCGACGAAGCCCAGTTTCTCGGTGTGATCTACCATGTACACAAAATTAATATTGACCAAAAGCAAGTAAACAAACAAATCTGCAAAAAAAAAATGCAACGCGGTTAAAATCCCGGGAGTTCGTAACTCAAACTATAGAAGGCGTTCAAGCGACAAGGGCACACAATATGGAATCAATGCTGCCAACCGCCTGTTTGAAGCAAACATTCTTAAACTACAGCTGCCCATAACCACGACCTGCGTGCTCCATTGCGCCTTATTTGATATACATATTGAACGACTCCACGAATTAGCAAATATCCAAATGATAGGAAGCAATTTAAAACCAATGTTGACAAACACTCTAAACTGGCTACGTAGCGTGAAATTGAATGCCCATCAAATGCTCAAAAACAAATCAAATCTAAATTTAAAACTGAAATGAAAAGATTTCCTTCTTTAAAATTTACTCACCTTAAGGACAAATATAAAAAAAAATAATGATGAGCATCGATAAACAATTGAAGATGTTAGGCCACGTTTTAGCTCAAAATGCCCTGTATATTTAAAGTTTAGAGTGATGATTTGCATTTGTCTGTCGTTTATTTGGGGTATCGCGACTCTTTCAACAACCAGGGTTATATTGTGTCGGATGGAGGCAACCAGAGGTCCCGGAAAGAAACATTTTGCACAGCAGATATACACAGTCTTACCCGTCAAATTCTTAAACTGGCAAAAACAGAATGAGCATTGGCTGACGCCAAGTGTACCATTAATGTGCTGAAGGCCTTTGCACACTACACCAAGCTGCTCACGCTTGGGCAGTTCTAATTAAGGACCTTACCAAGTATAAAACACAAATAAAATTCAATGAAAAAAAAAAAATAAAGATGCAGGTTGTAATGCCTAAAAAATGATTAGGTCTACGCCGTTCATTGAACACAAATTTACTATAAATAGTAAGAAGTCGCTAATGTTTGGAACCTATCTAGTTACCAAAAGTCATCATCTGGGGCCAAAATTTAAGCACAAATATTTCCAAAAAAAATGAATGGAATATGCTGATATTCAGAGCCGAAATTCAAAATGTGCTGAAAAAGAGGAAGAGAATTCTTTTCCCTCGAAAATCTTATTTATAAAAAAACACATTTTCGAAAATTTGTGAAATTTTACCAATTGTCACTCATTTTTTACCCCTATCCATATTCTTGTCCAAACGTTCAATCTATTGCGAATCGCGTTACGTATGTTTCTGGAGTACAGAAGCACCAACACATCACTTACACTGACATTTCTGACAATGCGAGGACACTCCTGTGTATGGAACAGAACGCTATGTTTAGGAAAAAACATATTTACAGTTCCAAAAGCCGAACATTGATGCAACACTAGGTTATGAACCACTAAAAAATCCCATTGAACACAGTGCTAACCTTTGACTCTCTGTACAACACACCAAGTTGTTTTGCAAAAAATACATATAAATCCACAAGGTACATCATCTCTTGCAAAAAAAAACTGGAAAAAATATATGTTGCCACATAGAATTTCAATTTAAAATTCGAATTTTCACTACTCCCCTATGGTCCTGCACTGAATGGCCTTGATACTATTTTTTCATGCTTCATGTTTTGATAGATTCTCACACATTTCGGCAGAAAATTGCAAACAAACTTCTTAAACCTTCCTAAAGAGGACAAATGTTTTTTTTTAATTAATGGTTTCAAATCCCACTGATATTGAACCAATCAGCCAATCGGGCCTATTTAATCCTGCTCACAACTTTGGGTGTTAAATGCTCCAAGTCACGTGTTCACCAATTTAGTGGTTCATCACCACTAATTGTTTACTGGGTCTAAATGTCAAACTCGGTATTTAGGCCGAAATCCAGACCATATTATAAGAACAAAGTAGTGAAATTTAGTTTATTGTTTTCAGTTACTTGGTACTTTCAGAGAATCAACATCCGAAGCTTAGGACACAGTACCTATAGCAGCATTAAAGCAGAACTTGTCCATCTCAGTAAAGAAACACTGCAGTAGTTCCCCGGGGCCCAGGAGAATACACCCACGTACACTCTCATAAACACACATGCTTAATTATGTAGTTTCGTGAATGCTTTCCTCAGTCGCTAGTGCCAATGTGTGTGAAGTGAAAGGGGATGAATGGGTGGGCGAAATCAAACATATTTTCGTTTATTGCTTACGATTGCGTGGGCCTTTCAGAGGCACTGGGTCCAATTATACCAGTAAAACAGAACTTGTCCAACTCAATAAACAAAAACTGCTGTAGGTCCCCGGGTGCGACATTTTTGTAAATTATTTTCTCAGTCTATGTACGTATCGGGTAGGGGGGTGCATGCGTGGTTGAGTGGTGGATGCCAGGGTGGTTGGATGAAAGGGTGGGTGTAACCAAACAGTTAAGACGAGCCTCCCCCCACACAGACACTCCTGGGAGGTATCAAGGATGACAGTCTGAGAAGCAGAACTTGTCCAACTCAGTAAACAAAAACTTCTGCAGGACCCTGGGAGCGACATTTTTGTAAATTATTTTTTCTGGCTATGTAAATGTCGTGCGTGCGTGCGTGCGTGCGTGCGTGCGTGCGTGCGTGCGTGCGTGCGTGCGTAGATTAAACATATTTTTATTTGCCATTCAACAATGCAAATCTGGATTGGAGGACAAGTGCTGACCACTTAGAAAACCCTCCGCTCCTGTACAAAGACTTATAGATTATAAAAGGCAGAACAAAATATAACAATATGTAAACATTATACACAACAGAAGTTAACTCAAAAGAGAGAGAGAGAGAAATAAAGAAAGAGAGGAGAGAGAGAGAGAGAGAGACGGGTAAAAGCAGATTGAAGTCAAAGAAGACAAAGAAAAAAAAGGAAAAAAAAAAGAACAGTATACAACAGAAATTTCAGTGATGATGACCCCCCCCCCCCCCGCCCCCTCCTCCACACACACCCACAATTTATTCAATTCTAAATTTAGTTTAATGCCGCTAAGGAACGTTCACAGAACATTGTTGAGACCAGTTAATCTTTGTGTTCTCATTCCACGTCCGTACTAACCTAACACCCACCGTGTTGTCCTCACACAGATTGATTGTCAGGTTCCACTGCGAGAGGACACCCACAGTGGAAGTTAGATCACCTGTATAACCTTGGGACACTCAGACTTGCTGAGAGGCGCAGCTAATTCAGCAACTGTACATCAAATCTATGCGAGTCACGAATAAATTTTTGAACAGAAAAGAAAACTAATACATTGCTGCTTTCGGGTAATGACGGGCTTCCATATAAAATTAAATCCAACTAGATGGTGCCATTTGTGTGCGAAGCACACTATAGTATATCCCCGCATTTGCACTTTCCTTTTTGGTTAGTGCAGGATACAGACTTGGATAAAAAGGCTTCACGCATGTGTGTGATTTAAAATGATAAAACAGTATTTAATTTCCTTCTGAAGACTCACATGTGAAACTACTTCAATATTTCAAACAAGATACTTCACCCAACATGATGTATAAAGGGTAGTGTTCTGATCACATCATTGTCACATGATTGAAAAACCACTTGGACCCAAATCAAAATTCCAAAACCTTCATGCACATCTACAGATGCTATCTGAACATGTTAACATGGTTTAAACGTTTCAAATTCAATACCCTACGAGCCTTTGTGTGGACAAAGATTTTCTAAGGATAAAAGTGGTTCCACTGGAACCACCTGGAACCAAATAAAAATTCCGAAACCTTCATGCACATCTACAGATGCTATCTGAACATGTTAACATGGTTTAAACGTTTCGAATTCAATACCCTAAGAGCCTTTGAGCAGACAAAGATTTTCTGAGGGTAAAAGTGGTTCCACTGGAACCACTTGGACCCAAATCAAAATTCCGAAACCTTCATGCACATCTACAGATGCTATCTGAACATGTTAACATGGTTTAAAAGTTTCGAATTCAATACCCTAAGAGCCTTTGAGCGGACAAAGATTTTCTAAGGATAAAAGTGGTTCCACTGGAACCACTTGGACCCAAATCAAAATTCCGAAACCTTCATGCACATCTACAGATGCTATCTGAACATGTTAACATGGTTTAAACGTATCGAATTCAATACCCTAAGAACCTTTGAGCGGACAAAGATTTTCTAAGGATAAAAATGGTTCCACTGGAACCACTTGGAACCAAATCAAAATCCCGAAACCTTCATGCACATGTACTGGTGATACCTGAACACATTAGCATAGTTTAAACATTAATACAAGTGAATGTAACACCGGCCGGACGGACGTACGTACGGACGTACGGACGGACGGACGGACGGACGGACGGACGGACGGACGGACGGACGGACGTACGGACGGACGGACGGAGATAACGACAATATCCCCGACGAAAGCGGGGATAATGAATTCCAGTTGGGCGTAAGTTTCGACAAATCATCTATGAGGATACAGCGAATATCAGAATTTGAAGAACACAAGAAGAAATAATGTTCTGCATCCTCCACGCCATCGTTACATAAGCAAAATGGAGAATCTGAGATGTAGTTGCGGAACTTGTCACCATTAAGGTCACTACATCCAGTTCGTAATTTTGAGTGAATAATATTGTATTTCCTTATACCGGTTGAAAAATATGTTGGAGGCTTACACAAGGGTGGTGAGATGGACTTTTTGAATTCCCCAAGTGACCGACTGTTTCGAACAACCTCCGGTAGGGTTTTCCACACTTCAATACACGAAGGGAAAAATGATCGTTTGAAGAGTTCCGTTCGACAGAAATAAGGGACAAAATTAGATGCGTTTCGTAAATTGTATTGGGATATGTCGGCGACACGAGATGGTAAAAGTTCGTGGAGGAAGTTCGGAGCATTCTCAGCGAAAATTTTGTAAAAGTTACACATTTTGTGAACATAGCGCCTGCTTTCCAGACTACTCCAACCAACTTCCAACAAAAGTCGATCTCGTGGCACAGATCTTGTCAACCCGCTCACTATTCGGGCTGCCTCGTAGTGAATTTCTTCAATACGATTTAATTGATACTGAGGAGCATCGCTCCACACAGAACTACCATATTCCAAAATCGGTAATATGAATGCATGATATATTTTTTCAAGAATTTTTCTGTTAAAAGTATACTTCAATTTTCTTAGTTGGGACAATCTCGAGCAAGTTTTTTTACAAATGTTATCAGTGTGATCTGACCAAGACAGGTTAAACCCAAATGTTTTTGAGAATTACAAAAATCAATTGTTTCGCCATTAAACAAAATATTTAATGACGAGATGTTTTTCTAAAGTGTGAATAGGATTGCTTTCGTCTTTTTTGCATTAAACGAAACAAGCCATGTGTTAGCCCATTCGTTTACTTGTTTGAGTTCCTCGTTAATTTTTGCTTCGACGTTACATGGGTCATTGGACGATTCTGTCAGACACGTGTCATCGGCAAACATGCGAGTAACCGAGTCAATTTTGTCGACGATGTCATTGATATATATAAGAAACAGGAAAGGGCCTAGGACCGACCCCTGTGGAACTCCAGCCTTGACTTTCTTATAGTTGGAATTGTAACCATTTATTTTTACCCTCTGTTTTCTGTCTTTTAGATAGCTGTGAAACCAGCGGAGCAAAGGACCCGAGATACCGTACTGTTTTAATTTATATATGATTCCTACGTGCCATACTCTATCAAATGCCTTTGAAATATCCAGACCTTTGAAATATCACAAAAGACACCACATATATATACGTTTTTATCCACTGCGTCACAAAGGTTATGATAGATCTCTAATAATTGGTAAACGATGCTGTTGTTTGGAAGGAAGCCTGACTGTAATATATAAAATAGATTGTTGCCTTTAAAATATTTATAGACTTCCTTAAAAACAACCCGCTCCATTATTTTACCACACAACACAATAAAGAGATAGGTCGATTATTTTGGGGGTCTTGACGATCACCTTTTTTTATAAAGAGGGATCACATCAGCACATTTCCACTCCAGAGGAAATTCCGACAACTCCAGTGATTTAGAATAAAGCAGAAATAAAGGTCTGCTTACACAAAATTTAGTTTCCTTTAACATTCTATGTCCAATACCATCGTGGCCGCTGCTTTTGTTAGTTTTAAGAGAATTGATAATCTGAATAATGTCTTCCTGAGTAAAAGAAATTTTGTTAAATGATTTCGAACATTTGCGTTTGAAGGGGGGTAGTTGGTTGCTATTCGAGTTCAACATACTATTTTGAATAAATACCGCATTTAAAATATTAGCTTTTTCATAGTCGGTTTCAAAAAGTGTGTTACCTGAATCAGTTTTCAGCGTCGGTATTCCTGGATCGGAAGCAAAGTTGTTTTGAAACATCTTAACAATATGCCAAAATTGCCGTTGGTCGTTGTTTTCTGATATTGAGGTATCTATTTTTTCTAAGTATTGTTCCTTGGCAAATTTTTTCACATTGTTAACTTTGTTTCGGGTAGTTTTATATTTCGCCCATAAGTTTGGGTTATTGCTTTTCAGAGCTAATTTACGCAGTCGATCACGAAGACGAATAGTACTTCTAATAGTGCTATCAAACCACGGCTTATCAGACTTCCTAATTATAACTTTTGTATGTGGAATACATTTTCTGCAAGTTCCAAAAAAGTAGAAACAAAGTTTGACAGAGCATCATAAATGTTCTCCTCACTGCATATTAGTTTCTCCCATTCTGTCTCGTTTATAAGGTTATTCAATTTTATAAAATCACCTTTTTTATAATTCCAGACCTCCCGGGTGACAGTTGATTGAATAGGGTGTGCACAAACTACATGAGTGTATACTGCGAGATGGTCGGATAAACCTAATTCCAGCGTGCCCGAGTGAGCTATCGTAACTGTGTCACCAACAATTATAGGGTCAAGTAGGGTTCGAGATGTCTTTCCTATTCGAGTGGGCTCAGATATAACATTCTTCAAATTGAATAGTGTTATAAGAGACTGTAGCGTACTCCGTTCCACGAGTAGGTCAGAGTTTATATCGACAGTTAAAACAACTGATGGATTTATTTCCAAGGCTAATTCTATTTTTTCCTGCAAGTTAGGCCAGTAATTTTCACTCGATTCCCTCTCCGATCGATCTGTATGTGTCACAAAGGATGAATTTCTGTTTGTTGCCCATTTCAAACCAGAGAATATCATCATCAAACGATAGGTCTTCAATTTGTTTGAAGGTGATGTGATCAGCAAAATACACCGCAATACCCCCGCCGTACCGGTTTCTGTTATGTATAATGGGGACCGAATAGTTTGGGATCAATATATTACCAATATTGAAGTCATTATCCAAGTGAGTTTCTGTAAAGCAAATAATGTCAAAGTCATCGATCTCATCTACTAGCTTATGCAGTTTATGGCGGATGCTACGGATATTATAGATTAGAATTGAAATTGTATTTTGATCGGTACTGACAGACCCCGTATGAGCTGGACCGGGGTTTGGATGGACATCACCACAGAGAATAACAATCAACATCATAATAATAATTATAGATGATGAGAGATGGAATATAAGTGGACGGATTTTAAAATGGAGTGTGGCATAAGTTTGATGAATGTGTTTGTTTCATTGAATTAAGAACGTTGTAGAAAATACCCACTGACTGTCGGTACTGGGTTATGTCAGTCTCCATATTTAATACTACGAGAAACCTAAATTCATCAGTTAGCGGGTATTCCGGAGATAGAAATTGGCGGTTTTGGCTTTTGAGCAGCCTTTTCCTTAGAGTGCACTGATGGTCATCACCACTGGAACAAAAATTAAAGAAAAAGTAAACATATGAGTAAACAAAGAAACAAAACTGAAATTTATACATGTACATTTGTGGGTTAACTGTTTGAAGCCTGGGGTTTAGGTCAAGATGTAGACTCACTCTGTACAAACTAAACTCATTCCTCAATTAATCACTACCACTGTGTTGGAAGCTGGATCGACATGTCATTGTCTTTTAACTATTGAATGCTGATCGGGCTGTTTTTCCAATTACATTGACAGGGTATACTATCCATCACTCGAAACCGGAACGAATCCGAGTCCTTCTCAGCTGCAATAATACAATAACGTTATAATTCCATGTAGCGTGAGGCGATGTCACTTCGACTAGTTTTGATACACAGCATTGTATGCTAATCAAAGCTAGAGAAAACAAGCTAACATTCATCAAACGCCACTGATACAGATCTGATATAAAATTTAATACAAGGGCAGAAATCCCGTTATCTTCCCAGTTGCAATGACATTCAACCTTGAAGTGTGCCGTAATTACGGGTCAGTAGTGCTGACCTAAAATAGACAATGTAACGGGTACCGATTAAACTATTATGCCGTAAAAAGGCGAGAACGGCTTTTCTCACGAAGTATTACATGTTGCGTGCCTTTAGATTTTTCCACCTAACAGCATTATTAGACGGAAAGTCAAACAGTTGTATTGGTGATCCATGTTTCGTGACACATTTACATGTTTTGATCTGTGCAGGTTCACAAAACGGAGAGATTCACTTGATGATTTAGAAACCAAAAAAAAAAAAAAAAAAAAACCAAAAAAAAAAACCAACAACAACAACAGCAACAAAAAAACAGAATGAGTTGTTACTTGGTTGTCACATAGTCAAGGTATCAATCTTGCTTCGGAGCATCAAGGGATATAATCAAGATCCACTCGAGGTACAATAGTTTACCTTTGTAATTTGCCAAAGCTGATTTAAATTATTTAATATATCCGCATCCCTTGCATCCCACTATTTTTTAAAGTATTCGTTAAATGTTTCATTCATTTACTTTTTTCAAGTACCAGGAGAGGTATACATATGTTTTACTGCAGTCCGCCTTGGAGTTTTCTTCATAAGCATGCTGCACCCAAGACCTTATCAAAACATGCCTACTCTGGATTCGTGACCATGGTAAGTATGGGAAGTAAGACAACGTGGACGGAACATCAAAGGAAATAATCACAATCCACTTCAAATACAATATTTTACTTTAAATTCCAATCACAGGTCGGATATTTGTTTGTTTGTTTTTTCTGGTGGGAGGGAATTGGCAAAGCTATGATTTAAAATATTTTGTACTTCCGCATCCCTTGCATCCCAATGATTTTCATTCATTTTCTTTTCCCGGGCTTAAGTGCTAGGTGGAGTGTACATATGTTCTACTGCAGTCTGCATGGGAGTTAACTTCCCAAGCAGGATGCAGCAAAACACAGCCGCATCCTTATAAGAACATGCTCACTCAGGGTATGTGACTATGAACAGTATGGGAAGTATGTCAGTGTGAATTTTAAGTTGGATGAATCATTCAGTTCTGTGGAGTACAGCTCTTGATACAACATAAGCCCTTGATACAACATACGCACTCCCTATACACACTCATGGCGTGTGTGCCTTTGAAATTTCTATGACATTTGACGCTTTCGGTTTTTGCCAGAACTTGTGCAGACAGTTGTTCAGTTCCAAGCAGGCAATTTCTAACCAAGTGAGGCTATTGCTACAGCACAAATATACACCTATACACACTAATAGTGTATGAAGCCTCTGAATTTTCAGTGACATTTTACATTTTATATACAAATATATGTAAAGATACTTTAACCCATTTAGGAGTTGTCTGGAGTATAAACTAAAATGAGTAACCTATTAGACATTTTCAGGGCATGTGATGGGGTGGTCATTAGCTACGATCCACTAACCACAACAAAACATCTACATAAGCGTGCGTGCGTGCGTGCGTGCGTGCGTCGTGCGTGAGTGAGTGAGTGAGTGAGTGAGTGAGTGAGTGAGTGAGTGAGTGAGTGAGTGAGTGAGTGAGCGAGCGAGCGAGCGAGAGTGCGTGCGTGCGTGCGTGCGTGCGTGCGTGCGTGCGTGCGTGCGTGCGTGCGTGCGTGCGTGCGTGCGTGCGTGCGTGCGTGCGTGCGTG
Organism: Pictodentalium vernedei; assembly: GCA_031216915.1. Taxonomy (NCBI): domain Eukaryota; kingdom Metazoa; phylum Mollusca; class Scaphopoda; order Dentaliida; family Dentaliidae; genus Pictodentalium; species Pictodentalium vernedei. The sequence goes on from CM062292.1 coordinate 425,946,863, forward strand.
CGTGCGTGCGTGCGTGCGTGCGTGCGTGCGTGCGTGCGTGCGTGCGTGCGTGCGTGCGTGCGTGCGTGCGTGCGTGCGTGCGTGCGTGCGTGCGTGCGTGCGTGCGTGCGTGCGTGCGTGCGTGCGTGCGTGCGTGCGTGCGTGCGTGCGTGCGTGCGTGCGTGCGTGCGTGCGTGCGTGCGTGCGTGCGTGCGTGCGTGCGTGCGTGCGTGCGTGCGTGCGTGCGTGCGTGCGTGCGTGCGTGCGTGCGTGCGTGCGTGCGTGCGTGCGTGCGTGCGTGCGTGCGTGCGTGCGTGCGTGCGTGCGTGCGTGCGTGCGTGCGTGCGTGCGTGCGTGCGTGCGTGCGTGCGTGCGTGCGTGCGTGCGTGCGTGCGTGCGTGCGTGCGTGCGTGCGTGCGTGCGTGCGTGCGTGCGTGCGTGCGTGCGTGCGTGCGTGCGTGCGTGCGTGCGTGCGTGTAACCAAACAGTTGAGACAAGCCCCCACCCTCCCTCCTCCTCATTCCTGGATGGTATCAAAGATCACAGTATCGGATTTATGGTACAAACAACCATATTGAAAATCTGCGTTCTAATAACTCTAAAACACTTTGAGAAATGATCTTATTTGAGACGTGGTCTTTTTCACTCTAAATTATCACTTGCACCCATTTTTGTGGTAGCCGCATTATATAAGAGAAATCGGAGCGCAGTGGCGTTGCGATAACCGGTTCTCGTCAGATCACCGAAACCAAGCAACGTCGAGCCTGGTTAGTCCTCGGATGGGTGACCGTCTGAGCGACCGATTCGGGCTCCCGCGCTGTGTCCTTGAGCAAGGCACTTAACTTCGATTGTCCGCATGGGGGCACGATGACGCCGTGTACAAAGGCGGACTGCACGTCGATGGTGCGCATGCCTTCTGCAAACCTAACCCTGCCTGTGCTCCAGTGTGTAGTTACAATGTTGGGGAGCTGACAGTTACTGGTCGTTTCTCGGTGGTTCTCTCCGGGTACTCCGGCTTCCTCCACCCCTAATACGGCCACAGTCATGATTAGCCATTGTGCATAAGTATGTGACCTTAAAGACCAATAAATAAAGAAATTAATAAATGAATAAATGTATAAGAGAAATGTACATCCCTTAATTTCAACTAAACAATTAGGAAAATATACTTGATGGGGGTCGGAAACATATATCCTTTTCATTTATTACCCCACACACCCTTATCTACATACATGTTATTACTATTAGAAATATATCTCATATCCCAAACCAACCCAGCCCATCTAGGCCCTCTGTAAGAAAAAATAAAACATTAAACTTGGGGGAAATAATCTTCTTGAATGCCTCATCTGGCTGATATAGAAAATACATTGCTATTTTCGGCTTCTTTGGTCGTAGGTGAGAAAATTAAAATCTGTTTCTGAACTCTTCCCTTCCAAGTCGGTGCAGAGAGTGTCCTGTAAAATAGAAGTACTGAAAACAAATGCTTAACATTGAAAGTTTAGTATCTATCAGCTGTAACTATCATAGTCTGTAGAACTTATCTGTGCTGAAAAATAGTCCAAAAAAGATTAAAATTTTTTAAGAAATTTCAAAATGGGTAACAAAGGAAAAACCCGAAGAAAAAAGTTTTTGAGTTGACTAAACCAATATTGTAAACAAGTAAAATATTTCCATTGTTCATGATTTTATTCGGGTTAAATCTGTACTTCCGAATTGATAAATTTTTTAAAAAGTTAATGTGTGTAAAGTGGACACCTCATTTTCGTTGCGATAAACAACGAATACTTCGTGTGCACACTGGAGAGCCGCACTGCTGCACATGAAGCAGCAACTTGGAATAGAAGTGCCCCCAGTATCAACCTTCAGTTGTTAAATACAAGACTTGAACTGTCCGACGAAGCCTGGTTTCTCGGTGTGATCTACCATGTACACGAAATTAATATTGACCAACGCATAATTCCATTAAAGCTAGTAAACAAACAAATCTGCAAAAAATACAACGCGTTTAAAATCCGGGGAGTTCGTAACTCAAACTATAGAAGGCGTTCAAGCGACGAGGGCACACAATATGGAATCAATGCTGCCAACCGCCTGTTTGAAGCAAACATTCTTAATCGACAGCTGTCCAAAACCACGACCTGCGTGCTCCATTGCGCCTTATTTGATATACCTATTGAACGACTCCACGAATTAGCAAATATCGAAATGATAGGAAGCAATTTAAAACCAATGTTGACAAACACTCTAAACTGGCTACGTAGCATGGAATTGAATGCCTATCAAATGCTCAAAAACAAATCAAATCTAAATTTAAAACTGAAATGAAAAGATTTCCTTCTTCAAATGCTTAACATTGAAAGTTTAGTTTCTATCAGCTGTAACTATCATATTCCTAACTGATAGAACTCTTGGGGCATGAATTGAAGATTATTCAGTCTGCTCAGACCATATATGGATGCATTCTATCGGAAGAGTTGTCTTCCTTTCCACATATTATTCCATTCAAATCCCTTATCCGAATTTAATAATGTAGTGAAAAGGGATAGTGTGTGCGAACGTGATTTATGCTCTGGGTATCACGGCCTTAAAAGTTGAATTCACAGTGGCAGGTATTGCTGCTTTCGAGTTAACTTATTTAGTCAGAACAAGCCATTTCAGCCGGATGAAAATTGAAAACGAAGGTAATTGTGTCTGTACAAGTTATTTGTGCTGAAAAATAGTCAAAAAAAGATTAAAATTTTTTAACAAATTTCAAAATGGGTAACAAAGGAAAAACCCGAAGAAAAAAGTATTTGAGTTGACGAAACCAATATTATAAACATGTAAAATATTTCATTTGTTCACGATTTTATTCGAGTTAAATCTGTGCTTCCGAATTGATAAAGGTATTGCAATCGAAACTGGCGAGCAGGGGTTAGCGTGAAAAGATCACTGCAGGGGTTACAATATAAAGAAAAGCCAGCTTTTGAGAAGTACCAAGATGGCACCTTTGGAGGGTCACTGCTGTTCAAACTGAGATCAAGATCACTGGAGCTTCGGGGAAAAATTGGGAGAGATGGAGAAAAGGGATGCCAAATGTGCCACTCTGGAGTAGTGGAGACCCTGGAACATTTTCTCTTGGAATGCCCACAGTATATACCTCATAGAATAAAATTTACTGGAAGAATAATGCAGAAGTGGGGTGAAGAAACAAAGGATAGATGGCTGAAGGGGGACACGAGGGAGAGGGTAGGAATGCTTATTGAAGAAATTGAAAAAGAGGAAGTGAGGGACACTATTAAGCAGTTTATATCTGAATGCTGGGAGGAGAGGAGAGGAAGAGGGGGTGGGATGCAGGGGGAATGATGGCCTTCTCTTATGAGGACCGCGACAAATCAGCGGCTGGCCAAAGAGTTATTATTATTATTTAAAAGTTAATGTGTGTAAAGTGGACACCTCATTTACGTTGCCATAAACAGCGAATACTTCGTGTGCACAGTGGAGAGCCACACTGTTGCACATAAAGCAGCAACTTGCAATAGAAGTGCCCCCAGTATCGACCTTCAGTTGTTAAATACAAGGCTTGAACTTTCCGACGAAGCCCGGTTTCTCGGTTGATCTACCATGTACACAAAATTAATATTGACCAACGCATAATTCCATTAAAGCTAGTAAACAAACAAATCTGCAAAAAATGCAACGCGGTTAAAATCCGGGGAGTTCGTAACTCAAACCATAGAAGGCGTTCAAGCGACAAGGGCACACAATATGGAATCAATGCTGCCAACCGCCTGTTTGAAGCAAACATTCTTAAACTACAGCTGTCCAAAACCACGACCTGCGTGCTCCATTGCGCCTTATTTGATATACCTATTGAACGACTCCACGAATTAGCAAATATCGAAATGATAGGAAGCAATTTAAAACCAATGTTGACAAACACTCTAAACTGGCTACGTAGCATGGAATTGAATGCCTATCAAATGCTCAAAAACAAATCAAATCTAAATTTAAAACTGAAATGAAAAGATTTCCTTCTTAGAAATTTAATCACCTTAAAGGACAAATATAAAAAAAAATAATGATGAGCATCGATAAACAATTGAAGATGTTAGGCCACGTTTTATCTCAAAATGCCCTGTATATTTAAAGTTTAGAGTGATGATTTGCATTTGTCTGTCGTTTATTTGGGGTATCGCGACTCTTTCAACAACCAGGGTTATATTGTGTCGGATGGAGGCAACCAGAGGTCCCGGAAAGAAACATTTTGCACAGCAGATATACACAGTCTTACCCGTCAAATTCTTAAACTGGCAAAAACAGAATGAGCATTGGCTGACGCCAAGTGTACCATTAATGTGCTGAAGGCCTTTGCACACTACACCAAGCTGCTCACGCTTGGGCAGTTGTAATTAAGGACCTTACCAAGTATAAAACACAAATAAAATTCAATGCTCGTGATGGTGATTTTTTTTTATTATTATTATTATTAGGGTTTAACGACACATTAACAGCCAGGGTCATATCATGTCGGTGACAGTTTTACGGATGAAGGGAGCCGGAGTACCCGGAGAGAACCACCGAGCAACGACGAGCAGCTGTCAGCTCTCCAACATCGTAACTCTGAACTCTGCACCGCGGCACAGGCAGGGTTAGATTGGTTGAAGACATGCGCACCATCGACGTGCAGTACGCCTTAGTACACGGCGTCATCGTGCCCCCATGTAGGCAATTGGCGTGATGGTGATTAAACGGGTCTCATGTTAGTTGTATTCTTTCTGTTCGTCACATGGTTTATTTATTAAGCACAGTAGTCAGTAGGGAATATTCACAATCTTTTAGTTTAAGGAAGTCATTAAATTTATCCTACAGTCATGCAGCACAAACATAAGGCTTGGACTGATACTAATTCTACTCTCGTCATTTGACTTTTTAAATTTTGCAACGCAACAGCGCAGCAACCCACACAACAGAGTACATACAAAAGTGTCTGTCTGTTTGGGGCATTTGGTTGTTTTCCAACATTGTCGTTTAAATGTAAGGATTGTGAAGTATCCCAGACTATGAGAAGTTAATTTTCGAAGGAATGCTCTATAAATGAAGATAGCAACCAAAACAAAGTGAAAAATGTATATGTTAAAATAATGAATAAAGCTTGGTAACAGTGAGATTTGAACCCATGTCACACTGCACACGTCTTTAACAGTGAAGTGAACGCTTTAGCTTACTGAGCTACATCCCCGTTTGTTCTAATGTGAGTAGACATAAACAAAGAAATTAATTTTTAACACCTCCATCTTTCTGTTTTCAGAAGACATAATAATATCAAATTAAGAACACACTAGGAGAAATGTGGGAAAAGATGCTAGTTTTTAATAGAAAAAGGGTTTATCCATCGAAATAAAACAGTGATAAGTTACAGTTTAAGCCAACGTAAACACTGAGCAGACGATTTTTTTAGGATTTGTTCATTCGCCCTAGCCGGTGAAACATTATCATTGAACACAAATTTACTATAAATAATTACAAGTCGCTAATGTTTGGAACCTATCTAGTTACGAAAAGTCATCATCTGGGGCCAAAATATAAGCACAAATATTTCCAAAAAGAATGAATGGAATATGCCGATATTCAGAGCCGAAATTCAAAATGTGCTGAAAAAGAGGAAGAGCATTCTTTTCCCTCGAAAATCTTATTTATAAAAAAACACATTTTCGAGAATTTGTGAAATTTTACCAATTGGTCACTCATTTTTTACCGCTATCCATATTCTTGTCCAAACGTTCAATCTACTGCGAGTCGCGTTACGTATGTTTCTGGAGTACAGAAGCACCAACACATCACTTACATTGACATTTCTGACAATGCGAGGACACTCCTGTGTATGGAACAGAACACTATGTTATGGAAAAAACGTATTTGCAGTTCCAAAAGCCGAACATTGATGCAACACTGGGTAATGAACCACTAAAAAATCCCATTGAACACAGTGCTAACCTTTGACTCTCTGTACAACATACCAAGTTGTTTTGCAAAAAATACATATAAATCCTCAAGATACATCATCTCTTAAAAAAAACTTGAACAATTATATGATGCCACATTGAATTTCAATTTAAAATTCGAATTTTCAGTACTACCCTATGGTCCTGCACTGAATGGCATTGACACTATTTTTTCATGCTTCATGTTTTTGAGAGATTCTCACACATTCCGGGAGAAAATTGCAAACAAACTTCTTAAACCTTCCTAAAGAGGACAAATGTTTTTTTCAATTTATGGTTTCAAATCCCACTGATATTGAACCAATCAGCCAATCGGGCCTATTTAATCCTACTCACAACTTTGGGTGTTAAATGCTCCAAGTCACGTGTTCACCAATTTAGTGGTACATAACCACTATTTGTTTACTGGATCTAAAGGTCAAACTCAGTATTTAAGCCGAAACCCAGACCATATTATAAGAACAAAGTAGTGAAGTTTAGTTTATTGTTTTCAGTTACTTGGTACTTTCAGAGAATCAACATCCGAGGCTTAGGACACAGTGCCTATAGCAGTATTAAAGCAGAACTTGTCCAGCTCAGTAAAGAAACACTGCAGTAGTTCCCCGGGGCCCAGGAGAATACACCCACGTGCACTCTCATAAACACACATGCTTAATTATATAGTTCCGTGAATGCTTTCCTCAGTCGCTAGCGCCAATGTGTGTGAAGTGAAAGGGGATGAAAGGGTGGGCGAATTCAAACATATTTTAGTTCATTGTTTACGATTGCGTGGGCCTTTCAGAGGCACTGGGTCCAATTATACCAGTAAAACAGAACTCGTACAACTCAATAAACAAAAACTGCTGTAGGCCCCCGGGTGCGACATTTTTGTAAATTATTTTCTCAGTCTATGTACGTGACGGGGGTGGGTGCATGCGTGGTTGAGTGGTGGATGCCAGGGTGGTTGGATGAAAGGGTGGGTGTAACCAAACAGTTAAGACGAGCCCCCCCCCCCCCCCCCACACACACACACACTCCTGGGAGGTATCAAGGTTGACAGTCTGAGAAGCAGAACTTGTCCAACTCAGTAAACAAAAACTGCTGCAGGACCCCGGGTGCGACATTTTTGTAAATTATTTTTTCTGTCTATGTAAATGTCGTACGTGCGTGCGTGTAAACAAACAGTTGATACAAGCCCTCCCCCCACCCCACCCCACCCCCCCCCCCCCCGCATCCCCTCCTCCTCACTCCTGGATGGTATCTAAGATGACAGTATCAGATTTATGGTACAAACACCCATATTGAAAATCTGCGTTCCTAATAACTCTAAAACACTTTGAGAAATGATCTTATTTGAGACGTGGTCTTTTTCACTCTAAATTATCACTTGCACCCATTTTTGTGGTAGCCGCATTATATAAGAGAAATCGGGGCGCAGTGGCGTTGCGGTGACCGGTTCTCGTCAGATCACCGAAAATAAGCAACGTCGAGCCTGGTTAGTCCTCGGATGGGTGACCGTCTGAGCGATCGATTCGGGCTCCCGCGTTGTGTCCTTGAGCAAGGCTCTTAACTCCGATTGTCCGCATGGAGGCACGATGGCGTCGTGTACAAAGGCGGACTGCACGTCGATGGTGCGCATGCCTTCAGCAAATCTAACCCTGCCTGTGCTGCAGTGTGTAGTTACAATGTTGGGGAAATGACAGTTACTGGTCGTTTCTCGGTGGTTCTCTCCGGGTACTCCGGCATCCCTCACCTCTCATACGGTCACAGTCATGATTAGCCATTGTGCATAAGTATGTGACCTTAAACAGCAATAAATAAAAAGATAAATAAATGAATAAATGTATAAGAGAAATGTACATCCCTTAATTTCAACAAAACAATTAGGGAAATATACTTGATGAGGGTCGCAAACATATATCCTTTTCATTTATTACCCTACACACCCTTATCTACATACATGTTATTACTATTAGAAATATATCTCATATCCCAAACCAACCCAGCCCATCTAGGCTCTCTGTAAGAAAAAAAATAAAACATTAAACTTGGGTGAAATAATCTTCTTGAATGCCTCATCTGGCTGATATAGAAAATACATTGCTATTTTCGGCTTCTTTGGTCGTAGGTGAGAAAATTAAAATCTGTTTCTGAACTCTTCGCTTCCAAGTCGGTGCAGAGGGTGTCCTGTAAAATAGAAGTACTGAAAACAAATGCTTAACATTGAAAGTTTAGTTTCTATCAGCTGTAACTATCATATTCCTAACTGATAGAACTCTTGGGGCATGAATTGAAGATTATTCAGTCTGCTCAGACCATATATGGATGCATTCTATCGGAAGAGTTGTCTTCCTTTCCACATATTATTCCATTCAAATCCCTTATCCGAATTTAATAATGTAGTGAAAAGGGATAGTGTGTGCGAACGTGATTTATGCTCTGGGTATCACGGCCTTAAAAGTTGAATTCACAGTGGCAGGTATTGCTGCTTTCGAGTTAACTTATTTAGTCAGAACAAGCCATTTCAGCCGGATGAAAATTGAAAACGAAGGTAATTGTGTCTGTACAAGTTATTTGTGCTGAAAAATAGTCAAAAAAAGATTAAAATTTTTTAACAAATTTCAAAATGGGTAACAAAGGAAAAACCCGAAGAAAAAAGTATTTGAGTTGACGAAACCAATATTATAAACATGTAAAATATTTCATTTGTTCACGATTTTATTCGGGTTAAATCTGTGCTTCCGAATTGATAAAGGTATTGCAATCGAAACTGGCGAGCAGGGGTTAGCGTGAAAAGATCACTGCAGGGGTTACAATATAAAGAAAAGCCAGCTTTTGAGAAGTACCAAGATGGCACCTTTGGAGGGTCACTGCTGTTCAAACTGAGATCAAGATCACTGGAGCTTCGGGGAAAAATTGGGAGAGATGGAGAAAAGGGATGCCAAATGTGCCACTCTGGAGTAGTGGAGACCCTGGAACATTTTCTCTTGGAATGCCCACAGTATATACCTCATAGAATAAAATTTACTGGAAGAATAATGCAGAAGTGGGGTGAAGAAACAAAGGATAGATGGCTGAAGGGGGACACGAGGGAGAGGGTAGGAATGCTTATTGAAGAAATTGAAAAAGAGGAAGTGAGGGACACTATTAAGCAGTTTATATCTGAATGCTGGGAGGAGAGGAGAGGAAGAGGGGGTGGGATGCAGGGGGAATGATGGCCTTCTCTTATGAGGACCGCGACAAATCAGCGGCTGGCCAAAGAGTTATTATTATTATTTAAAAGTTAATGTGTGTAAAGTGGACACCTCATTTACGTTGCCATAAACAGCGAATACTTCGTGTGCACAGTGGAGAGCCACACTGTTGCACATAAAGCAGCAACTTGCAATAGAAGTGCCCCCAGTATCGACCTTCAGTTGTTAAATACAAGGCTTGAACTTTCCGACGAAGCCCGGTTTCTCGGTTGATCTACCATGTACACAAAATTAATATTGACCAACGCATAATTCCATTAAAGCTAGTAAACAAACAAATCTGCAAAAAATGCAACGCGGTTAAAATCCGGGGAGTTCGTAACTCAAACCATAGAAGGCGTTCAAGCGACAAGGGCACACAATATGGAATCAATGCTGCCAACCGCCTGTTTGAAGCAAACATTCTTAAACTACAGCTGTCCAAAACCACGACCTGCGTGCTCCATTGCGCCTTATTTGATATACCTATTGAACGACTCCACGAATTAGCAAATATCGAAATGATAGGAAGCAATTTAAAACCAATGTTGACAAACACTCTAAACTGGCTACGTAGCATGGAATTGAATGCCTATCAAATGCTCAAAAACAAATCAAATCTAAATTTAAAACTGAAATGAAAAGATTTCCTTCTTAGAAATTTAATCACCTTAAAGGACAAATATAAAAAAAAATAATGATGAGCATCGATAAACAATTGAAGATGTTAGGCCACGTTTTATCTCAAAATGCCCTGTATATTTAAAGTTTAGAGTGATGATTTGCATTTGTCTGTCGTTTATTTGGGGTATCGCGACTCTTTCAACAACCAGGGTTATATTGTGTCGGATGGAGGCAACCAGAGGTCCCGGAAAGAAACATTTTGCACAGCAGATATACACAGTCTTACCCGTCAAATTCTTAAACTGGCAAAAACAGAATGAGCATTGGCTGACGCCAAGTGTACCATTAATGTGCTGAAGGCCTTTGCACACTACACCAAGCTGCTCACGCTTGGGCAGTTGTAATTAAGGACCTTACCAAGTATAAAACACAAATAAAATTCAATGCTCGTGATGGTGATTTTTTTTTATTATTATTATTATTAGGGTTTAACGACACATTAACAGCCAGGGTCATATCATGTCGGTGACAGTTTTACGGGTGAAGGAAGCCGGAGTACCCGGAGAGAACCACCGAGCAACGACGAGCAGCTGTCAGCTCTCCAACATCGTAACTCTGAACTCTGCACCGCGGCACAGGCAGGGTTAGATTGGTTGAAGACATGCGCACCATCGACGTGCAGTACGCCTTAGTACACGGCGTCATCGTGCCCCCATGTAGGCAATTGGCGTGATGGTGATTAAACGGGTCTCATGTTAGTTGTATTCTTTCTGTTCGTCACATGGTTTATTTATTAAGCACAGTAGTCAGTAGGGAATATTCACAATCTTTTAGTTTAAGGAAGTCATTAAATTTATCCTACAGTCATGCAGCACAAACATAAGGCTTGGACTGATACTAATTCTACTCTCGTCATTTGACTTTTTAAATTTTGCAACGCAACAGCGCAGCAACCCACACAACAGAGTACATACAAAAGTGTCTGTCTGTTTGGGGCATTTGGTTGTTTTCCAACATTGTCGTTTAAATGTAAGGATTGTGAAGTATCCCAGACTATGAGAAGTTAATTTTCGAAGGAATGCTCTATAAATGAAGATAGCAACCAAAACAAAGTGAAAAATGTATATGTTAAAATAATGAATAAAGCTTGGTAACAGTGAGATTTGAACCCATGTCACACTGCACACGTCTTTAACAGTGAAGTGAACGCTTTAGCTTACTGAGCTACATCCCCGTTTGTTCTAATGTGAGTAGACATAAACAAAGAAATTAATTTTTAACACCTCCATCTTTCTGTTTTCAGAAGACATAATAATATCAAATTAAGAACACACTAGGAGAAATGTGGGAAAAGATGCTAGTTTTTAATAGAAAAAGGGTTTATCCATCGAAATAAAACAGTGATAAGTTACAGTTTAAGCCAACGTAAACACTGAGCAGACGATTTTTTTAGGATTTGTTCATTCGCCCTAGCCGGTGAAACATTATCATTGAACACAAATTTACTATAAATAATTACAAGTCGCTAATGTTTGGAACCTATCTAGTTACGAAAAGTCATCATCTGGGGCCAAAATATAAGCACAAATATTTCCAAAAAGAATGAATGGAATATGCCGATATTCAGAGCCGAAATTCAAAATGTGCTGAAAAAGAGGAAGAGCATTCTTTTCCCTCGAAAATCTTATTTATAAAAAAACACATTTTCGAGAATTTGTGAAATTTTACCAATTGGTCACTCATTTTTTACCGCTATCCATATTCTTGTCCAAACGTTCAATCTACTGCGAGTCGCGTTACGTATGTTTCTGGAGTACAGAAGCACCAACACATCACTTACATTGACATTTCTGACAATGCGAGGACACTCCTGTGTATGGAACAGAACACTATGTTATGGAAAAAACGTATTTGCAGTTCCAAAAGCCGAACATTGATGCAACACTGGGTAATGAACCACTAAAAAATCCCATTGAACACAGTGCTAACCTTTGACTCTCTGTACAACATACCAAGTTGTTTTGCAAAAAATACATATAAATCCTCAAGATACATCATCTCTTAAAAAAAACTTGAACAATTATATGATGCCACATTGAATTTCAATTTAAAATTCGAATTTTCAGTACTACCCTATGGTCCTACACTGAATGGCATTGACACTATTTTTTCATGCTTCATGTTTTTGAGAGATTCTCACACATTCCGGGAGAAAATTGCAAACAAACTTCTTAAACCTTCCTAAAGAGGACAAATGTTTTTTTCAATTTATGGTTTCAAATCCCACTGATATTGAACCAATCAGCCAATCGGGCCTATTTAATCCTACTCACAACTTTGGGTGTTAAATGCTCCAAGTCACGTGTTCACCAATTTAGTGGTACATAACCACTATTTGTTTACTGGATCTAAAGGTCAAACTCAGTATTTAAGCCGAAACCCAGACCATATTATAAGAACAAAGTAGTGAAGTTTAGTTTATTGTTTTCAGTTACTTGGTACTTTCAGAGAATCAACATCCGAGGCTTAGGACACAGTGCCTATAGCAGTATTAAAGCAGAACTTGTCCAGCTCAGTAAAGAAACACTGCAGTAGTTCCCCGGGGCCCAGGAGAATACACCCACGTGCACTCTCATAAACACACATGCTTAATTATATAGTTCCGTGAATGCTTTCCTCAGTCGCTAGCGCCAATGTGTGTGAAGTGAAAGGGGATGAAAGGGTGGGCGAATTCAAACATATTTTAGTTCATTGTTTACGATTGCGTGGGCCTTTCAGAGGCACTGGGTCCAATTATACCAGTAAAACAGAACTCGTACAACTCAATAAACAAAAACTGCTGTAGGCCCCCGGGTGCGACATTTTTGTAAATTATTTTCTCAGTCTATGTACGTGACGGGGGTGGGTGCATGCGTGGTTGAGTGGTGGATGCCAGGGTGGTTGGATGAAAGGGTGGGTGTAACCAAACAGTTAAGACGAGCCCCCCCCCCCCCCCCACACACACACACACTCCTGGGAGGTATCAAGGTTGACAGTCTGAGAAGCAGAACTTGTCCAACTCAGTAAACAAAAACTGCTGCAGGACCCCGGGTGCGACATTTTTGTAAATTATTTTTTCTGTCTATGTAAATGTCGTACGTGCGTGCGTGTAAACAAACAGTTGATACAAGCCCTCCCCCCACCCCACCCCACCCCCCCCCCCCCCGCATCCCCTCCTCCTCACTCCTGGATGGTATCTAAGATGACAGTATCAGATTTATGGTACAAACACCCATATTGAAAATCTGCGTTCCTAATAACTCTAAAACACTTTGAGAAATGATCTTATTTGAGACGTGGTCTTTTTCACTCTAAATTATCACTTGCACCCATTTTTGTGGTAGCCGCATTATATAAGAGAAATCGGGGCGCAGTGGCGTTGCGGTGACCGGTTCTCGTCAGATCACCGAAAATAAGCAACGTCGAGCCTGGTTAGTCCTCGGATGGGTGACCGTCTGAGCGATCGATTCGGGCTCCCGCGTTGTGTCCTTGAGCAAGGCTCTTAACTCCGATTGTCCGCATGGAGGCACGATGGCGTCGTGTACAAAGGCGGACTGCACGTCGATGGTGCGCATGCCTTCAGCAAATCTAACCCTGCCTGTGCTGCAGTGTGTAGTTACAATGTTGGGGAAATGACAGTTACTGGTCGTTTCTCGGTGGTTCTCTCCGGGTACTCCGGCATCCCTCACCTCTCATACGGTCACAGTCATGATTAGCCATTGTGCATAAGTATGTGACCTTAAACAGCAATAAATAAAAAGATAAATAAATGAATAAATGTATAAGAGAAATGTACATCCCTTAATTTCAACAAAACAATTAGGGAAATATACTTGATGAGGGTCGCAAACATATATCCTTTTCATTTATTACCCTACACACCCTTATCTACATACATGTTATTACTATTAGAAATATATCTCATATCCCAAACCAACCCAGCCCATCTAGGCTCTCTGTAAGAAAAAAAATAAAACATTAAACTTGGGTGAAATAATCTTCTTGAATGCCTCATCTGGCTGATATAGAAAATACATTGCTATTTTCGGCTTCTTTGGTCGTAGGTGAGAAAATTAAAATCTGTTTCTGAACTCTTCGCTTCCAAGTCGGTGCAGAGGGTGTCCTGTAAAATAGAAGTACTGAAAACAAATGCTTAACATTGAAAGTTTAGTTTCTATCAGCTGTAACTATCATATTCCTAACTGATAGAACTCTTGGGGCATGAATTGAAGATTATTCAGTCTGCTCAGACCATATATGGATGCATTCTATCGGAAGAGTTGTCTTCCTTTCCACATATTATTCCATTCAAATCCCTTATCCGAATTTAATAATGTAGTGAAAAGGGATAGTGTGTGCGAACGTGATTTATGCTCTGGGTATCACGGCCTTAAAAGTTGAATTCACAGTGGCAGGTATTGCTGCTTTCGAGTTAACTTATTTAGTCAGAACAAGCCATTTCAGCCGGATGAAAATTGAAAACGAAGGTAATTGTGTCTGTACAAGTTATTTGTGCTGAAAAATAGTCAAAAAAAGATTAAAATTTTTTAACAAATTTCAAAATGGGTAACAAAGGAAAAACCCGAAGAAAAAAGTATTTGAGTTGACGAAACCAATATTATAAACATGTAAAATATTTCATTTGTTCACGATTTTATTCGGGTTAAATCTGTGCTTCCGAATTGATAAAGGTATTGCAATCGAAACTGGCGAGCAGGGGTTAGCGTGAAAAGATCACTGCAGGGGTTACAATATAAAGAAAAGCCAGCTTTTGAGAAGTACCAAGATGGCACCTTTGGAGGGTCACTGCTGTTCAAACTGAGATCAAGATCACTGGAGCTTCGGGGAAAAATTGGGAGAGATGGAGAAAAGGGATGCCAAATGTGCCACTCTGGAGTAGTGGAGACCCTGGAACATTTTCTCTTGGAATGCCCACAGTATATACCTCATAGAATAAAATTTACTGGAAGAATAATGCAGAAGTGGGGTGAAGAAACAAAGGATAGATGGCTGAAGGGGGACACGAGGGAGAGGGTAGGAATGCTTATTGAAGAAATTGAAAAAGAGGAAGTGAGGGACACTATTAAGCAGTTTATATCTGAATGCTGGGAGGAGAGGAGAGGAAGAGGGGGTGGGATGCAGGGGGAATGATGGCCTTCTCTTATGAGGACCGCGACAAATCAGCGGCTGGCCAAAGAGTTATTATTATTATTTAAAAGTTAATGTGTGTAAAGTGGACACCTCATTTACGTTGCCATAAACAGCGAATACTTCGTGTGCACAGTGGAGAGCCACACTGTTGCACATAAAGCAGCAACTTGCAATAGAAGTGCCCCCAGTATCGACCTTCAGTTGTTAAATACAAGGCTTGAACTTTCCGACGAAGCCCGGTTTCTCGGTTGATCTACCATGTACACAAAATTAATATTGACCAACGCATAATTCCATTAAAGCTAGTAAACAAACAAATCTGCAAAAAATGCAACGCGGTTAAAATCCGGGGAGTTCGTAACTCAAACCATAGAAGGCGTTCAAGCGACAAGGGCACACAATATGGAATCAATGCTGCCAACCGCCTGTTTGAAGCAAACATTCTTAAACTACAGCTGTCCAAAACCACGACCTGCGTGCTCCATTGCGCCTTATTTGATATACCTATTGAACGACTCCACGAATTAGCAAATATCGAAATGATAGGAAGCAATTTAAAACCAATGTTGACAAACACTCTAAACTGGCTACGTAGCATGGAATTGAATGCCTATCAAATGCTCAAAAACAAATCAAATCTAAATTTAAAACTGAAATGAAAAGATTTCCTTCTTAGAAATTTAATCACCTTAAAGGACAAATATAAAAAAAAATAATGATGAGCATCGATAAACAATTGAAGATGTTAGGCCACGTTTTATCTCAAAATGCCCTGTATATTTAAAGTTTAGAGTGATGATTTGCATTTGTCTGTCGTTTATTTGGGGTATCGCGACTCTTTCAACAACCAGGGTTATATTGTGTCGGATGGAGGCAACCAGAGGTCCCGGAAAGAAACATTTTGCACAGCAGATATACACAGTCTTACCCGTCAAATTCTTAAACTGGCAAAAACAGAATGAGCATTGGCTGACGCCAAGTGTACCATTAATGTGCTGAAGGCCTTTGCACACTACACCAAGCTGCTCACGCTTGGGCAGTTGTAATTAAGGACCTTACCAAGTATAAAACACAAATAAAATTCAATGCTCGTGATGGTGATTTTTTTTTATTATTATTATTATTAGGGTTTAACGACACATTAACAGCCAGGGTCATATCATGTCGGTGACAGTTTTACGGGTGAAGGAAGCCGGAGTACCCGGAGAGAACCACCGAGCAACGACGAGCAGCTGTCAGCTCTCCAACATCGTAACTCTGAACTCTGCACCGCGGCACAGGCAGGGTTAGATTGGTTGAAGACATGCGCACCATCGACGTGCAGTACGCCTTAGTACACGGCGTCATCGTGCCCCCATGTAGGCAATTGGCGTGATGGTGATTAAACGGGTCTCATGTTAGTTGTATTCTTTCTGTTCGTCACATGGTTTATTTATTAAGCACAGTAGTCAGTAGGGAATATTCACAATCTTTTAGTTTAAGGAAGTCATTAAATTTATCCTACAGTCATGCAGCACAAACATAAGGCTTGGACTGATACTAATTCTACTCTCGTCATTTGACTTTTTAAATTTTGCAACGCAACAGCGCAGCAACCCACACAACAGAGTACATACAAAAGTGTCTGTCTGTTTGGGGCATTTGGTTGTTTTCCAACATTGTCGTTTAAATGTAAGGATTGTGAAGTATCCCAGACTATGAGAAGTTAATTTTCGAAGGAATGCTCTATAAATGAAGATAGCAACCAAAACAAAGTGAAAAATGTATATGTTAAAATAATGAATAAAGCTTGGTAACAGTGAGATTTGAACCCATGTCACACTGCACACGTCTTTAACAGTGAAGTGAACGCTTTAGCTTACTGAGCTACATCCCCGTTTGTTCTAATGTGAGTAGACATAAACAAAGAAATTAATTTTTAACACCTCCATCTTTCTGTTTTCAGAAGACATAATAATATCAAATTAAGAACACACTAGGAGAAATGTGGGAAAAGATGCTAGTTTTTAATAGAAAAAGGGTTTATCCATCGAAATAAAACAGTGATAAGTTACAGTTTAAGCCAACGTAAACACTGAGCAGACGATTTTTTTAGGATTTGTTCATTCGCCCTAGCCGGTGAAACATTATCATTGAACACAAATTTACTATAAATAATTACAAGTCGCTAATGTTTGGAACCTATCTAGTTACGAAAAGTCATCATCTGGGGCCAAAATATAAGCACAAATATTTCCAAAAAGAATGAATGGAATATGCCGATATTCAGAGCCGAAATTCAAAATGTGCTGAAAAAGAGGAAGAGCATTCTTTTCCCTCGAAAATCTTATTTATAAAAAAACACATTTTCGAGAATTTGTGAAATTTTACCAATTGGTCACTCATTTTTTACCGCTATCCATATTCTTGTCCAAACGTTCAATCTACTGCGAGTCGCGTTACGTATGTTTCTGGAGTACAGAAGCACCAACACATCACTTACATTGACATTTCTGACAATGCGAGGACACTCCTGTGTATGGAACAGAACACTATGTTATGGAAAAAACGTATTTGCAGTTCCAAAAGCCGAACATTGATGCAACACTGGGTAATGAACCACTAAAAAATCCCATTGAACACAGTGCTAACCTTTGACTCTCTGTACAACATACCAAGTTGTTTTGCAAAAAATACATATAAATCCTCAAGATACATCATCTCTTAAAAAAAACTTGAACAATTATATGATGCCACATTGAATTTCAATTTAAAATTCGAATTTTCAGTACTACCCTATGGTCCTACACTGAATGGCATTGACACTATTTTTTCATGCTTCATGTTTTTGAGAGATTCTCACACATTCCGGGAGAAAATTGCAAACAAACTTCTTAAACCTTCCTAAAGAGGACAAATGTTTTTTTCAATTTATGGTTTCAAATCCCACTGATATTGAACCAATCAGCCAATCGGGCCTATTTAATCCTACTCACAACTTTGGGTGTTAAATGCTCCAAGTCACGTGTTCACCAATTTAGTGGTACATAACCACTATTTGTTTACTGGATCTAAAGGTCAAACTCAGTATTTAAGCCGAAACCCAGACCATATTATAAGAACAAAGTAGTGAAGTTTAGTTTATTGTTTTCAGTTACTTGGTACTTTCAGAGAATCAACATCCGAGGCTTAGGACACAGTGCCTATAGCAGTATTAAAGCAGAACTTGTCCAGCTCAGTAAAGAAACACTGCAGTAGTTCCCCGGGGCCCAGGAGAATACACCCACGTGCACTCTCATAAACACACATGCTTAATTATATAGTTCCGTGAATGCTTTCCTCAGTCGCTAGCGCCAATGTGTGTGAAGTGAAAGGGGATGAAAGGGTGGGCGAATTCAAACATATTTTAGTTCATTGTTTACGATTGCGTGGGCCTTTCAGAGGCACTGGGTCCAATTATACCAGTAAAACAGAACTCGTACAACTCAATAAACAAAAACTGCTGTAGGCCCCCGGGTGCGACATTTTTGTAAATTATTTTCTCAGTCTATGTACGTGACGGGGGTGGGTGCATGCGTGGTTGAGTGGTGGATGCCAGGGTGGTTGGATGAAAGGGTGGGTGTAACCAAACAGTTAAGACGAGCCCCCCCCCCCCCCCCCCCCACACACACACACACACTCCTGGGAGGTATCAAGGTTGACAGTCTGAGAAGCAGAACTTGTCCAACTCAGTAAACAAAAACTGCTGCAGGACCCCGGGTGCGACATTTTTGTAAATTATTTTTTCTGTCTATGTAAATGTCGTACGTGCGTGCGTGTAAACAAACAGTTGATACAAGCCCTCCCCCCACCCCACCCCACCCCCCCCCCGCCTCCCCTCCTCCTCACTCCTGGATGGTATCTAAGATGACAGTATCAGATTTATGGTACAAACACCCATATTGAAAATCTGCGTTCCTAATAACTCTAAAACACTTTGAGAAATGATCTTATTTGAGACGTGGTCTTTTTCACTCTAAATTATCACTTGCACCCATTTTTGTGGTAGCCGCATTATATAAGAGAAATCGGGGCGCAGTGGCGTTGCGGTGACCGGTTCTCGTCAGATCACCGAAAATAAGCAACGTCGAGCCTGGTTAGTCCTCGGATGGGTGACCGTCTGAGCGATCGATTCGGGCTCCCGCGTTGTGTCCTTGAGCAAGGCTCTTAACTCCGATTGTCCGCATGGAGGCACGATGGCGTCGTGTACAAAGGCGGACTGCACGTCGATGGTGCGCATGCCTTCAGCAAATCTAACCCTGCCTGTGCTGCAGTGTGTAGTTACAATGTTGGGGAAATGACAGTTACTGGTCGTTTCTCGGTGGTTCTCTCCGGGTACTCCGGCATCCCTCACCTCTCATACGGTCACAGTCATGATTAGCCATTGTGCATAAGTATGTGACCTTAAACAGCAATAAATAAAAAGATAAATAAATGAATAAATGTATAAGAGAAATGTACATCCCTTAATTTCAACAAAACAATTAGGGAAATATACTTGATGAGGGTCGCAAACATATATCCTTTTCATTTATTACCCTACACACCCTTATCTACATACATGTTATTACTATTAGAAATATATCTCATATCCCAAACCAACCCAGCCCATCTAGGCTCTCTGTAAGAAAAAAATAAAACATTAAACTTGGGTGAAATAATCTTCTTGAATGCCTCATCTGGCTGATATAGAAAATACATTGCTATTTTCGGCTTCTTTGGTCGTAGGTGAGAAAATTAAAATCTGTTTCTGAACTCTTCGCTTCCAAGTCGGTGCAGAGGGTGTCCTGTAAAATAGAAGTACTGAAAACAAATGCTTAACATTGAAAGTTTAGTTTCTATCAGCTGTAACTATCATATTCCTAACTGATAGAACTCTTGGGGCATGAATTGAAGATTATTCAGTCTGCTCAGACCATATATGGATGCATTCTATCGGAAGAGTTGTCTTCCTTTCCACATATTATTCCATTCAAATCCCTTATCCGAATTTAATAATGTAGTGAAAAGGGATAGTGTGTGCGAACGTGATTTATGCTCTGGGTATCACGGCCTTAAAAGTTGAATTCACAGTGGCAGGTATTGCTGCTTTCGAGTTAACTTATTTAGTCAGAACAAGCCATTTCAGCCGGATGAAAATTGAAAACGAAGGTAATTGTGTCTGTACAAGTTATTTGTGCTGAAAAATAGTCAAAAAAAGATTAAAATTTTTTAACAAATTTCAAAATGGGTAACAAAGGAAAAACCCGAAGAAAAAAGTATTTGAGTTGACGAAACCAATATTATAAACATGTAAAATATTTCATTTGTTCACGATTTTATTCGGGTTAAATCTGTGCTTCCGAATTGATAAAGGTATTGCAATCGAAACTGGCGAGCAGGGGTTAGCGTGAAAAGATCACTGCAGGGGTTACAATATAAAGAAAAGCCAGCTTTTGAGAAGTACCAAGATGGCACCTTTGGAGGGTCACTGCTGTTCAAACTGAGATCAAGATCACTGGAGCTTCGGGGAAAAATTGGGAGAGATGGAGAAAAGGGATGCCAAATGTGCCACTCTGGAGTAGTGGAGACCCTGGAACATTTTCTCTTGGAATGCCCACAGTATATACCTCATAGAATAAAATTTACTGGAAGAATAATGCAGAAGTGGGGTGAAGAAACAAAGGATAGATGGCTGAAGGGGGACACGAGGGAGAGGGTAGGAATGCTTATTGAAGAAATTGAAAAAGAGGAAGTGAGGGACACTATTAAGCAGTTTATATCTGAATGCTGGGAGGAGAGGAGAGGAAGAGGGGGTGGGATGCAGGGGGAATGATGGCCTTCTCTTATGAGGACCGCGACAAATCAGCGGCTGGCCAAAGAGTTATTATTATTATTTAAAAGTTAATGTGTGTAAAGTGGACACCTCATTTACGTTGCCATAAACAGCGAATACTTCGTGTGCACAGTGGAGAGCCACACTGTTGCACATAAAGCAGCAACTTGCAATAGAAGTGCCCCCAGTATCGACCTTCAGTTGTTAAATACAAGGCTTGAACTTTCCGACGAAGCCCGGTTTCTCGGTTGATCTACCATGTACACAAAATTAATATTGACCAACGCATAATTCCATTAAAGCTAGTAAACAAACAAATCTGCAAAAAATGCAACGCGGTTAAAATCCGGGGAGTTCGTAACTCAAACCATAGAAGGCGTTCAAGCGACAAGGGCACACAATATGGAATCAATGCTGCCAACCGCCTGTTTGAAGCAAACATTCTTAAACTACAGCTGTCCAAAACCACGACCTGCGTGCTCCATTGCGCCTTATTTGATATACCTATTGAACGACTCCACGAATTAGCAAATATCGAAATGATAGGAAGCAATTTAAAACCAATGTTGACAAACACTCTAAACTGGCTACGTAGCATGGAATTGAATGCCTCTCAAATGCTCAAAAACAAATCAAATCTAAATTTAAAACTGAAATGAAAAGATTTCCTTCTTAGAAATTTAATCACCTTAAAGGACAAATATAAAAAAAAATAATGATGAGCATCGATAAACAATTGAAGATGTTAGGCCACGTTTTATCTCAAAATGCCCTGTATATTTAAAGTTTAGAGTGATGATTTGCATTTGTCTGTCGTTTATTTGGGGTATCGCGACTCTTTCAACAACCAGGGTTATATTGTGTCGGATGGAGGCAACCAGAGGTCCCGGAAAGAAACATTTTGCACAGCAGATATACACAGTCTTACCCGTCAAATTCTTAAACTGGCAAAAACAGAATGAGCATTGGCTGACGCCAAGTGTACCATTAATGTGCTGAAGGCCTTTGCACACTACACCAAGCTGCTCACGCTTGGGCAGTTGTAATTAAGGACCTTACCAAGTATAAAACACAAATAAAATTCAATGCTCGTGATGGTGATTTTTTTTTATTATTATTATTATTAGGGTTTAACGACACATTAACAGCCAGGGTCATATCATGTCGGTGACAGTTTTACGGGTGAAGGAAGCCGGAGTACCCGGAGAGAACCACCGAGCAACGACGAGCAGCTGTCAGCTCTCCAACATCGTAACTCTGAACTCTGCACCGCGGCACAGGCAGGGTTAGATTGGTTGAAGACATGCGCACCATCGACGTGCAGTACGCCTTAGTACACGGCGTCATCGTGCCCCCATGTAGGCAATTGGCGTGATGGTGATTAAACGGGTCTCATGTTAGTTGTATTCTTTCTGTTCGTCACATGGTTTATTTATTAAGCACAGTAGTCAGTAGGGAATATTCACAATCTTTTAGTTTAAGGAAGTCATTAAATTTATCCTACAGTCATGCAGCACAAACATAAGGCTTGGACTGATACTAATTCTACTCTCGTCATTTGACTTTTTAAATTTTGCAACGCAACAGCGCAGCAACCCACACAACAGAGTACATACAAAAGTGTCTGTCTGTTTGGGGCATTTGGTTGTTTTCCAACATTGTCGTTTAAATGTAAGGATTGTGAAGTATCCCAGACTATGAGAAGTTAATTTTCGAAGGAATGCTCTATAAATGAAGATAGCAACCAAAACAAAGTGAAAAATGTATATGTTAAAATAATGAATAAAGCTTGGTAACAGTGAGATTTGAACCCATGTCACACTGCACACGTCTTTAACAGTGAAGTGAACGCTTTAGCTTACTGAGCTACATCCCCGTTTGTTCTAATGTGAGTAGACATAAACAAAGAAATTAATTTTTAACACCTCCATCTTTCTGTTTTCAGAAGACATAATAATATCAAATTAAGAACACACTAGGAGAAATGTGGGAAAAGATGCTAGTTTTTAATAGAAAAAGGGTTTATCCATCGAAATAAAACAGTGATAAGTTACAGTTTAAGCCAACGTAAACACTGAGCAGACGATTTTTTTAGGATTTGTTCATTCGCCCTAGCCGGTGAAACATTATCATTGAACACAAATTTACTATAAATAATTACAAGTCGCTAATGTTTGGAACCTATCTAGTTACGAAAAGTCATCATCTGGGGCCAAAATATAAGCACAAATATTTCCAAAAAGAATGAATGGAATATGCCGATATTCAGAGCCGAAATTCAAAATGTGCTGAAAAAGAGGAAGAGCATTCTTTTCCCTCGAAAATCTTATTTATAAAAAAACACATTTTCGAGAATTTGTGAAATTTTACCAATTGGTCACTCATTTTTTACCGCTATCCATATTCTTGTCCAAACGTTCAATCTACTGCGAGTCGCGTTACGTATGTTTCTGGAGTACAGAAGCACCAACACATCACTTACATTGACATTTCTGACAATGCGAGGACACTCCTGTGTATGGAACAGAACACTATGTTATGGAAAAAACGTATTTGCAGTTCCAAAAGCCGAACATTGATGCAACACTGGGTAATGAACCACTAAAAAATCCCATTGAACACAGTGCTAACCTTTGACTCTCTGTACAACATACCAAGTTGTTTTGCAAAAAATACATATAAATCCTCAAGATACATCATCTCTTAAAAAAAACTTGAACAATTATATGATGCCACATTGAATTTCAATTTAAAATTCGAATTTTCAGTACTACCCTATGGTCCTGCACTGAATGGCATTGACACTATTTTTTCATGCTTCATGTTTTTGAGAGATTCTCACACATTCCGGGAGAAAATTGCAAACAAACTTCTTAAACCTTCCTAAAGAGGACAAATGTTTTTTTCAATTTATGGTTTCAAATCCCACTGATATTGAACCAATCAGCCAATCGGGCCTATTTAATCCTACTCACAACTTTGGGTGTTAAATGCTCCAAGTCACGTGTTCACCAATTTAGTGGTACATAACCACTATTTGTTTACTGGATCTAAAGGTCAAACTCAGTATTTAAGCCGAAACCCAGACCATATTATAAGAACAAAGTAGTGAAGTTTAGTTTATTGTTTTCAGTTACTTGGTACTTTCAGAGAATCAACATCCGAGGCTTAGGACACAGTGCCTATAGCAGTATTAAAGCAGAACTTGTCCAGCTCAGTAAAGAAACACTGCAGTAGTTCCCCGGGGCCCAGGAGAATACACCCACGTGCACTCTCATAAACACACATGCTTAATTATATAGTTCCGTGAATGCTTTCCTCAGTCGCTAGCGCCAATGTGTGTGAAGTGAAAGGGGATGAAAGGGTGGGCGAATTCAAACATATTTTAGTTCATTGTTTACGATTGCGTGGGCCTTTCAGAGGCACTGGGTCCAATTATACCAGTAAAACAGAACTCGTACAACTCAATAAACAAAAACTGCTGTAGGCCCCCGGGTGCGACATTTTTGTAAATTATTTTCTCAGTCTATGTACGTGACGGGGGTGGGTGCATGCGTGGTTGAGTGGTGGATGCCAGGGTGGTTGGATGAAAGGGTGGGTGTAACCAAACAGTTAAGACGAGCCCCCCCCCCCCCCCCCCCACACACACACACACTCCTGGGAGGTATCAAGGTTGACAGTCTGAGAAGCAGAACTTGTCCAACTCAGTAAACAAAAACTGCTGCAGGACCCCGGGTGCGACATTTTTGTAAATTATTTTTTCTGTCTATGTAAATGTCGTACGTGCGTGCGTGTAAACAAACAGTTGATACAAGCCCTCCCCCCACCCCACCCCACCCCCCCCCCCGCATCCCCTCCTCCTCACTCCTGGATGGTATCTAAGATGACAGTATCAGATTTATGGTACAAACACCCATATTGAAAATCTGCGTTCCTAATAACTCTAAAACACTTTGAGAAATGATCTTATTTGAGACGTGGTCTTTTTCACTCTAAATTATCACTTGCACCCATTTTTGTGGTAGCCGCATTATATAAGAGAAATCGGGGCGCAGTGGCGTTGCGGTGACCGGTTCTCGTCAGATCACCGAAAATAAGCAACGTCGAGCCTGGTTAGTCCTCGGATGGGTGACCGTCTGAGCGATCGATTCGGGCTCCCGCGTTGTGTCCTTGAGCAAGGCTCTTAACTCCGATTGTCCGCATGGAGGCACGATGGCGTCGTGTACAAAGGCGGACTGCACGTCGATGGTGCGCATGCCTTCAGCAAATCTAACCCTGCCTGTGCTGCAGTGTGTAGTTACAATGTTGGGGAAATGACAGTTACTGGTCGTTTCTCGGTGGTTCTCTCCGGGTACTCCGGCATCCCTCACCTCTCATACGGTCACAGTCATGATTAGCCATTGTGCATAAGTATGTGACCTTAAACAGCAATAAATAAAAAGATAAATAAATGAATAAATGTATAAGAGAAATGTACATCCCTTAATTTCAACAAAACAATTAGGGAAATATACTTGATGAGGGTCGCAAACATATATCCTTTTCATTTATTACCCTACACACCCTTATCTACATACATGTTATTACTATTAGAAATATATCTCATATCCCAAACCAACCCAGCCCATCTAGGCTCTCTGTAAGAAAAAAATAAAACATTAAACTTGGGTGAAATAATCTTCTTGAATGCCTCATCTGGCTGATATAGAAAATACATTGCTATTTTCGGCTTCTTTGGTCGTAGGTGAGAAAATTAAAATCTGTTTCTGAACTCTTCGCTTCCAAGTCGGTGCAGAGGGTGTCCTGTAAAATAGAAGTACTGAAAACAAATGCTTAACATTGAAAGTTTAGTTTCTATCAGCTGTAACTATCATATTCCTAACTGATAGAACTCTTGGGGCATGAATTGAAGATTATTCAGTCTGCTCAGACCATATATGGATGCATTCTATCGGAAGAGTTGTCTTCCTTTCCACATATTATTCCATTCAAATCCCTTATCCGAATTTAATAATGTAGTGAAAAGGGATAGTGTGTGCGAACGTGATTTATGCTCTGGGTATCACGGCCTTAAAAGTTGAATTCACAGTGGCAGGTATTGCTGCTTTCGAGTTAACTTATTTAGTCAGAACAAGCCATTTCAGCCGGATGAAAATTGAAAACGAAGGTAATTGTGTCTGTACAAGTTATTTGTGCTGAAAAATAGTCAAAAAAAGATTAAAATTTTTTAACAAATTTCAAAATGGGTAACAAAGGAAAAACCCGAAGAAAAAAGTATTTGAGTTGACGAAACCAATATTATAAACATGTAAAATATTTCATTTGTTCACGATTTTATTCGGGTTAAATCTGTGCTTCCGAATTGATAAAGGTATTGCAATCGAAACTGGCGAGCAGGGGTTAGCGTGAAAAGATCACTGCAGGGGTTACAATATAAAGAAAAGCCAGCTTTTGAGAAGTACCAAGATGGCACCTTTGGAGGGTCACTGCTGTTCAAACTGAGATCAAGATCACTGGAGCTTCGGGGAAAAATTGGGAGAGATGGAGAAAAGGGATGCCAAATGTGCCACTCTGGAGTAGTGGAGACCCTGGAACATTTTCTCTTGGAATGCCCACAGTATATACCTCATAGAATAAAATTTACTGGAAGAATAATGCAGAAGTGGGGTGAAGAAACAAAGGATAGATGGCTGAAGGGGGACACGAGGGAGAGGGTAGGAATGCTTATTGAAGAAATTGAAAAAGAGGAAGTGAGGGACACTATTAAGCAGTTTATATCTGAATGCTGGGAGGAGAGGAGAGGAAGAGGGGGTGGGATGCAGGGGGAATGATGGCCTTCTCTTATGAGGACCGCGACAAATCAGCGGCTGGCCAAAGAGTTATTATTATTATTTAAAAGTTAATGTGTGTAAAGTGGACACCTCATTTACGTTGCCATAAACAGCGAATACTTCGTGTGCACAGTGGAGAGCCACACTGTTGCACATAAAGCAGCAACTTGCAATAGAAGTGCCCCCAGTATCGACCTTCAGTTGTTAAATACAAGGCTTGAACTTTCCGACGAAGCCCGGTTTCTCGGTTGATCTACCATGTACACAAAATTAATATTGACCAACGCATAATTCCATTAAAGCTAGTAAACAAACAAATCTGCAAAAAATGCAACGCGGTTAAAATCCGGGGAGTTCGTAACTCAAACCATAGAAGGCGTTCAAGCGACAAGGGCACACAATATGGAATCAATGCTGCCAACCGCCTGTTTGAAGCAAACATTCTTAAACTACAGCTGTCCAAAACCACGACCTGCGTGCTCCATTGCGCCTTATTTGATATACCTATTGAACGACTCCACGAATTAGCAAATATCGAAATGATAGGAAGCAATTTAAAACCAATGTTGACAAACACTCTAAACTGGCTACGTAGCATGGAATTGAATGCCTATCAAATGCTCAAAAACAAATCAAATCTAAATTTAAAACTGAAATGAAAAGATTTCCTTCTTAGAAATTTAATCACCTTAAAGGACAAATATAAAAAAAAATAATGATGAGCATCGATAAACAATTGAAGATGTTAGGCCACGTTTTATCTCAAAATGCCCTGTATATTTAAAGTTTAGAGTGATGATTTGCATTTGTCTGTCGTTTATTTGGGGTATCGCGACTCTTTCAACAACCAGGGTTATATTGTGTCGGATGGAGGCAACCAGAGGTCCCGGAAAGAAACATTTTGCACAGCAGATATACACAGTCTTACCCGTCAAATTCTTAAACTGGCAAAAACAGAATGAGCATTGGCTGACGCCAAGTGTACCATTAATGTGCTGAAGGCCTTTGCACACTACACCAAGCTGCTCACGCTTGGGCAGTTGTAATTAAGGACCTTACCAAGTATAAAACACAAATAAAATTCAATGCTCGTGATGGTGATTTTTTTTTATTATTATTATTATTAGGGTTTAACGACACATTAACAGCCAGGGTCATATCATGTCGGTGACAGTTTTACGGGTGAAGGAAGCCGGAGTACCCGGAGAGAACCACCGAGCAACGACGAGCAGCTGTCAGCTCTCCAACATCGTAACTCTGAACTCTGCACCGCGGCACAGGCAGGGTTAGATTGGTTGAAGACATGCGCACCATCGACGTGCAGTACGCCTTAGTACACGGCGTCATCGTGCCCCCATGTAGGCAATTGGCGTGATGGTGATTAAACGGGTCTCATGTTAGTTGTATTCTTTCTGTTCGTCACATGGTTTATTTATTAAGCACAGTAGTCAGTAGGGAATATTCACAATCTTTTAGTTTAAGGAAGTCATTAAATTTATCCTACAGTCATGCAGCACAAACATAAGGCTTGGACTGATACTAATTCTACTCTCGTCATTTGACTTTTTAAATTTTGCAACGCAACAGCGCAGCAACCCACACAACAGAGTACATACAAAAGTGTCTGTCTGTTTGGGGCATTTGGTTGTTTTCCAACATTGTCGTTTAAATGTAAGGATTGTGAAGTATCCCAGACTATGAGAAGTTAATTTTCGAAGGAATGCTCTATAAATGAAGATAGCAACCAAAACAAAGTGAAAAATGTATATGTTAAAATAATGAATAAAGCTTGGTAACAGTGAGATTTGAACCCATGTCACACTGCACACGTCTTTAACAGTGAAGTGAACGCTTTAGCTTACTGAGCTACATCCCCGTTTGTTCTAATGTGAGTAGACATAAACAAAGAAATTAATTTTTAACACCTCCATCTTTCTGTTTTCAGAAGACATAATAATATCAAATTAAGAACACACTAGGAGAAATGTGGGAAAAGATGCTAGTTTTTAATAGAAAAAGGGTTTATCCATCGAAATAAAACAGTGATAAGTTACAGTTTAAGCCAACGTAAACACTGAGCAGACGATTTTTTTAGGATTTGTTCATTCGCCCTAGCCGGTGAAACATTATCATTGAACACAAATTTACTATAAATAATTACAAGTCGCTAATGTTTGGAACCTATCTAGTTACGAAAAGTCATCATCTGGGGCCAAAATATAAGCACAAATATTTCCAAAAAGAATGAATGGAATATGCCGATATTCAGAGCCGAAATTCAAAATGTGCTGAAAAAGAGGAAGAGCATTCTTTTCCCTCGAAAATCTTATTTATAAAAAAACACATTTTCGAGAATTTGTGAAATTTTACCAATTGGTCACTCATTTTTTACCGCTATCCATATTCTTGTCCAAACGTTCAATCTACTGCGAGTCGCGTTACGTATGTTTCTGGAGTACAGAAGCACCAACACATCACTTACATTGACATTTCTGACAATGCGAGGACACTCCTGTGTATGGAACAGAACACTATGTTATGGAAAAAACGTATTTGCAGTTCCAAAAGCCGAACATTGATGCAACACTGGGTAATGAACCACTAAAAAATCCCATTGAACACAGTGCTAACCTTTGACTCTCTGTACAACATACCAAGTTGTTTTGCAAAAAATACATATAAATCCTCAAGATACATCATCTCTTAAAAAAAACTTGAACAATTATATGATGCCACATTGAATTTCAATTTAAAATTCGAATTTTCAGTACTACCCTATGGTCCTGCACTGAATGGCATTGACACTATTTTTTCATGCTTCATGTTTTTGAGAGATTCTCACACATTCCGGGAGAAAATTGCAAACAAACTTCTTAAACCTTCCTAAAGAGGACAAATGTTTTTTTCAATTTATGGTTTCAAATCCCACTGATATTGAACCAATCAGCCAATCGGGCCTATTTAATCCTACTCACAACTTTGGGTGTTAAATGCTCCAAGTCACGTGTTCACCAATTTAGTGGTACATAACCACTATTTGTTTACTGGATCTAAAGGTCAAACTCAGTATTTAAGCCGAAACCCAGACCATATTATAAGAACAAAGTAGTGAAGTTTAGTTTATTGTTTTCAGTTACTTGGTACTTTCAGAGAATCAACATCCGAGGCTTAGGACACAGTGCCTATAGCAGTATTAAAGCAGAACTTGTCCAGCTCAGTAAAGAAACACTGCAGTAGTTCCCCGGGGCCCAGGAGAATACACCCACGTGCACTCTCATAAACACACATGCTTAATTATATAGTTCCGTGAATGCTTTCCTCAGTCGCTAGCGCCAATGTGTGTGAAGTGAAAGGGGATGAAAGGGTGGGCGAATTCAAACATATTTTAGTTCATTGTTTACGATTGCGTGGGCCTTTCAGAGGCACTGGGTCCAATTATACCAGTAAAACAGAACTCGTACAACTCAATAAACAAAAACTGCTGTAGGCCCCCGGGTGCGACATTTTTGTAAATTATTTTCTCAGTCTATGTACGTGACGGGGGTGGGTGCATGCGTGGTTGAGTGGTGGATGCCAGGGTGGTTGGATGAAAGGGTGGGTGTAACCAAACAGTTAAGACGAGCCCCCCCCCCCCCCCCCCCCACACACACACACACTCCTGGGAGGTATCAAGGTTGACAGTCTGAGAAGCAGAACTTGTCCAACTCAGTAAACAAAAACTGCTGCAGGACCCCGGGTGCGACATTTTTGTAAATTATTTTTTCTGTCTATGTAAATGTCGTACGTGCGTGCGTGTAAACAAACAGTTGATACAAGCCCTCCCCCCACCCCACCCCACCCCCCCCCCCCCGCATCCCCTCCTCCTCACTCCTGGATGGTATCTAAGATGACAGTATCAGATTTATGGTACAAACACCCATATTGAAAATCTGCGTTCCTAATAACTCTAAAACACTTTGAGAAATGATCTTATTTGAGACGTGGTCTTTTTCACTCTAAATTATCACTTGCACCCATTTTTGTGGTAGCCGCATTATATAAGAGAAATCGGGGCGCAGTGGCGTTGCGGTGACCGGTTCTCGTCAGATCACCGAAAATAAGCAACGTCGAGCCTGGTTAGTCCTCGGATGGGTGACCGTCTGAGCGATCGATTCGGGCTCCCGCGTTGTGTCCTTGAGCAAGGCTCTTAACTCCGATTGTCCGCATGGAGGCACGATGGCGTCGTGTACAAAGGCGGACTGCACGTCGATGGTGCGCATGCCTTCAGCAAATCTAACCCTGCCTGTGCTGCAGTGTGTAGTTACAATGTTGGGGAAATGACAGTTACTGGTCGTTTCTCGGTGGTTCTCTCCGGGTACTCCGGCATCCCTCACCTCTCATACGGTCACAGTCATGATTAGCCATTGTGCATAAGTATGTGACCTTAAACAGCAATAAATAAAAAGATAAATAAATGAATAAATGTATAAGAGAAATGTACATCCCTTAATTTCAACAAAACAATTAGGGAAATATACTTGATGAGGGTCGCAAACATATATCCTTTTCATTTATTACCCTACACACCCTTATCTACATACATGTTATTACTATTAGAAATATATCTCATATCCCAAACCAACCCAGCCCATCTAGGCTCTCTGTAAGAAAAAAATAAAACATTAAACTTGGGTGAAATAATCTTCTTGAATGCCTCATCTGGCTGATATAGAAAATACATTGCTATTTTCGGCTTCTTTGGTCGTAGGTGAGAAAATTAAAATCTGTTTCTGAACTCTTCGCTTCCAAGTCGGTGCAGAGGGTGTCCTGTAAAATAGAAGTACTGAAAACAAATGCTTAACATTGAAAGTTTAGTTTCTATCAGCTGTAACTATCATATTCCTAACTGATAGAACTCTTGGGGCATGAATTGAAGATTATTCAGTCTGCTCAGACCATATATGGATGCATTCTATCGGAAGAGTTGTCTTCCTTTCCACATATTATTCCATTCAAATCCCTTATCCGAATTTAATAATGTAGTGAAAAGGGATAGTGTGTGCGAACGTGATTTATGCTCTGGGTATCACGGCCTTAAAAGTTGAATTCACAGTGGCAGGTATTGCTGCTTTCGAGTTAACTTATTTAGTCAGAACAAGCCATTTCAGCCGGATGAAAATTGAAAACGAAGGTAATTGTGTCTGTACAAGTTATTTGTGCTGAAAAATAGTCAAAAAAAGATTAAAATTTTTTAACAAATTTCAAAATGGGTAACAAAGGAAAAACCCGAAGAAAAAAGTATTTGAGTTGACGAAACCAATATTATAAACATGTAAAATATTTCATTTGTTCACGATTTTATTCGGGTTAAATCTGTGCTTCCGAATTGATAAAGGTATTGCAATCGAAACTGGCGAGCAGGGGTTAGCGTGAAAAGATCACTGCAGGGGTTACAATATAAAGAAAAGCCAGCTTTTGAGAAGTACCAAGATGGCACCTTTGGAGGGTCACTGCTGTTCAAACTGAGATCAAGATCACTGGAGCTTCGGGGAAAAATTGGGAGAGATGGAGAAAAGGGATGCCAAATGTGCCACTCTGGAGTAGTGGAGACCCTGGAACATTTTCTCTTGGAATGCCCACAGTATATACCTCATAGAATAAAATTTACTGGAAGAATAATGCAGAAGTGGGGTGAAGAAACAAAGGATAGATGGCTGAAGGGGGACACGAGGGAGAGGGTAGGAATGCTTATTGAAGAAATTGAAAAAGAGGAAGTGAGGGACACTATTAAGCAGTTTATATCTGAATGCTGGGAGGAGAGGAGAGGAAGAGGGGGTGGGATGCAGGGGGAATGATGGCCTTCTCTTATGAGGACCGCGACAAATCAGCGGCTGGCCAAAGAGTTATTATTATTATTTAAAAGTTAATGTGTGTAAAGTGGACACCTCATTTACGTTGCCATAAACAGCGAATACTTCGTGTGCACAGTGGAGAGCCACACTGTTGCACATAAAGCAGCAACTTGCAATAGAAGTGCCCCCAGTATCGACCTTCAGTTGTTAAATACAAGGCTTGAACTTTCCGACGAAGCCCGGTTTCTCGGTTGATCTACCATGTACACAAAATTAATATTGACCAACGCATAATTCCATTAAAGCTAGTAAACAAACAAATCTGCAAAAAATGCAACGCGGTTAAAATCCGGGGAGTTCGTAACTCAAACCATAGAAGGCGTTCAAGCGACAAGGGCACACAATATGGAATCAATGCTGCCAACCGCCTGTTTGAAGCAAACATTCTTAAACTACAGCTGTCCAAAACCACGACCTGCGTGCTCCATTGCGCCTTATTTGATATACCTATTGAACGACTCCACGAATTAGCAAATATCGAAATGATAGGAAGCAATTTAAAACCAATGTTGACAAACACTCTAAACTGGCTACGTAGCATGGAATTGAATGCCTATCAAATGCTCAAAAACAAATCAAATCTAAATTTAAAACTGAAATGAAAAGATTTCCTTCTTAGAAATTTAATCACCTTAAAGGACAAATATAAAAAAAAATAATGATGAGCATCGATAAACAATTGAAGATGTTAGGCCACGTTTTATCTCAAAATGCCCTGTATATTTAAAGTTTAGAGTGATGATTTGCATTTGTCTGTCGTTTATTTGGGGTATCGCGACTCTTTCAACAACCAGGGTTATATTGTGTCGGATGGAGGCAACCAGAGGTCCCGGAAAGAAACATTTTGCACAGCAGATATACACAGTCTTACCCGTCAAATTCTTAAACTGGCAAAAACAGAATGAGCATTGGCTGACGCCAAGTGTACCATTAATGTGCTGAAGGCCTTTGCACACTACACCAAGCTGCTCACGCTTGGGCAGTTGTAATTAAGGACCTTACCAAGTATAAAACACAAATAAAATTCAATGCTCGTGATGGTGATTTTTTTTTATTATTATTATTATTAGGGTTTAACGACACATTAACAGCCAGGGTCATATCATGTCGGTGACAGTTTTACGGGTGAAGGAAGCCGGAGTACCCGGAGAGAACCACCGAGCAACGACGAGCAGCTGTCAGCTCTCCAACATCGTAACTCTGAACTCTGCACCGCGGCACAGGCAGGGTTAGATTGGTTGAAGACATGCGCACCATCGACGTGCAGTACGCCTTAGTACACGGCGTCATCGTGCCCCCATGTAGGCAATTGGCGTGATGGTGATTAAACGGGTCTCATGTTAGTTGTATTCTTTCTGTTCGTCACATGGTTTATTTATTAAGCACAGTAGTCAGTAGGGAATATTCACAATCTTTTAGTTTAAGGAAGTCATTAAATTTATCCTACAGTCATGCAGCACAAACATAAGGCTTGGACTGATACTAATTCTACTCTCGTCATTTGACTTTTTAAATTTTGCAACGCAACAGCGCAGCAACCCACACAACAGAGTACATACAAAAGTGTCTGTCTGTTTGGGGCATTTGGTTGTTTTCCAACATTGTCGTTTAAATGTAAGGATTGTGAAGTATCCCAGACTATGAGAAGTTAATTTTCGAAGGAATGCTCTATAAATGAAGATAGCAACCAAAACAAAGTGAAAAATGTATATGTTAAAATAATGAATAAAGCTTGGTAACAGTGAGATTTGAACCCATGTCACACTGCACACGTCTTTAACAGTGAAGTGAACGCTTTAGCTTACTGAGCTACATCCCCGTTTGTTCTAATGTGAGTAGACATAAACAAAGAAATTAATTTTTAACACCTCCATCTTTCTGTTTTCAGAAGACATAATAATATCAAATTAAGAACACACTAGGAGAAATGTGGGAAAAGATGCTAGTTTTTAATAGAAAAAGGGTTTATCCATCGAAATAAAACAGTGATAAGTTACAGTTTAAGCCAACGTAAACACTGAGCAGACGATTTTTTTAGGATTTGTTCATTCGCCCTAGCCGGTGAAACATTATCATTGAACACAAATTTACTATAAATAATTACAAGTCGCTAATGTTTGGAACCTATCTAGTTACGAAAAGTCATCATCTGGGGCCAAAATATAAGCACAAATATTTCCAAAAAGAATGAATGGAATATGCCGATATTCAGAGCCGAAATTCAAAATGTGCTGAAAAAGAGGAAGAGCATTCTTTTCCCTCGAAAATCTTATTTATAAAAAAACACATTTTCGAGAATTTGTGAAATTTTACCAATTGGTCACTCATTTTTTACCGCTATCCATATTCTTGTCCAAACGTTCAATCTACTGCGAGTCGCGTTACGTATGTTTCTGGAGTACAGAAGCACCAACACATCACTTACATTGACATTTCTGACAATGCGAGGACACTCCTGTGTATGGAACAGAACACTATGTTATGGAAAAAACGTATTTGCAGTTCCAAAAGCCGAACATTGATGCAACACTGGGTAATGAACCACTAAAAAATCCCATTGAACACAGTGCTAACCTTTGACTCTCTGTACAACATACCAAGTTGTTTTGCAAAAAATACATATAAATCCTCAAGATACATCATCTCTTAAAAAAAACTTGAACAATTATATGATGCCACATTGAATTTCAATTTAAAATTCGAATTTTCAGTACTACCCTATGGTCCTGCACTGAATGGCATTGACACTATTTTTTCATGCTTCATGTTTTTGAGAGATTCTCACACATTCCGGGAGAAAATTGCAAACAAACTTCTTAAACCTTCCTAAAGAGGACAAATGTTTTTTTCAATTTATGGTTTCAAATCCCACTGATATTGAACCAATCAGCCAATCGGGCCTATTTAATCCTACTCACAACTTTGGGTGTTAAATGCTCCAAGTCACGTGTTCACCAATTTAGTGGTACATAACCACTATTTGTTTACTGGATCTAAAGGTCAAACTCAGTATTTAAGCCGAAACCCAGACCATATTATAAGAACAAAGTAGTGAAGTTTAGTTTATTGTTTTCAGTTACTTGGTACTTTCAGAGAATCAACATCCGAGGCTTAGGACACAGTGCCTATAGCAGTATTAAAGCAGAACTTGTCCAGCTCAGTAAAGAAACACTGCAGTAGTTCCCCGGGGCCCAGGAGAATACACCCACGTGCACTCTCATAAACACACATGCTTAATTATATAGTTCCGTGAATGCTTTCCTCAGTCGCTAGCGCCAATGTGTGTGAAGTGAAAGGGGATGAAAGGGTGGGCGAATTCAAACATATTTTAGTTCATTGTTTACGATTGCGTGGGCCTTTCAGAGGCACTGGGTCCAATTATACCAGTAAAACAGAACTCGTACAACTCAATAAACAAAAACTGCTGTAGGCCCCCGGGTGCGACATTTTTGTAAATTATTTTCTCAGTCTATGTACGTGACGGGGGTGGGTGCATGCGTGGTTGAGTGGTGGATGCCAGGGTGGTTGGATGAAAGGGTGGGTGTAACCAAACAGTTAAGACGAGCCCCCCCCCCCCCCCCCACACACACGCACACACTCCTGGGAGGTATCAAGGTTGACAGTCTGAGAAGCAGAACTTGTCCAACTCAGTAAACAAAAACTGCTGCAGGACCCCGGGTGCGACATTTTTGTAAATTATTTTTTCTGTCTATGTAAATGTCGTACGTGCGTGCGTGTAAACAAACAGTTGATACAAGCCCTCCCCCCACCCCACCCCACCCCCCCCCCCCCGCCTCCCCTCCTCCTCACTCCTGGATGGTATCTAAGATGACAGTATCAGATTTATGGTACAAACACCCATATTGAAAATCTGCGTTCCTAATAACTCTAAAACACTTTGAGAAATGATCTTATTTGAGACGTGGTCTTTTTCACTCTAAATTATCACTTGCACCCATTTTTGTGGTAGCCGCATTATATAAGAGAAATCGGGGCGCAGTGGCGTTGCGGTGACCGGTTCTCGTCAGATCACCGAAAATAAGCAACGTCGAGCCTGGTTAGTCCTCGGATGGGTGACCGTCTGAGCGATCGATTCGGGCTCCCGCGTTGTGTCCTTGAGCAAGGCTCTTAACTCCGATTGTCCGCATGGAGGCACGATGGCGTCGTGTACAAAGGCGGACTGCACGTCGATGGTGCGCATGCCTTCAGCAAATCTAACCCTGCCTGTGCTGCAGTGTGTAGTTACAATGTTGGGGAAATGACAGTTACTGGTCGTTTCTCGGTGGTTCTCTCCGGGTACTCCGGCATCCCTCACCTCTCATACGGTCACAGTCATGATTAGCCATTGTGCATAAGTATGTGACCTTAAACAGCAATAAATAAAAAGATAAATAAATGAATAAATGTATAAGAGAAATGTACATCCCTTAATTTCAACAAAACAATTAGGGAAATATACTTGATGAGGGTCGCAAACATATATCCTTTTCATTTATTACCCTACACACCCTTATCTACATACATGTTATTACTATTAGAAATATATCTCATATCCCAAACCAACCCAGCCCATCTAGGCTCTCTGTAAGAAAAAAATAAAACATTAAACTTGGGTGAAATAATCTTCTTGAATGCCTCATCTGGCTGATATAGAAAATACATTGCTATTTTCGGCTTCTTTGGTCGTAGGTGAGAAAATTAAAATCTGTTTCTGAACTCTTCGCTTCCAAGTCGGTGCAGAGGGTGTCCTGTAAAATAGAAGTACTGAAAACAAATGCTTAACATTGAAAGTTTAGTTTCTATCAGCTGTAACTATCATATTCCTAACTGATAGAACTCTTGGGGCATGAATTGAAGATTATTCAGTCTGCTCAGACCATATATGGATGCATTCTATCGGAAGAGTTGTCTTCCTTTCCACATATTATTCCATTCAAATCCCTTATCCGAATTTAATAATGTAGTGAAAAGGGATAGTGTGTGCGAACGTGATTTATGCTCTGGGTATCACGGCCTTAAAAGTTGAATTCACAGTGGCAGGTATTGCTGCTTTCGAGTTAACTTATTTAGTCAGAACAAGCCATTTCAGCCGGATGAAAATTGAAAACGAAGGTAATTGTGTCTGTACAAGTTATTTGTGCTGAAAAATAGTCAAAAAAAGATTAAAATTTTTTAACAAATTTCAAAATGGGTAACAAAGGAAAAACCCGAAGAAAAAAGTATTTGAGTTGACGAAACCAATATTATAAACATGTAAAATATTTCATTTGTTCACGATTTTATTCGGGTTAAATCTGTGCTTCCGAATTGATAAAGGTATTGCAATCGAAACTGGCGAGCAGGGGTTAGCGTGAAAAGATCACTGCAGGGGTTACAATATAAAGAAAAGCCAGCTTTTGAGAAGTACCAAGATGGCACCTTTGGAGGGTCACTGCTGTTCAAACTGAGATCAAGATCACTGGAGCTTCGGGGAAAAATTGGGAGAGATGGAGAAAAGGGATGCCAAATGTGCCACTCTGGAGTAGTGGAGACCCTGGAACATTTTCTCTTGGAATGCCCACAGTATATACCTCATAGAATAAAATTTACTGGAAGAATAATGCAGAAGTGGGGTGAAGAAACAAAGGATAGATGGCTGAAGGGGGACACGAGGGAGAGGGTAGGAATGCTTATTGAAGAAATTGAAAAAGAGGAAGTGAGGGACACTATTAAGCAGTTTATATCTGAATGCTGGGAGGAGAGGAGAGGAAGAGGGGGTGGGATGCAGGGGGAATGATGGCCTTCTCTTATGAGGACCGCGACAAATCAGCGGCTGGCCAAAGAGTTATTATTATTATTTAAAAGTTAATGTGTGTAAAGTGGACACCTCATTTACGTTGCCATAAACAGCGAATACTTCGTGTGCACAGTGGAGAGCCACACTGTTGCACATAAAGCAGCAACTTGCAATAGAAGTGCCCCCAGTATCGACCTTCAGTTGTTAAATACAAGGCTTGAACTTTCCGACGAAGCCCGGTTTCTCGGTTGATCTACCATGTACACAAAATTAATATTGACCAACGCATAATTCCATTAAAGCTAGTAAACAAACAAATCTGCAAAAAATGCAACGCGGTTAAAATCCGGGGAGTTCGTAACTCAAACCATAGAAGGCGTTCAAGCGACAAGGGCACACAATATGGAATCAATGCTGCCAACCGCCTGTTTGAAGCAAACATTCTTAAACTACAGCTGTCCAAAACCACGACCTGCGTGCTCCATTGCGCCTTATTTGATATACCTATTGAACGACTCCACGAATTAGCAAATATCGAAATGATAGGAAGCAATTTAAAACCAATGTTGACAAACACTCTAAACTGGCTACGTAGCATGGAATTGAATGCCTATCAAATGCTCAAAAACAAATCAAATCTAAATTTAAAACTGAAATGAAAAGATTTCCTTCTTAGAAATTTAATCACCTTAAAGGACAAATATAAAAAAAAATAATGATGAGCATCGATAAACAATTGAAGATGTTAGGCCACGTTTTATCTCAAAATGCCCTGTATATTTAAAGTTTAGAGTGATGATTTGCATTTGTCTGTCGTTTATTTGGGGTATCGCGACTCTTTCAACAACCAGGGTTATATTGTGTCGGATGGAGGCAACCAGAGGTCCCGGAAAGAAACATTTTGCACAGCAGATATACACAGTCTTACCCGTCAAATTCTTAAACTGGCAAAAACAGAATGAGCATTGGCTGACGCCAAGTGTACCATTAATGTGCTGAAGGCCTTTGCACACTACACCAAGCTGCTCACGCTTGGGCAGTTGTAATTAAGGACCTTACCAAGTATAAAACACAAATAAAATTCAATGCTCGTGATGGTGATTTTTTTTTATTATTATTATTATTAGGGTTTAACGACACATTAACAGCCAGGGTCATATCATGTCGGTGACAGTTTTACGGGTGAAGGAAGCCGGAGTACCCGGAGAGAACCACCGAGCAACGACGAGCAGCTGTCAGCTCTCCAACATCGTAACTCTGAACTCTGCACCGCGGCACAGGCAGGGTTAGATTGGTTGAAGACATGCGCACCATCGACGTGCAGTACGCCTTAGTACACGGCGTCATCGTGCCCCCATGTAGGCAATTGGCGTGATGGTGATTAAACGGGTCTCATGTTAGTTGTATTCTTTCTGTTCGTCACATGGTTTATTTATTAAGCACAGTAGTCAGTAGGGAATATTCACAATCTTTTAGTTTAAGGAAGTCATTAAATTTATCCTACAGTCATGCAGCACAAACATAAGGCTTGGACTGATACTAATTCTACTCTCGTCATTTGACTTTTTAAATTTTGCAACGCAACAGCGCAGCAACCCACACAACAGAGTACATACAAAAGTGTCTGTCTGTTTGGGGCATTTGGTTGTTTTCCAACATTGTCGTTTAAATGTAAGGATTGTGAAGTATCCCAGACTATGAGAAGTTAATTTTCGAAGGAATGCTCTATAAATGAAGATAGCAACCAAAACAAAGTGAAAAATGTATATGTTAAAATAATGAATAAAGCTTGGTAACAGTGAGATTTGAACCCATGTCACACTGCACACGTCTTTAACAGTGAAGTGAACGCTTTAGCTTACTGAGCTACATCCCCGTTTGTTCTAATGTGAGTAGACATAAACAAAGAAATTAATTTTTAACACCTCCATCTTTCTGTTTTCAGAAGACATAATAATATCAAATTAAGAACACACTAGGAGAAATGTGGGAAAAGATGCTAGTTTTTAATAGAAAAAGGGTTTATCCATCGAAATAAAACAGTGATAAGTTACAGTTTAAGCCAACGTAAACACTGAGCAGACGATTTTTTTAGGATTTGTTCATTCGCCCTAGCCGGTGAAACATTATCATTGAACACAAATTTACTATAAATAATTACAAGTCGCTAATGTTTGGAACCTATCTAGTTACGAAAAGTCATCATCTGGGGCCAAAATATAAGCACAAATATTTCCAAAAAGAATGAATGGAATATGCCGATATTCAGAGCCGAAATTCAAAATGTGCTGAAAAAGAGGAAGAGCATTCTTTTCCCTCGAAAATCTTATTTATAAAAAAACACATTTTCGAGAATTTGTGAAATTTTACCAATTGGTCACTCATTTTTTACCGCTATCCATATTCTTGTCCAAACGTTCAATCTACTGCGAGTCGCGTTACGTATGTTTCTGGAGTACAGAAGCACCAACACATCACTTACATTGACATTTCTGACAATGCGAGGACACTCCTGTGTATGGAACAGAACACTATGTTATGGAAAAAACGTATTTGCAGTTCCAAAAGCCGAACATTGATGCAACACTGGGTAATGAACCACTAAAAAATCCCATTGAACACAGTGCTAACCTTTGACTCTCTGTACAACATACCAAGTTGTTTTGCAAAAAATACATATAAATCCTCAAGATACATCATCTCTTAAAAAAAACTTGAACAATTATATGATGCCACATTGAATTTCAATTTAAAATTCGAATTTTCAGTACTACCCTATGGTCCTGCACTGAATGGCATTGACACTATTTTTTCATGCTTCATGTTTTTGAGAGATTCTCACACATTCCGGGAGAAAATTGCAAACAAACTTCTTAAACCTTCCTAAAGAGGACAAATGTTTTTTTCAATTTATGGTTTCAAATCCCACTGATATTGAACCAATCAGCCAATCGGGCCTATTTAATCCTACTCACAACTTTGGGTGTTAAATGCTCCAAGTCACGTGTTCACCAATTTAGTGGTACATAACCACTATTTGTTTACTGGATCTAAAGGTCAAACTCAGTATTTAAGCCGAAACCCAGACCATATTATAAGAACAAAGTAGTGAAGTTTAGTTTATTGTTTTCAGTTACTTGGTACTTTCAGAGAATCAACATCCGAGGCTTAGGACACAGTGCCTATAGCAGTATTAAAGCAGAACTTGTCCAGCTCAGTAAAGAAACACTGCAGTAGTTCCCCGGGGCCCAGGAGAATACACCCACGTGCACTCTCATAAACACACATGCTTAATTATATAGTTCCGTGAATGCTTTCCTCAGTCGCTAGCGCCAATGTGTGTGAAGTGAAAGGGGATGAAAGGGTGGGCGAATTCAAACATATTTTAGTTCATTGTTTACGATTGCGTGGGCCTTTCAGAGGCACTGGGTCCAATTATACCAGTAAAACAGAACTCGTACAACTCAATAAACAAAAACTGCTGTAGGCCCCCGGGTGCGACATTTTTGTAAATTATTTTCTCAGTCTATGTACGTGACGGGGGTGGGTGCATGCGTGGTTGAGTGGTGGATGCCAGGGTGGTTGGATGAAAGGGTGGGTGTAACCAAACAGTTAAGACGAGCCCCCCCCCCCCCCCCCCACACACACACACACTCCTGGGAGGTATCAAGGTTGACAGTCTGAGAAGCAGAACTTGTCCAACTCAGTAAACAAAAACTGCTGCAGGACCCCGGGTGCGACATTTTTGTAAATTATTTTTTCTGTCTATGTAAATGTCGTACGTGCGTGCGTGTAAACAAACAGTTGATACAAGCCCTCCCCCCACCCCACCCCACCCCCCCCCCCCCCCGCCTCCCCTCCTCCTCACTCCTGGA
This sequence comes from Pictodentalium vernedei, assembly GCA_031216915.1. Lineage (NCBI taxonomy): Eukaryota > Metazoa > Mollusca > Scaphopoda > Dentaliida > Dentaliidae > Pictodentalium > Pictodentalium vernedei. Next base: position 425,989,061 of record CM062292.1, read on the forward strand.
TGGTATCTAAGATGACAGTATCAGATTTATGGTACAAACACCCATATTGAAAATCTGCGTTCCTAATAACTCTAAAACACTTTGAGAAATGATCTTATTTGAGACGTGGTCTTTTTCACTCTAAATTATCACTTGCACCCATTTTTGTGGTAGCCGCATTATATAAGAGAAATCGGGGCGCAGTGGCGTTGCGGTGACCGGTTCTCGTCAGATCACCGAAAATAAGCAACGTCGAGCCTGGTTAGTCCTCGGATGGGTGACCGTCTGAGCGATCGATTCGGACTCCCGCGTTGTGTCCTTGAGCAAGGCTCTTAACTCCGATTGTCCGCATGGAGGCACGATGGCGTCGTGTACAAAGGCGGACTGCACGTCGATGGTGCGCATGCCTTCAGCAAATCTAACCCTGCCTGTGCTGCAGTGTGTAGTTACAATGTTGGGGAAATGACAGTTACTGGTCGTTTCTCGGTGGTTCTCTCCGGGTACTCCGGCATCCCTCACCTCTCATACGGTCACAGTCATGATTAGCCATTGTGCATAAGTATGTGACCTTAAACAGCAATAAATAAAAAGATAAATAAATGAATAAATGTATAAGAGAAATGTACATCCCTTAATTTCAACAAAACAATTAGGGAAATATACTTGATGAGGGTCGCAAACATATATCCTTTTCATTTATTACCCTACACACCCTTATCTACATACATGTTATTACTATTAGAAATATATCTCATATCCCAAACCAACCCAGCCCATCTAGGCTCTCTGTAAGAAAAAAATAAAACATTAAACTTGGGTGAAATAATCTTCTTGAATGCCTCATCTGGCTGATATAGAAAATACATTGCTATTTTCGGCTTCTTTGGTCGTAGGTGAGAAAATTAAAATCTGTTTCTGAACTCTTCGCTTCCAAGTCGGTGCAGAGGGTGTCCTGTAAAATAGAAGTACTGAAAACAAATGCTTAACATTGAAAGTTTAGTTTCTATCAGCTGTAACTATCATATTCCTAACTGATAGAACTCTTGGGGCATGAATTGAAGATTATTCAGTCTGCTCAGACCATATATGGATGCATTCTATCGGAAGAGTTGTCTTCCTTTCCACATATTATTCCATTCAAATCCCTTATCCGAATTTAATAATGTAGTGAAAAGGGATAGTGTGTGCGAACGTGATTTATGCTCTGGGTATCACGGCCTTAAAAGTTGAATTCACAGTGGCAGGTATTGCTGCTTTCGAGTTAACTTATTTAGTCAGAACAAGCCATTTCAGCCGGATGAAAATTGAAAACGAAGGTAATTGTGTCTGTACAAGTTATTTGTGCTGAAAAATAGTCAAAAAAAGATTAAAATTTTTTAACAAATTTCAAAATGGGTAACAAAGGAAAAACCCGAAGAAAAAAGTATTTGAGTTGACGAAACCAATATTATAAACATGTAAAATATTTCATTTGTTCACGATTTTATTCGGGTTAAATCTGTGCTTCCGAATTGATAAAGGTATTGCAATCGAAACTGGCGAGCAGGGGTTAGCGTGAAAAGATCACTGCAGGGGTTACAATATAAAGAAAAGCCAGCTTTTGAGAAGTACCAAGATGGCACCTTTGGAGGGTCACTGCTGTTCAAACTGAGATCAAGATCACTGGAGCTTCGGGGAAAAATTGGGAGAGATGGAGAAAAGGGATGCCAAATGTGCCACTCTGGAGTAGTGGAGACCCTGGAACATTTTCTCTTGGAATGCCCACAGTATATACCTCATAGAATAAAATTTACTGGAAGAATAATGCAGAAGTGGGGTGAAGAAACAAAGGATAGATGGCTGAAGGGGGACACGAGGGAGAGGGTAGGAATGCTTATTGAAGAAATTGAAAAAGAGGAAGTGAGGGACACTATTAAGCAGTTTATATCTGAATGCTGGGAGGAGAGGAGAGGAAGAGGGGGTGGGATGCAGGGGGAATGATGGCCTTCTCTTATGAGGACCGCGACAAATCAGCGGCTGGCCAAAGAGTTATTATTATTATTTAAAAGTTAATGTGTGTAAAGTGGACACCTCATTTACGTTGCCATAAACAGCGAATACTTCGTGTGCACAGTGGAGAGCCACACTGTTGCACATAAAGCAGCAACTTGCAATAGAAGTGCCCCCAGTATCGACCTTCAGTTGTTAAATACAAGGCTTGAACTTTCCGACGAAGCCCGGTTTCTCGGTTGATCTACCATGTACACAAAATTAATATTGACCAACGCATAATTCCATTAAAGCTAGTAAACAAACAAATCTGCAAAAAATGCAACGCGGTTAAAATCCGGGGAGTTCGTAACTCAAACCATAGAAGGCGTTCAAGCGACAAGGGCACACAATATGGAATCAATGCTGCCAACCGCCTGTTTGAAGCAAACATTCTTAAACTACAGCTGTCCAAAACCACGACCTGCGTGCTCCATTGCGCCTTATTTGATATACCTATTGAACGACTCCACGAATTAGCAAATATCGAAATGATAGGAAGCAATTTAAAACCAATGTTGACAAACACTCTAAACTGGCTACGTAGCATGGAATTGAATGCCTATCAAATGCTCAAAAACAAATCAAATCTAAATTTAAAACTGAAATGAAAAGATTTCCTTCTTAGAAATTTAATCACCTTAAAGGACAAATATAAAAAAAAATAATGATGAGCATCGATAAACAATTGAAGATGTTAGGCCACGTTTTATCTCAAAATGCCCTGTATATTTAAAGTTTAGAGTGATGATTTGCATTTGTCTGTCGTTTATTTGGGGTATCGCGACTCTTTCAACAACCAGGGTTATATTGTGTCGGATGGAGGCAACCAGAGGTCCCGGAAAGAAACATTTTGCACAGCAGATATACACAGTCTTACCCGTCAAATTCTTAAACTGGCAAAAACAGAATGAGCATTGGCTGACGCCAAGTGTACCATTAATGTGCTGAAGGCCTTTGCACACTACACCAAGCTGCTCACGCTTGGGCAGTTGTAATTAAGGACCTTACCAAGTATAAAACACAAATAAAATTCAATGCTCGTGATGGTGATTTTTTTTTATTATTATTATTATTAGGGTTTAACGACACATTAACAGCCAGGGTCATATCATGTCGGTGACAGTTTTACGGGTGAAGGAAGCCGGAGTACCCGGAGAGAACCACCGAGCAACGACGAGCAGCTGTCAGCTCTCCAACATCGTAACTCTGAACTCTGCACCGCGGCACAGGCAGGGTTAGATTGGTTGAAGACATGCGCACCATCGACGTGCAGTACGCCTTAGTACACGGCGTCATCGTGCCCCCATGTAGGCAATTGGCGTGATGGTGATTAAACGGGTCTCATGTTAGTTGTATTCTTTCTGTTCGTCACATGGTTTATTTATTAAGCACAGTAGTCAGTAGGGAATATTCACAATCTTTTAGTTTAAGGAAGTCATTAAATTTATCCTACAGTCATGCAGCACAAACATAAGGCTTGGACTGATACTAATTCTACTCTCGTCATTTGACTTTTTAAATTTTGCAACGCAACAGCGCAGCAACCCACACAACAGAGTACATACAAAAGTGTCTGTCTGTTTGGGGCATTTGGTTGTTTTCCAACATTGTCGTTTAAATGTAAGGATTGTGAAGTATCCCAGACTATGAGAAGTTAATTTTCGAAGGAATGCTCTATAAATGAAGATAGCAACCAAAACAAAGTGAAAAATGTATATGTTAAAATAATGAATAAAGCTTGGTAACAGTGAGATTTGAACCCATGTCACACTGCACACGTCTTTAACAGTGAAGTGAACGCTTTAGCTTACTGAGCTACATCCCCGTTTGTTCTAATGTGAGTAGACATAAACAAAGAAATTAATTTTTAACACCTCCATCTTTCTGTTTTCAGAAGACATAATAATATCAAATTAAGAACACACTAGGAGAAATGTGGGAAAAGATGCTAGTTTTTAATAGAAAAAGGGTTTATCCATCGAAATAAAACAGTGATAAGTTACAGTTTAAGCCAACGTAAACACTGAGCAGACGATTTTTTTAGGATTTGTTCATTCGCCCTAGCCGGTGAAACATTATCATTGAACACAAATTTACTATAAATAATTACAAGTCGCTAATGTTTGGAACCTATCTAGTTACGAAAAGTCATCATCTGGGGCCAAAATATAAGCACAAATATTTCCAAAAAGAATGAATGGAATATGCCGATATTCAGAGCCGAAATTCAAAATGTGCTGAAAAAGAGGAAGAGCATTCTTTTCCCTCGAAAATCTTATTTATAAAAAAACACATTTTCGAGAATTTGTGAAATTTTACCAATTGGTCACTCATTTTTTACCGCTATCCATATTCTTGTCCAAACGTTCAATCTACTGCGAGTCGCGTTACGTATGTTTCTGGAGTACAGAAGCACCAACACATCACTTACATTGACATTTCTGACAATGCGAGGACACTCCTGTGTATGGAACAGAACACTATGTTATGGAAAAAACGTATTTGCAGTTCCAAAAGCCGAACATTGATGCAACACTGGGTAATGAACCACTAAAAAATCCCATTGAACACAGTGCTTACCTTTGACTCTCTGTACAACATACCAAGTTGTTTTGCAAAAAATACATATAAATCCTCAAGATACATCATCTCTTAAAAAAAACTTGAACAATTATATGATGCCACATTGAATTTCAATTTAAAATTCGAATTTTCAGTACTACCCTATGGTCCTGCACTGAATGGCATTGACACTATTTTTTCATGCTTCATGTTTTTGAGAGATTCTCACACATTCCGGGAGAAAATTGCAAACAAACTTCTTAAACCTTCCTAAAGAGGACAAATGTTTTTTTCAATTTATGGTTTCAAATCCCACTGATATTGAACCAATCAGCCAATCGGGCCTATTTAATCCTACTCACAACTTTGGGTGTTAAATGCTCCAAGTCACGTGTTCACCAATTTAGTGGTACATAACCACTATTTGTTTACTGGATCTAAAGGTCAAACTCAGTATTTAAGCCGAAACCCAGACCATATTATAAGAACAAAGTAGTGAAGTTTAGTTTATTGTTTTCAGTTACTTGGTACTTTCAGAGAATCAACATCCGAGGCTTAGGACACAGTGCCTATAGCAGTATTAAAGCAGAACTTGTCCAGCTCAGTAAAGAAACACTGCAGTAGTTCCCCGGGGCCCAGGAGAATACACCCACGTGCACTCTCATAAACACACATGCTTAATTATATAGTTCCGTGAATGCTTTCCTCAGTCGCTAGCGCCAATGTGTGTGAAGTGAAAGGGGATGAAAGGGTGGGCGAAATCAAACATATTTTAGTTCATTGTTTACGATTGCGTGGGCCTTTCAGAGGCACTGGGTCCAATTATACCAGTAAAACAGAACTCGTACAACTCAATAAACAAAAACTGCTGTAGGCCCCCGGGTGCGACATTTTTGTAAATTATTTTCTCAGTCTATGTACGTGACGGGGGTGGGTGCATGCGTGGTTGAGTGGTGGATGCCAGGGTGGTTGGATGAAAGGGTGGGTGTAACCAAACAGTTAAGACGAGCCCCCCCCCCCCCACACACACACACACTCCTGGGAGGTATCAAGGTTGACAGTCTGAGAAGCAGAACTTGTCCAACTCAGTAAACAAAAACTGCTGCAGGACCCCGGGTGCGACATTTTTGTAAATTATTTTTTCTGTCTATGTAAATGTCGTACGTGCGTGCGTGTAAACAAACAGTTGATACAAGCCCTCCCCCCACCCCACCCCACCCCCCCCCCCCCCCGCCTCCCCTCCTCCTCACTCCTGGATGGTATCTAAGATGACAGTATCAGATTTATGGTACAAACACCCATATTGAAAATCTGCGTTCCTAATAACTCTAAAACACTTTGAGAAATGATCTTATTTGAGACGTGGTCTTTTTCACTCTAAATTATCACTTGCACCCATTTTTGTGGTAGCCGCATTATATAAGAGAAATCGGGGCGCAGTGGCGTTGCGGTGACCGGTTCTCGTCAGATCACCGAAAATAAGCAACGTCGAGCCTGGTTAGTCCTCGGATGGGTGACCGTCTGAGCGATCGATTCGGGCTCCCGCGTTGTGTCCTTGAGCAAGGCTCTTAACTCCGATTGTCCGCATGGAGGCACGATGGCGTCGTGTACAAAGGCGGACTGCACGTCGATGGTGCGCATGCCTTCAGCAAATCTAACCCTGCCTGTGCTGCAGTGTGTAGTTACAATGTTGGGGAAATGACAGTTACTGGTCGTTTCTCGGTGGTTCTCTCCGGGTACTCCGGCATCCCTCACCTCTCATACGGTCACAGTCATGATTAGCCATTGTGCATAAGTATGTGACCTTAAACAGCAATAAATAAAAAGATAAATAAATGAATAAATGTATAAGAGAAATGTACATCCCTTAATTTCAACAAAACAATTAGGGAAATATACTTGATGAGGGTCGCAAACATATATCCTTTTCATTTATTACCCTACACACCCTTATCTACATACATGTTATTACTATTAGAAATATATCTCATATCCCAAACCAACCCAGCCCATCTAGGCTCTCTGTAAGAAAAAAATAAAACATTAAACTTGGGTGAAATAATCTTCTTGAATGCCTCATCTGGCTGATATAGAAAATACATTGCTATTTTCGGCTTCTTTGGTCGTAGGTGAGAAAATTAAAATCTGTTTCTGAACTCTTCGCTTCCAAGTCGGTGCAGAGGGTGTCCTGTAAAATAGAAGTACTGAAAACAAATGCTTAACATTGAAAGTTTAGTTTCTATCAGCTGTAACTATCATATTCCTAACTGATAGAACTCTTGGGGCATGAATTGAAGATTATTCAGTCTGCTCAGACCATATATGGATGCATTCTATCGGAAGAGTTGTCTTCCTTTCCACATATTATTCCATTCAAATCCCTTATCCGAATTTAATAATGTAGTAAAAAGGGATAGTGTGTGCGAACGTGATTTATGCTCTGGGTATCACGGCCTTAAAAGTTGAATTCACAGTGGCAGGTATTGCTGCTTTCGAGTTAACTTATTTAGTCAGAACAAGCCATTTCAGCCGGATGAAAATTGAAAACGAAGGTAATTGTGTCTGTACAAGTTATTTGTGCTGAAAAATAGTCAAAAAAAGATTAAAATTTTTTAACAAATTTCAAAATGGGTAACAAAGGAAAAACCCGAAGAAAAAAGTATTTGAGTTGACGAAACCAATATTATAAACATGTAAAATATTTCATTTGTTCACGATTTTATTCGGGTTAAATCTGTGCTTCCGAATTGATAAAGGTATTGCAATCGAAACTGGCGAGCAGGGGTTAGCGTGAAAAGATCACTGCAGGGGTTACAATATAAAGAAAAGCCAGCTTTTGAGAAGTACCAAGATGGCACCTTTGGAGGGTCACTGCTGTTCAAACTGAGATCAAGATCACTGGAGCTTCGGGGAAAAATTGGGAGAGATGGAGAAAAGGGATGCCAAATGTGCCACTCTGGAGTAGTGGAGACCCTGGAACATTTTCTCTTGGAATGCCCACAGTATATACCTCATAGAATAAAATTTACTGGAAGAATAATGCAGAAGTGGGGTGAAGAAACAAAGGATAGATGGCTGAAGGGGGACACGAGGGAGAGGGTAGGAATGCTTATTGAAGAAATTGAAAAAGAGGAAGTGAGGGACACTATTAAGCAGTTTATATCTGAATGCTGGGAGGAGAGGAGAGGAAGAGGGGGTGGGATGCAGGGGGAATGATGGCCTTCTCTTATGAGGACCGCGACAAATCAGCGGCTGGCCAAAGAGTTATTATTATTATTTAAAAGTTAATGTGTGTAAAGTGGACACCTCATTTACGTTGCCATAAACAGCGAATACTTCGTGTGCACAGTGGAGAGCCACACTGTTGCACATAAAGCAGCAACTTGCAATAGAAGTGCCCCCAGTATCGACCTTCAGTTGTTAAATACAAGGCTTGAACTTTCCGACGAAGCCCGGTTTCTCGGTTGATCTACCATGTACACAAAATTAATATTGACCAACGCATAATTCCATTAAAGCTAGTAAACAAACAAATCTGCAAAAAATGCAACGCGGTTAAAATCCGGGGAGTTCGTAACTCAAACCATAGAAGGCGTTCAAGCGACAAGGGCACACAATATGGAATCAATGCTGCCAACCGCCTGTTTGAAGCAAACATTCTTAAACTACAGCTGTCCAAAACCACGACCTGCGTGCTCCATTGCGCCTTATTTGATATACCTATTGAACGACTCCACGAATTAGCAAATATCGAAATGATAGGAAGCAATTTAAAACCAATGTTGACAAACACTCTAAACTGGCTACGTAGCATGGAATTGAATGCCTATCAAATGCTCAAAAACAAATCAAATCTAAATTTAAAACTGAAATGAAAAGATTTCCTTCTTAGAAATTTAATCACCTTAAAGGACAAATATAAAAAAAAATAATGATGAGCATCGATAAACAATTGAAGATGTTAGGCCACGTTTTATCTCAAAATGCCCTGTATATTTAAAGTTTAGAGTGATGATTTGCATTTGTCTGTCGTTTATTTGGGGTATCGCGACTCTTTCAACAACCAGGGTTATATTGTGTCGGATGGAGGCAACCAGAGGTCCCGGAAAGAAACATTTTGCACAGCAGATATACACAGTCTTACCCGTCAAATTCTTAAACTGGCAAAAACAGAATGAGCATTGGCTGACGCCAAGTGTACCATTAATGTGCTGAAGGCCTTTGCACACTACACCAAGCTGCTCACGCTTGGGCAGTTGTAATTAAGGACCTTACCAAGTATAAAACACAAATAAAATTCAATGCTCGTGATGGTGATTTTTTTTTATTATTATTATTATTAGGGTTTAACGACACATTAACAGCCAGGGTCATATCATGTCGGTGACAGTTTTACGGGTGAAGGAAGCCGGAGTACCCGGAGAGAACCACCGAGCAACGACGAGCAGCTGTCAGCTCTCCAACATCGTAACTCTGAACTCTGCACCGCGGCACAGGCAGGGTTAGATTGGTTGAAGACATGCGCACCATCGACGTGCAGTACGCCTTAGTACACGGCGTCATCGTGCCCCCATGTAGGCAATTGGCGTGATGGTGATTAAACGGGTCTCATGTTAGTTGTATTCTTTCTGTTCGTCACATGGTTTATTTATTAAGCACAGTAGTCAGTAGGGAATATTCACAATCTTTTAGTTTAAGGAAGTCATTAAATTTATCCTACAGTCATGCAGCACAAACATAAGGCTTGGACTGATACTAATTCTACTCTCGTCATTTGACTTTTTAAATTTTGCAACGCAACAGCGCAGCAACCCACACAACAGAGTACATACAAAAGTGTCTGTCTGTTTGGGGCATTTGGTTGTTTTCCAACATTGTCGTTTAAATGTAAGGATTGTGAAGTATCCCAGACTATGAGAAGTTAATTTTCGAAGGAATGCTCTATAAATGAAGATAGCAACCAAAACAAAGTGAAAAATGTATATGTTAAAATAATGAATAAAGCTTGGTAACAGTGAGATTTGAACCCATGTCACACTGCACACGTCTTTAACAGTGAAGTGAACGCTTTAGCTTACTGAGCTACATCCCCGTTTGTTCTAATGTGAGTAGACATAAACAAAGAAATTAATTTTTAACACCTCCATCTTTCTGTTTTCAGAAGACATAATAATATCAAATTAAGAACACACTAGGAGAAATGTGGGAAAAGATGCTAGTTTTTAATAGAAAAAGGGTTTATCCATCGAAATAAAACAGTGATAAGTTACAGTTTAAGCCAACGTAAACACTGAGCAGACGATTTTTTTAGGATTTGTTCATTCGCCCTAGCCGGTGAAACATTATCATTGAACACAAATTTACTATAAATAATTACAAGTCGCTAATGTTTGGAACCTATCTAGTTACGAAAAGTCATCATCTGGGGCCAAAATATAAGCACAAATATTTCCAAAAAGAATGAATGGAATATGCCGATATTCAGAGCCGAAATTCAAAATGTGCTGAAAAAGAGGAAGAGCATTCTTTTCCCTCGAAAATCTTATTTATAAAAAAACACATTTTCGAGAATTTGTGAAATTTTACCAATTGGTCACTCATTTTTTACCGCTATCCATATTCTTGTCCAAACGTTCAATCTACTGCGAGTCGCGTTACGTATGTTTCTGGAGTACAGAAGCACCAACACATCACTTACATTGACATTTCTGACAATGCGAGGACACTCCTGTGTATGGAACAGAACACTATGTTATGGAAAAAACGTATTTGCAGTTCCAAAAGCCGAACATTGATGCAACACTGGGTAATGAACCACTAAAAAATCCCATTGAACACAGTGCTAACCTTTGACTCTCTGTACAACATACCAAGTTGTTTTGCAAAAAATACATATAAATCCTCAAGATACATCATCTCTTAAAAAAAACTTGAACAATTATATGATGCCACATTGAATTTCAATTTAAAATTCGAATTTTCAGTACTACCCTATGGTCCTGCACTGAATGGCATTGACACTATTTTTTCATGCTTCATGTTTTTGAGAGATTCTCACACATTCCGGGAGAAAATTGCAAACAAACTTCTTAAACCTTCCTAAAGAGGACAAATGTTTTTTTCAATTTATGGTTTCAAATCCCACTGATATTGAACCAATCAGCCAATCGGGCCTATTTAATCCTACTCACAACTTTGGGTGTTAAATGCTCCAAGTCACGTGTTCACCAATTTAGTGGTACATAACCACTATTTGTTTACTGGATCTAAAGGTCAAACTCAGTATTTAAGCCGAAACCCAGACCATATTATAAGAACAAAGTAGTGAAGTTTAGTTTATTGTTTTCAGTTACTTGGTACTTTCAGAGAATCAACATCCGAGGCTTAGGACACAGTGCCTATAGCAGTATTAAAGCAGAACTTGTCCAGCTCAGTAAAGAAACACTGCAGTAGTTCCCCGGGGCCCAGGAGAATACACCCACGTGCACTCTCATAAACACACATGCTTAATTATATAGTTCCGTGAATGCTTTCCTCAGTCGCTAGCGCCAATGTGTGTGAAGTGAAAGGGGATGAAAGGGTGGGCGAAATCAAACATATTTTAGTTCATTGTTTACGATTGCGTGGGCCTTTCAGAGGCACTGGGTCCAATTATACCAGTAAAACAGAACTCGTACAACTCAATAAACAAAAACTGCTGTAGGCCCCCGGGTGCGACATTTTTGTAAATTATTTTCTCAGTCTATGTACGTGACGGGGGTGGGTGCATGCGTGGTTGAGTGGTGGATGCCAGGGTGGTTGGATGAAAGGGTGGGTGTAACCAAACAGTTAAGACGAGCCCCCCCCCCCCCCCCCACACACACACACTCCTGGGAGGTATCAAGGTTGACAGTCTGAGAAGCAGAACTTGTCCAACTCAGTAAACCAAAACTGCTGCAGGACCCCGGGTGCGACATTTTTGTAAATTATTTTTTCTGTCTATGTAAATGTCGTACGTGCGTGCGTGTAAACAAACAGTTGATACAAGCCCTCCCCCCACCCCACCCCACCCCCCCCCCCCCCCCGCCTCCCCTCCTCCTCACTCCTGGATGGTATCTAAGATGACAGTATCAGATTTATGGTACAAACACCCATATTGAAAATCTGCGTTCCTAATAACTCTAAAACACTTTGAGAAATGATCTTATTTGAGACGTGGTCTTTTTCACTCTAAATTATCACTTGCACCCATTTTTGTGGTAGCCGCATTATATAAGAGAAATCGGGGCGCAGTGGCGTTGCGGTGACCGGTTCTCGTCAGATCACCGAAAATAAGCAACGTCGAGCCTGGTTAGTCCTCGGATGGGTGACCGTCTGAGCGATCGATTCGGGCTCCCGCGTTGTGTCCTTGAGCAAGGCTCTTAACTCCGATTGTCCGCATGGAGGCACGATGGCGTCGTGTACAAAGGCGGACTGCACGTCGATGGTGCGCATGCCTTCAGCAAATCTAACCCTGCCTGTGCTGCAGTGTGTAGTTACAATGTTGGGGAAATGACAGTTACTGGTCGTTTCTCGGTGGTTCTCTCCGGGTACTCCGGCATCCCTCACCTCTCATACGGTCACAGTCATGATTAGCCATTGTGCATAAGTATGTGACCTTAAACAGCAATAAATAAAAAGATAAATAAATGAATAAATGTATAAGAGAAATGTACATCCCTTAATTTCAACAAAACAATTAGGGAAATATACTTGATGAGGGTCGCAAACATATATCCTTTTCATTTATTACCCTACACACCCTTATCTACATACATGTTATTACTATTAGAAATATATCTCATATCCCAAACCAACCCAGCCCATCTAGGCTCTCTGTAAGAAAAAAATAAAACATTAAACTTGGGTGAAATAATCTTCTTGAATGCCTCATCTGGCTGATATAGAAAATACATTGCTATTTTCGGCTTCTTTGGTCGTAGGTGAGAAAATTAAAATCTGTTTCTGAACTCTTCGCTTCCAAGTCGGTGCAGAGGGTGTCCTGTAAAATAGAAGTACTGAAAACAAATGCTTAACATTGAAAGTTTAGTTTCTATCAGCTGTAACTATCATATTCCTAACTGATAGAACTCTTGGGGCATGAATTGAAGATTATTCAGTCTGCTCAGACCATATATGGATGCATTCTATCGGAAGAGTTGTCTTCCTTTCCACATATTATTCCATTCAAATCCCTTATCCGAATTTAATAATGTAGTGAAAAGGGATAGTGTGTGCGAACGTGATTTATGCTCTGGGTATCACGGCCTTAAAAGTTGAATTCACAGTGGCAGGTATTGCTGCTTTCGAGTTAACTTATTTAGTCAGAACAAGCCATTTCAGCCGGATGAAAATTGAAAACGAAGGTAATTGTGTCTGTACAAGTTATTTGTGCTGAAAAATAGTCAAAAAAAGATTAAAATTTTTTAACAAATTTCAAAATGGGTAACAAAGGAAAAACCCGAAGAAAAAAGTATTTGAGTTGACGAAACCAATATTATAAACATGTAAAATATTTCATTTGTTCACGATTTTATTCGAGTTAAATCTGTGCTTCCGAATTGATAAAGGTATTGCAATCGAAACTGGCGAGCAGGGGTTAGCGTGAAAAGATCACTGCAGGGGTTACAATATAAAGAAAAGCCAGCTTTTGAGAAGTACCAAGATGGCACCTTTGGAGGGTCACTGCTGTTCAAACTGAGATCAAGATCACTGGAGCTTCGGGGAAAAATTGGGAGAGATGGAGAAAAGGGATGCCAAATGTGCCACTCTGGAGTAGTGGAGACCCTGGAACATTTTCTCTTGGAATGCCCACAGTATATACCTCATAGAATAAAATTTACTGGAAGAATAATGCAGAAGTGGGGTGAAGAAACAAAGGATAGATGGCTGAAGGGGGACACGAGGGAGAGGGTAGGAATGCTTATTGAAGAAATTGAAAAAGAGGAAGTGAGGGACACTATTAAGCAGTTTATATCTGAATGCTGGGAGGAGAGGAGAGGAAGAGGGGGTGGGATGCAGGGGGAATGATGGCCTTCTCTTATGAGGACCGCGACAAATCAGCGGCTGGCCAAAGAGTTATTATTATTATTTAAAAGTTAATGTGTGTAAAGTGGACACCTCATTTACGTTGCCATAAACAGCGAATACTTCGTGTGCACAGTGGAGAGCCACACTGTTGCACATAAAGCAGCAACTTGCAATAGAAGTGCCCCCAGTATCGACCTTCAGTTGTTAAATACAAGGCTTGAACTTTCCGACGAAGCCCGGTTTCTCGGTTGATCTACCATGTACACAAAATTAATATTGACCAACGCATAATTCCATTAAAGCTAGTAAACAAACAAATCTGCAAAAAATGCAACGCGGTTAAAATCCGGGGAGTTCGTAACTCAAACCATAGAAGGCGTTCAAGCGACAAGGGCACACAATATGGAATCAATGCTGCCAACCGCCTGTTTGAAGCAAACATTCTTAAACTACAGCTGTCCAAAACCACGACCTGCGTGCTCCATTGCGCCTTATTTGATATACCTATTGAACGACTCCACGAATTAGCAAATATCGAAATGATAGGAAGCAATTTAAAACCAATGTTGACAAACACTCTAAACTGGCTACGTAGCATGGAATTGAATGCCTATCAAATGCTCAAAAACAAATCAAATCTAAATTTAAAACTGAAATGAAAAGATTTCCTTCTTAGAAATTTAATCACCTTAAAGGACAAATATAAAAAAAAATAATGATGAGCATCGATAAACAATTGAAGATGTTAGGCCACGTTTTATCTCAAAATGCCCTGTATATTTAAAGTTTAGAGTGATGATTTGCATTTGTCTGTCGTTTATTTGGGGTATCGCGACTCTTTCAACAACCAGGGTTATATTGTGTCGGATGGAGGCAACCAGAGGTCCCGGAAAGAAACATTTTGCACAGCAGATATACACAGTCTTACCCGTCAAATTCTTAAACTGGCAAAAACAGAATGAGCATTGGCTGACGCCAAGTGTACCATTAATGTGCTGAAGGCCTTTGCACACTACACCAAGCTGCTCACGCTTGGGCAGTTGTAATTAAGGACCTTACCAAGTATAAAACACAAATAAAATTCAATGCTCGTGATGGTGATTTTTTTTTTATTATTATTATTATTAGGGTTTAACGACACATTAACAGCCAGGGTCATATCATGTCGGTGACAGTTTTACGGGTGAAGGAAGCCGGAGTACCCGGAGAGAACCACCGAGCAACGACGAGCAGCTGTCAGCTCTCCAACATCGTAACTCTGAACTCTGCACCGCGGCACAGGCAGGGTTAGATTGGTTGAAGACATGCGCACCATCGACGTGCAGTACGCCTTAGTACACGGCGTCATCGTGCCCCCATGTAGGCAATTGGCGTGATGGTGATTAAACGGGTCTCATGTTAGTTGTATTCTTTCTGTTCGTCACATGGTTTATTTATTAAGCACAGTAGTCAGTAGGGAATATTCACAATCTTTTAGTTTAAGGAAGTCATTAAATTTATCCTACAGTCATGCAGCACAAACATAAGGCTTGGACTGATACTAATTCTACTCTCGTCATTTGACTTTTTAAATTTTGCAACGCAACAGCGCAGCAACCCACACAACAGAGTACATACAAAAGTGTCTGTCTGTTTGGGGCATTTGGTTGTTTTCCAACATTGTCGTTTAAATGTAAGGATTGTGAAGTATCCCAGCCTATGAGAAGTTAATTTTCGAAGGAATGCTCTATAAATGAAGATAGCAACCAAAACAAAGTGAAAAATGTATATGTTAAAATAATGAATAAAGCTTGGTAACAGTGAGATTTGAACCCATGTCACACTGCACACGTCTTTAACAGTGAAGTGAACGCTTTAGCTTACTGAGCTACATCCCCGTTTGTTCTAATGTGAGTAGACATAAACAAAGAAATTAATTTTTAACACCTCCATCTTTCTGTTTTCAGAAGACATAATAATATCAAATTAAGAACACACTAGGAGAAATGTGGGAAAAGATGCTAGTTTTTAATAGAAAAAGGGTTTATCCATCGAAATAAAACAGTGATAAGTTACAGTTTAAGCCAACGTAAACACTGAGCAGACGATTTTTTTAGGATTTGTTCATTCGCCCTAGCCGGTGAAACATTATCATTGAACACAAATTTACTATAAATAATTACAAGTCGCTAATGTTTGGAACCTATCTAGTTACGAAAAGTCATCATCTGGGGCCAAAATATAAGCACAAATATTTCCAAAAAGAATGAATGGAATATGCCGATATTCAGAGCCGAAATTCAAAATGTGCTGAAAAAGAGGAAGAGCATTCTTTTCCCTCGAAAATCTTATTTATAAAAAAACACATTTTCGAGAATTTGTGAAATTTTACCAATTGGTCACTCATTTTTTACCGCTATCCATATTCTTGTCCAAACGTTCAATCTACTGCGAGTCGCGTTACGTATGTTTCTGGAGTACAGAAGCACCAACACATCACTTACATTGACATTTCTGACAATGCGAGGACACTCCTGTGTATGGAACAGAACACTATGTTATGGAAAAAACGTATTTGCAGTTCCAAAAGCCGAACATTGATGCAACACTGGGTAATGAACCACTAAAAAATCCCATTGAACACAGTGCTAACCTTTGACTCTCTGTACAACATACCAAGTTGTTTTGCAAAAAATACATATAAATCCTCAAGATACATCATCTCTTAAAAAAAACTTGAACAATTATATGATGCCACATTGAATTTCAATTTAAAATTCGAATTTTCAGTACTACCCTATGGTCCTGCACTGAATGGCATTGACACTATTTTTTCATGCTTCATGTTTTTGAGAGATTCTCACACATTCCGGGAGAAAATTGCAAACAAACTTCTTAAACCTTCCTAAAGAGGACAAATGTTTTTTTTCAATTTATGGTTTCAAATCCCACTGATATTGAACCAATCAGCCAATCGGGCCTATTTAATCCTACTCACAACTTTGGGTGTTAAATGCTCCAAGTCACGTGTTCACCAATTTAGTGGTACATAACCACTATTTGTTTACTGGATCTAAAGGTCAAACTCAGTATTTAAGCCGAAACCCAGACCATATTATAAGAACAAAGTAGTGAAGTTTAGTTTATTGTTTTCAGTTACTTGGTACTTTCAGAGAATCAACATCCGAGGCTTAGGACACAGTGCCTATAGCAGTATTAAAGCAGAACTTGTCCAGCTCAGTAAAGAAACACTGCAGTAGTTCCCCGGGGCCCAGGAGAATACACCCACGTGCACTCTCATAAACACACATGCTTAATTATATAGTTCCGTGAATGCTTTCCTCAGTCGCTAGCGCCAATGTGTGTGAAGTGAAAGGGGATGAAAGGGTGGGCGAAATCAAACATATTTTAGTTCATTGTTTACGATTGCGTGGGCCTTTCAGAGGCACTGGGTCCAATTATACCAGTAAAACAGAACTCGTACAACTCAATAAACAAAAACTGCTGTAGGCCCCCGGGTGCGACATTTTTGTAAATTATTTTCTCAGTCTATGTACGTGACGGGGGTGGGTGCATGCGTGGTTGAGTGGTGGATGCCAGGGTGGTTGGATGAAAGGGTGGGTGTAACCAAACAGTTAAGACGAGCCCCCCCCCCCCCCACACACACACACTCCTGGGAGGTATCAAGGTTGACAGTCTGAGAAGCAGAACTTGTCCAACTCAGTAAACAAAAACTGCTGCAGGACCCCGGGTGCGACATTTTTGTAAATTATTTTTTCTGTCTATGTAAATGTCGTACGTGCGTGCGTGTAAACAAACAGTTGATACAAGCCCTCCCCCCACCCCACCCCACCCCCCCCCCCCCCGCCTCCCCTCCTCCTCACTCCTGGATGGTATCTAAGATGACAGTATAAGATTTATGGTACAAACACCCATATTGAAAATCTGCGTTCCTAATAACTCTAAAACACTTTGAGAAATGATCTTATTTGAGACGTGGTCTTTTTCACTCTAAATTATCACTTGCACCCATTTTTGTGGTAGCCGCATTATATAAGAGAAATCGGGGCGCAGTGGCGTTGCGGTGACCGGTTCTCGTCAGATCACCGAAAATAAGCAACGTCGAGCCTGGTTAGTCCTCGGATGGGTGACCGTCTGAGCGATCGATTCGGGCTCCCGCGTTGTGTCCTTGAGCAAGGCTCTTAACTCCGATTGTCCGCATGGAGGCACGATGGCGTCGTGTACAAAGGCGGACTGCACGTCGATGGTGCGCATGCCTTCAGCAAATCTAACCCTGCCTGTGCTGCAGTGTGTAGTTACAATGTTGGGGAAATGACAGTTACTGGTCGTTTCTCGGTGGTTCTCTCCGGGTACTCCGGCATCCCTCACCTCTCATACGGTCACAGTCATGATTAGCCATTGTGCATAAGTATGTGACCTTAAACAGCAATAAATAAAAAGATAAATAAATGAATAAATGTATAAGAGAAATGTACATCCCTTAATTTCAACAAAACAATTAGGGAAATATACTTGATGAGGGTCGCAAACATATATCCTTTTCATTTATTACCCTACACACCCTTATCTACATACATGTTATTACTATTAGAAATATATCTCATATCCCAAACCAACCCAGCCCATCTAGGCTCTCTGTAAGAAAAAAATAAAACATTAAACTTGGGTGAAATAATCTTCTTGAATGCCTCATCTGGCTGATATAGAAAATACATTGCTATTTTCGGCTTCTTTGGTCGTAGGTGAGAAAATTAAAATCTGTTTCTGAACTCTTCGCTTCCAAGTCGGTGCAGAGGGTGTCCTGTAAAATAGAAGTACTGAAAACAAATGCTTAACATTGAAAGTTTAGTTTCTATCAGCTGTAACTATCATATTCCTAACTGATAGAACTCTTGGGGCATGAATTGAAGATTATTCAGTCTGCTCAGACCATATATGGATGCATTCTATCGGAAGAGTTGTCTTCCTTTCCACATATTATTCCATTCAAATCCCTTATCCGAATTTAATAATGTAGTGAAAAGGGATAGTGTGTGCGAACGTGATTTATGCTCTGGGTATCACGGCCTTAAAAGTTGAATTCACAGTGGCAGGTATTGCTGCTTTCGAGTTAACTTATTTAGTCAGAACAAGCCATTTCAGCCGGATGAAAATTGAAAACGAAGGTAATTGTGTCTGTACAAGTTATTTGTGCTGAAAAATAGTCAAAAAAGATTAAAATTTTTTAACAAATTTCAAAATGGGTAACAAAGGAAAAACCCGAAGAAAAAAGTATTTGAGTTGACGAAACCAATATTATAAACATGTAAAATATTTCATTTGTTCACGATTTTATTCGGGTTAAATCTGTGCTTCCGAATTGATAAAGGTATTGCAATCGAAACTGGCGAGCAGGGGTTAGCGTGAAAAGATCACTGCAGGGGTTACAATATAAAGAAAAGCCAGCTTTTGAGAAGTACCAAGATGGCACCTTTGGAGGGTCACTGCTGTTCAAACTGAGATCAAGATCACTGGAGCTTCGGGGAAAAATTGGGAGAGATGGAGAAAAGGGATGCCAAATGTGCCACTCTGGAGTAGTGGAGACCCTGGAACATTTTCTCTTGGAATGCCCACAGTATATACCTCATAGAATAAAATTTACTGGAAGAATAATGCAGAAGTGGGGTGAAGAAACAAAGGATAGATGGCTGAAGGGGGACACGAGGGAGAGGGTAGGAATGCTTATTGAAGAAATTGAAAAAGAGGAAGTGAGGGACACTATTAAGCAGTTTATATCTGAATGCTGGGAGGAGAGGAGAGGAAGAGGGGGTGGGATGCAGGGGGAATGATGGCCTTCTCTTATGAGGACCGCGACAAATCAGCGGCTGGCCAAAGAGTTATTATTATTATTTAAAAGTTAATGTGTGTAAAGTGGACACCTCATTTACGTTGCCATAAACAGCGAATACTTCGTGTGCACAGTGGAGAGCCACACTGTTGCACATAAAGCAGCAACTTGCAATAGAAGTGCCCCCAGTATCGACCTTCAGTTGTTAAATACAAGGCTTGAACTTTCCGACGAAGCCCGGTTTCTCGGTTGATCTACCATGTACACAAAATTAATATTGACCAACGCATAATTCCATTAAAGCTAGTAAACAAACAAATCTGCAAAAAATGCAACGCGGTTAAAATCCGGGGAGTTCGTAACTCAAACCATAGAAGGCGTTCAAGCGACAAGGGCACACAGTATGGAATCAATGCTGCCAACCGCCTGTTTGAAGCAAACATTCTTAAACTACAGCTGTCCAAAGCCACGACCTGCGTGCTCCATTGCGCCTTATTTGATATACCTATTGAACGACTCCACGAATTAGCAAATATCGAAATGATAGGAAGCAATTTAAAACCAATGTTGACAAACACTCTAAACTGGCTACGTAGCATGGAATTGAATGCCCATCAAATGCTCAAAAACAAATCAAATCTAAATTTAAAACTGAAATGAAAAGATTTCCTTCTTAGAAATTTAATCACCTTAAAGGACAAATATAAAAAAAAATAATGATGAGCATCGATAAACAATTGAAGATGTTAGGCCACGTTTTATCTCAAAATGCCCTGTATATTTAAAGTTTAGAGTGATGATTTGCATTTGTCTGTCGTTTATTTGGGGTATCGCGACTCTTTCAACAACCAGGGTTATATTGTGTCGGATGGAGGCAACCAGAGGTCCCGGAAAGAAACATTTTGCACAGCAGATATACACAGTCTTACCCGTCAAATTCTTAAACTGGCAAAAACAGAATGAGCATTGGCTGACGCCAAGTGTACCATTAATGTGCTGAAGGCCTTTGCACACTACACCAAGCTGCTCACGCTTGGGCAGTTGTAATTAAGGACCTTACCAAGTATAAAACACAAATAAAATTCAATGCTCGTGATGGTGATTTTTTATTATTATTATTATTATTAGGGTTTAACGACACATTAACAGCCAGGGTCATATCATGTCGGTGACAGTTTTACGGGTGAAGGAAGCCGGAGTACCCGGAGAGAACCACCGAGCAACGACGAGCAGCTGTCAGCTCTCCAACATCGTAACTCTGAACTCTGCACCGCGGCACAGGCAGGGTTAGATTGGTTGAAGACATGCGCACCATCGACGTGCAGTACGCCTTAGTACACGGCGTCATCGTGCCCCCATGTAGGCAATTGGCGTGATGGTGATTAAACGGGTCTCATGTTAGTTGTATTCTTTCTGTTCGTCACATGGTTTATTTATTAAGCACAGTAGGGAATATTCACAATCTTTTAGTTTAAGGAAGTCATTAAATTTATCCTACAGTCATGCAGCACAAACATAAGGCTTGGACTGATACTAATTCTACTCTCGTCATTTGACTTTTTAAATTTTGCAACGCAACAGCGCAGCAACCCACACAACAGAGTACATACAAAAGTGTCTGTCTGTTTGGGGCATTTGGTTGTTTTCCAACATTGTCGTTTAAATGTAAGGATTGTGAAGTATCCCAGCCTATGAGAAGTTAATTTTCGAAGGAATGCTCTATAAATGAAGATAGCAACCAAAACAAAGTGAAAAATGTATATGTTAAAATAATGAATAAAGCTTGGTAACAGTGAGATTTGAACCCATGTCACACTGCACACGTCTTTAACATTGAAGTGAACGCTTTAGCTTACTGAGCTACATCCCCGTTTGTTCTAATGTGAGTAGACATAAACAAAGAAATTAATTTTTAACACCTCCATCTTTCTGTTTTCAGAAGACATAATAATATCAAATTAAGAACACACTAGGAGAAATGTGGGAAAAGATGCTAGTTTTTAATAGAAAAAGGGTTTATCCATCGAAATAAAACAGTGATAAGTTACAGTTTAAGCCAACGTAAACACTGAGCAGACGATTTTTTTAGGATTTGTTCATTCGCCCTAGCCGGTGAAACATTATCATTGAACACAAATTTACTATAAATAATTACAAGTCGCTAATGTTTGGAACCTATCTAGTTACGAAAAGTCATCATCTGGGGCCAAAATATAAGCACAAATATTTCCAAAAAGAATGAATGGAATATGCCGATATTCAGAGCCGAAATTCAAAATGTGCTGAAAAAGAGGAAGAGCATTCTTTTCCCTCGAAAATCTTATTTATAAAAAAACACATTTTCGAGAATTTGTGAAATTTTACCAATTGGTCTCTCATTTTTTACCGCTATCCATATTCTTGTCCAAACGTTCAATCTACTGCGAGTCGCGTTACGTATGTTTCTGGAGTACAGAAGCACCAACACATCACTTACATTGACATTTCTGACAATGCGAGGACACTCCTGTGTATGGAACAGAACACTATGTTATGGAAAAAACGTATTTGCAGTTCCAAAAGCCGAACATTGATGCAACACTGGGTAATGAACCACTAAAAAATCCCATTGAACACAGTGCTAACCTTTGACTCTCTGTACAACATACCAAGTTGTTTTGCAAAAAATACATATAAATCCTCAAGATACATCATCTCTTAAAAAAAACTTGAACAATTATATGATGCCACATTGAATTTCAATTTAAAATTCGAATTTTCAGTACTACCCTATGGTCCTGCACTGAATGGCATTGACACTATTTTTTCATGCTTCATGTTTTTGAGAGATTCTCACACATTCCGGGAGAAAATTGCAAACAAACTTCTTAAACCTTCCTAAAGAGGACAAATGTTTTTTTTCAATTTATGGTTTCAAATCCCACTGATATTGAACCAATCAGCCAATCGGGCCTATTTAATCCTACTCACAACTTTGGGTGTTAAATGCTCCAAGTCACGTGTTCACCAATTTAGTGGTACATAACCACTATTTGTTTACTGGATCTAAAGGTCAAACTCAGTATTTAAGCCGAAACCCAGACCATATTATAAGAACAAAGTAGTGAAGTTTAGTTTATTGTTTTCAGTTACTTGGTACTTTCAGAGAATCAACATCCGAGGCTTAGGACACAGTGCCTATAGCAGTATTAAAGCAGAACTTGTCCAGCTCAGTAAAGAAACACTGCAGTAGTTCCCCGGGGCCCAGGAGAATACACCCACGTGCACTCTCATAAACACACATGCTTAATTATATAGTTCCGTGAATGCTTTCCTCAGTCGCTAGCGCCAATGTGTGTGAAGTGAAAGGGGATGAAAGGGTGGGCGAAATCAAACATATTTTAGTTCATTGTTTACGATTGCGTGGGCCTTTCAGAGGCACTGGGTCCAATTATACCAGTAAAACAGAACTCGTACAACTCAATAAACAAAAACTGCTGTAGGCCCCCGGGTGCGACATTTTTGTAAATTATTTTCTCAGTCTATGTACGTGACGGGGGTGGGTGCATGCGTGGTTGAGTGGTGGATGCCAGGGTGGTTGGATGAAAGGGTGGGTGTAACCAAACAGTTAAGACGAGCCCCCCCCCCCCCCCCCCACACACACACACTCCTGGGAGGTATCAAGGTTGACAGTCTGAGAAGCAGAACTTGTCCAACTCAGTAAACCAAAACTGCTGCAGGACCCCGGGTGCGACATTTTTGTAAATTATTTTTTCTGTCTATGTAAATGTCGTACGTGCGTGCGTGTAAACAAACAGTTGATACAAGCCCTCCCCCCACCCCACCCCACCCCCCCCCCCCGCCTCCCCTCCTCCTCACTCCTGGATGGTATCTAAGATGACAGTATCAGATTTATGGTACAAACACCCATATTGAAAATCTGCGTTCCTAATAACTCTAAAACACTTTGAGAAATGATCTTATTTGAGACGTGGTCTTTTTCACTCTAAATTATCACTTGCACCCATTTTTGTGGTAGCCGCATTATATAAGAGAAATCGGGGCGCAGTGGCGTTGCGGTGACCGGTTCTCGTCAGATCACCGAAAATAAGCAACGTCGAGCCTGGTTAGTCCTCGGATGGGTGACCGTCTGAGCGATCGATTCGGGCTCCCGCGTTGTGTCCTTGAGCAAGGCTCTTAACTCCGATTGTCCGCATGGAGGCACGATGGCGTCGTGTACAAAGGCGGACTGCACGTCGATGGTGCGCATGCCTTCAGCAAATCTAACCCTGCCTGTGCTGCAGTGTGTAGTTACAATGTTGGGGAAATGACAGTTACTGGTCGTTTCTCGGTGGTTCTCTCCGGGTACTCCGGCATCCCTCACCTCTCATACGGTCACAGTCATGATTAGCCATTGTGCATAAGTATGTGACCTTAAACAGCAATAAATAAAAAGATAAATAAATGAATAAATGTATAAGAGAAATGTACATCCCTTAATTTCAACAAAACAATTAGGGAAATATACTTGATGAGGGTCGCAAACATATATCCTTTTCATTTATTACCCTACACACCCTTATCTACATACATGTTATTACTATTAGAAATATATCTCATATCCCAAACCAACCCAGCCCATCTAGGCTCTCTGTAAGAAAAAAATAAAACATTAAACTTGGGTGAAATAATCTTCTTGAATGCCTCATCTGGCTGATATAGAAAATACATTGCTATTTTCGGCTTCTTTGGTCGTAGGTGAGAAAATTAAAATCTGTTTCTGAACTCTTCGCTTCCAAGTCGGTGCAGAGGGTGTCCTGTAAAATAGAAGTACTGAAAACAAATGCTTAACAT
This sequence comes from Pictodentalium vernedei, assembly GCA_031216915.1. NCBI lineage: Eukaryota > Metazoa > Mollusca > Scaphopoda > Dentaliida > Dentaliidae > Pictodentalium > Pictodentalium vernedei. The sequence goes on from CM062292.1 coordinate 426,013,341, forward strand.
TGAAAGTTTAGTTTCTATCAGCTGTAACTATCATATTCCTAACTGATAGAACTCTTGGGGCATGAATTGAAGATTATTCAGTCTGCTCAGACCATATATGGATGCATTCTATCGGAAGAGTTGTCTTCCTTTCCACATATTATTCCATTCAAATCCCTTATCCGAATTTAATAATGTAGTGAAAAGGGATAGTGTGTGCGAACGTGATTTATGCTCTGGGTATCACGGCCTTAAAAGTTGAATTCACAGTGGCAGGTATTGCTGCTTTCGAGTTAACTTATTTAGTCAGAACAAGCCATTTCAGCCGGATGAAAATTGAAAACGAAGGTAATTGTGTCTGTACAAGTTATTTGTGCTGAAAAATAGTCAAAAAAAGATTAAAATTTTTTAACAAATTTCAAAATGGGTAACAAAGGAAAAACCCGAAGAAAAAAGTATTTGAGTTGACGAAACCAATATTATAAACATGTAAAATATTTCATTTGTTCACGATTTTATTCGAGTTAAATCTGTGCTTCCGAATTGATAAAGGTATTGCAATCGAAACTGGCGAGCAGGGGTTAGCGTGAAAAGATCACTGCAGGGGTTACAATATAAAGAAAAGCCAGCTTTTGAGAAGTACCAAGATGGCACCTTTGGAGGGTCACTGCTGTTCAAACTGAGATCAAGATCACTGGAGCTTCGGGGAAAAATTGGGAGAGATGGAGAAAAGGGATGCCAAATGTGCCACTCTGGAGTAGTGGAGACCCTGGAACATTTTCTCTTGGAATGCCCACAGTATATACCTCATAGAATAAAATTTACTGGAAGAATAATGCAGAAGTGGGGTGAAGAAACAAAGGATAGATGGCTGAAGGGGGACACGAGGGAGAGGGTAGGAATGCTTATTGAAGAAATTGAAAAAGAGGAAGTGAGGGACACTATTAAGCAGTTTATATCTGAATGCTGGGAGGAGAGGAGAGGAAGAGGGGGTGGGATGCAGGGGGAATGATGGCCTTCTCTTATGAGGACCGCGACAAATCAGCGGCTGGCCAAAGAGTTATTATTATTATTTAAAAGTTAATGTGTGTAAAGTGGACACCTCATTTACGTTGCCATAAACAGCGAATACTTCGTGTGCACAGTGGAGAGCCACACTGTTGCACATAAAGCAGCAACTTGCAATAGAAGTGCCCCCAGTATCGACCTTCAGTTGTTAAATACAAGGCTTGAACTTTCCGACGAAGCCCGGTTTCTCGGTTGATCTACCATGTACACAAAATTAATATTGACCAACGCATAATTCCATTAAAGCTAGTAAACAAACAAATCTGCAAAAAATGCAACGCGGTTAAAATCCGGGGAGTTCGTAACTCAAACCATAGAAGGCGTTCAAGCGACAAGGGCACACAATATGGAATCAATGCTGCCAACCGCCTGTTTGAAGCAAACATTCTTAAACTACAGCTGTCCAAAACCACGACCTGCGTGCTCCATTGCGCCTTATTTGATATACCTATTGAACGACTCCACGAATTAGCAAATATCGAAATGATAGGAAGCAATTTAAAACCAATGTTGACAAACACTCTAAACTGGCTACGTAGCATGGAATTGAATGCCTATCAAATGCTCAAAAACAAATCAAATCTAAATTTAAAACTGAAATGAAAAGATTTCCTTCTTAGAAATTTAATCACCTTAAAGGACAAATATAAAAAAAAATAATGATGAGCATCGATAAACAATTGAAGATGTTAGGCCACGTTTTATCTCAAAATGCCCTGTATATTTAAAGTTTAGAGTGATGATTTGCATTTGTCTGTCGTTTATTTGGGGTATCGCGACTCTTTCAACAACCAGGGTTATATTGTGTCGGATGGAGGCAACCAGAGGTCCCGGAAAGAAACATTTTGCACAGCAGATATACACAGTCTTACCCGTCAAATTCTTAAACTGGCAAAAACAGAATGAGCATTGGCTGACGCCAAGTGTACCATTAATGTGCTGAAGGCCTTTGCACACTACACCAAGCTGCTCACGCTTGGGCAGTTGTAATTAAGGACCTTACCAAGTATAAAACACAAATAAAATTCAATGCTCGTGATGGTGATTTTTTTTTATTATTATTATTATTAGGGTTTAACGACACATTAACAGCCAGGGTCATATCATGTCGGTGACAGTTTTACGGGTGAAGGAAGCCGGAGTACCCGGAGAGAACCACCGAGCAACGACGAGCAGCTGTCAGCTCTCCAACATCGTAACTCTGAACTCTGCACCGCGGCACAGGCAGGGTTAGATTGGTTGAAGACATGCGCACCATCGACGTGCAGTACGCCTTAGTACACGGCGTCATCGTGCCCCCATGTAGGCAATTGGCGTGATGGTGATTAAACGGGTCTCATGTTAGTTGTATTCTTTCTGTTCGTCACATGGTTTATTTATTAAGCACAGTAGTCAGTAGGGAATATTCACAATCTTTTAGTTTAAGGAAGTCATTAAATTTATCCTACAGTCATGCAGCACAAACATAAGGCTTGGACTGATACTAATTCTACTCTCGTCATTTGACTTTTTAAATTTTGCAACGCAACAGCGCAGCAACCCACACAACAGAGTACATACAAAAGTGTCTGTCTGTTTGGGGCATTTGGTTGTTTTCCAACATTGTCGTTTAAATGTAAGGATTGTGAAGTATCCCAGCCTATGAGAAGTTAATTTTCGAAGGAATGCTCTATAAATGAAGATAGCAACCAAAACAAAGTGAAAAATGTATATGTTAAAATAATGAATAAAGCTTGGTAACAGTGAGATTTGAACCCATGTCACACTGCACACGTCTTTAACAGTGAAGTGAACGCTTTAGCTTACTGAGCTACATCCCCGTTTGTTCTAATGTGAGTAGACATAAACAAAGAAATTAATTTTTAACACCTCCATCTTTCTGTTTTCAGAAGACATAATAATATCAAATTAAGAACACACTAGGAGAAATGTGGGAAAAGATGCTAGTTTTTAATAGAAAAAGGGTTTATCCATCGAAATAAAACAGTGATAAGTTACAGTTTAAGCCAACGTAAACACTGAGCAGACGATTTTTTTAGGATTTGTTCATTCGCCCTAGCCGGTGAAACATTATCATTGAACACAAATTTACTATAAATAATTACAAGTCGCTAATGTTTGGAACCTATCTAGTTACGAAAAGTCATCATCTGGGGCCAAAATATAAGCACAAATATTTCCAAAAAGAATGAATGGAATATGCCGATATTCAGAGCCGAAATTCAAAATGTGCTGAAAAAGAGGAAGAGCATTCTTTTCCCTCGAAAATCTTATTTATAAAAAAACACATTTTCGAGAATTTGTGAAATTTTACCAATTGGTCACTCATTTTTTACCGCTATCCATATTCTTGTCCAAACGTTCAATCTACTGCGAGTCGCGTTACGTATGTTTCTGGAGTACAGAAGCACCAACACATCACTTACATTGACATTTCTGACAATGCGAGGACACTCCTGTGTATGGAACAGAACACTATGTTATGGAAAAAACGTATTTGCAGTTCCAAAAGCCGAACATTGATGCAACACTGGGTAATGAACCACTAAAAAATCCCATTGAACACAGTGCTAACCTTTGACTCTCTGTACAACATACCAAGTTGTTTTGCAAAAAATACATATAAATCCTCAAGATACATCATCTCTTAAAAAAAACTTGAACAATTATATGATGCCACATTGAATTTCAATTTAAAATTCGAATTTTCAGTACTACCCTATGGTCCTGCACTGAATGGCATTGACACTATTTTTTCATGCTTCATGTTTTTGAGAGATTCTCACACATTCCGGGAGAAAATTGCAAACAAACTTCTTAAACCTTCCTAAAGAGGACAAATGTTTTTTTTCAATTTATGGTTTCAAATCCCACTGATATTGAACCAATCAGCCAATCGGGCCTATTTAATCCTACTCACAACTTTGGGTGTTAAATGCTCCAAGTCACGTGTTCACCAATTTAGTGGTACATAACCACTATTTGTTTACTGGATCTAAAGGTCAAACTCAGTATTTAAGCCGAAACCCAGACCATATTATAAGAACAAAGTAGTGAAGTTTAGTTTATTGTTTTCAGTTACTTGGTACTTTCAGAGAATCAACATCCGAGGCTTAGGACACAGTGCCTATAGCAGTATTAAAGCAGAACTTGTCCAGCTCAGTAAAGAAACACTGCAGTAGTTCCCCGGGGCCCAGGAGAATACACCCACGTGCACTCTCATAAACACACATGCTTAATTATATAGTTCCGTGAATGCTTTCCTCAGTCGCTAGCGCCAATGTGTGTGAAGTGAAAGGGGATGAAAGGGTGGGCGAAATCAAACATATTTTAGTTCATTGTTTACGATTGCGTGGGCCTTTCAGAGGCACTGGGTCCAATTATACCAGTAAAACAGAACTCGTACAACTCAATAAACAAAAACTGCTGTAGGCCCCCGGGTGCGACATTTTTGTAAATTATTTTCTCAGTCTATGTACGTGACGGGGGTGGGTGCATGCGTGGTTGAGTGGTGGATGCCAGGGTGGTTGGATGAAAGGGTGGGTGTAACCAAACAGTTAAGACGAGCCCCCCCCCCCCCCCCCCACACACACACACACTCCTGGGAGGTATCAAGGTTGACAGTCTGAGAAGCAGAACTTGTCCAACTCAGTAAACAAAAACTGCTGCAGGACCCCGGGTGCGACATTTTTGTAAATTATTTTTTCTGTCTATGTAAATGTCGTACGTGCGTGCGTGTAAACAAACAGTTGATACAAGCCCTCCCCCACCCCACCCCACCCCCCCCCCCCCCCCCCCCGCCTCCCCTCCTCCTCACTCCTGGATGGTATCTAAGATGACAGTATAAGATTTATGGTACAAACACCCATATTGAAAATCTGCGTTCCTAATAACTCTAAAACACTTTGAGAAATGATCTTATTTGAGACGTGGTCTTTTTCACTCTAAATTATCACTTGCACCCATTTTTGTGGTAGCCGCATTATATAAGAGAAATCGGGGCGCAGTGGCGTTGCGGTGACCGGTTCTCGTCAGATCACCGAAAATAAGCAACGTCGAGCCTGGTTAGTCCTCGGATGGGTGACCGTCTGAGCGATCGATTCGGGCTCCCGCGTTGTGTCCTTGAGCAAGGCTCTTAACTCCGATTGTCCGCATGGAGGCACGATGGCGTCGTGTACAAAGGCGGACTGCACGTCGATGGTGCGCATGCCTTCAGCAAATCTAACCCTGCCTGTGCTGCAGTGTGTAGTTACAATGTTGGGGAAATGACAGTTACTGGTCGTTTCTCGGTGGTTCTCTCCGGGTACTCCGGCATCCCTCACCTCTCATACGGTCACAGTCATGATTAGCCATTGTGCATAAGTATGTGACCTTAAACAGCAATAAATAAAAAGATAAATAAATGAATAAGAGAAATGTACATCCCTTAATTTCAACAAAACAATTAGGGAAATATACTTGATGAGGGTCGCAAACATATATCCTTTTCATTTATTACCCTACACACCCTTATCTACATACATGTTATTACTATTAGAAATATATCTCATATCCCAAACCAACCCAGCCCATCTAGGCTCTCTGTAAGAAAAAAATAAAACATTAAACTTGGGTGAAATAATCTTCTTGAATGCCTCATCTGGCTGATATAGAAAATACATTGCTATTTTCGGCTTCTTTGGTCGTAGGTGAGAAAATTAAAATCTGTTTCTGAACTCTTCGCTTCCAAGTCGGTGCAGAGGGTGTCCTGTAAAATAGAAGTACTGAAAACAAATGCTTAACATTGAAAGTTTAGTTTCTATCAGCTGTAACTATCATATTCCTAACTGATAGAACTCTTGGGGCATGAATTGAAGATTATTCAGTCTGCTCAGACCATATATGGATGCATTCTATCGGAAGAGTTGTCTTCCTTTCCACATATTATTCCATTCAAATCCCTTATCCGAATTTAATAATGTAGTGAAAAGGGATAGTGTGTGCGAACGTGATTTATGCTCTGGGTATCACGGCCTTAAAAGTTGAATTCACAGTGGCAGGTATTGCTGCTTTCGAGTTAACTTATTTAGTCAGAACAAGCCATTTCAGCCGGATGAAAATTGAAAACGAAGGTAATTGTGTCTGTACAAGTTATTTGTGCTGAAAAATAGTCAAAAAAGATTAAAATTTTTTAACAAATTTCAAAATGGGTAACAAAGGAAAAACCCGAAGAAAAAAGTATTTGAGTTGACGAAACCAATATTATAAACATGTAAAATATTTCATTTGTTCACGATTTTATTCGGGTTAAATCTGTGCTTCCGAATTGATAAAGGTATTGCAATCGAAACTGGCGAGCAGGGGTTAGCGTGAAAAGATCACTGCAGGGGTTACAATATAAAGAAAAGCCAGCTTTTGAGAAGTACCAAGATGGCACCTTTGGAGGGTCACTGCTGTTCAAACTGAGATCAAGATCACTGGAGCTTCGGGGAAAAATTGGGAGAGATGGAGAAAAGGGATGCCAAATGTGCCACTCTGGAGTAGTGGAGACCCTGGAACATTTTCTCTTGGAATGCCCACAGTATATACCTCATAGAATAAAATTTACTGGAAGAATAATGCAGAAGTGGGGTGAAGAAACAAAGGATAGATGGCTGAAGGGGGACACGAGGGAGAGGGTAGGAATGCTTATTGAAGAAATTGAAAAAGAGGAAGTGAGGGACACTATTAAGCAGTTTATATCTGAATGCTGGGAGGAGAGGAGAGGAAGAGGGGGTGGGATGCAGGGGGAATGATGGCCTTCTCTTATGAGGACCGCGACAAATCAGCGGCTGGCCAAAGAGTTATTATTATTATTTAAAAGTTAATGTGTGTAAAGTGGACACCTCATTTACGTTGCCATAAACAGCGAATACTTCGTGTGCACAGTGGAGAGCCACACTGTTGCACATAAAGCAGCAACTTGCAATAGAAGTGCCCCCAGTATCGACCTTCAGTTGTTAAATACAAGGCTTGAACTTTCCGACGAAGCCCGGTTTCTCGGTTGATCTACCATGTACACAAAATTAATATTGACCAACGCATAATTCCATTAAAGCTAGTAAACAAACAAATCTGCAAAAAATGCAACGCGGTTAAAATCCGGGGAGTTCGTAACTCAAACCATAGAAGGCGTTCAAGCGACAAGGGCACACAGTATGGAATCAATGCTGCCAACCGCCTGTTTGAAGCAAACATTCTTAAACTACAGCTGTCCAAAGCCACGACCTGCGTGCTCCATTGCGCCTTATTTGATATACCTATTGAACGACTCCACGAATTAGCAAATATCGAAATGATAGGAAGCAATTTAAAACCAATGTTGACAAACACTCTAAACTGGCTACGTAGCATGGAATTGAATGCCCATCAAATGCTCAAAAACAAATCAAATCTAAATTTAAAACTGAAATGAAAAGATTTCCTTCTTAGAAATTTAATCACCTTAAAGGACAAATATAAAAAAAAATAATGATGAGCATCGATAAACAATTGAAGATGTTAGGCCACGTTTTATCTCAAAATGCCCTGTATATTTAAAGTTTAGAGTGATGATTTGCATTTGTCTGTCGTTTATTTGGGGTATCGCGACTCTTTCAACAACCAGGGTTATATTGTGTCGGATGGAGGCAACCAGAGGTCCCGGAAAGAAACATTTTGCACAGCAGATATACACAGTCTTACCCGTCAAATTCTTAAACTGGCAAAAACAGAATGAGCATTGGCTGACGCCAAGTGTACCATTAATGTGCTGAAGGCCTTTGCACACTACACCAAGCTGCTCACGCTTGGGCAGTTGTAATTAAGGACCTTACCAAGTATAAAACACAAATAAAATTCAATGCTCGTGATGGTGATTTTTTATTATTATTATTATTATTAGGGTTTAACGACACATTAACAGCCAGGGTCATATCATGTCGGTGACAGTTTTACGGGTGAAGGAAGCCGGAGTACCCGGAGAGAACCACCGAGCAACGACGAGCAGCTGTCAGCTCTCCAACATCGTAACTCTGAACTCTGCACCGCGGCACAGGCAGGGTTAGATTGGTTGAAGACATGCGCACCATCGACGTGCAGTACGCCTTAGTACACGGTGTCATCGTGCCCCCATGTAGGCAATTGGCGTGATGGTGATTAAACGGGTCTCATGTTAGTTGTATTCTTTCTGTTCGTCACATGGTTTATTTATTAAGCACAGTAGGGAATATTCACAATCTTTTAGTTTAAGGAAGTCATTAAATTTATCCTACAGTCATGCAGCACAAACATAAGGCTTGGACTGATACTAATTCTACTCTCGTCATTTGACTTTTTAAATTTTGCAACGCAACAGCGCAGCAACCCACACAACAGAGTACATACAAAAGTGTCTGTCTGTTTGGGGCATTTGGTTGTTTTCCAACATTGTCGTTTAAATGTAAGGATTGTGAAGTATCCCAGCCTATGAGAAGTTAATTTTCGAAGGAATGCTCTATAAATGAAGATAGCAACCAAAACAAAGTGAAAAATGTATATGTTAAAATAATGAATAAAGCTTGGTAACAGTGAGATTTGAACCCATGTCACACTGCACACGTCTTTAACAGTGAAGTGAACGCTTTAGCTTACTGAGCTACATCCCCGTTTGTTCTAATGTGAGTAGACATAAACAAAGAAATTAATTTTTAACACCTCCATCTTTCTGTTTTCAGAAGACATAATAATATCAAATTAAGAACACACTAGGAGAAATGTGGGAAAAGATGCTAGTTTTTAATAGAAAAAGGGTTTATCCATCGAAATAAAACAGTGATAAGTTACAGTTTAAGCCAACGTAAACACTGAGCAGACGATTTTTTTAGGATTTGTTCATTCGCCCTAGCCGGTGAAACATTATCATTGAACACAAATTTACTATAAATAATTACAAGTCGCTAATGTTTGGAACCTATCTAGTTACGAAAAGTCATCATCTGGGGCCAAAATATAAGCACAAATATTTCCAAAAAGAATGAATGGAATATGCCGATATTCAGAGCCGAAATTCAAAATGTGCTGAAAAAGAGGAAGAGCATTCTTTTCCCTCGAAAATCTTATTTATAAAAAACACATTTTCGAGAATTTGTGAAATTCTACCAATTGGTCACTCATTTTTTACCGCTATCCATATTCTTGTCCAAACGTTCAATCTATTGCGAGTCGCGTTACGTATGTTTCTGGAGTACAGAAGCACCAACAATTCACTTACATTGACATTTCTGACAATGCGAGGACACTCCTGTGTATGGAACAGAACACTATGTTATGGAAAAAACGTATTTGCAGTTCCAAAAGCCGAACACTGATGCAACACTGGGTAATGAACCACTAAAAAATCCCATTGAACACAGTGCTAACCTTTGACTCTCTGTACAACATACCAAGTTGTTTTGCAAAAAATACATATAAATCCTCAAGATACATCATCTCTTAAAAAAAATTTGAACAATTATATGTTGCCACATTGAATTTCAATTTAAAATTCGAATTTTCAGTACTACCCTATGGTCCTGCACTGAATGGCATTGACACTATTTTTTCATGCTTCATGTTTTTGAGAGATTCTCACACATTCCGGGAGAAAATTGCAAACAAACTTCTTAAACCTTCCTAAAGAGGACAAATGTTTTTTTTCAATTTATGGTTTCTAATCCCACTGATATTGAACCAATCAGCCAATCGGGCCTATTTAATCCTACTCACAACTTTGGGTGTTAAATGCCCCAAGTCACGTGTTCACCAATTTAGTGGTACATAACCACTATTTGTTTACTGGATCTAAAGGTCAAACTCAGTATTTAAGCCGAAACCCAGACCATATTATAAGAACAAAGTAGTGAAGTTTAGTTTATTGTTTTCAGTTACTTGGTACTTTCAGAGAATCAACATCCGAGGCTTAGGACACAGTGCCTATAGCAGTATTAAAGCAGAACTTGTCCAGCTCAGTAAAGAAACACTGCAGTAGTTCCCCGGGGCCCAGGAGAATACACCCACGTGCACTCTCATAAACACACATGCTTAATTATATAGTTCCGTGAATGCTTTCCTCAGTCGCTAGCGCCAATGTGTGTGAAGTGAAAGGGGATGAAAGGGTGGGCGAAATCAAACATATTTTAGTTCATTGTTTACGATTGCGTGGGCCTTTCAGAGGCACTGGGTCCAATTATACCAGTAAAACAACTCGTACAACTCAATAAACAAAAACTGCTGTAGGCCCCCGGGTGCGACATTTTTAAAAATTATTTTCTCAGTCTATGTACGTGACGGGGGTGGGTGCATGCGTGGTTGAGTGGTGGATGCCAGGGTGGTTGGATGAAAGGGTGGGTGTAACCAAACAGTTAAGACGAGCCCCCCCCCCCCCCCCCCCCACACACACACACACTCCTGGGAGGTATCAAGGTTGACAGTCTGAGAAGCAGAACTTGTCCAACTCAGTACACAAAAACTGCTGCAGGACCCCGGGTGCGACATTTTTGTAAATTATTTTTTCTGTCTATGTAAATGTCGTACGTGCGTGCGTGTAAACAAACTGTTGATACAAGCCCCCCCCCCCCTCCCCACCCCACCCCCCGCCTCCCTTCCTCCTCACTCCTGGATGGTATCTAAGATGACAGTATCAGATTTATGGTACAAACACCCATATTGAATATCTGCGTTCCTAATAACTCTAAAACACTTTGAGAAATGATCTTATTTGAGACGTGGTCTTTTTCACTCTAAATTATCACTTGCACCCATTTTTGTGGTAGCCGCATTATATAAGAGAAATCGGGGCGCAGTGGCGTTGCGGTGACCGGTTCTCGTCAGATCACCGAAAATAAGCAACGTCGAGCCTGGTTAGTCCTCGGATGGGTGACCGTCTGAGCGATCGATTCGGGCTCCCGCGTTGTGTCCTTGAGCAAGGCTCTTAACTCCGATTGTCCGCATGGAGGCACGATGGCGTCGTGTACAAAGGCGGACTGCACGTCGATGGTGCGCATGCCTTCAGCAAATCTAACCCTGCCTGTGCTGCAGTGTGTAGTTACAATGTTGGGGAAATGACAGTTACTGGTCGTTTCTCGGTGGTTCTCTCCGGGTACTCCGGCATCCCTCACCTCTCATACGGTCACAGTCATGATTAGCCATTGTGCATAAGTATGTGACCTTAAACAGCAATAAATAAAAAGATAAATAAATGAATAAATGTATAAGAGAAATGTACATCCCTTAATTTCAACAAAACAATTAGGGAAATATACTTGATGAGGGTCGCAAACATATATCCTTTTCATTTATTACCCTACACACCCTTATCTACATACATGTTATTACTATTAGAAATATATCTCATATCCCAAACCAACCCAGCCCATCTAGGCTCTCTGTAAGAAAAAAATAAAACATTAAACTTGGGTGAAATAATCTTCTTGAATGCCTCATCTGGCTGATATAGAAAATACATTGCTATTTTCGGCTTCTTTGGTCGTAGGTGAGAAAATTAAAATCTGTTTCTGAACTCTTCGCTTCCAAGTCGGTGCAGAGGGTGTCCTGTAAAATAGAAGTACTGAAAACAAATGCTTAACATTGAAAGTTTAGTTTCTATCAGCTGTAACTATCATATTCCTAACTGATAGAACTCTTGGGGCATGAATTGAAGATTATTCAGTCTGCTCAGACCATATATGGATGCATTCTATCGGAAGAGTTGTCTTCCTTTCCACATATTATTCCATTCAAATCCCTTATCCGAATTTAATAATGTAGTGAAAAGGGATAGTGTGTGCGAACGTGATTTATGCTCTGGGTATCACGGCCTTAAAAGTTGAATTCACAGTGGCAGGTATTGCTGCTTTCGAGTTAACTTATTTAGTCAGAACAAGCCATTTCAGCCGGATGAAAATTGAAAACGAAGGTAATTGTGTCTGTACAAGTTATTTGTGCTGAAAAATAGTCAAAAAAAGATTAAAATTTTTTAACAAATTTCAAAATGGGTAACAAAGGAAAAACCCGAAGAAAAAAGTATTTGAGTTGACGAAACCAATATTATAAACATGTAAAATATTTCATTTGTTCACGATTTTATTCGGGTTAAATCTGTGCTTCCGAATTGATAAAGGTATTGCAATCGAAACTGGCGAGCAGGGGTTAGCGTGAAAAGATCACTGCAGGGGTTACAATATAAAGAAAAGCCAGCTTTTGAGAAGTACCAAGATGGCACCTTTGGAGGGTCACTGCTGTTCAAACTGAGATCAAGATCACTGGAGCTTCGGGGAAAAATTGGGAGAGATGGAGAAAAGGGATGCCAAATGTGCCACTCTGGAGTAGTGGAGACCCTGGAACATTTTCTCTTGGAATGCCCACAGTATATACCTCATAGAATAAAATTTACTGAAAGAATAATGCAGAAGTGGGGTGAAGAAACAAAGGATAGATGGCTGAAGGGGGACACGAGGGAGAGGGTAGGAATGCTTATTGAAGAAATTGAAAAAGAGGAAGTGAGGGACACTATTAAGCAGTTTATATCTGAATGCTGGGAGGAGAGGAGAGGAAGAGGGGGTGGGATGCAGGGGGAATGATGGCCTTCTCTTATGAGGACCGCGACAAATCAGCGGCTGGCCAAAGAGTTATTATTATTATTTAAAAGTTAATGTGTGTAAAGTGGACACCTCATTTACGTTGCCATAAACAGCGAATACTTCGTGTGCACACTGGAGAGCCACACTGTTGCACATAAAGCAGCAACTTGCAATAGAAGTTCCCCCAGTATCGACCTTCAGTTGTTAAATACAAGGCTTGAACTTTCCGACGAAGCCCGGTTTCTCGGTTGATCTACCATGTACACAAAATTAATATTGACCAACGCATAATTCCATTAAAGCTAGAAAACAAACAAATCTGCAAAAAATGCAACGCGGTTAAAATCCGGGGAGTTCGTAACTCAAACCATAGAAGGCGTTCAAGCGACAAGGGCACACAATATGGAATCAATGCTGCCAACCGCCTGTTTGAAGCAAACATTCTTAAACTACAGCTGTCCAAAGCCACGACCTGCGTGCTCCATTGCGCCTTATTTGATATACCTATTGAACGACTCCACGAATTAGCAAATATCGAAATGATAGGAAGCAATTTAAAACCAATGTTGACAAACACTCTAAACTGGCTACGTAGCATGGAATTGAATGCCCATCAAATGCTCAAAAACAAATCAAATCTAAATTTAAAACTGAAATGAAAAGATTTCCTTCTTAGAAATTTAATCACCTTAAAGGACAAATATAAAAAAAATAATGATGAGCATCGATAAACAATTGAAGATGTTAGGCCACGTTTTATCTCAAAATGCCCTGTATATTTAAAGTTTAGAGTTATGATTTGCATTTGTCTGTCGTTTATTTGGGGTATCGCGACTCTTCCAACAACCAGGGTTATATTGTGTAGGATGGAGGCAACCTGAGGTCCCGGAAAGAAACATTTTGCACAGCAGATATACACAGTCTTACCCGTCAAATTCTTAAACTGGCAAAAACAGAATGAGCATTGGCTGACGCCAAGTGTACCATTAATGTGCTGAAGGCCTTTGCACACTACACCAAGCTGCTCACGCTTGGGCAGTTGTAATTAAGGACCTTACCAAGTATAAAACACAAATAAAATTCAATGCTCGTGATGGTGATTTATTATTATTATTATTATTATTAGGGTTTAACGACACATTAACAGCCAGGGTCATATCATGTCGGTGACAGTTTTACGGGTGAAGGAAGCCGGAGTACCCGGAGAGAACCACCGAGCAACGACGAGCAGCTGTCAGCTCTCCAACATCGTAACTCTGAACTCTGCACCGCGGCACAGGCAGGGTTAGATTGGTTGAAGACATGCGCACCATCGACGTGCAGTACGCCTTAGTACACGGCGTCATCGTGCCCCCATGTAGGCAATTGGCGTGATGGTGATTAAACGGGTCTCATGTTAGTTGTATTCTTTCTGTTCGTCACATGGTTTATTTATTAAGCACAGTAGGGAATATTCACAATCTTTTAGTTTAAGGAAGTCATTAAATTTATCCTACAGTCATGCAGCACAAACATAAGGCTTGGACTGATACTAATTCTACTCTCGTCATTTGACTTTTTAAATTTTGCAACGCAACAGCGCAGCAACCCACACAACAGAGTACATACAAAAGTGTCTGTCTGTTTGGGGCATTTGGTTGTTTTCCAACATTGTCGTTTAAATGTAAGGATTGTGAAGTATCCCAGCCTATGAGAAGTTAATTTTCGAAGGAATGCTCTATAAATGAAGATAGCAACCAAAACAAAGTGAAAAATGTATATGTTAAAATAATGAATAAAGCTTGGTAACAGTGAGATTTGAACCCATGTCACTCTGCACACGTCTTTAACAGTGAAGTGAACGCTTTAGCTTACTGAGCTACATCCCCGTTTGTTCTAATGTGAGTAGACATAAACAAAGAAATTAATTTTTAACACCTCCATCTTTCTGTTTTCAGAAGACATAATAATATCAAATTAAGAACACACTAGGAGAAATGTGGGAAAAGATGCTAGTTTTTAATAGAAAAAGGGTTTATCCATCGAAATAAAACAGTGATAAGTTACAGTTTAAGCCAACGTAAACACTGAGCAGACGATTTTTTTAGGATTTGTTCATTCGCCCTAGCCGGTGAAACATTATCATTGAACACAAATTTACTATAAATAATTACAAGTCGCTAATGTTTGGAACCTATCTAGTTACGAAAAGTCATCATCTGGGGCCAAAATATAAGCACAAATATTTCCAAAAAGAATGAATGGAATATGCCGATATTCAGAGCCGAAATTCAAAATGTGCTGAAAAAGAGGAAGAGCATTCTTTTCCCTCGAAAATCTTATTTATAAAAAACACATTTTCGAGAATTTGTGAAATTCTACCAATTGGTCACTCATTTTTTACCGCTATCCATATCCTTGTCCAAACGTTCAATCTATTGCGAGTCGCGTTACGTATGTTTCTGGAGTACAGAAGCACCAACACATCACTTACATTGACATTTCTGACAATGCGAGGACACTCCTGTGTATGGAACAGAACACTATGTTATGGAAAAAACGTATTTGCAGTTCCAAAAGCCGAACATTGATGCAACACTGGGTAATGAACCACTAAAAAATCCCATTGAACACAGTGCTAACCTTTGACTCTCTGTACAACATACCAAGTTGTTTTGCAAAAAATACATATAAATCCTCAAGATACATCATCTCTTAAAAAAAATTTGAACAATTATATGTTGCCACATTGAATTTCAATTTAAAATTCGAATTTTCAGTACTACCCTATGGTCCTGCACTGAATGGCATTGACACTATTTTTTCATGCTTCATGTTTTTGAGAGATTCTCACACATTCCGGGAGAAAATTGCAAACAAACTTCTTAAACCTTCCTAAAGAGGACAAATGTTTTTTTTCAATTTATGGTTTCTAATCCCACTGATATTGAACCAATCAGCTAATCGGGCCTATTTAATCCTACTCACAACTTTGGGTGTTAAATGCTCCAAGTCACGTGTTCACCAATTTAGTGGTACATAACCACTATTTGTTTACTGGATCTAAAGGTCAAACTCAGTATTTAAGCCGAAACCCAGACCATATTATAAGAACAAAGTAGTGAAGTTTAGTTTATTGTTTTCAGTTACTTGGTACTTTCAGAGAATCAACATCCGAGGCTTAGGACACAGTGCCTATAGCAGTATTAAAGCAGAACTTGTCCAGCTCAGTAAAGAAACACTGCAGTAGTTCCCCGGGGCCCAGGAGAATACACCCACGTGCACTCTCATAAACACACATGCTTAATTATATAGTTCCGTGAATGCTTTCCTCAGTCGCTAGCGCCAATGTGTGTGAAGTGAAAGGGGATGAAAGGGTGGGCGAAATCAAACATATTTTAGTTCATTGTTTACGATTGCGTGGGCCTTTCAGAGGCACTGGGTCCAATTATACCAGTAAAACAACTCGTACAACTCAATAAACAAAAACTGCTGTAGGCCCCCGGGTGCGACATTTTTGTAAATTATTTTCTCAGTCTATGTACGTGACGGGGGTGGGTGCATGCGTGGTTGAGTGGTGGATGCCAGGGTGGTTGGATGAAAGGGTGGGTGTAACCAAACAGTTAAGACGAGCCCCCCCCCCCCCCCCCCACACACACACTCCTGGGAGGTATCAAGGTTGACAGTCTGAGAAGCAGAACTTGTCCAACTCAGTACACAAAAACTGCTGCAGGACCCCGGGTGCGACATTTTTGTAAATTATTTTTTCTGTCTATGTAAATGTCGTACGTGCGTGCGTGTAAACAAACTGTTGATACAAGCCCCCCCCCCCCTCCCCACCCCCCCCACCCCCCCCCCCCCCCCGCCTCCCCTACTCCTCACTCCTGGATGGTATCTAAGATGACAGTATCGGATTTATGGTACAAACACCCATATTGAAAATCTGCGTTCCTAATAACTCTAAAACACTTTGAGAAATGATCTTATTTGAGACGTGGTCTTTTTCACTCTAAATTATCACTTGCACCCATTTTTGTGGTAGCCGCATTATATAAGAGAAATCGGGGCGCAGTGGCGTTGCGGTGACCGGTTCTCGTCAGATCACCGAAAATAAGCAACGTCGAGCCTGGTTAGTCCTCGGATGGGTGACCGTCTGAGCGATCGATTCGGGCTACCGCGTTGTGTCCTTGAGCAAGGCTCTTAACTCCGATTGTCCGCATGGAGGCACGATGGCGTCGTGTACAAAGGCGGACTGCACGTCGATGGTGCGCATGCCTTCAGCAAATCTAACCCTGCCTGTGCTGCAGTGTGTAGTTACAATGTTGGGGAAATGACAGTTACTGGTCGTTTCTCGGTGGTTCTCTCCGGGTACTCCGGCATCCCTCACCTCTCATACGGTCACAGTCATGATTAGCCATTGTGCATAAGTATGTGACCTTAAACAGCAATAAATAAAAAGATAAATAAATGAATAAATGTATAAGAGAAATGTACATCCCTTAATTTCAACAAAACAATTAGGGAAATATTCTTGATGAGGGTCGCAAACATATATCCTTTTCATTTATTACCCTACACACCCTTATCTACATACATGTTATTACTATTAGAAATATATCTCATATCCCAAACCAACCCAGCCCATCTAGGCTCTCTGTAAGAAAAAAATAAAACATTAAACTTGGGTGAAATAATCTTCTTGAATGCCTCATCTGGCTGATATAGAAAATACATTGCTATTTTCGGCTTCTTTGGTCGTAGGTGAGAAAATTAAAATCTGTTTCTGAACTCTTCGCTTCCAAGTCGGTGCAGAGGGTGTCCTGTAAAATAGAAGTACTGAAAAAAAATGCTTAACATTGAAAGTTTAGTTTCTATCAGCTGTAACTATCATATTCCTAACTGATAGAACTCTTGGGGCATGAATTGAAGATTATTCAGTCTGCTCAGACCATATATGGATGCATTCTATCGGAAGAGTTGTCTTCCTTTCCACATATTATTCCATTCAAATCCCTTATCCGAATTTAATAATGTAGTGAAAAGGGATAGTGTGTGCGAACGTGATTTATGCTCTGGGTATCACGGCCTTAAAAGTTGAATTCACAGTGGCAGGTATTGCTGCTTTCGAGTTAACTTATTTAGTCAGAACAAGCCATTTCAGCCGGATGAAAATTGAAAACGAAGGTAATTGTGTCTGTACAAGTTATTTGTGCTGAAAAATAGTCAAAAAAAGATTAAAATTTTTTAACAAATTTCAAAATGGGTAACAAAGGAAAAACCCGAAGAAAAAAGTATTTGAGTTGACGAAACCAATATTATAAACATGTAAAATATTTCATTTGTTCACGATTTTATTCGGGTTAAATCTGTGCTTCCGAATTGATAAAGGTATTGCAATCGAAACTGGCGAGCAGGGGTTAGCGTGAAAAGATCACTGCAGGGGTTACAATATAAAGAAAAGCCAGCTTTTGAGAAGTACCAAGATGGCACCTTTGGAGGGTCACTGCTGTTCAAACTGAGATCAAGATCACTGGAGCTTCGGGGAAAAATTGGGAGAGATGGAGAAAAGGGATGCCAAATGTGCCACTCTGGAGTAGTGGAGACCCTGGAACATTTTCTCTTGGAATGCCCACAGTATATACCTCATAGAATAAAATTTACTGGAAGAATAATGCAGAAGTGGGGTGAAGAAACAAAGGATAGATGGCTGAAGGGGGACACGAGGGAGAGGGTAGGAATGCTTATTGAAGAAATTGAAAAAGAGGAAGTGAGGGACACTATTAAGCAGTTTATATCTGAATGCTGGGAGGAGAGGAGAGGAAGAGGGGGTGGGATGCAGGGGGAATGATGGCCTTCTCTTATGAGGACCGCGACAAATCAGCGGCTGGCCAAAGAGTTATTATTATTATTTAAAAGTTAATGTGTGTAAAGTGGACACCTCATTTACGTTGCCATAAACAGCGAATACTTCGTGTGCACACTGGAGAGCCACACTGTTGCACATAAAGCAGCAACTTGCAATAGAAGTGCCCCCAGTATCGACCTTCAGTTGTTAAATACAAGGCTTGAACTTTCCGACGAAGCCCGGTTTCTCGGTTGATCTACCATGTACACAAAATTAATATTGACCAACGCATAATTCCATTAAAGCTAGTAAACAAACAAATCTGCAAAAAATGCAACGCGGTTAAAATCCGGGGAGTTCGTAACTCAAACCATAGAAGGCGTTCAAGCGACAAGGGCACACAATATGGAATCAATGCTGCTAACCGCCTGTTTGAAGCAAACATTCTTAAACTACAGCTGTCCAAAACCACGACCTGCGTGCTCCATTGCGCCTTATTTGATATACCTATTGAACGACTCCACGAATTAGCAAATATCGAAATGATAGGAAGCAATTTAAAACCAATGTTGACAAACACTCTAAACTGGCTACGTAGCATGGAATTGAATGCCCATCAAATGCTCAAAAACAAATCAAATCTAAATTTAAAACTGAAATGAAAAGATTTCCTTCTTAGAAATTTAATCACCTTAAAGGACAAATATAAAAAAAAATAATGATGAGCATCGATAAACAATTGAAGATGTTAGGCCACGTTTTATCTCAAAATGCCCTGTATATTTAAAGTTTAGAGTGATGATTTGCATTTGTCTGTCGTTTATTTGGGGTATCGCGACTCTTTCAACAACCAGGGTTATATTGTGTCGGATGGAGGCAACCAGAGGTCCCGGAAAGAAACATTTTGCACAGCAGATATACACAGTCTTACCCGTCAAATTCTTAAACTGGCAAAAACAGAATGAGCATTGGCTGACGCCAAGTGTACCATTAATGTGCTGAAGGCCTTTGCACACTACACCAAGCTGCTCACGCTTGGGCAGTTGTAATTAAGGACCTTACCAAGTATAAAACACAAATAAAATTCAATGCTCGTGATGGTGATTTTTTATTATTATTATTATTATTAGGGTTTAACGACACATTAACAGCCAGGGTCATATCATGTCGGTGACAGTTTTACGGGTGAAGGAAGCCGGAGTACCCGGAGAGAACCACCGAGCAACGACGAGCAGCTGTCAGCTCTCCAAAATCGTAACTCTGAACTCTGCACCGCGGCACAGGCAGGGTTAGATTGGTTGAAGACATGTGCACCATCGACGTGCAGTACGCCTTAGTACACGGCGTCATCGTGCCCCCATGTAGGCAATTGGCGTGATGGTGATTAAACGGGTCTCATGTTAGTTGTATTCTTTCTGTTCGTCACATGGTTTATTTATTAAGCACAGTAGGGAATATTCACAATCTTTTAGTTTAAGGAAGTCATTAAATTTATCCTACAGTCATGCAGCACAAACATAAGGCTTGCACTGATACTAATTCTACTCTCGTCATTTGACTTTTTAAATTTTGCAACGCAACAGCGCAGCAACCCACACAACAGAGTACATACAAAAGTGTCTGTCTGTTTGGGGCATTTGGTTGTTTTCCAACATTGTCGTTTAAATGTAAGGATTGTGAAGTATCCCAGCCTATGAGAAGTTAATTTTCGAAGGAATGCTCTATAAATGAAGATAGCAACCAAAACAAAGTGAAAAATGTATATGTTAAAATAATGAATAAAGCTTGGTAACAGTGAGATTTGAACCCATGTCACTCTGCACACGTCTTTAACAGTGAAGTGAACGCTTTAGCTTACTGAGCTACATCCCCGTTTGTTCTAATGTGAGTAGACATAAACAAAGAAATTAATTTTTAACACCTCCATCTTTCTGTTTTCAGAAGACATAATATCAAATTAAGAACACACTAGGAGAAATGTGGGAAAAGATGCTAGTTTTTAATAGAAAAAGGGTTTATCCATCGAAATAAAACAGTGATAAGTTACAGTTTAAGCCAACGTAAACACTGAGCAGACGATTTTTTTAGGATTTGTTCATTCGCCCTAGCCGGTGAAACATTATCATTGAACACAAATTTACTATAAATAATTACAAGTCGCTAATGTTTGGAACCTATCTAGTTACGAAAAGTCATCATCTGGGGCCAAAATATAAGCACAAATATTTCCAAAAAGAATGAATGGAATATGCCGATATTCAGAGCCGAAATTCAAAATGTGCTGAAAAAGAGGAAGAGCATTCTTTTCCCTCGAAAATCTTATTTATAAAAAACACATTTTCGAGAATTTGTGAAATTCTACCAATTGGTCACTCATTTTTTACCGCTATCCATATTCTTGTCCAAACGTTCAATCTATTGCGAGTCGCGTTACGTATGTTTCTGGAGTACAGAAGCACCAACACATCACTTACATTGACATTTCTGACAATGCGAGGACACTCCTGTGTATGGAACAGAACACTATGTTATGGAAAAAACGTATTTGCAGTTCCAAAAGCCGAACATTGATGCAACACTGGGTAATGAACCACTAAAAAATCCCATTGAACACAGTGCTAACCTTTGACTCTCTGTACAACATACCAAGTTGTTTTGCAAAAAATACATATAAATCCTCAAGATACATCATCTCTTAAAAAAAATTTGAACAATTATATGTTGCCACATTGAATTTCAATTTAAAATTCGAATTTTCAGTACTACCCTATGGTCCTGCACTGAATGGCATTGACACTATTTTTTCATGCTTCATGTTTTTGAGAGATTCTCACACATTCCGGGAGAAAATTGCAAACAAACTTCTTAAACCTTCCTAAAGAGGACAAATGTTTTTTTTCAATTTATGGTTTCTAATCCCACTGATATTGAACCAATCAGCTAATCGGGCCTATTTAATCCTACTCACAACTTTGGGTGTTAAATGCTCCAAGTCACGTGTTCACCAATTTAGTGGTACATAACCACTATTTGTTTACTGGATCTAAAGGTCAAACTCAGTATTTAAGCCGAAACCCAGACCATATTATAAGAACAAAGTAGTGAAGTTTAGTTTATTGTTTTCAGTTACTTGGTACTTTCAGAGAATCAACATCCGAGGCTTAGGACACAGTGCCTATAGCAGTATTAAAGCAGAACTTGTCCAGCTCAGTAAAGAAACACTGCAGTAGTTCCCCGGGGCCCAGGAGAATACACCCACGTGCACTCTCATAAACACACATGCTTAATTATATAGTTCCGTGAATGCTTTCCTCAGTCGCTAGCGCCAATGTGTGTGAAGTGAAAGGGGATGAAAGGGTGGGCGAAATCAAACATATTTTAGTTCATTGTTTACGATTGCGTGGGCCTTTCAGAGGCACTGGGTCCAATTATACCAGTAAAACAACTCGTACAACTCAATAAACAAAAACTGCTGTAGGCCCCCGGGTGCGACATTTTTGTAAATTATTTTCTCAGTCTATGTACGTGACGGGGGTGGGTGCATGCGTGGTTGAGTGGTGGATGCCAGGGTGGTTGGATGAAAGGGTGGGTGTAACCAAACAGTTAAGACGAGCCCCCCCCCCCCACCCCCCCACACACACACTCCTGGGAGGTATCAAGGTTGACAGTCTGAGAAGCAGAACTTGTCCAACTCAGTACACAAAAACTGCTGCAGGACCCCGGGTGCGACATTTTTGTAAATTATTTTTTCTGTCTATGTAAATGTCGTACGTGCGTGCGTGTAAACAAACTGTTGATACAAGCCCCCCCCCCTCCCCACCCCCCCCCACCCCCACCCCCCCCCGCCTCCCCTACTCCTCACTCCTGGATGGTATCTAAGATGACAGTATCGGATTTATGGTACAAACACCCATATTGAAAATCTGCGTTCCTAATAACTCTAAAACACTTTGAGAAATGATCTTATTTGAGACGTGGTCTTTTTCACTCTAAATTATCACTTGCACCCATTTTTGTGGTAGCCGCATTATATAAGAGAAATCGGGGCGCAGTGGCGTTGCGGTGACCGGTTCTCGTCAGATCACCGAAAATAAGCAACGTCGAGCCTGGTTAGTCCTCGGATGGGTGACCGTCTGAGCGATCGATTCGGGCTACCGCGTTGTGTCCTTGAGCAAGGCTCTTAACTCCGATTGTCCGCATGGAGGCACGATGGCGTCGTGTACAAAGGCGGACTGCACGTCGATGGTGCGCATGCCTTCAGCAAATCTAACCCTGCCTGTGCTGCAGTGTGTAGTTACAATGTTGGGGAAATGACAGTTACTGGTCGTTTCTCGGTGGTTCTCTCCGGGTACTCCGGCATCCCTCACCTCTCATACGGTCACAGTCATGATTAGCCATTGTGCATAAGTATGTGACCTTAAACAGCAATAAATAAAAAGATAAATAAATGAATAAATGTATAAGAGAAATGTACATCCCTTAATTTCAACAAAACAATTAGGGAAATATTCTTGATGAGGGTCGCAAACATATATCCTTTTCATTTATTACCCTACACACCCTTATCTACATACATGTTATTACTATTAGAAATATATCTCATATCCCAAACCAACCCAGCCCATCTAGGCTCTCTGTAAGAAAAAAATAAAACATTAAACTTGGGTGAAATAATCTTCTTGAATGCCTCATCTGGCTGATATAGAAAATACATTGCTATTTTCGGCTTCTTTGGTCGTAGGTGAGAAAATTAAAATCTGTTTCTGAACTCTTCGCTTCCAAGTCGGTGCAGAGGGTGTCCTGTAAAATAGAAGTACTGAAAAAAAATGCTTAACATTGAAAGTTTAGTTTCTATCAGCTGTAACTATCATATTCCTAACTGATAGAACTCTTGGGGCATGAATTGAAGATTATTCAGTCTGCTCAGACCATATATGGATGCATTCTATCGGAAGAGTTGTCTTCCTTTCCACATATTATTCCATTCAAATCCCTTATCCGAATTTAATAATGTAGTGAAAAGGGATAGTGTGTGCGAACGTGATTTATGCTCTGGGTATCACGGCCTTAAAAGTTGAATTCACAGTGGCAGGTATTGCTGCTTTCGAGTTAACTTATTTAGTCAGAACAAGCCATTTCAGCCGGATGAAAATTGAAAACGAAGGTAATTGTGTCTGTACAAGTTATTTGTGCTGAAAAATAGTCAAAAAAAGATTAAAATTTTTTAACAAATTTCAAAATGGGTAACAAAGGAAAAACCCGAAGAAAAAAGTATTTGAGTTGACGAAACCAATATTATAAACATGTAAAATATTTCATTTGTTCACGATTTTATTCGGGTTAAATCTGTGCTTCCGAATTGATAAAGGTATTGCAATCGAAACTGGCGAGCAGGGGTTAGCGTGAAAAGATCACTGCAGGGGTTACAATATAAAGAAAAGCCAGCTTTTGAGAAGTACCAAGATGGCACCTTTGGAGGGTCACTGCTGTTCAAACTGAGATCAAGATCACTGGAGCTTCGGGGAAAAATTGGGAGAGATGGAGAAAAGGGATGCCAAATGTGCCACTCTGGAGTAGTGGAGACCCTGGAACATTTTCTCTTGGAATGCCCACAGTATATACCTCATAGAATAAAATTTACTGGAAGAATAATGCAGAAGTGGGGTGAAGAAACAAAGGATAGATGGCTGAAGGGGGACACGAGGGAGAGGGTAGGAATGCTTATTGAAGAAATTGAAAAAGAGGAAGTGAGGGACACTATTAAGCAGTTTATATCTGAATGCTGGGAGGAGAGGAGAGGAAGAGGGGGTGGGATGCAGGGGGAATGATGGCCTTCTCTTATGAGGACCGCGACAAATCAGCGGCTGGCCAAAGAGTTATTATTATTATTTAAAAGTTAATGTGTGTAAAGTGGACACCTCATTTACGTTGCCATAAACAGCGAATACTTCGTGTGCACACTGGAGAGCCACACTGTTGCACATAAAGCAGCAACTTGCAATAGAAGTGCCCCCAGTATCGACCTTCAGTTGTTAAATACAAGGCTTGAACTTTCCGACGAAGCCCGGTTTCTCGGTTGATCTACCATGTACACAAAATTAATATTGACCAACGCATAATTCCATTAAAGCTAGTAAACAAACAAATCTGCAAAAAATGCAACGCGGTTAAAATCCGGGGAGTTCGTAACTCAAACCATAGAAGGCGTTCAAGCGACAAGGGCACACAATATGGAATCAATGCTGCTAACCGCCTGTTTGAAGCAAACATTCTTAAACTACAGCTGTCCAAAACCACGACCTGCGTGCTCCATTGCGCCTTATTTGATATACCTATTGAACGACTCCACGAATTAGCAAATATCGAAATGATAGGAAGCAATTTAAAACCAATGTTGACAAACACTCTAAACTGGCTACGTAGCATGGAATTGAATGCCCATCAAATGCTCAAAAACAAATCAAATCTAAATTTAAAACTGAAATGAAAAGATTTCCTTCTTAGAAATTTAATCACCTTAAAGGACAAATATAAAAAAAAATAATGATGAGCATCGATAAACAATTGAAGATGTTAGGCCACGTTTTATCTCAAAATGCCCTGTATATTTAAAGTTTAGAGTGATGATTTGCATTTGTCTGTCGTTTATTTGGGGTATCGCGACTCTTTCAACAACCAGGGTTATATTGTGTCGGATGGAGGCAACCAGAGGTCCCGGAAAGAAACATTTTGCACAGCAGATATACACAGTCTTACCCGTCAAATTCTTAAACTGGCAAAAACAGAATGAGCATTGGCTGACGCCAAGTGTACCATTAATGTGCTGAAGGCCTTTGCACACTACACCAAGCTGCTCACGCTTGGGCAGTTGTAATTAAGGACCTTACCAAGTATAAAACACAAATAAAATTCAATGCTCGTGATGGTGATTTTTTATTATTATTATTATTATTAGGGTTTAACGACACATTAACAGCCAGGGTCATATCATGTCGGTGACAGTTTTACGGGTGAAGGAAGCCGGAGTACCCGGAGAGAACCACCGAGCAACGACGAGCAGCTGTCAGCTCTCCAAAATCGTAACTCTGAACTCTGCACCGCGGCACAGGCAGGGTTAGATTGGTTGAAGACATGCGCACCATCGACGTGCAGTACGCCTTAGTACACGGCGTCATCGTGCCCCCATGTAGGCAATTGGCGTGATGGTGATTAAACGGGTCTCATGTTAGTTGTATTCTTTCTGTTCGTCACATGGTTTATTTATTAAGCACAGTAGGGAATATTCACAATCTTTTAGTTTAAGGAAGTCATTAAATTTATCCTACAGTCATGCAGCACAAACATAAGGCTTGCACTGATACTAATTCTACTCTCGTCATTTGACTTTTTAAATTTTGCAACGCAACAGCGCAGCAACCCACACAACAGAGTACATACAAAAGTGTCTGTCTGTTTGGGGCGTTTGGTTGTTTTCCAACATTGTCGTTTAAATGTAAGGATTGTGAAGTATCCCAGCCTATGAGAAGTTAATTTTCGAAGGAATGCTCTATAAATGAAGATAGCAACCAAAACAAAGTGAAAAATGTATATGTTAAAATAATGAATAAAGCTTGGTAACAGTGAGATTTGAACCCATGTCACTCTGCACACGTCTTTAACAGTGAAGTGAACGCTTTAGCTTACTGAGCTACATCCCCGTTTGTTCTAATGTGAGTAGACATAAACAAAGAAATTAATTTTTAACACCTCCATCTTTCTGTTTTCAGAAGACATAATAATATCAAATTAAGAACACACTAGGAGAAATGTGGGAAAAGATGCTAGTTTTTAATAGAAAAAGGGTTTATCCATCGAAATAAAACAGTGATAAGTTACAGTTTAAGCCAACGTAAACACTGAGCAGACGATTTTTTTAGGATTTGTTCATTCGCCCTAGCCGGTGAAACATTATCATTGAACACAAATTTACTATAAATAATTACAAGTCGCTAATGTTTGGAACCTATCTAGTTACGAAAAGTCATCATCTGGGGCCAAAATATAAGCACAAATATTTCCAAAAAGAATGAATGGAATATGCCGATATTCAGAGCCGAAATTCAAAATGTGCTGAAAAAGAGGAAGAGCATTCTTTTCCCTCGAAAATCTTATTTATAAAAAACACATTTTCGAGAATTTGTGAAATTCTACCAATTGGTCACTCATTTTTTACCGCTATCCATATTCTTGTCCAAACGTTCAATCTATTGCGAGTCGCGTTACGTATGTTTCTGGAGTACAGAAGCACCAACACATCACTTACATTGACATTTCTGACAATGCGAGGACACTCCTGTGTATGGAACAGAACACTATGTTATGGAAAAAACGTATTTGCAGTTCCAAAAGCCGAACATTGATGCAACACTGGGTAATGAACCACTAAAAAATCCCATTGAACACAGTGCTAACCTTTGACTCTCTGTACAACATACCAAGTTGTTTTGCAAAAAATACATATAAATCCTCAAGATACATCATCTCTTAAAAAAAATTTGAACAATTATATGTTGCCACATTGAATTTCAATTTAAAATTCGAATTTTCAGTACTACCCTATGGTCCTGCACTGAATGGCATTGACACTATTTTTTCATGCTTCATGTTTTTGAGAGATTCTCACACATTCCGGGAGAAAATTGCAAACAAACTTCTTAAACCTTCCTAAAGAGGACAAATGTTTTTTTTCAATTTATGGTTTCTAATCCCACTGATATTGAACCAATCAGCTAATCGGGCCTATTTAATCCTACTCACAACTTTGGGTGTTAAATGCTCCAAGTCACGTGTTCACCAATTTAGTGGTACATAACCACTATTTGTTTACTGGATCTAAAGGTCAAACTCAGTATTTAAGCCGAAACCCAGACCATATTATAAGAACAAAGTAGTGAAGTTTAGTTTATTGTTTTCAGTTACTTGGTACTTTCAGAGAATCAACATCCGAGGCTTAGGACACAGTGCCTATAGCAGTATTAAAGCAGAACTTGTCCAGCTCAGTAAAGAAACACTGCAGTAGTTCCCCGGGGCCCAGGAGAATACACCCACGTGCACTCTCATAAACACACATGCTTAATTATATAGTTCCGTGAATGCTTTCCTCAGTCGCTAGCGCCAATGTGTGTGAAGTGAAAGGGGATGAAAGGGTGGGCGAAATCAAACATATTTTAGTTCATTGTTTACGATTGCGTGGGCCTTTCAGAGGCACTGGGTCCAATTATACCAGTAAAACAACTCGTACAACTCAATAAACAAAAACTGCTGTAGGCCCCCGGGTGCGACATTTTTGTAAATTATTTTCTCAGTCTATGTACGTGACGGGGGTGGGTGCATGCGTGGTTGAGTGGTGGATGCCAGGGTGGTTGGATGAAAGGGTGGGTGTAACCAAACAGTTAAGACGAGCCCCCCACCCCCCCCCCCCCCCCCACACACACACTCCTGGGAGGTATCAAGGTTGACAGTCTGAGAAGCAGAACTTGTCCAACTCAGTACACAAAAACTGCTGCAGGACCCCGGGTGCGACATTTTTGTAAATTATTTTTTCTGTCTATGTAAATGTCGTACGTGCGTGCGTGTAAACAAACTGTTGATACAAGCCCCCCCCCCTCCCCACCCCACCCCACCCCCCCCCCCCCCGCCTCCCCTACTCCTCACTCCTGGATGGTATCTAAGATGACAGTATCGGATTTATGGTACAAACACCCATATTGAAAATCTGCGTTCCTAATAACTCTAAAACACTTTGAGAAATGATCTTATTTGAGACGTGGTCTTTTTCACTCTAAATTATCACTTGCACCCATTTTTGTGGTAGCCGCATTATATAAGAGAAATCGGGGCGCAGTGGCGTTGCGGTGACCGGTTCTCGTCAGATCACCGAAAATAAGCAACGTCGAGCCTGGTTAGTCCTCGGATGGGTGACCGTCTGAGCGATCGATTCGGGCTACCGCGTTGTGTCCTTGAGCAAGGCTCTTAACTCCGATTGTCCGCATGGAGGCACGATGGCGTCGTGTACAAAGGCGGACTGCACGTCGATGGTGCGCATGCCTTCAGCAAATCTAACCCTGCCTGTGCTGCAGTGTGTAGTTACAATGTTGGGGAAATGACAGTTACTGGTCGTTTCTCGGTGGTTCTCTCCGGGTACTCCGGCATCCCTCACCTCTCATACGGTCACAGTCATGATTAGCCATTGTGCATAAGTATGTGACCTTAAACAGCAATAAATAAAAAGATAAATAAATGAATAAATGTATAAGAGAAATGTACATCCCTTAATTTCAACAAAACAATTAGGGAAATATTCTTGATGAGGGTCGCAAACATATATCCTTTTCATTTATTACCCTACACACCCTTATCTACATACATGTTATTACTATTAGAAATATATCTCATATCCCAAACCAACCCAGCCCATCTAGGCTCTCTGTAAGAAAAAAATAAAACATTAAACTTGGGTGAAATAATCTTCTTGAATGCCTCATCTGGCTGATATAGAAAATACATTGCTATTTTCGGCTTCTTTGGTCGTAGGTGAGAAAATTAAAATCTGTTTCTGAACTCTTCGCTTCCAAGTCGGTGCAGAGGGTGTCCTGTAAAATAGAAGTACTGAAAAAAAATGCTTAACATTGAAAGTTTAGTTTCTATCAGCTGTAACTATCATATTCCTAACTGATAGAACTCTTGGGGCATGAATTGAAGATTATTCAGTCTGCTCAGACCATATATGGATGCATTCTATCGGAAGAGTTGTCTTCCTTTCCACATATTATTCCATTCAAATCCCTTATCCGAATTTAATAATGTAGTGAAAAGGGATAGTGTGTGCGAACGTGATTTATGCTCTGGGTATCACGGCCTTAAAAGTTGAATTCACAGTGGCAGGTATTGCTGCTTTCGAGTTAACTTATTTAGTCAGAACAAGCCATTTCAGCCGGATGAAAATTGAAAACGAAGGTAATTGTGTCTGTACAAGTTATTTGTGCTGAAAAATAGTCAAAAAAAGATTAAAATTTTTTAACAAATTTCAAAATGGGTAACAAAGGAAAAACCCGAAGAAAAAAGTATTTGAGTTGACGAAACCAATATTATAAACATGTAAAATATTTCATTTGTTCACGATTTTATTCGGGTTAAATCTGTGCTTCCGAATTGATAAAGGTATTGCAATCGAAACTGGCGAGCAGGGGTTAGCGTGAAAAGATCACTGCAGGGGTTACAATATAAAGAAAAGCCAGCTTTTGAGAAGTACCAAGATGGCACCTTTGGAGGGTCACTGCTGTTCAAACTGAGATCAAGATCACTGGAGCTTCGGGGAAAAATTGGGAGAGATGGAGAAAAGGGATGCCAAATGTGCCACTCTGGAGTAGTGGAGACCCTGGAACATTTTCTCTTGGAATGCCCACAGTATATACCTCATAGAATAAAATTTACTGGAAGAATAATGCAGAAGTGGGGTGAAGAAACAAAGGATAGATGGCTGAAGGGGGACACGAGGGAGAGGGTAGGAATGCTTATTGAAGAAATTGAAAAAGAGGAAGTGAGGGACACTATTAAGCAGTTTATATCTGAATGCTGGGAGGAGAGGAGAGGAAGAGGGGGTGGGATGCAGGGGGAATGATGGCCTTCTCTTATGAGGACTGCGACAAATCAGCGGCTGGCCAAAGAGTTATTATTATTATTTAAAAGTTAATGTGTGTAAAGTGGACACCTCATTTACGTTGCCATAAACAGCGAATACTTCGTGTGCACACTGGAGAGCCACACTGTTGCACATAAAGCAGCAACTTGCAATAGAAGTGCCCCCAGTATCGACCTTCAGTTGTTAAATACAAGGCTTGAACTTTCCGACGAAGCCCGGTTTCTCGGTTGATCTACCATGTACACAAAATTAATATTGACCAACGCATAATTCCATTAAAGCTAGTAAACAAACAAATCTGCAAAAAATGCAACGCGGTTAAAATCCGGGGAGTTCGTAACTCAAACCATAGAAGGCGTTCAAGCGACAAGGGCACACAATATGGAATCAATGCTGCTAACCGCCTGTTTGAAGCAAACATTCTTAAACTACAGCTGTCCAAAACCACGACCTGCGTGCTCCATTGCGCCTTATTTGATATACCTATTGAACGACTCCACGAATTAGCAAATATCGAAATGATAGGAAGCAATTTAAAACCAATGTTGACAAACACTCTAAACTGGCTACGTAGCATGGAATTGAATGCCCATCAAATGCTCAAAAACAAATCAAATCTAAATTTAAAACTGAAATGAAAAGATTTCCTTCTTAGAAATTTAATCACCTTAAAGGACAAATATAAAAAAAAATAATGATGAGCATCGATAAACAATTGAAGATGTTAGGCCACGTTTTATCTCAAAATGCCCTGTATATTTAAAGTTTAGAGTGATGATTTGCATTTGTCTGTCGTTTATTTGGGGTATCGCGACTCTTTCAACAACCAGGGTTATATTGTGTCGGATGGAGGCAACCAGAGGTCCCGGAAAGAAACATTTTGCACAGCAGATATACACAGTCTTACCCGTCAAATTCTTAAACTGGCAAAAACAGAATGAGCATTGGCTGACGCCAAGTGTACCATTAATGTGCTGAAGGCCTTTGCACACTACACCAAGCTGCTCACGCTTGGGCAGTTGTAATTAAGGACCTTACCAAGTATAAAACACAAATAAAATTCAATGCTCGTGATGGTGATTTTTTATTATTATTATTATTATTAGGGTTTAACGACACATTAACAGCCAGGGTCATATCATGTCGGTGACAGTTTTACGGGTGAAGGAAGCCGGAGTACCCGGAGAGAACCACCGAGCAACGACGAGCAGCTGTCAGCTCTCCAAAATCGTAACTCTGAACTCTGCACCGCGGCACAGGCAGGGTTAGATTGGTTGAAGACATGCGCACCATCGACGTGCAGTACGCCTTAGTACACGGCGTCATCGTGCCCCCATGTAGGCAATTGGCGTGATGGTGATTAAACGGGTCTCATGTTAGTTGTATTCTTTCTGTTCGTCACATGGTTTATTTATTAAGCACAGTAGGGAATATTCACAATCTTTTAGTTTAAGGAAGTCATTAAATTTATCCTACAGTCATGCAGCACAAACATAAGGCTTGCACTGATACTAATTCTACTCTCGTCATTTGACTTTTTAAATTTTGCAACGCAACAGCGCAGCAACCCACACAACAGAGTACATACAAAAGTGTCTGTCTGTTTGGGGCATTTGGTTGTTTTCCAACATTGTCGTTTAAATGTAAGGATTGTGAAGTATCCCAGCCTATGAGAAGTTAATTTTCGAAGGAATGCTCTATAAATGAAGATAGCAACCAAAACAAAGTGAAAAATGTATATGTTAAAATAATGAATAAAGCTTGGTAACAGTGAGATTTGAACCCATGTCACACTGCACACGTCTTTAACAGTGAAGTGAACGCTTTAGCTTACTGAGCTACATCCCCGTTTGTTCTAATGTGAGTAGACATAAACAAAGAAATTAATTTTTAACACCTCCATCTTTCTGTTTTCAGAAGACATAATAATATCAAATTAAGAACACACTAGGAGAAATGTGGGAAAAGATGCTAGTTTTTAATAGAAAAAGGGTTTATCCATCGAAATAAAACAGTGATAAGTTACAGTTTAAGCCAACGTAAACACTGAGCAGACGATTTTTTTAGGATTTGTTCATTCGCCCTAGCCGGTGAAACATTATCATTGAACACAAATTTACTATAAATAATTACAAGTCGCTAATGTTTGGAACCTATCTAGTTACGAAAAGTCATCATCTGGGGCCAAAATATAAGCACAAATATTTCCAAAAAGAATGAATGGAATATGCCGATATTCAGAGCCGAAATTCAAAATGTGCTGAAAAAGAGGAAGAGCATTCTTTTCCCTCGAAAATCTTATTTATAAAAAAACACATTTTCGAGAATTTGTGAAATTCTTCCAATTGGTCACTCATTTTTTACCGCTATCCATATTCTTGTCCAAACGTTCAATCTATTGCGAGTCGCGTTACGTATGTTTCTGGAGTACAGAAGCACCAACACATCACTTACATTGACATTTCTGACAATGCGAGGACACTCCTGTGTATGGAACAGAACACTATGTTATGGAAAAAACGTATTTGCAGTTCCAAAAGCCGAACATTGATGCAACACTGGGTAATGAACCACTAAAAAATCCCATTGAACACAGTGCTAACCTTTGACTCTCTGTACAACATACCAAGTTGTTTTGCAAAAAATACATATAAATCCTCAAGATACATCATCTCTTAAAAAAAACTTGAACAATTATATGTTGCCACATTGAATTTCAATTTAAAATTCGAATTTTCAGTACTACCCTATGGTCCTGCACTGAATGGCATTGACACTATTTTTTCATGCTTCATGTTTTTGAGAGATTCTCACACATTCCGGGAGAAAATTGCAAACAAACTTCTTAAACCTTCCTAAAGAGGACAAATGTTTTTTTTCAATTTATGGTTTCAAATCCCACTGATATTGAACCAATCAGCCAATCGGGCCTATTTGATCCTACTCACGACTTTGGGTGTTAAATGCTCCAAGTCACGTGTTCACCAATTTAGTGGTACATAACCACTATTTGTTTACTGGATCTAAAGGTCAAACTCAGTATTTAAGCCGAAACCCAGACCATATTATAAGAACAAAGTAGTGAAGTTTAGTTTATTGTTTTCAGTTACTTGGTACTTTCAGAGAATCAACATCCGAGGCTTAGGACACAGTGCCTATAGCAGTATTAAAGCAGAACTTGTCCAGCTCAGTAAAGAAACACTGCAGTAGTTCCCCGGGGCCCAGGAGAATACACCCACGTGCACTCTCATAAACACACATGCTTAATTATATAGTTCCGTGAATGCTTTCCTCAGTCGCTAGCGCCAATGTGTGTGAAGTGAAAGGGGATGAAAGGGTGGGCGAAATCAAACATATTTTAGTTCATTGTTTACGATTGCGTGGGCCTTTCAGAGGCACTGGGTCCAATTATACCAGTAAAACAGAACTCGTACAACTCAATAAACAAAAACTGCTGTAGGCCCCCGGGTGCGACATTTTTGTAAATTATTTTCTCAGTCTATGTACGTGACGGGGGTGGGTGCATGCGTGGTTGAGTGGTGGATGCCAGGGTGGTTGGATGAAAGGGTGGGTGCAACCAAACAGTTAAGACGAGCCCCCCCCCCCCCCCCCCACACACACACACTCCTGGGAGGTATCAAGGTTGACAGTCTGAGAAGCAGAACTTGTCCAACTCAGTACACAAAAACTGCTGCAGGACCCCGGGTGCGACATTTTTGTAAATTATTTTTTCTGTCTATGTAAATGTCGTACGTGCGTGCGTGTAAACAAACAGTTGATACAAGCCCCCCCCCCTCCCCCCCCCACCCCACCCCACCCCACCCCCCCCCCGCCTCCCCTCCTCCTCACTCCTGGATGGTATCTAAGATGACAGTATCAGATTTATGGTACAAACACCCATATTGAAAATCTGCGTTCCTAATAACTCTAAAACACTTTGAGAAATGATCTTATTTGAGACGTGGTCTTTTTCACTCTAAATTATCACTTGCACCCATTTTTGTGGTAGCCGCATTATATAAGAGAAATCGGGGCGCAGTGGCGTTGCGGTGACCGGTTCTCGTCAGATCACCGAAAATAAGCAACGTCGAGCCTGGTTAGTCCACGGATGGGTGACCGTCTGAGCGATCGATTCGGGCTCCCGCGTTGTGTCCTTGAGCAAGGCTCTTAACTCCGATTGTCCGCATGGAGGCACGATGGCGTCGTGTACAAAGGCGGACTGCATGTCGATGGTGCGCATGCCTTCAGCAAATCTAACCCTGCCTGTGCTGCAGTGTGTAGTTACAATGTTGGGGAAATGACAGTTACTGGTCGTTTCTCGGTGGTTCTCTCCGGGTACTCCGGCATCCCTCACCTCTCATACGGTCACAGTCATGATTAGCCATTGTGCATAAGTATGTGACCTTAAACAGCAATAAATTAAAAGATAAATAAATGAATAAATGTATAAGAGAAATGTACATCCCTTAATTTCAACAAAACAATTAGGGAAATATTCTTGATGAGGGTCGCAAACATATATCCTTTTCATTTATTACCCTACACACCCTTATCTACATACATGTTATTACTATTAGAAATATATCTCATATCCCAAACCAACCCAGCCCATCTAGGCTCTCTGTAAGAAAAAAATAAAACATTAAACTTGGGTGAAATAATCTTCTTGAATGCCTCATCTGGCTGATATAGAAAATACATTGCTATTTTCGGCTTCTTTGGTCGTAGGTGAGAAAATTAAAATCTGTTTCTGAACTCTTCGCTTCCAAGTCGGTGCAGAGGGTGTCCTGTAAAATAGAAGTACTGAAAAAAAATGCTTAACATTGAAAGTTTAGTTTCTATCAGCTGTAACTATCATATTCCTAACTGATAGAACTCTTGGGGCATGAATTGAAGATTATTCAGTCTGCTCAGACCATATATGGATGCATTCTATCGGAAGAGTTGTCTTCCTTTCCACATATTATTCCATTCAAATCCCTTATCCGAATTTAATAATGTAGTGAAAAGGGATAGTGTGTGCGAACGTGATTTATGCTCTGGGTATCACGGCCTTAAAAGTTGAATTCACAGTGGCAGGTATTGCTGCTTTCGAGTTAACTTATTTAGTCAGAACAAGCCATTTCAGCCGGATGAAAATTGAAAACGAAGGTAATTGTGTCTGTACAAGTTATTTGTGCTGAAAAATAGTCAAAAAAAGATTAAAATTTTTTAACAAATTTCAAAATGGGTAACAAAGGAAAAACCCGAAGAAAAAAGTATTTGAGTTGACGAAACCAATATTATAAACATGTAAAATATTTCATTTGTTCACGATTTTATTCGGGTTAAATCTGTGCTTCCGAATTGATAAAGGTATTGCAATCGAAACTGGCGAGCAGGGGTTAGCGTGAAAAGATCACTGCAGGGGTTACAATATAAAGAAAAGCCAGCTTTTGAGAAGTACCAAGATGGCACCTTTGGAGGGTCACTGCTGTTCAAACTGAGATCAAGATCACTGGAGCTTCGGGGAAAAATTGGGAGAGATGGAGAAAAGGGATGCCAAATGTGCCACTCTGGAGTAGTGGAGACCCTGGAACATTTTCTCTTGGAATGCCCACAGTATATACCTCATAGAATAAAATTTACTGGAAGAATAATGCAGAAGTGGGGTGAAGAAACAAAGGATAGATGGCTGAAGGGGGACACGAGGGAGAGGGTAGGAATGCTTATTGAAGAAATTGAAAAAGAGGAAGTGAGGGACACTATTAAGCAGTTTATATCTGAATGCTGGGAGGAGAGGAGAGGAAGAGGGGGTGGGATGCAGGGGGAATGATGGCCTTCTCTTATGAGAACCGCGACAAATCAGAGGCTGGCCAAAGAGTTATTATTATTATTTAAAAGTTAATGTGTGTAAAGTGGACACCTCATTTACGTTGCCATAAACAGCGAATACTTCGTGTGCACACTGGAGAGCCACACTGTTGCACATAAAGCAGCAACTTGCAATAGAAGTGCCCCCAGTATCGACCTTCAGTTGTTAAATACAAGGCTTGAACTTTCCGACGAAGCCCGGTTTCTCGGTTGATCTACCATGTACACAAAATTAATAATATTGACCAACGCATAATTCCATTAAAGCTAGTAAACAAACAAATCTGCAAAAAATGCAACGCGGTTAAAATCCGGGGAGTTCGTAACTCAAACCATAGAAGGCGTTCAAGCGACAAGGGCACACAATATGGAATCAATGCTGCCAACCGCCTGTTTGAAGCAAACATTCTTAAACTACAGCTGTCCAAAACCACGACCTGCGTGCTCCATTGCGCCTTATTTGATATACCTATTGAACGACTCCACGAATTAGCAAATATCGAAATGATAGGAAGCAATTTAAAACAAATGTTGACAAACACTCTAAACTGGCTACGTAGCATGGAATTGAATGCCCATCAAATGCTCAAAAACAAATCAAATCTAAATTTAAAACTGAAATGAAAAGATTTCCTTCTTAGAAATTTAATCACCTTAAAGGACAAATATAAAAAAAAATAATGATGAGCATCGATAAACAATTGAAGATGTTAGGCCACGTTTTATCTCAAAATGCCCTGTATATTTAAAGTTTAGAGTGATGATTTGCATTTGTCTGTCGTTTATTTGGGGTATCGCGACTCTTTCAACAACCAGGGTTATATTGTGTCGGATGGAGGCAACCAGAGGTCCCGGAAAGAAACATTTTGCACAGCAGATATACACAGTCTTACCCGTCAAATTCTTAAACTGGCAAAAACAGAATGAGCATTGGCTGACGCCAAGTGTACCATTAATGTGCTGAAGGCCTTTGCACACTACACCAAGCTGCTCACGCTTGGGTAGTTGTAATTAAGGACCTTACCAAGTATAAAACACAAATAAAATTCAATGCTCGTGATGGTGATTTATTATTATTATTATTATTATTAGGGTTTAACGACACATTAACAGCCAGGGTCATATCATGTCGGTGACAGTTTTACGGGTGAAGGAAGCCGGAGTACCCGGAGAGAACCACCGAGCAACGACGAGCAGCTGTCAGCTCTCCAACATCGTAACTCTGAACTCTGCACCGCGGCACAGGCAGGGTTAGATTGGTTGAAGACATGCGCACCATCGACGTGCAGTACGCCTTAGTACACGGCGTCATCGTGCCCCCATGTAGGCAATTGGCGTGATGGTGATCAAACGGGTCTCATGTTAGTTGTATTCTTTCTGTTCGTCACATGGTTTATTTATTAAGCACAGTAGGGAATATTCACAATCTTTTACTTTAAGGAAGTCATTAAATTTATCCTACAGTCATGCAGCACAAACATAAGGCTTGGACTGATACTAATTCTACTCTCGTCATTTGACTTTTTAAATTTTGCAACGCAACAGCGCAGCAACCCACACAACAGAGTACATACAAAAGTGTCTGTCTGTTTGGGGCATTTGGTTGTTTTCCAACATTGTCGTTTAAATGTAAGGATTGTGAAGTATCCCAGCCTATGAGAAGTTAATTTTCGAAGGAATGCTCTATAAATGAAGATAGCAACCAAAACAAAGTGAAAAATGTATATGTTAAAATAATGAATAAAGCTTGGTAACAGTGAGATTTGAACCCATGTCACACTGCGCACGTCTTTAACTGTGAAGTGAACGCTTTAGTTTAAACAGTATTTATTACAAAAAAAAAACAAACCATAACAGATACATTTCAAACATTAATGTGAATTCGGCAGTAAGCTGAAAGCTTATACAAAGCCGTTTCCACCAACACAAGATCACAAAGATACGTCGATGACAATAGCAGTTATGAGTATCGAGTACAAACAGTGTTTATCTGCATTATGCAAGCGTTTGAAAAGCGGCAGCAACTAATCTTGTATGGAAACAGTGGGATGGGTTGGGCTGCAAGAAGAGTTGGAAAGTGCGGGATGGATGTATTCATTGCGTAGAGTTATTTAGTTGTGTTAATGTCAATCACCTATGCGAAATGACTACGCGTGACGAAAGATAGAAATATAATCAAGGTAACTCCAATTATTTGCCACCCAAGACGCCCATTTGGACTTTCACCCAAACACCGACAACAGAGTCACGGTTGACTCTGTTATCAATGTTTGGGTGAAAGTCCAAATCGATCAGTGAGGCTTCGCCTGTTTACCACAGTAAACAAGTGTAGCTTAGTTTACAGGCATTCCCACGGAGATCATCTTGATTTAATTGTGGGTTAGTGTTTATTATAGTAAGTATATAAAATGGGCTAGTACTACATTGGGGTTAATTAGTGAATCGCTTACTTGATAAAATAAAGTCGTGTACCACTTCAAAGATAAGGCGGTTGTCATCATTACTCAGGAATTCCGAACCGAATAGAAGTGTTGAGGAGTCCGCTCTAAACGGAAGGAGATTAATTGAATAATTACGAGCATCGGAGAAAATTGGACAATGCAGGAGAAAATGAGCGGGAGTCTCTTCCTCTCCACACTGGCATAGAGGGGTTGCTGATATGTGGTTGCGATATAAGTGAAAATTGAGGTTACTACATCCTAGTCTCAATCTACAGTGATATATTTGGGCTGTGCGAGATTTTGATCTGCAGTAGAACCTTGGCGGTCGTCGGTTGCCATCGTTTAGAAAAGTCTTGAGGTTTGCCAATGATGAGTTTTCACGCACGGACAAGGGCAAATTATTCCATTGGTCAGTAACGCTGGGTATGAAGGAAGATTTATACAGCTCAGTCCGACAGAACGGAACACGGTGGTTTTGACCTGATCGAAGACTA
Organism: Pictodentalium vernedei; assembly: GCA_031216915.1. Lineage (NCBI taxonomy): Eukaryota > Metazoa > Mollusca > Scaphopoda > Dentaliida > Dentaliidae > Pictodentalium > Pictodentalium vernedei. The sequence goes on from CM062292.1 coordinate 426,052,274, forward strand.
AGTGAAGGATTGATCAAGGAAGCACGTTGCGGGATTTTACTGGAGATGTGCGGAGGAACCATACGGTGGTACATTTTGAAGAACTGGATTAACTTGTGTTTGTAGCGTCTATCTTGCAACGGTTCCCATCCTGTTTCCGTATAAAGTAAGGACTTACTAGCACTGACGGTTGCCCCAGTAATAATCCTTGCCGCAGCAATCTGGATCTTTTCCATTTCCTCCACTTTAGTTACAGAGCAATTATCCCAAACAGTATCGGCGTATTCAAGGAGGGGCCTGATAAAAGCAAAATAGATTTTTTCTAAGACACTACGGTCTAAGTTAAATTTGTGCTTCCTAAGTAAGTCTAGCCGGGACCAGGCCTTTGCACAAATATGGTCGATATGGTCATTCCATGTACACGTGCTATTTAATATGACTCCCAGATGTTTATGATTAACGACTTCAGATATCTGAGAACCGCCAAAGAATAATGGTGGATGGAAAGTAGAGCTACTTTTTCGAGATATTAGCATACTCTCAGTTTTATTTGGATTGAACTCTACCAACCATGTTTTAGCCCAATGTTCAATTGTGGCCAGATCTTGATTAATTATTGTCGAGGCTTGTTCAGGGTTTTCTATAATTAGGTATAAAGAAGTATCGTCTGCAAATAGGCGTATACTGCTCAGAAGATCTTTGGTTATATCGTTGATATATATGAGGAACAGCAGGGGTCCAAGAATAGACCCCTGTGGAACACCTGCATTTATGGTTCTCCAGGACGAAGTCTCAGACGATATCACAACTCGTTGCAACCTATCTGTAAGATACGATTTGAGGAGCAACAGAAGTTCACCCGAAACACCAATACTTTCCAACTTGTGGATAAGACCTGCATGCCATACTTTGTCAAAAGCCTTGCTGACATCACAGAAGACAACCCTAACTTCTTTGCCATCATCAAGGGCGTGACAAAATTCATCATATAAGTCAGTGAGCTGGAGGACTGTTGAATCACCGGGTGTAAAACCTGACTGAAATTGGCTGAGAATTTTATTGTCAATCAAAAACTCCCACAAACGTTTGAATACACATTTTTCAAGTAATTTACCGACACAGCTAATCAAAGATATTGGCCGATAATTCGTCACAGAACTGGAAGGGTGTTTTTTCAAAATCGGAGAGACATTAGCTTTTTTCCACAATGATGGGAAATACGAGTTGTTCAAAAGTATATTGAATAAGATGGAGAGTGGCTCACATAAGGATGATTTGCATTCTTTTAGAAGACGCGGGCTAATTAGATCTGGACCGGATGCCTTAGAAATTTTCAATGATTTCATTGCTGTGTGCACTTCATCACAATGTAAAGTGATACAATCAATAATTGCAGAAACATGTGTTGATGCGTATGGCAAGGAAGCATTCGAATCATCAACTGTTGAGATAGAACTGAAATATTCGTTAAACACTTCGGCTTTCTCAACATTTGACGAGAATATTTGGTCGGAATGGATGAGAGTAGGAATTCCAGAGTAACTGCTCCCGATTACTGTTTTCAAGGTCTTCCACCACTGTGATGGCGGCGTTTTGCTACTTATTAGCGTGGACTGAATTTTCGACAAGTGTAAAGCTTTGGACTTCCTTATAGCAGATACAACACTATTCCGTTTTAGTTTGTAGTTTGCCCAGGCATTCGGGGTTTTGGTACGTTTAGCAATGCGATATAAACGTTTACGCTGTCTGAGCAGTAATCTTATTTCATTGTGCATCCATTTCGGCTGATCTATTCGCGTGGTAATGAATTTGTTAGGTATGTGGGCGGATGCAGTTTCAAGTATTTTGTCAGTAAGTTTGGACACTATGTTATCGAGACATGGGTCATCAAAGAGGGCATTCCAGTCGACATGGGAGAAGGCCTCATTCAACGCTTCATAATTACCCTGGGAATAAAGCCAAATTCTCCTCTTGAATGATAAAGTTGGTGGTTTCAAGAATTCTACTTCGAGTGAGATTGGACAATGGTATCGGATCATGTCTGGGATGATTGGTTCAAGGACCTCACAAGTTTTCATGTTTATTGAGTCACTGAGAACAAATAGATCTAATAACGAAGCCGAAGTCTCGGTGAAACAAGTCGGCTCACTCACGACTTGTCTCAGATTGAAATAGTGGAGTATTTCAGAAACGCCACTTCTTGAGGGAGTCACTTGATTGTCATTAAAGTCCCCTGTTATAATTAGGTCGGCAATTGAGGAGTCTCGGGCTTTTTCAACGGATCCTGATATGGCTTCCCATGTTTCGCGGGGACTGTTTGGTGGCCGGTAGAACACACCCAACAGTAACGATCTAGTTCGTTGTGTAAACACCTCCGCCCACAGGCACTCTGTGTTCGAGTTATGTAGGTCTGGTCTCGGTCGAAATGATATTCCATCTTTGATATACATAGCTACTCCACCTCCCCTTGTCGAACGGTCAAATCGCAATGGCCCCTGGAACCCGTGAACAAGAATATCGGATGTGGAATCATTATCATCCAACCATGTCTCAGACAAAGCCACGACATCGAATGATGCAAATTCATATTGGATAATGTCAACTTTGGGTTTTAAACTCTGAATATTCAGATGGGCAATTTTTAAGGTATTCTGGTTGTAATCGGAGTTAAGAGAATTTGGGCCAGGGTTAGTTTCAATATCACCAGACAGTAGAAGAATCACAGTCACGTTGAACAGCGAAATGACAAGGAGGGCAGAAAGTATCAGTACATGTACTATCCTTTTGAGTACAGTCGTTGAAACTTCAATGCTGTAAGGGTATAAAGTTTCATCCAGAGGTTTATCCAAGAGCGATATTAACAATTTATTGGACAGTCCAAAGAACAGAGTGACCACAACATTAAGGCTTTGATGCAGCCCAACCCCACTGAGGCGCAAGCAAAGATAGATTAGGACACAAACAGATCTCTTCTTCGATAAGAAGAACTTCGAACTCCTACAAAAAACTTTGAAGTTAAATGTACCAATCCAAGCACGATAAGATTCAAGGGAACACATGATGAGCTATTCGTAACTAGGTAACGCAGTTAAGGCAAATTGTTTCTTTATAAACAAGATTGTATTCAGGCTGGCAAATAGTGCAGATAATGTGTGACAAACACTGTTATGTAGTTGGAAGACAGTAGTAACTTATTTAAAAGTATGATAATAAACAACAATTTTTATAGAAAAGAAAAAAAATATAAAAAAAGAGTCAGATAAGAACTATATAGCACTACTGACTTGGATGATAAAGATACTGGGAGCTTATGGGGGCAATGTCATTGGTCATTTTCGGGCAAGTCAAATGAATATTGACACGAATATCATTACCAGTACGAAAATGATTACGAAAACCGATGGCGATTAAAGTTAAATATGATATATTTTCTTTGAGTAGGTGACAGTGTGGAACAGCTTGGAAATTCCTTTTCGTTAATGGTGATCAGGTAGCATTTAGCATTTACCATGCTGCAACACAAAGATTGCACCACGGAAAAAGCTTATGCACACGAAAAAAATATTGGATTTAGTTATGGATGAGGGGAACCAAGTGATGTGAAGCTGTGTTTGTTTACCGTGGTGAACAAGTACTACCCCACGCCAAGGGGTTCCCAACAGCTCCATATCATACCGTTTACTTTATTGACCGACTTGAACGAACATGATTCACAAATCTCTCGACTAACATAAAGTAGACTCTGCAACGAGAAGAGGACGCACGAGAAATTTGAAAGCGGCCGAGCGAATCATCAGAAAGAAGCATGATTAAATTGATAATACATATTGACCGACTTAAGCCACAAATCAGGGTCAGTTGACGAGATTCGAGATGAAGAAACCAATTGCCGTTTGCATTCCTTACGAGTTTTGACCCTCTTTCGCTGCGTGCTTCGTAAGGCGCAGGGTAATATGCAGATACACTGTTCAGGAAAGAGTATTGTATGGTGTGTCCGAATAAATACTATCCCAATGGGACTAGAGTTGGAGATAGAGATCAGATATATGTTTCCTTGGGGGTAAATTAGCATGCTGATCAGGGGAGTTATGACAGCTTCAATGCCACAACACATACATGCATTGCGTCGCGAGTTGGGCAAATGCACACGAATGAGATAATTATACTTCAATTATGGACAGCTTACTGAGCTACATCCCCGTTTGTTCTAATGTGAGTAGACATAAACAAAGAAATTAATTTTTAACACCTCCATCTTTCTGTTTTCAGAAGACATAATAATATCAAATTAAGAACACACTAGGAGAAATGTGGGAAAAGATGCTAGTTTTTAATAGAAAAAGGGTTTATCCATCGAAATAAAACAGTGATAAGTTACAGTTTAAGCCAACGTAAACACTGAGCAGACGATTTTTTTAGGATTTGTTCATTCGCTCTAGCCGGTGAAACATTATCATTGAACACAAATTTACTATAAATAATTACAAGTCGCTAATGTTTGGAACCTATCTAGTTACGAAAAGTCATCATCTGGGGCCAAAATATAAGCACAAATATTTCCAAAAAGAATGAATGGAATATGCCGATATTCAGAGCCGAAATTCAAAATGTGCTGAAAAAGAGGAAGAGCATTCTTTTCCCTCGAAAATCTTATTTATAAAAAACACATTTTCGAGAATTTGTGAAATTTTACCAATTGGTCACTCATTTTTTACCGCTATCCATATTCTTGTCCAAACGTTCAATCTATTGCGAGTCGCGTTACGTATGTTTCTGGAGTACAGAAGCACCAACACATCACTTACATTGACATTTCTGACAATGCGTGGACACTCCTGTGTATGGAACAGAACACTATGTTATGGAAAAAACGTATTTGCAGTTCCAAAAGCCGAACATTGATGCAACACTGGGTAATGAACCACTAAAAAATCCCATTGAACACAGTGCTAACCTTTGACTCTCTGTACAACATACCAAGTTGTTTTGCAAAAAATACATATAAATCCTCAAGATACATCATCTCTTAAAAAAAACTTGAACAATTATATGTTGCCACATTGAATTTCAATTTAAAATTCGAATTTTCAGTACTACCCTATGGTCCTGCACTGAATGGCATTGACACTATTTTTTCAAGCTTCATGTTTTTGAGAGATTCTCACACATTCCGGGAGAAAATTGCAAACAAACTTCTTAAACCTTCCTAAAGAGGACAAATGTTTTTTTTCAATTTATGGTTTCAAATCCCACTGATATTGAACCAATCAGCCAATCGGGCCTATTTAATCCTACTCACAACTTTGGGTGTTAAATGCTCCAAGTCACGTGTTCACCAATTTAGTGGTACATAACCACTATTTGTTTACTGGATCTGAAGGTCAAACTCAGTATTTAAGCCGAAACCCAGACCATATTATAAGAACAAAGTAGTGAAGTTTAGTTTATTGTTTTCAGTTACTTGGTACTTTCAGAGAATCACAATCCGAGGCTTAGGACACAGTGCCTATAGCAGTATTAAAACAGAACTTGTCCAGCTCAGTAAAGAAACACTGCAGTAGTTCCCCGGGGCCCAGGAGAATACACCCACGTGCACTCTCATAAACACACATGCTTAATTATATAGTTCCGTGAATGCTTTCCTCAGTCGCTAGCGCCAATGTGTGTGAAGTGAAAGGGGATGAAAGGGTGGGCGAAATCAAACATATTTTAGTTCATTGTTTACGATTGCGTGGGCCTTTCAGAGGCACTGGGTCCAATTATACCAGTAAAACAGAACTCGTACAACTCAATAAACAAAAACTGCTGTAGGCCCCCGGGTGCGACATTTTTGTAAATTATTTTCTCAGTCTATGTACGTGACGGGGGTGGGTGCATGCGTGGTTGAGTGGTGGATGCCAGGGTGGTTGGATGAAACGGTGGGTGTAACCAAACAGTTAAGACGAGCCCCCCCCCCCCACACACACACACACACTCCTGGGAGGTATCAAAGTTGACAGTCTGAGAAGCAGAACTTGTCCAACTCAGTAAACAAAAACTGCTGCAGGACCCCGGGTGCGACATTTTTGTAAATTATTTTTTCTGTCTATGTAAATGTCGTACGTGCGTGCGTGTAAACAAACAGTTGATACAAGCCGCCCCCCCCCCCCCACCCCACCCCCCCCCCCCCGCCTCCCCTCCTCCTCACTCCTGGATGGTATCTAAGATGACAGTATCAGATTTATGGTACAAACACCCATATTGAAAATCTGCGTTCCTAATAACTCTAAAACACTTTGAGAAATGATCTTATTTGAGACGTGGTCTTTTTCACTCTAAATTATCACTTGCACCCATTTTTGTGGTAGCCGCATTATATAAGAGAAATCGGGGCGCAGTGGCGTTGCGGTGACCGGTTCTCGTCAGATCACCGAAAATAAGCAACGTCGAGCCTGGTTAGTCCTCGGATGGGTGACCGTCTGAGCGATCGATTCGGGCTCCCGCGTTGTGTCCTTGAGCAAGGCTCTTAACTCCGATTGTCCGCATGGAGGAACGATGGCGTCGTGTACAAAGGCGGACTGCACGTCGATGGTGCGCATGCCTTCAGCAAATCTAACCCTGCCTGTGCTGCAGTGTGTAGTTACAATGTTGGGGAAATGACAGTTACTGGTCGTTTCTCGGTGGTTCTCTCCGGGTACTCCGGCATCCCTCACCTCTCATACGGTCACAGTCATGATTAGCCATTGTGCATAAGTATGTGACCTTAAACAGCAATAAATAAAAAAATAAATAAATGAATAAATGTATAAGAGAAATGTACATCCCTTAATTTCAACAAAACAATTAGGGAAATATACTTGATGAGGGTCGCAAACATATATCCTTTTCATTTATTACCCTACACACCCTTATCTACATACATGTTATTACTATTAGAAATATATCTCATATCCCAAACCAACCCAGCCCATCTAGGCTCTCTGTAAGAAAAAAATAAAACATTAAACTTGGGTGAAATAATCTTCTTGAATGCCTCATCTGGCTGATATAGAAAATACATTGCTATTTTCGGCTTCTTTGGTCGTAGGTGAGAAAATTAAAATCTGTTTCTGAACTCTTCGCTTCCAAGTCGGTGCAGAGGGTGTCCTGTAAAATAGAAGTACTGAAAACAAATGCTTAACATTGAAAGTTAAGCATTTGTTTTCAGTACTTCTATTTTACAGGACACTGTAAAGCTGTAACTATCATATTCCTAACTGATAGAACTCTTGGGGCATGAATTGAAGATTATTCAGTCTGCTCAGACCATATATGGATGCATTCTATCGGAAGAGTTGTCTTCCTTTCCACATATTATTCCATTCAAATCCCTTATCCGAATTTAATAATGTAGTGAAAAGGGATAGTGTGTGCGAACGTGATTTATGCTCTGGGTATCACGGCCTTAAAAGTTGAATTCACAGTGGCAGGTATTGCTGCTTTCGAGTTAACTTATTTAGTCAGAACAAGCCATTTCAGCCGGATGAAAATTGAAAACGAAGGTAATTGTGTCTGTACAAGTTATTTGTGCTGAAAAATAGTCAAAAAAAGATTAAAATTTTTTAACAAATTTCAAAATGGGTAACAAAGGAAAAACCCGAAGAAAAAAGTATTTGAGTTGACGAAACCAATATTATAAACATGTAAAATATTTCATTTGTTCACGATTTTATTCGGGTTAAATCTGTGCTTCCGAATTGATAAAGGTATTGCAATCGAAACTGGCGAGCAGGGGTTAGCGTGAAAAGATCACTGCAGGGGTTACAATATAAAGAAAAGCCAGCTTTTGAGAAGTACCAAGATGGCACCTTTGGAGGGTCACTGCTGTTCAAACTGAGATCAAGATCACTGGAGCTTCGGGGAAAAATTGGGAGAGATGGAGAAAAGGGATGCCAAATGTGCCACTCTGGAGTAGTGGAGACCCTGGAACATTTTCTCTTGGAATGCCCACAGTATATACCTCATAGAATAAAATTTACTGGAAGAATAATGCAGAAGTGGGGTGAAGAAACAAAGGATAGATGGCTGAAGGGGGACACGAGGGAGAGGGTAGGAATGCTTATTGAAGAAATTGAAAAAGAGGAAGTGAGGGACACTATTAAGCAGTTTATATCTGAATGCTGGGAGGAGAGGAGAGGAAGAGGGGGTGGGATGCAGGGGGAATGATGGCCTTCTCTTATGAGGACCGCGACAAATCAGCGGCTGGCCAAAGAGTTATTATTATTATTTAAAAGTTAATGTGTGTAAAGTGGACACCTCATTTACGTTGCCATAAACAGCGAATACTTCGTGTGCACACTGGAGAGCCACACTGTTGCACATAAAGCAGCAACTTGCAATAGAAGTGCCCCCAGTATCGACCTTCAGTTGTTAAATACAAGGCTTGAACTTTCCGACGAAGCCCGGTTTCTCGGTTGATCTACCATGTACACAAAATTAATATTGACCAACGCATAATTCCATTAAAGCTAGTAAACAAACAAATCTGCAAAAAATGCAACGCGGTTAAAATCCGGGGAGTTCGTAACTCAAACCATAGAAGGCGTTCAAGCGACAAGGGCACACAATATGGAATCAATGCTGCCAACCGCCTGTTTGAAGCAAACATTCTTAAACTACAGCTGTCCAAAACCACGACCTGCGTGCTCCATTGCGCCTTATTTGATATACCTATTGAACGACTCCACGAATTAGCAAATATCGAAATGATAGGAAGCAATTTAAAACCAATGTTGACAAACACTCTAAACTGGCTACGTAGCATGGAATTGAATGCCCATCAAATGCTCAAAAACAAATCAAATCTAAATTTAAAACTGAAATGAAAAGATTTCCTTCTTAGAAATTTAATCACCTTAAAGGACAAATATAAAAAAAAATAATGATGAGCATCGATAAACAATTGAAGATGTTAGGCCACGTTTTATCTCAAAATGCCCTGTATATTTAAAGTTTAGAGTGATGATTTGCATTTGTCTGTCGTTTATTTGGGGTATCGCGACTCTTTCAACAACCAGGGTTATATTGTGTCGGATGGAGGCAACCAGAGGTCCCGGAAAGAAACATTTTGCACAGCAGATATACACAGTCTTACCCGTCAAATTCTTAAACTGGCAAAAACAGAATGAGCATTGGCTGACGCCAAGTGTACCATTAATGTGCTGAAGGCCTTTGCACACTACACCAAGCTGCTCACGCTTGGGCAGTTGTAATTAAGGACCTTACCAAGTATAAAACATAAATAAAATTCAATGCTCGTGATGGTGATTTTTTTTATTATTATTATTATTAGGGTTTAACGACACATTAACAGCCAGGGTCATATCATGTCGGTGACAGTTTTACGGGTGAAGGAAGCCGGAGTACCCGGAGAGAACCACCGAGCAACGACGAGCAGCTGTCAGCTCTCCAACATCGTAACTCGGAACTCTGCACCGCGGCACAGGCAGGGTTAGATTGGTTGAAGACATGCGCACCATCGACGTGCAGTACGCCTTAGTACACGGCGTCATCGTGCCCCCATGTAGGCAATTGGCGTGATGGTGATTAAACGGGTCTCATGTTAGTTGTATTCTTTCTGTTCGTCACATGGTTTATTTATTAAGCACAGTAGGGAATATTCACAATCTTTTAGTTTAAGGAAGTCATTAAATTTATCCTACAGTCATGCGACATTTTTGTAAATTATTTTTTCTTTCTATGTAAATGTCGTACGTGCGTGCGTGTAAACAAACAGTTGATACAAGCCCCCCCGCCCCCACCCCACCCCCCCCCCCCCCGCCTCCCCTCCTCCTCACTCCTGGATGGTATCTAAGATGACAGTATCAGATTTATGGTACAAACACCCATATTGAAAATCTGCGTTCCTAATAACTCTAAAACACTTTGAGAAATGATCTTATTTGAGACGTGGTCTTTTTCACTCTAAATTATCACTTGCACCCATTTTTGTGGTAGCCGCATTATATAAGAGAAATCGGGGCGCAGTGGCGTTGCGGTGACCGGTTCTCGTCAGATCACCGAAAATAAGCAACGTTGAGCCTGGTTAGTCCTCGGATGGGTGACCGTCTGAGCGATCGATTCGGGCTCCCGCGTTGTGTCCTTGAGCAAGGCTCTTAACTCCGATTGTCCGCATGGGGGCACGATGGCGTCGTGTACAAAGGCGGACTGCACGTCGATGGTGCGCATGCCTTCAGCAAATCTAACCCTGCCTGTGCTGCAGTGTGTAGTTACAATGTTGGGGAAATGACAGTTACTGGTCGTTTCTCGGTGGTTCTCTCCGGGTACTCCGGCATCCCTCACCTCTCATACGGTCACAGTCATGATTAGCCATTGTGCATAAGTATGTGACCTTAAACAGCAATAAATAAAAAGATAAATAAATGAATAAATGTATAAGAGAAATGTACATCCCTTAATTTCAACAAAACAATTAGGGAAATATACTTGATGAGGGTCGCAAACATATATCCTTTTCATTTATTACCCTACACACCCTTATCTACATACATGTTATTACTATTAGAAATATATCTCATATCCCAAACCAACCCAGCCCATCTAGGCCCTCTGTAAGAAAAAAATAAAACATTAAACTTGGGTGAAATAATCTTCTTGAATGCCTCATCTGGCTGATATAGAAAATACATTGCTATTTTCGGCTTCTTTGGTCGTAGGTGAGAAAATTAAAATCTGTTTCTGAACTCTTCGCTTCCAAGTCGGTGCAGAGGGTGTCCTGTAAAATAGAAGTACTGAAAACAAATGCTTAACATTGAAAGTTTAGTTTCTATCAGCTGTAACTATCATATTCCTAACTGATAGAACTCTTGGGGCATGAATTGAAGATTATTCAGTCTGCTCAGACCATATATGGATGCATTCTATCGGAAGAGTTGTCTTCCTTTCCACATATTATTCCATTCAAATCCCTTATCCGAATTTAATAATGTAGTGAAAAGGGATAGTGTGTGCGAACGTGATTTATGCTCTGGGTATCACGGCCTTAAAAGTTGAATTCACAGTGGCAGGTATTGCTGCTTTCGAGTTAACTTATTTAGTCAGAACAAGCCATTTCAGCCGGATGAAAATTGAAAACGAAGGTAATTGTGTCTGTACAAGTTATTTGTGCTGAAAAATAGTCAAAAAAAGATTAAAATTTTTTAACAAATTTCAAAATGGGTAACAAAGGAAAAACCCGAAGAAAAAAGTATTTGAGTTGACGAAACCAATATTATAAACATGTAAAATATTTCATTTGTTCACGATTTTATTCGGGTTAAATCTGTGCTTCCGAATTGATAAAGGTATTGCAATCGAAACTGGCGAGCAGGGGTTAGCGTGAAAAGATCACTGCAGGGGTTACAATATAAAGAAAAGCCAGCTTTTGAGAAGTACCTAGATGGCACCTTTGGAGGGTCACTGCTGTTCAAACTGAGATCAAGATCACTGGAGCTTCGGGGAAAAATTGGGAGAGATGGAGAAAAGGGATGCCAAATGTGCCACTCTGGAGTAGTGGAGACCCTGGAACATTTTCTCTTGGAATGCCCACAGTATATACCTCATAGAATAAAATTTACTGGAAGAATAATGCAGAAGTGGGGTGAAGAAACAAAGGATAGATGGCTGAAGGGGGACACGAGGGAGAGGGTAGGAATGCTTATTGAAGAAATTGAAAAAGAGGAAGTGAGGGACACTATTAAGCAGTTTATATCTGAATGCTGGGAGGAGAGGAGAGGAAGAGGGGGTGGGATGCAGGGGGAATGATGGCTTTCTCTTATGAGGACCGCGACAAATCAGCGGCTGGCCAAAGAGTTATTATTATTATTTAAAAGTTAATGTGTGTAAAGTCGACACCTCATTTACGTTGCCATAAACAGCGAATACTTCGTGTGCACACTGGAGAGCCACACTGTTGCACATAAAGCAGCAACTTGCAATAGAAGTGCCCCCAGTATCGACCTTCAGTTGTTAAATACAAGGCTTGAACTTTCCGACGAAGCCCGGTTTCTCGGTTGATCTACCATGTACACAAAATTAATATTGACAACGCATAATTCCATTAAAGCTAGTAAACAAACAAATCTGCAAAAATTGCAACGCGGTTAAAATCCGGGGAGTTCGTAACTCAAATCATAGAAGGCGTTCAAGCGACAAGGGCACACAATATGGAATCAATGCTGCCAACCGCCTGTTTGAAGCAAACATTCTTAAACTACAGCTGTCCAAAACCACGACCTGCGTGCTCCATTGCGCCTTATTTGATATACCTATTGAACGACTCCACGAATTAGCAAATATCGAAATGATAGGAAGCAATTTAAAACCAATGTTGACAAACACTCTAAACTGGCTACGTAGCATGGAATTGAATGCCCATCAAATGCTCAAAAACAAATCAAATCTAAATTTAAAACTGAAATGAAAAGATTTCCTTCTTAGAAATTTAATCACCTTAAAGGACAAATATAAAAAAAAATAATGATGAGCATCGATAAACAATTGAAGATGTTAGGCCACGTTTTAGCTCAAAATGCCCTGTATATTTAAAGTTTAGAGTGATGATTTGCATTTGTCTGTCGTTTATTTGGGGTATCGCGACTCTTTCAACAACCAGGTTTATATTGTGTCGGATGGAGGCAACCAGAGGTCCCGGAAAGAAACATTTTGCACAGCAGATATACACAGTCTTACCCGTCAAATTCTTAAACTGGCAAAAACAGAATGAGCATTGGCTGACGCCAAGTGTACCATTAATGTGCTGAAGGCCTTTGCACACTACACCAAGCTGCTCACGCTTGGGCAGTTGTAATTAAGGACCTTACCAAGTATAAAACACAAATAAAATTCAATGCTCGTGATGGTGATTTTTTTTAATTATTATTAGGGTTTAACGACACATTAACAGCCAGGGTCATATCATGTCGGTGACAGTTTTACGGGTGAAGGAAGCCGGAGTACCCGGAGAGAACCACCGAGCAACGACGAGCAGCTGTCAGCTCTCCAACATCGTAACTCTGAACTCTGCACCGCGGCACAGGCAGGGTTAGATTGGTTGAAGACATGCGCACCATCGACGTGCAGTACGCCTTAGTACACGGCGTCATCGTGCCCCCATGTAGGCAATTGGCGTGATGGTGATTAAACGGGTCTCATGTTAGTTGTATTCTTTCTGTTCGTCACATGGTTTATTTATTAAGCACAGTAGGGAATATTCACAATCTTTTAGTTGAAGGAAGTCATTAAATTTATCCTACAGTCATGCAGCACAAACATAAGGCTTGAACTGATACTAATTCTACTCTCGTCATTTGACTTTTTAAATTTTGCAACGCAACAGCGCAGCAACCCACACAACAGAGTACATACAAAAGTGTCTGTCTGTTTGGGGCATTTGGTTGTTTTCCAACATTGTCGTTTAAATGTAAGGATTGTGAAGTATCCCAGCCTATGAGAAGTTAATTTTCGAAGGAATGCTCTATAAATGAAGATAGCAACCAAAACAAAGTGAAAAATGTATATGTTAAAATAATGAATAAAGCTTGGTAACAGTGAGATTTGAACCCATGTCACACTGCACACGTCTTTAACAGTGAAGTGAACGCTTTAGCTTACTGAGCTACATCCCCGTTTGTTCTAATGTGAGTAGACATAAACAATGAAATTAATTTTTAACACCTCCATCTTTCTGTTTTCAGAAGACATAATAATATCAAATTAAGAACACACTAGGAGAAATGTGGGAAAAGATGCTAGTTTTTAATAGAAAAAGGGTTTATCCATCGAAATAAAACAGTGATAAGTTACAGTTTAAGCCAACGTAAACACTGAGCAGACGATTTTTTTAGGATTTGTTCATTCGCCCTAGCCGGTGAAACATTATCATTGAACACAAATTTACTATAAATAATTACAAGTCGCTAATGTTTGGAACCTATCTAGTTACGAAAAGTCATCATCTGGGGCCAAAATATAAGCACAAATATTTCCAAAAAGAATGAATGGAATATGCCGATATTCAGAGCCTAAATTCAAAATGTGCTGAAAAAGAGGAAGAGCATTCTTTTCCCTCGAAAATCTTATTTATAAAAAACACATTTTCGAGAATTTGTGAAATTTTACCAATTGGTCACTCATTTTTTACCGCTATCCATATTCTTGTCCAAACGTTCAATCTATTGCGAGTCGCGTTACGTATGTTTCTGGAGTACAGAAGCACCAACACATCACTTACATTGACATTTCTGACAATGCGAGGACACTCCTGTGTATGGAACAGAACACTATGTTATGGAAAAAACGTATTTGCAGTTCCAAAAGCCGAACATTGATGCAACACTGGGTAATGAACCACTAAAAAATCCCATTGAACACAGTGCTAACCTTCGACTCTCTGTACAACATACCAAGTTGTTTTGCAAAAAATACATATAAATCCACAAGATACATCATATCTTAAAAAAAAACTTGAACAATTATATGTTGCCACATTGAATTTCAATTTAAAATTCAGTACTACCCTATGGTCCTGCACTGAATGTCATTGACACTATTTTTTCATGCTTCATGTTTTTGAGAGATTCTCACACATTCCGGGAGAAAATTGCAAACAAACTTCTTAAACCTTCCTAAAGAGGACAAATGTTTTTTTTCAATTTATGGTTTCAAATCCCACTGATATTGAACCAATCAGCCAATCGGGCCTATTTAATCCTACTCACAACTTTGGGTGTTAAATGCTCCAAGTCACGTGTTCACCAATTTAGTGGTTCATAACCACTATTTGTTTACTGGATCTAAAGGTCAAACTCAGTATTTAAGCCGAAACCCAGACCATATTATAAGAACAAAGTAGTGAAGTTTAGTTTATTGTTTTCAGTTACTTGGTACTTTCAGAGAATCAACATCCGAGGCTTAGGACACAGTGCCTATAGCAGTATTAAAGCAGAACTTGTCCAGCTCAGTAACGAAACACTGCAGTAGTTCCCCGGGGCCCAGGAGAATACACCCACGTGCACTCTCATAAACACACATGCTTAATTATATAGTTCCGTGAATGCTTTCCTCAGTCGCTAGCGCCAATGTGTGTGAAATGAAAGGGGATGAAAGGGTGGGCGAAATCAAACATATTTTAGTTCATTGTTTACGATTGCGTGGGCCTTTCAGAGGCACTGGGTCCAATTATACCAGTAAAACAGAACTCGTACAACTCAATAAACAAAAACTGCTGTAGGCCCCCGGGTGCGACATTTTTGTAAATTATTTTCTCAGTCTATGTACGTGACGGGGGTGGGTGCATGCGTGGTTGAGTGGTGGATGCCAGGGTGGTTGGATGAAAGGGTGGGTGTAACCAAACAGTTAAGACGAGCCCCCCGCCCCCCCCCCCCCCCCCAACACACACACATACTCCTGGGAGGTATCAAGGTTGACAGTCTGAGAAGCAGAACTTGTCCAACTGAGTAAACAAAAACTGCTGCAGGACCCCGGGTGCGACATTTTTGTAAATTATTTTTTCTGTCTATGTAAATGTCGTACGTGCGTGCGTGTAAACAAACAGTTGATACAAGCCCCCCACCCCCACCCCACCCCCCCCCCCCTCTCCCCTCCTCCTCATTCCTGGATGGTATCTAAGATGACAGTATCAGATTTATGGTACAAACACCCATATTGAAAATCTGCGTTCCTAATAACTCTAAAACACTTTGAGAAATGATCTTATTTGAGACGTGGTCTTTTTCACTCTAAATTATCACTTGCACCCATTTTTGTGGTAGCCGCATTATATAAGAGAAATCGGGGCGCAGTGGCGTTGCGGTGACCGGTTCTCGTCAGATCACCGAAAATAAGCAACGTCGAGCCTGGTTAGTCCTCGGATGGGTGACCGTCTGAGCGATCGATTCGGGCTCCCGCGTTGTGTGTCCTTGAGCAAGGCTCTTAACTCCGATTGTCCGCATGGGGGCACGATGGCGTCGTGTACAAAGGCGGACTGCACGTCGATGGTGCGCATGCCTTCAGCAAATCTAACCCTGCCTGTGCTGCAGTGTGTAGTTACAATGTTGGGGAAATGACAGTTACTGGTCGTTTCTCGGTGGTTCTCTCCGGGTACTCCGGCATCCCTCACCTCTCATACGGTCACAGTCATGATTAGCCATTGTGCATAAGTATGTGACCTTAAACAGCAATAAATAAAAAAATAAATAAATGAATAAATGTATAAGAGAAATGTACATCCCTTAATTTCAACAAAACAATTAGGGAAATATACTTGATGAGGGTCGCAAACATATATCCTTTTCATTTATTACCCTACACACCCTTATCTACATACATGTTATTACTATTAGAAATATATCTCATATCCCAAACCAACCCAGCCCATCTAGGCCCTCTGTAAGAAAAAAATAAAACATTAAACTTGGGTGAAATAATCTTCTTGAATACCTCATCTGGCTGATATAGAAAATACATTGCTATTTTCGGCTTCTTTGGTCGTAGGTGAGAAAATTAAAATCTGTTTCTGAACTCTTCGCTTCCAAGTCGGTGCAGAGGGTGTCCTGTAAAATAGAAGTACTGAAAACAAATGCTTTACATTGAAAGTTTAGTTTCTATCAGCTGTAACTATCATATTCCTAACTGATAGAACTCTTGGGGCATGAATTGAAGATTATTCAGTCTGCTCAGACCATATATGGATGCATTCTATTGGAAGAGTTGTCTTCCTTTCCACATATTATTCCATTCAAATCCCTTATCCGAATTTAATAATGTAGTGAAAAGGGATAGTGTGTGCGAACGTGATTTATGCTCTGGGTATCGCGGCCTTAAAAGTTGAATTCACAGTGGCAGGTATTGCTGCTTTCGAGTTAACTTATTTAGTCAGAACAAGCCATTTCAGCCGGATGAAAATTGAAAACGAAGGTAATTGTGTCTGTACAAGTTATTTGTGCTGAAAAATAGTCAAAAAAAGATTAAAATTTTTTAACAAATTTCAAAATGGGTACCAAAGGAAAAACCCGAAGAAAAAAGTATTTGAGTTGACGAAACCAATATTATAAACATGTAAAATATATAATTTGTTCATGATTTTATTCGGGTTAAATCTGTGCTTCCGAATTGATAAAGGTATTTAAAAGTTAATGTGTGTAAAGTGGACACCTCATTTACGTTGCCATAAACAGCGAATACTTCGTGTGCACACTGGAGAGCCACACTGTTGCACATAAAGCAGCAACTTGCAATAGAAGTGCCTCCAGTATCGACCTTCAGTTGTTAAATACAAGGCTTGAACTTTCCGACGAAGCCCGGTTTCTCGGTTGATCTACCATGTACACAAAATTAATATTGACCAACGCATAATTCCATTAAAGCTAGTAAACAAACAAATCTGCAAAAAATGCAACGCGGTTAAAATCCGGGGAGTTCGTAACTCAAACCATAGAAGGCGTTCAAGCGACAAGGGCACACAATATGGAATCAATGCTGCCAACCGCCTGTTTGAAGCAAACATTCTTAAACTACAGCTGTCCAAAACCACGACCTGCGTTCTCCATTGCGCCTTATTTGATATACATATTGAACGACTCCACGAATTAGCAAATATCGAAATGATAGGAAGCAATTTAAAACCAATGTTGACAAACACTCTAAACTGGCTACGTAGCATGGAATTGAATGCCCATCAAATGCTCAAAAACAAATCAAATCTAAATTTAAAACTGAAATGAAAAGATTTCCTTCTTAGAAATTTAATCACCTTAAAGGACAAATATAAAAAAAAATAATGATGAGCATCGATAAACAATTGAAGATGTTAGGCCACGTTTTAGCTCAAAATGCCCTGTATATTTAAAGTTTAGAGTGATGATTTGCATTTGTCTGTCGTTTATTTGGGGTATCGCGACTCTTTCAACAACCAGGGTTATATTGTGTCGGATGGAGGCAACCAGAGGTCCCGGAAAGAAACATTTTGCACAGCAGATATACACAGTCTTACCCGTCAAATTCTTAAACTGGCAAAAACAGAATGAGCATTGGCTGACGCCAAGTGTACCATTAATGTGCTGAAGGCCTTTGCACACTACACCAAGCTGCTCACGCTTGGGCAGTTGTAATTAAGGACCTTACCAAGTATAAAACACAAATAAAATTCAATGCTCGTGATGGTGATTTTTTTTTTTTATTATTAGGGTTTAACGACACATTAACAGCCAGGGTCATATCATGTCGGTGACAGTTGTACGGGTGAAGGAAGCCGGAGTACCCGGAGAGAACCACCGAGCAACGACGAGCAGCTGTCAGCTCTCCAACATCGTAACTCTGAACTCTGCACCGCGGCACAGGCAGGGTTAGATTGGTTGAAGACATGCGCACCATCGACGTGCAGTACGCCTTAGTACACAGCGTCATCGTGCCCCCATGTAGGCAATTGGCGTGATGGTGATTAAACGGGTCTCATGTTAGTCGTATTCTTTCTGTTCGTCACATGGTTTATTTATTAAGCGCAGTAGGGAATATTCACAATCTTTTAGTTTAAGGAAGTCATTAAATTTATCCTACAGTCATGCAGCACAAACATAAGGCTTGGACTGATACTAATTCTACTCTCGTCATTTGACTTTTTAAATTTTGCAACGCAACAGCGCAGCAACCCACACAACAGAGTCCATACAAAAGTGTCTGTCTGTTTGGGGCATTTGGTTGTTTTCCAACATTGTCGTTTAAATGTAAGGATTGTGAAGTATCCCAGCCTATGAGAAGTTAATTTTCGAAGGAATGCTCTATAAATGAAGATAGCAACCAAAACAAAGTGAAAAATGTATATGTTAAAATAATGAATAAAGCTTGGTAACAGTGAGATTTGAACCCATGTCACACTGCACACGTCTTTAACAGTGAAGTGAACGCTTCAGCTTACTGAGCTACATCCCCGTTTGTTCTAATGTGTGTAGACATAAACAAAGAAATTAATTTTTAACACCTCCATCTTTCTGTTTTCAGAAGACATAATAATATCAAATTAAGAACACACTAGGAGAAATGTGGGAAAAGATGCTAGTTTTTAATAGAAAAAGGGTTTATCCATCGAAATAAAATAGTGATAAGTTACAGTTTAAGCCAACGTAAACACTGAGCAGACGATTTTTTTAGGATTTGTTCATTCGCCCTAGCCGGTGAAACATTATCATTGAACACAAATTTACTATAAATAATTACAAGTCGCTAATGTTTGGAACCTATCTAGTTACGAAAAGTCATCATCTGGGGCCAAAATATAAACACAAATATTTCCAAAAAGAATGAATGGAATATGCCGATATTCAGAGCCGAAATTCAAAATGTGCTGAAAAAGAGGAAGAGCATTCTTTTCCCTCGAAAATCTTATTTATAAAAAACACATTTTCGAGAATTTGTGAAATTTTACCAATTGGTCACTCATTTTTTACCGCTATCCATATTCTTGTCCAAACGTTCAATCTATTGCGAGTCGCGTTACGTATGTTTCTGGAGTACAGAAGCACCAACACATCACTTACATTGACATTTCTGACAATGCGAGGACACTCCTGTGTATGGAACAGAACACTATGTTTAGGAAAAAACGTATTTGCAGTTCCAAAAGCCGAACATTGATGCAACACTGGGTAATGAACCACTAAAAAATCCCATTGAACACAGTGCTAACCTTTGAATCTCTGTACAACATACCAAGTTGTTTTGCAAAAAATACATATAAATCCATAAGTTACATCATCTCTTAAAAAAAACTTGAACAATTATATGTTGCCACATTGAATTTCAATTTAAAATTCGAATTTTCATTACTACCCTATGGTCCTGCACTGAATGGCATTGACACTATTTTTTCATGCTTCATGTTTTTCAGAGATTCTCACACATTCCGGGAGAAAATTGCAAACAAACTTCTTAAACCTTCCTTAAGAGGACAAATGTTTTTTTTCAATTTATGGTTTCAAATCCCACTGATATTGAACCAATCAGCCAATCGGGCCTATTTAATCCTACTCGCAACTTTGGGTGTTAAATGCTCCAAGTCACGTGTTCACCAATTTAGTGGTTCATAACCACTATTTGTTTACTGGATCTAAAGGTCAAACTCAGTATTTAAGCCGAAACCCAGACCATATTATAAGAACAAAGTAGTGAAGTTTAGTTTATTGTTTTCAGTTACTTGGTACTTTCAGAGAATCAACATCCGAGGCTTAGGACACAGTGCCTATAGCAGTATTAAAGCAGAACTTGTCCAGCTCAGTAACGAAACACTGCAGTAGTTCCCCGGGGCCCAGGAGAATACACCCACGTGCACTCTCATAAACACACATGCTTAATTATATAGTTCCGTGAATGCTTTCCTCAGTCGCTAGCGCCAATGTGTGTGAAGTGAAAGGGGATGAAAGGGTGGGCGAAATCAAACATATTTTAGTTCATTGTTTACGATTGCGTGGGCCTTTCAGAGGCACTGGGTCCAATTATACCAGTAAAACAGAACTCGTACAACTCAATAAACAAAGACTGCTGTAGGCCCCCGGGTGCGACATTTTTGTAAATTATTTTCTCAGTCTATGTACGTGACGGGGGTGGGTGCATGCGTGGTTGAGTGGTGGATGCCAGGGTGGTTGGATGAAAGGGTGGGTGTAACCAAACAGTTAAGACGAGCCCCCCCCCCCCCGCCCCCACACACACACTCCTCGGAGGTATCAAGGTTGACAGTCTGAGAAGCAGAACTTGTCCAACTCACTAAACAAAAACTGCTGCAGGACCCCGGGTGCGACATTTTTGTAAATTACTGTTTCTGTCCATGTAAATGTCGTACGTGCGTGCGTGTAAACAAACAGTTGATACAAGCCCACCCCCACCCCACCCCCCCCCCCCTCTCCCCTCCTCCTCATTCCTGGATGGTATCTAAGATGACAGTATCAGATTTATGGTACAAACACCCATATTGAAAATCTGCGTTCCTAATAACGCTAAAACACTTTGAGAAATGATCTTATTTGAGACGTGGTCTTTTTCACTCTAAATTATCACTTGCACCCATTTTTGTGGTAGCCGCATTATATAAGAGAAATCGGGGCGCAGTGGCGTTGCGGTGACCGGTTCTCGTCAGATCACCGAAAATAAGCAACGTCGAGCCTGGTAAGTCCTCGGATGGGTGACCGTCTGAGCGATCGATTCGGACTACCGCGTTGTGTCCTTGAGCAAGGCTCTTATCTGCGATTGTCCGCATGGGGGCACGATGGCGTCGCGTACAAAGGCGGACTGCACGTCGATGGTGCGCATGCTTTCAGCAAATCTAACCCTGCCTGTGCTGCAGTGTGTAGTTACAATGTTGGGGAAATGACAGTTACTGGTCGTTTCTCGGTGGTTCTCTCCGGGTACTCCGGCATCCCTCACCTCTCATACGGTCACAGTCATGATTAGCCATTGTGCATAAGTATGTGACCTTAAACAGCAATAAATAAAAAAATAAATAAATGAATAAATGTATAAGAGAAATGTACATCCCTTAATTCAACAAAACAATTAGGGAAATATACTTGATGAGGGTCGCAAACATATATCCTTTTCATTTATTACCCTACACACCCTTATCTACATACATGTTATTACTATTAGAAATATATCTCATATCCCAAACCAACCCAGCCCATCTAGACCCTCAGTAAGAAAAAAATAAAACATTAAACTTGGGTGAAATAATCTTCTTGAATGCCTCATCTGGCTGATATAGAAAATACATTGCTATTTTCGGCTTCTTTGGTCGTAGGTGAGAAAATTAAAATCTGTTTCTGAACTCTTCGCTTCAAAGTCGGTGCAGAGGGTGTCCTGTAAAATAGAAGTACTGAAAACAAATGCTTAACATTGAAAGTTTAGTTTCTATCAGCTGTAACTATCATATTCCTAACTGATAGAACTCTTGGGGCATGAACTGAAGATTATTCAGTCTGCTCAGACCATAAGTAGTATGTAATGTGGTTTTGAGGTGGAGGTTGCCGGACCTCGATGCCGGACCTCGGAAGTCACGTCATGTCACGTAACGTAGTGGCGCCATGTTGTGTTGTCATGGTAGCCCGCGTGAGCGGCCATGTTGTGACGTCATCTCCATAGTGATACGTGGTATGAGTGCGCATGCGCAGCGCGTGTTGTTAGGGTGATAGGTGTTTCCGTCGTCCATTTTGTGTACTGGAGGCCGCCATCTTGGTTTCTATGGTAGCATGTGATTGCTATGTTACCCAATTGTTCTGCAATAAGACGGGGTATGTTTGGAGGGTGTGTTCCTTTGTAGAAGAGTAAATCTAATTACCACAAACAACCCGACAATCCATCCAAATCACCAAAATCCACCCGAAATCACCGAAATTGACTTTATTTCCCCATTTTATCGGTGCATTCGACTGAAGTGGAGTAATTTTCTGGTTCGGATTTTCCCAGAATGCTCATTTAATTACCCAAATAAACCCGTCAAGTTGTATTTTTCGAATTCTTTCAGAATCCCTTTTTTTTTGGATCCCATGACGTTTTATTTCCCTATTAAGAGTAGCACGTAATACCGAGGGGGTGTGTTCGTTTGAAGTGGAGTAATGTTCCCATTCTTTTTGGATCCCATGACGTTTTATTTCCCTATTAAGAGTAGCACGTAGTGCTATAGGACAAATTTACCCAGAAATCCTCTGCTTCTACTTGGAACTATATTTTTATAAATTCCTACGCTCTATTTTTAGTAACATCCTTAACTGACCCCCTAACTAATTGTTAGTGTCTATATTTAGCAATTTCTTTAAATGACCCCCCTAACTACATGATTTTAAATAATAAAATTAATGAGGATCAAGATGTTTTTACTCTAACCAATCAGAGCGAAGTTAATCCACCAATCAGATTTCTGGAATCCCATTGTGTTTCTTTCCCATTACTTTCTATACTAATTTTCTAAATTTCCCAACTTTAACCTATAATCCTATAGGAAACAAACACAAACACCCATCGAGAATGAAAATATTGATGAAAAAACGTTGTGACGTCGTGACGTTTTCAAAAACGTCCGTCACGTAGAAATAAATTCCGGAGAAGAATAACGTCGCGTCATTCTGTTTCGATCCTTCGAACTGAGCACATCGCTAGAGAGTTTTCTATAGCAATTTTGCCTTTGCAAAAAATTTATGAAGATGGAGTCTGAAGCTGCTACTGCCGTTACCAGAACTGATGTCTACGCCTGTGAAGAGTGTGGGAAGACCTTTACGGACTGCTGCAACCGAAACCGCCATGTGCGTACCAAGCACGCCACCGGAGAGAAGAAGACCCACGATTGTACCAACTGCAACAAGACCTTTACGAGGAAAGAAGATTTGGTAAACCATCTGATGAAATGTTTGGAGACATATACATGTATGGAATGCGGCCAGGAGTTTAACCAACTACTCCATTTTAATCGACACAAGAGCGTTGCCCACCGACCAGTTCCTGTACCATCAAAAAGGAAGACTGATGAACCGAAGAGAGGACCACCTAAACAACCGCGGACCACGACGACCACCCATTATGATGTTGACCCAATGGAGTTTGAAAAGAATATGATGTCTGAAGAAGAGCCAGATGAGATATTGACCGTGTACGAAGATAACTGGAGTTCTATTAGAACTCGCCACATGATGAACAGAAGAGTCCAAGACCAATATAACTACCGGATCAACGATGTGAACCTGAAGATGATGACTGATGAGTTGATGACTACCATATTTCTGCCACAACAGTTAAGATTTAAAATTAATCTGAGTTTTGGTTTTATCCTGCGACACAATGAAACGAATGAACTGAAGTATTACCATCCATCACAAAACAACGCCCGGGTACTTGATGTTCCACAACTTGTATGCTGCCAAGAAGACTTTGAAGAATTCCTTGATGATGTCATGGAAGAAGATATCCTGGAATGGGCCAAATTAAAACGACCCAACACCAAATGGCTTGTTGAGAGAGTTACCAACGTCATATTTTATGTGAACAAGCTGAAAGACCACCCAATTGGAATGGTAGAAGATCTTCCTGACTACATTCTCCAGAACAAAGCAGTAAATGCTTTGGGGAAAGATAAACGTCGCCAGTTTTATTATGATGACAACCTGTGTATTTTCCGCTGTTTAGCTTTATGGAGTGGTTCCATAACAGACAACCTCAACTATACAACAGATGCCATGTACAACAAGTATACAAAGAAGCCAAAGAATGAATTCCGTGGAGTAACTTTAGCCGAATTACCTGACTTGGAGAAATGTTTTGAAGTAAATATCCAAGTATATGAACTTGTCAAGAATGCTGATGACCAAATTGTTGCCAAATTAGTACAGAGATCTCACAGAAAGTATGAAGATACCATGTATGTGAACGTTTACAATAACCATTTTAGCTACATCATCGATATAGACCAATACTGCAAATCCTTTGAATGCCGCAAATGCGGCAAATTATGGAAGACCTCCTGGGCAATAAATCGTCACGAGAAAACCTGTACAGATGAAGTCAAGTACCAGTATGTTGGCGGTGTATACCATACATCCCATTCCATATTTGATCTGTTAGAAGATGAAGGTATAGAAGTATCTGAAGAGAAGAAGTTTTATCCATACCGTGCAACGTTTGATTTTGAAAGTTACTTTGTCAAATCCAGTCTACCTGCTGACAGTGATAAACTGATATGGGAAGCAGAACACCGACCATTGAGTGTGAGTGTATGTAGTAATGTTCCAGAATACCAAGAACCGAAATGTTTTATTACAAATGGAAATTCTCAAGAACTTGTTGAAGAAATGATGACATACCTCACAGCTATTTCATCTCGTTGCCACCAACTGATGCAGACCTATCATGCTTGGACCTTGTTTAAACTCAGACAGAAAATTGATGAAACGCTGGAAGCGGAAGCCAGAGCTACTGGAGAAGATACATCCAAGATGCACCCTTTACAAAAGTTGGAGAAGAAATTTCAAGACTACCTGCAAGAGATGCCCGTCATCGGATTCAACTCTGGAAAATATGATATGAATGTAGTCAAGCATGAACTGATGACATACCTGAAGAGACAGAATCCACTCAAGTTTGCAGTGAAGAAATCGAATAACTACATGTGCGTCTCGTCAGAATCTTTCAAGTTTGTTGATATTTGCAACTACCTCGCTCCAGGATTCAGCTATGACAAGTTTTTTAAAGCATTTGGCTGCTCCGTGACAAAGGGATTTTTACCATATGAATGGATCGACAGCTTGAACAAATTGGATCAAGACCACCTACCAGACCATGAAGCCTTCTACAGTTCTCTCAAGAAAGAAAATATATCCAATGAAGAATACCAGTACTGCCAGCATGTATGGAACGACCTGGAGATGACAACTTTCCGTGATTTTTTGATCTGGTATAATAACCGAGATGTAAAACCATTCCTTGAAGCAGTTGACAAGCAGTTTGCTTTCTACCAAGAACGCCACATCGACATGTTTAAAGATGGTATCAGTGTTCCGGGCCTCACGTTGAAATACCTGTTCCAGACCATGAATGATGACACTTACTTCACATTATTTAACCAGAAGAATAAAGACTTGCATCACTTGGTGAAAGATAATATCGTTGGTGGACCTTCAATTATCTTCAACCGATACCACGAGAAAGATGTTACCCGAATCAGAGAAACAAAATATGGCAAAGAAGCAAAACCATGTGGAAGTATTATAAGCTTTGATGCGAATGCATTATATCTTTGGTGCCTAATGCAAGAGATGCCAACGGGTTGGAGTATTAGACGTCGTGAAGAAAACCAGTTTAAACCAGAACATCCAATGAAGTATGGTAAAATGGCTTAACAATGGTTAGAGTTTTTATCCATGAGAGATGACATCCACATCAGACATCAGTTTAACGGAGCTGAAAAAATGATTGGTCGAAGACAGTTGCCTGTTGATGGTTGCTGCAAAGAGACACAGACTGTATACTGTATGCTTCTGGCACGGACATACCTGCATGAAAGATAATAATGGCCTTCCTATCATCCATAAAGAAGTCAGAGATAAACCGATGAAAGAACTGCTACAAGACACCCGTACCAATGCAAAGTACATCACCGATTTGGGCTATAAACTTATTGAAATCTGGGAGTGTGAGGGGAGAGAGATGAAGAAGACCGATGCCACACTCAAAGCCTTCCTGAAAGAGAACTTTTCAGACAAAATAGATGGTGCGATGACAGAGGAAGAAATACTGAACAAAGTGAAGTCCGGTGAACTGTTTGGTTTAATCGAATGTGATATACATGTACCAGATCACCTGAAAGAGTACTTTGAAGAGATGACACCTATCTTCAAGAATACAGATATTTCCATAGATGATATTGGTGAACACATGAAGGCCTTTGCCGAGAAGAATGGAATCATGAAGAAACCCCGTAGAAGTTTGATCAGAAGCTATGGAGCGGAAAAAATGTTGTTTGCAACCCCTTTACTGCAGTGGTACCTACAGCATGGTATTGAAGTTGATCACGTCTATCAAGTTATCCAATATAAACCAAGAAGATGTTTTGAAAAATTTGGAGATGAAGTATCTGAAGCAAGAAGACAAGGAGATGTTGACCCTGACAAGTCGATCGTTGCCGACACCATGAAGCTGTTGGGAAATTCTGGATATGGCAAAACCGTCACCAACAAAGAGAAGCATCGACGTGTGTGCTATTGCGACGACGAAGAAGTTACCAAAGCTGTAAATGACATGTCCTTCAGAGCCTTGAATCCATTAGATGATACATTATATGAAGTCGAACTCAACAAGAAGACCATCAAGTTGGATCTGCCACTTCACATCGGATTCTTTGTTTACCAGTATGCGAAACTCCGGGTGCTTCAGTTCTATTATGATGTCATCGATACTTTTATCAACCGCCAAGATTTCGAATATGCTGAAATTGACACAAATTCTGCATATATATGTACTTCGTCACCATCCATAGATGAATTAGTGAAACCAGAGAAGAGAGTAGAATTTTACAAAGAGAATCACAAGTGGTTTCCATCAGAGTGTTGTGATTTCCACAGAGATGATTATGTGAAAACCAAATTAGAAGGCAAAGAATGGCTGTCACCCTCATGCTGCGAAGAGAGAAAGCGTTTTGACAGGAGAACTCCAGGCTTGTTTAAGGTAGAATGGCAAGGAACCGGCATTGTTAGACTGTGTAGTAAAACATATTATTGTTTCGGAGCCACCAATAAATTCAGATGTAAGGGAATCAGCAAACGCCACAATGATTTGACGAAAGACAGATATTTGGAAGTTTTGAAGACTCAACAAAGTGGATCTGGCATCAACCGAGGATTTGTGATGAATGACAACACTATGTATACCTACCAGCAGAGCAGAGATGGACTATCATATTTCTACCCAAAACGAAGAGTTTTAGAAGATGGAGTTAGTACCATACCACTAGAGATTTAAAGAAGAAACAATTGAGTGAGTGTCATATTTTCCTACAACCTGAACCAAGTCTAGCTTTTGCCTACAAAAAAGTTCTATTTAGTTGATCAAAAAAATTCCTAAAAAAAACCGAAATGGTTTTTAGGTGGTCTACTCAATCATATTAGGCTCATCAAATTTTTAAAGTCCTTTATGGCATTCTCTAAAGTCCTTAATGGCAGTCCTCATAAAGTCCCATATGGCATTCTCTAAAGTCCTATATGGCATTCTCTAAAGTCCTTTATGGCAGTCCTCATAAAGTCCTACATGGCAAGTTTTTCTCAAAGTAAAAAGTCCTTTATGGCAGTTTTTCTCTAAAGTCCTTTATGGCAGTCCTCATAAAGTCCTATATGGCATTCTCTAAAGTCCTTTATGGCAGTCCTCATAAAGTCCTATATGGCATTCTCTAAAGTCCTTTATGGCAGTCCTCATAAAGTCCTATATGGCATTCTCTAAAGTCCTTTATGGCAGTCCTCATAAAGTCCTATATGGCATTCTCTAAAGTTCTTTATGGCAGTCCTCATAAAGTCCTATATGGCAAGTTTTTCTCAAAGTAAAAAGTCCTATATGGCATTCTCTAAAGTCCTTTATGGCAGTCCTCATAAAGTCCTATATGGCATTCTCTAAAGTCCTTTATGGCAGTCCTCATAAAGTCCTATATGGCATTCTCTAAAGTCCTTTATGGCAGTCCTCATAAAGTCCTATATGGCATTCTCTAAAGTTCTTTATGGCAGTCCTCATAAAGTCCTATATGGCAAGTTTTTCTCAAAGTAAAAAGTCCTATATGGCATTCTCTAAAGTCCTTTATGACAGTCCTCATAAAGTCCTATATGGCATTCTCTAAAGTCCTTTATGGCAGTCCTCATAAAGTCCTATATGGCATTCTCTAAAGTCCTTTATGGCAGTCCTCATAAAGTCCTATATGGCATTCTCTAAAGTCCTTTATGGCAGTCCTCATAAAGTCCTATATGGCAAGTTTTTCTCAAAGTAAAAAGTCCTATATGGTATTCTCTAAAGTCCTTTATGGCAGTCCTCATAAAGTCCTATATGGCATTCTCTAAAGTCCTTTATGGCAGTCCTCATAAAGTCCTATATGGCATTCTCTAAAGTCCTTTATGGCAGTCCTCATAACGTCCTATATGGCATTCTCTAAAGTCCTTTATGGCAGTCCTCATAAAGTCCTATATGGCATTCTCTCAAGTCCTTT
The DNA here is from genome assembly GCA_031216915.1 of Pictodentalium vernedei. Lineage (NCBI taxonomy): Eukaryota > Metazoa > Mollusca > Scaphopoda > Dentaliida > Dentaliidae > Pictodentalium > Pictodentalium vernedei. The sequence continues at coordinate 426,080,979 of CM062292.1, forward strand.
ATGGCAGTCCTCATAAAGTCCTATATGACATTCTCTAAAGTCCTTTATGGCAGTCCTCATAAAGTCCTACATGGCAAGTTTTTCTCAAAGTAAAGAGTCCTTTATGGCAGTTTTTCTCTAAAGTCCTTTATGGCAGTCCTCATAAAGTCCTATATGGCATTCTCCAAAGTCCTTTATGGCAGTCCTCATAAAGTCCTATATGGCATTCTCTAAAGTCCTTTATGGCAGTCCTCATAAAGTCCTATATGGCATTCTCTAAAGTCCTTTATGGCAGTCCTCATAAAGTCCTATATGGCAAGTTTTTCTCAAAGTAAAAAGTCCTATATGGCATTCTCTAAAGTCCTTTATGGCAGTCCTCATAAAGTCCTATATGGCATTCTCTAAAGTCCTTTATGGCAGTCCTCATAAAGTCCTATATGGCATTCTCTAAAGTCCTTTATGGCAGTCCTCATAATGTCCTATATGGCATTCTCTAAAGTCCTTTATGGCAGTCCTTATAAAGTCCTATATGGCAAGTTTTTCTCAAAGTAAAAAGTCTTATATGGCATTCTCTAAAGTCCTTTATGGCAGTCCTCATAAAGTCCTATATGGCAGTCTTCAAAAAAAAAATTCTAAATGGCAAGTCTTACAAGGCAATACATTTTTTCTAGTGTAAAGATTTTTCAATTTTTTTATTTATTCTAATACAGAGAGTTTTTTCATCATTATCATCATCATCATCATGTTCCTGATATACTTTAGGCTAACCCTATTGGAAGTGGAGGATACTTCTTTACTTTTTAGTTTCATTCAAAACTTAGTTTCATTCAAAACTTTTTAGTTCAATTTATTTTTAAAAAAATGTTGATTCAAGGTATCTTTTAGGTTACACCTATTGGAACCAGATGATACTTCTTTATTCAAAATTTAGTTTCATTCAAAACTTTTTAGTTCCATTTATTTTAAAAAAACATGTTGATTCATGGTATCTTTTAGGTTACACCTATTGGAACCAGATGATACTTCTTTACTTTTCAGTTTCATTCAAAACTTTTCAGTTTCATTCAAAACGTTTTAGTTTCATTCAAAACTTTTTAGTTCCATTTATTTTTAAAACATGTTGATTCATGGTATCTTTTAGGTTACACCTATTGGAACCAGATGATACTTCTTTACTTTTTAGTTTCATTTCATTTTTTTAAAGTTGATTCCTGGTGTCTTTTAGGCTACCCCTATTGTATAACCAAAGGAATAAATCATCATCATCATCATTACTAAGAAATTCTCTGTTGTGAATATTTAAAAGAAATGAGAAATTTTTATGATAGAAAAACTAAATTGCTAAGTTGGACATGTTGTTTTCGTTTTTCTTTTTTGATGAACAAAAAAAATCCCTCAAAGAGGATGCGAACTGTAGGGGGTGGGAATGCACTCGAGCTATTTGACTTATCTCCATTGGACAGAGGTTTGTAGCTTGACCTGTCCCAAGCCAGTATAAAATGCAGAGGGCCATATCCTACAGTTTAAGGATCAAGATTGCAGTTTGATCGCCAAACTGACCAATCAGATCGAAGTTAATCAACCAATCAAATTTCTGTATTCCCATTGTGTTTCTTTCCCATTACTTTCTATACTAATTTTCTAAATTTTCCAACTTTAACCTATAATCCTATAGGAAACAAACACAAACCCCAACCAAGAATCAAAAACTCAATCAAAATTTGTTGAACTGGGGTGATGTTTTCAATCACGTCCGTCAAAGATATATAAGATTAGGCAAAGCATGGACTTGGCATCATTCACGATCGAACCATTGACCAGAGAAGATGTTCCAAATTGGCACCAAGCAGACTTATGCTAACGTCACCCAGTACCAGGGTGAACTGAAGATTCATCTCAGAAGATACTTTGAGGGAAAAGACCAGAAACCTTATCTTACGAAGACTGGTATTGCTCTATCTTTAGAAGAATGGAATGCCTTGAAATCTCAAATAGAAGAAGTAGATGCAGCCATCAAAACCCAACAAACAACTTTAACTGAAGACACTAAACCTACTAACCATGAAGACTTCAAAAAACCAAATCAAGAACCACCTTTGAAGAAGAAGAAGAGGATCACAGTGAGAATAACCCAACCACGGCCATTGATCGTTGATGAAATTGATAGTGAACTCAGGCAAGTTCGATTGCAGCATGAACTTTGCTTGGCATATGCTCATTATGTCGAAGAGAACATTGACGCTGTAATGAAAGAAAAATGCTATGGATGTACAGTCGATCACCCAAGTCAGATTCAGCATAATGTATGCCTAATGATGTCTGAAGAAGAGAAGATTATAACATGTTTTAGTGACGCACTTGAAAGAGTTAACAAGAATGATGTTCATCTACTGTGGCACCATAATACTTCTGGAATGAATCCACCACCAGTACAGAAAGAATGTGAAGATATGTTCGAGAAACCTCTCACAAATGAACAGAAACGTTGTATTATGGATTTGGGGATTGAATTTATGACCATCAAGAAACCTGTTACAATTGGATTCTAATTGAAGATGTAAATAGATGTTGTAAATAGATGATTTTTTTATAAAAAAGGAAAAAAAAGAAGAAAAAAAGTATAAAATGAAGAAACAAGAAAAAAAGATGGTAATGACGCTTAAGTTATTTGATGTTTATCTTCTTGACAAATATCAAACAAACTTAAACTGTCCCCAGCCAGTAAGTCAGAGGGCCACCAATTTTAAATATTTTTTGGATCACGGTTCATATTGACCACCTCTCCAAAAGGTATAAAAGGGGGGAGTAGTCCCCACGTTCAGTGGGGCCACCTCCCCAAAAGGTATAAAAGGGAAGTAGTACCTACATAGAACAACAAAGATGGATCCTCGTTGGAAGCATCCATTCACTTGTTTATTGTGTGGTCCCACGGGTAGTGGTAAATCATCCTTTGTAAATCAGGTTATTCAAAACATTCAAAATATTATATCACCTGTCCCAAGTCACATCATTTGGTGTTATAGTGAATGGCAACCATTATACAATACTTTACCCCAAGTAGAATTCGTAGAGGGTCTCCCTCAAGAATTAAAATCTGATAGTTTAGTCATATTGGATGATCTGATGCTCGATGCAGATGTTCGAGTGTCTAGATTATTTACTAAAGGTAGTCATCACCGTAACATTAGTGTGATCTACATTGTTCAAAATTTATTCGATAAAAATAAAGTCCATAGGACTGTAGCTCTCAATAGTCATTACATGATCTTGTTTAAAAATCCTAGGGATCGTTCTCAGATCTCACATTTGGCAGCACAGATGTATCCTGGTCATTCCATGTTTCTGAGAGAAGTTTTCGAAGATGCCACTTCGACACCATATGGTTACCTTTTAATAGATCTCAAACAAGATACTCCTGAACACATGAGATTAAGAAGTCAAATTTTTCCTGGGGAAACCCAATATGTGTACCTCCGAAAAGTATAAAAGGGGAGCAACAAGTCTGACTCGAGTCAGAAGCATGTCTGACCGTCTCAAGCGCAACATCGCTCTTCTCAAGGTTCTTATTAAATCGAAACCCGCACTCGTCAAATCCATACTAAAACATGCAGACAAAGAATTGATAACTTGTTTGAGTGACTGTGCCTCGAATATACTGAAGGGAGCAGTACCTCTGACCAAAGCTCAGAGAACCAAACTCGTTCGTCAGAAACAAATAGTGAGGGCAGTGGCAAACAAAGGTACATCTGATAAAAAGAGGAGACAAATCTTGCAGAAAGGGGGATTCTTGGGGGCATTGCTACCTCCTGTACTATTGGGTGCTGGTAAAGGTATATTTGGATGATGGAATATGCAAAGAAGATGGCTTTGGTAGAACCAAGGTTATTGGAACGTCTACAAGAGACTCCAAGACAACCGAATGAACTGGCTGTTTCATCACTGGATAGAGAAATGAGAGATATTCTCGATGCCCCTTTTCTTTCGGCTGATGAAAAGATGACTCAATATAATCAAATTTTACAAAGATACTTGACATTTCAACAAAAGGTAATGGCTCCTCGACCAATTAAAGTCGAATTCGAGAAAGATAATAAAGACGAAGACATTCTCGATTCTGTACCTATGACAATGAAGAGAAAGGGCAAGTTGTTGTTGAATCGTATTAGAAGTGACCCAAATATATCTTGGAATGAGAAGGGTGAATTAGTCTACAAAGATCAAACAGTGGTAGGGTCGAATGTAACAGATCTTCTAAACGATTTACTTAGAAGACGAAAATCTTTCCAACCAAAGGGATGGGAAATGCTGGCCGAAGCTTTGAGAGATAGTAACATACCCCAAGAATTAATTGGTCATAAAGAACGTTGGGATTTTATGAAACAGGCACCGATAAAGTCGGAACCAAAACAACCAAAGAAAACAGAAACGCCAAAGTGGACCGAAAAAAAGGTATAAATAGAGTTGACACTTGAACAAGGCAGTCATGGAAGCATTGTACTATGATTCTGAAGTGCCTGGTAGTTTTGGTGGTGTAGACGCTCTTCGTAGAGCGTCCAAGAAAAAAACTAAACAAGTTGTAAAATGGTTAGAGACTCAAGACACATACACTCTTCACAAACCTGTTCGTCGTACATTTCCTAGAAGAAAAGTAATAGTTAGTGGTATAGATGCACAATGGCAAGCTGACTTGGTAGATGTTTCAAACATAAGTAAATTCAACAAAAACATAAAATTTTTGTTGACATGTATAGATGTGTTTAGTAAATATGCTTGGGTGATACCATTACAAAACAAACTTGGTGATTCCATCGTGAAAGCTTTTAGTAAAATTTTCAAACAAGGTCGTAAACCAGAAAAATTACAAACTGATCAAGGCAAAGAATTTCTAAACAGAAAATTTCAGAATTTTCTCAAAGATCACAAAGTCGACTTTTTCACTACACAAAATGTGGAAACAAAATGTTCCATAGTAGAAAGATTCAATAGAACTTTGAAAACCAAAATGTGGAAATATTTTACCAAGAATGATACACTAACTTTTCCACTTCAAAACTTGGTGAAATCATATAATCATTCTTATCATCGCAGTATAGGTATGGCCCCCATCGCCGTGAACTTTGAAAATCAAGAAGAGGTTTGGCAAAGGTTGTACGGACAACCCATAAAACACAAGACACCAAAGTACAAAGTAGGAGAGAATCAATAAAGTTAAGAAAACTTTTGAGAAAGGTTATTTGCCCAATTGGACCGAAGAGTTATTCACAGTAGTAGCCATCAAGAAAGGACATCCAGTCACATACATGTTACAAGATGATAATGGAGAAATATTGAAAGGGTCATTCTACACTGAAGAGCTTCAGCGAGTTTCACTTAAAACTATTTACAAAATCGAACACGTACTCAAGAAACGTGGTCGAGGTAAGAAAAGGGAATTGTTCGTAAAATGGTTGGGATACCCAACTTCGTTCAATTCGTGGATCAAACAGAGTCAGCTCACCTATAAAAGGAAGTGAACCTCTGAAGTTTCTTCAAAATGGAAGAAGGATCGAACGGTTCTTGGCCTCTGTTTGGTAAAAGAATTCCAAGGAGCGAGATCACTTATTTTTCACAAATAATCATTTTGTATATCATCATCATTACCAGTGTCGTTAATCTCACTCTCGAAAACACAGACAGCAAGTTGTGGACTGCTCTCTTGAGTAGTAGCATAGGATATTTGTTACCAAATCCAACCATTAAGAAAAAGTAATGTTTTATTTGACTCTACCAAGTAATAGTTCTATGAACGTGTTTCCAGAAAACACGTTGACTACGTACACCACTCAGTTATCACAACCAGTGAATCTCACGGGAGAATGGCAAGTAGGTCTGGCAGAGATTCAGTATCCAAATACTTGGTTCAATATTCGTGGAGAAGAAGCTTTCGTTACAGTGTTCTGGTCTTCGAAATGAATTACCGACTTACTCTCAAGGAAGGTCGTTATTCGGATCCCATTGATGTGATACGAGCTATCAGTGGTGTTAAAGAATTACTCTTGCCTCGTCACGATAAGGTAGCCTTTGAACTGGATAGAGTGACTGGTAAAGGTCGTATCACGGTACGTGATGGAGTCGTGGTCACATTGAGCCATACTCTTCAAAATATTTTGGGATTTAATGAGTGCGTTTTTAAATCAGGAACTTACAATTCTTCCAGAGTTGCCGATGTCAACCAAGGATTTTATTCACTCTATGTATATTGTGACTTGGTTCGTGACCAAGTCGTAGGAGCTACAAGAATACCACTTCTTCGTATCGTACCCGTGCGTGGAAAATATGGGGATATCATCTCTAAAACATTTGAGAATGTGTATTATGTACCAGTAGAACGAAAAAATTTCAGTACCGTCCAGGTGTATATAAGGGGTGACACAGGAGCCATAGTACCATTCGAGTTCGGGAAAGTGACAGTGACACTTCATTTCAGAAATCGTAGATCTCTTCATTTCACATAAACATGACTTATTGTTGTAAGTCCAAATTAAACGAAGAATATTACACGAAACAAGCTGGGAATGGTCTACCGGCTTTTTCTGGAGCTCAAATAAAGAGAGGATATGGTTTGGGAAGTATATTGGGAGGACTGAAGAATATGGTGTTACCTTTATTGAAAACTACAGCCAGGACCGTGGGAAAACAGTTATTGAGAAAAGGAGCAGCCTTTGCCGAAGATGTCATTGAAGGGAAAAATGTAAAAAAGGCAGCAATCAAAAGAGTCAAAGAGGCTGGTGCAGGAGCTTGGAATGAAGTGGCTGGTGGTTCAAAAGGTAGGAAAAGTATAAAAAGGCCCGCACCACGCAAAACTAGCAAATTGACAAAAAGAAGGAGAACTGTTCAGACCCAAGACCATCTCGGTGCATGATGTCTCTCATTAATGAAAAATCTTGTGAGTGTGTCAACAGCGAACTCGACTTGTTTTCCATACCACCAACACAGACTAGTGTGGAACATGGGCAATGGGTAGAACACAGGCCTTTGGCGACTATAGGAAACAGTGGTCTAATAGAATTCCACATTGCAGGATTAGGAGATGATTATTTGAATTTGGCACAGACATACTTGTATGTTAAAGCAACGGTTGTAGATTCCAATGGGGCATCAATTGCACCCGATGCCAAAGTGGGCCCAGTCAATTTATGGATGCATTCCTTATTTAATCAAATCGATATCAGCTTGAATGAAAAACTGGTATCTCCTTCCAACAACACTTATCATTACAGAGCTTTCATAGAAACTTTGTTGAGTTATGGACCAGCTGCCAAGAAGTCACAACTGACTAATGCATTATGGTACAAGGATACGGCCGGACACATGGAAGATTTGACAGATGATAACAAGGGATTTCTTCTTCGAAAGAAATTTACAGAGAAAAGTAAAATCGTGGACATGACTGGAAGATTACATTTGGACATGTTTTTCCAAACTCGTTACTTGCTGAATGGAGTTAATGTTCATGTTAAAATGAATAGAGCCAAAGATGCTTTCACATTGATGGCCGATACTGCTACATACAAGATCAAAATTCTAGATGTATCCATGTTTGTACGCAAAGAGAGACTCCAATCATTCGTGAGAATGGCTCACGAGAAAGCACTAATAAAAGCAACTGCAAAATATCCTATCGATCGTGTGGAAACCAAGGTGTTTTCAGTGCCGAAAGGAAATCTGAGCATTACACAAGAAAACTTATTTTTAGTTTTAGGCCAACTACCTAAACGCATCGTAGTGGGATGTATAGACAACGATGCTTTCAATGGAAACTTTTCAAAGAATCCATATAATTTCAAGAACTACAAAATCAATTACTTGGCATTGTACGTGGATGGGCAGCAGATTCCAGCCAAACCATTACAACCTAGATTCGAACAACAAGAAGTGGCCAGATGTTATGCAACTCTGTTCCAAGGAACTGGACAAATGTATGAGAATGGAGGAAACCACATCAGCCGAGAAAAGTACATAAATGGATACACCCTATTCGTATTCGACCTGACTCCAGATCTATCACATGGACAACACTTCGATCTGGTGAAGAGAGGAAACTTGAGACTAGAAGTCCATTTCGAAAACCCATTACCAACCACAATCAACGTACTGGTTTATGCAGAATTCCAGAACATCATAGAAGTGGATAAGAAAAGACAAGTAATCTTCGATTACTCAACATGAACACGTTGCAGTTAGAGAATGCACTTCGATCAGATAGTTGTTTGAAGAGAATATGTTTGGGTGTATTTTCAAGAAACAAATTACCAAGAAGATTACCAGATCACAGACCAGTGGCTTTGATAGCCAACACGGGTCCAGACCACAGAAAAGGAGAAAATTGGGTGGCTCTCTTTGTGTGTCACCACAACGCAGAATACTTTGATTCCTATGGATTACCACCACAACACAGACCATTCGAGAATTTCCTGTAGAAGAATTCCAGATATTGGAAGTATAATACGAAACGCCTTCAAGGACCATTACCAGTGTGCGGACAATACTGTCTATTTTACTTGAAACATCGCTGTCGCGGTGTACCGATGGAAACCATATCCAACATGTTTACCACTGATCTAACGGATAATGATCTGTTGGTTAATGACGTCATAGAGGAAACCAGCCACTAGATGTCGCTGCATTGAAGGAAAACTATAAAAACTGGTGCACTTGGTGTTCAGCTCATTTGTGTTTCGACAGCCAAAGAAGAAGGATGTCTACTAATGTGACCGTCTTCAAACTTAACAACGATTTACAGATTCAACTATTCAAGAACGACGTTGAGTTCCAGTTTACCACCAGAGATTGGGAACAAGTGACCAAAGCAGTGGATATTGCAAAGAAGAGAAGTCTTGAAATAGGAGAACCCAAACCAAAAAGAGAAAGAAAACCAAAGAAGAATGAAGATAAAAAGGATTGAAGAATGTTCACTATTCCATGTTTGATCAGGATGGCACTGAACGATTATCAATCAAGAAACCAAGAAACAAGAAATCCAAGAGATTTTGTAGAGAGAATGAGCGTTTCATTCGAAACGTATTTTCGTGATGTTCCGCCACTGGTACTGGAGCAGTTATTACGTGGAGAAGATAAAATAAGAAAGACACCAGAACAAAGACCACCAAAACACATCAAGTATGCATTGGAGGAAAATCGTCTCAAGACATTTTAATTCATGTTACAAAGTGAAAGTGTGAAAACCCCGAATGAACTGACAAAAGCTGGATTCTTTTATTTGGGGACAGGAGACAGAACTCAATGTTTTCATTGTGGTATTATTGTTCGTTTCTGGGAAACAGAAGATGATGTTATAGAAGAACACAGAAAATATTCTCCAGACTGTTATTACATTCATAATTTACCACCTGAATTCATGGACGTTGAAAAAGAAGAAGAAATGGCCATCAGAGAAGAAGAAGAAATGGACACATCATTTCAAGAAGAAGAAGATTCACGGAGGACAAAATGTAGTGTGTGTTTATTAGCTGAAGCCAATGTCGCTCTGCGACCATGTAACCATTTGTGCCCGTGCAAAGACTGCTGTAAACCACTCAGAAGATGTCCAATCTGCAGAAAGACTGTTTATGAATATCTGACAATCTACATGCCATAAAAAGATGTATTTTTGTTGTTGAATAAAAGAAATTTAAATTTATATTTAGTGTTGTTATTTTTTTAAACTTTCCATCGAAGTACAAAGAAAAATCAAAATGAGGGATAGTAAATTAGACCTCGTACGACACATCTGTTGGGTAGATCCTCATATGAGTATATGGTTGAACTTAGCTTCATGGCCTTCATGTACACATATGGGTCCTACTTATAATTTTAATAATGGATTCTGGGTAAATTTGTCCTATAGCACTACGTGCTACACTTAATAGGGAAATAAAACGTCATGGGATCAAAAAAAAAGGGATTCTGAAAGAATTCGAAAAAATACAACTTGACGGGTTTATTTGGGTAATTAAATGAGGATTCTGGGAAAATCCGAACCAAAGAATTACTCCACTTCAGTCGAATGCACCCCCGATACCATCTCGGTAATATAGCACTACGTACTAAACCGATAAAAATGGGGAAATAAAGTCAATTTCGGTGATTTCGGGTGGGGTTTGGTGATTTGGATGGATTGTCGGGTTGTTTGTGGTAATTAGATTTACTCTTCTACAAAGGAACACACCCTCCGAACATACCCCGTCTTATTGCAGAACAATTGGGCAACATAGCAATCACGAGCTACCATAGAAACCAAGATGGTGGCCTACAGTATACAAAATGGACGACGGAAACACGTATCACCCTAACAACACGCGCTGCGCATGCGCACTCACACCACGTATCACTATGGAGATGACGTCACAACATGGCCGCTCACGCGGGTTACGATGACAACACAACATGGCGCCACTACGTCACGTGACATGACGTCACTTCCGAGGTCCGGCACCGAGGTCTGGCAACCTCCACGTCAAAACCACATTACATACTACTACCATATATGGATGCATTCTATTGGAAGAGTTGTCTTCCTTTCTACATATTATTCCATTCAAATTCCTTATCCGAATTTAATAATGTAGTGAAAAGTTATAGTGTGTGCGAACGTGATTTATGCTCTGGGTATCACGGCCTTAAAAGTTGATTTCACAGTGGCAGGTATTGCTGCTTTCGAGTTAACTTATTTAGTCAGAACAAGCCATTTCAGCCGGATGAAAAGTGAAAACGAAGGTAATTGTGTCTGTAGAAGTTATTTGTGCTGAAAAATAGTCAAAAAAAGATTAAAATTTTTTAACAAATTTCAAAATGGGTAACAAAGGAAAAACCCGAAGAAAAAAGTATTTGAGTTGACTAAACCAATATTATAAACAAGTAAAATATTTCATGTGTTCATTATTTTATTCGGGTTAAATCTGTACTTCCGAATTGATAAAGGTATTTAAAAGTTAATGTGTGTAAAGTGGACACCTCATTTACGTTGCCATAAACAACGAATACTTCGTGTGCACACTGGAGAGCCACACTGTTGCACATAAAGCAGCAACTTGCAATACAAGTGCCCCCAGTATCGACCTTCAGTTGTTAAATACAAGACTTGAACTTTCCGACGAAGCCCGGTTTCTCGGTGTGATCTAACATGTACACAAAATTAATATTGACCAACGCATAATTCCATTAAAGCTAGTAAACAAACAAATCTGCAAACAATGCAACGCGGTTAAAATCCGAGGAGTTCGTAACTCAAACTATAGAAGGCGTTCAAGCGACAAGGGCACACAATATGGAATCAATGCTGCCAACCGCCTGTTTGAAGTAAACATTCTTAAACTACAGCTGTCCAAAACCACGACCTGCGTGCTCCATTGCGCCTTATTTGATATACATATTGAATGACTCCACGAATTAGCAAATATCCAAATGATAGGAAGCAATTTAAAACCAATGTTGACAAACACTTTAAACTGGCTACGTAGCGTGGAATTGAATGCCCATCAAATGCTCAAAAACAAATCAAATGTAAATTTAAAACTGAAATGAAAAGATTTCCTTCTTAAAAATTTAATCACCTTAAAGGACAAATATAAAAAAAAATAATGATGAGCATCGATAAACAATTGAAGATGTTAGGCCACGTTTTAGCTCAAAATGCCCTGTATATTTAAAGTTTAGTGTGATGATTTGCATTTGTCTGTCGTTTATTTGGGGTATCGCGACTCTTTCAACAACCAGGGTTATATTGTGTCGGATGGAGGCAACCAGAGGTCCCGGAAAGAAACATTTTGCACAGCAGATATACACAGTCTTACCCGTCAAATTCTTAAACTGGCAAAAACAGAATGAGCATTGGCTGACGCCAAGTGTACCATTAATGTGCTGAAGGCCTTTGCACACTACACCAAGCTGCTCACGCTTGGGCAGTTGTAATTAAGGACCTTACCAAGTATAAAACACAAATAAAATTCAATGCTCGTGATGGTGATTTTTTTATTATTATTATTAGGGTTTAACGACACATTAACAGCCAGGGTCATATCATGTCGGTGACAGTTTTACGGGTGGAGGAAGCCAGAGTACCCGGAGAGAACCACCGAGCAACGACGAGCAGCTGTCAGCTCTCCAACATCGTAACTGTGAACTCTGCACCGCGGCACAGGCAGGGTTAGATTGGTTGAAGACATGCGCACCATCGACGTGCAGTACGCCTTAGTACACAGCGTCATCGTGCCCCCATGTTGGCAATTGGCGTGATGGCGATTAAAGGGGTCTCATGTTAGTTGTATTCTTTCTGTTCGTCACATGGTTTCTTTATTAAGCACAGTAGGGAATATTCACAATCTTTTACTATAAGGAAGTCATTAAATTTATCCTACAGTCATGCAGCACAAACATAAGTCTTGGACTGATAGTAATTCTACTCTCGTCATTTGACTTTTTAAATTTTGCAACGCAACAGCGCAGCAACCCACACAGCAGAGTCCATACAAAAGTGTCTGTCTGTTTGGGGCATTTGGTTGTTTTCCAACATTGTCGTTTAAATGTAAGGATTGTGAAGTATCCCAGCCTATGACAAGTTAATTTTCGAAGGAATGCTCTATAAATGAAGACAGCAACCAAAACAAAGTGAAAAATGTATATGTTAAAATAATGAATAAAGCTTGGTAACAGAGAGATTTGAACCCATGTCACACTACACACGTCCTTAACAGTGATGTGAACGCTTTAGCTTACTGAGCTACATCCCCGTTTGTTCAAAAGTGACAAGACATAAACAAAGAAATTAATTTTTAACATCTCCATCTTTCTGTTTTCAGAAGACATAATAATATCAAATTAAGAACACACAAGGAGAAATGTGGAAAAGATGCTAGTTTTTAATAGAAAAAGGGTTTATCCATCGAAATAAAATAGTGATAAGTTACAGTTTAAGCCAACGTAAACACTGAGCAGACGATTTTTTTAGGATTTGTTCATTCGCCCTAGCCGGTGAAACATTATCATTGTACACAAATTTACTATAAACAATTACAAGTCGCTAATGTTTGGAACCTATCTAGTTACGAAAAGTCATCATCTGGGGCCAAAATATAAGCACAAATATTTCCAAAAAGAATGAATGGAATATGCTGATATTCAGAGCCGAAATTCAAAATGTGCTGAAAAAGAGGAAGAGCATTCTTTTCCCTCGAAAATCTTATTTATAAAAAAACACATTTTCGAGAATTTGTGGAATTTTACCAATTGGTCACTCATTTTTTACCCCTATCCATATTCTTGTCCAAACGTTCAATCTATTGCGAGTCGCGTTACGTATGTTTCTGGAGTACAGAAGCACCAACACATCACTTACATTGACATTTCTGACAATGCGAGGACACTCCTGTGTATGGAACAGAACACTATGTTTAGGAAAAAACGTATTTGCAGTTCCAAAAGCCGAACATTGATGCAACACTGGGTAATGAACCACTAAAAAATCTCATTGAACACAGTGCTAACCTTTGACTCTCTGTACAACATACCAAGTTGTTTTGCAAAAAATACATATAAATCCACAAGGTACATCATCTCTTAAAAAAAACTGGAACAAATATATGTTGCCACATTGAATTTCAATTTAAAATTCGAATTTTCAGTACTACCCTATGGTCCTGCACTGAATGGCATTGACACTATTTTTTCATGCTTCATGTTTTTGAGAGATTCTCACACATTCCGGGAGAAAATTGCAAACAAACTTCTTAAACCTTCCTAAAGAGGACAAATGTTTTTTTTTTAATTAATGGTTTCAAATCCCACTGATATTGAACCAATCAGCCAATCGGGCCTATTTAATCCTACTCACACTTTGGGTGTTAAATGCTCCAAGTCACGTGTTCACCAATTTAGTGGTTCATAACCACTATTTGTTTACTGGATCTAAAGGTCAAACTCAGTATTTAAGCCGAAACCCAGACCATATTATAAGAACAAAGTAGTGAAGTTTAGTTTATTGTTTTCAGTTACTTGGTACTTTCAGAGAATCAACATCCGAGGCTTAGGACACAGTGCCTATAGCAGTATTAAAGCAGAACTTGTCCATCTCAGTAAAGAAACACGGCAGTAGTTCCCCGGGGCCCAGGAGAATACACCCACGTGCACTCTCATAAACACAGATGCTTAATTATATAGTTTCGTGAATGCTTTCCTCAGTCGCTAGCGCCAATGTGTGTGAAGTGAAAGGGGATGAAAGGGTGGGCGAAATCAAACATATTTTAGTTTATTGTTTACGATTGCGTGGGCCTTTCAGAGGCACTGGGTCCAGTTATACCAGTAAAACAGAACTCGTGCAACTCAATAAACAAAAACTGCCGTAGGCCCCCTGGTGCGACATTTTTGTAAATTATTTTCTCAGTCTGTGTACGTGTCGGGGGTGGATGCATGCGTGGTTGAGTGGTGGATGACAGGGTGGTTGGATGAAAGGGTGGGTGCAACCAAACAGTTAAGACGAGCCCACCCCCCCCCCCCCCACACACACACACACACTCCTGGGAGGTATCAAGGTTGACAGTCTGAGAAGCAGAACTTGTCCAACTCAGTAAACAAAAACTGCTGCAGGACCCCGGGTGCGACATTTTTGTAAATTATATTTTCTGTCTATGTAAATGTCGTACGTGCGTGCGTGTAAACAAACAGTTGATACAAGCCCCCAACCCTCCCCCACCATCTCCTCCTCACTCCTGGATGGTATCCAAGATGACAGCATCAGATTTATGGTACAAACACCCATATTGAAAATCTGCGTTCCTAATAACTCTAAAACTCTTTGAGAAATGATCTTATTTGAGACGTGGTCTTTTTCACTCTAAATTATCACTTGCACCCATTTTTGTGGTAGCCGCATTATACAAGAGAAATCGGGGCGCAGTGGCGTTGCGGTAACCGGTTCTCGTCAGATCACCGAAAATAAGCAACGTCGAGCCTGGTAAGTCCTCGGATGGGTGACCGTCTGAGCGATCGATTCGGGCTCCCGCGTTGTGTCCTTGAGCAAGGCACTTAACTCCGATTGTCCGCATGTGGGCACGATGGCGTCGTGTACAAAGGCGGACGGCACGTCGATGGTGCGCAGGCCTTCAGCAAATCTAACCCTGCCATATGCTGCAGTGTGTAGTTACAATGTTGGGGAGCTGACAGTTACTGGTCGTTTCTCGGTGGTTCTCTCCGGGTACTCCGGCATCCCTCACCTCTAATACGGTCACTGTCATGATTAGCCATTGTGCATAAGTATGTGACCTTAAACAGCAATAAATAAAAAAATAAATAAATGTACATCCCTTAATTTCAACTAAACAATTAGGAAAATATACTTGATGGGGGTCGGAAACATATATCCTTTTCATTTATTACCCTACACACCCTTATCTACATACATGTTATTACTATTAGAAATATATCTCATATCCCAAACCAGCCCAGCCCATCTAGGCCCTCTGTAAGGAAAAAAATAAAACATTAAACTTGGGGGAAATAATCTTCTTGAATGCCTCATCTGGCTGATATAGAAAATACATTGCTATTTTCGGCTTCTTTGGTCGTAGGTGAGAAAATTAAAATCTGTTTCTGAACTCATCGCTTCCAAGTCGGTGCAGAGGGCGTCCTGTAAAATAGAAGTCCTGAAAACAAGTGCTTAACATTGAAAGTTTAGTTTCTATAAGCTGTAACTATCATATTCCTAACTGATAGAACTCTTGGGGCATGAACTGAAGATTATTCAGTCTGCTCAGACCATATATGGATGCATTCTATTGGAAGAGTTGTCTTCCTTTCCACATATTATTCCATTCAAATCCCTTATCCGAATTTAATAATGTAGTGAAAAGTGATAGTGTGTGCGAACGTGATTTATGCTCTGGGTATCACGGCCTTAAAAGTTGAATTCACAGTGGCAGGTATTGCTGCTTTCGAGTTAACTTATTTAATCAGAACAAGCCATTTCAGCCGGATGAAAAGTGAAAACGAAGGTAATTGTGTCTGTAGAACTTATTTGTGCTGAAAAATAGTCAAAAAAAGATTAAAATTTTTTAACAAATTTCAAAATGGGTAACAAAGGAAAAACCCGAAGAAAAAAGTATTTGAGTTGATTAAAGCAATATTATAAACAAGTAAAATATTTCATTTGTTCATGATTTTATTCGGGTTAAATCTGTACTTCCGAATTGATAAAGGTATTTAAAAGTTAATGTGTGTAAAGTGGACACCTCATTTACGTTGCCATAAACAACGAATACTTCGTGTGCACACTGGAGAGCCACACTGTCGCACATAAAGCAGCAACTTGCAATAGAAGTGCCCCCAGTATCGACCTTCAGTTGTTAAATACAAGACTTGAACTTTCAGACGAAGCCCGGTTTCTCGGTGTGATCTAACATGTACACAAAATTAATATTGACCAACGCATAATTCCATTAAAGCTAGTAAACAAACAAATCTGCAAAAAATGCAACGCGGTTAAAATCCGGGGAGTTCGTAACTCAAACTATAGAAGACGTTCAAGCGACAAGGGCACACAATATGGAATCAATGCTGCCAACCGCCTGTTTGAAGCAAACATTCTTAAACTACAGCTGTCCAAAACCACGACCTGCGTGCTCCATTGCGCCTTATTTGATATACATATTGAACGACTCCACGAATTAGCAAATATCCAAATGATAGGAAGCAATTTAAAACCAATGTTGACAAACACTCTAAACTGGCTACGTAGCATGGAATTGAAAGCCCATCAAATGCTCAAAAACAAATCAAATCTAAATTTAAAACTGAAATGAAAAGATTTCCTTCTTAAAAATTTACTCACCTTAAAGGACAAATATAAAAAAAAATAATGATGAGCATCGATAAACAATTGAAGATGTTAGGCCACGTTTTAGCTCAAAATGCCCTGTATATTTAAAGTTTAGAGTGATGATTTGCATTTGTCTGTCGTTTATTTGGGGTATCGCGACTCTTTCAACAACCAGGGTTATATTGTGTCGGATGGAGGCAACCAGAGGTCCCGGAAAGAAACATTTTGCACAGCAGATATACACAGTCTTACCCGTCAAATTCTTAAACTGGCAAAAACAGAATGAGCATTGGCTGACGCCAAGTGTACCATTAATGTGCTGAAGGCCTTTGCACACTACACCAAGCTGCTCACGCTTGGGCAGTTGTAATTAAGGACCTTACCAAGTATAAAACACAAATAAAATTCAATGCTCGTGATGGTGATTATTTTATATTATTATTAGGGTTTAACGACACATTAACAGCCAGGGTCATATCATGTCGGTGACAGTTTTACGGGTGGAGGAAGCCGGAGTACCCGGAGAGAACCACCGAGCAACGACGAGCAGCTGTCAGCTCTCCAACATCGTAACTCTGCACCGCGGCACAGGCAGGGTTAGATTGGTTGAAGACATGCGCACCGTCGACGTGCAGTACGCCTTAGTACACAGCGTCATCGTGCCCCCATGTTGGCAATTGGCGTGATGGTGATTAAACGGGTCTCATGTTAGTTGTATTCTTTCTGTTCGTCACGTGGTTTATTTATTAAGCACAGTAGGGAATATTCACAATCTTTTACTTTAAGGAAGTCATTAAATTTATCCTACAGTCATGCAGCACAAACATAAGGCTTGGACTGATAGTAATTCTACTCTCGTCATTTGACTTTTTAAATTTTGCAACGCAACAGCGCAGCAACCCACACAGCAGAGTCCATACAAAAGTGTCTGTCTGTTTTGGGCATTTGGTTGTTTTCCAACATTGTCGTTTAAATGTAAGGATTGTGAAGTATCCCAGCCTATGACAAGTTAATTTTCGAAGGAATGCTCTATAAATGAAGACAGCAACCAAAACAAAGTGAAAAATGTATATGTTAAAATAATGAATAAAGCTTGGTAACAGTGAGATTTGAACCCATGTCACACTGCACACGTCTTTAACAGTGAAGTGAACGCTTTAGCTTACTGAGCTACATCCCCGTTTGTTCTAAAGTGACAAGACATAAACAAAGAAATTAATTTTTAACATCTCCATCTTTCTGTTTTCAGAAGACATAATAATATCAAATTAAGAACACACTAGGAGAAATGTGGAAAAGATGCTAGTTTTTAATAGAAAAAGGGTTTATCCATCGAAATAAAACAGTGATAAGTTACAGTTTAAGCCAACGTAAACACTGAGCAGACGATTTTTTTAGGATTTGTTCATTCGCCCTAGCCGGTGAAACATTATCATTGAAAACAAATTTACTATAAATAATTACAAGTCGCTAATGTTTGGAACCTACCTAGTTACCAAAAGTCATCTTCTGGGGCCAAAATATAAGCACAAATATTTCCAAAAAGAATGAATGGAATATGCTGATATTCAGAGCCGAAATTCAAAATGTGCTGAAAAAGAGGAAGAGCATTCTTTTCCCTCGAAAATCTTATTTATAAAAAAACACATTTTCGAGAATTTGTGAAATTTTACCAATTGGTCACTCATTTTTTACCCCTATCCATATTCTTGTCCAAACGTTCAATCTATTGCGAGTCGCGTTACGTATGTTTCTGGAGTACAGAAGCACCAACACATCACTTACATTGACATTTCTGACAATTCGAGGACACTCCTGTGTATGGAACAGAACACTATGTTTAGGAAAAAACGTATTTGCAGTTCCAAAAGCCGAACATTGATGCAACACTGGGTAATGAACCACTAAAAAATCCCATTGAACACAGTGCTAACCTTTGACTCTCTGTACAACATACCAAGTTGTTTTGCAAAAAATACATATAAATCCACAAGGTACATCATCTCTTAAAAAAAACTGGAACAAATATATGTTGCCACATTGAATTTCAATTTAAAATTCGAATTTTCAGTACTACCCTATGGTCCTGCACTGAATGGCATTGACACTATTTTTTCATGCTTCATGTTTTTGAGAGATTCTCACACATTCCGGGAGAAAATTGCAAACAAACTTCTTAACCATTCCTAAAGATGACAAATGTTTTTTAATTAATGGTTTCAAATCACACTGATATTGAACCAATCAGCCAATCGGGCCTATTTAATCCTACTCACACTTTGGGTGTTAAATGCTCCACGTCACGTGTTCACCAATTTAGTGGTTCATAACCACTATTTGTTTACTGGATCTAAAGGTCAAACTCAGTATTTAAGCCGAAACCCAGACCATATTATAAGAACAAAGTAGTGAAGTTTAGTTTATTGTTTTCAGTTACTTGGTACTTTCAGAGAATCAACATCCGAGGCTTAGGACACAGTGCCTATAGCAGTATTAAAGCAGAACTTGTCCATCTCAGTAAAGAAACACGGCAGTAGTTCCCCGGGGCCCAGGAGAATACACCCACGTGCACTCTCATAAACACAGATGCTTAATTATATAGTTTCGTGAATGCTTTCCTCAGTCGTTAGCGCCAATGTGTGTGAAGTGAAAGGGGATGAAAGGGTGGGCGAAATCAAACATATTTTAGTTTATTGTTTACGATTGCGTGGGCCTTTCAGAGGCACTGGGTCGAGTTATACCAGTAAAACAGAACTCGTGCAACTCAATAAACAAAAACTGCCGTAGGCCCCCTGGTGCGACATTTTTGTAAATTATTTTCTCAGTCTATGTACGTGACGGGGGTGGATGCATGCGTGGTTGAGTGGTGGATGACAGGGTGGCTGGATGAAAGGGTGGGTGTAACCAAACAGTTAAGACGAGCCCCCCCCCCCCCCCCCCCCCACACACACACACACTCCTGGGAGGTATCAAGGTTGACAGTCTGAGAAGCAGAACTTGTCCAACTCAGTAAACAAAAACTGCTGCAGGACCCCGGGTGCGACATTTTTGTAAATTATTTTTTCTGTCTATGTAAATGTCGTACGTGCGAGTGTGCAAACAAACAGTTGATACAAGCCCCCAACCCTCCCCCCACCCCCTCCTCCTCACTCCTGGATGGTATCCAAGATGACAGTATCAGATTTATGGTACAAACACCCATATTGAAAATCTGCGTTCCTAATAACTCTAAAACACTTTGAGAAATGATCTTATTTGATACGTGGTCTTTTTCACTCTAAATTATCACTTGCACCCATTTTTGTGGTAGCCGCATTATATAAGAGAAATCGGGGCGCAGTGGCGTTGCGGTAACCGGTTCTCGTCAGATCACCGAAAATAAGCAACGTCGAGCCTGGTTAGTCCTCGGATGGGTGACCGTCTGAGCGATCGATTCGGGCTCCCGCGTTGTGTCCTTGAGCAAGGCACTTAACTCCGATTGTCCGCATGGGGGCACGATGGCGTCGTGTACAAAGGCGGACTGCACGTCGATGGTGCGCATGCCTTCAGCAAATCTAACCCTGCCTGTGCTGCAGTGTGTAGTTACAATGTTGGGGAGCTGACAGTTACTGGTCGTTTCTCGGTGGTTCTCTCCGGGTACTCCAGCATCACTCACCTCTAATACGGTCACAGTCATGATTAGCCATTGTGCATAAGTATGTGACCTTAAACAGCAATAAATAAAAAAATAAATAAATGAATAAATGTATAAAAGAAATGTACATCCCTTAATTTCAACTAAACAATTAGGAAAATATACTTGATGGGGGTCGGAAACATATATCCTTTTCATTTATTACCCTACACACCCTTATCTACATACATGTTATTACTATTAGAAATATATCTCATATCCCAAAGCAACCCAGCCCAACTAGGTCCTCTGTAAGAAAAAAAATAAAACATTAAACTTGGGGGAAATAATCTTCTTGAATGCCTCATCTGGCTGATATAGAAAATACATTGCTATTTTCGGCTTCTTTGGTCGTAGGTGAGAAAATTAAAATCTGTTTCTGAACTCTTCACTTCCAAGTCGGTGCAGAGGGCGTCCTGTAAAATAGAAGTCCTGAAAACAAGTGCTTAACATTGAAAGTTTAGTTTCTATCAGCTGTAACTATCATATTCCTAACTGATAGAACTCTTGGGGCATGAACTGAAGATTATTCAGTCTGCTCAGACCCTATATGGATGCATTCTATTGGAAGAGTTGTCTTCCTTTCCACATATTATTCCATTCAAATCCCTTATCCGAATTTAATAATGTAGTGAAAAGGAATAGTGTGTGCGAACGTGATTTATCCTCTGGGTATCACGGCCTTAAAAGTTGAATTCACAGTGGCAGGTATTGCTGCTTTCGAGTTAACTTATTTAGTCAGAACAAGCCATTTCAGCCGGATGAAAAGTGAAAACGAAGGTAATTGTGTCTGTAGAAGTTATTTGTGCTGAAAAATAGTCAAAAAAAGATTAAATTTTTTTAACAAATTTCAAAATGGGTAACAAAGGAAAAACCCGAAGAAAAAAGTATTTGAGTTGACTAAACCAATATTATAAAGAAGTAAAATATTTCATTTGTTCATTATTTTATTCGGGTTAAATCTGTACTTCCGAATTGATAAAGGTATTTAAAAGTTAATGTGTGTAAAGTGGACACCTCATTTACGTTGCCATAAACAACGAATACTTCGTGTGCACACTGGAGAGCCACACTGTTGCGCATAAATCAGCAACTTGCAATAGAAGTGCCCCCAATATCGACCTTCAGTTGTTAAATACAAGGCTTGAACTTTCCGACGAAGCCCGGTTTCTCGGTGTGATCTAACATGTACACAAAATTAATATTGACCAACGCATAATTCCATTAAAGCTGTTAAACAAACAAATCTGCAAAAAATGCAACGCGGTTAAAATCCGAGGAGTTCGTAACTCAAACTATAGAAGGCGTTCAAGCGACAAGGGCACACAATATGGAATCAATGCTGCCAACCGCCTGTTTGAAGTAAACATTCTTAAACTACAGCTGTCCAAAACCACGACCTGCGTGCTCCATTGCGCCTTATTTGATATACATATTGAATGACTCCACGAATTAGCAAATATCCAAATGATAGGAAGCAATTTAAAACCAATGTTGACAAACACTCTAAACTGGCTACGTAGCGTGGAATTGAATGCCCATCAAATGCTCAAAAACAAAACAAATCTAAATTTAAAACTGAAATGAAAAGATTTCCTTCTTAAAAATTTAATCACCTTAAAGGACAAATATAAAAAAAAATAATGATGAGCATCGATAAACAATTGAAGATGTTAGGCCACGTTTTAGCTCAAAATGCCCTGTATATTTAAAGTTTAGTGTGATGATTTGCATTTGTCTGTCGTTTATTTGGGGTATCGCGACTCTTTCAACAACCAGGGTTATATTGTGTCGGATGGAGGCAACCAGAGGTCCCGGAAAGAAACATTTTGCACAGCAGATATACACAGTCTTACCCGTCAAATTCTTAAACTCGCAAAAACAGAATGAGCATTGGCTGACGCCAAGTGTACCATTAATGTGCTGAAGGCCTTTGCACACTACACCAAGCTGCTCACGCTTGGGCAGTTGTAATTAAGAACCTTACCAAGTATAAAACACAAATAAAATTCAATGCTCGTGATGGTGATTTTTTTATTATTATTATTAGGGTTTAACGACACATTAACAGCCAGGGTCATATCATGTCGGTGACAGTTTTACGGGTGGAGGAAGCCAGAGTACCCGGAGAGAACCACCGAGCAACGACGAGCAGCTGTCAGCTCTCCAACATCGTAACTGTGAACTCTGCACCGCGGCACAGGCAGGGTTAGATTGGTTGAAGACATGCGCACCATCGACGTGCAGTACGCCTCAGTACACAGCGTCATCGTGCCCCCATGTTGGCAATTGGCGTGATGGCGATTAAAGGGGTCTCATGTTAGTTGTATTCTTTCTGTTCGTCACATGGTTTATTTATTAAGCACAGTAGGGAATATTCACAATCTTTTACTTTAAGGAAGTCATTAAATTTATCCTACAGTCATGCAGCACAAACATAAGGCTTGGACTGATAGTAATTCTACTCTCGTCATTTGACTTTTTAAATTTTGCAACGCAACAGCGCAGCAACCCACACAGCAGAGTCCATACAAAAGTGTCTGTCTGTTTGGGGCATTTGGTTGTTTTCCAACATTGTCGTTTGTATGTAAGGATTGTGAAGTATCCCAGCCTATGACAAGTTAATTTTCGAAGGAATGCTCTATAAATGAAGACAGCAACCAAAACAAAGTGAAAAATGTATATGTTAAAATAATGAATAAAGCTTGGTAACAGTGAGATTTGAACCCATGTCACACTGCACACGTCTTTAACAGTGATGTGAACGCTTTAGCTTTCTGAGCTACATCCCCGTTTGTTCTAAAGTGACAAGACATAAACAAAGAAATTAATTTTTAACATCTCCATCTTTCTGTTTTCAGAAGACATAATAATATCAAATTAAGAACACACTAGGAGAAATGTGGAAAAGATGCTAGTTTTTAATAGAAAAAGGGTTTATCCATCGAAATAAAACAGTGATAAGTTACAGTTTAAGCCAACGTAAACACTGAGCAGACGATTTTTTTAGGATTTGTTCATTCGCCCTAGCCGGTGAAACATTATCATTGTACACAAATTTACAATAAATAATTACAAGTCGCTAATGTTTGGAACCTATCTAGTTACGAAAAGTCATCATCTGGGGCCAAAATATAAGCACAAATATTTCCAAAAAGAATGAATGGAATATGCTGATATTCAGAGCCGAAATTCAAAATGTGCTGAAAAAGAGGAAGAGCATTCTTTTCCCTCGAAAATCTTATTTACAAAAAAACACATTTTCGAGAATTTGTGGAATTTTACCAATTGGTCACTCATTTTTTACCCCTATCCATATTCTTGTCCAAACGTTCAATCTATTTCGAGTCGCGTTACGTATATTTCTGGAGTACAGAAGCACCAACACATCACTTACATTGACATTTCTGACAATGCGAGTACACTCCTGTGTATGGAACAGAACACTATGTTTAGGAAAAAACGTATTTGCAGTTCCAAAAGCCGAACATTGATGCAACACTGGGTAATGAACCACTAAAAAATCTCATTGAACACAGTGCTAACCTTTGACTCTCTGTACAACATACCAAGTTGTTTTGCAAAAAATACATATAAATCCACAAGGTACATCATCTCTTAAAAAAAACTGGAACAAATATATGTTGCCACATTGAATTTCAATTTAAAATTCGAATTTTCAGTACTACCCTATGGTCCTGCACTGAATGGCATTGACACTATTTTTTCATGCCTCATGTTTTTGAGAGATTCTCACACATTCCGGGAGAAAATTGCAAACAAACTTCTTAACCATTCCTAAAGAGGACAAATGTTTTTTTTTTAATTAATGGTTTCAAATCACACTGATATTGAACCAATCAGCCAATTGGGCCTATTTAATCCTACTCACAACTTTGGGTGTTAAATGCTCCAAGTCACGTGTTCACCAATTTAGTGGTTCATAACCACTATTTGTTTACTGGATCTAAAGGTCAAACTCAGTATTTAAGCCGAAACCCAGACCATATTATAAGAACAAAGTAGTGAAGTTTAGTTTATTGTTTTCAGTTACTTGGTACTTTCAGAGAATCAACATCCGAGGCTTAGGACACAGTGCCTATAGCAGTATTAAAGCAGAACTTCTCCATCTCAGTAAAGAAACGCGGCAGTAGTTCCCCGGGGCCCAGGAGAATACACCCACGTGCACTCTCATCAACACACATGCTTAATTATATAGTTTCGTGAATTCTTTCCTCAGTCGCTAGCGCCAATGTGTGTGAAGTGAAACGGGATGAAAGGGTGGGCGAAATCAAACATATTTTAGTTTATTGTTTACGATTGCGTGGGCCTTTCAGAGGCACTGGGTCAAGTTATACCAGTAAAACAGAACTCGTGCAACTCAATAAAGAAAAACTGCTGTAGGCCCCCTGGTGCGACATTTTTTAAAATTATTTTCGCAGTCTATGTACGTGTCGGGGGTGGATGCATGCGTGGTTGAGTGGTGTATGACAGGGTGGTTGGATGAAAGGGTGGGTGTAACCAAACAGTTAAGACGAGCCCCCCCCCCCCCCCCCCCCCCGCACACACACACACAAACACACTCCTGGGAGGTATCAAGGTTGACAGTCTGAGAAGCAGAACTTGTCCAACTCAGTAAACAAAAACTGCTGCAGGAGCCCGGGTGCGACATTTTTGTAAATTATATTTTCTGTCTATGTAAATGTCGTACGTGTGTGCGTGTAAACAAACAGTTGATACAAGCCCCCAACCCTCCCCCACCCCCTCCTCCTCACTCCTGGATGGTATCCAAGATGACAGCATCAGATTTATGGTACAAACACCCATCTTGAAAATCTGCGTTCCTAATAACTCTAAAACTCTTTGAGAAATGATCTTATTTGAGACGTGGTCTTTTTCACTCTAAATTATCACTTGCACCCATTTTTGTGGTAGCCGCATTATATAAGAGAAATCGGGGCGCAGTGGCGTTGCGGTAACCGGTTCTTGTCAGATCACCGAAAATAAGCAACGTCGAGCCTGGTTAGTCCTCGGATGGGTGACCGTCTGAGCGATCGATTCGGGCTCCCGCGTTGTGTCCTTGAGCAAGGCACTTAACTCCGATTGTCCGCATGGTGGCACGATGGCGTCGTGTACAGAGGCGGACTGCACGTCGACGGTGTGCATGCCTTCAGCAAATCTAACCCTGCCTGTGCTGCAGTGTGTAGTTACAATGTTGGGGAGCTGACAGTTACTGGTCGTTTCTCGGTGGTACTCTCCGGGTACTCCGGCATCCCTCACCTCTAATACGGTCACAGTCATGATTAGCCATTGTGCATAAGTATGTGACCTTAAACAGCAATAAATAAAAAAATAAATAAATGAATAAATGTATAAGAGAAATGTACATCCCTTAATTTCAACCAAACAATTAGGAAAATATACTTGATGGGGGTCGGAAACATATATCCTTTTCATTTATTACCCTACACACCCTTATCTAAATACATGTTATTACTATTAGAAATATATCTCATATCCCAAACCAACCCAGCCCATCTAGGCCCTCTGTAAGAAAAAAAATAAAACATTAAACTTGGGGGAAATAATCTTCTTGAATGCCTCATCTGGCTGATACAGAAAATACATTGCTATTTTCGGCTTCTTTGGTCGTAGCTGAGAAAATTAAAATCAGTTTCTGAACTCTTCGCTTCCAAGTCGGTGCAGAGGGCGTCCTGTAAAATAGAAGTCCTGAAAACAAGTGCTTAACATTGAAAGTTTAGTTTCTATCAGCTGTAACTATCATATTCCTAACTGATAGAACTCTTGCGGCATGAACTGAAGATTATTTAGTCTGCTCAGACCATATATGGATGCATTCTATTGGAAGAGTTGTCTTCCTTTCCACATATTATTCCATTCAAATCCCTTATCCGAATTTAATAATGTAGTGAAAAGTGATAGTGTGTGCGAACGTGATTTATGCTTTGGGTATCACGGCCTTAAAAGTTGAATTCACAGTGGCAGGTATTGCTGCTTTCGAGTTAACTTATTTAATCAGAACAAGCCATTTCAGCCGGATGAAAAGTGAAAACGAAGGTAATTGTGTCTGTAGAACTTATTTGTGCTGAAAAATAGTCAAAAAAAGATTAAAATTTTTTAACAAATTTCAAAATGGGTAACAAAGGAAAAACCCGAAGAAAAAAGTATTTGAGTTGATTAAAGCAATATTATAAACAAGTAAAATATTTCATTTGTTCATGATTTTATTCGGGTTAAATCTGTACTTCCGAATTGATAAAGGTATTTAAAAGTTAATGTGTGTAAAGTGGACACCTCATTTACGTTGCCATAAACAACGAATACTTCGTGTGCACACTGGAGAGCCACACTGTTGCACATAAAGCAGCAACTTGCAATAGAAGTGCCCCCAGTATCGACCTTCAGTTGTTAAATACAAGACTTGAACTTTCAGACGAAGCCCGGTTTCTCGGTGTGATCTAACATATACACAAAATTAATATTCACCAACGCATAATTCCATTAAAGCTAGTAAACAAACAAATCTGCAAAAAATGCAACGCGGTTAAAATCCGGGGAGTTCGTAACTCAAACTATAGAAGGCGTTCAAGCGACAAGGGCACACAATATGGAATCAATGCTGCCAACCGCCTGTTTGAAGCAAACATTCTTAAACTACAGCTGTCCAAAACCACGACCTGCGTGCTCCATTGCGCCTTATTTGATATACCTATTGAACGACTTCACGAATTAGCAAATATCGAAATGATAGGAAGCAATTTAAAACCAATGTTGACAAACACTCTAAACTGGCTACGTAGCGTGGAATTGAAAGCCCATCAAATGCTCAAAAACAAATCAAATCTAAATTTAAAACTGAAATGAAAAGATTTCCTTCTTAAAAATTTACTCACCTTAAAGGACAAATATAAAAAAAAATAATGATGAGCATCGATAAACAATTGAAGATGTTAGGCCACGTTTTAGCTCATTATGCCCTGTATATTTAAAGTTTAGAGTGATGATTTGCATTTGTCTGTCGTTTATTTGGGGTATCGCGACTCTTTCAACAACCAGGGTTATATTGTGTCGGATGGAGGCAACCAGAGGTCCCGGAAAGAAACATTTTACACAGCAGATATACACAGTCTTACCCGTCAAATTCTTAAACTCGCAAAAACAGAATGAGCATTGGCTGACGCCAAGTGTACCATTTATGTGCTGAAGGCCTTTGCACACTACACCAAGCTGCTCACGCTTGGGCAGTTGTAGTTAAGGACCTTACCAAGTATAAAACACAAATAAAATTCAATGCTCGTGATGGTGATTTTTTTTTATTATTATTAGGGTTTAACGACACATTAACAGCCAGGGTCATATCATGTCGGTGACAGTTTTACGGGTGGAGGAAGCCGGAGTACCCGGAGAGAACCACCGAGCAACGACGAGCAGCTGTCAGCTCTCCAACATCGCAACTCTGCACCGCGGCACAGGCAGGGTTAGATTGGTTGAAGACATGCGCACCGTCGACGTGCAGTACGCCTTAGTACACAGCGTCGTCGTGCCCCCATGTTGGCAATTGGCGTGATGGTGATTAAACGGGTCTCATGTTAGTTGTATTCTTTCTGTTCGTCACATGGTTTATTTATTAAGCACAGTAGGGAATATTCACAATCTTTTAGTTTAAGGAAGTCATTAAATTTATCCTACAGTCATGCAGCACAAACATAAGGCTTGGACTGATAGTAATTCTACTCTCGTCATTTGACTTTTTAAATTTTGCAACGCAACGCAACAGCGCAGCAACCCACACAGCAGAGTCCATACAAAAGTGTCTGTCTGTTTGGGGCATTTGGTTGTTTTCCAACATTGTCGTTTGAATGTAAGGATTGTGAAGTATCCCAGCCTATGACAAGTTAATTTTCGAAGGAATGCTCTATAAATGAAGACAGCAACCAAAACAAAGTGAAAAATGTATATGTTAAAATAATGAATAAAGCTTGGTAACAGTGAGATTTGAACCCATGTCACACTGCACACGTCTTTAACAGTGAAGTGAACGCTTTAGCTTACTGAGCTACATCCCCGTTTGTTCTAAAGTGACAAGACATAAACAACGAAATTAATTTTTAACATCTCCATCTTTCTGTTTTCAGAAGACATAATAATATCAAATTAAGAACACACTAGGAGAAATGTGGAAAAGATGCTAGTTTTTAATAGAAAAAGGGTTTATCCATCGAAATAAAACAGTGATAAGTTACAGTTTAAGCCAACGTAAACACTGAGCAGACGATTTTTTTAGGATTTGTTCATTCGCCCTAGCCGGTGAAACATTATCATTGAACACAAATTTACTATAAATAATTACAAGTCGCTAATGTTTGGAACCTACCTACTTACGAAAAGTCATCATCTGGGGCCAAAATATAGGCACAAATATTTCCAAAAGGAATGAATGGAATATGCTGATATTCAGAGCCGAAATTCAAAATGTGCTGAAAAAGAGGAAGAGCATTCTTTTCCCTCGTAAATCTTATTTATAAAAAAAACACATTTTCGAGAATTTGTGAAATTTTACCAATTGGTCACTCATTTTTTACCCCTATCCATATTCTTGTCCAAACGTTCAATCTATTGCGAGTCGCGTTACGTATGTTTCTGGAGTACAGAAGCACCAACACATCACTTACATTGACATTTCTGACAATGCGAGGACACTCCTGTGTATGGAACAGAACACTATGTTTAGGAAAAAACGTATTTGCAGTTCCAAAAGCCGAACATTGATGCAACACTGGGTAATGAACCACTAAAAAATCCCATTGAACACAGTGCTAACCTTTGACTCTCTGTACAACATACCAAGTTGTTTTGCAAAAAATACATATAAATCCACAAGGTACATCATCTCTTAAAAAAAACTGGAACAAATATATGTTGCCACATTGAATTTCAATTTAAAATTCGAATTTTCAGTACTACCCTATGGTCCTGCACTGAATGACATTGACACTATTTTTTCATGCTTCATGTTTTTGAGAGATTCTCACACATTCCGGGAGAAAATTGCAAACAAACTTCTTAAACCTTCCTAAAGAGGACAAATGTTTTTTAATTAATGGTTTCAAATCACACTGATATTGAACCAATCAGCCGATCGGACCTATTTAATCCTACTCACAACTTTGGGTGTTAAATGCTCCAAGTCACGTGTTCACCAATTTAGTGGTTCATAACCACTATTTCTTAACTGGATCTAAAGGTCAAACTCAGTATTTAAGCCGAAACCCAGACCATATTATAAGAACAAAGTAGTGAAGTTTAGTTTATTGTTTTCAGTTACTTGGTACTTTCAGAGAATCAACATCCGAGGCTTAGGACACATTGCCTATAGCAGTATTAAAGCAGAACTTGTCCATCTCAGTAAAGAAACGCGGCAGTAGTTCCCCGGGGCCCAGGAGAATACACCCACGTGCACTCTCATAAACACACATTCTTAATTATATAGTTTCGTGAATGCTTTCCTCAGTCGCTAGCGCCAATGTGTGTGAAGTGAAAGGGGATGAAAGGGTGGGCGAAATCAAACATATTTTAGTTTATTGTTTACGATTGCGTGGGCCTTTCAGAGGCACTGGGTCCAGTTATACCAGTAAAACAGAACTCGTGCAACTCAATAAACAAAAACTGCTGTAGGCCCCCTGGTGCGACATTTTTGTAAATTATTTTCTCAGTCTATGTACGTGTCGGGGGTGGATGCATGTGTGGTTGAGTGGTGGATGACAGGGTGGTTGGATGAAAGGGTGGGTGTAACCAAACAGTTAAGACGAGCCCCCCCCCCCCCCCCCCCCCCACACACACACACTCCTGGGAGGTATCAAGGTTGACAGTCTGAGAAGCAGAACTTGTCCAACTCA
Source organism: Pictodentalium vernedei (assembly GCA_031216915.1). NCBI lineage: Eukaryota > Metazoa > Mollusca > Scaphopoda > Dentaliida > Dentaliidae > Pictodentalium > Pictodentalium vernedei. Next base: position 426,111,394 of record CM062292.1, read on the forward strand.
GTAAACAAAAACTGCTGCAGGTCCCCGGGTGCGACATTTTTGTAAATTATTTTTTCTGTCTATGTACGTGCGTGCGTGTAAACAAACAGTTGATACAAGCCCCCAACCCTCCCCCACCCCCTCCTCCTCACTCCTGGATGGTATCCAAGATGACAGTATCAGATTTATGGTACAAACACCCATATTGAAAATCTGCGTTCCTAATAACTCTAAAACACTTTGAGAAATGATCTTATTTGAGACGTGGTCTTTTTCGCTCTAAATTATCACTTGCACCCATTATTGTGGTAGCCGCATTATATAAGAGACATCGGGGCGCAGTGGCGTTGCGGTAACCGGTTCTCGTCAGATCACCGAAAATAAGCAACGTCGAGCCTGGTTAGTCCTCGGATGGGTGACCGTCTGTGCGATCGATTCGGGCTCCCGCGTTGTGTCCTTGAGCAGGGCACTTAACTCCGATTGTCCGCATGGGGGGCACGATGGCGTCGTGTACAAAGGCGGACTGAGCGTCGATGGTGCGCATGTCTTCAGCAAATCTAACCCTGCCTGTGCTGCAGTGTGTAGTTACAATGTTGGGGAGCTGACAGTTACTGGTCGTTTCTCGGTGGTACTCTCCGGGTACTCCGGCATCCCTCACCTCTAATACGGTCACAGTCATGATTAGCCATTGTGCATAAGTATGTGACCTTAAACAGCAATAAATAAATAAAAAATAAATAAATGAATAAATGTATAAGAGAAATGTACATCCCTTAATTTCAACCAAACAATTAGGAAAATATACTTGATGGGGGTCGGAAACATATATCCTTTTCATTTATTACCCTACACACCCTTATCTACATACATGTTATTACTATTAGAAATATATCTCATATCCCAAACCAACCCAGCCCATCTAGGCCCTCTGTAAGAAAAAAAATAAAACATTAAACTTGGGGGGAATAATCTTCTTGAATGCCTCATCTGGCTGATATAGAAAATACATTGCTATTTTCGGCTTCTTTGGTCGTAGGTGAGAAAATTAAAATCTGTTTCTGAACTCTTCGCTCCCAAGTCGGTGCAGAGGGCGTCCTGTAAAATAGAAGTCCTGAAAACAAGTGCTTAACATTGAAAGTTTAGTTTCTATCAGCTGTAACTATCATATTCCTAACTGATAGAACTCTTGGGGCATGAATTGAAGATTATTCAGTCTGCTCAGACCATATATGGATGCATTCTATTGGAAGAGTTGTCTTCCTTTCCACATATTATTCCATTCAAATCCCTTATCCGAATTTAATAATGTAGTGAAAAGGAATAGTGTGTGCGAACGTGATTTATGCTCTGGGTATCACGGCCTTAAAAGTTGAATTCACAGTGGCAGGTATTGCTGCTTTCGAGTTAACTTATTTAGTCAGAACAAGCCATTTCAGCCGGATGAAAATTGAAAACGAAGGTAATTGTGTCTGTACAAGTTATTTGTGCTGAAAAATAGTCAAAAAAAGATTAAAATTTTTTAACAAATTTCAAAATGGGTAACAAAGGAAAAACCCGAAGAAAAAAGTATTTGAGTTGACGAAACCAATATTATAAACAAGTAAAATATTTCATTTGTTCATGATTTTATTCGGGTTAAATCTGTACTTCCGAATTGATAAAGGTATTTAAAAGTTAATGTGTGTAAAGTGGACACCTCATTTACGTTGCCATAAACAACGAATACTTCGTGTGCACACTGGAGAGCCACACTGTTGCACATAAAGCAGCAACTTGCAATAGAAGTGCCCCCAGTATCGACCTTCAGTTGTTAAATACAAGACTTGAACTTTCAGACGAAGCCCGGTTTCTCGGTGTGATCTAAGATTGATACCTTGACTATGTGACAACCAGTAACAACTCTGTAAATGTGTCACGAAACATGGATCACCCATACAACTGTTTGACTTTCCGTCTAATAATGTTGCTGGGTGGAAAAATCTAAAGGCAGGCAACTTGTAATACTTCGTGAGAAAAGCCGTTCTCGCCTTTTTACGGTATATTAGTTTAATCGGTACCCGTTACATTGTCTATTTTAGGTCAGCACTACTGACCCGTAATTACGGCTCACTTCAAGGTTGAATGTCATTGCAATTGGGAAGATAACGGGATTTCTGCCCTTGTATTAAATTTTATATCAGATCTGTATCAGGAAAAATCTAAAGGCACGCAACATGTAATACTTCGTGAGAAAAGCCATTCTCGCCTTTTTACGGCATATTGGTTTAATCGGTACCCGTTACATTGTCTATTTTAGGTCAGCACTACTGACCCGCAATTACGGCACACTTCAATGTTGACTGTCATTGCAACTGGGAAGATAACGGGATTTCTGCCCTTGTATTAAATTTTATATAAGATCTGTATCAGGGGCGTTTGATGAATGTTAGCTTGTTTTCTCTAGCTTTGATTAGCATACAATGCTGTGAACCAAAACTAGTCGAAGTGACATCGCCTCACACTACATGGAATTATAACATTATTGTATTGTTGCAGCTGAGAAGGACACGTCGGATTCGTTCCGATTTCGAGTCAATGCATTTGGAAAAACAGGCCGATCAGCATTCAATAGTTAAAAGACAATGACATGTCGAACCAGCTCCCAACACATCGCGATTTTGGTAGTGATTGATTGAGGAATGAGTTTAGTTTGTACAGAGTTAGTCAACATCTTGCCCTAAACCCCAGGCTTCAAATAGTTAATCCACAAATGTACATGTATAAATTTCAGTTTTGTTTCTTTGTTTACTCATATGTTTACTTTTTCTTTAATTTTTGTTCCAGTGGTGATAACCATCAGTGCACTCTAAGGAAAAGGCTGCTCAAAAACCCAAACCGCCAATTTCTATCCCCGGAATACCCGCTGACTGATGAATTTAGGTTTTCACATTCTCGTAGTATTAAATATGGCGATTGACATAACCCAGTACCGACAGTCAGTGGGTATTTTCTACAACGTTCTTAATTCAATAAATCAAGACCACATTCACCAAACTTATGCAACACTCCATCTTAAAATCCGTCCACTTATATTCCATCTCTCATCATCTATAATTGTTATTATGATGTTGATTGTTATTCTCTGTGGTGATGTCCATCCAAATCCCGGTCCAGCTCATACGGGTTCTGTCAGTACCGATCAAAACACAATTTCAATTCTAAACTATAATATCCGTAGCATCCGTCATAAACTGCATAAGCTAGTAGATGAGATCGATGACTTTGACATTATTTGCTTTACAGAAACTCACTTGGATAATGACTTCAATATTGGTAATATATTGATCCCAAACTATTCGGTCCCCATTATACGTAACAGAAATCAGTACGGCGGGGGTATTGCGGTGTATTTTGCGGATCACATCACCTTCAAACAAATTGAAGACCTATCGTTTGATGATGATATTCTCTGGTTTGAAGTGGGCAACAAACAGAAATTCATCCTTTGTGTCACATACAGATCGGAGAGGGAATCGAGTGAAAATTATTGGCCTAACTTGCAGGAAAAAATAGAATTAGCCTTGGAAATAAATCCATCAGTTGTTTTGACTGGTGATATAAATTCTGACCTACTCGCGGAACGGAGTACGCTACAGTCTCTTATAACATTATTCAATTTGAAGAATGTTATATCTGAGCCCACTCGAATAGGAAAGACATCTCGAACCCTACTTGACCCTATAATTGTTAGTGACACAGTTACGATAGCTCACTCGGGCACGCTGGAATTAGGTTTATCCGACCATTTCGCAGTATATACTCATGTAGTTTGTGCACACCCTATTCAATCAACTGTCACCCGGGAGGTCTGGAATTATAAAAAAGGTGATTTCATAAAATTGAATAACCTTATAAACGAGACAGAATGGGAGAAACTAATATGCAGTGAGGAGAACATTAATGATGCTCTGTCAAACTTTGTTTCTACGTTTTTGGAACTTGCAGAAAAATGTATTCCACATACAAAAGTTATAATTAGGAAGTCTGATAAGCCGTGGTTTGATAGCACTATTAGAAGTACTATTCGTCTTCGTGATCGACTGCGTAAATTAGCTCTGAAAAGCAATAACCCAAACACATGGGCGAATATATAAAACTACCCGAAACAAAGTTAACAATATGAAAAAATTTGCCAAGGAACAATACTTAGAAAAAATAGATACCTCAATATCAGAAAACAACGACCAACGGCAATTTTGGCATAATGTTAAGATGTTTCAAAACAACTTTGCTTCCGATCCAGGAATACCGACGCTGAAAACTGATTCAGGTAACACACTTTTTGAAACCGACTATGAAAAAGCTAATATTTTAAACGAAGCATTTATTCAAAATAGTATGTTGAACTCGAATAGCAAACAACTACCCCCCTTCAAACGCAAATGTTCGAAATCATTTAACAAAATTTCTTTTACTCAGGAAGACATTATTCAGATTATCAATTCTCTTAAAACTAACAAAAGCAGCGGCCACGATGGTATTGGACATACAATGTTAAAGGAAACTAAATTTAGTGTAAGCAGACCTTTATTTCTGCTCTATTCTAAATCACTGGAGTTGTCGGAATTTCCTCTGGAGTGGAAATGTGCTGATGTGATCCCTCTTTATAAAAAAGGTGATCGTCAAGACCCCCAAAATTATCGACCTATCTCTTTATTGTGTTGTGTTGGTAAAATAATGGAGCGGGTTGTTTTTAAGGAAGTCTATAAATATTTTAAAGGCAACAACTTATTGTGTATGTGCCTTATTATTGTTAATTGGATATTGTAGATTTGTACACATTTGTCAGTTCTGTATTTGCTTAGTATACTGGTGAATAAAATATCTATCTATCTATCTATTTTATATATTACAGTCAGGCTTCCTTCCAAACAACAGCACCGTTTACCAATTACTAGAGATCTATCATAACCTTTGTGACGCAGTGGATAAAAACTTATATATATCTGGTGTCTTTTGTGATATTTCAAAGGCATTTGATAGAGTATGGCACGTAGGAATCATATATAAATTAAAACAGTACGGTATCTCGGGTCCTTTGCTCCGCTGGTTTCACAGCTATCTAAAAGACAGAAAACAGAGGGTAAAAATAAATGGTTACAATTCCAACTATAAGAAAGTCAATGCTGGAGTTCCACAGGGGTCGGTCCTAGGCCCGTTCCTGTTTCTTATATATATCAATGACATCGTCGACAAAATTGACTCGGTTACTCGCATGTTTGCCGATGACACGTGTCTGACAGAATCGTCCAATGACCCATGTAACGTCGAAGCAAAAATGAACGAGGAACTCATAAAAGTAAACGAATGGGCTAACACATGGCTTGTTTCGTTTAATGCAAAAAAGACGAAAGCAATCCTATTCACACTTAAGAAAAATATCTCGTCATTAAATATTCTGTTTAATGGCGAAACAATTGATTTTTGTAATTCTCACAAACATTTGGGTTTGACCTTAGAATCAAACCTGTCTTGGTCAGATCACATTGATAACATTTGTAAAAAGACTTGCTCGAGATTGTCCCAACTTAGAAAATTGAAGTATACTTTTAACAGAAAAATTCTTGAAAAAATATATCATGCATTCATATTACCGATTTTGGAATATGGTAGTTCTGTGTGGAGCGGTGCTCCTCAGTATCAATTAAATCGTATTGAAGATATTCACTACGAGGCAGCCCGAATAGTGAGCTGGTTGACAAGATCTGTCCCACGGGATCGACTTTTGTTGGAAGTTGGTTGGACTAGTCTGGAAAACAGGCGCCATGTTCACAAAATGTGTAACTTTTACAAAATCCTCACTGGGAATGCTCCGAACTTCCTCCACGAACTTTTACCATCTCGTGTCGCCGACATATCTCAATACAATTTACGAAACGCATCTAATTTTGTCCCTTATTTCTGTCGAACGGAACTCTTCAAACGATCATTTTTCCCTTCGTGTATTGAAGTGTGGAATACCCTACCGGAGGTTGTTCGAAACAGTCGGTCACTTGGGGAATTCAAAAAGTCCATCTCACCACCCTTGTGTAAGCCTCCAACATATTTTTCAACCGGTATAAGGAAATACAATATTATTCACTCAAAATTACGAACTGGATGTAGTGACCTTAATGGTGACAAATTCCGCAACTACATCTCAGATTCTCCATTTTGCTTATGTAACGATGGCGTTGAGGATGCAGAACATTATTTCTTCCTGTGTTCTTTAAATTCTGATATTCGCTGTATCCTCATAGATGATTTGTCGAAACTTACGCCCAACTGGAATTCATTGGATTTAATTTTATATGGAAACCCGTCATTACCCGAAAGCAGCAATGTATCAGTTTTCTTATCTGTTCAAAAATTTATTCGTGACTCGCAAGATTTGATGTACAGTTGCTGAATTAGCTGCGCCTCTCAGCAAGTCTGAGTGTCCCAAGGTAACACAGGTGATCTAACTTCCACTGTGCGTGTCCTCTCGCAGTGGGACCTGACAATCAATCTGTGTTAGGACAAAACGGTGGATGTCAGGTTAGTACGGACGAGGAATGAGCACGCAAACATTAACTGTCTCAAAAATGTTCTGTGGACGTTCCTTAGCGGCATTAAACTAAATTTAGAATTGAATAAATTGTGGGGGGGGGGGGGGGGGGGCGTCATCATCACTGGAATTTCTGTTGCTTTTTGTTTGTATTCTTTGATTTCAATCTGCTTTTACCCGTCTCTCCCTCTCTCTCTCTCTCTCTATCTCTCTCTCTCTCTCTCTATTCTCTCTTTCTTTATTTCTCTCTCTCTCTTTTGAGTTAACTTCTTTTGTGTATAATGTTTACATATTGTTATATTTTGTTCTGCCTGTTGTAATCTATTAATCTTTGTACAGGAGCGGAGGGTTTTCTAAGTGGTCAGCACTTTTCCTCCAATCCTGATTTGCATTGTTGAATGGCAAATAAAAATATGTTTAATCTAGTGAAAAGTGATAGTGTGTGCGAACGTGATTTATGTTCTGGGTATCACGGCCTTAAAAGATGAATTCAGAGTGGCAGGTATTGCTGCTTTCGAGTTAACTTATTTAATCAGAACAAGCCATTTCAGCCGGATGAAAAGTGAAAACGAAGGTAATTGTGTCTGTAGAACTTCTTTGTGCAGAAAAATAGTCAAAAAAGATTAAAAATTTTTAACAAATTTCAAAATGGGTAACAAAGGAAAAACCCGAAGAAAAAAGTATTTGAGTTGACTAAACCAATATTATAAACAAGTAAAATATTACATTTGTTCATGATTTTATTCGGGTTAAATCTGTACTTCCGAATTGATAAAGGTATTTAAAAGTTAATGTGTGTAAAGTGGACACCTCATTTACGTTGCCATAAACGACGAATACTTCGTGTGCACACTGGAGAGCCACACTGTTGCACATAAAGCAGTAACTTGCAATAGAAGTGCCCCCAGTATCGACCCTCAGTTGTTAAATACAAGACTTGAACTTTCCGACGAAGCCCGGTTTCTCGGTGTGATCTAACATGTACACAAAATTAATATTGACCAACGCATAATTCCATTAAAGCTAGTAAACAAACAAATCTGCAAAAAATGCAACGCGGTTAAAATCCGGGGAGTTCGTAACTCAAACTATAGAAGACGTTCAAGCGACAAGGGCACACAATATGGAATCAATGCTGCCAACCGCCTGTTTGAAGCAAACATTCTTAAACTACAGCTGTCCAAAACCACGACCTGCGTGCTCCATTGCGCCTTATTTGATATACATATTGAACGACTCCACGAATTAGCAAATATCCAAATGATAGGAAGCAATTTAAAACCAATGTTGACAAACACTCTAAACTGGCTACGTAGCGTGGAATTGAAAGCCCATCAAATGCTCAAAAACAAATCAAATCTAAATTTAAAACTGAAATGAAAAGATTTCCTTCTTAAAAATTTACTCACCTTAAAGGACAAATATAAAAAAAAATAATGATGAGCATCGATAAACAATTGAAGATGTTAGGCCACGTTTTAGCTCAAAATGCCCTGTATATTTAAAGTTAAGAGTGACGATTTGCATTTGTCTGTCGTTTATTTGGGGTATCGCGACTCTTTCAACAACCAGGGTTATATTGTGTCGGATGGAGGCAACCAGAGGTCCCGGAAAGAAACATTTTGCACAGCAGATATACACGGTCTTACCCGTCAAATTCTTAAACTGGCAAAAACAGAATGAGCATTGGCTGACGCCAAGTGTACCATTAATGTGCTGAAGGCCTTTGCACACTGCACCAAGCTGTTCACGCTTGGGCAGTTGTAATTAAGGACCTTACCAAGTATAAAACACAAATAAAATTCAATGCTCGTGATGGTGATTTTTTTTTATTATTATTAGGGTTTAACGACACATTAACAGCCAGGGTCATATCATGTCGGTGACAGTTTTACGGGTGGAGGAAGCCGGAGTACCCGGAGAGAACCACCGAGCAACGACGAGCAGCTGTCAGCTCTCCAACATCGTAACTCTGAACTCTGCACCGCGGCACAGGCAGGGTTAGATTGGTTGAAGACATGCGCACCATCGACGTGCAGTACGCCTTAGTACACAGCGTCATCGTGCCCCCATGTTGGCAATTGGCGTGATGGTGATTAAACGGGTCTCATGTTAGCTGTATTCTTTCTGTTCGTCGCATGGTTTACTTATTAAGCACAGTAGGGAATATTCACAATCTTTTACTTTAAGGAAGTCATTAAATTTATCCTACAGTCATGCAGCACAAACATAAGGCTTGGACTGATAGTAATTCTACTCTCGTCATTTGACTTTTTAAATTTTGCAACGCAACAGCGCAGCAACCCACACAGCAGAGTCCATACAAAAGTGTCTGTCTGTATGGGGCATTTGGTTGTTTTCCAACATTGTCGTTTAAATGTAAGGATTGTGATGTATCCCAGCCTATGACAAGTCAATTTTCGAAGGAATGCTCTATAAATGAAGATAGCAACCAAAACAAAGTGAAAAATGTATATGTTAAAATAATGAATAAAGCTTGGTAACAGTGAGATTTGAACCCATGTCACACTGCACACGTCTTTAACAGTGAAGTGAACGCTTTAGCTTACTGAGCTACATCCCGTTTGTTGTAAAGTGACAAAACATAAACAAAGAAATTAATTTTTAACATCTCCATCTTTCTGTTTTCAGAAGACATAATAATATCAAATTAAGAACACACTAGGAGAAATGTGGAAAAGATGCTAGTTTTTAATAGAAAAAGGGTTTACCCATCGAAATAAAACAGTGATAAGTTACAGTTTAAGCCAACGTAAACACTGAGCAGACGATTTTTTTAGGATTTGTTCATTCGCCCTAGCCGGTGAAACATTATCATTGAACACAAATTTACTATAAATAATTACAAGTCGCTAATGTTTGGAACCTACCTAGTTACGGAAACTCATCATCTGGGGCCAAAATATAAGCACAAATATTTCCAAAAAGAATGAATGGAATATGCTGATATTCAGAGCCGAAATTCAAAATTTGCTGAAAAAGAGGAAGAGCATTCTTTTCCCTCAAAAATCTTATTTATAAAAAAACACATTTTCGAGAATTTGTGAAATTTTACCAATTGGTCACTCATTTTACACCCCTATCCATATTCTTGTCCAAACGTTCAATCTATTGCGAGTCGCGTTACGTATGTTTCTGGAGTACAGAAGCACCAACACATCACTTACATTGACATTTCTGACAATGCGAGGACACTCCTGTGTATGGAACAGAACACTATGTTTAGGAAAAAACGTATTTGCAGTTCCAAAAGCCGAACATTGATGCAACACTGGGTAATGAACCACTAAAAAATCCCATTGAACACAGTGCTAACCTTTGACTCTCTGTACAACATACCCAGTTGTTTTGCAAAAAATACATATAAATCCACAAGGTACATCATCTCTTAAAAAAAAACTGGAACAAATATATGTTGCCACATTGAATTTCAATTTAAAATTCGAATTTCAGTACTACCCTATGGTCCTGCACTGAATTGCATTGACACTATTTTTTCATGCTTCATGTTTCTGAGAGATTCTCACACATTCCGGGAGAAAATTGCAAACAAACTTCTTAAACCTTCCTAAAGAGGACAAATGTTTTTTTTCAATTTATGGTTTCAAATCCCACTGATATTGAACCAATCAGCCAATCGGGCCTATTTAATCCTACTCACAACTTTGGGTGTTAAATGCTCCAAGTCACGTGTTCACCAATTTAGTGGTTCATAACCACTATTTGTTTACTGGATCTAAAGGTCAAACTCAGTATTTAAGCCGAAACCCAGACCATATTATAAGAACAAAGTAGTGAAATTTACTTTATTGTTTTCAGTTACTTGGTACTTTCAGAGAATCAACATCCGAGGCTTAGGACACAGTGCCTATAGCAGTATTAAAGCAGAACTTGTCCATATCAGTAAAGAAACGCGGCAGTAGTTCCCCGGGGCCCAGGAGAATACACCCACGTGCACTCTCATAAACACACATGCTCAATTATATAGTTTCGTGAATGCTTTCCTCAGTCGCTAGCGCCAATGTGTGTGAAGTGAAAGGGGATGAAAGGGTGGGCGAAATCAAACATATTTTAGTTTATTGTTTACGATTGCGTGGGCCTTTCAGAGGCACTGGGTCGAGTTATACCAGTAAAACAGAACTCGTGCAACTCAATAAACAAAAACTGCTGTAGGCCCCCTGGTGCGACATTTTTGTAAATTATTTTCTCAGTCTATGTACGTGTCGGGGGTGGATGCATGCGTGGTTGAGTGGTGGATGACAGGGTGGTTGGATGAAAGGGTGGGTGTAACCAAAGAGTTAAGACGAGCCCCCGCTCCCCCCCCCCCCCCCACACACACACACTCCTGGGAGGTATCAAGGTTGACAGTCTGAGAAGCAGAACTTGTCCAACTCAGTAAACAAAAACTGCTGCAGGACCCCGGGTGCGACATTTTTGTAAATTATTGTTTCTGTCTATGTAAATGTCGTACGTGCGTGCGTGTAAACAAACAGTTGATACAAGCCCCCAACCCTCCCCCCACACCCTCCTCCTCACTCCTGGATGGTATCCAAGATGACAGTATCAGATTTATGGTAGAAACACCCATATTGAAAATCTGCGTTCCTGATAACTCTAAAACACTTTGAGAAATGATCTTATTTGAGACGTGGTCTTTTTCACTCTAAATTATCACTTGCACCCATTTTTGTGGTAGCCGCATTATATAAGAGAAATCGGGGCGCAGTGGCGTTGCGGTAACCGGTTCTCGTCAGATCACCGAAAATAAGCAACGTCGAGCCTGGTTAGTCCTCGGATGGGTGACCGTCTGAGCGATCGATTCGGGCTCCCGCGTTGTGTCCTTGAGCAAGGCACTTAACTCCGATTGTCCGCATGGGGGCACGATGGCGTCGTGTACAAAGGCGGAGTGCACGTCGACGGTGCGCATGTCTTCAGCAAATCTAACCTTGCCTGTGCTGCAGTGTGTAGTTACAATGTTGGGGAGCTGACAGTTACTGGTCGTTTCTCCGTGGTTTTCTCCGGGTACTCCGGCATCCCTCACCTCTCATACGGTCACAGTCATGATTAGCCATTGTGCATAAGTATGTGACCTTAAACAGCAATAAATAAAAAAATAAATAAATGAATAAATGTATAAGAGAAATGTACATCCCTCAAATTTCAACTAAACAATTAGGAAAATATACTTGATGGGGGTCGGAAACATATATCCTTTTCATTTATTACCCTACACACCCTTATCTACATACATGTTATTACTATTAGAAATATATCTCATACCCCAAACCAACCCAGCCCATCTAGGCCCTCTGTAAGAAAAAAAAATAAAACATTAAACTTGGGGGAAATAATCTTCTTGAATGCCTCATCTGGCTGATATAGAAAATACATTGCTATTTTCGGCTTCTTTGGTCGTAGGTGAGAAAATTAAAATCTGTTTCTGAACTCTTCGCTTCCAAGTCGGTGCAGAGGGCGTCCTGTAAAATAGAAGTCCTGAAAACAAGTGCTTAACATTGTAAGTTTAGTTTCTATCAGCTGTAACTATCATATTCCTAACTGATAGAACTCTTGGGGCATGAACTGAAGATTATTCAGTCTGCTCAGACCATATATGGATGCATTCTATTGGAAGAGTTGTCTTCCTTTCCACATATTATTCCATTCAAATCCCTTATCCGAATTTAATAATGCAGTGAAAAGTGATAGTGTGTGCGAACGTGATTTATGCTCTGGGTATCACGGCCTTAAAAGTTGAATTCACAGTGGCAGGTATTGCTGCTTTCGAGTTAACTTATTTAATCACAACAAGCCATTTCAGCCGGATGAAAAGTGAAAACGAAGGTAATTGTGTCTGTAGAACTTATTTGTGCTGAAAAATAGTCAAAAAAAGATTAAAATTTTTTAACAAATTTCAAAATGGGTAACAAAGGAAAAACCCGAAGAAAAAAGTATTTGAGTTGACTAAACCAATATTATAAACAAGTAAAATATTTCAATTGTTCATTATTTTCTTCGGGTTAAATCTGTACTTCCGAATTGACAAAGGTATTTAAAAGTTAATGTGTGTAAAGTGGACACCTCATTTACGTTGCCATAAACAACGAATACTTCGTGTGCACACTGGAGAGCCACACTGTTGCACATAAAGCAGCAACTTGCAATAGAAGTGGCCCCAGTATCGACCTTCAGTTGTTAAATACAAGGCTTGAACTTTCCGACGAAGCCCGGTTTCTCGGTGTGATCTAACATGTACACAAAATTAATATTGACCAACGCATAATTCCATTAAAGCTAGTAAACAAACAAATCTGCAAAAAAAGCAACGCGGTTAAAATCCGGGGAGTTCGTAACTCAAACTATAGAAGGCGTTCAAGCGACAAGGGCACACAATATGGAATCAATGCTGCCAACCGCCTGTTTGAAGCAAACATTCTTAAACTACTGCTGTCCAAAACCACGACCTGCGTTCTCCATTGCGCCTTATTTGATATACATATTGAACGACTCCAAGAATTAGCAAATATCCAAATGATAGGAAGCAATTTAAAACCAATGTTGACAAACACTCTCAATTGGCTACCTAGCGTGGAATTGAAAGCCCATCAAATGCTCAAAAACAAATCAAATCTAAATTTAAAACTGAAATGAAAAGATTTCCTTCTTAAAAATTTACTCACCGTAAAGGACAAATATAAAAAAAATAATGATGAGCATCGATAAACAATTGAAGGTGTTAGGCCACGTTTTAGCTCAAAATGCCCTGTATATTTAAAGTTTAGAGTGATGATTTGCATTTGTCTGTCGTTTATTTGGGGTATCGCGACTCTTTCAACAACCAGGGTTATATTGTGTCGGATGGAGGCAACCAGAGGTCCCGGAAAGAAACATTTTGCACAGCAGATATACACAGTCTTACCCGTCAAATTCTTAAACTGGCAAAAACAGAATGAGCATGCGCTGACGCCAAGTGTACCATTAATTTGCTGAAGGCCTTTGCACACTACACTAAGCTGCTCACGCTTGGGCAGTTGTAATTAAGGACCTTACAAAGTATAAAACACAAATAAAATTCAATGCTCGTGATGGTGATTTTTTTATTATTATTATTAGGGTTTAACGACACATTAACAGCCAGGGCCATATCATGTCGGTGACAGTTTTACGGGTGGAGGAAGCCGGAGTACCCGGAGAGAACCACCGAGCAACGACGAGCAGCTGTCAGCCTTCCAACATCGTAACTCTGAACTCTGCACCGCGGCACAGGCAGGGTTAGATTGGTTGAAGACATGCGCACCATCGACGTGCAGTACGCCTTAGTACACAGCGTCATCGTGCCCCCATGTTGGCAATTGGCGTGATGGTGATTAAACGGGTCTCATGTTAGTCGTATTCTTTCTGTTCGTCGCGTGGTTTATTTATTAAGCACAGTAGGGAATATTCACAATCTTTTACTTTAAGGAAGTCATTAAATTTATCCTACAGTCATGCAGCACAAACATAAGGCTTGGACTGATAGTAATTCTACTCTCGTCATTTGACTTTTTAAATTTTGCAACGCAACAGCGCAGCCACCCACACAGCAGAGTCCATACAAAAGTGTCTGTCTGTTTGGGGCATTTGGTTGTTTTCCAACATTGTCGTTTAAATGTAAGGATTGTGAAGTATCCCAGCCTATGACAAGTTAATTTTCGAAGGAATGCTCTATAAATGAAGACAGCAACCAAAACAAAGTGAAAAATGTATATGTTAAAATAATGAATAAAGCTTGGTAACAGTGAGATTTGAACCCATGTCACACTGCACACGTCTTTAACAGTGAAGTGAACGCTTTAGCTTACTGAGCTACATCCCCGTTTGTTCTAAAGTGACAAGACATAAACAAAGAAATTAATTTTTAACATCTCCATCTTTCTGTTTTCAGAAGACATAATAATATCAAATTAAGAACACACTAGGAGAAATGTGGAAAAGATGCTAGTTTTTAATAGAAAAAGGGTTATCCATCGAAATAAAACAGTGATAAGTTACAGTTTAAGCCAACGTAAACACTGAGCAGACGATTTTTTTAGGATTTGTTCATTCGCCCTAGCCGGTGAAACATTATCATTGAACACAAATTTACTATAAATAATTACAAGTCGCTAATGTTTGGAACCTATCTAGTTACGAAAAGTCATCATCTGGGGCCAAAATATAAGCACAAATATTTCCAAAAAGAATGAATGGAATATGCTGATATTCAGAGCCGAAATTCAAAATATGCTGAAAAAGAGGAAGAGCATTCTTTTCCCTCGAAAATCTTATTTATAAAAAAACACATTTTCGAGAATTTGTGAAATTTTACCAATTGGTCACTCATTTTTTACCCCTATCCATATTCTTGTCCAAACGTTCAATCTATTGCGAGTCGCGTTACGTATGTTTCTGGAGTACAGAAGCACCAACACATCACTTACACTGACATTTCTGACAATGCGAGGACACTCCTGTGTATGGAACAGAACACTATGTTTAGGGAAAAACCTCTTTGCAGTTCCAAAAGCCGAACATTGATGCAACACTGGGTAATGAACCACTAAAAAATCCCATTGAACACAGTGCTCACCTTTGACTCTCTGTACAACATGCCAAGTTGTTTTGCAAAAAATACATATAAATCCACAAGGTACATCATCTCTTAAAGAAACTGGAACAAATATATGTTGCCACATTGAATTTCAATTTAAAATTCGAATTTTCAGTACTACCCTATGGTCCTGCACTGAATGGCATTGACACTATTTTTTCATGCTTCATGTTTTTGAGAGATTCTCACACATTCCGGGAGAAAATTGCAAACAAATTCTTAAACCATCCTAAAGAGGAGAAATGTTTTTTTTTTAATTAATGGTTTCAAATCCCACTGATATTGAACCAATCAGCCAATCGGGCCTATTTAATCCTACTCACAACTTGGGTGGTAAATGCTCCAAGTCACGTGTTCACCAATTTAGGGGTTCATAACCACTATTTGTTTACTGGATCTAAAGGTGAAACTCAGTATTTAAGCCGAAACCCAGACCATATTATAAGAACAGAGTAGTGAAGTTTAGTTTATTGTTTTCAGTTACTTGGTACTTTCAGAGAATCAACATCCGAGGCTTAGGACACAGTGCCTATAGCAGAATTAAAGCAGAACTTGTCCATCTCAGTAAAGAAGCGCGGCAGTAGTTCCCCGGGGCCCAGGAGAATACACCCACGTGCACTCTCATAAACACACATGCTTAATTATATAGTTTCGTGAATGCTTTCCTCAGTCGCTAGCGCCAATGTGTGTGAAATGAAAGGGGATGAAAGGGTGGGCGAAATCAAACATATTTTAGTTTATTGTTTACGATTGCGTGGGCCTTTCAGAGGCACTGGGTCCAGTTATACCAGTAAAACAGAACTCGTGCAACTCAATAAACAAAAACTGCTGTAGGCCCCCTGGTGCGACATTTTTGTAAATTATTTTCTCAGTCTATGTACGTGTCGAGGGTGGATGCATGCGTGGTTGAGTTGTGGATGACAGGGCGGTTGGATGAAAGGGTGGGTGTAACCAAACAGTTAAGACGAGCCCCCCCCCCCCCCCCCCCCCACACACACACTCCTAGGAGGTATCAAGGTTGACTCTGAGAAGCAAAACTTGTCCAACTCAGTAAACAAAAACTGCTGCAGGACCCCGGGTGCGACATTTTTGTAAATTATTTTTTCTGTCTATGTAAATGTCGTACGTACGTGCGTGCGTGTAAACAAACAGTTGATACAAGCCCCCAACCCTCCCCCCCCCCCACCCCCTCCTCCTCACTCCTGGATGGTATCCAAGATGACAGTATCAGATTTATGGTACAAACACCCATATTGAAAATCTGCGTTCCTAATAACTCTAAAACACTTTGAGAAATGATCTTATTTGAGACGTGGTCTTTTTCACTCTAAATTATCACTTGCACCCATTTTTGTGGTAGCCGCATTATATAAGAGAAATCGGGGCGCAGTGGCGTTGCGGTAACCGGTTCTCGTCAGATCACCGAAAATAACCAACGTCGAGCCTGGTTATTCCTCGGATGGGTGACCGTCTGAGCGATCGATTCGGGCTCCCGCGTTGTGTCCTTGAGCAAGGCACTTAACTCCGATTGTCCGCATGGGGGCACGATGGCGTCGTGTACAAAGGCGGAATGCACGTCGATGGTGCGCATGCCTTCAGCAAATCTAACCCTGCCTGTGCTGCAGTGTGTAGTTACAATGTTGGGGAGCTGACAGTTACTGGTCGTTTCTCGGTGGTTCTCTCCGGGTACTCCGGCATCCCTCACCTCTAATACGGTCACAGTCATGATTAGCCATTGTGCATAAGTATGTGACCTCAAACAGCAATAAATAAAAAAATAAATAAATGAATAAATGTATAAGAGAAATGTACATCCCTTAATTTCAACTAAACAATTAGGAAAATATACTTGATGGGGGTCGGAAACATATATCCTTTTCATTTATTACCCTACACACCCTTATCTACATACATGTTATTACTATTAGAAATATATCTCATATCCCAAACCAACCCAGCCCATCTAGGCCCTCTGTAAGAAAAAAAATAAAACATTAAACTTGGGGAAAATAATCTTCTTGAATGCCTCATCTGGCTGATAGAGAAAATACATTGCTATTTTCGGCTTCCTTGGTCGTAGGTGAGAAAATTAAAATCTGTTTCTGAACTCTTCGCTTCCAAGTCGGTGCAGAGGGCGTCCTGTAAAATAGAAGTCCTGAAAACAAGTGCTTAACATTGAAAGTTTAGTTTCTATCAGCTGTAACTATCATATTCCTAACTGATAGAACTCTTGGGGCATCAACTGAAGATTATTCAGTCTGCTCAGACCATATATGGAAGCATTCTATTGGAAGAGTTGTCTTCCTTTCCACATATTATTCCATTCAAATCCCTTATCCGAATTTAATAATGTAGTGAAAAGTGATAGTGTGTGCGAACGTGATTTATGCTCTGGGTATCACGGCCTTAAAAGTTGAATTCACAGTGGCAGGTATTGCTGCTTTCGAGTTAACTTATTTAATCAGAACAAGCCATTTCAGCCGGATGAAAAGTGAAAACGAAGGTAATTGTGTCTGTAGAACTTATTTGTGCTGAAAAATAGTCAAAAAAAGATTAAAATTTTTTAACAAATTTCAAAATGGGAAACAAAGGAAAAACCCGAAGAAAAAAGTATTTGAGTTGACTAAACCAATATTATAAACAAGTAAAATATTTCATTTGTTCACGATTTTATTCGGGTTAAATCTGTACTTCCGAATTGATAAAGGTATTTAAAAGTTAATGTGTGTAAAGTGGACACCTCATTTACGTTGCCATAAACAACGAATACTTCGTGTGCACACTGGAGAGCCACACTGTTGCACAGAAAGCAGCAACTTGCAAAAGAAGTGCCCCCAGTATCGACTGTCAGTTGTTAAATACAAGGCTTGAACTTTCCGACGAAGCCCGGTTTCTCGGTGTGATCTAACATGTAGACAAAATTAATATTGACCAACGCATAATTGCATTAAAGCTAATAAACAAACAAATCTGCAAAAAATGCAACGCGGTTAAAATCCGGGGAGTTCGTAACTCAAAATATAGAAGGCGTTCAAGCGACAAGGGCACACAATATGGAATCAATGCTGCCAACCGCCTGTTTGAAGCAAACATTCTTAAACTACAGCTGTACAAAACCACGACCTGCTGTCTCCATTGCGCCTTATTTGATATACATATTGAACGACTCCACGAATTAGCAAATATCCAAATGATAGGAAGCAATTTAAAACCAATGTTGACAAACACTCTAAACTGGCTACGTAGCGTGGAATTGAAAGCCCATCAAATGCTCAAAAACAAATCAAATCTAAATTTAAAACTGAAATGAAAAGATTTCCTTCTTAAAAATTTACTCACCTTAAAGGACAAATATAAAAAAAAATAATGATGAGCATCGATAAACAATTGAAGATGTTAGGCCACGTTTTAGCTCAAAATGCCCTGTATATTTAAAGTTTAGAGTGATGATTTGCATTTGTCTGTCGTTTATTTGGGGTATCGCGACTCTTTCAACAACCAGGGTTATACTGTGTCGGATGGAGGCAACCAGATGTCCGGATAGAAACATTTTGCACAGCAGATATACACAGTCTTACCCGTCAAATTCTTAAACTGGCAAAAACAAAATGAGCATTGGCTGACGCCAAGTGTACCATTAATGTGCTGAAGCCCTTTGCACACTACACCAAGCTGCTCACGCTTGGGCAGTTGTAATTAAGGACCTTATCAAGTATAAAACACAAATAAAATTCAATGCTCGTGATGGTGATTTTTTTATTATTATTATTAGGGTTTAACGACGCATTAACAGCCAGGGTCATATCATGTCGGTGACAGTTTTACGGGTGGAGGAAGCCGGAGTACCCGGAGAGAACCACCGAGCAACGACGAGCAGCTGTCAGCTCTCCAACATCGTAACTCTGAACTCTGCACCGCGGCACAGGCAGGGTTAGATTGGTTGAAGACATGCGCACCATCGACGTGCAGTACGCCTTAGTACACAGCGTCATCGTTCCCCCATGTTGGCAATTGGCGTGATTGTGATTAAACGGGTCTCATGTTAGTTGTATTCTTTCTGTTCGTCGCATGGTTTACTTATTAAGCACAGTAGGGAATATTCACAATCTTTTACTTTAAGGAAGTCATTAAATTTATCCTACAGTCATGCAGCACAAACATAAGGCTTGGACTGATAGTAATTCTACTCTCGTCATTTGACTTTTTAAATTTTGCAACGCAACAGCGCAGCAACCCACACAGCAGAGTCCATACAAAAGTGTCTGTCTGTTTGGGGCATTTGGTTGTTTTCCAACATTGTCGTTTAAATGTAAGGATTGTGAAGTATCCCAGCCTATGACAAGTTAATTTTCGAAGGAATGCTCTATAAATGAAGACAGCAACCAAAACAAAGTGAAAAATGTATATGTCAAAATAATGAATAAAGCTTGGTAACAGGGAGATTTGAACCCATGTCACACTGCACACGTCTTTAACAGTGAAGTGAACGCTTTAGCTTACTGAGCTACATCCCAGTTTGTTCTAAAGTGACAAGACATAAACAAAGAAATTAATTTTTAACATCTCCATCTTTCTGTTTTCAGAACAACATAATAATATCAAATTAAGAACACACTAGGAGAAATGTGGAAAAGATGCTAGTTTTTAATAGAAAAAGGGTTTATCCAGCGAAATAAAACAGTGATAAGTTACAGTTTAAGCCAACATAAACACTGAGCAGACGATTTTTTTTAGGATTTGTTCATTCGCCCTAGCCGGTGAAACATTATCATTGAACACAAATTTACTATAAATAATTACAAGTCGCTAATGTTTGGAACCTATCTAGTTACGAAAAGTCATCATCTGGGGCCAAAATATAAGCACAAATATTTCCAAAAAGAATGAATGGAATATGCTGATATTCAGAGCCGAAATTCAAAATGTGCTGAAAAAGAGGAAGAGCATTCTTTTCCCTCGAAAATCTTATTTATAAAAAAACACATTTTCGAGAATTTGTGAAATTTTACCAATTGGTCACTCATTTTTTACCCCTATCCATATTCTTGTCCAAACGTTCAATCTATTGCGAGTCGCGTTACGTATGTTTCTGGAGTACAGAAGCACCAACACATCACTTACATTGACATTTCTGACAATGCGAGGACACTCCTGTGTATGGAACAGAACACTATTTTTAGGAAAAAACGTATTTGCAGTTCCAAAAGCCGAACAATAATGCAACACTGGGTAATGAACCACTAAAAAATCCCATTGAACACAGTGCTAACCTTTGACTCTCTGTACAACATACCAAGTTGTTTTGCAAAAAATACATACAAATCCACAAGGTACATCATCTCTTAAAAAAAACTGGAACAAATATATGTTGCCACATTGAATTTCAATTTAAAATTCGAATTTTCAGTACTACCCTATGGTCCTGCACTGAATGGCATTGACACTATTTTTTCATGCTTCATGTTTTTGAGAGATTCTCACACATTCCGGGAGAAAATTGC
The DNA here is from genome assembly GCA_031216915.1 of Pictodentalium vernedei. NCBI lineage: Eukaryota > Metazoa > Mollusca > Scaphopoda > Dentaliida > Dentaliidae > Pictodentalium > Pictodentalium vernedei. Next base: position 426,132,086 of record CM062292.1, read on the forward strand.
AAACAAACTTCTTAAACCTTCCTAAAGAGGACAAATGTTTTTTTTTTTAATTAATGGTTTCAAATCCCTCTGATATTGAACCAATCAGCCAATCGGGCCTATTTAATCCTACTCACAACTTTGGGTGTTAAATGCTCCAAGTCACGTGTTCACCAATTTAGTGGTTCATAACCACTATTTGTTTACTGGATCTAAAGGTCAAACTCAGTATTTAAGCCGAAACCCAGACCATATTATAAGAACAAAGTAGTGAAGTTTAGTTTATTGTTTTCAGTTACTTGGTACTTTCAGAGAATCAACATCCGAGGCTTAGGACACATTGCCTATAGCAGTATTAAAGCAGAACTTGTCCATCTCAGTAAAGAAACGCGGCAGTAGTTCCCCGGGGCCCAGGAGAATACACCCACGTGCACTCTCATAAACACACATGCTTAATTATATAGTTTCGTGAATGCTTTCCTCAATCGCTAGCGCCAATGTGTGTGAAGTGAAAGGGGATGAAAGGGTGGGCGAAATCAAACATATTTTAGTTTATTGTCTACGATTGCGTGGGCCTTTCAGAGGCACTGGGTCCAGTTATACCAGTAAAACAGAACTCGTGCAACTCAATAAACAAAAACTACTGTAGGTCCCCTGGTGCGACATTTTTGTAAATTATTTTCTCAGTCTATGTACGTGTCGGGGGTGGATGCATGCGTGGTTGAGTGGTGGATGACAGGGTGGTTGGATGAAAGGGTGGGTGTAACCAAACAGTTAAGACGCCCCCCCCCCCCACACACACACACTTCTGGGAGGTATCAAGGTTGACAGTCTGAGAAGCAGAACTTGTCCAACTCAGTAAACAAAAACTGCTGCAGGACCCCGGGTGCGACATTTTTGTAAATTATTTTTTCTGTCTATGTAAATGTCGTACGTGCGTGCGTGCGTGTAAACAAACAGCTGATACAAGCCCCCAACCCTCCCCCCCCCCCCCACCCCGTCCTCCTCACTCCTGGATGGTATCCAAGATGACAGTATCAGATTTATGGTACAAACACCCATATTGAGAATCTGCGTTCCTAATAACTCTAAAACACTTTGAGAAATGATCTTATTTGAGACGTGGTCTTTTTCACTCTAAATTATCACTTGCACCCATTTTTGTGGTAGCCGCATTATATAAGAGAAATCGGGGCGCAGTGGCGTTGCGTTAACCGGTTCTCGTCAGATCACCGAAAATAAGCAACGTCCAGCCTGGTTATTCCTCGGATGGGTGACCGTCTGAGCGATCGATTCGGGCTCCCGCGTTGTGTCCTTGAGCAAGGCACTTAACTCCGATTGTCCGCATGGGGGCACGATGGCGTCGTGTACAAAGGCGGACTGCACGTCGATGGTGCGCATGCCTTCAGCAAATCTAACCCTGCCTGTGCTGCATTGTGTAGTTACAATGTTGGGGAGCTGACAGTTACTGGTCGTTTCTCTGTGGTTCTCTCCGGGTACTCCGACATCCCTCACCTCTAATACGGTCACAGTCATGATTAGCCATTGTGCATAAGTATGTGACCTCAAACAGCAATAAATAAAAAAATAAATAAATGAATAAATGTATAAGAGAAATGTACATCCCTTAATTTCAACTAAACAATTAGGAAAATATACTTGATGGGGGTCGGAAACATATATCCTTTTCATTTATTACCCTACACACCCTTATCTACATACATGTTATTACTATTAGAAATATATCTCATATCCCAAACCAACGCAGCCCATCTAGGCCCTCTGTAAGAAAAAAAATAAAACATTAAACTTGGGGGAAATAATCTTCTTGAATGCCTCATCTGGCTGGTATAGAAAATACATTGCTATTTTCGGCTTCTTTGGTCGTAGGTGAGAAAATTAAAATCTGTTTCTGAACTCTTCGCTTCCAAGTCGGTGCAGAGGGCGCCCTGTAAAATAGAAGTCCTGAAAACAAGTGCTTAACATTGAAAGTTTAGTTTCTATCAGCTGTAACTATCATATTCCTAACTGATAGAACTCTTGGGGCATGAACTGAAGATTATTTAGTCTGCTCAGACCATATATGGATGCATTCTATTGGAAGAGTTGTCTTCCTTTCCACATATTATTCCATTCAAATCCCTTATCCGAATTTAATAATGTAGTGAAAAGTGATAGTGTGTGCGAACGTGATTTATGCTCTGGGTATCACGGCCTTAAACGTTGAATTCACAGTGGCAGGTATTGCTGCTTTCGAGTTAACTTATTTAATCAGAACAAGCCATTTCAGCCGGATGAAAAGTGAAAACGAAGGTAATTGTGTCTGTAGAACTTATTTGTGCTGAAAAATAGTCAAAAAAAGATTAAAATTTTTTAACAAATTTCAAAATGGGTAACAAAGGAAAAACCCGAAGAAAAAAGTATTTGAGTTGACTAAACCAATATTATAAACAAGTAAAATATTTCATTTGTTCACGATTTTATTCGGGTTAAATCTGTACTTCCGAATTGATAAAGGTATTTAAAAGTTAATGTGTGTAAAGTGGACACCTCATTTACGTTGCCATAAACAACGAATACTTCGTGTGCACACTGGAGAGCCACACTGTTGCACAGAAAGCAGCAACTTGCAATAGAAGTGCCCCCAGTATCGACCGTCAGTTGTTAAATACAAGGCTTGAACTTTCCGACGAAGCCCGGTTTCTCGGTGTGATCTAACATGTAGACAAAATTAATATTGACCAACGCATAATTCCATTAAAGCTAATAAACAAACAAATCTTTAAAAAATGCAACGCGGTTAAAATCCGGGGAGTTCGTAACTCAAACTATAGAAGGCGTTCAAGCGACAAGGGCACACAATATGGAATCAATGCTGCCAACCGCCTGTTTGAAGCAAACATTCTTAAACTACAGCTGTACAAAACCACGACCTGCGTGCTCCATTGCGCCTTATTTGATATACATATTGAACGACTCCACGAATTAGCAAATATCCAAATGATAGGAAGCAATTTAAAACCAATGTTGACAAACACTCTAAACTGGCTACGTAGCGTGGAACTGAAAGCCCATCAAATGCTCAAAAACAAATCAAATCTAAATTTAAAACTGAAATGAAAAGATTTCCTTCTTAAAAATTTACTCACCTTAAAGGACAAATATAAAAAAAAATAATGCTGAGCATCGATAAACAATTGAAGATGTTAGGCCACGTTTTAGCTCAAAATGCCCTGTATATTTAAAGTTTAGAGTGATGATTTGCATTTGTCTGTCGTTTATTTGGGGTATCGCGACTCTTTCAACAACCAGGGTTATATTGTGTCGGATGGAGGCAACCAGATGTCCGGATAGAAACATTTTGCACAGCAGATATACACAGTCTTACCCGTCAAATTCTTAAACTGGCAAAAACAAAATGAGCATTGGCTGACGCCAAGTGTACCATTAATGTGCTGAAGGCCTTTGCACACTTCACCAAGCTGCTCACGCTTGGGCAGTTGTAATTAAGGACCTTACCAAGTATAAAACACAAATAAAATTCAATGCTCGTGATGGTGATTTTTTTATTATTATTATTAGGGTTTAACGACACATTAACAGCCAGGGTCATATCATGTCGGTGACAGTTTTACGGGTGGAGGAAGCCGGAGTACCCGGAGAGAACCACCGAGCAACGACGAGCAGCTGTCAGCTCTCCAACATCGTAACTCTGAACTCTGCACCGCGGCACAGGCAGGGTTAGATTGGTTGAAGACATGCGCACCATCGACGTGCAGTACGCCTTAGTACACAGCGTCATCGTGCCCCCATGTTGGCAATTGGCGTGATTGTGATTAAACGGGTCTCATGTTAGCTGTATTCTTTCTGTTCGTCGCATGGTTTATTCATTAAGCACAGTAGGGAATATTCACAATCTTTTACTTTAAGGAAGTCATTAAATTTATCCTACAGTCATGCAGCACAAACATAAGGCTTGGACTGATAGTAATTCTACTCTCGTCATTTGACTTTTTAAATTTTGCAACGCAACAGCGCAGCAACCCACACAACAGAGTACATACAAAAGTGTCTGTCTGTTTGGGGCATTTGGTTGTTTTCCAACATTGTCGTTTAAATGTAAGGATTGTGAAGTATCCCAGCCTATGACAAGTTAATTTTCGAAGGAATGCTCTATAAATGAAGACAGCAACCAAAACAAAGTGAAAAATGTATATGTTAAAATAATGAATTAAGCTTGGTAACAGTGAGATTTGAACCCATGTCACACTGCACACGTCTTTAACAGTGAAGTGAACGCTTTAGCTTACTGAGCTACATCCCAGTTTGTTCTAAAGTGACAAGACATAAACAAAGAAATTAATTTTTAACATCTCCATCTTTCTGTTTTCAGAACACATAATAATATCAAATTAAGAACACACTAGGAGAAATGTGGAAAAGATGCTAGTTTTTAATAGAAAAAGGGTTTATCCATCGAAATAAAACAGTGATAAGTTACAGTTTAAGCCAACATAAACACTGAGCAGACGATTTTTTTTAGTATTTGTTCATTCGCCCTAGCCGGTGAAACATTATCATTGAACACAAATTTACTATAAATAATCACAAGTCGCTAATGTTTGGAACCTATCTAGTTACGAAAAGTCATCATCTGGGGCCAAAATATAAGCACAAATATTTCCAAAAAGAATGAATGGAATATGCTGATATTCAGAGCCGAAATTCAAAATGTGCTGAAAAAGAGGAAGAGCATTCTTTTGCCTCGAAAATCTTATTTATAAAAAAACACATTTTCGAGAATTTGTGAAATTTTACCAATTGGTCACCCATTTTTTACCCCTATCCATATTCTTGTCCAAACGTTCAATCTATTGCGAGTCGCGTTAAGTATGTTTCTGGAGTACAGAAGCACCAACACATCACTTACATTGACATTTCTGACAATGCGAGGACACTCCTGTGTATGGAACAGAACACTATGTTTAGGAAAAAACGTATTTGCATTTCCAAAAGCCGAACAATAATGCAACACTGGGTAATGAACCACTAAAAAATCCCATTGAACACAGTGCTAACCTTTGACTCTCTGTACAACATACCAAGTTGTTTTGCAAAAAATACATATAAATCCACAAGGTACATCATCTCTTAAAAAAAACTGGAACAAATATATGTTGCCACATTGAATTTCAATTTAAAATTCGAATTTTCAGTACTACCCTATAGTCCTGCACTGAATGGCATTGACACTATTTTTTCATGCTTCATGTTTTTGAGAGATTCTCACACATTCCGGGAGAAAATTGCAAACAAACTTCTTAAACCTTCCTAAAGAGGACAAATGTTTTTTTTTTAATTAATGGTTTCAAATCCCTCTGATATTGAACCAATCAGCCAATCGGGCCTATTTAATCCTACTCACAACTTTGGGTGTTAAATGCTCCAAGTCACGTGTTCACCAATTTAGTGGTTCATAACCACTATTTGTTTACTGGATCTAAAGGTCAAACTCAGTATTTAAGCCGAAACCCAGACCATATTATAAGAACAAAGTAGTGAAGTTTAGTTTATTGTTTTCAGTTACTTGGTACTTTCAGAGAATCAACATCCGAGGCTTAGGACACATTGCCTATAGCAGTATTAAAGCAGAACTTGTCCATCTCAGTAAAGAAACGCGGCAGTAGTTCCCCGGGGCCCAGGAGAATACACCCACGTGCACTCTCATAAACACACATGCTTAATTATATAGTTTCGTGAATGCTTTCCTCAGTCGCTAGCGCCAATGTGTGTGAAGTGAAAGGGGATGAAAGGGTGGGCGAAATCAAACATATTTTAGTTTATTGTCTACGATTGCGTGGGCCTTTCAGAGGCACTGGGTCCAGTTATGCCAGTAAAACAGAACTCGTGCAACTCAATAAACAAAAACTACTGTAGGTCCCCTGGTGCGACATTTTTGTAAATTATTTTCTCAGTCTATGTACGTGTCGGGGGTGGATGCATGCGTGGTTGAGTGGTGGATGACAGGGTGGTTGGATGAAAGGGTGGGTGTAACCAAACAGTTAAGACGCCACCCCCCCCCCCACACACACACACTTCTGGGAGGTATCAAGGTTGACAGTCTGAGAAGCAGAACTTGTCCAACTCAGTAAACAAAAACTGCTGCAGGACCCCGGGTGCGACATTTTTGTAAATTATTTTTTCTGTCTATGTAAATGTCGTACGTGCGTGCGTGTAAACAAACAGTTGATACAAGCCCCCACCCCCCCCCCCCACCCACACCCCCTCCTCCTCACTCCTGGATGGTATCCAAGATGACAGTATCAGATTTATGGTACAAACACCCATATTGAAAATCTGCGTTCCTAATAACTCTAAAACACTTTGAGAAATGATCTTATTTGAGACGTGGTCTTTTTCACTCTAAATTATCACTTGCACCCATTTTTGTGGTAGCCGCATTATACAAGAGAAATCGGGGCGCAGTGGCGTTGCGGTAACCGGTTCTCGTCAGATCACCGAAAATAAGCAACGTCGAGCCTGGTAAGTCCTCGGATGGGTGACCGTCTGAGCGATCGATTCGGGCTCCCGCGTTGTGTCCTTGAGCAAGGCACTTAACTTCGATTGTCCGCATGGGGGCACGATGGCGTCGTGTACAAAGGCGGACGGCACGTCGATGGTGCGCAGGCCTTCAGCAAATCTAACCCTGCCTGTGCTGCAGTGTGTAGTTACAATGTTGGGGAGCTGACAGTTACTGGTCGTTTCTTGGTGGTTCTCTCTGGGTACCCCGGCATCCCTCACCTCTAATACGGTCACTGTCATGATTAGCCATTGTGCATAAGTATGTGACCTTAAACAGCAATAAATAAAAAAATAAATAAATGTACATCCCTTAATTTCAACTAAACAATTAGGAAAATATACTTGATGGGGGTCGGAAACATATATCCTTTTCATTTATTACCCTACACACCCTTATCTACATACATGTTATTACTATTAGAAATATATCTCATATCCCAAACCAGCCCAGCCCATCTAGGCCCTCTGTAAGGAAAAAAATAAAACATTAAACTTGGGGGAAATAATCTTCTTGAATGCCTCATCTGGCTGATATAGAAAATACATTGCTATTTTCGGCTTCTTTGGTCGTAGGTGAGAAAATTAAAATCTGTTTCTGAACTCTTCGCTTCCAAGTCGGTGCAGAGGGCGTCCTGTAAAATAGAAGTCCTGAAAACAAGTGCTTAACATTGAAAGTTTAGTTTCTATAAGCTGTAACTATCCTATTCCTAACTGATAGAACTCTTGGGGCATGAACTGAAGATTATTCAGTCTGCTCAGACCATATATGGATGCATTCTATTGGAAGAGTTGTCTTCCTTTCCACATATTATTCCATTCAAATCCCTTATCCGAATTTAATAATGTAGTGAAAAGTGATAGTGTGTGCGAACGTGATTTATGCTCTGGGTATCACGGCCTTAAAAGTTGAATTCACAGTGGCAGGTATTGCTGCTTTCGAGTTAACTTATTTAATCACAACAAGCCATTTCAGCCGGATGAAAAGTGAAAACGAAGGTAATTGTGTCTGTAGAACTTATTTGTGCTGAAAAATAGTCAAAAAAAGATTAAAATTTTTTAACAAATTTCAAAATGGGTAACAAAGGAAAAACCCGAAGAAAAAATTATTTGAGTTGACTAAACCAATATTATAAACAAGTAAAATATTTCATTTGTTCATGATTTTATTCGGGTTAAATCTGTACTTCCGAATTGATAAAGGTATTTAAAAGTTAATGTGTGTAAAGTGGACACTTCATTTACGTTGCCATAAACAACGAATACTTCGTGTGCACACTGCAGAGCCACACTGTTGCACATAAAGCAGCAACTTGCAATAGAAGTGCCCCCAGTATCGACCTTCAGTTGTTAAATACAAGGCTTGAACTTTCCGACGAAGCCCGGTTTCTCGGTGTGATCTAACATGTACACAAAATTAATATTGACCAACGCATAATTCCATTAAAGCTAGTAAACAAACAAATCTGCAAAAAATGCAACGCGGTTAAAATCCGGGGAGTTCGTAACTCAAACTATAGAGGGCGTTCAAGCGACAAGGGCACACAATATGGAATCAATGCTGCCAACCGCCTGTTTGAAGCAAACATTCTTAAACTACAGCTGTCCAAAACCACGACCTGCGTGCTCCATTGCGCCTTATTTGATATACATATTGAACGACTCCACGAATTAGCAAATATCCAAATGATAGGAAGCAATTTAAAACCAATGTTGACAAACACTCTAAACTGGCTACGTAGCGTGGAATTGAAAGCCCATCAAATGCTCAAAAACAAATCGAATCTAAATTTAAAACTGAAATGAAAAGATTTCCTTCTTAGAAATTTACTCACCTTAAAGGACAAATATAAAAAAAAATAATGATGAGCATCGATAAACAATTGAAGATGTTAGGCCACGTTTTAGCTCAAAATGCCCTGTATATTTAAAGTTTAGAGTGATGATTTGCATTTGTCTGTCGTTTATTTGGGGTATCGCGACTCTTTCAACAACCAGGGTTATATTGTGTCGGATGGAGGCAACCAGTGGTCCGGATAGAAACATTTTGCACAGCAGATATACACAGTTTTACCCGTCAAATTCTTAAACTGGCAAAAACAGAATGAGCATTGGCTGACGCCAAGTGTACCATTAATGTGCTGAAGGCCTTTGCACACTACACCAAGTGCTCACGCTTGGGCAGTTGTAATTAAGGTCCTTACCAAGTATAAAACACAAATAAAATTCAATGATCGAGATGGTGATTTTTTTTTTATTATTGTTAGGGTTTAACGACACATTAACAGCCAGGGTCATATCATGTCGGTGACAGTTTTACGGGTGGAGGAAGCCGGAGTACCCGGAGAGAACCACCGAGCAACGACGAGCAGCTGTCAGCTCTCCAACGTCGTAACTCTGAACTCTGCACCGCGGCACAGGCAGGGTTAGATTGGTTGAAGACATGCGCACCATCGACGTGCAGTACGCCTTAGTACACAGCGTCATCGTGCCCCCATGTTGGCAAATGGCGTGATGGTGATTAAACGGGTCTCATGTTAGCTGTATTCTTTCTGTTCGTCGCATGGTTTACTTATTAAGCACAGTAGGGAATATTCACAATCTTTTACTTTAAGGAAGTCATTAAATTTATCCTACAGTCATGCAGCACAAACATAAGGCTTGGACTGATAGTAATTCTACTCTCGTCATTTGACTTTTTAAATTTTGCAACGCAACGCAACAGCGCAGCCACCCACACAGCAGAGTCCATACAAAAGTGTCTGTCTGTTTGGGGCATTTGGTTGTTTTCCAACATTGTCGTTTAAATGTAAGGATTGTGAAGTATCCCAGCCTATGACAAGTTAATTTTCGAAGGAATGCTCTATAAATGAAGACAGCAACCAAAACAAAGTGAAAAATGTATATGTTAAAATAATGAATTAAGCTTGGTAACAGTGAGATTTGAACCCATGTCACACTGCACACGTCTTTAACAGTGAAGTGAACGCTTTAACTTACTGAGCTACATCCCAGTTTGTTCTAAAGTGACAAGACATAAACAGGAAATTAATTTTTAACATCTCCATCTTTCTGTTTTCAGAACACATAATAATATCAAATTAAGAACACACTAGGAGAAATGTGGAAAAGATGCTAGTTTTTAATAGAAAAAGGGTTTATCCATCGAAATAAAACAGTGATAAGTTACAGTTTAAGCCAACGTAAACACTGAGCAGACGATTTTTTTAGGATTTGTTCATTCGCCCTAGCCGGTGAAACATTATCATTGAACACAAATTTACTATAAATAATTACAAGTCGCTAATGTTTAGAACCTATCTAGTCACGAAAAGTCATCATCTGGGGCCAAAATATAAGCGCAAATATTTCCAAAAAGAATGAATGGAATATGCTGATATTCAGAGCCGAAATTCAAAATGTGCTGAAAAAGAGGAAGAGCATTCTTTTCCCTCGAAAATCTTATTTATAAAAAAACACATTTTCGAGAATTTGTGAAATTTTACCAATTGGTCACTCATTTTTTACCCCTATCCATATTCTTGTCCAAACGTTCAATCTATTGCGAGTCGCGTTACGTATGTTTCTGGAGTACAGAAGCACCAACACATCACTTACATTGACATTTCTGACAATGCGAGGACACTCCTGTGTATGGAACAGAACACTATGTTTAGGAAAAAACGTATTTGCAGTTCCAAAAGCCGAACAATGATGCAACACTGGGTAATGAACCACTAAAAAATCCCATTGAACACAGTGCTAACCTTTGACTCTCTGTACAACATACCAAGTTGTTTTGCAAAAAATACATATAAATCCACAAGGTACATCATCTCTTAAAAAAAACTGGAACAAATATATGTTGCCACATTGAATTTCAATTTAAAATTCGAATTTTCAGTACTACCCTATGGTCCTGCACTGAATGGCATTGACACTATTTTTTCATGCTTCATGTTTTTGAGAGATTCTCACACATTCCGGGAGAAAATTGCAAACAAACTTCTTAAACCTTCCTAAAGAGGACAAATGTTTTTTTTTTAATTAATGGTTTCAAATCCCACTGATATTGAACCAATCAGCCAATCGGGTCTATTTAATCCTACTCACAACTTTGGGTGTTAAATGCTCCAAGTCACGTGTTCACCAATTTAGTGGTTCATAACCACTATTTGTTTACTGGATCTAAAGGTCAAACTCAGTATTTAAGCCGAAACCCAGACCATATTATAAGAACAAAGTAGTGAAGTTTAGTTTATTGTTTTCAGTTACTTGGTACTTTCAGAGAATCAACATCCGAGGCTTAGCAAACATTGCCTATAGCAGTATTAAAGCAGAACTTGTCCATCTCAGTAAAGAAACGCGGCAGTAGTTCCCCGGGGCCCAGGAGAATACACCCACGTGCACTCTCATAAACACACATGCTTAATTATATAGTTTCGTGAATGCTTTCCTCAGTCGCTAGCGCCAATGTGTGTGAAGTGAAAGGGGATGAAAGGGTGGGCGAAATCAAACATATTTTAGTTTATTGTCTACGATTGCGTGGGCCTTTCAGAGGCACTGGGTCCAGTTATACCAGTAAAACAGAACTCGTGCAACTCAATAAACAAAAACTACTGTAGGTCCCCTGGTGCGACATTTTTGTAAATTATTTTCTCAGTCTATGTACGTTTCGGGGGTGGATGCATGCGTGGTTGAGTGGTGGATGACAGGGTGGTTGGATGAAAGGGTGGGTGTAACCAAACAGTTAAGACGCCACCCCCCCCCCCCCCCCCCCCCCCCCACACACACACACACACACTTCTGGGAGGTATCAAGGTTGACAGTCTGAGAAGCAGAACTTGTCCAACTCAGTAAACAAAAACTGCTGCAGGACCCCGGGTGCGACATTTTTGTAAATTATTTTTTCTGTCTATGTAAATGTCGTACGTGCGTGCGTGTAAACAAACAGTTGATACAAGCCCCCACCCCCCCCCCCCCCCCCACACCCCCTCCTCCTCACTCTTGGATGGTATCCAAGATGACAGTATCAGATTTATGGTACAAACACCCATATTGAAAATCTGCGTTCCTAATAACTCTAAAACACTTTGAGAAATGATCTTATTTGAGACGTGGTCTTTTTCACTCTAAATTATCACTTGCACCCATTTTTGTGGTAGCCGCATTATACAAGAGAAATCGGGGCGCAGTGGCGTTGCGGTAACCGGTTCTCGTCAGATCACCGAAAATAAGCAACGTCGAGCCTGGTAAGTCCTCGGATGGGTGACCGTCTGAGCGATCGATTCGGGCTCCCGCGTTGTGTCCTTGAGCAAGGCACTTAACTTCGATTGTCCGCATGGGGGCACGATGGCGTCGTGTACAAAGGCGGACGGCACGTCGATGGTGCGCAGGCCTTCAGCAAATCTAACCCTGCCTGTGCTGCAGTGTGTAGTTACAATGTTGGGGAGCTGACAGTTACTGGTCGTTTCTCGGTGGTTCTCTCCGGGTACTCCGGCATCCCTCACCTCTAATACGGTCACTGTCATGATTAGCCATTGTGCATAAGTATGTGACCTTAAACAGCAATAAATAAAAAAATAAATAAATGTACATCCCTTAATTTCAACTAAACAATTAGGAAAATATACTTGATGGGGGTCGGAAACATATATCCTTTTCATTTATTACCCTACACACCCTTATCTACATACATGTTATTACTATTAGAAATATATCTCATATCCCAAACCAGCCCAGCCCATCTAGGCCCTCTGTAAGGAAAAAAATAAAACATTAAACTTGGGGGAAATAATCTTCTTGAATGCCTCATCTGGCTGATATAGAAAATACATTGCTATTTTCGGCTTCTTTGGTCGTAGGTGAGAAAATTAAAATCTGTTTCTGAACTCTTCGCTTCCAAGTCGGTGCAGAGGGCGTCCTGTAAAATAGAAGTCCTGAAAACAAGTGCTTAACATTGAAAGTTTAGTTTCTATAAGCTGTAACTATCATATTCCTAACTGATAGAACTCTTGGGGCATGAACTGAAGATTATTCAGTCTGCTCAGACCATATATGGATGCATTCTATTGGAAGAGTTGTCTTCCTTTCCACATATTATTCCATTCAAATCCCTTATCCGAATTTAATAATGTAGTGAAAAGTGATAGTGTGTGCGAACGTGATTTATGCTCTGGGTATCACGGCCTTAAAAGTTGAATTCACAGTGGCAGGTATTGCTGCTTTCGAGTTAACTTATTTAATCACAACAAGCCATTTCAGCCGGATGAAAAGTGAAAACGAAGGTAATTGTGTCTGTAGAACTTATTTGTGCTGAAAAATAGTCAAAAAAAGATTAAAATTTTTTAACAAATTTCAAAATGGGTAACAAAGGAAAAACCCGAAGAAAAAATTATTTGAGTTGACTAAACCAATATTATAAACAAGTAAAATATTTCATTTGTTCATGATTTTATTCGGGTTAAATCTGTACTTCCGAATTGATAAAGGTATTTAAAAGTTAATGTGTGTAAAGTGGACACTTCATTTACGTTGCCATAAACAACGAATACTTCGTGTGCACACTGGAGAGCCACACTGTTGCACATAAAGCAGCAACTTGCAATAGAAGTGCCCCCAGTATCGACCTTCAGTTGTTAAATACAAGGCTTGAACTTTCCGACGAAGCCCGGTTTCTCGGTGTGATCTAACATGTACACAAAATTAATATTGACCAACGCATAATTCCATTAAAGCTAGTAAACAAACAAATCTGCAAAAAATGCAACGCGGTTAAAATCCGGGGAGTTCGTAACTCAAACTATGGAAGGCGTTCAAGCGACAAGGGCACACAATATGGAATCAATGCTGCCAACCGCCTGTTTGAAGCAAACATTCTTAAACTACAACTGTCCAAAACCACGACCTGCGTGCTCCATTGCGCCTTATTTGATATACATATTGAACGACTCCACGAATTAGCAAATATCCAAATGATAGGAAGCAATTTAAAACCAATGTTGACAAACACTCTAAACTGGCTACGTAGCGTGGAATTGAAAGCCCATCAAATGCTCAAAAACAAATCGAATCTAAATTTAAAACTGAAATGAAAAGATTTCCTTCTTAGAAATTTACTCACCTTAAAGGACAAATATAAAAAAAAATAATGATGAGCATCGATAAACAATTGAAGATGTTAGGCCACGTTTTAGCTCAAAATGCCCTGTATATTTAAAGTTTAGAGTGATGATTTGCATTTGTCTGTCGTTTATTTGGGGTATCGCGACTCTTTCAACAACCAGGGTTATATTGTGTCGGATGGAGGCAACCAGAGGTCCCGGAAAGAAACATTTTGCACAGCAGATATACACAGTCTTACCCGTCAAATTCTTAAACTGGCAAAAACAGAATGAGCATTGGCTGACGCCAAGTGTACCATTAATGTGCTGAAGGCCTTTGCACACTACACCAAGCTGCTCACGCTTGGGCAGTTGTAATTAAGGTCCTCACCAAGTATAGAACACAAATAAAATTCAATGATCGAGATGGTGATTTTTTTTTTATTATTGTTAGGGTTTAACGACACATTAACAGCCAGGGTCATATCATGTCGGTGACAGTTTTACGGGTGGAGGAAGCCGGAGTACCCGGAGAGAACCACCGAGCAACGACGAGCAGCTGTCAGCTCTCCAACGTCGTAACTCTGAACTCTGCACCGCGGCACAGGCAGGGTTAGATTGGTTGAAGACATGCGCACCATCGACGTGCAGTACGCCTTAGTACACAGCGTCATCGTGCCCCCATGTTGGCAAATGGCGTGATGGTGATTAAACGGGTCTCATGTTAGCTGTATTCTTTCTGTTCGTCGCATGGTTTACTTATTAAGCACAGTAGGGAATATTCACAATCTTTTACTTTAAGGAAGTCATTAAATTTATCCTACAGTCATGCAGCACAAACATAAGGCTTGGACTGATAGTAATTCTACTCTCGTCATTTGACTTTTTAAATTTTGCAACGCAACAGCGCAGCCACCCACACAGCAGAGTCCATACAAAAGTGTCTGTCTGTTTGGGGCATTTGGTTGTTTTCCAACATTGTCGTTTAAATGTAAGGATTGTGAAGTATCCCAGCCTATGACAAGTTAATTTTCGAAGGAATGCTCTATAAATGAAGACAGCAACCAAAACAAAGTGAAAAATGTATATGTTAAAATAATGAATTAAGCTTGGTAACAGTGAGATTTGAACCCATGTCACACTGCACACGTCTTTAACAGTGAAGTGAACGCTTTAACTTACTGAGCTACATCCCAGTTTGTTCTAAAGTGACAAGACATAAACAAAGAAATTAATTTTTAACATCTCCATCTTTCTGTTTTCAGAACACATAATAATATCAAATTAAGAACACACTAGGAGAAATGTGGAAAAGATGCTAGTTTTTAATAGAAAAAGGGTTTATCCATCGAAATAAAACAGTGATAAGTTACAGTTTAAGCCAACGTAAACACTGAGCAGACGATTTTTTTAGGATTTGTTCATTCGCCCTAGCCGGTGAAACATTATCATTGAACACAAATTTACTATAAATAATTACAAGTCGCTAATGTTTGGAACCTATCTAGTCACGAAAAGTCATCATCTGGGGCCAAAATATAAGCGCAAATATTTCCAAAAAGAATGAATGGAATATGCTGATATTCAGAGCCGAAATTCAAAATGTGCTGAAAAAGAGGAAGAGCATTCTTTTCCCTCGAAAATCTTATTTATAAAAAAACACATTTTCGAGAATTTGTGAAATTTTACCAATTGGTCACTCATTTTTTTACCCCTATCCATATTCTTGTCCAAACGTTCAATCTATTGCGAGTCGCGTTACGTATGTTTCTGGAGTACAGAAGCACCAACACATCACTTACATTGACATTTCTGACAATGCGAGGACACTCCTGTGTATGGAACAGAACACTATGTTTAGGAAAAAACGTATTTGCAGTTCCAAAAGCCGAACAATGATGCAACACTGGGTAATGAACCACTAAAAAATCCCATTGAACACAGTGCTAACCTTTGACTCTCTGTACAACATACCAAGTTGTTTTGCAAAAAATACATATAAATCCACAAGGTACATCATCTCTTAAAAAAAACTGGAACAAATATATGTTGCCACATTGAATTTCAATTTAAAATTCGAATTTTCAGTACTACCCTATGGTCCTGCACTGAATGGCATTGACACTATTTTTTCATGCTTCATGTTTTTGAGAGATTCTCACACATTCCGGGAGAAAATTGCAAACAAACTTCTTAAACCTTCCTAAAGAGGACAAATGTTTTTTTTTTAATTAATGGTTTCAAATCCCACTGATATTGAACCAATCAGCCAATCGGGTCTATTTAATCCTACTCACAACTTTGGGTGTTAAATGCTCCAAGTCACGTGTTCACCAATTTAGTGGTTCATAACCACTATTTGTTTACTGGATCTAAAGGTCAAACTCAGTATTTAAGCCGAAACCCAGACCATATTATAAGAACAAAGTAGTGAAGTTTAGTTTATTGTTTTCAGTTACTTGGTACTTTCAGAGAATCAACATCCGAGGCTTAGGACACAGTGCCTATAGCAGTATTAAAGCAGAACTTGTCCATCTCAGTAAAGAAACGCGGCAGTAGTTCCCCGGGGCCCAGGAGAATACACCCACGTGCACTCTCATAAACACACATGCTTAATTATATAGTTTCGTGAATGCTTTCCTCAGTCGCTAGCGCCAATGTGTGTGAAGTGAAAGGGGATGAAAGGGTGGGCGAAATCAAACATATTTTAGTTTATTGTTTACGATTGCGTGGGCCTTTCAGAGGCACTGGGTCCAGTTATACCAGTAAAACAGAACTCGTGCAACTCAATAAACAAAAACTGCTGTCGGCCCCCTGGTGCGGCATTTTTGTAAATTATTTTCTCAGTCTATGTACGTGTCGGGGGTGGATGCATGCGTGGTTGAGTGGTGGATGACAGGGTGGTTGGATGAAAGGGTGGGTGTAACCAAACAGTTAAGACGAGCCCCCCCCCCCCCCCCCATACACACACACTCCTGGGAGGTATCAAGGTTGACTGTCTGAGAAGCAGAACTTGTCCAACTTAGTAAACAAAAACTGCTGCAGGACCCCGGGTGCGACATTTATGTAAATTATTTTTTCTGTCTATGTAAATGTCGCACGTGCGTGCGTGTAAACAAACAGTTGATACAAGCCCCCATCCCTCCCCCCCACACCCCCTCCTCCTCACTCCTGGATGGTATCCAAGATGACAGTATCAGATTTATGGTACAAACACCCATATTGAAAATCTGCGTTCCTAATAACTCTAAAACACTTTGAGAAATGATCTTATTTGAGACGTGGTCTTTTTCACTCTAAATTATCACTTGCACCCATTTTTGTGGTAGCCGCATTATACAAGAGAAATCGGGGCGCAGTGGCGTTGCGGTAACCGGTTCTCGTCAGATCACCGAAAATAAGCAACGTCGAGCCTGGTAAGTCCTCGGATGGGTGACCGTCTGAGCGATCGATTCGGGCTCCCGCGTTGTGTCCTTGAGCAAGGCACTTAACTCCGATTGTCCACATGGGGGCACGATGGCGTCGTGTACAAAGGCGGACGGCACGTCGATGGTGCGCAGGCCTTCAGCAAATCTAACCCTGCCATATGCTGCAGTGTGTAGTTACAATGTTGGGGAGCTGACAGTTACTGGTCGTTTCTCGGTGGTTCTCTCCGGGTACTCCGGCATCCCTCACCTCTAATACGGTCACTGTCATGATTAGCCATTGTGCATAAGTATGTGACCTTAAACAGCAATAAATAAAAAAATAAATAAATGTACATCCCTTAATTTCAACTAAACAATTAGGAAAATATACTTGATGGGGGTCGGAAACATATATCCTTTTCATTTATTACCCTACACACCCTTATCTACATACATGTTATTACTATTAGAAATATATCTCATATCCCAAACCAGCCCAGCCCATCTAGGCCCTCTGTAAGGAAAAAAATAAAACATTAAACTTGGGCGAAATAATCTTCTTGAATGCCTCATCTGGCTGATATAGAAAATACATTGCTATTTTCGGCTTCTTTGGTCGTAGGTGAGAAAATTAAAATCTGTTTCTGAACTCTTCGCTTCCAAGTCGGTGCAGAGGGCGTCCTGTAAAATAGAAGTCCTGAAAACAAGTGCTTAACATTGAAAGTTTAGTTTCTATAAGCTGTAACTATCATATTCCTAACTGATAGAACTCTTGGGGCATGAACTGAAGATTATTCAGTCTGCTCAGACCATATATGGATGCATTCTATTGGAAGAGTTGTCTTCCTTTCCACATATTATTCCATTCAAATCCCTTATCCGAATTTAATAATGTAGTGAAAAGTGATAGTGTGTGCGAACGTGATTTATGCTCTGGGTATCACGGCCTTAAAAGTTGAATTCACAGTGGCAGGTATTGCTGCTTTCGAGTTAACTTATTTAATCACAACAAGCCATTTCAGCCGGATGAAAAGTGAAAACGAAGGTAATTGTGTCTGTAGAACTTATTTGTGCTGAAAAATAGTCAAAAAAAGATTAAAATTTTTTAACAAATTTCAAAATGGGTAACAAAGGAAAAACCCGAAGAAAAAATTATTTGAGTTGACTAAACCAATATTATAAACAAGTAAAATATTTCATTTGTTCATGATTTTATTCGGGTTAAATCTGTACTTCCGAATTGATAAAGGTATTTAAAAGTTAATGTGTGTAAAGTGGACACTTCATTTACGTTGCCATAAACAACGAATACTTCGTGTGCACACTGGAGAGCCACACTGTTGCACATAAAGCAGCAACTTGCAATAGAAGTGCCCCCAGTATCGACCTTCAGTTGTTAAATACAAGGCTTGAACTTTCCGACGAAGCCCGGTTTCTCGGTGTGATCTAACATGTACACAAAATTAATATTGACCAACGCATAATTCCATTAAAGCTAGTAAACAAACAAATCTGCAAAAAATGCAACGCGGTTAAAATCCGGGGAGTTCGTAACTCAAACTATAGAAGGCGTTCAAGCGACAAGGGCACACAATATGGAATCAATGCTGCCAACCGCCTGTTTGAAGCAAACATTCTTAAACTACAGCTGTCCAAAACCACGACCTGCGTGCTCCATTGCGCCTTATTTGATATACATATTGAACGACTCCACGAATTAGCAAATATCCAAATGATAGGAAGCAATTTAAAACCAATGTTGACAAACACTCTAAACTGGCTACGTAGCGTGGAATTGAAAGCCCATCAAATGCTCAAAAACAAATCGAATCTAAATTTAAAACTGAAATGAAAAGATTTCCTTCTTAGAAATTTACTCACCTTAAAGGACAAATATAAAAAAAAATAATGATGAGCATCGATAAACAATTGAAGATGTTAGGCCACGTTTTAGCTCAAAATGCCCTGTATATTTAAAGTTTAGAGTGATGATTTGCATTTGTCTGTCGTTTATTTGGGGTATCGCGACTCTTTCAACAACCAGGGTTATATTGTGTCGGATGGAGGCAACCAGAGGTCCCGGAAAGAAACATTTTGCACAGCAGATATACACAGTCTTACCCGTCAAATTCTTAAACTGGCAAAAACAGAATGAGCATTGGCTGACGCCAAGTGTACCATTAATGTGCAGAAGGCCTTTGCACACAACACCAAGCTGCTCACGCTTGGGCAGTTGTAATTAAGGTCCTTACCAAGTATAAAACACAAATAAAATTCAATAATCGAGATGGTGATTTTTTTTTTATTATTGTTGGGGTTTAACGACACATTAACAGCCAGGGTCATATCATGTCGGTGACAGTTTTACGGGTGGAGGAAGCCGGAGTACCCGGAGAGAACCACCGAGCAACGACGAGCAGCTGTCAGCTCTCCAACGTCGTAACTCTGAACTCTGCACCGCGGCACAGGCAGGGTTAGATTGGTTGAAGACATGCGCACCATCGACGTGCAGTACGCCTTAGTACACAGCGTCATCGTGCCCCCATGTTGGCAAATGGCGTGATGGTGATTAAACGGGTCTCATGTTAGCTGTATTCTTTCTGTTCGTCGCATGGTTTACTTATTAAGCACAGTAGGGAATATTCACAATCTTTTACTTTAAGGAAGTCATTAAATTTATCCTACAGTCATGCAGCACAAACATAAGGCTTGGACTGATAGTAATTCTACTCTCGTCATTTGACTTTTTAAATTTTGCAACGCAACAGCGCAGCAACCCACACAGCAGAGTCCATACAAAAGTGTCTGTCTGTTTGGGGCATTTGCTTGTTTTCCAACATTGTCGTTTAAATGTAAGGATTGTGAAGTATCCCAGCCTATGACAAGTTAATTTTCGAAGGAATGCTCTATAAATGAAGACAGCAACCAAAACAAAGTGAAAAATGTATATGTTAAAATAATGAATTAAGCTTGGTAACAGTGAGATTTGAACCCATGTCACACTGCACACGTCTTTAACAGTGAAGTGAACGCTTTAACTTACTGAGCTACATCCCAGTTTGTTCTAAAGTGACAAGACATAAACAAAGAAATTAATTTTTAACATCTCCATCTTTCTGTTTTCAGAACACATAATAATATCAAATTAAGAACACACTAGGAGAAATGTGGAAAAGATGCTAGTTTTTAATAGAAAAAGGGTTTATCCATCGAAATAAAACAGTGATAAGTTACAGTTTAAGCCAACGTAAACACTGAGCAGACGATTTTTTTAGGATTTGTTCATTCGCCCTAGCCGGTGAAACATTATCATTGAACACAAATTTACTATAAATAATTACAAGACGCTAATGTTTGGAACCTATCTAATCACGAAAAGTCATCATCTGGGGCCAAAATATAAGCGCAAATATTTCCAAAAAGAATGAATGGAATATGCTGATATTCAGAGCCGAAATTCAAAATGTGCTGAAAAAGAGGAAGAGCATTCTTTTCCCTCGAAAATCTTATTTATAAAAAACACATTTTCGAGAATTTGTGAAATTTTACCAATTGGTCACTCATTTTTTACCCCTATCCATATTCTTGTCCAAACGTTCAATCTATTGCGAGTCGCGTTACGTATGTTTCTGGAGTACAGAAGCACCAACACATCACTTACATTGACATTTCTGACAATGCGAGGACACTCCTGTGTATGGAACAGAACACTATGTTTAGGAAAAAACGTATTTGCAGTTCCAAAAGCCGAACAATGATGCAACACTGGGTAATGAACCACTAAAAAATCCCATTGAACACAGTGCTAACCTTTGACTCTCTGTACAACATACCAAGTTGTTTTGCAAAAAATACATATAAATCCACAAGGTACATCATCTCTTAAAAAAAACTGGAACAAATATATGTTGCCACATTGAATTTCAATTTAAAATTCGAATTTTCAGTACTACCCTATGGTCCTGCACTGAATGGCATTGACACTATTTTTTCATGCTTCATGTTTTTGAGAGATTCTCACACATTCCGGGAGAAAATTGCAAACAAACTTCTTAAACCTTCCTAAAGAGGACAAATGTTTTTTTTTTAATTAATGGTTTCAAATCCCACTGATATTGAACCAATCAGCCAATCGGGTCTATTTAATCCTACTCACAACTTTGGGTGTTAAATGCTCCAAGTCACGTGTTCACCAATTTAGTGGTTCATAACCACTATTTGTTTACTGGATCTAAAGGTCAAACTCAGTATTTAAGCCGAAACCCAGACCATATTATAAGAACAAAGTAGTGAAGTTTAGTTTATTGTTTTCAGTTACTTGGTACTTTCAGAGAATCAACATCCGAGGCTTAGGACACAGTGCCTATAGCAGTATTAAAGCAGAACTTGTCCATCTCAGTAAAGAAACGCGGCAGTAGTTCCCCGGGGCCCAGGAGAATACACCCACGTGCACTCTCATAAACACACATGCTTAATTATATAGTTTCGTGAATGCTTTCCTCAGTCGCTAGCGCCAATGTGTGTGAAGTGAAAGGGGATGAAAGGGTGGGCGAAATCAAACATATTTTAGTTTATTGTTTACGATTGCGTGGGCCTTTCAGAGGCACTGGGTCCAGTTATACCAGTAAAACAGAACTCGTGCAACTCAATAAACAAAAACTGCTGTAGGCCCCCTGGTGCGGCATTTTTGTAAATTATTTTCTCAGTCTATGTACGTGTCGGGGGTGGATGCATGCGTGGTTGAGTGGTGGATGACAGGGTGGTTGGATGAAAGGGTGGGTGTAACCAAACAGTTAAGACGAGCCCCCCCCCCCCCCCCCCACACACACACACACAAACACACTCCTGGGAGGTATCAAGGTTGACTGTCTGAGAAGCAGAACTTGTCCAACTTAGTAAACAAAAACTGCTGCAGGACCCCGGGTGCGACATTTATGTAAATTATTTTTTCTGTCTATGTAAATGTCGTACGTGCGTGCGTGTAAACAAACAGTTGATACAAGCCCCCATCCCTCCCCCCACACCCCCTCCTCCTCACTCCTGGATGGTATCCAAGATGACAGTATCAGATTTATGGTACAAACACTCATATTGAAAATCTGCGTTCCTAATAACTCTAAAACACTTTGAGAAATGATCTTATTTGAGACGTGGTCTTTTTCACTCTAAATTATCATTTGCACCCATTTTTGTGGTAGCCGCATTATACAAGAGAAATCGGGGCGCAGTGGCGTTGCGGTAACCGGTTCTCGTCAGATCACCGAAAATAAGCAACGTCGAGCCTGGTAAGTCCTCGGATGGGTGACCATCTGAGCGATCGATTCGGGCTCCCGCGTTGTGTCCTTGAGCAAGGCACTTAACTCCGATTGTCCACATGGGGGCACGATGGCGTCGTGTACAAAGGCGGACGGCACGTCGATGGTGCGCAGGCCTTCAGCAAATCTAACCCTGCCATATGCTGCAGTGTGTAGTTACAATGTTGGGGAGCTGACAGTTACTGGTCGTTTCTCGGTGGTTCTCTCCGGGTACTCCGGCATCCCTCACCTCTAATACGGTCACTGTCATGATTAGCCATTGTGCATAAGTATGTGACCTTAAACAGCAATAAATAAAAAAATAAATAAATGTACATCCCTTAATTTCAACTAAACAATTAGGAAAATATACTTGATGGGGGTCGGAAACATATATCCTTTTCATTTATTACCCTACACACCCTTATCTACATACATGTTATTACTATTAGAAATATATCTCATATCCCAAACCAGCCCAGCCCATCTAGGCCCTCTATAAGGAAAAAAATAAAACATTAAACTTGGGGGAAATAATCTTCTTGAATGCCTCATCTGGCTGATATAGAAAATACATTGCTATTTTCGGCTTCTTTGGTCGTAGGTGAGAAAATTAAAATCTGTTTCTGAACTCTTCGCTTCCAAGTCGGTGCAGAGGGCGTCCTGTAAAATAGAAGTCCTGAAAACAAGTGCTTAACATTGAAAGTTTAGTTTCTATAAGCTGTAACTATCATATTCCTAACTGATAGCTTGGGGCATGAACTGAAGATTATTCAGTCTGCTCAGACCATATATGGATGCATTCTATTGGAAGAGTTGTCTTCCTTTCCACATATTATTCCATTCAAATCCCTTATCCGAATTTAATAATGTAGTGAAAAGTGATAGTGTGTGCGAACGTGATTTATGCTCTGGGTATCACGGCCTTAAAAGTTGAATTCACAGTGGCAGGTATTGCTGCTTTCGAGTTAACTTATTTAATCACAACAAGCCATTTCAGCCGGATGAAAAGTGAAAACGAAGGTAATTGTGTCTGTAGAACTTATTTGTGCTGAAAAATAGTCAAAAAAAGATTAAAATTTTTTAACAAATTTCAAAATGGGTAACAAAGGAAAAACCCGAAGAAAAAATTATTTGAGTTGACTAAACCAATATTATAAACAAGTAAAATATTTCATTTGTTCATGATTTTATTCGGGTTAAATCTGTACTTCCGAATTGATAAAAGTATTTAAAAGTTAATGTGTGTAAAGTGGACACTTCATTTACGTTGCCATAAACAACGAATACTTCGTGTGCACACTGGAGAGCCACACTGCTGGACATAAAGCAGCAACTTGCAATAGAAGTGCCCCCAGTATCGACCTTCAGTTGTTAAATACAAGGCTTGAACTTTCCGACGAAGCCCGGTTTCTCGGTGTGATCTAACATGTACACAAAATTAATATTGACCAATGCATAATTCCATTAAAGCTAGTAAACAAACAAATCTGCAAAAAATGCAACGCGGTTAAAATCCGGGGAGTTCGTAACTCAAACTATAGAAGGCGTTCAAGCGACAAGGGCACACAATATGGAATCAATGCTGCCAACCGCCTGTTTGAAGCAAACATTCTTAAACTACAGCTGTCCAAAACCACGACCTGCGTGCTCCATTGCGCCTTATTTGATATACATATTGAACGACTCCACGAATTAGCAAATATCCAAATGATAGGAAGCAATTTAAAACCAATGTTGACAAACACTCTAAACTGGCTACGTAGCGTGGAATTGAAAGCCCATCAAATGCTCAAAAACAAATCGAATCTAAATTTAAAACTGAAATGAAAAGATTTCCTTCTTAGAAATTTACTCACCTTAAAGGACAAATATAAAAAAAAATAATGATGAGCATCGATAAACAATTGAAGATGTTAGGCCACGTTTTAGCTCAAAATGCCCTGTATATTTAAAGTTTAGAGTGATGATTTGCATTTGTCTGTCGTTTATTTGGGGTATCGCGACTCTTTCAACAACCAGGGTTATATTGTGTCGGATGGAGGCAACCAGAGGTCCCGGAAAGAAACATTTTGCACAGCAGATATACACAGTCTTACCCGTCAAATTCTTAAACTGGCAAAAACAGAATGAGCATTGGCTGACGCCAAGTGTACCATTAATGTGCTGAAGGCCTTTGCACACAACACCAAGCTGCTCACGCTTGGGCAGTTGTAATTAAGGTCCTTACCAAGTATAAAACACAAATAAAATTCAATGATCGAGATGGTGATTTTTTTTTTATTATTGTTAGGGTTTAACGACACATTAACAGCCAGGGTCATATCATGTCGGTGACAGTTTTACGGGTGGAGGAAGCCGGAGTACCCGGAGAGAACCACCGAGCAACGACGAGCAGCTGTCAGCTCTCCAACGTCGTAACTCTGAACTCTGCACCGCGGCACAGGCAGGGTTAGATTGGTTGAAGACATGCGCACCATCGACGTGCAGTACGCCTTAGTACACAGCGTCATCGTGCCCCCATGTTGGCAAATGGCGTGATGGTGATTAAACGGGTCTCATGTTAGCTGTATTCTTTCTGTTCGTCGCATGGTTTACTTATTAAGCACAGTAGGGAATATTCACAATCTTTTACTTTAAGGAAGTCATTAAATTTATCCTACAGTCATGCAGCACAAACATAAGGCTTGGACTGATAGTAATTCTACTCTCGTCATTTGACTTTTTAAATTTTGCAACGCAACGCAACAGCGCAGCAACCCACACAGCAGAGTCCATACAAAAGTGTCTGTCTGTTTGGGGCATTTGGTTGTTTTCCAACATTGTCGTTTAAATGTAAGGATTGTGAAGTATCCCAGCCTATGACAAGTTAATTTTCGAAGGAATGCTCTATAAATGAAGACAGCAACCAAAACAAAGTGAAAAATGTATATGTTAAAATAATGAATTAAGCTTGGTAACAGTGAGATTTGAACCCATGTCACACTGCACACGTCTTTAACAGTGAAGTGAACGCTTTAACTTACTGAGCTACATCCCAGTTTGTTCTAAAGTGACAAGACATAAACAAAGAAATTAATTTTTAACATCTCCATCTTTCTGTTTTCAGAACACATAATAATATCAAATTAAGAACACACTAGGAGAAATGTGGAAAAGATGCTAGTTTTTAATAGAAAAAGGGTTTATCCATCGAAATAAAACAGTGATAAGTTACAGTTTAAGCCAACGTAAACACTGAGCAGACGATTTTTTTAGGATTTGTTCATTCGCCCTAGCCGGTGAAACATTATCATTGAACACAAATTTACTATAAATAATTACAAGTCGCTAATGTTTGGAACCTATCTAGTCACGAAAAGTCATCATCTGGGGCCAAAATATAAGCGCAAATATTTCCAAAAAGAATGAATGGAATATGCTGATATTCAGAGCCGAAATTCAAAATGTGCTGAAAAAGAGGAAGAGCATTCTTTTCCCTCGAAAATCTTATTTATAAAAAAACACATTTTCGAGAATTTGTGAAATTTTACCAGTTGGTCACTCATTTTTTACCCCTATCCATATTCTTGTCCAAACGTTCAATCTATTGCGAGTCGCGTTACGTATGTTTCTGGAGTACAGAAGCACCAACACATCACTTACATTGACATTTCTGACAATGCGAGGACACTCCTGTGTATGGAACAGAACACTATGTTTAGGAAAAAACGTATTTGCAGTTCCAAAAGCCGAACAATGATGCAACACTGGGTAATGAACCACTAAAAAATCCCATTGAACACAGTGCTAACCTTTGACTCTCTGTACAACATACCAAGTTGTTTTGCAAAAAATACATATAAATCCACAAGGTACATCATCTCTTAAAAAAAACTGGAACAAATATATGTTGCCACATTGAATTTCAATTTAAAATTCGAATTTTCAGTACTACCCTATGGTCCTGCACTGAATGGCATTGACACTATTTTTTCATGCTTCATGTTTTTGAGAGATTCTCACACATTCCGGGAGAAAATTGCAAACAAACTTCTTAAACCTTCCTAAAGAGGACAAATGTTTTTTTTTTAATTAATGGTTTCAAATCCCACTGATATTGAACCAATCAGCCAATCGGGTCTATTTAATCCTACTCACAACTTTGGGTGTTAAATGCTCCAAGTCACGTGTTCACCAATTTAGTGGTTCATAACCACTATTTGTTTACTGGATCTAAAGGTCAAACTCAGTATTTAAGCCGAAACCCAGACCATATTATAAGAACAAAGTAGTGAAGTTTAGTTTATTGTTTTCAGTTACTTGGTACTTTCAGAGAATCAACATCCGAGGCTTAGGACACAGTGCCTATAGCAGTATTAAAGCAGAACTTGTCCATCTCAGTAAAGAAACGCGGCAGTAGTTCCCCGGGGCCCAGGAGAATACACCCACGTGCACTCTCATAAACACACATGCTTAATTATATAGTTTCGTGAATGCTTTCCTCAGTCGCTAGCGCCAATGTGTGTGAAGTGAAAGGGGATGAAAGGGTGGGCGAAATCAAACATATTTTAGTTTATTGTTTACGATTGCGTGGGCCTTTCAGAGGCACTGGGTCCAGTTATACCAGTAAAACAGAACTCGTGCAACTCAATAAACAAAAACTGCTGTAGGCCCCCTGGTGCGGCATTTTTGTAAATTATTTTCTCAGTCTATGTACGTGTCGGGGGTGGATGCATGCGTGGTTGAGTGGTGGATGACAGGGTGGTTGGATGAAAGGGTGGGTGTAACCAAACAGTTAAGACGAGCCCCCCCCCCCCCCCCCCCCCACACACACACACAAACACACTCCTGGGAGGTATCAAGGTTGACTGTCTGAGAAGCAGAACTTGTCCAACTTAGTAAACAAAAACTGCTGCAGGACCCCGGGTGCGACATTTATGTAAATTATTTTTTCTGTCTATGTAAATGTCGTACGTGCGTGCGTGTAAACAAACAGTTGATACAAGCCCCCATCCCTCCCCCCACACCCCCTCCTCCTCACTCCTGGATGGTATCCAAGATGACAGTATCAGATTTATGGTACAAACACCCATATTGAAAATCTGCGTTCCTAATAACTCTAAAACACTTTGAGAAATGATCTTATTTGAGACGTGGTCTTTTTCACTCTAAATTATCATTTGCACCCATTTTTGTGGTAGCCGCATTATACAAGAGAAATCGGGGCGCAGTGGCGTTGCGGTAACCGGTTCTCGTCAGATCACCGAAAATAAGCAACGTCGAGCCTGGTAAGTCCTCGGATGGGTGACCGTCTGAGCGATCGATTCGGGCTCCCGCGTTGTGTCCTTGAGCAAGGCACTTAACTCCGATTGTCCACATGGGGGCACGATGGCGTCGTGTACAAAGGCGGACGGCACGTCGATGGTGCGCAGGCCTTCAGCAAATCTAACCCTGCCATATGCTGCAGTGTGTAGTTACAATGTTGGGGAGCTGACAGTTACTGGTCGTTTCTCGGTGGTTCTCTCCGGGTACTCCGGCATCCCTCACCTCTAATACGGTCACTGTCATGATTAGCCATTGTGCATAAGTATGTGACCTTAAACAGCAATAAATAAAAAAATAAATAAATGTACATCCCTTAATTTCAACTAAACAATTAGGAAAATATACTTGATGGGGGTCGGAAACATATATCCTTTTCATTTATTACCCTACACACCCTTATCTACATACATGTTATTACTATTAGAAATATATCTCATATCCCAAACCAGCCCAGCCCATCTAGGCCCTCTATAAGGAAAAAAATAAAACATTAAACTTGGGGGAAATAATCTTCTTGAATGCCTCATCTGGCTGATATAGAAAATACATTGCTATTTTCGGCTTCTTTGGTCGTAGGTGAGAAAATTAAAATCTGTTTCTGAACTCTTCGCTTCCAAGTCGGTGCAGAGGGCGTCCTGTAAAATAGAAGTCCTGAAAACAAGTGCTTAACATTGAAAGTTTAGTTTCTATAAGCTGTAACTATCATATTCCTAACTGATAGCTTGGGGCATGAACTGAAGATTATTCAGTCTGCTCAGACCATATATGGATGCATTCTATTGGAAGAGTTGTCTTCCTTTCCACATATTATTCCATTCAAATCCCTTATCCGAATTTAATAATGTAGTGAAAAGTGATAGTGTGTGCGAACGTGATTTATGCTCTGGGTATCACGGCCTTAAAAGTTGAATTCACAGTGGCAGGTATTGCTGCTTTCGAGTTAACTTATTTAATCACAACAAGCCATTTCAGCCGGATGAAAAGTGAAAACGAAGGTAATTGTGTCTGTAGAACTTATTTGTGCTGAAAAATAGTCAAAAAAAGATTAAAATTTTTTAACAAATTTCAAAATGGGTAACAAAGGAAAAACCCGAAGAAAAAATTATTTGAGTTGACTAAACCAATATTATAAACAAGTAAAATATTTCATTTGTTCATGATTTTATTCGGGTTAAATCTGTACTTCCGAATTGATAAAAGTATTTAAAAGTTAATGTGTGTAAAGTGGACACTTCATTTACGTTGCCATAAACAACGAATACTTCGTGTGCACACTGGAGAGCCACACTGCTGGACATAAAGCAGCAACTTGCAATAGAAGTGCCCCCAGTATCGACCTTCAGTTGTTAAATACAAGGCTTGAACTTTCCGACGAAGCCCGGTTTCTCGGTGTGATCTAACATGTACACAAAATTAATATTGACCAACGCATAATTCCATTAAAGCTAGTAAACAAACAAATCTGCAAAAAATGCAACGCGGTTAAAATCCGGGGAGTTCGTAACTCAAACTATAGAAGGCGTTCAAGCGACAAGGGCACACAATATGGAATCAATGCTGCCAACCGCCTGTTTGAAGCAAACATTCTTAAACTACAGCTGTCCAAAACCACGACCTGCGTGCTCCATTGCGCCTTATTTGATATACATATTGAACGACTCCACGAATTAGCAAATATCCAAATGATAGGAAGCAATTTAAAACCAATGTTGACAAACACTCTAAACTGGCTACGTAGCGTGGAATTGAAAGCCCATCAAATGCTCAAAAACAAATCGAATCTAAATTTAAAACTGAAATGAAAAGATTTCCTTCTTAGAAATTTACTCACCTTAAAGGACAAATATAAAAAAAAATAATGATGAGCATCGATAAACAATTGAAGATGTTAGGCCACGTTTTAGCTCAAAATGCCCTGTATATTTAAAGTTTAGAGTGATGATTTGCATTTGTCTGTCGTTTATTTGGGGTATCACGACTCTTTCAACAACCAGGGTTATATTGTGTCGGATGGAGGCAACCAGAGGTCCCGGAAAGAAACATTTTGCACAGCAGATATACACAGTCTTACCCGTCAAATTCTTAAACTGGCAAAAACAGAATGAGCATTGGCTGACGCCAAGTGTACCATTAATGTGCTGAAGGCCTTTGCACACAACACCAAGCTGCTCACGCTTGGGCAGTTGTAATTAAGGTCCTTACCAAGTATAAAACACAAATAAAATTCAATGATCGAGATGGTGATTTTTTTTTTTATTATTGTTAGGGTTTAACGACACATTAACAGCCAGGGTCATATCATGTCGGTGACAGTTTTACGGGTGGAGGAAGCCGGAGTACCCGGAGAGAACCACCGAGCAACGACGAGCAGCTGTCAGCTCTCCAACGTCGTAACTCTGAACTCTGCACCGCGGCACAGGCAGGGTTAGATTGGTTGAAGACATGCGCACCATCGACGTGCAGTACGCCTTAGTACACAGCGTCATCGTGCCCCCATGTTGGCAAATGGCGTGATGGTGATTAAACGGGTCTCATGTTAGCTGTATTCTTTCTGTTCGTCGCATGGTTTACTTATTAAGCACAGTAGGGAATATTCACAATCTTTTACTTTAAGGAAGTCATTAAATTTATCCTACAGTCATGCAGCACAAACATAAGGCTTGGACTGATAGTAATTCTACTCTCGTCATTTGACTTTTTAAATTTTGCAACGCAACGCAACAGCGCAGCCACCCACACAGCAGAGTCCATACAAAAGTGTCTGTCTGTTTGGGGCATTTAGTTGTTTTCCAACATTGTCGTTTAAATGTAAGGATTGTGAAGTATCCCAGCCTATGACAAGTTAATTTTCGAAGGAATGCTCTATAAATGAAGACAGCAACCAAAACAAAGTGAAAAATGTATATGTTAAAATAATGAATTAAGCTTGGTAACAGTGAGATTTGAACCCATGTCACACTGCACACGTCTTTAACAGTGAAGTGAACGCTTTAACTTACTGAGCTACATCCCAGTTTGTTCTAAAGTGACAAGACATAAACAAAGAAATTAATTTTTAACATCTCCATCTTTCTGTTTTCAGAACACATAATAATATCAAATTAAGAACACACTAGGAGAAATGTGGAAAAGATGCTAGTTTTTAATAGAAAAAGGGTTTATCCATCGAAATAAAACAGTGATAAGTTACAGTTTAAGCCAACGTAAACACTGAGCAGACGATTTTTTTAGGATTTGTTCATTCGCCCTAGCCGGTGAAACATTATCATTGAACACAAATTTACTATAAATAATTACAAGTCGCTAATGTTTGGAACCTATCTAGTCACGAAAAGTCATCATCTGGGGCCAAAATATAAGCGCAAATATTTCCAAAAAGAATGAATGGAATATGCTGATATTCAGAGCCGAAATTCAAAATGTGCTGAAAAAGAGGAAGAGCATTCTTTTCCCTCGAAAATCTTATTTATAAAAAAACACATTTTCGAGAATTTGTGAAATTTTACCAATTGGTCACTCATTTTTTACCCCTATCCATATTCTTGTCCAAACGTTCAATCTATTGCGAGTCGCGTTACGTATGTTTCTGGAGTACAGAAGCACCAACACATCACTTACATTGACATTTCTGACAATGCGAGGACACTCCTGTGTATGGAACAGAACACTATGTTTAGGAAAAAACGTATTTGCAGTTCCAAAAGCCGAACAATGATGCAACACTGGGTAATGAACCACTAAAAAATCCCATTGAACACAGTGCTAACCTGTGACTCTCTGTACAACATACCAAGTTGTTTTGCAAAAAATACATATAAATCCACAAGGTACATCATCTCTTAAAAAAAACTGGAACAAATATATGTTGCCACATTGAATTTCAATTTAAAATTCGAATTTTCAGTACTACCCTATGGTCCTGCACTGAATGGCATTGACACTATTTTTTCATGCTTCATGTTTTTGAGAGATTCTCACACATTCCGGGAGAAAATTGCAAACAAACTTCTTAAACCTTCCTAAAGAGGACAAATGTTTTTTTTTTAATTAATGGTTTCAAATCCCACTGATATTGAACCAATCAGCCAATCGGGTCTATTTAATCCTACTCACAACTTTGGGTGTTAAATGCTCCAAGTCACGTGTTCACCAATTTAGTGGTTCATAACCACTATTTGTTTACTGGATCTAAAGGTCAAACTCAGTATTTAAGCCGAAACCCAGACCATATTATAAGAACAAAGTAGTGAAGTTTAGTTTATTGTTTTCAGTTACTTGGTACTTTCAGAGAATCAACATCCGAGGCTTAGGACACAGTGCCTATAGCAGTATTAAAGCAGAACTTGTCCATCTCAGTAAAGAAACGCGGCAGTAGTTCCCCGGGGCCCAGGAGAATACACCCACGTGCACTCTCATAAACACACATGCTTAATTATATAGTTTCGTGAATGCTTTCCTCAGTCGCTAGCGCCAATGTGTGTGAAGTGAAAGGGGATGAAAGGGTGGGCGAAATCAAACATATTTTAGTTTATTGTTTACGATTGCGTGGGCCTTTCAGAGGCACTGGGTCCAGTTATACCAGTAAAACAGAACTCGTGCAACTCAATAAACAAAAACTGCTGTAGGCCCCCTGGTGCGGCATTTTTGTAAATTATTTTCTCAGTCTATGTACGTGTCGGGGGTGGATGCATGCGTGGTTGAGTGGTGGATGACAGGGTGGTTGGATGAAAGGGTGGGTGTAACCAAACAGTTAAGACGAGCCCCCCCCCCCCCCCCCCCCACACACACACACAAACACACTCCTGGGAGGTATCAAGGTTGACTGTCTGAGAAGCAGAACTTGTCCAACTTAGTAAACAAAAACTGCTGCAGGACCCCGGGTGCGACATTTATGTAAATTATTTTTTCTGTCTATGTAAATGTCGTACGTGCGTGCGTGTAAACAAACAGTTGATACAAGCCCCCATCCCTCCCCCCCCCCCCACACCCCCTCCTCCTCACTCCTGGATGGTATCCAAGATGACAGTATCAGATTTATGGTACAAACACCCATATTGAAAATCTGCGTTCCTAATAACTCTAAAACACTTTGAGAAATGATCTTATTTGAGACGTGGTCTTTTTCACTCTAAATTATCACTTGCACCCATTTTTGTGGTAGCCGCATTATACAAGAGAAATCGGGGCGCAGTGGCGTTGCGGTAACCGGTTCTCGTCAGATCACCGAAAATAAGCAACGTCGAGCCTGGTAAGTCCTCGGATGGGTGACCGTCTGAGCGATCGATTCGGGCTCCCGCGTTGTGTCCTTGAGCAAGGCACTTAACTCCGATTGTCCACATGGGGGCACGATGGCGTCGTGTACAAAGGCGGACGGCACGTCGATGGTGCGCAGGCCTTCAGCAAATCTAACCCTGCCATATGCTGCAGTGTGTAGTTACAATGTTGGGGAGCTGACAGTTACTGGTCGTTTCTCGGTGGTTCTCTCCGGGTACTCCGGCATCCCTCACCTCTAATACGGTCACTGTCATGATTAGCCATTGTGCATAAGTATGTGACCTTAAACAGCAATAAATAAAAAAATAAATAAATGTACATCCCTTAATTTCAACTAAACAATTAGGAAAATATACTTGATGGGGGTCGGAAACATATATCCTTTTCATTTATTACCCTACACACCCTTATCTACATACATGTTATTACTATTAGAAATATATCTCATATCCCAAACCAGCCCAGCCCATCTAGGCCCTCTGTAAGGAAAAAAATAAAACATTAAACTTGGGGGAAATAATCTTCTTGAATGCCTCATCTGGCTGATATAGAAAATACATTGCTATTTTCGGCTTCTTTGGTCGTAGGTGAGAAAATTAAAATCTGTTTCTGGACTCTTCGCTTCCAAGTCGGTGCAGAGGGCGTCCTGTAAAATAGAAGTCCTGAAAACAAGTGCTTAACATTGAAAGTTTAGTTTCTATAAGCTGTAACTAACTCTTGGGGCATGAACTGAAGATTATTCAGTCTGCTCAGACCATATATGGATGCATTCTATTGGAAGAGTTGTCTTCCTTTCCACATATTATTCCATTCAAATCCCTTATCCGAATTTAATAATGTAGTGAAAAGTGATAGTGTGTGCGAACGTGATTTATGCTCTGGGTATCACGGCCTTAAAAGTTGAATTCACAGTGGCAGGTATTGCTGCTTTCGAGTTAACTTATTTAATCACAACAAGCCATTTCAGCCGGATGAAAAGTGAAAACGAAGGTAATTGTGTCTGTAGAACTTATTTGTGCTGAAAAATAGTCAAAAAAAGATTAAAATTTTTTAACAAATTTCAAAATGGGTAACAAAGGAAAAACCCGAAGAAAAAATTATTTGAGTTGACTAAACCAATATTATAAACAAGTAAAATATTTCATTTGTTCATGATTTTATTCGGGTTAAATCTGTACTTCCGAATTGATAAAGGTATTTAAAAGTTAATGTGTGTAAAGTGGACACTTCATTTACGTTGCCATAAACAACGAATACTTCGTGTGCACACTGGAGAGCCACACTGCTGGACATAAAGCAGCAACTTGCAATAGAAGTGCCCCCAGTATCGACCTTCAGTTGTTAAATACAAGGCTTGAACTTTCCGACGAAGCCCGGTTTCTCGGTGTGATCTAACATGTACACAAAATTAATATTGACCAACGCATAATTCCATTAAAGCTAGTAAACAAACAAATCTGAAAAAAATGCAACGCGGTTAAAATCCGGGGAGTTCGTAACTCAAACTATAGAAGGCATTCAAGCGACAAGGGCACACAATATGGAATGAATGCTGCCAACCGCCTGTTTGAAGCAAACATTCTTAAACTACAGCTGTCCAAAACCACGACCTGCGTGCTCCATTGCGCCTTATTTGATATACATATTGAACGACTCCACGAATTAGCAAATATCCAAATGATAGGAAGCAATTTAAAACCAATGTTGACAAACACTCTAAACTGGCTACGTAGCGTGGAATTGAAAGCCCATCAAATGCTCAAAAACAAATCGAATCTAAATTTAAAACTGAAATGAAAAGATTTCCTTCTTAGAAATTTACTCACCTTAAAGGACAAATATAAAAAAAAATAATGATGAGCATCGATAAACAATTGAAGATGTTAGGCCACGTTTTAGCTCAAAATGCCCTGTATATTTAAAGTTTAGAGTGATGATTTGCATTTGTCTGTCGTTTATTTGGGGTATCGCGACTCTTTCAACAACCAGGGTTATATTGTGTCGGATGGAGGCAACCAGAGGTCCCGGAAAGAAACATTTTGCACAGCAGATATACACAGTCTTACCCGTCAAATTCTTAAACTGGCAAAAACAGAATGAGCATTGGCTGACGCCAAGTGTACCATTAATGTGCTGAAGGCCTTTGCACACAACACCAAGCTGCTCACGCTTGGGCAGTTGTAATTAAGGTCCTTACCAAGTATAAAACACAAATAAAATTCAATGATCGAGATGGTGATTTTTTTTTTTTTTTTTATTATTGTTAGGGTTTAACGACACATTAACAGCCAGGGTCATATCATGTCGGTGACAGTTTTACGGGTGGAGGAAGCCGGAGTACCCGGAGAGAACCACCGAGCAACGACGAGCAGCTGTCAGCTCTCCAACGTCGTAACTCTGAACTCTGCACCGCGGCACAGGCAGGGTTAGATTGGTTGAAGACATGCGCACCATCGACGTGCAGTACGCCTTAGTACACAGCGTCATCGTGCCCCCATGTTGGCAAATGGCGTGATGGTGATTAAACGGGTCTCATGTTAGCTGTATTCTTTCTGTTCGTCGCATGGTTTACTTATTAAGCACAGTAGGGAATATTCACAATCTTTTACTTTAAGGAAGTCATTAAATTTATCCTACAGTCATGCAGCACAAACATAAGGCTTGGACTGATAGTAATTCTACTCTCGTCATTTGACTTTTTAAATTTTGCAACGCAACAGCGCAGCAACCCACACAGCAGAGTCCATACAAAAGTGTCTGTCTGTTTGGGGCATTTGGTTGTTTTCCAACATTGTCGTTTAAATGTAAGGATTGTGAAGTATCCCAGCCTATGACAAGTTAATTTTCG
Source organism: Pictodentalium vernedei (assembly GCA_031216915.1). Lineage (NCBI taxonomy): Eukaryota > Metazoa > Mollusca > Scaphopoda > Dentaliida > Dentaliidae > Pictodentalium > Pictodentalium vernedei. The sequence goes on from CM062292.1 coordinate 426,167,877, forward strand.
AAGGAATGCTCTATAAATGAAGACAGCAACCAAAACAAAGTGAAAAATGTATATGTTAAAATAATGAATTAAGCTTGGTAACAGTGAGATTTGAACCCATGTCACACTGCACACGTCTTTAACAGTGAAGTGAACGCTTTAACTTACTGAGCTACATCCCAGTTTGTTCTAAAGTGACAAGACATAAACAAAGAAATTAATTTTTAACATCTCCATCTTTCTGTTTTCAGAACACATAATAATATCAAATTAAGAACACACTAGGAGAAATGTGGAAAAGATGCTAGTTTTTAATAGAAAAAGGGTTTATCCATCGAAATAAAACAGTGATAAGTTACAGTTTAAGCCAACGTAAACACTGAGCAGACGATTTTTTTAGGATTTGTTCATTCGCCCTAGCCGGTGAAACATTATCATTGAACACAAATTTACTATAAATAATTACAAGTCGCTAATGTTTGGAACCTATCTAGTCACGAAAAGTCATCATCTGGGGCCAAAATATAAGCGCAAATATTTCCAAAAAGAATGAATGGAATATGCTGATATTCAGAGCCGAAATTCAAAATGTGCTGAAAAAGAGGAAGAGCATTCTTTTCCCTCGAAAATCTTATTTATAAAAAAACACATTTTCGAGAATTTGTGAAATTTTACCAATTGGTCACTCATTTTTTACCCCTATCCATATTCTTGTCCAAACGTGCAATCTATTGCGAGTCGCGTTACGTATGTTTCTGGAGTACAGAAGCACCAACACATCACTTACATTGACATTTCTGACAATGCGAGGACACTCCTGTGTATGGAACAGAACACTATGTTTAGGAAAAAACGTATTTGCAGTTCCCAAAGCCGAACAATGATGCAACACTGGGTAATGAACCACTAAAAAATCCCATTGAACACAGTGCTAACCTTTGACTCTCTGTACAACATACCAAGTTGTTTTGCAAAAAATACATATAAATCCACAAGGTACATCATCTCTTAGAAAAAACTGGAACAAATATATGTTGCCACATTGAATTTCAATTTAAAATTCGAATTTTCAGTACTACCCTATGGTCCTGCACTGAATGGCATTGACACTATTTTTTCATGCTTCATGTTTTTGAGAGATTCTCACACATTCCGGGAGAAAATTGCAAACAAACTTCTTAAACCTTCCTAAAGAGGACAAATGTTTTTTTTTTAATTAATGGTTTCAAATCCCACTGATGTTGAACCAATCAGCCAATCGGGTCTATTTAATCCTACTCAAAACTTTGGGTGTTAAATGCTCCAAGTCACGTGTTCACCAATTTAGTGGTTCATAACCACTATTTGTTTACTGGATCTAAAGGTCAAACTCAGTATTTAAGCCGAAACCCAGACCATATTATAAGAACAAAGTAGTGAAGTTTAGTTTATTGTTTTCAGTTACTTGGTACTTTCAGAGAATCAACATCCGAGGCTTAGGACACAGTGCCTATAGCAGTATTAAAGCAGAACTTGTCCATCTCAGTAAAGAAACGCGGCAGTAGTTCCCCGGGGCCCAGGAGAATACACCCACGTGCACTCTCATAAACACACATGCTTAATTATATAGTTTCGTGAATGCTTTCCTCAGTCGCTAGCGCCAATGTGTGTGAAGTGAAAGGGGATGAAAGGGTGGGCGAAATCAAACATATTTTAGTTTATTGTTTACGATTGCGTGGGCCTTTCAGAGGTACTGGGTCCAGTTATACCAGTAAAACAGAACTCGTGCAACTCAATAAACAAAAACTGCTGTAGGCCCCCTGGTGCGACATTTTTGTAAATTATTTTCTCAGTCTATGTACGTGTCGGGGTGGATGCATGCGTGGTTGAGTGGTGGATGACAGGGTGGTTGGATGAAAGAGTGGGTGTAACCAAACAGTTAAGACGAGCCCCCCCCCCCCCCCCCACACACACACACTCCTGGGAGGTATCAAGGTTGACTGTCTGAGAAGCAGAACTTGTCCAACTTAGTAAACAAAAACTGCTGCAGGACCCCGGGTGCGACATTTATGTAAATTATTTTTTCTGTCTATGTAAATGTCGTACGTGCGTGCGTGTAAACAAACAGTTGATACAAGCCCCCAACCCCGCCCCCCCCCCCCCCCCACACCCCCTCCTCCTCACTCCTGGATGGTATCCAAGATGACAGTATCAGATTTATGGTACAAACACCCATATTGAAAATCTGCGTTCCTAATAACTCTAAAACACTTTGAGAAATGATCTTATTTGAGACGTGGTCTTTTTCACTCTAAATTATCACTTGCACCCATTTTTGTGGTAGCCGCATTATACAAGAGAAATCGGGGCGCAGTGGCGTTGCGGTAACCGGTTCTCGTCAGATCACCGAAAATAAGCAACGTCGAGCCTGGTAAGTCCTCGGATGGGTGACCGTCTGAGCGATCGATTCGGGCTCGCGCGTTGTGTCCTTGAGCAAGGCACTTAACTCCGATTGTCCGCATGGGGGCACGATGGCGTAGTGTACAAAGGCGGACGGCACGTCGATGGTGCGCAGGCCTTCAGCAAATCTAACCCTGCCATATGCTGCAGTGTGTAGTTACAATGTTGGGGAGCTGACAGTTACTGGTCGTTTCTCGGTGGTTCTCTCCGGGTACTCCGGCATCCCTCACCTCTAATACGGTCACTGTCATGATTAGCCATTGTGCATAAGTATGTGACCTTAAACAGCAATAAATAAAAAAATAAATAAATGTACATCCCTTAATTTCAACTAAACAATTAGGAAAATATACTTGATGGGGGTCGGAAACATATATCCTTTTCATTTATTACCCTACACACCCTTATCTACATACATGTTATTACTATTAGAAATATATCTCATATCCCAAACCAGCCCAGCCCATCTAGGCCCTCTGTAAGGAAAAAAATAAAACATTAAACTTGGGGGAAATAATCTTCTTGAATGCCTCATCTGGCTGATATAGAAAATACATTGCTATTTTCGGCTTCTTTGGTCGTAGGTGAGAAAATTAAAATCTGTTTCTGAACTCTTCGCTTCCAAGTCGGTGCAGAGGGCGTCCTGTAAAATAGAAGTCCTGAAAACAAGTGCTTAACATTGAAAGTTTAGTTTCTATAAGCTGTAACTATCATATTCCTAACTGATAGAACTCTTGGGGCATGAACTGAAGATTATTCAGTCTGCTCAGACCATATATGGATGCATTCTATTGGAAGAGTTGTCTTCCTTTCCACATATTATTCCATTCAAATCCCTTATCCGAATTTAATAATGTAGTGAAAAGTGATAGTGTGTGCGAACGTGATTTATGCTCTGGGTATCACGGCCTTAAAAGTTGAATTCACAGTGGCAGGTATTGCTGCTTTCGAGTTAACTTATTTAATCACAACAAGCCATTTCAGCCGGATGAAAAGTGAAAACGAAGGTAATTGTGTCTGTAGAACTTATTTGTGCTGAAAAATAGTCAAAAAAAGATTAAAATTTTTTAACAAATTTCAAAATGGGTAACAAAGGAAAAACCCGAAGAAAAAATTATTTGAGTTGACTAAACCAATATTATAAAGAAGTAAAATATTTCATTTGTTCATGATTTTATTCGGGTTAAATCTGTACTTCCGAATTGATAAAGGTATTTAAAAGTTAATGTGTGTAAAGTGGACACTTCATTTACGTTGCCATAAACAACGAATACTTCGTGTGCACACTGGAGAGCCACACTGCTGGACATAAAGCAGCAACTTGCAATAGAAGTGCCCCCAGTATCGACCTTCAGTTGTTAAATACAAGGCTTGAACTTTCCGACGAAGCCCGGTTTCTCGGTGTGATCTAACATGTACACAAAATTAATATTGACCAACGCATAATTCCATTAAAGCTAGTAAACAAACAAATCTGAAAAAAATGCAACGCGGTTAAAATCCGGGGAGTTCGTAACTCAAACTATAGAAGGCATTCAAGCGACAAGGGCACACAATATGGAATGAATGCTGCCAACCGCCTGTTTGAAGCAAACATTCTTAAACTACAGCTGTCCAAAACCACGACCTGCGTGCTCCATTGCGCCTTATTTGATATACATATTGAACGACTCCACGAATTAGCAAATATCCAAATGATAGGAAGCAATTTAAAACCAATGTTGACAAACACTCTAAACTGGCTACGTAGCGTGGAATTGAAAGCCCATCAAATGCTCAAAAACAAATCGAATCTAAATTTAAAACTGAAATGAAAAGATTTCCTTCTTAGAAATTTACTCACCTTAAAGGACAAATATAAAAAAAAATAATGATGAGCATCGATAAACAATTGAAGATGTTAGGCCACGTTTTAGCTCAAAATGCCCTGTATATTTAAAGTTTAGAGTGATGATTTGCATTTGTCTGTCGTTTATTTGGGGTATCGCGACTCTTTCAACAACCAGGGTTATATTGTGTCGGATGGAGGCAACCAGAGGTCCCGGAAAGAAACATTTTGCACAGCAGATATACACAGTCTTACCCGTCAAATTCTTAAACTGGCAAAAACAGAATGAGCATTGGCTGACGCCAAGTGTACCATTAATGTGCTGAAGGCCTTTGCACACTACACCAAGCTGCTCACGCTTGGGCAGTTGTAATTAAGGTCCTTACCAAGTATAAAACACAAATAAAATTCAATGATCGAGATGGTGATTTTTTTTTTTATTATTGTTAGGGTTTAACGACACATTAACAGCCAGGGTCATATCATGTCGGTGACAGTTTTACGGGTGGAGGAAGCCGGAGTACCCGGAGAGAACCACCGAGCAACGACGAGCAGCTGTCAGCTCTCCAACGTCGTAACTCTGAACTCTGCACCGCGGCACAGGCAGGGTTAGATTGGTTGAAGACATGCGCACCATCGACGTGCAGTACGCCTTAGTACACAGCGTCATCGTGCCCCCATGTTGACAAATGGCGTGATGGTGATTAAACGGGTCTCATGTTAGCTGTATTCTTTCTGTTCGTCGCATGGTTTACTTATTAAGCACAGTAGGGAATATTCACAATCTTTTACTTTAAGGAAGTCATTAAATTTATCCTACAGTCATGCAGCACAAACATAAGGCTTGGACTGATAGTAATTCTACTCTCGTCATTTGACTTTTTAAATTTTGCAACGCAACAGCGCAGCAACCCACACAGCAGAGTCCATACAAAAGTGTCTGTCTGTTTGGGGCATTTGGTTGTTTTCCAACATTGTCGTTTAAATGTAAGGATTGTGAAGTATCCCAGCCTATGACAAGTTAATTTTCGAAGGAATGCTCTATAAATGAAGACAGCAACCAAAACAAAGTGAAAAATGTATATGTTAAAATAATGAATTAAGCTTGGTAACAGTGAGATTTGAACCCATGTCACACTGCACACGTCTTTAACAGTGAAGTGAACGCTTTAACTTACTGAGCTACATCCCAGTTTGTTCTAAAGTGACAAGACATAAACAAAGAAATTAATTTTTAACATCTCCATCTTTCTGTTTTCAGAACACATAATAATATCAAATTAAGAACACACTAGGAGAAATGTGGAAAAGATGCTAGTTTTTAATAGAAAAAGGGTTTATCCATCGAAATAAAACAGTCATAAGTTACAGTTTAAGCCAACGTAAACACTGAGCAGACGATTTTTTTAGGATTTGTTCATTCGCCCTAGCCGGTGAAACATTATCATTGAACACAAATTTACTATAAATAATTACAAGTCGCTAATGTTTGGAACCTATCTAGTCACGAAAAGTCATCATCTGGGGCCAAAATATAAGCGCAAATATTTCCAAAAAGAATGAATGGAATATGCTGATATTCAGAGCCGAAATTCAAAATGTGCTGAAAAAGAGGAAGAGCATTCTTTTCCCTCGAAAATCTTATTTATAAAAAAACACATTTTCGAGAATTTGTGAAATTTTACCAATTGGTCACTCATTTTTTACCCCTATCCATATTCTTGTCCAAACGTTCAATCTATTGCGAGTCGCGTTACGTATGTTTCTGGAGTACAGAAGCACCAACACATCACTTACATTGACATTTCTGACAATGCGAGGACACTCCTGTGTATGGAACAGAACACTATGTTTAGGAAAAAACGTATTTGCAGTTCCAAAAGCCGAACAATGATGCAACACTGGGTAATGAACCACTAAAAAATCCCATTGAACACAGTGCTAACCTTTGACTCTCTGTACAACATACCAAGTTGTTTTGCAAAAAATACATATAAATCCACAAGGTACATCATCTCTTAAAAAAACTGGAACAAATATATGTTGCCACATTGAATTTCAATTTAAAATTCGAATTTTCAGTACTACCCTATGGTCCTGCACTGAATGGCATTGACACTATTTTTTCATGCTTCATGTTTTTGAGAGATTCTCACACATTCCGGGAGAAAATTGCAAACAAACTTCTTAAACCTTCCTAAAGAGGACAAATGTTTTTTTTTTAATTAATGGTTTCAAATCCCACTGATATTGAACCAATCAGCCAATCGGGTCTATTTAATCCTACTCACAACTTTGGGTGTTAAATGCTCCAAGTCGCGTGTTCACCAATTTAGTGGTTCATAACCACTATTTGTTTACTGGATCTAAAGGTCAAACTCAGTATTTAAGCCGAAACCCAGACCATATTATAAGAACAAAGTAGTGAAGTTTAGTTTATTGTTTTCAGTTACTTGGTACTTTCAGAGAATCAACATCCGAGGCTTAGGACACAGTGCCTATAGCAGTATTAAAGCAGAACTTCTCCATCTCAGTAAAGAAACGCGGCAGTAGTTCCCCGGGGCCCAGGAGAATACACCCACGTGCACTCTCATAAACACACATGCTTAATTATATAGTTTCGTGAATGCTTTCCTCAGTCGCTAGCGCCAATGTGTGTGAAGTGAAAGGGGATGAAAGGGTGGGCGAAATCAAACATATTTTAGTTTATTCTTTACGATTGCGTGGGCCTTTCAGAGGCACTGGGTCCAGTTATACCAGTAAAACAGAACTCGTGCAACTCAATAAACAAAAACTGCTGTAGGCCCCCTGGTGCGACATTTTTGTAAATTATTTTCTCAGTCTATGTACGTGTCGGGGGTGGATGCATGCGTGGTTGAGTGGTGGATGACAGGGTGGTTGGATGAAAGGGTGGGTGTAACCAAACAGTTAAGACGAGCCCCCCCCCCCCCCCCCCCCACACACACACACACTCCTGGGAGGTATCAAGGTTGACTGTCTGAGAAGCAGAACTTGTCCAACTCAGTAAACAAAAACTGCTGCAGGACCCCGGGTGCGACATTTATGTAAATTATTTTTTCTGTCTATGTAAATGTCGTACGTGCGTGCGTGTAAACAAACAGTTGATACAAGCCCCCAACCCCCCCCCCCCCCCACACCCCCTCCTCCTCACTCCTTGATGGTATCCAAGATGACAGTATCAGATTTATGGTACAAACACCCATATTTAAAATCTGCGTTCCTAATAACTCTAAAACACTTTGAGAAATGATCTTATTTGAGACGTGGTCTTTTTCACTCTAAATTATCACTTGCACCCATTTTTGTGGTAGCCGCATTATACAAGAGAAATCGGGGCGCAGTGGCGTTGCGGTAACCGGTTCTCGTCAGATCACCGAAAATAAGCAACGTCGAGCCTGGTAAGTCCTCGGATGGGTGACCGTCTGAGCGATCGATTCGGGCTCCCGCGTTGTGTCCTTGAGCAAGGCACTTAACTCCGATTGTCCGCATGGGGGCACGATGGCGTCGTGTACAAAGGCGGACGGCACGTCGATGGTGCGCAGGCCTTCAGCAAATCTAACCCTGCCTGTGCTGCAGTGTGTAGTTACAATGTTGGGGAGCTGACAGTTACTGGTCGTTTCTCGGTGGTTCTCTCCGGGTACTCCGGCATCCCTCACCTCTAATACGGTCACTGTCATGATTAGCCATTGTGCATAAGTATGTGACCTTAAACAGCAATAAATAAAAAAATAAATAAATGTACATCCCTTAATTTCAACTAAACAATTAGGAAAATATACTTGATGGGGGTCGGAAACATATATCCTTTTCATTTATTACCCTACACACCCTTATCTACATACATGTTATTACTATTAGAAATATATCTCATATCCCAAACCAGCCCAGCCCATCTAGGCCCTCTGTAAGGAAAAAAATAAAACATTAAACTTGGGGGAAATAATCTTCTTGAATGCCTCATCTGGCTGATATAGAAAATACATTGCTTTTTTCGGCTTCTTTGGTCGTAGGTGAGAAAATTATAATCTGTTTCTGAACTCTTCGCTTCCAAGTCGGTGAAGAGGGCGTCCTGTAAAATAGAAGTCCTGAAAACAAGTGCTTAACATTGAAAGTTTAGTTTCTATAAGCTGTAACTATCATATTCCTAACTGATAGAACTCTTGGGGCATGAACTGAAGATTATTCAGTCTGCTCAGACCATATATGGATGCATTCTATTGGAAGAGTTGTCTTCCTTTCCACATATTATTCCATTCAAATCCCTTATCCGAATTTAATAATGTAGTGAAAAGTGATAGTGTGTGCGAACGTGATTTATGCTCTGGATATCACGGCCTTAAAAGTTGAATTCACAGTGGCAGGTATTGCTGCTTTCGAGTTAACTTATTTAATCACAACAAGCCATTTCAGCCGGATGAAAAGTGAAAACGAAGGTAATTGTGTCTGTAGAACTTATTTGTGCTGAAAAATAGTCAAAAAAAGATTAAAATTTTTTAACAAATTTCAAAATGGGTAACAAAGGAAAAACCCGAAGAAAAAATTATTTGAGTTGACTAAACCAATATTATAAACAAGTAAAATATTTCATTTGTTCATGATTTTATTCATGTTAAATCTGTACTTCCGAATTGATAAAGGTATTTAAAAGTTAATGTGTGTAAAGTGGACACTTCATTTACGTTGCCATAAACAACGAATACTTCGTGTGCACACTGGAGAGCCACATTGTTGCACATAAAGCAGCAACTTGCAATAGAAGTGCCCCCAGTATCGACCTTCAGTTGTTAAATACAAGGCTTGAACTTTCCGACGAAGCCCGGTTTCTCGGTGTGATCTAACATGTACACAAAATTAATATTGACCAACGCATAATTCCATTAAAGCTAGTAAACAAACAAATCTGCAAAAAATGCAACGCGGTTAAAATCCGGGGAGTTCGTAACTCAAACTATAGAAGGCGTTCAAGCGACAAGGGCACACAATATGGAATCAATGCTGCCAACCGCCTGTTTGAAGCAAACATTCTTAAACTACAGCTGTCCAAAACCACGACCTGCGTGCTCCATTGCGCCTTATTTGATATACATATTGAACGACTCCACGAATTAGCAAATATCCAAATGATAGGAAGCAATTTAAAACCAATGTTGACAAACACTCTAAACTGGCTACGTAGCGTGGAATTGAAAGCCCATCAAATGCTCAAAAACAAATCGAATCTAAATTTAAAACTGAAATGGAAAGATTTCCTTCTTAGAAATTTACTCACCTTAAAGGACAAATATAAAAAAAAATAATGATGAGCATCGATAAACAATTGAAGATGTTAGGCCACGTTTTAGCTCAAAATGCCCTGTATATTTAAAGTTTAGAGTGATGATTTGCATTTGTCTGTCGTTTATTTGGGGTATCGCGACTCTTTCAACAACCAGGGTTATATTGTGTCGGATGGAGGCAACCAGAGGTCCCGGAAAGAAACATTTTACACAGCAGATATACACAGTCTTACCCGTCAAATTCTTAAACTGGCAAAAACAGAATGAGCATTGGCTGACGCCAAGTGTACCATTAATGTGCTGAAGGCCTTTGCACACTACACCAAGCTGCTCACGCTTGGGCAGTTGTAATTAAGGTCCTTACCAAGTATAAAACACAAATAAAATTCAATGATCGAGATGGTGATTTTTTTTTTTATTATTGTTAGGGTTTAACGACACATTAACAGCCAGGGTCATATCATGTCGGTGACAGTTTTACGGGTGGAGGAAGCCGGAGTACCCGGAGAGAACCACCGAGCAACGACGAGCAGCTGTCAGCTCTCCAACGTCGTAACTCTGAACTCTGCACAGCGGCACAGGCAGGGTTAGATTGGTTGAAGACATGCGCACCATCGACGTGCAGTACGCCTTAGTACACAGCGTCATCGTGCCCCCATGTTGGCAAATGGCGTGATGGTGATTAAACGGGTCTCATGTTAGCTGTATTCTTTCTGTTCGTCGCATGGTTTACTTATTAAGCACAGTAGGGAATATTCACAATCTTTTACTTTAAGGAAGTCATTAAATTTATCCTACAGTCATGCAGCACAAACATAAGGCTTGGACTGATAGTAATTCTACTCTCGTCATTTGACTTTTTAAATTTTGCAACGCAACAGCGCAGCAACCCACACAGCAGAGTCCATACAAAAGTGTCTGTCTGTTTGGGGCATTTGGTTGTTTTCCAACATTGTCGTTTAAATGTAAGGATTGTGAAGTATCCCAGCCTATGACAAGTTAATTTTCGAAGGAATGCTCTATAAATGAAGACAGCAACCAAAACAAAGTGAAAAATGTATATGTTAAAATAATGAATTAAGCTTGGTAACAGTGAGATTTGAACCCATGTCACACTGCACACGTCTTTAACAGTGAAGTGAACGCTTTAACTTACTGAGCTACATCCCAGTTTGTTCTAAAGTGACAAGACATAAACAAAGAAATTAATTTTTAACATCTCCATCTTTCTGTTTTCAGAACACATAATAATATCAAATTAAGAACACACTAGGAGAAATGTGGAAAAGATGCTAGTTTTTAATAGAAAAAGGGTTTATCCATCGAAATAAAACAGTCATAAGTTACAGTTTAAGCCAACGTAAACACTGAGCAGACGATTTTTTTAGGATTTGTTCATTCGCCCTAGCCGGTGAAACATTATCATTGAACACAAATTTACTATAAATAATTACAAGTCGCTAATGTTTGGAACCTATCTAGTCACGAAAAGTCATCATCTGGGGCCAAAATATAAGCGCAAATATTTCCAAAAAGAATGAATGGAATATGCTGATATTCAGAGCCGAAATTCAAAATGTGCTGAAAAAGAGGAAGAGCATTCTTTTCCCTCGAAAATCTTATTTATAAAAAAACACATTTTCGAGAATTTGTGAAATTTTACCAATTGGTCACTCATTTTTTACCCCTATCCATATTCTTGTCCAAACGTTCAATCTATTGCGAGTCGCGTTACGTATGTTTCTGGAGTACAGAAGCACCAACACATCACTTACATTGACATTTCTGACAATGCGAGGACACTCCTGTGTATGGAACAGAACACTATGTTTAGGAAAAAACGTATTTGCAGTTCCAAAAGCCGAACAATGATGCAACACTGGGTAATGAACCACTAAAAAATCCCATTGAACACAGTGCTAACCTTTGACTCTCTGTACAACATACCAAGTTGTTTTGCAAAAAATACATATAAATCCACAAGGTACATCATCTCTTAAAAAAACTGGAACAAATATATGTTGCCACATTGAATTTCAATTTAAAATTCGAATTTTCAGTACTACCCTATGGTCCTGCACTGAATGGCATTGACACTATTTTTTCATGCTTCATGTTTTTGAGAGATTCTCACACATTCCGGGAGAAAATTGCAAACAAACTTCTTAAACCTTCCTAAAGAGGACAAATGTTTTTTTTTTAATTAATGGTTTCAAATCCCACTGATATTGAACCAATCAGCCAATCGGGTCTATTTAATCCTACTCACAACTTTGGGTGTTAAATGCTCCAAGTCGCGTGTTCACCAATTTAGTGGTTCATAACCACTATTTGTTTACTGGATCTAAAGGTCAAACTCAGTATTTAAGCCGAAACCCAGACCATATTATAAGAACAAAGTAGTGAAGTTTAGTTTATTGTTTTCAGTTACTTGGTACTTTCAGAGAATCAACATCCGAGGCTTAGGACACAGTGCCTATAGCAGTATTAAAGCAGAACTTCTCCATCTCAGTAAAGAAACGCGGCAGTAGTTCCCCGGGGCCCAGGAGAATACACCCACGTGCACTCTCATAAACACACATGCTTAATTATATAGTTTCGTGAATGCTTTCCTCAGTCGCTAGCGCCAATGTGTGTGAAGTGAAAGGGGATGAAAGGGTGGGCGAAATCAAACATATTTTAGTTTATTGTTTACGATTGCGTGGGCCTTTCAGAGGCACTGGGTCCAGTTATACCAGTAAAACAGAACTCGTGCAACTCAATAAACAAAAACTGCTGTAGGCCCCCTGGTGCGACATTTTTGTAAATTATTTTCTCAGTCTATGTACGTGTCGGGGGTGGATGCATGCGTGGTTGAGTGGTGGATGACAGGGTGGTTGGATGAAAGGGTGGGTGTAACCAAACAGTTAAGACGAGCCCCCCCACACACACACACTCCTGGGAGGTATCAAGGTTGACTGTCTGAGAAGCAGAACTTGTCCAACTTAGTAAACAAAAACTGCTGCAGGACCCCGGGTGCGACATTTATGTAAATTATTTTTTCTGTCTATGTAAATGTCGTACGTGCGTGCGTGTAAACAAACAGTTGATACAAGCCCCCAACCCTCTCCCCCCCCCCCCCACACCCCCTCCTCCTCACTCCTGGATGGTATCCAAGATGACAGTATCAGATTTATGGTACAAACACCCATATTGAAAATCTGCGTTCCTAATAACTCTAAAACACTTTGAGAAATGATCTTATTTGAGACGTGGTCTTTTTCACTCTAAATTATCACTTGCACCCATTTTTGTGGTAGCCGCATTATACAAGAGAAATCGGGGCGCAGTGGCGTTGCGGTAACCGGTTCTCGTCAGATCACCGAAAATAAGCAACGTCGAGCCTGGTAAGTCCTCGGATGGGTGACCGTCTGAGCGATCGATTCGGGCTCCCGCGTTGTGTCCTTGAGCAAGGCACTTAACTCCGATTGTCCGCATGGGGGCACGATGGCGTCGTGTACAAAGGCGGACGGCACGTCGATGGTGCGCAGGCCTTCAGCAAATCTAACCCTGCCATATGCTGCAGTGTGTAGTTACAATGTTGGGGAGCTGACAGTTACTGGTCGTTTCTCGGTGGTTCTCTCCGGGTACTCCGGCATCCCTCACCTCTAATACGGTCACTGTCATGATTAGCCATTGTGCATAAGTATGTGACCTTAAACAGCAATAAATAAAAAAATAAATAAATGTACATCCCTTAATTTCAACTAAACAATTAGGAAAATATACTTGATGGGGGTCGGAAACATATATCCTTTTCATTTATTACCCTACACACCCTTATCTACATACATGTTATTACTATTAGAAATATATCTCATATCCCAAACCAGCCCAGCCCATCTAGGCCCTCTGTAAGGAAAAAAATAAAACATTAAACTTGGGGGAAATAATCTTCTTGAATGCCTCATCTGGCTGATATAGAAAATACATTGCTATTTTCGGCTTCTTTGGTCGTAGGTGAGAAAATTAAAATCTGTTTCTGAACTCTTCGCTTCCAAGTCGGTGCAGAGGGCGTCCTGTAAAATAGAAGTCCTGAAAACAAGTGCTTAACATTGAAAGTTTAGTTTCTATAAGCTGTAACTATCATATTCCTAACTGATAGAACTCTTGGGGCATGAACTGAAGATTATTCAGTCTGCTCAGACCATATATGGATGCATTCTATTGGAAGAGTTGTCTTCCTTTCCACATATAATTCCATTCAAATCCCTTATCCGAATTTAATAATGTAGTGAAAAGTGATAGTGTGTGCGAACATGATTTATGCTCTGGGTATCACGGCCTTAAAAGTTGAATTCACAGTGGCAGGTATTGCTGCTTTCGAGTTAACTTATTTAATCACAACAAGCCATTTCAGCCGGATGAAAAGTGAAAACGAAGGTAATTGTGTCTGTAGAACTTATTTGTGCTGAAAAATAGTCAAAAAAAGATTAAATTTTTTTAACAAATTTCAAAATGGGCAACAAAGGAAAAACCCGAAGAAAAAATTATTTGAGTTGACTAAACCAATATTATAAACAAGTAAAATATTTCATTTGTTCATGATTTTATTCGGGTTAAATCCGTACTTCCGAATTGATAAAGGTATTTAAAAGTTAATGTGTGTAAAGTGGACACTTCATTTACGTTGCCATAAACAACGAATACTTCGTGTGCACACTGGAGAGCCACACTGCTGGACATAAAGCAGCAACTTGCAATAGAAGTGCCCCCAGTGTCGACCTTCAGTTGTTAAATACAAGGCTTGAACTTTCCGACGAAGCCCGGTTTCTCGGTGTGATCTAACATGTACACAAAATTAATATTGACCAACGCATAATTCCATTAAAGCTAGTAAACAAACAAATCTGCAAAAAATGCAACGCGGTTAAAATCCGGGGAGTTCGTAACTCAAACTATAGAAGGCGTTCAAGCGACAAGGGCACACAATATGGAATCAATGCTGCCAACCGCCTGTTTGAAGCAAACATTCTTAAACTACAGCTGTCCAAAACCACGACCTGCGTGCTCCATTGCGCCTTATTTGATATACATATTGAACGACTCCACGAATTAGCAAATATCCAAATGATAGGAAGCAATTTAATACCAATGTTGACAAACACTCTAAACTGGCTACGTAGCGTGGAATTGAAAGCCCATCAAATGCTCAAAAACAAATCGAATCTAAATTTAAAACTGAAATGAAAAGATTTCCTTCTTAGAAATTTACTCACCTTAAAGGACAAATATAAAAAAAAATAATGATGAGCATCGATAAACAATTGAAGATGTTAGGCCACGTTTTAGCTCAAAATGCCCTGTATATTTAAAGTTTAGAGTGATGATTTGCATTTGTCTGTCGTTTATTTGGGGTATCGCGACTCTTTCAACAACCAGGGTTATATTGTGTCGGATGGAAGCAACCAGAGGTCCCGGAAAGAAACATTTTGCACAGCAGATATACACAGTCTTACCCGTCAAATTCTTAAACTGGCAAAAACAGAATGAGCATTGGCTGACGCCAAGTGTACCATTAATGTGCTGAAGGCCTTTGCACACTACACCAAGCTGCTCACGCTTGGGCAGTTGTAATTAAGGTCCTTACCAAGTATAAAACACAAATAAAATTAAATGATCGAGATGGTGATTTTTTTTTTGTATTATTGTTAGGGTTTAACGACACATTAACAGCCAGGGTCATATCATGTCGGTGACAGTTTTACGGGTGGAGGAAGCCGGAGTACCCGGAGAGAACCACCGAGCAACGACGAGCAGCTGTCAGCTCTCCAACGTCGTAACTCTGAACTCTGCACCGCGGCACAGGCAGGGTTAGATTGGTTGAAGACATGCGCACCATCGACGTGCAGTACGCCTTAGTACACAGCGTCATCGTGCCCCCATGTTGGCAAATGGCGTGATGGTGATTAAACGGGTCTCATGTTAGCTGTATTCTTTCTGTTCGTCGCATGGTTTACTTATTAAGCACAGTAGGGAATATTCACAATCTTTTACTTTAAGGAAGTCATTAAATTTATCCTACAGTCATGCAGCACAAACATAAGGCTTGGACTGATAGTAATTCTACTCTCGTCATTTGACTTTTTAAATTTTGCAACGCAACAGCGCAGCAACCCACACAGCAGAGTCCATACAAAAGTGTCTGTCTGTTTGGGGCATTTGGTTGTTTTCCAACATTGTCGTTTAAATGTAAGGATTGTGAAGTATCCCAGCCTATGACAAGTTAATTTTCGAAGGAATGCTCTATAAATGAAGACAGCAATCAAAACAAAGTGAAAAATGTATATGTTAAAATAATGAATTAAGCTTGGTAACAGTGAGATTTGAACCCATGTCACACTGCACACGTCTTTAACAGTGAAGTGAACGCTTTAACTTACTGAGCTACATCCCAGTTTGTTCTAAAGTGACAAGACATAAACAAAGAAATTAATTTTTAACATCTCCATCTTTCTGTTTTCAGAACACATAATAATATCAAATTAAGAACACACTAGGAGAAATGTGGAAAAGATGCTAGTTTTTAATAGAAAAAGGGTTTATCCATCGAAATAAAACAGTGATAAGTTACAGTTTAAGCCAACGTAAACACTGAGCAGACGATTTTTTTAGGATTTGTTCATTCGCCCTAGCCGGTGAAACATTATCATTGAACACAAATTTATTATAAATAATTACAAGTCGCTAATGTTTGGAACCTATCTAGTCACGAAAAGTCATCATCTGGGGCCAAAATATAAGCGCAAATATTTCCAAAAAGAATGAATGGAATATGCTGATATTCAGAGCCGAAATTCAAAATGTGCTGAAAAAGAGGAAGAGCATTCTTTTCCCTCGAAAATCTTATTTATAAAAAAACACATTTTCGAGAATTTGTGAAATTTTACCAATTGGTCACTCATTTTTTACCCCTATCCATATTCTTGTCCAAACGTTCAATCTATTGCGAGTCGCGTTACGTATGTTTCTGGAGTACAGAAGCACCAACACATCACTTACATTGACATTTCTGACAATGCGAGGACACTCCTGTGTATGGAACAGAACACTATGTTTAGGAAAAAACGTATTTGCAGTTCCAAAAGCCGAACAATGATGCAACACTGGGTAATGAACCACTAAAAAATCCCATTGAACACAGTGCTAACCTTTGACTCTCTGTACAACATACCAAGTTGTTTTGCAAAAAATACATATAAATCCACAAGGTACATCATCTCTTAAAAAAACTGGAACAAATATATGTTGCCACATTGAATTTCAATTTAAAATTCGAATTTTCAGTACTACCCTATGGTCCTGCACTGAATGGCATTGACACTATTTTTTCATGCTTCATGTTTTTGAGAGATTCTCACACATTCCGGGAGAAAATTGCAAACAAACTTCTTAAACCTTCCTAAAGAGGACAAATGTTTTTTTTTTAATTAATGGTTTCAAATCCCACTGATATTGAACCAATCAGCCAATCGGGTCTATTTAATCCTACTCACAACTTTGGGTGTTAAATGCTCCAAGTCACGTGTTCACCAATTTAGTGGTTCATAACCACTATTTGTTTACTGGATCTAAAGGTCAAACTCAGTATTTAAGCCGAAACCCAGACCATATTATAAGAACAAAGTAGTGAAGTTTAGTTTATTGTTTTCAGTTACTTGGTACTTTCAGAGAATCAACATCCGAGGCTTAGGACACAGTGCCTATAGCAGTATTAAAGCAGAACTTGTCCATCTCAGTAAAGAAACGCGGCAGTAGTTCCCCGGGGCCCAGGAGAATACACCCACGTGCACTCTCATAAACACACATGCTTAATTATATAGTTTCGTGAATGCTTTCCTCAATCGCTAGCGCCAATGTGTGTGAAGTGAAAGGGGATGAAAGGGTGGGCGAAATCAAACATATTTTAGTTTATTGTTTACGATTGCGTGGGCCTTTCAGAGGCACTGGGTCCAGTTATACAAGTAAAACAGAACTCGTGCAACTCAATAAACAAAAACTGCTGTAGGCCCCCTGGTGCGACATTTTTGTAAATTATTTTCTCAGTCTATGTACGTGTAGGGGTGGATGCGTGCGTGGTTGAGTGGTGGATGACAGGGTGGTTGGATGAAAGGGTGGGTGTAACCAAACAGTTAAGACGAGCCCCCCCCCCCCCCCCCCCCCCCACACACACACACTCCTGGGAGGTATCAAGGTTGACTGTCTGAGAAGCAGAACTTGTCCAACTTAGTAAACAAAAACTGCTGCAGGACCCCGGGTGCGACATTTATGTAAATTATTTTTTCTGTCTATGTAAATGTCGTACGTGCGTGCGTGTAAACAAACAGTTGATACAAGCCCCCAACCCCCCCCCCACACCCCCTCCTCCTCACTCCTTGATGGTATCCAAGATGACAGTATCAGATTTATGGTACAAACACCCATATTGAAAATATGCGTTCCTAATAACTCTAAAACACTTTGAGAAATGATCTTATTTGAGACGTGGTCTTTTTCACTCTAAATTATCACTTGCACCCATTTTTGTGGTAGCCGCATTATACAAGAGAAATCGGGGCGCAGTGGCGTTGCGGTAACCGGTTCTCGTCAGATCACCGAAAATAAGCAACGTCGAGCCTGGTAAGTCCTCGGATGGGTGACCGTCTGAGCGATCGATTCGGGCTCCCGCGTTGTGTCCTTGAGCAAGGCACTTAACTCCGATTGTCCGCATGGGGGCACGATGGCGTCGTGTACAAAGGCGGACGGCACGTCGATGGTGCGCAGGCCTTCAGCAAATCTAACCCTGCCTGTGCTGCAGTGTGTAGTTACAATGTTGGGGAGCTGACAGTTACTGGTCGTTTCTCGGTGGTTCTCTCCGGGTACTCCGGCATCCCTCACCTCTAATACGGTCACTGTCATGATTAGCCATTGTGCATAAGTATGTGACCTTAAACAGCAATAAATAAAAAAATAAATAAATGTACATCCCTTAATTTCAACTAAACAATTAGGAAAATATACTTGATGGGGGTCGGAAACATATATCCTTTTCATTTATTACCCTACACACCCTTATCTACATACATGTTATTACTATTAGAAATATATCTCATATCCCAAACCAGCCCAGCCCATCTAGGCCCTCTGTAAGGAAAAAAATAAAACATTAAACTTGGGGGAAATAATCTTCTTGAATGCCTCATCTGGCTGATATAGAAAATACATTGCTTTTTTCGGCTTCTTTGGTCGTAGGTGAGAAAATTAAAATCTGTTTCTGAACTCTTCGCTTCCAAGTCGGTGAAGAGGGCGTCCTGTAAAATAGAAGTCCTGAAAACAAGTGCTTAACATTGAAAGTTTAGTTTCTATAAGCTGTAACTATCATATTCCTAACTGATAGAACTCTTGGGGCATGAACTGAAGATTATTCAGTCTGCTCAGACCATATATGGATGCATTCTATTGGAAGAGTTGTCTTCCTTTCCACATATTATTCCATTCAAATCCCTTATCCGAATTTAATAATGTAGTGAAAAGTGATAGTGTGTGCGAACGTGATTTATGCTCTGGATATCACGGCCTTAAAAGTTGAATTCACAGTGGCAGGTATTGCTGCTTTCGAGTTAACTTATTTAATCACAACAAGCCATTTCAGCCGGATGAAAAGTGAAAACGAAGGTAATTGTGTCTGTAGAACTTATTTGTGCTGAAAAATAGTCAAAAAAAGATTAAAATTTTTTAACAAATTTCAAAATGGGTAACAAAGGAAAAACCCGAAGAAAAAAATATTTGAGTTGACTAAACCAATATTATAAACAAGTAAAATATTTCATTTGTTCATGATTTTATTCATGTTAAATCTGTACTTCCGAATTGATAAAGGTATTTAAAAGTTAATGTGTGTAAAGTGGACACTTCATTTACGTTGCCATAAACAACGAATACTTCGTGTGCACACTGGAGAGCCACATTGTTGCACATAAAGCAGCAACTTGCAATAGAAGTGCCCCCAGTATCGACCTTCAGTTGTTAAATACAAGGCTTGAACTTTCCGACGAAGCCCGGTTTCTCGGTGTGATCTAACATGTACACAAAATTAATATTGACCAACGCATAATTCCATTAAAGCTAGTAAACAAACAAATCTGCAAAAAATGCAACGCGGTTAAAATCCGGGGAGTTCGTAACTCAAACTATAGAAGGCGTTCAAGCGACAAGGGCACACAATATGGAATCAATGCTGCCAACCGCCTGTTTGAAGCAAACATTCTTAAACTACAGCTGTCCAAAACCACGACCTGCGTGCTCCATTGCGCCTTATTTGATATACATATTGAACGACTCCACGAATTAGCAAATATCCAAATGATAGGAAGCAATTTAAAACCAATGTTGACAAACACTCTAAACTGGCTACGTAGCGTGGAATTGAAAGCCCATCAAATGCTCAAAAACAAATCGAATCTAAATTTAAAACTGAAATGGAAAGATTTCCTTCTTAGAAATTTACTCACCTTAAAGGACAAATATAAAAAAAAATAATGATGAGCATCGATAAACAATTGAAGATGTTAGGCCACGTTTTAGCTCAAAATGCCCTGTATATTTAAAGTTTAGAGTGATGATTTGCATTTGTCTGTCGTTTATTTGGGGTATCGCGACTCTTTCAACAACCAGGGTTATATTGTGTCGGATGGAGGCAACCAGAGGTCCCGGAAAGAAACATTTTACACAGCAGATATACACAGTCTTACCCGTCAAATTCTTAAACTGGCAAAAACAGAATGAGCATTGGCTGACGCCAAGTGTACCATTAATGTGCTGAAGGCCTTTGCACACTACACCAAGCTGCTCACGCTTGGGCAGTTGTAATTAAGGTCCTTACCAAGTATAAAACACAAATAAAATTCAATGATCGAGATGGTGATTTTTTTTTTTATTATTGTTAGGGTTTAACGACACATTAACAGCCAGGGTCATATCATGTCGGTGACAGTTTTACGGGTGGAGGAAGCCGGAGTACCCGGAGAGAACCACCGAGCAACGACGAGCAGCTGTCAGCTCTCCAACGTCGTAACTCTGAACTCTGCACAGCGGCACAGGCAGGGTTAGATTGGTTGAAGACATGCGCACCATCGACGTGCAGTACGCCTTAGTACACAGCGTCATCGTGCCCCCATGTTGGCAAATGGCGTGATGGTGATTAAACGGGTCTCATGTTAGCTGTATTCTTTCTGTTCGTCGCATGGTTTACTTATTAAGCACAGTAGGGAATATTCACAATCTTTTACTTTAAGGAAGTCATTAAATTTATCCTACAGTCATGCAGCACAAACATAAGGCTTGGACTGATAGTAATTCTACTCTCGTCATTTGACTTTTTAAATTTTGCAACGCAACAGCGCAGCAACCCACACAGCAGAGTCCATACAAAAGTGTCTGTCTGTTTGGGGCATTTGGTTGTTTTCCAACATTGTCGTTTAAATGTAAGGATTGTGAAGTATCCCAGCCTATGACAAGTTAATTTTCGAAGGAATGCTCTATAAATGAAGACAGCAACCAAAACAAAGTGAAAAATGTATATGTTAAAATAATGAATTAAGCTTGGTAACAGTGAGATTTGAACCCATGTCACACTGCACACGTCTTTAACAGTGAAGTGAACGCTTTAACTTACTGAGCTACATCCCAGTTTGTTCTAAAGTGACAAGACATAAACAAAGAAATTAATTTTTAACATCTCCATCTTTCTGTTTTCAGAACACATAATAATATCAAATTAAGAACACACTAGGAGAAATGTGGAAAAGATGCTAGTTTTTAATAGAAAAAGGGTTTATCCATCGAAATAAAACAGTCATAAGTTACAGTTTAAGCCAACGTAAACACTGAGCAGACGATTTTTTTAGGATTTGTTCATTCGCCCTAGCCGGTGAAACATTATCATTGAACACAAATTTACTATAAATAATTACAAGTCGCTAATGTTTGGAACCTATCTAGTCACGAAAAGTCATCATCTGGGGCCAAAATATAAGCGCAAATATTTCCAAAAAGAATGAATGGAATATGCTGATATTCAGAGCCGAAATTCAAAATGTGCTGAAAAAGAGGAAGAGCATTCTTTTCCCTCGAAAATCTTATTTATAAAAAAACACATTTTCGAGAATTTGTGAAATTTTACCAATTGGTCACTCATTTCTTACCCCTAGATCCATATTCTTGTCCAAACGTTCAATCTATTGCGAGTCGCGTTACGTATGTTTCTGGAGTACAGAAGCACCAACACATCACTTACATTGACATTTCTGACAATGCGAGGACACTCCTGTGTATGGAACAGAACACTATGTTTAGGAAAAAACGTATTTGCAGTTCCAAAAGCCGAACAATGATGCAACACTGGGTAATGAACCACTAAAAAATCCCATTGAACACAGTGCTAACCTTTGACTCTCTGTACAACATACCAAGTTGTTTTGCAAAAAATACATATAAATCCACAAGGTACATCATCTCTTAAAAAAAACTGGAACAAATATATGTTGCCACATTGAATTTCAATTTAAAATTCGAATTTTCAGTACTACCCCGCGGAACTACTGCCGCGTTTCTTTACTGAGATGGACAAGTTCTGCTTTAATACTGCTATAGGCACTGTGTCCTAAGCCTCGGATGTTGATTCTCTGAAAGTACCAAGTAACTGAAAACAATAAACTAAACTTCACTACTTTGTTCTTATAATATGGTCTGGGTTTCGGCTTAAATACTGAGTTTGACCTTTAGATCCAGTAAACAAATAGTGGTTATGAACCACTAAATTGGTGAACACGTGACTTGGAGCATTTAACACCCAAAGTTGTGAGTAGGATTAAATAGACCCGATTGGCTGATTGGTTCAATATCAGTGGGATTTGAAACCATTAATTAAAAAAAAAACATTTGTCCTCTTTAGGAAGGTTTAAGAAGTTTGTTTGCAATTTTCTCCCGGAATGTGTGAGAATCTCTCAAAAACATGAAGCATGAAAAAATAGTGTCAATGCCATTCAGTGCAGGACCATAGGGTAGTACTGAAAATTCGAATTTTAAATTGAAATTCAATGTGGCAACATATATTTGTTCCAGTTTTTTTTAAGAGATGATGTACCTTGTGGATTTATATGTATTTTTTGCAAAACAACTTGGTATGTTGTACAGAGAGTCAAAGGTTAGCACTGTGTTCAATGGGATTTTTTAGTGGTTTATTACCCAGTGTTGCATCATTGTTCGGCTTTTGGAACTGCAAATACGTTTTTTCCTAAACATAGTGTTCTGTTCCATACACAGGAGTGTCCTCGCATTGTCAGAAATGTCAATGTAAGTGATGTGTTGGTGCTTCTGTACTCCAGAAACATACGTAACGCGACTCGCAATAGCTTGAACGTTTGGACAAGTATATGGATAGGGGTAAAAAATGAGTGACCAATTGGTAAAATTTCACAAATTCTCGAAAATGTGTTTTTTTATAAATAAGATTTTCGAGGGAAAAGAATGCTCTTCCTCTTTTTCAGCACATTTTGAATTTCGGCTCTGAATATCAGCATATTCCATTCATTCTTTTTGGAAATATTTGTGCTTATATTTTGGCCCCAGATGATGACTTTTCGTAACTAGATAGATTCCAAACATTAGCGACTTGTAATTATTTATAGTAAATTTGTGTTCAATGATAATGTTTCACCGGCTAGGGCGAATGAACAAATCCTAAAAAAATCGTCTGCTCAGTGTTTACGTTGGCTTAAACTGTAACTTATCACTGTTTTATTTCGATGGATAAACCCTTTTTCTATTAAAAACTAGCATCTTTTCCACATTTCTCCTAGTGTGTTCTTAATTTGATATTATTATGTGTTCTGAAAACAGAAAGATGGAGATGTTAAAAATTAATTTCTTTGTTTATGTCTTGTCACTTTAGAACAAACTGGGATGTAGCTCAGTAAGTTAAAGCGTTCACTTCACTGTTAAAGACGTGTGCAGTGTGACATGGGTTCAAATCTCACTGTTACCAAGCTTTATTCATTATTTTAACATATACATTTTTCACTTTGTTTTGGTTCCTGTCTTCATTTATAGAGCATTCCTTCGAAAATAAACTTGTCATAGGCTGGGATGCTTCACAATCCTTACATTTAAACGACAATGTTGGAAAACAACCAAATGCCCCAAACAGACAGACACTTTTGTATGGACTCTGCTGTGTGGGTTGCTGCGCTGTTGCGTTGCAAAATTTAAAAAGTCAAATGACGAGAGTAGAATTACTATCAGTCCAAGCCTTATGTTTGTGCTGCATGACTGTAGGATAAATTTAATGACTTCCTTAAAGTAAAAGATTGTGAATATTCCCTACTGTGCTTAATAAGTAAACCATGCGACGAACAGAAAGAATACAGCTAACATGAGACCCGTTTAATCACCATCACGCCATTTGCCAACATGGGGGCACGATGACGCTGTGTACTAAGGCGTACTGCACGTCGATGGTGCGCATGTCTTCAACCAATCTAACCCTGCCTGTGCCGCGGTGCAGAGTTCAGAGTTACGACGTTGGAGAGCTGACAGCTGCTCGTCGTTGCTCGGTGGTTCTCTCCGGGTACTCCGGCTTCCTCCACCCGTAAAACTGTCACCGACATGATATGATCCTGGCTGTTAATGTGTCGTTAAACCCTAATAATAATAAAAAAAAATCACCATCACGAGCATTGAATTTTATTTGTGTTTAATACTTGGTAAGGACCTTAATTACAACTGCCCAAGCGTGAGCAGCTTGGTGTAGTGTGCAAAGGCCTTCAGCACATTAATGGTACACTTGGCGTCAGCCAATGCTCATTCTGTTTTTGCCAGTTTAAGAATTTGACGGGTAAGACTGTGTATATCTGCTGTGCAAAATGTTTCTTTCCGGGACCTCTGGTTGCCTCCATCCGACACAATATAACCCTGGTTGTTGAAAGAGTCGCGATACCCCAAATAAACGACAGACAAATGCAAATCATCACTCTAAACTTTAAATATACAGGGCATTTTGAGCTAAAACGTGGCCTAACATCTTCAATTGTTTATCGATGCTCATCATTATTTTTTTTTATATTTGTCCTTTAAGGTGAGTAAATTTCTAAGAAGGAAATCTTTTCATTTCAGTTTTAAATTTAGATTCGATTTGTTTTTGAGCATTTGATGGGCTTTCAATTCCACGCTACGTAGCCAGTTTAGAGTGTTTGTCAACATTGGTTTTAAATTGCTTCCTATCATTTGGATATTTGCTAATTCGTGGAGTCGTTCAATATCTATATCAAATAAGGCGCAATGGAGCACGCAGGTCGTGGTTTTGGACAGCTGTAGTTTAAGAATGTTTGCTTCAAACAGGCGGTTGGCAGCATTGATTCCATATTGTGTGCCCTTGTCGCTTGAACGCCTACTATAGTTTGAGTTACGAACTCCCCGGATTTCAACCGCGTTGCATTTTTTGCAGATTTGTTTGTTTACTAGCTTTAATGGAATTATGCGTTGGTAATTATTAATTTTGTGTACATGTTAGATCACACCGAGAAACCGGGCTTCGTCGGAAAGTTCAAGCCTTGTATTTAACAACTGAAGGTCGATACTGGGGGCACTTCTACTGCAAGTTGCTGCTTTATGTGCAACAGATTTTAATTTTCTCACCTACGACCAAAGAAGCCGAAAATAGCAATGTATTTTCTAGATCAGCCAGATGAGGCATTCAAGAAGATTATTTCCCCCATGTTTAATGTTTTATTTTTTTTCTTACAGAGGGCCTAGATGGGCTGGGTTGGCTGGGGATATGAGATATATTTCTAATAGTAATAACATGTAAGTAGAAAAGGGTGTGTAAGGTAATAAATGAAAAGGATATATGTTTCCGACCCCCATCAAGTATATTTTCCTAATTGTTTAGTTGAAATTAAGGGATGTACATTTCTCTTATACATTTATTCATTTATTTATTTTTTTATTTATTGCTGTTTAAGGTCACATACTTATGCACAATGGCTAATCATGACTGTGAACGTATTAGAGGTGAGGGATGCCGGAGTACCCGGAGAGAACCATCGAGAAACGACGAGTAACTGTCAGCTCCCCAACATTGTAACTACACACTGCAGCACAGGCAGGGTTAGATTTGCTGAAGGCATGCGCACCATCGACGTGCAGTCCGCCTTTGTACACGACGCCATCGTGCCCCCATGCGGACAATCGGAGTTAAGTGCCTTGCTCAAGGACACAACGCGGGAGCCCGAATCGATCGCTCAGACGGTCACCCATCCGAGGACTAACCAGGCTCGACGTTGCTTATTTTCGGTGATCTGACGAGAACCGGTTACCGCAACGCCACTGCGCCCCGATTTCTCTTATATAATGCGGCTACCACAAAAATGGGTGCAAGTGATAATTTAGAGTGAAAAAGACCACGTCTCAAATAAGATCATTTCTCAAAGTGTTTTAGAGTTATTAGGAACGCAGATTTTCAATATGGGTGTTTGTACCATAAATCTGATACTGTCATCTTGGATACCAACAAGGAGTGAGGAGGAGGGGGGTGGGGGGAGGGTGTGTGAAGTGAAAGGGGATGAAAGGGTGGGCGAAATCAAACATATTTTAGTTTATTGTTTACGATTGCCTGGGCCTTTCAGAGGCACTGGGTCCAGTTATACCAATAAAACAGAACTCGTGCAACTCAATAAACAAAAACTGCTGTAGGCCCCCTGGTGCGACATTTTTGTAAATTATTTTCTCAGTCTATGTACGTGTCGGGGGTGGATGCATGCGTGGTTGAGTGGTGGATGACAGGGTGGTTGGATGAAAGGGTGGGTGTAACCAAACAGTTAAGACGAGCCCCCCCCCCCCCTCCCCCACACACACACACACACTCCTGGGAGGTATCAAGGTTGACAGTCTGAGAAGCAGAACTTGTCCAACTCAGTAAACAAAAACTGCTG
This sequence comes from Pictodentalium vernedei, assembly GCA_031216915.1. Classification (NCBI taxonomy): domain Eukaryota; kingdom Metazoa; phylum Mollusca; class Scaphopoda; order Dentaliida; family Dentaliidae; genus Pictodentalium; species Pictodentalium vernedei. Next base: position 426,194,426 of record CM062292.1, read on the forward strand.
CAGGACACAGGGTGTGACATTTTTGTAAATTATTTTTTCTGTCTATGTAAATGTCGTGCGTGCGTGCGTGTAAACAAACAGTTGATGCAAGCCCCCAACCCTCCGCCCCACCCCCCCCCCCCCCCCACCCCCTCCTCCTCACTCCTGGATGGTATCCAAGATGACAGTATCAGATTTATGGTACAAACACCCATATTGAAAATCTGCGTTCCTAATAACTCTAAAACACTTTGAGAAATGATCTTATTTGAGACGTGGTCTTTTTCACTCTAAATTATCACTTGCACCCATTTTTGTGGTAGCCACATTATATCAGAGAAATCGGGGCGCAGTGGCGTTGCGGTAACCGGTTCTCGTCGGATCACCGAAAATAAGCAACGTCGAGCCTGGTTAGTCCTCGGATGGGTGACCGTCTGAGCGATCGATTCGGGCTCCCGCGTTGTGTCCTTGAGCAAGGCACTTAACTCCGATTGTCCGCATGGGGGCACGATGGCGTCGTGTACAAAGGCGGACTGCACGTCGATGGTGCGCATGCCTTCAGCAAATCTAACCCTGCCTGTGCTGCAGTGTGTAGTTACAATGTTGGGGAGCTGACAGTTACTCGTCGTTTCTCGGTGGTTCTCTCCGGGTACTCCGGCATCCCTCACCTCTAATACGTTCACAGTCATGATTAGCCATTGTGCATAAGTATGTGACCTTAAACAGCAATAAATAAAAAAATAAATAAATGAATAAATGTATAAGAGAAATGTACATCCTTAATTTCAACTAAACAATTAGGAAAATATACTTGATGGGGGTCGGAAACATATATCCTTTTCATTTATTACCTTACACACCCTTATCTACTTACATGTTATTTCTATTAGAAATATATCTCATATCCCAAACCAACCCAGCCCATCTAAGCCCTCTGTAAGAAAAAAATTAAAACATTAAACTTGGGGGAAATAATCTTCTTGAATGCCTCATCTGGCTGATATAGAAAATACATTGCTATTTTCGACTTCTTTGGTCGTAGGTGAGAAAATTAAAATCTGTTTCTGAACTCTTCGCTTCCAAGTCGGTGCAGAGGGCGTCCTGTAAAATAGAAGTCCTGAAAACAAGTGCTTAACATTGAAAGTTTAGTTTCTATAAGCTGTAACTATCATATTCCTAACTGATAGAACTCTTGGGGAATGAACTGAAGATTATTCAGTCTGCTCAGACCATATATGGATCCATTCTATTGGAACAGTTGTCTTCCTTTCCACATATTATTCCATTCAAATCGCTTATCCGAATTTAATAATGTAGTGAAAAGTGATAGTGTGTGCGAACGTGATTTATGCTCTGGGTATCACGGCCTTAAAAGTTGAATTCACAGTGGCACGTATTGCTGCCTTCGAGTTAACTTATTTAATCAGAACAAGCCATTTCAGCCGGATGAAAAGTGAAAACGAAGGTAATTGTGTCTGTAGAACTTATTTGTGCTGAAAAATAGTCAAAAAAAGATTAAAATTTTTTAACAAATTTCAAAATGGGTAACAAAGGAAAAACCCGAAGAAAAAAGTATTTGAGTTGACTAAACCAATATTATAAACAAGTAAAATATTTCATTTGTTCATGATTTTATTCGGGTTAAATCTGTACTTCCGAATTGATAAAGGTATTTAAAAGTTAATGTGTGTAAAGTGGACACCTCATTTACGTTGCCATAAACAACGAATACTTCGTGTGCACACTGGAGAGCCACACTGTTGCATATAAAGCAGCAACTTGCAATAGAAGTGCCCCCAGTATCGACCTTCAGTTGTTAAATACAAGGCTTGAACTTTCCGACGAAGCCCGGTTTCTCGGTGTGATCTAACATGTACACAAAATTAATATTGACCAACGCATAATTCCATTAAAGCTAGTAAACAAACAAATCTGCAAAAAATGCAACGCGGTTAAAATCCGGGGAGTTCGTAACTCAAACTATAGAAGGCGTTCAAGCGACAAGGGCACACAATATGGAATCAATGCTGCCAACGGCCTGTTTGAAGCAAACATTCTTAAACTACAGCTGTCCAAAACCACGACCTGCGTGCTCCATTGCGCCTTATTTGATATACATATTGAACGACTCCACGAATTAGCAAATATCCAAATGATAGGAAGCAATTTAAAACCAATGTTGACAAACACTCTAAACTGGCTACGTAGCGTGGAATTGAAAGCCCATCAAATGCTCAAAAACAAATCAAATCTAAATTTAAAACTGAAATGGAAAGATTTCCTTCTTAAAAATTTACTCACCTTAAAGGACAAATATAAAAAAAAATAATGATGACCATCGATAAACAATTGAAGATTTTAGGCCACGTTTTAGCTCAAAATGCCCTGTATATTTAAAGTTTAGAGTGATGATTTGCATTTGTCTGTCGTTTATTTGGGGTATCGCGACTCTTTCAACAACCAGGGTTATATTGTGTCGGATGGAGGCAACCAGAGGTCCCGGAAAGAAATATTTTGCACAGCAGATATACACAGTCTTACCAGTCAAATTCTTAAACTGGCAAAAACAGAATGAGCATTGACTAACGCCAAGTGTACCATTAATGTGCTGAAGGCCTTTGCACACTACACCAAGCTGCTCACGATTGGGCAGTTGTAATTAAGGACCTTACCAAGTATAAAACACAAATAAAATTCAATGCTCGTGATGGTGATTTTTTTTTTATTATTATTATTAGGGTTTAACGACACATTAACAGCCAGGGTCATATCATGTCGGTGACAGTTTTACGGGTGGAGGAAGCCGGAGTACCCGGAGAGAACCACCGAGCAACGACGAGCAGCTGTCAGCTCTCCAACATCGTAACTCTGAACTCTGCACCGCGGCACAGGCAGGGTTAGATTGGTTGAAGACATGCGCACCATCGACGTGCAGTACGCCTTAGTACACAGCGTCATCGTGCCCCCATGTTGGCAATTGGCGTGATGGTGATTAAACGGGTCGCATGTTAGTTGTATTCTTTCTGTTCGTCACATGGTTTATTTATTAAGCACATTAGGGAATATTCACAATCTTTTACTTTAAGGAAGTCATTAAATTTATCCTACAGTCATGCAGCACAAACATAAGGCTTGGACTGATAGTAATTCTACTCTCGTCATTTGACTTTTTAAATTTTGCAACGCAACAGCGCAGCAACCCACACAGCAGAGTCCATACAAAAGTGTCTGTCTGTTTGGGGCATTTGGTTGTTTTCCAACATTGTCGTTTAAATGTAAGGATTGTGAAGTATCCCAGCCTATGACAAGTTAATTTTCGAAGGAATGCTCTATAAATGAAGACAGCAACCAAAACAAAGTGAAAAATGTATATGTTAAAATAATGAATAAAGCTTGATAACAGTGAGATTTGAACCCATGTCACACTGCACACGTCTTTAACAGTGAAGTGAACGCTTTAGCTTACTGAGCTACATCCCCGTTTGTTCTAAAGTAACAAGACATAAACAAAGAAATTAATTTTTAACATCTCCATCTTTCTGTTTTCAGAACACATAATAATATCAAATTAAGAACACACTAGGAGAAATGTGGAAAAGATGCTAGTTTGTAATAGAAAAAGGGTTTATCCATCGAAATAAAACAGTGATAAGTTACAGTTTAAGCCAACGTAAACACTGAGCAGACGATTTTTTTAGGATTTGTTCATTCGCCCTAGCCGGTGAAACATTATCATTGAACACAAATTTACTATAAATAATTACAAGTCGCTAATGTTTGGAACCTATCTAGTTACGAAAAGTTATCATCTGGGGCCAAAATATAAGCACAAATATTTCCAAAAAGAATGAATGGAATATGCTGATATTCAGAGCCGAAATTCAAAATGTGCTGAAAAAGAGGAAGAGCATTCTTTTCCCTCGAAAATCTTATTTACAAAAAAACACATTTTCGAGAATTTGTGGAATTTTACCAATTGGTCACTCATTTTTTACCCCTATCCATATTCTTGTCCAAACGTTCAATCTATTGCGAGTCGCGTTACGTATGTTTCTGGAGTACAGAAGCACCAACACATCACTTACATTGACATTTCTGACAATGCGAGGACACTCCTGTGTATGGAACAGAACACTATGTTTAGGAGAAAACGAATTTGCAGTTCCAAAAGCCGAACATTGATGCAACACTGGGTAATGAACCACTAAAAAATCCCATTGAACACAGTGCTAACCTTTGACTCTCTGTACAACATACCAAGTTGTTTTGCAAAAAATACATATAAATCCACAAGGTACATCATCTCTTAAAAAAAACTGGAACAAATATATGTTGCCACATTGAATTTCAATTTAAAATTCGAATTTTCAGTACTACCCTATGGTCCTGCACTGAATGGCATTGACACTATTTTTTCATGCTTCATGTTTTTGAGAGATTCTCACACATTCCGGGAGAAAATTGCAAACAAACTTCTTAAACCTTCCTAAAGAGGACAAATGTTTTTTTTTTAATTAATGGTTTCAAATCCCACTGATATTGAACCAATCAGCCAATCGGGCCTATTTAATCCTACTCACAACTTTGGGTTTTAAATGCTCCAAGTCACGTGTTCACCAATTTAGTGGTTCATAACCACTATTTGTTTACTGGATATAAAGGTCAAACTCAGTATTTAAGCCGAAACCCAGACCATATTATAAGAACAAAGTAGTGAAGTTTAGTTTATTGTTTTCAGTTACTTGGTACTTTCAGAGAATCAACATCCGAGGCTTAGGACACAGTGCCTATAGCAGTATTAAAGCAGAACTTGTCCATCTCAGTAAAGAAACGCGGCAGTAGTTCCCCGGGGCCCAGGAGAATACACCCACGTGCACTCTCATAAACACACATGCTTAATTATATAGTTTCGTGAATGCTTTCCTCAGTCGCTAGCGCCAATGTGTGTGAAGTGAAAGGGGATGAAAGGGTGGGCGAAATCAAACATATTTTAGTTTATTGTTTACGATTGCGTAGGCCTTTCAGAGGCACTGGGTCCAGTTATACCAGTAAAACAGAACTCGTGCAACTCAATAAACAAAAACTGCTGTAGGCCCCCTGGTGCGACATTTTTGTAAATTATTTTCTCAGTCTATGTACGTGTCGGGGGTGGATGCATGCGTGGTTGAGTGGTGGATGACAGGGTGGTTGGATGAAAGGGTGGGTGTAACCAAACAGTTAAGACGACCCCCCCCCCCCCCCCCCCACACACACACACACTCCTGGGAGATATCAAGGTTGACAGTATGAGAAGCAGAACTTGTCCAACTCAGTAAACAAAAACTGCTGCAGGACCCCGGGTGCGACATTTTTGTAAATTATTTTTTCTGTCTATGTAAATGTCGTACGTGCGTGCGTGTAGACAAACAGTTGATACAAGCCCCCAACCCTCCCCCACCCCCTCCTCCTCACTCCTGGATGGTATCCAATATGACAGTATCAGATTTATGGTACAAACACCCATATTGAAAATCTGCGGCGTTCCTAATAACTCTAAAACACTTTGAGAAATGATCTTATTTGAGACGTGGTCTTTTTCACTCTAAATTATCACTTGCACCCATTTTTGTGGTAGCCGCATTATATAAGAGAAATCGGGGCGCAGTGGCGTTGCGGTAACCGGTTCTCGTCAGATCACCGAAAATAAGCAACGTCGAGCCTGGTTAGTCCTCGGATGGGTGACCGTCTGAGCGATCGATTCGGGCTCCCGCGTTGTGTCCTTGAGCAAGGCACTTAACTCCGATTGTCCGCATGGGGGCACGATGGCGTCGTGTACAAAGGCGGACTGCACGTCGATGGTGCGCATGCCTTCAGCAAATCTAACCCTGCCTGTGCTGCAGTGTGTAGTTACAATGTTGGGGAGCTGACAGTTACTGGTCGTTTCTCGGTGGTTCTCTCCGGGTACTCCGGCATCCCTCACCTCTAATACGGTCACAGTCATGATTAGCCATTGTGCATAAGTATGTGACCTTAAACACCAATAAATAAAAAAATAAATAAATGAATAAATGTATAAGAGAAATGTACATCCCTTAATTTCAACTAAACAATTAGGGAAATATACTTGATGGGAGTCGGAAACATATATCCTTTTCATTTATTACCCTACACACCCTTATCTACATACATGTTATTACTATTAGAAATATATCTCATATCCCAAAGCAACCCAGCCCATCTAGGCCCTCTGTAAGAAAAAAAATAAAACATTAAACTTGGGGGAAATAATCTTCTTGAATGCCTCATCTGGCTGTTATACAAAATACATTGCTATTTTCGGATTCTTTGGTCGTAGGTGAGAAAATTAAAATCTGTTTCTGAACTCTTCGCTTCCAAGTCGGTGCAGAGGGCGTCATGTAAAATAGAAGTCCTGAAAACAAGTTCTTAACATTGAAAGTTTAGTTTCTATCAGCTGTAACTATCATATTCCTAACTGATAGAACTCTTGGGGCATGAACTGAAGATTATTCAGTCTGCTCAGACCATATATGGATGCATTCTATTGGAAGAGTTGTCTTCCTTTCCACATATTATTCCATTCAAATCCCTTATCCGAATTTAATAATGTAGTGAAAAGTGATAGTGTGTGCGAACGTGATTTATGCTCTGGGTATCACGGCCTTAAAAGTTGAATTCACAGTGGCACGTATTGCTGCTTTCGAGTTAACTTATTTAATCAGAACAAGCCATTTCAGCCGGATGAAAAGTGAAAACGAAGGTAATTGTGTCTGTAGAACTTATTTGTGCTGAAAAATAGTCAAAAAAAGATTAAAATTTTTTAACAAATTTCAAAATGGGTAACAAAGGAAAAACCCGAAGAAAAAAGTATTTGAGTTGACTAAACCAATATTATAAACAAGTAAAATATTTCATTTGTTCATGATTTTATTCGGGTTAAATCTGTACTTCCGAATTGATAAAGGTATTTAAAAGTTAATGTGTGTAAAGTGGACACCTCATTTACGTTGCCATAAACAACGAATACTTCGTGTGCACACTGGAGAGCCACACTGTTGCACATAAAGCAGCAACTTGCAATAGAAGTGCCCCCAGTATCGACCTTCAGTTGTTAAATACAAGGCTTGAACTTTCCGACGAAGCCCGGTTTCTCGGTGTGATCTAACATGTACACAAAATTAATATTGACCAACGCATAACTCCGTTAAAGCTAGTACACGAACAAATGTACGCACCCACCCACCCACGCCCTCCCATCCAGCTACCCAAACCCGCGCACTCACCCTCCCAATACACCCTCCCAATACACCCTCCCACCCATCCACAAACCCACTCTTATACGCACGCACGCACGCTCTCAACGACCTCACAAATACAAATAAGCGCGCGCATATTCTTCAACTAACAAGAGCCAACAACTGGCAGAGCCTTTATTCGTTACCCGGGAAGGGGATACCAACCAATGCATTATATAAAAGCACTGGGTGCCCCCCCCCCCCCCCCTACCAAATTCCTTTCCACCCCTGCACAATGCTATATAACGTATATGATACAACATTACACAAATGTAAAAGGAACCCAGTAGAGTGCCCGACTTAGCAGCAATTCAGTGCCTGGCCTGTGCTGCAGTGACAGGAGTGTAGTTTTGCATGACGTATCTATAGTTGATTGATTTGGGAACTTTTGCGATTTATGGTAACTGAATTTGTTCTGACGGTGCCAATCCGTAGGCTGGACTGGACATCACACAGCGGCTTCATTATCTCACAATGGGTCAAGTGATAAATATTCATACGGGGTGATGTTTTCCACACTGCTAATATGCATACGTAAACACAGGAGCAAACAATAGTCTAGTTCCAGTGAAATCATATAGATCGCAGCTAATGTGTTATCCATTTTCTTACCCTTTCGTAATATTTACCCGAAGATTTAACTCATCTTATACCCCAGTATGAGCGTTCGAAATATCGGTTTATCGAATTACATCTTTGGAATTATATAGACACTGAGTGCGATGACGCGAAATTATTCTACGAAAAACAAGGAAATCTGTCGTGCTTTGAATGAAGTTTGATAAAGAAATGTCGCGTAGATCCTTCGCAAAATTATATTAAGATATGCGAACAGGTTCTGACAGGATTTCTGTTTTTAAGCAATAGAAGTAGTATACATGGATGTCATTCAAACCACGTGTTACATGGAATCGATGAGTGGCACATTTGCTTGGGACTTGACAGGTTTTTTGAGAATGGAGAAGAGATGTGAGCGCTGCGAGGTGTAGACTCTGTTGGCGCAGGTGGACAAATTGGGCTGATGTGTACTATGATTGGCCCGAGTACATTATTTGTTGGCAATGGTTCAGGGCGTGATGTAAGCGGGAGGGGGTGGGGGTGGGGGTCATTGCGGGCATGATGTGGTGTGTGTGTGTCTGGGGGGGGGGGGGGCTGCTGGTGGGCCTGGGAAAATTGTGATTTCTGTGTGATACTTTTGCCCGAGTCTATTCAATACAAGAGCACAAACATGTGGGGTGAAAAGTCATGTTGGATTAGGGATGTTTTTAGAATGGAAGTCATCTGGGTGTTACAGACAAACGGGGAGGGCGGGGGGAGTGTTGAGAACAAACGAAACCTTTTTTTCAAACGGGCGGACTCGCCATCTGTCAGCAGATAGCAGGGAGAGTGTTGAAATTTAGAAGTTCTACTAGGCTCCTGTTTGTACAAAGTAGTACATACCAATTACCTCTGGGAGTTCTCAATTAGAACAAACGGGTGCAAGAATCATATCTTTATTGGTTGCCATCTAATGAAGATATATTTTCAATTCAAACAATTTATTAGCCAAAGCCCACGAACTGACCATCCGTTACCAGCGGAAGTTCTATTGTGGAAAGATTTTAGAATCTCATAAATGCGCAATACACATTAACTTGCTTCTCTTACCAGGGACGTTCATGGAGTAAAAAACGTAACAAGTGTCAGCCGTAACAGAATCCTCACTTGTTGCCACTAAAGGAATATTAGAGCCGGATTATTTTTAAAAACAAGATTGCGGCAGGATGCCATAATGTTGATGAACAGAGGATTACTGTGAAAACACAATTAAACCCGGCCTTATGAATTATTCGCATGACGCGTAATTTTATTTTCAACTCATGCAATGTATCGTTGAGACGGCACTCAATCAAGCGGATTGAACGCCGGAGATAATCCCATCGGACATAATCCCATCGGGACAAAAACCCAGCGGACAAAATCCCAGCGGACAAAATCCCATACATGGGCGGACAGAATCCCAGTTGGGTATAAAAAATAAAAAGACACAATTTTTTATCCCATTGGATTCAAATACTTTTATTTCTTAATATCAATAATATTAACATTAACAGCAGAATTAATATAAGCACTGTAACTATGTTCTTCAAAGTAACTAGTGATTTATTATAACAATACCAGCGATAATAAGTATAAAGAACAACAATAACTATAGGTTAAGCCAGGTGTGTTTATACTAATTTATGATAAAAAATATTACATGGGATTTTGTCCGCTTTTTGTGAAAAAATATTGCCTGGTGTTTTGTCCGCCCATGTCTGGGATTTTGTCCGCTGGGATTTCGTCCGGGTAAAAAATCTGGGATATTGTCCGGATGGGATTTTGTCCGATGGGATTTTGTCCGCGCACCAAGCGGATTTGTTAGGAGTCATAAATGAAAAGGGGAGTAATAAATAAATAAATAAATAAATAAATAAATAAATAAATAAATAAATAAACAAATAAATAAATAAATAAATAAGGACTGTTGGCAAAGGGTTATCATGATTGAAGCACGAAAGAAATGTATGATTCTTCCGTAAACACTTTCATGCTTTTCAAAACCATTTTTTGTTTTCTTTTTTCCGTTCTCCCCCCCCCCCCCCCCCCCCCCCCCCTCCATTTTGCGCCATGTAGTTTTGGGGTTCCCCCCCCCCTCCCTATTGGAAGGATTGCATCATACAATGTGTGACCCCGAGTCACAGATTGTGAATTTAGTATGATACTTAAATACGCGATGTATGACTTAGCATCGTGCAAGTTGAACCTGCATCATACCATGTATGTCCCTGGGTCATATATTTTTAATTAAGCATGATACTTAAATAAGCGGTGTATGACCTAGGATTGTGCAAGTTGAACCTGTAGTATACCACACAAATTCATTGAGCAACTATCTACATTATGACTGCAGGTCGTATCACGATTTTGGTCTGGAAAAAGCGGACTTTCGAGTTCAGATGGTTACGTATATAGAGTCACTCAATACTGAATGTAAATTTCATATTCGCAAGGTACACTGCCACTGACTCGCGAAAGTATCGTATGTGACTAGAATTGTTAAGGCCACGATTCCATCTCTAATAAAAATTTAAGCTCTCCTCGGGGCATCGCATCTCGGAGTCGAGTATTTGGCTCCATTTGCAATTTTCAATTTTTTTCCACACCGGGCCGAACCAAGGTCCAACCGGTGCGTCTTATGGACCCGGACAACCACCTCAATCCCGCCGCAACTGCATGAAGGGGAGGAGGTGGAGGTGGAGGTGGAATTCAGATTTGGCAGACCCTCGAATCAATACCCTCTTGCAATGCCCTGGAGATAAATGGATAATAAGTAAACACAGAGTATGGGCTGGCGTAAACGGGATTTCATGTGAAAATAAGGGCGTAACTCCTGGTGGGGGTGTTACTCCCCAAAAGTATTCAGATCTTCGGTTCACAGGGCAGCTAATAGGGCAAGCCGAAAGCCTGCCCTGTGGTGCCCAGCCTCTAACTGATTACCACGGTCCGCGACCCACGCAACTACTGCCCTGACAAGGAATTATTTACCAGAATGTTGCTCCGCCTAACAGAATAGAGCTGAACAGCAAGGTCACTCTGGGCACCTAACATGTCATGGTTTTGTAAAGTTCCATCTTCACACATACGCCCTAGTATGTGGCGGTGTTGTGATATATATGTAGGGCAATATGCTCTTATGCGCTGACAGTAGGGCAGAATGATGATACCCCCCCCCCCCCCAAAAAAAAAAAAAAAAAATTTTCGGTTGTTATGGTCCTGCCTGGAAACACAAACAAAATCTTCATGGTTCTTTTTGTACGCGCTTGTGCTTTGCACAGCAATTTCTTGTTTTCTCTTGTTGTGTTGTTCCTACTCTAGATTGGGCGCCAAGTAGTTTCCAAGATATAACGACGTTCATGATTGGTCAAGCCGGCGCGCTGCTTCTTGGGATTTTATCACGATTCAGCATCATAGTGTATGACCCTGGGTCATACATTATGAAATTTAGTATGATACTTAAATAAGCGATGTATGAACCAGCATCGTGCAAGTTGAACCTGCATTATACTATATATGACCCTGGGTCATACATTGTGAATTTAGTATGATACTTAAATAAACGATGTATGACCCAGCATCGTGCAGGTTGAACCTGCACCATGCTATTCTCGTACGAGAGGGTCATAATTTTTAATTTAGTATGATAGCAAAATAATTAAGTATGATACTTAACTATGCGATGTATGACCCTGCATCATACCAGCCGAACCTGCATCATACTCGCTTAATTAAGTATGATACTTAAATATCGATGTATGACCTAGCATCGTACAGGTTGAACCTGCATCATGCTATTCGAGTACGAGAGGGTCATAATATCTAATTTAATATGATAGTAAAATAATTAAGTATGATACTTAAATAATATAGTATGACCCTTAAATAATTCTGTCTGATACTTAATTAATTTAGTATGATACTTATTTCTTTTAGCATCATACTATATTAATTTAGTATTATACTAAAATAAAGAATTTTGACCCTAATCGTACGTCATAGACTTGCGCAATCACAACATCGTGTATGGTCGATGTAGTTACCTCCCTTGTTGTACCTGGTCCTCCCCCCCCCCCCCTTCTTTAGTTTTTCAAACAGAACTTGATTGCTGCAATTTTTAGAGCCCCCCCCCCCCCCCCCTGCTCCTACACACACAGACAAACACCTTTGTGTATGGAAAACGTGTGTCCAGAGGATCCAGTCTCTTTAACTGACAGGCTGCAACCGTCGTGTCAGCACAATTCGGTCCAAAAACTTGTTGGGAAGAAGTTGGTATGTGGAGGACAGTTTTTCCCTCTTTTACATTATTGCCTTCATCGTTCGATTTAAGTTGACATGGTGACGCTTCCCGTGCCCTCCATGCCTTTGCACTTTCCCTGTATAAGAATCAGTGGAAGTGGAATCGTGCTTGTTTACTTTGGCAGACAAGTTCTGATTCACCATGGGAACCCCGGAGAGTGAAGCATGCAGTGTTTGATTACTGTGGTAAACAGGCTCTGTTTCACTGGTCAAACAGGACCCAGTCGTCATATTTATTTTTTTTTTTATTGTTGTTTAAGGTCACATACTTAAGCACAATGGTTAATCGTGACCATGATCCAGTCATTAATGCTGGGGTGGAATTCCTCTAAAATTATCAACTTTGTAATAAACGATTGACTAAACTTGACTTTATCTCCATGTTGCGGTTACTTTTCGCCATCGTGCAGAAATATGTGACCTTAAACACCAATAAATAAATAAGTTCAAGAGTGGGCTACGCAAATATAAACTATTTGCCCTTTATACTTACAAGTGCTGAGACCTGAAGTGACTTTACATTCCAACAAAGCCAACTGGAGAATGCTTATTTTCATGCCTGACCACACAGTTCGTAGAAATAGCAGATACTGAAGGAAAGTAGTTAATATTATTTTATCACATTGCTCGCCGCATACGCATCTCTTCTAATGTGAAAGGGCATTTACTGGTAAAACGAAAAAGTGAATGCACTGATGCTGAAAGTGACCTCAAACACCAATTAATAAATAAATTTCAGCAGTATGCTCTCTAAACTGAGCGTTCCCTTATCTAGTGGATGAGCAGATAGAAGAGCCGGCTACAGGCCGAGAGGTCCTCGGTTCGAATCCTACCTGCGGCAAAAGCATTGTGTCTTTGGGCAAGACACTTCACCTGCTTTGCCTGCGTGGGATCACAGTGGTGTTATGAACAAAGGCGTACTGCACGTCGATGGTGCTCTTGTTTTCAATCAATGCTAACTCTGCCTGTGTGGAGTTAGTATGTTTGGGAGCTGACAGTTGCTCGGTGGTTCTCTCCGGATACTCCGGCTTCCCCTACCCGTAAAACTGCCGTGGTCATGATTAGCCATTGTTCAGAAACATGTGACCTTAAACACCAATAAATACATAAATAATAAGTATTTGATCAAACGCCAGGCAGGGTTGTCTCCCTTCTCAGGCTCGTTTCAGCCCCATTGGGCAAAGTGAAGAGTGAAAACACCGCTTAGCGTTAAATCTGATGAGAAAGGTTTTTTTGTATTTTGGTTTAAATGTTTTTTTCTGCCAGTGCTTGTAACATGTTCTTTGTGGCGAGACATAATCGAGGGGGTTGATCGGGGGATGCCGAATGGAATCGTTTCGCGCGCCGAAGGCGCGCAGGGACGGTATGGGGGAGCAAGCCCCTTCCGACCCTCAGTGACTGTCGATGGTTAATTCTCACATGTCCAGGCGTGTCGAAGGAGGAACAGCTTCGGGTACTCGGCAGGTGTCACCAGTTGCGTCGTGATGGTCTCTTGGCTGATGTCGGTTGAACCCTCGGGTGAGGACCAGTGTGAGAGGTTGGGTCCTCTCACAAAGGTACTACCTCTCCCCGAGGATGCAGTCGATCTGGATTTTCGGGCAAGTATAGTCTGCCACTTCGAGGATGATTTTGAGTGATGGCTATCACTGGCAAGTATAATCTGCCTCAGGCTGTTTGGTTGGACTCTTTGAAGGAAAACAACAACGACCCCTTTCGGGGACCACCAAGAAGAAGACCCGAACTTCCCTGGTTCGGGGGCAGGCCTGCATTGTAATCCTATTGGGTTGGGACAAAAAGATGTGCAATGCGCTTACAAAATGGGACAGAGGCGGGACGCAGGACCAACGCTCGCCTCCCTTAAAGTGGTCGACCACTTTTAGGGATGGAGTGGAGGATGTTCAGGAACCATGGGGGTTACTGTTTCCATAACGGTTATAGTGTCCATAGCGGTGATTGGAGTGCTGGTCAAAAAGTATCTTCTGTGTACCTGCTTAAAAGAAGAAGGCAGAATTAGTTTTCATTAGAATATGTAAAAATAAAAAAATGAAAGGAGCACATTGTGTTTTAATTGTGATCACAGTTAAAAGCTGTTAATCTGCCTGTTAGATCACCCACATAGGATGATAGTGAGTTTGTAGCGGGAGGGTAACAGGTTTAGACACTAAACCACACCCGAGGGTGTTTCTGTTATGCCCATCGCTGGTTTCGACCACATTTAGATTAGTTTGAGTTTATTTTGGATCACGATTAAACACTGCAAATCCCACCCCCTGCCGGGAAGGCCCAGTCCACACAAAACGCTATCGCCTGGTATTGCGAGCGTCCTGTGTGGGCCGAGCCCTCCCGGCCGGAAACGAGATTTACAGTATCCAACCGTGATGTAATTTTAGTTGAGTCGGTGAAGGCAGCCCTTTCTGGTAGAAGGCCACAGTTAAGCTGTTTTTCTGCCTGTTTATTCACCTTCTCGTTCCATATTTATTTTGTTTTTTAACAATATTTAATCCTGATGTAATTTTAGTTGAGTCGGTGAAGGCGGCTCTTTCTGGTAGAAAGCCACAGTTAAGCTGTTTTTCTGCCTGTTTATTCACCTTCTCATTCCCTATTTATTTAGTTTTGTAACAATATTTAATCCTGATGTAATTTTACTTGAGTCGGTAAAGGCAGCCCTTTCTGGCAGAAGGCAACAGTTAAGCTGTTTTTCTGCCTGTTAGTTCACCTTCTCGTTCCCTAGTTTTTTTCCAGCGGTCTTAGTTTTGATTGCAATTTTGGGGCTTTTGTCGGCTTTCGTAAATGGCTCCAAGTTCGGAGATTAGTTCGCTGTCGGCTAACCGGTCATGATTTTTCGCGGCCAGGGTGGCTAGGCGGTCTTTAATGGTGGGAATATCGGCCATGTCGTGGAGTGTCCCATTGGGCGCGGAGGGCAACTCTAAGCGCGTGATTTTGGACCATCTGGAGTTTTCCCACATTAGTTTGATTGAGGTCAGTTAGTATGATTGCACCGTATTCGAGTACTGGGCGCACAAAGGCTTTGTATAGTTTGAGTAGGGTGGACTGGTTGGCTCCCCATGAAGTTCCCTTAAGCATTTTCAGTAAGTTAATGCGTTTGGTGGCTTTTTTCGCCATGTCGTCGGTATGTTTGTTGAAGGACAGTTTTTGATCAATGGTGATGCTCAGGAATTTCGCTTCTTTGCATTCTGGGAGGGTGTTATCCATAAGTTTTAGGTCAAAATCCCATTTACTTATCTTGCGAGTAAAGGTGATTCGTTGGGTTTTATTGGCGTTTAGCTTAATTCTCCATTTGGCACACCATTGTTCAAGCTCGTCGAGAGCGCGTTGCAGGGGTTTTTGGAGCAGATTGGCCGTATTGTTAGAGTCCCAGAGGCCCTTATCATCCGCGAATTGGGAAACCTGAACGCGATCCTCGGAGAAGCTAAGGTCATTTACGAAAAAGATGTATAGGAGGGGGCTTAGGACGGATCTATGGGGGTGCCTGCTTCGAGGGGGACACTGTCAGACATTTCATTGTTCACTCTGACTTTAATTTCGCGATCATTTAAGAAAGAGGATAGTAATCTGAGCAGTTTCATGGGGAGTCTTATTTTTGATAATTTGTATCGCATTCCATTATGCCAAACAGAGTCGAATGCTTTTTCGACGTCTAACAGGACTGCCGCGCCTATTTGCTGATTGTTGATAGCGGTTTTCATTTGGGTGACTAGTCGGTAGACATATTCGATGCCTTCTTTACGGTTTCTATAGGCTCTTTGCCATTTATTGAAGAAGTCGATATCTTCAAGGTGCCCCCTGAACGGATTAGTAAGGATTCGTTCGAATGTCTTACCAATGCAGCTGAGCAGGCTGAGTGGGCGGTAGCTGGCTGGATCGGAGGGGTCCTTGTCGGGTTTTGGTATCATGACACCGATGGCTTTTTAGCCATGGGTCAGGCATGCGTTGAATAGCTTGTTTAGTTTTTCGATTAGGGAGTTTGGGCTTTGTTTTAGAATTTTGTAGCTTACTTCGTCTTCGTCGGGTGAGGAGGAGTTTTGGCACTTTTTATGACATTAATGATTTCGTCATTGGTGATGGGGGTGACAAGGTCATCACCGTCCCCGTCTTCTGGCTCGTTATCGAAATTGGGGTCACGGTAGATATCAGGGTGTTCATTGATGAAGTCATCAATCGCGTTGATGACGGCGTCATCATTGCCCGTGGCTTGATACGGGCGATGCGTTTTTCTTAGGAGGTCGGCAAAGGTGTCGGCCTTCTCTTTGTCGGTGCGAGTGAAAGGGCCGTCTTCCTTCTTAAGAGGTTTTGCTGCGGCTTTACCGCCTTTGTTTTTTTGCCCAGTAAGAATTTTGAAAGAATCCCAAAATTTTTTAGCATCTTGGGTCCCATTTAGGTTGGCTGTTGCCTTTTCCCAGCTGGCTTGTTTTTCAGTTTTGAGGGCTTCTTTGACTTCGCCGTGAAGGTGGTTATATGTTTTTTGAGTTCGGCTTTCTTGCTGGGGTCAGTTTCTTTTTCGAGCGCGCGAAGAGCTTTCCGTTTAGATTTGATAAGTGACAGAGTCTCGCCCGAGATAGTGTTTCTCCAGGGGCGTACTTCCTCTTTTGGGCATATTTCATTTAAGGTTGAGTTAATGATTTTCTCAATGCTCTCGCATTGGGTTTCTAGTTCCGCTACATTGTATGGGGGGGGGGGGGGGGGAGTTAGTGAGTTTGACATCAATGATGTCGCGGTAGAGATTCCAATTAATTTTCCTGAAGTTTCTGAGGAGAGTGGGGGTGGGGGTGGGGGTGGGGGGGTACCTGAGTGGGCCACTTCCTAACTGCAGGGAGGCATGGACCGGGAGGTGGTCGCTGTCTAAGTCATCATCGCCGACCCAGTGGTCGTCGATGTGGTTTATCAGGGAGTCACTGGCGATAATTAGATCGAGGATTTCGGATGAGAATAATGGGTTGTTACTGATATAAGTTGCTGAGCTGTCGTTCATAACCACATGAAGGTTATGTTTTTTCGTGATTTCAAGGAGTGCTTCACCGTTGGGAGTAGTTTTATTGCAGCCAAAGTACAGGTGTTTGGCACTGAAGTCGCCGAGGAAAATGCAGTGTTTGTATTTCCTCGTAAAGAATTCAAAGACAGTGTCAGAAACAATTTTGCTTGGGTCGTTATAATAACAAACAATCGCGATGTTTTTATTGTCAACAGTGATTTCAGTAGCAATCACCTCTGCATCGAGGTGATTAGTTTATATGGTTTTAGTTTTGATGTTCTGCTTTATTAGAAGAGCAACGCCGCCACCTTGGGTGGTTAGTCGGTCTCTCCTAATAGTGCTGAACCGACTTATTGAGAATTTTTTGCTGGGTTGAAGCCAACTTTCACAGATGCAGACAATGTCTGTACCTTCGAAGTATCGGCTCATTTGAAGCTTCTTATTGTTAACGCTTCTAGCGTTCCACACGGCTATTTGTAATTTATTCATGATGGGCGTTGAGTTATTGCGGTCTTTTAGTTACTCACGGAGGGTGGTTTTAGTTGATGTTGATGGCGGCTTTAATTAGTGTCTCTGATATTTGGGTTTTGAATAATTTAGAGGCTGAACGGCTGACATCCTGACAGATGTCAGACAGGTTGGTGTTGACATGTTTATTTAGGACGGAGTAGAGTGCTCCCGCGACGAGGGAGCATATTGTATGGGGTGAAGAGGCGTTGTCGGGTTTTTTTAAGTTGAGGTTTTTCAGTTCTATATTTGTTTTAACCTTTTTGAAGTGGGGGCAGCCCCGGTAGTTGCTGATGTGGGGACCTTTACAGTTGGGGCATAAGGGGGATTTTGACTTGCATGCCTTGGTGAGATGGTTTTCTCCGCAAGAGCAACGCCGCCACCATGGGTGGTTAGTCGGTCTCTCCTAATAGTGCTGAACCGACTTATTGAGAAATTTTTGCTGGGTTGAAGCCAACTTTTACAGATGCAGACAATGTCTGTACCTTTGAAGTATCGGCTCATTTGAAGCTTCTTATTGTTAACGCTTCTAGCGTTCCACACGGCTATTTGTAATTTATTCATGATGGGTGTTGCGAGTAAGAGATGGTTGCAAGTAATAGATATATCACTATTTTGTGTACTATATGGGTAAATAATTGTACAGTTGTGCAGGTGTCCGGGGATATTTTGGACGAGGCGATGCCGAGTCCAAATATTGGAGGACACCTGCACAACTGTACAATTATTTACCCATATAGTACACAAAATAGTGATATATGTGATTTAATCCACAGCACCTCAATGTTAACAAAAGTCAAAAAAATTATATTTTAGAAAGTTTGACACGAGTAAAACCACATTTTAAAACACTTCTTGCTTGCTCTACCCCCGAAAAACAAAATGGGCATAACCCATTGTTTGCTTGCTAGAAAGTCTATTGAAGTTATAACACGCATCGGGAGTTCAGATATTGTGAACGAGAGGAGGTGCAGATGATATAGGAACTGGGGCCAGAAGAAGAAAATTAGTTGTAGCGGGGAGCAGCATTGTACGTGGGATTGACAATGTAGTTTGTGGACCTGATAGTTCCAATCGAACAGTCTTGTGCTTTCCGGGGGCGAAGGTGGAGGATCTCAGGGACCGGGTAGATGGCATTGTGGCAGGGTCAGGACCAGAACCGATAGTGGTGGTCCATGTGGGGACCAACAATATCAGGGAGAGAAGGTCAGTAAGTTTGGTGGAGTCGTATAGAGGCTTAGTCGGCAAACTGCTAAGTAGGTATGCAAGGGTAGTCGTATCCGGGGTCCTTCCTGTCCTTGGAGGTTGGGACGAACGGAACTCAAGGATTTTGGCCCTAAATGAGGAGTTGGAGGACTACTGTGTTGATCTGGGAATACCCTTTATCGACCATTGGGAAACGTTTTGGGGCAATGGGAGCATGTACGGGCGTGACGGGCTGCATCTTAGCAGAGTGGGGAAACGGGTATTGGGGGATAAAATTCTCCGGGTAGCAGAGCCTTTTTTGGAGAGGAGCGGGATGGGAGGTCAGAGGCAAGTATAACTAGAGTGGACATAGGTGGGGTAATCAAGAGTGAGGGGGACAGAATAAGTTTACCAGGACTAGCGCCAGAAAACAATGGATCCAGTAGGCGGACGCCAATAAACCTCGGTACCCTGAAAGTGGGTTATAGCAACACCCAGGGTCTCCACCGGAAAGTAAGTGAAATTGCTACATTGATCGAGGCAGAGGAGTTTGATGTCATGGGCTTAAGCAAGACGTGGGTAAGACACGAGGAACGAGTAGACCAAGTAAGCGGGTGTGTGTGGATAGGTGTAGGGCGAACGGAAGGCCAGAAAAAGGGAAAGGGGGGAGGGGTAGGCATGTACATTAAAGAGGATTTAAAACCGTCGCTGATCACAGATCTGGAAGATATCATCACCTCGGCTGAGGTGTCAAAAGAAATTGGATGGGTAAAGATCAGTCTGAGAAACAAAAGTATTGCCCTTGGGATTGTGTACTGTGCGGTGGAGGGAAGTAAACCCGAGTGGAATGACTCGATATACTCAACACTAAGGTCCATTATCACTGAACTAGAAAACAGGGGGCTCGGTATAATTCTGATGGGCGACTTTAATGGACGCATAGGTGATAAGGAAGAAGGCATAGAGGGTGGGGACAAGAAAGTCAACAGGAATGGAAGGAAGCTGTTGAACTTCACAAATGAGCTCGGTCTGAAGATTCTGAACAGGGACGCTAGATGTAAGGGGAAATGGACCTGGGAGAGAAACGACAGAAATTCAGTAATTGACTACATTCTCACAGATATAAATTTATGGAGGGAGGGAGGTGATAGGGGTAGAAATGGACGTATGGGAGATTAGAGGAGGTGATCGAAGAGAAGGGTTTTTTGGGAGAAATCCAGAATGGCTTCAGGAAGGGAAGGAGAGTCACTGACCATCTTTTCACGCTATCCCAAATGATAGAATCCGCGAAAGCAAAAAAGAAAAAGATGTTCATGGCCTTTTTGGATGTTAAAAAGGCATATGATAGAGTATGGAGGGAGGGTATGTGGCGCAAGCTGGAGGCTCTGGGCTTGGGGGCGAATTTGTTGGGATTATGAAAGCATTATATAAAGATGTACAGAGTGAACTTAGTCTGGGAAACATTACAACAAAACGTGTGCCCATGGAGATAGGCATAAAACAGGGGTGTATCCTTTCGCCAATTCTTTTTGCATTGTACATCAAAGGTTTAGGAGATGAACTTCTGCATAGCGACGAGGGGGTTGCAGTTGGTGACTTGAAGATCCCAGGGCTATTTTTTTTGCAGACGATATGGTGCTAGTGTCAGAAAGCGAAGAGGGGCTAGCGAAGATGCTGGGAATTGTTGGGAAATATGGGAGCAAATGGAGGAGACTTGAACTTAATGAAAGCAACAGCAAAGTTATACCCGTGGGCCGCAAAGTGGACCCCACTCGAAGGTGGAGAGTGGGGGAGTTCTGCATTCCGGAAGGTAGCAGTAGACTTCTTAGTGTAGGAGAGACTAGTGACTATGAGTACCTGGGGGTAAATATAAACATCACAGGAAGAGGCATCTACCGAAACCACACAAATAAATTGATTCTGAAGGGGAAGCGAATCCTTAACCAAATGAAACTTATAG
Organism: Pictodentalium vernedei; assembly: GCA_031216915.1. NCBI lineage: Eukaryota > Metazoa > Mollusca > Scaphopoda > Dentaliida > Dentaliidae > Pictodentalium > Pictodentalium vernedei. The sequence continues at coordinate 426,215,214 of CM062292.1, forward strand.
GGAGAAACAGTTTCAATAAGGTTTTCGTGGGGAAAACCATTTGGGAAATGGTGGGGCTGCCAAGTATAACATACGGTACGGAAGTTGTACCCCTAAACCACACAGCTGTTAAGAGCTTGGAAATCCTGCAGAACGATGCAGGCCGATGTATAACAGGCTCGAGTAATGCCGCAGCGCTAGAAGCGATCAGGGGTGAGCTTGGGTGGATGCGGATCAAGGACAGAATATACCTATTGAAACTCGGTTATCTTAATTATTTGGTAAATCTCCCCGATAGCCGGTGGTGTAAAGTAATGTTCCTGAGAACTTTCAACTCAAATATCAAGACGGGGTGGATGGTCCAAGTGAGGGAGCTAGTAGAAAACTACTCATTGGAGATCTCGGACCTTGACGTTGGGGCAAACCAGGGCAAAAAGATCGTCAGAGAAAGGGTCATGGAGGATTGTAACCGTAATTGGCGAGAAGGGGTCAAATCAAAGAGATCTTTGGGTGGCATGCGTGATAAAGAGAAGCCTGGTTTTGAATAGTACCTTGATGGCACCTTTGGGGGGGGGGGGGGGGTCACTGTTGTTCAAGCTGAGGTCGCGGTCCCTGGAGCTGAGGGGAAAAATTGGGAAAAACAGTGAAAAGGAGTGCCAGATGTGTAACTTGGGCGTGGTGGATACCCTGGAACACTTTCTTATAGAATGCCCAAAATATCAGTCTAAAAGAACAAGATTCACGGGGAGTATAATGGGGAAGTGGGATGGGAGAATGAAGGACATGTGGTTAGGGGGCGACTCAAAGGAGAGGGTTAATATACTAATCGAAGAGATTGGGAAGAATGGGGCAAGGGGTGTCATCAAGCAGTTCGTCTCCGAGTGTTGGGAGGAGAGAAGAAGCGCGGGAATAGGGAGGCAGTTGGTAGAACATGGGTAACCAAGGCCTTCTCATACGAGAACCGGGACAAATCAGCGGCCGGCCGAAGTGTTATTATTATCATGACGTAATTTGTTCCCCCGCTAATATCTCAGCTCAAGGGTGGAACACTTATTCAATCCCTCCCCGAAAGTGCGGCAGATAAATTTAATAATCGTTCATTTTTAAAGCATTTGGAAGAATAATTCTTTTTTTTTATCTCAAGAAGAGGTTCGCTTTCCCTCGGGGAGGCGGGTGGTGGTGCCTGATTGCCGTCTTAATATTTGAAGAAGGGCGGTTTCTTTAGGTTATTTATTTATTTATTGATGTTTAAGGTCACTTTTCTGCAGCTATGGCTAATTGTGACCGCAAAAAAGGTGTAAAGTCAAGTTTAGCCAATCGTTTACACCCATGCTGTCCATTTTAGGGGACTTCTACCCCGGGCACTGGTGACCAGGTCCTATTTTACCAGTAAAACTGAACTTGTTTACCACAGCAAACAAGCACTGCTTCACTTCCGAGGTTTCCACGGGAGTCCTTTTCAGGTTACCAGGGCTGTTGGTTATTAAAAGCAACAAAAAATTAAAAAGTACATTATAATTTGGACACGATGCACACTCAATCCAGTAGCTCTGTCGAGAAAAGCTTGTCGATAATTCATGTGTTAGAAAGTTTTTCACACCTCCTTTACAGCATCTTTACTTTTGAACGGTTATGATTGCAGTACCGTGACAATCGTACAAATATCTAGTTATTGGGACTGTTTCAAAACCGTCCCAATATCCAGATATTGGTTCTGTTTTACTGAGCTGTTCTCATCAAAACCGTACTTGGGGTGATTTTATAGGGCTTGTTTTCATGACAGAGAACAAAAGAAATATTAGGTAGCTGTGGATAAAGTGGAGGAGGGAGGCACCTTTTGTTGATCATAATTATTTTCTTCTTCATACATAGACGGATTAAAAAATAAATTTTCGAGCCAATCAAATTGGAAGTTAAATCCATAAAAACACCAGAGAGCACCATTTGTTATCTTACTAAAAAATGAGCTGAAAGGGCGCAATTGTCAGATTCCACAGAGCTCATTCCAATTCGTGAAAATATTTCCAAGAGAAAAAAATGTGCGTTTTCAACTTTACCTTCGGGTTTTGTCCTTTGCATTACGAACGTAACGGCCAAAACCGGCCAGCGCTATTCTCAAAAATCGCCAATTAATTTTCAAAATATTTTCATTTTTTGTCTCAAAAACATAGGTTATGACCCCTCGTTGGAAAATATAACTCTAAAATGGTATCAAATATAGGGGCTACACACGCTACAAGTGCCTCAGATTCGTACTCAGAGCACTAAATTTTGCAACGGGGGGGGGGGGGGGTAGTCCTCACTTGGACCATCTATCCGTTGTCCCCTTCTCCCGCTTCCGGGAAGTATGAGAGGCAACGACCGAAAGGTCCTAGTTAGAACTTGGGGATGCACCTCCCCCCCCCCCCCCCCACACACACAACGGCATTTCAGTTATCATCTTTACCACCACTAACACCCACCCCCACCCCCCCACCCCCACCCCCACAAAAAGTGGCCAGGTCATCCCCTATTATAGAATCCTGGCTACGCACCTGCCTCTACTAAGAATGCCATTATGGGATATTTTTGTACACAAGAGGAAAGGATTATTTTTGTGCAATACGGAGGCAATTGTTTGTGCTGACTTTTTTTTTTAAAGTATTAGGCCCACACTTGGTTAAGTGTTGATAGAATCGACAACACATTGCCAATATGGGATCGCCGAGTGGTCAGTGACGTACACAAAAAAAAAGTGGCCAGGTCACCCCCTATTATAGAATCCTGGCTACGCGCCTGCCTCTACTAAAAATGCCATTATGGGATATTTTTGTACACAAGAGGAAAGGATTATTTTTGTGCAATACGGAGGTAATTGTTTGTGCTGACTTTTTTTTGAAAGTATTAGGCCCACACTTGATTAAGTTTTGATGGAATCGACAACACATTGCCAAATATGGGATCGCCGAGTGGTCAGTGACGTAGGAATTAAAATGCAGACGACCAGTGTCGCGCGCACAATCAAACAATTTGCGCATTTTCAACAGACGCCGACTGGAAAGGAACCACGCATTTCGTGTTCAGTGCATTACAAATTTGAGTCGTTGGAGCGAAGAAAATATTGCTTCAGTTCAGAAGATGCGATGGAAATGTCGGAAAAGTAAACGGTTGATTTTATGTTGAATATTTTCAGCAATAATGATGCAAATAAGGATTGAAAGATAAATGCTTTCTAACAGGGGACAACTCGTAAGTCAAAAGCAAATTTTAGTAGTCAATTTTGATGTTGCCCTGAGCAGGAGTTTGACCATGAAGGTAGGTGATAGGCCTATTCGTAATTTATTCAACAGAAAGAATAATCAATGAAAATATTGCTCTTAAAAAGTTGTTCACATACACACACATACACACACAAAAATACACCTACTTGTAAGTGCCAGGCATTTAAACGATGCCCCCCCCCCCCCAAGAAAAAAAAATACACACACAGACTGTGGGAACACCAAACAAAGTAATTTGAATTATCCAGTAATATATCTTAATTTTTCCTAGTCTACTGACAATGTTTTGCCTGGAGAGATTGCAGTTTCACTCGCCACCTGCGACTGATGAAAAGCGTAGCAATCTCCAACTCAGATGTTCAGCGGTCACCATATTTTATTTATTTTATTATCGGTGGAAAAGAATTAACAGTTTTTTTAAAGTAAAATCAGCAGCAGAACAAAAAACCCGCAAGAAAAACACCTGTGTTTTGATTTCAATGTTTTGTTTATGATACCAAGAATATGTGCCATTGTGTCATCAGGAAGGAAAACCAAGTGAAAAAAATTCTGCTGTAATTATCCAACAACCTATTTTTACCGACAAGACTGACATCAGGGGGAGGGGAGTCAGAAGGGCCCCACACATCCACATGCGGAACTGCCACCTTCATTGTAGACTTGTCAGGCAATACCCTAACCCCACTAAAGATTAGCACAACCCCCCTAATAACCAGTACTGTGCATCAAGAAAATATTTTAGGATTCCCCACGGCACAGTAATTCTAGAGGGGGGAGGGGGGGGGGGTTCATTTTTCTAGATAAAAAAGGACAATATTCATATTTTCCCAGAACTTGTGGCTCAATAATGTGGTGAGCGTGTATTTACCACGAATACACAGTGGAGTGTTCAATTCTTATTCAGTCACAAGTCATATATAATGTAAAAATAGATCAGAAGCACCAGAAAAAAGTTTCAGTCAGCTGACCTCTGGGTTGAATCCACCTTGTCATCAACCCAAATGTCTGTTAACTGAATTTTGCTTGTCATGTTTGTTTGTTTTGTTTTTTTTTTGTGGGAAGAATTTGGAAATGATTGCTTGTATGGAAAATCCACTTCATGGGTGTTTCAATAATAAGTGCCCCCTCCCCATAAAATATAAATATACCCTTGAACCATTTCCAAATATTTTCTTCATTCTGAATTTGTTTACATTTATTTGGGGTTTAATTATACTTTCAACAGCCAGGGTTACCTCTTGTCAGATAGTTCAATGGGTGGAGGAAGCTGGAGTACCCAGAGAGAACCACCAAGCAGCAACAAGCAACTATCAGACTATCCAACGTACTAACTCCACACATGCAGGCTTATCATTGGTTGAAGACAAATGCACCATCGTCATGCAGTATGCCTTAGCACATGGTCACTGTGCCCCCACCCCCCCCCCCCCACCCCACACATGGGCAATTAGGATTAAGTGCTTTGCCCAAGGACACAATGCAGTTACTCCTGGCAGGGATCGAACCATGGATCCTTTAGTTTGAAGTCCAATGCTGTAACCACTGAGTCACCATGCTCCCTTTCATTCTGAACCTGCACTGGATTACAATTATAAAGTACACAGGTACCAAGGTACACAATATGACATAATGAAGGGGCAGAAGCTGGGGGGCGGGGAGAGGGAAGAGAAAAATTCCACAAAACTACTGTTAAGAACAAGCTTGAAGGGCAGGGCAGGGCTGAAGCTAGAATGCCCAACACTTGGGGTGGGGAGGTGAAAGTTTCTGACACACCACAAACTACATGTAAGAAATGTAAGGATGGTTTGTTGTGGAAAATTTGTTTTCTATTTAAGTGCATTTTAAGGTTCCAGCCCACATCCCTATCCTGGTAATTCTGTAGAAATTTAGCACAAGTACTTCTATCTGAAGATTTCGTAAGCATTTGTTTTTCTTAATTTGGCAGTGAACTAAGGACATTTCGTGTGTTGTTGATCAGCAATACCTGCAACAAAACTTTTTACAAAGCCTCCCAAGAAATAATGTCAAGGCTTGGAATTATCAACAGTGAAAAATGGAATGAAAATTTGCTTGTGACATTCCTACACTGTATTTCAGCTTATAATTTTCTGATGGGTGCATTTAAGGTGGGGAAGTCACCCCAGGCCCCTAACCAGTTTCCGACATGTTAACTGGTTAAGTATTAAATTATTTTCTATGGTGATTTGAAGGGGCACAGTGGCTCAGTTGTTTGAGGTGCAGGCTGCAAGCTGAGAGGTCCTCGGTTTGAATCCCACCTGCGGCAACCGCGTTGTGTCCTTGGGCAAGACACTTCACCCCCATTGCCCATGTGGGGGCACGGTGGCATTGTGTACAAAGGCATACTGCATGTCGATGGTGCTCTTGTCTTCAGCCAATGCTAACCCTACTTGTGTGGAGTTAGTATGTTGGGGAGCTGACAGTTGCTTGCCGTTGCTCAGTGGTTCTCTCTGGGTTCTCCGGCTTCCTCCACCCATAAAACTGTCATGGTCATGATTAGCCATTGTGCAGAAATATGGGACCTTAAACACCAATAAATAAATAAATATAAATAACAAATAAGGTGATTTGAAGCATGAGTATTTTTCTCAAAGTTGCCATCCAACCAGCTAAGGAAGCCTTAATTTAGACAGATTTTGTTCATGAACAATTGTTTTGTCACAATTTATTGGAGAGTGCCTCTTGGCACTCTCCAATAAATTGTAACAAAATAACTTAATATAAACATTTATTTTCTACTTGTAAGAAAACCTCAAGCCTATACAAATACTGAAAAGCTCCTAAAGTGGTTTCATCACTTTTCAATAGAGCCATGATAGTAACTTCTGGCACTCAACCAGTTAAATGGCTGTCTGAAGGAGAATGTACCCTCCCCTGCAGAACCGTTTCAAAAGATTACCTTCACAGATGTATTCCAGGCATTCATTTTGAAAGTATTACCTACTTAAATGTTGTGATCCATTACATAAATGAGACATCATCTTTGTGTATTTCTGTTTACTAATGATATGCTGTTATTTTACATTTCTGAAAAAGGTTGAACCGTTCTCTAACTAAAAAGTTGTACTTCACTGGTTCTCAGCAAAAAAAGTCCACATATGGACTCTTTTTAAAAGAAACTCTGAAGCCCATATTTGGGCGTTAATGAACAGATGTATAATTCATCCAATTTATGTTCAATTGACTAAACATAAGTTTGGTAATGAATAGTTTGGGGTTTTTTTTACAATTTATTAGAGAATGCCAACAAGAATTTTATGAAACTGAAATTTTGATGACAATAACTAGAATTTTGTGATACCTGAAAAAATATTTAACTTTCAAATGATCTGCTTATTTAAAAATTGAACCAGTTAATCTAACTATAAAGCCCTATTCAGATGATAGATTGTAACCCTTTATACAGTGCAGGCTGCAGAATCCCACCTGCGGCAACCACATTTTGTCCTTGGGCAAGACACTTCATCCCCATTGCCCATGTGGGGGCATGGTGGCTCTGTGTACTATGGCGTACTGCAAGTCAACGGTATACTTGTCTTCCACCAATGCTAACCCTGTTTGTGTGGAGTTAGTATATTGGGGAGCTGACAGTTGCTTGCTGTTGCTCATTAGTTCTCTCTGGGTACTCCAGCCTCCTCCACCCATAAAACTGTTGTGGTCATGATTAGTCATTGTGCAGAAACATGTGACCTTAAACACCAATAAATAAATAAATAAATAAATAAATAAATAAATAAATAAATAAATAAATAACCCTTTATCCAATGCAAATAATATCAAAATTTATTATTTTAAATATTATTTTTTCAAATTTTTCATAATATTTCAACAAAACCATATGTGATCCTTCATTGGAACAAGCTCGATGAGCTCGTTTCAATGAGGGGACACATGATATAGTTTGTTAGAGGATAATGTTTTTTCAACTGCTGAATTTGCATATTATGCAGGTGTATTTGTCCAGTTCGTTAGGTAAGGAGTTAAAAGACATTGTGGTGTTGTCATTGCAGACAGATCTGTGATCACAAAAAAACTATTTTACCAAAGTTATGATTCTCAGTTCCTTTTAACTGGTAGATTGCTAAATAACCATTTGTAGGTAATTTGTAAATGTCCTGCTACCAACATGTGAAGCTTCAGATTAGGAAGATTCTGTTAAAAAATAACTGTTTTGTTACAATTTACTGGAGAGTGCCTGCTGGCTCTCTCTAATAATTTGCAACAAAAGTCTCATTTAGGCATTTTTTCTACTGCTCAAAAAGCAACAACATAATCAGGCTGTGAATTTTGAAATAAGGATGAGGCCTATCAGAAGGCCTTGTAGACAAAATTAATGGGGCCTACTTCAGCAGTATCAGAGCCTATTTTTGTTTAACTTCATGATTAAATGTTATTCTCATGGGGACTAGTGACAGGCAGCTGTAAAATAATTTATGGGGCCGATCACGAGGGCTGTTAGCCCCAGCCCAAACTAAATGCAAGGCCTATATACTGAGTACAATATAAGCCACTGAAGTGGCTTTCACCAATGTTCAATAGAGCCTTAATTGTGTCTTTCAGCACTCAACAGGTGAACAGATGGAGTTCAAGAATCCTTCAGTTGGTCTCTATTGAGATGTATGCAGGGCATGAAATACTTTTTATGCCTCCTGACTTGAGTCGGGTGGCATATAGTGATTGAAGTGTGCGTGTGTCCGTGTGTGTGTGTCCAAGCCAATAACTTGAAAACTGTTAGGGCCACAGTCATCAAACTTCACGCAATTATAAAGGACCATGGGAAGATGTGTCACACACCATAGAGGGTTTGTACCTTCAAGGTCACATTTCAAGGTCACACTAAAAATCGGTCAATATTCGTGTCTCAGCCATAACTCAGAAACAAATCATAGTACAATTGTTAAACTTTTTACAAATGTTAAGGACAGTCAGATGGTGTGTCACGTATAATAGTTTCCACTGCATCTGCTAGATGAAGGTCACAAGGGTGGGGTGGGGGGGGGGGGGGGGGTTCATGTGTTACCTTAGTAACATTCTTCTTATTTAAAAGTGTATAGCAGAATGCTATACTAAATTTGTTTTTGTATAGCATAAATTGAAAAACGAATAACATTTTTGTTTCTATTAAATTGATACTGTTCGGTATGGCGTTTTGCTGAATTAAGCCTTAAAGTACTCACTATTTATCAATTTGATTAAAATTAACATTGAAAATGATCTAATGGGGCATATCACGTCGGCTGTTGATAGATGGCGTGTGTGTTCTATCAGTTATACTATACTTTCGATTTGACCAGTGGAAGTTATTTTTGTTCATGAAAATATTTGCACACTCGTTATCGCAAAAGCTGAAATATTTTTTGATGAATATGTCGAATCACGGGAATTACACCGTTAAACGTCTGAAAATTTAACTTGACAACAGAAGGGCCATTTAATAACTGGCTGGAAGACAGATTTGATAACCAGGTGAATGTCTTGTTTTCGTGTAGTGTAACCTAATTTCACCCAGTCTTTGAGTTATCACATGTAGTTCTCAGTCGTCATCCGATTAATTATAAATATTCATGTTACACACCACAAGTGCCTGTATTTAAAACAGAAATGCAAGTTAACTGAAGATGTGTTGAAAACATTATGTTTGAAAACAAACTTAATAGCTCTTAGATTTCATTTGCCGTGTTGAGGGCATATTTGACACAAATTGTTATTGGTAATTAGACGATTCTTCAATTCCACAGTACTTTATGTAGAAAGGGGTCATGTTATACACCAAAAGTGTCCATAATAAAAGAAGAATGCATGTTAAGTGTACAAATGTTGAATCTATTACTTTTGATGAATAAATTTAGCTGCAAGCTTTTCCTCAGTGTGTTTAAAATTGGAGACATTGTGTTAGTTATACATGTATGTATTTACAATGAATGTACAAAGTAAATCACAATCAATTTGTATAAGATGAACACTGTTTTATGTACAGTATGGCCATTGAGCATTGATTAAATTCCACACATGGCTTTTTTTTTTATTCATACAGGCATTGGAATTCATCGTAGAACATGGAACTCAAATGCAATATTTCCATTAATGAAGCACTGGTATAACAATTTATACACCCCCCTCCCCTGGATGAATTAATTTAACTTCCCACACCCTGATTACCCCTACACACACAAACACACAGTGACACACACACCTAATTTTTTTTTGTTTTTGCCTTTCCATGTAATGAGACTTTTTAAAAAAATTTGAACTCACAAATATTTTTCTGCAGGAATCAATATTTTTGAAATACATGTATTTTTTGAAAATATCTGTTTTATGACTGTCATGTAAAAAAGTTTTGAAGACAACATTTTAGGAAGTGGAGATGACAGATACATGTCACATGACAAGTGTATCTTCCCCGCCTGGGACTTCATGCAAGGACAAGAAATATTTTTTTCTTAAACAAATGTTTCTGAATGGTTTTCCTCAATCTAATCCAAGACTTATGTCAGATATATCTGTTCAAAAGATCTGTGTGTGTGTGTTAATCCCCTCCCCCACCTGACACTACAAGGTCAAGAATTTTTCTTTTATACAAAAATCAAATTTTATACAAAAATCAATTTTTTTTGGAGGGTGTTCCGCAATACAATCCCATTTCAAGACTCATATGTCCAATTTTAAAAAAAAAAAATTTCAGGAGGTGGGGAGATAAGAACAACAGCATTTTATTTGGCACAAATCAATGTTTCCGAAGAGTCATCTCCAATATAATCTAATTTTAAGACTCACAAATTGGAAATTTTTAGGAGAGAATAATTTTCAGAGGGGGTGGGTGATAATCCAACCTGTGTATTCTACCCCATCCCTACTGACACTTCACAGACAAGATAAATATTTAACACAGTAAGATAAATAAAGTTAAGAAAAACAGTAAAGAGCAAATTTATTATTGCAGTAAGGAATAGGGTAAAAAGGCCAACAAGATACCAAACCCCCCACCCCAGAGACAAAGTGGGAATGGGAAGCCACAACAGTTGCAATCTACCCGCTCGGTGACAGGTCGGTTTGAAATTTTCATCATATCCCAACTTCTGTGGATCCCTGCAAGGAGTGTTCAATGAGCCTATCACCAATTGAATTCAATAAATATTTTTAAAAATTTCTGTACAAATTTTTAATTGAAGGAAAAAAAATCTTTAGTTTTTACTGATTTGAGGCCTAAAATTGCAAAGAAGTAGTGTTGAAACGATTAGTCGACTAGTCGAAGACGATTCAGTTTTCGAAAAAATCGACTCTAAAAATCCGCCGATCGACTAGTCGGGAAACTCAAAGATGAAGTCGTAAAATGCCAATAGTGGGGGTTAATGATTACAAACATCAGACGTTTCTGCTTCGTGGTGGACCTATTTTAAATTGTATTGAGAAGTGGATGTCAATGCAATCATTGTCGTTTGTTGATGCCGATAATGTTACAACTTAGATTTCAGCAGCATTGCAAGCACTGATTTCACCTAACCTAATCACTGGCACGCGTTGAAAAAAATACTTTGATGTACAACTTCAAAGATGCCGTTAATTCATGCAAACATTCTGTCCCTCACCAAGTCGCCCACACTTTTTAATTGCAGTTTCTGCAGAGTTCCCGTGCTTAAACTGACTCTTGTGCATGTATACAAGTGAATCTTCTTTGAGACAATTGCCCTGTCTTCCTCAAAGGTAAATCAATGCCATAGCTCCATATTCTATGACTGTACTGGTTTGGGTGCGAGCTGGCGAAGACTGGTGGATATGAAGGTAAGGAAACTGTCCGTCACAAACTTTGACCCGGAAGTTTTTAATTAATTGCACCGGGCGAATGGCGGCACACTTCATACATTTTACAAATTCATGAAACTTCTGTTTTAACATCATTGGGTACTTTTTCCACTGTATGGACAGAGGACTAGGAGGTACACACTTCCCAGGTATCCTAATTTTTTTACTGAATGGTTAAAGCTATAATATGCACGATGTTTTAAAAAACTCAAAATACGAAAAAGAGAACAGCTACGTTCATAACTTTGACAAGGAAACTCCATCAAACACCTCTCAAGACTCAAACGAGTCATTAAATGAAAGGGTTATCAACTTACATGTAACAGTCTCTTGTCACCTAATTTACTGAGACAATTATGTTTTCAACAGAAAAGCCGACTAGTCGATTTTGAATATATTACTCCCGTCGACTAGTCGACTTTGAAAAATGGGTAATCGTTTCAACACTACATAGAAGATATTCAGTTTCAAATCACACACTGTATATATATGCACACACCTGTACCACATGCCACAAAAGGTTGTTCAATAAACATCTGACCCCTTTTTGCTTGTATCAGGGCTTAAAAATATCTACAAATTTTTTGATAACTGAAAATATCTTTTTAAATTTATTAAGGAATGAAGATTTAATTTTGCGTATAAAAATATATAATGTTTTGTATTTTTAATTATTCATTTACAGATATATGCATTTTAAGGAAAACTAAACATAATTGGGGACTCGGTTGTAAGCTCACACTTACAGTAAGTGGAGAGTAGATTGTAATCACCCCTGGAGTGGAGTTATTACCCAAAGTATCTCTTTCAAATTATGAACATATGGGCATAAAACACAAGCAATGTTTCAGCCAATGGACCTCTGTGTTTAACCCAGAGGACCATTGGCTGGAGTAACTGTGTCTGTGCTTGTTAAGCTTTACAACAAACTTGCAATTATTGCTTTCCACTCTGCAGGTGATTTAGTGATAATACACCCTCCATGTATTGTACTTCGATTTGTAACACCTAACTTCAAATCCTGATACCCATGGCAATGAGTGGTTGACTTAATTGTATGTACATGTACCAGTATCTGTATTGACAATGGTACTAACTGCTTTCAAACAATCTATTCCTAATATATGCAGTTTAATGAAACCTGAACATGATTGGGGACTGGGTTCTAAGCTAACACTTTGATTTGTGTTACACCCAACTTCAAGTCCTGATACTCTTGGCAATGATGGTTGACTTAATTGTATGTACCAGTCAATTTGTCCATTCTCCCAAACAGAGAAACATTTTAGCATCTGTCCCATGCTTTGGCGTGAGAACACAGGTTGCAGCATATCTATAGGCACTTGCCGAAACTTTACTTCCCAAATTGTAACTTGTATACTATATAAGTAAGTGGCACAAGATTATGCCATGTCTGTCCGTTCATTTGTATTTATTTCCGTTGGTTGGGTAATTTGACAAAAACACCCAGAAGGGGGAGGAGATGGAGTGGAGAGTGGAGGGTCACACACCCTACTTTGTAGTGTGGGGAGGGGTGCAACATATTGTTTAAAAGTAGTTTAAAAGTAATTACATGCAGTACCATTGTTAGTACATTACAGTCATTTACAGATATATGCAACTAAGTCAATCATCATTTTCAACATAATGCCAAGAGTATCAGGAGTTGAGAGTGGGTGTAACACAAACCAAAGTAGGTGTAAGCTTAGAACCCAGTCCTCAATCATGTTAAGGTTTCGATGAACTGCTTATATCTGTTAATCAAATGTCTTAAGCTTAATTCTAAATAAATTTCAACATAAAATAAATTCTGAGTAAGGCTTGAATTAAGTGGTGGGACAAGGACAATGACCGGAACCAAACTTACTTTAACCTACACTCTTTGAAATCCATAGGACATTTTGACCGATGCAATATTCTGCTCAATTTTAGAATCTGAGTTTAAAAAACACTGGTAATTCGGTATAAACTTAAATTCCATTGAGAATTAACAAGTCATTTCCTCATTTAGTAGTCACCATATGTCAATTTACAATGTGTAAAGCAATATGTTGAAAATGATCTGCACCAAATTAAAATGACCTGTACCAACTCATTGGGGCAAAACATTTTGACCTTCCCCGGAAAAAAAAAATTTTGAGCTTTGATTATTAGTTTTTTAAGTTAAATAATTAATTTACTTTTAGAAATAATTTTAAATATTGATCCATACAAACCTGTCATTTTAAACACTTTCATTGGTTGAGTTATGGGGCAAAGACAGGTGAGGTGAAGGGGCTGGGAGTTAATAGTAATAGTGAAAAGAAGGGAAATGTTAATTAATCACATACACATTCCTACTCTGGTAAATGGTAAAGGAAAGTGAAGGATGTACATGCAACAGATAGAAGGAAGTGTTATCCCCAGTGGCCCTACCGACTCCAATTCTTGAATGAATGAACGGATGGATGAATGAACGGTTCACTCAACAAATATGACAAGTTACATCAGTAATGAATACAAAGTGATATTGCTGTTGCGTCTATATCATTAGCTCAGGCGAAGCCAAATTTGAGGTATTGTCATGGCCCGCCATCTGTCCATCCATCTGTCCTTTTGTCCATCCGTCGCACCGTCAACACGGCTTGGGCTAGAGGCCGTATTTATGAACCGATCTTTACGAAACTTCTTGGGTACCTTTGTTATCACCGTGGGACGAGAATGAGTATTTTTGGGTCCAGTCCAAAATTCAAGATGGTCACTGGCAGCCATTTTGTACAAAATTAGGTGCAATCAGATTTTTGCGCAGAACATCCATATGAAAGCTCTGATTTGAATAATTTTTTGTCTGAATGTTTAGTACCATGGGATATATCCCATATAATATGGGTTTTTTTTCTCAGGTGTAAATTATGCAAATTAGACTAACTTTGATTTATTAGCTCAACTTTGGCGAAGCCAAATTTGAGCTTTTGTCATGGCCCGTCGTCCGTCTGTCCGTACGTCAACAATTGGATACGGCTCGGGCTAGAGGCCGTATTTATGAACCGATTTTTACGAAACTTATTGGGTACCTTTGTTATGACCGTGGGACAAGAACGAGTGTTTTTGGGTGTGGTCCGAAATTCAAGATGGCTGCTAGCCACCATTTTGTACCGTCGATGCAGAAATCTGTTTTTTGTACAGAACTTTCATATGAAAGCTCTGATTTGAATAATTTTTTGGATGAATGTTTAGTACCATGGGATGCATCACATATAATACGGGTTTTTTTCTCGTGCGTAAATTGTGCAAATTAGACTAATTTTGATGTTTTTTGGTGTTACTTTCAGCACTGTAAGTGCAGATGCCAATACGGCTCGGGCTGGAGGCCGTATTTATGAACCGATATTTCCGAAACTTCTTGGGTACCTTTGGTATCACTGTGGGACGAGAACGAGTGTTTATGGGTCCGGTCCAAAATTCAAGATGGCCTATGTCAGCCATTTTGTACAAAATTAGGTGCAATCAGATTTTTGCACAGAACTTCCATATGAAAGCGCTGATTCGAATAATTTTTTGTGTGAATGTTTAGTACCATGGGATACATCACATATAATACGGGTATTTTTCTTGTGCAGAAATTATGCAAATTAGATTAGAACTTTGATTTTTTCAGTGCGACTTACACACAGTAAGTACACATGTCAATACGGCTCAGACTAGAGTCTGTATTTATGAACTGATCTTCACGACATGTCTTTATTCTTGGGTACCTTTATTATCACCTTGGGACGAGAACGAGTGTTTCTGGGTGCGGTCTAAAATTCAAGATGGCTACCAGTGGCCATTTTGTACCGAAATTAGGTCTAGGTAGTCAGTTTTTTGTACACAACTTCTATACTGCTCAGACTGGAGGCCATATTTATGTACCAATCTTTACGAAACTTCTTGGGTACCTTTGTTATCACCGTGGGATGAGAGCAAGTGTTTTTGGGTGTGGTCCAAAATTCAAGATGGCCACCAGCAGCCATTTTGTACCAAAATTAGTGCAATCAGTCTTTTGTACAGAACTTCTGTATGAAAATTCTGATTTGAATAAATTTTTGTATGAATGTTTAGTAACATGGAATACATCACATATTGTTAGGGGTTTTTTTCTCGTGCAGAAATTATGCAAATTAGATGAACTTTGATTTATTCAGTGCTACTTACACAATGTAAGCACACATGTCAATACGGCTCAGGGTAGAGGCTGCATTTATGAACTGATCTTCACAAAACTTCTTAGGTACCTTTGTTATCACCTTGGAATGAGGATGAGTGTTTCTGGGTACGGTCCAAAATTCAAGATGACTGCCAGTGGCCATTTTGTACCGAAATTAGGTCCAATCAGTTTTTTGTCACAAGTTCTATACAGCTCGTTTTTAGCTCAACTTTGACGAAGTCAAATTTGAGTTATTGTCATGGCCCGTCGTCCGTCTGTCCGTCCGTCTGTCCGTCCGTCTGTCTGTCCGTCTGTCCGTACGTCAACAATTGGCTATGGTTCGGGCTAAAGGTCGTATTTATGAACCGATCTTTACGAAACTTCTTGGGTACCTTTGTTATGACCGTGGGACGAGAACGAGTGTTTTTGGGTGCGGTCCGAAATTCAAGATGGCTGCCAGCCGCCATTTTGTACCGATGATGCAGAAATCTGTTGTTTGTATAGAACTTCCATATGAAAGCTCTGATTTGAATAATTTTTTGTATGAATGTTTAGTACCATGGGGTACATCACATATAATACGGGTTTTGTTCTCGTGCGTAAATTGTGCAAATTAGACTAATTTTGATGTTTTTTGGTGTTAATTTCAGCACTGTAAGTGCAAATGCCAATACGGCTCGGGCTAGAGGCCGTATTTACGAACCAATCTTTACGAAACTTCTTGGGTACCTTTGGTATCACCGTGGGGCGAGAACGAGTGTTTTGGGGTCCGGTCCGAAATTCAAGATGGCCGATGGCAGCCATTTTGTACAAAATTAGGTGCAATCAGATTTTTGCACAGAACTTCCATATGAAAGCGCTGATTTGAATAATTTTTTGTGTGAATGTTTAGTGCCATGGGATACATCACATATAATACAGGTTTTTTTCTCGTGCAGAAATTATGCAAATTAGATAAACTTTGATATTTCAGTGCGACTTACACACATTAAGTACACATGTCAATACGGCTCAGACTTGAGTCTGTATTTATGAACTGATCTTCACGAAATGTCTTGGGTACCTTTTTTAACACCTTGGGACGAGAACGAGTGTTTCTGGGTGCGGTCTAAAATTCAAGATGGCTGCCAGTGGCCATTTTGTACCGAAATTAGGTATAATCAGTTTTTAGCTCAACTTTGACGAAGTCAAATTTGAGCTATTGTCATGGCCCGTTGTCCGTCTGTCCATCCGTCCGTCCATCCGTCTGTCTGTCTGGCCGTCTGTCCATCTGTCCGTACGTCAACAATTGGCTATGGCTCGGGCTAGAGGTCGTATTTATGAACTGATCTTTACGAAACTTCTTGTGTACCTTTGTTATGACCCTGGGACGGGAACGAGTGTTTTTAGGTGTGGTCCAAAATTCAAGATGGCTGCCAGTGGCCATTTTGTACCGATGATGCAAAAATCAGTTTTTTGTACAGAACTTCTGTATGAAAGTTCTGATTTGAATAAAGTTTTGTATAAATGTTTAGTACCATGGGATACATCACATATAATACGGGTTTTTTTCTCGTGCGTAAATTATGCAAATTAGACTGACTTTGATTTATTTAGTGTTACTTTCAGAGCTGTAAGTGCCAAGCTGCTATGGCTCGGGCTAGAGGCCGTATTTATGAACCGATCTTTACGAAACTTCTTGGGTACCTTTGTTATGACCGTGGGACGAGAACGAGTGTTTTTGGGTGCTGTCCGAAATTCAAGATGGCTGCCAGCCACCATTTTGTACCGACGATGCAGAAATCTGTTTTTTGTACAGAACTTCCATACGAAAGCTCTGATTTGAATAATTTTTTGTATGAATGTTTAGTACCATGGGATACATCACATATAATACAGGTTTTTTTCTCGTACGTAAATTGTGCAAATTAGACTAATTTTGATGTTTTTTGGGGTTACTTTCAGCACTGTAAGTGCAAATGCCAATACGGCTCGGGCTAGAGGCCGTATTTATGAACCGATCTTTACGAAACTTCTTGGGTACCTTTGGTATCACCGTGGGACGAGAACGAGTGTTTTGGGGTCCGGTCCGAAATTCAAGATGGCCGATGGCAGCCATTTTGTACAAAATTAGGTGCAATCAGATTTTTGCACAGAACTTCCATATGAAAGCCCTGATTTGAATACTTTTTTTTGTGTGGATGTTTAGTACCATGGGATGCATCACATATAATACGGGTTTTTTTCTCGTGCAGAAATTATGCAAATTAGATGAACTTTGATTTTTTCAGTGCGACTTACACACAGTAAGTACACATGTCAATACGGCTCAGACTAGAGTCTGTATTTATGAACTGATCTTCACGAAATGTCTTGGGTACCTTTGTTATCACCTTGGGACGAGAACGAGTGTTTCTGGGTGCGGTCTAAAATTCAAGATGGCTGCCAGTGGCCATTTTGTACCGAAATTAGGTCTAATCAGTTTTTTGTACACATCTTCTATACAGCTCAGACTAGAGGCCATATTTATGAACCAATCTTTACGAAACTTCTTGGGTACCTTTGTTATCACCGTGGGATGAGAGCGAGTGTTTTTGGGTGTGGTCCGAAATTCAAGATGGCCACCAGCAGCCATTTTGTACCAAAATTAGTGCAATCAGTCTTTTGTATAGAACTTCTGTATGAAAGTTCTGATTTGAATAAATTTTTGTATGAATGTTTAGTAACATGGAATACATCACATATTGTAAGGGTTTTTTTTTCGTGCAGAAATTATGCAAATTAGATGAACTTTGATTTATTCAGTGCTACTTACACAGTGCAAGCACACATGTCAATACGGCTCAGGGTAGAGGCTGTATTTATGAACCGATCTTCACAAAACTTCTTGGGTACCTTTGTTATCTCCTTGGGATGAGAATGAGTGTTTCTGGGTACGGTCCAAAATTCAAGATGGCTGCCAGTGGCCATTTTGTACCGAAATTAGGTCCAATCAGTTTTTTGTCACAAGTTCTATACAGCTCGTATTTATGAACTGATCTTCACAAAACTTCTTGAGTACTTTTGTTTTCACCTTGGGACAGGAACGAGTGTGTTTTGGGGTGCCTTTGTTATCACTGTGCTATGAGAACAAATATTTTGGGGTTCAGTCAGACCCACTCTGGGACTCAAAGATTTTTTCTAGTTCAGCATCTGACTGTCACCCACCTTTACAATACTTTACCTATACATTTGTTACAGGCAACGGTCAGTATTTATGTACAGACCGTTACAATACTTTATATGTATCTTTGTTATCAGGTCATTACCTAGATGTTTGTCATTGCTGTGTCACATACTATACATGTACATGTCTTTGTCTTGACAAGTTGAGCTACAGTGTCATTGACACTTTCATTTGTACACAATTTCTATACAGCTCAGACTAGAGGCCATATTTATGAACCAATCTTTACGAACCTTGTTGGGTACCTTTGTTATCACCGTGGGATGAGAGCGAGTGTTTTTGGGTGTGGTCCGAAATTCAAGATGGCCACCAGCAGCCATTTTGTACCAAAATTAGTGCAATCAGTCTTTTGTACAGAACTTCTGTATGAAAGTTCTGATTTGAATAAATTTTGGTATGAATGTTTAGTAACATGGAATACATCACATATTCTAAGGGGTTTTTTTTCGTGCAGAAATTATGCAAATTAGATGAACTTTGACTTTATTCAGTGCTACTTGCACAATGTGAGCATACATGTCAATACGGCTCAGGGTAGAGGCTGTATTTATGAACCGATCTTCACAAAACTTCTTGGGTACCTTTGTTATCACCTTGGGACGAGAATGAGTGTTTCTGGGTACGGTCCAAAATTCAAGATGGCTGCCAGTGGCCATTTTGTACCAAAATTAGGTCCAATCAGTTTTTTGTCACAAGTTCTATACAGCTTGTATTTATGAATTGATCTTCACAAAACTTCTTGGGTACCTTTGTTTTCACCTTGGGACAGGAACGAGTGTGTTTTGGGGTGCCTTTGTTATCACTGTGCTATGAGAACAAATATTTTGGGGTTCAGTCAGACCCACTCTGGGACTCAAAGTTTTCTTTTCTAGTTTAGCATCTGACTGTCACCCACCTTTACAATACTTTACCTATACATTTGTTACAGGCAACGGTCAGTATTTATGTACAGACCATTACAATACTTTATATGTACCTTTGTTATCAGGTCATTACCTAGATGTTTGTCATTGCTGTGTCACATACTATACATGTGCATGTCTTTGTCTTGACAAGTTGAGCTACAGTGTCATTGACACTTTCATTATGAACTGATCTTCACAAAACTTCTTGGGTACCTTTGTTTTCACCTTGGGACAGGAATGAGTGTGTTTTGGGGTGCCTTTGTTATCACTGTGCTATGAGAACAAATATTTTGGGGTTCAGTCAGACCCACTCTGGGACTCAAAGATTTCTTTTCTAGTTTATCATCTGACTGTCACCCACCTTTACAATACTTTACCTATACATTTGTTACAGGCAACGGTCAGTATTTATGTACAGACCGTTACAATACTTTATATGTACCTTTGTTATCAGGTCATTACCTAGATGTTTGTCATTGCTGTGTCACATACTATACATGTACATGTCTTTGTCTTGACAAGTTGAGCTACAGTGTCATTGACACTTTCATTTAGTGTTACTTTCAGCACTATAAGTGCAAATGCCAATACGGCTTGGGCTAGAGGCTGCATTTATAAACCGATCTTTTTGAAACTTCTTGGGTACCTTTGTTATCACTTTGGGACGAGAATGAGTGTTTTTGGGTCCGGTCTGAAATTCAAGATGGCCGCTGGCAGCCATTTTGTACAAAATTAGGTGTAATCAGATTTTTGCACACAACCTCCATATGAAAGTGCTGATTGAATAATTTTTTTGTGTGAATGTTTAGTACCATGGGTTACATCACATATAATACGGGTTTTTTCCCTCGTGCATAAATTATGCCAATTAGACAAACTTTGATCTATTCAGTGGTACTTTCAGCACTGTAACTGCAAATGCCAATACGGCTCGGGCTAGAGGCCGTATTTATGAACCGATCTTTACGAAACTTCTTGGATATCTTTGTTATCACCTTGGGACGAGAACGTGTGTTTTGGGGTCTGGTCCGAAATTCAAGTTGGCCACCAGCAGCCATTTTGTACAAACTTTTGTGCAATCAGTTTTTTGCTCAGAACTTCTATATGAAAGCTCTGATTTGAATAATTTTTTGTGTGATTGTTCACTAACATAGGATGCATCACATATAATACTTATGTCCTATTCTTTAGACCATTGCAGTCACCTTGTAATTGATTTACTATGGTTAACGTGGTCACAGCAAAACTCCTTTTTCTCTTATTCATTATTGTTGACCTGGTCACAGCAAATACTAATTACTGTCATATTCAAAGCTGAGCTACAGTGTCACTGACACTTTCATTTTTAATAGGATAGAACATTATTAAATGAAATATTAATATCATTAGTATAGTGGTAAGAGAAAAATTGTTGAAGGGAGATGGTAGAAGTGTAAACTTATATGTAAAAAATCTCCCGGGGATTATATTTAAATTGCTTTACAGTACACTTATTTATCCCGGTTTTATCTTTTATCACTTAAGATGAGAAGTAGTATCGCAACAATTTATGTCAGATATAGGGAAAAGTATGCTGGAAAAAAGAATGTTTTACATATGTACATATATGTTTATTGTTTTCTTACTATTTCTTATAAGAATGTGTTTTTTGCTCAACTTTGACGTTAGTCAAATTTGACGTTATGCCATGGGCAGTCGTCCATCTGTCCATCAACAATTCAATATGGCTCGGGCTAGAGGCCGTATTTATGAACCGATCTTTACGAAACTTCTTGAGTACCTTTGTTATCACCGTGGGACGAGAACGAATGTTTTTGGGTGCGGTCCAAAATTCAAGATGGCCACCAGCAGCCATTTTGTACTTTAGTTAGTGCAATCAGTTTTTTGTACAGAACTTCTGTATGAAAGTTTGGATTTGAATACATTTTTGTATGAAAGTTCTATCTGGAGCTATCCTGAGCATCTGTTTGTTAAATTTAGACATTGTGCTTATAAAGCTCTAGATAACAAGAAAATTTGTTATATTTCAAGGAATGGTGTCAATGTTTTGAATTACCAATAGTGAAAAATGGAATGAAAATTACTGGTGGTATTCCTGCAATTTATGTCAACTGGTAATTTTCCAACAGCTAGGTAAGTCAATAGAATAACAGTCAAAAGCTTTCGTACTCAGTTGTTGTGCTTCATATTCTTTGAACCCTCAGCCCAATGATGTCAAAATGTAAAACTTTCAAGCAGTATTTTGTCCCCCATAATGCAACTTGGAATTTAAACAATTCATTCTTGTTTGACAGAGCTCATTGATTGAATGGTTTAAATTCCTAGTTGGATTATGGGGAAATGTGTAGGTTGAAATACTCACCCCTGCATAACTGCTTTGAAACATTGTCCCGTACAGATGTATTCTAGCCATTCTTTGTAGAGATGAGCAATATTCCGAAGAACCAAACCCATACCGACATCATGGGGATACCAAAAAACCAAACCAAACGAATCGTTGAACACCAAAACGTCTGATTTTCAAATTTTCCTGCATTCACTATTTTTAGGTCCCGCTGAGGCTTGATAACAGCTGAAAGGTTCATTTTCTTGAAAGAAGTGCCTGATTTTTTTTCTCAGTTTTGTTAACCCTCAATGGTCTGGGCAATTGTCCCAAATTCCCACTAAGCTGCAATCTGTACATGTCCAGTTGCTTATCAGTGATTTCTGGTCAAGTTTTGGCTGCCTGTTATGCAGGCTTGCCATTTTGAAAACTGCAGGAGGGCCATTATGGTTCGCCTCAAATCACCCCAGGAGGGCCATTTTGGGTTCACCTAAAATGATCCCGGAGGGCTGTTTATGGTTTGTGGGGGCCATTTTGTTTCAGCCTGCTGGGTAGACAACTAATATCATTTTAAGGTACATGGTTTGTGTAATTATGATGTACGTCATCACTAATATATAGATGTAGGTAGGGCTGCACGGTATTGGTGATGGTATTGAAAACAATACCACAGTATACCGGTATACCGTGAAACAGTTAAAAATGAAAGCAAAATAAAACTGAAATGCCTTACTTTTCCTCAAGCCTTTGATAAATGCGATGTACACAGTCCCACCGTCCCAGATGAAAAACAACTCATGAAATTCGGTACATTCAGAGTGTTGACTTTACTTTGGATGTAAAAGAATTTTGATGTTCATTAATTGACACAGTCTTGGTATCAAAAGCCTAGCTCAATAATTAAATGCTTATCGAGACAAGAGAGGTCGACCATGTTTTTACAGGAGTTAAACTGTCAAAGACTAATTTACTTGTATCCGAGTTTCTATCGGATGAAAGCGAGTAAACCGGCTAATAATTTTATGGCTTATTTTCATAACAATAGGCTCAGTAACTTTGCAGACATGGAGTAGTCTTTCATTGAATCCATTCAAATCACTCATTTACTCAGGGCAGTAAGTAATACTTCTATCTATAACTCCAAAAATATCTTTTTTATTGATGATATCCCTTGCATTTAATATGTGTTTTCCCTATTTTCGCGCATTATATATATTTTTATTTCAAGAAAACGTGAATTTCAAATTGTATACCGGTATTCATTTTTGATGGACAGTTTTTAACCGGTGACAATTTCAATACTGGTACCAACCAGTATACTGTAATACCGTGCAGCCGTAGATGTAGGCTTGAATATTTGGATGCAAGATACCAGGTTACCCATGACACTCACTAACAGTAGTGTTATAGTTATCTTGCATCCAAATAACCAAGCCATGTTGGGGTGAATCAATCAGATTTGGGGAGGTTGGGGGGGGGGGGGGGGGGGGGGGTAGGGGAGATGAATCGTCCTGGCTTTGATTTTGTGATGAAACACTCCAGGGGAATCATCAGAGGTCAAACTGACTTGGAAAAGATACATCCCGTAATCGCGCATGACATGACATCACAGTCTGATCATATTTGGAAAGTTACTTATTTCTCTGGGTGATTGCGTTGACGACACACTACAAACTTTTCAAATCACACTTTGTTACCTCCTTGAATCTGCAAAAATTGCCATTTGAGACTGCCGATTTTGAGGTGCTTCGACTGAATTAATGGGTCGCAGAAATCAGAGTTAGGTGGACTTTTACCGTTCGCTGAACTTTGAACTCAGGAGGGCGACTGCGGCCCGGGGTGATCGCCCACCTCAAAATGACAAGCCTGGTTAAGGCAGCCAAGGTCTGACCTAATGAGAATATTATTATCACGGATGGGGGTGGGGGTGAGATGAGGAAATCTCATCTGAGGGCAAAATATTTGGGCTAGACACGAGGCTTGCTGAGTGTCTGGACCAAATATCTTATCCCGAGGCTGAAAAAATATAAAAACGCTGTTAAGTTGAATGCATGCTAACATTTGATTTCTCGTGGAAGAATACACTTGGGACAACATTTTAAGAGCATGTTTTAACGGCGAGCAACTGTCAGACTCCACAAGCACACTAACTCAGCACAAGCAGAATTAGTATTGTTGAAGGCAAGTGCACCATTGACCTGCAGTATGCCTTAGGGCACAGTGCCATTGTGGCCCCCACTAAGAGCAATATAAAAGGGTCTGTTTGTGGCTGAATGGGACTTGAAGGTTTATTGGTTGAGTGAAGGAGTTATGTAAAATGAGTATTTGTTTTCAAAGATGTCATGTTACCAGCAAGCCAAGCCTCAGTTTAGTAATGAGAATTTGTTTTAAAAAATAACTCTTTTGTTACAATTTATTGAAGACTGCCTTTTGGCATTTATAACCATTTCCTGTAAACATTCTGCTTCTCAAAAAACAATAAATCACAATGCATACAATATAATGCTACTGAAGTGGCATTCAGCACTTTTCAATAAACCATGATAGTGGATTCTAGCACTGGACAGTTGGGTTCTTTTGAGAAGTGTTTCTTCCTCAGTCAAAAGCCTTCATACTCTGTTTCATATTCTTTTAACCCTCTGCACACCTATAAATGATTGGCTAAACTTGACTTCATACTGGTCATGATATAGCCATGGATGCATAAAATAACCTTAAACACCAATAAATAAATAACACTGATGCCAGAATATAAATATTTAATGCTGGGTATTGTTTCCATATTGTCGCTAGAATTTAACTAATTCATTCTTATTTATCAGGGATCATGAGATAAAAATTAAATTGTTTATAGTTGCATTATGGGAAGAATTTGCAGCTTGAAATTTTGATATTTCAACATCAGTGGTTTCCAGGGCAAAAACTTTTTTTGCTAACTCTTCACACAATATAACTATCAAATACAGCCAGTGCCATTCACAAATATCACCTTTTCAAATTCTTTTTGATTTTTGCCTCCAAAACAAAGCTCATAACCCCAACATTGGATTTTTTGCCTTTAAAACAATTAACATAGATCATCCCTTACTAGAATGAGCTCATTCTAATGAAAGGTCATAAGCTATGTTTCTGAGGTGAAAAAGGATAATTTTGAGTTTATATAAAAAGAATTTGTAAATGTCACATAGCTGTGTTACAAAAGGCATTAATAAACAAATTAATCTGTTACAATCTGTTGGAAAGCACCTGCAGGCTCATACTTGTATCTTTTTCAGACTATATGGCTTAACTGGTATAGAGTGCTAAATTATTTTTCAAAGGTAATTTGTGATATGAGTATTTTTTTTAACGATACTATACCACCAGCATGGGGTGCCTTATGGTTAAGCAAAATTTTGTTCATAAATGATTGTTTTGGTAGAATTCATTGGAGCTTGCCAGCAGATGCTCCAATAAATTATAGCAAAACAATTTTATGTAGACATTTTCTTGCTACGCAAAAAAAACCAGGTTAATTCACACAGTGTAAAGCAACTACTAGTAACGTGACTATCAGCACTTTTCAAAAGAAAAGATCCATGATGGTTTAATCGAGGCCCTATTTGGGGCAGAAATAAGGCCCCATTCCCAATGTGATACATGCTATAAAATTCAAATTTCTGGCACAAAGCAACATTATCCCCAAACTCATACAGCACAATCAGGTTACATAGCCATTGTTAGTGATGAGGAAATTAATTGGTATACAATCCGATATTGGCTGAAAAGCAGCAATTGGTTGACAAAAATTGGTTGTCTTGGTGTGGAATTGGCCCTCACCGATGGTCACAGATAAAAAAAAATTGTCGAGATTTCCTCAATTTGTCATCCAGATTTAAGATGTTTTTATTGAAATGACTCTTGAGTGATTCATTGTTCTGTTTGATCTTGTCGGATTTCCTGAGCACTGGTGGAAATGGAGAGACAACCCTGTTCGTTCAAGTAAGTGAGTGTCGGCTTGATATCAAAGAAATCCGAAAAAAAGTAATTGAAGGAACTTGCTTGTGACATTGTGTATATTAGCTTTGATGCATTTGTAATGTTCGGGTTTATGTATGTTTTGTTTCGATTTATTCTGCTGTGATTCTGGTTTATCAAATATTATGTATGCAAGATGGCAGCACCCATTGGTAAAATAAATGTGCTTCTCATCAATAATTAAATTGTTAATTAAATCCCTCAACACTGGTAACCAACACCACAAAAACCATTATCGGGATTGGGGGGTTTACAACTTTACATGGTGCATTACCTGGTGATCTGGTGATTACCATCAATTAAACATAAACCACTGACCATCTGACATCGGCATCGACAATCGGCCGATTTCATATCCAAAACATCGGCATTCGGATGCCATTTATCTTATCGGCTCATCAATAGCCATTGTGCTCTTCTGATACACAGTAATACCCATTTTAACCTGTATTCTCTTTGGAAAAAAGGTTCCAGGTGGATTTATGTTTAGATGACCAATTGAACAATTTTCCTAAGACCAAGAAAAAGGCTCCTTTCCCATCCTACTTGAATCAAACCCTGTGGTGGCTTCTAGCCCTCAACCAGTTAATATTTGGGGGAAAATTGAGCTCATGGGTGTTTCAGTGGTTTTATGCATGGCCTTGCATATTCATTATTATGTGATATAATGCAGACACTGGGAAATGTTCCAGATACACCATCTGTGGAAACTGGATCATGTGTAAGAACATCATGTAAGAGCACATCTTATTGGACGTTATGCATCCGAGTGACATTATAACGTGAATGAAATGCTTCGACACAAATCAGTCACTCAATTCAAGCTTAACCCTTTACCCAACGCAGACGATTTCAAAATTTATTATTTGAAATATCATATTTTAAATTTTTTCAAAAAAATTCAACAAAACCATATCATGTGACCCCTCTTTGGAATGAGCTCGACGAGCTCGTTCCAAAGAGGGGTCACATGATATGGTTTTGTTGAAAGTTTTCGAAAAATAATATTTTTTCAGCTGCTTAATTTACATATTACGCGGGCGGATGCGGGCGATTCGTTGGGTAAAGGGTTAAAAGTAGTATAAATACAGAACACAACTCAAGTAGAGTAAGGGGGATAAGAATCAATAACCCTTGACCAGTGGTCGGGAGTTTTTCCCTGTATTTCATATGTGGAATTGACCCTTGTGAAATAACAAGAAAAACTCCACCTCCAGTCATTGATTCCAGTCCCCAGTACTCCATCCTTGCTGTTTTCTGTCTTATTCCATTCTCCACACGCTATATATTCAATGTTTAGGTTTGACAGACAAGGACACAGTCCAGAGAGCAAAACTAATGTGTGCACTCACCCATGGGAACCCTAGGGAGTGAGGCAGTGCTTGTGTTCCATGGCAAACAAGTTCTGCTGAGGAGGTCTTAATTGCTGGCTCCTATTTTTTCTAAGCAGGAATGCATGTCGATTGTTATAACATTTATTGAGGAAGGTTAAGGCAGATTACTGTTGTAGTCTAGTTCTGATAAGTACAATAAATTTTATGGAGAGACTTCATTGATACAAGTTTCATTAACTGGTTGAGTGCTGCAAGCCACTATTGGACATATTCAACCAAACGCAAATGATGTTTTGTCTATATACATTTGTTTTATTACAATTTATTGGAGAGTGTCTGTGGGCACTGTCCACTAATTTGTAATAAAATAAATTTTTATGAATAAATTCACACCTCCTAAAAAAAATCTAGCCCTTAACCAGTGAAAATCAATACATAGATTATCATCAGAATTTTTTGTAAGAATAGGGCAGAGAGGAGGGGACGATTTTCTGGGAATAAATTGGTGAGCAAAGAAATACCCTCCCTGTGTGCATATATGTATTCATTAACTGGCTAAATTATTCTCGGTGGTCAATATTTGTTCACATGTCTTTGCCTTGTTTCAATTTATGGAAGAGTGCCAACATGCACTCTCCCATAAATTGTAATAAGGCAAATCTATACAGATTAAATAACTGCACAGATAATATGAAGCACATGGATGGAATGTGAAAGCTTTAAGTTGTGTTACCTGCACTCCAGAGTAAAGTGTAAATATGGACTCCCAACACGCAACCAAACTAACTACACTTGTTGATGCATTAATACACAGTAGTTATATTGATAGTATTATACTATTCTCTTTTTAAAATGAACTATAGTTCCACTTTCTTTGAGTTGCGAGCATAGTGAGAAAATAATTAATATGTTTGCAGGCAAATCAAGAATTATTAAAAGTATGGGATCCAGCAAACCGAGACATACCCCTTCTGTTTTACTGGAAAATAGCTGGTAACCAACACCTGGAAGTTCTGTAAAGTGAGTAGTATAAATGATTTGCTAAACTTGACTTCATACTTATGTTGTGGTCTCAATATAGCCATAGATGCTAAAGTGACCTGAAACACTAATAAAAAAAATAAATGTGTATACTTTCTGTATTTATCTTAAAACTGATACCATTCTAGATGTGGTACTGATACCATTCTAGATGCGGTATGATCTGCAGTATCCAGTTGAACCTCATGACCTCATTTCTGTAAATATTTACTAATAAATGAAATAATGAGTAAATGATTGTTTAAAACCTCAACTGTAAGATATGCAAATGAACTACAAGTTACTTCAACCAAAATAATACAACATAAATTAAATTCCTAATCCTGCATGTTTTCGCAATCTGACTTGTCAATCTTTCAGGACTAACGCAACTCAAAATAATGTTGTGCATTGTCTCCACATAGGTTACACAATGCATGCACAAAGATAACGCATTGCATCCATCTTAACAGAATTTAAGCCAAAATAAATAACAACTAACACACGATCTTGCAGAAGCAAGATCACATGTTAGTTGGTGATATTTATTTTGATAGGAATTCTTTTAATACGTAAATAGCATGGACGGTGGGCATTGTAAAAATAGTGTAGGTGGAAAAGCATTACAACACCCTTTTTTCCAATAGATTAGGTTACTAACATGTTATATAGCATAACATGCTAAGGGGTTACACTCTAGATTTCCAGGCTTGCCAGTGTATTGCTTAGTTTTGCTAGATTAATTATGATGGTCCAAGGAAAAAAATGAAAAGGGTTCAGGTTTCCTGACTGACCCTAATTTTCTTCCCCCCTCCCCCTTCCCCCTTATTTTTTTATGAGCAAAAAAATTAAAACAATTTAAAATGATATCTGAACACAGTTATGGTCTCACAGAACTAAATATTTTCCCATAGGCGACCATTATAACACTTATGTGGAAAAAAATATGATCGCATCACTTTAAATTAAATATTTAAATACCTACATAAAGTACAGACCTTCACACAACTTTCTCTAGCCAGAAAACATGGGGTCATGCAACAAATAAGAGAGAAAATCCACCAGGAATTGAAGTACCGTCCTTGAACTTAGTTTTTTCTGGGAATTCCCAACAAAAATACACAAATAGTTAACTGAATTTTAAAGACCCAGAAAATACTTAGAAAATCTCCTTTTTCTTGTGAAATATTCAGTATTGTTGTAAAAACCTAATAAAATGCTTTAACAGTTTTCTCAAGCAATAAGTTTTTTTCTAGGAGTCTTATTTTAGACTATGATGCAATATCCGAGTGCAACATTTCAAGGAAGATCACTCTAAACTAAATATTTAGTTCTTCGAGACCTATAATACTTCTCACCCATGCCCTAATTTCATTTTTCCTGTTTTATGTGATAAAACAATCATTTCTACACTAAAATACAAGATTTGGCTTCTATTCATCCAATAAGATTAAAAATATAGCTTTTTTAAAAAAGTTGTTAAATTGTGAAAAAAAGCCCCAAAAATTAGGAAATTTCAGTATACCGCTTTCGTTACTTATCTTGATTCTGCTGCCAATCTATTTGACAGAGCAGTTCACCAATTGATGTTTTTTACTGGAATTTAGCCAGTTTACCTGATAAAAGTCCAAAATCGGCATAGAAGAACTCAATTCGAGAAAAAATTGGTGATTTATGTGTCAAATAGCTGAAAATTTATGTCCGAGAGAGAACATTTACACAGGTATCATTCACAAAAAAGCTGTTCAAAAGTACAATTTTCATCTAAAAACCTTCCAAGTATCATAATTCATGTATACTTTATCTATTTACTAAAATAGAAAGATATACCACCCGATGGGTTGGTGATTAATGTCCCAACAGATGTGAGGATGTTTCACAGAAAATCACATGCTGAGTTCAAGCTACCAAATCACACTTGAAACACAACTATTATGTGTAACAGTTCTTGAGTGATACAATTCCTGAGAAGTCTACCTGATTTTTAGAATTTATTAAGCATATTTTTTCAATTCTTTCTCGAAATGAGTGCAAGAAAATTAAAATTTAATCGCAGGACACATCTGAGAAAATTTGCATTTCAGAAAAATCATCCGCCTTGCAATATTTCCAAGTGTGTGGCTACTACAAGTGCAGAACCTGAAAATGTAGTAAAATATGTAAGACTCACACAAGAAAAGCATGATAAGGTTACTTCAAGTCCACTTCCAGTGACAGCAGCAATAGAAGAGCCTGGAAAGAGCTTCAAACTCTTACGCCCATTGTCAAGATTAAAATCTGAGCTCGACATCTGCAATGAGAAAATAGATGAAAAATGGTAAATAATCATATGGACAGTTATCAAGACATACAAACATACATGCATGCCTGCCTGCCTGCCTTCCTGCAGGCAGGCAGGCAGGCAGGCAGGCAGGGCAGGCAGGCAGGCAGGCAGGCAGGCAGGCGTGCGTGTGGTTCCGGGCGGGCGGGCGGGCGGGCGAGCGAGCGGGCAGGCAGACGGATGGACGGACGGACGGACGGACGGAGATGGGTAGGCATCCTGCCTGCCTGCCTGCCTGCCTGCCTGCCTGCCAGCCAGCCAGCCAGCCAGCCAGCCAGCCAGCCAGCCAGCCTGCCTACAAATCCACCTGATTATTGTTAGTATAAAGATACAAATTTGGAAAAAATTGCTCAGAAAGAAACATAACTCATTCTTTCATCCATCCATCTATCCATCCACTCACTCATCCATCCAATTCATTTCATTTCATTTCATTCATTCATTCATTCATTCATTCATTCATTCATTCATTCATTCATTCATTCATTCATTCATTCATTCATAAACACCAAGAAGATGAAATTTACAGAAAAGCCTTAGACAAGGAAGAAGCCAAAGCTCAAAGGGCCATAGCAAAAGTAAAAAAATAAGAAAGATCGCCACAGATATCACGAGCAATAATTTTCTGGTAAGATTTCATTCTTGCACTTGCTTGCCTGCCGCCGCCACCCCCCCCCCCTCCCCCCCACTCTCTTTCTATCCTGTCCACTTGGAACATAGTGTGACACTTTAAAACAAACTGAAATAGTTTAACAAGTATTAACTGAACTAAATGAGTAGCCTGGATTCATTTTGCCAGTCTGAATACTTTTTTTTCAAATGGATAGTCAATCGGCCATGAAATTTGCCATAGAATTCACACTTTTTCTGAAGCTATAGCCCTAGCTGCTGAAATTGGCCATCTATTAATAATTATTTATAAATGTATGTAATAACCTATAAAATACATGCAGGGGTATGTTCATTCGAACAAATACCATTTTGGAGACACAATTTCCTGTATTCATTGGTAGAATGGCTCTCCAAAACTAGGTGCCCAGGCTCAACACAAAGCTTCTGATGACACAAGTGGCTAACATCTAGCTGCTGTCCATTTGCACCAAAATGTGGCATTTCATCCTTCATCAGTGCATTGACAGCCATGTACATGGTTCTGTGTACATATTCCAGTGAATTATTAGAATCTCCCCATGTTACTCTTATTAAGCCATATCCTCAGCTATTTTTTGCCCCCCTCCACAACAAACAAGCATGTCCACCCCCATCCCTTGAAGATCTAAACATAATTCTTTCTTTGAGCTTGTCAAAAAATGATGCCATTCTTGAAAATAGACAATAATGCACGTGCATCTTCATTCTGTTAGCAACAATCACCAAGGAAATGCAGAAAAACAGCATTCCTATAGGTCTCACAGAACTAAATATTTTCCCATAGGCGACCATTATAACACTTATGTGGAAAGAAATATGATCGCATCACTTTAAATTAAATATTTAAATACCTACATAAAGTACAGACCTTCACACAACTTTCTCTGGCCAAAAAACATGGGGTCATGCAACAAATAAGAGAGAAAATCCACCAGGAATTGAAGTACCGTCCTTGAACTTAGTTTTTTCTGGGAATTCCCAACAAAAATACACAAATAGTTAACTGAATTTTAAAGACCCAGAAAATACTTAGAAAATCTCCTTTTTCTTGTGAAATATTCAGTATTGTTGTAAAAACCTAATAAAATGCTTTAACAGTTTTCTCAAGCAATAAGTTTTTTTCTAGGAGTCTTATTTTAGACTATGATGCAATATCCGAGTGCAACATTTCAAGGAAGATCACTCTAAACTAAATATTTAGTTCTGCGAGACCTTATGAACAGTTTAGTCATACAGTTTTACTTTTTATACAACATCAATAGCACACGACTCCTCAAAAAACATTTCTTGGATAACTAAAAATTTACATTGTTTGCATCCAAAACATTGTGAATGTTCTCTCACAGGAACTAGCTCAATTCAAATAGGGATCAAAAGCTATCTTCTTGAGAAAAAAAATATATCAAATATTAAAATGATGTGATTAAAAGGGTTCTTTGAACAGAAAGTTAGATGAGTTAATTACAAAGCATACTGAATAGATTATTGTTAGAAGTTAGAATGTTTTTTTACAATATTTTGTTAGTTTTTTGATAAGTGCAAACAGGCATTCACAATGTAACAAAACTAATCCATATTAACATAAAATCTTTTACATTTTGTTGAATATGACACACTTGCCAAGAATGTGGGAGGTTTATTGAAGCATCTGCTCTGCTCAGTAACTCACCGAAGCAATTGAACAAAAATTTAAACTTCCAGCAATGTTCAGTTTGCAATGACAAGGTGTTTAGTGCTGAACCTTCTAACTAATGTAATGACCATCAATTTTCACAAAAATCTCCTTTCAATTGTTTATTTTTTCAATTTTTGACTCCATAACATAACTTTTGAACCTTTATTGGAGCAATCTCAATGAGCTCATTCCAATGAGGGTATATATATAACCCATGTTTTTGAAAACAAAAATGACAATTTTTACTTCGGCCTAAAAAAGTTAAAAATCTGTTTCTTGGACCCAACCGCTTGTCTTTTTGGCTACCGCATGCTCTCTTTTTATAACCAATGTAAACTTAAAAAAAATAAAAATTAAATTGTTTATGCCTGATGTTTGACCCAAGTTAATAAAATTGATAAATTTGTCCCTTGAGTGCAACAAGGCTTTGCAATGCTTTAGCATTGCAAAGCCTTGTTTCACTCAAGAGACAAAATACACAACCACCCATGCGACTCTGTAAATTATGAGGCCTAAAACATAAGACAAGCCAAGAACATGAACTTTAATGGTGAAGAAATAATTACAAAAATAAAAAATAAAATAAAAAAACCCAGATTCAAGCTTGTTAGCTCACCTGACTTTCAGTCAGGAGAGCTTTTGTAATCACTCACCGTCCGTCGTCCGTGAACATGGTGTTTGCGTCTTCTCCTCCCAAATCGCTGAACCAATTTAATTGATATTTGAGATAATAGTTTGTTATGACATCGCAATTTGATGTTGTTCAAATCAAGTTGCCTCACCTCTCGGTAGGGCCATGCCCAAAAAGTGTTCTTGAATCTTAAAAAATCTTCTCATGAACCAGCAGTAGCAGAGACTTGATATTTGGTGTGCAACTTCCTTTTGAGGTGTAGACTCAGATTTGTTCAAGAGAGGTTCAAGGAGCTATATTTACCTTCGTTATGGGAGGGGCAAGAATTTTTGCCCCACCCAAAATTTCTATTTTCCAAACTGAGAGGAAAATCTTTACGAAACTTTACGAAACTTTTTGGATACCTTTGTTATGACCGTGGGACGAGAATGAGTGTTTTTGGGTCCAATCCAAAATTCAAGTTGGCTGCTGGCGGCCATTTTGTACAGACTTAGGTGCAATCAGATTTTTGCGCAAAACTTCCATATGAAAGCGCTGATTTGAATAATTTTTTGTATGAATGTTTAGTACCATGGGATACATCACATATAATACAGGTTTTTTTCTCGTGCGTAAATTAGGCAAATTAGACTAACTTTGATGTATTTAGTGTTACTTTCAGCACTGTAAGTGCAAATGCCAATACGGCTCGGGCTAGAGGCCGTATTTATGAAGCGATCTTTACAAAACTTCCTGAGTTCCTTTGTTATCTCTGTGGGACGAGAACAAGTGTTTTGAGGTCCGGTCTGAAATTCAAGATAGCCGCTGGCAGCCATTTTGTACAAAATTAGGTGCAATCAGATTTTTGCGCAGAACTTCCATATGAAAGCTCTGATTTGAATAATTTTTTGTGTGAATGTTTAGTACCATGGGATACATCACATATAATACAGGTTTTTTTCTCGTGAGTAAATTATGCCAATTAGACTAACTTTGATCTAGTTAGTGTTACTTTCAGCACTGTAACTGCAAATGCCAATACGGCTCGGGCTTGAGTCCGTATTTATGAACCGATCTTTACGAAACTTCTTGAGTACCTTTGTTATCACCATGGGATGAAAACGAGTTGTTTTGGGTGCAGTCTGAAATTCAAGATGGCCACCAGCAGCCATTTTGTACTTTAGTTGGTGCAATCAGTTTTTTTGTACAGAACTTTTGTATGAAAGTCCTGATTTGAATAAATTTTTGTATGAATGTTTAGTAACATGGAATACATGACAAATAATATGGGTTTTTTTCTCGTGTAGAAATTATGCAAATTAGATGAACTTTGATTTATTCAGTGCTACTTATACACAGTAAGTGCACATGTCAATACGGCTCAGGCTAGAGTCTGTATTTATGAACCGATCTTCACGAAACTTCTTGGGTACCTTTGTTATCACCTTGGAACGAGAACGAGTGTTTCTGGGTGCGGTCCAAAATTCAAGATGGCTGCCAGTGGCCATTTTGTACCGAAATTAGGTCCAATCAGTTTTTTGTACACAACTTCTATATGGCTCCATCTAGAGGCTGTATTTATTAACCGATCTTTACAATACTTTACATGTACCTTTGTTATCAGGTCATTACCTAGATGTTTGTCATTGCTGTGTCATATACTATACATGTACATGTCTTAAACAAGTTGAGCTACAGTGTCATTGACACTTTCATTTAAAAATAATATATGCCATGTACTTTGATTATTCAAATCTATAGAAATATCTGGCGATCAGAAAATATTATCATTTATCATATCTCCATTCCATATATGAGCAAGCTTGTCACTTCCTTTCTACTACTAAGTGTTGTGATCTCCGTGTTTGCTCATTGATTACCATTTGTGTGTTTCTGGGGTAGAAATTCGACCACGAGAGGCCCCTAACTTGCTTGAAGCACCAGGTTGGTGAAACTAAATGTTATGACAGATGTGGGGTTCCCGTGTTAGGATCTGAGCCATTGTATAGCAGAATCTTCTATTTTTGTCATATTCTACAAATTTTCAGTGCCATCATCCTTATGTGGGTGAGCTTGTCAGTTCCTTGCTAGAAGTTGCATATTGTAGAGTAGTAGATTTCGGGTCTTCTTGTGGATCTGCCTTCCAGTGGGAACTGTCGATATCATAACACCTGGTGTTTAACAGGCCCATGCTGAAGATGATTTGCAGGAGCTGTTGGCCCCTGTTGAATATTTAGCCTGCCTTTGTTCCTTGATCGGGTTATCACGGGCCAAGCTTTGGTAGCCAAGATTTTGATGCACAGGCGTCTTTCCTGCAGGTGTGTCTTAGATATAATAGGTACATCTGTGATAGCCAGATTGTTAATTAATATATTGCTGCAATGGCCTGACTGTTCATATAGATTTCTCAATATAGTGATATAGCAAATTCTAAGGAATTTGTTTCATCAGGATATTGCGATGTCTGTGTGAGAGAGCTTGCAAGGTCATCGCCAGGGGTTGGTGTTTTTTTATTGGCCATCTAGTGGATCAGGTCAACCTTCATCTTGGGAACTAATATAATAACTTTAGTTATTGAAATTGGAGTACAATCCCACTCATGATGTAGCCTTGGTTTTTGGAAGTGTTGTTAAACCCTAATGAACTGATTTGCCATTGAATTATGATATTTTGTCAGTTTAAAAAAAAAAATGAATGTTTGTTTTACTATAGCTTGTCTCAAGTTTGATCCTTCCGCAATCTTTCTAAATTTCTTGATCGCCATATTTGTTGGCACATTAACATATGAACATACATGTGTGGTTCTGTGTTTATTGCATGTTGCTGTACAAGTTTTGGTAATTTGTTGTACATCACATAACCGCTGCTATTTCTGCGATATATACCATCTCTTTCCTGTAAAATCTTGCTTGGGGCCTGCAATATTTACTGAAATTAACAATATTGGGTGTGCACCATTACGTGTCAAGTATTTTCATATTAGCCAAGTTCTTGCTCCTATGGGCAATATCCTGATGAATAGAGATGAATCCTTAGGAACAATAATGAGGCTGTGTTGCAGCAATTCAGATGAAAATAGCCTAATCTTGGCATGGGCTTGCCGCAGAAGAGTATGGCATCCAGATGGCTATAATAAAAAATATTCTAGATTTTCATCCGTTTTGTTTCAAAATTGGGGTTGGGGTGGCAAATTTTATTTTTATTTTTTATTTCTTCAGAATACAAAAATGTAGGCTAGATTGTAGCAAAAGTACGACATACAAGACCTTTCAAGCTCACACGGTGCTAGAAATAATGAATTTTATGTTTGATTTTCTTATTTATAATTGTGGAACTTTACCATGAGGTAAAAATAACAAATCGAAGTTCGAACTTGGGATACTGAATACTGGCAATACAGTTGTATTGAGCAAATAACATTGCGGTTCTCATTTGTATTTTTAGCTCAACTTTGGCGAAGCCAAATTTGAGCTTATGCCATGGCCCGTCGTCCATCTGGCCGTCTGTCCATCAACAGTTGGATACGGCTCGGGCTAGAGGTCGTATTTATGAACCGATCTTTACGAAACTTCTTGGGTACCTTTGCTATGACTGTGGGACGAGAACGAGTGTTTTTGGGTGCAGTCTGAAATTCAAGATGGCTGCCAGCTGCCATTTTGTACCGACAATGCAGAAATCTGTTTTTTGTACAGAACTTCCATATGAAAGCTCTGATTTGAATAATTTTTTTTCTCGTGCGTAAATTATGCAAATTAGACTAAATTTGATGTTTTTTGGTGTTACTTTCAGCACTGTAAGTGCAAATGCCAATACGGCTCGGGCTAGAGGCCGTATTTATGAACCGATCTTTACGAAACTTCTTGGGTACCTTTGTTATCACTGTGGGACGAGAATGAATGTTTTGGGGTCCGGTCCGAAATTCAAGATGGCCGATGGCAGCCATTTTGTACGAAATTTGGTGCAATCAGATTTTTGCACAGAACTTCCATATGAAAGCGCTGATTTGAATATTTTTGTGTGTGAATGTTTAGTACCATGGGATACATCACATATAATGCGGGGTTTTTTCTCGTGCAGAAATTATGCAAATTAGATGAACTTTGATTTTTTCAGTGCCGCTTACACACAGTAAGTACACATGTCAATATGGCTCGGGCTAGAGTCTGTATTTATGAACCGATCTTCACAAAACATCTTGGGTACCTTTGTTATCACCTTGGGACGAGAACGAGTGTTTCTGGGTGCAGTCCAAAATTCAAGATGGCTGCCAGTGGCCATTTTGTATCGAAATTAGGTCTAATCAGTTTTTTGTACACAACTTCTATACGGCTCAGGCTAGATGCCGTATTTATGAACCGATCTTTACGAAACTTCTTGGGTACCTTTGTTATTACCGTGGGATGAGAACGAGTGTTTTTGGGTGTGGTCCGAATTTTAAGATGGCCACCAGCAGCCATTTTGTACCAAAATTAGTGCAATCAGTCTTTTGTACAGAACTTCTGTATGAAAGTTCTGATTTGAATAAATTTTTGTATGAATGTTTAGTAACATGGAATACATCTGGTTTTTTTCTCGTGCAGAAATTATGCAAATTAGATGAACTTTGATTTATTCAGTGCTACTTATACTCTGTAAGTGCACATGTCAATACGGCTCGTATTTATAACTGTATTTATGAACCGATCTTCACAAAACTTCTTGGGTACCTTTGTTATCACCTTGGGACGAGAACGAGTGTTTCTGGGTGCGGTCCAAAATTCAAGATGGCTGCCAGTGGCCATTTTGTACCGAAATTAGGTCCAATCAGTTTTTTGTCACAACTTCTACACAGCTCATATTTGTGAACTGATCTTCACGAAACTTCTTCGGTACCTTTGTTTTCACCTTGGGACAGGAATGAGTGTGTTTTGGGGTGCCTTTGTTATCACTGTGCTATGACAACAAATATTTTGGGGTTCAGTCAGACCCACTGTGGGACTCAAAGATTTCTTTTCTAGTTTAGCATCTGACTGTCACCCACCTTTACAATACTTTACCTATACATTTGTTACAGGCAACGCTCAGTATTTATGTACAGACCGTTACAATACTTTATATGTACCTTTGTTATCAGGTCATTACCTAGATGTTTGTCATTGCTGTGTCACATACTATACATGTACATGTCTTTGTCTTGACAAGTTGAGCTACAGTGTCATTGACACTTTCATTCTATGAATTTACTCACATTCAAAATTTGTATGTTGTTTCTGTTTCTGTGTTATTTAACCAACAACCTCACCCAAACCGAAAGAATTGAAAATGCACCAATGTTCATGTCAACAAAAAGTACACAAATGAATATTCAAAACCAGTTTACTGAGTTTGTGAGAAATCATATTTCTTTCTGACCCCAGGTAATGAATATTTATGATGTAAGCAGGGCTGGAAATCTAGAAAATGTAGGAGAGCTAAAAATCAGTTTGGTTTGGAGGCAATAGTCCTCCTAAATTTCAGCTCAAATGGAAATGTTGAAATAGGGGCACATATCTATAACAAACAACTATTTTATGTTGTAATGTGTTTAACTGTTATAAGCCTTAGACACAACCCTCAGCATGCTTAAGCTGGAATCTATAATTTTGGCTCTTTTGTTTCAGATGTTATTTAATGTCCATAATGAATCTAAAAACCTGACGAAGTTCTAAGCATCTGCATCCAGACTCGTCACCTTATGTTATAAGGAGAGGCCAGTCACTGACTCAGTCATTCAATGCCATTGCATTTTCATACTGTAACCCCTCTAGAAACAGTTTGCACCGTACACATGCACAGTTGTTGTATTTATGCTGGATTTTCCTGAATGTGATCAGCACGTTCAGGAAAATCCAACATAAATATAACAACTGCACATGTGTACGAGGCAAACTGTGCTCTGAAATTCAGTCACAAACGAGTGACACAGATTGATTCGAGGGAATAAGTAAATTGAGGTAAGCAAACTTACTGTCTTATTAGTGTTTCAATTATGCGAACCCATAAAAACGAATGCATGTTGAACTTCATTGGTCCCTGCAAACACACAACATAACTACAACATTATGTTATGTTGCCACTGTGTCTGAACTGGAAACAGAACTTTGTCAATACAATGCAATGCACACCAAGGGAGATAACACTCCCCACATGTTCAGTGTGAAAGCGTCTGCTCAAAATTCCTGGTTTTATTCAATTATTTCTGTGTGGGAAATATAAAAAAATAAATAAATGAAGTTGCTCTCATATCTTTCCACCAAAAACATTTCCACAACATGAATAAATACCACCATATGTATCTATTGTATTATAATTGAGAAGACCAGTGAAGGCGTGGTTTATAGATTATTGACAGGAGCTTACATATCACCATATGTATCTATTGTATTATAATTGAGAAGACCAGTGAAGGCGTGGTTTATAGATTATTGACAGGAGCTTACACGAAGCGACTGACTTATAAACAAGTTGTTGTTACAGGAGATATTTCAGTTGAACTAAATACATAATATTTATCTCATTGAATGTACGCCATTGGATAAAAACAAACCCCCAAAACCCACGAACATTATCCAGTTCCCAATTTCAGCTGATATATTGAGTGGAATGTTGCAATAATTCACATGAGTGCATTTTTATGGCCTGTGAATCTGACTTCTCATCCAACTTGTAAAATCGGAGAATGGGAGGTGTGAGGACTAGGCAGGCTAAAAAAAAAAAGCCCACCTTGGAAATTTTTTATGTGGGCAGTAGGTGGGCAGCCCACCTTGAAAATGCCAGCCCTGCGTAAGGTCACGAATGAGAATTGTGGCATATTGTTGACATTACGCTTCAAAGAAAATAAACATGTGGTTCTTTATTTTTTTGGGTTCTACACAAACAATAAAGCCAATTTTATTCCACAAAAGTTATTCAGTGTTTTATTGATTATAATTATTTTAGTCTCAACTGTTTATTTGTAAAAAATAAGAAAATAAATTATTCAGTTATTCGAAACACTAATAACTGCAACAGAATCGCATTCATCTGACAACTTTGTTCTATATTATTCCTCCTG
This sequence comes from Pictodentalium vernedei, assembly GCA_031216915.1. Classification (NCBI taxonomy): domain Eukaryota; kingdom Metazoa; phylum Mollusca; class Scaphopoda; order Dentaliida; family Dentaliidae; genus Pictodentalium; species Pictodentalium vernedei. Next base: position 426,255,571 of record CM062292.1, read on the forward strand.
GTAAACTTTTTGAGCTTCATTTTGGGAGCATAAAGTTACGAAAATGAAAAAAATCAGGGCAGGTATTTAAATTTGGGGTGGGCAGGGATGAAAATCTAGCATATTTTTTTTTATTATGGCCTAAGGTAACGTGAGTGTACTAGATCATTCAACTTGGCAAACATGTCATGTGACCCGATGACAATTTGGCATGACCCATTTTTCGTTCCTGCGTTTTTCATTTTAGGTAACCTCCATGTGACCCAAATGGCTGTTCGCCTCATATCAACAGGCCTGCCATAGATGCTGACTGTAACTGTAATTCCTTATGTAAACAAGTTTCTCAGGTGAACGATTAAGACCCCTTGGAGCCTCTTGTTTACATTTGTGGTTGTAGAGTGGAATGTGACAGCAAGGTTGAATCCATGGAAATTGGAAAAGGGGTTTTTGGGGGGGGACAATGGAGCCTATGACCATGTTTCTCACTGTGGAAGAAAATTTTACAACATAAAATATAATGAGCTGGTATCTAATATGAAGTTTCTTGAAATTGTTTAGCAAATAAGATGTGGAGTTTATTTACAATCATATTTCAGAGAAGGATTTTCTGCTTGTTGGAACATAAATGGTTATCATGATAATAACAGAGTCCTTGGTACATGTATATTTTGTGAGGCAGTATTCTCATCACAGTTGATCAGGTAAATGATACTAAAACTTTTTTAAAAACTCACAAAATGGAAGATCTTGAAGATTTTGTTACCATTAATTCCTGTAACAGGAAACTTGTCAAGTCCAAGCAAAGTATTTCATAACTCCAGGGACCCCAAAAATTAATGACAAGTTGTCAGGCATCACTGATCTTTTGCAGTCCCATGAACTGAGGTAGGCCTGTCACGATTTTTTAATTTAGGAATTGATTAATCGTCGCAAATAATCGACGATTAATCATACCTAAATGCCCCCCCCCCCCCTCCTCTCCCTCTCTTTGAAGTCGATAAAAATGAAGTTCAAGTCAGTTGACCTACCTCAAGGAAACAACGAAGACGATCCTTTTTAGGTGCATTCAAAGCTTTGATGTTCTGAACTTCTGAACCGTCAGTGTAATAATCAAGACTGGTCAGCAGTTGCGAAGTTCGCAACTGCCGACTGGTCTTGATTATTACACTGACAGTTCAAAAGTTCAGAACCTCAAAGCTTTGATGAATGTACCTGGAAGACTATTGCTTCCAACAGCGTCTTGGGGTTTAACATCGATGTTCTTAACTCTTTACCTTTAGAAACAATAGTTTTTTCATCAAATTTTCTATTAATTATTAAATGTCTAGAACGGGATACAATTTACCGATTATTCGACAACGAAAAATACTAATCGTTTTCGCCTTGACCGATCAATAGTCGATTAATAGATTAATCGTGACAGCCCTAAACTGAGGTAGTTAACAGAAGTGGACATTTGTCAGACTCCCCAACGTACTAACTCCACACAAGCAGGGTTAACATTGATTGAAGACACATCAACATGCAGTACGCCTTAGCACATAGCACCACCATGCTCCCACATGGACAATTAGGATGAAGTGCCTTGTCCAAGGACACAATGCATTTACTCCTGGCAGGGATCAAATGTGGACCTTTTGGTTAAAGTCAAATGCCATGACCACTGAGCAACTGCACCCCAGAAGGGGAAGAGGACATTGCTATTGCCCTAAAAAGTTCATAGTTTAGCAATTAACTGAATTTCCTGAGAATGACACATTGTGAACAGTTTCATTTGGCATCCAGACCAGGCCAAGAAATGAAAGCATATTTCATAATGAGAATGTTTTATTTGATAAAGGCAATAGAAGTTTACCAACATGCATGCCTTCTCTTTCTGAGTTTTACTTTAACCATTATGTCCTCATATAGCCACAAACTGCCACTTTTATATTGCTTTGAAAAAGTTGTCCCAAGTGTATTTTTCTTCAGAACTTCTCTGGTTGGCTCAATTTATCTTGGTAGTATTTTGGCATCATTATTGGCTGCCTATATAGGCATCCAACAATGATGAATAAACACTGTTAACTCCTAGCACTCTGGTAATATTTCAAATTTTTCGTCATTAACTCCATATTGCTCATGCAGCAAGAAAAATTAAAAAAATTATATCTTGTTTAACAGAGCTCAATGAGCTCTGTCAAACAAGATCTAATTTTTAAAATTCTCAGCTGCATTGTGGGAAAAATTTGATGCTCAAAACTTTTGGTATTTTGACATCAGTGTGCAGAGTGTTAATGGGTGGTGTGCTAATTATTTTTCAAAGGTGATTTGTAAAATGAGTATTTTTTTCAGAGGTCCGATACATGTGAATTTGTAGAAATAATTTTAAATGTATTAATCCTTGAATGGGTGACCATTCAGCGATTAATTTGGATGCCTGCATTTCATATTACAAGGTCCTATCTAGAAGTTTTATAGAGAGACTGTTTGCCGGTCATAGTGATGGAAAACATTTTGCAGTGGGTAGTTTGGGCTGCTGAAATACATACAGAGTTGAATACCATCTTACTTGCTGAGAGTGTATGGTAGTTTTCTTAAAATTCTTAAAAATCTTCAAATTTCTACCTATGTGAAATAGTGTTTTATTTTGTTACACAAATTCTATAAAATTTTGCTAACACTTTGTTCTTTGTCAACTGCAATGCTTAAGCCACCTTACAGTTGGCAACTTCTTTCTTTCAAAGGAAAAACAGTCTGTTTCCAATTAAGCGGAGGCCATAAATCGGTCTAAAATATTTGCTAGATTTGGCCCTGTGACAAATATATGTTTGAAATTTATTGGAGAGATCATCACCTGTAAATATGTAATAAATTATAAGAAAAAAGGAAAATTTTCATGACCATAAACTTCTGTTCAGTTAAGTAAATAACCAAATAATGGACAAACTGAAGATTCCTCTAATTCAGGTACAATGAGATGGTCCATGGACCCACTGTGCTGACTATGGTTTAACCCAGAGTTTGAAATTTGACAATTTGACAACGTAATTTCCTGGCTTCTGGTGTTGAAATATACAAAACATGAGTGAAAGTGTATCATTTTCACCCATCTTTAAGCAGATTGAAACTGAGATTAACCCTCTGAACACTGATGGCAAAATATCAAAATTTTAAAAAGTTGCAAATTTTTCTCAAATGCAACAAGAAATATAACCAGTTCACGTTTGTTTGGCAGATCTCATGGAGTTCTGTCAAACAAGATTGAATTGGTTGAATTTCTATTTGCATTTTGAGAAACCCTTGCAGCTTGAAATAACAGTAATTTGACATCAGAATGTAGAGCTTAGGTTAATGACATTTTTCACTAACTGTATTCCAACTTAAAAACTTCTCAAATGAGATTTCTTCTGAATGTCATAAACGCAAAACTTCTGTTGGGAGTCGTCATCGACAGACTATTCTATATTTTGTGAGTTATGTCCCTTTGCCAAAATGATGATTGCTGTTATTTCCATAACATGCACTGCACTTCTGAATAGACTGCTCCACAAAATTGATTCTGTAACTCTTAAATTTTGAAAAATAAGGATTCCTTGTATAGAAATTAGATCAATGAACTTAATGCAGGTGGCATCCAGGATGTGCACCCTCATCACCAGTTGAGGACAATGGGGATCAGGATTTGACAGAGATTCACATTTACTGAAAAATAAAATAGCATAATGGCCAATTCGATCTAACCATTGACAAACACCTACCAGGTGCATGTACCCCAATGGGTTAACTTATAGGCTGCATGTGTAACAAACACACCCTTACCATAACTCTAATCCCAACCTAGAACAATATAAACCTAAAATGTATGCATTTATCAGTAGTGAGTTTAACAAAATTGTTTGATTGTTTATTGGGGTTTAATGGCACTTTCAGCACCAAGGATCATATCTTCTCGGACTGTTTTATGGGTGGATGATGCCTGAGAGAACCACTGAGTTGTGGTGGTCTATGACAATGAAATGTATATTTCTGCATTTTATACATCCTCAAATTTGTGTTTGAGCATTATAGAAAACAGCAATGGCAGCATCAGATTTTTATTCAGAGAGTGGGGTGGGGTAAGAGTTGAACATTCTAGTTCTTCATTGTGGAGGTAGGGAGTTGATTGGTGTGTGTGTGGAGAGGAGTGATGCCTGTTTTTGGGGGGTTGGGGGGGGGGAGGGGGGTGATATGAATTAATTTTTGTCCTGCAAAATATTTTCTTGAAATTGTTATAAAATCAAGTTTGGACTGTTGGAACGCAAAGCAGCCATGTTTTGATTATTTGATGAATTAATGAATAAAGTTTGCTTTCCATAACTCATTGACAAGAAGACTACTCCTATTTATAGCAGTACATTCTGTCAACAGGAGCCAGGAACACACTTCCATTAGTGATTTTTGTACTGGTCAGGAAAATTCACTTGCAGCAAGCAAAGACTTAAATCCCAAATGTGTTTTTTTGGCATCCGGTTCATGGCTCAAAATTCATGTGAGAATCAGAATCAGTTCTCCTATATGATTCCCACTAGGGAAACAATGAAAATCAGCTTTGATTCTCAAAGAATGTTCATTTGATTCTGGTCATAAATTTGGAAAGTGTCATTAACTCCTTGCATTCTACTGGCAGATATTCCTGCCCAGGACAGGATTTATCTTGTCTCTGAAATATGTATAATTTGGGCATATTTAATTCAGTTTCCACCCTGTAAATTGAATGCATTTTTTAACCAATGATTTTTGGGGTTAAACTTACATGAATTTTTCATCAGATCTAGTCCTGGCTACTTAAGAGCAACCATGACTAGATTTGATGAAAAATATCTAAAAATATACTCTGCGGGTTAAGAGTTATAGGCCCGGAGAATTCCCATTTTTGTTGCTCCCTCATAATACGGTAACACTTTAACTTAGCAGTGATGTCTAATGAAGTCTTGGCCGCCTATATATGCAGCCAAGACTTCACTAGAAACCACTGCCAGGCACTGTAACTGCCATCATTCCATCAGCAAGACCACCAAAAATGCCTTTCTGTTGGAACATGTGTTTTACATGTGCATGTAAGACAAGAAACTAACCAATGTTTGAACTAGGCCTTTAAGGGTTAAGCAGCTGTAGTAAATACACAAATGTGAGGTTTGTTTTTGCCATGCAATATGTACTGGCTGCACTCACAAGGGTTTTACAGGGTTCAAATTCTAAATTATTTCAGAACTAAAAATTAATTTTTGCAGCAGGAGTTCATCAAAATTGAAATTGATTCATACAAATTTTAAGGCCTGGAGTTTTGCACTGAATCATTTTAAAACTTGTATCTGTTATTCATTGTATCACCAGCTTATAGCAATGGTTAGTTTAGAATTTGTGCATGTTAGTTATTTTTTAATAATTTATTGGAGAGTGTGTCACTGTAATAAGTTGTAACAGAAATCAATTTTATTTACAGAAAGTTTTAAAGAAAACAAAAACAACAACCTACTCTGTTTGAAAAATAGTACCATAGTTATGGACAGAGGAAAGCCTTACAACAGACCTGATAACCTGAACAAGAAACACAATCTGTATTGGTCTTGTGAGAAGAATTATCTTTACTTTAACTCTTTACATTCTGCTGGCAGATATTCCTGCCCAGCACAGAGTTTCTCTTGTCACTGACATAACTTGGGCACATTTAAACATATTTTCCCCTGTAAATTGCATGGATTTTTTCACCAATGATTTTTTGTTATATTTAGATCAATTTTTCATCAACGGTAGGCATAGCTGCTTTACAGCAGCCATAATTAGATTTGATGAAAAAATATCTTGAAAATACTCAGCGGGTTAAGAGTTGAGCCACAGCTTTCTTTCAGTATTCTTTTGTTCTGTGGGTTTTCAATCATACAAATATATTGGCATATGTATTGTAAATGGTGAAAATCTCAGATATTTGTACTGTTTCTGATATTTGAATGGTACTAATATCTGCACTGTAGACCATTGTTTGCAAATCGGGATGAATTTTAAGGTCTGCGTGGACCACATTGTATTGAATGTGTTGAAGCCAAAGAGGTCTGTAAAGCAGAACAATGGAGTGATTATCAAAATAAATTTTCAATAAGTTTTATTTTTATTCAATTAAGAGATATTTATTCTGTAACCTTTTTACAAATTCTGATAAATTTTATACTAAAGGCATAATGAATGGTTTAGTGTTTTAAATGTATATACATTTAACAGCGTTTTCCATCATGTAATATCCAGTTAAGTGGGTCCCTCTGTATTTGCTTTGCAGCATATGTCTTCAGCAATGGCTAACCAAGTTTCAAATTGAATTCTAATCAATTGACACCATCTAGTAAATTAAAAGAAAACACTTTATCATGAACAGAAACTTTTGTCATGTGAACATTTTTTACTTTAAAAATTATATTAAACCCAGACTTGAGGCTTTGCCTGTTTTCCTGTCAGTTTTGTCAACAACAGATCGAAAAAAATACAATGGTTGCATGCAGCAGGTCATTTGATTAATTTCTATTTGTCTATGTTATATAATTATTCCCAAAACAACAAAATTATGCATCAACTCTTGTGTGGAAAAAAAAATTGTACAAGCTAAACTCAGTTACTTCAAAAACACATTTGTGAGTTTGTCATTTGACAGGTATGTTTCAGTATGGTAGATTCAGAAGGAAAAATTTGGGAGTGAAGTGAACCCATGGAATGAACACTGTTTGATGCCCATGGATTCTAAACCTTGGTAAATCTGGGGTGTCTTGGTTATGATCGAGCATTGTCAAACAAGATATAATGGAATAAATACTTTGTTTTTCCCTGTTTTATGGGTGTATAATGCCAGAGAGAACCACTGAGTTGTGGTGGGCTATAACAATGAAATGTATATTTCTGTATTTTATACATCCTCAAATTTGTGTTTGAGCATTATGGCAAACAGCAATGGCAGCACCAGAATGTTGTTCAGAGAGTGGGGTGGGGTAAGAGTGGAACATTTTAGTTCTCCATTGTGGAGGTTGATTGGTGTGTGTGTGTGGTGGAAAGAAGTGATGTCTGTTTTCGTCGGGAGGAGGGGGATGGGGGATATGAATTAAATTTTACCCTGCAAAATATTTTCTTGAAATTGTTATAAAATAAAATCAAGTTATGACTGTTGGAAAACAAAGCAGCCATGTTTTGATTATTTGATGAATTAATGAATAAAGTTTGCCTTCCATAACTCATTGACAAGAAGACTACTCCTATTTATAGCTGTACATTCTGTCAACAGGAGCCAGGAACACAATTCCATTTGTGATTTTTGTACTGGTCACGAAAATTCACTTGCAGCAAGCAAAGACTTAAATCCAAGATGTGTTTTTTGGCATCTGGTTCATGGCTCAAAATTCATGTGAGAATCCGAATCAATTCTATATGATTCCCACCAGAAAAACAATGAAAATCAGCTTTGATTCTCAAAGAATGTTCATTTGATTCTGGTCATAAATTTGGAAAGAGTCCTTAACTCCATGCATTCTACTGGCAGATATTCCTGCCCAGGACAGGATTTATCTTGTCTCTGAAATATGTATAATTTGGGCATATTTAATCCAGTTTTCACCCTGTAAATTGAATTCATTTTTTAACCAATGATTTTTGGGGTTAAACTTACATGAATTTTTCATCAGATCTAGTGCTGGCTGCTTAAGAGCAGCCATGACTAGATTTGATGAAAAATATCTAAAAATAGTCTGCGGGTTAAGAGTTATAGGCCCGGAGAATTCCAATTTTTTGTTGCTCCCTCATAATATGGTAACACTTTACTTAAAAGTGATGTCTAATGAAGTCTTGGCCGCCTTTACAGGCAGCAAAGACTTCACTATAAACCACTGCCATGCACTGTAGCTGCCATCATTCCATCAGCAAGACCACCAAAAATGCCTTTCTGTTGGAACATGTGTTTTACAAGTACATGTAAGACAAGAAACTAACCAATATTTGAACTAGGCCTTTAAGGGTTAAGCAGCTGTAGTAAATACACAAAGGTGAGGTTTGTTTTTACCGTGGAATATGTACTGGTTGCACTCACAAGGGTTTTACAGAGTTCAAATTCTAAATTATTTCAGAACTTAAAATTAATTTTTGCAGCAGGAGTTCATTAGAATTGAAACTGATTCATACAAATTTTAAGGCCTGGGGTTTTGCACTGAATCATTTTAAAACTTGTATATTTTATTCATTGTATCACAAGCTTACAGCAATGGTTTGTTAAGAATTTGTGCATGTTAGTTATTTTTTAATAATTTATTGGAGAGCGTGTCACTGTAATACGTTGTAAGAAAAATCATTTTTATTTTCAGAAATGTTTAAAGAAAACAAAAAGAAACAACCAACTCTGTCTGAAAAATAGTACCATAGTTATGAAAAGAGGAAAGCCTTACAACAGACCTGATAATCTGAACAAGAAACACAATCTGTATTGGTCTTGTGAGAAGAATTATCTTTACTTTAACTCTTTACATTCTGCTGGCAGATATTCCTGCCCAGCACAAGGTTTCTCTTGTCACTGACATAAGTATAATTTTGGCATATTTAAACATATTTTCCCCTGTAAATTGAATGGATTTTTTCAGCAATGATTTCTTGTTATATTTAAATTAATGTTTCACCAACAGTAGCCATGGCTGCTTTACAACAGGCATGACTAGATTTGATGAGAAAATATCTTGAAAATACTCAGCGGTTTAAGAGTTAACCCACAGCTTTCTTGCAGTATTCTTTTGTTCTGTGTGTTTTCAATCATTCAAATATATTGGCATATTTATTGGATTGTAAATGGTGAGAAACTCAAATATTTGTACTGTTTCATATATTTGAATGGTACTAATATCTGCACTATAGACCATTGTTTGCAAATCGGGATAAATTTTAAGGTCTGCGTGGACCACATTGAATTGAATGTATTGAAGCCAAAGAGGCCTGTAAAGTAGAAGAATTGAGTGATTAGCAAAATAAATTTTCGATAAGTTTTATATTTTTATACTGTACCAATGACCCAGACTTGGCTGGTGCTAACTCTAACAAAACCAGGGCCAAACACAAATTTTGCCCCCCAATCCCCAAAATTTGCATCCAAAACAAAAAGAAATCATGTCCTATAGGACCTCCATACTACGCCCCCACTGCGCATGCGCAGTGTCAAGGACGTCCCGAAATTGGCGCCAATTATCATTCTCTGTTTGGCCCTTCATCAGTCAACATCTCACTGATCTTTGTGCTTGTAAATCTCAGTTTAAAGGATGCCAGACACGTAATTTTTGGAGAAATGGTGATTCTAAGGAGGATATAGAAGGAGGAGAGGAAAAAGAAGTGACAAAAAATAATCAGGGCTGTACTTAAAAATTTTTATGAAATTATGTTAGGTTGCCTATTTTCGAGGCATGGGCCTCTTGTTGTCATTCTTGCTAAAATGTTGCACTGCTTATTCAGTGTTTCCTCTCCCCTAGCCTTCTAAGTCCCCCCTTGCAATTCTCCCATGCTTTTGGCATATTTTTGAGAAAGTTCATTTCTAAAATTCTCTTGGGAGAGTTGCTTGGTTACAGAATGTTTTCTGTTATTTTCCCCATAGTTACGTTTTCACCCATGGGTGTATAAACGTTGTGTTCTGCATCTTCCATCTGATGTTCTGCAGATTCTCCCCTGGGAATCTCTGTCTTGCATCAGATAGAGTGTAATTTTGATGACTGATTTCGGGCCAGTTTTTTCAGTGCCTGGAGTCATGTTTTCTGGTATTTTACACTGTTTGTTTACATTGGCAACAGCCTTTTTTGAGGGGGGCTGTTGGCCTTTGGTGTAGTTTATCTCACTATAAGATACATTTATATTATCCGTAAGTGTCTCATTAATTATTTAATATAAATTTAAAATTTTTGACCACACTTTGCCATCGGATCCATTGGGACTCAACGTTACTTTTCAGAAACTTGGGCTTCGCTGAAAAAATATTTTTTCAAAATTATTTTGATTTGCAATTGTTTTTTCATTTATTAATGGATCATGTTATTATGTATCTTTGTGTCAGGGGTTTGTGCGAGTAACTAGGACTTGTTGTTGACTTTTCACAATGAAAGGATATTGTTCAAATTGTAATGGGAAGAAATCTTCCTCTGACTTTCATGATCATTGTATTAATTGTAGTCAGTGTTCTCGCACTAATCCCTGTTCTATATGTCAATATTGGGATGACAAACATTGGAAACGTGTGTCACGGTATGTTGTTACTGGAGAAAGGGCTATGCCGGCTCTTTCTCCGCAAGGTCACTCTACTCTCTCAGTTTCTATTTCAGAGGAACAAGAACAGGGTGATGTTTCCATGTTATCTTCTGCAAGTGCGCTTCCGTCGTCACAAATGAATTCAGAGCTAGCGGCAAAAGTGCTCATGGAGATTAGACAAATGTCGTCCGCTAGCTTGCCCGGTGTAGCGTCCATTCACCGAATGGTTCGGCAGCCGGGTTCGTCCGATGCGGTCCAGGAGGAAATGTTGGGTGATGCAAGCACTATAAACATTCAATGTGCACACCCAGTGACGGCGGATAGTAAGCGAGATCGGAGGAAGCCTTTGAGTCCGGTTCCTAGCTCGTCCAGGTCCAGCCGGGCCGCGAGCGAGAGAGGCCCCTCTCTCGTACAACAACATCTGGGACCAGATGTTGTGGTACAAAATGTGTCGCAAGCGGAGCATACGTCCGTCACTCGGGACGCTCCGTTGTATAGGCAGTCCGCGGAGACTGCTAAGGCTTCTTCTTCTCGTCAGCGCACACGACTGCACCTTGGCTGCGTGACCGCCGATATATTACCAGCTTCGCCGATCAAGGATTCTTCGGCGACCAGGTCACACCATCCGGCAGCCAGGGACACGAGGCCGATGGACTCCGGACATTCGCATAGAAAAAGTATGCGGGAGCCATCTGATGCGGAGCTGCCCTTGGTGAAGCAGCGAAAGACTGCGCCTCCGCAGGTCTCAACACCGCACATTCTTGTGCAGATAGCACAGCTTATCGCAGCATCCCAGCAGCCGACAGAAACGGTGTCGGATCGAGAATTATCCGACGGCGCTGGGTCGGTACGCTCCGCCGAAGCATCGGGGGCGGACGACCGGGAGCATCATGAGGTCCGACCGGATGGTGAAAGGGATACGGATGATTTGGAGCTATCCCTTTCGGAACAACATAAAGCTGCCGTGGACTTCATCCGGCACTTTCTCCCTCAAGTTGTTCCGTCGGGCCAGACTGCTGCGGTTCCGGACAAGAGGATTATAGCGTCATTGGACTCTGAATTTTTTGAGCGGTTCAGGGACATCGCTCCCGAGTTTCCGTCGCAGTCCAATAATGTTGCAAGAACATTTGAATTATTGAACGACGCTATATTTAAACTTGCTTCCAAGACGGGGAAAGCAGGTTTCTTGTCCGCCAATACTCTCAACCTGCCTTTCATTAATGCAAGGAATAAATTCGACATGGCAGGACAGGGTATCCCGAGAGTTCCTCTGCGTATGGACGACGAGGCGGAAGACTTAGAGCTATCATTACCGTCGTCGGCTTCTATTCCAACCGCGGTGTTGGAAACAGCTATTTCGTCTAACAGAGCCAATTTAGATGCCTTATCTTACGCAGATCACCTTACTAAGGCGTTATCACTGCGCCTTCAAGGGAAAGAATTTCAGGATATACAATCCTCTTTAAGACTTCTTTCAAGGGCAGTAGCTTATTCCACGTGTAACTCCGCCCTTTCTGTGGCAAACCTGGAGTTGGTTAGACGTGACGCAGCCCTAGCTACATCCACACTCGTGGATACTAAGGTGAAGAACTCTCTTAGAGTCACTTCGGTCTCCGGAGAACTTCTCTTTGACGGCAAGCTTTCTGCTATTTATGATAAAATTACAAAGAAAGCTTTGGATTCTCTGTTGTTCAAATCTGCTTCTAAGAAGTCGGATACAGCAGACAAGAATAAGACAGGCACTTCTGGGTCTAATGCGCCCAAGAGAGGTTCCTATAGAGGTTCCGGTGCGTCCTCTTGGTCTTATTCAAGAGACCGTCAGGGTAGCGACTCTCGTTTGGGACGTCCTTCGGGCCGGGACAACCGGTCGGACAACCCGAGGTCGACGGGACGAGGTGCGGGTCGTGGAGGACGTGGTTTCTCCTACCGCAGGCCTCGCAGGTCCAGGAGGTGATGGCTTAAACCTCTATCGCGTACCGGTTGGCGGAAGATTGTCGAGCTTTTCACAAGAATGGGCGTCGATTACGGACGACCCTTGGGTGAGAGGAGTGACTTCGGAAGGCCTAAAGATATCCTTCAAACGAAAGCCTCCATTAACTCGAAGTCCAAAGTGGACTCACCTTCCGTCAAATCCGCAGAAAAGAGACGCTCTGTTATCAGAGGTGCAGTCTCTTTTAATGAAGAACGCGGTAGAGGTCGTAGAAAACCAGGAATCTCCGGGATTCTACAGCCATCTGTTTCTGGTTCTGAAACCAGACGCCTCGTTCCGTCCAGTCATAGATTTGAGCTGGATAAACAAGATGATCGTCGCTCCAAAATTTTATATGGAGACGATTCGGTCGGTCAGAGCGAGTATTCGGGTGAACGATTATGCAACAAGCATAGATCTCAAAGATGCGTACTTTCACGTCATGGTACATCCGACATTCAGAAAGTATCTACGCTTCGCAGTCCTAGGAGTGGTGTATCAATTCCGGGCGATGTGCTTCGGACTGAATCTAGCACCCTGGGCTTTCACTCGGGTAATGATCTATTTCCGAGCTCATTCGTCTGCGGTAACGTCGGCCTACCTGGACGACATTCTTCAGAGGTACGGCAACGAGTTAACGCTTCAGAACGATGTTCAGAATCTACTTCTATTGCTCCGACGTCTCGGTTTTATAGTAAACGAGGAGAAGTCGGATCTGGTGCCGTCCAAGTCATTCACTCATCTGGGAATGAGCTTCGAGATGCACAACAATCTCGTTTGTCTGCCGTTAACCAGAGCGAAATTAGTCAGTTGTTACGCTCGCTATTGTCTGCACGCAGACAAAGTCACAGCGAGAGAATTTATGAGACTGATAGGTCTGTGCGGAGCCGCTGCGGATCTCATTCCGATGGGGCGGTTACGCACGCGTCCTCTCCAAATTTTCTTGACTCAGAATTGGAGTGTGAAAATTCATTCGCTCGACGTAGACGTTCTCTTGTCAGATCAAGTGAAACAAGAGATTCAGACTTGGGCAAACATTCAGTGGTTAACTCAGGGAGTTCCGCTGCAGTTGCCGGATCCGAGTTTTACCATTATGACGGATGCCAGTCAAACAGGTTGGGGTGCATCATTGATCCCAACGGATTCGAGATGCCAGGGTCTTTGGGATCCGCAATTCCTGTGCAAGCACATAAACATCAAAGAAATGATGTCAATTTGGCTTGCGTTACGTCATTGGATGGACATTATTCACAATGCTCATGTCCAAATCCTATCCGACAATATGACAGTAGTGGCGTATATACAGAATCAGGGAGGCACTCATTCAGTTCCGTTGTTCAATCTAACGGAAAGAATCCTTCTGTTTGCGCTAGAACATCAGGTTCTTCTTTCGGTCCGTCACATACCGGGTCGTCTGAATGTGCTAGCAGACTCCCTTTCACGAAAGGGTCGCTTGTTGCCGTCGGAGTGGACTCTCAACAAACAAGTATTCAATCAGATTTGCTACCAATGGGAACGGCCAATGATAGACTTATTTGCGACACATCTCAACAATCAGTTGCAGACGTATGTGTCTCCGTGTCCGGATCCGAGAGCATTTGCAGTAGACGCTCTGTCGATCCCTTGGGACGGAATGATAGGATATGCGTATCCTCCAGCGCCGTTAATTCAACAAGTATTGCTAAAGATAAAACAATCTCAATGCAAGATTCTGTTGGTAGCATCTCTGTCGCCACAGAGACCGTGGATAAATCTACTCAGGTGTCTGTTGTGGGACCTACCGCGAAAGCTTCCTCCACGGGAGGATCTTCTTTCGCAGGGGAAATTGCATCAACTCCATCACAACCCGCAAGGTCTCAACCTTCACGTTTTTCCGTTGTGCGGTCCTTCTTGCATGGCAAGCACTTTACAGGACGAGCAGTGGACGCGATTTCTAACTGTAGGAGGACCTCCTCTTCGCTAAACTATGCGGCTAAGTGGAAGGTTTTTCGTCGTTGGTGTAGGGATCATTCTGTAGATATTTTTGATCCCTCTATACCAGACATTGCAAACTTTCTAGTATACTTGTTTGACGAAATCAAACTGCAGCCTGTTACTATTAAGGGTTATAGGTCTATGTTATCTGATACCTATGCACATCATGATAGTTTACAAATTGGATCTAATGTCTCTTTATCTAAGTTGGTTAGAAACTTCTCGATAAATAGACCCAGAACTCTTAGATTAATTCCTAAATGGAATTTAGCTTGGGTTCTTCTTAAATTGAAGGAAAAGCCATTTGAACCTCTTGGGACAGTAGATTTCAAATTCTCATCTTATAAGACAGCTTTTCTCTTAGCTTTCTCTTCTGCTAGAAGAGTCAGTGAGCTTCATGCACTGTCGGTGGATGATTCTCACTATCGTAGTGTCGGGAACACTATCACCTTCACTACTAATGTGGGTTTTTTAGCTAAGAATCAGGCTCCTAATAAATATCCGGAACCTATTGTTATTAAGGCTCTTCCATCTTCAGACGGGCGTAGGCCTTTACTCTGTCCTGTTAGAGCGTTACGTATCTATAAACAGAGATCTCAGTTTATCAGAAAGGGACGGAAACGTTTCTTTCTGTCTTTGATGCCTAATAGAAGGGACATTTCGGTCCATTCTATTGCTAGATGGATTCAATTAACTATCCGTACTGCTTATGAGAGTTTATCTTCTTCTCAGCAGTCTGTGCTTAAGATTTCCGCTCATGAAGTAAGAGCTCTTGCTACTTCTTGGGCTTATGCTAATAGTGTTGCTATTACAGATTTAATGAAGGCTGCTTATTGGTCTCAGCCATCCACATTCACGATTTTTTATCTCAGAAATATTGAGTCCATTTCTGGAGACCTGCATTGTTTAGGTCCGTTATCTGTTGCTCAGAATGTCGTCCACTAAACAGTTGCAACTATAGTTATGCAGGCTTTCTGTTCCGGCAGTGACTCCGTCCGGCTGCCCTCTTCGCTCTGGGCTATTTGATCCAGGGCAAGGGGAAGGGGGGGGGGGGGGGGGGGGGTGTTCCCTTAGGTCACCTGCTTTATAGTGAAAAGCAAGGGAATGCCTCCTCCAAGTCAGTATTTCTGAGTTGCTTCCGGGATGGTTTTAAAGTGTAATATTAATGTTAAAATTCATTCATGTCTTATTTTTAAAGTGTAGCTCGGTGTGAAGCATTTGTATATGTCAAGTGTCAAACGGGCTTTAATATACAATACTCGGACACTTTTAAATGACTATAAAGAGTCTCAATTCTCTGGACTACTTTATTTATTGGCTTACTTTAAAAATAATTAGTATAAGGGTTATACTGGATGTTAATAGAGAACATGAATATTATTGTGCTCAATTATGAAGGGTATTGTATCTTTCTAATTTAATATTAAATAAGAAAGATACATGTAAAGCCTAATACTCCTTTTCTCCTTAAGGGGTTACCTCTTTATTATATAGTTGAGCTAATTGGATTTTCCTCTATGTCCTAGGCCCTCCAGCCTTTTTACTATTCAGCTAAGTCTGGGTCATTGGTACAGTATAAAAATGTTAAAAAATTTATAGTAATTTATATATTTTTTATACTTACCAATGACCCAGACGGGGATGGCCCTCCCAGGAGTTGGGAACTCTTGCCTCCTTGCTGAGTACATAGCGCTGACCAGGCACTGCCAGTAAGAATGATAATTGGCGCTAATTTTGGGACGTCCTTGACACTGCGCATGCGCAGTGGGGGCGTAGTATGGAGGTCCTATAGGACATGATTTCTTTTTGTTTTGGATGCAAATTTTGGGGATTGGGGGGCAAAATTTGTGTTTGGCCCTGGTTTTGTTAGAGTTAGCACCAGCCAAGTCTGGGTCATTGGTAAGTATAAAAAATATATAAATTACTATAAATTTTTTAACTTTTATTCAATTAACAGATATTTATTCTATAACCTATATGCAACTTTACATCAATTTTATACTAAAGGCATAATAAATGATTTAGTGTTTTAAATGTATATTCATTTAACAGGGTTTTCCATCATGTAATATCCAGTTAAGTGGTGGGTCCCTCTGTATTTGCTTTGCAGCATATGTCTTCAGCAATGGCTAACCAAGTTTCAAATTGAATTCTAATCAATTGACACCATCCAGTAAATTGAAAGAAAACACTTTATCATGAACAGAAACTTTTGTCATGTGAACATTTTTTACTTTAAAAATTATATTAAACCCACACTTGAGGCTTTGCCTGTCTGCCTGTCAGTTTTGTCAACAACAGATAAAAAAATACAATGGTTGCATGCAGCAGGTCAGTTGATTAATTTCTATTTGTCTGTGTTATATAATTATTCCCAAAACAATAAAATTATGCATCAACTCTTGTGTGGAAAAAAATATTGTACAAGCCAAACTCAGTTACTTCAAAAACAGATTTGTCAGTTTGTCATTTGACAGGTATGTTTACAGTATGGTAGATTCAGAAGGAAAAATTTGGGAGTGAAAGGAACCCATGGAATGAACACTGTTTGATGCCCACGGATTCTAAACCTTGGTAAATCTGAGGTGTCTTGGTTATGATCGAGCATTATCAAACAAAATATAATGGAATAAATACTCTGTTTTTCCCAAAAATGTAGGCAAAATACAAAATTCTGGTCAACTGAATATTCTTAACTTAATAGTTTTAATTGGAAAGGTGTAAGTACTGTTAGTTTGTTTGTTTGACAACAGTAATTAATGGATGGTCCATGGACCCACTGTGCTGACTATGGTTTAACCCCGAGTTTGAAATTTGACAATTTGACAACGTAATTTCCTGGCTTCTGGTGTTGAAATATACAAAACATGAGTGAAAGTATATCATTTTCACCCATCCATAAGCAGATTGAAACTGAGATTAACCCTCTGAACACTGATTGCAAAATATCAAAATTTTAAGAAGTTGCAAATTTTTCTCATAATGCAACAAGGAATATAACTAGTTCACGTTTGTTTGGCAGATCTCATGGAGTTCTGTCAAACAAGATTGAATTGGTTGATTTTCTATTTGCATTTTGAGAAACTCTTGCAGCTTGAAATAACAGTAATCTGACATCAGAATGTAGAGCCTGGGTTAATTACATTTTTCACTGACTGTATTCCAACTTAAAACTTCTCAAATGAGATTTCCTCTGAATGTTACAAACGCAAAACTTCTGTTGGGAGTCGTCATCGACAGACTATTCTATATTTTGTGAGTTATGTCCCTTTGCCAAAATGGTGATTGCTGTTATTTTCCTGACATGCACTGCTTTTCTGAATAGACTGCTCCACAAAATTAATATGAATTAAATTTTACCCTACAAAATATTTTCTTGAAATTGTTATAAAATCAAGTTATGACTGTTGGAAAGCAAAGCAGCCATGTTTTAATTATTTAATGAATTAATGAATCAAGTTTGTCTTCCATAACTCATTGACAGGAAGACTACTCCTGTTTATAGTGGTACATTCTGTCAATAGGAGCCAGGAACACAATTCCATTAGTGATTTTTGTACTGGTCAGGAAAATTCACTTGCAGCAAGCAAAGACTCAAATCCAAAATGTGTTTTTTTGGCATCTGGTTCATGGCTCAAAATTCATGTGAGAATCCGAATCAATTCTCTTATATGATTCCCACTAGGAAAACCATTAAAATCAGCTTTGATTCTCAAAGAATGTTCATTTGATTCTGGTCATAAGTTTGGAAAGAGTCCTTAACTCCTTGCATGCTACTGGCAGATATTCCTGCCCTGGCCAGGATTTATCTTGTCTCTGAAATATGTATAATTTGGGCATATTTAATCCAGTTTCCACCCTGTAAATTGAATGCATTTTTTAACCAATGATTTTTGGGGTTAAACTTACATGAATTTTTCAACAGATCTAGTGCTGGCTGCTTAAGAGCAGCCATGACTAGATTTGATGAAAAATATCTAAAAATAGTGTGCGGGTTAAGAGTTATAGGCCCGGAGAATTCCAATTTTTTGTTGCTTCCTCATAATATGGTAACACTTTACTTGGAAGTGATGTCTAATGAAGTCTTGGCCGCCTATACAGGCAGCCAAGACTTCACTAGAAAAAACTGCCAGGCACTGTAACGCCCATCATTCCATTAGCAAGACCTCCAAAAATGCCTTTCTGTTGGAACATGTGTTTTACATGTACATGTAAGACAAGAAACTAACCAATATTTGAACTAGACTTTTAAGGGTTAAGCAGCTGTAGTAAATACACAAATGTGAGGTTTGTTTTTACCATGGAATATGTCCTGGTTGCACTCACAAGGGTTTTACAGGGTTCAAATTCTAAATTATTTCAGAACTTAAAATTAATTTTTGCAGCAGGAGTTCATTAGAATTGAAACTGATTCATACAAATTTTAAGGCCTGGGTTTTTGCACTGAATCATTTTAAAACTTGTATATTTTATTCATTGTATCACAAACTTATAGCAATGGTTAGTTGAGAATTTGTGCATGTTAGTTATTTTTTAATAAATTATTGGAGAGCGTGTCACTGTAATAAGTTGTAAGAAAAATCATTTTTATTTTCAGAAATGTTTAAAGAAAACAAAAACAAACAACCAACTCTGTCTGAAAAATAGTACCATAGTTATGGAAAGAGGAAAGCCTTACAACAGACCTGATAACCTGAACAAGAAACACAATCTGTATTGGTCTTGTGAGAAGAATTATCTTTACTTTAACTCTTTGCATTCTGCTGGCAGATATTCCTGCCCAGGACAGGCTTCCCATGTCACTGACATAAGTATAATTTGGGCATATTTAAACATATCTTCCCCTGTAAATTGCATGAATTTTTTCACCAATGTTATATTTGTTATATTTAGTTTAATTTTTCATCAACGCTAGTCACGGCTGCTTTACAGCAACTAGATTTGATGAGAAAATATCTTGAAAATACTCAGCGGTTTAAGAGTTAACCCACAGCTTTCTTGCAGTATTCTTTTGTTCTGTGGGTTTTCAATCATTCAAATATATTGGCATATTTATTGGATTGTAAATGGTGAGAAACTCAAATATTTGTACTGTTTCATATATTTGGATGGTACTAATATCTGCACCATAGACCATTGTTTGCAAATCTGGATAAATTTTAAGGTCTGCGTGGACCACATTGAATTGAATGTATTGAAGCCAAAGAGATCAGTAAAGCAGAAGAATTGAGTGATTATCAAAATAAATTTTCAATAAGTTTTATTTTTATTCAATTAACAGATATTTATTCTGTAACCTTTTGCAAATTCAGATCAATTTTATCCTAAAGCCATAATAAATGGTTTAGTGTTTTAAATGTATATTCATTTAACAGGGTTTTCCATCATGAAATATCCAATTAAGTGGGTCCCTCTGTATTTGCTTTGCAGCATATGTCTTCAGCAATGGCTAACCAAGTTTCAAATTGAATTCTAATCAATTAACATCATCCAGTAAATTGAAAGAAAACACTTTATCATGAACAGAAACTTTTGTCATGTGAACATTTTTTACTTTAAAAATTATATTAAACCCAGACTTGAGGCTTTGCCTGTCTGCCTGTCAGTTTTGTCAACAAGGTCGAAAAATACAATGGTTGCATGCAGCAGGTCAGTTGATTATTTTCTATTTGTCTATGTTATATAATTATTCCCAAAACAATAAAATTATGCATCAACTCTTGTGTGGAAAAATAATATTGTACAAGCCAAACTCAGTTACTTCAAAAACAGATTTGTCAGTTTGTCATTTGACAGGTATGTTTACAGTATGGTAGATTCAGAAGGAAAAATTTGGGAGTGAAAGGAACTCATGGAATGAACACTGTTTGATGCCCATGGATTCTAAACCTTGGTAAATCTGGGGGTGTCTTGGTTATGATCGAGCATTGTCAAACAAGATATAATGGAATAAATACTCTGTTTTTCCCCAAAATGTAGGGAAAATACAAAATTCTGGTCAACTGAATATTCTTAACTTAATAGTTTTAATTGGAAAGGTGTAAGTACTCTTAGTTTGTTTGACAACAGTAATTAATGGATGGTCCATGGACCCACTGTGCTGACTATGGTTTAACCCAGAGTTTGACAATTTGACAACGTAATATTTTTATACTGTACCAATGACCCAGATTAGCTGGTGCTAACTCCTTAAATAATAGGGCCAAACACAAATTTTGCCCCCAATATCCCAAAATTGGCATCAAAAACCAAAATTTTAATGTCCTATGTGGTCCTCTTAGTTAACAGAAAGATTTTTATAACAGTTAAGCAGTTCAGTGCTTGAACAAATGTTGACTGTTAGATAATACTATAGATGATTCAATAACATTCTCTCATTCATAGCCTGTGCTTGTTGTCCAGTGGAAAGTAACTGACATTACATTAATGTGGATTTGTTTTCCTACAGTTTTTATACCCCCCATAAAACGAAGTTTAGGTGGGGTATATAGGAGTCAACTTGTCCGTCGGTTGGTCGGTTGGTCGGTTGTCATTGTCGGTCTGTTGCACATATAAAGTTGTGGAGCGAACTACATTCACAGTTTTAGTCGCATTTTCATGAAACTTCACAAAAATGATGAGGGGAAGTGCATGACATAATTTTTTTCCAGATCAGGTTCAAGATTGCCGACTGGTGGCCATATTGGATTTTGCAAAATACTTGTGGAGCGAACTACTTCTACAGTTTTTGCTGCATCTTAATGAATCTCAATATAAATTGATCGGCATGATGAGGAGCAGTGCGTGACATAAATTTTTTCCAGATCGGATTCAAGATGGCCGACTGGAAACCATATTGGATTTTGCAAAATACTTGTGGAGCAAACTACTTCCACAGTTTTAGTCACATTTTCATGAAACTTCACCAAAATGGTCAACATGATGAGGAGCAGTGCATGACATAATCTTTTTCCTGATCAGATTCAAGATGGTCGACTGGTGGCCATATTGGATTTTTTTTTTTACTTAGAAAAACTGAATGCCGCTTTTCAGGCTACGTAGAAAAATTGAATGCCCCATTTCAGTCACCCACACTAGGCGGTATGCCACAGTGGTGGTATACCAGGCAACAGACCATCTCTAGTTTGAGAGTGCCTGTTTGAACTCTTCTCTGAAATTTAACAGAACAATGATTGATGAACTAATTTTGTCTACCAAACATAATCTAGGACCCAACTAAGAACTGATGCAATCTTTTAAAAAGACTGAAAAATTGTGTAAGATGGTAAAAGGTCACAAAATAATTAATAATGGATACATACCATTTTATACCCACTTGAACAAAGTTGTGGCGGGAGGTGTTTATTAGAATTAGCCCATCTGTGGACACAATTTTGTCCAGAGGCTTTTCAGTAATTTATGAGTCCATATTTTTTAAATTTGGCACGGAAGGGAACATGTACACTTGCGATTCTGAGATTGATTGGACATGTTGTTGCCGAATTATTGCACTTTTTGACATAGAATTTGTCACCCATGGACACAACTTTGACCAAGCTTGTATTCCATCATTTTTTATGGACTTATATTGTCTATGAAATTGAGACACTTTAATATTCTACCTTATTTCAGGTTTATATATTTGCATGTATTTGCATCAAAGCATGGTTGAAATACAGTGTCTGTTTATCATATTTGTTGTGTAAACATGTAGTTTACTCTGTTCTGCAGAAAAAAAACTAAAATAATATGTGGATAGTATTTATTTTTCAAAATAGGTACATTTTAAATAATTATTATGATAAACAAACAAAATAAAAGTCTTCCCCCCTCATTGATTTGTAAACTTAATTGCCTTTGAATCAAATGTATTTTTGTTTGACTTTTGTGATCAATTTCTTTCAGTACTTGGTACAGACACTAACCAATATGAGAACCTGTTCACTTGTGATTTTGAGATCGATTGGACTCGTTTCACAGAGTTATTGATCTTTTTTGACTTGAGAGTATTTTTGCAGCCCTCATCAATTTTTCTCTGCATGTTTGGTCAATTTTTTAAAAACTTTATACAGAGTTTTACCAGTATGGGAATCTTTGCACCATAATTTTGAGATCAGCTGGACTAATTTTGCTAAAGGTATTGCCTATTTTGACTAATTGTATCTTTGCGACCAAAACAATGAAGATAATGGAGCAGTATTCTTAGTCTCACTGCGACAGACACATCTAGTTTTGTCTGTGTAACACTTTTTCAAACATGTTTTTCTGTATTTATTTGAAAGGATATATGAAACAGAAAAGCCTTGATCCCCACCACAGTCTACTTTTACAGATATTGAGACCTTGACATAAGGATGGGAGGCAATTAAGCATTCTGAGCATTGTGATAAAATAATAAATAGTGATTTATCTTCTCATATTGCAAATCACATATTGTAATGTGGCTTGGATTTTAACCTTGTTGTAAAACACAGACACCATGTATTGTGTTTAAGGTCACTTTTTGTATCGCTGGCTATATAATGACTGCAACACAAGTTTAAAGTCAAGTTTAGCCCTTTTTTTTATACCTATGCTGCCCACTTTAGAGGACCTCTACCCCAGGCTTTAGTTACTAGATTCTATTTCATGAATCGGAATGTGAAAGTAATCGACTCGCAGGTCGATGCTGGAAGCGAAATCTCCCTGGGAAATGGAACCGACCTGAAGTCTCCATGCTGAACTTGGGAGCAATAATAGACTGGTTCAGGATACTTCTAGGTGCCTACGACTGTACCAGTCGGTACAAATGGTTGAAGCTTTTGTAGCATTGGACTCCAAGCTGAGTTCCAAGACTATATAGACTTCATTCTTCGCTAGGCTGATATCTTTTTGC
The DNA here is from genome assembly GCA_031216915.1 of Pictodentalium vernedei. Taxonomy (NCBI): domain Eukaryota; kingdom Metazoa; phylum Mollusca; class Scaphopoda; order Dentaliida; family Dentaliidae; genus Pictodentalium; species Pictodentalium vernedei. Next base: position 426,278,610 of record CM062292.1, read on the forward strand.
CTCCTGTGCATTATCGTTCCTACGATTCCGCCAATCCGTTGGTCTGCCAGACTTTGATGGTCTTGGATCAGAACTCCTCCTCCCTCGGGCTTTCCAAGCCCAAGTTGGCCATTATTCCAATGGCGACTTTGGAGTCCATGTTGGGCTTATCCAGAGAGATGCTAGGCATGCTTTCTCAGATCACGTCGTCTCTGCCTTGGCTGCTTATCTGCCTCCAGATACGACGACATACATGCTCCTGGTCCCTTCTCAGTTGTTTTGTCATCTGGGGATGAACTTCCACAATACGGTGGCGGTTCCCCAGGCGAGGGCTGTGGTTCCCCCGGCTTTTGCCCTGACTCTTACCCAGTCCATGTCCGCGACAGCTCGGAGTATTCTCTGGCTGCTTGGTCTGTTGTTCGGTGATGAATCTCATTCCTCCAGGTCGGCTGCATGCCATACCTCTCCAACACTTTCTGCTCAGTCGTTGGAGGCCGATTGTCAATCCTCTGAATCTGGTTCTTCAGTTACCAGCAGGTATTTTGCAGCTTACCCCAAGATGGAATCTTTCTTGGGTGCTGCTTTGCTTGGTGGCAGGGAGGGGGAGGTGCCGTTCAAACCTTTATCCCAGGTGGATATGTGTTTTCTCACACACAAGACAGCTTTTCTGATGGCTTTTGCCGCAGCCAGAAGGTTAGTGAGATTCATGCCGTCTCAGTTGATCCGGCCTTTTTCAGGAGCTCCGCCAACAGTGTTACTTTTACCACTGATTGCTCCCTTCTGGTCAAGAATCAGATGCCAGAAACTACTCCAACTATCTGTATCAGGGCTCTTCCTTCTGCTGATGGTAATCGCCCTTTGCTCTGTCCAGTTCGTGCAAAATCGCATTTATCCCAACCGGATGCAGTTCATTGGGAATGGCAGGAATCAATTTTTTCTGTCTCTTATTCCTGGTTGACAGAAGATCTCTCCTCAATCCTCAATGGATTTGTCTTGCTAATCGTGCATCCTACACCCGTCTGGCGACTGACAATTGTATTACCAATCGTATTTTTGCCCAAGAGGTATGTGCCTCGTCTACCTCCTCGGCTTATGATAACTCTGTCAAGTTGTTGGATGCTATGCAGGCAGCCTATTGGAGAAATGTTTCTACTTTCTCCATCTGCTATCTGTGTCAGTTGCAGGAGCAGTCTGAGGACCATTTTTCCTTGGGCCCTCTTTCTTCTGCTCAGTCTGTTGTCTACCCTAGCCATTAGACTTCTTACAAGGTCAGTTGCAGCCATGTGCTTGGTTACTGTCCTTTCTGTCTGTGTGTCACACAGAGCCATATGCCTCATATCTGATTGTCTTTTACTAATGTTTGTGATGCTATGGTTTTATAGGCCTAGGGAACTCCTCTTCTGTCCACGGTTCCAGCACAGGCGGGTTGTGTGGGGTTGTTTATGTGATTCCCTCCTCCTATTGTCTATTCAGCCTGTTGTAAACAGTTGTAAGGTAGGTTGATAAGAAATTTAAATTTTATAGTAAATTTCCTTTCTTATTATACCTGCCACAATTGTTTATGTGGAGGCCCTACCGTCTTCTTATTCGGGTAAGAATCCTTCCTCCCCGCTGATCACATAACTCCAACGTTGGCGGATTCAAACAGAATGACACATTGGTTATGTGTCTGTCCACTGGTTCCGGAAGCTGTGGATTAGTACGAGGAGAAGAGTGTCTTCTACTGGGTGTGCGCTGGTCGGACACGACCCAGTTTTGGCTTATTTTTTCTTGGTGCTTTTATACCACTTTTCTTTCCAAAATCACTTCGAAAAGAAGTAAAAAGAGAGTATTTTTCTGAGTTACGGACTTCCACTGTAGTGCAAGCATGTATCTAAATGCTAGTGCACAATGTGCCACATTGTGCCTTTTCACATAAGCACATCCAGCATGTGTCGATGTGCTAGTACACAATGTGTCATATTGTGCCTTTTCACATAAGCACATATCGGCACATCCAGCATGTGCTTTTGTGCTGCATGTAATGTGTACAATAGAAGATAAACACGTCTAGGAAAGTCAAAATAAATAGAACAAAGAAGTCATAGCAGCTTGTAGATACATAGGTAGGAACCGAGAATTTACTGGGAAATCAGAGCCAAGTAAACAATTATGGGTATGTGTTTTTTTTGTGGTAATTCTATGAAGTAAATATGGATTCTGTGGAAATCCAAACCAGAAAAACTACTCTAGTTCAATCAAACTTACCCAGGGCCCCACCACAGTATGGCGGTCCTAAAAAGGTTTTAGGTGCATTTTGGTGCTTTGGAGGGATTGTCAGGTCTCTTTGGGGACTGCTCTTCTACAAAGGAACATATCCTCCAAACATACCCCTATCCTATAAGAGTCTTTGGGTAACATAGAAACCACATCTTACCATATGACGGCTGCTTCCAGTATACAAAATGGACTACGGAAACACAAATCACCCTAACAACACGTGTTGCGTATGCACACTTACATCACATATCACTATGGGGATGACGTCACAACATGGCCACTCACACGGGTTACCATGACAACACAACATGATGCAACTGGGTCATTTGACTATGATGTCACATGAGATCTGGCCAGTGTGGGGTGAAACATATGAGACATACTACTCCTGACTTTGATTCTTGGGAAGCTCTCTGAGAGAGCTTAACAAGGGTCAGGTGCAGGTGTTAATGGTCTGGGTTAGAATGGTTGACAGGCTTGTATACAATCACCGTACATAACGGAAATAGTTTTGGACAAAAGTGGGAATGTGCTTGAGAATTCTCAGTACATGTCCTTAGAAGTCCAGGATTTTTTCCTGCAGAGGTACACTACAAGTCAGAAGTAGTTGTAGGTAAACTGCAATTATCTCGCGGTTTTGTGCGCGGTTATAAACTATACAAAACCACAAGTTTCATTTCCGTACCACTAATAAAAACGATAACCGTGGTTGCCGATCTTTTGCGACCGTAGTCCGAAACGTAAATAAACGATAGTGTTAGTCTTGTGGGAAGAAATGAGATGTGGGCTTTGATGAAACTGCATTGTGGCTTTCAGTCATAAACGCAAATAAACGATACCAACAATCATTTGTGATAAGATACACGTACATGTATATACACATGTAAAGCAAAAATCCAAAATATGTTGTTGGCATTTGCAATGCTCAAGTCGTGCAATCAAAAATTTAGAACTTCATTCTATTTGAAATATTGTCCATTGTCTGCCTTTTAGGTACAAAATTTCCAATTTGGCAAGTAATAGTGAAGACTGTCAAATAGTAAATAACCCATGGATCTAATCACCGTGACAACGAGTGGCCGAGATTATCTTGAAAAATCATCTGATGTGAATATAATGCACAATCCATTGTATATTTGAACAAGTTAAATTGAAAATATTTTTTTCAGTGTTTTTGTCGGTCGCAAGTTTTTAAGTAGGCCCACCAAAGGGAAAGAAAGCCTTCAAAATCTCAATACCGTTGCATCTGAATCACAACAAACGACAAATTCAACAACACATTGTTGGACTTTATTTCTTAATGAAAAAAAATTTCAATGTGACATTTATGAAGAAATAATAGTGAGTCGTCAAATTGTGCACCTCTAATAAAAGTGTTGGGGGTATGATTCAATTTCATGGCTCCAGAGCACAAAAATGTTAAGAATTAGGCTAATCATATACCGTATGCCTGTATGTACATGTACCAACTAAAATTAATGACGGCACCTGGAAGTCTTTTCATATTTTCGCCTTTGTGAAGATTTGATTGAACGTTTCTCTTTGGAAAATAAGCTGTTACCGTACATACAAGCCTATTTGTTTACACCAGATATAAACCCCCACCAGGAAATGGAAGCTTGGGCAGGAAAAGAAGCAAGGAAGCAGAATATTAAATAAAGGATAACAGGCACTGTTTTGGATCACTTTCAAAACTGATGAAAGTTTCTGCACTGCCACCTCCGCCCCCCCCCCCCCCCCTACATGCACTCCATCTTCCACATGTACAGACAGTTTGGCCTGTACACTGCCAACGTTCTGTCCCTCTACCCAGTATTTTTAGCCTCTCGGGCCCAATAATCTGTCACAGTTCAATGGAAGAAAATAACATGTTTTTCCAACACACGTAAAATATTATCCTCTATCAAAACACCACTTTCTCTTTCCATAGTGTATCAGAGTGACTGATGAGTCATCCAACAATTTTAATACCATATTAACAACACCTAGGCAGAAAGCAGAAGTAATATGTTTCATAATTTTTTACTGCCCACCCAGTGTTACCATACTAACCCACACACATCTACTGTCTGAACTGCATCCAAGAAAAATTCAGAGCTAAAAAATTAAACCGGTCTGTTGGCCTACAGTTACTCAATTTTGAGTTTCCCAGTCGTGGGTTAAACTCACTGATGCATTGGTTCTTTCCCAGTCATGGGTTAAACTCACTGATGCATTGGTTCACGAATTTCCACTACACAGGCGAATTTTTTATTATTACCTTAATTGGCATGCCAGGTAACAAGGAAATTCAAATGAATAACGTGTGGGCTACTGTGATTTTCAGCAGTGCAAAAGCCAAATACTCGAATGAAATGGTTATGTGAGGCGGTTGTTTTGTGGTGAATAAACATTTGAAGAAATATGCGAATGGCCATTTAATCTAATGAAATATGTTTTGTTGGGATAATGCACGTTAAAAATAAAATGTTCGTCGAACAAAAAACAACGAAGAATGGTTCAAGCCTTAATTTGTTTATTTGTATGCTAAACACGAAAAAGCTAATTCTCATCTGAACATGTGCTCTGTACAAAACATGAGAAAGCTTAGAGGAGTACATACACACCCCATGATTTAAATAAATGCACATCCTTGTCAGGAACCCTTGGAAGCAAAGAGTGCTGATCTACAGATGTAGACATTTATCTACTGCACCAAAGAGATTGTGGGGTGGGATGGGCATACTGAAACTTACTCCACAGGCTCATTGTCGAGAGGGATGCAATATTTTATTTTTTAAATAATTAAAAAAATATTTCGTGAGGGCATTTCAGTGGTATAGCCAGTGGGAGGGGCTGAAGGGCACATACCCCACCTCCATTTCAGTTGTGGCCCCACCCCGGTGATGTGTCCTAATTATTGATGCCTTTCACAACTTATAAATTATGGACACAAGCAGATTCAGTCTGAGTTTTTTTGTCTCGAATTTCACATTTGTTTCAGGGGCACCCCACCCCCCCCCCTCCCCCCACTCACACATTTTTCAGGGAGAATGGGAAGAGGGGGCAAGTTCTCTAGATGAAGAAACTCAGTTTGTTTCATTATTTCAAACGAAAAATTCAAGTAAAAGTCTTGCAGATTATGAGTCAAACTAAATAGGGATGAATTGTCTTGGTTCCCAGGCACATGTGTTGAGCAATGATCTTGTCACGTACAATCGACATGTGCGTTATTTTTTTTTGCAATCTCTACCCTTAGAAATTGGCACATTTTTTTAATATGATGGCAAATAAATAACTAAAACTCATTCTGTTGTTTTTTTTATCACATGAACATCTTCGTCCAATGAAGGGAAGCAAACAGAATATCAATTTACCCCAAATTGACATCCATATGATAAGGGAGGTGCATGTAAAAACCTGGGGTTTGCACAAGTATGTGTTATGTTTGGAACTGCCCTTCAGAATGAGAAGATTGGATGTGCATGGAGGGGAGAGGGGTGGGGTGTCATATACCGAGGCAGCGAAGCCTTTATTAAGTGGTACATGAAAATGACATCCGACGTAGCTAAGCGTATTACACATCAAGTCATTCAAGACAAGTCTGAGGCGATGAAATAGAAAGTATTTTTTTCTATCAAATTGGAAACTTCAGGACATTTAATCGCCAGAGTTTTGGTGAATGGTGCAATAGAGGGCGGAGAAGTGAAACGGGGTATAGAGAGTTGGTGGGAGGGACAATTGATGCATAACTATGTTCATGTTTTTCTGTTCATAACTTCTATGCTGGCATTTTTGGAGGGGGTGGAGGGGGTGGGATGGTAGGAAACAATGGCTGAGAAGTAGAAAACATTATGTAAAACTAACCAGTACCTATTTACAGACCTTCCTCTGTCTGTAACGTGTCCTGTTCCGATATCTTGTTTTTCAGGCTCGTTTAATTTTAGTAGTATGGCATTGCGCGACGGATGTATTCTTAGTTGTATTTGCAGAATTTACAGGTCAAGCGAGTGAGCCGCCAAATGTTTATCATCATTTATAAACGGGACTAGAAACAAAAGGATAAACAATTTTCCCATAGAGTAACCTTGAAAAAAACGATAAATGTGTTTTTTGAACATTACAACCGCGTTTCTATTCCTGATTATACCGCAGTTGTTACTACAACTACTTCTGAATTGGAGTGTACATGAACCCTGTCAGTAGGAACTTTAGGACCCCACATGTAGTATGATGACCTGTCATTCATCAGCATGAACTCTCCTTGTTGGTTCCTCATATTTTCACTTGACTAGCAAGTGGGGGTATGCACAGATGTACAGATGTAACCCTTTGTGAGACTATGCACATTGTAATTCAGTTGATGTCACAAAACTTGCTTTAATGGTGATTTACTTAAAAAATGTCAAAATGTATACTATGCACCATCCAAAGGAACATTCATGCAGTTTCCACAGGCCTGTGATCTGGAAACTACAAAACATGTTGCAAACAAGATCCATTTTTAGCTCAACTTTGACGAAGTCAAATTTGAGCTATTGTCATGGCCCGTCGTCCGTCTGTCCGTCTGTCCGTACGTCAACAATTGGCTATGGCTCGGGCTAGAGGTCGTATTTATGAACCGATCTTTACGAAACTTCTTGTGTACCTTTGTTATGACCCTGGGACGGGAACGAGTGTTTTTAGGTGTGGTCCGAAATTCAAGATGGCTGCCAGTGGCCATTTTGTACCGATGATGCAAAAATCAGTTTTTTGTACAGAACTTCTGTATGAAGGTTCTGATTTGAATAAAGTTTTGTATAAATGTTTAGTACCATGGGATACATCACATATAATACGGGTTTTTTTCTCGTGCGTAAATTATTCAAATTAGACTGACTTTGATTTATTTAGTGTTACTTTCAGAGCTGTAAGTGCCAAGCTGCTATGGCTCGGGCTAGAGGCCGTATTTATGAACCGATCTTTACGAAACTTCTTGGGTACCTTTGTTATGACCGTGGGACGAGAACGAGTGTTTTTGGGTGCGGTCCGAAATTCAAGATGGCTGCCAGTTGCCATTTTGTACCGACGATGCAGAAATCTGTTTTTTGTACAGAACTTCCATATGAAAGCTCTGATTTGAATAATTTTTTGTATGAATGTTTAGTACCATGGGATACATCACATATAATACGTGTTTTTTTCTCGTACGTAAATTGTGCAAATTAGACTAATTTTGATGTTTTTTGGGGTTACTTTCAGCACTGTAAGTGCAAATGCCAATACGGCTCGGGCTAGAGGCCGTATTTATGAACCGATCTTTACGAAACTTCTTGGGTACCTTTGGTATCACCGTGGGACGAGAACGAGTGTTTTTGGGTCCGGTCCGAAATTCAAGATGGCCGATGGCAGCCATTTTGTACAAAATTAGGTGCAATCAGATTTTTGCACAGAACTTCCATATGAAAGCCCTGATTTGAATAATTTTTTTGTGTGAATGTTTAGTACCATGGGATGCATCACATATAATATGGGTTTTTTTCTCGTGCAGAAATTATGCAAATTAGATGAACTTTGATTTTTTCAGTGCGACTTACACACAGTAAGTACACTTGTCAATACGGCTCAGACTAGAGTCTGTATTTATGAACTGATCTTCACGAAATGTCTTGGGTACCTTTGTTATCACCTTGGGACGAGATCGAGTGTTTCTGGGTGCGGTCTAAAATTCAAGATGGCTGCCAGTGGCCATTTTGTACCGAAATTAGGTCTAATCAGTTTTTTGTACACAACTTCTATACAGCTCAGACTAGAGGTCATATTTATGAACCAATCTTTACGAAACTTCTTGGGTACCTTTGTTATCACCGTGGGATGAGAGCGAGTGTTTTTGGGTGTGGTCCGAAATTCAAGATGGCCACCAGCAGCCATTTTGTACCAAAATTAGTGCAATCAGTCTTTTGTATAGAACTTCTGTATGAAAGTTCTGATTTTAATAAATTTTTGTATGAATGTTTAGTAACATGGAATACATCACATATTGTAAGGTTTTTTTTTTCGTGCAGAAATTATGCAAATTAGATGAACTTTGATTTATTCAGTGCAACTTACACAATGTAAGCACACATGTCAATACGGCTCAGGGTAGAGGCTGTATTTATGAACCGATCTTCACAAAACTTCTTGGGTACCTTTGTTATCTCCTTGGGATGAGAATGAGTGTTTCTGGGTACGGTCCAAAATTCAAGATGGCTGCCAGTGGCCATTTTGTACCGAAATTAGGTCCAATCAGTTTTTTGTCACAAGTTCTATACAGCTCGTATTTATGAACTGATCTTCACAAAACTTCTTGAGTACTTTTGTTTTCACCTTGGGACAGGAACGAGTGTGTTTTGGGGTGCCTTTGTTATCACTGTGCTATGAGAACAAATATTTTTGGGTTCAGTCAGACTCACTCTGGGACTCAAAGATTTCTTTTCTAGTTTAGCATCTGACTGTCACCCACCTTTACAATACTTTACCTGTACATTTGTTACAGGCTACGGTCAGTATTTATGTACAGACCGTTACAATACTTTATATGTACCTTTGTTATCAGGTCATTACCTAGATGTTTGTCATTGCAGTGTCACATACTATACATGTACATATCTTGACAAGTTGAGCTACAGTGTCATTGACACTTTCATTTGATATCAGTTTTCTTAGATACTGAAGGATTACATATTGAATGTTTTTTATTACAAATATGAATGATCAGTGTTGCATGGCAAAGGAAAGTCTAATCTTGAATGGCTTCACTGATTGAACCAACAGGCCCAACTCAGATGGAAACATTAATCAGTCATTCTCTAATGTCTGTCTTGTTGGGAGCTACATTAATTTAAGTCATCAGAATTTAATTACAAAATGTATTTATCAATAGGTTTTTTTGAAAAACTGATTGGTGAGGACCCATAGACAACTAACTGTAACAGAAGAAATGAAGATTAAGAAAACATAATGCCTCTGAATGAAATGCACATACAATTGTTTACAGAGTTATGTCCCTTTTCATGAAACTTATCAATTGCATTGAGGTTTGGATTTGAATCACCAGTTCAGACTAAACATGCATTAATTCCCCCCCCCCCCCCCCTCCCTGCCCCCAAGCAAAGCAGCACCCAAGGAAAGCTGCAAAATTCTAGGTCTTTTCAAAGAAAAGGGCTGAATAAGCTTGGACAGGTACGGATTAGTGCCGATACGATGCTTTCCCACAAACGAAAAGGTCTCGAAAAGCATGGACCTGTACCCGACGACAACAGGTTGGAGACCCCAAGAATCAAACAGATATACCAGAAACTCTCCAATCTGTGTTTTCGAAGGATCAGCATAATCAACAGAGTGATCAGCACACCATCGACAGAAGACCTTCCACTTAGCTGCATAGGCTAAACCAGTGGAGTGCCACCGTGAAGAAGAAATGCACTCCACTGTTCGTGTCGAAAAACCTCTATGAGGAGACAGGACCCAACAAAGATATGCGCGAAGGCACAATGAAGTCGGGTCGACATGAAACCTCCTCGGGTATCCATGACAAAGAAGGTTGTGACATAGTGGGCGATGTGTCAGTACTGCCGCCAACAGAGAGCGGAGCTGATTGTTCCACACCTGCTGAAGCGACAGGGGAGTGATCAGAATGATTCAACAACTGCAGGCTCATATCTTGGCTAGAACCTGAGGCAGAATTGGACCCAGCGGGAAGGTGTAGCCGACAAGCCCATTCCAATTGAGTGACTGAGCGTCCACAGTGAAAGCCAGAGGATCTGGACACAGGGACATGAAAGTGTCCACCTGATCATTCCAATGGGGCGCAAAAAGATCTATATGGGGATGACCCCAGAGATCGAAAGTGTCTGGAACACTGCCTAGTGAAGCATCCACTCGGTGGAAATGACCCTGCCCCATCGGGACAGGGAGTCGGCAAAGATATTCAGACGACCGGGAATGTGACAGTCCACCAAACCAGCATTGGCATCCTGAACTAGCAGTAGAATATCCCGAGCCAATTTGTACATGAGAACCGAGTGCGTGACCCGGGGAACTGCCATCATATTCAGCTGAGTGCGGAAATCCATCCCCAGATGACAAAAAGACTTAGAAGGGACCAGGTCCGACTTCTCGTTGACGCGTAACCCCAGCGACGTGAGCAGGCTCAACAGTGTGTTGACATCTGACTCCAGTAGAGCAGCATTGAAGTGCCTCTGGAGAATATCATCCAGATACGCCAAAGTAGTCACCTTGGACTGTGTGCAATGGAAGGCTATCACATGCGACATCAGTTGGGTGAAGACCCAAGGAACCAGGTTGCGACCGAAAGGCATGACCATGAACTGGTAAACTCACCCCAGAAAGGCGAACCTGAGATACTTTCGAGATGTCCGATGAATCGGAACGTGAAAGTAAGCAACTCACAGGTTGAAGCTGGAAGCGAAATCTCCATGGGAAATTCAACCAACCTGAAAGTCTCCATGCCGAAATTGGGAGCAGTGACAGACTGGTTCAGAATACTTCTGGGTACCTTCGACCATACCAGTCGGTACAAGTGGTCCAAGCTTTTGCAGCATGCAACTGAAAGCTGAGTTCCAAGGCTAGGAAGACTTCATTCTTGGCTAGGCTGATACCATTTTGCCTCCTGTGCGCTATCGTTCCTACGATTCTGCCAATCTGTCGGCCTGCCAGAGTTTGACGGTCTAGGATCAGGACTCCTCCTCCCTCAAGCTTTTCAAGCCCAAGTTGGCCATTATTCCAATGGTGACTTTGGAGTCCATGTTGGGCTTATCCAGAGAGATGCTAGGCATGCTTTCTCTCTCGGATCACATCGTCTCTGCCTTGGCTGCTTATCTGCCTCCAGATAGGTTTGATGACATACAGGCTCCTTTGCATGTGATATCTAAGGTGCTCATGCATCTTACTTACCCGCATGCCTGTAACACGGCTAATTTGGAATTAGTTTACCATGACACTGTGTTGGACACAAGCTGTTTCCTACCTGAAGGGCAGTGCACTGCTCTTTGAGCCGCTTCTTTGGTGGGTCTGCGACTATTCCATAATTCCATGGCAGTGGTCCGCGATTACATCCTGTGTCATTCGTAAGATCAGCTGCTGCTTTGCCAGCTTGATCCACCTTCTGTTAGAGGCCGTGGCCGTTCCAAGCCTAACAAATGCCCTTCTGCTTCCTTTGTGAAGCCACAGGCTGATCCTCCTGCCGCCGCTTATTCTTACTCACGTGGTAAGCGTAAGCATCAGCAGACCAGTGAGATGTCTCAGGATCCTTCCTTGAGCAGAGGAGATGGTTTCTTCTCTCACATGCCTTGCTGGGGCTCAAAATGAAGGTCTTCACCTCGATTCGTCCCAGGTTGGAGGAAGGATATCCGAGTTTGCAGACCATTGGGCCACGATCACATCCGATTCTTGGATGTTAGATGTTGTTCGGTCCGGTCTGCGGATATCCTTTCGGAGGCACCCCACTCTGTCAAGAGTGCCTGTTCCAACCCAAGTTCCTTCAAAACGTTTCACGTCGAGAACTTTTGATCACAGAGATAGACAATCTTCTGTCAAAGGGAAGATTGAGGTCGTCAAGAACATTCAGTGGGATTTTATTCTAGCCGGTTCTTGGGGGCGAAGAAGGATGGCCGACTCCAAATGGTTATCTATCTGAGTATCCTGAACCAGTCTCTCCCAAGTTCAGCATGGCGATTTTCAGGTCAGTTCCATTTCCCAGGGAGATTTCGCTTCCTGCATCGACCTGCGAGTCGCTTACTTTCACGTTCTGATTTATCGGACATCTCGAAAGTATCTCAGGTTTGCTTTTCTGGAGTGAGTTTACCAGTTCAAGAGCGTGCCTTTCAGCCACATCCTGGCCCCTTGGGCCTAAACCCGACTGATGTCGCATGTGATAGCCTTCCATTGCACACAGTCCAAGGTGACTACTTCGGCGTATCTGGATGATATCCTCCAGAGGCACTTCAGTGCTGCTCTTCTGGAGTCAGAGGTCAACACACTGTTAAGCCTGCTCAAGTCACAGGGGTTCCGAGTCATTGAGGAGAAGTCAGCCCTGGTCCCTTCTCAGTCATTTTGTCATCTGGTTATGGACTTTTGCACACAGCTGAATATGGTGGCAGTTCCCCGGGGGAGGGCTGTGATTCCCCCGGCTTTCGCCCTGACTCTGACCCAGTACACTACAGCTCGGAGTATACTCTGGCTGCTCAGTCTCTGCGGTTCGGTGACAGATCTCATTCCTCTAGGTCGGCTGCATGTCATTCCACTCCAACACTTTCTGCTCAGTCGTTGGAGGCCGATCATCGATCCTCTGGATTTGGTGCTTCAGTTACTAACATCTCTTCATCGTCACCTTTTTCCCTGGACAGATGTTTAGTGGATTATGCAGGGAGTTCTGTTGGACTTGCCCATATCCGATCTGTATTCTGTCGGTAGATGCCAGTGATCTCAGATGGGGCACGACGTTGGATCCTCTAGGTCTTTCCCTTCATGATGTATGGGACCAGAATCAAGCAGCTCTTCACATCATCCAGAAGAAGCTTCTTGCTCTTCTACAGAGTTTCCGGTATTGGATCCCCCACATTTCGAATCGTCAGGTTCTTCTGTTGTTCAACAATTGTCGCTTACATTCAGAACCAGGGCGGCACGCACTCTGTTCTCATGTACGAATTGGCTCGGGTTCTTCTACTTTTAGCTCAGGATGTCAACACCGGGGTGGTGGGTCGACACATTCCCGGTCGCCTGAATGTCCTAGCCAACTCCCTGTCCCGACGTGACAGGGTCATTTCCACTGAGTGGATGCTTTACAGGGCAGAGTTCCAGTCCCTTCGTGATATCTGGGGTTGTCCCCACATCGATTCTTTTGCAACCTGTTGGAACCATCAAGTGGACACTTTCATGACCCTGTGTCCAGATCCTCTGGCTTTCGCTGTGGACACTGTGTCAATTGATTGGAACAGTCTTGTCGGCTACGCCTTCTCGTCAGGGCCAATTCTGCCTCAGGTTCTCGCCAAGATACGAACCTGCAGCTGTCGAATCATTCTGATTGCTCCCCTGTCGCCTCAGCGAGTGTGGATCAATCAGCTCCGCTCTTGGTTGGCGGCGGTTCTGAAATGTCTCCCTCTATGTCACAACCTTCTTTGTCAAGGTCATCTGAGGAGGTTTCATGTCGACCCGGCTTCATTGTGCCTTCACGCATATCTTTGTTGGATCCTGTCTTTCTCCGTAGAATTTTTCGAGACAAACAGTGGAGTGCATTTCTTCTTCAAGGCGGCACTCCAATGGTTTAGCCTATGTGGCTAAGTGGAAGGTATTCTATCGATGGTGTGCTGATCACTCTGTTGATTATGCTGATCTTTCGGTAACACAGATTGGAATGTTTCTGGTACATCGGCTTGATTCTCGGAGTCTGCAACCCTTACCATCCAAGGGTACAGTTCCATGCTTTTGGAGACCTTTTCGTATGTGGGAAAGCGTCATATCAGCACTAATCCGTACCTCTCCAAGCTTAGTCGGCACTTTTCCTTGGAAAGGCCTAGGATTTTGCAGCTTACCCCAAGATGAAATCTTTCTTGGGTGCTGCTTTACATGGTGGCAGGGAGTGGGAGGTGCTGTTCAAACCTTTATCCCAGGTGGATATGTGTCTTCTCACATACAAGACGGCTTTTCTGAGAGCGTTTGCCGCAGCCAGAAGGGTTAGTGACCTTCACGCCCTCTCAGTTGATCCGGTCTTTTTCAGGAGCTCCGACAACAGTGTTACTTTTACTGATTGCTCATTTCTGGTGAAGAATCAGATACCAGAAACTACTCCACCAACTATCTGTATCAGGGCTCTTCCTTCTGCTGATGGTATCGCCCCTTTGCTGTGTCCACTTCGTGCAAAATCGCATTTATCTCAACCAGACGCAGTTGATTAGGAAATGCAGGCAAACAATTTTTTCTGTCTCTTATTCCTGGTCGACAGAAGATCTCTCCTCAATCTATTTGTCGATGGATTTGTCTTGCTATTCACGCATCCTACACCCGTCTAGCGACTGACAATTCTATTACCAATTGGCAGCCTATTGGAGAAATGCTTCTACTTTCTCCACCTTCTATCTGTGTCAGTTGCAAGAGCAGTTGGAGGACCTTTTTTCCTTGGGCCCTCCTTCTTCTGCTCAGTCTGTTGTCTACCCTAGTCATTAGACTTCTTACAAGGTCAGTTCCAGCCACGTGCTTGGTTACTGTCATTTCTGTCTGTGTGTCACACAGAGCCATATGCCTCATATCTGATTGTCTTTTACTAATGTTTGTGATGCTATGGTTTTATAGGCCTAGGGAACTCCTCTTCTGTCCATGGTTCCAGCACAGGCAGGTTGTGTGGGGTTTGTTATGTGATTCCCTTCTCCTATTGTCTATTCAGCCTGTTGTAAACAGTTGTAAGGTAGGTTGATAAGAAATTTAAATTTTATTGTCAATTTCCTTTCTTATTATACCTACCACAATTGTTTACTTGGAGGCCCTACTGTCTTCTTATTCGGGTAAGAATCCTTCCTCCCCGCTGATCACATAACTCCAATGTTGGCGGATTCAAATAGAATGACACATTGGTTATGTGTCTGTGCACTGGTTCCGGAGTCTGTGCACTGGCTCCGGGAGCTGTGGATTAGTACAAGGAGAAGAGTGTCCTCTACTGGGTCTGCGCCGGTCAGACACGCCCCAGTTTTGGCTTATTTTTTCTTGATGCTTTTTCACCACTTTTCTTTCCCAAATTGCTTGGGAAAGAAGAAAATAGAGAGTAGTTTTCCGAGTTACGGACTTCCACTGTAGTGCAACCATGTGTTTAAATGCTAGTGCACAATGTGTCACATTGTGCCTTTTCACATAAGTACTTCCAGCATGTGTCGATGTGCTAGTGCACAATGTGTCACATTGTGCCTTTTCACATAAACACATATCGACATATCCAGGTGTGCTTTTGTGCTGCAGGTAATGTGTACAATAGAAGATAAACATGTCTAGGGAAGTCAAAATAAATAGAACAAAGAAGTCATAACAGCTTGTTGATACATAGGTAGAAACCAAGAATTTACTGGAAAATCTGAGCCAAGTAAACAATTATGGGTATGGGTTTTTTGTGGTAATTCTGTAAATATGGATTCTGTGGAAATCTGAACCAGGAAAACTACACTAGTTGAATCGATCTTACCCCAGGCCCCACCACAGTATGGCGGTCCTAAAAAGGATTTTAGGTGCATTTTGGTGGTTTGGAGAGATTGTCGAGTCTATTTGGGTAATTGTATGAATCGGGGACTACTCTTGTACAAAGGAACATATCCTCCGAACATACCCCTATCCTATAAGAAGTCTTTGGGTAACATAGAAACCACATGTTAAAACAGAAACCAAGATGGCTGCCACCAGTATACAAAATGGACGACGGAAACACATATCACCCTAACAACACGTGTTGCATATGTGCACTTACACCACGTATCACTATGGGGATGATGTCACAGCATGGCCACTCAAGTGGGTTACCATGACAACCCACCATGATGCAACTTGGTCATGTGACTTTGATGTCACATGAGATCCAGAAAATGTGGGATGAGACGTATGAGACATACTACTCCTGACTCTGATCCTTCCTTGGGAAGCTCTCTCAGAGAGCTTTACAAGGTGTAGGTGTTAATGGTCTGGGTTAGAATGGTTAACAGGCTTGTATACAATCACCGTAGATAACGGAAATAGATTTGTACAAAAGTGAAAAGTGCTTGAGAATACTCAGTACATGTCCTTGAAAGTCCAGGATTTTTTTCCTACAGAGGTACATGAACCCTGTCAGTTGGAACTTTAGGATCCCACATGTAGTATGACCTGTCATCCATCAGCATGAAATTTCCTTGTTGGTTCCTCATATTTTTACTTGACTAGCAAGTGTGGGTATGCACAGATGTACACCCTTTGTGAGACTATGCACCTTGTAATTCAGTTAATGTCACAAAACTTGCTTTGATTTACATAAAAAATGTATACTTTGCACCATCCAAAGGAAAATTCATGCAGTTTCCATAGGCATGTGATGCAGGAAACTACAAAACATGTTGCAAACTAGATCCATTTTTAGCTCACCTGAGCGAAGCTCAAGGGGAGCTTTACTGATCACTTTCTGTCTGTCGTTAACTTTATATTAATGACTTCTTCTCAGGAACTGCTGGACCAAATTCAACAAAATTTGCTGTGCATGTTCCCTATCATATGTCAATTCAAGTTTGTTCAAATCAAGTTGACCCGCCCCTTGGTAAGACCATGCCCCAAAAGTGAGCCTAAATCTTAAAAAATCTTCTTCTCGTGAACCAGCAGTAGCAGAGACTTGATATTAGGTGTGCATCTTCCTTTTGAAGCTCTAGGGGCTATATTTGCCATCATTATGGGAGGGGCAAGAATTTTCGCCCCGCCCAAAATTTCTATTTTCCTAACCGAGATGCTGATTTGAACCAAATTTGATATGAGGTTTTATTGGGACATTAGTAGCTAATTTATGCCAAAAAAAAATTTCCTGTAGCCCCATGGGAACCGCAGGAGCTAAAAATAGAAAAAATTTAAAATGCCCATATCTCCAAAACTGTACTGAGAATTTTTATATGGTGTGAAGCTTCCTTAGGACCAACAGAATGGAATGGTAAAAAAAAATTGCTATCGGTTTTATCATAGGGTACTTTTTTGGGGACTTTGAAAAAGTGTTGAGTCAGCATTTTTAGCTCACCTGACTGAAAGTCAGGGTGAGCTTTTCTGATCGCTCTTCGTCCATCGTCCTGCATGAAGGTGGTGTTTGAGCCTCTTTCTCCTAAACCACTGGCCACATTTTAATTAAATTTAATTGAAGTAGTGGTTATATAGGGGCATTTTGATTTTTATGCAAATTAGGTTTCGGCTCATATTGAGCAGAGGGGTGGTGAAAAAATGCCCAAATTTTTTGTAAATCTTCTTCTAATGAACCACCCGTAGCGGAGACTTGATATGTGGTATACAGAGTCCTTTTGAGGTTTAGAATCAAGATGGTTCAAGAGAAGTTTGTCGGGCATTATTTGCCTTCGTTATGGGACGGGCAAAAATTTTGGCCTAAAATTTCTATTTTCAGAACCGTGAGGTCGATTTGAACCAAATTGATATGAGGTGATAATGGGTCATAAGCAGTTGATTGATGCAAAAAAAATTTTTTCTCATTGCCCGTGGGAACCTCGGGAGCTAAAAATAGGAAAAACCTTAAAACTGCCATATCTCCAAAACTACACAGCACAGAGAATTCTTATTTTGTATAACGCTTACTTTTATCCAGTAGAATAGAATGGTTAAAAAAAAATCCCTATCGGTTTGATCACTAGGTACGTTTTTCAGAACTTTGAAAAAGTGCTGAGTCAGCACTTTTTAACATTGTAGGCAATGTGAAAAACATTAAAAAATCTTCTTCTCCAGATCCAGCAAGCAGAATCTTTTGATATTTGGTATGCTACATTGTGGGGTGGATCTGATTCAAGTTGTTCAAATCGGCCCCCTGGGTATATATTTGGGCTCAGTATAGGAGCTCAAATTTGAACTAGTGCATTTCAGGCAAATTTCTTTAAAAATCTTCTTCTCTAGATCCAGCAGGCAGAATCTTTTGATAATGGGTATGCACCATGCTTAGGGGGTGAGATTCAAGTTTGTTCAAGTCAAGTCCCTGGGTTCATATTTGGGTTCACTGTGGTAGCCCGGATTATAACTAAGTTCCAAATGAGGAATATTCTTTAAAAGTCTTCTTCTTCAGATCCAGCAGTCGGAATGTTATGATATTTAGTGTGCAGCATCCTTAGGGGGGTGAGATTCAAGTTTGTTAAAGCCAAGTCCCTGGGTTCATATATGGGCTCCCTGTGGGAGCCCGGATTATAACTTAGTTCAATATGAGGAATATTCTTTAAAAATCTTTTTTTTTGTTAGATCCACTTGTCAGAATCTTTGGATATTTGGTGTAAGCTTTTCTTAGGAGGAGCAGATGCAACTTGTTGAAATCAATTCTCTGGGTTGATATTTAGGCTACCATGTCAGATGAGCGCCCTCAGTCCCCCTGGGGCCTCTTGTTTAACACTGTGGGTAATGGGGAAAACATTAAAGAATCTTCTTCTCCCAAACCACTGGTCCAAAGGATTTCATATTTCACATATAACATCATTGGAAGATTGATTCACATATTTCTTGAAATCTGTTCCCTGGCTGTATATTTGGGCTCTCTACGAGAGCCCAAATATTCAAATTAGTGCAATATGAGGAATATTCTTTAAAAAAACTCTTCTTCAGATGCCCCAATCACTGTCTTTTGATATTTGGTATGCAGCATCCTTAGGGGAGTGAGATTCAAGTTTGTTCAAGCCAACCCTCTGGGTTCATATTTGGGCTCACTGTGGGAGCCCGAATTATAGCTTAGTTCAATATGAGGAGTTTTCTTCAAAAATCTTCTTCACATCCACCAGTCAGAATCTTTTGATATTTGGAATACAATATCTTTAGGGTGGTGAGATATAAGTTATAAGTCCCTGGGTTCATATTTGGGCTTCCTGTGGGAGCCTGAATTGTACCAAAATTTGTGTTTTCCAAACTGAGAAGCCAATTTGAACCAAATTTGATATGAGGGCTTATTGGGTCATAAGTACCTAATTTATGCCAAAAACATTTTTCCTGTAACCCCATAGGAACTGCAGGCGCTAAAAATAGAAAAAATTTAAAACAACCATATCTCCAAAACTACACGGCACTGAGAATGTTTATTTTGAGTGAAGCTTCCTTAGAAACAGCAGGAAGGAATGGTGAAAAAAAGAATTGCCCCTGAAAAAATTTTTCAAGGGGGTATATAGTCGAGGTCTCCATGCTTCCGTCTGTCCGTATATTGTGGTGGTTCCCCGGGTGAGGGCTGTGATTCCCCAGGCTTTTGCCCTGATTCTGACCCAGTCCACGACCGCGATAGATGGGAGTATTCTCCGGCTGCTCGGTCTCTGCGGTTCGGTGACGGATCTCCTTCCTCTAGGTCGACTGCATGTCATAACTCTCCAACACTTTCTGCTCATTCGTTGGAGGCCAATTGTCGATTCTCTAGATCTGGTGCTTCAGTTACTGGCATCTCTTCATCGTCACCTTCATCCCTGGACAGATGTTCAGTGGATTATGCAGGGAGTTCTGTTGGACTTGCCCATATACAATCGTGTTCTGTCGGTAAATGCCAGCGATGTCGGATGGGGCACAACGTTGCATTCTCTAGGTCTTTCCCTTTATGGTGTATGGGACCAGAATCAAGCAGCTCTTCACATCAACCAGAAGGAGCTTCTTGCTCTTCTACAGAGTTAACAGCAGTCGATCCCCCACCTTTCGAATCATCAGGTCCTTCTGTTGTTCGACAATTCGACAATGGTCGCTTACATTTGGAACCAGGGTGGCACACACAGGGTTCTCATGTATGAATTGGCTCGGGATTTTCTACTGCTAGCTCAGGATGTCAATGCCGGGGTGGTGGTTCGACACATTCCCGGTTGTCTGAATGTCCTAGCCGACTCCCTGTCCCAACGTGACAGTGTCATTTCCACTGAGTGGATGCTTTACAAGGCAGTGTTCCAGTCACTTTGTGATCTCTGGGGTCGTCCCCACATCGATCTTTTTGTGACCCATTGGAACCATCAAGTGGACACTTTCATGTCCCTGTGTCCAGATCCTCTGGTTCTCGCTGTGGACGCTCCGTCAATCAATTGGAACAGTCTTGTCAGCTAAGCCTTCTCGCCAGGACCGATTCTGCCTCAGGTTCTAGCCAAGATACGAACCTGCAGTTGTCGAACCCCCTGCCTCCTCAGCAGGTGTGGATCAATCACCTCTGATCTCTGTTGGTGGCGGTTCTGACATGTCTCCCTCTACATCATGACCTTCTTTGTTAAGGTCACACGAGGAGGTTTCATGTCGACCTGACTTCATTGTGCCTTCACGCATATCTTTGTTGGGTCCTGTGTCTTTTCGTAGAGGTCTTTCGAGACAAGCAGTGGAGCGCATTTCTTAAAGGCGGCACTCCACTGGTTTAGCCTACATATCTAGGTGGAAGGTCTTCTGTTGATGGTGTGCTGATCACTCTTTTGATTATGCTGATCTTTCGGTAACACAGATTGGAGAGTTTCTGGTATATCTGTTTGATTCTCGGAGTCTCCAACCTGTTACCATCAAAGGGTACAGGTCCATGCTTTTAGAGACCTTTTTGTATGTGGGAAAGCGTCATATCGGCACTAATCCATACCTCTTCAAGCTTAGTCGGCACTTTTCTTTGGAAAAGCCTAGGATTTTGCAGCTTACCCCAAGATGGAATCTTTCTTGGGTGCTGCTTTGCTTGGTGGCAGGGAGGGGGATGTGCCGTTCAAACCTTTATCCCAGGTGGATATGTCTTTTCTCACATATAAGACGGCTTTTCTGATGGCGTTTGCCTCAGCCAGAAGGGTTAGTGAGCTTCACGCCCTCTCGGTTAATCCGACCTTTTTCAGGAGCTCTGCCAACAGTGTTACATTTACCACTGTTGCTCCTTTCTGGTCAAGAATTAGATGCCAGAAACTACTCAACCTCCTATCTGTATCAGGGCTTTTCCTTCTACTGATGGTAATCGCCCTTTGCTCTGTCCAGTTTGTGCAAAATCGTATTTATTTCAACCAGACGCAGTTGATTAGGAAAGGCAGGAATCAATTTTTTCTGTCTCTTATTCCTGGTTGACAGAAGATCTCTCCTGAATCCATTTCTCGATGGATTTGTCTTGCTATTTGTGCATCCTACACCCTTCTAGCAACTGACAATTGTATTACCAATCGTATTTTAGCCCCAGAGGTATGTGCCTTGTCTACCTTCTGGGCATATGCTAAGTCAAGTTGTTGGATGCTATGCAGGCAGCCTATTGGAGAAATGCTTCTACTTTCTCCACCTTCTATCTGTCAGTTGCAGGAGCAGTCTGAGGACCTTTTTTCCTTGGGCCCTCTTTCTTCTGCTCATTCTGTTGTCTACCCTAGCCATTAGCCTTCTTACAAGGTCAGTTCCAGCCATGTGCTTGGTTATTGTCCTTTCTGTCTGTGGGTCAAACAGAGCCATATGCCTCATATCTGATTGTCTTTTACTAATGTTTGTGATGCTATGGTTTTATAGGCCCAAGGAAGTCCTCTTCTGTCCATGGTTCCAGCACAGGTGGGTTGTGTGGGGTTTGATATGTGATTTCCTCCTCCTATTGTCGATTCAGCCTGTTGTAAACAGTTGTGAGGTAGGTTGATAAGAAATTTAAATTTCATAGTAAATTTCCTTCATTATTATACCTACCACAATTGTTTACTTATTAGGGTAAGAATCCTTCCTCATCGCTGATCACATAATTCCAATGTTGCCGAATTCAAATAGAATGACACATTGGTTATGTGTCTGTGTACTGATTCTAGAAGGCATGGATATAGTACAAGGAGAAGAGTGTCCTCTACTGGGTGTGTGTCGGTTGCACACGACCCAGTTTTGGCTTATTTTTTCTTGGTGCTTTTACACCACTTTTCTTTCCCAAATCGCTTGTAAAAGAAGAAAATAGAGAGTATATTTCTGAGTTACGTATTTACACTGGAGTGCAAGTATGTGCCTAAATGCTAGTGCACAATGTGTCATATTGTGCCTTTTCACATAAGCACATATCAGCACATCCAGCATGTGTCGATGTGGTAGTACACAATGTGTCACATTGTGCCTTTTCACATAAGCAGATATTGGCACATCCAGCATGTGCTTTTGTGCTGCATGTAATGTGTAGAATAGAAGATAAACACGTCTCGGGAAGTCAAAATAAATAGAACAAAGAAGTCATAACAAACAGCTTGTTGATACATAGGTAGAAACCGAGAATTTACTGGGAAATCAAAGTAAACAATTATGGGTATGGGTTTTTTTGTGGTAATTCTACAAAGTAAATATGGATTCTGTGGAAATCTGAACCAGAAAAACTACATTAGTTGAATCAAACTTACCCCAGGCCCCATCATGGTAAGGCAGTCCTAAAAAGGATTTTGGTGGTTTGGAGGGATTGTCGGGTCTATTTGCATAATTCTGTGAATTGGGGGACTACTCTTTTACAAAGGAACATATCCTCCGAACATACCCCTATCCTATAAGAAGTCCTTGGGTAACATGGCAACTATATACTACCATGGTAACCAAGATGGCTGCCTCCTGTATACAAAATGGACTACGGAAACACATATCACCCCAGCAACATGTGTTGCGTATGCGCACTTACACCACGTATCACTATGGGGATGAAATCACAACATGGCCACTCACACAGGTTACCATGACAACAGAACATGATGCAACTGGGTCATGTGACTATGATGTCACATAAGATCCGGCAGATGTGGGGTGAAACATATGAAACATACTACTCCTGTCTCTGATCCTTGGGAAGCTCTCTCAGAGACCTTAACAAGGGTCAGGTGCAGGTGTTATTAGTCTGGGTTAGAATGGTTAACGGGCTTGTATACAATCGCCATAGATAACGAAAATAGTTTTGGACAAAATAGGTAAAGTGCTTGAGAATTCTCAGTACATGTCCTTGAAAGTTCAGGATTTTTTTCCTCCAGAGGTACATGAACCCTGTCAGTAGGAACTTTAGGACCCCACATGTAGTATGATGACCTGTCATCCATGAGCATGAAATTTCCTTGTTGGTTCCTCATATTTTTACTTGACTAACAAGTGGGGGTATGCACAGATGTACACCCTTTGTAAGAATATGCACCTTGTAATTCAGTTAATGTCACAAAACTTGCTTAAATGGCGATTTACGTCAAAAATGTCAAAATGTATACTTTGCACCATCCAAAGGAACATTCATGCAGTTTCCACAGGCCTGTGATGCAGGAAACTACAAAACATGTTGCAAACAAGATCCATTTTTTGCTATCAGTTTTCTTAAATATTGAATGCTTTTTATTACAAATATGAATGATCAGTGTTGCATGGCAAAGGAAAGTCTAATCTTGAATGGTGTCACTGATTGAACCAACAGGCCCAACTCAGATGGAAACATCAATCAGTCATTCTCTTATGTTTGACTTGTTGGGAGCTACATTAATTTAAGTTGTCACAATTTAATTACAAAATGTATTTATCAATAGGTTTTTTCGAAAAACTGATTGGTGAGGATGCATAGACAACTAACTGTAACAGAAGAAATCGAGATTAAGAATACATAATGCCTCTGAATGAAATGCACTTAAAATTGTTTACAGAGTTATGTCCCTTTTCATGAAACTTATCAATTGCATTGAGGTTTGGATTTGAATCACCAGTTAAGACTAAACATGCACCAAATTCCCCCTCCCTCTCCCTGCCCCCAAGCAAAGCTGCACCCAAGAGAGATTCCATCTTTGGGTAAGCTGCAAAATCCTAGGCCTTTTCAAAGAAAAGTGCCGAATAAGCTTGGACAGGTATGATTAGTGCCATTAGGATGCTTTCACACATACAAAAAGGTCTCGAAAAGCATGCACCTGTACCCTTTGATGATAACAGGTTGGAGACCCGAAGAATCAAAAACTCACCAATCTGTGTTATCGAAGGATCAGCATAATCAGCAGAGTGATCGGCACACCATCGAGAGAAGACCTTCTACTTTGCCGCATAGGCAAAACCAGTGGATTGCCGCCTCAAAGAAGAAATGGACTCCACTGTTCATCTCGAAAAACCTCTACGAGGAGACAGGTCCTGACAAAGATATTTGTGTCGACACAATGAAATCGGATCTACATGAAACCTCCATGTTTGACCATGGCAAAGAAGGTCGCGACGTAGAGGGACACGTGTCAGACCTGCCGCCAACATACAGCGGAGCTGATTGATCCACACCCTCTGAGGTGACAGTGGAGTGATCAGAATGATTCAACAACTGCAGGTTCGTATCTTGGTTATAACCTGAGGCAGAATCGGACCTAGTGGGAAGGTGTAGCCTACAGGCCCATTCCAAACGAGTGACAGAGCATCCACGGCGAAAGCCAGAGGATCTGGACACAGGGACACGAAAGTGTCCACCTGATCATTCCAATGGGGTGCAAAAAGATCATTCCAATGGGGCGCAATAATGACCGACTTGGGCTTGGAAAGCCTGAGGGAGGAGAAGTCCTAATCCAAGACCGTCAACCTCTGGCGGGCCGACAGATTTGGGGATTCGTAGGAACGATAATGCACAGGAGGCAAAAAGGTGACCTTTTTTCCTTGGGCCCTCTTTCTTCTGCTCATTCTGTTGTCTACCCTAGCCATTAGACTTCTTACAAGGTCAGTTCCAGCCATGTGTTTGGTTATTGTCCTTTTTTTTTGTCTGTGTGTCAAAGAGAGCCATATTCCTCAAATCTGATTGTCTTTTACTAATGTTTGTGATGCTATGGTTTTATAGGCCTAGGGAAGTCCTTTTCTGTCCACGGTTCCAACACAGGTGGGTTGTGTGGGGTTTGGTTATGTGATTTCCTCCTCCTATTGTCGATTCAGACTGTTGTAAACAGTTGTAAGGTAGGTTGATAAGAAATTTAAATTTGATAGTAAATTTCCTTTCTTATTATACATACCACAATTGTTTACATGGAGACCTTCAGTTTTCTTATTCGGGTAAGAATCCTTCCTCATCGCTGATCTCATAAGTCCAATGTTGGTGAATTCAAATAGAATGACACATTGGCTATGTATTTGTGTACTGGTTCCGGAAGGCGTGGATTAGTACAAGGAGAAGAGTGTCCTCTACTGGGTGTGCGCCGGTCGCACACGACCGAATTTTGGCTTATTTTTTCTTAGTGATTTTACAACACTTTTCTTTCCCAAATCGCTTGGAAAAGAAGAAAATAGAGAGTATATTTCCGAGTTATGGACTTCCACTGTAGTGCAAATATGTGCCTAAATGTTAGTGCACAATGTGTCACATTGTGCCTTTTCACATAAGCACATATCAGCACATCCAGCATGTATTGGTGTGCTAGTGCACAATGTGTCACATTGTGCCTTTTCACATAAGCTCATATTGGCACATCCAGCATGTGCTTTTGTGCTGCATGTAATGTGTACAATAGAAGATAAACACGTCTAGGGAAGTCAAAAGTCATAACAGCTTGTTGATACATAGGTAGAAACCGAGAATTTACTGGGAAATTAGAGTGAAGTAAACAATAATGGATCTTGGTTTTTTTGTGGTAATTCTACGAAGTAAATATGGATTCTGTGGAAATCTGAACCAGAAAAACTACTCTAGTTGAATCGAACTTACCCCATGCCCCACCACGGTATGGCGGTCCGAAAAATGATTTTGGTGGTTTGGAGGGATTGTCGGGTCTATTTGGGTAATTCTATGAATTGGGGACTACTCTTTTACAAAGGAACATAACCTCCGAATATACCCCTATCCTATAAGAAGTCTTTGGTTAACATAGCAACTACATGCTACCATAGAAACCAAGATGGCTGTCTCCTGTATACAAAATGGACTACGGAAACACATATCACCCTAACAACACGTGTTGCGTATGCGCACTTTCACCATGTATCCCTATGGGGTGACATCACAACATGGCCACTCACACAGGTTTCCATGACAACACAACATGATGCTACTGGGTCATGTGACTATGATGTCACATAAGATCCGGCAGATGTGGGGTGAAACATATGAGACATACTACTCCTGACTCTGATCCTTGGGAAGCTCACAGTGAGCTTAACAAGAGTCAGGTGTAGGTGTTATTGGTCTGGGTTAGAATGGTTAACGGGCGTGTATACATCACCATAGATAACGAAAATAGTTTTGGACAAAATAGGGAAAGTGCTTGAGAATTCTCAGTACATGTCCTTGAAAGTTCAGGATTTTTTTCCTTCAGAGGTACATGAACCCTGTCAGTAGGAACATTAGGACCCCCACATGTAGTTTGATGACCTGTCATCCATCAGCATGAAATTTCCTTGTTGGTTCATCATATTTTCACTTGACTAGCAAGTGGGGGTATGCACAGATGTACACCTTTTGTGAGAATATGCACCTTGTAATTCAGTTAATGTCACAAAACTTGCTTAAATGGCGATTTACGTCAAAAATGTCAAAATGTATACTTTGCACCATCCAAAGGAACATTCATGCAGTTTCCACAGGCCTGTGATGCAGGAAACTACAAAACATGTTGCAAACAAGATCCATTTTTGCTATCAGTTTTCTTAAATACTGAATGCTTTTTATTATACGCCCGTTTGAAAAACGGGACGTATTATAGTATGGCGTTGTCCGTCCGTCTGTCCGTCCGTCCGTCCGTCCATCCGTCCGTCCGTCCGTCCATCCGTCCGTTTGGTTTCCGAACAATAACTTTAGTATTTGTTTTCCGATCGGCTCCAAATATGGTATGTGGTTTAATCACAACAAAATACAGCTCAAGTTCGAATATGGGGTCGGTCCGAACATTTTTCGCCTGAATTATGGCCCCAGTTGGACTTAGAATTCGTCAAATATTTGGTTTCCGGATGATAACTTTAGTATTTGTTTTCCGATCGGCTCCAAATGTGGTACGTGGTTTAATCACAACAAAATACAGGTCAAGTTCGAATATGGGGTCGGTCCGTACATTTTTTGCCTGAATTATGGCCCCAGTTGGACTTAGAATTCGTCAAATATTTGGTTTCCGGATGATAACTTTAGTATTTGTTTTCCGATCGGCTCCAAATTTGGTATGTGGTTTAATCACAACAAAATACAGGTCAAGTTCGAATATGGGTCGGTCCGAACATTTTTCGCCTGAATTATGGCCCCTGTTGGACTTAGAATTCGTCAAATATTTGGTTTCCGGATGATAACTTTAGTATTTGTTTTCCGATCGGCTCCAAATTTGGTGTGTGGTTTAATCAGAACAAAATACAGGTCAAGTTCGAATATGGGGTCGGTCTGAACAATTTTTGCCTGAATTATGGCCCCTGTTGGACTTAGAATTCGTCAAATATTTGGTTTCCGGATGATAACTTTAGTATTTGTTTTCCGATCGGCTCCAAACTTGGTATGTGGTTTAATCACAACAAAATACAGGTCAAGTTCGAATATGGGGTCGGTCTGAACAATTTTTGTCTGAATTATGGCCCCTGTTGGACTTAGAATTCTTCGTCAAATATTTGATTTCCGGATGATAACTTTAGTATTTGTTTTTCGATTGGCTTCAGACTTGTTAGTCTTTTTCTCAAATGACTGAAAAATTTAGTCATTTCACAAAATCACTGATTTCAAAGTCTGACCGTAAAATATATATATATGCCAGTATAAATTTCTCGCACTCTAAAAAAATTGCAAATGTGTTAAAATGGTACAATTTGAACAGTTCACGGGCATATGATGCAATGCCCAGCCGTGCTCTTGTTACAAATATGAATGATCAGTGTTGCATGGCAAAGGAAAGTCTAATCTTGAATGGTTTCACTGATTGAACCAACAGACCCAACTCAGATGGAAACATCAATCAGTCATTCTCTTATGTCTGACCTGTTGGGAGCTACAATAATTTAAGTTGTCACAATTTAATTACAAAATGTATTTATCAATAGGTTTTTTCGAAAAACTGATTGGTGAGGATGCATAGACAACTAACTGTATCAGAAGAAATCAAGATTAAGAAAACATAATGCCGCTGAATGAAATGCACTTGAAATTGTTTACAGAGTTATATCCCTTCTCATGAAACTTATCAATTGCATTGAGGTTTGGATTTGAATCACCAGTTCAGACTAAACATACACCAAATTCCCCCTCCCTCTCCCTGCCCTCAAGCAAAGCAGCACCCAAGAGAGATTCCATCTTGGGGTAAGCTGCAAAATCCTAGGCCTTTTCAAAGAAAAGTGCTGAGTAAGCTTGGACAGGTACGGATTAGTGCCATTAGGATGCTTTCCCACATACAAAAAGGTCTCGAAAAGCATGCACCTGTACCCTTTGATGATAACAGGTTGGAGACCCGAAGAATCAAAAACTCTCCAATCTGTGTTATCGAAGGATCAGAATAATCAACAGAGTGATCAGCACATCATCGAGAGAAGACCTTCCACTTAGCTGCATAGGCTAAACCAGTGGATTGCCACCCCGAAGAAGAAATGGACTCCACTGTTCATCTCGAAAAACCTCAACGAGGAGACAGGTCCTGACAAATATATGTGTGAAGACACAATGAAGTCGGGTCTACATGAAACCTCTGTGTTTGACCATGACAAAGAAGGTTGCGACGTAGTGGGATACGTGTCAGACCTGCCACCAACATAGAGCGGAGCTGATTGATCCACACCCTCTGAGATGACAGGGGAGTGATCAGAATGATTCAACAACTGCAGGTTCATATTTTGGCTAGAACCTGAGGCAGAACCGGACCTAGTGGGAAGGTGTAGCATACAGGCCCATTCCAATCGAGTGACAGAGCATCCACGGCAAAAGCCAGAGGAGCTAGACACAGGGACACCAAAGTGACCACCTGATCATTCCAATGGGGTGCAAAAAGATCATTCCAATGGGGCGCAATAATGACCGACTTGGGCTTGGAAAGCCTGAGGGAGGAGAAGTCTTGATCCAAGACCGTAACCCTCTGGCGGGCTGACAGATTGGCGGAATCGTAGGAACGATAATGCACAGGAGGCAAAAAGCTGTCAGCCTAGTGAAGAATGAAGTCTTCCTAGCCTTGGAACTCAGCTTTGAATCGCATGCTGCAAAAGCTTGGACCACTTGTTCCGACTGGTACGGTCGAAGACACCCAGAAGTATCCTGAACCAGTCTATTATTGCTCCCAAATTCAGCATGGAGATTTTCAGGTCACTTCCATTTCCCAGGGAGATTTCACTTCCAGCATCGACCTGCGAGTTGCTTACTTTCACGTTTCGATTCATCAGACATCTCGAAAGTATCTCAGGTTCGCTTTTCTGGGGTGAGTTTATCAGTTCAAGATCATATCTTTCAGCCACATCCTGGCTCCTTGGGCCTTCACCCGACTGATGTCGCATGTGATAGCCTTCCATTGCACACAATCCAAGGTAACTACTTCGGTGTATCTGGACGATATTCTCCAGAGGCACTTCAATGCTACTCTTCTGGAGTCAGATGTCAACACACTGTTGAGCCTGCTCACATTGCTGGGGTTCCGAGTCAATGAGGAGAAGTAGGACCTGGTCCCTTCTCAGTCGTTTTGTCATCTGAGGATGGACTTCTGCACACAGCTGTATATTGTGGCGGTTCCCCGGGTGAGGGCTGTGATTCCCCCGGCTTTCGCCCTGACTCTGTCCCAGTCCAGGACTGCGATAGCTGGGAGTATTCTCCGACGGCACGGTCTCTGCAGTTCGGTGATGGATTTCATTCCTCTAGGTCCGCTGCATGTCATAACTGTCCAGCACTTTCTGCTTCAGTCGTTGGAGGCCAATTGTCGATCCTCTAGATCTGGTGCTTCAGTTAGTTACTAGCATCTTTTCATCATCACCTTCTTCCCTGGACAGATGTTCGGTGGATTATGCAGTGAGTTCTGTTGGACTTGCCCATATGCGATCATGTTCTGTCGTCAGATGCCAGCGATTTCGGATGTGGCATGACGTTGGATTCTCTAGGTCTTTCCCTTTATGGTGTTTGGGACCAGAATCAAGCAGCTCTTCACATCAACCAGAAGGAGCTTCTTGCTCTTCTTCAGAGTTTCTGGCAGTGGATCCCCCACCTTTCGAATCGTCAGGTCCTTCTGTTGTTCAACAATTCGACAATGGTTGCTTACATTCGGAACCAGGGTGGCACACACCGGGTTCTCATGTATGAATTGGCTCGGGATTTTCTACTGCTAGCTCAGGATGTCAATGCCAGGGTGGTGGTTTGACACATTCTCGGTCATCTGAATGTCCTAGTCGACTCCCTGTCCCGAAGTGACAGGGTCATTTCCTCTGAGTGGATGCTTTACAGGGCAGTGTTGCAGTCGCTTTGCGATCTCTGGGGTCGTCCCCACATCGATCTTGTTGCGACCTGCTGAAACCATCAAGTGGACACTTTTGTGTCCCTGTGTCCAGATCCTGTGGCTCTCGCCGTGGACACTCTGTCAATCGATTGGAACAGTCTTGTCGGCTAAGCCTTCTCACCAGGGCGGATTCTGCCTCAAGTTCTAGCCAAGATACAAACCTGCAGTTGGCGAATCATTCTGTTTGCACCCCTGTTGCCTCAGCGGGTGTGGATCAATCACCTCCGCTCTCTGTTGTGTGCGGTTCTTACATGTCTCCCTCTACATCACAACCTTCTTTGTTAAGGTCACATGAGAAGGTTTCATGTCGACGTGACTTCATTGTGCCATTATGCATATCTTTGTTGGGTCCTGTCTCTTTTCGTAGAGGTTTTTCGAGATGAGCAGTGGAGCGCATTTCTTCTTCAAGGTGGCACTCCACTGGTTTAGCCTGTGGCTGGGTGGAAGGTCTTCTGTTGATGGTGTGCTGATCACTCTGTTGAATATGCTGATCCTTTGGTAACACAAATTGGAGAGTTTCTGGTATATTTGTTTCATTCTCGGAGTCTCCAAAATGTTACTGTCAAAGGGTAGAGGTCCATGCTTTTGGAGACCTTTTCGTATGTGGGAAAGCGTCATATCGGCACTAATCCATACCTCTCTAAGCTTAGTCGGCACTTTTCTTTGGAAAGGCCTTGGAATTTGCAGCTTATCCCAAGATGGAATCTTTCTTGGGTGCTGCTTTGCTTGGTGGCAGGGAGGGGTGGGGGGGGGGGGGTGTGCCATTCAAACCTTCATCCCATGTGGATATGTGTTTTCTCACATACAAGACGGCTTTTCTGATGGCGTTTGCCTCTGCAAGAAGGGTTAGTGAGCTTCACGCCCTCGGTTGATCCGGCCTTCTTCAGGAGCTCCGCCAACAGTGTTACATTTACCACTGATTGCTCCTTTCTGGTCAAGAATTAGATGCCAGAAACTACTCCACCTCCTATCTGTATCAGGGCTCTTCCTTCTACTGATGGTAATCACCCTTTGCTCTGTCCAGTTTGTGCAAAATCGCATTTATTTCAACCAGACGCAGTTGATTAGGAAAGGCAGGAAACAATTTTTTCTGTCTCTTTTTTCTGGTCGACAGAAGATCTCTCCTGAATCCATTTCTCGATGGATTTTTCTTGCTATTCACGCATCCTTCACTGTTCTAGCAACTGACAATTGTATTACCAATCGTATTTTTGTCCACGAGGTATGTGCCTTGTCTTCCTCCTGGGCTTATGCTAACTCTGTCAAGTTGTTGGATGCTATGCAGGCAGCCTATTGGAGAAATGCTTTTACTTTCTCCACCTTCTATCTGTGTCAGTTGCAGAAGCAGTCTGAGGACCTTTTTTCCTTGGGCCCTCCTTCTTCTGCTCATTCTGTTGTCTACCCTAGCCATTAGACTTCTTACAAGGTCAGTTCCAGCCATGTGTTTGGTTATTGTCCTTTCTGTCTGTGTGTCAAACAGAGCCATATTCCTCAAATCTGATTGTCTTTTACTAATGTTTGTGATGCTATGGTTTTATAGGCCTAGGGAAGTCCTCTTCTATCCACCGTTCCAGCACAGGTGGGTTGTGTGGGGTTTGGTTATGTGATTTCCTCCTCCTATTGTCGATTCAAACTGTTGCAAACAGTTGTAAGGTAGGTTGATAAGAAATTTAAATTTGATAGTAAATTTCCTTTCTTATTATACATACGACAATTGTTTATATGGAGACCTTCCGTTTTCTTATTCGGGTAAGAATCCTTCCTCATCGCTGATCTCATAAGTCCAATGTTGGCGAATTCAAATAGAATGACACATTGGCTATGTATTTGTGTACTGGTTCCGGAAGGCGTGGATTAGTACAAGGAGAAGAGTGTCCTCTACTGGGTGTGCGCCGGTCGCACACGACCCAATTTTGGCTTATTTTTTCTTGGTGATTTTACAACACTTTTCTTTCCCAAATCGCTTGGAAAAGAAGAAAATAGAGAGTATATTTCCGAGTTATGGACTTCCACTGTAGTGCAAACATGTGCCTAAATGCTAGTGCACAATGTGTCACATTGTGCCTTTTCACATAAGCACATATCAGCACATCCAGCATGTATCGATGTGTTAGTGCACAATGTGTCACATTGTGCCTTTTCACATAAGCACATATTGGCACATCCAGCATGTGCATTGTGCTGCATGTAATGTGTACAAGAGAAGATAAACACGTCTAGGGAAGTCAAAAGTCATAACAGCTTGTTGATACCTAGGTAGAAACCGAGAATTTACTGGGAAATTAGAGTGAAGTAAACAATTATGGATCTTGGTTTTTTTGTGGTAATTCTACGAAGTAAATATGGATTCTGTGGAAATCTGAACCAGAAAAACTACACTAGTTGAATCGAACTTACCCCATGCCCCACCACAGTATGGCGGTCCTAAAAATGATTTTGGTGGTTTGGAGGGATTGTCGGGTCTATTTGGGTAATTCTATGAATCAGGGACTACTCTTTTACAAAGGAACATAACCTCCGAACATACCCCTATCCTATAAGAAGCCTTTGGTTAACATAGCAACTACATGCTACCATAGAAACCAAGATGGCTGCCTCCTGTATACAAAATGGACTATGGAAACACATATCACCCTAACAAAACGTGTTGCGTATGCGCACTTACAACATGTATCCCTATGGGGTGACATCACAACATGGCCACTCACACAGGTTTCCATGACAACACAACATGATGCTACTGGGTCATGTGACTATGATGTCACATAAGATCCGACAGATGTGGGGTGAAACATATGAGACATACTACTCCTGACTCTGATCCTTGGGAAGCTCTCAGTGAGCGTAACAAGGGTCAGGTGTAGGTGTTATTGGTCTGGGTTAGAATGGTTAACGGGCGTATATACATGACCATAGATAACGAAAATTTTGGACAAAATAGGGAAAGTGCTTGAGAATTCTCAGTACATGTCCTTGAAAGTTCAGGATTTGTTTCCTCCAGAGGTACATGAACCCTGTCAGTAGGAACATTAGGACCCCCACATGTAGTTTGATGACCTGTCATCCATCAGCATGAAATTTCCTTGTTGGTTCCTCATATTTTCACTTAACTAGCAAGTGGGGGTATGCACAGATGTGCACCCTTTGTGAGAATATGCACCTTGTAATTCAGTTAATGTCACAAAACTTGCTTAAATGGCAATTTACGTCAAAAATGTCAAAATGTATACTTTGCACAATCCAAAGGAACTTTCATGCAGTTTTCACAGGCCTGTGATGCAGGAAACTACAAAACATGTTGCAAAAAGATCCATTTTTGCTATCAGTTTTCTTAAATATTGAATGCTTTTTATTACAAATATGAATGATCAGTGTTGCATGGCAAAGTGAAGTCTAATCTTGAATGGTTTCACTGATTGAACCAACAGACCCAACTCAGATGGAAACATCAATCAGTCATTCTCTTATGTCTGACCTGTTGGGAGCTACAATAATTTAAGTTGTCACAATTTAATTACAAAATGTATTTATCAATAGGTTTTTTCGAAAAAATGATTGGTGAGGATGCATAGACAACTAATTGTATCAGAAGAAATCAAGATTAAGAAAACATAATGCCTCTGAATGAAATGCACTTGAAATTGTTTACAGAGTTATGTCCCTTTTCATGAAACTTATCAATTGTATTGAGGTTTGGATTTGAATCACCAGTTCAGACTAAACATGCACCAAATTCCCCCTCCCTCTCCCTGCCCTCAAGCAAAGCAGCACCCAAGAGAGATTCCATCTTGGGGTAAGCTGCAAAATCCTAGGCCTTTTCAAAGAAAAGTGCTGAATAAGCTTGGACAGGTATGGATTAGTGCCAATAGGATGCTTTCCCATATACAAAAAGGTCTCGAAAAGCATGCACCTGTACCCTTTGATGATAACAGGTTGGAGACCCGAAGAATCAAAAGCTCTCCAATCTGTGTTATCGAAGGATCAGAATAATCAACAGAGTGATCAGCACACCATCGAGAGAAGATCTTCCACTTAGCCGCATAGGCTAAACCAGTGGATTGCCGCCTCAAAGAAGAAATGGACTCCACTGTTCATCTCGAAAAACCTCAACGAGGAGACAGGTCCTGACAAATATATGTGTGAAGACACAATGAAGTCGGGTCTACATGAAATCTCCGTGTTTGACCATGACAAAGAAGGTTGCGACGTAGTGGGACACGTGTCAGACCTGCCACCAACATAGAGCGGAGCTGATTGATCCACACCCTCTGAGATGACAGGGGAGTGATCAGAATGATTCAACAACTGCAGGTTCGTATCTTGGCTAGAACCTGAGGCAGAACCGGACCTAGTGGGAAGGTGTAGCTTACAGGCCCATTCCAATCGAGTGACAGAGCGTCCACGGCAAAAGCCAGAGGAGCTAGACACAGGGACACGAAAGTGTCCACCTGATCATTCCAATGGGGTGCAAAAAGATCATTCCAATGGGGCGCAATAATGACCGACTTGGGCTTGGAAAGCCTGAGGGAGGAGAAGTCTTGATCCAAGACCGTCAATCTCTGGAGGGCCGACAGATTGGCGGAATCGTAGGAACGATAATGCACAGGAGGCAAAAAGGTGTCAGCCTAGCGAAGAATGAAGTCTTCCTAGCCTTGGAACTCGGCTTTGAATCGCATGCTGCAAAAGCTTGGACCACTTGTTCCGACTGGTACGGTCGAAGACACCCAGAAGTATCCTGAACCAGTCTATTATTGCTCCCAAGTTCAGCATGGAGATTTTCAGGTAAGTTCCATTTCCCAGGGAGATTTCACTTCCAGCATCGACCTGCGAGTTGCTTACTTTCACGTTTCGATTCATCAGACATCTCGAAAGTATCTCAGGTTCGCTTTTCTGGGGTGAGTTTATCAGTTCAAGATCATGTCTTTCAGCCACATCCTGGCTCCTTGGGCCTTCACCCGACTGATGTCGCATGTGATAGCCTTCCAATGCACACAATCCAAGGTGACTACTTCGGTGTATCTGGACGATATTCTCCAGAGGCACTTCAATGCTACTCTTCTGGAGTCAGATGTCAACACACTGTTGAGCCTGCTCACATTGCTGGGGTTCCGAGTCAATGAGGAGAAGTAGGACCTGGTCCCTTCTCAGTCGTTTTGTCATCTGAGGATGGACTTCTGCACACAGCTGTATATTGTGGCGGTTCCCCGGGTGAGGGCTGTGATTCCCCCGGCTTTCGCCCTAACTCTGACCCAGTCCACGACTGCGATAGCTGGGAGTATTCTCCGACGGCGCGGTCTCTGCGGTTCGGTGATGGATCTCATTCCTCTAGGTCCGCTGCATGTCATAACTGTCCAGCACTTTCTGCTGCAGTCGTTGGAGGCCAATTGTCGATCCTCTAGATCTGGTGCTTCAGTTACTAGCATCTTTTCATCATCACCTTCTTCCCTGGACAGATGTTCGGTGGATTATGCAATGGGTTCTGTTGAATTTGCCCATATGCGATCATGTTCTGTCGTCAGATGCCAGCGATTTCGGATGGGGCATGACGTTGTATTCTCTAGGTCTTTCCCTTTATGGTGTTTGGGACCAGAATCAAGCAGCTCTTCACATCAACCAGAAGGAGCTTCTTGCTCTTCTTCAGAGTTTCTGGCAGTGGATCCCCCACCTTTCGAATCGTCAGGTCCTTCTGTTGTTCAACAATTTGACAATGGTCGCTTACATTCGGAACCAGGGTGGCACACACTGGGTTCTCATGTATGAATTAGCTCGGGATTTTCTACTGCTAGCTCAGGATGTCAATGCCAGGGTGGTGGTTTGATACATTCCCGGTCATCTGAATGTCCTAGCCGACTTCCTGTCCCGACGTGACAGGGTCATTTCCTCTGAGTGGATGCTTTACAGGGCAGTGTTGCAGTCGCTTTGCGATCTCTGGGGTCGTCCCCACATCGATCTTGTTGCGACCTGTTGAAACCATCAAGTGGACACTTTTGTGTCCCTGTGTCCAGATCCTGTGGCTCTTGCCGTGGACACTCTGTCAATTGATTGGAACAGTCTTGTCGGCTAAGCCTTCTCACCAGGGCAGATTCTGCCTCAAGTTCTAGCCAAGATACAAACCTGCAGTTGGCGAATCATTCTGTTTGCACCCCTGTTGCCTCAGCGGGTGTGGATCAATCACCTCCGCTCTCTGTTGTCTGCGGTTCTTACATGTCTCCCTCTACATCACAACCTTCTTTGTTAAGGTCACATGAGGAGGTTTCATGTCGACATGACTTCATTGTGCCATTATGCATATCTTTGTTGGGTCCTGTCTCTTTTCGTAGAGGTTTTTCGAGATGAGCAGTGGAGCGCATTTCTTCTTAAGGTGGCACTCCACTGGTTTAGCCTGTGGCTGGGTGGAAGGTCTTCTGTTGATGGTGTGCTGATCACTCTGTTGAATATGCTGATCCTTTGGTAACACAAATTGGAGAGTTTCTGGTATATTTGTTTGATTCTCGGAGTCTCCAAAACGTTACTGTCAAAGTGCACAGGTCCATGCTTTTGGAGACCTTTTCGTATGTGGGAAAGCATCATATCGGCACTAATCCATACCTCTCTAAGCTTAGTCGGCACTTTTCTTTGGAAAGGCCTTGGAATTTGCAGCTTACCCCAAGATGGAATCTTTCTTGGGTGCTGCTTTGCTTGGTGGCAGGGAGGGGTGGGGGTGGGGGTGTGTGCCATTCAAACCTTTATCCCATGTGGATATGTGTTTTCTCACATACAAGACGGCTTTTCTGATGGCGTTTGCCTCTGCCAGAAGGGTTAGTGAGCTTCACGCCCTCGGTTGATCCGGCCTTCTTCAGGAGCTCCGCCAACAGTGTTACATTTACCACTGATTGCTCCTTTCTGGTCAAGAATTAGATGCCAGAAACTACTCCACCTCCTATCTGTATCAGGGCTCTTCCTTCTACTGATGGTAATCACCCTTTGCTCTGTCCAGTTTGTGCAAAATCGCAATTATTTCAACCAGACGCAGTTGATTAGGAAAGGCAGGATACAATTTTTTCTGTCTCTTTTTTCTGGTCGACAGAAGATCTCTCCTGAATCCATTTCTCGATGGATTTTTCTTGCTATTCACGCATCCTTCACTGTTCTAGCAACTGACAATTGTATGACCAATCGTATTTTTGTCCACGAGGTATGTGCCTTGTCTTCCTCCTGGGCTTATGCTAACTCTGTCAAGTTGTTGGATGCTATGCAGGCAGCCTATTGGAGAAATGATTTTACTTTCTCCACCTTCTATCTGTGTCAGTTGCAGGAGCAATCTGAGGAGCTTTTTTCCTTGGGCCCTCTTTCTTCTACTCATTCTGTTGTCTACCCTAGCCATTAGACTTCTTACAAGGTCAGTTCCAGCCATGTGTTTGGTTATTGTGCTTTCTGTCTGTGTGTCAAACAGAGCCATATTCCTCAAATCTGATTGTCTTTTACTAATGTTTGTGATGCTATGGTTTTATAGGCCTAGGGAAGTCCTCTTCTGTCCACCGTTCCAGCACAGGTGGGTTGTGTGGGGTTTGGTTATGTGATTTCCTCCTCCTATTGTCGATTCAAACTGTTGTAAACAGTTGTAAGGTAGGTTGATAAGAAATTTAAATTTGATAGTAAATTTCCTTTCTTATTATACATACGACAATTGTTTATATGGAGACCTTCCGTTTTCTTATTCGGGTAAGAATCCTTCCTCATCGCTGATCTCATAAGTCCAATGTTGGCGAATTCAAATAGAATGACACATTGGCTATGTATTTGTGTACTGGTTCCGGAAGGCGTGGATTAGTACAAGGAGAAGAGTGTCCTCTACTGGGTGTGCGCCGGTCGCACACGACCAAATTTTGGCTTATTTTTTCTTGGTGATTTTACAACACTTTTCTTTCCCAAATCGCTTGGAAAAGAAGAAAATAGAGAGTATATTTCCGAGTTATGGACTTCCACTGTAGTGCAAACATGTGCCTAAATGCTAGTGCACAATGTGTCACATTGTGCCTTTTCACATAAGCACATATCAGCACATCCAGCATGTATCGATGTGCTAGTGCACAATATGTCACATTGTGCCTTTTCACATAAGCACATATTGGCACATCCAGCATGTGCTTTTGTGCTGCATGTAATGTGTACAATAGAAGATAAACACATCTAGGGAAGTCAAAAGTCATAACAGCTTGTTGATACATAGGTAGAAACCGAGAATTTACTGGGAAATTAGAGTGAAGTAAACAATAATGGATCTTGGTTTTTTTTGTGGTAATTCTACGAAGTAAATATGGATTCTGTGGAAATCTGAACCAGAAAAACTACACTAGTTGAATCGAACTTACCCCATGCCCCACCACGGTATGGCGGTCCTAAAAATGATTTTGGTGGTTTGGAGGGATTGTCGGGTCTATTTGGGTAATTCTATGAATCGGGGACTACTCTTTTACAAAGGAACATAACCTCCGAACATACCCCTATCCTATAAGAAGTCTTTGGTTAACATAGCAACTACATGCTACCATAGAAACCAAGATGGCTGCCTCCTGTATACAAAATGGACTATGGAAACACATATCACCCTAACAAAATGTGTTGCGTATGCGCACTTACAACATGTATCCCTATGGGGTGACATCACAACATGGCCACTCACACAGGTTTCCATGACAACACAACATGATGCTACTGGGTCATGTGACTATGATGTCACATAAGATCCGACAGATGTGGGGTGAAACATATGAGACATACTACTCCTGACTCTGATCCTTGGGAAGCTCTCAGTGAGCGTAACAAGGGTCAGGTGTAGGTGTTATTGGTCTGGGTTAGAATGGTTAACGGGCGTATATACATGACCATAGATAACAAAAATTTCGGACAAAATAGGGAAAGTGCTTGAGAATTCTCAGTACATGTCCTTGAAAGTTCAGGATTTGTTTCCTCCAGAGGTACATGAACCCTGTCAGTAGGAACATTAGGACCCCCACATGTAGTTTGATGACCTGTCATCCATCAGCATGAAATTTCCTTGTTGGTTCCTCATATTTTCACTTAACTAGCAAGTGGGGGTATGCACAGATGTGCACCCTTTGTGAGAATATGCACCTTGTAATTCAGTTAATGTCACAAAACTTGCTTAAATGGCAATTTACGTCAAAAATGTCAAAATGTATACTTTGCACAATCCAAAGGAACATTCATGCAGTTTTCACAGGCCTGTGATGCAGGAAACTACAAAACATGTTGCAAAAAGATCCATTTTTGCTATCAGTTTTCTTAAATATTGAATGCTTTTTATTACAAATATGAATGATCAGTGTTGCATGGCAAAGTGAAGTCTAATCTTGAATGGTTTCACTGATTGAACCAACAGGCCCAACTCAGATGGAAACATCAATCAGTCATTCTCTTATGTCTGACCTGTTGGGAGCTACAATAATTTAAGTTGTCACAATTTAATTACAAAATGTATTTATCAATAGGTTTTTTCGAAAAAATGATTGGTGAGGATGCATAGACAACTAACTGTATCAGAAGAAATCAAGATTAAGAAAACATAATGCCTCTGAATGAAATGCACTTGAAATTGTTTACAGAGTTTTGTCCCTTTTCATGAAACTTATCAATTGCATTGAGGTTTGGATTTGAATCACCAGTTCAGACTAAACATGCACCAAATTCCCCCTCCCTCTCCCTGCCCTCAAGCAAAGCAGCACCCAAGAGAGATTCCATCTTGGGGTAAGCTGCAAAATCCTAGGCCTTTTCAAAGAAAAGAGCTGAATAAGCTTGGACAGGTACGGATTAGTGCCAATAGGATGCTTTCCCATATACAAAAAGGTCTCGAAAAGCATGCACCTGTACCCTTTGATGATAACAGGTTGGAGACCCGAAGAATCAAAAGCTCTCCAATCTGTGTTATCGAAGGATCAGAATAATCAACAGAGTGATCAGCACACCATCGAGAGAAGACCTTCCACTTAGCCGCATAGGCTAAACCAGTGGATTGCCGCCTCAAAGAAGAAATGGACTCCACTGTTCATCTCGAAAAACCTCGACGAGGAGACAGGTCCTGACAAATATATGTGTGAAGACAAAATGAAGTCGGGTCTACATGAAATCTCCGTGTTTGACCATGACAAAGAAGGTTGCGACGTAGTGGACACGTGTCAGACCTGCCACCAACATAGAGCAGAGCTGATTGATCCACACCCTCTGAGATGACAGGGGAGTGATCAGAATGATTCAACAACTGCAGGTTCGTATCTTGGCTAGAACCTGAGGCAGAACCGGACCTAGTGGGAAGGTGTAGCTTACAGGCCCATTCCAATCGAGTGACAGAGCGTCCACGGCAAAAGCCAGAGGAGCTAGACACAGGGACACCAAAGTGTCCACCTGATCATTCCAATGGGGTGCAAACAGATCATTCCAATGGGGCGCAATAATGACCGACTTGGGCTTAGACAGCCTGAGGGAGGAGAAGTCTTGATCCAAGACCGTCAACCTCTGGAGGGCCGACAGATTGGCGGAATCGTAGGAACGATAATGCACAGGAGGCAAAAAGGTGTCAGCCTAGTGAAGAATGAAGTCTTTCTAGCATTGGAACTCAGCTTTGAATCGCATGCTGCAAAAGCTTGGACCACTTGTTGCGACTGGTACAGTCGAAGGCACCCAGAAGTATCCTGAACCAGTCTATTATTGCTCCCAAGTTCAGCATGGAGATTTTCAGGTCAGTACCATTTCCCAGGGAGATTTCACTTCCAGCATCGACCTGCGAGTTGCTTACTTTCACGTTTTGACTCACCAGACATCTCAAAAGTATCTCAGGTTCGCTTTTCTGGGGCTAGTTTACCAGTTCAAGATCATGTCTTTCAGCCACATCCTGGCTCCTTGGGCCTTCACCCGACTGATGTCGCATGTGATAGACTTCCATTGCACACAATCCAAGGTGACTACTTCGGTGTATCTGGACAATATTCTCCAGAGGCACTTCAATGCTACTCTTCTGGAGTCAGATGTCAACACACTGTTGAGCCTGCTCACATTGCTGGGGTTCCGAGTCAATGAGGAGAAGTCGGACCTGGTCCCTTCTCAGTCGTTTTGTCATCTGAGGATGGACTTCTGCACACAGCTGTATATTGTGGCAGTTCCCTGGGTGAGGGCTGTGATTCCCCCGGCTTTCGCCCTGACTCTGACCCAGTCCATGACTGCGATAACTGGGAGTATTCTCCGGCTGCACGGTCTCTGCGGTTCGGTGATGGATCTCATTCCTCTAGGTCCGCTGCATGTCATAACTGTCCAGCACTTTCTGCTTCAGTCGTTGGAGGCCGATTGTCGATCCTCTAGATCTGGTGCTTCAGTTACTAGCATCTTTTCATCATCACCTTCTTCCCTGCACAGATCTTCGGTGGATTATGCAGTGAGTTCTGTTGGACTTGCCCATATGCGATCATGTTCTGTCGTCAGATGCCAGTGATTTCGGATGTGGCATGACGTTGTATTCTCTAGGTCTTTCCCTTTATGGTGTTTGGGACCAGAATCAAGCAGCTCTTCACATCAACCAGAAGGAGCTTCTTGCTCTTCTTCAGAGTTTCTGGCAGTGGATCCCCCACCTTTCGAATCGTCAGGTCCTTCTGTTGTTCAACAATTCGACAATGGTCGCTTACATTCGGAACCAGGGTGGCACACACTGGGTTCTCATGTATGAATTAGCTCGGGATTTTCTACTGCTAGCTCAGGATGTCAATGCCAGGGTGGTGGTTTGATACATTCCCGGTCATCTGAATGTCCTAGCCGACTTCCTGTCCCGACGTGACAGGGTCATTTCCTCTGAGTGGATGCTTTACAGGGCAGTGTTGCAGTCGCTTTGCGATCTCTGGGGTCGTCCCCACATCGATCTTTTTGTGACCCGTTGAAACCATCAAGTGGACACTTTTGTGTCCCTGTGTCCAGATCCTGTGGCTCTTGTCGTGGACACTCTGTCAATCGATTGGAACAGTCTTGTCGGCTAAGCCTTCTCACCAGGGCGGATTCTGCCTCAAGTTCTAGCCAAGATACAAACCTGCAGTTGGCGAATCATTCTGTTTGCACCCCTGTTGCCTCAGCGGGTGTGGATCAATCACCTCCGCTCTCTGTTGTCTGCGGTTCTTACATGTCTCCCTCTACATCACAACCTTCTTTGTTAAGGTCACATGAGGAGGTTTCATGTCGACGTGACTTCATTGTGCCATTATGCATATCTTTGTTGGGTCCTGTCTCTTTTCGTAGAGGTTTTTCGAGATGAGCAGTGGAGCGCATTTCTTCAACGCGGCACTCCACTGGTTTAGCCTGTGGCTGGGTGGAAGGTCTTCTGTTGATGTGTGCTGATCACTCTGTTGAATATGCTGATCGTTTGGTAACACAAATTGGAGAGTTTCTGGTATATTTGTTTGATTCTCGGAGTCTCCAAAATGTTACTGTCAAAGGGTACAGGTCCATGCTTTTAGAGACCTTTTCGTATGTGGGAAAGCGTCATATCGGCACTAATCCATACCTCTCTAAGCTTAGTCGGCACTTTTCTTTGGAAAGGCCTTGGAATTTGCAGCTTACCCCAAGATGGAATCTTTCTTGGGTGCTGCTTTGCTTGGTGGCAGGGAGGGGTGGGGGGGGGGGGGTGTGCCATTCAAACCTTTATCCCTTGTGGGTATGTGTTTTCTCACATACGAGATGGCTTTTCTGATGGCGTTTGCCTCTGTCAGAAGGGTTAGTGAGCTTCACGCCCTCGGTTGATCCGGCCTTCTTCAGGAGCTCCGCCAACAGTGTTACATTTACCACTGATTGCTCCTTTCTGGTCAAGAATTAGATGCCAGAAACTACTCCACCTCCTATCTGTATCAGGGCTCTTCCTTCTACTGATGGTAATCACCCTTTGCTCTGTCCAGTTTGTGCAAAATCGCAATTATTTCAACCAGACGCAGTTGATTAGGAAAGGCAGGAAACAATTTTTTCTGTCTCTTTTTTCTAGTCGACAGAAGATCTCTCCTGAATCCATTTCTCGATGGATTTTTCTTGCTATTCACGCATCCTTCACTGTTCTGGCAACTGACAATTGTATTACCAATCGTATTTTTGTCCACGAGGTATGTGCCTTGTCTTCCTCCTGGGCTTATGCTAACTCTGTCAAGTTGTTGGATGCTATGCAGGCAGCCTATTGGAGAAATGCTTTTACTTTCTCCACCTTCTATCTGTGTCAGTTGCAGAAGCAGTCTGAGGACCTTTTTTCCTTGGGCCCTCCTTCTTCTGCTCATTCTGTTGTCTACCCTAGCCATTAGACTTCTTACAAGGTCAGTTCCAGCCATGTGTTTGGTTATTGTCCTTTCTGTCTGTGTGACAAACAGAGCCATATTCCTCAAATCTGATTGTCTTTTACTAATGTTTGTGATGCTATGGTTTTATAGGCCTAGGGAAGTCCTCTTCTGTCCACCGTTCCAGCACAGGTAGGTTGTGTGGGGTTTGGTTATGTGATTTCCTCCTCCTATTGTCGATTCAGACTGTTGTAAACAGTTGTAAGGTAGGTTGATAAGAAATTTAAATTTGATAGTAAATTTCCTTTCTTATTATACATACCACAATTGTTTACATGGAGACCTTCCGTTTTCTTATTCGGGTAAGAATCCTTCCTCATCGCTTATCTCATAAGTCCAATGTTGGCGGATTCAAATTGAATGACACATTGGCTATGTATCTGTGTACTGGTTCCGGAAGGCGTGGATTAGTACAAGGAGAAGAGTGTCCTCTACTGGGTGTGCGCCGGTCGCACACGACCCAATTTTGGCTTATTTTTTCTTGGTGATTTTACAACACTTTTCTTTCCCAAATCGCTTG
The DNA here is from genome assembly GCA_031216915.1 of Pictodentalium vernedei. Classification (NCBI taxonomy): domain Eukaryota; kingdom Metazoa; phylum Mollusca; class Scaphopoda; order Dentaliida; family Dentaliidae; genus Pictodentalium; species Pictodentalium vernedei. The sequence goes on from CM062292.1 coordinate 426,322,742, forward strand.
GAAAAGAAGAAAATAGAGAGTATATTTCCGAGTTATGGACTTCCACTGTAGTGCAAACATGTGCCTAAATGCTAGTGCAGAATGTTTCACATTGTGCCTTTTCACATAAGCACATATCAGCACATCCAGCATGTATCGATGTGCTCGTGCACAATGTGTCACATTGTGCCTTTTCACATAAGCACATATTGCCACATCCAGCATGTGCTTTTGTGCTGCATGTAATGTGTACAATAGAAGATAAACACGTCTAGGGAAGTCAAAAGTCATAACAGCTTGTTGATATATAGGTAGAAACCGAGAATTTACTGGGAAATTAGAGTGAAGTAAACAATTATGGATCTTGGTTTTTTTGTGGTAATTCTACGAAGTAAATATGGATTCTGTGGAAATCTGAACCAGAAAAACTACACTAGTTGAATCGAACTTACCCCATACCCCACCACGGTATGGCGGTCCTAAAAATGATTTTGGTGGTTTGGAGGGATTGTCGGGTCTATTTGGGTAATTCTATGAATCGGGGACTACTCTTTTACAAAGGAACATATCCTCCGAACATACCCCTATCCTATAAGAAGTCTTTGGTTAACATAGCAACTACATGCTACCATAGAAACCAAGATGGCTGCCTCCTGTATACAAAATGGACTACGGAAACACATATCACCCTAACAACACGTGTTGCGTATGCGCACTTACACCATGTATCACTATGGGGAATGACATCACAACATGGCCACTCACACAGGTTACCATGACAACACAACATGATGCAACTGGGTCATGTGGCTATGATGTCACATAAGATCTGGCAGATGTGGGGTGAAACATAAGAGACATACTACTCCTGACTCTGATCCTTGGGAAGCTCTCAGTGAGCTTAACAAGGGTCAGGTGTAGGTGTTATTGGTCTGGGTTAGAATGGTTAACTGGCGTGCATACATCACCATAGATAACGAAAATAGTTTTGGACAAAATAGGGAAAGTGCTTGAGAATTCTCAGTACATGTCCTTGAAAGTTCAGGATTTTTTTTCCTCCAGAGGTACATGAACCTTGTCAGTATGAACATTAGGACCCCCGCATGTAGTATGATGACCTGTCATCCATCAGCATGAAATTTCCTTGTTGGTTCCTCATAATTTTACTTGATTAGCAAGTGGTGGTATGCACAGATGTACACCCTTTGTGAGAATATGCACCTTGTAATTCAGTTAATGTCACAAAACTTGCTTAAATGGCAATTTACGTCAAAAATGTCAAAATGCATTCTTTGCACCATCCGAAGGAACATTCATGCAGTTTCCACAGGCCTGTGATGCAGGAAACTACAAAACATGTTGCAAACAAGATCCATTTTTGCTATCAGTTTTCTTAAATATTGAATGCTTTTTATTACAAATATGAATGATCAGTGTTGCATGGCAAAGGAAAGTCTAATCTTGAATGGTTTCACTGATTGAACCAACAGGCCCAACTCAGATGGAAACATCAATCAGTCATTCTCTTATGTCTGACCTGTTGGGAGCTACAATAATTTAAGTTGTCACAATTTAATTACAAAATGTATTTATCAATAGGTTTTTTCGAAAAACTGATTGGTGAGGACGCATAGACAACTAACTGTAACAGAAGAAATCAAGTTTAAGAAAACATAATGCCTCTGAATGAAATGCTCTTAAAATTGTTTACAGAGTTATGTCCCTTTTCATGAAACTTATCAATTGCATTGAGGTTTGGATTTGAATCACCAGTTCAGAATAAACATGCACCAAATTCCCCCTCCCTCTCCCTGCCCCCAAGCAAAGCAGCACCCAAGAGAGATTCCATCTTGGGGTAAGCTGCAAAATCCTAGGCCTTTTCAAAGAAAAATGCCGAATAAGCTTGGACAGGTACAGATTAGTGCCATTAGGATGCTTTCCCACGTACAGAAAGGTCTCGAAAAGCATGCACCTGTACCCTTTGATAATAACAGGTTGGAGACCCGAAGAATCAAAAACTCTCCAATCTGTGTTATCGAAGGATCAGCATATCAACAGAGTGATCAGCACACCATCGAGAGAAGACCTTCCACTTAGCCACGTAGGCTAAACCAGTGGATTGCCGCCTCGAAGAAGAAATGGACTCCGCTGTACATCTCGAAAAGCCTCTACGAGGAGACAGGTTCTGACAAAGATATTTTTGAAGACACAATGAATTCAGGTCTACATGAAACCTCCGTGTTTGACCATGACAAAGAAGGTCGCGACGTAGTGGGACACGTGTCAGACTTGCCGCCAACATAGAGCGGAGCTGATTGATCCACACCCTCTGAGATGACAGGGGAGTGATCAGAATGATTTAACAATTGCAGGTTCGTATCTTGGCTATAACCTGAGGCAGAATCGGACCTAGTGGGAAGGTGTAGCCTACAGGCCCATTCCAATCGAGTGACAGAGCATCCATGGCGAAAGCCAGAGAATCTGGACACAAGGACACGAAAGTGTCCACCTGATCATTCCAATGGGGTGCAAAAAGATCATTCCAATGGGGCGCAATAATGACCGACTTGGGCTTGGAAAGCCTGAGGGAGGAGAAGTCCTGATCCAAGACCGTCAACCTCTGGCGTGCTGACAGATTGGCAGAATCGTAGGAACGATAATGCACAGGAGGTAAAATGGTGTCAGCCTAGCGAAGAGTGAAGTCTTCCTAGCCTTGGAACTCAGCTTTGAATCGCATGCTGCAAAAGCTTGGACCACTTGTTCCAACTGGTGTGGTCGAAGGTACCCAGAAGTTTCCTGAACCAGTCTATTATTGCTCCCAAGTTCAGCTTGGAGATTTTCAGGTCAGTTCCTTCTCCCAGGGAGATTTCACTTCCAGCATCGACCTGCGAGTTGCTTACTTTCACGTTTTGATTCATCAGACATCTCGAAAGTATCTCAGGTTCGCTTTTCTGGGGCTAGTTTACCAGTTCAAGATCATGTCTTTCAGCCACATCCTGGCTCCTTGGGCCTTCACCTGACTGATGTCGCATGTGATACCCTTCCATTGCACACAGTCCAAGGTGACTACTTCAATGTATCTGGACGATATTCTCCAGAGGCACTTCAATGCTACTCTTCTTGAGTCAGATGTCAACACACTGTTGAGCCTGCTCATGTTGCTGGGGTTCCGAGTCAATGAGGAGAAGTCGGACCTTGTCCCTTCTCAGTCGTTTTGTCATCTGAGGATGGACTTCTGCACACGGCTGTATATTGTGGCGGTTCCCCGGGTGAGGGGTGTGATTCTCCCGGCTTTCGCCCTGACTCTGACCCAGTCCACGACTGCGATAGCTGGGAGTATTGTCCGGCTGCTCGGTCTCAGCGATTCAGTGATGGATCTCATTCCTCTAGGTTGGCTGCATGTCATAACTGTCCAGCACTTTCTGCTTCAGTCGTTGGAGGCCGATTGTCGATCCTCTAGATCTGGTGGTTCAGTTACTAGCATCTTTTTATCATCACCTTCTTCCCTGGACATATGTTCAGTGGATTATGCAGGGAGTTCTGTTGGACTTGCCCATATGCGATCGTGTTCTGTCGGCAGATGCCAGCGATCTCGGATGGGTCATGACGTTGTATTCTCTAGGTCTTTCCCTTTATGGTGTTTGGGACCAGAATCAAGCAGCTCTTCTCATCAACCAGAAGGAGCTTCTTGCTCTTCTTCAGAGTTTCTGGTAGTGGATCCCCCACCTTTTGAATCATCAGGTCCTTCTGTTGTTCAACAATTCGACAATGGTCGCTTACATTCGAAACCAGGGTGGCACACACAGGGTTCTCATGTATGAATTAGCTCGGGATTTTCTACTGCTAGCTCAGAATGTTTACGCCAGGGTGGTGGTTTGACACATTCTCGGTCATCTGAATGTCCTAGCCGACTCCCTGTCCCGACGTGACAGGGTCATTTCCACAGAGTGGATGCTTTATGGGGCAGTGTTCCAGTCACTTTGCGATGTCTGGGGTCGTTCCCACATCGATCTTTTTGCAACCCGTTGAAACCATCAAGTGGACACTTTTGTGTCCCTGTGTCCAGATCCTCAGGCTCTCGCCGTGGACGCTCTGTCAATCGATTGGAACAGTCATGTCAGCTAAGCCTTCTCGCCCGGGCCGATTCTGCCTCAAGTTCTAGCCAAGATACGAACCTGCAGTTGGCGAATCATTCTGTTCGCACCCCTGTCGCCTCAGCGGGTGTGGATTAATCACCTGCGCTATCTGTTGGCTGCGGTTCTTACATGTCACCCTCTACATCACAACCTTCTTTGTTAAGGTCACACGAGGAGGTTTCATGTCAACCTGACTTCATTTTGCCTTTATGCATATCTTTGTTGGGTCCAGTCTCTTTTCGTAGAGGTTTTTCGTGACGAGCAGTGGAGCACATTTCTTCTTCAAGGCGGCACTCCACTAGTTTAGCCTGTGGCTGGGTGGAAGGCCTTCTGTTGATGGTGTGCTGATCACTCTGTTGATTATGCTGATCCTTTGGTAACACAAATTGGAGAGTTTCTGGTATATCTGTTTGATTCTTGGAGTCTCCAAAATGTTGCTATCAAAGGGTACAGGTCCATGCTTTCGGAGACCTTTTCATATGTGGGAAAGCGTCATATCGGCACTAATCCATACCTCTCCAAGCTAGGTCAGCACTTTTCTTTGGAAAGGCCTTGGAATTTGCAGCTTACCCCAAGATGGAATCTTTCTTGGGTGCTGCTTTGCTTGGTGGCGGGGAGGGGTGGGGGTGTGCCGTTCAAACCTTTATCCCATGTGGATATGTGTTTTCTCACATACATGACGGCTTTTCTGATGGCGTTTGCCTCTGCCAGAAGGTTTAGTGAGCTTCACACAAACGGTTGATCCGGCCTTCTTCAGGAGCTCTGCCAACAGTGTTACATTTACTACTGATTGCTCCTTTCTGGTCAAGAATTAGATGCCAGAAACTACTCCACCTCCTATCTGTATCAGGGCTCTTCCTTCTACTGATGGTAATCGCCCTTTGCTCTGTCCAGTTTGTGCAAAATCGCATTTATTTCAACCAGACGCAGTTCTGTCTCTTTTTCCTGGTCGACAGAAGATCTCTCCTGAATCCATTTCTCGATGGATTTTTCTTGCTATTCACGCATCCTACACTGTTCTAGCAACTGACAATTGTATTACCAATCGTATTTTTGTCCACGAGGTATGTGCCTTGTCTTCCTCCTGGGCTTATGCTAACTCTGTCAAGTTGTTGGATGCTATGCAGGCAGCCTATTGGAGAAATGCTTTTACTTTCTCCACCTTCTATCTGTGTCAGTTGCAGGAGCAGTCTGAGGACCTTTTTTCCTTGGGCCCTCTTTCTTCTGCTCATTCTGTTGTCTACCCTAGCCATTAGACTTCTTACAAGGTCAGTTCCAGCCATGTGTTTGGTTATTGTCCTTTTTTTTTGTCTGTGTGTCAAAGAGAGCCATATTCCTCAAATCTGATTGTCTTTTACTAATGTTTGTGATGCTATGGTTTTATAGGCCTAGGGAAGTCCTTTTCTGTCCACGGTTCCAACACAGGTGGGTTGTGTGGGGTTTGGTTATGTGATTTCCTCCTCCTATTGTCGATTCAGACTGTTGTAAACAGTTGTAAGGTAGGTTGATAAGAAATTTAAATTTGATAGTAAATTTCCTTTCTTATTATACATACCACAATTGTTTACATGGAGACCTTCAGTTTTCTTATTCGGGTAAGAATCCTTCCTCATCGCTGATCTCATAAGTCCAATGTTGGCGGATTCAAATAGAATGACACATTGGCTATGTATTTGTGTACTGGTTCCGGAAGGCGTGGATTAGTACAAGGAGAAGAGAGTCCTCTACTGGATGTGCGCCGGTCGCACACGTCCCAATTTTGGCTTATTTTTTCTTGGTGATTTTACAACACTTTTCTTTCCCAAATCGCTTGGAAAAGAAGAAAATAGAGAGTATATTTCTGAGTTATGGACTTCCACTGTAGTGCAAACATGTGCCTAAATGCTAGTGCAGAATGTTTCACATTGTGCCTTTTCACATAAGCACATATCAGCACATCCAGCATGTATCGATGTGCTAGTGCACAATGTGTCACATTGTGCCTTTTCACATAAGCACATATTGGCACATCCAGCATGTGCTTTTGTGCTGCATGTAATGTGTACAATAGAAGATGAACACGCCTAGGGATGTCAAAAGTCATAACAGCTTGTTGATACATAGGTAGAAACCGAGAATTTACTGGGAAATTAGAGTGAAGTAAACAATTATGGATCTTGGTTTTTTTGTGGTAATTCTGGATTCTGTGGAAATCTGAACCAGAAAAACTACACTAGTTGAATCGAACTTACCCCAGGCCCCACCACGGTATGGCGGTCCTAAAAATGATTTTGGTGGTTTGGAGGGATTGTTGGGTCTATTTGGGTAATTCTATGAATTGAGGACTACTCTTTTACAAAGGAACATAACCTCCGAACATACCCCTATCCTATAAGAAGTCTTTGGTTAACATAGCAACTACATGCTACCATAGAAACCAAGATGGCTGCCTCCTGTATACAAAAATGGACTACGGAAACACATATCACCCTAACAACACGTGTTGCGTATGCGCACTTACACCATGTATCCCTATGGGGTGACATCACAACATGGCCACTCACACAGGTTTCCATGACAACACAACATGATGCTACTGGGTCATGTGACTATGATGTCACATAAGATCCAGCAGATGTGGGGTGAAACATATGAGACATTCTACCACTACTGCACATACGGCCATTAAATGAGCCATTAAATTGTGCCATTAAAAAATACCATTAAATATTCCCATTAATTTGGTTGCTTTAATGGGCATTAAATTAAACTTGAAGACCATTAAAAAATGTGGATATAATGCCCATTACAAATGTTAATGGGCATCAAAAGTTAATGGATATGAACTACATTTTCATGGGCATTATTACCAGTTTCTTAGTGAATGTAATGGCCATTAAAGCGACCAAATTAATGGGAAATTTGTTTTGTCAAAATCTAATGGCCATTAACTGTTATTGTAAGCAACAATTTGATGGGCATTAATTACAAACCAGTAGCCAGATTTTGATGGCCATTAAAAGGAACCAAAATTAATGGTTACATTTTGTGCATGCCAAAAAGTAATGGACATTAAAACTTAAACCATTTAGCCATTTTAATGGCCATTCCAAAATCCAGTCAGTCGTTTCTTTAATGCCCATTAAAGGGTTAGAGGCACTGTTCATCCCTAGGTTTTTAATGCCCATCAGACCTATATACATGTATACTATACTCTCCCACAAATTGTAACAAGGCAAAGACATGTATATTATTTATATGTGGCCAAAAAAGATAAATGATCTGTTTCTCAGACAATTTTTTTTTAGATTCAATGAGGGAGGGAGGACTTTATTTTTTTATTTGTGACAACGAGGGATCTGATTATATAATTCCAGCCTGAGTCCCCCAATTCCACCCCCCCCCCACCTTCCCAGTGCCAGATTTGACATGCAAGAGCACTATTTTGTGTTCTTAAATCAGTTTATTATATAATAAACTAGCAGGATACCCGACTTCATTCGGGGTCAATGAAGGAGAGAAAAGTAAAAAAAAAAAAAAGAATGAGGGTCGCGTACCCAACTCACTCGGCCCCGACTGTCGGGCAGGGCCTTCAACCTCGAGACCCCCGCAGTCCTCTAAGTTAGGTCAGAATATATTACCATGCCAAATTTCAGCCTTCTATGTGCCCCAGTGCATCCGCGCAGACACACACACACAGAATCTCTTCTTTATATATAAGATTTAAAAATAAAACTTTCCTCTAAAAACAAACTGTAGGTACTTCAAAGACTATGTATTCTTTTGATGCTCTTCATTATCTTTGAAGTAAAATTTTTCAATCTGTGGGGATTTGCCACATTACAATTTATGGGAGAGTGCCTATAGGCACTCTCCCATAAATTGTAATGAGGCAAATCCCCATATACAGAGGCCAACATATTGCAGACACAAATAAATAAATATCCATCAGTCAAAAAACCTAAATAATTTTCCAGTCTCCAGCTGGGTTTGTACTAATATTGGAAGACAGTGAAAGGCAATAAAAATGTCTAATGATCTCGCGGGGGTTCAAATTCAATGAGGGATTGTCTGAGAAACAAAACACTATTTTTTTAGCCTATATATCTTGCCTGTATCAAGCAGGAATACAGCTTGCAAATAATATTTTTTGTGTCAGGCACCAACAATTTTCTGCTAATCATCCCAAACTTGGTACCTGTCGAGGGGTTAGGGTTTACATACAGATTTTCACTTTCTGTTAATAAATTTCATGGGTTATTAATTCTTTAGCATTTTATTAGCTCACCAACTTTAGTTGTGTGAGCTTATGGCATGGCTCGATCGGTCGGCGTCAGCGTACGTGTCCAATAATGTTAAAGCTTCTGTTTAGGTCACTTACTCACCCTATTTCCATATCATGGCCTTTATAATGCTGCTATATGATGATTATTATCATTATACCATGATTTAACCCCTCATATCCTGCATTTTAAACATTTTTCTTTACATTTTTAGTTGCGTTTAGTTTTCTGTTTAGCTCAGAATTTCATGTTTAACTTAGTGTTTAGGTCAGCTGCTGTGCTCCTTCTCTTTCAATGGCACTTATATTCATCATACATGTTCCTCAGTATCATTGTTCCATGATTAACCCCTCATACCCTGCATTTTAAACATTTTTCTTGACATTTTTAGTTGCGTTTAGTTTTCTGTTTAGCTCGGAATTTCATGTTTAACTTAGTGTTTAGGTCAGCTGCTGTGCTCCTTCTCTTCCCATGGCAATTATTTTCATCATACATGTTCCTCAGTATCACTGTTCCATGATTAACCCCTCATACATTGCATTTTAAACATTTTTCTTGAAATTTTTAGTTGCGTTTAGTTTTCTGTTTAGCTCGGAATTTCATGTTTAACTAAGTGTTTATGTCAGCTGCTGTGCTCCTTTTCTTCCCACGGCACTTATATTCATCATACATGTTCCTCAGTAACATTGTTCCATGATTAACCCCTCATACCCTGCATTTTAAACATTTTTTTTGACATTTTTAGTTGCGTTTAGTTTTCTGTTTAGCTCGGAATTTCATGTTTAACTTAGTGTTTAGGTCAGCTGCTGTGCTCCTTCTCTTCCCATGGCAATTATTTTCATCATACATGTTCCTCAGTATCATTGTTCCATGATTAACCCCTCATACATTGCATTTTAAACATTTTTCTTGAAATTTTTAGTTGCGTTTAGTTTTTTGTTTAGCTCGGAATTTCATGTTTAACTTAGTGTTTAGGTCAGCTGCTGTGCTCCTTCTCTTTCCATGGCAATTATTTTCATCATACATGTTCCTCAGTATCACTGTTCCATGATTAACCCCTCATACATTGCATTTTAAACATTTTTCTTGAAATTTTTAGTTGCGTTTAGTTTTCTGTTTAGCTCGGAATTTCATGTTTAACTAAGTGTTTATGTCAGCTGCTGTGCTCCTTTTCTTCCCACGGCACTTATATTCATCATACATGTTCCTCAGTATCATTGTTCCATGATTAACCCCTCATACCCTGCATTTTAAACATTTTTCTTGACATTTTTAGTTGCGTTTAGTTTTCTGTTTAGCTCGGAATTTCATGTTTAACTTAGTGTTTAGGTCAGCTGCTGTGCTCCTTCTCTTCCCATGGCAATTATTTTCATCATACATGTTCCTCAGTATCATTGTTCCATGATTAACCCCTCATACATTGCATTTTAAACATTTTTCTTGAAATTTTTAGTTGCGTTTAGTTTTCTGTTTAGCTCGGAATTTCATGTTTAACTAAGTGTTTATGTCGGCTGCTGTGCTCCTTTTCTTCCCACGGCACTTATATTCATCATACATGTTCCTCAGTATCATTGTTCCATGATTAACCCCTCATACCCTGCATTTTAAACATTTTTTTTGACATTTTCACTTGCGTTTAGTTTTCTGTTTAGCTCGGAATTTCATGTTTAACTTAGTGTTTAGGTCAACTGCTGTGCTCCTTCTCTTCCCATGACACTTATATTCATCATACATGTTTCTCAGTATCATTGTTCCATGATTAACCCCTCATACCCTGCATTTTAAACATTTTTCTTTAAATTTTTAGTTGCGTTTAGTTTTCTGTTTAGCTCGGAATTTCATGTTTAACTAAGTGTTTATGTCAGCTGCTGTGCTCCTTCTCTTCCCATGACACTTATATTCATCATACATGTTCCTCAGTATCATTGTTCCATGATTAACCCCTCATACCCTGCATTTTAAACATTTTTCTCGACATTTTTAGTTGCATTTAGTTTTCTGTTTAGCTCAGAATTTCATGCTTAACTTAGTGTTTATGTCAGTTTCTGTGTTTTACTTTTAAGAGGTTGTGTTTAGGTAAGCTTTGTCACATGTTATGAGCCTGTTTGATACAGTTCTTGTGTTTGCCAAAGTTACTATCAAAGAGGAATGTTGGTGAGCTATAGGGCGTTGGCGTCCTTCTTGTTAGTTCAAAGCATCATGGAGATGTGTGTTAACTGTATAATTGACTTATTATTTATTGGAAAGCTCTCTTACAGAGAGCTTTCCAATAAATGATCATATATAAAGAATTTAGTTATGTTGAAGCATACAAAAATTGAACAAGCTTATATCCAGTTCTAATATAAGAAATTGCACTGGTCATTATATGACAGGCTCAACTGAATCAGTGTCTGTCAATCATTCAAGTTGAGTCAGTCAGTGACCATGACAGGCAGCCTTATTTGCAGGCTTGCAGGAATACCACAACGAATGGTCATGGGCCATTTTGAGCTCAGTTGATATGATTCTGTGCCAAAGACCTGTGATCGGCCCCCCACCGGGTAGGCTTCAGAAAATTTAGAATTTTCAGGCCTAGTACTGTTCCTTGTGGTGGATCGTCTAGCCCTAACTGTTTTCCACCATGCCAACTGAGCTAACATCAATTTGGGATTGTCTTTAGCCAAGTTTTGTGGTGGCAAAACATTTAGGGCCAGCTACTAACTATAGGCAGCCGCAATTCGGTGTTTTAGCCCCGGCTGATCCCTGTCGGGGCCCGGGGGCGACTTCAAAAAACTTCTGAGTTTTCAATTTAGTCTTATGACCTTATTATTTATTTATTTATTGGTGTTTAAGGTCACATAATTATGTGGCTAATCGTGACCGCAACATGGAGATAAAGTCAAGTTTAGTCTATCATTTGTAACCATGTTGTCCATTTTAGAGGACAAACTCAAATGTTTAATAAACGAAACAAATTGTGTGAATATTTATTAATTTCACATTCCACAAATATTGCACAGAATGTAATTTATTTTCACTTTATATATAATTACCAATCTTTGTGGAGCCCAAAATCATGGTGCACAAACATAACCCTTTGTCTAACATGATAGAAACAAAATTCCAAAAATTTAACCGATATAAGTCTAACCCAGCCTGAAATATCTGAATGTTCTCAATAAAATCATACTAATTTAAATATGGATATTATTGGAATTGACTCAACAAGCTGGTTTCAATGATATCCATATTTATATCTTCTTTAATTTATCAAAAAACAGTAACACCAATTTGCAAATTAAATTTCTTTTTTTTTTTTTAAAAAAAAAGGTACCGTACTGACCCGTGTCGAAGCCCATATTCATGATTAAGCCCACCCCCGGCTTTTTCAGAATTGTGAACCAGGGTGCCCTACTCAAGTCAAAGCCCACCCCCAAGTTTCAAATAGGACGAAAGTTGTTTTGAGACAAGATGTCAAATTTACAGGCATCAAGATTCAAATGGAAAAACACGTTGACTTGTTGCAACACTGTACTTACCAAATAGAACTGTAATACTGTATTATGTATATTTTTTTGAAGTTGAGGTTTTTGCGTTGTTAAACTCGTCTTTTGTGTAATACGTTATGTCTGTGTTCAGTGTAATAAGTCTTTATTAAAAAATTATATATCCCAAGCAAAATTGTCTTGTTTATTTTTTTGTCGACCTCGTTTTTGGAAGCTGTCACTTGTTTCAAATGAGTGTGCAGGCTGCTGTCAATAGTTGTCTGAAACACGCCCACAACATATAGTTTTCACAATGGTTGAATATCATCAGAAAGATACTGATTGAACACTGCCACTTTCGAGTGGTGCACAACTCATTGTGAAAGAACACCGCCACTTTCGAGCGTGCACAACTCACTGTGAAAACGGGTGTTCAGAAATTAATTAGAAAGTGGTAATTAAAAATAAAAAATAATTACAACTCTGGTATTTGAGAATTATATAACAATATAACCAGGGATATAATGTATGACTTATTGGTTCAATAAAACATGCTCATTTATCATTTCATCATGCTCTGCAACATGTGAAGTTATGACTTTCAGTGTAAAATAATATTTTTATACTGTACCAATGACCCAGACATAGCTGGTGCTAACTCTTAAAATATAGGGCCAAACACAAATTTTGCCCCCCAATCCCCAAAATTTGCATCTAAAACCAAAGAAAACATGTCCTGAATGGGCCTCCACACTTCACCTCTACTGCGCATGCGCAGTGTCAAGGACATTCCGAAATTGGCGCCATTAATTATTCTAAGTTTGGCCCTTCATCAGTTAACATCTGACTGATCTTTGTGCTTGTAAATCTCAGTTTAAATGATGCCAGACACATAAATATTAGTGAAATGGTGATTCTAAGGAGGATAGAGAAGGAGGAGAGGAAAAATGTGTGACAGAATATTATCAGGGCTGTAACTTAAAAATTTTTAATGAAATTATGTTAAGTTACCTATTTTTGAGGCAGCAGCCATTTTGTTGTCATTCTGATTATTTCGTTACACTGATTTTTCAGTGTTTTCCTCTCTCCCTGTCCTTTAAGTCCCCCCTTGCTATTCTCCCATGCTTTTGGCATAGTTTTTGTAATTATTATTACTAAATTTTCTTGGGAGTTTTAGCTGAATAACAGAATGAATTCTGTTCTTTTCCCCATGCTTACGTCTTCACCTACGGGTGGTTAGGCGTTGTGTTCTGCATCTACCATCTGATGTTCTGCAGTTTCTTCCCTGGAAGTCTCTGTTTTGCATCAGATAGTGTATTTTTGGTAACTGATTCCGGGCCTGGGTGCCTGGAGTCTTATTTTAGTGTTTTTACATTCATTGTTTACATTTACAACAGCCCTCTGTGTGAGGGGGGGATTTCTGGAAAATAATATCTTGATGTTATTTTAATCATAACTAGATACATTATTATTGTTCGTAAGTGTTGAATAAATTGTTTAAAATATTTTAAAAATTTTTGTCCACACTTAGGCTTGGGATCCATTGGGGCTCAACGTTACTTTTCAGAAACTTGGGCTGTTACAAAATATTTTGATTTCAATTATTTTTTCTATATTAATGGATCATATTATTATTATGTATTTTGATTGCCAGGGGTTAGTGCGAGTTCTAGGACTTGTTTTCTTTTCACATTGAAAGGATATTGATCAATTGTAATAAGAGGAAGTCTTCCTCTGACTTTTATAATCATTCTACATGTGGTCAGTGTACTCGCATTAACTCCTGTTCTGTATCGTATGATTTCGATGACAATATGGGAAGCGTATGTCACGGTATGTTAGTGGGGAATTGGACACTCCGGTCCTTTCCCCGCAGGGTCACTCTACTTTATCAATTTCTATTTCAGACGATCAAGATTAGGGTGATGTATCTGTGATGTCTTCCAACAGTGTGCCTCCGTCGTCACAATTAATGAAGGGCTAGCGGAAAAGTGCTCATGTAAATACACCAATTGCCTAAGAGGACCCTAGTAGGTTCGACGGCCTTTGACATCCGCTAGCTCGCCCGGTGTAGCGTCCATTCATCGAATGGTTCGGCAGCCGGGTTCGTCCGTTGCGGTCTAGAAGGAATTTTTGGGTGATGTGAGCACTATAAATCAACCAAATGCACACCCAGTGACGGCGGATCAGAGGGAGAACGGAGGAAGCCTTTTAGTCTGGTTCATAGCTCGTTCTGGTCCATCCGGACGGCGAGCGAGAGAGGCCCCTCTCTCGTACAACAACATCTGGCCCCAGATGTTGTGGTACAAAATGTTTCGCATTCGGAGCATACGTCCGTCGCTCGGGACGCTCCGACATATAGTCAGTCCGGAGTAGACTGTCAATAAGGCTTCCTCATTCTCATGGTAGCGCACACGACCGCTCTTGGCTGCGTGACCTCGGATATCCAGTCAGCTTCGCCAGTCAGAGAATCATCGGCGACCAGGTCACACCATCCGGTAGCCAGGGACACGAGGCCTGCAGACTCCAGACGTACGCATAGGAAGTGTGCGGGAGTCAACGTACACGGAGCTTCTGGCGGCAATGCATCGTAAGACCGCTACTGCACAGGCCTCGGGAACGGACGTGCTTTCCTAAATAGCACAGTTTATCGCAGCATCCCAGCATCAACTGAATCTGTCGCATATTTTTTATCCGACGATGCTGGGTCGGGACGCTCCGCGGAAGTGGGTACAGACGTCCGAAAATTTCATCCGGTCCGACGGGATACCGAAAGGGATTTGGAGGATTTCGAGCTTTCCCTTTCGGAACAACATATGCTGTTGTGTATGTCATCTGACTTGGTCTTCTACAGCTTCTTTCGTCGGACCAGAATGCTGCGATGCCAGATAAGAAACTGATAGCGTCGGTGGACTTAGAAATTTTTGGTTCGGTTCAGGGACATCGTCCCTCAGTTCCGACATAGTCCAATAATGTCACACAAACTTTCGAATTATTGAACGACGCTATATATATTATTATTATATGCTTGCTATAACCAAGCATTTCTGGTTTCTTGTTCGCAAAGTTACAGAGATGTCTTTCAAAAGTGTGCCTCTGTCGTCATAGTTAATGAAGAGCTAGCGGCAATAAGTGCTCATGGAATATGTCTTTTGCCTAAGAGATCCCTTGTAGGATCGACGGAGTGACATTCTCTAGCTCACCCGGTGTAGTGTGCATTCATTGAATGGTTCGGCTGCCGGGTTCGTCCGTTGCGGTCTAGGAAGGAGATTTGGGTGATGCGAGCACTTTAATTACTTTAGTACTCACCCAGTGACGGCAGATTGAGGACAGATCGGAGGAAGCCTGTTAGTCCGGTTCCTGGCTTGTCCAGGTCCGTCCGGGCTGTGAGCGAGAGAGGTCCCTCTCTCGTCCAACAACATAGGGGACCGCATGTTGTGGTTCAGATATTTTACATTCGGAGCATATGTCTGTCGGTCGGGACGCTCCGTTATATTGACAGTCCGAGAGACTGTCCATAATGCTTCCTCATCCTCACAGCAGGGCACACGACCGCACATTGGCTACGTGACCTCGAGTATCCGATCAGTTTCGTCATTCAGTGATTCCACGGCGAATAGGTCACGCCATCCGGTAGCCAAGGGACACGAGGCCTATACACTCCGTTCGCTCGCATATTGGTAGTATGCACAGGGTAACGATCACGGAGCTTCCAGCGGCAATGCATTGTAGGACCGCTTCTCCTCAGGCCTCAGTGACGGATGTGCTATCCGAGTTAGTTAGTTGTTTCGGAGCATCCCAGCAATCGACAGTTTCTTGGTCGAATCAGGAATTATCCGACGGCGCTGGGTGGGTGCGGTCCGCGGTTGCATCAGGTACCGACGACCGAACGCTTTATAGGGTCCGACAGGATGGCAAAAGGGATTCGAAAGATTTCGAGTTTTCCCTTTAGTAGTATCGGAAGCTGCCATTCATATCTTCTGGCATTATCTTCCAGTGATTGTTATTTCAGACTACATTGCTGCGATGTTGGATAAGAGACTTATAGCGTCATTGGACACGGAATTTTGGATCGGTTCAGGGACATTGTCTCTGACTTACCGACGCAGTCCAATAATTTCATTACAACATGTGTTTTATTTTTCGATGCTATATATGCATACAAGCCTGCTACCAAGCATGTTAGTTTAGTTTCTTGTCCGCGTTGCTCATTTCTGCCGTTTTATCATTTATACGAATAGTTTATTTTGGCAGAGCAGGGCATACCGAGAGTTCATATGCGTCTAGACGGCGTGGTTAAAGACTGGAAATATTCTTTTTCGCCGTCTATGTCTTTTCCAACCTCAATGTTGGAAACGACAATGATGTCTAGTAGACTTAACTTAGACGCTTTATCATACGTAATCCACCTTACTGAGGCGTTATCATTACGTCTTCAAGAAAAGATTTACGGGATATTATTCTCAATGTGATTTCTTTTAAGGGCAGTAGTTTGTTCACGTATAACTCCGCCCTTCAGTGGCTGATTGGAGTTGGTTAGACGTGACGCAGCCCTAGCTACATCCACGCGCGTGGATAGTAAGGTTAAGAACTCTCTCAGAGTCGCTTCGTTCTCAGAGAAGCTTCTCTTCGACGGCAACTTTTCAGCAATCCATGAATTGCTCGATTTACACGTTCTCTTGTCTATCTAGTGTTACAAGAGTTTCAGACTGGGGCAACATTCGGTGGTTGACTCCGAGAGTGCCACTGCAGTTGCCGGACCCGAGTGTTGCAGTTATGATGGTTGCCAGTCAAACAGATTGGGATATAATATTGATCCCAATGGATTCGAAGTGCCAGGGTCTTTGGGTTCCGCAGTCTCTAGCAACCAATTATCTTCCGCGGAATAATGTTTTTTAGGCTTGCTTTGTGTCATTGCATGAACATTATTCAGAAACGCATGTCCAAATCCTGTCCGTTAATTCGACAGTAGTGGCGTATCTCCGGAACCAGGGAGGCACTCATTCGTTTCCGTTATTCAATTTAATGGAAAGAATCCGTCTGTTGGTTATAGTACACCAAGTTCTGTTTCGGTCCGTCATATTCCGGGTCGTCTGATTGTTTTACCGGACTCCCGTTCACTTAGGGGTCGCTTGTTGCCGTCAGAATGGACTCTCAACAAACAAGTATTCAATCAGATTTGCTATCTATGGGAGCGCCCATTGATGATTTATTTACGACACAGCTTGCTAATCAATTGCAGACGTATGTGTTGGCTTGTCCGGATCTCTGAGCTAATGTTGTTAACGCTCTATTGATCTAATAGGACGGAATGATAGGATACGCGTATCCTCCGGCGCTGTTGTTTCAGCAGGTATTGCTAAGATAAACAACCACAATACATTTTTGTTGATAGCATCTCTATCTTCACAGAGACCATGGGTAATTTACTCTGTTGTCTACTGTGGGACTTAACGTGAAATCTTTCTCAATGAGAGGATCTTTTTTCGCTGGGGAAATCGTGTCATCTTTATCACAACCCGCAAGGTCGCAACCTTCACGTATTCCGTTGTGTGGTCCGTATTGCATTGTAAGCATTGTACTGGACGAGTTTTGGACGCGATTTCTTACTATAGGAGATCCTCTTCTTCGCTATTCTATGCGGCTAAAGTGGAGGCTCTTCCGTCGTTGGTGTAGGGATCATTATGTTCATATTGTTGATCCCTCCATACTACTCATTGCAACTTTGTAGTATACTTGTTTGACAAGATCTACTGCAGCCTGTTATTATTAAGGTTATAGGTTTATGTTACCTCATACCTATGCACTCTAGGATAGTTTACAATTGAGTCTTATGTCTCTTTATCTAAGTCAGTTAGTAACTTTTTGATAAATAGACTTAGAATCTTTAGATTAAATTCCTATATGGAATTTAACTTTGGTTCTTATTTAGCTAAGTAATCATTTGAGCCTCTGGAAACAGTAGTTTTCAAATTCTGACCTTTTAGACAGTAATTCTGTTGGTTTCTCTTTTACTGAAGAGTCAGTGAGTTTCATGCACTATCGATGGATGATTTTCACTTTCGTAGTTTCGGAATCACTACTTCCTTTACTATTTAGGTTGGATTTTTGCATAAGAGTTAGGCTCCTAATATCCGGAACCTATTGTTATTAAGGTCCTTCCGTCTTCGTACGGGCATAGGCCTTTACTCTCTCCGGTTAAAGTTTATGTATTTATAAACAGATATCTGTTTATTACTACGGGCGTAAGCTTCTTCTGTCTTTGATGCCTAATAGAAGGACGTTACGCTCCATTCTATTGCTAATGGATTCTATTAACTATCGGTACTGCTTATGGTATATCATTGACTCAGCAGTTGTGCTTAAGATTTCGGCTCATGAAGTAAGAGTTCTTCTACATCTTGGGCTTACATTAATAGTGTCGCTATTATAGATTTTTGAAGGCTGCTCATTGCGCTCAGCCATCCACATTCATGAATTTTTATCTCAGAAATATCGAGTCCATTTCTGGAGGCCTCTATTGTTAGGTCTATTATCTACTGCTCAGAATGTCATTCACTTAACAGTTGCTACTGTAGCTAGGTAGGCTGTCTGTTTCGGCAGTGACTCCGTTCTGCTGCCCTCTTCGCTCTGGGCTATTTGGCCCAGGGCAAGAAAAAGGGGGGGGGGGGGGGGGGGAGGGTGTTCCCTTGGGTCACCTGTTTTACTATGAAAACAAGGGGATACCTCCTCCGGAGTTAGTGATTCTGAGCTGTTATTGGGATGGTTGTTTAGTGAGAAGTTTATGTTTTAAAAATTCATTCAATTCTTAGTTTTTAAAGTATAGCTTTTGAATATTGCATGTGTCAACGGACATGATTATGCAATCCTCAGACACTTTTAAGGAGTATAAGAGTCTCTATTCTCTAGACTTACTTTATTTATTGGCTTACTTTAAAAATTATTAGTATAAGGATTATATTGGATATTAATAGAGTACATGGATGTATGATGCTCAATTTTGGAAGGTGTTGTATCTTTCTAATTTATCATAAATAAGAAAGATACATGTCAGGCCTATTACTTCTTTTTCCCTAGAGGTGATGACTCTATTTTATATTATTGAGCGTATTCCATCTTGCTCTATGTCCTTGGCCCTCCAGCCTTTTTACTATTCAGCTATGTCTGGGTCATTGGTACAGTATAAAAATGTTAAAAAATTTATAGTAATTTCTATATTTTTTATACTTACCAATGACCCAGACGGGGATGGCCCTCCCAGGAGTTGGGAACTCTTGCCTCGCCGCTGAGTACATAGCGCTTACCAGGCCCTGGTTATTAGAATGATTAATGGCGCCAATTTCGGAACGTCCTTGACACTGCGCATGCGCAGTAGAGGTGAAGTGTGGAGGGCCATTCAGGACATGTTTTCTTTGGTTTTAGATGCAAATTTTGGGGATTGGGGGGCAAAATTTGTGTTTGGCCCTATATTTTAAGAGTTAGCACCAGCTATGTCTGGGTCATTGGTAAGTATAAAAAATATATAAATTACTATAAATTTTTTAACTTTTTTGAATTTTGACAAGGGAGGCAACTATTTTGTTATTCATATTCCGCTGTGTAAATTGTTATCTGGTCTTCATATTATGAGTTTTTTTATTGATTTTGTGTGAAGCTATATTTTGTTTTATTCGTAATAAATGTACATATTTAAAAAAACAGCTATTTTTAAACAGTCTATGGTTGTCTTTTTTCAAGGAGGTGGTTTGCAATGTTGATTGACATACTTACGTCCATTTCTGGCTTCGAGAGCAACCTGAACAAAAAATGAAAAAATACCGCATGGTTTTCTGTTTGTTTTATTCATTAAATTGAGGATTAAAACCCCAAATCTGAAAATGAAACGTATGTACAAGATAATTATGAGAATTTTAAAAGCAAATTCTATAAAATTGGTGGGCAGTTTCCAAAGAAACGTAACATACCCAGTGGATACTTGTCTTATAAAGTTATATCCCCAATTTCCGATGCAAACCAAAGCGACTTGCAAGCACTATTACATTACTCAAGCTACACTTTGCATATCTGGCACATGGATAGAGGGTTGGGAGGGGATGATGCACGTTCAATATTTTTTTTTCAAAATCCAAGATGGCGGCATGGCGGCCATTTTTATTGTGTTTTTTTAAGCTTTTTTTCTCTATTTTATGTTACCACCCCTCACTCAAACATGGTTCAAGCTACACTTTTTATATCTGGCACATGGATAGAGGGTTGTAATGGGATGTTGCACGTTCAATATTTTTTTTCAAAAATTTGTCCGTCCGTCCGTCTGTCCGTCCATCCGTCTGTTTGTCTGTCTGTTTTTTATGTTACCACCTCTCCCTCCAACATGCTTTAAGCTACACCTTTCATAATTGGTACATGGATAAATGGTTCTGAGGGGATGATGCACGCTCAAAATTTTTTTTTCAAAATCTAAGATGGCGGAATGGTGGCCATTTTTGTTGTTTTTTAAGCTTTTTTTCTCTATTTTCATGTTACCACCAAACCCACCAACATAGTTCAAGCTACACTTTGCATATTTGGCACATGGATAGAGGGTTGGGAGGGGATGATGCACGTTCAATATTTTTTTTTCAAAATCCAAGATGGCAGCCATTTTTGTTGTGCTTTTTAAGCTTTTTTCTCTATTTTATGTTACCACCCCTCACTCCAACATGGTTTAAGCTACACTTTGCATATTTGGCACATGAATAGAGGGTTGGGAGGGGATGATGCATGTTCAATATTTTTTTTTCAAAGTCCAAGATGGCGGCATGGCGGCCATTTTTGTTGTGTTTTTTAAGCTTTTTTCTCTATTTTATGTTACCACCCCTCACTCCAACATGGTTCAAGCTACACTTTTTATATCTAGCACATGGATAGAGGGTTGTAATGGGATGTTGCACGTTCAATATTTTTTTTCAAAAATTCAAGATGGCGGCATGGCAACCATTTCTGTTGTGTTTTTAAGCCTTTTTCTCTATTTTATGTTACCACTGCCCCCTCCAACATGGTTCAAGCTGCACTTTTCATATATGGTACATGGATAAAGGGGTTGTGAGGGGATTATGCACGCTCAATATTTTTTTTCAAAATCTAACATCTGTCTGTCTGTCCGTCTGTCTATCTGTCTGTTTTTATGTTACCACCTCTCTCTCTAATATGCTTCAAGCTACACCTTTCATATTTGGTACATGGATAAATGGTTCTGAGGGGATGATGCACAGTCAATATTTATTATTCAAAATCCAAGATGGCAGAATGGCGGCCATTTTTGTTGTGTTTTTTAAGCTTTTGCTCTATTTTATGTTACCACCCCTCCCTCCAACATGGTTCAAGCTACGCCTTTCATATATGGTATATGGATAAAGGGTTGTGAGGGGATTATCCACGCTCAATATTTTTTTTCAAAATCCAAGATGCTTATGTACTCTAGTGTCTTCTGTGACAAAAACACCTTATGTCACAAAAGCGCCGTAGGGGACTAATACCACATTGGTGGTCAAACACTTGTTTCAGATGGAACACAATACCACAGACATAAACAAAACAAGAGGCTCCAAGGGGGCTGAGGCACTCACCTGACACAGGACAATGGGTTTTTAAATATTTATTTATTGATTGGTGTTTAAGGTCACATATTTATGCACAACGGCTAATCGTGACCGCAACATGGAGATAAAGTCAAGTTTAGTCAATCGTTTATACCCATGTTACCAATTTTAGAGGACTTCCACCCTAAGCATTGGTGACTGGGTTCTATTTTACCAGTAATACAGAACTTGTTGACCATAGTAAACAAGCACTGCCTCACTTCCCGGGGTTCCCACAGGTTTCTTTTTTTCTCACAAATAGATTTGGATTACTTAAAACTAATTAATAAACATGGTTTCATAAAAATTGTCACATTGAACTGACATGGAAAAAAGATCAGACTCTCAGAGATATAATACAAAGTGAAGAGATTAATATAATTGACCTATTTTTAGTGTGGCAGTGGGAAATTATTTTTCTCTGGTGGTCATTGCTAAACATTAGAATACATGATCTAGATAAGAGATCATTCATTTAATCATTTTAAGGTCAAATGTATCAGTTTAGTATTAGTACATACCAAATGATTACAATTGACCCTTTACTTTTAATGGTGGTGGATTCTCCCAAAGAGAAATGCTCTGCAAATTTCTGAGGTAGAATATCCTAGATTGTGCTTGCAGAATGTTCCCATTCTATAAACAGTTTTGATCTCTTGTTGTATGCCAGTTGTATTTAGGTTTTGAAATCAAATCAAATCATGGCTGCCATAAAGCAGCCATGATATATCAACCAATACTTCATAGATTTTTAGTTAAAATCGGCAGACTTACCAGAGTAAATAAGCATTATTGCTTCCCTTTCCTTGACCTGTTTAATTGCATCTAAATTACTAGGAGGAGTACCCGCCCTTCATCGTCCATACCAATTTTTATTAAAATTGGTCCAATGACAATAGACAAATTACCTAGCAGTGTTTTCTAGTCAAGTCTTGGCAGCGACTTGACTAGAAATCACTGCTACATGTAAGCCATTGGATGTGAGCTTGCTGTGGTCAGGTGTCAATTTATAGCAACTGTCTTGGGTTAAGAGAGTTAAACTGCAACGTGGCTGCAAGTTTTGTTTCTTTGCCGGACATATTTTTCTAAGGCAATTTTAAAGGAAATTTTGCTGTAGAAAACAGCTTCTTCTACAGCAATGATTGGCGTAGACAAATTTTGAGGGGTGTAATGAATATAAAAATTCCTAAGAGGCAAGTTTGTAGTACATGTACATTTAAATTTAGCATTTGATTCCATTTCTGGGTATACATTGCACTTTCCAAGCAATAATATATAAGTTAGGGTATTATTGTAACAAAATCAAAGGAATATTGTGATTGCTGAACATTTATTTACAACCAAATATGCTAGTACTTGTAGGTTGTGAGTAGATGATGTACATGGGGAAATGTATTTATTTCAGTACTGGTACTTTTTATGAAAGACAATTCCAATAAATTGTTAAATCGATATGATAAACCTTTAAACATTGATTATTCATATGGTCATTGAAAGATCTACAATATTTAATGCCCATGAATTTTTCTACCTCACTGGAGCTACAATTTAATGGCCATTAAAAACCCTTCTGGGTGATTTCTTTTATTTAAATTGGATTAATGGCCATTAATTCTTTTGAAATCTATGATTGTCAACATGGGTTTGCTTAATGCCCATTAAAAATGCTTTATAACAGTATGATGGGCATTAATTTATCTAATTTTATTTAATAGCCATGAGTTTAAAACCCAATCATGGCCATTAAACAAAGTCATTACAAATTTTAATGGGTGTTAATGGGCATGAAAATTATGAAAACCATATTTAATGGCAAATTTAATGGCCAAACCTGAAAATGACCATTAAATTGAGCAATTTTAATGGTTTCCTTACCCAGCCATTACTTTTTTCATCACAAGAATTAATGGGTAAAAATAATGGTTTTGGGTGTTTTAAAGGGTTTTTAATGGGTTTTTAATGGGTTGCCTGTCCAGTAGTGTATACTCCTGACTCTGATCCTTGGGAAGCTCTCAGTGAGCTTAACAAGGGTCAGGTGTAGGTGTTATTGGTCTGGGTTAGAATGGTTAATGGGCGTGTATACATCACCATAGATAACAAAAATTTTGGACAAAATAGGGAAAGTGCCTGAGAATTCTCAGTACATGTCCTTGAAAGTTCAGGATTTGTTTCCTCCAGAGGTACATGAACCCTGTCAGTAGGAACATTAGGACCCCCACATGTAGTTTGATGACCTGTCATCCATCAGCATGAAATTTCCTTGTTGGTTCCTCATATTTTCACTTGACTAGCAAGTGGGGGTATGCACAGATGTACACCCTTTGTGAGAATATGCACCTTGTAATTCAGTTAATGTCACAAAACTTGCTTAAATGGCGATTTACGTCAAAAATGTCAAAATGTATACTTTGCACCATCCAAAGGAACATTCATGCAGTTTCCACAGGCCTGTGATGCAGGAAACTACAAAACATGTTGCAAACAAGATCCATTTTTGTTATCAGTTTTCTTAAATATTGAATGATTTTTATTACAAATATGAATGATCAGTGTTGCATGGCAAAGGAAAGTCTATTCTTGAATGGTTTCACTGATTGAACCAACAGGCCCAACTCAGATGGAAACATCAATTAGTCATTCTCTTATGTCTGACCTGTTGGGAGCTACAGTAATTTAAGTTGTCACAATTTAATTACAAAATGTATTTATCAATAGGTTTTTTCGAAAAACTGATTGGTGAGGATGCATAGACAACTAACTGTATCAGAAGAAATCAAGATTAAGAAAACATAATGCCTCTAAATGAAATGCACTTAAAATTGTTTACAGAGTTATGTCCCTTTTCATGAAACTTATCAATTGCATTGAGGTTTGGATTTGAATCACCAGTTCAGACTAAACATGCACCAAATTCCCCCTCCCTCTCCCTGCCCCCAAGCAAAGCAGCACCCAAGAGAGATTCCATCTTGGGGTAAGCTGCAAAATCCTAGGCCTTTTCAAAGAAAAGTGCTGAATAAGCTTGAACAGGTACGGATTAGTGCCATTAGGATGCTTTCCCACATACAAAAAGGTCTCGAAAAGCATGCACCTGTACCCTTTGATGATAACAGGTTGGAGACCTGAAGAATCAAAAACTCTCCAATCTGTGTTATCGAAGGATCAGAATAATCAACAGAGTGATCAGCACACCATCGAGAGAAGACCTTCCACTTAGCCGTATAGGCTAAACCAGTGGATTGCCGCCTCGAAGAAGAAATGGACTCCACTGTTCATCTCGAAAAACCTCAACGAGGAGACAGGTCCTGACAAATATATGTGTGAAGACACAATGATGTCGGGTCTACATGAAACCTCCGTGTTTGACCATGACAAAGAAGGTTGCGACGTAGTGGGACACGTGTCTGACCTGCCACCAACATAGAGCGGAGCTGATTGATCCACACCCTCTGAGATGACAGGGGAGTGATCAGAATGATTCAACAACTGCAGGTTCGTATCTTGGCTAGAACCTGAGGCAGAACCGGACCTAGTGGGAAGGTGTAGCTTACAGGCCCATTCCAATCGAGTGACAGAGCGTCCACGGCAAAAGCCAGAGGAGCTAGACACAGGGACACGAAAGTGTCCACCTGATCATTCCAATGGGGTGCAAAAAGATCATTCCAATGGGGCACAATAATGACCGACTTGGGCTTGGAAAGCCTGAGGGCGGAGAAGTCCTGATCCAAGACCGTCAACCTCTGGCAGGCCGACAGATTGGCGGAATCGTAGGAACGATAATGCACAGGAGGCAAAAAGGTGTCAGCCTAGCGAAGAATGAAGTCTTTCTAGCATTGGAACTCAGCTTTGAATCGCATGCTGCAAAAGCTTGGACCACTTGTTCCGACTGGTACGGTCGAAGGCACCCAGAAGTATCCTGAACCAGTCTATTATTGCTCCCAAGTTCAGCATGGAGATTTTCAGGTCAGTTCCATTTCCCAGGGAGATTTCACTTCCAGCATCGACCTGCGAGTTGCTTACTTTCACGTTTTGACTCACCAGACATCTCGAAAGTATCTCAGGTTCGCTTTTCTGGGGCTAGTTTACCAGTTCAAGATCATGTTTTTCAGCCACATCCTGGCTCCTTGGGCCTTCACCCGACTGATGTCGCATGTGATAGCCTTCCATTGCACACAATCCAAGGTGACTACTTCGGTGTATCTGGACAATATTCTCCAGAGGCACTTCAATGCTACTCTTCTGGAGTCAGATGTCAACACACTGTTGAGCCTGCTCACCTTGCTGGGGTTCCGAGTCAATGAGGAGAAGTCGGACCTGGTCCCTTCTCAGTCGTTTTGTCATCTGAGGATGGACTTCTGCACACAGCTATATATTGTGGCGGTTCCCCGGGTGAGGGCTGTGATTTCCCCAGCTTTCGCCCTGACTCTGACCCAGTCCATGACTGCGATAGCTGACAGTATTCTCCGGCTGCACGGTCTCTGCGGTTCGGTGATGGATCTCATTCCTCTAGGTCCGCTGCATGTCATAACTGTCCAGCACTTTCTGCTTCAGTCGTTGGAGGCCGATTGTCGATCCTTTAGATCTGGTGCTTTAGTTACTAGCATCTTTTCATCATCACCTTCTTCCCTGGACAGATGTTCGGTGGATTATGCAGTGAGTTCTGTTGGACTTGCCCATATGCGATCGTGTTCTGTTGGTAGATGCCAGCGATCTCGGATGGGGCATGAAGTTGGATTCTCTAGGTCTTTCCCTTTATGGTGTTTGGGACCAGAATCAAGCAGCTCTTCACATCAACCAGAAGGAGCTTCTTGCTCTTCTTCAGAGTTTCTGGCAGTGGATCCCCCACCTTTCGAATTGTCAGGTCCTTCTGTTGTTCAACAATTCGACAGTGGTCGCTTACATTCGGAACCAGGGTGGCACACACAGGGTTCTCATGTATGAATTGTCTCGGGATTTTCTACTGCTAGCTCAGGATGTCAACGCCAGGGTGGTGGTTTGACACATTCCCGGTCGTCTGAATGTCCTAGCTGACTCCCTGTACCAACATGACAGGGTCATTTCCACTGAGTGGATGCTTTACAGAGCAGTGTTCCAGTCGCTTTGCGATCTCTGGGGTCGTCCCCACATTGATCTTTTTGCGACGCATTGAAACCATCAAGTGGACACTTTTGTGTCCCTGTGTCCAGATCCTCTGGCTCTCGCCATGGACGCTCTGTCAATCGATTGGAACAGTCTTGTCAGCTAAGCCTTCTCGCCAGGGCCGATTCTGCCTCAAGTTCTAGCCAAGATACGAACCTTCAGTTGGCGAATCATTCTGTTCAGTGGATCAATCAACTCCGCTCTCTGTTGGCTGAGGTTCTTACATGTCTCCCTCTACATCACAACCTTCTTTGTTAAGGTCACACGAGGAGGTTTCATGTCGACCTGACTTCATTGCGCCTTTATGCATATCTTTGTTGGGTCCAGTCTCTTTTCGTAGCGGTGTTTCGAGACGAGCAGTGGAGCGCATTTCTTCTTCAAGGCGGCACTCCACTGGTTTAGCATGTGGCTGGGTGGAAGGTCTTCTGTTGATGGTGTGCTGATCACTCTGTTGATTATGCTGATCCTTTGGTAACACAAATTGGAGAGTTTCTGGTATATCTGTTTGATTCTCGGAGTCTCCAAAATGTTACTGTCAAAGGGTACAGGTCCATGCTTTTGGAGACCTTTTCGTATGTGGGAAAGCATCATATTGGCACTAATCCATACCTTTCCAAGCTTAGTCGGCACTTTTCTTTGGAAAGGCCTTGGAATTTTCAGCTTACCCGAAGATGGAATCTTTCTTGGGTGCTGTTTTGCTTGGTGGCAGGGAGGGGTGGGGGTGTGCCATTCAAACCTTTATCCCATGTGGATATGTGTTTTCTCACATCCAAGACGGCTTTTCTGATGGCATTTGCCTCTGCCAGAAGGGTTAGAGAGCTTTGGTTGATCCGGCCTTCTTCAGGAGCTCCGCCAACAGTGTTACATTTACCACTGATTGCTCTTTTCTGGTCAAGAATTAGATGCCAGAAACTACTCCACCTCCTATCTGTATCAGGGCTCTTCCTTCTACTGATGGTAATCGCCCTTTGCTCTGTCCAGTTTGTGCAAAATCGCATTTATTTCCACCAGATGCAGTTGATTAGGAAAGGCAGGAAACAATTTTTTCTGTCTCTTTTTCCTGGTCGACAGAAGATCTCTCTTGAATCCATTTCTCGATGGATTTTTCTTGCTATTCATGCATCCTACACTGTTCTAGCGACTGACAATTGTATTACCAATCATATTTTTGCCCATGAGGTATGTGCCTTGTCTTCCTCCTGGGCTTTTGCTAACTCTGTCAAGTTGTTGGATGCTATGCAGGCAGCCTATTGGAGAAATGCTTTTACTTTCTCCACCTTCTTCTGTGTCAGTTGCAGGAGAAGTCTGAGGACCTTTTTTCCTTGGGCCCTCTTTCTTCTGTCCTGATCCTCTGGCTTTTGCCAGTTTTGACACTCTGTCAATCGATTGGAACAAGCTTATCGGCTACGCCTTCTCGCCAGGGCTGATTCTGCCTCAGGTTCTCGCCAAGATACGAACCTGCAGTTGTCGAATCTTTTTGTTCGCTCCCCTGTTGCCTCAGCAGGTGTGGATTAATCACCTCTGCTCTCCGTTGGCGGCGTTTCTGACACGTCTCCATCTACGTCTCATCCTTCTCTGTCAAGTCAGCCGAGGAGGTTTCATGTCGACCCGACTTCATTGTGCATCACGCATATCTTTGTTGGATGCTGTCTCTCTCCACAGAGGTTTTTCGAGATGAGCAGTGGAGTGCATTTCTTCTTCAAGGCAGCACTCCAATGGTTAAGCCTATTTGGCTAGGTGGAAGGTCTTCTGTCGATGGTGCGCTGATCACTCTGTTGATTATGCTGATCCTTTGGTAATACAGATTGGAGAGTTTCTGGTATATCTGTTTGATTCTCGGAGTATCCAACCTGTTGCCATCAAAGGGTACAGGTCCATGCTTTTGGAGACCATTTTGTATGCGGCACTTTTCTTTGGAAATGCCTAGGATTTTGCAGCTTACCCCAAGATGGAATCTTTCTTGGGTGCTACTTTGCTTGGTGGCAGGGAGGGGGAGGTGCCATTCAAACCATTATACCAGGTGCATATGTGTTTTCTCACATACAAGACAGCTTTTCTGATGGCGTTTCCCTCAGCCAGAAGGGTTAGTGAGCCTCACGCCCTCTCGCTTGATTTGGCCTTTTTCAGGAGCCCCGCCAACAGTGTTACTTTTACCACTGATTGCTCCTTTCTGGTCAAGAATCAGATTCCAGAAACTACTCCACCTCCTATTTGTATCAGGGCTCTTCCTTCTGCTGATGGTAATTGCCCGTTGCTCTGTCCGGTTCGTGCAAAATTGTATTTATCTCAACCAGATGCAGTTCATTAGGAAAGGCAGAAAATGATTTTTTCTGTCTTTTATTCCTGGTCGACAGAAGATCTCTCCTTAGTCCATTTCTCGGTGGATTTCTCTTGCTATTCATGTATCCTACACCTGTCTAGCGACTGGCAATTGTATTACCAATTGTCAATCATATTTTTGCCCAAGAGGTATGTGCCTTGTCTACCTCCTGTGCTAACGTTAACTCTGTCAAGTTGTTGAATGCTGTGCAGGCAGCCTCTTGGAGAAATGCTTCTACTTTCTCCACCTTCTATCTGTGTCAGTTGTAGGAGCAGTCTTAGGACCTTTTGTCCTTGGGCCCTCTTTCTTCTGCTCAGTCTGTTGTCTACCCTTGCCATTAGACCTCTTACAAGGTCAGTTCCTGCTATCCGCTTGGTTACTGTCCTTTCTGTCTGTGTGTTACACAGAGCCATATGCCTCATATCTGATTCTCTTTTACTAATGTTTGTTATGCTATGGTTTTATAGGCCTAGGGAACTCCTCTACTGTTCAGGGTTCCTGCACAGGCGGGTTTGGTTATGTGATTCCCTCCTCCTATTGTCTATTCAGCCTGTTGTAAACAGTTGTAAGGTAGGTTGATAAGAAATTTAAATTTTATAGTAAGTTTCCTTTCTTATTATATCTACCACAATTGTTTACGTGGAGGCACTCCGTCTTCTTATTCGGGTGAGAATCCTTCCTCCCCCTCTGATCACATAACTCCAATGTTGGCGGATTCAAATAGAATGACACATTGGTTATGTGTCTGTGCACTGGTTCCGGAAGCTGTGGATTAGTACAAGGAGAAGAGTGTCCTCCACTGGGTGTGCACCGGTCAAACACGACCCAGTTTTGGCTTATTTTTTATTGGTGCTTTAACACCACTTTTCTTTCCCAAATCACTTGGGAAAGAAGAAAATAGAGAGTATTTCATCAAGTGGACACTTTTGTGTCCCTGTGTCCAGATCCTCTGGCTTTCCAATTTTGACACTCTGTCAATCGATTGGAACAGTCTTGTCAGCTACGCCTTCTGACCAGGGCCGATTCTGCCTCAGGTTCTCATCAAGATACGAACCTGCAGTTGTCGAATCATTCTGTTGGCTCCCCTGTTGCCTCAGCAGGTGTGGATCAATCACCTCCGCACACTGTTGGCGGCGTTTCTGACATGTCTCCATCTATGTCGCGACCTTCTTTGTCAAGGTCACCTGAGGAGGTTTCATGTCGAGCCGACTTCATTGTGCCTTAACGCATATCTTTGTTGGTTCCTGTCTCTCTCCGCAGAGGTTTTTCGAGATGAGCAGTGGAGCACATTTCTTCTTCAAAGTGTCACTCCACTGGTTTAGCCTATGTGGCTAGGTGGAAGGTCTTCTGTCGATGATGTGCTGATCACTCTGTTGATTATGCTGATCCTTTGGTAACACAGATTGGAGAGTTTCTGGTTTTTCTCTTTGATTCTCGGAGTCTCCAACCTGTTACCGTCAAAGGGTACAGGTCCATGCTTTTGGAAACCGTTTTGTATGTGGGAAAGCGTCATATCGGCACCAATCCATTTTTATCTCAACCAGACGCAGTTCATTTGGAAAGGCATGAAATGATTTTTTCTGTCTCTTATTCCTGGTCGACAGAAGATCTCTCCTCAATCCATTTCTCGATGGATTTGTCTTGCTATTCGCACATCCTATACCCATCTAGCAACTGACAATTGTATTACCAATCATATTTGTGCCCACAAGGTATGTGCCTTGTCTACCTCCTGGGCTTATGCTAACTCTGTCAAGTTGTTGGATGCTATGCAGGCAGCCTATTAGAGAAATGCCTCTACTTTCTCCACCTTCTATCTGTGTCAGTTGTAGGAACAGTCTGAGGACCTTTTTCTTCTGCTCAGTCTGTTGTCTACCCTGGACATTGATGTGTCACATACTATACATGTACATGTCTTAAACAAGTTGAGCTACAGTGTCATTGACACTTTCATTACAGTTTCCCATATTGAAAAATGAACTTAGTCAAATTCAATTGACATTCCTTACAGATCTGCTATCCAAAACTCCTCCTAAACCAGTGAACGGATTTCATTGAAACTCTCAGACATTCTTATACATACATTGAAGATGTGCACCTCCTGTTTTCTTTTCGGACATTTTCATTTTTACAGTTTCCCATATTGAAAAATGAACTTTGTCAAATTTAATTGACATTCTGTACAGATCTGCTATCCACAACCCCTCTTAAACCATTGAACAGATTTCATTGAAACTTTCAGACATTCTTTTACATACATTGCAGATGTGCACCTCCTATTTTCTTTTTAGATATTTTCTTATTTACAGTTCCCCATATTCAAAAATGGTCTTTGTCTTCAGGTTTTAGTAGGGAGGGATATAGATCTGCTATCCGCTACTCCTCTTAAACCATTGAACAAACTCCATTGGAACTCTC
This sequence comes from Pictodentalium vernedei, assembly GCA_031216915.1. Classification (NCBI taxonomy): domain Eukaryota; kingdom Metazoa; phylum Mollusca; class Scaphopoda; order Dentaliida; family Dentaliidae; genus Pictodentalium; species Pictodentalium vernedei. The sequence continues at coordinate 426,354,077 of CM062292.1, forward strand.
AGACATTCTTTTACATACACTGAAGATGTGCACCTCCTATTTTTCTTTCAGATATTTTCATATTCCGACATATGTCCGTCCCTCCATTATGCTATAGGGGTGTTACGCCTTGTGGGGTTACAAAGTAGTCATAACAGCTTGTAGACACAAAGGGAGAAACCAAGAATTTACTGGGAAATCAGAGCCAAGTAAACAATTATGGGTATGGGTTTTTTTTGTGGTAATTGTATGAAGTAGATATAGATTCTGTGGAAATCTGAACCAGAAAAACTACTCTAGTTCAATCGAACTTACCCCGGGCCCCACCACAGGATGGCGGTCCTAAAAAGGATTTTGGTGGTTTGGAGGAATTGTCGGATCTATTTGGGTAATTCTATGAATCAGGGACTACTCTTTTACAAAGGAACATATCCTCTGAACATACCCCTATCCTATAAGACATCTTTTGGTAACATAGCAACCACATGCTATCATAGAAACCAAGATGGCTGCCTCCAGTATACAAAATGGACTACGGAAACACATAGCGTATGCGCACTTAAGCCACGTATCACTATGGGGATGACATCACAACACGGCCACTCACGTGGGTTACCATGGAACACAACATGATTCAACTGGGTCATGTCATGTGACTATGATGTCACATGAGATCCGGCAAATGTGGGGTGAAACATATGAGACATACTACTCCTGACTCTGATCCTTGGGAAGCTCTCTCAGAGAGCTTAACAAGGGTCAGATGCAGGTGTTAATGGTCTGGGTTAAAATGATTAACAGGTTTGTATACAATCGCCGTAGATAACGAAAATAGTTCTGGACAAAAGTGGGAAAGTGCTTGAGAATTCTCTGTACATGTCCTTGAAAGTCCAGGATTTTTTTTCCTCCAGAGGTACATGAACCCTGTCAGTAGGAACTTTAGGACCCCACATGTAGTATGATGACCTGTCATCCATCAACATGAAATTTCCTTGTTGGTTCCTCATATTTTTACTTGACTAGCAAGTGGGGGGATGCACAGATGTCACCCTTTGTGAGAATATGCACCTTGTAATTCAGTAATAATGTCACAAAATGTGCTTAAATGGCGATTTACGTCAAAAATGTCAAAATGTATTCTTTGCTCCATCCAAAGGAACATTCTTGCAGTTTCCACAGGCCTGTGATGCAGGAAACTACAAAACATGTTGCAAACAAGATCCACTTTTTGCTATCAGTTTTCTTAAATATTGGATGTTTTTTATTACAAATATGAATGATCAGTGTTGCATGGCAAAGGAAGTCTAATATTGAATGGTTTTACTGATTGAACCAACAGGCCCAACTCAGATGGAAACATCAATCAGTCACTCTCTAATGTCTGACTTGTTGGGAGCTACATTAATTTAAGTTGTCAGAATTTAATTACAAAATGTATTTATCAATAGGTTTTTTAGCTCACCTGAGCGAAGCTCAGTGGGGGCTTTTCTGATCACATTCTGTCCGTCATCCATCGTCCAACATCCGGCGTCTGTCATCGTCCGGCGTTTACTTTACATTATCGACTTCTCCTTCAAAACAACTAGCCCAATTTTATTCAAAGGTTGGGTAAATGTTTATTACCTAATGCCAATTCAGATTTGTTCAAATGAAGTTGCCGCTCCTTCTGGGTGGTGCCATGCCCCCAAGGGGCACCAAAATCTTTGAAAATCTTCTTCTCATGAACCAGCAGTAGCAGTGACTTGATATATGGTACACAGCTTCCTTTTAAGGTGTAGACTCCGTTTTGTTTAAGAGAAGTTTGTTGGGCTATATTTGGCGTCATTATGGGAGGGGAAAAATTTTTTGGCCCTGCCCGAAATTTCTATTTTCCGAACCGAGAGGCTGATTTGAACCAGATTTTATGTGAGGGCTTATTGGGTCATAAGTACCTAATTTATGCCAATTTTTTTTCCCCGTAGCCCCGTAGGAACTGCAGGAGCTAAAAATAGAAAAAAATTAAAACGCTCATATCTCCAAAGCTGCATGGCACTGAGAATTTTTATTTGGTGTGAAGCTTCCTTAGGAACAACAGAAAGGGTTGGTCAAAAAAAATTGCCATCGTTTTTATCATAGGGTACAGTTTCGAGACTTTGAAAAAGTGCTGAGTCAGCACTTTTTAACACTGTAGGCAATGGGAAAAACATTAAAAAATCTTCCTCTCCAGATCCAGAAGGCAGAATCTTTTGATATTTGGTATGCAACATTGTAGGGTGGATCTGCTTCAAGTTTGTTCAAATCGGCCCACTGGGTTTATATTTGGGCTCAGTATAGGAGCCCGCATTCGAACTTAGTGCATTTTAGGCAAATTTTATTAAAAATCATCTTCTCCAGACCCAGCAGGCAGAATCTTTTGATATTTGGTACGCAACATTGTGGGGTGGATCAGATTCAAGTTTGTTCAAATTGGCCTTCTGGATTCATATTTGGGCTCAGTATAGAAGCCCGAATTCGAACTTAGTGCATTTCAGGCAAATTTCTTAAAAAATCTTCTCCTTCAGATCCAGCAGGCAGAATCTTTTGATATTTGGTATGCAACATTGTGGGGTGGATCTGATTCAAGTTTGTTCAAATCAGCCCCCTGGATTCATATCTGGGCTCAGTATAGGAGCCCAAATTTGAACTTAGTGCATTTCAGACAAATTTCTTGGAAAATCTTCTCTCAAGATCCAGCTGGCAGAATCTTTTGATATTGGGTATGCAGCATGCTTAGGGGGGTGAGATTCAAGTTTGTTCAAGCCAAGTTCCTGGGTTCACATTTGGGCTCACTGTGGTAGCCTGAAATATAACTTAGTACAAAATGAGGAATTTTCTTTAAAAATCTTCTTCAGATCCAGCAATCAAAATATTTTGATATTTGGTATGCAGCATCCTTAGGGGGTGAGATTCAAGTTTGTTCAAGCCATGTCCCTAGGTCCATATTTGGGCTCACTGTGGGAGCTTGAATTGTAACTTGTCAGATCCAGCAGTCGGAATGTGTTTGATATGTGGTGTGTAGCATCCTTGGGGGGGGGGGGGGGGGGGAGGGGATTCAGGTTTGTTAAAGCCAAGTCCCTGGGTCCATATTATAACTTAGTCAATATGAGGAATTTTCTTTAAAGTTTTGATATTTTTTATGCAGCATCCTTAGGGATGTAAGATTCAAGTTTGTTCAAGCCATGTCCCTAGGTCCATATTTGGGCTCTCACTGTGGGAGCTTGAATTGTAACTTAGTTCAAAATGAGGAATTTTCTTTAAAAATCTTTTTTTTCAGATCCAGCAATCAGAATGTTTTGATATTTGGTGTGCAGCATCCTTAGGGGGGTGAGATTCAATTTTATTAAAGACAAGTCCCTGGGTTCATATATGGGCTCCCTGTGGGAGCCAGAATTATAACTTAGTTCAATATGAGGAATATTCTTTAAAAAACTTATTTTTAAGATCCACTTATCAGAATATTTCGATATTTGGTTTAAGCTTTTCTTAGGAGGAGCAGATGCAACTTGTTGAAATCAATTCTCTGGGTTGATATTCAGGCTACCATATCAGGTGAGCGCCTCAGTTGAGAAACTGATTTGTGAGGACCCATAGACAACTAACTGTAACAGAAGAAATCAAGATTAAGGAAACATACTGCCTCTGAATGAAATGCACATACAATTGTTTATAGTACGTGTTATGTCCTTTTTCGTGAAACTTATCAATTGCATTGAGGTTTGGATTTGAATCACCAGTTCAGACTAAACATGCACTAATTCCCCCCCCCCCCCCCTCTCCCTGCCCGAAGCAAAGCAGCACCCAAAAAAGATTCCATCTCAGGGTAAGCTGCAAAATCCTAGGCCTTTTCAAAGAAAAGTGCCGAATAAGCTTGGACAGGTATGGATTAGTGCCAGTACGATGCTTTCCCACATACAAAAAGGTCTCCAAAAGCATGGACCTGTACCCTTTGACGATAACAGGTTGGAGACCCCAAGAATCAAACAGACATACCAGAAACTCTCTAATCTGTGTTATCGAAGGATCAGCATAATCAACCGAGTGATCAGCACACCATCGACAGAAGACCTTCCACTTAGCCGCATTGGCTAAACCAGTGGAGTGCCACCTTGAAGAAGAAATGCACTCCACTGCTTGTCTCGAAAAACCTCTATGAGGAGACAGGACCTGACAAAGATATGCGTGAATGCACAATGAAGTCTGGTCGACATGAAACCTCTTTGGGTGACCTTGACAAAGAAGGTCACATCGTAGTGGGACACATGTCAGACCCACCGCCAACAGAGAGCGGAGCTGATTGATCCACACCCGCTGAGGCGACATGGGAGTGATCAGAATGATTCAACAACTGCAGGTTCGTATCTTGGCTAGAACCTGAGTCAGAATCGGACCTGGCAGGAAGGTGAAGCCGACAAGCCCATTCCAATCGAGTGACAGAGCATTCATTGCAAAAGCCAGAGGATCTGGACACAGGGACAAGAAAGTGTACACCTGATCATTCCAATGGGTCACAAAAAGATCAGTGTGGGGATGACCCCAGAGATTGCAAAGCAACTGGAATACTGCCCAGTGAAGCATCCACCCGGTGGAAATGACCCTCCTTTGTCAGGACAGGGAGTCAGCTAGGACATTCAGACGACCGGGTATGTGACGAACCACCACACCGGCATTGACATCCTGAGCTAACAGTAGAAGATCCCGAGCCAATTCTTACATGAGAACCGAGTGTGTGCCGCCCTGGTTCCGAATGTTAAGAGACCATGGTCAAATTGTCGAACAACAGAAGGACCTGGCGATTCTAAATGTGGAGTATCCACTGCCAGAAACTCAGAAGAAGAGCCAGAAGCTTCTTCTGGTTGATGTGAAGAGCTGCTTGATCCTGGTCCTGCACACTATGAAGGGAAAGACCTAGAGGATCCAACGTCGCACCCCATCCAAGATCGCTGGCATCTGCCATCAGAACACGACCGGATATGGGCATGTCCAATGGAACTCCCTGCATAATCCCCTGAACATTTGTCCAGGCAAGAAGGTGACGATGAAGAAATGCTGGTAACTGAAGACGCAGATGCAGAGGATCGACATTCGGCCTCCAATGACTGAGCAGAAAGTGTTAAGAGAGATATAACATGCAGCCGACCTAGATGAATGAGATCCGTTACCAAACCGCAGAGACCGAGCAGCCGGAAAATAGTCTGAGCTGTCGTGGATGTGGACTGGGTCAGAGTCAGGGCGAAAGTCGAGGGAATCATAGGCCTCACCCGGGGAATCGCCACCATATTCAGCTGAGTGCGGAAATACATCCCCAGATGATAAAATGACTGAGAAGGGACCAGGTCTGACTTCTCCTCGTTGACACGGAACCCTAACGACATGAGCAGGCTCAACAGTGGGTTCACATCTTAGTCCAGAAGAGCAGCATTGAAGTGCCTCTGGAGGATATCGTCCAGATATGGCGAAGTAGTCACCTTGGACTCTGTGCAATGGCAGGCTATCACATGCGACATCAGTCGGGTGAAGGCCTAAGGAGCTAGGTTGCGGCTGAGAGGCATGACCTTGAACTGGTAAACTCCCCCCCCAGAAAAAGTGAACCGGAGATACATTTGGGATGTTCGATGAATCGGAATGTGAAAGTAAGCGACTCGCAGGTCGATGCTGGAAGCAGAATCTCCCTGGGAAATGCAACCGTCCTGAAAGTCTCCATGCTGAACCTGGGAGCAATGATAGACTGGTTCAGGATACTTCTGGGTGCCTTCGGCCGCACCAGTCGGTACAAATCGTCGAAGCTTTTGCAGCATGCGACTCAAAACTGAGTTCCAAGGCTATGAAGACTTCACTCTTTGCTAGGCCGATACCTTTTTGCCTCCTGTGCGTTATTTGTCCTACAATCCGCCAATCTATCGGCCTTCCAGAGTTTGACAGTCTTGGATCAGGACTCCGCCTCCCTCGGGCTTTCCAAGCCCAAGTTGGCCATCTGCTTCCTTTGTGAAGCCACAGGCTGATCCTCCTGCCGCAGCTTCTTCTTACTCACGTGGTAAGAGTAAGCATCGGCAGACCAGAGAGATGTCTCAGGATCCTTCCTCTAGCAGAGGAGATGGTTTCTCCTCTCACAGGCCTCACTGGGGCTCGAAATGAAGGTCTTCACCTTGATTCGTCCCAGGTTGGAGAAAGGATATCAGAGTTTGCAGACCGTTGGGCCACGATCACATCTGATCCTTGGGTGTTAGATGTTGTTCAGTCCGGTCTGCGGATATCCTTTCGGAGGCACCCCACTCTGTCAAGAGTGCCTCTTCCCACCCAAGTTTCTTCAAACATTTCACGTTGGGAACTTTTGATCACAGAGATAGACAACCTCCTGTCAAAGGGAAGATTGAGGTCTTCAAGAACATTCAGTGGGATTTTATTCCTGCCTGTTCTTGTTAGCGAAGAAGGCTGGCCAACTCCGACCAGTTATCTATCTGAGTATCCTGAACCAGTCTATCATTGCTCCCAAGTTCAGCATGGAGATTTTCAGGTCAGTTCCATTTCCCAGGGAGATTTCGCTTCCAGCATCGACCTGCGAGTTGCTTACTTTCACGTTCCGATTCATTGGACATCTCGAAAGTATCTCAGGTTCGCTTTTCTGGGGCGAGTTTACCAGTTCAACAAGATCATGCCTTTCAGCCACATCCTGGCTCCTTGGGCCTTCACCCGACTGATGTTGCATGTGATAGCCTTCCATTTCACACAGTCCAAGGTGACTACTTCACCGTATCTGGATGATATCCTCTAGAGGCACTTCAATGCTGCTCTTTGGAGTCGGATGTCAACACATTGTTGAGCCTGTTCATGTCTCTGGGGTTCCGAGTCAACAAGGAGAAGTTGGACCTGCTCCCTTCTCAGTTGTTTTGTCATCTGGGGATAGACTTCTGCACACAGCTGAATATGGGGGTGGTTCCTCGGGCGAGGTCTGTGATTCACCCTGATTCTGACCCAGTCCATGACCGCGACAGCTCGGAGTATTCTCCGGCTGCTCGGTCTCTACAGTTCGGTGATGGATCTCATTCCTCTAGGTCAACACTTTCTGCTCAGTCGTTAGAGGCCGATTGTCGATCCTCTAGATCTGTTGCTTCAGTTACTAGCATCTCTTCATCGTCACCTTCTTCCCTGGATAGATGTTCAGTGGATTATGCAGGGTGTTCTGTTGGACTTGCCCATATCTGATTGTGTTCTGTCGGCAGATGCCAGTGATCTCGGATAGGGCATGATGTTGGATCCTCTTGGTCTTTTCCTTCATGGTGTATGGGACCAGAATCAAGCAGCTCTTCACATCAACCAAAAGGAGCTTCTGGCTCTTCTTCATAGTTTCCGGCAGTGGATCCCCCACCTTTCGAATCATCAGGTCCTTCTGTTGTTCGACAATTCAACAATGGTCACTTACATTCGGAAACAGGGCGGCATGCTCTCGGTTCTCGTGTATGAATTGGCTCGGGATCTTCTTCTGCTAGCTCAGGATGTCAATGCCGGTGTAGTGGTTCGACACATTCCCGGTCGTCTGAATGTCCTAGCCGGCTCCCTGTCCCGATGTGACAGGGTCATTTCCACTGAGTGGATGCTTTACATGGCAGTGTTCCAGTCGCTTTGAGATCTCTGGGGTCGTCCCCACATCGATCTTTTTGCAACCCGTTGGAACCATCAAGTGGACACTTTCGTGTCTCTGTGTCCAGATCCTCTGGCTCTCGCCGTGGACGCTCTGTCAATCAATTGGAACAGTCTTTTCAGCTAAGTCTTTCGCCAGGGCCGATTCTGCCTCAGGTTCTAGCCAAGATACGAACATGCAGTTGGCGAATCATTCTGTTCGCATCCCTGTCGCCTCAGCGGGTGTGGATCAATCACCTCCGCTCTCTGTTGGTGGCGGTTCTGATATGTCTCCCTCTACATCACGATCTTCTTTGTTAAGGTTACACGAGGAGGTTTCATGTCGACCTGACTTCATTGTGCCTTCACGCATATCTTTGTTGGGTCCTGTCTCTTTTTGTAGAGGTTTTTCGAGACGAGCACTGGAGCGCATTTCTTCTTCAAGGCAGCACTCCACTGGTTTAGTCTATGTGGCTGGGCAGAAGGTCTTCTGTTGATGGTGTGCTGATCCATCTGTTGATTATGCTGATCCTTTGGCAACACAGATTGGAGAGTTTCTGATATATCTGTTTGATTCTCGGAGTCTCCAAAATGTTACTGTCAAAGGGTACAGGTCCATTCTTTAGGAGACCTTTTCATATGAGGGAAAGTGCCATATCGGCACTAATCCATACCTCTCCAAGATTAGTCGGCACTTTTCTTTGGAAAGGTCTAGGAATTTGCAGCTTACCTCAAGATGGAATCTTTCTTGGGTGCTGCTTTGCTTGGTTGCAGGGAAGGGGGGTGGTGGGGTGGGGGGGGGGGGGCGTTCAAACCTTTATCCCAGGTGGATATGTGTTTTCTCACATACAAGACTGCTTTTCTGATGGCATTTGCGTCAGCCAGAAGGGTTACTGAGCTTCACGCCCTCTCGGTTGATCCGACCTTCTTCAGGAGCTCCGCCAACAGTGTTACATTTACCACTGATTGCTCCTTTCTGGTCAAGAATTAGATGCCAGAAACTACTGCACCTCCTATCTGTATCAGAGCGCTTCCTTCTACTGATGGTAATCGCCCTTTGCTCTGTCCAGTTTGTGCAAAATCGCATTTATTTCAACCAGATGCAGTTGTTTAGGAAAGGCAGGAAACAATTTTTTCTGTCTCTTATTCCTAGTCGACAGAAGATCTCTCCTGAATCCATTTCTCAATGGATTTGTCTTGCTATTCGCACATCCTACATCCGTGTAGCAACTGATAATTGTATTACCAATCGTATTTTTGCCCACGAGGTATGTGCCTTGTCTACCTCCTGGACTTATGCTAACTCTGTCAAGTTGTTGAATGCCATGCAGGCAGCCTATTGGAAAAATGCTTCTACTTTCTCCACCTATCTGTGTCAGTTGCAGGAGCAGTCTGAGGACCTTTTTTCCTTGGGCCCACTTTCTTCTGCTCATTCTGTTGTCTTCCCTAGCCATTAGACTTCTTACAATGTCAGTTCTAGCCATGTGCTTGGTAATTGTCCATTCTGACTGTGTGTCAAACAGAGCCATATGCCTCATATCTGATTGTCTTTTACTAATGTTTGTGATACTATGGTTTTATAGGCTTAGGGAAGTCCTCTTCTGTCCACGGTTCCAGCACAGGTGGGTTGTGTGGGGTTTGGTTATGTGATTATTTCCTCCTATTGTCGATTCAGCCTGTTGCAAACAGTTGTAAGGTAGGTTTTTAAGAAATATAAATTTTATAGTAAATTTACTTTCTTATTATACATACCACAATTGTTTACGTGGAGACCCTCCGTTTTCTTATTCGGGAAGAATCCTTCCTCATCGCTGATCGCATAACTCCAATGTTGGCGGATTAAAATAGAATGACACATTGGTTATGTGTCTGTGTACTGGTTCCGGAAGGCGTGGATTAGTACAAAGAGAAGAGTGTCCTCTACTGGGTGTGCGCCAGTCGGACACGACCCAGTTTTGGCTTATTTTTTCTTGATGCTTTAATGGCACTTTTCTTTCCCAAATCGCTTCGAAAAGAAGAAAATAGAGAGTATATTTCTGAGTTACCGACTTCCACTGTAGTGCAAGCATGTGTCTAAATGCTAGTGCGCAATGTGTCACATTGTGCCTTTTCACATTAGCACCTATCAGCACATCCAGCATGTGTCAATGTGCTAGTGCACAATGTGTCACATTGTGCGTTTCACATAAGCACATATTGGCACATCCAGCATGTGCTTTTGTGCTTCATGTAATGTGTACAATAGAAGATAAACACATCTATGAAAGTCAAAATAAATAGAACAAAGAAGTCATAACAGCTTGTTGATACATAGGTAGAAACCGAGAATTTACTAGGAAATCAGAGCCAAGTAAACAATTATGGGTATGGGTTTTTTTGTGGTAATTCTTCGAAGTAAATATGGATTCTGTGGAAATCTGAACCAGAAAAACTACACTAGTTGAATTGAACTTACTCCAGGCCCCACCACGGTATGGCAGCCCTAACAAGGATTTTGGTGGTTTGAAGGGATTGTCTGGTCTATTTGGGTAATTCTATGAATTGGGGACTACTCTTTTACAAGGGAACATATCCTCCGAGCATACCCCTATCCTATAAGAAGTCTTTGGTTAACATAGCAACTACATGCTACCATATAAACCAAGATGGCTGCCTCCTGTATACAAAATGGACTACGGAAACACATATCACCCTAACAACATGTGTTGCGTATGCGCACTTACACCACGTATCACTATGGAGATGACATCACAACATGGCCACTCACACAGGTTACCATGACAACACAACATGATGCAACTGGGTCATGTGACTATGATGTCACATAAAATCTGGCAGATGTGGGGTGAAACATATGAGACATACTACTCCTGACTCTAATCCTTGCTAAGCTCTCTCAGAGAGCTTAACAAGGGTCTGGTGCAGGTGTTAATGGTCTGGGTTAGAATGGTTTACAGGCATGTATACAATCACCACAGATAACGAAAATAGTTTTGGACAAATGTTGGAAAGTGCTTGAGAATTCTCAGTACATGTCCTTGAAAGTCCAGGATTTTTTTCCTCCAGAGGTACATGAGTACATGAACCCTGTCAGTATGAACGTTATGACCCCACATGTAGTATGATGACCTGTTATCCATCAGCATGAAATTTCCTTGTTGGTTCCTCATATTTTTACTTGACTAGCAAGTAGGGGTATGCACAGATATACACCCTTTGTGAGACTATGCACCTTGTAATTCAGTCAATGTCACAAAACTTGCTTAAATGGCGATTTACGTCCAAAATGTCAAAATGTTTACTTTGCACCATCCAAAGGAACATTTATGCAGTTTCCACAGGCCTGTGATGGAGGAAACTACAAAACATGTTGCAAACAAGATCCATTTTTTGCTATCAGTTTTCTTAAATATTGAATGCTTTTTAGTACAAATATGAATGATCAGTGTTGCAGGGCAAAGGAAAGTCTTATCTTGAATGGTTTCACTGATTGAACCAACAGGCCCAACTCAGATGGAAACATCAATCAGTCATTCTCTCATGTCTGACTTGTTTGGAGCTACATTAATTTAAGTTGTCAGAATTGAATTATAAAATGTATTTATCAATAGTTTTTTTTGAAAAACTGATTGGTGAGGACCCATAGACGACTAACTGTAACAGAAGAAATCAAGATTAAGAAAACATAATGCATCTGAATGAAATGCACATACAATTGTTCACAGAGTTATGTCCGTTTTCATGAAACTTATCAATTGCATTGAGGTTTGGATTTGAATCACCTGTTCAGACTAAACGTGCCCTAATTTCCCCCTCCCCTCTCCCTGCCCCAAATAAAGCAGCAACCAAGAAAGATTCCATCTTCGGGTAGGCTGCAAAATTTCAAAGAAAAGTTTCGAATAAGCTTGGACAGGTACAGATTAGTGCCAATACGATGGTTTCCCACATACGAAAAGGTCTCCAAAAGCATGGCCCTGTACCCTTTGACAATAACTGGTTGGAGACCCGAAGAATCAAACAGATATACCAAAACTCTCCAGTCTGTGTTTTCGAAGGATCAGCATAATCAACAGAGTAATCAGCACACCATCGACAGAAGACCTTCCACTTAGCCACATAGGCTAAACCAGTGGAGTGCCACCTTGAAGAAGAAATGCACTCCACTGCTCATCTTGAAAAACCTCTAGGAGGCAGGATCCGACAAAGATATGTGCGATGGCACAATGAAGTTGGGTCCACATGAAACCTCCTTGGGTGACCTTGACAAAGAAGGTCGCGATGTAGTGGGAGACATGTCAGAACCGCCACCAAAAGGGAGCAGAGCTTATTGATCCACACCCGCTGAGGCGACAGGGGAGTGATCAGAATGATTCAACAACTGCAGGTTCATATCTTGGCTAGAACCTGAGGCAGAATCGGACCTGTCAGAAAGGTGTAGCCGACAAGCCCATTCCAATCGAGTGACAGAGGATCTGGACACAGGGACACGAAAGTGTCCACCTGATCATTCCAATGGGTGCAAAAAGATCTATGTGGGGATGACCCCAGAGATCGCAAAGTGACTGGAACACTGCCTTGCGAAGCATCCACTCAGTGGAAATGACCCTGCCCCGTCAGTTCAGTGAGTTGGCTAGGACATTCAGATGACCGGGTATGTGATGAACCACCACACCGGCATTGACATCCTGAGCTAGTAGCAGAAGATCCCGAGCCAATTCATACATGAGAACCAAGTGCGTGCCGCCCTGGTTCTGAATGTAAGAAATCATTGTCGAATTGTCGAACAACAGAAGGACCTGACGATTCGAAATGTGTGGGATTCACTGTCAGAAACTCAGAAGAAGAGCCAGAAGCTCCTTCTTGTTGATGTGAAGAGCTGCTTTATAATGGTCTCGTACACCATGAAGGGAAAGACCTAAAGGATCCAACGTCGCGCCCCATCCGAGATCGCTGGCATCTGCCATCAGAACACAATTGGATATGGCAAGTCCAATGGAACCCCTGCATATTCCACTGAACATTTGTCCAGGCAAGAAGGTTACGATGAAGAGATGCTAGTAACTGAAGACCCAGATGCAGAGGATGGACATTCGGCCTCCAATGACTGAGTAGAAAGTGTTGGAGAGGTATGACATGCAACTGAACTAGATGAATGAGATCCGTCACCGAACTGCAGAGACCGAGCAGCCGGAAAATACTCCGAGCTGTTGTGGACTGGGTCAGAGTCATGGTGAAAGCCGAGGGTATCACATCCCTCAGACGTGGAATCGCCACCATATTCATCTCAGTGCGGAAATCCATCCCCAGATGACAAAACGACTGAGGCGGGACCAGTTCCGACTTCTCGTTGTCTCAGAATCCCAGCGACGTGAGCAGGCTGAATACTGTGTTGACATCTGATTCCAGAAGAGCAGCATTGAAGTGCCTCTGGAGGATATCGTCCAGATACGGCGAAGTAGTCACCTTGGACTGTGTGCAATGGAAGGCTATCACATACGACGTTGGTCGGGTGAAGTCCCAAGGAGCCAGGTTGTGGCCAAGAGGCATGACCTTGAACTGGTAATCTCTCCCCAGAAAAGCGAATGAGATACTTTCGAGATGTCTGATGAATCAGAACGTGAAAGTCTCCATGCTGAACCTGGGAGCAATGAAAGACTGGTTCAGGATACTTCTGGGTGCCTTCGACCGTACTAGTCGGTACAAGTGGTCGAAGCTTTTGCAGCATGCGACTCGAAGCTGAGTTCCAAGGCTATGGAGACTTCATTCTTCACTGGGCTGATACCTTTTTGCCTCCTGTGCTTTATCATTCCTACGATTCCGCCAATCCGTCAGCCTGCCAGAGTTTGACAGTCTTGGATCAGGACTCCTCCTCCCTCAGGCTTTCCAAGCCCAAGTCGGCCATTATTCCAATGGCGACTTTGGAGTCCATGTTGGGCTTATCCAGAGAGATGCTAGGCATGCTTTCTCTCTCAGATCACATTCTCTCTGCCTTGGCTGCTTATCTGCCTCCAGATAGGTTTGACAACCTACAGGCTCTTTTGCATGTGATCTCAAAGGTGCTCATGCATCTTACTCATACGCATTCCTGTAACACGGCTAATTTAGAATTAGTTTTCCAGAATGCTGTGTTGGACACAAGCTGTCCCATTCCTGAAGGGCAGCACACTGCTCTTCGATCTGCTTCTTTGGTGGGGCTGCGACTATTCCATGATTGCGTAACAATGGTCCGCGATGACATCCTGTGTCATTCAAAAGATCATCTGCTGCTTTGCCAGCTTGATCCACCTTTTGTTGGAGGCTGTGGCCATTCCAAGCTTGACAAACGCCCTTCTGCTTCCTTTATGAAGCCACGGGCTGATCCTCCTGCCAGGGGTCAGCCTGGCATCTGATTTTAGGGAGAAGTGACTTCTCCCTTCAGAGACTTTAGGGAGAAGTCAGGACCCAGGAGGGAGAAGTCAGTGGACATGAAGGAGAAATCAGATAAAAAACATAAAACGTATATGACATCGTGACAAAATAAATGAACATAGAGGACACAATTGTGGAGAAAAAAATAAATAAAAGTTATACAAACATACATACACACACAAAACTAAGTCAGATGGTATATAACAGAATGTAGGTTAAAATCCACCCCACCCCCCCCCCCCCCACCCCCCACCCCCCAAACACACAAAAAAACTGTGTCGTTCATGGTTTCTGAATACCCCCTAACTCTTTGCCTAACAGTGATGACTAAGGTTTCCATGCAGTTTGATTTTGTATTTGCCTCAACGCAGTGGATTTGAAATTTAGTATGACCCATGGTGAGAGTGTTCTTCTCTGGAATAGAAGGTATATTCTTTTTAAAAAAATATTTAAAGTGTTTAAAATAAATTTAAAGTTCATATAAGAAACTGGGTCATTCATGGTTTCTGAATGCCCTAACTGAGTTGATAAGCGTAGTTAAAAAAGTTTTCGATATCCTTCGTAAATTAAGCGTTATTAACAATTTGAGTTAATTTATTTCTTAGGTAAATGACAAAATATTACAGTTGTCTCCCTTCCCGGCCGCGCTGGGTAATAATACACTGTTCAGAAAACTGACAATTTCTGCCAACCATCTTACACTGACACGTGCGATTGGTGCTTTGAAGGTCTGCCATTCTTATCCATCCAAATACCTGTGATTTCTATTGTAGCCTTATTACATTTAACCCCCTTCCAACACAACTTCACAAGTTTTCAAAGAAAAACATTCAATGCAAATTGCGGGGCGAATTTCAATGTAACCAATTTTTCAGTGGAACAGAGCGTAACCGGAAGCAATTTCGATATGGACGAACTGTCTCCAATACATTTTTTTTTGTTTTGAAACGGTAGTTAACTTTAATAAATTCTAATTAACTCGATGCATGTCTTGTGTGATTCGTTGTTTTGGCTGGCACTTTGTTTTTAAATAGCCATTTTGTGCTGGTTGCTATCAGTTGGGGCGAATTGTTCGAACGACTACGCCATTACAATTCTTTTCAGAAATATAAAAATAGGCTAGTTTAGGCTATTTTCATAGCCGTGTGACGGACTTTAACAGCAGCCGTGTTTACTTTTTTTGCGAATGCGGGTGTTTTTTAAAAAATAAACATAAGAAAATACAGTAAACTGCCATGTCTCCAAAGGAAGTTTTGGAGGGCGACTTGAATTTCGCCCCCAATGTAAGCCAAGGCGACTTGAGGAATGACAAGGCGACTTCTTCGCCCAAGTCGCCCACTCGGCTGACCCCTGCCTCCTGCCACCAATTCTTCTTACTCACATAAGGGTAAGCATCGGTAGACAAGAGAGGTGTCTCAGGATCCTTCCTCTAGCAGAGGAGATGGTTTCTCCTCTCACAGGCCTTGCTGGCGCTCAAAATGGAGGTCTTTACCTCGATTCATCCCAGGTTGGAAGAAGGATATCAGAGTTTGCAGACTGTTGGGCCATGATCACATCCGATCCTTGGGTGTTAGTTGTTGTTCGTTCTGGTCTGCGGATATCCTTTCAGAGGTAACCCACTCTCTCTCGAGAGAGAGTGCCTCTTCCAACCCAAGTTCCTTCAAATGTTTCACGTCGGAAACTTTTGATCACGGAGATAGACAATCTCCTGTCAAAGGGAAGATCGAGGTCGTTAAGAGCATTCATTTAGTGGGATTTCATTCCCGCCTGTTTTGGTGGCGAAGAAGGATGGCCGACTCCGACCAGTTATCTATCTGAGTACCCTGAACCAGTCTATGATTGCTCCCAAGTTCAGCATGGAGATGTTGTCAGTTCCATTTCCCAGGGAGATATCACTTCCAGCATCGACCTGCAAGCTGCTTACTTTCACGTTCCGATTCATCGGACATCTCAAAAGTATCTCCGGTTCACTTTTCTGGTGGCAAGTTTACCAGTTCAAGATCATGCCTTTCAGCCACATCCTAGCTCCGTGAGCCTTCACCCGCCTGATGTCGCATGTGATAGCCTTCCATTGCACACAGTCCAAGGTGACTACTGTGCCGTATCTGGACGATACCTCCAGAGGCTCTTCAGTGCTGCTCTTCTAGAATCAGATTTCAACACACTGTTGAGTCTGCTCATGTCACTGGGGTTCCGAGTCGACAAGGAGAAGTCGGACCTGGTCCCTTCTCAGTTGTTTTGTCATCTGAGGATGGACTTCTGCACACAGCTGAATATGGTGGCAGTTCCCTGGACGAGGGCTGTGATTCCCCTGGCTTTCGCCCTGACTCTGACCCAGTCCACGACCGCGACAGCTCAGAGTATTCTCTGGCTGCTCGGTCTTTGCGGTTCGATGACGGATCTCATTCCTCTAGGTCGGCTGCATGTCATAACTCTCCAACACTTTCTGCTCACTCGTTGGAGTCCGATTGTCGATCCTCCAGATCTGGTGCTTCAATTACTAGCATCTCTTCATCATCACCCTCTTCCCTGGACAGATGTTCAGTGGATTATTCAGGGAGTTCTGTTGGATTTGCCCATATCCGATAGTGTTCTGGCGGCAGATGCCAGCGATCTCGGATGGGGCACGACGTTGGATTCTCTAGGTCTTTCCCTTCTTGGTGTATGGGACCAGAATCAAGCAGCCCTTCACATCAACCAGAAGGAGCTTCTTGCTCCTCTTCAGAGTTTCCGGCAGTGGATCCAACACCTTTTGAATCATCAGGTCCTTCTATTGTCCGACAATTCAACAATGGTCGTTTACATTTCGGAACCAACCAGGGCAGCATGCATAAGGTTCTTGTGTACAAATTTGCTCGGGATTTTCTACAGCTTGGATGTCAATGCCGGGGTGGTGGTTCGACATATTACCTTTTGTCTGAATGTCCTAGCCAACTCCGTCTTGCCATGACAGGATCATTTTGACTGAGTGGATGCTTTACAGGGCAGTGTTCCAGTCGCTTTGCAATCTCTGGGGTCATCCCCACATTGATCTTTTTGTGACCCATTGGAACCATCACGTGGACACTTTCGTGTTCCTGTGTCCAGATCCTCTGGCTTTTGTCGATTGGAACAGTCTTGTCGGCTACGCCTTCTCACCAGGGACAATTCTGCCTCAGGTTCTCGCCAAGATACGACCCTGCAGTTGTCGAATCATTCTGTTCACTCCCCTGTAGCCTCAGCGGGTGTGGATCAATCACCTCCGCTCTCTAATGGAGGCGGTTCTGACACATCTCCCTCTACGTCGCGACCTTCTTTGTCAAGGTCACTTAAGGAGGTTTCATGTCGACCTGACTTCATTGTTCCTTCACGCATTTCTTTGTTGGGTCCTGTCTCTCTTCGTAGAGGTTTTTTAGTCGGACCTCAATATTTCCCTTTGGCACACCCTACAGAGCACATTTATGATCAGATTGCTATGAAATCTGGCATGCTTGTTTGGGGTGACCTCTACATGGAAGCTATCTATTTTCTTCCATTTTCGTCAAAAAATGTTGCCACTGGCAACTACCTTTGAACTTACTTTAGTCAGGCATCAACATATTCCTTTGGCACCCCATACAGGGCACATTTATGATCAGAATGGTTTGAAACTTGGTATATTTGTTTGGGGTTACTTCTAGATGGGAGATATCATTTTCTTCAATTTCTGTCAAATGCCCGTCAATGATCTTCATGCAGTTATGCATCAATATTTCCCTTTGGGGCAGCCTGCAGTTGACTGGATCGCTTTGAAACTTGGTGTGCGTGTTTGGGGTGACCTCTAGATGGGAGCTATCCATTTTCTTCCATTTCCATCACAAATAGTTGACATTGGCAATGACCTCTGATGAACTTAGTAAAAACTTAGTGCAGTTAAGCATCAATATTTCCCCTTGACACACCTTGCAGGGCACATTTATGAGTGGATCACTTGCGAACTTGGTGTGCTTGTGTGGAGTGACATCTATATGGGAGCTGTCGATTTTTTTACGTTTCGGTCAAAAATGTTGTCGCTGACCTTTGAACTTAGTTTAGTCAGACCTCAATATTTCCCTTTAACACACCCTTCAGGGCACATTTATGATCGGATCACTTGGAAACTTGGTATGTGTATTCGGGGTGACCTCTAGATGTGAGCTATTGCTTTTTTTGATTTCCATAAAAATTATTGTCGTTATCACCAGCCTTTGAACTTAGTGCATTTGTGCAACTTATCCATTTTGCACTCTCTGCAGGGTATATTTATGAATTTCCATAAAAAGAAAACAAAAAGCATTGCCCCAAGCAACGACCTTCAAACTTGGTGCATTTGTGCATTAACATCTTCCTTTGGCATGCCTCAGAGGGCACATTCATTATCAGGTTGTTTTGAAACTTTGTACGCTTATGCAAGGTGACAAAGATAGGAGCTATTGATTTTCTTTTCATTTCCATCAAAAACTGTTGCTGTTAGCAACAATCTTTGAATTTATTGCATTTGTGCATCAACATTTTTCTTTGACTTGGCCTACAGGCCACATTTATCATAGGATTGTTTTTATATGCCCGTTTTAAAAAAACGGTTGTCTTATGTTATACGGCTGTCCATCCGTCCGTCCACACGTCGTACAATAACTAAAAAATGCTTCGAGCAATTTTTGTGATTTTTTGATGGAAAGTATGTGTTGATGGAAGGAAGCTCCCTTTCGATTTGTGTCGCTGTCTGATTTGTCATTCCAGAGTTATGGGACTTTATTCGTCAAAATATAAGCAATTTTACACATGTCAAACAATAACTTGAAAATGCTTAGAGCAATTTTCATGATTTTTTGGTTTCAAGTATATGTTAATAGAAGGAATCTCCCTTTCGATTTGTGTCGCTGCCTAATTTGTCATTCCAGAGTTATATAGGCAATTTTCCACATGTCAAACTTTGAGCAATTTTCATGATATTTTGGCGGCAAGTATATTTAACCTGACAAGTGCACATGTACACTCATATTGTGTGCTTCCCTCTTGTAATTAATAATGGACGTATCATGTGCTCATAGCGCAGCTGTTTATTGAACTTGGTGTGCTCATTAAGCAAGATCTTTAGATAAAAGCTATTGATTAGCATTCATTTCTGTGAAAAAATCTGCCATTTACAATAACCTCTGAACTTACTGCATTTGTGTATCAGCATTCTTCCTTTAGCCAGTCTTACAGTTTACATTTAAAAATTCATTGATTACTCTGATGTTGTGCACACACAATGCTGTTTCATTGAAATTTCACCAAATAACATTGGAACCAATGATTTTCAATTTTGGCATTTCAGTTATAACTTACCAAGTTCAAGTTTGTCAAGTTGAGCTACAGTGTCATTGACACTTTTTTTCCGAGTTACGGACTTCCACTGTAGTGCAAGCATGTGTCTAAATGCTAGTGCACAATGTGTCACATTGTGCCTTTTCACATAAGCACATATCAGCACATCCAGCATGTATAGATGTGCTAGTGCACAATGTGTCACATTGTGCCTTTTCACTTAAGCACATATTGGCACATCCAGCATGTGCTTTTGTACTGCATGTAATGTGTACAGTAGAAGATAAACACAACTAGGGAAGTCAGAATATATAGAACAAAGAAGTCATAACAGCTTGTAAATACATAGGTTGAAACCGAGAATTTACTGGGAAATCAGAGCCAAGTAAACAAAATATGGGTATGGGTTTTTGTGGTAATTCTATGAAGTAAATATGAATTCTGCAGAAATCTGAACCAGAAAAACTACTCTGGTTCAATCGAACTTACCCCTGGCCCCACCACAGTATGGCAGTCCTAAAAAGAATTTTGGTGGTTTGGAGGGATTGTCGGATCTATTTGGGTAATACTATGAATTGGGGATTATTCTTTTACAAAGGAACATACCCTCCGAACATACCCTCCGAACATACCCCTATCCTGCAAGAAGTCTTTGGGTAACATAGCAACCACATGCTACCCTAGAAACCAAGATGGCTGCCTCCAGTACACAAAATGGACTACGGAAACACATATCACCCTAACAACATGTGTTGTGTATGTGCACTTACGCCACCTGTCACTATGGGGATGACATCACAACATGGTCACTCACACAGCTTACCATGACAAAACAACATAATGCAACTGGGTCATGTGACTATGATGTCACATGAGATCCGGCAAATGTGGGATGAAACATTTGAGACATTCTACTCCTGACTGATCCTTGGGAAGCTCTCTCAGAGAGCTTAACAAGGGTCAGGTGCAGGTGTTAATGGTCTGGGTTAGAATGGTTAACGGGCTTGTACATAATCACCGTAGATAACGAAAATAGTTTTGGACAAAAGTGGGAAAGTGCTTGAGAATCTTCAGTACATGTCCTTGAAAGTCCAGGATTTTTTTCCTCCAGAGGTACATGAATCCTGTCAGTAGGAACTTTAGGACCCCACATGTAGTATGATGACGTGTCATCCATCAGCATGAAATTTCCTTGTTGGTTCCCCATATTTTTACTTGACTAGCAAGTGGGGGTATGCACAGATGTACACCCTTTGTGAGACTATGCACCTTGTAATTCAGTTAATCTCACAAAACTTGCTTAAATGGCGATTTACGTCAAAAATGTCAAAATGTATACTTTGCACCATCCAAAGGAACATTCATGAAGTTTCCACAGGCCTGTGATGCAGGAAACTACAAAACATGTTGCAAACAAGATCCATTTTTTTGCTATCAGTTTTTTTTTTTTGTATGTGGGTAATTCTATGAATTGAGGACTACTCTTTTACAAAGGAACATATCCTCCGAACATACCCCTATCCTATAAGAAGTCTTTGGGCAACACAACAACATGTTAACATAGAAACCAAGATGGCCACCTCCAGTATACAAAATGGACTACAGAAACACATATCACCCTAGCAACAGGTGTTGTGTACTTAAATCTTAAAAACTCTTCTTCTCATGAACCTGCAGTAGCAGAGACTTGATATTTGGTATGCAGTAGACTCTGATTTGATCAAGAGAAGTTCAAGGAGCTATATTTGCCTTCGTTATGGGAGGAGCAAGAATTTTTGCCCTGCCAATAATTTCTATTTTCCAAACCAAGAGGCAGATTTGAACCAAATTTGATATGTG
This sequence comes from Pictodentalium vernedei, assembly GCA_031216915.1. NCBI lineage: Eukaryota > Metazoa > Mollusca > Scaphopoda > Dentaliida > Dentaliidae > Pictodentalium > Pictodentalium vernedei. Next base: position 426,375,242 of record CM062292.1, read on the forward strand.
GGCTTATTGGGTCATAAGTATTTAATTTATGCCATAATTTTTTTTTTCGTCGCCCCATGGGAACCGCAGGAGCTAAAAATAGAAAAAATTAAAATGCCCATATCTCCAAAACTTTTCTTTTGATATTCGGCACTGAGAATTCTTATTTGGTGTGAGGCTTCCTTAGGACCAACAGAATGGAATGGTAAAAGAAAATTGCTATCGGTTTTATCATGGGATACTTTTTGGGGACTTTGGAAATGTGCTTAGTCAGCATTTTTTTTAACACTGTTGGTCATGGGAAAAACATTTAACACGACTTTTCTCCCAAACCACTGCTCCAAAAGCTTTCAAATTTCACATATAACATCTTTGGAAGATTGTTTCACAGGTTTATTGAAATCATTTCCCTGGGTCCATATTTGGGCTCTCTATGGCACCCAAATGTTTAAATTAGTGCAGTAAGAGGAATACTTTTTAAAAATCTAATTCAGATCTGCCAATAAGAATCTTTTGATATTTGGTATGCAGCATGCTTTGGAGAGTGAGATTCAAGTTTGTTCAAGCCATATCCCTGGGTTCATATTTGGGCTCACTGTGGGAGCCCGAATTATAACTTAATTCAAAATGAGGAATTTTCTTTAAAAATCTTCTTCAGATCCAGCAGTCAGAATGTTTTGATATTTGGTATGTAGCATCCTAAGGGGGGTGAGATTCAAGTTTGTTCAAGCCATGTCCATAGGTCCATATTTGGGCTCACTGTGGGAGCTCGAATTGTAACTTACTTCAAAATGAGGAATTTTCTTAAAAAAATCTTCTTCAGATCCAGCAGTCGGAATGTTTGGTTATTTCGTGTGCAGCATCCTTGGGACGGGGGGGTTGAGGGAGGGGATTCCAGTTAGTGGAATCCAAGTCCCTGGGTTCATATCTGGGCTCCCTGTGGGAGCCCGAATTATAACTTAGTTCAATATGAGGAATTTTTCTTTAAAAATCTTCTTCTTTAGATCCAGTAGTCGGAATGTTTTGATATTTAGCATGCCGCATCCTTAGTGGGGTGAGATTCAAGTTTGTTCAAGCCATGTCCCTATGCTCATATTTGGGCTCACTGTGGGAGCTTGAATTGTAACTTAGTTCAAAATGAGGAATTTTCTTTAAAAATCTCTTTCTTCAGATCCAGCAGTCGGAATATTTTAATATTTGGTATGCAGCATCCTTGGGGCAGGGGGGAAATTCAAGTTTGTTGAAGCCGAGACCCAGGGTTCATATTTGGGCTCACTGTGGTAGCCCGAATTATAACTTAGTTCAATATGAGGGATTTTTCTTTAAAAAATCTTTTTCTTCAGATTCCGCGTTCGGAATGTTTTGATATTTGGCATGCAGCATCCTTAGGGGGTGAGATTCAAGTTTGTTCAAGCCATGTCCCTAGGTCCATATTTGGACTCACTGTGGGAGCTTGAATTGTAACTTAGTTCAAAATGAGGAATTTTCTTTAAAAATCTTCTTCTTCAGATCCAGCAGTCGGAATGTTTTGATATTTGGTGTGCAGCATCCTTAGGGGGGTGAGATTTAAGTTTGTTCAAGCCAAGCCCCTGGGTTGATATTTGGGCTCCTTGTGGGAGCCTGAATTATAACTTAGTTCAATATGAGGATGATTGTTCAAAAATCTTCTTCACATCTACCAGTCAGAATCTTTTGATATTCGGAAAACGGCATCCCACTGGAGGTGAGATTCAAGTTTGTTCAAGCCAAGTCACTGGTTTCATATTTGGGCTTCCTATGGGAGCCCAAATTATAACTTAGTTCAATATGAGGAATATTCTTTAAAAATATTTTTTTTTAGATCCGCCAGTCTGAATCTTTGGGTATTTGGTATAAGCTTTCCTAAGGACGGGCAGATGCAACTTGTTGAAATCAATTCCCTGGGTTTTATATTCAGGCTACCATGTCAGGTGAGTGCCCTCAGGCCCCCTGGGGCCTCTTGTTTGAAAAACTGATTGGTGAGGACCCATAGACAACTAACTGTAATAGAAGAAATCAAGATTAAGAAAACATAATGCCTCTGAATGAAATGCTCATACAATTGTTTACAGAGTTATGTCCCTTTTCATGAAACTTATCAATTGCATTCAGGTTTGGATTTGAATCACCAGTTCAGACTAAACATACACTAATTTCCCCCTCCCCCGCCTGACCCTAAGCAAAGCAGCACTCAAGAAAGATTTCATCTTGGGGTAGGCTGCAAAATCCTAGTCCTTTTCAAAGAAAAGTGCCGAATAAGCTTGAACAGGTACGGATTAGTGCTGATACGATGCTTTCTCACATTCGAAAAGGTCTCCAAAAGCATGGACCTGTACCCTTTGACGATAACAGGTTGGAGACCCCAAGAATCAAACAGATATACCAGAAACTGTCCAATCTGTGTTATCGAAGGATCAGCATAATCAACAGAGTGATCAGCTCACCATCGACAGAAGACCTTCCGCTTAGCCGCATAGGCTAAACCAGTGGAGTGCCACCTTGAAGAAGAAATGGACTCCACTGCTGATCTCGAAAAACCTCTGAGGAGACGGGACCTGACAAAGTTATGCGTGAAGGCACAATGAAGTCGGGTCGACATGAAACGTCCTCAGGTGTCCTTGACATAGAAGGTTGCGACATAGTGGGAGACGTGTCAGAACTGCCGCCAACAGAGAGCGGAGCTGATTGATCCACACCCACTGAGGCGACAGGGAGTGATCAGAATGATTCAACAACTGCAGGTTCGTTTCTTGGCTAGAACCTGAGGCAGAATCAGAACTGGCGGGAAGGTGTAGCCAACAAGCCCATTCCAATCGAGTATCAGAGCATCCACGACGAAAGCCAGAGGATCAGGACAGAGGTACACAAAAGTGTCCATCTGATCATTCCAATGGGTCGCAAAAAGATCTATGTGTGGATGACCCCGTAGATCGTAAAGCAACTGGAACACTGCCCTGTGTAGCATCCACTCAGTGGAAATTACCCTGCCCCATCGGTTCAAGGAGTCGTCTAGGACATTCCGATGACCGGGTATGTGACGTACCACCACATCGGCTCTGACATCCTGCCCTAGCAGTAGAAGATCGCAAGCCAATTCGTACTTGAGAACCGAGTGCGTGCCGCCCTGGTTCTGAATGTAAGAGACCATTGTCGAAATTGTCAAACAAAACAAGGACCTGATGATTCGAAATGTAGGGATCCACTACCGGAAACTCAGAAGAAGAGCCAGACACTCCTTCTGGTTGATGTGAAGAGCTGCTTAATCCTGGTCCCGTACACCATGAAGGGAAAGGCCTAGAGGATCCAACATTGCGCCCCATCTGAGATTGCTGGCGTCTGCCGTCAGAACACAATCGGATATGGGCAAGTCCAATGGAACTTCCTGCATAATCCACTGAACATTTGTCCAGGCAAGAAGGTGATGATGAAGAAATGCTAGTAACTGAAGACCCAGATGCAGAGGATCGACATTTGGCCTCCAATGACTGAGCAGAAAGTGTTGAGGTATGACATACAGCCGACCTAGATGAATGAGATCCATCACTGAACCGCAGAGACCAAGCAGCTGGAAAATACTCCGAACTGTCATGGACGTGGACTGGGTCACAGTCAGGGCAAAAGCTGAGGGAATCACAGCCCTCACCCTGGGAACCACCACCATATTCAGCAGAGTGCAGAAATCCATCCCCAGATGACAAAACAACTGAGTAGGGACCAGGTCCGACTGCTCGTCGTTGACTCGTAACCCCAGCGACATGAGCAGGCTCAACAGTGTGTTGACATCTGACTCCAGAAGAGGAGCATTGAAGTGCTCCCCACATCGATCTTTTTGTGACCCGTTGGAACCATCAAGTGGACACTTTTGTGTCTCTGTGTCCAGATCCTCTGGCTTTTGCCTAGACACTTTGTCAATCGATTGGAACAGTCTTGCCGGCTACGCCTTCACGCCGATTCTGCGTCAGGTTCTCACCAAAGATGCAATCCTGCTGTTCTGATTGCTCCCCTGTCGCCTCAGCGGGTGTGGATCAATCAGCTCTGCTCTCTGTTGGCGGCGGTTCTGCTACATCTCCCTCTATGTCGCGACCTTCTTTGTCAAGGTCACCAGAGGATGTTTCATGTTGACGCGATTTCATTGTGCCTTCACACATATCTTGGTTGGGTCCTGTCTCTCTCTGAAGAGGTTTTTCGAGATGAGCAGTGGAGTGCATTTCTTCTTCAAGGCGTCACTCTACTGGTACAGCCTATCTGGCTACGTGGAAGGTCTTCCGTTGATGGTGTGCTGCTCACTCTGTTCATTATGCTGATCCTTTGGTTACACGGATTGGAGAGTTTCTGGTATATCTGTTTGATTCTCAGAGTCTCTAACATGTTTCCGTCAAAGGGTACAGGTCCATTCTTTAGGAGACCTTTTCATATGTGGGAAAGCGTCATATCGGCACTAATCCATACCTCTTCAAACTTATTTGGCACTTTTCTTTGGAAAGGCCTAAGATTTTGCATCTTACCCCAAGAAGGAATCTTTCTTGGGTGCTGCTTTGCTTGGGGGCAGGGAGGGAGGAGGTGCCATTCATACCTTTATCCCAAGTGGATATGTGTTTTCTCACATACAAGATGGCTTTTCTGATGGCGATTGCCTCAGCCAGAAGGGTTAGATAGCTTCACGCCCTCTCGGTTGATCCAGCCTTTTTCAGGAGCTCTGCCAGCAGTGTTACTTTTGCCACTGATTGCTCCTTTCTGGTCAAGAATCAGATGCCAGAAACTACTCCACCTCCTATCTGTTCCAGGGCTCTTCCTTCTGCTGATGGTAATGCCCTTTGCTTTGTCCAGTTTGTGCAAAATCGTATTTATCTCAACCAGACGCAGTTGATTAGGAAAGGCAGGAAACAATTTTTTCTGTCTCTTATTTCTGGTCAGCAGAATATCTCTCCTCAATCCATTTCTCGGTGGATTTGTCTTGCTATTTGCACATCCTACTCCCATCTAACAACTGACAATTGTACTACCAATCGTATTTTTGCCCATGAGGTATGTGCCATGTCTACCTCCTGGGTTTACGCTAACTCTGTCAAGTTGTTGGATGCTATGCAGGCAGTCTATTGGAGAAATGCTTCTACTTTCTCCACCTTCTATCTGTGTCAGTTTCAGGAGCAGTCTGAGGACCTTCTTTTCCTTGTGACCTCTTTCTTCTGCTCAGTCTTTTGTCTACCCTAGCCGTTAGACATCTTACAAGGTCAGTTCCAGCCATGTGCTTGGTTAAAAACTGTCCTTTCTGTATGTGTGTCACACAGAGCCATATGCCTCATATCTGATTGTCTTTGACTAATGTTTGTGATGCTATGGTTTTATAGGCCTAGGAAACTCCTCTTCTGTCCACAGTTCCAGCACAGGCAGGTTATGTGGGGTTGGTTATGTGATTCCCTCCTCCTATTGTCTATTCAGCCTATTGTAAACAATTGTATGGTAGGTTGATCAGAAATTCAAATTTTATAGTAAATTTCCTTTCTTATTATGCCAACCACAGTTGTTTACGTGGAGGCCCTCCATCTTCTCATTCGGGTAAGAATCCTTCCTCCCCGCTGATCACATAACTCCAGTGTTGGCAGATTCAAATAGAATGACACATTTGTTATATGTCTGTGCACTGATTCAGGAAGCCGTAGGTTAGTACAAGGAGAAGAGTGTCCTCTACTCGCACACGACCCAGTTTTGTCCGTTTTACCTCACCTGATCGAAGCTCAAGGGGAGCTTAACTGATCATTTTCCGCCCGTCGTTAACTTTACATTATCGACTTCTCACGAACTACTGGACCAAATTGAACAAAATTTGCTGTGCATGTCCCCTATCATATGTAAATTCAAGTTTGTTCAAATCAAGTTGATCTGCCCCTCTGTAGGGCCACGTCCAAAAAGTGTGCTTAAATCTTAACAAATCTTCTTCTCATGAACCAGCAATAGCAGAGACTTGATATTTGGTGCGCTCCTTTCTTTTGAGGTGTAGACTCAGATTTGTTCAAGACAAGTTCGAGGAAATATATTTGCCTTCGTTATGGGAGGGGCAAGAATTTTCACCAAGCCCCAAATTTCTGTTTTCCAAACCGAGAGGTGGATTTGAACCAAATTTGATATGAGGGCTTATTGGGTCATAAATACTTAATTTATGCCAAAAAAATTTGTTCCCGTCACCCCATGGGAACCGCAGGAGCTAAAAATAGAAAAAAAAATTACCCCCCATATCTCCAAACCTCTATGGCACTCAGAATTCTTATTTGGTGGGAAGCTTCCTTAGTACCAACAGAATGGAATGGTAAAAAGAAAATTGCTATCGGTTTTATCATGGGTTACTTTTTGGGAACTTTTGAAAAAGTGCTGAGTCGGCATTTTTTAACACTGTGGGTAATGGGAAAAACATTTAACACTACTTTTCTCCCAAAACACTGCTCCAAAAAGCTTTCAGATTTCACATATAACATCTTTGGAAGATTGTTTCACATGTTTATTGAAATCAATTCCCTGGGTCCATATTTGGGCTCTCTATGGGAGCCCAAATGTTTAAATTAGTGCAGTATGAGGAATACTCTTTAAAAATCTTCTTCTTCAGATCTACAGATAAGAATCTTTTGATATTTGGTATGCATCATGCTTAGGGAGGTCAGATTCAAGTTTGTTCAAGCCAAATCCCTGGGTTCATATTTAGGCTGAAAATTTTGGATCCTGCTCCGCTTTTGGACCAAAATCCAGAAATTAGTGTTTGGGCATTTTGGTTAATTTTAAGAAGAAGAAAAAAAAAATTTTAGTCTGAAAATATTTTGTTTGGGACTTAGAAAATTTCTGAACAAAAATAAAAAAAAAAATCTGTTTTTTATGCGTTTATCTCAATTTTGGGATGTAATAGTGCAGGAATTGAAAATAGAAGGAAAATCCTGTGTATTGTGTGGACACAACCACTTCATCTAGTTGGTATATGTTATTCTTAGGAGGGGCATATGCAGCTTATTCAAGTCAAGTCCCTGGTTTGATATTTAGACTATGATTTCAGGTGAGCGCCCTAAGGCCCCCTGGGGCCTCTTGTTTCTTGGTGCTTTTACACCACTTTTCTTTCCCAAATCGCTTGGGAAAGAAGAAAATAGAGAGTATTTTTCCGAGTTACGGACTTCCACTGTAGTGCAAGCATGTGCCTAAATGCCAGTGCACAATGTGTCAAATTGTGCCTTTTCACATAAGCACATATCAGCACATCCAACATGTGTTGATGTGCTAGTGCACAATGTGCCACATTGTGCCTTTTCACATCAGCACATATTGGCACATCCAGCATGTGCTTTTGTGCTGCATGTAATGTGTACAATAGAAGATAAACACGTCTAGGGAAGTCAGAATAAATAGAACAAAGAAGTCATAACAGCTTGTAGATACATAGATAGAAACCGAGAATTTACTTGGAAATCAGAGCCAAGTAAACAATTATGGGTATGGGTAAATTTTTTGTGGTAATTCTACAAAGTAAATATGGATTCTGTAAAAATCTGAACCAGAAAAACTACACTAGTTGAATCGAACTTACCCCCAGGCCCCACCACGGTATGGCAGTCTTAAAAAGGATTTTGGTGGTTTGGAGGGATTGTTTTTGGTCTATTTGGGTAATTCTTTGAATCGGGGACTACTCTTTTACAAAGGAAAATATCTTCCAAACATAATCCCTATCCTATAAGAAGTCTTTGGGTAACATAGCAACTACATGCTACCATAGAAACCAAGATGGCTGCCTCCTGTATACAAAATGGACTATGGAAACACATATCACCCTAACAACACGTGTTGCGTATGCGCACTTACACCACGTATCACTATGGGGGATGACATCACAACATGGCCACTCACACAGGTTACCATGACAACACAACATGATGCAACTGGGTCATGTGACTATGATGTCACATAAGATCCAGCAGATGTGGGGTGAAACATATGAGACATACTACTCCTGACTCTGATCCTTGGGAAGCTCTCAGTGAGCTTAACAAGGGTCAGGTGCAGGTGTTATTGGTCTGGGTTAGAATGGTTAACGGGCATGTATACATCACCATAGATAACGAAAATAGTTTTGGACAAAATAGGGAAAGTGCTTGAGAATTCTCAGTACATGTCCTTGAAAGTCCAGGATTTTTTTTCCTCCAGAGATACATGAACCCTGTCAGTAGGAACTTTAGGACCCTGCATGTAGTATGATGACCTGTCATCCATCAGCATGAAATTTCCTTGTTGGTTCCTCATATTTTTACTTGACTAGCAAGTGGGGTATGCACAGATGTACACCCTTTGTGAGACTATGCACCTTGTAATTCAGTTAATGTCACAAAACTTGCTAAAATGGCGATTTACATCAAAAATGACAAAATTTATACTTTACACCATCCAAAGGAATATTCATGCAGTTTCCACAGGCCTGTGATGCAGGAAACTACAAAACATGTTGCAAACAATATCCATTTTTTGCTATCAGTTTTCCTAAATATTGAATGCTTAAATTTTGAATGTTTTTTATTTGCTCAACTTGACAAAGTCAAGCTGAGCTATTGCCATCACTTCTCGTCGTACGTCCACGATTTCTTTTGGCACACCTCACAGGTCGCATTTATGATCAGATCGCTTTGAAACTTGGTATGCTTGTTTGGGGTGACATGTAGATGAGAGATTTCCATCAAAAAATGTTGTCGCGGCCATCGTTCTTGGAACTTAGTTTAGTCAGACCTCAATATTTCCCTTTGGCACACCCTACAGGGCACATTTATGCTTGGATTGCTTTGAAACCTGGCATGCTTGGTTGGGGTGACCTCTAGATGAGAGGTGTCGATTTTCTTCCATTTCTGCCAAAAAATGTTGCCGTGGCCAATGTTCTTAGGACTTAGTTTAGTCAGACCTCAATATTTCCCTTTGGCACACCCTACAGGGCATATTTATGATCGGATTGCTTTGAAACCTGGCATGCTTGTTTGGGGTGACCTCTAGATGGGAGCTATCGATTTTCTTCTATTTCAGTCCATCAAAAAATGTTGCGGCTGGCAACGATCTTTGAACTTAGTTTAGTCAGGGATCAATGTACTCCTTTGGCACACCGTACAGAGCACATCTTTGATCAGATCTGTTTGAAAGTTGGTACACTTGTTTGGGGATTACCTCTAGATGGGAGCTATCGATTTTCTTCTATATCTACCAATAAATGTTGCCGCTGGCAAGGACCTTTGATGAACTTAGTGCATTTATGCTTCAAAATTTCCCCTTGGCACACCCTGCAGGGCACATTTATTATTTGATCACTTTGAAACCTGGTAGGTATGCTTGTCTTGGGTGACCTCTAGATGGGCGCTATCGATTTTCTTCCATTTCTGTCAAAAAATGTTGCCATTGGCAGTGTTCTTAGAACTTAGTTTAGTCAGACCTCTATATTTCCCTTTGGCACACCCTACAGGGCACATTTATGATCGAATTGCTTTGAAATCTGGCATGCTTGTTTGCAGTGACCTCTAGATGGGTGCTATTGATTTTCTTCCATTTCCATCAAAAAATGTTTCCGCTGGCAACAACCTTTGAACTTTGCTTAGTCAGGCATCAATATATTCGTTTGGCATGCCCTACAGGGCTCATTTATGTTCAGATCGTTTGAAACTTTGTGTGCTTGTTTGGGGTTACCTCGAGATGGGAGCTATCGATTTTCTTCAATTTCCGTCAAAAAATGTTGCCAATGCCAATGACCTTCGATGAACTGATGAACTTAGTGCAGTTATGCATCAATATTTCGCTTTTGGCACACCTGCAGTGCACAGTTTTGACCAGATCACTTTGAAACTTGTTATGCTTGTTTGAGGTGAGCTCTAGATGGGAGCTACCAATTTTTTTCCATTTTTGTCAATAAATGTTGCCGCTGCCAACATTCTTAGAACTAAGTTTAGTCAAACCTAAATATTTCCCTTTGGCACACCCTACAGGGCTCATTGATGATCGAATTGTTTTGAAACCTGGCCTGCTTATTTGGGGTGACTTCTACATAGAGCTATTGATTTTTTACCATTTTCCGTCAAATAATGTTGCCACTGTCAACGACCTTTGAACTTCGTTTAGTCAGGGATCAACATATTCCTTTGGCATGCCCTACATGGCACATTTATGATCAGGATGGTTTGACACTTAGTATGCTTGTTTGGGGTTACCTCTAGATGGGAGCTCTTGATTTTCTTCCATTTCCATCAAAAATAGTTGCCATTGGCAACAACCTCTGATGAACTTAGTAAAAACTTACTTAATGCAGTCAAGCATCAATATTTCCCGCACATTTATGATTGGATCGTGTGCAAACTTGGTGTGCTTGTGTGGGGTGACATCTATATGGAAGCTGTCGATTTTCTTCCATTTCTGTCAAAAATATTGCTGATGACCTTTGAACTAAGTTTAGTCAGACCTCAGTATATCCATTAACACACCCTTCAGGGCACATTTATGATCGGATCACTTTGAAACTTGGTATGTGTGTTCAGGGTGACCTCTAGATGTGAGCTATTGCTTTTTTTGATTTCCATAAAAAATTATTGTCATTATCACAAGCCTTAGAACTTACTGCATTTGTGCATCAACTTATCCCTTTTGCACTCTCTGCAGGGTATATTTATGAATTTCCATAAAAAAACAAAACAAAAAACATTGCCACAAGCAATGTCCTTCTACTTAATGCATTTGTGCATAAACATCTTTCTTTGGCATGCCTCAAAGAGGGCACATTCATTATCAGGTTGTTTTGAAACTTTGTATGTTTATGCAAGGTGACAAAGATAGGTGCTATTGATTTTACTTTCATTTCCATCAAAAACTGTTGCTGTTAGCAACAATCTTTGAATTTATTGCATTTGTGCATCAACATTCTTTGACATGGCCTACAGGCCACATTTATCATAGGATTGTTTTTTAACTTGGTGTGCTCATTAGGCAAGACCTTTAGATAAGAGCTATTGATTAGCATTCCTTTCTGTGAAAAAAGTTGCCATTTGAACCTCTGAACATACTGCATTTGTGTATCAATATTCATCATTTAGCCAGTCTTACAGTTTACATTTAAAAATGCATGGATTACTCTGACGTTGTGCACTCACAATGCTGTTATGGTGAAATTTCATCAAATAACATTGGCACCAATGATCTTCAATTTTGCCGTTTCATTTATAACTTAACATGTTCAAGTTTGCCAAGTTGAGCTACAGTGTCATTGTCACTTTCATTACAAATATGAATGATCAGTGTTGCATGGCAATGGAAGTCTAATCTTGAATGGTTTCACTAATTAAACCAACATGCCCAGCTCAGATGGAAACATCAATCAGTCATTCTCTTATGTCTGACTTGTTGGGAGCTACATTAATTCAAGTCATCAGAATTTAATTACAAAATGTATTTATCAATAGTTTTTTTTTTTTAAATCTGATAGATGAGGACCCATAGACAACTAACTGTAACAAAAGACATCAAGATTAAGAAAACATAATGCCTCTGAATGAAATGCATATACAATTGTTTACAGTGTTATGTCCCTTTTCATGAAACTTATCAATTGCATTCAGGTTTTGATTTGAATCACCAGTTCAGACTAAACAGGCACTAATTCCCCCCCACCCACACCCCCCCCTCCCTGCCTCCAAGCAAAGCAGCACCCAAGAAAGATTCATCTTGGGGTAAGCTGCAAAATCCTAGGCCTTTTCAAAGAAAAGTGCCGAATAAGCTTGGACAGGAACGAATTAGAGTCATTAGGATGCTTTCCCACATACGAAAAGGTCTCCTAAAGCATGGACCTGTACCCTTTGATGATAACAGGTTGGAGACCCCAAGAATCAAACAGATATACCAGAAACTCTCCAATCTGTGTTATCGAAGGATCAGCATAATCTACAGAGTGATCAGCACACTATCGACTGAAGAACTTCCACTTAGCCACATAGGCTAAACCAGTGGAGTGCTGCCTTGAAGAAGAAATGCACTGCTCATCTCGAAAAACCTCTACAAGGAGACAGGACCCGACAAAGATATGCGTGAAGGCACAATAAAGTCGGGTCGACATGAAACCTCCTCGGGTGACCTTGACAAAGAAGGTCGCTACGTAGTGGGAGACGTGTCAGAACCGCCGCCAACAGAGAGTGGAGCTGACTTATCCACACCTGCTGAGGCGACAGGGGAGTGGTCAGAATGATTCAACAACTGCAGGTTCGTATCTTGGCTAGAACCTGAGGCAGAATCGGACCCGTTGGGAAGATGTAGCCGACAAGCCCATTCCAATCGAGTGACAGAGCATCCATGGTGAAAGCCAGAGGATCTGGACACAGGGACACGAAATTGTCCACCTGATCATTTCAATGGGTCACAAAAAGATATATGTGGGGATGACCCCAGAGATCGCAAACCAACTGGAACACTGCCATGTGAAGCATCCACTCAGTGAAATGACCCTGCCCCGTCGGTTCAGGGAGTCAGCTAGGACATTCAAACGACTGGGTATGTGACGAACCACCACACCGGCATTGACATCCTGAGCTAGCAGTAGAAGATCCCCCAAGCCAATTCTTAAATGAGAACCGAGTGTGTGCCACCCTGGTTCCAAATGTAAGAGACCATTGTCGAATTGTCAAACAACAGAAGGAACTGACGATTCAAAATGTATGGGACCCACTGCCGGAAACTCAGAAGAAGAACCAGAAACTCCTTCTGGTTGATGTGAAGAGCTGCTTGATTCTGGTCCCAAACACCGTGAAGGGAAAGACCTAGAGGATCCAACATCATGCCCTATTCAAGATTGCTGGCATCTGCCGTCAGAACAGAATCGGATATGGGCAAGTCCAATGGAACTCCCTGCATAATCCACTGAACATTTGTCCAAACAAGATGGTGACGATGAAGAGAGTCTGGTAACTGAAGACCCAGATGCAGAGGATTGACATTCAGCCTCCAATGACTCAGCAGAAAGTGTTGGAGAGGTATGACATGCAGCCAACCAAGATGAATGAGATCTGTCACCGAACTGCAGAGACCAAGCAGCCGGAAAATACTTGTTTGCTGTCGTGGACATGGACTGGGTCAGAGTCAGGGTGAAAGCCGAGGGAATCACAGCCCTCACCCGTTGAACCGCAACCATATTCTGCTGAGTGCAGAACTCCATCCCCAGGATGACAAAATGACTGAGAAGGGATCAGGTCCGAGGTCTCCTCGTTGCCTCGGAACCCCAACGACATGAGCAGGCTCAACAGTGTGATGACATCTGACTCCAGAAGAGCAGTATTGAAGTGCCTCTGGAGGATATTGTCCAGATACAGCGAAGTCACCTTGGACTGTGTGCAATGGCAGGCTATCACATGCGACATCCGTCAGGTGAAGGCCCAAGGAGACAGTTTTCGGCCGAGAGGCATGACCTTGAACTGGTAAACTCTCCCCAGAAAAGTGAACCTGAAATACTTTTGAGATGTCCGATGAATTGGAACGTGAAAGTAAGCGGCTCGGAGGTCGATGCTGGAAACGAAATCTCCCTGGGAAATGTAACCGACCTGAAAGTAGCCATGCTGAACCTGGGAGCATAGACTTGTTCAGGCCACTTCTGGGTGCCTTCGGTACAAGTGGCTGAAGCTTCTGCAGCATGCGACTCAAAGCTGAGTTCCAAGGCTATGAAGACTTCATTCTAGGCTGATACCTTTTTGCCTCCTGTGCATTATTGTTCCTACGATTCCGCCAATCTGTTGGCCTGCCAGAGTTTGATGGTCTTGGATCAGAACTCCTCCCTCGGGCTTTCCAAGCCCAAGTCAGCCATTATTCCAATGGCGACTTTGGAGTCCATGTTGGGCTTATCCAGAGAGATGCTAGGCATTCTTTTTCTCTCAGTTCACTTCGTCTCTGCCTTGGCTGCTTATCTGCCTCCAGATAGGTTTGACAACATACAGGCTCTTTTACATGTGATCTCTAAGGTGCTCATTCATCTTACTCACATGCATGCCTGTAACACGGCTAATTTGGAATTAGTTTGCCAGAACGGTGCGTTGGACACAAGTCGTTCCCTTCCTGAAGGGCAGCGCACTGCTCTTCGATCCGCTTCTTTGGTGGGTCCGCAACTATTCCATGATTCCGTGGCAATGGTCCGCGATGACGTCCTGTGTCATTCCAAAGATCAGCTTGATCCACCTTCTGTTGAGGCCATGACTGTTCCAAGCCTAACAAATGCCCTTCTGCTTCCTTTGTGAAGCCATGGGCTGATCCTCCTGCCACCGCTTCTTCTTACTCACGTGGTAAGGGTAAGCATCAGCAGACAAGGGAATATCTCAGGATCCTTCCTCCAGCAGAGGAGATGGTTTCTCCTCTCACGGGCCTCACTGGGGCAGGAAATGAAGATCTTCACCTTGATTCATCTCAGGTTGGAGGAAGGATATCAGAGTTTGCAGAACATTGGGCCACGATCACATCTGATCCTTGGGTGTTAGATGTTGTTCTGTCTGGTCTGCGGATATCCTTTTAGAGATGCCCCACTCTCTCGAGAGTACCTCTCCCAACCCAAGTTCCTTCAAACATTTCACGTCAGGAACTTTTGATCATGGAGACAATCTCCTGTCAGAGGGAAGATCGAGGTCGTCAAGAACATTCATTCAATGGGATTTTATTCCCGCCTGTATTTGGTGGCAAAGAAGGATGGCCAACACCGACTGGTTATCTATCTGAGTATCCTGAACCAGTCTATCATTGCTTCCAAGTTCAGCATGTAGATTTTCAAGTCAGTTCCATTTCCCAGGGAGATTTTACTTCCAGCATCGACTTGCGAGTTGCTTACTTTCACGTTCCGATTCATCGGACATTTCGAAAGTATCTCAGGTTCGCTTTTCTGGAGCGAGTTTACCAGTTCAAGATCATGCCTTTCAACCACATCCTGGCTCCTTGGGCCTTCAACCGACTGATGTCACATGTGATAGCCTTCCATTGCACACAGTTCAAGGTGACTACTTCGCTGTATCTGGACGGTATCCTCCAGATGCACTTCAATGCTGCTCTTCTGGAGTCAGATATCAACACACTGTTGAGCCTACTCATGTCGCTGTTGTTCCGAGTCAACAAGAAGTCGGACGTGGTCCCTTCTTGTCATCTGGGGATGGACTTCTGCACACAGCTGAATATTGTGGCGGTTCCCCGTACGAGGGCTGCTTTTGCACTGACTCTGACCCAGTACCTGACAACAGCCGGTCGGAGTATTCTCTGGCTGTTCGGTCTCTGCGGTTCGGTGACAGGTCTCATTCCTCTAGGTCGGCCATGTGTCATACCTCCCCAACACTTTCTGCTCAGTCGTTGGAGGCCGACTGTCGATCCTCTAGATCTGGTGCTTCAGTTGCTAGCATCTCTTCATCATCACGTTCTTCCCTGGACAGATGTTCAGTGGATTATGCAGGGAGTTGCCCCCCATATCCGATTGTGTTCTGTCGGCGATCTCGGATGGGGCATGACTTTGGATCCACTAGGTCTTTCCCTTCGTGGTGTATGGGACCAAAATCAGGCAGCTCTTCACATCAACCAGGAGGACCTTCTTGCTCTTCTTCAGAGTTTCCGGCAGTGGATCCCCCACCTTTCAAAACCTCAGGTCCTTCTGTTGTTCAACAATTCAACAATTATCGCTTACATTCAGAACCAGGGCGGCACACACTCAGTTCTCATGTATGAATTGGCTCGGGATCTTCTACTGGTAGCTCATATCCGATCATGTTCTGTCGGCAGATGTGAGCGATCTCGGATGGGGCACGACGTTGGATCCTCTAGGTCTTTCCCTTCATGGTGTATGGGACCAGAATCAAGCAGCTCTTCACATCAACCAGAAGGACCTTCTTGCTCTTCTTCAGTTTCCGGCAGTGGATCCCCCACCTTTCGAAACCTCAGGTCCTTCTGTTGTTCGACAATGATCGCTTACATTCAGAACCAGGGCAGTACACACTCAGTTCTCGTGTATAAATTGGCTCGGGATCTTCTACTGCTAGCTCAGGATGTCAATGCTGGGGTAGTGGATCGACACATTTCCGGTCATCTGAATGTCCTAGCCGATTCCCTGTCCTGTCGTGACAGGGTCATTTCCACTGAGTGGATGGTTTACAGGTCAGTGTTCCAGTCGCTTTGTGATCTGTGGGGTCATCCCCACAACAATCTTTTTGCAACCCATTGGAACCATCAAGTGGACACTTCCGTGTCCCTGTGTCCAGATCCTCTGGCTTTTGCCAATTTTGACACTCTGTCCATCGATTGGAACAAGCTTATCGGCTACGTCTTCTCGCCAGGACCGATTCTGCCTCAGGTACTCGCCAAGATACGAACCTGCAGTTGTCGAATCATTTTGTTCGCTCCCCTGTTGCCTCAGTGGGTGTGGATTAATCACCTCTGCTCTCTGTTGGCGGCGTTTCTGACACGTCTCCATCTACATCTCATCCTTCTCTGTCAAGTCAGCCGAGGAGGTTTCATGTCGACCTGACTTCATTGTGCATCAAGCATATCTTTGTTGGATGCTGTCTCTCTCCACAGAGGTTTTTCGAGACGAGCAGTGGAGTGCATTTCTTCTTCAAGGCAGCACTCCAATGGTTTAGCCTATTTGGCTAGGTGGAAGGTCTTCTGTCGATGGTGCGCTGATCACTCTGTTGATTATGCTGATCCTTTGGTAATACAGATTGGAGAGTTTCTGGTATATCTGTTTGATTCTCGGAGTATCCAACCTGTTGCCATCAAAGGGTACAGGTCCATGCTTTTGGAGACCATTTTGTATGCGGCACTTTTCTTTGGAAAGGCCTAGGATTTTGCAGCTTACCCCAAGATGGAATCTTTCTTGGGTGCTACTTTGCTTGGTGACAGGGAGGGGGAGGTGCCATTCAAACCATTATACCAGGTGCATATGTGTTTTCTCACATACAAGACAGCTTTTCTGATGGCATTTCCCTCAGCCAGAAGGGTTAGTGAGCCTCACGCCCTCTCGCTTGGTTCGGCCTTTTTCAGGAGTTCCGCCAACAGTGTTACTTTTACCACTGATTGCTCCTTTCTGGTCAAGAATCAGATACCAGAAACTACTCCACCTCCTATTTGTATCAGGGCTCTTCCTTCTGCTGATGGTAATTGCCCATTGCTCTGTCCGGTTCGTGCAAAATTGTATTTATCTCAACCAGATGCAGTTCATTAGGAAAGGCAGGAAACGATTTTTTCTGTCTTTTATTCCTGGTCGACAGAAGATCTCTCCTTAGTCCATTTCTCGATGGATTTCTCTTGCTATTCGTGTATCCTACACCCATCTAGCGACTGGCAATTGTATTACCAATCGTCAATCATATTTTTGCCCAAGAGGTATGTGCCTTGTCTACCTCCTGTGCTTACGCTAACTCTGTCAAGTTGTTGAATGCTGTGCAGGCAGCCTCTTGGAGAAATGCTTCTACTTTCTCCACCTTCTATCTGTGTCAGTTGTAGGAGCAGTCTTAGGACCTTTTGTCCTTGGGCCCTCTTTCTTCTGCTCAGTCTGTTGTCTACCCTTGCCATTAGACTTCTTACAAGGTCAGTTCCAGCCATCCGCTTGGTTACTGTCCTTTCTGTCTGTGTGTCACACAGAGCCATATGCCTCATATCTGATTCTCTTTTACTAATGTTTGTTATGCTATGGTTTTATCGGCCTAGGGAACTCCTCTACTGTTCAGGGTTCCTGCACAGGCGGGTTTGGTTATGTGATTCCCTCCTCCTATTGTCTATTCAGCCTGTTGTAAACAATTGTAAGGTAGGTTGATAAGAAATTTAAATTTTATAGTAAATTTCCTTTCTTATTATATCTACCACAATTGTTTACGTGGAGGCCCTCCGTCTTCTTATTCGGGTGAGAATCCTTCCTCCCCCACTGATCACATAACTCCAATGTTGGCGGATTAAAATAGAATGACACATTGGTTATGTGTCTGTGCACTGGTTCCGGAAGCTGTGGATTAGTACAAGGAGAAGAGTGTCCTCCACTGGGTGTGCACCGGTCAAACACGACCCAGTTTTGGCGTATTTTTTATTGGTGCTTTAACACCACTTTTCTTTCCCAAATCGCTTGGGAAAGAAGAAAATAGAGAGTATTTCATCAAGTGGACACTTTCGTGTCCCTGTGTCCAGATCCTCTGGCTTTCCAATTTTGACACTCTGTCAATCGATTGGAACAGTCTTGTCAGCTACGCCTTCTGACCAGGGCCGATTCTGCCTCAGGTTCTCATCAAGATACGAACCTGCAGTTGTTGAATCGTTCTGTTGGCTCCCCTGTTGCCTCAGCAGGTGTGGATTAATCACCTCCACTCACTGTTGGCGGCGTTTCTGACATGTCTCCATCTATGTCGCGACCTTCTTTGTCAAGGTCACCTGAGGAGGTTTCATGTCGAGCCGACTTCATTGTGCCTTAATGCATATCTTTGTTGGTTCCTGTCTCTCTCCGCAGAGGTTTTTCGAGATGAGCAGTGGAGCGCATTTCTTCTTCAAAGCGGCACTCCACTGGTTTAGCCTATGTGGCTAGGTGGAAGGTCTTCTGTCGATGATGTGCTGATCACTCTGTTGATTATGCTGATCCTTTGGTAACACAGATTGGAGAGTTTCTGGTTTTTCTGTTTGATTCTCGGAGTCTCCAACCTGTTACCGTCAAAGGGTACAGGTCCATGCTTTTGGAGACTGTTTCGTATGTGGGAAAGCGTCATATCGGCACCAATCCATTTTTATCTCAACCAGATGCAGTTCATTTGGAAAGGCATGAAATGATTTTTTCTGTCTCTTATTCCTGGTCGACAGATGATCTCTCCTCAATCCATTTCTCGATGGATTTGTCTTGCTATTTGCACATCCTATACCCATCTAGCGACTGGCAATTGTATTACCAATCATATTTTTGCCCACAAGGTATGTGCCTTGTCTGCCTCCTGGGCTTATGCTAACTCTGTCAAGTTGTTGGATGCTATGCAGGCAGCCTATTAGAGAAATGCTTCTACTTTCTCCACCTTCTATCTGTGTCAGTTGTAGGAGCAGTCTGAGGACCTTTTTCTTCTGCTCAGTCTGTTGTCTACCCTAGACATTGCTGTGTCACATACTATACATATACATGTCTTAAACAAGTTGAGCTACAGTGTCATTGACACTTTCATTACAGTTTCCCATATTGAAAATGAACTTAGTCAAATTCAATTGACATTCCACACAGATCTGCTATCCGCAACTCCTCCTAAACCAGTGAACAGATTTCATTGAAACTCTCAAACATTCTTATACATACATTGAAGATGTGCACCTCCTGTTTTCTTTTCAGACATTTTCATTTTTACAGTTTCCCATATTGAAAAATGAACTTTGTCAAATTTAATTGACATTCTGTACAGATCTGCTATCCACAACCCCTCTTAAACCATTGAACAGATTTCATTGAAACTTTCAGACGTTCTTTTACATACATTGCAGATGTGCACCTCCTATTTTCTTTTTAGATATTTTCTTATTTACAGTTCCCCATATTCAAAAATGTTCTTTGTCTTCAGGTTTTAGTAGGGAGGGATATAGGTCTGCTATCCGCTACTCCTCTTAAACCATTGAACAAACTCCATTGGAACTCTCAGACATTCTTTTACATACACTGAAGATGTGCACCTCCTATTTTTCTTTCAGACATATGTCCGTCCCTCCATTATGCTATAGGGGTGTTACGCCTTGTGGGGTTTGTCAATTCAAGCTTGCGTGGGGGGGGGGACCTCTTTTAAACTAGTGAATGGATTTCAATGACACCTTCAAACATCGGTCTCAGTGTTTGTGCTCTCTACATTAAACATACTTTTACTGTTGTAAAATGTTTCTTGGTGGGATTGGGTGCTATCATTTAGTGAGCAGTGCTCACAGTTTTTCTAGTTTTTAACTCACCTGACTGAAAGTCAGGGTGAGCTTTTCTGATCACTTTTCAGCCATCGTCCGTCGTCTGTCGTCCGTCGTGAAGGTGGTGTTTGGGCCTTTTTCTCCCAAACCACTGGCCACATATTAATGAAATTTCATGTGAGTAGGGGTTATATAAGGGCATTTTGATTTTTATCCAAATTAGGTTTCAGCTCATATTGAGCAGAGGTGTGGGGAAAAAATGGCCAAATTTTTTGAAAATCTTCTAATGAACCACCAGTAGCAGAGACTTGATATGTGGTCCTTTTGAGGTTTAGAATCAAGTTTGTTCAAGAGAAGTTTGTCGGGCATTATTTGCCTTCGTTATGGGAGGGGCAAAAATTTTGGCCATGCCTAAAATTTCTATTTTCAGAACCGTGAGGTCGATTTGAACCAAATTTGATGTGAGATGATAATGGGTCATAAGTAGTTGATTGATGCAAAAACAAATTTTCTCATTGCCCCGTCGGAACCTTGGGAGCTAAAAATAGGAAAAACCTTAAAACTGCCATATCTTCAAAACTACAAGAAGAATTCTTATTTTGTATAAAGCTTACTTTTATCCAGTAGAATAGAGTGGTTGAAAAAAATCTCTATCGGTTTGATCACAAGGTACTTTTTTCAGGACTTTAAAAAAGTGCTGAGTCAGCACTTTTTAACACTGTTGGCAATGGGAAAAAGATTGAAAAATCTTCTTCTCCAGATCCAGCAGGCAGAATCTTTTGATATTTGGTATGCAACATTGTAGGGTGGATCTGATTCAAGTTGTTCAAATCGGCCCCCTGGGTTCATATTTGGCCTCAGTATAGGAGCCCGATTTCGAACTTCGTGCATTTCAAGGCAAATTTCTTCAAAAATCTTCTCCAGATCCAGCAGGCAGAATCCTTCGATATTTGGTATGCAACATTGTGGTGTGGATCTGATTCAAGTTTGTTCAAATCGGCCCCATGGATTCATATTCGGGCTCACTATAGAAGCCCGAATTCGAACTTAGTGCATTTCAGGTAAATTTCTTAAAAAATCTTCTTCTCCAGATCCAGCAGGCAGAATCTTTTGATATTTGGTTTGCAACATTGTGGGGTGGATCTGATTCAAGTTTGTTCAAATCGGCCTCCTGGATTCATATTTGGGCTCACTATAGAAGCCCGAATTCGAACTTAGTGCATTTCAGGCAAAGTTCTTCAAACATCTTCTTCTCCAGATCCAGCAGGCAGAATCTTTTGGTATTTGGTATGCAACATTGTGGGGTGGATCTGATTCAAGTTTGTTCAAATCGGCCCCCTGGGTTTATATTTGGGCTCAGTATAGAAGCCCGAATTCGAACTTAGTGCATTTCAGGCAAATTTCTTAAAAAATCATCTTCTCCAGATCCAGCAGGCAGAATCTTTTGATATTTGGTATGCAACATTGAGGTGTGGATCTGATTCAAGTTTGTTCAAATCGGCTCCCTGGATTCATATTTGGGCTCACTATAGAAGCCCAAATTCGAACTTAGTGCATTTCAGGCAAATTTCTTAAAAAATCTTCTTCTCCAGATTCAGCAGGCAGAATCTTTTGATATTTGGTATGCAACATTGTGGGGTGGATCTGATTCAAGTTTGTTCAAATCGGCTCCCTAGATTCATATTTGGGCTCACTATAGAAGCTTGAATTCGAACTTAGTGCATTTCACTGTGGTAGCCCGAATTATAACTTAGTTCAAAATGAGGAATTTTCTTTAAAAATCTTCTTCAGATCCAGCAGTTGGAATGTTTTGATATTTTATATGCAGCATCCTTAGGGGGGTGAGATTCAGGTTTGTTCAAGCCATGTCCCTAGGTCCATATTTGGACTCACTGTGAGAGCTTGAATTGTAACTTAGTTCAAAATGAGGAATTTTCTTTAAAAATCTTCTTCTTCAGATCCAGCAGTCGGAATGTTTTGATATTTGGTGTGCAGCATCCTTAGGGGGGTGAGATTTAAGTTTGTTAAAGCCAAGTCCCTGGGTTCATATATGGGCTCCCTGTGGGAG
The DNA here is from genome assembly GCA_031216915.1 of Pictodentalium vernedei. NCBI lineage: Eukaryota > Metazoa > Mollusca > Scaphopoda > Dentaliida > Dentaliidae > Pictodentalium > Pictodentalium vernedei. The sequence continues at coordinate 426,397,197 of CM062292.1, forward strand.
CCCAAATTATAACTTAGTTCAATATGAGGAATATTCTTTAAAAGTCTTCATAGTTTTTTTGATCCAGTGGTCAGAATCTTTGGATATTTGGTATAAGCTTTTCTTAGGAGGAGCAGATGCAACTTGTTCAAATCAATTCTCTGGGTTGATATTTAGGCTACCATGTCAGGTGAGTGCCCTCAGGCCCATTGGGACCTCTCGTTTCTTGGTGCTTTTACACCACTTTTCTTTCCCAAATTGCTTGGGAAAGAAGAAAATAGAGAGTATTTTTCCGGGTTACAGACTTCCACTGTAGTGCAAGTATGTGCCTAAATGCTAGTACACAATGTGTCACATTGTGCCTTTTCACATAAGCACATATCAGCACATCCAGCATGTATAGATGTGCTAGTGCACAATGTGTCACATGTGCCTTTTCACATAAGCACATATTGGCACATTCAGCATGTGCTTTTGTGCTGCATGTAATGTGTACAATAGAAGATAAACATGTCTAGGAAAGTCAGGATAAATAGAACAAAGAAGTCATAACAGCTTGTAGATACATAGATAGAAACCGAGAATTTACTGTGAAATCAGAGCCAAGTAAACAATTATGGGTATGGGTTTTTTTGTGGTAATTCTACAAAATAAATATGGATTCTGTGGAAATCTGAACCAGAAAAATTTCTCTAGTTCAATCGAACTTACCCTACCACGTTATGGCAGTCCTAAAAAGGATTTTGGTGGTTTGGAGGGATTTTTGGGTCTATTTGGGTAATTCTATGAATCGGGGACTACTCTTTTACAAAGGAACATATCCTCCAAACATATCCCTATCCTATAAGAAGTCTTTGGGTAACATAGCAACCACATGCTACCATAGAAACCAAGATGGCTGCCTCCAGTATACGAAATGGACTACGGAAACACATCACCTTAACAACACGTGTTGCGTATGCGCACTTACACCACATATCACTATGGGGATGACATCACAACATGGCCACTCACATGGGTTACCATGACAACCCAACATGATGCAACTGGGTCATGTGACTATGATATCACATGAGATCCGGCAAATGTGGGGTGAAGCATATGAGACCTACTACTCCTGACTCTGATCATTGGGAAGCTCTCTCAGAGAGCTTAACAAGGTTCAGGTGCAGGTGTTAATGGTCTGGGTTAGAATGGTTAACAGGCTTGTATACAATCACCGTAGATGACGAAAATAGTTTTGGACAAAAGTAGGAAAGTGCTTGAGAATTATCAGTACATGTCCTTGAAAGCCAAGAATTTTTTTCCTCCAGAGGTACATGAACCCTGTCAGTGGGAACTTTAGGACCCCACATGTAGTATGATGACCTGTCATCCATGAGCATGAAATTTCCTTGTTGGTTCCTCATATTTTTACTTGACTAGCAAGTGGGGGTATGCACAGATGTACACCCTTTGTGAGACTATGCACCTTGTAATTCAGTTAATGTCACAAAACTTGCTTAAATGGCGATTTACGTCAAAAATGTATACTTTGCGCCATCCAGAGGAACATTCATGCAGTTTCCACAGGCCTGTGATGCAGGAAACTACAAAACATGTTGCAAACAAGATCCATTTTTTGCTATCAGTTTTCTTAAATATTGAATGCTTAAATATTGAATGTTTTTTATTACAAATATGTATGATCAGTGTTGCATGGCAAAGGAAAGTCTAATCTTGAATGGTTTCATTGATTGAACCAACAGGCCCAACTCAGATGGAAACACCAATCAGTCCTTCTCTAGTCTGACTTGTTGGGAACTACATTAATTTAAGTCATCAGAATTTAATTACGAAATGTATTTATCAATAGGTTTTTAGTTCACCTGAGAAAAGCTCAAGGGCAGCTTAACTGATCACTTTCCGTCCGTCTTCCAGCGTTAACTTTACATTATCGACTTCTTCTCACGAACTGCTGGACCAAATTCAACAAAATTTGCTGTGCATGTTCCCTATCATATGTCAATTCAAGTTTGTTCAAATCAAGATGAACCGATCCTCGATAGGGCCACGTCCAAAAAGTGTGCTTAGATCTTAAAAAATTGTCTTCTCATGAACCAGCAGTAGCAGAGACTTGATATTGGTGTGCAGCTTCCTTTTGAGGTGTAGACTCAGATTTGTTCAAGAGAAGTTCGAGGAGCTATATTTGCCTTTGTTATAGGAGGAGCAATAATTTTCGCCCCGCCCCAAATTTCTATTTTCCAAACCGAGAGGCAGATTTGAACCAAATTTGATATGAGGACTTATTGGGTCATAAGTACTTAATTTATGACAAAATTTTTTTGTCCCGTTGCCCCATGGGAACCGCAGAAAATTACACGGCACTGAGAATTTTTATTTGGTGTGAAGCATTCTTAGGACCAACAGAATGGAATGGTCAAAGATAATTGCTATCAGTTTTATCATGGGGTACTTTTTGGGGACTTTTGAAAAAGTGCCGAGTCAGCATTTTTTGACACTGTGGGTAATGGGAAAAACATTTAACACTACTTTTCTCCCAAACCACTGCTCCAAAAGCTTTCAAATTTCACATATAACATCTTTGGAAGATTGTATCATGTGTTTATTGAAATCAGTTCACTGGGTCCATATTTGGCCCCTCTATGGGAGCCCAAATGTTTAAATTAGTGGAGTATGAGGAATATTCTTTAAAAATCTTCTTCTTCAGGCCTACCAATAAGAATCTTTTGATATTTGGTATGCAGCATCCTTAGGGGAGTGAGATTCAAGTTTGTTCAAGCCAAGTCCCTGGGTTCATATTTAACGTGAAAATTTGAGGTTCCGTTCCGGACTTAGAAATTTTGACCAAAGTCCGAATTTTTTTTTGTTTTTTCTGTGTTTCAGTCAATTTTAAGACAAAAAAAATTTATTTTTTTTTACACTGAAAATTTGGGGGCTGGGTGGGACTTAGAAAATTTTGGACCAAAATCCGGAATTTTTTTTTTTGTTATTTTATTCGTTTTGGTCAATTTTAAAACAAAAAATTATTTTTTTTTACACTGAAACTTTGGGGGCCGGATAGGACTTGGAACATTTCTAAACAAAAATAAAAAAAAAAATCTATTTTTTATGCATTTATCTCCATTTTGGGACGTAAAAGTGCAGGAACTGAAAATAGAATGAAAATCCTGTGTATTGTGTGGGCACAACAGCTTCATCTGGTTGGTATATGCTTTTCATAGGAGGGGCATATGCAGCTTATTCAAGTCAAGTCCCTGGTCTGATATTTGGACTACCATGTCAGGTGAGCACCCTCAGGCCCCCTGGGATCTATTGTTTTGAAAAACTGATTGATGAGGACCCATAGACAACTAACTGTAACAGAATAAATCAAGATTAAGAAAACATAATGCCTCTGGAATGAAATGCACATACAATTGTTTACAGAGTTATGTCCCTTTTCATGAAACTTATCAATTGCATTCAGGTTTGGATTTGAATCACCAGTTCAGACTAAACATGCACTAATTCCCCTTGGGGTAAGCTGCAAAATCCTAGGCCTTTTCAAAGAAAAGTGCCAGATTAGTGCTGATACGATGCTTCCCCACATACGAAAATGTCTCCAAAAGCATGGACCTGTACCCTTTGACGATAACAGGTTGGAGACTCCAAGAATCAAACAGATATACCAGAAACTCTCCAGTCTGTGTTACGAAAGGATCAGCATAATCAACAGAGTGATCAGCACACCTTTGACAGAAGACCTTCCACTTAGCCGCATAGGCTAAATCAGTGGAGTGCCGCCTTGACGAAGAAATGCACTCCACTGCTCGTCTCGAAAAACCTCTATGAGGAGACAGGACCCGACAAAGTTTTATGTGAAGGCACAATGAAGTCGGGTCGACATGAAACCTCCTCGGGTGGCCTTGACAAAGAAGGTTGCGATGTAGTGGGAGATGTGTCAGAACCGCCGCCAACAGAGAGCGGTGCTGATTGATCCACCCCACTGAGGTGACAGGGTAGTGATCAGAATGATTCAACAACTGCAGGTTCGTATCTTGGCCAGAACCTGAAGCAGAATCGGACCCGGCGGCAAGGTGTAGCCGACAAGCCCATTCCAATCAAGTGACAGAGCATTCACGGCAAAAGCCAGAGGATCTGGAGACAGGGACACGAAAGTGTCCACCTGATCATTCCAGTTGGTCGCAAAAAAAATCTATGTGTGGATGACCCCAGAGATCGCAAAGCGACTGGAACACTGCCCTGTGAAGCATCCACTCAGTGGAAATGACCGTACCCCATTGGAACAGGGAGTTGGCTAGGTCATTCAGACGACTCGGTATGTGACGAAACACCACACCGACATTGACATCCTGAGCTAGCCGTAGAAGATCCTGAGCCAATTCGTACATGAGAACCGAGTGCATGCTGCCCTGGTTCCGAATGTAAGAGACCATTGTCGAATTGTCGAACAACAGAAGAACCTGACAATTCAAAATGTGGGGGATCCACTGCCGGAAACTCAGAAGAAGAGCCAGAAGCTCCTGGTTGATGTGAAGAGCTGCTTGATTCTGGTCCAGTACACCATGAAGGAAAAGACCTAGAGGATCCAACATCGCACCCCATCCGAGATTGCTGGCATCTGCCGCCGGAAAAACGCGACTGGATATGGGCAAGTCCAATGGAACTCCCTACATAATCCACTGAACATTTGTCCAGGCAAGAAGGTGACGATGAAGAGATGCTGGTAACTGAAGACCCAGATGCAGAGGATCGACATTCAGCCTCCAATGACTAAGCAGAAAGTGTTGGAGAGGTATAACATGCAGCTGACCTAGATGAATGAGATCCATCACCGAACTGCAGAGACTGAGCAGCCGGAAAATACTCCGAGCTGTCGTGGACGTGGACCGGGTCAGAGTCAGGGCGAAATCCAAGGGAATCACAGCCCTCACCCGGGGAACTGCCACCATTTTCAACTGAGTGCGGAAATCCATCCCCAGATGACAAAATGACTGAGAAGGGACCAGGACTGACTTCTCGTTGACTCGGAACCCCAGCGACGTGAACAGGCTCAATAGTGTGTTGACAGAAGAGCAGAATTGAAGTGCCTCTGGAGGATATCATCCAGACACGCAGAAGTAGTCACCTTGGACTGTGTGCAATGGAAGGCTATCACATGCGACATCAGTCGGGTGAAGACCCAAGGAGCCAAGTTGCAGCCGAGGGGCATGACCTTCCTGAAAGTCTCCATGCTGAACCTGGGAGCAATGATAGACTGGTTCAGGATACTTCTGGGCTCCTTCGACCATACCAGTCGGTACAAGTGGTCGAAGCTTTTGCAGCATGCGAGTCAAAGCTGAGTTTCAAGGCTATGAAGACTTCATTCTTCGCTAGGCTGATACCCTTTTTGCCTCCTGTGCATTATCGTTCCTACGATTCTGCCAATCTGTCGGCCTGCCAGAGTTTGACAGTCATGGATCAGGACTCCTCCTCCCTCGGGCTTTCCATGTGTCGGCCTTTATTCCAATGACGACTTTGGAGTCCAAGTTGGGCTTATCCAGAGAGATGCTAGACATGCTCTCTCTCTCAGATCACATCATCTCTGCCTTGGCTGCTTATCTGTCTAAGGTGCTCATGCATCTTACTCACATGCATGCCTGAAACACGGCTAATTTGGAATTAGTTTGCCGGGCAGCTGTGTTGGACACAAGCCATTCCCTTCCTGAAGGGCAGCGTTCTGCTCTTCGATCCGCTTCTTTGGTGGGTCAGCAACTATTCCATGATTCCGTGGCAATGGTCTGCGATGACATCCTGTGTCATTCCAAAGATCAGCTGCTGCTTTGCCAGCTTGATCCATCTTCTGTTGGAGGCCGTGGCCATTCCAAGCCTAACAAATGCCCTTCTGCTTCCTTTGTGAAGCCACAGGCTAATCCTCCTGCCACTGTTTCTTACTCACGTGGGAAGGGTAAGCATCGGCAGACCAGAGAGATGTCTCAGGATCCTTCCTCTAGCAGAGGAGATGGTTTCTCCTCTCACAGGCCTCGCTGAGGCTCAAAATGAAGGTCTTCACCTCGATTTGTTCCAGGTCGGAGGAAGGATATCAGAGTTTGCAGACCATTGGGCCACGATCACATCTGATCCTTGGGTGTTAGATGTTGTTCGGTCCGGTCTCAGGATATCCTTTCAAAGGCACCCCACTCTCTTCGAGAGTACCTCTTCCAACCCAAGTTCCTTCAAACGTTTCACGTCAGGATCTTTTGATCACAGAGATAGACAATCTCCTGTCAAAGGGAAGATCAAGGTCATCAAGAACATTCATTCAGTGGGATTTTATTGCGAAGAAGGATGGACAACTCCAACTGGTTATCTAGCTGAGTATCCTGAACCAGTTTCTCATTGCTCCCAAGTTCAGCATAGAGATTTTCAGGTCAGTTCCATTTCCCAGATATATTTCACTTCCTGCATCGACCTGCGAGTTGTTCACTTTCACGTTCCCATTCATCAGACATCTCGAAAGTATCTCAGGTTTGCTTTTCTGGGGTGAGTTTACCAGTTCAAAATCATGACTTTCAGCCACTTCCTGGCTCCTTGGGCCTTCATCTGACTGATGTCGCATGTGATAGCTTTCCATTGCACACAGTCCAAGGTGACTACTTTGCTGTATCTAGACGATATCCTCCAGAGACACTTCAATGCTGCTCTTCTGGAGTTAGATGTCAACACACTGTTGAGCCTGCTCATGTCTCTGGGGTTCCGAATCAATGAGGAGAAGTCGGACCTGGTCCCTTCTCAGTCGTTTTGTCATCTGGGGATGGACTTCTGCACACAGCTGAATATGGTGGCAGTTCCTCAGACAAGGGATGTGATTCCACTGGCTTTCACCCTGACCCAGTCCACGACCGCAACAGCTGGGAGTATTCTTCGGCTGCTCAGTCTCTGCAGTTCGATGACGGATCTCATTCCTCTAGGTCGGCTGCACCTCATACCTCTCCAACACTTTCTGCTCAGTTGTTGGAGGTCGATTGTCGATCCTCTTGATCTGGTGCTTCAGTTACTAGCATCTTTTCATCGTCACCTTCTTCAATGGACAGATGTTCAGTGGATTATGCAGGGAGTTCTGTTGGACTTACCCATATTCGATCGTGTTTTGTTGGCAGATTCTAGAGATCTCGGATGGGGCATGACGTTGGATCCTCTAGGTCTTTCCCTTCATGGTGTATGGGACCAGAATCAAGCATCTCTTCACATCAATCAGAAGGAGCTTCTTGCTCTTCTTTAGAGTTTCTGGCGATGGACCCCCCACCTTTCGATTTGTCAGATCCTTCTGCTGTTCGACAATTCAACAATGGTCACTTACATTCGGAACCAGGGCATCACACACTCGGTTCTCGTGCATGAATTGGCTTGGTACCTTCTACTGCTAGCTCAGGATGTCAATGCCGGGGTGGTGGTTCGACACATTCCTGGTTGTCTGAATGTCCTAGCCGACTCCCTGTCCACTGAGCGGATGCTTTGCAGGGCAGTGTTCCAGTCGCTTTGCGATCTCTGGTGTCGTCCCCACATCAGTCTTTTTGCGACCCGTTGGAACCATCAAGTGGACACTTTCGTGTCCCTGTGTCCAGATCCTCTGGCTTTTGCCTAGATGCTCTGTCAATTGATTGGAATAGTCTTGTAGGCTACGCCTTCCCTCCAGGGCCGATTCTGCCTCAGGTTCTCGCCAAGATATGAACCTGCAGTTGTCGAATCATTCTGTTCATTCCCTTGTCACCTCAGCGGGTGTGGATCAATCACCTCCACTCTCTGTTGACGGCGGTTCTGACATGTCTCCCTCTACATCTCGACCTTTTTTGTGAAAGTCAGCCGAGGAGGTTCATTGTGCCTTCAAGCATATCTTTGTTCGGTCCTGTCTCTCTCTGAAAAGGTTTTTCGAGACAAGTAGTGGAGTGCATTTCTTCCTTAAGGCAGCACTCCACTGGTTTAGCCTATGTGGCTAGGTGGAAGGTCTTTTGTTGGTGTGCTGATCACTCTGTAGATTATGCTGATTCTTTGGTAACACAGATTGGAGAGTTTCTGGTATATCTGTTTGTTTCTCGGAGTCTCCAACCTGTTACTGTCAAAGGGTACAGCTCCATGCTTTTGGAGACCTTTTCATATGTGGGAAAGCGTCATATTGACACTAATCCATATCTCTCCCAGCTTAGTCGGCACTTTTCTTTGGAAAGGCCTATGATTTTGCAGCTTACTCCAAGATATAATCTTTCTTGGGTGTTACTTTTCTTGGTGGCAGGAAGGGGGAGGTGTCATTCAAACCTTTATCCCATTTGCATATGTGTTTTCTCACATACAAGATGGCTTTTCTGATGTTGTTTGCCTCTGACAGAAGGGATAGTGAGCTTCGCGCCCTCTCGGTTGATCCGGCCTTTTTCAGGAGCTCCGCCAACAGTGTTACTTTTACCACTGATTGCTCCTTTCTGGTCAAGAATCAGATGCCAGAAACTGCTCCACCTCCTATCTGTATCATGGCTCTTCCTTCTGCTGAGGGTAATTGCCCTTTGCTCTGTCTGGTTTGGCGATGATTGTATTTATCTCAACCAGACGCAGTTCATTAGGAAAGGCAGGAAATGATTTTTTCTGTCTCTTATTCCTGGTCAACAGAAGATCTCTCCTCAATCCATTTCTTGATGGATTTGTCTTGCTATTCACACATCCTACACCCGTCTAGCGACTGACAATTGTATTACCAATCGTATTTTTGCCCAAGAGGTATGTGCCTTGTCTACCTCCTGGGCTTATGCTAACTCTGTCAAGTTGTTGGATGCTATGCATGCAGCCTATTGGAGAAATGCTTCTACTTTCTCCACCTTGTATTTGTGTCAGTTGCAGGAGCAGTCTGAGGACCTTTTTTCTTTGGGCCCTCTTTCTACTGCTCAGTCGGTTGTCTACCCTTGTCATTAGACTTCTTACAAGGTCAGTTCCAGCCATGTGCTTGGTTACTGTCCTTTCTGCCTGTGTGTCACACAGGGCCATATGCCTGATATCTGATTGTCTTTTACTAATGTTTGTGATGCTATGGTTTTATAGGCCTAGGGAACTCCTCTTCTGTCCACGGTTCCAGCACAGGCAGGTTGTGTGGGGTTTCGTTATGTGATTCCCTCCTCCTGTTGTCTATTCAGCCTGTTGTAAACAGTTGAAAGACAGTGTAACAGGTAGGTGGTCCCAAGGGTAACCTATCCTAATCTGTAGAGGAATTGAAGGTGAAAATGGGGAGACAAAGAGCTGGGAAACTTGAGAGTGAAATAGGTATAGCAGCATGGCTGCCATAAAGGGATAGGAGACTGTAGTAAAATTATATATCAACTTTTTAGCTCACCGAAGGGAGCTTAACTTATCACTTGTTGTCCGTCGTCGTTGCCGTCCATGGTGAACTTTACATTATCGACTTCTCCTCTCAAACTACTTGACCAAACTGAACCAAATTTTGTGTGCATGTTCCTTATCATATGTCAATTCAAGTTTTTACAAATAAACTTGCTGCGCCCACAGGGGGCACCAGTATACAGTTTTGTTCAAATCAAGTGCCTGGGTTCAAATTGGATCCCAGAGTTAGTATTTGGGCTCTCCATTGGAGCCCAAAGTTTAACTTGGTGCAATTTGAGGAAATTTCTTTAAAAATCTTCTTCAGATCCACCAGTCAGAATCCTTTCACATTTGGTATACAACATCTCTTGGAGGGTAAGACTCAAGTTTGTTCAAACCTGGTCCCGGGGTTATTAATTTGGGCTACCTATGGGAGCCTGAATTTTAAATAAGTACAATATGAGGGAATTTCTTTTAAAATCTTCTTCTTCAGATCCACCAATCACAATCCTTTCATATTTGGTATAGAACATCTCTAGGTGGGTCAGATTCAAGTTTGTTCAAATCGGGACCCTGGGTTAATATATATTTTGGCCCCCTATTTGAGCCCAAAGTTTAACTTAATGCAATGTGAGGTGATTTCTTTAAAAACCTTCTTCGTATCGACCAGTCAGAATTCATTCCTAGTTGATATATGACATCTCAAGGGGGATGAGATTCAAGTTTGTTCTATTTGAGTCCTTGGCTTAATATTTGGGTTCTATGGGCAGGGATGGGGTGGGGCATATTAGGTTCAGGTTTGTTCAAATCCATTCCTTAGTGTTTTTCCATAAAATTTGCCTTGAAGTCCTCTCATGACTTCAATTCTTTATAGTGTTGATGAACCATGTCTAACTGAATGTGACCCCAAATACTTCTTTGAACCACTTTGGCCGGTGAGCGATTAAGGTCTCTTGGGACCTCTTGTATTTTCTTTCTATGTACAGCTCTCATTCGTCCCATATACGGTACTATCTTCTCAACAATAAATTAATTTGTGTATGTATAATGATTATATACAGCTAATTCTTCTTAATTAGGTATGTCCAAGCCTGAGAGGGGGTTAAACTTCATATATGTATAACCACATGATATATATAACCTTTACATGAATAGGGTTGACTTGCCTCAGTTGTCTGATGATTCAGTACTGATCACTTGTCTGAACTTCCATCTGGAAAACTAAACCCGCTATCAGTACTGAATCACCCCAAAATCAACTGACCAATACAAATGGGATGGCAAGGGGTTAATCCCCTGACAAATTTGGAATGGAAAAATTATTTCCCCAATCCTGGATTATTGACTTCCCTTATAATACGAACTAGTTTCTCACTGGACCAAGTAGGAGTAACCCACTTAGAATTTACCAGTAGAAACCTTTACATGGAGGCTGGGTCTTGGCTTAAAGCAAATTATTCCCACAGTCTATTTCTGTGCTACAAGTATAAGGGCAATTACTCATCACTTCATTTCATTTCCAAATGGATAAATTAGTATGACTATTTTGTATAAATATTTCCTTTGAATAATATTCCAAAATAATATTCATTTAACTCTGCTTCATTATTTATATACAATGATTGCTGAATTAACAAGTCATTGTGACTGGCCATCAGTATTGACTGTTTACATTGGGCCAGAATGAGCTCTTGAAGACTTCATCCTAGCCCTATGAAACAATCCCTTAAAATCCATTTAGGCTTCTTAATAAATGAAGCCAGATGACAAAATAGTCATACTGCTAATTTTTCTATCCAGTATATACACCTTTGTTAAATATTGAGAGAGCTGTGTGAGCATTTTGGGTGTGTTGTTGCAGCTCGGAGTAACCCGGCATCAAAAGCATTGATCGACGTCTGCGCATCTTTTCATAGTAAGGAAAATCCACAATGTTGGGTGTGGATCACGTGATATAGTCTCATACTCAACACAGTTTTCCAAACATACATCTTGCAGCATTTGCATTCAAATAGGAATACAAATCCCAAAACACATGCAACATTATTTATTAGCTGAACTTGACATAGTCAAGATAAGCTATTGCCATCACGCATGCGGAGGTCTGTTAGTCTCTGAGTCTGTGATGTCTGTTCACATTTTCCTTTAGCACGGGCTACACTCCGCAGTTCTTGTATGATCGTCATGAAATTTCATGCATGTTTGGGGTCATGTCTAGATGAGAATGTCCCCTTTTGGTCGCAATCGGGCAACTGGTATGGCTGCCCGAGCCCAAAACCCCAAAACCATTAGCACAGTCTACAGGTCGTATTTATGAAGGGATTTCATTGTAACTTGGTAGGATGCCTCTGTATAATGCATAGATGAGAACATCCCCTTTTGGGCATGATCGATCAACCGTGATGGCTGTCCAAGCCCGAAACCCAAAAACTTTTAGCACAGTCTGCAGGTCATGTTTAATGTGGAGGGATTTCATTGTAACTTGGTAGGATGACTCCTTATGATGTCTAGATGAGAATTTCCCCATTTGGGCTTGATCTGCCAACCGTGACGACTGCCTGAGCCCAAAACCCGAATACCTTTAGCACAGTCTATAGGTCATATTTATTGAGGAATTTCATTGTAACTTGGTGGGTTGACTTCATACAATGTCTAGATGAGAAAGTCCTCTTTTGGACATGATTGGGCAACTGTGATGGCTAAAGGTGCCCGAAGCCCAAAAACCTTTAGCTCAGTCTATAGGTCATATTTATGAGGGAATTTCATTGTAACTTGGTAGGATGACTCCAAATAATGTCTAGATGAGAACGTCCCATTTTGATCGCGATCATTCAGCCTTGATGGGTGCCCGAGCCCAAAAACCTTTAGCATAGGTAAAAGGTCATATTTATGGAAGGATTTCATTGTAACCTATTAGGTTGACTCCATATAAATGCCTAGATGATGACATCCCCTTTTGGTCGTGATTGGTCAGCTGTGATGGCTACAAGTGCCCGAAGCCCAAAAACCTTGAGCACAGTCTACAGGTCATATTTATGAAGGGATTTCATTGTAACTTCGTAGGATCACTCCAGATGATGCCCAGATGTGATTGTCCCCTTTGGTTGCGATCATTCAACCATGATGGATGCCCGAGCCCGAAGCCCAAAAACCTTAAGCACAGTCTACAGGTCATATTTATGGAGGGATTTCATTGTAACTTGGTAGGCTGACTTCATATAATGTCCAGATGAGAACGTCCTCTTTTGGACATGATTGGGCAACTTTGACGGCTAAAGGTGCCCGAAGCCCAAAAACCTTTAGCACTGTCTACAGGTCATATTTATGAAGGGATTTCATTGTAACTTGGTAGGATGACTGCAAATAATGTCGAGATGAGAACATCCCATTTTGGTCGTGATCATTCAGCCTTGATGGGTGCCCGAGCCCAAAAACCTTTAACATAGGCAAAAGGTTATATTTATAGAAGGATTTCTTTGTAACCTGTTAGGTTGACTCCATATAATGCCTAGATGATGACATCCCCTTTTGGTCGTGATTGGTCAACTGTGATGGCTACAGGTGCCCGAAAACCTTTAGCACAGTCTACAGGTCATATTTATGAAGGGATTTCATTGTAACTTGGTAGGTTGACTTCATATAATGTCTAGATGAGAACGTCCCCTTTTGGACACGATTGGGAAACTGTGACGGCTTCAGGGTCCCAAAGCCTGAAAACCTTTAGAACAGTCTACAGGTCATAATTATGAAGGGATTTCATTGTAGCATTGTAGGATGACTCCAAATAGTGTCCAGATGAGAACGTCCCCACTTGGTCACGATCATTCAGCCTTGATGGCTGCCCGAGCCCAAAAACCTTTAGCATGTCTGTAAGTCGTATTTATGGAAGGATTTCATTGTAACTTGTTAGGTTGACATGGTTGGTCAACTGTGATGGCTACAGGTGCCTGAAGCCCGAAAATCTCGAGCACAGTCTACAGGTCATATTTATGAAGGGATTTCATTGTAACTTCATAGGACCACTCCAGATGATGTCCAGATGAGAATGTCCCCTTTTGGTTGCGATCATTCAACCATGATTGCTGCCCAAGCCTAAAGCCCGCAAACCTTGAGCACAGTCTTCAGATCATATTTATGAAGGGATTTCATTGTAACTTGGTAGGTTGACTTCATGTAATGTCTAGATGAGAACAGCCCCTTTTGGACACCATTAGGCAACTGTGTTGGCTACAGGGGCCCAAAGCCCAAAAATCTTTAGAACAGTCTACAGGTGATATTTTTGAAGGGATTTCATTGTACCTTGGTAGGATGACTCTAAATAATGTCTAGATGAGAACGTCCCCTTTTGGTCGCGATCATTCAGCCTTGATGGCTGCCCGAACCCAAACCCCCCAACCTTTAGCATAGTCTATTGGTCATATTTATGGAAGGACTTCATTGTAACCCGTAAGTTTGACTCCATATAATGCCTAGATGATGACATCCCCTTTTGGTCGGGATTGGTCAACTGTGACGGCTTCAGGGGACCGAAGCTCAAAAACCTTGAGCACAGTCTACAGGTCATAGTTATGAAGGGATTTCATTGTAACTTTGTAGGATCACTCCAGATGATGCCCAGATGAGAATGTCCCCTTTTGGTTGCGATCATTCAACCATGATGGCTGCCAGAGCCCAAAGCCCAAAAACCTTTAGCACAGTCTACAGGTCATATTTATTAAGGGTTTTCATTGTAACTTGGGAGGTTGACTTCATATAATGTCTAGATAAGAACGTCCCCTTTGGACGCAATTGGGAAACTGACGGCTACAGGGGCCCGAAGCCCGAAAACCTTCAGCACAGTCTACAGGCCATATTTATGAAGGGATTTTAATGTAACTTGATAGGATGACTCGTTTTGGAATAATTTCACTGTAACTTGGTAACATTTGTTGATATATGTTAACTGTGAGGGCCACATACATTAACTGTGAGGTCATATTAACCCATCCCTCAGCTCTTTAGTACAGTGTACACCTCATATTATTTTTATCATTAACATAGCATACAGCGAACAGAAATGAACATATTCCCAATTATCACAATTCTTGTCTTATTTCATAATCCTTTCATAAACATTGAACATTATCCTTTTCATCAAACACAACACACAAGTTAAGCTACAGTGTCATTGACACTTTAATTTTTAAGCATCACCACGCAACAATTTCACGGTTATTTAGTTTAATAAGCCAGCTTGCTGTAAATGGGTCAATACTTCGTAGGTACAATTCCAAGAATAGCGTTAAGAAACTGGGACAGACGAAAGACTAAATGTGCACACGCAGAGTTCGAATTTTAAACTGCAAGCATGTTTCCCGAAAAACAATGTGTATATTTACGGCCTAAAATTGCTATTCTTCCAAAGGATAATTCCTGATTCGGATATAAAGGGATTAATTTATGCAGGATATGATACTAGGAATTTGTTGCAAGGTGAGTTCTTTCGTTTCAAAGTGATTTTTACGGATAATTTCACTCCGATGTACAGACGCCAATTGACCTACAAATTGTCAGGTTATACATGCCTCTGAATTACAGGTTGCCAATTGCAACATAAATAAAATTGGCTTGTCGTTGTTACATAACAAGAATGACATTCAGAAGATCCGAGCGCTGCTTATAAAAATGAAAGCTGACAGCTAAGGCGATTTCATCACAGTAGGTTGATAAGAAATTTAAATTTTATAGTAAATTTTCTTATTATATCTACCACAATTGTTTACGTGAAGGCCCTCTGTCTTCTTATTCGGGTAAGAATTCTTCCTTCTCACTGATCACATAACTCCAATGTTGGCAGATTCAAATAGAATGACACATTGGTTATGGGTCTGTGCACTGGTTCCGGAAGCTGTGGATTAGTACAAGGAGAAGAATGTCCTCTACTGGGTGTATGCCGGTTGCACACGACCCAGTTTTGGCTTATTTTTTCTTGATGCTTTAACACCACTTTTCTTTCCCAAGTCGCTTGGAAAAGAAGAAAATAGAGAGTATTTTTCCGAGTTACGGACTTCCACTGTAGTGCAAGCATGAGCCTAAATGCTATTGCGCAATGTGTCACATTGTGCCTTTTCACATAAGCACATATTGGCACATCCAGAATTCTATGAAGTAGATATAGATTCTGTGGAAATCTGAACCAGAAAAACTACTCTAGTTCAATCGAACTTACCCTGGGCCCCACCACGGGATGGCGGTCCTAAAAAGGATTTTGGTGGTTTGGAGGAATTGTCGGATCTATTTGGGTAATTCTATGAATCAGGGACTACTCTTTTACAAAGGAACATATCCTCTGAACATACCCCTATCCTATAAGACATCTTTGGGTAACATAGCAACCACATGCTATCATAGAAACCAAGATGGCTGCCTCCAGTATACAAAATGGACTACGGAAACACATAGCGTATGCGCTCTTAAGCCACGTATCACTATGGGGATGACATCACAACATGGCCACTCACGTGGGTTACCATGACAACACAACATGATTCAACTGGGTCATGTCATGTGACTATGATGTCACATGAGATCCGGCAAATGTGGGGTGAAACATATGAGACATACTACTCCTGACTCTGATCCTTGGGAAGCTCTCTCAGAGGGTCAGATGCAGGTGTTAACAAGGGTCAGATGCAGATGTTAATGGTCTGGGTTAAAATGATTAACAGGCTTGTATACAATCACCGTAGATAACGAAAATAGTTCTGGACAAAAGTGGGAAAATGCTTGAGAATTCTCTGTACATGTCCTTGAAAGTCCAGGATTTTTTTTTCCTCCAGAGGTACATGAACCCTGTCAGTAGGAGCTTTAGGACCCCACATGTAGTATGATGACCTGTCATCC
Organism: Pictodentalium vernedei; assembly: GCA_031216915.1. NCBI lineage: Eukaryota > Metazoa > Mollusca > Scaphopoda > Dentaliida > Dentaliidae > Pictodentalium > Pictodentalium vernedei. Next base: position 426,413,400 of record CM062292.1, read on the forward strand.
ATCAACATGAAATTTCCTTGTTGGTTCCTCATATTTTTACTTGACTAGCAAGTGGGGGTATGCACAGATGTCACCCTTTGTGAGAATATGCACCTTGTAATTCAGTAATAATGTCACAAAATGTGCTTAAATGGTGATTTACGTCAAAAATGTCAAAATGTATTCTTTGCTCCATCCAAAGGAACATTCTTGCAGTTTCCACAGGCCTGTGATGCAGGAAACTACAAAACATGGTGCAAACAAGATCCACTTTTTGCTATCAGTTTTCTTAAATATTGGATGTTTTTTATTACAAATATGAATGTTCACTGTTGCATGGCAAAGGAAGTCTAATATTGAATGGTTTTACTGATTGAACCAACAGGCCCAACTCAGATGGAAACATCAATCAGTCATTCTCTAATGTCTGACTTGTTGGGAGCTACATTAATTTAAGTTGTCGGAATTTAATTACAAAATGTATTTATCAATAGGTTTTTTAGCTCACCTGAGCGAAGCTCAGTGGGGGCTTTTCTGATCACATTCTGTCCGTCATCCATCGTCCAACATCTGGCATCTGTCATCGTCCGGCGTTTACTTTACATTATCGACTTCTCCTTCAAAACCACTAGCCCAATTTTATTCAAATGTTGGGTAAATGTTTATTACCTAATGCCAATTCAGATTTGTTCAAATGAAGTTGCCGCTCCTTCTGGGTGGTGCCATGCCCCCAAGGGGCACCAAAATCTTTGAAAATCTTCTTCTCATGAACCAGCAGTAGCAGAGACTTGATATATGGTACACAGCTTTCTTTTAAGGTGTAGACTCCGTTTTGTTTAAGAGAAGTTTGTTGGGCTATATTTGGCATCGTTATGGGAGGGGAAAAATTTTTTGGCCCTGCCCGAAAATTTTATTTTCTGAACCGAGAGGCTGATTTGAACCAGATTTTATGTGAGGGCTTATTGGGTCATAAGTACCTAATTTATGCCAATTTTTTTTCCCTGTAACCCAGTAGGAATTGCAGGAGCTAAAAATAGAAAAAAATTTAAACGCTCATATCTCCAAAGCTGCACGGCACTGAGAATTTTTATTTGGTGTGAAGCTTTCTTAGGACCAACAGAAAGGGTTGGTAAAAAAAAATTGCCACCGCTTTTATCATAGGGTACAGTTTCGAGACTTTGAAAAAGTGCTGAGTCAGCACTTTTTAACACTGTAGGCAATGGGAAAAACATTAAAAAATCTTCTTCTCCAGATCCAGAAGGCAGAATCTTTTGATATTTGGTATGCAACATTGTAGGGTGCATCTGCTTCAAGTTTGTTCAAATAGGCCCACTGGGTTTATATTTGGGCTCAGTATAGGAGCCCGCATTCGAACTTAGTGCATTTTAGGCAAATTTCATTAAAAATCATCTTCTCCAGACCCAGCAGGCAGAATCTTTTGATATTTGATACGCAACATTGTGGGGTGGATCAGATTCAATTTTTTTCAAATTGGCCTTCTGGATTCATATTTGGGCTCAGTATAGAAGCCCGAATTCGAACTTAGTGCATTTCAGGCAAATTTCTTAAAAAATCTTCTCCTTCAGATCCAGCAGGCAGAATCTTTTGATATTTGGTATGCAACATTGTGGGGTGGATCTGATTCAAGTTTTTCAAATCAGCCCCCTGGATTCATATCTGGGCTCAGTATAGGAGCCCAAATTTGAACTTAGTGCATTTCAGACAAATTTCTTGGAAAATCTTCTTTCAAGATCCAGCTGGCAGAATCTTTTGATATTGGGTATGCAGCATGCTTAGGGGGGTGAGATTCAAGTTTGTTCAAGCCAAGTTCCTGGGTTTACATTTGGGCTCACTGTGGTAGCCTGAAATATAACTTAGTACAAAATGAGGAATTTTCTTTAAAAATCTTTTTCAGATCCAGCAATCAGAATGTTTTGATATTTGGTATGCAGCATCCTTAGTGGGTGAGATTCAAGTTTGTTCAAGCCATTTCCCTAGGTCCATATTTGGGCTCACTGTGGGAGCTTGAATTGTAACTTGTCAGATCCAGCAGTTGGAATGTGTTTGATATGTAGTGTGTAGCATCCTTGGGGGGGGGGGGGGGGGGGAATTCAAGTTTGTTAAAGCCAAGTCCCTGGGTCCATATTATAACTTAGTCAATATGAGGAATTTTCTTTAAAGTTTTGATATTTTTTATGCAGCATCCTTAGGGATGTAAGATTCAAGTTTGTTCAAGCCATGTCCCTAGGTCCATATTTGGGCTCTCACTGTGGGAGCTTGAATTGTAACTTAGTTCAAAATGAGGAATTTTCTTTTAAAATCTTTTTTTTCAGATCCAGCAATCAGAATGTTTTGATATTTGGTATGCAGCATCCTTAGGGGGGTGAGATTCAAGTTTATTAAAGACAAGTCCCTGGGTTCATATATGGGCTCCCTGTGGGAGCCAGAATTATAACTTAGTTCAATATGAGGAATATTCTTTAAAAAACTTATTTTTAAGATCCACTTATCAGAATATTTCAATATTTGGTTTAAGCTTTTCTTAGGAGGAGCAGATGCAACTTGTTGAAATCAGTTCTCTGGGTTGATATTCAGGCTACCATGTCAGGTGAGCGCCTCAGTTGAGAAACTGATTGGTGAGGACCCATAGACAACTAACTGTAACAGAAGGAATCAAGATTAAGGAAACATAATGCCTCTGAATGAAATGCACATACAATTGTTTATAGTATGTGTTATGTCCCTTTTCATGAAACTTATCAATTGCATTGAGGTTTGGATTTGAATCACCAGTTCAGACTAAACATGCACTAATTCCCCCCCCCCCCCCTCTCCCTGCCCGAAGCAAAGCAGCACCCAAAAAAGATTCCATCTCAGGGTAAGCTGCAAAATCCTAGGCCTTTTCAAAGAAAAGTGCCGAATAAGCTTGGACAGGTATGGATTAGTGCCAATACGATGCTTTCCTACATACAAAAAGGTCTCCAAAAGCATGGACCTGTACCCTTTGACGATAACAGGTTGGAGACCCCAAGAATCAAACAGATATACCAGAAACTCTCTAATCTGTGTTATCGAAGGATCAGCATAATCAACCGAGTGATCAGCACACCATCGACAGAAGACCTTCCACTTAGACGCGTAGGCTAAACCAGTGGAGTGCCGCCTTGAAGAAGAAATGCACTCCACTGCTTGTCTCGAAAAACCTCTATGAGGAGACAGGACCTGACAAAGATATGCGTGAATGCACAATGAAGTCTGGTCGACATGAAACCTCTTTGGGTGACCTTGACAAAGAAGGTCACGTCGTAGTGGGACAGTGTCAGACCCACCGCCAACAGAGAGCGGAGCTGATTGATCCACACCCATTGAGGCGACATGGGAGTGATCAGAATGATTCAACAACTGCAGGTTCGTATCTTGGCTAGAACCTGAGGCAGAATCGGACCTGGCAGGAAGGTGAAGCCGACAAGCCCATTCCAATCGAGTGACAGAGCATTCATTGCAAAAGCCAGAGGATCTGGACACAGGGGCAAGAAAGTGTCCACCTGATCATTCCAATGGGTCACAAAAAGATCAGTGTGAGGATGACCCCAGAGATCGCAAAGCAACTGGAACACTGCCCAGTGAAGCATCCACCCGGTGGAAATGACCCTCCTTCATCGGGACAGGGAGTCAGCTAGGACATTCAGACAACCGGGTATGTGACGAACCACCACACCGGCATTGACATCCTGAGCTAGCAGTAGAAGATCCCAAGCCAATTCTTACATGAGAACCGAGTGTGTGCCACCCTGGTTCCGAATGTTAAGAGACCATGGTCGAATTGTCGAACAACAGAAGGACCTGGCGATTCTAAATGTGGGGTATCCACTGCCAGAAACTCAGAAGAAGAGCCAGAAGCTTCTTCTGGTTGATGTGAAGAGCTGCTTGATCCTGGTCCCGCACACCATGAAGGGAAAGACCTAGAGGATCCAACGTCGCGCCCCATCCAAGATCGCTGGCATCTGCCATCAGAACACGACCGGAAATGGGCATGTCCAATGGAACTCCCTGCATAATCCACTGAACATTTGTCCAGGCAAGAAGGTGACGATGAAGAGATGCTGGTAACTGAAGATGCAGAGGATCGACATTCGGCCTCCAATGACTGAGCAGAAAGTGTTAGAGAGATATAACATGCAGCCGACCTAGATGAATGAGATCCGTTACCAAACCGCAGAGACCGAGCAGCCGGAAAATAGTCCGAGCTGTCGTGGATGTGGACTGGGTCAGAGTCAGGGCAAAAGCCGAGGGAATCATAGGCCTCACCCGGGGAATCGCCACCATATTCAGCTGAGTGCGGAAGTACATCCCCAGATGATAAAATGACTGAGAAGGGACCAGGTCTGACTTCTCCTCGTTGACACGGAACCCTAGCGACATGAGCAGGCTCAACAGTGGGTTCACATCTGAGTCCAGAAGAGCAGCATTGAAGTGCCTCTGGAGGATATCGTCCAGATATGGCGAAGTAGTCACCTTGGACTGTGTGCAATGGCAGGCTATCACATGCGACATCAGTCGGGTGAAGGCCTAAGGAGCAAGGTTGCGGCTGAGTGGCATGACCTTGAACTGGTAAACTCCCCCCCAGAAAAAGTGAACCGGAGATACATTTGGGATGTTCGATGAATCGGAATGTGAAAGTAAGCGACTCGCAGGTCGATGCTGGAAGCAGAATCTCCCTGGGAAATGCAACCATCCTGAAAGTCTCCATGCTGAACCTGGGAGCAATGATAGACTGGTTCAGGATACTTCTGGGTGCCTTCGGCCGCACCATTCAGTACAAATCGTCGAAGCTTTTGGAGCATGCGACTCAAAACTGAGTTCCAAGGCTATGAAGACTTCATTCTTTGCTAGGTCGATACCTTTTTGCCTCCTGTGCGTTATCGGTCCTACAATCCGCCAATCTGTCGGCCTGCCAGAGTTTGACGGTCTTGGATCAGGACTCCGCCTCCCTCGGGCTTTCCAAGCCCAAGTTGGCCATCTGCTTCCTTTGTGAAGCCACGGGCTGATCCTCCTGCCGCCGCTTCTTACTCACGTGGTAAGAGTAAGCATCGACAGACCAGAGAGATGTCTCAGGATCCTTCCTCTAGCAGAGGAGATGGTTTCTCCTCTCACAGGCCTCACTGGGGCTCGAAATGAAGGTCTTCACCTCGATTCGTCCCAGGTTGGAGAAAGGATATCAGAGTTTGCAGACCGTTGGGCCACGATCACATCCGATCCTTGGGTGTTAGATGTTGTTCGGTCCGGTCTGCGGATATCCTTTCAGAGGCACCCCACTCTGTCAAGAGTGCCTCTTCCCACCCAAGTTTCTTCAAACGTTTCACGTTGGGAACTTTTGATCACAGAGATAGACAATCTCCTGTCAAAGGGAAGATTGAGGTCTTCAAGAACATTCAGTGGGATTTTATTCCTGCCTGTTCTTGTTAGCGAAGAAGGCTGGCCAACTCCGACCAGTTATCTATCTGAGTATCCTGAACCAGTCTATCATTGCTCCCAAGTTCAGCATGGAGATTTTCAGGTCAGTTCCATTTCCCAGGGAGATTTCGCTTCCAGCATCGACCTGCGAGTTGCTTACTTTCACGTTCCGATTCATTGGACATCTCGAAAGTATCTCAGGTTCGCTTTTCTGGGGCGAGTTTACCAGTTCAACAAGATCATGCCTTTCAGCCACATCCTGGCTCCTTGGGCCTTCACCCGACGGATGTCGCATGTGATAGCCTTCCATTTCACGCTGTCCAAGGTGACTACTTCACCGTATCTGGATGATATCCTCTAGAGGCACTTCAATGCTGCTCTCTGGAGCCAGATGTCAACATATTGTTGAGCCTGTTCATGTCTCTGGGGTTCCGAGTCAACAAGGAGAAGTTGGACCTGCTCCCTTCTCAGTTGTTTTGTCATCTGGGGATAGACTTCTGCACACAGCTGAATATGGGGGTGGTTCCTTGGGTGAGGTCTGTGATTCACCCTGATTCTGACCCAGTCCATGACCGCGACAGCTCGGAGTATTCTCCGGCTGCTCGGTCTCTACAGTTCAGTGATGGATCTCATTCCTCTAGGTCAGCTGCATGTCATACATCTCCAACACTTTCTGCTCAGTTGTTAGAGGCCGATTGTCGATCCTCTAGATCTGTTGCTTCAGTTACTAGCATCTCTTCATCGTCACCTTCTTCCCTGGATAGATGTTCAGTGGATTATGCAGGGTGTTCTGTTGGACTTGCCCATATCCGATTGTGTTCTGTCGGCAGATGCCTGTGATCTTGGATAGGGCATGATGTTGGATCCTCTTGGTCTTTTCCTTCATGGTGTATGGGACCAGAATCAAGCAGCTCTTCACATCAACCAAAAGGAACTTCTGGCTCTTCTTCATAGTTTCCGGCAGTGGATCCCCCACCTTTCGAATCATCAGCTCCTTCTGTTGTTCGACAATTCAACAATGGTCACTTACATTCGGAAACAGGGTGGCATGCTCTCGGTTCTCGTGTATGAATTGGCTCGGGATCTTCTTCTGCTAGCTCAGGATGTCAATGCCGGTGTAGTGGTTCGACACATTCCCGGTCGTCTGAATGTCCTAGCCGACTCCCTGTCCCGACGTGACAGGGTCATTTCCACTGAGTGGATGCTTTACAGGGCAGTGTTCCAGTCACTTTGAGATCTCTGGGGTCGTCCCCACATCGATCTTTTTGCAACCCGTTGGAACCATCAAGTGGACACTTTCGTGTCTCTGTGTCCAGATCCTCTGGCTCTCGCCATGGACACTCTGTCAATCGATTGGAACAGTCTTTTCAGCTAAGTCTTCTCGCCAGGGCCGATTCTGCCTCAGGTTCTAGCCAAGATACGAACATGCAGTTGTTGAATCATTCTGTTCGCATCCCTGTCTCCTCAGCGGGTGTGGATCAATCACCTCCGCTCTCTGTTGGTGGTGGTTCTGATATGTCTCCCTCTACATCACGATCTTCTTTGTTAAGGTTACACGAGGAGGTTTCATGTCGACCTGACTTCATTGTGCCTTCACGCATATCTTTGTTGGGTCCTGTCTCTTTTTGTAGAGGTTTTTCGAGACGAGCACTGGAGTGCATTTCTTCTTCAAGGCAGCACTCCAATGGTTTAGCCTATGTGGCTGGGTAGAAGGTCTTCTGTTGATGGTGTGCTGATCCATCTGTTGATTATGCTGATCCTTTGGCAACACAGATTGGAGAGTTTCTGGTATATCTGTTTGATTCTCGGAGTCTCCAAAATGTTACTGTCAAAGGGTACAGGTCCCTGCTTTTGGAGACCTTTTCATATGAGGGAAAGCGCCATATCGGCACTAATCCATACCTCTCCAAGCTTAGTCGGCACTTTTCTTTGGAAAGGCCTAGGAATTTGCAGCTTACCTCAAGATGGAATCTTTCTTGGGTGCTGCTTTGTTGAGGGACTTTGTAGTTTACAAATGCATGCAATTTCTGTTGTTTTTTTTGCACATTTAATCAGTTAATGTGTAATTAATAACCACTGGTTTTGCCTGATCATTGGCAATATACCAACACAACTGCAATGAGAGTTATTGTCACCTACGGCAACTGCATTGTGACCTTGTGCAAGACCCTTCATCCGAATTGCCCATGTGGAGGTACAGTGGCTATGTGTACTAAGGCATACTGCACATCAATGGTGCACTTTTCTTCAACCAATGCTAACCCTGCTTGTGTGGAGTTAGTATGTTGGAGAGTCTGACAATTGCTTGTCACTGCTCGGTGGTTCTCTCTGGGTTCTCCAGCTTCCCCCCCCCTCCATAAAACTCTGACAGGAGGTGACCGTGGCTGTTGGAAGTGTCATTCAACCCCAATAAATAAAAATAAATAAGTACATAAATGAGAGTTATTGTCCTTGGTGATGCAACAGTGCATCCCTCTAAGTTGAAGCCTAGCTACCTCCTAATATGAGGTTGAAGCCTACTGCCTTGACTGAATAGGAAAAGCACTGTTGTTACATGCTTTTATCCAAAGTAAAAGTTTGAACTACAAAGCGTTTTAATCAGAGTGAGAAATGTGAAAGAACATGCCATCTCTCATGAGTCATTATTGTATAAAGGAACATAAAAATGTGGACATCAGAGTGCTTGGTCTGCCACTATTCGTGCGGCTTAACGGCACTATGTTAACAATTTTTTGCACGTATTACTTTATTTTTATCTGAATTAAATGTAGGGGCACATATACTGTCTCATTATGCCCCCGGAGAAGGCATTATCTTATCACCATGTCCCTCATCTGTCATCCATTGTCCATCATCCATCTGTTTACTTTTCGTATTCCGTCAATTAACTAAAGTTCTACCAACTGGATCTATACCAAACTTCATATGTGGGTTTGGTATGAGGAGTGGAAGAAGCCTCTTTATTTTGACCATGGTGTGCCAAAGGTCAAGGTCACAGTGATCTCCAGTGTTAAATACACTTGAAATTGGTTTCCACTCCATAACTAAAGTTCTGCAAGACTGATCTTGTTTTTTTGTAATTCTATCCATGATATTGCAGAAGGGGGCATATGCCACACTTTGCATTGCTCTTGTTTCCTATTAAAAAGGTCATATGAGAGGTGAGTGGATATCCTCGGTCAAATGGCTGGTTTGGTCTACAGTTTTATTTTGTGATGGTGTGGATTAAGTAAATAATGCTCATTAATGATGATTTGAAAATATAATGTTGATGGATTTGATTTGAACTGTGTTCTGTCAAGTGCATTTCAGTTGGAGATCAAGGTGACACAAGTGTTTAGTGACTAATTCACTCCTGTTTGTGAGCTGACATTTTGCAAGTGACAAATGGGACAATGTTTGTATAAATTTGCTTTGAGAAAGCTTTTTGAAAGAAGGGATAAGAAGCCCATATGTTTTTGCTTTGTCAGAATGTTCATCTTATGTTGTAAAATCATCAGTGTGGAAATAAAGAATTCCTATATGTCATGTTATTGTTTTATCGCTGTCGATGCACGGGAATAGGAACTTTTGGCCCATTTTACGAACAATCAACTGTGCAATTCAGCTGACTGTATTTGAGTGATATTGTAAAATTGTGATAGTGTGCTGTTTACTCCAGGAAAGGCCACACTACGAGCTTCCAGAAACTGTATACATTGTGAGGATTGTGAATAAGGGAGGTAATTTAATGCAAAATATAATGGGCCGTGTTAATGAGAAGCTGTGCATTTCTTGAAAAAACAATGTATTCTACCGAATAACAGTTACTGTAACAAGACCTTAAGTAGAAAACGGTATTTGCTTCCATTGCATCTTCTGGCCTCAAATCTCCATAGCAAGCAAGAGTAAATAAAATGTTTCTATTTGCAGGATAACTAAAAGAAATATTAAAAGCATGTTTTTCCTTTTTTAGTGATAGTGGTACCCTGATATAATTTCCAGGAAAGTTCCCCTCATGAGGTATTTATATGCCAAGTACTGGTATTATGAAGAGAATTACATGGGGTAATGTTTTATTTTTCATTCTTTTGTTTGACAATGTTAACTGGTATAGTTGTATGGAGAACTTTTTCTGAGAGCATTCTGGGGAATTGTGTCAGAGTCTAATCTTATCAGTTGAAATAAATTTTGACTGAACATTCTTAATTGTTACATTTGTACAGCTTCTTTCAAATGGCATATAATTCATATGGCAGCCTCTTAAATTAGGTCAGAAACTCATATGGATCTATTCTCAACCCTTTAGGAGGCACAATTCGTGCTGTGCAGGAAAATGTCATTGAACAAAATTTTATAGAAATCTTCTTTCTATTATTCATTTATTTATTAGAGTTCATCGACACTCTTGACAGCCAGGATCACCTGGTGTTAGGCAGTTTTATGGGGAAGGAAGCCAGACTACCTGGAGAGAACCAATGACAATAGCAAATAACTGCCAGACTCTCCAATGTACTAACTCCATGCAAACATGGTTAGCATTGATTGAAGACAAGAGCACCATCAACATGCAATACGCCTTAGTACAAAGTGTGACTGTGTCCCCACATGGGCAATTGGGATGATATACCTTACCCAAGGACACAGCACAGTTACCCCTGGTGGAGTTCGAGCCATGGACCTTTCAGTTTGAAGTCTGAATCCAGAACCACTGAACCACCGTGCTCCCAATTTTCCCCTGTGATTACCTTATATTATCATTGATAGAATTAATGAAAGTTGCCAGGCCACATGAGGAGAAAATGGGAGCAGGTGGTCATGGGGGGTGGGTGGGTTTGTGGTGGATCGGGCCAGGGGATTGGGGGGATAAAATGTGTATTGTTGAGGGACTTTGTAGTTTACAAATGCATGCAATTTCTGTTGTTTTTTTTGCACATTTAATCAGTTAATGTGTAATTAATAACCACTGGTTTTGCCTGATCATTGGCAATATACCAACACAACTGCAATGAGAGTTACCTACGGCAACCTACGGCAACTGCATTGTGACCTTGTGCAAGACCCTTCATCCGAATTGCCCATGTGGAGGTACAGTGGCTATGTGTACTAAGGCATACTGCACATCAATGGTGCACTTGTCTTCAACCAATGCTAACCCTGCTTGTGTGGAGTTAGTATGTTGGAGAGTCTGACAATTGCTTGTCACTGCTCGGTGGTTCTCTCTGGGTTCTCCAGCTTCCCTCCCCCCTCCATAAAACTCTGACAGGAGGTGACCCTGGCTGTTGGAAGTGTCATTCAACCCCAATAAATAAAAATAAATAAATACATAAATGAGAGTTATTGTCCTTGGTGATGCAACAGTGCATCCCTCCAAGTTGAAGCCTAGCTACCTCCTAATATGAGGTTGAAGACTACTGCCTTGACTGAATAGGAAAAGCACTGTTGTTACATGCTTTTATCCAAAGTAAAATTTTGAACTACAAAGCGTTTTAATCAGAGTGAGAAATGTGAAAGAACATGCCATCTCTCATGAGTCATTAGTGTATAAAGGAACATAAAAATGTGGACATCAGAGTGCTTGGTCTGCCACTATTCGTGCGGCTTAACGGCACTATGTTAACAATTTTTTGCACGTATTACTTTATTTTTATCTGAATTAAATGTAGGGGCACATATACTGTCTCATTATGCCCCCGGAGAAGGCATTATGTTATCACCATGTCCCTCATCTGTCATCCATTGTCCATCATCCATCTGTTTACTTTTCGTATTCCGTCAATTAACTAAAGTTCTACCAACTGGATCTATACCAAACTTCATATGTGGGTTTGGTATGAGGAGTGGAAGAAGCCTCTTTATTTTGACCATGGTGTGCCAAAGGTCAAGGTCACAGTGATCTCCAGTGTTAAATACACTTGAAATTGGTTTCCACTCCATAACTAAAGTTCTGCAAGACTGATCTTGTTTTTTTGTAATTCTATCCATGATATTGCAGAAGGGGGCATATGCCACACTTTGCATTGCTCTTGTTTCCTATTAAAAAGGTCATATGAGAGGTGAGTGGATATCCTCGGTCAAATGGCTGGTTTGGTCTACAGTTTTATTTTGTGATGGTGTGGATTAAGTAAATAATGCTCATTAATGATGATTTGAAAATATAATGTTGATGGATTTGATTTGAACTGTGTTCTGTCAAGTGCATTTCAGTTGGAGATCAAGGTGACACGAGTGTTTAGTGACTAATTCACTCCTGTTTGTGAGCTGACATTTTGCAAGTGACAAATGGGACAATGTTTGTATAAATTTGCTTTGAGAAAGCTTTTTGAAAGAAGGGATAAGAAGCCCATATGTTTTTGCTTTGTCAGAATGTTCATCTTATGTTGTAAAATCATCAGTGTGGAAATAAAGAATTCCTATATGTCATGTTATTGTTTTATCGCTGTCGATGTACGGGAATAGGAACTTTTGGCCCATTTTACGAACAATCAACTGTGCAATTCAGCTGACTGTATTTGAGTGATATTGTAAAATTGTGATAGTGTGCTGTTTACTCCAGGAAAGGCCACACTACGAGCTTCCAGAAACTGTATACATTGTGAGGATTGTGAATAAGGGAGGTAATTTAATGCAAAATATAATGGGCCGTGTTAATGAGAAGCTGTGCATTTCTTGAAAAAACAATGTATTCTACCGAATAACAGTTACTGTAACAAGACCTTAAGTAAAAAACGGTATTTGCTTCCATTGCATCTTCTGGCCTCAAATCTCCATAGCAAGCAAGAGTAAATAAAATGTTTCTATTTGCAGGATAACTAAAAGAAATATTAAAAGCATGTTTTTCCTTTTTTAGTGATAGTGGTACCCTGATATAATTTCCAGGAAAGTTCCCCTCATGAGGTATTTATATGCCAAGTACTGGTATTATGAAGAGAATTACATGGGGTAATGTTTTATTTTTCATTCTTTTGTTTGACAATGTTAACTGGTATAGTTGTATGGAGAACTTTTTCTGAGAGCATTCTGGGGAATTGTGTCAGAGTCTAATCTTATCAGTTGAAATAAATTTTGACTGAACATTCTTAATTGTTACATTTGTACAGCTTCTTTCAAATGGCATATAATTCATATGGCAGCCTCTTAAATTAGGTCAGAAACTCATATGGATCTATTCTCAACCCTTTAGGAGGCACAATTCGTGCTGTGCAGGAAAATGTCATTGCACAAAATTTTATAGAAATCTTCTTTCTATTATTCATTTATTTATTAGAGTTCATCGACACTCTTGACAGCCAGGATCACCTGGTGTTAGGCAGTTTTATGGGGGAAGGAAGCCAGACTACCTGGAGAGAACCAATGACAATAGCAAATAACTGCCAGACTCTCCAATGTACTAACTCCATGCAAACATGGTTAGCATTGATTGAAGACAAGAGCACCATCAACATGCAATACGCCTTAGTACAAAGTGTGACTGTGTCCCTACATGGGCAATTGGGATGATATACCTTACCCAAGGACACAGCACACTTACCCCTGTTGGAGTTCGAGCCATGGACCTTTCAGTTTGAAGTCTGAATCCAGAAACACTGAACCACCGTGCTCCCAATTTTCCCCTGTGATTACCTTATATTATCATTGATAGAATTAATGAAAGTTGCCAGTCCACATGAGGAGAAAATGGGAGCAGGTGGTCGTGGGGGGTGGGTGGGTTTGTGGTGGATCGGGCCAGGGGATTGGGGGGATAAAATGTGTATTGTTGAGGGACTTTGTAGTTTACAAATGCATGCAATTTCTGTTGTTTTTTTGGCACATTTAATCAGTTAATGTGTAATTAATAACCACTGGTTTTGCCTGATCATTGGCAATATACCAACACAACTGCAATGAGAGTTATTGTCACCTACGGCAACTGCATTGTGACCTTGTGCAAGACCCTTCATCCGAATTGCCCATGTGGAGGTACAGTGGCTATGTGTACTAAGGCATACTGCACATCAGTGGTGCACTTGTCTTCAACCAATGCTAACCATGCTTGTGTGGAGTTAGTATGTTGGAGAGTCTGACAATTGCTTGTCACTGCTCGGTGGTTCTCTCTGGGTTCTCCAGCTTCCCTCCCCCCCTCCATAAAACTCTGACAGGAGGTGACCCTGGCTGTTGGAAGTGTCATTCAACCCCAATAAATAGAAATAAATAAATACATAAATGAAAGTTATTGTCCTTGGTGATGCAACAGTGCATCCCTCTAAGTTGAAGCCTAGCTACCTCCTAATATGAGGTTGAAGCCTACTGCCTTGACTGAATAGGAAAAGCACTGTTGTTACATGCTTTTATCCAAAGTAAAATTTTGAACTACAAAGCGTTTTAATCAGAGTGAGAAATGTGAAAGAACATGCCATCTCTCATGAGTCATTAGTGTATAAAGGAACATAAAAATGTGGACATCAGAGTGCTTGGTCTGCCACTATTCGTGCGGCTTAACGGCACTATGTTAACAATTTTTTGCACGTATTAATTTATTTTTATCTGAATTAAATGTAGGGGCACATATACTGTCTCATTATGCCCCCGCAGAAGTAATTATCTTATCACCATGTCCCTCATCTGTCATCCATTGTCCATCATCCATCTGTTTACTTTTCGTATTCCGTCAATTAACTAAAGTACTACCAACTGGATCTATACCAAACTTCATATGTGGGTTTGGTATGAGGAGTGGAAGAAGCCTCTTTATTTTGACCATGGTGTGCCAAAGGTCAAGGTCACAGTGATCTCCAGTGTTAAATACACTTGAAATTGGTTTCCACTCCATAACTAAAGTTCTGCAAGACTGATCTTGTTTTTTTGTAATTCTATCCATGATATTGCAGAAGGGGGCATATGCCACACTTTGCATTGCTCTTGTTTCCTATTAAAAAGGTCATATGAGAGGTGAGTGGATATCCTCGGTTAAATGGCTGGTTTGGTCTACAGTTTTATTTTGTGATGGTGTGGATTAAGTAAATAATGCTCATTAATGATGATTTGAAAATATAATGTTGATGGATTTGATTTGAACTGTGTTCTGTCAAGTGCATTTCAGTTGGAGATCAAGGTGACACGAGTGTTTAGTGACTAATTCACTCCTGTTTGTGAGCTGACATTTTGCAAGTGACAAATGGGACAATGTTTGTATAAATTTGCTTTGAGAAAGCTTTTTGAAAGAAGGGATAAGAAGCCCATATGTTTTTGCTTTGTCAGAATGTTCATCTTATGTTGTAAAATCATCAGTGTGGAAATAAAGAATTCCTATATGTCATGTTATTGTTTTATCGCTGTCGATGTACGGGAATAGGAACTTTTGGCCCATTTTACGAACAATCAACTGTGCAATTCAGCTGACTGTATTTGAGTGATATTGTAAAATTGTGATAGTGTGCTGTTTACTCCAGGAAAGGCCACACTACGAGCTTCCAGAAACTGTATACATTGTGAGGATTGTGAATAAGGGAGGTAATTTAATGCAAAATATAATGGGCCGTGTTAATGAGAAGCTGTGCATTTCTTGAAAAAACAATGTATTCTACCGAATAACAGTTACTGTAACAAGACCTTAAGTAAAAAACGGTATTTGCTTCCATTGCATCTTCTGGCCTCAAATCTCCATAGCAAGCAAGAGTAAATAAAATGTTTCTATTTGCAGGATAACTAAAAGAAATATTAAAAGCATGTTTTTCCTTTTTTAGTGATAGTGGTACCCTGATATAATTTCCAGGAAAGTTCCCCTCATGAGGTATTTATATGCCAAGTACTGGTATTATGAAGAGAATTACATGGGGTAATGTTTTATTTTTCATTCTTTTGTTTGACAATGTTAACTGGTATAGTTGTATGGAGAACTTTTTCTGAGAGCATTCTGGGGAATTGTGTCAGAGTCTAATCTTATCAGTTGAAATAAATTTTGACTGAACATTCTTAATTGTTACATTTGTACAGCTTCTTTCAAATGGCATATAATTCATATGGCAGCCTCTTAAATTAGGTCAGAAACTCATATGGATCTATTCTCAACCCTTTAGGAGGCACAATTCGTGCTGTGCAGGAAAATGTCATTGCACAAAATTTTATAGAAATCTTCTTTCTATTATTCATTTATTTATTAGAGTTCATCGACACTCTTGACAGCCAGGATCACCTGGTGTTAGGCAGTTTTATGGGGGAAGGAAGCCAGACTACCTGGAGAGAACCAATGACAATAGCAAATAACTGCCAGACTCTCCAATGTACTAACTCCATGCAAACATGGTTAGCATTGATTGAAGACAAGAGCACCATCAACATGCAATACGCCTTAGTACAAAGTGTGACTGTGTCCCTACATGGGCAATTGGGATGATATACCTTACCCAAGGACACAGCACACTTACCCCTGTTGGAGTTCGAGCCATGGACCTTTCAGTTTGAAGTCTGAATCCAGAAACACTGAACCACCGTGCTCCCAATTTTCCCCTGTGATTACCTTATATTATCATTGATAGAATTAATGAAAGTTGCCAGTCCACATGAGGAGAAAATGGGAGCAGGTGGTCGTGGGGGGTGGGTGGGTTTGTGGTGGATCGGGCCAGGGGATTGGGGGGATAAAATGTGTATTGTTGAGGGACTTTGTAGTTTACAAATGCATGCAATTTCTGTTGTTTTTTTGGCACATTTAATCAGTTAATGTGTAATTAATAACCACTGGTTTTGCCTGATCATTGGCAATATACCAACACAACTGCAATGAGAGTTATTGTCACCTACGGCAACTGCATTGTGACCTTGTGCAAGACCCTTCATCCGAATTGCCCATGTGGAGGTACAGTGGCTATGTGTACTAAGGCATACTGCACATCAGTGGTGCACTTGTCTTCAACCAATGCTAACCATGCTTGTGTGGAGTTAGTATGTTGGAGAGTCTGACAATTGCTTGTCACTGCTCGGTGGTTCTCTCTGGGTTCTCCAGCTTCCCTCCCCCCCTCCATAAAACTCTGACAGGAGGTGACCCTGGCTGTTGGAAGTGTCATTCAACCCCAATAAATAGAAATAAATAAATACATAAATGAAAGTTATTGTCCTTGGTGATGCAACAGCGCATCCCTCTAAGTTGAAGCCTAGCTACCTCCTAATATGAGGTTGAAGCCTACTGCCTTGACTGAATAGGAAAAGCACTGTTGTTACATGCTTTTATCCAAAGTAAAATTTTGAACTACAAAGCGTTTTAATCAGAGTGAGAAATGTGAAAGAACATGCCATCTCTCATGAGTCATTAGTGTATAAAGGAACATAAAAATGTGGACATCAGAGTGCTTGGTCTGCCACTATTCGTGCGGCTTAACGGCACTATGTTAACAATTTTTTGCACGTATTAATTTATTTTTATCTGAATTAAATGTAGGGGCACATATACTGTCTCATTATGCCCCCGCAGAAGTAATTATCTTATCACCATGTCCCTCATCTGTCATCCATTGTCCATCATCCATCTGTTTACTTTTCGTATTCCGTCAATTAACTAAAGTACTACCAACTGGATCTATACCAAACTTCATATGTGGGTTTGGTATGAGGAGTGGAAGAAGCCTCTTTATTTTGACCATGGTGTGCCAAAGGTCAAGGTCACAGTGATCTCCAGTGTTAAATACACTTGAAATTGGTTTCCACTCCATAACTAAAGTTCTGCAAGACTGATCTTGTTTTTTTGTAATTCTATCCATGATATTGCAGAAGGGGGCATATGCCACACTTTGCATTGCTCTTGTTTCCTATTAAAAAGGTCATATGAGAGGTGAGTGGATATCCTCGGTTAAATGGCTGGTTTGGTCTACAGTTTTATTTTGTGATGGTGTGGATTAAGTAAATAATGCTCATTAATGATGATTTGAAAATATAATGTTGATGGATTTGATTTGAACTGTGTTCTGTCAAGTGCATTTCAGTTGGAGATCAAGGTGACACGAGTGTTTAGTGACTAATTCACTCCTGTTTGTGAGCTGACATTTTGCAAGTGACAAATGGGACAATGTTTGTATAAATTTGCTTTGAGAAAGCTTTTTGAAAGAAGGGATAAGAAGCCCATATGTTTTTGCTTTGTCAGAATGTTCATCTTATGTTGTAAAATCATCAGTGTGGAAATAAAGAATTCCTATATGTCATGTTATTGTTTTATCGCTGTCGATGTACGGGAATAGGAACTTTTGGCCCATTTTACGAACAATCAACTGTGCAATTCAGCTGACTGTATTTGAGTGATATTGTAAAATTGTGATAGTGTGCTGTTTACTCCAGGAAAGGCCACACTACGAGCTTCCAGAAACTGTATACATTGTGAGGATTGTGAATAAGGGAGGTAATTTAATGCAAAATATAATGGGCCGTGTTAATGAGAAGCTGTGCATTTCTTGAAAAAACAATGTATCTTGAAAAAACAATGTATTCTACCGAATAACAGTTACTGTAACAAGACCTTAAGTAGAAAACGGTATTTGCTTTCATTGCATCTTCTGGCCTCAAATCTCCATAGCAAGCAAGAGTAAATAAAATGTTTCTATTTGCAGGATAACTAAAAGAAATATTAAAAGCATGTTTTTCCTTTTTTAGTGATAGTGGTACCCTGATATAATTTCCAGGAAAGTTCCCCTCATGAGGTATTTATATGCCAAGTACTGGTATTATGAAGAGAATTACATGGGGTAATGTTTTATTTTTCATTCTTTTGTTTGACAATGTTAACTGGTATAGTTGTATGGAGAACTTTTTCTGAGAGCATTCTGGGGAATTGTGTCAGAGTCTAATCTTATCAGTTGAAATAAATTTTGACTGAACATTCTTAATTGTTACATTTGTACAGCTTCTTTCAAATGGCATATAATTCATATGGCAGCCTCTTAAATTAGGTCAGAAACTCATATGGATCTATTCTCAACCCTTTAGGAGGCACAATTCGTGCTGTGCAGGAAAATGTCATTGCACAAAATTTTATAGAAATCTTCTTTCTATTATTCATTTATTTATTAGAGTTCATCGACACTCTTGACAGCCAGGATCACCTGGTGTTAGGCAGTTTTATGGGGGAAGGAAGCCAGACTACCTGGAGAGAACCAATGACAATAGCAAATAACTGCCAGACTCTCCAATGTACTAACTCCATGCAAACATGGTTAGCATTGATTGAAGACAAGAGCACCATCAACATGCAATACGCCTTAGTACAAAGTGTGACTGTGTCCCTACATGGGCAATTGGGATGATATACCTTACCCAAGGACACAGCACACTTACCCCTGTTGGAGTTCGAGCCATGGACCTTTCAGTTTGAAGTCTGAATCCAGAAACACTGAACCACCGTGCTCCCAATTTTCCCCTGTGATTACCTTATATTATCATTGATAGAATTAATGAAAGTTGCCAGTCCACATGAGGAGAAAATGGGAGCAGGTGGTCGTGGGGGGTGGGTGGGTTTGTGGTGGATCGGGCCAGGGGATTGGGGGGATAAAATGTGTATTGTTGAGGGACTTTGTAGTTTACAAATGCATGCAATTTCTGTTGTTTTTTTGGCACATTTAATCAGTTAATGTGTAATTAATAACCACTGGTTTTGCCTGATCATTGGCAATATACCAACACAACTGCAATGAGAGTTATTGTCACCTACGGCAACTGCATTGTGACCTTGTGCAAGACCCTTCATCCGAATTGCCCATGTGGAGGTACAGTGGCTATGTGTACTAAGGCATACTGCACATCAATGGTGCACTTGTCTTCAACCAATGCTAACCATGCTTGTGTGGAGTTAGTATGTTGGAGAGTCTGACAATTGCTTGTCACTGCTCGGTGGTTCTCTCTGGGTTCTCCAGCTTCCCTCCCCCCCTCCATAAAACTCTGACAGGAGGTGACCCTGGCTGTTGGAAGTGTCATTCAACCCCAATAAATAGAAATAAATAAATACATAAATGAAAGTTATTGTCCTTGGTGATGCAACAGTGCATCCCTCTAAGTTGAAGCCTAGCTACCTCCTAATATGAGGTTGAAGCCTACTGCCTTGACTGAATAGGAAAAGCACTGTTGTTACATGCTTTTATCCAAAGTAAAATTTTGAACTACAAAGCGTTTTAATCAGAGTGAGAAATGTGAAAGAACATGCCATCTCTCATGAGTCATTAGTGTATAAAGGAACATAAAAATGTGGACATCAGAGTGCTTGGTCTGCCACTATTCGTGCGGCTTAACGGCACTATGTTAACAATTTTTTACACGTATTAATTTATTTTTATCTGAATTAAATGTAGGGGCACATATACTGTCTCATTATGCCCCCGCAGAAGTAATTATCTTATCACCATGTCCCTCATCTGTCATCCATTGTCCATCATCCATCTGTTTACTTTTCGTATTCCGTCAATTAACTAAAGTACTACCAACTGGATCTATACCAAACTTCATATGTGGGTTTGGTATGAGGAGTGGAAGAAGCCTCTTTATTTTGACCATGGTGTGCCAAAGGTCAAGGTCACAGTGATCTCCAGTGTTAAATACACTTGAAATTGGTTTCCACTCCATAACTAAAGTTCTGCAAGACTGATCTTGTTTTTTTGTAATTCTATCCATGATATTGCAGAAGGGGGCATATGCCACACTTTGCATTGCTCTTGTTTCCTATTAAAAAGGTCATATGAGAGGTGAGTGGATATCCTCGGTTAAATGGCTGGTTTGGTCTACAGTTTTATTTTGTGATGGTGTGGATTAAGTAAATAATGCTCATTAATGATGATTTGAAAATATAATGTTGATGGATTTGATTTGAACTGTGTTCTGTCAAGTGCATTTCAGTTGGAGATCAA
This sequence comes from Pictodentalium vernedei, assembly GCA_031216915.1. Taxonomy (NCBI): domain Eukaryota; kingdom Metazoa; phylum Mollusca; class Scaphopoda; order Dentaliida; family Dentaliidae; genus Pictodentalium; species Pictodentalium vernedei. The sequence goes on from CM062292.1 coordinate 426,433,664, forward strand.
GGTGACACGAGTGTTTAGTGACTAATTCACTCCTGTTTGTGAGCTGACATTTTGCAAGTGACAAATGGGACAATGTTTGTATAAATTTGCTTTGAGAAAGCTTTTTGAAAGAAGGGATAAGAAGCCCATATGTTTTTGCTTTGTCAGAATGTTCATCTTATGTTGTAAAATCATCAGTGTGGAAATAAAGAATTCCTATATGTCATGTTATTGTTTTATCGCTGTCGATGTACGGGAATAGGAACTTTTGGCCCATTTTACGAACAATCAACTGTGCAATTCAGCTGACTGTATTTGAGTGATATTGTAAAATTGTGATAGTGTGCTGTTTACTCCAGGAAAGGCCACACTACGAGCTTCCAGAAACTGTATACATTGTGAGGATTGTGAATAAGGGAGGTAATTTAATGCAAAATATAATGGGCCGTGTTAATGAGAAGCTGTGCATTTCTTGAAAAAACAATGTATCTTGAAAAAACAATGTATTCTACCGAATAACAGTTACTGTAACAAGACCTTAAGTAGAAAACGGTATTTGCTTTCATTGCATCTTCTGGCCTCAAATCTCCATAGCAAGCAAGAGTAAATAAAATGTTTCTATTTGCAGGATAACTAAAAGAAATATTAAAAGCATGTTTTTCCTTTTTCAGTGATAGTGGTACCCTGATATAATTTCCAGGAAAGTTCCCCTCATGAGGTATTTATATGCCAAGTACTGGTATTATGAAGAGAATTACATGGGGTAATGTTTTATTTTTCATTCTTTTGTTTGACAATGTTAACTGGTATAGTTGTATGGAGAACTTTTTCTGAGAGCATTCTGGGGAATTGTGTCAGAGTCTAATCTTATCAGTTGAAATAAATTTTGACTGAACATTCTTAATTGTTACATTTGTACAGCTTCTTTCAAATGGCATATAATTCATATGGCAGCCTCTTAAATTAGGTCAGAAACTCATATGGATCTATTCTCAACCCTTTAGGAGGCACAATTCGTGCTGTGCAGGAAAATGTCATTGCACAAAATTTTATAGAAATCTTCTTTCTATTATTCATTTATTTATTAGAGTTCATCGACACTATTGACAGCCAGGATCACCTGGTGTTAGGCAGTTTTATGGGGGAAGGAAGCCAGACTACCTGGAGAGAACCAATGACAATAGCAAATAACTGCCAGACTCTCCAATGTACTAACTCCATGCAAACATGGTTAGCATTGATTGAAGACAAGAGCACCATCAACATGCAATACGCCTTAGTACAAAGTTTGACTGTGTCCCTACATGGGCAATTGGGATGATATACCTTACCCAAGGACACAGCACAGTTACCCCTGGTGGAGTTCGAGCCATGGACCTTTCAGTTTGAAGTCTGAATCCAGAAACACTGAACCACCGTGCTCCCAATTTTCCCCTGTGATTACCTTATATTATCATTGATAGAATTAATGAAAGTTGCCAGTCCACATGAGGAGAAAATGGGAGCAGGTGGTCGTGGGGGGTGGGTGGGTTTGTGGTGGATCGGGCCAGGGGATTGGGGGGATAAAATGTGTATTGTTGAGGGACTTTGTAGTTTACAAATGCATGCAATTTATGTTGTTTTTTTTGCACATTTAATCAGTTAATGTGTAATTAATAACCACTGGTTTTGCCTGATCATTGGCAATATACCAACACAACTGCAATGAGAGTTATTGTCACCTACGGCAACTGCATTGTGACCTTGTGCGAGACCCTCCATCCGAATTGCCCATGTGGAGGTACAGTGGCTATGTGTACTAAGGCAAACTGCACATCAATGGTGCACTTGTCTTCAACCAATGCTAACCCTGCTTGTGTGGAGTTAGTATGTTGGAGAGTCTGACAATTGCTTGTCACTGCTCGGTGGTTCTCTCTGGGTTCTCCAGCTTCCCTCCCCCCTCCATAAAACTCTGACAGGAGGTGACCCTGGCTGTTGGAAGTGTCAGTCAACCCCAATAAATAAAAATAAATAAATACATAAATGAGAGTTATTGTCCTTGGTGATGCAACAGTGCATCCCTCTAAGTTGAAGCGTAGCTACCTCCTAATATGAGGTTGAAGCCTACTGCCTTGACTGAATAGGAAAAGCACTGTTGTTACATGCTTTTATCCAAAGTAAAATTTTGAACTACAAAGCGTTTTAATCAGAGTGAGAAATGTGAAAGAACATGCCATCTCTCATGAGTCATTAGTGTATAAAGGAACATAAAAATGTGGACATCAGAGTGCTTGGTCTGCCACTATTCGTGCGGCTTAACGGCACTATGTTAACAATTTTTTGCACGTATTACTTTATTTTTATCTGAATTAAATGTAGGGGCACATATACTGTCTCATTATGCCCCCGCAGAAGTAATTATCTTATCACCATGTCCCTCATCTGTCATCCATTGTCCATCATCCATCTGTTTACTTTTCGTATTCCGTCATTTAACTAAAGTACTACCAACTGGATCTATACCAAACTTCATATGTGGGTTTGGTATGAGGAGTGGAAGAAGCCTCTTTATTTTGACCATGGTGTGCCGAAGGTCAAGGTCACAGTGATCTCCAGTGTTAAATACACTTGAAATTGGTTTCCACTCCATAACTAAAGTTATGAAAGACTGATCTTGTTTTTTTGTAATTTTATCCATGATATTGCAGAAGGGGGCATATGCCACACTTTGCATTGCTCTTGTTTCCTATTAAAAAGGTCATATGAGAGGTGAGTGGATATCCTCGGTCAAATGGCTGGTTTGGTCTACAGTTTTATTTTGTGATGGTGTGGATTAAGTAAATAATGCTCATTAATGATGATTTGAAAATATAATGTTGATGGATTTGATTTGAACTGTGTTCTGTCAAGTGCATTTCAGTTGGAGATCAATGTGACACGACTGTTTAGTGACTAATTCACTCCTGTTTGTGAGCTGACATTTTGCAAGTGACAAATGGGACAATGTTTGTATAAATTTGCTTTGAGAAAGCTTTTTGAAAGAAGGGATAAGAAGCCCATATGTTTTTGCTTTGTCAGAATGTTCATCTTATGTTGTAAAATCATCAGTGTGGAAATAAAGAATTCCTATATGTCATGTTATTGTTTTATCGCTGTCGATGCACGGGAATAGGAACTTTTGGCCCATTTTACGAACAATCAACTGTGCAATTCAGCTGACTGTATTTGAGTGATATTGTAAAATTGTGATAGTGTGCTGTTTACTCCAGGAAAGGCCACACTACGAGCTTCCAGAAACTGTATACATTGTGAGGATTGTGAATAAGGGAGGTAATTTAATGCAAAATATAATGGGCCGTGTTAATGAGAAGCTGTGCATTTCTTGAAAAAACAATGTATCTTGAAAAAACAATGTATTCTACCGAATAACAGTTACTGTAACAAGACCTTAAGTAGAAAACGGTATTTGCTTTCATTGCATCTTCTGGCCTCAAATCTCCATAGCAAGCAAGAGTAAATAAAATGTTTCTATTTGCAGGATAACTAAAAGAAATATTAAAAGCATGTTTTTCCTTTTTCAGTGATAGTGGTACCCTGATATAATTTCCAGGAAAGTTCCCCTCATGAGGTATTTATATGCCAAGTACTGGTATTATGAAGAGAATTACATGGGGTAATGTTTTATTTTTCATTCTTTTGTTTGACAATGTTAACTGGTATAGTTGTATGGAGAACTTTTTCTGAGAGCATTCTGGGGAATTGTGTCAGAGTCTAATCTTATCAGTTGAAATAAATTTTGACTGAACATTCTTAATTGTTACATTTGTACAGCTTCTTTCAAATGGCATATAATTCATATGGCAGCCTCTTAAATTAGGTCAGAAACTCATATGGATCTATTCTCAACCCTTTAGGAGGCACAATTCGTGCTGTGCAGGAAAATGTCATTGCACAAAATTTTATAGAAATCTTCTTTCTATTATTCATTTATTTATTAGAGTTCATCGACACTCTTGACAGCCAGGATCACCTGGTGTTAGGCAGTTTTATGGGGGAAGGAAGCCAGACTACCTGGAGAGAACCAATGACAATAGCAAATAACTGCCAGACTCTCCAATGTACTAACACCATGCAAACATGGTTAGCATTGATTGAAGACAAGAGCACCATCAACATGCAATACGCCTTAGTACAAAGTGTGACTTTGCCCCCACATGGGCAGTTGGGATGATATACCTTACCCAAGGACACAGCACAGTTACCCCTGGTGGAGTTCGAGCCATGGACCTTTCAGTTTGAAGTCTGAATCCAGAACCACTGAACCACCGTGCTCCCAATTTTCCCCTGTGATTACCTTATATTATCATTGATAGAATTAATGAAAGTTGCCAGGCCACATGAGGAGAAAATGGGAGCAGGTGGTCGTGGGGGGTGGGTGGGTTTGTGGTGGATCGGGCCAGGGGATTGGGGGGATAAAATGTGTATTGTTGAGGGACTTTGTAGTTTACAAATGCATGCAATTTCTGTTGTTTTTTTGCACATTTAATCAGTTAATGTGTAATTAATAACCACTGGTTTTGCCTGATCATTGGCAATATACCAACACAACTGCAATGAGAGTTATTGTCACCTACGGCAACTGCATTGTGACCTTGTGCAAGACCCTTCATCCGAATTGCCCATGTGGAGGTACAGTGGCTATGTGTACTAAGGCATACTGCACATCAATGGTGCACTTGTCTTCAACCAATGCTAACCCTGCTTGTGTGGAGTTAGTATGTTGGAGAGTCTGACAATTGCTTGTCACTGCTCGGTGGTTCTCTCTGGGTTCTCCAGCTTCCCTCCCCCCTCCATAAAACTCTGACAGGAGGTGACCCTGGCTGTTGCAAGTGTCATTCAACCCCAATAAATAAAAATAAATAAATACATAAATGAGAGTTATTGTCCTTGGTGATGCAACAGTGCATCCCTCCAAGTTGAAGCCTAGCTACCTCCTAATATGAGGTTGAAGACTACTGCCTTGACTGAATAGGAAAAGCACTGTTGTTACATGCTTTTATCCAAAGTAAAATTTTGAACTACAAAGCGTTTTAATCAGAGTGAGAAATGTGAAAGAACATGCCATCTCTCATGAGTCATTAGTGTATAAAGGAACATAAAAATGTGGACATCAGAGTGCTTGGTCTGCCACTATTCGTGCGGCTTAACGGCACTATGTTAACAATTTTTTGCACGTATTACTTTATTTTTATCTGAATTAAATGTAGGGGCACATATACTGTCTCATTATGCCCCCGGAGAAGGCATTATGTTATCACCATGTCCCTCATCTGTCATCCATTGTCCATCATCCATCTGTTTACTTTTCGTATTCCGTCAATTAACTAAAGTTCTACCAACTGGATCTATACCAAACTTCATATGTGGGTTTGGTATGAGGAGTGGAAGAAGCCTCTTTATTTTGACCATGGTGTGCCAAAGGTCAAGGTCACAGTGATCTCCAGTGTTAAATACACTTGAAATTGGTTTCCACTCCATAACTAAAGTTCTGCAAGACTGATCTTGTTTTTTTGTAATTCTATCCATGATATTGCAGAAGGGGGCATATGCCACACTTTGCATTGCTCTTGTTTCCTATTAAAAAGGTCATATGAGAGGTGAGTGGATATCCTCGGTCAAATGGCTGGTTTGGTCTACAGTTTTATTTTGTGATGGTGTGGATTAAGTAAATAATGCTCATTAATGATGATTTGAAAATATAATGTTGATGGATTTGATTTGAACTGTGTTCTGTCAAGTGCATTTCAGTTGGAGATCAATGTGACACGAGTGTTTAGTGACTAATTCACTCCTGTTTGTGAGCTGACATTTTGCAAGTGACAAATGGGACAATGTTTGTATAAATTTGCTTTGAGAAAGCTTTTTGAAAGAAGGGATAAGAAGCCCATATGTTTTTGCTTTGTCAGAATGTTCATCTTATGTTGTAAAATCATCAGTGTGGAAATAAAGAATTCCTATATGTCATGTTATTGTTTTATCGCTGTCGATGCACGGGAATAGGAACTTTTGGCCCATTTTACGAACAATCAACTGTGCAATTCAGCTGACTGTATTTGAGTGATATTGTAAAATTGTGATAGTGTGCTGTTTACTCCAGGAAAGGCCACACTACGAGCTTCCAGAAACTGTATACATTGTGAGGATTGTGAATAAGGGAGGTAATTTAATGCAAAATATAATGGGCCGTGTTAATGAGAAGCTGTGCATTTCTTGAAAAAACAATGTATTCTACCGAATAACAGTTACTGTAACAAGACCTTAAGTAGAAAACGGTATTTGCTTTCATTGTATCTTCTGGCCTCAAATCTCCATAGCAAGCAAGAGTAAATAAAATGTTTCTATTTGCAGGATAACTAAAAGAAATATTAAAAGCATGTTTTTCCTTTTTCAGTGATAGTGGTACCCTGATATAATTTCCAGGAAAGTTCCCCTCATGAGGTATTTATATGCCAAGTACTGGTATTATGAAGAGAATTACATGGGGTAATGTTTTATTTTTCATTCTTTTGTTTGACAATGTTAACTGGTATAGTTGTATGGAGAACTTTTTCTGAGAGCATTCTGGGGAATTGTGTCAGAGTCTAATCTTATCAGTTGAAATAAATTTTGACTGAACATTCTTAATTGTTACATTTGTACAGCTTCTTTCAAATGGCATATAATTCATATGGCAGCCTCTTAAATTAGGTCAGAAACTCATATGGATCTATTCTCAACCCTTTAGGAGGCACAATTCGTGCTGTGCAGGAAAATGTCATTGCACAAAATTTTATAGAAATCTTCTTTCTATTATTCATTTATTTATTAGAGTTCATCGACACTCTTGACAGCCAGGATCACCTGGTGTTAGGCAGTTTTATGGGGGAAGGAAGCCAGACTACCTGGAGAGAACCAATGACAATAGCAAATAACTGCCAGACTCTCCAATGTACTAACTCCATGCAAACATGGTTAGCATTGATTGAAGACAAGAGCACCATCAACATGCAATACGCCTTAGTACAAAGTGTGACTTTGCCCCCACATGGGCAATTGGGATGATATACCTTACCCAAGGACACAGCACAGTTACCTCTGGTGGAGTTCGAGCCATGGACCTTTCAGTTTGAAGTCTGAATCCAGAACCACTGAACCACCGTGCTCCCAATTTTTCCCTGTGATTACCTTATATTATCATTGATAGAATTAATGAAAGTTGCCAGGCCACATGAGGAGAAAATGGGAGCAGGTGGTCGTGGGGGATGGGTGGGTTTGTGGTGGATCGGGCCAGGGGATTGGGGGGGATAAAATGTGTATTGTTGAGGGACTTTGTAGTTTACAAATGCATGCAGTTTCTGTTGTTCTTTTTGCACATTTAATCAGTTAATGTGTAATTAATAACCACTGGTTTTGCCTGATCATTGGCAATATACCAACACAACTGCAATGAGAGTTATTGTCACCTACGGCAACTGCCATGTGACCTTGTGCAAGACCCTTCATCCGAATTGCCCATGTGGAGGTACAGTGGCTATGTGTACTAAGGCATACTGCACATCAATGGTGCACTTGTCTTCAACCAATGCTAACCCTGCTTGTGTGGAGTTAGTATGTTGGAGAGTCTGACAATTGCTTGTCACTGCTCGGTGGTTCTCTCTGGGTTCTCCAGCTTCCCTCCCCCCTCCATAAAACTCTGACAGGAGGTGACCCTGGCTGTTGGAAGTGTCAGTCAACCCCAATAAATAAAAATAAATAAATACATAAATGAGAGTTATTGTCCATGGTGATGCAACAGTGCATCCCTCTAAGTTGAAGCATAGCTACCTCCTAATATGAGGTTGAAGCCGACTGCCTTGACTGAATAGGAAAAGCACTGTTGTTACATGCTTTTATCCAAAGTAAAATTTTGAACTACAAAGTGTTTTAATCAGAGTGAGAAATGTGAAAGAACATGCCATCTCTCATGAGTCATTAGTGTATAAAGGAACATAAAAATGTGGACATCAGAGTGCTTGGTCTGCCACTATTCGTGCGGCTTAACGGCACTATGTTAACAATTTTTTGCACGTATTACTTTATTTTTATCTGAATTAAATGTAGGGGCACATATACTGTCTCATTATGCCCCCGCAGAAGTAATTATCTTATCACCATGTCCCTCATCTGTCATCCATTGTCCATCATCCATCTGTTTACTTTTCGTATTCCGTCAGTTAACTAAAGTACTACCAACTGGATCTATACCAAACTTCATATGTGGGTTTGGTATGAGGAGTGGAAGAAGCCTCTTTATTTTGACCATGGTGTGCCGAAGGTCAAGGTCACAGTGATCTCCAGTGTTAAATACACTTGAAATTGGTTTCCACTCCATAACTAAAGTTCTGCAAGACTGATCTTGTTTTTTTGTAATTTTATCCATGATATTGCAGAAGGGGGCATATGCCACACTTTGCATTGCTCTTGTTTCCTATTAAAAAGGTCATATGAGAGGTGAGTGGATATCCTCGGTCAAATGGCTGGTTTGGTCTACAGTTTTATTTTGTGATGGTGTGGATTAAGTAAATAATGCTCATTAATGATGATTTGAAAATATAATGTTGATGGATTTGATTTGAACTGTGTTCTGTCAAGTGCATTTCAGTTGGAGATCAAGGTGACACGAGTGTTTAGTGACTAATTCACTCCTGTTTGTGAGCTGACATTTTGCAAGTGACAAATGGGACAATGTTTGTATAAATTTGCTTTGAGAAAGCTTTTTGAAAGAAGGGATAAGAAGCCCATATGTTTTTGCTTTGTCAGAATGTTCATCTTATGTTGTAAAATCATCAGTGTGGAAATAAAGAATTCCTATATGTCATGTTATTGTTTTATCGCTGTCTATGCACGCGAATAGGAACTTTTGGCCCATTTTACGAACAATCAACTGTGCAATTCAGCTGACTGTATTTGAGTGATATTGTAAAATTGTGATAGTGTGCTGTTTACTCCAGGAAAGGCCACACTACGAGCTTCCAGAAACTGTATACATTGTGAGGATTGTGAATAAGGGAGGTAATTTGATGCAAAATATAATGGGCCGTGTTAATGAGAAGCTGTGCATTTCTTGAAAAAACAATGTATCTTGAAAAAACAATGTATTCTACCGAATAACAGTTACTGTAACAAGACCTTAAGTAGAAAACGGTATTTGCTTTCATTGCATCTTCTGGCCTCAAATCTCCATAGCAAGCAAGAGTAAATAAAATGTTTCTATTTGCAGGATAACTAAAAGAAATATTAAAAGCATGTTTTTCCTTTTTCAGTGATAGTGGTACCCTGATATAATTTCCAGGAAAGTTCCCCTCATGAGGTATTTATATGCCAAGTACTGGTATTATGAAGAGAATTACATGGGGTAATGTTTTATTTTTCATTCTTTTGTTTGACAATGTTAACTGGTATAGTTGTATGGAGAACTTTTTCTGAGAGCATTCTGGGGAATTGTGTCAGAGTCTAATCTTATCAGTTGAAATAAATTTTGACTGAACATTCTTAATTGTTACATTTGTACAGCTTCTTTCAAATGGCATATAATTCATATGGCAGCCTCTTAAATTAGGTCAGAAACTCATATGGATCTATTCTCAACCCTTTAGGAGGCACAATTCGTGCTGTGCAGGAAAATGTCATTGCACAAAATTTTATAGAAATCTTCTTTCTATTATTCATTTATTTATTAGAGTTCATCGACACTCTTGACAGCCAGGATCACCTGGTGTTAGGCAGTTTTATGGGGGAAGGAAGCCAGACTACCTGGAGAGAACCAATGACAATAGCAAATAACTGCCAGACTCTCCAATGTATTAACACCATGCAAACATGGTTAGCATTGATTGAAGACAAGAGCACCATCAACATGCAATACGCCTTAGTACAAAGTGTGACTTTGCCCCCACATGGGCAGTTGGGATGATATACCTTACCCAAGGACACAGCACAGTTACCCCTGGTGGAGTTCGAGCCATGGACCTTTCAGTTTGAAGTCTGAATCCAGAACCACTGAACCACCGTGCTCCCAATTTTCCCCTGTGATTACCTTATATTATCATTGATAGAATTAATGAAAGTTGCCAGGCCACATGAGGAGAAAATGGGAGCAGGTGGTCGTGGGGGGTGGGTGGGTTTGTGGTGGATCGGGCCAGGGGATTGGGGGGATAAAATGTGTATTGTTGAGGGACTTTGTAGTTTACAAATGCATGCAATTTCTGTTGTTTTTTTGCACATTTAATCAGTTAATGTGTAATTAATAACCACTGGTTTTGCCTGATCATTGGCAATATACCAACACAACTGCAATGAGAGTTATTGTCACCTACGGCAACTGCATTGTGACCTTGTGCAAGACCCTTCATCCGAATTGCCCATGTGGAGGTACAGTGGCTATGTGTACTAAGGCATACTGCACATCAATGGTGCACTTGTCTTCAACCAATCCTAACCCTGCTTGTGTGGAGTTAGTATGTTGGAGAGTCTGACAATTGCTTGTCACTGCTCGGTGGTTCTCTCTGGGTTCTCCAGCTTCCCTCCCCCCTCCATAAAACTCTGACAGGAGGTGACCCTGGCTGTTGCAAGTGTCATTCAACCCCAATAAATAAAAATAAATAAATACATAAATGAGAGTTATTGTCCTTGGTGATGCAACAGTGCATCCCTCCAAGTTGAAGCCTAGCTACCTCCTAATATGAGGTTGAAGACTACTGCCTTGACTGAATAGGAAAAGCACTGTTGTTACATGCTTTTATCCAAAGTAAAATTTTGAACTACAAAGCGTTTTAATCAGAGTGAGAAATGTGAAAGAACATGCCATCTCTCATGAGTCATTAGTGTATAAAGGAACATAAAAATGTGGACATCAGAGTGCTTGGTCTGCCACTATTCGTGCGGCTTAACGGCACTATGTTAACAATTTTTTGCACGTATTACTTTATTTTTATCTGAATTAAATGTAGGGGCACATATACTGTCTCATTATGCCCCCGGAGAAGGCATTATGTTATCACCATGTCCCTCATCTGTCATCCATTGTCCATCATCCATCTGTTTACTTTTCGTATTCCGTCAATTAACTAAAGTTCTACCAACTGGATCTATACCAAACTTCATATGTGGGTTTGGTATGAGGAGTGGAAGAAGCCTCTTTATTTTGACCATGGTGTGCCAAAGGTCAAGGTCACAGTGATCTCCAGTGTTAAATACACTTGAAATTGGTTTCCACTCCATAACTAAAGTTCTGCAAGACTGATCTTGTTTTTTTGTAATTCTATCCATGATATTGCAGAAGGGGGCATATGCCACACTTTGCATTGCTCTTGTTTCCTATTAAAAAGGTCATATGAGAGGTGAGTGGATATCCTCGGTCAAATGGCTGGTTTGGTCTACAGTTTTATTTTGTGATGGTGTGGATTAAGTAAATAATGCTCATTAATGATGATTTGAAAATATAATGTTGATGGATTTGATTTGAACTGTGTTCTGTCAAGTGCATTTCAGTTGGAGATCAATGTGACACGAGTGTTTAGTGACTAATTCACTCCTGTTTGTGAGCTGACATTTTGCAAGTGACAAATGGGACAATGTTTGTATAAATTTGCTTTGAGAAAGCTTTTTGAAAGAAGGGATAAGAAGCCCATATGTTTTTGCTTTGTCAGAATGTTCATCTTATGTTGTAAAATCATCAGTGTGGAAATAAAGAATTCCTATATGTCATGTTATTGTTTTATCGCTGTCGATGCACGGGAATAGGAACTTTTGGCCCATTTTACGAACAATCAACTGTGCAATTCAGCTGACTGTATTTGAGTGATATTGTAAAATTGTGATAGTGTGCTGTTTACTCCAGGAAAGGCCACACTACGAGCTTCCAGAAACTGTATACATTGTGAGGATTGTGAATAAGGGAGGTAATTTAATGCAAAATATAATGGGCCGTGTTAATGAGAAGCTGTGCATTTCTTGAAAAAACAATGTATTCTACCGAATAACAGTTACTGTAACAAGACCTTAAGTAGAAAACGGTATTTGCTTTCATTGTATCTTCTGGCCTCAAATCTCCATAGCAAGCAAGAGTAAATAAAATGTTTCTATTTGCAGGATAACTAAAAGAAATATTAAAAGCATGTTTTTCCTTTTTCAGTGATAGTGGTACCCTGATATAATTTCCAGGAAAGTTCCCCTCATGAGGTATTTATATGCCAAGTACTGGTATTATGAAGAGAATTACATGGGGTAATGTTTTATTTTTCATTCTTTTGTTTGACAATGTTAACTGGTATAGTTGTATGGAGAACTTTTTCTGAGAGCATTCTGGGGAATTGTGTCAGAGTCTAATCTTATCAGTTGAAATAAATTTTGACTGAACATTCTTAATTGTTACATTTGTACAGCTTCTTTCAAATGGCATATAATTCATATGGCAGCCTCTTAAATTAGGTCAGAAACTCATATGGATCTATTCTCAACCCTTTAGGAGGCACAATTCGTGCTGTGCAGGAAAATGTCATTGCACAAAATTTTATAGAAATCTTCTTTCTATTATTCATTTATTTATTAGAGTTCATCGACACTCTTGACAGCCAGGATCACCTGGTGTTAGGCAGTTTTATGGGGGAAGGAAGCCAGACTACCTGGAGAGAACCAATGACAATAGCAAATAACTGCCAGACTCTCCAATGTACTAACTCCATGCAAACATGGTTAGCATTGATTGAAGACAAGAGCACCATCAACATGCAATACGCCTTAGTACAAAGTGTGACTTTGCCCCCACATGGGCAATTGGGATGATATACCTTACCCAAGGACACAGCACAGTTACCTCTGGTGGAGTTCGAGCCATGGACCTTTCAGTTTGAAGTCTGAATCCAGAACCACTGAACCACCGTGCTCCCAATTTTTCCCTGTGATTACCTTATATTATCATTGATAGAATTAATGAAAGTTGCCAGGCCACATGAGGAGAAAATGGGAGCAGGTGGTCGTGGGGGATGGGTGGGTTTGTGGTGGATCGGGCCAGGGGATTGGGGGGGGATAAAATGTGTATTGTTGAGGGACTTTGTAGTTTACAAATGCATGCAGTTTCTGTTGTTTTTTTTGCACATTTAATCAGTTAATGTGTAATTAATAACCACTGGTTTTGCCTGATCATTGGCAATATACCAACACAACTGCAATGAGAGTTATTGTCACCTACGGCAACTGCCATGTGACCTTCTGCAAGACCCTTCATCCGAATTGCCCATGTGGAGGTACAGTGGCTATGTGTACTAAGGCATACTGCACATCAATGGTGCACTTGTCTTCAACCAATGCTAACCCTGCTTGTGTGGAGTTAGTATGTTGGAGAGTCTGACAATTGCTTGTCACTGCTCGGTGGTTCTCTCTGGGTTCTCCAGCTTCCCTCCCCCCTCCATAAAACTCTGACAGGAGGTGACCCTGGCTGTTGGAAGTGTCAGTCAACCCCAATAAATAAAAATAAATAAATACATAAATGAGAGTTATTGTCCTTGGTGATGCAACAGTGCATCCCTCTAAGTTGAAGCGTAGCTACCTCCTAATATGAGGTTGAAGCCTACTGCCTTGACTGAATAGGAAAAGCACTGTTGTTACATGCTTTTATCCAAAGTAAAATTTTGAACTACAAAGCGTTTTAATCAGAGTGAGAAATGTGAAAGAACATGCCATCTCTCATGAGTCATTAGTGTATAAAGGAACATAAAAATGTGGACATCAGAGTGCTTGGTCTGCCACTATTCGTGCGGCTTAACGGCACTATGTTAACAATTTTTTGCACGTATTACTTTATTTTTATCTGAATTAAATGTAGGGGCACATATACTGTCTCATTATGCCCCCGCAGAAGTAATTATCTTATCACCATGTCCCTCATCTGTCATCCATTGTCCATCATCCATCTGTTTACTTTTCGTATTCCGTCAGTTAACTAAAGTACTACCAACTGGATCTATACCAAACTTCATATGTGGGTTTGGTATGAGGAGTGGAAGAAGCCTCTTTATTTTGACCATGGTGTGCCGAAGGTCAAGGTCACAGTGATCTCCAGTGTTAAATACACTTGAAATTGGTTTCCACTCCATAACTAAAGTTCTGCAAGACTGATCTTGTTTTTTTGTAATTTTATCCATGATATTGCAGAAGGGGGCATATGCCACACTTTGCATTGCTCTTGTTTCCTATTAAAAAGGTCATATGAGAGGTGAGTGGATATCCTCGGTCAAATGGCTGGTTTGGTCTACAGTTTTATTTTGTGATGGTGTGGATTAAGTAAATAATGCTCATTAATGATGATTTGAAAATATAATGTTGATGGATTTGATTTGAACTGTGTTCTGTCAAGTGCATTTCAGTTGGAGATCAAGGTGACACGAGTGTTTAGTGACTAATTCACTCCTGTTTGTGAGCTGACATTTTGCAAGTGACAAATGGGACAATGTTTGTATAAATTTGCTTTGAGAAAGCTTTTTGAAAGAAGGGATAAGAAGCCCATATGTTTTTGCTTTGTCAGAATGTTCATCTTATGTTGTAAAATCATCAGTGTGGAAATAAAGAATTCCTATATGTCATGTTATTGTTTTATCGCTGTCTATGCACGCGAATAGGAACTTTTGGCCCATTTTACGAACAATCAACTGTGCAATTCAGCTGACTGTATTTGAGTGATATTGTAAAATTGTGATAGTGTGCTGTTTACTCCAGGAAAGGCCACACTACGAGCTTCCAGAAACTGTATACATTGTGAGGATTGTGAATAAGGGAGGTAATTTGATGCAAAATATAATGGGCCGTGTTAATGAGAAGCTGTGCATTTCTTAAAAAAACAATGTATCTTGAAAAAACAATGTATTCTACCGAATAACAGTTACTGTAACAAGACCTTAAGTAGAAAACGGTATTTGCTTTCATTGCATCTTCTGGCCTCAAATCTCCATAGCAAGCAAGAGTAAATAAAATGTTTCTATTTGCAGGATAACTAAAAGAAATATTAAAAGCATGTTTTTCCTTTTTCAGTGATAGTGGTACCCTGATATAATTTCCAGGAAAGTTCCCCTCATGAGGTATTTATATGCCAAGTACTGGTATTATGAAGAGAATTACATGGGGTAATGTTTTATTTTTCATTCTTTTGTTTGACAATGTTAACTGGTATAGTTGTATGGAGAACTTTTTCTGAGAGCATTCTGGGGAATTGTGTCAGAGTCTAATCTTATCAGTTGAAATAAATTTTGACTGAACATTCTTAATTGTTACATTTGTACAGCTTCTTTCAAATGGCATATAATTCATATGGCAGCCTCTTAAATTAGGTCAGAAACTCATATGGATCTATTCTCAACCCTTTAGGAGGCACAATTCGTGCTGTGCAGGAAAATGTCATTGCACAAAATTTTATAGAAATCTTCTTTCTATTATTCATTTATTTATTAGAGTTCATCGACACTCTTGACAGCCAGGATCACCTGGTGTTAGGCAGTTTTATGGGGGAAGGAAGCCAGACTACCTGGAGAGAACCAATGACAATAGCAAATAACTGCCAGACTCTCCAATGTACTAACACCATGCAAACATGGTTAGCATTGATTGAAGACAAGAGCACCATCAACATGCAATACGCCTTAGTACAAAGTGTGACTTTGCCCCCACATGGGCAGTTGGGATGATATACCTTACCCAAGGACACAGCACAGTTACCCCTGGTGGAGTTCGAGCCATGGACCTTTCAGTTTGAAGTCTGAATCCAGAACCACTGAACCACCGTGCTCCCAATTTTCCCCTGTGATTACCTTATATTATCATTGATAGAATTAATGAAAGTTGCCAGGCCACATGAGGAGAAAATGGGAGCAGGTGGTCGTGGGGGGTGGGTGGGTTTGTGGTGGATCGGGCCAGGGGATTGGGGGGATAAAATGTGTATTGTTGAGGGACTTTGTAGTTTACAAATGCATGCAATTTCTGTTGTTTTTTTGCACATTTAATCAGTTAATGTGTAATTAATAACCACTGGTTTTGCCTGATCATTGGCAATATACCAACACAACTGCAATGAGAGTAATTGTCACCTACGGCAACTGCATTGTGACCTTGTGCAAGACCCTTCATCCGAATTGCCCATGTGGAGGTACAGTGGCTATGTGTACTAAGGCATACTGCACATCAATGGTGCACTTGTCTTCAACCAATGCTAACCCTGCTTGTGTGGAGTTAGTATGTTGGAGAGTCTGACAATTGCTTGTCACTGCTCGGTGGTTCTCTCTGGGTTCTCCAGCTTCCCTCCCCCCTCCATAAAACTCTGACAGGAGGTGACCCTGGCTGTTGCAAGTGTCATTCAACCCCAATAAATAAAAATAAATAAATACATAAATGAGAGTTATTGTCCTTGGTGATGCAACAGTGCATCCCTCCAAGTTGAAGCCTAGCTACCTCCTAATATGAGGTTGAAGACTACTGCCTTGACTGAATAGGAAAAGCACTGTTGTTACATGCTTTTATCCAAAGTAAAATTTTGAACTACAAAGCGTTTTAATCAGAGTGAGAAATGTGAAAGAACATGCCATCTCTCATGAGTCATTAGTGTATAAAGGAACATAAAAATGTGGACATCAGAGTGCTTGGTCTGCCACTATTCGTGCGGCTTAACGGCACTATGTTAACAATTTTTTGCACGTATTACTTTATTTTTATCTGAATTAAATGTAGGGGCACATATACTGTCTCATTATGCCCCCGGAGAAGGCATTATGTTATCACCATGTCCCTCATCTGTCATCCATTGTCCATCATCCATCTGTTTACTTTTCGTATTCCGTCAATTAACTAAAGTTCTACCAACTGGATCTATACCAAACTTCATATGTGGGTTTGGTATGAGGAGTGGAAGAAGCCTCTTTATTTTGACCATGGTGTGCCAAAGGTCAAGGTCACAGTGATCTCCAGTGTTAAATACACTTGAAATTGGTTTCCACTCCATAACTAAAGTTCTGCAAGACTGATCTTGTTTTTTTGTAATTCTATCCATGATATTGCAGAAGGGGGCATATGCCACACTTTGCATTGCTCTTGTTTCCTATTAAAAAGGTCATATGAGAGGTGAGTGGATATCCTCGGTCAAATGGCTGGTTTGGTCTACAGTTTTATTTTGTGATGGTGTGGATTAAGTAAATAATGCTCATTAATGATGATTTGAAAATATAATGTTGATGGATTTGATTTGAACTGTGTTCTGTCAAGTGCATTTCAGTTGGAGATCAATGTGACACGAGTGTTTAGTGACTAATTCACTCCTGTTTGTGAGCTGACATTTTGCAAGTGACAAATGGGACAATGTTTGTATAAATTTGCTTTGAGAAAGCTTTTTGAAAGAAGGGATAAGAAGCCCATATGTTTTTGCTTTGTCAGAATGTTCATCTTATGTTGTAAAATCATCAGTGTGGAAATAAGGAATTCCTATATGTCATGTTATTGTTTTATCGCTGTCGATGCACGGGAATAGGAACTTTTGGCCCATTTTACGAACAATCAACTGTGCAATTCAGCTGACTGTATTTGAGTGATATTGTAAAATTGTGATAGTGTGCTGTTTACTCCAGGAAAGGCCACACTACGAGCTTCCAGAAACTGTATACATTGTGAGGATTGTGAATAAGGGAGGTAATTTAATGCAAAATATAATGGGCCGTGTTAATGAGAAGCTGTGCATTTCTTGAAAAAACAATGTATTCTACCGAATAACAGTTACTGTAACAAGACCTTAAGTAGAAAACGGTATTTGCTTTCATTGTATCTTCTGGCCTCAAATCTCCATAGCAAGCAAGAGTAAATAAAATGTTTCTATTTGCAGGATAACTAAAAGAAATATTAAAAGCATGTTTTTCCTTTTTCAGTGATAGTGGTACCCTGATATAATTTCCAGGAAAGTTCCCCTCATGAGGTATTTATATGCCAAGTACTGGTATTATGAAGAGAATTACATGGGGTAATGTTTTATTTTTCATTCTTTTGTTTGACAATGTTAACTGGTATAGTTGTATGGAGAACTTTTTCTGAGAGCATTCTGGGGAATTGTGTCAGAGTCTAATCTTATCAGTTGAAATAAATTTTGACTGAACATTCTTAATTGTTACATTTGTACAGCTTCTTTCAAATGGCATATAATTCATATGGCAGCCTCTTAAATTAGGTCAGAAACTCATATGGATCTATTCTCAACCCTTTAGGAGGCACAATTCGTGCTGTGCAGGAAAATGTCATTGCACAAAATTTTATAGAAATCTTCTTTCTATTATTCATTTATTTATTAGAGTTCATCGACACTCTTGACAGCCAGGATCACCTGGTGTTAGGCAGTTTTATGGGGGAAGGAAGCCAGACTACCTGGAGAGAACCAATGACAATAGCAAATAACTGCCAGACTCTCCAATGTACTAACTCCATGCAAACATGGTTAGCATTGATTGAAGACAAGAGCACCATCAACATGCAATACGCCTTAGTACAAAGTGTGACTTTGCCCCCACATGGGCAATTGGGATGATATACCTTACCCAAGGACACAGCACAGTTACCTCTGGTGGAGTTCGAGCCATGGACCTTTCAGTTTGAAGTCTGAATCCA
Organism: Pictodentalium vernedei; assembly: GCA_031216915.1. Taxonomy (NCBI): domain Eukaryota; kingdom Metazoa; phylum Mollusca; class Scaphopoda; order Dentaliida; family Dentaliidae; genus Pictodentalium; species Pictodentalium vernedei. The sequence continues at coordinate 426,452,324 of CM062292.1, forward strand.
GAACCACTGAACCACCGTGCTCCCAATTTTTCCCTGTGATTACCTTATATTATCATTGATAGAATTAATGAAAGTTGCCAGGCCACATGAGGAGAAAATGGGAGCAGGTGGTCGTGGGGGATGGGTGGGTTTGTGGTGGATCGGGCCAGGGGATTGGGGGGGATAAAATGTGTATTGTTGAGGGACTTTGTAGTTTACAAATGCATGCAGTTTCTGTTGTTTTTTTTTGCACATTTAATCAGTTAATGTGTAATTAATAACCACTGGTTTTGCCTGATCATTGGCAATATACCAACACAACTGCAATGAGAGTTATTGTCACCTACGGCAACTGCCATGTGACCTTGTGCAAGACCCTTCATCCGAATTGCCCATGTGGAGGTACAGTGGCTATGTGTACTAAGGCATACTGCACATCAATGGTGCACTTGTCTTCAACCAATGCTAACCCTGCTTGTGTGGAGTTAGTATGTTGGAGAGTCTGACGATTGCTTGTCACTGCTCGGTGGTTCTCTCTGGGTTCTCCAGCTTCCCTCCCCCCTCCATAAAACTCTGACAGGAGGTGACCCTGGCTGTTGGAAGTGTCAGTCAACCCCAATAAATAAAAATAAATAAATACATAAATGAGAGTTATTGTCCTTGGTGATGCAACAGTGCATCCCTCTAAGTTGAAGCGTAGCTACCTCCTAATATGAGGTTGAAGCCTACTGCCTTGACTGAATAGGAAAAGCACTGTTGTTACATGCTTTTATCCAAAGTAAAATTTTGAACTACAAAGCGTTTTAATCAGAGTGAGAAATGTGAAAGAACATGCCATCTCTCATGAGTCATTAGTGTATAAAGGAACATAAAAATGTGGACATCAGAGTGCTTGGTCTGCCACTATTCGTGCGGCTTAACGGCACTATGTTAACAATTTTTTGCACGTATTACTTTATTTTTATCTGAATTAAATGTAGGGGCACATATACTGTCTCATTATGCCCCCGCAGAAGTAATTATCTTATCACCATGTCCCTCATCTGTCATCCATTGTCCATCATCCATCTGTTTACTTTTCGTATTCCGTCAGTTAACTAAAGTACTACCAACTGGATCTATACCAAACTTCATATGTGGGTTTGGTATGAGGAGTGGAAGAAGCCTCTTTATTTTGACCATGGTGTGCCGAAGGTCAAGGTCACAGTGATCTCCAGTGTTAAATACACTTGAAATTGGTTTCCACTCCATAACTAAAGTTCTGCAAGACTGATCTTGTTTTTTTGTAATTCTATCCATGATATTGCAGAAGTGGGCATATGCCACACTTTGCATTGCTCTTGTTTCCTATTAAAAAGGTCATATGAGAGGTGAGTGGATATCCTCGGTCAAATGGCTGGTTTGGTCTACAGTTTTATTTTGTGATGGTGTGGATTAAGTAAATAATGCTCATTAATGATGATTTGAAAATATAATGTTGATGGATTTGATTTGAACTGTGTTCTGTCAAGTGCATTTCAGTTGGAGATCAAGGTGACACGAGTGTTTAGTGACTAATTCACTCCTGTTTGTGAGCTGACATTTTGCAAGTGACAAATGGGACAATGTTTGTATAAATTTGCTTTGAGAAAGCTTTTTGAAAGAAGGGATAAGAAGCCCATATGTTTTTGCTTTGTCAGAATGTTCATCTTATGTTGTAAAATCATCAGTGTGGAAATAAAGAATTCCTATATGTCATGTTATTGTTTTATCGCTGTCTATGCACGCGAATAGGAACTTTTGGCCCATTTTACGAACAATCAACTGTGCAATTCAGCTGACTGTATTTGAGTGATATTGTAAAATTGTGATAGTGTGCTGTTTACTCCAGGAAAGGCCACACTACGAGCTTCCAGAAACTGTATACATTGTGAGGATTGTGAATAAGGGAGGTAATTTGATGCAAAATATAATGGGCCGTGTTAATGAGAAGCTGTGCATTTCTTGAAAAAACAATGTATCTTGAAAAAACAATGTATTCTACCGAATAACAGTTACTGTAACAAGACCTTAAGTAGAAAACGGTATTTGCTTTCATTGCATCTTCTGGCCTCAAATCTCCATAGCAAGCAAGAGTAAATAAAATGTTTCTATTTGCAGGATAACTAAAAGAAATATTAAAAGCATGTTTTTCCTTTTTCAGTGATAGTGGTACCCTGATATAATTTCCAGGAAAGTTCCCCTCATGAGGTATTTATATGCCAAGTACTGGTATTATGAAGAGAATTACATGGGGTAATGTTTTATTTTTCATTCTTTTGTTTGACAATGTTAACTGGTATAGTTGTATGGAGAACTTTTTCTGAGAGCATTCTGGGGAATTGTGTCAGAGTCTAATCTTATCAGTTGAAATAAATTTTGACTGAACATTCTTAATTGTTACATTTGTACAGCTTCTTTCAAATGGCATATAATTCATATGGCAGCCTCTTAAATTAGGTCAGAAACTCATATGGATCTATTCTCAACCCTTTAGGAGGCACAATTCGTGCTGTGCAGGAAAATGTCATTGCACAAAATTTTATAGAAATCTTCTTTCTATTATTCATTTATTTATTAGAGTTCATCGACACTCTTGACAGCCAGGATCACCTGGTGTTAGGCAGTTTTATGGGGGAAGGAAGCCAGACTACCTGGAGAGAACCAATGACAATAGCAAATAACTGCCAGACTCTCCAATGTACTAACACCATGCAAACATGGTTAGCATTGATTGAAGACAAGAGCACCATCAACATGCAATACGCCTTAGTACAAAGTGTGACTTTGCCCCCACATGGGCAGTTGGGATGATATACCTTACCCAAGGACACAGCACAGTTACCCCTGGTGGAGTTCGAGCCATGGACCTTTCAGTTTGAAGTCTGAATCCAGAACCACTGAACCACCGTGCTCCCAATTTTCCCCTGTGATTACCTTATATTATCATTGATAGAATTAATGAAAGTTGCCAGGCCACATGAGGAGAAAATGGGAGCAGGTGGTCGTGGGGGGTGGGTGGGTTTGTGGTGGATCGGGCCAGGGGATTGGGGGGATAAAATGTGTATTGTTGAGGGACTTTGTAGTTTACAAATGCATGCAATTTCTGTTGTTTTTTTGCACATTTAATCAGTTAATGTGTAATTAATAACCACTGGTTTTGCCTGATCATTGGCAATATACCAACACAACTGCAATGAGAGTTATTGTCACCTACGGCAACTGCATTGTGACCTTGTGCAAGACCCTTCATCCGAATTGCCCATGTGGAGGTACAGTGGCTATGTGTACTAAGGCATACTGCACATCAATGGTGCACTTGTCTTCAACCAATGCTAACCCTGCTTGTGTGGAGTTAGTATGTTGGAGAGTCTGACAATTGCTTGTCACTGCTCGGTGGTTCTCTCTGGGTTCTCCAGCTTCCCTCCCCCCTCCATAAAACTCTGACAGGAGGTGACCCTGGCTGTTGCAAGTGTCATTCAACCCCAATAAATAAAAATAAATAAATACATAAATGAGAGTTATTGTCCTTGGTGATGCAACAGTGCATCCCTCCAAGTTGAAGCCTAGCTACCTCCTAATATGAGGTTGAAGACTACTGCCTTGACTGAATAGGAAAAGCACTGTTGTTACATGCTTTTATCCAAAGTAAAATTTTGAACTACAAAGCGTTTTAATCAGAGTGAGAAATGTGAAAGAACATGCCATCTCTCATGAGTCATTAGTGTATAAAGGAACATAAAAATGTGGACATCAGAGTGCTTGGTCTGCCACTATTCGTGCGGCTTAACGGCACTATGTTAACAATTTTTTGCACGTATTACTTTATTTTTATCTGAATTAAATGTAGGGGCACATATACTGTCTCATTATGCCCCCGGAGAAGGCATTATGTTATCACCATGTCCCTCATCTGTCATCCATTGTCCATCATCCATCTGTTTACTTTTCGTATTCCGTCAATTAACTAAAGTTCTACCAACTGGATCTATACCAAACTTCATATGTGGGTTTGGTATGAGGAGTGGAAGAAGCCTCTTTATTTTGACCATGGTGTGCCAAAGGTCAAGGTCACAGTGATCTCCAGTGTTAAATACACTTGAAATTGGTTTCCACTCCATAACTAAAGTTCTGCAAGACTGATCTTGTTTTTTTGTAATTCTATCCATGATATTGCAGAAGGGGGCATATGCCACACTTTGCATTGCTCTTGTTTCCTATTAAAAAGGTCATATGAGAGGTGAGTGGATATCCTCGGTCAAATGGCTGGTTTGGTCTACAGTTTTATTTTGTGATGGTGTGGATTAAGTAAATAATGCTCATTAATGATGATTTGAAAATATAATGTTGATGGATTTGATTTGAACTGTGTTCTGTCAAGTGCATTTCAGTTGGAGATCAATGTGACACGAGTGTTTAGTGACTAATTCACTCCTGTTTGTGAGCTGACATTTTGCAAGTGACAAATGGGACAATGTTTGTATAAATTTGCTTTGAGAAAGCTTTTTGAAAGAAGGGATAAGAAGCCCATATGTTTTTGCTTTGTCAGAATGTTCATCTTATGTTGTAAAATCATCAGTGTGGAAATAAAGAATTCCTATATGTCATGTTATTGTTTTATCGCTGTCGATGCACGGGAATAGGAACTTTTGGCCCATTTTACGAACAATCAACTGTGCAATTCAGCTGACTGTATTTGAGTGATATTGTAAAATTGTGATAGTGTGCTGTTTACTCCAGGAAAGGCCACACTACGAGCTTCCAGAAACTGTATACATTGTGAGGATTGTGAATAAGGGAGGTAATTTAATGCAAAATATAATGGGCCGTGTTAATGAGAAGCTGTGCATTTCTTGAAAAAACAATGTATTCTACCGAATAACTGTTACTGTAACAAGACCTTAAGTAGAAAACGGTATTTGCTTTCATTGTATCTTCTGGCCTCAAATCTCCATAGCAAGCAAGAGTAAATAAAATGTTTCTATTTGCAGGATAACTAAAAGAAATATTAAAAGCATGTTTTTCCTTTTTCAGTGATAGTGGTACCCTGATATAATTTCCAGGAAAGTTCCCCTCATGAGGTATTTATATGCCAAGTACTGGTATTATGAAGAGAATTACATGGGGTAATGTTTTATTTTTCATTCTTTTGTTTGACAATGTTAACTGGTATAGTTGTATGGAGAACTTTTTCTGAGAGCATTCTGGGGAATTGTGTCAGAGTCTAATCTTATCAGTTGAAATAAATTTTGACTGAACATTCTTAATTGTTACATTTGTACAGCTTCTTTCAAATGGCATATAATTCATATGGCAGCCTCTTAAATTAGGTCAGAAACTCATATGGATCTATTCTCAACCCTTTAGGAGGCACAATTCGTGCTGTGCAGGAAAATGTCATTGCACAAAATTTTATAGAAATCTTCTTTCTATTATTCATTTATTTATTAGAGTTCATCGACACTCTTGACAGCCAGGATCACCTGGTGTTAGGCAGTTTTATGGGGGAAGGAAGCCAGACTACCTGGAGAGAACCAATGACAATAGCAAATAACTGCCAGACTCTCCAATGTACTAACTCCATGCAAACATGGTTAGCATTGATTGAAGACAAGAGCACCATCAACATGCAATACGCCTTAGTACAAAGTGTGACTTTGCCCCCACATGGGCAATTGGGATGATATACCTTACCCAAGGACACAGCACAGTTACCTCTGGTGGAGTTCGAGCCATGGACCTTTCAGTTTGAAGTCTGAATCCAGAACCACTGAACCACCGTGCTCCCAATTTTCCCCTGTGATTACCTTATATTATCATTGATAGAATTAATGAAAGTTGCCAGGCCACATGAGGAGAAAATGGGAGCAGGTGGTCGTGGGGGGTGGGTGGGTTTGTGGTGGATCGGGCCAGGGGATTGTGGGGATAAAATGTGTATTGTTGAGGGACTTTGTAGTTTACAAATGCATGCAATTTCTGTTGTTTTTTTGCACATTTAATCAGTTAATGTGTAATTAGTAACCACTGGTTTTGCCTGATCATTGGCAATATACCAACACAACTGCAATGAGAGTTATTGTCACCTACGGCAACTGCATTGTGACCTTGTGCAAGACCCTTCATCCGAATTGCCCATGTGGAGGTACAGTGGCTATGTGTACTAAGGCATACTGCACATCAATGGTGCACTTGTCTTCAACCAATGCTAACCCTGCTTGTGTGGAGTTAGTATGTTGGAGAGTCTGACAATTGCTTGTCACTGCTCGGTGGTTCTCTCTGGGTTCTCCAGCTTCCCTCCCCCCTCCATAAAACTCTGACAGGAGGTGACCCTGGCTGTTGCAAGTGTCATTCAACCCCAATAAATAAAAATAAATAAATACATAAATGAGAGTTATTGTCCTTGGTGATGCAACAGTGCATCCCTCCAAGTTGAAGCCTAGCTACCTCCTAATATGAGGTTGAAGACTACTGCCTTGACTGAATAGGAAAAGCACTGTTGTTACATGCTTTTATCCAAAGTAAAATTTTGAACTACAAAGCGTTTTAATCAGAGTGAGAAATGTGAAAGAACATGCCATCTCTCATGAGTCATTAGTGTATAAAGGAACATAAAAATGTGGACATCAGAGTGCTTGGTCTGCCACTATTCGTGCGGCTTAACGGCACTATGTTAACAATTTTTTGCACGTATTACTTTATTTTTATCTGAATTAAATGTAGGGGCACATATACTGTCTCATTATGCCCCCGGAGAAGGCATTATGTTATCACCATGTCCCTCATCTGTCATCCATTGTCCATCATCCATCTGTTTACTTTTCGTATTCCGTCAATTAACTAAAGTTCTACCAACTGGATCTATACCAAACTTCATATGTGGGTTTGGTATGAGGAGTGGAAGAAGCCTCTTTATTTTGACCATGGTGTGCCAAAGGTCAAGGTCACAGTGATCTCCAGTGTTAAATACACTTGAAATTGGTTTCCACTCCATAACTAAAGTTCTGCAAGACTGATCTTGTTTTTTTGTAATTCTATCCATGATATTGCAGAAGGGGGCATATGCCACACTTTGCATTGCTCTTGTTTCCTATTAAAAAGGTCATATGAGAGGTGAGTGGATATCCTCGGTCAAATGGCTGGTTTGGTCTACAGTTTTATTTTGTGATGGTGTGGATTAAGTAAATAATGCTCATTAATGATGATTTGAAAATATAATGTTGATGGATTTGATTTGAACTGTGTTCTGTCAAGTGCATTTCAGTTGGAGATCAATGTGACACGAGTGTTTAGTGACTAATTCACTCCTGTTTGTGAGCTGACATTTTGCAAGTGACAAATGGGACAATGTTTGTATAAATTTGCTTTGAGAAAGCTTTTTGAAAGAAGGGATAAGAAGCCCATATGTTTTTGCTTTGTCAGAATGTTCATCTTATGTTGTAAAATCATCAGTGTGGAAATAAAGAATTCCTATATGTCATGTTATTGTTTTATCGCTGTCGATGCACGGGAATAGGAACTTTTGGCCCATTTTACGAACAATCAACTGTGCAATTCAGCTGACTGTATTTGAGTGATATTGTAAAATTGTGATAGTGTGCTGTTTACTCCAGGAAAGGCCACACTACGAGCTTCCAGAAACTGTATACATTGTGAGGATTGTGAATAAGGGAGGTAATTTAATGCAAAATATAATGGGCCGTGTTAATGAGAAGCTGTGCATTTCTTGAAAAAACAATGTATTCTACCGAATAACAGTTACTGTAACAAGACCTTAAGTAGAAAACGGTATTTGCTTTCATTGTATCTTCTGGCCTCAAATCTCCATAGCAAGCAAGAGTAAATAAAATGTTTCTATTTGCAGGATAACTAAAAGAAATATTAAAAGCATGTTTTTCCTTTTTCAGTGATAGTGGTACCCTGATATAATTTCCAGGAAAGTTCCCCTCATGAGGTATTTATATGCCAAGTACTGGTATTATGAAGAGAATTACATGGGGTAATGTTTTATTTTTCATTCTTTTGTTTGACAATGTTAACTGGTATAGTTGTATGGAGAACTTTTTCTGAGAGCATTCTGGGGAATTGTGTCAGAGTCTAATCTTATCAGTTGAAATAAATTTTGACTGAACATTCTTAATTGTTACATTTGTACAGCTTCTTTCAAATGGCATATAATTCATATGGCAGCCTCTTAAATTAGGTCAGAAACTCATATGGATCTATTCTCAACCCTTTAGGAGGCACAATTCGTGCTGTGCAGGAAAATGTCATTGCACAAAATTTTATAGAAATCTTCTTTCTATTATTCATTTATTTATTAGAGTTCATCGACACTCTTGACAGCCAGGATCACCTGGTGTTAGGCAGTTTTATGGGGGAAGGAAGCCAGACTACCTGGAGAGAACCAATGACAATAGCAAATAACTGCCAGACTCTCCAATGTACTAACTCCATGCAAACATGGTTAGCATTGATTGAAGACAAGAGCACCATCAACATGCAATACGCCTTAGTACAAAGTGTGACTTTGCCCCCACATGGGCAATTGGGATGATATACCTTACCCAAGGACACAGCACAGTTACCTCTGGTGGAGTTCGAGCCATGGACCTTTCAGTTTGAAGTCTGAATCCAGAACCACTGAACCACCGTGCTCCCAATTTTCCCCTGTGATTACCTTATATTATCATTGATAGAATTAATGAAAGTTGCCAGGCCACATGAGGAGAAAATGGGAGCAGGTGGTCGTGGGGGGTGGGTGGGTTTGTGGTGGATCGGGCCAGGGGATTGGGGGGATAAAATGTGTATTGTTGAGGGACTTTGTAGTTTACAAATGCATGCAATTTCTGTTGTTTTTTTGCACATTTAATCAGTTAATGTGTAATTAATAACCACTGGTTTTGCCTGATCATTGGCAATATACCAACACAACTGCAATGAGAGTTATTGTCACCTACGGCAACTGCATTGTGACCTTGTGCAAGACCCTTCATCCGAATTGCCCATGTGGAGGTACAGTGGCTATGTGTACTAAGGCATACTGCACATCAATGGTGCACTTGTCTTCAACCAATGCTAACCCTGCTTGTGTGGAGTTAGTATGTTGGAGAGTCTGACAATTGCTTGTCACTGCTCGGTGGTTCTCTCTGGGTTCTCCAGCTTCCCTCCCCCCTCCATAAAACTCTGACAGGAGGTGACGCTGGCTGTTGCAAGTGTCATTCAACCCCAATAAATAAAAATAAATAAATACATAAATGAGAGTTATTGTCCTTGGTGATGCAACAGTGCATCCCTCCAAGTTGAAGCCTAGCTACCTCCTAATATGAGGTTGAAGACTACTGCCTTGACTGAATAGGAAAAGCACTGTTGTTACATGCTTTTATCCAAAGTAAAATTTTGAACTAAAAAGCGTTTTAATCAGAGTGAGAAATGTGAAAGAACATGCCATCTCTCATGAGTCATTAGTGTATAAAGGAACATAAAAATGTGGACATCAGAGTGCTTGGTCTGCCACTATTCGTGCGGCTTAACGGCACTATGTTAACAATTTTTTGCACGTATTACTTTATTTTTATCTGAATTAAATGTAGGGGCACATATACTGTCTCATTATGCCCCCGGAGAAGGCATTATGTTATCACCATGTCCCTCATCTGTCATCCATTGTCCATCATCCATCTGTTTACTTTTCGTATTCCGTCAATTAACTAAAGTTCTACCAACTGGATCTATACCAAACTTCATATGTGGGTTTGGTATGAGGAGTGGAAGAAGCCTCTTTATTTTGACCATGGTGTGCCAAAGGTCAAGGTCACAGTGATCTCCAGTGTTAAATACACTTGAAATTGGTTTCCACTCCATAACTAAAGTTCTGCAAGACTGATCTTGTTTTTTTGTAATTCTATCCATGATATTGCAGAAGGGGGCATATGCCACACTTTGCATTGCTCTTGTTTCCTATTAAAAAGGTCATATGAGAGGTGAGTGGATATCCTCGGTCAAATGGCTGGTTTGGTCTACAGTTTTATTTTGTGATGGTGTGGATTAAGTAAATAATGCTCATTAATGATGATTTGAAAATATAATGTTGATGGATTTGATTTGAACTGTGTTCTGTCAAGTGCATTTCAGTTGGAGATCAATGTGACACGAGTGTTTAGTGACTAATTCACTCCTGTTTGTGAGCTGACATTTTGCAAGTGACAAATGGGACAATGTTTGTATAAATTTGCTTTGAGAAAGCTTTTTGAAAGAAGGGATAAGAAGCCCATATGTTTTTGCTTTGTCAGAATGTTCATCTTATGTTGTAAAATCATCAGTGTGGAAATAAAGAATTCCTATATGTCATGTTATTGTTTTATCGCTGTCGATGCATGGGAATAGGAACTTTTGGCCCATTTTACGAACAATCAACTGTGCAATTCAGCTGACTGTATTTGAGTGATATTGTAAAATTGTGATAGTGTGCTGTTTACTCCAGGAAAGGCCACACTACGAGCTTCCAGAAACTGTATACATTGTGAGGATTGTGAATAAGGGAGGTAATTTAATGCAAAATATAATGGGCCGTGTTAATGAGAAGCTGTGCATTTCTTGAAAAAACAATGTATTCTACCGAATAACAGTTACTGTAACAAGACCTTAAGTAGAAAACGGTATTTGCTTTCATTGTATCTTCTGGCCTCAAATCTCCATAGCAAGCAAGAGTAAATAAAATGTTTCTATTTGCAGGATAACTAAAAGAAATATTAAAAGCATGTTTTTCCTTTTTCAGTGATAGTGGTACCCTGATATAATTTCCAGGAAAGTTCCCCTCATGAGGTATTTATATGCCAAGTACTGGTATTATGAAGAGAATTACATGGGGTAATGTTTTATTTTTCATTCTTTTGTTTGACAATGTTAACTGGTATAGTTGTATGGAGAACTTTTTCTGAGAGCATTCTGGGGAATTGTGTCAGAGTCTAATCTTATCAGTTGAAATAAATTTTGACTGAACATTCTTAATTGTTACATTTGTACAGCTTCTTTCAAATGGCATATAATTCATATGGCAGCCTCTTAAATTAGGTCAGAAACTCATATGGATCTATTCTCAACCCTTTAGGAGGCACAATTCGTGCTGTGCAGGAAAATGTCATTGCACAAAATTTTATAGAAATCTTCTTTCTATTATTCATTTATTTATTAGAGTTCATCGACACTCTTGACAGCCAGGATCACCTGGTGTTAGGCAGTTTTATGGGGGAAGGAAGCCAGACTACCTGGAGAGAACCAATGACAATAGCAAATAACTGCCAGACTCTCCAATGTACTAACTCCATGCAAACATGGTTAGCATTGATTGAAGACAAGAGCACCATCAACATGCAATACGCCTTAGTACAAAGTGTGACTTTGCCCCCACATGGGCAATTGGGATGATATACCTTACCCAAGGACACAGCACGGTTACCTCTGGTGGAGTTCGAGCCATGGACCTTTCAGTTTGAAGTCTGAATCCAGAACCACTGAACCACCGTGCTCCCAATTTTTCCCTGTGATTACCTTATATTATCATTGATAGAATTAATGAAAGTTGCCAGGCCACATGAGGAGAAAATGGGAGCAGGTGGGCGTGGGGGATGGGTGGGTTTGTGGTGGATCTGGCCAGGGGATTGGGGGGGATAAAATGTGTATTGTTGAGGGACTTTGTAGTTTACAAATGAATGCAGTTTCTGTTGTTTTTTTTGCACATTTAATCAGTTAATGTGTAATTAATAACCACTGGTTTTGCCTGATCATTGGCAATATACCAACACAACTGCAATGAGAGTTATTGTCACCTACGGCAACTGCCATGTGACCTTGTGCAAGACCCTTCATCCGAATTGCCCATGTGGAGGTACAGTGGCTATGTGTACTAAGGCATACTGCACATCAATGGTGCACTTGTCTTCAACCAATGCTAACCCTGCTTGTGTGGAGTTAGTATGTTGGAGAGTCTGACAATTGCTTGTCACTGCTCGGTGGTTCTCTCTGGGTTCTCCAGCTTCCCTCCCCCCCCTCCATGAAACTCTGACAGGAGGTGACCCTGGCTGTTGGAAGTGTAATTCAACCCCAATAAATAAAAATAAATAAATACATAAATGAGAGTTATTGTCCTTGGTGATGCAACAGTGCATCCCTCTAAGTTGAAGCCTAGCTACCTCCTAATATGAGGTTGAAGACTACTGCCTTGACTGAATAGGAAAAGCACTGTTGTTACATGCTTTTATACAAAGTAAAATTTTGAACTACAAAGCGTTTTAATCAGAGTGAGAAATGTGAAAGAACATGCCATCTCTCATGAGTCATTAGTGTATAAAGGAACATAAAAATGTGGACATCAGAGTGCTTGGTCTGCCACTATTCGTGCGGCTTAACGGCACTATGTTAACAATTTTTTGCACGTATTACTTTATTTTTATCTGAATTAAATGTAGGGGCACATATACTGTCTCATTATGCCCCCGGAGAAGGCATTATCTTATCACCATGTCCCTCATCTGTCATCCATTGTCCATCATCCATCTGTTTACTTTTCGTATTCCGTCAATTAACTAAAGTTCTACCAACTGGATCTATACCAAACTTCATATGTGGGTTTGGTATGAGGAGTGGAAGAAGCCTCTTTATTTTGACCATGGTGTGCCAAAGGTCAAGGTCACAGTGATCTCCAGTGTTAAATACACTTGAAATTGGTTTCCACTCCATAACTAAAGTTCTGCAAGACTGATCTTGTTTTTTTGTAATTCTATCCATGATATTGCAGAAGGGGGCATATGCCACACTTTGCATTGCTCTTGTTTCCTATTAAAAAGGTCATATGAGAGGTGAGTGGATATCCTCGGTCAAATGGCTGGTTTGGTCTACAGTTTTATTTTGTGATGGTGTGGATTAAGTAAATAATGCTCATTAATGATGATTTGAAAATATAATGTTGATGGATTTGATTTGAACTGTGTTCTGTCAAGTGCATTTCAGTTGGAGATCAAGGTGACACGAGTGTTTAGTGACTAATTCACTCCTGTTTGTGAGCTGACATTTTGCAAGTGACAAATGGGACAATGTTTGTATAAATTTGCTTTGAGAAAGCTTTTTGAAAGAAGGGATAAGAAGCCCATATGTTTTTGCTTTGTCAGAATGTTCATCTTATGTTGTAAAATCATCAGTGTGGAAATAAAGAATTCCTATATGTCATGTTATTGTTTTATCGCTGTCGATGCACGGGAATAGGAACTTTTGTCCCATTTTACGAACAATCAACTGTGCAATTCAGCTGACTGTATTTGAGTGATATTGTAAAATTGTGATAGTGTGCTGTTTACTCCAGGAAAGGCCACACTACGAGCTTCCAGAAACTGTATACATTGTGAGGATTGTGAATAAGGGAGGTAATTTAATGCAAAATATAATGGGCCGTGTTAATGAGAAGCTGTGCATTTCTTGAAAAAACAATGTATTCTACCGAATAACAGTTACTGTAACAAGACCTTAAGTAGAAAACGGTATTTGCTTTCATTGTATCTTCTGGCCTCAAATCTCCATAGCAAGCAAGAGTAAATAAAATGTTTCTATTTGCAGGATAACTAAAAGAAATATTAAAAGCATGTTTTTCCTTTTTCAGTGATAGTGGTACCCTGATATAATTTCCAGGAAAGTTCCCCTCATGAGGTATTTATATGCCAAGTACTGGTATTATGAAGAGAATTACATGGGGTAATGTTTTATTTTTCATTCTTTTGTTTGACAATGTTAACTGGTATAGTTGTATGGAGAACTTTTTCTGAGAGCATTCTGGGGAATTGTGTCAGAGTCTAATCTTATCAGTTGAAATAAATTTTGACTGAACATTCTTAATTGTTAAATTTGTACAGCTTCTTTCAAATGGCATATAATTCATATGGCAGCCTCTTAAATTAGGTCAGAAACTCATATGGATCTATTCTCAACCCTTTAGGAGGCACAATTCGTGCTGTGCAGGAAAATGTCATTGCACAAAATTTTATAGAAATCTTCTTTCTATTATTCATTTATTTATTAGAGTTCATCGACACTCTTGACAGCCAGGATCACCTGGTGTTAGGCAGTTTTATGGGGGAAGGAAGCCAGACTACCTGGAGAGAACCAATGACAATAGCAAATAACTGCCAGACTCTCCAATGTACTAACTCCATGCAAACATGGTTAGCATTGATTGAAGACAAGAACACCATCAACATGCAATACGCCTTAGTACAAAGTGTGACTGTGCCCCCACATGGGCAATTGGGATGATATACCTTACCCAAGGACACAGCACAGTTACCCCTGGTGGAGTTCGAGTCATGGACCTTTCAGTTTGAAGTCTGAATCCAGAACCACTGAACCACCGTGCTCCCAATTTTCCCCTGTGATTACCTTATATTATCATTGATAGAATTAATGAAAGTTGCCAGGCCACATGAGGAGAAAATGGGAGCAGGTGGTCGTGGGGGGTGGGTGGGTTTGTGGTGGATCGGGCCAGGGGATTGGGAGGGATAACATGTGTATTGTTGAGGGACTTTGTAGTTTACAAATGCATGCAGTTTCTGTTGTTTTTTTGCACATTTAATCAGTTAATGTGTAATTAATAACCACTGGTTTTGCCTGATCATTGGCAATATACCAACACAACTGCAATGAGAGTTATTGTCACCCACGGCAACTGCCATGTGACCTTGTGCAAGACCCTTCATCCGAATTGCCCATGTGGAGGTACAGTGGCTATGTGTACTAAGGCATACTGCACATCAATGGTGCACTTGTCTTCAACCAATGCTAACCCTGCTTGTGTGGAGTTAGTATGTTGGAGAGTCTGACAATTGCTTGTCACTGCTCGGTGGTTCTCTCTGGGTTCTCCAGCTTCCCTCCCCCCCCCCCCCCTCCATAAAACTCTGACAGGAGGTGACCCTGGCTGTTGGAAGTGTCATTCAACCCCAATAAATAAAAATAAATAAATACATAAATGAGAGTTATTGTCCTTGGTGATGCAACAGTGCATCCCTCTAAGTTGAAGCCTAGCTACCTCCTAATATGAGGTTGAAGCCTACTGCCTTGACTGAATAGGAAAAGCACTGTTGTTACATGCTTTTATCCAAAGTAAAATTTTGAACTACAAAGCGTTTTAATCAGAGTGAGAAATGTGAAAGAACATGCCATCTCTCATGAGTCATTACTGTATAAAGGAAGATAAAAATGTGGACATCAGAGTGCTTGGTCTGCCACTATTCGTGCGGCTTAACGGCACTATGTTAACAATTTTTTGAACGTATTACTTTATTTTTATCTGAATTAAATGTAGGGGCACATATACTGTCTCATTATGCCCCCGGAGAAGGCATTATGTTATCACCATGTCCCTCATCTGTCATCCATTGTCCATCATCCATCTGTTTACTTTTCGTATTCCGTCAATTAACTAAAGTTCTACCAACTGGATCTATACCAAACTTCATATGTGGGTTTGGTATGAGGAGTGGAAGAAGCCTCTTTATTTTGACCATGGTGTGCCAAAGGTCAAGGTCACAGTGATCTCCAGTGTTAAATACACTTGAAATTGGTTTCCACTCCATAACTAAAGTTCTGCAAGACTGATCTTGTTTTTTTGTAATTCTATCCATGATATTGCAGAAGGGGGCATATGCCACACTTTGCATTGCTCTTGTTTCCTATTAAAAAGGTCATATGAGAGGTGAGTGGATATCCTCGGTCAAATGGCTGGTTTGGTCTACAGTTTTATTTTGTGATGGTGTGGATTAAGTAAATAATGCTCATTAATGATGATTTGAAAATATAATGTTGATGGATTTGATTTGAACTGTGTTCTGTCAAGTGCATTTCAGTTGGAGATCAAGGTGACACGAGTGTTTAGTGACTAATTCACTCCTGTTTGTGAGCTGACATTTTGCAAGTGACAAATGGGACAATGTTTGTATAAATTTGCTTTGAGAAAGCTTTTTGAAAGAAGGGATAAGAAGCCCATATGTTTTTGCTTTGTCAGAATGTTCATCTTATGTTGTAAAATCATCAGTGTGGAAATAAAGAATTCCTATATGTCATGTTATTGTTTTATCGCTGTCGATGCACGGGAATAGGAACTTTTGGCCCATTTTACGAACAATCAACTGTGCAATTCAGCTGACTGTATTTGAGTGATATTGTAAAATTGTGATAGTGTGCTGTTTACTCCAGGAAAGGCCACACTACGAGCTTCCAGAAACTGTATACATTGTGAGGATTGTGAATAAGGAAGGTAATTTAATGCAAAATATAATGGGCCGTGTTAATGAGAAGCTGTGCATTTCTTGAAAAAACAATGTATTCTACCGAATAACAGTTACTGTAACAAGACCTTAAGTAGAAAACGGTATTTGCTTTCATTGCATCTTCTGGCCTCAAATCTCCATAGCAAGCAAGAGTAAATAAAATGTTTCTATTTGCAGGATAACTAAAAGAAATATTAAAAGCATGTTTTTCCTTTTTCAGTGATAGTGGTACCCTGATATAATTTCCAGGAAAGTTCCCCTCATGAGGTATTTATATGCCAAGTACTGGTATTATGAAGAGAATTACATGGGGTAATGTTTTATTTTTCATTCTTTTGTTTGACAATGTTAACTGGTATAGTTGTATGGAGAACTTTTTCTGAGAGCATTCTGGGGAATTGTGTCAGTGTCTAATCTTATCAGTTGAAATAAATTTTGACTGAACATTCTTAATTGTTACATTTGTACAGCTTCTTTCAAATGGCATATAATTCATATGGCAGCCTCTTAAATTAGGTCAGAAACTCATATGGATCTATTCTCAACCCTTTAGGAGGCACAATTCGTGCTGTGCAGGAAAATGTCATTGCACAAAATTTTATAGAAATCTTCTTTCTATTATTCATTTATTTATTAGAGTTCATCGACACTCTTGACAGCCAGGATCACCTGGTGTTAGGCAGTTTTATGGGGGAAGGAAGCCAGACTACCTGGAGAGAACCAATGACAATAGCAAATAACTGCCAGACTCTCCAATGTACTAACTCCATGCAAACATGGTTAGTATTGATTGAAGACAAGAACACCATCAACATGCAATACGCCTTAGTACAAAGTGTGACTGTGCCCCCACATGGGCAATTGGGATGATATACCTTACCCAAGGACACAGCACAGTTACCCCTGGTGGAGTTCGAGCCATGGACCTTTCAGTTTGAAGTCTGAATCCAGAACCACTGAACCACCGTGCTCCCAATTTTCCCCTGTGATTACCTTATATTATCATTGATAGAATTAATGAAAGTTGCCAGGCCACATGAGGAGAAAATGGGAGCAGGTGATCGTGGGGGGTGGGTGGGTTTGTGGTGGATCGGGCCAGGGGATTGGGGGGATAAAATGTGTATTGTTGAGGGACTTTGTAGTTTACAAATGCATGCAATTTATGTTGTTTTTTTTGCACATTTAATCAGTTAATGTGTAATTAATAACCACTGGTTTTGCCTGATCATTGGCAATATACCAACACAACTGCAATGAGAGTTATTGTCACCTACGGCAACTGCATTGTGACCTTGTGCAAGACCCTTCATCCGAATTGCCCATGTGGAGGTACAGTGGCTATGTGTACTAAGGCATACTGCACATCAATGGTGCACTTGTCTTCAACCAATGCTAACCCTGCTTGTGTGGAGTTAGTATGTTGGAGAGTCTGACAATTGCTCGTCACTGCTCGGTGGTTCTCTCTGGGTTCTCCAGCTTCCCTCCCCCGCTCCATAAAACTCTGACAGGAGGTGACCCTGGCTGTTGGAAGTGTCATTCAACCCCAATAAATAAAAATAAATAAATACATAAATGAGAGTTATTGTCCTTGGTGATGCAACAGTGCATCCCTCTAAGTTGAAGCCTAGCTACCTCCTAATATGAGGTTGAAGCCTACTGCCTTGACTGAATAGGAAATGCACTGTTGTTACATGCTTTTATCCAAAGTAAAATTTTGAACTACAAAGCGTTTTAATCAGAGTGAGAAATGTGAAAGAACATGCCATCTCTCATGAGTCATTAGTGTATAAAGGAAGATAAAAATGTGGACATCAGAGTGCTTGGTCTGCCACTATTCGTGCGGCTTAACGGCACTATGTTAACAATTTTTTGCACGTATTACTTTATTTTTATCTGAATTAAATGTAGGGGCACATATACTGTCTCATTATGCCCCCGGAGAAGGCATTATGTTATCACCATGTCCCTCATCTGTCATCCATTGTCCATCATCCATCTGTTTTCTTTTCGTATTCTGTCAGTTAACTAAAGTTCTACCAACTGGCTCTATACCAAACTTCATATGTGGGTTTGGTATGAGGAGTGGAAGAAGCCTCTTTATTTTGACCATGGTGTGCCAAAGGTCAAGGTCACAGTGATCTCCAGTGTTAAATACACTTGAAATTGGTTTCCACTCCATAACTAAAGTTCTGCAAGACTGATCTTGTTTTTTTGTAATTCTATCCATGATATTGCAGAAGAGGGCATATGCCACACTTTGCATTGCTCTTGTTTCCTATTAAAAAGGTCATATGAGAGGTGAGTGGATATCCTCGGTCAAATGGCTGGTTTGGTCTACAGTTTTATTTTGTGATGGTGTGGATTAAGTAAATAATGCTCATTAATGATGATTTGAAAATATAATGTTGATGGATTTGATTTGAACTGTGTTCTGTCAAGTGCATTTCAGTTGGAGATCAAGGTGACACGAGTGTTTAGTGACTAATTCACTCCTGTTTGTGAGCTGACATTTTGCAAGTGACAAATGGGACAATGTTTGTATAAATTTGCTTTGAGAAAGCTTTTTGAAAGAAGGGATAAGAAGCCCATATGTTTTTGCTTTGTCAGAATGTTCATCTTATGTTGTAAAATCATCAGTGTGGAAATAAAGAATTCCTATATGTCATGTTATTGTTTTATCGCTGTCGATGCACGGGAATAGGAACTTTTGGCCCATTTTACGAACAATAAACTGTGCAATTCAGGTGACTGTATTTGAGTGATATTGTAAAATTGTGATAGTGTGCTGTTTACTCCAGGAAAGGCCACACTACGAGCTTCCAGAAACTGTATACATTGTGAGGATTGTGAATGAGGGAGGTAATTTAATGCAAAATATAATGGGCCGTGTTAATGAGAAGCTGTGCATTTCTTGAAAAAACAATGTATTCTACCGAATAACAGTTACTGTAACAAGACCTTAAGTAGAAAACGGTATTTGCTTTCATTGTATCTTCTGGCCTCAAATCTCCATAGCAAGCAAGAGTAAATAAAATGTTTCTATTTGCAGGATAACTAAAAGAAATATTAAAAGCATGCTTTTCCTTTTTCAGTGATAGTGGTACCCTGATATAATTTCCAGGAAAGTTCCCCTCATGAGGTATTTATATGCCAAGTACTGGTATTATGAAGAGAATTACATGGGGTAATGTTTTATTTTTCATTCTTTTGTTTGACAATGTTAACTGGTATAGTTGTATGGAGAACTTTTTCTGAGAGCATTCTGGGGAATTGTGTCAGAGTCTAATCTTATCAGTTGAAATAAATTTTGACTGAACATTCTTAATTGTTACATTTGTACAGCTTCTTTCAAATGGCATATAATTCATATGGCAGCCTCTTAAATTAGGTCAGAAACTCATATGGATCTATTCTCAACCCTTTAGGAGGCACAATTCGTGCTGTGCAGGAAAATGTCATTGCACAAAATTTTATAGAAATCTTCTTTCTATTATTCATTTATTTATTAGAGTTCATCGACACTCTTGACAGCCAGGATCACCTGGTGTTAGGCAGTTTTATGGGGGAAGGAAGCCAGACTACCTGGAGAGAACCAATGACAATAGCAAATAACTGCCAGACTCTCCAATGTACTAACTCCATGCAAACATGGTTAGCATTGATTGAAGACAAGAACACCATCAACATGCAATACGCCTTAGTACAAAGTGTGACTGTGCCCCCACATGGGCAATTGGGATGATATACCTTACCCAAGGACACAGCACAGTTACCCCTGGTGGAGTTCGAGCCATGGACCTTTCAGTTTGAAGTCTGAATCCAGAACCACTGAACCACCGTGCTCCCAATTTTCCCCTGTGATTACCTTATATTATCATTGATAGAATTAATGAAAGTTGCCAGGCCACATGAGGAGAAAATGGGAGCAGGTGGTCGTGGGTGGTGGGTGGGTTTGTGGTGGATCGGGCCAGGGGATTGGGGGGGATAAAATGTGTATTGTTGAGGGACTTTGTAGTTTACAAATGCATGCAATTTATGTTGTTTTTTTTGCACATTTAATCAGTTAATGTGTAATTAATAACCACTGGTTTTGCCTGATCATTGGCAATATACCAACACAACTGCAATGAGAGTTATTGTCACCTACGGCAACTGCATTATGACCTTGTGCAAGACCCTTCATCCGAATTGCCCATGTGGAGGTACAGTGGCTATGTGTACTAAGGCATACTGCACATCAATGGTGCACTTGTCTTCAACCAATGCTAACCCTGCTTGTGTGGAGTTAGTATGTTGGAGAGTCTGACAATTGCTCGTCACTGCTCGGTGGTTCTCTCTGGGTTCTCCAGCTTCCCTCCCCCGCTCCATAAAACTCTGACAGGAGGTGACCCTGGCTGTTGGAAGTGTCATTCAACCCCAATAAATAAAAATAAATAAATACATAAATGAGAGTTATTGTCCTTGGTGATGCAACAGTGCATCCCTCTAAGTTGAAGCCTAGCTACCTCCTGATATGAGGTTGAAGCCTACTGCCTTGACTGAATAGGAAATGCACTGTTGTTACATGCTTTTATCCAAAGTAAAATTTTGAACTACAAAGCGTTTTAATCAGAGTGAGAAATGTGAAAGAACATGCCATCTCTCATGAGTCATTAGTGTATAAAGGAAGATAAAAATGTGGACATCAGAGTGCTTGGTCTGCCACTATTCGTGCGGCTTAACGGCACTATGTTAACAATTTTTTGCACGTATTACTTTATTTTTATCTGAATTAAATGTAGGGGCACATATACTGTCTCATTATGCCCCCGGAGAAGGCATTATGTTATCACCATGTCCCTCATCTGTCATCCATTGTCCATCATCCATCTGTTTACTTTTCGTATTCTGTCAGTTAACTAAAGTTCTACCAACTGGCTCTATACCAAACTTCATATGTGGGTTTGGTATGAGGAGTGGAAGAAGCCTCTTTATTTTGACCATGGTGTGCCAAAGGTCAAGGTCACAGTGATCTCCAGTGTTAAATACACTTGAAATTGGTTTCCACTCCATAACTAAAGTTCTGCAAGACTGATCTTGTTTTTTTGTAATTCTATCCATGATATTGCAGAAGGGGGCATATGCCACACTTTGCATTGCTCTTGTTTCCTATTAAAAAGGTCATATGAGAGGTGAGTGGATATCCTCGGTCAAATGGCTGGTTTGGTCTACAGTTTTATTTTGTGATGGTGTGGATTAAGTAAATAATGCTCATTAATGATGATTTGAAAATATAATGTTGATGGATTTGATTTGAACTGTGTTCTGTCAAGTGCATTTCAGTTGGAGATCAAGGTGACACGAGTGTTTAGTGACTAATTCACTCCTGTTTGTGAGCTGACATTTTGCAAGTGACAAATGGGACAATGTTTGTATAAATTTGCTTTGAGAAAGCTTTTTGAAAGAAGGGATAAGAAGCCCATATGTTTTTGCTTTGTCAGAATATTCATCTTATGTTGTAAAATCATCAGTGTGGAAATAAAGAATTCCTATATGTCATGTTATTGTTTTATCGCTGTCGATGCACGGGAATAGGAACTTTTGGCCCATTTTACGAACAATAAACTGTGCAATTCAGGTGACTGTATTTGAGTGATATTGTAAAATTGTGATAGTGTGCTGTTTACTCCAGGAAAGGCCACACTACGAGCTTCCAGAAACTGTATACATTGTGAGGATTGTGAATGAGGGAGGTAATTTAATGCAAAATATAATGGGCCGTGTTAATGAGAAGCTGTGCATTTCTTGAAAAAACAATGTATTCTACCGAATAACAGTTACTGTAACAAGACCTTAAGTAGAAAACGGTATTTGCTTTCATTGTATCTTCTGGCCTCAAATCTCCATAGCAAGCAAGAGTAAATAAAATGTTTCTATTTGCAGGATAACTAAAAGAAATATTAAAAGCATGTTTTTCCTTTTTCAGTGATAGTGGTACCCTGATATAATTTCCAGGAAAGTTCCCCTCATGAGGTATTTATATGCCAAGTACTGGTATTATGAAGAGAATTACATGGGGTAATGTTTTATTTTTAGCTCAACTTTGACGAAGTCAAATTTGAGCTATTGTCATGGCCTGTCGTCCGTCGTCCGTCTGTCCGTCTGTCCGTACGTCAACAATTGGCTTTGGCTCAGGCTAGAGGTCGTATTTATGAACCGATCTTTACGAAACTTCTTGTGTACCTTTGTTATGACCCTGGGATGGGAACGAGTGTTTTTAGGTGTGGTCCGAAATTCAAGATGGCTGCCAGTGGCCATTTTGTACCGATGATGCAAAAATCAGTTTTATGTACAGAACTTCTGTATGAAAGATCTGATTTGAATAAAGTTTTGTATAAATATTTAGTACCATGGGATACATCACATATAATACGGGTTTTTTTCTCGTGCGTAAATTATGCAAATTAGACTGACTTTGATTTATTTAGTGTTACTTTCAGAGCTGTAAGTGCCAAGCTGCTATGGCTCGGGCTAGAGGCCGTATTTATGAACCGATCTTTACGAAACTTCTTGGGTACTTTTGTTATGACCGTGGGACGAGATCGAGTGTTTTTGGGTGCGGTCCGAAATTCAAGATGGCTGCCAGCTGCCATTTTGTACCGACGATGCAGAAATCTGTTTTTTGTACAGAACTTCCATATGAAAGCTCTGATTTGAATAATTTTTTGTATGAATGTTTAGTACCATGGGATACATCACATATAATACGGGTTTTTTTCTCGTACGTAAATTGTGAAAATTAGACTAATTTTGATGTTTTTTGGGGTTACTTTCAGCACTGTAAGTGCAAATGCCAATACGGCTCGGGCTAGAGGCCGTATTTATGAACCGATCTTTACGAAACTTCTTGGGTACCTTTGGTATCACCGTGGGACGAGAACGAGTGTTTTGGGGTCCGGTCCGAAATTCAAGATGGCCGATGGCAGCCATTTTGTACAAAATTAGGTGCAATCAGATTTTTGCACAGAACTTCCATATGAAAGCCCTGATTTGAATAATTTTTTTGTGAGAATGTTTAGTACCATGGGATGCATCACATATAATACAGGTTTTTTTCTCGTGCAGAAATTATGCAAATTAGATGAACTTTGATTTTTTCAGTGCGACTTACACACAGTAAGTACACATGTCAATACAGCTCAGACTAGAGTCTGTATTTATGAACTGATCTTCACGAAATGTCTTGGGTACCTTTGTTATCACCTTGGGACGAGAACGAGTGTTTCTGGGTGTGGTCTAAAATTCAAGATGGCTGCTAGTGGCCATTTTGTACCGAAATTAGGTCTAATCAGTTTTTTGTACACAACTTCTATACAGCTCAGACTAGAGGCCATATTTATGAACCAATCTTTACAAAACTTCTTGGGTACCTTTGTTATCACCGTGGGATGAGAGCGAGTGTTTTTGGGTGTGGTCCGAAATTCAAGATGGCCACCAGCAGCCATTTTGTACCAAAATTAGTGCAATCAGTCTTTTGTATAGAACTTCTGTATGAAAGTTCTGATTTTAATAAATTTTTGTATGAATGTTTAGTAACATGGAATACATCACATATTGTAAGGGGGGTTTTTTCGTGCAGAAATTATGCAAATTAGATGAACTTTGATTTATTCAGTGCTACTTACTCAATGTAAGCACACATGTCAATACGGCTCAGGGTAGAGGCTGTATTTATGAACCGATCTTCACAAAACTTCTTGGGTACCTTTGTTATTTCCTTGGGATGAGAATGAGTGTTTCTGGGTACGGTCCAAAATTCAAGATGGCTGCCAGTGGCCATTTTGTACCGAAATTAGGTCCAATCAGTTTTTTGTCACAAGTTCTATACAGCTTGTATTTATGAACTGATCTTCACAAAACTTCTTGAGTACTTTTGTTTTCACCTTGGGACAGGAACGAGTGTGTTTTGGGGTGCCTTTGTTATCACTGTGCTATGAGAACAAATATTTTGGGGTTCAGTCAGACCCACTCTGGGACTCAAAGATTTTTTCTAGTTCAGCATCTGACTGTCACCCACCTTTACAATACTTTACCTATACATTTGTTACAGGCAACGGTCAGTATTTATGTACAGACCGTTACAATACTTTATATGTACCTTTGTTATCAGGTCATTACCTAGATGTTTGTCATTGCTGTGTCACATACTATACATGTACATGTCTTTGTCTTGACAAGTTGAGCTACAGTGTCATTGACACATTCATTCATTCTTTTGTTTGACAATGTTAACTGGTATAGTTGTATGGAGAACTTTTTCTGAGAGCATTCTGGGGAATTGTGTCAGAGTCTAATCTTATCAGTTGAAATAAATTTTGACTGAACATTCTTAATTGTTAAATTTGTACAGCTTCTTTCAAATGGCATATAATTCATATGGCAGCCTCTTAAATTAGGTCAGAAACTCATATGGATCTATTCTCAACCCTTTAGGAGGCACAATTCGTGCTGTGCAGGAAAATGTCATTGCACAAAATTTTATAGAAATCTTCTTTCTATTATTCATTTATTTATTAGAGTTCATCGACACTCTTGACAGCCAGGATCACCTGGTGTTAGGCAGTTTTATGGGGGAAGGAAGCCAGACTACCTGGAGAGAACCAATGACAATAGCAAATAACTGCCAGACTCTCCAATGTACTAACTCCATGCAAACATGGTTAGCATTGATTGAAGACAAGAGCACCATCAACATGCAATACGCCTTAGTACAAAGTGTGACTGTGCCCCCACATGGGCAATTGGGATGATATACCTTACCCAAGGACACAGCACAGTTACCCCTGGTGGAGTTCGAGCCATGGACCTTTCAGTTTGAAGTCTGAATCCAGAACCACTGAACCACCGTGCTCCCAATTTTCCCCTGTGATTACCTTATATTATCATTGATAGAATTAATGAAAGTTGCCAGGCCACATGAGGAGAAAATGGGAGCAGGTGGTCGTGGGGGTGGGTGGGTTTGTGGTGGATCGGGCCAGGGGATTGGGGGGATAAAATGTGTATTGTTGAGGGACATTGTAGTTTACAAATGCATGCAGTTTCTGTTGTTTTTTTTGCACATTTAATCAGTTAATGTGTAATTAATAACCACTGGTTTTGCCTGATCATTGGCAATATACCAACACAACTGCAATCAGAGTTATTGTCACCTACGGCAACTGCCATGTGACCTTGTGCAAGACCCTTCATCCGAATTGCCCATGTGGAGGTACAGTGGCTATGTGTACTAAGGCATACTGCACATCAATGGTGCACTTGTCTTCAACCAATGCTAACCCTGCTTGTGTGGAGTTAGTATGTTGGAGAGTCTGACAATTGCTTGTCACTGCTCAGTGGTTCTCTCTGGGTTCTCCAGCTTCCCTCCCCCCCTCCATAAAACTCTGACAGGAGGTGACCCTGGCTGTTGGAAGTGTCATTCAACCCCAATAAATAAAAATAAATAAATACATAAATGAGAGTTATTGTCCTTGGTGATGCAACAGTGCATCCCTCTAAGTTGAAGCCTAGCTACCTCCTAATATGAGGTTGAAGCCTACTGCCTTGACTGAATAGGAAAAGCACTGTTGTTACATCCTTTTATCCAAAGTAAAATTTTGAACAACAAAGCATTTTAATCAGAGTGCGAAATGTGAAAGAACATGCCATCTCTCATGAGTCATTAGTGTATAAAGGAACATAAAAATGTGGACATCAAAGTGCTTGGTCTGCCACTATTCGTGCGGCTTAACGGCACTATGTTAACAATTTTTTGCACGTATTACTTTATTTTTATCTGAATTAAATGTAGGGGCACATATACTGTCTCATTATGCCCCCGGAGAAGGCATTATGTTATCACCATGTCCCTCATCTGTCATCCATTGTCCATCATCCATCTGTTTACTTTTCGTATTCTGTCAGTTAACTAAAGTTCTACCAACTGGCTCTATACCAAACTTCATATGTGGGTTTGGTATGAGGAGTGGAAGAAGCCTCTTTATTTTGACCATGGTGTGCCAAAGGTCAAGGTCACAGTGATCTCCAGTGTTAAATACACTTGAAATTGGTTTCCACTCCATAACTAAAGTTCTGCAAGACTGATCTTGTTTTTTTGTAATTCTATCCATGATATTGCAGAAGGGGGCATATGCCACACTTTGCATTGCTCTTGTTTCCTATTAAAAAGGTCATATGAGAGGTGAGTGGATATCCTCGGTCAAATGGCTGGTTTGGTCTACAGTTTTATTTTGTGATGGTGTGGATTAAGTAAATAATGCTCATTAATGATGATTTGAAAATATAATGTTGATGGATTTGATTTGAACTGTGTTCTGTCAAGTGCATTTCAGTTGGAGATCAAGGTGACACGAGTGTTTAGTGACTAATTCACTCCTGTTTGTGAGCTGACATTTTGCAAGTGACAAATGGGACAATGTTTGTATAAATTTGCTTTGAGAAAGCTTTTTGAAAGAAGGGATAAGAAGCCCATATGTTTTTGCTTTGTCAGAATGTTCATCTTATGTTGTAAAATCATCAGTGTGGAAATAAAGAATTCCTATATGTCATGTTATTGTTTTATCGCTGTCGATGCACGGGAATAGGAACTTTTGGCCCATTTTACGAACAATAAACTGTGCAATTCAGCTGACTGTATTTGAGTGATATTGTAAAATTGTGATAGTGTGCTGTTTACTCCAGGAAAGGCCACACTACGAGCTTCCAGAAACTGTATACATTGTGAGGATTGTGAATGAGGGAGGTAATTTAATGCAAAATATAATGGGCTGTGTTAATGAGAAGCTGTGCATTTCTTGAAAAAACAATGTATTCTACCGAATAACAGTTACTGTAACAAGACCTTAAGTAGAAAATGGTATTTGCTTTCATTGTATCTTCTGGCCTCAAATCTCCATAGCAAGCAAGAGTAAATAAAATGTTTCTATTTGCAGGATAACTAAAAGAAATATTAAAAGCATGTTTTTCCTTTTTCAGTGATAGTGGTACCCTGATATAATTTCCAGGAAAGTTCCCCTCATGAGGTATTTATATGCCAAGTACTGGTATTATGAAGAGAATTACATGGGGTAATGTTTTATTTTTAGCTCAACTTTGACGAAGTCAAATTTGAGCTATTGTCATGGCCTGTCGTCCGTCGTCCGTCTGTCCGTCTGTCCGTACGTCAACAATTGGCTATGGCTCGGGCTAGAGGTCGTATTTATGAACCGATCTTTACGAAACTTCTTGTGTACCTTTGTTATGACCCTGGGATGGGAACGAGTGTTTTTAGGTGTGGTCCGAAATTCAAGATGGCTGCCAGTGGCCATTTTGTACCGATGATGCAAAAATCAGTTTTATGTACAGAACTTCTGTATGAAAGATCTGATTTGAATAAAGTTTTGTATAAATATTTAGTACCATGGGATACATCACATATAATACGGGTTTTTTTCTCGTGCGTAAATTATGCAAATTAGACTGACTTTGATTTATTTAGTGTTACTTTCAGAGCTGTAAGTGCCAAGCTGCTATGGCTCGGGCTAGAGGCCGTATTTATGAACCGATCTTTACGAAACTTCTTGGGTACCTTTGTTATGACTGTGGGACGAGAACGAGTGTTTTTGGGTGCGGTCCGAAATTCAAGATGGCTGCCAGCTGCCATTTTGTACCGACGATGCAGAAATCTGTTTTTTGTACAGAACTTCCATATGAAAGCTCTGATTTGAATAATTTTTTGTATGAATGTTTAGTACCATGGGATACATCACATATAATACGGGTTTTTTTCTCGTACGTAAATTGTGAAAATTAGACTAATTTTGATGTTTTTTGGGGTTACTTTCAGCACTGTAAGTGCAAATGCCAATACGGCTCGGGCTAGAGGCCGTATTTATGAACCGATCTTTACGAAACTTCTTGGGTACCTTTGGTATCACCGTGGGACGAGAACGAGTGTTTTGGGGTCCGGTCCAAAATTCAAGATGGCCGATGGCAGTCATTTTGTACAAAATTAGGTGCAATCAGATTTTTGCACAGAACTTCCATATGAAAGCCCTGATTTGAATAATTTTTTTGTGTGAATGTTTAGTACCATGGGATGCATCACATATAATACAGGTTTTTTTCTCGTGCAGAAATTATGCAAATTAGATGAACTTTGATTTTTTCAGTGCGACTTACACACAGTAAGTACACATGTCAATACAGCTCAGACTAGAGTCTGTATTTATGAACTGATCTTCACGAAATGTCTTGGGTACCTTTGTTATCACCTTGGGACGAGAACGAGTGTTTCTGGGTGCGGTCTAAAATTCAAGATGGCTGCTAGTGGCCATTTTGTACCGAAATTAGGTCTAATCAGTTTTTTGTTCACAACTTCTATACAGCTCAGACTAGAGGCCATATTTATGAACCAATCTTTACGAAACTTCTTGGGTACCTTTGTTATCACCGTGGGATGAGAGCGAGTGTTTTTGGGTGTGGTCCGAAATTCAAGATGGCCACCAGCAGCCATTTTGTACCAAAATTAGTGCAATCAGTCTTTTGTATAGAACTTCTGTATGAAAGTTCTGATTTTAATAAATTTTTGTATGAATGTTTAGTAACATGGAATACATCACATATTGTAAGGGGGGTTTTTTTGTGCAGAAATTATGCAAATTAGATGAACTTTGATTTATTCAGTGCTACTTACTCAATGTAAGCACACATGTCAATACGGCTCAGGGTAGAGGCTGTATTTATGAACTGATCTTCACAAAACTTCTTGGGTACCTTTGTTATTTCCTTGGGATGAGAATGAGTGTTTCTGGGTACGGTCCAAAATTCAAGATGGCTGCCAGTGGCCATTTTGTACCGAAATTAGGTCCAATCAGTTTTTTGTCACAAGTTCTATACAGCTCGTATTTATGAACTGATCTTCACAAAACTTCTTGAGTACTTTTGTTTTCACCTTGGGACAGGAACGAGTGTGTTTTGGGGTGCCTTTGTTATCACTGTGCTATGAGAACAAATATTTTGGGGTTCAGTCAGACCCACTCTGGGACTCAAAGATTTTTTCTAGTTCAGCATCTGACTGTCACCCACCTTTACAATACTTTACCTATACATTTGTTACAGGCAACGGTCAGTATTTATGTACAGACCGTTACAATACTTTATATGTACCTTTGTTATCAGGTCATTACCTAGATGTTTGTCATTGCTGTGTCACATACTATACATGTACATGTCTTTGTCTTGACAAGTTGAGCTACAGTGTCATTGACACATTCATTCATTCTTTTGTTTGACAATGTTAACTGGTATAGTTGTATGGAGAACTTTTTCTGAGAGCATTCTGGGGAATTGTGTCAGAGTCTAATCTTATCAGTTGAAATAAATTTTGACTGAACATTCTTAATTGTTAAATTTGTAAAGCTTCTTTCAAATGGCATATAATTCATATGGCAGCCTCTTAAATTAGGTCAGAAACTCATATGGATCTATTCTCAACCCTTTAGGAGGCACAATTCGTGCTGTGCAGGAAAATGTCATTGCACAAAATTTTATAGAAATCTTCTTTCTATTATTCATTTATTTATTAGAGTTCATCGACACTCTTGACAGCCAGGATCACCTGGTGTTAGGCAGTTTTATGGGGGAAGGAAGCCAGACTACCTGGAGAGAACCAATGACAATAGCAAATAACTGCCAGACTCTCCAATGTACTAACTCCATGCAAACATGGTTAGCATTGATTGAAGACGAGCACCATCAACATGCAATACGCCTTAGTACAAAGTGTGACTGTGCCCCCACATGGGCAATTGGGATGATATACCTTACCCAAGGACACAGCACAGTTACCCCTGGTGGAGTTCGAGCCATGGACCTTTCAGTTTGAAGTCTGAATCCAGAACCACTGAACCACCGTGCTCCCAATTTTCCCCTGTGATTACCTTATATTATCATTGATAGAATTAATGAAAGTTGCCAGGCCACATGAGGAGAAAATGGGAGCAGGTGGTCGTGGGGGTGGGTGGGTTTGTGGTGGATCGGGCCAGGGGATTGGGGGGGATAAAATGTGTATTGTTGAGGGACTTTGTAGTTTACAAATGCATGCAGTTTCTGTTGTTTTTTTTGCACATTTAATCAGTTAATGTGTAATTAATAACCACTGGTTTTGCCTGATCATTGGCAATATACCAACACAACTGCAATCAGAGTTATTGTCACCTACGGCAACTGCCATGTGACCTTGTGCAAGACCCTTCATCCGAATTGCCCATGTGGAGGTACAGTGGCTATGTGTACTAAGGCATACTGCACATCAATGGTGCACTTGTCTTCAACCAATGCTAACCCTGCTTGTGTGGAGTTAGTATGTTGGAGAGTCTGACAATTGCTTGTCACTGCTCAGTGGTTCTCTCTGGGTTCTCCAGCTTCCCTCCCCCCCTCCATAAAACTCTGACAGGAGGTGACCCTGGCTGTTGGAAGTGTCATTCAACCCCAATAAATAAAAATAAATAAATACATAAATGAGAGTTATTGTCCTTGGTGATGCAACAGTGCATCCCTCTAAGTTGAAGCCTAGCTACCTCCTAATATGAGGTTGAAGCCTACTGCCTTGACTGAATAGGAAAAGCACTGTTGTTACATGCTTTTATCCAAAGTAAAATTTTGAACAACAAAGCATTTTAATCAGAGTGCGAAATGTGAAAGAACATGCCATCTCTCATGAGTCATTAGTGTATAAAGGAACATAAAAATGTGGACATCAAAGTGCTTGGTCTGCCACTATTCGTGCGGCTTAACGGCACTATGTTAACAATTTTTTGCACGTATTACTTTATTTTTATCTGAATTAAATGTAGGTGCACATATACATCTCATTATGCCCCCGGAGAAGGCATTATGTTATCACCATGTCCCTCATCTGTCATCCATTGTCCATCATCCATCTGTTTACTTTTCGTATTCCATCAATTGACTAAAGTTCTACCAACTGGATCTATACCAAACTTCATATGTGGGTTTGGTATGAGGAGTGGAAGAAGCCTCTTTATTTTGACCATGGTGTGCCAAAGGTCAAGGTCACAGTGATCTCCAGTGTTAAATACACTTGAAATTGGTTTCCACTCCATAACTAAAGTTCTGCAAGACTGATCTTGTTTTTTTGTAATTCTATCCATGATATTGCAGAAGGGGGCATATGCCACACTTTGCATTGCTCTTGTTTCCTATTAAAAAGGTCATATGAGAGGTGAGTGGATATCCTCGGTCAAATGGCTGGTTTGGTCTACAGTTTTATTTTGTGATGGTGTGGATTAAGTAAATAATGCTCATTAATGCTGATTTGAAAATATAATGTTGATGGATTTGATTTGAACTGTGTTCTGTCAAGTGCATTTCAGTTGGAGATCAAGGTGACACGAGTGTTTAGTGACTAATTCACTCCTGTTTGTGAGCTGACATTTTGCAAGTGACAAATGGGACAATGTTTGTATAAATTTGCTTTGAGAAAGCTTTTTGAAAGAAGGGATAAGAAGCCCATATGTTTTTGCTTTGTCAGAATGTTCATCTTATGTTGTAAAATCATCAGTGTGGAAATAAAGAATTCCTATATGTCATGTTATTGTTTTATCGCTGTCGATGCATGGGAATAGGAACTTTTGGCCCATTTTACGAACAATCAACTGTGCAATTCAGCTGACTGTATTTGAGTGATATTGTAAAATTGTGATAGTGTGCTGTTTACTCCAGGAAAGGCCACACTACGAGCTTCCAGAAACTGTATACATTGTGAGGATTGTGAATAAGGAAGGTAATTTAATGCAAAATAAAATGGGCCATGTTAATGAGAAGCTGTGCATTTCTTGAAAAAACAATGTATTCTACCGAATAACAGTTACTGTAACAAGACCTTAAGTAGAAAACGGTATTTGCTTTCATTGCATCTTCTGGCCTCAAATCTCCATAGCAAGCAAGAGTAAATAAAATGTTTCTATTTGCAGGATAACTAAAAGAAATATTAAAAGCATGTTTTTCCTTTTTCAGTGATAGTGGTACCCTGATATAATTTCCAGGAAAGTTCCCCTCATGATGTATTTATATGCCAAGTACTGGTATTATGAAGAGAATTACATGGGGTAATGTTTTATTTTTCATTCTTTTGTTTGACAATGTTAACTGGTATAGTTGTATGGAGAACTTTTTCTGAGAGCATTCTGGGGAATTGTGTCAGAGTCTAATCTTATCAGTTGAAATAAATTTTGACTGAACATTCTTAATTGTTACATTTGTACAGCTTCTTTCAAATGGCATATAATTCATATGGCAGCCTCTTAAATTAGGTCAGAAACTCATATGGATCTATTCTCAACCCTTTAGGAGGCACAATTCGTGCTGTGCAGGAAAATGTCATTGCACAAAATTTTATAGAAATCTTCTCATTTATTTATTAGAGTTCATCGACACTCTTGACAGCCAGGATCACCTGGTGTTAGGCAGTTTTATGGGGGAAGGAAGCCAGACTACCTGGAGAGAACCAATGACAATAGCAAATAACTGCCAGACTCTCCAATGTACTAACTCCATGCAAACATGGTTAGCATTGATTGAAGACAAGAACACCATCAACATGCAATACGCCTTAGTACAAAGTGTGACTGTGCCCCCACATGGGCAATTGGGATGATATACCTTACCCAAGGACACAGCACAGTTACCCCTGGTGGAGTTCGAGCCATGGACCTTTCAGTTTGAAGTCTGAATCCAGAACCACTGAACCACCGTGCTCCCAATTTTCCCCTGTGATTACCTTATATTATCATTGATAGAATTAATGAAAGTTGCCAGGCCACCTGAGGAGAAAATGGGAGCAGGTGGTCGTGGGGGTGGGTGGGTTTGTGGTGGATCGGGCCAGGGGATTGGGGGGATAAAATGTGTATTGTTGAGGGACTTTGTAGTTTACAAATGCATGCAATTTCTGTTGTTTTTTTTGCACATTTAATCAGTTAATGTGTAATTAATAACCACTGGTTTTGCCTGATCATTGGCAATATACCAACACAACTGCAATGAGAGTTATTGTCACCTACGGCAACTGCATTGTGACCTTGTGCAAGACCCTTCATCCGAATTGCCCATGTGGAGGTACAGTGGCTATGTGTACTAAGGCATACTGCACATCAATGGTGCACTTGTCTTCAACCAATGCTAACCCTGCTTGTGTGGAGTTAGTATGTTGGAGAGTCTGACAATTGCTTGTCACTGCTCGGTGGTTCTCTCTGGGTTCTCCAGCCTCACTCCCCCCCCCCCCTCCATAAAACTCTGACAGGAGGTGACCCTGGCTGTTGGAAGTGTCATTCAACCCCAATAAATAAAAATAAATACATAAATGAGAGTTATTGTCCTTGGTGATGCAACAGCGCATCCCTCTATGTTGAAGACTAGCTACCTCCTAATATGAGGTTGAAGCCTACTGCCTTGACTGAATAGGAAAAGCACTGTTGTTACATGCTTTTATCCAAAGTAAAATTTTGAACAACAAAGCATTTTAATCAGAGTGCGAAATGTGAAAGAACATGCCATCTCTCATGAGTCATTAGTGTATAAAGGAACATAAAAATGTGGACATCAGAGTGCTTGGTCTGCCACTATTCGTGCGGCTTAACGGCACTATGTTAACAATTTTTTGCACGTATTACTTTATTTTTATCTGAATTAAATGTAGGGGCACATATACTGTCTCATTATGCCCCCGGAGAAGGCATTATGTTATCACCATGTCCCTCATCTGTCATCCATTGTCCATCATCCATCTGTTTACTTTTCGTATTCCGTCAATTAACTAAAGTTCTACCAACTGGATCTATACCAAACTTCATATGTGGGTTTGGTATGAGGAGTGGAAGAAGCCTCTTTATTTTGACCATGGTGTGCCAAAGGTCAAGGTCACAGTGACCTCCAGTGTTAAATACACTTGAAATTGGTTTCCACTCCATAACTAAAGTTCTGCAAGACTGATCTTGTTTTTTTGTAATTCTATCCATGATATTGCAGAAGGGGGCATATGCCACACTTTGCATTGCTCTTGTTTCCTATTAAAAAGGTCATATGAGAGGTGAGTGGATATCCTCGGTCAAATGGCTGGTTTGGTCTACAGTTTTATTTTGTGATGGTGTGGATTAAGTAAATAATGCTCATTAATGCTGATTTGAAAATATAATGTTGATGGATTTGATTTGAACTGTGTTCTGTGAAGTGCATTTCAGTTGGAGATCAAGGTGACACGAGTGTTTAGTGACTAATTCACTCCTGTTTGTGAGCTGACATTTTGCAAGTGACAAATGGGACAATGTTTGTATAAATTTGCTTTGAGAAAGCTTTTTGAAAGAAGGGATAAGAAGCCCATATGTTTTTGTTTTGTCAGAATGTTCATCTTATGTTGTAAAATCATCAGTGTGGAAATAAAGAATTCCTATATGTCATGTTATTGTTTTATCACTGTCGATGCACGGGAATAGGAACTTTTGGCCCATTTTACGAACAATCAACTGTGCAATTCAGCTGACTGTATTTGAGTGATATTGTAAAATTGTGATAGTGTGCTGTTTACTCCAGGAAAGGCCACACTACGAGCTTCCAGAAACTGTATACATTGTGAGGATTGTGAATAAGGAAGGTAATTTAATGCAAAATATAATGGGCCATGTTAATGAGAAGCTGTGCATTTCTTGAAAAAAACAATGTATTCTACCGAATAACAGTTACTGTAACAAGACCTTAAGTAGAAAACGGTATTTGCTTTCATTGCATCTTCTGGCCTCAAATCTCCATAGCAAGCAAGAGTAAATAAAATGTTTCTATTTGCAGGATAACTAAAAGAAATATTAAAAGCATGTTTTTCCTTTTTCAGTGATAGTGGTACCCTGATATAATTTCCAGGAAAGTTCCCCTCATGAGGTATTTATATGCCAAGTACTGGTATTATGAAGAGAATTACATGGGGTAATGTTTTATTTTTCATTCTTTTGTTTGACAATGTTAACTGGTATAGTTGTATGGAGAACTTTTTCTGAGAGCATTCTGGGGAATTGTGTCAGAGTCTAATCTTATCAGTTGAAATAAATTTTGACTGAACATTCTTAATTGTTACATTTGTACAGCTTCTTTCAAATGGCATATAATTCATATGGCAGCCTCTTAAATTAGGTCAGAAACTCATATGGATCTATTCTCAACCCTTTAGGAGGCACAATTCGTGCTGTGCAGGAAAATGTCATTGCACAAAATTTTATAGAAATCTTCTTTCTATTATTCATTTATTTATTAGAGTTCATCGACACTCTTGACAGCCAGGATCACCTGGTGTTAGGCAGTTTTATGGGGGAAGGAAGCCAGACTACCTGGAGAGAACCAATGACAATAGCAAATAACTGCCAGACTCTCCAATGTACTAACTCCATGCAAACATGGTTAGCATTGATTGAAGACAAGAACACCATCAACATGCAATACGCCTTAGTACAAAGTGTGACTGTGCCCCCACATGGGCAATTGGGATGATATACCTTACCCAAGGACACAGCACAGTTACCCCTGGTGGAGTTCGAGTCATGGACCTTTCAGTTTGAAGTCTGAATCCAGAACCACTGAACCACCGTGCTCCCAATTTTCCCCTGTGATTACCTTATATTATCATTGATAGAATTAATGAAAGTTGCCAGGCCACATGAGGAGAAAATGGGAGCAGGTGGTCGTAGGGGGTGGGTGGGTTTGTGGTGGATCGGGCCAGGGGATTGGGAGGGATAACATGTGTATTGTTGAGGGACTTTGTAGTTTACAAATGCATGCAGTTTCTGTTGTTTTTTTGCACATTTAATCAGTTAATGTGTAATTAATAACCACTGGTTTTGCCTGATCATTGGCAATATACCAACACAACTGCAATGAGAGTTATTGTCACCCACGGCAACTGCCATGTGACCTTGTGCAAGACCCTTCATCCGAATTGCCCATGTGGAGGTACAGTGGCTATGTGTACTAAGGCATACTGCACATCAATGGTGCACTTGTCTTCAACCAATGCTAACCCTGCTTGTGTGGAGTTAGTATGTTGGAGAGTCTGACAATTGCTTGTCACTGCTCGGTGGTTCTCTCTGGGTTCTCCAGCTTCCCTCCCCCCCCCCTCCATAAAACTCTGACAGGAGGTGACCCTGGCTGTTGGAAGTGTCATTCAACCCCAATAAATAAAAATAAATAAATACATAAATGAGAGTTATTGTCCTTGGTGATGCAACAGTGCATCCCTCTAAGTTGAAGCCTAGCTACCTCCTAATATGAGGTTGAAGCCTACTGCCTTGACTGAATAGGAAAAGCACTGTTGTTACATGCTTTTATCCAAAGTAAAATTTTGAACTACAAAGCGTTTTAATCAGAGTGAGAAATGTGAAAGAACATGCCATCTCTCATGAGTCATTACTGTATAAAGGAACATAAAATGTGGACATCAGAGTGCTTGGTCTGCCACTATTCGTGCGGCTTAACGGCACTATGTTAACAATTTTTTGAACGTATTACTTTATTTTTATCTGAATTAAATGTAGGGGCACATATACTGTCTCATTATGCCCCCGGAGAAGGCATTATGTTATCACCATGTCCCTCATCTGTCATCCATTGTCCATCATCCATCTGTTTACTTTTCGTATTCCGTCAATTAACTAAAGTTCTACCAACTGGATCTATACCAAACTTCATATGTGGGTTTGGTATGAGGAGTGGAAGAAGCCTCTTTATTTTGACCATGGTGTGCCAAAGGTCAAGGTCACAGTGATCTCCAGTGTTAAATACACTTGAAATTGGTTTCCACTCCATAACTAAAGTTCTGCAAGACTGATCTTGTTTTTTTGTAATTCTATCCATGATATTGCAGAAGGGGGCATATGCCACACTTTGCATTGCTCTTGTTTCCTATTAAAAAGGTCATATGAGAGGTGAGTGGATATCCTCGGTCAAATGGCTGGTTTGGTCTACAGTTTTATTTTGTGATGGTGTGGATTAAGTAAATAATGCTCATTAATGATGATTTGAAAATATAATGTTGATGGATTTGATTTGAACTGTGTTCTGTCAAGTGCATTTCAGTTGGAGATCAAGGTGACACGAGTGTTTAGTGACTAATTCACTCCTGTTTGTGAGCTGACATTTTGCAAGTGACAAATGGGACAATGTTTGTATAAATTTGCTTTGAGAAAGCTTTTTGAAAGAAGGGATAAGAAGCCCATATGTTTTTGCTTTGTCAGAATGTTCATCTTATGTTGTAAAATCATCAGTGTGGAAATAAAGAATTCCTATATGTCATGTTATTGTTTTATCGCTGTCGATGCACGGGAATAGGAACTTTTGGCCCATTTTACGAACAATCAACTGTGCAATTCAGCTGACTGTATTTGAGTGATATTGTAAAATTGTGATAGTGTGCTGTTTACTCCAGGAAAGGCCACACTACGAGCTTCCAGAAACTGTATACATTGTGAGGATTGTGAATAAGGAAGGTAATTTAATGCAAAATATAATGGGCCGTGTTAATGAGAAGCTGTGCATTTCTTGAAAAAACAATGTATTCTACCGAATAACAGTTACTGTAACAAGACCTTAAGTAGAAAACGGTATTTGCTTTCATTGCATCTTCTGGCCTCAAATCTCCATAGCAAGCAAGAGTAAATAAAATGTTTCTATTTGCAGGATAACTAAAAGAAATATTAAAAGCATGTTTTTCCTTTTTCAGTGATAGTGGTACCCTGATATAATTTCCAGGAAAGTTCCCCTCATGAGGTATTTATATGCCAAGTACTGGTATTATGAAGAGAATTACATGGGGTAATGTTTTATTTTTCATTCTTTTGTTTGACAATGTTAACTGGTATAGTTGTATGGAGAACTTTTTCTGAGAGCATTCTGGGGAATTGTGTCAGTGTCTAATCTTATCAGTTGAAATAAATTTTGACTGAACATTCTTAATTGTTACATTTGTACAGCTTCTTTCAAATGGCATATAATTCATATGGCAGCCTCTTAAATTAGGTCAGAAACTCATATGGATCTATTCTCAACCCTTTAGGAGGCACAATTCGTGCTGTGCAGGAAAATGTCATTGCACAAAATTTTATAGAAATCTTCTTTCTATTATTCATTTATTTATTAGAGTTCATCGACACTCTTGACAGCCAGGATCACCTGGTGTTAGGCAGTTTTATGGGGGAAGGAAGCCAGACTACCTGGAGAGAACCAATGACAATAGCAAATAACTGCCAGACTCTCCAATGTACTAACTCCATGCAAACATGGTTAGTATTGATTGAAGACAAGAACACCATCAACATGCAATACGCCTTAGTACAAAGTGTGACTGTGCCCCCACATGGGCAATTGGGATGATATACCTTACCCAAGGACACAGCACAGTTACCCCTGGTGGAGTTCGAGCCATGGACCTTTCAGTTTGAAGTCTGAATCCAGAACCACTGAACCACCGTGCTCCCAATTTTCCCCTGTGATTACCTTATATTATCATTGATAGAATTAATGAAAGTTGCCAGGCCACATGAGGAGAAAATGGGAGCAGGTGATCGTGGGGGGTGGGTGGGTTTGTGGTGGATCGGGCCAGGGGATTGGGGGGATAAAATGTGTATTGTTGAGGGACTTTGTAGTTTACAAATGCATGCAATTTATGTTGTTTTTTTTGCACATTTAATCAGTTAATGTGTAATTAATAACCACTGGTTTTGCCTGATCATTGGCAATATACCA
Organism: Pictodentalium vernedei; assembly: GCA_031216915.1. Taxonomy (NCBI): domain Eukaryota; kingdom Metazoa; phylum Mollusca; class Scaphopoda; order Dentaliida; family Dentaliidae; genus Pictodentalium; species Pictodentalium vernedei. The sequence continues at coordinate 426,491,440 of CM062292.1, forward strand.
ACACAACTGCAATGAGAGTTTTTGTCACCTACGGCAACTGCATTGTGACCTTGTGCAAGACCCTTCATCCGAATTGCCCATGTGGAGGTACAGTGGCTATGTGTACTAAGGCATACTGCACATCAATGGTGCACTTGTCTTCAACCAATGCTAACCCTGCTTGTGTGGAGTTAGTATGTTGGAGAGTCTGACAATTGCTCGTCACTGCTCGGTGGTTCTCTCTGGGTTCTCCAGCTTCCCTCCCCCGCTCCATAAAACTCTGACAGGAGGTGACCCTGGCTGTTGGAAGTGTCATTCAACCCCAATAAATAAAAATAAATAAATACATAAATGAGAGTTATTGTCCTTGGTGATGCAACAGTGCATCCCTCTAAGTTAAAGCCTAGCTACCTCCTAATATGAGGTTGAAGCCTACTGCCTTGACTGAATAGGAAATGCACTGTTGTTACATGCTTTTATCCAAAGTAAAATTTTGAACTACAAAGCGTTTTAATCAGAGTGAGAAATGTGAAAGAACATGCCATCTCTCATGAGTCATTAGTGTATAAAGGAAGATAAAAATGTGGACATCAGAGTGCTTGGTCTGCCACTATTCGTGCGGCTTAACGGCACTATGTTAACAATTTTTTGCACGTATTACTTTATTTTTATCTGAATTAAATGTAGGGGCACATATACTGTCTCATTATGCCCCCGGAGAAGGCATTATGTTATCACCATGTCCCTCATCTGTCATCCATTGTCCATCATCCATCTGTTTTCTTTTCGTATTCTGTCAGTTAACTAAAGTTCTACCAACTGGCTCTATACCAAACTTCATATGTGGGTTTGGTATGAGGAGTGGAAGAAGCCTCTTTATTTTGACCATGGTGTGCCAAAGGTCAAGGTCACAGTGATCTCCAGTGTTAAATACACTTGAAATTGGTTTCCACTCCATAACTAAAGTTCTGCAAGACTGATCTTGTTTTTTTGTAATTCTATCCATGATATTGCAGAAGAGGGCATATGCCACACTTTGCATTGCTCTTGTTTCCTATTAAAAAGGTCATATGAGAGGTGAGTGGATATCCTCGGTCAAATGGCTGGTTTGGTCTACAGTTTTATTTTGTGATGGTGTGGATTAAGTAAATAATGCTCATTAATGATGATTTGAAAATATAATGTTGATGGATTTGATTTGAACTGTGTTCTGTCAAGTGCATTTCAGTTGGAGATCAAGGTGACACGAGTGTTTAGTGACTAATTCACTCCTGTTTGTGAGCTGACATTTTGCAAGTGACAAATGGGACAATGTTTGTATAAATTTGCTTTGAGAAAGCTTTTTGAAAGAAGGGATAAGAAGCCCATATGTTTTTGCTTTGTCAGAATGTTCATCTTATGTTGTAAAATCATCAGTGTGGAAATAAAGAATTCCTATATGTCATGTTATTGTTTTATCGCTGTCGATGCACGGGAATAGGAACTTTTGGCCCATTTTACGAACAATAAACTGTGCAATTCAGGTGACTGTATTTGAGTGATATTGTAAAATTGTGATAGTGTGCTGTTTACTCCAGGAAAGGCCACACTACGAGCTTCCAGAAACTGTATACATTGTGAGGATTGTGAATGAGGGAGGTAATTTAATGCAAAATATAATGGGCCGTGTTAATGAGAAGCTGTGCATTTCTTGAAAAAACAATGTATTCTACCGAATAACAGTTACTGTAACAAGACCTTAAGTAGAAAACGGTATTTGCTTTCATTGTATCTTCTGGCCTCAAATCTCCATAGCAAGCAAGAGTAAATAAAATGTTTCTATTTGCAGGATAACTAAAAGAAATATTAAAAGCATGCTTTTCCTTTTTCAGTGATAGTGGTACCCTGATATAATTTCCAGGAAAGTTCCCCTCATGAGGTATTTATATGCCAAGTACTGGTATTATGAAGAGAATTACATGGGGTAATGTTTTATTTTTCATTCTTTTGTTTGACAATGTTAACTGGTATAGTTGTATGGAGAACTTTTTCTGAGAGCATTCTGGGGAATTGTGTCAGAGTCTAATCTTATCAGTTGAAATAAATTTTGACTGAACATTCTTAATTGTTACATTTGTACAGCTTCTTTCAAATGGCATATAATTCATATGGCAGCCTCTTAAATTAGGTCAGAAACTCATATGGATCTATTCTCAACCCTTTAGGAGGCACAATTCGTGCTGTGCAGGAAAATGTCATTGCACAAAATTTTATAGAAATCTTCTTTCTATTATTCATTTATTTATTAGAGTTCATCGACACTCTTGACAGCCAGGATCACCTGGTGTTAGGCAGTTTTATGGGGGAAGGAAGCCAGACTACCTGGAGAGAACCAATGACAATAGCAAATAACTGCCAGACTCTCCAATGTACTAACTCCATGCAAACATGGTTAGCATTGATTGAAGACAAGAACACCATCAACATGCAATACGCCTTAGTACAAAGTGTGACTGTGCCCCCACATGGGCAATTGGGATGATATACCTTACCCAAGGACACAGCACAGTTACCCCTGGTGGAGTTCGAGCCATGGACCTTTCAGTTTGAAGTCTGAATCCAGAACCACTGAACCACCGTGCTCCCAATTTTCCCCTGTGATTACCTTATATTATCATTGATAGAATTAATGAAAGTTGCCAGGCCACATGAGGAGAAAATGGGAGCAGGTGGTCGTGGGTGGTGGGTGGGTTTGTGGTGGATCGGGCCAGGGGATTGGGGGGGATAAAATGTGTATTGTTGAGGGACTTTGTAGTTTACAAATGCATGCAATTTATGTTGGTTTTTTTGCACATTTAATCAGTTAATGTGTAATTAATAACCACTGGTTTTGCCTGATCATTGGCAATATACCAACACAACTGCAATGAGAGTTATTGTCACCTACGGCAACTGCATTGTGACCTTGTGCAAGACCCTTCATCCGAATTGCCCATGTGGAGGTACAGTGGCTATGTGTACTAAGGCATACTGCACATCAATGGTGCACTTGTCTTCAACCAATGCTAACCCTGCTTGTGTGGAGTTAGTATGTTGGAGAGTCTGACAATTGCTCGTCACTGCTCGGTGGTTCTCTCTGGGTTCTCCAGCTTCCCTCCCCCGCTCCATAAAACTCTGACAGGAGGTGACCCTGGCTGTTGGAAGTGTCATTCAACCCCAATAAATAAAAATAAATAAATACATAAATGAGAGTTATTGTCCTTGGTGATGCAACAGTGCATCCCTCTAAGTTGAAGCCTAGCTACCTCCTGATATGAGGTTGAAGCCTACTGCCTTGACTGAATAGGAAATGCACTGTTGTTACATGCTTTTATCCAAAGTAAAATTTTGAACTACAAAGCGTTTTAATCAGAGTGAGAAATGTGAAAGAACATGCCATCTCTCATGAGTCATTAGTGTATAAAGGAAGATAAAAATGTGGACATCAGAGTGCTTGGTCTGCCACTATTCGTGCGGCTTAACGGCACTATGTTAACAATTTTTTGCACGTATTACTTTATTTTTATCTGAATTAAATGTAGGGGCACATATACTGTCTCATTATGCCCCCGGAGAAGGCATTATGTTATCACCATGTCCCTCATCTGTCATCCATTGTCCATCATCCATCTGTTTACTTTTCGTATTCTGTCAGTTAACTAAAGTTCTACCAACTGGCTCTATACCAAACTTCATATGTGGGTTTGGTATGAGGAGTGGAAGAAGCCTCTTTATTTTGACCATGGTGTGCCGAAGGTCAAGGTCACAGTGATCTCCAGTGTTAAATACACTTGAAATTGGTTTCCACTCCATAACTAAAGTTCTGCAAGACTGATCTTGTTTTTTTGTAATTCTATCCATGATATTGCAGAAGGGGGCATATGCCACACTTTGCATTGCTCTTGTTTCCTATTAAAAAGGTCATATGAGAGGTGAGTGGATATCCTCGGTCAAATGGCTGGTTTGGTCTACAGTTTTATTTTGTGATGGTGTGGATTAAGTAAATAATGCTCATTAATGATGATTTGAAAATATAATGTTGATGGATTTGATTTGAACTGTGTTCTGTCAAGTGCATTTCAGTTGGAGATCAAGGTGACACGAGTGTTTAGTGACTAATTCACTCCTGTTTGTGAGCTGACATTTTGCAAGTGACAAATGGGACAATGTTTGTATAAATTTGCTTTGAGAAAGCTTTTTGAAAGAAGGGATAAGAAGCCCATATGTTTTTGCTTTGTCAGAATATTCATCTTATGTTGTAAAATCATCAGTGTGGAAATAAAGAATTCCTATATGTCATGTTATTGTTTTATCGCTGTCGATGCACGGGAATAGGAACTTTTGGCCCATTTTACGAACAATAAACTGTGCAATTCAGGTGACTGTATTTGAGTGATATTGTAAAATTGTGATAGTGTGCTGTTTACTCCAGGAAAGGCCACACTACGAGCTTCCAGAAACTGTATACATTGTGAGGATTGTGAATGAGGGAGGTAATTTAATGCAAAATATAATGGGCCGTGTTAATGAGAAGCTGTGCATTTCTTGAAAAAACAATGTATTCTACCGAATAACAGTTACTGTAACAAGACCTTAAGTAGAAAACGGTATTTGCTTTCATTGTATCTTCTGGCCTCAAATCTCCATAGCAAGCAAGAGTAAATAAAATGTTTCTATTTGCAGGATAACTAAAAGAAATATTAAAAGCATGTTTTTCCTTTTTCAGTGATAGTGGTACCCTGATATAATTTCCAGGAAAGTTCCCCTCATGAGGTATTTATATGCCAAGTACTGGTATTATGAAGAGAATTACATGGGGTAATGTTTTATTTTTAGCTCAACTTTGACGAAGTCAAATTTGAGCTATTGTCATGGCCTGTCGTCCGTCGTCCGCCTGTCCGTCTGTCCGTACGTCAACAATTGGCTTTGGCTCAGGCTAGAGGTCGTATTTATGAACCGATCTTTACGAAACTTCTTGTGTACCTTTGTTATGACCCTGGGATGGGAACGAGTGTTTTTAGGTGTGGTCCGAAATTCAAGATGGCTGCCAGTGGCCATTTTGTACCGATGATGCAAAAATCAGTTTTATGTACAGAACTTCTGTATGAAAGATCTGATTTGAATAAAGTTTTGTATAAATATTTAGTACCATGGGATACATCACATATAATACGGGTTTTTTTCTCGTGCGTAAATTATGCAAATTAGACTGACTTTGATTTATTTAGTGTTACTTTCAGAGCTGTAAGTGCCAAGCTGCTATGGCTCGGGCTAGAGGCCGTATTTATGAACCGATCTTTACGAAACTTCTTGGGTACTTTTGTTATGACCGTGGGACGAGATCGAGTGTTTTTGGGTGCGGTCCGAAATTCAAGATGGCTGCCAGCTGCCATTTTGTACCGACGATGCAGAAATCTGTTTTTTGTACAGAACTTCCATATGAAAGCTCTGATTTGAATAATTTTTTGTATGAATGTTTAGTACCATGGGATACATCACATATAATACGGGTTTTTTTCTCGTACGTAAATTGTGAAAATTAGACTAATTTTGATGTTTTTTGGGGTTACTTTCAGCACTGTAAGTGCAAATGCCAATACGGCTCGGGCTAGAGGCCGTATTTATGAACCGATCTTTACGAAACTTCTTGGGTACCTTTGGTATCACCGTGGGACGAGAACGAGTGTTTTGGGGTCCGGTCCGAAATTCAAGATGGCCGATGGCAGCCATTTTGTACAAAATTAGGTGCAATCAGATTTTTGCACAGAACTTCCATATGAAAGCCCTGATTTGAATAATTTTTTTGTGAGAATGTTTAGTACCATGGGATGCATCACATATAATACAGGTTTTTTTCTCGTGCAGAAATTATGCAAATTAGATGAACTTTGATTTTTTCAGTGCGACTTACACACAGTAAGTACACATGTCAATACAGCTCAGACTAGAGTCTGTATTTATGAACTGATCTTCACGAAATGTCTTGGGTACCTTTGTTATCACCTTGGGACGAGAACAAGTGTTTCTGGGTGTGGTCTAAAATTCAAGATGGCTGCTAGTGGCCATTTTGTACCGAAATTAGGTCTAATCAGTTTTTTGTACACAACTTCTATACAGCTCAGACTAGAGGCCATATTTATGAACCAATCTTTACAAAACTTCTTGGGTACCTTTGTTATCACCGTGGGATGAGAGCGAGTGTTTTTGGGTGTGGTCCGAAATTCAAGATGGCCACCAGCAGCCATTTTGTACCAAAATTAGTGCAATCAGTCTTTTGTATAGAACTTCTGTATGAAAGTTCTGATTTTAATAAATTTTTGTATGAATGTTTAGTAACATGGAATACATCACATATTGTAAGGGGGGTTTTTTCGTGCAGAAATTATGCAAATTAGATGAACTTTGATTTATTCAGTGCTACTTACTCAATGTAAGCACACATGTCAATACGGCTCAGGGTAGAGGCTGTATTTATGAACCGATCTTCACAAAACTTCTTGGGTACCTTTGTTATTTCCTTGGGATGAGAATGAGTGTTTCTGGGTACGGTCCAAAATTCAAGATGGCTGCCAGTGGCCATTTTGTACCGAAATTATGTCCAATCAGTTTTTTGTCACAAGTTCTATACAGCTTGTATTTATGAACTGATCTTCACAAAACTTCTTGAGTACTTTTGTTTTCACCTTGGGACAGGAACGAGTGTGTTTTGGGGTGCCTTTGTTATCACTGTGCTATGAGAACAAATATTTTGGGGTTCAGTCAGACCCACTCTGGGACTCAAAGATTTTTTCTAGTTCAGCATCTGACTGTCACCCACCTTTACAATACTTTACCTATACATTTGTTACAGGCAACGGTCAGTATTTATGTACAGACCGTTACAATACTTTATATGTGCCTTTGTTATCAGGTCATTACCTAGATGTTTGTCATTGCTGTGTCACATACTATACATGTACATGTCTTTGTCTTGACAAGTTGAGCTACAGTGTCATTGACACATTCATTCATTCTTTTGTTTGACAATGTTAACTGGTATAGTTGTATGGAGAACTTTTTCTGAGAGCATTCTGGGGAATTGTGTCAGAGTCTAATCTTATCAGTTGAAATAAATTTTGACTGAACATTCTTAATTGTTAAATTTGTACAGCTTCTTTCAAATGGCATATAATTCATATGGCAGCCTCTTAAATTAGGTCAGAAACTCATATGGATCTATTCTCAACCCTTTAGGAGGCACAATTCGTGCTGTGCAGGAAAATGTCATTGCACAAAATTTTATAGAAATCTTCTTTCTATTATTCATTTATTTATTAGAGTTCATCGACACTCTTGACAGCCAGGATCACCTGGTGTTAGGCAGTTTTATGGGGGAAGGAAGCCAGACTACCTGGAGAGAACCAATGACAATAGCAAATAACTGCCAGACTCTCCAATGTACTAACTCCATGCAAACATGGTTAGCATTGATTGAAGACAAGAGCACCATCAACATGCAATACGCCTTAGTACAAAGTGTGACTGTGCCCCCACATGGGCAATTGGGATGATATACCTTACCCAAGGACACAGCACAGTTACCCCTGGTGGAGTTCGAGCCATGGACCTTTCAGTTTGAAGTCTGAATCCAGAACCACTGAACCACCGTGCTCCCAATTTTCCCCTGTGATTACCTTATATTATCATTGATAGAATTAATGAAAGTTGCCAGGCCACATGAGGAGAAAATGGGAGCAGGTGGTCGTGGGGGTGGGTGGGTTTGTGGTGGATCGGGCCAGGGGATTGGGGGGGATAAAATGTGTATTGTTGAGGGACATTGTAGTTTACAAATGCATGCAGTTTCTGTTGTTTTTTTTGCACATTTAATCAGTTAATGTGTAATTAATAACCACTGGTTTTGCCTGATCATTGGCAATATACCAACACAACTGCAATCAGAGTTATTGTCACCTACGGCAACTGCCATGTGACCTTGTGCAAGACCCTTCATCCGAATTGCCCATGTGGAGGTACAGTGGCTATGTGTACTAAGGCATACTGCACATCAATGGTGCACTTGTCTTCAACCAATGCTAACCCTGCTTGTGTGGAGTTAGTATGTTGGAGAGTCTGACAATTGCTTGTCACTGCTCAGTGGTTCTCTCTGGGTTCTCCAGCTTCCCTCCCCCCCTCCATAAAACTCTGACAGGAGGTGACCCTGGCTGTTGGAAGTGTCATTCAACCCCAATAAATAAAAATAAATAAATACATAAATGAGAGTTATTGTCCTTGGTGATGCAACAGTGCATCCCTCTAAGTTGAAGCCTAGCTACCTCCTAATATGAGGTTGAAGCCTACTGCCTTGACTGAATAGGAAAAGCACTGTTGTTACATCCTTTTATCCAAAGTAAAATTTTGAACAACAAAGCATTTTAATCAGAGTGCGAAATGTGAAAGAACATGCCATCTCTCATGAGTCATTAGTGTATAAAGGAACATAAAAATGTGGACATCAAAGTGCTTGGTCTGCCACTATTCGTGCGGCTTAACGGCACTATGTTAACAATTTTTTGCACGTATTACTTTATTTTTATCTGAATTAAATGTAGGGGCACATATACTGTCTCATTATGCCCCCGGAGAAGGCATTATGTTATCACCATGTCCCTCATCTGTCATCCATTGTCCATCATCCATCTGTTTACTTTTCGTATTCTGTCAGTTAACTAAAGTTCTACCAACTGGCTCTATACCAAACTTCATATGTGGGTTTGGTATGAGGAGTGGAAGAAGCCTCTTTATTTTGACCATGGTGTGCCAAAGGTCAAGGTCACAGTGATCTCCAGTGTTAAATACACTTGAAATTGGTTTCCACTCCATAACTAAAGTTCTGCAAGACTGATCTTGTTTTTTTGTAATTCTATCCATGATATTGCAGAAGGGGGCATATGCCACACTTTGCATTGCTCTTGTTTCCTATTAAAAAGGTCATATGAGAGGTGAGTGGATATCCTCGGTCAAATGGCTGGTTTGGTCTACAGTTTTATTTTGTGATGGTGTGGATTAAGTAAATAATGCTCATTAATGATGATTTGAAAATATAATGTTGATGGATTTGATTTGAACTGTGTTCTGTCAAGTGCATTTCAGTTGGAGATCAAGGTGACACGAGTGTTTAGTGACTAATTCACTCCTGTTTGTGAGCTGACATTTTGCAAGTGACAAATGGGACAATGTTTGTATAAATTTACTTTGAGAAAGCTTTTTGAAAGAAGGGATAAGAAGCCCATATGTTTTTGCTTTGTCAGAATGTTCATCTTATGTTGTAAAATCATCAGTGTGGAAATAAAGAATTCCTATATGTCATGTTATTGTTTTATCGCTGTCGATGCACGGGAATAGGAACTTTTGGCCCATTTTACGAACAATAAACTGTGCAATTCAGCTGACTGTATTTGAGTGATATTGTAAAATTGTGATAGTGTGCTGTTTACTCCAGGAAAGGCCACACTACGAGCTTCCAGAAACTGTATACATTGTGAGGATTGTGAATGAGGGAGGTAATTTAATGCAAAATATAATGGGCTGTGTTAATGAGAAGCTGTGCATTTCTTGAAAAAACAATGTATTCTACCGAATAACAGTTACTGTAACAAGACCTTAAGTAGAAAATGGTATTTGCTTTCATTGTATCTTCTGGCCTCAAATCTCCATAGCAAGCAAGAGTAAATAAAATGTTTCTATTTGCAGGATAACTAAAAGAAATATTAAAAGCATGTTTTTCCTTTTTCAGTGATAGTGGTACCCTGATATAATTTCCAGGAAAGTTCCCCTCATGAGGTATTTATATGCCAAGTACTGGTATTATGAAGAGAATTACATGGGGTAATGTTTTATTTTTAGCTCAACTTTGACGAAGTCAAATTTGAGCTATTGTCATGGCCTGTCGTCCGTCGTCCGTCTGTCCGTCTGTCCGTACGTCAACAATTGGCTGTGGCTCGGGCTAGAGGTCGTATTTATGAACCGATCTTTACGAAACTTCTTGTGTACCTTTGTTATGACCCTGGGATGGGAACGAGTGTTTTTAGGTGTGGTCCGAAATTCAAGATGGCTGCCAGTGGCCATTTTGTACCGATGATGCAAAAATCAGTTTTATGTACAGAACTTCTGTATGAAAGATCTGATTTGAATAAAGTTTTGTATAAATATTTAGTACCATGGGATACATCACATATAATACGGGTTTTTTTCTCGTGCGTAAATTATGCAAATTAGACTGACTTTGATTTATTTAGTGTTACTTTCAGAGCTGTAAGTGCCAAGCTGCTATGGCTCGGGCTAGAGGCCGTATTTATGAACCGATCTTTACGAAACTTCTTGGGTACCTTTGTTATGACCGTGGGACGAGAACGAGTGTTTTTGGGTGCGGTCCGAAATTCAAGATGGCTGCCAGCTGCCATTTTGTACCGACGATGCAGAAATCTGTTTTTTGTACAGAACTTCCATATGAAAGCTCTGATTTGAATAATTTTTTGTATGAATGTTTAGTACCATGGGATACATCACATATAATACGGGTTTTTTTCTCGTACGTAAATTGTGAAAATTAGACTAATTTTGATGTTTTTTGGGGTTACTTTCAGCACTGTAAGTGCAAATGCCAATACGGCTCGGGCTAGAGGCCGTATTTATGAACCGATCTTTACGAAACTTCTTGGGTACCTTTGGTATCACCGTGGGACGAGAACGAGTGTTTTGGGGTCCGGTCCAAAATTCAAGATGGCCGATGGCAGCCATTTTGTACAAAATTAGGTGCAATCAGATTTTTGCACAGAACTTCCATATGAAAGCCCTGATTTGAATAATTTTTTTGTGTGAATGTTTAGTACCATGGGATGCATCACATATAATACAGGTTTTTCTCTCGTGCAGAAATTATGCAAATTAGATGAACTTTGATTTTTTCAGTGCGACTTACACACAGTAAGTACACATGTCAATACAGCTCAGACTAGAGTCTGTATTTATGAACTGATCTTCACGAAATGTCTTGGGTACCTTTGTTATCACCTTGGGACGAGAACGAGTGTTTCTGGGTGCGGTCTAAAATTCAAGATGGCTGCTAGTGGCCATTTTGTACCGAAATTAGGTCTAATCAGTTTTTTGTTCACAACTTCTATACAGCTCAGACTAGAGGCCATATTTATGAACCAATCTTTACGAAACTTCTTGGGTACCTTTGTTATCACCGTGGGATGAGAGCGAGTGTTTTTGGGTGTGGTCCGAAATTCAAGATGGCCACCAGCAGCCATTTTGTACCAAAATTAGTGCAATCAGTCTTTTGTATAGAACTTCTGTATGAAAGTTCTGATTTTAATAAATTTTTGTATGAATGTTTAGTAACATGGAATACATCACATATTGTAAGGGGGTTTTTTTTGTGCAGAAATTATGCAAATTAGATGAACTTTGATTTATTCAGTGCTACTTACTCAATGTAAGCACACATGTCAATACGGCTCAGGGTAGAGGCTGTATTTATGAACTGATCTTCACAAAACTTCTTGGGTACCTTTGTTATTTCCTTGGGATGAGAATGAGTGTTTCTGGGTACGGTCCAAAATTCAAGATGGCTGCCAGTGGCCATTTTGTACCGAAATTAGGTCCAATCAGTTTTTTGTCACAAGTTCTATACAGCTCGTATTTATGAACTGATCTTCACAAAACTTCTTGAGTACTTTTGTTTTCACCTTGGGACAGGAACGAGTGTGTTTTGGGGTGCCTTTGTTATCACTGTGCTATGAGAACAAATATTTTGGGGTTCAGTCAGACCCACTCTGGGACTCAAAGATTTTTTCTAGTTCAGCATCTGACTGTCACCCACCTTTACAATACTTTACCTATACATTTGTTACAGGCAACGGTCAGTATTTATGTACAGACCGTTACAATACTTTATATGTACCTTTGTTATCAGGTCATTACCTAGATGTTTGTCATTGCTGTGTCACATACTATACATGTACATGTCTTTGTCTTGACAAGTTGAGCTACAGTGTCATTGACACATTCATTCATTCTTTTGTTTGACAATGTTAACTGGTATAGTTGTATGGAGAACTTTTTCTGAGAGCATTCTGGGGAATTGTGTCAGAGTCTAATCTTATCAGTTGAAATAAATTTTGACTGAACATTCTTAATTGTTAAATTTGTAAAGCTTCTTTCAAATGGCATATAATTCATATGGCAGCCTCTTAAATTAGGTCAGAAACTCATATGGATCTATTCTCAACCCTTTAGGAGGCACAATTCGTGCTGTGCAGGAAAATGTCATTGCACAAAATTTTATAGAAATCTTCTTTCTATTATTCATTTATTTATTAGAGTTCATCGACACTCTTGACAGCCAGGATCACCTGGTGTTAGGCAGTTTTATGGGGGAAGGAAGCCAGACTACCTGGAGAGAACCAATGACAATAGCAAATAACTGCCAGACTCTCCAATGTACTAACTCCATGCAAACATGGTTAGCATTGATTGAAGACGAGCACCATCAACATGCAATATGCCTTAGTACAAAGTGTGACTGTGCCCCCACATGGGCAATTGGGATGATATACCTTACCCAAGGACACAGCACAGTTACCCCTGGTGGAGTTCGAGCCATGGACCTTTCAGTTTGAAGTCTGAATCCAGAACCACTGAACCACCGTGCTCCCAATTTTCCCCTGTGATTACCTTATATTATCATTGATAGAATTAATAAAAGTTGCCAGGCCACATGAGGAGAAAATGGGAGCAGGTGGTCGTGGGGGTGGGTGGGTTTGTGGTGGATCGGGCCAGGGGATTGGGGGGGATAAAATGTGTATTGTTGAGGGACTTTGTAGTTTACAAATGCATGCAGTTTCTGTAGTTTTTTTTGCACATTTAATCAGTTAATGTGTAATTAATAACCACTGGTTTTGCCTGATCATTGGCAATATACCAACACAACTGCAATCAGAGTTATTGTCACCTACGGCAACTGCCATGTGACCTTGTGCAAGACCCTTCATCCGAATTGCCCATGTGGAGGTACAGTGGCTATGTGTACTAAGGCATACTGCACATCAATGGTGCACTTGTCTTCAACCAATGCTAACCCTGCTTGTGTGGAGTTAGTATGTTGGAGAGTCTGACAATTGCTTGTCACTGCTCAGTGGTTCTCTCTGGGTTCTCCAGCTTCCCTCCCCCCCTCCATAAAACTCTGACAGGAGGTGACCCTGGCTGTTGGAAGTGTCATTCAACCCCAATAAATAAAAATAAATAAATACATAAATGAGAGTTATTGTCCTTGGTGATGCAACAGTGCATCCCTCTAAGTTGAAGCCTAGCTACCTCCTAATATGAGGTTGAAGCCTACTGCCTTGACTGAATAGGAAAAGCACTGTTGTTACATGCTTTTATCCAAAGTAAAATTTTGAACAACAAAGCATTTTAATCAGAGTGCGAAATGTGAAAGAACATGCCATCTCTCATGAGTCATTAGTGTATAAAGGAACATAAAAATGTGGACATCAAAGTGCTTGGTCTGCCACTATTCGTGCGGCTTAACGGCACTATGTTAACAATTTTTTGCACGTATTACTTTATTTTTATCTGAATTAAATGTAGGTGCACATATACATCTCATTATGCCCCCGGAGAAGGCATTATGTTATCACCATGTCCCTCATCTGTCATCCATTGTCCATCATCCATCTGTTTACTTTTCGTATTCCATCAATTAACTAAAGTTCTACCAACTGGATCTATACCAAACTTCATATGTGGGTTTGGTATGAGGAGTGGAAGAAGCCTCTTTATTTTGACCATGGTGTGCCAAAGGTCAAGGTCACAGTGATCTCCAGTGTTAAATACACTTGAAATTGGTTTCCACTCCATAACTAAAGTTCTGCAAGACTGATCTTGTTTTTTTGTAATTCTATCCATGATATTGCAGAAGGGGGCATATGCCACACTTTGCATTGCTCTTGTTTCCTATTAAAAAGGTCATATGAGAGGTGAGTGGATATCCTCGGTCAAATGGCTGGTTTGGTCTACAGTTTTATTTTGTGATGGTGTGGATTAAGTAAATAATGCTCATTAATGATGATTTGAAAATATAATGTTGATGGATTTGATTTGAACTGTGTTCTGTCAAGTGCATTTCAGTTGGAGATCAAGGTGACACGAGTGTTTAGTGACTAATTCACTCCTGTTTGTGAGCTGACATTTTGCAAGTGACAAATGGGACAATGTTTGTATAAATTTGCTTTGAGAAAGCTTTTTGAAAGAAGGGATAAGAAGCCCATATGTTTTTGCTTTGTCAGAATGTTCATCTTATGTTGTAAAATCATCAGTGTGGAAATAAAGAATTCCTATATGTCATGTTATTGTTTTATCGCTGTCGATGCATGGGAATAGGAACTTTTGGCCCATTTTACGAACAATCAACTGTGCAATTCAGCTGACTGTATTTGAGTGATATTGTAAAATTGTGATAGTGTGCTGTTTACTCCAGGAAAGGCCACACTACGAGCTTCCAGAAACTGTATACATTGTGAGGATTGTGAATAAGGAAGGTAATTTAATGCAAAATATAATGGGCCGTGTTAATGAGAAGCTGTGCATTTCTTGAAAAAACAATGTATTCTACCAAATAACAGTTACTGTAACAAGACCTTAAGTAGAAAACGGTATTTGCTTTCATTGCATCTTCTGGCCTCAAATCTCCATAGCAAGCAAGAGTAAATAAAATGTTTCTATTTGCAGGATAACTAAAAGAAATATTAAAAGCATGTTTTTCCTTTTTCAGTGATAGTGGTACCCTGATATAATTTCCAGGAAAGTTCCCCTCATGATGTATTTATATGCCAAGTACTGGTATTATGAAGAGAATTACATGGGGTAATGTTTTATTTTTCATTCTTTAGTTTGACAATGTTAACTGGTATAGTTGTATGGAGAACTTTTTCTGAGAGCATTCTGGGGAATTGTGTCAGAGTCTAATCTTATCAGTTGAAATAAATTTTGACTGAACATTCTTAATTGTTACATTTGTACAGCTTCTTTCAAATGGCATATAATTCATATGGCAGCCTCTTAAATTAGGTCAGAAACTCATATGGATCTATTCTCAACCCTTTAGGAGGCACAATTCGTGCTGTGCAGGAAAATGTCATTGCACAAAATTTTATAGAAATCTTCTCATTTATTTATTAGAGTTCATCGACACTCTTGACAGCCAGGATCACCTGGTGTTAGGCAGTTTTATGGGGGAAGGAAGCCAGACTACCTGGAGAGAACCAATGACAATAGCAAATAACTGCCAGACTCTCCAATGTACTAACTCCATGCAAACATGGTTAGCATTGATTGAAGACAAGAACACCATCAACATGCAATACGCCTTAGTACAAAGTGTGACTGTGCCCCCACATGGGCAATTGGGATGATATACCTTACCCAAGGACACAGCACAGTTACCCCTGGTGGAGTTCGAGCCATGGACCTTTCAGTTTGAAGTCTGAATCCAGAACCACTGAACCACCGTACTCCCAATTTTCCCCTGTGATTACCTTATATTATCATTGATAGAATTAATGAAAGTTGCCAGGCCACCTGAGGAGAAAATGGGAGCAGGTGGTCGTGGGGGGTGGGTGGGTTTGTGGTGGATCGGGCCAGGGGATTGGGGGGATAAAATGTGTATTGTTGAGGGACTTTGTAGTTTACAAATGCATGCAATTTCTGTTGTTTTTTTTGCACATTTAATCAGTTAATGTGTAATTAATAACCACTGGTTTTGCCTGATCATTGGCAATATACCAACACAACTGCAATGAGAGTTATTGTCACCTACGGCAACTGCATTGTGACCTTGTGCAAGACCCTTCATCCGAATTGCCCATGTGGAGGTACAGTGGCTATGTGTACTAAGGCATACTGCACATCAATGGTGCACTTGTCTTCAACCAATGCTAACCCTGCTTGTGTGGAGTTAGTATGTTGGAGAGTCTGACAATTGCTTGTCACTGCTCGGTGGTTCTCTCTGGGTTCTCCAGCCTCACTCCCCCCCCCTCCATAAAACTCTGACAGGAGGTGACCCTGGCTGTTGGAAGTGTCATTCAACCCCAATAAATAAAAATAAATACATAAATGAGAGTTATTGTCCTTGGTGATGCAACAGTGCATCCCTCTATGTTGAAGACTAGCTACCTCCTAATATGAGGTTGAAGCCTACTGCCTTGACTGAATAGGAAAAGCACTGTTGTTACATGCTTTTATCCAAAGTAAAATTTTGAACAACAAAGCATTTTAATCAGAGTGCGAAATGTGAAAGAACATGCCATCTCTCATGAGTCATTAGTGTATAAAGGAACATAAAAATGTGGACATCAGAGTGCTTGGTCTGCCACTATTCGTGCGGCTTAACGGCACTATGTTAACAATTTTTTGCACGTATTACTTTATTTTTATCTGAATTAAATGTAGGGGCACATATACTGTCTCATTATGCCCCCGGAGAAGGCATTATGTTATCACCATGTCCCTCATCTGTCATCCATTGTCCATCATCCATCTGTTTACTTTTCGTATTCCGTCAATTAACTAAAGTTCTACCAACTGGATCTATACCAAACTTCATATGTGGGTTTGGTATGAGGAGTGGAAGAAGCCTCTTTATTTTGACCATGGTGTGCCAAAGGTCAAGGTCACAGTGACCTCCAGTGTTAAATACACTTGAAATTGGTTTCCACTCCATAACTAAAGTTCTGCAAGACTGATCTTGTTTTTTTGTAATTCTATCCATGATATTGCAGAAGGGGGCATATGCCACACTTTGCATTGCTCTTGTTTCCTATTAAAAAGGTCATATGAGAGGTGAGTGGATATCCTCGGTCAAATGGCTGGTTTGGTCTACAGTTTTATTTTGTGATGGTGTGGATTAAGTAAATAATGCTCATTAATGATGATTTGAAAATATAATGTTGATGGATTTGATTTGAACTGTGTTCTGTCAAGTGCATTTCAGTTGGAGATCAAGGTGACACGAGTGTTTAGTGACTAATTCACTCCTGTTTGTGAGCTGACATTTTGCAAGTGACAAATGGGACAATGTTTGTATAAATTTGCTTTGAGAAAGCTTTTTGAAAGAAGGGATAAGAAGCCCATATGTTTTTGTTTTGTCAGAATGTTCATCTTATGTTGTAAAATCATCAGTGTGGAAATAAAGAATTCCTATATGTCATGTTATTGTTTTATCGCTGTCGATGCACGGGAATAGGAACTTTTGGCCCATTTTACGAACAATAAACTGTGCAATTCAGGTGGCTGTATTTGAGTGATATTGTAAAATTGTGATAGTGTGCTGTTTACTCCAGGAAAGGCCACACTACGAGCTTCCAGAAACTGTATACATTGTGAGGATTGTGAATGAGGGAGGTAATTTAATGCAAAATATAATGGGCTGTGTTAATGAGAAGCTGTGCATTTCTTGAAAAAACAATGTATTCTACCGAATAACAGTTACTGTAACAAGACCTTAAGTAGAAAACGGTATTTGCTTTCATTGTATCTTCTGGCCTCAAATCTCCATAGCAAGCAAGAGTAAATAAAATGTTTCTATTTGCAGGATAACTAAAAGAAATATTAAAAGCATGTTTTTCCTTTTTCAGTGATAGTGGTACCCTGATATAATTTCCAGGAAAGTTCCCCTCATGAGGTATTTATATGCCAAGTACTGGTATTATGAAGAGAATTACATGGGGTAATGTTTTATTTTTAGCTCAACTTTGACGAAGTCAAATTTGAGCTATTGTCATGGCCTGTCGTCCGTCGTCCGTCTGTCCGTCTGTCCGTACGTCAACAATTGGCTATGGCTCGGGCTAGAGGTCGTATTTATGAACCGATCTTTACGAAACTTCTTGTGTACCTTTGTTATGACCCTGGGATGGGAACGAGTGTTTTTAGGTGTGGTCCGAAATTCAAGATGGCTGCCAGTGGCCATTTTGTACCGATGATGCAAAAATCAGTTTTATGTACAGAACTTCTGTATGAAAGATCTGATTTGAATAAAGTTTTGTATAAATATTTAGTACCATGGGATACATCACATATAATACGGGTTTTTTTCTCGTGCGTAAATTATGCAAATTAGACTGACTTTGATTTATTTAGTGTTACTTTCAGAGCTGTAAGTGCCAAGCTGCTATGGCTCGGGCTAGAGGCCGTATTTATGAACCGATCTTTACGAAACTTCTTGGGTACCTTTGTTATGACCGTGGGACGAGAACGAGTGTTTTTGGGTGCGGTCCGAAATTCAAGATGGCTGCCAGCTGCCATTTTGTACCGACGATGCAGAAATCTGTTTTTTGTACAGAACTTCCATATGAAAGCTCTGATTTGAATAATTTTTTGTATGAATGTTTAGTACCATGGGATACATCACATATAATACGGGTTTTTTTCTCGTACGTAAATTGTGAAAATTAGACTAATTTTGATGTTTTTTGGGGTTACTTTCAGCACTGTAAGTGCAAATGCCAATACGGCTCGGGCTAGAGGCCGTATTTATGAACCGATCTTTACGAAACTTCTTGGGTACCTTTGGTATCACCGTGGGACGAGAACGAGTGTTTTGGGGTCCGGTCCAAAATTCAAGATGGCCGATGGCAGCCATTTTGTACAAAATTAGGTGCAATCAGATTTTTGCACAGAACTTCCATATGAAAGCCCTGATTTGAATAATTTTTTTGTGTGAATGTTTAGTACCATGGGATGCATCACATATAATACAGGTTTTTCTCTCGTGCAGAAATTATGCAAATTAGATGAACTTTGATTTTTTCAGTGCGACTTACACACAGTAAGTACACATGTCAATACAGCTCAGACTAGAGTCTGTATTTATGAACTGATCTTCACGAAATGTCTTGGGTACCTTTGTTATCACCTTGGGACGAGAACGAGTGTTTCTGGGTGCGGTCTAAAATTCAAGATGGCTGCTAGTGGCCATTTTGTACCGAAATTAGGTCTAATCAGTTTTTTGTTCACAACTTCTATACAGCTCAGACTAGAGGCCATATTTATGAACCAATCTTTACGAAACTTCTTGGGTACCTTTGTTATCACCGTGGGATGAGAGCGAGTGTTTTTGGGTGTGGTCCGAAATTCAAGATGGCCACCAGCAGCCATTTTGTACCAAAATTAGTGCAATCAGTCTTTTGTATAGAACTTCTGTATGAAAGTTCTGATTTTAATAAATTTTTGTATGAATGTTTAGTAACATGGAATACATCACATATTGTAAGGGGGTTTTTTTTGTGCAGAAATTATGCAAATTAGATGAACTTTGATTTATTCAGTGCTACTTACTCAATGTAAGCACACATGTCAATACGGCTCAGGGTAGAGGCTGTATTTATGAACTGATCTTCACAAAACTTCTTGGGTACCTTTGTTATTTCCTTGGGATGAGAATGAGTGTTTCTGGGTACGGTCCAAAATTCAAGATGGCTGCCAGTGGCCATTTTGTACCGAAATTAGGTCCAATCAGTTTTTTGTCACAAGTTCTATACAGCTCGTATTTATGAACTGATCTTCACAAAACTTCTTGAGTACTTTTGTTTTCACCTTGGGACAGGAACGAGTGTGTTTTGGGGTGCCTTTGTTATCACTGTGCTATGAGAACAAATATTTTGGGGTTCAGTCAGACCCACTCTGGGACTCAAAGATTTTTTCTAGTTCAGCATCTGACTGTCACCCACCTTTACAATACTTTACCTATACATTTGTTACAGGCAACGGTCAGTATTTATGTACAGACCGTTACAATACTTTATATGTACCTTTGTTATCAGGTCATTACCTAGATGTTTGTCATTGCTGTGTCACATACTATACATGTACATGTCTTTGTCTTGACAAGTTGAGCTACAGTGTCATTGACACATTCATTCATTCTTTTGTTTGACAATGTTAACTGGTATAGTTGTATGGAGAACTTTTTCTGAGAGCATTCTGGGGAATTGTGTCAGAGTCTAATCTTATCAGTTGAAATAAATTTTGACTGAACATTCTTAATTGTTAAATTTGTAAAGCTTCTTTCAAATGGCATATAATTCATATGGCAGCCTCTTAAATTAGGTCAGAAACTCATATGGATCTATTCTCAACCCTTTAGGAGGCACAATTCGTGCTGTGCAGGAAAATGTCATTGCACAAAATTTTATAGAAATCTTCTTTCTATTATTCATTTATTTATTAGAGTTCATCGACACTCTTGACAGCCAGGATCACCTGGTGTTAGGCAGTTTTATGGGGGAAGGAAGCCAGACTACCTGGAGAGAACCAATGACAATAGCAAATAACTGCCAGACTCTCCAATGTACTAACTCCATGCAAACATGGTTAGCATTGATTGAAGACGAGCACCATCAACATGCAATATGCCTTAGTACAAAGTGTGACTGTGCCCCCACATGGGCAATTGGGATGATATACCTTACCCAAGGACACAGCACAGTTACCCCTGGTGGAGTTCGAGCCATGGACCTTTCAGTTTGAAGTCTGAATCCAGAACCACTGAACCACCGTGCTCCCAATTTTCCCCTGTGATTACCTTATATTATCATTGATAGAATTAATAAAAGTTGCCAGGCCACATGAGGAGAAAATGGGAGCAGGTGGTCGTGGGGGTGGGTGGGTTTGTGGTGGATCGGGCCAGGGGATTGGGGGGGATAAAATGTGTATTGTTGAGGGACTTTGTAGTTTACAAATGCATGCAGTTTCTGTAGTTTTTTTTGCACATTTAATCAGTTAATGTGTAATTAATAACCACTGGTTTTGCCTGATCATTGGCAATATACCAACACAACTGCAATCAGAGTTATTGTCACCTACGGCAACTGCCATGTGACCTTGTGCAAGACCCTTCATCCGAATTGCCCATGTGGAGGTACAGTGGCTATGTGTACTAAGGCATACTGCACATCAATGGTGCACTTGTCTTCAACCAATGCTAACCCTGCTTGTGTGGAGTTAGTATGTTGGAGAGTCTGACAATTGCTTGTCACTGCTCAGTGGTTCTCTCTGGGTTCTCCAGCTTCCCTCCCCCCCTCCATAAAACTCTGACAGGAGGTGACCCTGGCTGTTGGAAGTGTCATTCAACCCCAATAAATAAAAATAAATAAATACATAAATGAGAGTTATTGTCCTTGGTGATGCAACAGTGCATCCCTCTAAGTTGAAGCCTAGCTACCTCCTAATATGAGGTTGAAGCCTACTGCCTTGACTGAATAGGAAAAGCACTGTTGTTACATGCTTTTATCCAAAGTAAAATTTTGAACAACAAAGCATTTTAATCAGAGTGCGAAATGTGAAAGAACATGCCATCTCTCATGAGTCATTAGTGTATAAAGGAACATAAAAATGTGGACATCAAAGTGCTTGGTCTGCCACTATTCGTGCGGCTTAACGGCACTATGTTAACAATTTTTTGCACGTATTACTTTATTTTTATCTGAATTAAATGTAGGTGCACATATACATCTCATTATGCCCCCGGAGAAGGCATTATGTTATCACCATGTCCCTCATCTGTCATCCATTGTCCATCATCCATCTGTTTACTTTTCGTATTCCATCAATTAACTAAAGTTCTACCAACTGGATCTATACCAAACTTCATATGTGGGTTTGGTATGAGGAGTGGAAGAAGCCTCTTTATTTTGACCATGGTGTGCCAAAGGTCAAGGTCACAGTGATCTCCAGTGTTAAATACACTTGAAATTGGTTTCCACTCCATAACTAAAGTTCTGCAAGACTGATCTTGTTTTTTTGTAATTCTATCCATGATATTGCAGAAGGGGGCATATGCCACACTTTGCATTGCTCTTGTTTCCTATTAAAAAGGTCATATGAGAGGTGAGTGGATATCCTCGGTCAAATGGCTGGTTTGGTCTACAGTTTTATTTTGTGATGGTGTGGATTAAGTAAATAATGCTCATTAATGATGATTTGAAAATATAATGTTGATGGATTTGATTTGAACTGTGTTCTGTCAAGTGCATTTCAGTTGGAGATCAAGGTGACACGAGTGTTTAGTGACTAATTCACTCCTGTTTGTGAGCTGACATTTTGCAAGTGACAAATGGGACAATGTTTGTATAAATTTGCTTTGAGAAAGCTTTTTGAAAGAAGGGATAAGAAGCCCATATGTTTTTGCTTTGTCAGAATGTTCATCTTATGTTGTAAAATCATCAGTGTGGAAATAAAGAATTCCTATATGTCATGTTATTGTTTTATCGCTGTCGATGCATGGGAATAGGAACTTTTGGCCCATTTTACGAACAATCAACTGTGCAATTCAGCTGACTGTATTTGAGTGATATTGTAAAATTGTGATAGTGTGCTGTTTACTCCAGGAAAGGCCACACTACGAGCTTCCAGAAACTGTATACATTGTGAGGATTGTGAATAAGGAAGGTAATTTAATGCAAAATATAATGGGCCGTGTTAATGAGAAGCTGTGCATTTCTTGAAAAAACAATGTATTCTACCAAATAACAGTTACTGTAACAAGACCTTAAGTAGAAAACGGTATTTGCTTTCATTGCATCTTCTGGCCTCAAATCTCCATAGCAAGCAAGAGTAAATAAAATGTTTCTATTTGCAGGATAACTAAAAGAAATATTAAAAGCATGTTTTTCCTTTTTCAGTGATAGTGGTACCCTGATATAATTTCCAGGAAAGTTCCCCTCATGATGTATTTATATGCCAAGTACTGGTATTATGAAGAGAATTACATGGGGTAATGTTTTATTTTTCATTCTTTTGTTTGACAATGTTAACTGGTATAGTTGTATGGAGAACTTTTTCTGAGAGCATTCTGGGGAATTGTGTCAGAGTCTAATCTTATCAGTTGAAATAAATTTTGACTGAACATTCTTAATTGTTACATTTGTACAGCTTCTTTCAAATGGCATATAATTCATATGGCAGCCTCTTAAATTAGGTCAGAAACTCATATGGATCTATTCTCAACCCTTTAGGAGGCACAATTCGTGCTGTGCAGGAAAATGTCATTGCACAAAATTTTATAGAAATCTTCTCATTTATTTATTAGAGTTCATCGACACTCTTGACAGCCAGGATCACCTGGTGTTAGGCAGTTTTATGGGGGAAGGAAGCCAGACTACCTGGAGAGAACCAATGACAATAGCAAATAACTGCCAGACTCTCCAATGTACTAACTCCATGCAAACATGGTTAGCATTGATTGAAGACAAGAACACCATCAACATGCAATACGCCTTAGTACAAAGTGTGACTGTGCCCCCACATGGGCAATTGGGATGATATACCTTACCCAAGGACACAGCACAGTTACCCCTGGTGGAGTTCGAGCCATGGACCTTTCAGTTTGAAGTCTGAATCCAGAACCACTGAACCACCATACTCCCAATTTTCCCCTGTGATTACCTTATATTATCATTGATAGAATTAATGAAAGTTGCCAGGCCACCTGAGGAGAAAATGGGAGCAGGTGGTCGTGGGGGGTGGGTGGGTTTGTGGTGGATCGGGCCAGGGGATTGGGGGGATAAAATGTGTATTGTTGAGGGACTTTGTAGTTTACAAATGCATGCAATTTCTGTTGTTTTTTTTGCACATTTAATCAGTTAATGTGTAATTAATAACCACTGGTTTTGCCTGATCATTGGCAATATACCAACACAACTGCAATGAGAGTTATTGTCACCTACGGCAACTGCATTGTGACCTTGTGCAAGACCCTTCATCCGAATTGCCCATGTGGAGGTACAGTGGCTATGTGTACTAAGGCATACTGCACATCAATGGTGCACTTGTCTTCAACCAATGCTAACCCTGCTTGTGTGGAGTTAGTATGTTGGAGAGTCTGACAATTGCTTGTCACTGCTCGGTGGTTCTCTCTGGGTTCTCCAGCCTCACTCCCCCCCCCCTCCATAAAACTCTGACAGGAGGTGACCCTGGCTGTTGGAAGTGTCATTCAACCCCAATAAATAAAAATAAATACATAAATGAGAGTTATTGTCCTTGGTGATGCAACAGTGCATCCCTCTATGTTGAAGACTAGCTACCTCCTAATATGAGGTTGAAGCCTACTGCCTTGACTGAATAGGAAAAGCACTGTTGTTACATGCTTTTATCCAAAGTAAAATTTTGAACAACAAAGCATTTTAATCAGAGTGCGAAATGTGAAAGAACATGCCATCTCTCATGAGTCATTAGTGTATAAAGGAACATAAAAATGTGGACATCAGAGTGCTTGGTCTGCCACTATTCGTGCGGCTTAACGGCACTATGTTAACAATTTTTTGCACGTATTACTTTATTTTTATCTGAATTAAATGTAGGGGCACATATACTGTCTCATTATGCCCCCGGAGAAGGCATTATGTTATCACCATGTCCCTCATCTGTCATCCATTGTCCATCATCCATCTGTTTACTTTTCGTATTCCGTCAATTAACTAAAGTTCTACCAACTGGATCTATACCAAACTTCATATGTGGGTTTGGTATGAGGAGTGGAAGAAGCCTCTTTATTTTGACCATGGTGTGCCAAAGGTCAAGGTCACAGTGACCTCCAGTGTTAAATACACTTGAAATTGGTTTCCACTCCATAACTAAAGTTCTGCAAGACTGATCTTGTTTTTTTGTAATTCTATCCATGATATTGCAGAAGGGGGCATATGCCACACTTTGCATTGCTCTTGTTTCCTATTAAAAAGGTCATATGAGAGGTGAGTGGATATCCTCGGTCAAATGGCTGGTTTGGTCTACAGTTTTATTTTGTGATGGTGTGGATTAAGTAAATAATGCTCATTAATGATGATTTGAAAATATAATGTTGATGGATTTGATTTGAACTGTGTTCTGTCAAGTGCATTTCAGTTGGAGATCAAGGTGACACGAGTGTTTAGTGACTAATTCACTCCTGTTTGTGAGCTGACATTTTGCAAGTGACAAATGGGACAATGTTTGTATAAATTTGCTTTGAGAAAGCTTTTTGAAAGAAGGGATAAGAAGCCCATATGTTTTTGTTTTGTCAGAATGTTCATCTTATGTTGTAAAATCATCAGTGTGGAAATAAAGAATTCCTATATGTCATGTTATTGTTTTATCGCTGTCGATGCACGGGAATAGGAACTTTTGGCCCATTTTACGAACAATAAACTGTGCAATTCAGGTGGCTGTATTTGAGTGATATTGTAAAATTGTGATAGTGTGCTGTTTACTCCAGGAAAGGCCACACTACGAGCTTCCAGAAACTGTATACATTGTGAGGATTGTGAATGAGGGAGGTAATTTAATGCAAAATATAATGGGCTGTGTTAATGAGAAGCTGTGCATTTCTTGAAAAAACAATGTATTCTACCGAATAACAGTTACTGTAACAAGACCTTAAGTAGAAAACGGTATTTGCTTTCATTGTATCTTCTGGCCTCAAATCTCCATAGCAAGCAAGAGTAAATAAAATGTTTCTATTTGCAGGATAACTAAAAGAAATATTAAAAGCATGTTTTTCCTTTTTCAGTGATAGTGGTACCCTGATATAATTTCCAGGAAAGTTCCCCTCATGAGGTATTTATATGCCAAGTACTGGTATTATGAAGAGAATTACACGGGGTAATGTTTTATTTTTAGCTCAACTTTGACGAAGTCAAATTTGAGCTATTGTCATGGCCTGTCGTCCGTCGTCCGTCTGTCCGTCCGTCCGGACGTCTGTCCGTCTGTCCGTACGTCAACAATTGGCTATGGCTCGGGCTAGAGGTCGTATTTATGAACCGATCTTTACGAAACTTCTTGTGTACCTTTGTTATGACCCTGGGATGGGAACGAGTGTTTTTAGGTGTGGTCCGAAATTCAAGATGGCTGCCAGTGGCCATTTTGTACCGATGATGCAAAAATCAGTTTTATGTACAGAACTTCTGTATGAAAGATCTGATTTGAATAAAGTTTTGTATAAATATTTAGTACCATGGGATACATCACATATAATACGGGTTTTTTTCTCGTGCGTAAATTATGCAAATTAGACTGACTTTGATTTATTTAGTGTTACTTTCAGAGCTGTAAGTGCCAAGCTGCTATGGCTCGGGCTAGAGGCCGTATTTATGAACCGATCTTTACGAAACTTCTTGGGTACCTTTGTTATGACCGTGGGACGAGAACGAGTGTTTTTGGGTGCGGTCCGAAATTCAAGATGGCTGGCAGCTGCCATTTTGTACCGACGATGCAGAAATCTGTTTTTTGTACAGAACTTCCATATGAAAGCTCTGATTTGAATAATTTTTTGTATGAATGTTTAGTACCATGGGATACATCACATATAATACGGGTTTTTTTCTCGTACGTAAATTGTGAAAATTAGACTAATTTTGATGTTTTTTGGGGTTACTTTCAGCACTGTAAGTGCAAATGCCAATACGGCTCGGGCTAGAGGCCGTATTTATGAACCGATCTTTACGAAACTTCTTGGGTACCTTTGGTATCACCGTGGGACGAGAACGAGTGTTTTGGGGTCCGGTCCAAAATTCAAGATGGCCGATGGCAGTCATTTTGTACAAAATTAGGTGCAATCAGATTTTTGCACAGAACTTCCATATGAAAGCCCTGATTTGAATAATTTTTTTGTGTGAATGTTTAGTACCATGGGATGCATCACATATAATACAGGTTTTTTTTCTCGTGCAGAAATTATGCAAATTAGATGAACTTTGATTTTTTCAGTGCGACTTACACACAGTAAGTACACATGTCAATACAGCTCAGACTAGAGTCTGTATTTATGAACTGATCTTCACGAAATGTCTTGGGTACCTTTGTTATCACCTTGGGACGAGAACGAGTGTTTCTGGGTGCGGTCTAAAATTCAAGATGGCTGCTAGTGGCCATTTTGTACCGAAATTAGGTCTAATCAGTTTTTTGTTCACAACTTCTATACAGCTCAGACTAGAGGCCATATTTATGAACCAATCTTTACGAAACTTCTTGAGTACCTTTGTTATCACCGTGGGATGAGAGCGAGTGTTTTTGGGTGTGGTCCGAAATTCAAGATGGCCACCAGCAGCCATTTTGTACCAAACTTAGTGCAATCAGTCTTTTGTATAGAACTTCTGTATGAAAGTTCTGATTTTAATAAATTTTTGTATGAATGTTTAGTAACATGGAATACATCACATATTGTAAGGGGGGTTTTTTTGTGCAGAAATTATGCAAATTAGATGAACTTTGATTTATTCAGTGCTACTTACTCAATGTAAGCACACATGTCAATACGGCTCAGGGTAGAGGCTGTATTTATGAACTGATCTTCACAAAACTTCTTGGGTACCTTTGTTATTTCCTTGGGATGAGAATGAGTGTTTCTGGGTACGGTCCAAAATTCAAGATGGCTGCCAGTGGCCATTTTGTACCGAAATTAGGTCCAATCAGTTTTTTGTCACAAGTTCTATACAGCTCGTATTTATGAACTGATCTTCACAAAACTTCTTGAGTACTTTTGTTTTCACCTTGGGACAGGAACGAGTGTGTTTTGGGGTGCCTTTGTTATCACTGTGCTATGAGAACAAATATTTTGGGGTTCAGTCAGACCCACTCTGGGACTCAAAGATTTTTTCTAGTTCAGCATCTGACTGTCACCCACCTTTACAATACTTTACCTATACATTTGTTACAGGCAACGGTCAGTATTTATGTACAGACCGTTACAATACTTTATATGTACCTTTGTTACCAGGTCATTACCTAGATGTTTGTCATTGCTGTGTCACATACTATACATGTACATGTCTTTGTCTTGACAAGTTGAGCTACAGTGTCATTGACACATTCATTCATTCTTTTGTTTGACAATGTTAACTGGTATAGTTGTATGGAGAACTTTTTCTGAGAGCATTCTGGGGAATTGTGTCAGAGTCTAATCTTATCAGTTGAAATAAATTTTGACTGAACATTCTTAATTGTTAAATTTGTAAAGCTTCTTTCAAATGGCATATAATTCATATGGCAGCCTCTTAAATTAGGTCAGAAACTCATATGGATCTATTCTCAACCCTTTAGGAGGCACAATTCGTGCTGTGCAGGAAAATGTCATTGCACAAAATTTTATAGAAATCTTCTTTCTATTATTCATTTATTTATTAGAGTTCATCGACACTCTTGACAGCCAGGATCACCTGGTGTTAGGCAGTTTTATGGGGGAAGGAAGCCAGACTACCTGGAGAGAACCAATGACAATAGCAAATAACTGCCAGACTCTCCAATGTACTAACTCCATGCAAACATGGTTAGCATTGATTGAAGACGAGCACCATCAACATGCAATACGCCTTAGTACAAAGTGTGACTGTGCCCCCACATGGGCAATTGGGATGATATACCTTACCCAAGGACACAGCACAGTTACCCCTGGTGGAGTTCGAGCCATGGACCTTTCAGTTTGAAGTCTGAATCCAGAACCACTGAACCACCGTGCTCCCAATTTTCCCCTGTGATTACCTTATATTATCATTGATAGAATTAATGAAAGTTGCCAGGCCACATGAGGAGAAAATGGGAGCAGGTGGTCGTGGGGGTGGGTGGGTTTGTGGTGGATCGGGCCAGGGGATTGGGGGGGATAAAATGTGTATTGTTGAGGGACTTTGTAGTTTACAAATGCATGCAGTTTCTGTTGTTTTTTTTGCACATTTAATCAGTTAATGTGTAATTAATAACCACTGGTTTTGCCTGATCATTGGCAATATACCAACACAACTGCAATCAGAGTTATTGTCACCTACGGCAACTGCCATGTGACCTTGTGCAAGACCCTTCATCCGAATTGCCCATGTGGAGGTACAGTGGCTATGTGTACTAAGGCATACTGCACATCAATGGTGCACTTGTCTTCAACCAATGCTAACCCTGCTTGTGTGGAGTTAGTATGTTGGAGAGTCTGACAATTGCTTGTCACTGCTCAGTGGTTCTCTCTGGGTTCTCCAGCTTCCCTCCCCCCCTCCATAAAACTCTGACAGGAGGTGACCCTGGCTGTTGGAAGTGTCATTCAACCCCAATAAATAAAAATAAATAAATACATAAATGAGAGTTATTGTCCTTGGTGATGCAACAGTGCATCCCTCTAAGTTGAAGCCTAGCTACCTCCTAATATGAGGTTGAAGCCTACTGCCTTGACTGAATAGGAAAAGCACTGTTGTTACATGCTTTTATCCAAAGTAAAATTTTGAACAACAAAGCATTTTAATCAGAGTGCGAAATGTGAAAGAACATGCCATCTCTCATGAGTCATTAGTGTATAAAGGAACATAAAAATGTGGACATCAAAGTGCTTGGTCTGCCACTATTCGTGCGGCTTAACGGCACTATGTTAACAATTTTTTGCACGTATTACTTTATTTTTATCTGAATTAAATGTAGGTGCACATATACATCTCATTATGCCCCCGGAGAAGGCATTATGTTATCACCATGTCCCTCATCTGTCATCCATTGTCCATCATCCATCTGTTTACTTTTCGTATTCCATCAATTGACTAAAGTTCTACCAACTGGATCTATACCAAACTTCATATGTGGGTTTGGTATGAGGAGTGGAAGAAGCCTCTTTATTTTGACCATGGTGTGCCAAAGGTCAAGGTCACAGTGATCTCCAGTGTTAAATACACTTGAAATTGGTTTCCACTCCATAACTAAAGTTCTGCAAGACTGATCTTGTTTTTTTGTAATTCTATCCATGATATTGCAGAAGGGGGCATATGCCACACTTTGCATTGCTCTTGTTTCCTATTAAAAAGGTCATATGAGAGGTGAGTGGATATCCTCGGTCAAATGGCTGGTTTGGTCTACAGTTTTATTTTGTGATGGTGTGGATTAAGTAAATAATGCTCATTAATGCTGATTTGAAAATATAATGTTGATGGATTTGATTTGAACTGTGTTCTGTCAAGTGCATTTCAGTTGGAGATCAAGGTGACACGAGTGTTTAGTGACTAATTCACTCCTGTTTGTGAGCTGACATTTTGCAAGTGACAAATGGGACAATGTTTGTATAAATTTGCTTTGAGAAAGCTTTTTGAAAGAAGGGATAAGAAGCCCATATGTTTTTGCTTTGTCAGAATGTTCATCTTATGTTGTAAAATCATCAGTGTGGAAATAAAGAATTCCTATATGTCATGTTATTGTTTTATCGCTGTCGATGCATGGGAATAGGAACTTTTGGCCCATTTTACGAACAATCAACTGTGCAATTCAGCTGACTGTATTTGAGTGATATTGTAAAATTGTGATAGTGTGCTGTTTACTCCAGGAAAGGCCACACTACGAGCTTCCAGAAACTGTATACATTGTGAGGATTGTGAATAAGGAAGGTAATTTAATGCAAAATAAAATGGGCCATGTTAATGAGAAGCTGTGCATTTCTTGAAAAAACAATGTATTCTACCGAATAACAGTTACTGTAACAAGACCTTAAGTAGAAAACGGTATTTGCTTTCATTGCATCTTCTGGCCTCAAATCTCCATAGCAAGCAAGAGTAAATAAAATGTTTCTATTTGCAGGATAACTAAAAGAAATATTAAAAGCATGTTTTTCCTTTTTCAGTGATAGTGGTACCCTGATATAATTTCCAGGAAAGTTCCCCTCATGATGTATTTATATGCCAAGTACTGGTATTATGAAGAGAATTACATGGGGTAATGTTTTATTTTTCATTCTTTTGTTTGACAATGTTAACTGGTATAGTTGTATGGAGAACTTTTTCTGAGAGCATTCTGGGGAATTGTGTCAGAGTCTAATCTTATCAGTTGAAATAAATTTTGACTGAACATTCTTAATTGTTACATTTGTACAGCTTCTTTCAAATGGCATATAATTCATATGGCAGCCTCTTAAATTAGGTCAGAAACTCATATGGATCTATTCTCAACCCTTTAGGAGGCACAATTCGTGCTGTGCAGGAAAATGTCATTGCACAAAATTTTATAGAAATCTTCTCATTTATTTATTAGAGTTCATCGACACTCTTGACAGCCAGGATCACCTGGTGTTAGGCAGTTTTATGGGGGAAGGAAGCCAGACTACCTGGAGAGAACCAATGACAATAGCAAATAACTGCCAGACTCTCCAATGTACTAACTCCATGCAAACATGGTTAG
This sequence comes from Pictodentalium vernedei, assembly GCA_031216915.1. Classification (NCBI taxonomy): domain Eukaryota; kingdom Metazoa; phylum Mollusca; class Scaphopoda; order Dentaliida; family Dentaliidae; genus Pictodentalium; species Pictodentalium vernedei. The sequence continues at coordinate 426,522,634 of CM062292.1, forward strand.
CATTGATTGAAGACAAGAACACCATCAACATGCAATACGCCTTAGTACAAAGTGTGACTGTGCCCCCACATGGGCAATTGGGATGATATACCTTACCCAAGGACACAGCACAGTTACCCCTGGTGGAGTTCGAGCCATGGACCTTTCAGTTTGAAGTCTGAATCCAGAACCACTGAACCACCGTGCTCCCAATTTTCCCCTGTGATTACCTTATATTATCATTGATAGAATTAATGAAAGTTGCCAGGCCACCTGAGGAGAAAATGGGAGCAGGTGGTCGTGGGGGTGGGTGGGTTTGTGGTGGATCGGGCCAGGGGATTGGGGGGATAAAATGTGTATTGTTGAGGGACTTTGTAGTTTACAAATGCATGCAATTTCTGTTGTTTTTTTTGCACATTTAATCAGTTAATGTGTAATTAATAACCACTGGTTTTGCCTGATCATTGGCAATATACCAACACAACTGCAATGAGAGTTATTGTCACCTACGGCAACTGCATTGTGACCTTGTGCAAGACCCTTCATCCGAATTGCCCATGTGGAGGTACAGTGGCTATGTGTACTAAGGCATACTGCACATCAATGGTGCACTTGTCTTCAACCAATGCTAACCCTGCTTGTGTGGAGTTAGTATGTTGGAGAGTCTGACAATTGCTTGTCACTGCTCGGTGGTTCTCTCTGGGTTCTCCAGCCTCACTCCCCCCCCCCTCCATAAAACTCTGACAGGAGGTGACCCTGGCTGTTGGAAGTGTCATTCAACCCCAATAAATAAAAATAAATACATAAATGAGAGTTATTGTCCTTGGTGATGCAACAGTGCATCCCTCTATGTTGAAGACTAGCTACCTCCTAATATGAGGTTGAAGCCTACTGCCTTGACTGAATAGGAAAAGCACTGTTGTTACATGCTTTTATCCAAAGTAAAATTTTGAACAACAAAGCATTTTAATCAGAGTGCGAAATGTGAAAGAACATGCCATCTCTCATGAGTCATTAGTGTATAAAGGAACATAAAAATGTGGACATCAGAGTGCTTGGTCTGCCACTATTCGTGCGGCTTAACGGCACTATGTTAACAATTTTTTGCACGTATTACTTTATTTTTATCTGAATTAAATGTAGGGGCACATATACTGTCTCATTATGCCCCCGGAGAAGGCATTATGTTATCACCATGTCCCTCATCTGTCATCCATTGTCCATCATCCATCTGTTTACTTTTCGTATTCCGTCAATTAACTAAAGTTCTACCAACTGGATCTATACCAAACTTCATATGTGGGTTTGGTATGAGGAGTGGAAGAAGCCTCTTTATTTTGACCATGGTGTGCCAAAGGTCAAGGTCACAGTGACCTCCAGTGTTAAATACACTTGAAATTGGTTTCCACTCCATAACTAAAGTTCTGCAAGACTGATCTTGTTTTTTTGTAATTCTATCCATGATATTGCAGAAGGGGGCATATGCCACACTTTGCATTGCTCTTGTTTCCTATTAAAAAGGTCATATGAGAGGTGAGTGGATATCCTCGGTCAAATGGCTGGTTTGGTCTACAGTTTTATTTTGTGATGGTGTGGATTAAGTAAATAATGCTCATTAATGATGATTTGAAAATATAATGTTGATGGATTTGATTTGAACTGTGTTCTGTGAAGTGCATTTCAGTTGGAGATCAAGGTGACACGAGTGTTTAGTGACTAATTCACTCCTGTTTGTGAGCTGACATTTTGCAAGTGACAAATGGGACAATGTTTGTATAAATTTGCTTTGAGAAAGCTTTTTGAAAGAAGGGATAAGAAGCCCATATGTTTTTGTTTTGTCAGAATGTTCATCTTATGTTGTAAAATCATCAGTGTGGAAATAAAGAATTCCTATATGTCATGTTATTGTTTTATCACTGTCGATGCACGGGAATAGGAACTTTTGGCCCATTTTACGAACAATCAACTGTGCAATTCAGCTGACTGTATTTGAGTGATATTGTAAAATTGTGATAGTGTGCTGTTTACTCCAGGAAAGGCCACACTACGAGCTTCCAGAAACTGTATACATTGTGAGGATTGTGAATAAGGAAGGTAATTTAATGCAAAATATAATGGGCCATGTTAATGAGAAGCTGTGCATTTCTTGAAAAAAACAATGTATTCTACCGAATAACAGTTACTGTAACAAGACCTTAAGTAGAAAACGGTATTTGCTTTCATTGCATCTTCTGGCCTCAAATCTCCATAGCAAGCAAGAGTAAATAAAATGTTTCTATTTGCAGGATAACTAAAAGAAATATTAAAAGCATGTTTTTCCTTTTTCAGTGATAGTGGTACCCTGATATAATTTCCAGGAAAGTTCCCCTCATGAGGTATTTATATGCCAAGTACTGGTATTATGAAGAGAATTACATGGGGTAATGTTTTATTTTTCATTCTTTTGTTTGACAATGTTAACTGGTATAGTTGTATGGAGAACTTTTTCTGAGAGCATTCTGGGGAATTGTGTCAGAGTCTAATCTTATCAGTTGAAATAAATTTTGACTGAACATTCTTAATTGTTACATTTGTACAGCTTCTTTCAAATGGCATATAATTCATATGGCAGCCTCTTAAATTAGGTCAGAAACTCATATGGATCTATTCTCAACCCTTTAGGAGGCACAATTCGTGCTGTGCAGGAAAATGTCATTGCACAAAATTTTATAGAAATCTTCTTTCTATTATTCATTTATTTATTAGAGTTCATCGACACTCTTGACAGCCAGGATCACCTGGTGTTAGGCAGTTTTATGGGGGAAGGAAGCCAGACTACCTGGAGAGAACCAATGACAATAGCAAATAACTGCCAGACTCTCCAATGTACTAACTCCATGCAAACATGGTTAGCATTGATTGAAGACAAGAACACCATCAACATGCAATACGCCTTAGTACAAAGTGTGACTGTGCCCCCACATGGGCAATTGGGATGATATACCTTACCCAAGGACACAGCACAGTTACCCCTGGTGGAGTTCGAGCCATGGACCTTTCAGTTTGAAATCTGAATCCAGAACCACTGAACCACCGTGCTCCCAATTTTCCCCTGTGATTACCTTATATTATCATTGATAGAATTAATGAAAGTTGCCAGGCCACATGAGGAGAAAATGGGAGCAGGTGGTCGTGGGGGGTGGGTGGGTTTGTGGTGGATCGGGCCAGGGGATTGGGGGGATAAAATGTGTATTGTTGAGGGACTTTGTAGTTTACAAATGCATGCAGTTTCTTTTGTTTTTTTTGCACATTTAATCAGTTAATGTGTAATTAATAACCACTGGTTTTGCCTGATCATTGGCAATATACCAACACAACTGCAATGAGAGTTATTGTCACCTACGGCAACTGCATTGTGACCTTGTGCAAGACCCTTCATCCGAATTGCCCATGTGGAGGTACAGTGGCTATGTGTACTAAGGCATACTGCACATCAATGGTGCACTTGTCTTCAACCAATGCTAACCCTGCTTGTGTGGAGTTAGTATGTTGGAGAGTCTGACAATTGCTTGTCACTGCTCGGTGGTTCTCTCTGGGTTCTCCAGCTTCCCTCCCCCCCCCCTCCATAAAACTCTGACAGGAGGTGACCCTGGCTGTTGGAAGTGTCATTCAACCCCAATAAATAAAAATAAATAAATACATAAATGAGAGTTATTGTCCTTGGTGATGAAACAGTGCATCCCTCTAAGTTGAAGCCTAGCTACCTCCTAATATGAGGTTGAAGCCTACTGCCTTGACTGAATAGGAAAAGCACTGTTGTTACATGCTTTTATCCAAAGTAAAATTTTGAACTACAAAGCGTTTTAATCAGAGAGCGAAATGTGAAAGAACATGCCATCTCTCATGAGTCATTAGTGTATAAAGGAACATAAAAATGTGGACATCAGAGTGCTTGGTCTGCCACTATTCGTGCGGCTTAACGGCACTATGTTAACAATTTTTTTCACGTATTACTTTATTTTTATCTGAATTAAATGTAGGGCACATATACTGTCTCATTATGCCCCCGGAGAAGGCATTATGTTATCACCATGTCCCTCATCTGTCATCCATTGTCCATCATCCATCTGTTTACTTTTCGTATTCCGTCAATTAACTAAAGTTCTACCAACTGGATCTATACCAAACTTCATATGTGGGTTTGGTATGAGGAGTGGAAGAAGCCTCTTTATTTTGACCATGGTGTGCCAAAGGTCAAGGTCACAGTGATCTCCAGTGTTAAATACACTTGAAATTGGTTTCCACTCCATAACTAAAGTTCTGCAAGACTGATCTTGTTTTTTTGTAATTCTATCCATGATATTGCAGAAGGGGGCATATGCCACACTTTGCATTGCTCTTGTTTCCTATTAAAAAGGTCATATGAGAGGTGAGTGGATATCCTCGGTCAAATGGCTGGTTTGGTCTACAGTTTTATTTTGTGATGGTGTGGATTAAGTAAATAATGCTCATTAATGATACTTTGAAAATATAATGTTGATGGATTTGATTTGAACTGTGTTCTGTCAAGTGCATTTCAGTTGGAGATCAAGGTGACACGAGTGTTTAGTGACTAATTCACTCCTGTTTGTGAGCTGACATTTTGCAAGTGACAAATGGGACAATGTTTGTATAAATTTGCTTTGAGAAAGCTTTTTGAAAGAAGGGATAAGAAGCCCATATGTTTTTGCTTTGTCAGAATGTTCATCTTATGTTGTAAAATCATCAGTGTGGAAATAAAGAATTCCTATATGTCATGTTATTGTTTTATCGCTGTCGATGCACAGGAATAGGAACTTTTGGCCCATTTTACGAACAATCAACTGTGCAATTCAACTGACTGTATTTGAGTGATATTGTAAAATTGTGATAGTGTGCTGTTTACTCCAGGAAAGGCCACACTACGAGCTTCCAGAAACTGTATACATTGTGAGGATTGTGAATAAGGGAGGTAATTTAATGCAAAATATAATGGGTCGTGTTAATGAGAAGCTGTGCATTTCTTGAAAAAACAATGTATTCTACCGAATAACAGTTACTGTAACAAGACCTTAAGTAGAAAACGGTATTTGCTTTCATTGCATCTTCTGGCCTCAAATCTCCATAGCAAGCAAGAGTAAATAAAATGTTTCTATTTGCAGGATAACTAAAAGAAATATTAAAAGCATGTTTTTCCTTTTTCAGTGATAGTGGTACCCTGATATAATTTCCAGGAAAGTTCCCCTCATGAGGTATTTATATGCCAAGTACTGGTATTATGAAGAGAATTACATGGGGTAATGTTTTATTTTTCATTCTTTTGTTTGACAATGTTAACTGGTATAGTTGTATGGAGAACTTTTTCTGAGAGCATTCTGGGGAATTGTGTCAGAGTCTAATCTTATCAGTTGAAATAAATTTTGACTGAACATTCTTAATTGTTACATTTGTACAGCTTCTTTCAAATGGCATATAATTCATATGGCAGCCTCTTAAATTAGGTCAGAAACTCATATGGATCTATTCTCAACCCTTTAGGAGGCACAATTCGTGCTGTGCAGGAAAATGTCATTGCACAAAATTTTATAGAAATCTTCTTTCTATTATTCATTTATTTATTAGAGTCCATCGACACTCTTGACAGCCAGGATCACCTGGTGTTAGGCAGTTTTATGGGGGAAGGAAGCCAGACTACCTGGAGAGAACCAATGACAATAGCAAATAACTGCCAGACTCTCCAATGTACTAACTCCATGCAAACATGGTTAGCATTGATTGAAGACAAGAACACCATCAACATGCAATACGCCTTAGTACAAAGTGTGACTGTGCCCCCACATGGGCAATTGGGATGATATACCTTACCCAAGGACACAGCACAGTTACCCCTGGTGGAGTTCGAGCCATGGACCTTTCAGTTTGAAGTCTGAATCCAGAACCACTGAACCACCGTGCTCCCAATTTTCCCCTGTGATTACCTTATATTATCATTGATAGAATTAATGAAAGTTGCCAGGCCACATGAGGAGAAAATGGGAGCAGGTGGTCGTGGGGGGTGGGTGGGTTTGTGGTGGATCGGGCCAGGGGATTGGGGGGATAAAATGTGTATTGTTGAGGGACTTTGTAGTTTACAAATGCATGCAGTTTCTTTTGTTTTTTTTTGCACATTTAATCAGATAATGTGTAATTAATAACCACTGGTTTTGCCTGATCATTGGCAATATACCAACACAACTGCAATGAGAGTTATTGTCACCTACGGCAACTGCATTGTGACCTTGTGCAAGACCCTTCATCCGAATTGCCCATGTGGAGGTACAGTGGCTATGTGTACTAAGGCATACTGCACATCAATGGTGCACTTGTCTTCAACCAATGCTAACCCTGCTTGTGTGGAGTTAGTATGTTGGAGAGTCTGACAATTGCTTGTCACTGCTCGGTGGTTCTCTCTGGGTTCTCCAGCTTCCCTCCCCCCCCCTCCATAAAACTCTGACAGGAGGTGACCCTGGCTGTTGGAAGTGTCATTCAACCCCAATAAATAAAAATAAATAAATACATAAATGAGAGTTATTGTCCTTGGTGATGCAACAGTGCATCCCTCTAAGTTGAAGCCTAGCTACCTCCTAATATGAGGTTGAAGCCTACTGCCTTGACTGAATAGGAAAAGCACTGTTGTTACATGCTTTTATCCAAAGTAAAATTTTGAACTACAAAGCGTTTTAATCAGAGAGCGAAATGTGAAAGAACATGCCATCTCTCATGAGTCATTAGTGTATAAAGGAACATAAAAATGTGGACATCAGAGTGCTTGGTCTGCCACTATTCGTGCGGCTTAACGGCACTATGTTAACAATTTTTTTCACGTATTACTTTATTTTTATCTGAATTAAATGTAGGGCACATATACTGTCTCATTATGCCCCCGGAGAAGGCATTATGTTATCACCATGTCCCTCATCTGTCATCCATTGTCCATCATCCATCTGTTTACTTTTCGTATTCCGTCAATTAACTAAAGTTCTACCAACTGGATCTATACCAAACTTCATATGTGGGTTTGGTATGAGGAGTGGAAGAAGCCTCTTTATTTTGACCATGGTGTGCCAAAGGTCAAGGTCACAGTGATCTCCAGTGTTAAATACACTTGAAATTGGTTTCCACTCCATAACTAAAGTTCTGCAAGACTGATCTTGTTTTTTTGTAATTCTATCCATGATATTGCAGAAGGGGGCATATGCCACACTTTGCATTGCTCTTGTTTCCTATTAAAAAGGTCATATGAGAGGTGAGTGGATATCCTCGGTCAAATGGCTGGTTTGGTCTACAGTTTTATTTTGTGATGGTGTGGATTAAGTAAATAATGCTCATTAATGATGATTTGAAAATATAATGTTGATGGATTTGATTTGAACTGTGTTCTGTCAAGTGCATTTCAGTTGGAGATCAAGGTGACACGAGTGTTTAGTGACTAATTCACTCCTGTTTGTGAGCTGACATTTTGCAAGTGACAAATGGGACAATGTTTGTATAAATTTGCTTTGAGAAAGCTTTTTGAAAGAAGGGATAAGAAGCCCATATGTTTTTGCTTTGTCAGAATGTTCATCTTATGTTGTAAAATCATCAGTGTGGAAATAAAGAATTCCTATATGTCATGTTATTGTTTTATCGCTGTCGATGCACAGGAATAGGAACTTTTGGCCCATTTTACGAACAATCAACTGTGCAATTCAACTGACTGTATTTGAGTGATATTGTAAAATTGTGATAGTGTGCTGTTTACTCCAGGAAAGGCCACACTACGAGCTTCCAGAAACTGTATACATTGTGAGGATTGTGAATAAGGGAGGTAATTTAATGCAAAATATAATGGGTCGTGTTAATGAGAAGCTGTGCATTTCTTGAAAAAACAATGTATTCTACCGAATAACAGTTACTGTAACAAGACCTTAAGTAGAAAACGGTATTTGCTTTCATTGCATCTTCTGGCCTCAAATCTCCATAGCAAGCAAGAGTAAATAAAATGTTTCTATTTGCAGGATAACTAAAAGAAATATTAAAAGCATGTTTTTCCTTTTTCAGTGATAGTGGTACCCTGATATAATTTCCAGGAAAGTTCCCCTCATGAGGTATTTATATGCCAAGTACTGGTATTATGAAGAGAATTACATGGGGTAATGTTTTATTTTTCATTCTTTTGTTTGACAATGTTAACTGGTATAGTTGTATGGAGAACTTTTTCTGAGAGCATTCTGGGGAATTGTGTCAGAGTCTAATCTTATCAGTTGAAATAAATTTTGACTGAACATTCTTAATTGTTACATTTGTACAGCTTCTTTCAAATGGCATATAATTCATATGGCAGCCTCTTAAATTAGGTCAGAAACTCATATGGATCTATTCTCAACCCTTTAGGAGGCACAATTCGTGCTGTGCAGGAAAATGTCATTGCACAAAATTTTATAGAAATCTTCTTTCTATTATTCATTTATTTATTAGAGTCCATCGACACTCTTGACAGCCAGGATCACCTGGTGTTAGGCAGTTTTATGGGGGAAGGAAGCCAGACTACCTGGAGAGAACCAATGACAATAGCAAATAACTGCCAGACTCTCCAATGTACTAACTCCATGCAAACATGGTTAGCATTGATTGAAGACAAGAACACCATCAACATGCAATACGCCTTAGTACAAAGTGTGACTGTGCCCCCACATGGGCAATTGGGATGATATACCTTACCCAAGGACACAGCACAGTTACCCCTGGTGGAGTTCGAGCCATGGACCTTTCAGTTTGAAGTCTGAATCCAGAACCACTGAACCACCGTGCTCCCAATTTTCCCCTGTGATTACCTTATATTATCATTGATAGAATTAATGAAAGTTGCCAGGCCACATGAGGAGAAAATGGGAGCAGGTGGTCGTGGGGGGTGGGTGGGTTTGTGGTGGATCGGGCCAGGGGATTGGGGGGATAAAATGTGTATTGTTGAGGGACTTTGTAGTTTACAAATGCATGCAGTTTCTTTTGTTTTTTTTTGCACATTTAATCAGATAATGTGTAATTAATAACCACTGGTTTTGCCTGATCATTGGCAATATACCAACACAACTGCAATGAGAGTTATTGTCACCTACGGCAACTGCATTGTGACCTTGTGCAAGACCCTTCATCCGAATTGCCCATGTGGAGGTACAGTGGCTATGTGTACTAAGGCATACTGCACATCAATGGTGCACTTGTCTTCAACCAATGCTAACCCTGCTTGTGTGGAGTTAGTATGTTGGAGAGTCTGACAATTGCTTGTCACTGCTCGGTGGTTCTCTCTGGGTTCTCCAGCTTCCCTCCCCCCCCTCCATAAAACTCTGACAGGAGGTGACCCTGGCTGTTGGAAGTGTCATTCAACCCCAATAAATAAAAATAAATAAATACATAAATGAGAGTTATTGTCCTTGGTGATGCAACAGTGCATCCCTCTAAGTTGAAGCCTAGCTACCTCCTAATATGAGGTTGAAGCCTACTGCCTTGACTGAATAGGAAAAGCACTGTTGTTACATGCTTTTATCCAAAGTAAAATTTTGAACTACAAAGCGTTTTAATCAGAGAGCGAAATGTGAAAGAACATGCCATCTCTCATGAGTCATTAGTGTATAAAGGAACATAAAAATGTGGACATCAGAGTGCTTGGTCTGCCACTATTCGTGCGGCTTAACGGCACTATGTTAACAATTTTTTTCACGTATTACTTTATTTTTATCTGAATTAAATGTAGGGCACATATACTGTCTCATTATGCCCCCGGAGAAGGCATTATGTTATCACCATGTCCCTCATCTGTCATCCATTGTCCATCATCCATCTGTTTACTTTTCGTATTCCGTCAATTAACTAAAGTTCTACCAACTGGATCTATACCAAACTTCATATGTGGGTTTGGTATGAGGAGTGGAAGAAGCCTCTTTATTTTGACCATGGTGTGCCAAAGGTCAAGGTCACAGTGATCTCCAGTGTTAAATACACTTGAAATTGGTTTCCACTCCATAACTAAAGTTCTGCAAGACTGATCTTGTTTTTTTGTAATTCTATCCATGATATTGCAGAAGGGGGCATATGCCACACTTTGCATTGCTCTTGTTTCCTATTAAAAAGGTCATATGAGAGGTGAGTGGATATCCTCGGTCAAATGGCTGGTTTGGTCTACAGTTTTATTTTGTGATGGTGTGGATTAAGTAAATAATGCTCATTAATGCTGATTTGAAAATATAATGTTGATGGATTTGATTTGAACTGTGTTCTGTCAAGTGCATTTCAGTTGGAGATCAAGGTGACACGAGTGTTTAGTGACTAATTCACTCCTGTTTGTGAGCTGACATTTTGCAAGTGACAAATGGGACAATGTTTGTATAAATTTGCTTTGAGAAAGCTTTTTGAAAGAAGGGATAAGAAGCCCATATGTTTTTGCTTTGTCAGAATGTTCATCTTATGTTGTAAAATCATCAGTGTGGAAATAAAGAATTCCTATATGTCATGTTATTGTTTTATCGCTGTCGATGCACGGGAATAGGAACTTTTGGCCCATTTTACGAACAATCAACTGTGCAATTCAACTGACTGTATTTGAGTGATATTGTAAAATTGTGATAGTGTGCTGTTTACTCCAGGAAAGGCCACACTACGAGCTTCCAGAAACTGTATACATTGTGAGGATTGTGAATAAGGGAGGTAATTTAATGCAAAATATAATGGGTCGTGTTAATGAGAAGCTGTGCATTTCTTGAAAAAACAATGTATTCTACCGAATAACAGTTACTGTAACAAGACCTTAAGTAGAAAACGGTATTTGCTTTCATTGCATCTTCTGGCCTCAAATCTCCATAGCAAGCAAGAGTAAATAAAATGTTTCTATTTGCAGGATAACTAAAAGAAATATTAAAAGCATGTTTTTCCTTTTTCAGTGATAGTGGTACCCTGATATAATTTCCAGGAAAGTTCCCCTCATGAGGTATTTATATGCCAAGTACTGGTATTATGAAGAGAATTACATGGGGTAATGTTTTATTTTTCATTCTTTTGTTTGACAATGTTAACTGGTATAGTTGTATGGAGAAATTTTTCTGAGAGCATTCTGGGGAATTGTGTCAGAGTCTAATCTTATCAGTTGAAATAAATTTTGACTGAACATTCTTAATTGTTACATTTGTACAGCTTCTTTCAAATGGCATATAATTCATATGGCAGCCTCTTAAATTAGGTCAGAAACTCAAATGGATCTATTCTCAACCCTTTAGGAGGCACAATTCATGCTGTGCAGGAAAATGTCATTGCACAAAATTTTATAGAAATCTTCTTTCTATTATTCATTTATTTATTAGAGTTCATCGACACTCTTGACAGCCAGGATCACCTGGTGTTAGGCAGTTTTATGGGGGAAGGAAGCCAGACTACCTGGAGAGAACCAATGACAATAGCAAATAACTGCCAGACTCTCCAATGTACTAACTCCATGCAAACATGGTTAGCATTGATTGAAGACAAGAACACCATCAACATGCAATACGCCTTAGTACAAAGTGTGACTGTGCCCCCACATGGGCAATTGGGATGATATACCTTACCCAAGGACACAGCACAGTTACCCCTGGTGGAGTTCGAGCCATGGACCTTTCAGTTTGAAGTCTGAATCCAGAACCACTGAACCACCGTACTCCCAATTTTCCCCTGTGATTACCTTATATTATCATTGATAGAATTAATGAAAGTTGCCAGGCCACCTGAGGAGAAAATGGGAGCAGGTGGTCGTGGGGGGTGGGTGGGTTTGTGGTGGATCGGGCCAGGGGATTGGGGGGATAAAATGTGTATTGTTGAGGGACTTTGTAGTTTACAAATGCATGCAATTTCTGTTGTTTTTTTTGCACATTTAATCAGTTAATGTGTAATTAATAACCACTGGTTTTGCCTGATCATTGGCAATATACCAACACAACTGCAATGAGAGTTATTGTCACCTACGGCAACTGCATTGTGACCTTGTGCAAGACCCTTCATCCGAATTGCCCATGTGGAGGTACAGTGGCTATGTGTACTAAGGCATACTGCACATCAATGGTGCACTTGTCTTCAACCAATGCTAACCCTGCTTGTGTGGAGTTAGTATGTTGGAGAGTCTGACAATTGCTCGTCACTGCTCGGTGGTTCTCTCTGGGTTCTCCAGCTTCCCTCCCCCACTCCATAAAACTCTGACAGGAGGTGACCCTGGCTGTTGGAAGTGTCATTCAACCCCAATAAATAAAAATAAATAAATACATAAATGAGAGTTATTGTCCTTGGTGATGCAACAGTGCATCCCTCTAAGTTAAAGCCTAGCTACCTCCTAATATGAGGTTGAAGCCTACTGCCTTGACTGAATAGGAAATGCACTGTTGTTACATGCTTTTATCCAAAGTAAAATTTTGAACTACAAAGCGTTTTAATCAGAGTGAGAAATGTGAAAGAACATGCCATCTCTCATGAGTCATTAGTGTATAAAGGAAGATAAAAATGTGGACATCAGAGTGCTTGGTCTGCCACTATTCGTGCGGCTTAACGGCACTATGTTAACAATTTTTTGCACGTATTACTTTATTTTTATCTGAATTAAATGTAGGGGCACATATACTGTCTCATTATGCCCCCGGAGAAGGCATTATGTTATCACCATGTCCCTCATCTGTCATCCATTGTCCATCATCCATCTGTTTTCTTTTCGTATTCTGTCAGTTAACTAAAGTTCTACCAACTGGCTCTATACCAAACTTCATATGTGGGTTTGGTATGAGGAGTGGAAGAAGCCTCTTTATTTTGACCATGGTGTGCCAAAGGTCAAGGTCACAGTGATCTCCAGTGTTAAATACACTTGAAATTGGTTTCCACTCCATAACTAAAGTTCTGCAAGACTGATCTTGTTTTTTTGTAATTCTATCCATGATATTGCAGAAGAGGGCATATGCCACACTTTGCATTGCTCTTGTTTCCTATTAAAAAGGTCATATGAGAGGTGAGTGGATATCCTCGGTCAAATGGCTGGTTTGGTCTACAGTTTTATTTTGTGATGGTGTGGATTAAGTAAATAATGCTCATTAATGATGATTTGAAAATATAATGTTGATGGATTTGATTTGAACTGTGTTCTGTCAAGTGCATTTCAGTTGGAGATCAAGGTGACACGAGTGTTTAGTGACTAATTCACTCCTGTTTGTGAGCTGACATTTTGCAAGTGACAAATGGGACAATGTTTGTATAAATTTGCTTTGAGAAAGCTTTTTGAAAGAAGGGATAAGAAGCCCATATGTTTTTGCTTTGTCAGAATGTTCATCTTATGTTGTAAAATCATCAGTGTGGAAATAAAGAATTCCTATATGTCATGTTATTGTTTTATCGCTGTCGATGCACGGGAATAGGAACTTTTGGCCCATTTTACGAACAATAAACTGTGCAATTCAGGTGACTGTATTTGAGTGATATTGTAAAATTGTGATAGTGTGCTGTTTACTCCAGGAAAGGCCACACTACGAGCTTCCAGAAACTGTATACATTGTGAGGATTGTGAATGAGGGAGGTAATTTAATGCAAAATATAATGGGCCGTGTTAATGAGAAGCTGTGCATTTCTTGAAAAAACAATGTATTCTACCGAATAACAGTTACTGTAACAAGACCTTAAGTAGAAAACGGTATTTGCTTTCATTGTATCTTCTGGCCTCAAATCTCCATAGCAAGCAAGAGTAAATAAAATGTTTCTATTTGCAGGATAACTAAAAGAAATATTAAAAGCATGCTTTTCCTTTTTCAGTGATAGTGGTACCCTGATATAATTTCCAGGAAAGTTCCCCTCATGAGGTATTTATATGCCAAGTACTGGTATTATGAAGAGAATTACATGGGGTAATGTTTTATTTTTCATTCTTTTGTTTGACAATGTTAACTGGTATAGTTGTATGGAGAACTTTTTCTGAGAGCATTCTGGGGAATTGTGTCAGAGTCTAATCTTATCAGTTGAAATAAATTTTGACTGAACATTCTTAATTGTTACATTTGTACAGCTTCTTTCAAATGGCATATAATTCATATGGCAGCCTCTTAAATTAGGTCAGAAACTCATATGGATCTATTCTCAACCCTTTAGGAGGCACAATTCGTGCTGTGCAGGAAAATGTCATTGCACAAAATTTTATAGAAATCTTCTTTCTATTATTCATTTATTTATTAGAGTTCATCGACACTCTTGACAGCCAGGATCACCTGGTGTTAGGCAGTTTTATGGGGGAAGGAAGCCAGACTACCTGGAGAGAACCAATGACAATAGCAAATAACTGCCAGACTCTCCAATGTACTAACTCCATGCAAACATGGTTAGCATTGATTGAAGACAAGAACACCATCAACATGCAATACGCCTTAGTACAAAGTGTGACTGTGCCCCCACATGGGCAATTGGGATGATATACCTTACCCAAGGACACAGCACAGTTACCCCTGGTGGAGTTCGAGCCATGGACCTTTCAGTTTGAAGTCTGAATCCAGAACCACTGAACCACCGTGCTCCCAATTTTCCCCTGTGATTACCTTATATTATCATTGATAGAATTAATGAAAGTTGCCAGGCCACATGAGGAGAAAATGGGAGCAGGTGGTCGTGGGTGGTGGGTGGGTTTGTGGTGGATCGGGCCAGGGGATTGGGGGGGATAAAATGTGTATTGTTGAGGGACTTTGTAGTTTACAAATGCATGCAATTTATGTTGGTTTTTTTGCACATTTAATCAGTTAATGTGTAATTAATAACCACTGGTTTTGCCTGATCATTGGCAATATACCAACACAACTGCAATGAGAGTTATTGTCACCTACGGCAACTGCATTGTGACCTTGTGCAAGACCCTTCATCCGAATTGCCCATGTGGAGGTACAGTGGCTATGTGTACTAAGGCATACTGCACATCAATGGTGCACTTGTCTTCAACCAATGCTAACCCTGCTTGTGTGGAGTTAGTATGTTGGAGAGTCTGACAATTGCTCGTCACTGCTCGGTGGTTCTCTCTGGGTTCTCCAGCTTCCCTCCCCCGCTCCATAAAACTCTGACAGGAGGTGACCCTGGCTGTTGGAAGTGTCATTCAACCCCAATAAATAAAAATAAATAAATACATAAATGAGAGTTATTGTCCTTGGTGATGCAACAGTGCATCCCTCTAAGTTGAAGCCTAGCTACCTCCTGATATGAGGTTGAAGCCTACTGCCTTGACTGAATAGGAAATGCACTGTTGTTACATGCTTTTATCCAAAGTAAAATTTTGAACTACAAAGCGTTTTAATCAGAGTGAGAAATGTGAAAGAACATGCCATCTCTCATGAGTCATTAGTGTATAAAGGAAGATAAAAATGTGGACATCAGAGTGCTTGGTCTGCCACTATTCGTGCGGCTTAACGGCACTATGTTAACAATTTTTTGCACGTATTACTTTATTTTTATCTGAATTAAATGTAGGGGCACATATACTGTCTCATTATGCCCCCGGAGAAGGCATTATGTTATCACCATGTCCCTCATCTGTCATCCATTGTCCATCATCCATCTGTTTACTTTTCGTATTCTGTCAGTTAACTAAAGTTCTACCAACTGGCTCTATACCAAACTTCATATGTGGGTTTGGTATGAGGAGTGGAAGAAGCCTCTTTATTTTGACCATGGTGTGCCGAAGGTCAAGGTCACAGTGATCTCCAGTGTTAAATACACTTGAAATTGGTTTCCACTCCATAACTAAAGTTCTGCAAGACTGATCTTGTTTTTTTGTAATTCTATCCATGATATTGCAGAAGGGGGCATATGCCACACTTTGCATTGCTCTTGTTTCCTATTAAAAAGGTCATATGAGAGGTGAGTGGATATCCTCGGTCAAATGGCTGGTTTGGTCTACAGTTTTATTTTGTGATGGTGTGGATTAAGTAAATAATGCTCATTAATGATGATTTGAAAATATAATGTTGATGGATTTGATTTGAACTGTGTTCTGTCAAGTGCATTTCAGTTGGAGATCAAGGTGACACGAGTGTTTAGTGACTAATTCACTCCTGTTTGTGAGCTGACATTTTGCAAGTGACAAATGGGACAATGTTTGTATAAATTTGCTTTGAGAAAGCTTTTTGAAAGAAGGGATAAGAAGCCCATATGTTTTTGCTTTGTCAGAATATTCATCTTATGTTGTAAAATCATCAGTGTGGAAATAAAGAATTCCTATATGTCATGTTATTGTTTTATCGCTGTCGATGCACGGGAATAGGAACTTTTGGCCCATTTTACGAACAATAAACTGTTCAATTCAGGTGACTGTATTTGAGTGATATTGTAAAATTGTGATAGTGTGCTGTTTACTCCAGGAAAGGCCACACTACGAGCTTCCAGAAACTGTATACATTGTGAGGATTGTGAATGAGGGAGGTAATTTAATGCAAAATATAATGGGCCGTGTTAATGAGAAGCTGTGCATTTCTTGAAAAAACAATGTATTCTACCGAATAACAGTTACTGTAACAAGACCTTAAGTAGAAAACGGTATTTGCTTTCATTGTATCTTCTGGCCTCAAATCTCCATAGCAAGCAAGAGTAAATAAAATGTTTCTATTTGCAGGATAACTAAAAGAAATATTAAAAGCATGTTTTTCCTTTTTCAGTGATAGTGGTACCCTGATATAATTTCCAGGAAAGTTCCCCTCATGAGGTATTTATATGCCAAGTACTGGTATTATGAAGAGAATTACATGGGGTAATGTTTTATTTTTAGCTCAACTTTGACGAAGTCAAATTTGAGCTATTGTCATGGCCTGTCGTCCGTCGTCCGCCTGTCCGTCTGTCCGTACGTCAACAATTGGCTTTGGCTCAGGCTAGAGGTCGTATTTATGAACCGATCTTTACGAAACTTCTTGTGTACCTTTGTTATGACCCTGGGATGGGAACGAGTGTTTTTAGGTGTGGTCCGAAATTCAAGATGGCTGCCAGTGGCCATTTTGTACCGATGATGCAAAAATCAGTTTTATGTACAGAACTTCTGTATGAAAGATCTGATTTGAATAAAGTTTTGTATAAATATTTAGTACCATGGGATACATCACATATAATACGGGTTTTTTTCTCGTGCGTAAATTATGCAAATTAGACTGACTTTGATTTATTTAGTGTTACTTTCAGAGCTGTAAGTGCCAAGCTGCTATGGCTCGGGCTAGAGGCCGTATTTATGAACCGATCTTTACGAAACTTCTTGGGTACTTTTGTTATGACCGTGGGACGAGATCGAGTGTTTTTGGGTGCGGTCCGAAATTCAAGATGGCTGCCAGCTGCCATTTTGTACCGACGATGCAGAAATCTGTTTTTTGTACAGAACTTCCATATGAAAGCTCTGATTTGAATAATTTTTTGTATGAATGTTTAGTACCATGGGATACATCACATATAATACGGGTTTTTTTCTCGTACGTAAATTGTGAAAATTAGACTAATTTTGATGTTTTTTGGGGTTACTTTCAGCACTGTAAGTGCAAATGCCAATACGGCTCGGGCTAGAGGCCGTATTTATGAACCGATCTTTACGAAACTTCTTGGGTACCTTTGGTATCACCGTGGGACGAGAACGAGTGTTTTGGGGTCCGGTCCGAAATTCAAGATGGCCGATGGCAGCCATTTTGTACAAAATTAGGTGCAATCAGATTTTTGCACAGAACTTCCATATGAAAGCCCTGATTTGAATAATTTTTTTGTGAGAATGTTTAGTACCATGGGATGCATCACATATAATACAGGTTTTTTTCTCGTGCAGAAATTATGCAAATTAGATGAACTTTGATTTTTTCAGTGCGACTTACACACAGTAAGTACACATGTCAATACAGCTCAGACTAGAGTCTGTATTTATGAACTGATCTTCACGAAATGTCTTGGGTACCTTTGTTATCACCTTGGGACGAGAACAAGTGTTTCTGGGTGTGGTCTAAAATTCAAGATGGCTGCTAGTGGCCATTTTGTACCGAAATTAGGTCTAATCAGTTTTTTGTACACAACTTCTATACAGCTCAGACTAGAGGCCATATTTATGAACCAATCTTTACAAAACTTCTTGGGTACCTTTGTTATCACCGTGGGATGAGAGCGAGTGTTTTTGGGTGTGGTCCGAAATTCAAGATGGCCACCAGCAGCCATTTTGTACCAAAATTAGTGCAATCAGTCTTTTGTATAGAACTTCTGTATGAAAGTTCTGATTTTAATAAATTTTTGTATGAATGTTTAGTAACATGGAATACATCACATATTGTAAGGGGGGTTTTTTCGTGCAGAAATTATGCAAATTAGATGAACTTTGATTTATTCAGTGCTACTTACTCAATGTAAGCACACATGTCAATACGGCTCAGGGTAGAGGCTGTATTTATGAACCGATCTTCACAAAACTTCTTGGGTACCTTTGTTATTTCCTTGGGATGAGAATGAGTGTTTCTGGGTACGGTCCAAAATTCAAGATGGCTGCCAGTGGCCATTTTGTACCGAAATTATGTCCAATCAGTTTTTTGTCACAAGTTCTATACAGCTTGTATTTATGAACTGATCTTCACAAAACTTCTTGAGTACTTTTGTTTTCACCTTGGGACAGGAACGAGTGTGTTTTGGGGTGCCTTTGTTATCACTGTGCTATGAGAACAAATATTTTGGGGTTCAGTCAGACCCACTCTGGGACTCAAAGATTTTTTCTAGTTCAGCATCTGACTGTCACCCACCTTTACAATACTTTACCTATACATTTGTTACAGGCAACGGTCAGTATTTATGTACAGACCGTTACAATACTTTATATGTGCCTTTGTTATCAGGTCATTACCTAGATGTTTGTCATTGCTGTGTCACATACTATACATGTACATGTCTTTGTCTTGACAAGTTGAGCTACAGTGTCATTGACACATTCATTCATTCTTTTGTTTGACAATGTTAACTGGTATAGTTGTATGGAGAACTTTTTCTGAGAGCATTCTGGGGAATTGTGTCAGAGTCTAATCTTATCAGTTGAAATAAATTTTGACTGAACATTCTTAATTGTTAAATTTGTACAGCTTCTTTCAAATGGCATATAATTCATATGGCAGCCTCTTAAATTAGGTCAGAAACTCATATGGATCTATTCTCAACCCTTTAGGAGGCACAATTCGTGCTGTGCAGGAAAATGTCATTGCACAAAATTTTATAGAAATCTTCTTTCTATTATTCATTTATTTATTAGAGTTCATCGACACTCTTGACAGCCAGGATCACCTGGTGTTAGGCAGTTTTATGGGGGAAGGAAGCCAGACTACCTGGAGAGAACCAATGACAATAGCAAATAACTGCCAGACTCTCCAATGTACTAACTCCATGCAAACATGGTTAGCATTGATTGAAGACAAGAGCACCATCAACATGCAATACGCCTTAGTACAAAGTGTGACTGTGCCCCCACATGGGCAATTGGGATGATATACCTTACCCAAGGACACAGCACAGTTACCCCTGGTGGAGTTCGAGCCATGGACCTTTCAGTTTGAAGTCTGAATCCAGAACCACTGAACCACCGTGCTCCCAATTTTCCCCTGTGATTACCTTATATTATCATTGATAGAATTAATGAAAGTTGCCAGGCCACATGAGGAGAAAATGGGAGCAGGTGGTCGTGGGGGTGGGTGGGTTTGTGGTGGATCGGGCCAGGGGATTGGGGGGGATAAAATGTGTATTGTTGAGGGACATTGTAGTTTACAAATGCATGCAGTTTCTGTTGTTTTTTTTGCACATTTAATCAGTTAATGTGTAATTAATAACCACTGGTTTTGCCTGATCATTGGCAATATACCAACACAACTGCAATCAGAGTTATTGTCACCTACGGCAACTGCCATGTGACCTTGTGCAAGACCCTTCATCCGAATTGCCCATGTGGAGGTACAGTGGCTATGTGTACTAAGGCATACTGCACATCAATGGTGCACTTGTCTTCAACCAATGCTAACCCTGCTTGTGTGGAGTTAGTATGTTGGAGAGTCTGACAATTGCTTGTCACTGCTCAGTGGTTCTCTCTGGGTTCTCCAGCTTCCCTCCCCCCCTCCATAAAACTCTGACAGGAGGTGACCCTGGCTGTTGGAAGTGTCATTCAACCCCAATAAATAAAAATAAATAAATACATAAATGAGAGTTATTGTCCTTGGTGATGCAACAGTGCATCCCTCTAAGTTGAAGCCTAGCTACCTCCTAATATGAGGTTGAAGCCTACTGCCTTGACTGAATAGGAAAAGCACTGTTGTTACATCCTTTTATCCAAAGTAAAATTTTGAACAACAAAGCATTTTAATCAGAGTGCGAAATGTGAAAGAACATGCCATCTCTCATGAGTCATTAGTGTATAAAGGAACATAAAAATGTGGACATCAAAGTGCTTGGTCTGCCACTATTCGTGCGGCTTAACGGCACTATGTTAACAATTTTTTGCACGTATTACTTTATTTTTATCTGAATTAAATGTAGGGGCACATATACTGTCTCATTATGCCCCCGGAGAAGGCATTATGTTATCACCATGTCCCTCATCTGTCATCCATTGTCCATCATCCATCTGTTTACTTTTCGTATTCTGTCAGTTAACTAAAGTTCTACCAACTGGCTCTATACCAAACTTCATATGTGGGTTTGGTATGAGGAGTGGAAGAAGCCTCTTTATTTTGACCATGGTGTGCCAAAGGTCAAGGTCACAGTGATCTCCAGTGTTAAATACACTTGAAATTGGTTTCCACTCCATAACTAAAGTTCTGCAAGACTGATCTTGTTTTTTTGTAATTCTATCCATGATATTGCAGAAGGGGGCATATGCCACACTTTGCATTGCTCTTGTTTCCTATTAAAAAGGTCATATGAGAGGTGAGTGGATATCCTCGGTCAAATGGCTGGTTTGGTCTACAGTTTTATTTTGTGATGGTGTGGATTAAGTAAATAATGCTCATTAATGATGATTTGAAAATATAATGTTGATGGATTTGATTTGAACTGTGTTCTGTCAAGTGCATTTCAGTTGGAGATCAAGGTGACACGAGTGTTTAGTGACTAATTCACTCCTGTTTGTGAGCTGACATTTTGCAAGTGACAAATGGGACAATGTTTGTATAAATTTACTTTGAGAAAGCTTTTTGAAAGAAGGGATAAGAAGCCCATATGTTTTTGCTTTGTCAGAATGTTCATCTTATGTTGTAAAATCATCAGTGTGGAAATAAAGAATTCCTATATGTCATGTTATTGTTTTATCGCTGTCGATGCACGGGAATAGGAACTTTTGGCCCATTTTACGAACAATAAACTGTGCAATTCAGCTGACTGTATTTGAGTGATATTGTAAAATTGTGATAGTGTGCTGTTTACTCCAGGAAAGGCCACACTACGAGCTTCCAGAAACTGTATACATTGTGAGGATTGTGAATGAGGGAGGTAATTTAATGCAAAATATAATGGGCCGTGTTAATGAGAAGCTGTGCATTTCTTGAAAAAACAATGTATTCTACCGAATAACTGTTACTGTAACAAGACCTTAAGTAGAAAACGGTATTTGCTTTCATTGTATCTTCTGGCCTCAAATCTCCATAGCAAGCAAGAGTAAATAAAATGTTTCTATTTGCAGGATAACTAAAAGAAATATTAAAAGCATGTTTTTCCTTTTTCAGTGATAGTGGTACCCTGATATAATTTCCAGGAAAGTTCCCCTCATGAGGTATTTATATGCCAAGTACTGGTATTATGAAGAGAATTACATGGGGTAATGTTTTATTTTTAGCTCAACTTTGACGAAGTCAAATTTGAGCTATTGTCATGGCCTGTCGTCCGTCGTCCGTCTGTCCGTCTGTCCGTACGTCAACAATTGGCTGTGGCTCGGGCTAGAGGTCGTATTTATGAACCGATCTTTACGAAACTTCTTGTGTACCTTTGTTATGACCCTGGGATGGGAACGAGTGTTTTTAGGTGTGGTCCGAAATTCAAGATGGCTGCCAGTGGCCATTTTGTACCGATGATGCAAAAATCAGTTTTATGTACAGAACTTCTGTATGAAAGATCTGATTTGAATAAAGTTTTGTATAAATATTTAGTACCATGGGATACATCACATATAATACGGGTTTTTTTCTCGTGCGTAAATTATGCAAATTAGACTGACTTTGATTTATTTAGTGTTACTTTCAGAGCTGTAAGTGCCAAGCTGCTATGGCTCGGGCTAGAGGCCGTATTTATGAACCGATCTTTACGAAACTTCTTGGGTACCTTTGTTATGACCGTGGGACGAGAACGAGTGTTTTTGGGTGCGGTCCGAAATTCAAGATGGCTGCCAGCTGCCATTTTGTACCGACGATGCAGAAATCTGTTTTTTGTACAGAACTTCCATATGAAAGCTCTGATTTGAATAATTTTTTGTATGAATGTTTAGTACCATGGGATACATCACATATAATACGGGTTTTTTTCTCGTACGTAAATTGTGAAAATTAGACTAATTTTGATGTTTTTTGGGGTTACTTTCAGCACTGTAAGTGCAAATGCCAATACGGCTCGGGCTAGAGGCCGTATTTATGAACCGATCTTTACGAAACTTCTTGGGTACCTTTGGTATCACCGTGGGACGAGAACGAGTGTTTTGGGGTCCGGTCCAAAATTCAAGATGGCCGATGGCAGCCATTTTGTACAAAATTAGGTGCAATCAGATTTTTGCACAGAACTTCCATATGAAAGCCCTGATTTGAATAATTTTTTTGTGTGAATGTTTAGTACCATGGGATGCATCACATATAATACAGGTTTTTCTCTCGTGCAGAAATTATGCAAATTAGATGAACTTTGATTTTTTCAGTGCGACTTACACACAGTAAGTACACATGTCAATACAGCTCAGACTAGAGTCTGTATTTATGAACTGATCTTCACGAAATGTCTTGGGTACCTTTGTTATCACCTTGGGACGAGAACGAGTGTTTCTGGGTGCGGTCTAAAATTCAAGATGGCTGCTAGTGGCCATTTTGTACCGAAATTAGGTCTAATCAGTTTTTTGTTCACAACTTCTATACAGCTCAGACTAGAGGCCATATTTATGAACCAATCTTTACGAAACTTCTTGGGTACCTTTGTTATCACCGTGGGATGAGAGCGAGTGTTTTTGGGTGTGGTCCGAAATTCAAGATGGCCACCAGCAGCCATTTTGTACCAAAATTAGTGCAATCAGTCTTTTGTATAGAACTTCTGTATGAAAGTTCTGATTTTAATAAATTTTTGTATGAATGTTTAGTAACATGGAATACATCACATATTGTAAGGGGGTTTTTTTTGTGCAGAAATTATGCAAATTAGATGAACTTTGATTTATTCAGTGCTACTTACTCAATGTAAGCACACATGTCAATACGGCTCAGGGTAGAGGCTGTATTTATGAACTGATCTTCACAAAACTTCTTGGGTACCTTTGTTATTTCCTTGGGATGAGAATGAGTGTTTCTGGGTACGGTCCAAAATTCAAGATGGCTGCCAGTGGCCATTTTGTACCGAAATTAGGTCCAATCAGTTTTTTGTCACAAGTTCTATACAGCTCGTATTTATGAACTGATCTTCACAAAACTTCTTGAGTACTTTTGTTTTCACCTTGGGACAGGAACGAGTGTGTTTTGGGGTGCCTTTGTTATCACTGTGCTATGAGAACAAATATTTTGGGGTTCAGTCAGACCCACTCTGGGACTCAAAGATTTTTTCTAGTTCAGCATCTGACTGTCACCCACCTTTACAATACTTTACCTATACATTTGTTACAGGCAACGGTCAGTATTTATGTACAGACCGTTACAATACTTTATATGTACCTTTGTTATCAGGTCATTACCTAGATGTTTGTCATTGCTGTGTCACATACTATACATGTACATGTCTTTGTCTTGACAAGTTGAGCTACAGTGTCATTGACACATTCATTCATTCTTTTGTTTGACAATGTTAACTGGTATAGTTGTATGGAGAACTTTTTCTGAGAGCATTCTGGGGAATTGTGTCAGAGTCTAATCTTATCAGTTGAAATAAATTTTGACTGAACATTCTTAATTGTTAAATTTGTAAAGCTTCTTTCAAATGGCATATAATTCATATGGCAGCCTCTTAAATTAGGTCAGAAACTCATATGGATCTATTCTCAACCCTTTAGGAGGCACAATTCGTGCTGTGCAGGAAAATGTCATTGCACAAAATTTTATAGAAATCTTCTTTCTATTATTCATTTATTTATTAGAGTTCATCGACACTCTTGACAGCCAGGATCACCTGGTGTTAGGCAGTTTTATGGGGGAAGGAAGCCAGACTACCTGGAGAGAACCAATGACAATAGCAAATAACTGCCAGACTCTCCAATGTACTAACTCCATGCAAACATGGTTAGCATTGATTGAAGACGAGCACCATCAACATGCAATATGCCTTAGTACAAAGTGTGACTGTGCCCCCACATGGGCAATTGGGATGATATACCTTACCCAAGGACACAGCACAGTTACCCCTGGTGGAGTTCGAGCGATGGACCTTTCAGTTTGAAGTCTGAATCCAGAACCACTGAACCACCGTGCTCCCAATTTTCCCCTGTGATTACCTTATATTATCATTGATAGAATTAATAAAAGTTGCCAGGCCACATGAGGAGAAAATGGGAGCAGGTGGTCGTGGGGGTGGGTGGGTTTGTGGTGGATCGGGCCAGGGGATTGGGGGGGATAAAATGTGTATTGTTGAGGGACTTTGTAGTTTACAAATGCATGCAGTTTCTGTAGTTTTTTTTGCACATTTAATCAGTTAATGTGTAATTAATAACCACTGGTTTTGCCTGATCATTGGCAATATACCAACACAACTGCAATCAGAGTTATTGTCACCTACGGCAACTGCCATGTGACCTTGTGCAAGACCCTTCATCCGAATTGCCCATGTGGAGGTACAGTGGCTATGTGTACTAAGGCATACTGCACATCAATGGTGCACTTGTCTTCAACCAATGCTAACCCTGCTTGTGTGGAGTTAGTATGTTGGAGAGTCTGACAATTGCTTGTCACTGCTCAGTGGTTCTCTCTGGGTTCTCCAGCTTCCCTCCCCCCCTCCATAAAACTCTGACAGGAGGTGACCCTGGCTGTTGGAAGTGTCATTCAACCCCAATAAATAAAAATAAATAAATACATAAATGAGAGTTATTGTCCTTGGTGATGCAACAGTGCATCCCTCTAAGTTGAAGCCTAGCTACCTCCTAATATGAGGTTGAAGCCTACTGCCTTGACTGAATAGGAAAAGCACTGTTGTTACATGCTTTTATCCAAAGTAAAATTTTGAACAACAAAGCATTTTAATCAGAGTGCGAAATGTGAAAGAACATGCCATCTCTCATGAGTCATTAGTGTATAAAGGAACATAAAAATGTGGACATCAAAGTGCTTGGTCTGCCACTATTCGTGCGGCTTAACGGCACTATGTTAACAATTTTTTGCACGTATTACTTTATTTTTATCTGAATTAAATGTAGGTGCACATATACATCTCATTATGCCCCCGGAGAAGGCATTATGTTATCACCATGTCCCTCATCTGTCATCCATTGTCCATCATCCATCTGTTTACTTTTCGTATTCCATCAATTAACTAAAGTTCTACCAACTGGATCTATACCAAACTTCATATGTGGGTTTGGTATGAGGAGTGGAAGAAGCCTCTTTATTTTGACCATGGTGTGCCAAAGGTCAAGGTCACAGTGATCTCCAGTGTTAAATACACTTGAAATTGGTTTCCACTCCATAACTAAAGTTCTGCAAGACTGATCTTGTTTTTTTGTAATTCTATCCATGATATTGCAGAAGGGGGCATATGCCACACTTTGCATTGCTCTTGTTTCCTATTAAAAAGGTCATATGAGAGGTGAGTGGATATCCTCGGTCAAATGGCTGGTTTGGTCTACAGTTTTATTTTGTGATGGTGTGGATTAAGTAAATAATGCTCATTAATGATGATTTGAAAATATAATGTTGATGGATTTGATTTGAACTGTGTTCTGTCAAGTGCATTTCAGTTGGAGATCAAGGTGACACGAGTGTTTAGTGACTAATTCACTCCTGTTTGTGAGCTGACATTTTGCAAGTGACAAATGGGACAATGTTTGTATAAATTTGCTTTGAGAAAGCTTTTTGAAAGAAGGGATAAGAAGCCCATATGTTTTTGCTTTGTCAGAATGTTCATCTTATGTTGTAAAATCATCAGTGTGGAAATAAAGAATTCCTATATGTCATGTTATTGTTTTATCGCTGTCGATGCATGGGAATAGGAACTTTTGGCCCATTTTACGAACAATCAACTGTGCAATTCAGCTGACTGTATTTGAGTGATATTGTAAAATTGTGATAGTGTGCTGTTTACTCCAGGAAAGGCCACACTACGAGCTTCCAGAAACTGTATACATTGTGAGGATTGTGAATAAGGAAGGTAATTTAATGCAAAATATAATGGGCCGTGTTAATGAGAAGCTGTGCATTTCTTGAAAAAACAATGTATTCTACCAAATAACAGTTACTGTAACAAGACCTTAAGTAGAAAACGGTATTTGCTTTCATTGCATCTTCTGGCCTCAAATCTCCATAGCAAGCAAGAGTAAATAAAATGTTTCTATTTGCAGGATAACTAAAAGAAATATTAAAAGCATGTTTTTCCTTTTTCAGTGATAGTGGTACCCTGATATAATTTCCAGGAAAGTTCCCCTCATGATGTATTTATATGCCAAGTACTGGTATTATGAAGAGAATTACATGGGGTAATGTTTTATTTTTCATTCTTTTGTTTGACAATGTTAACTGGTATAGTTGTATGGAGAACTTTTTCTGAGAGCATTCTGGGGAATTGTGTCAGAGTCTAATCTTATCAGTTGAAATAAATTTTGACTGAACATTCTTAATTGTTACATTTGTACAGCTTCTTTCAAATGGCATATAATTCATATGGCAGCCTCTTAAATTAGGTCAGAAACTCATATGGATCTATTCTCAACCCTTTAGGAGGCACAATTCGTGCTGTGCAGGAAAATGTCATTGCACAAAATTTTATAGAAATCTTCTCATTTATTTATTAGAGTTCATCGACACTCTTGACAGCCAGGATCACCTGGTGTTAGGCAGTTTTATGGGGGAAGGAAGCCAGACTACCTGGAGAGAACCAATGACAATAGCAAATAACTGCCAGACTCTCCAATGTACTAACTCCATGCAAACATGGTTAGCATTGATTGAAGACAAGAACACCATCAACATGCAATACGCCTTAGTACAAAGTGTGACTGTGCCCCCACATGGGCAATTGGGATGATATACCTTACCCAAGGACACAGCACAGTTACCCCTGGTGGAGTTCGAGCCATGGACCTTTCAGTTTGAAGTCTGAATCCAGAACCACTGAACCACCGTACTCCCAATTTTCCCCTGTGATTACCTTATATTATCATTGATAGAATTAATGAAAGTTGCCAGGCCACCTGAGGAGAAAATGGGAGCAGGTGGTCGTGGGGGGTGGGTGGGTTTGTGGTGGATCGGGCCAGGGGATTGGGGGGATAAAATGTGTATTGTTGAGGGACTTTGTAGTTTACAAATGCATGCAATTTCTGTTGTTTTTTTTGCACATTTAATCAGTTAATGTGTAATTAATAACCACTGGTTTTGCCTGATCATTGGCAATATACCAACACAACTGCAATGAGAGTTATTGTCACCTACGGCAACTGCATTGTGACCTTGTGCAAGACCCTTCATCCGAATTGCCCATGTGGAGGTACAGTGGCTATGTGTACTAAGGCATACTGCACATCAATGGTGCACTTGTCTTCAACCAATGCTAACCCTGCTTGTGTGGAGTTAGTATGTTGGAGAGTCTGACAATTGCTTGTCACTGCTCGGTGGTTCTCTCTGGGTTCTCCAGCCTCACTCCCCCCCCCCCTCCATAAAACTCTGACAGGAGGTGACCCTGGCTGTTGGAAGTGTCATTCAACCCTAATAAATAAAAATAAATACATAAATGAGAGTTATTGTCCTTGGTGATGCAACAGTGCATCCCTCTATGTTGAAGACTAGCTACCTCCTAATATGAGGTTGAAGCCTACTGCCTTGACTGAATAGGAAAAGCACTGTTGTTACATGCTTTTATCCAAAGTAAAATTTTGAACAACAAAGCATTTTAATCAGAGTGCGAAATGTGAAAGAACATGCCATCTCTCATGAGTCATTAGTGTATAAAGGAACATAAAAATGTGGACATCAGAGTGCTTGGTCTGCCACTATTCGTGCGGCTTAACGGCACTATGTTAACAATTTTTTGCACGTATTACTTTATTTTTATCTGAATTAAATGTAGGGGCACATATACTGTCTCATTATGCCCCCGGAGAAGGCATTATGTTATCACCATGTCCCTCATCTGTCATCCATTGTCCATCATCCATCTGTTTACTTTTCGTATTCCGTCAATTAACTAAAGTTCTACCAACTGGATCTATACCAAACTTCATATGTGGGTTTGGTATGAGGAGTGGAAGAAGCCTCTTTATTTTGACCATGGTGTGCCAAAGGTCAAGGTCACAGTGACCTCCAGTGTTAAATACACTTGAAATTGGTTTCCACTCCATAACTAAAGTTCTGCAAGACTGATCTTGTTTTTTTGTAATTCTATCCATGATATTGCAGAAGGGGGCATATGCCACACTTTGCATTGCTCTTGTTTCCTATTAAAAAGGTCATATGAGAGGTGAGTGGATATCCTCGGTCAAATGGCTGGTTTGGTCTACAGTTTTATTTTGTGATGGTGTGGATTAAGTAAATAATGCTCATTAATGATGATTTGAAAATATAATGTTGATGGATTTGATTTGAACTGTGTTCTGTCAAGTGCATTTCAGTTGGAGATCAAGGTGACACGAGTGTTTAGTGACTAATTCACTCCTGTTTGTGAGCTGACATTTTGCAAGTGACAAATGGGACAATGTTTGTATAAATTTGCTTTGAGAAAGCTTTTTGAAAGAAGGGATAAGAAGCCCATATGTTTTTGTTTTGTCAGAATGTTCATCTTATGTTGTAAAATCATCAGTGTGGAAATAAAGAATTCCTATATGTCATGTTATTGTTTTATCGCTGTCGATGCACGGGAATAGGAACTTTTGGCCCATTTTACGAACAATAAACTGTGCAATTCAGGTGGCTGTATTTGAGTGATATTGTAAAATTGTGATAGTGTGCTGTTTACTCCAGGAAAGGCCACACTACGAGCTTCCAGAAACTGTATACATTGTGAGGATTGTGAATGAGGGAGGTAATTTAATGCAAAATATAATGGGCTGTGTTAATGAGAAGCTGTGCATTTCTTGAAAAAACAATGTATTCTACCGAATAACAGTTACTGTAACAAGACCTTAAGTAGAAAACGGTATTTGCTTTCATTGTATCTTCTGGCCTCAAATCTCCATAGCAAGCAAGAGTAAATAAAATGTTTCTATTTGCAGGATAACTAAAAGAAATATTAAAAGCATGTTTTTCCTTTTTCAGTGATAGTGGTACCCTGATATAATTTCCAGGAAAGTTCCCCTCATGAGGTATTTATATGCCAAGTACTGGTATTATGAAGAGAATTACACGGGGTAATGTTTTATTTTTAGCTCAACTTTGACGAAGTCAAATTTGAGCTATTGTCATGGCCTGTCGTCCGTCGTCCGTCTGTCCGTCCGTCCGGACGTCTGTCCGTCTGTCCGTACGTCAACAATTGGCTATGGCTCGGGCTAGAGGTCGTATTTATGAACCGATCTTTACGAAACTTCTTGTGTACCTTTGTTATGACCCTGGGATGGGAACGAGTGTTTTTAGGTGTGGTCCGAAATTCAAGATGGCTGCCAGTGGCCATTTTGTACCGATGATGCAAAAATCAGTTTTATGTACAGAACTTCTGTATGAAAGATCTGATTTGAATAAAGTTTTGTATAAATATTTAGTACCATGGGATACATCACATATAATACGGGTTTTTTTCTCGTGCGTAAATTATGCAAATTAGACTGACTTTGATTTATTTAGTGTTACTTTCAGAGCTGTAAGTGCCAAGCTGCTATGGCTCGGGCTAGAGGCCGTATTTATGAACCGATCTTTACGAAACTTCTTGGGTACCTTTGTTATGACCGTGGGACGAGAACGAGTGTTTTTGGGTGCGGTCCGAAATTCAAGATGGCTGCCAGCTGCCATTTTGTACCGACGATGCAGAAATCTGTTTTTTGTACAGAACTTCCATATGAAAGCTCTGATTTGAATAATTTTTTGTATGAATGTTTAGTACCATGGGATACATCACATATAATACGGGTTTTTTTCTCGTACGTAAATTGTGAAAATTAGACTAATTTTGATGTTTTTTGGGGTTACTTTCAGCACTGTAAGTGCAAATGCCAATACGGCTCGGGCTAGAGGCCGTATTTATGAACCGATCTTTACGAAACTTCTTGGGTACCTTTGGTATCACCGTGGGACGAGAACGAGTGTTTTGGGGTCCGGTCCAAAATTCAAGATGGCCGATGGCAGTCATTTTGTACAAAATTAGGTGCAATCAGATTTTTGCACAGAACTTCCATATGAAAGCCCTGATTTGAATAATTTTTTTGTGTGAATGTTTAGTACCATGGGATGCATCACATATAATACAGGTTTTTTTTCTCGTGCAGAAATTATGCAAATTAGATGAACTTTGATTTTTTCAGTGCGACTTACACACAGTAAGTACACATGTCAATACAGCTCAGACTAGAGTCTGTATTTATGAACTGATCTTCACGAAATGTCTTGGGTACCTTTGTTATCACCTTGGGACGAGAACGAGTGTTTCTGGGTGCGGTCTAAAATTCAAGATGGCTGCTAGTGGCCATTTTGTACCGAAATTAGGTCTAATCAGTTTTTTGTTCACAACTTCTATACAGCTCAGACTAGAGGCCATATTTATGAACCAATCTTTACGAAACTTCTTGAGTACCTTTGTTATCACCGTGGGATGAGAGCGAGTGTTTTTGGGTGTGGTCCGAAATTCAAGATGGCCACCAGCAGCCATTTTGTACCAAAATTAGTGCAATCAGTCTTTTGTATAGAACTTCTGTATGAAAGTTCTGATTTTAATAAATTTTTGTATGAATGTTTAGTAACATGGAATACATCACATATTGTAAGGGGGGTTTTT
Source organism: Pictodentalium vernedei (assembly GCA_031216915.1). NCBI lineage: Eukaryota > Metazoa > Mollusca > Scaphopoda > Dentaliida > Dentaliidae > Pictodentalium > Pictodentalium vernedei. The sequence goes on from CM062292.1 coordinate 426,553,924, forward strand.
TTGTGCAGAAATTATGCAAATTAGATGAACTTTGATTTATTCAGTGCTACTTACTCAATGTAAGCACACATGTCAATACGGCTCAGGGTAGAGGCTGTATTTATGAACTGATCTTCACAAAACTTCTTGGGTACCTTTGTTATTTCCTTGGGATGAGAATGAGTGTTTCTGGGTACGGTCCAAAATTCAAGATGGCTGCCAGTGGCCATTTTGTACCGAAATTAGGTCCAATCAGTTTTTTGTCACAAGTTCTATACAGCTCGTATTTATGAACTGATCTTCACAAAACTTCTTGAGTACTTTTGTTTTCACCTTGGGACAGGAACGAGTGTGTTTTGGGGTGCCTTTGTTATCACTGTGCTATGAGAACAAATATTTTGGGGTTCAGTCAGACCCACTCTGGGACTCAAAGATTTTTTCTAGTTCAGCATCTGACTGTCACCCACCTTTACAATACTTTACCTATACATTTGTTACAGGCAACGGTCAGTATTTATGTACAGACCGTTACAATACTTTATATGTACCTTTGTTACCAGGTCATTACCTAGATGTTTGTCATTGCTGTGTCACATACTATACATGTACATGTCTTTGTCTTGACAAGTTGAGCTACAGTGTCATTGACACATTCATTCATTCTTTTGTTTGACAATGTTAACTGGTATAGTTGTATGGAGAACTTTTTCTGAGAGCATTCTGGGGAATTGTGTCAGAGTCTAATCTTATCAGTTGAAATAAATTTTGACTGAACATTCTTAATTGTTAAATTTGTAAAGCTTCTTTCAAATGGCATATAATTCATATGGCAGCCTCTTAAATTAGGTCAGAAACTCATATGGATCTATTCTCAACCCTTTAGGAGGCACAATTCGTGCTGTGCAGGAAAATGTCATTGCACAAAATTTTATAGAAATCTTCTTTCTATTATTCATTTATTTATTAGAGTTCATCGACACTCTTGACAGCCAGGATCACCTGGTGTTAGGCAGTTTTATGGGGGAAGGAAGCCAGACTACCTGGAGAGAACCAATGACAATAGCAAATAACTGCCAGACTCTCCAATGTACTAACTCCATGCAAACATGGTTAGCATTGATTGAAGACGAGCACCATCAACATGCAATACGCCTTAGTACAAAGTGTGACTGTGCCCCCACATGGGCAATTGGGATGATATACCTTACCCAAGGACACAGCACAGTTACCCCTGGTGGAGTTCGAGCCATGGACCTTTCAGTTTGAAGTCTGAATCCAGAACCACTGAACCACCGTGCTCCCAATTTTCCCCTGTGATTACCTTATATTATCATTGATAGAATTAATGAAAGTTGCCAGGCCACATGAGGAGAAAATGGGAGCAGGTGGTCGTGGGGGTGGGTGGGTTTGTGGTGGATCGGGCCAGGGGATTGGGGGGGATAAAATGTGTATTGTTGAGGGACTTTGTAGTTTACAAATGCATGCAGTTTCTGTTGTTTTTTTTGCACATTTAATCAGTTAATGTGTAATTAATAACCACTGGTTTTGCCTGATCATTGGCAATATACCAACACAACTGCAATCAGAGTTATTGTCACCTACGGCAACTGCCATGTGACCTTGTGCAAGACCCTTCATCCGAATTGCCCATGTGGAGGTACAGTGGCTATGTGTACTAAGGCATACTGCACATCAATGGTGCACTTGTCTTCAACCAATGCTAACCCTGCTTGTGTGGAGTTAGTATGTTGGAGAGTCTGACAATTGCTTGTCACTGCTCAGTGGTTCTCTCTGGGTTCTCCAGCTTCCCTCCCCCCCTCCATAAAACTCTGACAGGAGGTGACCCTGGCTGTTGGAAGTGTCATTCAACCCCAATAAATAAAAATAAATAAATACATAAATGAGAGTTATTGTCCTTGGTGATGCAACAGTGCATCCCTCTAAGTTGAAGCCTAGCTACCTCCTAATATGAGGTTGAAGCCTACTGCCTTGACTGAATAGGAAAAGCACTGTTGTTACATGCTTTTATCCAAAGTAAAATTTTGAACAACAAAGCATTTTAATCAGAGTGCGAAATGTGAAAGAACATGCCATCTCTCATGAGTCATTAGTGTATAAAGGAACATAAAAATGTGGACATCAAAGTGCTTGGTCTGCCACTATTCGTGCGGCTTAACGGCACTATGTTAACAATTTTTTGCACGTATTACTTTATTTTTATCTGAATTAAATGTAGGTGCACATATACATCTCATTATGCCCCCGGAGAAGGCATTATGTTATCACCATGTCCCTCATCTGTCATCCATTGTCCATCATCCATCTGTTTACTTTTCGTATTCCATCAATTGACTAAAGTTCTACCAACTGGATCTATACCAAACTTCATATGTGGGTTTGGTATGAGGAGTGGAAGAAGCCTCTTTATTTTGACCATGGTGTGCCAAAGGTCAAGGTCACAGTGATCTCCAGTGTTAAATACACTTGAAATTGGTTTCCACTCCATAACTAAAGTTCTGCAAGACTGATCTTGTTTTTTTGTAATTCTATCCATGATATTGCAGAAGGGGGCATATGCCACACTTTGCATTGCTCTTGTTTCCTATTAAAAAGGTCATATGAGAGGTGAGTGGATATCCTCGGTCAAATGGCTGGTTTGGTCTACAGTTTTATTTTGTGATGGTGTGGATTAAGTAAATAATGCTCATTAATGCTGATTTGAAAATATAATGTTGATGGATTTGATTTGAACTGTGTTCTGTCAAGTGCATTTCAGTTGGAGATCAAGGTGACACGAGTGTTTAGTGACTAATTCACTCCTGTTTGTGAGCTGACATTTTGCAAGTGACAAATGGGACAATGTTTGTATAAATTTGCTTTGAGAAAGCTTTTTGAAAGAAGGGATAAGAAGCCCATATGTTTTTGCTTTGTCAGAATGTTCATCTTATGTTGTAAAATCATCAGTGTGGAAATAAAGAATTCCTATATGTCATGTTATTGTTTTATCGCTGTCGATGCATGGGAATAGGAACTTTTGGCCCATTTTACGAACAATCAACTGTGCAATTCAGCTGACTGTATTTGAGTGATATTGTAAAATTGTGATAGTGTGCTGTTTACTCCAGGAAAGGCCACACTACGAGCTTCCAGAAACTGTATACATTGTGAGGATTGTGAATAAGGAAGGTAATTTAATGCAAAATAAAATGGGCCATGTTAATGAGAAGCTGTGCATTTCTTGAAAAAACAATGTATTCTACCGAATAACAGTTACTGTAACAAGACCTTAAGTAGAAAACGGTATTTGCTTTCATTGCATCTTCTGGCCTCAAATCTCCATAGCAAGCAAGAGTAAATAAAATGTTTCTATTTGCAGGATAACTAAAAGAAATATTAAAAGCATGTTTTTCCTTTTTCAGTGATAGTGGTACCCTGATATAATTTCCAGGAAAGTTCCCCTCATGATGTATTTATATGCCAAGTACTGGTATTATGAAGAGAATTACATGGGGTAATGTTTTATTTTTCATTCTTTTGTTTGACAATGTTAACTGGTATAGTTGTATGGAGAACTTTTTCTGAGAGCATTCTGGGGAATTGTGTCAGAGTCTAATCTTATCAGTTGAAATAAATTTTGACTGAACATTCTTAATTGTTACATTTGTACAGCTTCTTTCAAATGGCATATAATTCATATGGCAGCCTCTTAAATTAGGTCAGAAACTCATATGGATCTATTCTCAACCCTTTAGGAGGCACAATTCGTGCTGTGCAGGAAAATGTCATTGCACAAAATTTTATAGAAATCTTCTCATTTATTTATTAGAGTTCATCGACACTCTTGACAGCCAGGATCACCTGGTGTTAGGCAGTTTTATGGGGGAAGGAAGCCAGACTACCTGGAGAGAACCAATGACAATAGCAAATAACTGCCAGACTCTCCAATGTACTAACTCCATGCAAACATGGTTAGCATTGATTGAAGACAAGAACACCATCAACATGCAATACGCCTTAGTACAAAGTGTGACTGTGCCCCCACATGGGCAATTGGGATGATATACCTTACCCAAGGACACAGCACAGTTACCCCTGGTGGAGTTCGAGCCATGGACCTTTCAGTTTGAAGTCTGAATCCAGAACCACTGAACCACCGTGCTCCCAATTTTCCCCTGTGATTACCTTATATTATCATTGATAGAATTAATGAAAGTTGCCAGGCCACCTGAGGAGAAAATGGGAGCAGGTGGTCGTGGGGGTGGGTGGGTTTGTGGTGGATCGGGCCAGGGGATTGGGGGGATAAAATGTGTATTGTTGAGGGACTTTGTAGTTTACAAATGCATGCAATTTCTGTTGTTTTTTTTGCACATTTAATCAGTTAATGTGTAATTAATAACCACTGGTTTTGCCTGATCATTGGCAATATACCAACACAACTGCAATGAGAGTTATTGTCACCTACGGCAACTGCATTGTGACCTTGTGCAAGACCCTTCATCCGAATTGCCCATGTGGAGGTACAGTGGCTATGTGTACTAAGGCATACTGCACATCAATGGTGCACTTGTCTTCAACCAATGCTAACCCTGCTTGTGTGGAGTTAGTATGTTGGAGAGTCTGACAATTGCTTGTCACTGCTCGGTGGTTCTCTCTGGGTTCTCCAGCCTCACTCCCCCCCCCTCCATAAAACTCTGACAGGAGGTGACCCTGGCTGTTGGAAGTGTCATTCAACCCCAATAAATAAAAATAAATACATAAATGAGAGTTATTGTCCTTGGTGATGCAACAGTGCATCCCTCTATGTTGAAGACTAGCTACCTCCTAATATGAGGTTGAAGCCTACTGCCTTGACTGAATAGGAAAAGCACTGTTGTTACATGCTTTTATCCAAAGTAAAATTTTGAACAACAAAGCATTTTAATCAGAGTGCGAAATGTGAAAGAACATGCCATCTCTCATGAGTCATTAGTGTATAAAGGAACATAAAAATGTGGACATCAGAGTGCTTGGTCTGCCACTATTCGTGCGGCTTAACGGCACTATGTTAACAATTTTTTGCACGTATTACTTTATTTTTATCTGAATTAAATGTAGGGGCACATATACTGTCTCATTATGCCCCCGGAGAAGGCATTATGTTATCACCATGTCCCTCATCTGTCATCCATTGTCCATCATCCATCTGTTTACTTTTCGTATTCCGTCAATTAACTAAAGTTCTACCAACTGGATCTATACCAAACTTCATATGTGGGTTTGGTATGAGGAGTGGAAGAAGCCTCTTTATTTTGACCATGGTGTGCCAAAGGTCAAGGTCACAGTGACCTCCAGTGTTAAATACACTTGAAATTGGTTTCCACTCCATAACTAAAGTTCTGCAAGACTGATCTTGTTTTTTTGTAATTCTATCCATGATATTGCAGAAGGGGGCATATGCCACACTTTGCATTGCTCTTGTTTCCTATTAAAAAGGTCATATGAGAGGTGAGTGGATATCCTCGGTCAAATGGCTGGTTTGGTCTACAGTTTTATTTTGTGATGGTGTGGATTAAGTAAATAATGCTCATTAATGATGATTTGAAAATATAATGTTGATGGATTTGATTTGAACTGTGTTCTGTGAAGTGCATTTCAGTTGGAGATCAAGGTGACACGAGTGTTTAGTGACTAATTCACTCCTGTTTGTGAGCTGACATTTTGCAAGTGACAAATGGGACAATGTTTGTATAAATTTGCTTTGAGAAAGCTTTTTGAAAGAAGGGATAAGAAGCCCATATGTTTTTGTTTTGTCAGAATGTTCATCTTATGTTGTAAAATCATCAGTGTGGAAATAAAGAATTCCTATATGTCGTGTTATTGTTTTATCACTGTCGATGCACGGGAATAGGAACTTTTGGCCCATTTTACGAACAATCAACTGTGCAATTCAGCTGACTGTATTTGAATGATATTGTAAAATTGTGATAGTGTGCTGTTTACTCCAGGAAAGGCCACACTACGAGCTTCCAGAAACTGTATACATTGTGAGGATTGTGAATAAGGAAGGTAATTTAATGCAAAATATAATGGGCCATGTTAATGAGAAGCTGTGCATTTCTTGAAAAAAACAATGTATTCTACCGAATAACAGTTACTGTAACAAGACCTTAAGTAGAAAACGGTATTTGCTTTCATTGCATCTTCTGGCCTCAAATCTCCATAGCAAGCAAGAGTAAATAAAATGTTTCTATTTGCAGGATAACTAAAAGAAATATTAAAAGCATGTTTTTCCTTTTTCAGTGATAGTGGTACCCTGATATAATTTCCAGGAAAGTTCCCCTCATGAGGTATTTATATGCCAAGTACTGGTATTATGAAGAGAATTACATGGGGTAATGTTTTATTTTTCATTCTTTTGTTTGACAATGTTAACTGGTATAGTTGTATGGAGAACTTTTTCTGAGAGCATTCTGGGGAATTGTGTCAGAGTCTAATCTTATCAGTTGAAATAAATTTTGACTGAACATTCTTAATTGTTACATTTGTACAGCTTCTTTCAAATGGCATATAATTCATATGGCAGCCTCTTAAATTAGGTCAGAAACTCATATGGATCTATTCTCAACCCTTTAGGAGGCACAATTCGTGCTGTGCAGGAAAATGTCATTGCACAAAATTTTATAGAAATCTTCTTTCTATTATTCATTTATTTATTAGAGTTCATCGACACTCTTGACAGCCAGGATCACCTGGTGTTAGGCAGTTTTATGGGGGAAGGAAGCCAGACTACCTGGAGAGAACCAATGACAATAGCAAATAACTGCCAGACTCTCCAATGTACTAACTCCATGCAAACATGGTTAGCATTGATTGAAGACAAGAACACCATCAACATGCAATACGCCTTAGTACAAAGTGTGACTGTGCCCCCACATGGGCAATTGGGATGATATACCTTACCCAAGGACACAGCACAGTTACCCCTGGTGGAGTTCGAGCCATGGACCTTTCAGTTTGAAATCTGAATCCAGAACCACTGAACCACCGTGCTCCCAATTTTCCCCTGTGATTACCTTATATTATCATTGATAGAATTAATGAAAGTTGCCAGGCCACATGAGGAGAAAATGGGAGCAGGTGGTCGTGGGGGGTGGGTGGGTTTGTGGTGGATCGGGCCAGGGGATTGGGGGGATAAAATGTGTATTGTTGAGGGACTTTGTAGTTTACAAATGCATGCAGTTTCTTTTGTTTTTTTTGCACATTTAATCAGTTAATGTGTAATTAATAACCACTGGTTTTGCCTGATCATTGGCAATATACCAACACAACTGCAATGAGAGTTATTGTCACCTACGGCAACTGCATTGTGACCTTGTGCAAGACCCTTCATCCGAATTGCCCATGTGGAGGTACAGTGGCTATGTGTACTAAGGCATACTGCACATCAATGGTGCACTTGTCTTCAACCAATGCTAACCCTGCTTGTGTGGAGTTAGTATGTTGGAGAGTCTGACAATTGCTTGTCACTGCTCGGTGGTTCTCTCTGGGTTCTCCAGCTTCCCTCCCCCCCCCTCCATAAAACTCTGACAGGAGGTGACCCTGGCTGTTGGAAGTGTCATTCAACCCCAATAAATAAAAATAAATAAATACATAAATGAGAGTTATTGTCCTTGGTGATGAAACAGTGCATCCCTCTAAGTTGAAGCCTAGCTACCTCCTAATATGAGGTTGAAGCCTACTGCCTTGACTGAATAGGAAAAGCACTGTTGTTACATGCTTTTATCCAAAGTAAAATTTTGAACTACAAAGCGTTTTAATCAGAGAGCGAAATGTGAAAGAACATGCCATCTCTCATGAGTCATTAGTGTATAAAGGAACATAAAAATGTGGACATCAGAGTGCTTGGTCTGCCACTATTCGTGCGGCTTAACGGCACTATGTTAACAATTTTTTTCACGTATTACTTTATTTTTATCTGAATTAAATGTAGGGCACATATACTGTCTCATTATGCCCCCGGAGAAGGCATTATGTTATCACCATGTCCCTCATCTGTCATCCATTGTCCATCATCCATCTGTTTACTTTTCGTATTCCGTCAATTAACTAAAGTTCTACCAACTGGATCTATACCAAACTTCATATGTGGGTTTGGTATGAGGAGTGGAAGAAGCCTCTTTATTTTGACCATGGTGTGCCAAAGGTCAAGGTCACAGTGATCTCCAGTGTTAAATACACTTGAAATTGGTTTCCACTCCATAACTAAAGTTCTGCAAGACTGATCTTGTTTTTTTGTAATTCTATCCATGATATTGCAGAAGGGGGCATATGCCACACTTTGCATTGCTCTTGTTTCCTATTAAAAAGGTCATATGAGAGGTGAGTGGATATCCTCGGTCAAATGGCTGGTTTGGTCTACAGTTTTATTTTGTGATGGTGTGGATTAAGTAAATAATGCTCATTAATGATGATTTGAAAATATAATGTTGATGGATTTGATTTGAACTGTGTTCTGTCAAGTGCATTTCAGTTGGAGATCAAGGTGACACGAGTGTTTAGTGACTAATTCACTCCTGTTTGTGAGCTGACATTTTGCAAGTGACAAATGGGACAATGTTTGTATAAATTTGCTTTGAGAAAGCTTTTTGAAAGAAGGGATAAGAAGCCCATATGTTTTTGCTTTGTCAGAATGTTCATCTTATGTTGTAAAATCATCAGTGTGGAAATAAAGAATTCCTATATGTCATGTTATTGTTTTATCGCTGTCGATGCACAGGAATAGGAACTTTTGGCCCATTTTACGAACAATCAACTGTGCAATTCAACTGACTGTATTTGAGTGATATTGTAAAATTGTGATAGTGTGCTGTTTACTCCAGGAAAGGCCACACTACGAGCTTCCAGAAACTGTATACATTGTGAGGATTGTGAATAAGGGAGGTAATTTAATGCAAAATATAATGGGTCGTGTTAATGAGAAGCTGTGCATTTCTTGAAAAAACAATGTATTCTACCGAATAACAGTTACTGTAACAAGACCTTAAGTAGAAAACGGTATTTGCTTTCATTGCATCTTCTGGCCTCAAATCTCCATAGCAAGCAAGAGTAAATAAAATGTTTCTATTTGCAGGATAACTAAAAGAAATATTAAAAGCATGTTTTTCCTTTTTCAGTGATAGTGGTACCCTGATATAATTTCCAGGAAAGTTCCCCTCATGAGGTATTTATATGCCAAGTACTGGTATTATGAAGAGAATTACATGGGGTAATGTTTTATTTTTCATTCTTTTGTTTGACAATGTTAACTGGTATAGTTGTATGGAGAACTTTTTCTGAGAGCATTCTGGGGAATTGTGTCAGAGTCTAATCTTATCAGTTGAAATAAATTTTGACTGAACATTCTTAATTGTTACATTTGTACAGCTTCTTTCAAATGGCATATAATTCATATGGCAGCCTCTTAAATTAGGTCAGAAACTCATATGGATCTATTCTCAACCCTTTAGGAGGCACAATTCGTGCTGTGCAGGAAAATGTCATTGCACAAAATTTTATAGAAATCTTCTTTCTATTATTCATTTATTTATTAGAGTCCATCGACACTCTTGACAGCCAGGATCACCTGGTGTTAGGCAGTTTTATGGGGGAAGGAAGCCAGACTACCTGGAGAGAACCAATGACAATAGCAAATAACTGCCAGACTCTCCAATGTACTAACTCCATGCAAACATGGTTAGCATTGATTGAAGACAAGAACACCATCAACATGCAATACGCCTTAGTACAAAGTGTGACTGTGCCCCCACATGGGCAATTGGGATGATATACCTTACCCAAGGACACAGCACAGTTACCCCTGGTGGAGTTCGAGCCATGGACCTTTCAGTTTGAAGTCTGAATCCAGAACCACTGAACCACCGTGCTCCCAATTTTCCCCTGTGATTACCTTATATTATCATTGATAGAATTAATGAAAGTTGCCAGGCCACATGAGGAGAAAATGGGAGCAGGTGGTCGTGGGGGGTGGGTGGGTTTGTGGTGGATCGGGCCAGGGGATTGGGGGGATAAAATGTGTATTGTTGAGGGACTTTGTAGTTTACAAATGCATGCAGTTTCTTTTGTTTTTTTTTGCACATTTAATCAGATAATGTGTAATTAATAACCACTGGTTTTGCCTGATCATTGGCAATATACCAACACAACTGCAATGAGAGTTATTGTCACCTACGGCAACTGCATTGTGACCTTGTGCAAGACCCTTCATCCGAATTGCCCATGTGGAGGTACAGTGGCTATGTGTACTAAGGCATACTGCACATCAATGGTGCACTTGTCTTCAACCAATGCTAACCCTGCTTGTGTGGAGTTAGTATGTTGGAGAGTCTGACAATTGCTTGTCACTGCTCGGTGGTTCTCTCTGGGTTCTCCAGCTTCCCTCCCCCCCCCTCCATAAAACTCTGACAGGAGGTGACCCTGGCTGTTGGAAGTGTCATTCAACCCCAATAAATAAAAATAAATAAATACATAAATGAGAGTTATTGTCCTTGGTGATGCAACAGTGCATCCCTCTAAGTTGAAGCCTAGCTACCTCCTAATATGAGGTTGAAGCCTACTGCCTTGACTGAATAGGAAAAGCACTGTTGTTACATGCTTTTATCCAAAGTAAAATTTTGAACTACAAAGCGTTTTAATCAGAGAGCGAAATGTGAAAGAACATGCCATCTCTCATGAGTCATTAGTGTATAAAGGAACATAAAAATGTGGACATCAGAGTGCTTGGTCTGCCACTATTCGTGCGGCTTAACGGCACTATGTTAACAATTTTTTTCACGTATTACTTTATTTTTATCTGAATTAAATGTAGGGCACATATACTGTCTCATTATGCCCCCGGAGAAGGCATTATGTTATCACCATGTCCCTCATCTGTCATCCATTGTCCATCATCCATCTGTTTACTTTTCGTATTCCGTCAATTAACTAAAGTTCTACCAACTGGATCTATACCAAACTTCATATGTGGGTTTGGTATGAGGAGTGGAAGAAGCCTCTTTATTTTGACCATGGTGTGCCAAAGGTCAAGGTCACAGTGACCTCCAGTGTTAAATACACTTGAAATTGGTTTCCACTCCATAACTAAAGTTCTGCAAGACTGATCTTGTTTTTTTGTAATTCTATCCATGATATTGCAGAAGGGGGCATATGCCACACTTTGCATTGCTCTTGTTTCCTATTAAAAAGGTCATATGAGAGGTGAGTGGATATCCTCGGTCAAATGGCTGGTTTGGTCTACAGTTTTATTTTGTGATGGTGTGGATTAAGTAAATAATGCTCATTAATGATGATTTGAAAATATAATGTTGATGGATTTGATTTGAACTGTGTTCTGTGAAGTGCATTTCAGTTGGAGATCAAGGTGACACGAGTGTTTAGTGACTAATTCACTCCTGTTTGTGAGCTGACATTTTGCAAGTGACAAATGGGACAATGTTTGTATAAATTTGCTTTGAGAAAGCTTTTTGAAAGAAGGGATAAGAAGCCCATATGTTTTTGTTTTGTCAGAATGTTCATCTTATGTTGTAAAATCATCAGTGTGGAAATAAAGAATTCCTATATGTCGTGTTATTGTTTTATCACTGTCGATGCACGGGAATAGGAACTTTTGGCCCATTTTACGAACAATCAACTGTGCAATTCAGCTGACTGTATTTGAATGATATTGTAAAATTGTGATAGTGTGCTGTTTACTCCAGGAAAGGCCACACTACGAGCTTCCAGAAACTGTATACATTGTGAGGATTGTGAATAAGGAAGGTAATTTAATGCAAAATATAATGGGCCATGTTAATGAGAAGCTGTGCATTTCTTGAAAAAAACAATGTATTCTACCGAATAACAGTTACTGTAACAAGACCTTAAGTAGAAAACGGTATTTGCTTTCATTGCATCTTCTGGCCTCAAATCTCCATAGCAAGCAAGAGTAAATAAAATGTTTCTATTTGCAGGATAACTAAAAGAAATATTAAAAGCATGTTTTTCCTTTTTCAGTGATAGTGGTACCCTGATATAATTTCCAGGAAAGTTCCCCTCATGAGGTATTTATATGCCAAGTACTGGTATTATGAAGAGAATTACATGGGGTAATGTTTTATTTTTCATTCTTTTGTTTGACAATGTTAACTGGTATAGTTGTATGGAGAACTTTTTCTGAGAGCATTCTGGGGAATTGTGTCAGAGTCTAATCTTATCAGTTGAAATAAATTTTGACTGAACATTCTTAATTGTTACATTTGTACAGCTTCTTTCAAATGGCATATAATTCATATGGCAGCCTCTTAAATTAGGTCAGAAACTCATATGGATCTATTCTCAACCCTTTAGGAGGCACAATTCGTGCTGTGCAGGAAAATGTCATTGCACAAAATTTTATAGAAATCTTCTTTCTATTATTCATTTATTTATAAGAGTTCATCGACACTCTTGACAGCCAGGATCACCTGGTGTTAGGCAGTTTTATGGGGGAAGGAAGCCAGACTACCTGGAGAGAACCAATGACAATAGCAAATAACTGCCAGACTCTCCAATGTACTAACTCCATGCAAACATGGTTAGCATTGATTGAAGACAAGAACACCATCAACATGCAATACGCCTTAGTACAAAGTGTGACTGTGCCCCCACATGGGCAATTGGGATGATATACCTTACCCAAGGACACAGCACAGTTACCCCTGGTGGAGTTCGAGCCATGGACCTTTCAGTTTGAAATCTGAATCCAGAACCACTGAACCACCGTGCTCCCAATTTTCCCCTGTGATTACCTTATATTATCATTGATAGAATTAATGAAAGTTGCCAGGCCACATGAGGAGAAAATGGGAGCAGGTGGTCGTGGGGGGTGGGTGGGTTTGTGGTGGATCGGGCCAGGGGATTGGGGGGATAAAATGTGTATTGTTGAGGGACTTTGTAGTTTACAAATGCATGCAGTTTCTTTTGTTTTTTTTGCACATTTAATCAGTTAATGTGTAATTAATAACCACTGGTTTTGCCTGATCATTGGCAATATACCAACACAACTGCAATGAGAGTTATTGTCACCTACGGCAACTGCATTGTGACCTTGTGCAAGACCCTTCATCCGAATTGCCCATGTGGAGGTACAGTGGCTATGTGTACTAAGGCATACTGCACATCAATGGTGCACTTGTCTTCAACCAATGCTAACCCTGCTTGTGTGGAGTTAGTATGTTGGAGAGTCTGACAATTGCTTGTCACTGCTCGGTGGTTCTCTCTGGGTTCTCCAGCTTCCCTCCCCCCCCCCTCCATAAAACTCTGACAGGAGGTGACCCTGGCTGTTGGAAGTGTCATTCAACCCCAATAAATAAAAATAAATAAATACATAAATGAGAGTTATTGTCCTTGGTGATGAAACAGTGCATCCCTCTAAGTTGAAGCCTAGCTACCTCCTAATATGAGGTTGAAGCCTACTGCCTTGACTGAATAGGAAAAGCACTGTTGTTACATGCTTTTATCCAAAGTAAAATTTTGAACTACAAAGCGTTTTAATCAGAGAGCGAAATGTGAAAGAACATGCCATCTCTCATGAGTCATTAGTGTATAAAGGAACATAAAAATGTGGACATCAGAGTGCTTGGTCTGCCACTATTCGTGCGGCTTAACGGCACTATGTTAACAATTTTTTTCACGTATTACTTTATTTTTATCTGAATTAAATGTAGGGCACATATACTGTCTCATTATGCCCCCGGAGAAGGCATTATGTTATCACCATGTCCCTCATCTGTCATCCATTGTCCATCATCCATCTGTTTACTTTTCGTATTCCGTCAATTAACTAAAGTTCTACCAACTGGATCTATACCAAACTTCATATGTGGGTTTGGTATGAGGAGTGGAAGAAGCCTCTTTATTTTGACCATGGTGTGCCAAAGGTCAAGGTCACAGTGATCTCCAGTGTTAAATACACTTGAAATTGGTTTCCACTCCATAACTAAAGTTCTGCAAGACTGATCTTGTTTTTTTGTAATTCTATCCATGATATTGCAGAAGGGGGCATATGCCACACTTTGCATTGCTCTTGTTTCCTATTAAAAAGGTCATATGAGAGGTGAGTGGATATCCTCGGTCAAATGGCTGGTTTGGTCTACAGTTTTATTTTGTGATGGTGTGGATTAAGTAAATAATGCTCATTAATGATGATTTGAAAATATAATGTTGATGGATTTGATTTGAACTGTGTTCTGTCAAGTGCATTTCAGTTGGAGATCAAGGTGACACGAGTGTTTAGTGACTAATTCACTCCTGTTTGTGAGCTGACATTTTGCAAGTGACAAATGGGACAATGTTTGTATAAATTTGCTTTGAGAAAGCTTTTTGAAAGAAGGGATAAGAAGCCCATATGTTTTTGCTTTGTCAGAATGTTCATCTTATGTTGTAAAATCATCAGTGTGGAAATAAAGAATTCCTATATGTCATGTTATTGTTTTATCGCTGTCGATGCACAGGAATAGGAACTTTTGGCCCATTTTACGAACAATCAACTGTGCAATTCAACTGACTGTATTTGAGTGATATTGTAAAATTGTGATAGTGTGCTGTTTACTCCAGGAAAGGCCACACTACGAGCTTCCAGAAACTGTATACATTGTGAGGATTGTGAATAAGGGAGGTAATTTAATGCAAAATATAATGGGTCGTGTTAATGAGAAGCTGTGCATTTCTTGAAAAAACAATGTATTCTACCGAATAACAGTTACTGTAACAAGACCTTAAGTAGAAAACGGTATTTGCTTTCATTGCATCTTCTGGCCTCAAATCTCCATAGCAAGCAAGAGTAAATAAAATGTTTCTATTTGCAGGATAACTAAAAGAAATATTAAAAGCATGTTTTTCCTTTTTCAGTGATAGTGGTACCCTGATATAATTTCCAGGAAAGTTCCCCTCATGAGGTATTTATATGCCAAGTACTGGTATTATGAAGAGAATTACATGGGGTAATGTTTTATTTTTCATTCTTTTGTTTGACAATGTTAACTGGTATAGTTGTATGGAGAACTTTTTCTGAGAGCATTCTGGGGAATTGTGTCAGAGTCTAATCTTATCAGTTGAAATAAATTTTGACTGAACATTCTTAATTGTTACATTTGTACAGCTTCTTTCAAATGGCATATAATTCATATGGCAGCCTCTTAAATTAGGTCAGAAACTCATATGGATCTATTCTCAACCCTTTAGGAGGCACAATTCGTGCTGTGCAGGAAAATGTCATTGCACAAAATTTTATAGAAATCTTCTTTCTATTATTCATTTATTTATTAGAGTCCATCGACACTCTTGACAGCCAGGATCACCTGGTGTTAGGCAGTTTTATGGGGGAAGGAAGCCAGACTACCTGGAGAGAACCAATGACAATAGCAAATAACTGCCAGACTCTCCAATGTACTAACTCCATGCAAACATGGTTAGCATTGATTGAAGACAAGAACACCATCAACATGCAATACGCCTTAGTACAAAGTGTGACTGTGCCCCCACATGGGCAATTGGGATGATATACCTTACCCAAGGACACAGCACAGTTACCCCTGGTGGAGTTCGAGCCATGGACCTTTCAGTTTGAAGTCTGAATCCAGAACCACTGAACCACCGTGCTCCCAATTTTCCCCTGTGATTACCTTATATTATCATTGATAGAATTAATGAAAGTTGCCAGGCCACATGAGGAGAAAATGGGAGCAGGTGGTCGTGGGGGGTGGGTGGGTTTGTGGTGGATCGGGCCAGGGGATTGGGGGGATAAAATGTGTATTGTTGAGGGACTTTGTAGTTTACAAATGCATGCAGTTTCTTTTGTTTTTTTTTGCACATTTAATCAGATAATGTGTAATTAATAACCACTGGTTTTGCCTGATCATTGGCAATATACCAACACAACTGCAATGAGAGTTATTGTCACCTACGGCAACTGCATTGTGACCTTGTGCAAGACCCTTCATCCGAATTGCCCATGTGGAGGTACAGTGGCTATGTGTACTAAGGCATACTGCACATCAATGGTGCACTTGTCTTCAACCAATGCTAACCCTGCTTGTGTGGAGTTAGTATGTTGGAGAGTCTGACAATTGCTTGTCACTGCTCGGTGGTTCTCTCTGGGTTCTCCAGCTTCCCTCCCCCCCCCTCCATAAAACTCTGACAGGAGGTGACCCTGGCTGTTGGAAGTGTCATTCAACCCCAATAAATAAAAATAAATAAATACATAAATGAGAGTTATTGTCCTTGGTGATGCAACAGTGCATCCCTCTAAGTTGAAGCCTAGCTACCTCCTAATATGAGGTTGAAGCCTACTGCCTTGACTGAATAGGAAAAGCACTGTTGTTACATGCTTTTATCCAAAGTAAAATTTTGAACTACAAAGCGTTTTAATCAGAGAGCGAAATGTGAAAGAACATGCCATCTCTCATGAGTCATTAGTGTATAAAGGAACATAAAAATGTGGACATCAGAGTGCTTGGTCTGCCACTATTCGTGCGGCTTAACGGCACTATGTTAACAATTTTTTTCACGTATTACTTTATTTTTATCTGAATTAAATGTAGGGCACATATACTGTCTCATTATGCCCCCGGAGAAGGCATTATGTTATCACCATGTCCCTCATCTGTCATCCATTGTCCATCATCCATCTGTTTACTTTTCGTATTCCGTCAATTAACTAAAGTTCTACCAACTGGATCTATACCAAACTTCATATGTGGGTTTGGTATGAGGAGTGGAAGAAGCCTCTTTATTTTGACCATGGTGTGCCAAAGGTCAAGGTCACAGTGATCTCCAGTGTTAAATACACTTGAAATTGGTTTCCACTCCATAACTAAAGTTCTGCAAGACTGATCTTGTTTTTTTGTAATTCTATCCATGATATTGCAGAAGGGGGCATATGCCACACTTTGCATTGCTCTTGTTTCCTATTAAAAAGGTCATATGAGAGGTGAGTGGATATCCTCGGTCAAATGGCTGGTTTGGTCTACAGTTTTATTTTGTGATGGTGTGGATTAAGTAAATAATGCTCATTAATGATGATTTGAAAATATAATGTTGATGGATTTGATTTGAACTGTGTTCTGTCAAGTGCATTTCAGTTGGAGATCAAGGTGACACGAGTGTTTAGTGACTAATTCACTCCTGTTTGTGAGCTGACATTTTGCAAGTGACAAATGGGACAATGTTTGTATAAATTTGCTTTGAGAAAGCTTTTTGAAAGAAGGGATAAGAAGCCCATATGTTTTTGCTTTGTCAGAATGTTCATCTTATGTTGTAAAATCATCAGTGTGGAAATAAAGAATTCCTATATGTCATGTTATTGTTTTATCGCTGTCGATGCACAGGAATAGGAACTTTTGGCCCATTTTACGAACAATCAACTGTGCAATTCAACTGACTGTATTTGAGTGATATTGTAAAATTGTGATAGTGTGCTGTTTACTCCAGGAAAGGCCACACTACGAGCTTCCA
This sequence comes from Pictodentalium vernedei, assembly GCA_031216915.1. NCBI lineage: Eukaryota > Metazoa > Mollusca > Scaphopoda > Dentaliida > Dentaliidae > Pictodentalium > Pictodentalium vernedei. Next base: position 426,571,408 of record CM062292.1, read on the forward strand.
GAAACTGTATACATTGTGAGGATTGTGAATAAGGGAGGTAATTTAATGCAAAATATAATGGGTCGTGTTAATGAGAAGCTGTGCATTTCTTGAAAAAACAATGTATTCTACCGAATAACAGTTACTGTAACAAGACCTTAAGTAGAAAACGGTATTTGCTTTCATTGCATCTTCTGGCCTCAAATCTCCATAGCAAGCAAGAGTAAATAAAATGTTTCTATTTGCAGGATAACTAAAAGAAATATTAAAAGCATGTTTTTCCTTTTTCAGTGATAGTGGTACCCTGATATAATTTCCAGGAAAGTTCCCCTCATGAGGTATTTATATCCCAAGTACTGGTATTATGAAGAGAATTACATGGGGTAATGTTTTATTTTTCATTCTTTTGTTTGACAATGTTAACTGGTATAGTTGTATGGAGAACTTTTTCTGAGAGCATTCTGGGGAATTGTGTCAGAGTCTAATCTTATCAGTTGAAATAAATTTTGACTGAACATTCTTAATTGTTACATTTGTACAGCTTCTTTCAAATGGCATATAATTCATATGGCAGCCTCTTAAATTAGGTCAGAAACTCATATGGATCTATTCTCAACCCTTTAGGAGGCACAATTCGTGCTGTGCAGGAAAATGTCATTGCACAAAATTTTATAGAAATCTTCTTTCTATTATTCATTTATTTATTAGAGTCCATCGACACTCTTGACAGCCAGGATCACCTGGTGTTAGGCAGTTTTATGGGGGAAGGAAGCCAGACTACCTGGAGAGAACCAATGACAATAGCAAATAACTGCCAGACTCTCCAATGTACTAACTCCATGCAAACATGGTTAGCATTGATTGAAGACAAGAACACCATCAACATGCAATACGCCTTAGTACAAAGTGTGACTGTGCCCCCACATGGGCAATTGGGATGATATACCTTACCCAAGGACACAGCACAGTTACCCCTGGTGGAGTTCGAGCCATGGACCTTTCAGTTTGAAGTCTGAATCCAGAACCACTGAACCACCGTGCTCCCAATTTTCCCCTGTGATTACCTTATATTATCATTGATAGAATTAATGAAAGTTGCCAGGCCACATGAGGAGAAAATGGGAGCAGGTGGTCGTGGGGGGTGGGTGGGTTTGTGGTGGATCGGGCCAGGGGATTGGGGGGATAAAATGTGTATTGTTGAGGGACTTTGTAGTTTACAAATGCATGCAGTTTCTTTTGTTTTTTTTTGCACATTTAATCAGATAATGTGTAATTAATAACCACTGGTTTTGCCTGATCATTGGCAATATACCAACACAACTGCAATGAGAGTTATTGTCACCTACGGCAACTGCATTGTGACCTTGTGCAAGACCCTTCATCCGAATTGCCCATGTGGAGGTACAGTGGCTATGTGTACTAAGGCATACTGCACATCAATGGTGCACTTGTCTTCAACCAATGCTAACCCTGCTTGTGTGGAGTTAGTATGTTGGAGAGTCTGACAATTGCTTGTCACTGCTCGGTGGTTCTCTCTGGGTTCTCCAGCTTCCCTCCCCCCCCTCCATAAAACTCTGACAGGAGGTGACCCTGGCTGTTGGAAGTGTCATTCAACCCCAATAAATAAAAATAAATAAATACATAAATGAGAGTTATTGTCCTTGGTGATGCAACAGTGCATCCCTCTAAGTTGAAGCCTAGCTACCTCCTAATATGAGGTTGAAGCCTACTGCCTTGACTGAATAGGAAAAGCACTGTTGTTACATGCTTTTATCCAAAGTAAAATTTTGAACTACAAAGCGTTTTAATCAGAGAGCGAAATGTGAAAGAACATGCCATCTCTCATGAGTCATTAGTGTATAAAGGAACATAAAAATGTGGACATCAGAGTGCTTGGTCTGCCACTATTCGTGCGGCTTAACGGCACTATGTTAACAATTTTTTTCACGTATTACTTTATTTTTATCTGAATTAAATGTAGGGCACATATACTGTCTCATTATGCCCCCGGAGAAGGCATTATGTTATCACCATGTCCCTCATCTGTCATCCATTGTCCATCATCCATCTGTTTACTTTTCGTATTCCGTCAATTAACTAAAGTTCTACCAACTGGATCTATACCAAACTTCATATGTGGGTTTGGTATGAGGAGTGGAAGAAGCCTCTTTATTTTGACCATGGTGTGCCAAAGGTCAAGGTCACAGTGATCTCCAGTGTTAAATACACTTGAAATTGGTTTCCACTCCATAACTAAAGTTCTGCAAGACTGATCTTGTTTTTTTGTAATTCTATCCATGATATTGCAGAAGGGGGCATATGCCACACTTTGCATTGCTCTTGTTTCCTATTAAAAAGGTCATATGAGAGGTGAGTGGATATCCTCGGTCAAATGGCTGGTTTGGTCTACAGTTTTATTTTGTGATGGTGTGGATTAAGTAAATAATGCTCATTAATGCTGATTTGAAAATATAATGTTGATGGATTTGATTTGAACTGTGTTCTGTCAAGTGCATTTCAGTTGGAGATCAAGGTGACACGAGTGTTTAGTGACTAATTCACTCCTGTTTGTGAGCTGACATTTTGCAAGTGACAAATGGGACAATGTTTGTATAAATTTGCTTTGAGAAAGCTTTTTGAAAGAAGGGATAAGAAGCCCATATGTTTTTGCTTTGTCAGAATGTTCATCTTATGTTGTAAAATCATCAGTGTGGAAATAAAGAATTCCTATATGTCATGTTATTGTTTTATCGCTGTCGATGCACGGGAATAGGAACTTTTGGCCCATTTTACGAACAATCAACTGTGCAATTCAACTGACTGTATTTGAGTGATATTGTAAAATTGTGATAGTGTGCTGTTTACTCCAGGAAAGGCCACACTACGAGCTTCCAGAAACTGTATACATTGTGAGGATTGTGAATAAGGGAGGTAATTTAATGCAAAATATAATGGGTCGTGTTAATGAGAAGCTGTGCATTTCTTGAAAAAACAATGTATTCTACCGAATAACAGTTACTGTAACAAGACCTTAAGTAGAAAACGGTATTTGCTTTCATTGCATCTTCTGGCCTCAAATCTCCATAGCAAGCAAGAGTAAATAAAATGTTTCTATTTGCAGGATAACTAAAAGAAATATTAAAAGCATGTTTTTCCTTTTTCAGTGATAGTGGTACCCTGATATAATTTCCAGGAAAGTTCCCCTCATGAGGTATTTATATGCCAAGTACTGGTATTATGAAGAGAATTACATGGGGTAATGTTTTATTTTTCATTCTTTTGTTTGACAATGTTAACTGGTATAGTTGTATGGAGAAATTTTTCTGAGAGCATTCTGGGGAATTGTGTCAGAGTCTAATCTTATCAGTTGAAATAAATTTTGACTGAACATTCTTAATTGTTACATTTGTACAGCTTCTTTCAAATGGCATATAATTCATATGGCAGCCTCTTAAATTAGGTCAGAAACTCAAATGGATCTATTCTCAACCCTTTAGGAGGCACAATTCATGCTGTGCAGGAAAATGTCATTGCACAAAATTTTATAGAAATCTTCTTTCTATTATTCATTTATTTATTAGAGTTCATCGACACTCTTGACAGCCAGGATCACCTGGTGTTAGGCAGTTTTATGGGGGAAGGAAGCCAGACTACCTGGAGAGAACCAATGACAATAGCAAATAACTGCCAGACTCTCCAATGTACTAACTCCATGCAAACATGGTTAGCATTGATTGAAGACAAGAACACCATCAACATGCAATACGCCTTAGTCCAAAGTGTGACTGTGCCCCCACATGGGCAATTGGGATGATATACCTTACCCAAGGACACAGCACAGTTACCCCTGGTGGAGTTCGAGCCATGGACCTTTCAGTTTGAAGTCTGAATCCAGAACCACTGAACCACCGTGCTCCCAATTTTCCCCTGTGATTACCTTATATTATCATTGATAGAATTAATGAAAGTTGCCAGGCCACATGAGGAGAAAATGGGAGCAGGTGGTCGTGGGGGGTGGGTGGGTTTGTGGTGGATCGGGCCAGGGGATTGGGGGGATAAAATGTGTATTGTTGAGGGACTTTGTAGTTTACAAATGCATGCAGTTTCTTTTGTTTTTTTTGCACATTTAATCAGATAATGTGTAATTAATAACCACTGGTTTTGCCTGATCATTGGCAATATACCAACACAACTGCAATGAGAGTTATTGTCTCCTACGGCAACTGCATTGTGACCTTGTGCAAGACCCTTCATCCGAATTGCCCATGTGGAGGTACAGTGGCTATGTGTACTAAGGCATACTGCACATCAATGGTGCACTTGTCTTCAACCAATGCTAACCCTGCTTGTGTGGAGTTAGTATGTTGGAGAGTCTGACAATTGCTTGTCACTGCTCGGTGGTTCTCTCTGGGTTCTCTAGCCTCCCTCCCCCCCCCCCCCTCCATAAAACTCTGACAGGAGGTGACCCGGCTGTTGGAAGTGTCATTCAACCCCAATAAATAAAAATAAATAAATACATAAATGAGAGTTATTGTCCTTGGTGATGCAACAGTGCATCCCTCTAAGTTGAAGCCTAGCTACCTCCTAATATGAGGTTGAAGCCTACTGCCTTGACTGAATAGGAAAAGCACTGTTGTTACATGCTTTTATCCAAAGTAAAATTTTGAACTACAAAGCGTTTTAATCAGAGTGCGAAATGTGAAAGAACATGCCATCTCTCATGAGTCATTAGTGTATAAAGGAACATAAAAATGTGGACATCAGAGTGCTTGGTCTGCCACTATTCGTGCGGCTTAACGGCTCTATGTTAACAATATTTTTATACTGTACCAATGACCCAGACATAGCTGGTGCTAACTCTTAAAATATAGGGCCAAACACAAATTTTGCCCCCCAATCCCCAAAATTTGCATCTAAAACTAAAGAAAACATGTCCTGAAAGGCCCTCCACACTTCGCCCCTACTGCGCATGCGCAGTGTCAAGGACGTTCCGAAATTGGCGCCATTAATCATTCTAAGTTTGGCCCTTCATCAGTTAACATCTGACTGATCTTTGTGCTTATAAATCTCAGTTTAAATGATGCCAGACACATAAATATTAGTGAAATGGTGATTCTAAGGAGGATAGAGAAGGAGGAGAGGAAAAGAATGTGTGACAGAATATTATCAGGGCTGTAACTTAAAAATTTTTAATGAAATTATGTTAAGTTACCTATTTTCAAGGCAGCAGCCATTTTGTTGTCATTCTGATTATTTAGTTACACTGTTTTTTTAAGTGTTTTCCTCTCTCCCTGTCCTTTAAGTCCCCCCTTGCTATTCACCCATGCTTTTGGCATAGTTTTTGTAATTATTATTACTGAATTTTCTTGGGAGTTTTAGCTGGATAACAGAATGAATTCTGTTCTTTCCCCATGTTTACGTCTTCACCTACGGGTGGTTAGGCGTTGTGTTCTGCATCTACCATCTGATGTTCTGCAGTTTCTTCCCTGGAAGTCTCTGTTTTGCATCAGATAGTGTATTTTTGGTAACTGATTTCGGGCCTGGGTGCCTGGAGTCTTATTTTAGTGTTTTTACACTCATTGTTTACATTTACTACAGCCCTCTGTGTGAGGGGGGGATTTCTAAAAAATAATATCTTGATGTTATTTTAATCATAACTAGATACATTATTATTGTTCGTAAGTGTTGAATAAATTGTTTAAAATATTTTTAAAATTTTTGTCCACACTTAGGCTTGGGATCCATTGGGGCTCAACGTTACTTTTCAGAAACTTGGGCTGTTCTGAAAAAATATTTTTTCAAAATATTTTGATTTCAATTATTTTTTCTATATTAATGGATCATATTATTATTATGTATTTTGATTGCCAGGGGTTAGTGCGAGTACCAGGACTTGTTTTCTTTTCACATTGAAAGGATATTGATCAATTGTTTTAAGAGGAAGTCTTCCTCTGACTTTATTATCATTCTATATGTGGTCAGTGTACTCGCATTAACTCCTGTTCTGTATCGTATGATTTCGATGACAATATGGGAAGCGTATGTCACGGTATGTTGTTGGGGATTTGGACACTCCGGTCCTTTCCCCGCAGGGTCACTCTACTTTATCAATTTCTATTTCAGACGATCAAGATTAGGGTGATGTATCTGTGATGTCTTCCAACAGTGTGCCTCCGTCGTCACAATTAATGAAGGGCTAGCGGAAAAGTGCTCATGTAAATACACCAATTGCCTAAGAGGACCCTAGTAGGTTCGACGGCCTTTGACGTCCGCTAGCTCGCCCGGTGTAGCGTCCATTCACCGAATGGTTCAGCAGCCGGGTTCGTCCGTTGCGGTCTAGAAGGAATTTTGGGGTGATGCGAGCACTATAAATTAACCTAATGCACACCCAGTGACGGCGGATCGGAGGGAGAACGCAGGAAGCCTTTTAGTCCGGTTCATAGCTCGTTCGGTCCATCCGGACGGCAAGCGAGAGAGGCCCCTCTCTCGTTCAACAACATCTGGCCCCAGATGTTGTGGTACAAAATGTGTCGCAAGCGGAGCATACGTCCGTCGCTCGGGACGCTCCGTTGTATAGGCAGTCCGCTGAGACTGCTAAGGCTTCCTCTTCTCGTCAGCGCACACGACCGCACCTTGGCTGCGTGACCGCCGATATATTACCAGCTTCGCCGATCAAGGATTCTTCGGCGACCAGGTCACACCATTCGGTAGCCAGGGACACGAGGCCTGCAGACTCCGGTCGTTCGCATAGGAAGTGTGCGGGAGTCAACGTACACGGAGCTTCCGGCGGCAATGCATCGTAAGACCGCTACTGCACAGGCCTCGGGAACGGACGTGCTTTCCTTAATAGCACAGTTTATCGCAGCATCCCAGCATCAACTGAATCTGTCGCATATATTTTATCCGACGATGCTGGGTCGGGACGCTCCGCGGAAGCGGGTACGGACGTCCGAAAGTTTCATCCGGTCCGACGGGATACCGAAAGGGATTCGGAGGATTTCGAGCTTTCCCTTTCGGAACAACATATGCTGTTGTGTATGTCATCTGACTTGGTCTTCTACAGCTTCTTTCGTCGGACCAGAATGCTGCGATGCCGGATAAGAAACTGATAGCGTCGGTGGACTTAGAAATTTTTGGTTCGGTTCAGGGACATCGTCCCTCAGTTCCGACATAGTCCAATAATGTCACACAAACTTTCGAATTATTGAACGACGCTATATATATTATTATTTTATGCTTGCTAACCAAGCATTTCTGGTTTCTTGTTCGAAGAGTTATGGAGATGTCTTTCAAAAGTGTGCCTCTGTCGTCATAGTTAATGAAGAGTTAGCGGCAATAAGTGCTCATGGAATATGTCTATCGTCTACGGAGTGATATTCGCTAGCTCACCCGGTGTAGCGTACATTCATCGAATGGTTCGGCTGCCGGGTTCGTCCGTTGCGGTCTAGGAAGGAGATTTGGGTGATGCGAGCACTTTAATTACTTTAGTACTCACCCAGTGACGGCAGATTGAGGACAGATCGGAGGAAGCCTGTTAGTCCGGTTCCTGGCTTGTCCAGGTCCGTCCGGGCTGTGAGCGAGAGAGGTCCCTCTCTCGCCCAACAACATAGGGGACCGCATGTTGTGGTTCAGATATTTTACATTCGGAGCATATGTCCGTTGGTCGGGACGCTCCGTTATATTGACAGTCCGAGAGACTGTCTTTAACGCTTCCTCATCCTCACAGCAGGGCACACGACCGCACATTGGCTACGTGACCTCGAGTATCCGATCAGTTTCGGCATTCAGTGATTCCACGGCGAATAGGTCGCGCCATCCGGTAGCCAAGGGACACGAGGCCTATACACTCCGTTCGCTCGCATATTGGTAGTATGCACGGGGTAACGATCACGGAGCTTCCAGCGGCAATGCATCGTAAGACCGCTTCTCCTCAGGCCTCAGTGACGGACGTGCTATCCGAGTTAGCACAGTTGTTTCGCAGCATCCCAGCAATTGACAGTTTCTCGGTCGAATTAGGAATTATCCGACGGCGCTGGGTCGGTGCGGTCCGCGGTTGCATCAGGTACGGACGACCGAACGCTTTATAGGGTCCGACAGGATGGCGAAAGGGATTCGAAAGATTTCGAGTTTTCCCTTTAGTAGTATCGGAAGATGCCTTTCATATCTTCTGGCATTATCTTCCAGTGATTATTATTTCGGACTTCATTGCTGCGATCTTGGATAAGAGACTTATAGCGTCATTGGACTCGGATTTTTCGATCGGTTCAGGGACATTGTCCCTGACTTACCGACGCAGTCCAATATTGTCATTACAACATGTGTTTTATTTTTCGACGCTATATATATATATATACAAGCCTGCTACTAAGCATGATAGTTTAGTTTCTTGTCCGCGTTGCTCATTTCTGCCATTTTATCATTTATACAAATAGTTTATTTTGGCAGAGCAGGGCATACCGAGAGTTCATATGCGTCTAGACGGTGTGATTAAAGACTGCATATATTCTTTTTCGCCGTTTATGTCTTTTCCAATTTCAATGTTGGGAACGACATTATGTATAGTAGACTTAACTTAGACGCTTTATTATACGTAATCCGCCTTACTGAGGCGTTATCATTATGTCTTCAAGAAAAGATTTACGGGATATTATTCTCAATGTAATTTCTTTTGAGGGCAGTAGTTTGTTCACGTATAACTCCGCCCTTCAGTGGCTGATTGGAGTTAGTTAGACGTGACGCGGCCCTAGCTACATCCACACGCGTGGATAGTAAGGTTAAGAACTCTCTCATAGTCGCTTCGTTCTCGGAGGAGCTTCTCTTCGACGGCAACTTTTCAGCAATCCATGAATTGTTCGATTTACACGTTCTCTTGTCTATCTAGTGTTACAAGAGATTCAGACTGGGGCAAACATTCGGTGGTTGACTCAGAGATTGCCGCCGCAGTTGCCGGACCCGAGTGTGGCTGTTATGACGGTTGCCAGTCAAACAGATTGGGATATAATACTGATCCCTACGGATTCGAAGTGCCAGGGTCTTTGGGTTCCGCAGTCTTTTAGCAATCAGTTTTCTTCCGCGGAATAATGTTTTTTAGGCTTGCTTTATGTCATTGCATGAACATTATTCAGAAACGCATGCCCAAATTCCTGTCCTTTAATTCGACAGTAGTGGCGTATCTCCGGAACCAGGGAGGCACTCTTTCGTTTCCGTTATTCAATTTAATGGAAAGAATCCGTCTGTTGGTTATGGTACACCAAGTTCAGTTTTGGTCCGTCATATTCCGGGTCGTCTGATTGTTTTATCGGACTCCCGTTCTCTTACGGGTCGCTTGTTGCTGTCAGAATGGACTCTCAACAAACAAGTATTCAATCAGATTTGCTATCTATGGGAGCGCCCAATGATGATTTATTTATGACACAGCTTGCTAATCAATTGCAGACGTATGTGTTGGCTTGTCCAGATCTCTGAGCTAATATTGTTAACACTCTATTGATCTATAGGACGGAATGATAGGATACGCGTATCCTCCGGCGCTGTTGTTTTAGCAGGTATTGCTAAGATAAACAACCACAATACATTTCTGTTGATAGCATCTCTATCTTCACAGAGATCATGAGTAATTTACTCTCTTGTCTACTGTGGGTCTTAACGTGAAATCTTCCTCTATGTGAGGATCTTTTTCACTGGGTAAATCGTGTCATCTTTATCACAACCAGCAAGGCCGCAACCTTCATGTATTCCGTTGTGTGGTCCGTATTGCATTGTAAGCACTGTACTGGACGAGCTTTGGACGCGATTTCTTACTATAGGAGATCCTCTTCTTCGCTATTCTATGCGGCTAAAGTGGAGGCTCTTCCGTCGTGGTGTAGGGATCATTATGTTCATATTGTTGATCCCTCCATACTACTCATTGCTATTTTTTAGTATACTTGTTTCACAAGATCTACTGCAGCCTGTTATTATTTAGGTTATAGGTTTATGTTACCTCATACCTATGCACTCTATGATAGTTTACAATTGAGTCTTTTGTCTCTTTATCTAAGTCAGTTAGTAACTTTTTGATAAATAGACTTAGAATCTTTAGATTAAATTCCTATACGGATTTTAACTTCGGTTCTTATTTAGCTAAGTAATCATTTGAGCCTCTGGAAACAGTAGTTTTCAAATTCTGACCTTTTAGACAGTAATTCTGTTGGTTTCTCTTTTACTGTAGAGTCAGTGAGTTTCATGCACTATCGATGGATGATTTTCACTTTCATAGTTTCGGAATCAATACTTCCGTTACTATTTAGGTTGGATTGTTGCATAAGAGTTAGGCTCCTATTATCCGGAACCTATTATTTTAAGGTCCTTCCGTCTTCGTATGGGCATAGGCCTTTACTCTTTCCGGGTACAGTTTATGTATTTATAAACAGATATCTGTTTATTACAAAGGGCGTAAGCTTCTTCTGTCTTTGATGTCTAGTAGAAGGACGTTACGCTCCATTTTATTGTTAATGGATTCTATTAACTATCGGTACTGCTTATGGTATATCATTGACTTAGCAGTTGTGCTTAAGATTTCGGCTCATGAAGTAAGAGTTCTTCTACTTCTTGGGCTTACATTAATAGTGTCGCTATTATAGATTTTTGAAGGCTGCTCATTGCGCTCAGCCATCCACATTCATGAATTTTTATCTCAGAAATATCGAGTCCATTTCTGGAGGCCTCTATTGTTAGATCTATTATCTACTGCTCAGAATGTCATTCACTTAACAGTTGCTACTATAGCTAGGTAGGCTGTCTGTTTCGGCAGTGTCTCCGTTCGGCTGCCCTCTTCGCTCTGGGCTATTTGACCCAGGGCAAGAAAAGGGGGGGGGGGGGGGAGGGTGTTCCCTTGGGTCACCTGTTTTACTATGAAAACAAGGGGATACCTCCTCCGGAGTTAGTAATTCTGAGCTGTTATTGGGATGGTTGTTTAGTGAGAAGTTTAGGTTTTTAAAATTCATTCAAGTCTTAGTTTTTAAAGTATAGCTTTTGAATATTGCATATGTCAACGGACATGATTATGCAATCCTCAGACACTTTTAGGAGTATAAGAGTCTCTATTCTCTAGACTTACTTTATTTATTGGCTTACTTTAAAAATTATTAGTATAAGGATTATATTGGATATTAATAGAGTACATGGATGTATGAAGCTCAATTTTGGAAGGTGTTGTATCTTTCTAATTTATCATAAATAAGAAAGATACATGTAAGGCCTATTACTTCTTTTTCCCTACAGGGGATGACTCTATTTTATTTTATTGAGCGTATTCCATTTTGCTCTATGTCCTTGGCCCTCCAGCCTTTTTACTATTCAGCTATGTCTGGGTCATTGGTACAGTATAAAAATGTTAAAAAATTTATAGTAATTTATATATTTTTTATACTTACCAATGACCCAGACGGGGATGGCCCTCCCAGGAGTTGGGAACTCTTGCCTCCCCGCTGAGTACATAGCGCTTACCAGGCACTGGTTATTAGAATGATTAATGGCGCCAATTTCGGAACGTCCTTGACACTGCGCATGCGCAGTAGGGGCGAAGTGTGGAGGGCCTTTCAGGACATGTTTTCTTTAGTTTTAGATGCAAATTTTGGGGATTGGGGGGCAAAATTTGTGTTTGGCCCTATATTTTAAGAGTTAGCACCAGCTATGTCTGGGTCATTGGTAAGTATAAAACATATATAAATTACTATAAATTTTTTAACTTTTTGCACGTATTACTTTATTTTTATCTGAATTAAATGTAGAGGTACATATACTGTCTCATTATGCCCCCGGAGAAGGCATTATGTTATCACCATGTCCCTCATCTGTCATCCATTGTCCATCATCCATCTGTTTACTTTTTGTATTCCGTCAATTAACTAAAGTTCTACCAACTGGATCTATACCAAACTTCATATGTGGGTTTGGTCTGAGGAGTGGAAGAAGCCTCTTTATTTTGACCATGGTGTGCCAAAGGTCAAGGTCACAGTGATCTCCAGTGTTAAATACACTTGAAATTGGTTTCCACTCCATAACTAAAGTTCTGCAAGACTGATCTTGTTTTTTTGTAATTCTATCCATGATATTGCAGAAGGGGGCATATGCCACACTTTGCATTGCTCTTGTTTCCTATTAAAAAGGTCATATGAGAGGTGAGTGGATATCCTCGGTCAAATGGCTGGTTTGGTCTACAGTTTTATTTTGTGATGGTGTGGATTAAGTAAATAATGCTCATTAATGATGATTTGAAAATATAATGTTGATGGATTTGATTTGAACTGTGTTCTGTCAAGTGCATTTCAGTTGGAGATCAAGGTGACACGAGTGTTTAGTGACTAATTCACTCCTGTTTGTGAGCTGACATTTTGCAAGTGACAAATGGGACAATGTTTGTATAAATTTGCTTTGAGAAAGCTTTTTGAAAGAAGGGATAAGAAGCCCATATGTTTTTGTTTTGTCAGAATGTTCATCTTATGTTGTAAAATCATCAGTGTGGAAATAAAGAATTCCTATATGTCATGTTATTGTTTTATCGCTGTCGATGCACGGGAATAGGAACTTTTGGCCCATTTTACGAACAATCAACTGTGCAATTCAGCTGACTGTATTTGAGTGATATTGTAAAATTGTGATAGTGTGCTGTTTACTCCAGGAAAGGCCACACTACGAGCTTCCAGAAACTGTATACATTGTGAGGATTGTGAATAAGGGAGGTAATTTAATGCAAAATATAATGGGCCGTGTTAATGAGAAGCTGTGCATTTCTTGAAAAAACAATGTATTCTACCGAATAACAGTTACTGTAACAAGACCTTAAGTAGAAAACAGTATTTGCTTTCATTGCATCTTCTGGCCTCAAATCTCCATAGCAACCAAGAGTAAATAAAATGTTTCTATTTGCAGGATAACTAAAAGAAATATTAAAAGCATGTTTTTCCTTTTTCAGTGATAGTGGTACCCTGATATAATTTCCAGGAAAGTTCCCCTCATGAGGTATTTATATGCCAAGTACTGGTATTATGAAGAGAATTACATGGGGTAATGTTTTATTTTTCATTCTTTTGTTTGACAATGTTAACTGGTATAGTTGTATGGAGAACTTTTTCTGAGAGCATTCTGGGGAATTGTGTCAGAGTCTAATCTTATCAGTTGAAATAAATTTTGACTGAACATTCTTAATTGTTACATTTGTACAGCTTCTTTCAAATGGCATATAATTCATATGGCAGCCTCTTAAATTAGGTCAGAAACTCATATGGATCTATTCTCAACCCTTTAGGAGGCACAATTCGTGCTGTGCAGGAAAATGTCATTGCACAAAATTTTATAGAAATCTTCTTTCTATTATTCATTTATTTATTAGAGTTCATCGACACTCTTGACAGCCAGGATCACCTGGTGTTAGGCAGTTTTATGGGGGAAGGAAGCCAGACTACCTGGAGAGAACCAATGACAATAGCAAATAACTGCCAGACTCTCCAATGTACTAACTCCATGCAAACATGGTTAGCATTGATTGAAGACAAGAGCACCATCAACATGCAATACGCCTTAGTACAAAGTGTGACTGTGCCCCCACATGGGCAATTGGGATGATATACCTTACCCAAGGACACAGCACAGTTACCCCTGGTGGAGTTCGAGCCATGGACCTTTCAGTTTGAAGTCTGAATCCAGAACCACTGAACCACCGTGCTCCCAATTTTCCCCTGTGATTACCTTATATTATCATTGATAGAATTAATGAAAGTTGCCAGGCCACATGAGGAGAAAATGGGAGCAGGTGGTCGTGGGGGGTGGGTGGGTTTGTGGTGGATCGGGCCAGGGGATTGGGGGGATAAAATGTGTATTGTTGAGGGACTTTGTAGTTTACAAATGCATGCAGTTTCTTTTGTTTTTTTTTGCACATTTAATCAGATAATGTGTAATTAATAACCACTGGTTTTGCCTGATCATTGGCAATATACCAACACAACTGCAATGAGAGTTATTGTCTCCTACGGCAACTGCATTGTGACCTTGTGCAAGACCCTTCATCCGAATTGCCCATGTGGAGGTACAGTGGCTATGTGTACTAAGGCATACTGCACATCAATGGTGCACTTGTCTTCAACCAATGCTAACCCTGCTTGTGTGGAGTTAGTATGTTGGAGAGTCTGACAATTGCTTGTCACTGCTCGGTGGTTCTCTCTGGGTTTTCCAGCTTCCCTCCCCCCCCCTCCATAAAACTCTGACAGGAGGTGACCCTGGCTGTTGGAAGTGTCATTCAACCCCAATAAATAAAAATAAATAAATACATAAATGAGAGTTATTGTCCTTGGTGATGCAACAGTGCATCCCTCTAAGTTGAAGCCTAGCTACCTCCTAATATGAGGTTGAAGCCTACTGCCTTGACTGAATAGGAAAAGCACTGTTGTTACATGCTTTTATCCAAAGTAAAATTTTGAACTACAAAGCGTTTTAATCAGAGAGCGAAATGTGAAAGAACATGCCATCTCTCATGAGTCATTAGTGTATAAAGGAACATAAAAATGTGGACATCAGAGTGCTTGGTCTGCCACTATTCGTGCGGCTTAACGGCACTATGTTAACAATTTTTTTCACGTATTACTTTATTTTTATCTGAATTAAATGTAGGGCACATATACTGTCTCATTATGCCCCCGGAGAAGGCATTATGTTATCACCATGTCCCTCATCTGTCATCCATTGTCCATCATCCATCTGTTTACTTTTCGTATTCCGTCAATTAACTAAAGTTCTACCAACTGGATCTATACCAAACTTCATATGTGGGTTTGGTATGAGGAGTGGAAGAAGCCTCTTTATTTTGACCATGGTGTGCCAAAGGTCAAGGTCACAGTGATCTCCAGTGTTAAATACACTTGAAATTGGTTTCCACTCCATAACTAAAGTTCTGCAAGACTGATCTTGTTTTTTTGTAATTCTATCCATGATATTGCAGAAGGGGGCATATGCCACACTTTGCATTGCTCTTGTTTCCGATTAAAAAGGTCATATGAGAGGTGAGTGGATATCCTCGGTCAAATGGCTGGTTTGGTCTACAGTTTTATTTTGTGATGGTGTGGATTAAGTAAATAATGCTCATTAATGCTGATTTGAAAATATAATGTTGATGGATTTGATTTGAACTGTGTTCTGTCAAGTGCATTTCAGTTGGAGATCAAGGTGACACGAGTGTTTAGTGACTAATTCACTCCTGTTTGTGAGCTGACATTTTGCAAGTGACAAATGGGACAATGTTTGTATAAATTTGCTTTGAGAAAGCTTTTTGAAAGAAGGGATAAGAAGCCCATATGTTTTTGCTTTGTCAGAATGTTCATCTTATGTTGTAAAATCATCAGTGTGGAAATAAAGAATTCCTATATGTCATGTTATTGTTTTATCGCTGTCGATGCACGGGAATAGGAACTTTTGGCCCATTTTACGAACAATCAACTGTGCAATTCAACTGACTGTATTTGAGTGATATTGTAAAATTGTGATAGTGTGCTGTTTACTCCAGGAAAGGCCACACTACGAGCTTCCAGAAACTGTATACATTGTGAGGATTGTGAATAAGGGAGGTAATTTAATGCAAAATA
The DNA here is from genome assembly GCA_031216915.1 of Pictodentalium vernedei. Taxonomy (NCBI): domain Eukaryota; kingdom Metazoa; phylum Mollusca; class Scaphopoda; order Dentaliida; family Dentaliidae; genus Pictodentalium; species Pictodentalium vernedei. The sequence continues at coordinate 426,587,001 of CM062292.1, forward strand.
TAATGGGTCGTGTTAATGAGAAGCTGTGCATTTCTTGAAAAAACAATGTTTTCTACCGAATAACAGTTACTGTAACAAGACCTTAAGTAGAAAACGGTATTTGCTTTCATTGCATCTTCTGGCCTCAAATCTCCATAGCAAGCAAGAGTAAATAAAATGTTTCTATTTGCAGGATAACTAAAAGAAATATTAAAAGCATGTTTTTCCTTTTTCAGTGATAGTGGTACCCTGATATAATTTCCAGGAAAGTTCCCCTCATGAGGTATTTATATGCCAAGTACTGGTATTATGAAGAGAATTACATGGGGTAATGTTTTATTTTTCATTCTTTTGTTTGACAATGTTAACTGGTATAGTTGTATGGAGAAATTTTTCTGAGAGCATTCTGGGGAATTGTGTCAGAGTCTAATCTTATCAGTTGAAATAAATTTTGACTGAACATTCTTAATTGTTACATTTGTACAGCTTCTTTCAAATGGCATATAATTCATATGGCAGCCTCTTAAATTAGGTCAGAAACTCATAGGGATCTATTCTCAACCCTTTAGGAGGCATAATTCATGCTGTGCAGGAAAATGTCATTGCACAAAATTTTATAGAAATCTTCTTTCTATTATTCATTTATTTATTAGAGTTCATCGACACTCTTGACAGCCAGGATCACCTGGTGTTAGGCAGTTTTATGGGGGAAGGAAGCCAGACTACCTGGAGAGAACCAATGACAATAGCAAATAACTGCCAGACTCTCCAATGTACTAACTCCATGCAAACATGGTTAGCATTGATTGAAGACAAGAACACCATCAACATGCAATACGCCTTAGTCCAAAGTGTGACTGTGCCCCCACATGGGCAATTGGGATGATATACCTTACCCAAGGACACAGCACAGTTACCCTTGGTGGAGTTCGAGCCATGGACCTTTCAGTTTGAAGTCTGAATCCAGAGCCACTGAACCACCGTGCTCCCAATTTTCCCCTGTGATTACCTTATATTATCATTGATAGAATTAATGAAATTTGCCAGGCCACATGAGGAGAAAATGGGAGCAGGTGGTCGTGGGGGGTGGGTGGGTTTGTGGTGGATCGGGCCAGGGGATTGGGGGCATAAATTGTGTATTGTTGAGGGACTTTGTAGTTTACAAATGCATGCAATTTCTGTTGTTTTTTTTGCACATTTAATCAGTTAATGTGTAATTAATAACCACTGGTTTTGCCTGAACATTGGCAATATACCAACACAACTGCAATGAGAGTTATTGTCACCTACGGCAACTGCATTGTGACCTTATGCAAGACCCTTCATCCGAATTGCCCATGTGGAGGTACAGTGGCTATGTGTACTAAGGCATACTGCACATCAATGGTGCACTTGTCTTCAACCAATGCTAACCCTGCTTGTGTGGAGTTAGTATGTTGGAGAGTCTGACAATTGCTTGTCACTGCTCGGTGGTTCTCTCTGGGTTCTCTAGCCTCCCTCCCCCCCCTCCATAAAACTCTGACAGGAGGTGACCCTGGCTGTTGGAAGTGTCATTCAACCCCAATAAATAAAAATAAATAAATACATAAATGAGAGTTATTGTCCTTGGTGATGCAACAGTGCATCCCTCTAAGTTGAAGCCTAGCTACCTCCTAATATGAGGTTGAAGCCTACTGCCTTGACTGAATAGGAAAAGCACTGTTGTTACATGCTTTTATCCAAAGTAAAATTTTGAACTACAAAGCGTTTTAATCAGAGTGCGAAATGTGAAAGAACATGCCATCTCTCATGAGTCATTAGTGTATAAAGGAACATAAAAATGTGGACATCAGAGTGCTTGGTCTGCCACTATTCGTGCGGCTTAACGGCTCTATGTTAACAATTTTTTGCACGTATTACTTTATTTTTATCTGAATTAAATGTAGAGGCACATATACTGTCTCATTATGCCCCCGGAGAAGGCATTATGTTATCACCATGTCCCTCATCTGTCATCCATTGTCCATCATCCATCTGTTTACTTTTCGTATTCCGTCAATTAACTAAAGTTCTACCAACTGGATCTATACCAAACTTCATATGTGGGTTTGGTCTGAGGAGTGGAAGAAGCCTCTTTATTTTGACCATGGTGTGCCAAAGGTCAAGGTCACAGTGATCTCCAGTGTTAAATACACTTGAAATTGGTTTCCACTCCATAACTAAAGTTCTGCAAGACTGATCTTGTTTTTTTGTAATTCTATCCATGATATTGCAGAAGGGGGCATATGCCACACTTTGCATTGCTCTTGTTTCCTATTAAAAAGGTCATATGAGAGGTGAGTGGATATCCTCGGTCAAATGGCTGGTTTGGTCTACAGTTTTATTTTGTGATGGTGTGGATTAAGTAAATAATGCTCATTAATGATGATTTGAAAATATAATGTTGATGGATTTGATTTGAACTGTGTTCTGTCAAGTGCATTTCAGTTGGAGATCAAGGTGACACGAGTGTTTAGTGACTAATTCACTCCTGTTTGTGAGCTGACATTTTGCAAGTGACAAATGGGACAATGTTTGTATAAATTTGCTTTGAGAAAGCTTTTTGAAAGAAGGGATAAGAAGCCCATATGTTTTTGTTTTGTCAGAATGTTCATCTTATGTTGTAAAATCATCAGTGTGGAAATAAAGAATTCCTATATGTCATGTTATTGTTTTATCGCTGTCGATGCACGGGAATAGGAACTTTTGGCCCATTTTACGAACAATCAACTGTGCAATTCAGCTGACTGTATTTGAGTGATATTGTAAAATTGTGATAGTGTGCTGTTTACTCCAGGAAAGGCCACACTACGAGCTTCCAGAAACTGTATACATTGTGAGGATTGTGAATAAGGGAGGTAATTTAATGCAAAATATAATGGGCCGTGTTAATGAGAAGCTGTGCATTTCTTGAAAAAACAATGTATTCTACCGAATAACAGTTACTGTAACAAGACCTTAAGTAGAAAACAGTATTTGCTTTCGCTGCATCTTCTGGCCTCAAATCTCCATAGCAAGCAAGAGTAAATAAAATGTTTCTATTTGCAGGATAACTAAAAGAAATATTAAAAGCATGTTTTTCCTTTTTCAGTGATAGTGGTACCCTGATATAATTTCCAGGAAAGTTCCCCTCATGAGGTATTTATATGCCAAGTACTGGTATTATGAAGAGAATTACATGGGGTAATGTTTTATTTTTCATTCTTTTGTTTGACAATGTTAACTGGTATAGTTGTATGGAGAACTTTTTCTGAGGGCATTCTGGGGAATTGTGTCAGAGTCTAGTCTTATCAGTTGAAATAAATTTTGACTGAACATTCTTAATTGTTACATTTGTACAGCTTCTTTCAAATGGCATATAATTCATATGGCAGCCTCTTAAATTAGGTCAGAAACTCATATGGATCTATTCTCAACCCTTTAGGAGGCACAATTCGTGCTGTGCAGGAAAATGTCATTGCACAAAATTTTATAGAAATCTTCTTTCTATTATTCATTTATTTATTAGAGTTCATCGACACTCTTGACAGCCAGGATCACCTGGTGTTAGGCAGTTTTATGGGGGAAGGAAGCCAGACTACCTGGAGAGAACCAATGGCAATAGCAAATAACTGCCAGACTCTCCAATGTACTAACTCCATGCAAACATGGTTAGCATTGATTGAAGACAAGAACACCATCAACATGCAATACGCCTTAGTACAAAGTGTGACTGTGCCCCCACATGGGCAATTGGGATGATATACCTTACCCAAGGACACAGCACAGTTACCCCTGGTGGAGTTCGAGCCATGGACCTTTCAGTTTGAAGTCTGAATCCAGAACCACTAAACCACCGTGCTCCCAATTTTCCCCTGTGATTACCTTATATTATCATTGATAGAATTAATGAAAGTTGCCAGGCCACATGAGGAGAAAATGGGAGCAGGTGGTCGTGGGGGGTGGGTGGGTTTGTGGTGGATCGGGCCAGGGGATTGGGGGGATAAAATGTGTATTGTTGAGGGACTTTGTAGTTTACAAATGCATGCAATTTCTGTTGTTTTTTTTGCACATTTAATCAGTTAATGTGTAATTAATAACCACTGGTTTTGCCTGAACATTGGCAATATACCAACACAACTGCAATGAGAGTTATTGTCACCTACGGCAACTGCATTGTGACCTTATGCAAGACCCTTCATCCGAATTGCCCATGTGGAGGTACAGTGGCTATGTGTACTAAGGCATACTGCACATCAATGGTGCACTTGTCTTCAACCAATGCTAACCCTGCTTGTGTGGAGTTAGTATGTTGGAGAGTCTGACAATTGCTTGTCACTGCTCGGTGGTTCTCTCTGGGTTCTCTAGCCTCCCTCCCCCCCCCCCCCTCCATAAAACTCTGACAGGAGGTGACCCTGGCTGTTGGAAGTGTCATTCAACCCCAATAAATAAAAATAAATAAATACATAAATGAGAGTTATTGTCCTTGGTGATGCAACAGTGCATCCCTCTAAGTTGAAGCCTAGCTACCTCCTAATATGAGGTTGAAGCCTACTGCCTTGACTGAATAGGAAAAGCACTGTTGTTACATGCTTTTATCCAAAGTAAAATTTTGAACTACAAAGCGTTTTAATCAGAGTGCGAAATGTGAAAGAACATGCCATCTCTCATGAGTCATTAGTGTATAAAGGAACATAAAAATGTGGACATCAGAGTGCTTGGTCTGCCACTATTCGTGCGGCTTAACGGCTCTATGTTAACAATTTTTTGCACGTGTTACTTTATTTTTATCTGAATTAAATGTAGAGGCACATATACTGTCTCATTATGCCCCCGGAGAAGGCATTATGTTATCACCATGTCCCTCATCTGTCATCCATTGTCCATCATCCATCTGTTTACTTTTCGTATTCCGTCAATTAACTAAAGTTCTACCAACTGGATCTATACCAAACTTCATATGTGGGTTTGGTCTGAGGAGTGGAAGAAGCCTCTTTATTTTGACCATGGTGTGCCAAAGGTCAAGGTCACAGTGATCTCTAGTGTTAAATACACTTGAAATTGGTTTCCACTCCATAACTAAAGTTCTGCAAGACTGATCTTGTTTTTTTGTAATTCTATCCATGATATTGCAGAAGGGGGCATATGCCACACTTTGCATTGCTCTTGTTTCCTATTAAAAAGGTCATATGAGAGGTGAGTGGATATCCTCGGTCAAATGGCTGGTTTGGTCTACAGTTTTATTTTGTGATGGTGTGGATTAAGTAAATAATGCTCATTAATGATGATTTGAAAATATAATGTTGATGGATTTGATTTGAACTGTGTTCTGTCAAGTGCATTTCAGTTGGAGATCAAGGTGACACGAGTGTTTAGTGACTAATTCACTCCTGTTTGTGAGCTGACATTTTGCAAGTGACAAATGGGACAATGTTTGTATAAATTTGCTTTGAGAAAGCTTTTTGAAAGAAGGGATAAGAAGCCCATATGTTTTTGTTTTGTCAGAATGTTCATCTTATGTTGTAAAATCAGCAGTGTGGAAATAAAGAATTCCTATATGTCATGTTATTGTTTTATCGCTGTCGATGCACGGGAATAGGAACTTTTGGCCCATTTTACGAACAATCAACTGTGCAATTCAACTGACTGTATTTGAGTGATATTGTAAAATTGTGATAGTGTGCTGTTTACTCCAGGAAAGGCCACACTACGAGCTTCCAGAAACTGTATACATTGTGAGGATTGTGAATAAGGGAGGTAATTTAATGCAAAATATAATGGGCCGTGTTAATGAGAAGCTGGGCATTTCTTGAAAAAACAATGTATTCTACCGAATAACAGTTACTGTAACAAGACCTTAAGTAGAAAACAGTATTTGCTTTCGCTGCATCTTCTGGCCTCAAATCTCCATAGCAAGCAAGAGTAAATAAAATGTTTCTATTTGCAGGATAACTAAAAGAAATATTAAAAGCATGTTTTTCCTTTTTCAGTGATAGTGGTACCCTGATATAATTTCCAGGAAAGTTCCCCTCATGAGGTATTTATATGCCAAGTACTGGTATTATGAAGAGAATTACATGGGGTAATGTTTTATTTTTCATTCTTTTGTTTGACAATGTTAACTGGTATAGTTGTATGGAGAACTTTTTCTGAGGGCATTCTGGGGAATTGTGTCAGAGTCTAGTCTTATCAGTTGAAATAAATTTTGACTGAACATTCTTAATTGTTACATTTGTACAGCTTCTTTCAAATGGCATATAATTCATATGGCAGCCTCTTAAATTAGGTCAGAAACTCATATGGATCTATTCTCAACCCTTTAGGAGGCACAATTCGTGCTGTGCAGGAAAATGTCATTGCACAAAATTTTATACAAATCTTCTTTCTATTATTCATTTATTTATTAGAGTTCATCGACACTCTTGACAGCCAGGATCACCTGGTGTTAGGCAGTTTTATGGGGGAAGGAAGCCAGACTACCTGGAGAGAACCAATGGCAATAGCAAATAACTGCCAGACTCTCCAATGTACTAACTCCATGCAAACATGGTTAGCATTGATTGAAGACAAGAACACCATCAACATGCAATACGCCTTAGTACAAAGTGTGACTGTGCCCCCACATGGGCAATTGGGATGATATACCTTACCCATGGACACAGCACAGTTACCCCTGGTGGAGTTCGAGCCATGGACCTTTCAGTTTGAAGTCTGAATCCAGAACCACTAAACCACCGTGCTCCCAATTTTCCCCTGTGATTACCTTATATTATCATTGATAGAATTAATGAAAGTTGCCAGGCCACATGAGGAGAAAATGGGAGCAGGTGGTCGTGGGGGGTGGGTGGGTTTGTGGTGGATCGGGCCAGGGGATTGGGGGGATAAAATGTGTATTGTTGAGGGACTTTGTAGTTTACAAATGCATGCAATTTCTGTTGTTTTTTTTGCACATTTAATCAGTTAATGTGTAATTAATAACCACTGGTTTTGCCTGATCATTGGCAATATACCAACACAACTGCAATGAGAGTTATTGTCACCTACGGCAACTGCATTGTGACCTTGTGCAAGACCCTTCATCCGAATTGCCCATGTGGAGGTACAGTGGCTATGTGTACTAAGGCATACTGCACATCAATGGTGCACTTGTCTTCAACCAATGCTAACCCTGCTTGTGTGGAGTTAGTATGTTGGAGAGTCTGACAATTGCTTGTCACTGCTCGGTGGTTCTCTCTGGGTTCTCCAGCTTCCCTCCTCCCCCCCCCCCCCCTCCATAAAACTCTGACAGGAGGTGACCCTGGCTGTTGGAAGTGTCATTCAACCCCAATAAATAAAAATAAATAAATACATAAATGAGAGTTATTGTCCTTGGTGATGCAACAGTGCATCCCTCTAAGTTGAAGCCTAGCTACCTCCTAATATGAGGTTGAAGCCTACTGCCTTGACTGAATAGGAAAAGCACTGTTGTTACATGCTTTTATCCAAAGTAAAATTTTGAACTACAAAGCGTTTTAATCAGAGAGCGAAATGTGAAAGAACATGCCATCTCTCATGAGTCATTAGTGTATAAAGGAACATAAAAATGTGGACATCAGAGTGCTTGGTCTGCCACTATTCGTGCGGCTTAACGGCACTATGTTAACAATTTTTTTCACGTATTACTTTATTTTTATCTGAATTAAATGTAGGGCACATATACTGTCTCATTATGCCCCCGGAGAAGGCATTATGTTATCACCATGTCCCTCATCTGTCATCCATTGTCCATCATCCATCTGTTTACTTTTCGTATTCCGTCAATTAACTAAAGTTCTACCAACTGGATCTATACCAAACTTCATATGTGGGTTTGGTATGAGGAGTGGAAGAAGCCTCTTTATTTTGACCATGGTGTGCCAAAGGTCAAGGTCACAGTGATCTCCAGTGTTAAATACACTTGAAATTGGTTTCCACTCCATAACTAAAGTTCTGCAAGACTGATCTTGTTTTTTTGTAATTCTATCCATGATATTGCAGAAGGGGGCATATGCCACACTTTGCATTGCTCCTGTTTCCTATTAAAAAGGTCATATGAGAGGTGAGTGGATATCCTCGGTCAAATGGCTGGTTTGGTCTACAGTTTTATTTTGTGATGGTGTGGATTAAGTAAATAATGCTCATTAATGCTGATTTGAAAATATAATGTTGATGGATTTGATTTGAACTGTGTTCTGTCAAGTGCATTTCAGTTGGAGATCAAGGTGACACGAGTGTTTAGTGACTAATTCACTCCTGTTTGTGAGCTGACATTTTGCAAGTGACAAATGGGACAATGTTTGTATAAATTTGCTTTGAGAAAGCTTTTTGAAAGAAGGGATAAGAAGCCCATATGTTTTTGCTTTGTCAGAATGTTCATCTTAAGTTGTAAAATCATCAGTGTGGAAATGAAGAATTCCTATATGTCATGTTATTGTTTTATCGCTGTCGATGCACGGGAATAGGAACTTTTGGCCCATTTTACGAACAATCAACTGTGCAATTCAACTGACTGTATTTGAGTGATATTGTAAAATTGTGATAGTGTGCTGTTTACTCCAGGAAAGGCCACACTACGAGCTTCCAGAAACTGTATACATTGTGAGGATTGTGAATAAGGGAGGTAATTTAATGCAAAATATAATGGGTCGTGTTAATGAGAAGCTGTGCATTTCTTGAAAAAACAATGTATTCTACCGAATAACAGTTACTGTAACAAGACCTTAAGTAGAAAACGGTATTTGCTTTCATTGCATCTTCTGGCCTCAAATCTCCATAGCAAGCAAGAGTAAATAAAATGTTTCTATTTGCAGGATAACTAAAAGAAATATTAAAAGCATGTTTTTCCTTTTTCAGTGATAGTGGTACCCTGATATAATTTCCAGGAAAGTTCCCCTCATGAGGTATTTATATGCCAAGTACTGGTATTATGAAGAGAATTACATGGGGTAATGTTTTATTTTTCATTCTTTTGTTTGACAATGTTAACTGGTATAGTTGTATGGAGAAATTTTTCTGAGAGCATTCTGGGGAATTGTGTCAGAGTCTAATCTTATCAGTTGAAATAAATTTTGACTGAACATTCTTAATTGTTACATTTGTACAGCTTCTTTCAAATGGCATATAATTCATATGGCAGCCTCTTAAATTAGGTCAGAAACTCATATGGATCTATTCTCAACCCTTTAGGAGGCACAATTCATGCTGTGCAGGAAAATGTCATTGCACAAAATTTTATAGAAATCTTCTTTCTATTATTCATTTATTTATTAGAGTTCATCGACACTCTTGACAGCCAGGATCACCTGGTGTTAGGCAATTTTATGGGGGAAGGAAGCCAGACTACCTGGAGAGAACCAATGACAATAGCAAATAACTGCCAGACTCTCCAATGTACTAACTCCATGCAAACATGGTTAGCATTGATTGAAGACAAGAACACCATCAACATGCAATACGCCTTAGTCCAAAGTGTGACTGTGCCCCCACATGGGCAATTGGGATGATATACCTTACCCAAGGACACAGCACAGTTACCCTTGGTGGAGTTCGAGCCATGGACCTTTCAGTTTGAAGTCTGAATCCAGAGCCACTGAACCACCATGCTCCCAATTTTCCCCTGTGATTACCTTATATTATCATTGATAGAATTAATGAAATTTGCCAGGCCACATGAGGAGAAAATGGGAGCAGGTGGTCGTGGGGGGTGGGTGGGTTTGTGGTGGATCGGGCCAGGGGATTGGGGGGATAAATTGTGTATTGTTGAGGGACTTTGTAGTTTACAAATGCATGCAATTTCTGTTGTTTTTTTTGCACATTTAATCAGTTAATGTGTAATTAATAACCACTGGTTTTGCCTGATCATTGGCAATATACCAACACAACTGCAATGAGAGTTATTGTCACCTACGGCAACTGCATTGTGACCTTATGCAAGACCCTTCATCCGAATTGCCCATGTGGAGGTACAGTGGCTATGTGTACTAAGGCATACTGCACATCAATGGTGCACTTGTCTTCAACCAATGCTAACCCTGCTTGTGTGGAGTTAGTATGTTGGAGAGTCTGACAATTGCTTGTCACTGCTCGGTGGTTCTCTCTGGGTTCTCTAGCCTCCCTCCCCCCCCCTCCATAAAACTCTGACAGGAGGTGACCCTGGCTGTTGGAAGTGTCATTCAACCCCAATAAATAAAAATAAATAAATACATAAATGAGAGTTATTGTCCTTGGTGATGCAACAGTGCATCCCTCTAAGTTGAAGCCTAGCTACCTCCTAATATGAGGTTGAAGCCTACTGCCTTGACTGAATAGGAAAAGCACTGTTGTTACATGCTTTTATCCAAAGTAAAATTTTGAACTACAAAGTGTTTTAATCAGAGTGCGAAATGTGAAAGAACATGCCATCTCTCATGAGTCATTAGTGTATAAAGGAACATAAAAATGTGGACATCAGAGTGCTTGGTCTGGCGGCTTAACGGCTCTATGTTAACAATTTTTTGCACGTATTACTTTATTTTTATCTGAATTAAATGTAGAGGCACATATACTGTCTCATTATGCCCCCGGAGAAGGCATTATGTTATCACCATGTCCCTCATCTGTCATCCATTGTCCATCATCCATCTGTTTACTTTTCATATTCCGTCAATTAACTAAAGTTCTACCAACTGGATCTATACCAAACTTCATATGTGGGTTTGGTCTGAGGAGTGGAAGAAGCCTCTTTATTTTGACCATGGTGTGCCAAAGGTCAAGGTCACAGTGATCTCCAGTGTTAAATACACTTGAAATTGGTTTCCACTCCATAACTAAAGTTCTGCAAGACTGATCTTGTTTTTTTGTAATTCTATCCATGATATTGCAGAAGGGGGCATATGCCACACTTTGCATTGCTCTTGTTTCCTATTAAAAAGGTCATATGAGAGGTGAGTGGATATCCTCGGTCAAATGGCTGGTTTGGTCTACAGTTTTATTTTGTGATGGTGTGGATTAAGTAAATAATGCTCATTAATGATGATTTGAAAATATAATGTTGATGGATTTGATTTGAACTGTGTTCTGTCAAGTGCATTTCAGTTGGAGATCAAGGTGACACGAGTGTTTAGTGACTAATTCACTCCTGTTTGTGAGCTGACATTTTGCAAGTGACAAATGGGACAATGTTTGTATAAATTTGCTTTGAGAAAGCTTTTTGAAAGAAGGGATAAGAAGCCCATATGTTTTTGTTTTGTCAGAATGTTCATCTTATGTTGTAAAATCAGCAGTGTGGAAATAAAGAATTCCTATATGTCATGTTATTGTTTTATCGCTGTCGATGCACGGGAATAGGAACTTTTGGCCCATTTTACGAACAATCAACTGTGCAATTCAGCTGACTGTATTTGAGTGATATTGTAAAATTGTGATAGTGTGCTGTTTACTCCAGGAAAGGCCACACTACGAGCTTCCAGAAACTGTATACATTGTGAGGATTGTGAATAAGGGAGGTAATTTAATGCAAAATATAATGGGCCGTGTTAATGAGAAGCTGTGCATTTCTTGAAAAAACAATGTATTCTACCGAATAACAGTTACTGTAACAAGACCTTAAGTAGAAAACAGTATTTGCTTTCGCTGCATCTTCTGGCCTCAAATCTCCATAGCAAGCAAGAGTAAATAAAATGTTTCTATTTGCAGGATAACTAAAAGAAATATTAAAAGCATGTTTTTCCTTTTTCAGTGATAGTGGTACCCTGATATAATTTCCAGGAAAGTTCCCCTCATGAGGTATTTATATGCCAAGTACTGGTATTATGAAGAGAATTACATGGGGTAATGTTTTATTTTTCATTCTTTTGTTTGACAATGTTAACTGGTATAGTTGTATGGAGAACTTTTTCTGAGGGCATTCTGGGGAATTGTGTCAGAGTCTAATCTTATCAGTTGAAATAAATTTTGACTGAACATTCTTAATTGTTACATTTGTACAGCTTCTTTCAAATGGCATATAATTCATATGGCAGCCTCTTAAATTAGGTCAGAAACTCATATGGATCTATTCTCAACCCTTTAGGAGGCACAATTCATGCTGTGCAGGAAAATGTCATTGCACAAAATTTTATAGAAATCTTCTTTCTATTATTCATTTATTTATTAGAGTTCATCGACACTCTTGACAGCCAGGATCACCTGGTGTTAGGCAATTTTATGGGGGAAGGAAGCCAGACTACCTGGAGAGAACCAATGACAATAGCAAATAACGGCCAGACTCTCCAATGTACTAACTCCATGCAAACATGGTTAGCATTGATTGAAGACAAGAACACCATCAACATGCAATACGCCTTAGTCCAAAGTGTGACTGTGCCCCCACATGGGCAATTGGGATGATATACCTTACCCAAGGACACAGCACAGTTACCCTTGGTGGAGTTCGAGCCATGGACCTTTCAGTTTGAAGTCTGAATCCAGAGCCACTGAACCACCGTGCTCCCAATTTTCCCCTGTGATTACCTTATATTATCATTGATAGAATTAATGAAATTTGCCAGGCCACATGAGGAGAAAATGGGAGCAGGTGGTCGTGGGGGGTGGGTGGGTTTGTGGTGGATCGGGCCAGGGGATTGGGGGGATAAATTGTGTATTGTTGAGGGACTTTGTAGTTTACAAATGCATGCAATTTCTGTTGTTTTTTTTGCACATTTAATCAGTTAATGTGTAATTAATAACCACTGGTTTTGCCTGAACATTGGCAATATACCAACACAACTGCAATGAGAGTTATTGTCACCTACGGCAACTGCATTGTGACCTTATGCAAGACCCTTCATCTGAATTGCCCATGTGGAGGTACAGTGGCTATGTGTACTAAGGCATACTGCACATCAATGGTGCACTTGTCTTCAACCAATGCTAACCCTGCTTGTGTGGAGTTAGTATGTTGGAGAGTCTGACAATTGCTTGTCACTGCTCGGTGGTTCTCTCTGGGTTCTCTAGCCTCCCTCCCCCCCCCTCCATAAAACTCTGACAGGAGGTGACCCTGGCTGTTGGAAGTGTCATTCAACCCCAATAAATAAAAATAAATAAATACATAAATGAGAGTTGTTGTCCTTGGTGATGCAACAGTGCATCCCTCTAAGTTGAAGCCTAGCTACCTCCTAATATGAGGTTGAAGCCTACTGCCTTGACTGAATAGGAAAAGCACTGTTGTTACATGCTTTTATCCAAAGTAAAATTTTGAACTACAAAGCGTTTTAATCAGAGTGCGAAATGTGAAAGAACATGCCATCTCTCATGAGTCATTAGTGTATAAAGGAACATAAAAATGTGGACATCAGAGTGCTTGGTCTGCCACTATTCGTGCGGCTTAACGGCTCTATGTTAACAATTTTTTGCACGTATTACTTTATTTTTATCTGAATTAAATGTAGAGGCACATATACTGTCTCATTATGCCCCCGGAGAAGGCATTATGTTATCACCATGTCCCTCATCTGTCATCCATTGTCCATCATCCATCTGTTTACTTTTCGTATTCCGTCAATTAACTAAAGTTCTACCAACTGGATCTATACCAAACTTCATATGTGGGTTTGGTCTGAGGAGTGGAAGAAGCCTCTTTATTTTGACCATGGTGTGCCAAAGGTCAAGGTCACAGTGATCTCCAGTGTTAAATACACTTGAAATTGGTTTCCACTCCATAACTAAAGTTCTGCAAGACTGATCTTGTTTTTTTGTAATTCTATCCATGATATTGCAGAAGGGGGCATATGCCACACTTTGCATTGCTCTTGTTTCCTATTAAAAAGGTCATATGAGAGGTGAGTGGATATCCTCGGTCAAATGGCTGGTTTGGTCTACAGTTTTATTTTGTGATGGTGTGGATTAAGTAAATAATGCTCATTAATGATGATTTGAAAATATAATGTTGATGGATTTGATTTGAACTGTGTTCTGTCAAGTGCATTTCAGTTGGAGATCAAGGTGACACGAGTGTTTAGTGACTAATTCACTCCTGTTTGTGAGCTGACATTTTGCAAGTGACAAATGGGACAATGTTTGTATAAATTTGCTTTGAGAAAGCTTTTTGAAAGAAGGGATAAGAAGCCCATATGTTTTTGTTTTGTCAGAATGTTCATCTTATGTTGTAAAATCATCAGTGTGGAAATAAAGAATTCCTATATGTCATGTTATTGTTTTATCGCTGTCGATGCACGGGAATAGGAACTTTTGGCCCATTTTACGAACAATCAACTGTGCAATTCAGCTGACTGTATTTGAGTGATATTGTAAAATTGTGATAGTGTGCTGTTTACTCCAGGAAAGGCCACACTACGAGCTTCCAGAAACTGTATACATTGTGAGGATTGTGAATAAGGGAGGTAATTTAATGCAAAATATAATGGGCCGTGTTAATGAGAAGCTGTGCATTTCTTGAAAAAACAATGTATTCTACCGAATAACAGTTACTGTAACAAGACCTTAAGTAGAAAACAGTATTTGCTTTCATTGCATCTTCTGGCCTCAAATCTCCATAGCAAGCAAGAGTAAATAAAATGTTTCTATTTGCAGGATAACTAAAAGAAATATTAAAAGCATGTTTTTCCTTTTTCAGTGATAGTGGTACCCTGATATAACTTCCAGGAAAGTTCCCCTCATGAGGTATTTATATGCCAAGTACTGGTATTATGAAGAGAATTACATGGGGTAATGTTTTATTTTTCATTCTTTTGTTTGACAATGTTAACTGGTATAGTTGTATGGAGAACTTTTTCTGAGAGCATTCTGGGGAATTGTGTCAGAGTCTAGTCTTATCAGTTGAAATAAATTTTGACTGAACATTCTTAATTGTTACATTTGTACAGCTTCTTTCAAATGGCATATAATTCATATGGCAGCCTCTTAAATTAGGTCAGAAACTCATATGGATCTATTCTCAACCCTTTAGGAGGCACAATTCGTGCTGTGCAGGAAAATGTCATTGCACAAAATTTTATAGAAATCTTCTTTCTATTATTCATTTATTTATTAGAGTTCATCGACACTCTTGACAGCCAGGATCACCTGGTGTTAGGCAGTTTTATGGGGGAAGGAAGCCAGACTACCTGGAGAGAACCAATGGCAATAGCAAATAACTGCCAGACTCTCCAATGTACTAACTCCATGCAAACATGGTTAGCATTGATTGAAGACAAGAACACCATCAACATGCAATACGCCTTAGTACAAAGTGTGACTGTGCCCCCACATGGGCAATTGGGATGATATACCTTACCCAAGGACACAGCACAGTTACCCCTGGTGGAGTTCGAGCCATGGACCTTTCAGTTTGAAGTCTGAATCCAGAACCACTAAACCACCGTGCTCCCAATTTTCCCCTGTGATTACCTTATATTATCATTGATAGAATTAATGAAAGTTGCCAGGCCACATGAGGAGAAAATGGGAGCAGGTGGTCGTGGGGGGTGGGTGGGTTTGTGGTGGATCGGGCCAGGGGATTGGGGGGATAAAATGTGTATTGTTGAGGGACTTTGTAGTTTGCAAATGCATGCAATTTCTGTTGTTTTTTTTGCACATTTAATCAGTTAATGTGTAATTAATAACCACTGGTTTTGCCTGATCATTGGCAATATACCAACACAACTGCAATGAGAGTTATTGTCACCTACGGCAACTGCATTGTGACCTTGTGCAAGACCCTTCATCCGAATTGCCCATGTGGAGGTACAGTGGCTAGGTGTACTAAGGCATACTGCACATCAATGGTGCACTTGTCTTCAACCAATGCTAACCCTGCTTGTGTGGAGTTAGTATGTTGGAGAGTCTGACAATTGCTTGTCACTGCTCGGTGGTTCTCTCTGGGTTCTCCAGCCTCACTCCCCCCCTCCATAAAACTCTGACAGGAGGTGACCCTGGCTGTTGGAAGTGTCATTCAACCCCAATAAATAAAAATAAATAAATACATAAATGAGAGTTATTGTCCTTGGTGATGCAACAGTGCATCCTTCTAAGTTGAAGCCTAGCTACCTCCTAATATGAGGTTGAAGCCTACTGCCTTGACTGAATAGGAAAAGCACTGTTGCTACATGCTTTTATCCAAAGTAAAATTTTGAACTACAAAGCGTTTTAATCAGAGTGCGAAATGTGAAAGAACATGCCATCTCTCATGAGTCATTAGTGCATAAAGGAACATAAAAATGTGGACATCAGAGTGCTTGGTCTGCCACTATTCGTGCGGCTTAACGGCACTATGTTAACAATTTTTTGCACGTATTTCTTTATTTTTATCTAAATTAAATGTAGGGGCACATATACTGTCTCATTATGCCCCCGGAGAAGGCATTATGTTATCACCATGTCCCTCATCTGTCATCCATTGTCCATCATCCATCTGTTTACTTTTCGTATTCCGTCAATTAACTAAAGTTCTACCAACTGGATCTATACCAAACTTCATATGTGGGTTTGGTATGAGGAGTGGAAGAAGCCTCTTTATTTTGACCATGGTGTGCCAAAGGTCAAGGTCACAGTGATCTCCAGTGTTAAATACACTTGAAATTGGTTTCCACTCCATAACTAAAGTTCTGCAAGACTGATCTTGTTTTTTTGTAATTCTATCCATGATATTGCAGAAGGGGGCATATGCCACACTTTGCATTGCTCTTGTTTCCTATTAAAAAGGTCATATGAGAGGTGAGTGGATATCCTCGGTCAAATGGCTGGTTTGGTCTACAGTTTTATTTTGTGATGGTGTGGATTAAGTAAATAATGCTCATTAATGATGATTTGAAAATATAATGTTGATGGATTTGATTTGAACTGTGTTCTGTCAAGTGCATTTCAGTTGGAGATCAAGGTGACACGAGTGTTTAGTGACTAATTCACTCCTGTTTGTGAGCTGACATTTTGCAAGTGACAAATGGGACAATGTTTGTATAAATTTGCTTTGAGAAAGCTTTTTGAAAGAAGGGATAAGAAGCCCATATGTTTTTGTTTTGTCAGAATGTTCATCTTATGTTGTAAAATCATCAGTGTGGAAATAAAGAATTCCTATATGTCATGTTATTGTTTTATCGCTGTCGATGCACGGGAATAGGAACTTTTGGCCCATTTTACGAACAATCAACTGTGCAATTCAGCTGACTGTATTTGAGTGATATTGTAAAATTGTGATAGTGTGCTGTTTACTCCAGGAAAGGCCACACTACGAGCTTCCAGAAACTGTATACATTGTGAGGATTGTGAATAAGGGAGGTAATTTAACGCAAAATATAAGGGGCCGTGTTAATGAGAAGCTGTGCATTTCTTGAAAAAACAATGTATTCTACCGAATAACAGTTACTGTAACAAGACCTTAAGTAGAAAACAGTATTTGCTTTCATTGCATCTTCTGGCCTCAAATCTCCATAGCAAGCAAGAGTAAATAAAATGTTTCTATTTGCAGGATAACTAAAAGAAATATTAAAAGCATGTTTTTCCTTTTTCAGTGATAGTGGTACCCTGATATAATTTCCAGGAAAGTTCCCCTCATGAGGTATTTATATGCCAAGTACTGGTATTATGAAGAGAATTACATGGGGTAATGTTTTATTTTTCATTCTTTTGTTTGACAATGTTAACTGGTATAGTTGTATGGAGAACTTTTTCTGAGAGCATTCTGGGGAATTGTGTCAGAGTCTAGTCTTATCAGTTGAAATAAATTTTGACTGAACATACTTAATTGTTACATTTGTACAGCTTCTTTCAAATGGCATATAATTCATATGGCAGCCTCTTAAATTAGGTCAGAAACTCATATGGATCTATTCTCAACCCTTTAGGAGGCACAATTCGTGCTGTGCAGGAAAATGTCATTGCACAAAATTTTATAGAAATCTTCTTTCTATTATTCATTTATTTATTAGAGTTCATCGACACTCTTGACAGCCAGGATCACCTGGTGTTAGGCAGTTTTATGGGGGAAGGAAGCCAGACTACCTGGAGAGAACCAATGGCAATAGCAAATAACTGCCAGACTCTCCAATGTACTAACTCCATGCAAACATGGTTAGCATTGATTGAAGACAAGAGCACCATCAACATGCAATACGCCTTAGTACAAAGTGTGACTGTGCCCCCACATGGGCAATTGGGATGATATACCTTACCCAAGGACACAGCACAGTTACCCCTGGTGGAGTTCGAGCCATGGACCTTTCAGTTTGAAGTCTGAATCCAGAACCACTAAACCTCCGTGCTCCCAATTTTCCCCTGTGATTACCTTATATTATCATTGATAGAATTAATGAAAGTTGCCAGGCCACATGAGGAGAAAATGGGAGCAGGTGGTCGTGGGGGGGGGTGGGTGGGTTTGTGGTGGATCGGGCCAGGGGATTGGGGGGATGAAATGTGTATTGTTGAGGGACTTTGTAGTTTACAAATGCATGCAGTTTCTTTTGTCTTTTTTTGCACATTTAATCAGTTAATGTGTAATTAATAACCACTGGTTTTGCCTGATCATTGGCAATATACCAACACAACTGCAATGAGAGTTATTGTCACCTACGGCAACTGCATTGTGACCTTATGCAAGACCCTTCATCCGAATTGCCCATGTGGAGGTACAGTGGCTATGTGTACTAAGGCATACTGCACATCAATGGTGCACTTGTCTTCAACCAATGCTAACCCTGCTTGTGTGGAGTTAGTATGTTGGAGAGTCTGACAATTGCTTGTCACTGCTCGGTGGTTCTCTCTGGGTTCTCTAGCCTCCCTCCCCCCCCCCTCCATAAAACTCTGACAGGAGGTGACCCTGGCTGTTGGAAGTGTCATTCAACCCCAATAAATAAAAATAAATAAATACATAAATGAGAGTTGTTGTCCTTGGTGATGCAACAGTGCATCCCTCTAAGTTGAAGCCTAGCTACCTCCTAATATGAGGTTGAAGCCTACTGCCTTGACTGAATAGGAAAAGCACTGTTGTTACATGCTTTTATCCAAAGTAAAATTTTGAACTACAAAGCGTTTTAATCAGAGTGCGAAATGTGAAAGAACATGCCATCTCTCATGAGTCATTAGTGTATAAAGGAACATAAAAATGTGGACATCAGAGTGCTTGGTCTGCCACTATTCGTGCGGCTTAACGGCTCTATGTTAACAATTTTTTGCACGTATTACTTTATTTTTATCTGAATTAAATGTAGAGGCACATATACTGTCTCATTATGCCCCCGGAGAAGGCATTATGTTATCACCATGTCCCTCATCTGTCATCCATTGTCCATCATCCATCTGTTTACTTTTCGTATTCCGTCAATTAACTAAAGTTCTACCAACTGGATCTATACCAAACTTCATATGTGGGTTTGGTCTGAGGAGTGGAAGAAGCCTCTTTATTTTGACCATGGTGTGCCAAAGGTCAAGGTCACAGTGATCTCCAGTGTTAAATACACTTGAAATTGGTTTCCACTCCATAACTAAAGTTCTGCAAGACTGATCTTGTTTTTTTGTAATTCTATCCATGATATTGCAGAAGGGGGCATATGCCACACTTTGCATTGCTCTTGTTTCCTATTAAAAAGGTCATATGAGAGGTGAGTGGATATCCTCGGTCAAATGGCTGGTTTGGTCTACAGTTTTATTTTGTGATGGTGTGGATTAAGTAAATAATGCTCATTAATGATGATTTGAAAATATAATGTTGATGGATTTGATTTGAACTGTGTTCTGTCAAGTGCATTTCAGTTGGAGATCAAGGTGACACGAGTGTTTAGTGACTAATTCACTCCTGTTTGTGAGCTGACATTTTGCAAGTGACAAATGGGACAATGTTTGTATAAATTTGCTTTGAGAAAGCTTTTTGAAAGAAGGGATAAGAAGCCCATATGTTTTTGTTTTGTCAGAATGTTCATCTTATGTTGTAAAATCATCAGTGTGGAAATAAAGAATTCCTATATGTCATGTTATTGTTTTATCGCTGTCGATGCACGGGAATAGGAACTTTTGGCCCATTTTACGAACAATCAACTGTGCAATTCAGCTGACTGTATTTGAGTGATATTGTAAAATTGTGATAGTGTGCTGTTTACTCCAGGAAAGGCCACACTACGAGCTTCCAGAAACTGTATACATTGTGAGGATTGTGAATAAGGGAGGTAATTTAATGCAAAATATAATGGGCCGTGTTAATGAGAAGCTGTGCATTTCTTGAAAAAACAATGTATTCTACCGAATAACAGTTACTGTAACAAGACCTTAAGTAGAAAACAGTATTTGCTTTCATTGCATCTTCTGGCCTCAAATCTCCATAGCAAGCAAGAGTAAATAAAATGTTTCTATTTGCAGGATAACTAAAAGAAATATTAAAAGCATGTTTTTCCTTTTTCAGTGATAGTGGTACCCTGATATAATTTCCAGGAAAGTTCCCCTCATGAGGTATTTATATGCCAAGTACTGGTATTATGAAGAGAATTACATGGGGTAATGTTTTATTTTTCATTCTTTTGTTTGACAATGTTAACTGGTATAGTTGTATGGAGAACTTTTTCTGAGAGCATTCTGGGGAATTGTGTCAGAGTCTAGTCTTATCAGTTGAAATACATTTGGACTGAACATTCTTAATTGTTACATTTGTACAGCTTCTTTCAAATGGCATATAATTCATATGGCAGCCTCTTAAATTAGGTCAGAAACTCATATGGATCTATTCTCAACCCTTTAGGAGGCACAATTCGTGCTGTGCAGGAAAATGTCATTGCACAAAATTTTATAGAAATCTTCTTTCTATTATTCATTTATTTATTAGAGTTCATCGACACTCTTGACAGCCAGGATCACCTGGTGTTAGGCAGTTTTATGGGGGAAGGAAGCCAGACTACCTGGAGAGAACCAATGGCAATAGCAAATAACTGCCAGACTCTCCAATGTACTAACTCCATGCAAACATGGTTAGCATTGATTGAAGACAAGAGCACCATCAACATGCAATACGCCTTAGTACAAAGTGTGACTGTGCCCCCACATGGGCAATTGGGATGATATACCTTACCCAAGGACACAGCACAGTTACCCCTGGTGGAGTTCGAGCCATGGACCTTTCAGTTTGAAGTCTGAATCCAGAACCACTAAACCTCCGTGCTCCCAATTTTCCCCTGTGATTACCTTATATTATCATTGATAGAATTAATGAAAGTTGCCAGGCCACATGAGGAGAAAATGGGAGCAGGTGGTCGTGGGAGGGTGGGTGGGTTTGTGGTGGATCGGGCCAGGGGATTGGGGGGATGAAATGTGTATTGTTGAGGGACTTTGTAGTTTACAAATGCATGCAATTTCTGTTGTTTTTTTTGCACATTTAATCAGTTAATGTGTAATTAATAACCACTGGTTTTGCCTGAACATTGGCAATATACCAACACAACTGCAATGAGAGTTATTGTCACCTACGGCAACTGCATTGAGACCTTATGCAAGACCCTTCATCCGAATTGCCCATGTGGAGGTACAGTGGCTATGTGTACTAAGGCATACTGCACATCAATGGTGCACTTGTCTTCAACCAATGCTAACCCTGCTTGTGTGGAGTTAGTATGTTGGAGAGTCTGACAATTGCTTGTCACTGCTCGGTGGTTCTCTCTGGGTTCTCTAGCCTCCCTCCCCCCCCCTCCATAAAACTCTGACAGGAGGTGACCCTGGCTGTTGGAAGTGTCATTCAACCCCAATAAATAAAAATAAATAAATACATAAATGAGAGTTGTTGTCCTTGGTGATGCAACAGTGCATCCCTCTAAGTTGAAGCCTAGCTACCTCCTAATATGAGGTTGAAGCCTACTGCCTTGACTGAATAGGAAAAGCACTGTTGTTGCATGCTTTTATCCAAAGTAAAATTTTGAACTACAAAGCGTTTTAATCAGAGTGCGAAATGTGAAAGAACATGCCATCTCTCATGAGTCATTAGTGTATAAAGGAACATAAAAATGTGGACATCAGAGTGCTTGGTCTGCCACTATTCGTGCGGCTTAACGGCTCTATGTTAACAATTTTTTGCACGTATTACTTTATTTTTATCTGAATTAAATGTAGAGGCACATATACTGTCTCATTATGCCCCCGGAGAAGGCATTATGTTATCACCATGTCCCTCATCTGTCATCCATTGTCCATCATCCATCTGTTTACTTTTCGTATTCCGTCAATTAACTAAAGTTCTACCAACTGGATCTATACCAAACTTCATATGTGGGTTTGGTCTGAGGAGTGGAAGAAGCCTCTTTATTTTGACCATGGTGTGCCAAAGGTCAAGGTCACAGTGATCTCCAGTGTTAAATACACTTGAAATTGGTTTCCACTCCATAACTAAAGTTCTGCAAGACTGATCTTGTTTTTTTGTAATTCTATCCATGATATTGCAGAAGGGGGCATATGCCACACTTTGCATTGCTCTTGTTTCCTATTAAAAAGGTCATATGAGAGGTGAGTGGATATCCTCGGTCAAATGGCTGGTTTGGTCTACAGTTTTATTTTGTGATGGTGTGGATTAAGTAAATAATGCTCATTAATGATGATTTGAAAATATAATGTTGATGGATTTGATTTGAACTGTGTTCTGTCAAGTGCATTTCAGTTGGAGATCAAGGTGACACGAGTGTTTAGTGACTAATTCACTCCTGTTTGTGAGCTGACATTTTGCAAGTGACAAATGGGACAATGTTTGTATAAATTTGCTTTGAGAAAGCTTTTTGAAAGAAGGGATAAGAAGCCCATATGTTTTTGTTTTGTCAGAATGTTCATCTTATGTTGTAAAATCATCAGTGTGGAAATAAAGAATTCCTATATGTCATGTTATTGTTTTATCGCTGTCGATGCACGGGAATAGGAACTTTTGGCCCATTTTACGAACAATCAACTGTGCAATTCAGCTGACTGTATTTGAGTGATATTGTAAAATTGTGATAGTGTGCTGTTTACTCCAGGAAAGGCCACACTACGAGCTTCCAGAAACTGTATACATTGTGAGGATTGTGAATAAGGGAGGTAATTTAATGCAAAATATAATGGGCCGTGTTAATGAGAAGCTGTGCATTTCTTGAAAAAACAATGTATTCTACCGAATAACAGTTACTGTAACAAGACCTTAAGTAGAAAACAGTATTTGCTTTCATTGCATCTTCTGGCCTCAAATCTCCATAGCAAGCAAGAGTAAATAAAATGTTTCTATTTGCAGGATAACTAAAAGAAATATTAAAAGCATGTTTTTCCTTTTTCAGTGATAGTGGTACCCTGATATAATTTCCAGGAAAGTTCCCCTCATGAGGTATTTATATGCCAAGTACTGGTATTATGAAGAGAATTACATGGGGTAATGTTTTATTTTTCATTCTTTTGTTTGACAATGTTAACTGGTATAGTTGTATGGAGAACTTTTTCTGAGAGCATTCTGGGGTATTGTGTCAGAGTCTAGTCTTATCAGTTGAAATAAATTTTGACTGAACATTCTTAATTGTTACATTTGTACAGCTTCTTTCAAATGGCATATAATTCATATGGCAGCCTCTTAAATTAGGTCAGAAACTCATATGGATCTATTCTCAACCCTTTAGGAGGCACAATTCGTGCTGTGCAGGAAAATGTCATTGCACAAAATTTTATAGAAATCTTCTTTCTATTATTCATTTATTTATTAGAGTTCATCGACACTCTTGACAGCCAGGATCACCTGGTGTTAGGCAGTTTTATGGGGGAAGGAAGCCAGACTACCTGGAGAGAACCAATGGCAATAGCAAATAACTGCCAGACTCTCCAATGTACTAACTCCATGCAAACATGGTTAGCATTGATTGAAGACAAGAACACCATCAACATGCAATACGCCTTAGTACAAAGTGTGACTGTGCCCCCACATGGGCAATTGGGATGATATACCTTACCCAAGGACACAGCACAGTTACCCCTGGTGGAGTTCGAGCCATGGACCTTTCAGTTTGAAGTCTGAATCCAGAACCACTAAACCACCGTGCTCCCAATTTTCCCCTGTGATTACCTTATATTATCATTGATAGAATTAATGAAAGTTGCCAGGCCACATGAGGAGAAAATGGGAGCAGGTGGTCGTGGGGGGTGGGTGGGTTTGTGGTGGATCGGGCCAGGGGATTGGGGGGATAAAATGTGTATTGTTGAGGGACTTTGTAGTTTGCAAATGCATGCAATTTCTGTTGTTTTTTTTGCACATTTAATCAGTTAATGTGTAATTAATAACCACTGGTTTTGCCTGATCATTGGCAATATACCAACACAACTGCAATGAGAGTTATTGTCACCTACGGCAACTGCATTGTGACCTTGTGCAAGACCCTTCATCCGAATTGCCCATGTGGAGGTACAGTGGCTAGGTGTACTAAGGCATACTGCACATCAATGGTGCACTTGTCTTCAACCAATGCTAACCCTGCTTGTGTGGAGTTAGTATGTTGGAGAGTCTGACAATTGCTTGTCACTGCTCGGTGGTTCTCTCTGGGTTCTCCAGCCTCACTCCCCCCCTCCATAAAACTCTGACAGGAGGTGACCCTGGCTGTTGGAAGTGTCATTCAACCCCAATAAATAAAAATAAATAAATACATAAATGAGAGTTGTTGTCCTTGGTGATGCAACAGTGCATCCTTCTAAGTTGAAGCCTAGCTACCTCCTAATATGAGGTTGAAGCCTACTGCCTTGACTGAATAGGAAAAGCACTGTTGCTACATGCTTTTATCCAAAGTAAAATTTTGAACTACAAAGCGTTTTAATCAGAGTGCGAAATGTGAAAGAACATGCCATCTCTCATGAGTCATTAGTGCATAAAGGAACATAAAAATGTGGACATCAGAGTGCTTGGTCTGCCACTATTCGTGCGGCTTAACGGCACTATGTTAACAATTTTTTGCACGTATTACTTTATTTTTATCTGAATTAAATGTAGGGGCACATATACTGTCTCATTATGCCCCCGGAGAAGGCATTATGTTATCACCATGTCCCTCATCTGTCATCCATTGTCCATCATCCATCTGTTTACTTTTCGTATTCCGTCAATTAACTAAAGTTCTACCAACTGGATCTATACCAAACTTCATATGTGGGTTTGGTATGAGGAGTGGAAGAAGCCTCTTTATTTTGACCATGGTGTGCCAAAGGTCAAGGTCACAGTGATCTCCAGTGTTAAATACACTTGAAATTGGTTTCCACTCCATAACTAAAGTTCTGCAAGACTGATCTTGTTTTTTTGTAATTCTATCCATGATATTGCAGAAGGGGGCATATGCCACACTTTGCATTGCTCTTGTTTCCTATTAAAAAGGTCATATGAGAGGTGAGTGGATATCCTCGGTCAAATGGCTGGTTTGGTCTACAGTTTTATTTTGTGATGGTGTGGATTAAGTAAATAATGCTCATTAATGATGATTTGAAAATATAATGTTGATGGATTTGATTTGAACTGTGTTCTGTCAAGTGCATTTCAGTTGGAGATCAAGGTGACACGAGTGTTTAGTGACTAATTCACTCCTGTTTGTGAGCTGACATTTTGCAAGTGACAAATGGGACAATGTTTGTATAAATTTGCTTTGAGAAAGCTTTTTGAAAGAAGGGATAAGAAGCCCATATGTTTTTGTTTTGTCAGAATGTTCATCTTATGTTGTAAAATCATCAGTGTGGAAATAAAGAATTCCTATATGTCATGTTATTGTTTTATCGCTGTCGATGCACGGGAATAGGAACTTTTGGCCCATTTTACGAACAATCAACTGTGCAATTCAGCTGACTGTATTTGAGTGATATTGTAAAATTGTGATAGTGTGCTGTTTACTCCAGGAAAGGCCACACTACGAGCTTCCAGAAACTGTATACATTGTGAGGATTGTGAATAAGGGAGGTAATTTAACGCAAAATATAAGGGGCCGTGTTAATGAGAAGCTGTGCATTTCTTGAAAAAACAATGTATTCTACCGAATAACAGTTACTGTAACAAGACCTTAAGTAGAAAACAGTATTTGCTTTCATTGCATCTTCTGGCCTCAAATCTCCATAGCAAGCAAGAGTAAATAAAATGTTTCTATTTGCAGGATAACTAAAAGAAATATTAAAAGCATGTTTTTCCTTTTTCAGTGATAGTGGTACCCTGATATAATTTCCAGGAAAGTTCCCCTCATGAGGTATTTATATGCCAAGTACTGGTATTATGAAGAGAATTACATGGGGTAATGTTTTATTTTTCATTCTTTTGTTTGACAATGTTAACTGGTATAGTTGTATGGAGAACTTTTTCTGAGAGCATTCTGGGGAATTGTGTCAGAGTCTAGTCTTATCAGTTGAAATAAATTTTGACTGAACATACTTAATTGTTACATTTGTACAGCTTCTTTCAAATGGCATATAATTCATATGGCAGCCTCTTAAATTAGGTCAGAAACTCATATGGATCTATTCTCAACCCTTTAGGAGGCACAATTCGTGCTGTGCAGGAAAATGTCATTGCACAAAATTTTATAGAAATCTTCTTTCTATTATTCATTTATTTATTAGAGTTCATCGACACTCTTGACAGCCAGGATCACCTGGTGTTAGGCAGTTTTATGGGGGAAGGAAGCCAGACTACCTGGAGAGAACCAATGGCAATAGCAAATAACTGCCAGACTCTCCAATGTACTAACTCCATGCAAACATGGTTAGCATTGATTGAAGACAAGAGCACCATCAACATGCAATACGCCTTAGTACAAAGTGTGACTGTGCCCCCACATGGGCAATTGGGATGATATACCTTACCCAAGGACACAGCACAGTTACCCCTGGTGGAGTTCGAGCCATGGACCTTTCAGTTTGAAGTCTGAATCCAGAACCACTAAACCTCCGTGCTCCCAATTTTCCCCTGTGATTACCTTATATTATCATTGATAGAATTAATGAAAGTTGCCAGGCCACATGAGGAGAAAATGGGAGCAGGTGGTCGTGGGGGGGG
The DNA here is from genome assembly GCA_031216915.1 of Pictodentalium vernedei. Taxonomy (NCBI): domain Eukaryota; kingdom Metazoa; phylum Mollusca; class Scaphopoda; order Dentaliida; family Dentaliidae; genus Pictodentalium; species Pictodentalium vernedei. Next base: position 426,613,936 of record CM062292.1, read on the forward strand.
GGGGGGGGTGGGTGGGTTTGTGGTGGATCGGGCCAGGGGATTGGGGGGATGAAATGTGTATTGTTGAGGGACTTTGTAGTTTACAAATGCATGCAGTTTCTTTTGTCTTTTTTTGCACATTTAATCAGTTAATGTGTAATTAATAACCACTGGTTTTGCCTGATCATTGGCAATATACCAACACAACTGCAATGAGAGTTATTGTCACCTACGGCAACTGCATTGTGACCTTGTGCAAGACCCTTCATCCGAATTGCCCATGTGGAGGTACAGTGGCTATGTGTACTAAGGCATACTGCACATCAATGGTGCACTTGTCTTCAACCAATGCTAACCCTGCTTGTGTGGAGTTAGTATGTTGGAGAGTCTGACAATTGCTTGTCACTGCTCAGTGGTTCTCTCTGGGTTCTCCAGCTTCCCTCCCCCCCTCCATAAAACTCTGACAGGAGGTGACCCTGGCTGTTGAAAGTGTCATTCAACCCCAATAAATAAAAATAAATAAATACATAAATGAGAGTTATTGTCCTTGGTGATGCAACAGTGCATCCCTCTAAGTTGAAGCCTAGCTACCTCCTAATATGAGGTTGAAGCCTACTGCCTTGACTGAATAGGAAAAGCACTGTTGTTACATGCTTTTATCCAAAGTAAAATTTTGAACTACAAAGCATTTTAATCAGAGTGCGAAATGTGAAAGAACATGCCATCTCTCATGAGTCATTAGTGTATAAAGGAACATAAAAATGTCGACATCAAAGTGCTTGGTCTGCCACTATTCGTGCGGCTTAACGGCACTATGTTAACAATTTTTTGCACATATTACTTTATTTTTATCTGAATTAAATGTAGGGGCACATATACTGTCTCATTATGCCCCCGGAGAAGGCATTATGTTATCACCATGTCCCTCATCTGTCATCCATTGTCCATCATCCATCTGTTTACTTTTCGTATTCCGTCAATTAACTAAAGTTCTACCAACTGGATCTATACCAAACTTCATATGTGGGTTTGGTATGAGGAGTGGAAGAAGCCTCTTTATTTTGACCATGGTGTGCCAAAGGTCAAGGTCACAGTGATCTCCAGTGTTAAATACACTTGAAATTGGTTTCCACTCCATAACTAAAGTTCTGCAAGACTGATATTGTTTTTTGTAATTCTATCCATGATATTGCAGAAGGGGACATATGCCACACTTTGCATTGCTCTTGTTTCCTATTAAAAAGGTCATATGAGAGGTGAGTGGATATCCTCGGTCAAATGGCTGGTTTGGTCTACAGTTTTATTTTGTGATGGTGTGGATTAAGTAAATAATGCTCATTAATGATGATTTGAAAATATAATGTTGATGGATTTGATTTGAACTGTGTTCTGTCAAGTGCATTTCAGTTGGAGATCAAGGTGACACGAGTGTTTAGTGACTAATTCACTCCTGTTTGTGAGCTGACATTTTGCAAGTGACAAATGGGACAATGTTTGTATAAATTTGCTTTGAGAAAGCTTTTTGAAAGAAGGGATAAGAAGCCCATATGTTTTTGCTTTGTCAGAATGTTCATCTTATGTTGTAAAATCATCAGTGTGGAAATAAAGAATTCCTATATGTCATGTTATTGTTTTATCGCTGTCGATGCACGGGAATAGGAACTTTTGGCCCATTTTACGAACAATCAACTGTGCAATTCAGCTGACTGTATTTGAGTGATATTGTAAAATTGTGATAGTGGCTGTTTACTCCAGGAAAGGCCACACTACGAGCTTCCAGAAACTGTATACATTGTGAGGATTGTGAATAAGGAAGGTAATTTAATGCAAAATATAATGGGCCGTGTTAATGAGAAGCTGTGCATTTCTTGAAAAAACAATGTATTCTACCGAATAACAGTTACTGTAACAAGACCTTAAGTAGAAAACGGTATTTGCTTTCATTGCATCTTCTAGCCTCAAATCTCCATAGCAAGCAAGAGTAAATAAAATGTTTCTATTTGCAGGATAACTAAAAGAAATATTAAAAGCATGTTTTTCCTTTTTCAGTGATAGTGGTACCCTGATATAATTTCCAGGAAAGTTCCCCTCATGAGGTATTTATATGCCAAGTACTGGTATTATGAAGAGAATTACATGGGGTAATGTTTTATTTTTCATTCTTTTGTTTGACAATGTTAACTGGTATAGTTGTATGGAGAACTTTTTCTGAGAGCATTCTGGGGAATTGTGTCAGAGTCTAATCTTATCAGTTGAAATAAATTTTGACTGAACATTCTTAATTGTTACATTTGTACAGCTTCTTTCAAATGGCATATAATTCATATGGCAGCCTCTTAAATTAGGTCAGAAACTCATATGGATCTATTCTCAACCCTTTAGGAGGCACAATTCATGCTGTGCAGGAAAATGTCATTGCACAAAATTTTATAGAAATCTTCTTTCTATTATTCATTTATTTATTAGAGTTCATCGACACTCTTGACAGCCAGGATCACCTGGTGTTAGGCAGTTTTATGGGGGAAGGAAGCCAGACTACCTGGAGAGAACCAATGACAATAGCAAATAACTGCCAGACTCTCCAATGTACTAATTCCATGCAAACATGGTTAGCATTGATTGAAGACAAGAACACCATCAACATGCAATACGCCATACTACAAAGTGTGACTGTGCCTCCACATGGGCATTTGGGATGATATACCTTACCCAAGGACACAGCACAGTTACCCCTGGTGGAGTTCGAGCCATGGACCTTTCAGTTTGAAGTCTGAATCCAGAACCACTGAACCACCGTGCTCCCAATTTTCCCCTGTGATTACCTTATATTATCATTGATAGAATTAATGAAAGTTGCCAGGCCACATGAGGAGAAAATGGGAGCAGGTGGTCGTGGGGGGTGGGTGGGTTTGTGGTGGATCGGGCCAGGGGATTGGGGGGATGAAATGTGTATTGTTGAGGGACTTTGTAGTTTACAAATGCATGCAGTTTCTGTTGTTTTTTTTGCACATTTAATCAGTTAATGTGTAATTAATAACCACTGGTTTTGCCTGATCATTGGCAATATACCAACACAACTGCAATGAGAGTTATTGTCTCCTACGGCAACTGCATTGTGACCTTGTGCAAGACCCTTCATCCGAATTGCCCATGTGGAGGTACAGTGGCTAGGTGTACTAAGGCATACTGCACATCAATGGTGCACTTGTCTTCAACCAATGCTAACCCTGCTTGTGTGGAGTTAGTATGTTGGAGAGTCTGACAATTGCTTGTCACTGCTCGGTGGTTCTCTCTGGGTTCTCCAGCCTCACTCCCCCCCCCCCTCCATAAAACTCTGACAGGAGGTGACTCTGGCTGTTGGAAGTGTCATTCAACCCCAATAAATAAAAATAAATAAATACATAAATGAGAGTTATTGTCCTTGGTGATGCAACAGTGCATCCTTCTAAGTTGAAGCCTAGCTACCTCCTAATATGAGGTTGAAGCCTACTGCCTTGACTGAATAGGAAAAGCACTGTTGCTACATGCTTTTATCCAAAGTAAAATTTTGAACTACAAAGCGTTTTAATCAGAGTGCGAAATGTGAAAGAACATGCCATCTCTCATGAGTCATTAGTGTATAAAGGAACATAAAAATGTGGACATCAGAGTGCTTGGTCTGCCACTATTCGTGCGGCTTAACGGCACTATGTTAACAATTTTTTGCACGTATTACTTTATTTTTATCTGAATTAAATGTAGGGGCACATATACTGTCTCATTATGCCCCCGGAGAAGGCATTATGTTATCACCATGTCCCTCATCTGTCATCCATTGTCCATCATCCATCTGTTTACTTTTCGTATTCCGTCAATTAACTAAAGTTCTACCAACTGGATCTATACCAAACTTCATATGTGGGTTTGGTATGAGTAGTGGAAGAAGCCTCTTTATTTTGACCATGGTGTGCCAAAGGTCAAGGTCACAGTGATCTCCAGTGTTAAATACACTTGAAATTGGTTTCCACTCCATAACTAAAGTTCTGCAAGACTGATCTTGTTTTTTTGTAATTCTATCCATGATATTGCAGAAGGGGGCATATGCCACACTTTGCATTGCTCTTGTTTCCTATTAAAAAGGTCATATGAGAGGTGAGTGGATATCCTCGGTCAAATGGCTGGTTTGGTCTACAGTTTTATTTTGTGATGGTGTGGATTAAGTAAATAATGCTCATTAATGATGATTTGAAAATATAATGTTGATGGATTTGTTTTGAACTGTGTTCTGTCAAGTGCATTTCAGTTGGAGATCAAGGTGACACGAGTGTTTAGTGACTAATTCACTCCTGTTTGTGAGCTGACATTTTGCAAGTGACAAATGGGACAATGTTTGTATAAATTTGCTTTGAGAAAGCTTATTGAAAGAAGGTATAAGAAGCCCATATGTTTTTGCTTTGTCGGAATGTTCATCTTATGTTGTAAAATCATCAGTGTGGAAATAAAGAATTCCTATATATCATGTTATTGTTTTATCGCTGTCGATGCACGGGAATAGGAACTTTTGGCCCATTTTACGAACAATCAACTGTGCAATTCAGCTGACTGTATTTGAGTGATATTGTAAAATTGTGATAGTGTGCTGTTTACTCCAGGAAAGGCCACACTACGAGCTTCCAGAAACTGTATACATTGTGAGGATTGTGAATAAGGAAGGTAATTTAATGCAAAATATAATGGGCCGTGTTAATGAGAAGCTGTGCATTTCTTGAAAAAACAATGTATTCTACCGAATAACAGTTACTATAACAAGACCTTAAGTAGAAAACGGTATTTGCTTTCATTGCATCTTCTGGCCTCAAATCTTCATAGCAAGCAAGAGTAAATAAAATGTTTCTTTTTGCAGGATAACTAAAAGAAATATTAAAAGCTTGTTTTTCCTTTTTCAGTGATAGTGGTACCCTGATATAATTTCCAGGAAAGTTCCCCTCATGAGGTATTTATATGCCAAGTACTGGTATTATGAAGAGAATTACATGGGGTAATGTTTTATTTTTCATTCTTTTGTTTGACAATGTTAACTGGTATAGTTGTATGGAGAACTTTTTCTGAGAGCATTCTGGGGAATTGTGTCAGAGTCTAATCTTATCAGTTGAAATAAATTTTGACTGAACATTCTTAATTGTTACATTTGTACAGCTTCTTTCAAATGGCATATAATTCATATGGCAGTCTCTTAAATTAGGTCAGAAACTCATATGGATCTATTCTCAACCCTTTAGGAGGCACAATTCGTGCTGTGCAGGAAAATGTCATTGCACAAAATTTTATAGAAATCTTCTTTCTATTATTCATTTATTTATTAGAGTTCATCGACACTCTTGACAGCCAGGATCACCTGGTGTTAGGCAGTTTTATGGGGGAAGGAAGCCAGACTTCCTGGAGAGAACCAATGACAATAGCAAATAACTGCCAGACTCTCCAATGTACTAACTCCATGCAAACATGGTTAGCATTGATTGAAGACAAGAACACCATCAACATGCAATGCGCCTTAGTACAAAGTGTGACTGTGCCCCCACATGGGCAATTGGGATGATATACCTTACCCAAGGACACAGCACAGTTACCCCTGGTGGAGTTCGAGCCATGGACCTTTCAGTTTGAAGTCTGAATCCAGATCCACTGAACCACCGTGCTCCCAATTTTCCCCTGTGATTACCTTATATTATCATTGATAGAATTAATGAAAGTTGCCTGGCCACATGAGGAGAAAATGGGAGCAGGTGGTCGTGGGGGGTGGGTGGGTTTGTGGTGGATCGGGCCAGGGGATTGGCGGGATAAAATGTGTATTGTTGAGGGACTTTGTAGTTTACAAATGCATGCAGTTTCTGTTGTTTTTTTTGCACATTTAATCAGTTAATGTGTAATTAATAACCACTGGTTTTGCCTGATCATTGGCAATATACCAACACAACTGCAATGAGAGTTATTGTCACCTACGGCAACTGCATTGTGACCTTGTGCAAGACCCTTCATCCGAATTGCCCATGTGGAGGTACAGTGGCTATGTGTACTAAGGCATACTGCACATTAATGGTGCACTTGTCTTCAACCAATGATAACCCTGCTTGTGTGGAGTTAGTATGTTGGAGAGTCTGACAATTGCTTGTCACTGCTCGGTGGTTCTCTCTGGGTTCTCCAGCTTCCCTTCCCCCCCCCCCCTCCATAAAACTCTGACAGGAGGTGACCCTGGCTGTTGGAAGTGTCATTCAACCCCAATAAATAAAAATAAATAAATACATAAATGAGAGTTATTGTCCTTGGTGATGCAACAGTGCATCCCTCTAAGTTGAAGCCTAGCTACCTCCTAAGATGAGGTTGAAGCCTACTGCCTTGACTGAATAGGAAAAGCACTGTTGTTACATGCTTTTATCCAAAGTAAAATTTTGAACTACAAAGCGTTTTAATCAGAGTGCGAAATGTGAAAGAACATGCCATCTCTCATGAGTCATTAGTGTATGAAGGAACATAAAAATGTGGACATCAGAGTGCTTGGTCTGCCACTATTCGTGCGGCTTAACGGCACTATGTTAACAATTTTTTGCACGTATTACTTTATTTTTATCTGAATTAAATGTAGGGGCACATATACTGTCTCATTATGCCCCCGGAGAAGGCATTATGTTATCACCATGTCCCTCATCTGTCATCCATTGTCCATCATCCATCTGTTTACTTTTTGTATTCCGTCAATTAACTAAAGTTCTACCAACTGGATCTATACCAAACTTCATATGTGGGTTTGGTATGAGGAGTGGAAGAAGCCTCTTTATTTTGACCATGGTGTGCCAAAGGTCAAGGTCACAGTGATCTCCAGTGTTAAATACACTTGAAATTGGTTTCCACTCCATAACTAAAGTTCTGCAAGACTGATCTTGTTTTTTTGTAATTCTATCCATGATATTGCAGAAGGGAGCATATGCCACACTTTGCATTGCTCTTGTTTCCTATTAAAAAGGTCATATGAGAGGTGAGTGGATATCCTCGGTCAAATGGCTGGTTTGGTCTACAGTTTTATTTTGTGATGGTGTGGATTAAGTAAATAATGCTCATTAATGATGATTTGAAAATATAATGTTGATGGATTTGATTTGAACTGTGTTCTGTCAAGTGCATTTCAGTTGGAGATCAAGGTGACACGAGTGTTTAGTGACTAATTCACTCCTGTTTGTGAGCTGACATTTTGCAAGTGACAAATGGGACAATGTTTGTATAAATTTGCTTTGAGAAAGCTTTTTGAAAGAAGGGACAAGAAGCCCATATGTTTTTGCTTTGTCAGAATGTTCATCTTATGTTGTAAAATCATCAGTGTGGAAATAAAGAATTCCTATATGTCATGTTATTGTTTTATCGCTGTCGATGCACGGGAATAGGAACTTTTGGCCCATTTTACGAACAATCAACTATGCAATTCAGCTGACTGTATTTGAGTGATATTGTAAAATTGTGACAGTGTGCTGTTTACTCCAGGAAAGGCCACACTACGAGCTTCCAGAAACTGTATACATTGTGAGGATTGTGAATAAGGGAGGTAATTTAATGCAAAATATAATGGGCCGTGTTAATGAGAAGCTGTGCATTTCTTGAAAAAACAATGTATTCTACCGAATAACAGTTACTGTAACAAGACCTTAAGTAGAAAACGGTATTTGCTTTCATTGCATCTTCTGGCCTCAAATCTCCATAGCAAGCAAGAGTAAATAAAATGTTTCTATTTGCAGGATAACTAAAAGAAATATTAAAAGCATGCTTTTCCTTTTTCAGTGATAGTGGTACCCTGATATAATTTCCAGGAAAGTTCCCCTCATGAGGTATTTATATGCCAAGTACTGGTATTATGAAGAGAATTACATGGGGTAATGTTTTATTTTTCATTCTTTTGTTTGACAATGTTAACTGGTATAGTTGTATGGAGAACCTTTTCTGAGAGCATTCTGGGGAATTGTGTCAGAGTCTAATCTTATCAGTTGAAATAAATTTTGACTGAACATTCTTAATTGTTACATTTGTACAGCTTCTTTCAAATGGCATATAATTCATATGGCAGCCTCTTAAATTAGGTCAGAAACTCATATGGATCTATTCTCAACCCTTTAGGAGGCACAATTCGTGCTGTGCAGGAAAATGTCATTGCACACAATTTTATAGAAATCTTCTTTCTATTATTCATTTATTTATTAGAGTTCATCGACACTCTTGACAGCCAGGATCACCTGGTGTTAGGCAGTTTTATGGGGGAAGGAAGCCAGACTACCTGGAGAGAACCAATGACAATAGCAAATAACTGCCAGACTCTCCAATGTACTAACTCCATGCAAACATGGTTAGCATTGATTGAAGACAAGAACACCATCAACATGCAATACGCCTTAGTACAAAGTGTGACTGTGCCCCACATGGGCAATTGGGATGATATACCTTACCCAAGGACACAGCACAGTTACCTCTGGTGGAGTTCGAGCCATGGACCTTTCAGTTTGAAGTCTGAATCCAGAACCACTGAACCACCATGCTCCCAATTTTCCCCTGTGATTACCTTATATTATCATTGATAGAATTAATGAAAGTTGCCAGGCCACATGAGGAGAAAATGGGAGCAGGTGGTCGTGGGGGGTGGGTGGGTTTGTGGTGGATCGGGCCAGGGGATTGGGGGGATAAAATGTGTATTGTTGAGGGACTTTGTAGTTTACAAATGCATGCAGTTTCTTTTGTTTTTTTTGCACATTTAATCAGTGAATGTGTAATTAATAACCACTGGTTTTGCCTGATCATTGGCAATATACCAACACAACTGCAATGAGAGTTATTGTCACCTACGGCAACTGCATTGTGACCTTGTGCAAGACCCTTCATCCGAATTGCCCATGTGGAGGTACAGTGGCTATGTGTACTAAGGCATACTGCACATCAATGGTGCACTTGTCTTCAACCAATGCTAACCCTGCTTGTGTGGAGTTAGTATGTTGGAGAGTCTGACAATTGCTTGTCACTGCTCGGTGGTTCTCTCTGGGTTCTCCAGCTTCCCTTCCCCCCCCCCTCCATAAAACTCTGACAGGAGGTGACCCTGGCTGTTGGAAGTGTCATTCAACCGCAATAAATAAAAATAAATAAATACATAAATGAGAGTTATTGTCCTTGGTGATGCAACAGTGCATCCCTCTAAGTTGAAGCCTAGCTTCCTCCTAATATGAGGTTGAAGCCTACTGCCTTGACTGAATAGGAAAAGCACTGTTGTTACATGCTTTTATCCAAAGTAAAATTTTGAACTACAAAGCGTTTTAATCAGAGTGCGAAATGTGAAAGAACATGCCATCTCTCATGAGTCATTAGTGTATAAAGGAACATAAAAATGTGGACATCAGAGTGCTTGGTCTGCCACTATTCGTGCGGCTTAACAGCACTATGTTAACAATTTTTTGCACGTATTACTTTATTTTTATCTGAATTAAATGTAGGGGCACATATACTGTCTCATTATGCCCCCGGAGAAGGCATTATGTTATCACCATGTCCCTCATCTGTCATCCATTGTCCATCATCCATCTGTTTACTTTTCGTATTCCGTCAATTAACTAAAGTTCTACCAACTGGATCTATACCAAACTTCATATGTGGGTTTGGTATGAGGAGTGGAAGAAGCCTCTTTATTTTGACCATGGTGTGCCAAAGGTCAAGGTCACAGTGATCTCCAGTGTTAAATACACTTGAAATTGGTTTCCACTCCATAACTAAAGTTCTGCAAGACTGATCTTGTTTTTTTGTAATTCTATCCATGATATTGCAGAAGGGAGCATATGCCACACTTTGCATTGCTCCTGTTTCCTATTAAAAAGGTCATATGAGAGGTGAGTGGATATCCTCGGTCAAATGGCTGGTTTGGTCTACAGTTTTATTTTGTGATGGTGTGGATTAAGTAAATAATGCTCATTAATGATGATTTGAAAATATAATGTTGATGGATTTGATTTGAACTGTGTTCTGTCAAGGGCATTTCAGTTGGAGATCAAGGTGACACGAGTGTTTAGTGACTAATTCACTCCTGTTTGTGAGCTGACATTTTGCAAGTGACAAATGGGACAATGTTTGTATAAATTTGCTTTGAGAAAGCTTTTTGAAAGAAGGGATAAGAAGCCCATATGTTTTTCTTTGTCAGAATGTTCATCTTATGTTGTAAAATCATCAGTGTGGAAATAAAGAATTCCTATATGTCATGTTATTGTTTTATCGCTCTCAATGCACGGGAATAGGAACTTTTGGCCCATTTTACGAACAATCAACTGTGCAATTCAGCTGACTGTATTTGAGTGATATTGTAAAATTGTGATAGTGTGCTGTTTACTCCAGGAAAGGCCACACTACGAGCTTCCAGAAACTGTATACATTGTGAGGATTGTGAATAAGGGAGGTAATTTAATGCAAAATATAATGGGCTGTGTTAATGAGAAGCTGTGCATTTCTTGAAAAAACAATGTATTCTACCGAATAACAGTTACTGTAACAAGACCTTAAGTAGAAAACGGTATTTGCTTTCATTGCATCTTCTGGCCTCAAATCTCCATAGCAAGCAAGAGTAAATAAAATGTTTCTATTTGCAGGATAACTAAAAGAAATATTAAAAGCATGTTTTTCCTTTTTCAGTGATAGTGGTAACCTGATATAATTTCCAGGAAAGTTCCCCTCATGAGGTATTTATATGCCAAGTACTGGTATTATGAAGAGAATTACATGGGGTAATGTTTTATTTTTCATTCTTTTGTTTGACACTGTTAACTGGTATAGTTGTATGGAGAACTTTTTCTGAGAGCATTCTGGGGAATTGTGTCAGTGTCTAATCTTATCAGTTGAAATAAATTTGACTGAACATTCTTAATTGTTACATTTGTACAGCTTCTTTCAAATGGCATATAATTCATATGGCAGCCTCTTAAATTAGGTCAGAAACTCATATGGATCTATTCTCAACCCTTTAGGAGGCACAATTCGTGCTGTGCAGGAAAATGTCATTGCACAAAATTTTATAGAAATCTTCTTTCTATTATTCATTTATTTATTAGAGTTCATCGACACTCTTGACAGCCAGGATCACCTGGTGTTAGGCAGTTTTATGGGGGAAGGAAGCCAGACTTCCTGGAGAGAACCAATGACAATAGCAAATAACTGCCAGACTCTCCAATGTACTAACTCCATGCAAACATGGTTAGCATTGATTGAAGACAAGAACACCATCAACATGCAATGCGCCTTAGTACAAAGTGTGACTGTGCCCCCACATGGGCAATTGGGATGATATACCTTACCCAAGGACACAGCACAGTTACCTCTGGTGGAGTTCGAGCCATGGACCTTTCAGTTTGAAGTCTGAATCCAGAACCACTGAACCACCATGCTCCCAATTTTCCCCTGTGATTACCTTATATTATCATTGATAGAATTAATGAAAGTTGCCAGGCCACATGAGGAGAAAATGGGAGCAGGTGGTCGTGGGGGGTGGGTGGGTTTGTGGTGGATCGGGCCAGGGGATTGGGGGATAAAATGTGTATTGTTGAGGGACTTTGTAGTTTACAAATGCATGCAGTTTCTTTTGTTTTTTTTGCACATTTAATCAGTGAATGTGTAATTAATAATCACTGGTTTTGCCTGATCATTGGCAATATACCAACACAACTGCAATGAGAGTTATTGTCACCTACGGCAACTGCATTGTGACCTTGTGCAAGACCCTTCATCCGAATTGCCCATGTGGAGGTACAGTGGCTATGTGTACTAAGGCATACTGCACATCAATGGTGCACTTGTCTTCAACCAATGCTAACCCTGCTTGTGTGGAGTTAGTATGTTGGAGAGTCTGACAATTGCTTGTCACTGCTCGGTGGTTCTCTCTGGGTTCTCCAGCTTCCCTTCCCCCCCCCCCCCTCCATAAAACTCTGACAGGAGGTGACCCTGGCTGTTGGAAGTGTCATTCAACCCCAATAAATAAAAATAAATAAATACATAAATGAGAGTTATTGTCCTTGGTGATGCAACAGTGCATCCCTCTAAGTTGAAGCCTAGCTACCTCCTAATATGAGGTTGAAGCCTACTGCCTTGACTGAATAGGAAAAGTACTGTTGTTACATGCTTTTATCCAAAGTAAAATTTTGAACTACAAAGCGTTTTAATCAGAGTGCGAAATGTGAAGGAACATGCCATCTCTCATGAGTCATTAGTGTATAAAGGAACATAAAATGTGGACATCAGAGTGCTTGGTCTGCCACTATTCGTGCGGCTTAACGGCACTATGTTAACAATTTTTTGCACGTATTACTTTATTTTTATCTGAATTAAATGTAGGGGCACATATACTGTCTCATTATGCCCCCGGAGAAGGCATTATGTTATCACCATGTCCCTCATCTGTCATCCATTGTCCATCATCCATCTGTTTACTTTTCGTATTCCGTCAATTAACTAAAGTTCTACCAACTGGATCTATACCAAACTTCATATGTGGGTTTGGTATGAGGAGTGGAAGAAGCCTCTTTATTTTGACCATGGTGTGCCAAAGGTCAAGGTCACAGTGATCTCCAGTGTTAAATACACTTGAAATTGGTTTCCACTCCATAACTAAAGTTCTGCAAGACTGATCTTGTTTTTTTGTAATTCTATCCATGATATTGCAGAAGGGAGCATATGCCACACTTTGCATTGCTCCTGTTTCCTATTAAAAAGGTCATATGAGAGGTGAGTGGATATCCTCGGTCAAATGGCTGGTTTGGTCTACAGTTTTATTTTGTGATGGTGTGGATTAAGTAAATAATGCTCATTAATGATGATTTGAAAATATAATGTTGATGGATTTGATTTGAACTGTGTTCTGTCAAGGGCATTTCAGTTGGAGATCAAGGTGACACGAGTGTTTAGTGACTAATTCACTCCTGTTTGTGAGCTGACATTTTGCAAGTGACAAATGGGACAATGTTTGTATAAATTTGCTTTGAGAAAGCTTTTTGAAAGAAGGGATAAGAAGCCCATATGTTTTTCTTTGTCAGAATGTTCATCTTATGTTGTAAAATCATCAGTGTGGAAATAAAGAATTCCTATATGTCATGTTATTGTTTTATCGCTCTCAATGCACGGGAATAGGAACTTTTGGCCCATTTTACGAACAATCAACTGTGCAATTCAGCTGACTGTATTTGAGTGATATTGTAAAATTGTGATAGTGTGCTGTTTACTCCAGGAAAGGCCACACTACGAGCTTCCAGAAACTGTATACATTGTGAGGATTGTGAATAAGGGAGGTAATTTAATGCAAAATATAATGGGCTGTGTTAATGAGAAGCTGTGCATTTCTTGAAAAAACAATGTATTCTACCGAATAACAGTTACTGTAACAAGACCTTAAGTAGAAAACGGTATTTGCTTTCATTGCATCTTCTGGCCTCAAATCTCCATAGCAAGCAAGAGTAAATAAAATGTTTCTATTTGCAGGATAACTAAAAGAAATATTAAAAGCATGTTTTTCCTTTTTCAGTGATAGTGGTAACCTGATATAATTTCCAGGAAAGTTCCCCTCATGAGGTATTTATATGCCAAGTACTGGTATTATGAAGAGAATTACATGGGGTAATGTTTTATTTTTCATTCTTTTGTTTGACACTGTTAACTGGTATAGTTGTATGGAGAACTTTTTCTGAGAGCATTCTGGGGAATTGTGTCAGTGTCTAATCTTATCAGTTGAAATAAATTTGACTGAACATTCTTAATTGTTACATTTGTACAGCTTCTTTCAAATGGCATATAATTCATATGGCAGCCTCTTAAATTAGGTCAGAAACTCATATGGATCTATTCTCAACCCTTTAGGAGGCACAATTCGTGCTGTGCAGGAAAATGTCATTGCACAAAATTTTATAGAAATCTTCTTTCTATTATTCATTTATTTATTAGAGTTCATCGACACTCTTGACAGCCAGGATCACCTGGTGTTAGGCAGTTTTATGGGGGAAGGAAGCCAGACTTCCTGGAGAGAACCAATGACAATAGCAAATAACTGCCAGACTCTCCAATGTACTAACTCCATGCAAACATGGTTAGCATTGATTGAAGACAAGAACACCATCAACATGCAATGCGCCTTAGTACAAAGTGTGACTGTGCCCCCACATGGGCAATTGGGATGATATACCTTACCCAAGGACACAGCACAGTTACCTCTGGTGGAGTTCGAGCCATGGACCTTTCAGTTTGAAGTCTGAATCCAGAACCACTGAACCACCATGCTCCCAATTTTCCCCTGTGATTACCTTATATTATCATTGATAGAATTAATGAAAGTTGCCAGGCCACATGAGGAGAAAATGGGAGCAGGTGGTCGTGGGGGGTGGGTGGGTTTGTGGTGGATCGGGCCAGGGGATTGGGGGATAAAATGTGTATTGTTGAGGGACTTTGTAGTTTACAAATGCATGCAGTTTCTTTTGTTTTTTTTGCACATTTAATCAGTGAATGTGTAATTAATAATCACTGGTTTTGCCTGATCATTGGCAATATACCAACACAACTGCAATGAGAGTTATTGTCACCTACGGCAACTGCATTGTGACCTTGTGCAAGACCCTTCATCCGAATTGCCCATGTGGAGGTACAGTGGCTATGTGTACTAAGGCATACTGCACATCAATGGTGCACTTGTCTTCAACCAATGCTAACCCTGCTTGTGTGGAGTTAGTATGTTGGAGAGTCTGACAATTGCTTGTCACTGCTCGGTGGTTCTCTCTGGGTTCTCCAGCTTCCCTTCCCCCCCCCCCTCCATAAAACTCTGACAGGAGGTGACCCTGGCTGTTGGAAGTGTCATTCAACCCCAATAAATAAAAATAAATAAATACATAAATGAGAGTTATTGTCCTTGGTGATGCAACAGTGCATCCCTCTAAGTTGAAGCCTAGCTACCTCCTAATATGAGGTTGAAGCCTACTGCCTTGACTGAATAGGAAAAGTACTGTTGTTACATGCTTTTATCCAAAGTAAAATTTTGAACTACAAAGCGTTTTAATCAGAGTGCGAAATGTGAAGGAACATGCCATCTCTCATGAGTCATTAGTGTATAAAGGAACATAAAATGTGGACATCAGAGTGCTTGGTCTGCCACTATTCGTGCGGCTTAACGGCACTATGTTAACAATTTTTTGCACGTATTACTTTATTTTTATCTGAATTAAATGTAGGGGCACATATACTGTCTCATTATGCCCCTGGAGAAGGCATTATGTTATCACCATGTCCCTCATCTGTCATCCATTGTCCATCATCCATCTGTTTACTTTTCGTATTCCGTCAATTAACTAAAGTTCTACCAACTGGATCTATACCAAACTTCATATGTGGGTTTGGTATGAGGAGTGGAAGAAGCCTCTTTATTTTGACCATGGTGTGCCAAAGGTCAAGGTCACAGTGATCTCCAGTGTTAAATACACTTGAAATTGGTTTCCACTCCATAACTAAAGTTCTGCAAGACTGATCTTGTTTTTTTGTAATTCTATCCATGATATTGCAGAAGGGAGCATATGCCACACTTTGCATTGCTCTTGTTTCCTATTAAAAAGGTCATATGAGAGGTGAGTGGATATCCTCGGTCAAATGGCTGGTTTGGTCTACAGTTTTATTTTGTGATGGTGTGGATTAAGTAAATAATGCTCATTAATGATGATTTGAAAATATAATGTTGATGGATTTGATTTGAACTGTGTTCTGTCAAGTGCATTTCAGTTGGAGATCAAGGTGACACGAGTGTTTAGTGACTAATTCACTCCTGTTTGTGAGCTGACATTTTGCAAGTGACAAATGGGACAATGTTTGTATAAATTTGCTTTGAGAAAGCTTTTTGAAAGAAGGGACAAGAAGCCCATATGTTTTTGCTTTGTCAGAATGTTCATCTTATGTTGTAAAATCATCAGTGTGGAAATAAAGAATTCCTATATGTCATGTTATTGTTTTATCGCTGTCGATGCACGGGAATAGGAACTTTTGGCCCATTTTACGAACAATCAACTGTGCAATTCAGCTGACTGTATTTGAGTGATATTGTAAAATTGTGATAGTGTGCTGTTTACTCCAGGAAAGGCCACACTACGAGCTTCCAGAAACTGTATACATTGTGAGGATTGTGAATAAGGGAGGTAATTTAATGCAAAATATAATGGGCCGTGTTAATGAGAAGCTGTGCATTTCTTGAAAAAACAATGTATTCTACCGAATAACAGTTACTGTAACAAGACCTTAAGTAGAAAACGGTATTTGCTTTCATTGCATCTTCTGGCCTCAAATCTCCATAGCAAGCAAGAGTAAATAAAATGTTTCTATTTGCAGGATAACTAAAAGAAATATTAAAAGCATGCTTTTCCTTTTTCAGTGATAGTGGTACCCTGATATAATTTCCAGGAAAGTTCCCCTCATGAGGTATTTATATGCCAAGTACTGGTATTATGAAGAGAATTACATGGGGTAATGTTTTATTTTTCATTCTTTTGTTTGACAATGTTAACTGGTATAGTTGTATGGAGAACCTTTTCTGAGAGCATTCTGGGGAATTGTGTCAGAGTCTAATCTTATAAGTTGAAATAAATTTTGACTGAACATTCTTAATTGTTACATTTGTACAGCTTCTTTCAAATGGCATATAATTCATATGGCAGCCTCTTAAATTAGGTCAGAAACTCATATGGATCTATTCTCAACCCTTTAGGAGGCACAATTCGTGCTGTGCAGGAAAATGTCATTGCACAAAATTTTATAGAAATCTTCTTTCTATTATTCATTTATTTATTAGAGTTCATCGACACTCCTGACAGCCAGGATCACCTGGTGTTAGGCAGTTTTATGGGGGAAGGAAGCCAGACTACCTGGAGAGAACCAATGACAATAGCAAATAACTGCCAGACTCTCCAATGTACTAACTCCATGCAAACCTGGTTAGCATTGATTGAAGACAAGAACACCATCAACATGCAATACGCCTTAGTACAAAGTGTGACTGTGCCCCCACATGGGCAACTGGGATGATATACCTTACCCAAGGACACAGCACAGTTACCTCTGGTGGAGTTCGAGCCATGGACCTTTCAGTTTGAAGTCTGAATCCAGAACCACTGAACCACCATGCTCCCAATTTTCCCCTGTGATTACCTTATATTATCATTGATAGAATTAATGAAAGTTGCCAGGCCACATGAGGAGAAAATGGGAGCAGGTGGTCGTGGGGGGTGGGTGGGTTTGTGGTGGATCGGGCCAGGGGATTGGGGGGATAAAATGTGTATTGTTGAGGGACTTTGTAGTTTACAAATGCATGCAGTTTCTTTTGTTTTTTTTGCACATTTAATCAGTGAATGTGTAATTAATAACCACTGGTTTTGCCTGATCATTGGCAATATACCAACACAACTGCAATGAGAGTTATTGTCACCTACGGCAACTGCATTGTGACCTTGTGCAAGACCCTTCATCCGAATTGCCCATGTGGAGGTACAGTGGCTATGTGTACTAAGGCATACTGCACATCAATGGTGCACTTGTCTTCAACCAATGCTAACCCTGCTTGTGTGGAGTTAGTATGTTGGAGAGTCTGACAATTGCTTGTCACTGCTCGGTGGTTCTCTCTGGGTTCTCCAGCTTCCCTTCCCCCCCCCCCCTCCATAAAACTCTGACAGGAGGTGACCCTGGCTGTTGGAAGTGTCATTCAACCGCAATAAATAAAAATAAATAAATACATAAATGAGAGTTATTGTCCTTGGTGATGCAACAGTGCATCCCTCTAAGTTGAAGCCTAGCTTCCTCCTAATATGAGGTTGAAGCCTACTGCCTTGACTGAATAGGAAAAGCACTGTTGTTACATGCTTTTATCCAAAGTAAAATTTTGAACTACAAAGCGTTTTAATCAGAGTGCGAAATGTGAAAGAACATGCCATCTCTCATGAGTCATTAGTGTATAAAGGAACATAAAAATGTGGACATCAGAGTGCTTGGTCTGCCACTATTCGTGCGGCTTAACAGCACTATGTTAACAATTTTTTGCACGTATTACTTTATTTTTATCTGAATTAAATGTAGGGGCACATATACTGTCTCATTATGCCCCCGGAGAAGGCATTATGTTATCACAATGTCCCTCATCTGTCATCCATTGTCCATCATCCATCTGTTTACTTTTCGTATTCCGTCAATTAACTAAAGTTCTACCAACTGGATCTATACCAAACTTCATATGTGGGTTTGGTATGAGGAGTGGAAGAAGCCTCTTTATTTTGACCATGGTGTGCCAAAGGTCAAGGTCACAGTGATCTCCAGTGTTAAATACACTTGAAATTGGTTTCCACTCCATAACTAAAGTTCTGCAAGACTGATCTTGTTTTTTTGTAATTCTATCCATGATATTGCAGAAGGGAGCATATGCCACACTTTGCATTGCTCCTGTTTCCTATTAAAAAGGTCATATGAGAGGTGAGTGGATATCCTCGGTCAAATGGCTGGTTTGGTCTACAGTTTTATTTTGTGATGGTGTGGATTAAGTAAATAATGCTCATTAATGATGATTTGAAAATATAATGTTGATGGATTTGATTTGAACTGTGTTCTGTCAAGGGCATTTCAGTTGGAGATCAAGGTGACACGAGTGTTTAGTGACTAATTCACTCCTGTTTGTGAGCTGACATTTTGCAAGTGACAAATGGGACAATGTTTGTATAAATTTGCTTTGAGAAAGCTTTTTGAAAGAAGGGATAAGAAGCCCATATGTTTTTCTTTGTCAGAATGTTCATCTTATGTTGTAAAATCATCAGTGTGGAAATAAAGAATTCCTATATGTCATGTTATTGTTTTATCGCTCTCAATGCACGGGAATAGGAACTTTTGGCCCATTTTACGAACAATCAACTGTGCAATTCAGCTGACTGTATTTGAGTGATATTGTAAAATTGTGATAGTGTGCTGTTTACTCCAGGAAAGGCCACACTACGAGCTTCCAGAAACTGTATACATTGTGAGGATTGTGAATAAGGGAGGTAATTTAATGCAAAATATAATGGGCTGTGTTAATGAGAAGCTGTGCATTTCTTGAAAAAACAATGTATTCTACCGAATAACAGTTACTGTAACAAGACCTTAAGTAGAAAACGGTATTTGCTTTCATTGCATCTTCTGGCCTCAAATCTCCATAGCAAGCAAGAGTAAATAAAATGTTTCTATTTGCAGGATAACTAAAAGAAATATTAAAAGCATGTTTTTCCTTTTTCAGTGATAGTGGTAACCTGATATAATTTCCAGGAAAGTTCCCCTCATGAGGTATTTATATGCCAAGTACTGGTATTATGAAGAGAATTACATGGGGTAATGTTTTATTTTTCATTCTTTTGTTTGACACTGTTAACTGGTATAGTTGTATGGAGAACTTTTTCTGAGAGCATTCTGGGGAATTGTGTCAGTGTCTAATCTTATCAGTTGAAATAAATTTGACTGAACATTCTTAATTGTTACATTTGTACAGCTTCTTTCAAATGGCATATAATTCATATGGCAGCCTCTTAAATTAGGTCAGAAACTCATATGGATCTATTCTCAACCCTTTAGGAGGCACAATTCGTGCTGTGCAGGAAAATGTCATTGCACAAAATTTTATAGAAATCTTCTTTCTATTATTCATTTATTTATTAGAGTTCATCGACACTCTTGACAGCCAGGATCACCTGGTGTTAGGCAGTTTTATGGGGGAAGGAAGCCAGACTTCCTGGAGAGAACCAATGACAATAGCAAATAACTGCCAGACTCTCCAATGTACTAACTCCATGCAAACATGGTTAGCATTGATTGAAGACAAGAACACCATCAACATGCAATGCGCCTTAGTACAAAGTGTGACTGTGCCCCCACATGGGCAATTGGGATGATATACCTTACCCAAGGACACAGCACAGTTACCCCTGGTGGAGTTCGAGCCATGGACCTTTCAGTTTGAAGTCTGAATCCAGAACCACTGAACCACCGTGCTCCCAATTTTCCCCTGTGATTACCTTATATTATCATTGATAGAATTAATGAAAGTTGCCTGGCCACATGAGGAGAAAATGGGAGCAGGTGGTCGTGGGGGGTGGGTGGGTTTGTGGTGGATCGGGCCAGGGGATTGGGGGGATAAAATGTGTATTGTTGAGGGACTTTGTAGTTTACAAATGCATGCAGTTTCTTTTGTTTTTTTTGCACATTTAATCAGTTAATGTGTAATTAATAACCACTGGTTTTGCCTGATCATTGGCAATATACCAACACAACTGCAATGAGAGTTATTGTCACCTACGGCAACTGCATTGTGACCTTGTGCAAGACCCTTCATCCGAATTGCCCATGTGGAGGTACAGTGGCTATGTGTACTAAGGCATACTGCACATCAATGGTGCACTTGTCTTCAACCAATGATAACCCTGCTTGTGTGGAGTTAGTATGTTGGAGAGTCTGACAATTGCTTGTCACTGCTCGGTGGTTCTCTCTGTGTTCTCCAGCTTCCCTTCCCCCCCCCCCTCCATAAAACTCTGACAGGAGGTGACCCTGGCTGTTGGAAGTGTCATTCAACCCCAATAAATAAAAATAAATAAATACATAAATGAGAGTTATTGTCCTTGGTGATGCAACAGTGCATCCCTCTAAGTTGAAGCCTAGCTACCTCCTAATATGAGGTTGAAGCCTACTGCCTTGACTGAATAGGAAAAGCACTGTTGTTACATGCTTTTATCCAAAGTAAAATTTTGAACTACAAAGCGTTTTAATCAGAGTGCGAAATGTGAAAGAACATGCCATCTCTCATGAGTCATTAGTGTATAAAGGAACATAAAAATGTGGACATCAGAGTGCTTGGTCTGCCACTATTCGTGCGGCTTAACGGCACTATGTTAACAATTTTTTGCACGTATTACTTTATTTTTATCTGAATTAAATGTAGGGGCACATATACTGTCTCATTATGCCCCCGGAGAAGGCATTATGTTATCACCATGTCCCTCATCTGTCATCCATTGTCCATCATCCATCTGTTTACTTTTCGTATTCCGTCAATTAACTAAAGTTCTACCAACTGGATCTATACCAAACTTCATATGTGGGTTTGGTATGAGGAGTGGAAGAAGCCTCTTTATTTTGACCATGGTGTGCCAAAGGTCAAGGTCACAGTGATCTCCAGTGTTAAATACACTTGAAATTGGTTTCCACTCCATAACTAAAGTTCTGCAAGACTGATCTTGTTTTTTTGTAATTCTATCCATGATATTGCAGAAGGGAGCATATGCCACACTTTGCATTGCTCTTGTTTCCTATTAAAAAGGTCATATGAGAGGTGAGTGGATATCCTCGGTCAAATGGCTGGTTTGGTCTACAGTTTTATTTTGTGATGGTGTGGATTAAGTAAATAATGCTCATTAATGATGATTTGAAAATATAATGTTGATGGATTTGATTTGAACTGTGTTCTGTCAAGTGCATTTCAGTTGGAGATCAAGGTGACACGAGTGTTTAGTGACTAATTCACTCCTGTTTGTGAGCTGACATTTTGCAAGTGACAAATGGGACAATGTTTGTATAAATTTGCTTTGAGAAAGCTTTTTGAAAGAAGGGACAAGAAGCCCATATGTTTTTGCTTTGTCAGAATGTTCATCTTATGTTGTAAAATCATCAGTGTGGAAATAAAGAATTCCTATATGTCATGTTATTGTTTTATCGCTGTCGATGCACGGGAATAGGAACTTTTGGCCCATTTTACGAACAATCAACTGTGCAATTCAGCTGACTGTATTTGAGTGATATTGTAAAATTGTGATAGTGTGCTGTTTACTCCAGGAAAGGCCACACTACGAGCTTCCAGAAACTGTATACATTGTGAGGATTGTGAATAAGGGAGGTAATTTAATGCAAAATATAATGGGCCGTGTTAATGAGAAGCTGTGCATTTCTTGAAAAAACAATGTATTCTACCGAATAACAGTTACTGTAACAAGACCTTAAGTAGAAAACGGTATTTGCTTTCATTGCATCTTCTGGCCTCAAATCTCCATAGCAAGCAAGAGTAAATAAAATGTTTCTATTTGCAGGATAACTAAAAGAAATATTAAAAGCATGTTTTTCCTTTTTCAGTGATAGTGGTACCCTGATATAATTTCCAGGAAAGTTCCCCTCATGAGGTATTTATATGCCAAGTACTGGTATTATGAAGAGAATTACATGGGGTAATGTTTTATTTTTCATTCTTTTGTTTGACAATGTTAACTGGTATAGTTGTATGGGGAACTTTTTCTGAGAGCATTCTGGGGAATTGTGTCAGAGTCTAATCTTATCAGTTGAAATAAATTTTGACTGAACATTCTTAATTGTTACATTTGTACAGCTTCTTTCAAATGGCATATAATTCATATGGCAGCCTTTTAAATTAGGTCAGAAACTCATATGGATCTATTCTCAACCCTTTAGGAGGCACAATTCGTGCTGTGCAGGAAAATGTCATTGCACAAAATTTTATAGAAATCTTCTTTCTATTATTCATTTATTTATTAGAGTTCATCGACACTCTTGACAGCCAGGATCACCTGGTGTTAGGCATTTTTATGGGGGAAGGAAGCCAGACTACCTGGAGAGAACCAATGACAATAGCAAATAACTGCCAGACTCTCCAATGTACTAACTCCATGCAAACATGGTTAGCATTGATTGAAGACAAGAGCACCATCAACATGCAATACGCCTTAGTACAAAGTGTGACTGTGCCCCCACATGGGCAATTGGGATGATATACCTTACCCAAGGACACAGCACAGTTACCCCTGGTGGAGTTCGAGCCATGGACCTTTCAGTTTGAAGTCTGAATCGAGAACCACTGAACCACCGTGCTCCCAATTTTTCCCTGTGATTACCTTATATTATCATTGATAGAATTAATGAAAGTTGCCAGGCCACATGAGGAGAAAATGGGAGCAGGTGGTCGTGGGGGGTGGGTGGGTTTGTGGTTGATCGGGCCAGGGGATTGGGGGGGATAAAATGTGTATTGTTGAGGGACTTTGTAGTTTACAAATGCATGCAATTTCTGTTGTTTTTTTTTGCACATTTAATCAGTTAATGTGTAATTAATAACCACTGGTTTTGCCTGATCATTGGCAATATACCAACACAACTGCAATGAGAGTTATTGTCACCTATGGCAACTGCATTGTGACCTTGTGCAAGACCCTTCATCCGAATTGCCCATGTGGAGGTACAGTGGCTATGTGTACTAAGGCATACTGCACATCAATGGTGCACTTGTCTTCAACCAATGCTAACCCTGCTTGTGTGGAGTTAGTATGTTGGAGAGTCTGACAATTGCTTGTCACTGCTCGGTGGTTCTCTCTGGGTTCTCCAGCTTCCCTCCCCCCCCCCCTCCATAAAACTCTGACAGGAGGTGACCCTGGCTGTTGGAAGTGTCATTCAACCCCAATAAATAGAAATAAATAAATACATAAATGAGAGTTATTGTCCTTGGTGATGCAACAATGCATCCCTCTAAGTTGAAGCCTAGCTACCTCCTAATATGAGGTTGAAGCCTACTGCCTTGACTGAATAGGAAAAGCACTGTTGTTACATGCTTTTATCCAAAGTAAAATTTTGAACTACAAAGCGTTTTAATCAGAGTGAGAAATGTGAAAGAACATGCCATCTCTCATGAGTCATTAGTGTATAAAGGAACATAAAAATGTGGACATCAGAGTGCTTGGTCTGCCACTATTCGTGCGGCTTAACGGCACTATGTTAACAATTTTTTGCACGTATTACTTTATTTTTATCTGAATTAAATGTAGGGGCACATATACTGTCTCATTATGCCCCCGGAGAAGGCATTATGTTATCACCATGTCCCTCATCTGTCATCCATTGTCCATCATCCATCTGTTTACTTTTCGTATTCCGTCAATTAACTAAAGTTCTACCAACTGGATCTATACCAAACTTCATATGTGGGTTTGGTATGAGGAGTGGAAGAAGCCTCTTTATTTTGACCATGGTGTGCCAAAGGTCAAGGTCACAGTGATCTCCAGTGTTAAATACACTTGAAATTGGTTTCCACTCCATAACTAAAGTTCTGCAAGACTGATCTTGTTTTTTTGTAATTCTATCCATGATATTGCAGAAGGGGGCATATGCCACACTTTGCATTGCTCTTGTTTCCTATTAAAAAGGTCATATGAGAGGTGAGTTGATATCCTCGGTCAAATGGCTGGTTTGGTCTACAGTTTTATTTTGTGATGGTGTGGATTAAGTAAATAATGCTCATTAATGATGATTTGAAAATATAATGTTGATGGATTTGATTTGAACTGTGTTCTGTCAAGTGCATTTCAGTTGGAGATCAAGGTGACACGAGTGTTTAGTGACTAATTCACTCCTGTTTGTGAGCTGACATTTTGCAAGTAAGAAATGGGACAATGTTTGTATAAATTTGCTTTGAGAAAGCTTTTTGAAAGAAGGGATAAGAAGCCCATATGTTTTTGCTTTGTCAGAATGTTCATCTTATGTTGTAAAATCATCAGTGTGGAAATAAAGAATTCCTATATGTCATGTTATTGTTTTATCGCTGTCGATGCACGGGAATAGGAACTTTTGGCCCATTTTACGAACAATCAACTGTGCAATTCAGCTGACTGTATTTGAGTGATATTGTAAAATTGTGATAGTGTGCTGTTTACTCCAGGAAAGGCCACACTACGAGTTTCCAGAAACTGTATACATTGTGAGGATTGTGAATAAGGGAGGTAATTTAATGCAAAATATAATGGGCCGTGTTGATGAGAAGCTGTGCATTTCTTGAAAAAACAATGTATTCTACCGAATAACAGTTACTGTAACAAGATCTTAAGTAGAAAACGGTATTTGCTTTCATTGCATCTTCTGGCCTCAAATCTCCATAGCAAGCAAGAGTAAATAAAATGTTTCTATTTGCAGGATAACTAAAAGAAATATTAAAAGCATGTTTTTCCTTTTTCAGTGATAGTGGTACCCTGATATAATTTCCAGGAAAGTTCCCCTCATGAGGTATTTATATGCCAAGTACTGGTATTATGAAGAGAATTACATGGGGTAATGTTTTATTTTTCATTCTTTTGTTTGACAATGTTAACTGGTATAGTTGTATGGAGAACTTTTTCTGAGAGCATTCTGGGCAATTGTGTCAGAGTCTAATCTTATCAGTTGAAATAAATTTTGACTGAACATTCTTAATTGTTACATTTGTACAGCTTCTTTCAAATGGCATATAATTCATATGGCAGCCTCTTAAATTAGGTCAGAAACTCATATGGATCTATTCTCAACCCTTTAGGAGGCACAATTCGTGCTGTGCAGGAAAATGTCATTACACAAAATTTTATAGGAATCTTCTTTCTATTATTCATTTATTTATTAGAGTTCATCGACACTCTTGACAGCCAGGATCACCTGGTGTTAGGCAGTTTTATGGGGGAAGGAAGCCAGACTACCTGGAGAGAACCAATGACAATAGCAAATAACTGCCAGACTCTCCAATGTACTAACTCCATGCAAACATGGTTAGCATTGATTGAAGACAAGAGCACCATCAACATGCAATACGCCTTAGTACAAAGTGTGACTGTGCCCCCACATGGGCAATTGGGATGATATACCTTACCCAAGGACACAGCACAGTTACCCCTGGTGGAGTTCGAGCCATGGACCTTTCAGTTTGAAGTCTGAATCCAGAACCACTGAACCACCGTGCTCCCAATTTTCCCCTGTGATTACCTTATATTATCATTGATAGAATTAATGAAAGTTGCCTGGCCAGATGAGGAGAAAATGGGAGCAGGTGGTCGTGGGGGGTGGGTGTGTTTGTGGTGGATCGGGCCATGGGATTGGGGGGATAAAATGTGTATTGTTGAGGGACTTTGTAGTTTACAAATGCATGCAATTTCTGTTGTTTTTTTTTTGCACATTTAATCAGTTAATGTGTAATTAATAACCACTGGTTTTGCCTGTTCATTGGCAATATACCAACACAACTGCAATGAGAGTTATTGTCACCTACGGCAACTGCATTGTGACCTTGTGCAAGACCCTTCATCCGAATTGCCCATGTGGAGGTACAGTGGCTATGTGTACTAAGGCATACTGCACATCAATGGTGCACTTGTCTTCAACCAATGCTAACCCTGCTTGTGTGGAGTTAGTATGTTGGATAGTCTGACAATTGCTTGTCACTGCTCGGTGGTTCTCTCTGGGTTCTCCAGCTTCCCTCCCCCCCTCCATAAAACTCTGACAGGAGGTGACCCTGGCTGTTGGAAGTGTCATTCAACCCCAATAAATAATAATAAATAAATACATAAATGAGAGTTATTGTCCTTGGTGATGCAACAGTGCATCCCTCTAAGTTGAAGCCTAGCTACCTCCTAATATGAGGTTGAAGCCTACTGCCTTGACTGAATAGGAAAAGCACTGTTGTTACATGCTTTTATCCAAAGTAAAATTTTGAACTACAAAGCGTTTTAATCAGAGTGAGAAATGTGAAAGAACATGCCATCTCTCATGAGTCATTAGTGTATAAAGGAACATAAAAATGTGGACATCAGAGTGCTTGGTCTGCCACTATTCGTGCGGCTTAATGGCACTATGTTAACAATTTTTTGCGCGTATTACTTTATTTATATCTGAATTAAATGTAGGGGCACATATACTGTCTCATTATGCCCCGGAGAAGGCATTATGTTATCACCATGTCCCTCGTCTGTCATCCATTGTCCATCATCCATCTGTTTACTTTTCGTATTCCGTCAATTAACTAAAGGTCTACCAACTGGATCTATACCAAACTTTATATGTGGGTTTGGTATGAGGAGTGGAAGAAGCCTCTTTATTTTGACCATGGTGTGCCAAAGGTCAAGGTCACAGTGATCTCCAGTGTTAAATACACTTGAAATTGGTTTCCACTCCATAACTAAAGTTCTGCAAGACTGATCTTGTTTTTTTGTAATTCCATCCATGATATTGCAGAAGGGGGCATATGCCACACTTTGCATTGCTCTTGTTTCCTATTAAAAAGGTCATATGAGAGGTGAGTGGATATCCTCGGTCAAATGGCTGGTTTGGTCTACAGTTTTATTTTGTGATGGTGTGGATTAAGTAAATAATGCTCATTAATGATGATTTGAAAATATAATGTTGATGGATTTGATTTGAACTGTGTTCTGTCAAGTGCATTTCAGTTGGAGATCAAGGTTACACGAGTGTTTAGTGACTAATTCACTCCTGTTTGTGAGCTGACATTTTGCAAGTGAGAAATGGGACAATGTTTGTATAAATTTGCTTTGAGAAAGCTTTTTGAAAGAAGGGATAAGAAGCCCATATGTTTTTGCTTTGTCAGAATGTTCATCTTATGTTGTAAAATCATCAGTGTGGAAATAAAGAATTCCTATATGTCATGTTATTGTTTTATCGCTGTCGATGCACGGGAATAGGAACTTTTGGCCCATTTTACGAACAATCAACTGTGCAATTCAGCTGACTGTATTTGAGTGATATTGTAAAATTGTCATAGTGTGCTG
Source organism: Pictodentalium vernedei (assembly GCA_031216915.1). Taxonomy (NCBI): domain Eukaryota; kingdom Metazoa; phylum Mollusca; class Scaphopoda; order Dentaliida; family Dentaliidae; genus Pictodentalium; species Pictodentalium vernedei. The sequence goes on from CM062292.1 coordinate 426,641,541, forward strand.
TTTACTCCAGGAAAGGCCACACTACGAGTTTCCAGAAACTGTATACATTGTGAGGATTGTGAATAAGGGAGGTAATTTAATGCAAAATATAATGGGCTGTGTTGATGAGAAGCTGTGCATTTCTTGAAAAAACAATGTATTCTACCGAATAACAGTTACTGTAACAAGATCTTAAGTAGAAAACGGTATTTGCTTTCATTGCATCTTCTGGCCTCAAATCTCCATAGCAAGCAAGAGTAAATAAAATGTTTCTATTTGCAGGATAACTAAAAGAAATATTAAAAGCATGTTTTTCCTTTTTCAGTGATAGTGGTACCCTGATATAATTTCCAGGAAAGTTCCCCTCATGAGGTATTTATATGCCAGGTACTGGTATTATGAAGAGAATTACATGGGGTAATGTTTTATTTTTCATTCTTTTGTTTGACAATGTTAACTGGTATAGTTGTATGGAGAACTTTTTCTGAGAGCATTCTGGGCAATTGTGTCAGAGTCTAATCTTATCAGTTGAAATAAATTTTGACTGAACATTCTTAATTGTTACATTTGTACAGCTTCTTTCAAATGGCATATAATTCATATGGCAGCCTCTTAAATTAGGTCAGAAACTCATATGGATCTATTCTCAACCCTTTAGGAGGCACAATTCGTGCTGTGCAGGAAAATGTCATTGCACAAAAGTTTATAGAAATCTTCTTTCTATTATTCATTTATTTATGAGGGTTCATTGACACTCTTGACAGCCAGGATCACCTCGTGTTAGGCAGTTTTATGGGTGAAGGAAGCCAGACTACCTGCAGAGAACCAATGGCAATGGCAAATAACTGCCAGACTCTCCAATGTACTAACTCCATGCAAACATGGTTAGCATTGATTGAAGACAAGAGCACCATCAACATGCAATACGCCTTAGTGCAAAGTGTGACTGTGCCCCTACGTGGGCAATTGGGATGATATACCTTACCTAAGGACACAGCACAGTTACCCCTGGTGGAGTTCGAGCCATGGACCTTTCAGTTTGAAGTCTGAATCCAGAACCTCTGAACCACCGTGCTCCAAATCTTTCGTCTGTGATTACCTTATATTATCATTGATAGACTTAATGAAAGTTGCCTGGGTACATGAGGAGAAAATGGGAGCAGGTGGTCGTGGGGGGTGGGTGGGTTTGTGGTGGATCGGGCCAGGGGATTGGGGGATAAAATGTGTATTGTTGAGGGACTTTGTAGTTTACAAATGCATGCAATTTCTGTTGTTTTTTTTGCACATTTGATCAGTTAATGTGTAATTAATAATCACTGGTTTAGCCTGATCATTGGCAATATACCAACACAACTGCAATGAGAGTTATTGTCGCCTACGGCAACTGCATTGTGACCATGTGCAAGACCCTTCATCCGAATTGCCCATGTGGAGTTACAGTGGCTATGTGTACTAAGGCATACTGCACATCAGTGGTGCACTTGTCTTCAACCAATGCTAACCCTGCTTGTGTGGAGTTAGTATGTTGGAGAGTCTGACAATTGCTTGTCACTGCTCAGTGGTTCTCTCTGGGTTCTCCAGCTTCCCCCCCTCCCCATAAAACTATGACAGGAGGTGACCCTAGCGGTTGGAAGTGTCATTCAATTCCAATAAATAAAAATAAATAAATACATAAATAAGAGTTATTGCCCTTGGTGATGCAACGGTGCATCCCTCCAAGTTGAAGTCTAGCTACCTCCTAATATGAGGTTGAAGCCTACTACCTTGACTGAATAGGAAAAGCACTGTTACATGCTTTTATCCAAAGTAAAATTTTGAACTACAAAGCGTTTTAATCAGAGTGAGAAATGTGAAAGAACATGCCATCTCTCATGAGTCATTAGTGTATAAAGAAACATAAAAATGTGGACATCGGAGTGCTTGGTCTGCCACTATTCATGCGGCTTAACGGCACTATGTTAACAATTTTTTGCACGTATTACTTTATTTTTTTTGGAATTTAATGTAGGTGCACATATACTGTCTCGTTATGCCCCCGGTGGAGGCATTATGTTATCACCATGTCCCTCGTCTGTCATCCATTGTCTATCGTCCATCCGTTAACTTTTCATATTCCGTCAGTTAACTAAAGTTCTACCAACTGGGTCTATACCAATCTTCATATGTGGGTTTGGTTTGAGGAGTGGAAGAAGCCTCTTTATTTTGACCATGGTGTGCCAAAGGTCAAGGTCTCAGTGACCTCCAATGTTAATTACACTTGAAATTGATTTCTGCTCTATAACTAATGTTCTGCAAGACTGATCTTGTTTTTTGTAATTCTATCCATGATATTGCAGAAGGGGGCATATGCCACAGTTTGCATTGCTCTTGTTTCCTATTAAAAAGGTCATATGAGAGGTGAGTGGATATCCTCGGTCAAATGGCTGGTTTGGTCTACAGTTTTATTTTGTGATGGGGTGGATTAAGTAAATAATGCTCATTAATGATGATTTTGAAATATTATGTTGATTCATTTGATTTGAACTGTGTTCTGTCAAGTGCATTTCAGTTGCAACAAGGTGACACAAGTATTTTTGTACTTTAGCGATGACCGAGACTTAGCTGGTGCTAACTCCTTTAATTATAGGGCCAAACACAAATTTTGCCCCCAAATCCCAAAATTTGCATCAAAAACCGAAATTCAATGTCCTATATGGTCCTCCATACTTTCTATCAACTGCGTATGAGCAGTGTCAAGGATCTCTCGAAATTAGCGCAAATGTCATTCTTTGTTTGGCCCCAAAATCAGTAACATGTCACTGATACTTGTGCTTGTAAATCTCAGTTTAAATGATGCCAGACATAATTATGAAAGAAATGATGGATCTAAGGATGATATAAAGGATGAGAGGAAGAAACAGTGGCAGAATGTGTTCAGGGCTGTAACTTATAATTTTTTATGAAATTATTTCATGTTCCCTAATTTCGGGTCATGAGCCTTATGTTGTCATTCTGGCTATGAACTTACCATTGTTTGTTCAGTGTTTCCTCTTTTCCTTTAATTAATACCCGCCTTGCTATTCTCCCATGCTTTTGGCATAATTTTGGAATTTTTTTTTTACTAAAATTTCTTGGGAATTTTGGCTTGGTAACAGAATGATTATTTTGTTTTTTCCCCATGTTTACGTCCTCACCCTTGGGTGATTAGGTGTTGTTATCTGCATCTACCATCCGATGTACTGCAGTTTCTTCTCTGGAAGCCTCTGTTTTACATCGGATAGTGTTTAAATTGGTGACTGATTTTGGGCCATGGTTACAGTGCCTGGAATCATGTTTCTTGTTTTTGCACAACGGTTACTTCTGATAGTGATTACTTGTCTTCTATTAGTTCTGCTCATAGCCAGATACATTAATTTTGTCCGGAAGTGTTGTATTAATTTTTAAAAATGTTTTAAAATATTTTGTCCACACTCAGCCTTTTTTGGGATCCATTTGGGCTGTTCCCATTGGGAACTTGGGCTCTTCTGAAAATTTTTCAAAATTCTTCTTTTTTTTTTAAATTATTTTTCGAAATGTTATAATGGATTATATTATATTATGTATCTTTGTTTCAAGGGTTAGTGCGAGTACTATGACTGTTTATATTTTTTCAGGATGAAAAAATATTGTTCAAATTGTAATGCGAGGAAATCTTCCTCTGATTCTCATGTTCATTGTGTTTCTTGTGGTCAATGTACTCGTACTAATTCTTGCTCAGTGTGTGCTAATTGGAATGACAACATTGGAGACGTGTGTCACTGTATATTGTTAGCTGTGAGGGGTCCATGCCAGTCCTCTCTCCGCAAGGTCACTCTAGTTTATCAGTCTCTTTTTCAGAAGAACAAGAACAGGGTGATGTTTCTGTGATGTCTTCAACAAGTGTGTCTCCGTTGTTGCAGTATATTAGGGCTAGCGGCTAAGTGCTCATGGTAATACGATAATTGCCTAAGAGGTCCCTAGTAGGATTGACGGCATTGATCGTCTGCTAGCTCGCCCGGTGTAGTGACCATTCATCGAATGCCTCGGCAACCGGGTTCGTCCGTTGCGGTCCAGGGAAGCAGTTTGGGTGATGCGAGCACTATAAACATTGAATGTGCACACCTAGCGGCGATGGATCTGAGGATAGTACGGAGGAAGCCTGTCAGTCTGGTAGCTAGCTCGTCCAGGTCTATCCGGACCGCGAGCGAGAGAGGCCTCCTTTCTCTTACAGCAACATCTGGGCCGCGATGTTGTTGTATGTTCGTTCGTTTGTCGGAGCAGACGTCCACTCCTCCTGCTCGGGATGCTCCATCGCATAGACAGTCCGACGCGGCTGTTCTATTGGCTTCCTCATCCTCACGTCAGCACTCACGACCTCACCTTGGCTATGTGACCACAGATTTCCAGGTGACGTTCGCATATTATATAAATGCAGGAATGAACGTCACTGGAGCTCCTGCTTCACCGACCAAGGAATCCACATCGACCAGGTCATGCCATCCACAAGCCAAGGACACGAGGCCTTTCCATTTGGGACATTCGCATATTATATAAATGCAGGAATGAACGTCCCTGGAGCTTCCAGCGGCTAATTTCGTAAGACCGCGGCTCCACAGGCATCCGTGACGGACTAGCTATCGCAGATAGCTCAATTCATCGCAGCATCCCAGCAGCTATTAGAAACTAGACACTTTTTCAATAAAGAACTATCTGAGCAAGCTGGGTCGGTTCGCTCCCTGCCGAGTCAGTAGGGACGATCAAGATTATTAAGTGGTCGCGGCGGATGGTAAAAGGGAATCAGCATGGCTGAAATTTTCCCTTTCTGAACAACTTAAGGTGCCGTAGATTTCATCCAGCATCACCTTTAGAAGTTGTTTCTCTGGGCAAAAATGCTGTGTTACCTGATAAGAAACTGTAAGCGTCACTGGACACAGACTTTTTCGGCCGGATTAGGGACACCATCCCTGAGTTTCCAACCCAGTCCAGAAATGTCATCAACATTTGAACTTTTGAATGACGCTATACTCAAGCTAGCCTCAAAGACTGGCAAATTAGGTTTCTTATCGTCTATGCGCAAAACAGCTGCCTTTTTTTCATCAATGCTAGACATAAATTTGAAACGGCAGGACAAGGCGCACCGAGAGTTCCTCTGTGTTTGGACGACTCGGCTGAAGACCTGGAACGGTCATTGCCGGCGTCCATGTCTATTTACTCCAGTATACTGAAGAACACAATTTAGATTCATTTTCTCATGCAGATCACCTTACCAGAGCGTTATCACTACATCTCGAAGCGAAAGAATTCCAGGATCTTCAATCTTCCTTAAGAATTCTTTCGAGGGCAAAAGCATATTCTATGTATAACTCCGCCCTTTCAGTGGCAATATGGAGTTAGTCAGACGTGATGCTGCCCTGGCTGCATCCACAAGAGTGGAAAGTAAGGTGAAAAATCTCTTCCAGTCGCACCGGTCTCAGGAGAGCTTCTCTTCATCGTTAAGCTTTCTACAATCTATATTAGATTACTAAGAAAGCTCCGGATTCTCTGCATTATTCCGCTTTGAAAAAGTCGGGCTCAGCAGGGAGGAGTAAGGCAGGTTCTTCGGGGGGCAAATACGTCCAAAGGAAGTTCCTATAGAGGATCAAAGCATGTACGTCTTCCTCCAGAGACTGTCAGAGTAGCGACTCACATAGGGGTCGTAATGCTGGCCTGAGATATTGGGTCAGATGCCCCTAGATCGACTGGGCAAGGTGCAAGTCATGGAGGATGTGTTTTCTCCTTTCACAATCCTCGCAGGACCAGGAGGTGATTCCACGTCGACTAGGTCACGCCATCTGCTAGCCAAGGACATGAGGCCTTTCCAGGTGGGATGTTCGCATATTATATAAATGCAGGAATTAACGTCCCTGGAGCTTCCAGCGGCTAATTATTTGAGACCGCGGCTCCACAGGCCTCCATGATGGACTTGCTATCGCAGATGGCTCAATTTATCGCAGCATCCCAGCAGCCATCAGAAACTTTTTCAATAAAGAACTATCTGAGCAAGCTGGGTCGGTTCGTTCCCCTGCAGAGTCAGTAAGGGACAACCGAAATTATTATGTGGTCCAGGCGGATGGTAAAAGGGAATCAGCACAGCTGAAATTTTCCCTTTCTGAACAACTTAAGGTGGCCGTAGATTTCATCCAGCATCACCTTTTAGAAGTTGTTTCTCTGGACAAAAATGCTGCGTTACCTGATAAGAAACTGAAAGTGTCACTGAACACAGACTTTTTCGGTCGGATTAGGGACACCGTCCCTCAGTTTCCGACCCAGTCCAGAAATGTCATGGACATTTGAACTTTTGAATGACGTTATACTCAAGCTGGCCTCAAAACCTGCAAATTAGGTTTCTTATCGCCTAGCGCTATTCAGCAGCCTTTCATCAATGCAAGACATAATTTTGAAATGACAGGACTAGGCGTGCCAAGAGTTCCTCTGCATTTGGATGACTAGGCTGAAGACCTGGAATTGTCATTGTCGGCGTCCATGTCTATTACTCCAATATACTGGAGACGACAATATTGTCTAATAGAATTTAGACGCATTATCTCACGCAGATCACCTTACCAAGAAGAACTTGGACGGCATTCTTCAGGGTTACGGCAGCAAGTTAACACTTCAGAACGATGTTCAGAGTCTGCTTCAATTGCTCTGACATCTTGGTTTCTTAGTAAACGAAAAGAAGTCAGATCTAGTGCCATCCTATTCATTCACCCACGTGGGAATGAGCTTAGAGATGCACAACAATCTCACCCGCCTGCCGTTAACCAGAGCAATATTAGTCAGTTGTTACGCTCACTTTTGCCTTCACTCAGATGTAGTAACAGCGAGAGAATTCATCAGACTGACAGGTTTGTGCATACCCGCTGCGAATATTATTCCGATGAAGCGGATACGCACTCGTCCACTCCACAGATATTTTATCTCAGAATTGGAGTGTGAAGACTCATTCGCTCGAATCGAACATTGTCTTGTCGAATCAAGTGAACAAGGGTTTCAGACTTGGGTAGATTTTCAGTGGTTAACTCAAGGAGTACCACTGCAACTGCTGGATCTGAGTTTAACGATAATGACGGATGCGAGTCAAACAGGTTGGGGCACAACTCTGAGCCCAACAGATTCAGGGTGCCAGGGTCTTTAGGTTCCGCAGTTCCTAACAAGAACATAAACATCAAGAAATGATGTCAATATGGCTTGCGCTACGTCAATGAATGAACATTCTTCAGAACTTGCATGTTCAAATTCTGTCCGACAATTCGACAGTAGTAGTGTATATTCGGAACCTGGGAGGCACTCATTCCATTCCGTTATTCAATTTAACGGAAAGGATCCTTCTGTTTGTCCTAGAGCATCAAGTTCTTCTATCGGTCCATCATATCCCGGGTCGTCTGAACGTTCTAGCAGACTCCCTTTCTCGGATAGGTCATATGTTGTCATCAGAATGGACTCTCAACAACGATTTTTCAATCAGATTTGCTGCGAATGGGATCGTGCAAGGGTAGACTTTTTTGCAACGCATCTCAAATATCAGTTCCAGACGTATGCGTCGCCGTGTCCAGATCCTCGAGCGTTTGCAGTAGTCGCTGTCTCAATCTCTTGGGACGGAGTGATAGGATATGCGTGTCCTCCAGCGCCATTGATACTGCAGATATTGCTCAAGATAAAGCAATCTCACTACAAATTCTGTTGGTAGCATCTCTGTCACCACAGAGACCATGGATAAATCTTTTCAGGTGTCTGCTGTGGGACATGCTGCGGAAGCTTCCTCCATGAGAGGATCTTCTATCACAGGGGAAATCGCGCACACTGCATCACAACCTGCAAGGTCTCAACTTTCACGTATTTTCATTGTGCAGTCCTTCTTGCACGGAAAGCAATTTACAGGACGAGCAGTGGACACAATTTCTAACTGTAGGAGGACCTCCTCTTTGCTAAATTATGCTGCTAAGTGGAAAGTTTTCTCACGGTGAGGTAGGGATCATTCTGTTGATACCTATGCACATCATGATAGTTTACAGATTGGATCTAATGTCTCTTTATCAAAGTTATGGAAAACTTTTCGATAAATAGACTTAGAACCCTAGATTAATTCCTAAGTGGAATTTAGCTTGGGTTCTTCTTAATCTTAAAGAAGCAAAATTTGAGCCTCGTGATACAATGGACTTCAAATTTTTATGTTATAAGACAGCTTTCTCTTAGCCTTCTATTCGGCTAGAAGAGTTAGTAAGCTTCAGGCAATATCTGTTGATGATTCTCACTTTTGTAGTGTAGGTAATACTATTACCTTGACTACTAAGGTTGGATTTTTGACTAGAATCGGGCTCCTATAGGTATCCGGAACCTATTATTATTAAGGCTATTCCGTCTTCAGTTGGGCATAGGCCTTTAATCTGTCCTGCTAGAGCTATACGTTTTTTACAAACGTAGATCTGAGTGTATCAGAAAGGGATGTAAACGTCTCTTTCTGTCTCTGCTGCCTAATAGTAGGGACATTACAGTCCATTCTATTGCAAGGTAGATTCAATTAACTATCCGTACTTCTTATGAAAAATTATCTTCACCTCAGCAGTCTGTGCTTAAGATTTTGGCGCATGAAGTATCTGTTCTGGCAGCATATTTGTCCTGCTGCCCGCTTCGCTCTGGGGTATTTCACCCAGGGCTAGGGAAAGGGTGGGGGGGGGATGGTGTTCCCTTATATCACCTGCTTTATAGTGAAAAGCAAAGGAATACCTCCTCTGGAGTCAGTAATTCTGAGTCGGTGCCAGGATGGTTTTAAAGTGTAAAGCTAATTCATTTAATATTTTTAAAAGTGTAGCTCGGTGTGAAACATTTGTATATGTCATATGTAATATACAATCCTCGAACACTTTTTAATGAGTATAAAGAGTCTCATTATCTGGACTATCTTTAATTATTGGCTTTCCTTTAATAAGATTAGTATAAGGGATTATACTGGATGTTAATAGAGATCATTGATGATTATTGTGCTCAATTACGGAATGGTATTGTGTCTTTCTTTTTTGATACAAACAAGAAAGATACATGTAAAACCTGTGCTCCTCTTCTCCTTGAGGGGATAATTCTGTTTTCATGTAATTGAGTCTATTGGATTTTCTTTTATGTTCTAGGCACTGGTTGTAAGAATGACATTTGCGCCAACTTCGAGAGCTCATTGACACTGTGCATATGCAGTGGATAGAAAGTATGGAGGACCATATAGGACATTTATTTTTGGTTTTTGATGCAAATTTTGGGGATTGGGGACAAAATTTGTGTTTGGCCCTATAATTTAAGAAGTTAGCACCAGTTAAGTCTGGGTCATTGGTAAGGATAAAAAATATATAAATTACTATAAATTTTTTAACTTTTAATGACTAATTCACTCCTGTTTGTGAGCTGACATTTTGCAAGTGACAAATGGGACAATGTTTGTATAAATTTGCTTTGAAAAAGCATTTTGAAAGAAGGGATAAGAAGCCCATATGTTTTTGCTTTGTCAGAATGTTCATCTTATGTTGTAAAATCATCAGTGTGGAAATTAAGAATTCCTATATGTTATATCATAGTTTTATCGCTGTCGATGCAAGGGAATAGGAAATTTTGGCCCATTTTATGAGCAATCAACTGTGCAATTCAGCTGACTGTATTTGAGTGATATTGTAAAATTGTGATTGTGTGCTGTTTTCTACAGGAAAGGCCACACTACGAGCTTCCAGAAACTGTATACATCGTGAGGATTGTGAATAAGGGAGGTAATTTAATGCAAAATATAACGGGCCATGTCAATGAGAAGCTGTACATTTCTTGAAAAATCGATGTATTCTACCGAATAACAGTTACTGTAACAAGACCTTAAGTAGAAAACAGTATTTGCTTTCATTGCATCTTCTGGCCTCAAATCTCCATAGCAAGCAACAGTAAAATGTTGCTATTTGCAGGATAACTAAAAGAAATATTAAAAGCATGTGTTTTCCTTTTCCAGTGATAGTGATACCTTGTACAGATATAATTTCCAGGAAAGTTCCCCTCATGAGGTATTTATATGCCAAGTACTGGTATTATCAAGAGAATTATGTGGGGTAATGTTTTATTTTTCATTCTTTTGTATGACAATGTTAACTGGTATAGTAAAAAAGAGAACTTTTTCTGAGAGCATTCTGGGGAATTGTGTCAGAGTCTAATCTTATCAGTTGAAATAAATTTTGACTGAATATTCTTAATTGTTACATTTGTACAGCTTCTTTCAAATGGCATATAATTCATATGGCAGCCTCTAAAATTAGCTTAGGAACTGATATGGATCTATTCTTAACCCTTTAGGAGGCACAATTCGTGCTGTGCAGGAAAATTCCGTTGCAAAAATTTTTATAGAAATCTTCCTTCTATTATTCATTTATTTATTAGTGTTTAACGACACTTTTGACATCCAGGATCACCTGGTGCCAGGCAGTTTTATGGGTGAAGGAAGTCACACTACGTGGAGAGAACCAATGAGCAATGGCAAATAACTGCCAGACTCTCCAATGTACTAACTCCATGCAAACATGGTTAGCCTTGATTGAAGACAAGAGCACCATCAACATGCAATACGCCTTAGTACAAAGTGTGACTGTGCCCCCACATGGGCAATTGGGATGATATACCCTACCCAAGGACACAGCACAGTTACCCCTGGTGGAGTTCGAGCCATGGACCTTTCAGTTTGAAGTCTGAATCCAGAACCACTGAACCACCGTGCTCCCAATCTTTTGCCTGTGATTACCTTATATTATCATTGATAGAATTAATGAAAGTTGCCTGGCCACATGAGGAGAAAATGGGAGCAGGTGGTTGTGGGGGGTGGATTGGGCCAGGGGATTGGGGGGATAAAATGTGTATTGTTGAGGGAGTTTGTAGTTTACAAATGCATGCAATTTCTGTTGTTTTTTTGCACATTTAATCAGTTAATGTGTAATTAATAACCACTGGTGTAGCCTGATCATTGGCAATATACCAACACAACTGCAATGAGAGTTATTGTCACCTACGGCAACTGCATTGCACTGTGTCCTTGACCGTGAATCTATTTGTGCCACCCCACGATGCAGTTTATTTGGCAAAAATCAATTGATAAATGCGATTTTGAGCAAGTCAGCACTTTTGGGCTCCTAGAGTGCCCAATTTTGGGAGGGTGAGGTACCTTATTTTGGTGGCAATCTTCATGAATTTATTTTGTGCTACCCCACAATGCTGTTCATTTGGCAAAAATTGGTTGATAAAAGTGATATAGAGCAACTCAGCTCTTTTGGGCTCCTAGAATGTCCAATTTTCGGAGGGTGAGGTACTTAATTTTGGTGGCAATCTTCATGAATCTATATGTGCCACCCCACAATGCAGTTTATTTGGCGAAAATCGGTTGATAAATACAATTTGGAGCAACTCAGTACATTTGGGCTCCTAGGGTGCCCAATTCTGGGAGAGAAAGTTACCTAATTTTGGTGGCAGTCTTCCTGAATCTATTTGTGCCACCCCACAATGCAGTTTATTTGGCGAAAATCGGTTGATAAATGCGATTGGATCAACTCCGCACTTTTGGGTTCCTAGAATGCCCAATTTTGGGAGGGAGAGGTGCCTAATTTTGGTGTGGCTATCTTCATGAATCTATTTGTGCCACCGCTACAATGCAGTTTATTTGGCAAAAATCGGTTGATAAATGAGATTTGGAGCAACTCAGCACTTTTGGGCTCCTAGGCTGCCCAATTTTGGGAGAGTGAGGTACATAATTTTGGTGGCAATCTTCATGAATCTATTTGTGCCACCCCACAATGCAGTTTATTTGGCGAAAATCGGTTGATAAATGCAATTTGGAATAATTCAGCACTTTTGTGCTCCTAGTGTGCCCAATTTTTGGAGAGTGAGGTTCCTAATGTTCGTGGCAATCTTCATGAATCTATTTGTGCCACCCCACAATGCAGTTTATTTGGCGAAAATCGGTTGATAAATGCAATTTGGAGCAACTCAACACTTTTGGGCTCCTAGAGTGCGCAATTTTGGGATGGACAGGTACCTAATTTTGGTGGCAATCTTCATGAATCTATTTGTGCCACCTCACAATGAACTTTCTTTGGCGAAAATCAGTTGATAAATGCGATTTGGAGCAACTCAGCACACTTGGGTTCCTAGAATGCACAATTTTGGGAGGGAGAGGTACCTAATTTTGATGGCCATCTTCATGAATCTATTTGTGCCACCCCACAATGCAGTTTCTTTGGCGAAAATCAGTTGATAAATGTGATTTGGCGCAACTCGGTACTTTTGGGCTCCTAGGGTGCCCAATTTTGGGAGGGACTTTGTAGTTTACAAATGCATGCAATTTCTGTTGTTTTTTTGCACATTTAATCAGTTAATGTGTAATTAATAACCACTGGTTTTGCCTGATCATTGGCAATATACCAACACAACTGCAATGAGAGTTATTGTCACCTACGGCAACTGCATTGTGACCTTGTGCAAGACCCTTAATCCGAATTGCCCATGTGGAGGTACAGTGGCTATGTGTACTAAGGCATACTGCACATCAATGGTGCACTTGTCTTCAACCAATGCTAACCCTGTTTGTGTGGAGTTAGTATGTTGGGAGAGTCTGACAATTGCTTGTCACTGCTCGGTGGTTCTCTCTGGGTTCTCCAGCTTCCCTCCCCCCCCCCTCCATAAAACTCTGACAGGAGGTGACCCTGGCTGTTGGAAGTGTCATTCAACCCCAATAAATAAAAATAAATAAATACATAAATGAGAGTTATTGTCCTTGGTGATGCAACAGTGCATCCCTCTAAGTTGAAGCCTAGCTACCTCCTAATATGAGGTTGAAGCCTACTGCCTTGACTGAATAGGAAAAGCACTGTTGTTACATGCTTTTATCCAAAGTAAAATTTTGAACTACAAATCGTTTTAATCAGAGTGAGAAATGTGAAAGAACATGCCATCTCTCATGAGTCATTAGTGTATAAAGGAACATAAAAATGTGGACATCAGAGTGCTTGGTCTGCCACTATTCGTGCGGCTTAACAGCACTATGTTAACAATTTTTTGCACGTATTACTTTATTTTTTTTAACTTTTGGGCTTGGTCACTTACATTCGGAAACAGGGCGGCATGCTCTCGGTTCTCGTGTATGAATTGGCTCAGGATCTTCTTCTGCTAGCTCAGGATGTCAATGCCGGTTTAGTGGTTCGACACATTCCCGGTCGTCTGAATGTCCTAGCTGACTCCCTGTCCCGACGTGACAGGGTCATTTCCACTGAGTGGATGCTTTACAGGGCAGTGTTCCAGTCGCTTTGCGATCTCTGGGGTCGTCCCCACATCGATCTTTTTGCAACCCGTTGGAACCATCAAGTGGACACTTTCGTGTCTCTGTGTCCAGATCCTCTGGCTCTCGCCGTGGACACTCTGTCAATCGATTGGAACAGTCTTTTCAGCTAAGTCTTCTCGCCAGGGCCGATTCTGCCTCAGGTTCTAGCCAAGATACGAACATGCAGTTGTTGAATCATTCTGTTCGCATCCCTGTGGCCTCAGCGGGTGTGGATCAATCACCTCCACTCTCTGTTGGTGGTGGTTCTGATATGTCTCCCTCTACATCACGATCTTCTTTGTTAAGGTTACACGAAGAGGTTTCATGTCGACCTGACTTCATTGTGCCTTCATGCATATCTTTGTTGGGTCCTGTCTCTTTTTGTAGAGGTTTTTCGAGACGAGCACTGGAGCGCATTTCTTCTTCAAGGCAGCACTCCACTGGTTTAGCCTATGTGGCTGGGTAGAAGGTCTTCTGTTGATGGTGTGCTGATCCATCTGTTGATTATGCTGATCCTTTGGCAACACAGATTGGAGAGTTTCTGGTATATCTGTTTGATTCTCGGAGTGTTCAAAATGTTACTGTCAAAGGGTACAGGTCTCTGCTTTTGGAGACCTTTTCATATGAGGGAAAGCGCCATATCGGTACTAATCCATACCTCTCCAAGCTTAGTCGGCACTTTTCTTTGGAAAGGCCTAGGGATTTGCAGCTTACCTCAAGATGGAATCTTTCTTGGGTGCTGCTTTGCTTGGTGGCAGGGAAGGGGGGTGGTGGGGGGGGGGGGGGGGTGCCATTCAAACCTTTAGCCCAGGTGGATATGTGTTTTCTCACATACAAGACTGCTTTTCTGATGGCATTTGCCTCAGCCAGAAGGGTTACTGGGCTTCACGCCCTCTCGGTTGATCCGACCTTCTTCAGGAGCTCCGCCAACAGTGTTACATTTACCACTGATTGCTCCTTTCTGGTCAAGAATTAGATGCCAGAAACTACTGCACCTCCTATCTGTATCAGGGTGCTTCCTTCTACTGATGGTAATCGCCCTTTGCTCTGTCCAGTTTGTGCAAAATCGCATTTATTTCAACCAGACGCAGTTGTTTAGGAAAGGCAGGAAACAATTTTTTCTGTCTCTTATTCCTGGTCGACAGAAGATCTCTCCTGAATCCATTTGTCGATGGATTTGTCTTGCTATTCGCACATCCTACATCCGTGTAGCAACTGATAATTGTATTACCAATCGTATTTTTGCCCACGAGGTATGTGCCTTGTCTACCTCCTGGGCTTATGCTAACTCTGTCAAGTTGTTGGATGCCATTCAGGCAGCCTATTGGAAAAATGCTTCTACTTTCTCCACCTATCTGTGTCAGTTGCAGGAGCAGTCTGAGGACCTTTTTTCCTTGGGCCCTCATTCTTCTGCTCATTCTGTTGTCTTCCGTAGCCAATAGACTTCTTACAAGGTCAGTTCCAGCCATGTGCTTGGTAATTGTCTATTCTGACTGTGTGTCAAACAGAGCCATATGCCTCATATCTGATTGTCTTTAAATGTTTGTGATACTATGGTTTTATAGGCCAAGGGAAGTCCTCTTCTGTCCACGGTTCCAGCACAGGTGGGTTGTGTGGGGTTTGGTTATGTGATTTCCTTCTCCTATTGTCGATTCAGCCTGTTGCAAACAGTTGTAAGGTAGGTTGATAAGAAATATAAATTTTATAGTAAATTTACTTTCTTATTATACATACCACAATTGTTTACGTGGAGACCCTCCATTTTCTTATTTGGGAAGAATCTTTCTTCATCGCTGATCGCACAACTCCAATGTTGGCAGATTCAAATAGAATGACACATTGGTTATGTGTCTGTGTACTGGTTCCGGAAGGCGTGGATTAGTACAAGGAGAAGAGTGTCCTCTACTGGGTGTGCGCCAGTCGGACACGACCCAGTTTTGGCTTATTTTTTCTTGAAGCTTTAATGGCACTTTTCTTTCCCAAATCGAAGAAGAAAATAGAGAGTATATTTCCGAGTTACCAACTTCCACTGTAGTGCAAGCATGTGTCTAAATGCTAGTGCGCAATGTGTCACATTGTGCCTTTTCACATAAGCACCTATCAGCACATCCAGCATGTGTCAATGTGCTAGTGCACAATGTGTCACATTGTGTGTTTCACATAAGCACATATTGGCACATCCAGCATGTGCTTTTGTGCTTCATGTAATGTGTACAATAGAAGATAAACACATCTATGAAAGTCAAAATAAATAGAACGAAGAAGTCATAACAGCTTGTTGATACATAGGTAGAAACCGAGAATTTACTAGGAAATCAGAGCCAAGTAAACAATTATGGGTATGGGTTTTTTTGTGGTAATTCTTCGAAGTAAATATGGATTCTGTGGAAATCTGAACCAGAAAAACTACACTAGTTGAATTGAACTTACCCCAGGCCCCACCACAGTATGGCAGCCCTAACAAGGATTTTGGTGGTTTGGAGGGATTGTCTGGTCTATTTGGGTAATTCTATGAATTGGGGACTACTCTTTTACAAGGGAACATATCCTTCAAACATACCCCTATCCTATAAGAAGTCTTTGGTTAACATAGCAACTACATGCTACCATATAAACCAAGATGGCTGCCTCCTGTATACAAAATGGACTACGGAAACACATATCACCCTAACAACACGTGTTGCGTATGCGCAGTTCCACCACGTATCACTATGGAGATGACATCACAACATGGCCAATCACACAGGTTACCATGACAACACAACATGATGCAACTGGGTCATGTGACTATGATGTCACATAAGATCCGGCAGATGTGGGATGAAACATATGAGACATACTACTCCTGACTCTAATCCTTGCTAAGCTCTCTCAGAGAGCTTAACAAGGGTATGGTGCAGGTGTTAATGGTCTGGGTTAGAATGTTTTACAGGCATGTATACAATCACCATAGATAACGAAAATAGTTTTGGACAAATGTTGGAAAGTGCTTGAGAATTCTCAGTACATGTCCTTGAAAGTCCAGGATTTTTTTCCTCCAGAGGTACATGAGTACATGAACCCTGTCAGTATGAACATTAGGACCCCACATGTAGTATGATGACCTGTTATCCATCAGCATGAAATTTCCTTGTTGGTTCCTCATATTTTTACTTGACTAGCAAGTAGGGGTATGCACAGATATACACCCTTTGTGAGACTATGCACCTTGTAATTCAGTCAATGTCACAAAACATGCTTAAATGGCGATTTACGTCCAAAATGTCAAAATGTTTACTTTGCACCATCCAAAGGAACATTTATGCAGTTTCCACTGGCCTGTGATGCAGGAAACTACAAAACATGTTGCAAACAAGATCCATTTTTTGCTATCAGTTTTCTTAAATATTGAATGCTTTTTAGTACAAATATGAATGATCAGTGTTGCAGGGCAAAGGAAAGTCTTATCTTGAATGGTTTCACTGATTGAACCAACAGGCCCAACTCAGATGGATACATCAATCAGTCATTCTCTAATGTCTGACTTGTTTGGAGCTACATTAATTTAAGTCGTCAGAATTGAATTATAAAATGTATTTATCAATAGTTTTTTTTTAAAAACTGATTGGTGAGGACCCATAGACAATTAACTGTAACAGAAGAAATCAAGATTAAGAAAACATAATGCATCTGAATGAAATGCACATACAATTGTTCACAGAGTTTTGTCCGTTTTCATGAAACTTATCAATTGCATTGAGGTTTGGATTTGAATCACCAGTTCAGACTAAACGTGCCCTAATTTCCCCCTCCCCTCTCCCTGCCCCAAATAAAGCAGCAACCAAGAAAGATTCCATCTTCGGGTAGGCTGCAAGATTTCAAAGAAAAGTTTCGAATAAGCTTGGACAGGTACGGATTAGTGCCAATACGATGGTTTCCCACATACAAAAAGGTCTCCAAAAACATGGACCTGTACCCTTTGACAATAACTGGTTGGAGACCTGAAGAATCAAACAGATATACCAAAACTCTCCAGTCTGTGTTTTCGAAGGATCAGCATAATCAACAGAGTGATCAGCACACCATCGACAGAATACCTTCCACTTAGCTTCATAGGCTAAACCAGTGGAGTGCCGCCTTGAAGAAGAAATGCACTCCACTGCTCATCTTGAAAAACCTCTAGGAGGCAGGACCCGACAAAGATGTGTGATTGCACAATGAAGTTGGGTCCACATGAAACCTCCTCGGGTGTCCTTGACAAAGAAGGTCGCGATGTAGTGGGAGACATGTCAGAACCGCCGCCAAAAGGGAGCAGAGCTTATTGATCCACACCCGCTGAGGCGACAGGGGAGTGATCAGAATGATTCAACAACTGCAGGTTCATATCTTGGCTAGAACCTGAGGCAAAATCGGACCTGTCGGGAAGGTTTAGCCGACAAGCCCATTCCAATCGAGTGACAGAGGATCTGGACACAGGGACACGAGAGTGTCCACCTGATCATTCCAATGGGTGCAAAAAGATCTATGTGGGGATGACCCCAGAGGTCACAAAGTGACTAGAACACTGCCTTGCGAAGCATCCACTCAGTGGAAATGACCCTGCCCCGTCAGTTCAGTGAGTCGGCTAGGACATTCAGATGACCGGGTATGTGACGAACCACCACACCGGCATTGACATCCTGAGCTAGCAGCAGAAGATCCCGAGCCAATTCATACATGAGAACCGAGTGCGTGCTGCCCTGGTTCCGAATGTAAGAAACCATTGTCGAATTGTCGAACAACAGAAGGACCTGACGATTCAAAATGTGTGGGATTCACTGTCGGAAACTCAGAAGAAGAGCCAGAAGCTCCTTCTGGTTGATGTGAAGAGCCGCTTTATCATGGTCTGGTACACCATGAAGGGAAAGACCTAAAGGATTCAACATCGCGCCCCATCCGAGATCGCTGGCATCTGCCATCAGAACACAATTGGATAGGGCAAGTCCAATGGAACCCCTGCATATTCCACTGAACATTTGTCCAGGCAAGAAGGTTACGATGAAGAGATGCTAGTAACTGAAGACCCAGATGCAGAGGATGGACATTCGGCCTCCAATGACTGAGTAGAAAGTGTTGGAGAGGTATGACATGCAACTGACCTAGATGAATGAGATCCGTCACCGAACTGCAGAGACCGAGTAGCCGGAAAATACTCCGAGCTGTTGTGGACTGGGTCAAAGTCATGGTGAAAGCCAAGGGTATCACATCCCTCAGACGTGGAATCGCCACCATATTCATCTCAGTGAGGAAATCCATCCCCAGATGACAAAATGACTGAGGCGGGACCAGTTCCGACTTCTCATTGTCTCAGAATCCCAGCGACGTGAGCAGGCTGAATACTGTGTTGACATCTGATTCCAGAATAGCAGCATTGAAGTGCCTCTGGAGGATATCATCCAGATACGGCGAAGTAGTCACCTTGGACTGTGTGCAATGGGAGGCTATCACATACGACGTTGGTCGGGTGAAGTCCCAAGGAGCCAGGTTGCGGCCAAGAGGCATGACCTTGAACTGGTAATCTCTCCCCAGAAAAGTGAACCTGAGATACTTTCGAGATGTCCGATGAATCAGAACGTGAAAGTCTCCATGCTGAACCTGGGAGCAATGAAAGACTGGTTCAGGATACTTCTGGGTGCCTTCGACCGTACTAGTCGGTATAAGTGGTCGAAGCTTTTCCAGCATGCGACTCGAAGCTGAGTTCCAAGGCTATGGAGACTTCATTCTTCGCTGGGCTGATACCTTTTTGCCTCCTGTGCTTTATCATTCCTACGATTCCGCCAATCTATCAGCCTGCCAGAGTTTGACGGTCTTGGATCAGGACTCCTCCCTCGGGCTTTCCAAGCCCAAGTCTGCCATTATTCCAATGGCGACTTTGGAGTCCATGTTGGGCTTATCCAGAGAGATGCTAGGCATGCTTTCTCTCTCAGATCACATTGTCTCTGCCTTGGCTGCTTATCTGCCTCCAGATAGGTTTGACAACCTACAGGCTCTTTTGCATGTGATCTCAAAGGTGCTCATGCATCTTACTCACACGCATACCTGTGTGACATGGCCCAGTTCTGTGACTTTTGGCTGGTTTTGATGATATTCACAGTGCTCAGCAGGCTTTCAATCATATTTATATTATTAATAAGTAATTATTTATTATCCTACAATTGGGATGAGTTACCTTACTTTATCAGTAAATGTAAATGCTTAACTTAAATTAATTCAAATAATAATAATAGTTTACTTTAATACAGTGTTTAGTTTTCTTAAAATTAAACTCAGTAAAAAAACTAATAAGAAAGTTTGTCTTTTCATAAGTTAAAGTCCACAATTTAATATTGGGGCAGAGTTCATGAAAGGACTATGTATATTATTATATGCAGGGAATTGTCTGGTTCGACTGAATTAGAATTCAGTTATTGTTAATCTCTGTGAGACTGAATGGAGTGAACAGAGATCAAGCAAAACTAAAAGTCATTTTGTCAACAACTGTACCTGTTGTGTGTTGGCCTTGTGATATGTCGATATTTTTATTAATATTATGCCCATTCAGGTCGTGTTGAGTAACGAAGCGCCTAACTCATGCACCACTTTACATATTTTAATTATTATTTTGTGTGTATTTCAGCAAGAGAACCTATGCAGTATTTTGTAATGCCACTCGGCGAACAATCGTAAGTCGTGTTTACCTGGAAAAACCCAGTTCCACCGCAGGGAGATGCTGAGAGTTCACATGTTTACGTCTTTTCTTAACTCACATATCATATAACACCCTCTCCGTATTGGATTCTTTGCAGTCTACGTGCATTTATCCTCATAAATTCATACATTTCTTTTAATGTTAATTCAGTAAAATGGCATTGTTTATACATTTTCAGTGCAAGAGTATTTCCATTTAAGCTTGCAACCTTTCCGCACGTTTTCAGCGACCTTGCCCGTGTCAGCCAACGAAAACTTACGGAAACGTGACCAATGCCTTATATGGAATTTCCCGCAACGATTGGGTCGACCCATCTAGATACGGGGTTGTGTGCTTGGATACGTCTCATCGCGTATAAAAGGGAGGAACTGAATGTTGAAAAAAAAACCGTGACCCATCACTACGAACGAAAGCAAGCAGACGAGAAACGAAAAGCAAATCTTATACAAATTAAAAGGTGATAACCTTTTATAACTTACGTGTACTCATGGGTCATATTGAGACTGAAAGAATAAGTTAGGGAAATAGAAAGGGTGTTCAATTAAATACGGTGTTTCAGCCGATAAGGGGTCGATTTCAGTGTGTACTGTAATTGTAAATGTAAACAATGCACAGCGTGGCTAATTATTTATGTCTGATTAAGACATTCATATCATGTGCGGATTCCGTCCAACATCTCCGTTAATATTAGACTGATTGTGTTGAAAGATTGGACGACACCAATACGACGGTGAAAGAAGGGCCTGTATTTAAGCAGTGTTGTTAACTGCTATAAATTATAATATATAATTTATTGACAAATCTGTTCAATATTTGACATGACTAATGCCCGGCTCTCAGAAAAAGGTATTAGGGACGTCGAATTTCGAACATATTTCTCTGAGTAATATTTGCTAGAGTGTTTCACTCGAGCCCAGCGGCAAACGGCGTTGCCACATGTTCGTCTGTCTGTCCATATGCGGGGTTACTGTCGTTAATTAAGTCTTACTTCAAGTTGAGCAAATTCGTTCAATTAACGCTTCCGTCAGTTCTGACAAATTAATAGTATTAGTGATCCACTGCATAGGTGTCTCGTATCACAAAAAGAGTTGATATTTAACAATTTTATGTCAGAATTCCTTTATAATATTACTGTGCAAAAAGGGATAACAAAACAAATATATTGTTGAATTGGATGTAATTTTATTATGTTATTTCTATTAACCCTTTCCTGAGTGACCCATTCCTATTGAAGGTGACGCGACAGAGAACTAAAAGAAATGCAGTGTTATTGCCAGATGACTCTAGAGGTGCTGTCACCAGCTAGGTGTTAACCCATACAAAGAAATAGATTGTTTTTCAGTATTAGTCAGCAGCCAGGTGATAACCCATCCAGAGAGATGGACTGTTCCAAGGGGTGTTAACCCTCTGCCGCGCAGCATACAACCAATGATCACCACTTGTGATATACAAGGTAAATTCCTTTTCCCCATACTCCACTCTACCAAATGTTTCTTTAATTATATTTTGGGGATTCTGTTGCATTTTCACATAGCACAGGCGAATAGCTCGGCCACGCTACACCTGTAACACGGCTAATTTAGAATTAGTTTTCCAGAACACTGTGTTGGACACAAGCTGTCCCATTCCTGAAGGGCAGCACACTGCTTTTCGATCTGTTTCTTTGGTGGGGCTGCGACTATTCCATGATTGCGTAACAATGGTCCGCGTTGACATCCTGTGTCATTCAAAAGATCATCTGCTGCTTTGCCAGCTTGATCCACCTTTTGTTGGAGGCTGTGGCCATTCCAAGCCTGACAAATGCCCTTCTGCTTCCTTTATGAAGCCACGGGCTGATCCTCCTGCCACCGCTTCTTCTTACTCACGTAAGGGTAAGCATCGGTAGACAAGAGAGGTGTTTCAGGATCCTTCCTCTAGCAGAGGAGATGGTTTCTCCTCTCACAGGTCTTGCTGTGGCTCGAAATGGAGGTCTTTACCTCGATTCATCCCAGGTTGGAAGAAGGATATCAGAGTTTGCAGACCGTTGGGCCATGATCACATCCAATCCTTGGGTGTTAGTTGTTGTTCATTCTGGTCTGCGGATATCCTTTCAGAGGTAACCCACTCTCTCTCGAGAGAGAGTGCCTCTTCCAACCCAAGTTCCTTCAAATGTTTCACGTCGGGAACTTTTGATCACGGAGATAGACAATCTCCTGTCAAAGGGAAGATTGAGGTCGTTAAGAACATTCATTTAGTGGGATTTCATTCCCGCCTGTTCTTGGTGGCGAAGAAGGATGGCCGACTGTGACCAGTTATCTATCTGAGTACCCTGAACCAGTCTATGATTGCTCCCAAGTTCAGCATGGATATGTTAAGGTCAGTTCCATTTTCCAGGGAGATATCACTTCCAGCATCGACCTGCAAGCTGCTTACTTTCACGTTCCGATTCATAGGACATCTCAAAAGTATCTCCGGTTCACTTTTCTGGGGGCAAGTTTACCAGTTCAAGATCATGCCTTTCAGCCACATCCTAGCTCCATGAGCCTTCACCCGACTGATGTCGCATGTGATAGCCTTCCATTCCACACAGTCCAAGGTGACTACTGTGCCGTATCTGGACGATATCCTCCAGAGGCACTTCAGTGCTGCTCTTCTAGAATCAGATTTCAACACACTGTTGAGTCTGCTCATGTCACTGCGGTTCCGAGTCGACGAGGAGAAGTCAGACCTGGTCCCTTCTCAGTCGTTTTGTCATCTGAGGATGGACTTCTGCACACAGCTGAATATGGTGGCAGTTCCCTGTACGAGGGCTGTGATTCCCCTGGCTTTCACCCTGACTCTGACCCAGTCCACGACCGCGACAGCTCAGAGTATTCTCTGGCTGCTCGGTCTTTGCGGTTCGATGACGGATCTCATTCCTCTAGGTCGGCTGCATGTCATAACTCTCCAACACTTTCTGCTCACTCGTTGGAGTCCGATTGTTGATCCTCTAGATCTGGTGCTTCAATTACTAGCATCTCTTCATCATCACCCTCTTCCCTGGACAGATGTTCAGTGGATTATGCAGGGAGTTCTGTTGGATTTTCCCATATCCGATCGTGTTCTGTCGGCAGATGCCAGCGATCTCGGATGGGGCACGACGTTGGATTCTCTAGGTCTTTCCCTTCTTGGTGTATGGGACCAGAATCAAGCAGCCCTTCACATCAACCAGAAGGAGCTTCTTGCTCTTCTTCAGAGTTTCCGGCAGTGGATCCCCCACCTTTTGAATCATCAGGTCCTTCTATTGTCCGACAATTCAGCAATGGTCGTTTACATTTCGGAACCAACCAGGGCAGCATGCACAAGGTTCTTGTGTACGAATTTGCTCGGGATCTTCTACAGCTTGTATGTCAATGCCGTGGTGGTGGTTCGACATATTCCCGGTTGTCTGAATGTCCTAGCCGACTCCGTCTTGCCGTGACAGGGTCATTTCGACTGAATGGATGCTTTACAGGGCAGTGTTCCAGTCGCTTTGCAATCTCTGGGGTCGTCCCCACATTGATCTTTTTGCGACCCATTGGAACCATCAAGTGGACACTTTCGTGTCCCTGTGTCCAGATCCTCTGGCTTTTGTCGATTGGAACAGTCTTGTCGGCTACGCCTTCTCACCAGGGACCATTCTGCCTCAGGTTCTCGCCAAGATACGACCCTGCAGTTGTCGAATCATTCTGTTCACTCCCCTGTAGCCTCAGCGGGTGTGGATCAATCACCTCCGCTCTCTAATGGAGGCGGTTCTGACACATCTCCCTCTGCGTCGCGACCTTCTTTGTCAAGGTCACTCAAGGAGGTTTCATGTCGACCTGACTTCATTGTGCCTTCACGCATTTCTTTGTTGAGTCCTGTCTCTCTTCGTAGAGGTTTTTTCGAGACGAGCAGTGGAGCGCATTTCTTCTTCAAGGCTGCAATCCACTGGTTTAGCCTATGTGGCTAGGTGGAAGGTCTTCTGTCGATGGTGTGCTGATCCTTTGGTTACACAGATTGGAGAGTTTCTGGTATATCTGTTTGATTCTCGGAGTCTCCAGCCAGTTACCATCAAAGGGTACAGGTCCATGCTTTTGGAGACCTTTTTGTATGTTGGAAAGCATCATATCAGCACTAATCCATACCTCTCCAAGCTTAGTCGGCACTTTTCTTTGGAAAGGCCTAGGATTTTGCACCTTACCCCAAGTTGAAATCTTTCTTGGGAGCTGCTTTGCTTGGTGGCAGGGAGGGGGAGATGCCGTTCAAACCTTTATCCCAGGTGGATATGTGTTTTCTCACATACAAGACGGCTTTTCTGATGGTGTTTGCCTCAGCCAGAAGGCTTAGTGAACTTCACACCCTCGCGGTTGATCTGGCCTTTTTCAGGAGCTCCGCCAACAGTGTTACTTTTACCACTGATTGCTCCTTTCTGGTCAAGAATCAGATGCCAGAAACTACTCCACCTCCTATCTGTATCAGGGCTCTTCCTTCTGCTGATGGTAATTGCCCTTTGCTCTGTCCGGTCCATGCAAAATCGTATTTATCTCAACCAGACTCAGTTCATTAGGAAAGGCAGGAAACAATTTTTTCTGTCTCTTATTCCTGGTCTACAGAAGATCTCTCCTCAATACATTTCTCAATGGATTTGTCTTGCTATTCGCACATCCTACACCCATCTAGTGACTGACAATTGTATTACCGATCATATTTTTGCCCACGAGGTATGTGCCTTGTCTACCCCCTGGGCTTATGCTAACTCTGTCAAGTTGTTGGATGCTATGCAGGCAGCTTATTGGAGAAATGATTCTACTTTCTCCACCTTCTATCTGTGTCAGTTGCAGGAGCAGTCTGAGGACCTTTTTTCCTTGGGCCCTCCTTCTTCTGCTCAGTCTGTTGTCTCCCCTAGCCTTAGACTTTACAAGGTCAGTTCACACAGAGCCATATGCCTCATATCTGATTGTCTTTTACTAATGTTTGTGATGCTATGGTTTTATAGGCCTAGGGGACTCCTCTTCTGTCCACGATTCCAGCATAGGTGGGTTGTGTGCGTTTGGTTATGTGATTCCCTCCTCCTATTGTCTAATTAGACTGTTGTAATCAATTGTAAGGTAGGTTGATAAAAATTTTAAATTTTATAGTAAATTTCCTTTCTTATTATACCTACCACAGTTACGTGGAGGCCCTACTGTCTTCTTATTCGGGTAAGAATCCTTCCTCATTGCTGATCACATAACTCTAATGTTGGCGGATTCAAATAGAATGACACATTGGTTATGTATCTGTGCACTGGTTCCGGAAGCTGTGGAATAGTACAATGAGATGAGTGTCCTCTACTGGGTGTGTGCCAATCACACATGACCCAGTTTTGGCTTATTTTTAGCTCCACTTGACAAAGTTAAGCTGAGCTATTGCCATCATTTCTCGACCATCGGCATACGTACATACGTCCACAATTTTCTTTGGCACACCTCACAGGTCGCATTTATAATCAGATTGCTCTGAAACTTGGTATGCTTCTTTTGGGGTGACCTATAGATTGGAGCTATCGATTTTCGTCAATTCCGGTCAAAAAATGTTGCCGTGGCCAACGTTCTTAGAACTTAGTTTAGTCGGACTTCAATATTTCCCTTTGGCACACCCTACAGAGCACATTTATGATCAGATTGCTATGAAATCTGGCATGCTTGTTTGGGGTGACCTCTACATGGAAGCTATCTATTTTCTTCCATTTTCGTCAAAAAATGTTGCCACTGGCAACGACATGTGAACTTACTTTAGTCAGGCATCAACATATTCCTTTGTCACGCCATACAGGGCACATTTATGATCAGAATGGTTTGAAACTTGGTATATTTGTTTGGGGTTACTTCTAGATGGGAGATATCATTTTCTTCAATTTCTGTCAAATGCCCGTCAATGATCTTCATGCAGTTATGCATCAATATTTCCCTTTGGGGCAGCCTGCAGTTGACTGGATCGCTTTGAAATTTGGTGTGCGTGTTTGGGGTGACCTCCAGATGGGAGCTATCCATTTTCTTCCATTTCCGTCACAAATAGTTGACATTGGCAATGACCTCTGATGAACTTAGTAAAAACTTAGTGCAGTTAAGCATCAATATTTCCCCTTGACACACCTTGCAGGGCACATTTATGAGTGGATCACTTGTGAACTTGGTGTGCTTGTGTGGGGTGACATCTATACGGGAGCTGTCGATTTTTTTACGTTTTGGTCAAAAATGTTGTCACTGACCTTTGAACTTAGTTTAGTCAGACCTCAATATTTCCCTTTAACACACCCTTCAGGGCACATTTATGATCGGATCACTTTGAAACTTGGTATGTGTATTCGGGGTGACCTCTAGATGTGAGCTACTGCTTTTTTTGATTTCCATAAATTTTATTATCGTTATCACCAGCCTTTGAACTTAGTGCATTTGTGCATCAACTTATCCATTGTGCACTCTCTGCAGGGTATATTTATGAATTTCCATAAAAAGAAAACAAAAAGCATTGCCCCAAGCAACGACCTTCAAACTTGGTGCATTTGTGCATTAACATCTTCCTTTGGCATGCCTCAGAGGGCACATTCATTATCAGGTTGTTTTGAAACTTTGTACGCTTATGCAAGGTGACAAAGATAGGAGCTATTGATTTTCTTTTCATTTCCATCAAAAACTGTTGCTGTTAGCAACAATCTTTGAATTTATTGCATTTGTGCATCAACATTTTTCTTTGACATGGCCTACAGGCCACATTTATCATAGGATTGTTTTTATACGCCCGTTTTAAAAAAAACGGTCGTCTTATGTTATACAGCTGTCCATCCGCCCATCCACACGTGGTACAATAACTAAAAAACGCTTCGAGCAATTTTTGTGATTTTTTAGTGAAAAGTATATGTTGATGGAAGGAAGCTCCCTTTCGATTTGTGTCGCTGTCTGATTTGTCATTCCAGAGTTATGGGACTTTATTTGTCAAAATATAAGCAATTTTACACATGTCAAACAATAACTTGAAAATGCTTAGAGCAATTTTCATGATTTTTGGGTTTCAAGAATATGTTAATAGAAGGAATCTCCCTTTCGATTTGTGTTGCTGCCTAATTTGTCATTCCAGAGTTATATAGGCAATTTTCCACATGTCAGACTTTGAGCAATTTTCATGATTTTTTTGGCGGCAAGTATATTTAACCTGACAAGTGCACATGTACACACATATTGTGTGCTTCCCTCTTGTAATTAATAACGGACGTATCATGTGCTCATAGCGCAGCTGTTTATTGAACTTGGTGTGCTCATTAAGCAAGATCTTTAGAGGTGTGCTCATTAAGCAAGATCTTTAGATAAAAGCTATTGATTAGCATTCATTTCTGTGAAAAAATCTGCCATTTACAATAACCTCTGAACTTACTGCATTTGTGTATCAACATTCTTCCTTTAGCCAGTCTTACAGTTTACATTTAAAAATTCATTGATTACTCTGATGTTGTGCACACACAATGCTGTTTCATTGAAATTTCACCAAATAACATTGGAAGCAATGATTTTCAATTTTGGCATTTCAATTATAACTTACCAAGTTCAAGTTTGTCAAGTTGAGCTACAGTGTCATTGACACTTTTTTCCGAGTTACGGACTTCCACTGTAGTGCAAGCATGTGTCTAAATGCTAGTGCACAATGTGTCACATTGTACCTTTTCACATAAGCACATATCAGCACATCCAGCATGTATAGATGTGCTAGTGCACAATGTGTCACATTGTGCCTTTTCACTTAAGCACATATTGGCACATCCAGCATGTGCTTTTGTACTGCATGTAATGTGTACAATAGAAGATAAACACAACTAGGGAAGTCAGAATATATAGAACAAAGAAGTCATAACAGCTTGTAGATACATAGGTTGAAACTGAGAATTTACTGGGAAATCAGAGCCAAGTAAACAATTATGGGTATGGGTTTTTGTGGTAATTCTATGAAGTAAATATGAATTCTGCAGAAATCTGAACCAGAAAAACTACTCTGGTTCAATCGAACTTACCCCTGGCCCCACCACAGTATGGCAGTCCTAAAAAGAATTTTGGTGGTTTGGAGGGATTGTCGGGTCTATTTGGGTAATTCTATGAATTGGGGACTAGTCTTTTACAAAGAAACATACCCTCCGAACATACCCCTATCCTATAAGAAGTCTTTGGGTAACGTAGCAACCACATGCTACCCTAGAAACCAAGATGGCTGCCTCCAGTACATAAAATGGATTACGGAAACACATATCACCCTAACAACACGTGTTGTGTATGTGCACTTACGCCACCTGTCACTATGGGGATGACATTACAACATGGCCACTCACACAGCGCTTACCATGACAAAACAACATAATGCAACTGGGTCATGTGACTATGATGTCACATGAGATCCGGTAAATGTGGGATGAAACATGAGACATTCTACTCCTGACCGATCCTTGGGAAGTTCTCTCAGAGAGCTTAACAAGGGTCAGGTGCAGGTGTTAATTGTCTGGGTTAGAATGGTTAACGGGCCTGTACACAACCACCGTAGATAACGAAAATAGTTTTGGACAAAAGTGGGAAAGTGCTTGAGAATTTTCAGTACATGTCCTTGAAAGTCCAGGATTTTTTTCCTCCAGAGGTACATGAATCCTGTCAGTAGGAACTTTAGGACCCCACATGTAGTATGATGACCTGTCATCCATCAGCATGAAATTTCCTTGTTGGTTCCTCATATTTTTACTTGACTAGCAAGTGGGGGTATGCACAGATGTACACCCTTTGTGAGACTATGCACCTTGTAATTCAGTTAATCTCACAAAACTTGCTTAAATGGCGATTTACGTCAAAAATGTCAAAATGTATACTTTGCGCCATCCAAAGGAACATTCATGAAGTTTCCACAGGCCTGTGATGCAGGAAACTACAAAACATGTTGCAAACAAGATCCATTTTTTGCTATCAGTTTTCTTAAATATTGAATGCTTAAATATTGAATGTTTTTTATTACAAATATGAATGATCAGTGTTCCATGGCAAAGGAAAGTCTAATCTTGAATGGTTTCACTGATTGAACCATCCGGCCCAACTCAGATGGAAACATCAATCAAGTCATTCTCTAATGTCTGACTTGTTGGGAGCTATATTAATTTAAGTTGTCGGAATTTAATTACAAAATGTTTTTATCAATAGGTTTTTTAACTCACCTGAGCGAAACTCAAGTGGAGCTTTACTAATCACTTTCTGTCCGTCATCCGTCGCCAGTCCATCGTTTATCCATCGTCCAGCATTAACTTTACATTATCGACTTCTTCTCACAAACTACTCAACCATATTGAACCAAATCTGGTGTGCATGTTCCCTATCACATGTCAATTCAAATTTGTTCAAATCAAGTTGACCCACCCCTCGGTAGGGTCATGCCCAAAAAGTGTGCTTAAATCTTAAAAAATCTTCTCATGAACCTGCAGTAGCAGAGACTTGATATTTGGTATGCAGTAGACTCCGATTTGTTCAAGAGAAGTTCAAGGAGCTATATTTGCCTTCGTTATGGGAGAAGCAAGAATTTTTGCCCCGCCAATAATTTCTATTTTCCAAACCAAGAGGCAGATTTGAACCAAATTTGATATGAGGGCTTATTGGGTCATAAGTATTTAATTTTTTTTTTCGTCGCCCCATAGGAACCGCAGGAGCTAAAAATAGAAAAAATTAAAATGCCCATATCTCCAAAACTTTTCTTTTGATATTCAGCACTGAGAATTCTTATTTGGTGTGAGGCTTCCTTATGACCAACAGAATGGAAAATTGCTATCGGTTTTATCATGGGATACTTTTTTGGGACTTTGAAAAAGTGCTTAGTCAGCATTTTTTTAACACTGTTGGTAATGGGAAAAACATTTAACACGACTTTTCTCCCAAACCACTCCTCCAAAAGCTTTCAAATTTCACATATAACATCTTTGGAAGATTGTTTCACATGTTTATTGAAATCAATTCCCCGGGTCCATATTTGGGCTCTCTATGGCGCCCAAATGTTTAAATTAGTGCAGTATGAGGAAAAATCTAATTCAGATCTGCCAATAAGAATCTCTTGATATTTGGTATGCAGCATGCTTTGGAGAGTGAGATTCAAGTTTGTTCAAGCCATATCCTTGGGTTCATATTTGGGCTGACTGTGGGAGCCCGAATTATAACTTTGTTCAAAATGAGGAATTTTCTTTAAAAATCTTCTTCAGATCCAGCAGTCAGAATGTTTTGATATTTGGTACGTAGCATCCTAAGGGGGTGAGATTTAAGTTTGTTCAAGCCATGTCCATAGGTCCATGTTTGGGCTCACTGTGGGAGCTCGAATTGTAACTTAGTTCAAAATGAGGAATATTCTTAAAAAAATCTTCTTCAGATCCAGCAGTCGGAATGTTTGGATATTTCGTGTGCAGCATCCTTGGAGGGGGGGGGGGGGGAGGAGGAGGGGATTCCAGTTTGTTAAATCCAAGTCCCTGGGTTCATATTTGGGCTCCCTGTGGGAGCCCGAATTATAATTTAGTTCAATATGAGGAATTTTTCTTTAAAAAATCTTCTTCTTCAGATTCCGCGTTCGGAATGTTTTGATATTTGGCATGCAGCATCCTTAGGGGGTGAGATTCAAGTTTGTTCAAGCCATGTCCCTAGGTCCATATTTGGACTCACTGTGGGAGCTTGAATTGTAACTTAGTTCAAAATGAGGAATTTTCTTTTAAAATCTTCTTCTTTAGATCCAGTAGTCGAAATGTTTTGATATTTGGCATGCCACATCCTTAGTGGGGTGAGATTCAAGTTTGTTCAAGCCATGTCGCTATGCTCATATTTGGGCTCACTGTGGGAGCTCGAATTGTAACTTAGTTCAAAATGAGGAATTTTCTTTAAAAATCTCCTTCTTCAGATCCAGCAGTCGGAATATTTTAATATTTGGTATGCAGCATCCTTGGGGGGGGAGGGGAATTCAAGTTTGTTGAAGCCGAAACCCTGGGTTCATATTTGGGCTCACTGTGGTAGCCCTAATTATAACTTAGTTCAATATGATGGATTTTTCTTTAAAAAATCTTCTTCTTCAGATTCCGCGTTCGGAATGTTTTGATATTTGGCATGCAGCATCCTTAGGGGGTGAGATTCAAGTTTGTTCAAGCCATGTCCCTAGGTCCATATTTGGACTCACTGTGGGAGCTTGAATTGTAACTTAGTTCAAAATGAGGAATTTTCTTTAAAAATCTTCTTCTTCAGATCCAGCAGTCGGAATGTTTTGATATTTGGTGTGCATCATCCTTAGGGGGGTTAGATTTAAGTTTGTTCAAGCCAAGTCCCTGGGTTGATATTTGGGCTCCCTGTGGGAGCCTGAATTATAACTTAGTTCAATATGAGGATGATTGTTCAAAAATCTTCACATCCAAAGTCAGAAACTTTTGATATTCAGAAAACGGCATCCCACTGGAGGTGAGATTCAAGTTTGTTCAAGCAAAGTCACTGGTTTCATATTTGGGCTTCCTCTGGGAGCCCAAATTATAACTTAGTTCAATATGAGGA
The DNA here is from genome assembly GCA_031216915.1 of Pictodentalium vernedei. NCBI lineage: Eukaryota > Metazoa > Mollusca > Scaphopoda > Dentaliida > Dentaliidae > Pictodentalium > Pictodentalium vernedei. The sequence goes on from CM062292.1 coordinate 426,673,132, forward strand.
ATATTCTTTAAAAATATTTTTTTTTTAGATCCACCAGTCTGAATCTTTGGGTATTTGGTATAAGCTTTCCTAAGGAGGGGCAGATGCAACTTGTTGAAATCAATTCCCTGGGTTTTATATTCAGGCTACCATGTCAGGTGAGTGCCCTCAGGCCCCCTGGGGCCTCTTGTTTGAAAAACTGATTGGTGAGGACCCATAGACAACTAACTGTAATAGAAGAAATCAAGATTAAGAAAACATAATGCCTCTGAATGAAATGCTCATACAATTGTTTACAGAGTTATGTCCCTTTTCATGAAACTTATCAATTGCATTCAGGTTTGGATTTGAATCAACAGTTCAGACTAAACATACACTAATTTCCCCCTCCCCTCTGCCTGACCCCAAGCAAAGCATCACCCAAGAAAGATTTCATCTTGGGGTAGGCTGCAAAATCCTAGTCCTTTTCAAAGAAAAGTGCCGAATAAGCTTGAACAGGTACGGATTAGTGCTGATACGATGCTTTCTCACATACGAAAAGGTCTCCAAAAGCATGGACCTGTACCCTTTGACGATAACAGGTTAGAGACCCCAAGAATCAAACAGATATACCAGAATCTATCCAATCTGTGTTATCGAAGGATCAGCATAATCAACAGAGTGATCAGCTCACCATCGACAGAAGACCTTCCACTTAGCCACATAGGCTAAACCAGTGGAGTGCCACCTTGAAGAAGAAATGGACTCCACTGCTCATCTCGAAAAACCTCTATGAGGAGACAGGACCTGACAAAGTTATGCGTGAAGGCACAATGAAGTCGAGTTGACATGAAACCTCCTCAGGTGACCTTGACAAAGAAGGTTTCGACATAGTGGGAGACGTGTCAGAACTGCCGCCAACAGAGAGCAGAGCTGATTGATCCACACCCAATGAGGCGACAGGGAGTGATCAGAATGATTCAACAACTGCAGGTACGTATCCTGGCTAGAACCTGAGGCAGAATCAGAACTGGCGGGAAGGTGTAGCCGACAAGCCCATTCCAATCGAGTATCAGAGCATCCACGACGAAAGCCAGAGGATCAGGACAGAGGTACACAAAAGTGTCCATCTGATCATTCCAAGGGGTCGCAAAAAGATCTATGTGTGGATGACCCCGTAGATCGTGAAGCAACTGGAACACTGCCCTGTGAAGCATCCACTCAGTGGAAATTACCCTGCCCCATCGGTTCAAGGAGTCGTCTAGGACATTCCGATGACCGGGTATGTGACGTACCACCACATCGGCTCTGACATCCTGCCCTAGCAGTAGAAGATCGCAAGCCAATTCGTACTTGAGAACCGAGTGCGTGCCGCCCTGGTTCTGAATGTAAGAGACCATTGTCGAATTGTCAAACAAAACAAGGACCTGATGATTAGAAATGTAGGGATCCACAACCGGAAACTCAGAAGAGCCAGACACTCCTTCTGGTTGATGTGAAGAGCTGCTTAATCCTGGTCCCGTACACCATGAAGGGAAAGGCCTAGAGGATCCAACATTGCGCCCCATCCGAGATTGCTGGCGTCTGCCGTCAGAACACAATCGGATATGGGCTAGTCCAATGGAACTTCCTGCATAATCCACTGAACATTTGTCCAGGCAAGAAGGTGATGATGAAGAGATGCTAGTAACTGAAGACCCAGATGCAGAGGATCGACATTTGGCCTCCAATGACTGAGCAGAAAGTGTTGAGGTATGACATACAGCCGACCTAGATGAATGAGATCCATCACCGAACTCCAGAGACCAAGCAGCTGGAAAATACTCCGAACTGTCATGGATGTGGACTGGGTCAGAGTCAGGGCAAAAGCCGAGGGAATCGCAGCCCTCACCCTGGGAACCACCACCATATTCAGCAGAGTGCGGAAATCCATCCCCAGATGACAAAACAACTGAGTAGGGACCAGGTCCGACTGCTCGTCGTTGACTCGTAACCCCAGCGACATGAGCAGGCTCAACAGTGTGTTGACATCTGACTCCAGAAGAGGAGTATTGAAGTGCTCCCCACATCGATCTTTTTTGTGACCCGTTGGAACCATCAAGTGGACACTTTTGTGTCTCTGTGTCCAGATCCTCTGGCTTTTGCCTAGACACTTTGTCAATCGATTGGAACAGTCTTGCCGGCTACGCCTTCACGCCGATTCTGCGTTAGGTTCTCACCAAAGATGCAATCCTGCTGTTCTGATTGCTTTCCTGTCGCCTCAGCGGGTGTGGATCAATCAGCTCTGCTCTCTGTTGGCGGCGGTTCTGACACATCTCCCTCTATGTTGCGACCTTCTTTGTCAAGGTCACCAGAGGATGTTTCATGTTGACTCGATTTCATTGTGCCTTCACACATATCTTGGTTGGGTCCTGTCTCTCTCTGAAGAGGTTTTTCGAGATGAGCAGTGGAGTGCATTTCTTCTTCAAGGTGTCACTCTACTGGTACAGCCTATCTGGCTAGGTGGAAGGTCTTCCGTTGATGGTGTGCTGATCACTCTGTTGATTATGCTGATCCTTTGGTTACACAGATTGGAGAGTTTCTGGTATATCTGTTTGATTCTCAGAGTCTCCAACATGTTTCCGTCAAAGGGTACAGGTCCATTCTTTAGGAGACCTTTTCATATGTGGGAAAGCGTCATATCGGCACTAATCCATACCTCTCCAAACTTAGTTGGCAATTTTCTTTGGAAAGGCCTAAGATTTTGCAGCTTACCCCAAGAAGGAATCTTTCTTGGGAGCTGCTTTGCTTGGGGGCAGGGAGGGAGGAGGTGCCATTCATACCTTTATCCCAAGTGGATATGTGTTTTCGCACATACAAGACGGCTTTTCTGATGGCGTTTACCTCAGCCAGAAGGGTTAGAGAGCTTCACGCCCTCTCGGTTGATCCAGCCTTTTTCAGGAGCTCTGCCAGCAGTGTTACTTTTGCCACTGATTGCTCCTTTCTGGTCAAGAGTCAGATGCCAGAAACTACTCCACCTCCTATCTGTTCCAGGGCTCTTCCTTCTGCTGATGGTAATTGCCCTTTGCTTTGTCCAGTTGGTGCAAAATCGTATTTATCTCAACCAGACGCAGTTGATTAGGAAAAGCAGGAAACGATTTTTTCTGTCTCTTATTCCTGGTCAACAGAATATCTCTCCTCAATCCATTTCTCGGTGGATTTGTCTTGCTATTTGCACATCCTACACCCGTCTAACAACTGACAATTGTACTACCAATTGTATTTTTGCCCATGAGGTATGTTCCATGTCTACCTCCTGGGTTTATGCAACTCTGTCAAGTTGTTGGATGCTATGCAGGCAGCCTATTGGAGAAATGCTTCTACTTTCTCCACCTTCTATCTGTGTCAATTGCAGGAGCAGTCTGAGGACCTTCTTTTCCTTGTGACCTCTTTCTTCTGCTCAGTCTTTTGTCTACCCTAGCCGTTAGACTTCTTACAAGGTCAGTTCCAGCCATGTGCTTGGTTAAAAACTGTCCTTTCTGTCTGTGTGTCACACAGAGCGATATGCCTCATATCTGATTGTCTTTGACTAATGTTTGTGATGCTATGGTTTTATAGGCCTAGGAAACTCCTCTTCTATCCACAGTTCCAGCACAGGCAGGTTGTGTGGGGTTGGTTATGTGATTCCCTCCTCCTATTGTCTATTCAGCCTATTGTAAACAATTGTATGGAAGGTTGATCAGAAATTTAAATTTTATAGTAAATTTCCTTTCTTATTATACCTACCACAGTTGTTTACGTGGAAGCCCTCCGTCTTCTTATTCGGGTAAGAATCCTTCCTCCCCGCTGATCACATAACTCCAATGTTGGCAGATTCAAATAGAATGACACATTTGTTATATGTCTGTGCACTGATTCAGGAAGCCGTAGATTAGTACAAGGAGAAGAGTGTCCTCTACTCGCACATGACCCAGTTTTGTCCGTTTTACCTCACCTGATCGAAGCTCAAGGGGAGCTTAACTGATCACTTTCCATCCATCGTTAACTTTACATTATCGACTTCTCACGAACTACTGGACCAAATTGAACAAAATTTGCTGTGCATGTCCCCTATCATATGTCAATTCAAGTTTGTTCAAATCAAGTTGATCAGCCCCTCTGTAGGGCCACGTCCAAAAAGTGTGCTTAAATCTTAAAAAATCTTCTTCTCATGAACCAGCAATAGCAGAGACTTGATGTTTGGTGCGCTCCTTTCTTTTGAGGTGTAGACTCAGATTTGTTCAAGAGAAGTTCGAGAAAATATATTTGCCTTCATTATGAGAGGGGCAAGAATTTTCACCAAGCCCAAAATTTCTGTTTTCCAAACCGAGAGGTGGATTTGAACCAAATTTAATATGAGGGCTTATTGGGTCATAAATACTTAATTTATGCCAAAAAATTTGTTCCCGTCACCCCATGGGAACCGCAGGAGCTAAAAATAGAAAAAAAATTAACCCCCATATCTCCAAACCTCTATGGCACTCAGAATTCTTATTTGGTGTGAAGCTTCCTTAGTACCAACAGAATGGAATGGTAAAAAGAAAATTGCTATCGGTTTCATCATGGGGTACTTTTTGGGGACTTTTGAAAAAGTGCTGAGTCGGCATTTTTTAACACTGTGGGTAATGGGAAAAACGTTTAACACTACTTTTCTCCCAAAACACTGCTCCAAAAAGCTTTCAGATTTCACATATAACATCTTTGGAAGATTGTTTCACATGTTTATTGAAATCAATTCCCTGGGTCCATATTTGGGCTCTCTATGGGAGCCCAAATGTTTAAATTAGTGCAGTATGAGGAATACTCTTTAAAAATCTTCTTCTTCAGATCTACAGATAAGAATCTTTTGATATTTGGTATGCATCATGCTTAGGGAGGTCAGATTCAAGTTTGTTCAAGCCAAATCCCTGGGTTCATATTTAGGCTTAAAATTTTGGATCCCGCTCTGCTTTTGGACCAAAATCCGGAAATTAGTTTTTGGGCATTTTGGTTAATTTTAAGAAGAAGAAAAAAAAAATTTTAGTCTGAAAATATTTTGTTTGGGACTTCGAAAATTTCTGAACAAAAATTTAAAAAAAATTCTGTTTTTTTATGCGTTTATCTCAATTTTAGGATGTAATAGTGCAGGAACTGAAAATAGAAGGAAAATCCTGTGTATTGTGTGGACACAATCGCTTCATCTAGTTGGTATATGCTATTCTTAGGAGGGGCGTATGCAGCTTATTCAAGTCAAGTCCCTGGTTTGATATTTAGACTACCATTTCAGGTGAGCGCCCTAAGGCCCCCTGGGGCCTCTTGTTTCTTGGTGCCTTTACACCACTTTTCTTTCCCAAATCCCTTGGGAAAGAAGAAAATAGAGAGTATTTTTCCGAGTTACGGACTTCCACTGTAGTGCAAGCATGTGCCTAAATGCTAGTGCACAATGTGTCACATTGTGCCTTTTCACATAAGCACATATCAGCACATCCAACATGTGTTGATGTGCTAGTGCACAGTGTGCCACATTGTGCCTTTTCACATCAGCACATATTGGCACATCCAGCATGTGCTTTTGTGCTGCATGTAATGTGTACAATAGAAGATAAACACTTCTAGGGAAGTCAGAATAAATAGAACAAAGAAGTCATAACAGCTTGTAGATACATAGATAGAAACCGAGAATTTACTTGGAAATCAGAGCCAAGTAAACAATTATGGGTATGGGTAAATTTTTTGTGGTAATTCTACAAAGTAAATATGGATTCTGTGAAAATCTGAACCAGAAAAACTACACTAGTTGAATCGAACTTACCCCAGGCCCCACCACGGTATGGCAGTCCTAAAAAGGATTTTGGTGGTTTGGAGGGATTGTTTTTGGTCTATTTGGGTAATTCTATGAATCGGGGACTACTCTTTTACAAAGGAACATATCTTCCAAACATAATCCCTATCCTATAAGAAGTCTTTGGGTAACATAGCAACTACATGCTACCACAGAAACCAAGATGGCTGCCTCCTGTATACAAAATGGACTACGGAAACACATATCACCCTAACAACACATGTTGTGTATGCGCACTTACACCACGTATCACTATGGGGGATGACATCACAACATGGCCACTCACACAGGTTACCATGACAACACAACATGATGCAACTGGGCCATGTGACTATGATGTCACATAAGATCCAGCAGATGTGGGGTGAAACATATATGAGACATACTACTCCTGACTCTGATCCTTGGGAAGCTCTCAGTGAGCTTAACAAGGGTCAGGTGCAGGTGTTATTGGTCTGGGTTAGAATGGTTAACGGGCGTGTATACATCACCATAGATAACGAAAATAGTTTTGGACGAAATAGGGAAAGTGCTTGAGAATTCTCAGTACATGTCCTTGAAAGTCCAGGATTTTTTTTCCTCCAGAGATACATGAACCCTGTCAGTAGGAACTTTTGGATCCCACATGTAGTATGATGACCTGTCATCCATCAGCATGAAATTTCCTTGTTGATTCCTCATATTTTCACTTGACTAGCAAGTGGGGGTATGCACAGATGTACACCCTTTGTGAGAATATGCACCTTGTAATTCAGTTAATGTCACTAAACTTGCTTAAATGGCGATTTACGTCAAAAATGTCAAAATGTATTCTTTGCACCATCCAAAGGAACATTCATGAAGTTTCCACAGGCCTGTGATGCAGGAAACTACAAAACATGTTGCAAACAAGATCCATTTTTTTGCTGTCAGTTTTCTTTTTGTCTATGCGGGTAATTCTATGAATCGAGGACTACTCTTTTACAAAGGAACATATCCTCCGAACATACCCCTATCCTATAAGAAGTCTTTGGGCAACACAACAACATGCTAACATAGAAACCAAGATGGCCACCTCCAGTATACAAAATGGACTACAGACACACATATCACCCTAGCAACAGGTGTTGTGTATGCACACTTACACCATGTATCACTATGGGGATAAGTCACAAGATGGCCACTCACATGGGTTACCATGACAACACAACATGATGCAACTGGGTCATGTGACTATGATGTCACATGAGATCCGGCAAATGTGGGGCGCAACATATGAGACATACTACTCCTGACTCTGATCCTTGGGAAACTCTCTCAGAGAGCTTAAGAAGGTGCAGGTGTTAATGGTCTGGGTTAGAATGGTTAACAGGCTTGTATACAATCACCATAGATAACGAAAATAGGTTTGGACAAAAGTGGGAAAGTGCTTGAGAATTCTCAGTACATGTCCTTGAAAGTCCAGGATTTTTATCCTCCAGAGGTACATGAACCCTGTCAGTAGGAACTTTAGGACCCCGCATGTAGTATGATGACCTGTCATCCATGAGCATGAAATTTCCTTGATGGTTCCTCATATTTTTACTTGACTAGCAAGTGGGGGTATGCACAGATGTACACCCTTTGTGAGACTATGCACCTTGTAATTCAGTTAATGTCACAAAACTTGCTAAAATGGCGATTTACATCAAAAATGTCAAAATTTATACTTTACACCATCCAAAGGAATATTCATGCAGTTTCCACAGGCCTGTGATGCAGGAAACTACAAAACATGTTGCAAACAAGATCCATTTTTTGCTATCAGTTTTCCTAAATATTGAATGCTTAAATTTTGAATGTTTTTTATTTGCTCAACTTGACAAAGTCAAGCTGAGCTATTGCCATCACTTCTCGTCGTACGTCCACAATTTCTTTTGGCACACCTCACAGGTCGCATTTATGATCAGATCGCTTTGAAACTTGGTATGCTTGTTTGGGGTGACCTGTAGATGAGAGATTTCCATCAAAAAATGTTGTCGCGGCTATCGTTCTTGGAACTTAGTTTAGTCAGACCTCAATATTTCCCTTTGGCACACCCTGCAGGGCACATTTATTATTTGATCACTTTGAAACCTGGTAGGTATGCTTGTCTTGGGTGACCTCTAGATGGGAGCTATCGATTTTCTTCCATTTCTGTCAAAAAATGTTGCCATTGGCAATGTTCTTAGAACTTAGTTTAGTCAGACCTCTATATTTCCCTTTGGCACACCCTACAGGGCACATTTATGATCGAATTGCTTTGAAATCTGGCATGCTTGTTTGCAGTGACCTCTAGATGGGCGCTATTGATTTTCTTCCATTTCCATCAAAAAATGTTTCCGCTGGCAACAACCTTTGAACTTCGCTTAGTCAGGCATCAGTATATTCGTTTGGCATGCCCTACAGGGCTCATTTATGTTCAGATCGTTTGAAACTTTGTGTGCTTGTTTGGGGTTACCTGGAGATGGGAGCTGTCGATTTTCTTTGATTTCCGTCAAAAAATGTTGCCAATGCTAATGACCTTCGATGAACCTTCGATGAACTTAGTGCAGTTATGCATCAATATTTCGCTTTTGGCACACCTGTAGTGCACAGTTTTGACCAGATCACTTCGAAACTTGTTATGCTTGTTTGAGGTGAGCTCTAGATGGGAGCTACCAATTATTTTCCATTTTTGTCAATAAATGTTGCCGCTGCCAACATTCTTAGAACTAAGTTTAGTCAAACCTAAATATTTCCCTTTGGCACACCCTACAGGGCTCATTTATGATCGAATTGTTTTGAAACCTGGCCTGCTTATTTGGGGTGACCTCTACATGAGAGCTATTGATTTTTTACAGTTTTCCATCAAAAAATGTTGCCACTGTCAACGACCTTTGAACTTCGTTTAGTCAGGGATCAACATATTCCTTTGGCATGCCCTACATGGCACATTTATGATCAGGATGGTTTGAAACTTAGTATGCTTGTTTGGGGTTACCTCTAGATGGGAGCTCTCGATTTTCTTCCATTTCCATCAAAAATAGTTGCCATTGGCAACAACCTCTGATGAACTTAGTAAAAACTTACTTAATGCAGTCAAGCATCAATATTTCTCGCACATTTATGATTGGATCGTGTGCAAACTTGGTGTGCTTGTGTGGAGTGACATCTATATGGGAGCTGTCGATTTTCTTCCATTTCTGTCAAAAATATTGCTGATGACCTTTGAACTAAGTTTAGTTAGACCTCAGTATTTCCATTAACACACCCTTCAGGGCACATTTATGATCGGTTCACTTTGAAACTTGGTATGTGTGTTCAGGGTGACCTCCAGATGTGAGCTATTGCTTTTTTTGATTTCCATAAAAAATTATTGTCATTATCACAAGCCTTAGAACTTACTGCATTTGTGCATCAACTTATCCCTTTTGCACTCTCTGCAGGGTATATTTATGAATTTCCATAAAAACAAAACAAAAAACATTGCCACAAGCAATGTTCTTCTACTTAATGCATTTGTGCATAAACATCTTTCTTTGGCATGCCTCAAAGAGGGCACATTCATTATCAGGTTGTTTTGAAACTTTGTATGCTTATGCAAGGTGACAAAGATAGGTGCTATTGATTTTATTTTCATTTCCATCAAAAACTGTTGCTGTTAGCAACAATCTTTGAATTTATTGCATTTGTGCATCAACATTCTTTGACATTTATCATAGGATTGTTTTTTAACTTGGTGTGCTCATTAGGCAAGACCTTTAGATAAGAGCTATTGATTGGCATTCCTTTCTGTGAAAAAAGTTGCCATTTACAATAACCTCTGAACATATTGCATTTGTGTATCAATATTCCTCATTTAGCCAGTCTTACAGTTAACATTTAAAAATGCATGGATTACTCTGACGTTGTGCACTCACAATGCTGTTATGGTGAAATTTCATCAAATAACATTGGCACCAATGATCTTCAGTTTTGCCATTTCATTTATAACTTACCATGTTCAAGTTTGCCAAGTTGAGCTACAGTGCCATTGTCACTTCCATTACAAATATGAATGATCAGTGTTGCGTGGCAATGGAAGTCTAATCTTGAATGGTTTCACTAATTAAACCAACATGCCCAACTCAGATGGAAACATCAATCAGTCATTCTCTTATGTCTGACTTGTTGGGAGCTACATTCATTCAAGTCATCAGAATTTAATTACAAAATGTATTTATCAATAGTTTGTTTTTTTTTAAATCTGATAGATGAGGACCCATAGACAACTAACTGTAACAAAAGACATCAAGATTAAGAAAACATAATGCCTCTGAATGAAATGCATATACAATTGTTTACAGTGTTATGTCCCTTTCCATGAAACTTATCAATTGCATTCAGGTTTGGATTTGAATCACCAGTTCAGACTAAACAGGCACTAATTCCCCCCCACCCCCACCCCCCTCTCCCTGCCTCCAAGCAAAGCAGCACCCAAGAAAGATTCCATCTTGGGGTAAGCTGCAAAATCCTAGGCCTTTTCAAAGAAAAGTGCCGAATAAGCTTGGACAGGAACGAATTAGAGTCATTAGGATGCTTTCCCACATACGAAAAGGTCTCCTAAAGCATGGACCTGTACCCTTTGATGATAACAGGTTGCAGACCCCAAGAATCAAACAGATATACCAGAAACTCTCCAATCTGTGTTATCAAAGGATCAGCATAATCTACAGAGTTATCAGCACACTATCGACTGAAGAACTTTTACTTAGCCGCATAGGCTAAACCAGTGGAGTGCTGCCTTGAAGAAGAAATGCACTGCTCGTCTCGAAAAACCTCTACAAGGAGACAGGACCCGACACAGATATGCGTGAAGGCACAATGAAGTCGGGTCGACATGAAACCTCCTCGGGTGACCTTGACAAAGAAGGTCGCTACGTAGTGGGAGACGTGTCAGAACCGCCGCCAACAGAGAGTGGAGCTGACTGATCCACACCTGCTGAGGCAACAGGGGAGTGGTCAGAATGATTCAACAACTGCAGGTTCGTATCTTGGCTAGAACCTGAGGCAGAATCGGACCCGTTGGGAAGATGTAGCCGACAAGCCCATTCCAATCGAATGACAGAGCATCCATGGCGAAAGCCAGAGGATCTGGACACAGGGACACGAAAGTGTCCACCTGTTCATTTCAATGGGTCACAAAAAGATCTATGTGGGGATGATCGCAAAGCAACTGGAACACTGCCATGTGAAGCATCCACTCAGTGGAAATGACCCTGCCCCGTCGGTTCAGGGAGTCAGCTAGGACATTCAAACGACTGGGTATGTGACGAACCACCACACCGGCATTGACATCCTGAGCTAGCAGTAGAAGATCCCCCAAGCCATTTCTTACATGAGAACCGAGTGTGTGCCACCCTGGTTCCAAATGTAAGAGACCATTGTCGAATTGTCAAACAACAGAAGGAACTGACGATTCAAAATGTGGGGGACCCACTGCCGGAAACTCAGAAGAAGAGCCAGAAGCTCCTTCTGGTTGATGTGAAGAGCTGCTTGATCCTGGTCCCAAACACCATGAAGGGAAAGACCTAGAGGATCCAACATTGTGCCCTATTCAAGATAGCTGGCATCTGCCGTCAGAACACAATCGGATATGGGCAAGTCCAATGGAACTCCCTGCATAATCCACTGAACATTTGTCCAAACAAGATGGTGACGATGAAGAGAGTCTGGTAACCGAAGACCCAGATGCAGAGGATTGACATTCAGCCTCCAATGACTCAGCAGAAAGTGTTGGAGAGATATGACATGCAGCCAACCTAGATGAATGAAATCTGTCACCGAACTGCAGAGACCGAGCAGCCGGAAAATACTTGTTTGCTGTCGTGGACATGGACTGGGTCAGAGTCAGGGTGAAAGCCGAAGGAATCACAGCCCTCACCTGTTAAACCGCAACCATATTCTGCTGAGTGCAGAAATCCATCCCCAGGATGACAAAATGACTGAGAAGGGATCAGGTCTGATGTCTCCTCGTTGCCTCAGAACCCCAACGAAATGAGCAGGCTCAACAGTGTGTTGACATCTGACTTCAGAAGAGCAGTATTGAAGTGCCTCTGGAGGATATTGTCCAGATACAGCGAAGTCACCTTGGACTGTGTGCAATGGCAGGCTATCACATGCGACATCAGTCAGGTGAAGGCCCAAGGAGCCAGGATGTGGTTGAAAGGCATGATCTTGAACTGGTAAACTCACTCCTGAAAAGCGAACCTGAGATACTTTCGAAATGTCCGATGAATCGGAACGTGAAAGTAAGCAACTCGCAAGTCGAAGCTGGAAGTAAAATCACTCTGTTGATTATGGTGATCCACTGGTAACACAGAATGGAGAGTTTCTGGTTTTTCTGTTTGATTCTCGGAGTCTCCAACCTGTTACCGTCAAAGGGTACAGGTCCATGCTTTTGGAGACCGTTTCGTATGTGGGAAAGCGTCATATCGGCACCAATCCATTTTTATCTCAACCAGACGCAGTTCATTTGGAAAGGCATGAAATGATTTTTTCTGTCTCTTATTCCTGGTCGACAGAAGATCTCTCCTCAATCCATTTCTCGATGGATTTGTCTTGCTATTTGCACATCCTATACCCATCTAGCGACTGGCAATTGTATTACCAATCATATTTTGGCCCACAAGGTATGTGCCTTGTCTACCTCCTGGGCTTATGCTAACTCTGTCAAGTTGTTGGATGCTATGCAGGCAGCCTATTAGAGAAATGCTTCTACTTTCTCCACCTTCTATCTGTGTCAGTTGTAGGAGCAGTCTGAGGACCTTTTTCTTCTGCTCAGTCTGTTGTCTACCCTAGACATTGCTGTGTCACATACTATACATGTACATGTCTTAAACAAGTTGAGCTACAGTGTCATTGACACTTTCATTACAGTTTCCCATATTGAAAATGAAGTTAGTCAAATTCAATTGACATTCCATACATTCCGCAACTCCTCCTAAACCAGTGAACGGATTTCATTGAAACTCTCAGACTTTCTTATACATACATTGAAGATGTGCACCTCCTGTTTTCTTTTCAGACATTTTCATTTTTACAGTTTCCCATATTGAAAAATGAACTTTGTCAAATTTAATTGACATTCTGTACAGATCTGCTATCCACAACCCCTCTTAAACCATTGAACAAATTTCATTGAAACTTTCAGACGTTCTTTTACATACATTGCAGATGTGCACCTCCTATTTTCTTTTTAGATATTTCTTATTTACAGTTCCCCATATTCAAAAATGGTCTTTGTCTTCAGGTTTTAGTAGGGAGGGATATAGATCTGCTATCCGCTACTCCTCTTAAACCATTGAACAAACTCCATTGGAACTCTCAGACATTCTTTTACATACACTGAAGATGTGCACCTCCTATTTTTCTTTCAGATATTTTCATATTCCGACATATGTCCATCCCTCCATTATGCTATAGGGGGGTTACGCCTTGTGGGGTTTGTCAATTCAAGCTTGCGTGGGGGGGGGATATATTCAATATATATATTTAATATTCAAGTTTGTTCAAATCGGCCCCCTGGGCTCAGTATAGGAGCCCGCATTCGAACTTAGTGCATTTTAGTCAAATTTCATTAAAAATCATCTTCTCCAGACCCAGCAGGCAGAATCTTTTGATATTTGGTACGCAACATTGTGGGGTGGATCAGATTCAAGTTTGTTCAAATTGGCCTTCTAGATTCATATTTGGGCTCACTATAGAAGCCCGAATTCGAACTTAGTGCATTTCAGGCAAATTTCTTAAAAAATCTTCTCCTTCAGATCCAGCAGGCAGAATCTTTTGATATTTGGTATGCAACATTGTGGGGTGGATCTGATTCAAGTTTGTTCAAATCAGCCCCTGGATTCATATCTGGGCTCAGTATAGGAGCCCAAATTTGAACTTAGTGCATTTCAGACAAATTTCTTGGAAAATCTTCTCTCAAGATCCGCTGGCAGAATCTTTTGATATTGGGTATGCAGCATGCTTAGGAGGGTGAGATTCAAGTTTGTTCAAGCCAAGTTCCTGGGTTCACATTTGGGCTCACAGTGGTAGCCTGAAATATAACTTAGTACAAAATGAGGAATTTTCTTAAAAATCTTCTTCAGATCCATCAATCAGAATGTTTTGATATTTGGTATGCAGCATCCTTAGGGGGTGAGATTTAAGTTTGTTCAAGCCATGTCCCTAGGTCCATATTTGGGCTCACTGTGGGAGCTTGAATTGTAACTTGTCAGATCCAGCAGTCGGAATGTGTTTGATATGTAGTGTGTAACATCCTTGGGGGGGGGGGGGGGGGGGGGGGGGGGGAATTCAAGTTTGTTAAAGCCAAGTCCCTGGGTCCATATTATAACTTAGTCAATATGAGGAATTTTCTTTAAAGTTTTGATATTTTTTTATGCAGCATCCTTAGGGGTGTAAGATTCAAGTTTGTTCAAGCCATTTCCCTAGGTCCATATTTGGGCTCACTGTGGGAGCTCGAATTGTAACTTAGTTCAAAATGAGGAATTTTCTTTAAAAATCTTCTTTTTCATATCCAGCAGTCAGAATGTTTTGATATTTGGTGTGCAGCATCCTTAGGGGGGTGGGGGGGGGGGGGGTGAGATTGAAGTTTATTAAAGACAAGTCCCTGGGTTCATCTATGGGCTCCCTGTGGGAGCCTGAATTATAACTTAGTTCATTATGAGGAATATTCTTTAAAAAATCTTATTTTTAAGATCCACTGATCAGAATATTGGATATTTGGTTTAAGCTTTTCTTAGGAGGAGCAGATGCAACTTGTTGAAATCAATTCTCTGGGTTGATATTCAGGCTACCATGTCAGGTGAGCTCCTCAGGCCCCTTGGGGTCTCTTGTTCTTACAAGAAATGGCCCTTGAAGCTAGCATTTAAGAGAGCGGATATACACATTCCTCTTGTTTGAGAAACTGATTGGTGAGGACCCATAGACAACTAAGTGTAATAGAAGAAATCAAGATTAAGGAAACATAATGCCTCTGAATGAAAAGCACATGCAATTGTTTACAGAGTTATGTCCCTTTTCATGAAACTTATCAGTTGCATTCAGGTTTGGATTTGAATCATCAGTTCAGACTAAACATGCACTGATTTCCCCCCCCCCCCCCCCCCCTCTCCCTGCCCCGAAGCAAAGCGGCACCCAAAAAAGATTCCATCTCGGGGTAAGCTGCAAAATCCTAGGCCTTTTCAAAGAAAAGTGCCGAATAAGCTTGGACAGGTATGGATTTGTGCCAATATGATGCTTTCCTACATACAAAAAAGGTCTCCAAAAGCATGGACCTGTACCCTTTGACGATAACAGGTTGGAGACCCCAAGAATCAAACAGATATACCAGAAACTCTCCAATCTGTGTTATCGAAGGATCAGCATAATCAACCGAGTGATCAGCACGCCATTGACAGAAGACCTCCCACTTAGCCGCATAGGCTAAACCAGTGGAGTGCCGCCTTGAAGAAGAAATGCACTCCACTGCTTGTCTCGAAAAACCTCTATGAGGATACAGGACCCGACAAAGATATGCATGAACGCACAATGAAGTCTGGTCGACATGAAACCTCTTTGGGTGACCTTGACAAAGAAGGTCACGACATAGTGGGACACATGTTAGAACCACCACCAACAGAGAGTGGAGCTGATTGATCCACACCCACTGAGGTGACATGGGAGTGATCAGAATGATTCAACAACTGCAGGTTCGTATCTTGGGTAGAACCTGAGGCAGAATCGGACCTGGCAGGAAGGTGAAGCCGACAAGCCCATTCCAATTGAGTGACAGAGCATTCATGGCAAAAGCCAGAGGATCTGGACACAGGGACAAGAAAGTGTTCACCTGATCATTCCAATGGGTCACAAAAAGATCAGTTTGGGGATGACCCCAGAGATCACAAAGCAACTGGAACACTGCCCTGTGAAGCATCCACTCGGTGGAAATGACCTTCCTTCGTCGGGACAGGGAGTCAGCTAGGACATTCAGATGACCGGGTATGTGACGAACCACCACACCGGCATTGACATCCTGAGCTAGCAGTAGAAGATCCCGAGCCAATTCTTACATGAGAACCGAGTGTGTGCCGCCCTGGTTCCAAATGTTAAGAGACCATTGTCGAATTGTTGAACAACAGAAGGACCTGGCGATTCTAAATGTGGGGGATCCACTGCCAGAAACTCAGAAGAAGAGCCAGAAGCTTCCTCTGGTTTATGTGAAGAGCTGATTGATCCTGGTCCCGCACACCATGAAGGGAAAGACCTAGAGGATCCAATGTCACGCTCCATCCAAGATCGCTGGCATCTGCCATCAGAACACGACCGGATATGAGCATGTCCATTGGAACTCCCTGCATAATCCACTGAACATTTGTCCAGGCAAGAAGGTGACGATGAAGAGATGCTGGTAACTGAAAACGCAGATGCAGAGGATCGACATTTGGCCTCCAATGACTGAGCAGAAAGTGTTAGAGAGATATAACATGCAGCCGACCTAGATGAATGAGATCCGTTACCAAACCGCAGAGACCGAGCAGCCGGAAAATACTCCAAGCTGTCGTGGATGTGGACTGGGTCAGAGACAGGGTGAAAGCAGAGGGAATCACAGGCCTCACCCGGAAATCGCCACCATATTCAGCTGAGTGCGGAAATCCATCCTCAGATGATAAAATGACTGAGAAGGGACCAGGTCTGACTTCTCCTCGTTGACACGGAACCCTAGCAACGTGAGCAGGCTTAACAGTGGGTTCACATCTGAGTCCAGAAGAGCAGCATTGAAGTGCCTCTGGAGGGTATCGTCCAGATATGGTGAAGTAGTCACCTTGGACTGTGTGCAATGGAAGGCTATCACATGCGACATCAGACGGGAGAAGGCCTAAGGAGCGAGGTTGCGGCTGAGAGGCATGACCTTGAACTGGTAAACTCCCCCAGAAAAAGTGAACCGGAGATACGTTCGTGATGTTCAATGAATCAGAATGTGAAAGTAAGTGACTCGCAGGTCGATGCTGGAAGCGGGATCTCCCTGGGAAATGCAACCGTCCTGAAAGTCTCCATGCTGAACCTGGGAGCAATGACAGATTGGTTCAGGATACTTCTGGGTGCCTTCGGCCGTACCAGTCGGTACAAATGGTTGAAGCTTTTGCAGCATGCACGGCTCAAAACTGAGTTCCAAGGCTATGAAGACTTCTTTCTTTGCTAGGCCGATACCTTTTGCCTCCTGTGCATTATCGGTCCTACAAATCCGCCAATCTGTCGGCCTGCCAGAGTTTGACGGTCTTGGATCAGGACTCCTCCTCCCTCGGGCTTTTCAAGCCCAAGTTGGCCATCTGCTTCCTTTGTGAAAAGCATTTGCCTTTGTAAAAGCTACATTTTATCGCACACGTATACCGTGGTAAATGTACCATGGTACCAGTTCCAATGTACCGTGGTACCTTTACCATGGTTTATCCTGTTATTTTTTCCATGGTATACTGTGGCACTTTTTTCAAATATGAATTTGCCGTTGTGAATCTCATCGGACAGAAAATGTCGGTATTTTCTATCCGAAAAAAATTGCAGCCCAAATACTTCCGCAGGGGGAATTCCGTCATTTTAATGCGTTATCCTGGGAAAACCTCTCCAGTTTGTCATGCCTTGTGCTTGAGCGATAACGATTACCATCCAGGAGGTGGGAGATCTTTGCATGTTAGTTGGGCCCCGGAACCATCTGTACAATAGCCAGCTTAATTGTAGATCACCACAATAGTCAAAAAGCATTAAATGCATGGAAGCAAATATAGCAGAAAAAATGGGAAACCCAGCAATTGATTGCATGCCCTTTTCTTTCCGTTGACGGTTAATTTCATGAACCCACACCCTTTTTCTCCTTCTTGATTTCCTCAGCTTCCTGTCATAACATACAGCAACCATCACAAACAAAAATTAACTTTCACCCTCCTCGATAGCCCATAGGCATTTGGGCAAGGGGGCTGGGGTTGCACACCCTGAGTCTGGTAAAAATCATATTTTTTGGGCTGTTTCATGTTTTGGTGGGCACGTTTTAGATGCAAAAAGTTATGAAAACTGTCTGAAAAAATCGATTTTCACAATGCAAGTTTAGATCTTTACCACATGAAATTGTTCGATCAGATTCAGCCGGGTACACCCCAAAAACTAATTGATTTGCTGCTCAATTGCGATGTTGGAAAGGTAGCGTGCGGGTGGAGCTCTAGAATCCGTCTCTGACCATCAGAGTTTTCAAAATCTACCCGACGAGGCCCGCCAGACCCCTTGAGTGAGGGTGGGGGGGGGGGGGGGGGGGCACATTCTCCCACACCTGCCTCGGCATAACGCGCCTCAATGATGCCTGCAGAATCACTTTTCGAGCAAAATCTCCCAGCCCCTCCCCACCCTAAACAAATTGGCCATACGCCTATACTCAGTATCCGTGCTGAAGATGGCTTGAAACGCACTACTGTTGGACAGCTTTCATATGACGACAACAGAACGAAACCACAAGCATGTGCCAGTATTTTCGCAAGAAAAACGCATGTGATGAACGGATCCGAAATTATTTGTTGCCGCAACCGCAAGCAAGTGTGCATAACTTTATCGTGTCCATTCTGCTGTTCCAGTAACACCGCATTCTGGCAAGAACTCGTAGTACAAGGTTTGACAGCTTGGTTGGCATGTTTTGAGCACTGAGTCCACGTCGGTCAGCACATTCGGGGAGCACACTTTTAAGATTGCTCAGCAAATGCGCTGACCGATGAGTCTCGGATCTCATAGGAAAGAAAGGGGCCATGCGAGCCATGGCCCTCTCCAATCTAAAGTATATGGGGGACCATCAATCAACCACAGACCTCAGTATCTGCCCCTCTACAATTAATAAGAGACACACATTTATGTTTTGCAAGTTCACACCCACCGATCGAAAGCTTATTACAAAATACCCAAGTCAGCTAAATTCGATTGGTGTATATCAATTTATTGAATTGCTCCTGTTATAGTCTGTATAGACTTCATATCTCCTCAGGCCTAGCTGGGCGCTTTGTTGCTTTGTTTTAGTAGCAATTAGAATCATTCTGGACCGTGGGTTGATAGTTTCTTCTTTTTTTTTGTTGTGGGGGGGGGGGGGGGGTAGTGAGTGTAAATACGCCATTTAATTACCCTCTCTTCCTATGCCACTGTTTTCAAACCAATTTTGCTGAAAAAAATTGTCGCATTTTTTAAACTGTTACCCATCCATGGCGCAAACAGATCCTTGACTTTTGCAAAACATTCGGGCTTGTGTTACAATGCATTTATTACTATTCATTGACTTGAACAGTGCTGCCACTTAGCTAGTCATATATACGACCCAACAAGCGACTAATAAAAGTGCCCTCCCCACCCACCCACCCACCCACCCACCCATCCTTTTTTTCAGGCCATTCTCATTCTTATTTTTCAACACTTCTTGGGAGCTACGCAAGCTACATATAAAGCGACCTGATGCCCCCTAGCAGTACCCATTCCAGCCTGTTCCAAAATGGACGGGCCACCTCTGTCTCTCAATCAAATGACGTGCAGTTTGTGCATATTATAATCAGGATTAATAATAATCAACCATTGTATTAATTTATGAAATGCACATGTTCAAGCATTAATCTGATAAATTTCATTTGACTATATACTGTTACGTCCATACTTTTTGCAATTATGCCTTATTTTTACGATCAAAACACATAGTGTCTCTGCACACCACCAATTTCCCTACTAATGTACTGCATGCGAAAATACAGGGAAACAATAATTTACAAAGAACAGCCAACTGCCCATTCAATTCACAATTATTCCAATAAAAATTTAACTGTGCTTCATTCGTTTTTATGCATTACGTCAAGTGCTGATCCATAGTTATGGGCGACCATAGGAATTACAGGGGGGGGGAGGGATATGAGAGCAAAAGGCTCAATCGCGAGCACCAAAGGCTCGAACGCGAGTGCCAAAGGCACGAAGCAGAGCTTATGGGGCCTTGGGGCATGCTCCACAGCAAAAAATTAAAAAAACGAGAACCCAAGTGCTATTTTCTACAGCATTCTGAGGCTATTTTAAAGCAATTATTTTAGTTTTGTAGGACAGTTTTAAGCTCGTATATTGTTGCATGCGCTAAAATTGTGTAAGAATTTTCATGCAGAGTAGTGCAATAATTATAACTTCACTTTCTCCTAATTATATATAAAGTGAAAACACTAAGATTTTTAAACAGCGTGATTTGTTAGTTTATTGTATTATATTCATTAACAGTTTATTCCCCTTGACTCAGGGTGTGCGGGGTGGAGGGTAGTAAAAAAATTACAGGACCCTATGCCGGGGTGGGTGGGTGGGCCAAATTGCCAAATGCACATTTTTTACACCATCATGTAAATTTTTTACTGAAGCCTTCAGTAGCACAAATATAACATATACAATCATTTTAACTGTAAAATACACTATGTACACTGATGTACATGCTATTAATAAACAAAATCATGTAGATTTATTAATTTGGCTCTCATTAAACCTATATTGCCCAGTAAAATTTTACAAAAATAAAGCATAAGCTCATGCAGCCTCAAATTCTAAAGTCGCATTGTGATATCAAACTGTAATACATGAATAAATACTGGAAACAGGTATATTATGATAACCATCAACTGCATTTTTGATCTGTCTCAGAAAGCTCAACAATCAGTGTGATATAAATATGTTACTGCAGTTTGCATGAAATTAACCATTCGATGGTATCAGGAGGAACATCTGAGGATTTCATAATCTAAATTCCGATATACTGTTGGCACAGGATTACAAATCACAATGAGACCGTCTTTGAACTATTAAAATAATTGTTAATGGTGCTAAATAATCTGCTTTGTGAACATATTTTGGAAATATATGATTGTTATGTGTATATACAATGATCCCTATATCTTTAATAGCAATAATTTAATACATTATTGTACACATTCAAAGGAAATGGAATGCCATCATTCACTGAGATTCACCTGACATTTTGGAATATATCCTGCATGTAGCATGGTATAAATTCATAAAACCTGAAATCCTGAATCTGGTATTGGGTGAACCCTCCTCTTAGTTGCCAAGACATGTATTCTTACCCGTCACTAGCCCATGCTATGCAAATGTTTAGGCAGTCAGTTTATGCTTTGGTGTCATGCCCATGGTGCCATGGGAGGGGGTGGGCTGGGGGAGCCCCTGCCCCATATATTTTTAGATTTTTTTCTACAGAATAATAACAGCATCACACGACGATAAAAAGTGTGCTGCCATTTCTCAGCATCCCAAAACGTGAATAATTGTATTAATTCATTATTGATTTGTTTGTTGGGGTTTTTTTTAATCTGAGTTTGACTATTGCCCTCGACATTCACCACGGCAGTTGGCAATATGGTGGTAAGAGCCGTGGCAGGATGCGTGTATTCTTTTATAAACATAAAATTGTCTGAAAATAATTTGTAAAATCATTAATGTTGTTGAGAAAATTTTTCTCAACAACATTCTATTATTGTTCTGTTTATTTTGATTTTTTGGTAAAAATGTTCCACAAAAAGAATATAATGTGTTAACTTTCCTGCAACCCCCCCCCCCCCCCCCCACCTCAAATATTTACTAAGCATGACTCTGCAAAATATAATTTTACTTTCCCCCCGAGCCGTGGGGCCCCCCCACCTCCCAGATTGTTTTCCCTTGCATGACTCCCCTGTATTTAAGGCACAAAAAGAATTCTGTGAAAGAAACACAAATTTGATCACTTGCCGTCCAAGAGCTGTTAGCTCATTTCAAGAGCTGAGTCGCAACAATACTGACTAAAAATGTCCATGTGGCGTCCAGATCACGTCTTCCCTTTCAAAATAAACTGTGCAACCCTTCTACAGCTTTCTAAAACGATTCACGTGAATAGCTTCATATATTAGGAGTGTGCAACAATATATTTCTAGCCTTCCAGGACTTGTAATTTGTTTCTTTAAAATATTTTGACAGGACTGACTAAAAACGTCTTCACTGTTGAAATAAAAATAAACCGTACATCCCGTCTATACATCTTTTCAAAACGATTCGTGTCAATTGTGTGAATATGCAGAGCTGAGTCGCAACAATACTGACTAAAAATGTCCACTTGGCATCCAGATCACGTCTTCCCTTTCAAAATCAACTGTGCAACCCGTCTACAGCTTTCTAAAACGATTCACATGAATAGCTTCATATATTAGGAGTGTGCAACAATATATTTCTAGCCTTCCAGGACTTGTAATTTGTTTCTTTAAAATATTTTGTCAGGACTGACTAAAAACGTCTTCACTGTTGAAATAAAAATAAACTGTACATCCCGTCTGTACAGCTTTTCAAAACGATTCGTGTCAATCGTGTGAATATGCAGCTTAGCAGTTGGGAGTAGCACAACATGATTAACAGTGTTTGTTCAACGTCACCAGTGTTCACATGCCCAAATCCAGACTTTTCCGACGGGTGGGGGTGGAGGGGGGGGGTGAATTTCCAACACAAATTCTGAGTGTTCTGAGTGTTCATGGGGGTCTTTGGAACCAATACGTTTTTGCCAAACGTGTCACAGCTACCACGCCTGGAAGGCATCGCTGTCACCCAAACCCGAACCAGTGTTGATGTGGTCTTTGGTGCCAATACATTTTAGAGACACCTTGCAGACGTCTACTGACATTTACTGCATCCTACATTACTGCAGAACGTCTCAAATACGTATCACAGACGTCTTGCATACCAACACTCCAAGAAGATGTCGCCGTCACCAAAATCAGTGTTCATGTGGTATTTGGTGCCAATACGTTTTTGAAACATCTTGCAGACGTCTACTGCATCCTACTTTACTGCAAAACGTCTCAAATACGTATCTCAAACATCTTGCGACACTCCTGTGTCATCACGCAAACCAGTGTTCATGTGGTATTTGGTGCCATTAATTTTTTGAAAAAGTCTTGCAGACGTCTCCACTTAGTGTTGATGTGGTCATTGGTACCAATGCGTTTTTGAAGCATCTACTGCATTCCACATTGCTGCAATATGTCACAAATATGTGTCACAGACGTCTTGAGTACCAACAATCCTAGAAGATATCACCTTCACCCAGACCAGTGTTCATGTGGTATTTGGCGTCAATACGTTTTTGCAACGTCGTACAGATATCTCCACTTAGTGTTGAGTGGTCTTTGGTACCAATACATTTTGAGACGTCTTGCAGACATCTAGTGCAGCCCACATTGCTGCTAAACGTCTCAAATACGTGTCACAGTCGTCTTGCATACCAACTCTCCTACAATATGTCGCCGTCACCAATACCAGTGTTCATGTGGTATTCCGGGCAAATACGTTTTTGAAATGTCTTTCAGACGTCTACTGCATCCAACATTCCTGAAAAACGTCTCAAATACGTGTCGCAGACATCTTGTGTACTAACACTCCCGGAAGACGTCAAGTCTCCACTTAGTGTTGATGTGGTCTTTGGTACCAATACGTTTTGGAGACGTCTTACAGACGTCTACTGCATCCCACGTTCCTGCAAACGTCTCAAATACGTATCGCAGCCGTCTTGTGTACTAACACTCCTGGAAGACGTCGAGTCTCCACTTAATCTTGATGTGGTCTTTGGTACCAATATGCTTTGGAGACATCTTATAGACGTCTACTGCATCCCAAATTGCTGCAAAACATCTCAAATACGTGTTGCAGACGTCTTGTGTACTAACACTCCTAGAAGACAACGAGTCTCCACTTAGTGTTGATGTGGTCTTTGGTACCAATACATTTTAGAGACGTCTACTGCATCCCAAATTGCTGCAAAATGTCTCAAATATGTGTCATAGACGTCTTGCATACCAACACTCCTAGATGACGTCACCAAAACCATTAGTGCACTGGACATGATTGTCTCGGTGGTTCTCTCCGGGTACTCCGGCTTCCTCCACCCGTAAAACTGTCACAGTCATGATTAGCTATTGTGCATAAGTATGTGACCTTAACCCTCTGCATATTGCCTTTTTAGCTCCCCTGACTGAAAGTCAAGAGGAGCCTTTAAAAAAAAGTGATAACTTTCTGTCCGTCGTCCGTCTGAAATGAACTTTACATTATCGACTTCTCCTCCTAAACCCCTGGGCCAAATTGAACTGAATTTGATATGCATGGTTCTTATCAAATATCAGTTCAAGTTTATTCAAATAAAGTTCCCATGCTCCATAGGGAGGGGGGTGGTGGAAAATGCTCCAGATTACATTTGTTCAAATCGAGCACCTGTGTTAATATTTGGGCTCCCTGTGGTAGCCCAAATTTTGACTTAGTGCTATATAAGGAAATGTCTTTAAAAATCTTCTTCTTCAGATTTACAAGTCAGAATGCTTTCATATTTGATGTACAATATCTCTACGAGGGTCAGATTCAAGTCAAATCAGGTTCCTGGGTTAATATTTGGGCTTCCTTTGGTGGCCTAAATTTTAACTTAGTGCATATGGGGGATAATCTTTAAAAATATTCTTCTTCAGATCCACTGGTCAGAATGCTTTCATTTTTGGTATAGAACATCTGCATGGGAGGGGGGCAGATTAAAGTTTGTTCAAAACCAGTCCCTGGGTTAATATTTGGGACTCCTATTGTAGCCATAATTTTAACTTGGTGCAACATGAGTGATAATCTTTAAAAATCTGCTCCAGATTCACCTGCAAGAATGCTTTCATATTTGGTATACAACATTTCTAGAGGAGAGGGGGGAGGGGAGGCAGATTAAAGTTTGTTCAGAACTGGTCCCTGGGTTGATATTTGGGCTCCCTATGGTAGCTTGAATTTTAATTTGGTGCAATATGAGGAAATTTCTTTAAAAATCTTCTTCAGATCTACCAGTCAGAAAGCTTTCATGTTTGGTATACAACATCTCTAGGGGAGCCAGATTCACGTTTGTTCAAATCGGGTCCCTGTGTTAATATTTGGGCTCCCTATGGTAGCCCAAATTTTACCTTAGTGCAATATGGGTGATAATCTTTAAAAATCTTCACATCCACCAGTAAGAATGCTTTCATATTTGGAATATAACAGATTAAAGTTTGTTCAAATCCGGTCCTTAGGTTAATATTTGGGCTCCCTACGGTAACCTGAATTTTAACTTCTTAAAATTTTTCAGATTCAGCAGTCAGAATGCATTTATATTTGGTATACAACCTCTCTAGTGTGGAGGGGTCAGATACAGTTTTGTTCAAATCAAGTGTCTGGGTTAATATTTTGCCTCTCTAAGGGAGCCCAAATTTTCTTCTCCAAAACCACCAGTCAGCATCTTGGGATATTTGTATACAACATCCTTCAAGTTTGTTTCAGTCAAGTCCATTGCTTGATATTTGGACTCTCTAGTTTTCCATTACTGAAAATCTGGGCATTATTTCTGTGGTAGCATCCCAATACCAGAAAAAAATCATCTTGCATGAACAGCAGAGATAAAAATAATTAAATAACTTCATTCCTCTGTTGTGTTAACAAGCCATAGATGGTAATTAAATCCTTCTTTAAACAACTTTGGTCAGGTGAGTGCCTCAGGCCCCATGAGGTCTTTTGTTTTAACCCTCTGCTCAATGATGTCGATATCAAAATTTCAAGAATCAAATTTTTTCCATAATGCAACCAGGAATGTAGTCGATTCAGTCTTGTTTACCAGAGCTAATGGAGATCTTTCAAACAAAAATGAATTGGTTAAATTCCAGGTTGCATTATGAGAAGAAGTTGCAGCTTGAACCTTTGATATTTTGACATCAGAGTACAAATAATTAATTTAACTTTCCATATTTATGGCCCAGATCTGCAAATGTGTACCTGTTAGCTTACAGCAACAACACAAAATCAATGATCCATTAAAAAGAGACCTTGCAGATGACAATTTAACATTTTCATTCTAAATGTGACTTCATGTTATAGGTTTCTGAATTCTGTCAATAACCATTGACAGATTATTTTTCCACCTGACATCATGGATCCATCAAAAGAACTAAACTCCACTCATTTTCACAATCGGCAAATTGAAACATTGCATTCTGACGAAGATCAGTGTAGAAGCTGCAGTGATGACCGATAAATGAAGTGTCAATTGGAAAATACTTTTATTCAAATTCACCAAAATTAACAAATATCTCTCAGATAACGGCAGTTAATTTCTTAAAAACATGAATAAATAACGTATCGATCTGTCACACATGTTTACCAATCACACCTGAGTATTGTTTTTGTTTCTATTTCAAGCAGACGATCAATAAATAAAGAGTTTTTAAGATTCAAATTTTCTGTGTGTTCTGTTTGAATTCTTAAATTAATGGATTCCATGTCATAGATAAACACAGAATGCTACGATGTGTGAGGGCATTGGTGAGTAAACACTCATGTCATCGCAGAAGGATTGAATTTGAGGCTGTGCTTCTCAGATCCTTTTGCACTGGTGCCATATTGACAAACACATTCACCCATCAAGACGTTCTGTGTGTGTAGTAGGCAAATCAACCAACAGTTTACATTTGGACTAAGAGGTCAGGACCCACCAGACTGGTTGATAAGTAATAAGCTTTTGTACCTCAACTACCATATTATTTTAAGATTTACTGCCATTGAATTTAATTCCAGATTCCTCCTCAGTGTGTTTAAAATACCTACAGTGCCACAAACTATTGAATGCTGGGCCAATAGATCAAGAGAGAAGCTGGTGCAGGAGCCATGTTTCAAACACAGACCCTCTAGTACACAAAGCATATGATGAAACTAAGAAATCTGGGTCATCCAATACTGATCTTTAATCCATTTCTCCTGTAAGTGATCTTCATACCTCAGCCACACCCTCAACTTTAATATTTTCTTTTTTACTCAACGATTTTCTTTATTAATCAAACAACTGTATTTTTCTTTTTTGAATACATATGTGTCAACAGTTTATATCATCATTTGTATATTTGCATGATTTACGTCAATTCACTTTCAGCCATGGTACACAGACATTTCCCAATGCGGACATTTCCCCATGCAATTTAGGCTGGACATTTCCCCATCGAACATTTCCCTATGCTGCTTAATCAAAAAAGGTACATTTCCCCATGTGGAAATTTCCCCATCCATTATGTGTACGCTCCATTTAAAACCCGTTTTCATCAAACCCGGTGATCACTCTGTAATATACAGGTCCACCACCCGCCTATCAAGGCTAATTGAAGATGAGTGGGAAAACCAGACTTCAAACAGAATGCCGATGACATGCATCAACGGATAGAAGTGAGTGGTGCAGTGATATAATATAGTTACACAAATAAACTCCTGATCGCAAACTTGACCAATAAACAAAAAAAAATATGTTTGAAAACACAACATTATTCCATTACGATGACGTTACTATGTTCATTTGTATTTTTCTTACAAGAAATGGCCCTTGAAGCTAGCATTTAAGAGAGCGGATATACACATTCCTTCCACTTTATACACAACCAACGAAACTGAGGCCCAAACTATTCCATAAAAAAGTTTTCTTTTCTTTATTGTTTTCATTCCCTGTTGTTTGATTGACTGTTGGTGTACACTGGCCATACTCTCCTTCGGATTTGCTATTGAAAACAATAAAAAGTCATGTATGCATGTTTGTGTGAAGGTGTGTGTGGCGGAGGTGAATATTTTTATTTTTTAATTAGAGGGCATGGGGACACTCAGTGAAGCAGGTTAGTGAGGTTGGGAAGTGGGATAAAAGCCTCTTTTTCGAGGATCGACCATCTCCTGTAGAGTCACCCTTGCCCACGAGCCTCATTCTGTAAAATGTCAGTAAACTCGGTGTGAAGCCAACTGGGCATGTTTTAAGGAATTTTCAATTGCCACATACTTTTAATTTTTTCTCAATATGAAATACACTGTGGGTGGATGAACATGCCGGTGGGTATGCCGTAGAAGTGGGTTTAAAGGAAGAGGTTGGTGCACAACAAATAAACATTATAAAAAGGAAATGTTAAAAAATTAAGACGGCCAAACAGCATGGGAATATTGCCTTTTTCCCCTGTAGTGCTTGCATTAGGCCTACTATGCTTTTTCTAGGGGATTCTTATGGTGAACATGAGTATGAATCAGTGGCGTAGCCAGGAGGATGGGGCGAGGGAGCACATGCACCCCCCCTCCCCCCCCACAAAAAAAAAAATAAAAATGGACTCCCCATGTTAACCAATATAGGGAACATGAGGCAAGAAATTTTAATATCTAGATATTTATACTTGTAAGATGTATGAGGGGTGACATCCCAACAAGACAAATCCCGACAGGACAAAAACTTCTTTTTTCATTAACTACAGTGGTAATTCCTGAAAAGAGATTTATAAAGTGTATGATTACGCTCTTTTGGGGGTGGTTATTTCACATGTTTCAGTGGTTGCTGAGCAGTTATTATTAATATTTTTATTTTTCATCTCTTGATCGCCCACATTCACTGTCTGACTTGAGCAAGAGCTTATTTCTGACTGCAAGAGTTTATTTCTCCAGTGATTTCATTTGTTCTATTCTTAAGTCTTACTTTGTCAAGCAACCGCATTGTATCCTTGGGCAAGACACTTTGCCCCCATTGCCCATGTGGGGACACAGTGGAGTTGTGTACTAAGGTGTACTGCACGTTGATGGTGCACTTGTCTTCAACCAATGTTAACTCTGCATGTGTGGTGTTAGTATGTTGGGGAGCTGACAGTTGCTCGCCATTGCTCAGTGGTTCTCTCCGGGTAGTCTGGCTTCACCCGTAAAACTGTTGCAGTCATGATTAACCATTGTGCAGAAATGTGTGACCTTAAACACCATTAAATAACTTACTTTGTCAATACTTTGTGTTTGTGAAATATGTCATAATTTATTCAGATTCTATTTGGTGGTAATGTGGCATAATTATTGATGCCTTTCGCAACTTATAAATTATAGACACAAACGGACAGAGTCAAGAAAATTGTGTTTTTTTGTTCTTCGTGGATTTCAAAATTATTCCCCGAGGAAGGCATCGTGCCCTGTCCAACGAGAGGGGGGGGGGGGAGGCACTACCTCTTGTGCTAGCCCACATTTCACTTTTACGTGGCTAGGACAATGCTGCACATCATATTCTGTATGCCCCTGATGCAGGTGCCAAAGGCATGAGCGATGATAAGTGGTTTGGGTCGGGGAGGCCCCAATTCAATCACACTTTTCCCAGCTTCCACCATGGATGACTTAAAAAAGAATTTTAGGTGCATTTTTGGTGGATTGAAACAATTGTTGGGTCTGGTTTGGGCAATTCTATGAATTGGGGACTACTCTTGTACAAAGGAACATATCCTCCAAACATACCCCTATCCTATAAGAAGCCTTTTGGTAACATAGCAACCACATGCTATCATAGAAACCAAGATGACTGCCTCTGGTATACAAAATGACTACGGAAGCACGCATCACCCTAACAATACATGCTGTGCATGTGCACTTACACCAAGTATCACTATGGGGATGATGTCACAACATGGCCACTTACACAGGTTACCATGACAGCACATGATCAACTGGGTCATGTGACTATGATGAATTTTTTATCCCAGTTGGATATGTGTTTTCTCACATACAAGCTTTTTTGATGACATTTGCTTCAGCCAGAAGGGGTAGTGATCTTCACGCCCTCTCGGTTGATCCGGCCTTTTTCAAGAGTTCCGCCAATTGCAACAGTGTTACTTTTGGCACTGATTGCTCCTTTCCGACCAAGAATCAGATGCCAGAAACTACTCCACCTCCTATCACCACATCCAGCATCTGTCGATGTGCTAGTGCACAATGTGTCACATTGTGCCTTTTCACATAAGCACATATTGACACATCCAGCATGTGATTTTGTGCTGCATGTAATGTGTACAACAGAAGATAAACACGTCTAGGGATGTCAGAATGAATAGAATAAAGAGGTCATAACAGCTTGTAGATACATATGTAGAGACTGAGAAGTTACTGAGAAATCAGAGCCAAGTAAACAATTATGTCTTTTTTGTGGTAATTCTACAAAGTAAATATGAATTCTGTGGAAATCTGAACCAGAAAAACTACTCTAGTTCAATCGAACTTTCCCCGGTCCCCACCACGGTATGGTAGTCCAAAAAAGGATTTTAGGTGGATTTTGGTGGTTTGGGGGATTGTTGGGTCTGTTTTGGGTAATTCTACGAATTGGGGACTACTCTTGTACAAAGGAACATATTCTCCGAACATTCCCCTGTCCTATAAGAAGCCTTTGGGTAACATAACCATAGAAACCAAGATGGCAGCCTCCAGTGTACAAAATGGACTATGGAAACACGTATCACCCTAACAACACATGCTGCACATGCGCAGTTACTCCACGTATCACTATCTGGATGATGTCACAACATGGCCACTCACACTGGTTATCATGACAACACAACATGATGCAACTGGGTCATGTGACTATGATGTCACATGAGACCTGGCAAATGTGGGGTGAAATATATGAGATATACGACTCCTGACTCTGATCCTTGGGAAGCTCTCTCAGAGAGCTTAACAAGGGTCAGGTGCAGGTGTTAATGGTATGGGTTAGAATGGTTAACAGACATGTATACAATCATCATAGATGATGAAAATAGTTTTAGACAAAAGTGGGAAAGTGCTTGAGAATTCTCTGTACATGTCCTTGAAAGTCCAGGATTTTTTTCTTCCAGAGGTACATGAACCCTGTCAGTACGAACTTTAGGACCCCACATGTAGTATGATGACCTGTCATCCATCAGCATGAAATTTCCTTGTTGGTTCCTCATATTTTTACTTGACTAGCAAGTGGGGGTATGCACAGATGTACACCCTTTGTGAGACTATGCACCTTGTAATTCAGTTATAATGTCACAAAACGTGCTTAAATGGCAATTTACGTCAAAAATGTATGCTTTGCACCATCGAAAGGAACATTCATGCAGTTTCCACAGGTCTGTCATGCAGGAAACTACAAAACATGTTGCGAGCAAGATCCATTTTTTGCTATCAGTTTTCTTAAATATTGAATGTTTTTTTATGTTTTTTATTACAAATATGAATTATCAATGTTGCATGCCAAAGGAAAGTCTAATCTTGAATGGTTTTACTGCTTGAACCAACAGGCCCAACTCAGATGGAAACATCAATCAGTCATTCTCTCATGTTTGACTTGTTGGGAGTTACATTAATTTAAGTCGTCAGAATTTAATTACAAAAAGTATTTATCAATAGGTTTTTTTTTAAAAACTGATTGGTGAGGACCCATAGACAACTAACTGTAACAGAAGAATTCAAGATTAAGAAAACATAATGCCTCTGAATGAAATGCACTTAAAATTGTTCACAGAGTTATGTCCCTTTTCATGAAACTTATCAATTGCATTCAGGTTTGGATTTGAATCACCAGTTCAGTCAGACTAAACATGCACTAAATTTCAATGAATTTTAACAGAGTTATACCAGTTTTCATGCTGTCCATCCCTATATCTGTCCATTTAGATTGTCATGTAAGTGTTTTAACTAACAATCGTGACTTATTTATTTATTTACTGGTGTTTAAGATCACATACTTATGCACAATGGCTAATCATGACCGAGACAGTTTTACGGGTGGAGGAAGCCAGAGTAGAGAACCTCTGAGACAATAATGATTGAATGCACATAAACTTTTGTATGTATCTGACATAAACATCTTTGTGAATATATTACAACAATATCGGACAATTAACCTCTTTTCATGACAATAAACATCATTAGCACCACAAACTTAGCCCTTTACCTAACATAATGGTGCAAAATGCCCAGCATTATTCACGAAAATAGCCATTCTAATATTATTTTTTCGATTTTAACCTTTAATGATGCCTCATTGTAACATGATTGTTAAATTTATTTCAGTGTGTTTGGTGGGGGGGGGGGGGGGGGGGGGAGGGGAATGGATCTGTTTAGTTATTAAAGATTTTTTGTGTGCAGGTGTCATCCTGATTATTACCTTTTTAGCTCCCCTGACTGAAAGTCAAGAGGAGCTTTTAAAAAAAAAGTGATCACTTTCTGTCCGTCGTCTGTCTGAAATGAACTTGACATTATCGACTTCTCTTCCTAAACCCCGAGTCAGAATGCTTTCATATTTGGTGTACAACATCTCTAGGAGGGTTAGATTCAAGTCAAATCAGGTCCCTGGGTTAATATTTGGGCTTCCTTTGGTAGCCTAAATTTTAACTTAGTGCATATGGGGATAATCTTTAAAAATATTCTTCTTAAGATCCACCGGTCAGAATGCTTTCATATTTGGTATAGAACATCTGCATGGGAGGGGGGCAGATTAAAGTTTGTTCAAATCCAGTCCCTGGGTTAATATTTGGGCCTCCTATGGTAGCCATAATTTTAACTTGGTGCAATATGGTTGATAATCTTTAAAAATCTGCTTCAGATTCACCTGTAAGAATGCTTTCATATTTAGTATAGAACATTTCTTGGGGAGGGTAGGGGGGCGGGGGGCAGATTAAAGTGTGTTCAGAACTGGTCCCTGGGTTAATATTTGGGCTCCCTATGGTAGCTTGAATTTTAACTTGGTGCAATATGAGGAAATTTCTTCAGATCCACCAGTTAGAAAGCTTTCATGTTTGGTATACAACATCTCGAGGGGAGCCAGATTCAAGTTTTTTCAAATCGGGTCCCTGTGTTAATATTTGGGCTCCCTATGGTAGCCCAAATTTTACCTTAGTGCAATATGGGTGATAGTCTTTAAAAATCTTCACATCCACTGATAAGAATGATTTCAGATTTGGTATACAACAGATTAAAGTTTGTTCAAATCCAGTCCTTGGGTTAATATTTGGGCTCCCTATGGTAACTTGAATTTTGAATTTGTGCAATATGCGGAAATTTCTTTAAAAATCTTCTTTAGATTCAGCAGTCAGAATGCTTTTATATTTGGTATACAACATCTCTAGGATGGAGGGGTCAGATACAGGTTTGTTCAAATCAAGTGCTTGGGTTAATATTTTGCCTCTCTAAGGGAGCCCAAATTTTAACTTAGTGCAATATGAGAATTACTCTTTAAAAATGTTCATCTTCAGATCCACCAGTTAGAATCTTTTGATATTTAGTATACAGCATCCTTAGGGAGGTCAGATCTAAGTTTATTCAAATTAAGTCCCTGAGTTAACATTTGGACTACCTATTGGAGCCTGAATTTTAACTTAGTCCAATATGAGGAATAATCTTTAAAAATCAGCTTCTTGAGACACAATCAGAATCTTTAGATATTTGGTATTACAGCATCATTTGAGGCTTCAGATTCAGTTTGTTCAAATAAAGTCCCTGATTTGATATTTATGTTCCCTATGTGGGGAGGGGGGGGGGGGGGGGGCAAATAGTGCAAAATTTGTAATATTCTCAACATTTTTCTGTCCAAAACCACCAGTCAGAATCTTTGGATATTTGTATACAACATCCTTCAAGATTGTTTCAGTCAAGTCCATTGCTTGATATTTGGACTCCCTAGTTTTCCATTACTGAAAATCTGGGCATTATTTCTGTGGTAACATCCCAATACTAGAAAACAATCATCTTGCATGAACAGCAGAGATAAAAATAATTAAATAACTTCATTCCTCTGTAGTGTTAACAAGCCATAGATGGTAATTAAATCCTTCTTTAAACAACTTTGGTCAGGTGAGTGCCTCAGGCCCCATGAGGTCTTTTGTTTTAACCCTCTGCACACTGATGTCGGTATGACAAAATTTCAAGAATCAAATTTTGTCCATAATGCAACCAGGAATGTAGTCGATCCAGTCTTGTCTAACTGAGCTAATGGAGATCTTTCAAACAAAAATGAATTGGTTAAATTCCAGGCTGCATTATGAGAAAAAGTTGCAGCTTGAAACTTTGATATTTTGACATCAGAGTACAAATAATTAATTTAACTTTCCATATTTATGGCCCAGATCTGCAAATGTGTACCTGTTAGCTTACAGCAACAACACAAAATCAATGATCCATTAAAAAGAGACCTTGCAGATGACAATTTAACATTTTCATTCTAAATGTGACTTCATGTTATAGGTTTCTGAATTCTGTCAATAACCATTGACAGATTATTTTTCCACCTGACATCATGGATCCATCAAAAGAACTAAACTCCACTCATTTTTCGCAATCGGCAAATTGAAACATTGCATTCTGATGAAGATCAGGGTAGAAGCTGTAGTGACGACCGATAAATGAAGTGTCAATTGGAAAATACTTTTATTCAAATTCACCAAAATTAAACTTATTATATAAATTGGGAGTGATTTTATAAAATATTCAAGGTCTGACTTTGAAGCGAATATCTTTCAGATAATGGCAGTTAATTTCTTAAAAACATGAATAAATAACGTCTTGATCTGTCACACATGTTTACCAATCACACCTGAGTATTGTTTTTGTTTCTATTTTAAGCAGACGGTCAATAAATAAAGAAAAAAAAAATTTCTGTGTGTAATGTTTGAATTCTTAAATTAATGGATTCCATGTCATAGATAAACACAGAATGCCACGATATGTGAGTGCGTTCGTTAGTATGGCACTCATGTCATCGCAGAAGGACTGAATTTGAGGCTGTGCTTCGCGTTGTATCCTTTTGCGCTGGTGCTTGTGCCATATTGACAAACACATTCACCCATCAAGACGTTCTGTGTGTGTAGTAGGCAAAGCAACCAACAGTTTACATTTGGACTAAGAGGTCAGGACCTACCAGACTGGTTGGTAAGAAATAAGCTTCTGTACCTCAACTACCATTATTCTTTTAAGATTCACTGCCATTGAATTTCATTCCAGATTCCTCCTCAGCGTGTTCAAAATACCTACAGTGCCACAAACTATTGAATGCTGGGCCAACAGATCAAGAGAGAAGCTGGTGCAGGAGCCATGTTTCAAACACAGACCCTCTAGTACACAAAGCATACGATGAAACTAAGAAATCTAGGTCATCCAATACTGATCTTTAATCCATTTCTCCTGTAAGTGATCTTCATACCTCAGCCACACCCTCAACTTTAATATTTTCTTTTTTACTCAATGATTTTCTTTATTAATCAAACAACTGTACTTTTCTTTTTGAATACATATGTGTCAACAGTTTATATCATCATTTGTATATTTGCATGATTTACATTAATTCACTTTTAGCCATGGTACACAGACATTTCCCAACGCGGACATTTCCCCTTGCAATTTAGGCTGGACATTTCCCCATCGAACATTTCCCTATGCTGCTTAATCAAAAAACATACATTTCCCCATGTGGAAATTTCCCCATCCATTATGTGTACGCTCCATTTAAAACCCGCCTTCGTCAAACCCGGTGATCACTCTGTAATATACAGGTCCACCACCCGCCTATCAAGGCTAATTAAAGATGAGTGGGAAAACCAGACTTCAAACAGAACGCCGATGACATGCATCAACGGATAGTAGCGAGTGGTGCAGTGATATAATATAGTTATGCAAATAAACTCCTGATCGCAAACTTGCCCAATAAACAAAAAAAATATGTTTGAAAACACAACATTATTCCATTATGATTATGTTACTACATTCATTTGTATTTTTCTTACAAGAAATCGCCCATGAAGCTAGCATTTAAGAGAGTGGATAGACACATTCCTTCCTCTTTATTCCCAACCATTGAAACTGAGGCCCGAACTATTCCGTAAAAAAGTTTTCTTTTCTTTATTGTTTTCATTCCCTATTGTTTGATTGACTGTTGG
The DNA here is from genome assembly GCA_031216915.1 of Pictodentalium vernedei. Classification (NCBI taxonomy): domain Eukaryota; kingdom Metazoa; phylum Mollusca; class Scaphopoda; order Dentaliida; family Dentaliidae; genus Pictodentalium; species Pictodentalium vernedei. Next base: position 426,708,706 of record CM062292.1, read on the forward strand.
TGTATGCTGGCCATACCCTCCTTTGGATTTGCTGTTTGTGTTTGTATGTGAGTGTGTGTGTGGCGGGGTGAATATATTTATTTTTTATTTGAGTGCATGGGGACACTCAGTGAAGCAGGTAGGTGAGGTACGGAAGTGGGATAAAAGCCTGTTTATTGAGGGTCGACCATCTCCTGTAGTGCCACCCTTGCCCACAAGCCTCGTTCTGTAAAATGTCAGTAAACACAGTGTGAAGCCAACCGAGCATGTTTTAAGGCATTTTCAGTTGCCGCATACTTTTCTTTTTTTCTCAATATGAAATATACTGTGGGTGGATGAACATGCAGGTGGGTATTCAGTAGAAGTGGGTTTAAAGGAAGATGTATGTTGCACAACAAATGAACATTATAAAAAGGAAACGTTAAAAAATTAAGATGACCAAACAGCATGGGAATATTGCCTTTTTTCCCCTGTTGTGCTTGCATTAGGCCTACTATGCTTTTTCTAGGGGATTCTTATGGTGATCATGGGTATGAATCAGTGGTGTAGCCAGGAGGATGAGGCGAGGGAGCACATGCACCCCCCCTCCCCAAAAATGCCCCCTCCCCACCCATGTTAAACAATATAGGGAACATGAGGCAAGAAATTTTAATATCTAGATATTTATACTTGTAACATGTATGAGGGGTGTCATCCCAACAAGACGAATGGCTGAAATATCCCAACAAGATGAATCCCGACAGGACAAAAACTTCTTTCTTATCAACCTACCTTACAGTTGTTTTCTACAGGCTTGCAGTACAGTGGAAGACCCTAACTGGGATAAAATACTCTCTATTTTAATCTTTCCCGAGAGATTTGGGAAAGAAAAGTGGTGGAAAAACACCAAGAAAAAATAAGCCAAAACTGTGTCGAGCGCAATCGGTGCAACCCAGTAGGGGATGCTCTTCTCTTAGTACATTTCCACGACTTCCATTAACCGCTGCGCAAGCAGTCATCAAACCATTCTTTTTTTGTCCGCTCACCTTGAAGGATGTGCGACCATTTGCTTTTTGAAATAGGGATAATTCAACTCATCGATAATGGTTTCCTGTGACTGGAATTATGGATCTGAGGATTGTATATGACAGGACTGTGTTTTATATATTCTTGTTATTATTTTCAACCACATTTTCATTATATTTTATATATTTTCCGTGTTGCGCACAAATTTCGGGTACCGTGCGGTTCAGACATAAAATTTTTCGGTTCATAAATTTTATTATTAGGCTTTCCCAAACCCAGTTTGGGAAAGACTATTGTTATTCTTCTTTTTCAAAATGTTTCTTCTCTATTTTTTTTTTTTTTTTTTTTTTTTTTTAGGCTTTCCCAAACCCAGTTTGGGAAAGACTATTGTTATTCTTCTTTTTCAAAATTTTTCTTCTCTAATTTTTTTTATTTTTTTTTTTCCTCCCTAAATTTTGTCTGTTGAACTCCTCGAAAACAAGCTGTATGATTTTGACCAAATTTAGCACACTTAGGTAATGTCATAAAATCTAGTGAAATGCGGTATCGTCATATCTGTGAAAACGCGTGTTTTCAAAATATTCTGCCAAAACCTTCAAAATTTCACCATTTTTCGAATGTCTCAGAATTGTTTACAATTATTTAGCTCACATTTTCCACACATTTAGAGCATAATATGATACACCACAATCACCACTCAGATCTTTCAACTTTAACCCCCAATGGCTAAAAATGACATGAATATAGAATTTTTCTTCAAAATTGACCAACTTCAAGGGCAAATTTCTCTAATAACAAGGTTGTTGTAACAATTATTTTGGTTTGGATAGATGCAACAATGATTGCAGAAGAAAGTTACTGTTTACTTTTTAATCTCAGATTTAACCCCCAAGCGCAATGAGGGTGAGAATAAGAGTACCGTTTGAAAATGCCAAAATTAGCCAACTTTGGTTGCTTTTTCCATCATTTTGGAAAGGGGTTAATTTCAAACACTTTTTGTGTACGTATTTATAATTGACTACTGATCATATTTGCTGTTGTAAGTTTAGTTGTAAAGTTTAACCCTGTCCCATTCTGGTTGCATAAAAGTAGGTACCGTCCAAAAAAACTCCAATTTTTTCAGAATTTGGTAAGTTTAGGTGACGATTTACTTCATTTCTAATTGCTTGAGCTCTGAATGTTTTCTATAGCTACTTGCAGCAGTCAAAGTATGAGAAATTTTGTTCTATATGTTATTAATAAAAGTTTAACCCTTGGCAGATTTGAGACTTCCCATAAGGGTACTGTCGGAATATTTGTTATTTTCACCAACTTTAAGGGCAATTTTTTTTAATTACAAGGTAGTTGTAATAATTATTTTGGTATGGCTAGGTGCAACAATGATTATGGAAGAAAGTTACAGTTTACTTCTTAATCTCAGATTTAACCCTCTAGCACAATGAGGCCGAGAATAAGAGTACCCTTTGAAAATGCCAAAATTAGCCATTTTTGGTTGCCTTTTCTATCATTTTGGAAAGGGTTAATTTCAAACACTTTTCATGTACGTATTCACAATTGACTATCGGGCATATTTGCTGTTGTTAGTTTGTTTGTAAAGTTTAACCCTATCCCATTCTGGCTGCATAAAAGTAGGTACCGTCCAAAAAAATTCCAATTTTTTCAGAATTTGGTAAATTTAGGTGGTGATTTACTCCATTTTTAATTGCTTGAGCTCTGAATGTTTTCTATAGCTGCTTGCAGCAGGCAAAGTATGACAAATTTTGTTCTATATGTTATTATTAAAAGTTTAACCCTTGGCAGATTTGAGACTTCCCATAAGGGTACTGTCAGAATAATTGTTATTTTCGCCAACGTTTGCATGCACTTGCTCAGCACTGGAGCCATATTGTATCAAAACCTTTTCCATGAGAGGATTGGGCCTTCATCCAAAAACAATTTTGCTGTTATATATTTTATTCAAAGTTTTAACCTTCACCCAGTTTTCGGGCCTTGAATCTGAGTGCCCTAAAATTGTTCATAAAATTGGCTAATTTGGAGCTCACTTTTCTTCCATTTTCGAAAGGAATATCAAAAAATGATTTACATGTTCGTATTTACAATTGCCTACCGAGCATATTTGCTGTTGTAAGTTTGGTTGTAAAGTTTAACCCTATGCTCGTTCTGTTTGCATAAAGATAGGTGCAGTCCAAAAAACTCTCGTTTTCAGAATTTGGTAAGTTTAAGTGACGATTTACTCCATTCCTAATTGATTGAGCGCTGAACGTTTTCTATGGCTGTATGCAGCAGTCATAGTATGACAACTTTTGTTTTATATGTCATTATTAAAAGTTTAACCATTGGCAGATTCGAGACTGCCCATATGGGTATGGTCGGAATAATTTTAATTTTCATAAAATCACTGAATATTGATAAGCGTGCAGTGGTAGTTTGGAATAGAATATCCGAAAATGCTTTCGAAATTCGGATTCACAGTTCAATTCCAAGAATATTTTCTGTTATAAGGTTGCTGTAAAGTTTAACGTAATCCCTGTCTCAGATGCATAATGGTAGATGCCGTAAAAAAAAAACTCATTTTTTCAGAATTTCGTAGGTTTTAGTGCCAATTTACTCCATTCCTAATTCATTGAGTGCTGAATGTTTTCTATGCCTGCATGCAGCAAGCATAGCATGACAACTTCTGTTTTATACCCGATTATCAAAAGTTTAACCCTTGGCATATTTAGGAGTTCCCATGTGGGTATAGTCGGAATAATTGTTATTTTCGTAAAATCAATCCCTGAATATATTGGTAACCGCGCAGTGGCCTTTCAGTGGTGCTACATGAAGCCGCAAATAGTTAAGGTTGAAAAGTTCATCAAATAGACAAATATAATACCTAACTCAGCCGGTGACAGGTAAATAATGAATGGAAAAGTCGTTGAATTGAGAATAAAGTAGGGACGAATCGTGCCCTCGGTTTCCACCTGATCCACGGTATTTCCACGTGGTCTCGGCACTTGACAAAGATACTAAACTGTCGGGCAGGGACAGTAGGAAACATTCTGAGAATTTCAAGTTGCTGCCTTGCATGATCGGGACATAATTGGAATATATCCGACATTGTATCTGTCGGATATATTCCAATTATGTCCCGATCACTTGACCCTGACTGTCCGCATGGGGGCACCATGATGCCGTGTACTAAGGCATACTGCACGTCGATGGTGCGCATGTCTTCAACCAATCTAACCCTGCTTATGTTGGGGAGCTGGCAGCTGCAGGTCATTGTTCGGTGGTTCTCTCTGGGTACTCTGGCTTCTTCCACCCATACAACTGTCACCGACATAATATGACCTTGGCTGTTAATGTGTCGTTAAAATCTAATAAATAAATAAATAAATAAATAAATAAATCCAGTACCAGTTTTGCTCGTACAAATATTAGTACCGTCAGACAAAATTCATTTTCGGATTAATTTCGTACTTTTCTGTACTCACCTTCCCTGAGTAAGGTTGGTATACCTTTTCAATCTCAGATTTAACCCTCAAGCACAATGAGAGTGAGAATAAGTGTACCATTTGGAAATACCCAAATTAACCAACTTTGGTTACCATCTACTATCATTTTGGAATGGGTTAATTTGAGACCCTTTGCTTTGCTCTCTGCAGAGATGTTTAATCAATAAATCCGGCTTTAGTTATGTTCTGGGACTTAATGAAACATGTGCTTTGGCCACTTAAAAATAGCACTGTCTGCAAAAAATGACTTTGAGTGAATACTCACTTGTCCAAAAACAAAAAGGAAAGATCTCTTTGAGATTTCCATAACTGCTTTCAAAAATCAATGGGGAACAAATTTTGTGTTATATGTTTTGGTGTTCCGTGTTATCCAACACCAGTTTGGCCGTACAAATATGAATACCGCCAGGAAAGAAAGCACATTTTCTCAGTGGTAGACTGTTTGACTTCTATGATAGAGATCCTGAGTTTGATCCCTATCTGGGACGACCAACGTAATGTCCTTGGGCAAGGCACTTTATCCCGGTTGCCAACATGGGGGCACGATGATGCCATGTACTAAGGTGTACACGATGATGCCATGTACTAAGGTGTTCTGCATGTCAATGATGCACATGTCTTCAACCGCTGGTACCCTGTTTCAGCGGAGCTTGAACATAATTAGAATGTTGAGCTGACAGTTGCTCATCGATGCGCGGTGGTTCTCTCTGGGTCCTCCGACTTCCCCCACCCATAAAAGTGTCACGGTCACAATTAGCCATTGTGGATAAGTATGTGACCATAAACACCAATAAATAAATACTGTCAGGGAAACCCTCTGTGAAATCCTTCTGTCAATAAATAACAAAGTAGTAATGTAATGCAAGAAATATTAACAAGCTGTTCAACATCTCTTTAATCAACTCATTTTGACTTGAACTGTACCCATCACCGTGTATACTAGCTCTCTAGATGGTTTAAACCATATCAAATAAACAATTAATTTGTGCTTGACAGTAACTCATATTACATGTATTTCATTGTATCTGAAACAGATATGTTGGAAAAATTGTGAAATCATGGAGTAGGAAGCTTACCCTCGTTTGTTGACAAATCCCACACATTCACAAACAGATAGAATGATAGAGAATAAATTAATTATTGATATTTAAGGTCACTTTCAGCATCTACAGCTATATCATGACCATAATATAGGTATTTATTCAAGTCCAGGTATTCATTGCATAGGCGTACAGGGTTATTTTTCAGGGGGGGGGGGGGGGGGATGAACCATTTTAGCCCGAAAAAGTTTAATCTCAGGTGGAAATGCCAAATGTGGGTATGGGAGGGAGGAGGGGGGGGGGGGTCTCCCTCCCATTGAGTACATGGAGAGAACCACCGAGCAATGGCAAGCAACTCACACTCCCCAACATACTAACTCCACAAAAGCAGGGTTAACAGTGGTTGAAGACAAGTACACCCTCAAAGTACCCTTAGTACACATCGCCATCCCCCCCCCTCCCCCGTGGGAAATTAAATTGGGATGAAGTGTCTTGCTCAAGGACACAATGTGGTTGCCACAGGCAGGATTCGAACCGAGGACTTCTTGGATTGCAACAATCATCTCTACCTTCTGAGCCACCGTGCTCCCGTAATATGCAGTAATAGAACTCTTTATATGTACTTGTGTGATTATAAATGAATAATATTAACGTGGATACGGTTACACTGAATCAACTTGTACAGTATAATGGTCAGTTTACTGGCTACTTCTAAGTGATGAGATAGGAAAACAACATTTTGTGTGGAAAACCAAAATGTTTTGTGGTCATTTCTGACAACTGTCCGAAATTTTCTGGCATATTGGCTGAAAAATCGGCTCCTTCCTGACTCAGGGGTGGGTTGGGGCAGTCCTTCATGAAACCCCGGCCCATACGCCCATAATTCATTTTTTCCAAAGCAGAAAGGACATCGCTTGTTTTGCTTTCTATGAAAATATTCTTTAATTATTGAAGAGCTAATTTTGTGTTAAATGTTTTGGTGTCCTGCTGTATCTCCAATATCTGTTTTAGCTGCATAAAAACTAGTAGCATCACAAAAACTTTGATTTCCACTAAATTTTCTGTTTTCAAAACTGATCGATAGTTTTGTGTACAATACAGTTTGCCTTTTCACATTAAAAAGTTGGGAAAGCCCGTAATTTGTCCAACAAATTACAATTCTCTAGTTATTATTATTATTGGAGTTAGGGACTGTATGGCCAGGATTTCTTCACTCTGTTTGGGGCTGAATTTCTGTTTTTTGGGTCCCTGTCGGCCGCCTGGGTTCAGTTGTGTTCCCTCCGATTCTTTTTCTGCCACCTTTCTCTCGTAGTTGAGGGTGTTCTTCTACTTTCTGTATCTGTTGAGTTCACCTTTTTCTTCTACTGCTCTCACCTCTGTTATGTCCCGTACGCTTCCTTTAGGGCAATGCCTTTTGCCCTCGCTTTTGGTGCGTTCTCATGGTCATTCCTCTCACACTTGTGGGGGTGGGGGTGGGGGGGGATGCTGTCATTTCGGGGCCTCCCAACACGACCACGTCTGGTGATAGTTATAACCCCTCCGGGGGGATGTGCATTTTATTTTTTTTTCTGTGGTGGATACTGCGGGAGCTGTTGAGTTGTCTGGTGAAGAGATGCCTGGTTCCGGGACTATGCTCCCTCTCCAGTCGACATCTGAGGCTGTCACTAGGGTTGTGACTCGGTTGCTGTCTACCCTTTTCCGCCAGTTTCAACAGCTCCTGTCGTATCTGCTGCTACTGCTGTTGCATCTACGTCATCGGTCCCCGTTTCAGCCGGCCTCGGCTTATCCCTGCAGGGGTCTGCAGCGATGTCTGTAGTGTGGATGTGGGGTATCGGCCTCAGCCTTCCATGACTTTAGCTCGGCGAAGTCGGAAGTGACTGCCGACCGAACCTCCTGCTGTGTCCTCTCAGCTGTTGAGCACAGCAGTTTTATCCCTGCAGGGATCTGCAGAGATGTCTGGTAGTGTAGATGTGGGGTATCGGCCTCAGCCTTCCCTGACTTCATTTCGGCGAAGTCAGACGTGGCTGCCGACCGAACCCCCTGCTGTGTCCTCTCAGCCGTTGAGCCGTTGAGCACAGCAGTTTTATCCCTGCAAGGGTCTACAGAGATGTCTGGTAGTTTAGACATGGGGTTTCTGCCTCAGCCTTTCCTGACTTCAACTTGGCGAAGTCGGAAGGGGCTGCCGGCCGAACCCTCTACTGTAGTCTCTCAGCTGTCGAGTACCGCAGTTTTTCTCATTGGATTTGGATGTTCATGGTGGGTTCACCATGAGCTCTGTGGCGTTTCCATCCATGCATTGTGGTCCCATGGCCAGTTTTGCGGGACCTATGCTTTTTGTGCAGCCTGGACTTTCTGTCCCGCAGAGGTCCGCGACAACTCTCCCAAGTTTCCGCTCAGTAGATCCTCAGGGTATGTCATACCCCAATACACATCTGCCTTCAGATGTTTCGGCTGCAGCCCGTGGCCCCGCATCGGGTGTTTTTGAGGATCGTGACCCTTTGATGGTTAAATGGGTCAGGAGTGAAGCCACTTTGTCGAACCGTCCAACACAGTCAGTGAGCTTATAAGGAGGCCCTCTCCTTGCTCACTTAGGTTCTGTCCAAGAGCCTTTTCCATTGCTTCCAGCGAGGCCATGAGTGGTTTCCAAGCACCCCCTGTGGCACCACCTCTTGAGATTGGAAACAGGCCACTTTCTGATCCCCCTGGTGTGTCTACACCATGGGAGGCGTTTGCTGGTTTGCCCATGCTGGGCTATGTGTCTTCTGACTCATGGGATGAGTCCAACATACCTGACGTTGAGAGCCAACAGTCTTCTGACTTGGGGGCAGCTCTTCCAGATCCCAAACCGTGAAACCAGCTGACAGTGTCAGCCCGGCTGCGATCATTGTTCGCATGCCTACAGCCTGTGAAGCAACCTGCTTCTTTGCACCTTCGACCATGCCTGTCAGTACAGGTGGTTGAAGCATTTACAGCTTGGGACTCTAAGCTGATTTCTTATCAACCTACTCACAATTGTTTACTACAGGCTTGCACAACAGTGGAAGTCCCTAACTCGGATAAAATACTCTCTATTTTTGTCTTTCCCAAGCAATTTGGGAAAGAAAAGTGGTGCAAAAGCACCAAGAAAAAATAAGCCAAAACTGGGTCGAGTGCAACCGGCGCAGACCCAGTACGGGACGCTCTCTCCCAAGTACAACTCCACGACTTCCGTTGCCAGTGCGCATATATCGTCACTAAAGACTCATTCTTTTTGTCATCCGCCTTGTGTCGAGATGTTTCTGCATGCTTATCAGTGTTTATCCAGCTCGTTGTTTGATGATTCCTGATTCATAGTGCATCAGTGTATCCTTTGTATTCTCAGGAACAGTTTTCTTTATATTCTCTTCAATATTATATATCCATAATGTATTTTAATTGTTCTCTCTCGAGTCGCGCGTGAATTTCGTGTGCCATGCAGTTCGGACTTATCATTTTTCACAATTATTGTTAATGCTTAATTTGCTAATTTTTCTAATTGTGTTAGAGTTAGGTGTCAGTGGGGTACCACTCCTACAGTTTTTCTTCTCTCTTTTGAGAGTAGTCATCCTGTTGTGTGGTTCCTGGTCGACCGTCTGGGGTCTTTGTTTCTGTCACCTTTCTCTCTTCTTTGGGGGTGTTCTTCTGTTTTCTGATCTCACCTTCTCTGCTCCTCTCACCTCTATCATGCCCAGGACAATTCCTTGTGGGCAATGTCTGCTGCCAAAGCATGTGGACGATTTATTCTTCTTGTTCCTCCTGTAATGGGTGTTCGGCCGAGCGGCCATGTGGTGTCTGTGGATCATGGTCATCCACTTTCTGGGCATCAGTTAACCATGTCGTTCGTTCTCGTGGCCATGCCTCCCGCTCCTGTGGGAAAGGAGAACGTGGTCGTTCGGGGGCTCCCGAGTCGACCTTGTCTGGTGAGAGTTATTCCTCCTCTGTGGGGGATGTGCAGTCTTTTCCTGTAGTGGATACTGCGGGAGCCGTTGAGTGTTCTGGTGAAGAGGTGCCTGGTTCCGGGACTACGGTCCCCTCCAGTCGACATCTGAGGCTGTCACTAGGGTTGTGACTCCTCCTTCGGAGCCGAGCAGGTGTGCTCTCTCCACTATTCCACCAGCCTCAACGACTCCTGACGTATCTACTACTACTACTGCTGGTCCGTCTGCTTCGTTGTCAGTTTCAGCCAGCCTCGGCTTTTCGCTGAAGTGGACTGCAGGAATGTCTGGTACTGTAGACATGGGATATCGGCCTCAGCCTTCCCTGACTTCAACTCGGCAAAGTTGGAAGGGGCTGCCAGCCGAACCCATCTCTGTGGTCTCTACGCCGTCGAGCACCACAGTTGTGTCTTTGGATTCGGATGTTCTTAGTGGAGACACTATGAACTCCGTGGCATTTCCGTCCACTCATTCTGGCCACTCGACCAGTTTTGGGGGACCAACGCCTTTTGTGCAGCCTGGACCTTCTGCCCCGCAGAGGTCTGCGGTGAGTCTCATGAGTTCTCGCTATATTGATCCTCGGGGTGCCTCGTACCCCTATACACGTCTGCCTTCAGATGTTTCGGCTGCCGCCTGTCGTCCCGCGTCGGGTGTTTTGGAGGATCGTGACCCTTCGCTGGTTAGAAGGTCAGAGGTGAAGCCACTTTGCCGGTTCGCTCCCCTGTTGAACCGGCCAGTACGGGCAGTGAGCTTAGGGAGGCCCTCTCCTTACTCACTCAGGTTCTATCAAAGAGCCTTCCTGTTGCTTCCAGCGAGGCAACAAGTGGTTTCCAGGTGCCTCCTATGGCGCCGCCTCCCGGGATTGGAAACAGGTCGGTTTCTGATTCCCCTGGTGTCCCGACACCATGGTGGGCATCGGCTGGTTTGCCCACGATGGGCTATGTGTCTTCCGACTCTGGGGAGGAGTCCGACATGCTTGATGTCGAGGGCCAGCAGTCTTCGGACTTGGGGGCAGCTCTTGACTTTGTGTTTGGGTTTCTGCCTGATCTCAAACCTACTAACCAGCCGACAGTGTCAGCCAGGCCGCGATCATCGGTCGCGCGCCTACAGCCTATGGAGCAACCTGCTTCTGGGAGCCTTCGACAGTGCCAGTCGGTACAGGTGGTTGAAGCTTTTTCAGCATTGGACTCCAAGCTGAATTCCAAGGCTCTGAAGCCTTCGTTCTTCACCAGGGTTGACACCTTTTTGCCTCCTGTGCGTTATCGTTCCTACGATTCTGCCAATCCGTCGGTCTGCCAGACTTTGACGGTTCTGGATCAGGACTCCACTTCCCTCGGGCTTTCCAAGCCCAAGTCTGCCGTCATTCCAATGACGACTCTGGAGTCCACGTTGGGCTTATCTAGAGAGATGCTTGGCATGCTTTCTCTCTCAGATCACGTCGTCTCAGCTTTGGCTGCTTATCTGCCTCCAGATAAGTTTGACGAGGTGCTGTCCAAGGCACTTATGCATCTTATTCACACGCATGCCAGTAACACGGCTAATCTGGAATTAATTCGAAGGGACGCTGTGCTGGACACCCGAGGCGTGCTGCTCTTCGATCTGCTTCTTTGGCAGGTCCACAACTTTTCCATGGTTTCGTGTCGACGGTCCGGGATAACGTCCCACGTCATTCCAAAGATCAGCTGCTGTTTCGTCAGCTTGATCAGCCTTCTAGGGGAGGCAAGGGCCGTTCCAAGCCTAACAAGTACCCTTCTGCTTCCTTGTGAAGCAAAAGGCTGATCCTTTTGCCGCCACCTCTACTTCTTACTCAAGGGGTAAGGGTAAAGGTCTGCAGAATCGAGAGAAGTCTCAGGTTTCTTCATTTAGTAGAGGAGGTGGTTTCTCCTCTCGCGGGCCTTGTCGGGGCTCGAAATGAAGGTCCTCACCTCGACTCGTCCCAGGTTGGAGGAAGGATAGCAGAGTTCGCAGACCATTGGGCCACCATTCACATCCGATCCGTGGGTGTTAGATGTTGTTCAGTCCGGGCTGCGAATATCCTTCCGACGGCACCCCACTCTGTCAAGGGTGCCTCTTCCAACCACAGTTCCTTCAGACGTTTTACGTCGGGAACTTTTGTCCACGGAGATTGGCAATCTCCTGGCAAAGGGGGCGATCGAGGTCGTCAAGAACATTCAGTCAGTGGGTTTCTATTCCCGCCTGTTCTTGGTGCCGAAGAAGGACGGCCGACCGGTTATCGATCTGAGTATCCTGAACCAGTCATTCATTGCTCCCAAGTTCAGACTTTCAGGTCGGTCCGCCAATCAATTCACCAGGGAGATTTCACTGCCAGCATCGACCTGCGAGACGCTTCCTTCCACGTTCCGATGCATCGGGCGCCACGGAAGTATCTCAGGTTCGCTTTTCTGGGGCGAGTTTACCAGTTCAAGGCCATGCCTTTCAGCCTCAACCTGGCTCCTTGGGCCTTCACCAGACTGATGTCGCATGTGATAGCGTTCCATCGCACACAGTCCAGGGTGACTACTTCGGCATATCTGGACGATATCCTCCAGAGGCATTCCAATGCTGCCTTACTGGAGTCGGATGTCGCCACTCTGTTGAGCTTGCTCACGTCGCTAGGATTCAGAGTCAACGAGGAGAAGTCGGACCTGGTCCCTTCTCAGTCGTTTTGTCATCTGGGGATGGCTTTCCAAACCCAATTCAATTTGGTAGTTCCCCAGGCCAAGGCTGTGATTCTCTCAGCTTTTGCTCTGACCCTGTCCCAGTCCACATCTGCGACCGCTCGGAGTTTTCTCCGGCTGATCGGTCTCTGCAGTTCGGTGACGGATCTCATTCTCCTAGGTCGGCTGCGTGTCAGACCTCTCCAACACTTTCTGCTCAGTCGTTGGAGGCCGAATGTAGATTCTCTGGATCAGGTGCTTCCGTTTCCGGAATCTCTTTATCCTCACCTTCTTCCCTGGACAGATGTTCAGTGGATTACGCAGGGTGTTCCATTGGACTTACCCACGTCCGATCACATTCTGACGGCAGATGCCAGCGATCTCGGATGGGGTGCGATGTTGGATCCTCTTGGTCTTTCCCTACATGGGATGTGGGACCAGGATCAAGCAGCTCTGAACATCAACCAGAAGGAGCTTCTTGCTCTTCTTCTGAGTTTCAGGCAGTGGATCCCTCACCTGTTGAATCGCCAGGTCCTTCTGCTGTCCGACAATTCGACAGTGGTTGCTTACATTCAGAACCAGGGCGGCACGCACTCGGTTCCGATGTATGAATTAGCTCGGGATCTTCTACTGCTCGCTCAGGATGTTCACGCCGGAGTGGTTGTTCGTCACATTCCCGGTTGTCTGAAGGTCCTAGCCAACTCCCTGTCCCGACAGGGCAGGGTTTATTTCCACCGAGTGGATGCTCCACAGGGCAGTGTTCCAGTCGCTTTGCGATCTCTGGGGACGTCCCCACATCGACCTCTTTGCGACTCATTGGAACCATCAGGTGGACACTTTCGTGTCCCCGTGTCCAGATCCTCTGGCTTTTGCTGTGGACGCTCTGTCACTCGATTGCAACGGTCTAGTCGGCTACGCCTTCCCGCCGATTCCGATTCTGCCTCGGGTTCTAGCCAAAATTCGAACCTGCAGTTGTCGAATCATTCTGATCGCTCCCCTGTCGCCTCAGCGGGTGTGGATCAATCAGCTCCGCTCGCTGATGGCGGCGGTTCCAGCACATCTCAAGCTACGTTGTGACCTTCTTTGTCAAGGTCGCCCGAGGAGGTTTCACATCAACCCGACTTCATTGTGCCTTCACGCATATCTTTTGTCAGGTCCTGTCTTCTCCGTAGAGGTTTTTCGAGACGAGCAGTGGAGTGCATTTCTTCTTCAAGGAGGCACTCCACTGGTTTAGCTTATGCAGCTAAATGGAAGGTCTTCTGTCGATGGTGTGCTGATCACTCTGTTGATTATGCAAATCCTTCAATTTCACAGATTGCAGAGTTTCTGGTATATCTGTTTGATTCTCAGGGTCTCCAGCCTGTTACCATCAAGGCTTACAGGTCCATGCTTTCAGAGACTTTTTCTTATGTGGGGAACCGTCGTATTGGCACTAATCCTTACCTCTCCAAGCTTGTTCGGCACTTTTCTTTGAAAAGGCCTCGGACTTTGCAGCTTACCCCACGATGGAATCTTTCGTGGGTGCTGCTTTGCTTGGGGGGGGGGGGGGGGGGGGGGGGGCACCGTTCGAACCTTTATCCCAGGTGGATATGCATTTTCTCACATATAAGACAACTTTTCTGATGGCGTTTGCTTCGGCCAGACGGGTTAGTGAGCTTCACACCCTCTCGGTTGACCTGGCCTTTTTTAGGAGCTCTCCCAGCAGTGTTACTTTTACCACTGATTGCTCTTTTTTGGCCAAGAATCAGTTACCACATACTACTCCTCCTCCTATCTGTATCAGGGCTCTTCCTTCTGTTGAGGGTAATCGCCCTTTGCTCTGTCCAGTCTGTGATATTCGCATTTATCTCGATCGGACCCGTTTCATACGGAAAGGCAGAAAACGTTTTTTTCTGTCTCTTATTCCGGGTCGACAGAAGATCTCTCCTCAATCCATTTCTCGATGGATTTGTCTTGCTATTCGTATGGCTTACGGTCGTTTAGCAGCTAGCGATTGTATTACCAATCGTATTTCTGCCCACGAGGTGCGGGCACTATCCACCTCTTGGGCTTATTCTAACTCCGTCAAGTTGTCGGATGTTATGCAGGCAGCCTACTGGAGAAATGCCTCTGCTTTCTCCACCTTTTATCTGTGCCAGTTGCAGGAGCAGTCGGAGGACCTTTTTGCCCAGGGTCCTCTTTCTTCTGCTCAGGCTGTTGTCTGCCATAGCCATTAGGCTTCTTGAAGGTCAGTTTCAGCCTTGTGCTGTTACTGCCCTTTTTCTGTCTGTGTGTCACACAGGCCCATATGTCTCCTTTCATTGTCTTTTACCAATGATTGCGACGTTATGGTTGATAAGCCTCGGGACCTCTTCCTTCTGCTTCACGGTTGCAGTGCACTGGGGTTATGTGTGGATTGGTTATGCGATTCCCTCCAGCCTATTGTCTATTCAGCCTGTAGTAAACAATTGTGAGTAGGTTGATAAGAAATCTAAATTTTATAGTAAATTTCCTTTCTTATTATACCTACCACAATTGTTTACATGGAGGCCCTCCCGTCTTCTTTACGGGTAAAGAATCTTTCCTGCCCGCTGATCACATAACTCTAACGTTGACAGATTCAAAAAGAATGAGTCTCTAGCGATGGTATATGCGCACTGGCAATGGAAGTCGTGGAGTTGTACTTGGGAGAGAGCGTCCCGTACTGGGTCTGCGCCGGTTGCACTGGACCCAGTTTTGGCTTATTTTTTCTTGGTGCTTTTGCACCACTTTTCTTTCCCAAATTGCTTGGGAAAGACAAAAATAAAGAGTATTTTATCCGAGTTAGGGATTTCCACTGTAGTGCAAGCCTGTAGTAAACAATTGTGGTAGGCATAATAAGAAAGGAAATTTACTATAAAATTTAGATTTCCAAGGCTATGAAGACGTCGTTCTTCATCAGGGTTGACACTTTTTCGTCTTCGGTGCGTTATCATTCCTACGATTCTGCCAATCCATCAGTCTGCTAGACTTTGACGGTCTTGGATCAGGACTCCAACTCCTATGCCGGCCATTTTTCATATGGAGACTCTAGAGTCCGTGTTGGGCTTATCGAGAGAAATGCTGGAATGCTTTCTCTTTTCGATCACGTCGTCTCTGCTTTGCTGCTTATCTGCTCCCAGATAAGTTTGACGACGGACAGGTTTTTTGTGTGTGCTGTCCAAGGCACTCATGCATCTTCTCACATGCTAACACAGCTAACTTGGAATTAGTTCGCTGGGACGCTGTGCTGGACACAAGTCGTTCCCTTCTTGAGGGGCAGCGCACTGCTCTTCGATCTGCCTCTATCGGAGGGTCCACAACTATTCCATGGTTCTATGGCGGCGGTCTGGGATGACTCCCTATGTCATTTCATAGATCAGCTGCTGCTTCTTCAGCTTGATCAACCTTTTGTTGAAGTACCCTTCTGCTTCCTCTGCGAAGTCAAGGGCTGATCCTCCTGCCATCACTTCTACTCACTCACAGGGTAAGGGTAGGCATCAGCAGTTCGTCCCAGGTTGAGGCATTCCACTCAGTCGAGAGTGTCTCTTCTAACACAAGTCCCTTTCAACGTTACACATCGGGAACTTTTAATCACGGAGATAGGCAATCTCCAGTCAAAGGTAGCGATCGAGGTCATCAAGAACATTCTTTCAGTGGGATTTTATTCCCGCCTGTTCTTGGTGCCGAAGAAGGATGGCTGACTCCGACAGGTTATCGATCTGAGTATCCTGACCCAGTCTGTCATTGCTCCTGCGGTCAACATGGAGGCTTTTAGGTTGTTCGCCGCTCCATTCCCTAGTGAGTTTTCCAGTTCAGGACCATGCCCTTCGGCCTCGACCTGGATCCTTGGGCCTTCACCTGTCTGATGTCGCATGTGTTATTCTTACATCGCACACATTTCAGGGTGTCTTCTTCGGCATATCTAGTCGATATTCTCCAGAGGCATTCCAATGCTGCCTTTCTGTAGTCAGATGTTGACACACTGTTGAGGCTGGTCATGTCCCTAGGGTTCAGAGTTAATGAGGAGAAGTCGGACCTGGTCCCTTCTGCATTGTTTTGTCATCTGGGATGGGCTTTCGTACTCGGCTGGATATGGTGACGGATTCCCAGGCAAGGGCTCTGATTTTCTCTGCCTTTTACCCTGACTCTGTCCCAGTCCACGTCCGCAACAGCTCGGAGTCTTCCCCGGTTGCTCGGTATCTACCGTTCGGTGATGGATCTCATTCCTCTTTCTGCTTTCTGCTCAGTCATTGGAGGCCGAATGACGATACTCTGGATCTGGCGCTTCAGTTTCCGGAGTCTCTTCCTCGTCACTGTCTCCCCTGACAGATTTCAGTGGATTATGCAGGGAGTTCCGCTGGACTTCCCCATGTCTGATCGTGTTCTGACGGCAGTCGCCAGCGATCTCGGATGGGGTGTGACATTGGATCCTCTAGGTC
The DNA here is from genome assembly GCA_031216915.1 of Pictodentalium vernedei. NCBI lineage: Eukaryota > Metazoa > Mollusca > Scaphopoda > Dentaliida > Dentaliidae > Pictodentalium > Pictodentalium vernedei. Next base: position 426,725,276 of record CM062292.1, read on the forward strand.
TTTTCCTTCCCGGGTCATAGGACCAGGATCCAGCAGCTCTTCACGTCAACCAGAAGGAGCCTCTTGCTCTTCTTCTGAGTTTCCGGCAGTGGATCCCCGCCTTTTGAATTGTCAGGTCCTTCTGTTGTCCTACAATTCGACAGTGGTCATTGACATTTGGAACCAGGGCGGTATGCACTATGTTCCCATGTACGAATTGGTTGGGGATCTTCTACTGCTCGCTCAGGATGTCAATGCCGGAGTGGTGGTTCGTCACACTCCCGGTCATCTGAACATCTTAGCCGACTCCCTGTCCTGACGTGGAAGGTTCTTTTCCACCGAGTGGATGCTCCACATGGCAGTGTTCCAGTCTCTTTGCAATCTCTGGGGTCATCTCTTTGCAACTCGTTGGAACCATCAGGTGGACACTTTCGTGTCCCCATGTCCAGATGCTCTGGCTTTCGCCATTGACGCTTTCTCTACCCTTTGGAATGGTCTTGTCTGCTACGCCTTCCTGTCGGTTCCGATTCTGCCTCAGGTTCTAGCCCAGATACAAACCTGCAGTTGTCAGTCATTTCGATCGCACCTCTGTCTCCTCAGTGGGTTGTGGATCAAACTGTTCTGCTCTCTGTTAGCAGCGGTTCCGGCACGTCTCCCTCTACATCACGACCTTCTTTGCCACGGTTGCCCAAGGAGGTTGCACGTCGTCCCGACTTCATTGTGCCTTAACGCATGTCTTTTGTCAGGTCCTGTCTCCTCCGTAGCATTTTTTTCGAGACGAGCAGTGGAGTTGCTTTTCTTCTTCAAGGAGGCACTCCACTGGTTTAGCCTATGCAGCTAAGTGGAAGGTCTTCTGTCGATGGTGTGCGGATCACTCTGTTGCTTCTGTCACTCCGCAGATCAAAAAGATTGCAGAGTTTCTGGTATATGTTTGATTCTGGGGGTCTCCAGAAAATGGTACAGGTCCATGCTTCGGAGACCTTTTCGTATGTGGGACAGTGTCGTATCGGCACTCATCCTTTCCTCTCCAAGTTTGTTTGGCACTTTTCCTTGAAAAGGCCTTGGACTTTGCAGCTTTCTCCAAGATGGAATCTTTCTTGCATGCTGCTCTGCTTGGGGGTGGGGTGGGGGGGCGGGCATTTGTGCCTTTATTCCAGGTGGATATGCGGTTTCTCTGATGGCTTTTGCCTCAGCCAGACAGGTTAGTGAGCTTCACGCCTTCTCGGTTGACCCGGCCTTTTTCTGGAGCTCTCCCACGAGTGTTATGTTTACCAGTGATTGCTCCTTTCAGGCCAAGAATCAGATACCGGAAACTACTCTGCCTCCTCATTGTATCAAGACTCTTCCTTCTGTTGAGGGTAAACACCCTTTGCTCTGTTTATTTGGAAGGGTAGGATCGATTTTCTGTCTCTTATTCCTGGTCGACAGAAGATCTCTCCTGAATCCATTTCTCGATGGATTTGTGTTGCTATTCGTGCAGCTTCTGCTCGTCTAGCGACTGGCGATTGTATAACCAATCATTTTTCTGCCATGAGGTGCATGCATTGTCTACCTCTTGGGGCTCTGTCATGTTGTCGGATGTTATGCTGGCAGCCTACTGGAGAAATGCTACTTTCTCCACTTATCTGCAACAGTTGGCAGAGGACCTTTGTTCTACGGGCCCTCTTTCTTCTGCTCAGGCTGTTGTCTATCCCAGCCATTCAGCTTCTTTCAAGGTCAGTCCCAGCTCTGTGCTGTTAGTGCCCTTTCTGTCTGTGTGTCGCACATCACCATACACCTCATCTCTCATTGTCTTTTACTAATGTTTGTGATGCTATGGTTTGATAGGCCTCTGTCAACGGTTCCAGTGCTATTGAGTTCTGTGTGGGTTGGTTATGTGATTCCCTCCATCCTATTGTCTATTCAGCCTGTAGTAAACAATTGTAAGGTAGGTTGATAAGAAATCTAAATTTTATAGTAAATTTCCTTTCTTATTATACCTACTGCAATTGTTTACATGGAGGCCCTCCCGTCTTCTTATTCAGGTAAGAATCCTTCCTCCCTGCTGATCACATAACTCCTATGTTGGCGGACTCAAAATAATGGTTTGATGACCGTTTGCGCACTGGTTAATGGAAGTCATAGAATTGTACTAAGAGAAGAGTGTCCCCTACTGGGTGTGCGCCGATGGCACTCTGCCCAGTTTTGGCTCATTTTTCCCTGGTGTTTTTCCACCACTTTTTTTTCCCAAATCTCTTGGGAAAGATTAAAATAGAGAGTATTTTATCCGAGTTAGGGTCTTCCACTGTAGTGCAATCCTGTAGTAAACAATTGCAGTAGGTATAACAAAAAAGGAAATTTACTATAAAATTTAGATTTTTTCATTAACTGCAGTGGTAATTCCTGAAAGGAGATTTATAAAGTGTATGATTACGCTCTTTTGGGGGTGGTTATTTCACATGTTTCAGTAGTTGCTGAGCAGTTATTATTAATATTTTTATTTTTCATCTCTTGATCGCCCACATTCACTGTCTGACTTGAGCAAGAATTTATTTCTGCAGTGAGTTCATTTGGTGTATCCTTAAGTCTTACTTTGTCAGGCAACCATGTTGTATCCTTGGGCAAGACACTTCGCCCCCTGCCCATAAATATACCAGAGAGGGCATTTTCCTAAATCTAAGCAAGATATTCGAGACTAAGCAAGTCTGACTGGGCCACCGTGCCCCTGTCAGCAAAGCTCTACCTTCCACAACTCACTGTCTGGCCCGGCACCGCCGGCTGACTAACAAATGAGTATTCCAACACGTCAAACGCGCCGGTAGGCGACACACACGACGTCAAATGGAACGACAGTCTCACCTCACCACACAGGCTGACAAGGCTAGCACACATATTATCAATCTGTCAAATTACGCTCTCAGTACACATGAGAAAATTGTACTGGGGAAGGGGTTAAATTTAATATACGCTATTGCCATGCAATGGCCCACAACCCTGCACTGAGCAGATCAGCGTTACAATTAAAATTTTGAACCCTCAGCCCACCAAGGGTTGATATGAAGTCAATCTATGGTAACCACACATTCACACGCACCGTAGGTGTGCTTTATTAAGTTGTGTCCACGGGCTACTGCCCAATTACAAACAGAATCATAACACCAACCACACCTACCCTCCTTCCAGATGAGGGTGGTGTCACAATTCTTTTTGCATGATAGGTGTCTAGAGCCTACGTGGGCCTACCACGCATGAGCTAACGGTAACAACCGGCTCAACATGACGGGCCACCAGTGCCCCTCTTGCCTTGCACCTCTGTCAGATGTTCTCCTTAAAGCTTGCAGGCGAACTGAGTTGCTGCTATGTCCTTTACTCATCATACTTCTGAGCTTTTGGGCCCCCCTCGACAGAGAGCTACAAAAGAGGCGGATTCAGTGCATCCTGTTCACTGCTTTTTGTTCCCAACGAAGGTTACCCCAACAGCTTCCGCCACATGTCCTTGATTTCAGACACACAGTGTTCTGAATCTGTACACCGAGACACAACTTATGTCTGAACATCCGCACCACAGCTGCGTGAACACTATTATCATCGTGCCAATCCTTGTCACTTCTTGACACCAGTGACTACAACCATAATGGACCTACCATACCTTGGTTGAACCCTCCCCTCCCCCCCCCAAAAAAAAAACAAAAAAAACACCAAGCCTTTCCGCACTGTCACATGACATGCTGCTCGTCTTTGACTCAGAGCCCTAGTGAGCCACTGACAATTTTTTTAAAAAAACGCACACCGAATTGGACGCCCATCGCCGTCCATGGTACCTCCGCATACCACTTATGACCCAGTGTGCCAATATCTGACCACAACTCTGCACCAAATTTCACATACACCCCTCCCAGAGGCACAGGGTCGTTTACAGGATATGTCGACCTTACGTGCAGGATATCCACTGCTTCTCACACCTACCTGTATTAACCATCTGGCAATAATTTAATAACTCATTGTTTTTACTGCCATCCTCTATTGGGGAACATTCCTGCCATGAAAACAGTGTTGATTTAATCCAATCTATGACTGTCACATGGTAATTACTTTATGATATTCCTGTACAAACACTTCAGTTCCACCTTAATCTGTACAACCTGTACCTGGTATTCGACAATTGTCTAACAAAAACAATACAATCAAGTTACAAAGACACACCTTCAGTCTCAGCCAATCATTGCATTGTGTATTCGTTCCAGCGACCAACCACAGCATCTCCTGACATCACGTGCTCACCAGCAGGTGCTCTTGCAACATCCCGACATTCATTTTCAATTATACTGTGATTGACTTCAGTTCGTTAATTAGCAGCCATTTTGAAACGTTTTCACAACAATACAAAATCCGGGATTCACCAATTTGTGACATTTTACATATTGTTTCTACCACTGCACTCTGCGGCACAACTGTATATACTCTTTTCCTACACAGGTAGTTATTCCGGCCTAACACTTTGCTTTCGTTATTCTCGTTTCCATTTTCTTTAATTTTGTGTTATTTTTTATTCGATCGTGTTGACTGCTGACCCGGCTATTGCGACCCACTTGAGTGTCACCCCCAACACTGTCGCATTTATACTTCACACGATGTTTTCCACCTTCCTGGTGGATTATACACGGGTGACCCACACCCTTTGTACATCGACCCACAACGCTAAAAGGATACCTTCCTGAAAGCATTCTCGAGCTGACATTCTTAGCTCTTAGCGCTCGGATTGGTACTCAACAATTATCACAATTCCACTTTCCTGGTGAAGTATAAACCGGTGAACTGCACCAGTTCTTACGTCGACCCACAACGTTCAAAGGATACTTTCCCAAAAGCATTATTAAGCTGACACTTTCAGCTCTTGGAGCTTGGATTGGTATCCAATAATTATCACAAATTGGACTCCAACACTTCCCACACAGCTGGCTACCAAAGCTACAGCTCTCCATTGTGTTTTCATGGTTCTCAGATAACCACAATATCAACACAATAAAGTCGCAACACTTCCCGACTTTCACACTCACAGCTGCTTTACCTAAGTCGCTATCACTATAAATCCTGTCCACCAGGTTCACACTTCGGACAACCGGAGAGACTCCCACCCACCCTGGCCACCCTGGGTTGGGTTTGTAACAGTTCCACTGAAATAATCAGATCTCTGTATTTGTTTGTTTGATAAGGTTGTACAGGCCGAAACCTTAGTTACACTTTGCGGAAGTTAATTCCGGACAAACACCAATAGAGGTCCACCTCACCTATCAATTTTTCTACCTCAACTCCACAATGGAGTCGTTACAACCTGAAACGCACCGTAAGCTCTGACTACAACTCAATAATACTCGAAGTCTCATGTTTCGGGAAGCTGATGCACACCACAAGCACCGCATTTACCAAGAATGCAACTCACAAAAGGTCGTGCCTGCAGATCTTCTCAATACCATAAATACTGATTTACGCCGTACTGTAGACGGCCTGCTTAAATTTGAGAATGATATATCGTCGGACGTCGACGAGCTTGCTCGCCAAACCACTCAGCGTTTGACACAATGTCTTCACACACAATACGGGAAGCGCATCTCAGACCTAGAAGTCAAGATATCTGAGTACCTCAATAACCCGCTCCCTCCTAATATCATAGAGCAACACCAGCCTGTCTTTCTTGAGCTCTTCCATAACACTATCTCACACTTCTCCGGTGTCGACCTTACCAAATATCGGCTAACAAACGCCCAACGTTATAAAGAAACTATGGCCGCAGCTGTTCCAGCCCCCAACCAGGGCTTTGATGCAGTAGCAGCTGCCTCCGTATCCCCCCCGAACACATGGGGGACCGCAATCCACTCACCGAGTGGACATTCCTCTCATCGATCAAAGATACGCCTCCCGAAGCGTATTCATCAAGCAATTATATCAATGGACACTCACCCCACCTCCGCTGATTCACCTCTGAGCGCACCCAAGCAAAACAATCAACTTACAAAGACACACCTTCAGTCTCAGCCAATCATTGCATTGTGTATTCGTTCCAGCTACCAACCACAGCATCTCCTGACATCACGTGCTCACCAGCAGGTGCTCTTGCAGCATCCCGACATTCATTTTCAATTATACTGTGATTGACTTCAGTTCGTTAATTAGCAGCCATTTTGAAACGTTTTCACAACAATACAAAATCCGGGATTCACCAATTTGTGACATTTTACATATTGATTCTACCACTGCACTCTGCGGCACAACTGTATATACACCTTTTCCTACACAGGTAGTTATTCCGGCCTAACACTTTGCTTTCGTTATTCTCGTTTCCATTTTCTTTAATTTTGTGTTATTTTTTATTCGATCGTGTTGACTGCTGACCCGGCTATTGCGACCCACTTGAGTGTCACCCCCAACACTGTCGCATTTATACTACACACGATGTTTTCCACCTTCCTGGTGGATTATACACGGGTGACCCACACCCTTTGTACATCGACCCACAACGCTAAAAGGATACCTTCCTGAAAGCATTCTCGAGCTGACATTCTTAGCTCTTAGCGCTCGGATTGGTACTCAACAATTATCACAATTCCACTTTCCTGGTGAAGTATAAACCGGTGAACTGCACCAGTTCTTACGTCGACCCACAACGTTCAAAGGATACTTTCCCAAAAGCATTATTAAGCTGACACTTTCAGCTCTTGGAGCTTGGATTGGTATCCAATAATTATCACAAATTGGACTCCAACACTTCCCACACAGCTGGCTACCAAAGCTACAGCTCTCCATTGTGTTTTCATGGTTCTCAGATAACCACAATATCAACACAATAAAGTCGCAACACTTCCCGACTTTCACACTCACAGCTGCTTTACCTAAGTCGCTATCACTATAAATCCTGTCCACCAGGTTCACACTTCGGACAACCGGAGAGACTCCCACCCACCCTGGGTTGGGTTTGTAACAGTTCCACTGAAATAATCAGATCTCTGTATTTGTTTGTTTGATAAGGTTGTACAGGCCGAAACCTTAGTTACACTTTGCGGAAGTTAATTCCGGACAAACACCAATAGAGGTCCACCTCACCTATCAATTTTTCTACCTCAACTCCACAATGGAGTCGTTACAACCTGAAACGCACCGTAAGCTCTGACTACAACTCAATAATACTCGAAGTCTCATGTTTCGGGAAGCTGATGCACACCACAAGCACCGCATTTACCAAGAATGCAACTCACAAAAGGTCGTGCCTGCAGATCTTCTCAATACCATAAATACTGATTTACGCCGTACTGTAGACGGCCTGCTTAAATTTGAGAATGATATATCGTCGGACGTCGACGAGCTTGCTCGCCAAACCACTCAGCGTTTGACACAATGTCTTCACACACAATACGGGAAGCGCATCTCAGACCTAGAAGTCAAGATATCTGAGTACCTCAATAACCCGCTCCCTCCTAATATCATAGAGCAACACCAGCCTGTCTTTCTTGAGCTCTTCCATAACACTATCTCACACTTCTCCGGTGTCGACCTTACCAAATATCGGCTAACAAACGCCCAGCGTTATAAAGAAACTATGGCCGCAGCTGTTCCAGCCCCCAACCAGGGCTTTGATGCAGTAGCAGCTGCCTCCGTATCCCCCCCGAACACATGGGGGACCGCAATCCACTCACCGAGTGGACATTCCTCTCATCGATCAAAGATACGCCTCCCGAAGCGTATTCATCAAGCAATTATATCAATGGACACTCACCCCACCTCCGCTGATTCACCTCTGAGCGCACCCAAGCAAAACAATCAACTTACAAAGACACACCTTCAGTCTCAGCCAATCATTGCATTGTGTATTCGTTCCAGCTACCAACCACAGCATCTCCTGACATCACGTGCTCACCAGCAGGTGCTCTTGCAGCATCCCGACATTCATTTTCAATTATACTGTGATTGACATCAGTTCGTTAATTAGCAGCCATTTTGAAACGTTTTCACAACAATACAAAATCCGGGATTCACCAATTTGTGACATTTTACATATTGATTCTACCACTGCACTCTGCGGCACAACTGTATATACACCTTTTCCTACACAGGTAGTTATTCCGGCCTAACACTTTGCTTTCGTTATTCTCATTTCCATTTTCTTTAATTTTGTGTTATTTTTTATTCGATCGTGTTGACTGCCGACCCGGCTATTGCGACCCACTCGAGTGTCACCCCCAACACTGTTGCATTTATACTTCACACGATGTTTTCCACCTTCCTGGTGGATTATACACGGGTGACCCACACCCTTTGTACATCGACCCACAACGCTAAAAGGATACCTTCCTGAAAGCATTCTCGAGCTAACATTCTTAGCTCTTAGCGCTCGGATTGGTACTCAACAATTATCACAATTCCACCTTCCTGGTGAAGTATAAACCGGTGACATGCACCAGTTCTTAGGTCGACCCACAACGTTCAAAGAATACCTTCTCAAAAGCATTATTAAGCTGACACTTTCAGCTCTTGGAACTTGGATTGGTATCCAATAATTATCACAAATTGGGCTCCAACACTTCCCACACAGCTGGCTACCAAAGCTACAGCTCTCCATTGTGTTTTCATGGTTCTCAGATAACCACAATATCAACACAATAAAGTCGCAACACTTCCCGACTTTCACACTCACAGCTACTTTACCTAAGTCGCTATCACTATAAATCCTGTCCACCAGGTTCACACTTCGGACAACCGGAGAGACTCCAACCCACCCTGGGTTGGATTTGTAACAGTTCCACTGAAATAAACAGATCTCTGTATTTGTTTGTTTGATAAGGTTGTACACGCCGAAACCTTAGTTACACTTTGCGGAAGTTAATTCCGGACAAATACCAATAGAGATCCACCTCACCTATCTATTTTTCTACCTCAACTCCACAATGGAGTCGTTACAACCTGAAACACACTGTAAGCTCCGACTACAACTCAATAATACTCGAAGGCTCATGTTTCGGGAAGCTGATGCACACCACAAGCACCGCATTTACCAAGAATGCAACTCATAAAATGTCGTGCCAGCAGATCTTCTCAATACCATAAATACTGGTTTATGCCGTACTGTTGACGGCCTGCTCAAATTTGAGAATGATATATCGTCGGACAACGACGAGCTTCCTCGCCAAACCACTCAGCATTTGACATAATGTCTACAGACACAATACGGGAAGCACATATCAGACCTAGAACTCGAGATATCTGAGTACCTCAATAACCTGCTAACTCCTAATATCATTGAGCAGCACCAGCCTGTCTTTATTGAGCTCTTCCATAACACTATCTCACGCTTCTCCGGCGTCGACCTTACCCAATATCGGCTAACAAACGCCCAGCGTTATAAAGAAACTATGGCCGCAGCTGTTCCAGCCCCCAACCAGGGCTTTGACGCAGTAGCAGCTGCCTCTGTATCCCCCTGAACACGCAGGGGACTGCAATCCACTCACCAAGTGGACATTCCTCTCATCAATCAAGGATACGCTTCCCGAAGCATACTCTTCAAGCAATTATATCAATGGACACTCACCCCACCTCCGCTGATTCACCTCTGAGCGCACCCAAGCGTCAGAGATTAGGAATGACCAACACTCCTCCCCCAAGCTCAACGCCTTGGGGTAGTACACGTCAAGCGCCTGAGGCTCTTCTTAAGGCTGCCTCCTCTCTCAGGTGTCAAGAGCCAACGTGGGCCTACCACGCACGAGCTAACGGTAACAACCGGCTCAACATGACAGGCTACCAGTGCCCCTCTTGCCTTACACCTCTGTCAGACGTTCTCCTTAAAGCTTGCAGGCGAACTGAGTTGCTCCTATGTCATTTACTCATCATACTTCTGGGCTTTTGGGCCCCCCTCGACAGAGAGCTACAAAAGAGGTGGATTCAGTGCATCCTGTGCACTGCGTTTTGTTCCCAACGAAGGTTACCCCAAAAGCTTCCGCCACATGTCCTCGGTTTCAGACACACAGTGTCCTGATTCTGTACACTGAGACACACCTTACGTCTGAACATCCGCAGCACAGCTGCGTGAACACTATTATCATCAAGCCAATCCTTGACACTTCTTCATACCAGTGGCTACAACCATAACAGACCTACCATACCTTGGAACCCCCCCCCCCCCAAAAGAAACAAAACAAAAAAAAAACACCAAGCCTTTCTGCACTGTCACATGACATGCTGCTCGTCTTTGACTCGGAGCACTAGTGGGCCACTGACAATTTTTTCAAAATAACACACACTGAGTTGGACGCCCATCGCCGTCCATGGTACCTCCGCATACCACCTATGACCCAGTGTACCAATATCTTACAACTTGGCACCAAATGTCATATAGACCCCACCCAGGGGCGCAGGGTCGTTTACAGGATATGTCTACCTTACACGCAGTATATCCACTGCTCCTCACACTTACCCGTATTAACCATCTGGCAATAATTTAATCACTCATTGTTTTTACTGCCTTTCTCTATTGGGGAATATTCCTGCCATGAAAACAGTGTTGATTTAATCCAATCTATGACTGTCACATGGTAATTACTTTATGACATTCCTGTACAAACACTTCGGTTCCACCTTAATCTGTACAACCTGTACCTGGTATTCGACAATTGTCTAACAAAAACAAAACAATCAACTTACAAAGACACACCTCCAGTCTCAGCCAATCACTGCATTGTGTATTCATTCCAACGACCAATCACAACGTCTCCTCACATCACGTGCTCACCAGCAGGTGCTCTTGCACCATCTAGACATTCATTTCAATTATACTGTGATTGACTTCAGTTTGTTAATTAGCAGCCATTTTGAAACGTTTTCACACAATACAAAATCCGGGATTCACCAATTTGTGACATTTTACATATTTTTTCTACCACTGCACTCTGCGGCACAACTGTATATACATCTTTTCCTACACAGGTAGTTATTCCGACCCAACACTTTGCTTTCGTTACTCTCGTTTCCATTTTTTTTAATTTTGTGTTATTTTTTATTCGATCGTGTTGACTGCCGATCCGGCTATTGCGACCCACTCACGTGTCACCCTGACACTGTCACATTTATACTTCACACAATCCTTTCCACCTTCCTGGTGGATTATACACGGGTGAGCCACACCCTTTGTACATCGACCCACAACGCTAAAAGGATACCTTCCTGAAAGCATTCTCGGGCTAACATTCTTAGCTCTTAGCTCTCGGATTGGTACTCAACAATTATCCCAATTCCACCTTCCTGGTGAAGTATAAACCAGTGACCTGCACCAGTTGTTACATCGATCCATGATGTTCAAAGGATACCTTCCCAAAAGCATTATTAAGCTGATACTTTCAGCTCTTGGAGCTTGGATTGGTATCCAATAATTATCACAAATTGGGCTCCAACACTTCCCACACAGCTGGCTACCAAGCTACAGCTCCATTGTGTTTTCATGGTTCTCAGATAACCACAATATCAACACAATAAAGTCGCAACACTTCCCGACTTTCACACTCACAGCTGCTTTACCTAAGTCGCTATCACTATTAATCCTGTCCACCAGGTTCACACTTCGGACAACCGGAGAGACTCCCACCCACCCTGGGTTGGGTTTGTAACAGTACCTCTGAAATAAACAGATCTCTGTATTTGTTTGTTTGATAAGGTCGTACAGGCTGAAACCTTGGTTACACTTTGCGGAAGTTAATTCCGGACAAATACCAATAGAGGTCCACCTCACCTATCAATTTTTCTACCTCAACTCCACAATGGAGTCGTTACAACCTGAAACGCACCGTAAGCTCTGACTACAACTCAATAATACTCGAAGTCTCATGTTTCGGGAAGCTGATGCACACCACAAGCACCGCATTTACCAAGAATGCAACTCACAAAAGGTCGTGCCTGCAGATCTTCTCAATACCATAAATACTGATTTACGCCGTACTGTAGACGGCCTGCTTAAATTTGAGAATGATATATCATCGGACGTCGACGAGCTTGCTCGCCAAACCACTCAGCGTTTGACACAATGTCTTCACACACAATACGGGAAGCGCATCTCAGACCTAGAAGTCAAGATATCTGAGTACCTCAATAACCCGCTCCCTCCTAATATCATAGAGCAACACCAGCCTGTCTTTCTTGAGCTCTTCCATAACACTATCTCACACTTCTCCGGCGTCGACCTTACCAAATATCGGCTAACAAACGCCCAGCGTTATAAAGAAACTATGGCCGCAGCTGTTCCAGCCCCCAACCAGGGCTTTGATGCAGTAGCAGCTGCCTCCGTATCCCCCCCGAACACATGGGGGACCGCAATCCACTCACCGAGTGGACATTCCTCTCATCGATCAAAGATACGCCTCCCGAAGCGTACTCATCAAGCAATTATATCAATGCACACTCACCCCACCTCCGCTGATTCACCTCTGAGCGCACCCAAGCGTCGGAGATTAGGAATGACCAACATTCCTCCTCCCAGCTCAACGCCTCAGGGTAGTACATGTCACGCGCCTGAGGCTCTTCTTAAGTCTACCTCCTCTGTCAGTCCCATGACACGACATGGTGCCACGGCACAGGTGACCACTGCAGTGGTACTCAGTACACTCATGACCTCTTGTAGTGGCTCACTACCATGGTCACAGGTCACCTTGCCGGTTGAAAATCGGCCCCTCAGCTCTTGTACTGATTACAAGCCCAATGGCAATACTGCAACCATGACCTGTACTACCATGGACATACAACCTGTATTAACCACCACTGAATCAGCTGGCACCGAGCCACTGAACACCAATCAATCCACCGACAGGTCCACCTGTCCCTTGATGTCGGACTCCAACCCTCCGCCGCCGGACGATGACATAGATTCCAGCATTGGCACCATTAGTTTTCCTACTAATTCCTCCTCAGAGAGCATACAGTTCACCTACAGTCCTTCTGATGAGCAGGGACCCTCATCCCCTTCTACTGAACACAGTGCATCGGATGCAGGCCTCTCCCTTCTACTTGTGGCCAAATCGGATGACTCTTCCCACCCTTGTTCTTCACGCACACAAGCCATGGCCAAGCCATGCATGGATAACATTGATCCGGGCAAAATACCAATGTTTATCTCTGCACTCACAGAATTTGCCCATAAATATACCAGAGAGGGCATTTTACTAAATCTAAGCAAGATAGCTGAGACGAAACAAGCCTGACTAGGCCACGGTGCCCCTGTCAGCAAAGCTCAACCTTCCACAACTCACTGTCCGGCCCGGCACCACCAGCCGACTAACAAACAAGTATTCCAAGACGTCAAACGTGCCGGTAGGTGACACACACAACGTCAAATGGAATGACAGTCTCACCTCACCGCACAGGCTGACAAGACTAGCACACATATTACCAATCTGTCAAATTACTCTCTCAGTACACATGAGAAAATTGTACTGGGGAAGGGGTTAAATTTAATATACGCTATTGCCATGCCATGGCCCACAACCCTGCACCAAGCAGATCAGCGTTACAATTAAAATTTTGAACCCTCAGCCCACCAAGGGTTGATATGAAGTCAATCGATGGTAACCACATATTCATACCCACCGTTGGTGTGCTTTATTAAGTTGTGTCCACGGGCTACCACCCAATGACAAACGGAATCATAACATCAACCACACCTACCCTCCTTCCAGATGAGGGTGGTGTCACAATTTTTTCTGCACGACACGTGTCAAGAGCCTACGTTGGCCTACCATGCACGAGCTAACGGTAACAACCGGTTCAACATGATGGGCTACCAGTGCCCCTCTTGCCTTATGCCTCTGTCAGACGTTCTACTTAAAGCTTGCGGGTGAACTGAGTTGCTGCTATGTCCTTTACTCATCATACTTCTGGGCTTTTGGGCCCCCCTCGACAGAGAGCTACAAAAGAGGCGGATTCAGTGCATCCTGTGCACTGCCTTTTGTTCCCAACAAAGGTTACCCCAAGAGCTTTCGCCACATGTCCTCGGTTTCAGACACACAGTGTCCTGATTCTGTACACCGAGACACACCTTACGTCTGAACATCCGCACCACAGCTGCGTGAACACTATTATCATCGTTCCAATCCTTGACACTTCTTCATACCAGTCGCTACAACCACAACGGACCTACCATACCTTGGTAAACCCCCCCAACCCCCCCCCCCCCAAAAAAAAACACCAAGCCTTTCCGCACTGTCACATGACATGCTGCTCGTCTTTGACTCGGAACCCTAGTGGGCCACTGACACTTTTTTCAAAATACCGCACACCGAATTGGACGCCCATCGCCATCCATGGTACCTCAGTGTACCACTTATGACCCAGTGTGCCAATACCTGACCACAACTCGGCACCATATATCATATACACCCCGCCCAGGGGCGCAGGGTCGTTTACAGGATATGTCGACCTTACGTGCAGGATATCCGCTGCTCCTCACACCTACCCATATTAACCATCTGGCAATAATTTAATAACTCTTTGTTTTTACTGTCATTCTCTATTGGAGAACCATTTTTGCCATCAAAACAGTGTTGATTTAATCCAATCTATGACTGTCACATTGTAATTATTTTATGACATTCCTGTACAAACACTTCGGTTCCACCTTAATTTGTACAACCTGCACCTGGTATTCGACAATTGTCTAACAAAAACAAAACAATCAACTTACAAAGACACACCTCCAGTCTCAGCCAATCACTGCATCGTGTATTCATTCCAGCAACCAATCACAGCATCTCCTGACATCACATGCTCACCAGCAGATGCTCTTTCACCATCCCGACATTCATTTTCAATTATACTGTGATTGATTTCAGTTCGTTAATTAGCAGCCATTTTGAAACGTTTTCACAACAATACAAAATCCGGGATTCACCAATTTGTGACATTTTACATATTGTTTCTACCACTGCACTCTGCGGCACAACTGTATATACACCTTTTCCTACACAGGTAGTTATTCCGACCCAACACTTTGCTTTCGTTATTCTCGTTTCCATTTTATTTAATTTTGTGTCATTTTTTATTTGATAGTGTTGACTGCCGATCCGGCTATTGTGACCCACTCACGTGTCACCCTGACTCTGTCGCATTTATACTTCACACGATCCTTTCCACCTTCCTGGTGGATTATACACGGGTGACCCACACCCTTTGTACGTCGACCCACAATGCTAAAAGGATACCTTCCTGAAAGCATTCTGGAGCTAACATTCTTAGCTCTTAGCACTCGGATTGGTACTCAACAATTATCACAATTCCACCTTCCTGGTGAAGTATAAACAGGTGACCTGCACCAGTTGTTACGTCGACTCACGACGTTCAAAGGATACCTTCTCAAAAGCATTATCAAGCTGACACTTTCAGCTCTTGGAGCTTGGATTGGTATCCAATAATTATCACAAATTGGGCTCTAGCACTTCCCACACAGCTGGCTACCAAAGCTACAGCTCTCCATTGTGTTTTCATGGTTCTCAGATAACCACAATATCAACACAATAAAGTCGCAACACTTCCCGACTTTCACACTCACAGCTGCTTTACCTAAGTCGCTATCACTATTAATCCTGTCCACCTGGTTCACACTTCGGACAACCGGAGAGACTCCCACCCACTCTGGGCTGGGTTTGTAACAGTACCACTGAAATAAACAGATCTCTGTATTTGTTTGTTTGATAAGGTCGTACAGGCCGAAACCTTGGTTACACTTTGCGGAAGTTAATTCTGGACAAATACCAATAGAGGTCCACCTCACCTATCTATTTTTCTACCTCAACTCCACAATGGAGTCATTACAACCTAAAACACACCGCAAGCTCCGACTACAACTCAATAATACTCGGAGGCTCATGTTTCGGGAAGCTGATGCACACCACAAGCACCGCATTTACCAAGAATGCAACTCACAAAATGCCGTGCCAGCAGATCTTCTCAATACCATAAATACTGATTTACGCCATACTGTCGATGGCCTGCTCAAATTTGAGAAAGATATATCGTCGGACATCGACGAGCTTGCTCGCCAAACCACTCAGCATTTGACACAATGTCTACAAACCCCATACGGGAAGCGCATCTCAGACCTACAAGTCGAGATATCTGAGTACCTCAATAACCCGCTCCCTCCTAATATCATTGAGCAGGACCAGCCTGTCTTTCTTGAGATCTTCCATAACACTATCTCATGCTTCTCCGGCGTCGACCTTACCAAATATCAGCAAACAAATGCCCAGAGTTATAAAGAAACTATGGCCGCAGCTGTTCCAGCCCCCAACTAGGGCTTTGATGCAGTAGCAGCTGCCTCCATATCCCCCAAACACACTCACCGAGTGGACATTCCTCTCTATCAATCAAGAATACGCCTCCCGAAGCGTACTCATCAAGTAATTATATCAATGGACACTTACCCCACCTCCGCTGATTCACCTCTGAGCGCACCCAAGCGTCAGAGATTAGGAATGACCAACATTCCTCCCCCCCCCCGCCAGCTCAACGCCTCGGGGTAGTACACGTCAAGCGCCTGAGGCTCTTCTTAAGGCTACCTCCTCTGCCAGTCCCATGACAGGACATGGTGCCACGGCACAGGTGACACCACAGCTGTACTCAGTTCACTCATGACCCCTTGTAGTGGCTCACTACCATGGTCACAGGTCACCTTTCCAGTAGAAGATTGGCCCCTCAGCTCTTGTACTGATTACAAGCCCAATGGCAATACCGCAATCATGGCCTGTACTACCACAAACATACAACCTGTATTAACCACCACCAAATCAGCTGGCCCCGAGCCACTGAACATCATTCTATCCACCGACAGGTCCACCTGTCCCTTGGTGTCGGACTCCAACCCTCCGCTGTCGGAGGATGACATAGATTCCAGCATTGGCACCATTAGTTGTCCTACTAATACCTCCTCAGAGAGCATACAGTTCACTTACAGGACTTCTGATGAGCAGGGACCCTCGTCCCCTTCCGCTGAACACAGCGCGTCGGATGCAGGCCTCTCCCTTCTACTTGTGGCCAAATCGGATGACTTTTCCCATCCTTGTTCTTCACGCACACAAGCCATGCATGGATAACATTGATCCGGGCAAAATACCAATGTTTACCTCTGCACTCACAGAATTTGCACATAAATATACCAGAGAGGGCATTTTACTATATCTAAGCAAGATAGCCGAGACTAAACAAGCCTGACTAGGCCACCGTGCCCCTGTCAGCAAAGCTCAACCTTCCACAACTCACTGTCCGGCCCGGCACCATCGGCCGACTAACAAACAAGTATTCCAACACATCAAATGCACCGGTAGCTGACACACACAACGTCAAATGGAACGACAGTCTCACCTCACCGCACAGGCTGCCATGGCTAGTACACATATTACCAATCTGTCAAATTACGCTCTCAGTACACATGAGAAAATTGTACTGGGGAAGGGGTTAAATTTAATATACGCTATTGCCATGCAATGGCTCACAACCCTGCACCAAGCAGATCAGTGTTACAATTAAAATTTTGAACCCTCAGCCCACCAAGGGTTGATATGAAGTCAATCTATGGTTACCAGACATTCACACCCACCGTAGGTGTGCTTTATTAAATTGTGTCCACGGGCTACCCACCCAATTACAAACAGAATCATAACACCAACCACACCTACCCTCCTTCCAGATGAGGGTGGTGTCACAATTCTTTTTGCACAACAGGTGTCAAGAACCTATGTGGGCCTACCACGCACAAGCTAACGGTAACAACCGACTCAACATGACGGGCTACCAGTGCCCCTCTTGCCTTACACCTCTGTCAGATGTTCTACTTAAAGCTTGCGGGCGAACTGAGTTGCTGCTATGTCCTTTACTCACCAGCTGAGTCTGGGTCATTGGTCAGTATAAAAAATATATAAATTACTATAAATTTTTTAACTTTTCGAGGGTCGACCATCTCCTGTAGTGCAACCCTTGCCCACGAGCCTCATTCTGTAAAATGTCAGTATACTCGGTGTGAAGCCAACTGGGCATGTTTTAAGGCATTTTCAATTGCCACATACTTTTAATTTTTTCTCAATATGAAATACACTGTGGGTCGATGAGCATGCAGGTGGGTATACAGTAGAAGTGGGTTTAAAGAAAGAGGTTGTTGCACAACAAATAAACATTATAAAAAGGAAACGTTAAAAAATTAAGATGTCCAAACAGCATGGGAATATTGCCTTTTTTTCCCTGTAGTGCTTGCAGTAGGCCTACTATGCTTTTTCTGGGGAATTCTTATGGTGATTATGGGTATGAATCAGTGGCGTAGCCAGGAGGATGGTTCGAGGGAGTGCATGCACCCTCCCCTCCCCCCTCCCACAAATAAATGGACCCCATGTTAACCAATATAGGGAACATGAGGCATGAAATTGTAATATCTGGATATTTATACATGTAAGATGTATGAGGGGTGTCATCCCAACAAGACGAATCCCAACAGGACATAAACTTCTTTTTTCATTAACTACAGTGGTAATTCCTGAAAAGAGATTCATAAAGTGTATGATTACGTTCTTTTGGGGGTGGTTATTTCACATGTTTCAGTAGTTGCTGAACAGTTATCATTAATATTTTTATTTTTCAGCTCTTGATTGCCCACATTCACTGTCTGACTTGAGCAAGAGTTTATGTCTGCAGTGAGTTCATTTGTTGTATCCTTAAGTCTTACTTTGTTCAGGCGGGGGGCACGGTGGCATTGTATACTAAGGTGTACTGCACGTCGAAGGTGCACTTATCTTCAACCAATGCTAACTCTGCATGTGTGGAGTTAGTATGTTGGGGAGCTGACAGTTGCTCGCCATTGCTTAGTGGTTCTCTCCGGGTAGTCTGGCTTCCTCCACCCTTAAAACTGTTGCAGTCTTGATTAGCCATTGTGCAGAAATGTGTGACCTTAAACACCATTAAATAACTTACTTTGTCAATACTTTGTGTTCGTGAAATATATGTCACAATTTATTCGGATTCTATTTGGTGGTAATGTGGCATAATTATTGATGCCTTATTGATGCCTTTCGCAACTTATAAATTATGGACACAAACAGACAGAGTCAAGGAAATTGTGTTTTTTTGTTCTTCGTGGATTTCAAAATTATTCCCCGAGGAAGGCATCTTGCCCTGTCCAATGAGGGTGGGAGGGGGGCACTACCTCTCGTGCTAGCCCCCATTTCGCTGCTACGTGGCTTGGACAATGTTGCGCATCATATTCTGTATGCCCCTGATGCAGATGCAAAAGGCATGAGCGATGATAGGTGGTTTGGTTCGAGGGAGCCCCCCATTCAATTGCACTTACCCCTGCTCCCACCACGGTATGGCTGACCTAAAAAGGATTTTAGGTGCATTTTGGTGGTTTGGAGGGATTGTTGGGTCTATTTTGGGCAATTCTATGAATTGGGGACTACTCTTCTACAAAGGAACATATCCTCCGAACATACCCTATCCTATAAGAAGCCTTTGGGTAACATAGCACCCACATGCTATCATAGAAACCAAGATGGCTGCCTCCAGTATACAAAATGGACTACGGAAACAGGCATCACCCTAACAACACATGCTGCGCATGTGCACTTACACCAAGTATCACTATGGGGATGACGTCACAACATGGCCACTCACAAGGGTTACCATGACAGCACATTTTAAATTGGATGTGACTATAATGAATTTTCATTCCAGGTGGATATGTGTTTTGTCACATACAAGACGGCTTTTTTGATGGCATTTGCTTCAGCCAGAAGGGTTAGTGAGGTTCACGCCCTCTCGGATGATCCAGCCTTTTTCAGGAGCTCCGCCAACAGGGTTAATTTTACCACTGATTGCCCTTTCTGGCCAAGAATCAGATGCCAGAAACTACTCCACCTCCTATCAGCACATCCAGCATGTGTCGATGTGCTAGTGCACAATGTATCACATTGTGCCTTTTCACATAAGCGCATATCTGCACATCCAGCATGTGCTTTTGTGCTGCATGTAATGTGTACAATAGAAGATAAACGCGTCTAGGGATGTCAGAAAGAACATAACAGCTTGTAGATACATAGGTAGAAACTGAGAATTTACTGAGAAATCAGATCCATGTAAACAATTATGTCTTTTTTTGTGATAATTCTACAAAGTGAATATGAATTCTGTGGATATCTGAACCAGAAAAACTACTCTAGTTCGGTCGAACTTTCCCCGGGCCCCACCATGGTATGGCGTTCCAAAAAAGGATTTTAGGTGCATTCTGGTGGTTTGGAGGGATTGTCAGTATATTTGGATAATTCTACGAATCGGGGACTACTCTTGTACAAAAGAACATATCCTCTGAACATTCCCCTATCCTATAAGAAGCCTTTGGGTAACATAACCATAGAAACCAAGATGGCAGCCTCCAGTATACAAAATGGACTACGGAAACACATATCACCCTAACAACACGTGCTATGCATGCATAGTTACTCCACGTATCACTATCTGGATGATGTCACAACATGTCCACTCACACGGGTTATCATGACAACACAACATGATGGAACTGGGTCATGTGACTATGATGTCACATGAGATCTGGCAAATGTGGGGTGAAACATATGAGATATACTATCATTAAAGGTCATCTCTATCTTGCGTGGCTTGGGCTTAAGCAACAACTCTATTATCACACCCTCTAAGAAAAACAGATCGCGTCGTGGCCCAGAGAGCCAGGCGTCAGAAACAATGGACAATTAAAGTAGCAATGAACGTAACAAAAGAAATTTTGCCAACAAATCATGTCACACGACCTCGTCATAGTAACATCATACATATCAACACTGATAAATCACAAACAGATCAGGATTTCTTAAACATCTTCCTATTAAATATACAATCATTAAGGAATAAAACATTCACCATAAATGACTTGATCACAGATAACAATAGCGATTTATTTTTCTTAACGGAAACATGGCTGAAATCATCTGGAGATGAGGTCTTTATACAGGAAGCCACACCTCAGGACTATAAGTTATTCTCCTCCCCGAGACATACTGGAAAAGGTGGCGGAATTGGCCTCATATATAAGGATATATACAATACCACACCCTCTGTTCTTACAGAATTTAGATCTTTTGAAGCTTCTGTATTCCACCTAGAGGTAGCTGGCGAATCACTAACATTTGTGTGCATCTACCGACCCCCACCAAACAAGAAGAACAAACTGACACCGGCTTTGTTCACATCTGAATTTGTAGACCTTCTCGACCAGTTCATATTTAAAACCAGTCATCTGTTTATATTGGGTGACATAAACCTGCATTTTCATTCCGATACAGATACCCATGTCCAAACCATCAAATCCACATTAAATGACTACAACATGCAACAAGTTATTTCAGTACCAACATACCGCCACCTACATACACTTGATTGGTTAATCATAAGAGAGGATGAGTCTGACATTGCAGGACTCACAGTAACTGATAACTGTGTGTCTGACCACCATCTAATCTCATTTAACTGTAAAATATCAAAACTTGTGTTGCCAAAACGGAAAATGTCCACCAGAAATATTAAAGAAATTGTCAAGGATGACTTTTCATTTGCCATGAGAACTTCTCTTGCTATTATCACTTGTGATAATCACAGTGTCGACAAGTACAATGAGTGTCTTTGTCAGCTCTTAGACGTGCATGCACCTCTACGCACTCTCACTATAAGCAGTTGACCTTCAGCGCCATGGATCATGCCGGAGATAAAATCTGCTAAACAACAGCGCCGCCGGGCTGAATGGCAATGGAGGAAATCTAAACTAACTATCCACCACCAGATGTATCTTCAACACCATCAGCATGTCAACCAGCTGATTAAAGATGCCAAAACCCTTTACTATAACGACAAAATCACAAACTGTCCAACAAAGGAGCTATTTTTAATCACAAACAGTCTGTCTGGAAAAGCTAAAACATCCGTCCTTCCCAACAACATCACACTGTCAGATCTACCAGACAAGTTCGGTTCATATTTCAGCGAGAAGGTGTCCAAAATAAGACTTCAACTGGACCGCACGAACAATGAACCCTAGTTTACAGAATTTACAGGAAACCCCTTTGTATCATTTAAACCGGTATCATGTGACACTGTTCGCAGGGTCATTCTGTCATCTCCATCTAAATCATGTCCACTTGACCCAAAACCTACCAGCCTTCTTCGTGAACATATTGATGATCTTATAGAACCAACCACAAATATTATTAACACTTCTCTTTTGCAGGGTACTGTGGCAATTGTTACACCTTTACTAAAAAAGGCCAACCTTGACCCCAATAATCTTAAGAACTACCGACCAGTCTCCAATCTGCCATTCCTGTCAAAGATTGCAGAGAAAATCGTACTCCAACAATTAAAGGACCACCTCTCCACGAATCAACTTACTGAGACGTTTCAGTCTGCATATAGGAGCAATCACAGCACAGAAACTGCATTGCTCGTATTGTGACGGATCTCCTAAATGCTGCTGATAGTGGCAAGATCTCCATCTTGTCACTGTTAGACCTGTCAGCCGCATTTGACACCCTTGACCATGACATCTTAAACGCCTCTATATCACCTTCGGCTTGTCAGGAATGGTACTGGACTGGTTTAAGTCTTACCTGTCTGACAGAACCCAGTCTGTTCACATTGGTGAAGCCCACTCAAAAAGCAGCTTACTCATGTATGGTGTCCCACAGGGCTCCGTTTTGGGACCTGTACTGTATTGCATGTATACACAGCCCATTGGTGGTGTAATATCAAAGCAAGATCTGAGCTATAATATGTATGCTGACAATACTCAAATCTACTCCCCATCCTTACCCAGGCAGTTAACACAAACGGCAACAGACATCGAAACCCGCATAGAGTCCGTCAAACACTGGATGGAAACAAACAAATTAAAATTAAATGATGACAAGACCGAGATCATTCTAATTTCTACCGATGCAAAAATTAAGAACACCAGCCTCGACCATCTCTGCATTTGCGGCACCAACATTGGTTTTTCGAAAACAGCCAAAAACCTAGGTGTTTATCTAGACTGACCTAAGTCAAGAACATCAGGAAACGTTTGTTTCTTGAATTGAGAAGGATTTCCCATCTCCGACCTTATCTTACTCAGGAGGCCGCGAAAAAGCTGGTTAGTTCCTTCATCCTATCTAGGTTGGACTATTGCAGTTCGCTTCTGAGCGGTCTACTGATAGAAAAGATAAATAGTTTGCAACGCATTCAAAACAACGCCGCTAGACTTGTCCTACGCAAGCCAAGGTGTGACCATATAACACCGATGTTAAGAACCCTTCAGTGGCTACCAGTACAGGCACGGATTGAGTACAAGATTGCATCCTTATGCTACCGTAGCCTTTATTCAACCTTGCCACCCTATCTATCATGCCTCTTACATAATTACACCCTGCCTCGTCACTTAAGGTCCCAAGACCTGAACCTGCTCACCGTACCCAGGTTTAAACTAAAAAAATTTGGTCAGAGAGCATTCACATTCTACGGCCCATACATTTGGAACTCACTTCCTCATTCAGTCAGGAGAGCCAAATCATATAATATTTTCAAAACCGAGCTTAAAACATATCTTTTCAAGAAATACTTACTTGATAACCCATCAGTTTTAGAATGAACATTTGTGCACATGACGTGTGTTTCATTGAATGTGTGTGAGAGCTTAGTGAGTAAATGGTCTGGAATTGTAAAGCGCTTAGAGCCTTTTTCAGGGATTAAACGCTTGATAAATGTACTATATTATTATTACTATATTATTATATACGACTCCTGACTCTGATCATTGGGAAGCTCTCTCAGAGAGCTTAACAAGGGTCAGGTGCAGGTATTAATGGTCTGGGTTAGAATGGTTAACAGGCTTGTATACAATCACCATAGATGACGAAAATAGTTTTAGACAAAAGTGGGAAAGTGCTTGAGAATTCTCTGTACATGTCCTTGAAAGTCCAGTATTTTTTTCTTCCAGAGGTACATGAACCCTGTCAGTAGGAACTATGATGACCTGTCATCCATCAGCATGAAATTTCCTTGTTGGTTCCTCATAGTTTTTCTTGACTAGCAAGTAGGGGTATGCACAGATGTACACCCTTTGTGAGACTATGCACCTTGTAATTCAGTTATAATGTCACAAAACGTGCTTAAATGGTGATTTATATCAAAAATGTCAAAATGTATGCTTTGCACCATCCAAAGGAACATTCCTGCAGTTTGCACAGGCCTGTGATGCAGGAAATTACAAAACATGTTGCAAACAAGATCCATTTTTTACTATCAGTTTTCTTAAATATTGAATGCTTTTTATTACAAATATGAAAGATGAATGTCGCATGGCAAAGTAAAGTCTAATCCTGAATGGTTTTACTGATTGAACCAACAGGCCCAACTCAGATGGAAACATCAATCAGTCTTTCTCTCATGTCTGACTTGTTGGGAGCTACATTCATTTTAAGTCGTCAGAATTTAATTACAAAATGTATTTATCAATAGGTTTTTTTGAAAAACTGATTGGTGAGGACCCATAGACAACTAACTGTAACAGAAGAAATCAAGATTAAGGATATGTTTCAGTGAGCTATTCCGGTTTACTTGGTTTATTGTGAGCATGCGTAGACACACAGAATAAAAACCAGGTCGTTTTATTGAGCAGTTTGTATTCTGGTTTATCATTCTGGATTAAACCAACTAAACCTCCTGGAGAGCAGGGTTATCTTGTTTATCATTCTATTCTTGACATGCGCATTGGAGTGCACATAAAAGTTATAGGCCCTGCACAACCACAATAAAAAATATTCTGATTTTGTGTGTCAGTTAAGAAATAAACAATGCCGCGTTCATGAAAAAGCAATAAATAAAGAGAGAGAGAAACGATAAAAAAGTTAATAATGTTTATTTTGACCACAAAAGCGGCTTTGCAAAAACACTCGATTCTCAACTGAAAGAGTGTTTTTCTATCGGAAAAATTTGTTTGCAACTTTCAGAAGACCCTTTTTGGTCATTTTATTTCTATGGTAGCAGTAAAGCAATTTCTGACACTATCATTGGAAAGTGTCTTATCACTCTTATGCGGGCCTTTTCAAAGATGGTTTTCAAAGATTGTTTAAAAATGAAAGCAGGGATATGTTTCCCTCACTTTGGATATCGCACCTCCTAAAAATGCGTCCCTGCTTCACGTTTCCTAGCGATATCACGCCAAGGTTTATGTGGAATAGTATTCTCATTAAACATATCATGCCATTGGGATTTCTAAACCACAGTTTAGGTTTACACGGAATAGTAAACCAAGTAAACCAGAATAGTTCACTGAAACATCCCCTAAGAAAACATAATGCCTCTGAATGAAATACACATGCAATTGTTTACAGAGTTATGTCCCTTTTCATGTAACTTATCAATTGCATTCAGGTTTGGATTTGAATCACCAGTTCAGACTAAACATGCACTAAATTTCAATGAATTTTAAGAGTTATACCAGTTTTCATGCTGTCCATCCCTATATCTGTCCATTCAGATTGTCATGTAAGTGTTTTAACTAACAATCATGATTTATTTATTTATTGGTGTTTGAGGTCACATACTTCTGCACAATGGCTAATCATGACCATGACAGTATATTGATAAAGATGTTTATGTCAGATACATGACACCTGCACACAAAAAATCTTTAATAACTAAACAGTTCCATTCCCTTCCTTCCCCCCCCCCCCCCCCGCCCCCACCCACCCCTAACACACTGGAATAGATTTAACAATCATGTTCCAATAAGGCATCATTAAAGGCTAAAATCGAAAAAATATTAGAATGGCTATTTTCTTGAAATAAAGTTCCCATGCTCCATAGGGAGGGGGTGGTGGAAAATGCTCCAGATTCACATTTGTTCAAATTGAGCACCTGTGTTAATATTTGGGCTCCCTATGGTAGCGCGAATTTTGACTTAGTGCTATATGAGGAAATGTCTTTAGAAATCTTCTTCTTCAGATTTACGAGTCAGAATGCTTTCATATTTGGTGTATAACATCTCTAGGAGGGTCAGATTCAAGTCAAATCAGGTCTCTGGGTTAATATTTGGGCTTCCTTTGGTAGCCTAAATTTTAACTTAGTGCATATGGGGATAATCTTTAAAAATATTCTTCTTCAGATCCACCGGTCAGAATGCTTTCATATCTGGTATAGAACATCTGTATGGGAGGGGGGGCAGATTGAAGTTTGTTCAAATCCAATCCCTGGGTTAATATTTGGGCCTCCTATGGTAGCCATAATTTTAACTTGGTGCAATATGGGTGGTAATCGTTAAAAATCTGCTAGGCGGTGTTCTTGTTTTATAATGTTTAGCTGATGGTTGGAAATGTTTTTATTTTTGTTCTCGCAAATATAAATGTGCTACATTGTTGTTATGATGTTTGAAACTTGTACAAAAATTGAAGGATACATGTTTTTTACCTTCTGAATGTAATTTTATGTTTTATAACTTAATGACACAACAGTATGAAGCTTCTTAATTTTTCTTGTAACAATTGAATGTACATTGTAAAGCTTTGTTTTGCTACCCTTTATCTAACATGACTAGACTATGACACTTGTAGGGGTATTTCTTGCCTTAAAATCATAGCCCCGCACACATGAATGAGCATTTTAAATGGAGTTGTGGGAGGGGGATGGGGGGAACATATGCTCTGATGTCTTGAAGTCAAGAATTGAAAAAAACAATAGTAAAATTTGAAAAGCGACTTTTGTAAAAATACAGGGCACTATATTCAATTAACAGGAGTATTCCGTCAAGTCAAGATATAATAGACTAAATGCTTATATTGGATGTACCAAGGATAAATATGTCTTTAAACATGTGGAATTCAGTGGTTGTAAAAGTAATTCCTGAACACATTACAAAAATTTTATTTGATTAACAGGAGTTTACTCTATAACCCACATGTATTTAACAGGTCAAATTTGCACTGAAGGTATGGTAAATGGTATGGTGATTGAAAGTGATATGCAATTAACGGGGTCATTCAGTTAAGAGATATCCAGTTTAGTGGGCTCTTGTGCTGGTTGGATACTGAGATGGATGTTAAATTAGGTGAAGGGTTCATGGTGTTTTTCTGACTGAATTTGATGTTTTGTCTTCCAACACTAAATATATTGCCTTTGCTGACTAGAGATGCACGATGAAATTTAGATATTGAAAAATATTCCGGACATTAGTGTAAACAACAGAAAATTATGCAAAATTCCAGACAAGAATAATATGTAACGGATGTTTTTGTGGAGTACTGGAGTATGGTGAAATAATTGTGCTGTTTTTTTCAGGTTCCTGTGAATGGTTCAGGGCCAAAGACAAAGTCCAATTCTACAGGCACCTGCGAAACTTGGCAGAACAATTATTTTTCAAAAAAATATATAATCTGTAGAGTATATATATTAGCGGAAAAAAGTAAATGTGGTAAATATTTCAAATGTGTTATGGATGATTATTTCACTATTTGGATTTTGATGTTATTTTTTCATTACTGATTAATTTTTTATGAGTTTTGTTGTCTTAACACAGTCGGTGTTTGCATGGATAATGTTCAAATGTGGGTACCCTATGCCATTTCCTGATCAAAATCAATAGCGGGTGTGCCCACTCCAAGCTTCAGTAGCTGCTCTAACTTTCCTTACCATTGACCCCATCAAATTGTTTATGGTCCTTTGTGGGATGTTATTCCACAACGTAAGAAGGGCTTTCGTGAGCTGAGCGATGTTGTTTTGGGACATTGATGCATTTGTAACGCATGCATCAGAATATTGCTCACCTCAACGTCAGTAGCAACCTTGTCATCCATTTGACCTGTAAAGCATGAACTAAGACTCGTCAGTAAATAACAAGCGTCTCCATGGGCCAAGTGAAACTGATTTGGGGCATATGCCCGCAGTCATTGCAATCGACGTTCCCATTACCTGGTTGAAAGTGTCGACTGACATAGGAACGCTGTGGTCTTAAATTGAACTCCCGCAACTGATTCCTAACTGTTCTTGAACATAATCGATAGCCATGAGTGCCTACAACCTGACTCTGCATCTCCGTCACCTCCTGAAATTGGTTACGAAGATGTGAGAGACATATACCTCAATCTTGATGTGGCGACAT
This sequence comes from Pictodentalium vernedei, assembly GCA_031216915.1. Classification (NCBI taxonomy): domain Eukaryota; kingdom Metazoa; phylum Mollusca; class Scaphopoda; order Dentaliida; family Dentaliidae; genus Pictodentalium; species Pictodentalium vernedei. The sequence goes on from CM062292.1 coordinate 426,753,429, forward strand.
AATGCACGGATGTCTGCTCCTGGGACAGTGAGCTAATGTTTCTGTGGCTCCGAGACACCCAACTAAATGAGCTATCGTTGACTCATGGACCCCAAGTTGCTGGGCGATGAGATGTTGCGATTGGCCCTGTATATTTAGAGCAGTAGCCCTACCCTATCAACTTCGAACATTTGTGGCATTTTGCTTTTCAATCAAGTTGAAATGAAATGTGCAATTGATGTGTACTGTGCAAATCTTTGATTTGGTATGGTTTTCAAGTCCATTGCATGTGGGAGTGCCCTGAATACACACTTTGTCAGAAAAACTTTTGAAAGCATGCAGCATCATGGATGACCGAATTTTAACCAAAGACTCGAGACAGAAAAGTGAGGTAGCTATGTGTCAAATTTTACTACATTTGGCCTATGGATAATAAAATTATTTTACCAAAACTGAATTTGCGTTTCTTTTTTCTGTGAGTATATTCTACTTCACAGCACCGTCTTGTTAACTAACATCAATAAAATTCTCTTTTAAATTGTCGGTCACAAGTGAAACTACACTTTTTGACTGAAAGTCAGGGCGAGGTATTCTCACCATTTATTCTCCGTCATCATGTATCCATTGTGGCACGTTAAGTTGTCTTTGAGTATTCTCCTCCAAAACCATTGGGTCAATTCAAGTGAAAGTTTGTGTAAGTGATGGTCTCCAAGGGGCATTGCATTTTTTCTCAAACAAATGCGGTGGCCCCAATGGGAAGGGGGTGGAGGAAAATTACCCCAAATTTTGTTTAAATCTTCTTAAGAACCAGTGTGTACAATGACTTGATATTTGGTATGGAGCTTCCTTTTGAGGTTTAGAATCAATTTGTTCAAACGAAGTTTGTGGTGCAATAGCTGCCTTTGTAATGGGAGGGGCAAGATTTTTGGCCCTTTGCAACTTGTGGATAAATTTGAAGACTACAAGTACTTTCCCTTCTGAATATAATGTTATGTTTTATTACTTTTCAATGACACAACATATGAAGCTTGTTAATTTTTCTTGTAACAGTTTACTGTACATTGTAAAGGTTGTTGTGTTACCCATCATCTGACATGACTAGACAATAACACCTGCAAAGATATTTCTTACCTCCAGAACATAGACTGCACACATGAATAAGATTTTCCAAGGAGTGGGGTGAAGGGGATGGGGGAACATGTGCTGTGAAGCCTTGAAGTCAAAATTGAAAAATCAATAGCAAAATTTGTAAAGCGATTTTTGTAAAATACAGTGCACACAATGAATGAAAAATATTCAGTTAACAAGAGTATTCTGTCAAGTCATGATATAATGGACCAAATGCTTATATTGGATGCACAGAAAGGACAAATATGTCTTTAAACATGTTGAATTCAGTGGTTGTAAAAGTAATTCTTCAAGAGATCACAAGAATTTTATGCAATTGACAGGAGTTTACTCTATAACCCATATGTATTTAACAAGTCAAATTATCACTGAAGGTATGATGATTGAAAGTGATGTGCAATTAACAGGGTCATTCAGTTAAGAAATATCCAATTAAGTGGGCTCTAGTGCTGGATTGATATGGATGTTATGTTCGGTAAAGGGTGCATGGTGTTTTTCGGACTAGCTAAATTTGATGTTTTGCCTTCCATCACATGAATATATTGCTTTTGCTGACTACAGATGGGCGATATACTGTAAATACCATTCAATATCAGTATCAAACCAATATTGATTTACTGTAATCAGGGAATCTCAATAAACCAAAAATTTTGATCCTGAAAAATATTGCCGACATTAGTGCAAACAACAGAAAATTTTGCAAAATTCCAGACAAGGAGAGTCCCATGGACTTTGTATATTTTTATACTGTACCAATTACCCAGACTTAGTTGCTGGTGCTAATTCTTAAAAATCTAGGGCCAAACACAAATTTTGCCCCCCAATCCCCAAAATTTGCATCTAAAACCAAAAGAAATCATGTCCTAAAGGACCTCCATACTTTGCCCCCTCTGCGCATGCGCAGTGTCAAGGACGTTCCGAAATTGGCGCCAATCACCATTCTTTGTTTGGCCCTTCATCAGTTAACATCTCACTGATCTTTGTGCTTGCAAATCTCAGTTTAAATGATGCCAGACACATAAATATTGGAGAAATGGTGATTCTAAGGAGGATAGAGAAGGAGGAGAGGAAAAAGGAGTGACAGAAAATAATCAGGGCTGTAACTTAAAATTTTGTTATAAAATTATGTTAAGTTGCCTATTTTCGAGGCATGGGCCTGTTGTTGTCATTCTTACTTTGAAGTTGCACTGCTTATTCAGTGTTTCCTCTCTCCTTATCCGGTAAGTCCCCCCTTGCTATTCTCCCATGCTTTTGGCATATTTTTGAGTAAGATTACTCCTAAAATTTCTTGGGAGAATTAGCTTGGTTACAGAATGAATTCTGTTATTTTCCCCATGTTTACGTTTTCACCCATGGGTGTTTAGACGTTGTGTTCTGCATCTACCATCTGATGTTCTGCAGATTCTTCTCTGGAAGTCTCTGTTTTGCATCAGATAGTGTGTAATTTTGATAACTGATTTCGGGCCAGTATTGTCAGTGCCTGGAGTCATGTTTTCTGGTGTTTATACACTTCTTGTTTACATTGGCAACAGTCTCTTTTGAGGGGGGCTTTTTGCCTTTGGAGTAGTTTATCTCACTACAAGATACATTATTATTATCCGTAAGTGTTGCAATAATTATTTAAAATAATTTTAAAATTTTTGACCACACTTACCCTTGGGATCCATTGGGGCTCAACGTTACTTTTCAAAAACTTGGGCTTCACTGAAAAAATATTTTTCAAAACTTTTGAATTTCATTTGCTTTTTTCAATATTAATGGATCATGTTATTATGTATCTTTGTGTTTAGAGGTTTGTGCGAGTACTAGGACTTGTTGTTGTCTTTTCACAATGAAAGGACATTGTTCAAATTGTAATGGGAAGAAATCTTCCTCTGACTTTCATGATCATTGTATTAATTGTAGTCAGTGTACTCGCACTAACTCCTGTTCAATATGTCAATATTGGGATGACAAACATTGGAAACGTGTGTCACGGTATGTTGTTAGTGGAGAAAGGGCTATGCCGGTCCTTTCTCCGCAGGGTCACTCTAGTCTGTCAGTTTCCATTTCCGAGGAACAAGAACAGGGTGATGTTTCCATGTTATCTTCCAAGAGTGCGCTTCCGTCGTCACAATTGAATGAAGAGTTAGCGGCAAAAGTGCTCATGGAGATACGACAGTTGCCTAAGAGGTCCCTAGTAGGATCGACGGCGCTGTCGTCTGCTAGCTTGCCCGATGTAGCGTCCATTCACCGAATGGTTCGGCAGCCGGGTTCGTCCGTTGCGGTCCAGGAGGAAATGTTGGGTGATGCGAGCACTATAAATATACTAGGTGCACACCCAGTGACGGCAGATGTTAGGTGAGATCAGAGGAAGCCTTCTAGTCCGGTTCCTAGCTCGTACAGGTCCAGCCAGGCCACGAGCGAGAGAGGCCCCTCTCTCGTACAACAACATCAGGGACCTGATGTTGTGGTACAAAATGTGTCGCAAGCGGAGCACACGTCCGTCGCTCGGGACGCTCCGTTGTTTAGGCAGTCCGCGGAGATTGCGCAGACTTCCTCATCCTCTCACCAGCGCACACGACCGCACCTTGGCTACGTGACCGCGGAGATTCTACCAGCTTCGCCGATAAGGGATTCTTCGGCGACCAGGTCATGCCATCCGGTAGCCAGGGACATGAGGCTGGTAGACTCCGGACGTTCGCATAGGAAGAGTATGCGGGAGTCAGTTGATGCGGAGGTTCCCGCGGCGAAGCAGCGAAAGACCGCCACTCTGCAGGCCTCGATGACGGACGTGCTTGCTCAGATAGCACAGCTTATCGCAGCATCCCAGCAGCCGACAGAATCGGTGGCGGATCGGGAATTATCCGACGGCGCTGGGTCGGTACGCTCCGCCGAAGCATCGGGTGCGGACGACCGGGAGCATCGTGAGGTCCGACCGGATGGTGAAAGGGATACGGATGACTTAGAGCTATCCCTTTCGGAACAACATAAAGCTGCCGTGGATTTTATCCGGCACTTCCTTCCTCACGTTGTTCCGTCGGGCCAGACTGCTGCGGTTCCGGACAAGAGAATAATAGCGTCATTGGACACTGAATTCTTTGAGCGGTTCAGAGACATTGTCCCTGAGTTTCTGTCTCAGTCCAATAATGTCACAAGAACATTTGAATTATTGAACGATGCTATATTCAAGCTTGCTTCCAAAACAGGCAAAGCTGGTTTCTTGTCCTCCTATGCTCTTAACCTGCCTTTCATTAATGCAAGGAATAAATTCGATACGACAGGACAGGGTATTCCGAGAGTTCCTCTGCGTCTTGACGACAAGGCGGAAGACTTAGAATTGTCGTTACCGTCGTCTATGTCCGTTTCAACCGCGGTGTTGGATACGACAATCACGTCTAACAGGGCCAGTTTAGACGCTTTATCTTACGCAGACCACCTTACAAAGGCGTTATCACTGCATCTTCAAGGGAAAGAATTCCAGGATATACAATCCTCATTAAGACTTCTTTCAAGGGCAGTGGCTTATTCCACGTATAACTCCGCCCTTTCAGTGGCAAACCTGGAGTTGGTTAGACGTGACGCAGCCTTAGCTACATCCACACGCGTGGATAGTAAGGTGAAGAACTCTCCCAGAGTCGCTTCGGTCTCCGGAGAACTTCTATTCGACGGCAAGCTTTCTGCAATCTACGATAAAATTACGAAGAAAGCTTCAGATTCTCTGTTGTTTAAATCCGCTTCCAAAAAGTCGGATACGACTTAGAAGAATAAGACAGGCACTTCTGGGTCTAATGTGCCCAAGAAAGGTTCCTATAGAGGTTCCTCTTGGTCTTATTCAAGAGACCGTCAAGGCAGCGACTCTCGTGCGGGACGTCCTTCGGGCCGGGACAATCGGTCGGATGCCCCGAGGTCGACGGGACGAGGTGCGGGTCGCGGAGGACGTGGTTTTTCCTCCCGCAGGCCTCGCAGGTCCAGGAGGTGATGGCTTCAACCTCTATCGCATTCCGGTTGGTGGAAGGTTGTCAAGTTTTTCAGAAGAGTGGGCGTCGATTACGGACGACCCTTGGGTGAGAGGGGTGATTTCGGAAGGTCTAAGGATATCCTTCAAACGAAAGCCTCCGTTAACTCGAAGTCCAAAATGGACTCAACTTCCGTCAAATCCGCAGAAAAGAGACGCTCTCTTATCAGAGGTGCAGTCTCTTTTAATGAAGAACGCGGTAGAGGTCGTAGAAGACCAGGAAACACCGGGATTCTACAGCCATCTGTTTCTGGTTCCGAAACCAGACTGCTCGTTCCGTCCAGTCATAGATTTGAGCTGGATAAACAAGCTGATCGTCGCTCCGAAATTTTATATGGAGACGATTCGGTCGGTCAGAGCGAGTATTCGGGTGAACGATTATGCTACAAGCATAGATCTCAAGGATGCGTACTTTCATGTCATGGTACATCTGACATTCAGAAAGTATCTACGCTTCGCAGTCCTAGGAGTTGTGTATCAATTCCGGGCGATGTGCTTCGGATTGAATCGAGCACCCTGGGCTTTCACTCGGGTAATGAACTCGGTAATGATGTATTTCCGAGCTCATTCATCTGCGGTAACGTCGGCCTACCTGGACGACATTCTTCAGAGGTACGGCAACAAGTTAACACTTCAGAACGATGTGCAGAATCTGCTTCTATTGCTCCGACGTCTCAGTTTTGTTTTAAAAGAGGAGAAGTCGGATCTGGTGCCGTCCAAGTCATTCACTCATCTGGGAATGAGCTTCGAGACGCACAACAATCTCATTCGTCTGCCGTTAACCAGAGCGAAATTAGTCAGTTGTTACGCTCGCTATTGTCTTCATGCAGACAAAGTCACAGCGAGGGAGTTTATGAGACTGATAGGTTTGTGCGGAGCCGCCGCGGATCTCATTCCGATGGGGTGGTTGCGCACTCATCCTCTCCAAATTTTCTTAACTCAGAATTGGAGTGTGAAGATTCATTCGCTCGACATAGATGTTCTCTTGTCAGATCAAGTGAAACAAGAGATTCAGACTTGGGCAAACATTCAGTGGTTAACTCAGGGAGTTCCGCTGCAGTTGCCGGATCCGAGTTTTACCATTATGACGGATGCCAGTCAAACAGGTTGGGGTGCAACATTGATCCCAATGGATTCGAGATGCCAGGGTCTTTATTCACAAAGCTCATGTCCAAATTCTGTCCGACAATACGACAGTAGTGGCGTATATATGGAACCAGGGAGGCACTCATTCCGTTCCGTTATTCAGTTTAACGGAGAGAATCCTTCTGTTTGCTCTAGAACATCAGGTTCTACTTTCGGTCCGTCAGTAAACGCTCTATCGATCTCATGGGACGGAGTGATAGGATATGCATATCCTCCAGCGCCGTTGATTCAGCAAATATTGCTAAAGATAAAACAATCTCAGTGCAAGATTCTGTTGGTAGCATCTCTGTCTCCACAGAGACCGTGGATAAATCTACTCAGGTGTCTGTTGTGGGACCTACCGCGAAAGCTTCCTCCACGGGAGGATCTTCTTTCGCAGGGGAAACCGCGTCGACTTCATCACAACCCGCAAGGTCTCAACCTTCACGTTTTTCCGTTGTGCGGTCCTTCTTGCATAGCAAGCACTTTACAGGACGAGCAGTGGACGCGATTTCTAACTGTCGGAGGACCTCCTCTTCGCTAAATTATGCGGCTAAGTGGAAGGTTTTTCGTCGTTGGTGTAGGGATCATTCTGTTGATATTTTTGATCCCTCCATACCAGACATTGCAAACTTTCTAGATACTTGTTTGACGAAATCAAACTGCAGCCTGTTACTATTAAGGGTTATAGGTCTATGTTATCTGATACCTATGCACATCACGATAGTTTACAAATTGGATCTAATGTCTCTTTATCTAAGTTAGTTAGAAACTTCTCGATAAATAGACCCAGAACTCTTAGGTTAATTCCTAAGTGGAATTTAGCTTGGGTTCTTCTTAAACTTAAGGAAAAGCCATTTGAGCCTCTTGGGACAGTAGATTTCAAATTCTTGTCTTATAAGACAGCTTTTCTCTTAGCTTTCTCTTCTGCTAGAAGAGTCAGTGAGCTTCATGCACTATCGGTGGACGATTCTCACTATCGTAGTGTCGGGAACACTATCACCTTCACTACTAATGTTGGATTTTTAGCTAAGAATCAGGCTCCTAATAAATATCCGGAACCTATTGTTATTAAGGCTCTTCTGTCTTCAGACGGGCATAGGCCTTTACTCTGTCCTGTTAGAGCTTTACGCATTTATAAACAGAGATCTCAGTTTATCAGAAAGGGACGAAAACATTTCTTTCTGTCTTTGATGCGTAATAGAAAGGACATTTCGGTCCATTCTATTGCTAGATGGATTCAATTAACTATCCGTACTGCTTATGAAAGTTTATCTTCTTCCCAGCAGTCTGTGCTTAAGATTTCGGCTCATGAAGTAAGAGCTCTTTCTACATCTTGGGCTTATGCTAATAGTGTGGCTATTACAGATTTAATGAAGGCTGCTTATTGGTCTCAGCCATCCACATTCACAAATTTTTATCTCAGAAATATTGAGTCCATTTCTGGAGACCTGCATTGTTTAGGTTCGTTATCTGTTGCTCAGAATGTCGTCCACTAAACAGTTGCAACTATAGTTATGCAGGCTTTCTGTTCCGGCAGTGACTCCGTCCTGCTGCCCTCTTCGCTTTGGGCTATTTGACCAAGGGGAAGGGGGGAGGAGGGTGTTCCCTCAGGTCACCTGCTTTATAGTGAAAAGCAAGGGAATTCCTCCTCCGGAGTCAGTAATTCTGAGTCGTTTCCGGGATGGTTTTAAAGTGTAATATTAATGTTGAAAATTCATTCATGTCATATTTTTAAAGTGTAGCTCGGTGTGAAGCATTTGTATATGTCAAGTGTCAAACGGGTGTTAATATACAATCCTCGGACACTTTTAATGAATATAAAGAGTCTCAATTCTCTGGACTAACTTTATTTATTGGCTTACTTTAAAAATAATTAGTATAATGGGTTATATTGGATGTTAATAGAGAACATGAATGTTATTGTGCCCAATTATGAAGGGTATTGTATCTTTCTAATTTATAATAAATTAAGAAAGATACACGTAAAGCCTAATACTCCTTTTCTCCTTGAGGGGTTCACTCTATATTATAGAGTTGAGCTTATTGGATTTTCCTCTATGTCCTAGGCCCTCCAGCCTTTTTACTATTCAGCTAAGTCTGGGTCATTGGTACAGTATAGAAATGTTAAAAAATTTATAGTAATTTATATATTTTTTATACTTACCAATGACTCAGACGGGGATGGCCCTCCCAGGAGTTGGGAACTCTTACCTCCCCGCTGAGTACATAGCGCTGACCAGGCACTGCCAATAAGAATGGTGATTGGCGCCAATTTCGGAACATCCTTGACACTGTGCATGCGCAGTGGGGGCAAAGTATGGAGGTCCTTTAGGACATGATTTCTTTTGGTTTTAGATGCAAATTTTGGGGATTGGGGGGCAAAATTTGTGTTTGGCCCTAGATTTTTAAGAGTTAGCACCAGCAACTAAGTCTGGGTCATTGGTAAGTATAAAAAATATATAAATTACTATAAATTTTTTAACTTCTAAAGGCATTCACCACCAGTCATTTAATGTAACAAAAATGCTGAGAGAAAATACCCAGGAGGTGAGGGGGTGGGGTTCTCTCAACTGTTTTGTTACATCAGATGACCAGTGCCGAGTGTCCTTGTTCTTTCAACATTTTAACAATTCTTCAATTTTGTCTGCTGTAGATGATGGCCTACAACTGGGAAGTATACCAACAGATATTGGTGTTAGTGCTTACATGTATGTTGTTGACACTGTATATTGAACTGATACCAAGGTAAAACATTCCAAAAATACCGTTTCTGAAACCGAACTTTAAATTTCAATGATGCCCAGCTTTATTGCTGACAGAAGATAAACTTTTATCATTCAAAAACTATATGAACATTATAATATGTAACAGATGTTTTTGTGGAGTACTGGAGTATGCTGAAATAATTGTGCAGTTTTCTTAAGTTCCTGTGAATGATGCAGGGCCAAAAGGCAAGTCCAATTTCACGGGCACCTGCAAAACTTGGCAGTACAATTATTTTTCACAGGCCTGAAAATAAGAAGTCTGACATTTGCAGAATGAGGTTCTCAGAGGGTGAATTTGATGATGCTATCCATTCCGTGGGCCAATTTATCCTCTGGGTACTTCTTTCAGTTTAGTTTTGAAACCCTGATTCAGATTGAGGTTCACAGAGGATAAATTTAGTGATGCTTCCATAAATTCACCCTCTGGGGACCTCATTTTGCAGATGAAAGTCTGCTTATTTTCTGGCTTGCTTTTTCAATATAATATAAAATCTGTGGAGTACTTATTTTTATCCAAAGCACCGTTTTGTTAACTAGCATCAATAAAAATTGGTTTTAAATTGTCTGACACAAGTAAAACTACATACTTTTAATATACTACTCAATTTTCTGAGGATCACCCATACTCATTGACATATTTGTACATAAAAAGTAATTGTGTACATTTTATGTTTGTTTGTTTATTGTGTTTCAGGGACAATTTCAGCAACTTGGGTCATATTGTGTTGGACAGTTTTATGGATGGAGGAAGCCAGTATACCTACAAAGAACCCTTGAGCAAACAGTGAGTAACTCACATTCTCCAATTCACTCTTCCAGAGTAAGTAGGGTTAGCACTGGTTGAAGGCAAGTGTACCATCGGTTTACTGCACTAACTATAGATGTACAGCACATTGGCACTGCACTTGCCCTTAACCAATGATGACCCTGCTTGTGCTCGGATAAAAAATTGAGTCTTGACAGTTGCCCACCATTGCTGAGTGATTCTCTCCAGAAACTCTGGCTTCCTCCACCTGCTACTTCCTGGACAAAAATATCCCAATTATTGGTCCAAACTGTCAAATTGTAGCTCCATATCTCAAAAATTGTAGGAGTGCAAGAGGAATAAGAAAAGAGTTGGATAGATAGAGAGCCTCCAATTACATTTATATAAGATAATGCCGATATCATTTTTTTGTGTCCTTAACCTTTTATCAAATGAATTAGCTGCATCCACCCGTGTAAATTACAAACAGAAGTTAATTTTTTCATGTGACCTCTCATTGGAATGAGCTCATTGAGATCATTCCAATGAGGTGGTCACATGATGTGTATTTATTTGATCTTTTTCCTTGCAGCCAATGAATGAATGTATTTCTCTGTTTGCATGGTTTCTTTTACTCTTTGTCGTTAAATCTTTACTTTAATTTTTATTGCTTATTTTTCATGATGTGTTATTGGTTATTGACAAATTTTGTTTTTCACTGACCATATACTTAACTGATTGAGTGCTCAGTGGTATATTTGAGCTCTACTGAAAAGTCTGGATACTGCGATTAAAAACAGTCATAGCCCTGGATGTGCTTTGTAATGACTTAGGTGCATATAAATAGTTTTATTTCATATATTCAGTGTATTTCAATTTATTGGAAATTGCCTAAAACCACTCTCCAATAAACTGTAACAAACAATCCATATAAAGAAATTCTGGCTTCAGAAAACTAATCTAACACTCTACTTGTTTTTTAAGGGATCCAGTGAACTTTCTGGAGATGAGACTGAAAGAAATACTGTTTGTTGTGCAGACACTGGATGTTTGAAGATGACTCGGAAGCCATTAGACTCAACTCACAGATGAATGAATTTTTTTTTATAGAACTGAATCTTTGTTTAGCAGACATTGTATACATTTTTAGCTCAACTTTTGCGAAGCCAAATTTGGGGTATTGTCATGGCCCGTCATCCATCTGGCCATCTGTCCATCCGTCCATCCGTCGCACTGTACACACGGCTCGGGCTAGAGGCCGTATTTATGAATCGATCTTTACGAAACTTCTTGGGTACCTTTGTTATCACCGTGAGATAAGAACGAGTGTTTTTGAGTCCGGTCCGAAATTCAAGATGGCCACTGGCAGCCATTTTGTACAAAATTAGGTGCAATCACATTTTTGCAGAGAACTTCCATACGAAAGCTCTGATTTGAATAATTTATTGTATGAATGTTTAGTACCATGGAATACATCACATATAATACGGGTGTTTTCTCATGCATAAATTATGCCAATTAGACTAACTTTGATTTATTTAGTGTTACTTCCAGTACTGTAAGTGCAAATGCCAATACGGCTCGGGCTAGAGGCTGTATTTATGAACCGATCTTTACGAAACTTCTTGGGTACCTTTGTTATCTCCGTCAGACGAGAACAAGTGTTGTTGGGTTCGGTCTGACATTCAAGATGGCCACTGGCAGCCATTTTGTACAAAATTAGGAGCAATCAGGTTTTTGCGCAGAACTTCCATATGAAAGCACTGATTTGAATAATTTTTTGTGTGAATGTTTAGTACCATGGGATACATCACATATAATACAGGGTTTTTTCTCGTGCATAAATTATGCCAATTAGACTAACTTTGATATATTTAATGTTACTTTCAGCACTGTAACTGCAAATGCCAATACGGCTCGGGCTAGAGGCCGTATTTATGAACCAATCTTTACAAAACTTCTTGGGTACCTTTGCTATCACCGTGGGACGAGAACGAGTGATTTTGGGTGCGGTCTGAAATTCAAGATGGCCCCCAGCAACCATTTTGTACTTTAGTTAGTGCAGTCAGTTTTTTGTACAGAACTTCTGTATGAAAGTTCTGATTGGAATAAATTTTTGTGTGAATGTTTAGTAACATGGAATACATCACATATAATACAGGTTTTTTTCTCGTGTGAAAATTATGCAAATTAGATGAACTTTGATTTATTCAGTGCTACTTATACACCGTAAGTACACATGTCAATACGGCTCAGGCTAGAGTCTGTATTTATGAACCGATCTTCACGAAACTTCTTGGGTACCTTTGTTATCACCTTGGGACAAGAACGGGTGTTTCTGGGTGCACTCCAAAATTCATGATGGCTGCCAGTGGCCATTTTGTACCGAAATTAGGTCCAATCAGTTTTTTGTACACAACTTCTATACGGCTCAGGCTAGGGGCTGTATTTATGAACTGATCTTTACAAAACTTCTTGGGTACCTTTGTTATCACCGTGGGATGAGAACAAGTGTTTTAGGGTGCAGTCCAAAATTCAAGATGGCCACCAGCAGCCATTTTGTACCAAAATTAGTGCAATCAGTTTTTTGTACAGAACTTCTGTATGAAAGCTCTGATTTGAATAAATTTTTATGCCCCCCCCCCCCCCCCCCCCCGACTTAAGTCAGGTGGCATATAGTGATTGAAGTGTGCGTGTGTGTGTGTGTGTGTCCGAGCCAATAACTCGAAAACAGTCATCAAACTTCACACAATTATAAAGGACCATGGAAGGAAGTGTCACACACCATAGCCGAGTTTGTACCTTCAAGGTCAAGGTCACATTTCAAGGTCACACTAAAAATCGGTCAATATTCGTGTCTCAGCCATAACTCAGAAACGAATCATAGTACAATTGTTAAACTTTTTACAAATATTACGGACAGTCAGAAGGTGTGTTGCATATGATAGTTTCTGCCACATCTGCAATGTGCAGGTCACAATTGACCTTCATATGTTCAGGGTCACAAATCGTGTCTCAAGAATAATTCCAAAACTATTAGGGCTACAGTCATCAAACTTCACACAATTATAAAGGACCATGGGAGGATGTGTCACACACCATAGCCGGGTTTGTACCTTCAAGGTCAAGGTCACATTTCAAGGTCACACTAAAAATCAGTCAATATTCGTGCCTCAGCCATAACTCAGAAATGAATCATAGTACAATTGTTGAACTTTTTAAAAATGTTAAGGACAATCAGAAGGTGTGTCGTGTATAATAGTTTCTGCCACATCTGCAAGGTGAAGGTCACAGGGGGGGGGGGGCATGTGTTACCTTAGTAACATTCTTCTTGTTGTATGAATGTTTAGTAACATGGAATACATAACATATAATATGGGTCTTTTTCTCGTGCAGAAATTATGCAAATTAGATGAACTTTGATTTATAAAGTGCTACTTATACACAGTAAGTGCATGTGTCAATACGGCTTGGGCTAGATGCTGTATTTATGAACCGATCTTCACAAAACCTCTTGGGTACCTTTGTTATCACCTTGGGATGAGAACGAGTGTTTATGGGTGCGGTCCAAAATTCAAGATGGCTGCCAGTGGCCATTTTGTACCAAAATTAGTGCAATCAGTTTTTTGTACAGAACTTCTGTATGATTTGAATAAATTTCTGTATGAATGTTTAGTAACATGGAATACATCACATATAATACAGGTTTTTTTCTCTCGCAGAAATTATGCAAATTAGATGAACTTTGATTTATAAAGTGCTACTTATACACAGTAAGTGCATGTGTCAATATGGCTTGGGCTAGAGGCTGTATGTATGAACCGACCTTCACAAAACCTCTTGGGTACCTTTGTTATCACCTTGGGATGAGAACGAGTGTTTCTGGGTGCGGTCCAAAATTCAAGATGGCTGCCAGTGGCCATTTTGTACCGAAATTAGGTCCAATCAGTTTTTTGTACACAACTTCTATATGGCTCAGTCTAGAGGCTGTATTAATTAACCGATCTTTATGAAACTTCTTGGGTACCTTTGTTATCACTGTGGGACGAGAACGAGTGTTTTTGGGTGCGGTCCAAAATTTAAGATAGCCGCCAACAGCCTTTTTGTACCAAAATTAGTGAAATCATTTTTTTGTACAGAACTTCTGTATGAAAGTTCTGATTTGAATAAATTTTTGTAGGAATGTTAATGAACAAATCCGCTGCTGCAAGTTATGCTTTGGGGCTTAACCCAACATATGCTTTGGCCACGTAAAGAATAGTATTGTCTTAATCCACAGCTACCTAATAAATCTTTTGTTCTCTGAAATGAAAACAAGCCTTATAAAATCACACCAAGTATGGTTTTGATGAGAACAGCTCAGTAAAACAGTACCAATATTTGGCTATTGGGACGGTTTTGAAACAATCCCAATAACTAGATATTTGTACGATTGTCACAGTAATGTAATCATAACCATTCAAAAGTAAAGATGCTGTAAAGGAGGTGTGAAAAACTTTCTAACACATGAATTATCGACAAGCTTTTCTCGACAGAGCAACTGAATTGAGTGTGCATCGTGTCCAAATTATAATGTACTTTTTAATTTTTTGTTGCTTTTAATAACCAACTGCCCTGGTATCCTAAAAAGGACTCCTGTGGAAACCTCGGAAGTGAAGCAGTGCTTGTTTGCTGTGGTAAACAAGTTCAGTTTTACTGGTAAAATAGGACCTGGTCACCAGTGCCCGGGGTAGAAGTCCCCTAAAATGGGCAGCTTGGGTGTAAACGATTGGCTAAACTTGACTTTACACCTTTTTTTGCGGTCACAATTAGCCATAGCTGCAGAAAAGTGACCTTAAACACCAGTAAATAAATAAATAACCTAAAAAAAACGCCCTTTTTCAAATATTAAGACGGCAATCAGGCACCACCACACGCCACCCCTGAGGGAAAGCGAACCTCTTCTTCAGATAAAAAAAGAATTATTCTTCCAAATGCTTTAAAAATGAACGATTATTAAATTTATCTGCCGCACTTTCGATGAGGGATTGAATAAGTGTTCCACCCTTGAGCTGAGACATCATATTAGCGGGAGAACAAATTACGTCATGATGTGATTTCACTTCGAAGCCACAGATCTGTTCACAATATCTGAACTCCTGATGCGTGTCATAACTTCAATAGACTTTCAAGCAAGCAAACAATGGGTTATGCCCATTTTGTTTTTCGGGGGTAGAGCAAGCATAAAGTGTTTTCAAATGTGGTTTTACTCGTGTCAAACTTTCTAAAATATAATATTTTTATACTGTACCAATGACCCAGACTTAGCTGGTGCTAACTCTAACAAAACCAGGGCCAAACACAAATTTTGCCCCCCAATCCCCAAAATTTGCATCCAAAACAAAAAGAAATCATGTCCTAGAGGACCTCCATACTACGCCCCCACTGCACATGCGCAGTGTCAAGGACGTCCCGAAATTGGTGCCAATTATCATTCTCTGTTTGGCCCTTCATCAGTCAACATCTCACTGATCTTTGTGCTTGTAAATCTCAGTTTAAAGGATGCCAGACACGTAATTTTTGGAGAAATGGTGATTCTAAGGAGGATATAGAAGGAGGAGAGGAAAAAGAAGTGACAAAAAATAATCAGGGCTGTACTTAAAATTTTTTGATGAAATTATGTTAAGTTGCCTATTTTCGAGGCATGGGCCTCTTGTTGTCATTCTTGCTAAATGTTGCACTGCTTATTCAGTGTTTCCTCTCCCCTAGCCTTCTAAAGTCCCCCCTTGCAATTCTCCCATGCTTTTGGCATATTTTTGAGAAAGTTCATTGCTTGGATACAGAATGTTTTCTGTTATTTTCCCCATAGTTACGTTTTCACCCATGGGTGTATAAACGTTGTGTTCTGCATCTTCCATCTGATGTTCTGCAGATTCTCTCCTGGGAGTCTCTGTCTTGCATCAGATAGAGTGTAATTTTGATGACTGATTTCGGGCAAGTTTTTTCAGTGCCTGGAGTCATGTTTTCTGGTGTTTTACACTGTTAGTTTACATTGGCAACAGCCTTTTTTGAGGGGGGGCTGTTTGCCTTTGGTGTAGTTTATCTCACTATAAGATACATTTATATTATCTGTAAGTGTCTCATTAATTATTTAATATAAATTTAAAATTTTTGACCACACTTTGCCATCGGATCCATCGGGTCTCAACGTTACTTTTCAGCAACTTGGGCTTCGCTGAAAAAATATTTTTTCAAAATTATTTTGATTTGCAATTGTTTTTTCTTTTATTAATGGATCATGTTATTATGTATCTTTGTGTCAGGGGTTTGTGCGAGTAACTAGGACTTGTTGTTGACTTTTCACAATGAAAGGATATTGTTCAAATTGTAATGGGAAGAAATCTTCCTCTGACTTTCATGATCATTGTATTAATTGTAGTCAGTGTTCTCGCACTAATCCCTGTTCTATATGTCAATATTGGGATGACAAACATTGGAAACGTGTGTCACGGTATGTTACTGGAGAAAGGGCTATGCCGGCTCTTTCTCCGCAAGGTCACTCTACTCTCTCAGTTTCTATTTCAGAGGAACAAGAACAGGGTGATGTTTCCATGTTATCTTCTGCAAGTGCGCTTCCATCGTCACAAATGAATTCAGAGCTAGCGGCAAAAGTGCTCATGGAGATTAGACAAATGTCGTCCGCTAGCTCGCCCGGTGTAGCGTCCATTCACCGAATGGTTCGGCAGCCGGGTTCGTCCGATGCGGTCCAGGAGGAAATGTTGGGTGATGCGAGCACTATAAACATTCAGTGTGCACACCCAGTGACGGCGGATAGTAAGCGAGATCGGAGGAAGCCTTTGAGTCCGGTTCCTAGCTCGTCCAGGTCCAGCCGGGCCGCGAGCGAGAGAGGCCCCTCTCTCGTACAACAACATCTGGGACCAGATGTTGTGGTACAAAATGTGTCGCAAGCGGAGCATACGTCCGTCGCTCGGGACGCTCCGTTGTATAGGCAGTCCGCGGAGACTGCTAAGGCTTCTTCTTCTCGTCAGCGCACACGACCGCACCTTGGCTGCGTGACCGCCGATATCTTACCAGCTTCACCGATCAAGGATTCTTCGGCGACCAGGTCACACCATCCGGCAGCCAGGGATTCGAGACCGATGGACTCCGGACATTCGCATAGAAAAAGTATGCGGGAGCCATCTGATGCGGAGCTGCCCTCGGCGAAGCAGCGAAAGACTGCGCCTCCGCAGGTCTCGACGCCGGACATTCTTGTGCAGATAGCACAGCTTATCGCAGCATCCCAGCAGCCGACAGAAACGGTGTCGGATCGAGAATTATCCGACGGCGCTGGGTCAGTACGCTCTGCCGAAGCATCGGGGGCGGACGACCGGGAGCATCATGACGTCCGACCGGATGGTGAAAGGGATACGGATGATTTGGAGCTATCCCTTTCGGAACAACATAAAGCTGCCGTGGACTTCATCCGGCACTTTCTCCCTCAAGTTGTTCCGTCGGGCCAGACTGCTGCGGTTCCGGACAAGAGGATTATAGCGTCATTGGACTCTGAATTTTTTGAGCGGTTCAGGGACATCGCTCCCGAGTTTCCGTCGCAGTCCAATAATGTTGCAAGAACATTTGAATTATTGAACGACGCTATATTTAAACTTGCTTCCAAGACGGGGAAAGCAGGTTTTTTGTCCGCCAATACTCTCAACCTGCCTTTCATTAATGCAAGGAATAAATTCGACACGGCAGGACAGGGTATCCCGAGAGTTCCTCTGCGTATGGACGACAAGGCGGAAGACTTAGAGCTATCATTACCGTCGTCGGCTTCTATTCCAACCACGGTGTTGGAAACAGCTATTTCGTCTAACAGAGCCAATTTAGATGCCTTATCTTACGCAGATCACCTTACTAAGGCGTTATCACTGCGCCTTCAAGGGAAAGAGTGTCAGGATATACAATCCTCTTTAAGACTTCTTTCAAGGGCAGTAGCTTATTCCACATGTAACTCCGCCCTTTCTGTGGCAAACCTGGAGTTGGTTAGACGTGACGCAGCCCTAGCTACATCCACACTGGTGGATACTAAGGTGAAGAACTCTCTTAGAGTCACTTCGGTCTCCGGAGAACTTCTCTTTGATGGCAAGCTTTCTGCTATTTATGATAAAATTACAAAGAAAGCTTCGGATTCTCTGTTGTTCAAATCTGCTTCTAAGAAGTCGGATACAGCAGACAAGAATAAGACAGGCACTTCTGGGTCTAATGCGCCCAAGAGAGGTTCCTATAGAGGTTCCGGTGCGTCCTCTTGGTCTTATTCGAGAGACCTTCAGGGTAGCGACTCTCGTTCGGGCCGTCCTTCGGGCCGGGACAACCGGTCGGACGCCCCGAGGTCGACGGGACGAGGTGCGGGTCGTGGAGGACGTGGTTTCTCCTACCGCAGGCCTCGCAGGTCCAGGAGGTGATGGCTTAAACCTCTATCGCGTACCGGTTGGCAGAAGGTTGTCAAGCTTTTCACAAGAATGGGCGTCGATTACGGACGACCCTTGGATGAGAGGAGTGACTTCGGAAGGTCTAAAGATATCCTTCAAACGAAAGCCTCCATTAACTCGAAGTCCAAAGTGGACTCAACTTCCGTCAAATCCGCAGAAAAGAGACGCTCTGTTATCAGAGGTGCAGTCTCTTTTAATGAAGAACGCGGTAGAGGTCGTAGAAAACCAGGAGACTCCGGGATTCTACAGCCATCTGTTTCTGGTTCCGAAACCAGACGGCTCGTTCCGTCCAGTCATAGATTTGAGCTGGATAAACAAGCTGATCGTCGCTCCAAAATTTTATATGGAGACGATTCGGTCGGTCAGAGCGAGTATTCGGGTGAACAATTATGCAACAAGCATAGATCTCAAAGATGCGTACTTTCACGTCATGGTACATCCGACATTCAGAAAGTATCTACGCTTCGCAGTCCTAGGAGTGGTGTATCAATTCCGGGCGATGTGCTTTGGATTGAATCTAGCACCCTGGGCTTTCACTCGGGTAATGAACTCGGTAATGATCTATTTCCGAGCTCATTCGTCTGCGGTAACGTCGGCCTACCTGGACGACATTCTTCAGAGGTACGGCAATGAGTTAATGCTTCAGAACGATGTTCAGAATCTACTTCTATTGCTCCGACGTCTCGGTTTTATAGTAAATGAGGAGAAGTCGGATCTGGTGCCGTCCAAGTCATTCACTCATCTGGGAATGAGCTTCGAGACGCACAACAATCTCGTTCGTCTGCCGTTAACCAGAGCGAAATTAGTCAGTTGTTACGCTCGCTATTGTCTGCACGCAGACAAAGTCACAGTGAGAGAATTTATGAGACTGATAGGTCTGTGCGGAGCCGCTGCGGATCTCATTCCGATGGGGCGGTTACGCACGCGTCCTCTCCAAATTTTCTTGACTCAGAATTGGAGTGTGAAAATTCATTCGCTCGACGTAGACGTTCTCTTGTCAGATCAAGTGAAACAAGAGATTCAGACTTGGGCAAACATTCAGTGGTTAACTCAGGGAGTTCCGCTGCAGTTGCCGGATCCGAGTTTTACCATTATGACGGATGCCAGTCAAACAGGTTGGGGTGCATCATTGATCCCAACGGATTCGAGATGCCAGGGTCTTTGGGATCCGCAATTCCTGTGCAAGCACAT
Source organism: Pictodentalium vernedei (assembly GCA_031216915.1). Lineage (NCBI taxonomy): Eukaryota > Metazoa > Mollusca > Scaphopoda > Dentaliida > Dentaliidae > Pictodentalium > Pictodentalium vernedei. The sequence goes on from CM062292.1 coordinate 426,772,833, forward strand.
AAACATCAAGAAAATGATGTCAATTTGGCTTGCGTTACGTCATTGGATGGACATTATTCACAATGCTCATGTCCAAATCCTATCCGACAATACGACAGTAGTGGCGTATATATGGAATCAGGGAGGCACTCATTCAGTTCCGTTGTTCAATCTAATGGAAAGAATCCTTCTGTTTGCGCTAGAACATCAGGTTCTTCTTTCGGTCCGTCACATACCGGGTCATCTGAATGTGCTAGCAGACTCCCTTTCACGAAAGGGTCGCTTGTTGCCATCGGAGTGGACTCTCAACAAACAAGTATTCAATCAGATTTGCTACCAATGGGAACGGCCAATGATAGACTTATTTGCGACACATCTCAACAATCAGTTGCAGACGTATGTGTCTCCGTGTCCGGATCCAAGAGCATTTGCAGTAGACGCTCTGTCGATCCCTTGGGACGGAATGATAGGATATGCGTATCCTCCAGCGCCGTTAATTCAACAAGTATTGCTAAAGATAAAACAATCTCACTGCAAGATTCTGTTGGTAGCATCTCTGTCGCCACAGAGACCGTGGATAAATCTACTCAGGTGTCTGTTGTGGGACCTACCGCGAAAGCTTCCTCCACGGGAGGATCTTCTTTCGCAGGGGAAATCGCGCCAACTCCATCACAACCCGCAAGGTCTCAACCTTCACGTTTTTCCGTTGTGCGGTCCTTCTTGCATGGCAAGCACTTTACAGGACGAGCAGTGGACGCGATTTCTAACTGTAGGAGGACCTCCTCTTCGCTAAACTATGCGGCTAAGTGGAAGGTTTTTCGTCGTGGGTGTAGGGATCATTCTGTAGATATTTTTGATCCCTCTATACCAGACATTGCAAACTTTCTAGTATACTTGTTTGACGAAATCAAACTGCAGCCTGTTACTATTAAGGGTTATAGGTCTATGTTATCTGATACCTATGCACATCATGATAGTTTACAAATTGGATCTAATGTCTCTTTATCTAAGTTGGTTAGAAACTTCTCGATAAATAGACCCAGAACTGTTAGATTAATTCCTAAATGGAATTTAGCTTGGGTTCTTCTTAAATTGAAGGAAAAGCCATTTGAACCTCTTGGGACAGTAGATTTCAAATTCTTATCTTATAAGACAGCTTTTCTCTTAGCTTTCTCTTCTGCTAGAAGAGTCAGTGAGCTTCATGCACTATCGGTGGATGATTCTCACTATCGTAGTGTCGGGAACACTATCACCTTCACTACTAATGTGGGTTTTTTAGGTAAGAATCAGGCTCCTAATAAATATCCGGAACCTATTGTTATTAAGGCTCTTCAGACGGGCGTAGGCCTTTACTCTGTCCTGTTAGAGCGTTACGTATCTATAAACAGAGATCTCAGTTTATCAGAAAGGGACGGAAACGTTTCTTTATGTCTTTGATGCCTAATAGAAGGGACATTTCGGTCCATTCTATTGCTAGATGGATTCAATTAACTATCCGTACTGCTTATGAGAGTTTATCTTCTTCTCAGCAGTCTGTGCTTAAGATTTCTGCTCATGAAGTAAGAGCTCTTGCTACTTCTTGGGCTTATGCTAATAGTGTTGCTATTACAGATTTAATGAAGGCTGCTTATTGGTCTCAGCCATCCACATTCACAAATTTTTATCTCAGAAATATTGAGTCCATTTCTGGAGACCTGCATTGTTTAGGTCCGTTATCTGTTGCTCAGAATGTCGTCCACTAAACAGTTGCAACTATAGTTATGCAGGCTTTCTGTTCCGACAGTGACTCCGTCCGGCTGCCCTCTTCGCTCTGGGCTATTTGACCCAGGGCAAGGGGAAGGGGGGGGGGGGGGGGGGGGGAGGGGGGGGGCGGGTGTTCCCTTAGGTCACCTGCTTTATAGTGAAAAGCAAGGGAATGCCTCCTCCAACTCCAAATCAGTATTTCTGAGTCGCTTCCGGGATGGTTTTAAAGTGTAATATTAATGTTAAAATTCATTCATTTCTTATTTTTAAAGTGTAGCTCGGTGTGAAGCATTTGTATATGTCAAGTGTCAAACGGGCTTTAATATACAATACTCGGACACTTTTAAATGACTATAAAGAGTCTCAATTCTCTGGACTACTTTATTTATTGGCTTACTTTAAAAATTATTAGTATAAGGGTTATACTGGATGTTAATAGAGAACATGAATATTATTGTGCTCAATTATTAAGGGTATTGTATCTTTCTAATTTAATATTAAATAAGAAAGATACATGTAAAGCCTAATACTCCTTTTCTCCTTAAGGGGTTACCTCTTTATTATATAGTTGAGCTTATTGGATTTTCCTCTATGTCCTAGGCCCTCCAGCCTGTTTACTATGCAGCTAAGTCTGGGTCATTGGTACAGTATAAAAATGTTAAAAAATTTATATTAATTTATATATTTTTTATACTTACCAATGACCCAGACGGGGATGGCCCTCCCAGGAGTTGGGAACTCTTGCCTCCCCGCTGAGTACATAACGCTGACCAGGCACTGCCAGTAAGAATGATAATTGGCGCCAATTTCGGGACGTCCTTGACACTGCGCATGCGCAGTGGGGGCGTAGTATGGAGGTCCTATAGGACATGATTTCTTTTTGTTTTGGATGCAAATTTTGGGGATTGGGGAGCAAAATTTGTGTTTGGCCCTGGTTTTGTTAGAGTTAGCACCAGCTAAGTCTGGGTCATTGGTAAGTATAAAAAATATATAAATTACTATAAATTTTTTAACTTTTTTTTACTTTTGTTAACATTGAGGGGCTGTGGATTAAATCACATATATCACTATTTTGTGTACTATATGGGCAAATAATTGTACAGTTGTCCTCCAATATTTGGACTCAGCTTCGCCTCGTCCAAAATATCTCCGGACACCTGCACAACTGTACAATTATTTACCCATATAGTACACAAAATAGTGATATATCTATTACTTACAAAAATTGATTTTCAGTGAATTTTGCAAACATCTGTACTCATTTCCTCTAATTGCAAGGTTGTTGTAGCAATTATTTTGGTATGGATAGATGTAACAATGATTTCAGAAGAAAGTTACTGTTTACTTTTTAATATCAAGATTTAACCACCAAGCACACTGAGGGTGAGAATAAGAGTACCGTTATAGAATGCCAAAAATAGCCAACTTTGGATGCTTTTTGTCTATCATTTTGGAAATGGATAATTTCAAACACTTTGCTTTGTCTGCATTTTCACATTGGAAAGTTGGGAAAGCCTGTAATTTGTCCAACAAATTACAATTCTCTAGTTATCTTTGTTTTGCGACAGGGAAAAATTACCCCATTCCTGTGGCAAATAAGAGGGCTATTAATACTGTGACTATAGTCTGGTGACAATCAGATCATTCAAATGGGAGGAGAAATAAAATGAAAAGGATAATGTTCAGTGTTTATGAAAGGATTATGAAATAAGACAAGAATTGTGATAACTGGGAAGATGTTAATTTCTGTTCCCTGTATGCTATGTTTTTAATAAAAATAATATGAGGTGTAGACTGTACTAAAGAACTGGAGTGGGTTAATGTGGCCTTCACAGTTAATGTATGTGGCCCTCACAGTTAAAGTATGTCAACAAAAGTTACCAAGTTACAGTGAAATTATTCTAATACGAGTCATCCTATCAAGTTACAATGAAATCCCTTCATAAATCTGGCCTGTAGCCTGTGCTAAAGTTTCTCGGGCTTCAGGCCTGTGTAACCATCACTGCTGACTGATTGCAACAAAAAGGGGAGGTCCTCATCTCGATATTATACTGTATAAGTTGAGGGTACTCCAAGTCAAGGCACGACAATTGGGTGAGGGTTAAAACTTGGAATAAAACATATAACAGCAAAATTGTTCTTGGATGAATGTCCTATCTTCTCATGGAAAACGGTTTGAGAAAATATGGCTCCAGTGCTGAGAAATTGCATGTAAATTTTGACAAAAATAACAATTATTCCGACAGTACACTTATAGGAAGTCTCAAATCTGCCAAGGGTTAAACTTTTAATAATAACATAAAGAACAAAATTTGTCATACTTTGACTGCTTCATGCAGCTATAGAAAACATTCAGAGCTCAATCAATTTAAAATGGAGTAAATCGTCACCTAAACTTACCAAATTCTGAAAAAATGGATTTTTTTTTGGACGGTACCTACTTTTATGCAACCAGAATGGGATAGGGTTAAACTTTACAGCCAAACTTACAACAGCAAATATGCTTGGTAGTCAATTGTGAATACGTACATGAAAAGTGTTTGAAATTAACCCTTTCCAAAATGATAGAAAAGCAACCAAAGTTGGCTAATTTTGGCATTTTCAAACGGTACTCTTATTCTCGCCCTCATTGTGCTTGAGGGTTAAATCTGAGATTAAAAACTAAACTAACTTTCTTCTGCAATCATTGTTGCATCTATCCGTACCGAAATAATTGTTACAACAACCTTGTAATTAGAGAAATTTGCCCTTGGAGTTGGTCAATTTTGAAGAAATCTATATTTTTATACTGTACCAATGACCCAGACATAGCTGGTGCTAACTCTTAAAATTCTAGGGCCAAACACAAATTTTGCCCCCCATCCCCAAAATTTGCATCTAAAACCAAAAGAAATCATGTCCTGAAGGTCCTCCATACTTTGCCCTCACTGCGCATGCGCAGTGTCAAGGACGTCCCGAAATTGGCGCCAATTATCATTCTTTGTTTGGCCCTTCAAGAGTTCACATCTGACTGATATTTGTGCTTGTAAATCTCAGTTTAAATGATGCCAGACACATAAATATTGGAGAAATGGTGGATCTAAAGTGGATATAGAAGGAGGAAAGGAAAAATGAGTGACAGAAAATATTCAGGGCTGTAACTTAAAATTTTTTAGTGAAATTATGTTAAGTTGCCTATTTTCGAGGCATGGGCCTGTTGTTGTTATTCTTGCTATTAAGTTTCACTGCTTGTTCAGTGTTTCCTCTCTCCTTTTCCTTTAATTCCCCCCTTGCTATTCTCCCATGCTTTTGGCATATATTTTCTGTAATATTATTACTAAAATTTCTTGGGAGATTTGGCTAGGTAACAGAATGAATTCTGTTCTTTTCCCCATGTTTACGTCCTCACCCATGGGTGTTTAGGCGTAGTGTTCTGCATCTACCATCTGATGTTCTGCAGTTTCTTCCCTGGGAGTCTCTGTTTTGCATCAGATAGTGAATTATTGATAACTGATTTCGGGCCAGGGTTATCAGTGCCTGGAGTCATGTTTCTGGTGTTTATACACTTCTTGTTTACATTGGCAACAGTCTCTGTGTGAGGGGGATTTTTTGTCTTTGTACTAGTTTAAGTCATTACAAGATACATTATTATTATTTGTAAGTGTTGCATTAATTTTTTAAAATATGTTTGAAATTTTTGTCCACACTTAGGCTTGGGATCCATTGGGGCTCAACATTACTTTTCAGAAACTTGGGCTTTGCTGAAAAAAATATTTTTTCAAAATTTCTTTTTGATTTCAATTATTTTTTCTATGTTAATGGATCATGTTATTATGTATCTTTGTTTTCAGGGGTTCGTGCGAGTACTAGGACTTTTTGTATTCTTTTCACTATGAAAGGATATTGTTCAAATTGTAATAAGAGGAAATCTTCCTCTGACTTTCATGATTATTGTATTAATTGTAGTCAGTGTACTCACACTAACTCCTGTTCAGTATGTGAATTTTGGGATGACAAACATTGGAAACGTGTGTCACGGTATGTTGTTACGAGGAAAGGGCCATGCCGGTCCTTTCTCCGCAGGGTCACTCTAGTTTATCAATCTCTATTTAAGAGGAACAAGAACAGGGTGATGTTTCCGTGATGTCTTCCAATAGTGTGCCTCCGTCGTCACAATTAAATGAAGAGCTAGCGGCAAAAGTGCTCATGGAGATACGCCAATTGCCTAAGAGGTCCCTAGTAGGATCGACGGCGTTGACATCCACTAGCTCGCCCGGTGTAGCGTCCATTCATCGAATGGTTCGGCAGCCGGGTTTGTCCGTTGCGGTCCAAGAAGGAGATTTATGTGATGCGAGCACTATAAATATTCGAGGTGCACACCCAGTGACGGCGGATAAGAGGAGAGAACGGAGGAAGCCTAGTAGTCCGGTTCCTACCTCGTCCAGGTCCATCCGGGCTGCGAGCGAGAGAGGCCCCTCTCTCGTACAACAACATCTGGGACCTGTTGTACAAAATGTGTCGCATTTGCCGCTCGGGACGCTCCGTTATATAGACAGTCCGGAGAGACTTCCAAAAGGCTTCCTCATCCTCTCAGCAGCGCACACGACCGCACCTTGGCTACGTGACCGAGGATATCCAGCCAGCTTCGCCATTCACGGATTCCACGGCGACCAGGTCATGCCATCCGGTAGCCAGGGATAAGAGGCCTGTAGACTCCGGACGTTCGCATAAGAGAAATATGCAGGTGTCAGTTTACACGGAGCTTCCAGTGGCTAAGCAGCGTAAGACCGCTACTCCACAGGCCTCGGTGATGGACGTGCTATCCCAAATAGCACAAATTATCGCAGCATCCCAGCAAACGACGGAATCTACGTCGGATCAAGAATTATCCGTCGACGCTGGGTCATTACGCTCCGCCGAAGCATCGGGTGCGGACGACCGAGAACATCACAGGATGGCGAAAGGGATACCGAGGATTTGGAGATATCCCTTTCGGAACAACATAAAGCTGCCGTAGATTTCATCCGGCATTACCTGCCACAAGTTGTCCATCGAGCCAGACAGCTGCGATGCCGGATAAGAGACTGATAGCGTCATTGGACACAGAATTCTTTGAGCGGTTCAGAGACATCGTCCCTGAGTTTCCGACACAGTCCAATAATGTCTCAAGAACATTCGAATTATTGAACGACGCTATCTTTAAGTTTGCTTCCAAAACAGGCAAAGCTGGTTTCTTGTCCGCTAATGCTCTCAATCTGCCTTTCATCAATTCAAGGAATAAATTCGAAATGGCAGGACAGGGCATACCGAGAGTTCCTCTGCGTCTAGACGTCGAGGCGGAAGACTTGGAATTGTTGTTACTGTCGTCTATGTCTATTCCAACCGCGACGTTGGGGACGGCAATATCGTCTAACAGAGCAAGCTTAGACGCTTTATCATACGCAGACCACCTTACTAAGGCGCTATCATAGCGTCTTCAGGGGAAAGAATTCCAGGATATACAATCCTCATTAACTCCGCCCTTTCAGTGGCAAACCTGGAGTTGGTTAGATGTGACGCAGCCCTAGCTACATCCACGCGTGTGGATAGTAAGGTGAAGGACTCTCTCAGAGTCGCTTTGGTCTCCGGAGAGTTTCTCTTCGATGGCAAGCTTTCAGCAATCTATGATAAGATAATTAAGAAAGCTTCCGATTCTCTGCTTTTTAAATCCGCTTCCAAAAAGTCGGATACAGCAGATAAGAGTAAGACAGGCACTTCTGGGACAAGTACGCCCAAGAGAAGTTCCTATAGAGGTTCTTATTCGTCCTCTAGGTCTTATTCTAGAGACCGTCAAGGCAGCGACTCACGTGCGGGACGTTATTCGGGCCAAGACAACCGGTCTGACGTCCCGAGGTCGAGGGTCGAGATTGAACCTAGCACCCTGGGCTTTCACTCGAATAATGAACTCGGTAATGATACATTTCCGAGCTCGTTCGTCTGCGGTAACGTCGGCCTACCTGGACGACATTCTTCAGAGGTACGGCAACGAGTTAACACTTCAGAATGATGTGCAGAATCTGCTTCTATTACTCCGACGTCTCGGTTTTATTATAAACGAGGAGAAGTCAGATCTGGTGCCGTCCAAGTCATTCACTCATCTGGGAATGAGCTTCGAGATGCACAACAATCTCGTTCGTCTGCTGTTAACCAGAGCGAAGTTAATCAGTTGTTACGCTCGCTATTGTCTTCACTCAGACAAAGTCACAGCGAGGGAGTTCATGAGACTGATAGGTCTGTGCGGAGCCGCTGCGGATCTCATTCCGATGGGGCGGTTGCGCACTCGTCCTCTCCAAATTTTCTTGACTCAGAATTGGAGTGTGAAGATTCATTCGCTCGATATAGACGTTCTCTTGTCAGATCAAGTGAAACAAGAGATTCAGACTTGGGCAAACATTCAGTGGTTGACTCAGGGAGTTCCACTGCAGTTGCCGGATCCGGGTTTTACGATTATGACGGATGCCAGTCAAACAGGTTGGGGTGCAACATTGACCCCAACGGATTCGAAGTGCCAGGATCTTTGGGATCCGCAGTTTCTAGGCAAGCACATATACATCAAGGAAATGATGTCAATTTGGCTTGCATTACGTCATTGGATGAACATTATTCAGAAAGCACATGTCCAAATCCTGTCCGACAGTAGTGGCGTATCTCCGGAACCAGGGAGGCACTCATTCCGCTCCGTTATTCAATTTAATGGAAAGAATCCTTCTGTTTGTTCTAGAACACCAAGTTCTACTTTCGGTCCGTCATATTCCGGGTCGTCTGAATGTTTTAGCAGACTCCCTTTCACGGAAGGGTCGCTTGTTGCCGTCAGAATGGGCTCTCAACAAACAAGTATTCAATCAGATTTGCTACCAATGGGAACGGCCAATGATAGACTTATTTGCGACACATCTCAACAATCAGTTGCAGATGTATGTGTCACCATGTCCGGATCCCCAAGCTTATGCAGTAGACGCTCTATCGATTTCGTGGGACGGAATGATAGGATATGCGTATCCTCCAGCGCCGTTAATTCAGCAAATATTGCTAAAGATAAAACTATCTCAATGCAAAATTCTGTTGGTAGCATCTCTGTCTCCACAGAGACCGTGGATAAATCTACTCAGGTGTCTGCTGTGGGACTTACCGCGAAAACTTCCTCCACGAGAGGATCTTCTTTCGCAGGGGAAATCGCGTCAACTTCATCACAACCCGCAAGGTCTCAACCTTCACGTATTTCCGTTGTGCGGTCCTTCTTGCACGGCAAGCATTTTACAGGACGAGCAGTGGACGCGATTTCTAACTGTAGGAGGGCCTCCTCTTCGCTAAACTATGCGGCTAATTGGAAGGTCTTTCGTCGTTGGTGTAGGGATCATTCTGTTGATATTTTTGATCCCTCCATACCAGACATTGCAAACTTTCTAGTATACTTGTTTGACGAGATCAAACTGCAGCCTGTTACTATTAAAGGTTATAGGTCTATGTTATCTGATACCTATGCACACCATGATAGTTTATAAATTGGATCTAATGTCTCTTTATCTAAATTAGTTAGAAACTTCTCGATAAATAGACCCAGAACTCTTAGATTAATTCCTAAATGGAATTTAGCTTGGGTTCTTCTTAAGCTGAAAGAAAAGCCATTTGAGCCTCTTGGGACAGTAGATTTCAAATTCTTGTCTTATAAGACAGCATTTCTCTTAGCTTTCTCTTCTGCTAGAAGAGTCAGTGAGCTTCATGCACTATCGGTGGATGATTCTCACTATCGTAGTGTCGGGAACACTATTACCTTTACCACTAATGTTGGATTTTTAGCTAAGAATCAAGCTCCTAATAAATATCCGGAACCTATTGTTATTAAGGCCCTTTCGTCTTCAGACGGCCGTAGGCCTTTGCTCTGTCCTGTTAGAGCCTTACGTATTTATAAACAAAGATCTCAGTTTATCAGAAAGGGACGAAAACGCTTCTTTCTGTCTCTGATGCCTAATAGAAAGGACATTTCGGTCCATTCTATTGCTAGATGGATTCAATTAACTATCCGTACTGCTTATGATAATCTATCTTCGTCTCAGCAGTCTGTGCTTAAGATTTCGGCTCATCAAGTAAGAGCTCTTTCTACATCTTGGGCTTACGCAAATAGTGTTGCTATTACAGATTTAATGAAGGCTGCATATTGGTCTCAACCATCCACATTCACGAATTTTTATCTCAGAAATATTGAGTCCATTTCTGGAGACCTGCATTGTTTAGGTCCGTTATCTGGTGCTCAGAATGTCGTCCACTAAACAGTTGCAACTATAGTTATGCAGGCTTTCTGTTCCGGCAGTGACTCCGTCCTGCTGCCCTCTTCGCTCTGGGCTATTTGACCCAGGGGAAGGGGGGGGGGGGGGGGGGGGTCCCTTAGGTCACCTGCTTTATAGTGAAAAGCAAGGGGATTCCTCCTCCAGAATCAGTAATTCTGAGTCGTTACCGGGATGGTTTTAAAGTGTAATATTAATGTTAAAAATTCATTCATGTCATATTTTTAAAGTGTAGCTCGGTGTGAAGCATTTGTATATGTCTTGTGTCAAACGGGCGTTAATATACAATCCTCGGACATTTTTAAGAGAATATAAAGAGTCTCAATTCTCTGGACTGACTTTATTTATTGGCTTACTTTAAAAATAATTAGTATAAGGGTTTTACTGGATGTTAATAGAGAACATGAATGTTATTATGCTCAATTATGAAGGGTGTTGTGTCTTTCTAATTTATCATAAAATAAGAAAGATACATGTAAAGCCTAATACTCCTTTTCTCATCGAGGGGTTGACTCTATTTATATAGTTGAGCTTATTGGATTTTCCTCTATGTCCTAGGCCCTCCAGCCTTTTTACTATTCAGCTATGTCTGGGTCATTGGTACAGTATAAAAATGTTAAAAAATTTATAGTAATTTATATATTTTTTATACTTACCAATGACCCAGACGGGGATGGCCCTCCCAGGATTTGGGAACTCATACCTCCCCGCTGAGTACATAGCGCTGACCAGGCACTGTTTGTAAGAATGATAATTGGCGCCAATTTCGGGACATCCTTGACACTGCGCATGCGCAGTGAGGGCAAAGTATGGAGGACCTTCAGGACATGATTTCTTTTGGTTTTAGATGCAAATTTTGGGGATTGGGGGGGCAAAATTTGTGTTTGGCCCTAGAATTTTAAGAGTTAGCACCAGCTATGTCTGGGTCATTGGTAAGTATAAAAAATATATAAATTACTATAAATTTTTTAACATTCATGTCATTTTTGGCCAGAGGGGGTTAATGTTGAAAGATTTGAGTGGTGTTCTGGTGTATTATATTATGCTCTAAATGTGTGGAAAATTTGAGCTAAATAACTGTAAACAATTTTGAGACTTTTGAAAAATGTTAAAATTTTGAAAGTTTTGGCAGAATATTGTGACAGTCGGGACTGTCATTCATCCCATCTCTATAAAGTATATGTTCAATGTTATGCATTTCGCTGTGTAGGCCAAGTGTCCGTATCTTTTGGGTAATTCGTCATTCATCGCAATCGCTAAAATCTTACAGGCTAGGTGTCTACATGTGTGACTGCGCTATTTTAATCAGTTTGTTCCATATTCACACCAGTTAAACTTAAATTCCGATGAAGAAGTTCCATAAGCTTGTATATTATCATATTATTTCACCCTCGTAAAACACATTTCTTTTGAATCTCGGACATGTTTTGCAATGTATTGTGGGATTGGGAAATTTCTGACCTATTTCTAGTGCACCTGTACTGTCTTGACAGTCTTGTATTTACAGGTATATTTCACCAACTCGTTACATTTTAAAAGTTAATCTCGGTGTAATTTGTTTGAATTCGGGAGGTATTTCTGCTGGGTTATACCAGTATCAGTATTTGCCCTGTTCAAGCAACTTTTGTAGTGTTGATGTTTCTTCATGTGCTGAATTTCTGGCGGGATTCTGCAGGGGTCAAAGCGCAGCCTTTGTGGAGTTTGACAGATTTTACGTCACCGGCAGAATTTTAACGCTATAAAAGCAGAAGGCAGGTTTTAATCGGGGCTGATATTCTGTGGGGAAGTGGCACATCCGTGGAAGATCATTTCTTGCATTGTAAGTGTAAAACACTTATACTTTTTCCATTTAGTTTCTTTTGTTGGTATTATGAAGTCTAAGAGGCACTCATAATATTTTTTATTTTTATTTTTAATGATGTAGGCTGGATAATGATAGCCCTAGGCCAAGCCTATGGAGGCAGAGGCAGTGGCTTAATATTATCATTTCTTTTTAGTTATATTTGGCATATTTTATTTTTGTTTTTATGCCAAGCGACATATTTTAATTATTTGTATACAAAAACTTTTATAATTTTTCACCTGACCCTTGAGATTGAATTATTTTTAGTTTGGTAGTATTATATCAGGTTTGTAGGACCCCACCCCATCTTTCATTTTTAGCTCAACTTTGGCGAAGCCAAATTTGAGCTTATGCCATGGCCCGTCGTCCGTCTGTCCATCAACAATTGGATACGGCTTGGGCTAGAGGCCGTATTTATGAACCGATCTTTACGAAACTTCTTGGGTACCTTTGTTATGACCGTGGGACGAGAATGAGTGTTTTTGGGTGCGGTCCAAAATTCAAGATGGCTGCCAGCCACCATTTTGTACCGATGATGCAGAAATCTGTTTTTTGTACAGAACTTCCATATGAAAGCTCTGATTTGAATAATTTTTTGTATGAATGTTTAGTACCTTGGGATACATCACATATAATACGGGTTTTTTTCTCGTGCGTAAATTATGCCAATTAGACTAACTTTGATGTTTTTTGGCATTACTTTCAGCACTGTAAGTGCAAATGCCAATACGGCTCGGGCTAGAAGCCGTATTTATGAACCGATCTTTATGAAACTCCTTGGGTACCTTTGTTATCATCGTGGGACGGGAACAAGTGTTTTTGGGTCCGGTCCGAAATTCAAGATGGCCGATGGCAGCCATTTTGTACAAAGTTTGGTGCAATCAGATTTTTGCACAGAACTTCCATATGAAAGCGCTGATTTGAATAATTTTTTGTGTGAATGTTTAGTACCATGGGATACATCACATATAATACAGGTTTTTTTCTCGTGCAGAAATTATGCAAATTAGATGAACTTTGATTTTTTCAGTGCTACTTACACACAGTAAGTACACATGTCAATATGGCTCGGGCCAGAGTCTGTATTTATGAACCGATCTTCACGTAATGTCTTGGGTACCTTTGTTATCACCTTGGGACGAGAACGAGTGTTTCTGGGTGCGGTCCAAAATTCAAGATGTCTGCCAGTGGCCATTTTGTACCGAAATTAGGTCTAATCAGTTTTTTGTACACAACTTCTATACGGCTCAGGCTAGAGGCCGTATTTATGAAACGATCTTTACGAAACTTCTTGGGTACCTTTGTTATCACCATGGGATGAGAACGAGTGTTTTTGGGTGTGGTCCGAAATTCAAGATGGCCACCAGCAGCCATTTTGCACCAAAATTAGTGCAATCAGTCTTTTGTGCAGAACTTCTGTATGAAAGTTCTGATTTGAATAAATTTTTGTATGAATGTTTAGTAACATGGAATACATCACATATAGTACAGGTTTTTTTTCTCGTGCAGAAATTATGCAAATTAGATGAACTTTGATTTATTCAGTGCTACTTATACACTGTAAGTGCACATGTCAATACGGCTTGGGCTAGAGGCTGTATTTATGAACCGATCTTCACAAAACTTCTTGGGTACCTTTGTTACCTCCTTGGGACGAGAACGAGTGTTTCTGGGTGTGGTCCAAAATTCAAGATGGCTGCCAGTGGCCATTTTGTACCGAAATTAGGTCCAATCAGTTTTTTGTCACAATTTCTACACAGCTCATATTTGTGAACTGATCTTCACGAAACTTCTTGGGTACCTTTGTTTTCACCTTGGGACAGGAATAAGTGTGTTTTGTGGTGCCTTTGTTATCACTGTTCTATGAGAACAAATATTTTGGGGTTCAGTCAGACCCACTCTGGGACTCAAAGATTTTTTCTAGTTTAGCATCTGACTGTCACCCACCTTTACAATGCTTTATCTATACATTTGTTACAGGCAACGGTCAGTATTTATGTACAGACCGTTACAATACTTTATATGTACCTTTGTTATCAGGTCATTACCTAGATGTTTGTCATTACTGTGTCACATACTATACATGTACATGTCTTTGTCTTGACAAGTTGAGCTACAGTGTCATTGACACTTTCATTTGGAACCAGAAGCACATAGCTAAAGTAGTCAGTGTTTACTAAATTTCAAAACACTAAAGCTAAAATAGTTTTTATTATAAAATCCCCCCCCCCCCCCTTTATTTTTCTAGTCCTATATTTTCACCCTTTACTTTTGTATTCAGCAGTTAGGTTTATTGAAACACATAGCTAAAGTAGCCAGTGATCAGTGTAGTTAAGTATTTTATTGGTAATAATTAATGGTACATTATTTATTATTCCCCTATTCCATGTGTTAAAAAAAATAAGTAATTATATAAGTTGCATGCGCCTATGCTGTCCAAGTACTTACTTGTCAGTTATTAATCCAGTTATTTATTTAAAATAGTGATGGACCCGACCATGTTTACTTGTGTCTATCATTAGGATATACCTGGCAAGTTGTATATTGGTTGGCCTAGGCCACGTTTAATATGTACAAAGTACAACTGTACAAGTACCCTAGCCCTTTTATTAGCATGTCACGGTCAGTTATGAACAAATTTATAAAATAACTATCAATGGTATGTGGTGTGTGTGTGTATAATAAATTTACAATAGTGTAGCTAGACAATAAAACTTCAGATTGTTGCTACACATATTTAGGAAATAGAAAGTAGAGGAATACAAAAATATATTTCCTGAGCCATTAGAAAGTGAACCTCAATTTTACAATTCTGTATTTTTTAAACCCATACTCTGTTATGTAAATCCCTTGCTCACCTTAGTTTGATGTGCAACATTTTGTTGGAGGGATCCCTTTTGGGGTTCTCTTCAGCAGAGTGCTGCACCTCAAACTACAGTGATGAGGGAGATGTGTATCACAAGCTTGTAATTTTCGAGTAAAAGAAAAATTGGTATTTCAGCTTACACGGTTAATTTTTAACTTGGTGCAGGTAAGAAATAATTTCTTACTGCAAAATTTGGTTAAAGTTTTACTCTATATTGTAAATTATCACATAATTGGTCAAGATGCTGCTTCATGATGGAAGGATCACATTTGGAGATCTTTCCATCTTGGCACAGTGTATTGAGGGGCTATGTGGAACGTTGTCATTGCACCACAATAATTTTTACCATGGATAATTGCAAGGTGGTCATATCGTCTATTATTGCGTGTGTCAGTAATTAGTCACTTTATAATAGTGAAAAGATTTTGTTCCGTAATGAAATATTTTACAGTCGACCATAGGTATGTGTGTGTGTTGCTATGGATAGCACCTGTGTGAGTCAAGTTCGAGTCTTGGCAAATAAAATTTATAAACGTAGTCAGGGACTACAGGGATTGGTGGAGATCGTCCTGAAGATGAAATGTCTGTAATTGGGTCATCTCTGGGTCAATCTCCACTAATCATCACCAATCAATCAATTCATGCCATGTGCTTATTCTTCAAGCACTTCATTTCATGTTCACTTTCATGTGGCCAATTCTGTGGGGTTTTTGTAATGTAATGTCGTACTTTGTGCTGTCTTGTTATGTCTTGTGTGGAGAGTATGTGCATAAATGCACATAGTATGTAAATAAAAAAAGGTCATATTGACAAATTCTTTAAATTAATAAATTATAATTCAACGTACTTTCTTCTAATTTAACTTAATTGTAGGCTTAGCCAACTGGTGTCGGAATCCTGACAGGAGTGTTAATTTATTTGGACATTAGGCATGTGGGATAAATTTCCCTACATTAGCTTGGCCGTCATTCTTGGATGATAGGACGCAGGGCCCGTGTCCTATTTTTCAAGATTGAATGCTAACCTAAATTGAAGTCTCAAAACTTTAATGCAAGCTTTTTTAGTAGTCATAGATAAAAGAGGTGGCTTGTCCCAAAGCTATTTCTTTTCTTCCTTAATCGTTTGCGTGTTTAACTTAGTTTTAGTTAATTAACTGCTTGGTAACTAGTATATCTGTGGGGCAGTCACTGAGGATGTATGTTAGGGGTCAGCTGTTATCACCCTCTGGGTCTGGGCCACTGGCATACTGTTATGGTGAATTTGGGTGTTGGAATGTTTATAATTTTTAGTAATTGGCCTATCTGTGGGTTAATCACTGAGGAGGCATGACAGGTGTTGACTGTCATGGTCCTTTGGGTCCAACCACAGCTTTGCCATTACAATATTTTGAAGATACGCGTTTTCACAGACATGGCGATACCGCATTTCACTAGATTTTATGACATTACATAAGTCTGCCAAATTTGGTCAGAATTGTACAGCTTGTTTTTGAGCAGTTCAACAGACAAAATTCATGGCGGGAAAAAAAAAATAGAGAAGAAAAATTTTTAAAAAGAAGAATAACACGAGTCTTTCCCAAACTGGGTATGGGAAAGCCTAATAACTTCATGTCTCCCGACTCCCATGTGGATGCATGTCCAAAACATTTGGTAACAGGTGTATGTGGATCTCAATCACATATAAATGCAAAGTATTAAAAATATGTCCATCTTAAAATTATGGGAGAGGGAATATGTCAAGCTTGATGTTGCCCTTCTTTATTTATATTGTGATGCAATGACATTCCAGTAATGGTTTTACTCCTGTTTATTCCCATCTTGTCTATTACATGAAAGAATGATAAATATCGTCTAGTTCTCGATTGTGGAGCCTGGGGTGGCATTTCTCTTCTTATATGAAAACATGGTAAAAATACTGAGGACATCATGGATGAGGTGGTAAAACAGAGTTAATGTCACAAGTTAATCAAAGCCAATTTTAGTGAACCAGAAGCAGTGTTATTTAGTTTAACATTCTGTGAATGTAATACTGTATTCTAATGAGACATGGCAAAACAAAAACCTAAAAGAATTACCATCTGAATGTGCATTTTCAACAAAGTGTTGGGTGTATTATTTCTGCTTTCTGATTAACACCAAACTCTGCCTCAACACTGTTTCCAGACATATTCAACCAGATTTTACACCAATAAAAGGGAGGAAACTATTCACAATGCTTCATACTAGTTATACATGGATTTTGGATTCTAATCATTCTGAGCATATTTAGGACTTAAACGTAGTTATGAATGTGATAAGGAGGCTATATATTTTTTATATGCATAAAGCCAGCACCTACCACATCCCACCTCCATGACATGCCCTTCCCCCCCCTCCCCCCCCCCCCCCCAAAGCTGACATGTAAAAATTGGATACTACGAAGTGCACTTAATTGGATATCTCTCAACTGAATAACTCTTAAATAGCATATAACTTCCAAACACCAAACAATTTACCTTACCGTCATTGCAAATTTTTTCCACTTCATTGCTAAAAGGATCTATTGAATTACTCCGATAACCACTCAAATGCAATACAGGCATTAAGAATCTGTTATAACCTGTCTGACAGTGCTCCATGAGCACACAGTTAACACTATAACATGCTAGTGGAACCATTAAGCACATTTCCTGCTTTTGTGGGCACTAGAGCACATTAAGAGTAGAACCCACTTAATTGGATATCTCTTAACTGAATAATCCTTTTGATTTATGTAACTTCCAAATTCAACACCATTTACCATATCTTCTGCACAAATTTGACCTGTTAATTGCATATAGGTTATAGAGATTGAACTCCTGTTAATTGGAAAAAAATCTTGTAGTATGTCAAGAATTTCCCTGACAATAACAAATTCCATTTGTTTTCATACGCCTGTTTGAAAGACGGTTGTATTATGTGATCAGTCTGTCTATCCATCTGTCCATCTGTTTACATTTTTTGGTTTCCGACCAATAACTCCAGTTTGGATTATTTGATCTCAAGCAAAGTTTTTATGTGTATTACTCAGCTAGTATCACAGGCCAAGGTTGAATATGGGTTCCATCCAATTATTTTTACATGAGTTATTGTCCTTTATGGGCTTAGAATTTGACCGTCTATTAATATTTTTGGTTTCTGACCGATAACTCAAGTTTGGATTATTTGATCTCAACCAAAGTTGGTTATATTCCCATTTGAAAAATGTTTGTATTATGTAATCAGTCTGCCCTTCGGTCCATTCGTCCATTTAAATTTTTGGTTACTGACCGATAACCCTAGTTTAGATTATTTGATCTCAACCAAAGTTTGTATGTGTATTACCCAGCTAGTATTACAGGCCAAGTTCGAATATGGGTTCCATCCAATTATGTGTTTTGCCCCTTTTTCGACTTAGAATTTGTTAACATTTTTGGTTTCTGACCGATAACTCCAGTTTGGACTATTGAATCTCAAAGTTGGTATGTGTAGGCCTATTATCCAACTAGTATTAGAGGCCAAGTTCGAATATGGGTTCCGTCCAATTATTTTTACATGAGTTATGGCTGCTTTTTCTACTTTGAATTTAACTGTCTATTAAAATTTTGGGTTTCCAACCGATAACTCGAGTTTGGATTATTTGATCTCAACCGATGTTGGTATATGTATTACCCAGATAGTAATACATGCCAAGTTCAAATACAGGTTCTGTCCAATCATTTTTACCGGAGTTACGGTCCTTTTTCAACTTAGAATTTGATCGTCTATTAACATTTTTTGGTTTCTGACCGATAATTCAAGTTCGGATCATTTGATCTCAACCAAAGTTGTTACAATTCAAAATGGCTAATGGGCGTATTTAACCACGCCTGGCGGTGCTCTTGTTTTACCTGTTTGGTCTCGGCACATCTAGTACAGGCATTTAATTTCAGGAGTTTTTTCCTGGGGCATTGTTGTTGACTGTAGGAAGGTTCAATTTGATAACCAACCAACATTCTGGCACATCCAACAGGGTCACCATGGCAGCATTTTAGATTTGGCAGGGGGGGGTGGGGGTGGGGGAGGGTGTAGGGGGGGGGGGTCGGTAATGTTTGCTTGTCCAATCAATGACTTGAAAATGGGAAAGGAATAATCAGTGGATCAAATTTTTTCAGCTTCGTCACTGTTGACTATAAGAAGGTGCTTTTCAGAAACCAGCATTCTGGCATCCAACATGGCCACCACTGCAGCCATCCATATCATTTTTGGTGAATGTTGCTTTTCCAAGCAATAACTTTAAATCTGAATGACAATGGGGATAATATCATGAATTGTATTGCAAACCAGCTTCATTCATGTATTTTTTCAAGAGTTAATGCCCTTGGTGGACTTAAAATTTCTTGTCATCACCACATTTCAAAGGAAACCGTTCAAGATTTTTATTTTCCAAATCTAATATATAGCTTGTTGGTGTTAATAAGAAGGGGACTGTGAACCACATGTGTCCAAGTATTTCTTTGAGAGTTATTGCCCTTGTCAGCAAGGTACAGTACTGTAATCACAAATCGATAGTTACGGGCCTGCCTGGAAACACAAACAAAATCTTCATGGTTCTTTTTGTACACGCTTGTGCACAGCAATTTCTTGTTTTCTCTTGTTGGGTTGTTCCTATTTTCGATTTGGCGGCAAGTAGTTTCCAGGATATAACGACACTCATGATTAGTCAAGCCGGCGCGTTGCTTCTTGGGATTTTATCCCGATTCAGCATCATACAGTATGACCATGGGTCATACATTGTAAATTTAGTATGATACTTGAATAAGTGATGTATGACCCAGCATCGTGCAAGTTGAACCTGCATTATACTATGTATGACCCTGAGTCATCTGCATCATATTACGTATGACCCTGGTCATACATTGTGAATTTAGTATGATACTTAAATAAACGATGTATGACCCAGCATCGTGTAAGTTGAACCTGCATCATATTATGTATGTATAGAGATGGAAGTTGTACAAGACCATTATATATTAGGTGCCCAGTGTGACCTAGCTGCTCAGCTATATTCGGTTAGGCAGGGCAACATTCTGGTAAATAATTCCTTGTCAGGGCAGTAGTTCCGTGGCCGTGGTAACCGATTAGATGCTGGGTACCAATGGGCAGGCTTTTGGCTTGGCTTACTCGCTGCCCTGTGAACAGAAAAACTGAATATTTTTGGGGGAGTAGCACCCCCCACCAAGAGTTATGCCCTTGTTTCCAGCATGAAATACCATTTATGCCAGCCCATACTCTGTGTTTATTTATTATCCATTTATCTCTGGGGTATTGATTCGACGGTGTGCCCACTCTGAATCCCCCCCCCCCATGCAGTTGCGTTGGAATTGAGGCAGTTGTCTGGGACCATAATGCGTAAGGGTGCATAAGATGCACCAGTTGGACCATGGTTTGTCCTAATGTGGAAAAAATTTGAAAATTGCAAATGGAGTCAACTCCGAGAAGCGAGGCCCTGTGGACTGCTTCAGTTTTGATTAAGAGATGGAATCATTAACAATTCTAGTCACTTTCGATACTTCCGTGAATCAGTGGCAGTGTTTTCCCGGCAAATATGCAATCTACATTTAGTACTGAGTGACTATATACGTAACATCTGAACCCGAGAGTCCGCTTTTTCCAGCGGGCCAAAATCGTGATACGACCTGCAGTCATAATGAAGATAGTTGCTCAATGAATTTGTGTGGTATACTATAGGTTCAACTTGCACAATCCTAGGTCATACATCACTTATTTAAGTATCATGCTAAATTCAAAATGTATGACACAGGGACATAGATGGTATGATGCAGGTTCAACTTGCACGATGATAAGTCATACATCGCGTATTTAAGCATCATACTAAATTCACAATCTATGACTCGGGGTCACACATTGTATGATGCTGAATCGTGATAAAATCCCAAGAAGCAACGCACCAGCCTGACCAATCATGAGAGCCGGTATATCCCGAAAACTACATGGCGTCAAATCGGAGGGGGTGGAGTGGGGATTGGCGGGGGAGAACGGAAAAAAACAGAAAACAAGAAAGGATTGTGAAAAGCACGAAAGTGTTATGGAAGACCATAAATTTCTTTCATGCTTCAATCATGATAACCCTATGACACCAGTCCTTATTTATTAGCTCACCGAAGGGAGCTTAACTTATCTCTTGCTGTCAGTCTTCGTCGTCCGTCGTGAACTTTACATTATCAACTTCTCCTCCCAAACTACTGGACCAAATTGAACCACATTTGGTGTGCATGTTCCTTATTATATGTCAATTCAAGCTTGTACAAATAAACTTTCTGCATCCACAGGGGGCTCTACAAGGGGCATTACTCTGATAGCACCCATATTTTTTTTTTTTAAATTAAAAAAATCTTCTTCTCCAGAACCATCATTTAGAAACTTTTGATATTTTGTATATAACATCTCTATTGGGGTCAGATTCAAGTTTGTTCAAATCGAGTCCCTGGGTTGATAATTGGGCTCCCTGTAGGAGCCTGAATTTTAACTTAGTGAAATATGAGGAAATTTCTTTAAAAATCTTCTTCTTCAGATCCACCAGTCAGAATGCTTTCATATTTGGTACACAACATCTATAGGGGGGGGGGGGGGGGGGGGGCGGGGGGGGGGGGGGGGGGTCAGATTCAAGTTTGTACAAATCGGGTTCCTGAGTTAGTATTTGGGCTCTCTATTGAAGCCCAAAGTTTAACTTCATACAATTTGAGTAAATTTCTTTAAAAAATCTTCTTCTTTAGCTCCAACAGTCAGAATCCTTTCATGTTTGGTATACAACATCTATAGGGAGGTCAGAATCAAGTTTGTTCAAATCAAGTCCCTAGGTTTATATTTGGGCTCCTTATGAGAGCCTGAATTTTGACTTGGTGCAATTTGAGGAAATTTCTTTAAAAATCTTCTTCTTCAGATCCACCAGTCAGAATGCATTCATATTTGGTATACAACATCTTGAGGTGGGTCAGTTTCAGGTTTGTTCAAATTGCTTACCTGGGTAACTTTTTGGGCTCCCTAACGGAGCCCAAATATCAACTTAGTGCAATATAGGGAATTTTTTTTTAAAATCCTCTTCTTTGGACCCTGTAGTCAGAATGTTTTCATATTTGGTATACAACATCTCTAGGAGGGTCCGATTCAAGTTTGTTCAAATCTGGTCTATGGGTTGATATTTGGCTTCCTGTGGGAGCCTGAATTTTAACTTAGTGCAATATGAGGAAATTTCTTTTAAAAGTCTTCTTCTTCAGATCCACCAATCAGAATCCTTTCAGATTTGGTATACAACCTCTCTAGGTGGGTCAGATTCAAGTATGTTCAAATCAGTTTCCTGGGTTAATATTTTGGCTTCCTATTTGAGCCCAAAGTTTAACTTAATGTGCAATGTGAGGGCATTTGTTTAAAAACCTCCTTGTTCAGATCCACCAGTCAGAATTCTTTCATATTTGGATATACATTTGTAACATCTCAAGAGGGATCAGATTCAAGTTTGTTCAATTTGAGTCCCTGGCTTATTATTTGGGCTCTCTATGGGCAGGGTTGGGGGGGGGGGGCAGTGGGAGCATGTTAGGTTCAGGTTTGTTCAGATCCATTTCCATAAAATTTGCCTTTGCATGGCTTCATTCCTTTGTAGTGTTGATGAACCATGTCTAACTGAATGTGACCCCAAACACTTCTTTGAACCACTTTGGCCGGTGAGCGATTAAGACCCCTTGTGGCCTCTTGTATTTTGAAGGTTTCTTCAAAAACAGGAGGGGGGGGGGGGGGGGGTACCCATAATCTGGCTTAAAATGTATGTATCTTTGAAGGATGCTGTTTTTATTAGCTCACCTGACTTTCAGTCCGGAGAGCTATAGTGATCACTCACCATCCATCGTCCGTCGTCGTCCGTGAACATGGTGTTTGAGTCTTCTCCCAAACTGCTGAACCAATTTAATTGATATTTGAGATAATAGTTTGTTATGACATCGCAATTTGATTTTGTTCAAATCAAGTTGCCTTGTACGTGGGTAGGGCCACACCCAAAAAGTGTGCTGAAATCTTAAAAAATCTTTTTCTCATGAACCAGCAGTAGCAGAGACTTGATATTTGGTGTGCAGCTTCCTTTTGATGTGTAGACTCAGATTTGTTCAAGAGAAGTTAGTGGGGCTATACTTGGCATCGTTGTGGGAGGGGCAAAATTTTTGGCCCTGCCCAAAATTTCTATTTTACGAACCGAGAGGCTGATTTGAACCAAATTTTATGTGAGGGCTTATTGGGTCCTAAGTACCTAATTTATGCTGATTTTTTTTCCTGTAGCCCCATGGGAACCGCAGGAGCTAAAAATAGAAAAAAATTAAAACGCCCATATCTCCAAAACTGCACGGCACCGAGAATTTTTATTTGGTGTGAAGCTTCCTTAGGACCAACAGAAAGAATTGGTAAAAAAAAATTGCCATCGGTTTTATCATAGGGTACAGTTTCGGGACTTTGAAAAAGTGCTGAGTCAGCACTTTTTAACACCGTATAGGCAATGGGAAAAACATTAAAAAATCTTCTCCAGATCCAGCAGCAGGCAGAATCTTTTGATATTTGGTATGCAACATTGTAGGATGGATCTGATTCAAGTTTGTTCAAATTGAACCCCTGGGTTCACATTTGGGCTCAGTATAGGAGCTCAAATTTGAACTTAGTGCATTTCAGGCAAATTTCTTAAAAAATCTTCTTGACAAGATCCAGCAGGCAGAATCATTTGATATTTGGTATGCAACATTGTGGGGTGGATCTGATTCAATTTTGTTCAAATCGGCTCCCTAGATTCATATTTGGGCTCACTATAGAAGCTCGAATTCGAACTTAGTGCATTTCAGGCAAATTTCTTCAAAAATCTTCTTCTCCAGATCCTGCAGGCAGAATCTTTTGATATTTGGTATGCAACATTGTGGGGTGGATCTGATTCAAGTTTGTTCAAATCGGCCACCTGGATTCATATTTGGGCTCACTATAGAAGCCCAAATTCGAACTTAGTGCATTTCAGGCAAATTTCTTCAAAAATCTTCTCCAGATCCAGCAGGCAGAATCTTGTGATATTTCGTATGCAACATTGTGGGGTGGATCTGATTCAAGTTTGTTCAAATTGGCCCCCTGGCTTTATATTTGGGCTCAGTATAGGAGCCCAAATTTGAACTTAGTGCATTTTAGGCAAATTTCTTTGAAAATCTTCTTCTCAACATCCAGCAGGCAGAATCTTTTGATATTGGGTATGCACCATGCTTAGGGGGGTGAGATTCAATTTTGTTCAAGCCAAGTCCCTGGGTTCATATTTGGGCTCACTGTGGGAGCCTAAATTATAACTTTGTTCAAAATGAGGAACTTTCTTTAAAAATCTTCTTTAGATCCAGCAGTCGGAATGTTTTGATATTTGGTATGCAGCATCCTTAGGGGGGTGAGATTCAAGTTTGTTCAAGCCATGTCCCTAGGTCCATATTTGGGCTCACTGTGGGAGCTTGAATTGTAACTTTGTTCGAAATGAGGAATTTTCTTAAAAAATCTTCTTCAGATCCAGCAGTCGGAATGGTTTGATGTGTGGTGAGTAGCATCCTTGGGGGGAGGGGGGGGGGGGGTTCAAGTGTGTTAAAGCCAAGTCCATGGGTCCATATTTGGGCTCCCTATGGGAGCCCAAATTATAACTTAGTCAATATGAGGAATTTTTCTTTAAAAATGTTCTTCAGATTCAGCAGTTGGAATGTTTTGATATTTGGCATGGAGCAACCTTAGGGGGCTGCGATTCAAGTTTGTTCAAGCCAAGTCCCTTGGTTCATATTTGGGCTCACTATGGGAGCCTGAATGACAACTTAGTTCAAAATGAGGAATTTTCTTTAAAAATCTTCTTCAGATCCAGCAGATGAATGCTTTTGATATTTTTTATGCAGCATCCCTAGGGGGGTAAGATTCAAGTTTGTTCAAGCCATGTCCCTAGGTCTATATTTGGGCTGATTGTGGGAGCTCGAATTGTAACTTGGTTCAAAATGAGGAATTTTCTTTAAAAATCTTCTTCTTCAGATCCAGCAGGCGGAATGTTTTGATATTTGTTGTGCAGAATCCTTAGGGGTGTGAGATTCAGGTTTGTTAAAGCCAAGTCCCTGGGTTCATATATGGGCTCCCAGTGGGAGCCCGAATTATGACTTAGTTCAATATGAGGAATATTCTTTAAAAATCTTTTTTTAGATCCACTGGTCAGAATATTCGGATATTTGGTATAAGCTTTTCTTAGGAGGAGCAGATGCAACTTGTTTAAATCAATTCTCTGGGTTGATATTTAGGCTACCATGTCAGGTGAGCGCCCTCAGGCCCCCTGGGGCCTCTTGTCCATATTTATATCCTGTATGCAGCTGAAATGTTATTGTAAGGTGTATGTTTGTGGGAGATTTTCTCTTATTCTCAGATATGCCATCCTAATTTTTGGGGCTTAGTCTGGGATAGCCTTGGAAAATTTGGAACTTGTCTTCATACTTACATTAAGGAATTACTTCATTGGGCTCCTTGTTTAGAATATGTCTCCTCTATTACTGTATAGAGAGACATACATGTAGAAGCTCGAATTCGAATTTAGTGCATTTCAGGCAAATTTCTTCAAAAATCTTCTTCTACAGATCCAGCAGGCAGAATCTTTTGATATTTGGTATGCAACATTGTGGGTGGATCAGATTCAAGTTTGTTCAAATCGGCCCCCTGGATTCATATTTGGGCTCAGTATAGAAGCCCGAATTCGAAATTAGTGCATTTCAGGCAAATTTCTTAAAAAATCTTCTCCAGATCCAGCAGGCAGAATCTTTTGATATTTGGTATGCAACATTGTGGGGTGGATCTGATTCAAGTATGTTCAAATCGGCTCCCTAGATTCATATTTGGGCTCACTATAGAAGCTCGAATTCGAACTTAGTGCATTTCAGGCAAATTTCTTCAAAAATCTTCTTCTCAAGATCCAGCAGGCAGAATCTTTTGATATTGCGTATGTAGCATGCTAAGGGGATGAGATTCAAGTTTGTTCAAGCCATGTCCCTAGGTCCATATTTGGACTTACTGTGGGAGCCCGAATGATAACTTAGTTCAAAATGAGGAATTTTCTTTAAAAAACTTCTTCTTCAGATCCAGCAGTCGGAATGTTTTGATATTTGGTATGCAGCATCCTTAGGGGGGTGAGATTCAAATTTGTTCAAGCCATGTCCCTAGGTCCATATTTGGACTCACTGTGGAAGCTTGAATTGTAACTTAGTTCAAAATGAGGAATTTTCTTTAAAAATCTTCTTCTTCAGATCCAGCAGTCAGAATATTTTGATATTTGGTGTGCAGCATCCTTAGGGGGGTGAGATTCAAGTTTGTTAAAGCCAAGTCCCTGGGTTCATATATGGGCTCCCCGTGGGAGCCCGAATTATAACTTAGTTCAATATGAGGAACATTCTTTAAAAATCTTTTTTTTTAGATCCACTGGTCAGAATCTTTGGATATTTGGTATAAGCTTTTCTTAGGAGGAGCAGATGCAACTTGTTGAAATCAATTCTCTGGGTTGATATTTAGGCTACCATGTCAGGGGAGCACCCTCCGGCCCCTTGGGGCCTCTTGTTTATAGAACTGACGACAGTCACGTCTGCAAGTATCCACTGTCTGCATAATCGATAGTCGAAAGCGGGACGCAATGATGCGAAGTATAAAAGAATATTTTGTCGCCACAAGGCCGAAGAAATGGTATGTTCCTGGTATCATTATTTTTACATCACATACCCCAAACTTGAAGTTAATGTTAATGGGGAACCAATATTTCCAGTCGCGTATGTTTCCCAGTTCTAATTTTATTGAGGACTTCTGGCATTCGCTGGGTCAACTCAACTGGCCATTCGCCCGAATCTGCGAATGGCCAGTTGAGTTGACCGGTCGAGTTCTCATTGTGGCACACCACAGTGCCTACAACAATCTTTAAACTTATTATACCCCCACTTTCTGAAAAAGTGGGGTATACTGGATTGCATCTGTCCGTCGGTGCGTCGGTCAGATGTCCATCGTGATCCAGGCCATAACTCCTATAATAGCAGAGGCAAATTGACGAAATTTTGTATAGGTGTGTGGTGTGACATGGCCTTTCTAACAAATATCGAATTGCGTTTGCCGTCGAATATATTCAATTGGAGGCCAGAATGCATTTAGAAGCCACCTCAGAGCACCTGAAAATTAAAAAAATTCCCCCCCCCCTCCAGACCCCCCACACAAACGCATGTTAATTTGGCACGTGCGGCAGTCTCCTTCGGCAACTGATGCTAGGACTCCGTCGGATCACATCAGTCCCCGCCCCCTCCCCCCCCCCCCCCCCCATATTTTAATTCCATGATACGCCCTGGTATGGGGTGGTGTTGTGATATATATGCAGGGCAATATGTGCTGACAGTGGAGCTGAATGATGATACACCCCCACCCCCACCCCCCCCCCCCCTATTTTTCGGTAGTTACGGGTCTGCCTGGGAAATGCAAACAAAATCTTCGTGGTTCTTTTTGTACGCGCTTGTGCTTTGCACAGCAATTTCGTGTTTTCTCTTGTTGGGTTGTTCCTACTTTCGATTTGGCGCAAAGTAGTTTTCAGGATATAACGACGCTCATGATTGGTCAAGCCGGCGCTTTGCTTCTTGGGATTTTATCACGATTCAGCATCGTACTGTATGGCCCTTCGTCATACACTGTGAATTTAGTATGATACTTAAATAAGCGATGTATGACCCAGCATCGTGCAAGCTGAACCTACATCATACTATGTATGACCCTAGGCCTACATTGTAAATTTAGTATGATACTTAAATAAGCGATGTATGACCCAGCATCGTGCAAGTTGAGCCAGCATCATGCTACTCTCGTACGAGAGGGTCATAATTTTTAATTTAGTATGATGGTAAAATAATTTAGTATGATACTTAAATAAGCAATGTATGACCCTGCATCATACCAGCCGAACCTGCATCATACTCGCTTAATTAAGTATGATACTTAAATATCGATGTATTACCCAGCACGAGAGGGTCATAATATCTAATTTAGTATGATAGTAAAATAATTAAGTATGATACTTAAATAATATAGTATGACCCTTAAATAATTCTGTATGATACTTAATTAATTTAGTATGATACTTAATTATTTTAGCATCATACTATATTAATTAAGTATCATACTTAAATAAAGAATTTATTTTGAACCTAATCGTACGTCACATAATTCCGTGTTACTGCATAATGCATTGTGGGGTTTTCAATTGTATGATGCTGCATTATTACATAATGCGTTGTTTCTTATGCGCAATGTGGCTGAACATCTTGTAATGATGCTTCATTCGGGCACTGATCTATTTTAGACCCAGAACATGTGTGTATGTGTGTAGGTAATGGTATCAAATACGTTTTGTTAAAATTAATTTTTAATGGTTCCATTTTTAGCTCAACTTTGGCGAAGCCAAATTTGAGCTTATGCCATGGCCCGTCGTCCGTCGTCCGTCTTGCCGTCTGTCCGTCAACAATTGGATACGGCTCGGGCTAGAGGCCGTATTTATGAACCGATCTTTACGAAACTTCTTGGGTACCTTTGTTAAGACTGTGGGACGAGAACGAGTGTTTTGGGGTGCGGTCAGAAATTCAAGATGGCTGCCAGCCACCATTTTGTACCGACGATGCAGTAATCTGTTTTTTGTACAGAACTTCCATATGAAAGCTCTGATTTGAATAATTTTTTGTATGAATGTTTAGTACCATTGGATACATCACATATAATACGGGTTTTTTTCTCGTGCGTAAATTATGCAAATTAGACTAACTTTGATGTTTTTTGGTCTTACTTTCAACACTGTAAGTGCAAATGCCAATACGGCTCGGGCTAGAGGCCGTATTTATGAACCGATCTTTACGAAACTCCTTGGGTACCTTTGTTATCACCGTGGGACAAGAACGAGTGTTTTGGGGTCCGGTCTGAAATTCAAGATGGCCGATGGCAGCCATTTTGTACAAAATTTGGTGCAATCAGATTTTTGCACAGAACTTCCATATGAATGCGCTGATTTCAATAATTTTTTGTGTGAATGTTTAGTACCATGGGATACATCACATATAATACGGGTTTTTTTCTCGCGCAGAAATTATGCAAATTAGATGAACTTTGATTTTTTCAGTGCTACTTACACACAGTAAGTACGCATGTCAATACGGCTCGGGCTAGAGTCTGTATTTATAAACCGATCTTCACGAAACGTCTTGGGTACCTTTGTTATCACCTTGGGACGAGAACGAGTGTTTTTGGGTGTGGTCCGAAATTCAAGATGGCCACCAGCAGCCATTTTGTACCGAAATTAGGTCAAATCAGTTTTTTGTACACAACTTCTATACGGCTCAGGCTAGAGGCCGTATTTATGAACCGATCTTTACGAAACTTCTTGGGTACCTTTGTTATCACCGTGGGATGAGAACGAGTGTTTTTGGGCGTGGTCCGAAATTCAAGATGGCCACCAGCAGCCATTTTGTACCAAAATTAGTGCAATCAGTTTTTTGTACAGAACTTCTGTATGAAATTTCCGATTTGAATAAATTTTTGTATGAATGTTAAGTAACATGGAATACATCACATATAGTACGGGTTTTTTTCTCGTGCAGAAATTATGCAAATTAGATGAACTTTGATTTATACAGTGCTACTTATACACTGTAAGTGCACATGTCAATACGGCTCAGGCTAGAGGCTGTATTTATGAACCGATCTTCACAAAACTTCTTGGGTACCTTTGTTGTCACCTTGGGACGAGAAGGAGTGTTTCTGGGTGTAATCCAAAATTCAAGATGGCTGCCAGTGGCCATTTTGTACCGAAATTAGGTCAAATCAGTTTTTTGTCACAACTTCTACACAGCTCATATTTGTGAACTGATCTTCACGAAACTTCTTGGGTACCTTTGTTTTCACCTTGGGACAGGAATGAGTGTGTTTTGGGTCCGGTCTGAAATTCAAGATGGCCGATGGCAGCCGTTTTGTACAAAATTTGGTGCAATCAGATTTTTGCACAGAACTTCCATATGAATGCGCTGATTTCAATAATTTTTTGTGTGAATGTTTAGTACCATGGGATACATCACATATAATACGGGTTTTTTTCTCGTGCAGAAATTATGCAAATTAGATGAACTTTGATTTTTTCAGTGCTACTTACACACAGTAAGTACGCATGTCAATACGGCTCGGGCTAGAGTCTGTATTTATGAACCGATCTTCACGAAACGTCTTGGGTACCTTTGTTATCACCTTGGGACGAGAACGAGTGTTTTTGGGTGTGGTCCGAAATTCAAGATGGCCACCAGCAGCCATTTTGTACCGAAATTAGGTCTAATCAGTTTTTTGTACACAACTTCTATACGGCTCAGGCTAGAGGCCGTATTTATGAACCGATCTTTACGAAACTTCTTGGGTACCTTTGTTATCACCGTGGGATGAGAACGAGTGTTTTTGGGTGTGGTCCGAAATTCAAGATGGCCACCAGCAGCCATTTTGTACCAAAATTAGTGCAATCAGTTTTTTGTACACAACTTCTATACGGCTCAGGCTAGAGGCCGTATTTATGAACCGATCTTCACGAAACTTCTTGGGTACCTTTGTTATCACCGTGGGATGAGAACGAGTGTTTTTGGGTGTGGTCCGAAATTCAAGATGGCCACCAGCAGCCATTTTGTACCAAAATTAGTGCAATCAGTTTTTTTGTACAGAACTTCTGTATGAAAGTTCCGATTTGAATAAATTTTTGTATGAATGTTTAGGAACATGGAATACATCACATATAGTACGGGTTTTTTTTCTCGTGCAGAAATTATGCAAATTAGATGAACTTTGACTTATTCAGTGCTACTTATACACTGTAAGTGCACATGTCAATACGGCTTGGGCTAGAGGCTGTATTTATGAACCGATCTTCACAAAACTTCTTGGGTACCTTTGTTGGCACCTTGGGACGAGAAGGAGTGTTTCTGGGTGCGGTCCAAAATTCAAGATGGCTGCCAGTGGCCATTTTGTACCGAAATTAGGTCCAATCAGTTTTTTGTCACAACTTCTACACAGCTCATATTTGTGAACTGATCTTCACGAAACTTCTTGGGTACCTTTGTTTTCACCTTGGGACAGGAATGAGTGTGTTTTGGGGTGCCTTTGTTATCACTGTGCTATGAGAACAAATATTTTGGGGTTCAGTCAGACCCACTCTGGGACTCAAAGATTTCTTTTCTAGTTTAGCATCTGACTGTCACCCACCTTTACAATACTTTACCTATACATTTGTTACAGGCAACGGTCAGTATTTATGTACAGACTGTTACAATACTTTATATGTACCTTTGTTTTCAGGTCATTACCTAGATGTTTGTCATTGCTGTGTCACATACTTTACATGTACATGTCTTTGTCTTGACAAGTTGAGCTACAGTGTCATTGACACTTTCATTGTTTAAAATTTTCACCTTTTATCCCAGTACATCACCTTATTAATTTGTTAGAAAAGACTGAGGAGGTAACTTCAAAGTCGTAAACATCTAGTAAATCCTTATCAGAAAATTTGGTCGGACATAGATTTGATTAAAGCCAAAATTAATTTTCTTTGTTCTCTAAACATATTTTGGGTATGTTATTGTTTTAATGGTTCCATTTAACTTTGAAAAGTGGTCTTTTTTCTCTATTTATCACCTTGCGACAAATAATACCTCTCCTCCGTGGAGACAATTACATGTGAAATAAGACCGCGTGCGCGTTCGTGCGTGAAAAATGACAGGAGATAACTCAAAGTGCTCACCTTTTCTGAAGGAGAAGAAAAAGTTCAAAATGTATGGAAGCGTATTAGTGCCAACAAGTATAAAAAATTGGATGTCATGAAGTCCTGATGATGAGATATTATCTCATCATCAGGAGATATTATCTCATCATTATGACTTTTTATCTCATCATTATGAGATATTATCTCATCATTAGGAGATATTATCTCATCATTATGACTTTTTATCTCATCATTAGGAGATATTATCTCATTATTAGAAGATATCTCATCATTAGGACTTTTTATCTCATTCTTAGGAGATAATATCTCATCATTAGGAGATATTATCTCATCATTAGGACCTCATAATTAGGACTTTTTATCTCATCATTAGGAGATATTATCTCATCATTAGGAGATAATATCTCATCATTACGAGATATTATCTCATCATTAGGACTTATTATCTCATCATTAGGACTTATTATCTCATCATTAGGAGATATTATCTCATCATTAGGAGATAATATCTCATCATTAGGAGATATTATCTCATCATTAGGACTTATTATCTCATCATTAGGAGATAATAGCTCATCATTACGAGATATTATCTCATCATTAGGAGATAATATCTCATCATTAGGACTTATTATCTCATCATTAGGACTTTTTATCTCATCATTATGAGATATTATCTCATCATTAGGAGATATTATCTCATCATTAGGACTTATCATATCATCATTATGACTTTTTATCTCATCATTAGGAGATAATATCTCAGCATTAGGTCTTTTTATCTCTTCATTATGAGATGTTATCTCATCATTAGGAGATGTTATCTCATCATTAGGACATATTATCTTTTTATCTCACCATCAGGAGATATTATCTCATCATTAGGAGATATTATCTCATCATTAGGACTTATTATCTCATCATTAGGAGATAATAGCTCATCATTACGAGATATTATCTCATCATTAGGAGATAATATCTCATCATTAGGACTTATTATCTCATCATTAGGACTTTTTATCTCATCATTATGAGATATTATCTCATCATTAGGAGATATTATCTCATCATTAGGACTTATCATATCATCATTATGACTTTTTATCTCATCATTAGGAGATAATATCTCAGCATTAGGTCTTTTTATCTCTTCATTATGAGATGTTATCTCATCATTAGGAGATGTTATCTCATCATTAGGACATATTATCTTTTTATCTCACCATCAGGAGATATTATCTCATCATTAGGAGATATTATCTCATCATTAGGACTTATTATCTCATCATGAAGACTTTGTATCTCATCATTAGGAGATAATATCTCATCATTACGAGATATTATCTCATCATTAGGACTTATTATCTTATCATTAGGAGATAATATCTCATCATTACGAGATATTATCTCACCATTAGGAGATACTCTCTCATCATTAGGACTTATTATCTCATCATTACGAGATATTATCTCATCATTAGGAGATATTATCTCATCATTAGGAGATATTATCTCATCATTAGGAGATGTTATCTCATCATTAGGACTTGTTATCTTTTTATCTCATCATCGGGAGATATTATCTCATCATTAGGAGATATTATCTCATCATTAGGGCTTATTATCTCATCATGAAGACTTTGTATCTCATCATTAGGAGATAATATCTCATCATTACGAGATATTATCTCATCATTAGGACTTATTATCTCATCATTAGGAGATAATATTTCATCATTATGAGGTATTATCTCACCATTAGGAGATACTCTCTCATCATTAGGACCTATTATCTCATCATTACGAGATATTATCTCATCATTAGGAGATACTCTCACATCATTGGGACTTATTATCTCATCTTTATGAGCTATTATCTCATCATTAGGAGATATTATCTCATTATTAGGACTTATTATCTCATCATTAGGACTTTTTATCTCATCATTATGAGATATTATCTCATCATTATGAGATATTATCTCATCATTAGGACTTATTATCTCATCATTAGGACTTATTATCTCATCATTAGGACTTATTATCTCATCATTAGAAGATATCTTCTTTTCCTAGATTGTGGCTGTGACGTTTGTTCCAGAAGCGACAGGACAGGAATGCTGCCCACCCAACCTCCGGCCTTTGAGAGTACCGTTAACTCACTTTTCAATAAAATCCAATAAATGAGTTCATTGAAGACTTCCCACATGCCCTTGGAAATCTTCTCTATCGCGCCATTATAGACCACAGAGGTTCACTGAAGACTACCACATGACATGCCCCTGGGTGTCTTCCCCATCTGGCCATTATACATCACAAAAAGAGCGATACATCCAAATAATATCAATGCACACATGCGTCTCCCGCCCTCTGATAAATAATTCTGCATCAGCCCTACTCACCCCCCCCCCCCCCCACCACCACCCCAGTCCAGGAAAGTGCTGTCCAGTAAATATCACTGGAGTATTTATTCATTTATTTATTGGTGTTCAAATGTCACATATTTTTACACAATGGGTAATCGTGACCACAACATGGAGATAAAGTCAGGTTTAGTCAATCGTTTATACTCATTTTAGAGAACTTCCACCCAAGCTTTGATGAATGGCTCCTATATTTGAACAGTGAAACAGAGCTTGTTTACAACAGTAAACGAGCACTAAGCACTACTTCACGTCCCGGGGTACCCACGGTGAATCACAGGAGTAGTAGTCTACCCTTACGAAGATATGCTGCCCAGTAAATATCACTGGGGTATTTTCCCTTACGAAGAGGTGCTACTTTTTACCCAGGACACCTGAGGACACTACCGAAATATTACAGAAGAATAAATAAAAAAACGAGAATCAAAACGAGACAAATGTCACCCAAGGGAAGCGGCATTGTGTGGATAAACAGCAAATACGCCCCCCCCCCCCTTCCGAACCCCCACCAACAAGTTAAATTATAGGGGATGCACTGCCAGAAGTGTATGCTGTAAGTTTTTGAGCAGCGTACTTGGTAAGACTGATATTTATTGGGCAGCACTGTGGGAGAAACATGTGCGCACTGAAATCATTTGGATGTATTTTGCCGTGAACTTTAGGAAGCTGTGTAGTCGGGTGTATTACATTCTTATTTACCGTTAGCGAACTGACTAGCAAATTCGATGGATAAAACTGGACATTTTATGGAGGGTGGACTGTTGTACTCTTCCGCATGACGGGATGAAGAGTTTTTACCCAAAGCAGTTGCCTCTGATCAGGATCGAACTGTCGATCTTTCGGTTTAAAGTGCAATGCTCTAAACACTTCGTCACCGCTCTCCTCATCGGGGGAGGGGGTGGCGTCGGGATGGCCTATTATATTACATGTTGTAAGGGATTAAGATAATGGATTTTTTTACTCTTCGAAATATATCATACACTTATTTTAATCTCGACAAATGGAATTTTACTCGTATCGTGTGGAAATAACTTTATTTCTGGGTTTAATGTGCAGGGTGGGGGAGAAATGAGGTTAATGTTGATGGCAATGTGTTAAGTGAACAAGTGTTCTTTTCAAACATTTCGATGGCCCTGATAAGGGTCGTCAAATTAATGAACCGAGCGGTCCATTCAAGATTGCCAGTGGTTGGAGCTTTGAACTTTAAACCGAGATGTTCACCGATTGATCATGACTAGCGGTAACGGCATTGTGTCCTTGGGTAAGGCACTTAATCCCGATTGCCCACATGGTGGCACGGTGTAGCTGTGTACTAAGGCGCACTGTGTATACGTACATGGCGCACTTGCCTTCTTCAACCAATGATGACTCTCTGCAGAGTTAGTACTTTGAGGAGTCTGACAATTGCTCGCCGCTGCTCTGTGGTTTTCTCCGACTTCTACCACCCGTAGAACTGCCAGACACGAGGTTACCCTGGCTGACCCTAAATAATGGTAAACTGCAATAAAAAAAAATCAAGCTTGCAGTTATTTCCCAAAACCAGGCGCAGAGATAAGGTCACAAAATCCCCCCCCCCCCCCCCCCCTCCCGACATGGTGGGTCGAGAGGTAAATATTCCGACAGTATTCCCAGATCGCTGACCGTCGGTACGAACTTGAATCCCAATTCAATATTTTTTCGTAAAACAATTATTAACGAAACCCCAAATGTTCGTTTATTATTATTATTATTTTCAATAATTACTTTTGTTTCACAAAAGTAATTCTTTAATATAATAATAATAAACGAACAAGCGTTTACACACAAAGGATATATGAAACCTAAAGATAGTTTTTCACAATGAGAATTGTGGCATCGTTGTCGTGATGGCGACCACAAGTTTTCCTACAGACAACATGAAAAAATCCAACACGGACAGGGTAATGGGACGCACCCCCTCTCTCCACCATTTTAGCTTATGGACTGGGGCATACCATTCTAGCGTTAATTTAATTAAAACCTTGGACGGCAGTGTAAATAAACTATGGAAGAGTATTGGTGCCACCAACACAAGCGATGGTCAGCATGCAGCTGTGTCAGTCATAGTGACCAAAACTCTGCTGAAACAACCAGCAATTATCTCAGTTATCTGTCTATACCTACCCTATACCTGTCTTATCCAGAATTGAAAAAAAGATGAGCCCCCCGCCACCGCCACCACCACCACAGTGTTATCCCCAAGAAGAATAAAATAATTATCCAATGCATTAGGATGAACGACAATACACTGGCTTCTGATTTCTAACAAACTCTCGCCCTACCGACCGGACACGAATAATATCCCCCCCCCCCCTTCCCAACACCCGAACCTTGACATTTCTGCCAGCTCGGGGTAGGCCTCCTTTTCATTCATTAACGACCACTCCAAGTGGAATATTGTTTTCCGGACGAGTACAACAGACCTCACACATACAAATACCCAAATGCTCGATTTTGGGCAATATCACCAACAGTTACTCATAGGCGCTGAGATGGGACGTGCCTGTGTGTGTGTGTGTGTGTGGGGGGGGGGGGGGGGGGGTATTTGGCTGTTTTATACATTGCTCCTATTGAGTGTCCCTGCTGAAACTGATAAACCTGTAGCGCGTTTTTTTTTCAAAACTCGAGGATAAATGTGCGAGTTAGAGAGCCTCATCCGCAGTTCAATTGTTTATTGCTTTTAGAGTTAAACATGTATATCTAGCTCGACCTTTTTGTGTCAGGTTTGTGTCAGTGTCAGAGCGAGTGAGCTTTTTCTTCGACCTGTAACAAACTGCAAATACGGAGCAGTTCCGATTCCTCCAATGTAAAATATCACAACCCCAACTAAATTTGTAAAATATCCTAGCCCTCTTCGGTAGCGTATTCTTGAACAAAGTCTTGAGATGCCCTACTCACCCCCAAACTTGTTAGGTTATACTCCCCAAGTGTTTATGTAGGTATACTATATAACAAGTTCCACTTGGAGCGTAGCAGTGGTCTGGCAAGGCATATTAACTTTCACGCCATTGCCACATTAACTGTCACGCACTTGGCACAAGATCTTATTGTACATCTGTAATATATAATCCAATTATGGTGGTGGTGTTACAAGATGTTTAGTTAACGCTTTGTTCTTGGAGGACAACTAGCTAGGCATACATATCTATTCGGTAAGCCCCGCCTATAACGTAACAGTGATTTAGAAACGCAGGTCAACTACCCCAATGTATATCTTATGTATATTCGAGTGGTGGTGTTCTTTGCCACAAGGTCCTAATGTATATCTCATGTAAATGCAAATGTACATACAAGTGTATAGGTAGTGGTGTTCTTTGCCACAAGGTCCTAATGTATATCTCATGTAAATATATATTCTAGTGGAGGTGATGGTGGTATTCAGAGTGTTAGATAGCGCTTCGTCATGATCCGGTCAAAGTTCCCCGCCCTCTCCACTCCTCTCTGCTCTCGGGTACACCGACCAGTCACTCCTATTGAAATGGCAAAGTGAGAACATGCTATTTCAGACTCATTTCTTCGCCCTGTCCCAGCTAACGCATGCTGTAAGTTAAAACTTTCGGGGTGGTCTACGTGTGGGATACATGGAATGCTTGTAATGTTTGTTCAAAGCTTACTCATGCTTTGACCCATTCCCTGGCATATAGCCTTATAGGCCAAAACCCACCAGCTATATTCACAACAATTTGCAGTTGCCCTGTTTACCCACCCCCTCTCGGTGCTAGTACAAGTCTCGGATTATCTAGTGCCATAGGCTTCGAACCAGTTTTGTTGTCGACAAACTCGGCTTTTGGTCATCTTATAAAACAGTCAGGCCGAGCAGGTGGGCAGAATTTGCTGATACACAGGCCTACTATCCCTTGAATGCCATGCCAATAGGCAATTAATCTATACATCCATGCAGGAGAACTGGTTATTCAAAGATACAGCTGAATAATAGACCGATCAGTATGATCCTGGTTCTATACTGATGATTAATCAATAACAATGCTAACTTTTGATTTTCGGACACTTTCACCCCCGCTCGCCCCTGTGGGCGAGGGCAACTGCCCCTGTCGCCCCTTGTTCCGCCGGCCACGTACCCTCCTTTTCATTAAAGCATTAAGACTGGGGTTTTGCTTTTCATTTAAACATTAAGATTGTGGTTTTGTAAAGCTGTGCAAACACGAATTACTTGAATTTATTTCTGAAAATGAAGAGACAAATCCTTCTGGTTTTGAGTTGGATGAGAGAGTGTCCCGTTACTACCAAGAATGCCAGTGAGTTCACCCATCGCAAGTTCGGCCCAAGCGAGTTCGGCTCAAAATGGTGAGTTCGGTCCCAGACTTGAAGTCTGTTTGGCCCAAGTGAATTCGGCCCTACCAAAAGTTAGTTTGGTCCATAGTGAGATTTAGTTCGCCCCAGTCATGAAAAGCATTCGGTTCACGCCACAACCAAAAGCGAATGCGTGAGTGAGTTAGGCCCCAATCATGAAATGCATTCGGCTTATGTCACAACCAACAGCGAATGCATCTCTGAAGGACAAAAAAACAACAAAAAAAACAAAAAACAAAAAAAACCAAAAGGCTGATATTTCATTTTTTGTATTCTAACTCTTTTACTAAAATTAGAACAAAATCATATTCATAACAAACTTGACAAACAAAGTGAAGCGAGTATGAGTTTGAAATAACAGTGGTTATATATATCCACGAGCTAATACTGGTTATATATATCCACGAGCTAATACTATAAAACTTTAACAATTGTATTTCCTAGAATTGTATTTTCTACCCATTAACCCATTTGAAGTCATAACTAGAAAATACAATTCTAGAAAATACATGGGCTTACGCGAGACGTGGTTA
Organism: Pictodentalium vernedei; assembly: GCA_031216915.1. Classification (NCBI taxonomy): domain Eukaryota; kingdom Metazoa; phylum Mollusca; class Scaphopoda; order Dentaliida; family Dentaliidae; genus Pictodentalium; species Pictodentalium vernedei. The sequence continues at coordinate 426,811,682 of CM062292.1, forward strand.
AGACACGAGGAGCGGGTAGACCAAGTAAGGGGTGCGTGTGGATAGGTGTTGGGCGATCGGAAGGCCAGAAAAAGGGGGGGGGGGCAGGCATGTACATTCGGGAGGATTTAAAACCGTCTCAGATCACTGACCTGGAAGATGTCAGCACCTCGGCTGAGGTATCGGAAAAAAATTGGATGGGTAAAGATCAGCCTAAAAACAAAAGTATTGCCCTTGGGGTTGTGTACTGTGCGGTGGAGGGAAGCAAACCCGAGTGGAATGACTCGATATACTCAATACTAAGGTCCAATATCACAGAACAAGAAAATAGGGGGCTCGGTATAATTTTGATGGGTGACTTTAATGGACTCAGATGTGATAAGGAAGAAGTCATAGAGGGCGGGGATAAGATGAAATTCTCCTAAAATCATGTTGTTAAATTGTTATATTAAAACTTATAGTCTCTCCTCCTCGGTTCGAATCCCACCTGCGGCAACCGCGTTGTGTCCTTGGGCAAGACACTTCACCCCCATTGCCCACGTGGGGGCACGGTGACGCTGTGTATTAAGGCGTACTGCACGTCGATGGTGCACCTGTCTTCAACCAATGCTAACCCTGCTTGTGTGGAGTTAGTATGTTGGGGAGCTGACAGTTGCTCGCCGTTGCTCGGTGGTTCTCTCCGGGTACTCCGGCTTCCTCCACCCGTAAAACTGTCGTGGTCATGATTAGCCATTGTGCTGAAATATGTGACCTTAAACACCAATAAATAAATAAATAAATAAATAAATAAATAAATAAATAGTCTCTCCTATTAGGGGTGAAAGTAACGACATGTCTTTTAAGAGCATTGCGGTTCATTCGCGACCCAACGGAAATAATTAATAGCCTGAGCTCTTAAAAGCGACCCAAGACAGGACTGTTAATAATTTCCCAGACTGTTAATAATTTCTGTTGGGCCGCTAATGAACGGAAATCTCCCAGAACGTTAGAACGATCCCAATGATGTAACTTATTACCTAAAAACAAATATTTGCCGGGACTTTCTCATTTACGTTAATATTATTCATTTATAATCACACAAGTACACATAAAGAGCTCTATTACTGCATTATCTATTACGGGAGCACGGTGGCTCAGAAGGTAGAGATGATTGTTGCAATCCAAGAAGTCATCGGTTCGAATCCCGCCTGTGGCAACCACATTGTGTCCTTGAGCAAGACACTTCATCCCAATTTAATTTCCCCGGTGGGGGGGGGGGGGGGGGGGGGAGGGGGGCATGATGGCGATGTGTACTAAGGGTACTTTGAGGGTGCACTTGTCTTCAACCAATGCTAACCCTGCTTTTGTGGAGTTAGTATGTTGGGGACTCTGAGTCGCTTGCCATTGCTCGGTGGTTCTCTCCAGGTACTCAATGGGAGGGAGCCCCCCCCCTTCCCCCCCCCCCATACCCACATTTGGCATTTCCTCCTGAGATTCAACTTTTTGGGGCTAAAAGGGTTCATCCCCCCCCCCCTGAAAAATAGCCCTGTACGCCTATGCAATGAATGCCTGGACTTGAATAAATACCTATATTATGGTCATGATATAGCTGTAGATGCTGAAAGTGACCTTAAATATCAATAATTAATTTATTCTCTGTCATTTTGTCTGTTTGTGAATGTGTGGGATTTGTCAAGAAACGAGGGTAAGCTTCCTACTCCATGATTTCACAATTTTTCCAAAATATCTGTTTCAGACACAATGAAATACATGTAATATGAGTTACTGTCACACACAAATTAGTTGTTTATTTGATATGGTTTAAACCATCTAGAGAGCTAGTATACACGGTGATGGGTACAGTTCAAGTCAAAATGAGTTGATTAAAGGGATGGTGAACAGCTTGTTAATATTTCTTGCATTACATTACTACTTCGCTATTTATTGACAGAAGGATTCCACAGAGGGTTTCCCTGATGGTATTTATTTATTGGTGTTTACGGTCACATACTTATCCACAATGGCTTTTACAGTTTTACGGGTGGGGGAAGTCGGAGGACCCAGGGAGAACCACCGAGCATCGACGAGCAGCTGTCAGCTCAACATTCTAATTATGTTCAAGCTCCGCTGAAGCAGGGTACCAGCGGTTGAAGACATATGCACCATTGACATGCAGTACGCCTTAGTACATGGCATCATCGTGCCCCCATGTTGGCAACCGGGATAAAGTGCCTTGCCCAAGGACATTACGTGGGTCGTCCCAGATAGGGATCAAACTCGGGACCTCTATCATAGAAGTCAAACAGTCTACCACTGAGAAAATGTGCTTTCTTTCCTGGCGGTATTCATATTTGTACGGCCAAACTGTTGTTGGACAACACGGAACACCAAAACATATAACACAAAATTTGTTCCCCATTGATTTTTGAAAGCAGTTATGAAATGCCCAAAGAGCTCTTTCCTTTTTGTTTTTGGACAAGTGAGTATTCACTCAAAGTCATTTTTTGCAGACAGTACTATTTTTTAGTGGCCAAAGCACATGTTTCATTAAGTCCCAGAACATAACTAAAGCCGGATTTATTGATTAAACAGCTCTGCATATATCAAAGTAAAGCGTCTCAAATTAGCCCATTCCAAAATGATAGTAGAGAGTAACCAAAGTTGGATAATTTGGGTATTTCCAAATGGTACACTTATTCTCACTCTCATTGTGCTTGGGGTTAAATCTGAGATTGAAAAGGTGTACCAATCTCACTCAGGGAAGGTGAGTACAGAAAAGTACGAAATTAATCAGAAAATGAATTTTGTCTGACGGTACTAATATTTGTACGAGCAAAACTGGAACTGGATTTATTTATTTATTTATTTATTTATTACGTTTTAACGACACATTAACAGCCAAGGTCATATTACGTCGGTGACAGTTGTATGGGTGGAGGAAGCCGGAGTACCCAGAGAGAACCACCGAGCAATGACGAGCAGCTGCCAACTCCCCAACTCTCCGCACTGTAGCACAGGCAGGGTTAGATTGGTTGAAGACATGCGCACCATCGACGTGCAGTATGCCTTAGTACACGGTGTCATGGTGCCCCCATGCGGACAGTCGGATATATTCCAATTATGTCCCGATCATGCAAGGCAGCAACTTGAAATTCTCAACCTGTTTCCTACTGTTCCTGTCCGACAGTTTAGTATCTTTGTGAAGTGCCGAGACCGCGTGGAAATACCGTGGATCAGGTGGAAACCGAGGGCACGATTCGTCCCTACTTTATTCTCAACTCAACGACTTTTCCATTCATTATTTACCTGTCACCGGCTGAGTTAGGTATTATATTTGTCTATTTGATGAACTTTTCAACCTTAACTATTTGCGGCTTCATGTAGCACCACTGAAAAGCCACTGCACGGTTACCAATATATTCAGGGATTGATTTTACGAAAATAACAATTATTCCGACTATATCCACATGGGAACTCCTAAATATGCCAAGGATTAAACTTTTGATAATGACGTATAAAGCAGAACTTGTCATGCTCTGCTTGCTGCATGCAGGCATAGAAAACATTCAGCGCTCAATGAATTAGGAATGGAGTAAATTGTCACTTAAACCTCCGAAATTCTGAAAAAATGAGTTTTTTTTCGATGGCATCTACCATTATGCATCTGAGACAGGGATTGCGTTAAACTTTGCAGCAACTTTATAACAGAAAATATTCTTGGAATTGAACTGTGAATCCGAATTTCGAAAGCATTTTCGGATATTCTATTCCAAACTACCACTGCACGCTTATCAATATTCAGTGATTTTATGAAAATTAAAATTATTCTGGCCATACCCATATGGGTAGTCTCGAATCTGCCAGCGGTTAAACTTTTAATAATGACATATAAAACAAAGGTTTTGAGACAATAAGGCTCCAGTGCTGAGAAAGTGCATGTAAACGTTGGCGAAAATAACAATTATTCTGACAGTACCCTTATGGGAAGTCTCAAATCTTCCAAGGGTTAAAGTTTTTATAATAACGTATAGAACAAAATTTGTCATACTTTGACTGCTGCAAGCAACTATAGAAAACATTCAGAGCTCAATCAATTGAAAATGGAGTAAATCGCCACCTAATTTTACCAAATTCTGAAAAAATGGAGATTTTTTGGACGGTACCTACGTTTATGCAACCAGAAAGGGATAGGGTTAAACTTTACAACCAAACTTACAACAGCAAATATGCTCGATAGTCAATTGTGAATACGTACATGAAAAGTGTTTGAAATTAACCCTTTCCAAAATGATAGAAAAGGCAACCAAAAAACGGCTAATTTTGGCATTTTCAAACGGTACTCTTATTCTCGCCCTCATTGTGCTAGAGGGTTAAATCTGAGGTTAAGAAGTAAACAGTAACTTTCTTCCACAATCATTGTTGCATCTAGCCATACTAAAATAATTATTACAACTACCTTGTAATTAGAAAAATTTGCTCTTGAAGTTGGCGAAAATAACAAATATTCCGACAGTACCCTTATGGGAAGTCTCAAATCTGCCAAGGGTTAAACTTTTAATAATAACATATAGAACAAAATTTGTCATACATTGACTGCTGCAAGCAGCTATAGAAAACATTCAGAGCTCAAGCAATTAAAATGGAGTAAATCGTCACCTAAACTTACCAAATTCTGAAAAATTGGATATTTTTTGGACGGTACCTACTTTTATGCAGCCAGAAAGGGATAGGGTTAAACTTTACAACCACACTTACAACAGCATATATGCTCGGTAGTCAATTGTGAATTCGTACACGAAAAGTATTTGAAATTGACCCTTTTCCAAAATGATGGAAAAAGCAACCAAAGTTGGCTAATTTTGGCATTTTCAAACGGTACTCTTATTCTCACCCTCATTGTGCTTGAGGGTTAAATCTGAGAATAAAAAGTAAACAGCATCTTTTTTCCGCAATCATTGTTGCATCTATCCAAACCAAAATAATTGTTACAACAACCTTGTTATTAGAGAAATTTGGCCTTGAAGTTGGTCAATTTTGAAGAAAAATTCTATATTCATGTCATTTTTGGCCAGTGGGGGTTAAAGTTGAAAGATCTGAGTGGTGATTGTGGTGTATCATATTATGCTCTAAGTGTGTGGAAAATTTGAGCTAAATAACTGTAAACGATTTTGTGACATTCGAAAAATGGTGAAATTTTGAAGGTTTTGGCAGAATATTTTGAAAACACGCTTTTTCACAGATATGACGATACCGCATTTCACTAGAATGTATGACATTACATAACTGTGTCAAATTTGGTCAAAATCGTACAGCTTGTTTTCGAGCAGTTCAACAGACAAAATTCAGGGAGAAAAATAAAAAAAAAAATTAAAAAAAATAGAGAAGAAAAAATTTTGAAAAAGAAGAATAAGAATAGTCTTTCCCAAAGTGGGTTTGGGAAAGCCTAATAATCGACAATATTCTCACAGATGTTAATTTATGGAGGGAGGTGATAGGGTAGAAGTGGATGATGAGGGTAAAAGTGAGTTGGATAGTGATCACAACTTGATTACACGATCGGGACCAAAAACCTAGTAAGAAGCAAAGGAAGATTTAAGGAGATTTGGGAGCTCAAAACAGGTTGCAGAATGGGCGAAGTTCGAAGAAAAATTTAAACCAAAGCTTGCAACTGTACACAAGAGGGGACAGTGTCCTGACAATGGCCGTCGCCACAGTTGCGCGTGGAGGCAGGAAAGGAAAGTGTAGGAAAGATTAGGGTGCCAACACGAGAACTTGAGTGCAGGGTGAGCGATGAACTGAAAAGGGCCATAAGGGGTACAAAAGCTAAATGTGCTACGTACGGGAGAAGAAGAAAACTCAAGGAGGCGGAAAGCAACAAGGTCATGGTACAAAAGAAAGAATACCAACAAACACGAAATAAAGTAAATAGGATTAAAGACAACAATCGGAGAGTGCGAAATTACAATCTTGTTAGGACGATAAGAATGGCGGGGGCAAAAAAAGACGAAGATGGTTATGGCCTTTTTGGATGTTAAAAGGCACACGATAAGAGTATCCGGAAGGTATGTGGCGAAAGTTTGAGGCTCTGGGCTTGGAAGGCGGGTTTGTTGGAATTCTGAAAGCATTATATAAAGATGTACGGAGTGAACTTAGCCTGGATAACATAACAACAAAACGTATGCCTGTGGAGAAAGGCCTAAAACTGGGGTGTATCCTTTCGCCAATTCTATTTGCACTGTATATCAAAGGTTTAGGAGATGAACTCTTGCATAGCGACGATGGGGTAGCGGTTGGGGACTTGAAGATCCCAGAGCTATTTTTTCAGATGATATGGTGCTAGTGCCAGAAAGCGAAGATGGGCTAGCGAAAATATTGGGAATTGTTGGAAAATAAGGGAACAAATGGAGACTCGAACTAAATGAAAACAGAAGCAAAGTTATACCCGTGGCCCATAAGGTGAACCCTACTCGAAGGTGGAGAGTTACCTATAGGAGTTCTGTATTCCGGAAGGTAGCAGCGAACCTCTTAGTGCAGGAGAGACAGGTGACTACGAGTATCCGGGGATAAATATAAACACCACAAGACAGGAAGAGGCACCTTCCGAAACCACACAAATAGACTGATTCTGAAGGTGTGGGGGGGGGGGGGGGGGCGAATCCTTAACCAAATGAAACTTATAAGGAGAAACAGTTTCAATACTTGACTGGCCCTTTGAAGCTTTGTTAAGGTTAATCACAGAGTACACCTTTAAAAACCGCTAAATCTTGGAAGAACAAGTGTTGTTCATTTTCGTTTGATTTTTACATGCCATCTTGTTTTGATAATCAGAGGCGCCGGATCACATCAAGATTTTGTGAATGTGTTTTTAAAGAGTAACCAATCAGCATTCATTGCAGCATCCCAAAATACCAGTCTAAAAGAATAATATTCTCTGGGAGTATAATGGGAAATTAAGTGGGATGGGAGAATGAAGGACACGTGGGTAGTGAGTGACTAGAAGGAAAGGGTTAATATGCTAATCGGAGAGATTGGGAAAAATGGGGCAAAGGAAGTCATCAAGCAATTCGTCTCCGAGTGTTGTGAGGAGAGAAGAAGCGTGGGAATAGGGGGCAGTTGGGAGCACAGGGTTCACTGAAAAAGATGGCCAGCACCGGCCAAGGCCTTCTCACACGAGAACCGCGACAAATCAGCGATCGACTGCCCAAAGTGTTGTTATTATTATTATTATTATTAGTCTGAATGATACCAGTTTCTTTTCGGAAAGCTTGTTTGGACAAGCGTAACTAATGAGCGCAAGTTTTGATAGTACCACCTTGCCACTATGTCAGGAACGTTTTCAGGAATTTTACAGATTTGGAAACATCAGTTGTGTTTATTCCATTTTGCATAGTTTCAAATGGATAATTATTGGATTTTCTGTACCGGTTTGTGTATAACATTTTCGGAAAAAGAGATAGGCCAACATTTACTCTCACAGTTTTTATTATTTAAATTTTGCTACAATGTCATTAAAAGCTACTAATAGGCGATCAAGTGTGGATAAAAATGCGCGGAGGCCGGTTTGGGTAAAATTGTGGAGGCCGGTGTGGACGAAATTGCGGAGGCCGGTTTGGTTGGAGGCCGGTTTGGGTGTAATTCGGACTCAGTTATGGCTAGCTGCACCGAACCGGCACGTCGATTTACCCAATACTACCCAATAACACCCAATACTACCCAATAATACCCATTAACACCCAATACTATCTGATAACAGGGTCAGAACAATTTTTTCTATGGACCCGGTCTCTTCCCTTACACACGGACAGAATCCCCTTCAACAAAACGCCCCGGAGAGAAACCTCACCCGATCCAAGCCATTTTTAGCTTTACTTGACAAAGTCAAGATAAGCTATTGCCATCACGCGTGTGGAAGTCTGTTAGTCTGTGAGTCTGTAAGTCTGTTCACATTAGCACAGGCTACACCCCGCAGTTCTTGTCTGATCGTCACGAAATTCCATATGGAGTTTTGGGGTCATGTCTAAATGAGAACGTCCCCTTTTGGTCGCGATCGGTCAACCGGTATGGCTGCCAGAGCCCAAAACCCGAAAACCATTAGCAGTCTACAGGTCGTATTTATGAAGGGATTTCATTGTAACTTGGTAGGATGCCTCTGTATAATGCCTAGATGAGAACGTCCCCTTTTGGGCATGATCTGTCAACCGTGATGGCTTCCCCAAGCCCGAAACCCAAAAACTTTTAGCACAGTCTGCAGGTCATGTTTAATATGGAGGGATTTCATTGTAACTTGGTAGGATGACTCCTTATGATGTCTAGATGAGAATGTCCCCATTTGGGTATGATCTGCCAACCGTGACGACTGCCCGAGCCCAAAACCCGAAAACCTTTAGCACAGTCTACAGGTCATATTTATTGAGGAATTTCATTGTAATTTGGTGGGTTGACTTCATATAATGTCCAGATGAGAGAGAAAGTCCCCTTTTGGACGTGATTGGGCAACTGTGACGGCTACAGGGGCCCGAAGCTCGAAAATCTTTAGCACAATCCACAGGTCATATTTATGAATGGAATTAATTGTAACTTGGTAGGATGACTCCAAATAATGTCTAGATGAGAACGTCCTATTTTGATCGCGATCGTTCAGCCTTGATGGGTGCCTGAGCCCAAAAACCTTTAGCATAGGCAAAAGGTCATATTTATGGAAGGATTTCATTGTAACCTGTTAGGTTGACTCCATTTAATGCCTAGATGATGACATCCCCTTTCGGTCGTGATTGGTCAACTGTGATGGCTACAGGTGCCCGAAGCCCGAAAATCTTGAGCACACTCTACAGGTCATATTTATGAAGGGATTTCATTGTAACTTCGTAGGATCTCTCCAGATGATGCCCAGATAAGAATGTCCCCTTTTGGTTGTGATCCTTCAACCATTATGGCTGCCCGAGCCCGAAGCCCAAATACCTTTAGCACAGTCTACAGGTCATATTTATGAAGGGATTTCATTGTAACTTGGTAGGTTTGACTTCATATAATGTCTAGATGAGAACGTCCCCTTTTGGACACGATTGGGCAACTGTGACAGCTACAGGGGCCCGAAGCCCGAAAACCTTTAGAACAGTCTACAGGTCATAATTATGAAGGGATTTCATTGTAGCTTGGTAGGATGACTCCAAATAATGTCTAGATGAAAACGTCCTATTTTGATCGCGATCGTTCAGCCTTGATGGGTGCCCGAGCCCAAAAACCTTTAGCATAGGCAAAAGGTCATATTTATGGAAGGATTTCATTGTAACCTGTTAGGTTGACTCCATTTAATGCCTAGATGATGACATCCCCTTTTGGTCGTGATTGGTCAACTGTGATGGCTTCAGGTGCCCGAAGCCCGAAAACCTTGAGCACAGTCTACAGGTCATATTTATGAAGGGATTTCATTGTAACACCGTAGGATCACTCCAGATGATGCCCAGATGAGATTGCCCCCTTTAGTTGCGATCATTCAACCATTATTGCTGCCTGAGCCCGAAAACCTTTAGAACAGTCTACAGGTCATATTTATGAAGGGATTTCATGGTAGCTTGGTAGGATGACTCCAAATAATGTCTAGATGAGAACATCCCCTTTTGGTCGCGATCATTCAGACTTTGTGGCTGCCCGAGCCCAAAGACCTTTAGCATAGTCTATAGGTCGTATTGATGGAAGGATTTCATTGTAACTTGTTCGGTTGACTTCATATAATGCCTAGATGATGACATCCCCTTTCGGTCGTGATTGGTCAACTGTGATGGCTACAGGTGCCCGAAGCCCGAAAATCTTGAGCACACTCTACAGGTCATATTTATGAAGGGATTTCATTGTAACTTCGTAGGATCTCTCCAGATGATGCCCAGATAAGAATGTCCCCTTTTGGTTGTGATCCTTCAACCATTATGGCTGCCCGAGCCCGAAGACCAAATACCTTTAGCACAGTCTACAGGTCATATTTATGAAGGGATTTCATTGTAACTTGGTAGGTTTGACTTCATATAATGTCTAGATGAGAACGTCCCCTTTTGGACACGATTGGGCAACTGTGACAGCTACAGGGGCCCGAAGCCCGAAAACCTTTAGAACAGTCTACAGGTCATAATTATTTATGAAGGGATTTCAATGTAGCTTGGTAGGATGACTCCAAATAATGTCTAGATGAGAACGCCCCCTTTTGGTCGCGATCATTCAGTCTTGATGGCTGCCCGAGCCCAAAAACCTTTAGCATAGTCAAAAGGTCATATTTATGGAAGGATTTCATTGTAACTTGTTAGGTTGACTCCATATAACGCCTAGCTGATGACATCCTCTTTTGGCCGTGATTGGTCAACTGTGATGGCTACAGGTGCCCGACGCCTGGAAATCTTGAGCACAGTCTACAGGTCATATTTATGAAGGGATTTCATTGTAACTTCGAAGGATCACTCCAGATGATGCCCAGATGAGAATATCCCTTTTGGTTGCGATCATTCAACCATGATGACTGCCCGACCCAAAGCCCGAAAACATTTAGCACAGTCTTCAGTTCATATTTATGAAGGGCTTTTCATTGTAACTTGGTAGGTTGACTTCATATAATGTCTAGATGAGAACAGCCCCTTTTAGACACCATTAGGCAACTGTGACGGCTACAGGGGCCTGAAGCCCGAAAACCTTTAGCACAGTCTACAGGTGATATTTATGAAGGGATTTCATTGTACCTTGGTAGGATGACTCCAAATAATGTCTAGATGAGAACGTCCCCTTTTGGTCGCGATCATTCAGCCTTGATGGCTGCCCAAGCCCAAAACACCAAAACCTTTAGCATTGTCTATAGGTCATATTTATGGAAAGATTTCATTGTAACCCGTAAGTTTGACTCCATATAATGCCTAGATGATGACATCCCCTTTTGGTCGAGATTGGTCAACTGTGACGGCTTCAGGGGCCCGAAGCCCGAAAACCTTCAGCACAGTCTACAGGTCATATTTATGAAGAAATTTCATTGTAACTTCGTAGGATCACTCCAGATGATGCCCAGATGAGAATGTCCTCTGTTGGTTGCGATCATTCAACCATGATAGTTGCCCGAGCCCAAAGCCCAAAAACATTTAGCACAGTCAACAGGTCATATTTATGAAGGGATTTCATTGTAACTTGTTAGGTTGACTTCATATAATGTCTGGATGAGAACGTCCCCTTTGGATGCAATTGGGAAACTGACGGCTACAGGGGCCCGAAGCCCGAAAACCTTTAGCACAGTCTACAGGCCATATTTATGAAGGGATTTCTATGTAACTTGATAGGATGACTCGTTTTGGAATAATTTCATTGTAACTTGGTAACTTTTATTGATATACGTTAACTGTGAGGGCCACATACATTAACTGTGAGGTCATATTAACCCACCCCTCAGCTCTTTAGTACAGTGTACACCTCTTATTATTTTTATCAAAAACATAGCATACAGGGAACAGAAATGAACATATTCCCAATTATCACAATTCTTGTCTTATTTCATAATCCTTTCATAAACATTGAACACTATCCTTTTCATCAAACACAACACACAAGTTAAGCTACAGTGTCATTGACACTTTCATTTGTTTAAAAAGTAAAGTATTGGGTATAGGTCTCTAAATCAGTATAATAATAAGTATAATAAGTGGAAAATGTGTCCGTCGTTCGGGGTTGGTGTTCAGGGCAACTAAAAGGATCTTTCTGTTTGTGTTGGGTTGAAAAAGCGTAGAAATGCCTGATTTGGGTTAAAATTTGAGAACAATGGAGAGAGAGAGAGAGAGAAGAGAGAGAGAGAGAGTGCAATTCCACGTGTAAGACCCTTCTGAAAGGTAGTTTTTTTTTATTATTTAAATTTCAATGCCCATGAGGTAATCACTCGGTTTCTTTTTGGTTTGTCTTTAGTGCAACACATCAATTTTTATTGGAGTTGAAGGCGTTGCTAATGTTTTTACTCTGACTGGCTCACTGTGAAGTTCCAAAAAACAATGACTCCTACTTCCCTTTGACCCTTGTCCAAACCATGTTGCCGCCCAAGTGATATCTTTTGAATTTTCGAAAACAGCTCCCAGCCTTTTTACACGGACCAACTGATGTTCTCGTCTAAAGAAAGTGTTATTTTGTTATTCCCAATTTTATGGAGACGCAATTTCTTCGAGGGAGATTTTAAAGAATTAAATTAACCCCAACCTTACCCAGTTTATAGAATAAAATAAAAAACTTCAAGGTTGTTTAGACGTGAAAAGGTGTCCATTTGCTATTTGATATGGTCAGTACAATGGATATGGTCAGTACAACCGGGTCGCAAGGGATTTGTAAATCCGGGTCGCAAGGGATTTGTAAATCCCACATCGTCCCTGCGCGCCGAAGGCGCGCTAAAACCTTTCGTTCATTCATTCATTCATGGTCAATACAATCTTCCAAGATGTCCAAGCGCAAAGCATTCAGATGGACATGTAAAACATGCCAAAAAGAGATACAGAACGTGCAAAGTTTTTTGTGTGAATTTTGTAATATGTGTTGACAGTGTTGTCATTCAAAATGTGAAAATATTGATGACGATAAATTTTTCGCATCGTCTAGTGGATCTTACATATGTCGTTCTTGCAGATCGGTTGAAAATGAGTACGACTACCTGTTTGGCCTAACAAGAATAAAATCGGTAAGTAATATTTATCTCCACAAGCACCTGTCAAATTTCCAACATAGTAATTCCGAAGTGCAGAACACTGCGGCACATGTAGTGTTAATCCTTTACTCGGCAAAATTGCGCAAAAAGCCCAGAAAATTACTTTTAAGGGAGTTTCAACAAACTGATATGTTGTGAAACCACGCAAATATAAATATCATTGGAATCGACGGAGCTAACCAGTTCCAGTAATAGCCCCTCACTCAGAGTTTCTGAGATGGGGGGGGGGGGGGGGGGCGGGGGCGGTAATTGTGCTTAATTTTTTTTGCCCATTAGTTTTTGATTTGTTTTCAATAAAATGAGAAAAATAAAAACTCACTTCTCATCGGAAAAGGATGAAAGCACAGAAGTGTGATGCCACAAACCTACCTTCGGTTGTTAAAATAATTTTCCTTTCTTTTCGATGTTTGCAACATTGTTTTGAATTATTCCAGGTAACTTTTCGACATTTCGTCGTAAAGGCTGATAAAATAATGGAAAATTAAGTTGCCGATGTGCTTTTCTATGCATGTTCAATGTATGTTGAAGTGTCAAAGATTTACTTCGAAATCGATGGCTTAAAAAGCGTGGCTTTCAAGTTGGGCTTTTCCTGTGAACAATTTCGTGGTAAATTCTTCACCCATTTAGTCATTTTTTATTCACTTCTTTATCCAATATTCTGTTATTTTGAGTAAAATAACGAATATATAGAGCATATATCGCACATAGCATATTTTAAGTGGTTCATTTATTGCGAGGGTTTTGCAATTATGTGATAAAAATAAGGCTTTCGGGGGAACATTCGGTGAAAATCCTTATAGTTTTTATCCGAACCTATCAGAACATCTAGCTACGTCAACAAACACTTGAAAATATCAAATAACTCCCCAATATTCCCTGCTCAAAAGAGTTGATCAAAGGATTACCGCACTGTCTCATTATTTCACTGCAATTGTTTGATTGGTTATTACCAGCAAATGTTAGCAGATTGGGAGTGTCTATCTGATATATTGTGTTGATTAACTTCTTTCGTCGATAACTGACATTTACTAATAGCCCAAGAACATTAGGTTTCACTAGGGAAAAAAATCGGAGAAAGCTGATTTTTTCAGGGAATGTCGAGTACATGTCACTGAACGATTAGACAAAAGTCCCCTAAAATCCCAGTTGAGCTTTTTTTTCTACAGCCTTTTTTCGAAAACGCGTTTGAAAAAAATCAAAAAAAATCCCACGAACTTTGTAACCTCGAATTGATCCAACTGTATTTTTTGTTTACGCGTATTTCGAGCTACATAATGTCTAATATACATTTACCTAGAGGAAAATGTGCATTCTGTGACAATTTCTGCGAAAAATTATTGAAAATTCACAAAAAAGTATCGGATTTACGCAAAAAATGACGATTTTCCTAACGGATTTGCCCAAAGGGTCGTAGTACAGAACGGGATGTTAGTTGGACAGACGATAAAAAATCCACCACCATTTGAAGACTTTTATCATTGCTTACAAAATAGACATTATGGAAGACCCCCTCTGCTTCTGGCCGAGTTCCCCTTTTGGCATAAAATTCGTCAGCATGAGAACTCAACTATTTTCGGGCTTGGGACCGAACAGACACGTCTGTGTCTGGCAGCATTAGATCAATAAATAATATTTACAGAATGTACAAAAATCAATAAATAATATTTACAGAATGTACAAATCAATCAACATGAATTAAGTTACATTGACTATTATCAACGCTATATACAGAAATGACATGACCTATATACATATTATTCATCGAACTCAGAAATTCCCGACAGGACAGTGTTTCTGTGGTTGTTACAAGATTCCGAACTGCAATTACACAAACCTGAGCAAGAGAGTCCTGCCTTCTTACACCCACACCTTTTTGTACAAGCACTCTTGCAACCACAACTGATCAGATTCAGTAGGTTATCGAGGGCACATGGCTTTGTGGCCTCAGTCGGCACAAGAAGTCCATTGTCTAGCGACCACCCCCAATCCGTCGGAGGAAGCGAAGTGCCCAGCCATTGTTGGACCTGGAGATAACATCTGTAAACATGTTGTTGTGCATCATCGCTGCTTGGTGGGAGTGAGGCTAGGTCGATGGGTTTATTCAGTTTAGATTTTGCTACATAACGCTTGTAAGTGACATATCTATATTGGTCGAGGGAGGAAACAGTTTTACTCCCGTATAAGATCAGGAGAAGTTGTTCCCCGGCAGCGGCTACTGCACTTGGTGTACTGTCATCCGCCAAAATTGTGTTGACATACTGTTGTGAGTCGCTAGTAACATCGGAGACAATTGTACTGAATACTTTCTTCTTACCAACTCGAAAGAGTGCAGAAGTAGTGTCACAACCACTTATAGAATGTGCTACAAGGAGGTTGCTTCTATGGTCACCCATTTTGGTTGCTATTTCACTAACTGAAACTAGTAAGTTTGGGGTAATGGAATACATCATGTGAATATTACATCCCGGTTGAACTCGAGAGGTAAGAATGACTAACAAGTCTGTGTCTGTTCCCACAACCACAACATTGTTGTCATCTTGAGCGATGTCAAGTGCCGTTTCGGCTATCAGTACATCAGCATCAGCCTCGGCCTGCTTGGACTGAATATTGATAGCAGATAGCTCCTGCATTAGAAGATCGATCAGTTGGGTTTTGTTCTTGGCATTTGCAAGGAAATCGGATTGGGGTGTGGTGGCTGGTAACTCGGGTGAGATATTGATATCAATGGAATACCTGTCTTTAGATCTACGGGCTTGTTCCATGCCCTTTGTCGACATTGTACAAGCATAACCATCAAAAACAACCACGACGTTCGCCCCAAAATGTTTCACTAGATAATTGGAATATGATGTACATATGTCCTTATATGACGACTGTTTAGGCCATACAACTGCCCTCAATAAAAAGCCACCATCTACAACAAACAGAGAATGTTCTGGGATTTTAGTTTGCTCGGAACCGTATGTTTTGAGGATCTTACCGAGCGTGCTTTTCTGTGTCTTCCTCATTCCAGCAGAATCAAACAACGCTGACGGTTTCGGGGCGAGTTCATATTTGAGATACTCTTCCATCTCTGCTTGTGACTGAATAACACATGTGATGCGGTTGAACAGAATTGTGGGGTCAATCACTACCTTACTTCCACGGACTTTGATGCTATTTGCCATCGATGCGAAAGACTTCACAGTGTCAACACGTCGTAGTTTGATGCTGTTGAACGTTTTGCTTACAACATTCGATACGCAACATTCACCAATTTTGCGAACTTGGTCACAGTTCACAGTTTCGTCGGCCACAAGCCCGGTCGCTATAGAGACTAATTGTAGTGGATCTCTATTCTGAAAGGGGGAATGCACTCTGAGCCAGTTCAATAATTTGGTGATATCATTGGCATCAGTCAATTGTGAACTTTGACGGAGATCCCGATATTGTTCGCCATGACCAGTGTGAACATGAACAAAATTTTCGAGAGCATTACATATCGGAAGGCAAAGAGGTAGTCCATGTACCCATTTCGCAACAGTGCTATCGGTTATTCCCCTGCCATGTGTGAGACCACCAGGGAGCTTGAACATTCTCATTAAACACTGCTCTATGGTCTGATCAGAATATATCCCGTCCCAGAATTTATCTGAGCGCCTTATGGTAAAGTAACCTTTCTCAGTGAACAACTTCAAATCATCCTGTTGCATTATTTCTGTTAGCTCATTTATCTGCTGCAAATAGAGATGAGAACTTTTTGCGTATGCAAAATGACCACCTGCGTGAAATACTGGAATCATATTGCGAACACAATATGTGTGGAGTTCCCAGTCGCCTGTGCGCTCTGCTCTCAAGAAAAACTGGAGAAGACCTATTTGCTCGTAGTATTGTACCCAAAGCTTTCCTGTGCGTCCTACGGACGCATTCTGGAGCAGTTCGTGTAATTTTGACAGTAGATGGTTGACACTTTCTTGATTGACAGTCTATGTTATCTAGTGTTCGGCTTTCTTCAAACACAAGTTTTGTAATGGCAATTTGTGTTAGCAAATGGGCACGAACTGCTCTTGAATATGCATGACCGCTGATCAAATGATGGATTGACCCACCAGCATAAACAGTCCCCCAAAGTTCATCCAAGCCGCCACCAGCCATGATCGAACCAATTGCCCCTAAATATGACATAATCATATGGAAGCCGCCGAGTCTAACGAAAACTTTTGTCAACTTGTCTGACGAAGACACAATCTCCACTGCTTTGATATAAAGTGGTTGGTCAAACGTCACTGAACAAACGTTCAGTCCCTGTTTCTCACATTCAGTTTGTGCAAACATGAGAGCAGTGTAAATTGTGCTCGGGTTGGATAATACGGTATTTGAATGAGAAAAGTCGATGCTGTTTGAATTTGAGTTTAGGGGGTATGGTTAATATTTCACACGTTTCACCAGTTCATTATGGAATAAATGACTATTGTTATATATCTTTATAAAGCCACTGCTTTTCTGCAATTTTTGATATATAATTTAACTCCCAAAGTAGTCGTAGATTTGATTTAATGGACGTTGTGTACCGTTGTGTGTATGAAAACAATAAATTTTTTTTCGTAATTTTGTACATTTTCGTGAATATTTCACCATTGAGTGTGAGGATTGGTACAAAGTTGGCATTTTCTGTTGGGGATATGTATTCTCAATATAATTCAGCACGATATTTATGATTCTCACCCTACTAAGGCGAATAAGAATGAGAAATATGGAGCTGGGTCGAATTTTTAAAAAAAAAAAAATTTTCATCAAAAAAACGCTATAACTAAAAAAGCTCAACTCGGATTCGCGGGGACTTTTCACACTTTATCCGCAATGTGTGTCCCGGAAACATATAAAAAAATCAGCTTTCTCCGATTTTTTTCCTTACTTTCTCATTTTTATGTCTAATGTGCCTGGACTATAACAGATTAATTCCATGGCTACTCTGAGCTACTCGGTGGTGTCTGCCCTCCCCTATTTAATTAATCAATGAACGTGCGGGAATGGGATGGTGCCCCCCCCCCCCCCCCCCCGAATTTATTCGGTCATTTTCACTAAAAAATCGGACAGAGCACAAGAATTGAACAAAGACAAATTGAAGGGGGGGGGGGGGGGCGGGAATAAAAAACAAACTTTTTGCGAGCTTACGCCGCCCCTGAATTCTTTTTTTTTATTTCAAAACATTGCTGGGTTATGATCCCTTATGAGTGGTCATAATCAATGTTTTGGAATAAAAAAATTCTTATTCGGTACAGGAAGAATTATTGTTAAAGTTTTTCTTTCTTCCTTATCTTTTTCATTTTGTAATTAAAAAAAGGACAAGCAATTCCATTGTCACCCGAGTTTCATGTACGGTACACTGAAACTCAGGTGACGATATAATAAGACTAGGGATCCACTGTCATTCATTTTTAAGGCATCAACAATCCTAAATATCCCTGTCAAAATTTTATAATAGTTTCCAGGAATAAGAAATATAAAACTGAAAATTAACAATGTAAATAAAAATAAAATACAACTTTACTTGAGTTGTACTAAGAACAAATGGTGGCAGTCGTTCAAGCTGCCAAATGGACTGGGGCAGTCGTCCTAGTTGCTAACTGGACTGAGGGAGGGGCAGTCGGCCTAGCTGAGAATTGGTTTGGGGTAGTTGTCCGACTGTGCATTGTTGGACTGCGAGGCAGTTTGCTGGAGGAATTTGTCTTACATTCCGAATATTCTGCTGTAGAGTAATCGCGACGCGGATGTCTCTCGACAGCGACGATGTTACAAGTTGGCTTGTTAATCTCCCTGTCATCATCATACCCTATACTCTACCCACTCACAACAGGGGGGGGGGGGGGGGGGTATTCAAAAAATTCCGATACACAAGGCCAGGATGGGTGAGTGGAGTGGTCCAGCAGCTCCAAAACTCACTTTTTTCCAGGTGGTCTAAATTTTTTTCTCACATACTTTTAACAGATAATTATAGTTGGAATTTGTTGAGACGCTTTTTGGGATGATTTTACAATATTTTGGGGTAGTTATTATGAATTGGGAGGTCACCTATGGCTCTCAGACACCAGATTAACAACTGTGGATAGAAGACGACACTTGGAAAAAAATTGTTGACTGACTTCAAATTTTCAATTTTTGTCTCAAAAACAAAGCTTTAATATGACCCATCATAGGCACAAGCTCAATGAACTCATTCTGATGATGGGGTCATAAGCTATGTTTTTGAAACCAAAACGTGAAAAGATAATAAAATTTGAACGGCAGTTTTAGTGAATAATGCTGGCCAGCTTTTGCCGTTACATTCACTGTTACATTGGAAAATGGGTTGAATGACTTGCCCAGTGTCTTTGACTCTGTGAGTAAATGCAACAAAGTAAATAAAATGAACATTTATATCTGGTTATAGCATTGGAACTGTCATAAAACAAGAAAACAGAAAATGGTTATTGTGTTCGGGTCAATTAGGGTTTAGAGATAAAAAGCAATTACAATTAATGAATATAGTCAGTCACTCCCCAAATATTTTTACCTTCCTACTCCCCTGTAAAATACTCATCCTTCAGTTGTGAGTTGAAGTTCACAGAAAACTCACCGAGAAAACTCAGAAAGTACGCATGGTGTCGTGTCAGCCCGCTCGATGTTGCAGGACGTTGTGAAAATAAATGGATACATGAAATCAGGTTTTTATGCTCATGAATTCTGATGAATTCATGACGATTGAGCACCAAATATGATATTGTACCATCTACTTACCCTTTATGTTGTTTGGAAAGCTGAAACCAGATATAATTAAAGTAAAAAAATTTTTTTTTTTTTTTTTTTGGGGGGGGGGGGGGGGTGTATAAGGATACTGTAACTAATTTTGCTGCGTTTCTGTTTTGTTACTGATAATTGTTTTGTGAGTACTATGTGCAGTGTTTTTGAGATAGTGAGCAACCGTATATACCTTTATAATTTGTGCAAAGTTATGTGTACTGGTCTTGTCCTAGATTTATTTCATTTTTTTTCATTTTTTTATTATAAAAAGGAAAGACAAAAAAAATGTGTGTTGTCATGCTACTCCTTCATTTCTTTCTCACCTTACATTTTCATCACATTTTAATCTTTCTATTTGCCATCCCTTCCATCGCCATTAGACACTTTTAATTGTGGCATTATAATCTATTTTGTTTTCGCGCTTCGAGGGGTCTGTGAATGAAGATAATTGTTTTTCGTTCGGGTGAAGCTTCATTTTGCTTTCAAATCGAGCCAACTCATTGTCACGGTTCATCCCGTGCCTTTTTCCCACGACACCAGAAAGGACATCGTACCATAAAATTTCCCACGTGCTCACCAAACATTGGCTTCCACAGCTATTGTAAACTACACTATGGTTGGTGCCGTCTATCCTCTATCACACAATAAGTAGCTTGTCAGATTGTTTTGACCAGTGATAAATTGCTGAATAAAATAGTGGATGGGCTGTAAAATAGTAGATGGATGGTAAGTCATCTCGAAGCGCTAACCATCACCGAAGTCGTCGGAGGGGGTGGGGGCTCCCCTCAGATGCCCTTGGTGACGGTCAGCACATTAGGGAAGCATGAGAGGAGCGAGCATAACCCACCACCCTTTGTAAGTTGGACCGGACAAGATTTTTGAAACTACCATTTCAAGAGTCCTGATTGATTTTCATATCTTTCTGTCGCATAATTCCACGAAGTAGGTAAAGGGTTAACTGTCCTCATGACAATATCTTTTGTTTGAGAAAATATATACGAAATGGCAGCTTTTGAGCTTTGAACGAAGCAAAGCTGTAGCTTGATATGGTGAATAAATCTGATACTGATCGCGAACCTGGGAACTAAGTTTCGAGATAACTAGAAGGAAATAGCCTGCGCTGTTTTTGTCTTGTCGACTTTCTCAAATGACTTCGCTTGGGGCCGAACGATATCAAGGGCCGAGTTCTCCTATGAGCAAACTTCTCAGAATGTGAGCCCAATCGCCGCCATCTCAGCGCGACTGACACTGCATTCACTTTTTATGCACATGGGCCCTCAAACAGCATGAATTTGAGGATGGAATGATTCACAAACAAATCAGACCATATTTTATCCAGAACATTATGTCCGGGAGATTAAGTGCATTAACTTGGGTCTTGGGGAATTTGTCCGGGTGCCAATTGGGTAGTATTGAGTGCTGTTAGGTGTTATTGGGCAGTATTGGGTAGTATTGGGTGTTATTGGGTAAATCGACGTGCCCCCAGCAACGCATCGTGTGCTTTTGCCCAATATCAAAACCCTATCAGTACAAATGCACTGACGTGTTTCACTCAGGGGCACAAGTCAACAGAAGGACGCGTTTCAAATTCCAAATAAAGATTGTAAATTTAGTAGCTGCACTGGCCAAAGTGTGCATGCCTTTGTGTATTAGTGATGGTTGCGAATGTTTATGCATATCTGTACACTTGGTGCAACAGAGGAATAATTCATTATCAGTTATCCGACTTCCAAAGTTGCAGTCGGAAATGATTTATTTATTATTATTTATTTATTGGTGTTTGAGGTCACATACTTATGCGCAATGGCTAATCGTGACCGTGACAGTTTTACGGGTGGAGGAAGCCGGAGTACCCGGAGAGAACCACCGAGCGTCGACGAGCAACTGTCAGCTCCTCAACATTCTAACTCTGTTCAAGCTCCGACCAAGCAAGGTAATAGCGGTTGAAGACATATGCACCATTGACGTGCAGTACGCCTTAGTGCACAGCGTCATCGTGCCCCCATGTAGGCAACCGGGATAAAGTGCCTTGCCCATGGACACAACGCGGGTGGTCCCGGGTGGGGATCGAACTCGGGACCTCAAGCATGGAAGTCCTACAGTCTACCATTGAGCCACCGCGCTCCCGTCGGAAATGATACAATCTGCGAATTGACGCTTTTGATAAAACTATTTTTGTTTGAAAAACCGCTGAAATATGTTATTTAGTTGATGCATTGCTGTCGGATCTTCTGGGAAGAAAATAACCGATTGGATAGGTACACTTCAATGGCTTGAAATGGCCAGTTGAAATGATCCGTCGGCCTTAAAAAGCAATTGAATATTTCAATATATTTTGTTGGAAAGGTTAAAAATATTTCGTCGTCAGCGACTGGTTGTGCTGAATTAGGGACAATATTCTACTACCATCATACCCTCCTCGAAATCTACCATTGACACCAAAACATATTCTATATCTCTGTTTATAGACGCTAAGTGGCTTAAGGGGAGGGGGGAGGGTATTCTTCTTAGGCTCTAATTTAAAAGAAATTTTCGCTTGCATTTGTGAAAAACTGGTATTGTTTGTAAAGTTTGTGTATTGTGAGTACAGTTATAAATTTATATTACAATATGTTTAACGCCCGAATGGAATGAATTAGTCAAAGTGTTTGTGGGCTTTGTCGGAAAAATTCAAAAACCGAAATAACTCTTTCTTTGTTTTTCGCCAAGCTGGTTGTCAGTAAATTTATGTAACTTTCCTCCATACCTTCACATTCTCTCACTAAATTTTATCGGGAGGGAATGACTTTTGTACGCCGGCATGCAGGGCGCGGCTCGATAGGGGTTTCTTTTACGTATGATATACGTGGTATGGAATCAGCATTTGCACATCATTGCAGCAACGAACTACATTAATGCAAGGAATAGTTCATCTATCAGTGTGAGTTGAAACCATATCCGCATAAATTAACTTTTAATTTAATACCCAGTCTATCTGTTCACTTGTATCGGGTTAATGAGGATCATTCTGTGGGCGAAGGCTATAATTTGGATCGCAGCGGAGTCCTTTAGAGTCAATAAAAACCACCCTCTTTAGCAAAGTTCATTCAAACTCTCCTGTTGGTCGCATTAGGGAAAACGTTTTGTAGTCGAGTTAGTGTTGGGATTCTGGGGTATTTCAGTAAATAAATGCGTTTTAAAGTAGATATGCGCAACAAACTGTTTTGTGATCAGAACCAGAATATCGGCACTCCTTCATTTCTTTCTCACCTTACATTTTCATCACATTTTAATCTTTCTATTTGCCATCCCTTCCATCGCCATTAGACACTTTTAATTGTGGCATTATAATCTATTTTGTTTTCGCGCTTCGAGGGGCCTGTGAATGAAGATAATTGTTTTTCGTTCGGGTGAAGCTTCATTTTGCTTTCAAATCGAGCCAACTCATTGTCACGGTTCATCCCGTGCCTTTTTCCCACGACACCAGAAGGGACATCGTACCATAAAATTTCCCACGTGCTCACCAAACATTGGCTTCCACAGCTATTGTAAACTACACTATGGTTGGTGCCGTCTATCCTCTATCACACAATAAGTAGTTTGTCAGATTGTACAGGCCAGTGATAAATTGCTGAATAAAATAGTGGATGGGCTGTAAAATAGTAGATGGATGGTAAGTCATCTCGAAGCGCTGACCATCACCGAAGGCGTCGGAGGGGTGGGGGCTCCCCTCCGATGCCCTTGGTGACGGTCAGCACATCAGGGAAGCATGAGAGGAGCGAGCATAACCCACCACCCTTTGTAAGTTGGACCGGGCAAGATTTTTGAAACTACCATTTCAAGAGTCCTGACTGATTTTCATATCTTTCTGTCGCATAATTCCACGAAGTAGGTAAAGGGTTAACTGTCCTCATGACTTTCTCAACTGACTTCGCCTGGGGCCGAACGATAACAAGGGCCGAGTTCTGCTATGAGCAAACTTCTCAGAATGTGAGCCCAATCACCGCTATCTCAGCGCGGTTCACACTGCATTCACTTTTTATGCACATGGGCCCTCAAACAGCATGAATTTGAGGATGGAATGATTCACAAACAAATCAGACCATATTTTATCTAGAACATTATGTCCTGGAGATTAAGTGCATTAACTTGGGTCTTGGGGACTTTGTCCGGGTGCCAATTTGGGTAGTATTGAGTGCTGTTAGGTGTTATTGGGTAGTATTGGGTGTTATTGGGTAGTATTGGGTATTATTGGGTGTTATTGGGTAGTATTGGGTGTTATTGGGTAAATCTATCTATCTATCTATCTTCCATTAATGTCGAACCCCTCGCGGGGACTTAGACATGAACAAATCGGCACGCCAGCCACAAAGATTTTTAGTAAAAAGTAAAAATGAAGTATGCCAAAGTGGAGAACAAAAATAAAAAGAGTGTACATGTTAAAAGTAAAAGTAAAAGCAGGTGGATACAAGTTGTGGTGAGTCTAATTCAATACGACTAATGGCCGTATTGAATTGCTCAATGGTGGGGAGTGATGGGGTATGCAGGGGGAGTTTATTCCAATGATACACTGTTCTGGGGAAGAATGAATACTTATAATAGTCAGTGATGGCCGAAATCTGTTTATAACACCACGGGTGACTGTGACGGGGTATTCTGGATTGTGGAGTTAGGTGGTCTTCAGCGGGAATGGCAACTAATTTATGAGTAATCTTATACATGAGGGAGAGCCGGGAGTCTATGCGCCGCCAGTTTAGGGACTGTAGCATATCTGTAACACTGGAAGTGCGTCCATAGTCAGACTTTACCCATCGGGCTGATCTTCTTTGGACGGTTTCGATTTGATCAATTTGGGATTGGGTGTAGGGGGACCAGACTTCAGAGGCGTATTCCAATTGGGGGCGGACTAGAGTCTGGTAGGCAAGGGATCTAAGTTGCGGGTTTTTTACTTTTATGTTTCTGCGTAAGAATCCTAGTGTTTGATTTGCCTTTTTTGTGATTCTATTTATGTGTGTATTCCAGGAGTGATCGTGTGAGATATCTACTCCAAGGTATTTGGTGGATGGAGTTGTTTCTAGTAATGTGTTATGTAGGTAGTATTTGGTGTCCAAGTGTTTTTTCTTTCTTGTGATGTTAATGACTTGACATTTTGAGGGGTTAAATTGCATGTCCCAGTCTGTTTCCCATTTTTCAAGTGTGTTGAGGTCATTCTGAAGTATTTTTGAATCATTTGCTGAGGCCATGGATAGGTAAATAGCAGTGTCATCAGCAAAGAGGCGGGCTTTTGAGTGAATGTTTTGAGGGAGGTCATTTATATAGGCCAAGAAAAGAAGAGGCCCCAGAACTGATCCCTGTGGCACACCAGATGACACAGGTATGGGTTCTGAGGCAACGCCGTTGAGAATGACTGATTGTACACGATTATCTAAGAAGCTTTTGATCCATTTTAGGGTTTGTCCGCGTATTCCATATCTGTGCATTTTGAAGAGGAGTTTCTCATGGCTGACTTTATCGAAGGCTTTACTGAAATCCAATAATATTAAATCTGTTTGTTTTTTGTTGTACGTTGAGAGTAAGAGATCATTTATAAGCATAATTAGTTGGGTAGTACATGAGCGCTTTTCTCTGAAGCCGTGCTGCACCGAACTCATTTATGACTCGCACCGAACTCATTTATGACTCAGCGGTCTGTCCTACTATTGACTGTCCGAACTCACTTACGACTGGGCCGAACTCGCTAATTGGGCTGAACTCACTCGCACCAAACTTGCAATGTTCCGAAATCACCTGAGACTATCAAGTCTGATAACTCGGGGTGCTGGACGTTTCGTACACGGGCGTTTCGTACACGGCCAATTTAGGACGTTTCGTACACAAAAAGCCTGGACGTTTCGTACACAGATTTCAATTTCGCATTTTCTCTTTATATCTCACTTTTTTTTCCTTCTAATTTCAGATTTTGGGTTTAAAAGAAAGAAAGAAGACTATTTTCTTGCATGAAATAATTTTATTTTCCAGTAAATACGTGGTGATTTTAGTTTTTATGACAATTTATCTCCAGCGGTACTGTACATTTCCGACGAATCACCTCATTGCATTATGCTGAACTGATTTTATTTTATCGATATTTGCCCCTTATTGATAGCAACAGTATTTGGTGTCATTTAATGGAAAGTCCAAGGGATTCCCATGAAATGGAACCAGAGACTAGTACTATCTTTGAAGGGCAAATATCGATACAATTTTATTGCGTTTTTATGACAACTTATCTCCAGCGATGCTGTACATTTTCGGCGAATCACCTCATTGCAGTTTGTGTGCTAGGCGGTCTTTGATGGTGGGGATATCGGCCCTGTCGTGAAGTGTTTTGATGGGTGTGTCCCATGGGGCGCGGAGGGCGACTCTAAGCGCGTATTTTGGACTTTCTGGAGTTTACCCATATTGGTTTGGTTGAGGTCAGTTAGGATGAGGAACCGTCTTCCCTTTTAAGAGGTTTGGCAGCGGCTTTGCCGCCCTTGTTTTTTTTGACTAGTTAGGATTTTGAAGGAGTCCCAGAATTTTTTAGCATCTTGTACCCCGTTTAGATTGGCTGTTGCCTTTTCCCAGATTGGCTTGTTTTTCAGCTTTGAGAGCTTCCTTGACTTCGCCATGAAGGCGGTTATATGTTTTTTTAGGTCAGCTTTATTACCGGGGTCAGTTTCGGTTTTAAGAGCGCGAAGAGCTTTCCGTTTAGTTTTGATTAGTGACAGTGTGTCGCCCGAGATAGTATTTCTCCAAGGGGGGCGCACTTCTTCTTTTGGGCATATTTCGTTTAGGGTTGAGTTAATGATTTTCTCAATGCCCTCGCATTGGGTTTCGAGTTATGCTAAACTGTTTTACCTACCCAATATATACCCGATCAGTTTTTTTAAATTCAGATTTGACAGGACACCGCGCTTGCTGTTTTTCCAAGTCAAAGGTCACTTGTAGACTCCAGTGAAAGCTTGTCAGACTCTTTGCAATTTACCACTGACTAGATTAGTCATCGCATGTACAAACAAACAAACAAAATAACCTAAAAATATCCCGGCAATATTCAAACAAGTCACTCATCGGTAAAATCAAACAGTACATTAAACAAGAAATCAAGGAAAATTAACCTGTTCAACATGCAATTAAACACCAACAGTATCTATAAAAACAGGAATAATTTTACATAAATATTCACGGGAGATATTCATAAATGTAAAAATATTAATTTAATGTAACAAAAATAATAAATAATTTTATAATACAAGGTCTAAAACAGATAATTAAACACGTGTACGAAACGCTCACTTCGTGTACGAAACGTCCAATTTTTGTGTACGAAACGTCTTATTTGTGTACGAATCGTCGCGTGTACGAAACGTCTTGTGTACGAAACGTCAGTAAACCATAACTCGTATTGAAAAATGATAAACAAGCATGGCGCTTTCAAGTAAGACGACTTCGAAATCAATATTCTGCTTTATTCCCAATGATCATGATGATGGCGTACTATGGACACATATTTGTAGGTAATTGAACGCGACTAAGTTCATGTTTAAAATAAAATTACTGCCCCTGCATATTTTTATTTCGGCACACAGAAGTGGACAGTGCCAGTGGTTCCTTGGAAATTTTCGCGCGGTTTTTTTTTTTTTTTTTTTTGAAATATGAGAATAGGGTTGACACACATGAGCGTAGCTTCTGAGGGCTCCCCCCCCCCCCCCCCCCCCCCAAAAAAAAAAAAAGAAAAGAGAAAAGAAAGAAAGGCCTGCTCATGGGTTTCGTCGGCGGTGAGATCAGGCCTAGTTAGTTTATCTGCCATAAAACAATCGCCGCATTCGGAGGGGGGGGGGGGGGGGGGGGTCCTCCTAAAGGGTACGGGTCCAGTTGTCACCGGGCCAACTCACCAGCAGTGGCGAGTTGGCCCGATTTCTGGTGGCGACTTGGCCCACTTTGATGACCACTATTATAGGTTTAGTACTCACGTTTTTTTCTATAAATAATCCGAAAAAAAACCCGTTTAAAGAATGAAGAATCCGTTAAAAATCCTCAAATACGATTTTGAATAGCTTCACACAAAAACTCTTCGATTGGCTTCATTCTTTGTTATACCGCCAATGGACACTATATATCGCCGGGTTACCGTCATCGGTATCATCTGCCAGTCGCACACTCAAACTTAATAAGATTATTGGCTCTCGCTCCCAACTCTCGTGGATTTATAAGTAAATAAAGCTATAAAGCAAATAAAGTTATTAGGGTTGCAAGGGATTTCAATCCCACATCGTCCCTGTGCACTTTTGGCGTGCCAGAAACTTTTCATTCATTCATTCAGTATCATCTCATCTCATTTCACAATGCCTGATTTTGCAGAAAGAATGTATCCAATGCAAAAGAGAAGTAAGGGGGCGACAACATGCCATCGACTGTGGGAGATGGCAGCACAGACTACCGACTTATATCTCGCCCACAGGCTTCCATTTCAATTCAGTCGAAACAAAGAGACACACCAAATCAGAGAGTAGAAATATTCTCCGTTTTGGTGCGGCTTTCTTTGTCAGTAATATATCCCGTCTCTAATCTCGGCTAAATCAGTTAGTGAAGTAATTATCACCTTGATCAATGCATGTCATACTATTAACTTCTGGTGGCGACTTGTCCCAGTGGCGAGTTGACCCGGTGGCGACTTGGCCCAGGTGCTTGGTGGCGAGTTGGCCTGGTGGCGACTGGACCCGTTCCCCCTCCTAAACACCAGAATTACTCCAAATAAGGCCATTTTGATTATGAGACTGGAATGATGGGTCTAATTATTAGTACACTAGATCCTCAAAAAAACTGAACTTCCCAGGTACAGGACATGGTGGGACTGTGGTGGCTTAGTGGTAGTTCAGCGATCCGAACGTAGTGGCTACCCCTCTACGTTCAGATTCTTCCCATTCAATCCTATAGAAAAAGTTCCCATCAAGTTTTTATGGGAACTCAAAACTCGAAATTAGGAATATATATCAAGCTTTCACCCTTATTACCGACTGCAATCGATAGTACACACATTTCCTTAATTTGAGCAGAGTTTATTGATCCAAACTATGTTTTATCCTTTAATTGTCATCATTTGAAGACTGGCGAGGCGGCAACAGAAATTTCGAAAAAGGCCATGTTTTTGTATAAATATAAAATGATAAAAACAATACCCCGGTAAAGGCGCCGAAACGAATAGACCTTTTCTTAAATGAGCAATCGGAAATTTGAACGGATTTGTGCAGAGGGGTTGATAATCTGCGACCGAGTTTGAAAAAAACTTGATGGGAACTTTTTCTATAGGGTTGAATGGGAAGAATCTGAATGTAGAGGGGTAGCCACTACGTTCGGATCGCTGAACTAGCTTAGTGGTAGACTGTTGGACTTATCTGCTAGAGGTGCAGAGTTCGACTCGCGTTGTGCCCTTGGCCAAGGCACCTTTATCCCAGTTGCCTACATGGGGGCAAGATGACACCGTGTACTAAGGCGTACTGCTTGTAGATGATGCACATGTCTTCAGTCGCTGTAACCCTGCTTGAGCGGAGCTTGAACGAAGAGCTGACAGTTGCTCGTTGATGCTCGGTTCTCCTGTTACTCTGGCTTCCTCCACCCGTAAAGCGGTCACAATCACGATTAGCCATTGTGCATAAGTATGTGACCTTAAACACCTATAAATACTAAATACAGACAGGCCTGGAAATAATTTTTTTTGGTACATGGGTCATAATGACCGGCTCCATAATGATCAGATTGGTCATACAGTAACCCGGGTCGGTCATATGTTTTTTGCTTCCAGATCAAACATTAACTAGGGCAAAACCCATGTAAATTATGTTGCACTAATGTCGTAATGATATACAAAATATTAGGGCCTACCTGCTTTCAATTTTATTAGCTCAACTTTGTCGAAGCCAAATTTGAGCTTTTGTCATGGCCCGTCATCCGTCTGTCCGTCTGTCCGTACGTCAACAATTGGATACGGCTCGTGCTAGAGGCTGTATTTATGAACCGATCTTTACGAAACTTCTTGGGTACCTTTGTAATGACTGTGGGACGAGAACGAGTGTTTTTGGGTGCGGTCCGAAATTCAAGATGGCTGCCAGCCGCCATTTTGTACCGACGATGCAGAAATCTGTTTTTTGTACAGAACTTCCATATGAAAGCTCTGATTTGAATAATTTTTTGTATGAATGTTTAGTACCATGGGATACATTACATATAATACGGGTTTTTTCCCGTACGTAAATTGTACAAATTAGACTAATTTTGATGTTTTTTGGGGTTACTTTCAGCACTGTAAGTGCAAATGCCAATACGGCTCGGGCTAGAGGCCGAATTTATGAACCAATCTTTTCGAAACTTCTTGGGTACCGTGGGACGAGAACGAGTGTTTTGGGGTCCGGTCCGAAATTCAAGATGGCCGATGGCAGCCATTTTGTACACAATTAGGTGCAATCAGATTTTTGCACAGAACTTCCATATGAAAGCACTGATTTGAATAATTTTTTGTGTGCATGTTTAGTACCATGGGATAATCACATATAATACGGGTTTTTTTCTCGTGCAGAAATTATGCAAATTAGATGAACTTTGATTTTTTCAGTGCTACTTACACACAGTAAGTTACACATGTCAATACGGCTCGGGCTAGAGTCTGTATTTATGAACTGATCTTCACGAAATGTCTTGGGTACCTTTGTTATCACCTTGGGACGGGAACGAGTGTTTCTGAGTGCGGTCTAAAATTCAAGATGGCTGCCAGTGGCCATTTTGTACCGAAATTAGGTATAATCAGTTTTTTGTACACAACTTCTATACAGCTCAGACTAGAGGCCATATTTATGAACCAATCTTTACGAAACTTCTTGGGTACCTTTGTTATCACCGTGGGATGAGAGCGAGTGTTTTTGGGTGTGGTCCAAAATTCAAGATGGCCACCAGCAGCCATTTTGTACCAAAATTAGTGCAATCAGTCTTTTGTACAGAACTTCTGTATGAAAGTTCTGATTTGAATAAATTTTTGTATGAATGTTTAGTAACATGGAATACATCACATATTCTAAGGGTTTTTTTTCGTGCAGAAATTATGCAAATTAGATGAACTTTGATTTATTCAGTGCTACTTACACAATGTAAGCACACATGTCAATACGGCTCAGGGTAGAGGCTGTATTTATGAACCGATCTTCACAAAACTTCTTGGGTACCTTTGTTATCACCTTGGGATGAGAATGAGTGTTTCTGGGTACGGTCCAAAATTCAAGATGGCTGCCAGTGGCCATTTTGTACCGAAATTAGGTCCAATCAGTTTTTTGTCACAAGTTCTATACAGCTCGTATTTATGAACTGATCTTCACAAAACTTCTTGGGTACTTTTGTCTTCACCTTGGGACAGGAACAGCTCGTATTTATGAACTGATCTTCACAAAACTTCTTGGGTACTTTTGTCTTCACCTTGGGACAGGAACGAGTGTGTTTTGGGGTGCCTTTGTTATCACTGTGCTATGAGAACAAATATTTTGGGGTTCAGTCAGACCTACTCTGGGACTCAAAGATTTTTTTCTAGTTAGCTCAACTTTGACGAAGTCAAATTTGAGCTATTGTCATGGCCCGTCGTCCGTCCGTCTGTCCGTACGTCAACAATTGGCTATGGCTCGGGCTAGAGGTCGTATTTATGAACCGATCTTTACGAAACTTCTTGTGTACCTTTGTTATGACCCTGGGACGGGAACGACTGTTTTTGGGTGCGGTCTGAAATTCAAGATGGCTGCCAGCGGCCATTTTGTACCGATGATGCAAAAATCAGTTTTTTGTACAGAACTTCTGAATGAAAGTTCTGATTTGAATAACGTTTTGTATAAATGTTTAGTACCATGGGATACATCACATATAATACGGGTTTTTTTCTCGTGCGTAAATTGTGTAAATTAGACTAATTTTTATGTTTTTTGGTGTTACTTTCAGCACTGTAAGTGCAAATGCCAATACGGCTCAGGCTAGAGGCCGTATTTATGAACCGATCTTTACGAAACTTCTTGGGTACCTTTGGTACTCCGTGGGACGAGAACGAGTGTTTTTGGGTCCGGTCCGAAATTCAAGATGGCAGATGGCAGCCATTTTGTACAAAATTAGGTGCAATCCGATTTTTGCACAGAACTTCCATATGAAAGCGCTGATTTGAATAATTTTTTGTGTGAATGTTTAGTACCATGGGATATACATCACATATAATACGGGTTTTTTTCTCGTGCAGAAATTATGCAAATTAGATGAACTTTAATTTTTTCATTGCGACTTGCACACAGTAAGTACACATGTCAATACGGCTCGGTCTAGAGTCTGTATTTATGAACTGATCTTCACGAAATGTCTTGGGTACCTTTGTTATCACCTTGGGATGAGAACGAGTGTTTCTGGGTGCGATCTAAAATTCAAGATGGCTGCCAGTGGCCATTTTGTACCGAAATTAGGTCTAATCAGTTTTTTGTACACAACTTCTATACAGCTCAGACTAGAGGCCATATTTATGAACCAATCTTTACGAAACTTCTTGGGTACCTTTGTTATCACCGTGGGATGAGAGCGAGTGTTTTTGGGTGTGGTCCAAAATTCAAGATGGCCACCAGCAGCCATTTTGTACCAAAATTAGTGCAATCAGTCTTTTGTACAGAACTTCTGTATGAAAGTTCTGATTTGAATAAATTTTTGTATGAATGTTTAGTAACATGGAATACATCACATATTCTAAGGGTTTTTTTTCGTGCAGAAATTATGCAAATTAGATGAACTTTGATTTATTCAGTGCTACTTACACAATGTAAGCACACATGTCAATACGGCTCAGGGTAGAGGCTGTATTTATGAACCGATCTTCACAAAACTTCTTGGGTACCTTTGTTATCACCTTGGGATGAGAATGAGTGTTTCTGGGTACGGTCCAAAATTCAAGATGGCTGCCAGTGGCCATTTTGTACCAAAATTTGGTCCAATCAGTTTTTTGTCACAAGTTCTGTGCAGCTCGTATTTATGAACTGATCTTCACAAAACTTCTTGTGTACCTTTGTTTTCACCTTGGGACAGGAACGAGTGTATTTTGGGGTGCCTTTGTTATTACTGTGCTTTGAGAACAAATATTTTGGGGTTCAGTCAGACCCACTCTGGGACTCGGAAGATTTCTTTTCTATTTTAGCATCTGACTGTAGCCCACCTTTACAATACTTTACCTATACATTTGTTACAGGCAACGGTCAGTATTTATGTACAGACCGTTACAATACCTTTGTTATCAGGTCATTACCTAGATGTTTGTCATTGCTGTGTCACATACTATACATGTACATGTCTTTGTCTTGACAAGTTGAGCTACAGTGTCATTGACACTTTCATTTAGCATCTGACTGTCACCCACCTTTACAATACTTTACCTATACATTTGTTACAGGTTAAGGCTTCCACGTTTAGACAAAATTGTAAACGTTTAAACGACTGTCTGTAAACGAAACGTAAACGTTTACACGTACTAACAATGCAAGTAGTCAATATTTGATAGAAGTGTGTAATAATACACAGTATGTCAATAAGTTCATCATATCTTTGCGTACAGGGCATACAATTTATGTTATTGAGACAGACGATTTACAGTTTGTCCAAAAACGACGTAGACGAACGATCACAGCATGCAGATGCTGAAGGCAAAGTCGCTCAGTCTATGGGGAGGAGGGGGGTGTCTGGGGGATTCTCCCCCAGGTAAATTTTGAAATTTATGGGGGTCACTGAGCTCATTCTGGTGGGT
Organism: Pictodentalium vernedei; assembly: GCA_031216915.1. Taxonomy (NCBI): domain Eukaryota; kingdom Metazoa; phylum Mollusca; class Scaphopoda; order Dentaliida; family Dentaliidae; genus Pictodentalium; species Pictodentalium vernedei. The sequence continues at coordinate 426,844,903 of CM062292.1, forward strand.
TCGTGGTGAAATTCCTTGTGTTTTTTCAAACAGTAATGTTGGAGCGTGTTGCCATGGCACACAATAATGACAATACCGGACTTGAGAGTGGAATGCAATGTCGCAAAAATAAACAAAGTCTACAAACCATGCAGGGGAATCCAAATTTTCAAACACCGCAAGTGCCAGTCTGTCTGTCAAACTCCATAAATTGATCCTAAGATCATCCCATGTGTGAATAATAAATTAATAATCCATGTCAGGTGAACGAAATCATCGAGAACAATTGTGTATCACTTTGGGAATATACATGTAAATCCGAATAAACTAAAACATCCCGCACATGTTTCGAAGGAAACACCAAAGATAAGCACGTGCCATGCGGCTCACGTGACTGTGTCACATATGATATCACATGATTTGAAGATGATTTTGTTCGGTTACTGTGGTGGCGGCGCCAGACGGAACCAGTACACAGTTTTTCTGAAGCATTATCAAAATATTGCATTGCAAAGTTGGAAATTTTTTTTTTTGTTTCTTTGACTTTCTGCATTAATCTGCAATTTTGAAATTACTCTATTAAAACTTCATTCCGTGTACACGTTTACCAGAACTGTAAACGTTTAACGCCCATAAACGAAACGTTCACGTTTACACGTGTAAACGTGGAAGCCTTATTACAGGTAACGGTCAGTATTTATGTACAGACCGTTACAATACTTTATATGTACCTTTGTTATCAGGTCATTACCTAGATGTTTGTCATTGCTGTGTCACATACTATACATGTACATGTCTTTGTCTTGACAAGTTGAGCTACAGTGTCATTGACACTTTCATTGAAATGACACTTAACTTTTATAACATTAAACTGCATGACGGGGATGTCTTCAGTCTGCAAATTTAACACTTTTTTGTCTTAAAACGTAACAACTGGACTCCAGTGCGACAATTTCTTTGAAATTGAATGTGGACGTCTCACCACTGTGAAATCTGAAACCTGGTCAAAACCAACCCCATCATTTTCGGCACCAGGTAACCTCGGCGCCAAATAAAATCGGCACTTGCACATCTGTCACCGGAGTTAAAACTGGTTATATTTTTCTGGAAGTATTACTGAATTACTGTAAAGCTTCCCGGAAATTATGACAAATTCTGCTCACAGTCTTCAAAGAAAGTATATTACACAAAGGAAAGGAAAGAGGAAGGGGGATCATCTGGTTCGATTTGCGAAGAACATACACGGAAAAAATAAGAGTACAAATGAGTTTCAGTTTCGTTTGCGAAAGGAGCGTCTCTCATTTATAAATTTGTCTTGTGTTTTGTATTTGTATTTATTTTAGAAAATATTTTCGAATGCGGAAATTATTCACCATCAACAGCCATTATTAATGATTCAGAACACAAGGTCTCGTGAAAAATTAATATACTTGGGAGAAAAATGCGCTGGTCATTCATGACTGGTTGGATACAGTTAGCGCCTGTCACATCAATGTTTCGTGGTGGTCACTGTCCGTGGCCGACCACTTATTTCCAGGCCTGATACAGGACATGGAACTGGAACACTTGCCCATTCTTAGGAATGACAGCACATAAAACGGAATAGAGTGTTGTGCCTACAGGGATAGCATAAGTACCACATACCTTTTTATCCAGGTTAAATTTGCTTATGTGTCTGTGTTGGGCAATTTTAATGGAAATATTGGAACACAAACGCTTAGATGTCATCCATGTTACTTTTCGCCTGTATCAGCTATGAAATAATAACCCGGAGTTGCACCTAAACAAATATCGATGTGGAACCGGAAATGTGTTCACATTCGTGCAGAGGTTGATTATGATCATTGCATGGGTGCATTTTATTAGGAGTTAACGTTTCCGCATCGATATTCGTTTCAGCACCAACTCCTGGTTGCACAAAAAACATGGCAGATTTCGAAGCGTTGGTTGACGCATCGCCATGTTCACATCTCGATAAATAAAGGATAACATATAGTTTGGATCTATAGGTCATATTTATGAAGGGATTTCATGGTAACTTGGTAGGATGACTGTATAATATGTAGAGAATGTCCTCTTTTGGTCATGACCTGTCAAGCGTGACGTCTGCCCATGCCCGAAATCAAAAAACTTTTAGCACAGTCTACAGATCATATTTAACTGGTTGAGGGCTAGATTATATTTTGTGGTCCGAATTTGTCATTATGTCTCCCCTTCCCAGAGGGGAGACATATTGTTTTAGTGCATATTCTTCTTCTTCTTCTCATACAAACTTTGTCCGGGCCATAACATTTTTGTCTTTTGACCTACACCTTAGATACTTGGCATGTGGATGTATCACCATGAGCCGGTGTGCAGTGTACCATAGTGACCTTCATGCGACCTTGACCTATGACCTGAAGGTAAGATTTATGTGTTTTTTTTATGGGAAGCATCACACAAACTTTGTCCGGGCCATAACTTTTTTGTCTTTTGACCTATACCTTAGATATTTGGCATGTGGATGTATCACCATGAACCGGTGTACAGTGTACCATAATGATCTTCATGTGACCTTGACCTTTGACCTGAAGGTCAGATTTATGCGCTTTTTTAAGGGAAACTGTCTGGACCAGAACTTTTTTGTATTTCGAGTCAGGCTTTAGATATTTGGCATGTGGATGTATCACCATGAGCCGGTGTGTAGCGTACCATTGTAACCTTCATGTGACCTTGACCTTTGATCTGAAGGTCAGATTTGTGCTTTTTTCAAGGAAACTTTGTCCGGACCAAAACTTGTTAGTCTTTTGAGCCAGGCCTTAGATATTTGGCACATGGATGTATCACCATGAGCCGGTGTGTCACATAGCATTGTGACCTTCATGTGACCTTGACCTCAAGGTAAAATTTATGTACTTCAAATAGGGAGTAATTGTCCAGACCAGAATTTTTTTTGTTTTTTGACCTAGGACTTGGTTATTTGACATGTGGATGTGTCACCATGAGACCGCATGTCGTCTATCTCGATGCGACCTTGACCTCTGACCTTAAGGTCAAATTTATGTACTTCAAATAGGGAATAATTATCCAGAACAGAACTTTTTTGTTTTTTGACCTAGGACTTAGATATTTGACATGTGGATGTATCGCAATTTGACCACATGTCACATGTAATCATGACCTTCACGTGACCTTGACCTCAAGGTAAAATTTATGTACTTTAAATAGGGAGTAATTGTCCAGACCAGATTTTTTTTTTTTTGGACATGTGGATGTGTCACCATGAAACCGCATGTCCGCTACCTTGTTGAACTGCATGTGACCTTGACCTCTGACCTCAAGGTCAAATTTATGTACTTCAAATAGGGAATAATTGTCCAGATCAGAACTTTTTTGTTTTTTGACCTAGGACTTAGATGATTGACATGTGGATGTATCACAATGAGACCACATGTCATCATGACCTTCATGTGACTTTGACCTCAAGGTCAAATTTATGTACTTTAAATAAGGAGTAATTCTCCAGACCAGAATTTTTTTTTTTGTTGACATGTGGAGGCGTCACCATGAAACCGCATGTCTGCTACCTTGATGAACTGCATGTGACCTTGACCACTGACCTCAAAAGGAAGGTGAGACATATGTTTTAATGTGCTAAAACACTTTCTAGTTTAAAATTTGTTCTATTACAAATTATGGGAGAGTGCCTTCGGGCACTCTCCCATAATTTGTAATAGAACAAAATATTATTTGTGCTTGACTGAATATGAAACATGAGGAAGAAAAATGTTTGCTTTTGCTCTGGTACCCTCATTTTTAGCTTAACTTGACATAGTCAAGATAAGCTATTGCCATCACACGTGCGGAAGTCTGTTAGTCTGTGACGTCTGTTCACATTATCCTTTAGCACGGGCTACACCCCACAGTTTTTGTTTGATCTTCACGAAATTTCATATGCAGGTTTGGGGTCATGTCTAGATGAGTATGTCCCCTTTTGGTCGCGATCGGGCAACCGGTATGGCTGCCCGAGCCCAAAACCCGAAAACCATTAGCACAGTCTACAGGTCGTATTTATGAAGGGATTTCATTGTAACTTGGTAGGATGCCTCTGTATAATGCCTAGATGAGAACGTCCCCTTTTGGGCATGATCTATCAACCGTGATGGCTGCCCAAGCCCGAAACCCAAAAACTTTTAGCACAGTCTGCAGGTCATGTTTAATGTGGAGGAATTTCATTGTAACTTGGTAGGATGACTCCTTATGATGTCTAGATGAGAATTTCCCCATTTGGGCATGATCTGCCAACCGTGACGACTGCCCGAGCCCAAAACCGCAAAACCTTTACCCAGTCTACAGGTCATATTTATTGAGCAATTTCATTGTAACTTGGTGGGTTGACTTCATACTAGATGAGAAAGTCACCTTTTGGGCGTGATTGGGCAACTGTGACGTCTACAGGGGCCCAAAGCCCAAAAACCTTTAGTACAGTCTAGAGGTCATATTTATGAAGGGATTTCATTGTAACTTGGTAAGATGACTCCAAATAATGTCTAGATGAGAACGTCCCATTTTGATCGCGATCATGCAGCCTTGATAGGTGTCGGAGCCCAAAAACCTTTAGCATAGGCAAAAGGTCATATTTATGGAAGGATTTCATTGTAACCTGTTAGGTTGACTCCATGTAATGCCTAGATGATGACATCCCCTTTTGGTCGTGATTGGTCAGTTGTGATGGCTACTAGTGCCCGAAGCCCGAAAACATTGAGCACAGTCTACAGGTCATATTTATGAAGGGATTTCATTGTAACTTCTTAGGATCACTCCAGATGATGCCCAGATGAGATTGTCCCCTTTGGTTGCGATCATTCACCATGATGGCTGCCCGAGCCCGAAAACCTTAAGCACAGTCTAACCTTAAGCACAGTCTATGGCTGCCCGAGCCCGAAGCCCAAAAACCTTTAGCACAGTCTACAGGTCATATTTATGAAGGGATTTCATTGTAACTTGGTAGGTTAACTTCATATAATATGTAGATGTCCTTTTTGGACATGATTGGGCTACTGTGACGGCTAAAGGTGCCCGAAGCCCGAAAACCTTTAGCACAGTCTACAGGTCATATTTATGAGGGGATTTCATTGTAAGTTGGTAGGATGACTCCAAATAATGTCTAGATGAGAACGTCCCATTTTGGCCATGATCATTCAGCCTTGATGGGTGCCCGAGCCCAAAAACCTTTAGCATAGGCAAAAGCTTATATTTATAGAAGGATTTCATTGTAACCTGTAAGGTTGACTCCATATAATGCCTAGATGATGACATCCCCTTTTGGTCGTGATTGGTCAACTGTGATGGCTACAGGTGCCCGAAGCCCGAAAACATTGAGCACAGTCTACAGGTCATATTTATGAAGGGATTTCATTGTAACTTCTTAGGATCACTCCAGATGATGCCCAGATGAGATTGTCCCCTTTGGTTGCGATAATTCAACCATGATGGATGCCCGAGCCCGAAAACCTTAAGCACAGTCTACAGGTCATATTTATGAAGGGATTTCATTGTAACTTGGTAGGTTGACTTCATGTAATGTCTAGATGAGAACGTCCCCTTTTGGACATGATTGGGCAACTTTGACGGCTAAAGGTGCCCAAAGCCCAAAAACCTTTTGCGCTGTCTACAGGTCATATTTATGAAGGGATTTCATTGTAACTTGGTAAGATGACTCCAAATAATGTCTAGATGAGAATGTCCCATTTTGGCCGTGATCATTCAGCCTTGATGGGTGCCCGGGCCGAAAAACCTTTAGCATAGGCAAAAGGTTACATTTATAGAAGGATTTCATTGTAACCTGTTAGGTTGACTCCATATAATGCCTAGATGATGACATCCCCTTTTGGTCGTGATTGATCAACTGTGATGGCTACAGGTGCCCGAAGCCCGAAAACCTTGAGCACAGTCTACAGGTCATATTTATGAAGGGATTTCATTGTAACTTCGCAGGATCACTCCAGATGATGCCCAGATGAGATTGTCCCCTTTGGTTGCGATCATTCAACCATGATGGCTGCCCGAGCCTGAAGCCCGAAAACCTTTAGCACAGTCCGCTGGTCATATTTATGAAGGGATTTCATTGTAACTTGGTAGGTTAACTTCATATAATGTCTAGATGAGAACGTCATCTTTTGGACATGATTGGGCTACTGTGACGGCTAAAGGTGCCCGAAGCCCGAAAACCTTTAGCACAGTCTACAGGTCATATTTATGAGGGGATTTCATTGTAACTTGGTAGGATGTCTCCAAATAATGTCTAGAAGAGAACGTCCCATTTTGATCGCGATCATTCGGCCTTGATGGGTGCCCGAGCCCAAAAACCTTTAGTATAGGTAAAAGGTCATATTTATGGAAGGATTTCATTGTAACCTATTAGGTTGACTCCATATAATGTCAAGATGATGACATCCCCTTTTGGTTGTGATTGGTCAGCTGTGATGTGCCCGAAGCCCAGAAACCTTGAGCACAGTCTACAGGTCATATTTATGAAGGGATTTCATTGTAACTTCGTAGGATCACTCCAGATGATGCCCAGATGAGATTGTCCCCTTTGGTTGCGATCATTCAACCATGATGGCTGCCCGAGCCGAAGCCCGAAAACCTTAAGCGCAGCCTACAGGTCATATTTATGAAGGGATTTCATTGTAAGATGGTAGGTTGACTTCATATAATGTCTAGATGAGAATGTCCCCTTTTGGACATGATTGGGCAACTTTGACGGCTAAAGGTGCCCGAAGCCCAAAAACCTTTTGCACTGTCTACAGGTCATATTTATGAAGGGATTTCATTGTAACTTGGTAGGATGACTCCAAATAATGTCTAGATGAGAACGTCCCATTTTGGCCATGATCATTCAGCCTTGATGGGTGCCCGAGCACAAAAACCTTTAGCATAGGTAAAAGGTTATATTTATGGAAGGATTTCATTGTAACCTGTTAGGTTGACTCCATATAATGCCTAGATGATGACATCCCCTTTTGGTCGTGATTGGTCAACTGTGTTGGCTACAGGTGCCAAAGCCCAAAAACCTTGAGAACAGTCTACAGGTCATATTTATGAAGGGATTTCATTGTAACTTCATAGGATCACTCCAGATGATGGCCAGATGAGATTGTCCCCTTTGGTTGTGATCATTGAACCATGATGGCTGCCCGAGCCTGAAGCCCGAAAACCTTTAGCACAGTCTACAGGTCATATTTATGAAGGGATTTCATTGTAACTTGGTAGGTTGACTTCATATAATGTCTAGATGAGAATGTCCCCTTTTGGACACGATTGGGCAACTGTGACGGCTTCAGGGGCCCAAAGCCCGAAAACCTTTAGAACAGTCCACAGGTCATAGTTATGAAGGGATTTCATTGTAGCTTGGTAGGATGACTCCAAATAGTGTCCAGATGAGAATGTCCCCTTTTGGTTGCGATCATTCAGCCCAAAAACCTTTAGCACAGTCTACAGGTCATATTTATTAAGTGATTTCATTGTAACTTGGTAGATTGACTTCATATAATGTCTAGATGAGAAGGTCCCCTTTGGACGCTATTGGGGAAACTGACAGCTACAGGGGCCCGAAACCTGAAAACCTTTAGCAATGTCTACAGGCCATATTTATGAGGGGATTTTAATGTAACTTGATAGGATGATAGGATGACTCGTTTTGGAATAATTTCACTGTAACTTGGTAACTTTTGTTGATATACGTTAACTGTGAGGGCCACATACATTAACTGTGAGGTCATATTACCCACCCCTCAGCTCTTTAGTTCAGTGTACACCTCATATTATTTTTATCATAAATATAGCACACAGGGAACAGAAATGAACATATTCCCAATTATCACAATTCTTGTCTTATTTCATAATCCTTTCATAAACATTGAACATTATCCTTTTCATCAAACACAACACACAAGTTAAGCTACAGTGTCATTGACACTTTCATTTGGAAAGCCCTGATAGTGGCTTCTAGCACTCAACCAGTTAATATGAAGAGATTTTATTGTAACTTGGTAGGATGACTCCGTATGATGTCTAGATGAGAACTTCCCCCATTTGGTCACGATCTTTGAACCTTGACGATTGCCCAAACCCGAAATCCAAAAACCTTTAACACAGTCTGCAGGTCATTTTTATGGAGGGATTTCATTGTAACCTGGTATGATGACGCCAAATAATATCCAGATGAGAAGGTCCTCTTTTGGTCGTGATTGGGCAACTGTGACGGCTACAGGGGCCCGAAGCCCAAAAACCTTTAGCACAGTCTACAGGTCATATTTATGAAGGGATTTCATCGTAACTTGGTAGGATGACTCCAGATAATGTCGAGATGAGAACATCCCCTTTTGGTCGCGATCATTCGGCCATGTTGGCTGTCTGAGCCCCAAACCCGAAAACCATTTATGAAGGGATTTCATTGTAACTAAGAAGGATGACTGAGTATAATGTCTAGATGAGGACATCCCTTTTGGTCGCGATTGGTCCACCATGATGGCTGCCCGAGCCCAAAACCCGAAAACCTTTAGCACAGTCTGCAGGTCGTATTTATGAAGGGAATTCATGGGAGCTTGTTAGGATGACTCTGTGTAATATCTAGATGAGAATGTCCCCTTTTGGTCATGATCTGTCAACCGTGATGGCTGCCCAAGCCTGAAACAGAAAAACTTTTAGCACAATCTGCAGGTCATATTTAATATGGAGGGATTTCATTGTAATTTGGTAGGTGACTCTGTATGATGTCGAGACGAGGACGTTCCATTTTTGTTGCGATCGGTCAACCATGATTTCTACACAGACCCGAAGCCCGAAAACCTTTAGCACTGTCTACAGAACATATTCAGTCCTTCCCAGGAAGAAAATCCCACAGGAGCAATAAAATACCCTCATAATAATGGAGACGGAGGCATTATGCACTCGTGAATCAATAACAGCATGTTACAATTTTCCAGTGAAAATTTTAACATGCAGGTAGAAAAAAAAATTTGTTCCCACCCAAATTAAAAGTAGATTGACACCCTACAAGCCACCAGAACAAAGTGATTTTCATGGAAAATGCAAGGCGATTCGTCGAATTCGGAGCGGCGTGGTACAGTCTTTCGATTTTGAAAACTGTAGGTACGTTATAGCCTACATTGCTTGCTACTATTTGAAGTGATGCACACTATCGTGCATCCAGCCCCGTCGATTAGAAAAAAGATTTGTCGGCGGCAATTCTTTGGCGAGAATGCTTGGGAGTGATGCCCGATTGTCGTGTTGTTGGCAAGAACAATTAACATGCAATGAAGAATGCAGCCACCAATTGACAGCACTGTGCATTCAGTACGGTATTTGGGCATATCCGTGTCGAACGGTAACATGAAAGCTGGACGATTTGGTGCTTTCATGGTTTTCATTAAAGGAATGATCCGAATCCCAACTTTTGGGTCATGACGATGTGTTAGGCGCCAAGTAACAAAAAATCGCACATTGCGGCTATAATTTATGCGGAGCTGATAAATTTGCTCCATTGGTGAATACTGAATGGTGATTGGACCAGGAAGCACGAACCTCTCAGAGAACATCAGGTTTTTCCAAACAGAAGAAGTGAATAGGATTTGTGCTGAATACATTCACGCTGTTACTAAAGCCCACTGCCAGATATTCATCCCTTGTTACTTAATAAAAAATAATTGACTGTTCACACAGAAATGATTTCTCAACTGGAATGAATTACCAGATTTTGATAGCTCTCAGAGCCGAGGCGCACTGTTGTTGACTCGCATTTCCGCCGAATCGTCTTGTATCCCAATGAGTTTATAGGTGCCCAATCAAAATGCGTATTACACTAAGTGACAGCAATTGATGGTATGTTTGATTATCATGATTCCGGGCCATAAATGCCGGTCTTTCGCTAAATTTCCGGTAATTTTACAGTAAATAATTAAAGATAGTAATCGCGTCGCTTGAAACCTTTCTCCTTACTTGATAATAATATATGCCTGGTCAAAACACGAGTGCGTTTTTTTGCACTCTGGAAACGGGAATGACGGGCGCGAGCGCTGTAGCGCCCGTCTCATGGGAAGGACTGCATATTTATGAAGGGATTTCCCTGTAACTTGATAGGATGACTCATTAGCTTAACTTGACATAGTCAAGATAAGCTATTGCCATCACGCGTGCGGAAGTCTGTTAATCTGTGAGTCTGTGACGTCTGTTCACATTTTCCTTTAGCACGGGCTACACCCCGCAGTTCTTGTCTGATCGTCACGAAATTTCATATGCAGGTTTGGGGTCATGTCTAGATGAGAACGTCCCCTTTTGGTCGCGATCGGGCAACCAGTATGGCTGCCCGAGCCCAAAACCCGAAAACCATTAGCACAGTCTACAGGTCGTATTTATGAAGGGATTTCATTGTAACTTGGTGGGATGCCTCTGTATAATGCCTAGATGAGAACGTCCCCTTTTGGGCATGATCTATCAACCGTGATGGCTGCCCAAGCCCAAAACCCAAAAACTTTTAGCACAGTCTGCAGGTCATGTTTAATGTGGAGGGATTTCATTGTAACTTGGTAGGATGACTCCTTATGATGTCTAGATGAGAATTTCCCTATTTGGGCATGATCTGCCAACTGAGACGACTGCCCGAGCCCAAAACCTGAAAACCTTTATCACAGTCTACTGGTCATATTTATTGAGGAATTTCATTGTAACTTGGTGGGTTGATTTCATACAATGTCTAGATGAGAAAGTCCCCTTTTGGACGTGATTGGGCAACTGTGACGTCTACAGGGGCCCAAAGCCCAAAAACCTTTAGTACAGTCTAGAGGTCATATTTATTAAGGGATTTCATTGTAACTTGGTAAGATGACTCCAAATAATGTCTAGATGAGAACGTCCCATTTTGATCGCGATCATGCAGCCTTGATAGGTGTCGGAGCCCAAAAACCTTTAGCATAGGCAAAAGGTCATATTTATGGAAGGATTTCATTGTAACCTGTTAGGTTGACTCCATGTAATGCCTAGATGATGACATCCCCTTTTAGTCATGATTGGTCAGTTGTGATGGCTACTAGTGCCCGAAGCCCGAAAACATTGAGCACAGTCTACAGGTCATATTTATGAAGGGATTTCATTGTAACTTCTTAGGATCACTCCAGATGATGCCCAGATGAGATTGTCCCCTTTGGTTGCGATCATTCAACCATGATGGCTGCCCGAGCCCGAAAACCTTAAGCACAGTCTAACCTTAAGCACAGTCTATGGCTGCCCGAGCCCAAAAACCTTTAGCACAGTCTACAGGTCATATTTATGAAGGGATTTCATTGTAACTTGGTAGGTTAACTTCATATAATATGTAGATGTCCTTTTTGGACATGATTGGGCTACTGTGATGGCTAAAGGTGCCCGAAGCCCGAAAACCTTTAGCACAGTCTACAGGTCATATTTATGAGGGGATTTCATTGTATGTTGGTAGGATGACTCCAAATAATGTCTAGATGAGAACGTCCCATTTTGGCCATGATCATTCAGCCTTGATGGGTGCCCGAGCCCAAAAACCTTTAGCATAGGCAAAAGCTTATATTTATAGAAGGATTTCATTGTAACCTGTAAGGTTGACTCCATGTAATGCCTAGATGATGACATCCCCTTTTGGTCGTGATTGGTCAACTGTGATGGCTACAGGTGCCCGAAGCCCGAAAACATTGAGCACAGTCTACGGGTCATATTTATGAGGGGATTTCATTGTAACTTCTTAGGATCACTCTAGATGATGCCCAGATGAGATTGTCCCCTTTGGTTGCGATCATTCAACCATGATGGATGCCCGAGCCCGAAAACCTTAAGCACAGTCTACAGGTCATATTTATGAAGGGATTTCATTGTAACTTGGTAGGTTGACTTCATGTAATGTCTAGATGAGAACGTCCCCTTTTGGACATGATTGGGCAACTTTGACGGCTAAAGGTGCCCGAAGCCCAAAAACCTTTTGCGCTGTCTACAGGTCATATTTATGAAGGGATTTCATTGTAACTTGGTAGGATGACTCCAAATAATGTCTAGATGAGAATGTCCCATTTTGGCCGTGATCATTCAGCCTTGATGGGTGCCCGGGCCGAAAAACCTTTAGCATAGGCAAAAGGTTACATTTATAGAAGGATTTCATTGTAACCTGTTAGGTTGACTCCATATAATGCCTAGATGATGACATCCCCTTTTGGTCGTGATTGATCAACTGTGATGGCTACAGGTGCCCGAAGCCCGAAAACCTTGAGCACAGTCTACAGGTCATATTTATGAAGGGATTTCATTGTAGCTTCGCAGGATCACTCCAGATGATGCCCAGATGAGATTGTCCCCTTTGGTTGCGATCATTCAACCATGATGGCTGCCCGAGCCTGAAGCCCGAAAACCTTTAGCACAGTCCACTGGTCATATTTATGAAGGGATTTCATTGTAACTTGGTAGGTTAACTTCATATAATGTCTAGATGAGAACGTCCTTTTTTGGACATGATTGGGCTACTGTGACGGCTAAAGGTGCCCGAAGCCCAAAAACCTTTAGCACAGTCTACTGGTCATATTTATGAGGGGATTTCATTGTAACTTGGTAGGATGTCTCCAAATAATGTCTAGAAGAGAACGTCCCATTTTGATCGCGATCATTCGGCCTTGATGGGTGCCCGAGCCCAAAAACCTTTAGTATAGGTAAAAGGTCATATTTATGGAAGGATTTCATTGTAACCTATTAGGTTGACTCCATATAATGTCAAGATGATGACATCCCCTTTTGGTTGTGATTGGTCAGCTGTGATGTGCCCGAAGCCCAAAAACCTTAAGCACAGTCTACAGGTCATATTTATGAAGGGATTTCATTGTAACTTCGTAGGATCACTCCAGATGATGCCCAGATGAGATTGTCCCCTTTGGTTGCGATCATTCAACCATGATGGCTGCCCGAGCCGAAGCCCAAAAACCTTAAGTGCAGTCTACAGGTCATATTTATGAAGGGATTTCATTGTAAGATGGTAGGTTGACTTCATATAATGTCTAGATGAGAATGTCCCCTTTTGGACATGATTGGGCAACTTTGACGGCTAAAGGTGCCCGAAGCCCAAAAACCTTTTGCACTGTCTACAGGTCATATTTATGAAGGGATTTCATTGTAACTTGGTAGGATGACTCCAAATAATGTCTAGATGAGAACGTCCCATTTTGGCCATGATCATTCAGCCTTGATGGGTGCCCGAGCACAAAAACCTTTAGCATAGGCAAAAGGTTATATTTATGGAAGGATTTCATTGTAACCTGTTAGGTTGACTCCATATAATGCCTAGATGATGACATCCCCTTTTGGTCGTGATTGGTCAACTGTGTTGGCTACAGGTGCCCAAAGCCCAAAAACCTTGAGAACAGTCTACAGGTCATATTTATGAAGGGATTTCATTGTAACTTCATAGGATCACTCCAGATGATGGCCAGATGAGATTGTCCCCTTTGGTTGTGATCATTGAACCATGATGGCTGCCCGAGCCTGAAGCCCGAAAACCTTTAGCACAGTCTACAGGTCATATTTATGAAGGGATTTCATTGTAACTTGGTAGGTTGACTTCATATAATGTCTAGATGAGAACGTCCCCTTTTGGACACGATTGGGCAACTGTGACGGCTTCAGGGGCCCAAAGCCCGAAAACCTTTAGAACAATCCACAGGTCATAGTTATGAAGGGATTTCATTGTAGCTTGGTAGGATGACTCCAAATAGTGTCCAGATGAGAATGTCCCCTTTTGGTTGCGATCATTCAACCATGATGGCTGCCAGAGCCCAAAAACCTTTAGCACAGTCTACAGGTCATATTTATTAAGTGATTTCATTGTAACTTGGTAGATTGACTTCATATAATGTCTAGATGAGAAGGTCCCCTTTGGACGCTATTGGGGAAACTGACGGCTACAGGGGCCCGAAAACCTTTAGCACTGTCTACAGGCCATATTTATGAGGGGATTTTAATGTAACTTGATAGGATGACTCGTTTTGGAATAATTTCACTGTAACTTGGTAACTTTTGTTGATATACGTTAACTGTGAGGGCCACATACATTAACTGTGAGGTCATATTAACCCACCCCTCAGCTTTTTAATTCTGTGTACACCTCATATTATTTTTATCATAAATATAGCACACAGGGAACAGAAATGAACATATTCCCAATTATCACAATTCTTGTCTTATTTCATAATCCTTTCATAAACATTGAACATTATCCTTTTCATCAAACACAACACACAAGTTAAGCTACAGTGTCATTGACACTTTCATTTGGAAAGCCCTGATAGTGGCTTCTAGCACTCAACCAGTTAATATGAAGAGATTTTATTGTAACTTGGTAGGATGACTCCGTATGATGTCTAGATGAGAACTTCCCCCATTTGGTCACGATCTTTGAACCTTGACGATTGTCCAAACCCGAAATCCAAAAACCTTTAACACAGTCTGCAGGTCATTTTTATGGAGGGATTTCATTGTAACCTGGTATGATGACGCCAAATAATATCCAGATGAGAAGGTCCTCTTTTGGTCGTGATTGGGCAACTGTGACGGCTACAGGGGCCCGAAGCCCAAAAACCTTTAGCACAGTCTACAGGTCATATTTATGAAGGGATTTCATCGTAACTTGGTAGGATGACTCCAGATAATGTCTAGATGAGAACATCCCCTTTTGGTTGCGATCATTCGGCCATTATGGCTGTCTGAGCCCCAAACCCGAAAACCATTTATGAAGGGATTTCATTGTAACTAAGAAGGATGACTGAGTATAATGTCTAGATGAGGACATCCCTTTTGGTGGCGATTGGTCCACCATGATGGCTGCCCGAGCCCAAAACCCGAAAACCTTTAGCACAGTCTGCAGGTCGTATTTATGAAGGGAATTCATGGGAACTTGTTAGGATGACTCTGTGTAATATCTAGATGAGAATGTCCCCTTTTGGTCATGATCTGTCAACCATGATGGCTGCCCAAGCCTGAAACAGAAAAACTTTTAGCACAATCTGCAGGTCATATTTAATATGGAGGGATTTCATTGTAATTTGGTAGGATGACTCTGTATGATGTCGAGACGAGGACGTTCCCTTTTTGTTGCGATCGGTCAACCATGATTTCTACACAGACCCGAAGCCCGAAAACCTTTAGCACTGTCTACAGGACATATTCAGTCCTTCCCAGGAAGAAAATCCCACAGGAGCAATAAAATACCCTCATAATAATGGAGACGGAGGCATTATGCACTCGTGAATCAATAACAGCATGTTACAATTTTCCAGTGAAAATTTTAACATGCAGGTAGAAAAAAAAATTTGTTCCCACCCAAATTAAAAGTAGATTGACACCCTACAAGCCACCAGAACAAAGTGATTTTCATGGAAAATGCAAGGCGATTCGTCGAATTCGGAGCGGCGTGGTACAGTCTTTCGATTTTGAAAACTGTAGGTACGTTATAGCCTACATTGCTTGCTACTATTTGAAGTGATGCGCACTATCGTGCATCCAGCCCCGTCGATTAGAAAAAAGATTTGTCGGCGGCAATTCTTTGGCGAGAATGCTTGGGAGTGATGCCCGATTGTCGTGTTGTTGGCAAGAACAATTAACATGCAATGAAGAATGCAGCCAGCAATTGACAGCACTGTGCATTCGGTACGGTATTTGGGCATATCCGTATCGAACGGTAACATGAAAGCTGGACGATTTGGTGCTTTCATGGTTTTCATTAAAGGAATGATCCGAATCCCAACTTTTGGGTCATGACGATGTGTTAGGCACCAAGTAACAAAAAATCGCACATTGCGGCTATAATTTATGCGGAGCTGATAAATTTGCTCCATTGGTGAATACTGAATGGTGATTGGACCAGGAAGCACGAACTTCTCAGAGAACATCAGGTTTTTCCAAACAGAAGAAGTGAATAGGATTTGTGCTGAATACATTCACGCTGTTACTAAAGCCCACTGCCAGATATTCATCCCTTGTTACTTAATAAAAAATAATTGACTGTTCACACAGAAATGATTTCTCAACTGGAATGAATTACCAGATTTTGATAGCTCTCAGAGCTGAGGCGCACTGTTGTTGACTCGCATTTCCGCCCAATCGTCTTGTATCCCAATGAGTTTATAGGTGCCCAATCAAAATGCGTATTACACTAAGTGACAGCAATTGATGGTATGTTTGATTATCATGATTCCGGGCCATAAATGCCGGTCTTTCGCTAAATTTCCGGTAATTTTACAGTAAATAATTAAAGATAGTAATCGCGTCGCTTGAAACCTTTCTCCTTACTTGATAATAATATATGCCTGGTCAAAACACGAGTGCGTTTTTTTGCACTCTGGAAACGGGAATGACGGGCGCGAGCGCTGTAGCGCCCGTCTCATGGGAAGGACTGCATATTTATGAAGGGATTTCCCTGTAACTTGATAGGATGACTCATTAACTTAACTTGACATAGTCAAGATAAGCTATTGCCATCACGCGTGCGGAAGTCTGTTAATCTGTGAGTCTGTGACGTCTGTTCACATTTTCCTTTAGCACGGGCTACACCCCGCAGTTCTTGTCTGATCGTCATGAAATTTCATATGCAGGTTTGGGGTCATGTCTAGATGAGAACGTCCCCTTTTGGTTGCGATCGGGCAACCAGTATGGCTGCCCGAGCCCAAAACCCGAAAACCATTAGCACAGTCTACAGGTCGTATTTATGAAGGGATTTCATTGTAACGTGGTAGGATGCCTCTGTATAATGCCTAGATGAGAACGTCCCCTTTTGGGCATGATCTATCAACCGTGATGGCTGCCCAAGCCCGAAACCCAAAAACTTTTAGCACAGTCTGCAGGTCATGTTTAATGTGGAGGGATTTCATTGTAACTTGGTAGGATGACTCGTCATGATGTCTAGATGAGAATTTCCCTATTTGGGCATGATCTGCCAACCGAGACGACTGCCCGAGCCCAAAACCTGAAAACCTTTAGCACAGTCTACTGGTCATATTTATTGAGGAATTTCATTGTAACTTGGTGGGTTGATTTCATACAATGTCTAGATGAGAAAGTCCCCTTTTGGACGTGATTGGGCAAATGTGACGGCTACAGGAGCCCAAAGTCCGAAAACCTTTAGCACAGTCTAGAGGTCATATTTATGAAGGGATTTCATTGTAACTTGGCAGGATGACTCCAAATAATGTCTAGATGAGAACGTCCCATTTTGATCACGATCATGCAGCCTTGATGGCCCAAGCCCCAAAACCTTTAGCATCGGCAAAAGGTCATATTTATGGAAGGATTTCATTGTAACCTGCAGTCCTTCGCGTGAGATGGGCGCTATTGCGCTCGTGCTCGCAAGTGCCCGTAATTTAAAAAAGACAAGCACAAAAAATCGCACCCGTCATCGAACAGTTCAACTTCTCTTAAATTGCTCTCAACTCACAAGCATTGCCACGCTTCAAGTCAGAATGGACATCTATTTTGTTATTGTCCATTGGTTAATGGTAAAACAAAAACAAAATTAAAACTGCTGTTGTATGCCCCCCACCACACCCCCACCCCTCCACCTTCATATCACCATCCGCTCCACAAGAGGTCGGAATCGATATTGTCAGTGAAAACTGAAACATTTCCAGTTTCCTTTGTTCACTGCGCATGTCATTACACATCCCCATTCATCCAGTGAACGAAACCGAAAGTACAGCCTAATTAAATCAGAATTTGCTTTAAAAATTCTCATAATTATCTTGTACATACGTTTCATTTTCAGATTTCGGGTTTTAATTCTCAATTTAATGAATAAAACAAACAGAAAACCATGCAGTGTTGTTTTCATTTTTTGTACAGGTTACTCTCGAAGCTAGAAATGGACGTAAGTTAAGTATTTCAATCAACACTGCAAACCAGACAGACATAGTCTGTTTATCCCTTTACCTAACATGAAAAGCAGACGACACTTGCAAAAAAAATTCTTGAACAACTAATTTTTTTCATTTTTTGTCTCAAAAACATAGGTTACGACCCCTCATTGGAACGAGCTCGACGAGCTCGTTCCAATGAGGGGTCATAACCTATGTTTTTGAGACAAAAAATGAAAAAATAATGAAAATTAACTGACGATTTTTTAGAATAACGCTAGTCGGTTTTGGCTGTTACGTTGGGTAAAGGGTTAAAAATAGCTGGGTTTTTTTTTTTAAATATGTACAGTTATTATGAATAAACAAAATATAGCTTCACACAAAATCAATAAAAAAAAATCATAATATGAAGACCAGATAAAATTTACACAGCGGAATATGAATAACAAAATAGTTGCCTCCCTTGGCAAAATTCAAAAAATTGATTTTACACTGAAAGTCATAACTTCACATGTTGCAGAGCATGATGGAATGATAAATGAGCATGTTTTATTAAACCAATAAGTCATAAATCATATCCCTGGTTAAATTGTTTATATATAATTCTCAAATACCAGAGTTGTAATTATTTTTTATTTTTAATTACCACTTTCTCATTAATTTCTGAACACCCGTTTTCACACTGAGTTGTGCACGCTCGAAAGTGGCAGTGTTCTTTCACAATGAGTGGTGCACCGCTCGAAAGTGGCAGTGTTCAATCAGGATCTTTGTGATGATGTTCGACCACTGTGAAAACTATATGTTATGGGCGTGTTTCAGACAACTATTGACAGCAGTCTGCACACTTATTTGAAACAAGTCACAGCTTCCAAAACGAGGTCGACAAAAAATAAACAAGTCAATTTTGCTTGGGATATATAATTTTTTAATAAAGACTTATTACACTGAACACAGACATAATGTATTACACAAAGGACGAATTTAACAACACAAAAACCCCAACTCCAAAAAATATACATAATACAGTATTACAGTTCTATTTGATACCGGGGTGAGTACAGTGTTGCAACAAGTCACCTGTTTTTCCATTTGATGCCTGTATTAAATTTGACGTCTCAAACAACTTTCGTCCAATTTGAAACTTGGTGGGGGGGGGGGGGGGGGGGGTTGACTCGAGTAGAGCACTCTGGTTCATAAATCTGAAAAAGCGAGGGTGGGCCTAATCACGAATATGGGCTTCGACACGGGTGAGTACGGTAGCTGTGTTAAATTAAACACATCTGTCTCGAACATGCACAGTTGTGAAACTTTGGGGAATTTTGTGAGTGTGATCGCACTCGCAACACAATTTGCGAGTGCACTTTTTTGCACCCGTAAAATTTACTCACACGAAGGACTGAACCTGGTAGGTTGACTCCATATAATGCCTAGATGATGACATCCCCTTTCGGTCGTGATTGGTCAGTTGTGATGGCTACAAGTGCTCGAAGCCCAAAAACCTTGAGCACAGTCTACAGGTCATATTTATGAAGGGTTTTCATTGTAACTTCTTAGGATCACTCCAGATGATGCTCAGATGAGATTGTCCCCTATGGTTGGGATCATTCACCCATGATGGCTGCCCGAGCCCGAAGCCTGAAAACCTTTAGCACAGTCTACAGGTCATATTTATGAAGGGATTTCATTAACTTGGTAGGTTAACTTCATATAATGTCTAGATGAGAATGTCCCCTTTTGGACATGATAGGGCATGACGGCTAAAGGAGCCCGAAGCCCGAAAACCTTTAGCACAGTCTACAGGTCATATTTATGAGGGGATTTCATTGTAACTTGGTAGGATGACTCCAAATGTCTAGATGAGAACGTCCCCTTTTGTTCGCGATCATTCAGCCTTGATGGGTGCCCGAGCCCAAAAACCTTTAGCATAGGTAAAAGGTCATATTTATGGAAGGATTTCATTGTAATCTATTAGGTTGACTCCATATAATGCTTAGATGATGACATCCCCTTTTGGTTGTGATTGTTCAGCTGTGATGGCTACAAGTGCCCGAAGCCCAAAAACCTTGAGCACAGTCTACAGGTCATATTTATGAAGGGATTTACTTGTAACTTCATAGAATCACTCCAGATGATGCCCAGATGAGATTGTCCCCTTTGGTTGCGATCATTCAACCATGATGGCTGCCCAAGCCTAAAGCCCGAAAACCTTTAGCACAGTCTTCAGATCATATTTATGAAGGGATTTCATTGTAACTTGGTAGGTTGACTTCATGTAATGTCTAGATGAGAACAGTCCCTTTAGGACACCATTAGGCAACTGTGTTGGCTACAGGGGCCCAAAGCCCGAAAATCTTTAGCACATTCTGCAGTCCATGATGGCTGCCTGAGCCCGAAGCCCGAAAACCTTTAGCACAGTCTACAGGTCATGTTTATGAAGGGATTTCATTGTAACTTGGTAGGTTAACTTCATATAATGTCTAGATGAGAACGTCCCCTTTTGCACATGATTGGGCAACTTTTGCGGCTAAAGGTGCCCAAAGCACGAAAACCTTTAGCACTGTCTACAGGTCATATTTATGAAGGGATTTCATTGTAACTTGGTAGGTTGACTCCAAATAATGTCTAGATGAGAACGTCCCCTTTTGGGCATGATCTATCAACCGTGATGGTTGCCCAAGCCCGAAACCCAAAAACTTTTAGCACAGTCTGCAGGTCATGTTTAATGTGGAGGGATTTCATTGTAACTTGGTAGAATGACTCCTTATGATGTCTAGATGAGAATTTCCATTTTGGCCGTGATCATTCAGCCTTGATGGGTGCCCGAGCTCAAAAACCTTTAGCATAGGCAAAAGGTTATATTTATAGAAGGATTTCATTGTAACATTGTTAGGTTGACTCCATATAATGCCTAGATGATGACATTCCCTTTTGGTCGTGATTGGTCAACTGTGATGGCTACAGGTGCCCGAAGTCCGAAAACCTTGAGCACAGTCTACAGGTCATATTTATGAAGGGATTTCATTGTAACTTCTTAGGATCACTCCAGATGATGCCCAGATGAGATTGTCCCCTTTGGCCCGAAGCCCGAAAACCTTTAGCACAGTCTACAGGTCATCTAGATGAGAACGTCCCCTTTTGGACACGATTGGGCAACTGTGACGGCTTCAGGGGCCCAAAGCCCAAAAACCTTTAGAACAGTCTACAGGTCATAATTATGAAGGGATTTTTTTGTAGCTTGGTAGGATGACTCCAAATAGTGTCCAGATAAGAACGTCCCCTTTTGGTCCCGATCATTCAGCCTTGATGGCTGTCTGAGCCCAAAAACCTTTAGCATGTCTGTAGACATATTTATGGAAGGATTTTTTCGTTGTAACTTGTTAGGTTGACTCCATATAATGCCTAGATGATGACATCCCCTTTTGGTCATGGTTGGTCAACTGTGATGGCTACAGGTGCCTGAAGCCCGAAAATCTTGAGCAAAGTCTACAGGTCATATTTATGAAGGGATTTCATTGTAACTTCATAGGATCACTCCAGATGATGTCCAGATGAGAATGTTCCCTTTTGGTTGCGATCGTTCAACTATGATGGCTGCCCAAGCCTAAAGCCCAGAAACCTTTAGCACAGTCTTCAGATCATATTTATGAAGGGATTTCATTGTAACTTGGTAGGTTGACTTCATGTAATGTCTAGATGAGAACAGCCCCTTTTGGACACCATTAGGCAACTGTGTTGGCTACAGGGGCCCAAAGCCCGAAAATCTTTAGCACAGTCTACAGGTGATATTTATGAAGGGATTTCATTGTACCTTGGTAGGATGACTCTAAATAATGTCTAGATGAGAACGTCCCCTATTGGTCGCGATCATTCAGCCTTGATGGCTGCCCGAACCCAAAACCCCAAAACCTTTAGCACAGTCTATTGGTCATATTTATGAAAGGACTTCATTGTAACCCGTAAGTTTGACTCCATATAATGCCTAGATGATGACATCCCCTTTTGGTCGTGATTGGTCAACTGTGACGGCTTCAGGGGCCTGAAGCCCAAAAACCTTGAGCACTGTCTACAGGTCATATTTATGAAGGGATTTTATTGTCACTGTGGAGGATCACTCCAGATGATGCCCAGATGAGAATGTCCCCTTTTGGTTGCGATCATTCAACCATGATGGCTGCCAGAGCCCAAAG
Organism: Pictodentalium vernedei; assembly: GCA_031216915.1. NCBI lineage: Eukaryota > Metazoa > Mollusca > Scaphopoda > Dentaliida > Dentaliidae > Pictodentalium > Pictodentalium vernedei. The sequence goes on from CM062292.1 coordinate 426,866,957, forward strand.
CCCAAAAACCTTTAGCACAGTCTACAGGTCATATTTATTAAGGGATTTCATTGTAACTTGGTAGGTTGACTTCATATAATGTCTAGATGAGAATGTCCCCTTTGGACACAATTGGGAAACTGACGGCTACAGGGGCCCAAAGCCCGAAAACCTTTAGCACGAAAACCTTTAGCACCGTCTACAGGCCATATTTATGAAGGGATTTTAATGTAACTTGATAGGATGACTCATTTTGGAATAATTTCACTGTAACTTGGTAACTTTTGTTGATATACTGTGAGGGCCACATATATTAACTGTGAGGTGATATTAACCCGCCCCTCAGATCTTTAGTACAGTGTACACCTCATATTATTTTTGTCATAAACATAGCATACAGGGAACAGAAATGAACATATTCCCAATTATCACAATTCTTGTCTTATTTCATAATCCTTTCATAAACATTGAACATTATCCTTTTCATCAAACACAACACACAAGTTAAGCTACAGTGTCATTGACACTTTCATTTTGGAATAATTTCACTTTAACTTAGTAACTTGGTTGACATGCATGAACTGTGAGGGGGCACAGTGGCATTGCGGTAACCAGTTCTCGTCAGATCACCGAAGTTAAGCAACATCGAGCCCGGTTATTCTCGGATAGATGACTGTCTGAGTGATCGATTTGGACTCCCGCGTTGTGTCCTTGGGCAAGGCACTTAACCCAGATTGTCCACATGGGGGAATGATGACGCTGTGTACTAAGGCGTACTGTACGTCGATGGTGCACATGCCTTCAACCAATCCAATCCTGCCTGTGCTGCAGTGCAGAGTTACGATGTTGGGGAGCTGGCAGCTCCTCGTCATTGCTCGGTGGTTCTCTCTGGGTACTCCGCCTTCCTCCACCCGTAAAACTGTCATGGTCATGATTAGCCATTGTGCATAAGTATATGACCTTAAACACCAATAAATAAATAATAATATTAACTGTGAGGGCTACATACATTAACTGTGAGGGCCACAGACATTAACTGTGAGGGCCACATACTAGGGTTGTACAGTATACCGGTAATTACCGGTATTGAGAATGATACCGGATGAATACCGGTATTGTTTTAAAAGTACCAGTATATCGTAAGAAACGGTATTGGATCAAATTATCGAAGTTGAAGTCGATATATTACTAGAAAAAAAAGTCAATGCATGCTATCATGTCTGTCAACTTCTGTGATAAAGTACACGTCAATCAATCTTCATTCGACGAATGAAAACACAGTTTGCAGCATACTTGTGCTGTGTAAGTTACAAGTAAGTATACCAGCAATTTGAAACTGAAAGTTGAATATTTTGGTAATGCGTCGAATTCAGGGAATGAATTCTTTGACACATTTGTGTATGTAATCTAACATTTTCCTGTATGGATAATATAATTACTCACACATTCATTATAGGGATTGTTTGTTTTTTAGCTCACCTGACTGAAAGTCAGTGTGAGCTATTGCCATCACTTGGCGTCAGTCGTCCATCGTACCTTAGCTTTTACAAAACAATCTTCTCACAAACCAATGGCCCAAATTGAAACATATATGGGGCCACATCATCTTGGGGGTATTCTGTTTTAGTTTTGTTCAAATGGGGTCTCCGCCCTTCTTGGGCGAGGTCTTATGCCCAACAATGATGAAATTCTTTAAAAATCTTCTCATGAACCAGCAGTAGCAGAGACTTGATATTTGGTGTGCAGCTTCCTTTTGAGGTGTAGACTCAGATTTGTTCAAGAGAAGTTTGAGGAGCTATATATACCTTCATTATTGGAGGGGCAAGAATTACCGCCCCGCCCAAAATATATATTTTTCAAACCGAGAGGCAGATTTGAACCAAATTTGATGTGAGGGCTTATTGGGTCATAACTACTTAATTTATGCAAAAAATGTTTTTCCTGTCGCCCCATGGGAACCGCAGGAGCTAAAAATAGAAAAAAATTTAAACGCCCATATCTCCAAAACTACACGGCACTGAGAATTCTTATATGGTGTGAAGCTTCCTTAGGACCAACAGAATGGAATGGTAAAAAAAAATTGCTATCGGTTTTATCATGGTGTTCTTTATTGGGACTTTGAAAAAATTCTGAGTCAGCATTGTTTAACACTGTGGATAAAGGGAAAAACATGTAAGACTACTTTTCTCCCAAACCACTGCTCCAAAAGCTTTCAAATTTCACATATAACACATTTGGAAGATTGTTTCACATGTTTATTGAAATCAAATCCCTGGGTCCATATTTGAGATCTCTATGGGAGCCCAAATGTTTAAATTAGTGCAGTATGAGGAATATCCTTAAAAAATCTTCTTCAGATCTACCAATCAGAATCTTTTGATATTTGGTATGCAGAATGCTTAGGAGGGTGAGATTCAAGTTTGTTCAAGCCAAGTCCCTGGGTTCATATTTGGGCTCACTGTGGGAGCCCAGAATATAACTTAGTTAAAAAATGAGGCATTTTCTTTCAAAAATCTTCTTCTTCAGATCCAGCAGTCAGAATGTTTTGATATTTGGTATGCAGCATCCTTAAGGGGGTGAGATGCAAGTTTGTTCAAGCCTTGTCCATAGGTCCATATTTAGGCTCACTATGGGAGCTCGTATTGTTACTTAGTTAAAAATGAGGAATTTTCTTAAAAAATCACTTCTTCAGATCCAGCAGTTCAAATATTTTGATATTTGGTATGCAGCATCCTTAGGGGGTGGGGGGGTGAGGTTCAAGTTTGTTGAAGCCAAGTCACTGGGCTCTTATTTGGGTTTCCTGTGGGAGTCCGAATTATAACTTAGTTCAATATGAGGAACTTTTCTTTAAAAATCTTCTTCAGATTCAGCAGTCGGAATGTTTTGATATTTGGCATGCAGCATTCTCTTGGATGGGGGGGGGGGGGGGGGGGGGGGGGGGGGTAGGGGGAGGGGGGGATTCACATTTGTTCAAGCCAAGTCCCTGGTTTAATACTTCACAGAACACACCTTGGAAGCTTTGCTAGGACCAGCAGAAATGAATGACCCAAAACGTTGCCTTTCGTTGTGTCATAGCAAATCAAAAAATTGCTCTTGCTGCTGATCACTTACTGATACACTCATCTCTTTGGACAATTTGAGCCAGGTGAGTGTTTTAGGCTCACTTGAGCCTCTAGTTTATTCTATTCCTCTCAAAAACAGATAAAACCTGAAGTCACGTTGATCAACATTTCCCTCAGCACTGTCATTGTGAACTTCGAACATATGAATATTAATAAGCTGTTAAATGGCAATGAAGGCGTGGATTGGACGTCCTTGTCACTTTTCGTTCCACTTTTAAAACAACAACCAGCACTAAAAAACTATTTTTTTTGTAACTTCAAATATAACCACGCATCACATCAGGTGAAATTTTGGTGGTATGAACATACACGGTACAGAAACAGAAACAAAGGGAAGGGGAAGACTGTACAAAAATAATCAATTCTGACATTAATAATTGCCGCTCATATGAACCAGGACATTAATTACTTACACAAACACACCACTTACCATATCTATCAACACTTAGAATACAATAGATCATAAGAAGAACCAAACAATGGAGAGGACATTGCAGTGTGCAAAATGCACACACTCCACAAAAGAGCTGTATTAATTAATGAGATGGGTGGTTTTCAAATTTCTTGTCGGTTTAGGTTTCATTCAAAGAGTTGGGTTTTCGGTTCCGGTTTTCATGTAAAAACATAATATATTGCATTTGCATGTAAGAAGATGTATTTGGTGCCAGTCTGTGTCAATGGGACTCCCTTTCTAGTTCAACTTGCCTGTGTAATATCCTATACCGGTACTCTGATTTCCTGAGCACAATGTATTTGCATAAATTATCTCAAGAGTTTCAAGTTTGAGAACAATGATTTTTGCCTCGAGTCTGTTGCAAAATTAGCTCCCTCCCCAAATACCTGTGTTTAAGGTAACCCGACACACCCTAAAATATTATGACAACAATAAAAATTTTATCGAGTAAAAGTCGCTCATAAGCCTCATTTTGGTCATTGTAACCTGAAATTTCCATCCCAACTTCAACTGTAATTTTGACACTGGATTTGGAGTTCATGGTTTCAAAATTTCATGTAGAAATAAGTATATTTGTCATTATAAATGTGGAACAAGTGACAAGTTTCAGTTCAGCAAAGGAAATCGCATTTGATAACAGATGAATGTTTAAAACACGATGCGTAAGAAGTAATTTTGTCACCTATTTTTGTGGTAAATGCCATGCTCGAACACAATACCAATTACTGAAGTTGAAAACCACGATGACGGTTTTCTGTAATTGTTTTGGTTTTGGTTTTGATAACAAAACCGAAATCGAACTGAATTTCCGAGACAGTTCGGGTGGTTCAACTACGATAAGCCTGGAAAAACCTTGAATTTAACTTTCTATTAGCCTTGAAACTCCTTGAATTTGGGGTGTATATGGCCTGGAAAAGCCTGGAATTTCATGTCAGGTCAGGTGCAGGAACCCTGCCTTAGAAAATAATGATTACCATAACCGCCTATGCCTAAAACCCACATCTTTTAAGATCTCTGCTACATGTTTGTAGCCAAGGCCCAGAGGTGTAGGAAGGGTAGTGTAGCCGTCTCACAGAGACTAACCTTTTTAGCAGCTCCAAATAATAAAATGTACAAAGCCCACTTGGCAGAATTCATTAACAGTAAAACTTCATTTTGCAATTTTAGTTTTTGTAAGCTTGAGGAGAGCTAATCGCTCGCCTAGGTCACTTGAAGGGAGCAAGTTTTAGCCTTCCTGCATTTTTATTAAGAATGCTAGGCCTGAGACAGTCATAAATCCGTGTACGAAATGTCCTAGCTTGTGTACGAAACTGCCTAAAAGTTTGTGTACGAAATGTCCTAAATTGCCATATACGATCTGTCCAGCTCCCGTGAGTGACACTACATCGTCATAATCAGTTAACTCAACTTAAGTGTTGTTATTTCCCCCGGTCTATGTCACAGGTACTTGTGCCCCCATAATATTTATATATACCATTGGGGGCACGTCAGGTCGTCAGCATCCATTAAAAAATCAGATATCATTTTCTTGTGATTTCTCAGCTTGTGCTGAGTACTGTGGTTTGTGTATGTTCAGAAAAATACTAGGGTTTACCCGGCAATTCCATAGTGATGTAATCAATTTTGTGTCACATGATACTCTCAATTCCAAGTTTGGAAATTTTTTTGTGTCCATAAATTCCACCTCGATAATAAAATTATAGGATTTAAAATGGCAACAATTAACATGGATCATCAACAATCTTGCTGTAGCTTGAACCAGTACAAAGTTTAGCTATGACAACGTCCATTTCATGAGACAATATCCGAGGGCAAAGTTGAAGTTTTCTGCCTATTTTCATGATATGAACAATGAATATGAAGGATAACAGGTACCAAAGAAATGTTAGTTGCCCCTCCGCGGACCAATATCATCATTCGCATCGCAAAATGCTATTCAAAAATGTTGAAATGCTAACCATTTTTAGCCCGACTGTTTACAGTCAGGGGTACAGTCATGACTTTCGCCCGTCTGTCCATCCGCCTGTCCATCTGTTAACATTTAGAGTTTTGGTTAAAGTTTGTGGTTAAGTTTTTTAGTCAAGGTTAAAGTTTTTTTTTGTCTTTTAAATTAATATTAAGTACTATTGATTGTATCATTCTCATTATGTTTCATGTTATTTTGGGAAATATTTAACCCTTTTTTGTATGGCAATCTAACTTCCAGCTTCCAGGTTAAAGTTTTTTGTTAAAGTTTTTTTTTTTTTTGTTTGTTTACAAGGGGGCGCGGTGGCTCAGTTGGTAGAGGTGCAGGCTGCTAGCCGAGAGGTCCTCGGTTCGAATCCCACCTGCGGCAACCGGGTTGTGTCCTTGGGCAAGACACTTCACCCCCATTGCCCACGTGGAGGCATGGTGGCGTTGTGTACTAAGGTGTACTGCACGTCGATGGTGCACCTGTCTTCAACCCATGCTTACCCTGCTTGTGTGGAGTCAGTATGTAGGGGAGCTGACAGTTGCTCACCGTTGCTTGGTGGTTCTCTCCGGGTACTCCGGCTTCCTCCACCCATAAAACTGTCGCAGTCATAATTAGCCATTGTGCAGAAATATGTGACCTTAAATACCAATAAATAAATAAATAAATAAATAAATAGATTTTGCTTACAAAGTCACACCTTTAATTCTTCAAACAGTTCAGTGCAGTGTCCCTGTTTCTCATTTGGGACAATGTCTACTGTCTACTGAACCTTTCTACAGTGATTTTCATTGATATTGACATGATTTTAACCTCTTTTAAAATGTTTTCAGACTTCGTTTCTTTGTATTTGAAATTAGGCTTTGCAACATATTTTCTTACTTTAATTCTTGCATAGTCAGTACAACTTAATGATTGCATTTACATCAATGATTTCTTTTATCGGTTTTAGGAAATATTTAACCCTTTTTTGGCAGTCAGTTTAACTTAGTATTCCCAGCTTAAAGTTTGGGATTAAAGTTTTGCTTTTCAAGGTTGTACCTTTCATTCTTCAAACACTGTTACAAAGTCATTGTTTTTCATTGGGGCAAGGTCTACTGAACCTGTGTATACAGTGGTTTCAAATAATATTGGCATTAATTGAACCCTTTTCAAAACGGTTTTCGAACTTTGTTTCTCTAAATTTGAAATTAGGCTTCTACCACATACTTTGTTTCTTTTTAACCCCCCCCCCACAAGGGAGGTATATAACATAGAGCTCCGTCCATCCATCTGTCTGTCTGTCAGTCCGTCCATCCATCTGTCCGAACTTTGTTTATGGCATAACTTGAACAAAAGTTAACAGATTTCAATTCTTGTTATTACATGTCTCTACTGCAGCAATGTCAGTGTCAAGTTCGATGACCACCAATATCAAATGAAAATTGTTGGAAGTTATTCCTATGCCCCTCCCCCCCCCCCCCCCCTACCAATTAGGCATTTTTTATTTTTTTTTTCTTTGCTTCAAAATGCATTTTGAAGTATTTCGAGTGATTACATGCAAACATTTTTTTTTAACTCCAATACCCCCCCCCCCCCCCCCCCCCCCCCTTTTGTCCAAAATGCATATTTAAGGATTTAGAATGACTACATGCAGAAAAATATTTTCCACTTTGTTCAATTTTAGTCCCTGACTTGATGTTTGGGCTCTCTATAGGGGTGTAGGGAGGGGGGGGGGTGGTGAACAGGGGCAGGGGATCAGGTTAGGTTCAAGTTTGTTCAAGTCCATTCCTTTGTATTTTTCATAAAATTTGCCTTTCATGACTTCGTTCCTTTGTCGTGTAGATGAGCCATGTCTAACTGAATGTGATCCCAAATACTTCTTTGAATCACTTTGTCAGGTGAGTGATTAAGGCCCCTTGGGTCCTCTTGTTATGCCCCCAACCTCCGAAGGAGAATTCAAGGGTATCTAGTGAATACCTCCATCCGTTTGCCCGTCCGTCTGACTGTACAAACATTTTGCATTGTAACTTCAAATTCATCAGTCGGATTTGGATCTCCTTTGGTATGCTGTTAGACTCGTATTGGGGAACGGATATGCACAAGGAATGGGTTCCGTCCAATAATTTTTCCCACAGTTATGGCTCATTTTCACTCTTTCGACTTAGAAAAATTTTATCAACCTCTGTATTGCATTCACTGCATGTTGGATTTGATTTATTTGTATGCTCATGGACCTGCTTTGGAGAAGAATATCCACTAGTAATAGGGCATGGAGGTTTTTCGGTTTTTGCTGCAAACCGAACCAACAGGCGCCAAAAAAATGGCCATATGTTTTTTGCATACTTTGACGTTAAACTTCGAAATTCACACCTCCTTATAATCTCATTATTGAAAATAGCAGCGAACGTCAGCAAAATGGTCAAATCCAAAAGCGATTATTTCCGTATAGTTATGTCTGTGTATAAGTCTCTCCCATGTATACGTCGCACCTAATATTTACAGCTAAAATACCTCCCCTGCAACTATTACATTTGTATAGGATGCACAGCGACTGTGAGAACAGCCAGTGGGGGCCTACACAAGAACGACTATGGTCAATGAGTGTGGGCTTTTACTGCACGAAATTAGTTGAGTGTCGGAACACGTGTTTTTTTATTTTTTCATTTCAGTCTTATTTATCTCATATTAAATGCATGAAATAAAATATTTATTATTTACTTTGACCATTTATTCCCCATGTGATACTCGTAAATCCATTTTATTTTGCACATAACATGATGGAGAGATCAAACTCAGTACTTCGAAAGGAAGCAAGAGGTCCAGTGAGGTTCGAAGAACAGGACAGTGAATGGAGTCCCTGTAATATAGTGTTGAGAAGCTATGAAATTTTCCCACAGTTTCGGTTTCTACTCGTTTTTTTTTTTAAAAAGAGTTGACTCCAGTTTCGTTTTTTTAGAGAAAAATATTCAAGTATTAAACACTATAAACATTTGGTTTTGTTCCCAGATATTAGTTTTAATAAAAGTTCAAAAGGCAAGTACCTTCCTAGTCTCTCTAAAATTATAAGATTATATATAGCGCAGCACATGTACCTTGAACCATTAATCCTGAAGACAATGAAGATTTTTCACAGAGCCCTGGATATACAGTTGATGAATAGCATTGCCCCCCCCCCCCCCCCCCCACACACACACACACACACCCAAGACAAGAGGGAAATGCTGTGGTAGCAATGCACAACATGGGGGCAAATGCTGTGGGTGTAATGTTGTGAAATGTCAGGCCAAAGAAAAAAATTCCTTTGTTGGGGTAACCCCACCGACCCTAAATAATTATGCCGACCCTAAAAGTTTTATAAAGTAAAATTTGCTTATTTAGGTCATTGTAACCCTAATTTTTATCGGACTTCAACTGAGAATTTGAAACCTATTTTAAGGTTCAAGAATTCAAAAACACATGTAGAAATAAATATGTGGGACAGTATAGATGTGGAGCAAGTGGTAAGTTTCAGTTCAGCAAAGGAAACCACATTTGATAAAGTGATCATTTTACAGATTGTGTTTTACCGTTGGTGTTGAAGGTCACAAAAATTAATGAATGTCGTGTTGAGTTTCGTGTATTGATACTGAAAGCCCCGAATCTTGGCCTGCAGTCTTGAAAATGTTATTGGTGCAAGTATAGTTGACAACTGTTTCTTTTTATTTCATTCAAACATACACAGAAATTACTGACAGTGGACAGCAAATGCATGCAAAATTACTGACAGATGCATGCAAAATGTGTTCATTTTTGGTAATTCGATATTTGTTTCATTTTTGTCCAAAACCAGGTGGCTCTTTCAATCTCACACTGAATTGGGTGATTTTTATCATTTCATTCATTTCACATTCGAAAGAAAGTTTATTTAAATACAGAAATACGATTGTATTATTGGACCAAAAAAGTTATTAATTAGGCCTACCAAGCTCTTGATTTTTTCTGTGATTTCCGCCCTTTTTATTTAACACATTACACGAAACGACTGCATTCAAGATTGTGCAGTTAAATAACCATATGTGTCCCGCCTGACGGTTATCTCAGGTTCAGGTCGGTCAGTGTTTTTAAATAACCGACACTGAGTTGTATTTTTGGTTAACCTCCCAACACTACCGTAATATGGCGATGTTAAACATAACAGAAAATTTACAAGTCCAAATTATTTATTTAATCAAAATTAAAATTGAACACAAAATAACAAAACAGGCATATAATGTATAGCAGTGGCGGCACCAGGATTTTGATTGGGAGTGGGGGAGGGCGGCTAAGTAAAATGTGGGGTCCAAGATCGAGATGCCAACGGCATCTCCCAAAGGTCGTAGGCTTGAGCCAGGGGTGTGGGCATGGGAGAGTGTGGCTCCCACCCATTGGTTTGCGATCTGTGCACCCTGCCGCAGGAAAAAAAAAAAATCATATTTGGATAATTTGGATGCCATGGGAGCGATATCTGAGCATTTCTACAATGCCTGGCATGGTCTTCAAAGGCCCCAGATTGTGTCAGATAGCCACTCAAAATTTGGTTGGGGGGGGGGGGGGGGAAGTGTGTGTTTGGTGTTAGCTGCCCCCTCCCTCCTTTCCATGGCGCTGCCACTCATGTATAGCATTTACCAAATAGAACATCAACAACAAGAAAATAATCAAATGATAACACTTAGTCAACGGAGTGCTAGTGAAGTGTGCTATGTCCCAGTGCTGCCAGTCGGACATATCACACTTTAAATAGCTCTCAGGTGACATTTCTATGGCCTTTTCTAGTAAGACAATAGTGATTTAGATTAATTGAAGGGCCTGGAAATAATACTTAAAAACCGAACCGAAACCAAGGTTTTAAAAAAAATAAAACCGAAACCGAACTTGGAAAAAAACAACCTCCAAGCACTAACAAGTAACAGGGTCTGTCCCGTTATATTTTTATACTGTACCAACGACCCAGACTTAGCTGGTGCTAATCTCCTTAATTCAGGGCCAAACACAAATTTTGCCCACCCAATCCCCAAAATTTGCATCAAAAACCGAAAAATACATGTCCTATATGGTCCTCCATACATTTACTCCTCTGCGCATGCGCAGTGTCAAGGAGGTCCCGAAATTGGCGCCAATTATCATTTTTCTTTGTTTGGCCCTCAAAACAGTTACACATCACTGTTATTTGTGCTTCCAAATCTCAGTTTTCATGATGCCAGACACATTTTGATGAGAGAAATGGTGGAAATAAAGAGGATATATAAGGAGGAGAGGAAAAAATAGTGCAAGAAAATGTTCAGGGCTGTAACTTATAATTATTTTATGAAATTATTTCTAGTTGCCTTTTTTCAAGGCATAGCTCTGATGTTGTCATTCTTGCTATGAAGTACCATTGTTTGATCAGTGTTTCCCCTCTAGCTTCCTTATTCCCCCCTAGCTATTCTCCCATGTTTTGGCTTATTTTTTGTAATGTTTATTACTAAAATTTCTTGGGAGTTTTGGCTTGGTAACAGAATTATTTCTGTTTTTTTCCCTATGTTTACGTCCTCACTCTAGGGGTGTTTAGGCGTTTTGGTCTGCATCTACCATCTGAAGTTCTACAGTTTCTTCTCTGGAAGCCTCTGTTTTGCATCAGATAGTGTTTTAATTGGTAACTGATTTCGGGCCAGGTTTGTTCAGTGCCTGGAGTCATGTTTCCGGTTTGTTGACACTTTTGCTTAGGTTGACAACAGTTACTGCTGATAGTGATTATTTATCTTCTGCATCTCTTATTCATAGTAAGATACATTATTATTGTCCGTAAGTGTCTCATTAATTTTTTCAAAATGAATTTAAATTTTTGTCTACACTTAGGCTTTTTTGGGATCCATTGGGCTCAGGGTTCCCTTTGGGAACTTAGGCTCTTCTGAAAAAAAAATCTTTTTGGAAAAAATCTTTTCTTTTCGAATCATTATTTATTAATGAATATAATGGATTGTTGTATTATGTATCTTTATTTTCAAGGATTAGTGCGAGTACTATGATTGTTTACATTTCACAATGAATGATTATTGTTCAAATTGTAATAGGAGGAAATCTTCCTATGATTCTCATGATTTCTGTATTAATTGTTCTCTCTGTACTCGCACTGATATTTGTTCTGTGTGTTTCAAATGGGATGACAAACGTTGGAAACGTGTGTCACGGTATGTTCCTGGAGAAAGATCCATTCCGGTTCTCTCTCCGCAGAGTCACTCTAGTATTTCACTCTCTTTTTTAGAGGAACATGAACAGGGTGATATTTCCGTGATGTCGTCCAGAAGTGTGCCTCCGTCGTCACATACAAGCGAAGAGCTAGTGGCAAAAGTGCTCATGGAGATTTGTCAATCACCCAAAAGGAACTTTAAGGGGTTGACGTCCGCTAGCTCGACCGGGGTTGCGTCCATTCACCGAATGGGGCAGCACCCGGGTTCATCTGTTGTGGTCCAGCAGAGAGAGTCGGGTGTTGCAAGCACTATAAAACATCCATATGCACACCCAGTGACGATGGAAAGGAGGATGGATCGGAGGAAGCCTGACAGTCCGGTGTTTAGCTTGTCCAGCTCGGCACGGGCTGTAAGCGAGAGAGGTCTCTCTCTCATACAGCAGCATCTGGGACCAGATGTTGTAGTCCGTAGCGTTACGCAGTCGGAGCATACGTCCGCCGCTTGGGACGCTCCGGTATATAGGCAGTCTGGCGAGGCTACCTATAAGGCTTCCGTATCCTCACAGCAGCACACTCGACCACACCTTGGCTACGTGACCAGTGAATTACAGTCAGCTTCGCCGACCAGGGATTCCATGGCGACCAGGTCACACCATCTGGTAGCCAGGGATACGAGGCCTTCTACATTCAGACATTCGCATAAAAGATGTAAGCAGGATGCAACGTCCAGGGAGCTTCCGGCGGCTAAATCCAGTAAGACCGTGGCTCCCAGGCCCAGGCCTCCGTAACGGATGTGCTATCACAGATAGCAAAGTTAATCGCAGCATCCCAGCAACCGGCAGAGCCTCTGTCGGAACATGAAATGTCAGACGATGCTGGGTCGGTAGGTTCCGCTGCTGGATCGGGTGTGGACGACCGAGAATTCCATGAGGTCTGGCAGGATAGCGAAATGGATTCCGATGAATTAGGTATTTCCCTTTCGGAACAACATAAAATAGCCGTAGAATTCATCCGGCATTATCTTCCAGAAGTTGTTCCGCCGGACCAGAATGCTGCGCAGCCGGATAGGAAAGTGATAGCGCCACTGGACACCGATTTTTTTAATCGGTTTAGGGACATTGTCCCGGAATTTCCGTCACAATCCAAGAATGTCTCTCGGATTTTTAAATTATTGAATGACGCTATTGATAAACTTGCCAACAAGACGGGCAGGTCAGCCTTCCTACCGGCATCTGCTCTACAGCTGCCGTTTATTAATCAAAGGAACAAGTTTAATACTGCAGGTCAGGGTATCCAGAGAGTTCCTCTGCATTTAGACGACCAGGCTGAAGACCTTGACATATCCATGCCGTCGTCTATGTCACTTCTGTCGTCAATGATGGAAACGACGATATCGTCTAACAGCTAGTTTAGATGCTCTTTCCTACGCAGATCACCTTACTAGAGCGTTGTCATTACGCTTTGAAGGACCAGAATTTCAAGACGTACAAACGTCATTAAGAATTCTGTCCAGGGCCATAGCTTTTTCCACGTATAACTCTGCCCTTTCAGTGGCAAATCTGGAGTTAGCTAGACGTGACGTGGCCCTGGCTACTTCCACACGCGTGGGCAGTAAGGTGAAAAACGCTCTTAGAGTCACTCCGGTCTCTGGAGAGTTTCTCTTCAGTGGCAAGCTTTCTGATATATATGATAAATTAACAAAGAAAGCTTCGGGCTCTCTGCTGTTTAAGTCTGCTTCCAAGAAATCGGAACCAGCAGACAGGAGTAGGCCAGGCACTTCCGGGATGAGTTCGTCCAGGGTAAGTTCCTATAGAGGTTCCTATGCATCCTCTAGGTCTTACTCTAGAGACCGGCAGAGTAGCGACTCGAGTAGGGTCCGTTACGCTGGCCGAAATAACCGGTCAGACGCCCTTAGGCTGACGGGGTGAGTTGCATGTCGCGGAGGACGTAATTTCTCCTTCCGCAAGCCTCGCGGATCCAGGAGGTGATGGTCAAGACCTCTGTCGCGTTCCGGTGAGCGAAAGACTGTCGAGTTTCTCAAGCAATTGGGAATCAATTACGGAGGACCCTTGGGTTCGAGGGGTTATTTCGGAAGGACTAAAACTGTCCTTCAAAGGCAAACCTCCATTAACTCGAAGTCCAAGATAGACTCAGCTTCCGTCAAATTGTCAGAAAAGAACGGCACTTCTATCAGAAGTCCAGTCTCTTTTAACGAAGAACGCGATAGAGGTCGTAGAAAACCAGGAATCTCCAGGTTTCTACAGCCATCTCTTTCTGGTTCCGAAGCCAGACGGCTCGTTCCGTCCAGTGATCGACTTAAGCTGGATAAACAAGCTGATCGTGGCTCCAAAGTTTTATATGGAGACCATTTGATCGGTCAGAGCGAGCATTTGAGTGAACGACTATGATGCGAGCATAGACCTCAAGGATGCGTACTTTCACGTCATGGTACATCCAGCGTTCAGAAAGTATCTTCGCTTCGCTGTCCTAGGTGTTGTTTATCAGTTCCGAGCGATGTGCTTTGGTCTGAATCTAGTGCCCTGGGCTTTCACTCGAGTAATGAACTCGGTAATGACTCATTTCTGAGCTCATTCGTCTGCGGTAACGTCGGCTTACCTGGACGATATTCTTCAGAGATATGGCAACGAGTTCACGCTTCAGAACGACATGCAGAATCTGCTTCTATTGCTCCGACGTCTCGGTTTCATAGTAAATGAAGAGAAGTTGGATCTGGTGCCATCCAAGTCATTCACCCACCTGGGGATGAGCTTCGAGATGCACAACAATCTCGTTCGTCTGCCGTAAACCAGAGCGAAATTAGTCAGTTGTCATGCTCGCTATTGTCATCACTCAGACAAAGTTTCAGCGAGGGAATTCATGAGACTAATAGGTCTGTGCGGAGCTGCCGCGGATCTCATTCCGATGGGGCGGCTACGCACTCGTCCTCTCCAGGTCTGACTCAGAATTGGAGAGTGAAGATTCATTCGCTCGAGACGGACATCCTCTTGTCAAGCCAAGTGAAACAAGAGATTCAGACTTGGGCAGACATACAGTGGTTAACTCAGGGAGTTCCACTGCAGTTGCCAGATCTTTTACGATTATGACGGATACCAGTCAAACAGGCTGGGGCGCGACACTGAGCCCTTCGGATTTGAAGTGCCAGGGTCTTTGGGAACCGCAGTTTCTAAGCAAGCACATCAACTTCAAAGAGATGATGTCGATTTGGCTTGCTCTACGTCATTGGATAGACGTTATTCAAAATGCACATGTGCAAATTATGTCCGACAATACGACAGTAGTTGCGTATATTCGGAACCAAGGTGGCACTCCTTCCATTCCGTTGCTCAATCTAACGGAAAGAATTCTTCTGTTTGTACTAGAACATCAGATTCTTCTCTCCGTCCGTCATATTCCGGGTCGTCTGAACGTCTTAGCAGACTCCCTTTCACGGAGGGGTCGCCTGTTGCCGTCAGAATGGACTCTCAACAAGCAAGTATTCAATCAGATTTGCTACCAATGGGAACGGCCAATGATAGATTTATTTGTGACACATCTCAACAATCAGTTGCAGACATATGTGTCACCTTGTCCGGATCCTCGAGTGTTTGCAGTAGACACTCTCTCGATCTCTTGGGACGGAATGATAGGATATGCGTATCCTCCAGCGCCGTTGATTCAGCAGATATTGCTCAAGATAAAACAATCGCAATGCAAGATTCTGTTTGTAGCATCTCTGTCTCCACAGAGACCGCGAATAAATCTACTCAGGTGTCTGTTGCGGGACATGCCGAGGAAGCTTCCTCAACGGGAAGATCTTCTTTCGCAAGGGAAATCGCGCATCCTCCATCACAATCCGCAAGGTCTAAACCTTCACGTATTTCCATTGTGCGGTCCTTCTTGCACGGAAAACATTTTACAGGACGAGCAGTGGACGCGATTTCTAACTGTAGGAGGACCTCCTCTTCGCTAAACTATGCTGCTAATTGGAGGGTCTTTTTGTCAGTGGTGTGGGGATCATTCCGTAGATATTTATGATCCTTCCATTCCAGACATTGCAAACTTTCTAGTGAGATCTGCAGCCTATCACCATTAAGGGTTATTGGTCTATGCTATCCGATACCTATGTACATCGTGATAGCTTGATGATTGGAACTAATGTCTCTTTATCTAAGTTAGTTAGAAATTTTTCGATAAATAGAACTAGAACCCTTAGATTAATTCCGAAGTGAATTTTGGCCTGGGTTCTTCTTAAGCTAAAAGAAGCGGCTTTTGAGCCTCTTGACAAAGTGGACTTCAAATTCTTAACATATAAGACAGCTTTTCTCTTAGCCTTCTCATCTGCTAGAAGAGTTTGTGAGCTTCATGCACTATCTGTGGATGATTCTCACTACTGTAGTGTTGGTAATACTATTACCTTTACCACCAATGTTGGATTTTTGGCAAAGAATCAGGCTCCTAATAAGTATCCTGAACCTATTGTTATTAAGGCCCTTCCATTATCTGATGGTCGTAGGCCTTTACTGTGTCCTGTTAGAGCAATATGTATTTACAAACATAGATCTGAGTTCATCAGAAAGGGACGTAAGCGTTTCTTTGTCTTTGATGCCTTATAGAGAGGATATTATGGTTCATTCTATTGCTAGATGGATTCAATTAACTATTCGTAGTGCTTATGAAAAATTATCTTCTCAGCAGTCGGCACTCAAGATCTCAGCTCATGAAGTAAGAGCTCTTTCTACTTCTTGGGCCTATGCTAATTGTATTGCTATTACTGATCTAATGAAGGCTGCATATTGGTCTCAAACTTCCACATTCACTAATTTTTATCTCAGAAATATTGAGTCCATTTCTGGAGACCTCCATTGTTTAGGTCCGTTATCAGTTGCTCAGAATATCGTCCACTAAACAGTTGAAACTATAGTTATGTAGGCTTTCTGTTCCGGCAGTGACTCTGTCCTGCTGCCCTCTTCGCTCTGGGGTATTTGACCCAGGGCAAGGGGAAAGGGGCCCTCCCAGGAGTTGGGAACTCATACCTCCCCGCTGAGTAAATAACGCTTACCAGGCACTGGTTGTAAAAATGATAATTGGCGCCAATTTCGCGACCTCCTTGACACTGCACATGCGCAGAGGAGTAAATGTATGGAGGACCATATAGGACATGTATTTTTCGGTTTTTGATGCAAATTTTGGGGATTGTTGGGGCAAAATTTGTGTTTGGCCCTGAATTAAGGAGTTTAGCACCAGCTAAGTCTGGGTCATTGGTAAGTATAAAAAATATATAAATTATTATAAATTTTTTAACTTTTCTTGAGTTATGGGCCCTTTTTTTACTTAGAAAATTTCAATTTTTCTGGTTTTAGTTTATTATGGATTGTAATTTCAAAGCCATCAGTCAGATTTGGATCACCTTTGGTAAGCTGATAGACCCACAAGGGGAATGGATATGCACAAGGAACGGGTTCTCTTGATTAATTTTTCCTAGAGTTATGGCCCTTTTTCACTCTTTCCAATTTTTCTACCCCACAATACTTTTAAGGCGGGTCGTGGGCAGTGGCCCATGCTTTGCGGTGCCCTTCTTTGTTGTACTTTCAGTATTTCATTAAGATTTGTTTGTTTAAATAACAAGGCATAAAAACTGGAACTATTTCCAAAACACCTAAAAATGATAACCATGGCTGGATACCAGAAATGTGATGGAAATAAAGCTTTACGCAGGTAGACTTTTGTATCCATATGTAACCATGTAAATTATATACTTGCTGTATACTATTTCTGTGTCTATATGTAATTACCTATTTGTATATGCACATTATTTCATCTGAATAAAAAAAAAAAAAGAAAAAAAAAAGAAGTGGGATCGATAATTGACTCTTTTATCACAGCTGGGGGAATGGTGGCTCATTAGGTGGAGCTGCAGGCTGCAAGCCGAGAGGTCCTCGGTTCGAATCCCACCTGTGGCAACTGCGTTGTGTCCTTGAGCAAGACACTTCACCCCCATTGCCCACGGGACACGGTGTTGTTGTGTACTAAGGCATACTGCACATCGATGATGCCCTTGCCTTCAACCAATGCTTGTGTGGAGTTAGTATGTTGGGGAGCTGACAGTTGCTCGGTGGTTCTCTCCGGGTACTCCGGCTTCCTCCACCTGTAAAACTGTAGCGGTCATGATTAGCCATTGCGCAGAAATATGTGACCCTAAACACAAATAAATAAATAAATAAATATCACAGCTGACCCTGGAAACCAAAACTGAGGCAAAATTGCGCAACCAAACGGCTCCAGTTACTGTTCTGGGTTAGAAAATCAGTCTGCAGAAGGGAAAGAGTTAATAATTGAAACTTGATTTATTTCAGATGATATTTGTCCAGAAAGTTATGGAGTGGATGGAATGGTAGAAGCTGAAAGGAGTCGGGACTTTGACCGAACGAAGATGGGATGACCGATACCATTAGAATGCAGAAGAAAAGTGATGATCGAGGTATTTGTATATTCTATATATCCTTTTGTAGGTAACAATAATTCAAAACAATCTGGTTAATTCAATAATTCATTTTGTCCGCCAGATTTGGACCAATATATTCCCAGTATCTATCAGGCCTGCAGAAAATTGGAGATTGATCATTTCGTTGAAATATGTTGATCAAATTTTTTGTTCACCAACATTACAAGACCATGGATACATGACTTTTAGATTGGTCTAATTTGGGCGCGTAGCAGAACCACTGAGTCGGTAGTAGGAAAGAATTTGACATCCAGCAATAACATTTCTTCACTTTTCTGGACTTGAGTGTCTCAAAATGGCTACACTTATATCCTGAGTTTCAACTCGAACATGCATGTTTTTTAAATGCCGTCATTAAATTCAACCCCACACATTATTTATCCGGCTTTACATGTTTATTTTTTCAGTATTTTGTTTCCATCCACTTAACTGGAGGAAGCAGTACAAAATTAGTGTTCAACAAATACCAAAACTGGCCGCTGACCGTTTACCGGTTATTTGAGCTCACACTTGGTCGATTCCGATTCCGATGCTGATTCAGATTGTAATACTGTGCACTACTAGACGAGTCGGGGCTTGAAAGAACTACATTAAATTGAACATATTTCAGTGTTAAAGGTCATTGACTCAGGTTGCAGTAAAATGACCGGACGCGCACACTTCGGCGGTAAGGGGGCGCAGTGGCTCAGTAGGTAGAGGTGCAGGCTGCAAGCTGAGAGGTCCTCACTTCGAATCCCACCCGCGACAACTGCGTTGTGTCCTTGGGCAAGACTTCACCCCCATTGCCCATGTGCGGGCACATTGACGTTGTGTACTAAGGCGTACTGCACGTCGATGGAGCACCTGTCTTCAACCAATGCTAACTCTGCTTGTGTGGAGTTGGTATGTTGGGAAGCTGACAGTTGCTCGCTGTTGTTCAGTGGTTCTCTCCGGGTACTCCGGGTACTTCCTGCACTCGTAAAACTGTCATGGTCATGATTAGCCATTGTGCAGAAATATGTGACCTTAAACACCAATAAATAAATATAATTCGGCAGAAAGCGTGGCTCTCAGAGCCACGTATACCGCCCAAGTGTGCGCGTCTGGTCATTTTACTGCGACCTGAGTCAATGGAGTGCAACCTTTACTTTTTCCTGTATGAACTGGCGATTGCTGCAAGTACACTCAATTGTATGCTTCACATGTTGTTTAACTTGTATATCCCTCAAAGGGGTGTCTAGAGAAATTAAGAATACACACTGTGGTCAGCCCTTGCAATTCAGAAAATTTGCCTTGGCAAAACAAATGCTGAGGCAACGGCAGTTTGCGTCGGCTAAAAAACACTTTGCGTCGGCACTTTTTTAAATGATTATTGTTAACAGAAACAAGACTTATGAGAGCCTTAAAGACGTTATGATGAGTACAGCTTTTGTGTGAGTGTGTCGATTTGAAGTCTGTTGTTCCTGAATAAAATTCTACGTTGTGTTGTAAGTTTTGTGTTGTTCGTCGTTGTTTGAACATATCACTATCGCGAAAAAAGGGAATAACATTTCAGCAGCAAAGTGGGTTAAAAACCAGTCACCTCAAACCCTGTCAGTCTACCTCAATAAAGATCCAAATTTTGATTAATTTTGTCACTTTCAATTCCATAATTTCAATAATTTGGTCGAAGTTATCGAACCGATACTGCATGTTAGGTGGCCTTGTTTACTTCCACTTCAAGATTAACACCACGTGTATCGGGACGAGCATCCCTGGCAAAATTCGTCACCCGAGACGGTTTTGACCATGTTATAACCAAGTTATAACCACTGTTGCCCAGGTACTCAGTAACAAAAAATTGCATGGTAAAATAGTCACGTCAGATGTGAACATTTTTCCATTCCGAGATCGGGGGCGGGGGGGGGGGGGGGGGGGGGGGGGGGAGGAGGGGACTCCATCACTTTCAGTTTGTAGATGCATATAAAATCCGTCACTGGATTCTTTCAATGTTTGAGTGGTCATAATTATACCCCCCACAAACAAAGTTTGGGGGGGTATATAGGAATCACCCTGTCCGTCCGTCTGTCTGTCTGTCCGTCCATCTGTCCGTCTGTCCATCCTTATAAGCGCAACTCCTCCTAAACCGTTTGAGGAATTTTCATGAAACTTTACACAATGGAAGAACTCTATATGAAGATGTGCATGAAGCAATATAATTCCGTTATGACATTTCCAAGGGGAGATAATTTAACTTATACCGTCTGTCCATCCTTGTAAGCGCAACTCCTCCTAAACCGTTTGAAGAATTTTCATGAAACTTTACACAATGGAAGAACTCCATATGAAGATGTGCATGAAGCAATATAATTCCGTTCGGACATTTCCAAGGGGAGATAATCTAACTTATACCGTCTGTCCATCCTTGTAAGCGCAACTCCTCCTAAACCGTTTGAAGAATTTTCATGAAACTTTACACAATGGAAGAACTCCATATGAAGATGTGCATGAAGAAATATAATTCCGTTCTGACATTTCCAAGGAGAGATAATCTAACTTATACATTTCAGGTGTGGGGGGGGGGGGGGGGGGATCACTTTGTGAGTTTGCTCACAGTACCTCTAGTTTGACATTGTTCTTGAGTAAATGTGACACGCATGATGTTAATGCATCGTATTCCTTTTTGATCATATATAATATTATTAGGGCCCCGCCGTGAGGCGGATGCCCTATAGTGATCGCTCAGTCCCTGTGTCCGGGCTGTAATCTTTCTCTCTTAATAGATAAGGTTTTGATATTTGACATGTGGGTATATTATCTCAAGACGATGTGTCGCGTACCAAGGTTGCCATGCGTTGACCTTGAACTTTGACCTCAAGGTCAAATTATTCCGTTTTCGGGGTTCTTTTCTGACAAGTTCGTGTCCGGGCTGTAACTTTTTTCCCTTAATAGATAGGGTTTTGATATTTGGTATGTGGGCAGATTATCTCAAGACGATGTGTCGCGTACCACGGTTGCCATGCTTCGACCTTGAACTTTGACCTGAAAGTAAAATTATTCCGAATTCGGGGTTCTTTTCTGACAAGTTTGTGTCCGGGCTGTAACTTTTTTCCCTTAATAGATAGGGTTTTGATATTTGGTATGTGGGTAGATTATCTCAAGACGACGTGTCGCGTACCAAGGTTGCCATGCTTTGACCTTGAAATTTGACCTCAAGGTCAAATTATTCAGAATTTGTTTTTTTTTCCTGACAAGTTCATGTCCGGGAAGGGATTTTAATCAGATTTTACCTATTGCTTGAAATATTTTAGTATTACGGTTCACATCAGTTTATACCTAACATCGGTTAGTTGCTGCGGGGCCCACAGAGATGGATTCCATCTCCGTGATATCTAGTTAACGTTATGTCATGAACGGATTAAAACCCAAAATGATAAAATTTTATGAATAAAAAATTGTTATCTGTTTTATTAATAAATAATATAACGTGTGTAATGAGGGGGGGGGGGGGGTACACAAGTCAAAGTAGAGCTAATAACAAAGTTTGTTATCAGTTCCACTTTGACTTGTGTACCGCCCCTCCCCCCCCTTTCATTCCCAGATTCAATCCTACCCTCCCACTTGTGTTGCCCACCCCACTTTCAAAATATTGGAGATTGGTGATGCCAACCCTGACCCCACCCTTACACACACACCTTGACTTTCCTGCATTCGTTCCCACCCTCTAATTTTGATTCGACTTGTATCCCGTTCTACTGGGAACAGGACAACCCGCCCCAGAGACAACCTGCCTCAAACCGACTTGGACAACCCGCCCCAAGTTTTTCACACGCCGCAGTGTTATCAGCTATTTGACAAAATGTCAATGGACAAAATAGAGCCAGCCATTATGGTGCACATGGAATAAGGTGAGGACGAGTTCTCGGCACTACTTACATTTAGAGCTTTAAGCTGGATGTTTATTTTAACTTTTTTGAAGTGGCTACACTCCCGATAGTTGCTGGGGGTGTTGCCCCACAATTGGGGCTTTCCAGAGTTGTGGCACTGCATGTCTTCGCGATGTGTTTGTCGACGTATTTCATACATTGTTGTTCCCCATTGCATTTGTGTGCCCAAATTTCTGACACTTGTGACACTGAACAGGTTGCAAAAGTATACGATATTCGTCGGTTTCGTATTTTTTGCCATTGATGTATACCCCTTTGCTTATTAAATTTCGTTACTCTGTTGAATTTAATTAGCATAATGAAGAAAGTCAGAAGTCTTCACTACTGACAACGGGTATAATTCAGAGAAAAGCAACATGAAGATTGTTAAAAGCTATAACAACACATTATTGTCTTAGTCTTAGAGGGAAAGAGAGCAACGCTGTGATGAATCCATATCACGCTAACACAACATGTCTTGTCATTTGATTTTTTGCGCATCAAACAAATATTCCTCTTGAAGGGTACCCCACTAGAACAACATGACTAAAACAACACGCCACTTCTCCCTCTGACTGGTCTCTACATGCTACCAATTCAGTTTAAAACTACTATTAGTTTTATTCAGTCATTCTAGGATGTGTTAATAGGATCAATGTGGAATGTGGATAATTTTCGATAAAAACAGTGAGTAAATATCATTTGTTTTTATATATTACCATCCCCAAGAAATATTTCTTCAAAAATCAGAAAAAATCGGGACAACCCACCCCAAAAATAGGCCTGGGGTGGGTTGTCCTTAGGGTGGGTTGTCCCTGATCCGTTTTACACTCCAATTTTGTGACAATGTTTTTTTTGTTTTGTTTTGAAAGGTGCCTGTTGTTTACTTAAAATTGCAGAAGCAAGAAGCAGAAGGAACTCTGATGTTAACTTTTTTTCAGTAGATATCTCTCAAGGGATCTCAAAAGGGTGTTCTTGCATAAGCCGATTTTGTATGAGCTAAGCTTGAATGATTACGCGGGCCGAGTTTTCTTATGAACCGAATTTGTGTTGGACCGAGTTCTCGCATGGACCGACTTTGTATTCCAAATTTCCCCAACATCGTTACATGTTCCGTAACTCTCACCACCGCCACTGACACACATTCATTTTATTTGACAGATCTGCCCTGATGAATTAATCAAATTAACATTTTTAAAATACTTAATTGGCTTTTGCTAAGAATAATTGTTCATTTTTTACCGCAAAATTCCTCTTAATAATAGAAGGCCGAAATCTCCTGGGTCCAATTGTTCCCGGGTAAATGTATCAATTCCAACGGTAACGTCTTTTGCTTTTTCAACAAAATGATATTCCCCCTCTGGAACACGATCCGTGTTTCTTTCTAAGATAGAGTTTTGTCTAGATAATGGGGGGGATATTTTTTTCTAAATTAATAGGACGTTTTGTCAAAAAGACAATCTTTTTAATCTGCATCTGTTCACCTGATAATTTTCGCCCATGCTCTGTTTTATTTTTAACGCACATGGACACACTGTTTGGCGTCAGCATTATTTCTGCCGACGCAAAACAAAATCACCTCGGCACTGCCGAATGCCGACACGAATTGCAAGGGCTGGTGGTTGTTTCCCAACTTTACTAAATGGTATCATTGACATCATTTTACATTCTCAATTAAACAGGTGCAGAAGATAATAAAATTTGATTTATGAGTCATCACAAAAAATGCTCTGTGACAGTTGGTTGGTGTTGTCATCCGATTGCCTAAAATCGGCCGATTGGAATGGCCATTTCCAATCATCGGTTGATCACTCTACAAAATATCTCAAGAAATATAAATCCATGTGAGGTCCCCTTATCACTGATGGATTTATACCAGGTAGGCCTGAGGTGGTAAGGAATCTTACAGAGATAAAGTACACTTAGTCTAGTAAATCCAGTATTTTGCGACTCTGCTTTTTCATTTGGAGTGTTATTTTTCTCTAAAGCTTTCACCACTACTGAAAGCAGAACATTTAAATCAGAATGGTTGTGTGGATAGATGTGTTCCAGCAAGTCCTTCACATTTTTAGCTCAACTTTGACGAAAGTCAAATTTGAGGTTTTGCCATGGCCCGTTGCCCGTCTGTCCTTCAACAATTCAATACGGCTCGGGCTAGAGGCCGCATTTATGAACCAATCTTTACAAAACTTCTTGAGTATCTTTGTTATCACCGTGGGACGAGAATGAGTGTTTTGGGGTGAGGTCTGAAATTCAAGATGGCCACCAGCAGCCATTTTGCACCAAAATTAGTGCAATCAGTTTTTTGAACAGAACTTCTGTATGAAAGTTCTGATTTGCATAAATTTTTGTATGAATGTTTAGTAACATGGAATACATCACATATAATACAGGTTTTTTTCTCGTGCAGAAATTATGCAAATTAGATGAACTTTGATTTATTCAGTGCTACTTGTACAAAGTAAGTGCACATGTCAATACGGCTCGGGCTAGAAACTTCTTGGGTACCTTTGTTATCACCTTGGGACGAGAACGAGTGTTTCTGAGTGCGGTCCAAAATTCAAGGTGGCTGCCAGTGGCCATTTTGTACCGAAATTAGGTCCAATCAGTTTTTTGTCACAACTTCTATACAGCTCGTATTTATGAACTGATCTTCACGAAACTTCTTGGGTTCCTTTGTTTTCACCTTGGGACAGGAATGAGTGTGTTTTGTGGTGCCTTTGTTATCACTGTGCTATGAGAACAAATATTTTGGGGTTCAGTCAGACCCACTCTGGGACTCGAAGATTTCTTTTCTAGTTTAGCATCTGACTGTTGCCCACCTTTACAATACTTTACCTATACATTTGTTACAGGCTACGGTCAGTATTTATGTACAGGCTGTTACAATACTTTATATGTACCTTTGTTATCAGGTCATTACCTAGATGTTTGTCTTTGCTGTGTCACATACTATACATGTACATGTCTTGACAAGTTGAGCTACAGTGTCATTGACACTTTCATTATATTATGTATCTTTGTTTACAAGGTTTATTGCGGGTACTATGATTGATTATTTTTACAATGAAAGATTATTGTTCAAATTGTAATGGAAGGAAGTCTTCCTCTGATTCTCATGATTTCTGCATTAATTGTAGTCAGTGTACCCACACTAATCCTTGTTCTGTATGTATCAGTTGGGATGACAAACGTTGGACACGTGTGTCACGGTATGTTGTTAGCGGGGAGAGGGACATGCCGGTCCTCTCTCCGCAGGGTTACTCAAGTTTTTCACTCTCTTTTTCAGAGGAACAAGAATTGGGTGATGTTTCTGTGATGTTGTCTACCAGTGCGCGTCTGTCGTCACAATCCAGAGAAGAGCAAGCGGCAAAAGTGCTCATGGATATACGGCAATTGCCTAAGAGGCCCCTAGTAGGGTCGATGGCATTGGCGCCTACGTCCGCTAGCTCGCCCGGTGTCGCGTCCATTTACCAAATGGTACAGCGCCCGGGTTCGTCCGTTGCGGTCCAGGAAGGAAATAAGGGTGTTGCGAGCAGTATAAACATTCCACAGGCACACCCAGTGACAACGGATCTTTGTTTAGGATGGAAGAAGCCTTTGGGTTCTGTCCCTAGCTTGTCCAGCTCCGCACGGGCTGCGAGCGAGAGAGATCTCTCTCTCGTACAACAACATCGCGGTCTGGATGTTGTTGTAGATGACGTTCCTCAGTCGGAGGTTACGTCCACCCCTCGGGACGCTCCGGTGTATAAACAGTCTGAAGAGACTGTATCAAGGGCTTCTTCCTCCTCACGTCAGCGCACTCGACCGCACCTTGGCTACGTGACCGCCGATATCCAGCCGGCATCGCCTTCCAGAGATCCCTCGACAGCCAGGTCACGCCATCCGATAGCCAAGGATTCGAGGCCTCCTTCATCTGGACGTTTGCATAAGAGAAGTATGCATGAGGCAACATCCACAGACCTTCCTGTGGCTAAATCACGTAAGACCGCAGCTCCGCAGGCCTCATTAACGGACGTGCTGTCGCAGATAGCACAAATCATAGCAGCATCCCAGCAACCGGCAGAAGCCCTATCAGAGCAGGAAGAATCTGATGATGCTGGGTTGGTGCATTCCGCAGCTGGATCGGGAGCGGACGACCGAGATATCCAGGAGGTCAAGATGGCGAAAGGGATATGGATGAATTGGAGTTCTCCCTTTCGGAACAACACAAAATCGCCGTCGAGTTAATCCGGCATTTTCTTCCTGAAGTTGTTCCAGCGGACCAGGATGCTGCTCAGCCGGATAGGAGGCTTATAGCGCCACTGGACACTGAATTTTTTAATCGGTTTAGGGACACTGTCCCTGAGTTTCAGTCTCAGTCCAGGAATGTCTCACGGACATTTGAACTTTTGAATGACGCTATCAATAAACTTGCTGGTAAATCAGGCAAGTCAGCCTTCCTATCTGCTAATGCTCTTAATCTGCCTTTCATTAATTCAAGGAATAGATTTGAAACGACAGGACAGGTTCAGTGTTCCTCTGCGACTAGACGACCAGGCTGAAGACCTTGAATTATCCATGCCGTCGTCTATGTCTATTCATAGCTCTACCTTGGAAACTACAATATCTTCGAATAGAGCAAATTTAGACGCACTCTCGTACGCAGATCACCTTACCAGAGCTTTGTCGTTATGCCTTGAAGGGCAAGAATTTCAGGACATACAAACGTCTTTGAGAGTTCTGTCAAGGGCTATTGCCTATTCTACATATAACTCCGCCCTTTCAGTGTCTAATCTGGAGTTGGTTAGACATGACGGAACCCTAGCTACGTCCACGAGAGTGGATAGTAAGGAGAAAAACTCTCTTAGAGTCACTCCGGTTTCCGGAGAGCTTCTCTTTGACGGCAAGCTTTCTGCTATTTACGATAAGGTAACTAAGAAAGCTTCAGACTCTCTGCTTTTTAAGTCCGCTTCTAATAAGTCGGAACCAGCAGAAAAAAGTAGGCCTGGATCTTTTGGGATGAGCTCGTCCAAGGGAAGTTCCTTTAGAGGTGCGTATGCACCCTCTAGGCCTTATTCTCGAGACCCTCAAGGCAGCGACTCGAGCAGGGGTCGTAACGCTGACCGTAATAATGGGTCAGACGCCCCTAGGTCAACAGCATGAGGTGCGGGTCGGGGAGCACGTGGTTTCTTCTTCCGCAAAGCCTCGCAGGTCCAGGAAGTGATGGTGTAGACCTCTGTCGCGTTCTTGTGGGCGGAAGGTTGTCGAGTTATTTACAAAATTGGGAATTGATTATGGAGGACCCTTGGGTTCGAAGGGTAATTGCGGAAGAACAGAAACTGTCCTTCAAAGGAAAACCTCCGTAAACTCGAAGTCCAAGATGGACTCAACTTCCGTCTATTATATTCTAAAAAGAGACACACTTTTTTCAGAAGTTCAGTCTCTTTTACTGAAGAACGTGATAGAGGTCATAGAAAACCAGGAATCTCCAGGTTTCTACGGCCATCTGTTTCTGGTTCCCAAACCAGACGGCTTGTTCCGTCCAGTAATAGATTTAAGCTGGATAAACAAAGCTGATTGTGGCTCCAAAATTTTATATGGAGACCATTCGATCGGTCAGAACGAGCATTCGAGTGAACGACTGTGCTGTGAGCATAGATCTCAAGGATGCGTACTTTCACGTCATGGTACATCCGGCGTTCAGAAAGTATCTTCGTTTTGCTGTCCTAGGTGTTGTATATCAGTTGAGTGCGATGTACTTCGGTCTGAATCTAGCGCCCTGGGCTTTCACTCGGATAATGAACTCGGTCATGACTTACTTCCGAGCTCATTCGTCTGCGGTAACGTCAGCCTACCTGGACGATATTCTTCAGAGGTACGGCAACGAGTTAACGCTTCAGAACGATGTGCAGAATCTTCTTCTATTGCTCCGCTGTCTCGGTTTTATAGTAAATGAACAGAAGTCGGATCTGGTGCCATCCAAGTCATTCACCCACCTGGGGATGAGCTTCGAGACGCACAACAATCTTGCTCGTCTGCCGTTAACCAGAGCGAAGTTAGTCAGTTGTTATGCTTGCTATTGTCTAAACTCAGAGAAGGTTACAGCGAGAGAATTCATGAGACTGATAGGTCTGTGCGGAGCTGCCGCGGATCTCATTCCAATGGGGCGGCTATGCACTCGTCCTCTCCAAATCTTTCTGACTCAGAATTGGAAAGTAAAGACTCGTTCGCTCGATGTGGACATCCTTTTGTCAGACCAAGTGAATAAGAGATTCAGACTTGGGCAGACATTCAGTGGTTAACTCGGGGAGTTCCACTGCAATTGCCGGATCCGAGTTTCACTATTATGACGGATGCCAGTCAAACAGGTTGGGGCGCGAGCACGTAAATATCAAAGAAATGATGTCAATTTGGCTTGCGTTGCGTCATTGGATGGACGTTATTCAGAACACACACGTTCAAATTTTGTCCGACAATACGATGGTAGTAGCAGATATTCGGAATCAGGGAGGCACTCATTCTATTCCGTTGTTCAAGCTAACGGAAAGAATCCTTCTGTTTGTACTGGAACATCAGGTTCTACTATCAGTCCGTCATATTCCGGGTCGTCTGAATGTGCTAGCAGACTCCCTTTCATGGAGGGGTTGCCTGTTGCCGTCAGAATGGACTCTCAACAAACAGGTTTTCAATCAGATTTGCTACCAATGGGAGCGACCAATGATAGATTTGTTTGCGACGCACCTCAACAATCAGTTGCAGACTTATGTGTCCCCATGTCCGGATCCTCGAGCGTTTGCAGTAAACGCTCTGTCGACCCTGTGGGATGGGATAATAGGATATGCGTATCCTCCAGAGCCGCTGATAAAGCAATCCCACTGCAAGATTCTGTTGGTAGCATCTCTGTCACCACAGAGACCGTGGATAAATCTACTCAGGTGTCTGTTGTGGGACATGCCGTGGAAGCTTCCTCCACGGGAGGATCTTCTGTCGTAGGGGAAATTGCGCACGCTTCTCCACAATCGGCAAGGTCTCAACCTTCACGTATTTCCGTTGTGCGGTCCTTCTTGCACAGTAAACATTTTACAGGACGAGCAGTGTACGCAATTTCTAACTGCAGGAGGACCTCCTCTTCACTAAATTATGCTGCAAAGTGGAAGGTCTTTCGCCAGTGGTGTAGGGATCACTCTGTGGATTTATATGATCCCTCCATTCCTGACATTGCTAATTTTGTGGTCTATTTGTTTGACGAGATCAAACTGCAGCCTGTTACTATCAAGGGTTATAGGTCTATGTTATCTGATACCTACGCTCACCATGATACATTAATGATTGGTTCTAATGACTCTTTATCTAAATTAGTTAGAAACTTTTCGATAAATAGACCAAGAACCCGTAGATTAATTCCGAAATGGAATTTAGCATGGGTTCTTTTTAAGCTAAAAGAAGCACCTTTTGAGCCTCTTGACACAGTGGACTTCAAATTCTTAACATATAAGACAGCTTTTCTCTTAGCCTTCTCTTCTGCTAGAAGAGTTAGTGAGTTTCTTGCTTTATCGGAAGATGATTCTCACTATCGTAGTGTTGGTAATACTGTTACTTTTACTACTAATGTTGGATTTTTGGCCAAGAATCAAGCTCCTAATAAGTATCCTGAACCTATTGTTGTTAGGGCCCTTCCGTCTTCAGTCTTCAATTTCCTCTGTCCTGTTAGAGCAATCCGTATTTATAATCGTAGGTGTGAGTTTATTAGAAAGGGACGTAAGCGTTTCTTTTTGTCTTTGATGCCTAATAGAAAGGAGATTATGTTTCATTCTATTGCCAGATGGATTCAATTAACTATAAGTACTGCTTATGAAAAGTTATCTTCTTCTCAGCAGTCTGCTCTCAAGATTTCGGCTCATAAAGTAAGAGCTCTATCAACATCTTGGGCTTATGCTAATAATGTTGCTATTACAGATTTAATGAAGGCTGCATATTGGTCTCAGCCTTCCACTTTCACTAATTTTTATCTTAGAAATATTGAGTCCATTTCTGGAGATCTACATTGTTTAGGTCCGTTATCTGTTGCTCAGAATATCATCCACTAAACAGTTGCAACTATAGTTATGTAGGCTTTCTGTTCCGACAGTGACTCTGTCCTGCTGCCCTCTTCGCTCTGGGGTATTTGACTCAGGGCAAGGGAAGGGGGGGGGGCGTGTGTTTCCTTAGGTCACCTGCTTTATAGTGAAAAGCAAGGGAATACCTCCCCCAGAGTCAGTAATTCCGAGTCGGTACAGGGATGGTTTTAAAGTGTAAAGCTAATGTTTACTCATGTCATGAAATTTTTTTAAAGTGTAGCTCGGTATGAAGCATTTGAATATGTCACGTGTCAAACGGGCGTTAATATACAATCCTCGAACACTTTTAATGAGTATAAAGAGTCTCATTTCTCTGGACTGTCTTTATTTATTGGCTTACCTTTAAAAATAATTAGTATAAAGGGTTATACTGGATATTAATAGAGATCATTGATGTATTTGTGCTCAATTACGGAATGGTTTTGTGTCTTTCTTTTTTGATAAAAATAAAAAAGATACATATAAATCCTATCTCTCCTTTTCTCCTTGAGGGGATAATTCTGTTATATGTAATTGAGCCTATTGGATTTTCCTTTATGTCCTGTGCCCTCCAGCCTGTTTACTATTCAGCTAAGTCTGGGTCATTGGTACAGTATAAAAATGTTAAAAAATTTATAGTAATTTATATATTTTTTATACTTACCAATGACCCAGACGGGGATGGCCCTCCCAGGAGTTAGGAACTCTTGCCTCCCCGCTGCGTACATAACACTTACTAGGCACTGTCGTAAGAATGACATTTTGGCGGGAATTTTGAGACTTCCTTGACACTGCACATGCGCAGTACAGTAAAAGTATGGAGGATCTACCAGGACATCTAATTTTCATTTTTGATGCAAATTTTGGGGATTGGGGGGGGGGGGGGGGGGGAGGTGTGGGGGCAAAATTTGTGTTTGGCCATAAATTGAAAAATTTGAGATTATGATTTGAAGGGGCTGGTCCATCCAAAATAGTAATTTCTTATCTTCATACAAAGTTTTCTACTCTTTCTATCAATACCTTCAAATCAGTTATTTTTATAATAATTTACCGTTATACCTTGAAAAGTCTGTTTTGTGTCTGTCAGGTTTTGTTTTAATAGAAAATAATTTCAGTCACAGTTTAAGAAAAAATACGCTTTTCAGGGTGTTTTAGTTTGCTCAATCCTCTTTGATTTTGTCACACTTGAGTGAATAATGGACATTAACTTAGTTTGTTTTTTTTAACAATAATCTTTGTATTTTCAAAGGGATCATATTTGTCATACATGTGTATGATTTTAGATATTAAGGTTTCAGGGGACATTTGTCCTGACAATTTTTCTGTTGGGTGGATGACCTGGTTTCATTTTTAGCTCACCGAAGGGAACTCAACTTATCACTTGCCGTCCGTCGTTGTCTGTCGTCATCGTGAACATTTTTCAAACGACTTCTCTGAAACCACTGGTCCGATTTTCACGAAACTTCATGTGGATGTTCATTACTATATGGCAATTCATCATGTTTGTTCAAATGAAATGGCCATGTCCCTTGGGGGCTCTGTATGGGGCATAACTCTGATAGCACCATGTGAATTATAGAAAAATTATTAAAAAATCTTCTTCTCCAGAACCTGTGGGCAGAATCTTTTGATACTTGGTATGCAGCATCTTGGTATGGGTTTGATTCAAGATTGTTCGAATCGGCCCCCTGGATTCATATTTGGGCTCACTATAGAAGCCCAAATTCGAACTTAGTGCATTTCAGGCAAATGTCTTAAAAAATCTTCTTCTCCAGATCCAGCAGGCAGAGTCTTTTGATATTTGGTATGCAACATTGTGGGGTGGATCTGATTTAAGTTTGTTCAAATCGGCCCCCTGGATTCATATTTGGGCTCAGTATAGAAGCCTGAATTTGAACTTAGTGCATTTCAGGAAAATTTCTTAAAAAATCTTCTTCTCAAGATCCAGCAGGCAGAATCTTTTGATATTTGGTATGCAACATTGCAGGGTGGATCTGATTCAAGTTTGTTCAAATTCCCCCCCCCCCCCTCCTGGATTCATATTTGAGCTCACTATAAAAGCTCGAATTCGAACTTCGTGCATTTCAGGCAAATTTCTTCAAAAATCTTCTTCTCCAGATCCAACAGGCAGAATCTTTTGATATTTGGTATGCAACATTGTGGGGTGGATCTGATTCAAGTTTGTTCAAATCGGCCCTCTGGGTTCATATTTGGGCTCAGTATAGGAACCCAAATTTGAACTTAGTGCATTTCAGGCAAATTTCTTTAAAAATCTTCTCAAGATCCAGCAGGCAGAATCTTTTGATATTGGGTATGCAGCATGCTTAGGGGGGTGAGATTCAAGTTTGTTCAAGCCAAGTCCCTGGGTTCATATTTGGGCTCACTGTGGTAGCCTGAATTATAACTTAGTTCAAAATGAGGAATTTTCTTTAAAAATCTTCTTCTTCAGATCCAGCAGTCACAATGTTTTGATATTTGGTATGCAAATACATAAGCATCTTTAGGGGGGTGAGATTCAAGTTTTTCAAGCCATGTCCCTACGTCCATATTTGGACTCACTGTGGGAGCCCGAATGATAACTTAGTTCAAAATGAGGAATTTTCTTTAAAAATCTTCTTCAGATCCAGCAGTCGGAATGTTTTGATATTTGGTATGCAGCATCCTTAGGGAGGGGGTGAGATTCAAGTTTGTTCAAGCCATATCCCTATGTCCATATTTGGGCTCACTGAGGGAGCTTGAATTGTAACTTGGTTCGAAATGAGGAATTTTTCTTTAAAAATCTTCTTCAGGTCCAGCAGTCGGAATGTTTTGATATGTG
Organism: Pictodentalium vernedei; assembly: GCA_031216915.1. NCBI lineage: Eukaryota > Metazoa > Mollusca > Scaphopoda > Dentaliida > Dentaliidae > Pictodentalium > Pictodentalium vernedei. The sequence goes on from CM062292.1 coordinate 426,899,911, forward strand.
GTGTGTAGCATCCTTGGGGGGGGGGGGGGGGGGGGGGGGGGGGGGAGATTCAAGTTTGTTAAAGCCAAGTCCCTGGGTCTATATTTGGGCTCACTGTGGGAGCCCGAATGATAATTTAGTTCAAAATTAGGAATTTTCTTTCAAAATATTCTTTAGATCCAGCAGATGAATGCTTTTGATATTTGGTATGCAGCATCTTTAGGGGGGTAATCATAACTTAGTCAATATGAGAAATTTTCTTTAAAAATCTTCTTCAGATTCAGCAGTCAGAATGTTTTGATATTTGGCATGCAGCGTCCTTAGGGGGTGAGATTCAAGTTTGTTCAAGCCAAGTCCCTGGGTTCATATTTGGGCTCACTGTGGGAGCCCGAATGATAATTTAGTTCAAAATTAGGAATTTTCTTTCAAAATCTTCTTTAGATCCAGCAGATGAATGCTTTTGATATTTGATATGCAGCATCTTTAGGGGGGTAAGATTCAAGTTTGTTCCAGCCATGTCCCTAGTTCCATAAAATTTGTCTCTCATGACTTCATTCCTTTGTAGTATTGATGAACCATGTCTAACTGAATGTGACCCCAAATACCACTTTGTTTGAATCACTTTGCCTCTTGTTGATCTATTGATTTCTGTACACATTGCATTGGTCTTAATTGATTTTAATACTGTGAAATTACAAAAAATTATTTTCTGGTCTCGCAAAACAGGTGAAAAATGGTCTCTCATGACAGGTCCATTATAGAGTGAAACCAATCGATGCATGGACAGGTTTTACTGTATCTTAATTTTTCCAGCCCATGATCTATTTTTAGTCCCCTACGGGAACCGTAAGGGGACTATAGGATTGCACTCCGTCCGTCTGTCTGTCCGTCCGCCCGCCCGTCTGTCTGTCCATCCATCTCTGTCTGTCTGTCCATCTGTCTGTCTGTCTGTCTGTTTTTTATGTTACCACCTCTCCCTCCAACATGCTGTAAGCTACACCTTTCATATTTGGTACATGGATAAATGGTTCTAAGGGGATGATGCATGCTCAAAATTTTTTTCTCCAAAATCCAAGATGGCAGAATGGTGGCCATTTTTGTTGTGTTTTTAAGCTTTTTTCTCTATTTTCATGTTACCACCCCTCCCACCAACATGGTTCAAGCTACACTTTGCATATTTGGCACATGGATAGAGGGTTGGGAGGGGATGATGCACATTCAATATTTTTTCTTCAAAATCCAAGATGGTGGCATGGCGGCCATTTTTGTTGTGTTTTTTAAGCTTTTTTCTCTATTTTATGTTACCACCCCTCACTCCAACATGGTTCAAGCTACACTTTTTATATTTGGCACATGGATAGACGGTTGTAATGGGATGTTGCACGTTCAATATTTTTTTTCCAAAATTCAAGATGGCGCCATGGCAACCATTTCTGTTGTGTTTTTTAAGCTTTTTTCTCTTATGTTACCACTGCTCCCTCCAACATGGTTCAAGCTGCACTTTTCATATATGGTACATGGATAAAGGGGTTGTGAGGGGATTATGCACGCTCAATATTTTTTTTTCAAAAATCTAACATCTGTCTGTCTGTCTGTTTTTATGTTACCACCTCTCCCTCTAATATGCTTCAAGCTACACCTTTCATATTTGGTACATGGATAAATGGTTCTGAGGGGATGATGCACAGTCAATATTTATTTTTTAAAATCCAAGATGGCAGAATGGCGGCCATTTTTGTTGTGTTTTTTAAGCTTTTTTCTCTATTTTATGTTACCACCCGTCCCTCCAACATGGTTCAAGCTACGCCTTTCATATATGGTACATGGATAAAGGGTTGTGAGGGGATTATGCACGCTCAATATTTTTTTTCAAAATCCAAGATGCTTATATATATACTCTAGTGTCTTATGTGACAAAAACACCTTATGTCACAAAAGCGCTGTAGGGGACTAATACCACCTTAGTGGTCAAACACTTGTATGATTATGATGATGATAAAACTTATTGTACTTGTACTTGAGTGATGTGAGACATTGTTGAAAAGGGTTCTCCCATAATATTATGTCGTCAGCAAAACAAAGGGAAGAAAAATAAGCAGGCCTGAAAATAAGCAGTCTGACATTTGCAGAATGAGGTCCCCAGAGGGTGAATTTTATGATGCTTTCCCATACAGTGGGCCAATTTATCCTCTGGGTATCTCTCTCTCTGTTTAGTTTTGAGACCCTGATTCAGATTGAGGTTCACGGAGAGTGAATTTAGTGATGCTACCCTGCTGTGCAGGGTTGCATCACCAAATTCCCCCTCTGGGGACCTCTTTTTACAGATGACGGTCTGCTTATTTTTTTCTGGCTTGAAAATAAGTAATCCAGATTTCTTTGATCATTTTTGACTTGTGCAGTTTTGTCTGAGAGTTATGTTAATTTTAATATCTGATTTCTACCTGGATGAGATAATTCAGTTATATGTCCAATTTCAGATACATGTAATTTATTATCAAATTGCTGAAATTTTTTTTTCTATAAATCTACATGAAAATGGTCATAAAACAATTTAACTGACTTCTGATTGCCCAGCATTCTTGCCCTGAACTTTTTGCAGTTTTGTTTGCTTGAATTTCTCCTACAATCCCAATTTTTCCTTTATCTTACAGAACACAGCCATATCCTGTCAGTGGAATATACAAAAATAGCCATTCCGATTTTATTAGTCCCCTACGGGAACCGTAAGGGGACTATAGGATTGCACTCCGTCCGTCTGTCTGTCTCCATCCGTCTGCCCATCCGTCCATCCGTCTGTCTGTCTGTCTCTGTCTGTCTGTCTGTTTTTTATGTTACCACCTCTCCCTCCAACATGCTTTAAGCTACACCTTTCATATTTGGTACATGGATAAATGGATCTAAGGGGATGATGCACACTCAAAATTTTTTTTTCAAAATCCAAGATGGCGGAATGGTAGCCATTTTTGTTGTGTTTTTTAAGCTTTTTTTCTCTATTTTCATGTTACCACCCCTCCCACCAACATGGTTCAAGCTACACTTTGCATATTTGGCACATGGATAGATGGTTGGGAGGGGATGGTGCACGTTCAATATTTTTTTTCTCAAAATTTAAGATGGTGGCATGGCGGCCATTTTTGTTGTGTTTTTTAAGCTTTTTTCTCTATTTTATGTTACCACCCCTCACTTCAACATGGTTCAAACTACACTTTTTATATTTGGCACATGGATAGAGGGTTGTAATGGGATGTTGCACGTTCAATATTTTTTTTCCAAAATTCAAGATGGTGCTATGGCGGCCATTTTTGTTGTGTTTTTTAAGCTTTTTTCTCTATTTTATGTTACCACCCCTCACTCCAACATGGTTTAAGCTACACTTTTTATATCTGGCACATGGATAGAGGGTTGTAATGGGATGTTGCACGCTCAATATTTTTTTTCAAAATCTAACATCTGTCTGTCTGTCTGTCTGTATGTTACCACCTCTCCCTCTAATATGCTTCAAGCTACACCTTTCATATTTGGTACATGGATAAATGGTTCTGAGGGGATGATGCACAGTCAATATTTATTTTTTAAAATCCAAGATGGCAGAATGGCGGCCATTTTTGTTGCATTTTTTAAGCTTTTTTCTCTATTTTATGTTACCACCCCTCCCTTCAACATGGTTCAAGCTGCGCCTTTCATATATGGTACATGGATAAAGGGTTGTGAGGGAACTATGCACGCTCAATATTTTTTTTTCAAAATTCAAGATGCTTATATATATACTCTAGTGTCTTCTGTGACAAAAACACCTTATGTCACAAAAGCACCGTAGTGGACTAATACCACCTCGGTGGTCAAACACTTATTTTTTTATGTGTACCCATACTATGTATGGTACACATAATGCCGGCATCCGGGGTGACCATCCGTCGTTCGTCCATCCTTTGTCCGTCTGCCCGTCCGTCCGTCTGTCCGTCCGGCATCCGTATCCATTTCTTTGGCATTTGATAACTTGAAAAATATTTCTTGGATTGTCAAGTTACTTTATATTTGTGTTCAGGTTACTGATGTGCCAAGCTGTATAGTTTTTGGTGTAAATCGGATAATTTGATCCGGAGATATTAACCCTTTATCCTTCAAATTGAAAATTCCTCCAATCCCTTTGGCATTCGATAACTTGAAAAATATTGCTTGGATTGTCTAGTTACTTTATATTTGTGTTCAGGTTATTGATTTGCCGAGCTGTATAGTTTTTGGTGTAAATCTGATGATTTGATCCCGAGATATTAACCCTTTATCCTTCAAATTGAAAATTCCTCCAATCCCTTTGTCATTTGATAACTTGAAAAATATTGCTTGGATTGTCAAGTTACTTTATAATTGTGTTCAGGTTACTGATGTGCTGAGCTTTATAGTTTTGGGTGTTAATCTGATAATTTGATCCGGAGATATTAACCCTTTATCTTCAAATTGAAAATACCTCCAATCCCTTTGGCATGAGATAACTCAAAAAATATAAATCTGATTGTCATGTTACTTTATATATTTATTCAGGTTACTGATGTGCTGTGCTGTATAGTTTTTTATGTAAATCTGATAATTTGATCCGGAGATATTAACCCTTTATCCATCAAATTAGACACTCCTCCAATCCATTTCTATATGTACCCATACCATATATGGTGTACATAATGTCGGCATCCGTGGTGGCCCTCTGTCATAGAGCTTTCTACTAGTTGCGTGTATGGGTACACATCTGACGATTTCATCGGCCTAATTTTCAATTCTTGTCTCCAAAACATAACAATCTTATTGGAATCATCTCATCAAGGTTCATTCCAATGATGTGTGATAATCTGTGCTTTAGAGGCAAAAATGAAAAGAAAATTGTTATTCAAGAAATTCATTTGTTCGTTTGTTTGCTGGTCAAGTTAGATATAAAAAGCTATAGCTACATTACAGTGATATGTTTAGCTGGGAGTTGAATGTAGCCCATCCAAAATTTTACAGCAATGCTTTTTTAATCATATTTTATCTATAACTTAACAATTAATACAATTTGTATTAATGGAAGTTTAAGCTGAAACAAGAATATCTTTCACTAATTAATCTGATCTTATATGGTTTCCATGTATACCAGGCTAGGTACAAGCAGCTGAGTTGCTTTATACCATGTATAGCCTCAAGAGCTATTTCTATAAATTTAACTAAGTTCTGTGCAGATATTTTAATGTTAATACAGGGCTTTCCTTGTTTGTTGAAAATTACCATTTGTTGCCTCCAAGCTGACTCAGACTTGCAGGCTGCAGAATGGTATTTTTCTGCAGACGTGAACAAGCCATCCATTGTCATGTGTTACTGGTGACATTCCAGAGTTGTGACATAGGTATTCTAGCTAAACGTTTCCAGGAAAACTACAAAGAGGTATGACCAAATATGGAAATGGGAATTGCAAAACTTGCTTGTATATATCAAGTCCCAGCTAGACCAAATCAGTCTCGCTCGTTTCTTTGAAATGCACAGACATTCTGTTCAGTAACCACCCACCAGCCCCACCAATACCCCTTCTTCCTTGCCCTTTCTGCTTGGCCACGTTTTTCTGGTTCTCTTGGGTACTTTGTTTTGTTTTTGACATGCCTCACTGTGGCTCGGTTTGCTGCATGATCTGGCTGGCGGTTGCGATGCTGAAAATACTTTGTGTTCTCAGCATCGTCTCCCCAATTCATCTCAGTCACCTAGGCTGCAATACTAATCTTCACCCATGGTGGACTTTGCAACTAGGTACTAGTTCAATAACATGTCTTTATGTGACACTGCAGTATTCATACCTCGGTCACACCTGATGATATCACCACATCGTGGTGCTCTCCTAATTCTACGCTGCATTGTGAAGCAGACCGAATCACCTCAAAGGGCCAAAATGTTTGAATGTTTATATATGTACAGTTCATTTAACTCTTAACCCGCTGAGAATTTTATAGATATTTTTCATCAAATCTAGTCATGGCTGCTTTAAAGTAGCCATGGCTAGATTTGATGAAAAATAAATCTAAATGCAACACAAGAAATCATTGGTGAAAAATCCATTCCATTTGCAAGGAGACAATATGATTAAATATGCACAAATTATACTAATTTCAGAGACAAGAGAAACTTTGTGCTGGGCAGGAATATCTGCCAGCAGCATGCAAAGAGTTAAATAAATGGAAGAAAAAATATAATTCATACTACTGTGTGTTGTTTACTGCCTAAAATTGAAGATACAATATTTTGGAGGAAACTTGAAAATAACACTTGCCGAAATTGGTGTTTGTGTTGTGTCAAACTTTCCCAGTGCAGGCTTTGAAATTGTCTGAATGTTATCCAAATATTACAAAAAATTGTGAAAGGTGTTTGTTCTTTTCTTTGGAAATGTTTTTAATTTGGGTCATAAAAATAGTATTTTTGCATTCTTGAACATCTTTTACAAGAAATCAATCAAGCCTCCTAGCATAGCCACTCTTATCCTAAAAAGGGCACACCTTCTCTAACCCACTAAAGTGCCTTAGGGATAAAGGGTTAAGCCTTGCCTGAGGAGGTCATCTGCATGCATTCAGGTTAGTGTATTCAGCAAGTGACCATCCTGAAGTCAAATAGAATTCTTTTTTTATTGCAGGAGTAGGGTGTGTAATAAACTTGCTGATAAATGGATTGGACATCAAGATGCACTAAATGATTTGCTTATTAGTCTTAATAAGGGCAGCATTTCAGATGATATAAAGATTGGTTGTCAGGAAGAAAAATCCAAGTCAAGAAGTCGAGTGCAGTATGTATTTTTATTTATTGAATTTTTTATTAGCTCTGCCTGAAAAAATGTCAGTGGAGCTTTTCTAATGCTAATTTGTCCCTCATCAACATTTTGTTTGTCCGGACCATAACTTCTTATCCACTGAATATTTTTTTGACAAAATTTTATAGCAATATGTATAATCAAAAGACAGTGTGTCGTGAATTATAATATGGTATGTGTCCCTCAAGGTCACAGGCCCTTTGTTAAGGTGACAGAAAAACTTTGACATTTCTCTGTCACTTTTGTCTGGTCCATATAACTTGGTATGATTGACAGATCTTATTTATACTTGATACAATTATTGCCCATGACTCAAAGCTGTATCGCGACTTTGACTCAGGGTCATATAATCAAGGTCACAGTCACAGACAGCAAAACTTCGATATTATATAGCCCTCATCCCAGGGTTTCCGCTAGGGGAAAATTTGTGGGTCCGGTAGTTTAAAGAAAGTGAAACTCAGACGCTGAAGGTGTCTACCGCACGTGCCGAAGGCTCACGCGTATAGAGGAGGGTTCTCCCCCAGGAAAATTTTGATTTTTAGGTGCTCTCTGGTGGCCTCTGGGGGCATTCTGGTCACTAAAATGCGGAATAATTGATGTGGAAAATATGTATTTTTTCCTCCTAGAATTCTCTAAATTCCCACGGGACACACAATACTATATCTGGTCAGAGATTTCATAAAAATACAAACCCAAAACAACACAAAATCCACGAATCCTAACAGTGACTGAGCTTTGTTTACAACCGCGCACAGAAATATTCGAAAAGAATCATAATGCGGACGTGTGACGTCATGCACGTGCAATTACTGTACTGACTCGTGTAGAAACCCAGGGAGCGCTTGCAGTGGATAAATTGCAAAGTGTGTGTGTGGGGGGGGGGGTGGAGGGGGGGGGGGGCTTCGGGACAGGTAATAGTGGTGCTTGAGTTGCATTGGGATGCGTCTGAAATTGGGGATATAAGACAAGTAAGTATCCACAGGGTATGTTACGTTTCTTCGGAAACTACCTACCAATTTTATTGAATTTGCTTTAAAAATTCTCATAATTATCTTGTACATACGTTTCATTTTCAGATTTCGGGTTTTAATCCCCAATTTAATGAATAAAACAAACAGAAAACCATGTGGTGTTGTTTTCATTTTTTTGTACAGGTCAAAGCCAGAAATGGATGTAAGTATGTCAATCAGCACTGCAAACCACCCCCTTGAAAACAGACAAACATAGTCTGTTTAAAAATAGCTGTTTTTTTAAATATGTACATTTTTTACGAATAAAACAAAATATAGCTTCACACAAACTCAATAAAAAAAAAAAATCATAGTATGAAGACCAGCTAAAATTTACACAGCGAAATATGAATAACAAAATAGTTGCCTCCCTTGGCAACATTCGAAAAACTGATTTTACACTGAAAGTCATAACTTCACATGCTGCAGGGCATGATGAAATGATAAATCAGAATGTTTTATTGAACCAATAAGTCATAAATCATATCCTTTGTTATATTGTTATATAATTCTCAAATTCCAGAGTTCTAATTATTTTTTATTTTTAATTACCACTTTCTCATTAATTTCTGAATATCCATTTTTCACAATGAGTTGTGCATGCTCGAAAGTGGCAATGTTCTTTCACAATGAGTTGTGCACCGCTCGAATGTGGCAGTGTTCAATCAGTATCTTTCTTACGATATTCAACCACTGTGAAAACTGTGAAAAATATATGTTGTGGGCGTGTTTCAGACGACTAATGACAGCAGCCTGCACACTCATTTGAAACAAGTGACAGCTTCCAAAACGAGTACATCATTTATCGCTCAAAATGAAAGCTAGTGATTTTGGACCAAACACGACAATTTGAGTCTGAAATTTTATAGGCGACGTTTAGGATTTGAACTTTGTTTCCCCCTCTCGTCTGGGGTTTTTTAGGTATCAGGTTGTCGCCAGTAATAGTAGGCATAGTATACAACACAATTATGCCTATATTACGTGGAAACAAAGGATCCTGAGTGTCGTTACGATACAGCATTGTACTCAACATTTTAACCGCCAGCTTTTCTGACTGATCATAGAATGATCGGCGGGGAAATGGGTCCAGTCGACAGACCCGCTGCCGGTCTAGCGGAAACCCTGCTTGTCCGGTCCACAGAACTTGGTATGATTGACAGATCCTATTCAACATTGGTACAATTATGATACAAAGGTGTGTCTCGACTTTGACCAAAGGTCATATCATCAAGGTCAAGGCCACAGACAGCATAACGTTGATATTGTTATACTGTTTAAGCTTACTAACTTTATATATGCACAAATAGTGTTCACCGCTCCTTGGCTCTAGAACACATTCACCTCCAGATAAATGATGGCTCCCACTTCCTGTTTCCAAGTCCATGATTCTCTAAATATAGATCTGGATACGGACATGTCTCAATTAAAATACAATGCAGTCTGCACATATTGACGTTAGTCTCTCTCTTTTTATGCTCCTGAAAAAAATTTCCGGGGCATATACTGTTTGTAATTTCCATCTGTCTGTCCATTAGGAAGATATATTTTTAGCTCAACTTTGACGAAGTCAAATTTGAGCTATTGTCATGGCCGGTCGTCCGTCTGTCCGTCTGTCCGTACGTCAACAATTGGCTATGGCTCGGTCTAGAGGTCGTATTCATGAACCGATCTTTACGAAACTTCTTGTGTGCCTTTGTTATGACCCTGGGACGGGAACGAGTGTTTTTAGGTGTGGTCCGAAATTCAAGATGGCTGCCAGCGGCCATTTTGTACCGATGATGCAAAAATCAGTTTTTTTGTACAGAACTTCTGTATGAAAGTTCTGATTTGAATAAAGTTTTGTATAAATGTTTAGTACCATGGGATACATCACATATAATACGGGTTTTTCTCTCGTGCGTAAATTATGCAAATTAGACTGACTTTGATTTATTTAGTGTTACTTTCAGAGCTGTAAGTGCCAAGCTGCTATGGCTCGGGCTAGAGGCCGTATTTATGAACCGATCTTTACGAAACTTCTTGGGTACCTTTGTTATGACCGTGGGACGAGAACGAGTGTTTTTGGGTTTTGTCCGAAATTCAATATGGCTGCCAGCCGCCATTTTGTACCGACGATGCAGAAATCTGTTTTTTGTACAGAACATCCATATGAAAGCTATGATTTGAATAATTTTTTGTATGAATGTTTAGTACCATGGGATACATCACATATAATACGGGGTTTTTTTCTCGTGCGAAAATTATGCAAATTAGACTAACTTTGATGTTTTTTGGTGTTACTTTCAGCACTGTAAGTGCAAATGCCAATACGGCTCGGGCTAGAGGCCGTATTTATGAATCGATCTTTACGAAATTCCTTGGGTACCTTTGTTATCACCGTGTGACGAGAACGTGTGTTTTGGGGTCCGGTCCGAAATTCAAGATGGCCGATGGCAGCCATTTTGTACAAAATTTGGTGCAATCAGATATTTTTATACTCTACCAATGACCCAGACTTAGCTGGTGCTAACTCTAACAAAACCAGGGCCAAACACAAATTTTGCCCCCCAATCCCCAAAATTTGCATCCAAAACCAAAAGAAATCATGTCCTATAGGACCTCCATACTTTGCCCCTACTGCGCATGCGCAGTGTCAAGGACGTTCCGAAATTGGCGCCAATTATCATTCTCTGTTTGGCCCTTCATCAGTCAACATCTCACTGATCTTTGTGCTTGTAAATCTCAGTTTAAAGGATGCCAGACACATAATTATTGGAGAAATGGTGATTCTAAGGAGGATATAGAAGGAGGAGAGGAAAAAGGAGTGACAAAAAATAATCAGGGCTGTACTTAAAAATTTTTATGAAATTATGTTAAGTTGCCTATTTTCGAGGCATGGGCCTCTTGTCATTCTTGCTAAAAAGTTGCACTGCTTATTCAGTGTTTCCTCTCCCCTGGTCTTCTAAGTCCCCCCTTGCAATTCTCCCATGCTTTTGGCATAGTTTTGAGAAATTTCATTTCTAAAATTCTCTTGGGAGAGTTGCTTGGTTACAGAATGTTTTCTGTTATTTTCCCCATAGTTACGTTTTCACCCATGGGTGTATAAACGTTGTGTTCTGCATCTTCCATCTGATGTTCTGCAGATTCTCCCCTGGGAGTCTCTGTCTTGCATCAGATAGAGTGTAATTTTGATGACTGATTTCGGGCCAGTTTTTTCAGTGCCTGGAGTCATGTTTTCTGGTGTTTTTCACTGTTTGTTTACATTGGCAACAGTCTCTTTTGAGGGGGGCTGTTTGCCTTTGGTGTAGTTTATCTCACTATAAGATACATTTTGATTATCCGTAAGTGTTGCATTAATTATTTAATATAAATTTAAAATTTTTGACCACACTTAGCCATCGGATCCATCGGGGCTCAATGTTACTTTTCAGAAACTTGGGCTTCGCTGAAAAAATATTTTTCAAAAATTATTTTGATTTGCAATTGTTTTTTCATTATTAATGGATCATGTTATTATGTATCTTTGTGTCAGGGGTTTGTGCGAGTAACTAGGACTTGTTGACTTTTCACAATGAAAGGATATTGTTCAAATTGTAATAGGAAGAAATCTTCCTCTGACTTTCATGATCATTGTATTAATTGTAGTCAGTGTTCTCGCACTAATCCCTGTTCTATATGTCAATTTTGGGATGACAAACATTGGAAACGTGTGTCACGGTATGTTGTTACTGGAGAAAGGGCTATGCCGGCTCTTTCTCCGCAAGGTCACTCTACTCTCTCAGTTTCTATTTCAGAGGAACAAGAACTGGGTGATGTTTCCATGTTATCTTCCGCAAGTGCGCTTCCGTCGTCACAAATGAATACAGAGCTAGCGGCAAAAGTGCTCATGGAGATTAAACAAATGTCGTCCTCTAGCTCGCCGTGTAGCGTCCATTCACCGAATGGTTCGGCAGCCGGGTTCGTCCGATGCGGTCCAGGAGGAAATGTTGGGTGATGCGAGCACTATAAACATTCAACGTGACGGCGGATAGTAGGCGAGATCGGAGGAAGCCTTTGAGTCCGGTTCCTAGCTCGTCCAGGTCCAGCCGGGCCGCGAGCGAGAGAGGCCCCTCTCTCGTACAACAACATCTGGGACCAGATGTTGTGGTACAAAATGTGTCGCAAGCGGAGCATACGTCCGTCGCTCGGGACGCTCCGTTGTATAGGCAGTCCGCGGAGACTGCTCAGGCTTCTTCTTCTCGTCAGCGCACACGACCGCACCTTGGCTGCGTGACCGCCGATATCTTACCAGCTTCGCCGATCAGGGATTCTTCGGCGACCAGGTCACACCATCCGGCAGCCAGGGACACGAGGCCGATGGACTCCGGACGTTCGCATAGAAAAAGTATGCGGGAGCCATCAGATGCGGAGCTGCCCTTGGCAAAGCAGCGAAAGACTGCGCCTCCGCAGGTCTCGATGCCGGACGTACTTGTGCAGATAGCACAACTTATCGCAGCATCCCAGCAGCCGACAGAAACGGTGTCGGATCGGGAATTATCCGACAACGCTGGGTCGGTACACTCCACCGAAGCATCGGGGTCGGACGACCGGGAGCATCATGAGGTCCGACCGGATGGTGAAAGGGCTACGGATGACTTGGAGCTATCCCTTTCGGAACAACATAAAGCTTCCGTGGACTTCATCCGGCACTTTCTCCCTCAAGTTGTTCCGTCGGGCCAGACTGCTGCGGTTCCGGACAAGAGGATTATAGCGTCATTGGACTCTGAATTTTTTGAGCGGTTCAGGGACATCGCTCCCGAGTTTCCGTCGCAGTCCAATAATGTTGCAAGAACATTTGAATTATTGAACGACGCTATATTTAAACTTGCTTCCAAAACGGGGAAAGCAGGTTTCTTGTCCGCCAATACTCTCAACCTGCCTTTCATTAATGCAAGGAATAAATTCGACACGGCAGGACAGGGTATTCCGAGAGTTCCTCTGCGTATGGACGACGAGGCGGAAGACTTAGAGCTATCATTACCGTCGTCGGCTTCTATTCCAACCGCGGTGTTGGAAACAGCTATTTCGTCTAACAGAGCCAGTTTAGATGCCTTATCTTACGCAGATCACCTTACTAAGGCGTTATCACTGCGCCTTCAAGGGAAAGAATTTCAGGATATACAATCCTCTTTAAGACTTCTTTCAAGGGCAGTAGCTTATTCCACGTGTAACTCCGCCCTTTCAGTGGCAAACCTGGAGTTGGTTAGACGTGACGCAGCCCGAGCTACATCCACACTCATGGATACTAAGGTGAAGAACTCTCTCAGAGTCGCTTCGGTCTCCGGAGAACTTCTCTTTGACGGCAAGCTTTCTGCTATTTATGATAAAATTACAAAGAAAGCTTCGGAATCCCTGTTGTTCAAATCTGCTTCTAAGAAGTCGGATACGGCAGACAAGAATAAGACAGGCACTTCTGGGTCTAATGCACCCAAGAGAGGTTCCTATAGAGGTTCCGGTGCGTCCTCTTGGTCTTATTCGAGAGACCGTCAAGGTAGCGACTCACGTTCGGGACGTCCTTCGGGCCGGGACAACCGGTCGGACGCCCCGAGGTCGACGGGACGAGGTGCGGGTCGTGGAGGACGTGGTTTCTCCTACCGCAGGCCTCGCAGGTCCAGGAGGTGATGGCTTAAACCTCTATCGCGTACCGGTTGGCGGAAGGTTGTCAAGCTTTTCACAAGAATGGGCGTCGATTACGGACGACCCTTGGGTGAGAGGAGTGACTTCGGAAGGTCTAAAGATATCCTTCAAACGAAAGCCTCCATTAACTCGAAGTCCAAAATGGACTCAACTTCCGTCAAATCCGCAGAAAAGAGACGCTCTATTATCAGAGGCGCAGTCTCTTTTAATGAAGAACGCGGTAGAGGTCGTAGAAAACCAGGAGACTCCGGGATTCTACAGCCATCTGTTTCTGGTTCCGAAACCAGACGGCTCGTTCCGTCCAGTCATAGATTTGAGCTGGATAAACAAGCTGATCGTCGCTCCGAAGTTTTATATGGAGACGATTCGGTCGGTCAGAGCGAGTATTCGGGTGAACGATTATGCAACAAGCATAGATCTCAAAGATGCGTACTTTCACGCCATGGTACATCCGACATTCAGAAAGTATCTACGCTTCGCAGTCCTAGGAGTGGTGTATCAATTCCGGGCGATGTGCTTCGGATTGAATCTAGCACCCTGGGCTTTCACTCGGGTAATGAACTCGGTAATGATCTATTTCCGAGCTCATTCGTCTGCAGTAACGTCGGCCTACCTGGACGACATTCTTCAGAGGTACGGCAACGAGTTAACGCTTCAGAACGATGTTCAGAATCTACTTCTATTGCTCCGACGTCTCGGTTTTATAGTAAACGAGGAGAAGTCGGATCTGGTGCCGTCCAAGTCATTCACACATCTGGGAATGAGCTTCGAGATGCACAACAATCTCGTTCGTCTGCCGTTAACCAGAGCGAAATTAGTCAGTTGTTACGCTCGCTATTGTCTGCACGCAGACAAAGTCACAGCGAGAGAATTTATGAGACTGATAGGTTTGTGCGGAGCCGCTGCGGATCTCATTCCGATGGGGCGGTTACGCACGCGTCCTCTCCAAATTTTCTTGACTCAGAATTGGAGTGTGAAAATTCATTCGCTCGACATAGACGTTCTCTTGTCAGATCAAGTGAAACAAGAGATTCAGACTTGGGCAAACATTCAGTGGTTAACTCAGGGAGTTCCGCTGCAGTTGCCGGATCCGAGTTTTACCATTATGACGGATGCCAGTCAAACAGGTTGGGGTGCATCATTGATCCCAACGGATTCGAGATGCCAGGGTCTTTGGGATCCGCAATTCCTGGGCAAGCACATAAACATCAAGGAAATGATGTCAATTTGGCTTGCGTTACGTCATTGGATGGACATTATTCACAATGCTCATGTCCAAATCCTATCCGACAATACGACAGTAGTGGCATATATACGGAATCAGGGAGGCACTCATTCAGTTCCGTTGTTCAATCTAACGGAAAGAATCCTTCTGTTTGCGCTAGAACATCAGGTTCTTCTTTCGGTCCGTCACATACTGGGTCGTCTGAATGTGCTAGCAGACTCCCTTTCACGAAAGGGTCGCTTGTTGCCGTCGGAGTGGACTCTCAACAAACAAGTATTCAGTCAGATTTGCTACCAATGGGAACGGCCAATGATAGATTTATTTGCGACACATCTCAACAATCAGTTGCAGACGTATGTGTCTCCGTGTCCGGATCCAAGAGCATTTGCAGTAGACGCTCTGTCGATCTCTTGGGACGGAATGATAGGATATGCGTATCCTCCAGCGCCGTTAATTCAGCAAGTATTGCTAAAGATAAAACAATCTCAATGCAAGATTCTGTTGGTAGCATCTCCGTCTCCACAGAGACCATGGATAAATCTACTCAGGTGTCTGTTGTGGGACCTACCGCGAAAGCTTCCTCCACGGGAGGATCTTCTTTCGCAGGGGAAATCGCGTCAACTCCATCACAACCCGCAAGGTCTCAACCTTCACGTTTTTCCGTTGTCCGGTCCTTCTTGCATGGCAAGCACTTTACAGGACGAGCAGTGGACGCGATTTCTAACTGTAGGAGGACCTCCTCTTCGCTAAACTATGCGGCTAAGTGGAAGGTTTTTCGTCGTTGGTGTAGGGATCATTCTGTAGATATTTTCGATCCCTCTATACCAGACATTGCAAACTTTCTAGTATACTTGTTTGACGAAATCAAACTGCAGCCTGTTACTATTAAGGGTTATAGGTCTATGTTATCTGATACCTATGCACATCATGATAGTTTACAAATTGGATCTAATGTCTCTTTATCTAAGTTGGTTAGAAACTTCTCGATAAATAGACCCAGAACTCTTAGGTTAATTCCTAAATGGAATTTAGCTTGGGTTCTTCTTAAATTGAAGGAAAAGCCATTTGAACCTCTTGGGACAGTAGATTTCAAATTCTTATCTTATAAGACAGCTTTTCTCTTAGCTTTCTCTTCTGCTAGAAGAGTCAGTGAGCTTCATGCACTGTCGGTGGATGATTCTCACTATCGTAGTGTCGGGAACACTATCACCTTCACTACTAATGTGGGTTTTTTAGCTAAGAATCAGGCTCCTAATAAATATCCGGAACCTATTGTCATTAAGGCTCTTCCGTCTTCGACGGGCGTAGGCCTTTACTCTGTCCTGTTAGAGCGTTACGTATCTATAAACAGAGATCTCAGTTTATCAGAAAGGGACGAAAACGTTTCTGTCTTTGATGCCTAATAGAAGGGACATTTCGGTCCATTCTATTGCTAGATGGATTCAATTAACTATCCGTACTGCTTATGAGAGTTTATCTTCTTCTCAGCAGTCTGTGCTTAAGATTTCCGCTCATGAAGTAAGAGCTCTTGCTACTTCTTGGGCTTACGCTAATAGTATTGCTATTACAGATTTAATGAAGGCTGCTTATTGGTCTCAGCCATCCACATTCACGAATTTTTATCTCAGAAATATTGAGTCCATTTCTGGAGACCTGCATTGTTTAGGTCCGTTATCTGTTGCTCAGAATGTCGTCCACTAAACAGTTGTAACTATAGTTATGCAGGCTTTCTGTTCCGGCAGTGACTCCGTCCGGCTGCCCTCTTCGCTCTGGGCTATTTGACCAAGGGGAAGGGGGGGGGGGGGGGGGGGAGGGTGTTCCCTTAGGTCACCTGCTTTATAGTGAAAAGCAAGGGAATGCCTCCTCCAAAGTCAGTATTTCTGAGTCGCTTCCGGGATGGTTTTAAAGTGTAATATTAATGTTAAAATTCATTCATGTCATATTTTTAAAGTGTAGCTCGGTGTGAAGCATTTGTATATGTCAAGTGTCAAAGGGGCGTTAATATACAATCCTCGGACACTTTTAAAAGATTATAAAGAGTCTCAATTCTCTGGACTAACTTTATTTAATTGGCTTACTTTAAAAATAATTAGTATAAGGGTTATACTGGATGTTAATAGAGAACATGAATGTTATTGTGCTCAATTATGAAGGGTATTGTATCTTTCGAATTTAATATTAAATAAGAAAGATACATGTAAAGCCTAATACTCCTTTTCTCCTTAAGGGGTTGCCTCTATATTATATAGTTGAGCTTATTGGATTTTACTCTATGTCCTAGGCCCTCCAGCCTTTTTACTATTCAGCTAAGTCTGGGTCATTGGTACAGTATAAAAATGTTAAAAAATTTATAGTAATTTATATATTTTTTATACTTACCAATGACCCAGACGGGGATGGCCCTCCCAGGAGTTGGGAACTCTTGCCTCCCCGGTGAGTACATAGTGCTGACCAGGCACTGCCAGTAAGAATGATAATTGGCGCCAATTTCGGAATGTCCTTGACACTGTGCATGCGCAGTAGGGGCGAAGTATGGAGGTCCTATAGGACATGATTTCTTTTGGTTTTGGATGCAAATTTTGGGGATTGGGGGGCAAAATTTGTGTTTGGCCCTGGTTTTGTTAGAGTTAGCACCAGCTAAGTCTGGGTCATTGGTAAGTATAAAAAATATATAAATTACTATAAATTTTTTAACTTTTGCACAGAACTTCCATATGAATGCGCTGATTTCAATAATTTTTTGTGTGAATGTTTAGTACCATGGGATACATCACATATAATACGGGTTTTTTTCTTGTGCAGAAATTATGCAAATTAGATGAACTTTGATTTTTTCAGTGCTACTTACACACAGTAAGTACACATGTCAATACGGCTCGGGCTAGAGTCTGTATTTATGAACCGATCTTCACGAAACGTCTTGGGTACCTTTGTTATCACCTTGGGACGAGAACAAGTGTTTCTGGGTGCGGTCCAAAATTCAAGATGGCTGCCAGTGGCCATTTTGTACCGAAATTAGGTCTAATCAGTTTTTTGTACACAACTTCTATATACGGCTCAGGCTAGAGGCCGTATTTATGAACCGATCTTTATGAAACTTCTTGGGTACCTTTGTTATCACCGTGGGATGAGAACGAGTGTTTTGGGGTGTGGTCCAAAGTTCAAGATGGCCACCAGCAGCCATTTTGTAACAAAATTAGTGCAATCAGTCTTTTGTGCAGAACTTTCTGTATGAAAGTTCTGATTTGAATATATTTTTGTATGAATGTTTAGTAACATGGAATACATCACATATAGTACAGGTTTTTTTCTCGTGCAGAAATTATGCAAATTAGATGAACTTTGATTTATTCAGTGCTACTTATACACTGTAAGTGCACATGTCAATGCGGCTCGGGCTAGAGGCTGTATTTATGAACCGATCTTCACAAAACTTCTTGGGTACCTTTGTTATCTCCTTGGGATGAGAACGAGTGTTTCTGGGTGCAGTCCAGAATTCAAGATGGCTGCCAGTGGCCATTTTGTACCGAAATTAGGTCCAATCAGTTTTTTGTCACAACATCTACACAGCTCATATTTGTGAACTGATCTTCACGAAACTTCTTGGGTACCTTTGTTTTCACCTTGGGACAGGAATGAGTGTGTTTTGGGGTGCCTTTGTTATCACTGTGCTATGAGAACAAATATTTTGGGGTTCAGTCAGACCCACTCTGGGACTAAGATTTCTTTTCTAGTTTAGCATCTGACTGTCACCCACCTTTACAATACTTTACCTATACATTTGTTACAGGAAACGGTCAGTATTTATGTACAGACCGTTACAATACTTTATATGAACCTTTGTTATCAGGTCATTACCTAGATGTTTGTCATTGCTGTGTCACATACTATACATGTACATGTCTTTGTCTTGACAAGTTGAGCTACAGTGTCACTGACACTTTCATTATACTATAAACCAATGGTCCAGACTAGCTGGTGCAAACTCAAAGCCAAACACAAATTTTGAACCCCCCCCCCCCCCATCCCCAAATTTTGCTTGCAAAGCCGAAAATTGAAAGTCCTATCTGGTCCTCCATACTTTTACTCTCTGCATATGCGCAACCGTCAGAAAATGACCGGAATTGGTGCCAGCATCATTCTTTGTTTGGCCCAAAAGTCAGTAACAGTGTTCTGACACCTGTACTTTAAAATCTCCTTTTTTAGCTCAACTTTGACGCAAGTCAAATTTGAGCTTATGCCATGGCCCGTCATCCATCCATCTGTCCATCAACAATTCAATACGGCTTGGGCTAGAGGCCGTATTTATGAACCGATCTTTACGAAACTTCTGGAGTACCTTTGTTATCACCATGAAACGAGAACGAGTGTTTTTGGGTGCGGTCCAAAATTCAAGATGGCCACCAACAGCCATTTTGTACTTTTAGTTAGTGCAATCAGTTTTTTGTAAAGAACTTCTGTATGAAAGTTCTGATTTGAATAAATTTTTGCATGAATTTTAGTAACATGGAATACATCACATATAATACAGGTTTTTTTCTCGTGCTGAAATTATGCAAATTAGATGAACTTTGATTTATTCAGTGCTACTTATACACAGTAAGTGCACATGACAATACAGCTCAGGCTAGGGGCTGTATTTATGAACCAATCTTCACGAAACTTCTTGGGTACCTCTGTTGTCACCTTGGGATGAGAACGAGTGTTTATGTGTGCGATCCAAAATTCAAGATGGCTGCCAGTGGCAATTTTGTACCAAAATTAGGTCCAATCAGTTTTTTGTACACAACTTATATACGGCTCAGGCTAGAGCTCGTATTTATGAACCGATCTTCATGAAACTTCTTCGGTACCTTTGTTATCACCTTGTGATAGGAACAAGTGTTTTTGGGTGCCTTTGTTATTACTGTGCTATGAGAACAAATATTTTGGGGTTCAGTCAGACCCACTCTGGGACTCAAAGATTTCTTTTCTAGTTTAGCATCTGACTGTTGCCCACCTTTACAATACTTTACCTATACGTTTGTTACTGGCTACTGTCAGCATTTATTTATAGGCCGCTACAATACTTTATATGTACCTTTGTTATCAGGTCATTACCTAGATGTTTGTCATTGCTGTGTCACATACTATACATGTACATGTCTTAAACAAGTTGAGCTACAGTGTCATTGACACTTTCATTTGAGGATGCAAGACACAAATCAATTTAAGAATTGGTGGATCCAAGGCAAATTTTTTGGCTATTTTTTGTTGAAATTTTTTATTAAATTTCTTGGGAGTTTAACGTGTATTACAGAATATTTATTCTGTTTATCCCCATCGTTATGTCCTAACCCTAGGGGTGTTAGGTCGTTTAGTCTTTCATCTTCTATCCGATGTATCGTTTTTTTCTTCATATGAAGATCTAGCTTTGCATCTGGTAGCATTTAAATTGGTTACTGACTTTGGGACTCTTTGTGTGCCTGATGTCTTGTTTCCGTTTTTTTTTATTGACGTTATTTACTTTGACAGTGTCCTCATTTATACCGGTATGTAGTATTTTATGTTATATTACTGTAGAATTATTGTAGGATACATTGATTATTATTCCAGTAGTGTAGCTCAAAAATTTGGATTTTGTCCACACGTAGGCTCTGATGGGATGCCCTTGGGCTCT
The DNA here is from genome assembly GCA_031216915.1 of Pictodentalium vernedei. Classification (NCBI taxonomy): domain Eukaryota; kingdom Metazoa; phylum Mollusca; class Scaphopoda; order Dentaliida; family Dentaliidae; genus Pictodentalium; species Pictodentalium vernedei. The sequence continues at coordinate 426,920,253 of CM062292.1, forward strand.
TAATGTTCCCGTTTGGGACTTTGGGCATTTTTTCAAAATTTAAAAAAAAATATTTTGAATTTAATTTTGATTGCTATTATTCATGTATCTTAATTATATATTTTGTTGTAGAGTTTGTAGGAGTGATATTGACTTTAGTCGATGCACTCCTGCGGATTCTTGTCATACTTGTGTACACTGGGATGATTCACGTTGGAGATAGGTGTCGCGGAACTTTGTTGGCAGTGAGGTTCATAGACCGGACCTCGCACCGTGTTTTGATTCATTTTTAGCTCAACTTTGGACGTATGCTGTGGTCCGTCGTCCATCTGTCCGACAGTTCAATACGGCTTGGGTTAGAGGCCGAATTTATGAACCGATCTTTACGAAACTTCTTGAGTACCTTTGTTATCACCGTGAAACGAGAACAAGTGTTTTTGGGTGCGGTCTGAAATTCAAGATTGCCACCAACAGCCATTTTGTACTTTAGTTAGTGCGATCAGTTTTTTGTACAGAACTTCTGTATGAAAGTTCTGATTTGAATAAATTTTTGTCTGAATGTTTAGTAACATCGAATACATCACATATAATGCAGGTTTTTTTCTCGTGCAGACATTATGCAAATTAGATGGACCTTGATTTATTCAGTGCTACTTATACACAGCAAGTATACATGTTAATACGGCTCGGGCTAGGGTCTGCATTTATGAACCGATCTTCACGAAACTTCTTGGGTACCTTTGTAATCACCTTGAGACAGGAATGAGTGTTTTTGGGTGCCTTTGTTATCACTGTGCTGTGAGAACAAATATTTTGGGGTTCAGTCAGACCCACTCTGGGACTCAAAAGATTTCTTTTCTAGTTCAGCATCTATCGCCCACCTTTACAATACTTTACCTATACATTTGTTACAGGCTACGGTCAGCATTTATGTACAGACCGTTACAATACTTTATTATGTACCTTTGTTATCAGGTCATTACCTAGATGTATGTCACATACTATACATGTACATGTCTTACACAAGTTGAGCTACAGTGTCATTGACACTTTCATTTCAGTTTCTATTTCTGAGGAACATAAACATGGTGATGATATTGTGACACCCATTCAAAGTGTGCTACTGTCATCGCGCTCCATTGAGCAAATAGAGCTAGCTGCAGTGCTCATGATAAGCAAGGGATAAGGCCTCTAGTTAGTGTTCTTAATCTCTTGCAAGCAGCTAGCTCGACCTGTGAAGCAGTTACTCCGTCCGTGAGAGCCGTGACACCGAGTAAGTCTGTTGCGGTCGAAGGAAGTGTATACGTGGGTAGAGCGAGCACTTAAAAATATAAGCTCACCCGGTGACGACGGGAATAGGGAGGATATAGAGAGGAAGTCGGCAAGTTTCTTGTTGTGTGGCTCGGCGAGGTCTAATAGACTGCAAACGGGAGAGGCCTCTCTCTAACCTAACAACATATGGGGTCAAATATTGTAATGAGAAACTTGCACGAGCTTGAGTATACGTCCGCCTGCCTCTTGGGACGCTCCGTCTGGTCTGCTGCCGGGACCAGCTTCAGTCACACCTTCCTCCACTACGTTTCGCAAGCTAAAATCAAGTTTTCTTGTTGGGAGGCTTAGCGAGGTCCGATGTGACCACGAGCGGGAGATCTCTCTCTCTAAGCTAACAACATTTGGGGCCAAATGTTATGTGAAACTTGCAGGAGCCGGAGCATACGTCCACCTGCCGCTCGAGACGCTCTGTCTGGTCTGCAGCCGGGGTCAGCTTCAGTCAAGGCTTCCTCCACTAAGTTATTAAAGCACACACGACCGCAGGGTAGCTACCTGACTTCAGATATCCAGTCAGCTGCACGAAGATGGAGCCATTCTTCGCCCGTGAAGTCCGACCATCTGGTAGCTAGCGATCCGAGGCATCGATCAACAGGACGTTCGGAGAAAAGATCTCAGGATCTTCGTCCGCAGCAAGCGGCGAAAAAACAAGACTGCTGCTCCTCAAGCCTCGGGAACATACTTTTTGTCTTAGTTTGCGCAGCTATTAGCAGCATCCCAGCAAATGCAAGAGCGGACTCCAGTGGTGAGTGTCGGACGGTGCTTGGTCGGTCCGGCCAATTGTGCATGTGGAAGAAGCGATAAGTTTCTCTATGGGACACTTGGCCAGATCTGGGGTCAGATCTCCGTTTGGAGAACCTTCTCCATCCTGTTAACAGTCGGGTTGACTTTGTCCGTTGACCATATTGAGTCAGAACACGCATCGAAACATTCCTTCAACACTGCAGCTGGGGCTGACGGCAGTTATACCTTCTTCTGCTTACATGAATGTGCACAAAAGAGGATTAAGCCTAGAAGTTTCTAAGCGGGATACTCTGCGAGATGTGGGGACAGGTCGCGAGTGCAGAGTGTTTTTCTTCCCGTGTGCAGTCGGGGACGACTACTTTGTGTTGTAAGAGACTTCAATGAGGAGAGCATCCGTCCTATGTGACGAGTCGAGATGCTTCTTCTGCACTTCAGCTGGGGGTCGGCTGTGGTTATGGCTTTCTCTTCTTCCATGGATATGCACGATAAGGGATAGATGCCTACAAGTTACTAATGGAACGCTCTGGAGCAGACCACGAGCTGGAGATTTTTCTCCTTTCCATCAGCAGTCGAGGTCGACTGTTTTTGATTCAAGAAACTTTAGTGAGTTGGGATGCCTGGTCACGCTTGCGATTCGGGACGCTCCTTCCACACTGCAGCCGGATTCGGTGGCAGCTATGGCATCTTCCCTTGCTTCCTTAATGAATCACATTGACCGCAGGTTCAAGTCGATAGCTAGTCGTCTGAGGCTTTTTTATACGGTACATGTGTCGAGGATCTGGGGCCAGATCTCAGTCCTGTGAGCAGCTTATGGTAACAAGTGGATTATTATTGCTCAGCTAGCCTCGGTCACGGACCGGCTGCTTCAGATTGCTCTGCATATCGCAGCATTCCAGTAGTCGCTGGTACTACCGTTTAACAGACTCCGAGGGTGAGCTGTGGGGCGGTGCTGCATTGGTCAAGTCATCGTTCAGTCGGATGGAGTTGACCATATTTGCTGATGGACCATTGATCAGAGTGTGAGTCTCCATCCCTCACAGAAGGGCACTTTAAAGACTTGAAATTTTCAGTCTTAAAGCTCTTAGAATATTGTTCCATCTGAATATAAGTCTGCATTTAGATGAGCAGGCCGGGATGAAAATATGTCCCTACCTGCATCATTTCATATATTCTCGGAAATAATGAAATGTGCTAATTCATTTGAAAGAGCGAATCTGGATGCAATGTCCTAAGCAGATCACCTTACCATAGCTATGGCGCAACGTCTCAATGGAAAGGAATAAGAGGATGTGGTTCCTCGCTAAAAGAGTTCTTTCCAGGGCAGTCATGTATGCCACGTACAACTCCGCACGGACAGTGGAATTTGGAGTTGGTAAGATATGATGCTGCCCTTGCGTCGTCATCACTTATATATGACAAGGTGAAAAGCTCTCTCTGAGTCGCTCCAGTTACCGGAAATATACTATTTGACAGCAAGCTTATGTTGCTATATGAGCAGGCTACAAGAAAGCTTCCAGTGCTCTGCTGTTGAAGTCGATGTCTCATCAACACACTTCAGTAGACCGGGGTAAGTGAGGCCGTTCTGCTTCTATGAAAGCATCAAGGGAATGTCTCGCGAGGGGACAATAACCCTGTTATTAGCTCACCTGACTGAAAGTCAGTGTGAGCTTTTGCCATCACTTGACATCCGCCGTCCATCGTATGTTAGCTTTTACAAAACAATCTTCTCACAAACCAATGGCCCAAACTGAAACATATATGGGCCACATCATCTTGGGGGGTGGGGGTATTCTGTTTTAGATTTGTTCAAATGGGGTCTCCACTCTTTTTGTGTGTGGTCTTCTGCCCAAATATGATGAAATTCTTTAAAAATTTTCTCATGAACCACAAGTAGGAGTGCTTTGATATTTAGTATGAAACTTCCTTTGGTGTTCAAGATTAAAAGTGTTCAAAGAAAGTTGATAGGTCCATATTTGGGCTCTCCAGGGGATGGGCTCACTTTTGAGCTCCCCTGAAAATTTCTATTTCAAGAACCAATGGAGCGATTTGAACCAAATTTTATATGTGGCATTAGTTGACCCTAAATACTTCATTCATGCCCCCAGTTTTTTCGCGGTTCCCCATGGGAACCCCTGGAGATAAAAATAGAACAAAAATTAAAAGTTCAATATTTCCCAAACTACATGGACTAGAGATTTTGTGTTTGGTATGAAGCTTGCTTCTGAGCAGTTAAAACAATTGGACAAAAAAAATTGCTAGCGAACCTGTCGTGGTCTGTTTTTGGTGTTATGAAAATATGATGACTCAGCATTTTTAGCTCAACTTTGGCGAAGCCAAATTTGAGGTATTGTCATGGCCCATCATCCGTCCGTCCATCCGTCCGCCGCACTGTCAACACGGCTCGGGCTAGAGGCCGTATTTATGAACCGATCTTTACGAAACTTCTTGAGTACCTTTGTTATCACCGTGGGACGAAAACGAGTGTTTTTGGGTCCGGTCCAAAATTCAAGATGGCCGCTGGCCGCCATTTTTTACAAAATTAGGTGCAATCAGATTTTTGCGCATAACTTCCATATTTTTGTGTGAATGTTTAGTACCATGGTATACATCGCATAAAATACAGGTTTTTTTCTTGTGCATAAATTATGCCAATTAGACTAACTTTGATCTATTTAGTGTTAATTTCAGCACTGTAACTGCAAATGCCAATTCAGCTCGGGCTAGAGGCCGTATTTATGAACCAATCTTTACAAAACTTCTTGGATGTCTTTGTTATCACCGTGGGAGGAGAACAAGTGTTTTGGGGTCCGGTCCGAAATTAAAGATGTCCACTGGTGGCCATTTTGTACCGAAATTAGGTGCAATCAGTTTTTTGTACAAAACTTCTTTCTGAAAGATCTGATATGGATAAATTTTTGAACGATTATTTAGTAAAATGGATTACATCACATATATTACGTTTTTTTTTCTCATGCATATATTATGCGAATTAGAGAAACTTTGATTTATTCGGTGCTACTTATATGTGTTAGAGGCTAGAGGCTGTATTTATGAACCGATCTTCACGAAACTTCTTGGGTACCTTTGTTATCGAGTGTTTTTGGGTGCGGTCCAAAATTCAAGATGGCCACCAGTAGCCATTTTGTACCAAAATTAGTGCAATCAGTTTTTTAGCTCAACTTGACAAAGTCAAGCTGAGCTATTGCATCACTTCTCGTCCGTCGGCGTACGTACGTACACAATTTCCTTTGGCACACCTCACAGGTCGCATTTATGATCAGATAGCTTTGAAACTTGGTATGCTTGTTTGGGGTGACCTCTAGATGGGAGCTATCGATATATTTATAATTTTCCAATGACCCAGACTTAGCTGGTGCTAACTCTAAAATATCTAGGGCCAAATGCAAATTTTACCCCCCATTCCCCAAAATTTGCATCTAAAACCGAAAATTACATGTCCTATATGGTCCTCCATACTTTTACTCCACTGCGCATGCGCAGTGTCAAGGAGGTCTCGAAATTGGCGCAATTATCATTCCTTGTTTGGCCCTCAATAAAGTTACACTTCACTGTTATTTGTGCTTGTAAATCTCAGTTTTAAGGATGCCAGGCGCATAATTATGAGAGAAATGGTGGATATAAGAAGGAAATAGAAGGTGGAGAGGAAAAAACAGTGGAAACAAATGTTCAGGGCTGTAACTTATAATTATTTTACGAAATTATTCATGTTACCTATTTTCGAGGCATGACCTTGTTGAGGCCATTCTTGCTATGAATGTTCCATTGTTTAATCAGTGTTTCCTCTCTCCCTTTCCTTTATTCCCCCCTAGCTATTCTCCCATGCTTTTGGCTTATTTTTTGTAATGTTTATTACTAAAATTTCTTGGGAGTTTTGGCTTGGAAACAGAATTATTTTCTGTTTTTTTTTCCCATGTTTATGTCCTCACCCTTGGGTGGTTAGGCATTTTGGTCTGCATCTACCATCTGATGTTCTCCAGTTTCTTCTCTGGAAGTCTCTGTTTTGCATCAGATAGTGTTTAAATTGGTAACTGATTTCGGGCCATGTTTATTAGTGCCTGGAGTCATGTTTCCGGTTTGTTAGCTCCGCTGACAAAGTCAGCAGAGCTTTTCTTATACTGATTCGTCCGTCGTCTGTCTGTCCGTCCGTCCATCGTCAACATTTTATTTGTCCGAGCCATAATTTCTAAACCGCTGAATATTTTTCCACCAAACTTCATAACAATATGTATTATCAATAGACGGTGTGTCATCAATTATTCTGCGGTCTGTAAATCCACAGGGTCAAGGTCACAGGTCACAGGATCAGGAAAATCTTAAGATATTTTTGATATTTGTCCAAGCCATAATTTCTGAACCGCTGAATATTTTTCGGCTAAAGTTTGTAACAATATTAGTATTAGAAAACATGCCCATGCGATCAGTGGCCCTCAGCGGAGCTCTCTAGGCGTGACAGGCCTCTTGTTTACACTTTTTGTTTATGTTGACAACGGTTACTTCTTATAGTGATTACTTGTCCTCTGCTTAGTTCAGTTCATAGCAAGATACATTAATATTGTCCGTAAGTGTTACATCAATTTTTTTAAATGATTTTAAAATTTTTGTCAACACTTAGGCTTTTTTGGGATCCGTTTGGGCTCATTGTTCCCATTGGGAACTTGGGCTCTTCTGAAAATTTTTTCAAAAATTTTGTTTTTGGAAATTATTTTCTTTTGAAATGTTATAATGGATTATAATATATTATGTGTATTTATTTCAAGGGTTAGTGCGAGTAATATGACTGTGTATATTTTTTCATGTTGAAAAAATATTCTTCAATTGTAATGCGAGGATATTTTTCTCAAATTCACAGGTTCATTGTGTTTCTTATAGTCAATGTAGTCGCACTAATTCTTGCTCTGTGTGTGTTGATTGATATGACAACGTTGGAGACGTGTGTCACGGTATTTTTTTAGCGGTGAGGGGTCCATTACGGTCCTCTCTCCGAAGGGTCACTCTATATTATCAGTTTCTTTTTCAGAATTCAGAGTGATGTTTCCGTGATGTCTTCAACAAGTGTGTCTCCGTCGTTGCAATATTAGGGCTAGCAGAAAGTGCTCAAGGTATTAAGACAATTGCTGGGAGTTCGCTAGTTCGATCGAAGGCATTGTCGCCCGCTAGTCCGCCCAGTGTCGCGACCATTCACCAGGAAAGAGTGGCTCAGCACCCGGGTTTGTCCGTTGCGGTCCAGGGAAGCAGATTGGGTGATGCAAGCACTATAAAACATCAGATGTGCGCACCTAGCAACGACGGATCCGAGGATAGTACGGAGGAAGCCTTCAGTCCGGTAGCTAGCTCGTCCAGGTCCACCCGGACCGCGAGCGAGGGAGGCCCCCCTCTCTCTTGCATCAACATCTGCGCCACGATGTTGTTGTATGTTTGTTCGCTTAGTCGGAGCTTACGTCCACTCCTGCTCGGGACGCTCCATCGTATGACAGTCCGACGCGGCTGTTATATTGGCTTCCTCGTCCTCATCAACACACACGACCACACCTTGGCTATGTGACCACAGATTTCCAGGGGTCGTTCGCATATTATATAAATGCAGGATTGAACGTCCCTGGTGCTCCTGCTTCGCTGACCAAGGAATACACGTCGACCAGGTCACTCCATCTGCTAGCCAAGGATACGAGACCTTTCCTGTTGGGACGTTCGCATATTATATAAATGCAGGAATGAACGTTCCGGGAGCTTCCAGCGGATAATTCACGTAGGACCGCGGCTCCACATGTCTCATAGAGTAACAGGGTGTTGTTACCGTGATGTCTTCGTAAAGTGTGCTTCAGTCGTCACAGTCAAATGAAGAGTTAGTGGCAAAAGTGCTCATGTAGATGTGTCAATTGCCTGGAGTTCCCTGGTAGGATCGATGGCTTTGACACCCGCTAGCTCGCCCGGTGTCGCGACCATTCACCGAATGGCTCAGCAACCGGGTTCGTTGTGGTCCAGAAAGGAAATTTGGGTGATGCGAGCACTATAAAATACAATGTGCACACCCAGTGACGACGGATACGAGGATGGTACGGAGGAAGCCTATTGGTCCGGTTCCTAGTTCGTCCAGGTCCATCCGGGCTGCGAGCGAGAGAGGCCCCTCTCTCGTACTACAACATCTGGGCACAGATGTTCTGGTACAATACGTTCCTCATTCGGGGCATACGTCCACCGCTCGGGACGCTCCGTTATATAGACAGTCCAGAGAGACTGCTCTTTCGGCTTCCTCATCCTCACGGCATCACACGCGACCGCACCTTGGCTACGTGACCAGTCATATTCAACCTACATCGCTGACCAGGGATTCTACGGCGACCAGGTCACGCCATCTGGTAGCCAAGAATACGAGGCCTTCATACTCCGGATGTTCGCATATAAGAAATATGAAGGAATCAATGTCCAAGGAGCTTTTAGCGCCTAAATTCTGTAAGACCTCAGCTCCATAGGTCTTCGTTACAGACTAGCACAAATTATCACTGCATCCCAGCACCCGACAGTAACTCTGTCAGATTAAGAATTATCCGAGGAAGCTGGGTTGGTACATTACGCTGCAGGTTCAGGCACGGACAACCAAGAATTACAAGTGGTCCGACAGGATGGCGAAAGGGATACGGATGAGTTGTATTTTCCTTTCGGAACAACATAATTGCCATAGAGTGCATCCGGCATTATCTTCTGACGTTCCTCTGGACCAAAATTGCTGCGTTGCCGGATAAGAGACTGATAGTGCCACTGGACTCAGAATTCTTATCAGTTTAGGGACATCATCCCTCTGTTTCCGACATAGTCCAGATATGTATCACGGACATTTGATCTGTTGAATGACGCTATATTTATATAACTTGCTACCTAAATGGGCAGGTCAGGTTTCTTATCGGCAAATGCTCTACATCTGTCTTTCATCAATTTAAGGAATATTTTGATACAGCAGGACAGAGCATTCTGAGAGTTCTCTGCATCTAGACGACCAGGCCAGGACCTAGTATTGTTTATACCGCCGTCAATGTCAATTCCAACTATGATGTTGGAAACGACAATATCGTCTAGCAGGGTTAGCTTAGACGCATCATCGTACGCAGATCACCTTACCAGAGCGTTTTCATTATGTCTCAAAGGAAAAAGAATTCTAGGATGTACAACTTCCTTAAGAGTTCTTTCAAGGGCCTCACGTAAAACGCCACCCTTTTTGTGGCAATATGGAGGTGGTTAGACATGACGCGGCCCTGGCTACATCCACACGTGGATAGTAAGGTGAAAAACTCTCTTCGAGTCGCTCAGGTCTCCGGAGAGTTTCTCTTCGACGGCAAGCTTTCTGCAATCTATTATCTGATAACTAAGAAAGCTTCAAACTCTCTGCTATTCAAATCCGCTTCCATATAGTCGGATTCAGCGGAGAAAAGTAGGACAGGTACTTCTGGGACGAATACGTCCAAGGGAAGTTCCTATAGAGGTTCCTATGCGTCCTCTAGGTCTTACTCTAGAGACCGTCAGGGTAGCGACTCAGGTAGGGGCCGTAATTCTGGCCGAGACATCCGGTCAGATGCCCCAAGGTCGACGGGGCAAGGTGCGGGCCGTGGATGACATGGCTTCTCCTTCTGCAAGCCTCGCAGGACCAGGAGGTAATGGTATTAACCTCTATCGTGTACTAGTGAACGGAAGACTGTCAAGTTTCTCAATTAATTGGGAGTAGATTACGGACGTCCCTTGGATTCGAGTGGTGATTGTCCTTCAAACGAAAACCTCCGTTAACTTGAAGTCCAAGATGGACTCAGCTTCCGTCAAGTCCACAGGAAAGAGGCTCGCTTACATCAGAAGTCCAGTCTCTTCTGGATTGATCGCGATAGAGATCGTAGAAATCCAGGAAATTCCAGGTTTCTACAACCATCCTTTTCTGGTTCCAAAACCAGACAACTCGTTCCGTCCACTCATTTTTCTGAGCTGGATAAACAAGCTGATCGTGGCTCCAAGTTTATATAGGGAGTCCATCCGATCGGTCAGAGCGAGTATTCGGGTGTACGACTATGCTACATGCATATATCTCAAGATGCATACTTTCATGTCATGGTACATCAGGCATTCAGAAAGTATCTTCGCTTCTTCATCATAGGAGTCGTGTATCAGTTCCGAGCAATGTGCTTCGGTCTGAATCTAACCCCCTGGGCTTTCCCTGGAATAACGAACTCGGTAATGACTCATTTCCGAGCTCATTCGTCTGCGATAACGTTGGCCTACCTGGACGACAGTTTTTAGAGGTAACGCTTCAGAACGATTTGCCGAATCTGCTTCTATTGCTCCGACGTCTCGGTTTCATAAGTAAATGAGGAGAAGTCGGATCTGGTATCATCCAAGTCATTCACCCACTGGGGGATGAGCTTCGAAATGTACAACATTCTTGTTTGTCTGCAGTTACCCAGAGCGAAATTAATCAGTTGTTTTGCTCACTATTGTCTTCGCTCAGACAAGGTCTCAGCGAGAGATCTCATGAGACTGATATGTTTGTGCGGAGCTGCCGAGATTTTATTCCGAACGGGCGGTTACGCACTTGTCCTCTCCAATTTCTTCTGATCCAGAATTGGAGGGTGAAGATTTTTTCGCTCAATATGGACATCTTCTTGTCAATCAAGTGAATAAGAGATTCAGACTTGTGCAAGTTTTCAGGGGTTAACTCAGGGAGTTCCACTGCAATTGCCGGATCCGAGTTTTATAGTTTTGACGAATGCCAGTCAAAAAGGTTGGGTCGTATCAGTGAGCCCAACGGATTTGAAGGGCCAGGGTCTTTGGGATCCGTAGTTCCTAATCAAGCACTTTAACATCAAGAATGATGTCATTTTGGCTTGCGCTACGTTATTGGATGAACGTTATTCAGAATGCTCATGTGCTAATTCTGTCCGACAATTCGACGGTATTAGCGTATTTTTGGAACTAGGGAGACGCTCATTCCATTCTGTTATTCATGTTAACGGAAGGAATCTTTCTGTTTGTATTAGAACATCAAGTTCTCCTATCGGTCTGTCATATTCCGGGTCGTCTGAACGTATTAGCGGACTCCCTTCATGGAGGGGCCACTTGTTGACTCCAGAATGGACTTTCAGCTATCGAGTATTCAATCAGATTTGCTACCAAGGAGAGCGGCATATGATCGACTTTTTCATGACGCATCTCAACAATCAGTTGCAGACGTATGTGTAACAATGTTTGAATCTTCGAGCATTTGCAGTAGACACTCTATCGATCTCGTGAGACGGAATAATAGGATATGCGTATCTTCCAGCCCCGTTGATTCAGCAGATATTGCTCAAGTTATATATCTCAATGCAAAATTCTGTTTGTAGCATTTCTAGCTCCACAAAGATCGTGGATGAATCTACTCAAGCGTCTGTTGTGGGACATGCCATGGAAGCTTCCTCCACATTTCGGTCCATTCTATGGTCAGATGGATTCAATTTACTATCAGTACTGCTTATGATAATATCTTCAATCAGCAGTCTGTGCTTTAGTTTTAAGCTCATGAAGTAAGAGTTCTTTCTACATCAGGGGCTTACGCTAATAATGTTGCTATTGCAGATCTAATGAGGGCTGCATATTGTTCTTAGCCCTCCACTTTCTCGAATCTGTATCTGAGAAATGTGGAGTCCTTTTCTGCAGATCTGCATTGTTTAGGTCCGTTATTTTTCACTCAGAATGTCATCCATTAAACAGTGGCTTTCGGTTCCGGCAGTGACCCTGTCCTGCTGCCCTCTTCGCTGTGGAGGATTTGATCCATGCCAAGGGGAAGGGTGGTGGGGGCGGGTGTTCCCTTAGGTCACCTGCTTTATAGTGTAAAGCAAGGGAATACCTCCCTTGGAGGCAGTTATTCCGAGTCGGTTCCGGGATGGTTTTAAAGTAAAGCAAATGTTTACTCATCTATGTAATATTTTTTAAGGGTTGCTCGGTGTGAGACATTTGTATATATCACGTATTAATCGGGCGTTAATATACATTCCTCGGACACTTTTATATGAGTATATAGAGTCTCATTTTGCTGGACTTCCTTATTTATTGGCTTTCCTTTAAAAAATATTAGTATAAAGGGTTATACTGGATGTTAATAGAGATCATTGATGTTATTGCGCTCAATTACAGAATGGTGTTGTGTCTTTCTTTTTGATACAAATAAGAAAGATACATGTAAAGCCTATCTCTCATTTTCTCCTTCAGGGGATAGTTCTGTAAAATGTAATTGAGTCTGTTGGATTTACTTTTATGTCCTAGGCCCTCCAACCTTTTTACTATTCAGCTAAGTCTGGGTCATTGGTAGTGTATAAAAATGTTAAAAAATTTATAGTAATTTATATATTTTTTTATACTTACCAATGACCCAGACGGGGATGGCCCTCCCATGAGTTGAGAACTCATACCTCCCCGCTGAGTACATAATGCTTTTCCAGGCACTGGTTGTAAGAATGATAATTGCGCCAATTTCGAGACTTCCTTGACACTGCGCATTCGCAGTGGAGTAAAAGTATGGAGGACCACATAGGACATGTCATTTTCGGTTTTAGATGCAAATTTGGGGGATTGGGGGGTAAAATTTGCATTTGGCCCTAGATATTTTAGAGTTAGCACCAGCTAAGTCTGGGTCATTGGTAAGTATAAAAAAGATATAAATTACTATAAATTTTTTAACTTTCTTCCATTTCTGTCCGTCAAAAAATGTTGCCGCCGGCAACGATCTTTGAACTCAGTTTAGTCAGGCATCAATATATTCCTTTGGCATGCCCTACAGGGCATCAGATCAGATCGGTTTGAAACTTTGTATGCTTGTTTGGGGTTACCTCTAGATGGGAGCTATCGATTTTCTTCAATTTCCGTCAAAAAATGTTGCCACTGGTAATGACCTTCGATGAACTTAGTGAAAACTTAGTGCAGTTAAGCATCAATATTTCCCTTTGACACACCCTGCAGGGCACATTTATGATTGGATCGCTTGCAAACTTGGTGTGCTTGTGTGGGGTGATATCTATATGGGAGCTGTCGATTTTCTTCCATTTCTGTCAAAAAATATTGCTGATGACCCTTGAACTAAATTTAGTCAGACCTCAATATTTCCCTTTAACACACCCTTATGATTGGATCACTTTGAAACTTGGTATGTGTGTCCGGGGTGACCTCTAGATGTGAGCTATTGCTGTTTTTTTCATTTCCATAAAAAAATATTTTCGTTATCACCAGCCTTTGAACTTACTGCATTTGTGCATCAACTTATCCCTTTTGCACTCTCTGCAGGGTATATTTATGAATTTCCATAACCCTCCCCCCCAAAAAAACAAAAAAACATTGCCACAAGCAATGACCTTCTACTTAGTGCATTTGTGCATTAACATCTTCCTTTGGCATGCCTCAGAGGGCACATTCATTATCAGGTTGTTTTGAAACTTTGTATGCTTATGCAGGGTGACAAAGATAGGAGCTATTGATTTTTTCATTTCCATCAAAAACTGTTGCTGTTAGCAACGATCTTTGAATTTATTGCATTTGTGCATCAGCATTCTTTGACATGGCCTACAAGCCACATTTATCATAGGATTGTTTTTGAACTTGGTGTGCTCATTAGGCAAGACCTTTAGATAAGAGCTATTGATTAGCATTCATTTCTGTGAAAAAAGTTTTATCCCATGGCCTTTATAATGCTTCCATATGGTGCTTATTATCATTCTACCACTATTTAACCCTCACCCAGTGTGTTTGAAACGTTTCTCTTAACATTACTTAGTTGCGTTTAGTTTTCTGTTTAGCTCGGAATTTCATGTTTAACTTAGTGTTTAGCTCACCTGCTGTGTTCCTTCTCTTCCCATGGTGCTTATATTCATCATACATCTTCTTCATTATCATTCTACCATGGTTTAACCCCTGTCCAGTGAATTTCTTAAAATTTTTCTTCCAAGTTTGAATGTTTAGTTTTCTGTTTAGTTCACACTTCGACATTTTCAGCGAGTTAAATTTTCTGTTTACATCAACTGCTGACACCCTTTTCATCCCATGGCCTTTATAATGCTTATTTTATTCTACCACTATTTTACCCTCACCCAGTGTATTTTAAACCTTTATCTTACCATTTTCAGTTACGTTTACTTCTCTGTTTAGCTCAGAATTTCATGTTCGACTTACTGTTTAGGTCAGCTGCTGTGTTCCTTCTCTTCCCATGGTGCTTATATTCCTCATATATATCTTCATTATCATTGTACCATGGTTTCACCCTTGTCCACTGAATTTCAATTCAAATTTCTCTTCAACTTTTGAACGTTGAGTTTTCTGTTTAGTTCACACTTAGACATTTTCAGTGTGTTAACGTTTCTATTCAGGGTTGCTGCTGACACCCTTTTCATCCCATGGCCTTTATATTGCTTCTATATGGTGTTTATTATCATTCTACTACTATTTAACCCTCACCCTATGTGTTTTAAACCATTCTCTTTAACGTTTTTATTTATTTTTTACTTAGTTTAGTTTTCTGTTTAGCTCAGAATTTCTAACTTAGTGTTTATGTAAGTTTCTGTGTTTTACTTTTAAGAGGTTGTGTTTAGGTCAGTTTGTCACATGTTATGAACCTGTTTGATACAGTTCTTGTGATTGCCAAATTTACTATCAAAGGGAAATGTTGGTGAGCTATAGGGTGTTGGCGTCCTTCTTGTTATATTTGGTATACAACATCTCTAGCCATAGGGGATCAGACTTAAGTTTGTTCAAATTAAGTAACCTGGGTTAATATTTGGGCTTCCTATAGGAGCCCAAATTTTAACCTTGTGCAATATGAGGAAATTTCTTTAAAAAAAATCTTCAGTTCCACCAATGAGAATGCTTTAATATGTGGTGTACAACATTGGGGTGTCAGATTAATGTTTGTTCAAATCGGGTTCCTGGGTTAATATTTGGGCTCCCAATGGTAGGTAGTCTGAACTTTTACTTAGAGCTATATGAGGGAATTTTAATGAATCATATTCAGATCCACCAGTCACAATCCTTTCATATCTGGTATATAACATCTCTGGGGGTATCAGCTTCAAGTTTGTTCAATTTTGAGTCGTGGGGTGGGGGGGGGGGGGGGGTGGGTAGGTTGTTCAAATCCATTCCTTAATGTTTTACTATAAAATTTGCCTTTCAAATTGCAGTGACATAATCCTTGGAAGTTGTGCAGTGCTTGACTCCAGCTGATAGAATTGGAAGCACTCCGGAAGACCAATGATAATAATCATCTGACATGGACACTAGAGTTATGAATAAATTCAGGACTTCTTTCCTCAAGTATTGATGAACCATGACTAACTGAATGTGACCCCAAATACTTCTTTGAACCACTTCGTCAGGTGAGCAATTAAGGCCTCTTGGGGCCTCCTGTGTAGTGTTCAACCAATGATCGGAACCAGCCACCACAATCAGTCGATTGTGGGCAATCGGTTGAAAGCGGCAACGGCTTCTGGAACATTGGTTCAACCGATTGTTGCAAGCATTTTGTGAAACCGCATTTTATTATCTGCATTTGTTCAATTGTTAATGTAAAATGATGTTAATGATATTGATACCATTCAATAAAGTTGAAAAATCTCCATAATGTGTATTCTTAATCTCTCTTAGGCTTGCCGTGATTATGCAAAAAGTCAACTAATCATCGGTCGTGCCGATTGATCGACTTTAAATTTGAAAGTCGACTTTTTCAACTTTTTTTCTACCCCCACATGCATAACGACACCACTGCCTTGCCAGAACGTGATCACGCTGTATATACATGATGAGAACTTTTCTGGATGTATAAACGACAGTGGTAGACCATATGGAGGTAAAGAAGGGCGGCTTCAATACCCGACTATGGAATTTCATAATCGTGGCAAGCCTAATCTCTCTAGATGCCTCTTTACGGGACATGCAAGTTAAATGACATGGAAAGCTTACAATTGAGCGTACTTGCGGCAATCGCCAGTTCATGCCGGAAAAGTGAAGGTTGCACTCCATTGACTCCAGTCGCAGTAAAAATTTCCATTTGTGCGCACTTGGGTGGTAAGCGTGGCTCTGAGAGCCATGTTTACCACCAAAGGGTGTGCAACTGATAATTTTTCTGGACATGAGTCATCGGAGTTTAACACTGTGAAATATGTTCTGTAGCGGTCGAGGTATAAAGGCCATTTACCACCCTGCCCGGTTGGCCTGCATCTGTTAGTCTCGTGGCAAATCAGTCGCTTTGTGTGCTAGAGGTTCAGACCCCAGCTCCTGCACTTATCTCTCGTCCTGTTACATTTGGGGGCTTGTCTGATCCTCAGGAGTTGGTGGCGTTGTGGTGAAGCATGGTGGATGTTGCAACCACTCTGAGGTGGAATCTGGGGTGAGATTCACACATGGTAAAACTAAAAAAGAAGGTATAGGTTGAACACTACTCCTGTGTTTTACATAACCCATAAATTAGTGATGAATTTAGATGAACATAATATTTGTATCTTAACTTTCTAACAATGTGTTATCCACACATGACATGAGTTGCTCTTGCGGGATATGTGCATGCACACACTGGAGAATCCATAAAGAGAAAGAGAAGCCTGCATAACACTAATCTATTCAGACATTAATAATGACCGTTTGTGTGAACATTAATAACTAACATAAACAATCATTATGTACAACAAAGGCACTGACATCCAAGAAACTTTGGGATACATTTAACTCTCAACCTACTGAGTATTTTCTAGATGTTTTCATAAAATCTAGTCATGGCTGCTGTAAAGCAGCCATGACTAGGTTTGATGCAAAATGAATCTAAATGTAACACAACAAACCATTGGTGAAAATATCCATTCAATTTACATGGGGCAAATACGATTAAATGTGCCCAATTCATACTTATTTCAGTGATAAGAGAAGCCCTGCACTGGGCGGGAATATCTGCCAGCAGCATGCAAAGAGTTAAATCAGAACTTGTCTATAGCATCGAGAGGAATGTTGGATCACAACAAGTGAAATCAAATAGCATCTCATGGATCAACAACAAAATAAAAAAACTCCTCCAGAAAAAACAAATACTAGAGCAAAGAAAAGTAACAACTGGAAAAACTACGCAAAGAGCATCAGAAAATTTGTAAAAACAGAATCAGCTATTCAATTTTCAAAGGACTTGAACCAAAAAAATACCAAACCTATCTGGAAATACGTGAAATCAAGGAAACAAGATAATATTGGATTTGCACTTGGAGTAAAACCACTGAAGGCAAGTGTAGCACTAATCAGTGATAGCAAAACTTAGGTTGCTTGAATTACTAGTCCAACAGTTCCAGTCTATTCATCTAAGAAAAAGCCTAAAAAATGCCAACAACTCCAAAATTCATACAGAAGATATTGCAAACATTAAGATTGACACCAATAGCACAGAAATACTACTAAAAAAATTAAATCAAAGGCACCAGATCCAGATAACATCCCAGATATGGTTCTCAAAGAATACTCGAAACAACTGGCATCTGGCAATCTTCCAACTCTCATACTCGAAACAACTGGCATCTGGCAATCTTCCAACTTTCATAAGATACTGGCCACTTTCCACATGTGGGCAATATTTCCCAAACACTAATTATAGGAATAATAATAATGAAAAATTTGTTGTACCCGGTGCTTTATTAATTAAAATTTTGATGACGATGATTTTTATTACCTGGGAAATGCATGTGTGTACATGACTGCCCACGCATGGATTACGACCTGTTCACAGCGCTGTACTGTAGAATAAAAGGAGACAAACATCTCCTAGAACACTACCGACCAGGTATCACTTACCTCTGCTCTGTGAGCTCCTAGAACAGACACATTTTTGAAACACTTAGAAACACATACGATACAGTACCAACAAACCTAACAGGCTATTCGAGTGAGACCCAGCTGCTAACAACTACTCAAAACCTACTAAAATCCTTGGACAAATTGCCATGACCCTTTTAGATTTTGCAAAGGTGTTTGACACAGTGTCGCACCAAAAACTTCTCCATAAATAGTTCTGTTAGGGAATAAGGGGGACACAGCTTGTTACCAAAAGAACAACGTTGGAAAATCATCGGAAGTGACAGTGTACTCTGGAGTACCCCAAGGAATGGTATTGGGACCGATATTATTCCTATTCCACATCAATGACTTCCCAGGCCGACTGTAAGCTCAACAGTCTGACTCTTTGCCAATGACTGCCTGTTGTATAGAGAAATCAACAACTTTGCAGACCACACAAAATTATAAAAAGTCCTATGCAACCTTGAAGACTGGGCCTTTGACTGGGGCATGAAATTCAATGCAACAAAATGCTATATCCTAGCAATCAAAATGAAAAGTCAATCGTTCTATACCTTAAAAATCATATTTTACAGGAAGTACATTGATATCCATATCTAGGTCTACATTTGTCCAACTACCTGAAATGGGGAAATCATATTGGAAATGTAGCAAAGAAAGCCAATTCCACTCTTGGCTTCCTCAGATGAATCCTAAATCCTGCCCCAGGGAATGTTAATATATAGCCCTCCTACGTTCTGTACTCGAATATGGAGTTATCATATGGGAACCCTTCACTAAGAACGATATCAACAAACTGGAAAAATTCAAAAACTTGCAGCATGATTCATCATAAATCTTTATTGATCTAAAGAAGAAGGCAGTGTAACAGCAACCCTGAAAGACTTGAAAATATCGGCACTTGAAGTCCGAAGAAAACAACTAATAACTGACATTCCTGTACAAAATGGTTGAACAGCAGGTAGCAGCTCTTCCCATAAATGACTATCTGACCCCTAACAAACGTAAATATCAAGGATACACGGGCCAAAACACCATAGAAAACCTGGTAAGAACACCAGAACCTTCTAATACCAAGCAGTACCAATGAGCAGTATATACATTGCTTCTTTGTAGAAGGCACTGTCGACTGGAATAAGCTCAGTCATGCGAAGATGTATGCAGCCTCTGTAGACCAATTCAAAGCTTCAGTTGAACGAGAAACCCATTCCGTGGTATAAAAGTCAAAAAAGGATTCTACAACATACCCAGACACAGATACCACCGGGCATATATATATTAACACTGAAAATACAATAACTGATAAAAAGAACCGAACAGTGGAGAAGAAAACACAGGATGCAAAGTGCCCACATTCCCCCAAAATGTATTAATATTCATGCCAAATGAAACTAAAAACTACAGTAATAAATTGTGGGATATTGTTTTTGAAGATAGGGTCATGGCACTTCATTGTTTTCTCTTGTGTATGAGCTGTCTGTTGTGAACATAATGTATAGAACAAAATGTAGAACAAATCTGAAACAGACTAGGGGCACAACAGGAAGTGGTCAGTCTACTGACCATGTGCTCAGTTCAGTTGGAAATGTGTTGAATGGCAGTTGTGCCAGTTGGAGAACTCAACAAATATAATTTATGAGCTGTCTGTTGTGAACATATAGCATATTAACTCTTTACCTAACATAACAGGGAAAACCGGCCAGCGCTATCTGCAAAAGTCTCCATTCAAATTTTATTATGTTTTCAAGTTTTGTCTCAAAAACATGGCTTATGACCTCTCATTGGGATGAGCTCGTCCCAATGAGGGGTCATAAGCTATGTTTTTTAGACAAAAATTGAACATTTTTTGTAATTTAAAAATTTATTTTGCAAGTATAGTCTTTCAACCGCATTGGGTAAAGGGTTAAAAATGACCATTTCCGGCTATTGATACACACACGTGAACAAGTATGTCAGCACTTAACTTGCCTGCTTTACTCTGTCTCTCATATAATTGATGTGAGTCAGTGAGACAACATGGGCCTGTTTTGGAGCAAGTTTGTTTCTTTGTTAACCGAAATAATACAATAGTGTAAAAGTAACGGTTAATCGATCAATTACTTTTTTGATCGATCTAGACTTTGATCATTGGTTAATCGATTAATCGGTTAACCATTTCAGCTCTAAATAGAAGCTGCTCTTAATATTCCAGTAGCTGATTTGAACCAGGACACAGGTTTGACTACTTTGTTGAACACTTTGAATGAAGTATTCAAAAAAGGCTTGATTGATTCTGCTTTTGAAAGTTACAGGGGACGTTCCATCGTGGTATGCGCTCGCATGCATACATTGGATAAACGCATCAAGGGAGGTGACAATGTTGAACGTTAAATTCTGAGCACGTGTCTGGGAAACCCACGCGACAAGTATGTTTTGTTTTTCACAGTAATCCGCCATTTAAAAAAACAAAGACTATTTTTTCTTTGATTTTATTCATGATTTTGTTGTTAGGTAATTAATACACCCAAACATGTGCAGATACGAAGCCGCTTGTGAAGTACCCAAGTTGCTCATTTTGACGTTTGTAGGCGTGTCAAGATTGTCATTCTGAGAATTTCTGACAGAACAAACCAACCCACTTTTGTAACCGTGCTGTAAAATTGGACAAGAGTTGTCATACATCATACGAAAATTTCTTGTAACGTGTGATCATTCTTCTAATGCGACAGTGACTCCTGTTAGACAGTCTTTGTTTCTATGGAGTCTGAATACATGAATACTGACGACAGACTTATCAGTTGACGTTACAGATTTAGTTTTATGTCGTTAACAGTGCAAACTGAACAGTGTAAACGCAAGTTTCTGACATTCTGTAGTGAAAACTGAAACCGTACTGATTTAACAATTACACGGTTTCAGTTTTAGAGCCAAACTGTAACCGACTCACAAAACCGGTTAAACACACAACTCTAATGCTTGGGAGGTGCAAACCCTCTCTAAAATAGGCAACATGGCTTATTAACGTTCACCCCCCTTGTCTTGAGTTGATGTTGTGGTCATGATTAGGCATTGTGCAAAAAATATGTGACCTTCAACACGAATAAATAAATAAATAAATAAATAAATAAATAGTACATTCTACAAAATCAGTGTCTGAGAAAAGACTCTGTATAGAAATTGGTAATGTAAAAGAATTGATTCATTCAAAGAAAATAACTTAGTTATGTGGCTAGACACTAAAATGCAACCAGCAGACTGCCTTACAAAGAGTGGAGCCTCCAGCTTGTTTATACTCCGAGCACTGGAGTTAAAGAAAATGAATGTTTAACCCTTTACCCAATGAATCTGCCGCATCCGCCCGCGTAATATGCAAATTCAGTAGTTGAAAAAATATTATTTTTCAAATAATTTCTGCAAAACCATATTTGACCCCTCGTTGAAGCGAGCTTGTTCCAACGAGAGGTCACATGATATGATTTTGTTGAAATTTTTTGAAAAATTTGAAAAAATTATATTCAAATAATAAATTTTGATATCCACTGCATTGGGTAAAGGGTTAAACGCATTGATGAATCCTCAGTGTATATGGTGTGCGAAGTAAATAACAGATATTTTTGATGTACGTAAATTGTCCATTGCTGATAAAGGATTGTGAACATAATATATAGAACTAAATATAGAACAAATCTGAAACAGACTATAGTCACAACAGGAAGTGGTCAGAACACTGACCATGTGCTCAGTTCAGATGGAAATTGTGTTGAATGGCAGTTGTGCCAGTTGGAGAACTTGACAAATAAAGTTTATTCTTAGGTAAGCTACCTTTTCAGAAAGAGAGGCTCAATATACACAGAATGTAACTTGCAATTGCAAGTGTACCAAATAGCTGCACATTTGGGACTAGTTTTGTTGCAGTATAAAGTATTTGTAGCGGTCAAGGTTTCAAGGCTATTTATCAACCAGCCTGGTTGGTCTGGGTCTCGTAGTCTCGTGGTAAATCGGTCGCTTTGTTTGCTAGAGGTAGACGGTTCAAACCCCTCATCCCTCCCTTATCTCGTTAATCCTTTACAATAGCAGGTTTTCTTTTTTTTTTGCAAAATTAGGGGTAAACATGAAGAATAGCGGACCCAACAAATTATGCAAAAATTACCAACTTTTCATGGTTTCCCTACATTCTTTAGTGTTTTTTCTTTATATATTCATAAATTTGGGGGAATAAAAATCACTTTTTAGCTTGTTTTTACCAGTTTTTAACTTCCGTAACGAAGCAATTCAACTTGCGCGTCGACCATCTTTTCTATCCGAAAGTGTGTGTTCGATTTTGAAGCACACTTGTTCTGCACCGCTACCACAAGGAGAAGTTGGTAAGTACAGCGGTTTTTACGTAATTTTAAGTTATTATGTAATAAATAGCACCGCACTCAACGGGTTAGGGTCAGTCCTACACTGACCCTAATCAGTCGAACACTGTGCAATTTCCTGAACTGATGTGATACTGAATTCTCCACAAATGGGAGGAGACGCCCACCCGTGACATCACATGTTTGACAGGTTCCGCTGAAATACTGAATTCTCCACAAATGGGAAGAGATGCCCACTGTGACGTCACATGTTTGACAGGTTCCGCTGAAAGAACGTCGCTGTTGATAAACACGATCAGACGACTTTTTCGTACCTCTCTTATGGGAAGGAAAAACTTGGTAAATAATGTCTAAATGTTTTAAAAACTCCGGGTTTTTGGTATATATGTGAAGAAAAAACACTAAAGAATGTAGGGAAACTGGCGAAGCCCTCCACGTTGTGATTGATTTTTTTGGCCTTGATCGAGACTCCACCACACTCCACTTTCTACTGTAACTGGAATAAAACTGGAAAATGGTCCAAGTTCCTTGGAGTCTGAATTCTGTGGTGCATGGGTAAAACACTCAACACAAGACTGTTTGTACAGTGGGATGTATAAGCTAACCTTACACGCTTTTATTACATTAAAACTTTCAATATAAATACAGTGTCCTACACTGGAGTCCCTCTGAAAGATGTCATCAACTCAAGTATGAACAGAATAAATTCTAAGAAAAACATTTCTGATAGTCCGTCCTGGAAATAATAGCCCACTGTAGGTTTCTAGATGTGAACAGTTTGAGTTTTCAGAGGAGACTGCTGACAAAATGGCCGATTGGGGATTATATATTATTGATCACGTGGTTTATTTTCCTATTAAGTTGAGGAAAACTTTCCTTAAGAGTTCTGATGCCATCTTTGTTGACGTTCTTCTTCAGTATCAGGGAGTTAAACTTTCATGTACTTTCATACCAAGTATTGGGTGGACAATATCACTTGGCAGAAAACTATCAAATATTGCACTCTTCTGACCAGAGATTGAGTTCCTTTGTTAAGTGCTTTGACTCCCATATATTCTAGTTTTAATAAGAGTGCCATTCATTATAATTGGTTTTGGATAGGTTTTATATCTTTAATAGCTTTAATATCACATACCTATACTTCTGGTAAGTGGAAAGCCATTTGTTGTTATTGGTTTTAGATATGTTTTATACCTTTAATTTCAATAATGTCACAAGCCTCTATAAAACAGTCAGATCAGAATTGTTTTATGACCTTAATCTCTAATACTTCTCTGGAGTAATGAGATAATTAGTTATACCTATTCTTATACAAATGGAAATATTTTTACCTTTCTAATCTTTCACCATTGTGGGGGACCACTCCTTCCTACACACCTGGCCATTGGGATAATTACCCCGGGAAGTAAGCAGCGCTTGTTTACTGTGGTAAACCAGTTCCGCTTTCCTAGTAAAATAGGACCCAGTCACCAATGCTTGGGGTGAAAGTCCTCTAAAATGGGCAACATGTTGATCAACGATTGACTAAACATGACTTCATCTCCATGTTGTGTCACGATTAGCCATAGTGCATAAATATGTGACGTTAACCACCAACAAACAAACAAACATTGGGATAATTATAGTATTATTTTACCAACCTAATTATGAGAATAACTTTCCACTGATCTCTCAAAGGGATTCTGGTGTAATGCAAGTGCTTGTGGCTGATAACACTTTGTGAAAATAACTTTCTACTGCTCTCTTAAAGGGTTTCTGATGTAATGTAAGTGCTTATGGCTGCTAACATTCTGTGACTCTATCCACAGTGTGAGCGTTTTCTAAGAGCCAAAAGCTCATTAAGCAAAGGGGGTTCTCAGAGTGCTAGGGTGCATTCCGTCACAAAACCACGAAAAGCTGGTAATTTTTGCATAATTTCTTGAGTCCGCTATTCTTCATATTTACCAAATTAGGCAATTTTTTCTCGCTTCTTGTGGGTTTTTTCCGTTTTAAAACACTGTTCCAACAAATTAATAGAAAAATTTTTGATTCCGGGGCAAGAAATTTAATAAAAAATGCATTTTAATAACACACTGGGTGTAGCGTTTTCGAATGGAGTCGTCGGCTCAATTTCGTTTCAGCGTCGGCGCCCTCTGTGTCTTCTTAAAAGCGAGGGAGGCATCAATGTACATGCAACAAGATTTGAGGCCACATCATAATAGGGTCAGTAGCAGCGGGGCCAGGGTTAGGATACCCTAACTTGGCCCCAGCTACTACTGACCCTAATGATTTTGGGTACCTTAAACCTAGCCGCAACTACTACTGACCATGTGATACTAGATTGATATAAAAGTTCTTCACTAATTTACTAATTTTCACTGGCCTTCAAAACGAATCTTTCACTGATTTCTCCCGTATTCCACCTAGGGTGAATGTTACACTTAAATACGAGCACACCCATTTACTCCGACCAGTGAGAAAGAACAAACCAACAGCAATGGCGACTTCGAGTCGACTGATTTTCAATGGCGCAATAAAATAGTTTAATTCTCAATATAATATGAATATTTTCATCAAAAAAGTATGCGCTTTTGTTGCAAAAATGTTTTAAAACGGAAAAAAACAAAAAGAAGCGAGAAAGAATTGCCTAATTACTCAAAAAAAACCACTATTGCAAAGGATTACCCTTATCTCTCTTCCTGTTACATTTGGGTGCTTGTCATATCCTCAGCTGTTGGTGGCATTGTGGACACTGTGGTGAAGCATAGTGAATGTTTCGACTGCTCTGAGGTGGAATCTGGGGCACGATTCATGGTGGGTGAATCTCAAAAAGAAGGGGAGAGTAGTGTCGCGGTCGAGGTATAAAGGCCATTTACCAACCAGCCTGGTTTGTGCGGATCTCTTAGTATCGAGGTAAATCGGTCGCTTTGTGTGCTAGAGGTCAACTGTTCGAACCTCCGCTCCTGCACTTATCTCTCCTCCTGTTACATATTCATGCAGGTGTGTAGATTTTAGATTTTTAGAAATTCATGGAACCTGAAAACAGGTTGTGTGTATTTAGGAAGGTAACGCTATCAAACTGATTAGGATGGAATGTGTTACCGCAAACTTTTTTTTTTTTATAAAATTCAAACACACCTCTTGATTCTGCACGAAGGGCTGTGGAATTGGAAGAACATATCTTGCATTTTAGCTAGTACTGAAATAGTTAACTGGATAACCGGTTTGAAACCGGTTACCTACTTAACCGATTTGAATAAAATGTCAACGGGTTATCCGAAATATCGATAGTGATCGTCATTCCATGGTAAAACGTAGTAAATCTGCTACTTCTCCTCTGGGATAGATTACACTAAGAAGCAGCGCAGTATATATTGAGAAATAATCGACTTTGGCTTCAAGACTTTGTTAATGATCGACAATTTCCCCGAGTACTGATTGTAAAAGAACATTCTCAACTTCAATAATTGCCACGGATATTAACCGGTTATAGCTCTCAGTTAGTTGGTTGTGAAAATGAGCTAACCGTTTCAGCCCTAATTTTAGCAAAAATTTTCTCCCTCGACGTCAGTTTAAGTGATAAAATGTGATGTTATTGTTTTCAATGATAGTTAAAACTAGAAGTCCTGTCACGTCTAGTGCAGAAAATACTCCTTGGTTAACCCTTTACCCAACGAATCGCCCGCATCCGCCCACATAATATGCAAATTCAGCAGCTGAAAAAATATTTTTCGAAAATTTTCAAGAAAACCATATGTGACCCCTCTTCGGAATGAGCTCGTTCCAAAGAGGGGTCACATGATATGGTTTTGTTGAAATTTTTTGAAAAAATTCAAAATATGGTATTTAAAATAATAAATTTTGAAATCGTTTGCGTTTGGCAAAGGGTTAATGCGCTTTCTAGTGCAGAACAGTTGTGTAAACCAAGTTAAATATGTGATAACATCTGCGTTTGTAATGTAGAATGTTGCGCTATTCATAAGGTCGGTAACTTTGATCTCAGACACATATCTTTAGGAAGAGAAATGTGTTGTAACTGGACACGAACATCCATCGATATCATATCGAAAAGGGTTCACCTGGTAAATTAATGGTGACAGTGAAAGAAAAAACGCCGAAAAAAATTGTCAAAATGACGAGTTTTAATTTTCACAGGAAGCCTGGACAGTGAAATCAGTGTTGCTGCAAAATTAGATAATCGTCTTTTAAATGATTTGAACACGGGGACGAGACTTGTGTAAGATGTGTTTGTACGAACAGCCCAGTATGTGATCGTTTTTAAATAGCTGAATAAAAATAAAATTAATACCTGTGACTTGTTCTACTTGGAAAGCATGGATAAATTTGTTCATAAAATCACAATAAAAAATCCAAATACCGATAATACTGCTCAATCTTCAACTGAATTTTCAATGCGCGATTCGCAGCAGATTTTCAACATTTAAAACCTCATTCCTTTTTGTGGCCTTGTTCAAATCACTAACTACACCCAATATAATAACAAACACTGTGTAGCTGTGACTCTATATTCAGTGTGATGGGAATTGCCCAGAGCGTCCCCCCTGTCCTTTGGATCCAAAGTGTCCCCGCTATTTAACCCAAACCGACATTAAGCGGCCATGCCGTAAGACTGGCAGATGTTTTCACCTTGCCTGTCCTCGAATCACGAGTCAAACCATCCCCTGAATTTTTTTATTATATTACCTCTGCCCACCCACCCACAAGATTTTGAAATCACAACTGAGTGGTCACAAGTTGTGTTTCTGAGGCATAAGGGGGTGGCAAATGACGCACGCGTCCGAAGAGTTAAACAATTTTTGAATGTTGATTGAAAAATGCCCCCCACCCGCTTCCAGTGCAGTGTGGTTAAAAATCGGCTATAGGCCTACATGACTTTAGAGGACCCCGACCCTGACCTCCACCCCCTTCCCCAATTTCGATCACCAGGCCTACTGCTTGTATTTCCAGGTTCATAAGAGTACTGTCAGACACTTAGGGATAAATTCTGCTGAAGCCAAGTGAGTTTTCGTAATTCTGATTTATTTAACTTGTCTCAGTTTGCTCTTCAGCTTTTCTGAACAGTCTTGTCACTGTGAGCTAAGTGTACCTTATAACATTATCAGTAAACAACAGGGTGTGAGAACGGCAAGCAACAAAATTCGCTGAAATTTGTGAAAATTCCCTTATTTTCAAAACAAATTTGTGAAAATCAGGGTTTTTTTTTTTTTTAAATCTAAGAACACGGAGTGAAGCTGTTGGTTTAGAAATACTTAATTTCTTAAAAATTTAAGCATTTGGGGCCTGAATTCACCGAAATCAGTGAATTTGCAGTAAAATCCCATCCCTATAAACAAATGGAAGCAGCCAGAAAAAAAATGAGGTTTTTTTTATTTTAATTTTTTATCTCAAACTGATTTTTCTCCGGATCAGGTCTTTTCAATCACTCTTCATCATTAATCTTTAATCACTGATAATAAAAGAACATAAGACCCATGGAAATATAAATTTTACACCTATTTGTTCTAAAGTAATCCATTTCCTAATTGAGATCATAAAACGGGAGCTTTGCATATTGACAGGATTGTTTTCTAACCTTCTACTGTCAAAAACACGCACAAATGGTGATTGCCAACATTACTGATTGCTACCTGAAAAACTGCCGCAAATAGAGAAAAATCTTCTCTGTTCAGGCAGGATGAGTCGACATTTTCCGCTCCCAGTATCTTCATATCGAGAAGGAAGGCAATCCTCAACCATATTTATTGGTGCTTTATGCCACATATGTGGCTGTTGCCACAATATAGCCCCAGCTGCTGATGTAGCCTTCAGCATTCTTTAAATGAGGAGCAAGAAAGAATATTCAAAGGAACAACGGTCTGGTGACATTTGATGAAAATTAAAACCTAACAAGACCTCTCTCCCAGAAGTGAAAGTAAAGTGCAATAAGTTGAGCTTTCGTGTAGGCCTACATCTACAGTTCATTGAAGAAAAAAAGTATGAACAAGGAAAAACACAGCAGTTTGTTTGAGGACTACTTGATGAATAAAAGTCTTTGCATCAACTTTTAAGTGCGAGGTAACGATCTTACCAGGCTGGTAATTTAATGACAGTCCACTCTAAACGAACTGTACACCTATATTAGAGATAAAACAGGGTCTTGTGTGGAATGGGTCTATAACATTCCCATCCCCACCCACCGTTTGGGATAATATCCAGCTGAAGTCTTGCAAATTTCAGCTCGAGGAAACTCCACTTGCATTCGTCTACTTGTCTGATGACCAGTTATTCTTCAAAGAACTCCCTATGATATAATTCGGGTGTCTGCAAATCACTCAAATGATATACTCAGTTTCTCTTACAAAGCAAGCACAGGGAACACACAGTATGCAATGGATTGGGCTTTTTATATTGGTTCGAAGCTCATTTGAAGTTGAGAATGTTTCTTTTACAAAACACAATCCAGTATGTATGGAAATTCCACTTTGTTGGTGTTTCTGTACAAAAGTTTCCACCATGGATGGATTTTAGACACCTTACAGGATATCCACAATCAAAAGTACAGTCGTTCAAGGTGTCTGAGAATGTTAAATTCAGGATGGGTCTAGTCGCCTGTGGTATGAAACTGAGAGCATGTTGCAACTGCGTGTCATGATGTGCACGAGAAGTTGCCCACAATATGCTCACTAAGTTTTCTAAAACGTTCTTTCAGATATTTTTCATGAATAAATAGTTGTTACACGCTTTTGATTGTTCTCAGTCATTTGGAAATGCTTCCTCATGACATATTAACCTACCAAGTGTACCTTGTCAGAATATCAGTTCACCACCAAAAGCCACCAGTGGACAGAAACTGACACTGATTTTTAATTGATTTCTAGCATGAGCCTGTAGACAGTTTTCAGTTGCCTCTGCTTTTTGAACACTCCATTAAATATTGACAACAATTGTTTGAAAGGTTTCGTGGGCATCTTTCAAAAAGAAAATATAATACATGTATGCCCATGCATGGGTTCTTTAATATTCTATTGATATTTCCAGTATTTGAGAAACATTTAAAAATGCCGTACTGTGAATTATAGGCCAAATTTAACTGATCACACGTTGAAGAGTATGAATGTAGGTCTCAGGTCTCAAAAAGTGTTGTGAAGGGTAGACTCACCCTTATCAATCATAAATTGCTAACATAGCATGCTCACCAAACCCAAAATGCATTTGGGGGTGGGGGGGGGGGGTGGGAGGAGAGGGGCAAATTTTTCTAGATTTTATATATTTCAGTATAGTATGTTTGATTGTCCATATACGTTTAAAATATGCTAGAAGAAATTTAGCAGTTAATTCTCGCGAATTTCCCCAATTATTTCTGCCTAAAATGAGTTAAAAACCACATGTTAGAACTGTAAAATTCTTGTTACTTCGTCAGATTAGGTCTAATGATATGTTCTGCTTGCCCCTACTTGTATAGTGTAGTGTTGTGATGGATGTCTAGTTGTTTAGTCATTGACTAATGGCTGCCGATGGGGGCACGATGGCATTGTGGTAACCGGTTCTCATCAGATCAACAAAGTTAAGCAACGTCGAGCCCGGTTAGTCCTTGGATGGGTGACTGTCTGAGCGATTGATTCGGACTCCCGTGTTGTGTCCTTGGGCAAGGCACTTAACCCCAATTGTCCACATGGGTGCACGCTGTTGCCGTGTACTAAGGCGTACTGCATTTCGATGGTACGCATGTCTTCAACCAATCTAACCCTGCCTGTGCTGTAGTGCGGAGTTACGATGTTGGGGAGCTGGTAGCTACTCGTCGTTGCTTGGTGGTTCTCTCCGGATACTCCGACTTCCTCTACCCGTAAAACTGTCACGGTCATGATTAGCCATTGTGCATAAGTATGTGACCTTAAATACCAATAAATAAATTAATAATAATGACTGACGACTGGGACGAGGTGGCTCACTGGTTACGGAATTGAACTTCAAATTGTAAGGTTCAGGATTTGATCCCTGCCAGAGGTAACTGGCATTGTCCTTGGGCAAGGCACTTTATCCCTGTTGGCCACATGGGGGGCACGGTGAAGCTGTGTGCTAAGGCGTACTGCATGTCAATGATGCACTTGTCTTCAACCAATGCTGTCCCTTCTTGTGTATACGATGGGGAGTCTGGTAGTTGCTCGCCCTTGCTTGGTTGTTCTCTCTGGGTACTCTGGCTTCCTGCAGCCATAAAATTCTTTGACACAACGTCGTGGGAGAACTATAAGGTTCTATCTTCCACTGGAACCCCGACCCTAACCCTTCCACTGGAAGATAGAACCTTATGGTTCTCATACGACAACAAGGCGACCCTGGCTGTCAAAAGTGTTGTTATACTGCAATAAATAAATAATTACTGCCGATTGGTCAACTATGAAGTTCCCTAAAAGTTTCAATACTAAATTATATACTTAGTTGGGGAGCTGGTAGCTACTCATCGTTGCTCGGTTGGCCTATTTTTGTAACCGGCTAACCGTCGGACATAACTGGATTTCAACCGGATATCTGTTAATTTCAGCTGCTGGTATTATTGTATTGTCTACAATGCAAAATCAGTAAGGAATGGTGAGAAAACATTTCAAAACACTGCCACCTGACTTCCACAAAAAGTAAACAAACGAAAACCATCGAGTGCCAACAGAAATCATCGATGTGCAAACGATCGTTAATACATTGTAACTGTGGTCACCCTGCATCGCAAAATCAGGCCTTGCCATTTGAAAATCACAGGCAAGCGGCATGCTGTACACCTGAAACAAAGTTTTTGTGTGCAATTTGTTCATGCATTTGAAGTGAGGGATGATGGTCATTGATGTTACTAAAGAATTTTTCAAGCAGTTTGTAAATTGTAGTTAGGCATAATTAACTGTATTAGCAAAGAGCCTCTTACCTCGAGTGGCTTGAATTTGATGTAATCAAATCATCATTAAGTGAAGATGTACTAATGTTTTGAGTATCTTTTTCTGTTTCTGCCAAGACAAATGTCACAAACAGTCACACGTTTACATCTACCTATTCCTCGCAATGAAATTCTGGCGGGAAAATGTTGCGAGTCATGAAAGGGGTGTGTTAAATTATTGTATGTCCCATTGTCTGAGAGGGGAGCATGGGCGTTTCAGAACTTTTTCGTACACAAGCCATTTAGGACGTTTCGTACCCAAGCTAGGACGTTTCGTACCCAAGCTAGGACGTTTCGTACAGAAGCTAGGACGTTTCATACACAAGCTAGAATGTTTCGTACACAAGCTAGGACGTTTCGTACACAAGCTAGGACGTTTCATACACAAGCTAGGATGTTTTGTACACAAGCTAGGACGTTTCGTACACAAGGTTCTGACTGTTTTGAGTCAAATAAAGATAACCCATGAGTGAAAATTACAAATTTATTGCAATAACATATTTATATAAACACAAAACATACTGGAATGATACAAATATAAAGTTCTACAAAGATAAGTCTGATTTTGTGCAGTATACAAATATAACATACTGGACAATATTTATTATAATTATAAGTAGGCCTATACTAAGGATGGGGCTTAGGACTTTGAATTCCCAAGTCGCCTCCTTAGCATAGGTGTTGACATGATGTCTCGGTAAGTTGTCTTACTTAAACTAGGGGTAAGGCGGGGTGGGGGGTCACTACATGATGATATACTGGGTATTTAACATTGCAGTAATAAAAAAGTGTTGTACATGTACTGAAAATTAATCATTTTAATGTGTTTATGTGCTAATTATGACTCCAGTGTAATAACAATGTTGTGATCACATATAAGAACTGATCAAAGCTGATTAATCATCAATGAGCTCACATCATAATGTTTTGATTTTTCATCTAAGAAAGATGTTTTACAGTCTGCGGTTCATTTTATTTCCTAACATATTGTGGTGGTGTTGGACGTATTAAATTCTGTCCCGGGATATTTCATCCGCGACTTGACAGCCCAAGTGACCGAAATAACTATTCTTTGAACGTTCTAACACCTAATCCCTTTAATGTTACATCGAGTTCACATCATTGTAAATCAACAAATGTTTGGCAGCTTTGACAATGCTTGTGTCAGCAAAAGAATTCTAATGTATCGCAGTCAATTACTATCTATTTTCCCAACACTTTCCTGTAAACTATAGGCATAGCGGGTATCTGGTTTGCAGTCGGTTATTGGCATAACTGGTTGGAAAAGCTTTTAACCTAATAACCACTATACCTATAGCTTGTGGGATAACGTTGGGAAAATAAATAGTACTTTACTGCGATACGTTAGAATTCTTTTACCAGCTAACCGTTTCAGAACTAATACTTATGAGGATGAGTAGTAAATGTAACCTGCTCTGATCAGATAAACTGAGCAAAATACATGTCCAGTCTCCATTTTGCAGAGTGTATTGTCTTTGTTACAGGTTGAAGATGAATGGATCTGTTGTTAAACTGATGAATGGTATTGGTGTAGATCACACAAAGATAATCATTGCTGATGTAGGAGCTCAGGATAAAAAAAGGTGAGTAGGACGTAGTGATCTGCTATGATAGTGGTTAAGTCAGCTTTGATATTTTTCAAGCAAAACCCTGCCCTTCTTCCCACCCCCATCAACACACTCGACACATGTAGTCTAAAGTTCACGAGGATGAATACAACTCTAGCAAGTTTACTGCTTTTTTCATTGCACTGCTCTGAATAAGCTTTTTATTGCATCCATTGGACAGATAGCTTGATTGGAGTCATTCGCTCACCTGACTGGATGTTGGTGTAATAATAACAGTAAAGGTAACAGGAGGGTGTGCGGTGGCATTGCGGTAGCCGGTTCTCGTCAGATCACCGAAGATAAGCAGCGTCGAGCCTGTCTAGTTCTTGGATGGGTGACTGTCTATGAGATCGATTGAGACTCCCGTGTTGTGTACTTTGGCAAGGCACTTAAGCCTGATTGTCCACTTGGGGGCGCGACGATGCCATGCACTAAGGTGTACTGCATTTCGATGGTGTGCATGTCTTCAACCAGTCTAACCCTGCCTGTGCTGCAGTGTGGAGTTACGATGTTGGGGAGCTGACAACTGCTCGTCGTTGCCTCTGGGTACGCCGGCTTTCTCCACCCATAAAACTGTCAACAACATGATATGACCTTGGCTTTTAAAGTGTCGTTAAACCTTAATAAAATAAATAAATAATGGTAACAGAAAGAAATTTGAGTAACCAAGGACTAACCAGGCTCGATGTTGCTTAACTTCGGTGATCTGACGAGAACCGATTACCGCTATGCACCCCCCACCCCCTCATCTGAGTATCAACAACAGTAACTCAGATTTAACTATTCTAAAATCTAATAAAAATAATTTGAGACAAAAATTATACAAAATGTTTTACACTATATTCACCCGGCTGGCGGCTGTCGGAATTTCTATTTAGAGCTGTGGTGGCAATAGACATAGTTATTCAGCATTGCAAGTATAGACAAATACATCAATCAGCTGTTGGCAGAAATGCCAGACCCGGTTCCAGAGGGACAACAATTCATTGACCTGGATGACCAGGTCCCTCTCCCTGTAAAGGCTGATGAGCTGTGGGTCGAAATGATAAACGATGCCAAAAAAGGCGAATTTGAAGTTGACGGTGCAGCTGCGGTCTACTCCACATGGAGGAATGAGGGAGATGATCTGTTTGATCTCGGGGATATGAAAATTATGGATGGTATAGAAGCCCGGGCAGACCGCATAGTCATAGATGCTAGGATGACAGACGAGCGCTGCACAGCTCGTCAGACAGCTTCCGGACAGTGAATATCTCTTGAAAATCAAGTTCCTGCACTAGCATGACGAAGGAGACTGGGTAGTCGAAGACAAATTTGACCCTTTGAAGGCAGAAAAGAAGAAAGGCCAAGGCATTGTTGAAATCACACAAAACACCAAACAAGGCGCCCTGACGGGGATTGACAGCCTGTACTACAAAAATGCTTGCCCTGTCACTGCGGTCGCTCACAGTCTCTACCCCCTGAGAGACCCTGACCCTGCCAACTTGGCTCCAATGCATGACGGCGATCTCAGTTGCATTGCCCATAGAGTGGTTGAGCACTTTAATGGCGCTCTCGAGGACAGGACCTAACCCCGACCAGGCGCCAGAAAATACAGAAGTGGGAAAAGAAAGTCCACGGCACTAGTG
Organism: Pictodentalium vernedei; assembly: GCA_031216915.1. Taxonomy (NCBI): domain Eukaryota; kingdom Metazoa; phylum Mollusca; class Scaphopoda; order Dentaliida; family Dentaliidae; genus Pictodentalium; species Pictodentalium vernedei. The sequence continues at coordinate 426,954,640 of CM062292.1, forward strand.
CAATAGTCGATGATGTGGCCAAGGTCGGGAAAATCCTTAAACGAGCGTTCGTCGTGAAAGACATAGCTGGTGAGGATATCCACAACAGTGGCAAGTATCAGTTTGGAGGAAATGGTGTGAGAGGGAAAGTAAAGAGCTCATCTGCCATAACAGCCACACCTGGTCCAAAGACCTGCACTTCCCCCATTCCAGACAGGCCCACATATACGAGGGTGACGTCTGGGAAGCCGTCCAACAGGCCACCCAAAATGAGCCAATTACTGTCTGGCTTCTCAGAGATGACCAGGATAGACAGCCCAATGTCGACCAGTTCATCCTACAAGACAGCTGCACCTACAGGACACAGGAGAGTCATCAAACCCTCCATGCAGCCTGCGCCCATCTGGGAGATGACTCTTAGCAGACAGGGTCTTCAGAGTGAACCACGCAACCAGCATCGTCGCAAAGGAAAGGAATGACTGAAAGCCGACCCCAGCATCTCTCCTGGATGACATCCAAAAGACTTGTGTCGAACATGGCCACACTGTCCTCTGGAATGCAGAACGGTATCACGTCAATGACATCATAAGGCCCATATTAACCTCAGTTTGTTACAGCGTTTTGACAAAAAAGAGGCAGTTCGGGTGGCGACAGACAGCATATATGTCACAAAAACAATACTCGACAAACTCAGCTGTGTCCAAGCCTATGTACTGCCAGAAGTTCACCCTGAGGGCTATTGCACAAGGTGCTGCCTCTATCATGACGAACCCACCCTACAGCCTCCCGAAAAGTGTAATGTCCTGCCAGCTCAGTGGCACGACAAGGGTGAGCAGCTATACATGCCACAGGAACACGCCGACTACCTCCCCAAGCCAGAGTATTGTAGCGCCACGAAGCACTGCTCCAAGGTATAATGACCCACTGACCCACCATCGGCTGAGTCACCTCAACGGTGGAGGTGGTGGCGTCAAGACGAGAGCGATCGAGCCTTCAGGGTGCAAGACCCACTTGTCTTTACCCCAACTCGCCGCCTAGCCAAAGAGATGCGGAGTAGGGGAATCAAGGCCCAGACCTACCATAGCTTCTTCCGGTGGAGTGGTCAGAAGGACTGGACGCCAGAAGTTGATCCCCTGTGTCATCATCTGGGATGAGGTCTGCACTGTGCCCTGGCTTATCCTAGAAATGTTTTACTGGCTGGACCAGTGTGGGGTCCAGGATATCTGCTGTGGTGATCAAGGCCAGTCATCACCAGGTGAGGTGCTCCACGACTGGTTACGCCAAGCAGTGGGTTATTACGAAGAGGTCAAGGCAGACGACCGGGCAAAAGATGTGCTCAAGGCCCTGAAAAGCATCTGCCTTCAGGCTGATAAGGTCCAGTGTCTGGAGATGCGGAAGGCTCTCCCCAGCCGTCGTGGGTGGGAGCGCTTTATGGAGCAATGGAGGCCAGTTGACCTGATCCTCGCTAGCCGGCAGAAGGTTCGCAACCGGGAACAAGAACTGTTGCTTCAAAGACACCAGGAGTACTTTCCAGACACCCGGGTTCCACTGCTGTACCTCCCCAAGGACAGCCGAAAACAGAACATTATGGTTCCCATCCCGGGCACAGACCACGAAGAAGAGCTCGTCCTCAATGACATCGTTGAAGTCGCCATTGAGTCCACTAAATAGGCTATCAAGACCGATGATTGGCGTCTCGGGTATGCCCTCACAGTCCACTCAAGCCAGGGTCTCACTATCCACGGCCCTCAGAAGGTTTGGATCATAGACGACTTACTACAATGGTCCATCCTCGCCTACCTCTCCATTTCTCCCCGCGGGAACCCTGGGGAGTGAAGCAGTGTCTTCACAGCGGTAAACAGGCTCTGTTTTACTGGTAAAATAGGACCCAGTCACCAATGCTTGGGAGGTGCAAACCCTCTCTAAAATGGGCAACATGGATTATTAACACTCACCCCTGGTCTTTAGTTGATACTCGTGTTGTGGTCATGATTAGCCCTTGTGCAAAAATATGTGACCTTAAACACCAATAAATAAATAAATAAATAAATACCTCTCCATTTCCCATGTGGAGTATATGCAGCAGCTCAAACGGGTGACCTGTCCACCAGATGAGGGGTACTTGATGGCGTCAGATGTCCTCTTTTTAGTTAAGCGAGTCAACACACCATTCAGCACTGCTGCAACGGCGGGTAGCCTAACGACCCATTCACTTGACCTCTCACCTGACGGTAACCTCATTTCCTGAGTGTATTGGTGTCGCTTCTCTGCCAGTGTATTGTTGAACCGCTACACAATTCCATGGTCCCACTCCACACGTCCACTCCAGGCTTCTGTCCCGTGTTTTGCCAGCTGTTGATTCACCATGCCCATGAACGTGCGCCCGGGATCAACCTGAAGGAGTTTGGGCCACCGCAGTGGTCCACACTTGTATATATTTTCTAGGGCGGCCACGACCTCTTTGGCCTCTTTTGTGGACAAGGGCTCTGCCTCTTTATAGCCTCTTTATAGCGGTAGGCTACATCAACGACTGTGACCGCATACTTGTAGGTTTTCGTATGACCTTTGATCATAACCCGGTCGTGTGGCAGAAAGAGCTGGTGGACCTCAGTCGGCAGCCAACTTGGGTGGTGATAGGTGTGTGCTTCGCTCATCTGGAAGGTATATCAATCTCCCAGATGGCCTTCTTAAGCCATGACCCAGCCAAATCTTCAGTGACCTTAGCCGTGGAAGCAAGGTTTTTGATGTCCGTGAGTCCCTTCCAGTATGACTGTAACAGATTGAAGCCAACTTTGTTGCAAGCTTGCTGTCCATTCTTGGGTATTCCAGCATCCTTTGGACCTCTAAAAGCCATATTGGAGAAGTTTTATAATGATAATATACAATTATGTACGTGACATTATCTGACGCTCAAACTGTGGACCTACCAGCGGCTCCCTGCCAGAGAGCAATTTGAGTGTGCCCTTGCCAAAGTAACCTACTACCTTCTTTAGTACAACATTAGATCGAGGCTAGGCAACAATTTTCTGAGAAAAGTGACCCTGAGCAGAAGATAAAGGTGCCAGTTGGCTATTACAATGTTTGTGAGCTAAATAATGAGGTGTTTAGTCAGGTTGAGGCTGTACTGGATCTTCACAAACCTTCGGGTCGTCTGCGACTCAAGACAGTTAAGTCTCTGAGACTGGGTGGGTTGGCATGCACCTTGGGATTTGCAACAAACAAAATCCCTCGGGGAGGGAAGCAGCTGATTGGGGATGAGTTCCCTGAACTTGCGACCCACCAGGAGCTCTACGTTCATCTGTCAGAAGTCAGCACCACGAACAATGTTCACAAAAGGCTACCCCGCACACAACTCAGAACAGTACCTGTAGCAAATGAAAAATGTGCCAGTGGCAGAACAGTAGCTTTCTCTCATTTGCTATACAACAGGCTTGTCCCAGGCCCTATAGGCAATGTTACAGTCTGTGTTTTAGATAGCATGGGTGGCCATGTTTAATTACAGCTCCTATCTGTAACATGACATATTCGAAATATACCTGTGGAATGCCAGCAATGGATAGCGGAGGACCAGGAGTACATGATGCATTGCCTCGCATGACCTTTCAGCTGGCTGATCTCTGCGACATGCAGGGCTTTGGAGAACCAGAAATGACGGACAAATTGTATGTATTTGTGGGCGCGGTGTCTCAGTTGGTAGAGGTGCAGGCTGCAAGCCGAGAGGTCCTTGGTTCGAATCCCACCTGCGGCAACCGCGTTGTGTCCTTGGGCAAGACACTTCACCCTGATTGCCTACATGGGGGCACGATGACGCTGTGTACTGAGGTGTACTGCACGTCGATGGTGCGCATATCTTCAACCAATCTAACCCTGCCTGTGCTGCGGTGCAGAGTTCAGAGTTACGATGTTGGAGAGCTGACAGCTGCTCGTCGTTGCTCGGTGGTTCTCTCCGGGTACTCCGGCTTCCTCCACCCATAAAACTGTCACGGTCACGATTAGCCATTGTGCATAAGTATGTGACCTTAAACACCAATAAATAAATAAATATTGTATGTATTTCAGCTCTCCGAGGGGTTATACAAAAGAAAAAAGCTGCCTGTTCCAAAGCAACAAGTTACATTTACTGAGCTGCGTGGTTTGAACCTGGAAGGCTCAGCCTCGTGGAGGAGCTACAAACTTGTCCACAATGACTCCAGTCAATGACCTCTGTATAGGCACCCTGTTTGTGGTGGGTGGGAACTTGACTTCAGGGTCATCCAACCTCACATCCAACTGGGCCGAGGCCACAGGCTCCGTAAACTCCAGAACAGTGGCTGTGTGTTGACTTCTTATATCCTGAAAGGTGCTATTTATGTTCACAAAAGCAATGCTGGGTATGTGTTGGGTGGGATAAAAGGAGGTGCTATGATGAAGCTCTTTTGGGAGTTTGATAGTCTTACTCCTGGCCATGGTACCACCACAATTATACAGATAGTCCTGGGTATACCAACCAACGACTTCATGCCAGTTCTACATGGACTTGACTAGGGCTTCGTGGTTTTGACATTTACAAAACCGACTATGGTATTGAAAACAATATCGCGCTATGACTAAATATCGCCGAAAATTTGAAATGTGACTTCGTTTTTTAATGAAAATGACAAACATTTCAATGGCATTACAGGCTGTAGTCTGTAATGCAGTTCAAATATTTGTCATTTTTCGTTAGACAGAAAGCAACAGAATGATTTTAAATGAAAATTCTTACTTTGTGGATGTTCTCATGAAGAAACTTTTCACATAACATGTGATCATCAGACACCGGAAATATTTGTATGTAAATTGCAACCGATGTGTTCCAGAAGAAGATGCGAGCAGATACAAATGTGGCGTCATTTGAAAAGGGGGAGATAACAGGCAACTGCTACTGGTCTTTTGATGAATTAATAACTAAAATATGCAAAGAAAAAAAAATACCCCTCACTTTATATTTATAAAGAGATGGGATATTTTCATTTCTGTTCGCATTTTATTTATTCATTCTTTATTGAAAGTCCGGTAGCAGTCTGCCCGTGACTCGCTGTGATCAAATCACATCAGACAAAAAACACAGTGAATTTCAAACCTGTGACCATTTATTAACTGGTTGGGTGCGGGAAGCCACGATCGTGGCTCTCCTGTAAAGTGCGGGGAGCCACGATCGTGGCTTCCTGTAATGTGATTTTCTCGACCCTTGTATTTACATATAAAACACAATTAATAGCGCCCGGTTTGAAACGGTTGGTGAATATAAGATTGACCACTGGTAAGTTCACCAAATTGCGCATTTGGAAATGACCAATGGTCTGTGTTAAGCTGAATTAAATGATTAATTTTCCTGTAATTTTTCATAAAAACAAAATGGGAAATCCCCAACTTGACCCAAGTTTGTTTGCTGTTGTCAAAAATTTTCGAATGGGGTGTTCTGTAAGAGATAGAAATAATTTCACCCCCTTGTCAGTTTTAATACATCCGTAGTTAAATAAAACAATGCATTCTTGTGTGAATATCCCGTTTTGATGATTTAGTTGTCATTTTTATGCCCCCTGACTTAAGTCGGGTAGCATATAGTGGTTGAAGTGTGCATGTGTCCATCCGTGTGTGTGTGTGTGTGTGTCTGAGCCAATAAATCGAAAACTATTAGGGCCACAGTCATCAAACTTCACACAATTATAAAGGACCATGGGAGGATGTGTCACACACAATAGCCGGGTTCGTACCTTCAAGGTCAGGGTCACATTTGAAGTTCACACTAAAAATCGGTCAATATTCGTGTCTCCGCCATAACTCAAAAACGAATCAACGTACAATTATTAAACTTTTTACAAATGTTAAGGACAGTCAGAAGGTGTATCGCATATAATAGTTTCTGCCGCATCTGCAAGGTGAAGGTCACAGGGTGGGGGGAGCATCTGTTACCTTAGTAACATTTTTCTCGTTTTAACTGTAAACTCGGAGAATGAAAGTTCAAACGCACGTGCGAATGTCTGTCCCGGATATTTTGGACTATTTTTAGCATTAAATAACAAGACAAGTTTTGTCCATAAAAGTTCTTAAAATCCATAATTTTTGTAAATTTTATTGTTATGAATAAATATGATAGGGGGTGGATTATTTCATCAAAACAATACAGAATTCGAGAATTATCCAGAGGGAAGTGAAGATCGAAATCTGAGTTAATTTATGCAGGAAATTTGCAATGACGTCATTGCAATGTTCAAGTCTGTTGTGCCTGTTTGGCGTTCATTCTCGCATATTTATTCATGCATTAAATATGTAGAATTGAACACAATAAAAGAAAGGACCCCCTCCCCCAATGCCAGGAATGTTATGTAACATATATTTTTATTTAACTGAAGCGAGCCAGCCGTCTTGTTTACAAATACAATACAAACTGTATCAAACACGTGTACCAGCATCAGAATCCAAGGCAAATTGTCAACAGTTCTTTTACACTGCCGTTCAGATATATCATTTAAAAATATGTTGAGATGCTCGTCCCCACCCCTCATACTTTCCTGGCCCTTGTGTATACTGAAAGAGTGAATAACCCAACGAAGGCCTTGTGAATACTTACACTTGTTCTCAAGGCACTTGGACGTTTCGCCTCTGGGATTGTGTTGGAACTGTTGGCAAAAGTAAGAGATAAGTTGATAACCCAAATTTTTTGTGGTTTCTCCAACATATTTGAGGAGGAACTGTGTGTGTATAATACGCCTATTATACTAGGATCATGGAGGCTGTCCACTTTGATTTTCTACTAAATATTATTTTGGACTTGAAAATCTTTTGTAACGTGCCCCTGTGATGGAGGGTGGGGGGGGGGGGGGGGGTGCCACCCTGATTGTGAAAAGATATGAATTATTAATATTATATCCCCCCTGGTCGACATGTTCACAGGTTGGTGGCCAGAAACGATAACATATTTACATGTTCGAGTTTCAAACATGATCGTTTTGGGGCAACGATCTGCCCTGACTTGCTAAATAATCGTTCTGACGGCACCTGGTCACGCAGATGCTCAAATATTTCTTGGCAAAGTTTGCTAGTTATGGGAATGTTTTTTTGTGCAATTTCCACCAATCTAACGGGTCACTCTCACTTTCTGCACGATGGGTAGAAATGTAGCTGGCAATCTCGGTGGATATACCCGACTCACCTGAGTCAATGTTTTTGGTTGGTGTACTATCACAAAAAAGACTGCCCAGTGTCCTTTTGCATTTTGCAGCTGGCAGGTCGGAGTCATCTGATGTTTTTACTTCTGATTTAGTATTGGGTTTTCCAGATATAACATGCATTTTAGTGTCCTCGATAAGATCAGTGTTAATCTGGACAAACTCCTCTTCACTGAGGTACCTTTTTTTGAAACGTGGATCAAGAAATGAGGCAACAAAAATTAGTTTATCAGTGTTATCAGTGTCCTCGTCCTCAAATTTGTCTGCCATGTAGCTTTTAATTTGCTTCTTAATGTCACGTGTCAGTTTATGTTTATCATTGGTGCTATCCAACAGCTCAGAATTAAGTAAAGTCATCATTGATTTCACTGAGGAAATTGTCACATAATTCTCAGCCGATAATATGGCAGTGAAATCGGAGCCAGTCCTTCAATAACAGCCTCAATAAGACAGGCAAGTAGGAACCAAGTGCGATGTTTTTATGTCAGAACTCGGCTCTTTCCGTATTACAACCTCTTGTTCTGCAATGCGCTTCATCATTGCAAATTCAGCACCCCATCTTGTTGGGCAATCAGTTACTAAAGAATGTTCTTTCAAGTTTAGTTCATTTTGCACCAATTTTAAATTATAGTGGCGTTTCCAACTGGTTGAGAATGCAGATACCACTGACCGACACACACCCAATGCGCTCGACACACATTTGTCATCTTTTATAGAATTATTTACGGCCAGGTTGAGATTATGCCCGAAGCATGACAGGCGCTGCCATCGAGTTCATCTGCTGCTTTTATGATATTTGATCCATTATCCATTGTTCGACACACGATGTGAACTATCTAATCTCCACGAATTAAGAACATCACCTAGCACACCTGCAATATTTTCACAGGTATGACTTTCTGGGAAATATAGTGTCTCCAACACACGAGATTGTAAATTCCACTCACGATCTATAAAATGCACTGTAAAACCAAGGTATGGCACCATACCAAAAGACGACCACATATCGTAGCCGAAAAATATTTTATATCACTGAGTTCATTGGCTACTCGTTGACAGACTCCATTATACAGTTTGGGTATTGCCGTCTCACTGAAGTAATTACGACTTGGAAGTTTGTACCGCTGATCAAGCACTGCCAGCAAGTTTCTAAAATGTTTGCGATCAACTATATATATTGGCACCATGTTTCCGGCTATGAATTGCGTAACCGCTGTCGTTATAGCGTAACTTTGCTGAGAATTTTTGTCATATGAAGTTGAATTCTGTATAGCATTTGTGATTGTCGGTTGGTTTGTTGGAATTCCAGCTTCCTCTCGTTTACGTTTGCGAACTGTTTCGTATTATACCCCATGCAACGAAGTTGCAGGGGTATAATGTTTTTGACTGGTCCGTCTGTCAGTCCGTCCTACTTGTTTTCCAGACTTTTTTTCTACACGCTTCCAGATATTGAGCTGATTTTTGGTATGTGAGTCTAACATGGTGGGGTACAGATCAAGTTTGCATTTTGTTCCGCTCCACTGATTTTTCCCAAAATTATGGGCCTTGGACTCGGAAGAATTCATCAAAATTACAGTTTTCCGAACTTTTTTTCTACACGCTTCCAGATATTGAACTGATTTTGGTATGTTTGTCTAACATGGTGGCCTACAGAACAAGTTTGCATTTTGTTCTGCTCCACTGATTTTTACAGAAATTACGGCCCTTGGACTCTGAAAAATGCATCAAAATTACAGTTTTCCGGACTTTTTTTCTACACGCTTCCAGATATTGAGCTGATTTTTGGTATGTTAGTCTAACATGGTGGCCTACAGAACAATACCGTTGAAACTACAGAACACTGTTTTCTGCAGTATTCCTAGAATCTGTTTATTTTTAGTCGAGTTGTGACGAAGTCAAACTCGACTTATAGTTTGGTGAATGGCGGGCGGGTGTCTGGGCGGGCGGGCGTAAACAATTGGTTTCCGGATGATAACTTGATAGTGGTTCAACTCACATTCATTAAACTTCATACGTAGGTTGGTCTTGGTGGGAGGAAGAACCCTATTGATTTTGGACATGCTACGTCGAAGGTCAAGGTCACAGTGACCTTGAACGTAGTAAATCTTAAACAATTGGTTTCCGGATGATAACTTGATAATGGTTCAACTCACATTCATGAAACTTCATAGGTAGATTGGCCTTGGTGAGGGGAAGAACCCTATTGATTTTGGACTCGCTATGTCAAAGGTCAAGGTCAACGTGACCTTGAACATAGTAAATCGCAACAATTCCTTTCCGGATGATAACTTGATAGTAGTTCAACCTACATTCATGAAACTTCATAGGTGGGTTGGCCTTGGTGCGAGGAAGAACTCTATTGATCTTGGACTCACCAGATCAAAGGTCAAGGTCACAGTGACCTTTAACATAGTATATCGCAACAATTGGTTTCTGGATGATAACTTGATAGTGGTTCAACCTAGAGTCATGAAACTTCATAGGTGTGTTGGCCTTGGTGCGAGGAAGAACCCTATTGATCTTGGACTCACCAGGTCAAAGGTCAAGGTCAGCGTGACCTTGAACATAGTAAATCGCAACAATTCCTTTCCGGATGATAACTTGATAGTAGTTCAACCTACATTCATGAAACTTCATAGGTGGGTTGGCCTTGGTGCGAGGTAGAACTCTATTGATCTTGGACTCACCAGATCAAAGGTCAAGGTCACAGTGACCTTTAACATAGTATATCGCAACAATTGGTTTCCGGATGATAACTTGATAGTGGTTCAACCTAGAGTCATGAAACTTCATAGGTGTGTTGGCCTTGGTGCAAGGAAGAACCCTATTGATCTTGGACTCACCAGGTCAAAGGTCAAGGTCACAGTGACCTTGAACATAGTATATCACAACAATTGGTTTCCGGGTGATAACTTGATAGTGGTTCAACCTAGAGTCATGAAACTTTACAGGCGTGTTGGCCTTGGTGCGAGGAAGAACCCTATTGATGTTGGACTCACCAGGTCAAAGGTCAAGGTCACAGTGACCTTGGACATAATATATCGCAACAATTGGTTTCCGGATGAGAACTTGATAGTGGTTCAACCTAGAGTCATGAAACTTCATAGGTGTGTTGGCCTTGGTATTTCCATGTCGAATAATATTGTTAACTATTAACCCTTCTTCATGGCAAGCTTTTAGTCCCTTGCATAGTCATCAATTCTACAATTGTTATCTTCTTTCAGACAGAGGGTTCTTTCACTTTTGTCAAGCAAGATATAAATTGTTGAACTCAGCACTCCATTGGTTTCTACACAATAACATGAAAATCGTTCAACCCTCGTCTGTCATTCTTCATAGAAACTCAATTTATTTGGAATTCAGTACGTCAAATGTAAAGGTCACAGACCCAGCACACACTCAATAATTCATTTGCAGACAATAACTTCATAATGCCCCACCTTTTCTGTTGTCACAACTCGACATTGGATCGGTGATCCTGAGCGGCATTTTTAAAAAATGATGAGAGTTTGAAATATCGGGAGGCGTGGGGGTATGTGCTCACTAAGGTTCTATATTTTTGTGTATGCTGCCAGATGGTTCGATTTCAAGTGAGCTATAAGATTTGACGTATTTGCACCTTTACATGCAACTGCCTTCTGACATAATCGACATATTGCATGTGTCTCATCATTTGGTTTTGAGTTATCACCCTCCTCAAATCCAAAGTAGGCCCATACTGGCGATTTTGTGTTCAATTTGGTAACAAGCTCCATTTTATTTTTAGTGCCCTACCGGCAACGCCGAAGGGGACTATAGGTTTACACTCTGTCCATCCGTCAGTCTGTCAGTCACACTTTAGTTTTCCGGACTTTTTTTGGAAATGCTTCAACCGAATGATTTCATTTTTAGCTTAACTTGACATAGTCAAGATAAGCTATTGCCATCACGCGTGCGGAAGTCTGTTAGTCTGTGAGTCTGTGACGTCTGTTCACATTTTCCTTAAGAATGTGCTACACCCCGCAGTTCTTGTCTGATCGTCACGAAATTTCATATGCAGGTTTAGGGTCATGTCTAGATGAGAACGTCCCCTTTTGGTCGCGATCGGGCAACCGGTATGGCTGCCCGAGCCCAAAACCTGAAAACCATTAGCACAGTCTACAGGTCGTATTTATGAAGGGATTTCATTGTAACTTGGTAGGATGCCTCTGTATAATGCCTAGATGAGAACATCCCCTTTTGGGCATGATCTCTCAACCGTGATGGCTGCCCAAGCCCGAAACCCAAAAACTTTTAACACAGTACGCAGGTCATGTTTAATGTGGAGGGATTTCATTGTAACTTGGTAGGATGACTCCTTATGTCTGGATGAGAACTTCCCCATTTGGGCATGATCTGCCAACCGTGACGACTGCCCGAGCCCTAAACCCGAAAACCTTTACCACAGTCTGCAGGTCATATTTATTGAGGAATTTCATTGTAACTTGGTTGGTGGGTTGACTTCATACAATATCTAGATGAGAAAGTCACCTTTTGGGCATGATTGGGCAACTGTGACGGCTACAGGGGCCCAAAGCCCGAAAACCTTTAGCACAGTCTAGAGGTCATATTTATGAAGGGATTTCATTGTAACTTGGTAGGATGACTCCAAATAATGTCTAGATGAGAACGTCCCATTTTGATCGCGATCATGCAGCCTTGATGGGTGCCCGAGCCCAAAAACCTTTAGCATAGGCAAAAGGTCATATTTATGGAAGGATTTCATTGGAACCTGTTAGGTTGACTTCATGTAATGCCTAGATGATGACATCCCCATTTGGTCATGTTTGGTCAGTTGTGATGGCTACTAGTGCCCGAAGCCCGAAAACCTTGAGCACAGTCTACAGGTCATATTTATGAAGGGATTTCATTGTAACTTCTTAGGATCACTCCAGATGATGCCCAGATGAGATTGTCCCCTATGGTTGCGATCATTCAGCCATGATGGCTGCCCAAGCCCGAAGCCCGAAAACCTTTAGCACAGTCTACAGGTCATATTTATGAAGGGATTTCATTGTAACTTGGTAGGTTAACTTCATATAATGTCTAGATGAGAACGTCCCCTTTTGGGCATGATTGGGCTACTGTGACGGCTAAAGGTGCCCGAAGCCCGAAAACCTTTAGCACAGTCTACAGGTCATATTTATGAGGGGATTTCATTGTAACTTGGTAGGATGATTCCAAATAATGTCTAGACGAGAACGTCCCATTTTGGCCATGATCACTCAGCCTTGATGGGTGCCCGAGCCCAAAAACCTTTAGCATAGGTAGAAGGTTATATTTATAGAAGGATTTCATTGTAACCTGTAAGGTTGACTCCATATAATGCCTAGATGATGACATCCCCTTTTGGTCGTGATTGGTCATCTGTGATGGCTACAGGTGCCCAAAGCCTGAAAACCTTGAGCACAGTCTACAGGTCATATTTATGAAGGGATTTCATTGTAGCTTGGTAGGATGACTCCAAATAGTGTAACTTGGTAAGTTGACTTCATATAATGTCTAGATGAGAACGTCCCCTTTTGGACATGATTGGGCAACTTTGACGGCTAAAGGTGCCCGAAGCCCGAAAACCTTTTGCACTGTCTACAGGTCATATTTATGAAGGGATTTCATTGTAACTTGGTAGGATGACTCCAAATAATGTCTACAAGAGAACGTCCCATTTTGGACGTGATCATTCAGCCTTGATGGGTTCCCGAGCCCAAAAACCTTTAGAATAGGCAAAAGGTTATATTTATAGAAGGATTTCATTGTAACCTGTTAGGTTGACTCCATATAATGCCTAGATGATGACATCCCCTTTTGGTCGTGATTAGTCAACTGTGATAGCTACAGGTGCCCGAAGCCCGAAAACCTTGAGCACAGTCTACAGGTCATATTTATGAAGGGATTTGAGTTACGATGTTGGAGAGCTGACAGCTGCTCATCGTTGCTCGGTGGTTCTCTCCGGGTACTCCGGCTTCCTCCACCCGTAAAACTGTCACGGTCACGATTAGCCATTGTGCATAAGTATGTGACCTTAAGCACCAATAAATAAATAAATAAATATTATGAAGGGATTTCATTGTAATTTCTTAGGATCACTCCAGATGATGCCCAGATGAGATTGTCCCCTTTGGTTGTGATCATTCAACAATGATGGCTGCCCAAGCCCGAAAACCTTGAGCACAGTCGTCTACAGGTCATATTTATGAAGGGATTTCATTGTAACTTGGTAGGTTAACTTCATATAATGTCTAGATGAGAACGTCCCCTTTTGGACATAATTGGGCTACTGTGACGGCTAAAGGTGCCCGAAGCCCGAAAACCTTTAGCACAGTCTTCAGGTCATATTTATGAGGGGATTTCATTGTAACTTGGTAGGATGACTCCAAATAATGTCTAGATGAGAACATCCCATTTTGATCGCGATCATTCAGCCTTGATGGGTGCCCGAGCCCAAAAACCTTTAGTATAGGTAAAAGGTCATATTTATGGAAGGATTTCATTGTAACCTATTAGGTTGACTCCATATAATGCCTAGATGATGACATCCCCTTTTGGTTGTGATTGGTCAGCTGTGATGGCTACAAGTGCCCGAAGCCCAAAAACCTTGAGCACAGCCTACAGGTCATATTTATGAAGGGATTTCGTTGTAACTTCGTAGGATCACTCCAGATGATGCCCAGATGAGATTGTCCCCTTTGGTTGCAATCATTCAACCATGATGGCTGCCCGAGCCCGAAGCCCAAAAACCTTAAGCACAGTCTACAGGTCATATTTATGAAGGAATCTCATTGTAACTTGGTAGGTTGACTTCATATAATGTCTAGATGAGAGAACGTCCCCTTTTGGACATGATTGGGCAACTTTGACAGCTAAAGGTGCCCGAAAACCTTTTGCACTGTCTACAGGTCATATTTATGAAGGGATTTCATTGTAACTTGGTAGGATGACTCCAAATAATGTCTAGATGAGAACGTCCCATTTTGGCCGTGATCACTCAGCCTTGATGGGTGCCCGAGCACAAAAACCATTAGCATAGGAAAAAGGTTATATGTATAGAAGGATTTCATTGTAACCTGTTAGGTTGACTCCATATAATGCCTAGATGATGATATCCCCTTTTGGTCGTGATTAGTCAGCTGTGATAGCTACAGGTGCCCGAAGCCCGAAAAACTTGAGCACAGTCTACAGGTCATATTTATGAAGGGATTTCATTGTAGCTTGGTAGGATGACTCCAAATAGTGTCCAGATAAGAATGTCCCCTTTTGGTTGCGATCATTCAACCATGATGGCTGCCAGAGCCCAAAGCCCAAAAACCTTTAGCACAGTCTACAGGTCATATTTATTAAGGGATTTCATTGTAACTTGGTAGGTTGACTTCATATAATGTCTAGATGAGAATTTTCCCTTTGGACGCAATTGGGAAACTGACAGCTACAGGGGCTCGAAGCCCGAAAACCTTTAGCACAGTCTACAGGCCATATTTATGAGGGGATTTTAATGTAACTTGATAGGATGACTCGTTTTGGAATAATTTCACTGTAACTTGGTAACTTTTGTTGATATACGTTAACTCTGCGGGCCACATACATTAACTGTGAGGTCATATTAACCTACCCCTCAGCTCTTTAGTACAGTGTACACCTCATATTATTTTTATCATAAACATAGCATACAGGGAACATAAATGAACATATTCCCAATTATCACAATTCTTGTCTTATTTCATAATCCTTTCATAAACATTGAACATTATCCTTTTCATCAAACACAACACACAAGTTAAGCTACAGTGTCATTGACACTTTCATTGGTAACCTCCTATAGAACGATGACCTACAGATCATGTTTGAGTTTCATGCTGATTGCATTATTCTTGTATGAGTTATGGTCCTTGGAAATATGGAAAAGTGCCAAAATATCAGTTTTCCGAACTTTTTTTTGGAAACGCTTAGACGAATTGCATACTGATCACATCTAGGTTATAATATTTGTATAATTATTAATGCTCATCAGTCCAGTAGGGGACATTGTATTGCTTCAGCGATACATGAGCTCTTGTTATTCTCAGTTTTCAGTTTTTTCGGACAATATATACTGCACGTTGAGTACTGAGTGCCAGTAAGATGTTTACATTACTAAAATTAAGCGAACAAAGCACTGGTGTATGTCAACCAGTCTTCCTGATGTTAAGTAAACACAGGCCTCAAGAAATTTATTTAGTAACAATTAATTACATAACTGTGCATTAATAAACTGTAGCTTATAACTGAGCTTTTATTGTTGGTCATTATATTTCTCAAATCCGGCCTTTGGTTTACTAACAGCTGTAACTGTTATGCAATTAGTCTCTAGATTGAAGTCGCTTCCAGCTTTTCACTCATAATTAATATGTTTGATAGGAAAATGATGTAATGTTAGCTTTACATGTTTCTGAAAGTTTCAATGCAAAAGTGATGTAATGTTAGCTTTGCATGTGACAGACGCAGGTTTCTTTGCATTCGTAATATATGAACATTTAATAAATTTATAACGAACATCAAAAATGAATTTATGCTAAACAAAATACCGACTATATTTTTTAATACCGCGAACAGCGATAAACCGACTATTCATTTTTAGCTCAACTTGACAAAGTCAAGCTGAGCTATTGCCATCACTTCTCGTCCGTCGGCGTACATACGTACATACGTTAGTACGTACGTCCACAATTTCCTTTGGCACACCTCACAGGTCGCATTTATGATCAGATCGCTTTGAAACTTGGTATGCTTGTTCGGGGTGTTCGGGAGCTATCGATTTTATCGTTGCCGCGGCCATCGTTCTTAGAACTTAGTTTAGTCAGACCTCAATATTTCCCTTTAGCACATCCTACAGGGCGAATTTATGATCAGCTTGCTTTGAAACCTGTCATGCTTGTTTGGGGAGACCTCTGGATGGGAGCTATCAATTTTCTTCCATTTCCGTCAAAAAATGTTGCCGCGGCCAACGTTCTAAGAACTTAGTTTAGTCAGACCTCACTATTTCCCTTTGGCACACCCTACAGGGCACATTTATGATTGGATTGCTTTGAAACCTTGCATGCTTGTTTGGGATGACCTCTAGATGGGAGCTATTGATTTTCTTCCATTTCCGTCCGTCAAAAAATGTTGCCACTGGCAATGACCTTAGCAGTTAACTTAGTAGTTAAGCATCAGTATTTCCCTTTGACACTCCCTGCAGGTCACATTTATGATTGGATCGATTGCAAACTTGGTGTGCTTGTGTTGGGTAACATCTATATGGGAGCCGTCGATTTTCTTCCATTTCTGTCAAAAAATGTTGCCGCTGACCTTTATTGTCATTATCACCATCCTTTGAATGTTGCCGCTGATGATATTTATTGTCATTATCACCAGCCTTTGATCTTACTGCATTTGTGCATCAACTTCTCCCCTTTGCACTCTCTGTAGGGTATATTTATGAATTTCCATAAAAAAAAACATTGCCACAAGCAATGACCTTTTACTTATTCCATTTGTGCATTAACATCTTCCTTAAGAATGCCTCAAAGGGCACATTCATTATCAGGTTGTTTTGAAACTTTGTATGCTTATGCAGGGTGGCAAAGATAGGGGCAATTGATTTTCTTTTCATTTCCATCAAAAACTGTTGCTGTTAGCAATAATCTTTGAATTTATTGCATAAATATTAGCATTCATTTCTGTGAAAAAAGTTGCCATTTACAATAACCTCGGAACTTACTGCATTTATGTATCAACATTCTTCCTCTAGCCAGTCTTACAGTTTACATTTATAAATGCATGGATTACTCTGACGTTGTGCACACACAAGGCTGTTATGTTGCAATTTCATCAAATAACATTGGTACCAATGATCTGCAATTTTGCCATTTCATTTATAACTTACCAAGTTCAAGTTTGTCAAGTTGAGCTACCGTGTCATTGACACTTTATAATTTCTAATATCGACTACGCGGTATTGAAAACAATATCGCGATATGACTAAATACCAAAAAAATGTGCAGGCCAAGACTTGACCTAAAATGGCTTCCGACATAATGGCAAAGAACTTGTCATCATTTTCCGTGGCAGAGATGTGTTGCTCTCGTTAAGTGGTGTCAAGTACAAGGTCACAGATGCTAGTTTTCCAACCTACACATTCAGTACCCTATATCTTGGCCCAGCTAATCTCAAGCGCCTGCGGTTTACAAAACAGACACTGACGGACGATTTAAAGACATGAGAAAATCATGTATGATACCAATGGGCTTGTATCCAGAACTCAATACTAGCGATGCAAATACTTTCTATCTATACATTTCTATCCACGACTGGCATTGGACTATGCGTTGGTGGAATTGGGATGTTGGCCAACGTAGTCACAATTCCTGTGGTTATAGCACTGGAGGCTGCAGCAGGGGCCTTTGAATTGGCTGGTGTCTTCGGGAAGTTTGTAAGCCGATGACTCCCAAAGAAGGAAAAAAAGCACAACACCATCGTCACCTCAGCAGAGGCCAAGCTTTCAAGCATCGCAGATCTGTATTCAAAGGCTGTTGCCGGTGGCCAGATATCGGAGCAGGAATTCAGTCACATGCTCGCTGAGGAAGAGAAATTCGACCATCTCCGGTTAGGTATCTGCAGGGCATCTCGTCTAGAGAGACCTCAGGACTCCAAAAACGAGATGATGCTGTTGATACGCCGAGAACTCGCCAAGCAGAGAGAGGACCTTTTGTTCCGAAGTAACAGCTGAGACTGGAGCCCACACTAACCGCAGATCTGTAGTTGCTGTGCAACTCTCATGGGCTTTTAGGATTACTTTACAGCATAGCTAGGTGGCCTTCCGTTCCGAAGGAACAGACCAACCAGTCACCCGAAAAAAGTGTTTTTTTTTTTTTTTTTATACATGCGTAGCGAATCACTAGGCGAGTTTGTAGCTAACAAGCCCGACCACACCCAGCCTTCGTATGATGAAGTCGATCTCACGGTCCTTCTGCCAGGCTGATGGTATGTAAAATTTGTCTAGTTGCAGTTCTGAGCCAAGACTGTTTCAATTGTTCCCAGTTACCTGGTTACCTGTGCATACTCGCAATTCGCAGCATCGACATCCTCGAATGTGCACAAGGCATGGCCTTCCTGACATAGTTCTTCGTAGATCCAAATCGAGGCGTTCTGTTTGCTTACCAGACAGTGCTCCCTGGTTGGCGGCCTTAAGTTTTTTCTATGGCTTTGTCATGTCACACATTCCGCACCAGCATCGTTATCCCGAAAACTTGGAAAAGAGGTAGTTGCTGCCAGAGAAGGCCACTTCGTTAACAAGACCGCCTCCAACTAGCTTTGCGATCAAGGCCATCTTGTTATTTCATAATATCTGCTGGAATGAGTCCTTGTTTAATTAGCATATCCTTGGTTGCCGTCGCCAGCCCCACGTCAAGGTCAACCATCCCGATGTCATAGCCGGTGAAGTCAAGTTTAGGGGTGGCTCCCTTCATTGCCATCTTACCTAAGCTGCCATACCCTATTGCGAGGGCAGATACCACGGCGATGTGATAGGCAGGATTGACCAGCATCTTTCCATTGGCAGAAGACATTGTATATACATAAACTACTCCATATAGAATTGGTCTGGGGATACCTTCAAATGCTTGTTCAGACAGAGATGCCACGCTACAGTTGACCGGATCAACAGGCAGTGTCATCAGATTGGCTGCTGACTTATTAGCTCACCTGACTGAAAGTCAGGGTGAGCTTTTCTGATCACTTTTCGTCCGTCGTCCGTCGTCAGGCATCCGTCGTCCGTCGTCCGGCGTGAAGGTGGTGTTTGGGTCTTTTTCTTCCAAACCACTGGCCGCATGTTAATGAAATTTCATGTGAGTAGGGGTTATATAGCGGCATTTTGATTTTTGGGCAAATTAGGTTTCGGCTCATATTGAGCAGAGGGGTGGGGCAAAAATGCTCCAATTCTTAAAAAATCTTCTTCTCAAGAACCAGCAATAGCAGAGACTTGATATTTGGTATGCAGCTTCCTTTTGAGGTGTAGACTCAAGTTTGTTCAAGAGAAGTTTGTAGGTCTATACTTGGCGATGTTATGGGAGGAGCAAAAATTTTGGCCCCACCCCAAATTTCTATTTTTTAAACCGAGAGGCCAATTTGAACCAAATTTTATGTGAGGGCTTATTGGGTCATAAGTACCTAATTTATGCAGAAATTTTTTTTCCTGTAGCCCCGTGGGAACCACAGGAGCTAAAAATAGAAAAAAATTAAAACGCCTATATCTCAAAAACTGCACGGCAGTGAGAATTTTTATTTGGTGTGAAGCTTTCTTGGGACCAACAGAAAGGATTGGTAAAAAAAAATTGCTATCGGTTTTATCATAGGGTACTTTTTCGGGACTCTGAAAAAGTGCTGAGTCAGTATTTTTTAACACAGTAGGCAATGGGAAAAAAATAAAGAATTGTTTTCTTCCAAACCACTGCTCTAAAAGCTTTCATATTTTACATATAACATCTTTGGAACATTGATTCACATATTTGTAGAAATCAAATTCCTCGGTCCATATTTGGGTTCCCTATGGGAACCCAAATGTTCAAATTAGTGCAATATGAGGGATATATTTTAAAAATCTTCTTCTTCGGATCCACAAATCAGAATCTTTTGATATTTGCTATGCATCATCCTTAGGGGGGTGAGATTGATGTTTGTTCAAGCCAAGTCCCTGAGTTCATATTTGGACTCCCTTTGGGAACCCAAATTGTAACTTAGTGCAATACGAGGTATATTCTTTTAAAATCTTCTTCTTCGCATCCACCGGTCAGAATCTTTTGATATTTGGTATACAGTATGCTTAGGGAGGTGAGATTCAAGTTTGTTCAAGTCAAGTCCTTCGGCTCATATTTGGTCTCCCTGTGGGAGCCCAAATTATAACTTAGTTCAATATGAGGAATATTCTTTAAAAAAAATTTTTTTTTCAGATCCACCAGTCAAAATGTTTTGATATTTGATGTACAGCATTCTTAGGGGCTGAGAGTGAAGTTTGGTAAAGCCAAGTACCTGGGTTCATATTTGGGCTCACTGTGGGAGCCCAAATTATACCAAAATTTTTATTTTCCAAACCAAAAAGTCGATTTGAACCAAATTTGATATGAAGGCTTATTGGGTCATAAGTACCTAATTTATGCCGAAAATTGTTTTCCTGTCCCCCACGGGAACTGCAGGAGCTAAAAAATTTTTTTCTTTTTAAATGCCCATATCTCCAGAACTACATGGCACTGAGAATTTTTATATGGTGTGAAGCTTCCTTAGGACCGGAAGAAAAAAATGGTAAAAATTTTATCATAAGGTTCTTTTCTAGGACTAAAAGTGCCGAGTCATCATTTTTTAACAGTGTAGCTAATGGGAATAACGTTGAAGAATCTTCTTCTCCCAAAACACTGCTTCAGAAGCTTTTATTTTTGGGCTCCCTATGGGAGCCCATGTATAACTTAGTTCAGTATGAGAAATATTCTTAAAAAATCTTTTTTTTCTGTTACTCCTGTCAGAATCTTTTGATATTTGATTTTTGATTTTCTTAGAAGTGGCAAATTGAAGTTTGTTCAAGTTCTGCTTTATTGATAAAATTGGGCCCAGTAGTAACCAATTCCTGCATTGAAAGCCCTGTAAAGTGGGCAGTGATAGGCATAAACGATTGACCAAACTTGATATTATAATTACGCCTCTGTAAGATGTAGCCTTAGATGCTGAAAGTGACCTTAAATTCCAATAAATAAATAGATAAATTATTGAGTACTCAATATGGGGATCTAACATATGAACACTCTGGGTTACTAAGTAGAGAAAACACTTTTATGTTGAAAAACTGATAATAACCACAAGGCAGAATCCCTTGCTATTTTGGTGATATGACTCGGCCAGTATCAGGTGAGCGCCCTCAGGCCCCGTGGGGCCTCTTGTTATTGGTCCTTTTCCTTTGGGAACTTCGTAACTTGAACCGTAATGCCAAGCTAACAACCCAACCACCCCAGCAATCCATGGGGACCAGTCATGTTCGTGATGCATTGAATTCGAGACGCCTTGCTGCTGCCCATATTGTTCCTTCGAAACGGGACCAATGGGTCCAGCAGCCGCTTGGGATGCTACGGCATTGTTTACGTTAATTCTATGCAGATTGGCTTTCTGCAACCGGTCCAAGGCTTTTTGTTGTTTTGAATTCCGTGTAGTAGCTCCTGCCCATCAGGCGGTCACTTTTTTTTAGCTGACCGGACTGAAAGTCAAGGTGAGCTTTTCTTATCACTCTTCGTCCGTCGTCCTGCGTGAAGGTGGTGTTTGAGCCTCTTTCTCCTAAACCATTGGCCACATTTTAAATTTCATGTAAGTAGTGATTAGATAGGGGCATTTTGATTTTTATGCAAATTAGGTTTCGGCTCATATTGAGCAGAGGGGTGTGGAAAAAATGGCCTTATTTTTTGAAAATCTTCTAATGAACCACTAGTAGCGCAGAGACTTGATATGTGGTATATAGAGTCCTTTTGAGGTTTAGAATCAAGTTTGTTCAAGAGAAGTTTGTCGGGCATTATTTGCCTTCGTTATGGGAGGGGCAAAAATTTTGGCCACGCCTAAAATTTCTATTTTCAGAACCGTGAGGTCAATTTGAACCAAATTTGATATGAGATGATAATGGGTCATAAGTAGTTGATTGATGCAAAAAAATTTTTCTCATTGCCCTGTGGGAACCTCAGAGCTAAAAATAGGAAAAACCTTAAAACTGCCATATCTCCAAAAGTACACGGCACAGAGAATTCTTATTTTGTATAAAGCTTACTTTTATCCAGTAGAATAGAATGGTTAAAAAAAATCCCTATCGGTTTGATCACAAGGTACTTTTTTCAGGACTTTGAAAAAGTGGTGTGTCAACACTTTTTAACACTAGGCAATGGGAAAAACATTAAAAAATCTTCTCCAGATCCAGCAGGCAGAATCTTTTGATATTTGATATGCAACATTGTGGGGTGGATCTGATTCAAGTTTGTTCAAATCGGCTCCCTAGATTCATATTTTGGCTCACTATAGAAGCTCGAATTCGAACTTAGTGCATTTCAGGCAAATTGCTTCAAAAAATCTTCTTCTCCAGATCCAGCAGGCAGAATCTTTTGATATTGGGTATGCAACATTGTGGGGTGGATCTGATTCAAGTTTGTTCAAATTGGCCCCCTGGATTCATATTTGGGCTCACTATAGAAGCCCGAATTCGAACTTGGTGCATTTCAGGCAAATTTCTTTAAAAATCTAAAGATCGAGCAATCTTTTGATATTGGATATGCACCATGCTTAGGGTTGTGAGATTCAAGTTTGTTCAAGCCAAGTCCCTGGGTTCATATTTGGGCTCACTGTGGTAGCCTGAATGATAACTTAGTTCAAAATGAGGAATTTTCTTTAAAAATCTTCTTCAGATCCAGCAGTCGGAATGTTTTGATATTTTTATACTGTACCAATGACCCAGACTTAGCTGGTGCTAACTCTAACAAAACCAGGGCCAAACACAAATTTTGCCCCCCAATCCCCAAAATTTGCATCCAAAACAAAAAGAAATCATGTCCTAAAGGACCTCCATACTACGCCTCTACTGCGCATGCGCAGTGACGCAGACGTCCCGAAATTGGCGCCAACTATCATTCTCTGTTTGGCCCTTCATCAGTCAACATCTCACTGATCTTTGTGCTTGTAAATCTCAGTTTAAAGGATGCCAGACACGTAATTTTTGGAGAAAATGTGATTCTAAGGAGGATAGAAGGAGGAGAGGAAAAAGAAGTGACAAAAAATAATCAGGGCTGTACTTAAAATTTTTTGATGAAATTATGTTAAGTTGCCTATTTTCGAGGCATGGGCCTCTTGTTGTCATTCTTGCTAAATGTTGCACTGCTTATTCAGTGTTTCCTCTCCCCTAGCCTTCTAAAGTCCCCCCTTGCAATTCTCCCATGCTTTTGGCATATTTTTGAGAAAGTTCATTTCTAAAATTTCCTGGGAGAGTTGCTTGGTTACAGAATGTTTTCTGTTATTTTCCCCATAGTTACGTTTTCACCCATGGGTGTATAACGTTGTGTTCTGCATCTTCCATCTGATGTTCTGCAGATTCTCTCCTGGGAGTCTCTGTTTTGCATCAGATAGAGTGTAATTTTGATGACTGATTCCGGGCCAGTTTTTTCAGTGCCTGGAGTCATGTTTTCTGGTGTTTTACACTGTTTGTTTACATTGGCAACAGCCTTTTTTGAGGGGGGCTGTTTGCCTTTGCTGTTGTTTATCTCACTATAAGATACATTTATATTATCCGTAAGTGTCTCATTAATTATTTAATATAAATTTAAAATTTTTGACCACACTTTGCCATCGGATCCATCGGGGCTCAACGTTACTTTTCAGCAACTTGGGCTTCGCTGAAAAAATATTTTTTCAAAATTATTTTGATTTGCAATTGTTTTTTCATTTATTAATGGATCATGTTATTATGTATCTTTGTGTCAGGGGTTTTTGCGAGTAACTAGGACTTGTTGTTGTCCTTTCACAATGAAGGGACTTTGTACAAATTGTAATAGGAAGAAATCTTCCTCTGACTTTCATGATCATTGTATTAATTGTAGTCAGTGTTCTCACATTAATCCCTGTCCTATATGTCAATATTGGGATGAGAAACATTGGAAACGTGTGTCACGATATGTTGTTTCTGGAGAAAGGGCTATGCCGGCTCTTTCTCCGCAAGGTCACTCTACTCTCTCAGTTTCTATTTCAGAGGAACAAGAACAGGGTGATGTTTCCATGTTATCTTCTACAAGTGTGCGTCCGTCGTCACAAATGAATTCAGAGCTAGCGGCAAAAGTGCTCATGGAGATTAGACAAATGTCGTCCGCTAGCTCGCCCGGTGTAGCGTCCATTCACCGAATGGTTCGGCAGCCGGGTTCGTCCGATGCGGTCCAGGAGGAAATTTTGGGTGATGCGAGCACTATAAACATAATAGATGCACACCCAGTGACGGCGGATAGTAAGCGAGAACGGGGGAAGCCTTTGAGTCCGGTTCCTAGCTCGTCCAGGTCCAGCTGGGCCGCGAGCGAGAGAGGCCCCTCTCGTACAACAACATCTGGGACCAGATGTTGTGGTACAAAATGTGTCGCTAGCGGAGCATACGTCCGTCGATCGGGACGCTCCGTTGTATAGGCAGTCCGCGGAGACTGCTAAGGCTTCCTCTTCTCGTCAGCGCACACAACCGCACCTTGGCTGCGTGACCGCCGATATATTACCAGCTTCGCCGATCAAGGATTCTTCAGCGACCAGGTCACACCATCCGGCAGCCAGGGATTCGAGACCGATGGACTCCGGACGTTCGCATAGGAAAAGTATGCGGGAGCCATCTGATGCGGAGCTGCCCTCGGCGAAGCAGCGAAAGACTGCGCCTCCACAGGTCTCGATGCCGCACATTCTTGTGCAGATAGCACAGCTTATCGCAACATCCCAGCAGCCGACAGAAACGGTGTCGGATCGAGAATTATCTGACGGCGCTGGGTCGGTACGCTCCGCCGAAGCATCGGGGTCGGACGAACGGGAACATCATGAGGTCCGACCGGATGGTGAAAGGGATACAGATGATTTGGAGCTATCCCTTTCGGAACAACATAAAGCTGCCGTGGACTTCATCCGGCACTTTCTCCCTCAAGTTGTTCCGTCGGGCCAGACTGCTGCGGTTCCGGACAAGAGGATTATAGCGTCATTGGACTCTGAATTTTTTGAGCGGTTCAGGGACATCGCTCCCGAGTTTCCGTCGCAGTCCAATAATGTTGCAAGAACATTTGAATTATTGAATGACGCTATATTTAAACTTGCTTCCAAGACGGGGAAAGCAGGTTTCTTGTCCGCTAATACTCTCAACCTGCCTTTCATTAATGCAAGGAATAAATTCGATACGGCAGGACAGGGTATCTCGAGAGTTCCTCTGCGTATGGACGACGAGGCGGAAGACTTAGAGCTATCATTACCGTCGTCGGCTTCTATTCCAACCGCGGTGTTGGAAACAGCTATTGCGTCTAACAGAGCCAATTTAGATGCCTTATCTTACGCAGATCACCTTACTAAGGCGTTATGACTGCGCCTTCAAGGGAAAGAGTTTCAGGATTACAATCCTCTTTAAGACTTCTTTCAAGGGCAGTAGCTTATTCCACGTGTAACTCCGCCCTTTCAGTGGCAAATCTGGTGTTGGTTAGACGTGACGCAGCCCTAGCTACATCCACACTAGTGGATACTAAGGTGAAGAACTCTCTTAGAGTCGCTTCGGTCTCCGGAGAACTTCTCTTTGACGGCAAGCTTTCTGCTATTTATGATAAAATTACAAAGAAAGCTTCGGATTCTCTGTTGTTCAAATCTGCTTCTAAGAAGTCGGATACAGCAGACAAGAATAAGACAGTCACTTCTGGGTCTAATGCGCCCAAGAGAGGTTCCTATAGAGGTTCCGGTGCGTCCTCTTGGTCTTATTCGAGAGACCGTCAGGGTAGCGACTCTCGTTCGGGACGTCCTTCGGGCCGGGACAATCGGTCGGATGCCCCGAGGTCGATGGGGCGAGGTGCGGGTCGTGGAGGACGTGGTTTCTCCTACCGCAGGCCTCGCAGGTCCAGGAGGTGATGGCTTAAACCTCTATCGCGTACCGGTTGGCGGAAGGTTGTCGAGCTTTTCACAAGAATGGACGTCGATTATGGACGACCCTTGGGTGAGAGGAGTGACTTCGGAAGGTCTAAAGATATCCTTCAAACAAAAGCCTCCATTAACTCGGAAGTCCAAAGTGGACTCATCTTCCGTCAAATCCGCAGAAAAGAGACGCTCTGTTATCAGAGGTGCAGTCTCTTTTAATGAAGAACGCGGTAGAGGTCGTAGAAAACCAGGAATCTCCGGGATTCTACAGCTATCTGTTTCTGGTTCCGAAACCAGACGGCTCGTTCCGTCCAGTCATAGATTTGAGCTGGATAAACAAGCTGATCGTCGCTCCGAAGTTTTATATGGAGACGATTCGGTCGGTCAGAGCAAGTATTCGGGTGAACGATTATGCATCAAGCATAGATCTCAAAGATGCGTACTTTCACGTCATGGTACATCCGACATTCCGAAAGTACCTACGCTTCGCAGTCCTAGGAGTGGTGTATCAATTCCGGGCGATGTGCTTCGGATTGAATCTAGCACCCTGGGCTTTCACTCGGGTAATGAACTCGGTAATGATCTATTTCTGAGCTCATTCGTCTGCGGTAACGTCAGCCTACCTGGACGACATTCTTCATAGGTACGGCAACGAGTTAACGCTTCAGAACAATGTTCAGAATCTTCTTCTATTGCTCCGACGTCTCGGTTTTATAGTAAACGAGGAGAAGTCGGATCTGGTGCCGTCCAAGTCATTCACTCATCTGGGAATGAGCTTCGAGATGCACAACAATCTCGTTCGTCTGCCGTTAACCAGAGCGAAATTAGTCAGTTGTTACGCTCGCTATTGTCTGCATGCAGACAAAGTCACAGCGAGAGAATTTATGAGACTGATAGGTCTGTGCGGAGCCGCTGCGGATCTCATTCCGATGGGGCGGTTACGCACACGTCCTCTTCAAATTTTCTTGACTCAGAATTGGAGTGTGAAAATTCATTCGCTCGACGTAGACGTTCTCGTCAGATCAAGTGAAACAAGAGATTCAGACTTGGGCAAACATTCAGTGGTTAACTCAGGGAGTTCCGCTGCAGTTGCCGGATCCGAGTTTTACCATTATGACGGATGCCAGTCAAACAGGTTGGGGTGCATCATTAATCCCAACGGATTCGAGATGCCAGGGTCTTTGGGATCCGCAATTCCTGTGCAAGCACATAAACATCAAGGAAATGATGTCAATTTGGCTTGCGTTACGTCACTGGATGGACATTATTCACAATGCTCATGTCCAAATCCTATCCGACAATACGACAGTAGTGGCGTATATACGGAATCAGGGAGGCACTCATTCAGTTCCGTTGTTCAATCTAACGGAAAGAATCCTTCTGTTTGCGCTGGAACATCAGGTTCTTCTTTCGGTCCGTCACATACCGGGTCGTCTGAATGTGCTAGCAGACTCCCTTTCACGAAAGGGTCGCTTGTTGCCGTCGGAATGGACTCTCAACAAACAAGTATTCAATCAGATTTGCTACCAATGGGAACGGCCAATGATAGACTTATTTGCGACACATCTCAACAATCAGTTGCAGACGTATGTGTCTCCGTGTCCGGATCCAAGAGCATTTGCAGTAGACGCTCTGTCGATCCCTTGGGACGGAATGATAGGATATGCGTATCCTCCAGCGCCGTTAATTCAACAAGTATTGCTAAAGATAAAACAATCTCAATGCAAGATTCTGTTGGTAGCATCTCTGTCGCCACAGAGACCGTGGATAAATCTACTCAGGTGTCTGTTGTGGGACCTACCGCGAAAGCTTCCTCCACGGGAGGATCTTCTTTCGCAGGGGAAATCGCGCCAACTCCATCACAACCCGCAAGGTCTCAACCTTCACGTTTTTCCGTTGTGCGGTCCTTCTTGCATGGCAAACACTTTACAGGACGAGCAGTGGACGCGATTTCTAACTGTAGGAGGACCTCCTCTTCGCTAAACTATGCGGCTAAGTGGAAGGTTTTTCGTCGTTGGTGTAGGGATCATTCTGTAGATATATTCGATCCCTCTATACCAGACATTGCAAAGTTTCTAGTATACTTGTTTGACGAAATCAAACTGCAGACTGTTACTATAAAGGGTTATAGGTCTATGTTATCTGATACCTATGCACATCATGATAGTTTACAAATTGGATCTAATGTCTCTTTATCTAAGTTGGTTAGAAACTTTTCGATAAATAGACCCAGAACTCTTAGATTAATTCCTAAGTGGAATTTAGCTTGGGTTCTTCTTAAATTGAAGGAAAAGCCATTTGACCCTCTTGGGACAGTAGATTTCAAATTCTTATCTTATAAGACAGCTTTTCTCTTAGCTTTCTCTTTTGCTAGAAGAGTCAGTGAGCTTCATGCACTGTCGGTGGATGATTCTCACTATCATAGTGTCGGGAACACTATCACCTTCACTACTAATGTGGGTTTTTTAGCTAAGAATCAGGCTCCTAATAAATATCCGGAACCTATTGTTATTAAGGCTCTTCCGTCTTCAGACGGGCGTAGGCCTTTACTCTGTCCTGTTAGAGCGTTACGTATCTATAAACAGAGATCTCAGTTTATCAGAAAGGGACAGAAACGTTTCTTTCTGTCTTTGATGCCTAATAGAAAGGACATTTCGGTCCATTCTATTGCTAGATGGATTCAATTAACTATCCGTACTGCTTATGAGAGTTTATCTTCTTCTCAGCAGTCTGTGCTTAAGATTTCCACTCATGAAGTAAGAGCTCTTTCTACTTCCTGGGCTTATGCTAATAGTGTTGCTACTACAGATTTAATGAAGGCTGCTTATTGGTCTCAGCCATCCTCATTTACGAATTTTTATCTCAGAAATATTGAGTCCATTTCTGGAGACCTGCATTGTTTAGGTCCGTTATCTGTTGCTCAGAATGTCGTCCACTAAACAGTTGCAACTATAGTTATGCAGGCTTTCTGTTCCGGCAGTGACTCCGTCCAGCTGCCCTCTTTGCTCTGGGCTATTTGACCCAGAGCAAGGGGAAGGGGGGGGGGGGGGGGCGGGTGTTCCCTTAGGTCACCTGCTTTATAGTGAAAAGCAAGGGAATGCCTCCTCCAAGTCAGTATTTCTGAGTCGCTTCCGGGATGGTTTTAAAGTGTAATATTAATGTTAATTTTCATTCATGTCTTATTTTTAAAGTGTAGCTCGGTGTGAAGCATTTGTATATGTCAAGTGTCAAACAGGCTTTAATATACAATACTTGGACACTTTTAAATGACTATAAAGAGTCTCAATTCTCGGGACTACTTTATTTATTGGCTTACTTTAAAAATAATTAGTATAAGGGATATACTGGATGTTAATAGAGAACATGAATGTTATTGTGCTCAATTATTAAGGGTAGTGTATCTTTCTAATTTAATTTTAAATAAGAAAGATACATGTAAAGCCTAATACTCCTTTTCTCCTTAAGGGGTTACCTCTTTACTATATAGTTGAGCTTATTGGATTTTCCTCTATGTCCTAGGCCCTCCAGCCTGTTTACTATTCAGCTAAGTCTGAGTCATTGGTACAGTATAAAAATGTTAAAAAATTTATAGTAATTTATATATTTTTTATACTTACCAATGACCCAGACGGGGATGGCCCTCCCTGGAGTTGGGAACTCTTGCCTCCCCGCTGAGTACATAGCGCTGACCAGGCACTGCCAGTAAGAATGATAGTTGGCGCCAATTTCGGGACGTCTGCGTCACTGCGCATGCGCAGTAGAGGCGTAGTATGGAGGTCCTTTAGGACATGATTTCTTTTTGTTTTGGATGCAAATTTTGGGGATTGGGGGGCAAAATTTGTGTTTGGCCCTGGTTTTGTTAGAGTTAGCACCAGCTAAGTCTGGGTCATTGGTAAGTATAAAAAATATATAAATTACTATAAATTTTTTAACATTTGGTGTGCAGCATCCTTAGGGGGGTGAGATTCAAGTTTGTTAAAGCCAAGTCCATGGGTTGGTATATGGGCTCCCTGTAGGAGCCCGAATTATAACTTAGTTCAATATGAGGAATATTCTTTAAAAATCTTCTTTTTTTTTTTTAGATAAACTGGTCAGAATCTTTGGATATTTGGTATAAGCTTTTCCTAGGAGGAGCAGATGCAACTTGTTGAAATCAAATCTCTGGGTTGATATTTAGGCTACCATGTCAGGTGAGCGCCCTCAGGCCCCCTGGGGCCTCTTGTTAGGGTCTTTCTGTTGCTGTTCCTTCCGAACGGGAACAACAAACAACCGACCCAGTGACTGGCGCAGCTGTCACTCTCTCCACCTGTTTCAGCAGTACCTATTGGCAGGTTTGGCTCTGTCATCGATGACATCGTCTTGCTTTGTTAAAGGGCAGGTATGTCCAAATTGACAAGTGTTTAGCAGTGGTTAGCATCGTGGTTAGCAGTGCTAAGTACATACCATAGCGATGATAAAGCTTGCACGTGATACTGCTTAGCACGTGTCCAACAAATGGATCTGCCTCTAAGATCGGCAACCAACTTTAGTTGGTTCTCTTGGGGTATGGGAAGAAACATTCTGACCACCCCTGCATAGAGTTGTAGTGCAGCTGCCCCCAGAGTTTTTGTCATTGCTGCGCCGAGCCCTGCCGCATATCGGGCATAGAGTTTATCGATTTCCTCGATGTCCATAACGTCGACCTGGTCAGTTGTGAGGTTTTTCCCTATATACTGCTTATCCTGCCCACCGGAAGCTAATGGAGCTAGCCTTTCGCGTTTGGACCCATCAACCTGTTTTTAGCTCACCTGACTTAGTGATCACTCGCCGTCCGTCGTTCGTCGTCCGTGAACATGGTGTTTGCGTCTTCTCCTCCCAAACCGCTGAACCAATTTAATTGATATTTGAGATAATAGTTTGTTATGACATCGCAATTTGATTTTGTTCAAATCAAGTTGCCCCGCCCGTGGGTAGGGCCACACCCAAAAAGTGTGCTGAAATCTTAAAAAATCTTCTTCTCATGAACCAGCAGTAGCAGAGACTTGATATTTGGTGTGCAGCTTCCTTTTGAGGTGTAGACTCAGATTTGTTCAAGAGAAGTTTGTGGGGCTATACTTGGCGTCGTTATGGGAGGGGCAAAATTTTTGGCCCTGCCCAAAATTTCTATTTTCCAAACCGAGAGGCTGATTTGAACCAAATTTTATGTGAGGGCTTATTGGGCCATAAGTACCTAATTTATGCTGATTTTTTTTTTCCCGTAGCCCCATGGGAACCGCAGGAGCTAAAAATAGAAAAAAATTAAAACGCCCATATCTCCAAAACTGCACGGCACCGAGAATTTTTATTTGGTGTGAAGCTTCCTTAGGACCAACAGAAAGAATTGGTAAAAAAAAATTGCCATCAGTTTTATCATAGGGTACAGTTTCGGGACATTGAAAAAGTGCTGAGTCAGCACTTTTTAACACTGTAGGCAATAGGAAAAACATTAAAAAATCTTCTTCTCCAGATCCAGCAGGCAGAATCTTTTGATATTTGGTATGCAACATTGGAGGGTGGATCTGATTCAAGTTTGTTCAAATCGGCCCCCTGGGTTCATATTTGGGCTCAGTATAGGAGCCCGATTTCGAACTTAGTGCATTTCAGGCAAATTTCTTAAAAAATCTTCTTCTCCAGATCCAGCAGGCAGAATCTTTTGATATTTGGTATGCAACATTGTGGGGTGGATCTGATTCAAGTTTGTTCAAATCGGCCCCCTGGGTTTATATTTGGGCTCAGTATAGGAGCCCAAATTTGAACTTACTGCATTTCAGGCAAATTTCTTTGAAAATCTTCTTCTCCAGATCCAGCAGGCAGAATCTTTTGATATTTGGTATGCGACATTGTGGGGTGGATCTGATTCAAGTTTGTTCAAATCGGCCCCTTGGGTTTATATTTGGGCTCAGTATAGGAGCCCAAATTTGAACTTAGAGCATTTCAGGCAAATTTCTTTGAAAATCTTCTTCTCAAGATCCAGCAGGCAGAATCTTTTGATATTGGGTATGCAACATTGTGGGGTGGATCTGATTCAAGTTTGTTCAAATCGGCCCCTTGGGTTTATATTTGGGCTCAGTATAGGAGCCCAAATTTGAACTTAGTGCATTTCAGGCAAATTTCTTAAAAAATCTTCTTCTCCAGATCCAGTGGACAGAATCTTTTGATATTTGGTATGCAACATTGTGGGGTGGGTCTGATTCTATTTTGTTCAAATCGGCTCCCTAGATTCATATTTGGGCTCACTATAGAAGCTCGAATTTGAACTTAGTGCATTTCAGGCAAATTTCTTCAAAAATCTTCTTCTCCAGATCCTGCAGGCAGAATCTTTTGATATTTGGTATGCAACATTGTGGGGTGGATCTGATTCCAGTTTGTTTAAATCGGCCACCTGGATTCATATTTGGGCTCACTATAGAAGCCCAAATTCGAACTTAGTGCATTTCAGGCAAATTTCTTTGAAAATCTTCTTCTCAAGATCCAGCAGGCAGAATCTTGTGATATTTGGTATGCAGCATCCTTAGGGGGGTGAGATTCAAGTTTGTTCAAGCCATGTCCCTAGGTCCATATTTGGGCTCAATGTGGGAGCTTGAATTGTAACATTGTTCGAAATGAGGAATTTTCTTAAAAAATCTTCTTCTTCAGATCCAGCAGTCGGAATGGTTTGATATGTGGTGAGTAGCATCCTTGGGGGGAGGGGGGATTCAAGTGTGTTAAAGCCAAGTCCATGGGTCCATATTTGGGCTCCCTGTGGGAGCCCAAATTATAACTTAGTCAATATGAGGAATTTTTCTTTAAAAATCTTCTTCTTCAGATTCAGCAGTTGGAATGTTTTGATATTTGGCATGGAGCAACCTTAGGGGGCTGAGATCCAAGTTTGTTCAAGCCAAGTCCCTTGGTTCATATTTGGGCTCACTATGGGAGCCTGAATGACAACTTAGTTCAAAATGAGGAATTTTATTTAAAAATCTTCAGATCCAGCAGATGAATGCTTTTGATATTTTTTATGCAGCATCCTTAGGGGGGTAAGATTCAAGTTTGTTCAAGCCATGTCCCTAGGTCCATATTTGGGCTGATTGTGGAAGCTCGAATTGTAACTTGGTTCAAAATGAGGAATTTTCTTTAAAAATCTTCTTCTTCAGATCCAGCAGTCAGAATGTTTTGATATTTGGTGTGCAGAATCCTTAGGGGTGTGAGATTCAGGTTTGTTAAAGCCAAGTCCCTGGGTTCATATATGGGCTTCCTGTGGGAGCCCGAATTATGACTTAGTTCAGTATGAGGAATATTCTTTAAAAATCTTTTTAGTCGAGTTGTGACGAAGTCAAACTCGACTTATAGTTTGGTGAATGGCGGGCGGGCGGGCGGGCGGGCGGGCGTAAACAATTGGTTTCCGGATGATAACTTGATAGTGGTTCAACTCACATTCATTAAACTTCATACGTAGGTTGGTCTTGGTGGGAGGAAGAACCCTATTGATTTTGGACATGCTACGTCGAAGGTCAAGGTCACAGTGACCTTGAACATAGTAAATCTTAAACAATTGGTTTCCGGATGATAACTTGATAATGGTTCAACTCACATTCATGAAACTTCATAGGTAGATTGGCCTTGGTGAGGGGAAGAACCCTATTGATTTTGGACTCGCTACGTCAAAGGTCAAGGTCACAGTGACCTTTAACATAGTATATCGCAACAATTGGTTTCCGGATGATAACTTGATAGTGGTTCAACCTAGAGTCATGAAACTTCATAGGTGTGTTGGCCTTGGTGCGAGGAAGAACCCTATTGATCTTGGACTCACCAGGTCAAAGGTCAAGGTCACAGTGACCTTGAACATAGTATATCGCAACAATTGGTTTCCGGATGATAACTTGATAGTGGTTCAACCTAGAGTCATGAAACTTTATAGGTGTGTTGGCCTTGGTGCGAGGAAGAACCCTATTGATCTTGGACTCACCAGGTCAAAGGTCAAGGTCACAGTGACCTTGAACATAGTATATCGCAACAATTGGTTTCCGGATGATAACTTGATAGTGGTTCAACCTAGAGTCATGAAACTTCATAGGTATGTTGGCCTTGGTGCGAGGAAGAACCCTATTGATCTTGGACTCACCAGGTCAAAGGTCAAGGTCACAGTGACCTTGAACATAGTATATCGCAACAGTTGGTTTCCGGATGATAACTTGATAGTGGTTCAACCTAGAGCCATGAAACTTTACAGGCGTGTTGGCCTTGGTGCGAGGAAGAACCCTATTGATGTTGGACTCACCAGGTCAAAGGTCAAGGTCACAGTGACCTTGAACATAGTATATCGCAACAATTGGTTTCCGGATGAGAACTTGATAGTGGTTCAACCTAGAGTCATGAAACTTCATAGGTGTGTTGGCCTTGGTGTGAGGAAGAACTCTATTGACCTTGGACTCGCCAGGTCAAAGGTCAAGGTCACAACTCGACATTGGATCTGTGATCCTGAGCGGCATTTTTTTTTAGATTCACTGGTCAGAATATTTGGATATTTGGTTTCAGCTTTCTTAGGAGGAGCAGATGCAACTTGTGGAAATCAATTCTCTGGGTTGATATTTAGGCTACCAAGTCAGATGAGCGCCCTCAGGCCCCCTGGGGCCTCTTGTTTCTTAGGTAGTTCCAAAGGAACAGGCACAGCAAGATCCACGGCCATCTTGCCTCCCTATTGTTCCTTCGTGACAGCGCCACCTTGCTCTTCCAGCAGTTGGTCAATGATATCGTCACAATACATGGTCTGTATACATGAACATATATGCCATTTGCGTTTAATATAGCACATAACAATGTTCAATGCTGCCCATCCCGCACACTTATATATAGTGCTTGGGTCACAAGAATCGCTGCGTCCCACAATATAGTTCCTTTATCGCAACATTTTATAAGTGGTTGGTCAGGCCTTCCCATATTTAAATTTAATGTAACCCATTAACGGGTTACATTAAAAATTTTTAGGTAACCCATTTCATCGACCTCAAAACAATAATCAGTTGAATTTGGCCACTTTTTGAATGTCTTCACACCCACAGACTCGGTTGTTTGTTTCACTTTTAATTTACTTAACATGGTTTGTATGTAAGTATTTTATGCACAAAAAATTGAGTGTTTTACACTTTTACTGTCATTCATTCAATAGAATGTTGAAACGCGGAGTGCTACTCTCACCATTTCTAAAGTACACGTATAACGGTGTTTGTTCCGGTTAATTAACATAATATTCATGCGATTTTTGTCACTTTTGCGATATTTACAAAAAAAGTAAAATATTTAAAGTGATTTTCGCAAGGGGAACTACTTATATTCTTTTATTTAGAGAATGCTAAAACATTAGTTTGACATTGGAAATTTATTGCGAAAATGAAAGGTCAACATCGAGCATGGCATTGAAGACGATTGCACACGATTGCTGTGAAGTTATTTTTAGCACCCGCAAGGCAAACACAGAATCACTGGTCTATAAATAAATTTAGCTCAGTGCATAGAATCAACTATGACAGAGTGAATTTGAAATTTCCGATGACGAAATAAAATCACAATGATCTGAGCATGATTTTTCAGGATCACTTTTATTTGTTTGGTTTACATGTTTTAATTAATTTGGACGAACGGAAAAATGGCTCACCCTAAAAAAATTTAGGTAACCTTTGGGTAATCGAAACGGCCATTCGCCCAATTCGGGAAGACCTGTTGGTTGGTCTGTTTTTAACACTAGCCAGGCATGCTTGCTCTCGGCCAATGCCTGGCAAACTGCTACACGTTCCACATGTTCCTCACGTCTTCCAATCACATCATTCTCTTTTAGACAGTCCTCGAAGCTGTCTCCTTACAGTGGAACAGGCAAGCCCAGCGGGTCTGCTCGCGGAGATCCTTTAAGACAGAGTTATACTTCTGAGTTAAAACCCAAACACTCTGCTGCGCATGACAACCCGAAAAGGCTAGCTCAGACAGCATGTCTTTCTTTTGTGTCAAAGCTCCCGTAGTCGTGCAACCGTCAATAATGTTCAATGTTAAGCTGTGCATCCATGAGAAGGAACAAATATGCATTCAGTGCACCACTCGCCTCTGCTGTCTTTGTGATCTGGATAGTGATACCTTCACTGGCGTTTTCTATTTTCCGACCACTGCCGTGTAGTCGGCCATCATTCGAGGTCCGCAGGTCAAGCCATAGTGCATACTTGTTGGTCAAGAACTCTCCCAATGTGGCATCAGCCAGAGATAGCTCCTTCGCGACCAGTGCCACCTCCGGATCTCTTTTGCTGCTGGGGCAAGCTTCAAAGTGCCAAGTGGTTTCATTCCCTTTCTGGTAGGCACGCAATCCCTGGGAGTACAGCTGATTGGGCACCCCTTCAATGATAACCTCAACTTTGGTGAACTTAGGCTTATAAAAGACCTCAGTCTTCCTACTGAAATCTGCACCAGCTTCCTCGAACAGCAGCAGGATCCCTTTCATGCTCGTTGCAGCAACATTGAAGTTGATGTTCGCTCTTGCCTTTGGTCATTTTGCGATGGCAAAGGACGCGATCGTAGAGAATTGTGAGACGACCAGCATACTGGGTGCGGACGATGCGAGCAAGTTCAGATTCGGAGGCCATTTCATATTCCAGGCAAATATTATCAATGGTATAACTGTCTGGAAAAGTCTTCGGCCAGGACCACTTGACTGTAATCATTGAATGTCGGCTCATACTCGAGCCGATCCCCAAGCGCACTCTGGTAGAAAGGCATATGAGCCTCGAGGAGTTCAAACTTCAAAGTCCAGCAGGATACAGAACTAATTGCCACAGGCATCAGCGATAGCCTTGTCTACAACAACAGTGTCAGCCTTGTCTCCTGCGCCGACCCGCAGCTTAGTAGCATTTCTTTTTGCGGAGGTATCAATGCCTTGGTAGTGCGCATTTTTGCGCTTGGAGGCTGTCTTCCAGAGATCAAGGTAGCAGTGGTACACGTCGGCATCATCGCCCG
Source organism: Pictodentalium vernedei (assembly GCA_031216915.1). NCBI lineage: Eukaryota > Metazoa > Mollusca > Scaphopoda > Dentaliida > Dentaliidae > Pictodentalium > Pictodentalium vernedei. Next base: position 426,991,470 of record CM062292.1, read on the forward strand.
ACATCACCTCGTTCCCGCTGATGTTGACTGCCATTTTCTTGACGATGGCACAGCCAAGATTCTGAATGACTGACCTGTTATCTGTTGAGTTCAGGGTTATGAGTTCAGGGTTACTGCAAAGGCTAGGCACATTGTACCCGGTACGTTAAGGTTATGGGGGCCCAAGGTTGGGGGACCAGATATTGAGCTGTTGGTTCGGGCTAATCGTACTAGGGTTGTGCGTGATCACAACCGACTGTCGAACTCCCTTTACCCCAAGAGGCTCTCGTAGTTTGCGGTATGGGTTGAGCTTGCGTCCGTATTGACTAAGACATGTTGAATGTAATGAACATATAACGGATCAGTCTTCAATACAATGGCAGACTTTGACCTCGAAGAGAGTTCGCAAGACAACAGGATGATGAGGATGAGTTGGAAGATGAAACTAGCTTGACACAGGCTCTTGACAACAGGGCTATCATTCCTTCTGAACGAGAACAAGAGACGGGCGTTAAAATACGTTCTTTGCAGCATGAGCTCTTGGAGGAGGCTGTCAATAGCTACTACCAGAATCTGAGACCGTGATGGTTCCTTATCTACGCGACTATTCCAAATTTGAGCTTGACAAAAAATGGGTGGCTGAGGCTGAAGGCCCATCCAGATATAGACATTGTTAGTAAACCGTGAGTACCCCATGCTTCCTCAACAATTGCTGGAAAGCGTGGCTGTGGTGAGATCATCTGGAATGAGTTGGGGTTTACGGACTGGACACAAGGAGGCAAGGCGCTTAAGCCAAAGGCACTTGAAACACTGTGGGTCAATAACTGTTACAGTGAGTGAGTTGAGTGAAGTGGCTGCTAGGATAGGATCGGATACTACAGAACTGCAAGACTTAGGACAGGTGGCTAATACTGCGTTAAATTCTACTAAAAAACGTGGAAAGTATTACTGAGGAGGAAGAAACTGTGCTTAAAAAACCTTGAATGACCCTCCACCTGATACCACGGGTTTGGATTACAGCATCGGAGAGCTCCGTGGACTCGACAGGGCAATGCAGACCATCCGAGGTGAGTTAACCAACAAGCTGGCCAGACTGTCTGAGCTGGATGAACACATCGCTTTGGAAAAAAGAAAGCTCAATGAAGCTCAAAATGATCAGTTTAGTATGCGCCAAGTAGCAGATCTCTTTCGCAACTTGGAAGATGAACTAGCTTCCCGCTTGGAGGTAACCGCAACGAATAGAGAGGCTCTTCGATCTCAGATCAACTGAATCAGAGAGACGATCAATCCAATCCTCGGTGAGGACATGATGCTCGTTGAGGGCATTCACTCCCTCTTCTGGGAACAGGGGATTATGATCACGCCTATCCCCACAGTGATTGGAATGGCAATCTCGACCCTAGTACTTGCTCTGGCCGGTGCGGGTGGAAATACCCCCACTCCCACTCCACCTCCATCTTATCTGATAAGAGTGGCCTCGAAGAGTGGGCGAAGAAGCACCTACATGCTCTTGGGTGCATCCTGGCCAAGCTAGCTGGAAAGGCGGTGGCTGTGCTATGCAGAATTATAGGCTCCATTGTTTCGTAGTTGCTCAAGCTACTCACAAAAAACTTCGGCTGGCTGGCCGAAAACCTGTGGCCTATGGTTCTTGCTGTTGCAGGTCTGCTTCTTGTGGCGGCTCGTCAGTGGCTATCTCAACAGAAACCAAAGCGTGAGGAATCCAACCGTAACCCCGCCTACAATAATGGCAATTTTCTCATCATGTTGGCGTGTTGCCACTATTCCTGTTGCTGCTGATGATGCCGAGTTAGAGGCATCAGCATCAGAGGCACCTCCACTATGGCTCTCCACTTTCACAGTAGGCGTATCAATAGCCGTGAGGGTGGCAGGGGGCTTGACCAGTCCTGTTTCACCCCGTAGACATAGCTGGAGGGATTGGTGCAGTGTTTGTTTGTATTTAGTCCCTGGGTCTGGGCGGTTGTGTCAATAATGATCTTGTTATACCCTACAGGGCCGTGTGAAAGGCCACCTAGTTCCATATCAGAAGGTACCATGTAGAGGCCTCGAATACATAATCAATTTTTGACTTGGCATGAGATAACACGCTTTGATAGCGTTTAATTCCACTCTCCAGGTCCACTGGGCGGGCAATGGCATCTTCCACATTTGCCTCAAACTGTTTTTGGACGTCAAATGCTGTACTCGTTCCGAGAATCGATGAATGGTCTCTTAGCTATGTGGAGGAGTTAATACCACATGAATTTCACTTAGTTTTTTGCCCGCATTATATCTGGCAGTGGCATCGTACTCTAGGCTTTTGGGTGGTCCGCCATCAAAAGGAACAACAGAGTGTGCAGTGTTAAGTCCTACTCTAGTGAAAGTATTTGCTCTGAATAGATTCAACGACTGTGTAAAACTGAAACCTTTCGGTGAAAGTATTCGTTGTGAATCTATTCATAGCGAATATGTTTAATAAATGAGTTTAACTGGTTGTGAATTATTTTTATGATTGTCAATCACACTGTGTGCTGTTAAGACATGAGTCACGCAATCTTGTAAAGTGTAGTCGCAAAGAAAATTGGAGCAAAAAAGAGGAAAATTAGAGCAAAACAGGGGGGAAACCTTCCACATGCTTATGGGTCTTGGCTGGATGTGCAGCTCTGGGCGAACCCGGCCAGCTGCCTTCACACATCCATGGAGTGTCATTTGTAGCTGTGACCGCTTGTACCTTATTGCAGGCACCGGCTAATACACTCTTGCAGTATCCGCTGACCCCAGGCAGTGGGTCGAAGCATGTGGCCCATCGGTTTCGGTGCCCTTGTCCTGAGCTAGTACGGTCTGCAACTTTGCGCTGGGCAGCAATCCCGCTAGCGTCAGATACATAGGGACTTTGCTGTACTCTGTATTAGTTATACAAAACAATCTGTGCTTATATATATTGCTAATATTTATTTAACACTCCAGTGGTATTGAGTGATGAATGTTTCTAATCAGCTTGTTTACACACAGACTCCGATGTAGTTGACAGTTACTGCAAGAGAACCTCTGGGCCGCCTAGAGGGAAGGGCCATCCCTTATGGCTCTCTGAGGTGTATTTGGTGTTGAGGTAGAAAGTGAATCGATGCTGATGCTCAAGTGGTATGGCCTCTCGGCCGGCGAGGGTGGGGGCCTGGCAAGGGTACGTGCCACAAGGTTCTTCCGGTTGCTGCATTCGGAATCAGGGCTTGACAATTGGGGAAACCTATAGGACGGGTCGCCTATAGGTTACGCAAAAAGATTTTGGGGAGACCTCTTTATAGGTTAACCAAAAAATAGTTTCATAATTGGAGATTTGATTGGAAGGTAACGGCATAAGAAGACATGTAACAATGATAAAAGATAAATTATTATAAATCATAATGACTTTTATTTCTCAACAAAATTCACATCCCCAAATCTGCCAATTATAATGGTTAACCAAGAGGTTAAGCCTTTACCTAACAAAATGGCAAAAATGCCCAGAAAATTAGCCTAAGTGTGGCTTACACAACCTCACACATCATGGCAATTTCTCAATAAATCCATACCCATATGGATATCATTGGAACCAGCTGAATCAGCTGGTTCCAATGATATCCATATTTGTATGCTTGTATTGAAAATTCGAGAGAAAGGTTTTAATCATGAAGTTCAGGATATTTGGGGGAACATGTGATGGGGCAACCTTCAGATGGGTCCATCAAAATTCTGAATTGTCAAGCGCTGATTTGCCCCCTCCCCCCCTCCCTGCAGCTTATTTTGTTAGCTCACCTGACTTTCAGTCAGGAGAGCTATAGTGATCACTTGGCGTCCGGCGTCCGTGAACATGGTGTTTGCGTCTTCTCCTCCCAAACCGCTCAACCAATTTAATTGATATTTGAGATAATAGTTTGTTATGACATCGCAATTTGATTTTGTTCAAATCAAGTTGCCCCGCCCGTGGGTAGGGGCACACCCAAAAAGTGTGCTGAAATCTTAAAAAATCTTCTTCTCATGAACCAGCAGTAGCAGAGACTTGATATTTGGTGTGCAGATTCCTTTTGAGGTGTAGACTCAGATTTGTTCAAGAGAAGTTTGTGGGGCTATACTTGGCGTCGTTATGGGAGGGGCAAAATTTTTGGCCCTGCCCAAAACTTCTATTTTCCAAACCGAGAGGCTGATTTGAACCAAATTTTATGTGAGGGCTTATTGGGCCATAAGTACCTAATTTATGCTGATTTTTTTTTTCCTGTAGCCCCATGGGAACCGCAGGAGCTAAAAATAGAAAAAAAATTAAAAGCCCATATCTCCAAAGCAGCACGGCACTGACAATTTTTATTTGGTGTGAAGCTTCCTTAGGACCAACAGAAAGAATTGGTAAAAAAAAATTGCCATCGGTTTTATCATAGGGTACAGTTTCGGGACATTGAAAAAGTGCTGAGTCAGCACTTTTTAACACTTTAGGCAATGGGAAAAACATTAAAAAATCTTCTTCTCCAGATCCAGCAGGCAGAATCTTTTGATATTTGGTAAGCAACATTGGAGGGTGGATTTGATTCAAGTTTGTTCAAATCGGCCCCCTGGGTTCATATTTGGGCTCAGTATAGGAGCCCGATTTCGAACTTAGTGCATTTCAGGCAAATTTCTTAAAAAATCTTCTTCTCCAGATCCAGCAGGCAGAATCTTTTGATATTTGGTATGCAACATTGTGGGGTGGATCTGATTCAAGTTTGTTCAAATCGGCCCCCTGGGTTTATATTTGGGCTCAGTATAGGAGCCCAAATTTGAACTTCCTGCATTTCAGGCAAATTTCTTTGAAAATCTTCTTCTCCAGATCCAGCAGGCAGAATCTTTTGATATTTGGTATGCAACATTGTGGGGTGGATCTGATTCAAGTTTGTTCAAATCGGCCCCTTGGGTTTATATTTGGGCTCAGTATAGGAGCCCAAATTTGAACTTTGTGCATTTCAGTCAAATTTCTTAAAAAATCTTCTTCTCCAGATCCAGCAGACAGAATCTTTTGATATTTGGTATGCAACATTGTGGGGTGGATCTGATTCTATTATGTTCAAATCGGCTCCCTAGATTCATATTTGGGCTCACTATAGAAGCTCGAATTTGAACTTAGTGCATTTCAGGCAAATTTCTTCAAAAATCTTCTTCTCCAGATCCTGCAGGCAGAATTTTGATATTTGGTATGCAACATTGTGGGGTGGATCTGATTCCAGTTTGTTCAAATCGGCCACCTGGATTCATATTTGGGCTCACTATAGAAGCCCAAATTCGAACTTAGTGCATTTCGGGCAAATTTCTTTGAAAATCTTCTTCTCAAGATCCAGCAGGCAGAATCTTGTGATATTTGGTATGCAGCATCTTTAGGGGGGTGAGATTCAAGTTTGTTCAAGCCATGTCCCTAGGTCCATATTTGGGCTCACTGTGGGAGCTTGAATTGTAACTTTGTTCGAAATGAGGAATTTTCTTAAAAAATCTTCTTCAGATCCAGCAGTCGGAATGGTTTGATATGTGGTGAGTAGCATCCTTGGGGAGGGAGGGGGGATTCAAGTGTGTTAAAGCCAAGTCCATGGGTCCATATTTGGGCTCCCTGTGGGAGCCCAAATTATAACTTAGTCAATATGAGGAATTTTTCTTTAAAAATCGTCTTCAGATTCAGCAGTTGGTATGTTTTGATATTTGGCATGGAGCAACCTTAGGGGGCTGAGATTCAAGTTTGTTCAAGCCAAGTCCCTTGGTTCATATTTGGGCTCACTATGGGAGCCTGAATGGCAACTTAGTTCAAAATGAGTAATTTTCTTTAAAAATCTTCAGATCCAGCAGATGAATGCTTTTGATATTTTTTATGCAGTATCCTTAGGGGGGTAAGATTCAAGTTTGTTCAAGCCATGTCCCTAGGTCCATATTTGGGCTGATTGTGGGAGCTCGAATTGTAACTTGGTTCAAAATGAGGAATTTTCTTTAAAAATCTTCTTCTTCAGATCCAGCAGCCGGAATGTTTTAATATTTGGTGTGCAGAATCCTTAGGGGTGTGAGATTCAGGTTTGTTAAAGCCAAGTCCCTGGGTTCATATATGGGCTCCCTGTGGGAGCCCGAATTATGACTTAGTTCAGTATGAGGAATATTCTTTAAAAATCTTTTTTTAGATCCACTGGTCAGAATATTTGGATATTTGGTTTCAGCTTTTCTTAGGAGGAGCAGATGCAACTTGTGGAAATCAATTCTCTGGGTTGATATTTAGGCTACCATGTCAGGTGAGCGCCCTCAGGCCCCCTGGGGCCTCTTGTTTTTATACCCCCCAAACAAAGTTGAGGGGGGGGGGGGGGTATATAGGAATCGCCCTGTCCGTCCATCCGTCTGTCCATCTTTGTAAGCCATTTGAAGAATTTTCATGAAACTTTACACAATGGAAGAACTCCCTATGCAGATGTGCATGAAGCAATATAATTCCGTTCTGGCATTTCCAAGGGGAGATAATCTAACTTATACATTTCAGCCATCCTTGTAAGCGCAACTCTTAAACCGTTTGAAGAATTTTCATTGTTTTTAGCTTAACTTGACATAGTCAAGATAAGCTATTGCCATCACACGTGCGGAAATCTGTTCGTCTGTGAGTCTGTTCACATTTTCCTTTAGCATGGGCTACACCCTGCAGTTCTTGTCTGATCGTCATGAAATTTCATATGCAGGTTTGACGTCATGTCTAGATGAGAACGTCCCCTTTTGGTCGCGATCGGTCAACCGGTATGGCTGCCCGAGCCGAAAACCATTAGCACAGTCTACAGGTCGTATTTATGAAGGGATTTCATTGTAACTTGGTAGGATGCCTCTGTATAATGCCTAGATGAGAATGTCCCCTTTTGGGCATGATCTGTCAACCGTGATGGCTACCCAAGCCCGAAACCCGAAAACTTTTAGCACAGTCTGCAGGTCAGGTTTAATATGGAGGGATTTCATTGTAACTTGGTAGGATAACTTCTTATGATGTCTGAATGAGAATTTCCCCATTTGGGCGTGATCTACCAACCGTGACGACTGCCCGAGCCCAAAACCCAAAAACCTTTAGCACAGTCTGCAGGTCATATTTATTGAGGAATTTCATTGTAACTTGGTGGGTTGACTTCATACAATGTCTAGATGAGAAGTCCCCTTTTGGTCCTGATTGGGCAACTGTGACGGCTACAGGGGCCCGAAGCCCGAAAACCTTTAGCACAGTCTACAGATCATATTTATGAATGGATTTCATTGTAACTTGGTAGGATGACTCCAAATAATGTCTAGATGAGAACGTCCCATTTTGATCGCGATCATTCAGCCTTGATGGGTGCCCGAGCCCAAAAACCTTTAGCATAGGCAAAAGGTCATATTTATGGAAGGATTTCATTGTAACCGGTTAGGTTGACTCCATATAATGCCTAGATGATGACAACCCCTTTTGGTCGTAATTGGTCAACTGTGATGGCTGCAGGTGCCCGAAGTCCGAAAACCTTGAGCACAGCCTATGGGTCATATTTATAAAGGGATTTCAGTGTAACTTCGTAGGATCACTCCAGATGATGCCCAGATGAGATTGTCCCCTTTGGTTGCGATCATTCAACCATGATGGCTGAGAGATTTCATTGTAACTTGGTAGGTTGACTTCATATAATGTCTAGATGAGAACGTCCCCTTTGGACGTGATTGGGCAACTGTGATGGCTACAGGGGCCTGAAGCCCGAAAACCTTTAAAGAACAGTCTACAGGTCATAATTATGAAGGGATTTCATTGTAACTTGGTAGGATACCTCTGTATAATGCATAGATGAGAACGTCCCCTATTGGGCATGATCTGTCAACCGTGATGGCTGCCCAAGCCCAAAGCCCAAAAACGTTTAGCACAGTATACAGGTCATATTGATGAAGGGATTTCATTATAACTTGGTAGGTTGACTTCATATAATGTCTAGATGAGAATGTCCCCCTTGGACGCAATTGGGAAACTGACGGCTACAGGAGCCCGAAGCCCGAAAACCTTTAGCACAGTCTACAGGCCATATTTATACCCCCCGCAAACAAAGTTTGGACGGGTATACAGGAATCACCCTATCCATCCGTCCATCTGTCCATCTATCCATCCTTATAAGCGCAACTCCTCCTAAACCATTTGAAGAATTTTCATGAAACTTTACACAATGGAAGAACTCCATATGAAGTTGTGCATGAAGCAATATAATTCCGTTCTGACATTTCCAAGGGGAGATAATCTAACTTATGCATTTCAATTGCTACATCATATGGTTGTGTCCTTGTAAGTGCAACTGAGGGGGGGGAGGGGGGGGGGGTCATCACTTTGTGACAGAGACCAGCTTAGGGAGGAATTTTAGGGAGACTTCATGTCTCTTTCTGGAAAAAATAGGGAGACTGCAGAGTCAAGTAGGGAGACTTCATAGGCAAGTGGGGAAAATTAAGAACACGTATGTATCACCCCCTGCCGCCCCTTCATATTTTCAGCTTGTGTTTCTCCATAAACGTCCGATTAATCCAGGTCCAGTTGTCTATGATGCTAAAAAATCACAAAGTAATTATTGACTGAAAATCCCCACTGCTACCCTCTTCTTCATGACCCCTCCCCTCTTCTTCATGCCAAACCCCCCAGCACCCTCCTGTGGTTGACTTTCACCATTTGAAGTCTACTAAGCTAATAATTTCCTAAGTCTGAAAGTGTGAACAGGACCAGATGTAAGAAGGTTGCTTGGAGGGTACTTTGTTAAATAAACAAAATACATTCTGGGGTAAAGTATTTTGTAAAATAAATGTCATTCCACATCATTTTTATGGCATTCCGGTATCATTCCGCATCATTTTGTGTCATTCCGGTGTTTAGGAGGACCCCTTTTTCAAGATCCTTCACATGCACACTTGTGCCCTGTACAAATCTTTTCTTGTCATGACTAAAGCTTTTACTCGTGTTTTTCAATTCCATTCGTGTTTTTCTGAGAATAGACGGTCCAATAGTTAACAGTCGTCCGCAAAACGAAATAAAAATACAGTGTAAGAAAATACGTCCGTTGTGAATACATTTTCGGCATCCTAAGCGAGGTAACCTACTTTCAAACAGGGTTATTTTGTTGAGTCGCGTAAGTCACCTATTTTCGTTTCGACACTTGAAGCTTCGACTGAAACGGAACAAAATAGAAATAAAAAATCTGTGATTTCAAATAAATGGTTGCTTATTTGAAGAATGAAAATGCCCATTTATCACACTCAGGCACATTCGATTCTTGAAAATAATCGTTTTTGTGATCACTCAGTTCAGATTTCCTCATTTTGGCCAATTTTTAAAGGGCGACTTGTAATCGCCCTGACTATTTTTCTAGGCGACTCTGGGCTTAGAAGGGCGACATAATCGCCCTAGTCGCCCTCACGGCTGGTCCCTGCTTTGTGAGCTTGCTCACAGTACCTATAGTTATGAAGAATGTCCCTTTTGGACGCAATTGGGAAACTGACGGCTACAGGGGCCCGAAGCCTAAAAACCTTCAGCACAGTCTACAGGCCATATTTATGAAGGGATATCAATGTAACTTGATAGGATGACTCGTTTTGGAATAATTTCACTGTAACTTAGTAACTTTCGTTGATATACGTTAACTGTGAGGGCCACATACATTAACTGTGAGGTCATATTAACCCACCCCTCAGCTCTTTAGTACAGTGTGAATTGATTTCATTATAACTTGGTAGGTTGCCTTCATATGTCTAGATGAGAACGTCCCCTTTTGGACAGGATTGTGCAACTGTGATGCTGCAGGGGCCCGAAGCCCAAAAACCTTTAGAACAGTCTACAGGTCATAATTATGAAGGGATTTCATTGTAGCTTGGTAGGATGACTCCAAATAATGTCTAGATGAGAACATCCCCTTTTGGTCGCGATCATTCAGCCTTTATGGCTGCCTGAGCCCAAAGACATTTAGCATAGTCTATAGGTCGTATTTATGGAAGGATTTCATAGTAATTTGTTAGGTTGACTCCATATAATGCCTAGATGATGACATCCTCTTTTGGTCGTGATTGGTCAACTGTGATAGCTACTGGTGCCCGAAGCCCAAAAATCTTTAGCACAGTCTGCAGGTCAAATTTGCGAAGGGATTTCATTGTAACTTTGATGCCCAGATGAGAATGTTCCCTTTTGGTTGCGATCATTCAACCATGATGGCTGCCCAATCCCGAAGCCTGAATACCTTTAGCACAGTTACAGGTCATATTTATGAAGGGATTTCATTGTAACTTGGTAGGTTTGACTTCATATGATGTCTAGATGAGAACGTCCCCTTTTGGACACGATTGGGCAACTGTGACAGCTACAGGGGCCAGAAGCCCGAAAACCTTTAGAACAGTCTACAGGTCATAATTATGAAGGGATTTCATTGTAGCTTGGTAGGATGACTCCAAATAATGTCTAGATGAGAACGTCCCCTTTTGGTCGCGATCGTTCAGTCTTCATGGCTGCCCGAGCCCAAACCCCAAAACCTTTAGCATAGTCTGCAGGTCATATTTATGGAAGGATTTCATTGTAACCTGTTAGTTTGACTCCATATAATGCCTAGAAGATGACATCCCCTTTTGGTCATGATTGGTCATCTGTGACGTCTTCAGGGGCCCGAAGCCCGAAAACCTTTAGCACAGTCTACAGGTCATATTTATGAAGGGATTTCATTGTAACTTTGTAGGATCACTCCAGATGATGCCCAGATGAGAATGTCCCAACTCCATATAATGTCTAGATGAGAACGTCCCCTTTTGGTCGTGATCATTCAGCCTTGATGGCTGCCCGAGCCTAAAGCCCCAAAACCTTTAGCACAGTCTACAGGTCATATTTATGAAGGGATTTCATTGTAACTTGGTAGGTTGACTTCATATAATGTCTAGATGAGAACGTCCCCTTTGGACGCAATTGGAAAACTGATGGCTACAGGGGCCCGAAGCCCGAAAACCTTTAGCACAGTCTACAGGCCATATTTATGAAGGGATTTTAATGTAACTTGATAGGATGACTCGTTTTGGAATAATTTCACTGTAACTTGGTAACTTTCGTTGATATACGTTAACTTTGAGGGCCACATACATTAACTGTGAGGTCATATTAACCCACCCCTCAGCTCTTTAGTACAGTGTACACCTCATATTATTTTTATCATAAACATAGCATGCAGGGAACAGAAATTAACATATTCCCAATTATCACAATTCTTGTCTTATTTCATAATCCTTTCATATACATTGAACATTATCCTTTTCATCAAACACAACACACAAGTTAAGCTACAGTGTCATCATTGACACTTTCATTTGGAGGTGGGGGGGGGGGGGGGGGGGGGGGGTGGTTAACAACACTTTCAATAACTGGTCCAAATCATGTCAGGACAGCTTTCTGGGTGGAAGAAGTACCAAGAGAGAACTTCCGAAAAGTGGCGAGCAACGTCAAGGCTCTCTGACTTACTCACAAGGCACATGCAGAGTTACCATTGGTTGAAGCAAGGACACCATCAATTCTGTTATCTAATTTAATGATGGCTTTTGTAAATCTGAAGGTTTACTTATGTTTCATAAAACAAGCCTGATTACCAAAGAAGCCAGCATATGTGGCTTTGGTGTCATATCTAGATGCGAGCTATTGATTTTTTCTGAATTTTGTTGAAAAACATGCCTGCCAGCAGCGTTCTTGGATTTGGCATATAAATTGTCAACAATTCCATTAGCACACCATACAGTCCACGTGTCTCACACAACCTTTTTCAAATTTCATATGTAGCTTTAGTGTCTTGTCTACATGGGAGCTATCAAATTTTTCTGAATTTTGTTTAAAAACGTGGCCACCATCGGTTATCTTGATTTGACATATAACAGGCCTTTAGATTACTCCAGTTTCACAACATTTACAGGTGTTCCCAAATTAGAGAAGGTATGAAGACATCAAGAAAAATATATTAATTCCCACTGCCTCTTCTACATTTGAGAATAACTTCCATCATAATATGGCCATAGAAACACAAAGAAAGGCATGACAATACAACATAACAGGATAAAGCTGTTATTTCTAGTTTTAATGTGCCCAAATTAGGGCAAAAGGATGTGTCCAAAATAAATGAATTTAAAAGTCTGCATATAAATTGTCAACAATTCCATTAGTGCACTCGACAGATAGCATCCTCACTCGATCTTTTTCATATGTAGCTTTGGTGTGAGGTCTTTTTTGTAGAGACTTGATTGAATGACTTGACATAACTGAGGCTTTCTATTTAGTTCAGTCATTTGCTTGGACAAGTTGAGCTGCGGTGTCATTGAAACTTTCGCTTGGTTTTCCATATTAATCAGGTCCTCGAGGTTGAAGTTCTTTGTGTTGTTCATGCTCTCATTAGTTCATATGAGCATTATAATTGTTCTTGAAAATCATGCTCAGAATCCTTGAAAAGTGCTTAATCCTTTACTCAACGTGACGACCAAAACTGGCCAGCTCTATTCACAAAAGTCGTGAATTAATTTTCATTATTTTTTGTCTCAAAAACGTAGGTTATGACCCCCTTTTTGGAATGAGCTCGTTCAAATGAGGGGTCTTAGCCTATATTTTTAGCTGCGATGCGCACCTTTATATGTGGCAATGTCGGTCTGTCGGTCATCAATGAGTTTAAAAAACACCATAACTCCTAAAATACTTGATGGAATGACACCATACTCAGTATGCTAGTGTATCTTCATGATGTCTACACCCTCTCTATAGTGCATGTCATTCGGATAAGTTCTGTCACATTTATGGACTTGTCACCAACAAGTTTTTTGTCACCTACAAGTTTTTTAGTCACCAACAAGTTTTGAAACATTGGCGTCGCATGAATCGTTGCAGCTTCGGCACTGTGACAGTGCGCTCTAGTTGAAACAAAAAATGAAAAAAAAATGGTTTAGAATTTTGTTTACAAGTGTCGTCTGCTTTTTCATGTTTTTAAAGGGTTAAATAGGGCTTGATTTTGATTCTCTGATGTCTGTGGGGGAACCATGAATTGGCTAAATTGTCTGTAGGAACCATGAATTGGCTAAATTGTCTGTAGGAACCATGAATTGGCTAAATTGTCTGTAGGAACCATGAATTGGCTAAATTGTCTGTAGAAACCATGGATTGGCTAAATTGTCTGTAGGAACCATGAATTGGCTAAATTGTCTGTAGAAACCATGGATTGGCTAAATTGTCTGTAGGAACCATGAATTGGCTAAATTGTCTGTCGGAACCATGAATTGGCTAAATTGTCTGTAGGAACCACGAAATGGCTAAATTGTCTGTAGGAACCACGAATTGGCTAAATTGTCTGTAGGAACCATGAATTGGCTAAATTGTCTGTAGGAACCATGAATTGGCTAAATTATCCGTAGGAACCATGGATTGGCTAAATTGTGTGTAGGATCCATGGATTGGCTAAATTGTCAGTAGGAACCATGGGTTGGCTAAATCGTCTGTAGGAATCATGGATTGGTTAAATTGTCACCCGACAGCATGACACCGCTTTCTGTGGGAGGGGAATTTTTACTGAGTGCCTTAAGGGGACCATCCTTTAAATATCTTTTTCTTCAGATCTACCTGTCAGAATCTTTTGACATTCGATGTACAACATCCTGATTGAGCTCAGATTCAATTTTTTTTTCAAATAAGGTCCCAGGATTTATATTTGGCCCCCCTATGGGAGCTCAAATTTTAATTTAGATCAATAAAGGATATCCTTCCAAGCTCTTTTAATGAACCCCCATCTGAATCAGAATCTTTCAGTATATGAAATACACCATACCTGGGAGAGCCTGATCAAAGTTTGTTAAATTCAAGTCCCTGGTTTAATATTTGGGCTCCCATTTCTCCAGCTTCTTGTTAAAATCATGCCATTTGATTCACTTTTGGGCTCCATATGGGGGCCCAAATCACAGCTTTAATTCAAGTTTAACTTTGTGCAATATGAGGAAATTTCTTTAAAAATCTTCTTCAGATCCAGTGGTCAGAATCCTTTTATACATTGGTATACAACATCTCAAGGGGGGGGGGGGGGGGGGGGGGGGGGGGGGGGGGGGATTCAGAATTGTTTGGGTTTGAATTGTGTCCCTGGGTTAAGAGTTTGTTCTCTCTGTTGGAGCTCAAAATTTAGTTTAGTGCAATATGAAAAGGTTTCCTTAAAACTCTTCTTCTTCAGACCTGCCTTGGCCCTCTATTGGAGCCTAAATTTAATATAGTCCATATCAGATTTCTTTAAAACTCTTCTTCAGATCCACCTATCAGACATCCTTCACATTTCAGGTCTTCGTGTGAGACAAGAGCAATTGCTCTTGCACTCACAAACACTCGCAAATCTTGAAAGACGGGTGAAAAATATCACACCCGCAACAATGTTTGGCCCATGATTGAAAGCCCATTTTAGACATCACAGCTCTAAGATCAACAGATTGCTTGTTTATTTGATTAATAAAAACTAATTTTAGGTAAATTTACCAGAATCTGAAAGGAGTTTCTTCAATTAGTTTGAATGTTTTGGATTCCCCTTTTACATGAGCCTTATTTTGCAATTGCGTTTACACTCCTAGCTCAATTGACAAGTGCAATTTTTTGCTCTCGGAAAATTTACTCACACAAAGGCCTGGCTTTTTTTGGTACATAGCATCTCTAGGCGGGATCAATTTCAGGTTCATTCAATTAGAGGCCCTGGCTAAATATTTGGGCTGTCTGGGAGGGAAGGATTGGGAGAGAAGGTTAGATTCAAGTCCTTAAGCGTTCTTTGTGCATCTTTGCCTTGTTACAATTTATGGGAGAGTGCCAATAGGCACTCTCCCATAAATTGTAACAGGGCATATCCTAACAGATAAAATTATATCACTTCAAAGATAATATGAAGTACATCCACAGAATATGAAGTGTATAAATTGTGGTACCGGCACTTTAGAATAAAGCCCAAATATGGGCTTCCAGCACTCTACCAGTTAATAAACTGTGGGGGCTTTTAATGAGATAAGTTGGGTCGAGGTGGCGTTGTGGTGACTGGTTCTCGTCTGATCACCAAAGTTAAGCATCGTTGAACAAATTATCAATTACAAGCTCCTGTCAGTTGTCTAAAGCACGACTGCAATGAAGGTTATTGCAGGGGTTAATATCGAGTTGCATTATATTTCTGGTTCTGTACCAGTTAGTGCATAAGTCGCACCCTCAAATTTTCAGCTAAATTGCCACCTTTAACAAATAATTTCCGTGTAAGTTCTGAGACATTCTCAAACAGTGATCACTTCAAGAACTCTTGAGTTGCATAAATTACAAATAAGTATATACGTGTACCAGCAATTTGAAACTGAAAGTTGAAAATTTTGGGAGGGCGTTGAATTCAGGGAATGAATAGTTTGATGCATTTGTGTGTGTAATCTCACTTTTTCCTGTGTGGATAATAAAATTACTCACAAAATCATTATCGCGAGTTTTTGGTTTATTTATTGCATCTAATTAACAGGTAAAACCCAAAGCCATGTTGATCAACATTTCCATCAATTCTGTCATTGTGATCTTTGAACTTATGAATACTAATAAGCTGTTTAATGGCAATGAAGACGTATGTAGGATGTCGATGTCACTGTCCAGGAACTGTCAGAGACTTAAAATCTTTGTAACTTCAAACATTTTTTAGCTCAATTTGACAAAGTAAAGCTGAGCTATTACCGTCACTTCTCATTTGTCCATGTATGTACATGCGTAACTAGTTCTCCTTTGGCACACCGCACAGGTCGCATTTATGATCAGAAACTTGGTTTGGGGTGCCCTCTAGATGGGTGCTATCGATTTTCTTCCTTTTCCATCAAAAAATGTTGCCGCAGGCAATGACCTTTGAACATAGTTCAGTCAGGCTCAATATTTCCCTTTGGCACACTCAACAGGGCACATATATAATTGTTTTGTTTTGAAACTTGGTATGCTTGTTTGGGATGACCTCTAGATGGGAGCTATCGGTTTTCTTCCATTTCCGTCAAAAATTGTAGCTGGCAACGGTCTTTGAACTAGTTTAGTCAGACCTCAATATTTTCCTTTGGCACACTCTACAGGGCACATTTATAATAGATTGCTTTGAAACCTGGTCTGCTTGTTTGGGGTTACACCTAGATGGGAGTTATCGATTTTCTTCCATTTCCGTCAAAAAATATTGCCGCAGGCAATGACCTTTGAACTTGTTTTAGTCAGGCATCAATATATTTTTTTGGCATGCCATACAGGGCACTTTTATGATTAGATTCATCATTGGTTTGAAACTTGGTATGCTTGTTTGGGTTACCTCTAGATGGGACCTATCAATTTTCTTCCTTTTCCATCACAAAATGTTGCCACTGAACTTAGTGCAGTTATGCATCAGTATAACCCGTTGGACACCCAGTGAGGCACATTTATAATCAGATCGCTTTGAAACTTGGTGTGCTTGTTTGGGGTGACCTCTAGATGGGAGCTATCGATTTTCTTCCTCTTCTGTCAAAAAACATTGCCATTGGCAACAATCTTCAAACTTAATTTAGTCAGGCATCAATATTATTCTACTGGCATGCCCTACAGCATTTATGATCAGATCACTTTGAAACTTAGTATGCGTGTTTGGGGTGACCTCTAAATGTGAGCTGTTGATTTTTTTTTCATTTAGAAAATTATTGTCATTAGCACCAGCCTTTGAACTTGGCCCCTTTACACTCTCTGCAGGGTATATTTATGAATTTCCATAAAAATGAGAAAAAGACCATTTTCACAAGCAATGCCCTTTAAACTTTGTGCATTTGTGCATTAACATCTTCCTTTGACATGCCTCAGAGGGCACATTTATTATGGGGGTGTTTTTAAACTTTATATGCTTATGCAGGGTGACAAAGATAGGAGCTATTGATTTTCTTTACATTTCTATCAAAAACTGTTGCAGGTAGCAACAATCTTTGAATTTATTGCATTTGTGCATCAACATTCTTTTTTGACCTGGCCTACAGGGCACATTTGTCACAGGATTGTTTTTGAACTTGGTGTGTTCATCAGGCGAAACCTCTAGATAAGAGCTATTGATAAGCATTCATTTCTGTGAAAAAAGTTGCCGCTACAATAACCTCTGAACTTACTGCATTTGTGTATCAACATTTTTCCTTTACCCAGCCTTACAGTTGACATTTAAAAATGCATGGATTACTCTGACGTGCACACACAATGCAATTATGTTGAAGTTTCACCAAATAACATTGGAACCATTGATCTTCAGTTTTACCATTTCACTTTTATAACTTTCCAAGTTCAAGTTTGTCGAGTTGAGCTGCATTGTCATTTGACACTTTCATTTTACAGATGTTATACCAGAAATTAGTAAATAACGAGAGATTAGTAATAAATTTAAATAAACCTCGTATTTATATCTTAACCTTCTAAGAACTGTATTAGCCGTACATCACATAAGATGTAGTTTTTGAGGTATATGTGTACACAGTGCAGAAACAGAAACAACAGGGCTCTCAAAAAATGGCGAGTGATCACCCGCACTCAACTATTACTCGCCAAAACATCCAAAGTGGCTAGTGATGATTACCCGCTTCTGAAACCCCTAAAATTGCCCTCTATAAGGCTAATTGCAGTTTCAGTTACTCACCATCACTGCCATTTACATCATCATCATCATCATTGCCATTTACAATGACCTCCGAACTTATTGTAATTTTGTATCAACATTCTTCCTTTAGCCAGCCTTTCAGTTTACTTTTGAAAATGCATGGATTGCTCTGACATTGTGCACACACTGCTGTTATTTTGAAGTATATACTCCATTTGATCGGAGTATACGAGGGTGTAATTACAATGGGAGAATGAATTAGGGTCAGTTTGGGATGGATACAGGTTAGCTAACCCATACCCATCCTAAACTGACCCTAGTGCGCAAAGAAGGTAATGATTAGAATACGGCTACCAATGCATTAGGGTCAGTTTAGGATGGGTACAGGTTAGCTAACCCGTACCCATCCTAAACATCCTAGGTTGCAAAGAAGGTAATGATTGCTCCCCTGTGACATCACAACGAAACATCCGCAGCTCCATTTCAGAACGCAATCAGAAATTCATTTTGTTTCAAAAACCTGTCTCAGAGAAAAGGGTTAAAAGTGATGATTTTTGTGAGTGGGTATCGGTGTTTTGGCCAAATTTTGTGTAAAACATGTCTTAGAATGACAAGAAACTCAAAAAAGTTGTAAAAAATGTTTTATCTTAAAAAACGCGCAGGCCTCTATTCTTGGCCTTTACCATTCTCAGTGTACATGGTGTGCGAAGTAAATAACAGATATTTTTATGTACGTAAATTGTCCATTGCTGATAAAGGATTGTGATCATAATATATAGAACTAAATATAGAACAAATCTGAAACAGACTATAGTCACAACAGGAAGTGGTCAGAACACTGACCATGTGCTCAGTTCAGATGGAAATTGTGTTGAATGGCAGTTGTGCCAGTTGGAGAACTTGACAAATAAAGTTTATTCTTAGGTAAGCTACCTTTTCAGAAAGAGAGGCTCAATATACACAGAATGTAACTTGCAATTGCAAGTGTACCAAATAGCTGCACATTTGGGACTAGTTTTGTTGCAGTACAAAGTATTTGTAGCGGTCAAGGATTCAGTGCTATTTACCAACCAGCCTGGTCGGTCCGGATCTCTTAGTCTCGTGGTAAATCAGTTGCTTTGTGTGCTAGAGGTAGACGGTTCGAACCCCTCATCCCTCCCTTATCTCAATAATCCTTTAAAATAGTGGGTTTTCGTTTTTTTGCAGAATTTGGGGTAAACATGAAGAATAGCAGACCCAACAAATTATGCAAAAATTACCAACTTTTCATGGTTTCACTACATTCTTTAGTGTTTTTAGCTGCGACTAGCAGCTCTATAAGTGGCAATGTCGGTCTTCGGTCGGTCGGTCGGTCGGTCTGTCGGTCGGTCGGTCTGTCTGTGACCAAAGAGTTTCAAAACTCAATAACTTTTGAAATACTTGATGGAATGACTTTATATTTGGCATGTAAGTGTATCTTATTGATGTCTAGCCACTGTTCAATGCATGTGTTGTTGCAAATATTCTTCTTGGAGTTATGGCCATGGATGAACTTAGAATTTTGTGAGATTGCACCACCCGTCGCAGCTACAGCGTCGATGTCGCAATTTTTTCTTTATATATTCATAAATTTGGGGGAATAAAAATAACTTTTAGCTTGTTTTTACTAGTTTTTAACTTCTGTAACGAAGCAATTCAACTTGCGCGTCAACCATCTTTTCTATCCGAAAGTGTGTGTTCGATTTTGAAGTGCACTTGTTCTGCATCGGTACCACAAGGAGAAGTCTGTAAGTACAGCGGTTTTTACATAATTTTAAGTTATTATGTAATAAATAGCACCGCTCTCAACGGTTTAGGGTCAGTCCTACACTGACCTTAATCAGTCGAACACAGCGCTATTTCCTGAACTGATGTGATTCTGAATTCTCCACAAATGGGAGGAGACGCCCACCGTGACGTCACATGTTTGACAGTTTCCGCTGAAAGAACGTTGCTGTTGATAAACATGATCAGACGACTTTTCTGTGCCTCTCTTACGGGAAGGAAAAACTTGGTAAATAATGTCTAAATGTATTAAAAACTCGGTCTTTGGTACATATATGAAGAAAAAACACTAAAGAATGTAGGGAAACCATGAAAAGTTGGGAAAAGTTGGTAATTTTCGCATAATTTGTTGGGTTCGCTAAAGCTATCCTCAACCATATTTATTGGTGCTTTATGCCACATATGTGGCTGTTGCCACAATATAGCCCAAGCTGCTGATGTAGCCTTCAGCATCAATAAATAATAATCATATTTGTTCCATAAATGAGGAGCAAGAAAGTAGAATATTCAAAGGAACAACGGTCTGGTGACATTTGAAGAAAATTAATACCTGACCAGACCTTTCTGCCAGAGGTGAAAGTACAGTAAGTTGAGCTTTCGTGTAGGCCTACATCTACAGTTCATTGAAGAAAAAAAGTATGTACAAGGACAAATGAACAAGGAAAAACACAGCAGTCGGTTTGAGGACTGCTTGATGACTAAAAGTCTTTGCATCAACTTTCAAGTGTGAGGTAATGATCTTACCATGCTGGTAATTTAATGGCAGACCACTCTAAACGAACTGTACACCTATATTAGAGAGATGACAGGGTCTTGTGTGGAATGGGTCTATAAAATTCCCATCCCCACCCACTGTTTGGGATAATATCCAACTGAAGTCTTGCAAATTTCAGCTCGAGGAAACTCCACTTGTACACATCTACTCGTCTGATGACCAGTCCTCCTTCAAAGAACTCCCTATGATATAATTGGGGTGTCTGCAAATCACTCAAATGATATACTCAGTTTCTCTTACAAAACAAGCACAAGGAACACACGGTATGCAATGGATTGGGCTTTTTAGATTGGTTCGAAGCTCACTTGAAGTTGAGAATGTTTCTTTTACAAAACACAATCCAGTATGTGTGGAAATTCCACTTTGTTGGTGTTTCTGAACAAAAGCATCCACCATGTACCATGGATGGATTTTAGACACCTTACAGGATATCCACAATCAAAAGTACAGTCGTTCACGGTGTCTGAGAATGTTAAATTCAGGATGGGTCTAGTCGCCTGTGGTCCGAAACTGAGAGCATGTTGTAACTGCGTGTCATGATGTGGACGAGAAGTTGCCCACAATTCATGCTTGCTAAGTTTTCTAAAACATTCTTTCAGATATTTTTCATGAATAAATAGTTGTTACACGCTTTTGATTGTTCTCAGTCATTTGGAAATGCTTCCTCACGACATATTAACCTACAAAGTGTACCTCGTCAGAATATCAGTTCACCCCCAAAGCCACCAGTGGACAGAAAATGACAAACTGATTTTTTTTAATTGATTTCTAGCATGAGCCTGTAGACAATTTTCAGTTGCCTCTGCTTTTTGAACACTCCATTAAACATTGACAACAATTGTTTGAAAGGTTTCATGGACATCTTTCTAAAAGAAAATATAATACATGTATGCCAAGCCCATGCAAGGGTTCTTTAATATTCTATTGATATTTCCAGTATTTGAGAAAAATTTTAAAATGCTGTACTGTGAATTATAGGCCAAATTTAACTGACCACATTTTGAAGAGTAGGAATGAAGGTCTCAGGTCTCAGAAAAAGTGTTGTGAAGGGTAGGCTCACCCTTATCAATCATAAATTGCTAACATAGCATGCCCACCAAACCCAAAACGCATTTGGAGAGGGGTGGGGGCAAATTTTTCCAGATTTTATATATTTCAGTATATTATGTTTGATTGTCCATATACATTTAAAATATGCTAGAAGAAATTTAGCAGTTGATTCTCGCGAATTTCCCCAATTATTTCTGCCTAAAATGAGTTATAAACCGCATGTTAGAACTGTAAAATTCTTGTTACTTCGTCAGATTAGGTCTAACAATATGTGCTGCCTGCCCCTACTTGTATAGTGTAGTGTTGTGATGGATGGCTAGTTGTTTAGTCATTGACTAATGGCTGCCGATGGGGGCACGGTGGCATTGTGGTAACCGGTTCTCGTCAGATCAACAAAGTTAAGCAACGTTGAGCCCGGTTAGTCCTTCAATGGGTGACCATCTGAGCGATCGATTCAGACTCCTGTGTTGTGTCCTTGTGCAATGCACTTAACCCCGATTGTCCACATGGGGGCATGCCGCCGCCGTGTACTAAGGCATACTGCACGTCGATGGTACGCATGTCTTCAACCAATCTAACCCTGCCCGTGCTGTAGTGCAGAGTTACGATGTTGGGGAGCTGGTAGCTACTCATCGTTGCTCGGGGGTTCTCTCCGGATAATCCGACTTCCTCTACCCGTAAAACTGTCAAGGTCATGATTAGCCATTTTGCATAAGTATGTGACCTTAGATACCAATAAATAAATTAATAATGACTGACGACTGGGACGAGGTGGCTCACTGGTTACGGAATTGAACTTCAAATTGTAAGGTTCAGGATTTGATCCCTGCTAGAGGTAACTGGCATTGTTCTTGGGCAAGGCACTTTATCCCTGTTGGCCACATGGGGGGCACGGTGAAGCTGCGTGCTAAGGCGTACTGCATGTCAATGATGCACTTGTCTTCAACCAATGCTGTCCCTTCTTGTGTATACGATGGGGAGTCGGGTAGTTGCTTGCCCTTGCTTGGTGGTTCTCTCTGGGTAATCTGGCTTCCTCCAGTCATAAAATTCTTCGACACAACATCGTGGTAGAACCATAAGGTTCTATCTTCCACTGGAACCCCGACCCTAACCCTTCCACTGGAAGATAGAAACTTATGGTTCTCATACGACAACAAGGTGACCCTGGCTGTCAAAAGTGTCGTTATACTCCAATAAATAAATAATTACTGCCGATTAGTCGACTATGAAATTCCCTAAAAGTTTCAACACTAAATTATATACTGAGTAGTGCTGAAACTGTTGGCCTATTTTTGTAACAGGCTAACCGTCGGACATAACTGGATTTCAACCGGATATCCGTTAATTTCAACTGCTGGTATTATTGTATTGTCTGCAATGCAAAATCAGGAATGGCGAGAAAACAGTTCAAAATACTGCCACCTGACTTCCACAAAAAGTAAACAAACGAAAACCATCGAGTGCCAACAGAAATCATCGATGTGCAAACGATCGTTAACACATTGTTACTGTGGTCACGCTGCATTGCCCAGTCACAAAATCAGGCCTTGCCATTTGAAAGTCACAGGCACGCGGCGTGCTGTACACCTGAAACAAAGTTTACGTGTGCAATTTGTTCATGCATTTGAAGTGAGGGATGATTGTCATTGATATTACTAAAGGATTTTTCAAGCAGTTTGTAAATTGTAGTTAGACATAATTAACTGTATTAGCAAAGAGCCTCTTGCCTTGAGTGGCCTGAATTTGATGTAATCAAATCATCATAGAGTGAAGATGTACTAATGTTTTGAGTATCTTTAGCTCACCTGACTTTCAGTCAGGAGAGCTATAGTGATCACTCACCGTCCGTCGTTGTCCGTCTTCTCCTCCCAAACCGCTGAACCAATTTAATGGATATTTGAGATAATAGTTTATGACATCGCAATTTGATTTTGTTCAAATCAAGTTGCCTCGCCCGTGGGTAGGGCCACACCCAAAAAGTGTGCTGAAATCTTAAAAAATCTTCTCATGAACCAGCAGTAGCAGAGACTTGATATTTGGTGTGCAGCTTCCTTTTGAGGTGTAGACTCAGATTTGTTCAAGAGAAGTTTGTGGGGCTGTACTTGGCGTCGTTATGGGAGGGGCAAAATTTTTGGCCCTACCCAAAATTTCTATTTTCCAAACCGAGAGGCTGATTTGAACCAAATTTTATGTGAGGGCTTATTGGGTCATAAGTACCTAATTTATGCTGATTTTTTTTTTTTCCCGTAGTCCCATGGAAACCGAAGGAGCTAAAAATAGAAAAAAATTAAAATGCCCATATCTCCAAAACTGCACGGCACCGAGAATTTTTATTTGGTGTGAAGCTTCCTTAGGACCAACAGAAAGAATTGGTAAAAAAAAATTGCCATCGGTTTTATCATAGGGTACAGTTTCGGGACTTTGAAAAAGTACAAGTGCAGAGTCAGCACTTTTTAACACTGTAGGCAATGGGAAAAACATTAAAAAATCTTCTTCTCCAGATCCAGCAGGCAGAATCTTTTGATATTTGGTATGCAACATTGTAGGTTGATCTGATTCAAGTTTGTTCAAATTGGCCCCCTGGGTTCATATTTGGGCTCAGTATAGAAGCCTGAATTCTAACTTAGTGCATTTCAGGCAAATTTCTTAAAAAATCTTCTCAAGATCCAGCAGGCAGAATCTTTTGATATTTGGTATGCAACATTGTGGGGTGGATCTGATTCAGGTTTGTTCAAATCGGCCCCCTGGATTCATATTTGGGCTCACTTTAAAAGCTTGAATTCGAACTTAATGCATTTCAGGCAAATTTTTTCAAAAATCTTCTTCTCCAGATCCAGCAGGCAGAATCTTTTGATATTTGGTATGCAACATTGTGGGGTGGATCTGATTCATGTTAGTTCAAATCGGCACCCTGGATTCATATTTGGGCTCACTATAGAAGCTCGAATTTGAACTTAGTGCATTTCAGGCAAATTTCTTTAAAAATCTTCTTCTCAAGATTCAGCAGGCAGAATCTTTTTGATATTGGGTATGCAGCATGCTTAGGGAGGTGAGAGTCAATTTTATTCAAGCCAAGTCCCTGGGTTCATATTTGGGGTCACTGTGATAGCCCGAATTATAACGTAGTTCAAAATGAGGAATTTTCTTTAAAAAGCTTCTTCAGATCCAGCAGTCAGAATGTTTTGATATTTGGTATGCAGCATCTTTAGGAGGGTGAGATTCAGGTTTGTTCAAGCCATTTTCCCAGGTCCATATTTGGGCTCACTGTGGGAGCTTGAATTGTAACTTAGTTCGAAATGAGGAATTTACTTTAAAAATCTTCAGATCCAGCAGTCGGAATGTTTTGATATGTGGTGTGTAGCATCCTTGGGGGGGGGAGATTCAAGTTTGTTAAAGCCAAGTCCCTGGGTCCATATTTGGGCTCCCTGTTGGAGCCCGAATTATAACTTAGTCAATATGAGAAATTTTTCTTTAAAAGTCTTCTTCAGATTCAGCTGTCAGAATGTTTTGATATTTGGCATGCAGCATCCTTGGGGGGAGGGGGGGAGATTCAAGTTTGTTCAAGCCAAGTCCCTGGGTTCATATTTGGGCTCACTGTGGGAGCCCGAATGATAACTTAGTTCAAAATGAGGAATTTTCTTTAAAAATCCTCTTCTTTAGATCCAGCAGATGAATGCTTTTGATATTTGGTATGCAGCATCCTTAGGGGGGTAAGATTCAAGTTTGTTCAAGCCATGTCCCTAGTTCCATAAAATTTGTCTGTCATGACTTCATTCCTTTGTAGTGTTGATGAACCATGTCTAACTGAATGTGACCTCAAATACTTCTTTGAACCACTTTGAATCACTTTGCCCAGTGAGCGTTTAAACCCCTTGGGGCCTCTTGTTTAAAAATCTTCTTCAGATCCTGCAGTCGGAATGTTTTGATATTTGGTATGCAGCATCCTTAGGGGGATGAGATTCAAGTTTGTTCAAGCCATGTCCCTGGGTTCATTTTTAGGCTGAAAATTTGGGGTCCCAGTCTGGACTTAGAAATTTTAGACCAAAATCCGGAAATGAGTTTTTTGGGTTTTTTATGCGTTTTGGTCAATTTTAAGAAGAAGAAAAAAAAGTTTTAGTCACAGATTATTTTTTTGGGGACTTTCTGAACAAATAGAACATACTGGACAATATTTATTATAATTATAAGTAGGCCTATACTAAGGATGGGGCTTAGGACTTTGAATTCCCAGGTCGCCTCCTCAGGATAGGTGGTGTAACCCTTACATGATCTCTCAGTAAGTTGTCTTACTTAAACTAGGGGTAAGGTGGGGTGGGGGGTCACTACATGATGATATACGGAGTATTTAACATTGCAGTAATAAAAAAGTGTTGTACATGAGTAGGTATATATTGCGGATTTACCAATCACTTTGTACATGTACGTGTACACGATGCGTTCACCAACGTGGAATTCGGTGTTAAATCGCACGCTTGTTCACAAAAATGTACAGTGATGTTGAATCACCCATGTTTTTTGTGACTCCTAGTTCACACTTTTAACGTTCAAATACTTGTGGTGAACGCACGTTTTTAAAAAAAGGGTGAAATTGTACATCTTCACTTTTATCTTTTACTTTAAAAATTTTTGTCGACGTTCCCATCGCAGATCAGACCATCGATCCATCGTTGGCGAACGCGAGCAAAAAATTCTGGGCCATCATCAAAAAAACGGCCTGCGGATTCTACATCACTGATGTAGAATCCGCAATTGTTTTGAGGCGGTGGGTTTTTCCCATTTATGACGTCATTAGGGGAATTCCCCACTATGGGAATTCCCAAACTCAGCTAATCGACCGATCGGATCGCTCGATTCTCCGTCAATCGACCGATCAGATCGCTCGATTCTCGTAAACTCGATCATACGGAGTTATCTCCCCTCGTCGTGGGGTTGGGGAATATCCTAGGAAATAAATAAAAGTGATCGATATATATATAGGAGAGAGAAAAAATATATAAATAATGGTTATTTAGAAAATTAAATATATCAAATCGAATAGATAATAAAAAAAAATACGTAAATCATGAGCGATTCTCAGACTATTAGAGCGAGGTTTCTTTTAAACATGCTGATGAGAGCATACGCAATCTGCGTGAACGAACAACTACGTCCCATCTTGTTAGAACGATGCGTCGGATGTCGGGATTATCTAGACTTCGATCACGAGAATCATTCGTGTCTGACGATGGAAAGGGAAGATATGGTCGTCATGTATTTCGAACCGGCATTCGAACGTGTTAAATTCAACGATGTGATCACGTTTTGGAAGAGATTAGTCTTCTGTAAGAATCGAGACAGGCCTACAGATTCCCCGTGGGAACCCCGGGAAGTAAGCAGCACTTGTTTACTGTGGTAAACCAGTTCCGCTTTACTAGTAAAATAGGACCCAGTCACCAATGCTTGAGGTGAAAGTCCTCTAAAATGGGCAACATGTTGATCAACGATTGACTCAACTTGATTTCATCTCCATGTTGTGTCACGATTAGCCATAGTGCATAAATATGTGACGTTAACCACCAACAAACAAACAGGCCTACAGATTCAGAAGAACTGAAATTGGCGCGTAGAAGTTTGACTTTAGAAGACAAGGGATGCATCAAGAAATTATTGCTGAACGAAGCATACGTCTAAGTTTTTTTCGTTGATATAAAATAAGGGAGAGTAGAAAATAAAAAATAAATACACACATAAAATTTCTATCTAATATTAGAAGAAAAAAAACAAAAAATGAGAACCAGAAATAAATTGTATCCTACGTTAGTGGACGACGAGGACGAGAAGCCGATCGACGTTTCGCCGACGGCGCCGCTAGAAGAAAAAGAAAGAGGAGAGAGGTATCTCATCGATCAAATCAGTAGAATTCAAGCGTATCTAACTCGAGAGAGAATTCTCGTCGTTTCCTCAAGAAAAAGTATTCGCGTTTCGTGACAGTCGTCAACGCGATCGACACGACACTCATCACGATTTCCCTGGGTTTACACGCGGCCGGCATCGGATTTTTGTCTGCCGCGGTCGGCATTCCGATCGTGTTGACCGTAGAAGGAGTGGCCCTCGCCGCCGGATTGTTTAGCACGCTCGGAAACTTTTTGAGTAGGAAATTATATCTGAAGGCGAGGAAACACGACAAGATTCGCATCTTGGCCGACTCCAAGATCAACACGATATCCGAAATGATCTCTATGGCGTTGAAAGACGGTAGGATATCGGACGGAGAATACTTCGCGATATTGAGCGAGAAAACGAAATACGATGCCATGAAAGAAGCCATGAGAATCAAGACTCGTCAGATCATCAAGGAAGAGATGAAGGATTCACTCGTGGAAAAGGGGAGGAAAGAGGCCAGGGAGGAATTCAGTAAGATGATAGAACTCAAGAGCAGCGATTGAAAAAAAAAAAATATATATATAATAAGAACAGAATTTAAAAAAAAAAAAAAATATTAAATTTATATATAAAATAAAAAACGAAATTAATTTAAATAACTCTTAAAAAATGTATTGCGTAAAGTGTAAGAGAGTTACCGAGACAAGTAATTCTCGAAGTGCAAACTAAAAACGACAGATGGATGCTTCGCGGAATTTGCGACGTGTGTGGTTCTGTCAAGACGCGATTCGTCAGAAAAAAGAACGCGAGCAAAGGTAAAGGCATCGTGAATAAAATGATTAACAATCTACCTTTCGAAATGCATCTGCCCGGTCACAGTTTCACGGGACCCGGAACGAAATTGAACAAGAGACGCCGATCTGACTCCCAAATCTTGGAGCAAACCCGTGGATAGGGTGGACGTGGCCGCGTATGATCACGATCTGTGCTACGCCTGACATCCCGACACCAAGACTCGCAACGACGTCTGCGACAAAAACATGTTTGGGGAGATTGAGAGGCATATCGAATCCGACCAGGAGAGAGAAGATGGAACGTTCGCTGGTCGGCAATCTGATTGGTGCGAAACGTCGATTCGGATGGGGCGTTCAAAAAAAAAAAAAAAGCGCATCTGAAAAGAAGAAGAAACGATTATTGACAAGCGAATTGGCCGAGGAGTTACACAAACCCATAGTGCGTAAATTTCGAAAGAGAAGGGTGTTCGTGAAGGGTCTGGATGATATTTGGTCTGCCGACTTGGTCGACATGAGATCGTTTTCGAGGTGGAACGAGGGCGTCAAATATCTATTGACGTTCATCGACGTGTTTTCCAAATACGGTTGGATCAGAGCTTTGAAGAATAAATCGGGACCTCTCGTCACCGAGGCTCTGAAGAGCGTGTACGACTCGTCTTCTCGAAAACCGAGTAAATTGTGGGTGGACAAGGGAAAGGAATTCTACAACAAGGACGTTCGTCGATTGGTAGACCTCTACTCGATCGAAAACGAAGAGAAAGCCAGCGTGGTGGAACGTTGGAATTCGAACGATGAAGGAAAAGATGCACAGATACTTCACGGCGAATTCGACCAAGAAATACATATACGCTCTGAACGGTCTGGTCAAAGATTACAACAACACCCGACACAGATTGATCAAGATGACTCCCGCGGAAGCTAGCGATCCTCGAAACGAAAAACGGGTCTACGCGAATCTATATCCCGAGAGATCTAAGATCAGGAAGAAGTCGAGAACGCCGAAATTTGCTGTCGGCGATCGAGTGAGAATCTATGCTTATAAGAAGCACTTCGAAAAGGGTTATACTCCTCGATGGACCTCGGAAATCTTCGTGATCATCAAAATATTTCACACCGATCCGGTGACTTAAGAAATCGAAGCTTTGGATGGAGAAGAGATCATCGGAAAGTTTTACGAACAACAATTACAGAAGACGAAGTTTTGATGAAGACAAAATTTTTTTTTATTTACTCTCTTTGACATTTTCTTGTTTACACACATATATATATGAGAGAAAAAAATAATAAAAAATAATTAAAAACTATTTTTAGATAAAGAAAGCAAGTTAATTAATAAACAAAAAAACTAAAAAAATCCTTTAAAATGACAAATATACTAGATATAGCACAAAGCATAGTGAAAGATGAAAGTATTCAAGAATATGAGGTTCACGAATACGAACCGGTAACCGGGACGAGTTTGAACAATGCGGGAGAGATAAGAATCAACGTTGAAACTCAAGATTTATTCGTACATCCTAGTGAGAGTTACATAGTGGTGCAGGGACGTCTCACCAAGGAAGATGGGAGCGACTATGCCGACGACGACACGGTTACTCTAGCCAATAATGGCATCATGCATCTATTCAGTAACATAAAATACATGCTATCCGGACAAGAGATAGAATCTGTGTTTCATCCCGGTCAGGCCACCACGATGTTCGGACTCTTGACGTATCCTGATGATTTTTCGAAATCCAGAGGACTTAATCAGTTGTGGGTGAAAGACACCGTCAGCCCTGCTAGCGCCGGCGCCGCCGCGATATTCGACTACGTCGTCAAGACGTCCAGACCTAAAGGAACGTTTTCGTTCAGGATACCTTTGAAACACATCTTCGGATTTGCGGACGATTACAACAAGATCATGTACGGATTCAAACACAATCTGACGTTGATTCGAAAAGGAAACGACGACGCAATAGTGAGACTCACTGCGACCAATGCGGGTAAGATAACTCTACACAAGATATCGTGGTTCGTTCCGCACGTGGAGCCTCCGATCGTGGAGAAAGCGCGTCTCTACAAGATCATAGAATCCAAGAGTAAATTACTCATGGGATTTAGAATGAGACAGTGCGACACGGCTAGCATTCCTCCCTCCACGAATCACTTCGATTGGAGATTGACGGTGAAATCCGCTTCCGAGAGACCGCATTTCATCGTGGTTGTGTTTCAGACCGATAGGGACGGGTCTCAGGAAGAGAATGCGTCGCTGTTCGATCACTGCAGATTGAGAAACATGCAAGTGTTTCTGAACGCCACGAGATATCCAGCAATCGATTACAATGCGTCGTTCGACAAGAACGATTTCTGCAGACTGTACGGCGACGCTGCTGATTTTAGAAAGAAGTATCACGGTCTAGACGAATTGATGAGCAACCCCAACATATCTCCCGGCTAATACAAGTCGATGTATCCCATGTTCGTATTCGACGTCAGTAAACAGAGTGAACGACTCAAGAGTAGCGTGTTAGACATTCAGATCAAGATCAATTCGATAGGAACGTTCCGAGAAAAACCGAAGCCTTCGCCCTGGTCCTGTCGGACAGAGAATTACAATTCGAATCGGATGGAAATAAGATGTCGATCATTCGATGAGAGACGAGTGTGTGAAAAAAATAAAAAGTAATGAGTCATTATTAAAAACAAAAAACAAAAAAAGAATAAAAAAATAAATTTGTTTTTAATATTTTTTTAACAAAAAAAAAAGTTTCATCCGAGAAAAAATCGTCTTTTTCAACATTCTCGACGTACAAAATGTTACAATTCCTAAGTAGTCACGTAGAAAACGAAATACACATTACATTTTCATGTTTGAAAAAAAAAGAAGATATTTACGATTACGTTCTGAATTATTTAAAAGATCGCGTGCTATTCACTTGAGAGAAACAAAAAGGATATTTCGTGACGAAGATATTAAAACTCGAAGAGATCTTAGATTGTTCGATCCTGTGCGATCGTCTCTCCGTTTCCGTTAGATGTTCCATCCTGTGTTGCAAGCCAAAAAACAAAAAAAAAGATATGGAAAAATGGTTAGGTCAACAGCGGGATAGACGGTTGGAAATGAAAAGAATGAGACGCTTTCCACCATCACCACTACCTTCTGAAGAGAATGGTAATGATGCGAGTGTTACCAAGAGATGCACAACATTCGTTCATAATTATGATTCGGATCAACAAAAGTGTTGTTATAAACGTATCATATCACAAAGAAAAAGAAAAAAAGAAAAAGAAGAAGAATCGACGCTGAAAATTGAGAAAAAAGGAAACGTCATTATAATATGTGGTGATAGTGAAAAACAAAAAAAAAAGTAATGAGATCATCTTTAGATCTCATTTTTTTTTTGTTTTTTTTGTTTTTAATAATCACACATTTTTTTTTTTAATTCATTATTTTCCACGCGTTCACTATTTGTTCAAAGAATCTAGTTCGATCAGTAGACTCACCATGGAAGTGGTGGCTTCGGGATTATTGGTTTTCGTAACGAAATTAATCCTGTCACCGGCGTTCACTTTGAGAGGCGTGCCGAACGTGGTAACATTCGCCTGTTGATTCTCAGTCTTTTCGACGCTGTATCTCTTATCGCTCTCTACACCATTCACCATGAGATTGACGACCGCTCTGTTATTCAAATCCGAGGAAGCCAGGCTCATTCGAAGGATTTCACCTCCCAACGGCATGGGATATCCCACCTGACCATGTTTCGATCCGCTACCTCCATTTCCGAAAGACCACTCAGCTTTTCCCTCATCTAAGGCGCCGGCCTCTTCGGCCCACACAGTGATCAATTGTCTAGCATATTTGACTTTCTCCACCACCGAAATCAGGGTGCAGGCATCCATCATGTTCACAGGATCCGGTAGATTCGTGAGCGCGTGTCCACCCATGTCTAGTTTACCTTCCATGATGTCACCCTTTCTCCAGACCGAGTTGTCGTCCACGTACTTTCTGCTTACCGCGCTGGAATCGAATTCGGGATCGTGACCGAGACCGAATAAATTCTCACCATTCATGTTGATGCCACCCTCCATGGTTCCGCCAGATTGTTTGTTCAGGTAGAGATCGTCCACTTGCGATTCTACGTATTCTTGCGATCGTATCACGGCAGAATCTACGTAGCCCTTGTTGACTGCGGTTGAGTCCGCATCCGTGTCGTCAATCTTTGACAGATTCAATATCTTGTGGAATCCCGCATTCAGATCCAATTTCATTTCTCGTCTGTCAGACTTTCTCTGTTCTAGATCTACGTAGTGATTGGTCGCCACGTCCTTGGGATTCGTGGGAGTGGCCACGTTCGTTATCTTGTTAGAATTAGCGTTCAATTCCGAGTGCATCGTTTTCTGAAAGTATCTATTTCTCAGGTGTTCGCTGAATCTCGCATGAGAGTTGTCCGCGTATTTCTTGGTCGCGGCATCGGTGGGATCTACGGGATTTGCGACGTTCACCAAACGTTTGGATTTCAGATCGAGATCGTCGGTCATGGTTTTATCCACGTAATTATCCAGCAGGATTCGTTCGAAATCGGCGTTCCCCCTGTCGACGTATTTTTTAGTCGCAGCATCTGCGATCTATCGGCTCAGGAAGATTGTAGAGCTTCTTATCGTTCATGTTCAAAGGTTCTTCTCGAGGTTCGTATCTCCGTACGTAACGTTCGTCCAAGTTGGCAACGTCGTAACCATCGTCGACTTCGAACGTCTTCCTCTTCTTTCTCGGGTTGACTTTTTCGTCGTCACTTCTACCAAATTTATCGACTGGCATGTTGTTGTGGGATTTTTTTTGTTTTTTGGAAAAATATGTTCAAAATGCAGTTTATTAAAAATGAACTATGTTATTTTATTTTTCGTTTTTATTCGATTAAAATTTTTTTAAAATAATTGTTTATCTTTATATATACTATAAAAAAAAAAAAAAAATCTCTCTATAATGTAAATCATTGAGAATGTCTTGAAATCGATCTCCTTCAGACCATCTCTTGAGAACGTAGAGACACAGGTGACCGCAAAACACTTGATGTGGTGATTGCACTTGTTCCGTGTTGTAACGAACCATCGATTTGTTGAAATAGTTCTTTATTTCTTTTGGCGGCGAGATTCCGTAGCTGTCAAAATAATAATTTTTCTTCTTCCCGTTCTTCATCCACGCCACCCAGTGAGTGCCTTCACCCGATGAATCGTCTAGATTTAAAATTCCACATTCCGATTGTTGAGGTCTTCTCTTCGGCAAGGCATCTCTGGAAAACACTCCTAGAAAATCTTTGATTTTCAAATCTTTTACCGCAATCAACAGATCGATGTTGGATAGGGGTTTGTTAGGTAAGACGACACCTTCTACAGATATCTTTATTTTCTTATTCATAAATGCGTATATATTTTTTTTTATTTATTTTATTATAATTTACTAAAAATGATGTTATTTTTTTTTTTCTATTTTTTTCTTTTTCTTTTTAAACTAACTTTCTCGATGTCACTATCGATTTCTATAATTTTGTGTTCATCTAATTCTTCTTGATTTTCTGGAATCCTATCATCCACAATCGTATCTGGAATCTTATCATCCACAATCGTATCTAGAATCCAATCATCCCCATTCATATCGTCTAAAATTAGATCCAAAGTCCAATGTCTGCGTGCCAAAGTGCTTATTTTATCGTCTAACACGAATCTCTTATCGTCGTCGGCAGTCAGCGAAATCTTGTTGACTATTTCGGTATACAAGTCGTGATTTTCGCTTCGAATCGATTTCATAGTCTTATACACCGGACCACTTCCTAACAGACAATCTTTATACTCTTGGAAAGAGATGTTTTTCTTCACCACGCACGCTTTAACTCCTTTGCACTTCTTGATCTCTTCATCATCTTCTAGACGATAAGCATACAGTTTAGGTCTCAAGCCCACGAATTCGACGATCTGTTTACCGCCGCTCTCGTCCTTAAATTTACCCAACACCTTCTTGTTGTCGTTCGATTGAATGTTGGACGGATGATCGACAGGATAATTGCTCGTGTCGAACCACTCGGCCACGTCCGGAGATATATCTCGGTAGATGTCTTTCGTCTCTATCTCGTAAACTAAACTGTCCGTGTCGGTGAACAGTAGTTTGGCTTTGTCACCAAATTTTCATTTGAAGTAATCGTAGTGAAACTCGTACATCAATCGCTTGCTGATATCTAAGATGATCGGTCCGAGATAATACGGTTTGTCGAACTTCAGGTGCGTATTTTGCATGTGAACGGCCACGAGTCGAACGTCGGTTCTCTTCCTGATGTTTTCCATCGATTTGCCGTACACGCAGTTGTTCATGAGTTTGAAGAAATCGTTCTCGGCTCGAGTTCTGAGATTCGTGTTGAGATCGATGTATTTTTTCATCCAAGGCTCTTCGTCGAATCGAATGATGCGATGTATGTCGACTAATTTCATCCCGTAATCGACGTACTGTTTCAAATTCTCGCTGTAGACGACGTAGTTACGTTTGTTAAATAAATTGGGAATGAGTTTTTCCTCGTCTCCTTCGTTCGGTTCCATTCGTTCGGGAGCTAGCGGATAATCGTTGTGTGGATCGTGTAATTCTTCCGGATAGTTCAAATCGACTTCTAAAATGCAAGGATAGTCTCTCCATTTTTGCATCTCTTCTGGTTCCTTCACCCATTCGAAATTTCTAATCGGTAAAGGATGACTCATAGCCCAACCGTACAGATTATTGGCGTCCCAATACTGTATGTATTTAGTCGACTGTTTCGAATCGAAACCTTCTTTCATGTAGGGATTGTTAGCCTCAGAATGTCTGTGGGAGATCGAGACGCCACCTCTCACAGCCCTTTCGAACACGTCCACGTCGGATAATAATTCCAATTGGACTTCGGTGGTCTTCAACAGAGCGTCCCATGCCAGACCGGGTGCGGTGAAATACCAAGCGGGATCCAGATCGTAATTTCGACGACAGACGTCTCGAAAATTTTCGAACACGTCTGCCAAGAGCAGAACGACGGTCTTCAGATAGAGATCGTGATAATCTCTCATGGTTTTCATATCGAATGATTTCCACACGTTTTTGGCGTGTTCGTAATTCTCGTCGGAAATGTCGGATTCGTATAATTTCGAATAAAAATCTTCTTTCGAAGGTAGTGTGGTGTCTTCGAATCTCTTTAGATCGTTCATGTAATCGTAAGGATAGACTCCTTTCCTCAACATGACGTCTACTCGTTCTCCGAAATGTTCGCTCGTGATTTTAAATTTATCCTTGCTCATGTTATCGACTAATTTTTCCAGATCGGTCGACATGAATTTAAAACTGTCAATGAAACGTATGCATCTACGAATGGATTTCGTTTTTTCTTTCAACGTATTTCCGTCGATTACTCTTTTCTTCTCCATGAGCTTCCATTTCGTGAAGGAAATGTATCTTTCTTCGCTGTTCACGATGCAATTTAATTCTTCGTGTGAGGTGCCGAGATTTTTCACGAACAGATGACTGTCGTAACCCGAGAGATTGTGAAACATCACCGGATAGAAAGCGGCGTCTCGATATTTTAAATTACACTTGCTGTGAGCCGGACCGCGATACAGACCCGTGTAATGATCGTGGTCTCTGACCTTCTTATTTTCCTCTGAATTCTCGTCGAACGATTGTCTGCATATGTGACATTCAGTGGCTCTGTTATTTTTGTCCTGCTGCTCTCGCGTGATGATCATTTTCGCCGGAGTTTTGAATTTGTCGTATAACATTTGAATTTTCGATTCTAACTCTTCCACGAACCTTTGAGCCACGTCGTCGTCTTCGCACTGTTTCGTGTAGGTGAAGGGACCCATGTCGTGTTGCGAGTCGAAAGCACATTTCACGTAAATGCAATAGCCCGAAGGTATGTGTTTTTGATATCTTTCGACGTAACTTTGAAGAGGGTTGGGTTGGCAGGAACTCATTTTCGGGTTGAAACATTCGAAATCGGCCTACACGACAAATGGTACTTTTAATCTTCTATTGTGATTTTCAAACTTCACGATGGTGTTGGGTTTGAGCATTTCGACGGCGACACCTTGATTTTCGTTGCAATATTTCTGATGTTTCGCTAATGATTTTTCGCTGTGAAACATGTTCATGCAATTGTAACATAAAGATATCTTTCCTTTATGATTATTATTTTGTTTCGACAGTAATCGGGTCGGATGTTTAACCCAACAATAATGACGATTGTCACCATTCGAAATCAATAATAAAATAATCGTCTTTTTTCTTCCGAGATACGAAGTCTGTCTGAGAGGAGAGATCTTTCGATTTTCGTCGTCGTATCCTAAGACGTTCACCGCTACGGTGGGATTTTGAGCCTCGAAACGTTCGATATGTTTTAACTCTGTTGGAAAAGTCACTCCGGTCCAATTGAGATTTTTAGAAGTTTCCACGTAACGAGAAACTCTATCGAAGTTTATTTCGACAGGGTATAAAGCGGAGGTGACTGCCCAATTAAAACACTGATCATCTTTATTTCTCACGTTGACCACGGTGTGTTTCTTAGTCAAGAAATACGGTAATTCCAAGTAGGAAGATCCTTTCAATGGTTCGTTTTTATTTATGTGAATTTCGAGTTTCAACACCTCATCGAACGTCCAATTACTACCTTCATGTTGATAATTCGCGAGAGACGTCAACATCTTGTCTTTCATCTTTTCGAAAACGTCCGATAGATCTGAACCTCGAAATACGGGTTCGACGTTAGATCTGAAATATGCATTTTTCACGATGCTCTCGCCGGACTTCACGTCAATTTTATTCATTATGCAATGGAGTATCATCTTAATTTTTAATCCCACGTTCATGTATTCGCGAAACAAATCCAATTCTTCTTTCTTCACCCGTTCCATGAACAATTTCGGATCGACTTTCTTCAACGAGGGAATCCCGTCGAAAGTTTTAAAAACACCTTTGATCGCACTCTCCCGTTCTACGAGTTTCGATTGGAATAGTTCCACAACGAATCGTGTTACATATTCTTCTCCTTTCTCTTCGTCGATTGCTCGTTGAATTTCGCTCGATATATCTCGTTTGTCTTGAATCTGAAGTGCATCACTTGTTTTCGTTTTAGTTTTTCTTTTCTTTTCTTTGGAAACTTGATGTTCTTCAACGGCTTTTCGTTTAGTCGTCTTCTTATTTTTCACAACCGATGCATCTTTTGACGTCGTTGCTATCGACATTTCGTTTGCCTTTCTAACGTTTCGCAAATATTCTTGTATGACATCAATTTTTTTTGATTTAGTTCTATCATTTCTGAAATCTGAAATTTGTAATAGTTAACAAATCTCGTTTAACTGAGGTGTGGTTTTCTCATTTAAATTTACCATTGTTTTATCTGTTTGCTTCATTTGTAAGAATATTTTTTTTTTTTTGAATTTTGTATTAAATAATTTGTTAAAGTTTTGCTTTTTTACTCTTTTTATATATATAATAATAAAAAAAAAAAAAGTTAAATTTTAAATTCAATTTTTTTCTTTAATATGTTTTTATTCAAAAACAATTTAAGACCGCTTTTATTTCTCGCTCGCAAACCGAACACGTTTTCTCGTCTTCGGAATAACATTCTCTACAGTAACGCAGGTGTGCGCACGGTAGAAACAAGACGTTTGCGACACCTTCGCAGACCAGACACTTTGTGGACGTTTTGCTCGACTCGTTTTTGACGAGCGACGATAACTTGTCCGCTTCCGCCATGAATTTGAGGAGATGTTCTAAAGTTATGAATTGAGACAGGGTCTTGTTCGCGATGTTTAACGCATCGTACAATTGTTCCTTGGTGTATCCGAGTTGTAACATATCCATCAATAATTTTTGGTTTTTATCTCTATCCCTCTCTTCGTCATGGATTTTGATCAATCCCAACGTTAGGATCTTGTTCAAATAATCGCATTCGTCTTTTTCAATATTACTTATGTGTTCTAGTAAAGGTACGTCGTGAGGTTCCCAATTCATCAAATGTATGTTACAACAAAAACATTTGACTTTGTCGCCTCTACCCACGTAAACGAAACCCGCGGCGGCTAAATCTTCAGGTTTTTGAGCGAGATGCGAAGGCCAATTTTTAAACGTTTGAAGTCTTGCACGTTCTAGACTATAATTCGGATGTTTGGACTTGATCATTGTTTTTACCTCAAAATTGAGTTTGTAAGAATATTTTTTTTTTAACTTTTATTTATATATAAAGAGAAATAAAGAGAAACTTTTTTAACAAATTATTATTTAAATACAAAATTTAAAATATACATTATTTGCAAGAATTCATAAAAACCAAATAATCGATCATGACAACAACACCTAAAAGATGCGAAGTGAAATTGAAACGAGTCGAAAGGTATGAGAAATGTGGTTTTAATATCTATACATTACAACAACACGATCCCATCGAATTGAACGAGGTTGAGATGGTAGACTTAGAGCGCTACTACTACGAATATTGAATGTGTTTGAAAGTGGATGAAGCCGCGCTCGATTTGTTTTACGAGTACCAAAGCGATCTGCTGAATAATATCATCGTCGCCGAAGACAGAGAATTCGACAAGGGTGATTTATTGTTGTCCTATGGAGGTTACATATATCCAATAATCTCACCCGAACTCGTGAACAAATCGGGTGGTGAGAGCGCATTCGCCTATGAAAAAAAACTCAAAAGAGTAAAGATAAACATTCACACCATTTTCGTAAGTGGAAAAATGACGAATGTCAACATGCTAATAACGGACTTGGAAATATAAACAGTAGAGAGATTGAAATGTTAAAATTTAACTTTTTATATATATAAAGAGAAAAAAAAATTTTACTAAAAAATTTTACATTAAAAATTAAAAAAACAACTTTTTTATATATATATAAAGAGTAAAAAAAAATAACAAACTTTTTTAACAAATTATTATTTAAAATATAAAATTTAAAATATACATTATTTGTAAGAATTCGTAAAAACAAAAAAACAAATAATCGATCATGAGGACAACAACACCTAAAAGATGCGAATTGAAATTGAAACGAGTCGAAACGAATAAGAAATTCGGTCATAAAATCTATAGATTACAACGACATGATCCCATCGAATTGAACGAGGTCGAGACGAAGGGCTTAGAGCACAAATACGACAAATATAAGATGCCTTTGAAATTGGACGAAGCCGCGCTCGATTTGATTTACGAATACCAAAGCGACCTGCAGAACATCGTCATCGCCGAAGATAGAGAATTCGACAAGGACGATTTGTCGTTGCCCTATGGAAATTACATATTTCCAAACATCTCATTCGAACTCGTGAAGAAATTGGGTGGTGAGAGCGAGTTGACCGATGTAAAAAAACTCAAAAGAGTAAAGATAAACATTCAACACGTTTTCGAAAAAGGAGAAGACACGAGTGTCAACATGCTAATAACGGACTTGGAAATATAAACAATAGAGCGATTGATTTTTAGCGAAGAAAAATGAAAAAAAAAAAAAGTAATGAGATCATCTTTCGATCTCATTTTTTTTTTGTTTCTTCGCACTCTGTCTCGCGATATTCGTCATTATCGTCTAATTGTTTCTCCACCTTTTTATCCATTTTAAATATATTATTTTATACTTTCTATGATTTTATATTTTATATAATTTTATATTATAATAACATATTCAAAATCGGTATATTCTTAAACGGCGAATTCTCACCGAGCAACAAACCCTTGCCGAGTCGCTCAACGTTCTGTCCACTCTTCAAATAGAGACCGTTTCCTCTCAGAGAGTTGCCACCTCTAACGGGTTCTAGATACAATCCTTTACCGCTGTTGTCTACGTGGACGCGACACACGGCTCCTCCCTTCTTCAAAAACAGTCCGCTGCCACCCATTAATTTCTCAACTGCCGAACTAGCGAGTCCCGTGAGAGCTCCCATGCCGAGAGTCTTTCCGAGAAAGGGTAGTGCCTTTGCAGCGAAGGGTAATGCTTTTGCGGCTATTCCTGCCAATAGCGGTAGGAAACCACCTTTCATTCTCAAATTGTATCTCAATTGAGCGGGACTCATTCTCACCGTCAACCCTCTTCCATCGCGAATCGCTTTCTCCATCCTTTTGATTTGACTTCTGGTCCAGGCGATCGAATCCTGACCGCCTCTCGTCAGATCTTCGTGAGTGAATTTGAATCTCACCGCCTCGCCTCGAGTTCTTAACGCTCTCTTAAGTTTCTTCCTCTGTCCTGCGGATATGTTCACGTTTTTAACCACGTATTCTGTCATAATTCTGTTTTTTTAAAATTATTTACTTCAATTGTTTCTTGTTTAATAATTATATTAAAATAATTTTGTAAAATTAATATTGCGTTTATTTTATTTTTGTTATCTATATATATAATATTTTTTTTTTTGCTTTTATATTTCTCTTATGTGAAATCGTATCGTCACTCTCTCTCCGCGAAGATCTAACAGTTCACCATTTTGATCGTAAACGTGGTTTTGAGACTATACAACGTGTCCAAAATCACTGATAAACTAAATTTCGAGGTCGCTCCACGATCTTATAACCCGGCGACACATTTGGAAAGAAGGAATAGATCGTCGGTTGAGCGCTACCATTCACGTAGCTTCCAGCAATCACGTCCACGTTCACCAGAATGCTATTGACAGCGAGAATGTCGACCGTATTTTCAGATGCCGCATGGCCTCGATACATCTTTCGATCGAATCCCAACTTCTTGCCTATAGAATCGTCCATGTTGAAATCCAC
Source organism: Pictodentalium vernedei (assembly GCA_031216915.1). NCBI lineage: Eukaryota > Metazoa > Mollusca > Scaphopoda > Dentaliida > Dentaliidae > Pictodentalium > Pictodentalium vernedei. The sequence continues at coordinate 427,032,110 of CM062292.1, forward strand.
TCGAAAATTATCTTCCAAATCCAACATCGTCTGTAAGGTATTAGGATTGGGAGCGAGTCTGATCTTGTTGCTTCCCTTTCCATCCGTCTTCATTCGCGTCTGAATGTAATCGTTCAAATCGTCTATGTCGTAACTCCCTTTGGGAATTCGAATCTCCAACCAATCCGTTCCGTCGGAATACTTGAACGAGTTATTCTTTTCGGTGACGTTGGGAAAGGAATAATAAGTCTCCAGATTCACCAAAGCCATCTCGTAACTTTTCTCTCTATTCAATTCGATGGAAGGTTCGAATTTTGTAGCGAATCGAGTCGAATCGCCACTCACCACGATTTGAATGGATTGTTTCGCAGCCGTATTCTCGGCTATCCGTCCTAACAATTCTCCATGTTCGAACATTATATTTAATTTTATTTTTTTATTCAAAACTAATTATTTGAAGATTTATTATTTTCTAAATTTTATTTTCACGCTCTATCTTATTATTATCATCGGAAACATAAAACTTGTCGAATCCGCACCGATATTTTCCGCGATTAAATTCGCTTGTCAAATCGATCACGACGAAATTGTAAATTCCACCATCCCAAACCCTCTTGCAGAATCTCCTGAATTCCGCAGTGCTCATGTCGTTTGCGACGTGATCGCCGTAGATGTGATTGAGATTCTTGAGATCTTGGCGAAAGAGACATAGAAAATTAGCGTTCTCCCTTATCGTCTGTCTGGGCAATCGAAAATAATTCTGCGACAGGTAGAAACAGTCCACGTTGCTGTGTCGACCCCTAACGTAATACGATTCGCATCGGTTCTGTCTCTCCAAAAGCAGATCGTCGAAAATCACGAGATTCTTATCTTCCGATTTCAGTTCCCTAGGATCCGGAACGTCGCTAGCGTTCTCATAAAATCGACACTTTTGAAGATGCATTTCTCTTCATCAGCTCAATCGCTGCACCGTCCAAAATGGTCGAAAGTGGAGCTCCGCTCTTGTCGAATTCCTCCCTACTGTCAAAGATTCTGGCTATGACGTCCTTGGGCAATCTGCGATCCATGCACTCTCGAAGCAGTCTGTATTCGGGTTGAAACGAGCTCTTGCCAAACACGAACAATCTGTCGTAATCCAACCAGTCGGGTCGGGACAACAGATTCATCAACAGATTGGTCTTTCCACAATTCGATTTTCCCACTATCAAGCCTCTTATGCTCTTGGGAAAGAACTCGTTATTCGACCTCTTGGTCGCATATCTTTAATGTTCATCTTTGTTTTATTTTTTTTGTTGTTGTTATTTTAGATTCTTTTCAAACGCAAATTGTTTATGTTTTTCAAACTCTGTTTTTAATGTTATTATTTATTTATATCGCACCGTCGCGAGTTCTCTTCAATCCGGATCCACTCGTCATTTTGGCTAAATCTGGTATGGGCACCACAGCATCCTTAAAATCTTTCCAACTTTTCGGCGTTCGCTCTAACGCAGCTCGCTTCGCCGGCGGACTGATCAACTTGTCGATCAACGCGTCGGCTGCCCTCTTGCCAGCCACAGAAGCTATCCTACCACTGGCTTCGGAAGCGGCTTTCTTACCAGCATCCAAAGCTGTCTTCTTACCGACCTCAAACGCGGTCGATGCGAGTTTTCTACCCGCATCGCCCGTGAACGCTCGCATTATAGAATCGACGATGCCAGAACCGCCTTGAACGTAAGTCCTGATGTATCCCCTGTTCTTTATCACCAACATATTTTTAGCTCAACTTTGACGAAGTCAAATTTGAGCTATTGTCATGGCCCGTCGTCCGTCCGTCTGTCCGTCCGTCCGTCCGTCTGTCCGTACGTCAACAATTGGCTCTGGGTCGGGCTAGAGGTCGTGTTTATGAACCGATCTTTACGAAACTTCTTGTGTACCTTTGTTATGACCCTGGGACGGGAACGAGTGTTTTTAGGTGTGGTCCGAAATTCAAGATGGCTGCCAGCCACCATTTTGTACCGATGATGCAAAAATCAGTTTTTTGTACAGAACTTCTGTATGAAAGTTCTGATTTGAATAAAGTTTTGTATAAATGTTTAGTACCATGGGATACATCACATATAATACGGGTTTTTTTCTCGTGCGTAAATTATGCAAATTAGACTAACTTTGATGTTTTTTGGTGTTACTTTCAGCACTGTAAGTGCAAATGCCATTACGGCTCGGGCTAGAGGCCGTATTTATGAACTGATCTTTACGAAACTCCTTGGGTACCTTTGTTATCACCGTGGGACGAGAACGAGTGTTTTGGTGTCCGGTCCAAAATTCAAGATGGCCGATGGCAGCCATTTTGTACAAAATTTGGTACAATCAGATTTTTGCACAGAACTTCCATATGAAAGCGCTGATTTGAATAATTTTTTGTGTGAATGTTTAGTACCATGGGATACATCACATATAATACGGGGTTTTTTCTCGTGCAGAAATTATGCAAATTAGATGGACTTTGATTTTTTCAGTGCTACTTAACTGGTAGAGTGCTAAATTTTATTTGGCCACCAAAATTTTTTCACATGTCTTTGCCTTGCCCACAGGCACTCTCCTATAAATTGTAACAAGGCAAATCTTAACAGACTAAATAATATCACTTCAAAGATAATATGATGCACAGCCACTGAATTTGAAGCCTTTAAGTTGTAGTACCTGCACTTCAGAATAAAGCCCAAATATGGGCTTCCAGCACTCTACCAGTTAAACACAGTAAGTACACATGTCAATACAGCTCAGACTAGAGTCTGTATTTATGAACCGATCTTCACGAAACGTCTTGGGTACCTTTGTTATCACCTTGGGACGAGAACGAGTGTTTCTGGGTGCGGTCCAAAATTCAAGATGGCTGCCAGTGGCCATTTTGTACCAAAATTAGGTCTAATCAGTTTTTTGTACACAACTTCAATACGGCTCAGGCTAGAGGCCATATTTGTGAACCGATCTTTACGAAACTTCTTGGGTACCTTTGTTATCACCGTGGGATGGGAACGAGTGTTTTTGGGTGTGGTCCGAAATTCAAGATGGCCACCAGCAGCCATTTTGTACCAAAATTAGTGTAATCAGTCTTTTGTACAGAACTTCTGTATGAAAGTTCTGATTTGAATAAATTTTTGTATGAATGTTTAGTAACATGGAATACATCACATATATTACAGGTTTTTTTCTCGTGCAGAAATTATGCAAATTAGATGAACTTTGATTTATTCAGTGCTACTCATACACTGTAAGTGCACATGTCAATACGGCTCGGGCTTGAGGCTGTATTTATGAACCGATCTTCACAAAACTTCTTGGGTACCTTTGTTATCACATTGGGACAAGAACGAGTGTTTCTGGGTGCGGTCCAAAATTCAAGATGGCTGCCAGTGGCCATTTTGTACCGAAATTAGGTCCAATCAGTTTTTTGTCACAACTTCTACACAGCTCATATTTGTGAACTGATCTTCACAAAACTTCTTGGATACCTTTGTTTTCACCTTGGGACAGGAATGAGTATGTTTTGGGGTGCCTTTGTTATCACTGTGCTATGAGAACAAATATTTTGGGGTTCAGTCTTACCCACTCTGGGACTCAGATTTTTTTCTAGTTTAGCATCTGATTGTCACCCACCTTTACAATACTTTACCTATACATTTGTTACAGGCAACGGTCAGTATTTATGTGCAGACCGTTACAATACTTTATATGTACCTTTGTTATCAGGTCATTACCTAGATGTTTGTCATTGCTGTGTCACATACTATACATGTTCATGTCTTTGTCTTGACAAGTTGAGCTACAGTGTCATTGACACTTTCATTTATGATATATTTTTGTTTTTTTCACTGGTAAATCGTTTTGTCGTTTTTAAATACTTTTATTATTCTAGTGTGAGAATTTACTGTTTTATTTTTGTTTGTTTGTTTCTCTCTACTTATTATATACACATCAATCCTTCAATTCGTTCATCAGCCTTTTATACTGTTTTTTATTCAAAACCTTCTGTCTTAACAATTCGTCAGATATAGCAACTATCTGATTATCTAATCCCATGTTACCAGCCCGTCTGCTCGCCATCAACAAACTCAATCTCTGAGACAGAGCGTCGGAATCGCTCGGAAGAAAAGTGGTTTTCACCCCTTTGCCAGTCACCGATTCGACGAACTTCTTGTTCATATCCCATATGGGTTTCACCACTTTCGTCCACTTGTAACCTCTGTTGGCTTTGGGTCTCGTCTCTCTGGCATCGTTATTTCTCTTCATGGCGTGAGTCTGAATCAGAATGTCACCGTAATTGTCGAAATCCTGTTCCGTGTAATCTCCAGGCTTGTCAAAAAGGAGCAATTTGCGCAGACCATCAGTTACTTTATACTTATTCGAACCCACGATCAATTCATCATCGTCCATTTCTACTTCTGTGTCTCCCACAAAAGTTCTACCCTCAGAATCCTTATAAATTCCATACGACTGATCTCTCTTACCGCCATCATCGGACGATGCGACGCTACTAGTGGTGATATTCGAAGCTGTATCGTCGCTCTCGCTCAAATCTGTTTGAATTCCCGTAGGAACGTAATCCGGTGTAGATTGAACGGAATACCGATTTCCAAAACTAGGAGGCAATGAACCCATTCTCAAAGAACTCTCCTTTATGGGTCTCAATTTTTCGACTATCTCCTTCCTGCTTCGCTCTTGACCCTCCGTCACGGGTTTAAATATTTTTGTGGCTTCACGTCTGAGTTCCATCTCACCAAGACGTCTGCTTCTGTCAGCAGACTGAATCCCCTTCTTAGCACGTTCATACTGGTCTAAAATTAGATCTCGATGTCTAGAATCCATCTGTAAAAACATCTTTCATTTTTATACCACCCACTTGAAAAGTGGGCGGTATATAGCATTCATGGTGTCCGTACTTCCGTACTTACGTACGTCCATACCGTACGTCCGTACTTCCGTACGTCCGTACATCCGTGACGCTTTGGGGGTACACATCTGCTATCCGCTACTCCTCTTAAACCAGTGGGTGGATTTCATTGAAACTTACAGGCATTCTTTTCTATACATTATAGATGTGCACCTCCTATTTTGCTTTCAGGTATTTTTATTTTTTACTCTTTCCCAAAGGGCGAAATGAACTTAGCCAAATTGTTGTGATGCTTTAGGGGGGTACACTCCTGCTATCCGCTACTCCTCTTATACCAGTGGGCGAATTTCATTGAAACTCTCAGACATTCTTTTATATACATTATAGATGTGCACCTTCTATTCTGCTTTCAGGTATTTTTATTTTTTTTTGGGGGGGGGGGGGGGGGGGGTGGGGGGGGGTTGTCAGTGTTTGTGCTCTCTACATTAAACACACTTTTACTGTTGTAAAATGTTTCTTGGTGGGAGTGGGTGGTATCATTTAGTGAGCAGTGCTCACAGTTTTTCTAGTTAATTGTTAATGTTCCTTTGAGTATGCTAATATGAGTTATTATTTTCAGAATTAAATGTATAATTATTTTTATGTTTTAAGTAAATAAAAATCTTCCGTCTTTAATATAATAACTAAAACCAGTTGAGAAAAAAAACATTTACAAAATGACACCTCGATAAATAGTTAAAAATATTAAAATAGCATCCGTTTCAAACGTGTTAAAAATCAGAAAGAAATAGTTTTTCAGATAAACCATTTAACTTGACAAATTAATCTCATTTGAATAAAAACCTGTAATACATCTCAGGCGTGACAAAATAGCGTTCTCAGTAAGTGTTTATACAGTAAATGTCACTTTGACATGCAACCTGCTTGTCAGTTTTGATAAAAACACAGACTGACAATTGTAGACTGACATTCGAATGACATGGTTTAACACGCCCAAAGGCACACAGGAGCTCTATTTATCACTTTTATTTATTTCCTAGGATATTCCCCACCCCACGACAAGGGGAGATAACTCTGTATGATCGAGTTTACGAGAATCGAGCGATCCGATCGGTCGATTGACGGAGAATCGAGCGATCCGATCGCTCGATTAGCTGAGTTTGGGAATTCCCATAGTGGGGAATTCCCCTAATGACGTCATAAATGGGAAAAACCCACCGCCTCAAAACAATTGCGGATTCTACATCAGTGATGTAGAATCCGCAGGCCGTTTTTTTGATGATGGCCCAGAATTTTTTGCTCGCATTCGCCAACGATGGATCGATGGTCTGATCTGCGATGGGAAAGTCGACAAAAATTTTTAAAGTAAAAGTTAAAAGTGAAATGTACAATTTCAACCTTTTTTTAAAAACGCGCGTTCACCACGAGTATTTGAACGTTAAAAGTGCTATCTAGGAGTCACAAAAAACATGGGTGATTCAACATCACTGTACATTTTTGTGAACAAGCGTGCGATTTAACACCGAATTCCACGTTGGTGAACGCATCGTGTACACGTACATGTACAAAGTGATTGGTAAATCCGCAATATATACCTACTTACATGTACTGAAAATTAATCATTTTAATGTGTTTATGTGCCAATTATGACTCCAGTGTAATAACAATGTTGTGATCACATATAAGAACTGATCAAAGCTGATTAATCATCAATGAGCTCACATTATAATGTTTTGATTTTTCATCAAAGAAAGATGTTTTTACAGTCTGCGGTTCATTTTATTTCCTAACAACATTTTCAAATGTACGACATATTGTGGTGGTGTTGGACGTATTAAATTCTGTCCTGTGGTATTTCATTTGCGACTTGACAGCCCAAGTGACCGAAATAACTGTTCGTTGAACATTCTAACACCTAATCCCTTTCATATTACATCAAGTTCACATCATAGTAAATTGACAAATGTTTGGCAGCTTTGTCGATGCTTGCGTCAGAAAAAGAATTCTAACGTATCGCAGTCAATTTGTTTATTTTCCTGACGCTTTCCTGTAAACTAGAGGTATAGTGGTTATCCAGTTTGCAGCCGGTTATCGGCCTAACCGGTCGAAAAAGCTGTTAACCGGATAACCACTATACCTGTAGCTTACAGGATAATGTCGGGAAAATAAATAGTACTTGACCGCGATACGTTAGAATTCTTTTACCGGCTAACCGTTTCAGCACTAATACTTAGGAGGATGAGTGGTACATGTAACCTGCTCTGATCAGATAAACTGAGCAAAATACATGTCCAGTGTCCATTTTGCAGAGTGTATTGTCTTTGTTACAGGTTGAAGATGAATGGATCTGGTGTTAAACTGATCAATGGTATTGGTGTAGATCACACAAAGATAATCATTGCTGATGTAGGAGCTCAGGATAAAAAAAAGGTGAGTAGGACGTAGTGATCTGCTATGATAGTGGTTAGGTAAGCTTCGATATTTTTCGAGCAAAACCCTGTCCTCCTTCCCACCCCCACCAACACACGAGGATGAATATAACAAGAGCAAGTTTACTGCTTTTTAGCTCACAGAGCTATAGTGATCACTCACCGTCCATCGTCGTCCGTGAACATGGTGTTTGCGTCTTCTCCTCCCAAACCGCTGAACCAATTTAATTGATATTTGAGATAATAGTTTGTTATGACACGGCAATTTGATTTTGTTCAAATCAAGTTGCCTCGCCCTTTGGTAGGGCCTCGCCCGAAAAGTGTGCTTAAATCTTAAAAAACTTCTTCTCATGAACCTGCAGTAGCTGAGACTTGATAGTTGATGGTCAGGTTCCTTTTGAGGTGTAGACTCAGATTTGTTCAAGAGAAGTTTGTGGGGCTCTATTTCCCGTCGTTATGGGAGGGACAAGAATTTTTGCCCCTCCAAAAATTTCTATTTTCCAAACCAAGAGGCAGATTTGGACCAAATTTGATATGAGGGCTTATTGGGACATAAGTACTTAATTTATTCCCAAATATCTCCAAAACTACACAGCACTGAGAATTCTTATTTGGTGTGAAGCTTCCTTAGAACCAACAGAATGGAATGGTCAAAAAAAAAATTGCTATCGGTTTTATCATGGGGTACTTTTCTGGGACTTCGAAAAAGCGCCAAGTCAGCATTTTTTAACACTGTGGGTAATGGGAAAACATTTAAGACTATTTTCTCCCAAACCACTGCTCCAAAATCTTTCAAATTTCACATATAACATCTTTGGAAGATTGTTTCACGTGTTTATTGAAATCATTTCCCTGGGTCCATATTTGGGCTCTCTGTGAGAGCCCAAATGTTTAAATTAGTGCAGTATGAGGAATATTCTTTTAAAATCATCTTCAGATCTACCAATAAAGAAGCTTTTGATACTAGGTATGCAGCATCCCTAGAGATTCAAGTTTGTTCAAGCCAAGTCCCTGGGTTCATATTTAGGCTGAAATTTTGGGGTCCCATTCCGTACTTAGAAATTTTGGACCAAAATCCGGAAAGTTTTGTTTTTTTGTTTTTTTATGCGTTTTGGTCAATTTCAGTTAACAAAAACTCTTACAACCTAAAATTGACTCGGTCCGAAAAAATATATTTTGACTGAAAAAAAAAGTTTTCATAACATTTGTGTATGCAGTATGGTTAACTCTATCAACATGAGAGACTGCTTTTCCGGTCCAGGAACATGATGATACACTGAAAATTTAGGGGCCGGGTGGGATTTGGAAAATTTTGGACAAAAATCTGGAAATTAGTTTTTAGATTTTTATGCGTTTTTGTCAATTTTAAGACAAAATTATTTTTTTTTTCTACACTGAAAATTCAGAGTCCGGTTGGGACTTCGAAAATTTCTGAACAAAAATAAAAAAAATCTGTTTTTTATGTGTTTATCTCAAGTTTGGGCCGTAAAAGTGCAGGCACAACTGCTTCATCTAGTTGGTATATGCTTTTCATTGGAGGGGCATAAGCAGCTTATTCAAATTAAGTGCCTGGTTTGATATTTAGACTACCATGTCAGGTGAGCGCCCTCAGGCCCCCTGGGGCCTCTTGTTTTCATTGCACTGCTCTGAATAAGATTTTTATTGCATCCATTGGACAGATAGCTTGATTGGAGTCATTCGCTCACCTGACTGGATGTTGGTGTACTAATAACAGTAATGGTAACAGACCGGGGTGCGGTGGCGTTGCAGTAACCGGTTCTTATCGGATCACCGAAGTTAAGCAGATGGTGTTGGTGATAGTGACTGTCTGAGCGATTGATTCGGACTCCCTTGTATACTTGGGCAAGGCACTTTACCCTAATTGTCCACATGGGGGCACGATGATGCCATGCACTAAGGTGTACTGCAGTTCAACCAATCTAACCCTGCCTGTGCTGCAGTGTGGAGTTACGATGTTGGGGAGCTGATAACTGCTCGTTGTTGCCTGCGGGTACGCCGGCTTTCTCCAGCCGGAAAACTGTCAACAACATACGACAGACTCGATGTTGCTTAACTAAAGTGATCCCCCCCCCCCCCCATCTGAGTATCAACAACAGTAACTCAAATTTAACTATTCTGAAATCAAATAAAAATAACTTGAGGCAAAAATTATACAAAGTGTTTTACACTATATTTACCCGGCTGGCGGCCATTGGAATTTCCATTTAGAGCTGTGGTGGCAATAGACGTAGTTATTCAGCATTGCAAGTATGGACAAATACATGAATCAGCTGTTGGCAGAAATGCCAGACCCGGTTCCAGAGGGACAACAATTCATTGACATGGATGACCGGGTCCCTCTCTCTGTAAGGCCCCCCAGCCGATGAGCTGTTGGTCGAAATGATAAACGATGCCAAAGGTAAATTTGAAGTTGATGGTTCAGCTGTGGTCTACTCCACATGGAGGTATGAGGGAGATGATCTGTTTGATCTCGGGGTTATGAAAATTATGGATGGTATAGAAGCCTGGGCAGGTCGCATAGTCATAGATGCTAGGATGACAGACAAGAGAGCTGCACAGCTCGTCCGACAACTTCCAGACGGTGAATATCTCCTGAAAATCAAGTTCCTGCACGAGTATGATGGAGACTGGATAGTTGAAGACAAGTTTGACTCTTTGAAGGCAGAAAAGAACAAAGGCCAGGGCATTGTTGAAATCACACAAAACACCAAACCAGGCGCCCTGACTAGGATTGACAGCCTGTACTACAAAAATGCTTACCCTGTCACCCCGGTAGTTTATGGGCTCTACCCTCTCTGAGACCGAGACCCTGCCAACTTGGCTCCAATGCCTGACGACGATCTCAGTTGCGTCGCCCATAGAGTGGTTGAGCACTTTGATGGCACTCTCAGAGGACAGGGCCTAGTCCCGACCAGGCGCCAGAAAATACAGAAGTGGGAAGAAAAAGTCCATGGCACTGGTGCAACGTTCGATGAGCTCAAGAAAATCCTTAAACGAGCAATCATCGTGAAAGAAATAGCTGGTGAGAATATCCACTACAGTGGCAAGTATCAGTTTGGAGGAAATGGTGTGAGAGGGAAAGTAGAGCTCATCTGCCATAATGGCCACGCCTGGTCCAAAGACCTGCGCTTCCCCCATTCCAGACAGGTCCACATATTCGAGGATGACGTCTGGGAAGCCATCAAACAGGCCACCCAAAATGAGCCAATCATAGTCTGGCTACTCGGAGGTGACCAGGATAGACAGCTCAATGTCGACCAGTTCGTCCTACAAGACGGCCGCACCTACAGGACACAGACTCATCAAACCCTCCAAGCAGCCTGCGCCCATCTGAGTGAGGAGTCTCTTGCTGACAGGGTCTTCAGGATGAACCACGCAGCCAGGATCGTTGCAAAGGAAAGGAATGACTGGAAACCAACCCCAGCATCTCTCCTGGATGACATGAACGGTATCACGTCAATGACATCATAAGCATTGACATGAAGGCATGCTAACCCTCAAGCTTCCAAGGTCTGGGTGAGGCGCAGGCCTACTTCGAACATTTCGGTCATCCAAAGGCCAACATGACCCGTGTAGCAATCAATGGTGCTTTGTACCGGTTTCGCCCAAATACACAAGTGGGCTTTCGATCCAAATTTCCACCCTGTCATCCCGGAATGGTCCAGGAGGCATTTCAAGGAGCAGGGCTGGGCTCTGACGGCCCTCCACTCATATCTCAAGGATTCTGGCATCCTAACCGAACTGGAGATAGGAGAAGCCATCATCACTTTCAGAAAGAAGAATGTAGTATGGCTCCTCGTAGATAGAGATCAGGGCTGCAGCATCATCGGGAAGTTTACTCAGGGTGCAAAGGCCGATGGTAAATGATTGACTCGATGCCTGGTCACAGATCGTGGTGAACAAGATTATCTTGTGAGAGATACTCACCAAAGTGGCACTCTCGTCGGAGCACCAGAACGGTGCCTACTAAGTCATGTGCTAACTTACTATGATGGCAGCCAGCCCCAGTACGCCCATCTAAGGGCATCTATGTTAGCATACGCACATATTAACCTTCTCAGTATGTTACAGCATTTTGACAAAAAAGAGGCAGTTCGGATGGCGGTAGACAGCATATATGTCACAAAAACAATACTCTACAAACTCAGCTGTGTCCAAGCCTATGTACCACCAGAAGTCCACCCTGAGGGCTATTGCACAAGGTGCTGCCTCTGTCGTGACGAACCCACCCTTCAGCCTCCCGAAAAGTGAATGTCCTGCCAGCTCAGTGGCGTGACAAGGGTGAGCAGCTATACATGCCACAGGAACACGCCGACTACCTCCCCAAGCCAGAGTATTTTAACGCCACGAAAGACCTCCCACCCAGCACTGCTCCAAGGTATAATGACCTACTGACCCACCATCGGCTGAGTTACCTCAATGGTGGAGGTGGTAGCGGCAAGACGAGAGCGATCGAGTTCTTCAGGGTGCAAGACCCACTTGTCTTTATCCCAACTCGTTGCCTAGCCAAAGAGATGCGAGGTAGAGGAATCAAGGCCCAGACCTACCATAGCTTCTTCGGTGGAGTGGTCAGAATGACTGGACGCCAGAAGTTCATCCCCTGTGCCATCATCTGGGATGAGGTCTGCGCTGTGCCCTGGCCTATCCTAGAAATGTTCTTGTACTGGCTGGACCAATGTGGGGTCCAGGTTATCTGTTGTGGTGATCAAGGCCAGCCGCCACCACCAATCGCAGGTGAGATGCCCCATGACTGGTTATACCAAGCAGTGGATTATTACGAAGAGGTCAAGGCAGACCACCGGGCAAAAAATGTGCTCAAGGCCCTGGAAAGCCACATCTGCCACCAGGCTGATAAGGTCCAGTGTCTTGAGATGCGGAAGGCTCTCCACAGCTGTCTCAGGTGGGAGCGCTTCATGGAGCAATGGAGGCCAGTTGACCTGAACCTCGCTAGCTGTCAGAAGGTTCTCGACCGGGGACAAGAGCTGTTGCTTCAAAGACACAAGTAGTGCTTTCCAGGCCCCCGGTTCCACTGCTGTACCACCCCAAAGACAGCCAAAAACATTATGGTTCCCATCCCTGGCTCAGACCCCGAAGAAGAGCTCGTCCTCAATGACATAGTTGAAGTCACCATTGAGTCCACTGAACAGGCTATCAAGACTGATGATTGGCACCTCGGGTATGCCCTCACAGTCCACTCAAGCCAGGGTCTCACTATCCACAACCCTCAGAAGGTTTGGATCACTGACGACTTCCTACAAAGGTCCAGCCTCGCCTACCTCTCTGTTTCCCGTGTAAAGTATATGCAGCAGCTCGAACGGGTGACCTGTCCACCAGATGAGGGTACTGAGCTGGGTGTCGGGAGGCACCACAAGCAGCTCTTCCCACAAGCTGGTCCTTCCAACAAATAGTAGAGGACAGGTTCGCCGTGCTTGGTGACCTTGCGTCCAAGCTGGTACACTTGGAGGGACCTCACAGGGTCAGTTGCACGACAGTGACTCCCCCTCTAGCTCACCTGCCTGGTAGAGATGGCTTCTGCTCCTTGAGGCCAATAGGGCGATCAGAAATCACAGAGGAGGGCTTTTGTGTCACAACCTTGGCCTTGACGGGTTCAGATGTTCTCTTTTTAGTTAGAGTCACCTCACCATTCAGCATCGCAACAACGGCGGGTAGCTGAGCGACCCATTCACTTGACCGCTCACCTGACTGTAACCTCATCTCCTGGGTGTATTTGGGTCCGAACAGTCGCTCTACCAGGGTATTGTTGAACCGCTCCACAATTCCCTGGTCCCAGTGGACATACACACGGCCACGCCGGACTTCTGTCCCGTATTTCGCTAGCAGCTGATACACCACGCTCATGAACTTGCGCCCGGGATCGGCCTGAAGGAGCTTGGTCCACTGCAGTGGTCCACACTTGTATATCTTTTCTAGGGCAGCCACTAGAGAGTTGCGGTTGTCATTTTTGCCCCTTCGGTTTCGGTTATTTTTGACTGAAAAGATTCGGTTCGGTTCGGTTGTTCGGTTGTTTTTTACTTTTTGTGTCTTACTAGCATTCTTCAGAATATCATGAACTATTATGACTAGATAATGCATTAGTATTATGTATAGTATATAAAGGTTGACTCCAAATGGTCATTGTGAGTTGTAACACATGTTACAATCATACAATGACCATTGGCGGTTAACCTGTATACTATACACAATACAAAACATTATCATCTCATTCAACTTCTATTCTGCTTGGTTGTTATGTTGAGTTTAATTACTGGGAAAGATGGTGATCTGCATGGCCAGTTGGCCACGTGCATGGACATGGTGTTACAATGAGTGAGACAAGAAAGTGGGGAAAGTTTACACTTTACAGTTGAAAACATAAATTAAACACTTGAGGAAAATCAACTCTTTTTATAATCTGAGATATCTCCTCATAGGCTCATAGCCTCATACATGTAAGGCAAACTCAAAAATGAAATGAAATCCAAATAAAACAAAAACATTTGAGCACCAAATACTGGCAAATAGCAGAATCACACAATAATCACAGACTTGAAGAGACTCTGGCAGTCTCTGCTCTCTGGGTCAAGAACATGACTTCCATTATAAAGGTAATATGGTAAATTGGTGAGTAGAAAAAATCAAACTTTTGGGAGCTAACTCGCCTAACTTAGCTAAGAAATTTAGATGATCATGATCAATCATCAAAATCAATATTGACAAACTGTCAACTCATCAGTATCATGTATCAATTATCAATGCCAGCCTGATGGTAATTCTGTATCATTCATCCTTGATAATTTATTACATGAATCACATGATGCTTTGATTATTTTTATGTGATACATGTAACAGGTTTCAAAATATCAATATCACTATCTGGCAATCACGTGATTTGTGTGAAAAAAGAAAAAAACTTTATTTTAACAGGTCCATCTAACCATCTTCATTGTTGTAAGTGTTGTCTCTGATAGCTAATGTGCCTACTGCCTAATTTAAATTTTTAGTCGAGTTGTGACGAAGTCAAACTCGACTTATAGTTTGGTGAATGGCGGGCGGGCGGGCGGGCGGGCGGGCGGATGGGCGGATGGGCGGGGCGGGCGGGCGGGCGGGCGTAAACAATTGGTTTCCGGATGATAACTTGATAGTGGTTCAACTCACATTCATTAAACTTCATACATAGGTTGGTCTTGGTGGGAGGAAGAACCCTATTGATTTTGGACATGCTACGTCGAAGGTCAAGGTCACAGTGACCTTGAACATAGTAAATCTTAAACAATTGGTTTCCGGATGATAACTTGATAATGGTTCAACTCACATTCATGAAACTTCATAGGTAGATTGGCCTTGGTGAGGGGAAGAACCCTATTGATTTTGGACTCGCCACGTCAAAGGTCAAGGTCACAGTGACCTTTAACATAGTATATCGCAACAATTGGTTTCCGGATGATAACTTGATAGTGGTTCAACCTAGAGTCATGAAACTTCATAGGTGTGTTGGCCTTGGTGCGAGGAAGAACCCTATTGATCTTGGACTCACCAGGTCAAAGGTCAAGGTCACAGTGACCTTGAACATAGTATATCGCAACAATTGGTTTCCGGATGATAACTTGATAGTGGTTCAACCTAGAGTCATGAAACTTTATAGGTGTGTTGGCCTTGGTGCGAGGAAGAACCCTATTGATCTTGGACTCACCAGGTCAAAGGTCAAGGTCACAGTGACCTTGAACATAGTATATCGCAACAATTGGTTTCCGGATGATAACTTGATAGTGGTTCAACCTAGAGTCATGAAACTTCATAGGTATGTTGGCCTTGGTGCGAGGAAGAACCCTATTGATCTTGGACTCACCAGGTCAAAGGTCAAGGTCACAGTGACCTTGAACATAGTATATCGCAACAATTGGTTTCCGGATGATAACTTGATAGTGGTTCAACCTAGAGCCATGAAACTTTACAGGCATGTTGGCCTTGGTGCGAGGAAGAACCCTATTGATGTTGGACTCACCAGGTCAAAGGTCAAGGTCACAGTGACCTTGTACATAGCATATCGCAACAATTGGTTTCCGGATGAGAACTTGATAGTGGTTCAACCTAGAGTCATGAAACTTCATAGGTGTGTTGGCCTTGGTGCGAGGAAGAACCCTATTGACCTTGGACTCGCCAGGTCAAAGGTCAAGGTCACAACTCGACATTGGATCTGTGATCCTGAGCGGCATTTTTAAGTTATGGTTGAGGAATACAAGAGTTTCAGCAAGATCTGGCTTCAAATTGCATCTCCTATCAGAAATTGTTAAACCCGCTTTGGAAAAAATCCGCTCACTTGGAACACTTGTGCTTGGAACAAGTAAGTACTTTAAGGCCACATTTCTAAGATGTGGAAAATTCTTGCCATTCAGATGCCACCACATAAATGGACATTCAGTTGGGTCAATGCATTCAACTTTCAGATATTTATCTATTTCATATTTGATTATGATTTTCAATTCATCAAGATTAGTCTGAGGCTCTGATGTTTGCTTTTCTTTTTTTTTCTGCGCTTTCATTCTGAAGAAAGTCCAAAAATCTTTCTTAACAGGATCAGGGCCATCATCAGGCTGTGAACTTGTACTTTGTCTGGGAGAATCATTCTGAAAGGATGACTGGCTTATTTGACATGAACGTGATTGACTTGAGGTATCAGTATCACTCATTGTTTGCTGTTTCACACTGTCCACAGATTCAACAGTACTGGAACTTATGCTTGTACTTGTAGCTGCAGTAACCTGTCCGCCGGCGTGTCCGCACTGTTTCTCGGACTCTGACTTGGCTGTTTCAAATACTTTGGTGAACAAAATGGATTTGGCATTATCTTCAACCTCCTGTGTGCTGAAAGGTAGCTCCTTAAAACGAGGATCTAATAATGTAGACAACACATATAGTTCATTCTTTTCAAATGAAGGCCAACGTTTTGTGATGTTATCTTTTACAGTTTTCCCAAAGTTATCCATTTCTAAAGCATCCATGGCATCAAGTAAATTCATCAACACTGGGATGATCATTGATGTTGTTGGATATTTGGCACTTGACATGATTTTAGTAGCTTCTTCAAATGGCTTTAATGCCTCAACATAGCCACTAATAGTTTTCCATTCAAATTGTGATATTGGAACAAGTTTATCAATGGAGGGTAACAGAGCATTGAGTGCCACTTTTTGTTCATGAATCCTCTCTAGCATCAGATATGTACTATTCCATCGTGTTTCACATTCGGTCTTCAGTTTATGTTTTCGAAGTTTGAGATTTTCTTGCATCTCTGTTAATTTAACTGTTGATTTCACACTGTGGTGAAAATGGTTTACAATCATTTTACATTTGGATACCACATTTTTCACCCCAGGGAAGACTTTCAGTGAATCTTTGATGATGAGCTGCAATGTATGAGCAAAACAAAAAAGTCCTTTGTAATTGGAAGGTAGCATCTGAAAAGCAGCTTTCATGTTACTGCAGTTATCTGAGATTACATAAACATCAAAGTCATCAATGTTGGGTTGCCATTTTTTGACAGATTTGATGAGACTTTGCTTCTATTTTCACCTGTATGGCTCTCTGGCATGTGAGAAACACACAAGCAATAGTTTTTTAACTGAAAGTCCCTATTCAAAATGTGAGCGGTAATAGACATATACGCTTGATTAGCTATGGATGTCCAATGGTCAGTGGTGAGTGCAATTGATGAAACATTATTCAAGTCACTTTTTATTTTTGTACATGTTTCTTGATACATTTCAGGCAACAACTTGTCTCTTAAAACTCGCTTTGATGGAAATTGGTAGCAAGGTTGCAGAAAATTCACTAATTGATTTAGTCCTGTATCATTAACAATTTTCAGGGGTCTCATATCTAAGGCTACCATTTCTGCAACTAATCTGTCGCCTTTGAGCTTCCTATGGTCGTTTACATCCCATATATTTTGCTCTTTTAGGAATTCTCCCATTTGTCGTTGTTTAACTTGTTTTGGTTTTGTCTCTCCACTATCTGTTTCACTGATCTGCGGTCTCTCACTCTGGAATGAACAAATAGAAAATAATACTGATCATTGAACAAATTTAGTACTTCTGTTCTTATTTGTAAGTTGTAACATTCGTAATTTCTACAATTTTTCAAAAATTCAAAACCTGCTCCCTGTGTCCTGTGACCATCAGTTATTCACGCAGTTCAATTCCATTCAAGCTGAGCTCGAAATATGTGGGAGACAATTGTTTTTTTTTTAATGAAATAAGGGAACTAGAATGCAATTAATTTTTTTCAATGTCACAGACTCACAGCAGAATGATATTTGAAGTAATGGTATTCATTGTGAAACGATTTTAAATGGTACTGCACTGCAGGAAAATTGAGAAGTTTGTTAAAAAAAATTACTGCATTGTTCTTTCTTTCAGATGCTATTATATTGAAGAGTAATTCCCCCCTGCAATATGCTCTTCAAATCGGCTTCGCTTTTTTGCAGGCGTGATTTATTTTCAGTGAGGGGGGGGGGGGGTCGGGGGAGTGGGGCGTCTGGGCCGGGGAGGAGAGGGGTGCTTAGAGGAGCGTCACAGATCCAAAGTCCAAACTCTCAACTCTGATATAAATCACTTCGGACTCCAGTGGCAGTGGCCACTGGACAGCGGTCTCTTGGTGTCAAATCATTGAAATCAAGTTGTCAGGTTTTATATCTTTTATTTTAAAATAAAGTCAAACATTGGCGCTTGCGAGTGGATTTTTTCTTTTTTTTTCAGGGAGGGGGGGGGGGGGGGGGGGGCAGGGATCGGAATGGTCAGTGGTCATGCAGTGACATGCCCCCTTTTTAATCTGCCTCCTATTAAGTGAAAGGCTGTCACGGCAGTCACGCTGTGGCATATAAATCATTTTTTGACACTTTAATATGCGACATGACACGCGGTACATGATGCCGCATCGTGCTGGGATGCATTTCTGGGGGGCGGGGGCCTAGTTTTTTTTAAAGGTGTGCCGCCACCACCACAAACAGAGAGGTCTCCCAGCCACACCCAGCTCAGCACTATGTGCTTCTTTGTGTCTTGTGACCAGCTATTGTCTCGCGAACCCAACTAAGTTGAACTAACCCCTACCGCCCCCCCCCCCCCCCCCTCCCGGAAGCACATGATTCTTGTAGTGCCGGGGTAGCCCACCGTGGCCATGAGTTTATCCACATGCACGACTATGGACACCCAGCCGATCCGAAGTTAACAAAACAGCCTGTATACAACAGTCAAATTATTCGGATGTTATTACTTATAATACATGTAATGAAACACAACCCTTATAAAATGTACCATGGTAAACCATGGTACGTCTCAAAAATTGGCCAAAATGGTGAAAATACCCTGGTATTACCATGGTAATACTATGGTATTACCAGGTTATTTTGGGATTTACCATGGTACTTTTTTATAAGGGAAATCAATGGTCTTTACTTACAATTACATGTATAAGAATTAAGAACTCAGGCACGGGTTGTCCCGGATAACTGTTAGGGCGGGTTGTCTCGGAGCTTGTTGTACTGATGTCCCACCTCGTTTGGGGCAGCAGGCTTCGAAATAAAAGGCGAACGCTCGTACCGTTCGCCTATCGGTTACGCAGATTTGTTTTCAAGCGAACGATAACCAAAAATCGCACCAATGGCTGACGAAGTTAGTTGTTACAGGATGAGAAAAGTTTTCAATGTTTTTCCTCCCACTGATTTAAAAGCACTGCAGTGAACAAAATCCTTGTGGTTATCATACTGCGTGTTTCAATCATTACTGTACTTGTGGCCAAGTTGTGGGGGTATAAATCAAAAGTATTAGTGTGATACTGCAGCTCTGCAGTACCAACTCGCGGCGCCCTCTGGCTCTCGAAACAATAAATTTGTTTCGATTCTGAGAAAGACGATTGTCTGTTACAGCTAAAGGGAGCTAACTGCTTTGTTAATACATTTACCACACGTGAGGCTTTAACTCGCGCACTGCGCGAAACTGAAAATAAGTCTTCAATACAATAAAAAGGAGACACATTGAAAATCAAATGAGCTGTTGTTAATTATTTGCATTCTGCCCCTTTTTACCCTACCAATCCATGGTAAAAATTTTCGAACACATTTTCGAAAAGTCTTTTATTCACCAATGCTGACTTCTTCTTTTCGTGCTTATTCCATTTGAATAAACAGCCAGCATGGTTGTGAACATGGGTTTTTCCAAATGATTTCGAACATTGTGGCACAAATAAAGTTTTAGTTTGGAATTTTGGATTACATTCTCCGGATTCCGAAATGTAGGGGAAGCGGGAAGGTAGATATGATTACAATTATTTGTTTTCCAATGTTAATCAGAGACTGCCAATGCAACTCCCATGCTCCAAAGTTCAATGTATTCGTAATACAGACGTCCATCGACGGTATTTGAGTATTTGACCCCATCCCCACACAATTGCCCAATTCCCACTCCCAGTTCGAGAGAGATGTGTTTGCATTTCTGAAATAATAAGGCTAAGCCACGCAGCAAAATAAACAATTAAAATTCTTTAATTTTCATTCGACACAAAAATCATATAAAGCAAAGAACAACAAATGTTAATGCGTGCACATGTGCATGTGTAAGGGGGGGGGGGGGGGGCGTGTGAATGTACTGTGTTGTACTTCGCCTGCCTTCAGTGCCTTGGGTGAAGTTGGGTCCCTTGTCTAAACGCCAAACTAATTTGGGAGGAGCAGTACTACAGTAGTTGGAACTTGGGACCTCGTTTGGGACGGGTTGTCTCTGGGGCGAGTTGTCCCGTTCCTGTCTTCGACTGCTGATCATGGCCACATACATTTTGGGAAATGGGTCAATTAAAAGACAGTAACTAACGCACATTTGATATCGATAAATATTTTTTTTAATAAAATAGATATATACTCAAGTCATTCTATTATGACTTGACTAAGTTGACAACACTTACCATTTTACGTTTCAGATCCGATTTTTTCTGTAGTGCTAATTTTAACGTCTTCGCCTCTGCCTTGTGCAAGGATTCCACGTGTCGTTTGAGATTGCTCGTGTTGCCGTACTGGGCAGAAATTTTTTTTCTGCCTGGACACAATTTGCAAATCGCGTGTATTTCATTTTTACTTGGTTTCTCAAAGTATTGCCACACAGGGCTCTGAGTATACGTTTTATTGTCTGCATCCGCGACATCCGCCATGTTGTTTTCATTTGTTTTTTACAGAAACCGAAAGTACGGTTGTGGGCGCCCATGCTCGGTTGCGATTTTCGGTTTTCTTGTACAACCGAGACCGAGTCGTTTTTTCGGTTAACCGCAACTCTCTAGCAGCCACGACCTCTTTGGTCTCTTTTGTGGCCAGGGGCTCGGCCTCTTTATAGCGGGAGGCTACATCAACAACTGTGAGCACGTACTTGTAGGTTTTCATATGACCTTTGATCATAACCTGGCGAGTGGCAGGAAAAGCAGGCCGGCCTAGTGGGCCCTAGTCGGCACCTGCACATCGAACTTGGGTCGTGATATGTGTGTGCTTATCACAGCTGGAAGGTATATCAATCTGCCAGATGGCCTGCTTCTTAAGCCATAACCGAGCCAACTGGTGGGCCCTAGTCGGTGTCGGCACATCGAACTTGGGTCATGATATGTGTGTGCTTCACTCAGCTGGAAGGTATATCAATCTGCCAGATGGCCTGCTTCTTAAGCCATGACCCAGCCAAATCTTCAGTGACCTTAGCCGTGGAAGCAAGGTTTTTGATGGCCGTGAGTCCCTTCCAGAACACCTGTAGTAGATTGAAGCCAACTTTGTTGCAAGCTTGCTGTCCATTCTTGGGTATTCCAGCATCCTTTGGACCTCTAAAAGCCATAAAGCCATATTGGAGAAGTCTTATAATAATAATATACAACTATGTATGTGACACTATCTGACGTTCAAACTGTGGACCTACCAACGGCTCTCCCTGCCGGAGAGCAATTTGAGTTTTCCCTTGCCGAAGTAACCTACTACCCTCTTTGGTACAACATTAGTTCGAGGCTAGGCAACAATTTTCTTCGCGGCTTGGGTGAGAAAAGTGACCCTGAGCAGAAGATAAAGGTGCCAGTTGGCTATTACAATGTTTGTGAGTTCAATAATGAGGTGTTTAGTCAGGTTGAGGCTGTACTGGATCTTCACAAACCTTCGGGTCGTCTGCGACTCAAGACCGATAAGTCCTTGAGACTGGGAGGGTTGGCATGCATCTTGGGATTTGCAAAAAACAAAATCCCTCGGGGAGGGAAGCAACTGATTGGGATTAGTTACCTGAACTTGCGACCCACCGGGAGCTCTTTCATCTGTCAGAAGTCAGCACCACGGACAATGTTCACAATGGGCTACCCAGCACACTACTCAGAACAGTACCTGTAGCAAATGAAAAATGTGCCAGTGGCAGAACCGTAGCTTTCTCTCATTTGCAATACAAAAGGCTTGTCCCAGGCCAATTAGGCAATGTTACAGTCTGCGTTTTAGATAGCATAGGTGGCCATGTTGAATTACAGCACCTATCTGTAACATTACATATTCGAAATATACCTACAGAATGCCAGCAATGAATAGCAGAGGACCAGGAGCACATGATGCATCGCACAACCTTTCAGCTGGCTGACCAGGAATGACGGACAAATTGTATGTATTTCAGCTCTCCGAGGGGTTATACAAGAGAAAAGAGCTGCCCATTCCAAAGCAACACAAGTTACATTTTTCTGAGCTGCGTGGTTTGAACCTGGAAGGCTCGGCTTCGTGGAGGAGCTACGAACTTGTTCAGAATGACTCAAGTCAATGGTCTCTGTATAGGCACCCTGTTCGCGGTGGGTGGGAACTTGACTTCAGGGTCATCCAACCTCACATCCAACTGGGCCGAGGCCACAGGCTCCATAAACTCCAGAACAGTGGCCGTTTGTTGACTTCTTATATCCCGAAAGGTGCTATTTATGTTCACAAAAGCAATGCTGGGTATGTGTTGGGTGGCGTAAAAGGAGGTGCGCTGATGAAGCTCTTTTGGGAGTTTGATAGTCTTATTCCTGGCCAGGGTACCACCACAATTATACAGATACTCCTGGGTATACCAACCAACGACTTCATGCCAGTTCTACATGGACTTTACCTAAAATGGCTTCCACGTCATAATGGCAAAGAACCTGTCATCATTGTCTGTGGCAAAGATGTGTTGCTCTCGTTAAGTGGTGTCAAGTACAAGGTCACAGATGCTAGTTTTCCAACCGACACCTTCAATACCCTATATCTTGGCCTAACTAAGCTCAAGTGCACATGTTCTACAGCAGCATCGTTATCACGAAACTTGGAGAAGAGGTAGTTGCTGCCAGAGAAGGCCACTTTGTTAACAATTGCGCCCCCCAACTAGCATTGCGATCGAGGCCATTTTATTTCATAATATCTACTGGAATGAGTCCTTGTTTAATAAGCATTTCCTTGGTTGCCGTCGCCAGCTACACGTCGAGGACTACCATCCGGGCAAGAATTTTCGCCAAGCCTAAAATTTCTATTTTCCAAACCGAGAGGCAGATTTGAACCAGATTTGATTTGAGGGCATATTGGGTCAAAAGTATTTAATTTATGCCCCAATTTTTTTTCCCATTGCCCCATGGGAACCGCAGGAGCTAAATATAGAAAAAAATTAAAACGCCCATATCTCCAAAACTACCCGGCATTGAGAATTCTTATTTGGTGTGAAGCTTCCTTAGGACCAACAGAATGGAATGGTCCAATCATGGGGTACTTTTTGGGGGACTTTGAAATAGTGCTTGTGGGGGGACCAAAAATTTGCAAGACGTGACGTGGGGTGTGCATTTCCAACTTGTGCAATTTTTTTAATTTTTTGAAAATATATCAATATATCAGCTAATATATACCATCATTTGTGTTTCAAACCTTAAAGATGATGTTGTATATCACACTCATAACATAAATACAACATCAGGAGGCTTTATATGTGAGAATATTGGGCTTAATCTGGGAAAATGTCACAGGTTAGTAGGGGGTGGGTGACTTGTTCGAAATGTAGAAAATGTGCAGACAATATTTTGGGAACAATTCAAGTGAAATTTTGTTCCCATATATGTACACCTGCTCTGGCCAAGCCTGATAATGAACAGCTTGTCATTTGTAGATTGGGACCCACAGCAGCCCACAGAGGTTTAAATTGGTGGTACCAGTTTAAGAACATTATGAAAACCCCCTAAAGACAGCTGTACCTACTAAGTTTATAAGTTTATTTTGGATTTTAGTGGGGGGGGGGGGGGGTGGGGGGGGGGTGGGCGGGGTGTCTGAGAACAGTAGTAGAAAATTTGCATGCAGTGGGTGGGTGGGTGTAAAAAGGAACCGAATAAAAAATAGGATGTCACGTCTTGCAAATTTTTTTTTTTTCTTTTTTTTTTTTTTTTTACACTGAAAATTTGGGGGCCAGGTGGGACTTGGAAAATTTGGGACCAAAATCCGGAAATTAGTTTTTTTGTTTTTTATGTGTTTTGGTCAATTTTAAGACAATTTTTTTTTTTTTTTATGCGTTTTGGTCCATTTTAAGAAGAAGAAAAAAAAATTTTAGTCTGAAAAAATTTGTTTGGGACTTCGAAAATTTCCAAACAAAAATATAAAAAATCTGTTTTTATACGTTTATCTCAGTTTTTGGACGTAAATGTGACGGAACTGAAAATAGAAGGAACATCCTGTGTATTGTGTGGGCACAATCGCTTCATCTAGTTGGTATATGCTTTTCTAAGGAGGGGTGTATGCAGCTTATTCAAGTCAAATCCCTGGTTTGATATTTTGACTACCATGTCAGGTGAGCGCCCTAAGGCCCCTGGGGCTTCTTGTTAACACTAGCAGGGTATGCTTGCCCTCCACCAATGCCTGGCGAACTGCTACACATTCCTCACGGCTTCCAATCACACCAATCTCTCGTAGACAGTCCTTGAACCTGTCTGTCCTCACAGTGGAACAGGCAAGCCCAGTGGGTCTGCTCGCAGAGATCCTTTAAGACAGAGTTATACTTATGAGTTAAAACCCAAACGCTATGCTGCACATGACAACCCGAGAAGGCTAGCTCAGACAGCATGTCTTTTGCGTCGGCTTTCGTAGCCGAGCAACCATCGATAATGTACAAGGTTGACTCCCCCAGGAACATCTGATATAAGGCCCGTAGATATGAGTGGAGGTGTTCACCAGGATTTGCTATGCACACATCGGGGTCATCCCAAATCCATTGACGATTGTGGTATGTTTTGTTGTATTTGATTGTGGGACAGAGCACCACAATGTGCCGAAACACGCCCCTGTGAGGTCCCTCCAGCAGGTTCAGAGCGAAAACTCTTGTCACAGCCTGTTTGACCACAAATAATGGCTGCGTTGGGCTCCGATAGGAAAAGGTCATTAATAAACTGCGCATCCATGAGAAGGAACAGATATACCACTTGCCTCTGCTGTCTTTGTGATCTGGATAGTGATACCTTCAATGGTGTTTTCTATTTTCCGACCACTGCCGTGTAGTCTGCCATCATCTGAAGTCTGCAGGTCAAGCCATAGTACATACTTGTTGGTCAAGAACTCGCCCAATGTGACATCAGCCAGAGATGGCTCCTTTGCGACCAGAGCCTCCTCAGGATTTCTTTTGCTATCGGGGCAGGCTCCAAAGTGCCGAGTGGCTTCATTCCATTTCTGGTAGGCATGCAATCCCTGGGAGTACAGTTGATTGGGCACCCCTTCGATGATAACCTCAACTATGGTGATCTTAGGGTTATGAAAGACCTCGGTCTTCCTACCGAAAACTGCACCAGCCACAGCAGGGTCCTCTAACAGCAGCAGGATCCCTTTCATGCTCTTTGCGGCAACGTTGAGGTTGATGTTCCACAGAGAGTCGCTCTTGTCTTTGGTCATTTTGCGATGGCAAAGGATGCGATCGTATAGGATTGCGAGATGACCAGCATACTGGGTGCAGAAGATGCGAACAAGTTCAGATTCGGAGACCATTTCACATTCCAGGCAGATATTATCAATGGTATAACTGGCAGTGGAAACGTCTGTGGCCAGGACCACTTGACTGTAATCATTGAATGTCGGATTGTATTCGAGCCGATCCCCAAGTGCACTCTGGTCGAAAGGCATATGAGCCTCGAGGAGTTCGAAGTCCAGCGGGATGCAGAACCGATTGTCACAGGCATCAGCGATAGCCTTGTCTACAACAACAGTGTCAGCCTTGTCTTCAGTGCCGACCCGCAGCTTAGATGCATTTCTTTTCACTGAGGTATCAATGCCCTGGTAGTGCACATTTTTGTGCTTGGAGGCAATCTTCCAGAGATCAAGGTAGCAGTGGTACACGTCTGCATCGTCGACCGACATCACCTCATTCCCGCTGATCTTGATTGCCATTTTTTTGACGATGGCACAGCCAAGATTCTGAACAACTGACCTGTTATCTGTTGAGTTCAGGGTGACTACAAAGGCTAGGCTCACTGTACCCAGTACGATAAGGTCAAGGAGCCCGAGGTTGATGAATCGGATATTGAGCTGTTGGTTCTGGCCAATTGTACTAGGGTTGTGCGTGATCACAACCGACTGCCGAACTCCCTTTACCCCAAGAGGCCTTGTTGTCTGCAGAATGGGTGACTTGCATCCGTATTGACTAAGACATGTTGAATGTAATGAACATATAACGGATCAGTATTCAATACAATGGCAGACTTTGACCTCGATGAGAGTTCGCAAGACAACAGGACGATGATGATATGAGGAGTTGGAAGATGAAACTAGCTTTACCCGGGCCCCTGATAGCAGAGCTGTCATTCCTTCGGACTGAGAACAAGAGATGGCCATTAAAATACCTTCTTTGCAGCATGAGCTCTTGGAGGAGGCTGTCAAAAGCTACTACCAGAATCTGAGATGGTGATGATGCCTTATCTACGCGACTATTCCAAATTTGAGCTCGACAAAAATGGGAGGTTGAGGCTGAAGGCCCATCCAGATATAGACATTGTTAGTAAACCGTGAGTATCCCATGCTCTCTCAACAATTGCTGGAAAGCGTGGCGGTAGTGAGATCATCCGGAATGAGCTGGGGTTTACGGACTGGACACGAGACAAGGCGCTTAAGCCACTGTGGGTCAATAACAATGAGTTAGGCGAAGCGGCTGCTAGGATAGGATCGGATACTGCAGAACTGCAAGACTTGGGACAGGTGGCTAATGCTGCGTTAAATTCTACTAAAAATGTGGAAAGTATTACCGAGGAGGAAGAAACTGTGCTTAAAACCTTGGATGACCCTCCACTTGATACCACAGGTTTGGATAACGGCATCAGAGAGCTCTGTGGACTCGACAGGGCAATGCAGACCATCCAAGGTGAGTTAACCAACAACCTGGCCAGACTGTCCCAAGCTGGATGGACACATCGCTTTGGTAAAAAGAAAGCTCAATGAAGCTCAAAATGATCAGTTTAGTGTGCGCCGAATAGCGATGAACAAGCTTCCCGCTTGGAGGCAACCGCAACGAATAGAGAGGCTCTCCAATCTCAGATCAACTGAATCAGAGAGACGATCCTGAATGAGGACACGACACTCGCTAAGCGTATTTGCTCCCTCTTCCGGGAACAGGGGATTACGATCGCATCTATCCTCACAGCAATTGGTATGGCAATCTCGACCCGAGGGGTCGAAATAACGCTTGTCTACTTGTCGCTGACAAATAATTTCTACCATCGACAACCAAAAAATAAATTCACTTGTCCTGGGCGACAAGTGTATTTTTGCTATGACTTTTTATGTTGTTGAAATCATTCTCAAACATACGCATTGTGATTGCAAAAAAAAATCCGAAACAATCGGCACAGTTAACAATAATTACATTCCACTTCATTTTGTTTGTGGGGGAAACTCATTTCTATTTTGAACCAAACACGTCATAGATATTGAGGGAGATTCGGTGCGTACTCGTCATCTAGTGTTTTCTGGGGAAAACTTGTTTCCATTTTTAACTAAATTTATGTCATTGGTATTGATTGAAAATTAATATGTACACGTCTTGCAATGCCGGGGTTACTACACAACAGTTGAAAGACAACGTGTTCACAACAACATGTTCACACAATTATAAACGATCATGGGAGGATGTGTTGCACACCATAGCCAGGTTCGTTCATTTACATGCCAGAAAACTATATAGAGGATATCTTGTGTTTTTGAGTGGATACCAAAAATTATCTCATGAGTGACCGATACAAATGTTTATTTTTCGTGGGCGTGAGCGAAAATAACCATTTGTCTTGGTCACAAGTGAGATAATTTTCGGTATCCACTCAAAAGCACTAGATTTTTATGCCTCTTGAATCAAGTCTGGTGGCATATAGTGATTGAAGTGTGCATGTGTCAGTTCGTCCATGTGTGTGTCCATGTGTGTTTGTGTGTCCGAGCCAATAACTCGAAAACTGTTAGGGCCGCAGTCATCAAACTTCACAAAATTATAAAAACCATGGGAGGATGTGTCGCACACCATAGCCAGGTTCGTACCCTCAAGGTCAAGGTCACATTTCAAGGTCACACTAAAAATCAGTCAACATTCGTGTCTCAAACAAATCATAGTACAATTGTTCAATTTTTTACAAATGTTAAGGAAAGAAGGTGTGTCGCGTATAATAGTTTTCGCCACAGTTGCAAGGTGAAGGTCACAATTGACCTTCATATGTTCAGGGTCCCAAATCATGTCTCAAGTATAACTCCAAAACTATTAGGGCAACAGTCATCAAACTTAACACAATTATAAAGGACCATGGGAGGATGTGTCACACACCATAGCTGGGTTCGTACCTTCAAGGTCAAGGTCTCATTTCAAGATCACACTAAAAGTCGGTCAATATTCGTGTCTCAGCCATAACTCGGAAACGAATCATAGTACAATTGTTCAACTTTTTACAAATGTTAAGGACAGTCAGAACGTGTGTCGCATATAATAGTTTCTGCCGCATCTGTAAGGTGAAGGTCACAAGGGGGAGTGGGTGGGGGCATGTGTTACCTCAGTAACATTCTTCTTTTTATTATACTCTTTTTATAAGAATTTGATAATTCCCCTTGTTTCAACCATTGACTTCTCAAAAGCTACTAGATTGAATAGAGCCAAATTTTGCATGCTAATTCCTTATCATGTCTCCCCTCAAGGTGGAGATCACTGTATTGTCCTTGAGCAAGGCACCTACTCCTGATTGTTAATATGGAGGAACAGTAGGAACAGTGGTACTTAGTACTAAAGCATGTCGACGGTGCACAGGCCTTTACCTGCTGCAAACTTGGCTTGTGTCAGGTTAGTAAGTTGGAGATCCGGATAGTGACGGGTTCTTTACAGGTACTTTGGGAAAATTGTCGCAATTTTGAAAAAATCTTCTCAAGATCAAGATTCCATCCATCTGTCCATCCGTCCTTCCGTCTGTTACACTTTAGGGGGGGCACAACTGCTATCCGCAACTCCTCCTAAACCAGTGAACGGATTTCATTGAAACTCTGACATTCTTTTACACACATTGAAGATGTGTACCACCTATTTTTCTTTTAGATATTTTCATAATCCGACAAACATCCGTTCGGCCGTCCATTACGCTGTAGGGGTGTTATGCTTTTGGGAGGTACACTTCTGCTATCTGCAACTCCTCTTAAACAAGTGAACGGATTTATTTGAAACTTTCCGACATTCTTTTACATACATTGAAGATGTGCACCTCAAATTTTGTTTTCAGATCTTTTTTTATTTTTACAGTTTGACATATTGAAAAATGGGCTTTGTCAATCAATTCAAGCTTTGGGCTGGAGATGGGGGGGGGGGGGGGGGGTGTGTCAGTGTTTGTGCTTTCTACATTAAACACAGTTTTACTGTTATAAAATGATTCTTGGAGTGAGTGGTATCATTTAGTGAGCAGTGCTCAGTTTTTCTAGTTTTTAGTCTGGCATCAATATATTCGTTTGGCACCCCCTCTACAGGGCACATTTATGATTGGATCACTTTGAAACTTAATGCGCTTGTTTGGGGTGTCCTCCAGATGGCAGCAGGGACCAGTCTGGAGCGGGGGATTTTAGGGATACATCATGTCTCCCTCCAGAAAAAAAATAGGGAGACTGCAGTCAAGTCGGAGACTTCATAGGCAAGTTGGGTCATAGGCAAGTTGGGAAAATTAAGAATATTTATGTACCACCCCCTGCCACCCCTTCATATTTTCAGTTTGTGGTCCTCCATCCAACGCCCTATTAATCCAGGTCCAGTTGTCTATGATGCATCTGTGTCAGGTTAAAAAATCACAAAGTAGTTATTGATTGAAAATACCCCACTGCTACCCTCTCCTTCATGACCCCTCCCATCTCCCAGCACCCTCCTGTGATTGCCTTTCACCAAAGTCTACTAAGCTAATAATTTCCAAAGTCTAAAAGTGTGAACACGACCAGATATAAGAAGGCTGCTTGGAAGGTACTTTTTCAATATCCTTCATATGCACACTTGTGCCCTGTACAAAGCTTTTCTTGTCACACTAAAGCTTTTTTTCCGGTGTTTCAATTCCTTTCTCAATTCCATTTGTGTTTTTCTGGGAATAGATGGCCCAACAGATAACAGTCGTCAGCAAAACAAATTAAAAATAGTGTTAGAAAATATGGCCGTTGTGTAAACATTTTCAGCAGAGAATTTTTGGCATCCTAAGCGACATAACCTACTTTCAAACTGGGTTATTTTGTTGAATCGCGTAAGTCACCTGTTTTTGTTTCGACACTTGAAGCTCCGACTGAAATGGAACAAAATAGAAATAAAAAAATCTGCAAAAAGCGACAATGGACAATTGATTGTCGTGTGATTTTAAATAAATGGTCACTTATTTGACGAATGAAAATATCCCATTTATCACACTCAAGCACATTTTATTCTTGAAAACAATCGTTTTTATGTAAATCTCAGATCACTCAGTTCAGCCTTTCCACATTTTGGTCTATTTTCAGAGGGCGACTTGTAATCACCCCGACTATTTTTCTAGGCAACTTTGGGCATAGAAGGGCGACCTAATCACCCTAACGGCTGGTCCCTGAATGGCATTTATTGATTTTTAGCTAGCCTTGACTTCAAGCTGAGCTTATCTATCACACTTTGTCCATTGTTGGGAGCGTGGTGGCTCAGTAGGTAGAGGTGCAGGCTGCAAGCCGAGAGGTCCTCGGTTCGAATCCCACCTGTGGCAACCACATTGTGTCCTTGGGCAAGACACTTCGTCTCCATTGCCTGCATGGGAGCACGGTGGCATTGTGTACTAAGGTGTACCGCACGTCGATGGTTCACTTGTCTTCAACCAAGGCTAATCCTGCTTGTGTGGAGTTAGTATGATGGGGAGCTGACAGCTGCTCGCAGTTGCTCGGTGGTTCTCTCCGGGTACTCCGGCTTCCTCCACCCGTAAAACTGTCATGGTCATGATTAGCCATTGTGCATAAATATGTGACCTTAAACACCAATAAATAAATATTTGTCCGTTGTCCATCAGCACTATGTTTTGGGCTTCTCAGCCCTTGGGTTAATATTTCGTCTTTTTATTGGGGCCCATAGTTTAACTAAGTGCAATGTGAAAAAAAAATTTTCTTCGGATCCACTGGTCAGACCTCTTTTCATATTTGGTGTGTGAATTCTCTAGGAGTGTCAGATTCAAGTTTGCTACCTGCGTCGCCAGCGGCAGAGCAGGTCTAGTAACCGCTTGACTCTGTCCGTCAGTCCGTCCGAAACACTTTTTCCGTTAAGCTTTTCTTGGCTTCCATGAAAGGGAATGATTTTATATTTGGTCTGCTGCTTCATAATGATGAGTTGTATCGTGTAAGCAATTTTCAGATCTGTCGTGCAACCACTTCCTGTTTACCGATACTTTGAAATTTTTCTGTACCCACTGAACATTGAAATTTTTCTTCAAACTTTTCTCGGTTTTTATGCAAGGGATTGATTTTATATTTCATCTGGAGCCTGATATTGATGAGTTGTATCGTGTATGCAATTTTCAGATCTGCTGCGTGCAGCCACTTCCTGTTTGCCGATTCAGTTGCATGCAGCGACGCAGGTCCAGATCCGGTATTGGTCTTGGCTTGTTCAAATTGAATCCGTGGGTAAATATTTGGGCTCCGTATGCCGATCACTTACTGATACACTCATCTCTTCTGACAACTTGAGCCAGGTGAACGTTTTAGGCTCACTTGATCCTCTGGTTTGTTTCTTTGCATTATAGATACGTTTCTCTTTGTTGGTTCTATCATTAAAAAATATTTTTGTTTTTCACACAGTACTGATTCGTTTTAATTGTGTTTTGTTTATTTTTTTTACCTTGTTAGCTTAACTTGACAAAGATCAGATAAGCTATTACCATCACACGTGCGAAAGTCTGTCAGTCTGTTCACATTTTCTTTTAGCACAGGCTATACACCCTTGTCTTATCATTAATAAATTTCATTTGCAAATATGAGGTCATGTCTAGATGAGAACAAACCCTTTTGGTCGTGATCGGTCAACCATGATGGGTGCCCGCGCCCAAAACCTTTAGCACAGTCAACAGGTCATATTTATGAAGGGATTTCATTTAAACTTGGTTGGATGACTTTGTATAATGTCTAGGTGAGAACGTCCCTTTTGGTCATAATCTGTCAACCGTGACTGGGCTCTCTATTGTAGCCCAAAAATTCAACTTGGTGCAGTATGATGAAATTTCTTTAAAATTCTTCTTCAGATCCACCAGTTGAAATGCTTTCATATTTGGTATATAACATTTCTAGGGAGGTCAGATTTAGGTTTGTTGAAATCGGGTCCCTGGATTCATATTTGGACTCCCTATGGCCCCTAAAATTTTAATTTAGTGCAATATGAGGGAGCGTGGTGGCTCAGTGGTAGATTGTTGGACTTCTGTGCTAGAGGTCCGAGTTCGATCCCTGTCTGGGATGACCCGCGATGTGTCCTTGGGCTAGGCACTGGGGGGCACAATGCCGTGTACTAAGGCGTACTGCACGTCAATGGTACACATGTCTTCAACTGCTGTAATCCTGCCTGAGTGGTGCTTGAACAGAGTTAGAATGTTGACCTGACTGTTGCTTATTGATGCTCGGTGGTTCTCTTTGGGTATATCGGCTTCCTCCACCCGTAAAACTCACAATCAGCCATCGTGCATAAGTATGTGACCTTAAACACCAATAAATAAATAAATAAATAAATAGTGCAATATGAAGAAATTTCTTGAAAAATCTTCTCCAGATCCACCATTGTGAATGGTTTCATATTTGATATACAATATCTCTGGTGGATGAGATTCCAGTTTGTCCAATTCGAGTGCCTGGGTTTATATTTTGGCTCAATACAGGAGCACAAATTTTAACTTAAATTTGAGGAAATTTCTTGAAAAAATTTATTTATGGGAACGCTCCAGTAGTGAGCGAAGGGGAGCAACCCCGCAGCAAGCTTGTTTGCTCCGTGAGATAGATAACTTGACACCAAGTTTGCGAATTCGACACACTGACATTTATTGTTATACATAAACATGGATTTTATGGATACATGTACGAGATTGGTTTACATAATGAGCAGTGTGCCATGACAAAAGTTACAGAAATATGTACAAAACAAAGCATGTTTCAGTAGCCTAGAGCAAAGGTTGGCGATGATCCACCAAAGATGGCACCCACACGGCATTGAAGTCCCATAACCTCAATGGAGTGGGGGTGCCAACCCGCAGCTGCTGGAGGAAAGTGTCCCTGAGGAGAGAGACCAGTGAAGAGATGCAAAAATGTGAACTCCCAACATGTACAGGTGGGAAAGGATGGAGGTAAAGATGCCACCATTGTGACCATGTGTGGCCTACCACTGAAATAAACAAAATTCATAACAAATCAAACGGAATTGGACAAGTATAAGAAAAAGTGCAACTGAAGGGGAAGTGGTAGAATATGCTAGGAACTCACCATGCAGCAGCCTCATCTGCGGAAAGGAACTTACAAGGTGAGGGTGACACCGTAATGCATCCTGAAGACTCCATGCTGGAAATGTCCGAATCTGCACCTAATCTATGTGTGGTGAATGACACTGGCAGACCACCATGAACCACCGTTGAGTGTCCCGGAACGAAATGCCTGTAGTCCATACTGTCCATGGGACCCACGGAGATGTAGCCGCCAGGAATGCGGCTAAGACGACACAAACGATATACACTATTTATGTACAGAGTCCAGAGAGAAGAAAAAATTCATGACACAACACAATATGAAGGGTGAAAAAATCAGTCCAGAAAGACTGGCAGGTCACTATACACTATGTACAATATACCCCAAACGGAAGGTAAGAGGTACATGCCTCCCCCGTATAGAGGGAAATGAAAAGTTTTTGCAACTTGTGAAGAGGTTGTCTGTAGATCTACCAGTAATGCTGAAGGTCAAAGTCTAAAAGGCAGTGTGCGGGATGCCAATGGCGGTGTCATTGTGAGAAACAATCAGGTAATCATCGAGAAAACATTGTGACTACAGGTGACTGCCATCATCGGTGCCCACTCTATGATTACCCGGAGGTTAAATTGCAGCCCAACTGACTCACCACCAATTATTCATAAACGCGTACAAGCCCAAGCCTGTATGAAGAGAAATTATCCCAGGTCCAGCCCTAGTCGACCCAGGTGAAGCTGTGTGTACACCCTTTCTTATTTTGTGAGAGTGACCTACGGTTGTCAGACGGTGTCGATAACATGTCCAGCCCAAGCCGACTGCGATCGATTTGCGGATTTGTTTGTTGTAGGCCAAGCCCAAGCCGGCCGATCGAGATAATAGAGTAGCAGCCCGACCTATGAATAACCCAGTTAAAAGCAATGTAACTCGCCCCACCCATCGAGTTAAAAATGGTATTGTTGTCCAAATGTAGCCTCCCAGGGGTACACTGGTATATTATAGGAATCGAGCCCAAGCCCGAGTTTATGAAAGAGAAGGGGCACGGATATAAGTCCTAAAGGCATTGGAATGCCAGCGGCCCATTCGGAAACTGTGACCTTTGAAAAAGGTGGGGTCAAGACCGGAAAATGTCAAGCACTGATTCAAGGCCCGGGTGAAATCTTTGCGGAGGATCGGAGAACCGTCTGGATATGCAAAAAGAGGACTCATAGTGGAACCCCTGAGTGCTAGAAATGCATGCAGAAGCCCAACCGGACAACTGGGTCCCCCAGTTGCCTGAATTGTCATTTTGTGCGGCTTTCTGGTGATGTTATGCTTGAAATCGCGATAGGTCAAACTAACCGACTGTGGGGCGAAGGAAGCATCCGCATACTGCAGTACCTTGCCTGCCTCTGATGTCTGGGAGGGACAAGTTCTCCAATGCGTGCAAAAGAGTAGAAGGCTGTGGTAAACAAGGCACGGAAGAGGCTGCACTGATAGGCACTGTGGGAACAGCTAGGTAGGCAAATCAGCAATTTACCGAGAATGGGTTCCGATATTGGCATCCGTAGGTCGGAAGTGGGTCATAAACGCTGGACTCCCGACAAAAGCTTGCGCACTAGAAATGTGTGGGGTCAGGTAGCGCCTGAAGTTTATGATAATAGGAAAGACCTGAAAGCATTGACGTGATTGATTTGGAAGAATAATTTTCGTGGAACAAGTGGGACACAAACAGGCAAATGAGATGAACGCTGATGGGCCACTGTACAGCGATACTGAAGCGAGAACAAAACTGATAAAACTTTTCCCTGGTGTGTCTGTAAAATTGACTGGTGGATGGAGCGAGAGCATTATCCAACAAGGTGGTCATGGTACTAATAAGGTCTGAAGTTCCAGTTCCGGTGGGATTGGTGTTGGTTCTGGATCGCATGTTGGTGCAAGGGCCTTGAACGCTGCCACCTGTGAACGAGAAAGATGATCGGCCATCACATTGGTCTTGCCTGGAATGTGCTTCGCACGGAAAAGCACATTGTTGCGCAGGCAAATAAGCACTAAAACATGGAGTTTGTGGAGATCTGGATTCTTTGAAGTTTGGGAATTGATGACTGAGACCACAGCTTCATTGTCGGATAAGAAGGAGATGCGTTTGTGCTGCATGGACCCTTCCCAAAGGTGGAGTGCCAAAACGATGGGATAAAGCTCCAGGATCGCAATGTTCAAAGATCTGAGGTGTGGGGGCCAAGTCCCATGAAACCAATAGCGACCAAATATTCCCCCAAACCCACAAGAAGCAGCAGCGTCTGTATAAACAGACAAGACGTCGTTCTGCATCCACTGGTTTTCGAGAAAAAGTGTCTTACCATTATAGAAGGTCAGAAAGTCCAACCACATCTGCAAATCAGCTTTGACTTCTCTAGTCAAACGGACACGGTGGTGGGCATGGGTCAAACCAATGGTGAGATTAATGAGACGGCGAAGAAAGACCCGACCAGGTAAAATGACTGTGCAGGCAAAATTAAGCAGACCAATAAGTCCTTGCAATTCGAACAGTGGGGCTTTTTTGCACCGCAAAAAGTTACGGATTGTGACTTCACATTTCGTTAATTTGTCGGCTGGAAGGCGGGCACACATGTCTTGGGTATCCAATTCAATCCCCAGGAATACCAAACACTGGGAAGGGTGGACAGTCTTATCGTCAGCGATGGGGACCCCCAAAAAGCTGCACAGAGCAAGAAATCGGTGCAGATACTGTTGACATAGGTCCTGGGTTGGTGCAGCAAAGAAGAAATCGTCCAACACATGCAGGATGTCGTGATCTTTAAATTTAGTTTGGGCCACCCAATGGAGCGAGGTACTGAACAACTCAAAAAGCTGACATGAAGAGGAACAACCCATTGGAAGACATTTATCATAAAAATATTGTCCCTGCCACCGAAAACCCAAGAGCGGCTGATCAAGAGGATGAATAGGTAATAAGTGGAATGCAGATTTAATTTCGGTCTTCGAAAGAAAACACCCTCTCCCCAGGCGACAAATGATGGATATGGCATCCTGAATGGTATCATAATAGACTGCCGACCACTCGGCTGGAATGTGATCATTCACAGAGAAATCCTTAGGATACGACAGGTGCTGTATCATCCGAAATTCCCCGGGGTTCTTTTTTGGCACCAAACCTATGGGTGATAAGACCAAATCTAGAAAAGGGGGGTGTCGAAAGGGACCCGCCACCCTCCCCGCTTGAACCTCTTTCATAATTTTTTCATGCATAACGTCAGGGTAGTCACTCGCTGACCGTAAGTTGGAAACCTTGTGGGGGGCGGGGCAACCTTGTATACCTAATCGAAAACCATGTGAAAATCCCTGGATTAGTGTGCTTGCCAAAATGGGGTCATAACCGTGAAGAAATTTATTGAGTCTGTTTACCTGGATTGGAGTGACTGTGTGAACTGGAGGAGGAAGGCTGTCCAAAACGACCACGGCCTCTGTACCCATTCCCTCGAAAGGAGGCCTGACCCTCTTGGTATCGAAAGGAACATTTCTGGAAGCTGTGGGCCTGTTGGCACTTAAAACAAGTTTGGGAAAATTTACAGGGCTCCTCACAGTTACCGCCTTTATGAAATCGAAAGCAATAACCAGCAGGAATGAAATGGCGCCCCCTCCGTCCAGATCCACTATCCTTAGATGCTGGGACCTGTGACTTCTGAAATTTGGGAGCACTGCCACCGGGAGCTGCTCTCATGTATAGCTCCCAATGGAATTAGTCCCACTGGAGCTGTGGCTGCTGTTGTCTAATCAACCTAAACTGCTGATCGTAGAAAGACCAGTCAAAGCCAGTTGTGGCGAGATGGCGAATATTTGACTGGTACTTTAACAAAGCTGCAACTTCTTGTGGAAATTTTTCAATGCGAATGGACATGAACACTTCAAAGGCACTCAACCACTGAGCCACAGATGTGAGTGCCTTCGGTGCCTTGGGGACCCACATGATGGTGGGGTTGCCTTGCGAGGCATCCACAGATAATGCATAAGAGGAATCTATCCCCATGGCATGCTGCGGAAGCAGGGCGGCCAAGGTGACAAATTCCCCAGCCCAAATCTGGGCTTTAAGTTTTGAACTCACATTCGCCGCCAATGGCAGCGAGGTGGAATTGAATTCCGGAACAGGCCCTGCTGGGCCTGCAGGAAGCACTTCCTGTGTATCAGGAGTGACTGGAGGAGAGCCAAATGTATTGGTGTCGACATTAGTACAAGTAGGAAGACCCTGCATATGGTTATTATCTTGGATGGTGGGGACCTGCTGAAGGGCATCCCGCACTGCCTCTGAAACCTGAATGCCCAGGGTGGTCACCGATCGCAAACTGGCTGGGATATGAACTGTCACTGTAATTGTGTCCCCCGCCGGTGTGGTGTTTGAAGCTGAATTCTCTGGTGGTGGAGCGGCTGATGTAGAGGCTCTTGCCGGCTGAGGGACAGGTAGAGTTGAACTGTGCCCAGAGGGTGGAGTGGTCCCTGTGTTGCGGGCAGATGACGGACGAGGTGTCCGTTTACTAGCCCTTGGTTGTTGGGAGCTAGAAAGGCCATCCTGAAGTTGGCTCCTTTTACGTTTTGGTGGCATGACTGAAAGAGAAAGCAGAGGACCACGGCATGCCGTGGAGGTAAGGAGTGATAGTGATGACGTAGAAGAACCTGCCGAACAATAGGGAGGACCTATATGTGAAATGGTGGGAGGAAGCAGGCCGAGCACCCAGTAGGTGTGGTTATGAAAAACAGCAAAAATGGCTGTGAATTGCAATGGTCAGGAAAATTTAGGGCCCATGCTGTAAGGCAGTTGACCCAGACAGTCCTCGCTGTTATTCGGCAGGTTGAAACATGATTCACGTTTACGAAGGATGCCAAAGAATAATGGGGTGATAAGAGGAGGATGTATGATGCCATCCGGTAAGACTTGGGCGGAGGCATCCAGGTTACGCCAAAAAAGCCAAGTAGGAATGGGAGGTCCAAGGCAGCGGTGTTGAAAACGATCCAGATCAAGAAGACATAAGCCCAGCCAGTCCGAACACAACGGGCACAAAACAAACGGCTGGCCAGGAATAAACTGCTGCCCACACCACGACACTTCCTCACAAGTAAGAGGACACGAAAGCCCACTCCAGAAGAGAACACCTGGGCTGATTATTTTTTTTTTTGGTTGTGTTAGTGTTGTTGTGAGAGATGAATTACCCTCAGCAAGTTTATAAAGTGCCCCAACGATACATAAATATTATGTTTTTATTGTGTAATAACGAGATAGACACCTGTGCAGAACGGGGCAGCAGTATTAATCATGACACCGTGGTGGTATACCTCAGAATATGAGCTCATTGCCATCCCAGTGGGAGTAAAAGGACAATATAAACCTCACTGAAAGTCAGGAATGAGCCGACTCATTCGACGTACACCCCAGAAGATCGCCTTCAACACCGGGCCCAAGTGTAACCCCCCAAATGTGGGCTGTAAGCAATATATATCTATAAAGATTATTAAAAATGTTTTTTTTTTTTTTTTTTAATATATCGTATGTTGTTAGCATTTCGGTTTTGTTTCGGTTGCCTCGTTTGTTTTTTTTTTTTGTTTTTGTTTTTTGTTTTGTTGTGGTAAGGCACATAGGCCTGAGAAAGCCTTTTCCTCAAGTTAACATCTGGGAAGAAAATTGTTGAGGAAAAAGAGGATAGCACCCCTTACACTACGACAATATCTTTCCAAGCCACGGTCATTAAAATGAACACCATCGCACAAATAGTGCGATGCCACACTGTGGAATTTACGGTGCTTCCAGAAGTGAAAAGCCTGTGAAGTGGCTGGGAGGACGTGTTCCAGATACAGGTTAAGTTTGTAAACATGCATGTTGAACTCCGGCACGGACATGGCGCTAACACGACCATGGGCAACTGACACTTTGGTTCGATAAAAAGCCTGACAGACAAACACCGACCAGACCCCGAATTCCGATTGCAATTCGGAGGCCAGATTGTCGATTGAGCTGCCGACCGTTTCCGCTGGAATACCAGTGGGTTCATTGGAACCAATCTGCAACACAACCAATTCCGGCTTAAATTCTTTAATAATGTGCATGTCCAAAGATCTTAATTTTTGTACCGTCGAACCGCCCCTGCCGTGGAAGCGACAATGCACCGGTCGGCCATGAAACAAGCTCAACCTGAGTGACAGGGCAAAGTCAAAGGTGGACGGAAACCGCACATCCTACCTTAAGTAACGCCCCAGCCTGGCAGTAAATGAACTGCCCAGAACTAACACTTTAATGGGAATACCATGTCCCGCCATAATAATAAATAATGCTAAAAAATATAATGGAACAAACTCACCGGACTTCGGAAACGTGAATACAATAAATGTGGAAACTACGGTGAAACGAAAGTGAAACCGAAAGTTGAAACGAAGTGTACTAGGAAAAATGGAAATTGACTGTGTTTAACCTTGACTCGACTTACAAGTTGTACTCAGGTGACACTGGAAAAAGGACGCAATTTGCTTGCACTACCCCTTATATACTGGAAGTACTTTGGCTGACCTTTCCGCTATTGTCGCTAATTATAGCACAAAGACAAAGAAATTGCAGACTGGCCCTAATTATTTGGCAGTAATATGATAGGACCCTGATGATAACAGTACGTATCCTTACGCCGCAAACATGTGTTAAACTTGACCGGAAGTTTGCGACCGGGTTGCGCAAGTCGCAAATGGCACAGGGCGTAATCATTCGAGGATTCGTCTGCAAGGCAAGTCTATTTTCTTGGCTGGTTGATGTAACTTAGAATTAATAAATTTAAGGCTTGGATCGTTCCCATAAATGTGGCTAATAATTAACATTCTTAGCCCCTTATTTTTCAGATCCACCGGTCAAAATCCTTTCATATTTGATATACAACATCTCTAGGGGGTCAAATTCAAGTTTGTTCAAATTGGCCCCCTGGGCTCATATTTGGGCTCCCTATGGTAGCCCAAATTTTTAACTGTGCAAGATGAGAAAAATTTCTTCAAAAATCTTCTTCAGATCCATCAGTCATAATGCTTTCATATTTGGTATACAATATCTCTTGGGGGTCAGCTTCAAGTTTGTTCAAATTGGGTCCCTGGGTTCATATTTGGGCTCCACCAGTCAGAATCCTTTGATATTTGGTATACAACATCTCTTGTTCACTTCTTGAAACTCATAATCCGATTTTAACAAAATTTGATATGCAGTATTAGTGGGAAACAGATATTTGATTTAAATGAAAAAAATTAACCCCAGCAATCCTCAGACGCAATGTGTGCTAAAATTAGAAATATAATTCCAAGTTAATTTTATAAGGAGCCTCGTTTATTAAGTACCCTCTAGAGGTGTGTAACTAAGACTAATCCACATAGGTTGTATATCAAGGGGCTCCATAGCAGAGCTCCACTTTTTGCATTAAGATTTACTTTTTGAAAAGGAATGATGCTAGGTCTATTTTAGTCACTACTGAGGGCTTAAGTGTTGACAGTGGATCCTATGGAAATTGATTGCCTAATGTTGATTCATTTATGGCCTCGAATTATATCAGGTTCTGTACAATATGAGCGCTTTAAGCCCTGTGGGGTCTCTTGTCTTACATTTCAGTCATTAAAAATTGCCATTGGTAATAACCGTTGATGACTTTAGTGCAGTTATGCTGCAATATTTCCCTTTGGCCCCATTTATGAATGGATTGCTTTGAAACTTGGTTCAAGTTTATAAGAAGAAAAAACCTGTTGCCGTAGAACTTTGAACTTCAACCCTAGCACTCTGGTAGTTCAACAGAATTTTGCCAATCGCCATGTTTTTCTCTTGTTTAAAACTATGAATTTAACCAATTATATCTTGTTTGACAGAGCTCAAGGAACTTTAATTTTTTTGCACATCCTGACAAGTGTTTTAGGCTCATTTGAACCTCTTGAGTTTTTTAGCTCACCTGTGTGATCACTTTCTGTCTGATGCCCGAAAAAGAAAAGTTTACACCCCCGTGGGAACCCGAGGGGCTGAAAAAAAAAAAAAAAACTTAGTGCAATATGTGG
The DNA here is from genome assembly GCA_031216915.1 of Pictodentalium vernedei. NCBI lineage: Eukaryota > Metazoa > Mollusca > Scaphopoda > Dentaliida > Dentaliidae > Pictodentalium > Pictodentalium vernedei. The sequence continues at coordinate 427,073,403 of CM062292.1, forward strand.
GATATTCTGTGCATTGTGGGGAATAATATTTAAAAATCTTCTGGTCGACCAGTCAGACTTTTTTGATATTTGGTATACAACATCTCTAGGGGTCAAGATTCAAGTTTGTTCAAATTGGATCCCATGGTTGATATTTGGTGCCCAGAGTTGTACTTAGTGCAATATGAGAAAATTCCTTTTAAAATATTCTTCTTCAGATCCACTAGTCTGCGAGGGATGAGCCGATCTATCGGTAAGCAATTGGCTATCGGCTGATAAAAGCCTATCAGCAATCGGTATGAATAGCACGAAAAATATCGGCTCTTGCCGATTGTTGAAAAAAATTATTGGGTACCTATTCTAACTCGATCTCACAGCCATTTTAGCTTAACTTGATAAAGTCAAGATAAGCTATTGCCATCACGCATGCGGAAGTCTGTTCACATTTTCCTTTAGCACAGGCTATCGCAGTTCTTGTCTGATCGTCACGAAATTTCATATACAGGTTTGGGGTCATGTCGAGATGAGAACGTCCCCTATTGGTCGCCATGGGTCAACCTGTATGGCTGCCCGAGCCCAAAATGCGAAAACCATTAGCACAGTCGACAGGTCGTATTTATGAAGGGATTTCATTGTATTGTAACTTGGTAGGATGCCGCTGTATAATGCCTAGATGACAATGTCCCCTTTTGGTCATGATAACCATGATGGCTGCCCAAGCTCAAAAGCCAAAATTTTTTAGCAGTCTGCAGGTCATATTTAATATGGAGGGATTTCATTGTAACTTGGTAGGATGACTCTGGATGATGTCTAGATGAGAACTATATAAGTATTATCGCTCATTACTGTTCAGTCTACTCCTGTCTTTGACATTCTATTGTAATTATGTATCCCCTTCCCAGAAGGGAGACATATTGTTTTCGTGCATATTCTTCTTCTTTTTCTCATACAAACTTTGTCCAGGCCTTAACTTTTTTGTCTTTTGACCTACACCTTAGATACTTGGCATGTGGATGTATCACCATGAGCCGGTGTGCAATGTACCATAGTGACCTTCATGTGACCTTGACCTTTGACCTGAAGGTCAGATTTATGTGTGTTTTTAAGGGAAACATCACACAAACTTTGTCCGGGCCATAACTTTTTTGTCTTTTGACCTACGCCTTAGATACTTGGCATGTGGATGTATCACCATGAACCGGTGTGCAGTGTACCATAGTGACCTTCATGTGACCTTGACCTTTGACCTAAAGGTCAGATTTATGTGCTATTTTAAGGTAAACTGTCTGGACCAGAACTTTTTTGTATTTTGAGTGAGGCTTTAGATATTTGGCATGTGGATGTATCACCATGAGCCGGTGTGTAGCGTACCATTATGACCTTCATGTGACCTTGACCTTTGATCTGAAGGTCAGATTTGTGCTTTTTTCAAAGAAACTTTGTCCGGACCAAAACTTGTTTGTCTTTTGAGCCAGGCCTTAGGTATTTGGCACGTGGATGTATCACCATCAGCCGGTGTGTCGCATACCATTGTGACCTTCATGTGACCTTGACCTCAAGGTCAAATTTATGTACTTCAAAGAGGGAGTAATTGTCCAGACCAGAATTTTTTTGTTTTTTGACATAGGACTTGGTCATTTGACATGTGGATGTGTCACCATGAGACTGCATGTCGTGACCTTCATGTGACCTTGACCTCAAGGTCAAATTTATGTACTTCAAATAGGGAGTAATTGTCCAAACCAGAATTTTTTTTTTTTGGACCTAGGACTTGGTTATTTGACATGTGGATGTGTCACCATGAGACCGCATGTCATCTACCTTGATGACCTTCATGTGACCTTGACCTCTGACCTTAAGGTCAAATTTATGTACTTCAAATAGGGAATAATTATCCAGACCAGAACTTTTTTGTTTTTTGACCTAGGACTTAGATATTTGACATAGATATTTGACATGTGGATGTATCGCAATTAGACCTCATGTCACATGTAATCATGACCTTCATGTGACCTTGACCTCAGGGTCAAATTTATGTACTTTAAATAGGGAGTAATTGTCCAGACCAGATTTTTTTTTTTTGGACATGTGGATGTGTCACCATGAAACCGCATGTCCGCTACCTTGATGAACTGCATGTGACCTTGACCTCAAGGTCAAATTTATGTACTTCAAATAGGGAATAATTGTCCAGATCAGAACTTTTTTGTTTTTTGACCTAGGACTTAGATGATTGACATGTGGATGTATCACAATGAGACCACATGTCATCATGACCTTCATGTGACCTTGACCTCAAGGTCAAATTTATGTACTTTAAATAGGGAGTAATTGTCCAGGCCAGATTTTTTTTTTTTTTTTTTTGACATGTGGATGTGTCACCATGAAACCGCATTTCTGCTACCTTGATGAACTGCACGAGCCCAAAAACCTTTAGCTCAGCCTACAGGTCATATTTATGAAGGGATTTCATTGTAACTTGGTAGGTTGACTTCATATAATGTTTAGATAAGAATGTCCCCTTTGGACGCAATTGGGAAACTGACGGCTACAGGGGTCCAAAGCCTGAAAACCTTTAGCACAGTCTACAGGCCATATTTATGAAGGGATTTCAATGTAACTTGATAGGATGACTCGTTTTGGAATAATTTCACTGTAACTTGGTAACATTTATTGATATATGTTAACTGTGAGGGCGACATACATTAACTGTGAGGTCATATGAACCCACCCCTCAGATCTTTAGTACAGTGTACACCTCATATTATTTTTTATCAAAAACATAGCATACAGGGACCAAAAATGAACATATTCCCAATTATCACACTTCTTGTCTTATTTTATAATCCTTTCATAAACATTGAAAATTATCATTTTCATCAAACACAACACCCAGTCAAGTTAAGCTACAGTGTCATTGACACTTTCATTAATATCCTGCTCACAATTTTCTAAGGATCACACATACTCATTGACATATTTGTACTGTGGTAAACAAGCTCCGTTTTACTGGTAAAATAGGACCCAGTCACTAATGCTTGGGGTGCAAGTCCTCTAAAATAGGCAACATGGGGCATTAACTATTGGCTCTATATTGTGGTCATGATTAGCCATTGTGCAGAAATATGTGACCTTAAACAACAATAAATAAATAAATAAATAAATCAAACACAATACACAAGTTAAGCTACAGTGTCATTGACGCTTTCATTTGTCTCCAAAACAGCCTATAACGTCTCATTGTAATGAGCTTGTTGAGCTAGTTCCTATTTGGCTTCATAAACTGTTTTTTGCACCAAAATGTAAAAGAAAATAAGTCAGTAATTTTGCTTGCAAGTATCTTCCTTTTTGTGTTGGGTGAGGGTTAAAGATGTTTATGAATTTGAATGACACATCCCACCTGCGGCAACCATGTTGTGTCCTTGGGCAAGACACTTCACCTTCATTGGCCACATTGTTGCACAGTACTAAGGCACACTGCACGTCAATGGTGCACCCGTCTTCAACCAATGCTAACCCTGCTTGTGTCGAGTTGGGAAGCCTAACAGTTGCTTGCCATTGCTTAGTGGTCCTCTCCCAGTACTCGGGACTTCTTCCACACATAAAACTGTTGTCATGATTAGCCATTGTGTAGAAATATGTGACCTTAAACACCAATAAATAAATAAATAAATTAGAAAGATATGAAATGTAAATTGAAAAATTTTTTTTTTTTTTTTTTTTTTTTTCCAGTTTCAAGAGTGGTCTATGGAGTAGATTGATTTCTTGGTGGTTGATTCCATAAATATGCCATTACCTTGTGGATGATTCGATAAATATGACATTACCTTGTGGACATTTGGAATTAGAATGGAGTGATGATAAAATGTAGGCAAAAAGGTTCTGAACACGGATTTGTATATTTGGTTGTACATTCTAGGTATTTCTATACATTTGTCAGATTTTTTTTTTCTCCTATATCTTTGAGTGCAACAAGGCACCATCTGCAATGCTTTTGCCTTGGAGATTGTGCTTTGTTGCAGTCCAGGGACAATCTAACTAACAATACTGACAAAGGTGATGTCTTCAGCTATCCAAATGGGAGACATCTACCTAGACACTAACTTGCTTGACAAGTGGAAATTTTAGGATTGAGAAAGTAAATGTGCTGTTGACCTCTGTCCATGATCTGCACATTTGTTTGTTTGAACCAAAAATTTTCACTTGTCTAGTAAGTGTACAGGTAGATTCACCATTTGGGTGGCTGGGTATCACATCACTTCATTCTTCGAAAGAACTAAAATGACAAAAATGGATTGCTACACAGAGCCCAACATTACTGAGGTTTGGAAAAGCCCACTTGCCCACTAACTGGCCCACTAACTTACTAAATTGCTGACTTACTGATTCTGTCTCACCTGACTGAGGACCTGGGGACAGCTGACTGAGGCACAAGAAATTTTAGATTACCCAGCATGTCTGATGCTTCACCCCAAGAGCTATGGCACTGTTAAGAGTCCATGATGTTTGGGGAGGTTTTCTTACAGTTCATAATTTTTTTTTTTTTTTTTTCTTTGGCTGCCCCTGCACTCTGGAAATGCATTTTTTATGATGGGTGTCTTTGCACTAACAGGGATTTTCCTGTTGGTGCAAAGATTCCTGTCATTTAAAAAAATGCTTTTCCAGAGTGCAGGGGCAGATTAGAAAACCTCCTCAAACCGTTTTCCTTGTGTGTAGCAGCAGTGCCATAGCTCTTGGACTAAATTGTCTTCAGGCATGCTGAGTCATCTTGTGTGGACTGTGTCTCAGTCAGTTGTCACCAGGTTTTCTCACTTGGGTGGGATAGTCTGAGTAAGTCAGCTTCTTTTCTTTCCGAAGCCCCACCTGGATTTTTTTTTATTGGGTGGGGCCACGAAAACGAAAAGAGAAAAAAAAAAATAATATTCTCTTTGTGTAATATCTTTATAATATGATGTTCTTATATACATTTAATATGTTCTTGTTATAAAATACTATTCATTGATATACTTATATATATCTTAATACACTTATAAATACATACTTATATAGATCTTTATACACTTGTATATATGTATGTGTACTTATATATAATAATATTCTTAATAAATACTTGAAATATCTTCAATAGTTCTTTATTTCACTTAAAAATCTCACCATGTTATGGGAAAGAGAAACAACATACTCAAGGATTTGTGAGCACAAATATTTTATTCAAGATACTTCCAATTGACTGATGTACAAAAATTATACATATATATATACATGGTTTTGCTCTATATTCTATGCCTTTTGCAATGACAATATCTGTTATCACTTTAAAAGACTTCTGCTTTCATAGGAGTTCTGCCCTGGGGTGGCACTTGGGTGTTATGGAAGGGGGTGGGGGGCTGACTGAGCACACCTTTGCTCTATTGTGTTAACATGAACTTAGGGTGGGGGTTCAGGTCTGGGCAGGGTGCAACCCGAGAGGTCCTCGGTTCAAATCCCACCTGTGGCAATCACGTTGTATCCTTGGGAAAGACACTTCACCCCATTGCCCACGTGGGTGCATCTGTCTTCAACCAATGCTAACCCTGCTTGTGTGGAGTTGGGGAGCTGACAGTTGCTCGGTGGTTCTCTCCGGGTACTCTGGCTTCCACCACCCGTATAACTGTCATGATTAGCCATTGTGCAGAAATATGTGACCTTAAAAACACCAATAAATAAATAAATATTCAGGTCTGGGCATGCCAGTTGGGGGGAGGGGGTGTGGCTACAATTGCCAAATGTTTACACATGGTTTCCCCTACTAACGAAGAAACTAATTCAAGGACTCTCAAGGATATTTACGGGCTTTCAGATGAATGTTACAGGTACTATCAGTGGAGGAGAAAGAGATATACTTCCTGCTTACAACCTCTCTCCAAAAGTAGATACACATTCTCAAGCATATGTTTCGATGCAATGATACAAATATGGATGTCATTGAAACCACCTCAGAGAGCTGCTTCCAATGCCATTCATATTTGTATCATTGCTTACACATTAATTCAAGGGATTTATGGCTGATTTTCAACAACCCACGGCTACCCTGTTACACAAATTCTGCATCTCAAAGGTAGGGCAGGGGAGGGATCGGCAGGAAAGGAAGCTATTTATTGGTGTTTAAGGTCACATATTTCTGCACTATGGGTGCTGGAGAGAACCACCGAGAAACTGTCACATCCACACAAGCAGGATTAGCAATGGGGGTGAAGTGTCTTGACCGAGGACCTCTCGGCTTACAGCCTGCGCTACAAGGAAAGACAACCCTCATCACTGCAGGAGAAAGAGATATACGTAAGTGATGCAATGATACAAATATAGATGTCATTGGAACCAGCTTGTACAGCTGTTTACAATGCCATTCATATATGTATCATTGCATAAAAAATGTTGGGCTTAACATGAAAATATATGCAGTATTGCACTGCACCTATTTTCATTAAAGGACCTTGGTGGGTTAATACGGGGAAGGAAGGATAGAGTTTTCAGGTTGTATTACGACTGGAGATATTTCTTTCGCGGAACAAGTTGACAATTTTTTCAGGGATCGGCAGGTAAGGAAGCTAGGGGGACAACAGTTGTAACAAAATCTCTTCTTCAGGGAGGACAATACTGCATGTATGGCCACGTATTATTTAGGATATATCGGGGGGGGGGGGGGGGGGGGAAATGACTGACCACCAACATATGACAAGGGGTCATCCAAATGCTTGGGAGGTATCTGGAGGCATTTTTCAGGACTTGCAACATTATCTTCGCTTATTTTCATTCAAATTAAATGAAGAATATGCTGTTTTTGAAGGTACAGCTGAAACACATCCCTTACACTTCTATCTACAACTATGGGTAGGTTGAAGTTCACAGGAATCAACATTGACCTCATCAGGGTTAAAACACTGGGGGGGGGGGGGGGGGGGGGGGGCCTGCGCACACAACCATATCTTTCCAAACAGAATGGGAAGTGTGTGTTCACATGGTTTCCCATACTCACGAAAAAACAAATTCCAGCGATATTCAAGGGCTTTCATATGAATGTGATGGGTACTATCAGTAGAGGAGAAAGAGCTATACTTCCTGATCACCAGCTCAGACAGCTGATTCGAATGCCATTCCAATTTTTATTGTTATATACAAACCTGTTATAAAAGTTCTGCAGCTTAAACGGTGGACACAGTATGGGTTTCACATTGGGAAGGACTGAATATTTCTTAACCCAATCCTAATATTGGGGATAACAGTTGTAACACCATCAATTTTTCTTCATGAAGTACAGGGGGGGGGGGGGGGGGGGGGGGGGGGGAGGGGTGGCCATTTTACATCACTTGGAAAACTTTTTCGCTCATCTTTAGTCAAATTAAATGAGGCATATGCAATTTGGGAGGCTTTTGAAACTATCCGTAGGTTGGGATATCACCAGTTATGGTTGCAGACAACACATACATACATACAGGTTCCCGATTGCAGAAATGAAAGGTACGGAATTTCAAACTAGGGAAGGGCAGAAACCTCCTCCCCATAGTTGGAAATTCACTTCCGGGAGAATACAATTGTTTCTAGTAACTGAAACTCAAACGCATTACATCGTCGTTCTCATATTGCATCTCCTCTATATTCTATGCCTTACGCAATGACAATATCATTTGTCACTTTAACATACTTCTGCATACGTTCACATGAGTTGACACATTGTTGTCCTTGGTGGAATCGAGGGGGGATACTTTCAATGACACCCTGCTACCTTGTTACATAAAATCTGCATGGGGGGGGGGGGGGGGGGGGGGGGGGGGGGGGGGGCAGTCCAAAGTAGGTGGTTTCATGTTGCATAGGACTGCCAATATTTATTTCTTGGGTATCTGCAAGTAAGGAAGCTAGAAGCACAGCCCTCATATCAGCAATACCGGTTGGGGATAAGAGTTGTAACACCATCACTTGGTGGTGGCAGGTATGGGTCTCAAAACTAACTGGTCACAAACATTTTTCTAACAAAACCTTACAACAATGTGTAGTCACGCATTATCAGGGCCCTCGCAAATGACTGGCCACATATCTACTTGGATGCAACACTCCTTCATTATCTGCATGCACATCCCAAGTGGAAATTCAAGGGCCTCTGCATTGGTATCTTTTCAAACATTTTGGGATAACAGGGCAGGCAAAATTGGTCACATAACTTAATCTCAACCAGCTCATAACGACGACTTCTGTACCACTGCACCAATTCCTTCAACTACACCTCCGAATCCTGGTCCGTGTGGGTGAACCCATCAATCTCAATTAAGTACCCTCTGGAGGTGCGTTATATATTGCTTTTGCATTTACACTATAATAATTACATCTTCGGCCATTTTAAACACTTCTACAGAAATCAACGCTTACATGCTCAACGTTAAAACACTCTTCTGCCCTAGAGAGGGGACAGGCGACCAACAGGGCATACCTTTGCTCTAGTCTCCTGCAAAATTAATTGTTTACATAACTATCACTTGGGGTGGTGGAAGGGCATGTCAATTGGGGAAGGGGTTCGCTGCACACAAAACCATATCTGTAAAAGCATGTTGGGAAAAGTTGGGAAAACAGTGTCACTACAAATGCCAATTATTTACGCAAATTCTGCATCTCAAATGGGTGTAGTAGGAAGGGAGGGGGGGGGGGGGGGGGGGAACTAACTTTTTTCAATTTCAATACCACTCAGGATATTTCTTTTACGCAATAAATTTACACTTCATGGAAGGATCAATAGGTGAGGAAAGTAGGAAAAAAAACCAAACATCATATAAGTGATACCGATTTGGGATAACAGTTATCACACATAACTTTTCTTCAAGAACTTCAGTGAGAAGAACAATACATGTATGTAGTAGGCCATGTATTATGTGAGGTGGAGTGTATTTAAGATGGCAAACTGGGGGGAGGGGGGCTCTTAACTCACTGGCCACATATATTCTCTACTGTGATGACATTTTAGCACAGCAAAGTTCACAATACGTCAAAAGTATCTGGACAACAGAGCAGATACACAAGTTATACATCTCAGCCAGCTTTTGGGGAGGGGGGGGGGGGGGTGCATTTCATAAATATGGAGGTACGGCAGAAACAACACTTACACCTCTCTTGTCTGGGTAACTGGGTTTGGGGATAACACCATAACAAAGCCAAAGAGAGTCCAAACTCATCACCTTCAACAGAACTCCATGGAAACCAAGGCAAACAATGAATCTACATTTACAAATCCATCACCACAGCATCCAGTGTCAATCATTCCCCACCACCACTCACGAGTCACTAAAATTGTACAAGTATCAGACCTTTTCTTCAGTTGATCATAATGTAAAAAGAGGAGATTGTTGTTGTTTGTTGGTGGTTAACGTCACATATTTATGCACTATGGCTAATCGTGACACAACATGGAGATGAAGTCAAGTTTAGTCAATCGTTGATCAACATGTTGCCCATTTTAGAGGACTTTCACCCCAAGCATTGGTGACTGGGTCCTATTTTACTAGTAAAGCGGAACTGGTTTACCACAGTAAACAAGTGCTGCTTACTTCCCGGGGTTCCCACGGGGAGAAAAGAGGAGATTCCCCCATTAAGTCCATTCATACAACCTATGCAGATTAATCTGATTTATGCACATCCAGACAGTTCTTAATAAAACATTTATAACTACAGGGAACTGTTTTAGTGAACTTTTTAGTTCATATGTGCATTATGAAGGTACATCATCTCATGGTGATCAACCACATGCCAAATATCATAAGGCAAGGTCAAAAGAAAAAAAAATCAATAACTCCACCTTCACATCAAAGGTCAAGGTCATATGTGGGTCATGATAGTACGCAACACATCGTCTCATAGTGATACACCCACATGCCTAATATCATAAGACAAGGTGAAAAAAAATAAAAGATAATTAAGTTCTGGCCCAGACAAGTTCACTTGTCAAAAAATCAGTAATTATATCTTAAGGTTAAAGGCCAATGTCATATGTGGGTTATGATGGAATGTAACAAATCTTCACATGATGATACATCCACATGCTAATATCATAAGCCTAGGCCAAAATATAAAGTTCTGGCCCAGACATGGTTGTAGGAGGAGAAGAATTCAGGGTAAAACAATATGTCTCCCTTCGGTGAAGGGGAAACAAAATTCTTCAGCTACAGGGCCAATTTCAACTCCCATAAGGAGCACAAATATTAACCCAAGCACTCTATTGAACAAACTCCTATCTCACCCCAGTTCAGATATTGTATACCAAATATGAAAGCATTCAGACTGATGGATTTCAAGAAGAATATTTCTAAACAAATTTCATCATATTGTACTAAGCTCACAGTCAGGATACCACCGAGAGAGACAAATATTAAACCAGGAATTTGTTAACAACGAACCTTAATCACACCCCTCTAATGATGTTCTGTATCAAAAGATTATTGCAATTTTGTTCCTCATGAGAAGCAGACATATCATATATCATATAAAGAAGGTTTTTTGAAGAAATGCCCTTACATTCCACCAACTTAAACTTTGGGCTCAAACAGGAAGCAAAAATATTAACCCACGCAGCGAGTTAAAGTTAAAATTCAGAAGGGCTGAATCTAAATCTTTCAAAATATATCTTGCAGCCAAACATTTTGTTACATCTAATTACCCTTCCTCCCAAATGACAAAGAAGGGAGGGGAGGACACTTTCGCATAAAACCACTCTACTTCATCCAGGAACTCAATTTTGAAATGAATCAAAAAAATTCAGAATTTTGGTCCAAAATTTCCAAGTCACAACCGGACACAACTTTCATCTCAAAATTGAACAAAACGCATCAAAATCGATAAAAAAAATGGCTTTAAAATTTTGAGACAAAATTTCCAAGTCCGAACCAGACCAAAAATTATCAAACCAGGGACAAGATTTGAACAAACTTCAATCTGACATCTCCCCCTACAGATGAAGTATACCAAATGTTAAAGGATTCGGACTGGTGGATCAGAAGATTTTTACATAAATTTCCTTATTTTGCACTAAGTTAAAATTCGGGATCCCATAGGGAGTCCAAATATTAACCGAGGAACTACATTTGAACAAACTTGAAACTTGCCCTAAGAGATGATGTATACCAAATGTGAGAGGATTCTGACTGGGGAATCTGAAGAAGATTCTTAAAGAATATTCCACGTATTGTACGAATTTAAAATTTGGGCTCTCATAGGCAGCCCAAATTTTAACCCAGCGACTCAATTTCAAGAAACTTTAATCTGACCCCCCTATAGAAGTTGTATACCAAACATGAAAGGATTCTGACTGGTGGATCTGAAGAAGATTTTCAAAGAAATTTAATCAAATTGCACCAAGTTAAAGTTTGGGCTCCAATAGAGAGCCAAAATACTACCTCAGGGACAAGATTTGAACAAACTGCAATATGACTGCTTGCCCCCACCCCCCTCCGCACCTATATATGTTGTATACCAAATATGAAAGCATTCTGACTGGTGGATCTGAAGTAGAATATTTTTAAAGAAATTTCTTCATATTTCACCAAGTTAAAAAATTTTTCGAATTAGGTCTGCCCTTGCTGGTAGCATTGCATCTATGAATCAATTACTCCTGTTTCAAATCACCTTTCAAAAGTACCACTCTAAAAAATTTTCCCATACAATAACAAATCTCTTTTTCCTTTTAAGAAAAGCCCAAAAAATATTGATGGTGTAGATACTACTAACATAAATTGTCTACTGGAAAGTCAGCTGCAAGCTGAATATCGGATAACTCTCTCAGAGATTTTAGTTGTACTTCCCTCTTGTGAGATGGTGATACCCTGTACCATCAAAGGAGAACTACCTTTTAATCACACAGCTATAGTGGAAAAGGGAAACAACAGTTTACTGAGGAATGATTCTTGATTGCAAAATGTTTGAGAGAAAAATACCAATTACAGTAAAAAAGGTAAGCAACGAGCTAAATACCATTGTCAAGGACACATTAGCTGCAGAATGTCAAGTAGCATTAGTGTTCCCAAGAACATTTTATATGGAGCATAATATTAATATCATTTAAGCTATAAAAGGAGTACTTAGTTCCATAGTCACCACTAGCAGTAAACCAGAGGATGCATGTCACTTATCAGCTATGATGGAATCTTTGAACGGAGAGTTTCACACAGGAAAAAGAAAAGCCATATCAACATCGTAGAATAAACATACCAATCAAGGTTTTTGCAAAGGACAAGGATGGCTTGGGAAAAACTGATATGGTTTATCACAACATTGGCACAGGTGATGCCAGACTAATAAACTACTACCTTGAAAAGTGTGTTATTTCAAAGAGCTGAGGTGGATGTAGAAATTCAGACCATGCTGAAAAGTGAAGTTAATTGTACCTTCAAAATCAACATCTTATCCACTTCCAAGGATACACGACACACTCAATGCCTTGCAGGGCTCAGCCTATAGGCCATGTCAAAGAAGAATGTTGAGGCACAAATGCAATAAATTCAAAGATTGTGGCTAACAGCAAGTTTTTGAAGGTAATGAAAACAAAATTAACAGCTCCTCCCTTTGTCACCCTGCATAAGCATACAAAGTTTCAAAACAACCTGATAATGAATGTGCCCTCTGAGGCATGCCAAAGAAAGATGTTAATGCACTAAGTGGAAGGTCATGGGTTTTGGCAATGGAGTTTTTGGGGTTTTTTTTATGGAAATTCACAAATATACCTTGCAGAGAGTGCAAAAGGTACAAGTTGATGCACAAATGCAGCAAGTTGAAAGGCTGCTGATGACAATAATTTTTTATGGAAATTAAAGAAAAGCAATAGCTCACATCGAGAGGTCACCCCAAACACACATACCAAGTTTCAAAGTGATCCGATCATAAAAGTGCCCTAAAGGGTGTGTTAAAGGGAAATATCGAGGTTTGAATAAACTAAGTTCCAAGGTCAGTGGCAACATTTTTGGACAGAAATGGAAGAAAATCCACAGATCACATATAGATGCCACCCCACACAAGCACACCAAGTTTGCAAGTGATCCAATCATAAATGTACCCCGCAGGGTGTGTCAAAGGGAAATATTGATGCTTAACTGCACTAAGTTTTTACTAAGTTCATCAGAGGTTGTTGCCAATGACGGAAATGGAAGAAATTTGATGTAACCCCAAACAAGCATGCCAGGTTTCAAAGAAATCTGATCATAAATGTGCCCTGTAGGGGGGTGCCAAAGGGAAATATTGAGGTCTGACTAAACTGAGTTCTAAGAACGTTGCCAGCGGCAACATTTTTTTTTGACGAAAATGGGAAAAAATCGATAGCTCTCATCTAGAGGTCACCCCAAACAAGAATGCCAGGTTTCAAAGCAATCCGATCATAAATGTGCCCAGTAGGGTGTGCCAAAGGGAAATATTGAGGTGTGAATAAATTAAGTTCTAATATTGTTGGCCACGGCAACATTTCTTCACGAAAATAGAAGAAAATCGATAGCTCCCATCTAAACAAACATACCAAGTTTCAAAGCGATCTCATCATAAAAGCGACCTGTGAGGTGTGCCAAAAGAAATTGTGGACGTATATTACGCCCATACGTAAGTATGCCGACGGACGAGAAGTGATGACAAGAGCTCAGCTTGACTTTGTCAAATTGAGCTAAACAAAAGGACCAGGGCCTGAAGCCCTGATCTTGAACAGAACACAATATAAACAGACGCCAAGAATGAGTCAACATTAAGCAATCCATCTCCATAGGCTACACTGTCAATCCTTGAGTCCCTCAGGAGTGACAAAAATAATCCGAGCATCATGCCTTTTCTTCAGTTGATCATAATATAAAATGTAGAGCTCCCCTACGAAGCAACCTATGTGGATTAATCTTAGTTACACACCTCTAGAGGGTACTGAATACAAAATTTTTTATTCTTCAGCAAACTGGCCAATTCCAGCTCTTGGAGGGAGCCCAAATATATTAACCTAGGCTCTCGATTTGAACACAATTGAATCTGAGTTCTCTAGAGATTTTGTGTACCATATGAACGCCTTCGGACTGTTGGACCTGAAGAGGAGAAATTTTAAAGAAATTTCTTCATATTGCACGGAGTTAAAATATGGGCTACTATAGTGAGCCCAAATATTAACTTATGGATCCGATTTGAACAAACTTGAATCTGACCCCCCTAGAGATGTTGTATACCAAATATAAAAGCATTCTGACTAGTGGATATGAAGAAGATTTTTGAATAAATTCTCTCATACAGTACTAAGTTAAATTTCAGGTTCCCATTTGGAGCCCAAATATTAACCCAGGCACTCGAATTGAACAAACTGGAATCTGACCACCCTAGAGATGTTGTATACCAAATATGAAAGTATTCCGACTGATGGATCTGAAGAATAAGATTTTTAAAGAAATTTTCTCATATCGCACTGAGTAAAAATCACGACATCGACGGCGTAGCTGCGACGGGTGGTGCAATCTCACAAAATTCTAAGTTCATCAAGGACCATAACTCCAAAAAAAATATTTGGAACAACACATGCATTGAACAGTGGCTAGACATCAATAGGATACACTTATATGCCAAATATAAAATCATTCCATCAAGTATTTCAAAAGTTATAGAGTTTTGAAACTCATTGGTCGCAGACAAACTCCTTGGTCAGACAGACCGACCGACAGACATTGCCACTTATAGAGCTGCTAGTTGCAGCTAAAAAATTGGGCAAGCCCATATACCTAGGGATCTGATTTGAACAAACTTCAATCTGCCCCCCCCCCCCCCCCCCCCCCCCACCCCCCTAGAGATGTTGCAAACCAAATATGAAAGCATTCTGACTGGTTGATCTGAAGAAGATTTTTAAAAATTTCCCCCCATATTGAACAAAGTTAAAATCTGCGCTTCCGTAGAAAGCCCAAATATCAACATAGGGATTTGGTTTGAACAATCTTGAATCTGACCCTCATAACAATGATGTATATCAAACATTAAAAGATTCTGACTGGTGGTTCTGAAGAAGAAGATTTTTCAAGAATATTCCCCATATTACCCTTTGTAAAAAATTTCAGCTCCTGTATTGAGCCCAAATATGAACCAATGGGCTTTATTTTAACAAACTTGTATCTGACTCCCCTGTCAATGATGTATACCGAATATTAAAAGATTCTGATGACTGGTTCTGGAGAAAAGATTTTTTAAAATTTTTGCAAATATGCTGACTCGACATTTTTTCAATGCCCATTACAGAACACCCTAACATAACCGATGGCAATTTTTGTTTACCATTCAATTCTAGTGGTCCTAAAGATACTTCGTACCAAATAACAGCTCTCTGTGGTTTGGGAAATATGGGCATTTGAAAATATTTCTATTTTTAGCTCCCAGGGTTCCCATGGGGATGCAGGATTTTTTTTTTTTGGCATGGGTCAAGTACTGATGGCCCAATAATACCACATACCAAATTTGGTTCAAACTGGACCATCGGTTCAGAAAATAGAAATTTTGGGTGGAGCCAAAAATCTTACCCCTCCCATTACAAAGCCAAATATTGCTTCACACACTTCGTTTGAACAAACTTGATTCTACACCTCAAAAGGAAGCTCCATAGTAAATATTAAGTCATTGTACACACTGGTTCATGAGAAGAGGGTTTTAAAAATATTTTGGAGCTTTCTCCCCCACTCCCTCCCCATGTGGCTGGGCATGTTGAGTTGAACAAAAATGCAATGCCCCTTTGGGACCATCACTCACACAAACTTTCACTTGAATTGGCACAGTGGCTTTGGAGAAGACCAAAACATGGTGTTGACAGACGACGGACAGAGAGCGATGAGATTAGCTCAGCTTGACTTTGTCAAGATGAGTTAAAAACATATGTGCTGAATGATTACTGGATTAAGGACCCAGATATAAAACAAGACACCCCAAGGGGCCTGAGGGCACTCACCTGACATGGTAGCCTAAATATCAACCCAGAGAATTAATTTCAACAAGTTGCATCTGCTCCTCCTAAGAAAAGCTTATACCAAATATCCAAAGATT
Source organism: Pictodentalium vernedei (assembly GCA_031216915.1). Taxonomy (NCBI): domain Eukaryota; kingdom Metazoa; phylum Mollusca; class Scaphopoda; order Dentaliida; family Dentaliidae; genus Pictodentalium; species Pictodentalium vernedei. The sequence goes on from CM062292.1 coordinate 427,089,426, forward strand.
CTGACCAGTGGAACTAAAAAAAAAAAAAAGATTTTTAAAGAATATTCCTCATATTGAGCTAAGTTATAATTCAGGCTCCCACAGGGAGCCCATATATGAACCCAGGGACTTGGCTTTAACAAACTTGAATCTCACCCCCCTAAGGATGCTGCACACCAAATATCAAAACATTCCGACTGCTGGATCTGAAGAAGAAGATTTTTAAAGAAAATTCCTCATTTAAGTTACAATTCGAGCTCCCACAGTGAGTCCAAATATGGACCTAGGGACATGGCTTGAACAAACTTGAATCTCACCCCCTAAGGATGCTGCATACCAAATATCAAAACATTCCGACTGCTGGATCTGAAGAAGATTTTTAAAGAAAATTCCTCATTTTGAACTAAGTTATAATTCGGGCTACCACAGTAAGCCCAAATATGAACCCAGGGACTTGGCTTGAACAAACTTGAATCTCACCCCCCTAAGCATGGTGCATACCCTATATAAGAAGATTTTGCCTGCTGGATCTTGAGAAGAAGATTTTCAAAGAAATTTGCCTGAAATGCACTAAGTTCAATTTGGGCTCCTATACAGGGCCGATTTGAACAAACTTGAATCAGTTCCACCCCACAATGTTGCTTACCAAATATCAAAAGATTCTGCCTGCTTGATCTCGAGAAGAAGATTTTTTAAGAAATTTGCCTGAAATGCACTAAGTTCGAATTCGAGCTGCTATAGTGAGCCGAAATATGAATCTAGGAAGCCGATTTGAACAAACTTGAATCAGATCCACCCCACAATGTTGCATACCAAATATGAAAAGATTCTGCCTGCTGGATCTGGAGAAGATTTTTTTAATAAATTTGCCTGAAATGCACTAAGTTCGAATTCGGGCTTCTGTAGTAAGCCCAAATATGAATCCAAGGGGCCGATTTGAACAAACTTGAATCAGATCCACCCCATAATGTTGCATACCAAATATGAAAAGATTCTGCCTGCTGGATCTGGAGAAGATTTTTTAAAAAATTTTCCTGAAATGCACTAAGTTCGAATTTGAGCTTCTATAGTGAACCCAAATATGAATCTAGGGAGCCGATTTGAACAAATTTGAATCACATCCACCCCACAATGTTGCATACCAAATATCAAAAGATTCTGCCTGCTGGATCTGGAGAAGAAGATTTTTTAAGAAATTTGCCTGAAATGCACTAAGTTCGAATTCGGGCTTCTATAGTAAACCCAAATATGAATCCAGGGGGCCGATTTGAACAAACTTGAATCAGATCCACCCCGCAATGTTGCATACCAAATATGAAAAGATTCTGCCTGCTGGATCTGGATTAGAAGATTTTTGAAGAAATTTGCCCGAAATGCACTAACTTCGAATTCGAACTTCTTTAGTGAGCCCAAATATGAATCTAGGGAGCCGATTTGAACAAACTTGAATCAGAGATCCACCCCACAATCTTGCATACCAAATATCAAAAGATTCTGCCTGCTGGATCTGGACAAGAAGATTTTTTAAGAAATTTGCCTGAAATGCACTAAGTTCGAAATCGGGCTCCTATACTGAGCCCAAATATGAACCCAGGGGGCAGATTTGAACAAACTTGAATCAGATCCACCCTACAACGTTGCATACCAAATATCAAAAGATCCTGCCTGCTGGATCTGGATAAGATTTTTTAATCTTTTTCCCATTGCCTACAGTGTTAAAAAGTGCTGACTCAGCACTTTTTCAAAGTCCTGAAAAAAGTACCTTGTGATCAAACCGATAGGGATTTTTTTTAACCATTCTATTCTACTGGATAAATGTAAGCTTTATACAAAATAAGAACTCTCTGTGCCGTGTAGTTTTGGAGATATGGCTGTTTTAAGGTTTTTCCTATTTTTAGCTCCCGAGGTCCCCACGGGGCAATGGGAAAATTTTTTTGGCATCAATCAACTACTTATGACCCATTATCATCTCACAACAAATTTGGTTCAAATCGACCTCACGGTTCAGAAAATAGAAATTTTAGGCGTGGCCAAAATTTTTGCCCCTCCCATAACGAAGGGAAATAATGCCCGACAAACTTCTCTTGAACAAACTTGATTCTAAACCTCAAAAGGACTCTGTATACCACATATCAAGTCTCTGCAACTGGTGGTTCATTAGAAGATTTTCAAAAAATTTGGCCATTTTTTCCCCACACCTCTGCTCAATATGAGCCGAAACCTAATTTGGATAAAAATCAAAATGCCCCTATATAACCACCACTTACATGAAATTTAATTAAAATCTGGTCAGTGGTTTAGGAGAAAGAGGCTCAAACACCACCTTCACGCAGGACGACGGACGGACGACGGACGAAGAGTGATAAGAAAAGCTCACCCTGACTTTCAGTCAGGTGAGCTAAAAATTACCCAGGAGGTATCAACCCAAATAGAAGGAGAGGTATACGTCTTACAACCATTGAACGTGACTTTACCCCAAACCCACTGGGCAGAGGAATAGGAACATATGATTCCAGCTGCTAAGAACTTGAGAAGATGTAATGGTCAGAGAAGAACCAAATTATTTTTTTTGACCTGTGAGATGTAGTAGGAATGAATATGCTTTCAATGACATAGAAATCTTTAGATAATGTTAAAGGTTTTTTTTAAAAAAAAACCTTAAAGCTTAATGTTAGAGGACCCAACATTTCTATTTTATAGGAGGGGTATTGTGCCGAGCTTGAAGTACAACTTATCATATTAATGTTGATGACAGTAATAATACTATCAGTGTCAAATTACACAAATAATTTAAGTTTTGAAATTGTGAATACATTAAAATATAAATCACATACTTTTTTTATACAAGTTTCTAAGAATATTTAAGCTATTTTACTTTTAAGAAAATGTCCAAAAAATGTATTTCGTTAATTGCATATTTTGTTATGCATATTATGTGTTTACTAACATTGTATTCTCACCATGTTTTTTCTCCATAATATTTCACTCCATTCCGCACATTATATTTGCGCTGAGCTATTTTTAACATTTTTAGACTTGGTATCCCATTTTAACATTTAATTAGTTTTACTTTGTCTCTCAATTTATCTCTCAATTTATTATCGTAGTAGTGCCTTGCAAACCACGTTGTCATTTAAACCATTTGTAAAGTCTTCCATCTTTGTCCCAAAGTATGCTGGGAAAACTACTACTTTGGTTGTATAATTTGATCTTAAGGGTATATTAAATGAATGCAATTATTTTGGGATTAACTACTGACGTCAATACTGACCAGTGTACCATACCTACTGGTTCATATAACTCATTCTAAGTATACTTCCAGCAGATTTACCCAGTTGCAACAGTCGATCATTTTGTACATAATGAAAGTGTCAATGACACTGCAGCTCAACTTGACAAATCTGAACTTGGCAAGTTATAAATGAAATGGCAAAATTGAAGAACAGAGTAATCCATCAATTTTTAAATGTAAACTGTAAGACTGGCTAAAGGAAGAATGTTGATACACAAATGCAGTATGTTCAGAGGTTACTGTAAATGGCAACTTTTTCAGAAATGAATGCTAATCAATAGTTCTTATCGAAAGGTCTTGTCTAATGAGCACACCAAGTTAAACAAGCATACCAGGTTTCAAAGCAATCCAATCATAAATGTGCCCTGTAGGGTGTGCCAAAGAGAAATATTGAGGTCTGAGTAAACTAAGTTCTAAGAACGTTGGCAGTGGCAACATTTTTCGATGGAAATGGAAGAAAATCGATAGCTCCCATCTAGAGGTCTCCACAAACAAGCATACCAGGTTTCAAAGCAATCCGATCATAAATGTGCCCTGTAGGGTGTGCCAAAGGGAAATATTGAGGTCTGACTAAACTAAGTTCTAAGAACGTTGGCCGTAGCAACATTTTTTGACGGAAATTGAAGAAAATCCATAGATCCCATCTAAAGGTCACCCTAAACAAGCATACCAGGTTTCAAAGCAATCCAATCATAAATGTGCCCTTTAGGGTGTGCCAAAGGGAAATATTGTGGTTTGACTAAACTAAGTTACAAGAGCGTATGAGAATTCTACTCTCCTGAGGCTTAACTTCCAATTAATCAACATAAGTTCTAAGAACGTTGGACGCGGCAACATTTTTTGACGGAAATGGAAGAAAATCGATAGCTCCCATCTAGAGGTCTCCCCAAACAAGCATACCAGGTTTCAAAGCAACCCGATCTTAAATGTGCCCTGTAGGGTGTGCCAAAGGGAAATACTGAGGTCTGACTAAACTAAGTTCTAAGAACGTTGGCCGTGGCAACATTTTTTGAGGGAAATGGAAGAAAATCGATAGCTCCCATCTAGAGGTCACCCCAAACAAGCATGCCAGGTTACAAAGCAATCCGATCATGTGCCCTGTAGGGTGTGCCAAAGAGAAATATCGAGGTCTTCTGACTAAACTAAGTTCTAAGAACATTGACAGCGGCAACATTTTTTGACGGAAATGGAAAAAAAATCGATAGCTCCCATCTAGAGGTCACCCCAAACAAGCATACCAGGTTTCAAAGCAATCCAATCATAAATGTGTCCTGTAGGATGTGCCAAAGGGAAATATTGAGGTCTGACTAAACTAAGTTCTAAGAACATTGGCCACGGCAATATTTTTTGACGGAAATTGAAGAAAATCGATAGCTCCCATCTAGAGGTCACCCCAAACAAGCATACCAAGTTTCAAAATCTGATCATAAATGCGACCTGTGAGGTGTGCCAAAGGAAATTGTAGACGTACGTACTAACTAACGTACGTACGACAGACGAGAAGTGATGGCAAAAGCTCAGCTTGACTTTGTCAAGTTGAGCTAATAAATGAAAGTGTCAATGACACTGTAGCTCAACTTGTCAAGACAAGTACATGTATAGTATGTGACACAGCAATGACAAACATCTAGGTAATGACCTGATAACAAATTATTTATTTATTATTTATTGGAGTTTAAGGTCACATACTTATGCACAATGGGTAATCGTGACCGTGACAGTTTTACGGGTGGAGGAAGCCGGAGGACCCGGAGAGAACCACCGAGCAACGACGAGCAGCTGTCAGCTCTCCAACATCGTAACTCTGAACTCTGCACCACAGCACAGGCAGGGTTAGATTGGTTGAAGACATGCATAAGGTCACATACTTATGCACAATGGGTAATTGTGACCGTGACAGTTTTACGGGTGGAGGAAGCCGGAGGACCTGGAGAGAACCACCGAGCAACGACGAGCAGCTGTCAGCTCTCCAACATCGTAACTCTGAACTCTGCACCGCAGCACAGGCAGGGTTAGATTGGTTGAAGACATGCGCACCATCGACGTGCAGTACGCCTCAGTACACAGCGTCATCGTGCCCCCATGTAGGCAATCGGGGTGAAGTGTCTTGCCCAAGGACACAACGCGGTTGCCGCAGGTGGGATTCGAACCGAGGACCTCTCGGCTTGCAGCCTGCACCTCTACCAACTGAGCCACCGCGCCCCCACCTGATAACAAAGGTTCATATAAAGTATTGTAACGGTCTGTACATAAATACTGGCCGTAGCCTTTAACAAATGTATAGGTAAAGTTTTGTGAAGGTGGGTGAAAGATGCTAAACTAGAAAAGAAATCTTTGAGTTCCAGAGTGGGTCTGACTGAACCCCAAAATATTTGTTCTCATAGCAGTGATAACAAAGGCACCCCAAAACACACTCATTCCTGTCCCAAGGTGATAACAAAGGTACCCAAGAAGTTTCGTGAAGATCAGTTCATAAATACGAGCTGTATAGAAGTTGTAACAAACAAGAGGCCCCACGGGGCCTGAAGCGCTCATCTTGTACAGAACACAATTTAAACAGAGTCCAAGAATGAGTCTACATTAAGCAAGCCATCTCCATAGGCTACACTGTCAATCCTTGAGTCCCTCAGGAGTGACAAAAATAATCTGGGCATCATGCCTTTTCTTCAGTTGATCATACGTAAAATGTAGAGCTCCCCTACGAATCCCCTTGATACAACCTATGTGGATTAATCTTAGTACCTCTAGAGGGTACTGAATAGAAAATTTTTAATTCTTCAGCAAAATGGTCAATTCTGGCTCCCACAGAGAGCCCAAATATTAACCCAGGCTCTTGATTTGAACACAGTTAAATCTGACTTCCCTAGAGATGTTGTATACCAAATATAAAAGCATTCTGACTGGTGGATCTGAAGAAGAAGATTTTTAAAGAAATTTTCTCATATTGCACTAAGTAAAAATTTGGGCTACCATAGTGAGCTCAAATATATACCTAGGGATTTGATTTGAACAAACTTGAATCTGACCCCCATAGAGATGTTGCATACCAAATATCAAAGCATTCTGACTGATGGATCTGAAAAGAAGATTTTTTTAAATTACTCTCCATATTGAGCAAAGATAAAATTTGGGCTTCCATAGGAAGCCCAAATATTAACCTAGGGACTTGGTTTGAACAATCTAGAATCTGACCCTCATAACAATGATGTATACCAAATATTAAAAGATTCTGACTGGTGGTTCTGAAGAAGAAGATTTTTAAAGAATATTACCCTATGTTAAAACTTCGGGCTCCTGTAGATAGCCCAAATATGAACCAATGAGCTTTATTTCAACAAACTTTTATCTGACCCCCTATGAATGCTGTATACCAAATATCAAAAGATTCTGATGATTGGTTCTGGAGAAAAGATTTTTAAAATTTTTTGCAAATATGCTGACTCAGCATTTTTTCGATGCCCATTACAGAACACCCTAACATAACCGATGGCATTTTTTTTTTACCATTCAATTCTACTGGTCATAAGGATACTTTATACCAAATAAAAGCTCTCTGTTCCGTGGGGTTTGGGAAATATTGTTGTTTGAAAATATTTCTATTTTTAGCTCCCAGGGTTCCCATGGGGATGCGGGAATTTTTTTTTGCATGGGTCAAGTACTTATAACCCAATACTACCACAAACCAAATTTGGTTCATACCGGACCATCGGTTCAGAAAATAGAAATTTTGGGCGGGGCCAAAAATCTTACCCCTCCTATTACAAAGCCAAATATTACTTTACGAACTTCGTTTGAACAAACTTGATTCTACACCTCATATGGAAGCTCCATAGCAAATATCAAGTCATTGTACACACTGGTTCTTGAGAAGAAGATTTTTAAAATATTTTGGAGCATTTTCCCCCACTCCCTCCCTATGGGGCTGGGTATGCTGAGTTGAACAAAAATGAAATGCCCCTTTGGGACCATCACTCACACAAACTTTTACTTGAATTGGCCCAGTGGCTTTGGAGGAGAAGACCAAAACATGGTGTTGACGGATGACAGACGACGGACGGGAAGCGATGAGATTAGCTCAGCTTGACTTTGTCAAGATGAGCTAAAAACGGACTGGACCTAATTTCGGTACAAAATGGCCACTGGCAGACATCTTGAATTTTGGACCGCACTCAGAAACACTCGTTCTCGTCCCAAGGTGATAACAAAGGTACCCAAGAAGTTTCGTGAAGATCGGTTGATAAATACAGCCTCTAGCACGAACCGTATTGACATGTGCACTACTAACAGTGTATAAGTAGCACTAAATAAATCAAAATTCATCTAATTTGCATATTTTCTGCACGAGAAAAAAAAAACATACTATATGTGATGTATTCCATGTTACTAAACATTCATACAAAAATTTATTCAAATCAGAACTTTCATACAGAAGTTCTGTACAAAAGACTGATTGCATTAATTTTGGTACAAAATGGCTGCTGGTAGCCATCTTGAATTTCGGACCAGACCCAAAAACACTCGTTCTCATCCCACGGTGATAACAAAGGTACCCAATAAGTTTCGTAAAGATCGGTTCATAAATACCGCCTCTAGCCTGAGCCGTATAGAAGTTGTGTACAAAAAACTGATTACACCTAATTTCGGTACAAAATGGCCACTGGCAGCCATCTTGAATTTTGGACCGCACTCAGAAACACTCGTTCTCGTCCCAAGGTGATAACAGGGGTACCCAAGAAGTTTCGTGAAGATCAGTTAATACAGCCTCTAGCCCGAGCCGTATTGACATGTGTACTTACAGTGTGTAAGTAGCACTGAAAAAATCAAAGTTCATCTAATTTGCAGAATTTCTGCACGAGAAGAAAACCCGTATTATATGTGATGTATCCCATGGTACTAAACATTCACACAAAAAATTATTCAAATCATCGCTTTAATATGGAAGTTCTGTGCAAAAATCTGATTGCACCTAATTTTGTACAAAAAGGCTGCCATCGGCCATCTTGAATTTTGGACCGCACCCAAAAACACTCGTTCTCGTCCAACGGTGATACCAAAGGTATCCCAAGAAGTTTCGTAACAATCAGTTTATAAATACAGCCTCTAGCCCGAGCCATATTGGCATTTCCACTTACAGTCCGGAAAGTAACACTAAATACATCAAAGTTAGTCTAATTTGCATAATTTACGTACGAGAAAAAAACCTGTATTATATGTGATGTATCCCATGGTACTAAACATTCATACAAAAAATTATTCAAATCAGTGCTTTCATATGGAAGTTCTGCGCAAAAACCTGATTGCACCTAAGTTTGTACAAAATGGCCACCAGTGGCCAACTTGAATTTCAGATCGGACCCCAAAAGACTTGTTCTTGTCCCACGGTCATAACAAAGGTACCCCCAAGAAGTTTCGTAAAGATCGGTTCATAAATACGGCCTCTAGCTCGAGCCGTATTGGCATTTGCACTGACAGTGCTGAAAGTAACATTAAATAAATCCAAATTAGTCTAATTTGCATAATTTAAGCACGAGAAAAAAACCTTTATGATATGTAAGGTATCTCATGGTACTAAACATTCATACAGAAAATTATTCAAATCAGAGCTTTCATATGGAAGTTCTGTGCAAAAAACAGATTTCTGCATCGTTGGTACAAAATGGCGGCTGGCAGCCATCTTGAATTTCGGACCGCACCCAAAAACTCTCGTTCTCGACCCACAGTCATAACAAAGGTACCCAAGAAGTTTCGTAAAGATCGGTTCATAAATACGGCCTCTAGCCCGAGCCGTATCCAATTGTTGATGTACGGACAGCCGGCCAGACGGACGACGGGCCATGACAAAAGCTCAAATTTGGCTTCGCCAAAGTTGAGCTAAAAATGTTTATAACTTATATAACTGTATTCCTTGCATTACCTCTTTGAATTGTAACCAATCTCTTTTAACCCTGATCACAATTGTTGATCCTACCCAGGACACATCTATATTGTGCGGTTACTGTAGGAAACTCAGTTCCAACAAAAACTTGATGCATGTACATTTACTTTGTGAGCTCCCAAAGCTAGCCATTGTTTAGCAGAGTATTTGTGCATCGCCTAACTTATTTTTGGGATGGTTTATTCCATGTTGTCTTGAGCCTGTCCACCCAGTATTTCTATAGATTATACTGGCCCAACCTAAGGAGGGTCTGGGGAGTAGAGCTCAAACCCATATAGCAGCCATACCTATCAGGACCACTGGAGTATTAGTGTAACCTACCTGGAATCATTCTGGAAATGGAGTAACCGGCTACAAACCACAACCGAACTGCGCAGCTATTATTGGATACATAGTAACTGGCTGAAACCCCATCAAACATCAACAGCTATCATTGGAACAAAGTAAGCAGTCTGTGACCCAAGTACTAGTGACCCTTCATTAACTTGACACTTTACCTTTATGTAAGCAATTGTATAGACTATATTATCACCCTACCATTTCAAGTAAAACTTCCATGTCACCCAAGCCTATACCTGGAATCGCATAGGGGTCTTGTCGACCGCTCGGATTCGACAGTTTGTCCTCACTGTGAAGATTAAGGGTGTGAGACTCCATTAAATTATCGTTACGAATATTGCATTCAAGTCAGGCAGGTTATCTAAGTGTTAACCCTTTTGCTAACAAATCGGCCGCATCTACCCATGCAATTTACAAATTAAGCAGTTGACAAAATATATATTTTTAAAAAAATATTCAACAAAACTTTATCGTGTGACCACTCACTGCAGAGCTTCCATTTTGACGAGAATCCGAGAATTGATTCACGCAAAGATTCGAGCGACAAAACTCTCTGCTGGGATTCCCGTGAAACGAGTGTTTGTTGGTGTTAATGTCACATATTTATGCACCATGGCTAATCGCGACACAACATGGAGATGAAGTCAAGTTTAGTCAATCGTTGATCTACATGTTGCCCATTTTAGAGGACTTTCACCCCAAGCATTGGTGACTGGGTCCTATTTTACTAGTAAAGCGGAACTGGTTTACCACAGTAAACAAGTGCTGCTTACTTCCCAGGGGTTCCCACGGGGATCCCGTGAAATGAATGGAGTCCATTTAACCCCTTCCCTTACATAACGCAAGCAAATTAACTAACACAAGGCTAACATGATCTGAAATATCCTTACCATTGGTCAATAAAATTATACAAATATGGCTGTCATTGGAAGCAGCTCATTAAGTCAGTTCCAAAGACATGCATATTTGTAAGGTTTTATTGGGAAATATTGTTTATTTTTCAAAAAGTTATCAAATTCAATTTAAGTTTTAAAAATTAACGTTATCAGTATACAACACTGGTTCAGTGGCCTCATGGGATCCTGGGACACTCGTAGCAGGTTTGGATTCTTACAACCAGTTTTGTGAGAATCAATATGGATTCTCCCAAACTTAGATGAAATATAAGCCCTGCACAGAGTACATTCCAATGAGAGGTCACATGATATGGTTTTGTGGTAGTTTTGTTTAAAATTTGAAAAAACTTAATTTTGATATCTTCTGCATTGGGTAAAGGGTGGAAAGCTTGCATTCACAGAACATAACACTTGCCAGCAACAATGCATGGCACTTCAACCCACTACAAAAATTTTCTTATTATACAATATAGTGTACATACATGTCACAAATAATCAAAATAAGAGGCCCTATGGGGGCCTGAGGCATTCACCTGACCAGAGTTGTTTAACTAGAGCACACTGTCACAGTGCCGAAGCTGCGACAATTCGTGCAACGCCAATGATGTTTTAAAACCCTTTCGTGATAAAAAAACTTGTTGGTGACAAAAAAAACCTTGTTGGTGACAAGTCCATAAATGTGACAGAATTTATTCGAATGACATGCACTATTGAGAGGGTGTAGACATCATGAAGATACACTAGCATACCAAGTATGGTGTCATTCCATCAAGTATTTCAGGAGTTATGGTATTTTTTAAACTTGGTGACAAAAAAAAAACTCGTTGGTGACAAGACCATAAATGTGACAAAAATCATCCGAATGATATGCACTATTGGGAGGGTGTAGACATCATGAAGATACACTTGCATACCAAGTATGGTGTCATTCCATCAAGTATTTCAGGAGTTATGGTATTTTTTAAACTCGTTGGTGATAGACCGACAGAGAGAAAGACAGACCGACACTGCCACATACAGAGCTGCTTGTCGCAGCTAAAAAAGGATTTAATTAGCATCTAAGACTAGTTAGCACTACAGATGAAAGAAGTTAATTAATTATTTATTCTAATGTCCATGCCAGATGATTATTTTAAGCTGCGATGAGCAGCTCTCTATGTGGCAATGTCGCTCTGTCTGCCGGTCAGTTGGTCTGTGACCAACAAGTTTAAAAAACACTTTAACTCCTAAAATACTTGATGGAGTAACACCATACTTGGTATGCAAGTGTATCTTCATGATGTCTACGTGGCAATGTCAGTCTGTCTGTCGGTCGGTTGGTCTGTCAACTCCTAAAGTACTTGATGGATTGACACCATACTTGGTATGCAAGTGTATCTTCATGATGTCACATTTATGGACTTGTCACCAAAGAGTGTTTTTGTCACCAAGTTTTTTTTTTGTCACCAACAAGTTTTAAAACATCACTGGCGTTGCACGAATCGTCGCAGCTTCGGCACTGTGATAGTGCGCTCTATTGTAGTATTGGAATGCTACCACAGAAATAACGCCAAAATATTCAGTAATGCAAAACTAGGGAGTCCCAATATCAATTTAGGGTCTTCATTTGAACAAACAAGGATGTTGTATACCAAAAATCAATAGATTCTGACTGGTGGTTCTGGAGAAGATATATACCAATTTTGCACTATGTTAAAATTTGCACCCCCCCCCCCCCCCCCCCCCCCCCCCCGCCCCCAGGCCTGGCATTTTCAGGAGAGCGATTTTAAAAAAAAACTGAGGAGAGCGAAAAATAGCCCTTCTAGTCTTAGAAAATAATGATTACCACAACAGCCTGTTCCTAAAACCAACAGGTTTTCAGATCTCTATGTTAGTGGTTTTTGCAAGATGGCAACACTGCTCCTCCCACACCTCCAGGCCTTCAAGGCCCTGAGGTGTGTGTGGGGGGGGGGGGGGGGGAGGGGCAGTGTAGCTGTCTCACAGAGATTTCCTTGTTAGCAGTACCAAATAAAATGCACAAAGCCCACTAGGCAGAATTCATTAATAGTATAACTTCATTTCATCACTTTTAGCTTTTATAGGCTTGAGGAGAGCTAATCACTCCCCTAGGCTATGAGAGGAGAGCGATTTTTAGCCCTCCTGCATTTTTAAGAGTGCCACGCCTGCCCCCTACCCCGTCCTTTCGAGAACACAAATATCAACCCAGGGACTTTATTTGAACAAACTGAATCTGAACCCTCTAAGAATGCTGAAAACCAATTATCAAACATTCCGATTGTATCTCAAGAAGCAGATTTGTAAAAATTATTCCTCATATTTAACTTAAAATTCAGGCACCAATAGGGAGCCCAAATATTAATCCAAAGACTTGATTTTAGCAAACATAGATCTGACTTCTACAACATGTCAAATTCTGACTGGTGGATATGAAAAAGATTTTCTAAGATTACTCCTCATTTTGCATTAAATTAAAATTCGAGCTCCCTAAGACAGCCCCTTTATTAACTGGGCTTCAGTTTAACAAAATTAATCCAACCCCTGTAAAGATTCTGTTCTCCATATATTAAATGATTTTCTGACTGGTGCTTTTGGAGAAGAGGAAGATTAAAGATTAAAATTCATACTCCAATGGGGAAACCAAATATTAACCCAGGGACTTTGTTTGAACAAAATGAGATCTAACTTTCCTAAGGATACTGTATACCAACTATCAAAGAATTCTGACTGGTGGATCTAAAGAAGATTTTTAATGATTATCCCCCTTATTGCATTAAGTTAAAATTCAGGCCCCCATGGGAAGCCCAAAAATAAATGAGGAACTTGATTCGAACATAGCAATACATAGCAAGCCCAAATACATACCAGAGATCTGATTTGAACAAACTTTAATCTGACCCCCCCCCCCCCCTCCCTCCCTCCCCGAGATGTTGGATACCAAATAAAGCATTCTGACTGGTGGAACTGAAGAAGATTTTAAAACTAGAGTATGGCCACCAAAGGGTGGCTGATTCCCCCGAAAAAATGAGAAAGTTCTGAGGCGGACACGATCTAGTATTGTGGATATGGGTATGCGACCTTAAATACTCAGTTGTGACCTTGAGCTTGAGGATAGCCATTCCAACCTTATTCGCGACACACCCTCTGGTTGTGGGCAATAATAATACCAAGTATCATTAATATCCTTGAAGGCTGTAAGAAGTTATGGAGCGGACACGAATTCCGTGTACGCCCGGACAGACAGACGGACGACGTCACGGCTAGATTCCCCAAAATTTTTCTCGGGGGAATAAAAATATCCCCCATGTTGACTAAGTTAAAATCTGGGCTTTTTATAATAATAATATTAACCTAGGGACTTGGTCTGAACAATCTTGAATCTGACCCTAATAACAATCATGTATACCAAATATTAAAAGATTCTGACTGGTGGTTCTGAAGATTTTTAAAGATTATTAACCATATGGCCTAAAGTTAAAATTCGGGCTCATGGCAAATATGCGGACTCAGCATTTTTTTTCGATGCCCCCTCCCCCTACAGAACACCCTGACAAAACTGATGGTAATTTTTTTTGCCATTCCAGTCTACTGGTTCTAAGGATGCCTCATACCAAATAATAGTTCTATGTTCCATGTGGTTTGGAAATATGGGCGTTTGAAAATATTTCTATTTTTGGATCCTCACAGGGACACAGGAAATTTTTTTTTTTGCATGAATCATGTACTAAAAACTCAATAATACTACATAACAAATTTGGTTAAATCAGCTCATCGGTTCAGAAAATAGAAATTCCAGGCATAGCCAAAAATCTTGCCTCTCCAATTACAAAGGCAAATATTGCTCCACAAACTTCATTTGAACAAACTTGATTCTAGACCTCAGAAGGAAGCTCCATACCAAATATCAAGTCACTATACCCATGAGAAGAAGATATTTTTTAAAAATTTGGAGAACCCCCCCCTCCCCTCCCCCATGCAACAAGCAATCGGCTCCAATTTAACTCAAACACCCATGTTCAGAGATGACGGACGAAGGATAGAGAGTGATCACTACAGCTCATTCCAACTTTCAATCAGGTGTGTTAACAAAATGTTCATGAGGTAACAATGTTCTTTCACAAGCCCATTCACAAAACAATCTTCAGACATCGGAATTGAAAAGATGATGGAATGCTGTATGTTTCCCTCTGGAGTCAAAAAGGCTCTGTTCTTCTCATCAGCAAACTGAAAAAGAGAGAAAAACATTCATAATTTTAAATAGAATATAATTGCATCACTTAATTCTACACACTGCACCTCAAGGAAATCAACAAGAACTTATCTTTTTCAAATTTCCTGTGTACCAAAGAACCAAGAAAGGACACTGGCTTCATTTACAATAGTATAATGGGGGTTCCACACCATGAGAGTTTCCTTTGGCACAAACCGCATAGCTAAACAAGAGGCCCCAAGGAATAGAATAAACCGAGCCCACAAATAAATCTACATTAAGCAATCAATTAAGGTTGTCACGATTTTTTAATTGAGGAATCGATTGATCGGCGCAAATAATCGATGATAATCGATTGATCGTACCTAGATGACCCCCTCTTCTTCTCTTTGAAGTCGATAAAAACGAACTTCAAGTCAGTTGACCTACCTCAAATAAACAATGAAGACGATCCTCTTTTAGTTACATTCAAAGCTTTGATGTTCTGAACTTTTGAACCATCAGTGTAACAATCAAGACAGGTCGGCAGTTGCCGACCGGTCTTGATTATTACACTGAAGGTTCAAAAGTTCAGAACATCAAAGCTTTGATGAATGTACCTTAAAGACAAATGTTTCCCACAGCTTCTTGAGGTTTAACATCGACGTTCTTAACTCTTCACCTTTAGAAACAATATTTTTATCATCAAATTTTCTTTTAGTTATTAAATATCTAAAACGGAATACAATTTACCGATTATTCGACAACGAAAAATACTAATCGATTTTGCCGTGACCAATCAACAATCGATTAATCGATTACTCGTGACAGCCCTACAATCAATCTCCATAGGATCAATTGTCAATCCTTGAGCCCCTCAGTAGTGACTAAAATGGTCCAAGCATCATGCCTTTTCTTCAGGTAATCATAATTTACAAAGTGGAGAGCCCCTCTAGATCCCCTTGATATACAACCTATGTGGATTATTCTCAGCTATACACCTCCAGAGTGTACAGTACTTAATAAACATGGCTCCTTATAAAATTAACTTGGAATTATGTTTCTATTTTTAGCACACACCGAGTCTCGCGATAGCAAGGATTATTTTTTTTTTTTTAATCAAATATGTTTTACACTTACGCTGTGTATCAAATTTTGTTAAAATCGGACTAAGAGTTCTGAGTAGTGAACTAGAGCTGTTGTATACTGAATATCTCTTAACCCACTGAATATTTTCAAAATATTATCCATCAAATGTGTCAGACTTCAACTCAAGAAATCAATGGACAAAATGTTGACACAATTTATAGAGCAAAATTTGGTTAAAATTGCCCATATCATACTTATTGTAGTTGCAAGAAATTTTGTCCTTGCAGTATGCAAGGAGATATGAAAGGATTCTGATAGGGAACACAAATATGAATCGTGGGTCTCAATTTGAACAAGCTTGAATCTGATCCACCTATAGATGTTGTATACCAAATATGAAACTATTCGGATTGGCGGATCTGGAGAAGAAGATTTTTAAAGAAATTTCCTCATATTGCACTAAATTAAAATTGAGCCCAAATATAAACCCAGGCACTACTCGAATTGAACAAACTGGATCTACTCAAATTGAACAAACTGGATCTACTCGAATTGAACAAACTGGAATCAGATCATCCCCCCTCCCCCGAGATGTTGTACACCAAATATGAAACCATTCGGACTGGTGGATCTGGAGATTTTTAAAGAAATTTCTTCATATTGCACTAAATTAAAATTCGGGGGGCTATAGGGAGCCCAGATTTCAATCCAGGGACCCCATTTGAACAAGCCTAAATCTGACCTCCCCAGAGATGTTGTATACCAAACATGAAAGGATTCTGACTGGTGGACAGGCCTGGCATTCTGAAAAATGCAGGAGGGCAAAAAATCGCTCTCCTCAATCAGCTTAGGAGAGCAGTTAGCTTTACACAGCATTTTAAGTATCCAGTTGAACCGAACTCATTGAAACTGAAACCAACAGACTACATCAGTGATTTTATTAACTTTACTAAGGTAAGGCGAAATCTCTTAGACATCTAGATGTCTCACTCAACAACTGAACACACACTTGACAAGACATGTGTGTGTACCTAGACCTGTTGTCCAAGAAAGTCATACGCCTACCACTACCACCTTCAACCCCCTTGGGTTGCTTGAATCTACAGTCACATCCTGGTGCAAGTGCTTCAAGTGACAGGATAGTAGTAATGGTAGTATATTATAGTGTCAATATTCCTTGAATAATTACCCCTCAAACTGTGATGTCAGTTGCTGAACTTGAAACTGACAGAAAAAAAAATATTGCTGTGACCCATTTTGCTTCAAATGATTGCAACTGTGTTTGGGTATGGTTGCAGCCATTACCTTTTACCACTAAACCACTTTCAAAATGAAATTACGTGATGTTATGTGACTTCGAAGTTAAATTACATTTTTGCTTTACAACAAAAATTTAATGTGAGCATAATACATGTAATCGCAATCATCCCAGACCAAAATATTTAGGAGGGCAATTTTTCGCTCTCCTTAATTCTTTCAGAAGGGCAGTAAGGAGAGCTAAAAAATCGCTCTCCTGAAATTGCCAAGCCTGGGTGGATCTGAAGAAGATTTTTCAAGAAATTTCCTCATATTGCACAAAGTTGAAATTTTGCGCTACAAATAGAGAGCCCAAATATGAACCCAGAGACCTGATTTGAACAAACTTCAATCAGACCTTGAAAACTGTGAGAAGAGTTATTCGGACAAACTACATACCATATAGGTGAAATTCTACCAAAAAAATTGGCTAAATTCAACAATTTGTAATTCAGTCAAATATTGAAGCAAATCAAAATTCTGACAATATTCACACCTGTGGTACACGTACAAACATCCTGTGAAATAATAAGTTCCCAGCTTTAAAAGTGTGAATGGTGTTAGCCAGACAATGCACCCAACATCAGGCCTCGAAATAAGCTGAAAATAAGTCTTTGATACAATAATACAAGAGGCCCCAAGTAGCTTTAATCGCTCACCGGCCAAAGTGGTTCAAAGAAGTATTTGGGGGTCACATTCAGTTAGACATGGTTCATCAACACCACAAAGGAATGTAGTCATGAGAGACAAATTTTATGGAACTAGGGCCTTGGCTTGAACAAACTTGAATCTTACCCCCCTAAAGATGTTGCATACCAAATATCAAAAGCACTCATCTGCTGGATCTGAAGAAGAAGATTTTTAAAGACAATTCCTCATTTTGAACTAAGTTATCATTCAGGCTCCCACAGTGATCCCAAATATGAACCCAGGGACTTGGCTTTGACAAACTTGAATCTCACCCTCCTAAGCATGCTGCACACCACATATCAAAACATTCCGACTGCAGGATCTGAAGAAGAAGATTTTAAAGAAAATTCCTCATTTCAAACTAAAGTTACAATTCAAGCTCCCACAGTGAGCCCAAATATGGACCTAGGGACATGACTTGAACAAACTTGAATCTCACTCCCCTAAGGATGCTGCATACCAAATATCGAAACGTTCCAACTGCTGGATCTGAAGAAGAAGATTTTTAAAGAAAACTCCTCATTTTGAACTAAGTTATCATTCAGGCTCCCACAGTGAGCCAAAATATGGACCTAGGGACATGGCTTGATCAAACTTGAATCTCACCTCCCTAAGGATGCTGCATACCAAATATCAAAACATTCCGACTGCTGGATCTGAAGAAGATTTTTAAAGAAAATTCCTCATTTTGAACTAAGTTGTCATTCAGGCGCCCATAGTGAGCCCAAATATGAACCAAGGGACTTGGCTTGAACAACCTTGAATCTCCCCCTCCCCCCCCCCCCCCCCCCCCCCCCCCCCCCAAGCATGCTGCATACCCAATATCAAAAGATTCTGCCTGCTGGATCTTGAGAAGATTTTCAAAGAAATTTGCCTGAAATGCACCAAGTTCGAATTCGAGCTTCTACAGTGAGCCCAAATATGAACCCAGGGGGCCGATTTGTACAAACTTGAATCAGATCCACCCCACAATGTTGCATACCAAATATCAAAAGATTCTGCCTGCTGGATCTGGAGAAGATTTTTAAAAAATCTGCCTGAAATGCACCAACTTTGAATTCGAGCTTTTATAGTGAGCCCAAATATGAATGCAGGGGGGCCATTTGAACAAACTTGAATCAGATTCACTCCACAATGTTGCATACCAAATATCAAAAGATTCTGCCTGCTGGATCTGGAGAAGATTTTTTAAGAAATTTGCCTGAAATGCACTAAGTTTGAATTTGAGCTTTTATACTGAGCCCAAATATGAATCCAGGGGGCCGATTTTAACAAACTTGAATCAGATCCACCCCACAATGTTGCATACCAAATATCAAAAGATTCTGCCTGCTGGATGTGGAGAAGAAGATTTTTTTAAAAATTTGCCTGAAATGCACTAAGTTTGAATTTGAGCTTTTATACTGAGCCCAAATATGAATCCAGGGGGCTGTTTTTAACAATCTTGAATCAGATCCACCCCACAATGTTGCATACCAAATATCAAAAGATTCTGCCTGCTGGATCTGGAGAAGATTTTTTAAGAAATTTGCCTGAAAAGCATGCCATTTGAACAAACTTGAATCAGATCCACTCCACAATGTTGCATACCAAATATCAAAAGATTCTGCCTGCTGGATCTGGAGAAAAAGATTTTTTAAGAAATTTGCCAGAAATGCACTAAGTTTGAATTTGGGCTTCTATACTGAGCCCAAATATGAATCCAGCGGGCAGATTTGAACAAACTTGAATCAGATCCACCCCATAATGCTGTATACCAAATATCAAATGATTCTGCCCACTTGTGCGGGAGAAGATTTTTTAGTAATTTCTCTAATATACATAGGGTGCTATCGGAGTTATGCCCCTATGGAGCCCCAAGTGGGCATGTCCATTTCATTTGAACAAACTTGAATTGACATACGGTAATGAACATCCATACCAAGTTTTGAGCAAATCGACCTAGCGGATTCAGAGGAAAAGTCGTCTGAAAAATGTTCACAACGACGATGACAAGTGATAAGTTTAGCTCCCTTCGGTGAGCTAATAATTCAAGATGTCAATAGAATGTTTCAAATGTTTATTCAAACAATATATTTTCCCAAGGCTGTATATTTTTAGAGACTGCATCATTTCCGAGTGCAACATTTCAAGGTGGGTAACTCTAATTAAAATATTTAGTTCACCGATACCATAAAAGGTTAAGTGAAAGTGTCAATGACACTATAGCTTAACGTGACTGTGTGTTGTGTTTGATGAAAAGGATAATGTTCAATGTTTATGAAAGGATTATGAGAAACGACAAGAATTGTGATAACTGAGAATATGTTAATTTCTGTTCCCTGAATGCTGTTTTCAATAAAAATAATTTGAGGGTGTAGACTGTACTAAAGAATTGAAGGGTGTATTAATGTGGCCTTCACAGTTAATGCATGTCAACACTGTGAAATTTTTCCAAAAAGAGTCATCCTATCAAGGTACAATGAAATCCCTTCATAAATAGACTGTGCTAAAGGTTTTCGGGTTCGGGCCTGTGCAGCCATCACGGTTGACCTATCACAACCAAAAAGGGATGTCCATCATCTATACATTATACTGAGTCATCCTGCAAAGTTACAATGAAATCCCTTTATAATATGACATGTAGTCTGTGCTAAAGGTTTTCGGGTTTTGGGCTCGGGCAGCTGTCATGGTTGACAGATTGCGACCAAATGGGGAAATTCTCATCTAGCCATCATACAGAGTCGTCCTACCAACTTACCAAGTTACAATGAAATCCCTCTATATATTAAATATGACCTGCAGACGGTGCTAAAAGTTTTGGGGTTTCAGGCTTGGACAGCCGTCACGGTTGACATATCATGACCAAAAGAGGGCGTTCTTATCTAGATATTATACGGAGGCATCCTACCAAGTTACAATGAAATCCCTTCATAAATATAACCTGGAGACTGTGCTAAAGGGGTTCGGCTCGGGCAGCCATCACGGTTGACCGATCGCGACCAAAAGTTCTCATCTGGACATGACCCTAAAGTTGCGTATGAAATTTTGTGACGATCGGATAAGAACTACGCTGTGTAGCCTGTGCTAAATGAAAAATGTGAACAGACTCACAGACATTCGCACGCGTGATGGCAATAGCTTATTTTGATTTTGTCAAGTGAAGCTAAAAAGTTGGGGGTATAATAAGGTCTGTCAATTATACCCAGGGTTTCCGTTAGGTGTAAGGGAATGAGGCTGTTAGCATGGCGACTGATGATCGTTGGTACCACAGGCCGACCATGACTTGGCCAGTGGTAGGAAAATTTTGAATTCCGGAATTCCAAAACCCCCATTTCCTTGCATCTAAGAGAATATTTTGCATCTTTTCACAGAGATATTTGTGTCCGATTTTACACATTGACAGCCAGTAATTGCCGATGAATAAGACGTAAGTAAGAGAAAATGGTTGCTCAACCAAAAGTAATTCGTAGTATACGTGATTTTCTATTCGTCCAGGGCGTTTCGTCCCAATAAAACTGTCAAGCCTTGGCATTTTCATTGGGACTAAACGTCCAGGGTGAATAGAAAGTGTGAGTAGGAAGGGTAGATTCACCCATAATTTAACTAGAGGTACTGTGCGCAAACTCACAAAGTGATACCCCCCGCGCCTGAAATGTATAAGTTAAATTATCTCCCCTTGGAAATGTCAGAACGGAATTATATTGCTTCATGCACATCTTCATATGGGGTTCTTCCATTGTGTAAAGTTTCATGAAAATTCTTCAAACGGTTTAGGAGGAGTTGCGCTTACAAGGATGGACAGACAGTATAAGTTAGATTATCTCCCCTTGGAAATGTCAGAACGGAATTATATTGCTTCATGCACATCTTCATATGGAGTTCTTCCATTGTGTAAAGTTTCATGAAAATTCTTCAAACGGTTTAGGAGGAGTTGCGCATACAAGGATGGACAGACGGTGTAAGTTAGATTATCTCCCCTTGGAAATGTCAGAACGGAATTATATTGCTTCATGCACATTGCAAAATTAAATTTTAAATTAGTTGAGAGACGCTTGTGAGATATTTTAGCAGACACAAGCATTGCACAAAAATCTCATTGCATGTTTGACATTTGCGGCCACTGTGAAAACGAATACTCGATATTACTATTGTTTGATGTCTATGATGTTGAAAAACGCTTTGAAATCAATTACTCTCCAGGTGCTGCGACAGAACGGTGAATGGACATGCGTTTTGTTTTCAATGAAATATGTGTATGGAAATCGGCAAAAGAAGAAGTTTAGAAATGGCAATTCTACAAGCTAGGAACTAAATGTATTATTGGAGAATGGGCAGATCATGGTGAATTTTTTAAATTTTGTCATGTCGGGAAGGTGACTTGGCAGGGGAATGCGGCCGCTGTACTGGTTTAGCAGAAACCCTGCATACCAAGTTATATGGACCGGACAAAGCGACAGTGAAATGTCAAAGTTTTTCTGTCACCTTAACATAGGGCCTGTGACCTTGAGGGACACATACCATATTATAATTCGTGACACACAGTCTTTTTATAATACATATTGTTAAAAAGTCCTGTCAAAAAATATTCAGTGGATAAGAAGTTATGGCCCAGACGAACAAAATGTTGACGAGGGACAAATTAGCATTAGAAAAACTCCACCAACTTTTTGTAAAGCAGAGCCAATAAAAAAATTGAATAATTAAAAATACTTACTGCACACGACTTCTTGACTTGGATTTTTCTTCCTGACAACCAATCTTTACATCATCTGAAATGTTGCCCTTATTAAGACTAATAAGCAAATCATTGAATGCATCTTGATGTCCAATCCATTTATAAGCAAGTTTATTACACACCCAACTCCTGCAATAAAAAAAGAATTCTACTTGACTTCAAGATGGTCACTTGCTGAATACACTAATCTGAATGAATGTAACTACATATTTAAGCTAACCATATTACATGACCTCCTCAGGCAAGACTTAACCCTTACCATAGGCACTTTAGTGGGTTAGAGAAGGTGTGCCCCTTTTTAGGATAACAGTGGGTATGTTCGGCTTGTTTGATTTCTTGTAAAAATGTTCAAGAATGCAAAAATACTATTTATATGATACAAATTAAAAACATATCCAAGGAAAAGAACAAACATCTTTCACATTTTTTGTAATATTTGGATAACATTTAGACAATTTCAAAACCTGGATTGGGAAAGTTTGGCACAACACAAACACCAATTTTGGCGCATGTTATTTTAAATTTTCGTCGAAAATATTGTATCTTCAATGTTAAAAGAAAAAATATGATTAAAAAAATTGCTGTAAAATTTTGGATGGGCTACATTCGACTCCCAGCTAAACATATCACTATAATGTAGCTATAGCTTTTTATCTAACATGACCAGCTAACAAACGTATAAATGAATTTCTTGAATAACAATTTTTTTTCATCTCTGCCTCCAATGCACAGATTATCACACATCATTAGAATGAACTTAGTGAGATGATTCCAATGAGACTGCTATGTTTTGAAGACAAGAATTGAAAAAAAAATAATGAAATCTGAATGGCTATTTTTGTATATTCCACTGGCGGGATATGATAGTTCTGCAAGATAAAAGATGAAAGTGTCAATGACACTGTAGCTTAACTTGTGTGTTGTGTTTGATGAAAAGGATAATGTTCAATGTTTATAAAAGGATTATGAAATAAGACAAGAATTGTGATAATTGGGAATATGTTCATTTCTGTTCCCTGTATGCTATGTTTATGATAAAAATAATTTGAGGTGTACACTGTACTAAAGATCTGAGGGGTGGGTTAATATGACCTCACAGTTAATATATGTGGCCCTCACAGTTAACATATATCAACAAAATTACAATAAAATTATTCCAAAATGAGTCATCCTATCAAGTTACATTAAAATCCCTTCATAAATATGGCCTGTATACTGTGCTAAAGGTTTTCGGGCTTCAGGCCCCTGTAGCCGTCAGTTTCCCAATTGCGTCCAAAGGGGACGTTCTCATCTAGACATTATATGAAGTCAACCTACCAAGTTACAATGAAATCCCTCCATAAATACAACCTGTAGACTGTGCTAAAGGTTTTCGGGCTTCAGGCAGCCATCAAGGCTGAATGATCGTGACCAAAGGGGACGTTCTCCTCTGGACACTATTTGGAGTCATCCTACCAAGCTACAATAAAATCCCTTCATAATTATGACCTGTCGACTGTTCTAAAGGTTTTCGGGCTTTGGGCCCCTGAAGCCGTCACAGTTGCCCACTCGTGTCCAAAAGGGGACTTCTCATCTCGACATTATATGAAGTCAACCTACCAAGTTACAATGAAATCCCTGCATAAATATGACCTTAGACTGTGCTAAAGGTTTTCGGGCTTCGGGCTCGGGCAGCCATCATGGTTGAATGATCACAACCAAAGGGGACAACCTCATCTGGGCATAATCTGGAGTGATCCTGCGAAGTTACAATGAAATCCCTTCATAAATATGACCTGTAGACTGTGTTCAAGGTTTTCGGGCTTCGGGCACCTGTAGCCATGACAGTTGACCAATCACGACCAAAAGGGGATGTCATCATCTAGGCATTATATGGAGTCAACCTAACAATGTTACAATGAAATCCTTCTATAAATATAAACTTTTGCATATGCTAAAGGTTTTTGGGCTCGGGCACCCATCAAGGCTGAATGATCACGGCCAAAATGGGACGTTCTCATCTTGACCTTATTTGGAGTCAACCTACCAAGTTACAATGAAATCCCTTCATAAATATGACCTGTAGACAGTGCTAAAGGTTTTTGGGCTTCGGGCACCTTCAGCCGTCAAAGTTGCCCAAACATGTCCAAAAGGGGACGTTCT
Organism: Pictodentalium vernedei; assembly: GCA_031216915.1. Taxonomy (NCBI): domain Eukaryota; kingdom Metazoa; phylum Mollusca; class Scaphopoda; order Dentaliida; family Dentaliidae; genus Pictodentalium; species Pictodentalium vernedei. The sequence goes on from CM062292.1 coordinate 427,113,987, forward strand.
CATCTAGGCATTATATGAAGTCAACCTACCAAGTTACAATGAAATCCCTTCACAAATATGACTTGTAGACTGTGCTTAAGGTTTTCGGGCTTCGGGTTCGGGCAGCCATCATGGTTGAATAATCGCAACCAAAGGGGACAATCTCATCTGGGCATCATCTGGAATGATCCTATGAAGTTACAATGAAATCCCTTCATAAATATGGCCTGTAGACTGTGCTCAAGGTTTTTGGGCTTCGGGCACTTGTAGCCAACACAGCTGACCAATTACGACCAAAAGGGGATGTCATCATCTAGGCATTATATGGAGTCAACCTAATAGGTTACAATGAAATCCTTCCATAAATATGACCTTTTACCTATGCTAAAGGTTTTTGGGCTCGGGCACCCATCAAGGCTGAATGATCGCGATCAAAAGGGGACGTTCTCATCTAGACATTATTTGGAGTCATCCTACCAAGTTACAATGAAATCCCCTCATAAATATGACCTGTAGACTGTGATAAAGGTTTTCGGGCTTCGGGCACCTTTAGCTGTCACAGTTGCCCAATCATGTCCAAAAGGGGACGTTCTCACCTAGACATTATATGAAGTTAACCTACCAAGTTACAATGAAATCCCGTCATAAATCTGACCTGTAGACTGTGCTAAAGGTTTTCGGGCTTCGAGCTCGGGCAGCCATCATGGGTGAATGATCGCACGTTCTCATCTAGACATTATATGAAGTCAACCCACCAAGTTACAATGAAATTCCTCAATAAATATGACCTGTAGACTGTGCTAAAGGTTTTCGGGTTTTGGGCTCGGGCAGTCGTCACGGTTGGCAGATCATGCCCAAATGGGGAAATTCGCATCTAGACATCATAAGGAGTCATCCTACCAAGATACAATGAAATCCCTCCACATTAAACATGACCTGCAGACTGTGCTAAAAGTTTTTGGGTTTCGGGCTTGGGCAGCCATCACGGTTGATAGATCATGCCCAAAAGGGGACGTTCTCGTCTAGGCACTATACAGAGGCATCCTACCAAGTTACAATGAAACCCCTTCATAAATACGAACTGTAGACTGTGCTAATGTTTTTCGGGTTTTGGGCTCGGGCAGCCATACCGGTTGCCCGATCGCGACCAAAAGGGGACGTTCTCATCTAGACATGACCCCAAACCTGCATATGAAATTTCGTGACGATCAGACAAGAACTGCAGGGTGTAGCCCGTGCTAAAGGAAATGTGAACAGACGTCACAGACTCACAGACTAACAGACTCACTCACAGACTAACAGACTTCCGCACGCGTGATGGCAATAGCTTATCTTGACTATGTCAAGTTAAGCTAAAAAATTGGGATTGTATGAGGAAACTGAAGCAAACAAAACTGCAAAAGTTCAGGGCAAGAATGCTGGACAATCAGAAGTCAGTTAAATTGTTTTATGACCATTTTCATGTAGATTTATAGAAAAAATATTTCAGCAATTTAATAATAAATTACATGTATCTGAAATTGGATATCTAACTGAATTATCGCATCCCTGTTGAAATCAGATATTAAAATTAACATAACTCTCACACATAAAACTGCACAAATCAAAAATTAAGGTAACCAGAGAAATCTGGATTACCATTTCCGCTAGACCAGCTGCGGGTCCGTCGATCGGACCCATTCCCCCTGCCGATCATACTATTATCAGTCAGAAAAGCTGGTGGTTAAAATGTCAAGTGCAATGCTGTATCGTAACGACACTCAGAATCCTTTGTTTCCACGTAATATAGGCATAATTATGCTGTATACTATGCCTACTATTACTGGCGTCAACCTGATATTTTATAAACCACAGACGAGCGGGAAACAAAGTTCAAATCCTAAACGTCACCTATAAAATTTCGGACTCAAATTGTCGTGTTTGGGCCGAAATCACTGGCATGATGTAATTGCACGTGCATGATGTCACACGTCTGCATCATGGTTCTTTTCGAATATCGGGTTGTGTAAAAGAAATTTAGGTCAAGCGTCGCAGTCAGTCAGGATTCGTGGATTTTGTGTTGTTTTGGGTTTGTATTTTTATGAAACCTCAGACCAGATGTAGTATTGTGTGTCCTATAGGAATTTAGAGAATTGTAGGAGGAAAAATACATATTTTCCACTTCAATTATTCAGCATTTTAGCGACCAGAATGCCCCCAGAGAGCACCTAAAAATCAAAGTTTTCCAGGACCCTCCTCTATACGCAGGTGCTTTTGGCACGTGCGGCAGACAGCTTTGGCGTCTGAGTTTCACTTTCTTTAACTACAGGACCAACAAATTTTCCCCTCACAGAAACCCTGGGGTTATTTATACTCATGTATGTAAAATGAGGTGAGGATGAATTTATACCCTGCTGTGCATCATTAAATTCACCCTCTGTGAACCTCAATCTGAATCAGGGTCTCAAAAATAAACAGAAAGAGATACCCAGAGGATAATTGGCCCACTGTATGGGATAGCATCATAAAATTCACCCTCTGGGGACCTCATTCTGTTTATTTTCAGGCCTGCTTATTTTACTTCCCTTTATTATGGTGACGATATATTATGGGAGAACCCTTTCCAACAGTGTCTCACATCACTCAAGTACAAGTACAATAAGTTTTATCATAAAATAGATCATGGTCTGGAAAAATTAAGCTACAAATATTTGTCCAAGGTCTTGTAATGTAGTTGAACAAAAATTTGGTCAAAATTATTTCCGTTGAGACGAACGAAATGATCAATCTCCAATTTTCTGCAGACCTGATAGATATTGGGAGTATATTTGTATAACTCTGGTGGACAAAATGAATTACAGAATTAACTAGATTCTTTTGTATTATTATTACCTAGAAAAGGATATATAGAATATACAAATACCTTGATTAACACTTTTCTTCTACATTCTAATGATATCAGTCATCCCATCTTCATTCACCCAAAGTCCTGACTCCTTTCACATTCTACTATTCCATCCACTCCATAACTTTCTGGACAAATATCATCTGAAATAAATCAAGTTTCAATTATTAATTATTTCCATTCTGCAGACTGAATTTCCAACCCAGCACAGAAATTAGAGCTGTTTGGTTGTGCAATTTTGCCTCGGTTTTGGTTTCAGAGTCAGCTGTGATAAAAAAAAGTTGAATCTTGCCCCTCCCATTATAATCGCAAATACTGATCCCAGGGTTTATGCTAGGGGAAAGGGAATGAGACCATCGACAACCAGTAATTTCCAATGAAAAAGACGTAAATAAGAGAAAATGGTTGCTCAACCAAAAAATAATTCGTAGTATACGTGACTTTCTATTCGCCCAGGGCGTTTCATCCAAACAAAACTGTCAAGCCTTGGCATTTTCAATCATTGGGACAAAACGCTCAGGGCGAATAGAAGGTGCGAGTAGGAAGGGTAGATTCGCCCGTAATTTAAAAATTCAATTTTAAATTAGGGGCGAAACGATGCTTTTTATGAGATATTTTAGCAGACACAAGCACTGCGCAAAAATCTCATTGCATGTACATGGTACAAATTTTGACGTTTACGGCCACTGTGAAAACGATTACTCGATATTACTATTGTTTAATGTCTATGATGTTGAAAACGGTTTGAAATCAATTACTCTCCAGGTGCTGAGACAGAATGGTGAAACGGACATGCATTTTGATTTCATTGAAATATGTGTACGGAAATCGGCAAGAGAAGAAATTTAGAAATGGCAATTCTACAAGCTAGGAACTAAATGTATTCTCAGAGAACGGGCAGATCATGGTGAATTTTTAAAATTCTGTTATGATGAGAAGGTGACCTGGCAGGGGAATGCAGCCAGTTGACGGCCGCTGTACTGGTATAGTTATATGGACCGGACAAAAGTGACAGTGAAATGTCGAAGTTTTTCTATCACCTTAACATAGGGCCTGTGACCTTGAGGGACACATACCATAGAAAAATTTGTGACACACAATCTTTTCATAATACATATTGTTAAAGATCCAGCTAGAGGATCACAGATCCAGAAGTCGAGTTTTGACATTAAATTCTGAAGAAATAAACTATTTGTAGCACCAGTGACCTTGACCTTGGGGTGCAAGTCTCTGAAATCGATAGGTGCCTTCCTTTCCTAGAGGGTACCCTCTGGTGTAAGTTTGGTAAAGGTGCCTCAAATAGAACTAAAGTTATTGCCCGGAAACCAATTTGTCACAAAATATTCTATTGATAGTAACAGTGACCTTGACCTTGGGGCCCCAGACTACGAAAGCAATAGGTGTCTTCCCTTCCTATAGGATACCCTGTCGTATAAGTTTAGTGTAGATACACGGAATAGAACTAAAGTTATTGCCCGGAAACCAATTTGTAACAAAATATTCTATTTATAGTAACAGTGACCTTGACCTTGGAGTCACAGACTCCAAAATCAATAGGTGTTTTCCCTTCCTCTAGGGTAACCTCTGGTATAAGTTTGGTAAAGGTGCTTCAAATAGAACTAAAGTTATTGCCCGGAAGTTAAAAAATTTATAGTAATTTATATATTTTTTATACTTACCAATGACCCAGACATAGCTGGTGCTAACTCTTAAAATATAGGGCCAAACACAAATTTTGCCCCCCAATCCCCAAAATTTGCATCTAAAACTAAAGAAAACATGTCCTGAAAGGCCCTCCACACCTCGCCCCCACTGCGCATGCGCAGTGTCCAGGACGTTCCGAAATTGGCGCCATTTATCATTCTAATAACCAGTGCCTGGTAAGCGCTATGTACTCAGCGGGGAGGCAAGAGTTCCCAACTCCTGGGAGGGCCATCCCCGTCTGGGTCATTGGTAAGTATAAAAAATATATAAATTACTATAAATTTTTTAACATTTTTATACTGTACCAATGACCCAGACATAGCTGAATAGTAAAAAGGCTGGAGGGCCAAGGACATAGAGCAAAATGGAATACGCTCAATAAAATAAAATAGAGTCATCCCCTGTAGGGAAAAGAAGTAATAGGCCTTACATGTATCTTTCTTATTTATGATAAATTAGAAAGATACAACACCTTCCAAAAATTGAGCTTCATACATCCATGTACTCTATTAATATCCAATAATCCTTATACTAATAATTTTTAAAGTAAGCCAATAATAAAGTAAGTCTAGAGAATAGAGACTCTTATACTCCTAAAAGTGTGTGAGAATTGCATAATCATGTCCGTTGACATATGCAATATTCAAAAGCTATACTTTAAAAACTAAGACTTGAATGAATTTTATAAACTTAAACTTCTCACTAAACAACCATCCCAATAACAGCTCAGAATTACTAACTCCGGAGGAGGTATCCCCTTGTTTTCATAGTAAAAACAGGTGACCCAAGGGAACACCCTCCCCCCCCCCCCTTTTTCTTGCCCTGGGTCAAATAGCCCAGAGCGAAGAGGGCAGCCGAACGGAGACACTGCCGAAACAGACAGCCTACCTAGCTATAGTAGCAACTGTTAAGTGAATGACATTCTGAGCAGTAGATAATAGACCTAACAATAGAGGCCTCCAGAAATGGACTCGATATTTCTGAGATAAAATTCATGAATGGATGGCTGAGCGCAATGAGCAGCCTTCAAAAATCTATAATAGCAACACTATTAATGTAAGCCCAAGAAGTAGAAGAACTCTTACTTCAAGAGCCGAAATCTTAAGCACAACTGCTAAGCCAATGATATACCATAAGCAGTACGCTAGTTAATAGAATCGATTAACAATAAAATGGAGCGTAACGTCCTTCTACTAGACATCAAAGACAGAAGAAGCTTACGCCCTTGTAATAAACAGATATCTGTTTATAAATACATAAACTGTACCCGGAAAGAGTAAAGGCCTATGCCCATACGAAGACGGAAGGACCTTAAAATAATAGGTTCCGGATAATAGGAGCCTAACTCTTATGCAACAATCCAACCTAAATAGTAACGGAAGTATTGATTCCGAAACTATGAAAGTGAAAATCATCCATCGATAGTGCATGAAACTCACTGACTCTACAGTAAAAGAGAAACCAACAGAATTACTGTCTAAAAGGTCAGAATTTGAAAACTACTGTTTCCAGAGGCTCAAATGATTACTTAGCTAAATAAGAACCGAAGTTAAAATCCGTATAGGAATTTAATCTAAAGATTCTAAGTCTATTTATCAAAAAGTTACTAACTGACTTAGATAAAGAGACAAAAGACTCAATTGTAAACTATCGTAGAGTGCATAGGTATGAGGTAACATAAACCTATAACCTAAATAACAACAGGCTGCAGTAGATCTTGTGAAACAAGTATACTAAAAACTAGCAATGCGTAGTATGGAGGGATCAACCATATGAACATAATGATCCCTACACCACGACGGAAGAGCCTCCACTTTAGTCGCATAGAATAGCGAAGAAGAGGATCTCCTATAGTAAGAAATCGCGTCCAAAGCTCGTCCAGTACAGTGCTTACAATGCAATACGGACCACACAACGGAATACATGAAGGTTGCGACCTTGCTGGTTGTGATAAAGATGACACGATTTACCCAGTGAAAAAAGATCCTCACATAGAGGAAGATTTCACGTTAAGATCCACAGTAGACAAGAGAGTAAATTACTCATGATCTCTGTGAAGATAGAGATGCTATCAACAGAAATGTATTGTGGTTGTTTATCTTAGCAATACCTGCTAAAACAACAGCGCCGGAGGATACGCGTATCCTATCATTGCGTCCTATAGATCAATAGAGCGTTAACAGTATTAGCTCAGAGATCTGGACAAGCCAACACATACGTCTGCAATTGATTAGCAAGCTGTGTCATAATAAAACATCATTGGGCGCTCCCATAGATAGCAAATCTGATTAAATACTTGTTTGTTGAGAGTCCATTCTGACAGCAACAAGCGACCCGTAAGAGAACGGGAGTGCGATAAAACAATCAGACGACCCCGAATATGACGGACCAAAACTGAACTTGGTGTACTATAACCAACAGACGGATTCTTTCCATTAAATTGAATAACGGAAACGAAAGAGTGCCTCCCTGGTTCCGGAGATACGCCACTACTGTCGAATTAAAGGACAGGAATTTGGGCATGCATTTCTGAATAATGTTCATGCAATGACATAAAGCAAGCCTAAAAAACATTATTCCGCGGAAGTTAAACTGATAGCTAAAAAACTGCGGAACCCAAAGACCCTGGCACTTCGAATCCGTAGGGATCAGTATATATCCCAATCTGTTTGACTGGCAACCGTCATAACAGCCACACTAGGGTCCGGCAACTGCGGCGGCACTCTCTAAGTCAACCACCGAATGTTTGCCCCAGTCTGAATCTCTTGTAACAGTAGATAGACAAGAGAATGTATAAACCAAGCAATTCATGGATTGCCGGAAAGTTGCCGTCGAAGAGAAGCTCCTCCGAGAACGAAGCGACTCTGAGAGAGTTCTTAACCTACTATCCACGCGTGGATGTAGCTAGGGCTGCATCACGTCTAAACACTCCAATCAGCCACTGAAGGGCGGAGTTATACGTGAACAAAATACTGCCCTCAAAAGAAATTACATTGAGAATAATATCCCGTAAATCTTTTCTTGAAGACGTAATGATAACGCCTCAGTAAGGCGGATTACGTATAATAAAGCGTCTAAGTTAAGTCTACTATACATAATGTCGTTCCCAATATTGAAATTGGAAAAGACATAAACGGCGAAAAAGAATATATGCAGTCTTTAATCACACCGTCTAGACGCATATGAACTCTCGGTTTGCCCTGCTCTGCCAAAATAAACTATATGTAAAAAAGATAAAATGGCAGAAATGAGCCACGCGGACAAGAAACTAAACTATCATGCTTAGTAGCAGGCTTGTATATATATATATAATATGTAGCGTCGAAAAATAAAACACATGTTGTAATGACAATATTGGACTGCGTCGGTAAGTCAGGGACAAAGTCCCTGTACCGATCGAAAAATCCGAGTCCAATGACGCTATAAGTCTCTTATCCAAGATCGCAGCAATGAAGTCCGAAAAATAATCACTGGAAGAAATGCCAGAAGATATGAAAGGCATCTTCCGATACTACTAAAGGGAAAACTCGAAATCTTTCGAATCCCTTTCGCCATCCTGTCGGACCCTATAAAGCGTTCGGTCGTCCGTAGCTTGATGCAACCGCGGACCGCACCGACCCAGCGCCGTCGGATAATTCCTGATTCGACCGAGAAACCGTCAATTGCTGGGATGCTGCGAAACAACTGTGCTAACTCGGATAGCACGTCCGTCACCGAGGCCTGAGGAGCAGCGGTCTTACGATGCATTGCCGCAGGAAGCTCCGAGATCGTTACCCCGTGCATACTTCCAATATGCGAGCGAACGGAGTGTATAGGCCTCGTGTCCCTTGGCTACCGGATGGCGCGACCTATTCGCTGTGGAATCACTGAATGCCGAAACTGATCGGATACTCGAGGTCACGTAGCCAATGTGCGGTCGTGTGCCCTGCTGTGAGGATGAGGAAGCATTAAAGACAGTCTCTCGGACTGTCAATATAACGGAGCGTCCCGAGCAACGGACATATGCTCCGAATGTAAAATATCTGAACCACAACATGCGGTCCCCTATGTTGTTGGCTTCCTCCGATCTGTCCTCAATCTGCCGTCACTGGGTGAGTACTAAAGTAATTAAAGTGCTCGCATCACCCAAATCTCCTTCCTAGACCGCAACGGACGAACCCGGCAGCCGAACCATTCGATGAATGTATGCTACACCGGGTGAGCTAACGAATGTCATTCCGTAAGCGATAGACATATTCCATGAGCACTTATTGCCGCTAACTCTTCATTAACTATGACGACAGAGGCACACTTTTGAAAGACATCTCCATAACTCTTCGAACAAGAAACCAGAAATGCTTGGATAGCAAGCATAAAATAATAATATATATAGCGTCGTTCAATAACTCGAAAGTTTGTGTGACATTATTGGATTATGTCGGAACTGAGGGACGATGTCCCTGAACCGAACCAAAAATTTCTAAGTCCACCGACGCTATCAGTTTCTTATCCGGCATCGCAGCATATGTTGTTCCGAAAGGGAAAGCTTGAAATCCACCGAATCCCTTTCGGTATCCCGTCGGACCGGATGAAACTTTCGGACGTCCGTACCCGCTTCCGCGGAGCGTCCCGACCCAGCATCGTCGGATAAAATATATGCGACAGATTCAGTTGATGCTGGGATGCTGCGATAAACTGTGCTATTAAGGAAAGCACGTCCGTTCCCGAGGCCTGTGCCGTAGCGGACTTACGATGCATTGCCGATGGAAGCTCCGTGTACGTTGACTCCCGCACACTTCCTATGCGAACGTCCGGAGTCTGCAGGCCTCGAGTCCCCGGCTACCGACCCAGCGCTGTCGGATAATTCTCGATCCGACACCGTTTCTGTCGGCTGCTGGGATGCTGCGATAAGCTGTGCTATGTGCACAAGAATGTCCGGCGTCGAGACCTGCGGAGGCGCAGTCTATCGGTGCTTCGCCGAGGGCAGCTCCGCATCAGATGGCTCCCGCATACTTCCTATGCGAACGTCCGGAGTCCATCGGTCTCGAATCCCTGGCTGCCGGATGGTGTGACCTGGTCGCCGAAGAATCCTTGATCGGCGAAGCTGGTAATATATCGGCGGTCACGCAGCCAAGGTGCGGTCGTGTGCGCTGATGAGAAGAGGAAGCCTTAGCAGTCTCAGCGGACTGCCTATACAACGGAGCGTCCCGAGCGACGGACGTATGCTCCGCTAACAACACATTTGTACCACAACATCTGGAGCCAGATGATGTTGAACGAGAGAGGGGCCTCTCTCGCTTGCCGTCCGGATGGACCGGAACGAGCTATGAACCGGACTAAAAGGCTTCCTCCGTTCTCCCTCCGATCCGCCGTCACTGGGTGTGCATTAAGTTAATTTTATAGTGCTCGCATCACCCCAAAATTCCTTCTAGACCGCAACGGACGAACCCGGCTGCCGAACCATTCGGTGAATGGACGCTACACCGGGCGAGCTAGCGGACGTCAAAGGCCGTCGAACCTACTAGGGTCCTCTTAGGCAATTGGCGTATTACATGAGCACTTTTCCGCTAGCCCTTCATTAATTGTGACGACGGAGGCACACTGTTGGAAGACATCACAGATACATCACCCTAATCTTGATCGTCTGAAATAGAAATTGATAAAGTAGAGTGACCCTGCGGGGAAAGGACCGGAGTGTCCAAATCCCCAACAACATACCGTGACATACGCTTCCCATATTGTCATCGAAATCATACGATACAGAACAGGAGTTAATGCGAGTACACTGACCACATATAGAATGATAATAAGGTCAGAGGAAGACTTCCTCCTAAAACAATTGATCAATATCCTTTCAATGAGAAAAGAAAACAAGTCCTGGTACTCGCACTAACCCCTGGCAATCAAATACATAATAATAATATGATCCATTAATATAGAAAAAATAATTGAAATCAAAATATTTTGAAAAAATATTTTTTCAGAACAGCCCAAGTTTCTGAAAAGTAACGTTGAGCCCCAATGGATCCCAAGCCTAAGTGTGGACAAAAATTTTAAAAATATTTTAAACAATTTATTCAACACTTACGAACAATAATAATGTATCTAGTTATGATTAAAATAACATAAAGATATTATTATTTAGAAATCCCCCCCTCACACAGAGGGCTGTTGTAAATGTAAACAATGAGTGTAAAAACACTAAAATAAGACTCCAGGCACCCAGGCCCGAAATCAGTTACCAAAAATACACCATCTGATGCAAAACAGAGACTTCCAGGGAAGAAACTGCAGAACATCAGATGGTAGATGCAGAACACAACGCCTAACCACCCGTAGGTGAAGACGTAAACATGGGGAAAGAACAGAATTCATTCTGTTATTAAGCTAAAACTCCCAAGAAATTTTAGTAATAATAATTACAGAAACTATGCCAAAAGCATGGGAGAATAGCAAGGGGGAACTTAAAGGACAGGGAGAGAGGAAAAACACTTGAAACAACAGTGTAACTAAATAATCAGAATGACAACAAAATGGCTGCTGCCTTGAAAATAGGTAACTTAACATAATTTCATTAAAAAATTTTAAGTTACAGCCCTGATAATATTCTGTCACACATTCTTTTCCTCTCCTCCTTTTCTATCCTCCTTAGAATCACCATTTCACTAATATTTATGTGTCTGGCATCATTTAAACTGAGATTTAAAAGCACAAAGATCAGTCAGATGTTAACTGATGAAGGGCCAAACTTAGAATGATAAATGGCGCCAATTTCGGAACGTCCTGGACACTGCGCATGCGCAGTGGGGGCGAGGTGTGGAGGGCCTTTCAGGACATGTTTTCTTTAGTTTTAGATGCAAATTTTGGGGATTGGGGGGCAAAATTTGTGTTTGGCCCTATATTTTAAGAGTTAGCACCAGCTATGTCTGGGTCATTGGTACAGTATAAAAATACCAATTTGTCATAAAATATCCTATTTATGGTAACAGTGACCTTGACCTTGGAGTCCCAGACTCCGAAATCAAGAGGTGTCTTCCCTTCCTATAAGGTAACCTCTGGTATAAGTTTGGTAAAGGTGCATCATATAGAACTAAAGTTATTGCCTGGAAACCAATTTGTCACAAAATATTTTATTTATACTAACAGTGACCTTGACCTTGGAGTCGCAGACTCCAAAATCAATAGGTGTCTTCCCTTCCTCTAGGGTAACCTCTGGTATAAGTTTGGTAAAGGTGCTTCAAATAGAATTAAAGTTATTGACCGGAAACCAATTTGTCACAAAATATTCTATTTATAGTAACAGTGACCTTGACTCCGAAATCAATAGGTGTCTTCCCTTCCTATAAGGTAACCTCTGGTATAAGTTTGGTAAAGGTGCATCAAATAGAACTAAAGTTATTGCCCGGAAACCAATTTGTCACAAAATATTCTACTGATAGTAAGTGACCTTGACCTTGGGGCCCCAGACTCCGAAATCGATAGGTGTCTTCCCTTCCTATAGAGTAACCTGTGGTATAAGTTTAGTGAAGATACACGGAATAGAACTCAAGTTATTGCCCAGAAACCAATTTGTCACAAAATGTTCTATTTATAGTAACAGTGACCTTGACCTTGGAGTACCAGACTCCGAAATCAATAGGTGTCTTCCCTTCCCATAGGGTAACCTCTGGCATAAGTTTGGTAAAGGTGCATCAAATAGAACTAAAGTTATTGCCCGGAAACCAATTTGTCACAAAATATTCTATAAAGAGTAAAAGTGACCTTGACCTTGGAGTCCCAGACTCCAAAATCAATAGGTGTCTTCCCTTCCTGTAGTGTAACCTCTGGTATAAGTTTGGTAAAGGTGCATCAAATAGAACTAAAGTTATTGCCCAGAAATCAATTTCTCACAAAATATTCTATTTATAGTAACAGTGACCTTGACCTTGGAGTCCCAGACTCCAAAAGCAATAGGTGTCTTCCCTTCCTGTAGGGTAACCTCTGGTATAAGTTTGGTAAATGTGCATCAAATAGAACTAAAGTTATTGCCCAGAAACCAATTTCTCACAAAATATTCTATTTATAGTAACAGTGACCTTGTCCTTGGGGCACGAGACTCTGAAATCGATAGGTTTCTTCCTTTCCTATAGGGTAACCTCTGGTATAAATTTGGTAAAGGTGCATCAAATAGAACTAAAGTTATTGCCTGGAAACCAATTGTTTACGCCCGCTACATATAAAGTATTGTAACGGTCTGTACATAAATACTGACCGTTGCCTGTAACAACTGTATAGGTAAAGTATTGTAAAGGTGGGTGACAGTCAGATGCTAAACTAGAAAAAAATCTTTGAGTCCCAGAGTGGGTCTGACTGAACCCCAAAATATTTGTTCTCATAGCACAGTGATAACAAAGGCACCCCAAAACACACTCATTCCTGTCCCAAGGTGAAAACAAAGGTACTCAAGAAGTTTCGTGAAGATCAGTTCACAAATATGAGCTGTGTAGAAGTTGTGACAAAAAACTGATTGGACCTAATTTCGGTACAAAATGGCCATTGGCAGCCATCTTGAATTTTGGACCGCACCCAGAAACACTCGTTCTCGTCCCAAGGTGATAACAAAGGTACCCAAGAAGTTTTGTGAAGATCAGTTCATAAATACAGCCTCTAGCCCGAGCCGTATTGACATGTGCACTTACAGTGTATAAGTAGCACTGAATAAATCAAAGTTCATCTAATTTGCATAATTTCTGCACGAGAAAAAAACCTGTACTATATGTGATGTATTCCATGTTACTAAACATTCATACAAAAATTTATTCAAATCAGAACTTACATACAGAAGTTCTGTACAAAAGACTGACTGCACTAATTTTGGTACAAAATGGCTGCTGGTGGCCATGTTGAATTTCGGACCACACCCAAAAACACTCGTTCTCATCCCATGGTGATAACAAAGGTACCCAAGAAGTTTCGTAAAGATCGGTTCATAAATACGGCCTCTAGCCCGAGCCGTATTGGCATTTGCACTTACAGTGCTGAAAGTAACACCAAAAAACATCAAAGTTAGTCTAATTTGCATAATTTACACACGAGAAAAAAACCCGTATTATATGTGATGTATCCCATGGTACTAAACATTCATACAAAAAAATTATTCAAATCAGAGCTTTCATATGGAAGTTCTGTACAAAAAACAGATTTCTGCATCGTCGGTACAAAATGGTGGCTGGCAGCCATCTTGAATTTCAGGCCGCACCCAAAAACACTCGTTCTCGTCCCACGGTCACAACAAAGGTACCCAAGAAGTTTCGTAAAGATCGGTTCATAAATACGGCCTCTAGCCCGAGCCGTATCCAATCGTTGACGGATAGACGGCCGACGGGCCATGGCATAAGCTCAAATTTGGCTTCGCCAAAGTTGAGCTAAAAAACTGAACGACATTTTCTGTATATTGCGCTGGCCCGGCTGGCCCATTTGGGACGTTACGTTAGCTAAACGGTTAAATACAAAACTGTCCAATTTGTCATATAGGTTGAAGTGTACACGTATCGTCTTATCTGATAACCTAGGCTTCCTAAGACCTTCATGTTACATTTATCGTAAAATTATGTAGTTAATCTTTATTTGGTTGGCATTATTAGTATGTCGATGAAAAGGGTTATCTTATATGAAATGGGTTACCTAAAAAAATTTAAGGTAACCCGTTAAATGGGTTACCTTAAATTTAAATTTGGGAAGGCCTGACTCAAGTTCAAGTACAATAACAGGGTTCCTGCACCAAATTAGAAGTGAATTCCAGGAATTTCCAGGAGGTTCAGATCAATTTTTCAAGGAGTTTCCAGGAGTCAGCTGGGTGAAGTTCAAGGGTTTTCAAGGAGTATAAAGCGACCATGTGTTGGGAAGAAGCTGAGGAGTTGATAGCTTTTCGTTGGCGGAGGGCAAGCCCAAAATTTTCCGACAGACCGAAAATTTTCCGGCAGTGTAACAACAAAAACCCAAACAAACAGAAAGAATCTGTTGTTTACTGCAAATGTACTGAAAATTGGTCTTTTTTAAAATTTACCCCAAATGGCATGTTTTTATCCCCAAAGCCAGCATTTTAATGTTATTAGGCATAAATTCGCCTAAAAATGGTGCCAAAAAATTTCCGACAAAACTTCTGGTAGGGGGGGGGGGTGCTCTGCCCCCCCCCTCCCCCCACCCCTTTATCTACGCCACTGGGAAGAAGGAAAAATGTTAGGAGTTGAATTAATCCAGTTAGCAACCGTCTCGATTTTTCCAAAATTCCAGGAGTTTCCAGGAAGTGCTTCAAAATTCAAGGAATTTCCAGGTCCTTGGGAAGGGGGTTTGAAATTCAAGAACTTTCAAGGAATTCAAGGAGGCGTGGGAACCCTGAATAAGTTTTATCGTCATCATAATCATAAAATAGATCATGGTCTGGAAAAATTAGGCTATAAATATTTGTCCAAGGTCTGGTAATGTAGGTGAACAAAAATTTGGTCAAAATTATTTCTGTTGAGACGAACGAAATGATCAATCTCCAATTTTCTGCAGACCTGATAGATACTGGGAATATATTTGTATAAATCAGTAATCTGGTGGACAAAATGAATTATAGAATTAACCAGATTCTTTTGTATTTCAGTGGAGTCCACTTAATTGGATATCTCTTAATTTTATATCCCTGTTAATTGAATATAATTTCCCAGCACAAAACCATTTACCATACCTCCAGTACAAATTTGACCTTTTAATTGAATATAGGTTATAGAGTGAACTCCTGTTAATTGAATAAAAAATCTTGTAACCTGTCGAGAAATTACCCTGACTCTCCACAGTTTTCCTTTGTTTATAGACCTATTTGGCCTCATTACACCCAATACAGGCATTTAATCTATTATATCTTGGTTGACAGAGCTCATGGAGTTAGTGTTGAAACGATTATCCGACTAATCCGAGTCGACGCGATTATTAAATTAGTCGATCCCAAAATCTGCTAGTCGATTAGTCGGGAAAAACCAACACCTCCATGCAATCAGGTCACCAGTGCCGTTGAATGTTATCGGGACACATGAGTAATTTGTTAAAGCCTCAATGCATTGTTGCATTGATGATTGCCACTGCCAACAGTCTGTGGGGTGATCTTGGTGACCAGAACTGAACTCAAAGTCTCAAACTTCAAAGACAAGTGTCTCCGCGGTTTCATGGTTTTATGTTGAACCGTTGATTACATACAGTGCCAACTGCGACCTTGACCTTGTTTATTTTGCTGTGATGCAATTCATCTGATTCATCTGTGTGATACAACTAACTTGTCACTGTGCCTGTGCCACGTGCTGCATTTGCCTTTGATGTGAGCACAATCAATGAGGGTCAGGGACTACTTGGTAGGGTATGATAGAACCTGGGACAAATGTGATATTGACATCTTCACATGTAGCTCATGTTCTATTCAAAGGTTTCACTATAACAGCACCGGTGTAGAATCTCGGTGAATAGCCTCGTTTTGAGTTTTGTGTATGCATGGTGAACAGATGATTTTAACAAGAGGCCCCACGGGGCCTGAAGCGCTCATCTTGTACAGAACACAATTTGAACAGAGTCCAAGAATGAGTCTACATTAAGCAAGCCATCTCCATAGGCTACACTGTCAATCCTTGAGTCCCTCAGGAGTGACAAAAATAATCTGGGCATCATGCCTTTTCTTCAGTTGATCATAAGTAAAATGTAGAGCTCCCCTATGAAGCCCCTTGATACAACCTATGTGGATTAATCTTAGTACCTCTAGAGGGTAATGAATACAAAATTTTTAATTCTTCAGCAAAATGGCCAATTCCGGCTCCCATAGAGAGCCCAAATATTAACCCAGACTCTTGATTTGAACAGAGTTAAATCTGACTTCCCTAGAGATGTTGTGTACCGAATATGAAAGCATTCTGACTGTTGGATCTGAAGAAGAGAAATTGTAAAGAAATTTCTTCGAATTGCGCTAAGTTCCAATTTGGGCTACCATAGCGAGCCCAAATATTGACCTATGGATCCGATTTGAACAAACTTGAATCTGACCCCCCTAGAGATGTTGTATACCAAATGTGAAAGCATTCTGACAAGTGAATCTGAAGAAGAAGATTTTTGAAGAAATTCCCTCATATTGTACTAGTTAAATTTCATGTTCACATATGGAGCCCAAATATTAACCTAGGCACTCGAATTGAACAACCTGGAATCTGACCCTCCTAGAGATGTTGTATACCAAATATAGAAGCATTCCGACTGGTGGATCTGAAGAAGAAGATTTTTAAAGAAATTTTCTCATATTGCACTAAGTAAAAATTTGGGCTACCATAGTGAGCCCAAATATATACCTAGGAATTTGATTTGAACAAACTTGAATCTGACCCCCATAGAGATGTTGCATACCAAATATCAAAGTATTCTGACTGATGGATCTGAAGAAGATTTTTTTAAATTACCCTCCATATTGAACAAAGATAAAATTTGGGCTTCCGTATGTTTGTTGGTGGTTAACGTCACATATTTATGCACCATGGCTAATTGTGACACAACATGGAGATGAAGTCAAGTTTAGTCAATCGTTGATCAACATGTTGCCCATTTTAGAGGACTTTCACCCCAAGCATTGGTGACTGGGTCCTATTTTACTAGTAAAGCGGAACTGGTTTACCACAGTAAACAAGTGCTGCTTACTTCCCGGGGTTCCCACGGGGAGGGCTTCCGTAGGAAGCCCAAATATTAACCTAGGGACTTGGTTTGAACAATCTAGAATCTGACCCTCATAACAATGATGTATACCAAATATTAAAAGATTCTGACTGGTGGTTCTGAAGAAGAAGATTTTTAAAGAATATTCCCCATATTACCCTATGTTAAAACTTCGGGCTCCTGTAGAGAGCCCAAATATGAACCAATGAGCTTTATTTCTACAAACTTTTATCTGACCCCACTATGAATGATGTATACCAAATATCAAAAGATTCTGATGATTGGTTCTGGAGAAAAGATTTTTTAAAATTTTTGCAAATATGCTGACTCAGCATTTTTTCAATGCCTATTACAGAACACCTAACCGATGGCAATTTTTTTTTACCATTCAATTCTACTGGTCGTAAGGATACTTCATACCAAATAAAAGCTCTCTGTTCCGTGGGGTTTGGGAAATATGGGCGTTTGAAAATATTTCTATTTTTAGCTCCCAGGGTTCCCATGGGGATGCGGGAATTTTTTTTTTTGCATGGGTCAAGTACTTATGACCCAATACTACCACAAACCAAATTTGGTTCATACCAGACCATCGGTTCAGAAAATAGAAATTTTGGGCGGTGCCAAAAATCTTACCCCTCCTATTACAAAGCCAAATATTATTTTACGAACTTCGTTTGAACAAACTTGATTCTACACCTCATATGGAAGCTCCATAGCAAATATCAAGTCATTGTACACACTGGTTCTTGAGAAGAAGATTTTTAAAATATTTTGGAGCATTTTCCCCCACTCCCTCCCTATGGGGCTGGGCATGCTGAGTTGAACAAAAATGAAATGCCCCTTTGGGACCATCACTCACACAAACTTTCACTTGAATTGGCCCAGTGGCTTTGGAGGAGAAGACCAAAACATGGTGTTGACGAACGACGGACGCCGGACGGGAAGCGATTAGATTAGCTCAGCTTGACTTTGTCAAGATGAGCTAAAAACCCATGTTATGATATGAGCCAGTAAGCTGCCCGTTTATTGGTTTATAAGTGACCAAACACAACTGCTTAAGCAAAGTAAATATATGACTAACCACTTTCAATTGTGTCGGTTTAGCATTTGAACGTTATGTTCTGACACGCAGAGTTGGTGGATACTCATAACTTATGAAAATATCAATGCCACACTGCCTATTTCATACTGTAGGCACAGAAATGGAAAATTTCGGGAGGGGGTCCGACTAATCGACTAGTATTCGATTACCTCTGTCGACTAGTCGACTCCTGAAAATCCCTAACCATTTCAACACTACATGGAGTTATAATAGAATAAATGCAAGGTTAATCTCTTGAATACAGGAAAGTGACACAATCCCTGTTAATTGAATACTCCTGTTGATTGAATAATTTTTATTGGCAAACTGGCGATTAAATTAACAGGGTTCCACTGTATTATTACCTAGAAAAGGATATTTAGAATATACAAATACCTTGATTAACACTTTTCTTCTACATTCTAATGATATCAGTCATCTCATCTTCATTCACCCAAAGTCCCGACTCCTTTCACATTCTACAATCCCATCCACTCCATAACTTTCTGGACAAATATCATCTGAAATAAATCAAGTTTCAATTATTAATTATTTCCATTCTGCAGACTGAATTTCCAACCCAGCACAGAAATTAGAGCTGTTTGGTTGTGCAATTTTGCCTCGGTTTTGGTTTCAGAGTCAGCTGTGATAAAAAAAAGTTGAATCTTGCCTCTCCCATTACAATCGCAAATACTGATCCCAGGGTTTCCGCTAGGGGAAAGGGAATGAGACCGTTAACATGACAACCAATGATTGTTGATACCAGGGGCCGAAACATGGTAGGAAAATTTTGAATTCCGGAATCCCAAAACCCCCATTTCCTTGCATTTAATAGGATATTTTATGTCTTTTCACGGAGATATTTCTGTTCGATTTTACACATTGACAGCCAATAATTTCCGAAGAATAAGACGTAATTAAGAGAAAATGGTAGCTCTCAATAATTCGTAGTATACATGACTTTCTATTTCGTCCCAATAAAACTGTCGAGACTTGGCATTTTCAATCACTGGGACAAAATGCCCAGGGCGAATAGAAAGAGAGTGAGTAGGAAAGGTAGATTCGCCCTTAATTTAAAAATTCAATTTTAAATTAGGGGCGAAACGATGCTTGTGAGATATTTTAGCAGACACCGGCGCTGTGCAAAAATCTCATTGCAAGTGCATGATAGAAATTTTTACGTTTGCGGCCACTGTGAAAACAAATACTCAATATTACTATTGTTTATGTCTTTGATGTTGAAAAACGCTTTGAAATCAATTACTCTCCAGGTGCTGCGACAGAACAGTGAAACGGACATGCGTTTTGTTTTTAATTAAATATGTGCTCAGAAATCGGCAAAAGAAGTTTAGAAGTGGCAATTCTACAAGCTAGGAACTAAATGTATTCTCGGGGGACGGGCAGATCATGGCGAATTTAAAAATTTTTGTTATGTCGGGAAGGTGACCTGGCAGGGGAATGCAGCCGTTTGACGGCCGATGTACCAGTATATCAGAAACCCTGGATTCACGAACTTTGTTTGAACAAACTTGATTTTACACCTCAAAAGGTAGCTTCAGACCAAATATCAAGTCATTGCACCCACTGGTTCAGTCCTTTGCGGGAATATTTTGTAGAGGAGCAAAAAATCGCGCTTGTTATTTTGCACCCAGATGCGTAATCGCGCTTCCAAAAAACTTGCTATGAGCCATGAAGCATGAATTGATAATTGTGATTTAGTTTGCTTAATACTCCCAAACTGGATGGAATAAAAAATTAGGCGTTATTGCTCCAACCAGTCTGCTTGGGGTGGACACACAAGTGCAACACTAATGTCACGAAAATTGGGTGATTCTGATAACTTGGCATCGTATTTTGATAAATAAACATTGGTATACCTTGTACCAGTAGGCAGAACAGTAATGGATCGGGAGGGGGGGGGGGGGGGAGTTGTTTGTCTATGTGAAATAATCCATCCTCATATTTCACGTTTCATTCGTGAATTTGAAATATAAAATATATCGAGTCATTTTTGTGGAAGAATTCAACAACGTGGTTTAGAAAGTTGACATTTCGATTTTCCAACACAACCATGTGACAGGGAATTGTTTCAGTTTCTATTGACTGTCCAATCAGATAACCCAAAGCTCAGTGTGCTATGACGCAAACACATTCAGCGTACTGATTAGCTGAGATATTATAATTTTAGGAGAATTGGATATAATTTATGCAATGTTGAATGAAATAGTTCTCAAAGGAAAATTTCAACAAGAATATCAATACGCATATCGGATTTATCTCTTTACCCAGTGCAACGGAGAAAACAGCCGCACTTTGACTCGATTATAATTACTATCAACATGTAAAATACCAGGTTTGGGGGTTATTTCATGTATTTAAGCATCAGATTACATATCATTATGACAAACAAGAGTTATGACAGTGAATTTCTTTTATACACAAAGCAGGCTGAGCAATCTGAAAATACTGGTCGGGTCCCCGACCATTACGTTCAGATTGCTCAACTAACACAAAGCGCGCACAGGGGCGTGATTTTTAACGCTCCTGGTGTACAATTTAGAGGAGCGATGAAGCGCGAGCGCGATCGCACTTCTTTCCCGCAAAGGTCTGCTGGTTCATGCGAAGATTTTAAAAACATTTGGGAGTATTTTCACCCACCCACTTCCTATGGGCTGGGAATGTTGAGTTGAACAAAAATGCAATGCCCTTTCATGACCATCACTGACACAAAGTTTCACTTGAATTGACCAGGTGGTTTTGGAGAAGACCAAGACATGGTGTCGACAAACGACGGATGGACAGACCACAGGCAGGGAGCGATGAGTTTAGCTCAGACTGACTTTGTCAAGATGAGCTAAAAATACATGTGCTGGTGTCATATTGTAAACAATGTCTCCAGGAATTGTGTTACATGACAACCAAGGGAAACCGAAACCAGCTCTTTCAAAGTCTATAATTCCAGGAATTGTTCAAAGTGTTTGCAGGATACTGGTTGATTGCCATGTGCTTTTTAATAAAAATAAACAAAGATTAACACCCGGCCAACGTCCTGTTTATTTTGGTGAGCTTGGATTTGTGTCACTTTGTTTTGATATTGATTATCACTGAACCTTCTGACATCAAGTCATTAGATAAAAACTTGCACCACACAATCAAAATATAGTCAAGAAAAAGTTAGTTTAAAGTAAACATAACAGAAGCAAGACACTTTGCAGTTGCTCATTTACATTGTACTGGAGTCATGACACTATGGCCAGCTGCTGATTGGTCAAGATTCCTTTGTAGGTATGGTCAATGCTCAAGTCTTCAATCTACAAAGAAAATTGAAGACTGTCAGTGAAGTGACATGTGGTCTGTACATTGGACATGGGTAATGGAAATTTTCAATGTACACAATGCTTGCCCGTTTAGTAGAGCAGAAGCCAGCTTTGATAGAATTTGCGAGCATGTATGAGCTCCCCACACTCGCGGCGAGTCAGTGGAGTATTGCAGAGACGCCTCAAAATTTTTTTAAAAAATTGGACGTTTTGACAAAAACTGTTTCTAGTGACACAGCCTCTTAAATTTCGATTCCTGACATGTCACCATTGGGGTGGAGGGGGGTTCACAACACTTCTTCCTGACAAACCAGCCTGCGTGAAATCGAAGATGGGAAGCACATGGATAGAGGCCCAGATTGGTGGTGGGGGGCTTCTAGTTGTAAACTTGAACTGATAGACAGCTTTATGATTTTTGGATCAAATCATAAAGAAGAATATCATTTCAAGTTCAAACTAGGTGTGACTTAACAAATATTTGTAACGCCTTGTCTGTGCATCTCGACCTCACGAGACAATTCAAGACGAATAGATTTCCATGATTCTTTCAGACAAAAGACCCCAATGTTTTGACAAATTGATCCTTTTACTCGACAATGGCAATGAATTTTCCGATAATAATTTTTTTGCAGGGGTGCATGTCATCCCGTCCCGTACGCCCGTGTATGCTACTAAGAAATTGGTGAATGTACGTTCTTGGAAGGTTATTCTCAGCAAAAATTCATTTGCAAAACAAACAACAATTTCTTTTTCCACTTGCAACCTATTCTATTCCAATGGCTATCATTCGAGATGAAAGGTGGCTGGAGAGTTGCGGCGGAGAAAGAGTCAAAGCTAATGACAATACAATCATGTGTGTTCTTCCAAAATGAAAGATAAAAATTTGTCTTGCAACATCTGTAGAAGACCGCCCACACTCTCGCAGTTCTTTCAACTTTGCTCAACCAATCGGGTAACTTAGTTTTGCATAAGGCATGGCCTAAGTTACTGTCTTAGTATCGACAGGCATGTGAACAATGACAACATATGTGTAATCAACAACATGACAAATTGACAACCATGTCTGCCATTGCTGACTGGTCCATTTCAACAAATTAAGTTGAGAAGTGAAATGGGCTGGAATCTGATCAATGAATGGCTTTTGACGAAACTACAAACTGATGAAATTTTACAACAAAGAATGCACACCTGAAGATGACGTTTCTCACTGGCATTTAACATCTAACTGTTAAAATTTAGAGTTTTCACCTATTAGCAATATCGGACCGGAAAAGTTTCCCAGTGACATGTAAACCGATATCTAACCGATATGATAGTTATCGGTGGGGTCCGATCTGGTTATCGGCTCATCTCTAGTTATATTCACTTCAGGGTATTACTACTGTGAATGAAAAATTGTACAACATTCACAGGGGTTGAAACGTTTTTGAAAACTTACTTGTCACAGCTGACAAGTAATTTTTTTTTCTACCTGCCTCTCCATCAAACCAACATGAACATTCCCAAACAGACCAGTTTTTCTTTTTTATACAAGAATTAAATATGAAATAAACATATCATATCAAACACATTTTTATTATTACAAGCCCCATAAGTAATAACGCGTGTAGATGGCCGATTCCATATTAATCAGAGGACCACGTCATCACTTAAGGGGCATTCCATACATATTATTTCACTGAGGTAATTCTATTTCTCAAAGATGAGAAAAATACCTTTAATTGTTCCAGTTATTATTCAAGGCTAAAGCAGGCCTCAAAATAAGAGGCGAACGCTCGTATCGTTCGCCTATCGGTTACGCAGATTTGTTTTCAGGTGAACGCTCGATCGGTTAACCAAAAATCACGCCGATGGCCGACGAAGTTAGTTGCTACGAGATGAGAAAAGTTTTCAACGTTTTTCCTCCCACTGATTTAAAAGAAGCACTGCAGTGAACAAAACGAGAACAAAATGCTCATATGGTTATCATACGGCATGTTTCAATCATTACTGTACTTGTGGGGGTATAAATCTATGGTATTAACTCACGACGCCCTCTGGCTCTCGAAACAATTAATTTGTTTCGATTCTGAGAAAGACGATTGTCTGTTACAGCTAAAGGGAGCTAACTGCTTTGTTAATACATTTACCACATGTGAGGTATTAACGCTCGCACTGCACGAAACTGAAAATAAGTCTTTGATACAATAAAAAGGAGAAGTATTGAAAATCAAATGAGCTGTTGTTAATTATTTGCATTCCGCCTCTTTTTGCCCTACCAATCCATGAGAAAAATTTTCAAACACATTATGGAAACGTATTTTATTCACTAATGCTGACTTCTTATTTACGTGCTTATTCCATTTGAATAAACAGCCAGCATGGTTGTAAACATAGGTTTTTCCAAATGATTTCGAACATTGTGGGACAAATGAAGTTTTAGTTTGGAACTTTGGATGACATTCTCCGGATTCTGAAATGTAGGGGAAGGTAGATACGATTTACAATTGTTTCTTTTCCAATGTTAATCAGAGACTGCCAATGCAACTCCCATGACCTAAAGTTCAATTTATTCGTAATACAGACGCCCATCGACTGTATTTGACCCCATCCCCACACAATTGCCCAATTCCCACTCCCAGTTCGAAACAAATGTGTTTGGGTTTCTGAAATAATAAGCCACACAGCAAAATAAACAATTAAAATTCTTTAATTTTTATTAGACGCAAAAATCATGTAAAGCAAAGAACAACAAATGTTAATACGTGCATTCGTGAATGTGTGTGTGTATGTGGGTGGGTGGGGCGTGTGTACTGTATGTACCTTTTTTGAACCACGCCTGCCTTGGGTTCCTTGTGTCTAAATGCCAAATTAATTTTGGAGGAACTGTAGTTGGGTATGTCAGAAGCTTTGTCAGTATTAATACAGTGGAGCCCACTTAATTGGATATCTCCTAATTGTATATCCCTGTTAATTGAATATAATTTTCAAACACAAAACCATTTACCATACATTCAGTACAAATTTGATCTGTTAATTGCATATGGGTTGTAGAGTAAACTCCTGTTAATTGTATATACATTTTTGTAATATGTTGAAAAAATTGCTGTGACACGCACCAAATTCCCCTTATTTATCAACCTTTTTGGCCGCATACATCCAATACAGACATTTATTCTATTATATCTTGTTTGACAGAGCTCTAAGAGCTCTGTCAAACAAGATATAATAGAATAAATGCTCAATTTATCTCCAGAACACAAGAAACTGACCAAATCCTGTTAACTGTATACTCCTGTTAATTGAATAATTTTCACTTGCAAAATGGATATTAAATTAAGAGGATTCTACTGTACTTTTAATCAATGGTTAACCAATAGGTTTATGAAAAAAATCTAGGTAACCGATCAACAGGTTAACCATTGTCAAATGAGGCAACCTGCTGGAAGGTTTATCAAAATCTTGCTATTTCGAGGCCTGCTAAAGATAATCTCATCTTGACATTATAAGGTGACAATAAGTAGACATCTTGATGCGATCTAAGTTCCGAGATGACCGATGAACTGAATGATTTAAAACAGGAAACCAAAGCAATGGGGATAGTTGGTGCATACTAGTAAGATCAGGGACAGTTCTTGAATGGTTGGTGTAAGAACAGTTGCTGCAATCGTACCACCCAAATTCCTGTACCACCTGTTTACTGTGTCGCTTCTAACACGCAGGACAACTGGAAGTTCAATATCTGAATTCGGATTTGTTTTATTTGGATTGCAACGACTAAGTATCTAAAAAAAAATGTCAAAATAATGACGCTTGTGTCCATGACAGGTACTTTTATTTTAGGATTGTGACTGGTGAAAATCACTGGTTTCCGACAAGTAGACAGGCATTATTTCAACCCCTACATTCAGCTACATAGTGGAAAACTTGGCACACACATTTTATTATTCAAAATGCTGCATTCAATTCTTATCTGATAGTCTTCTACACTCAAAATGTATCAAAATGTGACAGGCATTATTTCAACCCGTGCATTCAGCTACATGGTGGAAAACTTGGCACACACATTTTATTATTCAAAATGCTGCATTCAATTCTTATCTGACTGTCATCTACGCTCAAAATGTATCGAAATGGGATACAGAATGGGTCCTGAATTACTGCAGATCAATACAACATTGACATATGATGATAGATGTTAAAGGAAGTCCCAAACAGATTTGGCATTCCAGAAAATCAAGGGGGTGCAAAGCATTGCCTTCCTCAATTTGTTCTAGGCATGCAGTAGGTGTGCAGCAGTAATGCATTCCTCAAGAATGTCAGGCCTGTAATTACACACCCTTCCTTGAAGTTTGCCATGGAGAAATTCACTTAATTTCGAGGGCTGCCTCCTCTCATAATCTCCTCCTGCTGCCTGCCTCAAATGATGCATTCAGATTCACAGACTAGGCTTTTAGCCGAGACAAATTATTTGGCCTAGGCTATTTAGCTAAGAACTAAAATTTTACTCTGGGTAATATGATGCCCGGTGTCTGAAACTTTTGTGAGTTCATTGTTGTTTTTTGTTGACAAAAGCAATGTTTTTTAAAAAAGTCTGAATGTGCGCTGGAAGAAAATTTCGACACGCGAAACTTCAAAAAAAAAGTTTTCATCTGAACTTCGAGAAGAAAATTATAGAGTGTGAATGAAAGTATTAATTATTATTTGTAAAGGTTTGTCTACACTTCAAATTCATGATAAAATAATTAGGATAAATACCGGGCATCATGAAAAATTTATTCCGTTCCAACAGCGAGTCGAGTTGTCAATACAGGGTCACTGTCAGACATGTGCCGTAAAACCTATTGAAACACTGCTCAGGTTGATCTATTTTTAGAAAATTGAAGCAAAACTACTGTATTTGATCCACTTCGTTTTCACTTCTTTCTACTGTAAACGTTATGACTAGTGTGGTGAAACTAATTCAGAGAAGACACAAAAGACTTTTTGTGTCCAATAAATACATATAAAGTGGGAAAATAGTTTGCCAGTGGGTGCCAAATAGGGTGATTTTTTATGGACACAAGCGACCTGTTACTGGCCAAATTGCGACAGTCAAACAATCTAATCTTACAAAATAGCAAGCTTTATCTGAAGATTTCGGCTGCAGTATAATGAGTGTCAGATACATGTCCGTCAATAACAAAAAAACAAATTTGGAGAACTTATTTTATTTGAAATAAACGAAAATTTGAAAAGTGACCTGTTATACCCTGAATGACTGTACGTACAAAATTTGAAAGTTATAGTTTGGGTGATAACTCCACTCCATGGGTGATTTAGTTACAATCCACTTTTATATGCTAACAATAAACATTTATTTTCATCTTTAAAAATTCATTTTTTTTGTTCTCGGTTCTTCTCGGCAAGTAGTCTCACCGCCGACGAAACCAACGAATAGCCTTCTCTTTGGGGGGGTGTGGGGTTGATTTGAATGGGTACGGGACCACTCGCCCCCGGGACAACTCGCCCCCTGGGGGCGAGTTTGCCCGATTTTGGGGGCAAGTTGGCCCACATCGAAAATTATCGTTATTTATTTTTTTATTTGAATTAAATCGATTTATTTTATATTTCCTGTTACTTACAGTTTTCAGAATTAGTAATCCCAATTATATCCGATTTTCTTTTAATCATCAGCTTCACAGACTTAGTACATTCCAGCACAAATAAATTTTGAGCGGTTCATGACTTTGTAAGACAGATTTTAGCGCTCCCATTTCTACCTGCCTGCCAAATTTGTGACACATTTGATGCGCTATACAACAGAACACCACCAGAGTAAAAACTCAGACAACTGGCAGATTATGTTCAACAACAGTGGGTTGACTCAACCACCTTTGGAATCCAAGAGTGGAGCAACGGCAGCCTTTTTAAGGGGTCGTCCAACCTAACTTTGGTCAATTTGTTGACATTTTTCCCAATGCCTCAGAAACAGATAAGAGAAGTTAGGAAAGGCAAATTATATATCAAAATAATGAGTAAAGTGCATAGAAAAGGTACATATAATTTTTTCAGGAAAAAAGTGAATTTTATGATTTAGAAGAAGATTAATTTGCAAATGGCATAAGTAACGAACCGGTAAAACCACAAAATAATCGGTAATTCGAAAGCCTTGTCCTCAATATAATGATAACATTCTACAGACTCAGAGAAAGCATTTTTTTGACACACACTCTGGTGGGTTTTGACGTTTGAATGTAATAACACCAACACAAATTTTGTATGTTCCGGATGTGGCCATGTTTCAATGATGTTTTTCCGGTCATGTGATTACGATGTGGTTCTTGCAGAAATACTCAATTTGGGCAATTGTAAGAATGCAAGGACGTGATCATGCCCCTTATTTGTTCGAGACAATGTATGAGCGGATTTGCAAACAGGTGACAGCAAATACTTGAGCTGTTAATGTCATAACTGCAAAATATGGTTCGAAATTCCCTCTCGTGTTTACAGGCCGTCTGAACTTTTTTGTTGACAAAAAATCTGAATTATTGCGCACTAGACAACATGAACCACTTGTAAAAAAAATAACCGATTGTATAAAATCGGGATGATACACATAAAATAAGGCAATATTCTTAACAAAGTAAGCAGAATGCTTCAGAAATCACTTTTTCACAAAGTATATTCCAAGTGACCTGGAACTATATTGAGCGTGTTAATTTCCCCCTGTCGCTGCGAAGTTATTTACTTCCTAGTAACCATGGAATTTGAAGGCGGGTATGTTTGATGTCTGCAAAGGACCGATTGAAGATGGGTTGAAAATGATGCATTCGTGCTTTTAAATAAGGTGCGTTTGGACGATGCTGAGAATTTAGTTTTTTCTTGCAACCAACCATAGTAATACAAGCGTTGATCAGTGTCTTTTATGATCGCTTTACACTGACAAATGTGACAAATCTCCTTCACCGGAAACCATCCCCCAATTTGCATATCACAATAAACATAACCGCTGTCACAGAGTGTCAGCGTGGCCGTGTGGTCAAAACCCAAACGAATTATCGAATGCACGGTCAATATTAGCTGCAATTGGCTTTTAAACAAACGAAATATTCGCAATTTCTTCATTATTCATGCTGAGTTACTTTTTAACCAAACCACATGCCTTCAGTTTCGTTTGTCGGCATCAAACTGATATTGTTTGTGGTAATTAAACAGTACGAGAAGGCGAAGGAAGCCAAATATTTTCCATCATCTATTAATTAATTCAAATTGATAATTTCTTTTATTTTACTGAAATTATGAACTGATAAGGTGGGTGTGTTGCGATTATTATGCCCCAGACCTGGAAGTTGGAAAATCAAAAGTGCATCTAGGGCCGTGCAGTGCCAGTGGTGACCTCTGTCCTCTTACCCATTCATCATTACATGTACCAACATTCTCCCTTGTATCTCAACCATTGCTACTCCAATGTGAAGGATATTTGGTGTTGTGATCGAGCATCATGGGGAAAGAATGCCTGTGTAGCTGCTGTAGCAAGTGTTTCTTCCCACATTTTTTCAGAGTTCTGGTACTTCTTCACTCTTTTGAGTTAGAAAATTTTGTTTATAACTAGTTGATTTGTTACAATTTGTTGCAAAGTGCCTGCTAATACCTTCAATTGTATTGCTACAGAATTTTCTTATGAAGATTTTGTTCCTATTACTTATCAAGCAACAACCTAATGAATATTCTGTATAAAGCCACCAATCTGATGTTTGACACTTTTATCGGAGCTGTTTTGAAGGCTTATGGAACTCAAAATGTTGATTATGGCAGGACTTTTCTATTCACCCATTAATCGATAAATTAAGTGTTATAGTTGGAAGTAAGAAGCATGAAAGGTCCAGAACTAAAACTCTAAAAAGAATGTTTTGCAATGTAACATGATTTTTGCAGATACACTTATTTGGAGGGTTACCTGTCTCATAGTGTTTGGAACAGTGTGGCCAGGATCTTCAAAAAGAAAAAAGAGTTAAACTTTGAGAAAAAAGGCATATGTCTTGAGAACCGGAGGTAGAGTCATACAAGGAAGAGAGCCCCCCCCCCCCCCCCACAGGAAATTTTTTGTGTCAAATGGAGCTCACTTGTCATCTTTTGGTGATTGCTTTGTGTACTGCGTTCTTGAAAAAAATATGTGAGACCCTCTGGATGTGCCCTTCTGATCTCAGTATGTCAATAAGCCTCCTTGGGGAAAGTACATGCAATAATGGTTATGTAAGGTTGATTTGATGTGTTTTGAATAACAATGTACTTTTAAGTACATTAGATGGTGTATTGCAGTGACAGGTTACAGTTACCCTTATTTCTTCTCCAACAGATATCATGAGTGTATTGGTGTCCAAGAGTTAAACAAAGCTAATATACTTATTGATAAACCAGCCAAATTTAACAATTTAATCACTATCAAATTGATGCATGGGATAAAAGGGGTTACAGTGCAAGGGGGTTGTAAATATATTTATTCAACTACAATGTATGACTTTGCAGTGCATTCTACATAGAATATCATATTTTCTTTTCAAACCATTACAGTAACACATACATCTTGATATTGGGAGACACTCTTTTGCCCTTCCATACTTCTTCTGCTGGACTCCTTCAAGTTGACCTTTGTTGAACTCCCCAAATCAAAACATAAACAAAAGAAAATGTCTGCCTTCAATCAGTGAGCACTCCACTTATAACATTTGGTCTCAATCTTTATTACTTTCATGAATTAGGAAAAGATTTCTTGGAGTATGTACTTAAATGTTTATAGAATACAGCTGTTATTTTATTTTGAGGTATTTTATTGTAAAAATTTTGTTCTCTTACTTATGCCACAGCAGACTTTCAGGTGGTGCTATTTACACATGGCAGCAGTTCCATGGCAAATTTCAGTTTCCACATGTTCTATGTTTCATTCCAAGCATTTTGGTATATAATTTATTGGGGTTATTCATTTTGGGCCTTTTTTAGACTTGAAAGAAAATTACATGAAATTTGACCAAAGTTAGGTTGGACGTCCCCTTAAGGAAATGTCCATCTGTTTATGTAAAGAAGTAGACTTATTATACTTTTGTAAATAAATATTATATAAATATTATATGTTTGATAAAAATTCATTATTTATGTTACGTAAAAATTGAGAGGTAAAACAATTATATTATCGTTAAGAACAGAGATTTTTTAAAAATAAACAAAATTATTTTTGAAATCGCACATTGTTACTCGTTTCTCAACACCCATCATGACCAAGCCTCGTTATTCCATCTGGGGGCGAGGTGGCCCACCAGCAAGGGGCGAGTTGGCCCAGGGGCGAGTGGTCCCGTTCCCATTTGAATACTGTGTAAACCGCGGGGTGGGGAGTACCCCTCAGAAGCTACGCTCATGTCAGGCGTGTCGTTTCAAATTCACTGGGTACTCTATTTTCATATTTCCCCAAACTGCTGGTGCAATGTACAATCTATCAACACTGGGTTCAACTCGACAGAACTGCCATCAGAAAAAAAACGCGCGAAAATTTCGACTGTCCAGTTCTGTAAAATAAAAATATAAAGGAGCAGAAATTTTATTTTAAGCATAAACTTAGTCGCGTTAAATTACCAACAAATATATGTATGTGTCCCTAGTACGCCACCATTGGGAATAAACCAAAATATTGATTTCGAAGTCTCTTTGGTCTCTCTTTCTTGAAACGCCATGCTTGTTTATCACTTTTCAATTGAGTTATCGGTCTTGGTGGTCACGGGACACTTTCTCCCTCACTCAAATCCTGGCGGAATCGTCCCTCCATTTTCAGAAATACATTCAAATAATCCGTGTTTGCACAGCTCTTCAAAACCACAATCTTAATATTCGAATGAAAAGCAAAACCCCAGTCTTAATGTTTTAATGAAAAGGAGGGTGGGGATAATTATTACTAAATCAAAGTGGGATTTTAGATTTCTCCGAAAAGTGATAACTTTTAAAGAACGAAGTGCCAGAAGCACTGAAACTTTAGAACCAAATTCGCTCATGGAATAATTGAAATATATTGGGGTTGTGGTCCATGAGCTGGAAATTTGGTAGTGCTTTGTATTTTTTAAAGAATGGGCAACTTTTGTAAAAGAAATTCGTTATAACTGACGGCGAAAACAGAAGGGGTGTTGGATGTAGCTCGGTGGTGGGCCGGGTGGCCTTCACTTTTTCAGATAATTTTTTTTTCGCCTCAAAAGCAGAGCGTTATTATGACCCAATCATTGGAATTGCAACGAGCTAGCCGGATAGGTTCTGGCGAGGCCTAAAAGGGTTATGTTTTAGGGAAAAAGGAAACACGTGAATCGTGTGGGTGCAGGTCGTATCGGCACAGAGTCGTTTCGGCACCAGTGTTCAGGTCGTTTCGGCACCTGGGAAAAGTCGTTTCGGCACCTGGAGTAGGTCGCTTCGGCACCTGCAGTAAGTCGTTTCGGCATGTACTTTAGTTGTTTAATAGCGTATTTTCAGTATATTGTGAATATTTTACACTGTTTTTTTTGTTTGAAGTAGTTTGGAACTGTATTGAATGATATTAAATTTTTAATTAAGTTCAAAGAGAAATGATTTCTTTGTGTTTTGTATGGCTTTGTTTTCAAAGGGATCAGAGCTGTGGCCCCATTTTGATTGATCCGATGTAGTTGTTTCTGCAGTGATTAAACATAACATGGTGACCTGATGTAGCTGTTTCTGCAGTGATTAAACATAACAGGGTGTGAGCAACAGAAATAACTTGACAGAAAGAATTCGGCCCCTTGAATTTTTGTTGTTAGAAGAGAGAATTTTCCTATAAACCTGGCTCTGGGACAAGAAAACGGCGTTCAGTCAAAATGAAATAGGAACCGCGCCATTACTCGACGTAGAAAAAGCGTTCGACTCTGTCTGGCACAATGGCATGAGATACAAAGTACCTAAAATGGGGCTACCTACCAAAATTCTAAGGATCATGTCATCATTTTTATCTGATCGAAAAAATCAAAGTGAGGGTCAACTGCGAAGTGTCAGACGAGGTAAAACTCGAAGCGGGCACTCCACAGGGTTCGGTCCTCAGCCCGCTTCTATTTATAATATATGTGAATGACGTTGACAAAGTAGGGAAGAACCATGTTGAACTATCTCAATTCTCAGACGACAAAGGAATGTGGACGGCCAGTAAGTCTAGAAACATAATACAAAACCGCCTGCAGGATACCACCCGCGACCTGCAAGACTGGTGCGCTCTGTGGCGCATCAAGCTAAATGCCAAGAAAACACAAAGAATCACATTCTATAAAAAGCAAAGGAAAAAAACTGTCCCTAATATTGAGCTTAAGCTTTACGACCACAAACTTGAAGCTAGTAATGAGGCAAAGTTTCTGGGATTCACCCTGGATAGCAGTCTCAATCTAAACAATCACGCAGGCCTGGCATTCTGAAAAATGCAGGAGTGCAAAAAATCGCTCTCCTCAATCAGCTTAGGAGAGCAATTAGCTTTACACGGCATTTTAAGTATCCAGTTGAACGAACTCATTGAAACTGAAATCAACAGACTACATCAGTGATTTTATTAACTTTACTAAGGTAAAGCGAAATCTCTTAGACATCTAGATGTCTCACTCAACAACCGAACACACACTTGACAAGACCTGTGTGTGTACCCAGACCTGTTGTCCAAGAAAGTCATACGCCTACCACTACCACCTTCAACCCCCAAGGGGGGGGGGGGGGGGTGAAGGTGGTAGTGGTAGGCGTATGACTTTCTTGGACAACAGGTCTGCTTGAATCTACAGTCACATCCTGGTGTAAGTGCTTCAAGTGACAGGATAGTAGTAATGGTAGTATATTATAGTGTCAATATTCCTTGAATAATTACCCCTCAAACTGTGATGTCAGTTGTTGAACTTGAAACTGACAGAAAAAAAAATATTGCTGTGACCCATTTTGCTTCAAATGATTGCAACTGTGTTTGGGTATGGTTGCAGCCATTACCTTTTACCACTAAACCACTTTCAAAATGAAATTACGTGATGTTATGTGACTTCGAAGTTAAATTGCATTTTTGCTTTACAACAAAAATTTAATGTGAGCATAATACATGTAATCTCAATCATCCCAGACCAAAATATTTAGGAGGGCAATTTTTCGCTCTCCTTAATTCTTTCAGGAGGGCAGTAAGGAGAGCTAAAAAATCGCTCTCCTGAAATTGCCAAGCCTGATCACGTAAACTCAGTCACTGTCAAAGCCACTAAACGCATCAATTTCTTGAAAATGATTAGAGGTAAAAATTAGGGAGCCAATAAAAAAGTTCTCCTCAAGCTTTACAAATCATATATACGCCCAGTACTAGAGTATGGGGCCATAATAACGAGTGACCTGAATAAAACCAACATTGAAAAACTACAACGGCTTCAAAATTATGCCCTGCGTGTGGCACTATGCAAACCCAAATGGACATCGATAAGAGAAGTTCACGAGCTAGCTGTTATGTTTTTTAACCCAACAATGATAATATCCCTAGGTGCCGAAACGACTTGCGCTGGTGCCGAAACGACTTGGAGCCGACGCGGCTCGGTGCCGAAACGACCTGGCCAGGTGCCGAAACGACTTGCCCCGGTGCCGAAACGACTTGGTGCCGAAACGATCTGGTGCCGAAACGACCAGGATTCAATCGTGTCACCCACCCACCCCCAGAAAACAGCGGGCACCCTTGTTTGTCAGAGTGTCACAGTGGGGACATATACGGAACAGGAAGGCCCAATTTGTTTGCAGAAAGTTCCAAATGTGTCTCATTAACTGTTGTCAGGTATCTCATCCCATTTCAACACCGTGACACAATCACTTACAAGTACATTTTAATCTAGCTTCTCTTTTTTTCCAATCCCCAAAAATTAACCTGTACATCTTACTATTTCACTTTTCTCTAGCTTCGACAATTTTAAGTTCATATCTCTCCCCGGTGCGACTTTCTTTCCTTGGTTCATCCTTCTCCCAGACCAGTGACCTATGTAGAGGCAATTAAGTTGGTCACCAATAACTTCCCCACGACTCGTAAATCCTGTCCTGTTTTGTCTCTGGAACTGTTTACCCCATTGCATGAAGTTATATCTCAAATTTCGTACATATTTAATACAAATAGAATTGGCAAAATGATTCCATCCTGCTAGAGGTCTATCGCCTTAGGAACCTTTTATTATTACAAAGCACAGACAAAATGTATAACCCCGGGGCTAAAAATAATAATAATAATAAAACAACAAACGCACGAACCGCCAAGCTCATGATCTCAAGCTTCGCCAACATGACCCATCAATACATGGTCATATACACATATGTAGGCTTTGTGGGTTTTTTTTTTTTTAAAT
The DNA here is from genome assembly GCA_031216915.1 of Pictodentalium vernedei. Taxonomy (NCBI): domain Eukaryota; kingdom Metazoa; phylum Mollusca; class Scaphopoda; order Dentaliida; family Dentaliidae; genus Pictodentalium; species Pictodentalium vernedei. The sequence continues at coordinate 427,148,970 of CM062292.1, forward strand.
CTAGAAATGCCATCAACGCCAAAGGGCGTCGCCAACCTTGTATTGAGAGGTGTGAAACCCCAATAATTTTTCCAGTCAGAACATTTCGTCAGGATTAGAGTGTAGGTTCTGAATCTTACTTGCTATTATGCATGTACCTTCTTTACTTGAATCTATATCACGCACACATTTAGTTGGGGTGTAAATGGAGGTCCGATCGAAGTATTGACCAATTCGGGCAAGTTGGGGGCACAGCGCATGACCAATTTGGAGTACAGACACAGTGCATGTTAATTAAATAGTAGATTCCGTCACGACTGCTACAAAAATACTACTTACAATTCCTATTAAAATAAATCCCCAAGAAGTCTTGACCTTTTAACTATAATACCGACTGACTTATATTCCAACACTATATCAGGAGCCATCGAGGCATGCCTTTAACGAAGTCATGCCCTGATGATTTGGATGGAATATTTGATTAGTTAGTGAACTGATTCATCACAGTTGTGACAAATCATGTTTACACCCCACCAATAGGTCATCTTCGCGACAGTCCCACCAATGGCATTTCCTCTTGTGGGAAGGGATGACCAACTCTTCATTTTATGGGGGTCGTACTAAATACAGCAAGTCCCTAATAAGTCGCTAAGTCCCTAAGTCCCCTCATGTACTAATTACAGCAAGTCCCTTTAAAACACATCATTTATTATGTAAAACACTCACAAAATTTAACCTCAGACATGAATTTGCAAAGGACTGTCAAATGGAAACATTCTTTACACCCTGAGTTTTTAGTCTCCTAGGGTCATAACCAGTTTGAAATACTCGATAGAATGCGGGGCTGGGTACTGAAGTGATGTCATATGAATACTTTCCGTGGGTAAACGCGCATTTTACTTGTCAGGGCTTTTGGTTGTGGTTGATTGAGCGAACGATACTTCGTCTTGAGTGAATTATCCTAGTGGTGTAGGTCAGTTATCAACTTCAATCACTGTCTGTAATAGGGATGCCCGAGCCATTTTGGGTAAGGGGAAGCAAGCTGATATATGCAAGGCCATTTGGTGGAGTTTCGGAGGTAACTACTAGTCTTAATTAGGACCCTCCGGCCGTTGCTCCCTCCACCCACTTGCTTGAAGGGGAGTGGGAGGAGAACAACCAGAGGGTCCTAGGTAGGACTATAGATCCCCCATGCTGAGGAAGGTTTGCAAAACTTAGTGCTCTAAGAGAGAATCTGAGGCATTTGTAGTGTGTGTAGCCTATATATAAGAAACCATTTTGGGACTCTATGTTGTGTGAAAGTTGCATTGGGTCAATGTTTTATTTTATTTTACTTTATTTTTTTTTTTTTTTGGGGGGGGGGGGGTAGAGTGGCAGCGAAAGTTTTAGGTTATCTCCCTGAACAAACGCCACTGATCAGTATTCCTGAACTCAACAACAGGAGCATCCGTGCTCTAACACCGCCCCGCTACACGGCTCCACCAGCCTTGCTCCAGCTCGCCGCAAGTGGACAGGTTGTTCACGGTGATGGTGGATTTACCCAAGAACTCATTAATTTCGACAACTTACACTAGTGTCCCAATTAAGCCAATTATTTCCCAAACTTGTTCTAGTAAAACGGTTAAATTTGTCCAGAAGTATTTTATCTTCAACACGTTCTGTTTGTTATTGAATCTGTTTTCCATAAATGCGTCTTCGGATTTTTATCGAGAAGGTTCTATCCAGTTCAGTTCAGTTCAGTTCAGTTGTGGGAAGTTGGGAGCATTATTGGTCGAAAACAATAACATTTCACCGGCAACTGATTTGTCGGGGTTCAACGAACTTGAACGAAGCCCTCAAAAACAAGAATAACTTGCATCACGGCGAGGCTAACACCGCTGCAGCTACCACAGTCTCCCCCACCCCGAGGCCATTGGAAGATATACGCTAAAGTTGCCAGCCGATCGAACGCGTCTCCCAACTTCTAAGCAGACCTGGAAATGTCAGAAGAAGGACATGTTTCTCCCCAAGCACACAAAACCGTCACCAGAAACAATCTAATCTCTCGTTTTAATAACAAAGGTTAACCTAATAACCGACCCGGCAGAAGTTCTATATGGGACCGTTTTACGTATCCGACCACAGGCGGCCAGGCTTCGAAATTTGAAAGGCTATTGCCCAGACCGCAAATAAAAACGTTAATTTATCCCCAAGGGCAAAGGCAGTGATGTGGTCGAACACACTGCTGTCATATAAAATACTTTCCCATAGACGTACTGAAGGAAACATGCGACTGGCTTGGCATTGGAAACATAGTTTCTACCGACTTCTCATCATTATATTATGTACTGGTGGAACACAAAACGAATGAGCTGATGGATATTCACTATGTTTACATCTAATATTGATGGGTTTTTTTTTAAAAAAAACGAAGAAAAAAAAAACATTTCAGCTGACTGAATGAAAGAATTGTACATGCAGACATATTTTATGTTCATGACTGCGAACGGGGAAAATCTCTTTTTCTGAGATTTCAGTTGTTCAGTTTTTGAGCAACTAATTCAACGGATGTGAACATTCAAGTTAGACTCAACTTGACAACGTCAAGTATGAGCTATTGGGATGTGTTGTTCGAACATCCATCCATCCACAATTCATTTAGCACACTCTACAGACCACAGATCAGTTCCAAATTTCATATATGACTTTGGGGCAATACCTAGATGGGGGCTATCGATTTGTTTTCGAATTTAGTTAAAAAAAACAAAAACATGTCCACCAGTAGTCATCTTGGGAGCGCGGTGGCTCAGTGGTAGACTGTTGAATTTCTATGCTAGAGGTCCCGAGTTCGATTCCCGACCGGGACGACCCGCGTTGAGTTGATTTTATCCCGTTTGTCTATACGGAGGCACTATAACGCCGTGTACTAAGACGTACTGCAGGTTGATGGTGCACATGTCTTCAACCGCTGCAACCCTGCTTAAGCACAACTTAAACAGAGTTAGAACATTGGGGAACTGACAGTTGCTCGTCGATGTTCGGTGGTTCTTTCCGGGTACTCCGGCTTCCTCCACCCACAAAACTGTCTTGATCACTATTAGCCATTCTGCATAAGTGTGTGACCTTAAACACCAATATATAAATAATAGTAGCCATCTCGGATATAAATTATCCAACCATTCCTTTAGCACACCCTACACCCGATCTGTCAAAAATTTCATATGTAGCTTTGGGGCAAAGTCTAGATGGGAGCTGTCGTCTTTTCCGAATTTCGTTAAAAAAATATGGCCAGAATTGGCCACCAGCGGCCATCTTAGGTTAGGCTTATAAATTGTCAACAATTCCATTAGAGGACCCAACAGGCCGCTCCTCCCACCTGATCGTTTTCAGATTTCATTTGTAGTTTTGGTGTGATGTCTTTTCTGTAGAAACTTGATTGAGCGACATAGCATTACAGGATCTTTCTATTTAGTTCAGTCCCTTCTTGGACAAGTTGAGCTGCAGTGTCGCTGACACTTCCATATATAAGAAAGTAGGCATTTAGAGCATGGTTTCAAGTGCATCAGTGGCCACAGTTTATCTTGTTTTATTCCAAATCAGGCATGCAGATTTCATGGCAGCAATCATTTCATTTTATACCAACCGACTCACGATTGTTTGCTGATGACTTGTCAAGATTTAAACCTAAAATTGGAAGCTCTTATTTGAAGTGTCTCAAAGGAAAAGACTGAGAAACCGACTGAGTGCAGACACATAGGGGGGGGGGGGGGGGGGGACAAGCAGGTAATTCTCGGCCTTGTTGCTTCCTCCCGTCAGTCAGTATTATCCCCTGGCTTCTGGTTGTTCTGGAGTCAGTGGTCACCACACTGCAAGGGGCCTTACTAGCAGTGATGCTTGTGAAATATCAGCCATTGCTTTGTCGGTCTTCCGGGTGGAATCAATCGGATTAGCTGTTGGTGTTAGTCTCTCACATTCAGACCACCCCTACACCAATCGAACCAAGTGACCGACGCTTTTACCAACTTGGACTTCCAAGTTGAAGTTAAAGGCCATGAAGAATGCTTTTTCATGAGGGCAGAGGCTTTCCTGCCACTGTTATGGTATGGTATCTCAGATTCCGAATGTTTCGCCTATTTTCCAGAGTGGCACTAAGCTGGATGTGTACTGTTCCACCTCTGGACTTGGCAAGTCCAATCTTTCTGTCGTGCTTACATTTGTTCTAGAACCTGTGCTTGTTCTTTCCAGAGAGATACTAAACTTGCTTTCTTGGCGACCACTTGCTGCTTTGAGGCATTCCTTATACGTGAGGTTTTAGAGACGTGAAGATTTTTTTCCATATTCTTCCCAAGGTTCTGTTGAATCTGTCTCATAATCATGTCTGCAACACTATGAATATGAAGTTGCACCGTTTGCACGTAGAATTGGGGCATTAGGTGTCCCCTTTGCGAGAGAGGAATGTGCTGCTCTTCTGTTTGCCTCCTGGGTCAGACCTCACCGAAGACCAGGGTGTCCATTCCAATTCCTGTTCCATCGGGCATGATCTGCCAGGAGGGTCGTCTCTAACTTGTCAAAGGGGTGATGAAGGTCGTCACGCAGAATATCCCCCCCCCCCCCCCATGTTCTTGGTGCCAAAGAAGAAAAGTCACTCTCCAGCTATCATTGATTTGAGCACATGGACGAGTTTATTAAGTAGTCTCATGTCACTAGTGACTGTTGGAAATGGCATGCGATCACACTCGTGTGTCAACATACTCGTAAAATAATTCCTTGGTGCGTGTGGAAATAAAAGAATGTGCACAAGAATTTATGAGGTTTGGAAATAATAACATCGCCAAATATTTCTCACTCATGAAACTGAAAATGCTAGTGCAGTTTTTCACACCCCTGCATTTCTTTCCAGATCTCACCGTTTCAGCGTGGAAACATTCGGGTCTGTCCTCTATGCCATTCAAATGGGGGGATTTTGCTGCCAATAGAGACCCGCAGAAGGATTATTCCCATGTGCTGATACTCCATGTCTCTGAAATAACCTCAGGTTCTCTTTAAAAGTCAGTCTACCAGTTTAAAGCCCTTCCTTATGACTTGAACCTGCACCGCCCCTCCCCATGTACCAGGACTTGGCTCTAATCGAACATGGTCATTGGTTATATCTTTGGTTTATCTGATGGCAGTCTCATGAGGCATTCCACACCGTCATTCTGTAACAGGATGTCTTAAACCTTCTGACCTTACTGACATCGTGTTGTGAGCTCCTTTTTAGTCATTCATGCACAAGGGAATGGACATTCGAACACGCCTAAACTGGGTACAAGTATTGATTGATACAAGGGCTTTGATTCTGGCCATGTTTTTCTTGACTCCAGCAGGATCCAGATTGGCATCGTCTCAGGATTTTGTGCCTTTGTGGTTTAGTTCTAATTCTTCAGCGTTGTCTTGTCAGATCATACCATCATACACATCAACCAACAGAGGTCATTGGGTCACCTTTTTGAATTTCAGCTGTTTATCATGTTTTGCTTCTATCCGACATCTCAGCAGTGGTTTTGGAATCAAGGTGGAATTCCTTTGCTTACAATGTATGAGTTGGAGAGGGAGCTTATCTTATTAGCTCTTGAGATATTTCTAAGTTATGGTTTTGCCACAGTTTAGGTTGTTTAAACATCCTGACTGAACCCCGTCCCACAGAGAAGGGGTCATCTCCCCCAAACAATGTTTCAGTCCATTTGCAATATCTGGAGTCATCCCCAGATCAATCTTTTTGGCTCAGTGGCATTACGTTGTGACATTCTTTCTCTAGAAATCTTCTTCAAATCTACCCATCAGAATCGTTTGATATTTGACATGCAGTATCCTTAGGAGGTTCAACTTAAAGTTGATTCAAATTACCCTCGAGTCATTTGTGGGCTCCTTCTCAGAACTCGAGCTTTAACTTTGTGCAATATCAGGAATATTCTTTAATGAAAGTGTCAATAACACTGTAGCTCAACTTGACAATGTATTGTGTTTGATGAAAAGGATAATGTTCAATGTTTATGAAATACGACAAGAATTTTGATAATTGAGAATATGTTAATTTCTATTCCCTGTATGCTATGTTTGTTTTCAATAAAAATAATTTGAAGAGTAGTCTGTACTAAAGAACTGAGGGATGGGTTAATGTGGCCCTCACAGTTAAAGAATGTCAACCAAGTTACAGTGAAATTATAACAAAACGAGTCATCCTATCAAGTTGCATTGAAATCCCTTCATAAATACGACCTGTAGACTGTGCTAAAGGTATCCAGGCTTCGGGGCCCCTGTAGGTTTCACAGTTGACAGTTCGCGACCAAAAGGGGATGTTCTCATCTAGGCATTATGGAGTCATCCTACTAAGGTACAATGACATCCCTCCATAAATACGATTTGTAGACTGTGCTAAAGGTTTTTGGTTTCTGGGCTCGGGCTGCCATCACGGTTGACAGATGCCTTCACATTAAATACGACCTGTAGACTGTGCTAAAAGTTTTTGGGTTTCGGGCTTGAGCAGCCATCACTATTGACAGATCATGACCAAAAGGGGACCTTCTCATATAGACAATATACAGAGTCATCCTACCAAGTTACAATGAAACCCCTTCATAAATACGACCTGTAGACTGTGCAAAAGTTTTCGGATTTTGGGCTCGGACAGCCATCACGGTTGACCGATCGTCACCAAAAGGGAACATTCTCATCTACACATGACCTCAAACCAGCATATGAAACGTCGTGACGATCGGACAAGAACTACGGGGTGCAGCAGCCTGTGCTAAAAAATATATATAAACAGACTCACAGACTTCCGCACACGTGATGGCAATAGCTTATCTTAACTTTGTCCTGTTAAGCTAAAATTCTTCTTCTTCAGCTCTGCCAGTCAGAATCTTTTAGTGTTTGGTATACATCATTGTTATGAGGGTCAGATTCAGGACTGTTCAAACCAAGTCCATGTTAATATTTGGGCTTCCTTTGGAAGCCCAAATTTTAACTAAGTTCAATATGGGGGTTAATTTTTAAAAATCTTCTTCAGATCCACCAGGCAGAATGTTTTCATATTTGGTGTACATCATCTCTGGAGGGGTGGGGGTGGAGGTCAAATTCAAGTTTGTTCAAATCGGTCCCTAGGTATATAGTTGGGCTCGCTATGGTAGCCCAAATTTTAACTTCATGCAGTATGAGGAAATATCTTTAACAATATTCTTCTTCAGATCCACCAGTCAGAATTCTTTCATATTTGGTATACAACATCTCTAGGGGGTCAGATTCAAGTTTGTTCAATTGGAGTGCTTGGGTTAATATTTGGGCTCCATATGGGAACCTGGAATTTAACTTAGTACAATATGAGGGAATTTCTTCAAAAATATTCTTCAGATTCACCTGTCAGAATCCTTTAATATTTGGTTTAAGGGGGTGGGGGGCTCAGATTCAAGTTTAAAGTTTGTTCAAATTGGGTCCGTGAGTTAATATTTGGGCTCACTATGGTAGCCCAAATTTAAACTTAGTGCAACATGAAGAAATTTCTTTAAATTGTTTTCTCCAGATCCACCAGTCAGAATGCTTTCATATTTGGTATACAACATCTCTAGGGAGGTCAGATTCATCTTTGTTCAAATCGAGAGCCTGGGTTAATATTTGGGCTCCCTCTGAGAGCTGGAATTGGCCATGTAGCTGAAGAATTAGAATTTTGTATTCAGTACCCTCTAGAGGTGTGTAACTAAGATTAATCCATGTAGGTTGTATCAAGGGGCTTCATAGGGGAGCTCCACATTTTACATTATGATCAACTGAAGAAAAGACATGATGCTCAGACTATTTGATCACCCCTGAAGGGCTCAAGGATTGACAATGTATCCTATGGAGATGGATTGCTTAATGTAGACTCATTCTTGGACTCTGTTTATATTGTGTTCTGTTCAAGGTGAGTGCTTCAGGCCCCCTGGGGCCTTTGTTTTTTTTTCATTCTGGATTATTTGTCCTTAAGCCATTGTTTGAAAAGACGTTTTATGAATTAGAAAGACATGAAATTAAATTTTCTTTATTTCAGTTTCAAGATTGGATGAGTTGTATATTGATTCCATGATGGAGGATAACATAACCTTGTGGACATTTGGACTTAAAATGGAATAATGATAAACTGCAGCCCAAGCGGAAAACAATTGTCATGCAGAAAAGGCTTTGGGTACAAGTTTGTAACATGGGTGTATATTCAGTCGCAGATATTTGGTCATTTCTGATATTTCTATATATAATGAGTTCCAGCATTTTTTCCCCATATCTCTTGAGTGCAACAAGGAGCCATCTGCAGTGCTTTTGCATTGGAGATGGTGTCTTGTTGCAGTCTAGGGACAATATAACAAACAATACTGACAAAGGTGATGTTGTACTCAGCCACCCAAATGGTGGACATCAACCTAGACATTTACTTATTAGACAAGTTGAAATTTTAGGATTGAACAAGTAAATGTGAAGTGTAGTCTGGTCAAGCTCTTTGTCCATGATCTGCACATTTGTTTGTTTGAACCAAAAATTTTCACTTGTCTAGTAAGTGTACAGGTAGATTCACCATTTGGGTGGCTGGGTATCACATCACTTCATTCTTCGAAAGAACTAAAATGACAAAAATGGATTGCTACACAGAGCCCAACATTACTGAGGTTTGGAAAAGCCCACTTGCCCACTAACTGGCCCACTAACTTACTAAATTGCTGACTTACTGATTCTGTCTCACCTGACTGAGGACCTGGGGACAGCTGACTGAGGCACAAGAAATTTGAGATTACCCAGCATGTCTGATGCTTCACCCCAAGAGCTATGGCACTGTTAAGAGTCCATGATGTTTGGGGAGGTTTTCTTACAGTTCATAATTTTTTTTTTTTTTTTTCTTTGGCTGCCCCTGCACTCTGGAAATGCATTTTTTATGATGGGTGTCTTTGCACTAACAGGGATTTTCCTGTTGGTGCAAAGATTCCTGTCATTTAAAAAAATGCTTTTCCAGAGTGCAGGGGCAGATTAGAAAACCTCCTCAAACCGTTTTCCTTGTGTGTAGCAGCAGTGCCATAGCTCTTGGACTAAATTGTCTTCAGGCATGCTGAGTCATCTTGTGTGGACTGTGTCTCAGTCAGTTGTCACCAGGTTTTCTCACTTGGGTGGGATAGTCTGAGTAAGTCAGCTTCTTTTCTTTCCGAAGCCCCACCCGGATTTTTTTTTATTGGGTGGGGCCACGAAAACAAAAAACGAAAAGAGAAAAAAAAAAAAAAAAAAAAAATAATAATATTCTCTTTGTGTAATATCTTTATAATATGATGTTCTTATATACATTTAATATGTTCTTGTTATAAAATACTATTCATTGATATACTTATATATATCTTAATACACTTATGTATCTTTATATACTTATAAATACATACTTATATAGATCTTTATACACTTGTATATACTTCTCTGTATGTGTACTTATATATAATAATATTCTTAATAAATACTTGAAATATCTTCAATAGTTCTTTATTTCACTTAAAAATCTCACCATGTTATGGGAAAGAGAAACAACATACTCAAGGATTTGTGAGCACAAATATTTTATTCAAGATACTTCCAATTGACTGATGTACAAAAATTATACATATATATACATGGTTTTGCTCTATATTCTATGCCTTTTGCAATGACAATATCTGTTATCACTTTAAAAGACTTCTGCATACATTGGAGTTCATAGGAATCAACATTGACCTGCCCAAGGTTAACACACTGTTCTGCCCTGGGGTGGCACTTGGGTGTTATGGAAGGGGGTGGGGGGGCTGACTGAGCACACCTTTGCTCTATTGTGTTAACATGAACTTAGGGTGGGGCATGTCAGAGGGAGGGTGGGGGTTCAGGTCTGGGCAGGGGGCATGTTGGCTCGGTTGGTAGAGATGCAGGCTGCAACCCGAGAGGTCCTCGGTTCGAATCCCACCTGCGGCAATCACGTTGTATCCTTGGGAAAGACACTTCACCCCATTGCCCACGTGGGTGCACAGTGGCGTTGTGTACTAAGGCGTACTGCACGTCGATGGTGCATCTGTCTTCAACCAATGCTAACCCTGCTTGTGTGGAGTTGGTATGTTGGGGAGCTGACAGTTGCTCGCCATTGCTCGGTGGTTCTCTCCGGGTACTCTGCCTTCCACCACCCGTAAAACTGTCATGGTCATGATTAGCCATTGTGCAGAAATATGTGACCTTAAAAACACCAATAAATAAATAAATATTCAGGTCTGGGCATGCCAGTTGGGGGGAGGGGGTGTGGCTACAATTGCCAAATGTTTACACATGGTTTCCCCTACTAACGAAGAAACTAATTCAAGGACTCTCAAGGATATTTACGGGCTTTCAGATGAATGTTACAGGTACTATCAGTGGAGGAGAAAGAGATATACTTCCTGCTTACAACCTCTCTCCAAAAGTAGATACACATTCTCCAGTACACGTAAGTCAAGCATATGTTTCGATGCAATGATACAAATATGGATGTCATTGGAACCAGCTCAGAGAGCTGCTTCCAATGCCATTCATATTTGTATCATTGCGTAAAAAATGTGTTTGGCTTACTGGAGAATGTTTAGCCTACAGATTAATTCAAGCACATTCAACGACCTTTGGGGTTTATGGGTGATTTTCAAGGATTTTCAAGGCCTTGTTAAGCAAGTTTGCAATTCAAGGACTTTCAAGGACCCGCGGCTACCCTGTTACACAAGTTCTGCATCTCAAAGGTTGGGGTGGGGGGCAGAGTAGGGGTTTGGGGTTTAATTAGGACTAGGGATATTTCTTTCGCGGACTAAGTTGACAATTTTCTGAGCGATCTGCAAGTAAGGAAGCTAGGAGGAAAAACAACCCTCATATCAGCAATACCGGTTGGGGATAAGAGTTGCAACACCATCACTTTTCTTCATGAAGTTCAGGGAGGACAATAGTGCATGTATGTAGTATGTATGGCCATGTGTTATGTGAGATGAAGTGTATGTAGGATGGCACAGTTGGGAGGGGAGGGGGGGGGGGGGGGTGGTAGTCTCGGAACTGACTGGCCACTATCATATTTTTCAAAGTAAAGCTGAAAAAACAGTGAACCAACATATGGCAAGGGGTCATCCAATTTCTACATCTATAAACACGCTTGGGAGGTATCTGGGGGCATTTTACAGGACTTGCAACATTTTCTTCGCTTATCTTTTTTCCAATTAAATGAGTGATATACAGTTTTGGAAGGTAGAGGTGAAACACAACCCTTACACTTCTATTTGCAACTATGGGTAGGTTGGGATATCAGCAGTTATGGTTACAGATAACACTTGGAACTCAACAACATTCTTCATGAAGCAAAAAACAAGCCATACTCCTGTATCATACACAGGGACATGGATAGAGGTTTCTGATTGGGGGAGTGTAGGGTAGTTAATTTCCAACTAGAGGAGGGACTGGGAGAAGGAAGCCCTCTCCCGGTCCCTCCCCTAGTTGGAAATTCACTTCTGAGAAAACTTTTGAAAATGAAGCTGTGAAAGGGGGCATAAAATTGTTTCTAGTAACTGAAATTCTAACCCTCCTTGTGTGGAGTTGGTATGTTGGGGAGCTGACAGTTGCTCGCCATTGCTTGGTGGTTCTCTCCGAGTACTCCAGCTTCCACCACCCATAAAACTGTCATGGTCATGATTAGCCATTGTGCAGAAATATGTGACCTTAAAAACACCAATAAATAAAAAAATATTCAGGTCTGTGCATGCCAGTTGGGGGGAGGGCGGTGTGACTGGGCACAGAACCATATCTGTCCAAGCATGTTGGGAAAACACTGTGGCTACAATTGCCAAATGTTTACACATGGTTCTGTATCATACACAGGGACATGGATAGAGGTTTCCAATTGGGGGAGTGTAGGGTAGTTAATTTCCAACTAGAGGAGGGACAGGGAGAAGGATGCCCTCTACCGGTCCCTCCCCCTAGTTGGAAATTCACTTCCGAGAAAACTTGAAAATGAAGCTGTGAAAGGGGGCATAAAATTGTTTCTAGTAACTGAAATTCCAACGCATTTATGAATGAATTATCAGGTTATTATTATTTGGTATTCTTCAAGGAACTGAATATGTGATAAACAAATGCCCAAGAGAACTTTGAGCAAATCACACTGTCCTAACATTAAATCAGATCTTATGCAAGAATGATCAGTTTTGGATGTTTCATCATTTTGTAACTGTGAATGATGGAATTAACTCAGGATAATGATTTCACGAGATGTGATTTTCTTGAAGTTTGATATTGCGTACACTGTAGCTGTAAACAGTAACAGTTGGAATTTTTGCCAATTTGAAATAGAGTTGGAATTTTGGGGAGTACAGGAGACATCAGCATCACCAAAGAAGCTCTAAAATCCAGATAGATGGAGTTTCCAACAACTCATGACTTGCGCTCCAAATTTCTACCTACAGGAAATGTTTTGCAGGATTGTGTGTGTGTGGGGGGGGGGGGGGGGGGGGGGGGGGGGGGGAGGTGGGGTACACATTCACTCTACTTCAATGCCAAATTGCAAAGAAGAAAATGCCCATGATAATAAAAGAAGGGCCAGGAAAAATCCTTATCAACATTTAACCCTTTACCCAACGTAATGGCCAAAACTGACCAGTGCTATTCTAAACAAGAGGCCCCAAGGGGCCTGAGGACGCTCACCTGACATGGTAGCCTAAATATCAACCCAGAGAATTGATTTCAACAAGTTGCATCTGCTCCTCCTAAGAAAAGCTTATACCAAATATTCAAAGATTCTGACCAGTGGATCTAAAAAAAAGAAGATTTTTAAAGAATATTCCTCATATTGAACTAAGTTATAATTTGGGCTCCCAAAGGGTGCCCATATATGAACCCAGGGACTTGGCTTTAACAAACTTGAATCTCTCCCCAAAAGGATGCTGCACACTAAATATCAAAACATTCTGACTGCTGGATCTGAAGAAGAAGATTTTTAAAGAAAATTCCTCATTTTGAACTAAGTTATTATTCAGGCTACCACAGTGAGTCCAAATATGGACCTAGGGACATGGTTTGAACAAAATTGAATCTCACCCCCCTAAGGATGCTGCAAACCAAATATCAAAACATTCCGACTGCTGGATCTGAAGAAGATTTTTAAAGAAAATTCCTCATTTTGAACTAAGTTATTATTCAGGCTACCACAGTGAGTCCAAATATGGACCTAGGGACATGGCTTGAACAAACTTGAATCTCACCCCCCCCTAAGGATGCTGCATACCAAATATCAAAACATTCCGACTGCTGGATCTGAAGAATATTTTTAAAGAAAATTCCTCATTTTGAACTAAGTTATAATTCGGGCTACCACAGTGAGCCCAAATATGAACCCAAGGACTTGGCTTGAACAAACTTGAATCTCACCCCCCTAAGCATGGTGCATACTCAATATCAAAAGATTATGCCTGCTGGATCTTGAGAAGATTTTCAAAGAAATTTGCCTGAAATGCACGAAGTTTGAATTCGAGCTTCTATAGTGAGCCCAAATATGAATCTAGGGAGCCGATTTGAACAAACTTGAATCAGATCCACCCCACAATGTTGCATACCAAATATCAAAAGATTCTGCCTGCTGGATCTGGAGAAGAAGATTTTTGAAGAAATTTGCCTGAAATGCACTAAGTTCGAGTTTGAGCTTTTATAGTGAGCCCAAATATGAATCCAGGGGGCTGATTTGAACAAACTTGAATCAGATCCACCCCACAATGTTGCATACCAAATACCATAAGATTCTGCCTGCTGGATCTGGGGAAGAAGATTTTTTAAGAAATTTGCCTGAAATGCACTAAGTTCGAATTCAGGCTTCTATAGTGAGCCCAAATATGAATCTAGGGAGCCAATTTGAACAAACTTGATTTAGATCCACCCCACAATGTTGCATACCCAATATCAAAAGATTCTGCCGCTGCATCTGGAGAAGAAGATTTTTTAAGAAATTTGCCTGAAATGCACTAAGTTCGAAATCGGGCTCCTATACTGAGCCCAAATATGAACCCAGGGGGCTGATTTGAACAAACTTGAATGAGATCCACCCTACAATGCTGCATACCAAATATCAAAAGATTCTGCCTGCTGGATCTGGAGAAGATTTTTTAATGTTTTTCCCATGGCCAACAGTTAAAAAGTGCTGACTCAGCACTTTTTCAAAAGTCCTGAAAAAAGTACCTTGTGATCAAACCGATAGGGATTTTTTTTAACCATTCTATTCTACTGGATAAAAGTAAGCTTTAAACAAAATAAGAATTCTCTGTGATGTGTAGTTTTGGAGATATGGCAGTTTTAAGGTTTTTCCTATTTTTAGCTCCCGAGGTTCCCACGGGGCAATGAGACAATTTTTTTTTTGCATCAGTCAACTACTTATGACCCATTATCATCTCATATCAAATTTGGTTCAAATCAACCTCTGCTCAATATGAGCCGAAACCTAATTTAGATAAAAATCAAAATGCTCCTATATAACCACTACTTACATGAAATTTAATTAAAATGTGGCCAGTGGTTTAGGAGAAAGAGGCTCAAGCACCACCTTCATGCAGGACAATGGACGACGGACGAAGAGTGATAAGAAAAGCTCACCCTGACTTTCAGTCAGGTGAGCTAAAAATCAGCAATTAATTTTCATTATTTTTTCTTTTTTTATCTCAAAAACATAGGTTATGACCGTTGTTGGAACAAGCTTGTTGAAAAATTAGTTATTGAATAATTTTTTTTGCAAGTGTCGCCTGCTTCTCATGTTAGGTAAAGGGTTAACCTGGGCTCATGATGATAAGAAGGATGGAAGCACCTTTGAAAAACAGTGCATGTACAAAGTTATGATACATCTTAACCAGCTGGGTTTGTTGGATACAACTATGAACATTTACTTCGCTTATCTTTTTAACATTTGCCTTCTTAAAGATAGGTCTTTAAAAAAAAGAATCACCAATATTACATCCAAACATACTGTTTATCTTTCTAGGCAGGTGATTAAAGTAAGGCGTAAAACACAACAACAAGGTGCCAAGTCATTGGTATCCCCTGCCAATGGTTTCGAAATTGAAACAAGACTGCTCTAAAGAACCTGTAATTGCTCACCTGGCAGAACAATATATCCCTCAGTTATTCTAATCAAAATCAAACAATGCTGCCGGCTGCCATGCTACTTTACCCTTTACCCAATGCAGACGATATCAAAATTTATTATTTTAAATATCATTTTTAAAATTTTTCCAAACAATTTCAACAAAACCATATCATGTGACCCCTCGGTGGAACAAGCTCAGCAAGCACGTTTCAAAGAGGAGTCACATGATATGGTTTTGTTGAAATTTTTCGAAAAATAATATTTTTTCAGCTACTGAATTTGCATGTTGCGCGGGTGGATGCGGGTAAAGGGTTAATCTGTGAGAAACATGATGATGATTATTTTCACACTTTCCATACATTATTTCTGCAAAGTTTGCCTCACATTGGTCAAGTACTTTCATATAAGAAGATAACATTCCTATTGGGTTTCCATGGTAACTATGAGCCACAATTGTGGCCATGTTTGCAACACGATCAACATTAGATGAGGATCAGTGGTAGGTGTCCCAGTCATCAATCATCCCTATTCCGAAAATTGAAATTGATGTGAGTCAGTAAACATTAGTTATTTGACGGAAACCAAATTCAAGATTTCCACCACATCACACCAAAGCTACAAATAAAAACTGAAAAATCGGGTTAGGGATGGGGCCTGTTGGGTGTACTAATGAAATTGCTGACAAATTATATGTCAAATCCAAGATGGCTGGTGACAGCTATCTTTTTCAACGGAATGCGGAAAAATTTGAAGCTCCCATCTAAGCATCACACCATAGCTATATATGAAATTCAAAAAAGATCAGGAGAGAGATGCAATCTGTAGGGTGTACTGATGGAATTGTTGAAAATTTATATCCGAATCCAAGATGACTTCTGGTGGCCATGTTTTTCAACTAAATCCAGAAATATTCAATAACTCCCGCCTGGACATTAAACCAAAGCTACATATGAAATTTGAAAAAGATCGGGGAGATGCAGCCTGTAGGGTGTTCTAATAGAATTGTTGACAATTTAGAGGCCAAAGCTAAGATGGCCACTGCCAGCCATGTTTTTCAATAAATTGGGAAAAAATTGATATCTTCCATCTAGACACTGCCCCAAAGCCAAATATGAAATTTGGGACTGATCGGGTGAGAGCCGTGGCCTGTAGGGTGTGCTAAAGGAATTGTGAATGGATGGACGTACGAACAACCCATCCCAATAGCTCATATGTGACGTCGTCTAGTTGAGTCTAAAATGTTAACATCCGTTGAATTAGTTGCTCAAAAGCTGAACAACTGAAATCTCAGAAAAAGAGATTTTCCCTGATCGCAGTTATGAACATAAAATATTTTTGCATGTACAATTTTTTCGTTCAGTCAGCTGAATTTTTTTTTTCTTTCCATTTTTCGTTTTTTAAAAAAATCATCACTGTAAGATGCAAACATAGTGAATATCCATCAGCTCATTCATTTTGTGTTCCACCCGTACAAAAGAAAATGGTGAGAAGTCGGTAGAAATAGAGAGAAAACGCTTGACTGGACTGGGTAGGTGAAATAATTCATGAGAGGTGAGGGATGTTGTTCGCGCACGAGTGTTTTACAATATAGTCCCTCGCCTCGAATGAATTATTTTACGTAACCAGTCCAGTCAAGCGATTACTCTGTTTATTACTTTTCATTATTAACGATAATTATGTTATTTAACCCTTTACCCAACGTAACGGCCAAAAACAGCCAGCACTATTCTCAAAACTCTCCAACCTACGTTTTTGAGACAAAAAATGAAAATAATAGTTATTCAAGAATTGTTTTTGCAAGTGTTGTCTGCTTTTCATATTAGGTAAAGGGTTAAAAAGCAAAAAAAAAAAAAAACAGTGAAGTCCCCATTACATCCATGGCAAAGAATCTTTGTTTGCGCACATGGATACATGACACAATTGTTGATTGCATAATTCACTTGTGAAGTTATCAAAAATCAAAACTACATATGAAATTTGAAAAAGATTGTTGAGAGATGCAGCCCGCTAAAGGAATTGTTGGGCAATTTATATTCAAATCCAAGATGGCCACCGGCAGCCACATTTTTCAACGAAATTTGAAAAAAAGCGATAGCTCACATCTGGACAGTGCCCCAAAGCCACATATGAAATTTGGGATTGACTGGTTGAGAGCCATGGCCTGTAGGGTGTTCTATTTAAGGTCACATACTTATGCACAATGGCTAATCATGACCGTGACAGTTTTACAGGTGGAGGAAGCCGGAGTACCCGGAAAGAACCACCAAGCAATGACGAGCAGCTGCCAGCTTCCCAACAACGTAACTCCGTACTGCAGCACAGGCAGGGTTAGACTGGTTGAAGACATGCGCACCATTGATGTGCAGTACGTCTTGGTACACGGCGTCATCGTGCACCCATGTGGCAATCGGGGGTTTAGTGCCTTGCCCAAGGACAGAGCGCGGGAGTCCGAATTGATTGCTCAGACAGTCACTTATCCGAGGACTAACCGGGCTCGACTTTGCTTAACTTCGGTGATCTGATGAGAACCGGTTACCGCAACACCAAAGAATTGTTGTCAATTTGTATCCAGATCCATGTTTTTCAGCAAAATCTATAAAAATTCAATAGCTCCCATCTAGACATCACACCAAAGCTACATATGAAATTTAAAAAGTATTGGGTGAGAGATGCGGCTTGTAGGATGTGCCAATGGAATTGTTGATAATTTATATGCCAAACCTAAGATGGCCACTGACGGCCATGTTTTTTTTAACAAAATTTGGAAAAATTTGATAGCTCCCATTTAGACATTGCCGCAAAGCTACCCAGGGTATTTGATGACTGGATTCGCATCGCAAAATGCTATCCAGAAATGTCCAAATGCTAACCATTTTTCTTTCATATTGGCCTTATATGCACTATTTATCATCACTTTTTGAAACCAAGATGGAAACTGCTAATCAAATTTTTAAAAACAAAAAAACCCCTGGTACATATGAAATTTGGGACAGATCGGGTGAGTGCTCCGACCTGTAGGGTGTGCTAAAAGAATCGTTGGACAATTTATATCCAAATCCAAGATGGCCACTAGTGGCCATGTTTTTCAACAAAATTTAAAATAACCGATAGCTCCCGTCTAGACATTGCCCCAAAGCCACATGTGAAATTTGGAACTGATCAGGTGAGAGCTGTGGCCTGTAGGGTGTACTAATGGAATTGTGGATAGATTGTCGTCGGGCATATGGACGGACGATGGATCACAACCCATCCCAATAGCTCAAACTTGACACTATCAAGTTGAGCTAAAAACAGGTTCCTTATCATATGTCAATTCAAGTTTGTTCAAATCAAGTTGCCATGCCCACAGGGGCCACCACAAGGGGCATTTCTTTGATAGCACCCATAAATTGTTTTCCAAAATTGAAAAAAAAATCTTCTTTTACAGAACCATCGATTAGAATCTTTTGATATTTGGTATACATCATTTCTAGGAGAGTGGGGATGGAAGGGGCCCAGATTCAAGTTTGTTCAAATCGCGTCCATGTGTTAACATTTGGGCTCCTATGACGCCCAAATTTTAACTTAATTCAATATGAGGAAATTTCTTTAAAAATTTTCTTCAGAATTGAAAAGACAATGTTATGCTGTACTCTTCAAAAAAGTCGAAAAGATTCTCTTCTAATCAGCAAACTGAAAAAGATAGAAAAACATTCTGAATTTTAAACAGAATATAATTGCGTTATTTAATTCTACATACTCCACCTCATGGAAATATAAATTTTATAGTAAATTTCCTTTCCTATTATACCTTCCACAATTGTTTACTACAGGCTTGTATTACAGCGGAAGACCCTAACTTGGAAAAATATACTCTCTATTTTGATCTTTCCCAAGCAATTTGGGAAAGAAAAGTGGTGCAAAAGCACCAAGAAAAAGTAAGCCAAAACTGGGTTGAGAGCCACCGGCACACACCCAGTAGGGGACACTCTTCTCCAAGTACAATTCCACAGCTTCGGGTACCAATGTGCAGACAAGTGACAGATGACTCATTCTTTTGAATCTGGCAACATTGGAGTTATGTGACCAGCAGGGAGGAAGGATTCTTACCTGAATAAGAAGACAGGAGGGCCTCCATGTAAACAATTGTGGTAGGAATAAAAAGAAAGGAAATTTACTATAAAATTTAGATTTCTTATCAACCTACACTATAATTGTTTACTAAAGGCTGAATAGACAATAGGAGGAGGGAATCACATAACAAACCCCCCCACATAACCCAACTGCACTGGAACCGTGGACAGAAGAAGAGTTCCCAAGGCCTATCAAACCATAGCATCACAAACATTAGTAAAAGACAATGAGAGATGAGGCGTATGGCACTGCATGACGCACAGACAGAAAGGACAGTAAAACAGCACAGGGCTGGAACTGACCTTGAAGCCTTATGGCTAGGATAGACAACAACCTGAGCAGAAGAAAGAGGGCCCAAAGAAAAAAGGTCCTCAGGCTGCTCTTGCAACTGACGCAGATAGAAGGTGGAGAAAGTAGAAACATTTCTCCAGTAGGCTGCCTGCATAACATCCGACAGCTTGACACAGTTAGCATAATCCCAGGAGGTAGACAAGGCACACACTGCGTGGGCAGAAATACAACCGGTAATACAATCAGAAGTCACTGGATGAGCATAAGCCGCACAAATAGCAAGACAAATCCATCAAGAAATGGATTGAGGAGAGATCTTCTGTCGACCAGGAATAAGAGACAGAAAGAATCATTCCCTGCCTTTCTAAATGAACTGCGCCCGGTTGAGACAAATGCGAAGTGCACTGGACAGAGCAAAGGGTGATTGTCCTCAGCAGAAGGAAGAGCCCTGATACAGATAGGAGGTGGAGTTATTTCTGGTATTTGATTCTTGGCCAGAAAGGCGCAATCAGTGGTAAAAGTAACACTGTTGGCAGAGCTCCTGAAAAAGGCCGGATCAACCGTGAGGGCATGAAGCTCACTAAGTTACTAACCTGTCTGGCTGAGGCAAAAGCCATCAGAAAAGCCATCTTGTATGTGAGAAAATGCATATCCACCTGGGATAAAGGTTTGAAAGGCACCCCCAAGCAGAGCAGCACCCAAGAAAGATTCCACTAACCCTTCTGGCTGAGGAAAACGCCATCAGAAAAGCCGTCTTGTATGTGAGAAAACACATATCCACCTGGGATAAAGGTTTGAACGGCACATCCCCCTCCCTGCCACCAAGCAAAGCAGCACCCAAGAATGATTCCATCTTGGGGTAAGCTGCAAAATCCTAGGCCTTTTCAAGGAGAGTACCAAAAAGCTTGGAGGGGTATGGATTAGTGCCGATACGACGCTTTCCCACATACGAAAAGGTCTCCGAAAGCATGGACCTGTACCCTTTGATGGTAACAGGTTGGAGATGCGAGAATCAAACAGATATACCAGAAACTCTGCAATCTGTGTTATCGAAGGATTGGCATAATTAACAGAGTGATCAGCACACCATCGACAGACCTTCCACTTAGCCATATAGGCTAAACCAGTGGAGTGCCGCCTTGAAGAAGAAATCCACTCCACTGCTAGTCTCGAAAAACCTCTACGGAGGAGACAGGACCTGACAAAAGATATGCATGAAGGCACTATGAAGTCAGGTCAATGTGAAACCTCCTTGGGTGACCTTGGCAAAGAAGGTCACGACGTGCAGTGAGACATGCCGGAACCGCCGCCAACAGAGAGCGGAGCTGATTGATCCGCACTCGTTGAGGAAACAGGGGAGTGATCAGAATGATTCGACAACTACAGGTTTTGAGGCAGAATCGGAACCAGAGGGAAGGCATAGCCGACTTGGCAGTTCCAATCGAGTGACAGAGCGTCCACGGCGAAAGCCAGAGGATCTGGACACGGGGTCACGAAACCTGATGGCTTCAACAGATCACAAAGAGATCGATGTGGGGACGACCCCAGAGATCGCAAAGCGCTGGAACACTGCCCCGTGAAGCATCCACTCGGTGGAAATGACCCTGCCCCGACAGCTAGGACATTCAGACGACCGAGAATGTGACAAACCAACACTCCGGTGTTGACATCCTGAGCTAGCAGTAGAAGATCCCGAGCCAATTCGCACATGGGAACTGAGTGCGTGCCACCCTGGTTCTGAATGTAAGCGACCACTGTCGAACTGTCGGACAGCAGAAGGACCTGGCGATTCTAGAGGTGGGGGATCCACTTCTGGAAACTCAGAAGAAGAGCAAGAAGCTCCTTCTGGTTGATGTGAATAACTGCTTGATCCTGGTCCCATGCCCCGAGAAGGGAAAGTCCTAGAGGATCCAACGTTGTCGAGATCGCTGGCATCTGCCGTCAGAACATGATTGGACGTGGGCAAGTCCAACGGAACTCCCTGCATAATCCACTGAACATCTATCCAGGGGAGAAGGTGACGATGAAGAGTGTCTGGTAACAGAAGCACCAGATCCAGAGGATCAACATTCGGGCCTCCAACTACTGAGCAGAAAGTGTTGGAGAGATCTGACATGCAGCCGACCAAGAGGAATGAGATCCGTCACTGAACTGCAGAGACCGAGCAGCCGGAGAATACTGTCATGGACGTGGACTGGGACAGAGTCTGTGTGAACTGACCTGGAAATTTCCATGCGTAATTTGGGAGCAATGATAGATTGGTTCAGGATACTCAGATCGATAACCGGTCGAAATAGGCTATCCTTCTTCCGCACCAAGAACAGGTGGGAATAAAATCCCACTGAATGAATACTCTTGACGACCTCGATCGCCCCCATGACAGGAGATTGTCTATCTTTGTGATCAAAAGTTTTCCGACGTGAAACATCTGAAGGAACCTGTGTTGGAAGAGGCACCCTTGACAGAGTGTGGTGCCTCCAGAAGAATATTCGACACCGGACCGAACAACATCTAACACCCAAGGATCGGATGTGATTGTGGCCCAATGGTCTGCGAACTCTGATATCCTTCCTCCAACCTGGGACAAATCGAGGTGAGGAACTTCATTCCGAGCCCTGGCAAGGCCCGTGAGAGGAGAAACTACCTCCTCTACTAGATGAATGATCCAGAGTCCTCCCTCTGGTCTGCCGATGCTTACCCTTACCATGCGATTAAGAAGTAGAAGCGGCGGTAGGAGGATCAGCCCTTGGCTTGGCAGAGGAAGCAGAAGGCCAATTGTTAGGCTTAGAACGGCCCCTGCCTCCAACAGAAGGCTGATTAAGCTGGCGAAGCAGCAGCTGATCTTTGGAATAATGTTGCCATGGAACCATGGAATAGCCACGGACCCGACAAAGAAGCAGATCGAGGAGCAGCGTGCTGCCCCTCAGGAAGGGAATGGCTTGTGGCCAACACAGTGTCACGGCAAACTAATTTCAAGTTAGCCGTGTTACAAGCATGCGTGTGAGTAAAAACACTCCCAAAGGAGACTGTACATCATTAAACTTATCTGGAGGCAGATGAGCAGCCAAAGCAGAGACGACGTGATCCGAGAGAGAAAGCATGCCCAGCATCTCTCTCGATAAGCCAACAGGGACTCCAGAGTCGCCATAGGAATAACGGCTGACTTGAGCGTAAAAAGCCTGAGGGAGGAGGAGTCCTGATCCAAGACCGCCAAAGTCTGGCCAACTGACAGATTGGCGGAATTGTAGGAACAATAACGCACTGGAGGCAAAAGGGTATCAGCCCTGGTGAAGAACGAAGTCTTCATGGCCTTGAAACTCAGCTTAGAGTCCAAAGCTGCAAAACGCTTCAACCACCTATATCGACTGGCATGGTCGAAGATGCCCAGAAGTGGGTTTCTCCACAGGCTGTAGGTGCGTGACCGATGATCGCGGCCTGGCTGACACCGTCAGCTGGTCTGACTGTTTGAGATCCAGAAAAAATGTGAACACAAAGTCAAGAGCTGCCCCCAAGTCAGAAGACTGTTGGCTCTCAACGTCAGGTATGTCTGACCCATCCTCTGAGTTGAAAGACACGTAGCCTATCATGGTGTCGGCACACCAGGGGGATCAGAAAGCAGCCTGCTTCCAATCCTGGTGTCTGGAAACCACTAGTAGTCTCGCTGGAGGCAAAGGGAAGGCTCTTGGAAAGAACCTGAGTGAGCAAGGAGAGGGTCTCCTAATCTCACGGCCTGGGTCAGCCGGTTAGACATGGGAACGAATCGGCAAAGTGGCTTCACTCCTGACCCTTCTAACCAGCGAAGGGTCACGACCCTCTAGTACACCCAACGTGGGGCAATGAGTGGCAGCTGAAACATCTGAATGCAGAAGCTTATAGGGATATGAAATACCCCGAGGATCTGATGTGCAGGAACTCAGTCGCCACTGAGCTCTGAGAGACAGAAGGACCAGGCTGCACAAAAAGCATTGGTCCCGCAAAACTGGCGTAGGACCAATGTGCATGGACAGAAACGCAATAGACCTCACCATGAACATCCGAATCCAATGAAAAAGCTGCTGGGCTCGACGGCAGAGAGACCACAGCAGAGAGTTTGGCTGGTAGCCCCTTCTGATTTCACCGAATTGAAGTCAGAGAAGACTGAGGCAGATATCCCACATCCACACTACCAGACATCTTTGCAGACCCCTGCAGGGATAAGCTGAGGCCGACTGAAATGATGAATGATGGCGTCGCAGACGGAACAGCAGTAGCAGCAGATACAATGGGAGCTGTTGAAACCGATGGAAACGTGGAGAGAGCAACCGAGCTCGGCTCCAAAGGAGGAGTCACAACCCTAGTGACAGCCTCAGATGTCGAATGGAGATGGATCACAGTCCCAGAACAGGGCATCTCTTCACCAGACAGCTCAACAGCTCCTGTAGTATCCACCACAGGAAAAGACTGCACATCCCCCACGGAAGGTGTACAACTCTTACCAGACATGGTCATGTCAGGAGGCCCCGAACGACAGTGTTTTCCATGAGAATGCACCACACGGCTCACAGAAGCCCTAAAAGTGAAAGACCAAGACCCACAGAGCTCACAGGGTCAATCTAAAGAACACCCATTACAAGTGGAACAACAAGCATGGGAATTGTCCACATGCTTGGGCAAAAGGCATTGCCCTCAAGGAACAGTCCTGGGCATAACAGAGGTAAGAGCAGTAGAAGAAAAGGTGAACTCAACAGATGTAGAAAGTAGAACACCCCCAACTACAAGAAAAAGGTGGAAGAAAATAAAGGACCGGTGGGAACACAACAGAACCCAGACGGCCGACAGGGACCCAAATGAAAGTGTCAGTGACACTGTAGCTTTACTTTTCTGTGTGTTGTGTTTGATGAAAAGGATAATGTTCAATGTTAATAAGAGGATTATGAAATAAGACAAGAATTGTGATACTTGGGAATATGTTAATTTCTGTTCCCTGCATGTTATGTTTTTAATAAAAATAATATGAGGTGTAGACTGTACTAAAGAGCTGAGGGGTGGGTTAAAGTGGACCTCACAGTTAATGTATGTGGCTCTCACAGTTAACGTATGTCAACAGAAGTTACAGTGAAATTATTCCAAAACGAGTCATCCTATCAAGTTACATTGAAATCCCTTCATAAATGTGGCCTGTAGACTGTGCTAAAGGTTTTGGGGCTTCAGGCCTGTGCAGCCATGACAGTTGACTGATTGCAACTAAAAGGGGACGTCCTCATCTCGACATTATACAGAGTCATTCTACTAAGTTACAATGAAATCCCTTCACAAATACGACCTGTAGTCTGTATTAAAGTTTTTCGGGTTTTGGGCCCGGGCAGCTATGATGGTTGAATGATCACAACCAAAAGGGGATGTTGTCATCTGGCATCATCTGCAGTGATCCTATGAAGTTACAATGAATTCCCTTCATAAATATGACCTGTAGACTGTGCTCAAGGCTTTCGAGCTTCGGGCCCCTGTAGCCATGACAGCTGACCAATCACAACCAAAAGGGGATGTCATCATCTAGACATTATATGGAGTCAACCTAACAAGTTACAATGAAATCCTTCCATAAATACGACATATAGACTATGCTAAAGGTTTTGGAGTTTGGGCTCGGGCAGCCATCAAGGCTGAATGATCGCGACCAAAAGGGAATGTTCTCATCTAGACATTATTTGGAGTCATCCTACCAAGTTACAATGAAATCCCTTCATAAATTTGACCTGTAGACTGTGCTAAAGGTTTTGGGGTTTAGGGCCCCTGTAGCCATCACAGTTGCCCAATCGCGTCCAAAAGGGGATGTTCTCATCCAGACATAATATGAAGTAATCTACCAAGTTACAATCAAATCCCTTCATAAATATGACCTGTAGACTGTGCTCAATTTTTTCAGGTTTTGGGCTCGGGTAGCCATCATGGTTCAATGATCGCAACCAAAAGGGGAAAGGGGACGTTCTCATCTGGGCATCATCTGAAGTAATCCTATGAAGTTATAATGAAATCCCTTCATAAATATCACCCGTAGACTGTGCTCAAGGTTTTTTGGCTTTGGGCCCCTGTAGCCTTCACAGATGACCAATCACGACCAAAAGGAATGTCATTATATAGGCATTATATGGAGTCAACCTAACAAGTTACAATGAAATCCTTCCACAAATACGACCTATAGACTATGCTACAGGTTTTGGGGTTTTGGGCTCAGGCAGCCAAAAAGGCTGAATGATCGCGACCAAAAGGGGACTTGACATTATTTGAAGTCATCCTACCAAGTTACAATAAATCCCTTCATAAATATGACCTGTAGATTTGGAGTTTTGGGCTTGGGCAGCCATTAGGGCCGAATGATCACAACCAAAAGGGGACGTTCTCATCTAGACATTATTTGGAGTCATCCTACCAAGTTACAATGAAATCCCTTCATAAATATGACCTGACGACTGTGCTAAAGGTTTTTGGGTTTAGGGCCCCTGTAGCCATCACAGTTGCCTAATCGCGTCCAAAAGGGGATGTTATCATTTAGACATAATATGAAGTACTCTACCAAGTTACAATGAAATTCCTTCATAAATATGACCTGTAGACTGTGCTCAAGTTTTTCAGGTTTTGGGCTCAGGCAGCCATCATGGTTGCATGATCGCAACCAAATGGGGACGTTCTCATCTGGGCATCATCTGAAGTGATCCTACGAAGTTACAATGAAATCCCTTCAAAAATATCACCCGTAGACTGTGCTCAAGGTATTGGTCTTCGGGCCCCTGTAGCCGTCACAGATGACCAATCACAACCAAAAGGGATGTCATTATCCCTGCATTATATGAAGTCAACCTAACAAGTTACAATGAAATCCTTCCACAAATACGACCTTTTGACTATGCTAAAGGTTTTGGGGTTTTGGGCTCAGGCAGTCATAAAGGCTGAATGATTGCGACCAAAAGGGGACTTCTCATCTGCACATTATTTGGAGTCATCCTACCAAATTACAATAAATCCCTTCATAAATATGACCTGTACATTGTGCTAAAGGTTTCTGGGCTTCGGGCCCCATAAGCCATCACAGTTGCCCATTCACGTCCAAAAGGGGACATTCTCATCTAGACATTATATGAAGTCAACCTACCAAGTTACAATGAAATCCCTCCATAAATATGACCTGTAGACTGTGCTAATGGTTTTCGGGTTTTAGACTCGGGCTGTTGTCACGGTTGACAGATCGCGACTAAATGGGGAAGTTCTCATCTAGACATCATATGGAGTCATCCTACCAAGTCACAATGATCCAGTTTTGGCTTATTTTTTCTTAGTGTTTTTGCTCCACTTTTCTTTCCCAAATCGCTTGGGAAAGATCAGAATAGAGAGTATATTTTTCCATGTTAGGGTCTTCCGCTGTAATACAAGCCTGTAGTAAACAATTGTGGTAGGTATAATAGGAAAGGAAATTTACTATAAAATTTAGATTTCCATGAGGTGGAGTATGTAGAATTAAATGACGCATTTATATTCTGTTTAAAATTAAGAATGTTTTTCTATCTTTTTCAGTTTGCTGATTAAAAGAACAGAACCTTTTCGACTTTTTGAAAGAGTACAGCATACCATTGTCTTTTCAATTTTTTCAAGTCTATTCAGCCTGTAGTAAACAATTGTAGTGTAGGTTGACAAGAAATCTAAATTTTATAGTAAATTTCCTTTCTTATTATACCTACCACAAATGTTTACATGGAGGCCCTCCTGTCTTCTTATTCAGGTAAGAATCCTTCCTCCCCGCTAGTCACATAACTCCAATGCTGGCAGATTCAAAAGAATGAGTCATTTGTCACATGTCTGCGCACTGGTACCGGAAGCTGTGGATCTGTACTTGGAGAAGAGCGTCCGCCACTGGGTGTGCACCGGTAGCTCTCAACCCAGTTTTGGCTTATTTTTTCTTGGTGCTTTTGCGCCACTTTTCTTTCCCAAATCGCTTGGGAAAGATCAAAATAGAGAGTACATTTTCAGAGTTAGGGACTTCCTCTGTAGTGCAAGCCTGTAGTAAACAACTGTAGGGTAGGTTGATAAAAAATAAAAAACAAATAAATTGATTTAAGTAAAAAAAATCTGATTTAAGTATAAAAAAGAGGTGCGCAGAGGAAATGCAGGCATTGAGTTGTGGTAGCAATTGGAGAGTGTTGCATGTCTATAACCCGGTTATCAATCATATGCCATTTGTCAAATCTGGAACCTTTGTTCAAGTTATAATACTAATAAGTTCAGAATTCGTCAAAATTACTTAAGGCCCATAATTCTGTAATGACAAATCGTGCTGAGCCAGTTTTTGAACCGACTTGAAATATTATTGCAAAAGACCTTATGGCAGATATTAGTCAGAGAATGTTAGTGGAAGTTACTGCGATAATGCGTTCAAAATTCTTAAAAATTGTCAAATTAAGGCCCCTAACTCAGTAACAAAAAATTGGGCCAGGCCAGTTTTCAAATTTGCTTGAGACATTCTTGTAAAATACCTGTATGACAAATATTCGTCAAATCAGAGAATGTTTGTTCAAGTTATTGCGCCAACGAGCTCAAAATTTGTAAAAATTGACTAATTAAGGTCCATAACTCTGTAAAAAAAAAAATTGGGCCACGCAAGTTTTTGAACAAGCTTGAGATATTACTGCAAAAGACCTGTATGCCAAATATTAGTCACATCAGAGAATGTTTGTTCAAGTTATTACGCTAACAGTGCGAGGATACCCAGCCACCTGCCCGTCCAGATGCCCACCGACCGTCGCCAAACCATAGGTCTCAGTTGTTAACGCAACCTGACCAAAAATCAATTTTTTTAATTTTTTTGAAAAAAAAAAAAAAATTACCAACCCTGGGTACAATCTTTTCAGTCAATTTAGATCCAAAAGTTTGGCAGACTTGACAGACAAAACATGCAGGATTAGGAATTTAATTTCTGTTGGATTATTTTATTACAACCCATGAATCGTTCATATATTTTACAACTGAAGTACCTCCCCGCAAGCACCTAAATGACACTTCACGAGTTATTTCCGGCCTTAAAATACCAATACATGTAAGACATCATTATTCACTGAAGTTCATTTTGGTTGTCCAACTTACTTAGCCAATGTGCTTGTCGTAGTTCACTGGAATATGAAATGTGTAGAAAGGATATTTAAAATTGAGGGGATAGTGAATTCATCTGATTTAATATATCCCAGAGAGAGTCTTCCATCACAAAGCAGCTACTATATGCTACCTAAAAACATTTTCGGGGAGCCTGGGATATAATAGATTAAATGACTGTATTACACTTACTGAATTGAGGTCACATAAGTCTACAAACGAAGGAAATTTCTGATTTCAGTGTAATTTCTTGACAGAATTTCATGGTTTTATTCAATTAACAGGAGTCTACTCTATAACCTATATGCAAGAACTAGGTCAAATTTGTATTGAGGGTATGATAAATGGTTTTGTGGTTGGATCTTTTGTTCAATTAACAGGGTTATTCAGTTAAGAGATATCCAATTTTCAGGTGTCTACTGTACCAGTTAACCCTTGACACACAGGTAGTTTAACAGAATTTTCACCAATCACTGTTTCTCTTTGTCTAACGACAAATTTAACCAATTATAACTTCTCTGATAGGGCTCACAGAGCTCTGTCAAATTAGGTAGATTTGGTTAAATGTAAAACACGTTGATGGTGCACATGTCTTCAACCACTGTAACCCTGCTTGAGCGGAGTTTGAATTGAGTTAGAATGTTGAGGAGCTGACAGTTGCTCATCGATGCTCAGTGGTTCTCTCCGGGTACTCCGGCTTCCTCCATCCTTAAAACTGTCCTGGTCATGATTAGCCATTGTGCATAAGTATGTGACCTTAAACACCAATAAATAAATAATCTGCTGTGTAAAAAGTGTTGTGAATTTTATTAACATTTTCATGACACAAAATAAACAAACTGAACAGGTAGACGATCATAATACATGTATTGACAAAACAGATTGACTAACAGACATATAAAAGGTTAAAAAACTGAATACATTCCTTGAGAGATTCTTTTGTCTACTACATCTCTAAAATCAAATTCAAATGACAAGAAAAAAAAAATGAAATTTTGTTGAAAAGCATGTAGTGTTGTCAAGTGACATCATTTTTCTGGTTTGAGAACCCAGGTTAATTCAAATTTTTGGGCATAAAGTAGCATAACTCTATGTGTTCTGAAAGGGTATGCCATGCTGGACATCAATGGAAGACTTCATTGGGATCATACCACTAGCAGCCGAGTTATGGACAGTCAGCTGAATGTATTGACAGGTGCTATCCAATATATCCCTACCATTTTTTTTTTAAACATTGGGATTTAATTAAACTTGGGAGCTGACATTGACTTTGGGTAGGAAATCTAGTGTAACACTTGATTGGAAAGGGAAACCACAGCCCTTTGTAACAGTATACAACATAGGAGAATGTCACCAGCTTAACTCTTAACCTGCTGAGTATTTTCCAAGATATTTTTCATCAAATCTAGTAATGCCTGCTGTAAATATTTTGGTGGCAAGAGAAATTCTTCTCTGGGCAGGAATATCCACCAGCAGAATGAAAAGTGCTAATGAAAAAATGATCCATCTTAAATGAGTAATATAATGTATACAGTATTCTTGGTTATTCATCTTACAGGGATTCTTCTGCCCTCTTTGGGAAAAGGTCCGGAGCCCAGCAATTGGGAAAATTCACATCATGAAGGCTCCAATTGGGAATTTGTTCGGGAGGAGAAACACACAAAGAATAAGAAATGTTACCTTCATATTGAACTGAGAACATTAATACAGAAGATACT
This sequence comes from Pictodentalium vernedei, assembly GCA_031216915.1. Taxonomy (NCBI): domain Eukaryota; kingdom Metazoa; phylum Mollusca; class Scaphopoda; order Dentaliida; family Dentaliidae; genus Pictodentalium; species Pictodentalium vernedei. Next base: position 427,179,300 of record CM062292.1, read on the forward strand.
ACATGTATAGTACATGTAATACATTTTATAACAAACAGTCCATGGGGGCACGATGACGCTGTGTACTAAGGCGTACTGCATGTTGAAGGTGCACATGTCTTCAACCACTCTAACCCTGCCTGTGCCGCGGCGCAGAGTTCAGAGTTACGATGTTGGAGAGCTGACAGCTGCTCGTCGTTGCTCGGTGGTTCTCTCCGTGTACTCCGGCTTCCTCCACCCATAAAACTGTCACTGACATGATATGACCCTGGCTGTTAATGTGTCTTCAAATCCTAAGAAAACAAGAGGCCCCACGTGGCCTTAAATCGCTCACCTGACAAAGTGGTTCAAAGAAGTATTTTGGATCACATTCAGCTCGTTATGGTTCATCAACACCACAGAGGAATGACATCATGAAATTAAATTCAGGTGTCCATGTCAGATAATCATTATAATAGCATAGGTCTTGCCAACTAGATTCAATTCTCCCAGCTATAGATAAGCATTTCCAAATTTCCAAGCGTTGTTACGCCACTGCAGTTTGAAAGCCATAACTGATGAAACAAGGGACTCGATTTGAACAAACTTGAATCTGACCCCTGACCCCCCCCCCCCTCTCCCCCCCCCCCCTCCCAGAGATGTTGTATACCAAATGACTGGTGAATCTGAAGGAGAAGATTTTTAAAGAACAGTACTCATATTGCACTAAGTTAAAATTCGGGCTCCCATAGAAAGCCCAAATATGAACCCAGGAATTCAATTTGAACAAACTTGAATCTGGTGCCCCTAGATAAGTTGTATACCAAATATGGAAGAATTCTGACTGGTGGATCTGAAGAATAAGATTTTTATGGAATAGACCTGATATTGCACCAAGTTGAAATTCAGCCTTCCACAGGGAGCTCAATTATGAACCCAGGGACTCGATTTGAACAAACTTGAATCTGACCTCCCTAGAGATGTTGTAAACCAAATATGAAATGATTCTGACTGGCGGATCTGAAGAAGAAGATTTTTAAAACATATTCCACATATTGCACTAAGTTAAAATTCGGGCTCCCATAGGGAGCCCAAATATTGACCCAGGGATTCGATTTGAACAAATTTGAATCTGACCCCCCAGAGAGATGTTATATACAAAATATGAAAAGATTCTGACTGGTGGATCTGAAGAAGAAGATTTTTAAAGAAAATTCCACATATTGCACTAAGTTAAAATTTGGGCTCCCATAGGGAGGCCAAATATTAACCCAGGGATTCGATTTGAACAAACTTGAATCTGACCTCCCTAGAGATGTTGTATGCCAAATATAAAATGATTCTGACTAGGGGATCTGAAGAGGAAGATCTTTAAAGAATAATCCTCATACTGCACCAAGTTAAAATTTGGGCTCCCATAGGGAGCCTAAATATGAACCCAGGGACTCGATTTCAACAAACTTGAATCTGAGCTCCCCAAAGATGTTATATACTGAATATGAAATGATTCTGCTTGGGGGATCTGAAGAAGAAGATTTGTAAAGAATAATCCTCATATTGCACTAAGTTAAAATTCAGGCTCCCACAGGGAGCCCAAATATAAACCCAGAAACGCGATTTGAACAAACAGGAATCTGGTACACCTAGATAAGTTGTATACCACATATGGAAGAATTCTGACTGGTGGATCTGAAGAAGAAGATTTTTAAAGAATAGACCTAATATTGCACTAAGTTGAAATTCGGGCTCCCACAGGGAGCTCAAATATGAACCTAGGGACTTGAATTGAACAAACTTAAATCTGACCTCTCTAGAGATGTTGTATACCATATATGAAAGGACTCTGCCTAGTGAGTCTGAAGAAGAAGATTTTTGAAGAATAATCCTCATATTGCACTAAGTTAAAATTTGGGCTCCCATAGGGAGCCCAAATATGAACCCAGGGACTCGATTTGAACAAACTTGAATCTGACCCCCCTAGAGATGTTGTATACCAAATATGAAAGAATTCTGCCTGGTTGATACGAAGAAGAAGATTTTTAAAGAATAATCCCCATATTGCACTAAGTTAAAATTCGGGCTCCCATAGGGAGCCCAAATATGAACCCAGGGACACAATTTGAACAAACTTGAATCTGAACCCCCCTAGAGATGTTGTATACCAAATATGAAAGGATTTTGCCTGGTGGATCTGAAGAAGAAGATTTTTAAAGAATAATCCTCATATTGCACCAAGTTAAAATTCAGGCTCCCATAGGAAGCCCAAATATGAACCCAGGGACTCGATTTGAACAAATGTGAATCTGACCCCCATAGAGATGTTGTATACCAAATATGAAAGAATTCTGCCTGGATGATCTGAAGCAGAAGATTTTAAAAGAATAATCCTCATATTGCACTAAGTTAAAATTCGGGCTCCCATAAGGAGCCCAAATATGAACCCAGAGACTCGATTTGAACAAATGTGAATCTGACCCCCCTACAGATGTTGTATACCAAATATGAAAGAATTCTGCCTGGATGATCTGAAGCAGAAGATTTTAAAAGAATAATTCTCATATTGCACTAAGTTAAAATTCGGGCTCCCATAAGGAGCCCAAATATGAACCCAGAGACTCGATTTGAACAAACTTGAATCTGACCCCCCTACAGATGTTGTATACCAAATATGAAAGAATTCTGCCTGGTGGATCTGAAGAAGAAGATTTTTAAAGAATAATCCTCATATTGCACTATGTTAAAATTCGGGCTCTCATAGGGAGCCCAAATATGAACCCATGGACTCGATTTCAACAAACTTGAATCGGACCTCCTTAAAGATGTTATATACCAAATATGAAATGATTCTGGCTGGGGGATCTGAAGAAGATTTGTAAAGAATAATCCTCATATTGCACTACATTAAAATTCAGGCTCCCACAGGGAGCCCAAATATAAACCCAGGAACTCGATTTGAACAAACTTGAATATGGTACCCCTAGATAAGTTGTATACCAAATATGGAAGAGTTCTGACTGGTGGATGTGAAGAAGAAGATTTTTAAAGAATAGACCTCATATTGAACTAAGTTGAAATTCGGGCTCCCACAGGGAGCTCAAATACGAACCCAGGGACTCAAATTAAACAAACTTCAATCTGACCTCCCTAGAGATGTTGTAAACCAAATATGAAATGATTCTGACTGGTGGTTCTGAAGAAGAAGATTTTTAAAGCATATTCCACATATTGCACTAAGTTAAAATTCAGACTCCCATAGGGAGCCCAAATATTGATCCAGGGACTTGATTTGAACAAATTTGAATCTGACCCCCCTAGAGATGTTATATACAAAATATGAAAAGATTCTGACTGGTGGATCTGAAGATGAAGATTTTTAAAGAAAATTCCACATATTGCACTAAGTTAAAATTCGGGCTCCCATAGGGAGGCCAAATATTAACCTAGGGACTCGATTTGAACAAACTTGAATCTGATCCCCCTAGAGATATTATATACCAAATATGAAAAGATTGACTGGTGGATCTGGAAAAGAAGATTTTTAAAGAAAATTCTACATATTGCACTAAGTTAAAATTCGGGCTCAGATAGGGAGCCCAAATATTAACCCAGGGACTGGATGTGAACAAACGAGAATCTGATCCCCCTAGAGATGTTGTATACCAAATATGAAAGGATTCTGACTGGTGGATCTGAAGAAGAAGATTTTTAAAGAAAATTCCACATATTGCACTAAGTTAAAATTTGGGCTCCCATAGGGAGCCCAAATATTAAACAAGGACTCAATTTGAACAAACTTGAATCTGACCTCCCTAGAGATGTTGTATACCAAATATGAAAGAATTCTGCCCGGTGGATCTGAAGAAGAAAATTTTTAAAGAATAATCCTCATATTGCACTATGTTAAAATTCGGGCTCACAAAGGGAGCCCAAATATGAACCCAGGGGCTTGATTGGAACAAACTTGAATCTGACCTCCCTATTGATGTTGCATACCAAATATGGAAGAATTCTGCCTGGTGGATCTGAAGAAGAAGATTTTTAAATAATAGACTTCATATTGCACTAAGTTAAAATTCGGGCTCCCATAGGGAGCCCAAATATGAACCCAAGGACTCAATTTGAACAAACTTGAATCTGACCCCCCCCTAGAGATGTTGTATACCAAATATGAAAGAATTCTGCCTGTTGAATTTGAAGAAGAAGATTTTTAAAGAATAATCCTCATATTGCACTATGTTAATATTCAGGCTCCCATAGGGAGCCCAAATATTAACCCAGGGGCTCGATTTGAACAAACTTAAATCTGACCACCCTATTGATGTTGTATACCAAATATGAAAGGATTCTGACTGGTGAATCTAAAAAAGAAGATACTTAAATGTTTTTCCCATTGCCTACAGTGTTAAAAAGTGCTGACTCAGCACTTTTTCAAAGTCCCGAAACTGTAACCTATGATAAAACCGATGGCAATTTTTTTTTACCAATCCTTTCTGTTGGTCCTAAGGAAGCTTCACACCAAATAAAAATTCTCAGTGCCGTGCAGTTTTGCAGATATAGGCGTTTTAAATATTTTCTATTTTCAGCTCCTAAGGTTCCCACGGGGCTGCGGGGAAATTTTTTTGGGCATAAATCAAGTACTTATGACCCAATAAGTCCTCACATTAAATTTGGTTCAAATCGGCCTCTCGATTCAGAAAATAGAAATTTAGGGCGGGGCCAAAATTTTTGCCCCTCCCATAACAACGCCAAATATTATCCCTCGAACTTCTCTTGAACAAATCTGAGTCTACACCTCAAAAGGAAGCTGCATACCATGTATCAAGTGTCTGCTACTGCTGGTTCTTGAGAAGAAGATTTTCAAAGATTTTGGTGCCCCTTGGGGACGTGGCCCCACCCAGGAGGAGGGGCAACTTCATTTGAACAAATCTGAATTGGCATTAGGTAATAAACATTTAGCCAACATTTGAATAAAATTGGCTAGTGATTTAGGAGGAGAAGTCGATAATGTAAAGTTAACGCCGGGAGGACGACGGACGACGGACGGATCACGATCAGTAAAGCTCCCGCTGAGCTTCGCTCAGGTGAGCTAAAAAAAATAAAACAAAAAAAAAATAACAAACAGTCACATGAAATAATGAAAAGTCTCTGTAATTTCTATCAAATAAATTTTTCCTATACTATTAAATGATAAAGATATTTTATATGATAGTCTACATTCTGTGGATTTGCAGTTGTGTCTGGGTGTGGCTTTGCAGTTCTGTCTAGGCAAGTCTTGGCTGCCTATATAGGCAGCTAAGACTTGTTTAGAAACAACTGACAAGGTTCTTGTTTCTTGCACAAATTTCAACTTTGGTCTCCAATAAAGAGCCCAAATATCAACCCAGGGATTTGATTTGAACAAACTGAATCTGACCCCCACAGACATACTGTATACTAAATATAACAAAAATCTGACTGGTGGATCTGAAGAAGATTTTTAAAGATTATTCCCCATATTGCACTTAGTTAATACTTGAGCTCCTATAATGCTTTTGCACTGACACGGGGAAAACACCAGCATAATTCTACCTTTCTTTTGCAAGAAAAACACGAGACCGCAAGGGGCCTTAATAGCTCAACTGATTAAAATTTTTTAAAGAAGGGTTTAAGGTCACAACCATCATCTACACATCTACATGATAATATAGTTAATCTAATTTAGCTAGGGGCTTCGGGGTTGTGGGAGATGAGTCTGTTGGGAGATTTTTTTTTTAAAACGCACTTGAACAATATTTTTTGAAAACTTAGTAACTGCATGTAACAAATGCCATTTATGAAGTATACACGTATGTTTGTGTAGTATCTTTAATAACAGGATTCGACACAAAGCCAAGGGCTTATATGAGTCGTCTTCTGCAGCAAAGAGAAAAATAATCACCCTGTGAACCCCACCCAACTCCCCACAACAGGGTAACAGATTTTTTGGTATAAAATCACTCAAATCCTCTAAATCTTCTTTTCAAGCAAAAAAAAGATAAGAAATATTTGCCCAATGGGCCTTCCCTCACCAGGGCTCAAGTGGCTTGGTGGGTTCCCATTTGAGTAATGTTAATCTTATGTACTGACATAACCATCTAACTCAAGTTTACCAAAATCAGTTCTGTCATGCATGGGCACAATTCATTTAAACAAATAGTAAATTCTCCATTGGGTTCCAAGTTAAATTTCAACCCTCTTAGGAAAGCACCAAAATTGATCAAACATGACACTTTGTACAAACTTTAGTCTGGGAGAGCAGTCGGAGAAATGCTATATACCACATATCAAAAGGTACTGCCTGGTGGATCTGAAGATCATGGAAGAATATTCCTCATACTGCAATAAATTAAAATCACAAGAAAAGACGGCTCATACACAAGAGAAAACAATTAAGTGCCATGAACCTATCTTAAAAAAACCAATATCCTACAATTTAATACTGCAGTTTTTAGTTTCATTTGTCATGAACATTAATACAGTTGTTTTGGAATGTGGGCACTTCATATCCTGTGTTTTGTTCTGCACTGTTTGGTTCTTTTTATGAGCTATTTTATTTTCTGTGTTACTATATATGCCCGGTGGTATCTTATCTGGGTGCATTGTAGAATCCTGTTTTGGTTTTGATACCAAGTGCACATGGCGTTTCCCGTTCAACTAAGCTTTGAATTGGTCAACAGTGACTGAACACACCTTCGCGTCACTGAGATTATTCCAGTTGACAGTGCATTTTACAAAGAAGGAATGTATATACTGCTCATTGGTACTGTTTGGTATCTGGAAGGTTCTGGTGTTCTTACCAGGTTTTCTATGATGTTTTGGCTCGTGTATCCTTGATATTTATGTTTGTTTGGGGTCAGATAGTCAGATAGTCATTGATGGGAAGAGCTGCTATCTGCTGTTCAACCACTTTGTATAAGAATGTCAGTCATAGGTTGTTTTCTTCGGAATTCAAATGCCAATATTTTCAAGTCTTTCAGGCTTGCTGTTACACTGCCTTCTTCTTTAGATCCATAAAGATTTATGATGAAACGAGTTGCAAGTTTTTTAATTTTCTCCAGTTTGTTGAGGTTGTTCTTAGTGTAGGGTTCCCATATGATAGCTCAATATGATAGCTCCATATTTGAGTACAGGTTTTTTTTTTCAATTCTTGTCTCCAAACCATAACAATCTCATTGGAATCATCTCATCAAGTTCATTCCAATGATGTCTGATAATCCATGCTTAAGAGGCATAAATGAAAAAAATTGTTGTTCAAGAAATCATTTGTGCGTTTATGTTATAGCTGGGAGTTAAATGTAAGGGCTATATATTAACATTCCCTGGGGCAGGATTTTGGATTCATCTGAGGAAGCCAAGAGTGGAATAGGCTTTCTTTGGTACATTTCCAATGTGATTCCCCCATTTCAGGTCGTTGTCCATTTGTAGACCTAGATATGGATATCAATGTACTTCCTGTAACATATGATTGTTTAAGGTACAGAACAACTGACTTTTCAATATGATTGAAAGGATATAGCATTTTGTTGCATTGAATCTCATGCCCCAGTCACCGGCCCAGTCTTCAAGACTGCATAGGTCTTTTTATAATTTTGTGTGGTCTGCAAAGTTGTTGATTTCCCTATACAACAGGAAGTCATCTGCAAAGAATCATACTGCTGAGCTGACAGAGTCAGTTTGGGAAGTCACTGATGTGGCATAGGAATAATATCAGTCCCAATACCGTTCCTTGGGGTACTCCAGAGTCCACTGTCACTTCCGATGATGACTTTCCAATGTTGTTCTTTTGGTCAACAAGCTGTGTCCCCCTTATTCCCTAACAAACTCATTTATGGAGAAGTTTTTTGTGCGACAATGTGTCAAACACATTTGGAAATCTAAAATGGTCATGCCGATTTACTTTCCACTGTTCAAGGATTTTAGTAGATTGTGAGTAGTTGTCAGCAGCTGGGTCTTGCTCGAATAGCCTGATCTAAAGTTTGTTGGCACCTGCATTTCACTATGGGTATACAGCAATAGGATACCCTTGGATACCAAATATCAACTCACTCAACTAAGTACTTTACAATTTATTCATGACTGAATTTTGGGATGGATGGATGGACTGCCGGACAGACGGACTGATGGAGAAGGCAAAACCTATATACCCCCACTGGGGGTATAATACAAATACTTACAGCACTCGACTTCTTGACTGGGATTTTCTTCCTGAAAACCAATCTTTACAATCTCTGAAATGTTGCCCTTATTAAGACTAATAAGCAAATCATTTAGTGCATCTTGATGTCCAATCCATTTATCAGCAAGTTTATTACACACCTTACTCCAGCAATAAAAAAAAAGAATTCTATTTGACTTCAGGATGGTCACTTGCTGAATACACTAATCTGAATGAATGCAGATGACCTCCTCAGGCAAGGCTTAACCCTTATCCCTAAGGCATTTAGTGGGTTAGAGAAGGTGTGCCCTTTTTAGGATAAGAGTGGCTATGCTAGGAGGCTTGATTGATTTCTTGTAAAAGATGTTCAAGAATGCAAAAATACTATTTTTATGACCCAAATTAAAAACATTTCCAAAGAAAAGAACAAACACCTTTCACATTTTTTGTAATATTAGGATAACATTCAGACAATTTCAAAATCTGGACTGGGAAAGTTTGACACAACACAAACATCAATTTTGGCGATTGTTATTTTCAATTTTCCTCGAAAATATTATGATGAAAAAAAATATTGCTGTAAAATTCTGGATGGGCTACATTTAACTCCCAGCTATAACATAAACGCACAAATGATTTCTTGAACAACAATTTTTTTCATTTATGCCTCTTAAGCATGGATTATCAGACATCATTGGAATGAACTTGATGAGATGATTCCAATGAGATTGTTATGGTTTGGAGACAAGAACTGAAAAAATAATAAAATCTGAATGGCTATTTTGTATATTCCACTGGTGGGATACGGCTGTGTTCTGCAAGATAAAGCAAAAATTGGGATTGCATGAGAAATTGAAGCAAACAAAACTGCAAAAGTTCGGGGCAAGAATGCTGGGCAATCAGAAATCAGTTACATTATATTATGACCATTTTCATGAAGATTTATAGAAAATAAAATTTCAACAGTTTGATAATAAATAAAAGGTGGCTCGGCCATATGTCCCCCGCAAAAACAAGTCGAAAAAGGGGCATAACTCTAGTAAAAATGATCGGCCCAAACCCATATTCGAACTTGACCTATATTATTACCCCAGAAAGTCACATACCAAAATTCTTTCCGATCAAATAATTCTAACTGGAGTTATCATCCAGACACAACAAATCTTGAAATTTCTAAGTCGAAAAAGGGGTATAACTCTAATAAAAATAATCTGGCCGAACCCATATTCGAACTTGACCTGTGGTTTGGGCTAAGAAGGTCATATACCAAAATTGGTTCCAATCAAATGATCCAAACTGGAGTTATCATGGGGACACCAAATTGGATGGATGCACAGATGGACAGACGAATGAACGGATGGACGGACGGACGGATGGACACCGCTCATTCCTATAGTCCCCCGAAAAATTATCTGAAATTGGACATATAACTGAATTATCTCATCCATGTAGAAATCAGATATTAAAATTAACATAACTCTCATAGACAAAACTGCACAAATCAAAAATTTAGGTGACCAAAGAAATCTGGATTACTCATTTTATAGGTCTGGCTCATTTTCACAACCGACTAACCGTGAGCTATAACCGGTTAATATCCAGTTATCCGTAGCCATTACTTCCCCGAATCTGGGATCAAAACTATAGGAATTGGAAAGCAGTAGTCTAAGAGACTATTCCGTAATGTGCATACAAATGAACGTTGTCAAGTACTCAACAACAATCGTTTATATACATACTACAGAATAGTTTCTGTGGTTACTCAGTACTCACTGAAATTACCGATCATTAACAAAGTCTTGAAGCCAAAGTCAATTATTCTCAATATATACAACATGGATTCGAGGTGTAATCTATCCCAAAGGTGAAGCGTCAGATTTACTACGTTTAAACCGTGGAATGATGATCACTATCGATATTTTGGATAATCGTTTGACTTTTTATTAAATCAGTTAGGTACATAACCGGTTTCAAACTGGTTATACTGTTAACCATTTCAGTACTATTATTTTACTTCCATTTATTATGTGAATGACATAATATTATGGGAGAACCCTTTCCAACAGTGTCTCACATCACAAAAATCCAAGTACAATAAGTTTTATCATCATCATAAAATAGATCATAGTCTGGAAAAGTTAAGCTATGGAGAGCAATTTAATTATTTGTCCAAGGTCTTGTAATGTGGGTTTTGGTCAACATATTTCTGTTGAGGCGAACAAAATGACCAATCGCCAATTTTCTGCAGACCTGATAGATACTGGGAACATATTTGTACAAATCTGGTGGACAAAATAAATTATAGAATTAACCAGATTCTTTTGTATTATTATTACCTAGAAAAGGATATATAGAATATACAAATACCTTGATCATCACTTTTCTTCTACATTCTAATGATATCAGTCATCCCATCTTCATTCACCTAAAGTCCTGACTCCTTTCACTTTCTACAATCCCATCCACTCCATAACTTTCTGGACAAATATCATCTGAAATAAATCAAGTTTCAATTATTAATTCTTTCCCTTCTGCAGACTAACTCGCCTACCCAGAACAGTTGTGCAAATTTATCTCGGTTTTGGTTTCAGAGTCAGCTGTGATAAAAAAGTCTTGGTTCCAGTTTTTATTTTTTGTTATTTAAACAAACAAAACTTAATGAAATACTACTACTATAACAAACAAGCACAACACAAAGCATAGGCATGTTTGAAACAACATTAAAGGCATTGCAGGGCCGAAAAAGTTTCTAAGTCAAAAGAGTGAAAAATGGCTTTCACTCTGCGAAAAAATAATCAATGGAATCTGTTCCTTGTGCATATCACTGTGGGTCTATCAGCATGCCAGAGGAGATCCAAATCTAACTGATGGCTTTGAATTTACAATCCATAACATACGGAAACAGAAAAATTGAAATTTTCTAAGTAAAAAAAAAGGCACATAACTGTAGGAAAATAATGTGACAGACCCCGTTACTTGTGGATATTTTTCTGCAAAGCAGGTCCATTAGCATACAAATAAATCAAATCCAACATGCAGTGAATGCAATACAGAGAGATCAATAAAATTTTTCTAAGTTGAAAGAGTGAAAAAGTGCTATACCTGTGGAAACAATTATTGGACGGAACCATTCCTTGTGCATATCCATTCTCCCGTGCGGGTCTATCAGCACACCAAAGGAGATCCAAATCTGGCCGATGAATTTGAAGTTACAATGCAAAATGTTTGTACGGTCAGACGGGCGGACAGCCGGATGGAGGGCTTCACTAGATACCCCCGAATTCTCCTTCAGAGGTCAGGGGCATAACAAGAAGCCCCAAGGGTCCTTAATCACCCACCTGACAAAGTGGTTCAAAGATGTATTTGGAGTCACATTCAGTTAGAATGGTTTATCGACACTACAAAGGAATGAAGTCATTAAAGGCAAATTTTATGGAAAAATACTAAGGAATGAATTTGAACAAACTTTACCTAACCTGCTCCCCTGCCCCTGCCCACTTCCCATAGAGAACCCAAATATTAAGCCAGGGACTCAAATTGAACAAATTTGAATCTTATCTCCCTTGAGATGTTATATACCAAATATGAAAGAATTCTGACAGGTGGATCTAAAGAAGGTTTTTAAAGAAATGTCTTCACATTGCACACACTGCACCAATTTTAAAAATTCAGGCTCCCATAGGTAGCCAAAATTATTAACCCAGGAGCTAGATTTGAATAAACTTGAATCTGACCCGCCAAGAGATATTGTATACCAAATATGAAAGCATTATGACTGGTGGATCTGAAGAACATTATATTTTTTAAAAATTCCCTCATATTGCACTAAGTTAAAATTCAGGCTCCCATAGGTAGCGCAAATTATTAACGCAGGGGCTCAATTTAAGCAAATTTCAATCTGACTTCCCCATAGATGTTGTATACCAAATATGACAATATTCTGACTGGTGGATCAAAAGAAGAAGATTTTCAAAATTTCCTCATATTGCGTCAAGTTAAAATTTGGGCTCCCGTAGGGAGCCCAAATATTAACCCAGGGACTCGATTTGAACAAACTTGAATCTGAACCCTCTCCCCTACAGATTTTATATATTAATATCAAAAGCTCTAATTTATGGTTCTGAAGAAGATGATTTTTTTTAATTTTGGAAAACAATTTATGGGTGCCATCAGAGTAATGCACCTTGTGATGCCCTGGTAACTTTATTTGAACAAACTTGAATTTACAATTTTACAAATAGAAATGTCATGGGATTTTCGATCTTGCAGTTAATTATCTTCTTGGTTATGCATCAAGTTGTCAGAATTTTCAAACATAGTCCATGTTCTACTTGAAAAATTCTCACAATATCATGAACTGACACCGAGTAGGCCTTAAAATTAGTTCTAAATCGACCATCTGTATGTTTCGTGAGTTTCAGCTTTGTCTTGATTTGTAAATATTGCTCGATGTTTGTTCTTTTTTAACAATTTATAGTGGATAGGAAACAAATAAATAAACAACTCAGAATTGTACTGGTATGAGCATTTTTGTTTCATTTCTTTCACAATAAGCAAAACAAACATGGAGTGATCAGTAAATCAAATTTGACTTACATTGTTGTTCATCATAATCTGCGGCCAGTAGTTGGGACTCTTGGTCCACTTTACACTTGGTCTCCCTGTAAGTAAGTCCACCTTCCAAATCAAGGAGTGCAAAACAATTGCCCTCCTCAGATTGCTTGGGAGTGCAATTGCACCTGGAATTTTCACTGCATATACTTGCATGCTATTTTGGCTATATTGACTTCAAGGTATTACTATTGTGAATGAAAAATTGTACAACATTCACAGGGTTTGAAATGTTTTTGAAAACTTACCTGTCACAGGTGACAAGTAAATTTTTCTATCTGTCTCTCCATCAAACCAAGTTTATCATTCCCAAATAGAACAGTTTTTCTTTTTAATACCTGAATTAAATATGAAATAAACATATCATATCAAACACATTTTATTATTATAAGCCCGTAAGTAATAAGCGTGTAGAGGGCTGATTCCATATTAATCAGTGGACCATGTCATCACTTACGGGGCATTCCATACGCATTATTTCCCTGAGGCAATATTATTTCTCAAAGATGAGAAAAATACCTTTTGTTCCAGTTATTATTCTGGGCTAGAAATAATCTCATCTTGACATTACAAGGTGACAATAAATAGACATCTTGTCGTGATCTAAGTTCCGAGATGACAGATGAACTGAATGATTTTAAGACAGGAAATCTAAGGAATGGGGCCAGTTGGTGCATACTTGTAAGACCAGGGGCAGTTCGGGAATGGTTGGTGCAAGAACAGTCACTGCAACCGTACCACCCAAATTCTATCAGTTTACTATGTCACTTCTAACATGCACGACAAGTGAAAGTTCAATGCCTGAACTCGGATTTGTTTCGTTTTATTTTGATTGCAATGACTAAGCACATAAAAAAAATGTTAAAATAATTACGCTTGGCGCCCATGACAGGTACTTTTATTCTATGAATGTCACTGGTGAAAATCACTTGTCTCCGACAAGCAGAAGGGCATTATTTTGACCCCTGCATTCAGCTTCATAGTGGAAAAATTGGCACACACATCTTATTATTCAAAATGTTGCATTTAATTCTTAAGTGACTGTGTTCTACACTCAAAATGTATCGAAATGTGACACAGAATGGGTCTTGAATTATTGCAAATCAATGCAACACTGACAAATGATAACAGATTTTAAAGGAAGTCACAAACAGGTCTGGCATTCCAGAAAATCAAGGGGCGCTAAAGAATGCCAAGCCTGCAATTCCACCCCCTCGATATTTTTAAATTGCCATGAAGTTTGCCATGGGCTGTAACCTTGTCCATGGCAATTAATTCTCTTATTAATTTCGAGGAATGCCCCCTCCTCTCATACTCTCCTCCTGCTCCATGCTGCGTGCCTCGGATGATGCATTCAACATCACAGCTAATAGCCGCGGAAAATTATTTGGCCTAGGCTAGGAAATTTACCCCTAATTAACAAGGCTGTATGTATACAATAACAATAAACTTATATTTTCATCTTTAAATGTTATTTTGCTTTGTTCTTGGTAACTAGTCTTTTATCGATTCGGTGCCGAATGCAGGGGTCAATAAATAATCTCCTCCACAATAGAACTGATTTGTTTAAAATTGGTTTGTTACTAATTTTTACATAATATAGAGTACATCCATGCTCTATACACTAACCGTAAACTTTTATTTTCATCTTTAAATATTATTTTGTTTTGTTCTCGATAAGTAGTCTCTTCTAGGTTCGACATCGAAGACGGGGAGTAATAAATAATCCCCTTCACCATAGACTTGGCTGGTTTAAAAAATTTTCTGTTACATAAATAGAGTACCTATATGCTAGCAATAAACATTTATTTTTATCTTTAAATTTGTTGTTGTTGTTCTCGGTTCTTCTCAGTAAGTAGTCTCACCACTGACAAAACCCAGAAACCCATAAACAAGCGTTTCTTGGGGGGGGGGGGGGGGGGGGGGGGGGGGTGAGGGGTGTTTACACCTCAGAAGCTACACTCATGTGCGCCATTTCAACATGCGAAAATTTCCAAGGAACCACTGTCCACTTCTGTAAAACAAGAGGCCCCACGGAGCCTTAATTGCTCACCGGCCAAAGTGGTTCAAAGATGTATTTGGGGTCACATTCAGTTAGACATGGTTCATCAACACTACAAAGGAATGAAGTCATGAGCGACAAATTTTATGGAAATAGGGACATGGCTTGAACAAACTTGAATCTTACCCCCCTAAGGATGCTGCATACCAAATATCAAAAGCATTCATCTGCTAGATCTGAAGAAGAAGATTTTTAAAGGAAATTCCTCATTTTGAACCCAGTTATCATTCAGGCTCCTACGGTGAGCCCAAATATGAACCCAGGGACTTGGCTTGAACAAACTTGAATCTCACCCCTTAAGGATGCTGCATGCCAAATATCAAAACATTCTGACTGCTAGATCTGAAGAAGAAGATTTTTAAAGAAAATTCCTTATTTTGAACTAAGTTATCATTCGGGCTCCCATAGTGAGCCCAAATATGGACCTAGGAACATGGCTTGAACAAACTTGAATCTCACCCCCCTAAGGATGCTGCACACCAAATATCAAAATATTCCAACTGCTGGATCTGAATAAGAAGATTTTTAAAGAAAATTCGTAATTGAACAAATTTGAATCTCACCCCCCTAAGCATGCTGCATACCCAATATCAACAGATTCTGCCTGCTGAATCTTGAGAAGATTTTTAAAGAAAATTGCCTGAAATGCACTAAGTTCAAATTTGGGCTCCTATACTGAGCCCAAATATAAACCCAGGGGGCCGATTTGAACAAACTTGAATCCGATATACCGCACAATGTTGCATACCGAATATCAAAAGATTCTGCCCGCTAGATCTGGAGAAGAAGATTTTTTAAGAAATTTGCCTGAAATGCACTAAGTTCGAATTCGAGCTTCTATAGTGAGCCCAAATATGAATCCAGGGGGCAGATTTGAACAAACTTGAATCAGATCCACCCCACAATGTTGCATACCAAATATCAAAAGATTCTGCCTGCTGGATCTTGAGAAGATTTTTTAAGAAATTTGCCTGAAATGCACTAAGTTTGAATTCGAGCTTCTAAAGTGAGCCCAAACATAAATCCTGGGGGCCGATTTGAACAAACTTGAATCAGATCCACCCCACAATGTTGCATACCAAATATCAAAAGATTCTGCTTGCTGGATCTGGAGAAGAGGATTTTTTAAGAAATTTGCCTGAAATGCACTAAGTTCGAATTCGAGCTTCTATAGTGAGCCCAAATATGAATCCAGGGGGCCGATTTGAACAAACTTGAATCAGATCCACCCCACAATGTTGCATACCAAATATCAAAAGATTCTGCCTGCTGGATCTTGAGAAGATTTTTCAAGAAATTTGCCTGAAATGCACTAAGTTAGAATTCGAGCTTCTATAATGAGCCCAAATATGAATCCAGGGGGCCGATTTGAACAAACTTGAATCAGATCCACCCCACAATGTTGCATACCAAATATCAAAAGATTCTGCTTGCTGGATCTGGAGAAGAGGATTTTTTAAGAAATTTGCCTGAAATGCACGAAGTTCAAATTCGGGCTTCAATACTGAGCCGAAATGTGAATCCAGGAAGCCGATTTGAATAAACTTGAATCAGATCCACCCCACAATGTTGCATACCAAATATCAAAAGATTCTGCTTGCTGGATCTTGAGAAGATGATTTTTAAAGAAATTTGCCTGAAATGCACTAAGTTTGAATTCAGGCTCCTATACTGAGCCCAAATATGAACCCAGGGGGGCCGATTTGTACAAACTTGAATCAGATCCACCCCACAATGTTGCATACCAAATATCAAAAGATTCTGCTTGCTGAATCTGGAGAAGAAGATTTTTTAAGAAATTTGCCTGAAATGCACTAAGTTCAGATTCGGGCTTCTATACTGAGCCCAAATATGAACCCAGGGGGCCGATTTGTACAAACTTGAATTAGATCCACTCCACAATGTTGCATACCAAATATTAAAAGATTCTGCCTGCTGGATCTGGAGAAGAAGATTTTTTAAGAAATTTGCCTGAAATGCACTAAGTTCAAAATTCGGGCTTCTATAGTGAGCCCAAATATGAATCCAGGGAGCCGATTTGAACAATCTTGAATCTTCCCCCCCCCCCCCCCCCCCCCCCCCCCCCCCTAGAGATGATGTATACCAAATAGGAAAGAATTCTGCCTGGTGGATCTGAAGAAGAAGATTTTTTTGAATTTTGGAAAGAAATTCATGGGTGCTATCAGAGTTATGCCCCTTGTGGTGCCCCCTGTGGGGGCAGCAAGTTTATTTGTATAAGTTTGAATTGACATATGATGGGGAACATGCACACCAAATTTGGTTAAATTTGATCCAGTAGTTTGGGAGGAGTAGTCGATAATGTAAAGTTCACGACGGACGACGACGGACGACGACGGACGGCAAGTGATAAGTTAAGCTCCCTTCGGTGAGCTAATAAAAGTATAAAGGGACAGAAATTTTAATTTAAACATGAACTTAGTCACGTTTAATTACATCCAAATATGTGTATGTGTCAAAAGTATGCCACCATTGGGAATAAAGCAGAATACTGATTTTGAAGTCATCTTTGGCTGTTCTTACTTTAAAACGCCATGCTTGTTTAGAACTTTTCAATACCAGTTATCAGTCTTGGTGGTTATGGGACACTTTCTCCCCCAACTCAAAACCTGGAGGATTCGTCCCTCCATTTTCAGAAAAAATTCAAATAATTTGTGTTTGCACAGCTCTTCAAAACCA
This sequence comes from Pictodentalium vernedei, assembly GCA_031216915.1. Classification (NCBI taxonomy): domain Eukaryota; kingdom Metazoa; phylum Mollusca; class Scaphopoda; order Dentaliida; family Dentaliidae; genus Pictodentalium; species Pictodentalium vernedei. Next base: position 427,196,801 of record CM062292.1, read on the forward strand.
CAATCTTAATTTTTGAATGAAAAGCAAAACCCCAGTCTTAAAGTTTCAAAGAAAAGGAGGGCGGGGATTATTATTATTACTAAATCAAAGTGGCATTTTAGATTCCCCCGAAAAGTGTTAACTTTTAAAGAACATAGTGCAAGAAACCCTAAAACTAACCAAATCTGCTCATAGATATATTAGGGTTGTGCTGCAAATTTGGTACTGTTTTTTATTTTTGAATGAATGGGTAATTTTTGTAGAACAAATGTGTCAACCAGCGGCGAAAACAGAAGGGGAGTTGGGTGTAGCTTGGTGGGCCGGGTGGCCTTCACTTTTTCAGATCATTTTTTTTTGCCTCAAAAGCAGAGTGTTATTATGATGTCAATGGAATTACAAGAACATCTCAGTGGGAGTTGTTGAAATACATATGCCATTACATACAAGTTTTCCAGGATACTAATAATTAGTAAGCATTGATGATTTATCGCAATCACTCATACTCGAATTATTCACACAAAAACAAATGTCATTCGCTGACAAGCGGTTGATTGTTTCGTCATTATTATCACCACCACCACTATGGCCAGAGAGGGTAGCCGATGCTGCCATCACAGGGAGAGTTTTCACTTCAATCTCAGGGTCACAGACATCACCAGATGCTAGTGCAGCATTATCTGACTTAGAAGAGCTGGTCTCTGGTTGTGGCTTGAAGAAAGAATCAATTGTGATCTTCTTTTTTAGACGGTGGTGCGCTCATTCTAATCAATTGTCTTGTACTCAGCTTTCGAAATTTGGTGGCAATAAACTTTCATCGGATGTTTGGATATTATTCACGTTAATCTATTTCGCGGAACTGAATGTCGATTTATAGAAGCGGAATGCGAAACGTCAAATTCCTCGTATAAGCGGCTTGAATACACTCGTTTATTATACAACAAAATGGTCCTTATTATAAGGCTAAGGCCTATAATAAGGACCATTTTGTTGTATAATAAACAAGTGTATTCAAAACATTGTTTCATGGTAGTGGGAACTCTTCGCCATGAAGTAACATTAGATTTTTTGGAAAGGGGGTTTGTCCGAGTGTCACAGTGGGAACATATACCAAACTGGAATGTCGTAATTTGTTTGCAGAATGTTCCAAATGTGTCTCAATAACTGTTGTCAGGTATTTCACCCCATTTCAACACAATCACACACCCACTCACACGTACACTTCAGTCTGGCTTTTCTTTTTTTTCAACCCCCAAATTAACCTGATTACTCTTTTCCTTTTCTCCAGCTTCGACAAAAGTTCATATTTCTCTCTCGGGCGACTTCTTTCCTTGATTCATCCTTCTCCCCAGGCCTGTGACCAGCAGGCAATCAAGTTGGTCACCATTAATTTCCTGTCCTGTTTTGTCTTTGAAACTGTTCTTACAAAATTACAGCATTTTATTAACAATGAACTATGATCAACAATCCGGCATGAATTAAAATAGTTCAAGAGGGAAACGTACCTAAAAGGAAATGTTCGACTGATGACCAATGCAGAGTGCACTGACAGTGACAGTTACAGCACAATCCAGGATTATTCCAGGTATTTTTTTAATCTTTCATCAATGCATACTCATCTCCATGTCTCTCCTTGCAACAGAGTATGGTTGACCGGTAACGGAGCAATTACAGCTGAACGATTAACCGGTTACAAAATTTACTAACCGTTTCAGCACTAACCAAGCCTGAAAATAAGCAGTCTGACATTTTCAGAATGAGGTCCCCAGAGGGTGAATTTGATGATGCTATCCCATACTTTGGGCCAATTTATCCTCTGGGTACCTCTGACATTTTTTTCCCGATCAAATTCAAGATGGCCGACTTGTGGCCATATTGGATTCTTTTTTTACTTGGAAAAATTGAATGCCCCTTTTCAGTCACCCGCAATAGGCGGTATGCCACGGTAGAGTGTACCGTGCAACAGACCATCTCTAGTTTTACTCAAAAATCTTTGGAAAGGCTTGCTCATGCCTTTATTTCTGCACATTTGGATTTCTCTAATTCACTGCTTGTAGGTCTACCTCAATTGCTCAACGCAAAGCTGCAAAAAATACAAAACACTGCCGCTCGTATTATTCCGGGGTCCAGACATTATGATCACATAACCCCTTTGCTCCATAACTTGAATTGGCTCCCTGCTCATCAATGTATCACGTTTAAAGTTTTGGTGTTGGTCTTTAAGTGCATGAATGGATCGGCTCCAAAATATCTTTAGGACCTTTTGACTGTTCAATCATCAAAAAGGAATCTCTGCTCATCCAAACTTCTCAGGCTTCTTGTTTCATTTTCCCGTTCCACCTTGGTGAATACCAGGTCCTTTTCCTTTGTAGGTCTATTGACTCTGGAACTCACTGTCAGTGCATATCCAGGCTTTCATTAGCTTATATGACTTTAAAACAAAACTCAAGTCCCATCTCTTTCGAGAGGCCTCGAAGTTTCAGCTATCTAATTTGATCAGTTTTTGTTGCATCAGAGCTTTTAGCAGGGAGCTCAAATATGTATTTATTTTCCATGTAAAGCGTTTTAGAGCACAACCGTGTAATTTTACCCTGTATAAAAACTAGGGCTGCATGGTATATCAATAAAATGATATGTACCGGTATTCAAACCAATATTGATTGAATACCGGTGTAATTACAAAAATATTGGTTTATCGTCATTATTTATTTACCCACAATTTAATTTTCAAGATGTCTTGAGTTTTAACTGTATGAATAATATTATCCCTTTACCCAAGGAATCGTCCACATGTGCCCGCGTAATATACAAATTCAGCAGTTGATAAAATAATTTTCATAAATTTCAACAAAACTTTTTCATGTGACCCCTCATTGGAACAAGCTTGCTGAGCTCGTTCCACTGAGGGGTCCCATGATATTGTTTTTGTAGAACTTTTTGGAAAAATCTGATAAACTATTATTTAAAATAATGAAGTTTGATATCGTCTGCGTTGGGTAATGGTGTTTCGAACTGCACCATCAAGGCATGCTGATTCGATGCGGATTCGTTCCGACTGTGATGCTTTAAGTCTCGATTGTGGTATTTATCAAGCCTGAAAATAATTTTCATTGCACATCCAGACAAAATGTCAGACACCAAATGAATGATGTCTGTCATTTAAGAATGATATCTGACATATTACAAAATGGAGATTGAATATTCGAAAAAATGAGTTTTGGGTGTTGTACCTTCATCTTAAAACTGCTCAGAATTCATCCAATCATACCCTTTTTGGCAGGGCTCAATCAATCTGAACTGGAACTGAATTACTCTTCGATACATATATGGCTAATGGCTATATCAAATTGTATTCCTTCACATGCTGTTAATACTGATGAGCTGTACAGTCACTTTCTTCACACTTCTCAACTTACCAAGACCAGAAATCACAATCGTTAATTTTTGGCTTGCTAGTTATATACATGATTTCCAGCATACACGATGTTCTGATCACTGAACTTCAATGATAATTTTGGCAACAGACATTTTGACTGATGATTTTAAACCTCAGTCAGACATTGGCCTTTTTTTGTACCCGGCATTGTCCTTGTCTGACCACTTATTTTCTGGTGTGGTACTTATGTTAAGATATTTGAACAGTTTTCGATATACGGTATATCATGGTAATTTTATGAATACAGCCCCAATAAAAACTATGTATTATTATAATAACTGTATAAGTATAACAGAGTATACTAATAACACTGGGGTGAAAAATGTAGAGAAATGTTTAATAAATTTTGACAAACAAGATTGGACTAGACATTAGTTATATTGGAGGTAGTCATATGAAAAGTTGTAACAAACTGTTTATTCTACATAGTGATTTTCCCATATAAATGGAGAGAGAGAGAAAGAGGGGGGGGGGGGAGGGGAGGCAAAAGTGTCTGTCCATGCCGTGTCAAATAGATACATCTATGGTATGCACAAATAACAGAGTATATACTAACCTTAGTATATGGTGGGTTAGTTAAATTGTTTTAAGAACAATATTATCAGAGTTTATAGTATGCGCACCTACCTTAGATTCTGAAGGGGTCTACACACCCAGAGAGAGAGAGAGAGGAGAGAGAGAGAGAGAGAGAGAGAGAGAGAGAGAGAGAAGAGAGAGAGAGAGAGAGAGAGAGAGAGATTAAATGATGGTAGGTAAAGTATCCATTTGTATTATGCTGAATAGACACATTTATAGTATTATAGAAAATATGGTTATTACAAGCTCAGAATCTGATGGGTTAAAATCCTTCTGACACTGAACCTTTTATCTGACAGGTTAGGAAACGTGTCTATTACATGATATGTCAAACAGATACATCTATGAGAGAGGGGAGAGAGAGACAGAATTAAGAGATGATAGGTTAAGTGGGTATTCTTGCTGTGCTAAAGATTTTTAAAAACAAATTTGGTACTCCCCTGCACCCCTCCCACCACATGAATGTGGCAACTTCATTTGAACAAAATTGATATGAAATATGCTGAGGAACATGTAAATCAAATTTGGTTAAATTCAGTCCACGTAGTTCATGAGAAGTTGATGATGTAAAGTTCATGCTGTTCTGTCAGATGGACGATGAATGGCAGAAAGTGATCACTAAAGCTCCCTTTGAGCTAAAAAGGATTAGAGCCTGCTGCTGTGATTATAAATGTTTCGTGAGTTGGTCACAATTATCATGAAAAAGGGTCAAGCCACCAGCAGCATTTTTGTAAGTCGATTGGGGCAGGGGTCAAGCGACAAACAACACCAGCAACCAATGCTGACATCTGTAAGATGGCTGTGTGTGTACGTGATTGGAGTGCACAATGAACAGAGTTTATGCAGCTTGTTGTTGTTGTTGCCAATCTGTATCCACTCTGGCGAGACTGCATGTGTAGCTGTTCTGGATTTTGAAGAATAATGAGCCGGTCGGGGCAGGGTCAAGTCATTAGCAGCAAACAGCCAAGCTGGCAGCTGTTCATGGCATTGGGGTGGTAACCAGGGATTATGCAGGTCACAGCTATTGCCCCCTTTGTATCTACTCTGACTTAGCTGCATGTATGTGTTTTGTAGCTGTTCTGGACAAGCCAGAAAATAAGCAGATTGTCATCTGCAAAATGAGGTCCCCAGAGGGTGAATTTGGTTATGCTACCATGCACAGCAGGGTAGCATCACCAAATTTACCCTCTGTAAACCTCAATCTGAATCAAGGTATCAAACCTAAACAGACACAGGTACCCAGAGGATACATTGGCCCACTGCATGGGATAGCATCAGTACATTCACCCTCTGTGGACCTCATTCTGCAAATGACAGATTGCTTATTTTCTGGCTTGGTTCTGGAGTCAATTTGTCAGAGAGTACCCAAAATTCAACAGGCTATTAATTGAAAATAGAATATGTTTTCATTTTTGGAATTCACTAAAAAAAAAAACAATGAGGGGTTTTAAGCTGAGTTTGAATGGTACTGTCTAGTTTTGACCATTACATTGGGAAAAGAGTTAATTTAGATGAGATTTACACTAAGGCTGTACAGTGCACAGGTTTAGTTACTCTTTAGTTACTCAGTTAACAAGAGTACCACCTAGTAATGCATAATATGCCCAGAAGGCTTTTTCGAATTGTACATTACAGCTGTTTTCACCCAACCATTAACATCGTACCATTCTTAGCAGACATAAATGTGTTCACAGATTGTATAATTTCTAAGTCAGACTGTACTATAACTCTGGTTCAGAAAATCCAATCAAACTTAAAATCATTCATACACAGGTTCTCATGGTGATTAACTTTTGTGCAAAGTTTGAAAAAGATTGGACAACAAATGATTGATAAATGCACCGGACCAAAATGTGTCCACAGACTGTATAATTTCAAAGTCTGCCTGTACCATAACTCTGATTAAGAAAATCCAATCAAAACTCAAAACCACACTTGCACGCACAGGTTCTCACGGTGGTTAACTTATGTGTCAAATTTCAAGATTGGGCAACATATGGATGAGAAATGCTCTGGACAAAAATAAATCTGGACAGATGATGGATGGACAAACCATTTACATGATACAACCATTTTTTTTCAAACAGGCGTATAAAAATGAAAATTTTGTAAAACCAAGAAGTGTGACTAACTCTGTGCAGTCACATGTTCTGGTTATAAAAATTTGGTAGCTGCCACGTCACACACTACATGAAAATATACACTAAGCCAGTCAAAATACACAAGGTTTATTTATTTATTTATTTATTTATTGGTGTTTAAGGTCACATATTTTTGCACAATGGTTGATCATGACCACAACATGAGTATCAACTCAAGACCAGGAGCGAGCGTTAATGAGCCATGTTGCTTATTTTGGAGAGGGTTTGCACCTCCCAAGCGTTGGTGACTGGGTCCTATTTTACCGGTAAAACAGAGCCTTTTTACCACAGAACAGGCACTGTTTCACTTGCTGTGGTTCCCGTGGGGAACAGGGTTAGCTGGTTACATGTTGTTACATAGGGTGCAGGATGTAAACTCGATTGTGGAAATTTTTTGAAGTGAATTCCAAAAATGAAAACATGTTATTTACTGGTGTTTAAGGACACATATTTCTGCACAATTGTTCATCATGACCACAACATGGCGATAAAGCCAAGTTTAGTCAATCGTTTATATCCATGCTGCCCATTTTAGAGGACTTCCATCCCATGCATTGGTGACTAGGTCCTATTTTACCAGTAAAGTAGAGTTTGTTTACTACAGTCATTATTTGTAAAACTGCATGCGGGTGAGCGTTTTTTTATTTCTGTAATTATTTTTTTGCCATCAAAAGTTCATGTACTTGGTTCAAGTTTTAGACCTCATAATCTACGGAATAGTATGGGTAGTGGTGTATTTCGTCCCTTGAGTGCAAGAAGGCTTTGCAATGCCTTAGCCTTCTTTCACTCAAGAGACAAATTTATCAATTTTTTTAACTTGGGTAAAATATCAGACATAAACCATTTAATTTTTCTTTTTTTAAGTTATTATTATTATTTATTGGTGTTTAAGGTCACATACTTATGCACAATGGCTAATCATGACAGTTTTACGGGTGGAGGAAGCCGAAGTCCCCGGAGGCCCAAGGACACAACGCGGGAGAGCGAATCAGTCACTGAAATGGTCACCCATCCAAATACTAACCGCGCTCGACGTTGCTTAGCTTCGGTGATCTGACAAGAACCGGTTACCGTGACACCACCACGCCCCCTTTTTTAAGTTTACTTTGGTTATAATAAACAGCTGCGCCATGAGCACATGATACGCCCATTGTGAATTAAAAGAAAGAGGCACACAATATGAGTCTACATGTGTACCCATAACTCTGGAATGACTAATTGGACGGCGACACCAACCAAAAGGGAGCTTCCTTCCATCAACATAAACCACCTACCAAAAAATCGTGAAAATCTCTCGAAGCGTTCTCAAGTTATCGTACGACATGTAAAAAATCAACAATTTTCTAAGTAATAAAGTCCCATAACTCTGGAATGACTAATGGAATGGCGACACTAAACGAAAGGGAGCTTCCCTCCATCGATATACACCACCTACCCAAAAATCACGAAAATATCACAAAGAGTTCTCGAGTTATCGTACGATGTGTAAAAAATCAACAATTTTCTGAGTAATAAAGTTCCATAACTCTGGAATGACTAATCGAACGGCGACACTAAACGAAAGGAGTTTCCCTCCATCATTATACATCACCTACCCAAAAATCACGAAAATCTCTCAAAGCGTTCTTGAGTTATCGTACGACGTGTGACCGGACAGACAGACGGACGGACAGACAGACGGACATCCTAACAAATTGGTAGTTATGTGGCTATTTTTATGGGACTACAATAAAATGCATGTCCATTATATTAAAACAAGTGATTTGGGGAAATATTTTTGGGGTGGTAGCAAACCCTACCCTTTACTGACCCTAACCCTACTCCCCCCCACCCCTAATTCTAAACCCCACCCTAGACTAATGAAAATTCAATATATTCCTAGTCTATTTTAACTAAAATGCATGTCCATTGTATTAAAACAACTTTTGGGGTGAAAAATTTTTGGGTTGGTAGCAAACCCTAACCCTGCCCTTTACTGACCCTAACCCCACCCTACCCCAACTCTAAATCCCACCCTAGAATAATGACATTTAACTATGTGACTAGTCACATAAATTGCGGTAGTCACCTAACCCCATTTCTACCAACAAATAGCAACCTAAACCCGCATATGTCTGCCCGAACAGACGGACAGCGGTATACCATAATACGACCCTTTTTTTTTCAAAACGGGCGTATAAAAAGAGGGCATGCGGAAGGGCTTGAGAAACAGATTTTAAATTTTTTGGGCCTTACTATTTACTTTTATTTTTTAACGATGTTTGGGGCAGTGATTTGAGAGAACAAGAGTTTCCACAAGGAAGTTACATTATTGCAAATACTGCACAGAAACTGAAAAATTAAACAAAATACAGAGTAATTAACCCTTTACCTAATGAATCGCCCGCATCCGTCCGCGTAATATGCAAATTGAGCAGTTGAAAAAATTAAATTATTCAAAATATTTCAACAAAACCATATCATGTGACCCCTCACTGGAACGAGCTCAATGAACTCGTTCCAATGAGAGGGTCACATGATATGGTTTTGTTGGACTTTTTTTTTTAAATTTAAAAAAATGATTTTTAAAATAATAAATTTTGGGTAAAGAGTAAAGTTGAACAGGTTAAAATGACTGAAGGCCTAATTAGTGCGAACAAATGCTAATTAAATCCAGCTTTAAATAATTTTGTCAGTTGGGCACTTCAGGTCCTCTTGGTTTTCTTATTAAATGTTCCCCATATTGCATCAAGTTAAAAAGGGACTTGATTGGAACAAACTTGAATCTGAGGATGCTGAATACTAAATGTCAAAAGATTCTCACTGGTGGATAACATGAACATTTTCAAAGAATATTCCTTCTACTGCATGAAGTTAAAATTTGGGCTCATAATGGTAGCTCAAATATAAACTGAGGGACGTGATTTGAACTTTGGAACTTGAATCAGACACCCTCCCACCCCCAAAGATTCTGTATACCAAATAATAACAAGACACCTCTCAACCTAAACAGCTCTGCCCAAGGTCATGGTTTTTTGAGGAGGCTAAATCCAAGACAAGAATCCAAGTGTTACTCCTTGTGACTTGACCTTGATGATATGATGTTGGATCAAAGTCAAGACACACCTGAGTCATGAGCAATAATTTTATCTTACAATCAACATGTATTTTGTCTGTATTAACTCTGCAACTGTCGTGTATCCGTCCTCCTGATGCAGATGTTTGTATCAGGGGGTCGGATACAAGCACGTTCCTTTCGCGTGAGTTCCAATTTTTTTCTTTTTGTTCATCCGAACGAATAAATAGTTCGTTATATATTTGTCTACATTCTTGACTTATCCCAAATACATTGTAAGATAAAATGATTATTACCATTATGTGGATGTACAAAATATGTATCTGAGTCTCGCTCCGAGTTCTAAGAGTAGATCACGACTCGTCGAATCTCTATGTACCAAGTATGAATAAGATCTGTCAATCATACCAAGTTATATGGACCGGACATGGGCGGTATAACAATAGCAAAGTTTTGCTGTCTGTGACCTTGTCCTTGATGATATGATCTTGGGTTAAGTTGTGACACAGCTTTGAGTCATGAGCAATAATTGTACGAAGCATGAATAAGATCTGGCAATCATACCAAGTTATATGGAATGGACATGAGCTGTATAAAAAAATCAAAGTTTTGTAGTCTTTGACCTTGACCTTGATATGGCCTTGGATCAGATTTATGTGCAATAAGGGTATCAAGTATGAATAAGATCTGTCAATCATACCAAATGATATGGACCAGACAAGAGCTGTTCACAATATCAAAGTTTTGCTGTCTGTGATCTTGACCTTGATGATATGACCTTGGTTCAAAGTTGAGGCAGACCTTTGAGTTATGAGCAATAATTGTACCAAGTATAAATAAGACCTGTCAATCATACCAAGTTATATGGATCGGACAAAATTGATGGGGAAATGTCAAAGTTTTTCTAAGTGTCACCTTAACATTGGGCTTGTGATCTTGAACTTGCTGGGCACATACCATAATACAATTTACGACACGCTGTATTTTGATAATAAATAAAGTTGTGTCAAAAAATATTCAGTGGTTGAAAAGTTATGGTCTGAAAAAACAAAATATTGATGACAGACAGACGCTTGACTGACAATCTTTGACAGACCAACAAATCATTATCAGAAAAGCTCCATAGACACCTGTCAGGCAGAGATAAAAAAAAAAAATGCTTCTAACTGGTGCATCAGAAGATGTCCAAACAAGATTTTTCATATTGCACCACGTTAAAATATGAAGAAGAGACTTGATTTGATCAAACTATACTCTCCCAAAGAAGAAAGTGTGCATGCTAAAAAATAACACTAAAAAAGATATATATCATTTTCATTCATGGAAATTTTATTCAATCACAGATGAATCAATTTGTGATCAACACGAGAAATTTCATTATGCTACGACGAATACGCTTGGTGCCATGGAGAGTCAAAGACACTAAGGGTCAAACACAAAAGTCACACACTCAATATCTGGTATGACCTCCGTCTGCATCGACTACTGCTGTGCATCTACGCCTCATGGAAGCGAACAAGTTAGCATGGAAGTGTTGTGGGATGTTGTTACATATTCTGATAAGCTGTCTTTGGAGTTCCACAAGCGTTGACGGTGCATGGGAAAGCCGGCGTAGCTGACATTTCATTTCGTTCGATACGTGCTCAATGGGTGAGATATCGGGCGAATTTGCGGGCCAGGGAAGAACATCCACTTGTTGTTGCTGCAGATACTGTTGAACAACACGAGCTGCGTGGGGTCGGGCGTTGTCCTGCTGTAGAATGACGCCGGGGCCGTGACGTTGCAGAAATGGGACAACAACAGGTGTAAGCACTTCATCACGATATCTGGCTGCATTGAGATTGCCATCAATAATGACCAGCTCAGTTCTGTTACGGGCAGTGATGCCACCCCACACCATGAGAGACCCTCCCCCATAACGGTTTCGCTCCACGACACATGGATCTGCGTAGCATTCGTTTCGACGTCTGTACACTCTCAGGTGGCCATCTGATGATGAAAGATGGAAACGACATTCATCTGTGAATAAAACACGTCGCCACCAGTGTAAGGGATGCCTGAGATGTTGTCTACACCACTGCAGTCGAGCACGACGATGACGTAATGTCAAAATCGGACGAATTGCAGGTCTTCGGGGACGTAAGCCATATTCTCTGAGTCGGTTGATTACTGTTTGAGGATGTATCCGTCTCAGGTTAGGGATGTTCCTGGCTGTCGTCGTTGCCATTTGTTGCCGGTTCCGGAGATGGACGACACGGATATACCAATCTTGTGCAGGGGTGGTAACTCTGGGTCTCCCAGAGCGGGGTCGGTCTCGAACGTCATCATGTTGTGCATGTCGAGGAACTAGCCTGTCTACAGTGTTACGGTGGCAGTTCAAATGCTGGGCAACATCTCTGTGTGTTCTGCCAGCTCTAATCATACCCAGGGCAAGGAGACGTTGATTCATTGTCAATCTTGGCATGCTAATGTGGAGTCGTTTTAACAGCAGTGCAAGTTTGAATGTAAACGATAGGAAGTCCTTACCTTAGTCTTTAAATACCCAAGGATTCACACTGCTGCATGAATTTTCAGACTCTCCACGTGCAAAACATGCCTTTTCACAAACGTGCAGCACGTCATTTAACGTTAATGCAATTTTAACGGGGAAAGCTGTTTTTGTGTTCAGTATAACTTATTCATGAACAGGTTAACACTCTTTACATCTACGAAATTATTTTATTGGAGTTTGATCAATTTCTGCAATGCACACTTTCTTTTTTGGGCGAGTATAGAATCTGATCCCTCTTAGGATGTTGTACATCAAAAAATTCTGACTAGTGCTTCTGGAGGGGAGCGCGGTGGCTCAGTAGGTAGAGGTGCAGGCTGCAAGCCGAGAGGTCCTCGGTTCGAATCCCACCTGCGGCAACCGCGTTGTGTCCTTGGGCAAGACACTTCATCCCCATTGCCCATGTGGGGGTACGATGACGCCGTGTACTAAGGCGTACTGCACGTCGATGGTACGCATGTCTTCAACCAATCTAACCCTGCCTGTGCTGCAGTGCGGAGTTACGATGTTGGGGAGCTGGCAGCTGCTCGTCGTTGCTCGGTGGTTCTCTCCGGGTACTCCGGCTTCCTCCACCCGTAAAACTGTCACGGTCATGATTAGCCATTGTGCATAAATATGTGACCTTAAACCTCAATACATAAATAAATAATAGTGCTTCTGGAAAAGAAGATACAGTGTTGGCCACTTAGTTGGATATCTCTTAATTGTATATCCCTGTTAATTGAATATAATTTTCAAACACAAAACCATTTACCATACCTTCAGTACAAATTTGATCTGTTAATTGCATATGAGTTGTAGAGTAAACTCCTGTTAATTGTATATACATTTTTGTAATATGTTGAAAAAATTGCTGACACGGACCAAATTCCCCTTATTTATCCACTTTTTTGGCCTCATACATCCAATACAGACATTTATTCTATTATATCTTGTTTGGCAGAGCTCTATGAGCTCTGTCAAACAAGATATAATAGAATAAATGCTCAGTTTACCTCCAGAACACAAGAAACTGACCAAATCCCTGTTAATTGTATACTCCTGTTAATTGAATAATTTTCACTGGCAAAATGGATATTCAATTAAGAGGATTCTACTGTATTTATAGTTTTTGAAAATACTCTGATTCAGCATTTTTTTTAATTACAGAGAGTTCCTCCTTGGGTACCCAATGGTGATGCAGGAATCTTGTACTTGTGTCCCAATAATACCACATATCAAATCTGGTTAAATAGGCCCATTGGTTCTGAAAATCGAAATTTCGGTGAGGTCAAAAATCTTTCCCTCCTGCTACAACTGAAAATATTACCCCACCAACATTCCTTGAATAAACTTTAATGTTCACTGCAAAAGGAAACTGAATACCACATATCAACTCATTCCATCCATGAGAAGATTTTTTCTCCAATTTGGGGGAATTTTTCCCCAACGCCTCTCCATAGGGTAAGAAAAATGGGGCCTGAGGTGCTCAACTGACAAAGTGATTCAAAGGAGAATTTAATTAGCATCTATGGGCAGTTAAAACCTCAGATGAATGAAGTCATGTAATTATTCATAACTTTATTGTACAAGGAATTATTCCTCATACTGGACTGGGTTTTGGTAAAATTTGGGGGTTAACATAGGGGATTCAAATATTAACATAAGGACTTGATTTGAACAAATTTGAATCTGATCTTCCCCCAAATAAGGATGTTGTTCTCTAAATATAAAATGATTCTAACTGGTGTCCTGGAGAAGAAACTGTTTGAAGAAACTTCCACATATTGCACAGCATTAGATTTCAGGCTCTCACATTGCACCCAAACATCAACTCTGGGACTTGATTTGAACAAAATTGAATCTGACCTCCTTAAGGATGCTCTATACCAAATATCAAAATATTTTGACTGGTGGGTCTAAAGACAAAGATTTTTAAAGATTCTTCCTTATACTGCACCAAGTTAAAGTTTGTGCTCTCGCTGGGAGCCCAAATATTAAGTGGGGGACTTGATCTGAACAATTTACTAAGGATTCTGTATACCATATATCAAAAAATTCTGACTGGTGGATCGAAAGAAATTTTTTTAAACATTTTATTCCCCATTTTGCACCAAGTTAAAATTTGGGCTCCTATTAGGGGGTCAAGTATTAACCGAGGGGGCTTTCTTCCACCAAATATCAGCCAAGGACTTGATTTGAATAAATTTGAATCTAACCTCTCTAAAGATGCAGTGTATCAAGTAACAAGATTCTGACTGGTGGATGTGAAGAAGATTTTTAAAGATTATTCCCTTTATTATATGCTTGCCTGTGAATTTCAGCAAATTATCTAAAAGATATTTCTCGATATCCATCATCTCGATGGATATCAAGAAATATCCCTCAGTAGCTTCCTAAATGACGTCATGCTATACCGCATCATATTGCCTTGAAGGAACAATCAGCTGATCTTTGTTATTGTTTTGATGCGTAAGCAGTTGGGGTCGAATTGGGCTGAATACTGTGCAATAAAATGTCTCGTAGCATATATTTGTCAGGATCAAATTATCAGAATTACACCAAAAACTATACAGCTTGGAACATCAGTAATCTGAAGATATATATGAAGTAACATGACAATCCAAGCAATATTTTTCAAAAAGTGATTGGAGGAATTTTCAATCTGAAGGATAACGGGTTAATATCTCAGGATCAAATTACCAGATTTACACCAAAAGCTATACAGCACGGCACATCAGTAACCTGAAGATATATATAAAGTAACATGACAATCGGATTGATATTTTCTGAGTTATCTCACGCCAAAGGGATTGGAAGAATTCGCAATTTGAAGGATGAAGGGTTAATATCTCAGGATCAAATTATCAGATTTACACCAAAAACTATACAGCTCGGCACATCAGTAACCTGAACACAAATATAAAGTAACATGACAATCCAAGCAACATTTTTCAAGTTATCGAATGCCAAAGAAATGGATATGGATGCCAGATGGACAGACAGGCAGACGGATGGACAGACAAAGGATGGACGAACAACGGAGGGCCACCCCAGATGCCAACATCATGTGTACCATACATGGTATGGGTACACATAAAAAGAAAATCTTCTCTATTTTAGTCAGTATCTGGAATTATTTCATGAGTATGAACCGGAAAGTTTTATTTTTCACGAGCGCTTGTGTAGTTTCCTAAATGACGTTACGCTTCGATGCAAGACATCGCCTTGAATGTCGCCTTGAAGGAATGATCAGCAGCTTTTTGTTATTGCCTTGAAACTGTTAGCAGTCGGAAAGGGTTAAATATTGTGCATTAAAATGTCAGGTGGCATATAAGAAGAAAATCTACACTATTTTAGAGAATATCGGGAATTTTCTCATTTGTGTGGACCTGAAAGTATTATTTTTCACTCGCACAAGCGCTTGCGAAAAATAAAAGTTTCAGGTCCACACTCATGAAGTAATTCTCGATATTCACTAAATCAGTGTCGAAACCATTAAAGAAGAAAGTTAGAAGGCACCTGAAAAGAACAAGGCTGAGCGGAGCACAAACCCGATAAAAACAAATTTAACGAGAGTGCACAATAGCCTGAGCAGCAACAAGAGGGCCTAAAGAAAAAAGGTCCTCAGATTGCTGCTGTAGGTGGCGGAGATAAAAGGAGGAGAAGGTAGAAGCATTCCTCCAGTAAGCCACATTCATAACATCCCGGAGCAAAACAGAATTGGAGAACACCCAGGATGTAGAAATGGTACAAACCTCATGAGCATTAAACCAGTTCAAAACAAGATCCAAAGCAGACAAGCTGGAATAAGCCAGCTTGATTGCAAGACAGATCCATCTGGAAATAGAATGGGAAGAGATAGACTGCCTCTCGAATGGCGCCACCTCCAAACAAAGCAACACCCATGCCAAGTTCCACTTGGGTGTAAGACACAAAACTCGAGGCCTCTTCAGAGAAAAGTGCCGAATCAGTTTGGAGAGAAAAAGATTACAACCGAAGCACCACTTTCTCACATCAGAGAAAGTATCTGACAGCATAGACCAATGGCCCTTAATAGTAACAGGCTGGAGGCCCTTGGAGCCAGAAAATCCGCACTTTGAGCAATTGACGAATTTTGGTCATCCACATGTTGAGCTGTAAACAGCGACAGTAAACTTTCCACTTAGCAGCATAAGTCATGCCAGTGGAATGTCGCTGTGATGCAGAAATGCACTGTTTGTCTCGAAAAACCTCTACGTCGGAGACAGGACCTGATAAAAGACAGGCCTGAAGGGACATGCTCGCCAGGTTGTTGTGATACTTCCTGGGCCGACCCTGGGAAAGTAGATCGCAGCGTAGAGGTAGATGAATTGGCCGATCTGCCAACAGAGGCCACAGCTGATTGATACACACCCTCTGTGGAGACAGGAGGTGATCAGAATGACCCTGCAAGTGCAAATCTTCGCCAACACCTGAGGATGAATTGGTGCAGGAGGGAAGGCATAGCCGATCCAACCTGTCCAGTGCAGAGACATAGCATCTACTGCAAAAGCTAGTGGATCCGGACAAGGGGAGACAAAGGTCTCTACCTGAAGATTCCAGCGAGTGGTGAAAAGGTTGACAAGAGGATGACCCCACCGCTCAAAAATCGTCTGAAACACTGACTGATGCATCATCCATTCTGTGGGAACGACACTTTGAGATGTCCGGGAATGTATCGATTGGCCACCTGAGATAGCTGATACATGGGAATGAAATGCGTGCCACCTTTATTCCAGATGAGAGATCCATTGCTGAAAACTCAACAGAAGAGCAAGGAGCTCCTTCTGGTTGATATGAAGGGCCATCTGTTCACTGTCCCACTCGCCGTGAGTACAGACCAAGGGGAACCAATGTCACACCCCAGCCCCAATCGGACGAAGGAAGATCTAACGGGACACCATGAGTCAACCAGGGAACATTGGCCCAAGGGTGGAGGTGACAAAGCAAGGACCGAGGAATAGGAAGTTTCAGGTCCAGAAGATCCACATTCGGATGCCAATGATCCAACAGGAAGTGTTGGAGAGGTCGGACAAAGAAGCGACCCAATGGAATGAGATCTGTTACCGAACTGCAAAGGCCCAACATCTGAAGGAAAGTCCTGGCCGAGACTGAGGAGGATCGGAGTGGGTTCCGAGTCAAGGCGGAAAGGATCACCGCCAGAGCATTGAGAACAGACACCACACTGTGAAAAGTGTCGGAATCCATTCCCAAATGACAAAATTGCTGAGAAGGAAGGAGATCCGACTTCTCGCAATTGACTCTGAAACCCAGCGATGCCAGCAGGCCATGTAACCATCGGATATCGGACTCCAGCATTGTGGTGCTGTTGGAGGATGTCGTCAAAGTAGGCCGACAAAGTCCCACCGACTGAGTACGGTGAAAAGCGAGCACATATGACATCAGTCAGGCGAAGACCCAAGGAGCCAGATTCAAACCGAATGGGAGAGCTTTGAATTGAAAGACACGATCCCGAAACGAGAACCGAAGGTATTTCCGTGACGCAAGGTGAATGGGTAAATGGAAAGAGGCATCCTTCAGGTCGATACTGGCTGCAAAATCGCCCTGATGAATCGACCCTAACCGACCTGAAAGTCTTCATGCTGAAACGAGGTGCTATGATGGACTCATTCAGGATACTCAGATCGATGACAGGACGAAACTGGCCGTTTTTCTTTGGCACCACGAAAAGTCTCGACTAGAACCCCGGAGAAAGGGTGTTCCTGAGCACCTTGATCGCCCCTTTGGAGAGAAGACTGTCACTCTTCTGCACCAGAAGGTCCCGACGCTGAGGATTGGAAGGGACCCGAGTCGGGAGGGGCACCCAAGATAAACAGGGGTGCCGATGGAAGGACAGTCACAGACCTGATTGGATGTCATCAAGGACCCAAGGGGCCAACATTATCTCTCTCAAATGGTTAAATAAACACCTGCACCATGAGCGCATGATACGCCCGTTATTAATTACAAGAGGGAAGCACACAATATGAGTATACATGTGTACTTGTCAGGGTTTTTTTTATATTCTTGTACAATAATCATAACCAACAACATACTGTGTTCATTAATTTGGAAATAAATTATTTGAATTTCATGTATATATCCTATGTTTACAGAGATCATAACTTCAAGAAAAAATGGTAAATGTATTGGATACATTGTTCAACGGCTGATCCTTCGAATGACAAAGAATCTCACCATGGACAGCTCCCACGGAACCATGGAACAGCTGAGGTCCAACCAAAGAGGCAGACCTCAGAACAGCACGCTGTTCAGAAGGAAGGGATGGAGAAGTGTCCAACACTGCATCCCGGCGTGCAAGCTCCAAATTAACTGTGCTGCTGGCGTGAGTCAGGTTCATAAGAGCCTGAGACAAAACACGCAAAGGCACCTGAGCATCATCAAAATCCCCTTGCAGAAAATAGGCAGCCAGGGCAGCGACGATATGGTCCACGAGAGACAACATACCTAGCATCTCTCGGGACAGGACCACCATGGATTCAACTACCGACATCGAGAGAACTGCCGACTCAGGCTTAGTAAACCCGAGGGAAGAAGAATCCTCCACACAGTAGTCAACCCTTGGGAGGCTGGTAGACAGACAGATTCGAAGACACAAAATCGCGATGGAGGCAGAAAAGCATCAGATCATGAAAAGAAAGAACCTTTCAGGGCCTTGGAACGCATTTTGGCATCCAGGCCCTGGAAGGACTCAACAACCTGAGCTGATTGCAGAGGGCGCAAAACCCCAGAGCTAGAAGGCTCGTCAGGATTGCGGCACTCCACAGAGGACCACGGACGTACAGTCACTGATGGCTGGTCTGAAGGCTGAATGTCTGGCAATAAGCCAAAAACAAAATCTAAAGCCTGCCCTAAGACTGACGAGGGGGCTCGTCGCCTTCAAGCAAATCGTCATCCTCTGTGGCAGAACAGACGTAGCCCAAATCATCAGAAGGAACCGACGACGAACGTCGATCAGCAGACAGATTAGGGAGACGGTGAGAAGACACCGGAGGACAGTCCCAAGAGTGAAGTCCAGGGGCATTCACTGACCTCTGCAAAACAGAAGGCCCTGCCTGCAAATGCTTTAGAGAGACCAACGCCGATCGTCGATTGGTAGCTAGACCTAGGACACATTGAGAAGACACCAGAGGATTGTACCAAGAATGACAGGAACCTGCCATTGGCCTCTGCGAGACAGAAGGTCCCAACTGCCCATCCTCTGAGACCAGCGACAAGCATCGATCGACAGCCAGACTTGGGACACAGTGAGAAATCACCGGAGGAAGGTCCCAAGAGTGACAGCTATGAGCATGAGCCATCACTGGCCTCTGCCGAAAAGATGGCCCTGGTTGCCAATGTCCATACTGCTAGTCGGCTCACCAGCAGGGGAAGGCAGAACAACAAATGATTCGGCCGAGGAACGAGGAATTATTGCCAAAGCGACTGAGCATCCCAACCGGCCAGGAGCAAACCTAGCCAGATGAGACGGGGCAGCCAGCAAGCCCGTACAGCTTTGCTGAGAAGCCAGGGAAGGCTGGGAGCCCTGCGACACACCACCAGATACAGCCTCGGGCCCAAGACTGTATACCATCCCTGGAAGAGATGGCAGAAGCACTATCATGCAAGACAGGAGAAGCATGAACAATTTCTTCAGCAACTGCAGATGATGCAGATGGCAAATTAGACAGAGTGACTGAGCTGACCTCGGAAAAACTCTCAATGAAAACAGCCTCCTCAAGGGTAACCACTGGAGCCAAAGAAAGGGAGACTGCAGTCCCCACTTCAGGTGTCCCAGTACTGCCAACAGTTGCGGAGGAACTTGCAACCGAAAAAGGTGGCCCAACATCCTGAGTCACCACATGCACTCTCAGAAATATCCGAGGAGACACGGCTACCTTTCACCCGAGAACGAAGGTTAGAACCAGCTTGTTAGCAGAAGCCCAGAACTTGGAACACCAAACACCACAGGGATGGGCCTGAGAACAATTGTTGCAAGTGACACAAGTACTTTGAACATCATCGACATGTTTCACCTGCTTACGAGAAGGACAAGGGAGTGTTTTCGGCATTGTCCAAAAAGGTGACAGAATAATTTCTTGTGGGAAAAATCCCCCAAAATAATCCAAAGATTCAAGCTTCCCACCGGCAGAAAACCGATCAAGGCGGGTCACATTTTTGCACACAGAAATGGCAAGATAAGCAAAGATAACACAAGCTAAAATGAGCATAAATATAAAGAAAAACACAACAATTTTGGGCTTGAGTAAAGGCTACAATCCTAGAATGAACATATAACAATAATTGTAGCGAGTTATTCAAGTTGTTCTCAAAGAAACAAGCTGAGCAGCACAAGTCACAAAAATTCTGATCATGCACGATGGCGGAAATTTGGAATTGACGTAACCGTTGTTGTGCATGCGCTCGGTAAATGCAAGAGGTGTGCAGAGAGAGTACCTGTAATGTCGAGCGCCGGTCTCGCTCGACCCCTTTTTGATCTTTTTTTTTTCGTGCTTTTGCACTCTTCCACTTTTCCAACTCATTTGGAAAAGTTATGAGCTTGAGTTAGTTCTGAAGTAGAGCTTGCACTAACGTTACAGCCAATTGTAAACAATTGTGAGTAGGCTGAAAAGAAAACTTGATTCTACACCTCAAAAGGAAGCTCAGTACTAATTTATTTATTTATTAGTGTTCAAGGTCACATATTTCTGCACAATGGCTAATCATGACCACAACAGTTTTACGGGTGGAGGAAGCTGGAGTACCTGGAGAGAACGGCGAGCAACTGTCAGCTCCCCAACATACTAACTCCACACAAGCAGGGTTAGCATTAACTGAAGACAGGTGCACCAACAACGTGCAGTATGCCTTAGTACACATGCCCCCATGTAGGCAATGGGGATGAAGTGTCTTGCCTAAGTACACAACGCTGTTGCCACAGGTGGGATTGCTCAGTACCAAATATTAAGTCATTGTATCCATTGGTTCATGAAAAAATGTTTTAAAAATTTGGGTGAATTATGGGATGGGGCAAGTTTCTTTGAACAAAAACAAAATGTGATGTCAGAACAGTCAACACAAGTTTAACTCTTTTAACTCTCATTTCCTGGAATGGTATCACTTTCGTGTACACTTACAGTGAGATGGGTCAGTTCAATATCAATATATAGGAAGGATAAAATAATAACTGCAGTCTGCAGCCCTCTGGCAGCAGACTGCAGTTATTATTTTATCATCAATGCCCTGTGTATAGACCTCTTATAGTAAGACAAAAATGAGGCGAAAATATGCCTCAGACCGAAAAATTGGTCTTACGAATTCAAAGAGTCAACTGAAATTGGTTCAGCAGTTTTGGATGAGAATTTGCAAACACTATGGTGACAGGCGTTGGATACCAGATGATTGACAACGGACAGTGAGTGATCACTATATCTCAGCTTGACTTTCAGTCAGGTGAGCTAATTATCGCTAACTTCATGTTTAACCCTTCAACCCTTAGAACAGGATATCAAAATTTATTATTTTAAATATAATGTTCAAAAAAAAGAAACACAAAACGGGTTTTCTGTGATGAGGGGTGTTCCCAGGTTATGGGAAAATGAGATAGAGAATGAAATCAATTCATAACTAAAGTTTTAATGGATGAATGAAGCACAAATGGAGATGTTTCAGATGTTAACGTCACAAGTCGACGTCACCCAAACTCAATATCTAGTGTGACTGCCATGTGAGTCCAAAACTGCTTGGCACTTTCTGTTCAGTGAAGCAATCAGATTCTGGACAGAAGCTTGAGGGACGGTGGCCCACTCTTCCTGCAACATTTGTGCCAACCTCGGTAACATCGGAGGTAGTGGTTGATCCAGTTGATCCCATATATGTTCGAGCCGATTCCAATCTGTCGAGCTGGAGCACCAAGGCAGAACTTCGATGTTGTTATCCTGTAGATAAGCTGTGCGTCCGGCCATTGTCATGCTGGAAAATGGCATTGGCATTCTGCAGAATGGGGAGCACATGTGGATGCAAAATTGCATCTCCGCACCTCTCAACATGGATGAGGTCCATTCTACCAGTGTGTGAGATGGCTGCCCACATCATAACGCTACCACCACCAAATCCGTCCACCTCCCGAATGCAGCTATGTGCAAAACCTTCTCCACGGCGTCTGTACACATGACATAGTTCATCAAGTCGGCGAAGAAGGAAACATGACCCATCACTGAACTCCTGATGAGGCCATGCCCAGTGCATCTGACACCATTGAAATCGCTGTCGATGATGCTGGGCCGTCAAAATGACGCCACGGACTGGCCGTCTTGCACGCAGACATGCCTCATATAGACAGCTGCAAATGGTCTGATCTGAAATCCTCCATGACCTGGTAGCATTGACGCTGTAGAGGTCGCTGTGGTTGATCTTTCCTGCAAATGACATAACCAGATGAATCGAACCTGAGCTGTGGTGGCCACTTGTGGTCTCCTGGATCTTGGAAAATCCTGTGTTCTCCCCTGTATTTGGTAGAGGTTCCACAGGTGTGTGATGGTGCTCAGTGAGACATTGACCACTCTCGCTACATTCAAAGCTGATTCACCTGTTTTTAAGCGACCAATGGCATTATTTCTTTGAGCTGTGGTCAAACAAGGCATTTTGCATGAGCAAGATTCCTTTAACACTGTGTAAGTCAAGTTCCGACCGATCTCCATGTCTATATATACCCCCACATGCTCAGGTATTCAGTGGAAACCTTGTTTTGTTAATTTTCTCAATATTTTTGGGGTCATGGTGGCCAAAATTATGCCCCATTGTCCAAAATGTTACATAATATTTAGACCACCACGATATGTCGTTAATCGTATCTCTTCATCACTATATTCTCCAAAAATTGCCATATTATCGTGACTATACCCGTTTTGCATTTCTTTTTTTGAAGAGTATATTATGATTTTTCAAATTTACAAAAAAAATGTCCAAAAAAACATATCATGTTACCCCTCATTGACAAGCTTGTTCCAATGAAGGGTCAACTGCTCAGTTTGTATACTATGTGGACAGATGTGTCTGATTCATTCCATGAAGTCCTCTGTACAATAATACAAATATACAGAAAATTTCAGGCAGCAAATCTGTAATGCAACAAGGAGTTTTACCAATTTCATCTTTTTTGACAGAGCTAAATTAGTTTCTCAAACAACACAGGAATTGGTCAATTCCAAGTTGCAATATGGGGAAAACTTGCAGCTTGAAATTTTGATATTTTGACATCAATGTGGAGTGTTAACCCTTTACCCATCAGAACCGCCAAAACCGACCAGCATTATTCACAAAAATCACTGTTAAATTTCTATTATTTTTTTTATTTTTTGTCTCACAACATAGCTTGGACCCCTATTGGACTGTGCTCATTGAGCTCATTCCAATGAGGGATCATAAGTTATGTTTTCACGCAAAAAATGAAAATTAGTTATTCAAGAATTTTGTTTGCAAGGGTTAACTCAGAATGGAAATTACTTTTAGCATATTTAGATAATTTTTTGATAGCATTTGCAACCAATCTGTGACACTTTTCCAGGCCTGACATGAAAAATACAGGGGGGTAAAAATTGCCCTAATAAATCCGCCCAGAAGGGCGAATGCTGTCACCAGGACATCGTCACTTGAGTTCCATTCTGTTCTATCTCCCAGTAGGGATTGTGACATTCCCAGTAGGGAGATAGAACAGAATGGAACTCAGGTGACAACATGTTTAAGGAAGTCTTCTTGCTTCATACAGTAAGTGTACGAATAACAAGATTTACCACATTTATCCCTAGCAGTATTTCTAGGGAGATGTGAAATGGATAAAGTGAGCCATAGAAATTGTGCACCTAAAATAGAAGTAGTACTGCAAAACAATGTATGATGTGTTTAATTGGCTAGATGCAGGAGGGCTAATAATAGACCTCCTAAAAAAATTTGCAAGGGCTCTAGGAGGGCAGCCCTCCTTGAGAATGTAGGCATGCTTATCAGAAATACCTCAATGTGAGAAGCCATGCACGATTTCTGTCTGTAAATGTACATGTATAGTGGATGGTGTAACAATATGCAATAATGGAAAATCAACAGTAATAATATCTTCCCCAACAGTGGCAAACCTGTGTCGTAAAAGATTTTATATTTATTCGAAACTTAACAAAATGTATGTATTGCACATTAGGCCTAAAAAAGTCAAAAATCTGTTTCTCAGGCCCACCAGCATGGTCCTTTTGGCGTCTACATACTCTCTTTTTAAAGCCAATGCAAACTTAAAAAAATTAAAATTAAATGGTTTATGTCTAATATTTGACCCAAATTAATAAATTTGTCCCTTGAGTGCAATGAGGCTTTGCAATGCTTTAACTATTCTGTAGATTACGAGGCCTAAAACAAACCTAGAACATGAACTTTTGATGGCAAAGAAATAATTACAAAAAATAAAAAAACGCCTGTCTGCATGCAGTTTTACAAAAAAAAGCCTGATCTACTTTTTGGGGCCTTATAAAACCATTTTGGATGTTCTACAATGGAAGAGAAACAAGGCTGTGAAGGAACCACTTGAGTCTATTAGCACAATAACATATATGTTCTAATAACACCCTACCCTACACATAACTCAAAACCCACTTCTTGGAATGAACAAGGCAACTTTTAACGATAACAAGTTTAATAAATAGATCTATCATGTACTTCACGACGTTCAAATCATAAACTGAATTGTAATTTAACCTTTACCCAACGTAACGGTCAAAACCGGCCAGTGTTATTCACAAAAATCGCCAATTAATTTTCATTATTTTTTCATTTTTTTTGTCTCAAAAGCACAGGTTATGACCCCTCTTTGAAACGAGCTCATCATAAACCTATGTTTTTGAGACAAAAAATGAAAAAAATTAGTTATTCAAGAATTTTGTTTCCATGTATCGTCTGCTTTTCATGCTAGGTAAAGGGTTAAACAACACTTCATTCAGAACATCGCCTGCAGAACACGTAAAAAATCTACAAAAATATAAATTTTATAGTAAATTTCCTTTCTTATTATACCTATCGCAATTGTTTACTACATGCTTGCACTACAGTGGAAGACCCTAACTTGGATAAAATACTCTCTATTTTAATCTTTCCCAAGAGATTTGGGAACGAAAGTGGTGTAAAAACACCACGAAAAAATAAGCCAAAACTGGGTCGAGCGCCATCAGCGCACACCCAGTAGGGGATGCTCTTCTCTTATTACAATTCCACGACTTCCATTAACCAGTGCGCAAGGCAGTCATCAAACCATTCTTTTGAGTCCGCCAACATAGGAGTTATGTGATCAGTGGGGAGGAAGGATTCTTACCTGAATAAGAAGACGGGAGGGCCTCCATGTAAACAATTGCAGTAGGTATAATAAGAAAGGAAATTTACTATAAAATTTATATTTCTTATCAACCTACCAATTGTTTACTACAGGCTGAATAGACAATAGGATGGAGGGAATCACATAACCAACCCACACATAACTCAATTGCACTGGAGCCGTGGACAGAGGAAGAGGTCCCTAGGCCTATCAAACCATAGCATCACAAACATTAGTAAAAAAGACAATGAGAGATAAGGCGTACGGTGATATGCGACACACAGACAGAAAGGGCAGTAACAGCACAGAGCTGGAACTGACCTTGTAAGAAGCTGAATGGCTGGGATAGACAACAGCCTGAGCAGAAGAAAGAGGGCCCGTAGAACAAAGGTCCTTTAACTGCTCCTGCAACTGTCGCAGATAAGTGGAGAAAGTAGCATTTCACCAGTAGGCTGCCAGCATAATATCCGACAACATGACGGAGTTAGTATAAGAGGTAGACAATGCACGCACCTCGTGGTAGAAAAACGATTGGTAATACAATCACCAGTCGCTAGACGAGCAGAAGCTGCACAAATAGCAAGACAAATCCATCAAGAAATGGATTCAGGAGAGATCTTCTGTCGACCAGGAATAAGAGATAGAAAATCGATCCCACCCTTCCAAATAAACAGAGCAAAGGGTGTTTACCCTCAACAGAAGGAAGAGTCCCGATACAGATAGGTGGCGGAGTAGTTTCCGGTATCTGAGCAATCACTGGTAAAAATAACACTCGTGGGAGAGCTCCAGAAAAAGACTGGGTCAACCAAGAGTGAGCGAAGCTCACTAACCCATCTGGCTGAGGCAAAAGCCATCAGAAAAAACTGTCTTGCATGTGAGAAAACGCACATCCACCTGCAGAGCAGCACCCAAGAAAGAGTCCATCTTGGATAAGCTGCAAAGTCCCAGGCCTTTTCAAGGAAAAGTGCAGAACAAGCTTGGAGAGGCAAGGATGAGTGCCTATGCGATGCTGTCCCTCATACGAAAAAGGTCTCCAAAGCAGGGACCTGTACCCATTGCTGGAGACCCCCAGAATCAAACATATACCAGAAACCCTGCAATCTGTGTGATCAACGGAGTGACAGAAGCAACAGAGTGATCTGCACACCATTGACAGAAGATCTTCCACTTAGCCGCAGAGGCTAAACCAGTGGAGTGAGTGCCTCCTTGAAGAAGAAAAGCAACTCCACTGCTCGTCCTTGAAAAAACCACTACGGAGGAGACAGGACCTGACAAAAGACATGTGCGAAGGCACAATGAAGTAGGGTCGACGTGAAACCTCCTTGGCAAAGAAAGTCGCAACATAGAGGGAGACGTGCCAGAACCAGACAGCGGAGCAGATTCATCAACACCCACTGAGGCAACAGGGGTGCGATCGAAAAGATTCGACAACTGCAGGTTCGTATCTGGGCTAGAACCTGAGGCAGAATCAGAACCGGCAGGAAGGCATAGCCGACAAGACTGTTCCAAAGGAGGGACAGTGTGTCCACAGCGAAAGCCAGAGCATCTGGACACACGGACATGAAAATGTCCACCTGATGGTTCCAACAAGTCGCAAAGAGATCGATGTGGAGACGACCTCAGAGATTGCAAAGAGACTGGAAAAAAGCCATGTGGAGCATCCACTCGGTGGAAAAGAACCTGCCCCATTGGGACAGGGAGTCGGCTAGGACGTTCAGACGACCGAGAAAGTGACAAACCACCACTCTGGCATTGACATCCTGCGTGAGCAGTAGAAGATCCTGAACCAATTCGTACATGGGAACATAGTGTGTGCCGCCCTGGTTCCGAATGTAAACCACCACCGTCGAATTGTCGGACAACAGAAGGACCTGACAATTCAAAAGGCGGGGGATGCACTGCCAGAAACTCCGAAGAAGAGCAAGAAGCTCCTTCTGGTTGACGTGAAGAGCTGCTAGATCCTGGTCCCATGACCCGTGAAGGAAAAGACCTAAAGGATCCAACGTCACACCCCATCGAGATCGCTGGCGACTGTTGTCAGAACACGATCGGACGTGGGGAAGTCCAACGGAACTCCCTGCATAATCCACTAAACATCTGTCAGGGGAGAAGGTGACAAGGAAGAGACTCTGGTAACTGAAGCACCAGATCCAGAGGATCGACATTCGGCCTCCAACGACTGAACAGAAAGTGTTGGAGAGGTCTGACATGCAGCAGACCTAGAGGAATGAGATCTGTCACCAAACCGCAGAGACCGAGCAGCCAGGGAAGACTCCGAGCTGTTGCAGACATGGACTGAGACAGAGTCAGGGCAAAAGGCTGAGAAAACCACAGCCCTTGCCTGGGAAACCACCACCGTATTCAGCTGAGTATGGAAGTCCATCCCAGATGACAAAACGACGGGGAAGGGATCAGGTTTGACTTCTCCCTGTTGACTCTGAACCCTAGTGACAAGAGTAGGCTCAACAGTGTGACGACATCAGACTCCAGAAAGGCAGCATTGGAATGCCTCTGGAGGATATTGACTAGATAAGCCGAAGAAGACACCCTGGACTGTGTGCGATGTAAGACTAACACATGTGACATCAGACAGGTGAAGGCCCAAGGATCCAGGTCGAGGCCAAAGGGCATGGCCTTGAACTGGAAAACATCCTGGGGAATGGAGCGGCGAACTGACATGAAAACCTCCATTCTGAACTGAGGAGCAATGATAGACTGCGTCAGGATACTCAGATCGATAACCTGAGTCAGCCGTCCTTCTTCGGCACCAAGAACAGACGGGAATAAAATCCCACTTGAAGAAAGTTCTTGATGACCTCGATCGCCTCCTTTGACAGGAGACTGCCCATCTCCGTGACATCTCCGTGATCAAAAGTTCCCAACATGTAACATTGAAATGACAGAGTTCAACCACACCCCCCCGCACCAAAAGCAAGGACAAAAGGCGTTGCCCTAAAGGAACCAAACTGGACATAACAGAGGTGAGAGCAGTAGAAGAAAAAGGTGAACTCAACAGATACAGAAAGTAGAAGAAGACCCCAATTATGAGGGAAAGGTGGTAGAAAAAAGAACCGGCGGGAAAACAACAGAACCCAGATGGCCGACAAGGACCTAAAAACAGAAATTCAGCCCTCAACAGAGTGAAGAAATCCTATCCATACAGTCCCTCATTGACACCTAATTCCAATAATAATAATAAAATTTATGAACTGAAAAATTTTATGTCCAAACAGCACAGTACGCAAAAATCACGCGCGACATCGGAAAATATATATAAAACTTAATAAAAATGTGGTTGAAAATATTAACGGGAATATATAAAGCATAGTCCTGTTATTATACGATCCTCAGATCCATAATTCCAGTCACAGGAAACCATTATCGATGAGTTGAATTATCACTGATTCGTAATGCAAATGGCGGCACATCCTTACATGCAGCGGACAAAAAAAGAATGGTTTGATGACTGCCTTGCTCATTGGTTAACGGAAGTCATGGAATTGTACTAAGAGAAGAGCGTCCCCTACTGGGTGTGCACTGATGGCACTCGACCCAGTTTCGGCTTATTTTTTGGTGGTGTTTTTACACCACTTTTCTTTCCCAAATCTCTTGGGAAAGAATAAAATAAAGAGTATTTTATCCGAGTTAGGGTCTTCCACTGTAGTGCAAGCCTGTAGTAAACAACTGTAAGCTAGGTTGATAAGAAATGAAGCAGTTTGCAAGTCCCTCAATGACAGAAAAATTGCGAAATGGGTGACCTTATTCCAAGTATTTTGTGTGGTGATGTCAGACATGTGGTACTGTGGCTATAAACACCAAACAAGAGGTGCACATCAAAGATGAAGGCATCAAGTTGTGGTGGCAATCGGTGAGAGTTGCATGTCCATTACCTGTCTATCAATCATATCCCAGTTGTCATATCTGGAACATTTGTTCAAGCAAACCTGAAAATAAGCAATCTATCATTTGCAGAATGAGGTCCCCAGAGGGTGAATGTGCTGATGCTATCTCATACAGTGGGCCAATGTATCCTCTGGATACCTCTTTCTGTTTAGGTTTGAGACCTTGATTCAGATTAAGGTTCACAGAGGGCAAATTTAGTGATGATACCCTGCTGTGCAGGATAGCATCACCAAATTCACCCTCTGGGGACCTCATTTTGCAGATGTCAGTCTGCTTATTTTCTGGCTTGTGTTCAAGTTATAATGCTGACAAGTTAGGAATTCGTAAAAACTGACTGATTAAGGCCCAGAACTCTGTAATGAAAAATTAGGCTGGGCCAGTTTTCAAACTTGCTTGAGATATTACTGCAAAAGACCTGTATGGCAAATATTAATCAAATTGGAAAACCTTTGTTCAAGTTATAATACTAACAACTTCAGAACTTGTAAAAATTTACCCATAACTCTAACATAAAATCGAGCCATGCCAGTTTTCGAGTTCGCTGGAGATTTTATGGCAAAGGACCTGTATGGAAAATTTTAGTCAAATCGGAGAATGCTTGTTCAAGTTATTGCACTAACAAGCTCAAAATTTGTAAAAATTGACTAATTAAGGCCCATAACTCTTTTCAAACTCACTTGAGATATTATTGTAAAAGACCTATATAGCAAAATATTAGTCAAATCAGAG
The DNA here is from genome assembly GCA_031216915.1 of Pictodentalium vernedei. Classification (NCBI taxonomy): domain Eukaryota; kingdom Metazoa; phylum Mollusca; class Scaphopoda; order Dentaliida; family Dentaliidae; genus Pictodentalium; species Pictodentalium vernedei. The sequence goes on from CM062292.1 coordinate 427,226,513, forward strand.
GACGTTTGTTCAAGTTATTGAGTTTCCGAGCTCAAAATTCGTAAAAACTGAATAATTAAGATTCATAACTCTGTAACAAAAAATCAGGCCAGGACAGATTTCGAACTCACTTGAAATATTCTTACAAAAGACCTTTGTGGCAAATATAAGTCAAATCAGAGAATGTTTTTCAAGTTATTGCGCCAACAGTGTGAATGCACCCAGATGCCCATCCACCGCTCTCCCATCTGCCCACCTCCCAGGATGCACACTCATCATCGCCAAACCAGAGGTCTCAGTTGTTAACACAACTTTACCAAAAAACTTTGCGAGCTCTAATCCAATCAGAGGGCGAGGATTTTAGTCTTATTGGAACATAATTCGTTTGTAATGTTTCATGTTTACTGTGTAGCCTGATAATTTTGAAATCATCGAGACATGATAACTCATGCCCAAAACATGATGATAACTCATGACTTGCAAGAGATGAGAAGTCTTGGGCCATTCTATTTTGACTATGGCTGTGAAGCAGCCTAAACTAGCTTTGATGAAAAGTTCAGGAAATTTAATTTAAGAAAATGCTTGTCAAAAAGTTTGACTTTCATGAAAGAAAATTCAGTTAACAGTCCACAAATCATCCTTACTCTAATTGCAAGTGATTTGCTGTTCTTGACTGGATTATGTGCCAGTAGCATGTAATAGTGTTGTGGATCGGACCGCAAAATACTGGTGTAGTTCTGGTCCAGGGCTGGAACCAAGCCTGAAAATAAGCAGACTGTCATCTTAAGAATGAGGACCCCAGAGGGTGAATTAGGTGATGCTAACTTGCACAGCTGGGTAGCATAACTGAATTTACCCTCTGTGAACCTCCATCTGAATCAAGGTCTCAAGCCTAAACAGCAAGAGGTACCCAGAGGATAAATTGGCACACTGTATAGGATGGCATCAGCAAATTCACCCTCTGGGCACCTCATTCTGCAAATGACGGACTGCTTATTTTCAGGCTTGGCTGGAACACGATCTGGACCAGATCTCCTGCGCTTAAATGGTACACAAACAAGCTGGGCGGGTCGTTTGTATGCTAATTCAGGATTTGGACTTTACCTTTAAACTTAACCTGTGAAATAAGTAGAGGAGATATTTATTTATTTATTTATTGGTGTTTTAAGGTCACGTACTTATGCACAATGGCTGATCGTGACCGTGACAGTTTTACGGGTGGAGTTAGCCGGAGTACCCGGAGAGAACCACCGAGCAACGACAAGCAGCTGTCAGCTCCCCAACATTGTAACTCTGAACTCTGCACCGCAGCACAGTCAGAGTTAGATTGGTTGAAGACATGCAGTACGCCTTAGTACCCAGCATCATCGTGCCCCCATGTAGGCAATCAGGGTTAAATGTCTTGCCCAAGGACACAATGCTGGAGCGTTGATCAGTCGCTGAAATGAACTGGAGGAGATTAGAGGAAATTGGTTTTGGGAACATGCTTTCCTCCCAATCTAAGCCATTCCAGATAGGAGCGCCAGCCCAGTACGTGTGAAGGCAAAAGTGATCGACATATCAGCCCTTAACCCTTCACCCAATGAACAGGATATCAAAAATTGTAATTATTGTTTTTTAAACTTTTTTCAAAAAAATTTCAACAAAACCATAATTATCATGTGACCGCCTCATTGGAACAAGCTCGATGAGATCATTCCAATGAGGGGGGACATGATATGGTTTTGCTAAAAAAAATTTCATCTGCTTAATTTGAAAATTATGTGGGCAGATGCAGCCGATTCGTTAGGTGAAGGGTTAAGGGCAACAAGGTGCTGATTACAAAGCCATAGTGACTTACATAATTTTTCATTTTTATGGCATTTTATCAACATTCTGATATCCATTAACCCTTTACCTAACATGAAAAGCAGACAACACTTGTAAAAGAAATTCTTGAATAACTAATTTTTTTCATTTTTTGTCTCAAAAATATAGTTTATGACCCCTCATTGGAACGTGCTCGACAAGCTCGTTCCAATGAGGTGTCATAACCTGTGTTTTTGAGACAACAAATGAAAAAATAATGAAAATGAATTGGCGATTTTTTAGAATAGCACTGGCCAGTTTTCCCCGTTACGTTGGGTAAAGGGTTAAATTTGGGACTTTATCTTCTAACTTTACCTGTGAAATATCTAAGAGATTAGGTCTGGGAACATGCTCCACTCACACAGTGACGAATGGGAGTAAAATGGAGGCGGGTGGAAAATCTCTCACCTCAAATAAAGTTGGCGAGAGTGAAAAATGTGAGGAGAGTGATTTTGATTCAATGTTTATCTTCATTTTTTAATACTGTTGACTTGTACATTCAAAGTGTATTTTTTTTTAAATTAAGTCAAGTTAATGTTGTTGTTTGCCTGTGGTTCAGAATAAAATTGCAAGCTTGAAATCTAGTGTTTGTTTTTTAAATGTATTACTAGAATTCCTGAAATGAACTTTTGTCTTGTAAGATTTAGATAATCTGAGGTGAACTGTCTATATATTATGGCAGGTACAAAATTTTATTTTGCGTGTCCTTCGAAACGAATGTATGAATGCAACTGAACACGGATGGAAATTTTGACAGTGAAAATAATGCAACCCACTAAAATTAGTTCTGTATTTTAAATGGCAGATTATTAAAATCGTGGAAAATGGATGCGTCAATTCCAAATCAGGTACATTAATTCATATCACTGGTGAATTGGAGCGACAGGTATCACGTGTGTAAATTAAAATAAGGAACGGGGCAACATTCTGCATGTCTTTGATAAAAAAAAATACGGAAATATTAAAACGTTTCTCGGATCTCAGAATGACCACCATTTTTTTTTTATATCTGAACATGCGTGTTCGTTTTCTGGCAGGAGTAAGGTCTGGGCGAGTTGTCAATGTACCACCCTCTTACTGTTAGCATGTTGTGCAGGGATGTATTATTGTATAAGAGAACTACGGTGTGTTATGTTCATAATGACAAAAAGGAAATTGTTTGGAATTGTACTTTAAACGCATCAAATTGTGAGTGATTAAAAATTTCCCAACATCAAAAATTAACTGAATGTTTCTGTTGACGCAACTCAAATGGATAAAAAAACACCCCAAAACAGAGGCGAGCAATTATTCGCACACCCTGAACAATTTTTGAATGAGAGATGGTGCACGAGAGCGATCGCGCGCCTTTCCCATGCGTCACTGCTCACACATAAAATCAAAGTCATTCCAGTTAGATGCCTGCCCATTTTGAGTGAAGGTAGAAGAGATACAACATACCAGCAAAAGCATTTCAAAAGGTACTTTGTTGCACTCAGTGTCACCACAAGAAGATATAAAATTCACTGGTTACTCAGGGTCCATAGAGATATTCGAGAATTAAATTCAAGCACTATTTAAGCACTTTTCAAGGAAGTGTTAACGATTTTCAAGGACTATTACTGTGTGTAATGGGGCATACTGTTACGATGGCATGTCACATCAAGTCAATTTTATATCATACTGAAAATATGACATGAAAGTCGGAAATGCCAAAAGTGAACTTTGCATTTCACCAAAGGCAAAATTCTTTTCAGAACCTATCTTACAAAATGGTAAATCCATACTTTTTCTGCATTACTACAACTCATTTGAAACAGTAACGCATCTTTTAACATTTTAATGATGCTCAAAAAAACCACTCAACTCATTTTTGCGTCAAATTGAAAGGACTGTATTTCTTTCCAAAGCCCACTTCAAATACACATGGTTTGTCCTCAAATACTATCATTATTATTATGTCAATAAAAGCTGTATATTTTATATACGATTGCTATCCTGAGTGACAAAAACAAATTTTCAGATTTTTTAGACATCCATGTCACTTGAATTTGTCCACTTCAAGTATGCCATTATGCAATTAAATAAAAAAAAAAAAGGTATGTAAAAGCAGATGTAAACAGCAGTTTTTAGTGGCGCATGTTAATTCACCTTGCAATTGAGGATGATTTTAATTGGTCAACATTCGAAGGGACTCCTTCAGAAGGAGAGAGCTGGAATCTTGTGACAAAATTAAATTGTAGAAAGTTATAAGGTTTCAAAGGTGTTAGATGAACTGAATTCAAGTATTTTTCAAGGAACGGAGGGAAAATCAAGTACTTTTCAAGGATATAAATGAATTCAAGCACTTTTTAAGGAAAGGGTCTAAATTAAGGACTTTTCATTGCGTACAAACCCTGTTATAAAACCATAATTCCTCATAGAATTTTTCAATTTGCTGGTAGTTTATCAAACATGTCTGATTATTTATTTATTTATTGGTGTTTAAGGTCATACACTTATACACAATTCTCTAATTATGACCGTGACAATTTTACTGGTGGAGGAAGCCGGAGTACCCGGAGAGAACCACCGAGCAACGATGAGCAACTGCCAGCTCCCCAACATCATAACTCCACACTGTAGCACAGGCAGGGTTAGATTGATTAAAGACATGCGTACCATCGATGTGCTGTACGCCTTAGTACACGGCGTTATCATGCCCCCATGTGGGCAATCAGGGTTAAGTGCCTTGCCCAAGGACACAATGCGGGAATCCAAACTGATCGCTCAGACGGGCACCCATCCAATGACGCTCGACATTGCTTAACTTTGGTGATCTGACGAGAACCGGTTACCGCAATGCCACCACGCCCTCAACATGTCTGATACATGTATCTGCTAAAAACCTACCCACCTCCATCAGACACACACACTGAAGGCATCAAAACATGGAAGGTGTCAAAATGCCCTATACATAAATGACAGGATATAGGTGGAGCTTCAGACCATAAAATTTGAGAGAAGTTGTGTCTTATCACCTTATTTGATAATACTGTTCTAAAATGTTCCTATGGGAAGACTCCTCTGTTCAACGCTCAAACTCCCTAAGACAGCTGATACCCCCTGTGCTTACCGCAGATGCTTTCAAAATCTGTGAACTGTCATAGAGAAGGGCCATTGTGGAGGGGTCAAAATCCAAGGGTTTGTCATTTTTCCCACACATATAATTCAGAGATGATCTGCTAAGACACCTAGCAAAATTTTCACCAAGGAAGCACAGGGATTACCCCGGTGCTTCATTGGTGAAAATTTTGCTAGGTGTCATAGCAGATCATCTCTGAATTATATGCATGGAAAAATATAAACTTTATAGTAAATTTCCTTTCTTATTATACCTACTGCAATTGTTTACTACAGGCTTGCACTACAGTGGAAGACCCTAACTCGGATAAAATACTCTCTAATTTAATCTTTCCCAAGAGATTTGGGAAAGAAAAGTGGTGTAAAAACACCACGAAAAAAAAGCCAAAACTAGGACGAGCGCCATCAGTGCACACCCAGTAGGGGACGCTCTTCTCTTAGTACAATTCCGCGACTTCCGTTAACCAGTGCGCAAGCAGTCATCAAACCATTCTTTCGAGTCCGCCAACAAAGGAGTTATGTGATCAGCGGGGAGGAAGGATTCTTACCCGAATAAGAAGACGGGAGGGCCTCCATGTAAACAATTGCGGTAGGTATAATAAGAAGAATTTACTATAAAATTTATATTTCTTATCAATCTACCTTACAATTGTTCACTACAGGCTGAATAGACAATAGGATGGAGGGAATCACATAACCAACCCACACATAACTCAATTGCACTGGAACCGTGGACAGAGGAAGAGATCCCTAGTCCTATCAAACCATAGCATCACAAACATTAGTAAAAGACAATGAAAGATGAGGTGTATGGTGATGTGTGACGCACAGACAGAAAGGGCAGTAACAGCACGGAGCTGTAACTGACCCTGTAAGAAGCTAAATGGCTGGGATAGACAACAGCCTGAGCAGAAGAAAGAGGGCCCGTAGGACAAAGGTCCTCTGTCTGCTCCTGCAACTGTCTCAGATAAATGAAGAAGGTAGCATTTCTCCAGTCGGCTGCCAGCATAACATCCGACAACATGACGGAGTTAGTAAAAGCCCTGAGAGGAAGACAATGCACGCACCTTGTGGCAGAAAAACGATTGGTAATACAATCGCCAGTAGCTAGACGAGCGGAAGCTGCACGAATAGCAAGACAAATCCATCGAGAAATGGATTCAAGAGAGATCTGGCATGTGAGATAACGCATATCCACCCGGGATAAAGGCGTGAACGTCCCCCCCCCCCCCACCAAGCAGATCAGCACCCAAGAAAGAGTCCATTTTGGAGTAAACTGCAAAGGAAAAGAGCTGAACAAGCTTCTTGGAGAGACAAGGATGAGTGCGGTACCACATATGAAAAAGGTCTCCGAAGCATGGACTTGTACCCATTGCTGGAGACCCCCAGAAATAAACATATACCAGAAACTCTGCAATCGGTGTGATCGGAGGAGTGACAGAAGCAACAGAGTGATCGCACACCATCGACAGAAGAACCTTCTACTTAGCCACAGAGGCTAAACCAGTGGAGTGAGTGCCTCCTTGAAGAAGAAAAGCAACTCCACTGCTCGTCTCTAAAAACCATTACGGAGGAGACAGGACCCGATAAAATACATGCGCGAAGGCACAATGAAGTCAGGTCAACATGAAACCTCCTCGGGCGACTTTGGCAAAGAAAGTCGCGATGTAGAGGGAGACATGCTGGAACCGCTGCTAACAGAGAGTGGAGCAGATTGATCCACACCCACCAAGGAGACAGGGGTGTGATCGAAAGGATTCGACAACTGCAGGTTCATATCTGAGGCAGAATCGGAACCGGCAGGAAGGCATAGCCGACAAGACCGTCCCAAAGGAGGGCCAGAGCATCCACGGCAAAAGCCAGAGCATCTGGACACTTCGTGTCACCCTGATGGTTCCAGCGAGTCACAAAGAGATCGATGTGGGGACGACCCCAGAGATCGCAAAGAGACTGGAACACCACCATGTGGAGCAACCACTCAGTGGAAAAGAAACTGCACCGTTGGGGCAGGGAGTCGGCTAGGACGTTCAGACAACCGGGAATGTGATGAACCATCACTCCAGCGTTGACATACTGAGCAAGCAGTAGAAGATCCCGAACCAAAACGTACATGGGAACATAGTACGTTCTGCCCTGGTTGCGAATGTAAACAACCACCGTAGAATTGTCAGACCACAGAAGGACCTGACAATTTGAAAAGCGGGGGATCCACTGTCGAAAACAATGAAGAAGAGCAAGAAGCTCCTTCTGAGTGACATGAAGAGCCGCTAGATCCTGGTCCCATGACCCGTGAAGGAAAAGACCAAGAGGATCCAATGTCACACCCCATCCGAGACCTGTGGCGATTACCTCAGAACACGATCGGATGTGGGGAAGTCCAACGGAACTCCCTGCATAATCCACTGAACATCTGTCAGGGGAGAAGGTGATGAGGAAGAGACTCCGGTAACAGAAGCACCAGAACCAGAAGATCGAAATTCAGCCTCCAACTACTGAGCAAAAAGTGTTGGAGAGGTCAGTCATGCAGTTGACCTAGAGGAATGAGATCCGTCACCGAAACGCAGAGACCAAGCAGTCAGGGAAGCCTCCGGGCTGATGAAGTCCATCCCAGTTGACAAGACGGAGAAGGGACCAGGTCCGACTTCTCTCCATTGAATCTGAACCCTAGTGACATGAGTAGGCTCAACAGTGTGATGACATCAGACTCCAGAAAAGCAGCATTGGATTGCCTCTGGTGGATATCAACTAGACAAGCCGAAGAAGACACCTTGGACTGTGTGCGATGTAAGACTAACACATGCGACATCAGACAGGTGAAGGTCCAAGGATCCAGGCTGAGGCCAAAGGGAATGGCCTTGAACTGGAAAACATCCTAGGGAATGGAGCAGCGAACTGATCTGAAAGCCTCCATGCTGAACTGAGGAGCAATGATAGACTGCATCAAAATACTCAGATCGATAACCTATCTGAGTCGGCCGTCCTTCTTCGGCACCAAGAACATGCGGGAATAAAATCCCACTGAAAGAATGTTCTTGATGACCTCAATTGTCCCCTTTGACAGGAGATCGCCTATCTCCGTGGTCAAAAGTTACCAATGTGTAACGTTGAAAGGGACTCATGTTGGAAGAGGGCCTCTCTACCTCAACCTGGGACGAAAACAAGGTGACTACTGCCGATGCCTACCCCACCCTGTGAGTGAAGTGGAAGCAACGGAAAAAGGCTCTTGGACAGAACCTAAGTGAGCAAGGAGAGGGCCTCCCTAAGCTCACTGACTGTCGGAACGGAACGACGTGGGAACGAACCGACAAAGTGGCTTCACTCCTGACCCATTTACCAGTGAAGGGTCCCGATCCTCAAATACACCCGACGCGGGGCGACGGGCTGCAGTCGAAAACATCTGAAGGCAGATGTGTAGTGGGGTATCACATACCTCGAGGATCAACAGAGCGGAAACTCAGTAGAGTCGCTGCAGACCTCTGTGGGACAGAAGGTCCAGGCTGCACAAAAAGAGTTGGTCACACAAAACTGGCCATGGGACCAGAGTGCATGGACGGAAATGCCACGGAGCTCATGGTGACCCCACCATGAACATCCAAATCCAATGAGAGAAACTGAGGTACTTGACGGCTGAGAGACCACAGTAGAGGGTTTGGCCGGCAGCCCCTTCCAACTTCGCCAAGTTGAAGTCAGGGAAGGCTGAGGCCAATACCCCATGTCCACACTACCAGACATCCCAGTAGACCCCTGCAGGGATAAAACTGCTGTGCTCAACAGCTGAGAGGACACAGCATGGGGATTCGGTCGGCAGCCACTTCCAACTTCGCCGAGTTGGAAGTCAGGGAAGGCTGAGGCTGATACCCCACGTCTACACTACCAGACACCGCTGCAGGGAGAAAACTGCTGTGCTCAACGACCGAAAGGACACAGCAAGGGGTTCGGTCAGCAGCCACTTCCGACTTCACCGAGTTGAAATCAGGGAAGGCTGAGGCCGATACCCCACGTCAACACCACCAGACACCTCTGCAGACCCCTGCAGGGATAAAACTGCTGTGCTCAACAGCTGAGAGGACACAGCAGGGGGTTCAGTCGGCAGCCACTTCCGACTTCGCCGATACCCCACAACCACACTACAGACATCACTGCAGACCCCTGCACGGATAACCTGAGGCCGGCTAAAACAGTGACCGATGATGTTGTAGATGGAACAGCAGTATAGCAGATACGACAGGAGTTGTTGGAACTGGCGGAAAAGGTGAGAGAGCCACCTCGCTCATCCTCCAAAGGTAGAGTCACAACCCTAGTGACAGCCTCAGATGTCGACTGGAGAGGGCGCATAGTCCCGGAACCAGGCATCTCTTCGCCAGAAATCCAACAGCTCCCGCAGTATCCACCACGGTAAAAAAAAACTGCACATCCCCCACAGATGGGGAATAACTCTCACCAGATGTGATCATGTCGGGAGGCCCCAAAACGACAGCAACCCCCCCCCCCCCCCATGGGAGGAACTGCACATCCCCCACAGAGGGGGTGTAACTCTCACCAGACGTGGTCATGTCAGGAGGCCCCAAAACGACAGCATTCCCCACCCCCTGCAGGTGCAGGAGGAGCTAAACATCTCCCACGGAGGGGAGGCCCCGAAATGACAGCATCCCGCCTCACTCTCCCCCCTCCCCCACCACCACCCCCCCCCCCCCCACCCCACGGGTACAGGAGAAACAGCCACGAGAATGCACCAAAAGCGAGGGCAAAAGGAATTGCCCTAAAGGAACCGAACTGGAAATAACAGAGGTGAGAGCAGTGGAAGAAAAAGGTGAACTCAAAAGATACATAAAGTAGAACACCCCCAACTACGAGAGAAGGTGGCAGAAAAAATAACCGGAGGGTACACGACAGAACCCAGACGGCCGACAGGGACCTAAAAAAACTGAAATTCAGCCCTCAACAGAGTGAAGAAATCCTGTCCATACAGTCCCTCATTGACACCTAACTCTAATAATAATAATAAAACTTTTCAACCGAAAAAATGTTATTGCCGAACAGCGTTGACATGATGTCGAAAAAACATTTGCGAAAACGGAATATATAAATAAAATTCAATGAGAATGTGGTTGAAAATATTAATGAGAATATATAAAACACAGTCCTGTTATTATACGATCTTCAGATCCATAATCCAGTCACAGGAAAACCATTACCGACGAGTTGAATTATCACTGTTTCGTAAAGCAAAATGGCGACACGTTTTGCGGACAAAAAAAGAATGGTTTGATGACTGCTTGTGCACTGGTTAACGGAAGTCGTGGAATTGTGCTAAGAGAAGAACATCCCCTACTGGGTGTGCGCCGATGGCGCTCGACCCAGTTTTGGCTTTTTTTTGGGGTGTTTTTACACCACTTTTCTTTCCCAAATCTCTTGGGAAAGATTAAAATAGAGAGTATTTTATCCGAGTTAGGGACTTCCACTGCAGTGCAAGCTTGTAGTAAACAACTGTAAGGTAGGTTGATAAGAAATGCCCACCTACAGATTCTGACCCGTCCATGAAGACTGTTGTGTAATTGGTCCTCTTTATTATATCCAGATGAACGGTAAATAGGTTATCTCAGAATTCAAGATTTTATTCTCTGCGCTTGATAAGTTATCTGCAATAAGCTTTACAACTATGGACACATCCCTCAGTACACATCTTCTATCCTAATTCGACAGACAAGACTTGATTTTCTGCATTGTTCATTATAAAGTCTGCATCTGTATCATCTTCAGTCAGAATCTGACGAGTCACGCTCAAGGGAGATTATCACAGAATTTTCATCAGTCGTCAAATTATATCCATTTAAAACAAAAAAGGATACCTTAAATGTTGACAAGTTTAAAAATAATTCTTTACACGGTTCATTCAAAGTATTTATTTATTTATTTATTTATTTAAGTTTAAGGTCACATATGTCTGTGCAATGGCTAATCGTGACCATAACTTTTCTCAGGTCAGTGCTGTATGTTTCGTTGTAGCTCAGATTATATCAATAGATCAGCAAAGGCTGACAATGCTTTTCTCGTACCATGAAATAAGGTGCGCGGAATCCAGGTAAGTACATACAGTGCAACCGCCATGGACTGGTCACTTTCCACGGGTTGGCAAAAATTCCACAAACGCGATAATATTAGATTCCAAACACTAATTATAGGAATAATCATCAAAAATTCAATTAATGAAGTATCCGGTGCTAAATTAATTAAAATTTTGCTGCTGATGTTTTTTATTACCTGGTAAACGCATGCGTGGACGACACTTCCCATACGTGAATTACAACCAGTCCACGGCGGCTCTTATTTATTTAAGTTTAAGGTCACATATGTCTGTGCAATGACTAATTGTGACAACAACATGGATATCAAGTCAAGTTTATTCCATTGTTTAGACCCATGTTGCACATTTTAGAGGACTTCCACCCCCAGATATTTGTTACCAAATCCTATTTTACCAGTAAGTTCCCACAAAGTAGATCTTTTGTTCCTCAGGCCATTTTTTGTAAAATTGCATGAGGACGGGTGTTTTTTTTATTTTATGTTTGTAATTATTTCTTTGCCATCAAAAGTTAATTTTCTTGGTGTGTTTTATGTTTTAGGCCTCATTTTCTACAGAATAGTCCCTTGAGTGCAACAAGGCTTTGCAATGCTTGCATTCAAGGGACAAATTTATCAATTTTATTAACTTGGGTAAAATATCAGATATAAACCATTTAATTATTTTTTTAAGTTTGCATTGGTTGTAAAAAGAGAGAATGCAGCAGCTAAAAGGACCATGTAGGAGGGCCTGAGAAACAGATTTTTAACATTTTTAGGCCTAAACCAGAGCTTGTTTACCACATTGCTTCACTTCGCAGGGTTCCTAGAGGGAATTTCTTATTTTGACTTCAAATTATGCATTTTTATGTGTAAAGTGGTGAAGCAATTCACACTGATAAAACTATTTGTCTGATTGAGTCATATTTTCTGTTCAGGCCGTAAGAAAAAAAGAAACCAAATTTGGTAAAAAATTTACTTCCATCCTACCACACCAACACAACAAGATGAATGAGCAATAGGCAGTGGAGTACACGCATATCTGTATGAAATTTGGATGTCAGAGTTAAAGTTTGTTTCTATCCGACTATCTGGTGTATTTACCATAGGGTAGGTTCGGCATAATTCCAAACAGAGTTATTTATTTATTTATTTATTTACTGGTGTTTAAGGTCACATATTTTTGCACAATGGCTAATCATGACCACAACATGAGTATCAACTCAAGACCAGGGGTAAGCTTTAATAAGCCATTTTGCCCATTTTAGAGAGGGTTTGCACCTCCCAAGCACTGGTGACGAGTCCTATTTTACCAATAAAACAGAGCCTGTTTACCACAGTGAACTTCACTTCCTGGGGTTCCCTCGGGGGATCAAAATGGAGATTATAGATATGCATGTATATAAAAACATAAACAAGAACAAGTGCCAATCCCCTGCCACTAAAGTCCAAAAAGCTATATATTTTATCAATTTTATAAATTTATTTTATAAACTGAACAAAAATTTTCCACATTTTTTTTAATTGGTTGAGTCCTGGAAGCCCATATTTGGACTTTACTCTAAAGTGCAGGTACTGTAACTCAAAAGCTTCGAACTCTGAATGTTCTTCATATTGTTTTTTAATCTAAATTATTTAGTTTGCATGGATTTTCCTTGTTACAATTTATGGGAGAGTGCCTATAGGCACTCTCCCATAAATTTTAACAAAGCTAAGACTTGTGAACAAATTTTGACGACTAAAGATAATTCCGCAATCTATCAGTTAAATGTGTCGACAAGAAATAGGAATGTAAAGGCAAGAAATTGTAAGTCCCCCAAGGGCAATAACTTTTGGAGAAATACTTGGAGACTGCTGGTTCACAATTCCATTCGTGATATTAACACCCAAAAGCTATATATGTATATTACATCTAGACATAAAATCTTGAATGGTTTTCTTAGAATTGTGATGACAAGAAATTCTAAGTCCATCAAGGACATTAACTCTTCAAGATATAATTGAACACAGCTGGTTTGCAATCCCATTCATGATATTATCACCAAAATGCTGTATACCAAATTTGGAAAATCTTGATTCTCGTTGAAATGTGATGACAAGAAACGGGGAAGGACATATGGCTGGATGGACAGATGGATGGATAGATGTAAGGATGGATGGATGGATGGATGGATGGAAGGAAGGAACCCATTCCCATAACCCCTTCCCACTAATGGCAGGGATAGTAATAAAAGAATAACCCTAAATACATTCCTTTGGTTACTATACTAGAATCTATGAGATTAATACAAACATTCGACAGCGGCTGACAGTAAAATGGTCTGAGGTTTGTAGCTTGGAGCTTATGTTAGGGTTAAACATATGCTTAAAGCCACAAACCTCAGATCATGTTACCGTCAATTCAATACAATTACATAGGTATTCCAATAAGTTCCATAGCCCAAAACCCACATCGTGAAATTAACAAGGCAACTTGAATGAACAAGACAATTTTAACGATAACAAATTTAGTAAATAAACCTCTTGTGTTCCCCACGTCGTCAGTGGACAACAATAAATCAATACTCTAGATGAAAGTCAAAGTTACTTCATCTCAGTTCAATTCATGAACAAGTTTATAATTTGAACTGAGATGGAGTAACCTTGACCTTTTTTATAAGTGGGTTGTGGATATACATTCATAGAATGATCACAATGCTCACTGGCCTCGAAAAGTTAAAAAATTTATAGTAATTTATATATTTTTTATACTTACCAATGACCCACACTTAGCTGGTGCTAACTCCTTAAATTCTAGGGCCAAACACAAATTTTGCCCCCCAATCCCCAAAATTTGCATCAAAATCCAAAATTTCAATGTCCTATGTGGTCCTCCATACTTTTTATCCGCTGCGCATGCGCAGTGTCAAGGAGGTCTCGAAATTGGCACCAAATGTCATTCTCCAGTGCCTGGTAAGCGTTATGTAATCAGCGGGGAGGTATGAGTTCCCAACTCATGGGAGGGCCATCCCCGTCTGGGTCATTGGTAAGTATAAAAAATATATAAATTACTATAAATTTTTTAACATTTTTATACTGTACCAATGATCCAGACTTAGCTGAATAGAAAAAAGGCTGGAGGTCCTAGGACATAAAGGAAAATCCAATAGGCTCAAATACATGTAAACAGAATTATCCCCTCAAGGAGAAACAGGCTTTACATGTATCTTTCTTATTTGTATCAAAAAAGAAAGACACAATACCATTCTGTAATTGAGCACAATAACATCAATGATCTCTATTAACATCCAGTATAACCCGTTATACTAATTTTTTAAAAGGAGGGGGGCACGGTGGCTCAGTTGGTAGAGGTGCAGGCTGCAAGCCGAGAGGTCCTCGGTTTGAATCCCACCTGCGGCAACCGCGTTGTGTCCTTGGGCAAGACACTTCACCCCCATTGCCCCTGTGGGGGCAAGATGACGCTGTGTACTAAGGTGTACTGCACGTCGATGGTACGCTTGTCTTCAACCAATCTAACCCTGCCTGTGCTGCAGTGCGGAGTTACGATGTTGGGGAGCTGGCAGCTGCTCGTCGTTGCTCGGTGGTTCTCTCCGGGTACTCCGGCTTCCTCCACCCGTAAAACTGTCACGGTCAGGATTAGCCATTGTGCATAAATATGTGACCTTAAACATCAATAAATAAATAAATAAATATTTTAAAAGGAAAGCCAATAAATAAAAGAAGTCCAGAGAATGAGACTCGTTATACTCATTAAAAGTGTCCGAGGATTGTATATTAATGCTCGTATGACACGTGACATATACAAATGCTTCACACCGAGCTACACTTTAAAAATATTACATGAATGAGTTAAACATTAGCTTTACACTTTAAAACCATCCCGGTACCAACTCGGAATTACTGACTCCAGAGGAGGTATTCCATTGCTTTTCACCATAAAGCAGGTGACCTAAGGGAACACCATCCCCCCCCCCCACCTCCCCTTGCCCTTGCCTCAAATACCCCAGAGCGAAGAGGGCAGCAGGACAGAGTCACTGCTGGAACAGAAAGCCTGCATAACTATAGTTGCAACTGTTTAGTGGACGACATTCTGAGCAACAGATAACGGACCTAAACAATGCAGGTCTCCAGAAATGGACTCAATATTTCTAAGATAAAAATTTGTGAATGTGGAAGGCTGAGACCAATATGCAGCCTTCATCAAATCTGTAATAGCAACACTATTAGCATAAGCCCAAGATGTAGATAGAGCTCTTACTTCATGCGCCGAAACCTTAAGCACAGACTGCTGAGTTGAAGATAATTTTTCATAAGCAGTACGGAAAGTTAATTGAATCCACCTTGCAATAGAATGGACCGTAATGTCCCTTCTATTAGGCACCAGAGACAGAAAGAAACGTTTACGTCCCTTTCTGATAAACTCAGATCTACGTTTGTACATGCGTATAGTTCTAACAGGACAGAGTAAAGGCCTATGCCCATCTGAAGACGGAAGAGCCTTAATAACAATAGGTTCCGGATACTTATTAGGAGCCTGATTCTTAGCCCAAAATCCAACATTAGTAGTCAAGGTAATAGTATTACCTACAATACAATAGTGAGAATCATCAACAGATAGTGCATGAAGCTCACTAACTCTTCTTACCGAAGAGAAGGCTAAGAGAAAAGCTGTCTTATAAGATAAGAATTTGAAGTCCACCGTGTCAAGAGGTTCAAATGGCGCTTCTTTTAGCTTAAGAAGAACCCAAGCTAAATTCCACTTAGGAATTAATCTAAGGGTTCTAGGTCTATTTATCGAAAAGTTTTTCACTAACTTAGATAAAGAGACATTAGATCCAATCTGTAAACTATCATGATGTGCATAGGTATCAGATAGCATAAACCTATAACCCTTAATGGTAACAGGCTGCAGTTTGATCTCATCAAACAGGTAGACAAGAAAATTAGCAATGTCTGGAATGGAGGGATCATAAATATCAATAGAATGATCCCTACACCACCAATAAAAAACCTTCCACTTAGCAGCATAATTTAGTGAAGAGGAGGTCCTCCTACAGTTAGAATAAGCATCCACTGCTCGTCCTGTAAATTGCTTGCCGCGCAAAAAGGACCGCACAACGGAAATACGTGAAGGTTGAGACCTTGCGGGTTGTGATGCAGTGTGCACGATTTCCCCAGCGAAAGAAGATCCCCCCGTGGAGGAAGCTTCCACGGCATGTCCCACAACATACACCTGAGTAGATTTATCCATGGTCTCTGGGGTGACAGAGATGCTACCAACAGAATTTTGCAGTGAGATTGCTTTATCTTGAGCAATATCTGCTGAATCAATGGCGCTGGAGGATATGCGTATCCTATCATTCCGTTCCAAGAGATCGAGAGAGTGTCTACTGCAAACGCTCGAGGATCTGGACATGGCGACACATACATCTGCAACTGATTGTTGAGATGCGTCGCAAATAAGTCTATCATCGGACGCTCCCATTGGTAGCAAATCTGATTGAATACTCGTTTGTTGAGAGTGCATTCTGATGGCAACATGCGACCCCTCCGAGAAAGGGAGTCTGCCAAAACGTTCAGACGACCCGGAATATGACGGACCGATAGAAGACCTTGATGCACTAGGACAAACAGAAGGATTCTTTCCGTTAAGTTGAATAACGGAATGGAATGAGTGCCTCCCTGGTTCCGAATATACGCTACAACCGTCGAATTGTCAGACAGAATTTGCACATGTGAATTCTGAATAATGTTCATCCAATGACATAGCACAAGCCAAATTGACATCATTTCTTTGATGTTTATGTGCTTGTTTAGGAACTGCGGATCCCAAAGACCCTGGCACTTCGAATCTGTTGGGCTCAAAGTTGCGCCCCAACCTGTTTGACTGGCATCCGTCATAATCGTAAAACTCGGATCCGGTGATTGCAGTGGAACTCCCTGAGTTAACCACCGAATATCTGCCCAAGAATGAATCTCTTGTTTCACTTGATTCGACAAGACGATGTTCGTATCGAGCGAATGAATCTTCACACTCCAATCCTGAGTCAGAAAGATTTGGAGTGGCCAAGTACGTAGCCGCCCCATCGGAATAAGATCTGCGGCGGCTCCGCACAAACCTATCAGTCACATGAATTCTCTCGCAGTAACTATGACGGAGTGAAGACAAAAGCGAGCGTAACAACTGATTAATTTCACTCTGGTTAACGGCAGACGAACGAGATTGTTGTGCATCTCGAAACTCATTCCCAGGTGGGTGAATGATTTGGACGGCACCAGATCCGACTTCTTCTCGTTTACTATAAAACCGAGACGTCGGAGCAGTTGAAGCAGATTCTGAACATCGTTCTGAAGCGTTAACTCATTGCCATACCTCTGAAGAATGTCGTCCAGGTAGGCCGACATTACCGTAGACAAATGAGCTCGGAAATGAGTATTTACCGAGTTCATTATTCGAATGAAAGCCCAGGGCGCTAGATTCAGACCAAAGCACATTGCTCGGAACTGATAAATGACTTCCAGGACAGCAAAGCGAAGATACTTTCTGAACGCCGGATGTACCATGACGTGAAAGTACACATCCTTGAGATCTATGCTCGCAGCATAGACGTTCACTCGAATGCTAGCTCTGACTGATCGAATGGTTTCCATACAAAATTTTGGAGCCATGATCAGCTTGTTTATCCATCTCAGATCTATGACTGGACGAAACGAGCCGTCGGGTTTCGGAACCAAAAACAGATGGCTGTAGAAACCTGGAGATTCCTGGTTTTCTACGACCTCTATCACGTTCTTCTCCAGAAGAGATTGGACTTCTAATAGAAGCGAACCTCTCCTCTGAGGATTTGACGGAAGCTGAGTCCATCTTGGACTTCGAGTTAACAGAGGTTTTCTTTTGAAGGACAGTTTTAGCCCTTCTGAAATCACCCCTCGAACCCAAGGGTCGTCCGTAATTGACAACCAATTGGTTAAGAAACTCGATAGCCTTCCGCCCACTGGAGTACAATAGGGGTTTGCACCATCACCTCCTGGACCTGCGAGGCTTGCGGGAGGAGAAACCACGTCCTCCACGACCCGCACCTCACCCCGTCAACCTAGGGGCATCTGACCGGTTGTCTCGGCCAGTATTACGGCCCCTACCTGAGTCGCTACCTTGACGGTCTCTGGAGTAAGACCTAGAGGACTTATAAGAACCTCTATAGGAACTTCCCTTGGACATACTCACCCCAGAAGTGCCTGTCTTACTCTTCTCCGCTGAATCCGACTTTTTAGAAGTGGACTTGAACAGCAAGGAGTCTGAAGCTTTCTTAGTAATCTGATCATAGATTAAGGAAAGCTTGCTGTCAAAGAGAAATTCTCTGGAGACCGGAGCGACTCGAAGAGAGTTTTTCACCTTACTATCCACCCGAGTGGATGCAGCCAGGACAGCATCACGTCTAACTCCAGATTTGCCACTGAAAGGGCGGAGTTATACGTAGAGTATGCTATGGCCCTCGAAAGAACTCTTAAGGAAGTCTGAACATCCTGGAATTCTTTTCCTTCGAGACGTAATGATAACGCTCTGGTAAGGTGATCTGCGTACGATAATGCGTCTAAGCTGATCCTGTTAGACGAGATTGTCGTTTCCAACGTAGTGACTGGAATAGACATAGACGACGGCAAAGACAATTCTAGTTCTTCAGCCTGGTCGTCCAGACGCAGAGGAACTCTCGAAATGCCCTGTCCTGCCGTTTCAAATTTATTCTTTAAATTGATGAAAGGCAGCTGTAGAGCATTGGCCGCTAAGAAACCGGACTTGCCCATCTTGGAGGCAAGTTTGAATATAGCGTCATTCAAAAGTTCAAATGTCCGTGAGACATTTCTGGACTGGGTCGGAAACTCAGGGACGGTGTCCCTATTCCAGCCGAAAAAGTCTGTGTCCAGTGATGCTATCAGTCTCTTATCCAGCAACGCAGCATTCTGGTCCGGAGGAACAACATCAGGAAGGTATTGCCGGATGAAATCTACGGCTACCTTATGTTGCTCAGAAAGGGAAAATTCCAGCTCCTCTGAATCCCTTTCGCCATCCGCCTGGACCACTTGATAATCTTGGTTGTCCCTTCCTGACTCTGCAGCGGAACGAACCGACCCAGCTTCCTCAGACAATTCCTGATCCTAAAAAAGTTTCTGACGGCTGCTGGGATGCTGTGATGAGATGAGCTATCTGCGACAGCAAGTCCATTACGGAGGCCTGTGGAGCCGCGGTCTTACGTGATTTCGCTGCTGGAAGCTCCTGGGACGTTGAATCCTGCATACATCTTTTATGCGAATGTCCCGTCTGTAAAGGCCTCGTATCCCTGGCTACCGGATGGCGTGACCTGGTCGACGTGGAATCCCTGGTCGCTGAAGCTGGCTGGATATCAGCAGTCATGTAGCCAAGGTGCGGTCGTGTGTGCTGCCGTGAGGATGAGGAAGCCGATAGGCTAGTCTCTCCGGACTGTCTATGCAATGGAGCATCCCGAGCAGGTGGAGTGGACGTATGCTCCGACTGACGAACGTTACGTACAACAACATCTGGGCCCAGATGTTGCTGTAAGAGAGAGGGGCCTCTCTCGTTCGCGGTCCGGGTAGACCTGGATGAGCTAGCTACCAGACTGACAGGCTTCCTCCATACTATCCTCGGATCCGTCGTCACTGGGTGTGCACGTTCAATGTTTATAGTGCTCGCATCACACAAACTCCTTCCCTGGCATGCAACAGACAAACCCGGCTGCCGAGCCATTCCATGAATGGTCGCTTCACCGGGCGAGCTATCGGAGGACAACACCGTCGATCCTACTTGGGACCTCTTAGGCAATTGTCGTATTTCCATGAGCACTTTAGCCACTAGCTCTTCGTTAGACTGCAATGACGGAGGCACACTTCTTGAAGACATCATGGAAACATCACACTGTTCTTGTTCCTCTGAAAAAGAGACTGAAAAACTAGAGTGAGCCTGCGGAGAGAGGACCGGCATCGACCCCTCACTGCTAACAATATACCGTGACACACGTCTCCAATGTTTGTCATTCCAATTGACACACACTGAGCAAGAATTAGTGCGAGTACATTGACTACAAGAAACACAATGAACATGAGAATCAGAGGAAGACTTCCTCGCAATACAATTTGAACAATATTCTTTCATCATGAAAAAATATAAACAGTCATAGTACTCGCACTAACCCTTGGAAACAAAGATACATAATATAATATAATCCATTATAACATTTCGAAAAAATAATTCAAAAGAAAAAAAAATTTTCGAAAAAATTTCAGAATAGCACAAGTTCCCAATGGGAACAATGAGCCCAAATGGATCCCAAAAAATAGGCCGATGAAATCGTCAGATGTGTACCCATACGCGCAATTAGTAGAAAGCTGTATGACGGAGGGCCACCACAGATGCTGACATAATGTATACCATACAAGGTATGGGTACATACAGAAATGGATTGGAGGAGTGTCTAATTTGATGGATAAAGGGTTAATATCTCTGGACCAATTATCAGATTTACATAAAAAACCATACAGCACAGCACATCAGTAACCTGAATAAATATATAAAGTAACATGACAATCAGATTGATATTTTTTGAGTTATCTCATGCCAAAGGGATTGGAGGAATTTTCAATTTGAAGGATAAAGGGGTTAATATCTCCGGATCAAATTATCAGATTTACACCAAAAACTATACAGCTCAGCACATCAGTAACCTGAACACAATTATAAAGTAACTTGACAATCCAAGCAATATTTTTCAAGTTATCGAATGCGAAAGGGATTGGAGGAATTTTCAATTTGAAGGATAAAGGGTTAATATCTCAGGATTAAATTATCAGATTTACACCAAAAACGATACAGCTTGGCACATCAGTAACCTGAACACAAATATAAAGTAACTTGACAATCCAAGCAATATTTTTCAAGTTATCGAATGCCAAAGGGATTGGAGGAATTTTCAATTTGAAGGATAAAGGGTTAATATCTCAGGATCAAAATAACAGATTTACACCAAAAACTATACAGCTCGGCATATCAGTAACCTGAACACAAATATAAAGTAACTTGACAATCTAAGTAGTATTTTTCAAGTTATCGAATGCCAAAGGGATTGGAGGAATTTTCAATTTGAAGGATAAAGGGTTAATATCTCGTGATCAAATCATTAGATTTACTCCAAAAACTATACAGATTGGCACATCAGTAACCTGAACACAAATATAAAGTAACTAGACAATCCAAGCAATATTTTTCAAGTTATCGAATGCCAAAGGGATTGGAGGAATTTTCAATTTGAAGGATAAAGGGTTAATATCTCAGGATTAAATTATCCGATTTACACCAAAAACTATACAGCTCGGCACATCAGTAACCTGAACACAAATATAAAGTAACTTGACAATCCAAGCAATATTTTTCAAAATATCGAATGACAAAGAAATGGATACGGATGCCGGACGGACAGACGGACGGACAGAAGGACAGACAAAGGATGGACGAACGACGGATGGTCACCCCGGATGCCGGCATTATGTGTACCATACATAGTATGGGTACACATAAAAAGCCTAAGTGTGGACAAAAATTTTAAAACACTTACGGACAATATTAATGTATCAGGCTATGAGCAGAACTAAACAGAAGACAAGTAATCACTATCAGAAGTAACCGATGTCAATGTAAACAAAAGTGTACAAAAACCGGAAACATGACTCCAGGCAATGTAAACATGGCCCAAAATCAGTTACCAATTTAAACACTATCCGATGTAAAACAGAGACATCCAGAGAAGAAACTGCAGTACATTGGATGGTAGATGCAGACCAAAATGCCTAACCACCCAAGGGTGAGGACGTAAGCATGGGGAAAAACAGAATAATTATTCTGTTACCAAACCAAAACTCCCAAGAAATTTTAGTAAAAAAAATTACAAAAATTATGCCAAAAGCATGGGAGAATAGCAAGGGGGGAATAAAGGAAAGGGAGAGAGGAAACACTGAACAAACAATGGTAAATTCATAGCAAGAATGACAACAACAGGTCCATGCCCCGAAATTAGGGAACATGAAATAATTTCGTAAAAAAATTGTAAGTTACAGCCCTGGACACATCCTGCCACTGTTTCTTCCTCTCATCCTTTTATTTCCTCCTTAGATCCACCATTTCTTTCATAATTATGTGTCTGGCATCATTTAAACTGAGATTTACAAGCACAAATATCAGTGAGATGTTACTGAATTTAGGGCCAAACAAAGAATGACATTTGGCGCCAATTTCGAGACCTTCTTGTCACTGCGCATAGGACCTTGAAATTTCGGATTTTGATGCAAATTTTGGGGATTGGGGGCAAAATTTGTGTTTGGCCCTAGAATTCAAGGAGTTAGCACCAGCTAAGTCTGGGTCATTGGTACAGTATAAAAATATACAATTTTCTACGCAGTATGAACTTTGAATATCCTCCCATTGTTACCATCTTTTCAATATTTCAGTTGGCGATGCCAGACAGTAATGTATGCCAGTGGAGCCATAAACATAGAAAAAACTAACCAGAGGGCGAGGATTTTAGTCTTAATGGAACATAATAGATTAAGGAGCTACAACTGTAACTTGATGCTTAGCTGGGATAGAAGTATTCGTTGTTAAAGTAATCGTACTTCCTCAACTGCAGAAGAATTCAGGTTTGAAAGACAAAGCATGGAATTCACTAACTTGTCAAGCTGAAGCATATGCAAAGAGTAGAGAATGAATAGAGCTAATACTCGCGTGATTTAAATGGGGAAAATTGTAACGTAAATGGGAAGGTCGACGCCATATTTTAACAATGTAAAAGTGGCAGCAAAACAATACAAATACAACGACCGCACTCCAGACAAAAAAAAGGGGAAAAGTATTAACCCTTTGAACTGCAGAGGCCATTTTTTTGGCCGGGTCACAAGCTACGTCATACTGTCATTAAGTGGGATGGCTACAAGGTATATGTGCAGTGTAGACCAATCAATATTTTCAACGTGCAGCCTTGGTTGAGAATATTAATAGTCTACCCCCAAATAATGAATATGGACTCTCCCAACTGCTGTAACTGAACTAACATGGAAGATACCACCAGGGTTCAAAGGGTTAAATACTGTAGTGCATCGAGGTGTACAGTGTATTTGACAATTCATGACTTGAGTTTTCAATTAAATTTCGCAATTACCCATCAAAGACCCTGAATACATGTAGGAATGTTTGATGACGGGATTCGCATATCAAAATGCCTAAATGGTAACCATTTTCTGTCATTTAAACCTTATATTCCCCATTTCTCATCACTTTTGGAAAGCTCACATGAATACAGCTAATCCAATGTTTTAAAACATCAGATACCCTGTGTGGATTTCAGACTTTCCATCTTTCCATATTTAGTTGGAAGTGCTACGTTGAATTACCATAAAAACTGCACATGCATAAAATAATACACATGCCATAATCACCCACATAGAACTTAAAGGTTATAGGACAAAACTCACAACATAAGAGGACCTCTCAAGACAAAATTCTTTATTTTTAAAACTAAAAAGTTGAAAAAAGGTGGACAAAACCCACAGACTATTTTTTATTATTATTACTTTTACTTTTTTTTCAATTTCATTTATTTTTATTTTCATTTATTTGCAACTCATATATTTTTTGTATTAATTTTTAATTACCGCTTTTTATTTCTTTTGCATTTATTTGTTTATTTATAACTCATATTATTATTATACTCATTTATTATATGCTAGCCTGCGAATTACAGTAAATTATCTAAAAGATAGATCTCAATATCAATCGACTCGATAGATATCGATGGTGGTGGCCGAGTGGATAAGTGTGCTGGTCTCTCATGCCAGAGGTCCCGGTATCGATCCTCGGTTGGGGAAAGTTCTCGAGGTTTCCGAACACTCTCTGTCAGCATCAATTGTGGGGGTTGATGCTGTCACAGCATACCTTCCTATCTGGTGGGGACGTAAAATGGCTGTCCTCTGTGTGGAGAGAGACACACTCTGTGCAAGCTAAATATCCCTTTGTAGTATTCGAGAAGAGCCAGGCCACAAAATCGCTGCTATGAAGGTCATCCCACACAGCTACGCCATTGGTAGGCATTACTATAAGTTGCCTAACTTGTTCACCAATCCTTGTAAAACAAATAAGATTAAATAAAATATCGATAAATTTTCCTCAGTAGCTTCCTAAATGACATCACACTATGGTACATTACATCGCCTTGAAGAAATGATCAGCTGATCTTTGTTATTGTTTTAAAACGTATGCATTTCTCGTCGAATTGGGCTAAATATTATGCAATAAAATGTCTTGTAACACAAAATAAAAAAGAAAATATACTCTATTTTAGTCAGTATCTAGAATTTTCTCACAAGTGTGGACCTGAAAGTTTTATTTTTCACGAGCATTTGCACGAGTGAAAAATAATATTTTCAGGTCCACACGATGAATTTTTTCAGTTGCTTCCTAAATGACGTTACACCTTGGCTCATGGTGTCATCTTGAATGTCGCCTTGAGGGAACAATCGGCAGCTTTTTGTTATTGTCTTGAAACTGTTTGCAGTCGAATTAGGCTGAATATTGCGCAGTAAAATGTCACATAGCGTATAATAAAAAGAAAATCTATGCTATTTGAGAGAATATTGCGAATTATCTCATTTGTGTGGACCTGAAAGTATTATTTTTCACTCGCGCAAGCCTGGATATAAGCAATCTGTTATTTACAGAATTAGGTCCCCAGAAGGTGAATTTGCTGATACAATAAACTAGAATCCACGATTTATCTTACAGGTACCTCTTCCTGTTCAGGCTTGAGGCCTTAATTCAGATTGAGGTTCACAGAGGGTACATTTAGTGATGCTAGCTTGCTCTGCAGGGTAGCATCACTAAATTCCCCCTCTGGGGACCACTTTTTGCAATTGACAGTCTGCTTATTTCCTGGCTTGCTCCCAAATTGCATGTTGGGTCACCTTTTCTTAGGTAGTGAAAATTGCCCAAAGTTGGACAATGGACAATAGTATTCAATGGTTTAAAGACTTTTCCTGAGATCTCATCAAGGCCTTTGATCAAAAGTTTGTCATGGTAACCAATACTTTATTGATCAATTTTATTATCACACACCATTAAGTATTTGACATTCAAGCCGGGAAATAAGCAGACTCATCTGCAGAATGAGGTCCCTAGAGGGTGAATTTGGTGATTCTACCCTGCATAGCAGGGTAGAATCACTAAATTTACCCTCTGTGAACCTCATTCTGAATCAAGGTATCAGGCTTAAAGAGAAAGAGGTAGCCAGAGGATAAACTGACCCACTTTATGGGACAGCATCAGCAAATTTACCCTCTGGTGACCGCCTTCTGCAAATGACATTGCTTATTTCCAGTCTTGTTTAACACATTATAGGGGGCATTTAAAAATAATGAAAACCAGAACCCAATTATTCAAACTGTAATTATTCTAAATACAGTTGACATGGCATGAGATTTGACGACAGTACAGAGTGACAGTAGTAAACACTAATCAACCTGTTCCACTCACCCAGCATTGGCGTGCCAAATATGTCAGCATTAAGACGGCATAGCCATTGGATGTGTTGGCAGATACTAGGTCACTTATCTAGAGATGACATATCTGGACTCAGAGCTGGCCATAGTGATGTGATGATATCCTGTTGCAGCAGGTAGCCAGTGACAAATCTGATGGGTGTGGCTGTTGTTATACAGGAACACAAAATTTGACCAATGCAGCATGAAAACAGCAACATAATCGTAGCAAGGATGCTGACACAATGGAACCGGACTGTGACCATTCCATGGACAAAGTTTTCACTCAGTCATATTGATATTCTCCAATATCATAACCAATAGGGCTGAAACAGTTGGCTCATTTTCACAACCGAATAACTGAAAGCTACAACCGGATAATATCCGGTTAATGGTAGCTATTGTTTCACCGAATCTGGGATCAAAACTATAGGAATTGGAAAGCAGTATTCTCAGAAACTATTCCGTAGTGTGTATACAAACGAACGTTGTCGAATACTCGACAATGTTCGTTTGTATACATGCTATGGAATAGTTTCGGCGGTTACTCAGAACTCACGGAAATTGCTGATTATGAATGAAGTCTTGAATGCCAAAGTCGATTATTTCTCAATATATACAGCGCTGCTTCGAGGTGTAGTCTATCCCAAAGGGGAAGCGGCAGATTTACTATGTTTTAACCATGGAATGACAATCACTATCGATATTTCTGATAAGGCCATACAAAGTTGATTATCTGTTTCTCAGGCCATTTTTTCCAAAAAAGCATGCGGGCGGGCGTTTTTTTTTTTCTTTTTATTTTCTCCCAGAGAGATTGTTTGTGGTAATTTGACCCCACCCAAACGCCTGGTGGACCACGCAAAATTTCGCAAATATATTGGTTATTCACCATAGGGTGTTGGGTCGTAAATGAAGTGGGGTTTGAATGTTTGTTTTTTCAGTGAAACGTGAAAATTATAACACAGGACGAAAGTCACGAAATGCCTCGTGGGTGAAACGTCTCGGGTTGAAACGTTTCTGGGACAAATCAAATGTCGAAGTGCCAACTTTCAGAGATTTATTTTACCAAAAAAAAAAAATCCTTTCACAACCTGACTAATAAAATCTTGAATCGCAATTTTTCCCCATTATATTCAAAATTATCACAACCCATTTGAACGGGCAGTTCATCCATAATCATATTTTTTTTAAATCTGAAAATGAAATACAAAACGAATGTTTGCGTGTTTTTATTAACCAATTCGACCGCACATACCTGCCTATATGCGATTTATTTTCAACTATGACTGTTACTTTTATATCAAGCAACGGTTACTATTAGTTATCCAATTATCCTGCATCTCAAATGCATTTATTTAAATTAACTGGGAAACTCGTAACGGTTTCAAATAACAGTACACAAATTCCCAATGACGGCCATTTACAATACAAATGTTACTAAAAATAAATGCCAGGAGACTGTGTTCCATTCAACATAGCACCTGATTTTGCAGAGTTTCTGAGGGTTGGTGCGAATCAAACGTGGTGCGAATCGACCATTCCTCTTTGTGACTGTTTGTTGTTAGACTGAAAGACACCTTCTTTCTTGCTGTCATTATGACTTACCTTTTACAGAATAAAACACTTTCTGTCATGAATATTGCTAAAACCCACCCACTTTATTAGGGTATGATGTAGAAAAAGCTTGAAGTGTGTTAATTTAAAATTTGCAAATGCATCGATATCGATTTACCAAAATGAGCACAATATCTCAATTTTTTTTTAAAGATTTTTTGGTGTCATAAAAAGGTTGCATGCGCACCAAAAATGACCATGCGTGCGGGCCTGAGAAACAGAGGTTCTTTTTTTATGGCCTAATCAGTTGACGGTTTTTTTAATCGCTTAGGTGGGTAACTGGTTTCAAACCGGTTATCCGGTTAACCATTTAAGTACTAATAACAAAACCACCATTATTGGTTCTGCTGTTGAATGCTGCCATCAATAAAAGCATTCATTCTACACATGGTGATATCTGTCATAGAAATCAAGACTTCCCTAAAAAAAAAAACCACAACATTTTGACCAACATCTCTGGTCCCAAAGTTGACAGTGATCACACCATGGATATGACCTGCAGCAAGTTTTCAGCAATTTACCTAACAAGCTCAGGACAGGGTACTTGCCTCAAAAACACAGCTTTGAAACCCTCCTTGAAATGAGCCCTCCCTCATGAGGTGTACAGTGGATTCCACTCAACTGGATATCTCCTAATTGAATAACCCTATCAACTGAATATAATTTCCATACACAAAACCATTTACTATATTTTCAGTGCAAATTTGACTTATTAATTATTCCCCCGAAAAAAATTCGGGGGAATCTAGCCGTGACGTCGTCCGTCTGTCCATCTGTCTGTCTGTCCGTCTGGGCGTAGACGGAATTCGTGTCCTCTTCATAACTTCTTACAGCCTTCAAGGATATTAATGATACTTGGTATTACTATTGCCCACAACCAGAGGGTGTGTTGCGAATAAGGTTGGAATGGCTATCAACGCTTTTTTGGGGGAATCAGCCACCCTTTGGTGGCCATCCTCTAGTTTTATATGGGCTATTGAGCAACCTCATGTTAAATGAATTAAAAATCTTGTATTATGTCAAGAAATTACCCTGACAATCACCAAATTCCACTTGTTAATAGACCATTTTGACATCAGTATATCCAATACAGGCATTTAATCTATTATATCCTGTTAATTGAATAAAAAATCTTGTAACCTGTTGAGAAATTGCCCAGACTCTCCCCAGTTTTCCTTTATTTACAGACCTATTTGGCCTCAGTATGACATCTTTTTTCCAATACAGTCATTTAATCTATTATATTTGGTTTGACAGAGCTCCATGAGCTCTGTCAAACAAGATATAATAGAATAAATGTTCCGTTTATTTCCCTGTTAACTGAATACTCCTGTAAACTGAATAATTTTCATTGGCAAAATAACTATTCAAATTAACAAGGTTCAGCTGTAAGAAACAATCTTTTAAGGAAAAATTGTAATTTTGGGGGAAAAAATTGCAAAAACATGAAAAGTTAAATGGAAATTTTTGCAATTAATGCTGCCCAGATATGGCTGTTATTTATTTATTAAATGGGCAGGTACGGCGGATTGCTATTTATTTATTATTTATTTATTGGTGTTAAAGGTCACATATTTCTGCATAATGGCTAATCGTGACTGCAACAAGGATATAAAGTCAAGTCCAGCCAATAGATTATACCCATGTAGCCCATTTTAGAGGATTCCACACCAGGCTTTGGTGACTGGGTCCCATTTTACCAGAAAACAAGAGAATGTTCAACACAGTAAACAAGCATTGCTTCACTTCCTGGGGTTCCCACATGTACCAGGCCTTTATATTCACCTAATTTGGGTACATCACATTTAAGTGAAAAATTTGCTTAAAATATGAGAAACTATATTATTAGTCAATATATATACAAATAGAATATAATACAGGGCTTTCTAAGACCTAATTTGCATCAAGCAAAAGTAACAAATATCTTTATTTTAGAATGTTACAACAAGCTGTTGGTAACTATTTCCTAATTTGGGCACAACCTTTACCGCCTTGAAAATGGAGTAATATAAAGGCTAGTGATGAACCGATAATCGGTATCGGCAATTGAAACCGAACAGTTATGACAACCGGCAGTTAAAGACCGGCAGTTTCCGATTATTCTATATTTATCACTGACAATTAAAAATCTTTTTGATATCTGGCCATTTCAATCAAGTTTTTCCATTAAAAGTGTTTGTAGTGCATAGCAGAATATTTAGGGATTTGCAGAGCCGATACATTATGGGATTTACCATCTGCAATCGGTACGAGATCGCCACCATTTCAAGTCAGTGACCTTCAAACATGCTGCTCTACAAAGTTGATTTGGGTACATGTATAAATAAACTGTGTTCAGCCTGTACTCTGTAGAACTTCATGATTCAAGCACCACAACACAACAAGAAATTAAAATTGGAGAAAAAAACTAAAAAAACACTCTTTTTTTCAATGATAGATGATTGTGCAACATGTAAGTCACAAGACTGTCATAAACACGTTTTCACATTATCAAGTTTTTATAAACAAAGGAGTTTATTTGTATAATTATGCACTTTCTATATATTCTGTAAGTGAAAACATAGTGGAAATCCATGCCCACAACATGCAAGAAAAAAATTATAATAAAAAATAAAACCCTCCCTCCTTCACTGATTTGAAAAAAAATTGACTGAGAATCAATTCATTTATTTTGTGTGGCCTTAGATTCATCTCTATATTTTTCACAGGCCTTAAAATGTGTTCCCATTCATGAAAATTGGTTTTGACTGACAAGCATGAAAATAAGCAATCAGTCATTTGCAGAATGAGGTCCCCAGAATGTGAATTTGCTGATGATATCCCATACAGTGGGCCAATTTATCCTCTGGTACCTCTTTCTGTTTAGGGTTGAGACCTTGATTCAGACTAAGGTTCACATAGGGTAAATTTAGTGATGCTACCCTGTGCTGTGCAGGGTAGCAACACCAAAATTTACCCTCTGGGGACCTCATTCAGCAGATGACAGTCTGCATATATTTCCAGGCTTGTTGATCTACATGAACTCCTGCTGCGAGAATCAATTTTCAGTTCTTGAATAATTTAGAATTTGAAAGTTTGCTGATTGATAAATGTTTTTATTTTATCAATGCCTTCAGCTCAGTCCAAATAATAAAAATATTGTCTGTGTATCTATAATACACATGTGGTTGGCATGGTGCCTGTGAAAGCATTTCTACCTCAAATTCTCCCATGAAAATGATGGCATATGTCGATGATACTGTGGTGCCCATGCAGATACCAGAAATTTGTTGTTAGTTCTCTCCATCAACTGGTAGAGTGCTCAATTATTTTTGACCATCAAATCTTGTACAAATGTCTTTGCCTTGTTACAATTTATGGGAGAGTGCCTATGGGCACTCTCCCATAAATTGTAACAAGGCAAACCCTTAGAGACTAAATAATATCACTTCAAAGATAATACAAAGCACATCCACTGAATATGAACCTTCAAGCTGTGATACCCACACTTTAGAATAAAACCCAAATATGGGCTTCCAGCACTCTACCAGTTAAATGAGAAATTCTTGAAGAACAATTTTGAGTAGGTGAAGGAGACTGTTGTATTGTAGACTCCATTTTGGTTTTTTCCGTCTTAGACATTGTGCCACTGGTTTTAGGCATCCATGATTGGGAATGTTAGCATATATATTTATATCTTTATTGATGTTTAAGGTCACATATTTCTGTACAATGGCTATAATAATAATAATAATTTTTAAAGCCTAGAATCCACACATGGTGCTCAATGGCTGTACAATAAATGCATACATACATACACACACATACACATACATTCTCTCACATATACATTGATAGATGGATCACTATTATCATTTATTGGTGCCCAATGGCACATCAGCAACCGAGGCTATATCAAACTTTACCAAAACAAGTATATGAGTGTAACTTGACGAGTAACGGGGCTAATCATGACCACAACATGGAGATAAAGTCAAGTTTGGTCAAAGTACTTTTTAGACTTTTGGGGCATTAACCAAAGACTAAAGAAGGCTGCAGCTTCATTTCAACAAAGTAGAAAATGTATATATACTCCAAAGATGGTCTGTATCATATTTGTTTGAATTTGGCCCAGTGGTTTTGAAGAAAAAAACAAGTTTCTAAAGCTGACAGTTGACAGACAAGTGATAGTAATAGCTCCCACTGACTTTCAGCCAATTGAGCTATTATTCATTGGGGTTTAATGACACTTTCCACAGCCAAGGTCAGTTACTGTCATAGTTTTAAGGGTGGAGGAAGCTGGAGTACCTGGAGAGAACAACTGAGCCATGGTGAGCAAATGTCAGACTCCCCAATGTACTAACACCACACAATCAGGGTTAACATTGGTTAAAGACAAGTGTACCATCAACGTGCAGTATGCCTTAGTACACTGTGCCACCTTGTCACCATGTGGGCAATCGGGATTAGATGCCTTGTCCAAGGACACAATGCAGTTACCCCTGGCAGGGATTGAACCCTGAACTATTCGGTTTGAAGTTCAATGCCATAACCACTGAGCCACCGCGCGCCTTTCAAGTGTCAAAGTCGACCACAGGACAGAGGGTGACAACTGCAAGACAATACATGAACGACATAAGAGAATTTAGTGAACATTAAAAGGTATCGACAGGTGGGCCAAGCAGATGTTTTTGGTCTGAATGGGCAGACAACACTTGACTAAAAAAGACCATGCAAGTTAAACAAATTTTCTTATTCACTGTTAGTATGAATCCCTGACATGACTTGAGTCTTCTAGATGATAACTGGTAGAGTGGTGAATTATTTTTTGGCTTTTAAAATTTGTTCACATGTCTTTGCTTTGTTACAATTTATGGGAGAGTGACAACAGGCACTCTCCCATAAATTGCAACAAGGAAAATCCTGACAGACTAAATATGTTCACTTCAAATGTGATATTGTAGAACATCCACAGAATATGAAGTCTTCAAGTTGTGGTACTGCCACTTCAGATTAAAGCTCAAATATGGGCTTTCAGCACTCCACCAGTTGAATCAATATAAATGAATGGTAGAAGTTGATAGATTCAAGAAGCTGAGAACCAGACCAGTTTTGACTGTGTTAGTCCAGTGTGCAAAATTTGAAAAATGACTCTGACTGACCGTTCATGTGGTTTGGCGATGGCTAACCAAACATTCGGCTGTGTAAAAATTCTTGGAAAACTGCTTTTTTATCATCAACAAATATTCATATATTGCAAAAGTCTAAAAATCTTTCAAGACACAAGAAAGTCTGCTTAACTGGTAGAGTGCTAGAAGCCCATGTTTGGGCTTTATTCTGATCTGCAGGTACCTAAAGTTAGAGGCTTCATATTTTGTGGATGTCCTTCATATTATCTTTTAAGTAAAATTACTTCCTTTCCATCGAGTTGCATTGTTACAATTTATGGGAGAGTGCTAAATTATAACAAGACAAAAATGTGTGAACAAATCTTGAGGCTGAGAAAAAATTTAGCACTCTACCAGTTGAGTGTCTCAGACTTTACCATTCAAGATGCAACCTTTGGCTAACTGGTCATCCGTTCGCATCGATTTAAATTTGCATAACCACCATGTGAATGAAACGAGCATTCTTGTCAAATTTTGCACACTGGTAGTCTCATCAATGGTTTTCTGGTTGCATATTGTGATCAGTCTCCTTTTAAGGCAGATGTATTGTCCATCATAAGTGGATAATGTATCCATTGTTTCAGTGTTGGATATTATGTCAAAATTATGCTAAGTAATTATTATTTATTTATTTATTTATTGGTGTTTAAGGTCACATACTTATGCACAATGGCTAATCGAGACCGTGACAGTTTTACGGGTGGAGGAAGCCGGAGTAGAACCACCGAGCATCGACGAGCAACTGTCAGCTCCTCAGCATTCTAACTCTGTTCAAGCTCCACTCAAGCAGGGTTGCAGTGGTTGAAAACATATGCACCATCAGCATGCAGTACGCCTTAGCACAAGGTGTCACTGTGTCCCCATGTAGGCAACCGGGAAAAAGTGCCTTAATGCCCAAGGACACAACGTGGGTCATCATGATGGGGATCGGACTCGGGACCTCTAGCATAGAAGTCCAACAGTCTAATACTGAGCCACCGAGCTCCTAGCTAAGTAATTATAGATATTATTTTGGACACAGGAGTTTTTTAATCATCAATTGTCTTTGTCCCATGACAAGGCTTCAACTGGGAATACATGTATTACAAAATGTCCAAATTCTGAGCTAAGAAAGAAAGTGTTATCACTTTATCACATTCAGTGTGTTAAGACCTCACAAATATTCAAGCAATGCAAAAAAAACTTAGTTTAACTGAAAAACAAGTTTCCAATCGTTTTTACAAATGAATATGAAACATGCTGGAGCAGTAATATCTTGGATAAAAAGCTAAGAATGTTCAAATTCAATTGAAACATCTTGAATTACTTTTAAATTATCAAAAACATGTGAAAAACAGCCAGACTTCTTTGAATAATTGTAAGAGTGACAAAAAGAATTTGAAAAACTATTATCATTCTTACTTCAGCTCAGAAAAAGTACACCCCATCTCTTTGATTTTTCTACAAGTGAGAAGGTCAGCCAGTGGTACTTTCATCACATCATCATCTGTAGTTCTTGACATTCTGAACTGATTGAGGTAAAACAACACTTCATTCATCAAGTATTCTTTTCTGTTATCTACCCTTCTCTCTATCTTTGGAAAGGTGCTCTTTGCTACCTAAAAAAGTTTACATTTGATATAATTAAACCTTTTTTCTGTTCATGCATTTTCAGGCAAAATAATGGGTTCAAGAATTTCTTCTTTTTTTTTCATAACACAATGAACCAGAAAAAAAATGCATTTAGGCCCGCCATAAACCACAGCCCCAATATCTGTCTTGAAAATTATGTTGCACATTGTGAAAGGAAAAGTACCCCTGCATGCTCATATTGTTTCAACATGAAAAGTAATTAAATATTTATCTCATCATATTAAAAATACTTTCAAAATAAAATTTAATAAACAATGAAATCCTTATCATGCTTTTTATTCCATGTTCAATTTGTTTATACACAATAGGTGATCATCTGCATTCAACGTCTTACCCAAATCAAACATAAACAATGCCCGATCATAATAATCCACAAACAAAACTCGTGAGAAAAACTTTCCAATTTCCAAATAGCCTGGCTGAATGAACTCTTTCTGAGACAAAGTTCAACCAACTTCATGTCATATGGGTTTATGTCGAACTCCCCATTTACAAACTACGTTTTCAATTTCTAAGGAAATGGTAAAAATCAGAATTAAATTGAACTCAGTGTTGCTTTGAATGATAGCACCCTCCCATCAAGTGGAAAAGGAGAGTGAAGTTTTGTGTGGGCGTGGCCTATCACGTTCCTTTTAACTTATGCAATTCATTGGTCAATAAAAATTTTAATGACACAAGAACATGTTTCGGTGAAATGTATTGTTGTTTCAAACAGAATTTTTGAAAGCTATGCCTTTTAATTCAGTTATCACTAGGAAGCATGATGTGATCTGGTTTTTATTTTAACTCTGTAACGTAGAGAGTGTTTAAATGTATTGCCCCTCAAGTTTAATTATAAGGAATGATCGTTTGTTTCTGTCTATTTCTTGAGTTATGAACCCCAAAAAACAAAAGCCAAACATAGTGTGAATGGGCTCTGCCCATTTAAACAGTTTGGCCTTTGTTTTTTGGGGTTCATAACTCAAGAAATAGACAGAAACCAATGATCATTCCTTATTTAGATGTCATTTAAATTGAAGATTTTCAAATTGACAGGTGGCAATAGAAAGTTTTTAGACAGATACTTCCTTGAATAGATGGGACCCAGACTGATATTTTTATTGAGAGTTCTCAACAAGGCCAAGGCATTAAACAATTAAGTTAATAATGATCGAAAATTGTTTGTTTCATTTGTGAATTCTTGGACAGACAGTTTTTAAAGATGAAATTCCATGATTGTTCATGACTTTACCTTGTCATTTCCATGATCAAATAAACACCCAACCACCATCACATAGGAAAAACTACCAGATAATTTTCATGAAGGTGTTATGTTATAAAAATAACACATTTTTTTGTGGAATTGATTTGAAACTTTAATACAAGAATATAGCATTACACAGAGAAGCAAATCCTGCCCCTTCTGATGGACTATGACATAAGAAAAAGTGTAATGAACTAAACAATACTGAAATTATTACTGTTTAACTGGTAGAATGCAAAATTATTTTTGGCCATCAAATCTTATACACATGTCTTTGCCTCGTTACAATTAATGGGAGAGTTCCCATGGGCACTTTCCCATAAATTGTAACAAGGCAAACCCTTACAGACAAAACAAGAGATGGTCTGTTGCCCAGTATATCCCCACCGTGGCATGCTGCCTAGTGTGGGTGACTGAAAAGGTGCATTCAATTTTTGTAAGTAAAAAAAATAATAATTTACTGAAGTTATGAATATTCTCGGACGGACTCACACACAACAGACGGATGGACACACAGGCGGATGGACAATGTTTTCTAACAAAGGGCAATAACTCACATAATTTTCATCAGATATCGCCGGTCATCGAACTTGACATAGGCATTGTTGATACAGAGACATGTATCAAAAAGTATTGAAATCTGGTTACTATTTTATTTATTAATTGGTGTTTAAGGTCACATTCTTATGCACAATGGCTAATCGTGACCGTGACTTATGCACAATGGCTAATCATGATCGTGACAGTTTTACGGGTGGAGGAAGCAAGAGTACCCGGAGAGAACCACCGAGCATCGACGAGCAACTATCAGCTTCAACACATTCTCTGTTCAAGCTCTCCTCAAGCAGGGTTACAGCGGTTGAAGACATGTGCACCATCGATGTGCAGTATGCCTCAGTACATGGCGTCATTGTGCCCCCATGTAGGCAACCAGGATAGAGTGTCTTGCCCAAGGACACAGGACACAACATGGGTCGTCCCAGACAGGGATTGAACTCGGGACTTCTAGCATAGAAGTCCAACAGTCTACCACTGAGCCACCACACTCCCTCAAAATCTGGTTACTCTATTGTTAAAGTTATGCCATAAACAAGCGTTACACGTTATTTTTTAAACAAAGTTCAATAACTCCCATAATTTTCATTGGATACTGGTGTTCATCTCAAACTTGCCATAGACATTGTTGCTGTACAGACATATACCCAAAAGAATTGAAATCTGTTAACTATTGTTCAGGTTTTGCCATAAACAAAGTTTGAATGGATGGGGGGGGGTGGAGGGTGGGGGGCTTGAGAGGGGGGGGGTCATAATAAATTCAGAAGGGGGGGGGATATATAAATTAGATTATATAAATACATGGGAGGTGAGGAAGATAAACCGTTGCACTGGGTGCCATTGTATTGGTGAAGCAAAACTTGTCCACCACAGTTAACCAACACTGCTCCATTTCCTGAATTTCTGTCGGAAACCCTGTTCATTGCAAAGAACATACATTCATGTATCCTTGTCAGATATATTGAAGTTGAAATAAAGCAACGTCCATTTCCGAATGTAACAATATATCATCCCAATGCTATTCACAATGAAAGTGTCAATGACAGTGTAGGTAAATTTGACTGTGTGTAGTGTTTGATGAAAAGGATAATGTTCAATGTTTAAGAAAGGATTACGAAATAAGACAAGAATTGTGATAACTGAGAATATGTTAATTTCTGTTCTTTGTATGCTATGTTTTCAATAAGAATAATATGAGGTGTAGACTGTACTAAAGAACTGAAGGGTGGGTTAATGTTGCCCTCACTGTTAATGTATGTCAACCAAAGTTACCAAGTTACAGTAAAATCATTCCAAAATGAGTCATCCTAGCAAGTTACAAGGAAATCCCTTCATAAATATAACTCATAAACTCTGATAAAGGAATCTAGGTCATGTGATGGTTTGGTGGTCATGGTTGACCAATCATGACCCAATAGGACAGTCTCAACTAGATATCATATCAAGTTATCCTACAAAGTTACAATGAAATCACTTCATAAAAACAACCTGTAGATAGTGCTAAAGGAATCTCGGTCACGTGACCAGGCAGCGGTAACAGCTGATCGTTCATGATCAAAATTGGACAGTCTCATCTAGACATCATATCGAGTTATCCTTCCAAGTTACAATGAAATCGCTTCATAAATACGAACTGTAGACTGTGCTAAAAAAATTCAGGTCATGTGCCTGTGCAGCTATCACAGTTGACCGATCACAGCCAAAATAGTATGTTCTCATCTAGACACCTGATATCATGGAGATTGAATCCATCTCTGCGGGCCCCGCAGCAACTAACCGATGTAAGGCATAAACTGATGTGAACCGTAATACTAAAATATTTCAAGCAATAGGTAAAATCTGATTAAAATCCCTTCCGGACACGAACTTGTCAGAAAAAAACCCAAATTCTGAATAATTTGACCTTGAGGTCAAACTTCAAGGTCAAAGCATGGCAACCCTGGTACGCGACACATCGTCTTGAGATAATCTACCCACATACCAAATATCAAAACCCTATCTATTAAGGGAAAAAAGTTACAGCCCGGACACGAACTTGTCAGAAAAAAAAAAAAATTCTGAATAATTTGACCTTGAGGTCAAACTTCAAGGTCAAAGCATGGCAACCTTGGTACCTGACACGTCATCTTGAGATAATCTATCCACATACCAAATATCAAAACCCTATCTATTAAGGGAAAAAAGTTACAGCCCGGACACGAATTTGTCAGAAAAGAACCCCGAATTTGGAATAATTTGACCTTGAGGTCAAAGTTCAAGGTCAAAGCATGGCAACCGTGGTACGCGACACATCGTCTTGAGATATTCTACCCACATACCAAATATCAAAACCCTATCTATTAAGGGAAAAAAGTTACAGCCCGGACACGAACTTGTCAGAAAAGAACCCCGAATTCTGAAAAGTTCAAGGTCAAAGCATAGCAACCTTGGTACGCGACACATCGTCTTGAGATAATCTACCCACATACCAAATATCAAAACCCTATCTATTAAGGGAAAAAAGTTACAGCCCGGACACGAACTTGTCAGAAAAGAACCCCGAATTCTGAAAAGTTCAAGGTCAAAGCATGGCAACCGTGGTACGCGACACATCGTCTTGAGATAATCTACCCACATACCAAATATCAAAACCCTATCTATTAAGGGAAAAAGTTACAGCCCGGACACGAACTTGTCAGAAAAGAACCCTGAATTCTCAATAATTTGACCTTGAGGTCAAAGTTCAAGGTCAAAGCATGGCAACCTTGGTACGTGACACACTGTCTTGAGATAATCTACCCACATACCAAATATCAAAACCCTATCTATTAAGGGAAAAAAGTTACAGCCTGGACACGAACTTGTCAGAAAAGAACCCCGAAAACGGAATAATTTGACCTTGAAGTCAAAGTTCAAGTTCAAAGCATGGCAACCTTGGTACGTGACACATCGTCTTGAGATAATACCCACATGTCAAATATCAAAACCTTATCTATTAAGAGAGAAAGATTACAGCCCGGACGCACGGACAGAGCGATCACTATAGGGCGTCCGCCTCACGGTGGGGCCCTAATTATACTAAGTCATCCTAAAAATGTGCAATGAAATCCCCTTCATAAATGCAAGCTGTAGACTGTGCTAAAGGAATCTAGGTAACATGCCCCTGCAGCCATCACGGCTGACTGAACTCAACCAAAATAGGATGTTCTCATCCAGACATTATACAGAGTCATTCTTCGAAGTTACAATAAAATCCCTTCATAAATATGCCCTGTAGACTGAGCTAAATGTTATCAGGTTTCGGGTGTGCACAGCCATCATGGTTGACTAATCGCGACCAAAAGGGGACGTTCTCATCTGGAGCTTATACGGCGTTATCCTACCAAGTTACAATAAAATCCCTTCATAGATACAACCTGTAGACTGTGCTAAAGGCTTTTAAACTTGCATACCCATCAGGGCTGATTGATCAGGACCAAAAAGGAACTTTCTCATCAAAACATTATACAGAGTCATTCTACCAAGTTACAATGATATCCCTTCATAAATACGACCTGTAGACAGAGCTAAAGGTTCTTGGGTTTCGGGCTCGATTAGATGTCACAGTTGACTGATCATGACCAAAAGGGGACGTTCTCATCTATATATGACTTTGAACCTGCTTACAAAATTTTGTGATGATCGGACAAGAACTATGGGGTGTAGCCTGGGCTAAAGCAAATGTGAACAGACTCACAGACTTACAGACTAACAGACTTCCGCAAGCGTGATGACAATAGCTTATCTTAACTTTGTCAAGTTAAGCTAAAAAGCACAATTAAAATTTTATTATGCTTTCAATTATAGCTCCCAAAAACAGAGATTAGGATCGCAAATTATAATGAGATCATTCCACTGAGATGCCATAAGCTATGTTTTTGAGGCAAAAAATTAAAATTCTTTTCCATAAAGCCTTCCGGCTTCTCGGATGTAACACTGGCATATTATTTTGCACGGGATTACCGTTCCAACTCACTTCAAAGCACTAAAGTTTGAAGGTCATGCACAAACACTATAAATACTCAGCTCAGGTGGAAAGCGTTGTCTTTTTATTTTGAGCGATTTACCGTTCCATTTCGATCATGTCATCCTCTAATAATAGCTGCGGCGATAGTTCTGCTTTTAAAAATTCCACACTTCTTGATTCGACATCAGATTCCGAATCGGAAAATTTACATGATAATTCCACTTATAGTGAAATTGTAAATATTTTTGCCTCTGACGCAGCTTCCAGTGGCGAGTTCAGTGGGTATGGCTCAAAGAGCAATTTACAAATCACTGTGGGTGAGGTCGCTGACCCATCCGATGTTTGTGGTGATAAGGAGGAGGTGGTTATCCGCTCTAAACAGGCACGACGCAGTCATTCTGAGACAAATATTGAAAATACGGCATCACGCTGTGATCCGGATCGATTCAGATGGGTAAATATGGAAGTATCGAAATCGAAAGTAGTGCAGGGGAGTTCGCCCCAGTCTGCTAAAAAAACGAAAACATAAAACTTCTCATCTACCTCCAAAGAGGTCGAGATTGAATAATGATACTATTACACATCTGATCAAAATTCTGCGACAAATTTGGTTGATACACAGGCAGCAGTTCATGATTTGTTTGGCTCTGATTCAGACTCAGAGGGCCAACATGGATCTTTGCCCAGTGATAACTCACACAGGACAAATTCTGATCACAATGGATCAGATGCCGACAACTTGTCAGAGGATGATTTTTTGAATTTATCAAAACTTTTTCCTGATGATATAAAATATGAGCAGAAAGTAAATACAACAATAGCAGATTTTGCTAACAAAACTACAACAATTAAATCAGATATAACTGATATAATTACCAAACATCCTGTTCCCAAAAACTGTAAGCTGATATCGGCACCCAAAATTAATTCTGAATTCTGGCAACAGCTGGATGATCGCACCAGGACACGTGATTGTCAGCTACAAGATACCCCAAAAATTATGGCTCATGCTATGACACCACTCTTAAAAATGGTTGACAATTTAAAGGAAATAAAACACACTATTGGGAAATTAAACAACCAAAAGCTAAGGCAGAAGTTTAATGATACTCTAGAAAATGCTAAAACAAACTTGACTGATGGCATTACCCTGATGGGTTCAGCCATTCACGATGTGTCTGTTAAATGACGACTGTTAATAAAACCTAATTTTAGCAATCCATTCAAGGCTTTGTGTGCACCTGACAGACCAATTACCCTCAATTTATTCGGTGATAATGTCTCCAAGGAGATTAAAAAAGCAGGAGAGGTCACCAGGGTAACCTTTCAAAATAGAGGTAGAGGCTTCAGAAATAGAGGTTCTGGTCCTTTTTTAGGCAGGCGCCCTTATTACAATCAACATCCTCGGTCGTCAAATCAATACAACCAGGGCCGACAGCGATGGTCAGAAAGGTCGTCAAACTACAGGAGACCATACAGAGGCAACCAAAAGTTTGCATACCAACAGGACAGGAAGTAAATGTATGTTAAAACCTGGTGGCAGAACTCAACATTTTCTCTCTGAATGGGAGAAACTGACTCATGATAGATTTATTTTACAAGCTGTGAAAGGATATGAAATAGAATTTGTGTCTTCACCCATTCAATGTCGGCCACCTTCTCCTCTGCAGTTTTCATCCGAGGAGTTACAACTCGTGGATTTTGAAGTACAAGAACTGATTGATAAAGGGGCTATTCTGGTTTGTAATCATGAACCAGGTGAATTCCTTTCCAATATTTTCTTGCGGGAAAAGAAAAATGGGAAAATGAGGCCCGTGATTAATTTGAAAACACTGAACAAATACGTTGCCTATTCCCATTTTCAAATGGATACATTACGATCTGCTTTACAACTGATCATAATTAATGATTTTTTCACATCTACTGATCTTAAGGATGCTTATTTCAGCATTCCAATCTGTGCTCATGACCAGAAATATTTAAAATTTTCTTGGAGGGGAATTCTCTATAAATTCACCTGCTTACCATTTGGCTTGGCCTCAGTGCCCCGCTTGTACACCAAGGTCATGAAACCAATTTTTTCCTATCTGCATAGTAGAGGAATTCGTTGTACATACTATATTGATGATTCACTCACTATCAACCAATCAGGGAAAGGTGCCCGTGAAGACACAAACACTATGTCAGATCTTTTCAATAGGTTAGGTTTTGAACTTAATTTCGAAAAATCAGTTTTACGTCCCACAAGGGAAATTACGTATCTTGGCCATATCATCAATTCAGGAACTTCCACCATACGTCTCCCCTGAGAGAGAATTAACACTATTGTGTCAATGTCAAAGGCAGTTTTGGCTGCACAGAACCCTACTATTCGAATGGTAGCGAGACTCATTGGACTCTATACCGCTGCTTTTTTAGTAATACATATAGGTCCTTTGTACTACAGATCACTTGAAAGGGATAAAACCAATGGTTTGAAGAAATACAAGTTATATTCTCGTAGTATTCGGCTGTCAAGAAACAGCAAGATTGACATTTCCTGGTGGATTGGTAATGTTTGTTTACTGAATTCACACCCACTTCACCTGATCACACACTTAGCACTGACTCCTCCTCTACTGGTTGAGGTGGCATTTTAGACAATCAATGGGCTAATGGTCAATGGAATCTAACACAGCAGAAACTTCACTTCACATCAATGTTCTAGAACTTCTGGCCATCCAGCAGTCATTGCTTACCCTGGCCAATAATTTACGCAGTTGCCATATTTGTGTTAAAACTGATAACACCACTGCAATGTCTTCTCTTAATAAAGTAGGTGGCAGGAGAAACAACCTCTTCAATGTCTCTAAAAGTATTTGGCTGTGGTGTTCAGCTCGAAACATTCATATCTCAGCAATTCATATCCCTGGAAAACACAATTTACTGGCAGACTCTTTATCCAGGGAAGGACATAGTTCATCTGAATGGAAATTACACCCGAAAATATTCAGTACTCAATGAGCTCGTTCCAATGAGGGGTCACATAATATGGTTTTCTTGAAATGTTCTAAGAAATGGTATTTAGAATAATAAATTTTGATTTCACCTACATTAGGTAAGGGGTTATATTCTGAGGTGCATTGTTAAATGAGGCAGAAAATTGGGATTTTTAACAGAATCTCACTATGGAAGTAAATAAATTTTCCTCTTTGAGCCATATACAAATTACATAATTTCAGTATTTATTGGTCTTTAAGGTCTCTTTCAGGACCTATGGCTATATCATGTCCACCACATAGGTATGAAGTCAAGTTTAGCCAATTGTTTATACCTATGCTGCTCACTTTAGAGGACTTCCACCCCAGGTGTCGGTTCCAGATCTTATTTTATCAGTAAAGCGGAACTTGTTTACCACAGTAAACACGCATTGCTCCCCTTCCCAGGGTTTCCCAGCGGCCAGTCTACAACAGATTTGGAAGATCATGAGTCAGTCTGGAGAATCATGGTCTTGATTTGTATATCCGTATTGGTACTACTTACCAGTTCGTATGTCTGAGGGACCTTTACAAGGTCAGTTTTTGGTAACTGTCTGTTGAAAACTGCACTCTGTGAACAACAGCCTACATCAACTCGATCCATACTTTTTCCAATGCCATAAAAGTTGACTGTATAGCAATACATGGCTGTTATGTCTTCACACCTGAATACAAACATATACAAATAGTTAAGGACTTGATCTCCTCTTCTCTTTTATCCATTTTCTTTTAAAAATAGGCCGATGAAATCGTCAGATGTGTACCCATACGCGCAACTAGTAGAAAGCTGTATGACGGAGGGCCTCCCCGGATGCTGACATTATGTACACCATACATGGTATGGGTACATATAGAAATGGATTGGAGGAGTTCCTAATTTGATGGATAAAGGGTTGATACCTCAGGATCAAATTATCAGATTTACACCAAAAAGTATACAGCTCGGCACATCAGTAACCTGAACACAAATATAAAGTAACTTGACAATCCAAGCAATATTTTTCAAGTTATCGAATGCCAATGGGATTGGAGGAATTTTCAATTTGAAGGATAAAGGGTTAATATCACAGGATCAAATTATCAGATTTACACCAAAAACTATACAGCTCGGCACATCAGTACCCTGAACACATATATGAAGTAACATGACAATCGGATTGATATTTTTTGAGTTATCTCATGCCAAAGGGATTGGAGGAATTTTCAATTTGAAGCATAAAAGGTTAATATCTCAGGATCAAATTATCAGATTTACACCAA
Source organism: Pictodentalium vernedei (assembly GCA_031216915.1). Taxonomy (NCBI): domain Eukaryota; kingdom Metazoa; phylum Mollusca; class Scaphopoda; order Dentaliida; family Dentaliidae; genus Pictodentalium; species Pictodentalium vernedei. The sequence goes on from CM062292.1 coordinate 427,270,544, forward strand.
AAACTATTCAGCTCGGCACATCAGTAACCTGAACACAAATATAAAGTAACTTGATAATCCAAGCAATGTTTTTTAAGTTATCGAATGCCAGAGGGACTGGAGGAATTTTCAATTTGAAGGATAAAGGGTTAATATCTCAGGATCAAAATAACAGATTTACACCAAAAACTATACAGGTCGGCACATCAGTAACCTGAACACAAATATAAAGTAACTTGACAATCCAAGCAATATTTTTCAAGTTATCGAATGCCAAAGGGATTGGAGGAATTTTCAGTTTGAAGGATAAAGGGTTAATATCTCAAGACCAAACTATCAGATTTACACCAAAAACTATACAGCTCGGCACATCAGTAACCTGAACACAAATATAAAGTAACTTGACAATCCAAGCAATATTTTTCAAGTTATCAAATGCCAAAGGGATTGGAGGAATTTTCAATTTGAAGGATAAAGGGTTAATATCTCAGGATCAAATTATCAGATTTACACCAAAAACTATACAGCTTGGCACATCAGTAACCTGAACACAAAAATAAAGTAACTTGACAATCCAAGCAATGTTTTTCGGGACGGAAGGACGGATGGATGGACAGATGGACGGACGGATGGATGGAAGGACAGATGGACAGACAGACAGACAGACAGGCAGACAGAGGATGGACGAACGACGGGTGGCCACCCCGGATGCCCGCATTATGTGTACCATCATAGTATGGGTATACCTAAAAATGCATATGGACAAGCATTTTTTTATTTTAGTTTTCATTTTGTTAACCCTTTAACTAACATGAAAAGCAGACGACATCTGAAAACAAAATTCTTGAATAACTAAATATTTTCATTTTGTTGTCTCAAAAACATAGCTCAATGAGCTCATTCCAATGAGGGGTCATAAGCTATGTTTTTGAGACAAAAAATAAAAAAAATAATGAAAAATAAATGGTGATTTCTGTAAATAGTGCTGGCCAGTTTGGCTGTTACTTTGGGTAAAGGGTTAATTCTGTATTTTTTTTTCCTGAAGAGGCTCACACACTTGTTTATTTTTTTATGATTCAGCACCCTGGACTAAGCTGCAGAATAACATGGATAGTGGTGTATTTCATCCATTTTATTAACTTGAGGAATTGATCTGACATAAACAAATAATTATTTTTACATTTGTAGAGGTAAACGGAAAGAGTGCATGTGGCAGCCAAACTGATCATGTAGAACGGCCTGAGAAACAGATGTTTATATTTTTGGGCTTAATTATCTTTATATTTGTAAGTGCATCACTCAACAGAGTCATCATCCCACCCTTATAATATTGATGAAAAAAATTTCAAACATCGGCCTGAAACATTGATAGAAAAAAATTCACAACATCATCTTAAAACACTGAAAGAAAAAAATTCAAAACATCAGCTTAAAACACTGATGGAAAAAAATTCCAAACTTTAGTTTTGTTTCTTTGAAATATACTGAGAGTCCCTGTCATGAAAAGAGATTATTTGTAATTAGACAGTTTAATTAGTAGAGTGTTAAATTATTTATAGTCAACAAAAAATTGTTCATGCGTCTTTGTTTTGTTACAATTTATGAGAAAGTGCCAGTAGGCTGATAAGCACTCTCCCATAAATTGTAACAAGGTAAATTGATACAAATTAAATAATTTCCCATCAAAGATAACATGAAGCCAATTCCCAGGATGCAAAGTTACGGTATCTGACTTCAGAATAAATCTCAAATATGGGATGCCATTACTCTTCCAGTTAAACTGCTCACCTGGTATGTTTCATGAAAGACAAAATTTAAACTTTTGAAAATCTCAGGTTTCAGAAACATATCACGGCAACTCAAATAGGCTCCTGTAAAAAATCAAAATTCGATTCGAAAGTCAATATTCAATTTGATTCGAAACCGTAATTTGAATATTTTCGAATATACTTTGGCCATAACTGTGAATGTTTACATATTGTAACTGATCACATTATTTTATATTGAGTATTGTTTTGAGTAGAAATGTGACTGACTTGTAGCAGTAAAAGTGTTTGTAGCAATGTTGCTACAACTATACAACAGTTGCTACAAACACATCACTGTTACCGCTACAACTATTCATTTCAACCTATTGTGCATTATGACCTTTGACCATTTATAATAAGTTTTGAACTTTGAAAAGTTATTCAGTTGTTCAACTTCAATAAATGATTTTTTCCACAACATGATCACATTATTTTATATTGAATACTGTTCTGTTCAATCACAGTTACTGGATACATCGTCAAAAGCAATGGTTTTCTAAAAGAATATCCCTGATTGTCATATAAACAGAAGTGCAGGCTTTAATTTACAAGCGGATCAACTGATTCAGTCATGCAGCCATTTCTTTTAAAATGCGGAACGACTAAAACAAAACGATAATTCAGTGAACAATTATTCAGTTAAGAGATATCCAATTTCGTGGGCTCCACTGTACATGGACTTGAAGTTGTCAAGTTGTGCTAAAAATATTTAAAATAATAAATGTTGATACCTACTGCATTGGGTTAAGGGTTAAGTGGCTTATCTCCTTATACGACAGAGTATGTTCTAGGCTTGCCGTGATTATGCAAAGAGTCGACTAATCGTCGGTCATGCTGACTGATCGACTTTAAATTTGAAAGTCGACTTTTTTTACCCCTGCATGTATAACGACACCACTACCTTGCCAGAACGTGATCACGCTGTACATACATTATGGGAACTTTCTGGATGTATAAATGAAAGTGGTAGACCATATGGAGGTAAAGGAGAGCGGCCTCAGGGCCCCACCCCCCCCCCCCCCCCTCCACCTCAAATAAATCGGCATTTTTTTTTTGTTGAAAATCTGAAAGTTATTTGCAAGTATTACTGCTCTTGTCATGTCAACAACATATCCATATTTTAAACAACATTGTTTCCAATAACCATTCTTTTCTCATAAATCTTTTATTATTTTGAACAACACAAAATGAAACTCGCTGCGTTTGATGAAATTTGCGTAGCCATTTTCAATCATGGGTAAAGTTTCAGCTAACTCTAGTTTTGTAACACAAAATATTTAATCTATTTTGCATCACAAAACTAAAGTTAGCTCCCTTCGGTCACTCTTTCGTGTTGAAAATCCAAAAATCACAACGTTTCCCACCATTGATAAATTATCGTGAGTGTGTGTGCGGAGGGGGAGTGTGGGGGGGGGGGGGGAGGTACTTTTTTACATCCTTAGTGTTCTTACAGGGTCCAGCAGAATAGTCCTTGTAAGTTGTAAAATCCCTCTCCCTTGGATCAGACCAAGTTCCTTCTGGCTGCTCACTGTTATGTTTCATCTGAATTTTGGGCATCAGGGTGTATTACTGTTTAACGGTATGGCAAACGATCGACCAACTTAACAGAATATGGTCAATGAAACGTTCATTCCGACGTTCACAAGCCTTATAATGTGGGAATGATGGATTGTTGACTATGTCACCATGTTATTTGAAATGTACACCGCCACACATCCGGTTATACCTACCTTTAGGACCATTCAGCCATCTCGTCTTAGTCGACCCTTTGTTCAAACAATGTGGTCAAAAAAGTCGACTAAGCGTCGATTTTGGGCTCTGATTATTCGACTATGGAATTTCATAATCGCGGCAAGCCTTGTATGTTCTCCCTTCGTGATTGAATACGGTCAACTGTATTCGATATTTATTACTAGCACTTATCTTGTACATTAAACTAACCACATCTGAAACTGTTTCCTACTCCATTCAAATTTGTGGTCCCAGTGACGGAAGCCTTTCAGTTCAGGAAACAGAACATTGAAGTCCGAATTAGGAGTGGTCATTACCACTATTCTTGGCTGCAGTTCAGAAAATACCATCTTGATGGCTGCATCCAATACATCTTTCTGCAGGTGTTCTATTCTGCAATACATCAATACAAGAAGTGAATATTCAACCACTAAAGCATTTGAAGATTCACCCTGATAAACAGATGGTTTGTACACTTATGGAAATTTAAACTTTCAAGACCTTTGGATGATATTCTGTGATCATCTTTTTCTGAATTTCCATCATGTTCAAATGCCAAGATTTCCCTGATTACTTTGAGAATGGGGGTTTAAGCCTATGTAAATGGGAAATTTACCATTGTTGGAACTTTTGTAAATTATTTATTTATTTATTGGAGTTTAACCCTTTACCCAACGAATTGCCCGCATCTGCCCGCATAATATGCAAATTCAGCAGCCGAAAAAATATTATTTTTCGAAAAATTTCGACAAAACCATATCATGTGACCCCTCTATGGAATGAGCTCATCGAGCTCATTCCAAAGAGGGGTCACATGATATGGTTTTGTTGAAATTTTTTGAAAAAATTTAAAAAATGATATTTAAAATAATAAATTTTGATATCGTCCGCGTTGGGTAAAGAGTTAATGGCACCTTCAATGGCCAGGGTCACCTTGTGTCTGATAGTTTTATGGGTGCAGGAAGCCAGAGTACCCGATGAGAACCACCGAGCAATGGCAAGCAACTGCCAGACTCCCCAACGTATTAACTCCACACAAGCAGGGTTGCACTGGTTGAAGACAAGTGCACCATTGATGCACTACAGCTTAATACATAGTGCCACCATGCCCCCATGCAGGGGTTATTTTGGGTGTCTACAGGGGCCGAATATGGGCCCCTTTCCCAATGACATTTTGGCAGGATTTTTCCCAATTCAAACCAAAAATTTCCCAATTTCAGTCCTCATTCAAATGAAAATTTAATTTTTAATTCTTGGAGGTCTAATTTTGATATTCACCACCTTTTACTGCAACAAAAATAGGTGCGTCAACAGGCAATTTTTAGATATGTTTACAAGTTACATCTGAGGACCCTTGTCAGTTGTTTCTGGTCAAGTGTTGGCTGCCTACATAGGTAGCCAAGACTTGCCTAGACACAACTGCAAAGCCTGAATGTAGACAAATCACATAAATATCTTCATCATTAATAGTATAAGAACAATTTATTTGATAGAGATTACAAACTGATCATTATTTCATGTGATTGTTTTCCATAAAATATACTCTACATGCAGTAGCTTCTGTATAAAAATTCTCAGTTCAATATGAAGGTAACATTTCTAATTCTTTGTGTGTTCCTTTTCCCAAACAAAATTTCCAATTGGAGCCTTCATGGCATGAATTTTCCCAATTGCATGGGCCCGCGACCATTTCCCAAATAGGGCAGTAGAATCCCTGCCATGTAGGCAATTGAGATTAAGTACCTCAGTCTGGCAGCTGATTTTAGGGAGAAGCGACTTCTCCCTCCAGAGACTTTAGGGAGAAGTCAGGATCCAGGAGGGAAAAGTCAGTGGACATGAAGGAGAAATCAGAAAAAAAACATAAAACATATATGACAGCATGACAAAATAAATGAACATAGAGGACACAATTGTGGAGAAAAAAATAAATAAAAGTTATACAAACATACATACACACACAAAACTAAGTCAGATGATATATAACAGAATGTAGGTTAAAATCCCACCTCCCCCTCCAGCTCACAAATGAAAGTGTCAATGACACTGTAGCTTAACTTATGTGTTGTGTTTGATGAAAAGGATAATGTTCAATGTTTATGAAAGGATTATGAAATAATACAAGAATTGTGATAATTGGGAATATGTTCATTTCTGTTCCCTGTATGCTATGTTTATGATAAAAATAATATGAGGTGTACACTGTACTAAAGAGCTGAGGGGTGGGTTAATATGACCTCACAGTTAATGTATGTGGCCTTCACGGTTAACGTATATCAACAAAAGTTACCAAGTTACAGTGAAATTATTCCAAAACGAGTCATCCTATCAAGTTACATTAAAATCCCTTCATAAATATGGCCTGAAGACTGTGCTAAAGGTTTTCGGGCTTCGGGCCCCTGTAGTCGTCAGTTTCCCAATTGCGTCCAAAGGGGACGTTCTCATCTAGACATTATATGAAGTCAACCTACCAAGTTACAATGAAATCCCTTAATAAATATGACCTGTAGACTGTGCTAAAGGTTTTTGGGCTTTGGGTTCTGGCAGCCATCATGGTAGAACGATCGCAACCAAAAGGGGACATTCTCATCTGGGCATCATCTGGAGTGATCCTACAAAGTTACAATGAAATCCCTTCATAAATATGACCTGTAGACTGTGCTCAAGGTTTTTGGGCTTCGGGCACCTGAAGCAGTCACAGTTGACCAATCACGACCAAAAGGGGATGTAATGATCTAGGCATTATATGGAGTCCAACTTACGAGTTACAATGAAGTTCTTCCATAAATATGACCAATAGACTATGCTAAAGGTTTTGGGGTTTTGGGTTCGGGCAGCCATCAAGGCTGAATGATCGCGACCAAAAGGGAACGTTCTCATCTAGACATTATTTAGAGTCATCCTACCACTGTACAATGAAATCCCTTCATAAATATCACCTGTAGACTGTGCTAAAGATTTTCGGGCTTTGGGCCCCTGTAGCCAACACAGTTGCCTAATGGTGTCCAAAAGGGACTGTTCTCATCTAGACATTACATGAAGTCAACCTACCAAGTTACAATGAAATCATTTCATAAATATGATCTGAAGACTGTGCTAAAGGTTTTCGGGCTTTAGGCTTGGGCAGCCATCATGGTTGAATGATCGCAACCAAAAGGGGACATTCTCATCTGGATATCATTTGGAGTGATCCTATGAAGTTACAATGAAATCCCTTCATAAATATGACCTGTAGACTGTGCTCAAGATTTTCGGGCTTCGGGCGCCTGAAGCAGTCACAGTTGACCAATCACGACCAAAGGGGGATGTCATCATCTAGGCATTATATGGAGTCAACCTAACAAGTTACAATGAAATCTTTTCATAAATACAACCTACAGACATGCTAAAGGTTTTTGGGCTTGGGCAGCCATCAAGGATGAATGATCATGACCAAAAGGGGACGTTCTCATCTGGACACTATTTGGAGTCATCCTACCAAGCTACAATGAAATCCCTTCATAATTATGACCTGTAGACTGTTCTAAAGGTTTTTGGGCTTTGGGCCCCTGAAGCAGTCACAGTTGCCCAATCGTGTCCAAAAGGGGACGTTCTCATCTAGACATTATATGAAGTCAACCTACCAAGTTACAATGAAATCCCTTCATAAATATGACCTGTAGACTGTGCTAAAGGTTTTCGGGCTTCGGGCTCGGGCAGCCATCATGGTTGAATGATCGCAACCAAAGGGGACAATCTCATCTGGGCATCATCTGGAGTGATCCTAAGAAGTTACAATGAAATCCCTTCATAAATATGACCTGTAGACTGTGCTCAAGGTTTTTGGGCTTTGGGCACTTGTAGCCATCACAGTTCACCAATCACGACCAAAAGGGGATGTCATCATCTAGGCATTATATGGAGTCAACCTAATAGTTTACAATGAAATCCTTCCATAAATATGACCTTTTACCTATGCTAAAGGTTTTTGGGCTCGGGCACCCATCAAGGCTGAATGATTGCAATCAAAATGGGACGTTCTCATCTAGACATTATTTGGAGTCATCCTACCAAGTTACAATGAAATTCCCTCATAAATATGACCTGTGAACTGTGCTAAAGGTTTTCGGCCTTCGGGCACCTTTACTCATCACAGTTGCCCAATCATGTCCAAAAGGGGATGTTCTCATCTAGACATTATATGAAGTTAACCTACCAAGTTACAATGAAATCCCCTCATAAATATGACCTGTGGACTGTGCTAAAGGTTTTCGGGCTTCGGGCACCTTTACCCGTCACAGTTGCCCAATCATGTCCAAAAGGGGATGTTCTCATCTAGACATTATATGAAGTTAACCTACCAAGTTACAATGAAATCTCTTCATAAATATGACCTGTAGACTGTGCTAATGGTTTTCGGGTTTTGGGCTCGGGCAGCCATCATGGCTGAATGATCGCAACCATAGGGGACAATCTCATCTGGGCATCATCTGGAGTGATCCTAAGAAGTTACAATGAAATCCCTTCATAAATATGACCTGTAGACTGTGCTCAAGGTTTTTGGGCTTCAGGCACTTGTAGCCATCACAACTGACCAATCACGACCAAAAGGGGATGTCATCATCTAGGCATTATATGGAGTCAACCTAACAGGTTACAATGAAATCCTTCCATAAATATGACCTTTTGCCTATGCTAAAGGTTTTTGGGCTTGGGCACCCATCAAGGCTGCATGATCGCGATCAAAATGGGACGTTCTCATCTAGACATTATTTTGAGTCATCCTACCAAGTTACAATGAAATCCCTTCATAAATATGACCTCTAGACTGTGCTAAAGGTTTTCGGGCTTCGGGCCCCTTTAACCGTCACAGTTGCCCAATCACGTCCAAAAGGGGACTTTCTCATCTAGACATTGTATGAAGTCAACCCACCAAGTTACAATGAAATTCCTCAATAAATATGACCTGTAGACTGTGCTAAAGGTTTTCGGGTTTTGGGCTCGGACACTCATCACGGTTGGCAGATCATGCCCAAATGGGGAAATTCTCATCTAGACATCATAAGAGTCATCCTACCAAGTTACAATGAAATCCCTCCATATTAAACATGACCTGCAGACTGTGCTAAAAGTTTTTGGGTTTCGGGCTTGGGCAGCCATCACGGTTGATAGATCATGCCCAAAAGGGGACGTTCTCATCTAGGCATTATACAGAGGCATCCTACCAAGTTACAATGAAATCCCTTCATAAATACGACCTGTAGACTGTGCTAATGGTTTTCGGGTTTTGGGCTCGGGCAGCCATACCGGTTGCCCGATCACGACCAAAAGGGACATGACCCCAAACCTGCATATGAAATTTCGTGAGCATCAGATAAGAACTGCGGGGTATAGCCCGTGCTAAAGGAAAATGTGAACAGATGTCACAGACTCACAGACTAACAGACTCACAGACTAACAGACTTCCGCATGCATGATGGCAATAGCTTATCTTGACTATGTCAAGTTAAGCTAAAAACTGTGTTGTTCATGGTTTCTGAATACCCCCTAACTCTTTGCCTAACAGTGATGACTAAGGTTACCATGCAGTTGATTTTGTATTTGCCTCAATGCAGTGGATTTGAAATTTAGTATGACCCATGGTGAGAGTGTTCTCTGTAATAGAAGGTATATTCTTTTTAAAAAAAATATTTAAAGTGTTTAAAATAAATTTCAAGTTCATATAAGAAGCTGGGTCATTCATGGTTTCTGAATACCCTGAGTTGAAAAGCGTAGTTAAAAATGTTTTTGATATCCTTCGTAAATTAAGCGTTATTAACAATTTGAGTTAATTTATTTCTTAGGTAAATAACAAAATATTTCAGTTGTCTCCCTTGCCGACTGCGCTGGGTAATAATACACTGTTCAGAAAACTGACAATTTCTGCCAACCATCTTACAGTGACACGTGCGATTGGTGCTTTTTAGGTCTGCCATTCTTGTCCATCCAAATACCTGTGATTTCTATTGTAGCCTTATTACATTTAACCCCCTTCCATCACAATTTCACAAGTTTTCAAAGAAAAACATTCAATGAAAATTGCGAGGCGAATTTCAATGCAAGTTGCAACTAATTTTTCAGTGGAACAGAGCGAAAACGCAAGCAATTTCGATATGGACGAACTGTCTCCAATACATTTTTTTGTTTTGAAACGGTGGTTAACTTTAATAAATTCTAATTAACTCGATGCGTGTTTTGTGTGATTCGTTGTTTTGGCTGGCACTTTGTTTTTAAATAGCCATTTTGTGCTGGTTGCTACAAGTTGGGGCGAATTGTTCGAACGACTACGCCATTACAATTCTTTTCAGAAATATAAAATTGGGCTAGTTTAGGCTATTTTCATAGCCGTGTGACGGACTTTAACAGCAGCCGTGTTTACTTTTTTTTGCGAATGCGGAAGCGGGTGTTTTTAAAAAATAAAACATAAAAAAATACAGTAAACTGCCATGTCTCCCAAGGAAGTTTTGGAGGGCGACTTAAATTTCGCCCCCAATGTAAGCCAAGGCAACTTGAGGAATGACAAGGCGACTTCTTCGCCCAAGTCGCCCACTTGGCTGACCCCTGACCTTGCCCAAGGACACTACGCATTCAAAATACTTTAGAGTGCAGCGATAGGACTGTATTTGGGAAAAGGACAACACTGTCTGCATTTTTTTTATTGAAGATGGATTCCATGTTCGATGGACATGCGAAAATCACTCGATACCACGAATTTCCATAAAAAAAAACAAAATCGTAATTTTAAGAAATTTCAACAGGTGTCATGATACCTTGCATAGAAATATGGCAACTGTACAGTCTCTATATAATAATAGTATGCTGTATCAGGCTTTTAAAAATTGCATGAACTTTAGTTTAGTTCATGCATGCAACGGTTAGGCAAATCATGCCTTATGTAACCCATTTTTTTCTCCTGCAAAATTCCAAACAGAAACATTTCAAAGCAACATTTTTCTGCAAATGGGTTAAGACAAACTGTGAATGGTTAAGCAAAATATTTTTGCTAAACTTTTTGGGGGGGGTCAAGCAAAATTAAAATTTTTAAAGCCTGCTGTTTTAAGGCAATCTTCCTCATTATTTGATTTAAGGTTGTATATCAATGCTTTTTCCGTGCAATGACATTGACCGGAAATCAAAAGTAATTTACAATGTAAACAAAGCCAACAGCTTTGGAATTTACCCCCATGTAGCTCTGTCGCTTGGTTTTGAAGAATTTTGTTTTGTCAGCTTTGTTCTTTTGTTATGTGAAGCACATCTGGTCACAAGTTGTTTATGAGAAATATTATTTTACTATTAGTTCTGGTACAAATATGATAAAATAGATTTTAAGTAATTTGTATATTTTTTATACTTACCAATGGCCCAGACTTAGCTGGTGCAAACTCGATATTATCAAGGGCCAAACACAAATTTTGAACCTCTCCAATTCCCCAAATTTGCATATAAAACCAAAAATTAAAAGTCTTATCTGGCCCTCCATACTTTTACTCTCTGCACATGTGCAGTGGTCAGGAAGAGACCGAAATTGGCGCCAACATCATTCTTTGTAGATGAGCATACTAATAATAACTCAGCAGGGAGGTATGAGTGCCCACTCATGGGAGGGCCATCACCGTCTGGGCCATTGGTTAGTATGAAAAATATACAAATTACTTAAAATTCATCATATTTTTATACTACAACCAATAGCTCAGACTTAGCTGAATCGTAAAAAGGCGGAGGGCCTAGGACTTAAGAATTAGCAGACCAAATATAGCTCCTAAGCCTGCATTCCAAGGTGAAAGGAAAATAAATTTAAAAATGAATTACATGTATGTCTCTCTATACAATAATAGAGAAGACATATAAACAAGGAGCCATATCCAAGTAATTCCATATTCTTAGCATGAATGATTATGTTAATTGGGTGTAACAAGCTCCCAATTTTTAAGGCTAGTCCAGACTAAGCCCCATCAATTATGATGGCGTATTTGAGAGTGAGAGACGAACCCCCACAAACATACGCCATATATAAATAATAAACAAGCTGTATCTAGGATCAGATGTAATTTACAGACAAAAACAGCTTCACTCATAAAAGTCACCGATTTGTTCAAACTCCATGCGTTGCTCTTCGTGTTTGACTGGAAGAACGGCACACTTCCCACAAATTTTAGCAACTTTTTTAGCCAGTTGGACAATCCGTCTGGCAGGAGGACCAAGGCCGCTGGCTTGTTACAAGTTCGTAGAACAAGGACAAAAACACTGGATAAATACCCAATTTATAGTTATCCCATACTGTGGAATGACCTGGATCTTAGTGTAAGATCCACTGATAACAAACATATTTTCAAGATTACGGTTATTTCCCATTTCTTAAATTCATATCTGAATGACCTATCATGTAACAACCCATACTGCCCTGATTGTTCTGGCTACTAAAATGCCCAAACTGTTCTGGTTACTAATACGCTTCGGTCGGTCCGATCTCGCTCCCTTCACTTCTATGGTGGTCAAATCTAAATTTGTCGAATGAACTTGTCATAATTAATAATAATACAAGTTTTCAGCATACAAAATAATAGCCACCCAGGAGGTTGAAGGAACCATTCTCTTTACCCGGCAAGTCCCATTCCTCAGTCCCAAACCTCAACCCAATCCTCAACACAGTTACTATTATACAGTTTTTTGTCTACTTCAATGCAATTGCCACTAAATGAAAGTCTGAACATAATGTTGCAATTTTCTATTGATGTGGGAGGGGGGGCAGGTAGACAGCCAATCTGGCTATGCCTCCCCCGATGATGTACTTGATGGATACAAACTATACACATTCTTGTACTATGAACCTTTTATATTATTTTATGTTAATTATGTATAACTTTGTATACATGTGCATCGCAAAATAAATAATAAACCCAATAGTTACACACTTATCAAACCGGGGAGATTTTACAAGAAAATTCACAACCCCTTTTTTTGAAGGAATATTCTACAAAACAAAGAGGGGAGCACTCTGGAATCAGTGCAAACTGATTCTAAATAATCCAAATATATTTGCCCAATAAGCACCCTGTTATTAATTATTATTAATTATTGGTGCTTAATACCACTTCAGAAGCTAAGGCTATTTGGGCCATCCCGGTAATAAACAGGACACGCTTCTAATAGGATGAAAACCGGTGATATAAAGTGTACGACCATACACTTGTGCAATTTAATACCAATTACACAGTATCTGAAGAGCAAACACGCAGGGCAACTTGATTTGAAGAAAATTAAAATGCAATGTCATAACAAAGAATTATCTCAAATTTATGGTTCAGCGGTTTTGGATGAGAAGACGCAAACACCATCTTCACGGATAGCTGGCGGAGGACGGACAGTGAGTGATCACTATAGCTCACCTGACTGAAAGTCAGGTGAGCTAAAAAAAAAAAAAAAGAGGAACAGAAATGGTGGGAAAATTTCATAACCTCCCAACACTACCGGGTATAACCTGGTGCTTCATTAATTAAAATTTAGCTGATGGTGATTTTTATTACCTGCATGAGTGGACATCACGGCCCACACATGGATTACGACCTGTCCATGGGGACTGTATCGCAAGCAATGATTGTGTGAAGTATGAACAAGAATAGTCCATTGCCTACATAGGTTATGACCCCTCTTTGGAACAAAAGAGGTAAAGTAACCCTTTACCTAACATGAAAAGTAGACGACACTTGCAAACAAAATTCTTGAACTAATTGTTTTTATTTTTTGTCTCAAAAACATAGGTTTTGACCCCTCATTGGCACGAGGTCGACCTGCTCATTCCAAAGAGAGGTCATAACATGTATTTTTGAGAAAAAAAAATAAAAAAAAATAATGAAAATTAATAGATTTTTGTGAATAGCACTAGAATGGATGGATGGAAGGCAGACAGACAGACAAAGCTGCTACTACAAACATTTTGGGGGACACATAAAAGTGACCTTTCAGCACTGACTCCACCAGTAAAGGAGCAACTGATTGTATTCTTAATAATTTTTCACTCTGACCTGAACAGAACAAAAAATGAAAAACAGCAAAACTGCTCATTCAACAATTTAGTTGGTTTTAGGAGAACATTATCAAGAGAGAGAAAAATACGGAGAAAGATGCTGTGGAATTAAAAACACTTCAAATTTTAGTATTCCAAGTAAAAAGTTCAAACATTGAGAATTTATGATGAAAAAACAGCCGAGAGGTGAAATGACTGAAACTTTGCTTGTACTTCTAATGTCTTCTTGCAAAGTAAGTGTTCGTAAGTGTTATCATTTGGTGGCGATTTCACACTTAGGGGTATTCTGCAGACCAATGGGGTCAACAATGGTGTTAACACTTTTCCATCGGAATACACATAGATGTATTAGTGTAATTTCATAGTTCAGGGCCTCAGTATTATCAGAGAATCAAATACAGCACTATTTGAGCAGTACAAATTGAGTGAACAATGGTTTAGTTCACCTAAAAAAAAAGGTTGGTGACAGATTTTTCATTCAACTACATTACTGGATCTTGACTTGAATTGCCATTTTATTTAATTGTTAACTCTTTCAGAACCAAGATCTACTTTGTAATGATGATAAACCCTACAGTTATGACATGATGATGAAATGTTGTGATGTAACACAGTGTTGGAAAGGGCTCTCTCAGCTTTCTGAACCCTTTCCAACAGTCAAGCCTGAAAATAAGCAGACTGTCATCTATAAAATGAGGTCCCCAGAGGGTGAATTGGGTGATGCTACCCTGCACAGGTAATCCTGAAAATAAGCAATCTGTCATTTGCAGAATGAGGTCCCCAGAGGGTGAATTTGCTGACCCTAACCCATGTGGTGGGCTAAAATCCCCCAATTTATTCTCTGGGTGCCTCTTTCTGGTTAGGCCCGAGACCTTGATTTAGTCTGAAGTTCCCAGAAGGACCTCAATCTGCAGATGACAGTCCTCTTATTTTCAGGCTTGTGCACAGGGTAGAATCACTAACACTTTACCCTCCGTGAACTTCTATCTTAATCAAGGTCTCAAGCCAAAACAGAAAGAGTTACCTAGAGGATTAAACGGCCAACTGAACAGGATAGCATCAGCAAATTCCCACTCTGGGGACCTCATTCTGCAATGACAGTTTGCTTATTTTCAGTCTTGCCAACAGTGTATTACATCACAGGATATTATCAGATTACTGACCGACTTGTAAAATGAAGTGCAGTGATCAAGAATCTACATACCAGACTGAAGCAGGTTATCCTGAACTTCTGGTCTCAAGAGGTTGCAGGTGAATTTCAATTCAAGAACATTTCAAGGGAAGTAGTGATAAATCAAGTACATATCAAGGATAGAAATAAATTCAAGCACTTCTCAAGGAAGAGGTTAAAATCCAAGGACTTTTCATTTGACTGCAAACCCTTAAGTTTCATATCTTCCAAATTTTGCACTGTTTTTTTCAGTCACTTTTTATTGAAGACTTCTTATGATTTCTGTACAAATGGTTTACTCTACTCAATAAAGAACCAAAAGTAAACTTTTTTTTACTTAAGGCCCCACAAAGTAGATCTTCTGTTTCTCAGGCAATATTTTGGTAAAATTTTTATTTTATTATTTTATTTTTTATTTTTGCTATTATTTCTTTGCCATCAAAAGTTTATGTTCTTGGTTTGTTTTATATTTTAGGCCTCTAATCTACAAAATGGCATAGGTGGTGGGGTATTTAGTCCCTTGAGTACTTGAGTACAAGAAGGCTTGGGAATGCTAAAGCACTGCAAAGCTTTTTTACCCTTAAATTTATAAATTTTATTAACTTGGTTTTTAAAAATATCAAGACATAAACCATTATTTTTTATTTTTCTAAGTTCACATTGGCTATAAAAAGAGAGCATGTGGCAACCAAAAGGACCAAGTAGGAGAGCCTGAGAAAGAGATTTTTATCTTTTTTAGGTGTAAACTTTAATAATTAACCATAGGATTAGAATAATAATTTTAATTGCAAATTGTTTTCTTTAGATAGGCATTCCTAAAGATAGTGCATGAATGTTTATAAAGCATATTTGATTTAATACAGTGGTGTCCACCTAACTGGATATCTCTTAATTGTATTATTACCTGTTAATTGATATACTCCTTTAATTGAATAAAAAATCTAGCAATATGTCTAGAAATTACCCTTACAATCACCAAATATGGCCTCAGTACGTCCAATACAGACATGTAATCTATTATATCTTGTTTGACAGAGCTCCATGAGCTCTGTCAAATGAGATATAATAGAATAAATACTCAGTTTACTCTACAATACAGTAAAGTGACCGAATCCCTGTTAATTGAATACTCCCATTAAATGAATAATTTTCACTTGCAAAGTGGCTATTCATTTAACAGAGTTCCACTGTATTATCAATTTTTGTTGTTGTAACAACACATTTTAAAAATCATTCCATGAAAACAAGAATTTGTTCCATCTCTTGAGAATCAGCTCACAGTCATTGTTTTCTTGGCAAAAACAATCATTGTTTTCTTGGAATAAAATCATCCTTCAGCTGTATTTTCTATTCATTAAAAGTTTTATGAGTTTGTTCTGTAAAGGTTTAATATTCAATTAAAAACATAACCTTATTATTCAAAATATTTATCAGAATGTAAACAGTTTTAGCTCTTAACCCGCTGAGTATTTTCAAGATATTTTTCATCAAATCTAGTCATGGCTGCCGTTAAGCAGCCATGACTAGATTTGCTTAAAAATTTATGTAAATTCAACTCCAGGAATCAATGGTGAAAAAAAATCCATTCAGTTTAGAGTTGGAAAATTTGTTTAAATATGCCAAAATTGTACTTATTTCAGTGGCAAGAGAAATCTAAATTTTATAGTAAATTTCCTTTCTTATTATACCAACCACAATTGTTTACTACAGGCTTGAACTACAGTGGAAGTCCCTAACTCAGATAAAATACTCTCTATTTTTGTCTTTCCCAAGCTATTTGGGAAAGAAAAGTGGTGCAAAAGCACCAAGAAAAAATAAGCCAAAACTGGGTCGAGTGCAACCGGCGCAGACCCAGTACGGGACGCTCTCTCCAAGTACAACTCCACGACTTCCGTTGCCAGTGCGCATATACCGTCTCTAAAGACTCATTCTTTTTGAATCCGTCAACGTTAGAGTTATGTGATGAGCGGGGAGGAAAGATTCTTTACCCATAAAGAAGACAGGAGGGCCTCCATGTAAACAATTGTGGTAGGTATAATAAGAAAGTGCACTGGGACCGTGAAGCAGAAGGAAGAGGTCCCGAGGCTTATCAACCATAACGTCGCAATCATTGGTAAAGGACAATGGAAGAAGACACATGGGCCTGTGTGACACACAGACAGAAAAAGGGCAGTAACAGCACAGGGATGAAACTGACCTTCAAGAAGCCTAATGGCTATGGCAGACAACAGCCTGAGCAGAAGAAAGAGGACCCAGGGCAAAAAGGTCCTCCGACTGCTCCTGCAACTGGCGCAGATAAAAGGTGGAGAAAGTAGAGGCATTTCTCCAGCAGGCTGCCTGCTTAACATCCAACAACTTGACGGAGTTAGAATAAGCCCAAGAGGTGGATAGTGCCCGCACCTCGTGGGCAGAAATATGATTGGTAATACAATCGCCAGCTGCTAAACGACCGTAAGCTGTACGAATAGCAAGACAAATCCATCGAGATATGGATTGAGGAGAGATCTTCTGTCGACCTGGAATAAGAGACAGAAAAAAACGTTTCCTGCCTTTCCGTATGAAACGTGTCCGATCGAGATAAATGCGAATAGCACGGACCGGACAGAGCAAAGAGCAATTACCCTCAACAGAAGGAAGAGCCCTGATACAGATAGGAGGAGGAGTAGTATCTGGTAACTGATTCTTGGCCAAAAAAGAGCAATCAGTGGTAAAAGTAACACTGTTGGGAGAGCTCCTAAAAAAGGCCGGGTCAACCGAGAGGGCGTGAAGCTCACTAACCCGTCTGGCCGAAGCAAATGCCATCAGAAAGCCGTCTTATATGTGAGAAAAAGCTTATCCACCTGCGATAAAGGTTCGAATGCCCCCCCACCCCCCCAAGCAAAGCAGCACCCACGAAAGATTCCATCGTGGAGTAAGCTGCAAAGTCTGAGGCCTTTTCAAAGAAAAGTGCCGAACAAGCTTGGAGAGGTAAGGATTAGTGCCGATACGACGCTTCCCCACATAAGAAACAATCTCTGAAAGCATGGACCTGTAACCCTTGATGGTAACAGGCTGGAGACCCCGAGAATCAAACAGATATACCAGAAACTCCGCAATCTGTGAAATCGAAGGATTTGCATAATCAACAGAGTGATCAGCACACCATCGACAGAAGACCTTCCATTTAGCTGCATAAGCTAAACCAGTGGAGTGCCTCCTTGAAGAAGAAATGCACTCCACTGCTCGTCTCGAAAAACCTCTACGGAGGAGACAGGACCTGACAAAAGATATGCGTGAAGGCACAATGAAGTCGGGTCGACGTGAAACCTCCTCAGGCAACCTTGACAAAGAAGGTCGCGACGTAGCGGGAGATGTGCCGGAACCGCCGCCATCAGCGAGCGGAGCTGATTGAACCACACCCGCTGAGGCGACAGGGGAGCGATCAGAATGATTCAACAACTGCAGGTTCGAATTTTGGCTAGAACCTGAGGCAGAATTGGAACCGGCGGGAAGGCGTAGCCGACTAGACCGTTCCAATCGAGTGACAGAGCGTCCACGGCAAAAGCCAGAGGATCTGGACACGGGGACACGAAATGTCCACCTGATGGTTCCGACGAGTCGCAAAGAGGTCGATGTGGGGACGTCCCCAGAGATCGCAAAGCGACTGGAACACTGCCCTGTGGAGCAACCACTCGGTGGAAATAACCCTGCCCTGTCAGGACAGGGAGTCGGCTAGGATGTTCAGACGACCGGGAATGTGACGAACAACCACTCTGGCGTGAACATCCTGAGCGAGCAGTAGAAGATCCCGAGCTAATTCGTACATCGGAACCGAGTGCGTGCCGCCCTGGTTCCGAATGTAAGCAACCACTGTCGAATTGTCGGACAGCAGAAGGACCTGGCGATTCGACAGGTGAGGGATCCACTGCCTGAAACTCAGAAGAAGAGCAAGAAGCTCCTTCTGGTTGATGTGTAGAGCTGCTTGATCCTGGTCCCACATCCCATGTAGGGAAAGACCGAGAGGATCCAACATCGCAGCCCATCCGAGATCGCTGGCATCTGCCGTCAGAACGCGATCGGACGTGGGTAAGTCCAATGGAACACCCTGCGTAATCCACTGAACATCTATCCAGGGAAGAAGGTGAGGATACAGAGATTCCGGAAACGGAAGCACCTGATCCAGAGAATCTACATTCGGCCTCCAACGACTGAGCAGAAAGTGTTGGAGAGGTCTGACACGCAGCCGACCTAGAGGAATGAGATCCGTCACCGAACTGCAGAGACCGATCAGCCGGAGAAAACTCCGAGCGGTCGCGGACATGGACTGGGACAGAGTCAGAGCAAAAGCTGAGAGAATCGGACGTGGGTATGTCCAATGGAACACCCTGCGTAATCCACTGAACATCTGTCCAGGGAAGAAGGTGAGGATACAGAGATTCCGGAAACGGAAGCACCTGATCCAGAGAATCTACATTCGGCCTCCAACGACTAAGCAGAAAGTGTTGGAGAGGTCTGACACGCAGCCGACCTAGAGGAATGAGATCCGTCACCGCACTGCAGAGACCGATCAGCCGGAGAAAACTCCGAGTGGTCGCAGACGTGGACTGGGACAGAGTCAGAGCAAAAGCTGAGAGAATCACAGCCTTGGCCTGGGGAACCGCTACCAAATTGAATTGGGTTTGGAAAGCCATCCCCAGATGACAAAACAACTGAGAAGGGACCAGGTCCGACTTCTCCTCGTTGACTCTGAATCCTAGAGACGTGAGCAAGCTCAACAGAGTGGCGACATCCGACTCCAGTAAGGCAGCATTGGAATGCCTCTGGAGGATATCGTCCAGATATGCCGAAGTGGTCACCCTGGACTGTGTGCGATGGAACGCTATCACATGCGACATCAGTCTGGTGAAGGCCCAAGGAGCCAGGTTGAGGCCGAAAGGCATGGCCTTGAACTGGTAAACTCGCCCCAGAAAAGCGAACCTGAGATACTTCTGTGACGCCCGATGCATCGGAACGTGGAAGTAAGCGTCTCGCAGGTCGATGCTGGCAGCGAAATCTCCCTGGTGAATTGAATGGCGGACCGACCTGAAAATCTCCATGCTGAACTTGGGAGCAATGATAGACTGGTTCAGGATACTCAGATTGATAACCGGTTGGAGTCGGCAGTCCTTCTTCAGCACTAAGAACAGGCGGGAATAGAAACCCACTGACTGAATGTTCTTGACGACCTCGATCGCCCCCTTTGCCAGGAGACTGCCAATCTCCGTGGACAAAAGTTCCCGACATAAAACGTCTGAAGGAACTGTGGTTGGAAGAGGCACCCTTGACAGGGTGGGGTGCCATTGGAAGGATATTCGCAGCCCGGACCGAACAACATCTAACACCCACGGATCGGATGTGATGGTGGCCCAAAGGTCTGCGAACTCTGCTATCCTTCTTCCAACCTGGGACGAGTCGAGGTGAGGACCTTCATTTTGAGCCCCGACAAGGCCCGCGAGAGGAGAAACCACCTCCTCTACTACTAAATGAAGAATCCTGAGACTTCCCTCGATTCTGCCGACCTTTACCCTTACCCCTTGAGTAAGAAGTAGAGGCGGCGGCAGAAGGACCAGCCTTTTGCTTCACAGAGGAAGCAGAAGGGTACTTGTCAGGCTTGGAACGGCCCTTGCCTCCCTTTGAAGGCTGATCAAGCTGACGAAACAGCAGCTGATCTTTGGAATGACGTAGGACGTCATCCCGGACCGTTGACACGGAACCATGGAAAAGTTGCGGACCTGCCAAAGAAGCAGATCGAAGAGCAGCATGCTGCTCCTCGGGAAGGGATCGTCCTGTGTCCAGCACAGCGTCCCTTCGAACTAATTCCAAATTAGCCGTGTTACAGGCATGCGTGTGAGTAAGATGCATAAGCGCCTTGGACAGCACACGCAAAGGAGCCTGTACCTCGTCAAACTTATCTGGAGGCAGATAAGCAGCCAAAGCTGAGACGACGTGATCTGAGAGAGAAAGCATGCCAAGTATTTCTCTAGATAAGCTCAACGTGGACTCCAGAGTCGTCATTGAAATGACGGCAGACTTGGGCTTGGAAAGCCCGAGGGAAGTGGAGTCCTGATCCAGAACCGTCAAAGTCTGGCAGACCGACGGATTGGCGGAATCGTAGGACCGATAATGCACAGGAGGCAAAAAGGTGTCAACCCTGGTGAAGAACGAAGTCTTCAGAGCCTTGGAATTCAGCTTGGAGTCCAATGCTGAAAAAGCTTCAACCACCTGTACCGACTGGCACGGTCGAAGGCACCCGGAAGCAGATTGCTCCATAGGCTGTAGGCACGCGACCGATGATCGCGGCCTGGCTGACACTGTCGGCTGGTTAGTAGGTTAGGCAGAAACCCAAACACAAAGTCAAGAGCTGCCCCCAAGTCCGAAGACTGCTGGCCCTCGACTTCAAGCATGTCGGACTCCTCCACAGAGTCGGAAGACACATAGCCCATTGTGGGCAAACCAGCCGGGACACCAGGGGAATCAGAAACCGGCCTGTTTCCAATCCCGGGAGGCGGCGCCATAGGAGGCACCTGGAAACCACTCGTTGCCTCTCTGGAAGCAAAAGGAAGGCTCTTAGATAGAACCTGAGTGAGTAAGGAGAGGGCCTCCCTATGCTCACTACCCATACTGGCCGGTTTGACAGGGGAGCGAACCGGCAAAGTGGCTTCACCTCTGACCCTCTTAACCAGCGAAGGGTCACGATCCTCCAAAACACCCGACGCGGGACGACGGGCGGCAGCTGAAACATCTGAAGGCAGACGTGTATAGGGGTACGAGGCACCCCGAGGATCAATATAGCGAGAACTCATGAGAGTCACCACAGACCTCTGCGGGGCAGAAGGTCCAGGCTGCACAAAAGGCGTTGGTCCCCTAAAACTGGTCGTCTGGCCAGAATGAGTGGACGGAAACGCCACGGAGTTCATAGTGTCTCCACTAAGACCATCCAAAACTAAAGACACAACTGTGGAGCTCGACGGCGTAGAGACCACAGAGATGGGTTCGGCCGGCAGCCCCTGCCAACTTCGCCGAGTTGAAGTCAGGGAAGGCTGAGGCCGATATCCCACGTCTACAGTACCAGACATTCCTGCAGTCCCCTGCAGCCCATCGTTTGTACCTATGTTGCCCATTCTAGATGACTTCCACCCCAGGCAATGGTAACCGAGTCTTATTTTGCTCCTACAACAGAGCCTGTTTACAAGAGTAAACAAGCACTGCTTTACTTCTCTGGGTTGGATATGTGGCCAACAAATATGGACAGAATTGCTGTGTCATCTTCGATGGTTGTGGACAGCGACCAAACACGAAGAGTCATGAGCATAGAAGGAGAGCTGTCAATGTGTGTGCCAATATCCATTTGACAGACACAATGACTGAACAAAAGAACCAGGAACGGTTCTGGTCGAACGAGAATAACAAAATACAGTCCATAAGATTGCTGTCCACATTACTGAGAGCGGGTGGACATACTGTTACATGTAACTGCAGTTTGGGCGATGCTGATACCCTGATTGTTGAAAGTGCCATAAAACTTTCATCTCAAGGGAATTCAGTTGTCATTGCCACAAATGATACTGATGTACTAGTGCTATCCGTTCACCATTGGAATCATACTTCGGCTGATGTTTATTTCCAATCAGAAGCACGGAAGTCACATAGGAGTGGGGAGGCATGGAAAATCGTAGATATAATAGCAAAGATCGGAAAAACAACTAGGCAACACCTCCTGTTCATACATGCATGCATGGAGTAGGTGTGATGTTACTTTGGCAATGTTTGGCCATGGGAAAACACAGCTTCTCACAAGGTTACAAAAGTCAAGGGAGATTCAGAAGATATCAGCAACAATGCTCGACAGAGCCGTATCTCAAGCAGAAATTGGAAGAATCGGCACTGAACTGTTTGTAATGCTGTACTCTGGTAAGCAGTCAGACACATTGAGATACTCAAAGTTCATGACAATGGTCACTTCCAGCAAGACAGGAATCGAACCTCAGAAACTACCTCCAACTGAATGCGTGGCATACTTTCACAGCCTGCGAGTCCACCTACAAACGGTGGAATGGAAGCAATTGGATATTGATATCCTAGATCCTCAGAAATGGAGCTGGGAAATTCTCGAAAATGAGTTGATACCTGTGATGACTGACCTGGATGCAGTGCTGAAGCTCTCCTGAAATTTATATGTTGCAAATGCAAAATGACCTCCAAACACCTCTGCGGAATGAATATATGCTCTTGTAGAAAGAATGCAATCAAATGTGTCTCTACTTGTGGAGACTGTCGAGGGGAGAATTGCCAACTTCTCAGTATACAGTAGAATATTGTTATAAAACACTTAGAGTAATGGTAATTAAGGCAGACTTGACAACTAAGCTTCAATACAAGCTGGAAATATCACGAGCAAAAGTGAAAAAAAGTAAAAAAAAAGTTAAAAAATCCATCACAGAAATACATTGCAAATACTTATAAAATTTTTAAAAAGTTGTTGACCTACTGGGATTTGACCAACTGGGATTTGACCAATTGAGATTTGACCAACTGAGATTTGACCAACTGGGTTTTGACCAAATGAGATTTGACCAAATGAGAAGACACCATGATACGAGCTTCGTTTGCATTTTTATTTCATGAATATTCAAGACTTTTTAAGGCCTCCTGACACACTTTCCAAGATTTCAAGCCATTAAATGAACCTTAATCAAATTCAAGGATGTTCCATGAATTCAAGATCCCGAGAGAACCCTGCAAAAAGCCAGAAAATAAGCAGACTGTCATCTGCAAAATGAGGTCCCCAGAGGGTAAAATTTAGAGATGCTACCCTGCACAGCAGGTTGCCATCACTAAATTTACCCTCTGTGAACCTCAATCTGAATCAAGATCTCAACCTAAACAGAAAGAGGCACCCAGGGGATAAATTGGCCCACTGTATGGGATAGCATCAGCAAATTCACCCTCTGGGGACCTCATTCTGCAAATGACAAATTGCTTATTTTCAGGCTTGTCCTGCAATCCATTCTCCATTGCCAATTGTTAATCAAATTCAAAATACAGCGATGTGTATAGTGATGTGTTTCATGCTGAACAGTGTTCACTCTAAATGCCACATGCAGACCTTTAATCCTTTACCCAACACAGAAGATATCAAAATTTCTTATTTTAAATATCATTTTTTTTAATTTTTCAAAAAAATTTCAACAAAACCATATCATGTGACCCCTCAATGGAACGAGCTCAATGAGCTCGTTCCAATGAGGGTTCACATGATATGGTTTTGTTGAAATATTTTGAAAAATGAAATTTTTTCAACTGCTCAATATGCTTATTATGCGGACGGATGCAGGCGATTCGTTAGGTAAAGGGTTAAATTAATTTATTTTGGGCACACCCTTTTGCCCTCACTGGGCACATTAAAACAAGAAATAACAGTCTTATACTGTTGTGTTTTATTGCCATGCCCTTCTTGTGTTTCTATGACTATATGATGGAAGTTATTCACAAATTAAGAAGAGGCAGAGAGAATTTATATATTTTTCTTAATGTCTTCATCACACCTTCTCTAATTTGAGCACACCTGTAAGAAAAACATGCTAACATCAACCAAAAGCTCTATGAACTGCTTTGCAGTGTTGTATATTCCTTTTCACGTATTAGGCTTCAAAAAATCTTGAAAAAAAACAACAACGGGGATTGGAAGTTTAGAGTTTGAATTATCACGTGATTCCAAACAGACCATCTGATAGGGGTGCCGATTGTGTATTGAAATCACTGGTATTTATCTGATGAGGCGTTCTCAAGGCTTATATTTCAACAAGAATCTGAGAATCTATTCACATGAATATTCGTAACAAAACCAGCAAGAATCCAGATTCTTGCTGCAACTCTGCTAGGATTCTCGTGAAAAGGATTGAGTCAATTTAACCATTTACCTAACATCACGGCAGCAAATTAACCAACGCAAGGCTAACATGAGCTGAAATATCCATACACTTTGCCAATAAAATTGTACAAATATGGCTGTCACTGGAACTGGCTCAACGGCTGTTTCCAATGACATCCATATTTGTAAAGTTTTATTGATAAATATTGTTTATTTTTTTTTTAAATTCAGTTTATATTATAAAACTTAAAAAGTGATGTTGGGTAAAGGGTTAACATATGTTATTAGTGTACAACAGAGGTTCGACCAGGGTGGCCTCATGGGATTCTGGGACACTCATGCAGGTGTGAATTCTAGAAAACCATTTTCACGAGAATCCAAAAGGATTCTCCCAAATTTAGATAAAATATAAGCCCTACTTCTTTTTATCACCTCTTCACTAATCATGAAAGGTACTATATTTTTTTTTAAAATTCAGTTTATAGTCTGCTCTATGTTAAATTCTAACTCACAGAACCACAGAAAGCAAGCAAGGATGGAGCACATGAATCTGACTGTAGATTAACCCTTTACTCAATGTAACATCCAAAACCGGCCAGCATTATTCACAAAAATCACCAATTAATATTCATTATTTTTTTCATTTTTGTCTCAAAAACATAGGTCCCTCTTTGGAACAAATGCATCAAAAAAATTAGTTATTCAAGAATTTTGTTTCAAGTGTCGTCTGCTTTTCATGTTAGGTAAAGGGTTAAACACCTGTTAGGTAAAGGGTTAATCAAATTACCTTTTCAATCCCATATTCTGTCAAAATATCAGCAACAAATTTGTATCTCTGTATATAGAGGAGTGGAAAAAATGTTGGCCCCTTAAATGTTTCTTCCTTCTCTTGATTACCATCTGCTGTTAATACTGAACATGAAGAGGAGTCACACCCAAGATCACAACTATTCTCCTCAATTAAAGCTCTATGTGCATCATTCAGAGATTTCCTCGAGTCTTTATATTCTTTTGTCTTCACAATGTGATCAAAATTAAATGGCATTATCAGGGTGACAGTAATTCATGTCCAAAATAAACCTGAAAATTAAAAGAGATACTGCTTCAGCTAGGTGGTCTGTTTGTTGTAATGATGCGCAGAGCTAATTATATAAAACGTTTAACTCCCAGCACTCTGGCAGTATTTCAAAAATTTTGACATTGACTCTATATTGCCCACGCAGCATGAAAAAATTAACAAATTATATCTTGTTTGACAGAGCTCAATGAGTTTCGGTTAACCTACAGCTCTAAGAAGTATACTTTCTATTTTGATCTTTCCCATGCGATTTGGGAAAGAAAAGTGGTGCAAAAGCATCAAGAAAAAATAAGCCAAAACTGGATCGAGTGCTACTGGTGCACAACCAGTAGGAGACGCACTTCTCTTAGTACAGATCCACAGCTTCTGGTACCCTTGCGCAGATATTTAACCAAAGTGACATTCTTTTGATTCTGCCAACATTGGAGTTATGTGATCAGTGGGGAGGAAGGATTATTTCCTGAGTAAGAAGCCAGGAGGGCCTCCACATAAAGAATTGTGGTAGGTATAATAAGAAATGAAATTTACTATAAAATTTAAATTTCTTGTCAACCTACCTTACAATTGTTTACAACGAGCTGAATGGACAAGAGGAGGAGGGAATCACATACCCCCCCCCCCCACCCCCCGACTGCGCTGGAACCGCAGACAGAAGAAGAGTTCCCTAGGCCTATAAAACTATAGCATCACAAACATTAGTAAATGACAATGAGAGATGAGGTGTATGGCTGTGTGAAACATAGACAGAAAGGACAGTAACCAAGCACAGGGCTGGATCTGACTTTGGGAGAAGCCTAATGGCTAGGGTAGACAACAGCCTGAGCAGAAGAATGAGGGCCCAAAGAAAAAATGTCCTCAGACTGCTCCTGCAACAGACGCAGATAGAAGGTGGAGAAAGTAGAAGCGTTTCTTCAGTAGGCTGCCTGTATAACAGAGCAAAGGGCGATTAGCCTCAGCAGAAGGATTAGTCCTGATACAGATAGGAGGCAGAGTAGTTTCAGGTATCTGATTCTTGGCTGGAAAGGAGCAATTAGTGGTAAAAGTAACACTGTTGGCGGAGCTCCTGAAAAAGGCCAGATCAACCGAGAGGATGTGAAGCTCACTAACCCTTTTGGCTGAGGCAAAAGCTGTCTTGTAAGTGTAAGTGAGAAAATGCATATCCACCTGGGATAAAGGTCCCCCCCCCCCCCCCCCCCCCCCCCCCCCAAAGCAAAGCAGCACCCAAGAAAGATTCCATCTTGGGGTAAGCTGCAAAATCCTAGGCCTTTTCAAAGAAAAGTGCAGAATAAGCTTTGAGAGGTTTGGATTAGTGCCAATACGACACTTTCCCACATACGAAAAGGGCTCCGAAAGCATGGACCTGTACCAACAGAAACTCTGCAATCTGTGTTACTGAAGGAACGGCATAATCAACAGAGTGATCAGCACACCATCGACAGAAGACTTTCCACTTAGCTGCATAGACTAAACCAGTGGATTGCCGCCTTGAAGAAGATATGTACTCCAGTGCTTGTCTCGAAAAACCTCTATGGAGGAGACAGGACCTGACAAAAGATTTGTGTGAAGACACAATGTAGTTGGGTCGAGGTGAAACCTCCTCTGGTGACCTTCACAAAGAAGGTCACAACATAGAGGGAGATGTGCCAGAACCACCACCACAAGAGAGTGGAGCTGATTGATCAACACTCGCTGAGGTGACAGGGAAGAGATCAGAATGATTCGACAATTGCAGGTTCGTATCTTGACTAGAATCGGTACCAGCGAGAAGGTATAGCCGACTAAACCATTCCAATCGAGTGACAGAGCATCCACGGCAAAAGCCAGATGATCTGGACAT
This sequence comes from Pictodentalium vernedei, assembly GCA_031216915.1. Lineage (NCBI taxonomy): Eukaryota > Metazoa > Mollusca > Scaphopoda > Dentaliida > Dentaliidae > Pictodentalium > Pictodentalium vernedei. The sequence continues at coordinate 427,298,076 of CM062292.1, forward strand.
GGGGACACAAAGGTGTCCACCTGATGGTTCCAACGGGTCGCAAAAAGATTGATGTGGAGACGACCCCAGAGATTGCAAAGCAACTGGAACACTGCCCTGTGAAACATCCAATCGGTGGAAATGACCCTGCCTCGTCGGGACATGGAGTCGGCTAGGACGTTCAGACGACCAGGAATGTGACAATCAGAACGTGAAAGTAAGCGTCTTGTAGGTCGATGCTGGAAGCGAAATATCCCTGGTGAATGGAGCAGCGAACAGACCTGAAAGTCTCCATGCTGAACTTGGGAGCAATGATAGACTGGTTCAAGCTACTAAGATCGATAACCGGTCGGAGTCGGCGGTTCTTCTTCGGCACCAAGAACAGGGGGAATATAATCCCACTGAATGAATGTTCTTGACGACCTCAATTGTCCCCTTTGACAGGAGATTGTCTATCTCTATGAAGGAATTTGGGTTGGAAGAGGCACTCTCGACAGAGTGGGGTGCCTCCGAAAGGATATCTGCAGATCAGACCAAAGAACAACATCTAACACCCAAGGATCAGATGTGATCGTGGCCCAACGGACTGCAAACTCTGATATCCTTCCTCCAACCTGGGATGAATCAAGGTGAGGACCTTCATTTCGAGCCCCAAAGCCCATCACCTCCTCTGGTCTGCCAACGCTTACCCTTACCACGTGAGTAAGAGGAAGAAGTGGCGACAGGAGGATCAGCCCTAGACTTCACAGAGGAAGCAGAAGGGCGTCTGTTAGGCTCAGAACGGCCTCAGCCTCCAACAGAATGCTGATCAAGCTGGCAAAGCAGCAGATGATCTTTGGAATGAAGTGGGACGTCATCCCGGACCATCGCCACGGAGCCATGGAATAATCACGGACCCACCAAAGAAGCAGATTGAAGAGCAGGCATGCTGTGAGGTGTGCCAAAGGAAATTGTGTATACGTACGTACGCTGATGGACGAGAAGTGATGGCAAAAGCTCAGCTTAACTTTGTCAAGTTGAGCTAAAAACACAGCCCAGTTATTAAAAGTTCAGCAGATCCATAATTCAGTCACAGGAACATGGTGTAAACGAGTTGAATTATCACTGTTTTATCAGAGCAAATGAAAGCACATCTTCCTGAGATAGCAGAAGAAAAATTAAAATTTTTTAGTAAATTTTGTTTCTTAACATACCTACCACAATTGTTTACAATTGGCTGTAACGTAAGTGCAAGCCCTACTTTGGAACTAACTCAAGCTAAGAAACTTTTCCAAACAAGTTGAAAAAGTGAAAGCGTGCAAAAGCACAAAGATCGAAAAAGGTTCGCGCGAGACCGGCGCTCGAGATTGCAGGTACTCTCTCTGCACACCTCTTGCATTTACCGAGCGCATGCACAACAACCATGACGTCAATTCCGTATTTCCGCCAATGAGAAGTTTGTGATTTAGCGGGGAGGCGTCGATATAAAAGATATCCCCAACGAGGGTGGGCCTCCGGCAAACAATTGTGGCAGGTACGTTAAGAAACAAAATTTACTAAAAAAATTTAATTTCTTCTCAACCAACTCACAATTGTTTACAATTGGTTGAATAAACAATAGGAGGAGGTGAATCACATAACCAATACCAACAAGAGCAGCAGAAAGAAAAGCACGGAGGGCAGAGAAAATAGCGAACCTGTAACAAAGAAAGAGAGAAGGCACCTGAAAAGAACAAGGCTGAGCGGAGCACAAACCCGATAAAAACAAATTGCACAACAGCCTGAGCAGCAACAAGAGAGCCTAAAGAAAAAAGGTCCTCAGATTGCTGCTGTAGGTGGCAGAGATAAAAGGAGGAGAAGGTAGAAGCATTCCTCCAGTAAGCCGCATTCATAACATCCCGAAGCGAAAGAGAATTGGAGAACGCCAAGGATGTAGAAATGGCATGAACCTCATGAGCATTAAACCAGTTCAAAACAAGATCCGAAGCAGACAAGCTGGAATAAGCCAGCTTGATTGCAAGACAGATCCATCTGGAAGTAGAATGGGAAGAGATAGACTGCCTCTCGAATGGTACCCCCTCCAAACAAAGCAACACCCATGCGAAGTTCCACTTGGGTTTAAGACGCAAAACTTGAGGCCTCTTCAAAGAAAAGTGCCGAATTAGTTCCGAGAGAAAAAGATTACGACCGATGCACCGCTTTCCCACATACAAGAAAGTATCAGACAGCATAGATAATAGCCCTTTATCATAATAGGCTGGAGGCCCTTGGAGTCAAAAAGGTATACCAGAAAATCTGCAATTTGAGCAATTGACGAATTACGGTAATCCACATTTTGAGCTGTACACCAGGGCAGAAAACCTTCCACTTAGCAGCATAAGTCATGCCAGTGGAATGTCGCCGCGATGCAGAAATGCACTCCACTGATCATCTCGAAAAACCTCTACGTCAGAGACAGGACCTGATAAAAGACAGATGTGAAGGGACAGGCTCGCCAGGTTGTTGTGATACTTCCTGGGGCAACTCTGGGAAAGAAGATAGTGACGTAGAGGTAAACGAATTGGCCGATCTGCCAACAGAGGCCGCAGCAGATTGATCCACACCCTCTGTGGAGTCAGAGGTGCGATCAGAATGATCCTGCAACTGCAAGCACGAATCTTTGCCAACACTTGAGGAACAAGAGGCCCCAAGGGGCCTGAGGGTGCTCACCTGACATGGTAGCCTAAATATCAACCCAGAGAATAGATTTCAAAAGGTACCATCTGCCCCTCCTAAGAAAAGCTTATACCAAATATCCAAAGATTCTGATCAGTGGATCGAAATAAAAAAAGATTTTTAAAGAATATTCCTCATATTGAACTAAGTTATAATTCAGGCTCCCACAGGGAGCCCATATATGAACTCAGGGACTTGGCTTTAACAAACTTGAATCTCACCCCCCTAAGGATGTTGCCCACCAAATATCAAAACATTCCGACTGCTGGATTTGAAGAAGAAGATTTTTAAAGAAAATTCCTCATTTTGAACTAAGTTACAATTCGAGCTCCCACAGTGAGTCCAAATATGGACCTAGGGACATGGCTTGAACAAACTTGAATCTCCCCCCCCCCCCCCCCCCCCCCAAAGGATGCTGCATACCAAATATCAAAACATTCCGACTGCTGGATCTGAAGAAGATTTTTAAAGAAAATTCCTCATTTTGAACCAAGTTATAATTCGGGCTACCACAGTGAGCCCACATATGAACCCAGGGACTTGGCTTGAACAAACTTGAATCTCACCCCCCAAAGCATGGTGCATACCCAATATCAAAAGATTCTGCCTGCTGGATCTTAAGAAGAAGATTTTCAAAGAAATTTGCCTGAAATGCACTAAGTTCAAATTTGGGCTCCTATACTGAGCCCAAATATAAACCCAGGGGGCCGGTTTGAACAAACTTGAATCAGATACACCCCACAATGTTGCATACCAAATATCAAAAGATTCTGCCTGCTGAATCTGGAGAAGAAGATTTTTAAAGAAATTTACCTGAAATGCACTAAGTTCGAATTTAGGCTTCTATAGTGAATCCGAATATGAATCTGGGGGGGGGGGGGGGGGGGGGGGGGGGGGGCGATTTTGAACAAACGTGAATCAGATCCACCCCACAATGTTGCTTACCAAATATGAAAAGATTCTGCCTGCTGGATCTGGAGAAGAAGATTTTTGAAGAAATATGCCTGAAATGCACTAAGTTCGAATTCGAGCTTCTATAGTGAGCCCAAATATGAATCTAGGGAGCCGATTTGAACAAACTTGAATCAGATCCACCCCACAATGTTGCATACCAAATATCAAAAGATTCTGCCTGCTGGATCTGGAGAAGAAGATTTTTTAAGAAATTTGCCTGAAATGCACTAAGTTCTAATTCAGGCTTCTATAGTGAGCCCAAATATGAATCCAGGGGGCCGATTTGAACAAACTTGAATCAGATCCACCCCACAATGTTGCATACCAAATATGAAAAGATTCTGCCTGCTGGATCTGGAGAAGAAGATTTTTGAAGAAATTTGCCTGAAATGCACTAAGTTCGAATTCGAGCTTCCATAGTGAGCCCAAATATGAATCTAGGGAGCCGATTTGAACAAATTTGAATCAGATCCACCCCACAATGTTGCATACCAAATATCAAAAGATTCTGCCTGCTGGATCTGGAGAAGAAGATTTTTGAAGAAATTTGCCTGAAATGCACTGAGTTCGAATTTGGGCTTCTATAGTGAATCCGAATATGAATCTAGGGGGGGGGGTGCGATTTTGAACAAACGTGAATCAGATCCACCTCACAATGTTGCTTACCAAATATGAAAAGATTCTGCCTCCTGGATCTGGAGAAGAAGATTTTTGAAGAAATATGCCTGAAATGCACTAAGTTCGAATTCGAGCTTCTATAGTGAGCCCAAATATGAATCTAGGGAGCCGATTTGAACAAACTTGAATCAGATCCACCCCACAATGTTGCATACCAAATATCAAAAGATTCTGCCTGCTGGATCTGGAAAAGAAGAATTTTTTAAGAAATTTGCCTGAAATACACCAAGTTCTAATTCGGGCTTCTATAGTGAGCCCAAATATGAATCCAGGGAGCCGATTTGAACAAACTTGAATCAGATCCACCCCACAATGTTGCATACCAAATATGAAAAGATTCTGCCTCCTGGATCTGGAGAAGAAGATTTTTGAAGAAATTTGCCTGAAATGCACTAAGTTCGAATTCGAGCTTCTATAGTGAGCCCAAATATGAATCTAGGGAGCCGATTGAACAAACTTGAATCAGATCCACCCCACAATGTTGCATACCAAATATCAAAAGATTATGCCTACTGGATCTGGAGAAGAAGATTTTTGAAGAAATTTGTCTGAAATGCACTAAGTTCGAATCCGGGCTTCTATAGTGAGCCCAAATATGAATCCAGGGAGCCGATTTGAACAAACTTGAATCAGATCCACCCCACAATGTTGCATACCAAATATCAAAAGATTCTGCCTGCTGGATCTGGAGAAGAAGATTTTTGAAGAAAATTGCCTGAAATACACTAAGTTCGAATTTGGGCTTCTATAGTGAGCCCAAATATGAATCCAGGGGGCCGATTTGAACAAACTTGAATCAGATCCACCCCACAATGTTGCATACCAAATATCAAAAGATTCTGCCTGGTGAATCTGGAGATGAAGATTTTTGAAGAAATTGTCTGAAATGCACTAAGTTTGAAATCGGGCTCCTATACTGAGCCCAAATATGAACCCAGGGGGCCGATTTGAACAAACTTGAATCAGATCTACCCTACAAAGTTGCATACCAAATATCAAAAGATTCTGCCTGCTGGATCTGGAGAAGAAGATTTTTTAATGTTTTTCCCATTGCCTACAGTGTTAAAAAGTGCTGACTCAGCACTTTTTCAAAGTCCTGAAAAAAGTACCTTGTGATCAAACCGATAGGGATTTTTTTTAACCATTCTATTCTACTGGATAAAAGTAAGCTTTGTACAACATAAGAATTCTCTGTGCCATGTAGTTTTGGAGATATGGCAGTTTTAAGGTTTTTCCTATTTTTAGCTCCCGAGGTTCCCACGGGGCAATGAGAAAATTTTTTTGCATCAATCAACTACTTATGACCCATTATCATCTCATATCAAATTTGGTTCAAATCGACTTCACGGTTAGAAAATAGAAATTTTAGGCATGGCCAAAATTTGTGCCCCTCCCATAACGAAGGCAAATAATGCCCGACAAACTTCTCTTGAACAAACTTGATTCTAAACCTCAAAGGACTCTGTATACCACATATCAAGTCTCTGCTACTGGTGGTTCATTAGAAGAAGATTTTCAAAAAATTTGGCCATTTTTTCCCCACACCTCTGCTCAATATGAGCCGAAACCTAATTTGCCTAAAAATCAAAATGCCCCTATATAACCACTACTTACATGAAATTTAATTAAAATGTGGCCAGTGGTTTAGGAGAAAGAGGCTCAAACACCACCTTCACGCAGGACAACGGACGAAGAGTGATAAGAAAAGTTCACCCTGACTTTCAGTCAGGTGAGCTAAAAATCGGTGCAGGAGGGAAGGCATAGCCGATCCAACCTGTCCAGTCCAGAGGCAGGGCATCCACCGCACATGCCAGTGGATCTGGACAAGGAGAGACAAACATCTCTACCTGATGATTCCAGCGAGTGGCAAAAAGGTCGACCAGAGGACACCCCCCCCCCCCCACACCTCCACCCCCCCACCCACCCGCCGCTCGCAAACTGCCTGAAACACCGACCGATGCAGCATCCATTCGGTGGAAAGGACACTGTCGCGTCGGGACAGGGAGTCTGCTAGGACGTTAAGACACCAGGGAATGTGCCGAATGGTCACCCAAGCGTTTACATCCCGAGCCAACAGTAGAAGATCCCGAGATAGCCGATACATGGGAAGCCAATGTGTGCCTCCTTGATTCCATATGTAGGCCACCACTGTCGAATTGTCCGAAAGAAGTAGGACAATGTGGTCTGACAGGTGAGAGATCCAAAGCCAAAAACTCAACAGAAGAGCAAGGAGCTCCTTCTGGTTGATATGAAGTGCCACCTGCGCTGTCCCACTCGCCGTGAGTAGACATACCGAGAGGATCCAACGTAGCACCCCAGCCCTGTTCACTGGAATCCGCAGTAAGGATGTGATCGGCCGAAGGAAGATCCAATGGGACACCCTGAGTCAACCAGGGAACATCAGCCCAAGAGTGGAGGTGACGAAGCAGGTACCAAGGAATAGGAAGTTTCAGGTCCAGAGGATCCACATTCGGATGCCAATGATCCAACAGGAAGTGTTGGAGAGGTCGGACAAAAAAGAAACCCAGCGGAATGAGATCTGTCACTGAACCACAAAGGCCCAGCATCCGAAGGGAAGTCCTGGACGAGACCAAGGAAGATTGGAGCATGTTCCGAGTCAAGGTGGAATGAATCGTCGCCCGAGCATTGGGAACGAGACCACATTGTGAAGAGTGTCGAAATCCATTCCCAAATTACGAAATTGCTGAGAAGGAAGGAGATCCGCCTTCTCGCAATTGACTCTGAAACCCAGCGACGCCAGTAGGCCAAGCAACCGCCGGACATCGGACTCCAGAACTGCAGCATTGTGGTGCCATTGTAGGATGTTGACCAGGTAGGCTGACGAAACGAGCACATGTGACATAAATCAGGTGAAGGCCCAAGGAGCCAGGTTCAAATCGAACGGGAGAGCTTTGAATTGAAAGACTCGATCCCGAAACGAGAACCGAAGGTATTTCCGTGACACCAGATGAATGGGTACGTGGAAATAGGCATCCTTCAGGTTGATACAGGCTGCAAAGTCGCCCTGATCAACTGAGCGTCGAACCAACTGGAAAGCCTCCATATTGAAACGAGGTGCTACAATGGACTCGTTCAGGATACTCAGATCGATGACAGGACGAACTGGCCGTTTTTCTTCGGCACCAAGAAAAGTCTCGAGTAAAACCCTGGAGAAAGGGTGTTCCTGACTACCTCGATCGCCCCTTTGGAGAGGAGATTGTCGTTTTCCTGCACTAGAAGATCCTGACGCAGAGAATTGTTAGGGACCTGAGTAGGGAGGGGCACCTAAAATAAACTGGGGTGCCGACGGAAGGACATCGCAGACCGGAATAGATGACGTCGATGACCCAAGGGTCCGACATTATCTCTGTCCCAATGGTCGAAAAACAGCGACAGCCTTCCCCCGACTGGAGGCGAATCGAGGTGAGGACCTTCATTTGCGGCCTAGACGAGGCCCCCGAGAGGAGAAACCACCCCATCGGGAAGCAACAGAGTCCTGAGACATTCCTCCCTGAGGCTGCCAGCAAGCCTGGAAGCGTCGGCACTTCTTCTGAGCAGAAGGAGCGGACAGAGCTGAAGGCGTCGCCGACGTGGCCGATGCAGCGGGGCACTTGGCAGGACTGGAACGACCACCACCCGCAGCAGCAGGCTGGTCCAGCTGTCAAAACAAAACCTGTTCCTTTGAATGACGAAGAATTTCACCACGGACAGCTTCTACAGAACCATGGAACAGCTGAGGTCCAACCAAAGAAGCAGACCCCAGAACAGCACACTGCTCAGAAGGAAGGGATGCAGAAGAATCCAACACCGCACCCCGGAGTGCAAGCTCCAAATTAGCCGTGTTACAGGCGTGTGTCAAGTTCTTAAGAGCTTGCGACAAAACACGCAAAGGCATCTGATCATCATGAAACTCCCCTGGCGGAAAATATGCGGCCAGGGCAGCGAGGACATGGTTCGCAAGAGATAACATACCCAGCATCAAACGGGACAGGACCACCATAGATTCAACGACCAACATCGGGAGAACTGCCGACTTAGACTTAGTCAACCCGAGGGAAGAAGAATCTTTGTCCACAGTAGTCATCCCTTGGAAGACTGGTGGACAGACGGATTTGTAAACACGAAACTGCGATGGAGACAGAAAAGCATCAGCTCGTGAAAAGAAAGAACCCTTCAGGGCCTTGGAATGCATTTTGGCGTCCAAGCCCTGGAAGGACTCAACAACCTGAGCTGATTGCAGAGGACGCAAAACCTCTGAGCTAGAAGGCTCAACAGGGTTATGGCCCTCCACAGAGGACCGCAACCGGACGGTTACTGATGGCTGGTTTGAAGGCTGAATGTCTGGCAATAAGCCAAAGACAAAATCCAAAGCCTGCCCCAAGACTCACAAGGGGGGGCTGTCGCCTTCAAGAAAATCGTCATCCTCTGTACCAGAAGAGACGTAGCCCAACTCGGGCTGACCAGCAGGAATCTTCTGTGAATACTGAACAGTATCCAAAGGGCCAGGCGAGGAATCCCGGCGACCGACCAAAGAAGGTTGTGCCTCAGGAGGCACAGGGAAGCCAACTTGAGGGTTGCTAGAAAGCAACCAGGTGAGTGCCAAAATGGCCTGACGCAGCTCACCCTGAGAATCCGTCATAGCAGCAGCGCCCGACGGAGTGTCTTCCCAATGGACCCTTCTAGCAGAAGACCCCAAATCCTCAGAAGGGACCGACGATGAACGTCGATCAGCAGACAGAATAGGGAGACAGTGAGAAGACACCGGAGGATAGTCCCACGAGGGGGCAAACACTGACCTCTGCGGAACAGAAGGCCCTGCCTGCAAATCCTCTAGAGAGACCGACAGAGTACAACGATCGGTAGCTGGACCTGGAACCTAGGACACGATGAGAAGACACCGGAGGATTTTCCCAAGAATGACAGGAACCTGCCATTGGCCTCTGCGCGACAGAAGGCCCCAACTGCCCATCCTCTGAGCCTGACGACAAGCTTTCGATCGACAGCCAGACTTGGAACACAGTGGGGAATCACCGGAGGAAGGTTCCAAGAGTAACAGCTAACCGGAGCTGTCACTGACCTCTGCTGAACAGCAGGCCTTGGATGCCAATGCCCCAGCCCCATCCTGCTAGTCGGCACACCAGCAGGAGAAGGCAGAACAACAAACGATTCACCCGAGTGGTGAGGAATCGCTGCCGAAGCGACCGAACGGCCCAACCGACCTAGCCAGATGAGACGGAGCAGACAGCAAACCTGCACAGCTTCGCTGAGAAGCCAGGGGAGGCTGAGAGCTCAGAGACACACCAGCAGATACAGTCTCGGACCCCCAAGACACCATCCCCAGAAGAGATGGAAGAGCCGCTATCATACAAGATAGGATCAGCAGGAACAACTTCCCCAGCAGCCTGTCGACGGCGCAGGAGGCAAATCAGAGAGTATAACCGAGCTGACCTCGGAGAAACTCTCGACAAAAACAGCCGTCTCAAGGATGAAATCAGAAGCCAAAGAGACCACAGTCTCCACCTTAGGCATCACAGCATCAGCACCGTCAACAGTTGCAGAGGAACTTGCTACAGGAAGAGAATGATCAACATCCTGTGTGACAGAGGCACCATGTGCACTCCCAGAAATGTCTGAAGAGGCCCGGCTACCCTTACCCCGAGAACGAGGGGTTCTAGCCCTGAAGAGAACCACCTTGTTCACGGATGCCCAGAATTTAGTGGACCAAACCCCACAAATACCACAGGAATGGGCCTGTGAGCAATTGTTGCAGGTGACACAAGTAGCATGAGAATCGTCTACATGTTTCACCTGCAAACAAGGGGTACATGGAATTGTTTTAGACATAATGATAATAATTTCAATTGGGAAAAAATCCCCAAGATGATCAAAGCAATCAAGCTTCCCGCCGACGGAAAACCGAACAACAATGGTTGCGTTTACACGAGGGGGAAAAGCAAGAAAATGTATGAGAAGACAAGCAAAAATGAGCATAAATTTTATAATATAATAATCAATTTAGAGCTTGATAAAAGATACAGTCCACTTGCACATTAATTGACAAGAAGCACATACAATAGAGCTGTAGGTTTTTAAATTTCTTGTTCAGTTTCGGTTTTGGTTTTTCAGGTGGAGAAAAACCTCGGTTCGGTTCAGTTTTCGGTTTGTTCATGAGGCCAAGTAAAATTCAATAAAACTCATTCTTATGTCCAGAGTCATAACTGAATGGTAGTGAAATTGAGTGAAACTCAATGAATGCCCGAAATAAGCTATAATACATGAAGAATCAGGAAGGCCAATATAATAATTACCTAAATATACAGAACTTTTATTGTGCTTGGCCATTTTTCGAGGTCTGACAGCTACATGCAACTTGAGGAAAGCTGCAAACACAACTAAACTGAAATGTCAGAAATTCACAGAATGTAGCCTTCCCAGAGTAGTGAGAGTACCCAGACACTGCCATTGGCAGTGTCTGGGTACTCTCACTACTCTGGGATGGCTACATTCTGTGAATTTCTGCAGTAAGAGAGATTACGGGATGTCGTCGGTTTCGGTTTTCGGTTTTTAAAAAAAAAATAAAAATCTTGGTTCGGTTTCGGTTAACCTACAGCTCTAACATACAAAATTAAGTTGTTCACGAAGAAACAGCAAATAATCAGCACGAGTCACAAAATTTCCGACCATGTCACAATGGCGGAAATAAAAGGAATTGACGTCACGGTAAACACAAGAGGTGTGCAGAGAGAGTACCACTACCTGTAATGTCGAGCGCCGGTCTCGCTCGACTCTTTTTTGATCTTTTTCGGGCTTTTGCACTCTTTCACTTTTCCAACTTGTTTTCCAAAAAGTTTCTTAGCTTGAGTTAGTTCCGCAGTAGGGCTTGCACACTTACGTTACAGCAAATTGTAAACAATTGTGAGTAGGTTGAGAAGAAACGAATGACACATTGGTTATACGACTGTGCACTAGTACCGGAAGCCATGGATCTGTACTTGAAAAGCGTCCCCTACTGGATAATGCACTGGTAGCACTTGACCCAGTTTTGGTTTATTTTTTTTGCTGCTTTTGCACCACTTTTCTTTCCCAAATCGCTTGGAAAAGATCAAAATAGAGAGTATACTTCTGAGTTAGGGACTTCCACTGTAATGCAAGCCTGTTGTAAACAATTGTAAGGTACATGTAGGTTGATAAGAAATTGCTGATCATTAACAAAGTCTTGAATGCCAAAGTCAATTATTTTTTAATATATACAACATGGTTTTGAGGTGTGTGCGGTATGCTATCTTTTATACTGATATGTGCGGTATTTGTTTGTTTGTTTGTTGGTGGTTAACGTCACATATTTATGCACAATGGCTAATCGTGACACAACATGGTGATGAAGTCAAGGTAAGTCAATCGTTGATCGACAGGTTGCCCATTTTAGAGGACTTTCACCCCAAGCATTGGTGACTGGGTCCTATTTTACTAGTAAAGCGGAACTGGTTTACCGCAGTAAACAAGTGCTGCTTACTTCCCGGGGTTCCCACGGGGATGTGCGGTATTTACTGCTGTGGGCGATAAGACTGTTATGATTTCCATGTCTTCCTTAATTGATAACGACCTTAAATTTCATCCAAATTCATTGAATGTTAATCAACACTGAAAATACAACATTGGCGTCGCTGACAGGATACTTAAGAGACTCGTCGGCTGAAAATACAACATTGGCGTCGCCGAATAAAACTTAAGAAATTTGGCGATTGAAAATCATTCCTCTAATTTTATTAAAATGTTCCTTTGGTTCAACATTTTTTGAAAATGTCCATTCAAAGAGTTGTGATTTGAAGGTTATTAGCTTTCATTCACGACAATAAAATCTGTTCATATTTAACACCCTATTGAAGGTTAATTGCTTTCATGGGTTATATCATTTTTCTATCTGTTGATTTTTTAAATATTTTGTACTAGTTTTTAAAATTGTAACTAATCTCTCTATTTTTAAGCAGACTGCTGTTGGTGATTTTTGCTTGTCACAAGATGTATATATGTATATAAATCTGAGACATTTTACCCAGACACGCAAACGTGGAGGGGTGGAAGAATAGTGTAATCGGTTTGGCCACTGAGAGAAGATAGTGCATTGGTTTAATAGGGTGGTCCAAAAGTCTTTTAACACCGTCCAAGTACAAAGTGAATTGAATGAAATTGTTAAGAATGAAGACCTCCTGATTTCAACGATGGAGAACACGGAAATAGAGGAATAGCTTGGCAACAACTGGAAGAAGCCAATACAGGTCAAACATCATAATGTCGACTACATCTTGTCCAGTTGGCCCAGGAAAATTGATGAGGAACTTAAACTGGTGCAAGCCCAACTTGCAGACGCTGTGAATTGGCCAGTCTCATGACGACACGAAAGGATGCTGAATCTAGATTCAATTCTGCGCCGTGCACAGATACAACCCAGCATACAGTCCTCAGCTCCGAATTGACACTGTCTGTACCAACACAGTTTTCTTCAACCATGTCGACTCAGCCAAGTGATATTAAACCTTCACAGTAAAAGTCTTAACTAGTTTATTCTTCAATTTCGCATGTATCACATTCACCTCTGGATTCTATACTGCCACTTCCAGCAAATTATCCGATACATGAAATTAGGCACGGGAAGATTCAAAGCATCTCACCTTCAACATTTATGCGGCCATTTGGTTTGGGGGAGAATGCAATAATTATGTTAGTAAAAATAAGTTACCTAAACGCCAGCAACTACAACACATTTCACCTTTACCAGACATGTGGTCATTTACTGCATCTGTTATAGATGATGAAATATTCCATGAAAGTGTATGCGATACTGAAGACTTGAGGGAACGCAGTAATGGTTGGGTTATTTACAATAATGGTTGTGATAGTGTTGAGCTGCCTTCTGAGTAAACTACAGGTTTGTGGCCACATAGTGTTGTTAATCCGGTTTTCTCAAACAGAAGCCAGACCCAAATAGCAGCGCCGGATCAATGGGCGGAAGGACAATGCTTACTTTTATCACACCAGATTACCTCCAGATACATCATCCAGTCTTCTCGGGGTGGGTGAACTTGAGCATCCCGATGCTAACTGAAGTAAACTTGAAGCTGCACTTACTTTTTTAAAAGGAATCATGTTTGGAATCGGTTTAAAAATAACAGCCAAAGAAAAAAAGAGAACATAATGATAAATGATGAAGTTATTGGCTTCATTAATTACGAGTAATTATGCTTTTAAATAAATTATTGTCTTTTCTGGGAATTTATTGAGTTTGACAGTGAGGTAATTCGCTTCACTGTTGAGCTGCTCATAGGACATATTTTATGGTTCTTCACATGATTCTACAACTGAAATGTAGTTTTCTGCACTAATGTTCACTTGTTTGCATGTAAAAACTCAGCAAATTGTTACTTTGCACTCAATCTGCAAGACACATGGATAACTAGTTCCATTTTACACAACCCTTCACTTTTTAAATGCGGCCTCACTACAAGCACTTGCTTTTAACAAAACTTCTGTTCTTTCAACTCTTAATGTATCACAGCACAGCCAATGCAGTGAATCATTATTGATTCTGCCCAGGTCTTGTCTCGATATGTTGTGTTTCTGAACTGAATTATTCAGCAATTTGCGGTATCTGTCGCCTGTTTGATCAGTGAAATGTCTTTTTATACGTATAGCATTTTAAACGCCAAACGAAGATCAGATATTTGATGAGGTTATTTGCTTCATTGAATATTTTCATTTGTAAATAGATGTTTTTACCTCCTGATGGATTGCACAAACTCTTGTCAATTTCCTTTGAGTTCAGGGCCCACAGTACTTTTCACACGTAAGCCTCTGTTCAGACAGGATTCAAACCGTAAATATTCATGGGGGGAATGTTGTATAATTGGGGTTAATTGATTTAGTGAAGATAAGTTGCCAAGATCAAGCCAGTGAACATTGTTCACAGTAATGCTCGGTTGGTTTCTCAGTGTGATTGAGATGTTAGTTTGGGAGCAATTTGAGTGTGACTTTGGTTGTTAAACCGTTCGGACGTTTATTTGGACTATGAGTCAACCTCTGTTTATTGATACTGCTGTGTGCGGTATTCCGTTTGTTATACTGCTGTGTGCGGTATGCTATCTATAATACTGCTGTGTGTGGTATTCCATCTGTTATACTGCTGTGTGCAGTATGACACCTATAATACTGCTGTGTGCAGTATTCCGTCTGCTATACTGCTGTGTGCGGTATGCTATCTTTTCTACTGATATGTGCGGTATTTACTGCTGTGTGCGGTAAGACTGTTATGATTTCCATGTCTTTCTCAATTGATAACGCCCTTAAATTTCATCCAAATTCATTGAATGTTAATCAACACTGAAAATACAACAATAACTTCAGACGCGGCAAAGCATCCATGTTTTACAAGGCGATGTTCCCACTCACCTTGGCAGGGCAAAAATACAAAACGAATACCCAAAAGACGGGTGCAGAATGTTAATCTGCACCTCCCCCCCCCCCCCAAAAAAAAATGTTCTTGGTAAAAAAATGAAAGTGTCAATGACACTGTAGCTCAACTTGTCAAGACAAAGACATGTACATGTATAGTATGTGACACAGCAATGACAAACATCTAGGTAATGACCTGATAACAAAGGTACATATAAAGTATTGTAACGGTCTGTACATAAATACTGACCGTTGCCTGTAACAAATGTATAGGTGAAGTATTGTAAAGGTGGGCTACAGTCAGATGTTAAACTGAAAAGAAATCTTTGAGTCCCAGAGTGGGTCTGACTCAACCCCAAAATATTTGTTCTCATAGCACAGTGATAACAAAGGCAACCCAAAACACACTCGTTCCTGTCCCAAGGTGAAAACAAAGGTACCCAAGAAGTTTTGTGAAGATCAGTTCATAAATACGAGCTGTATCGAACTTGTGACAAAAAACTGATTGGACCAAATTTTGGTACAAGATGGCCACTGGCAGCCATCTTGAATTTTGGACCGCACCCAGAAACACTCATTCTCGTCCCAAGGTGATAACAAAGGTACCCAAGAAGTTTTGTGAAGATCGGTTCATAAATACAGCCTCTACCCTGAGCCGTATTGACATGTGTGCTTACATTGTGTAAGTAGCACTGAATAAATCAAAGTTCATCTAATTTACATAATTTCTGCACGAAAAAAAAAAACCTTACAATATGTGATGTATTCCATGTTACTAAACATTCATACAAAAATTTATTCAAATCAAAACTTTCATACAGAAGTTCTGTACAAAAGACTGATTGCACTAATTTTGGTACAAAATGGCTGCTGGTGGCCATCTTGAATTTCGGACTACACCCAAAAACACTCGCTCTCATCCCACGGTGATAACAAAGGTACCCAAGAAGTTTCGTAAAGATTGGTTCATAAATATGGCCTCTAGTCTGAGCCGTATAGAAGTTGTGTACAAAAAACTGATTAGACCTAATTTCGGTACAAAATGGCCACTGGCAGCCATCTTGAATTTTAGACCGCACCCAGAAACACTCGTTCTCATCCCAAGGTGATAACAAAGGTACCCAAGACATTTCGTGAAGATCAGTTCATAAATACAGACTCTAGCCCGAGCCGTATTGACATGTATACTTACTGTGTGTAAGTCGCAATGAAAAAATCAAAGTTCATCTAATTTGCATAATTTCTGCACGAGAAAAAAACCCGTATTATATGTGATGTATCCCATGGTACTAAACATTCACACAAAAAATTATTCAAATCAGCAGTTTCATATGGAAGTTCTGTGCAGAAATCTGATTGCACCTAATTTTGTACAAAATGGCTGCCATCGGCCATCTTGAATTTCGAACTGGACCCCAAAACACTCGTTCTCGTCCCACGGTGATACCAAAGGTACCCAAGAAGTTTCGTAAAGATCAGTTCATAAATACAGCCTCTAGCCCGAGCCGTATTGGCATTTGCACTTACAGTGCTGAAAGTAACACCAAAAAGCATCAAAATTAGTCTAATTTGCACAATTTAGGCACAAGAAAAAAACCCGTATTATATGTGATGTATCCCATGGTACTAAACACTCATACAAAAAATTATTCAAATCAGAGCTTTCATATGGAAGTTCTGTACAAAAAACAGATTTCTGCATCATCGGTACAAAATGGCAGCTGGCGGCCATCTTGAATTTCGGACCGCACCCAAAAACACTCGTTCTCGTCCCACGGTCATAACAAAGGTACACAAGAAGTTTCGTAAAGATCGGTTCATAAATACGGCCTCTAGCCCGAGCCGTATCCAATTGTTGACGTATGGACAGACGGACAGACAGACAGACGGACGACAGGCCATGATAAAAGCTCAAATTTGGTTTCGCCAAAGTTGAGCTAAAAATGCAGTGGAAGACCAGTCGGGAAAAGATATCATCTGACTGGTTGGTTGGGGGGGGGGGGGGGGGGGGCGGGGAGGCTAAGTGTACAAATTAAATGGAGGCAGTGAGCCGACTGTTATGGGCCTACCATCTTGCCATCAGAGGGTGCAGTTGCATATGCCAACCCCACAAACATTTAATGTCTGTGTTTCTGTCTCCTAATGTTCAGTGTTGCTGTGAGCCTACTACTTGTGGGCCTAGGCCTATTAAAAAAATCCCGGTGAACTTGGGTGGGGTGGGAATCTTATGCAGCATCAAGTGGGATATGCAAGTGCGATATAGATATTGCTCCTCGCCGTATGGGGCGGAACAAAATTTCCAGACCAAAATGACAGACCAAAATAATTTCCAGACTGATTTCAGACATGGAACCAAATATACATATATTTTATATTTCGTTAAAAAACGATGCGTATAGCTTGAGGTTTGTTGCTTTGGATCACCGAGAAAAGTAGACCCAGGCTGTTGTAATATAACTGAATATAACACAACACTTAACATGGTCAATTATTGTGCTCTCGCGGCAGCAATAAAATTTGGTAGCAATAACATTTCCTAATCCTTTAATTATCCTTCCAAAGATGTAAAACATAGCCGACAATAGCTACTGATTGTTTCTGAAACAGCCTCTGTTCGCAATGAAAACACTGACTGGTGACAATAGATAAAGCATAAATTACTCCTATGAAGTTTATTCTTTTGAGATTTCCAACATCAGAAACTGGTTAAATTGAATTACAATTATGTCTATCTATATAATTTTAATTTGCACAGCGACTTGTAAAGAAAATTTTGTTTCTAACATTCGACCTACCATTTAACAATTTTATTAGCACTACGACAAATATTGATATTATTTTGAATCTATTTATAGGAAAAGACAGCGCTCGTGTGGTGTTTTTCAACAAATAGTTGCAACACAATAAGAAAAAATTCAATTTCGAACATTCGGCCTGTCACTTAAGTTAACCGTGCACATGAATATTAGCACTACAAAAAAGCCCTGGGCCGATTTAATCCGTGGACCGACTTAGGGGCATACCTGAGTTGCTGACTTTATTTTTGGCCGACTTCTCCCATGGGCGACTTCCCACCATTGAACTCTTTGTAGACTTTATACCACAACAAAACAGCTTGAATTTTTTTTTGCGACAATTTATTGGAAAACATCCAGTGGTGTTTTGAATAGATAGTTGCAAAAAATGAGAAAAAACAAAACAATTTCTACAGCCCCGTGTCTTGCAGCACACTGAGAGACCAAGTGTTCGAGTGTTGTTTTCTTAATACTGGATAGCTGTCTTTTCCACCTAAGATCGCCGTATGTACATGTGCCGAGTTGACGTCCAGTAAGAGCAGGCTTTGACACCCTTATAGTTTAAAGTCCCCCCTCCATAAATAACAGATGCCCCCACCCCCCCATAAATAACAGATGTACCCCCCCCCCCCCCCCCACCACCACAACAGTTGTCAAAATATTTTTTGCTTCCAAAACAGCTTATGACCCCTGACTGAAACAAGCAGTTTCAATCAGAAGTCATAAGATATGCTTTGGAAGCAAACAGTTAAGATAAAAACCTAAAAAAAATGGGAATGACGAATTTCCTGTATAGCGCTGGCCGATTTTTACAGTTGTGTCACGTAAAGTGTTAAATGCAAATATGAATATAAGAATATTACAATTACACTTGAATATTTCTCCATTTGAACTTAAAATGCCAAGATTATTTTAATGTGATTTTTTGTTTTTGTTACAAATTACAATTAAATGAATATATTGATATATATGCATTCCCAATAAATTACAGCAAAATACACAATAAATTTCAAAAAGGTATTTAATAACATTTGATGAATAAAAGTTGTCAGAAAGGTTATAAACATTAACATCTCAAAAGTGTTATGCTTTATCAGACCAGTGCTGGAAAACCCCATTAATTAGCTCCGCCCACTCATAAAAAGTTCCTCTATAAATAGACACAGAGATCAAAATTGAACCGGATTAACAGTGACTGTATTATGTAATCATATGTAACAACTGGGGTAATTTGGAAGACTACTTTTACAGGGACTGTACACATAATGTGATAAAATACTCTCTATTTTAATCTTTCCCAAGAGATTTGGGAAAGAAAAGTGGTCTAAAAACACCACAGAAAAATAAGCCAAAACTGGGTCGAGCGCCATCAGCGCACACCCAGTAGGGGATGCTCTTCTCTTAGTACAATTCCACGACTTCCGTTAACCAGTGCGCAAGCAGTCATCAAACCATTCTTTTGAGTCCGCCAACATAGAAGTTATGTGATCAGCGGGGAGGAAGGATTCTTATCCAAATAAGAAGACGGGAGGGCCTGCCGCCTCCATGTAAACAATTGCTAGTAGGTATAATAAGAAAGGAAATTTACTATAAAATTTAACCCCCTGCACACTGATGTCAAACTATCTAAATTTCAGGCTGCAAATATTTCCCATCATGCAACTAGAAATGTAATCATTGAGCTCTGTCAAACAAGACTGAATTGATTAAATTTCTAGTTGCATTATGGGAAAAATGACGACTTGAAATTTTGGTGTTTTGACACCAGAGTGGAGGGGGTTAAATTTCTTATCAACCTACCTTACAATTGTTTACTACAGGCTGCATAGACAATAGGATGGAGGGAATCACATAACCAACCCACACATAACCCAATTGCACTGGAACTGTGGACAGAGGAAGAGGTCCCTAGGCCTATCAAACCATAGTATCACAAACATTAATAAAAGACAATGAGAGATGAGCCATATGGTTCTGTGCGACGCACAGACAGAAAGGGCAGTAACAGCACAAGCTGGAACTGACCTTGTAAGCAGCCGAATGGCTGGGATAGACAACAGCCTGAGCAGAAGAAAGAGGGCCCGTAGAACAAAGGTCCTCTGCCTGCAACTGTCGCAGGTAAGTGGAGAAAGTAGTATTTCTCCAGTAGGCTGTCAGCATAACATCCGGCAACATGACGGAGTTAGTATAAGTCCCAAGAGGTAGACAATGCACGCACCTTGTGGCAGAAAAACGTTTGGTAATACAATCGCCAGTCGCTAGACGAGCGGAAGCTGCACAAATAGCAACACAAATCCATCAAGAAATGGATTCAGGAGAGATCTTCTGTCGACTAGGAATAAGAGACAGAAAATCGATCCTACCCTTCCAAATGAACAGAGCAAAAGGTGTTTACCCTCAACAGGAGGAAGAGTCCCGATACAGATAGGAGGCGGAGTAGTTACTGGTATCTGATTCTTGGCCAGAAAGGAGCAATCACTAGTAAACATAACACTGGTGGGAGAGCTCCAGAAAAAGGTCAGGTCAACCGAGAGGGCGTGAAGCTCACTAACCCGTCTGGCTGAGGCAAAAGCCATCAGAGAAGACGTCTTGTATTTGAGAAAATGCATATCCACCTGGGATAAAGGCTCGAACGACGCCCCCCCCCCCTCCCCCACCTCCCAAGCAAAGCAGCACCCAATAAAGATTCCATCTTGGGGTAAGGAAAAGTGCCGAACAAGCTTGGAGAGGCATGGAGTACTGCCAATACGACGTTGTCCCACATACGAAAAGGTCTCTGAAGCATGGACCTGTACCCATTGATGGAAACAGGCTGAAGACCCCCAGAATCAAACATATACCAGAAACTCTGCAATCTGTGTGATCAAAGGAGTGACAGAAGCAACAGAGTGATCTGCACACCATTGACAGAAGACCTTCCACTGAGCCACAGAGGCTAAACCAGTGGATGGCCTCCTTGAAGAAGAAAAGCAACTCCACTGTACGTCTCAAAAAACCACTACGGAGGAGACAGGACCTGACAAAAGACATGCACGAATGCACAATGAAGTCTGGTTGACGTGAAACCTCCTCGGGCGACCTTGGCAAAGAAGGTCGCGATGTAGAGGGAGACGTGCCGGAACTGCCGCTAACAGAGAGCGGAGTAGATTGATCCACACCCACTGAGGCAACAGGGGTGCGATCAAAATGATTTGATAACTGCAGGTTCGTATCTGGGCTAGAACCTGAGGCAGAATCGGAAGCAGCAGGAAGGCAAAGCCAACAAGACCGTTCCAAAGGAGGGACAGAGGATCCACGGCGAAAGCCAGAACATCTGGACACGGGGACACAAAAGTGTCCACCTGATGGTTCCAACGAGTCGCAAAGAGATCGGTGTGGGGAAGACCCCAGAGATCGCAAAGAGACTGGAATACCGCCATGTGGAGCATCCACTGGGTGGAAAAGAACCTGCCCCGCCGGCACAGGGAGTCGGCTAGGACATTCAGATGACCGCAAAAGTGACGAACCACCACCCCGGGGTTGACATCCTGAGCGATCAGTAGAAGATCCTGAACCAATTCGTACATGGGAACATAGTGCGTTCCTAACGTAAACAACCACTGTCAAATTGTCGGACAATAGAAGGACCTGACAATTCGAAAGGCGGGGGATCCACTGCCGGAAACTCAGAAGAAGAGCAAGAAGCTCCTTCTGGTTGACATGAAGAGCTGCAAGATCCTGGTCCCATGAATCGTGAAGGAAGACCTAGAGGATCCAACATCACATCCCATCTGAGATCGCTGGCGACTGCTGTCAGAACATGATCGGACATGGGGAAGTCCAACGGAACTCCCTGCATAATCCACTGAACATCTGTCAGGGGAGACGGTGATGAGGAAGAGACTTCGGTAACTGAAGCACCAGATCCAGAGGATCGACATTCGGCCTCCAACGACTGAGCGGAAAGTGTTGGAGAGGTCAGACATGCAGCCGACCTAGAGGAATGAGATCCGTCACCGAACCGCAGAGACCGAGCAGCCAGGGAAGACTCCGAGCTGTTGCGGACGTGGACTGGGACAGAGTCAGGGCAAAAGGCTGAGAAAAGCACAGCCCTTGCCTGGGAAACTGCCACCGTACCCAGCTGAGTACAGAAGCCCATCCCAGATGACAAAACGATGGAGAAAGGACTAGGTCCGACTTCTCCCCGTTGACTCTGAACCCTCGTGACGTGAGCAGGCTCAACAGTGTGACGACATCCAATTCCAGAAAGGCAGCATTGGAATGCCTCTGGAGGATATCGACTAGATATGCCGAAGAAGACACCCTGGACTGTGTGCGATGTTAGACTAACACATGCGATATCAGACGGGTGAAGGCCCAAGGATCCAGGTCGAGGCCAAAGGGCATGGCCTTGAACTGGAAAACATCCTGGGCAATGGAGTGGCAAACCGACCTGAAAGCCTCCATGCTGAACTGAGGAGCAATGATAGACTGGGTCAGGATACTCAGATCGATAACCTGTCTGAGTCAGCCGTCCTTCTTTGGCACCAAGAACAGGCGGGAATAAAACATCTCGGGATTGGTCACCATTGAATGGTGATCTATCTTTTTTATCCATTCTATCTTTTTTATCCATTCAATGGTGACCAATCCCGAGATGTGTCAGTTTGTATTCTCCCACATGAGCAGTGTCATGCTGGTCCCAATTTTTTGGTTGCCAAATGAAATTTTTGTTTGGTGCCAAATCATTTTTTTTGGTGCCAAATATAAGATTCTAGTGCCAAATGGAATCTAATTGTAAATGTGAACAAATTAACCATGTATTGTACTTTTGAGTGCTATAAGGTGCCGTCTGCACTGCAGGTGGCATCTTATTGTTGCACTCAAAGTACGATATTTTAATTTTGTTTTACCTGCTTCTAATTGTTTTAGCTGCCAAAAAAGCCCACAAATGATAAAATAAATAAATAAATAAAAAGGCTATTATTAACGTTAACAAAATAATTTCATGATTATTATTTTTACTCACTGTTTATTGGGGCTGCAACGATTAATTGTGATACATATCATATCGTGTGGATTGAATTGTGATACATATATCGTATCATCAGGGAAGCATATCATTCATGATTGCAGTCCTACCAGGGCTTATATTTCAACAAGAATCCGAGAATCAATTCGCCCAAAGATTCACACAAAAAACCGACGAGAATCCATGTAGATTCTCGCTGCACCTCTGCTAGGATTCGCGCGAAAAGAATTGAGTCAAAATTAACCCTTTATCTAACACGGTGGCAACAAATTAAACAATAGAAGGCTAACATGACCTGAAAAATCCTGACACTTTGTCAATAAAATTGCACAAATATGGCTGTCATTGGAACCGGCTCATTGAGCCGGTTCCAACAACAGCCATATTTGTTAGATTTTATTGGTAAATATTTGTTCATTTAATCATTTATTTATTATTTAATGTTTAAAAATTATCAAATTTAGTTTTAAAAATTAAAAAGGTGTGTTGGGTAAAAGGTTAACATGTGTTATCAGTATACAACAGTGGTTCAACCATGGTGGTGTCATGGGATCCTGGGACACTCATACTAGGTATGGATTCTTGCAACCATTTTCACGAGAATCCAAATGGATTCTCACAAAGTTAGACGAAATATAAGCCCTGCCTACTCTTTATTCACTCCAAATAAACTAGTACATGCAGGTACATGTACATGTAGCAAATAATTTATCTGCCAGAAGAATCATAAACTAGAGGTTCAAGTGAGCCTAAAAGATTCACAAAGCTCAATCTGTCAAAAGAGATGAGAGTGTCAGTACAGTAGAATCCTCTTAATTGAATATCCATTTTGCCAGTGAAAATTATTCAATTAACAGGAGTTATACAATTAACAGGGATTTGGTCAGTTTCCTGTGTTCTGGGGGTAAACTGAGCATTTATTCTATTATATCTTGTTTGACAGAGCTCATAGAGCTCTGTCAAACAAGATATAATAGAATAAATGCCTGTATTGGATGCAGTGAGGCCAAAAAGGTTGATAAATAAGGGGAACTTGGCGCATGTCACAGTAATTTTTTTGACACATTACAAAAATTGATATACAATTAAGAGGAGTTTACTCTACAACCCATATGCAATTAACAGATCAAATTTGTACTGAACGTATGGTAAATAGGGTTTGTGTTTGAAAATTATATTCAATTAACTGGGATATACAATTAAGAGATATCCAATTATTATTATTATTATTTATTGGTGTTTAAGGTCACATATTTCTGCACAATGGCTAATCATGACCACGACAGTTTTACGGGTGGAGGAAGCTGGAGTACCTGGAGAGAACCACCGAGCAATGGCGAGCAACTGTCAGCTCCCCAACATGCTAACTCCACACAAGCAGGGTTAGCATTGGTTGAAGACAGGTGCACCATCGACGTGCAGTACGACTCAGTACACAGCGTCACCGTGCCCCCACGTGGGCAATGGGGGTGAAGTGTCTTGCCAAAAGGACACAAGACGGATGCTGCAGGTGGGATTCGAACTGAGGACCTCAGAGATATCCAATTAAGTGGGCTCCACTGTACTAGTAAGTGATAGAGAACATGAGCAACTTTTTGCTGGTCCAAAGAAAGCTTATGAAAAAACAAATAGGGCTGAAACGGTTGGCTCATTTTCGTAACCGACTAACCAAGTGCTATAACTGAATAATATCCGATTATCGACAGCCATTATTTCACCGAATATGGGATTAAAACTATAGGAATTGGAAAGCAGTATTCTCAAACTATTTCGTAGTGTGTATACAAATGAACGTTGTCAAGTACTACGGAATACACACTACAGAATAGTTTCTGCGATTACTCAATACTCACGGAAACTGCCGATCATTAACAAAGTCTTGGACGCCAAAGTTGATTATTTCTCAATATATACAATGCGGCTTCGATGTGTAATCTATCACAAAAGAGAAGCGGCAGATTTACTATATTTTAAACGTGGAATGACGATCAATATCTATATTTTGGATAACCGGTTGACTGTTTTTCTAATCGGTTAGGTTGCTAACTGGTTTCAAACCGATATCAGGTTAACCATTTCAGTACTAAAAACAAAGTTCTGTTCTGTGAAGTCTGAAAAGATTGGAGGGGGGGGGGGGGGGCATAAATCAAGTACTTATGACCCAGTTATACAACATGACAAATTTGGTTAAAATCCCGCCATTGGTTCTGGAAAGAGAAATTCTGAGTAGGGCAAAAGGGAGGCCAACTTTTTCCTACTGAGTTCCTTTGAAAAAAACTTGAATCTGCATCACTAAAGTAAATTCCATACCAGAAATCTAAGCATTACTGCAAGTGGCTAATGAGATTTTTAAAGCATTACAGACTTGTGGGGCATTAACCCCACCCCAAGGAGCATAGTCACGTTTTGGAAAGACAATGAAAAGAGTAAACTCCAAGATGTTTTGTACCAAATTACTTATTTAATTTAGTGCCCAAAAGTTATGAAGAAGAATACTTACATGTACAGTACAAGTCAAAATAAGTTGTATGATAACCACTATAAACTATGTTCCTTTCTCTTCCTACACTGATCAGACCAGAAACTGACATTCATTTCTGGAAATCAATAGTAATTTTTTTGGCCCATCTGATTCCACTGGTTCTAAGGAAGCTTCGTACAAAAAAAAACAGTACTCTGGTCCATGCAGTTTTTGAAACATGGACGTTTGAATTTTGTTTATTTTTAGCTCCTGGGGTTCCCATGGGACCGAAAACAACATATTTTGGGGTAGAAATCAAGTAGTTATGACCCAATTATACCACATGCCAAATTTGGTTCAATCAGCCCATCGGTTCATGAAATAGAAATGGGCATGCTACCACAGAGAGCCCAAAAGTTGACTCACCAACTTGCTTTGAACAAACTTTAATCGCCACCAGCAAAGGAAGTTCCATATCAAATATCAATGCAATCTCTCTGGTGGTTCATGAGAAGAGCATTTTTAAAGAACAAATAAACTCAATGAACAAACTTTAATCTTCACCACCAAAGGAAGTCCCATACTAAATATCAAAGCATTCTCTCTGGTGGTTCAGAAGAAGGATTTTTAAAGAATTTGGGGGCTTTTGGAGCATTATCCGCAGCCTTTAGATGGCAGCACCCTTATTTGAACAAAGTAGGAATGGTATACTCCAAAGATGGTCTGTTCCATATATGTTTGAATTTGCCCAGTTGTTCTAAGAAGACAAGTTTCAAATTAGTTGATACACACCTAAAAGAAGCAGCCATAATTTAAATTGAAAATAAACTCTTTAATTAAAGCCCACAAATACTTGTCATGTCGTTTGAATTTTTTTTCTATTGTTGCTGCTGTTATGTACTGGTATCCAAATTAGAGGTAGCATGTGCAGAGATGTTTGAATGAGGGTAATAGGGGTAGGGTGAAACTACTTACTTATCCTTCTGACAGAGTCCGCAATTTGACACCTGAGCAGTTTAATTAGTCTCTCTACAAGAAAGAAATGCTACTGTTTAATGATCAAATAAAAACAGTTTTTTTCTAGGTGCCCCTTATCCAGAACCAGACCTCCCCACACACATACACACAGGCCTGGCATTTTCATGAGAGCGATTTATTTGCTTGCCTACTGCTCGCCTTAAAAAAATTGAGGAGAGTGAAAAATAGCCCTCCTAGCCTTAGAAAATAATGATTACCACAACATCTTATTCCTAACACCTACAGGTTTTCAGATCTCTGCTATGTCAGTGGTCTCTGCAATATGGCCACAATGCCCCTCCCACACCTCCGGGCCTTACCAAGGCCCAGAGGTGTGGGAGAGGCAGTGTAGCCATCTCACAGAGACTACCTGGTTAGCAGCACCAAATAAAATGTACAAAGCCCACTAGGCAGAATTCATTAGTAGTACAACTTCATTTTGCCACTTTTTGCTTTTGTAAGCTTGAGGAGAGCTAATCGCTCCCCTAGTCCATGTGAGGAGAGCGATTGTTAGCCCTCCTGCATTTTTTAAGAATGCCAGGCCTGCACACAAAGGAGTACTCTTGAAGCCATGGGGGATGTTCCCACCCCTCAGTCAGCACCTGCATAAGTACAGATATTTGCATTAGGCAACATACCCTTCTGAGGGTTGTGCCCCTTTCCCTTCACTGGTTCTTCTGGTGCCTCTGACTGGTTCCTGGACATTTCATCCCAAAACCAGTTCATCCCAGGACGATTCGTGCAAAATACATTATCATTTCGGGATGATTTGTCCTAAAAATATAATTTGGGGGATGAATGAAGTCATACCTGTGTGATTATTTTTAAAATGACTTCTGTCCAGATGTTGGTAGGTGAGAACTTAGTCGGTGTAGTGACACTTTCCTCATGTTCCAGGCAGACCTAAACCATTCTCTGGTGTAAAATATACAGAAAAATGAATATTTTTTTTACAAATTTGCCACAATCATAATAATCAGGGTGCCAGTGTTGGGAAACCTTTGGATTGATATTTTAGTCTTTGGTGCTTTTTTTTTTTTTAAAGGCCGATGGAGCGAGATGGCAGCAAAAGCCGTCGTGGAGCAAAATTGTCCTTTATATTCTTTTCACACTTTTTTTATTGTCGGAAGTTTTTCGCGAGACGTGATTCCCCGGGACTTCACAGTAAATCAAAGATTATTCAAAGAAGCTCAGGTCAGAAATGTAGCCTTTAAAGGATTTCTTGGAAATATAAATAACAGAATGGGGTGTCTGGTGGGTAAGGCAAAAATAAAACAAGGGTTGACATCGCTCACCCAACATGTTGGAATTATTCACTTTGTTGACCCAAAATATAGCAAGAATCCGATCTATCGAGCCACTGACCATGCCACTTAACTTCCAAAGCAACACAGGACATCCTAGCAACAGGTAGACTACTGTGCCGATTTAAACTGAATTTGGTACGTGGATTCACAATCCATTATGAAATCGACGTATTGGGTCAATAACCATGTAGCATAACCCCCATAGCAACCAACGTGACTCCATAGCAATGGCAAACTACCAGGCCGATTTCAACCAAACTTGGTGTATGAAACCATAATACCTCGGAAATTTGATGTATTGGGCCACTGACCATGTCACATAACAACCATAGCCACCGGCACAGCTCCCTAACAACAGGTAGACTAGTAAGACTACTGGGTCTATTTTAACCAAATTTGGTATCTGAGCCCATAATGCTTTGGGAAATCGACCCATTGGGCCATTTAACATGTCATGTGACACTGATAGTAACCAAAGCGGCTCCCTAGCAACGGGGAAACTACTGGTCCGGTTTTGTCCGAATTGAGTATGTGGACCCACAATGCATTACAAATTCGACATATTAGGTCACTGACCATGTCACATAACGCCCATAGAACCAACACAACTCCATAGCAACGAGCAAACTACTGGGCCGATTTCAGCCAAACTTGGTGTATGAAATCATAATGCCTCAGGAATTTGTTCTATTGGGCCATTGGCCATATTTCGTAACACCCATAGCAACCGGTGCAACTCCCTAGCAACAGGCAAACTATTGGGCCTATTTTAAGCTAATTTGGTATCTGTGTCCATAATACATTGGAGATCGACCTATTTGGTCATTTATCACGTCAGTTGATATCCATAGTAACCAAAGCGACTCCTTAGCAATGGGGAAAGTACTAGGCCGATTTTAACCCAATTCGATATATTGACCCATGATACATTTGTAATTCAACCTATTAGGGCACTCACAAGGTCACATGATTGTCACAGCAAACGATGCAACTCCCTAGCAAAGGTCAAACTACTGAACCGATTTTAACCAAATTTGGTATGTGAACCCATAATATATTTAGGAAACCTACTGGGCCACCGACCATGTCAGGAATTACTTCGTGCTTATGTTTCCATATCCGCTCTGTTGTGTCCTTGGTAGTAATTAAATAATAATGAGGTTAATGGCACAAAATAACCTTATCTTTATACAACTGAAATAAACACGATACCAGATTTGTATCTGTATGGCGGAGATGAGAATCACTGCCATTTTATCCCATCGCCCTTTTTTAGATAGTATTGGTATAATTTTCTTGTTTAGAATAGGGGCAATTTTCTTGATTGTTGACTGTGTAAACATAAGTTGAGTATAGTTAATGAGGTGTCAATCATTGTTTATTGTTTGCTACTCAGTGTTTATAACTTTAATTATTCATGATCCACTATTGTAGTTATGGTCTTATGGACCCTGTCCATTAGAACTAAATCTGAATCATAATTAACTAATAGCAAATTGTGTGCTTGCTTATATTATTTTGTTATTTCATTTGACACTATTTTATTTCCAAAATGTGAAAAAACCCAAAACAAAGATTACACAACTGTAACATTTCACCACTCAATAAAAAAAATATTTGTAAAATACACCCACCTAGTATGCAATTACTTTTTTGTCCAGGGTATTTGATGACTGGATTCGCATTGCAAAATGCTATACAAAAATGTCCAAATGCTGACCATCATCAAGTGTACAGTCCATTAAAGACCCGGTTTCCATCACCCGTGATTTCTAGTGCTAAACTAGGGCCCTAGGGGTGACGAACCCAGTTTGCATTACTATCTATAGCACTGGGAAAATACCAAGTGTGACCAATTAACCACGCTATCAGTACGGCTTGACAAAAAAATTACACTCCGCGAATTAAATGCCGAACAGACAAGATTTGAATCAATCCAAAGAAAACTATTTTGTTCGAAAATGCATAACCATAAGAAAATTATTAATTTGACTGGCTTAGGTGTCGAAAAAGTGTCAATAATATGACATTTTAATCCGTGGAGTGCTATTCTGTTTTCGACACACTGACATGACCGTAATCCTGCCCATCAATTATCACCAACCAATGAGGTGCTGGCACAAATATGTGTGACATCCCACCAATGCTCACTGCATACTGAAAAAGAATTTTGTACAACATCTTAGCGTGGAACCACGGTGGTTTGCATTCACAGCACAAATGTGTATCTTTAAAAAACATTAATTGGTTGTGTTTGTGTTCAGTGCCGTTCATTTAAATTCAATCACACTTGTTTTTATTAAACCTGTGGGAAAATGTGAACGGCAGCACTCATTACAATTTGAGCCCACCAGGTGAAAATTTTATAAACGTCGTTGGAAATGACACATTCACACAAATAAATACAGGAATACTGGTACTCTGAGTGTATTACGGCAAGCTAAAATTTAATAGAAATAAGTTTTCAAAACAAAAGTTGAGGCTTGTTACTGTTGCACATTATGGCCTACATAAACCGGGGAAGATCCAAGAACAAGAATAAACAGGTTGGGCATATCTCTATTAATTATCGGCTGTTGGCAACATCTAACCACGCCCCTCCCTAAAAATTAAGTCTCTCCCACCAACCTTTAATACCACCATAAACACTACCTATTTCCCCCAAAGCAAGCTATCACTTGCCAGAGAATCAATGAATTAAGGCTTGAATTTAATCACCCAGGTTTTGGACCCCCTCTGCCTCATAAAAATTTGTACGGATATGTGCTTGTGATATACTGACATCCTGTTCGCTTTCATTAACTGGAATCGAATAATTACATTTTCAAACGATAACCCCCACACCACCCACCCCCCCCCCCCCCCAACACTAAAAAGAAAGATCACCAGCAATTTTAATTATTAATTCACCATAATATTGTTAATACGGCAATTGTTTTAACTTAATTTAAAGTCAAAACACAGCCTGCAAGATCAACGTAAACCTCACGTATCAAAGTCGTTGCTCATCATATGCATTTTAGTTTGATTACCACTAAATGATAAATGACTGTGCGTGTGTGTGGGGGGGGGGGGGGGGGGGAGGGGGGGGAGGCTAGGGGGGAGACAATTATTTATAATTTCAATAGATTAGCAAAAAGGCTAGTCGTCTTTCAATGGTTGTGGGTGGCTCCTAAGATTTTATCCAGAAATCTTAAGAATTAATCACCACAACCAGTGATGTGGAAATCTGCACCCCCCCCCCCCCCCCCCCACCTCAAAGAAAAAAGAAATAAGAAATTACCACACTCCAGTGGGCCCCCTACCCACCTCCACTGTTAATTTTTCTGAATTAAGTTTATCCCAAGATTATAAACTGAGAGAGAGGTCTAAAAACTACTTTTCTCTGAAATGAAGTAGAGTTAGGTTATTCACATTGCCAAGTGATCCTGTTCCGACTATTGATTTGAAGTTAACATGTACAAAACAATAGGCTGCTGAGAGTCGGTCAACAAAAGAAGCTTTAAACAATAACAAGTAGTAGTTTGATTATGTCACTGGTTGCTAATACCCCTGCCATGACTGTCTTATTAAAAGATTATTGTCACAGGTTTTAATTACTGAACAAACTATTGTAATCATCTTCACGTGTAAGTTCAACAGACTTTGTGAGGTGTGACTTTATCCACACTCGATTTTTATTGGAAGTTTGTGACAAAAGTGTTACATTCTTGGTTTGCAGGACTCTATTGTAAGGTTAATAATTTGTCTTCAATGCGTTGAAAGAGATGGTGAATGGCATAGGTTAATTATGACGCGTACACTCAGAGTGGAGTTTCGTCTCGCACAGTTTCTTATTTTAGTTCAGAAGTCTCTTTAATAACTTTTTTTTTAAATATATTTTTTTCCCAGTTTCACACTGAACTTGATTTATTATCTGTGTGAAATTTACACTTTGTGTGTGTTTTCAAATCTGTTCAATATGGCATTGTACTCTGCAGAGATTGCACCAGACTACTGGACAGCCACCATCAAAATATAGGTTATCAACGCATATATGATGTTTGATTCGATTTAACAGAATGATGACCCTCCCTGGCTACACCCTTGCCATCTTGGTTGAGGCCGAAACGCCCAGACTAAAATGTGAAATGTCCAATTCATCAAGTCCATGGGAAAATATTTGCGAACTGTATTCATTTTGAGCATTACTGTTCCAATGTTACAGGCCCAGCTCTTTTTTCGGTGGAGTAAATACGCTGCCGTCTGCGTTCGGAAATTTTATACCCGTAAGTTTCAGAATTAAACTTACTCGCCCAAGGCTCGTAAGTTTAATTCTGAAGCCTACTCATAGAATAAAAGTTTTAATTCTGACACAAGACATTCATTAATTTGCCGCTCCCCTCTACTGAGGAGGCCTTCATTCCCCCGTCTCACGTGTCATCCCAACCCCATTGTCCTTTCTCATCTTCCAGCACTCATTTTATAATATTTCTCACTGGCACTTTCTTAATCTCCCCAACTATCATATTAATATTAATGCCCAATAAGTAAAAGTCGAGTAACGTGATGGACCGTCATTGCTATAACAGCCAAGCAAGCCTATAATGGCCCAATAGGTCTAAATATAAATGATGTCACATCTCTCAGTCGATCGTTATTTTCCCCCAGATTTCTATTTTGATCGAAATTTAATTTCGGATTTAATTTGTAAACACATTTGTTTCGCGTACTTTCCTTTGTGTCTTGGATAGATAATGTATCAAACTTAGGAAGCGACAGGCAGAAAGTAAAGAAAGACGACTTTGATGAATAAAGTCTTGTCAAGAATTCGCATCTCGAAGATATATTTCATCATCCAACTTTCCAATGATTTTTCTTTCATATTGGTTTTATATTCACTATTTATCATCACTTTTTGAAACCAAGATGGAAACTGCTAATCAAATTTTTAAAAACAAAAAATACCCTGTTGTCACTTTTCACAGCCCCGGCCATTTTTATTTTGGTGTATTTAAAGACTTCCAACATGTTTTTTTTATATTTATTTAAAAAAATAAATTCAAGTTGAAAATAAAAAAAATAAACAATTTTGTTCTGTTAATTTTTTTGCTGTTTTATCCATTTGAATCACCCATTTTCTGAGGAATGGTTTGAGACGAATTTTCTCTTCACTATAAATTAAAGTATATATAATCTGCTGGAAAAAAATGCATGCAGAACAATTTGCCCCGATACCATGAAAATGAATGTTGAGACGAATCATCCTGATATGCGAAGAAAAAAAAATCATTTGGGAGGAATCATCTCGATACTCTGAAAAAATTGTTGGGACGAATCAACACTATGTTTGGGACGAATCCTCCCGCTTGTCATTTTTGGGAGAAACATCTCGGGACAAACTGGTTTGCTGGATCTGAAGAAGATTTTTAAAGAAAATTCCTCATTTTGAACTAAGTTATAATTCGGTCTCCCACAGTGAGCCCAAATATGAACCCAGGGACTTGGCTTGAACAAAATTGAATCTCACCCCCCTAAGCATGGTGCATTCCCAATATCAAAAGATTGTGCCTGCTGGATCTTGAGAAGAAGATTTTCAAAGAAATTTGCCTAAAATGCACTAAGTTCAAATTTGGGCTCCTATACTGAGCCCAAATATAAACACAGGGGGCCAATTGAACAAACTTGAATCAGATCCACCCCACAATGTTGCATACCAAATATCAAAAGATTCTGCCTGCTGGATCTGGAGAAGAAGATTTTTTAAGAAATTTGCCTGAAATGCACTAAGTTTGAATTCGGGCTTCTATAGTGAGCCCAAATATGAATCCATGGGGCCGATTTGAACAAACTTGAATCAGATCCACCCCCACAATGTTGCATACCAAATATCAAAAGATTCTGCCAGCTGGATCTGGAGAAGAAGATTTTTAAATAAATTCACCTGAAATGTACTAAGTTCCAATTCGAGCATCTATATGAGCCCAAATATGAATCCAGGGGCCCGATTTGAACAAACTTGAATTAGATCCACCCCACAATGTTGCATACCAAATATCAAAAGATTCTTGAGAAGATTTTTTTAAGAAATTTGCCTGAAATGCACTAAGTTCAAAATCGGGCTCCTATACTGAGCCCAAATATGAACCCAGGGGGCCGATTTGAACAAACTTGAATCAGATCCACCCTACAATGTTGCATACCAAATATCAAAAGATTCTGCCTGCTGGATCTGGAGAAGAAGATTTTTAAAGAAATTTGCCTGAAATGCACTAAGTTCCAATTTGAGCTTCTGTATGAGCCCAAATATGAATCCAGGGGGCCGATTTGAACAAACTTGAATCAGATCCACCCCACAATGTTGCATACCAAATATCAAAAGATTCTTGAGAAGATTTTTTAAGAAATTTGCCTGAAATGCACTAAGTTCAAAATCGGGCTCCTATACTGAGCCCAAATATGAACCCAGGGGGCCAATTTGAACAAATTTGAATCAGATCCACCCTACAATGTTGCATACCAAATATCAAAAGATTCTGCTTGCTGGATCTGGAGAAGAAGATTTTTTAATGTTTTTCCCATTGCCTACAGTGTTAAAAAGTGCTGACTCTGCACTTTTTCAAAGTCCCGAAACTGTACCCTATGATTAAACCGATGGCAATTTTTTTTTACCAATCCTTTCTATTGGTCCTAAGGAAGCTTCACACCAAATAAAAATTCTCAATGCCGTGCAGTTTTGGAGATATGGGCATTTTAATTTTTTCTATTTTTAGCTCCTGCGGTTCCCACGGGGCTGCAGGAAAAATGTTTTTTGCATAAATCAAGTACTTATAACCCAATAATACCTCATATTAAATTTGGTTCAAATAGGCCTCTGGGTTCAGAAAATAGAAATTTTGGGTGGGGCAAAAATTCTTGCCCCTCTCATAACAAAGGGAAATATTGCCCGTCAAACTTATCTTGAACAAATTTGAGTCTACACCTCAAATGGAAGATGCATACCAAATATCAAGTCTCTGCTATGGCCGGTTCATGAGAAGAAGATTTTTAAAAATTTTGTGCATTTTGGCCCCACCCCACTCCACAATATGAGCAGAAATCCAATTTGAAGAAAAACCCAAATGCCCCTATATAACAACTACTTACATGCAATTTAATAAATATGTGGCCAGTGGTTAGGGGAGAAAGAGGCTCAAACACCACCTTCACACAGGACGATGGACAGACGACGGAAGAAGAGTGATAAAAAAAGCTCACCCTGACTTTCAGTCAGGTGAGCTAACAAAGCTGGATACCCCAAAATTTTCTCAATATGTCCAACAAAAAAAGTCTGGAAAACAATTCCGGACAGATGGATGGACAGATGCCAACGACATAACATATTACAACCGTTTTTATAAATCGGGCATATAAAAAGTTATCAAAGTCAGAATTAGGCCCTTGAGGGTTAACATGTCTGATCAAGGCACAGATATTTAGACTCTCAAACTTGGTATGAAGAGATGACACAACTCCAAGTCGACTAACAGCTGGTGACGAGGTGACAAAAGAATTTCCATGTCATTTCAACTTGGTACAGTTCTCACAGCTATCTGCCCATCATCAGAATCACTATTTATGGCCGAACTTGAAATGTCTTTTTCCATTTCAAATTCACTATCAGTCCTGTAATTATCATCGTTCGTGTCTTCTGCGTTCGAATTCATAGTTTGCCTCAATACTTCATTAGTTGATAAACGTTTTCGAGCAATTGTGAAGGAAATACAAAACAAAAAGATGTGTTGACTTTTGAGTAAGTCTGATCAAATTCAAGGAGTTCTATCCCCTTCACCCCCAGTAGTGTTAAATTTGATGGAAAAGATGGAATGTTATCTGTCAATATCCC
Source organism: Pictodentalium vernedei (assembly GCA_031216915.1). Classification (NCBI taxonomy): domain Eukaryota; kingdom Metazoa; phylum Mollusca; class Scaphopoda; order Dentaliida; family Dentaliidae; genus Pictodentalium; species Pictodentalium vernedei. Next base: position 427,333,282 of record CM062292.1, read on the forward strand.
AAGGCCGGTATTATTCCATTTACCATATGGCCAGTTTTTGGGCTGCTGAGGTTCAAAGGGCTAAATCGCAAAATATTTTCAATTCAGGAACTTTTCTTCCCACAGAATATATATTTCATGACATTCATTGTTTAAAACAATAAAAATTCATTCCAGAACATGTATTGGTACCATTGTTTAGTAATTATGTCAGATAAATGGTCAACCCTTTATGCAATTACTCAGAGAATCTGCCAGCTGTTATACAAATTTTGTTTTACTCTAATATCTTACTTAATCCTATGGTTATGGTTGCATAGTATATATTATGGGTCCAGTTTTGCATGCCAATCATTGGTCACTTGACATAATTTTGATTTTTTAAGAATTAAATGAGAATGATGTAGCAAGAGGAGCATTTGCTTTCCTATAGAGGTCCCCATTTCTTAAAATACAGTGGAACTGTTGATTGAACACCCATTTGGCCAGTGAAAAATATTCAACTGACAGGAATATTTAATCCTCAAGGATCGTATCATTTTCCTGTATTCCGCAGATAAACTGAGTATTTATCCTATTATATCTTGTTTGACAGAACTCATGGAGCTCTGTCAAACAAGAAAAATTAGATTGAATGACTATTGTACGTACTGAGGCATATGTTTGTAAACCTTCAGCATATCACAAGTTCTTTTATTCAGTTATCAAGAGGTAACTCTATAACCTACACGCAATTAACCCTTCACCCAACGAATCGCCATTGAATAGGCAGATTCAGCAGCTGAAAAAATATTATTTTTTGAAAAATTTCAACAAAACCATATCATGTAACCCCTCTTTGTAATGAGCTCGTTGAGTTCGTTCCAATGAGGGGTCACATGATATGGTTTTGTTGAAATTTTTTGAAAAAATTTAAAAAATGATATTTAAAATAATAAATTTTGATATCGTCTGCATTGGGTAAAGGGTTAACTGATCAAATTTGTTTTAATGGTATGGTAAATTGTTTTGTGTTTGGAAGTTATTTCAATTAACAAGGTTATTTAATTAAAAGTTATACAATTAGGCCAAATAAAAAAAATGAATTGATTCTCAGGCAATTTTTTTTTCAACTCAGTGAGGGAGGGAGGATTTTATTTTTATTTTTTTTTTTTTGCTCGTGTAAAGGGTTGAGTACACTCAGTAAATCTTTTTGCTGTCTTTCCACTTGAAAAAGAGAAAAGGTTGTATTTTAGTGTAATTATAGTATACCTTTTATAACTAACTGCTGTAACAACAGCTGAAAGGATTTGTATTTTATTGTTCTTTTTAATGGTATAGATCTGTCTAACTTCATGATCCATTAGAATAGGCCCCAGTAACCAATGCTTGGGGTAGGAGTCCTTTAAAATGGGAAACGTGGCTCTAAATGTTTGGTTAAACTTGAGTTTATATCGGTGTTGCGGCCATTATCAGCCATTGTGCAGAAATATATGACCTTAAACACCAGCATATAAATAAATAATTAAATCATGATCCAGTATATCAGAATTTGCCTTGTTACAGTTTATGGGAGAGTGCCTCTGGGCACTCTCCCATAAACTGCAACAAGAAAAACCAAGTTACCGCAAACACAGCTAAATAATTATATGTCGAGAAATGTGAAAAATGACCATTCCAAGTTTTCACAAATTCTTAAAAAAACATGACATAATAAAAATGTCTAATGAGGAGGTTCAAATCCAACGAGGGAGGGCCTGAGAATCAAAAGATTATTTTTTTTTAGCCTTAGGGAGTTCCACTGTATTCCCATGATAATAAGTATATCTACGATTGGTGTTGCTTCAAGTTCAGTATAAATGTAGGTTTCTCTCAAAATAAATTATTAGTAGGAACAGAACTGCAAGCCAGCACAACCTGAACTTACTTTCTCTACTTAGTCCGTTTTTTTAGAATATCTACCACCTGATAACAAATAAGTAAAAAACTTCAATCAATACCAAACACACTCTATTGGATATAATAAAAAAAATCAAAGAAATAGAGGGGCTCCAATAATATGAACTTTGTTCACTAAAAACGATCTGTGCCAAGGTTCAACCAGACTCGGATCAATTTGAGTGACAGAGGTTCAGAACTTCACATCAAATCTTTGAATTTGATTCTTCTTGTCACATGATTTAACCCTTTACCTAACGAATCGCCCACATCCGACCACATAATATGCAAATTCAGCAGTGGAAAAAATATTATTTTTCAAAAAATTTCAACAAAACCATATCATGTGACCCCTCGTTGAAACGAGATCATGATATGATTTTGTTGAAATTTTTTTGAAAAATTTAAAAAAATGATATTTAAAATAATAAATGTTGATATCGTCTGCGTTGGGTAAAGGGTTAACCCTTTACCTAACATAACCACAAAAACCAAGCAGTGCAATTCACAAAAAATGTCAACAAATTTGATTATTTGTTTTCAATTTTTGCCTCGAAAAAATAGTTTTTAATGTCTCAATGAAACACGCCCAATAAGGGGGTCATAAACTATCTTTTTGCAGCAAAAAATTATTATTTTTTTATTGGTGTTGAAGGTCATATACTTATGCACAATGGCTGATCATGACTGTGACAGTTTTACGGGTGGAGGAAGCCAGAGTACCCGGAGAGAACCACAGAGCAACGACGAGCAGCTGCCAGCTCCCCAACATCGTAACTCTGCACTGCAGCACAGGCAGGGTTAGATTGGTTGAAAACATGCGCACCATCGACGTGCAGTACGCCTTAGTACATGGCGTCATCGTGCCCCCATGTGGACAATCGGGGTTAAGTGCCTTGCCCAAGGACACAATGCGGGAGTCCGAATTGATCGCTCAGACGGTCACCCATCCACTGATTAACTGGGCTCAATGTTGTTTAACTTCGGTGATCTGACGAGAACTGGTTACCGCAATGCCACCACGGCCCCGCAGCAAAAAATGAAATACTTTTAGTTATTCAGGAAATGCTTTTGCAAATATATGTCCTCAAGTTGTTGTGTTAGGTTAACAGTTAATGAAAAAAATAACTACAAAATAAGAGAAGATTAACCCTTTACCCAACACACAGTATATCAAAATTTATTATTTAAAATATTATTTATTTTTATTTTTTACAAAATTGCAACAGAACCAAATCATGTGACTCCTCACTGGAACGAGCTCAACAAGCTTGATCCAATGAGGGGTCAATATTAAAAAAAATGTTTCAACTGCTCAATTTGTAAATTACGCATGTGAATGCAACTCATTTGTTAGGTAAAGGATTAACCCTTTACCCAACGTAACGGCCAAAACCGGCCAGCGCTATTCACAAAAATTGCCAATTAATTTTCAATTTTTAAAATTTTTTGTCTCTCGAAAACTTAGGTTATGACCCCTCTTTGGAACGTGCTCGTTCATCTCGTTCCAATGAGGGGTCATAACCTGCGTTTTTGAGACAAAAAATTTTAAAAATTAGTCAATCAAGAATTTTGTTTGCAAGTGTCGTCTGCTTTTCATGTTAGGTAAAGGATAAAATCAAAGGTACTTCTGAAATCAATTCACTTAAAATGTGACAATGTCACATTAAATTCAGGCGTCACATGTTTATTGGATTTGCTGCAGACAATATTCCATGAGCTATTTGTGATTATGTGATGTTTGCAGTAAATATGAAATTTGGGTCTGTCTCAGATGTTGGTGTTATACCCTTTGAGTGATCTCTTTCCAACCCAGTATCACAGCTTGATGAATTTTAACTCCAATAAGATGGTACCTCTAACAGAATACAAAAGCACATGTAAGGCCACACAAAGTAGATCTTCTGTTTCTCAGGCCATTATTTGAAAAATTGCATGTGGGCGAGCATTTTTTTATTTTATTTCTTATATCTGTAATTATTTCTTTGCCATCAAAAGTTTATGTTCTTGGTTTATGGTTTAGGCCTCATAATCAACAGAATAGCATGGGTGATGGCATATTTTGTCCCTTGAGAGCAAGAAGGCTTGCAAAGCCTTCTTGCACTCAAGGGACACATTTATAAATTTTTTTAACTTGGGTAAAATATCAGACATAAACCATTTAATTGTTTTTTTTTAAGTTTACATTGGTTATAAAAAGAGAGCATGCGGCAGCCAAAAGAACCATGCGGGAGGGCCTGAGAAACAGATTTTTAATTTTTTTAGGCCTAATGAAGTATTTTATCATATGACTTCTTCATGTTCTCAGCTTCTGACTATTTCATATTTTCAATAAATATAAATTAGCGCTTCATAACACCTTTAGTTGATTTGATTGGTCAATTTCAAAAGAACACTTTTTGATTGGTTATCACCAAAAAGATCTGTGTCAAATTAATGAACATGTAAATAGAACTATTTCACAACATAAACAAAGCCACGATGCCTGATTTTATTTGTTATAAACATTTACTAAAATCCCAACGATAAGAAATGGATAAATACTTGAAAATTATTATTTATAATGCCGAATTGTGGAACTAGATCTTGTCATGGTTATGATGTATGACTGAGTGTAGCTGTGACACATCACAGTCAAATGCATGACGTTCAAGGTGAAATTCCATTCTTTAACCCTTCTAAAATATGTATTTTTGGTAACCTTGGTTTCATATGATAAACAGAATATAAAATTTATGCCAGAGGCTCGACAAAAAATGAAAATTCCTCAACTCGTTTCATAAATATAGCAAGACCAAAACACTGATCCCATATATCCTCTATTTATCACACAAGGACTGATAAAATTCAAGATTATTCTAGGCCCTACAATTGCTAAATTCAATGATTTCCAAGGTTTGACTATATAATTTATATGCCATAGTTTGTGAATGTGAAGTCCTATCTAGGACCCTCTAGTCATTATCTCCTCCTGTCATTTGGAGGAAAATGGGAGGAAGGGGTAATAACCGGAGGGTCCTAGTTAGATGTCACCTTCACAAACTACAGCATCTGACCCATTTTTTAGGATTTCAAGGCATTGGATGGCCCCTCGTCAAATTCAAGGTTGTTCCTTAATCCAAGGCTCCAAGGGTACCCTGTCACAGTAACGTGGAACCCTGTTAATTGAACACCCATTTTGCTAGCAAAATATATTCAGTTAACAGGAGCAATCAATCAACAGGAATTGGATCATTTTCCACTAATCTAGTGATAAACTCAGTATTTATTGTATTATATCTTGTTTGACAGAGCTCATAGAGCTCTGTCAAACAAGATATAATAAAATAAATGCCTGTATTGGATGTAGTGAGGCCAAAAAGGTTGATAAATAAGATATAATAGATTATATGGATATATTGGATGTCAGAGGCCTTTAAATTTACATGATGAAATCAGTGGCTGTCAGAATAAATATTTTATAGATCACCTGTTTTTTTATTCAGCTAACCTAAGTTAAATCTTTCACATATATGCAATTAGACCACATCTGTATTAAAGGGATGGTAAATGAAGTGGTGTATAGAAGTCAAATGCAATTAACAGAGTTATTCAATTAAGAAATATCAAATTATGTGACCTCAACTGTACTATCACTATCCAACTTAGCCATAACAAAGCTTCCAGCAACGAGGCAGCTGAATGGTTCTGTGCTGAAAGTTGCTTGCAGGGTTCTATCGAAATGGAAGTGTATTCGGAATGCAGGGTTCTATCGAAATGGAAGTGTGTTCGGAATGATTGGTGAGTCAATTCTTACTGTCACAATTAATCTACATCACTCTTAATTTTCTATTTGGAAGAAAACAGAAGTTAATAATATTTACTACGCCTCAAATTTACATTGACCAATCACAAAGCATCATAACACATGACAAGAAGTGTGCAATGTTACAAATGCTGCAGTATTTTACACTAGTGAGTTAATAGCAATTTTGAAAATTTTATCTCGCTCTCTCACCTCGAAGAGAGAATCATTGCGAATCAAGTGCACCATCGATGTTCAGAATGCCTAAGTACACAAGCACAAGCTGTGTTTGCTGCAATTTGAAACCAAGTGCACCATTAATGTGCAGAATGCCTAAGTACACAGGCACAAGCTGTGTTAACAGCAGATTGAAACCAAGTGCACCATTGATGTGCAGAATGCTTAAGTACACAGGCACAAGCTGTGTAAGCAGCAGTTTGAAACCAAGTGCACCATTAATGTGCAGAATACTGAAGTACACAGCCACAAGCTGTGTTAACAGCAGTTTAAAACCAAGTGCACCATTGATGTGCAGAATGCCTAAGTACACAAGCACAAGCGGTATAAGCAGGAGTTTGAAACCAAGAGCACCATTAATGTGCAGAATGCCTAAAGTACACAGCACCACTATGCCACAAGGACACAACACAGAGGGTTAAGGTCAGGATCCAACTGTAGATTTAACCCTTTGAACCCTGGTGGTATCTTCCATGTCAGTTCAATGCCGGGTTCTTGAAGAGTCCATATTCATTTTGGGGGGTAGAACAATTAATATTTTCCAACATGCAGCCTTGGGGCTGCACATTGAAAATATTGATCGGTCTTCCCCACACATTCACTTACCAATCACCCAACTTAATGAAATTATGACGTATCATGTTCGTGGGCCAGTGAAGTGGCCCCTCGGGTTCAAAGGGTTAAAGTCCAATGCTCTAACCAATGAGCCATTGCACTCCCAACAGCAAGTGTATTTAGAATGTAACTTGTAGGTTTACCCCTCAATGACTGCATATTAGGGCACCTGTTTTGACACAGTAAAGTTAGGCCTTCAACTGGCTGAGTGCTGGAAACCACTAACAAGGCTCTTCTGAAAAGTGCTGAGAGCCACTTTAGTGGCTTTACACTTTTTGCATTAACTTGCAATTTCCTCAGCTGCAGACGAAAAAATGGGTATATACAATTGTTTTCATACAATTTATTGGAGAGTGCCAATAAGCACTCTTCAATAAATTGTAACAAAACAATTATTTGGAACAAAATCATACTAAACTAAGGCTTCCCTTCCTAATAGCATGGTATGTTTGAAAAAAATACTCATGTTTCAAATCACCTTTGAAAAATAGCTTAGCCCTCTACCAGTTAAAGGCTACACAACTTACAAATCTTTTCCAAACACTCTAACTTTAAAATGTAATCCTCAGATTTTGACTGAATCAAGAATAAAATAATATCCGAGTTTTTTTTCATATACTAGGTTAACATTTTAAAAACATCACCACCTCAACTTACCTAAATGTTTTCGCCTGTCCTCTTGTGCTACAGTATGTGCTTTTTCACAGAGGTCAGTTACAGCAGCAGCAAACCCAACATCACCTCTCCTCATACCAAGAGGCGAGGCTGCCCTTCGAGAGGGTAGGGGAGATGAGCCAGGAGAAACTGGGGCATATGTGTTGACTGGAGATGCAGGCACAGATGGTGGTTTGAATCCCAGGTGATTGGAAGCATCTGATGGTGTTTTCTGTACAGATTTTTGAGAAGCATGTTCTGGTCTGAGTCCCTTGGAAAAATCCTGTTTTTCAAGCGGCTGGAAAACAATATAAAAAATGCATTTAGTGCACAAATATTATTGTTAGTATTATGAAAAACCGAACATATGTTCAAAAAATTATTCATACTAATTTTTTTCATTAAGATTTCACAAAAGTTTTGTTGTGAGTTCATTCATAAATACAATAATATTGGTTCAATGTTACTTTAGCATCTGCGATTACATCATAACACAAATGAAAGTAAATAAAGTTAGCAATTTGTTTGAACGAATCAGATTCTACCAAAATCATGTGAACAGATGGAATCTACAACAGAAGAGCACAATACCACTCGCTGAGTTTTCCTGTGATTTCATAATTGTTTCAGAGCCCTTTTCAATGACAAAATCATAAAAGAGAATTATTTCAGAGCCCTTATCAATGACAAAATCCTAAAAGAGAATTCTTGAGAAATTTTTTTCTACCCCCACTGCATGTTTAACATACGTGTGTCCGGGGTGAGATAGCAGGGTGAGACAGATGTATCCCACCCCACCCACGTGACGTTATACATTTATAAAGTTATTATGACGTTATGCATATCGTATCAGTTTCTTGCTACCAACTAATTCATATTGATGTCATCGGAATGCAGTGTGATCACAGTTCGATGCTCCAAAACTCTTCAACCCTCAAGCTGCCACCGTTCCTATTTCGTGGTATATACCTTTGGTATATACATAACTTGCACATGCTCTTTCCGATGGTGTCATCAGTTTCTCAAAACAACGAATACAAAATGAGTTGATTGAATCAGCACGTGACTCCCGATTACCTCTGGCTAGCGTAATCGCTGCATGGTGGGGGGAGAAAAATCATCCTCGGTGAGTCTGAAGGTGGGAATGGGGAAATCTCACCCTCGGGGGCAAGATATTTGAACCAGACCCTCGGCAAGCCTCGGGTCTGGTTCAAATATCTTGCCCCTGGGGTGAGATTTCCCCATCCCACCTCCAGACTCATCGGGGATCATAATAATCTCAAATAGTATCTACACCCAACGCTCTCAGAAAGCGTCCAAAGGATTGGTATTAGACACAACTTGCAAGTACATTTTAGCCAAGTAATTACCTAAATTCCAAGATTCAATCACTTTTAACTCTTAACCTGCTGAGTATTTTCAAGATATTTTTCATCAAATCTAGTCACGGCTGCTATGAAGCAGCCATGACTAGATTTGTTGAAAAATTAATCTTAGTATAACACAAGAAATCATTGGTGAAAAAAGCCATTCCATTTCTAGGGGAAAAATGTGATTAAATGAGTCCAAATTATGTTGACTTCAATGACAAGAGAAACCCTGTGCTGGGCAGGAATATCTGTCAGCAGCACTTAAAGAGTTAAGTACTTGCAGGAAACTGTATAAACACTGTCAGTTTGGCACATAACAGCACATCAACAGAAGTGCTGCATTATTCGGTGCCTCTTAAAACAGTTAAAACTGCTTTGTTGACGTATTTGTTTTCTTATTACTAATCCCATATTTTCCTTCAAAATGGGCAAAAATGCAAACAACAGTGTTTTCAGGCCTGCTCAAGTTAGAGATAATGTTGACCTGAAAAGTGTTATCCTAATATGTTTATCTGTGTTCATGCAAAGAATGAGATGTTTATTTATATATTGATGTTTAATGACACTTTTGACAGCCAGGGTCACCTTGTGTCGGACAGTTTTATGGGTGGAGGAAGCATGCGTCGCCGTGCCCCCATGTGGGCAATCGAGATTAAGTGCCTTGCCCAAGGACACAACGCACTTATCCCTGGTGTAACAACACTTTTGACAGCAAAGATCACCTCATGTCAGACAGTTTTATGGGTGAAGTAAGCCGGAGTACTCATAGAGAACCACTGAGCAATGCAGGGTTAGCAATGGTTGAAGACAGGTGCATTAGCAACGTGCATTACTCCTCAGTACACAGTGCCACCATGTCCCCATGTGGGCAATTGGGATTAAGTGCCTTGCCCAAGGACACAATGCAGTTAGCCCCATGGACCTCTGGCTCGATCTGTGGACCGCTCGGTTTGAAGTTCAATACAGTAACCACGGAGACACCGCACTCCCTGACTACTACATGTATTTACCCATAAATGGTATTTCCGGAGTTTTTTTAACCATAATCTCGACTGACAAATATTCCAACTACATCATTGAGGCATGTCTTGACGATGTAGTTGGAATATTTTATCAGTCAGGACTTCAGTCACAACGTCAAAATACTGCAATTTCAATTTTTCCCGCAAATGTAACTTGTAATTTAACAAATTCTATCTTGTTTCACAGACCTCGATTGGTTAAATTCCCAGTTGCATTTTGTGAAAATCTGACCTTGAAATTTTGATATTCAGACATCACTGTGCAGGAGGTTAAGAAATGAATAATAGGATGCTGGGAGTAAGCCTTCATGCTATATGTTTAGATCTAATAATAAATACAAAAACAATTTGGAATCCTATTTTCCTTTGAAAACAACAAATAAAGGTATGAAACAATCGTACAGGCTTGAATACTGAAAGCAGTAAGTCTTAAGTTACAACTTTATGTACTTTCGGAGTTTACCACAGCACAGGTATTAGATACCTTCAATTTTTATACCTCAATTTTTTCACCACTACATAACTTAAAATAAAACTAGAGGGCTGCCACATCCACGGGGCAGCTGATCCCCCCGAAAAAAGTGTGGTCATCATAAGATTTTCTAAGTTGAAAAGGGGCATAACTCTGGTAAAATTAATCAGGACAAACCCATTTTCGAACTTGACCCGTATTTTGATATGTTTGCACCACATAAAAAAAAGATAAGGACATTTGACTTTGATACTTAACTGCAGCATCTGCAAACAGGAATTTACAAGTGGAAAGGTTCAAAATCAACAAAACTGCAACTGTTGGTTCGACAAAGATGTAGTACAGTTGAGCCCACTTAATTGGATATCTCTTAATTGTATATCCCTGTTAATTGAATATAATTTTCAAACACAAAACCATTTACCATATCTTCAGTACAAATTTGATCTGTTAATTGCATATGGGTTGTAGAGTAAACTCCTGTTAATTGTATATAAATTTTTGTAATATGTCGAAAAAATGACTGTGACACGCACCAAATTCCCCTTATTTATCAACCTTTGTGGCCTCACTACATCCAATACAGGCATTTATTCTATTATATCTTGTTTGACAGAGCTCTATGAGCTCTGTCAAACAAGATATAATAGAATAAATGCTTAGTTTACCTCCAGAACACAGAAACTCACCAAATCCCTGTTAATTGTATACTCCTGTTAATTGAATAATTTTCACTGGCAAAATGGATATTCAATTAAGAGGATTCTACTGTATAATAAATGAACAATGTTTCTGTCAACACTTACCTTCTCAACTGACATAATTTTAATATAAAAGTCTTAAATTGTCTAATCACAAAATACTTCGAAAAATAATATAGTAAAGTGATATCCTTGATGAAAAAAGACCTGTTATATAATACAAAACAGTTACTATACAAAATATATCTCTGGTAGAGATTTCAACCCATTTCAAGCTGTGAAAGACAGCAAAATGGTGATTTATTCCCATCGAAATACAATATACTTGAATTTTTTTTCCAATCAAATGCCTGGCCATCAGTAATTGTAGTTTTGTTATTGGGCCCTCCAAAGATATACTGCTCTAGAGAGTAGGATATGGGTGGATTACATCTTAATGGCATTTCTGCCCATATAAATATCAAAACTAATGTGCTATCTCGGCATAGCGATTCTTTATTTTGGCAGAAATTCTTTGAAAATGGAAATAGCATGCTATTCGATTCATATGTGGATGCAATACTCAACCTTTGAGTTGGGATGGTTCCGAAAGCCTGTAGTTCGTTTGCATATTTTACAATTGGCGTTACCCATACGCCACCTAAACGATCGTTCGAGTGTTATTTCCAGGCCTGTTCAAGACCTTTTCCAGACCAATACATATTTACACACGTCTTCAAGAATTTCAAAACAGCATAACAACCCAACACCCACTAGGTTCTGAGTACCGAATGATCTTGTCCTAATTGTATTCTAAGATAATTTTTTTTTTATTTATTGTTATTTATGGTCCTTTTCAGCATGTTTGGTTATATCATGACAGTAGCTTAAGCAGCTTTGGCTATATCATGACTACAGCCAATGTATAAAGTGAAAAGCCAATCATTTATACTCATGCTGCCTACTTTAGAGACTCTCACCCCAGGTGTTGATAATACATCCTATTATTAATGCCCCTGTTGTTAATCCTTAGGTCCCCAGATTAATTTTACGTTAACCCTTTACCCAACGTAACGGCCAAAACCGGCCAGCATTATTCTAAAAAATTGCCAATTAATTTTCATTATTTTTTCATTTTTTGCCTCAAAAACATGGGTTATGACCCCTCATGGAGCTCGTTCCAATGAGGGGTCATAACCTATGTTTTTGAGACAAAAAATGAAAAAAATTAGTTAATCAATAATTCTGTTTGCAAGTGTCGTCTGCATTTCATGTTAGGTAAAGGGTTAATAACTACCGTATATAGATGTACGCAGCTGCAGACAACCTGACGAGGGTTTCTACATCATTGTTGCCTGCTTGTACAATGATGTAAAAACACTGTTGAGATAAATGCATCCTACCAGTCGAGTTCTCAGGAAGAATACACTTGGGACTACTTTTTCAGAGCAATATAAAAAGGGATATCTGTAGCTGTATGGGGGACTTGAGGCTTAAGAAGATAAACAGACCTGTTCAAAACATTTCTCAGAAGTATTTTAAAGATAAAGTACAAAGATATATTCTGTAGAAAACAAAATGTTACATGAACAGTATGACAAACAATAGAAATGCAGGTTCTACTTAGCTAGCTTCCTTAAAATGTATTTACTTTTATAAATTGTAGAAAACATGCGTTTCTGATCTGACTATCATAGTTGGTAACGCAACATCTATCTGAGTATTTACAAGATCACAAACATGGGAACTACTGTAAAACACAATAGACCATAGACTGATCATTATCACAAGTAAGTTAACCCTTTACCTAACGAATCGCCCGCATCCGCCCGCGTAATATGCAAATTGAGCAATTGAAAAAATTAATTTTCTCAAAATATTTCAACAAAACCATATCCTGTGACCCCTCATTGGAACGAGCTCATTGAGCTCGTTCCAATGAGGGGTCACATGATATGTTTTTTTGGACATTTTTTTAAAAATTAAAAAAAGTGATATTTAAAATAATAAATTTTGATATCGTCTGCATTGGGTAAAGGGTTAACGAGACAGATATCCTCAGATATTGCATTAACCTTTTACCAAACACATCAACCAGAATTCAAATTTAGAAGATAAAAAAAAATACATTTTTCAAAATGTTTGAACAAAACCATATCATGTGACCCCTCACTGGAATGAGCTAATCAAGCTCGCTCCAATGAGGGGGCACATGATATGGTTTTGCTGAAATTTTTTGAAAAAACAATAATTAAAATAATAAATTTTGATATCCTGTCCATTGGGTAAAAGATTAATGGAGGACATCCAAGTCATCCATTTTATAAAACATGAAACCAGTTCAGTAAATAAGTCTAGACTAAGCCTTTGGTCTTTGACTTAGTCCAGGCCCAATTTAAAGAATAAGTTTTGTAGAGTTCAGTACAAACTAGGGAGGAGTTGAAGATTCTATTCATCACTTGATCCACAAACCCGATAAAAGATGACTATTTATTTTATTGGGGTTCAACAACACTTTTGACAACTAGGGCCACCTCATGTTGTACAGCTTTATGGTTGGAGGAAGCCAGAGTACCTGGAGAGAACCACCATGCAGTGCTGAGCAAATGTCAAGACTCTCCAACATACTGATTTGGCACAAGCAGTGTTTGCATTAGATGAAGACAAGTGTACCATTGAAGTGCAGTATGCCTTAGTACACAGTGCCATTGTGCCCCATTGTGGGCAATTTGGATTAAGTGCCTTGCCCAAGGACACTATGCAGTTACTTCTGGTCGGTATCAAGCCATCGACCTTTTGGTATAATACTACCCTATTTGGAGGTCTTTCATCTCCAGGCATTGATTATCAGGACCTGTTTTACCAGTAATATAGTACTTGTTCATACTATCATAAATAAGCATGGTTCCTATTTCCCAGGGTTCCAATGGAGAACTCTTCAGGAATGCTACTCAATGATCATACTATTCCGTTTTTGAAGTATGAGTTAAAGCGCCAGAAAAAAAGTCAGACCATGTAATAAAAACGGTTATTACCAACACCCAGAAAGTTTTATTTTACAGTAAGTTGATGATGAAATTAACTGTCCCAGTAGATGAAACCAGGTCAAGGCTCTTATTTATGATAACCACTCTAATATCTTCTGGGATTCAGGCATGTAGTTTTCAAGTGGACAATTGTCCCCCTACCTCCCCCCACCACGACCAGTCTGAGCAGAAAATAAGGTAAATGACCTCCTAAAATAAAGCCTTGATACACTAACAGATTCAGAAATCCATGTACTCTATAAATCTAATAGAAACACACCTTGCCCTTTTTAACGGTCAAAGACATAGGCAATTTTCGAGACTTTCTACTAAATAACAGCCGTGGAGTCTAGCTGCTTAACCCTTTACCTAACGTAACGCCAAAAACCGGCCAGTGCTATTCTCAAAAATCGCCAATTAATTTTCATTATTTTTTGTCTCAAAAACAAAGGTTATGACCCCTTGTTGGAACGAGCTCGTCGAGCTCGTTCCAACGAGGGGTCATAACCTATGTTTTTGAGACAAAAAATTAAAAAAATTAGTTATTCAAGAATTATTTTTGCAAGTGTCGTCTGCTTTTCAGGTTAGGTAAAGGGTTAACAGAGGTTTCTAGCCAAGACTTGAGTAGAAATGTCCAGAAACCACTGCCAATATAATGGCAGTATTGTCTGCCAAATGTCTTGATCGAGTGTGCTTTGGGACTACAAAGTTTGTCAACCAATAGGCTGTTAATCGCCCTTCTGTGCTTTCAAACTACAGGCCTAAGAGGATTACACAAAACCAATGTTAGATCTGGCTGACCAATCAAACTTTCCACAACAGAATGACCTATGTATGATGACAACATGAACACTATATAATGCTAGACACTGATAGCACTCAAGAGGTACAAACATTCCACGGCACAGAATATATTTTCCAGACTTAGAAGGCAACTCCTCACAGAAGTGTGGCTCGATTGTTTCATATTCAGTGTCTGATTCCAAATGTTGTGATGCAACAGACGTGATAAGGGTAGAAGAAAAGTTGGAAAGAATTCAGAAAAAGAATACAGATAACATTTCAGTGTGATGATAATATTTCTGATGTAAATTCTGGTTACCTAAAAAGTAGTTTGAAAATTCTAGTCAGTCTTGTTTTGTGAAGAGGAAGTTTCATATATTTTCTATGAAGATTTATAATTATAAAAATGACACACCCACTGTGTCGAAACTCCATGAAATAAAATATGAATAGTCTGATTTTGAATGACTCATCAGAATTAACTCTTCATCTCATGTAATCAGAGGACAACGCTTGGTTTAAAATTTTCCTGAATAAGTAAATAGCAGTTTTTTTCCGCTCCAAAAATAGCTTATGACCTCTCACTGGAATGTGCATAACAAGCTCTTTAAAATGATGCGTTAAAGCCCCACAAAGTAGATCTTTTGTTTCTCAGGCCATTTTTTTGTAAAATTGCATGTGAGCAGGTATTTTTTTATTTTATATTTGAAATTATTTCTTTGCCATCAAAAGTTCATGTTCTTGGTTTGTTTTTTAGGCCCCATAATCTACAAAATAGCATGGGTGGTGGTGTATTTCATCTCTTATGTGCAAGAAGACTTTGCAATGTTAAATCACTGCAAAGCCTTTTTACACTTGAGGGACAGATTTATCAATTTTATTTACTTGGGTAAGATATCAAACCATTTAATTTTTATGTTTTCAAGTTTGTATTGTCATAAAAAGAGAGCCTACAGTAGCCAATAGACTGCAAGAGGACCTGAAAAACAGATTTTAAACTTTGTTAGGCCTATAAGCTATGATTTGGAGGCAAATAAAAAATATATTGAAATTTGAATGGTGATTTTCTTTTAATAGTCCTGTCATTACATTACTGAAGGATCAAGATGTGAAATGAAGAAAAAAATTATTTCCAAAGAATAAAATAACCAGTATTACATTGCATTTCATGATGCAAATTGCGAGTTTAATAAAACAATTTTCCTTTAGAATTGTGAACCATGACTTTTTATTTGCACTTATTTATGTATTTATTAAGGTTTAATGACACTTTAACAGCCAAGGTCATATCGTGTCGGTGAAAGTTTTATTGGTGGAGGAAGCCGGAGTACCCAGAGAGAACCACTGGGCAACAACAAGCAGCTGCCAGCTCCCTAACATGGTAACTCTGCACTGCAGCACAGGCAGGGTTAGATTGGTTGAAGACATGCGCATCATCGACATGCAGTATGCCTTACTACAAGGTGTCATCGTGCCCCCATGTGGACAATCAAGGTTAAGTGCCTTGCCCATGGACACAACGTGGGATTCGGAATCGATCGCTCAGATGGTCACCCATCCAAGGACTAACCAGGCTCGCATTTTGCATTGATTATGTTTGAAACACTGACCTCTACACAGTTGGATTGCTTGAATGTCAACGAAAAATGTCGCAACTCAATCCGCCCCTTCAAGATGGTGATAAGTCAATCAACACAGTAACTCCTCCCATCAATGACATTTGATGACGTTGAAGCACTTATTATTTGTTTATTTATTGATGTTTAAGGTTACATATTTATGCACAATGGCTAATCATGACCATGACAGTTTTACAGGTGGAGGAAGCTGGAGTACCCGGAGAGAACCACCGAGCAACGGCGAGCAAATGTCAGCTCCTCAACATACTAACTCCACACAAGCAGGGTTAGCATTGGTTGAAGACAAGTGCACCATCGACGTGCAGTATTCCTTAGTACACAACACCACCGTACCCCCACGGAGGCAATGGAGATGAAGTGTCTTGCCCAAGGACACAACATGGCTGCCGCAGGTGGAATTCGAACTGAGGACCTCTCGGCTTGCAGCCTGCATCTCTACCTACTGAGCCACCGTGCTCCCTTGAAGCACTTAGGCACAGTGTAACAGCTTTCATATCATCAAACATCAAATGAAACATACAGTGGAATCCTGTTAATTGAAAAGCCACTTTGCCAGTGATAATTATTCAATTAACAGGAGTATTCAATTAACAGGGATTGTGTCACTTTCCTGTATCCTAGAAATAAACTTAGCATTTATTCTATTATATCTTGTTTGAGAGAGCTCCATGGGCTCTGCCAAACAAGATATAATAGATTAGATGCTTGTATTGGATGTACAGAGCCCAAATAGGTCAATGAACAAAGGAAAACTGGCTAGAGTCAGGGTAATTTCTCGACAGGTTGCAAGATTTTTCATTCAATTTACAGGAGTTTACTCTATAACCTATATTCAATTAACAGGTCAAATTTGTACTGGAGGTAGGGTAAATGGTTTTGTGTTGGGAAATTATCTTCAATTAAAAGGGTTATTCACTTAATACATATCCAGTTAAGGGGTTCCACTGTATTAGGTTTTATCAATAACTAATATCTGTTGCAAATATTCAATTTGTAAAAACAGTTGGGAATGTGTTTTTTTGGTGAGAATTGTCTATTTATACATCCCTCCCACCCCCAACATGACAGCAATTGAGATAATTTTCTTTTTGTGATCAATGAACATTCCAGCAATCCAGTTACATGGAGATCAATGGTAAGGCCACACAAAGTAGATCTTCTGTTTCTCAGGCCATTATTTGCCAAATTCCATGCAGGCGAGCGTTTTTTTTTATTTTATTTTTTATTTCTGTAATTATTTCTTTGACATCAAAAGTTGATGTTCTTGGTTTATGTTTTAGGCCTCATAATCTATGGAATGGCATGGGTGTTGGTGTATTTCGGCCCTTGAAAGCAAGAAGGCTTTGTAATACTAAAGCACTGAAAGCCTTCTTGCACTAAAGGGGCAAATTTATCAATTTTTTTAACTTGGGTAAAATATCAAACATAAACCATTTAATTTTTATTTTTTTAAAGTTTTCATTGGTTATAAAAAAAGAGTATGCGGCAGTCAAAAGGGCCATGCGGGAGGGCCCAAGAAACAGATTTTTAACTTTTTTTGCGCGTATATACCATATTATATACCATATTACATTGTTAATAATCTGTGTAACAGATATTTCTTTTTTTAGGCCTAATTACTTATTTATTTATTGGGGTTTAACAAGCCTTTCACAACTAGGATCACCTCGTGCTGGACAGTTTTACAGGTGGCAGAAGCCGAGTACCCAGAGAGAACCACAGAGCAGCAGTGAGCAACTGTCAGACTCCTCAATGTACTAACTCAGCACATGCAGGGTTAGCATTGGTTGACGAAAAATACACCATCAATGTGCAGTGGCCCCTTATAGCCTTAATACACAGCATCACTGTGGCCCCATGCCAGAGGTAAATAAATCACTTTTAATAATATTACTTTCTAACCCCTTATCTAATGTAACAGCCAAATCTATTTATTTATTGGTGTTTAAGGTCACATATTTCTGCACAATGGCTAATCATGACCTCGACAGTTTTACGGGTGGAGGAAGCAGGAGTACCCGGAGAGAACCGCCGAGCAATGGCGAGCAACTGTCAGCTCCCCAGAGAGAACCACCGAGCAATGGCGAGCAACTGTCAGCTCCCCAACATACTAAGTCCACACAAGCAGGGTTAGCATTGGTTGAAGACAGGTGCACCAGGTGCATTATGCCTTAGTACACAACGTCACTGTGCTCCCACGTGGGCAATGGGGGTGAAGTGTCTTGCCCAAGGACACAATGCGGTTGTCGCAGGTGGGATTTGAACCGAGGACCTTTCGGCTTGCAGCCTGCACCTCTACCAATTGAGCCACCACGCCAAATGAATTCACGAACATAGCCATTTAAATTTTAGTATTTTTTTGAATTCTTGCTTCCAAAAGATAGCTCCCCAAATTGGAATGATCTAAACAAGCTTGTTCCACTGAGAGGTCATAATCTATATTTTGAGGCAAAAATGAGAAAATTTTCATTATTTAACCCTTTACCCAACGTAACCATCAAAAAGGCCAGCACTATTAACAAAAGTCATCATACAATTTTCATTAATTTTTCAATTTTTGTCTCAAAAACATAGCTTATGACCCACCACTGAAACATGCTCATTCCAACAAGGGGTCATAAGCTATGTTTTGATGCAAAAAATGAAAAAAAAATGTTATCCAAGAATTTTTTATGCAAGTGTCGTCTGCCTTTCGTGTTAGGTAAAGGGTTAACTGGTAGAGTGCTAAATTACATTACTTTTCAATGGTCATTTGTAATATGGTTATCGTACTACCAGTAAAAGGAGCCTTAGTTTAGCCAGATACTGCTCGTAAATAAATGTTTTGTAGCAATTTAATGGAGAGTGCCAGTTGGCACTCTCCAAAATATTGTAACAAAAGACTTTTATATTAATATTTTTCTTCCTCTGCTGAGCCGACAACAGATTAGTGCAAACAGTGTAAAGCCACTGTAGTGGCTTTCAGCACTTTTCAGTGGAGCCCTGATAGTGGCTTCTAGCACTCAACCAGTTAATACTTTACCTAACAAATCAGCCACATCCGCCAGCATAATTTGCAAATTGAGCAGTTGAAAAAAATTAATTTTTCAAAATACTTCAACAAAACTATATCATGTGACCCCTTCACTGGAACAAGCTCAATGAGCTCGTTCCAATGAGGGGTCACATGATATGATTTTTTATGGAAATGTTTTTGAAAAATTTAAAAAAAAAGTAATGAAAATAATAAATTTTGATATTCTCTGTTGGGTAAGAATATTTTTTAGCAAGTGTCATTTTGAGTTATGTTGGGTGAAGTGGCACTGATCATAAATGGAAAAGAGGGCTGAGAAATTCATACAATGTCCCAAATTAACCCTTAAGCCCCCATATAGCCCCAAACCACCACTTTTATATTGCATTGAAGCAGGTTCTTCCTTGTGTAATCTTTTTTATTACTCTTGTGTGTAGACTGAATTTTCCCTGGCAGTTGTTCTACATCACTGCTGGCTGCCTGTATAGGCAGCCAGCAGTGATGTAGAACCACTGCCAAGTCATCAATAACTATGTAAGCAGAAAAAGGCCATAAATACTTTAAAATTAATCTGAGGACTTAAGGGTTAAACTTTGTTGTTGTGTGTAATGTAATTTTCACAATTTGAAAAGGTGCCATACAATTGTTCAAAATTACAATATTCAATTTTAAAACTGATGCAGTTTGCTACACGAGATTAATCGCTGAATAAAATTGTCCCCGATTATTTCTCACAAGAAACCCATCTCAACTAGATAGCAGTTGGAAAATAACCTGTTCTGATGTTGCTGAAAATATAAGAAAAATAACAATGTACGAAATCTGATTGCAAAGTTTGCACAAAGAGGAGTCTTTTCCTGAAAAACAAGGATGTTATATGTACACCATCTTACAAAATGTTGTTAGCCTTGATGAAATAGGTTAGAAATTGAAATGATGTCTGATGCTGGCTATAATGAAACAGACAAAGAGAATGAAATGGCTCCGAATGATCATTAAAAAGTCTGGAAAATATAAACAAACACAAACACATTCAGCCATTTTGGTGACAAAAGCCAATTAGCATAAAAAAAACATTGATGTCACCTTTTCCGTATTCAGTTTTGTCATAGAAGCCCCATTGTTATGAGGGAGTTGCCACCAACACTTCTCTCGCTATCTATGGAAGACCTCCTGCTGTCTGACTTTAGATCTATGCTCTATATATACAATAAAGAATGACAATTTTATTACAAGCACTGCAGACAGATACACTGAAGTTCACACTCACCAATGTTTAACCCTTTGAACCCTAGCAGCTGCTTTTCTGGCCAGGAACATGATACGGCATAACGTTATTAAATAGGATGGCTGTTTGGTAAACATGTGAGGTAGACCAATCAATATTTTCAACGTGCAGCCCAAAGGCGGCATGTTGAAAATATTGATTGGTCTATCCCAAATAATGAATATGGACTCTTCTAATTGTTTTTATTGAACTGGCATGGAAGATATCACCAGAGCTCAAAGGGTTAACAAATGAACTGCAACTGTATTATGTTTATGAGCTGATAAATCTGACTGACGATTATGGATCACCTTCAAAACATCAACCATTTTTATGCTGATATTGATTTTAACCCTTTACCCAACGTAACGGCCAAAACCGGCCAGCGCAATTCTCAAAAATCGCCAATAAATTTTCATTATATTTTCATTTTTTGTCTCAAAAACATAGGTTATGACCCCTCGTTGGAACGAGCTCGTCGAGCTTGTCGAGCTCGTTCCAACGAGGGGTCATAACCTATGTTTTTGAGACAAAAAATGAAAAAAATTAGTTATTCAAGAATTTTTTTTGCAAGTGTCGTCTGCTTTTCATGTTAGGTAAAGGATTAAGAAACCAAATTATTTCAAGGCATTGTCAACACTTTGTTGATCGGCCATATCTGCCTAAGCTATAAACAAAATTATCATTTTTCAATCTTTACCCAACAAAAAGGCTTAACCCTTAGGGCCTGGACAACTGTCTTGAATTCACACCCGACCACAACCTGTACACATCCAGTGGCTTATCAGTGAATTCTAGTCAAGTCTTGACTACCTGTTAAGGCAGCCAAGACTTCACTAAAAACCACTGCCTAGGTAAGTTGTTTATTGTTAGCAGGATTTCCTCATGATGGCATGTTGAGGGCACCTATTCTGAGGAATAAAACTCGGAAATAGGCCTTTAAGGGTTAGCAACCTTTCCTCGGAATGAGCTTCTTTACCTAACATAATGGCCAAAACTTGCCAGCATTACTAACAAAATTTTTAGTCTTTTCACCTTGGAAACATAGCTAATGACCTCTCATTGGTATAAGCTTATTGAGCTTATTCCAATGATGGGTCATAAGCTGTTTTCGAGGTAAAAAATGAAAATTCAAGTGTCATCTGCTTTTTTTTAATAAAGAGGTAAGCTCCTCTCAGTTCTGGACAATAGTGAAATAAACTGGTTAACCCTTTACCCAACGTAACGGCCAAAACCGGCCAGCGCTATTCTAAAAAATCGTCAATTAATTTTCAAAATATTTTCATTTTTTGTCTCAAAAACATAGGTTATGACCCCTCGTTGGAACGAGCTTGTTGAGCTCGTTCCAAAGAGGGGTCATAACCTATGTTTTTGAGACAAAAAATGAAAAAAATTAGTTATTCAAGAATTTTTTTTGCAAGTGTCGTCTGCTTTTCATGTTAGGTAAAGGGTTAAAGTTGGTGCTGGCTTCTAGCACTCAACCAGTTAAACTTGTTCTGATGAGAGGCTATCATAAGCTATGGTTTGAACAAAATGTGATACTTCTGACTTACTTGAAAAAACATACTGGTCCAATCATCTATAACTTATGAGAGATCTGTTTGTTGGGGATTAAAGACAGATTCAATGGGTAGAGTCATATCATATTGCACAGTTTTAAGAATAGGTGAAACCCGAATGGAAATGGGAAAAAGCCACTAAGCAATGGTGATCAACATGCTGTTCACCCAAGCACAAGTGCAACCGTTTCCATTTTGTCTTCAGGATTAAGCATCTTGCCCAACCAGACCGCAAATGATGTGAGCCAGGATTGAACCTACAACCTAAAGTCCAATGTACTAATTAATGAACCATTATAACTTATTCATCTTATTGGTGTTTAAGGGCACATATTTCTGCACAATGGCTAATTGTGACCACAACATGGATATAAAGTCAAGTCCAGCCAATCGTATGTACCCATACTGCCCAATTTACAGGACTTCCACCCAAGCCTGAAAATAAGCAGACTGTCATCTGCAAAATGAGGTCCCCAGAGGGTGAATTTGGTGATGCTACCCTGCACAGCAGGGTAGCATCACAAAATTTACCCTCTGTGAACCTCAGTCTGAATCAAGGTCTCAAGCCAAAACAGAAAGATGCACCTAGAGGATAAATTGGCCCACTGTATTGGATTGCATCAGCAAATTCACCCTCTGGGGACCCCATTTTGCAAATGAGAGGTTGCTTATATTCAGGCTTGCTTCCACCCCAGGCATTGATAACCGGGTCCTATTTTACCAGTAAAACAGAGCTTGGTTAGCACATTAAACAAGCACTGCTTCTTTTCCTGGGGTTCCCACAGGGAAACACTACACTATAACAGTTCCTCTATAATCGTAACTTTCAATAGGTAAAAGGTTGTTACAGAGTATATTCTTTACATGTCATCTACAATGTTGAAAACATAGGATGATCACAAAATCATTCAATTTTTTCTATTTAACAACCAGACAAGTCTGGAAATAAGCAATCTGTCATTTGCAGAATGAGGACCCCAGAAGGTGAATTTGCTGATGCTATCCCATACAGTGGGCTAGAATCACCCAATTTATCCTCTGGGTACCTCTTTCTGTTTGTGCCTGAGACATTGATTCAGATTGAGGTTCACAGAGGGTAAATTAGTAATGCTACCCTGCTGTGCAGGGTAGCATCACCAAATTCACCCTCTGGGAACCTTGCTCTGCAGATGACAGTCCACATATTTCTAAACTTGAACCACACAGACCCTGCAATCTGATCTGAGATGAGATTTATATAAAAACAAAAAATACTTTTGTGTACAAGTTAATGAAACAGATTTGACCAAAAATGAAAACAGGCTAAAACAATTAAAGTCGAACATGATATTAGACTCTTAATCCTTCAGATTATAATTACGATGCAATGTTTTTCTACTACATTTACTTTCTTCTTAATTCAAAACAAAACATGAGATTCCTTGTATTTCTTGGGGTAACATATATCCCAACCAATGGAAGAATATTGTGCTGTAAACATAGTGAAATCAACTGGCAGGGAAGTCTTCAATTTTGGCATGCCTGAATTATCAGTCAAGGTCTAGTCCTCCAGAAGATTCTGAAACTGCATTTTCAAGAACACTTATTTGGAAAATAGGTAAATTTCTTCAATAAATAATTTTTTTTTATTTTTGCCTCCATAACATTGCTGAATACCTCTCAATGAAATGAGCTTAACTGGTTGAGTGCTAGAAGCGACTATCAGGGCTTTCAAAAATATGAGGGTACCAGAGCAAAAGCCAATATTTTCCTTGCTTGTGTTTCCTATTCAGTCAAATGCAAATAATATTTTGTTTTTATAAGTTTGTTCTATTACAAATTATTGGAGAGTGCCTGTAGGCACTCTCCAATAATTTGTAATAAAACAAATTTTGAATAACAAGTTTAGACTACCAAAAATAATCTAGCCCTCAATTAGTTAATAAGGAGTCATAAGCTATGAGATGGAGGTAAAAATTGAAAAAATAATAAAATTTGAATGTGATTTTTGTGATGAGCACTGGCCAGATTTGGTAGTTATATTCGATAGAGGATTAAAAAAAGGACAATTCAGAATAAACTAGAAATACAGGACAGCTCAGGCTGGCGTTGGGTATAAAAAAAATTATAATAAAATTTGGAATTTCACTATCTCATCAACATATCATATTTATTTATTGAAGTTTGAAGCCTTTTTACCATCTATTGCTATATTGCATCCAAGACGTGGGTATCACGCAAGCCTGGAAATAAGCAGAATGAGGTCCCCAAAGGATGAATTTGGTGATGCTACACTGCACAGTGCATTACTAAATTTACCCTCTATGAACCTCAATCTGAATCATGGTCTCAGGCACAAACAGAAAGAGGTAACCAGAGGTTAAATTGGGGGATTCTAGCCCACTGTATGGGATAGCATCAGCAAATTCACCCTCTGGAGTCCTCATTCTGCAGATCACAGATTGATTATTTCCAGGCTTGGTATCAAGTGAAGTGGTGCCCTGTTAATTGAATATCCACTTTTCCAGTGAAACTTTTTCAAGTAACAAGAGTATTCAATTAACAGGGATTTGGCCATTTTCCTGCATTCCAGTGATATGGGTATAAACGATTAATAACTAAACTTGACTTTATCTTAGGGCCCTGCTATTACTCGAATTTTGAGTCGAATCTCGAGTCGGAATGCAAAATTGACTCGACTAGTCTCCAATTTGCGGATGTCCTTTTTCTTGAGTCGATTCGGTCTGGATAAACGAGAGAGCTTTCATTGTGAGTTCTTTCTTTAAACAATGCAATAATCCTGTTTGGTCACGGAATAAATAGGAAAATATGTTACAAAACCCTATTTGTATCACTGTTAAATGATACCAACACGATTTACTGACGCCTCATCGCGGCCTTAGTAAAGTTGGCATTATACATAAGTCATAATGGGGTTCATCAACTGAAGATAAGGCTTTGCTCTCAAGGTGAAATGCCCAATGGATGGTAGATAACTCTATTAGTGTAGAATGAAGAGCACTCCAAGCACTCGAGTCAGTATTCTTCCGATTAACGAAAGTATATAGACTCGAGTGCTCAGAGTGCACTTAATCTGTTATTGCTGTTTTTACTGCATGAACAACCTAATATGCCGTGCCTAATTTGGAAAACATGCTAAAACTTGTCAAAATTGTTACTTGGAGGTTCTAACAGGCAAGAAAGATTGGTAGCTTGTACCAAAATATGTTTTCATGGAATAGTTAGCAGATTGAAAGCTGCATTTACGTGATGAAAGAACATTAAATCCCTCTCTGTTGAGAAGAAATTGGGCCGACGGTTTTATAAGAATCGACTCGAAAAATGACTTGACTCCCGAGTTTTAAACTAGAATCAAATTGAGAATCAAACTAAAATATCCGACACGCATTATCTCTACATTATCTCTATGTTGCAGCCATTGTGCAGAAATATGTGACGTCAATTATTTATTTATTTATTAGTGTTTAAGGTCACATATTTCTGTAAAATGGATAATCATGACTGCACATGGATATAAAAAGTAAAGTCCAATAATTTGTTTGTACCCATGTCGCCCATTTTAAAGGACTTCCACCCCAGGCATTGGTGACTTATTTTAGCAGTAAAACTGAGCTTGTTTACCATAGTAAACAAGCACTGTTTCACTTCCCAGGGTTTCCATAAGGAATTAAATACCAAATAAATAAATATGGATCATTAACCTTTTTTCCAAAAAACAGCTTGTTCAAATAGGTTTTGTTTGAAGTAAAGAAAAATTAATTGTTCAGAGACAAAGATGTCTTCAGTTTCTTTAAATTGTTTTATATTCATCTTCAGAAAATGTGTTTGTAAAGAGAGGCTTTCTAAAAAAAAACCCAGTTTTTCATATGCGGTAATACTGCTATGGAGAAATGGAATCAAATCTCTTTGCACACTCATGTGATCATTGTGCTGAAATCAATATCATTGCATTGAGTTTAACTTTTTGAACCCGTAAGACCGGTTTTTCGGTCCAAGTCATAATTTTGTCCCATTTTTGTCTTAGTATAAGAGGTCTATATACGAGGCATTGATAATAAAATAATAACTGCAGTCTGCAGCCAGACGGCCGCAGACTGCAGTCATTTTTTTTATCCTCCCTGTATATTGATATTGGACTGATCCATCTCACTGTAAGTATTCACACAGGTGATGGTGTTCCAAGAAACAAGAGTTCAAAGGGTTAAGAAAAAGATTTTTGCAACCGTCATCACTGAAATGTGTAGGAAACCTCCAGTGTACAACCTCTACAAAATAATTCCTTCTAAAAATGGATAAATAATGGATAAAAGGGGTGAATCCACCACCCAAAACAGGTTCAAAATACACTACAAAATACTGTATCCTAATATCTGATAGATCAAACTCATCCCTCAAAATCTCTTTGCCAGGAACAAAACTTTCATTATATGTTCTATTTTGAATCTTTTCTGGGCTTATGATATCATGGGGTTTCTTGGGACAAAAGATTATTTAACCTTTAAAGGTCTAATTAGGAATTTGGTCACTTGTTACCTCAGCAAAAGAGGTGTCCCAACATGCAGTCTTTAGGCACACTTGCAAGTTACATTCTATGCACCTTGGCAGTTGTTTCTCGCAAAGTCTCCACTGCCAGTATAGACAGCCAAGACTTTCCAAGAAGCACTGCAAAAGCCCAAAGTGTAGACTGACAAATGTATAAAAAATCACCAGGACTTTGAGTTAACTTTGGACAGTGCTATAAAAGCATTTTCTCCAATTAGCATGAAACATATGAATGAACAAAGGACCACCCAAAGAAAAACTTGAAACTTCTCAACCTGAAAATCACATTTACCTGTAACCGATAAAAACAAGTAAACATGTTTCTCAGAATATGTTAAAAAACTTCCTTCATTCACAATAGCAATTTTTTTTTGACTGCCACGACACAAAGAGAATAAAAATAAGGGAAATTTATTATTCCTATACTCTATTCTAAATGTTGCGCAGATAACAGCGACTGAAAGCAGGGGACATATACACACTCCTCAATCAAATGAACTCTTTCAAATTTCTATAAATTATAACAATATGGACTTATTTTTGGATAACAAGATGTTGTATTATTAAGTATTTCAATTAACAAATTTACCTACCAAAACAACCAAAAATGGCCAGCACCATTTTCAAAAATCGCTTATTTTTTGCCTCAAAACAGGGCCAAAATAAGTGTGTGTGTGTGGGAGGGAGGGAGAGGGGGGGGGGGGGGGGGGGTACTGCACCCATCTCCTTGATCATATATGTTGGAAATTTTTGTTGTCGGAAAAATGGTTGGTCGCTCAAAATACTAACATATTTTCAGAAAGCCATTAATTTGAAAAACAAAATTATAATTTTTGTTAAGCAAAAATAACCCTACGTTTGAAATATGCTTTGTCTGAAAGCACTTGTTAGAAGTATGTCGGCAATTGAGTAGGCATGAACACCCCAAAATTTTGTGTATTTATTATTATTTTAAAGAATTTCATTATACCAAAATAATTATTTTTTATACCATACTCGCCTATGTTACTAACTGTGAAAAGCCTGTATGTTAAATTTTAGCTTTTAACAATACTACCGGCGTAAAGCTTCTACTAGGGTTGAAAAAAATTTACACCCACAGTAGGAAGTTCATCCATGATGTGACATGATGTAATTTGCCAACTTCGATACATTCACAATTCGTGATGTTTCATTCAAACATACAAAGTTCTGCAGTACAATCTACTACGTGCAATGACTTAAGTTTAAAATACCTACAATTAAATATTTAAAATAAAATTTAAAAATTGTTAATAATAGTTTGATTGAAAAAGCAAGGTAAATTCAGTCAACTTTGATGATGTGTCAAGCTGTCAATCAAGCATTCACGTACAACCGGTAGTACTGCCCATCGGCGCAGATGTAAACAAACGTGTTTTTGAGATAGAAAGTGTGTTTTTTTCTTCATTTTAAGTGACAAAGTCGATTATTTATTAAGCTATTTATTCTATATTTTAAAGAATTTCATTAAACCAAAAGAATTCTTTTAAATAATAACAAAAATAATAAACAAAAGTTTCCATCCTGTTTCATGTGTTATTGTTTCAAAAAAGTTCAGTTCGGTTTAAAGTCTGATGGTCATTCATCTGGAACACTATTGGGGAAATTTAATTCTTGTCCCACCGTGTTGGAAAATTTTGAGATCCTAGCTTCAGGTCTGCTCAAAAACATAGGTTATAACCACTCAGTAAAATGAGCTCACCAAGAAGGCTCTAATTATTGGGTCCTAAGTTATGTTTTTGTTGCAAAAATATATATTTTTTTAGTCATTCAAGAATTCTTGTTGCATGTGTTGTCTACTAATTGTGTTAGATAAAACAGTTAACTTTATGTTAAAGAATGTTGAAAGCCTGCCTGAAAGCCATACCCTATTTTGGTATACACTCAAATATTTGGTTTCCTCATAAAGCAGTTGTGTATTGGAATTCTGTTCATCTTGGTGAGAAAAAACAGACAGCTACAAATTTAATATGGCCAGAAGAATTGGGCTTGGTTCTCAGGCAATCCCTCCTTAAAACTGAACAACCTCATTGAACATTTTTATTGGCTCGCTGTGTCTGCCAAAATAAAATTAGTATGGAATCTTGAGACTTTAAAATTTTACCTTCATTGACTGATGCATCTGCAAGTGTTTTTAACAAATCGTGATTAATATATTTAAAAAATGCCCAAATTTTAAATTGTTTCCTAAAGGGCAAGTACCGATCGTTGAGGTTTCATATTCTGAGGATGTGCTTCATATTGTCTGTGAAGAGAAAATTTTCAGCCTTTATGGATTAGCCTTGTAACAATTTATGGTTACAATTTATGAACAATATGTTTTGATAATCGAAACCACTGTTTCTTTTAAAAAGTATTTTAGGTAATTGAATCATTTTTTTATTTTTTTTACATTAAACCCCCACAGTACTTTTTAACCAGTTCATTGATGATTGAAATAAGGGGTTTTATTTCTGTGGATATAATTTTATCTCACAAATGGGCCAAATCCAGCCAGTGCTACATATAGATATTTTAGAACATGGACCTTCACCATTTAACTCCTTGCATGCTACATTGAAAAATGTATAATTTGGGCACATTTAACCCGATCTCTACCCTGTAAATTGAATGAATCTTTTCACCAATGATCTCTTTAGTTAAATTTAGAAGAATTTTTCATCAAATCTAGTCATGGCTGCTTCACAGCAGCCATGACTAGGTTTGATGAAAAATATCTTAAAAATACTCAGCGGGTTAAGAGTTAAAAGAACAGACTTATTAAGCCTACATAAACTATGGGTCACAGGCAATATTTGGAAAATTGGAATGACATTTCAAAATGCTCGGTGGCGATGATGAGAAATGATACTGGCAAAGAAACAGTTAATGTGCATAAATTTATGAGATGAAAGTACCTCAAAAACTGCATTAGAAATTCCACGAAGTTCTGCCACTGCCTCTTGTGCAACCAAAGACCTATTCCTTTATATTTAAAAAAAAACCCATTGATTTCGATTTGAATCCAACCATAAATGATTTCATACAAGGCATAAATAGTGCTTAACACTTTACCCAATGAACAGAATATTAAAATTTTATTATGTTAATTATTGTTTATTTAAATTTTTTAAAAGATTTCTACCAAACCATATCATGTGATCCATCATTGGAATGAGCTCAAGGAGCTTGTTCCAATGAGGAAGTCACATTATATGGTTTTGTGGAAGTTAAAAAAAAAAATTTTTTTTCAACTACTTACAAATTACGCGGGCAGATGCGACTGATTCATTGGGTAAAGTGTTAAATTCCATTAAAACATGGAGAATTAAAAATAATGTACTTGAGGGTGTTATGACGTGCTATTTCAGGAATCAAAATTGTCAGCGGAATTCAGGGCTAATGATTTTAGACATACTCCAGACCTGCCTGACTTTGAATGCAAATCAAGAATGGTCAAGAATTTGATGGATGAGAACAGAACATTGTCTCCAGTTTACTACAGCAAGACTGCCACATCTTTTTTTTACAAATGGCGACCACTGCCACTGGTGGAATTAATTATTCCCTTTCAGTGCATGTTTCATTAACCTTTAAGGACCTGGTGATTTTTATACATTTTTGCTAGACTTTGACATTCAACATCCTGCGGCTTTGCAGTTGTTTTTAGGTAAGTCTTGCTGTCTATATAGGCAGCCAAGATTTGCTTAAAACAACTGCCAAAGTACTTAGAATTTGAGTTGGGAGATAACCCAGAGACAGCATGTTGGAGCACCTGTTGTTCTCTTGCAGTAAAAGTAACTGAAGTCGGAATTAGGCCATAAAGGGTTAAGACAAGATCAAGGAAATGGAAAACAGTTTCCCCAAAAATTTGTTTTGTATTTTGACACCTGTAACGTCAAATTAAAATGAACATGTTTTTTTCCCAAATTATTCATTGTAGCATAAACTACCATCACCAAAATGTACTAGTTTTAAAAGCAATATCGGACTACAACTACCAAATCAAGTTTCAAAGAGATTCCATTTTTAATCAAGGTTTAGTGCTGAAGGCACACAGGAAAAATATGAGGTAAATTGCCTTCTTGTGACCTTATCTGTGGATGTAACTTTCCAAGGCAATGTCATGAAAAAGCAAAAAAACCCTTAAGACTGCCAAGACGAAGGACGCCACAGAGAGGAAGCCATAGATAGGTGTTTTTTAATGAAAACAAAGAAATTTTTTTTTAGAGAAATTCCAGAGCATTTTATAATCAACACCCATGATGACAGGAGAAACAGATCTTTGCTGGAGGGTGGGGGGGGGGGGGGGGGGGGGCAGAGGGTGAGGGGTAGTTGGATAATTGTGTACAGCCATATTTTGAAAGAGTGACAGTTCACTACTGTTCTGTCTTGGTTGTTTCACTCTGGGCCACATCACTCAGTGCAGGGGGGGGGGGGGGGGTTGCGGAGTAGTTGGATAGCTGAGTATCAGAATTTAGCTATATTTTGCACCAGTGACACAGTGCATTACTGTTCTGTATGAGTTGTTTCTATCTGGGTCATATCACTCAGTACAAGTTGGAGTGGTTACATTAAGAGAAACATAGCTTCCCAGGGAATTCTCTTTTTCAATGTTTTGTTTTTTACTGTTTCTCAAAACAAAAACTGTGACTATCCAATGAGGAGGAAATATCTCACAGACACCTATAGCATCATCAGAAAATGAGTTGTCAATCTTGGGACTAACTACTTCTGGTTAGTACTTATGGTCTTGTAAACATTACAACTGTATTTGATAGCACAATTCAAATTTATCCAAGGGAAAACAACACAGAATCCTCCTCCATTAACTCACCCCAGCTGGGGAGGGTTGGTGAAAGGGAATCCCAGGGTGGTCTGCCCTTGGAAGAATTTTGCACAATGTTCAACATGACAATCAACATCAGCTTGCAGATTGCACACATCACATAAAGCGATGACATGATCATTGCCAACTTTTCTGGAGCAATCAAGTTATGATACCTAGTTTGCATTAGCAGGGCTTTTCCATTAGTAACTTTTAATAATGCCATTCAATAGCATTACAATGTAAACCAACAAACGCTGTGGAACAAAGAATTCTGCATACTAACCAGAAATAATTTATTTTATTTTCTGTAGTACCGAATAGTTCTAGGAATAGGTGGAGATAACCTATTTTTCAATAGACCTAACAATGTTTAACCCTTAAGGGTCTGGAGATTTTTTTATACTTTTTTGCTTTACTTTAAACATCCACATCCTGTGACTTTGCAGTTGTTTCTTGGAAAGTCTTGGCTGCCAATGTAGGCAGCCAAGACTTGCTTAGAAACAACTACTGTCAGGACACTTTGAATGTAACTTGCAAGCTTACTCAAAAACTGCATGTTGGGGCACCTGTTTTGTTGTAGAAAAATGTGATTAAAGTCGGAATTATGCCCTTAAGAGTTAACCCTTTATCTGAATATAACCGTCATATCTGGCAAGCACTATTCACGCCATTTAAAATTTATTTATTTATTTATTGGTGTAAGGTCACATATTTCTGCACAATGGATAATCATGAATGCAACATGGAAATAAAGTCAAGTTTTGTCAATCATTTAAACCCATGTTGCCCATTTTAGAGGACTTCCACCCCAAGCATTGGTGACTGGGTCCTATTATACCAGTAAAACAGAAGTTGCCTACTTCCTGGGGTTCCCACAGGGTTTTAAAATTTATTATTTTTTTTATCTTTTGCCTCCAAATCATAGCTCATGACCCCTCAATGGAATGACATCATCAAGCTCTTTCCAATGAGGGAGCATCAGAATCTCTTCCCAACAATTATGTGGATGGCAGCATTAATCTGCACATGAAAAAACATGCAGAACATCATAAAATAAGCAACAATAGTTGCTTTTGGCACGGCAAAGGTTAAATTCATATTGTTCAGTAACCATCTGTTGTGGGTGGAACAACCTAGGCTGTCAGACTCCGACATATATACAATAGATGAATATACAGAGAGACAGCAAGGGAGACGGACAGGGAGACAGAAAATTATTAAAATTTATCAAACCAGATTATTAAGTAGAAAAAACCCAACCCAGATTTCATAATCCAAACATTAGACCAATAATGAAATCAACTGGCAGTAGAGAAGGCAGTAGAATTTCTAATGCAGTTAAAAGCTAATATTATTTTGACAACTGGATTGTGGGAAGAAAATTGAAAACTCTTAGAAAACTTGAGTGTGGGATAAAAGGGTAAAATGTGTAGTAGATCCCATCTCCTAGTTAGGAGGTACCTCATGTTCTGTTGGATCTTCATCAATCACATAGGAATGATTTATATATCCTCAATTTTAAAAATAAATTTTTTTTAGCAATTTTATCCTCAAAATGCAGAGCTGAAATAATGTTTACAAAATTATATTCACACCTGAAGGATATTCTAATGTGACCAAGCCACGTACCAGAAATCAGCCATTTATCCAAACGTTTATCAAAAAAAGTCTGGAAAACTGATCCTCAGACTTTTCACATCATAAACTAAGTTCAAGGTCAACTTAAAATTTTATTACAAGCCTGTTCTATGAAATTCCCATCTACAGCAATACTAAACTATGCAGAAAATGAAAATCTGTTCTGCACATATGTGTGGAATGGAAATCGTTGACGGACTATTTTTAACTAGAAGCAAAATTTCAATGGAATTTTCTACAAATCGTGGAACGCAATTACAATTTGAATGGACACCAATAGCTGAAAATCGTTCCCTGAGTTCCAATGTGTTCTATGTGGCAGTAGGCACATAGAACACATTGGAACTCAGGGGACGAAAGAGTAACATGGGTTCCCCTTGCAAATTTGGTTGGCGATAAAATGTGTTCTTTTTCTATGAAATCCCCATCTACAGCAACACTAAATCATGCGGAAAATAAAAATCTGAACAGAAATCACTGACAGACTATTTTTAAGTAGAAGCGGATTTTCACTGGAATTTTCTACAAATCGTGCAACGCAGTTACAATTTGAATCCCTAGCAATAGCTGGAAATCATCCCCTGAGCCACTAGACACATAGAACACACTGGAACTCAGGGGACGAAATAGTAACACGGGTTTCCATCTCAAATTTGGTTGGCGATAAAATGTGTTCTTTTTATTGATAGTTGTCAAATGAATTGCTGAGTGTCCTTCTAATAGTGGTTTTCATAGACGTGAAGGCACATAATAAATACAGAACGACACACATGTGTGAATGGATTAATTTGGCACAAGTGTCAGTGCTGAAGGCCTTGAGTTTTATCCTTTCACGATGGCACAAGTGCCATATCGATCAACCCATTCACGCACGCATGTCGTTCTGTGTATATATGATCATACATAATTGGTTTTCTTCTAAAACCCTTTACCTAAAATGATGAACAGCAGATGATGTTTGCATTTTCTTTTTATGGATAACAGAAATATTTTGCTAAAAAAACATAGCTTAGGTCACACAAAGTAAAACTTCTGTTTCTCAGGACATTATTTGTAAAACTGCATGTGGACGAGCGGTTTTTATTTTATTTTTTTATTTCTGTACTTATTTCTTTGTCATCAAAAGTTCATGTTCTTGGTTTATGTTTTAGGCCTCATAATCTATGGAATAGCATGGGTGGTAGTGTATTTTGTCCCTTGAGAGCAAGAAGTCTTTGCAATACTAAAGCACCGCAAAGCCTTCTTGCAATCAAGGGACAAAAACTATTTAATTTTTATGTTTTGTAAGTTCACTTTAGTTACAAAAAGAGAGTACGCGACAGCCAAAAGGACCATGTGGGACTGCCTGAGAAACAGATTTTTAATTTTTTTAGGCCATATGACCTCTCATTACAATAAGCTCATTCCAAAGAGGGGTAATAGCTATGTTTTGGAGGAAAGCAATTTCAAAAACACATGTAACAAAATTTTAATGGTGATTTTTGTAAATAGCACATGTCAGATATGACTGTTACATTCAGTAAAAAGTTAAACACCAACAATTTATTTACTTATTTATTATTTAATGGTTTTAAAGTCACATATTTCTGCATAATGGCTAATGTGACCATAACACAGACATTATTATTTTCTCCCACCACTAAGGTACTGAGACATATATAAAGACGTGGGAGACAGCTGGGAGAGATATGCCTGTCTCGCCGCACCCATGTGACAGCTATCTCACCCCACCCACATGACCAACCTATATTGGTTTATAAGCATATTTAATGGGCGCAGGACTATTTAATCATCGCACGTTCTTCTGTAAACAAACGACATGGTGTCACATTTTGGAAATATTAGCAGACAAACGTCTGTCGAAGAAAATAGAAATGAAAACACAGACCGCAAAACCAAAGGACACTTGACTCTTTTATCTCAGTTTTTGGATGAACGCCATTATGAGTGGAGCGAGTTGCACGAAATTTCCAACAAAAAGTTATGCAAATACATTGCAGAATTCATAATATGACGTCATCGGAAAGCGTCAATGTTCATTTCACTACAAAACTTTAACCCCTGTCTTGCCGGCATTGGGATTTAATTTCATGGCATATACCTGTGGTGGTATATACAGAACTTTTGTGCGCTCTTTCTAATAAGCAAATCAGTTTTCTTCAGAAAAGAACAACAAAATTGTTCGATATAGCTGCACGAGCCCCTGAATTACTTTTGATGACGTCAGACTGTTTTGGTGTGGGGAGAAAAATTATCCTTGATGGAAGCGGGTGTGACAAGGGTATATCTCACCCTCGGGACAAGATATTTGGTCCAGACACGTGGCAAGTGCCCAAATATCTTGCCCTGTCAAGTGTTTGACCAAATATCTTGCCCTCGGGTGAGATTTCCCCATCTCACACCCTCACACATCAGAGATTATTATTATCCCTGGTGGGTGAGGGTATGAGATGGGGAAATCTCACCAGAGGCCAAGCTATTTGGGCCAGACACGAGGCTTGTCCCATCTCACACCCACCTCCATCAGGGATAATTTTTCATCCCCCACCAAAACACTCTGGCATCATCAAAAGTAATCCAGGGGCATGTGCAGATATATCTAAAAATTTTGTTGTCCATTTCTGAAAAAAAACCCTGATCTGCTTATTGGAAAGAGTGCACAAAAGTTCTGTATATTCCACAGGTATATACCACGAAATTAAATCTCAATGCCGCAAAGAGAGGGGTTAAAGATTTGTAGCGGGGTGAACATTGACACATTCATAATGGTGTTCATCCAAAAATTCATATAAAAGAGTCAACTGTCCTTTTGTTTTTCGGTCTGTGTTTTTATTTCTATTTTCTTCAACAAACGTTCATCTGCCAATATTTCCAAAATGTGATGCCATGTTGTTTGTTTAACAGAAGAACGTGCGATGATTAAATAGTCTGTGCACTCATTAAGTATGCTAAAAAGCCGGCCATGTGGGTCATGAGATATAGATATCTATCTCACATGGCCTTCTCACATGAGACATGCATATCTTGCATAGGAAGTGGGGGAGGAAAAAGTCAAGTTTGGTCCGTTGTTATACCCAAATTGCCTGTTTTAGAGGACTTAAACCTCAAGAATTGGTGACTGGGTCCTATTTTACCAGTAAAAAAGAGCTTGTTTACCATAGGAAGACCTCAAGCACTGGTGACTGGGTCCCATTTTACCAGTAAAACAGAGCTTGTTTACCACATTAAACAAATCCTGCTTCACTTCCCAGAGTTTCTATGAGAGTTAGTTATTGACGCCTTAGGTCACTTTCAGCATAAAAAGGTATTCTCATATTTAATGACTGAAACACAGGTAAAAAGTCAGTTAGCCAATCATTTAGACCTGCGCTGCCCACTTTAGATGACTTCCACACCACATGCTGGTTACCAGATCCTATTTTACCAGTAAAACAGAACCTATTTATTGAAGTAAACAAGCACTGCTCCACTTTTCTGGGTTCCCATGGATATAAACCCCATCTGGAAGCAGCATTTTTCAATAGAACTCAAAGACTTTGTTTTGTTAAAAAAGATCAATTAAAATGATTAGTTGGTGCTTTTGACATATTCGGCTGATGTTTCTGTTATTATTCTTTAACTGGTTGGGTGCTGGAAGCCACTATCATGGCTCTATAAAAAGTACTAGATTATTTATTTATTTATTTATTTATTATGGTTTAATGACACTTTAACAGCCAAGGTCATATCGTGTCGGTGACAGTTTTATGGATGGAAGAAGCCAGAGTACCCGGAGAGAACCACTGAGCAATGATGAGCAGCTGCCCTCTCCCCAACATCATAACTCCGCACTGCAGCACAGGCATAGTTAGAGTGGTTTAAGACATGTGCACCATCGACATGCAGTACACCTTAGTACATGGTGTCATCGTGGCCCATGTGGACAATCAGGGTTAAGAGCCTTGCCCAAGGACACAACTCGGGAGTCAGAATAGATCACTCAGACGGTCACCCATCCAAGGACTAACCGGGCTTGACGTTGCTTAACTTTGGTGATCTGATGAGAATCGGTTACTGCAATGCCACCGCGCTCCCCCCACTCCCAAAAAAGTGCTAGAAGCCACTATCACAGCTCTACAAAAAAGTGCTGGAAGCCACTTTAGTGGATCAACACTGTATGCATTAGCCTGATGTTTGCTTAGCAGCAGAAGAAAAAAAAAATCATATAAAATTGTTTGGTTGCAATTTATTACAGAGTGCCAAATTGGCACTCTCCAATAAATTGTAACCAAACAATTATTTATGAACAAAATATCGCTAAACTAAGGGTACTCTTGCTGGTAGCATGGTATCTTTAAAAAAAAATACCCATGTTTCAAATCACCTTTGGAAGATAATTAAACACTCAACCTGATAAATTAATAAGGTTACTATTCAGCAAGAAAATTCATCTCATACACCAACTCTATTCTTAAAAGCTTTTAAATGACTAACATCAAGAAATCGTTGAGTCATCAAATTAACAGCTGGCTACAGGTGAGGGGTACGACAGTTCATGAACAGAATGTCTAACACATTTCAGAGGTAATGCACACTGATTGATATTGCATAT
Source organism: Pictodentalium vernedei (assembly GCA_031216915.1). NCBI lineage: Eukaryota > Metazoa > Mollusca > Scaphopoda > Dentaliida > Dentaliidae > Pictodentalium > Pictodentalium vernedei. The sequence goes on from CM062292.1 coordinate 427,370,902, forward strand.
AAACAGATGAAAAAATAATAATATTTAAAAACCTCGAAGATGGGAAAATATAAGGGTAAACAAAATGAATGGAATGTAACATTAACAAAAGGTTTACAATGGTTCAATAAGTTCACAAAATTTCCATATGTACGGAACACACAGGGTGGGATTCAGTTGCCAAGGAAGTCCCAATTCTTACTCCAATATAACTCAACAAAACACAAAAACTGTTTTGTTCTGTCTTTAATTATCTTGTTCCCCAAAAAACGCTTGGCTGTGCATCCTTCTTTTTAGGTATCAAGAACTTTTAAAACTGCTCATAGAATTTTAGGGTTAACTGCCTCAAGGTGATTATTTATTTATTTGGGTTAAGGTTACTTTGGAAACCAAGGCTGTTTCACTACTGCAACACAAGTATGGAGATGAGTTTTTCAAGCATATAGTTCATATTCATGCTGCACATTTATGTCTAACAATTATCAATTATCAATTACAAAAATTTTTACTTTTAAAGCAGCCTTGGGGTGGGTGGGTGGGTGGGTTCTTGAAGGAATGGAAGATAGAGACCCCAAAAAATTTTGATTTTTAGGTATGAAACTCGCCAAATCCTTGATTCTAGACCTTTTAGAAGGCTTGTATGTATCGTACAAATTTTGCCTGTTTTAAGTTAATGATGTGCAACTAGGAATTTAACAAATCCAGTCTTGTTTGACAGAGCTCAATGAACTCTGTCAAACAAGATTAAATTGATTAAATCCCTTGTTGCATTATGGGAAAAATTTGTGGCTTGAGATCTTGCTATTGCAACATCAGTGTGCAGGAGGCTAATCAGAACAAACTAGAGATGGTCCGTCGCCCGCTATACCCCCACCATGGCATACCGCCTAGAGTGGGTGACTGAAAGAGGCATTCAAATTTTGTAAGTAAAAGAAATCCAACATGGCCACCAGTCGCCCAACTTGAATCTGATCGGGAAGAAAATTATGTCCTGCACTGCTCCTCATCATGTCAATCATTTATATTGAGTTTCATGACAATGAAGCAAAAACTGTAAAAGTAGTTCGCTCCACAATTATTTTGCAAAATCCAATATTCCTATATACCCCCCCCCCCCCCCCCCCCCAAACTTTGTTTTGTGGGGTATAATGATTTCTGCTGAATAAAACCTTACGTTATTTTCATGTACAGAGATATATTTTAGCGGAACAAATGATTTTGGCTGAATCAAACATTAGGTGTTGATCATTTGTGAAGTTTCAGGAAAATGCGGCTAAAACTGTGAAAGTAGTTTGCTCCACAAGTTTACATGTGCAACGGACCGACGACAACTGACCAACGGACAAGTTAACTCCTATTCCTATATACCCCCCGAAACTTTGTTTTGTGGGGTATAATGATTTCTGCTGAATAAAACCTTACATTATTTTCATGTGCAGAAATTATATTTAAGCGGAACAAATGATTTTGGCTGAATCAAACATTAGGTGTTGATCATTTGTGAAGTTTCATGAAAATGCGGCTAAAACTGTGGAAGTAGTTCGCTCCACAAGTTTACATATGCAACGGACCGACGACAACTGACCAACGGACAAGTTGACTCCTATTCCTATATACCCCCCCCCCACCCCCAAACTTTGTTTTGTGGGGTATAATGATTTCTGCTGAATAAAACCTTACATTATTTTCATGTACAGAAATATATTTTAGCGGAACAAATGATTTTGGCTGAATCAAACATTAGGTGTTGATCATTTGTGAAGTTTCAGGAAAATGCGGCTAAAACTGTGGAAGTAGTTTGCTCCACAAGTTTACATGTGCAACGGACCGACGACAACTGACCAACGGACAAGTTAACTCCTATTCCTATATACCCCCCGAAACTTTGTTTTGTGGGGTATAATGATTTCTGCTGAATAAAACCTTACGTTATTTTCATGTACAGAAATTATATTTAAGCGGAACAAATGATTTTGGCTGAATCAAACATTAGGTGTTGATCATTTGTGAAGTTTCATGAAAATGCGGCTAAAACTGTGGAAGTAGTTCGCTCCACAAGTTTACATATGCAACGGACCGACGACAACTGACCAATGGACAAGTTGACTCCTATTCCTATATATCCCCCCCCCCCCCCCCACCCCCAAACTTTGTTTTGTGGGGTATAATGATTTCTGCTGAATAAAACCTTACGTTATTTTCATGTACAGAAATTATATTTAAGCGGAACAAATGATTTTGGCTGAATCAAACATTAGGTTACTGTCGTATATAGAAATTACTGAAGCAGATGAGCCGTTGCAACTCCATAACCTGTTCATTTATTTATTGTGTTTGAGGTCATTTTCAAGATCAATTGCAATATCAAGAACACAACATAAGTATTAAGTAAAGTTTAGGCCCAATAAAAATAAAAATTTGTTTCTCAGGCCCTTCCGCATGGTCCTTTTGGCTGCCGCATGCTCTCTTTTTATAACCAATCTAAACTTTAAAAAAATAAAAATTAAATGCTTTATGACTGATATTTTACCCAAGTTAAAAAAATTGATAAATTTGTCCCTTGAGTGCAAGAAGGCTTTGCAATGCTTTAGCATTGCAAAGCCTTCTTGCTCCCAAGGGACGATATACACCACCAACCATGCTATTCCATAGATTATGAGGCGTAAAACATAAACCAAGAACATGAACTTTGGATGGCAAAGAAATAATTACAGAAATAAAAATATAAAATGAAAGTGTCAATGACACTGTAGCTCAACTTGTCAAGACATGTACATGTATAGTTTGTGACACAGCAATGACAAACATCTAGGTAATGACCTGATAACAAAGGTACATATAAAGTATTGTAACGGTCTGTACATGAATACTGACTGTAGCCTGTAACAAATGTATAGGTAAAGTATTGTAAAGGTGGGTGACAGTCAGATGCTAAACTAGAAAAGAAATCTTTGAGCCCCAGAGTGGGTCTAACTGAACCCCAAAATATTTTTTCTCATAGCACAGTGATAACAAAGGAACCCCAAAACACACTCATTCCTGTCCCAAGGTGAAAACAAAGGTACCCAAGAAGTTTCGTGAAGATCAGTTCATAAATACGAGCTGTATAGAAGTTGTGACAAAAAACTGATTGGACCTAATTTCGGTACAAAATGGCCGCTGGCAGCAATCTTGAATTTTGGACCACACTCAGAAACACTCGTTCTCGTCCCAAGGTGATAACAAGGTACCCAAGAAGTTTCGTGAAGATCGGTTGATAAATACAGCCTCTAGCCTGAGCCGTATTGACATGTGCACTAACAGTGTATAAGTAGCACTAAATAAATCAAAATTCATCTAATTTGCATAATTTCTGCATGAGAAAAAAACCTGTCCTGTATGCGATGTATTCCATTTTACTAAACATTCATACAAAAATTTATTCAAATCAGAACTTTCATACAGAAGTTATGTACAAAACACTGATTGCACTAATTTTGGTACAAAATGGCTGCTGGTGGCCATCTTGAATTTTGGACCATGCCCCAAAACACTCGTTCTCATCCCACGGTGATAACAAAGGTACCCAAGAAGTTTCGTAAAGATCGGTTCATAAATACGGCCTCTAGCCTGAGCCGTATAGAAGTTGTGTACAAAAAACTGATTAGACCTAATTTCGGTACAAAATGGCTGCCAGTGGCCATCTTGAATTTCGAACCGGACCCCAAAATACTTGTTCTCATCCTACCGTGATAACAAAGGTACCCCAGAAGTTTTGTGAAGATCAGTTCATAAATTCGGCCTCTAGCCCAAGCCGAATTGGCATTTACATTTACAGTGCTGAAAGTAACACTGAATAAATCTAAGTTAGTCTAATTTGCATAATTTATGCACGAGAAAAAACCTGTATTATATGTGATGTATCCCATGGTACTAAACATTCATACAAAAAATTATTAAAATCAGAGCTTTCATGTGGAAGTTCTGTGCAAAAATCTGATTGCCCCTAATTTTGAACAAAATGGCTGCCAGCGGCCATCCTGAATTTCAGACCGGACCCCAAAACACTCGTTCTCGTCCCACCGTGATAACAAAGGTACCCAAGAAGTTTCGTAAAGATCGGTTCATAAATGCGGCCTCTAGCCCGAGCCGTATTGGCATTTGCACTGACAGTGCTGAAAGTAACACTAAATAAATCAAAGTTAGTCTAATTTGCATAATTTAAGCACGAGAAAAAAACCTGTATGATATGTGATGTATCTCATGGTACTAAACATTCATACAAAAAATTATTCAAACCAGAGCTTTCATATGGAAGTTCTGTACAAAAAACAGATTTCTGCATCGTCGATACAAAATGGCAGCTGGCAGCCATCTTGAATTTTGGACTGCACCCAAAAACACTCGTTCTCGTCCCACAGTCATACCAAAGGTACCCAAGAAGTTTCGTAAAGATCGGTTCATAAATACGGCCTCTAGCCTGAGCCGTATCCAATTGTTGACGTATGGACAGACGGACAACGGGCCATGACAAAAGCTCAAATTTGGCTTTGCCAAAGTTGAGCTAAAAATGCTCGCCCGCTAGCAATTTTATGAATGGCCTGAGAAACAGATCTACTTTGTGTGGCCTTAGCTAATCATTTATACCACTTTAGATGACTTCCACCCAATGCATTGGTTCTGCGTCCAATCTTACCAGTAAGGTTGAACTTGTTTATCACAGTAAACAAGCACTGCTCCACTTCCCAGGGTTCCCACAGGAATCTGTTTTCTTATTGGAAAGAACTCTTGGGGGTTCTTTCCAACAATTAATCAGATGATATTGTTAACCCTTTACCCAACGCAGACGATATCAAAATTTATTATTTTAAATATAATTTTTTGAAATTTTTCAAAAAATTTCAACAAAACCATATCATGTGATCCCTTGTTGGAACGAGCTCAACGAGCTCATTCCAACGAGGGGTCACATATGGTTTTGTTGAAATTTTTGGAAAAATATTTTTTCAACTGCTGAATTTGCATATTACGAGACCGGATGCGGCCGTTTCATTGGGTAAAGGGTTAATCTGCACGCCAAATGGTGCAGAACATCACAGTAAAATCCTCGCCTATAGTTACAATAGGATGTTTAAGGGTTAACCCTTTAACCATTAGACACGATATCAAAATGTATTTTAATTAGCTTTTTTTAAAATATCAAACAAAAATTCAACAAAACCATATCATGTGACCTCCTCATTGGAACGAGCTCATTCCAATGAGTGGTCACATGATATGGTTTTGTTGAAATTTTTTGAGAATTTGTTAATTTCTCAAGTAGCGGGGGAGGAATTCGTCACATACAGGTGAATTGTGCACTTGGTGATACCTTCTTGAAATTTGGCACACTGTTAGTGTAGGCTATGAGGTTCTCAAAAACGATCGGCTACAAGTTGACACCGACCGGTGGCGACCAGTAGCGGCACAATCCAAAATGGCCGCCAGCGGCTGAAGGGAACCTCCTTTTCGACGGTCTACCGACTATACATCCGATTGTAAGGGCGCGAAAGTGAACTCTGATCCACGCACGTGTTGGAAACAGACGTGGGAGATGATGTAGAATAAAACGAGATTCTCTATACGGACGCATCAATTTCTTGGAACTTGAAAAGAGCGTTGTTTCTCCGGGATCAGCGTCATTCAGGCAAACCTGAATGACGCTGATCCCGGAGAAACAACGCTCTTTATGAAGCAGTCTCTTTGCCATACAATCTCTTGTTTGGCGTAATTCCGCAAGCAATTCTGATTTGTCTGTCGAAATTAATTCGAGAACGCGATTGTTCACAAAAATCATTCACAGAATGAGTGAGAATCCTCTTCGTGTACGGACTAGTACTGACTGGGAACGTTGTTGCTTTTGCCAGCAAGACAGTTCCAAGAAATTGATGCGTCCGTATAGAGAATCTCGTTTTCATGACGCCTATAAAGCTATTGAGGAAGACATAACGCGCTTCCTAGATAATGGCGTTGAGCTTCCATATAATTTGACCATTGATTGTTTGATGAGAGAGAGTGATGAGTGTATGTCGATGTCACTGTTGACGAATAAGGCAATATATCATAAGACATGCCGTGACAGTATTCGGACTCACATCGTACAGCGCGTGCTACACAAGCGAGAGCGAAATGAGGCAGTGGCATCCTGCTCCACGCTGAGTCCTAAAAGAACACGGACAAGTTTTGAATCTGGCTGTGACAGGAAACTGCCCCAGTGTGTTTATTGTCACAAACGCGAAGGTGACAGCAGTGAGCCTATTTGCAGATCAATGTCTGATAACAATAAACTCAAAATTATGGCAAAGGAAGCCGAGAACTGGGTTGTTTTTTCTCGGGTCAATGCAGCATTTGATTCCGCTGCTAGTGATCTTTACTATCACAAAACCTGTTATTGTAAGCTTGCCAATGAAGCACGAGCGGCTAAATCTAAAAAGTCGAAGAACGCCGAACATTCCGCGTCAGGCCTGCCCTATGACCCTCTCGTTATGGCAGAGCTCATAACATTTGTTGAACACAACGATTCCGCGATGAAGCTTGTCGATCTCAAGAATCTGTACAGTCGGAGGTTGAAGCAAGTCGGTTCTGATTGGCTTAGTGAAGAAATACATTCCACTCGATTCAAAGAACATTTGTTGCAGAAATTGGGCGATGGCTGGGACGCCTTCACACAGGGTAGAGATGTGTTTATTTCAAGTAGGTTTCGAGTTGGCTCCTTGTTGTCCGAATCTTTAACTCGTATAGTGTCTGAGGAAGAGGCAAAAAAGATAGTTGATGTGGGTCTTCTTCTGCGTAAACACATACTCATATCTCAAGCTCCTTTCACGGGATCATTTTCATCTTATTGCTTGAGCGAGCCTGTACCCAACTCACTCCTGACTCTTCTTAGAGTTCTACTTGAGGGCACATGTAGTATACAGAACTTAGGCGATGATGAGACTGTTAATGCCAAGACTCGAGTGGCTTGTACTATTTCACAGATGTTGATCAGCAATTCAGCGAAACGCTCCGAACATGCACAAAATGTTCACCAGAGACGTGACAGAGAAACTCCAATGCCTCTTTATGTGGGTTTGAAGTTGCATGCCCATGATCGTATGAAAAATCTTATCAGAGATTTTCATCAAATGGGACTCTCTGTCTCTTATGATCGCGTAATGGATGTTCGCAGGAGTTTCGCGAGAGCTGTTTCACTGCGGTTCAAGAACGAAGGTGTTGTAGTCCCAGCTAACTGCAAACGTAATGTTTTCTCGATAGGAACCACTGATAACATTGATGTATCTGGTAGATCTGATATGCATGGTACGTCCATCACACTCATTGGTCAACTGAGCAGGGACAATGTGGGTACTGATCCCCCACCACTGAGTTTAGATGTTCCAGAAGACACACAAATTGAACTCCCAGACGACTATGCATTTGTTCCTTTCGTTGAAGACTTTGGTGGGGACATCAGGCTTGAATCTCCAGATGAATGTAATGTACGGCCCAATGAATATGCAGATTTGAACGTGGGAGAGAATGACTGGTTGTCTCATGTGTCACAGATCAGCAATAAAGGGAAGGTTGATGGCAGCTGGCAGCTTGATGAAGTCCCTGTGACCTTTTCAGGCTTCTTTTCAAAACATGAAGATCAAGACAATGTCAAACCTCGTGCAGTTATTGGGGTATTCCCTGTTTTCAGTGAGCAGAAAGCGGACTCACTCAGTATGCAGAAGCATGCTATGTATGTGGTCAGGGAAGCTACTGCTTTCGTAAACCCCGGCCAGATACCTGTCATTGAAGGTGACTGTCCGTTGTATGCCAGGCAGAAAAAATGTCAATGGCTGTTCCCAGAGGAGATAGGTGAGGATCGAATGGTGTGTATGATTGGATTCCTGCATCTTGAAATGTGCACCCAAGAAGCTGGTGGTAAGCTTATGGGTGGTTCTGGTTGGGAGCGAATGTTTCACCTCGCAAAGATATTCACACCCGGTGTAGCATCATCCCTACTTGGTGGGAAACATGTCAAGAGGACGCGACAGGCATATCTTCTCACTCTAGCTTGGCTTGAGATCCTCAGAAAGAATGCTTATGAGATTTACTGTCAGCAGACTGGGCCCCATGAGTCATTTGAAATGTGGGAACAGAGGATTCTTTCACAATCTCCAACTGCGCGCTATTGGGGTGAAATCGTTCGGAACTTTCTCTTGACAAGCTGTCAATTCGTTCGGAACCAACGAATCGGTAACTGGCCTGGTACACTGTGTTCTATCGATGAGTTGTGCAGTTACTTTTTTGCCCTAGGACATACAAATTATTGTCGGTGGGTCCCCGTATTTCTGAGAGACATGTCTCAGCTACCCAGGCGGCATCCTTCAATCCACAACAAATTCATGGAAGGCCATTTTGTGGTCCAGCGTAGTGAGAGGAAGTTCAGTATGATGGGTTTAGATCAGAGCCAAGAACATAGTATCCAACTACTCAAAGAAGACAGTGGTCCAAAAGGTCTCTATGGCCAGGCTGAAGAGAAAGTCGTTATTGAGCTTTCAAGGTCAGAAGTTCTGCGTGTTATAGATGAGTATGAATATGCAAGTTTCCACACAACATCATCAGATAACACGGAACACCCGGAAAGTTCGGTATCAGAGCAGAAAAAATTTCTGAATCAATTGAAATCTCTCCTCGATCTGGTGAATCAGGGACTCATTATCAACCCTTATGATGAAACTAGTGGTCAGCTGGTGACATTAGATACTGGTGAATATATGGACCCCGAAGTTAGTAAGAGTTTACGGTCATTACCCGAAAGGGGCAAGCATTTATATTCCACTTTCTTGAAGGAAAGGCTTGTGGAATGCACCGTACCCCTGAATGATGTTATTCCCAAGGCAAATATATATACCTTCCTTAACCCACCCCCAGCCAACCTGGACAAAGGCCGAGACAAACTCATGTCAAGTAAAGCAACTGCCGCAATAGTTACCCAGATGTTCGTTTCACTGCAAGCCCGGCCTGATTCAAACATGGATGAGTTTTTCATGCACGAGAATGCACGTGATCCGCCAGCATTATCCGATAGAGGTAAGCTACGGAGTGGGACAAAATCTCAAATTCTCAATTGTTTACCAGCTATTCCTGCACAAGGGAAGAATTCAGCAGCTAGACAAGCTTCAGTTGTCATCTTGGATATGCCTGCTGTAGTCCATGTAATCAAACCACAGAAAGCGGATCTGTTTGGAGAATATGCTCGATTGCAATTATTGCCATACATCGAATCTCTGATTAACACGAACACCACAAGGGTTGATGCGATCTATGACTGTTACCCCGAAGGCAGTTTGAAGAATCAGACGCGAGCAAAACGCCTCGGTGAGACAGCAGTTAGGTTGATACGGGTGTCCGAGAACGTCCCTTTACCTAAAGGGAAGAATTGGCAGGCATTCTTGAAAGTTAGTGAGAATAAAGACGAATTTTTCAAGTTCCTGTCTGCTGAACTGCTGAAATTAACATCAACATCCGAGTACCAGTTGTTAACGACATCAGGAGAATATGTACTATGCAATAAGGATGTTAGCTTATGTGACATATCTCCATCGAACCACGAGGAAGCAGACACGCGCATGATGCTTCATCTCAACCATGCAGTCTCACAAGGTCACAAAATAGCTTTTCTTCGCACGGTTGATTCTGATGTCGTCATTCTGTCTTTGCACCATTTCGCAACATTCCGTGACCTTGGACTCAGTGAGCTGTGGATTGGGTTTGGAATTGGAAAGGCATATAAAGATATGCCAATTCATGAGATAGCTTCACAACTTGGACCTGATTACTGTAAGGCCCTGACTTTCTTCCACGCCTTCACAGGTTGTGATGTAACATCCAGCATGCTCGGCATTGGGAAGAAGACAGGATGGAATGCATGGATGAATTTTCCCGCATCAACTGAAATGATGATAGAATTGACTGAGAATCCGCAAGTCTTTTCAGAGGATTCCCCTCATATGCAGCATATCGAAAAACTCACCATACAGATGTACAGTAACAGTTGTGTCAGTACACGTGTCAATGATGCGAGACGGCATATGTTCACACATGGCCTTAAGTCTATGGAAAACATCCCGCCCACCAAAGCAGCTCTGTATCAACATGTAAAAAGGGTAATTCTTGTGTCATCTTTCATTTGGCATCGTGCTCTGCAGAAACACTTATGTGTGCCAGACCCATCACAGTACGGATGGGAGTGGAATCCACGTCTCAATATTCTGGTCCCATTTTGGACTCACCTAGGAGACGCAAGTGCTGCATGTGCACTGATGCTCCACTGTAGTTGTGCCAAGGCCTGCAAGGGCAATTGCAAATGCTTGAAAGCTGGATTAAGGTGCACACCTTTGTGTAAGTGTGAAGGTGGCTGTTGTAACAATATTGAGTAGTATACTGTCATGTTAGGACCAGTCATCTCCTATTCTGGTATTTTTTTTTCCATTTTCGGCCAGTTAACACATGTCATGTTTCTAGTTGAGTTGATTTTGCTAACAAATGTTCATCCCATGTGGCTTGCTACATTGTCCGGGGTATAGGAATACAGTTTTAGATTTCGGAAAATAGTCTGTTATTTACTGCACAAGACGGTGTTAATTCATGCATAGCATGATACAATATCCCCAACTATTTTGCCTCTGTACAACAGTTGATACCTTCGTTCACCCGTGTGTTCATCTATGGTATCCTTGTCTTTCTCTGGCCATAGGCCACATGTGACTAGTCAGTTCCTACTCCATAGCAAATCAACTTGGAAATCCTTCATCTTGTAGTGCACTCATGTCTCAATGAATCCATACCTGAGTTGATCTAATAAATCTAACGTAAGGTATCAAATTGCCATACCGGATCATATTTCGATAAGTTATTCGCTAAAACATTTCGACCACTCATCGACATCAAAGGTCATGTTTTGGCTCCCAGTGGTGGCTATATCTCTATATCCCTGGTAAAGTAGCATACCATGAGGGATGGGCATTAAGTGTCGGCAACATTAATCCTGACTTGGAACACACCACATCTTAACTGGCCGAAAATGAAGAATACTACTTGTAGTCAAAAAATATTCCTGTACCTCGAATGACTGCAAACATACACTCACCCCTTCTAGTCCCATTTTGCCAATGTTCTATACTGGCAAGATAACATTGTATAATTAACAACGGGAACTAATGCATCCCGAGTTCATTCCAGCACTGCCCTTGCTGGCAGACGTGTCGCTATGGTGTTGAGATTGAACCAGAACTCCTCTAGAAATTTGATAGTTTTATTTTCTTAGAAAATAAATCTATCGAAAATGCCGGAAGTTGAGAATAGACTGTCACTTTAATTGGATTATCAAATGTCCAAGTATCCCCACTGCTGCATACTATCGAGTACCCTTGTTCATGTGTTGACAGGAATCTCTCATACCATGTTCATTTGACCATTGCATTCCCGAGAAACATTCAACACTAATTTATCTACGGACGGACGATCATACTGACAGTCAGACACACAGACGCACACATCGACGGAAATTCTGATCCCATTATCCATTAATCTTCCCCCCAACTTGTTCCAAGGGCTTCACTCCATCATTCACATCAATTACAGCACATGTATGGTGTTAGGTTTGGAGCTTCAGTTGTGCGATCGGCGAAAATAGCTTTTTTTCGATCCGCTTGGCGGCCATTTTGGATTTCGCTGCTAGTGGTGGCTAGAGGATGGTGCCAACTTGTAGCCGATCGATTTTGAAATCTCTGATGCCTACCCTTACATCATGCCAAATTTCAGGAAGGTATCACCAAGTGCACAATTCTAGCGAATTCCTCCCCCGCTAAAGCGGTTGCAATCGATTTGTTAAGTGAAGGGTTAATTGCTGACATTCTCCCGATCCAGAAAAACCTCACCCACTTGGAAAACATTATTCATGAACTCAAGTTTGAAAGTATTTACCAGCATTGGATATTTAACTAACAGGTGGTATGCAATTAACCAAAGTATATTATACCATTGAATGTTTTTTTGGAGCAAGACTGAGGATGAGAGTAAACAACCGTAACAGGGAAGAACGAAAATCAAAATTAAACTGTGTTTTAACACATCTTCAAAAGGTTGTGTTGTAAATTAACTCTGTGACTACCACGTTAGTGCTTGCCGAAGCAGATGTCTCCAAAAATATGACCGATAAAATATTTTGTCTCTAACATAATATGTGCCTATATCAGCAAAAATCTTTTGGCTATAACTGTAAACAAATTTAAAAGAAATTGGTCTGAATAACTGGCTACTGTGAAAAAAATGTGATTAATGTAGAGATTCTAAACAAACCATAAACGCTGAATTCCATAAAAAGTCATCATTTGGCTACAGGAAGTAAAAAAGAAAAATTGGTTTTATTATTGGATCATGATAATATCAGGTGCCAAAAATTTAATCCTCATTTTGAAGTATATTTCTTTGAACTGATAATGGCAAAGTACAGCAATACACTACAGCAGAGGTGCAATACCATGATTTATTTATTTAACTCTCTACACGCTGAAGTCAAAATTGCAAAGTTTTCAGCAGCAAAAATTTCCCATAATGCAGTTTGATATTTAACCAAATATACCTTGTTTGACAGAGCTCAGTGAGCTCTGTCATACAAGGTATAATTGGTTAAATTCATGTCTATCTAAACAAGAGAAAAATAGAGTGACTGGAGAAATTTACGAAGCACTACCAGTGTGCTAGGGGTTAGTTGGTGTTTAACCCTATAACCAACACAGGATATCAAAATTTATTATTTTAATTATTGTTTTTTTCCAAAAATTTCAACAAAACTATATCAAGTGGCTGCTCATTGGAATGAGCTCATTCCAGTGAGAGGTCATATGATATGGTTTTGTTGAAATTTTTTGAAAAATCTAATTTTTTCATCTGTTTAATTTTCAAATTTCGTTCAACCGATACATTAGTTAAAGGTAACATATTTCTGCACAAAGGCTGATCTTGGAAATGGGAAAGAACCACAGAGCAATGGGGATCAACAAGCTGTCCAATCTAGGACAAAGTGCAACTCTGTTTCCATTTGGTCTTTTGGATTAAGCATCTTGCCCAAAATAGATGCCAAATGATGTGAGTCAGGATTAAACCTATTTATTTTATTTATTGGTATTTAAGGTCACATATTTCTGCACAATGGCTAAACATGACAGCAAAATGGATATAAGTAAGTCCTACCAAACGTTTATACCCATGTGCCTATTTTAGAGGACCTCCATCACAGTCACTGGTGACAGGGTTCTATTTTACCAGTAAAACAGAGCTAGTTTACCACAGTAAACAAGCACTGTTTCACTTTACCAGGGGTCCCACAGGGACAATACCACGATAAAGCTACATATATAACACAGTGTGCAAAATTTGACGAGAACGCTTGTTTCATTCACGTGGTGGTTATGCAAATATAAATCTACGCGGACGGATAACCAGTTAGCCAAAAGTTGCATCTTGAATGGTAAAGTCTGAGTAACTGAAGCAGCCATTCTTGTGCCTTAATAGATTTTTTAGATTTTTGCTGTGAGAGGCTATATATATTTCAATTCCATGCAATATATGAATACTTGTTAACGTTAAAAAAGCATTTTTCCAAGAATTTTTACATAGCCGAGCGCTCGGTTAGCCATCTCCAACCCACGTGAATGGTCAGTCGGTTACAGTCATTTTTGAAATTTTGCGCACTGTAACAGGCCTCAGGAAAATGAGTGAATGGTTATTTGACTGTACAAATTTATGTTGGCATAACTGAATCAAAGCACAAAATATAATTTTTTGCATTCAGCCATCCAGTGAGTGGGCATCCTTACAGAGCATTACCCTGTTAATTGAATAGCCACATTGCCAGTGAAAATTATTCAATTAACAGAATTATTCCATTAACAGGGATTTGTTCACTTTCCGGTATTGTAAAGAAAAACTGAGCATTCACTCTGTTAATTTTTTAACCTTGCAGCAGTTATTTATTTATTGGTGTTTAAGGTCACAATGCAGCATATAACTAGCATTTCTTAGCCCAGCCCAGTGCCGGAGTCACAGGCACATGTTCAAGCCTAACCCTTTCTACATTGTAACAAAACAGTCCTACCTCTAGTTAGGATAAGCAACACACTTCACATCATTTATCGTATAGATTATGTTGATCCTATTTTTTTTATTGGGGTTTTAACCCTTTACCTAACACGAAAAGCAGACAACACTTGCAAAAAAAAAATTCTTGAATAACTAATTTTTTTCATTTTTTGTCTCAAAAACATAGGTTATGACCTCTCGAGGGGTCATACCATATGTTTTTGAGACAAAAACGAAAATATAATGAAAATTAATTGGCGTTTTTTGAGAATAGCGCTGGCCGTTTTTGGCTGTTACATTGGGTAAAGGGTTAAGAACACTTTTGACAGGCAGGGTCACATCATGTCAGACAGTTTTATGGGTGGAGTACCCAGAGAGAACCACCAAGCAGTGGCAAGCAACTGTACAACTCCCCAATGTACTAACTCCGCACAAGCAGGCTCAGTATTGGTTGAAGACAAGTGCACCATCAATGTGCAGTATGCCTTAGCACATAGTGCCACAGAGCCCCCACGTGGGCAATCGGGATTAAGTGCCTAGCCCCAAAACACATTGCAGTTACTCTGCTGAACCATCGACCTATTGGTTTGAAGTCCAATGTCTTAACCATTGACGCATTGCATTCCCATGTTGATAATCACCCATCTACCAGTATGTTGTCAATGTAATAGTGGTTCAACAATGGCAGATTCCCTATTGAACAGCAAAGAGAAAAGTATCAGTTGAAAATTTTCATTACAAATCTTTTGCGCCAGAAAGATGTTACTTATGAAGAAAATACAGTAAAAACAGAAAAAAAGAGGACAAATTGCACAGCTTTTCAAATTCCATTCCCCCCTCTCCTGCATCCCAGAGCCTCTGATGAAGATAACTGCTATTCAAGTTATCACATATCATTAAAGTTTCCAATAAAATTCAAAAAAGCAAAAGGCAAAAACTTTCTCAATTTTCAACAAATCACCATGGGCTTCAGACCTGTTCTAGACAATGTTAATATAAAACAACAAAATAAAAAGTTATTGAAATCTGATGATTACTTTTAGAGTTGTTGCATCAACATAAAAATCCAAGCAAAAGGAGATACACAACGAACACTCTTTTAATTTTTGAAATAGTCCAAGACAATATTAATACGAAGCAGTAAATCAAATTTAATTGAAATCTGATAATTATAGTTCAAGTAAAACATTAAAATTCCAAGCAAGGGACAAGAAGTTAGTGGAGGGTGGCAAGCCTGGAAATAAGTAATCTGCCTTTTGCAGAGGTCTCCAGAGGGTGAATTTGCTGATGCTATCCCACACAGTGGGCCAATTTATCCTTTGGGTACCTCCTTCTCTTTAGGCCCGAGACCGTGATTCAGATTAAGGTCCACAAAGGGTAAATTTAGTGATGCTACCCTGCAGGGTAGCATCACCAAATTCACCCACTGGGACGTCATTCTACACATGACAGTCTACTAATTTCCAGGCTTGAGGAGTGATATTTCCTCCAGTCACTAATCTCAATACAATTGGATTGCTATTTATTTATTTATTTATTTATTTATTTATTGATGTTTAAGGTCATATACTTATGCACAATGGCTAATCATGACCGTGACAGTTTTAAGGGTGGAGGAAGCCAGAGTACCACCAAGCAATGATGAGCAGCTGCCAGCCCCCCCCCCCCACCCCCACCCCCAACATTGTAACTCCACACTGCAGCACAGGCAGGGTTTTAGATTGGTTGAAGACATACGTACCATCGACGTGCAGTACGCCTTAGTACATGGCGTCATCATGCCCACATGTGGACAATCCGGGTTAAGTGCCTTGCCCAAGGACACAACCTGGAAGTTCAAATCGATCACTCAGACGGTCACCCATCCAAGGACTAACCGGGCTCGACGTTGCTTAACTTCGGTGATCTGACGAGAAATGGTTACCGCGATGCCACCGTACCCCCAAATGGATTGCAAGAATGTCAACAAAAAATGTTTAACTCAATCTGCAATTCCTAAGATGGCATCAAGTCAATCAACATGATAACTCCTCCTATCGATGATGTTTGATGATGTAAAGGTTGTCAGGCTGTACAAGACTGTAGTCAGAGCATAATGGCTCTCACTTCATCAAAATTCATGAAGTTTACCTTGCACAAAAATTAGTAATCGGGTAACACAATTTTAACTTTCCTATCTCGACACTTTTTTCTATCAATAATTACCAAAATTTAAATTTATTATACCTCATTTTAAAAGCCTATAGTAAACTGCCATTCAACTTGAATTGCTATTATACAATATTCCCTTCACGGGTAATATCTCCGGCAATGTGTCATCCTTGGGCTGAAGTTTCCAGAAAATGATACCAGAAATAACTGAAGAAGAAGTTTTCATGTTCAGTTCTCTCAGACTGATGATCAGTGAATTTAACCATTCAAATTAACCAAATTTTAACAATTCAAATTAAACTAGAGAAACAGAATTTATTGCATTCAGTAAATTCAAGTCTATGTGAAAAGGGTTAAAGTATCAAGAATAAACTCTACAGAAAGAGAATTTATGGAGGCTTATTTTCTGGAGTAAAATATTTTTTAACAAATCAGAAATGGGTTTTCGTTAACAGTATTTACAGATATCCATACAGGAATCAGAACAATTTTTATAAGAAACCAGAAAAGGCATATATGTGACCAGCATTGGAAGAGTTCAATACACGAATCAGATATGAAAAATGTTGGCTCTGCCCACTAATTTGAGTGATGAAATACATTCATAAACTTTAGAAATACATTAAGGCGTAAATGTATTTCCCAGTCTTTCTTAATAATATGCACTTGATGACCCCATTCAGGTGGACCAGAAATTGAATCTCCAGCAATTTTTAACTCAGTCGGTGTAGTCCCATGTCTACATCTACAGTGAAGAATGAGCGCAACCCACTTTGAAATAATGCCTCCACCAACTTCAGATCTGTCATCTGTCATTCAGATCGAACGGTTGCAAAAAACATAGATGAGTGCAAACTGGGTATTGTTAACCAGCATGCCAAAATGCATAGAGATAAGACAATCCGTATTTGAGTTGTCACCTTGACAAAGGGTGCATAGACTCTATATCGGAGATATTGTCATAAAAACCTTAAAAACCCCAAGAACTCATTTGAAGGCCTACTCTTAAAAGGGCATCTAGTGACCTAAACAAGGCATACATAAAACTAGAACTTCTCTAATAAATTAATTTTAAACAGCCATAGCACTAACACAGTTAACAGTACAGTCAACTATGTCAGTATTGCATCTTTTACCGGCATCCTGACAGTATTGTGATAGCTTTCAATAACAAATCTTCAGTGTAGTTTTACAATTAACATGTACACTGGAGTTCTTCATGATCAAGTTGTTTGTTTTTATATTAACTTGGTTTGGGAATTAAATCTGTACAATGAGATTAAATAAACAGATCATGTTATTGTATGTGACAGTCACAGCTTACTCCCTAACTGCTTTTTGTGAAATTCTTTCATAGAGAAAATATTCATGCAGAAATAAGAACAATTTTTCTAAGAAACCCGAAAAGGCATATATGTGCACACCATTTATAGGGTTCGATCAAGGAATCAGAAATTGACATTACTACCGCTGCCATTTGAATAATGAGATACATGTATAATCTTCAGAATTGCATTAATTGGTATAAAATGAAATTCCTAATAGGTCGCAAAAATATGCATTTAATGACCTCTCTTGACCGCATAGAGGTGGACCACATTTTGAACCTCCAGCACGTTTCAACTCATTTGGTGTAGGTACTATTTCTATAAGTCACACCAAGCCTGAAGTATGATCAAAAACTACTTTATAACCAGAGAAACCCCGGCTATGGTGTGTGGCACATCCACCCATGGTCCCTTATAATTGTGTGAAGTTTGATGACTGTGGCCCTAACCGTCTTCGAATTATTGGCTCGGGCACACACACATGGACACACACACGGATGGACACACACACACTTCAATCACTATATGTCACCCGACTTTAGTCGGAGGGGGGAGGGGTGGGGAGGGGCATAAATAGAAATCTTTGAGTCCCAGAGAGAGTGGGTCTGACTGAATCCCAAAATATTTGTTCTCATAGAACAGTGATAACAAAGGCATCCAAATACACTCATTCCTGTCACAAGGTGATAACAAAGGTACCCCAAGAAGTTTTGTGAAGATCGGTTCATAAATACAGACTCCAGTCTGAGCTGTATTAACATATGCGCTTACTGTGTATAAGTAACACTGAACAAATCAAAGTTCATCTAATTTGCATAATTTCCGCACGAGAATAAAAACCCTGTATTATATGTGATGTATTTATGTTACTAAACATTCCTACAAAAATTTATTCAAATCAGAACTTTCATACAGCAGTTTTGTCCGAAAAACTGATTGCACTAACTTTGGTACAAAATGGCTGCTGGCGGCTATCTTGAATTTTGGACCGCACCCCCAAAACGCTCGTTCTCATACCACGGTGATAACAAAAGGTACCCAAGAAGTTTCGTAAAGATCGGTTCATAAATACAGCCTCTAGCCTGTGCCATATAGAAGTTGTGTAAAAAAAAAGTGATTGGACCTAATTTCGGTACAAAATGGCCACTGGCAGCCATCTTGAATTTTGGACCGCACCCAGAAACACTTGTTCTCGTCCCAAAGTGATAACAAAGGTACCCAGGAAGTTTTGTGAAGATGGGTTCATAAATACAGCCTCTAGCCCGAGTCGTATTGACACATGCACTTACTGTGTATTAGTAGCACTGAATAAATCAAAAGTTCATCTAATTTGCATAATTTCTGCTCAAGAAAAAAACCCTGTACTATATGTGATTATCCCATGGTACTAAACATTCATACAAACATTTATTAAAATCCGAACTTTCATACATATTCTGTACAAAAAAACTGATGCACTAACTAAAGTACAAAATGGCTTCTAGTGGCCATCTTGAATTTTGGACTGCACCCAAAACCACTCGTTCTCATCCCACGGTGATAACAAAGGTACTCAAGAAGTTTCGAAAAGATCAGTTCATAAATACAGCCTCTAGCCCGAGCCGTATTGGCATTTGCAGTTACAGTGTCGAAAGTAACATTAAATAGATCAAATTAGTCTAACTGGCAAAATTTATGTATGTGAAGAAAAAACCCTGTATTATATGTGATGTATCCCAAGGTACTAAACATTCACACAAGAAATTATTCAAATCAGCGCTTTCATATGGAAGTTCTGCACCAAAAAAATCTGCTTGCACTTAATTTTGTACAGAATGGCTACCAGTGGCCATCTTGAATTTCGGACCGGGCCCAAAAACACTTGTTCTCATCTCACAGTGACAACAAAGGTACCCAAGAAGTTTCGTTTTATAAATACGGCCTCTAGCCCGAGACATGTGTACGGTGCGACAGACGGACAGACAAACGATGGGCCATGACAATACCTCAAATTTGGCTTCGCCAAAGTTGAGCTAAAAATGGACTAAGTTTAACAACCAGTAGTTTTGGAAAATATTGAGGCAAGTCAAAATTCTGACAATATGCACACATCTGGAAAATGTAGAAACATGCTGTGAAATAAAAAAGTAATACCTTGAAAATTACAAGAGGCCTCACGGGGCCTGAAGTGCTCATCTTGAACAGAACACAATTTAAACAGAGTCCAAGAATGAGTACATTAAGCAAGCCGTCTCCATAGGCTACACTCTCAATTCTTGAGTCCCTCAGGAGTGACAAAAATAATACGGGCATCATGCCTTTTCTTCAGTTGATCAGAAAGTAAAATGTTGAGCTCCCCAATGAAGCCCCTTGATACAACCTTTGTGGAATAATCTTAGTTACACACCTCTAGAGAGTACTGAATACAAAATTTTTAATTCTTCAGCAAAATGGCCAATTCCGGCTCCATAGGGAGCCCAAATATTAACCCAAGCTCTCGATGTGAACAGAGTTGAATCTGACTTCCCAAGAGATGTTGTGTACCAAATATGAAAGCATTCTGGCTGTTGGATCTGAAGAAGAGAAATTTTAAAGAAATTTCTTCATATTGCATCAAGTTAAAATTTGGGCTACCATAGCGAGCCCAAATATTATCCCATGGATCCGATATGAACAAACTTGAATCTGCCCCCCCCCCCCCCCCCCCCCCCCCTCCAGAGATGTTGTATACCAAATATGAAAGTGAAAGCATTCTAACTAAGTGAAAGCACTCCATGGGGATGCGGGAATTATTTTTTTTGCATGGGTCAAGTACTTGTGACCCAATGATACCGTATACCAAATTTGGTTCATACCGGACCATCGGTTCAGAAAACAGAAATTTTGGGCGGGGTCAAAAATCTTACCCCTCCCATTACAAAGCCAAATATTGCTTTACGAACATAGTTTGAAAAAGTTGATTCTACTCCCCAAAAGGAAGTTCCATAGCAAATGTCAAGTCATTGTACACACTGGTTCTTGAGAAGAAGTTTTTAAAAATATTTCGGAGCATTTTTCAACACTCCCTTCCTATGGGACTGGGAATGTTGAGTTGAACAAAAATGTAATGCCCCTTTGGAATCATCACTCATACAAACTTTCACTTGAATTGGCCCAGTAGCTTTGGAGGAGAAGACCAAAAAATGGTGTTGACACACGGCGGACGACGGATGGAGAGTGATGAGATTAGCTCAGCTTGACTTTATCAAGATGAGCTAAGAAGAGAGGTTAGACGGATAAACAATTACCCTATATGCAGAAAGATAGAGGGAAAGACAGAGGTAAAACAATATGCCCCCCCCCCCCCCTCCATTAGTTGTGGGCATAACAAGGACATATGCCAATTGTAACCAGACCGTCCAAGGCAGCCACTTGAAATTCTGAGAATGTGTTCTACTATCCCCGCTCGACAGTGTAGTATCTTTCTTGAGTCTTGCAACTGGGTGAAAACACCGTGGATGTACCCATAAGAGAAGTCCCAAATCTGCCAAGGGTTAAACGTTTATTAATAACATGATATAAAACTAGAAGGGTGGTTGGTACTGCTGGCAGGTCATAAAAAGTACACACTCTGTTACATGTACAGTAGATTGTGGAGAGAGTTTTTGGAGTAGCGACTCGAAATATTCAACGTTTGTTCTAGAAGCTTTGTCCAACTCGACCTGTGCCTGAAAAATCCAACAACCGACATATAGTCCGTGGGAGCCTCACGTGCATGTGCATACGCTCTTTTCGAATTGGACTTGAGGAAATGCGCAATTTGAGTCGCATTTTCAGGCATCCGATGGAGCAACTATTCGTGAATGCTGAGTGAAAATTTCGTGGAAATCCGCGGAGAATTCGCTGACATATAGCGTTTTTGAAGAGAGGACGTAATTTTCTGAATTTGGTCTTTTTCAAGTAAGCGCGAAAGAAGAGGGCGGGAATAGGCGCAATGTCTCGTGGTGCCCCCCTCTCTGGGTTAGGTCCACTTAAAAGTTACAATAGATTGTGACTGACGGAGAGATGGCTGTAAATCAAAGTAGTTTCTTTAAGAACAGCACCCAGGGATCCCATCGCAACCTTGAAAAATTTGACAATCGTCGGTAGTTAAAAGTAAGAAAAAAACGGCGGTGAGTAGGTTTTTGGCGGGAAAAGATTTATGAGAATTTGCATATAAGACATTAAAATAGCACTTCAGACATACGCTCACTGTGTCAAGACCGCTGAAGGCAGCGACTTGCAATTTTCAGAACTTGTTCTACGAAGCCTGGACGACATTTGGGCATGAACTCGAGCGTTCTGACCGCATGGAAAACACCACGCCTTGCGTGGAAAACCGTGGGAACGGTTCGTTGCCACTTTATTTTCAAAGCAATAAAATTTCCATTCATTATTTACCTGTCAAAGGCAGAGTTTGGCATTATTTCTGTCTGATGAACTGTTCAACTTTAACTATTTGCACCTTTATATAGGACCGAAAGATCACTGAATGCTTACCAATATTCAGGTACTGATTTTACGAAAATAACAATTATTTCAACAGTACCCACATGGCAACTCTCATAGACAACATTCAGCACTCAATCAATTAGGAATGGAGTAAATTGCGACTTAAACTTACCAAATTCTGAAAAATTGAGTTATTTTCAACGGCACCTATCTTTATGCAACCAAAACAGGGATTAGGTTAAACGTTACATCTACCCTATCAAGGAAAATCTTCTTGGACTTGAACTGTAAATCTGAATGTCAACAGAATTTTCAGATATTACGAAAATCACAATTATTCAGACAGTACCCATATGGGAGTCTCAGATCAGCTAAGGGTTAAACTTTTAATACCCACATATAAAACAAAAGTTTTCATACTATGACTGCTGCATGCAGCTATTGAAAACATTCAGCACTCAGTCAATAAGGAATGGAGTAAATTGTCACTTAATCATACCAAATTCTGAAAAAGCGTGAGTTTTTTGGACAGCATCTATCTTTATGCAAACAGAATGAGCATATGGTTAAACTTTACAACCAATCGAACAACAGAAAATATGCTCGATAGGTAATTGTGAATACGAACATGTAAATCATTTTTCGATATACCATTCGTAAATGGAAGAAAAATGAACTAAAAATGAGCCATTTTTATGAACAAGTTAAGGGTACTCGAATTCAAGGCTCGAAAACGAGTTGAAGGTTAAAAACTTTGAATAGAATATTTAACAGCCAAATTATTCTTGGATGAATGCCCAAACTTCTCATAGGAAACGTTTTGAAAAAATTTGGCCACAGAGCTGAGAAATTGCATGTGAAAATTGACCAGTTTTTCCAAAATTGCACTTTGCTCGGAATTTGAGGTCAAAAGGGAGCAACGTGGGTAATACAGCTTATGCAATCAGATGTAGCAAGTCATGCTACAAATATAATGAAAGCTCCAGCCAAATCGTCCACGGTCTTGTTTGAGAATTGTGGCAAAACGTAACATTGTGACAACATTTTGCACGGTTTTGGCAGAAAATGAAAAACTTCAGAAATGCCATGATCCAGGTGAGAAACTTCTAACGAAGCTCTACATATGTGCCAAATTTCAGTAGAATAGTAAAGAATCCATCAGACAAAAATCATTGAAATAGAAAATAATGTTGAAACTAAGAGAAATAGAATTTACTGCATCCAGTAAATTTAAGCTTGTAAGAAAGGCGTTAAAAAATCTATTGGGAAAAAACTATATAGAAAGAGAATTTATGGAGGGTTATTTTCGGAAGTAACATATTTTTAAACAAATCAGGAATGGATTTTCGCAAACAGTATTTACAGATATTCATAATGGAATCAGAACAATTCTTCTAAGAAACCAGAAAAGGCATATATGTACACAGCATTCAAAAGTTTTGCCAAGAGAATGCATTAGGTGTCCAAAAATTTGATTGCTAGCAATACTAAATGAAAGTGTCAATGACACTGTAGCTCAACTTGTCAAGACAAAGACATGTACATGTATAGTATGTGACACAGCAATGACAAACATCTAGGTAATGACCTGATAACAAAGGTACATATAAAGTATTGTAACGGTCTGTACATAAATACTGACCGTTGCCTGTAACAAATGTATAGGTAAAGTATTGTAAAGGTGGGTGACAGTCAGATGCTGAACTAGAAAAAATCTTTGAGTCCCAGAGTGGGTCTGACTGAACCCCAAAATATTTGTTCTCATAGCACAGTGATAACAAAGGCACCCCAAAACACACTCGTTCCTGTCCCAAGGTGAAAACAAAAGTACTCAAGAAGTTTTGTGAAGATCAGTTCATAAATACGAGCTGTATAGAACTTGTGACAAAAAACTGATTGGACCTAATTTCGGTACAAAATGGCCACTGGCAGCCATCTTGAATTTTGGACCGTACCCAGAAACACTCATTCTCATCCCAAGGTGATAACAAAGGTACCCAAGACATTTCGTGAAGATCAGTTCATAAATACAGACTCTAGTCTGAGCCGTATTGACATGTGTACTTACTGTGTGTAAGTCGCACTGAAAAAATCAAAGTTCATCTAATTTGCATAATTTCTGCACGAGAAAAAATCCTGTATTATATGTGATGCATCCCATGGTACTAAACATTCACACAAAAAAATTATTCAAATCAGGGCTTTCATATGGAAGTTCTGTGCAAAAATCTGATTGCACCTAATTTTGTACAAAATGGCTGCCATCGGCCATCTTGAATTTCGGACCAGACCCCAAAACACTCGTTCTCATCCCACGGTGATACCAAAGGTACCCAAGAAGTTTCGTAAAGATCGGTTCATAAATACGGCCTCTAGTCCGAGCCGTATTGGCATTTGCACTTACAGTGCTGAAAGTAACCCCAAAAAACATCAAAATTAGTCTAATTTGCACAATTTACGTACGAGAAAAAAACCCGTATTATATGTGATGTATCCCATGGTACTAAACATTCATACAAAAAATTATTCAAATCAGAGCTTTCATATGGAAGTTCTGTACAAAAAACAGATTTCTGCATTGTCGGTACAAAATGGCAGCTGGCAGCCATCTTGAATTTTGGACCGCACCCAAAAACACTCGTTCTTGTCCCACGGTCATAACAAAGGTACCCAAGAAGTTTCGTAAAGATCGGTTCATAAATACGGCCTCTAGCCCGAGCCATAGCAGCTTGACACTTACAGCTCTGAAAGTAACACTAAATAAATCAAAGTCAGTCTAATTTGCATAATTTACGCACGAGAAAAAAACCCGTATTATATGTGATGTATCCCATGGTACTAAACATTTATACAAAACTTTATTCAAATCAGAACTTTCATACAGAAGTTCTGTACAAAAAACTGATTTTTACATCATCGGTACAAAATGGCCACTGGCAGCCATCTTGAATTTTGGACCACACCTAAAAACACTCGTTCCCGTCCCAGGGTCATAACAAAGGTACACAAGAAGTTTCGTAAAGATCGGTTCATAAATACGACCTCTAGCCCGAGCCATAGCCAATTGTTGACGTACGGACAGACGGACAGACGGCCAGATGGACAGATGGACAGACGGACGATGGACGACGGGCCACGACAATAGCTCAAATTTGACTTCGTCAAAGTTGAGCTAAAAATGCACTCAGTTATCCTTGGGCGACCTCAGTGACCTTGTCCATTTGTGAACCTCTATGGAGTGTTGACTCATTTGGTGTTGGTCCCCATGTCTTTGTGTCATACCATCCTTGAGATATGAGTGTGACCCACTCTCAAGATTTTTTGCCCATATCCATTTTTTTTTCAAGTAAAAATGCATGAATGAACTTGGGAATGCATTAGGAGGGTCAGAAAATGTGATTTCCATTAATTCTCAAAAACGCCCTCAATGATCCCAAGGTGACCTCTGTGACCTTGACCTACATTCTGAACTTCTATTGAGCGTTGACTCATTTGCTGTTAGTTTCAGGTCAATTCATCATACCATGCTTGAGATATGAGAATAACTCACCTTCAAAAATTTGGGCCATGCCCACTTTTTTACATAAAAATTCATGTATGAACTTCGGAAATGCTTTGGGGGGGTGAAAAATGTGTTTTTCCAGTCATTCCAAAATATGCACTCAATGACTCCTAGGTGACCTCCATGACCTTGACCCATATTTTGAACATCTATCGAGTTTTGATTCATTTGGTGTTAGTTCCAGGTCCATTTGTCATAGCATGCTTGAGATATGTGCATGACCCACTTTTCAAAAATTTTGGCCATGACCACTTTTTTTTTACATAAAAATTCATGTATGGACTTTGGGAATGCTTTAGGGGGTCAAAAAATGTGATTTCCAGCAATTCCGAAAAATGCACTCAATGACCCCTAGGAGACCTCCACGATCTTAACCCATATTTTGAACCTCTATCGAGTTTTCGACTCATTTGGTGTTAGTTCCTGGTCCATTTATCACACCATGCTGGAGATATGACTGTGACCCACTTTTAAAAATGTTGGCCATGCCCACTTTTTTACATCAAAATGCATGTGTGTACGTCAGGAACACTTTAGGGGGTCAAAAAATGTGATTTCCAGCAATTATGAAAAAATGCACTCAATGACCCCTAGGTGACCTCCGCGACCTTGACCCATATTTTGAATCTCCATCAAGTGTCGACTAATTTGGTGTTGGTCCCAGGTCCATACATCATACCATGCTTGAGATATGAGCGTGACCCACTTTCAAAAATTTTGGCCACGCCCACTTTTTTACGTCAAAATGCATGTGTGTACATCAGGAATGCTTTGGGGGTCAAAAAATGTGATTTCCAGCAATAATGAAAAATGCACTCAATGACCCTAGGTGACCTCCGTGACCTTGACCCATATTTTGAATCTCCATCGAGTGTCGACTCATTTGGTATTGGTCCCAGGTCCATACGTCATACCATGCTTGAGATATGAGCGTGACTCGCTTTCAAAAATGTTGGCCATGCCCATTTTTTTACGTCAAAATGCATGTGTGTACGCCAGGAATACTTCAGGGGGTCAAAAGATGTGATTTCTAGCAATTATGAAAAATGCACTTAATGACCCCTAGGTGACCTCCGTGACCTTGACCCATATTTTGAATCTCCATCGAGAGTCGACTCATTTGGTGTTGGTCCCAGGTCCATACGTCATACCACGCCTGAGATATGAGCATGACACACTTTCAAAACACCCCTACAGACACCCCTGATACCCCAGGAATCTGAAAAACATAGGTGGCCAAGAACTTGTGGCTGTCTATCAGCATGCCAAAAATCAACGAGATAGTGCCATTCGTTTTCGAGTTATCTTGCGGACAAAAAAGTGATGAGAGAAGAAGAAGAAGAAGAAGAAGAAGAAGAAGAAGAAGAAGAAGAAGAAGAAGAAGAAGAAGAAAAGAAGAAAAAAAGAAAAAGAAACCCTGCAAAAACAATAGTCTGTGTGTTTCACACAGACTAATTATTCAAGGTTCCTCATTTAATACTGTCTCCTGACAAGTTGAAACTCTTGAGTTGAACATAAGATTATGTGTGTACTCAAGTACTAGTACAGAGGTGCTGGATATCATTATTATTATTTATTGGTGTTTAAGGTCACATATTTATGCACAATGGCTAATCATGACTGTGACAGTTTTACGGGTGGAGGAAGCCGGAGTACCTGGAGAGAACCATCGAGCAACTGTCAGCTCTTCAACATACTAGCTCCACACAAGCAGGGTTAGCACTGGTTGAAGACAAGTGCACCATCGATGTGTAGTACGCCTTAGTACACAACGCCACGCAGGCAATGGAGATGAAGTGTGTTGCCCAAGGACACAACGCGGTTGCTGCAGGTGGGATTCGAACCGAGGACCTCTCGGCTTGCAGCCTGCACCTCTACCTACTGAGCCACCACGCTCCCTGCTGGATATCAGTTTTTTTCATATTCATCTGACTGGGAAAGAAAAGGGGGGGGGGGGATAAAACCATTTGATATAACTAGAGAAACAGAATTTACTGCACCCAGTAAATTCAAGTCTGTGTGAAAAAGGGTTAAAGTATCAGGAATAAACTTTTCAGAAAGAGTATTTATGGAGGCTTATTTTCAGGAGTAAAATATTTTTAAACAAATCAGAAATGGGTTTTCGTTAACAGTATTTACAGATATTCATACTGGAATCAGAACAATTATTTATAAGAAACCAGAAAAGGCATACGTGTGACCAGTATTCAAAGGATTCGATACTCGAATCAGAAATGGGCATTTTTGGCTCTGCCCTCTAATTTGAATGATGAAATACGTTCATAAACTTTAGAAATTCATTAAGCTGTAATAAAATTCATTTCCCAGTATTTCTGAATAATACGCACTTCATGACTTTGGTGACCTCTTTCAGGCAGACCCCTAGGTGACCTCCGTGACCTTGACCCATATTTTGAATTTCCATCAAGTGTCCACTCATTTGGTGTCAGTTCCAAGTCCATTCATCATACCACGATTGAGATATGAGCATGACCCACTTTCAAAAATGTTGGCTACGCCCACTTTTTAACATAAAAATGCATGTATGGACCTCAGGAATGCTTTGGGGGTCAAAAAATGTGATTTCCAGCAATTATAAAAAATGCACTTAATGACCCCTAGGTGATCTCCTTGACCCTGACCCATATTTTGAATCTCCATCAAGTGTCGACTCATTTGGTGTTAGTCCCAGGTCCATTCATCATACCATGCTTGAGATATGAGCGTGACCCACTTTCAAATTTTTCGGCCACGCCCACTTTTTCAACGTAAAAATGCATGTATGAATCACAGGAATGCTTGGAGGGGGCAAAAAATGTGATTTTCAGCAATTATGAAAAATGCACTCAATGACCCCTAGGTGACCTCCGTGACCTTGACCCATATTTTGAACCTCCATCGAGTGTCGACTCATTTGGTATTGATCCCAGGTCCGTAGGTCATACCACGCTTGAGATATGGGTGTGACCCACTTTCAAAAATTTTGGCCACGCCCACTTTTTTTTACATCAAAATGCATGTGTGTACATCAGGAATACTTTAGGGGATCAAAAAATGTGATTTCCAGCAATTCTGAAAAAATGCACTCAATGACCCCAAGGTGTTCTCCGTGACCTTGACCCGTATTTTGAGTCTCCCTCAAGTGTCGACTGATTTGATGTTGGTCCCAGGTCCATACGTTATACCATGCCTGAGATATGGGCATGACCCACATTCAAAAATTCTGGCCACACCCACTTGTTTTACGTCAATATGCATGTGTGTACGTCAGAAATAGTTTAGGGGGTCAAAAAATGTGATTTCCAGCAATTCTGAAAAATGCACTCAATGACCCCTAGGTGACCTCTGTGACCTTGACCCATATTTTGAACCTCCATCAAGTGTCGACTCATTTGGTGTTGGTCCCAGGTCTATATGTCATACCACGCCTGAGATATGGGCGTGACCCAATTTCAAAAATTGTGGCCACGCCCACTTTTTTTTTACGTCAAAATGCATGTGTGTACATCAGGTATACTTTAGGAGGTCATAAAATGTGATTTGCAGCAATTCTGAAAAATGCACTCAATGACCCCTAGGTGACCTCCGTGATCTTGACCCATATTTTGAATCTCCATCAAGTGTCGACTCATTTGGTGTTGGTCCCAGGTCCATACGTCATACCACGCCTGGGGTATGGGCGTGACCCACTTTCAGAAATTTTGGCCACGCCCACTTTTTTTACTTCAAAATGCATGTGTGTACGTGAGGAATACTTTAGGGGGTCAAAAAATGTGATTTTCAGCAATTCTGAAAAATGCACTCAATGACCCCTAGATGACCTCCGTGACCTCGACCCATATTTTGAACCTCCATCGAGTGTCGACTCATTTGGTGTTGGTCCCAGGTCTGTAGGTCATACCACGCCTGAGATATGGGCGTGACCCACTTTCAAAACACCCCTACAGACACCCCTGGTACCCCAGGAATCTGAAAAACATAGGTGGCCAAGAACTTGTGGCTGTCTATCAGAATACCAAAAATCAACGAGACAGGGCAATTCATTTTCGAGTTATCTTGCGGACAAAAAAGTGATGAGAAGACAGAAGAAGAAGAAGAAGAAGAAGAAGAAGAAGAAGAAGAAGAAAAGAAGAAGAAGAAGAAGAAGAAGAAAAGAAAAAGAATCTGTGCAAAAACAATAGTCTGTCTGTTTCACACAGACTAATTAAAATAATTATGTTCTGGCTTGAGGATAACATTACAGATTTCCTCCCCTTGGAACCAATGTCTCCCTCGGCTCATTTCTCGCAGGCAACACAGTATATTCTTTGAAAGGCGATCAGCAACTGTGCGACATCAGAAAATTAAAAACTTTTGAGAAAAGTTTTGTAGTAGAGCATTGCAGATTGTTGGCAACAACTGCCTCTCATCGCCCCTACAATGACGGTGGTTGATATGTGACCAATGAGCATTGCAACTATCCAGTTTTATAGAGATTAGTTCCTGTGTTTGACTATTAACCCTTTACCCAGCATAACGGCCAATACCAGCCAGCGTTATTCACAAAATTCACCATTCAATTTTTATTATTTTTTCATTTTGTGTCACAAAAACGTAGCTCATGACCCCTCATTGAAACAAGCTCAACGAGCTTGTTCCAAAGAGGGGTCATAAGCTATGTTTTTGATTTTGAAGCAAAAAATAAATAAAAAAAATTAGTGCTTCAAGAATTTTATTTGCAAGTGTTGTCTACTTTTCGTGTTAGGTAAAGGGTTAAAGTATTTTAGTTCTACTCCTTTTTTAGCAAAGGTGAGGTAGTAAACCTTGTATCTTGAGAAGCCAAGGCCAAAGCCAACCCCCCCCCCCCCCCCCCCTCCAAGATTTTCAATCATTATATTAATATATTGAAAAAAGTTCCATCCCCAAACAAGATAATTTCTTAATTCTACTGACAATCAGCTCTGGGTGTTGATTTTCATATTTGTGTTTTCTTTGATGATATTGGAGAAAAAAATGTTTGCAAGATAAATCTAGTCAATTTATTGCCGCATCATGTTCATTCTGTGAAGTAAATTTATGACTGCATTCAAGTTCAATTAATACAAAAAGGGTGTTTGTTCAGTGTGCAAAGTCAAAGCTCATACGTTAATAAAATCTGAAACTCACAAATTTAAAAATAAGTGATAGGTGTAGTGATTTTGTCCTTCAATTAGCATTCCTGAATATCTTGGAACAAATTTTGTACCTGTAAGCTATCTCCATGCTGAGGTGAATTCTTTTTCTTTTTACTGCTTCCTCTTCTTGAAAAGCTAAAAGACCGCTGCCAAGGATGTTTTTCATGTCCTTTGTCGATACTGAAAAAGAAATTCATTACGATAATAGTATCACATTAAATAAAATTTAAAATATTTATATTTCATTCAATGATGCAAACCAGCTTGTACTCCATTCAACAAGTACAAAATAAGTTGTAGCATGACCACAATAAACTAAGTATACTGCTGCTTCTGCACTGATAAGATCAGAATCTGACATCAGCTTCTGGAAAGCTCTCACTGAGAGCTTTCCAGAAAATGATGTCCGATTCTGATCTTATCAGTGCAGGAAGAGAAAGATCATAGTTTATAGTGCTTATACTACAACTTATTTTGACTTGTACTGTAAAGAGGAGGATGAAGGAATAAAAGGAATTTTGTGAATGTTGGTGGAAATTTATTCAACAAGTGATGTGCTTCCATCTATACCAACTAAAGTATATTTTAATGAATACAATAAACACAAAAAACATATATGAGACACTTATGCATTAAAAAGAAATACGGCATCAGAAAACTAAATATAAAATCTAACCAGAGGCTCAAGTGAGCCTAAAACACTCACGTGGCTCAAGTTGTCAAAAGAGATGAGTGTATCAGTAAGTGACCGGCATATGGAGGTCAAATATTTCCATCATATGGTACTATGTTACAATTCAGTCTCCCATAGGGAGCATAAATATTAACCCAGTGACTTGATTTGAACAAATTCTAACCCCCATAGAGATGTTGTGTACCAAATATCAAAAGAATCTGACTGATGGATCTGAAGAAGATTTTAAAATATTATTCCACATATTGCACTAAGTTAAAATTCAGGCTCCCATGGATTTGAACAAATTCTAACCCCCATAGAGATGTTGATTACCAAATATCAAAAGAATCTGTTTGGTGGATCTGAAGAAGATGATTTTTAAAGATTATTCCACATTTTCCACTAAGTTAAAATTCAGGCTCCCATGGGGAGCCCAAATATTGACCCAGGGACTCGATTAGAAACAGACTTGAATCTGACCCCCCCTAGAGATGTTGTATACCAAATATGAAAGAATTCTGATAGGTGGATGTGAAGAAGAAGATTTTAAAATAAATTTTCTCATATTGCACTAAGTTCAACTTTGTGCTCCATTAAAGAGCCCAAATATCGACCCAGGGATCCGATTTGAACAAACTTGAATCCGACCTCCCTACAGATGTTGAATTCCAAATATCAAAAGAATCTGACTAATGGATCTGAAGAAGAAGATTTTTAAAGATTATTCCCCATATTGCACAATTTTAAAATTCGGACTCCCATGGGGAGCCCAAATATTGACCCAGGGACTCCATTTGAACAAAATCAAATTTGACGCCCCTAGAAATGTTGTGTACCAAATATGAAATACTTCTGACAGGTGGAAGTGAAGAAGATTTTAAAACAAATGTTCTCATACTGCACTAAGTTCAACTTTGTGCTCCAATAAAGAGCCCAAATATCAACCCAGAGATCCGATTTGAACAAACTTGAATTCGACCTTCCTAAAAATGTTGTATTCCGAATATCAAAAGAATCTGACTGATGGATCTGAAGAAGATTTTTAAAGATTATTCCCCATATTGCACTATGTTAAAATTCGGACTTCCATGGGGAGTCCAAATATTGCCCAATGGATTCGATTTGAACAAACTTGAATTGCCCAATGGACTCGATTTGAACAAACTTGAATTTACCTGCTCCCACAGAGAGCCGAAATATTGACCTACCAAACATTAATCTTCAACACCAAGGGATTTTCCATACCAAATATCAAGGCATTCTCACTGGTGGTTTATGAGAAGATTTTAAAAGATTTTTAGGCTTTTGGGGCATTAACCAGAGCCCGAAGATGGCAGCTACTTCATTTTAACAAAATAGAAAGAATATACTCCATAGATGGTATGTGCAATAGATGTTTGAATTTGGCTTAATGGTTGTGAAGAAGAAGACAAGTTTCCAAAAGTTAACAGATGACAGATGCCAAATGATGGCAATAGCTCACACTGACTTGCAGTCAGGTGAGCTAAAAATGATTCAGTGGTGTTTTTCTCTGCAGTGTGATGACAAATGGGTAAGTTTTAGAGAATTTGAAGAAAATAAGAGGAATAACTCTGTAAAAAGCCCTAGTGAAGCTACTTTTTAAACTCAAGAAAGATATTTGTCATCAGAAAGACGAGTGTGGAATTTGAGGATTTATTGGACAGTTCTTCTCACAGTGCTGACAACATGAATAACTTGAAAATAAACAAATGGAATAATTCTGGAATAACCAGCCCCATGATGCTGATTAACAAACACATTCGAGATATTGTCACTGAACAGTTACATACAAAATGATTCAATGAATACTTCTAACGACCAGTGTTAGAGCACCTGCTGTATTTCATCAAGGGAGAGTATATTTGCTTTCAGGCTTCTTGGTGTGGTAACAAGTCCATAGGGACTGCGGTGGTTCAATGGTTATGGCATTGGACTTCAAACCAAACGGTCCACGGTTTGATCCCCACAATGGGTGACTGTGTTTTATTTCCAAATGAAACAAAATACTGTATTTTGATTGGCTAGGAGGTACAGTGTAACTTGCAATCCACAGTAGCCTTTTTTAACACCATGGTTAACCACGGTGTAAAAACAAGAATACACAATAGCAGGCTATATGACTAAAAAGAAGTACCCATTTTTAATTATCAATTCATAACTTCTGCTCGATTGTGTTTGAACAAAAATAAAAATACAGGAAATTTAATATTGATATGTAATAAAATATTACAGATATGGATGTTATTGGAACTGGCTCAATGAGCAAGTTTCAATGACATCCATATTTGTCTGGTTTAATAAAGAAACTCACAAAGTACAAATTTTCTGTCAGTTTTTTTCCACAATTTAGGTTAAAGTATTAAGTACACCAAAATTCTTGGAAATAAATCCATTATCCTTGTGTCTTCCAGGGTGTATGGGAGTTTACACCGGTCTGGGAACTCATAACCCTTCTGCTCTGCCTCGGGGGGTATGAGTTTCCAAACCGGTGTAAATTCCCATACAACCTGGAAAACACTTGGGCAAGTATCCTTGGGCAAGGCATTCAATCCTGAGTGCCAACATGGAGGCATGGTGGCTCTGTGTCCCTACGGTGTACACCATGTCAATGGTGCACTTGTCTACTACAATGCTAACCCAGCTTTTGTAGAGTTTGTATGCTGGGAAGTCTGACAGTTGCTCGCTTCTACTCGGTGGTTCTCTCCAGGTATTTCAGTTTCCTTCACCCGCAAAACTGTCAGACATGAGGTGACTCTGGTTGTTGGAAGTGTCATTAAACCCCAATAAAGAGAAAAACAAAACAGATGCCTCCACTTACGGTCTTTGGGGAAACTTGCTAGTTACATTGTAGTGCTAAGTGTCTTGGCTGACTAGATAAGCAGATAGTCAGGACATTAGGTAAGTGATTAAAAAGGATGGGAGTTTCTAAAAAAAAATATAAGGCTGTTTGAAGGTCTGTATTAGGGCCCTGCAAAGCTTCAAAATTCAATTTGATTTGAAATAGTCCCCATCATTCGATTTGATTTCAATTGCACCAATTCGAAATTTTTTGAATTGTCGAGAAGTTCTCGAAATCCTTCTGTCTCCTCTTGAACTCTTCATCTATCATCATGTCTCCTGTACTTGGGGGGTCCGGGGGGGGGGGGGGGGGGGGGGGGGTCCTGTACAGGAGACCTGATGATAGATGAAGACTTCATGTAGGTTCCACTTCCTAAATTACATTGATTCCATTATGCAATATTCCACTTTTTGCTGGATTTGCAAGAGTCATCATTGTGCACAATACTTAAGTGGAGACTGACAATATTTATGGTTGTAAGAAGATGTAATATCCATAACTTGAAAAGTGCAGAGATTTGAATCGATTTGAAATCTGATTTGATTCGACCCAAAATTTGAGATTTGCAGGGCCCCAGTCTGCAGGCAATCTAATCTTCCAACTGTATATGATGAACACCTCGAGTTACAAAAATACTTACTTGTGTCCTCCACCCTCTCCCTCATCTGAGTGGTCAGAATTCAAACTCTGCTGACCAGACCTAGCAGACGATGTTCTCATGACACCCATCAACCGACAGAACAGAGAAGGCCTCTGAAAAATAAGATTAATAAGGATTACAGATGGAGAAATTTTAAAATTCTGTTGATGTCAACCTCACAGAACCTGTTCATCAGTGTTGATCCAATTCTCTAAAAGTATTCTAAAACAATAATTAGTGGACAATACAGGTCAACTAAATGACAGAATTATAATATCATTATAGAACTCTGAAGATGTTTCATTGCCTTTTTAACAACACCATTCTATCAATGTTGGGGTAGGATTTGTACTCTTAATCATCAGCTTACTGGCATCGTAAAACAAAATTTCAAGCTTATTGTTTTATGTTTTAAGCCAGATAATCTACAGAATAGCATGGTTGGTGGTGTATTTCATCCCTTGAGTGCAAGAAGGCCTTGCAATGCTGTAGCACTGAATGGACAAATTTATCAACTTTATTAACTTGGGTAAAATATCATACATAAACCATTTAATTTTTTATTTTTTTAAGTTTGCATTGGAAATAAAAAGAGAGCATGATGCCACAGTCAAAAGGACCATGCATGAGGGCTCAAGAAACAGGTTTTTAACTTTTTTTACGCTTAACTAACACAATATATACCATATTACATTGGTAATAATCTGTGTGACAGATAATTCTTACTGGTTACTTTTTCTATACAATGAACTGACAACTCTGATAAATAATAGATGATAGAATTCTTGTTTAACCCTTTACCTAACATGAAAAGCGGACAACACTTGCAAAAAAAATTGTTCAATGAGTAATATTTTTCATTTTTTGTCTCAAAAACATAGGTTATGACCCCTCACTCCAAAGAGGGGTCATAACCTGTTTTCGAGACAAAAAATGAAAAATATTACTCATTCACGAATTTATAAATCAAGAAAATAAAAATATGATGAAAATTAATTGGCAATTTTTGAGAATAGCGTTGGCCGGTTTTTGCCGTTACCTTAGGTAAAGGGTTAACATGAAATCTATCAACATTTTGAAAGATCAATGAACAAAGAGCAGATTACTCTTGACTGTCAGCTGTATATAGATTATGAATGGCCATATATAGTTCATATACTGCTTACATGGGACATTTTAAAATCAATTAAATTCTTACATATTTGGAGGCAAAATACAACACAAATACATGCTACTTCAACCGTTTTCACGTTTTATATAGCTCGACAGATTGCAAACCAAATTTTCATTTCAACCCTTTACCTAATAAATTGGATGTATCCGTCTGCATAATTCACAAATTCTGCAGTTGAGAAAAAATGTTTTTAACCCTTTACTTAACATGAAAAGTAGACAACACTTGCAAAAAAAATTCTTGAATAATAATTTTTTTCCATTTTTTGTCTCAAAAACATAGGTTGTGACCCCTCATTGGAACGAGCTTGACAAGCCTGTTTCAATGAGGGGTCATAACCTATGTTTTTTTTATAAAAAATGAAAAAAATTCTTAAAATTATTTGTCGACACTGGTGGTTTTGGCCATTACATTGGTAAAGGTTAAACAAATTTCGACAAAACTATATGATGTGACTCTCATTGGAAGAACTCATCTAGCTCGTTCCAAGTGAGAGTTCACAGGATATAGTTTTGCTGAAATTTTGGGAAAATATGAAAAAACAAAAATTAAAATAAGAAATTTTGATATCGTCTGCATTGATTAAAGCATTAAAAGTCTGGCACACCAGGCATGGACAACTTCTATTTTAATGACAAACCTTAAGTAGTGTACAAAAGTAGAAAAAAAAATTTTACTCAAAAATATTAGAAAAAGCTTATAAAAATACTTACTATATCATGTCCCTAACAACTGCTACCACCATATTTGTTGAAATCACTATTTTCTGATTAAATAATCTACTTTGTGAATCAAATATATTCACAAGTTTCAAAATGAATCTCACATGCAATGTAAAAAGCAGACCAACATTTAGCACCGATTCAAAACCATAATTATTATACGAGTTTGAAATAGGATTCCATGACCACAAGAAAAAGTCTATATAAAGTTTGATCTTTATCTAATAAAAAAGATAAACCTGAAAAGCACAATCCTGCAAATTTTTTAACCCTCTGCATACTGATGTTAAAAAGCATGATTTCAACCTCCAAAATTTTATCATAAGTCCTATAAAAAATTTTATGATGAAGGAGGGAGGCTTTTTTTCCTTTTTGTTTATTCACAAAACAGTTCTGAAATTGTTAGAATCAGAATTTCAACTACTTACTATTATGTGGAAAACCAATGTTTTCAGCAGTGAAAATTTCCCATACAGTAGTTGAAAATTTAACTGGTAGGGTGCTGGAAGCCCATATTTGTGCTTTATTCTGAAGTACCGGTACCACAATTTAAAGGCTTCATATTCTGTGGATGTACTTCAGATTATCTTTGATGTGATATTATTT
This sequence comes from Pictodentalium vernedei, assembly GCA_031216915.1. Lineage (NCBI taxonomy): Eukaryota > Metazoa > Mollusca > Scaphopoda > Dentaliida > Dentaliidae > Pictodentalium > Pictodentalium vernedei. The sequence goes on from CM062292.1 coordinate 427,408,332, forward strand.
TATCTGCTAGGATTTGCCTTGTTACAATTTATGGGAGAGTGCCTAATTAGGCACTCTCCCATAAATTGAAACAAGACAAAGATGCACAAAGAAATTTTAAGGACCAAAAATAATTAAGCACTCTACCAGTTAACCAAGTATATCTTGTTTGACAGAGTCCTGTGAGCTCTGTCAAACAAGGTATTGTTGGGTAAATATTTGTCCTGCAAGTGCAAAATAGTGTCATAGAAATAGATATTTCCAGGTGGATCAGGCAGATTTTCTATGATGAGGGAGGTGCCGGAGAAACAAGAATTTTTTTTTTTTTTTATAGTTTAATGTAATGCGAGCTTTGACAGTCATTGAGATCTGTGAAACAAGAAACTGAATTGTTTGAATTCCCAGTTGCATGATGGAGAAATATTTGCTGCCTGAAATTTTGACATCATAACGCAGAGTCTGACAGACAGCTCTAATTGCCGGAAGTGGGTCAATTTGACCATGTCTGTATACACACTACGTGCAAACAATGGTGCTAAACCACTCCTATCACAGATCGAACACACCCACAGAGTTGTTTTCTGTAAATTCGATCATGGCAAATAGACCGAGCTCAAAAATTACATTTTCTTGTTTTTCTTCAAATAAAACGGGTTTGGAGAATTTTTTCGCTTTTAATGATGACAGGAATTACAATGGTGGTAAATGTCTCTTGTTTCGTTAAAGACATTCGGGAATTTGACAATGGAAAACCATTTGTTAACTTGCCCCTTCGCGGCTCTTTAACAAATGGTATTCCATAGTCAAATTCTCAAATGTCTAACTCAACAAGACACGTTTACCTCCTTAGTGGAAGCCTGTTAATCCTTTGGCCAACCTCAATAGTATACTACACTTATAAACAAATGTCTTGAATAACTTTTTCATTTTTTGACTCATAAATAAAGCTTATAATCCTTTATTGAAATTGAAATTAGACACTAAAGGATTAAAATTTACAGAGAATTTGAACAAACATATTCAAGATATTGATACATTAAAGCTATAAACTGTTATCAGAACACTATCTATGAAATATGACAAAGTATCATGGATCCGATTTGTTTTTGTATGTAAGGACATATAGACAGATTTTGGAGCATTTGAAAAACCCATGGGACATAACTGTGGAAATGATCTTGTGAGGTTCATTTCTGAATCAAAGTCCGACACTATCATTAAAAGCTACATAAAATTATGCAATCTGAAATGATTCAGTGAGCAGGTTTCTATATAACTTGATAACACATGTACAGATTGTAGGCAATTTGAAACAAAAATCAAAGGGACTTTAACTGTGTAATTTGTAAACACTTCTCATACTGTCAATAAAAAGCTGTGCATTAAATATGAAACAGATTCACCCCCACTAGCTTTGAGCCTGAGTAATCTAAACAATATTTTACCACTTCTATAACCACAAAATCCACACCATGGTAGTATACTGGACCTATTTGAACCCAAGTTACAGGAAATATTCATGACAAGGAATGTTATTAAATAATCTGTCTTTTGACATAATATTTTGAGACCAGCACACTTTAGATATGTTTTCAAACCGTCAGAAGGCAATGTACTTCCAGTTTTGAAACATTATTATCAAATATACTGGCAGTTTGAAAAAAAAAACCATCATAAAGGCATAACCACTCAAAATTTTACTCAACAAATCTGTCCACACAACAGTGTAACAGGCATTCAAACATTGCAACAATCCCATACTATCAATTTCAAACTGTTTTATGAAGTGAATAAAATTTAGCAAAACTGACAAAAAGGATATTTTAATATGGAAAACTAATAAATAAAACAAGGGTTTGCATCGCTGATGGGGGTTGGGGGGGGGGGGGGAACACGTGGCTAACAGAATGGTGGCTATGAACTAAAAAGCATGAGAGTACCTTTTGTAAATAACTAATTTGCAAAAAATGACTATGTCAGCACAATAATTCTGCTGACGTATATACGACCAAGCCCATTTTCGAACTTGATTGATACAATTTTCCTGGAAACCCATATAATAAAAAAAGAATCAAATCAGTTAACATTTGTTCAAGTTATGGCGCTATCAAGCATAAAATTTGCAAAAAATAACAAAGCCAGCCCAATAATTCTGCTGCCGTATATATCGGACCAGGCCCATTTTCAAATTCAATCAAGAAAATGTTCCTGGAAACCCACATAACAAAAATGAATTGGATCGGTTCACGTTTCTTCATGTTACCGCATTAACAAGCACAAAATTCACAAAAACTGACCAAGTCAACCCAATAATTTTGCTGTCATATATCGGACTGAACCCGTTTTTGAACTCGACTGAGATAATCTTCTTTGAAAACCATATAACAAAAATGAATTGAATCGGTTGACGTTTGTTTCAGTTATCGCGTTATCAAGCACAAAATTTGCAAAAAATGGCCCAAGTCAGCCCAATAATTAAGCTGCCGTACATCGGACTAAGTCCGTTTTGGAACTCAATCAAGACATTGTTCCTTGCAACCCATGTGCCAAATATCAGTCAAATCGGTTGATGTTTGTTGAAGTTCTCGCACTATCAAGCTCACAATGAGTCGATCTTAACAAGGGGTCATAACTCTTGTGAAAAAGCATGGACACGCCCTATTTTGCATCATCGGGTGTTGAACATGCATATCAAGTCACATACCAAATATCATCAAAATCAGTCCAGAAACAAGTAAGTTATAAGCAAAAAGGGTCTCTGCCTGCCCAGCGACCAACCCTCGCCATACCAATAAAGGATTTTTTGTTGTTGAAAACTCGACTAATAAATGTTTTGAAAAATCTCGAACTAATAATATGCCAAATCCACTCAGCCAAGCACAAACCAAAAAAACAATCATTTGACCATATCAATTCTTAGTTTTTACTTTTGTGTCCAAACTCTGTTTATAATCTCTCGTATAATAACACATGACTATTCAATCAAAACTAAATAGAGAAAAATAAGTCAAATCCATAACAAATGTATGAATTTGAGACAGTTTCGAAACAACAGCACCCTGGCTTAACTGTTCAGCATTGAGCTTTGAATGACATTCTCAGGTTATGGACAAACACCCATGCATTGATCATTCACTCGACTGTCAATTTATGATTTCCCTTTTCACTTGACAATCTTTATTTTGATAATCATTTGTGGTAAATATTGAAGCACTATCTTGTAAGGTAGGGATCCAATCATGAAATAGTATTTTATTTAACCCTTTACCCAACGAATCGCCCGCATCTGCCTGCGTAATATGCAAATTCAGCAGTTGAAAAAATATTATTTTTCAAAAACTTTCAACAAAACCATGTCATGTGACCCCTCATTGGAACGAGCTCGTCGAGCTCGTTCCAATGAGGGGTCACACGATATAGTTTTGTTGAAATTTTTTGAAAAATTTGAAAAAATTCTATTTAAAATAATAAATTTTGATATCGTCTGCGTTGGGTAAAGGGTTAACATATCAGTAACTCAGCCAGTGAAATAATTAAAATAAAATAACTTAGGCCCCATAAAGTAGATCTTCTGTTTCTCAGGCCATTTTTTGATTTATTTATTTATTTTATTTATTATTTTTGTAATTATTTCTTTGACATCAAAAGTTCATATTCTTAGTTTGTTTTATGTTTTAGGCCTCATGATCTACAGAATCACACGGGTGGTGGTGTATTTTGCCCCTTGAGTGCAACAAGGCTTTGCAATGCTAATGCATTGCAAAGCCTTGTTGCACTCAAGGGACAAATTTATCAATTTTATTAACTTGGGTAAAATATCAGACATAAGGCCTCACAAAATAGATCTTCTGTTTCTCAGGCCATTTTTGTAAAATTGCATGTGAGCGGGCGTTTTTTATTTTAGTAATTATTTCTTTGCCATCAAAAGTTCATGTTCTTGGTTTGTTTTATGTTTCAGGCCTCATAATCTGCAGAATAGCATGGGTGGTGGTGTATTTCACCCCCTGAGTGCAAGAAGGCTTTGCAAAGCTAAATCATTGCATAGCCTTGTTGCACTCAAGGGACAAACTTATCAATTTTATTAACTTGGATAAAATATCAGACATAAACCATTTTATGTTTATTTTTTCAATTTTGCATTGGTTGTAAAAAGAGAGCATGCGGCAGCCAATAGGACTATGTGGGAGGGCCCGAAAAACAGATTTTTAACTTTTGTAGGACTATTATAAAACCATTTAATTTTTATTTTTGTAAAGTCTGCATTGGTTATAAAAAGAGAGCATGCGGCAGACAAAAGGACCATGCAGGAGGGTCTGAGAAACAGATTTTTAATTTTTTAGGCCTTATACTTATACATTTAAGATTTTTTTTTCTTTCCCCCAAAATTGGTGATCACACATGGGAACAAGCTTGATAAGCTAATAATTCCTGCTATTATTTCTTTGAAATTTTTCTAGACAATAGGACAGATTAATTGGTCTCGAAATCAAAACAAAATAAAGTCTCTTTGGTTGTCTGATAAATATGTGTTTTGCTATTTAGAGCACTGTACATCAGTATTTCATGATGTATAGCAGGTGGAGGTTCGTGTGAATGCTTTGGGGCAAAAAACCTTCAAATAGTTTTCAAACCATATATAGATACAAGAATAATCCACATGCAAACTCAGAATTAGGAACAAGGCACAGATCATGAAGAAATAAATATATAGAGGATATGAAATGAGTGTTTTTCTCATATGATATTTATGAAACGAGTCTAAGAATTTTCCATTTGGGCGAGCCTCTGGCGAGCCCCAAAAGGAAAATTCGGACAAGTTTCATAAATATCATATGAGAAAAACACTTATTTCATATTCTATTTATCATATGACACACATATGCACAAATTAACGACTTAGTATGACTATTAAACCCTTTACCTAATGTGTGTTGCAGACGACACTTGGAAAAAAACATCATCATATAACTAAAAATTTTCATTTTTTGCTTCCAAAACATAGGCCCAATATGGCCCAGTTGTAGTTTGTTCAGCCAATCAAATTGTCTAGTTTTGAAACTGACCAATGAAATCAATGGAAGTCTTTATTTATCACTGATTAATATGAAAGCAAAATATCAAATGTTTTAACCCTTTACCCAACGTATCGGCCAAAAACGGCCAGCGTTATTGTCAAAAATCGCCAATTAATTTTCATTATTTCTTCATTTTTCGTCTGAAAAACATAGGTTATGACACCTCATTGGAACGAGCTCGTCGAGCTTGTTCCAATGAGGGGTCATAACCTATGTTTTTGAGACAAAAAATGAAAAAATTTAGTTATTCAAGAATTTTTTTTGCAAGTGTCGTCTGCTTTTCATGTTAGTTAAAGGGTTAAAGTGAACAAAACGGATGAGTCATATGATAAATATATATATTCTGATGTGCAGCATCCTGTGGTGTTTAGAGGGACTGCGTGAATACCATGAAAGAATGAGAAATCCAAAAATATCAACAGCATGCTTCCACTGAAGCTACAACTTTCCTGTGTTGCATTTATCCTTGATTCATTATGTATTACGTTTTAAAAGAAAACTGGTAATCAAAGGTTAACTTTGACAATATGTCCAAGAAGTGAAGTTGTCTGATTATTGATTGTAAGCTACCTGAAAGTATCTGTTTGTATTTTTTCATGTTTTTGGGGCTTTATTCAGTACACAGGAACCATTCTTAAGATGATATTATTGGTGACTCCCAGGATGCAGATAGACTGTCACAAAGTAGTAATATTGCACAGCAGTGTACATGTCTCAGATACACGTGTGACATCACGTTCATCATTAAAAATGTACTTAGGAATTCCGTCAGTTTATATCGGAATCTCCTCAGTTTTTGTTTATTTCACAAAAAATATAGAACTTCAGCATCGGATACTTGAAAATTACCATCTACGGTAGGTATGCTACCACTTGGAAAAACATTTGGGTGAATCTCTGTCCAAAACATGCATTGTTTTTAACTTGTAGAGTGGTAAATTATTTTTCAAAACTGTTTTGTAACACAAGTATTTTTTATAAAGGGTACCTTGCTTCCTACAAAACGAACCGTAGTTTAGTAAGATTTTAGTCATAAACAATTAGGTTGTTAGAATTTATTGGAGAGTGCCTGTTGACACTATTTTACCAGTAAAATGTAGCTTGTTTACCACAGTAAACAAGCACTGCTTCGTTTCCTGGGGTTCCCATGGGAACTCTTCAGTAGAGCATGTGCAGCTATATCGAACAATTTTGTTGTCCATTTCTGAAAAAAAACTGGTTTTCTTATCGGAAAGAGCTCACAAAAGTTCTGTATATACCACAGGTATATACCACGAAATTAAATCCTAACCCTGGTAAGACAGGGTTTAGAGATTTGTAGCGATATGAACACTGACACATTCAGATGAGGTCAGTTGGGTGCGTGCATCAATCGATCGATGGACGCGTAGCGATAGGAATTAAGTTAAGAAAATGAACAAACTAAAAACAATTTCTATTTTCTTCAACAAACATTCATTGCTAATAATATAATAACACTTAGGCCAGCCTCTGATTTGTCGCGGTTCTCGGACATGAAGGCCATGGTTACCCCTGAACTCCCAACTGCCTCCCTATTCCCACGCTTCTCCTCTCCTCCCAACACTCTGAGACGAACTGCTTGATGACATCCTTTGCCCCATTCTTCCCAATCTCTCCGATTAGCATATTAACCCTCTCCTTTGAGTCTCCCCCTAACCACATGTCCTTCATTCTCCCATCCCACTTCCCCATTATACTCCCAATGAATCTCATTCTTTTAGACTGATACTTTGGGCATTCTAGAAGAAAGTGTTCCAGGGTCTCCACCATGCCCAAGTTACACATCTGGCACTCCCTTCCACCGTCTTTCCCAATTTTTCCCCTCAGCTCCAGGTATCGCGACCTCAGGTTGAACAACAGTGACCCCCCACAGGTGCCATCAAGGTACTCTTTAAAATCTGGCCTCTCTTTATCACGCAGGCCACCCAAAGACCTCTTTGATTTAACCCCCTCTCACCAATTACGGTTACAATCCTCCATGACCCTTTCTCTGACAATTTTTTTACCCTGGTTTGCCCCAACGTCCAGGTCCGAGATCTCCAATGAGTAGTTCTCTACTAGCTCCCTCACTTGGACCATCCACCCCGTTTTAATATTTGAGTTGAAAATTCTCAGGAACATTACTTTACACCATCGGCTGTCGGGGAGATTTACCAAATAAGTAAGATAACTGAGTTTCAACAGGTCTATCCTGTCCTTGATCCTCATCCACCCAAGCTCACCCCTGATTGCTTCTAGCGCTGTGGCATTACTCGACCCCGTTATCCATCGGCCTGCATCGTTCTGCAAGATTTCCAAGCTCTTTACGGCCGTCTTGTTTAGGGGTATCACTTCCGTACCGTATGTTATACTTGGCAGCCCCACCATTTCCCAAATGGTTTTCCCCACGAAAACCTTATTGAAACTGTTTCTCCCTATAAGTTTCATTTGGTTAAGGATTCGCTTCCCCTTCAGAATCAATTTATTTGTGTGGTTTCGGTAGATGCCTCTTCCTGTAATGTTTATATTTACCCCCAAATACTCGTAATCACCTGTCTCTCCTACACTGAGAAGTTTGCTGCTCCCTTCCAGAATGCAGAACTCACCCACTCTCCACCTTCGAGTGGGGTCCACTTTGCGGCCCACAGGTATAACTTTGCTCTTGCTTTCATTAAGTTCGAGTCTCCATTTGCTCCCATATTTCCCAACAATTCCCAGCATTTTCGTTAGCCCCTCTTCGCTTTCTGACGCTAGAACCATATCGTGTGTAAAAAATAGCCCTGGGATCTTCAAGTCCCCGACTGCTACCCCCTCGTCGCTATGCAAGAGTTCATCTCCTAAACCTTTGATGTACAATGCAAACAGGATTGGCGAAAGGATACACTCCTGTTTTAGGCCTATCTCCATAGGCACACGTTTTGTTGTAATGTTTCCCAGGCTAAGTTCACTCTGTACATCTTTATATAGTGCTTTCATAATTCCAACAAACTCGCCTCCTAAGCCCAGAACCTCCAGCTTGTGCCACATACCCTCCCTCCATACTCTATCGTATGCCTTTTTGACATCCAAAAAGGCCATAAACATCTTTTTCTTTCTTGCTTTTGAGGATTCTATCATTTGGGATAGCGTGAAAAGATGGTCAGTTACTCTCCTTCCCTTCCTGAAGCCATTCTGAATTTCTCCCCAAAAAAACCCTTCTCTTCAATCACCTCCTCTAGTCTCCCATAAAGGACTTTACAGAAAACCTTTCCAATGTTGCTACTGACAGAGATCCCTCGATAGTTATCCAAAACGTCTTTTTCCCCCTTTTTGTGAATAAATGTCACTTTGCTTTCTCTCCACTCCTTTGGGACCTCTTGATTTGCTATGGCTAGATTGAATAGGGCAGTTAGGCTTTCCACAAGTTCCTCTCCCCCTTTTTTGATAAACTCGTAGGAAATTCATCCACTCCTCCCGCTTTTCCATCCATAATTTTGATATCACCTTTCGCACCTCCTCCGTTTTAATTTCGCTGCACACGAAGTTCGATAGGTTTTCCTCGACCTGATTCGGACACTCAGGTGGGCTCACCATGCCCCATCGCTTATCGTTTACCTTTTCCCAGTGCTTGCCTAGTTCTGATGCGACTTGATCTTGCTCGTCTGTAACTCTGCCATCTACTTTAATACTCTGTGGGTTACTTCCTTTGTTACGTTTATTCACCCATTTCCAAAATACGTTCGAATTCGACCCCCCTGTCGTTCTTATCGTCCTAATAAGACTGCTATTTCGAACTCTCCGATTATCGTCTTTAATCTTATTTACTTTATTTCGTGCTTGGTGGTATTCTTCCTTTGCTACTGTGGCCTCGTTGCTTTCCGCCCCCTTAAGTTTTCTACTTCTCCTGTATGCAGCACATTTTGCTTTTCTTCCCTTTATGGCCCTTTTCAGTTCTTCATTCACTCTGTACCCAAGTTCCCGTGTTGGCACCCTGACCTTTCCTACACTTTCCTTTCCTGCCTCCACCAGACTCGCAACTATGATGTCGCCATCTTCTGGACACTGCCCCTCTTGGGTACGGTTGCAAGCTTTGGTTTCAGTTTTTCATTGAACTTCGCCCAGTCAGCATCTTTTTTGAGTTCCCAAATCTCCTTAGAGCTTCCTTTGCTTTCTACTAGAGTTTTGGCCCTGATCGCCACTGTAATCAAGTTGTGATCACTATCCACCTCCATTTTACCCTCATCATCCACTTCTACCCATATCACCTCCCTCCATAAATTAATATCTGTGAGGATGTTGTCGATTATTGATTTTCTGGCGTTCCTCTCCCAGGTCCATTTCCCCTTACACCTCGCGTCCCTGTTCAGAATCTTCAGACCGAGCTCGTTTGTGAAGTTCAACAGCTTCCTTCCATTCCTGTTGACTTTATTGTCCCCACCCTCTATGCCTTCTTCATCATTACCTATGTGGCCATTAAAGTCACCCATCAGAATTATACCGAGCCCCTTGTTTTGTAGTTCGGTGATATTGGACCTTAGTGTTGAGTATATCGAATCATTCCATTCGGGTTTGCTTCCCTCCACCGCACAATACACAACCCCAAGGGCAATACTTTTGTTTTTCAGACTGATCCTTACCCATCCAATTTCTTTCGATACCTCAGCCGGGGTGCTGATGTTTTCCAGGTCTGTGATCAGCGACGGTTTTAAATTCTCTTTAATGTACATGCCTACCCCTCCCCCTTTTTTCTGGCCTTCCGTTCGCCCTACACCTGTCCATACGTACCCCCTTACTTGGTCTACCCGTTCCTCGTGTCTTACCCACATTTCGCTTAATCCCATGATGTCAAACTCCTCTGCCTCGATCAATGTAGCAATTTCACTTACTTTCCGGTGGAGACCCTGGATGTTGCTATAACCCACTTTCAGGTTATCAAGGTTCATTGGCTTCTGCCTACTTGTACCATTATTATCTAGTCCCTGTATGTTTGTATATCCTACTTTGTGTACCTGTGCTTTCCTTGGGAAGCTCTTCCTATTGATTTGGATTTTTGGTCCCTTTTTCTTATCCCCCTTGTCCCATTTTTTACACCTATGGTTTGTGACACATTTCCTGTGTTCATTCCCCCCTTTACTGATACCCCCCTCTCCTCCCTATACCAAAAAAGGCTCCACCACCTGCAACATATTTCTTCCTAAAACCTCTGTACCCCTTGGGCTAAGATGGAGACCATCCCTTCCATATAGGTCATTTCTGCCCCAAAACGATCCCCAATTGTCTACAAAGGGCATCCCAAGTTCCTTACAATACTCCCCCAATTCCTCGTTGGTCCCAATCATCCGCTAATATTTCCGAAAAGTGACGCCATGTTGTTTGTTTAAGGAAGAACGCGTGATGATTAAATAGTCTGTGTGCTCATTAAATATGCTAATAAGCTGGTCATGTGGGTCATGTAGAAAGATATCTATCTCACATGGCCTTCTCACATGAGACACGCATATTTTGGATAGGAAGTGGCGGGAGAAAATGGTTACAACATAATTTTTTGAATTTGTTCCAGAAATTTCACTATAACCAGCAACAGGCTGTAGATTCTCTTGTATATTTTGCCCATGATAATTGTGTTTTTTCTTTAGAGTTCCAAAAGGTTCTATTTAATAAATTATTAGGTATTTACAAACATAAATACATGTCTGGCAAGCCCTGCAATAAGCAGTCTGTCATGGTTACTATTGGAATACCATAGTTTTGGGTTGTAATCCTTGACAGGTACCATGTTTGGAATGATAGGAACTAAACACATGACCAGGATATGTTAAAAAAAAAATTATTTGCAGCCTTAATGTTAAATGAAATAAATATTCCTTTACTCAAGGCACACAATACCAAAATTTGTTATTTTCATTATCTTTTAACCCTTTACCCAATGCAGACGATATCAAAATTTATTATTTTAAATATCATTTTTTTAAATTTTTCCAAAAATTTCAACAAAACCATATCAAGTGACCCCTCATTGGAATGAGCTCAATGAGCTCGTTCCAATGATGGGTCACATGATATGGTTTTGTTGAAATATTTTATTTTGAAAAATTTAATTTTTTCAACTGCTCAATTTGCATATTATGTGGGCTGATGCGGGCGATTCGTTAGGTAAAGGGTTAAACAAAATTTTAAAAATATTTCATCAAAACCATATCATGAATCCAATCATTGGAACAAGCTCAATGAGCTCGTTCCAATGAGGGATCACATGATATGGTTTGGCTGAAATAGATGAAAAAAATGCCGCTCAGGATCACCGATCCAATGTCGAGGTGTGACAACAGTTCCTCGCACCAAGGCCAACACACCTATGAAGTTTCATGACTCTAGGTTGAACCACTATCAAGTTCTCATCCGGAAACCAATTGTTGCAATATACTATGTTCAAGGTCACTGTGACCTTGACCTTTGACCTGGTGAGTCCAACATCAATAGGGTTCTTCCTCGCACCAAGGCCAACACGCCTGTAAAGTTTCATGACTCTAGGTTGAACCACTATCAAGTTATCATCCGGAAACCAATTGTTGCGATATACTATGTTCAAGGTCACTGTGACCTTGACCTTTGACCTGGTGAGTCCAAGATCAACAGGGTTCTTCCTCGCACCAAGGCCAACACACCTATGAAGTTTCATGACTCTAGGTTGAACCACTATCAAGTTATCATCCGGAAACCAATTGTTGCGATATACTATGTTAAAGGTCACTGTGACCTTGACCTTTGATCTGGTGGGTCCAAGATCAATAGAGTTCTTCCTCGCACCAAGGCCAACTCACCTATGAAGTTTCATGAATGTAGGTTGAACTACTATCAAGTTATCATCCGGAAAGGAATTGTTGCGATTTACTATGTTCACGGTCACGTTGACCTTGACCTTTGACGTAGCAAGTCCAAAATCAATAGGGTTCTTCCCCTCACCAAGGCCAATCTACCTATGAAGTTTCATGAATGTGAGTTGAACCATTATCAAGTTATCATCCGGAAACCAATTGTTTAAGATTTACTACGTTCAAGGTCACTGTGACCTTGACCTTCGACGTAGCATGTCCAAAATCAATAGGGTTCTTCCTCCCACCAAGACCAACCTATGTATGAAGTTTAATGAATGTGAGTTCAACCACTATCAAGTTATCATCCAGAAACCAATTGTTTACGCCCGCCCGCCCGCCCGCCCACCCGCCCACCCGCCCGCACAACTCGACTAAATATCTATTTTTCAACTGCTCATTTTGTAAATTACATAGGCAGATGCGGTTGATATTCCTTAGGTCAAGAGATAACAAGTAATTGACTGATAGCAATGTTGACTCAAAGCACATTTCAAAAGAGTTTAATGTGGGCTTATAGCACTGATTAATTTTCATGCAAAAATAAAAAAAATATATGATTTTGAAAAAATACTCACTATGAAGTAAATTCTCATTATCTGATGAACAAATACCACAGATACAAGAAGACAACTCACATACTCTTCAATATATATGGTGAGGTACCACCATCACATTTAGAAATTTCATTTTCTGCAAGCACTTGACGCAACAATTACCATCACAAGAAAACAGTGTACATGAACATCCAACAAGACAAAAAGTACAAGTGACATTTTGAACATTCTTAAAATATCAAAAGCCAGTTGATTTACACAAAGTGAAACAAACTCCTTGTGTGCTGCCGATGGCAAATTTTACAAGGTACAACAATATCAGCCGCAACATATATATAAGTTTACTGCCAAGAGTAAAACAGGGTGGCAACAGAAAATATATGATCATTGCTAAGTGTGAAAGTGAAAGCTTAAAAGCTGGAGCAGTAGCAACACATATTTGATCATGCCTAGAGTTAAACAGCCCACCAGCAAAACATGTATGATCATTGCCAATAATGAAAATGAAAGTTGCAAGCTACTGCAGGCTTGGCAGCGCATATATCATCAGTGCAAAATGTGGATCAATCCAACAGCAGTAGCAAATATTTGATCAATAGCAAGTGAAACAGATGGTAGTAAATCTGACGGCAGTTTTGTAGCAGAAGCAGAAATATGATCACTGCTGAATGTGAAACAATCTGATAGAAGCACAGCACACATAATCAATGCAAGGAGTGAAGCAGTCTGATATTGTAGAATGATATCAGTTGAATAACAACCTAGACACTGAAAAATTTTTTAACAGGAGCATTAAATTTGCAGGAAGTTGCAAATTTTCCTGTTTTCAAGTGATAAACTCGAGCATTTACTCCATTACATCTTGTATTGGTGCATGGTGAGTACATGGTGCAGCAACAGCACCTACAAGGTTATTGCCCATAAGAACATTCAGGAGCATTATGTAAAAATAAGAGAGGAGGAGATTAATGGCCACAGCAGCACATGTTTGCTTAGTGCTAACAGAGTACATATAAGCACAGTGTTGACCAAGGACATGGTGCAGCAACAAGGTTCTGCCCAAAATGAACAGCAGGAGCAAAGCACAAACGTCAAAGAGAGAAACAGATTTAATAGTAGCAGTGGCAGCAGCAGCAGATGTATTCTCAGTGTTGATAATGAAACAGTTTGACAGCAGGAGCAAAAGCAACAGCAGCAGCAGCATAACAAATAAATTCTGTGTCAATAATGAATCATTCTGATGGCAGCTACATTTGCACATTTTTGCCAGCATGATTAATGAAACAGTCAGATAGCAGAAGAATTGTATTTATGCTCAATGCTAACAAGGAAATGGTCTGATACCAGCAGCAGTACAATCATACATATAATCAGTGTTATTAATGAAACAGTCTAACAGAAGAATCAGCATCACACAAATACTCAATGCCAATAATTAAAGTCTGACAGTACCAGCAACACACTGACAAATATGCTCAGTGCAAATAGTGAAACAGTCTAATAGCAGCAGCACCATCACACATATGCTCAGTGTCATTGATGAAATTGTCTGAAAGCAGCACCAACACCATCATAATACAACTGTTCAATGTTAAAAATGAAAATCTGACAGCAGCAGCACCATCACCATCACATATATGCTCAATTCTAATAATGAAAATCACCATCACATATATAGAGGATATGGAATGAGTGTTTTTCTCATATAATATTTATGAAACGAGTCTAAGAATTTTCCGTTTTGGAGTGCCTCTGGCGAGCCCAAACGGAAAATTCGTACGAGTTTCATAAATATTATATGAGAAAAATACTCATTTCATATTCTATTTATCATATGACACACACACGCACAGATTAGCCACTTAGTATGACTGTTTAACCCATCACCTAACTTGAGTTGCAGACGGCACTTGGAAAAAACATCCTCGTATAACTAAAAACAAAAAATGAAAATATAAAAAAAAATGAATGACATTTTTCTTGTAGGTAAAAGATTAAAAAAATATAACCCACCCTAAATAGGACAGATAACGCAAATTCTCCCTACTGAAATTATGCAAATGTCACCCAGTTGTATTTTGTTTAGCCAATCAAATTGTCCAGTTTTGAAATTGACCAATGAAGGCTCCCAACTCTACTTATGCAAATGTGGCCCAGTTTTATTTTGTTCAGCCAATCAAATTGTCTAGTTTTGAAAATGACCAATGAAATTGACGGAAGGCTTTATTTATCACTGATTAATATGAAAACAAACCTAACGTAACGGCCAAAACCGGCCATCGCTATTCTCAAAAATCGCCAATTAATTTTCATTATATTTTTCATTTTTTGTCTCAAAAACATAGGTTATGACCCCTCGTTGGAACGAGCTCGTTCCAACGAGGGGTCATAACCTATGTTTCTAATAATGAAACAGTCTGATAGTAGCAGCACTATCAGTACCAATAATGAAACAGTCTGATAGCAGCACCATCATACCTATGCTTAGTGTCATCAATGAAACAGTCCGGGGGCAGCAGCAGCACCATCACCACACATATGCTCATTGCCAATAAAGAAACTGCCTGCTAGCAGTAGCACATTACACATGTGCTCTGTGCCAATAAAGAAACAGCCCGACAGCAGCAGTGCATCACACACATGTGCTCTATGCCAATAAAGAAACAGCCCGACAGCAGCAGTGCATCACACACATGTGCTCTGTGTTAATAAAGAAACAGCTTGATAGCAGTTGCACAGGCCTGGCATTTTCAGAAGAGCGATTTATTCGCTCGCCTACTGCTCACCTTAAAAATTGAGGAGGGCAAAAAATAGCCCTCCTAGCCTTTGAAAATAATGATTATCACAATAGCCTATTCCTAAAGCCCACAGGTTTTCAGATCTCTACTATGTTAGTGGTCTCTGCAATATGGCCAGACTGCCCCTCCCACACATCTCCGGGACTTGCCAAGGCCCGAAAGGTGTGGGAGGGGCAGTGTAGCCATCTCACAGAGACTACCTGGTTAGCAGCACCAAATAAAATGTACAAAGCCCACTAGGCAGAATTCATTAATAGTACAACTTCATTTTGCCGCTTTTAGCTTTTGTAAGCTTGAGGAAAGCTAATCGCTCCCCTAGGCCATGTGAGGAATGCGATTTTTAGCCCTCTTGCATTTTTAAGAATGCCAGGCCTGGTTGCAGCAGCACAATCATATATATACTCAGTGCCAATAATGATAATAATTCTTTGGCCTTCCACTAATTTGTCATGGTCCTCTAACGAAACAGTTTGACAGCAACACCATACCACATATGATATGTGCCAATAATGATATGATCAATGTCAATAATGAAACAGTCTGATAGCAGAACATCAATGATCATTTCCATGAGAACTGAATCCCATCGGACATACAGGATTGGTGAAACAGCAGTACATTTTGTATAATTACTTGAATTTGCATAAATACCCATTTTCTTGTGCTGCGTATCATCCTTCAGACTAGAGGCAGAATTACAAAAAATTTTGTGAGAATCAAAATGACATGATGCCCATTCTATTCTTCAATTCAGAAAGGAATTTGTGAGAATCATTCTGAAAATCAGATTCTCGCAAAATTCTAAAATTCTACCCCTACATTCGAAAGGTGAATTTCCTAACCAATCAACTGTGTTCCTACCCAAACTGCTTTGAAGATCTGAAAAATTACAGTTTGTTTGACAGAGCTCTGTAAAACAAAATGTAATTTGTTATCAACTTTTGTGGAAGGCTCTAAATAATGAAGAACTCAATTGGAAGAGAATACTAAAACTTTTATCAACAGCAATGCCATCATCCATACAATCACACAGAAATGTGTTCCATCCCAAGATTATACTCCCTTAAGGTCCACTAAATAAAACTTATTTTTCCAACTTCTTTTTGTATCTTACTTAAGGGTGCTTAATTTAACATTTTCAAAGTAGTACTTAACCCTTTACCTAACATGAAATGCAGACGACACTTGCAAACAAAATTCTTGAATAACTAATTTTTTTCATTTTTTGTCTCAAAAACATAGGTTATGACCCCTGATTGGAATGAGCTCCTCGAACTCATTCCAATGAGGGGTCATAACCTATGTTTTTGAGACAAAAAATGAAAAAATAATGAAAATTAATTGTCGACTTTTATGAAGAGTGCTGGCTCTTCACAAAAGTTGGGTAAAGGGTTACCTCTTTATCCAACGCAGATGATATCAAAATTTATTATTTTAATTGTTTTTTTTTCAAATTTTTTGAAAAATTTATATATTTTTTTCAAATGCTTATTTTATTAAATTATGCAGGCAGATGTAGCCAATTAGTTAGGTAAAGGGTTAGCATTTAATTGGCTGTGGTGTAGCATTTGCCAATACAAGGAACAATAAAGCACAATAATCCTCTAAACAAAATGCTTCATGATGATGGCAGGTTATCTTGAGATCTCCAGATAGATGGCAAATTAAGTGTCTAAAATACAGTAGAATCCTCTTAATTGAATATCCATTTTGCCAGTGAAAATTATTCAATTAACAGGAGTATAAATTAACAGGGATTTGGTCAGTTTCCTGTGTTCTGGAGGTAAACTGAGCATTTATTCTATTATATCTTGTTTGACAGAGCTCATAGAGCTCTGTCAAACAAGATATAATAGAATAAATGCCTGTATTGGATGTAGTGAGGCCAAAAAGGTTGATAAATAAGGGGAATTTGGTGCGTGTCACAGTAATTAATTTTTTCGACATATTACAAAAATTTATATACAATTAACAGGAGTTTACTCTACAACCCATATGCAATTAACAGATCAAATCTGTTCTGAAGGTATGGTAAATGGTTTTGTGTTTGAAAATTATATTCAATTAACAGCGATATACAATTAAGAGATATCCAATTAAGTGGGCTCTAACTGTATATCCTTTAAATTTCTTTCTTTCAGATGCAGGTGGGTGTGTCGGCAGCTAGCTACATGAACTATTATTCTAAAGAACCACAGATCAAGGCACTTTTATGGAATTTTTCAACAAACCTCAATTCATTAAAATTCTAGATCCTTAAAATGAATATGTTCAAATTCAAAAACATTCAGGACTCTTTTTAACATCGACAGCACAAAACAAAAGGCTTTAAACAAATCCTGTTTTCTCAATTTGCAAATTATGCGGGTAGATGTGGCCAATTCATTTGGTAAAGGGTTAAGACATGTTTAGCAAAACAATTTATATGTATGTTATGCATTTTCTTTTGAGGTCTCTCTCCCAAGGTATTTGGTACAAGTTTCAATTAAATCAGTAAAACAGCAGATTACCACAGTAATTAGGTTCTATTACATTTCTGGAAGTTCCCGGGGGATTATGTCTAGGTTACCTGAGAAAGCTTGTACCATTCTCTCTCAAAAATAAGATCAACCTCTGGCTGATCTTTTGTTTCAAAGAGGTTATTAGAAAAAAAATTGATGATTTAACCATCGAGTGCTAAATTATTTTTGGATGCCAATTTGTTCACATGTCTGTGCCCTGTTACAATTTATGGAAGAGGTCCTATATGCACTCTCCAATAAATTATATAGAGAGTAATTGCTTAACTGGACTGGTTACATGAAATAATTCATGAGAGGTGAGGGACATTGTACAAACACGAGTGTGCGTATACACACAAGTATTTTACAATATAGTCCCACACCTCGAATGAATTATTTCATGTAACCAGTCCAGTCAAGCGATTACTCTGTTTATTACTTTTCATTATTAACGATAATTATATTATTTAACCCTTTACCTTACATAATGGCCAAAACCTGCCAGTGCTATTCTCAAAAATCGCCAATTAATTTTCATTATTTTTTCATTTTTTGTCTCTAAAACATAGGTTATGACCCCCTCATTGGAACGATCGCGTCGAGCTCGTTCCAATGAGGGGTCATAACCTATGTTTTTGAGACCAAAATTGAAAATAATAGTTGTTCAAGAATTTTTTTTGCAAGTGTCGTCTGCTTTTCACGTTAGGTAAAGGGTTAAAAAAAAACAAACAAAAAGTCCCATTACACCAACGGCAAAGCGTCTTCGTTTGCGTGCATGGATACATGATACAACTGTTGATTGCATAATTCACTTGTGAAGTCATCGTTTATAATCAAACCTGGAAATCCCAGTAAATCACACTTTGGAAAGTAATAAAACAAGGCAAATCCATACAGACTAAATAATTTCACTTCAAAAATAATACAAAGCACATCCACAGAATATGGAGCCTTTAACTTGCAGTACCTGCACTTCAGAATAAAGACAAACTATGGGCTTCCAACACCCAACCAGTTAAGGGACTGGTAGCGTCAATGAAAGAAAAGGATAAACATTTTTGCAAAAATTAACCTTCAAATAAGGCTCAAGAGAACAATTTTAACCCTTAGACTGCCACACCTACATTTACCATATATGGAGGACCAATATATATGCCTGTATGTGATAACGTTTAATCAAATTTTTAACACAGTTCATAATCTGATTAACTGTTGGAAAGTGCTCTACGGGCATTTTCTGACAATTATTCAAATATCAGTGTTTATCTCTACATGCCAGAACATGCACAACATAATATTAAAATATGTAAGGATAGTCACTATCATCAAACAATCAGTGCTCCAGAAAAGATTATTGTAAAGGCAGTTCACTCCTCCACTTTGCAATGCATATTTTATCGTTTGGAAACTTTGGCCAAAAATACTTCGAAATTTTCATTTTTCAGTGTCAGTGATTCTATACAACTGCCCAAGGACACAACCCGGAAGTCCGAATCAATCACTCAGATGGTCACCCATCCAAGGACTAACCGGGCTCGACGTTGCTTAACTTCGGTGATCTGACGAGAACCGGTTACCGCAATGCCACCGCGCCCCCTATTCTCAAATATTCACAGCATATTTTAGTATATCGAAAAATAACACAAGTACTGATATTGGAAAGTTGATATTGTATTTCTAGTTTACATGTGTGGCAATTTGCCTACTGTATGGGATAGCATCATCAAATTCACCCTCTGGGGACCTCATTCTGCAAATGTCAGACTGCTTATTTTCAGGCCTGATCATATGTCACCAATGAGAGGAGTTATACAGGTTGACTGACCTGCCTCCATCTTGAGGGGATGCTGAGTTGCAATGTTTTTTACTGACATTCTAGCTATCCAGTTGTATAGAGGTCAGCAGTCGAGTAAGAACATATGGCATCAAATTAGTGCGTTTTGCCACAAGATGAGGAGTAAAAAATATTTTGATTGATTCTATATGGAATGAATCATATCATTTTTTGACTTCTTGTCTCTTGCCAAGGACATTTGATGACAAAAATGGGTGAAAAATTAAACATATTTGCAGGCCTCAAAAGTATTGCATCTTAACTGCAGTGATGATTCAAAAATGTTATCCAAATAATTTGCCTCCCCCCACCACCCCCATCCTGTCAAAAAAATACATATATAGCTTTGCAATAATTGAAAGGCCTTGGAAATCAGAATGTGAAATTCAAACATTTTCAAGAAATATAAATACCAGTATGAACTCCACTCAATGGAACAAGCAAATATCAAGATGGGACAAGCAGAATATTTTGTGTTGCAGTTTAGGATACAAAAGACTGTGTCAACACCAGTTGAGTGGATTTGATTGATTGAGACATGTAATTGAAAATATATTCTTTTGAAAAAATTGATTTAAAAACATGCACAAATTAATAAATTTTAAAAATTCAAGAAACTTGTCTCAACTAATGACATGCAATGTCGAGAAAAGGCTGATCAAAAGAAAAAAATTGAAAAAAAAATGATTTGAAGTCTCTAATTACCTCATCATGATCAGAGTTTGTCTAAAAATGATACAAAGGGAAAATGTTGATAAAAGTTTTCTTAAAAAAACAGAAATTTGTCTCAAAAACTGTATATACTGATATTTTGATAAAAGATACTGATGATTTGATAAAAGTAGAACAACCTTATTGACTAATCAAATGCCAGGAAAAAATATTTAAATAATAGAACTATTCTATTAATAAAAACTTTATTTTTTCTGCTTTTGTGTGATAAAATGGGAATTAACAAGTGATTTGGCTGAGCACAGGACAATTTACTAAACAAGAGATGAGGAACTTAACGTGTAATCAGGGTTTGTATGTACAATAGAACCTGTTTTGATAGACCACCCTCTTTACCAGGAAAAAAGGATGGTCTCTCAAAACAGGTGGTTTTTCATGACAGGTCCATTACAGAGTAAAACAACCAAACAGTACAAGGTACCAGTGGTTTCTCAAGACAGGCGGTCTCTCACGACAGTGGTCTATCAAAACAGGTTTTACTCTACTCTAAAGAGTAGGGAAAAAATGCAAGTGAAATGCTGCGACAGGCAGACTATGCGATGACAATCATGTGTCTCAACAGATTATTTGCACTCTGATGTCAAAATAGTGAATTTTTCAGGAGCAAATATTTCCCATAATGCAGTTTGATATTTAACCAAATACAGTAGAACCTGTCTTGAGAGACCGCCCTTTGGGCCACACAAAAGTGGTCTCTCAAGACAGGTGGTCTCTCATAACAGGTTTCAGGTTTTCTCAAGTCAGTGAATAACCAACCACAAAATTCAGAAATGGAGAAGAACGGATTTTTGTAATTAATTTGTAGTTGTTCTTTTTTATGAAGTTTTTGTAACAAATTGAAATGGACTGTTATAAAAATTATAAAAATAAATTAGTGTTGAAAATCTTCATTGAAGATTTTCAGCACAAATTTATTTTTATAATCCTATCTGTCACATTTCAGGTATGTATGAAATTTTTTATTCAGCAATAATCCTAATCTTTTCACAGGGGTCTTATAAAAACATCTCAATCTTTAATGAGTTATGCAACTGAATAGCAATTGAAACCCAATTAAGAGCTTTTAATACTTTTAATTACGTTAGTATAACGCACAAGTGCTCGTCAAAAATAAAACTTTCAGGTCAACACTCATAATTCCAGATACTGACTAAAATCAAGTAGATTTTCTTTTTTATTATATGCTACAAGACATTTTATTGCACAATATTCAGCCCAATTTGACCCCCAAATGCGTATGTTTCAAAACAATAACAGAGATCAACTGATCGTTCCTTCAAGACGACGTAATGCAGCGTAGCATGACGTCAGTTAGAAAGCTACTGAGGGATATTCCTCGATATCCATCAAGTCGATGGATATTGAGAAATATCTTTTAGATAATTTGCAATAATTCACAGGCTAGCATATAATAAAATTGGTTAAATTTATAGTTAAACAAGAGAAAATTCTGCTGTGCTACCACAGTACTAGGGGCTAATGAAGAATATAAAAAACGTGAGACCTCAGCAAGTGTTTTCACAATCCTTGGATCACTTGGTAGACTATCAGATTCTCTGTTAACCCTTTACCAAATGACACGATATCAAAATTTATTTTAATTATATTTTTTTCAACAAATCTTTTCATGTATCACCTCAATGGAATGATCTCAGCAAGCTCATCCCAATGAGGGGTTTCATGATCAGATTTTGTCGAAATTTTCTTGAAAATATTTTTTTTCAACTTGAGTACTCAATTTGGATATTATGTTGCCGCATGACTGATTTGTTAAGTAAAGGGTTAACAAGTCTGCTGATCACGCATTCCTGGCAAGTAATAGTATGGACTACTGTCCTAACTTTCTATGTGTATTTACCTCAGTATATATCACATATCACAGTAATATAATTTACAACGCTATAATAAATTTCAGTTTTTCACTGGTATGCATGTAACAGTGTTACCTGCAGCAGTTAGTAAAGAACCAAACTAGGGAACAGATGCTGATCAAGCAGATATATTTTAAGTGTAATATTACAATTTTTACCAGCATGCTTCATCAATCCACAGAGCATGTAAAAGTATTGTCTTGCAATGAAATCTGATTGTGTTTATCTAGTTAAAAATGCTGTCAATAAAAACAAGTTACCGGCAAATTTAGATTGGTCACATTTACTTTCATACTCTCTAGAGCTAGATACATGCAGTCCTGGAAATGAGACGGGTTCGAGTGCAATTGCTCCCGTCATCACCCGTGATTTCTATTTTACGGGAGCAAAAAAATGCACTCGTTGAAAAATATGTGGCGCACTAATATACTGTGAGGGCATAGAAATGTGTGTTGTTTTGAGAATTCAGCAATTCCTTATACACTTAACACTTTGAACACTTGTGGTATCTGCCATACCAGTTCAATGGCAGCACTTAAAAGAGTCCATATACATTATTTGGGGTAGACCAATCAATATTTTCAACGTGCAGCCTCGGGGCTGCACGTTGAAAATATTGATTGTCTACCTCACACATTTACTGAACTGCCATCCTATTTAATGACATTATGACATATCATGTTCCTGGCTGGAAAATCGGCCATTGGGTTCAAAGGGTTAAGGTTTCTGGTGACAGTAGTCCCTTGAAAATTCATATACTAACATTTTACGGGTGTAATTTACTCTTGTCTCTGATTTTGCGGGAGCTTAAAACTGCACCCATCAATTTTGTTCATTTCCAGCACTGTACATGCTGAATATCTGAACTTAATAATGTGCCATTATGAAAGGAAATTGAATTAATTCACCAAGTCTTTGTATAGAAACTGGCCCAAGACAGGTACTATGAGTGGTGAATGTGCTTACGTAAATGCCACAAATCGTACCTGCATTTCAGACTTTCCAAACAGGCATGTCCCCATTTTTTTAACCTGACCTACTTTGTTTTTCCTCAACTTGAGTGCAAAACATTCCAATTGCATGTTCTTCCTGATCTGAAATGTCTTAGTTTAAAGGTTATTGAGTAATGGATACTTACATGTATTGTAATTACTAACAGGTAACATATTTTTGAACAGTAACAACTGAACAGGAACAACAATGATTAAGAGAAACATTCGTGTTCTCAATCAAGAAACAAGTGTGCAAGTGCACATGGGATGGTCTTCCCGATTTTGTGAGAACCAAGACAATGGTGTTAGGGTTCACACAAAGATTTCCTTTGTTTTCTCCATGTCCTCATAAAGAAAACAGTGGGTTAGGGTTGTCTTCCCAATTTTGTGAGGACTTGTTTGTCATGTTTTATAACTGAGAACAAAAGAAAAATCAAGCCCTCACAAAAACGTTTAAACAAGACTGAGGAGGTGTGTGTGTGTGTTGCATGTGTCTGTCTGTCTGCATGCATTTCTGAGCACATACCTGTGTGTTAATTTCTAAATTTGTACTAAGGAAGTGCTCCATACTGAAAAAATCAATCCCCCATACTTTGCTAAAAAATGTGAGGGTTTTACAAATACTGCAGTGTTAGTCCGCATATTTTGGTCAATAATTTTGAGGGGGTTACTAAGACTGCAGTAATAGTCACCCATATTTTGATAACTGTTTATCATACGTGTCTCCAAGTCTGAAGATGGTATGACATATTGAGTTGAAAGCCCCAAAAAAGCCATGTGAATTATAAATTGTATAAAAGTTTACATATAGAATATACCCACGAGTGGTGAATATTTGGTACAACAAGCTACTTTGGGTATATTTTATTTATACCATGACCATCAAATTATCAAGAGTCACCATTATTTTTTCTTGATTTTACTGAACAGCAAACGTACATATGTGCGAATCTGTTTTTGTTTACGTTAGCATCAGTTGGCAGTACTTCTGCTGTCAATTTTATCGCCAAAATGAAATGGACAAAGAAACAGAGCCTTTTTTGTTTTAATAACATAATAACATACTATTTCGAGTTATGGATGCTTTATTAACATGAGACAATGCATGTTTGTTAATATCTGACATCTTATGCGGTAAACCCATTTAAAAACATTATAAATAATTGCCGGTTTCATTTCACTCTTCGCGAGGTGACGTGCAGTAAATTTAGACAAGTTTGGATTCAGATCAACGTCATCAAAGGTCAACTTGGATGTAGTTCTACTGTAGGTGTAAAATTTAATTAATGAAATCCCATTGCTGGCGTGTTCACCACGGTTGGTGTGTAAAGCTAAAATTTATGTCATAGGCTTTTCATATATAGTACAAAAGGTAATCATGGTATAAATAAAGATACCGAAACTTGCTTGCGAAGGAATGTTAGAATCTTCAAGTTATTTAACTATATAAATGTTACATCTATGGCTGCTGCAGACAAGTTTTCCCACCCAATACAACAATACCCTGTTATGTAGTTATGGTATAATCCTGGCTCTTGCTAACAAAAATTACCCCCTATAAAGAGGCCTGTTTTTATCAATGATTTTGTCATGCCTCACTTGAATTTACAACAGCCATAACTTGTTATTATGAGAAATTCTAGAAAATACACAACAGGTTAAGACTTAATTAACTTTTCTAATGATCTACAGAGTATAACCACACATTTCTTCAGACAGATAACAGTAAGACAGCATAAATGGAGTCAACTCACACTGACACTTGTCCTTTTAAGCTTTGGTACACCCTAGAATTCTAAAAATAAATATGAATCAACCCTGATGATGTGCATGTATTAAAGGATAAATACTACAAAGACAACATGTGGCCAGGGTTCAAGAATTCAATATAATTGTGAACCAATGAGGTGCATACGTTTTCAATAGCAAGATTCCAGCACCCAATAAATACAAAATAGTAATCCATCCTACTTTTCCCTTCCCTTATCAAATAATCCATTCGCTTCAGCTGTTACAGAGTACTACTGTCTATGTCAGTTCAGTGACACAAATGGAAAGAGTCCATAGTTTATCAGTTATTTATTGATTGAACTGGTAGAATGCTAAATTATTTTTGAAAGGTGATTTGTAACACAAGTGTTTTTGTGTTTTTTCAAAGATGCCATGCTAACAGTAAGTGTAATTTTAGTTTAACAAGACTTTTTTCATAATTGTGTTACAAATCATTGGAGAGTGAAAAGAGGCACTAAATTGAAAGAAAGCAATTTTATGTAAACATACTTTTTTGTACTGCTGAGCAAACATCAAGCTAATGCATGCAGTACAAAGCCACTAAAGTGGCTTTCCACACTTTTCAATAGATCCATGATAGCAGCTTGTAGCACTCAACCAGTTATTAAAATCAGACCTATCTTGGTGTTGAAACATAAAACTGAGCTGTAATCATGAAATAGTTGAAGAACTTCTTGATATGCAAAATTGCAAATTAAGACTTCAACAAGGCTGTAAATGACCTTTTATAACTTTTATGAGTAAGTTTTGGGCACTACAAATTTAGAAGTCTGTGGATGCCACGTAATCCTGTTAACAGAATAGCCATTATGTCAGACCCTTTATATGACATTAACAGAGATATTTTGTAACCCAGCATGCTGTCATTTATCTTCATTTGTTTGAGCCAGAAAGCCTTGTTTGATGAAGCTCTCTGATCTAGCTCCTTGCATGCTGCTGGCAGACAGATATTCCTGCCCAGGACAGGAAATCTCTCGTCATTGAAGTAAGCACACATAACCAAATTTTCTCCCACAAATTGTATCAACATTTTTCCCAGCGATTTCTTGAGTTAAACATTAATTTTTCATCAAATCTAGTGAAGACTAGATCTGAAGAAAAATATTTTAAAAATACCCAGCAGGTTAAGAATTTATTTATTATTTTATTTATTTATTAAGGTTTAACAACACTTTAACAGCCATGGTCATATCGTGTCTGTGACAGTTTTACGGGTGGAGGAAGCCGGTGTACCCAGAGAGAACTACTGAGCAACGACGAGCAGCTGACAGCTCCCCAACACCGTAACTCCACACTGCAGCACAGTGTTAGATTGGTTGAAGACATGCACACCATCGACATGCAGTATGCCTTAGTACACTGCGTCATTGTGCCCCAATCAGGGTTAAGTGCCTTGTCCAAGGACACAACATGGGAGTCCAAATCTATCGCTCAGATGGTCACCCATCCAAGGACTAACCAGGCTTGACATTGCTTAACTTCGGTGAACTGACATCCGCATCTTGTCAGATCACCGAAGTTAAGCAACGTCGAGCCCAGTTAAGAATTAAATACCAAGTTACCAGAATAATATAATTTATCACATGCTACTGAATAAAATACATTATAAAATAATAGAAAATGTTTTACAAATATTCAATATCTTTTGTCATGGAAGATATTAGAGAATATCTCTCCAGACATGTTGTGCATCACACAATAGATTTAGAAGAGATCATTGCACATTTTGGAGTGCACAATGTGTTTTAATTGCAATTAAAACATCGCAAGACATATAACAAAAAAAATTCATACTGTTTTGAGTAGATACCAGAATTATGAAAAAAATCATTCGTAAAAAGGAAATTTATGTTTTCACTCGCATCTCTCAGTCACTTGTGAAAACTTATATTTCGTTGCAGTCACTAATGCCATCATTCTGATATCAAAAACAGTAAAAATTCTCTTTTTATTTTAAATCATGGAAAAACCGCATCATGAATTCATAGTGAATAAAAATTCTATGTCCAATTTATTTATTTATTGGCATTTAAGGTTTACCAACACTTTTGACAGCAGGGTCACCTCATGTTGGACAGTTTTATAGGTGGAGGAAGCCTTTGCACCCGGAGAGAACCACTGAGCAATGGTAAGCAAATGTCAGACTCCCCAATGTACTAACTCCACACAAGCAGGGTTAGCATTGGTTGAAGACAAGTGCACCATTGACGTGCAGATGCCTTAGTACACAATGCCACTGTGCCCCCACGTGGGCAACTCAGATTAAGTGGGGTCTTGCCCAAGCACACAATGTGGTTGCCGCAGGTGGGACCTCACAGCTTGTAGCCTGCATCTCTACCTCCTGAGCAACCTCACTCTCAACATTCCAATTAAAACCATTCATATGGACTGCAACACTAATCAATTAAATCCTTAGAGTGGTTTCTAGAACTCTTACTGTTTAAAATTTAACATCCAGTGTGTATATATTCATGTACCGTTGCCATTCTCCACCTCCTAACTGGCAGTGTGCTGAATTATTATCCTGTATCAAAAATTATGCATAAGAACTTATTTTGTTACAATTCATTGGAGAGTGCCCACTGAATATGAAGTTTTTTAATTGTGATAACGGTACTTTTCAGTCGAGCCCAAATATGGGCTTCAAGCACTCAACCAATTAAATTGCCTCTAATAAACAATTCTGTATTTTTTCAACCTTCTTTCCCAAGAGATAATGAGAAGACAGCTAATCTGGCTATGTAAGCTCCTTACAATTTCCATCTTATCTACTCATTGTAAATATATCAAGATGTCATTGCATATGGTTGTTCGATATTATCTCCAAGGTCTTGTAACATGTATATTGTTAAATGAAGGATTCATTTCACTTCACGAGAAATATTTTTTAACATAATGTAACCCTGTTAATTGAACAGTAACTTCGCCAGTGCAAAATATTCAATTAACAGCAGTATGCAGTTAATTTATTTATTTATTGGTGTTTAAGGTAACATATTTCTGCGCAATGGCTAACCATGACCGTGACAGTTTTACGGGCGGAGGAAGCCGGAGTACCTGGAGAGAACCACCGAGCAACGGCGAGCAACTGTCAGCTCCCCAACATACCAACTCTACACAAGCAGGGTTAGCATTGGTTGAAGACAGGTGCACCATCGACGTGCAGTACACCTTAGTACACAACGTCACCGTGCCCCCATGTGGGCAATGGGGTGAAGTGTCTTGCCCAAGGACACAACACGGTTGCCGCAGGTGGGATTTGAACCGAGGACCAGTATACAGTTAATAGGAATTGAGCTATTTTCCTATCTTCTAGTAATTGTATATTTTTTTATTGGGGTTTTAATGACACTTTTGGCGGCCTCGTGTCAAACAGTTTTACAGGTGGAGGAAGCCAGAGTAGAGAACCAAGCAGAGGCGAGCAAATGTCAGACTCTCCAACATACGAACTCCACACAAGCAGGGTTAGCATTGGTTGAAGACAAGTGCACCATCGACATGCAGTACGCCTTAGCACACAGCACCACATGGGCAATCATAATTAGGTGCCTTGCCCCAGGACACAACGCAGTTACCTCTGATGGAGATAAAACTGCGGACCTTTTGGTTTGAAGTCCAATGCTTTAACCACTGAGCCACCATCTTCTAGTGATAAACTGAGCATTTATTCTATTTTATCTTGTCTGACAGAGCTCACAGAGCTCTGTCAGACAAGATATAATACATTAAATGGTTATGTTGGATGTACTGAAGCCCAAAATGTCCATAAATGTGAGAAGTTCAGTGGTTTTTTTAGAAATTTTTCGATAGATTACAACATTTTTTATTCAATTACCAGAAGTTTACTCTGTAAGCGATACTCAATGAACTGGTCTAATCTGTACCAAATCTATGGTAAATGGTTTAATGTTTGGGAGTCATATGCAATTAAGAAGATATTCCATTAAGAGGTACCCGATTAAGTGGGCTGCACTGTAATTACATTATTTATTTAACAGACCTAAATGCTAGTTGGTTTTGAAAATCTTGTGAGTAAAAAGGTAATATTTTTTAGATCTTATAAATGATGAAAGTGAATTTTATGAAACTGATTAAAAGCATGCTATATGTAAAAAAAAATAACTTTGAAAAAAATATTTATGTAATATATTTCCCATGCACTACAATTATACTATTGTTTCTAAATGATAGAAAAAATCCTTTCATGCAAAAATGAAAACTGATTTGGAACAGTTAACTTTTAATCTTTTGAAACTGCCAAATCTGTATAACAATTATGATTGCCATTCAATATTATTTTTTAATTATTTCTCATTTTCTCACAAAAAAATAGAATAAAAATAACAACAGGGAACTCCTCATGGCAATGACTGTGGTGTGTTCATCACTGTGAGGAGCGAAGTGTAATGTTTCCAAATTTCAACTTTTATACTTCCTTACTTATTGGTGTTGAAAGTCACATATTTCTGCACAATGGCTAATCATGACCACGGCAGTTTTACGGGTGGAGCCAGAGTACCTGGAGAGAACCATCGTGCAATGGCATACAACTGTCAGCTCCCCAACATACTAACTCCACATAAGCAGGTTTAGCATTGGTTGAAGACAGGTGCACCATCGACGTGCAGTACGCCTTAGTACACGTCACCATGCCCCCACGTCGGCAATGGGGGTGAAGTATCTTGTCCAGGACACAATGTGGTTGCCGCAGGTGGGATTCGAACCGAGGACTTCTCAGCTTGAAGCCTGCACCTCTACCCACTGAGCCACCACGACCCCTTCAACTTTTATACCAAATATTATTAAGACTATTGTTTGAACTGCAATGCGCAGAGGGCAATACATTCCAGAATCAAGACCTAGTGTAATGACTGATAAATTGTTTGAACAATCTAAATATTAATCTTTTAAAAATTTGTGGAGAGGACTTGAGAGCGATCACTAAAGTACATGTATCTATGATTAAATTTAAACAGTATTGTAAAAAATAAGAGTTTTGACCCTTTGAACCCTTGTGGTACCTTCCATGTCAGTTCAATGGAAGCAATTGGAAGAGTTTGTTTTTATTATCTGGGGATAGAACAATTAATACTTTCAACGTGCAGCCTTGGGGCTGCACGTTGAAAATATTGATTGGTGTACCCCACACTTTAACTTCGCAGCTATCCCACTTAATAAAAGTATGACAGGCTTGTCATTTTGAAAATTGCAGGAGGGCCATTATGGTTCACCTCAAATCCCCCCAGGAGGGCCATTTTGACTTCGTCTAAAATGACCCCAGGAGGGCCCTTTATGCAAACTTGAATATTTGGATGCAAGATACCAGGTTTCCCATTACACTAACTAACAGGCGAATCGTCAGGCATCGAACTGGCTTGGGGACGACACGTCCCGTAATCGCGCATGGCACGAGAGTTGTCACAGTCTGATGTACAATGTAATAACTAATTACAAAGTTGGAATTGGCAGACCTTTCGCTCGTATTTGGAAAGTTACTTACTATCACTGGGTGACTGCGTCGACGACACACTACAAACTTCACAAATTGCACTTTGTTACCTCCTTCAATCTGCGAAAATTGCCGTTTGAGGTGCCTTCGACTGAATTTATGGGCCGCAGAAATCTGGGTTAGACGGACGTTTACTGTCCGCAGAATTTTTAACTCAGGTGGGCGACTGCAGCCCGGGGCAATCGCCCGCCTCAAAATGACAAGCCTGGTATGTCATATCATGTTCCAGGATAGGAAATGTGGCCTCTCAGGTTCAAAGAGTTAACTGGTAGAGTGCGGGAAGCCCATATTTGGGCTTTATTCTGAAGTGCATGTGCCGAAACTTAAAGTCCTCAAATTCAATGGCTGTGCTTCATATTATCTTTGAAGTGATATTATTTAGTCTAATAAGATTTGCCTTGGTACAATTTATAGGAGAGTGCCCATAGGCACTCTCCTATAAATTGCAACAGGGCAAAGACATATGAACAAATTTTGGTGGCCAAAAATAATATAGCACTCTACCAGTTAAGGCATGGAGATTTTTATACATTTTTACAATACTTTGACGGTCTAAATCCTGCGGCTTTGCAGTTGTTTCTAGGCTAATTCTGGCTGCCTATACAGCAACTAAGACTAGTCTGGAAACAACCACCAAGGTACTTAAAGTATAACTTGCAAGACTGAATGTTGAGGCACCTGTTTTGTTGCAGTAAAAAGTGATTAATGTCAGAATTAGGCTTTTAAGGGTTCAAGTATGCTGAAGTGGTGTTTGGTACCGGAATGGATTTGATTATCTGGCTTACAGAAAAAATTTTAAAAATCCTATTGCTCTATTTTATTTCATGCATTCTGTTCTCAAAAAGTGAGTTTCACTTCTATTCTCAAAACACAGAATTGGAATTAAAAGTCAACTGTATTCTCATGCAAATTAATGAAATGACTTTAAGAAACAACAGAACGTTCAACGAAATGATGATGCTGACAAACTACATGAATTCTGTTTGTACTACTCTCCATGGTCTTGATACCAATAACCCCCACAATTCAGATTCAAGTTCTTGACACTGATGTAATTCCAGATTTCAAACCTGATGAATTGTTTATTTATTGTAACTTTTAATAGTTTTCTTAAAATGTAATGAGAAGAAATGGGGAAGGACAGATAGATGGAATGACAGACAGAAAGTACCTATTACTATATTCCCCTCCCACTATATAGCAGGGGATAATGAGCAATTGTAGCGCACTAAGACAATTTATCTTCCCATTTAGAAAGTTAGTGGTGTTACGATGCAATAATGAAGAGATACGATCCAAATCGTAATAGAGACCACAACATGATATTCATCAAAACGTATCCAATGTATATAATTATGTAGAGTGTCAAGGTATTAGTAGGGATCATTCAGAAAACAGCTTCCTTTAATTTCAGTAAACTGGTACTCAGCTCAGTTTAATCCTTCACCTACATAATGGCCAAATCTGGCAGTTTCACTAAAATCGTCATATAAATTTTCTTATTTTGCAGTTTTTCATAACTGGTTGAGTGCTAGAAGTCACTATCAGGGTACATGTACCAGAGTAAAAGACAACATTTTCTCCGCTCATGTTCCATACTCAGTCAAATGCAAATAATATTTTATTTATATAAATCTGTTTTATTATAAATTATTGAATAGTGCCTATGGGCACTCTCTAGTACTTTTTAATAAAACAATTTGTTATGAACAAATTCACACCACCAAAAATAATGTAACCCTCAACCAGTTACAAAACATAGTTTATGACCCCTAATTGAAACAAGCTTGTGAAGAATTTAAGCAATGTTTTTGAAACAAAAAATAAGAAAATGTTATTCAATTATTCTTTTGCATGTGGTACCTCCCAGTAGTGTTAGTTCAAGGTTTAAGATCAACATACATGGTTTGTGGTCATTAAATTGTTATTAAACTCCAACAAAGTAGTTTTCACTGAGTTATAACCAAAATTCTGTGAAAAAGCATGAGAAGGTTATGCAAGGCTTCAGCCAATTGAGCTCTGGGTTGAACTTGCAGGTCTTGCTGAAACTTTGCTTGTGCTGGTCCTGCAACATGTCCTGGGTATTTGTTTTCATTGTGTTTCATAAAGAAACTGAAATTATATCAAACAAACACTCAAATTAATCCAGGGCCAAACACAAATTTTGCCCCCAATCCCCCAAATTTGCAAGCAAAACCGAAAAAATCAAGTCCTACATGGTCTTCCATACTTTTCAGATCTGCGCATGTGCAGTATCCAGGAAGGCACTAAAATTGGCACCAACCATCATTCTTTCTATAGATTGCCTGTTAAATGTTATAAACAGCGGGGAGGTATGAGTGCCCCCTCGTAGGAGGGCCATTCCCGTCTGGGCCATTGGTAAGTATAAAAAATATACAAATTACTTAAAATTTATCATATTTTTATACAATAACCAATGGCCCAGACTAGCTGAATCGTAAAAAGGCTGGAAGGCCTAGGACTTAAAGGAAAATCCAATCTCTCAATAGCTTCAGTAAAGAATAGCTCCCACAGGAGAGGATAGGAATTACAGATGTCTTTCTCCTTTATGAGGAAAGAGAAAGACATAACACCAAAATGTAACTGAGTATTACATAATATATAATTCTCCATTTAATGCCAGCATAACCCGTTATGCTAATTCGGTGAAGGAAAACCAATATATAAAGATAGACCAGAGAATGAGACTCTTTATACTCATTTAAAAGTGTCTGAGGATTGTATATTAATGCCCGTCTAAATTTCTCAGGTAAAACTTGGTAAATGAAGAGGGCTGTGTCCAGTAAGCAGCCTTCATGAGATCAGTAATGGCTTACTGTTAGAATAAGCCCAAGAAGTGGACAGTGCTCTAACCTCGTGCACTGAGATTTTATTGACAGAACGTTGATCCGAAGATAGATTTTCATAGGCAATGCGAATTGCCAACTGAAACAATCAAGCGAAAGCATGAACAGAAATATCTTTTCTGTTAGGAATCAATGAAAGAAAGGTTTTCTTCCCTTTCTCACAAAATCTGATGGACGTTTATAAATGTGCATAGCCCTGACTGGACACAGCAAAGGTCTACGGTTATCCGAGGATGGTAAGGCCTTAATGACAATAGGCTCCGGTCGATTATCCGGAATCTGATTCTTAGCCAAAAATCCCACTTCCGTACTGAGGGTAATGGTATTACCCACACTACGGTAGTGAGATTAATCAACAGATAATGCATGAAGTTCACTGACTCTTCTAGCAGATGCAAAGGCTAAGAGAAATGCCGTTTTATAGGTCAAGAATTTGAACTCTACGACATCTAACGGCTCAAAAGAAGCTTCTTTGAGCTTCAACAGAACCCAAGCCAAATTCCACTTAGGAATTAATCTGAGAGTTCTAGGTCTATTGATAGAGACATTTCTAACTAGCATGGATAATGAAGTATTTGATATAATATAGCCAAGTTATCATGATGAGCATAAGTATCTGATAACATAAGCCTATAGTCCTTAATAATGATGGGCTGCAGTTTGAGATCCTCAAACAAGTAGACCAGGAAATTGGCAATATTTGGTATGGACGGATTGTATACATCCATCGACTGATCCTTACACCAACGGAAGAAAACCCTCCACTTCGCTACGCAATTCAATGAAGAGGAGGACCTCCTGGTTTGAAATTGCGTCCACTGCGCGTCCTGTAAAATGCTTCCCGTGCAAGAAGGACCGCACAAAAGAAATACGTGAAGGTTGAGACCTTCTGGAATGTGATGCAGTGCGCGTGACTTCCCCCGATAAAGAAAATCCTCTCGTGGAGGAAGCTTCCGGGGAACGTCCCATAACAGACACCTGAGAAGATTGATCCATGGTTTCTGTGACGACAGAGGTGCTACCAGCAGGATTTTGCAATGAGACTGTTTGACCTTTAACAGAATCTGCTGAATCAACGGAGTTGGAGGATATGCATATCCTATCATCCCGTCCCATGAAATTGAGCGTCTACTGCGTACACCTGTGGGCATGGCGACACAAATGTTGGTAACTGATAGTTCAGGTGTGTCGCAAAAAGTGCTATCATGGGACGATCTCACTGGTGGCAAATCTGCCAGAATAATTGCTTGTTGAGAGTGAGTGTCGCCTTAGTTCCTGAAGTAAGCAACTACTGTCGAATTATCCGAAAGAATTTGAACGTGGACGTTCGCTATTAGGCGAATCCAATGTTGTAGTGCTAGCCATATTGACATCATCTCTTTGATGGTATGTGCTTCTCTAGGAATCAAGAGTCCCAAAGACCCTGGCATCTCAAGTCTGCGGGACTTAGGGTCGAGCCCCAGCCCGTCTGACTCGCATCCGTCATAATCATGAAAGCCAGATCCGGCAGTTGCAGTGGAACTCCTTGAGTTAACCACTGAAGATCTGCCCAAATTTGAACCTTTTGTTTTACTAGGTCCGTTAAAACAATACTGGTTTCGAGCGAATGCGTCTCCACACTCCAGTTCGGAGTAAAGAATATCTGGAGGGGACGCGTGTGCAGGCAGCCCATCGGAATAAGATCTGCAGCCGCTCCGCACAATCCCATCAGTTGCATGAACTCCCTCGCTGTTATTGTGTCTGAGTTTAGACAAAAGAGAGCATAACAACTGACTACTTTCGCTCTGGGTAACGGCAGATGAACCAGATTGTTGTGAGTCTCGAAGCTCATTCCCAAGTGATTGAATGACTTGGACGGAGCTAGATCTGACTTTTTCTCGTTTACTATGAAACCGAGATATTGGAGCAATAGTAGCAACTCTGAACAGCGTTCTGAAGAATAATTCTGTAGCCATATCTCTGCAGAATGTCGTCCAAGTAAGCCGACGTTACCGCAGATGAATGAGCTCGGAAGTAATACATTACCGAGTTCATTATTCGAGTGAAAGCCCAAGCAGCCAGGTTCAGAGCACATTGCTCTGAACTGATAAACATTTCCTTGCACGGCAAATCGCAGGTACTTTCTGAATGCCGGATGTACCAGGACATGAAAGTAAGCATCCTTTAGATCTATGCTTGCCGCATAGTCATTCACTCGATGCTCACCAACCGAATGGTTTCCATATAGAATTTTGGAGCCACGATTAACTTGTTTATCCAGCTCATGTCTATTACCGGTCGAAACGAGTCGCCTGGCTTCGGTACGAGGAACAGGTGACTATAAAAACCCTGAGAATTTTTATTCTCGATGACCTCTATTGCTTCCTTCAATAAGAGAGCCTGTACCTCCGCTAGGAGAGACTCTCTTTTGAAAGGATCAGCCAGAAGATTTGTCCAACGCAGACATCTTGTTAGTGGGGGTTTCGCTCGGAATGATAGCCATAGGCCGTCCGAGACTAAACTTCTTACCCACTGATTTTCCGTGACTGCCTATCCAGTTTCTCGCGAAGTTTGATAACCTTCTGCCAACTGGGAAGCAATAGAGGTCTTGACCATCACCTGTAGGACTTGCGAGGCTTACGGGAGGAGAAACTACGTCCTCCCTGCGAAGCTCCTCACCCCGTTGGCTTAGGGTTGTCTGACCGATAGTCCAGATCAGACTTGTGCCACTTTCCAGAGTCGCAGTATTGACGATCTCTGGAGTAATTATATGAGGGTTTCTTGTACCCTTGCGAGGAGTTCCCTTTTGATGATTTTGATTTGGAACAGCCTCACTTACCCCGGTCTGCTGAAGAGGGTTGTTGAGATGCCGACTTCAAAAACCGAGCACTGAAAGCTTTCTTAGTAGCCTGTTCATAGACTAATGAAAGCTTGTCGTCAAAGATAGTATGTCCGGAGACTGGAGCAACCCAGAGAGAGCTTTTCACCTTGTCATCTATAAGTGATGATGAAGCAAGGGCAGTATCATGTCTAATTAACTCCAGATTTGCCACTGTCAGGGCGGAGTTATACGTGGCATACATGACTGCCCTGGAAAGAACTCTAAGAGAGGTACACATGTCCTCAAATTCCTTCCCAATGAGACGTTGCACCACAGCTCTGGTAAGGTGATCTGCGTAGGAAATTGCATCCAAATTCGCTCTATTCAATGAAATTGCACTTTCCATTACATCTGAGTGAATGTTGAATGAAGCAGGTAAGGATATGTCTAAATTCCCAGCCTGCTCATCTAAATGCAGTGGAGCTCTCTGAACATCTTCTCCAACCGTTTTAAATGTCCAAGGAACGGTATATTTATGGAAGATGTTGATAAGAAACAGCCTTTTTTCCTCACACTTGACAGGTTAAATATGGCATCGTCTACATGGCCAAAGGCCTGCGACACTTGTCTAGACTGAACCGGGAAAGAAAGAACTTCTTCCTTCCTCTGTATAAAGTCTGTGTCTAAAGACGCCAGTGGTTTCTCCCTTGTTGTCGCAGCTTGCTGATTCGGCGGAACAAATTCAGGATAGTATTGATGGATAAAGTCCATCACAACCATATGTTGTTCCGAA
Organism: Pictodentalium vernedei; assembly: GCA_031216915.1. NCBI lineage: Eukaryota > Metazoa > Mollusca > Scaphopoda > Dentaliida > Dentaliidae > Pictodentalium > Pictodentalium vernedei. The sequence goes on from CM062292.1 coordinate 427,445,282, forward strand.
AGGGAAGGGTAATCCTCTTCCTTATCCCTTTCACCATCCGACTGAATCAGCTGTGAATTTTGGTCCATTGCATCTGCGTGAACAGATGACTGGACCGACCCAGCACCATCCGACAGCTCACTTCCGGAGTCTGCTCCCGTACTTGCTGGGATGCTGCGATCAGCTGCGCAATCTGTGACAGCAAGTCTGTCACCGAGGCTTGAAGAGCAGCGGTTTTCTGTTTTTTAGCTGCTTGCTGCTCCTGTGATGGCGTTCCAGAGATGGATCTCTTCTCTGAACGTCATGATGATCGAAGCTTTGGTTCCCAAGCTACCGGATGGTCCGACTTCACGGGCAAAGACTGGCTCTATCTTCGTTCAGCTGGCTGGATATCCGAAGTCGGGTAGCTAGGATGCAGTCATGTGTGCTTACTGATCGTAGCAGAGGAAGCCGTGACTGTAGCCGAGGCCGGCTGCAGTCTAGACAGAGCGTCCCGAGCGGCAGGTGTGGACGTATTTTCTGGCCTGTGCAAGTTTCTCATAACATCTGGCCCCAGATGTTGCTGGGTTAGAGAGGGACCTCTCCCGCTCGCTGACTTTTCAGACCTCGCCGAGCCTCCCAGCAAGAAACTTGCTGACTTCCTCCCTGGTTCCGTCATCGCTGGGTAAGCTTTTGTTTTTAAGGTCTTGCTCTACCCACTACACTTCCTTCGACCACAACGGACATACCCGGTGTTACGGCTTCCACGGACGAAGCAACCACTTCACCGGTCAAGCTAGCTACCTGCAAGGGATTAAGAACACTGCCCAGTGGACCTATACCTTGCCTAATATTCATGAGCATCTTAGCAGCCAGCTCTGTTTGCTCATCAGAGCACGATGACGGTAGCACACTTTTGATGGATGTCACAATACCATCACCATGCTCTTGTTCCTCTGAAAAAGAAACTGAAAAACTTGAATTACCTTGTGGTGAGAGCACTGGCATAGGCATCGCACTGCCAACGACGTACCGTGACACCCGTTTCTAATGTTTGCCATCCCAATCGACACATGTTGGACAAGAATCTGCAGGAGTACATCGACTACAGGCAAGGCAACAAGCATGTAAATCTGAGGAAGACTTCCCCGCCTTGCATTTTGAGCAGTAAGCTTTCATGATTAATCAAAATTTAGTCGATCGTACTTCCACAAACTCCACAATAAGTATATGATATAGATACATAATAAATAGCAATCAAAATCGAAATCAAAATATTAAATTCAAAAAAATTTTCCCAAAGGGAACATGAAAAGCCCAAGGGCATCCCGACAGAGCCTAAGTGTGGACAAAATCCAAAAGTTTTTTGCTACACTACAGGAATATTAATTAATGTATCTTACAACAATCCTATAGTAATAATAACTAAATACAACATAGGTGGGGTGACCCTAGTTGAGAGTGTTAAGGCCGAACGGTTGCAATGAGCACAACGTGTATATCCAATGTTTTTCCCTTTGTTTTCTGATCGCGTGTTGCATTCAGTATCCGGGTTTCCCGAGAGCTTTTTTATTATTCGGACTGACATGTCTTGTGCGCAGTGGTTGTCAATTGGGTGGTGCTCGTTGCAGTATTGGATAAATTCAAGAAGATTGTCACGGCCTTTGGTCCAAATAATAAAAATATCGTCTATATATCTGTAATATGTGTGTGGTTGGGTGGGTGCTTGTTTGAGCATTTGAAGCTCTAATTCGCCCATGAATATGTTGGCGTACGTGGGGGCCACTTTGGTGCCCATTTATTTATTTATTTATTGATGTTTAAGGTCACATACTTATGCACAATGGCTAATCATGACCGTGGCAGTTTTACGGGTGGAGGAAGCCGGAGTACCCGGAGAGAACCACCGAGCAACGACGAGCAGCTGCCAGCTCCCCAACATCGTAACTCCGCACTGCAGCACAGGCAGGGTTAGATTGGTTGAAGACATGCGTACCATCGACGTGCAGTACGCCTTAGTACACAGCGTCATCGTGCCCCCACATGGGCAGTGGGGGTGAAGTGTCTTGCCCAAGGACACAACGCAGTTGCCGCAGGTGGGATTCGAACCGAGGACCTCTCGGCTTGCAGCCTGCACTTCTACCTACTGAGCCACCGCGCCCCCCTACCTTGGTGCCCATACAGGTGCTGTAAATTTGCTGGTCGTGTTCACCGTTAAATTCAAAATTGTTCAGCTGCAGAACAATTTTGAGAAGATTTAGGAGACTGTTGTGTATATCCCAAGATGGTTTTTCATGTTGGAGGCATTGGGCTATTGCTGCTAGTCCCCCCGATTCAGGATGTTGGTGTAAAGTGAGGTGACATCCATTGTCACTACAGGCGCGGATCCAGGATTTTATAAGGGGGGTGCTATTGTTGGTCGGCAAGCGCCGAAGGCGCGCAGCGTGATGGCGCTCTGCGCCGTCCTTGCGAGCGCCAAAGGCGCGAAGCAATTAGCGGGGGGGGGGGGGGGGGGGGGGGGGGGGGGTCTGGGGGTCCTCTCCCATAAAAAAAATTGAATTAGGAACCCATCAGATGCTATCTGAGACGTATCCTGGTCATATATTTGTCCTTTCTCTTAAACCTATTTTCTGCCGACTTGGCTTGAAATTTGGTAAAAACAATTATGGTACTGACACTGCCCAATGAAAAACAAAATAATCATTCGAAATTGTTACCTACCAAGAAGCAAATATAATCACCCCTTGATTTTGCATCAAATTAACTGAAATGCGGGGAATGCCTGGAAGAAACATAATTTTCACCATGACATACCTGTTGTACGCAGGGGCAACAGAAGTTCCAAGAAGTATGAGTGTGTGTAGGTGGGTGAATGTGTGGATGGGTTGGTGCCACTGAGTGAGTGGCCGAGGGGGGGAGGGGGGTCACATTTCTTCTGGTCAACTTTGAGATGCATATACTATTTAAATGTTAAACACCCCAAAGGCAGATTTAGACGGGGGCGCACATGGCGTGCGCCCCTCTATTTTCTCAGAAATCATTTCTGAGAAAATAGAGGGGCGCATGCCGCGTGCGTCCCCGTCTATTAATCAGATATAAAAAGTATATGTCGTTGAAAATTATTTTGTTAGAATTGACTGGAGCGTGCCAAAGGCAAAGGCACGCCCCAGTCAATTCTAATAAAATAAATTGAAGCCAGTGCGTACTATAAATTAATAATATGTGCACATTTGCATCACAACAGTCTGTGACCATATTAGTATAGAGGGCGACGTCCCTCTATTTTAAAATCCTGGATCCACTTCTGAAACACCCAAGTCCTGTCTCAGTTTGTGCGCTTCATTCGTGCTATGTGAACGCACAAACTTGTACACTGTGTAAATACATTGTTCCATCAACTGATCTTAACTGGTAAGTAGCTTAATTATTTTATTCATGTTATCGAAGAAATAAGTCTGGATACTAGATGTCCTGTTGCTCTGTAACATTAAATTGTTTCAGTTTACTAGAGAATGCCTGTAGGCATTATCCAGCAAGTTCAACTGTTGCGACAATTTAATATTTAACAAAGAGCATTTAACATTGGTGAATCATTCACCAATGTTAAATGCTCTTTGTTAAATATTAAATTGTCCCATTCAATCATCTGTCATAGTGTAAAACTATTGCTGAAGGCGAACGTCACTATAGCATCACTGATTCAGCTGAACAAAGATATATTTACGAACAGAGCTGATATACGTGGAAACTTTGTCCATAAGACCGTAAATATATGGATGACATTGGAATCAGCTCGTCAACTTATTCAAATGCCATCCATTTTGGGAAAAGCTGTGATTGATAACTGGTTAAATTCCAGGCACATTCTTATAACAATTACATTTTATTGAAATTAAATCTTCAAGATAGATTATTGGAGGCTGGATCTGAAATACAGTAATCGCGTATGCTTATTACAGTAATACTTGTAATTGGGATGAAGTTCTCACTCTTTCAGAATGTCTGCAAATTCAAATTTTTTTGGATGACTGAGTAGTGAGTAGGCATGTGTGTGTGTGTGTGTGTGGGGGGGGGGGGGGGGGGGGGGTGCTCGAGCACCCCCCCTGGATCCGCCCCTGCACTAGCAGGAAGTGCTCCGGTAAATCACACAGTGACCCGATCTTGTTGATAAAGTCAGTGGTGTCTTTAATATAACTGGGGTAATGGTCTTTGTGTAGTTCACTCACTTGTGTGGGAACGTTACAGCAATTTGGAAATGTGGCTTCCATTTTCATTCCTGCTTTCAATTCTCTGTCTTTTCGATGGTCCATTGGTAGCGTTGTTGATAACAGTGATATCCGATTCTGATGAATCTAGCAGCGATGTTCCGCTGATGGACATACTTGTCGTGCTGTTGCTTGTGTTTGTTTCTGTTGATGCCATTTCTTACCAAGGAAAATTGACATAAATGGGTGGTGAAAACGAATCTTAGTAGGAAAGATTTGTGGAAAAACACCACTGATGAGATAAACACTATCGAAACCGGTCTGGTTAACATTGAACTGAATATTTCCTACCAAGATAAGTTTCCACCACCCATTTAAATACAACATATATTTAAAGATGTAGCCAATGTAAATAACGTCGAGGAAAAAAAATGGAAACAAGACATCAGGCACAGAAAGAAAGCCCAAAGTCAGTTACAGATTTTAAAGCTACCAGATGTAAAGCAAGATCTTCAAACGAAGAAAAAACGATACATCGGATAGAAGATGCATGACCCAAAATGTCCTAAAACCCCTTGGGTGAGGACGTAACCATGGGGATAAACAGAATAAACATTCTATTACACATGTTAAACTCCCAAGAAATTTAATAAAAAATTTCCATAAAAATAAGCCAAAAAGCTTGGGAGTTTAACAGGAGGGCTTCAAGGAGGGATAGGGAAGGAACACTTAACAAACAGTGGATAAATCATTAGCAAGAATGATGACGTCAGGCCCATGTCCTGAAATTGGGAAACATGAAATCATTTTTATAATTATTATAAAGTTACAGCCCTGAACGTTTCTAACCACCGTTGTTCACTTCCATCATCCATGTATATCCTTGGATCCACCAATTTTACCATTGATTTGTGTCTGGCATCCTCAAAAAAGGAGATTTAAAAGCACAGATGTTAGTTCATTGTTGCAGACTTCAGGGCCAAACAAAGAAATGATGATTTGCGCCAGTTTCGGTGCCTTCCTGAATACTGGGCATGCGAAGATCTGAAAAGTATGGAGGACCATCTAGGACTTGATTTTTTCAGTTTTGCATGCAAATTTGGGGGATTGGGGGGGGGGGGGATTTGTGTTTGGACCTGGATTAATTTGAGTTGGCACCAGCTAGTCTGGGCCATTGGTTGTCGTATAAAATATTAAAATATCCCATCTGGTAGTAAAAGGTAGGCATTGTCAGTGCCTGCTGTCGATTTGTGATGGTAACTGCAAAGGTCAGCTTTGAATGAAGAATAAAAAAAGTCAACAAGCTAAAGGTCATAATTTGAGTAAGAAAAGCAATTGAAACTGTTTTTCGAACTTCATTAACTCTAACTTCCTGCCAAAGTCCAACTGCAAAAAACTAAACTAATAAAATGGAAAAAGAGTGCTTAATTGTGAGCAATAAAAGCACAATTGACTAAAAGCTGTCATCATGTCTTCTTCTATTTTAATATCAAGGTTGATCAGAATAATCCTGACTTGAGGAAGTTCCTTCTATAATGCCTATATTATACTGTTACGAGATCTTTCCAACAATGCACTGAAAGTTTATAATCTATTTTATACACTAAGTTCATAATCCATTTTATAAGTTCATTGCATTACAACAGGTGAAGTAGTAAAATAAAGCTGTAACCATCCAACAGTACATATGTAACAAAAAATCATTAACAAATTGTATCACCGCTGCTGAAAAGAGCAGGTCTTCATGTGATTTTTGTGAAAACATTGGGTATTCCATGGCATTGGTGCCTATAAAAACAGACAATGCATGAAAAATAATAGGCTGAATATAGGTTTTTCCCAGCAGTGTAATTCTGCAACACTTTGACCAACACATTAGAAAATCCACCCAGAGCTACTCATGAAAAGCAATCCAAATTTTGTAGCTTTTACAACCATTTCTTTCTAAAAAAAAGTCTCTTGCAACACAAAGGAAGAAGAACATCAATCTTTTTCCATTGAAAGGACAAAAGCTATTGTTGGGGGAGGGGGGAGGGGGGTGGGGGGGAATTTGTGTTCTTTGGCATCTTCCATATATGATAAGTGAGCCAAAAGTATCAAGTTGCTGCCATGAAATCTATGTTATAATGTTCAGTTCTTGGTTTAAAATAGATAGATTATATGGCCATTGTATAAAGATAAGGACATTAGAGGAAAAATCTCCCCCTCTCCCTGAAGTCTTCATATAGCTAAGAATAAACAAACTCTGAGACCTCTGATACCCAAGATTTGATGTCAGCATTTCAAAATTTTTGACACAGAATTATATGTATTTCAATACATCAGATGTTTTGTTTACAGAAAACAAAATAGCAACTTCCAGTCTGTTCTAAATGTAAATACTGGTCAGGAATTTTTATCATATACAGATACAATACTGTAATCAGCTAAGATAAAGACCTACTGACCTCCAGATAGGATCTCATCCTTGGAAATTAACACTTCATATCCTTCAAAGCAAACACACACTTTTTTGTGCTTGATCTCCCCTTCCCCATCCTCCAGAAACACAACCGAACACACACATTAAAAGCAACATACAGTCACATTCCACACATACTAAACTTTTAATAATTGTGTCTTGCATACAATTCAATATTTTCTGCAAGCAATGGAAGAACTTGGGAGCATTATGGAAGATAATGATTTGGGTAACTCAAAGAATACAATGGTGGTACAGTAGAATCCTCTTAATTGAATATCCATTTTGCCAGTGAAAATTATTCAATTAACAGGAGTATACAATTAACAGGGATTTGGTCAGTTTTCTGTGTTCTGGAGGTAAACTAAGCATTTATTCTATTATATCTTGTTTGACAAAGCTCGTATAGCTCTGTCAAACAAGATATAATAGAAGAAATGCCTGTATTGGATGTAGTGAGGCCAAAAAGGTTGATAAATAAGGGGAATTTGATGCGTGTCACAGTAATTTTTTCAACATATTACAAAAATTTATATATAATTAACAGGAGTTTACTCTACAACCCATATGCAATTAACAGATCAAATTTGTACTGAAGGTATGGTAAATTGTTTTGTGTTTGAAAATTATATTCAATTAACAGGGTTATACAATTAAGAGATATCCAATTAAGTGGGCTCCACTGTATACTGAAATCTGAGTAAATTTCCAAAATGAAAACTTGCTCGCTGATTTTCATCAGTTTCATACCAAGTAATTATAGAACTTGTTTTCAATTTTGTACATGACATGGTACATACTCTTCCTTTGTCTTCTGTACATATGGTCTAGAAGTAGTCTCACAGACAAGATTCACTTCACTATGGAAATGTACATCTGCTGCCAATATAGACAGCCAACAACTGGCAAGAAATCACTGACAAGCAGAACACATAACGGTGTTGTGTTTGAATTTCTTGTGAGGGAAATCATGTATACTTCAAAATAAAATAAAATAAACAAGGCAACAATAAACAAAATTCTAGATTTTCATACACATTTTTTTATTTGGGTGAGATGACCAATTTAAGATTTTTCATTTCAATAATTGATCATGTGGGCCAATATCAAAGACGTGTGCATCTATTATTGTCTACAAAAAATGCCTTCTCTGTTTCCTACAATCCAATGTGCTGAAGGATCCAGTGTCCATATGGGACTATCAAGCTGATTAACTCTAAGATGTCAAAAGAGGTGCCACATCATACAATCATGATAAATTCTTTGAAAATCATAGTCTTTCCTGACAATGTTTTAAGTCAAGTCTTGTCTGTTTATATAAGCAGTCACAACTTGATTAAAATTCGTCCTCAAACCACACAACTTACAGACTGCGGTGTGATGAGATTTCTAAATAATTTCCTCGACTTTTAAGAGTTGAAAATAGATGGGGTGCATAGGGAAGAATAGTGTCCACCGGTTCACAAAACACCAATTTTCAATCAGTTCTATAATCTACTGCCAAGATAATTTCCAAAATGTTTGGAACCTTGCGAGTTGGAAAAATAAAGCCTTATGATGAACTAAATTACTGCATGAAACAGATACATGAATTATTAGAAACTGTTGTTCTTGAACTGAATGCTGGGAATTTATTTTTTCATGTTAGGCTAAAAAAAAATAATGTTTTGATACTCAGGCCCTCCCTTGTTGGATTTGAACATCCTCATTAGACATTTTTATTATGTCATGTTTTTTTAAGAATTTGTGAAAACTTGGAATGGTAATTTTTTCACATTTCTCAACATATAATTATTTAGCTATGTTTGCAGAAAATTGTTTTTTCTTGTTGCAGTTTATGGGAGAGTGCCCAGAGGTACTCTCCCATAAACTGTAACAAGGAAAATTCTGATATACTGGATCATGATTTAATTATTTATTTATTTGCTGGTGTTTAAGGTCATATATTTCTGCACAGTGGCTAATAATGGCCGCAACACCGATATAAACTCAAGTTTAACCAATCATTTAGAGCCATGTTTCCCACTTTAAAGGACTCCTACCCCAAGCATTGGTTACTGGGGCCTATTTTAATGGATCATGATGTTTGACAGATCTATACATTAAAAAGAACAATAAAATACAAATCCTCTTAGCTGTTGTTACGGCAGTTAGTTATAAAAGGTATACTATAATTACACTAAAATACAACCTTTTCTCTTTTTCAAGTGGAAAGACAGCAAAAAAGATTTACTGAGTATACTCAACCTTTTACACGAAAAAAAAAAAATAAATAAAAATAAAATCCTCCCTCCCTCATTGATTTGAAAAAAAAATTGCCTGAGAATCAATTCAATTTTTTTATTTGGCCTTAACATACAAGTGAAGCAAACAAGGTTAAAAATCTAGTAAAAATCTAAGGATTGGAAGAGATAATGAAAATCTAGAAATTGATTGTTGCTGAACAAGTGACTGATATACAGTGAGGGGGTTATGTATGGTGAATTATATTGGTTGGTTTCGGAACAAAATTAGAGAAACAGAATGATACTGTTGAATGAATATTTGGGGAAAAATACTGATATATTAACCCTCTACTTAGGCTACTAAAAAAAGTTTACAGTTTCTCAGACACCTCCCTCGTCACTGAAAATCTCCCTCACCATTCTTTTTTATTACCAACAAGCTTTTCTGTAATACTATTTTGCACTTGTAAAACTGAAAATTTAACCTACTATATCTTGATTGACAGAGATCACTGAGCTCTGTCAAACAAGATATAGTTGGATAAATTTGCAACTGCAGTATGGGAAATTTTCATTGCTGAATCTATATGATAGTGTAAGGCGTCAAATTAGTAATTCCAACTAGTGGTGGATTAACCCTTTACCTAACCTGAAAAGCAGACGACACTTGCAAACATAATTTTTTGTCTCAAAAACATAGGTTATGATCCCTCGTTGGAATGAGCTCGACGAGCTCGTTCCAACGAGGGGTCATAACCTATGTTTTTGAGACAAAAAATTTTAAAAATAAGGAAAATTAATTGGCGATTTTTTAGAAGTGCGCTGGCCGGTTTTGGATGTTACGTTAGGTAAAGGGTTAACAGGAAAAAAAAAGCCTCCTTCACTCATTATAAAATTGAGAGCAAATGTCCCTGAGAAACAAGAAATTTTTTTTTTAATAGGCCTTATCAAAAAGGAATCCATTTTTTTTTCCAAAACTTTCCTTATGATCTCCACAGAGTAGAGAGCTTATTTCATTCCTTTCAAAATGAGGTTATTTCAACGGAGGTTTTCCATGATTTTAGTGAAGTAAATACTGTTGAGTCAAATAATGATACAGTGGACACTTTAAATAGACACTTTGTCAGTGAAAAATATTCAATTAACAGGATTTTGATCAATTTCCCTGCATTCTAGTGATAAAGTAACCATTTCATCTATTACACTTTGTTTGACAGAGTTCATGGAGCTCTGTCAAACAAGATTTAACAGATTAAATTCATATATTGAATATACTGAAGCCATGAGTCTATAAACATGGGGAATTCAGTAATTGTCAGAATAATTCATCAATATATTACCAAATGTTTTATTCATTTAACAAGAGTTTACTCTACAACCTATATGGAATGAACAGATCAAATTTGTTCTGAGGGTATGGTAAATGGTTTGGTATTTGGAAGTTATATGCAATTAACAAGGTTATTCATTTAAGACACATCCAATTTAGTGAGGTCCACTGTATCTGATGTACTCAGAATAAATAATTTAAAATCTATATTTTTTTTCCTAAACAGAATTTTTTTTAATGAGAGTAAAGGTTTAACAAGACAAAAGTCTGGATGTGTTTGAGAAGTTTTTGAACATGCATCAAAAAGACAAAAACATCTCATGCAAATCTGATGCAGAAAATATCCAAGACCAGAGGGTCGAGAAATCAAACTTTAGCAAAGATTTAAGATGATGTCCACAAGAATGTGCATCAGCCCACCATGAGTTTTGAATACGTATGTATAATGTATAACAATATCTGATGAAAGTAAAAAATGGACTGTAAAGTGCTTCTCATTCTAACACAAGCCGACCATTAGTACTGAATAAATACCAGCAATAACTATCAAGGTTACCAAGCAAATTTAGTAAAATAATGTGCCAAACACTCAACCACCAGCCATTTTTTTCAGTAAAGCATCCAGCAATGTCCAGAAGAGTCACTTTACAATATCCAAACATACATTTTTAAAAAAAAAAAACCAGAAAATGCTCACATCTAAGAAATAGATTTTTATTCAGAACATTGGCTTGTTTTAGAGTTTGATTAGAAATTAGAATAAAATAAAAAGAAACACTGATAAAGATATCTGAACTCCAAATAAACTGCCTAGGTGTCACTGGTGCCATAAAAATCATTCAATCTTGGAATGACTTTTCTGAGAATTTGTTATAACAAGACGTTGAAATTTAAAATGATGAGTTCTACACATGCAACATCAAAGATTAAGAATCTTTTTTTAATAGAGAGTCCCAAACAGAAATTAGGCAATTATTACTAAATATCTAACTCACTATTATTTCCACCTCACAAATTACAAAAGTGTTAATGTTACACAATGAAGAAAATGAAGAATTGAAGTGTGAAATAGTTCACATTTCTTTAACTCTTATCTCGCTGAGTTTTTTAAAAAAAATTTCATCAAATCTAGTCATGACAGCTGTGAAGCTGCAATGACTGGATTTGATAAAAAATCCATGAATATTTAACTGAGGACATCATTTGTTGAAAAACGGATTAAATTTACTGGAAAAATATTGTTAAAATGGGCCAAATTATATGTATCTTGGGACAAGGGATTTGCTGTGCAGGGCAAGAATATCTGTCCACCACACCCTTGTATTATTTGACGTAATGTTATCAAACTACATTTTTGAACTTATCAGTTTGTGTCAATAATTTTGGGCTGAGACAGCTGATCGGTTTTAAAATTCAAACACTTAAAAGCACTTTCAAGGGCCAAAAGAAACCTTGTTCATTGTACTACAGTGGGTATATTACTCTTTGAAAACTGAAAAATTCTATTTTACAAAATTACCCACCCGGTGATTTGTTTGCTTGTTTGTTTATTGGGGTTCAATGATATTTTCAGCAGTCAGGGATACACTATGTTAAAAAGTTTTATACATGGAGGAAACTGGAGTACCAAGAGAGAACCACCAAGCAGTGGCAAGCAAACTTTCAAGACTCGCCAACCTAGAAACTCTCACGAGTAGAATGAGCAGTGGTTGAAGGCAAGTGCGCCATCAATGTGAGGTGCGCCTTGTCTACATTTCCACCTTACCCCAATGTGGGCAATTGGAAGTATTTTGCCAAGGACACAACACAGTTATTGCTGCTCAGGATTGAACCAGTGTCCTTTTGGTTTAAAGTCCAATGCTCTAACCACTGACCCACAGCAATAAATTAAAGAATGTACTTCAAAAAGAGTTCAGGTGTGAAGACCATTTATATCAAATTCTCATCTGGAGCTCTAACCCTTTACCCAATACAAATAGCTGACAATATTTGCAAAAATGTTTGAAATAAATAAAAACAATTCATTTTATATCAAAAAACAAAGCTTGTTCATAAGCTGTGTCTTTGAGACAAAAAATGAAAAAATATTAAAATTAGAACAGTAATTTTTTGTGAATAGAATTGGCGGGTTTTAGCCATTACATTAGGTAAAGGGTGAAGTAAATTATTTTTCTAAGGGTAAATATTAAAAATGGCTCGCCAGTGACTAAGCTATTCTGTCCTGATTCTTTATCAGTCTTTTGAGAAGTATGTAAAAAAAACTGGCAAACAATTCTGTCAAGGCTACATCAAAAGATGCAGTTAAAAAGAGCTTCAATAAAAAAACAACCATATATTAGCAAACATTCGTTGAATATAAAAATATGGCTGAAAAACAGTATGAACTGGATGCGACCAAAATACCAACCTCTTCTTTTTCTTCCTGAAAAATCAAGTTGAAAATTTGTTTCATTAGTCGAAATAAATCGCAGCATACCTAGTAGCATGGCATACCCTTTATGGCAAGCATATTAAATAAACATGAAGAATATTTGTAACCACATACATCATCAAATTCAAATACACCGATACATCATTTTAGAGTTAACCCTTGACAGCATTATTCTCACTTTGATCACGTTTTGCAACAAAACAGGTGCCCTCACATGCAGTCTTTGGGTTCACTCACAAGTTACATTCTAAGCACCTTGGTAGTTGTTTTTAGGCAAGTCTTGGCAGCCTATATAGGCAGTCTAGACATGCCAAAAACAGCAGCAAAGTCACAGAATGTAGACTGTCAAAGTGTAGTAAAAAATACGTAAAAATCTCTAGGCCCTTAAGGGTTAAGATTATTTAACCCTTTACCTAACATGAAAAGCAGACGACACTTGCAAAAATAATTCTTGAATAACTAATTTTTTTCATTTTTTGTCTCAAAAACATAGGTTATGACCCCTCGTTGGAACGAGCTCGTTCCAATGAGGGGTCATAACCTATGTTTTTGAGACAAAAAATGAAAAAAATAATGAAAGTTAATAGGCGATTTTGAGAATAACGCTGTCCGGTTTTGGCCGTTACGTTAGGTAAAGGGTTAAAATATTTTTGCTATAGTTTGACAGTGCTCACACTGTTACTTTGCAGTTGTATATAGGCAAATCTTGGCTGCCTGTATAGGCAGCCAAGACTTGCCTAGAACCAACTTTCAAGGCACTTTTAATAATGTACATGCAAGTTTACTCAAAGACTGCATGTTGGGGCACCTGTTTTGTCCTAGAAAAAAGTGAATAAAGTCTGTATTAGGCACTTAATGGTTAAACAGCCAAGCCAGAATACCAGGTCTTATTCCTGAATTAAAAACCTGGCAAATATATTGAATAAACAGAAAGAACATATCTAATGATATCAAATTCCAATACAGTGACGACACATTACCTAGAAAGTTACATGGCCAAGCCAGAATATCTGGTCATATTCCTGAATTGCTTTTCACAGCCTAATCGAGACTCCATTGCAGACTGATTAATTGTCTCTTTATGATGCAGAGTGGCCTCCGTTTTAGGGATGCAATACCTATTAGACCCAAAAGTGTTGTTATGAGCAGAACAAAGACCAAAGTAAGGCCACAAGTAATATTTTAAAATGTTTACAGACGACTTACCAGGGACCAGCCTAGGGGGGAATTATAGGGAGACTTCATGTCTCCCTCCAGAAAAATAGGGAGACTTCAAAGTCAAGTAGGGAGACTTCATAGGCAAGTGGGGAATATTATGAATATTTATGTACCACCCTTTCATATTTTCAGCTTGTGGTCCTCCATTAACATCTGATTAACCCAGGTCCAGTTATCTATGATGCATCTATGCCAGGTTAAAAAATCACTAAGTAATTATTGACTGAAAATCACCCACTGCAACCCTCTCTTTCATGACCCCGCCCCTCTTCTTTGTGCCAATCCCCCCAGCACCCTCTTGTGGTTGCCTTTCACCAAAGTCAACTACATTGTAAGCTAATAATTTCCGAAGTCTGAAAGTGTGAACAGGACCAGATGTAAGAAGGTTGCTTGGAAGGTACTTTGTTAGATAATAAACAAAATACCTTCTGGGGTTGAGTATTTTGTAAAATAAATGTCATTCTGCATCTTTTTTATGGCATTCCGGTGTCATTTCGCATCATTCCTGTGTTTAGGAGGATCCCTTTTTCAAAATCCTCCATATTGACACTTGTGCCTGTACAAAGCTTTTCTTGTCATCACTAAAGCTTTTTCTCATGTGTTTCAATTCCATTCGTGTTTTACTGGGAATAGACAGCCCAACAGTTAACAGTCGTCAGCAAAATGAAATAAAAATACAGAGTTTGAAAATACGTCTGTTGTGTATACATTTTCGGCATCCTAAGCGAGGTAACCTACTTTCAAACTGGGTTATTTTGTTGAGTCGCGTAAGGTTCCGCTCCACATTTTCCAGGCATTTCCAAATGTGACATGCCATACACTCTCTTCAAATGCAAATATCCTGTAACTTAGTTATCTAACCCATTACATGTATTACATTTCCCAAATCCACAAAAAAACATATAACACTCTCTGACTAAGTAGAAATAAACAATCTGAATGTGGGTGGAATTATTTATTGTCAAAGGCAAGACTTCAACCTGAAAAATTGCCCGAAAAAATACCGAAACCAGTCATTTTCAGCCACCTAGCAGCCTCAAAAGCAGAATTTTTCCACCAATCCCACCTACCCATCCCTGGAGCAGAGCAGAGTTGTTTCTAAAATGCAAAAAAAAAATTATATGTTTCCGTCTCATTTTTTAGTTACCTGTCTGGTAACAAACCCGTGTAAAAATTACATTTAAAAAAATAGCCAATTTTTCGAAGCCACTGTTTCCCATAATTCATCTGGTAGGCCTAATTTACCCCTATGTATCAGACTCCAACTTTGGGACCAAAACTTCAAATTCTCTTGTCCAACAAAAAGCCTAATGTAATCATATATCTGATACTAAAAATATATCTCTATTTTACATGGCCTTAGTTTCAACATACGACCTTTGTTTAGAATTTCAAACCCTGTGCAATAGTGCGAAATGTGGAGCGGAACCTAAGTCACCGATTTGCATTTCGTCACTTGAAGTTCCGACTGAAACGGAACAAAATAGAAATTAAAAAAATCTGCCGCAAAGCGACAATTGACAATTGATTGTCGTGTGATTTGAAATAAATGGTAACTTATTTGACGAATGAAAATGCCCATTTATCACACTCAAGCACATTCGATTCTTGAAAATAATAGTTTTTTATGTAAACCTCGGATTACTCAGTTCAGCCTTTCCTCATTTTGCCATTTTTGGTCAATTTTTAGAGGGCGACTTGTGATCACCCCGACTATTTTTCTAGGCGACTTTGGGCTTAGAAGGGCGACATAATCGCCCTGGTCCCTACGACTTACCACACCAAAAAGCAATTTACAGTATTACGGTCCACAATTTGACTAAACAGAAAACAACCCTGCAAGTAGTCTTTGTAAGACTGTGACCCGGGGCCCTTCTGGCCCTCACATGTGAGCCAGGAGGGCCCCGGGTCACAGTCTTACAAAGACTACCCTGCAAGCACAAAGGCTGAAACTTATAAATTTACTTTCTGTGTTTGGCAAAAACGTCTTTGCATAAAATTCTGAGAAAAGTTTATTACGTGGATGAGTGTTAGATTACATGCAATGATTGAAGCCTGATTGCATCACATTTTCTGAAGAAAATTCTGATTTTAATCAAAGTTTCTTCATTATTGATCACAATTTGCAACACTCAATTTCTGCTAGTTTAACCCTCTGAACACAGGTGGTATCTTCCTTGCCAGTTCAAATGCAACAATTAGAAGAGTCCATATTCATTATTTGGGGGTAGACCAATCAATATTTTCAACATGAATACTGATTGGTCTACCCATCCTTAACTTAGCAGGCATACTACTTCATGAAAGTGTCCCCGGTAAAGCAGCCTCTCTTGTTCAAAGGGTTAATGATCCAGGGAGACAGAAGTTTTCCGTTTTAAAGTCCTAAACACTGCATATGGAATTATGAGTCTAAACTTATTGAATGCTGCTGGTGGATATTCCTGCCCAGGACAGGATTACTCTTGACTCTGAAATAAGTATAGTTTGGGCACATTTAACCCTTTACCCAAGGCAGACGATATCAAAATTTATTATTTTAAATATCATTTTTTGAAATTTTCAAAAAATTTCAACAAAACCATATCATGTGACCCCTCGTTGGAACGAGCTCGTAATAATTACAAGCCGCTAATGTTTGGAACCTATCTAGTTACGAAAAGTCATCATCTGGGGCCAAAATATAAGCACAAATATTTCCAAAAAGAATGAATGGAATATGCTGATATTCAGAGCCGAAATTCAAAATGTGCTGAAAAAGAGGAAGAGCATTCTTTTCCCTCGAAAATCTTATTTATAAAAAAAAACACATTTTCGAGAATTTGTGAAATTTTACCAATTGGTCACTCATTTTATACCCCTATCCATATTCTTGTCCAAACGTTCAATCTATTGCGAGTCGCGTTACGTAAGTTCTGGAGTACAGAAGCACCAACACATCACTTACATTGATATTTCTGACAATGCGAGGACACTCTTGTGTATGGAACAGAACACTATGTTTAGGAAAAAACATATTTACAGTTCCAAAAGCCGAACATTGATGCAACACTAGGTTATGAACCACTAAAAAATCCCATTGAACACAGTGCTAACCTTTGACTCTGTGTACAACATACCAAGTTGTTTTGCAAAAAATACATATAAATCCACAAGGTACATCATCTTTTGAAAAAAAAACTGGAAAAAATATATGTTGCCACATTGAATTTCAATTTAAAATTCGAATTGCCAGTACTACCCTATGGTCCTGCACTGAATGGCCTTGACACTATTGTTTCATGCTTCATGTTTTTGAGAGATTCTCACACATTCCGGCAGAAAATTGCAAACAAACTTCTTAAACCTTCCTAAAGAGGACAAATGTTTTTTTTAATTAATGGTTTCAAATCCCACTGATATTGAACCAATCAGCTAATCGGGCCTATTCAATCCTACTCACAACTTCGGGTGTTAAATGCTCCAAGTCACGTGCTCGCCAGTTTAGTGGTTCATAACCACTATTTGTTTACTGGATCGAACGGTCAAACTCAGTATTTAAGCCGAAACCCAGACCATATTATAAGAACAAAGTAGTGAAGTTTAGTTTATTGTTTTCAGTTACTTGGTACTTTCAGAGAATCAACATCCGGGGCTTAGGACACAGTGCCTATAGCAGTATTAAAGCAGAACTTGTCCATCTCAGTAAAGAAACTCTGCAGTCGTTCCCCGGGGCCCAGGAGAATACACCCACGTGCACTCTCATAAACACACATGCTTAATTATATAGTTTCGTGAATGCGTTCCTCAGTCGCTAGCGCCAATGTGTGTGAAGTGAAAGGGGATGAAAGAGTGTGCGAAATCAAACATATTTTAGTTTATTGTTTACGATTGCGTGGGCCTTTCAGAGGCACTGGGTCCAATTATACCAGTAAAACAGAACTCGTGCAACTCAATAAACAAAATCTGCTGTAGGTCCCCGAGTGCGACATTTTTGTAAATTATTTTCTCAGTCTATGTACGCGTCGGGGGTGGGTGCATGCGTGGTTGAGTGGTGGATGCCAGGGTGGTTGGATGAAAGGGTGGGTGTAACCAAACAGTTAAGACGAACCCCCCCCCCCCCCACACACACACTCCTGGGAGGTATCAAGGTTGACAGTCGGAGAAGCAGAACTTGTCCAACTCCGTAAACACAAACTGCTGCAGGACCCCGGGTGCGACATTTTTGTAAATTATGTTTTCTGTCTATGTAAATGTCGTGCGAGCGTGCATACGTGTAAACAAACAGTTGATACAAGCCCCCCCCCCCCCCCCCCCCCCAATCCTCACTCTTGGATGGCATCAAAGATGACAGTATCAGATTTATGGTACAAACACCCATATTGAAAATCTGCGTTCCAAATAACTCTAAAACACTTTGAGAAATGATCTTATTTGAGACGTGGTCTTTTTCACTCTAAATTATCACTTGCACCCATTTTTGTGGTAGCCGCATTATATAAGAGAAATCGGGGTGCAGTGGCGTTGCGGTAATCGGTTCTCGTCAGATCACCGAAAATAAGCAACGTCGAGCCTGGTTAGTCCTCGGATCGGTGACCGTCTGAGCGATCGATTCGGGCTCCCCGCATTGTGTCCTTGAGCAAGGCACTTAACTCCGATTGTCCGCATGGGGGCACGATGGCGCCGTGTACAAAGGCGGACTGCACGTCGATGGTGCGCATGCCTTCAGCAAATCTAACCCTGCCTGTGCGGCAGTGTGTAGTTACAATGTTGGGGAGCTGACAGTTACTGGTCATTTCTCGGTGGTTCTCTACGGGTACTCCGGCTTCCTCCACCCGTAATACGGTCACAGTCATGATTAGCCATTGTGCATAAGTATGTGACCTTAAACACCAATAAATAAAAAACTAAATAAATGAATAAATGTATAAGAGAAATGTACATCTCTTAATTTCAACCAAACAATTAGAAAAATATACTTGATGGGGGTCGAAAACATATATCCTTTTCATTTATTACCCCACACACAGATATTTACATACATGTTATTATTATTAGAAATATATCTCATATCCTAAAGCAACCCAGCCCATCTAGGCCCTCTGTAAGAAAAAAATAAAACATTAAACTTGGGGGAAATAATCTTCTTGAATGCCTCATCTGGCTGATATAGAAAATACATTGCTATTTTCGGCTTCTTTGGTCGTAGGTGAGAAAATTAAAATCTGTTTCTGAACTCTTCGCTTCCAAGTCGGTGCAGAGGGTGTCCTGTAAAATAGAAGTACTGAAAACAAATGCTTAACATTCAAAGTTTAGTTTCTATCATCTGTAACTATTATATTCCTAACTGATAGAACTCTTGGGGCATGAAGTGAAGATTATTCAGTCTGCTCAGACCATATATGGATGCATTCTATTGGAAGAGTTGTCTTCCTTCCCACATATTATTCCATTCAAATCCATTATCCGAATTTAATAATGTAGTGAAAAGTGATAGTGTGTGCGAACGTGATTTATGCTCTGGGTATCACGTCCTTAAAAGTTGAATTCACAGTGGCAGGCATTGCTGCTTTCAAGTTGACTTATTTAGTCAGAACAAACCATTTCAGCCGGATGAAAAGTGAAAACGAAGGTAATTGTGTCTGCAGAACTTATTTGTGCTGAAAAATAGTCCAAAAAAGATTAAATTTTTTTAACAAATTTCAAAATGGGTAACAAAGGAAAAACCAGAAGAAAAAAGTATTTGAGTTGACGAAACCAATATTATAAAGAAGTAAAATATTTCCATTGCTCATGATTTTATTCGGGTTAAATCTGTACTTCCGAATTGATAAAGGTTTTTAAATGTTAATGTGTGTAAAGTGGACACCTCATTTTCGTTGCCATAAACAACGAATACTTCGTGTGCACACTGGAGAGCCACACTGCTGCACATAAAGCAGTAGTCCAAACTTGGACCCACAGTCCGTAATATAATTTTTGGGGTTGGTACGGCCTGTAGGTCCAACGCTCTCGATCCCTGTGCTGTACTATATGACGTCATTCCTTCCTTAAGCGATTGGTTGCAATCAGGGAATCCCTGGTTGAAACCTAGGAAGGAATGACGTCATTATGTTTAAAAATACAAAACATGGCTGCCAACTTCATTTTCTCGAACCACTTCGATGATATGAATCTTTCGTTTCTGAACGATACGGTGACCAAGCGCTTCCGACATAGAGGTTTTTGTTTTTTACAATTATCCTTCTTTCGGTCACATAATAACAAAAAGCTTCTGGATATGCCATATTGTTCTCACGAGGCGAGATAGACCTGCAAGTAAATCGTTTGCAGGTCGTATAGTACAGCACAGGGATCAAGAGCGTTGGACCTACAGGCCGTACCAACCCCAAAAATTATATTACGGACTGTGGGTCCAAGTTTGGACTAATAAAGCAGTAACTTGGAATAGAAGTGCCCCCAGTATCGACCTTCAGTTGTTAAATACAAGACTTGAACTTTCCGACGAAGCCCGTTTCTCGGTGTGATCTACCATGCACACAAAATTAATATTGACCAACGCATAATTTCATTAAAGCTAGTAAACAAACAAATCTGCAAAAAATCCAACGCGGTTAAAATCCGAGGAGTTCGTAACTCAAACTATAGAAGGCGTTCAAGCGACAAGGACACACAATATGGAATCAATGCTGCCAACAGCCTGTTTGAAGCAAACATTCTTAAACTACAGCTGTCCAAAACCATGACCTGCGTGCTCCATTGCGCCTTATTTGATATACCTATTGAACGACTTCACGAATTAGCAAATATCGAAATGATAGAAGCAATTTAAAACCAATGTTGACAAACACTCTAAACTGGCTACGCACCGTGGAATTGAATGCCCATCAAATGCTCAAAAACAAATCAAATCTAAATTTAAAACTGAAATGAAAAGATTTCCTTCTTAAATATTTACTCACCTTAAAGGACAAATATCAAAAAAATAATGATGAGCATCGATAAACAGTTGAAGACGTTAGGCCACGTTTTAGCTCAAAATGCCCTGTATATTTAAAGTTTAGAGTGATGATTTGCATTTGTCTGTCGTTTATTTGGGGTATCGCGACTCTTTCAACAGCCAGGGTTATATTGTGTCGGATGGAGGCAACCAGGGGTCTCGGAAAGAAACATTTTGCACAGCAGATATACAGTCTTACCCGTCAAATTCTTAAACTGGCAAAAACAGAATGAGCATTGGCTGACGTCAAGTGAACCATTAATGTGCTGAAGGCCTTTGCACACTACACCAAGCTGCTAACGCTTGGGTAGATGTAATTAAGGACCTTACCAAGTATAAAACACAAATAAAATTCAATGCTCGTGATGGTGATTGAACAGACTCATATTAGTTTATTCTTTCTGTTCGTCACATGGTTTATTTATTAAGCGCAGTAGGGAATATTCACAATCTTTTAGTTTAAGGTAGACATTAAATTTATCCTACAGTCATGCAGCACAAACATAAGGCTTGGACTGATAGTAATTCTACTCTCGTCATTTGACTTTTTAAATTTTGCAACGCAACAGCGCAGCAACCCACACAGCAGAGTCCATACAAAAGTGTCTGTCTGTTTGGGGCATTTTGTTGTTTTCCAACATTGTCGTTTAAATGTAAGGATTGTGAAGTATCCCAGCCTATGACAAGCTAATTTTCGAAGGAATGCTCTATAAATGAAGATAGCAACCAAAACAAAGTGAAAAATGTATATGTTAAAATAATGAATAAAGCTTGGTAACAGTGAGATTTGAACCCATGTCACACTGCACACGTCGTTAAAAGTGAAGTGAATGCTTTAGCGTACTGAACTACATCCCCGTTTGTTCTAATGTGACAAGATATAAACAAAGAAATTAAGTTTTAACACCCCCATCTTTCTGTTTTCAGAAGACATAATAATATCAAATTAAGAACACACTAGGAGAAATGTGGAAAAGATGCTAGTTTTTAATAGAAAAAGGGTTTATCCATAGAAACAAAACAGTGATAAGTTACAGTTTAAGCCAACGTAAACACTGAGCAGACGATTTTTTAGGATTTGTTCATTCGCCCTGGCCGGTGAAACATTATCATTGAACAGAAATTTACTATAAATAATTACAAGTCGCTAATGTTTGGAACCTATCTAGTTACGAAAAGTCATCATCTGGGGCCAAAATTTAAGCACATATATTTCCAAAAAGAATGAATGGAATATGCTGATATTCAGAGCCGAAATTCAAAATGTACTGAAAAAGAGGAAGAGCATTCTTTTCCCTCGAAAATCTTATTTGTAAAAAAACACATTTTCGAAAATTTGTGAAATTTTACCAATTGGTCACTCATTTTTTACCCCTATCCATATTCTTGTCCAAACGTTCAATCTATTGCGAGTCGCGTTACGTATATTTCTGGAGTACAGAAGCACCAACACATCACTTACATTGACATTTCTGAAAATCCAAGGACACTCCTGTGTATGGAACAGAACACTGTGTTTAGGAAAAAACATATTTACAGTTCCAAAAGCCGAACATTGATGCAACACTAGATTATGAACCACTAAAAAATCCCATTGAACACAGTGCTAACCTCTGACTCTCTGTACAACATACCAAGTTGTTTTGCAAAAAATACATATCAATCCACAAGGTACATCATCTCTTGAAAAAAAAAACTGGAAAAAATATATGTTGCCACATTGAATTTCAATTTAAAATTCGAATTTCCAGTACTACCCTATGGTCCTGCACTGAATGGCCTTGACACTATTGTTTCATGTTTTTGAGAGATTCTCACACATTCCGGCAGAAAATTGCAAACAAACTTCTTAAACCTTCCTAAAGAGGACAAATGTTTTTTTTAATTAATGGTTTCAAATCCCACTGATATTGAACCAATCAGCCAATCGGGCCTATTCAATCCTACTCACAACTTCGGGTGTTAAATGCTCCAAGTCACGTGTTCACCAGTTTAGTGGTTCATAAGCACTATTTGTTTACTGGATCGAAAGGTCAAACTCAGTATTTAAGCCGAAACCCAGACCATATTATAAGAACAAAGTAGTGAAGTTTAGTTTATTGTTTTCAGTTACTTGGTACTTTCAGAGAATCAACATCCGGGGCTTAGGACACAGTGCCTATAGCAGTATTAAAGCAGAACTTGTCCATCTCAGTAAAGAAACACTGCAGTCGTTCCCCGGGGCCCAGGGGGGCCCAGGAGAATACACCCACGTGCACTCTCATAAACACACATGCTTAATTATATAGTTTCGTGAATGCTTTCCTCAGTCGCTAGCGCCAATGTGTGTGAAGTGAAAGGGGATGAAAGAGTGGGCGAAATCAAACATATTTTAGTTTATTGTTTACGATTGCGTGGGCCTTTCAGAGGCACTGGGTCCAATTATACCAATAAAACAGAACTCGTGCAACTCAATAAACAAAAACTGCTGTAGGTCCCCGGGTGCGACATTTTTGTAAATTATTTTCTCAGTCTATGTACGCGTCGGGGGTGGGTGCATGCGTGGTTGAGTGGTGGATGCCAGGGTGGTTGGGTGAAAAGGTGGGTGTAACCAAACAGTTAAGACGAGCCCCCCCCCCCCCCCCCACCCACACACACACACACTCCTGGGAGGTATCAAGGTTGACAGTCGGAGAAGCAGAACTTGTCCAACTCCGTAAACACAACCTGCTGCAGGACCCCGGGTGCGACATTTCTGTAAATTATGTTTTCTGTCTATGTAAATGTCGTGCGAGCGTGCATACGTGTAAAGAAACAGTTGATACAAGCCCCCCCCCCCCCCCCCCCAATCCCCACTCTTGGATGGCATCAAAGATGATAGTATCAGATTTATGGTTCAAACACCCATATTGAAAATCTGCGTTCCAAATAACTCTAAAACACTTTGAGAAATGATCTTGTTTGGGACGTGGTCTTTTTCACTCTAAATTATCACTTGCACCCATTTTTGTGGTAGCCGCATTATATAAGAGAAATCGGAGTGCAGTGGCGTTGCGGTAATCGGTTCTCGTCAGATCACCGAAAATAAGCAACGTCGAGCCTGGTTAGTCCTCGGATCGGTGACCGTCTGAGCGATCGATTCGGGCTCCCCGCATTGTGTCCTTGAGCAAGGCACTTAACTCCGATTGTCCGCATGGGGGCACGATGGCGCCGTGTACAAGGCGGACTGCACGTCGATGGTGCGCATGCCTTCAGCAAATCTAACCCTGCCTGTGCGGCAGTGTGTAGTTACAATGTTGGGGAGCTGACAGTTACTGGTCATTTCTCGGTGGTTCTCTACGGGTACTCCGGCTTCCTCCACCCGTAATACGGTCACAGTCAAGATTAGCCATTGTGCATAAGTATGTGACCTTAAACACGAATAAATAAAAAACTAAATAAATGAATAAATGTATAAGAGAAATGTACATCCCTTAATTTCAACCAAACAATTAGAAAAATATACTTGATGGGGGTCGAAAACATATATCCTTTTCATTTATTACCCCACACACAGATATCTACATACATGTTATTATTATTAGAAATATATCTCATATCCTAAAGCAACCCAGGCCATCTAGGCCCTCTGTAAGAAAAAAATAAAACATTAAACTTGGGGGAAATAATCTTCTTGAATGCCTCATCTGGCTGATATAGAAAATACATTGCTATTTTCGGCTTCTTTGGTCGTAGGTGAGAAAATTAAAATCTGTTTCTGAACTCTTCGCTTCCAAGTCGGTGCAGAGGGAGTCCTGTAAAATAGAAGTACTGAAAACAAATACTTAACATTGAAAGTTCAGTTTCTATCATCTGTAACTATTATATTCCTAACTGATAGAACTTTTGGGGCATGAAGTGAAGATTATTCAGTCTGCTCAGACCATATATGGATGCATTCTATTGGAAGAGTTGTCTTCCTTTCCACATATTATTCCATTCAAATCCCTTATCCGAATTAAATAATGTAGTGAAAAGTGATAGTGTATGCGAACGCGATTTATGCTCTGGGTATCACGTCCTTAAAAGTTGAATTCACAGTGGCAGGCATTGCTGCTTTCGAGTTGACTTATTTACTCAGAACAAACCATTTCAGCCGGATGAAAAGTGAAAACGAAGGTAATTGTGTCTGCAGAACTTATTTGTGCTGAAAAATAGTCCAAAAAAGATTAAATTTTTTTAACAAATTTCAAAATGGGTAACAAAGGAAAAACCAGAGGAAAAAAGTATTTGAGTTGACGAAACCAATATTATAAAGAAGTAAAATATTTCCATTGTTCATGATTTTATTCGGGTTTAATCTGTACTTCCGAATTGATAAAGGTTTTTAAAAGTTAATGTGTGTAAAGTAGACACCTCATTTTCGTTGCCATAAACAACGAATACTTCGTGTGCACACTGGAGAGCCACACTGCTGCACATAAAGCAGTAGTCCAAACTTGGACCCACAGTCCGTAATATAATTTTTGGGGTTGGTACGGCCTGTAGGTCCAACGCTCTCGATCCCTGTGCTGTAATATATGACCTGCAAACGATTTACTTGCAGGTCTATTTCGCCTCGTGAGAACAATATGGCATATCCAGAAGCTTTTTGTTATTATGTGACCGAAAGAAGGATAATTGTAAAAAA
This sequence comes from Pictodentalium vernedei, assembly GCA_031216915.1. Taxonomy (NCBI): domain Eukaryota; kingdom Metazoa; phylum Mollusca; class Scaphopoda; order Dentaliida; family Dentaliidae; genus Pictodentalium; species Pictodentalium vernedei. The sequence goes on from CM062292.1 coordinate 427,470,734, forward strand.
CAAAAACCTCTATGTCGGAAGCGCTTGGTCACCGTATTGTTCAGAAACGAAAGATTCATATCATCGAAGTGGTTCGAGAAAATGAAGTTGGTAGCCATGTTTTGTATTTTCAAACATAATGACGTCATTCCTTCCTTAAGCGATTGGTTGCAATCAGGGAATCCCTGGTTGAAACCTAGGAAGGAATGACGTCATTATGTTTGACGTCAAATTCTTAAACTGGCAAAAACAGAATGAGCATTGGCTGACGTCAAGTCAACCATTAATGTGCTGAAGGCCTTTGCACACTACACCAAGCTGCTAACGCCTGGGCAGTTGTAATTAAGGACCTCAGCAATTATAAAACACAAATAAAATTGAATGCTCGTGATGGTGATTGAACAGTCTCATGTAAGTCGTATTCTTTCTGTTCGTCACATGGTTTATTTATTAAGCGCAGTAGGGAATATTCACAATCTTTTAGTTTAAGGAAGACATTAAATTTATCCTACAGTCATGCAGCACAAACATAAGGCTTGGACTGATAGTAATTCTACTCTCGTCATTTGACTTTTTAAATTTTGCAACGCAACAGCGCAGCAACCCACACAGCAGAGTCCATACAAAAGTGTCTGTCTGTTTGGGGCATTTTGTTGTTTTCCAACATTGTCGTTTAAATGTAAGGATTGTGAAGTATCCCAGCCTATGACAAGCTAATTTTCGAAGGAATGCTCTATAAATGAAGATAGCAACCAAAACAAAGTGAAAAATGTATATGTTAAAATAATGAATAAAGCTTGGTAACAGTGAGATTTGAACCCATGTCACACTGCACACGTCGTTAAAAGTGAAGTGAATGCTTTAGCTTACTGAGCTACATCCCCGTTTATTCTAATGTGACAAGATATAAACAAAGAAATTAAGTTTTAACACCTCCATCTTTCTGTTTTCAGAAGACATAATAATATCAAATTAAGAACACACTAGGAGAAATGTGGAAAAGATGCTAGTTTTTATTAGAAAAAGGGTTTATCCATAGAAACAAAACAGTGATAAGTTACAGTTTAAGCCAATGTAAACACTGAGCAGACGATTTTTTAGGATTTGTTCATTCGCCCTGGCCGGTGAAACATTATCATTGAACACAAACTTACTATAAATAATTACAAGTCGCTAATGTTTGGAACCTATCTAGTTACGAAAAGTCATCATCTGGGGCCAACATTTAAGCACATATATTTCCAAGAAGAATGAATGGAATATGCTGATATTCAGAGCCGAAATTCAAAATGTACTGAAAAAGAGGAACAGCATTCTTTTCCCTCGAAAATCTTATTTGTAAAAAAACTCATTTTCGAAAATTTGTGAAATTTTACAAATTGGTCACTCATTTTTTACCCCTATCCATATTCTTGTGCAAACGTTCAATCTATTGCGAGTCGCGTTACGTATATTTCTGGAGTACAGAAGCACCAACACATCACTTACATTGAAATTTCTGACAATCCAAGGACACTCCTGTGTATGGAACAGAACACTGTGTTTAGGAAAAAAACATATTTACAGTTCCAAAAGCCGAACATTGATGCAACACTAGATTATGAACCACTAAAAAGTCCCACTGAACACAGTGCTAACCTTTGACTCTCTCTACAACATACCAAGTTGTTTTGCAAAAAATACATATAAATCCACAAGATACATCATCTCTTGAAAAAAAAACTGGAAAAAATATATGTTGCCACATTGAATTTCAATTTAAAATTCGAATTTCCAGTACTACCCTATGGTCCTGCACTGAATGGCCTTGACACTATTGTTTCATGCTTCATGTTTTTGAGAGATTCTCACACATTCCGGCAGAAAATTGCAAACAAACTTCTTAAACCTTCCTAAAGAGGACAAATGTTTTTTTTAATTAATGGTTTCAAATCCCACTGATATTGAACCAATCAGCCAATTGGGCCTATTCAATCCTACTCACAACTTCGGGTGTTAAATGCTCCAAGTCACGTGTTCACCAGTTTAGTGGTTCATAACCACTATTTGTTTACTGGATCTAAAGGTCAAACTCAGTATTTAAGCCGAAACCCAGACCATATTATAAGAACAAAGTAGTGAAGTTTAGTTTATTGTTTTCAGTTACTTGGTACTTTCAGAGAATCAACATCCGGGGCTTAGGACACAGTGCCTATAGCAGTATTAAAGCAGAACTTGTCCATCTCAGTAAAGAAACACTGCAGTCGTTCCCCGGGGCCCAGGAGAATACACCCACGTGCACTCTCATAAACACACATGCTTAATTATATAGTTTCGTGAATGCTTTCCTCAGTCGCTAGCACCAATGTGTGTGAAGTGAAAGGGGATGAAAGAGTGGGCGAAATCAAACATATTTTAGTTCATTGTTTACGACTGCGTGGGCCTTTCAGAGGCACTGGGTCCAATTATACCAGTAAAACAGAACTCGTCCAACTCAATAAACAAAAACTGCTGTAGGTCCCCGGGAGCGACATTTTTGTAAATTATTTTCTCAGTCTATGTACGCGTCGGGGGTGGGTGCATGCGTGGTTGAGAGGTGGATGCCAGGGTGGTTGGATGAAAGGGTGGGTGTAACGAAACAGTTAAAACGAGCCCCCCTCCCCCACCCACACACACACACTCATGGGAGGTATCAAGGTTGACAGTCGGAGAAGCAGAACTTGTCCAACTCCGTAAACAAAAACTGCTGCAGGACCCCGGGCGCGACATTTTTGTAAATTATGTTTTCTGTCTATGTAAATGTCGTGCGTGCGTGCATGCGTGTAAACAAACAGTTGATACAAGCCCCACCCCCCAATCCTCACTCCTGTTGGCATCAAAGATGACAGTATCAGATTTATGGTACAAACACCCATATTGAAAATCTGCGTTCCAAATAACTCTAAAACACTTTGAGAAATGATCTTATTTGGGACGTGGTCTTTTTCACTCTAAATTATCACTTGCACCCATTTTTGTGGTAGCCGCATTATATAGAGAAATCGGGGTGCAGTGGCGTTGCGGTGATCGGTTCTCGTCAGATCACCGAAAATATGCAACGTCGAGCCTGGTTAGTCCTCGGATCGGTGACCGTCTGAGCGATCGATTCGGGCTCCCCGCGTTGTATCCTTGAGCAAGGCACTTAACTCCGATTGTCCGCATGGGGGCACGATGGCGCCGTGTACAAAGGCGGACTGCACGTCGATGGTGCGCATGCCTTCAGCAAATCTAACCCCGCCTGTGCTGCAGTGTGTAGTTACAATGTTGGGGAGCTGACAGTTACTGGTCATTTCTCGGTGGTTCTCAACGGGGACTCCGGCTTCCTCCGCCCGTAATACGGTCACAGTCATGATTAGCCATTGTGCATAAGTATGTGACCTTAAACACCAATAAATAAAAAACTAAATAAATGAATAAATGTATAAGAGAAATGTACATCCCTTAATTTGAACCAAACAATTAGGAAAATATACTTGATGGGGGTCGAAAACATATATCCTGTTCATTTATTACCCCACACACAGATATCTACATACATGTTATTATTATTAGAAATATATCTCATATCCTAAAGCAACCCAGCCCATCTAGGCCCTCTGTAAGAAAAAAATAAAACATTAAACTTGGGGGAAATAATCTTCTTGAATGCCTCATCTGGCTGATATAGAAAATACATTGCTATTTTCGGCTTCTTTGGTCGCAGGTGAGAAAATTAAAATCTGTTTCTGAACTCTTCGCTTCCAAGTCGGTGCAGAGGGAGTCCTGTAAAATAGAAGTACTGAAAACAAATGCTTAACATTGAAAGTTTAGTTTCTATCATCTGTAACTATTATATTCCTAACTGATAGAACTCTTGGGGCATGAACTGAAGATTATTCAGTCTGCTCAGACCATATATGGATGCATTCTATTGGAAGAGTTGTCTTCCTTTCCGCATATTATTCCATTCAAATCCCTTATCCGAATTTAATAATGTAGTGAAAAGTGATAGTGTGTGCGAACGTGATTTATGCTCTGGGTATCACGTCCTTAAAAGTTGAATTCACAGTGGCAGGCATTGCTGCTTTCGAGTTGACTTATTTAGTCAGAACAAGCCATTTCAGCCGGATGAAAAGTGAAAACGAAGGTAATTGTGTCTGCAGAACTTATTTGTGCTGAAAAATAGTCCAAAAAAGATTAAATTTTTTTAACAAATTTCAAAATGGGTAACAAAGGAAAAACCCGAAGAAAAAAGGATTTGAGTTGACTAAACCAATATTATAAAGAAGTAAAATATTTCCATTGTTCATGATTTTATTATAATGACGTCATTCCTTCCTTAAGCGATTGGTTGCAATCAGGGAATCCCTGGTTGAAACCTAGGAAGGAATGACGTCATTATGTTTAAAAATGCAAAACATGGATGCCAACTTCATTTTCTCGAACCACTTCGATGATATGAATCTTTCGTTTCTGAACAATACGATGACCAAGCGCTTCCGACATAGAGGTTTTTGTTTTTTACAATTATCCTTCTTTCGGTCACATAATAACAAAAAGCTTCTGGATATGCCATATTGTTCTCACGAGGCGAGATAGACCTGCAAGTAAATCGTTTGCAGGTCGTATAGTACAGCACAGAGATCAAGAGCGTTGGACCTATAGGCCGTACCAACCCCAAAAATTATATTACGGACTGTGGGTCCAAGTTTGGACTAATAAAGCAGTAATTTGGAATAGAAGTGCCCCCAGTATCGACCTTCAGTTGTTAAATACAAGACTTGAACTTACCGACGAAGCCCGGTTTGTCGGTGTGATCTACCATGCACACAAAATTAATATTGACCAACGGATAATTTCATTAAAGCTAGTAAACAAACAAATCTGCAAAAAATCCAACGCGGTTATAATCCGAGGAGTTCGTAACTCAAACTATAGAAGGCGTTCAAGCGACAAGGGCACACAATATGGAATCAATGCTGCCAACCGCCTGTTTGAAGCAAACATTCTTAAACTACAGCTGTCCAAAACCATCACCTGCGTGCTCCATTGCGCCTTATTTGATATACCTATTGAACGACTTCACGAATTAGCAAATATCGAAACGATAGAAGCAATTTAAAACCAATGTTGACAAACACTCTAAACTGGCTACGTACCGTGGAATTGAATGCCCATCAAATGCTCAAAAACAAATCAAATCTAAATTTAAAACTGAAATGAAAAGATTTCCTTTTTAAATATTTACTCACCTTAAAGGACAAATATAAAAAAAATAATGATGAGCATCGATAAACAGTTGAAGACGTTAGGCCACGTTCTAGCTCAAAATGCCCTGTATATTTAAAGTTTAGAGTGATGATTTGCATTTGTCTGTCGTTTATTTGGGGTATCGCGACTCTTTCAACAGCCAGGGTTATATTGTGTCGGATGGAGGCAACCAGGGGTCCCGGAAAGAAACATTTTGCACAGCAGATATACAGTCTTACCGGCCAAATTCTTAAACTGGCAAAAACAGAATGAGCATTGGCTGACGTCAAGTGAACCATTAATGTGCTGAAGGCCTTTGCACACTACACCAAGCTGCTAACGCCTGGGCAGTTGTAATTAAGGACCTCACCAATTATAAAACACAAATAAAATTCAATGCTCGTGATGGTGATTGAACAGTCTCATGTTAGTCGTATTCTTTCTGTTCGTCATATGGTTTATTTATTAAGCGCAGTAGGGAATATTCACAATCTTTTAGTTTAAGGAAGACATTAAATTTATCCTACAGTCATGCAGCACAAACATAAGGCTTGGACTGATAGTAATTCTACTCTCGTCATTTGACTTTTTAAATTTTGCAACGCAACAGCGCAGCAACCCACACAACAGAGTCCATACAAAAGTGTCTGTCTGTTTGGGGCATTTTGTTGTTTTCCAACATTGTCGTTTAAATGTAAGGATTGTGAAGTATCCCAGCCTATGACAAGCTAATTTTCGAAGGAATACTCTATAAATGAAGATAGCAACCAAAACAAAGTGAAAAATGTATATGTTAAAATAATGAATAAAGCTTGGTAACAGTAAGATTTGAAACCATGTCACATTGCACACGTCTTTAACAACGCAGTGAACGCTTTAGCTTACTGAGCTACATCCCCGTTCGTTCTAATGTGACAAGATATAAAAAAATAAATTAATTTTTAACACCTCCATCTTTCTGTTTTCAGAAGACATAATAATATCAAATTAAGAACACACTAGGAGAAATGTGGAAAGGATGCTAGTTTTTAATAGAAAAAGGGTTTATCCATCGAAACAAAACAGTGATAAGTTACAGTTTAAGCCAACGTAAACACTGAGCAGACGATTTTTTTAGGATTTGTTCATTCGCCCTGGCCGGTGAAGCATTATCATTGAACACAAATTTACTATAAATAATTACAAGTCGCTAATGTTTGGAACCTATCTAGTTACGAAAAGTCATCATCTGGGGCCAAAATTTAAGCACATATATTTCCAAAAAGAATGAATGGAATATGCTGATATTCGGAGCCGAAATTCAAAATGTACTGAAAAAGAGGAAGAACATTCTTTTCCCTCGAAAATCTTATTTTTAAAAAAACACATTTTCGAAAATTTGTGAAATTTTACCAATTGGTCACTCATTTTTTACCCCTATCCATATTCTTGTCCAAACGTTCAATCTATTGCGAGTCACGTTACGTATATTTCTGGAGTACAGAAGCACCAACACATCATTTACATTGAAATTTCTGACAATGCAAGGACACTCCTGTGTATGGAACAGAACACTGTGTTTAGGAAAAAACATATTTACAGTTCCAAAAGCCGAACATTGGTGCAACACTAGGTTATGAACCACTAAAAAATCCCATTGAACACAGTGCTAACCTTTGACTCTCTGTACAACATGCCAAGTTGTTTTGCAAAAAATACATATAAATCCACAAGGTACATCATCTCTTGAAAAAAATAAACTGGAAAAAATATATGTTGCCACATTGAATTTCCTGTACTACCCTATGGTCCTGCACTGAATGGCCTTGACACTATTTTTTCATGCTTCATGTTTTTGAGAGATTCTCACACATTCCGGCAGAAAATTGCAAACAAACTTCTTAAACCTTCCTAAAGAGGACAAATGTTTTTTTTTTAATTAATGGTTTCAAATCCCACTGATATTGAACCAATCAGCCAATCGGGCCTATTTAATCCTACTCACAACTTCGGGTGTTAAATCCTCCAAGTCACGTGTTCACCAGTTTAGTGGTTCATAACCACTATATGTTTACTGGATCTAAAGGTCAAACTCAGTATTTAAGCCGAAACCCAGACCATATTATAAGAACAAGGTAGTGAAGTTTAGGTTATTGATTTCAGTTACTTGGTACTTTCAGAGAATCAACATCCGAGGCTTAGGACACAGTGCCTATAGCAGTATTAAAGCAGAACTTGTCCATCTCAGTAAAGAAACAGTGCAGTAGTTCCCCGGGGCCCAGGAGAATACACCCACGTGCACTCTCATAAACACACATGCTTAATTATATAGTTTCGTGAATGCTTTCCTTAGTCGCTAGCGCCAATGTGTGTGAAGTGAAAGGGGATGAAAGGGTGGGCGAAATCAAACATATTTTAGTTTATTGCTTACGATTGCGTGGGCCTTTCAGAGGCACTGGGTCCAATTATTCCAGTAAAACAGAACTTGTCCAACTCAATAAAGAAAAACTGCTGTAGGTCCCCGGGTGCGACATTTTTGTAAATTATTTTCTCGGTCTATGCACGTGTCGGGGTGGGTGCATGCGTGGTTGAGTGGTGGATGCCAGGTTGGTTGGATGAAAGGGTGGGTGTCCAACTCAATAGACAAAAACTGCTGTAGGTCCCCGGGTGTGACATTTTTGTAAATTATTTTCTCGGTCTATGCACGTGTCGGGGGTGGGTGCATGCGTGGTTGAGTGGTGGATGCCAGGGTGGTTGGATGAAAGGGTGGGTGTAACCAAACAGTTAAGACGAGTCCCCCTCCCCCCCCCCCCCACGCACACACTCCTGGGAGGTATCAAGGATGACAGTCTGAGAAGCAGAACTTGTCCAACTCCGTAAACAAAAACTGCTGCAGGACCCCGGGTGCGACATTTTTGTAAATTATGTTTTCTGTCTATGTAAATGTCGTGCGTGCGTGCGTGCATGCGTGCATGCATGTAAACAAACAGTTGATACAAGCCCCCCAACCCCCCCCCCCCCCACCCACCCCCTCCTCACTCCTGGATGGTATCAAAGATGAGGGTATCAGATTTATGGTACAAACACCCATGTTGAAAATCTGTGTTCCAAACAACTCTAAAACACTTTGAGAAATGATCTTATTTGGGACGTGGTCTTTTTCACTCTAAATTGTCACTTGCACCCATTTTTGTGGTAGCCGCATTATATAAGAGAAATCGGGGTGCAGTGGCGTTGCGGTAACCGGTTCTCGTCAGATCACCGAAAATAAGCAACGTCGAGCCTGGTTAGTCCTCGGATCGGTGACCGTCTGAGCGATCGATTCGGGCTCCCACGTTGTGTCCTTGAGCAAGGCACTTAACTCCGATTGTCCGCATGGGGGCACGATGGCGCCGTGTACAAAGGCGGACTGCACGTCGATGGTGCGCATGCCTTCAGCAAATCTAACCCTGCCTGTGCTGCAGTGTGTAGTTACAATGTTGGGGAGCTGACAGTTACTGGTCATTTCTCGGTGGTTCTCTGCGGGTACTCCGGCTTCCTCCACCCCGTAATACGGTCACAGTCATGATTAGCCATTGTGCATAAGTATGTGATCTTAAACACCAACAAATAAAAAACTAAATAAATGAATAAATGTATAAGAGAAATGTACATCCCTTAATTTCAACCAAACAATTAGGAAAATATACTTGATGGGGGTCGAAAACATATATCCTTTTCATTTATTACCCCCACACACCCTTAACTACATACATGTTATTATTATTAGAAATATATCTCATATCCCAGAGCAACCCAGCCCATCTAGGCAATCTGTAAGAAAAAATAAAACATTAAACTTGGGGGAAATAATCTTCTTGAATGCCTCATCTGGCTGATATAGAAAATACATTTCTATTTTCGGCTTCTTTGGTCGTAGGTGAGAAAATTAAAATCTGTTTCTGAACTCTTCGCTTCCAAGTCGGTGCAGAGGGTGTCCTGTAAAATAGAAGTACTGAAAACAAATGCTTAACATTGAAAGTTTAGTTTCTATCAGCTGTAAATATCATATTCCTAACTGATAGAACTCTTGGGGCATGAACTGAAGATTATTCAGTCTGCTCAGACCATATATGGATGCATTCTATTGGAACAGTTGTCTTCCTTTCCACATATTATTCCATTCAAATCCCTTATCCGAATTTAATAGTGTTGTGAAAAGTGATAGTGTGTGCGAACGTGATTTATGCTCTGGGTATCACGTCCTTAAAAGTTGAATTCACAGTGGCAGGCATTGCTGCTTTCGAGATGACTTATTTAGTCAGAACAAGCCATTTCAGCCGGATGAAAAGTGAAAACGAAGGTAATTGTGTCTGTAGAACTTATTTGTGCGGAAAAATAGTCCAAAAAAGATTAAATTTTTTTAACAACTTTCAAAATGGGTAACAAAGGAAAAACCCGAAGAAAAAAGTGTTTGAGTTGACTAAACCAATATCACAAACAAGTAAATTATTTTCATTGTTCATGATTTTATTGGGGTTAAATCTGTACTTCCGAATTGATAAAGGTTTTTAAAAGTTAATGTGTGTAAAGTGGACACCGCATTTTCGTTGCCATAAACAACGAATACTTCGTGTGCACACTGGAGAAAACACTGTTGCACATAAAGCAGCAACTTGGAATAGAAGTGCCCCCAGTATCGACCTTCAGTTGTTAAATACAAGACTTGGACTTTCCGACGAAGCCCGGTTTCTCGGTGTGATCTACCATGTACACAAAATTAATATTGACCAACGCATAATTTCATTAAAGCCAGTAAACAAACAAATCTGCAAAAAATCCAACGCGGTTAAAATCCGGGGAGTTCGTAACTCAAACTATAGAAGGCGTTCAAGCGACAAGGGCACACAATATGGAATCAATGCTGCCAACCGCCTGTTTGAAGCAAACATTCTTTAACTACAGCTGTCCAAAACCATGACTTATTTGATATACCTATTGAACGACTTCACGAATTAGCAAATATCGAAATGATAGGAAGCACTTTAAAACCAATGTTGACAAACACTCTAAACTGGCTACTTAGCGTGGAATTGAATGCCCATGAAATGCTCAAAAACAAATCAAATCTAAATTTAAAACTGAAATGAAAAGATTTCCTTCTTTAAAATTTACTCACCTTAAAGGACAAATATAAAAAAATAATGATGAGCATCGATAAACAGTTGGAGACGTTAGGCCACGTTTTAGCTCAAAATGCCCTGTATATTTAAAGTTTAGAGTGATGATATGCATTTGTCTGTCGTTCATTTGGGGTGTCGCGACTCTTTCAACAGCCAGGGTTATATTGTGTCGGATGGAGGCAACCAGAGGTCCCGGAAAGAAACATTTTGCACAGCAGATATACACAGTCTTACCCGTCAAATTCTTAAACTGGCAAAAACAGAGTGAGCATTGGCTGACGTCAAGTGAACCATTAATGTGCTGAAGGCCCTTGCTCACTACACCAAGCTGCTCACGCTTGGGCAGTTGTAATTAAGGACCTTACCAAGTATAAAACACAAATAAAATTCAATGCTCGTGATGGTGATTGAACAGACTCATGTTAGTTGTATTCTTTCTGTTCGTCACATGGTTTATTTATTAAGCGCAGGAGGGAATATTCACAATCTTTTAGTTTGAGGAAGACATTAAATTTATCCTACAGTCATGCAGCATGAACAAAAGGCTTGGACTGATAGTAATTCTCCTCTCGTCATTTGACTTTTTAAATTTTGCAACGCAACAGCGCAGCAACCCACACAACAGAGTCCATACAAAAGTGTCTGTCTGTTTGGGGCATTTGGTTGTTTTCCAACATTGTCGTTTAAATGTAAGGATTGTGAAGTATCCCAGCCTATGACAAGCTAATTTTCGAAGGAATACTCTATAAATGAAGATAGCAACCAAAACAAAGTGAAAAATGTATATGTTAAAATAATGAATAAAGCTTAGTAACAGCGAGATTTGAACCCATGTCACACTGCGCACGTCTTTAACAGCGAAGTGAACGCTTTAGCTTACTGAGCTGCATCCCCGTTTGTTCAAACGTGACAAGACATAAACCAAGAAATTAATTTTTAACACCTCCATCTTTCTGTTTTCAGAAGACATAATAATATCAAATTAAGAACACACTAGGAGAAATGTGGAAAAGATGCTAGTTTTTAATAGAAAAAGGGTTTATCCATAGAAACAAAACAGTGATAAGTTACAGTTTAAGCCAACGTAAACACTGAGCAGACGATTTTTTTTGGATTTGTTCATTCGCCCTGGCCGGTGAAACATTATCATTGAACACAAATTTACTATAAATAGTTACAAGTCGCTAATGTTTGGAACCTATCAAGTTACGAAAAGTCATCATCTGGGGCCAAAATGTAAGCACAAATATTTCCAAAAAGAATGAATGGAATATGCTGATATTCAGAGCCTAAATTCAAAATGTGCTGAAAAAGAGGAAGATCATTCTTTTCCCTCGAAAATCCTATTTCTAAAAAAACACATTTTCGAAAATTTGTGAAATTTTACCAATTGGTCACTCATTTTTTACCCCTATCCATATTCTTGTCCAAACGTTCAATCTATTGCGAGTCGCGTTACGTATATTTCTGGAGTACAGAAGCACCAACACATCACTTACATTGACATTTCTGACAATGCGAGGACACTCCTGTGTATGGAACAGAACACTATGTTTAGGAAAAAACATATTTACAGTTCCAAAAGCCGAACATTGATGCAACACTAAGTTATGAACCAATAAAAAATCTCATTGAACACAGTGCTAACCTTTGACTCTCTGTACAACATACCAAGTTGTTTTGCAAAAAATACATATAAATCCACAAGGTACATCATCTCTTGAAAAAAAAATGGAAAAACTATAGGTTGCCACATTGAATTTCAATTTAAAATTCGAATTTTCAGTACTACCCTATCTATGGTCCTGCACTGAATGGCCTTGACACTATTTTTTCATGCTTCATGTTTTTGAGAGATTCTCACACATTCCGGCAGAAAATTGCAAACAAACTTCTTAAACCTTCCTAAAGAGGACAAATGTTTTTTTTTAATTAATGGTTTCAAATCCCACTGATATTGAACCAATCAGCCAATCGGGCCTATTTAATCCTACTCACAACTTCGGGTGTTAAATGCTCCAAGTCACGTGTTCACCAATTTAGTGGTTCATAACCACTATTTGTTAACTGGATATAAAGGTCAAACTCAGTATTTAAGCCGAAATCCAGACCATATTATAAGAACAAAGTAGTGAAGTTTAGTTTATTGTTTTCAGTTACTTGATACTTTCAGAGAATCAACATCCGAAGCTTAGGACACAGTGCCTATAGCATCATTAAAGCAGAACTTGTCCATCTCAGTAAAGAAACACTGCAGTAGTTCCCCGGGGCCCAGGAGAATACACCCACGTGCACTCTCATAAACACACATGCTTAATTAGATAGTTTCGTGAATGCTTTCCTCAGTCGCTAGCGCCAATGTGTGTGAAGTGAAAGGGAATGAAAGGGTGGGCGAAATCAAACATATTTTACTTTATTGTTTACGACTGCGTGGGCCTTTCAGAGGCACTGGGTCCAATTATACCAGTAAAACAGAACTTGTCCAACTCAATAAACAAAAACTGCTGTAGGTCCCCGGGTGCGACATTTTTGTAAATTATTTTCTCGGTCTATGCACGTGTCGGGGGTGGGTGCATGCGTGGTCGAGTGGTGGATGCCAGGGTGGTTGGATGAAAGGGTGGGTGTAACCAAACAGTTAAGACTAGCCCCCCCCCCCCCCCCCCCCCACACACACACTCCTGTGAGGTTTCAAGGATGACAGTCTGAGAAGCAGAACTTCTCCAACTCCGTAAACAAAAACTGCTGCAGGACCCCGGGTGCGACATTTTTCTAAATTATGTTTTCTGTCTATGTAAATATCGTGCGTGCGTGCGTGCGTGCGTGCGTGCGTGCGTGCGTGCGTGCGTGCGTGCGTGCGTGCGTGCGTGCGTGCGTGCGTGCGTGCGTGCGTGCGTGCGTGCGTGCGTGCGTGTAAACAAACAATTGATACAAGCCCCCCCCCCCCGCCCCTCACTCCTGGATGGTATGAAAGATGACAGTATCAGATTTATGGTACAAACACCCATATTGAAAATCTGCGTTCCTAATGACTCTAAAACACTTTGAGAAATGATCTTATTTGTGACGTGGTCTTTTTCACTCTAAATTATCACTTGCATCCATTTTTGTGGTAGCCGCATTATATAAGAGACATCGGGGCGCAGTGGCGTTGCGGTAACCGGTTCTCGTCAGATCACCGAAAATAAGCAGCGTCGAGCCTGGTTAGTCCTCGGATCGGTGACCGTCTGAGCGATCGATTCGGGCTCCCGCGTTGTGTCCTTGAGCAAGGCACTTAACTCCGATTGTCCGCATGGGGGCACGATGGCGCCGTGTACAAAGGCGGACTGCACGTCGATGTTGCGCATGCCTTCAGCTAACCTAACCCTGCCTGTGCTGCAGTGTGTAGTTACAATGTTGGGGAGCTGAGAGTTACTGGTCGTTTCTCGGTGGTTCTCTATGGGTACTCCGGCTTCCTCCACCCGTAATACGATCACAGTCATGATTAGCCATTGTGCATAAGTATGTGACCTTAAACACCAATAAATAAAAAACTAAATAAATGAATAAATGTATAAGAGAAATGTACATCCCTTAATTTCAATCAAACAATTAGGAAAATATACTTGATGGGGGTCGAAAACATATATCCTTTTCATTTATTACCCCACACACCCTTATCTACATACATGTTATTACTATTAGAAATATATCTCATATCCCAAAGCAACCCAGCCCATCTAGGCTCTCTGTAAGACAAAAATAAAACATTAAACTTGGGGGAAATAATCTTCTTGAATGCCTCATCTGGCTGATATAGAAAATACATTGCTATTTTCGGTTTCTTTGGTCGTAGGTGAGAAAATTAAAATCTGTTTCTGAACTCTTCGCTTCCAAGTCGGTGCAGAGGGTGTCCTGTAAAATAGAAGTACTGAAAACAAATGCTTAACATTGAAAGTTTAGTTTCTATCAGCTGTAAATATCATATTCCTAACTGATAGAACTCTTGGGGCATGAACTGAAGATTATTCAGTCTGCTCAGACCATATATGGATACATTCTATTGGAAGAGTTGTCTTCCTTTCCACATATTATTCCATTCAAATCCCTTATCCGAATTTAATAGTGTTGTGAAAAGTGATAGTGTGTGCGAACGTGATTTATGCTCTGGGTATCATGTCCTTAAAAGTTGAATTCACAGTGGAAGGCATTGCTGCTTTCGAGTTGACTTATTTAGTCAGAACAAGCCATTTCAGCCGGATGAAAAGTGAAAACGAAGGTAATTGTGTCTGTAGAACTTATTTGTGCGGAAAAATAGTCCAAAAAAGATTAAATTTTTTTAACAACTTTCAAAATGGGTAACAAAGGAAAAACCCGAAGAAAAAAGTGTTTGAGTTGACTAAACCAATATTATAAACAAGTAAATTATTTCCATTGTTCATGATTTTATTCGGGTTAAATCTGTACTTCCGAATTGATAAAGGTTTTTAAAAGTTAATGTGTGTAAAGTGGACACCGCATTTTCGTTGCCATAAACAACGAATACTTCGTGTGCACACTGGAGAGCCACACTGTTGCACATAAAGCAGCAACTTGGAATAGAAGTGCCCCCAGTATCGACCTTCAGTTGTTAAATACAAGACTTGGACTTTCCGACGAAGCCCGGTTTCTCGGTTTGATCTACCATGTACACAAAATTAATATTGACCAACGCATAATTTCATTAAAGCCAGTAAACAAACAAATCTGCAAAAAATCCAACGCGGTTAAAATCCGGGGAGTTCGTAACTCAAACTACAGAAGGCGTTCAAGCGACAAGGGCACACAATATGGAATCAATGCTGCCAACCGCCTGTTTGAAGCAAACATTCTTTAACTACAGCTGTCCAAAACCATGACTTATTTGATATACCTATTGAACGACTTCACGAATTAGCAAATATCGAAATGATAGGAAGCAATTTAAAACCAATGTTGACAAACACTCTAAACTGGCTACGTAGCGTGGAATTGAATGCCCATCAAATGCTCAAAAACAAATCAAATCTAAATTTAAAACTGAAATGAAAAGATTTCCTTCTTTAAAATTTACTCACCTTAAAGGACAAATATAAAAAAATAATGATGAGCATCGATAAACAGTTGGAGACGTTAGGCCACGTTTTAGCTCAAAATGTCCTGTATATTTAAAGTTTAGAGCGATGATATGCATTTGTCTGTCGTTTATTTGGTGTGTCGCGACTCTTTCAACAGCCAGGGTTATATTGTGTCGGATGGAGGCAACCAGAGGTCCCGGAAAGAAACATTTTGCACAGCAGATATACACAGTCTTACCCGTCAAATTCTTAAACTGGCAAAAACAGAGTGAGCATTGGCTGACGTCAAGTGAACCATTAATGTGCTGAAGGCCCTTGCTCACTACACCAAGCTGCTCACGCTTGGGCAGTCGTAATGAAGGACCTTACCAAGTATAAAACACAAATAAAATTCAATGCTCGTGATGGTGATTGAACAGACTCATGTTAGTTGTATTCTTTCTGTTCGTCTCATGGTTTATTTATTAAGCGCAGTAGGGAATATTCACAATCTTTTAGTTTAAGGAAGACATTAAATTTATCCTACAGTCATGCAGCATAAACATAAGGCTTGGACTGATAGTAATTCTCCTCTCGTCATTTGACTTTTTAAATTTTGCAACGCAACAGCGCAGCAACCCACACAACAGAGTCCATACAAAAGTGTCTGTCTGTTTGGGGCATTTGGTTGTTTTCCAACATTGTCGTTTAAATGTAAGGATTGTGAAGTATCCCAGCCTATGACAAGCTAATTTTCGAAGGAATACTCTATAAATGAAGATAGCAACCAAAACAAAGTGAAAAATGTATATGTTAAAATAATGAATAAGACTTAGTAACAGTGAGATTTGAACCCATGTCACACTGCGCACGTCTTTAACAGGGAAGTGAACGCTTCAGCTTACTGAGCTACATCCCCGTTTCTTCAAATGTGACAAGACATAAACCAAGAAATTAATTTTTAACACCTCCATCTTTCTGTTTTCCGAAGACATCATAATATCAAATTTAGAACACACTAGGAGAAATGTGGAAAAAATGCTAGTTTTTAATAGAAAAAGGGTTTATCCATAGAAACAAAACAGTGATAAGTTACAGTTTAAGCCAACGTAAACACTGAGCAGACGATTTTTTTTAGGATTTGTTCATTCGCCCTGGCCGGTGAAACATTATCATTGAACACAAATTTACTATAAATAGTTACAAGTCGCTAATGTTTGGAACCTATCAAGTTACGAAAAGTCATCATCTGGGGCCAAAATGTAAGCACAAATATTTCCAAAAAGAATGAATGGAATATGCTGATATTCAGAGCCGAAATTCAAAATGTGCTGAAAAAGAGGAAGAGCATTCTTTTCCCTCGAAAATCCTATTTCTGAAAAAACACATTTTCGAAAATTTGTGAAATTTTACCAATTGGTCACTCATTTTTTACCCCTATCCATATTCTTGTCCAAACGTTCAATCTATTGCGAGTCGCGCTACGTATATTTCTGGAGTACAGAAGCACCAACACATCACTTACATTGACATTTCTGACAATGCGAGGACACTCCTGTGTATGGAACAGAACACTATGTTTAGGAAAAAAAATATTTACAGTTCCAAAAGCCGAACATTGATGCAACACTAGGTTATGAAACACTAAAAAATCTCATTGAACACAGTGCTAACCTTTGACTCTCTGTACAACATACCAAGTTGTTTTGCAAAAAATACATATAAATCCACAAGGTACATCATCTCTTGAAAAAAAAAATGGAAAAAATATATGTTGCCACATTGAATTTCAATTTAAAATTCGAATTTTCAGTACGACCCTATCTATGGTCCTGCACCGAATGGCCTTGACACTATTTTTTCATGCTTCATGTTTTTGAGAGATTCTCACACATTCCGGCAGAAAATTGCAAACAAACTTCTTAAACCTTCCTAAAGAGGACAAATGTTTTTTTTTAATTAATGGTTTCAAATCCCACTGATATTGAACCAATCAGCCAATCGGGCCTATTTAATCCTACTCACAACTTTGGGTGTTAAATGCTCCAAGTCACGTGTTCACCAATTTAGTGGTTCATAACCACTATTTGTTAACTGGATATAAAGGTCAAACTCAGTATTTAAGCCGAAATCCAGACCATATTATAAGAACAAAGTAGTGAAGTTTAGTTTATTGTTTTCAGTTACTTGATACTTTCAGAGAATCAACATCCGAAGCTTAGGACACAGTGCCTATAGCAGCATTAAAGCAGAACTTGTCCATCTCAGTAAAGAAACACTGCAGTAGTTCCCCGGGGCCCAGGGGAATACACCCACGTGCACTCTCATAAACACACATGCTTAATTAGATAGTTTCGTGAATGCTTTCCTCAGTCGCTAGCGACAATGTGTGTGAAGTGAAAGGGAATGAAAGGGTGGGCGAAATCAAACATATTTTAGTTTATTGTTTACGACTGCGTGGGCCTTTCAGAGGCACTGGGTCCAATTATACCAGTAAAACAGAACTTGTCCAACTCAATAAACAAAAACTGCTGTAGATCCCCGGGTGCGACATTTTTGTAAATTATTTTCTCGGTCTATGCACGTGTCGGGGGTGGGTGCATGCGTGGTCGAGTGGTGGATGCCAGGGTGGTTGGATGAAAGGGTGGGTGTAACCAAACAGTTAAGACTAGCCCCCCCCCCCCCCCCCCCACCCACCCACCCACACACACACACTCCTGTGAGGTATCAAGGATGACAGTCTGAGAAGCAGAACTTGTCCAACTCCGTAAACAAAAACTGCTGCAGGACCCCGGGTGCGATATTTTTGTAAATTATGTTTTCTGTCTATGTAAATATCGTGCATGCGTGCGTGCGTGTAAACAAACAATTGATACAAGCCCCCCCCCCCCCCCTCCCCCTCACTCCTGGATGGTATCAAAGATGACAGTATCAGATTTATGGTACAAACACCCATATTGAAAATCTGCGTTCCTAATGACTCTAAAACACTTTGAGAAATGATCTTATTTGTGACGTGGTCTTTTTCACTCTAAATTATCACTTGCATCCCTTTTTGTGGTAGCCGCATTATATAAGAGACATCGGGGCGCAGTGGCGTTGCGGTAACCGGTTCTCGTCAGATCACCGAAAATAAGCAACGTCGAGCCTGGTTAGTCCT
The DNA here is from genome assembly GCA_031216915.1 of Pictodentalium vernedei. Lineage (NCBI taxonomy): Eukaryota > Metazoa > Mollusca > Scaphopoda > Dentaliida > Dentaliidae > Pictodentalium > Pictodentalium vernedei. The sequence goes on from CM062292.1 coordinate 427,489,312, forward strand.
CGGATCGGTGACCGTCTGAGCGATCGATTCGGGCTCCCGCGTTGTGTCCTTGAGCAAGGCACTTAACTCCGATTGTCCGCACGGGGGCACGATGTCGCCGTGTACAAAGGCGGACTGCACGTCGATGGTGCGCATGCCTTCAGCTAACCTAACCCTGCCCGTGCTGCAGTGTGTAGTTACAATGTTGGGGAGCTGACAGTTACTGGTCGTTTCTCGGTGGTTCTCTATGGGTACCCGGCTTCCTCCACCCGTAATACGGTCACAGTCATGATTTGCCATTGTGCATAAGTATGTGACCTTAAACACCAATAAATAAAAAACTAAATAAATGAATAAATGTATAAGAGAAATGTACATCCCTTAATTTCAACCAAACAGTTAGGAAAATATACTTGATGGGGGTCGAAAACATATATCCTTTTCATTTATTACCCCACACACCCTTATCTACATACATGTTATTACTATTAGAAATATATCTCATATCCCAAAGCAACCCAGCCCATCTAGGCTCTCTGTAAGACAAAAATAAAACATTAAACTTGGGGGAAATAATCTTCTTGAATGCCTCATCTGGCTGATATAGAAAATACATTGCTATTTTCGGTTTCTTTGGTCGTAGGTGAGAAAATTAAAATCTGTTTCTGAACTCTTCGCTTCCAAGTCGGTGCAGAGGGTGTCCTGTAAAATAGAAGTACTGAAAACAAATGCTTAACATTGAAAGTTTAGTTTCTATCGGCTGTAAATATCATATTCCTAATTGATAGAACTCTTGGGGCATGAACTGAAGATTATTCAGTCTGCTCAGACCATATATGGATACATTCTATTGGAAGAGTTGTCTTCCTTTCCACATATTATTCCATTCAAATCCCTTATCCGAATTTAATAGTGTTGTGAAAAGTGATAGTGTGTGCGAACGTGATTTATGCTCTGGGTATCACGTCCTTAAAAGTTGAATTCACAGTGGCAGGCATTGCTGCTTTCGAGTTGACTTATTTAGTCAGAACAAGCCATTTCTGCCGGATGAAAAGTGAAAACGAAGGTAATTGTGTCTGTAGAACTTATTTGTGCGGAAAAATAGTCCAAAAAAGATTAAATTTTTTTAACAACTTTCAAAATGGGCAACAAAGGAAAAACCCGAAGAAAAATGAGTTTGAGTTGACTAAACCAATATTATAAACAAGTAAATTATTTCCATTGTTCATGATTTTATTCGGGTTAAATCTGTACTTCCGAAATGATAAAGGTTTTTAAAAGTTAATGTGTGTAAAGTGGACACCGCATTTTCGTTGCCATAAACAACGAATACTTCGTGTGCACACTGGAGAGCCACACTGTTGCACATAAAGCAGCAACTTGGAATAGAAGTGCCCCCAGTATCGACCTTCAGTTGTTAAATACAAGACTTGGACTTTCCGACGAAGCCCGGTTTCTCGGTTTGATCTACCATGTACACAAAATTAATATTGACCAACGCATAATTTCATTAAAGCCAGTAAACAAACAAATCTGCAAAAAATCCAACGCGGTTAAAATCCGGGGAGTTCGTAACTCAAACTATAGAAGGCGTTCAAGCGACAAGGGCACACAATATGGAATCAATGCTGCCAACCGCCTGTTTGAAGCAAACATTCTTTAACTACAGCTGTCCAAAACCATGACTTATTTGATATACCTATTGAACGACTTCACGAATTAGCAAATATCGAAATGATAGGAAGCAATTTAAAACCAATGTTGACAAACACTCTAAACTGGCTACGTAGCGTGGAATTGAATGCCCATCAAATGCTCAAAAACAAATCAAATCTAAATTTAAAACTGAAATGAAAAGATTTCCTTCTTTAAAATTTACTCACCTTAAAGGACAAATATAAAAAAATAATGATGAGCATCGATAAACAGTTGGAGACGTTAGGCCACGTTTTAGCTCAAAATGTCCTGTATATTTAAAGTTTAGAGTGATGATATGCATTTGTCTGTCGTTTATTTGGGGTGTCGCGACTCTTTCAACAGCCAGGGTTATATTGTGTCGGATGGAGGCAACCAGAGGTCCCGGAAAGAAACATTTTGCACAGCAGATATACACAGTCTTACCCGTCAAATTCTTAAACTGGCAAAAACAGAGTGAGCATTGGCTGACGTCAAGTGAACCATTAATGTGCTGAAGGCCCTTGCTCACTACACCAAGCTGCTCACGCTTGGGCAGTAGTAATGAAGGACCTTACCAAGTATAAAACACAAATAAAATTCAATGCTCGTGATGGTGATTGAACAGACTCATGTTACTTGTATTCTTTCTGTTCGTCTCATGGTTTATTTATTAAGCGCAGTAGGGAATATTCACAATCTTTTAGTTTAAGGAAGACATTAAATTTATCCTACAGTCATGCAGTATAAACATAAGGCTTGGACTGATAGTAATTCTCCTCTCGTCATTTGACTTTTTAAATTTTGCAACGCAACAGCGCAGCAACCCACACAACAGAGTCCATACAAAAGTGTCTGTCTGTTTGGGGCATTTGGTTGTTTTCCAACATTGTCGTTTAAATGTAAGGATTGTGAAGTATCCCAGCCTATGACAAGCTAATTTTCGAAGGAATACTCTATAAATGAAGATAGCAACCAAAACAAAGTGAAAAATGTATATGTTAAAATAATGAATAAAGCTTAGTAACAGTGAGATTTGAACCCATGTCACACTGCGCACGTCTTTAACAGCGAAGTGAACGCTTTAGCTTACTGAGCTACATCCCCGTTTGTTCAAATGTGACAAGACATAAACCAAGAAATTAATTTTTAACACCTCCATCTTTCTGTTTTCAGAAGACATAATAATATCAAATTAAGAACACACTAGGAGAAATGTGGAAAAGATGCTAGTTTTTAATAGAAAAAGGGTTTATCCATAGAAACAAAACAGTGATAAGTTACAGTTTAAGCCAACGTAAACACTGAGCAGACGATTTTTTTAGGATTTGTTCATTCGCCCTGTCCGGTGAAACATTATCATTGAACACAAATTTACTATAATTAGTTACAAGTCGCTAATGTTTGGAACCTATCAAGTTACGAAAAGTCATCATCTGGGGCCAAAATGTAAGCACAAATATTTCCAAAAAGAAAGAATGGAATATGCTGATATTCAGAGCCTAAATTCAAAATGTGCTGAAAAAGAGGAAGAGCATTCTTTTCCCTCGAAAATCCTATTTCTGAAAAAACACATTTTCGAAAATTTGTGAAATTTTACCAATTGGTCACTCATTTTTTACCCCTATCCATATTCTTGTCCAAACGTTCAATCTATTGCGAGTCGCGTTACGTATATTTCTGGAGTACAGAAGCACCAACACATCACTTACATTGACATTTCTGACAATGCGAGGACACTCCTGTGTATGGAACAGAACACTATGTTTAGGAAAAAACATATTTACAGTTCCAAAAGCCGAACATTGATGCAACACTAGGTTATGAAACACTAAAAAATCTCATTGAACACAGTGCTAACCTTTGACTCTCTGTACAACATACCAAGTTGTTTTGCAAAAAATACCTATAAATCCACAAGGTACATCATCTCTTGAAAAAAAAAAATGGAAAAAATATATGTTGCCACATTGAATTTCAATTTAAAATTCGAATTTTTAGTACTACCCGATCTATGGTCCTGCACCGAATGGCCTTGACACTATTTTTTCATGCTTCATGTTTTTGAGAGATTCTCACACATTCCGGCAGAAAATTGCAAACAAACTTCTTAAACCTTCCTAAAGAGGACAAATGTTTTTTTTTTAATTAATGGTTTCAAATCCCACTGATATTGAACCAATCAGCCAATCGGGCCTATTTAATCCTATTCACAACTTTGGGTGTTAAATGCTCCAAGTCACGTGTTCACCAATTTAGTGGTTCATAACCACTATTTGTTAACTGGATATAAAGGTCAAACTCAGGATTTAAGCCGAAATCCAGACCATATTATAAGAACAAAGTAGTGAAGTTTAGTTTATTGTTTTCAGTTACTTGATACTTTCAGAGAATCAACATCCGAGGCTTAGGACACAGTGCCTATAGCAGCATTAAAGCAGAACTTGTCCATCTCAGTAAAGAAACACTGCAGTAGTTCCCCGGGGCCCAGGAGAATACACCCACGTGCACTCTCATAAACACACATGCTTAATTAGATAGTTTCGTGAATGCTTTCCTCAGTCGCTAGCGACAATGTGTGTGAAGTGAAAGGGAATGAAAGGGTGGGCGAAATCAAACATATTTTACTTTATTGTTTACGACTGCGTGGGCCTTTCAGAGGCACTGGGTCCAATTATACCAGTAAAACAGAACTTGTCCAACTCAATAAACAAAAACTGCTGTAGGTCCCCGGGTGCGACATTTTTGTAAATTATTTTTTCGGTCTATGCACGTGCGGGGGTGGGTGCATGCGTGGTCGAGTGGTGGATGCCAGGGTGGTTGGATGAAAGGGTGGGTGTAACCAAACAGTTAAGACTAGCCACCCCCCCCCCCCACATACACACACACACGCACACACACTCCTGGGAGGTATCAAGGATGACAGTCTGAGAAGCAGAACTTGTCCAACTCCGTAAACAAAAACTGCTGCAGGACCCCGGGTGCGACATTTTTGTAAATTATGTTTTCTGTCTATGTAAATATCGTGCATGCGTGCGTGCGTGTAAACAAACAATTGATACAAGCCCCCCCCCCCCCCCCCCCTCACTCCTGGATGGTATCAAAGATGACAGCATCAGATTTATGGTACAAACACCCATATTGAAAATCTGCGTTCCTAATGACTCTAAAACACTTTGAGAAATGATCTTATTTGTGACGTGGTCTTTTTCACTCTAAATTATCACTTGCATCCATTTTTGTGGTAGCCGCATTATATAAGAGACATCGGGGCGCAGTGGCGTTGCGGTAACCGGTTCTCGTCAGATCACCGAAAATAAGCAACGTCGAGCCTGGTTAGTCCTCGGATCGGTGACCGTCTGAGCGATCGATTCGGGCTCCCGCGTTGTGTCCTTGAGCAAGGCACTTAACTCCGATTGTCCGCATGGGGTCACGATGGCGCCGTGTACAAAGGCGGACTGCACGTCGATGGTGCGCATGCCTTCAGCTAACCTAACCCTGCCTGTGCTGCAGTGTGTAGTTACAATGTTGGGGAGCTGACAGTTACTGGTCGTTTCTCGGTGGTTCTCTATGGGTACTCCGGCTTCCTCCACCCGTAATACGGTCACAGTCATGATTAGCCATTGTGCATAAGTATGTGACCTTAAACACCAATAAATAAAAAACTAAATAAATGAATAAATGTATAAGAGAAATGTACATCCCTTAATTTCAACCAAACAATTAGGAAAATATACTTGATGGGGGTCGAAAACATATATCCTTTTCATTTATTACCCCACACACCCTTATCTACATACATGTTATTACTATTAGAAATATATCTCATATCCCAAAGCAACCCAGCCCATCTAGGCTCTCTGTAAGACAAAAATAAAACATTAAACTTGGGGGAAATAATCTTCTTGAATGCCTCATCTGGCTGATATAGAAAATACATTGCTATTTTCGGTTTCTTTGGTCGTAGGTGAGAAAATTAAAATCTGTTTCTGAACTCTTCGCTTCCAAGTCGGTGCAGAGGGTGTCCTGTAAAATAGAAGTACTGAAAACAAATGCTTAACATTGAAAGTTTAGTTTCTATCAGCTGTAAATATCATATTCCTAACTGATAGAACTCTTGGGGCATGAACTGAAGATTATTCAGTCTGCTCAGACCATATATGGATACATTCTATTGGAAGAGTTGTCTTCCTTTCCACATATTATTCCATTCAAATCCCTTATCCGAATTTAATAGTGTTGTGAAAAGTGATAGTGTGTGCGAACGTGATTTATGCTCTGGGTATCACGTCCTTAAAAGTTGAATTCACAGTGGCAGGCATTGCTGCTTTCGAGTTGACTTATTTAGTCAGAACAAGCCATTTCAGCCGGATGAAAAGTGAAAACGAAGGTAATTGTGTCTGTAGAACTTATTTGTGCGGAAAAATAGTCCAAAAAAGATTAAATTTTTTTAACAACTTTCAAAATGGGTAACAAAGGAAAAACCCGAAGAAAAAAGTGTTTGAATTGACTAAACCAATATTATAAACAAGTAAATTATTTCCATTGTTCATGATTTTATTCGGGTTAAATCTGTACTTCCGAATTGATAAAGGTTTTTAAAAGTTAATGTGTGTAAAGTGGGCACCGCATTTTCGTTGCCATAAACAACGAATACTTCGTGTGCACACTGGAGAGCCACACTGTTGCACATAAAGCAGCAACTTGGAATAGAAGTGCCCCCAGTATCGACCTTCAGTTGTTAAATACAAGACTTGGACTTTCCGACGAAGCCCGGTTTCTCGGTTTGATCTACCATGTACACAAAATTAATATTGACCAACGCATAATTTTATTAAAGCCAGTAAACAAACAAATCTGCAAAAAATCCAACGCGGTTAAAATCCGGGGAGTTCGTAACTCAAACTATAGAAGGCGTTCAAGCGACAAGGGCACACAATATGGAATCAATGCTGCCAACCGCCTGTTTGAAGCAAACATTCTTTAACTACAGCTGTCCAAAACCATGACTTATTTGATATACCTATTGAACGACTTCACGAATTAGCAAATATCCAAATGATAGGAAGCAATTTAAAACCAATGTTGACAAACACTCTAAACTGGCTACGTAGCGTGGAATTGAATGCCCATCAAATGCTCAAAAACAAATCAAATCTAAATTTAAAACTGAAATGAAAAGATTTCCTTCTTTAAAATTTACTCACCTTAAAGGACAAATATAAAAAAATAATGATGAGCATCGATAAACAGTTGGAGACGTTAGGCCACGTTTTAGCTCAAAATGCCCTGTATATTTAAAGTTTAGAGTGATGATATGCATTTGTCTGTCGTTTATTTGGGGTGTCGCGACTCTTTCAACAGCCAGGGTTATATTGTGTCGGATGGAGGCAACCAGAGGTCCCGGAAAGAAACATTTTGCACAGCAGATATACACAGTCTTACCCGTCAAATTCTTAAACTGGCAAAAACAGAGTGAGCATTGGCTGACGTCAAGTGAACCATTAATGTGCTGAAGGCCCTTGCTCACTACACCAAGCTGCTCACGCTTGGGCAGTCGTAATGAAGGACCTTACCAAGTATAAAACACAAATAAAATTCAATGCTCGTGATGGTGATTGAACAGACTCATGTTAGTTGTATTCTTTCTGTTCGTCTCATTTGACTTTTTAAATTTTGCAACGCAACAGCGCAGCAACCCACACAACAGAGTCCATACAAAAGTGTCTGTCTGTTTGGGGCATTTGGTTGTTTTCCAACATTGTCGTTTAAATGTAAGGATTGTGAAGTATCCCAGCCTATGACAAGCTAATTTTCGAAGGAATACTCTATAAATGAAGATAGCAACCAAAACAAAGTGAAAAATGTATATGTTAAAATAATGAATAAAGCTTAGTAACAGTGAGATTTGAACCCATGTCACACTGCGCACGTCTTTAACAGGGAAGTGAACGCTTTAGCTTACTGAGCTACATCCCCGTTTCTTCAAATGTGACAAGACATAAACCAAGAAATTAATTTTTAACACCTCCATCTTTCTGTTTTCAGAAGACATCATAATATCAAATTAAGAACACACTAGGAGAAATGTGGAAAAGATGCTAGTTTTTAATAGAAAAAGGGTTTATCCGTAGAAACAAAACAGTGATAAGTTACAGTTTAAGCCAACGTAAACACTGAGCAGACGAATTTTTAGGATTTGTTCATTCGCCCTGGCCGGTGAAACATTATCATTGAACACAAATTTACTATAAATAGTTACAAGTCGCTAATGTTTGGAACCTATCAAGTTACGAAAAGTCATCATCTGGGGCCAAAATGTAAGCACAAATATTTCCAAAAAGAATGAATGGAATATGCTGATATTCAGAGCCTAAATTCAAAATGTGCTGAAAAAGAGGAAGAGCATTCTTTTCCCTCGAAAATCCTATTTATAAAAAAAACACATTTTCGAAAATTTGTGAAATTTTACCAATTGGTCACTCATTTTTTACCCCTATCCATATTCTTGTCCAAACGTTCAATCTATTGCGAGTCGCGTTACGTATATTTCTGGAGTACAGAAGCACCAACACATCACTTACATTGACATTTCTGACAATGCGAGGACACTCCTGTGTATGGAACAGAACACTATGTTTAGGAAAAAACATATTTACAGTACCAAAAGCCGAACATTGATGCAACACTAGGTTAGAATAGAATAGAATAGAATAGATTTATTGCAATATTACACCCACACGGGCAGTGTGCACAAATACAGTAGACAATGTTAGGCCTACATTTATCATTTAAAACTGACAACAGATATTTCTTACGAATTTTTACGAAAGAGAAAAAACTCACGCACGGCACAGCAGATCACATTGCAAAGGGCAGGATCTGCATTTCCCATGATGTAGAGAAACTTATTATTGTTATTCATACCAAGGAATGTTCGCTCCCCATGTTGTATGAAACCCCACAACTTCTGTAGTGCGATATTATACTTAGGGCATTCCTTCACAAAGTGGCGTTCGTCTTCAATCACTTTGTGGTCACAGAATGAACAAGTTCGGTCTTCTAGAGCTACTGGTGGCTGTGCGTGCCTACCCTTTTCTATGGCTAAGGAATGATTACTTATCCGTAGCCGAGTAAATAGATGCCTACTCATTACAGATTTAGTGTGTATTAGATACGGCTCGAGTGTGTATTCATTCTTAAATAACCTATAAGTACGAAGTTTACTTCTGCCACAAGATCGATTATCGTTGTGCATAGACTCGTACAACTGAGAAATATGTTCGTCCCTTAATCTGTCTCGTATTTCGAATACGTCACGGGAATTCAGATTTTCTGTTTCTACTTGGAACTGATCCCCCAACACAGCTAATCGTTTCTGTAAAGAATCAGTACCTGCATACTTGATTGATTCAGTAAAAGCATTATTGAGTACGGTGTTAACCGAACCAGTCTGTAGTTTCATGACATATTTCAGCATTGAAGTCGTAGCGGAAATATATAATGGGAAGAGATCAAGTTCAGCCCGAACCGCATGATTTGAGACCTTCCTATTCACCCCGAGGACAGATTTACAAAATTGTAGATGTACATTTTCGCAAGCGGAATTATCCATTGTGGTTAGATCGGGAGACCATATCTCACATCCATAGAGTAATATTGGCTTAATTAACATGTTGAATAAATTAATGTAAACGCTCACTGGCGGTGTGTATGTTTTAGAGAATGCACGTTGTAGCTTATAAAGCACCTTTTGCGCTCTAACCTTGAGATGATTTTGTGCATTGATGAGTCGACCGTTCCTATGAAATAATAGGCCAAGATAGCAGTAATCATCACACACTTCTAAAGGTTCATTTTGATAATGGAAGGAGTCGATATTTTGTGTTTTCCGTTTCAAAAATTTTACGACCTTCGTCTTTGCTGTATTAATGCGTAGATTGTTCTGATACGAAAACGTCCCGAGGTTGTTCAAACACTTCTGAAGACCAGTTGCACTTTCGTACAATAAAACCAAGTCGTCAGCAAAGAGGAGGTGACTTATTGAAGCATTATTAAGAGTTATTGGCTGACACGATTCATCGAGGTATGTTGAAATGTCGTCAATACATACCTTGAAAAGTGTCGGAGAGATCACGCAGCCTTGCCTCACGCCGCTATTCGATACACAAGGTGGTCCAAGGCCTTTCGGCGTCTTAACATAATATTTACTCGTTTCGTGCATAGATGCAAGTATGCTCATCATATTTCCATCTATTCCAACACTTGCTAATTTTTTTAACAAAATGTGTCTGTCAACAGAGTCAAATGCTTTTTTAAAATCGACGAAGGCTACAAACAGCTGTTTATTTTTCTTTTTGTACTTATCAATTGCGGTCTTAAGAACAAACATACTGTCAACGGTACTATGTTTTTCCCTAAAACCGAATTGATTGTGACTGATAATGTCATTTTGATCAAGATACAAATTGATTCTAAAATTTATAACTTTATTGAACAGCTTCCCAATTGAATTACTGACAGCAATTGCCCGATAATTGTTCGGATCCTTTTTATCCCCTTTCTTATGTAGTGTTGTCAATATTGACTCACTCCATTTGGTAGGATAATGTTGTGATAGAAACACTTGATTAAACAATTTTGTTACGTCATCGATCACAGCAGGAATAACAATTTTCAAAAACTCATTAGAAATATTATCTGCCCCGGTGGATTTATTGTTTTTCAAAGTACGCAGAGAATTTAGTATCTCTTGGGACGTCATAGCATCGTTGTTTAACGGATATGTAGCTGTTACTCTATTTTGTGATAACGACGGGAGATGTTGCTTGTTGATTTGTTTTTGGAAAAGCTGATCAAAAAAATCTATTGCATCATCGGGGTTTAAATCGTACGATGAGGGTTTTTTTGGCTGCAGGGCTTTAATCGCCTCCCAATAGTCTTTTGGGTTAGATGTCTGCAGTTTCTCTAGCCTCATTGAAAGATTTTTATAAAACAATTTGCTTTTCTGTTTTGTAATTTTCTTATACGTTTTCTTTGCTCTGAAAAATTTCTGCCTAATTTGTGTATCATATGGATATTTTTTCATTTTATCGATAGCGTCCACCATACTATTCTTAAGATCTTTACACTCTCTATCAAACCATTTATTTTTCTTCCGATTGTTAAATTTTTTCAATCTGACAAATTTGGTGGCTCTTGTATTAACTGATTGGAGAATTCCCATAAACTCCCCCGCCGCCCGCTCAGTATCATTTTGGGTCGCATCAAATGACCGTAATCTAAACAGAAGCATTTTCTGTTTAAATTCCCGACCATTTAACATTTCCTGTGTTTTGTTTGAACTTTCCTCAGTCCAAAGACATCTGCCTTTCTGTGTTATATATGTATGTTTGTATGGAGCTTGAGACACGGAATTTATGCTTTAAGTGCAGTGCCAATTGGCAGTGGTCAGAGTGATGAATCGGGTCTCTGACACAGAAGTAATCAATGTTTGATAAATGATTGGCAGATACGAGCACGTAGTCAACAACACTAGCGCCATTATACTGATAGCTCGTAAATGATCCCAGGCTGTCACCTGGTACTCGACCGTTTATAATCCTCATTCTTGTATTTTGGCAAAGTGTTAATAATCTCCTTCCGAAGGTATTAACAGCTTTATCCATATTACGACGCTGGTAAGATTCATCTATTGTATATGTATCGGGGAGTGGGACATAATTATCACTGTCATTTGCAACATGATCTACTATTCTTCCCGTGCGTGAATTAAAATCGCCACCCATCACAACAAAATCATTTTCATCGAACTGCTGCATTGAAGACGCTAGATCTGAAAAAAACACAAAGCTCAGAACCCAATTTTCTCCATATTGATGAGTTAATCGGTGGTATATATACAGAACCGAATATGATGTCATTGTTGGAATTTACAATATTCCCATCAAATGTGACCCATAATGCGAACTCATGATCACAAAATGAGTGTTTCAAGAAGAGATCAAATTTATCCCGGAAGTAAAAAGCCACCCCTCCCTTTTTGTCAGATGTTTTCCGTGGACTGTCAATGCACGTGAACCCAGGAATAGAAATTTCTGCCACAGTTGAATGCCAAGTCTCCATTACCGTGATGAAATCATACCGTGTCAACATGGTAACAACATCTGGTTCGTGAATTTTGTTTACCAACCCCTGGGCATTCCATAGAGTGTAACTTTAATTTTTTGAATCCCAAATTTTGTTCATGTTATGCGAATAAAACAAACCGATGGCCACTGACATCATGATTTACTAATTATTGTTATTTCTCAATTATACATTGAAATCTTTTGCTGAATCAACACAGCGTTCCATCTTATATCAGAAACGTGCTGAAAGCTCAATTTGATGTGAGATCAAGGTGTATGAGGGTGAAAATGTTTACTCTATGGCACCCCCCTCCACTATGGCTCGTCGAGCTTGATCGAACTGATGGCAAGCCCAATTCAGTGCTGTTAAAAGATTCGTATTCCCTTTAATCGGTAGAAATTAATTTATTTGATTAATCCGTTATACTGTTAACATTAAGTCCATTACTTCGTTAGCTCGAGACATTGCAGGTACAAGTGATGCAATACAACAGATCATTTTCATCACTCATAAAAACCTATTTGAAATAATTAAGGCATGAGCTTAAAATTATCTCTAACATTTGAAATCTACGCAACAAACTTAGAAATGTGAGCTTGAAACTATCTCTAACAATTAAAACAATCAACGCAACCAAAACACAGCATTCGAACTTCCACCAGAGCGAGTAAATCAAACTCGCGGTGATTTGAGCTTAATGGTGTGTTGAAGCTGAGTATAGGACGAAACATATTTAATAAGAGTGTAAAAAATGTATAATGCTTTCCAATTGTTGCTGAATATAGCCAACCGCCTCAACGGATCGGGCATTTTGTTGCTGCTGCGAATAGTTCGGATTATGTGAGCTTTGATAAATTCTATCAGAGTTAGAATAAGGTCCTTTACTATCAAAATATCTATTCGGAAATATTTCTTTATTTGCTGGACTTGAAATTGATTCATGCACTGGTAATCTGTGTTCGGCTTCATTGTAACTATCTCTGTGGCGAAATTGAGTTGTGTGGTGGCCTGTTTGTCTGTATGAACGACTGTTTTCATTGCCTCCTGGGTATTTTAGGGACTTTGCTAATACCTTTGTTCAGATGTAATTAGGGTGGTAGAAATCACGGAACAGATTATGACGCAATGACCCATACGGCGTTAAGAAGCTATTGGTGTTATCTATAAATGTTCCGCCAATTAACGTACAATGCGACCGTAGAAGGGCATTTGTCTTGTCAATAACATCTGAATTTCCTTTGAATGTTCAGTCGGAAGAATTGATGAAACAAATATTACAGCACGTGGCAGTTTATCTCTGAGCATTCTGAATAAAGCATTAACTGTCGAGTCACTGGTGTACCTTTTATTTTTGCATGAATTTATCCCAATGTGGATTGTCACCTTATTAATTTCTGGTCGAACGGGCTCGGAAGCCATCCAATTTGTTAACCCATCAAATGTTTGTCCTGGTTGTACAATTTTATACACCTGTTCCCCTCTTAAAGCAAGTTTCTTTGTGTCGATGCCTCGAATGACCGACTCGCCCATCAGTAGGTGTGTTGTCCCTTCGGGTAAATTACCACCAACCTCAAAAAGTCGACCGCGAGCCGAACCTCTCAGCTTATGTTTAATCTGCCACGAGTTGTCAGGGGGAGTGTCCCGTTTTTCCCGTTGATAACAATCGACACTTCCGCATTCACTGTTCAACGTGGACAGTTCGTTAAAGTTGTTGGAAGTGGTAACATTGGGTGTGTCGTAAACTGGGGTGAAATGAATTCTGTCACTAGTCATTGCCTTGCCTGGCGCTGAATGCACTATACTACCGGGTATTACTTTGTCAGGGCTATTGTCTGTTGCCGGTTTTGAACTGTTCAAAAGTAGGTCCTCGTGTGTGCGTTGTATTCCGAACTCAGATGTCATACTGTGCTCCACAGTTTGGAAATAGCCCTCCTCTGTGTTTGTCTGCTGTGTCTGTGAATTTGTAAATGCACGTTTCTTAAACTTAACATGATTAATTTCTAGGTTATGAACCACTAAAAAATCTCATTGAACACAGTGCTAACCTTTGACTCTCTGTACAACATACCAAGTTGTTTTGCAAAAAATACATATAAGTCCACAAGGTACATCATCTCTTGAAAAAAAAAAATGGAAAAAATATATGTTGCCACATTGAATTTCAATTTAAAATTCGAATTTTCAGTACAACCCTATCTATGGTCCTGCACTGAATGGCCTTGACACTATTTTTTCATGCTTCATGTTTTTGAGAGATTCTCACACATTCCGGCAGAAAATTGCAAACAAACTTCTTAAACCTTCCTAAAGAGGACAAATGTTTTTTTTTAATTAATGGTTTCAAATCCCACTGATATTGAACCAATCAGCCAATCGGGCCTATTTAATCCTACTCACAACTTCGGGTGTTAAATGCTCCAAGTCACGTGTTCACCAATTTAGTGGTTCATAACCACTATTTGTTAACTGGATATAAAGGTCAAACTCAGTATTTAAGCCGAAATCCAGACCATATTATAAGAACAAAGTAGTGAAGTTTAGTTTATTGTTTTCAGTTACTTGATACTTTCAGAGAATCAACATCCGAAGCTTAGGACACAGTGCCTATAGCAGCATTAAAGCAGAACTTGTCCATCTCAGTAAAGAAACACTGCAGTAGTTCCCCGGGGCCCAGGAGAATACACCCACGTGCACTCTCATAAACACACATGCTTAATTAGATAGTTTCGTGAATGCTTTTCTCAGTCGCTAGTGACAATGTGTGTGAAGTGAAAGGGGATGAAAGGGTGGGCGAAATCAAACATATTTTAGTTTATTGTTTACGACTGCGTGGGCCTTTCAGAGGCACTGGGTGCAATTATACCAGTAAAACAGAACTTGTCCAACTCAATAAACAAAAACTGCTGTAGGTCCCCGAGTGCGACATTTTTGTAAATTATTTTCTCGGTGTATGCACGTGCCGGGGGTGGGTGCATGCGTGGTCGAGTGGTGGATGCCAGGGTGGTTGGATGAAAGGGTGGGTGTAACCAAACAGTTAAGACTAGCGACCCCCCCCCCCCCCCCCACACGCACACACACTCCTGGGAGGTATCAAGGATGACGGTCTGAGAAGCAGAACTTGTCCAACTCCGGAAACGAAAACTGCTGCAGGACCCCGGGTGTGACATTTTTGTAAATTATGTTTTCTGTCTATGGAAATGTCGTGCATGCGTGCGTGCGTGTGAACAAACAATTGATACAAGCCCCCCCCCCCCCCCCCCCCCCCCACTCCTGGATGGTATCAAAGATGACAGTATCAGATTTATGGTACAAACACCCATATTGAAAATCTGTGTTCCTAATGACTCTAAAATACTTTGAGAAATGATCTTATTTGTGACGTGGTCTTTTTCACTCTAAATTATCACTTGCATCCATTTTTGTGGTAGCCGCATTATATAAGAGACATCGGGGCGCAGTGGCGTTGCGGTAACCGGTTCTCGTCAGATCACCGAAAATAAGCAACGTCGAGCCTGGTTAGTCCTCGGATCGGTGACCGTCTGAGCGATCGATTCGGGCTCCCGCATTGTGTCCTTGAGCAAGGCACTTAACTCCGATTGTCCGCATGGGGGCACGATGGCGCCGTGTACAAAGGCGGACTGCACGTCGATGGTGCGCATGCCTTCAGCTAACCTAACCCTGCCTGTGCTGCAGTGTGTAGTTACAATGTTGGGGAGCTGACAGTTACTGGTCGTTTCTCGGTGGTTCTCTATGGGTACTAAATTTAAAACTGAAATGAAAAGATTTCCTTCTTTAAAATTTACTCACCTTAAAGGACAAATATAAAAAAAAATGATGAGCATCGATAAACAGTTGGAGACGTTAGGCCACGTTTTAGCTCAAAATGCCCTGTATATTTAAAGTTTAGAGTGATGATATGCATTTGTCTGTCGTTTATTTGGGGTGTCGCGACTCTTTCAACAGCCAGGGTTATATTGTGTCGGATGGAGGCAACCAGAGGTCCCGGAAAGAAACATTTTGCACAGCAGATATACACAGTCTTACCCGTCAAATTCTTAAACTGGCAAAAACAGAGTGAGCATTGGCTGACGTCAAGTGAACCATTAATGTGCTGAAGGCCCTTGCTCACTACACCAAGCTGCTCACGCTTGGGCAGTTGTAATTAAGGACCTTACCAAGTATAAAACACAAATAAAATTCAATGCTCGTGATGGTGATTGAACAGACTCATGTTAGTTGTATTCTTTCTGTTCGTCGCATGGTTTATTTATTAAGCGCAGTAGGGAATATTCACAATCTTTTAGTTTATGGAAGATATTAAATTTATCCTACAGTCATGCAGCATAAACATTAGGCTTGGACTGATAGTAATTCTCCTCTCGTCATTTGACTTTTTAAATTTTGCAACGCAACAGCGCAGCAACCCACACAACAGAGTCCATACAAAAGTGTCTGTCTGTTTGGGGCATTTGGTTGTTTTCCAACATTGTCGTTTAAATGTAAGGATTGTGAAGTATCCCAGCCTATGACAAGCTAATTTTCGAAGGAATACTCTATAAATGAAGATAGCAACCAAAACAAAGTGAAAAATGTATATGTTAAAATAATGAATAAAGCTTAGTAACAGTGAGATTTGAACCCATGTCACACTGCGCACGTCTTTAACAGCGAAGTGAACGCTTCAGCTTACTGAGCTACATCTCCGTTTGTTCAAATGTGACAAGACATAAACCAAGAAATTAATTTTTAACACCTCCATCTTTCTGTTTTCAGAAGACATAATAATATCAAATTAAGAACACACTAGGAAAAATGTGGAAAAGATGCTAGTTTTTAATAGAAAAAGGGTTTATCCATAGAAACAAAACAGTGATAAGTTACAGTTTAAGCCAACGTAAACACTGAGCAGACGATTTTTTTAGGATTTGTTCATTCGCCCTGGCCGGTGAAACATTATCATTGAACACAAATTGACTATAAATAGTTACAAGTCGCTAATGTTTGGAACCTATCAAGTTACGAAAAGTCATCATCTGGGGCCAAAATGTAAGCACAAATATTTCCAAAAAGAATGAATGGAATATGCTGATATTCAGAGCCTAAATTCAAAATGTGCTGAAAAAGAGGAAGAGCATTCTTTTCCCTCGAAAATCCTATTTATAAAAAAAACACATTTTCGAAAATTTGTGAAATTTTACCAATTGGTCACTCATTTTTTACCCCTATCCATATTCTTGTCCAAACGTTCAATCTATTGCGAGTCGCGTTACGTATATTTCTGGAGTACAGAAGCACCAACACATCACTTACATTGACATTTCTGACAATGCGAGGACACTCCTGTGTATGGAACAGAACACTATGTTTAGGAAAAAACATATTTACAGTACCAAAAGCCGAACATTGATGCAACACTAGGTTAGAATAGAATAGAATAGAATAGATTTATTGCAATATTACACCCACATGGGCAGTATGCACAAATACAGTAGACAATGTTAGGCCTACATTTATCATTTAAAACTGACAACAGATATTTCTTACGAATCTTTACGAAAGAGAAAAAACTCACGCACGGCACAGCAGATCACATTGCAAAGGGCAGGATCTGCATTTCCCATGATGTAGAGAAACTTATTATTGTTATTCATACCAAGGAATGTTCGCTCCCCATGTTGTATGAAACCCCACAACTTCTGTAGTGCGATATTATACTTAGGGCATTCCTTCACAAAGTGGCGTTCGTCTTCAATCACTTTGTGGTCACAGAATGAACAAGTTCGGTCTTCTAGAGCTACTGGTGGCTGTGCGTGCCTACCCTTTTCTATGGCTAAGGAATGATTACTTATCCGTAGCCGAGTAAATAGATGCCTACTCATTACAGATTTAGTGTGTATTAGATACGGCTCGAGTGTGTATTCATTCTTAAATAACCTATAAGTACGAAGTTTACTTCTGCCACAAGATCGATTATCGTTGTGCATAGACTCGTACAACTGAGAAATATGTTCGTCCCTTAATCTGTCTCGTATTTCGAATACGTCACGCGAATTCAGATTTTCTGTTTCTACTTGGAACTGATCCCCCAACACAGCTAATCGTTTCTGTAAAGAATCAGTACCTGCATACTTGATTGATTCAGTAAAAGCATTATTGAGTACGGTGTTAACCGAACCAGTCTGTAGTTTCATGACATATTTCAGCATTGAAGTCGTAGCGGAAATATATAATGGGAAGAGATCAAGTTCAGCCCGAACCGCATGATTTGAGACCTTCCTATTCACCCCGAGGACAGATTTACAAAATTGTAGATGTACATTTTCGCAAGCGGAATTATCCATTGTGGTTAGATCGGGAGACCATATCTCACATCCATAGAGTAATATTGGCTTAATTAACATGTTGAATAAATTAATGTAAACGCTCACTGGCGGTGTGTATGTTTTAGAGAATGCACGTTGTAGCTTATAAAGCACCTTTTGCGCTCTAACCTTGAGATGATTTTGTGCATTGATGAGTCGACCGTTCCTATGAAATAATAGGCCAAGATAGCAGTAATCATCACACACTTCTAAAGGTTCATTTTGATAATGGAAGGAGTCGATATTTTGTGTTTTCCGTTTCAAAAATTTTACGACCTTCGTCTTTGCTGTATTAATGCGTAGATTGTTCTGATACGAAAACGTCCCGAGGTTGTTCAAACACTTCTGAAGACCAGTTGCACTTTCGTACAATAAAACCAAGTCGTCAGCAAAGAGGAGGTGACTTATTGAAGCATTATTAAGAGTTATTGGCTGACACGATTCATCGAGGTATGTTGAAATGTCGTCAATACATACCTTGAAAAGTGTCGGAGAGATCACGCAGCCTTGCCTCACGCCGCTATTCGATACACAAGGTGGTCCAAGGCCTTTCGGCGTCTTAACATAATATTTACTCGTTTCGAACATAGATGCAAGTATGCTCATCATATTTCCATCTATTCCAACACTTGCTAATTTTTTTAACAAAATGTGTCTGTCAACAGAGTCAAATGCTTTTTTAAAATCGACGAAGGCTACAAACAGCTGTTTATTTTTCTTTTTGTACTTATCAATTGCGGTCTTAAGAACAAACATACTGTCAACGGTACTATGTTTTTCCCTAAAACCGAATTGATTGTGACTGATAATGTCATTTTGATCAAGATACAAATTGATTCTAAAATTTATAACTTTATTGAACAGCTTCCCAATTGAATTACTGACAGCAATTGCCCGATAATTGTTCGGATCCTTTTTATCCCCTTTCTTATGTAGTGTTGTCAATATTGACTCACTCCATTTGGTAGGATAATGTTGTGATAGAAACACTTGATTAAACAATTTTGTTACGTCATCGATCACAGCAGGAATAACAATTTTCAAAAACTCATTAGAAATATTATCTGCCCCGGTGGATTTATTGTTTTTCAAAGTACGCAGAGAATTTAGTATCTCTTGGGACGTCATAGCATCGTTGTTTAACGGATATGTAGCTGTTACTCTATTTTGTGATAACGACGGGAGATGTTGCTTGTTGATTTGTTTTTGGAAAAGCTGATCAAAAAAATCTATTGCATCATCGGGGTTTAAATCGTACGATGAGGGTTTTTTGGCTGCAGGGCTTTAATCGCCTCCCAATAGTCTTTTGGGTTAGATGTCTGCAGTTTCTCTAGCCTCATTGAAAGATTTTTATAAAACAATTTGCTTTTCTGTTTTGTAATTTTCTTATACGTTTTCTTTGCTCTGAAAAAATTCTGCCTAATTTGTGTATCATATGGATATTTTTTCATTTTATCGATAGCGTCCACCATACTATTCTTAAGATCTTTACACTCTCTATCAAACCATTTATTTTTCTTCCGATTGTTAAATTTTTTCAATCTGACAAATTTGGTGGCTCTTGTATTAACTGATTGGAGAATTCCCATAAACTCCCCCGCCGCCCGCTCAGTATCATTTTGGGTCGCATCAAATGACCGTAATCTAAACAGAAGCATTTTCTGTTTAAATTCCCGACCATTTAACATTTCCTGTGTTTTGTTTGAACTTTCCTCAGTCCAAAGACATCTGCCTTTCTGTGTTATATATGTATGTTTGTATGGAGCTTGAGACACGGAATTTATGCTTTAAGTGCAGTGCCAATTGGCAGTGGTCAGAGTGATGAATCGGGTCTCTGACACAGAAGTAATCAATGTTTGATAAATGATTGGCAGATACGAGCACGTAGTCAACAACACTAGCGCCATTATACTGATAGCTCGTAAATGATCCCAGGCTGTCACCTGGTACTCGACCGTTTATAATCCTCATTCTTGTATTTTGGCAAAGTGTTAATAATCTCCTTCCGAAGGTATTAACAGCTTTATCCATATTACGACGCTGGTAAGATTCATCTATTGTATATGTATCGGGGAGTGGGACATAATTATCACTGTCATTTGCAACATGATCTACTATTCTTCCCGTGCGTGAATTAAAATCGCCACCCATCACAACAAAATCATTTTCATCGAACTGCTGCATTGAAGACGCTAGATCTGAAAAAAACACAAAGCTCAGAACCCAATTTTCTCCATATTGATGAGTTAATCGGTGGTATATATACAGAACCGAATATGATGTCATTGTTGGAATTTACAATATTCCCATCAAATGTGACCCATAATGCGAACTCATGATCACAAAATGAGTGTTTCAAGAAGAGATCAAATTTATCCCGGAAGTAAAAAGCCACCCCTCCCTTTTTGTTAGATGTTTTCCGTGGACTGTCAATGCACGTGAACCCAGGAATAGAAATTTCTGCCACAGTTGAATGCCAAGTCTCCATTACCGTGATGAAATCATACCGTGTCAACATGGTAACAACATCTGGTTCGTGAATTTTGTTTACCAACCGCTGGGCATTCCATAGAGTGTAACTTAAGTTTTTTGAATCCCAAATTTTGTTCATGTTATGCGAATAAAACAAACCGATGGCCACTGACATCATGATTTACTAATTATTGTTATTTCTCAATTATACATTGAAATCTTTTGCTGAATCAACACAGCGTTCCATCTTATATCAGAAACGTGCTGAAAGCTCAATTTGATGTGAGATCAAGGTGTATGAGGGTGAAAATGTTTACTCTATGGCACCCCCCTCCACTATGGCTCGTCGAGCTTGATCGAACTGATGGCAAGCCCAATTCAGTGCTGTTAAAAGATTCGTATTCCCTTTAATCGGTAGAAATTAATTTATTTGATTAATCCGTTATACTGTTAACATTAAGTCCATTACTTCGTTAGCTCGAGACATTGCAGGTACAAGTGATGCAATACAACAGATCATTTTCATCACTCATAAAAACCTATTTGAAATAATTAAGGCATGAGCTTAAAATTATCTCTAACATTTGAAATCTACGCAACAAACTTAGAAATGTGAGCTTGAAACTATCTCTAACAATTAAAACAATCAACGCAACCAAAACACAGCATTCGAACTTCCACCAGAGCGAGTAAATCAAACTCGCGGTGATTTGAGCTTAATGGTGTGTTGAAGCTGAGTATAGGACGAAACATATTTAATAAGAGTGTAAAAAATGTATAATGCTTTCCAATTGTTGCTGAATATAGCCAACCGCCTCAACGGATCGGGCATTTTGTTGCTGCTGCGAATAGTTCGGATTATGTGAGCTTTGATAAATTCTATCAGAGTTAGAATAAGGTCCTTTACTATCAAAATATCTATTCGGAAATATTTCTTTATTTGCTGGACTTGAAATTGATTCATGCACTGGTAATCTGTGTTCGGCTTCATTGTAACTATCTCTGTGGCGAAATTGAGTTGTGTGGTGGCCTGTTTGTCTGTATGAACGACTGTTTTCATTGCCTCCTGGGTATTTTAGGGACTTTGCTAATACCTTTGTTCAGATGTAATTAGGGTGGTAGAAATCACGGAACAGATTATGACGCAATGACCCATACGGCGTTAAGAAGCTATTGGTGTTATCTATAAATGTTCCGCCAATTAACGTACAATGCGACCGTAGAAGGGCATTTGTCTTGTCAATAACATCTGAATTTCCTTTGAATGTTCAGTCGGAAGAATTGATGAAACAAATATTACAGCACGTGGCAGTTTATCTCTGAGCATTCTGAATAAAGCATTAACTGTCGAGTCACTGGTGTACCTTTTATTTTTGCATGAATTTATCCCAATGTGGATTGTCACCTTATTAATTTCTGGTCGAACGGGCTCGGAAGCCATCCAATTTGTTAACCCATCAAATGTTTGTCCTGGTTGTACAATTTTATACACCTGTTCCCCTCTTAAAGCAAGTTTCTTTGTGTCGATGCCTCGAATGACCGACTCGCCCATCAGTAGGTGTGTTGTCCCTTCGGGTAAATTACCACCAACCTCAAAAAGTCGACCGCGAGCCGAACCTCTCAGCTTATGTTTAATCTGCCACGAGTTGTCAGGGGAGTGTCCCGTTTTTCCCGTTGATAACAATCGACACTTCCGCATTCACTGTTCAACGTGGACAGTTCGTTAAAGTTGTTGGAAGTGGTAACATTGGGTGTGTCGTAAACTGGGGTGAAATGAATTCTGTCACTAGTCATTGCCTTGCCTGGCGCTGAATGCACTATACTACCGGGTATTACTTTGTCAGGGCTATTGTCTGTTGCCGGTTTTGAACTGTTCAAAAGTAGGTCCTCGTGTGTGCGTTGTATTCCGAACTCAGATGTCATACTGTGCTCCACAGTTTGGAAATAGCCCTCCTCTGTGTTTGTCTGCTGTGTCTGTGAATTTGTAAATGCACGTTTCTTAAACTTAACATGATTAATTTCTAGGTTATGAACCACTAAAAAATCTCATTGAACACAGTGCTAACCTTTGACTCTCTGTACAACATACCAAGTTGTTTTGCAAAAAATACATATAAGTCCACAAGGTACATCATCTCTTGAAAAAAAAAAAATGGAAAAAATATATGTTGCCACATTGAATTTCAATTTAAAATTCGAATTTTCAGTACAACCCTATCTATGGTCCTGCACTGAATGGCCTTGACACTATTTTTTCATGCTTCATGTTTTTGAGAGATTCTCACACCTTCCGACAGAAAATTGCAAACAAACTTCTTAAACCTTCCTAAAGAGGACAAATGTTTTTTTTTAATTAATGACTTCAAATCCCACTGATATTGAACCAATCAGCCAATCGGGCCTATTTAATCCTACTCACAACTTCGGGTGTTAAATGCTCCAAGACACGTGTTCACCAATTTAGTGGTTCATAACCACTATTTGTTAACTGGATATAAAGGTCAAACTCAGTATTTAAGCCGAAATCCAGACCATATTATAAGAACAAAGTAGTGAAGTTTAGTTTATTGTTTTCAGTTACTTGATACTTTCAGAGAATCAACATCCGAAGCTTAGGACACAGTGCCTATAGCAGCATTAAAGCAGAACTTGTCCATCTCAGTAAAGAAACACTGCAGTAGTTCCCCGGGGCCCAGGAGAATACACCCACGTGCACTCTCATAAACACACATGCTTAATTAGATAGTTTCGTGAATGCTTTCCTCAGTCGCTAGTGACAATGTGTGTGAAGTGAAAGGGGATGAAAGGGTGGGCGAAATCAAACATATTTTAGTTTATTGTTTACGACTGCGTGGGCCTTTCAGAGGCACTGGGTGCAATTATACCAGTAAAACAGAACTTGTCCAACTCAATAAACAAAAACTGCTGTAGGTCCCCGAGTGCGACATTTTTGTAAATTATTTTCTCGGTGTATGCACGTGCCGGGGGTGGGTGCATGCGTGGTCGAGTGGTGGATGCCAGGGTGGTTGGATGAAAGGGAGGGTGTAACCAAACAGTTAAGACTAGCGACCCCCCCCCCCCCCCCACACGCACACACACTCCTGGGAGGTATCAAGGATGACGGTCTGAGAAGCAGAACTTGTCCAACTCCGGAAACGAAAACTGCTGCAGGACCCCGGGTGTGACATTTTTGTAAATTATGTTTTCTGTCTATGGAAATGTCGTGCATGCGTGCGTGCGTGTGAACAAACAATTGATACAAGCCCCCCCCCCCCCCCCCCCTCACTCCTGGATGGTATCAAAGATGACAGTATCAGATTTATGGTACAAACACCCATATTGAAAATCTGTGTTCCTAATGACTCTAAAATACTTTGAGAAATGATCTTATTTGTGACGTGGTCTTTTTCACTCTAAATTATCACTTGCATCCATTTTTGTGGTAGCCGCATTATATAAGAGACATCGGGGCGCAGTGGCGTTGCGGTAACCGGTTCTCGTCAGATCACCGAAAATAAGCAACGTCGAGCCTGGTTAGTCCTCGGATCGGTGACCGTCTGAGCGATCGATTCGGGCTCCCGCGTTGTGTCCTTGAGCAAGGCACTTAACTCCCATTGTCCGCATGGGGGCACGATGGCGCCGTGTACAAAGGCGGACTGCACGTCGATGGTGCGCATGCCTTCAGCTAACCTAACCCTGCCTGTGCTGCAGTGTCTAGTTACAATGTTGGGGAGCTGACAGTTACTGGTCGTTTCTCGGTGGTTCTCTATGGGTACTAAATTTAAAACTGAAATGAAAAGATTTCCTTCTTTAAAATTTACTCACCTTAAAGGACAAATATAAAAAATAATGATGAGCATCGATAAACAGTTGGAGACGTTAGGCCACGTTTTAGCTCAAAATGCCCTGTATATTTAAAGTTTAGAGTGATGATATGCATTTGTCTGTCGTTTATTTGGGGTGTCGCGACTCTTTCAACAGCCAGGGTTATATTGTGTCGGATGGAAGCAACCAGAGGTCCCGGAAAGAAACATTTTGCACAGCAGATATACACAGTCTTACCCGTCAAATTCTTAAACTGGCAAAAACAGAGTGAGCATTGGCTGACGTCAAGTGAACCATTAATGTGCTGAAGGCCCTTGCTCACTACACCAAGCTGCTCACGCTTGGGCAGTTGTAATTAAGGACCTTACCAAGTATAAAACACAAATAAAATTCAATGCTCGTGATGGTGATTGAACAGACTCATGTTAGTTGTATTCTTTCTGTTCGTCGCATGGTTTATTTATTAAGCGCAGTAGGGAATATTCACAATCTTTTAGTTTATGGAAGATATTAAATTTATCCTACAGTCATGCAGCATAAACATTAGGCTTGGACTGATAGTAATTCTCCTCTCGTCATTTGACTTTTTAAATTTTGCAACGCAACAGCGCAGCAACCCACACAACAGAGTCCATACAAAAGTGTCTGTCTGTTTGGGGCATTTGGTTGTTTTCCAACATTGTCGTTTAAATGTAAGGATTGTGAAGTATCCCAGCCTATGACAAGCTAATTTTCGAAGGAATACTCTATAAATGAAGATAGCAACCAAAACAAAGTGAAAAATGTATATGTTAAAATAATGAATAAAGCTTAGTAACAGTGAGATTTGAACCCATGTCACACTGCGCACGTCTTTAACAGCGAAGTGAACGCTTCAGCTTACTGAGCTACATCTCCGTTTGTTCAAATGTGACAAGACATAAACCAAGAAATTAATTTTTAACACCTCCATCTTTCTGTTTTCAGAAGACATAATAATATCAAATTAAGAACACACTAGGAAAAATGTGGAAAAGATGCTAGTTTTTAATAGAAAAAGGGTTTATCCATAGAAACAAAACAGTGATAAGTTACAGTTTAAGCCAACGTAAACACTGAGCAGACGATTTTTTTAGGATTTGTTCATTCGCCCTGGCCGGTGAAACATTATCATTGAACACAAATTTACTATAAATAGTTACAAGTCGCTAATGTTTGGAACCTATCAAGTTACGAAAAGTCATCATCTGGGGCCAAAATGTAAGCACAAATATTTCCAAAAAGAATGAACGGAATATGCTGATATTCAGAGCCTAAATTCAAAATGTGCTGAAAAAGAGGAAGAGCATTCTTTTCCCTCGAAAATCCTATTTATAAAAAAACACATTTTCGAAAATTTGTGAAATTTTACCAATTGGTCACTCATTTTTTACCCCTATCCATATTCTTGTCCAAACGTTCAATCTATTGCGAGTCGCGTTACGTATATTTCTGGAGTACAGAAGCACCAACACATCACTTACATTGACATTGCTGACAATGCGTGGACACTCCTGTGTATGGAACAGAACACTATGTTTAGGAAAAAACATATTTACAGTACCAAAAGCCGAACATTGATGGAACACTAGCTTATGAACCACTAAAAAATCTCATTGAACACAGTGCTAACCTTTGACTCTCTGTACAACATACCAAGTTGTTTTGCAAAAAATACATATAAATCCACAAGGTACATCATCTCTTGAAAAAAAAAAATGGAAAAAATATATGTTGCCACATTGAATTTCAATTTAAAATTCGAATTTTCAGTACTACCCTATCTATAGTCCTGCACTGAATGGCCTTGACACTATTTTTTCATGCTTCATGTTTTTGAGAGATTCTCACACATTCCGGCAGAAAATTGCAAACAAACTTCTTAAACCTTCCTAAAGAGGACAAATGTTTTTTTTAATTAATGGTTTCAAATCCCACTGATATTAAACCAATCAGCCAATCGGGCCTATTTAATCCTACTCACAACTTTGGGTGTTAAATGCTCCAAGTCACGTGTTCACCAATTTAGTGGTTCATAATCACCATTTGTTATCTGGATATAAAGGTCAAACTCAGTATTTAAGCCGAAATCCAGACCATATTATAAGAACAAAGTAGTGAAGTTTAGTTTATTGTTTTCAGTTACTTGATACTTTCAGAGAATCAACATCCGAAGCTTAGGACACAGTGCCTATAGCAGCATTAAAGCAGAACTTGTCCATCTCAGTAAAGAAACACTGCAGTAGTTCCCCGGGGCCCAGGAGAATACACCCACGTGCACTCTCATAAACACACATGCTTAATTAGATAGTTTCGTGAATGCTTTCCTCAGTCGCTAGTTACAATGTGTGTGAAGTGAAAGGGGATGAAAGGGTGGGCGAAATCAAACATATTTTAGTTTATTGTTTACGACTGCGTGGGCCTTTCAGAGGCACTGGGTGCAATTATACCAGTAAAACAGAACTTGTCCAACTCAATAAACAAAAACTGCTGTAGGTCCCCGAGTGCGACATTTTTGTAAATTATTTTCTCGGTCTATGCACGTGCCGGGGGTGGGTGCATGCGTGGTCGAGTGGTGGATATCAGGGTGGTTGGATGAAAGGGTGGGTGTAACCAAACAGTTAAGACTAGCCACCCCCCCCCCCCCCACACGCACACACACTCCTGGGAGGTATCAAGGATGACAGTCTGAGAAGCAGAACTTGTCCAACTCCGGAAACGAAAACTGCTGCAGGACCACGGGTGTGACATTTTTGTAAATTATGTTTTCTGTCTATGTAAATATCGTGCATGCGTGCGTGCGTGTAAACAAACAATTGATACAAGCCCCCCCCCCCCCTCCCCCTCACTCCTGGATGGTATCAAAGATGACAGTATCAGATTTATGGTACAAACACCCATATTGAAAATCTGTGTTCCTAATGACTCTAAAACACTTTGAGAAATGATCTTATTTGTGACGTGGTCTTTTTCACTCTAAATTATCACTTGCATCCCTTTTTGTGGTAGCCGCATTATATAAGAGACATCGGGGCGCAGTGGCGTTGCGGTAACCGGTTCTCGTCAGATCACCGAAAATAAGCAACGTCGAGCCTGGTTAGTCCTCGGATCGGTGACCGTCTGAGCGATCGATTCGGGCTCCCGCGTTGTGTCCTTGAGCAAGGCACTTAACTCCGATTGTCCGCATGGGGGCACGATGGCGCCGTGTACAAAGGCGGACTGCACGTCGATGGTGCGCATGCCTTCAGCTAACCTAACCCTGCCCGTGCTGCAGTGTGTAGTTACAATGTTGGGGAGCTGACAGTTACTGGTCGTTTCTCGGTGGTTCTCTATGGGTACTCCGGCTTCCTCCACCCGTAATACGGTCACAGTCATGATTAGCCATTGTGCATAAGTATGTGACCTTAAACACCAATAAATAAAAAACTAAATAAATGAATAAATGTATAAGAGAAATGTACATCCCTTAATTTCAACCAAACAATTAGGAAAATATACTTGATGGGGGTCGAAAACATATATCCTTTTCATTTATTACCCCACACACCCTTATCTACATACATGTTATTACTATTAGAAATATATCTCATATCCCAAAGCAACCCAGCCCATCTAGGCTCTCTGTAAGACAAAAATAAAACATTAAACTTGGGGGAAATAATCTTCTTGAATGCCTCATCTGGCTGATATAGAAAATACATTGCTATTTTCGGTTTCTTTGGTCGTAGGTGAGAAAATTAAAATCTGTTTCTGAACTCTTCGCTTCCAAGTCGGTGCAGAGGGTGTCCTGTAAAATAGAAGTACTGAAAACAAATGCTTAACATTGAAAGTTTAGTTTCTATCGGCTGTAAATATCATATTCCTAACTGATAGAACTCTTGGGGCATGAACTGAAGATTATTCAGTCTGCTCAGACCATATATGGATACATTCTATTGGAAGAGTTGTCTTCCTTTCCACATATTATTCCATTCAAATCCCTTATCCGAATTTAATAGTGTTGTGAAAAGTGAAAGTGTGTGCGAACGTGATTTATGCTCTGGGTATCACGTCCTTAAAAGTTGAATTCACAGTGGCAGGCATTGCTGCTTTCGAGTTGACTTATTTAGTCAGAACAAGCCATTTCAGCCGGATGAAAAGTGAAAACGAAGGTAATTGTGTCTGTAGAACTTATTTGTGCGGAAAAATAGTCCAAAAAAGATTAAATTTTTTTAACAACTTTCAAAATGGGTAACAAAGGAAAAACCCGAAGAAAAATGAGTTTGAGTTGACTAAACCAATATTATAAACAAGTAAATTATTTCCATTGTTCATGATTTTATTCGGGTTAAATCTGTACTTCCGAAATGATAAAGGTTTTTAAAAGTTAATGTGTGTAAAGTGGACACCGCATTTTCGTTGCCATAAACAACGAATACTTCGTGTGCACACTGGAGAGCCACACTGTTGCACATAAAGCAGCAACTTGGAATAGAAGTGCCCCCAGTATCGACCTTCAGTTGTTAAATACAAGACTTGGACTTTCCGACGAAGCCCGGTTTCTCGGTTTGATCTACACAAAATTAATATTGACCAACGCATAATTTCATTAAAGCCAGTAAACAAACAAATCTGCAAAAAATCCAACGCGGTTAAAATCCGGGGAGTTCGTAACTCAAACTATAGAAGGCGTTCAAGCGACAAGGGCACACAATATGGAATCAATGCTGCCAACCGCCTGTTTGAAGCAAACATTCTTTAACTACAGCTGTCCAAAACCATGACTTATTTGATATACCTATTGAACGACTTCACGAATTAGCAAATATCGAAATGATAGGAAGCAATTTAAAACCAATGTTGACAAACACTCTAAACTAGCTACGTAGCGTGGAATTGAATGCCCATCAAATGCTCAAAAACAAATCAAATCTAAATTTAAAACTGAAATGAAAAGATTTCCTTCTTTAAAATTTACTCACCTTAAAGGACAAATATAAAAAAATAATGATGAGCATCGATAAACAGTTGGAGACGTTAGGCCACGTTTTAGCTCAAAATGTCCTGTATATTTAAAGTTTAGAGTGATGATATGCATTTGTCTGTCGTTTATTTGGGGTGTCGCGACTCTTTCAACAGCCAGGGTTATATTGTGTCGGATGGAGGCAACCAGAGGTCCCGGAAAGAAACATTTTGCACAGCAGATATACACAGTCTTACCCGTCAAATTCTTAAACTGGCAAAAACAGAGTGAGCATTGGCTGACGTCAAGTGAACCATTAATGTGCTGAAGGCCCTTGCTCACTACACCGAGCTGCTCACGCTTGGGCAGTAGTAATGAAGGACCTTACCAAGTATAAAACACAAATAAAATTCAATGCTCGTGATGGTGATTGAACAGACTCATGTTAGTTGTATTCTTTCTGTTCGTCTCATGGTTTATTTATTAAGCGCAGTAGGGAATATTCACAATCTTTTAGTTTAAGGAAGACATTAAATTTATCCTACAGTCATGCAGTATAAACATAAGGCTTGGACTGATAGTAATTCTCCTCTCGTCATTTGACTTTTTAAATTTTGCAACGCAACAGCGCAGCAACCCACACAACAGAGTCCATACAAAAGTGTCTGTCTGTTTGGGGCATTTGGTTGTTTTCCAACATTGTCGTTTAAATGTAAGGATTGTGAAGTATCCCAGCCTATGACAAGCTAATTTTCGAAGGAATACTCTATAAATGAAGATAGCAACCAAAACAAAGTGAAAAATGTATATGTTAAAATAATGAATAAAGCTTAGTAACAGTGAGATTTGAACCCATGTCACACTGGGCACGTCTTTAACAGGGAAGTGAACGCTTTAGCTTACTGAGCTACATCCCCGTTTCTTCAAATGTGACAAGACATAAACCAAGAAATTAATTTTTAACACCTCCATCTTTCTGTTTTCAGAAGACATCATAATATCAAATTAAGAACACACTAGGAGAAATGTGGAAAAGATGCTAGTTTTTAATAGAAAAAGGGTTTATCCATAGAAACAAAACAGTGATAAGTTACAGTTTAAGCCAACGTAAACACTGAGCAGACGATTTTTTTAGGATTTGTTCATTCGCCCTGGCCGGTGAAACATTATCATTGAACACAAATTTACTATAAATAGTTACAAGTCGCTAATGTTTGGAACCTATCAAGTTACGAAAAGTCATCATCTGGGGCCAAAATGTAAGCACAAATATTTCCAAAAAGAATGAATGGAATATGCTGATATTCAGAGCCTAAATTCAAAATGTGCTGAAAAAGAGGAAGAGCATTCTTTTCCCTCGAAAATCCTATTTCTGAAAAAACACATTTTCGAAAATTTGTGAAATTTTACCAATTGGTCACTCATTTTTTACCCCTATCCATATTCTTGTCCAAACGTTCAATCTATTGCGAGTCGCGTTACGTATATTTCTGGAGTACAGAAGCACCAACACATCACTTACATTGACATTTCTGACAATGCGAGGACACTCCTGTGTATGGAACAGAACACTATGTTTAGGAAAAAACATATTTACAGTTCCAAAAGCCGAACATTGATGCAACACTAGGTTATGAAACACTAAAAAATCTCATTGAACACAGTGCTAACCTTTGACTCTCTGTACAACATACCAAGTTGTTTTGCAAAAATACCTATAAATCCACAAGGTACATCATCTCTTGAAAAAAAAAAATGGAAAAAATATATGTTGCCACATTGAATTTCAATTTAAAATTCGAATTTTCAGTACTACCCGATCTATGGTCCTGCACCGAATGGCCTTGACACTATTTTTTCATGCTTCATGTTTTTGAGAGATTCTCACACATTCCGGCAGAAAATTGCAAACAAACTTCTTAAACCTTCCTAAAGAGGACAAATGTTTTTTTTTAATTAATGGTTTCAAATCCCACTGATATTGAACCAATCAGCCAATCGGGCCTATTTAATCCTATTCACAACTTTGGGTGTTAAATGCTCCAAGTCACGTGTTCACCAATTTAGTGGTTCATAACCACTATTTGTTAACTGGAATTAAAGGTCAAACTCAGGATTTAAGCCGAAATCCAGACCATATTATAAGAACAAAGTAGTGAAGTTTAGTTTATTGTTTTCAGTTACTTGATACTTTCAGAGAATCAACACCCGAGGCTTAGGACACAGTGCCTATAGCAGCATTAAAGCAGAACTTGTCCATCTCAGTAAAGAAACACTGCAGTAGTTCCCCGGGGCCCAGGAGAATACACCCACGTGCACTCTCATAAACACACATGCTTAATTAGATAGTTTCGTGAATGCTTTCCTCAGTCGCTAGCGACAATGTGTGTGAAGTGAAAGGGAATGAAAGGGTGGGCGAAATCAAACATATTTTACTTTATTGTTTACGACTGCGTGGGCCTTTCAGAGGCACTGGGTCCAATTATACCAGTAAAACAGAACTTGTCCAACTCAATAAACAAAAACTGCTGTAGGTCCCCGGGTGCGACATTTTTGTAAATTATTTTTTCGGTCTATGCACGTGCGGGGGTGGGTGCATGCGTGGTCGAGTGGTGGATGCCAGGGTGGTTGGATGAAAGGGTGGGTGTAACCAAACAGTTAAGACTAGCCACCCCCCCCCCCCCCCCCCCCCCCCCCCCCACATACACACACACACGCACACACACTCCTGGGAGGTATCAAGGATGACAGTCTGAGAAGCAGAACTTGTCCAACTCCGTAAACAAAAACTGCTGCAGGACCCCGGGTGCGACATTTTTGTAAATTATGTTTTCTGTCTATGTAAATATCGTGCATGCGTGCGTGCGTGTAAACAAACAATTGATACAAGCCCCCCCCCCCCCCCCCCCCCTCACTCCTGGATGGTATCAAAGATGACAGCATCAGATTTATGGTACAAACACCCATATTGAAAATCTGCGTTCCTAATGACTCTAAAACACTTTGAGAAATGATCTTATTTGTGACGTGGTCTTTTTCACTCTAAATTATCAATTGCATCCATTTTTGTGGTAGCCGCATTATATAAGAGACATCGGGGCGCAGTGGCGTTGCGGTAACCGGTTCTCGTCAGATCACCGAAAATAAGCAACGTCGAGCCTGGTTAGTCCTCGGATCGGTGACCGTCTGAGCGATCGATTCGGGCTCCCGCGTTGTGTCCTTGAGCAAGGCACTTAACTCCGATTGTCCGCATGGGGTCACGATGGCGCCGTGTACAAAGGCGGACTGCACGTCGATGGTGCGCATGCCTTCAGCTAACCTAACCCTGCCTGTGCTGCAGTGTGTAGTTACAATGTTGGGGAGCTGACAGTTACTGGTCGTTTCTCGGTGGTTCTCTATGGGTACTCCGGCTTCCTCCACCCGTAATACGGTCACAGTCATGATTAGCCATTGTGCATAAGTATGTGACCTTAAACACCAATAAATAAAAAACTAAATAAATGAATAAATGTATAAGAGAAATGTACATCCCTTAATTTCAACCAAACAATTAGGAAAATATACTTGATGGGGGTCGAAAACATATATCCTTTTCATTTATTACCCCACACACCCTTATCTACATACATGTTATTACTATTAGAAATATATCTCATATCCCAAAGCAACCCAGCCCATCTAGGCTCTCTGTAAGACAAAAATAAAACATTAAACTTGGGGGAAATAATCTTCTTGAATGCCTCATCTGGCTGATATAGAAAATACATTGCTATTTTCGGTTTCTTTGGTCGTAGGTGAGAAAATTAAAATCTGTTTCTGAACTCTTCGCTTCCAAGTCGGTGCAGAGGGTGTCCTGTAAAATAGAAGTACTGAAAACAAATGCTTAACATTGAAAGTTTAGTTTCTATCAGCTGTAAATATCATATTCCTAACTGATAGAACTCTTGGGGCATGAACTGAAGATTATTCAGTCTGCTCAGACCATATATGGATACATTCTATTGGAAGAGTTGTCTTCCTTTCCACATATTATTCCATTCAAATCCCTTATCCGAATTTAATAGTGTTGTGAAAAGTGATAGTGTGTGCGAACGTGATTTATGCTCTGGGTATCACGTCCTTAAAAGTTGAATTCACAGTGGCAGGCATTGCTGCTTTCGAGTTGACTTATTTAGTCAGAACAAGCCATTTCAGCCGGATGAAAAGTGAAAACGAAGGTAATTGTGTCTGTAGAACTTATTTGTGCGGAAAAATAGTCCAAAAAAGATTAAATTTTTTTAACAACTTTCAAAATGGGTAACAAAGGAAAAACCCGAAGAAAAAAGTGTTTGAGTTGACTAAACCAATATTATAAACAAGTAAATTATTTCCATTGTTCATGATTTTATTCGGGTTAAATCTGTACTTCCGAATTGATAAAGGTTTTTAAAAGTTAATGTGTGTAAAGTGGGCACCGCATTTTCGTTGCCATAAACAACGAATACTTCGTGTGCACACTGGAGAGCCACACTGTTGCACATAAAGCAGCAACTTGGAATAGAAGTGCCCCCAGTATCGACCTTCAGTTGTTAAATACAAGACTTGGACTTTCCGACGAAGCCCGGTTTCTCGGTGTGATCTACCATGTACACAAAATTAATATTGACCAACGCATAATTTCATTAAAGCCAGTAAACAAACAAATCTGCAAAAAATCCAACGCGCTTAAAATCCGGGGAGTTCGTAACTCAAACTATAGAAGGCGTTCAAGCGACAAGGGCACACAATATGGAATCAATGCTGCCAACCGCCTGTTTGAAGCAAACATTCTTTAACTACAGCTGTCCAAAACCATGACTTATTTGATATACCTATTGAACGACTTCACGAATTAGCAAATATCCAAATGATAGGAAGCAATTTAAAACCAATGTTGACAAACACTCTAAACTGGCTACGTAGCGTGGAATTGAATGCCCATCAAATGCTCCAAAACAAATCAAATCTAAATTTAAAACTGAAATGAAAAGATTTCCTTCTTTAAAATTTACTCACCTTAAAGGACAAATATAAAAAAATAATGATGAGCATCGATAAACAGTTGGAGACGTTAGGCCACGTTTTAGCTCAAAATGCCCTGTATATTTAAAGTTTAGAGTGATGATATGCATTTGTCTGTCGTTTATTTGGGGTGTCGCGACTCTTTCAACAGCCAGGGTTATATTGTGTCGGATGGAGGCAACCAGAGGTCCCGGAAAGAAACATTTTGCACAGCAGATATACACAGTCTTACCCGTCAAATTCTTAAACTGGCAAAAACAGAGTGAGCATTGGCTGACGTCAAGTGAACCATTAATGTGCTGAAGGCCCTTGCTCACTACACCAAGCTGCTCACGCTTGGGCAGTTGTAATTAAGGACCTTACCAAGTATAAAACACAAATAAAATTCAATGCTCGTGATGGTGATTGAACAGACTCATGTTAGTTGTATTCTTTCTGTTCGTCACATGATTTATTTATTAAGCGCAGTAGGGAATATTCACAATCTTTTAGTTTAAGGAAGATATTAAATTTATCCTACAGTCATGCAGTATAAACATAAGGTTGGACTGATAGTAATTCTCCTCTCGTCATTTGACTTTTTAAATTTTGCAACGCAACAGCGCAGCAACCCACACAACAGAGTCCATACAAAAGTGTCTGTCTGTTTGGGGCATTTGGTTGTTTTCCAACATTGTCGTTTAAATGTAAGGATTGTGAAGTATCCCAGCCTATGACAAGCTAATTTTCGAAGGAATACTCTATAAATGAAGATAGCAACCAAAACAAAGTGAAAAATGTATATGTTAAAATAATGAATAAAGCTTAATAACAGTGAGATTTGAACCCATGTCACACTGCGCACGTCTTTAACAGCGAAGTGAACGCTTTAGCTTAGTGAGCTACATCCCCGTTTGTTCAAATGTGACAAGACATAAACCAAGAAATTAATTTTTAACACCTCCATCTTTCTGTTTTCAGAAGACATAATAATATCAAATTAAGAACACACTAGGAGAAATGTGGAAAAGATGCTAGTTTTTAATAGAAAAAGGGTTTATCCATAGAAACAAAACAGTGATAAGTTACAGTTTAAGCCAACGTAAACACTGAGCAGACGATTTTTTTAGGATTTGTTCATTCGCCCTGGCCGGTGAAACATTATCATTGAACACAAATTTACTATAAATAGTTACAAGTCGCTAATGTTTGGAACCTATCAAGTTACGAAAAGTCATCATCTGGGGCCAAAATGTAAGCACAAATATTTCCAAAAAGAATGAATGGAATATGCTGATATTCAGAGCCTAAATTCAAAATGTGCTGAAAAAGAGGAAGAGCATTCTTTTCCCTCGAAAATCCTATTTATAAAAAAAACACATTTTCGAAAATTTGTGAAATTTTACCAATTGGTCACTCATTTTTTACCCCTATCCATATTCTTGTCCAAACGTTCAATCTATTGCGAGTCGCGTTACGTATATTTCTGGAGTACAGAAGCACCAACACATCACTTACATTGACATTTCTGACAATGCGAGGACACTCCTGTGTATGGAACAGAACACTATGTTTAGGAAAAAAACATATTTACAGTACCAAAAGCCGAACATTGATGCAACACTAGGTTAGAATAGAATAGAATAGAATAGATTTATTGCAATGTTACACCCACATGGGCAGTATGCACAAATACAGTAGACAATGTTAGGCCTACATTTATCATTTAAAACTGACAACAGATATTTCTTACGAATTTTTACGAAAGAGAAAAAACTCACGCACGGCACAGCAGATCACATTGCAAAGGGCAGGATCTGCATTTCCCATGATGTAGAGAAACTTATTATTGTTATTCATACCAAGGAATGTTCGCTCCCCATGTTGTATGAAACCCCACAACTTCTGTAGTGCGATATTATACTTAGGGCATTCCTTCACAAAGTGGCGTTCGTCTTCAATCACTTTGTGGTCACAGAATGAACAAGTTCGGTCTTCTAGAGCTACTGGTGGCTGTGCGTGCCTACCCTTTTCTATGGCTAAGGAATGATTACTTATCCGTAGCCGAGTAAATAGATGCCTACTCATTACAGATTTAGTGTGTATTAGATACGGCTCGAGTGTGTATTCATTCTTAAATAACCTATAAGTACGAAGTTTACTTCTGCCACAAGATCGATTATCGTTGTGCATAGACTCGTACAACTGAGAAATATGTTCGTCCCTTAATCTGTCTCGTATTTCGAATACGTCACGCGAATTCAGATTTTCTGTTTCTACTTGGAACTGATCCCCCAACACAGCTAATCGTTTCTGTAAAGAATCAGTACCTGCATACTTGATTGATTCAGTAAAAGCATTATTGAGTACGGTGTTAACCGAACCAGTCTGTAGTTTCATGACATATTTCAGCATTGAAGTCGTAGCGGAAATATATAATGGGAAGAGATCAAGTTCAGCCCGAACCGCATGATTTGAGACCTTCCTATTCACCCCGAGGACAGATTTACAAAATTGTAGATGTACATTTTCGCAAGCGGAATTATCCATTGTGGTTAGATCGGGAGACCATATCTCACATCCATAGAGTAATATTGGCTTAATTAACATGTTGAATAAATTAATGTAAACGCTCACTGGCGGTGTGTATGTTTTAGAGAATGCACGTTGTAGCTTATAAAGCACCTTTTGCGCTCTAACCTTGAGATGATTTTGTGCATTGATGAGTCGACCGTTCCTATGAAATAATAGGCCAAGATAGCAGTAATCATCACACACTTCTAAAGGTTCATTTTGATAATGGAAGGAGTCGATATTTTGTGTTTTCCGTTTCAAAGATTTTACGACCTTCGTCTTTGCTGTATTAATGCGTAGATTGTTCTGATACGAAAACGTCCCGAGGTTGTTCAAACACTTCTGAAGACCAGTTGCACTTTCGTACAATAAAACCAAGTCGTCAGCAAAGAGGAGGTGACTTATTGAAGCATTATTAAGAGTTATTGGCTGACACGATTCATCGAGGTATGTTGAAATGTCGTCAATACATACCTTGAAAAGTGTCGGAGAGATCACGCAGCCTTGCCTCACGCCGCTATTCGATACACAAGGTGGTCCAAGGCCTTTCGGCGTCTTAACATAATATTTACTCGTTTCGTACATAGATGCAAGTATGCTCATCATATTTCCATCTATTCCAACACTTGCTAATTTTTTTAACAAAATGTGTCTGTCAACAGAGTCAAATGCTTTTTTAAAATCGACGAAGGCTACAAACAGCTGTTTATTTTTCTTTTTGTACTTATCAATTGCGGTCTTAAGAACAAACATACTGTCAACGGTACTATGTTTTT
This sequence comes from Pictodentalium vernedei, assembly GCA_031216915.1. Taxonomy (NCBI): domain Eukaryota; kingdom Metazoa; phylum Mollusca; class Scaphopoda; order Dentaliida; family Dentaliidae; genus Pictodentalium; species Pictodentalium vernedei. Next base: position 427,527,084 of record CM062292.1, read on the forward strand.
CCCTAAAACCGAATTGATTGTGACTGATAATGTCATTTTGATCAAGATACAAATTGATTCTAAAATTTATAACTTTATTGAACAGCTTCCCAATTGAATTACTGACAGCAATTGCCCGATAATTGTTCGGATCCTTTTTATCCCCTTTCTTATGTAGTGTTGTCAATATTGACTCACTCCATTTGGTAGGATAATGTTGTGATAGAAACACTTGATTAAACAATTTTGTTACGTCATCGATCACAGCAGGAATAACAATTTTCAAAAACTCATTAGAAATATTATCTGCCCCGGTGGATTTATTGTTTTTCAAAGTACGCAGAGAATTTAGTATCTCTTGGGACGTCATAGCATCGTTGTTTAACGGATATGTAGCTGTTACTCTATTTTGTGATAACGACGGGAGATGTTGCTTGTTGATTTGTTTTTGGAAAAGCTGATCAAAAAAATCTATTGCATCATCGGGGTTTAAATCGTACGATGAGGGTTTTTTTGGCTGCAGGGCTTTAATCGCCTCCCAATAGTCTTTTGGGTTAGATGTCTGCAGTTTCTCTAGCCTCATTGAAAGATTTTTATAAAACAATTTGCTTTTCTGTTTTGTAATTTTCTTATACGTTTTCTTTGCTCTGAAAAATTTCTGCCTAATTTGTGTATCATATGGATATTTTTTCATTTTATCGATAGCGTCCACCATACTATTCTTAAGATCTTTACACTCTCTATCAAACCATTTATTTTTCTTCCGATTGTTAAATTTTTTCAACCTGACAAATTTGGTGGCTCTTGTATTAACTGATTGGAGAATTCCCATAAACTCCCCCGCCGCCCGCTCAGTATCATTTTGGGTCGCATCAAATGACCGTAATCTAAACAGAAGCATTTTCTGTTTAAATTCCCGACCATTTAACATTTCCTGTGTTTTGTTTGAACTTTCCTCAGTCCAAAGACATCTGCCTTTCTGTGTTATATATGTATGTTTGTATGGAGCTTGAGACACGGAATTTATGCTTTAAGTGCAGTGCCAATTGGCAGTGGTCAGAGTGATGAATCGGGTCTCTGACACAGAAGTAATCAATGTTTGATAAATGATTGACAGATACGAGCACGTAGTCAACAACACTAGCGCCATTATACTGATAGCTCGTAAATGATCCCAGGCTGTCACCTGGTACTCGACCGTTTATAATCCTCATTCTTGTATTTTGGCAAAGTGTTAATAATCTCCTTCCGAAGGTATTAACAGCTTTATCCATATTACGACGCTGGTAAGATTCATCTATTGTATATGTATCGGGGAGTGGGACATAATTATCACTGTCATTTGCAACATGATCTACTATTCTTCCCGTGCGTGAATTAAAATCGCCACCCATCACAACAAAATCATTTTCATCGAACTGCTGCATTGAAGACGCTAGATCTGAAAAAAACACAAAGCTCAGAACCCAATTTTCTCCATATTGATGAGTTAATCGGTGGTATATATACAGAACCGAATATGATGTCATTGTTGGAATTTACAATATTCCCATCAAATGTGACCCATAATGCGAACTCATGATCACAAAATGAGTGTTTCAAGAAGAGATCAAATTTATCCCGGAAGTAAAAAGCCACCCCTCCCTTTTTGTCAGATGTTTTCCGTGGACTGTCAATGCACGTGAACCCAGGAATAGAAATTTCTGCCACAGTTGAATGCCAAGTCTCCATTACCGTGATGAAATCATACCGTGTCAACATGGTAACAACATCTGGTTCGTGAATTTTGTTTACCAACCCCTGGGCATTCCATAGAGTGTAACTTAAGTTTTTTGAATCCCAAATTTTGTTCATGTTATGCGAATAAAACAAACCGATGGCCACTGACATCATGATTTACTAATTATTGTTATTTCTCAATTATACATTGAAATCTTTTGCTGAATCAACACAGCGTTCCATCTTATATCAGAAACGTGCTGAAAGCTCAATTTGATGTGAGATCAAGGTGTATGAGGGTGAAAATGTTTACTCTATGGCACCCCCCTCCACTATGGCTCGTCGAGCTTGATCGAACTGATGGCAAGCCCAATTCAGTGCTGTTAAAAGATTCGTATTCCCTTTAATCGGTAGAAATTAATTTATTTGATTAATCCGTTATACTGTTAACATTAAGTCCATTACTTCGTTAGCTCGAGACATTGCAGGTACAAGTGATGCAATACAACAGATCATTTTCATCACTCATAAAAACCTATTTGAAATAATTAAGGCATGAGCTTAAAATTATCTCTAACATTTGAAATCTACGCAACAAACTTAGAAATGTGAGCTTGAAACTATCTCAAACAATTAAAACAATCAACGCAACCAAAACACAGCATTCGAACTTCCACCAGAGCGAGTAAATCAAACTCGCGGTGATTTGAGCTTAATGGTGTGTTGAAGCTGAGTATAGGACGAAACATATTTAATAAGAGTGTAAAAAATGTATAATGCTTTCCAATTGTTGCTGAATATAGCCAACCGCCTCAACGGATCGGGCATTTTGTTGCTGCTGCGAATAGTTCGGATTATGTGAGCTTTGATAAATTCTATCAGAGTTAGAATAAGGTCCTTTACTATCAAAATATCTATTCGGAAATATTTCTTTATTTGCTGGACTTGAAATTGATTCATGCACTGGTAATCTGTGTTCGGCTTCATTGTAACTATCTCTGTGGCGAAATTGAGTTGTGTGGTGGCCTGTTTGTCTGTATGAACGACTGTTTTCATTGCCTCCTGGGTATTTTAGGGACTTTGCTAATACCTTTGTTCAGATGTAATTAGGGTGGTAGAAATCACGGAACAGATTATGACGCAATGACCCATACGGCGTTAAGAAGCTATTGGTGTTATCTATAAATGTTCCGCCAATTAACGTACAATGCGACCGTAGAAGGGCATTTGTCTTGTCAATAACATCTGAATTTCCTTTGAATGTTCAGTCGGAAGAATTGATGAAACAAATATTACAGCACGTGGCAGTTTATCTCTGAGCATTCTGAATAAAGCATTAACTGTCGAGTCACTGGTGTACCTTTTATTTTTGCATGAATTTATCCCAATGTGGATTGTCACCTTATTAATTTCTGGTCGAACGGGCTCGGAAGCCATCCAATTTGTTAACCCATCAAATGTTTGTCCTGGTTGTACAATTTTATACACCTGTTCCCCTCTTAAAGCAAGTTTCTTTGTGTCGATGCCTCGAATGACCGACTCACCCATCAGTAGGTGTGTTGTCCCTTCGGGTAAATTACCACCAACCTCAAAAAGTCGACCGCGAGCCGAACCTCTCAGCTTATGTTTAATCTGCCTCGAGTTGTCAGGGGGAGTGTCCCGTTTTTCCCGTTGATAACAATCGACACTTCCGCATTCACTGTTCAACGTGGACAGTTCGTTAAAGTTGTTGGAAGTGGTAACATTGGGTGTGTCGTAAACTGGGGTGAAATGAATTCTGTCACTAGTCATTGCCTTGCCTGGCGCTGAATGCACTATACTACCGGGTATTACTTTGTCAGGGCTATTGTCTGTTGCCGGTTTTGAACTGTTCAAAAGTAGGTCCTCGTGTGTGCGTTGTATTCCGAACTCAGATGTCATACTGTGCTCCACAGTTTGGAAATAGCCCTCCTCTGTGTTTGTCTGCTGTGTCTGTGAATTTGTAAATGCACATTTCTTAAACTTAACATGATTAATTTCTAGGTTATGAACCACTAAAAAATCTCATTGAACACAGTGCTAACCTTTGACTCTCTGTACAACATACCAAGTTGTTTTGCAAAAAATACATATAAGTCCACAAGGTACATCATCTCTTGAAAAAAAAAAATGGAAAAAATATATGTTGCCACATTGAATTTCAATTTAAAATTCGAATTTTCAGTACAACCCTATCTATGGTCCTGCACTGAATGGCCTTGACACTATTTTTTCATGCTTCATGTTTTTGAGAGATTCTCACACATTCCGACAGAAAATTGCAAACAAACTTCTTAAACCTTCCTAAAGAGGACAAATGTTTTTTTTTAATTAATGGTTTCAAATCCCACTGATATTGAACCAATCAGCCAATCGGGCCTATTTAATCCTACTCACAACTTCGGGTGTTAAATGCTCCAAGTCACGTGTTCACCAATTTAGTGGTTCATAACCACTATTTGTTAACTGGATATAAAGGTCAAACTCAGTATTTAAGCCGAAATCCAGACCATATTATAAGAACAAAGTAGTGAAGTTTAGTTTATTGTTTTCAGTTACTTGATACTTTCAGAGAATCAACATCCGAAGCTTAGGACACAGTGCCTATAGCAGCATTAAAGCAGAACTTGTCCATCTCAGTAAAGAAACACTGCAGTAGTTCCCCGGGGCCCAGGAGAATACACCCACGTGCACTCTCATAAACACACATGCTTAATTAGATAGTTTCGTGAATGCTTTCCTCAGTCGCTAGTGACAATGTGTGTGAAGTGAAAGGGGATGAAAGGGTGGGCGAAATCAAACATATTTTAGTTTATTGTTTACGACTGCGTGGGCCTTTCAGAGGCACTGGGTGCAATTATACCAGTAAAACAGAACTTGTCCAACTCAATAAACAAAAACTGCTGTAGGTCCCCGAGTGCGACATTTTTGTAAATTATTTTCTCGGTCTATGCACGTGCCGGGGGTGGGTGCATGCGTGGTCGAGTGGTGGATATCAGGGTGGTTGGATGAAAGGGTGGGTGTAACCAAACAGTTAAGACTAGCCACCCCCCCCCCCCCCCCCCACACACGCACACACACTCCTGGGAGGTATCAAGGATGACAGTCTGAGAAGCAGAACTTGTCCAACTCCGGAAACGAAAACTGCTGCAGGACCACGGGTGTGACATTTTTGTAAATAATGTTTTCTGTCTATGGAAATGTCGTGCATGCGTGCGTGCGTGTGAACAAACAATTGATACAAGCCCCCCCCCCCCCCCCCCTCACTCCTGGATGGTATCAAAGATGACAGTATCAGATTTATGGTACAAACACCCATATTGAAAATCTGCGTTCCTAATGACTCTAAAACACTTTGAGAAATGATCTTATTTGTGACGTGGTCTTTTTCACTCTAAATTATCACTTGCATCCATTTTTGTGGTAGCCGCATTATATAAGAGACATCGGGGCGCAGTGTCGTTGCGGTAACCGGTTCTCGTCAGATCACCGAAAATAAGCAACGTCGAGCCTGGTTAGTCCTCGGATCGGTGACCGTCTGAGCGATCGATTCGGGCTCCCGCGTTGTGTCCTTGAGCAAGGCACTTAACTCCGATTGTCCGCATGGGGGCACGATGGCGCCGTGTACAAAGGCGGACTGCACGTCGATGGTGCGCAAGCTTCAGCTAACCTAACCTTGCCTGTGCTGCAGTGTGTAGTTACAATGTTGGGGAGCTGACAGTTACTGGTCGTTTCTCGGTGGTTCTCTATGGGTACTCCGGCTTCCTCCACCCGTAATACGGTCACAGTCATGATTAGCCATTGTGCATAAGTATGTGACCTTAAACACCAATAAATAAAAAACTAAATAAATGAATAAATGTATAAGAGAAATGTACATCCCTTAATTTCAACCAAACAATTAGGAAAATATACTTGATGGGGGTCGAAAACATATATCCTTTTCATTTATTACCCCACACACCCTTATCTACATACATGTTATTACTATTAGAAATATATCTCATATCCCAAAGCAACCCAGCCCATCTAGGCCCTCTGTAAGAAAAAAATGAAACATTAAACTTGGGGGAAATAATCTTCTTGAATGTCTCATCTGGCTGATATAGAAAATACATTGCTATTTTCGGCTTCTTTGGTCGTAGGTGAGAAAATTAAAACCTGTTTCTGAACACTTCGCTTCCAAGTCGGTGCAGAGGGTGTCCTGTAAAATAGAAGTACTGAAAACAAATGCTTAGCATTGAAAGTTTAGTTTCTATCAGCTGTAACTAGCATATTCCTAATTGATAGAACTCTTGGGGCATGAACTGAAGATTATTCAGTCTGCTCAGACCATATATGGATGCATTCTATTGGAAGAGTTGTCTTTCTTTCCACACATTATTCCATTCAAATCCCTTATCCGAATTTAATAATGTTGTGAAAAGTGATAGTGTGTGCGAACGTGATTTATGCTCCGGGTATCACGTCCTTAAAAGTTGAATTCACAGTGGCAGGCATTGCTGCTTTCGAGTTGACTTATTTAGTCAGAACAAGCCATTTCAGCCGGATGAAAAGTGAAAACGAAGGTAATTGTGTGTGTAGAACTTATTTGTGCTGAAAAATAGTCCAAAAAAGATTAAAATTTTTTAACAACTTTCAAAATGGGTAACAAAGGAAAAACCCGAAGAAAAAAGTGTTTGAGTTGACTAAACCAATATTATAAACAAGTAAATTATTTCCATTGTTCATGATTTTATTCGGGTTAAATCTGTACTTCCGAATTGATAAAGGTTTTTAAAAGTTAATGTGTTTAAAGTGGACACCGCATTTTCGTTGCCATAAACAACGAATACTTCGTGTGCACACTGGAGAGCCACACTGTTGCACATAAAGCAGCAACTTGGAATAGAAGTGCCCCCAGTATCGACCTTCAGTTGTTAAATACAAGACTTGGACTTTCCGACGAAGCCCGGTTTCTCGGTGTGATCTACCATGTACACAAAATTAATATTGACCAACGCATAATTTTATTAAAGCCAGTAAACAAACAAATCTGCAAAAAATCCAACGCGGTTAAAATCCGGGGAGTTCGTAACTCAAACTATAGAAGGCGTTCAAGCGACAAGGGCACACAATATGGAATCAATGCTGCCAACCGCCTGTTTGAAGCAAACATTCTTTAACTACAGCTGTCCAAAACCATGACTTATTTGATATACCTATTGAACGACTTCACGAATTAGCAAATATCGAAATGATAGGAAGCAATTTAGAACCAATGTTGACAAACACTCTAAACTGGCTACGTAGCGTGGAATTGAATGCCCATCAAATGCTCCAAAACAAATCAAATCTAAATTTAAAACTGAAATGAAAAGATTTCCTTCTTTAAAATTTACTCACCTTAAAGGACAAATATAAAAAAATAATGATGAGCATCGATAAACAGTTGGAGACGTTAGGCCACGTTTTAGCTCAAAATGCCCTGTATATTTAAAGTTTAGAGTGATGATATGCATTTGTCTGTCGTTTATTTGGGGTGTCGCGACTCTTTCAACAGCCAGGGTTATATTGTGTCGGATGGAGGCAACCAGAGGTCCCGGAAAGAAACATTTTGCACAGCAGATATACACAGTCTTACCCGTCAAATTCTTAAACTGGCAAAAACAGAGTGAGCATTGGCTGACGTCAAGTGAACCATTAATGTGCTGAAGGCCCTTGCTCACTACACCAAGCTGCTCACGCTCGGGCAGTTGTAATTAAGGACCTTACCAAGTATAAAACACAAATAAAATTCAATGCTCGTGATGGTGATTGAACAGACTCATGTTAGTTGTATTCTTTCTGTTCGTCACATGGTTTATTTATTAAGCGCAGTAGGGAATATTCACAATCTTTTAGTTTAAGGAAGATATTAAATTTATCCTACAGTCATGCAGTATAAACATAAGGTTGGACTGATAGTAATTCTCCTCTCGTCATTTGACTTTTTAAATTTTGCAACGCAACAGCGCAGCAACCCACACAACAGAGTCCATACAAAAGTGTCTGTCTGTTTGGGGCGTTTGGTTGTTTTCCAACATTGTCGTTTAAATGTAAGGATTGTGAAGTATCCCAGCCTATGACAAGCTAATTTTCGAAGGAATACTCTATAAATGAAGATAGCAACCAAAACAAAGTGAAAAATGTATATGTTAAAATAATGAATAAAGCTTAATAACAGTGAGATTTGAACCCATGTCACACTGCGCACGTCTTTAACAGCGAAGTGAACGCTTTAGCTTAGTGAGCTACATCCCCGTTTGTTCAAATGTGACAAGACATAAACCAAGAAATTAATTTTTAACACCTCCATCTTTCTGTTTTCAGAAGACATAATAATATCAAATTAAGAACACACTAGGAGAAATGTGGAAAAGATGCTAGTTTTTAATAGAAAAAGGGTTTATCCATAGAAACAAAACAGTGATAAGTTACAGTTTAAGCCAACGTAAACACTGAGCAGACGATTTTTTTAGGATTTGTTCATTCGCCCTGGCCGGTGAAACATTATCATTGAACACAAATTTACTATAAATAGTTACAAGTCGCTAATGTTTGGAACCTATCAAGTTACGAAAAGTCATCATCTGGGGCCAAAATGTAAGCACAAATATTTCCAAAAAGAATGAATGGAATATGCTGATATTCAGAGCCTAAATTCAAAATGTGCTGAAAAAGAGGAAGAGCATTCTTTTCCCTCGAAAATCCTATTTATAAAAAAAACACATTTTCGAAAATTTGTGAAATTTTACCAATTGGTCACTCATTTTTTACCCCTATCCATGTTCTTGTCCAAACGTTCAATCTATTGCGAGTCGCGTTACGTATATTTCTGGAGTACAGAAGCACCAACACATCACTTACATTGACATTTCTGACAATCCGAGGACACTCCTGTATATGGAACAGAACACTATGTTTGGGTGTTAAATGCTCCAAGTCACGTGGTCACCAATTTAGTGGTTCATAACCGCTATTTGTTAACTAGATATAAAGGTCAAACTCAGTATTTAAGCCGAAATCCAGACCATATTATAAGAACAAAGTAGTGAAGTTTAGTTTATTGTTTTCAGTTACTTGATACTTTCAGAGAATCAACATCCGAAGCTTAGGACACAGTGCCTATAGCAGCATTAAAGCAGAACTTGTCCATCTCAGTAAAGAAACACTGCAGTAGTTCCCCGGGGCCCAGGAGAATACGCCCACGTGCACTCTCATAAACACACATGCTTAATTAGATAGTTTCGTGAATGCTTTCCTCAGTCGCTAGCGGCAATGTGTGTGAAGTGAAAGGGGATGAAAGGGTGGGCAAAATCAAAGATATTTTAGTTTATTGTTTACGACTGCGTGGGCCTTTCAGAGGCACTGGGTCCAATTATACCAGTAAAACAGAACTTGTCCAACTCAATAAACAAAAACTGCTGTAGGTCCCCGAGTGCGACATTTTTGTAAATTATTTTCTCGGTCTATGCACGTGTCGGGGGTGGGTGCATGCGTGGTCGAGTGGTGGATGCCAGGGTGGTTGGATGAAAGGGTGGGTGTAACCAAACAGTTAAGACTAGCTACCCCCTCCCCCCCACACGCACACACACTCCTGGGAGGTATCAAGGATGACAGTCTGAGATGCAGAACTTGTCCAACTCCGTAAACGAAAACTGCTGCAGGACCCCGGGTGTGACATTTTTGTAAATTATTTTCTCGGTCTATGCACATGCCGGGGGTGGGTGCATGCGTGGTCGAGTGGTGGATGCCAGGGTGGTTGGATGAAAGGGTGGGTGTAACCAAACAGTTAAGACTAGCCACCCCCCCCCCCCCCCCCCCCCCCACACGCACACACACTCCTGGGAGGTATCAAGGATGACAGTCTGAGAAGCAGAACTTGTCCAACTCCGGAAACGAAAACTGCTGCAGGACCCCGGGTGTGACATTTTTGTAAATTATGTTTTCTGACCATGTAAATGTCGTGCATGTGTGCGTGCGTGTAAACAAACAATTGATACAAGCCCCCCCCCCCCCCCCCCCCCACACACACACACACTCCTGTATGGTATCAAAGATGACATTATCAGATTTATGGTACAAACACCCATATTGGAAATCTGCGTTCCTAATGACTCTAAAACACTTTGAGAAATGATCTTATTTGTGACGTGGTCTTTTCCACTCTAAATTATCACTTGCATCCATTTTTGTGGTAGCCGCATTATATAAGAGACATCGGGGCGCAGTGGCGTTGCGGTAACCGGTTCTCGTCAGATCACCGAAAATAAGCAACCTCGAGCCCTGTTAGTCCTCGGATCGGTGACCGTCTGAGCGATCGATTCGGGCTCCCGCGTTGTGTCCTTGAGCAAGGCACTTAACTCCGATTGTCCGCATGGGGGCACGATGGCGCCGTGTACAAAGGCGGACTGCACGTCGATGGTGCGCATGCCTTCAGCTAACCTAACCCTGCCTGTGCTGCAGTGTGTAGTTACAATGTTGGGGAGCTGACAGTTACTGGTCGTTTCTCGGTGGTTCTCTATGGGTACTCCGGCTTCCTCCACCCGTAATACGGTCGCAGTCATGATTAGCCATTGTGCATAAGTATGTGACCTTAAACACCAATAAATAAAAAACTAAATAAATGAATAAATGTATAAGAGAAATGTACATCCCTTAATTTCAACCAAACAATTAGGAAAATATACTTGATGGGGGTCGAAAACATATATCCTTTTCATTTATTACCCCACACACCCTTATCTACATACATGTTATTACTATTAGAAATATATCTCATATCCCAAAGCAACCCAACCCATCTAGGCCCTCTGTAAGAAAAAAATAAAACATTAAACTTGGGGGAAATAATCTTCTTGAATGTCTCATCTGGCTGATATTGAAAATACATTGCTATTTTCGGCTTCTTTGGTCGTTGGTGAGAAAATTAAAATCTGTTTCTGAACACTTCGCTTCCAAGTCGGTGCAGAGGGTGTCCTGTAAAATAGAAGTACTGAAAACAAATGCTTAACATTGAAAGTTTAGTTTCTATCAGCTGTAACTATCATATTCCTAATTGATAGAACTCTTGGGGCATGAACTGAAGATTATTCAGTCTGCTCAGACCATATATGGATGCATTCTATTGGAAGAGTTGTCTTTCTTTCCACACATTATTCCATTCAAATCCCTTATCCGAATTTAATAATGTTGTGAAAAGTGATAGTGTGTGCGAACGTGATTTATGCTCCGGGTATCACGTCCTTAAAAGTTGAATTCATAGTGGCAGGCATTGCTGCTTTCGAGTTGACTTATTTAGTCAGAACAAGCCATTTCAGCCGGATGAAAAGTGAAAACGAAGGTAATTGTGTGTGTAGACCTTATTTGTGCTGAAAAATAGTCCAAAAAAGATTAAAATTTTTTAACAACTTTCAAAATGGGTAACAAAGGAAAAACCCGAAGAAAAAAGTGTTTGAGTTGACTAAACCAATATTATAAACAAGTAAATTATTTCCATTGCTCATGATTTTATTCGGGTTAAATCTGTACTTCCGAATTGATAAAGGTTTTTAAAAGTTAATGTGTTTAAAGTGGACACCGCATTTTCGTTGCCATAAACAACGAATACTTCGTGTGCACACTGGAGAGCCACACTGTTGCACATAAAGCAGCAACTTGGAATAGAAGTGCCCCCAGTATCGACCTTCAGTTGTTAAATACAAGACTTGGACTTTCCGACGAAGCCCGGTTTATCGGTATGATCTACCATGTACACAAAATTAATATTGACCAACGCATAATTTCATTAAAGCCAGTAAACAAACAAATCTGCAAAAAATCCAACGCGGTTAAAATCCGGGGAGTTCGTAACTCAAACTATAGAAGGCGTTCAAGCGACAAGGGCACACAATATGGAATCAATGCTGCCAACCGCCTGTTTGAAGCAAACATTCTTTAACTACAGCTGTCCAAAACCATGACTTATTTGATATACCTATTGAACGACTTCACGAATTAGCAAATATCGAAATGATAGGAAGCAATTTAAAACCAATGTTGACAAACACTCTAAACTGGCTACGTAGCGTGGAATTGAATGCCCATCAAATGCTCAAAAACAGATCAAATCTAAATTTAAAACTGAAATGAAAAGATTTCCTTCTTTAAAATTTACTCACCTTAAAGGACAAATATAAAAAAATAATGATGAGCATCGATAAACAGTTGGAGACGTTAGGCCACGTTTTAGCTCAAAATGCCCTGTATATTTAAAGTTTAGAGTGATGATATGCATTTGTCTGTCGTTTATTTGGGGTGTCGCGACTCTTTCAACAGCCAGGGTTATATTGTGTCGGATGGAAGCAACCAGAGGTCCCGGAAAGAAACATTTTGCACAGCAGATATACACAGTCTTACCCGTCAAATTCTTAAACTGGCAAAAACAGGGTGAGCATTGGCTGACGTCAAGTGAACCATTAATGTGCTGAAGGCCCTTGCTCACTACACCAAGCTGCTCACGCTTGGGCAGTTGTAATTAAGGACCTTACCAAGTATAAAACACAAATAAAATTCAATGCTCGTGATGGTGATTGAACAGACTCATCTTAGTTGTATTCTTTCTGTTCGTCGCATGGTTTATTTATTAAGCGCAGTAGGGAATATTCACAATCTTTTAGTTTAAGAAAGATATTAAATTTATCCTACAGTCATGCAGCATAAACATTAGGCTTGGACTGATAGTAATTCTCCTCTCGTCATTTGACTTTTTAAATTTTGCAACGCAACAGCGCAGCAACCCACACAACAGAGTCCATACAAAAGTGTCTGTCTGTTTGGGGCATTTGGTTGTTTTCCAACATTGTCGTTTAAATGTAAGGATTGTGAAGTATCCCAGCCTATGACAAGCTAATTTTCGAAGGAATACTCTATAAATGAAGATAGCAACCAAAACAAAGTGAAAAATGTATATGTTAAAATAATGAATAAAGCTTAGTAACAGTGAGATTTGAACCCATGTCACACTGCGCACGTCTTTAACAGCGAAGTGAACGCTTTAGCTTACTGAGCTACATCCCCGTTTGTTCAAATGTGACAAGACATAAACCAAGAAATTAATTTTTAACACCTCCATCTTTCTGTTTTCAGAAGACATAATAATATCAAATTAAGAACACACTAGGAGAAATGTGGAAAAGATGCTAGTTTTTAATAGAAAAAGGGTTTATCCATAGAAACAAAACAGTGATAAGTTACAGTTTAAGCCAACGTAAACACTGAGCAGACGATTTTTTTAGGATTTGTTCATTCGCCCTGTCCGGTGAAACATTATCATTGAACACAAATTTACTATAATTAGTTACAAGTCGCTAATGTTTGGAACCTATCAAGTTACGAAAAGTCATCATCTGGGGCCAAAATGTAAGCACAAATATTTCCAAAAAGAAAGAATGGAATATGCTGATATTCAGAGCCTAAATTCAAAATGTGCTGAAAAAGAGGAAGAGCATTCTTTTCCCTCGAAAATCCTATTTATAAAAAAACACATTTTCGAAAATTTGTGAAATTTTACCAATTGGTCACTCATTTTTTACCCCTATCCATATTCTTGTCCAAAGGTTCAATCTATTGTGAGTCGCGTTACGTATATTTCTGGAGTACAGAAGCACCAACACATCACTTACATTGACATTTCTGACAATGCGAGGACACTCCTGTATATGGAACAGAACACTATGTTTAGGAAAAAACATATTTACAGTACCAAAAGCCGAACATTGATGCAACACTAGGTTATGAACCACTAAAAAATCTCATTGAACACAGTGCTAACCTTTGACTCTCTGTACAACATATCAAGTTGTTTTGCAAAAAATACATATAAATCCACAAGGTACATCATCTCTTGAAAAAAAAAAATGGAAAAAATATATGTTGCCACATTGAATTTCAATTTAAAATTCGAATTTTCAGTACTACCCTATCTATGGTCCTGCACTGAATGGCCTTGACACTATTTTTTCATGCTTCATGTTTTTGAGAGATTCTCACACATTCCGGCAGAAAATTGCAAACAAACTTCTTAAACCTTCCTAAAGAGGACAAATGTTTTTTTTAATTAATGGTTTCAAATCCCACTGATATTGAACCAATCAGCCAATCGGGCCTATTTAATCCTACTCACAACTTTGGGTGTTAAATGCTCCAAGTCACGTGTTCACCAATTTAGTGGTTCATAACCGCTATTTGTTAACTAGATATAAAGGTCAAACTCAGTATTTAAGCCGAAATCCAGACCATATTATAAGAACAAAGTAGTGAAGTTTAGTTTATTGTTTTCAGTTACTTGATACTTTCAGAGAATCAACATCCGAAGCTTAGGACACAGTGCCTATAGCAGCATTAAAGCAGAACTTGTCCATCTCAGTAAAGAAACACTGCAGTAGTTCCCCGGGGCCCAGGAGAATACGCCCACGTGCACTCTCATAAACACACATGCTTAATTAGATAGTTTCGTGAATGCTTTCCTCAGTCGCTAGCGGCAATGTGTGTGAAGTGAAAGGGGATGAAAGGGTGGGCAAAATCAAAGATATTTTAGTTTATTGTTTACGACTGCGTGGGCCTTTCAGAGGCACTGGGTCCAATTATACCAGTAAAACAGAACTTGTCCAACTCAATAAACAAAAACTGCTGTAGGTCCCCGAGTGCGACATTTTGTAAATTATTTTCTCGGTCTATGCACGTGTCGGGGGTGGGTGCATGCGTGGTCGAGTGGTGGATGCCAGGGTGGTTGGATGAAAGGGTGGGTGTAACCAAACAGTTAAGACTAGCTACCCCCCTCCCCCCCACACGCACACACACTCCTGGGAGGTATCAAGGATGACAGTCTGAGAAGCAGAACTTGTCCAACTCCGTAAACGAAAACTGCTGCAGGACCCCGGGTGTGACATTTTTGTAAATTATTTTCTCGATCTATGCACGTGCCGGGGGTGGGTGCATGCGTGGTCGAGTGGTGGATGCCAGGGTGGTTGGATGAAAGGGTGGGTGTAACCAAACAGTTAAGACTAGCCACCCCCCCCCCCCCCACACGCACACACACTCCTGGGAGGTATCAAGGATGACCGTCTGAGAAGCAGAACTTGTCCAACTCCGGAAACGAAAACTGCTGCAGGACCACGGGTGTGACATTTTTGTAAATTATGTTTTCTGTCTATGGAAATGTCGTGCATGCGTGCGTGTGAACAAACAATTGATACCAGCCCCCCCCCCCCCCCCCCCCCCCCCCCCCCCCCCCCCCACTCCTGGATGGTATCAAAGATGACAGTATCAGATTTATGGTACAAACACCCATATTGAAAATCTGCGTTCCTAATGACTCTAAAACACTTTGAGAAATGATCTTATTTGTGACGTGGTCTTTTTCACTCTAAATTATCACTTGCATCCATTTTTGTGGTAGCCGCATTATATAAGAGACATCGGGGTGCAGTGGCGTTGCGGTAACCGGTTCTCGTCAGATCACCGAAAATAAGCAACCTCGAGCCTGGTTAGTCCTCGGATCGGTGACCGTCTGAGCGATCGATTCGGGCTCCCGCGTTGTGTCCTTGAGCAAGGCAATTAACTCCGATTGTCCGCATGGGGGCACGATCGCGCCGTGTACAAAGGCGGACTGCACGTCGATGGTGCGCATGCCTTCAGCTAACCTAACCCTGCCTGTGCTGCAGTGTGTAGTTACAATGTTGGGGAGCTGACAGTTACTGGTCGTTTCTCGGTGGTTCTCTATGGGTACTCCGGCTTCCTCCACCCGTAATACGGTCACAGTCATGATTAGCCATTGTGCATAAGTATGTGACCTTAAACACCAATAAATAAAAAACTAAATAAAGGAATAAATGTATAAGAGAAATGTACATCCCTTAATTTCAACCAAACAATTAGGAAAATATACTTGATGGGGGTCGAAAACATATATCCTTTTCATTTATTACCCCACACACCCTTATCTACATACATGTTATTACTATTAGAAATATATCTCATATCCCAAAGCAACCCAACCCATCTAGGCCCTCTGTAAGAAAAAAATAAAACATTAAACTTGGGGGAAATAATCTTCTTGAATGTCTCATCTGGCTGATATTGAAAATACATTGCTATTTTCGGCTTCTTTGGTCGTAGGTGAGAAAATTAAAATCTGTTTCTGAACACTTCGCTTCCAAGTCGGTGCAGAGGGTGTCCTGTAAAATAGAAGTACTGAAAACAAATGCTTAACATTGAAAGTTTAGTTTCTATCAGCTGTAACTATCATATTCCTAATTGATAGAACTCTTGGGGCATGAACTGAAGATTATTCAGTCTGCTCAGACCATATATGGATGCATTCTATTGGAAGAGTTGTCTTTCTTTCCACACATTATTCCATTCAAATCCCTTATCCGAATTTAATAATGTTGTGAAAAGTGATAGTGTGTGCGAACGTGATTTATGCTCCGGGTATCACGTCCTTAAAAGTTGAATTCACAGTGGCAGGCATTGCTGCTTTCGAGTTGACTTATTTAGTCAGAACAAGCCATTTCAGCCGGATGAAAAGTGAAAACGAAGGTAATTGTGTGTGTAGACCTTATTTGTGCTGAAAAATAGTCCAAAAAAGATTAAAATTTTTTAACAACTTTCAAAATGGGTAACAAAGGAAAAACCCGAAGAAAAAAGTGTTTGAGTTGACTAAACCAATATTATAAACAAGTAAATTATTTCCATTGCTCATGATTTTATTCGGGTTAAATCTGTACTTCCGAATTGATAAAGGTTTTTAAAAGTTAATGTGTTTAAAGTGGACACCGCATTTTCGTTGCCATAAACAACGAATACTTCGTGTGCACACTGGAGAGCCACACTGTTGCACATAAAGCAGCAACTTGGAATAGAAGTGCCCCCAGTATCGACCTTCAGTTGTTAAATACAAGACTTGGACTTTCCGACGAAGCCCGGTTTCTCGGTGTGATCTACCATGTACACAAAATTAATATTGACCAACGCATAATTTCATTAAAGCCAGTAAACAAACAAATCTGCAAAAAATCCAACGCGGTTAAAATCCGGGGAGTTCGTAACTCAAACTATAGAAGGCGTTCAAGCGACAAGGGCACACAATATGGAATCAATGCTGCCAACCGCCTGTTTGAAGCAAACATTCTTTAACTACAGCTGTCCAAAACCATGACTTATTTGATATACCTATTGAACGACTTCACGAATTAGCAAATATCGAAATGATAGGAAGCAATTTAAAACCAATGTTGACAAACACTCTAAACTGGCTACGTAGCGTGGAATTGAATGCCCATCAAATGCTCAAAAACAAATCAAATCTAAATTTAAAACTGAAATGAAAAGATTTCCTTCTTTAAAATTTACTCACCTTAAAGGACAAATATAAAAAAATAATGATGAGCATCGATAAACAGTTGGAGACGTTAGGCCACGTTTTAGCTCAAAATGCCCTGTATATTTAAAGTTTAGAGTGATGATATGCATTTGTCTGTCGTTTATTTGGGGTGTCGCGACTCTTTCAACAGCCAGGGTTATATTGTGTCGGATGGAAGCAACCAGAGGTCCCGGAAAGAAACATTTTGCACAGCAGATATACACAGTCTTACCCGTCAAATTCTTAAACTGGCAAAAACAGAGTGAGCATTGGCTGACGTCAAGTGAACCATTAATGTGCTGAAGGCCCTTGCTCACTACACCAGGCTGCTCACGCTTGGGCAGTTGTAATTAAGGACCTTACCAAGAATAAAACACAAATAAAATTCAATGCTCGTGATGGTGATTGAACAGTCTCATGTTAGTCGTATTCTTTCTGTTCGTCACATGGTTTATTTATTAAGCGCAGTTGGGAATATTCACAATCTTTTAGTTTAAGGAAGGCATTAAATTTATCCTACAGTCATGCAGCATAAACATAAGGCTTGGACTGATAGTAATTCTCCTCTCGTCATTTGACTTTTTAAATTTTGCAACGCAACAGCTCAGCAACCCACACAACAGAGTCCATACAAAAGTGTCTGTCTGTTTGGGGCATTTGGTTGTTTTCCAACATTGTCGTTTAAATGTAAGGATTGTGAAGTATCCCAGCCTATGACAAGCTAATTTTCGAAGGAATACTCTATAAATGAAGATAGGAACCAAAACAAAGTGAAAAATGTATATGTTAAAATAATGAATAAAGCTTAGTAACAGTGAGAATTGAACCCATGTCACACTGCGCACGTCTTTAACAGCGAAGTGAACGCTTTAGCTGACTGAGCTACATCCCCGTTTGTTCAAATGTGACAAGACATAAACCAAGAAATTAATTTTTAACACCTCCATCTTTCTGTTTTCAGAAGACATAATAATATCAAATTAAGAACACACTAGGAGAAATGTGGAAAAGATGCTAGTTTTCAATAGAAAAAGGGTTTATCCATAGAAACAAAACAGTGATAAGTTACAGTTTAAGCCAACGTAAACACTGAGCAGACGATTTTTTTAGGATTTGTTCATTCGCCCTGTCCGGTGAAACATTATCATTGAACACAAATTTACTATAATTAGTTACAAGTCGCTAATGTTTGGAACCTATCAAGTTACGAAAAGTCATCATCTGGGGCCAAAATGTAAGCACAAATATTTCCAAAAAGAAAGAATGGAATATGCTGATATTCAGAGCCTAAATTCAAAATGTGCTGAAAAAGAGGAAGAGCATTCTTTTCCCTCGAAAATCCTATTTATAAAAAAACACATTTTCGAAAATTTGTGAAATTTTACCAATTGGTCACTCATTTTTTACCCCTATCCATATTCTTGTCCAAAGGTTCAATCTATTGTGAGTCGCGTTACGTATATTTCTGGAGTACAGAAGCACCAACACATCACTTACATTGACATTTCTGACAATGCGAGGACACTCCTGTATATGGAACAGAACACTATGTTTGGGTGTTAAATGCTCCAAGTCACGTGTTCACCAATTTAGTGGTTCATAACCGCTATTTGTTAACTAGATATAAAGGTCAAACTCAGTATTTAAGCCGAAATCCAGACCATATTATAAGAACAAAGTAGTGAAGTTTAGTTTATTGTTTTCAGTTACTTGATACTTTCAGAGAATCAACATCCGAAGCTTAGGACACAGTGCCTATAGCAGCATTAAAGCAGAACTTGTCCATCTCAGTAAAGAAACACTGCAGTAGTTCCCCGGGGCCCAGGAGAATACGCCCACGTGCACTCTCATAAACACACATGCTTAATTAGATAGTTTCGTGAATGCTTTCCTCAGTCGCTAGCGGCAATGTGTGTAAAGTGAAAGGGGATGAAAGGGTGGGCAAAATCAAAGATATTTTAGTTTATTGTTTACGACTGCGTGGGCCTTTCAGAGGCACTGGGTCCAATTATACCAGTAAAACAGAACTTGTCCAACTCAATAAACAAAAACTGCTGTAGGTCCCCGAGTGCGACATTTTTGTAAATTATTTTCTCGGTCTATGCACGTGTCGGGGGTGGGTGCATGCGTGGTCGAGTGGTGGATGCCAGGGTGGTTGGATGAAAGGGTGGGTGTAACCAAACAGTTAAGACTAGCTACCCCCTCCCCCCCCACACGCACACACACTCCTGGGAGGTATCAAGGATGACAGTCTGAGAAGCAGAACTTGTCCAACTCCGTAAACGAAAACTGCTGCAGGACCCCGGGTGTGACATTTTTGTAAATTATTTTCTCGGTCTATGCACGTGCCGGGGGTGGGTGCATGCGTGGTCGAGTGGTGGATGCCAGGGTGGTTGGATGAAAGGGTGGGTGTAACCAAACAGTTAAGACTAGCCACCCCCCCCCCCCCCCCACACACGCACACACACTCCTGGGAGGTATCAAGGATGACAGTCTGAGAAGCAGAACTTGTCCAACTCCGGAAACGAAAACTGCTGCAGGACCCCGGGTGTGACATTTTTGTAAATTATGTTTTCTGTCTATGTAAATGTCGTGCATGTGTGCGTGCGTGTAAACAAACAATTGATACAAGCCCCCCCCCCCCCCCCCCCCCCCCCACACACACACACACTCCTGTATGGTATCAAAGATGACATTATCAGATTTATGGTACAAACACCCATATTGAAAATCTGCGTTCCTAATGACTCTAAAACACTTTGAGAAATGATCTTATTTGTGACGTGGTCTTTTTCACTCTAAATTGTCACTTGCATCCATTTTTGTGGTAGCCGCATTATATAAGAGACATCGGGGTGCAGTGGCGTTGCGGTAACCGGTTCTCGTCAGATCACCGAAAATAAGCAACCTCGAGCCTGGTTAGTCCTCGGATCGGTGACCGTCTGAGCGATCGATTCGGGCTACCGCGTTGTGTCCTTGAGCAAGGCACTTAACTCCGATTGTCCGCATGGGGGCACGATCGCGCCGTGTACAAAGGCGGACTGCACGTCGATGGTGCGCATGCCTTCAGCTAACCTAACCCTGCCTGTGCTGCAGTGTGTAGTTACAATGTTGGGGAGCTGACAGTTACTGGTCGTTTCTCGGTGGTTCTCTATGGGTACTCCGGCTTCCTCCACCCGTAATACGGTCACAGTCATGATTAGCCATTGTGCATAAGTATGTGACCTTAAACACCAATAAATAAAAAACTAAATAAATGAATAAATGTGTAAGAGAAATGTACATCCCTTAATTTCAACCAAACAATTAGGAAAATATACTTGATGGGGGTCGAAAACATATATCCTTTTCATTTATTACCCCACACACCCTTATCTACATACATGTTATTACTATTAGAAATATATCTCATATCCCAAAGCAACCCAACCCATCTAGGCCCTCTGTAAGAAAAAAATAAAACATTAAACTTGGGGGAAATAATCTTCTTGAATGTCTCATCTGGCTGATATTGAAAATACATTGCTATTTTCGGCTTCTTTGGTCGTAGGTGAGAAAATTAAAATCTGTTTCTGAACACTTCGCTTCCAAGTCGGTGCAGAGGGTGTCCTGTAAAATAGAAGTACTGAAAACAAATGCTTAACATTGAAAGTTTAGTTTCTATCAGCTGTAACTATCATATTCCTAATTGATAGAACTCTTGGGGCATGAACTGAAGATTATTCAGTCTGCTCAGACCATATATGGATGCATTCTATTGGAAGAGTTGTCTTTCTTTCCACACATTATTCCATTCAAATCCCTTATCCGAATTTAATAATGTTGTGAAAAGTGATAGTGTGTGCGAACGTGATTTATGCTCCGGGTATCACGTCCTTAAAAGTTGAATTCACAGTGGCAGGCATTGCTGCTTTCGAGTTGACTTATTTAGTCAGAACAAGCCATTTCAGCCGGATGAAAAGTGAAAACGAAGGTAATTGTGTGTGTAGACCTTATTTGTGCTGAAAAATAGTCCAAAAAAGATTAAAATTTTTTAACAACTTTCAAAATGGGTAACAAAGGAAAAACCCGAAGAAAAAAGTGTTTGAGTTGACTAAACCAATATTATAAACAAGTAAATTATTTCCATTGCTCATGATTTTATTCGGGTTAAATCTGTACTTCCGAATTGATAAAGGTTTTTAAAAGTTAATGTGTTTAAAGTGGACACCGCATTTTCGTTGCCATAAACAACGAATACTTCGTGTGCACACTGGAGAGCCACACTGTTGCACATAAAGCAGCAACTTGGAATAGAAGTGCCCCCAGTATCGACCTTCAGTTGTTAAATACAAGACTTGGACTTTCCGACGAAGCCCGGTTTCTCGGTGTGATCTACCATGTACACAAAATTAATATTGACCAACGCATAATTTCATTAAAGCCAGTAAACAAACAAATCTGCAAAAAATCCAACGCGGTTAAAATCCGGGGAGTTCGTAACTCAAACTATAGAAGGCGTTCAAGCGACAAGGGCACACAATATGGAATCAATGCTGCCAACCGCCTGTTTGAAGCAAACATTCTTTAACTACAGCTGTCCAAAACCATGACTTATTTGGTATACCTATTGAACGACTTCACGAATTAGCAAATATCGAAATGATAGGAAGCAATTTAAAACCAATGTTGACAAACACTCTAAACTGGCTACGTAGCGTGGAATTGAATGCCCATCAAATGCTCAAAAACAAATCAAATCTAAATTTAAAACTGAAATGAAAAGATTTCCTTCTTTAAAATTTACTCACCTTAAAGGACAAATATAAAAAAATAATGATGAGCATCGATAAACAGTTGGAGACGTTAGGCCACGTTTTAGCTCAAAATGCCCTGTATATTTAAAGTTTAGAGTGATGATATGCATTTGTCTGTCGTTTATTTGGGGTGTCGCGACTCTTTCAACAGCCAGGGTTATATTGTGTCGGATGGAAGCAACCAGAGGTCCCGGAAAGAAACATTTTGCACAGCAGATATACACAGTCTTACCCGTCAAATTCTTAAACTGGCAAAAACAGAGTGAGCATTGGCTGACGTCAAGTGAACCATTAATGTGCTGAAGGCCCTTGCTCACTACACCAAGCTGCTCACGCTTGGGCAGTTGTAATTAAGGACCTTACCAAGTATAAAACACAAATAAAATTCAATGCTCGTGATGGTGATTGAACAGACTCATGTTAGTTGTATTCTTTCTGTTCGTCGCATGGTTTATTTATTAAGCGCAGTAGGGAATATTCACAATCTTTTAGTTTAAGAAAGATATTAAATTTATCCTACAGTCATGCAGCATAAACATTAGGCTTGGACTGATAGTAATTCTCCTCTCGTCATTTGACTTTTTTAATTTTGCAACGCAACAGCGCAGCAACCCACACAACAGAGTCCATACAAAAGTGTCTGTCTGTTTGGGGCATTTGGTTGTTTTCCAACATTGTCGTTTAAATGTAAGGATTGTGAAGTATCCCACCCTATGACAAGCTAATTTTCGAAGGAATACTCTATAAATGAAGATAGCAACCAAAACAAAGTGAAAAATGTATATGTTAAAATAATGAATAAAGCTTAGTAACAGTGAGATTTGAACCCATGTCACACTGCGCACGTCTTTAACAGCGAAGTGAACGCTTTAGCTTACTGAGCTACATCCCCGTTTGTTCAAATGTGACAAGACATAAACCAAGAAATTAATTTTTAACACCTCCATCTTTCTGTTTTCAGAAGACATAATAATATCAAATTAAGAACACACTAGGAGAAATGTGGAAAAGATGCTAGTTTTTAATAGAAAAAGGGTTTATCCATAGAAACAAAACAGTGATAAGTTACAGTTTAAGCCAACGTAAACACTGAGCAGACGATTTTTTTAGGATTTGTTCATTCGCCCTGTCCGGTGAAACATTATCATTGAACACAAATTTACTATAATTAGTTACAAGTCGCTAATGTTTGGAACCTATCAAGTTACGAAAAGTCATCATCTGGGGCCAAAATGTAAGCACAAATATTTCCAAAAAGAATGAATGGAATATGCTGATATTCAGAGCCTAAATTCAAAATGTGCTGAAAAAGAGGAAGAGCATTCTTTTCCCTCGAAAATCCTATTTATAAAAAAACACATTTTCGAAAATTTGTGAAATTTTACCAATTGGTCACTCATTTTTTACCCCTATCCATATTCTTGTCCAAAGGTTCAATCTATTGTGAGTCGCGTTACGTATATTTCTGGAGTACAGAAGCACCAACACATCACTTACATTGACATTTCTGACAATGCGAGGACACTCCTGTATATGGAACAGAACACTATGTTTAGGAAAAAACATATTTACAGTACCAAAAGCCGAACATTGATGCAACACTAGGTTATGAACCACTAAAAAATCTCATTGAACACAGTGCTAACCTTTGACTCTCTGTACAACATACCAAGTTGTTTTGCAAAAAATACATATAAATCCACAAGGTACATCATCTCTTGAAAAAAAAAAATGGAAAAAATATATGTTGCCACATTGAATTTCAATTTAAAATTCGAATTTTCAGTACTACCCTATCTATGGTCCTGCACTGAATGGCCTTGACACTATTTTTTCATGCTTCATGTTTTTGAGAGATTCTCACACATTCCGGCAGAAAATTGCAAACAAACTTCTTAAACCTTCCTAAAGAGGACAAATGTTTTTTTTAATTAATGGTTTCAAATCCCACTGATATTGAACCAATCAGCCAATCGGGCCTATTTAATCCTACTCACAACTTTGGGTGTTAAATGCTCCAAGTCACGTGTTCACCAATTTAGTGGTTCATAACCGCTATTTGTTAACTAGATATAAAGGTCAAACTCAGTATTTAAGCCGAAATCCAGACCATATTATAAGAACAAAGTAGTGAAGTTTAGTTTATTGTTTTCAGTTACTTGATACTTTCAGAGAATCAACATCCGAAGCTTAGGACACAGTGCCTATAGCAGCATTAAAGCAGAACTTGTCCATCTCAGTAAAGAAACACTGCAGTAGTTCCCCGGGGCCCAGGAGAATACGCCCACGTGCACTCTCATAAACCCACATGCTTAATTAGATAGTTTCGTGAATGCTTTCCTCAGTCGCTAGCGGCAATGTGTGTGAAGTGAAAGGGGATGAAAGGGTGGGCAAAATCAAAGATATTTTAGTTTATTGTTTACGACTGCGTGGGCCTTTCAGAGGCACTGGGTCCAATTATACCAGTAAAACAGAACTTGTCCAACTCAATAAACAAAAACTGCTGTAGGTCCCCGAGTGCGACATTTTTGTAAATTATTTTCTCGGTCTATGCACGTGTCGGGGGTGGGTGCATGCGTGGTCGAGTGGTGGATGCCAGGGTGGTTGGATGAAAGGGTGGGTGTAACCAAACAGTTAAGACTAGCTACCCCCTCCCCCCCCCCCCACACACACACACACACGCACACACACTCCTGGGAGGTATCAAGGATGACAGTCTGAGAAGCAGAACTTGTCCAACTCCGGAAACGAAAACTGCTGCAGGACCGCGGGTGTGACATTTTTGTAAATTATGTTTTCTGACTATGGAAATGTCGTGCATGCGTGCGTGCGTGCGTGTGAACAAACAATTGATACCAGCCCCCCCCCCCCCCCCCCCCCTCACTCCTGGATGGTATCAAAGATGACAGTATCAGATTTATGGTACAAACACCCATATTGAAAATCTGCGTTCCTAATGACTCTAAAACACTTTGAGAAATGATCTTATTTGTGACGTGGTCTTTTTCACTCTAAATTATCACTTGCATCCATTTTTGTGGTAGCCGCAATATATAAGAGACATCGGGGTGCAGTGGCGTTGCGGTAACCGGTTCTCGTCAGATCACCGAAAATAAGCAACCTCGAGCCTGGTTAGTCCTCGGATCGGTGACCGTCTGAGCGATCGATTCGGGCTCCCGCGTCGTGTCCTTGAGCAAGGCACTTAACTCCGATTGTCCGCATGGGGGCACGATGGCGCCGTGTACAAAGGCGGACTGCACGTCGATGGTGCGCATGCCTTCAGCTAACCTAACCCTGCCTGTGCTGCAGTGTGTAGTTACAATGTTGGGGAGCTGACAGTTACTGGTCGTTTCTCGGTGGTTCTCTATGGGTACTCCGGCTTCCTCCACCCGTAATACGGTCACAGTCATGATTAGCCATTGTGCATAAGTATGTGACCTTAAACACCAATAAATAAAAAACTAAATAAATGAATAAATGTATAAGAGAAATGTACATCCCTTAATTTCAACCAAACAATTAGGAAAATATACTTGATGGGGGTCGAAAACATATATCCTTTTCATTTATTACCCCACACACCCTTATCTACATACATGTTATTACTATTAGAAATATATCTCATATCCCAAAGCAACCCAACCCATCTAGGCCCTCTGTAAGAAAAAAATAAAACATTAAACTTGGGGGAAATAATCTTCTTGAATGTCTCATCTGGCTGATATTGAAAATACATTGCTATTTTCGGCTTCTTTGGTCGTAGGTGAGAAAATTAAAATCTGTTTCTGAACACTTCGCTTCCAAGTCGGTGCAGAGGGTGTCCTGTAAAATAGAAGTACTGAAAACAAATGCTTAACATTGAAAGTTTAGTTTCTATCAGCTGTAACTATCATATTCCTAATTGATAGAACTCTTGGGGCATGAACTGAAGATTATTCAGTCTGCTCAGACCATATATGGATGCATTCTATTGGAAGAGTTGTCTTTCTTTCCACACATTATTCCATTCAAATCCCTTATCCGAATTTAATAATGTTGTGAAAAGTGATAGTGTGTGCGAACGTGATTTATGCTCCGGGTATCACGTCCTTAAAAGTTGAATTCACAGTGGCAGGCATTGCTGCTTTCGAGTTGACTTATTTGGTCAGAACAAGCCATTTCAGCCGGATGAAAAGTGAAAACGAAGGTAATTGTGTGTGTAGACCTTATTTGTGCTGAAAAATAGTCCAAAAAAGATTAAAATTTTTTAACAACTTTCAAAATGGGTAACAAAGGAAAAACCCGAAGAAAAAAGTGTTTGAGTTGACTAAACCAATATTATAAACAAGTAAATTATTTCCATTGCTCATGATTTTATTCGGGTTAAATCTGTACTTCCGAATTGATAAAGGTTTTTAAAAGTTAATGTGTTTAAAGTGGACACCGCATTTTCGTTGCCATAAACAACGAATACTTCGTGTGCACACTGGAGAGCCACACTGTTGCACATAAAGCAGCAACTTGGAATAGAAGTGCCCCCAGTATCGACCTTCAGTTGTTAAATACAAGACTTGGACTTTCCGACGAAGCCCGGTTTCTCGGTGTGATCTACCATGTACACAAAATTAATATTGACCAACGCATAATTTCATTAAAGCCAGTAAACAAACAAATCTGCAAAAAATCCAACGCGGGTAAAATCCGGGGAGTTCGTAACTCAAACTATAGAAGGCGTTCAAGCGACAAGGGCACACAATATGGAATCAATGCTGCCAACCGCCTGTTTGAAGCAAACATTCTTTAACTACAGCTGTCCAAAACCATGACTTATTTGATATACCTATTGAACGACTTCACGAATTAGCAAATATCGAAATGATAGGAAGCAATTTAAAACCAATGTTGACAAACACTCTAAACTGGCTACGTAGCGTGGAATTGAATGCCCATCAAATGCTCAAAAACAAATCAAATCTAAATTTAAAACTGAAATGAAAAGATTTCCTTCTTTAAAATTTACTCACCTTAAAGGACAAATATAAAAAAATAATGATGAGCATCGATAAACAGTTGGAGACGTTAGGCCACGTTTTAGCTCAAAATGCCCTGTATATTTAAAGTTTAGAGTGATGATATGCATTTGTCTGTCGTTTATTTGGGGTGTCGCGACTCTTTCAACAGCCAGGGTTATATTGTGTCGGATGGAAGCAACCAGAGGTCTCGGAAAGAAACATTTTGCACAGCAGATATACACAGTCTTACCCGTCAAATTCTTAAACTGGCAAAAACAGAGTGAGCATTGGCTGACGTCAAGTGAACCATTAATGTGCTGAAGGCCCTTGCTCACTACACCAAGCTGCTCACGCTTGGGCAGTTGTAATTAAGGACCTTACCAAGTATAAAACACAAATAAAATTCAATGCTCGTGATGGTGATTGAACAGACTCATGTTAGTTGTATTCTTTCTGTTCGTCGCATGGTTTATTTATTAAGCGCAGTAGGGAATATTCACAATCTTTCAGTTAAAGAAAGATATTAAATTTATCCTACAGTCATGCAGCATAAACATTAGGCTTGGACTGATAGTAATTCTCCTCTCGTCATTTGACTTTTTAAATTTTGCAACGCAACAGCGCAGCAACCCACACAACAGAGTCCATACAAAAGTGTCTGTCTGTTTGGGGCATTTGGTTGTTTTCCAACATTGTCGTTTAAATGAAAGGATTGTGAAGTATCCCAGCCTATGACAAGCTAATTTTCGAAGGAATACTCAATAAATGGAGATAGCAACCAAAACAAAGTGAAAAATGTATATGTTAAAATAATGAATAAAGCTTAGTAACAGTGAGATTTGAACCCATGTCACACTGCGCACGTCTTTAACAGCGAAGTGAACGCTTTAGCTTACTGAGCTACATCCCCGTTTGTTCAAATGTGACAAGACATAAACCAAGAAATTAATTTTTAACACCTCCATCTTTCTGTTTTCAGAAGACATAATAATATCAAATTAAGAACACACTAGGAGAAATGTGGAAAAGATGCTAGTTTTTAATAGAAAAAGGGTTTATCCATAGAAACAAAACAGTGATAAGTTACAGTTTAAGCCAACGTAAACACTGAGCAGACGATTTTTTTAGGATTTGTTCATTCGCCCTGTCCGGTGAAACATTATCATTGGACACAAATTTACTATAATTAGTTACAAGTCGCTAATGTTTGGAACCTATCAAGTTACGAAAAGTCATCATCTGGGGCCAAAATGTAAGCACAAATATTTCCAAAAAGAATGAATGGAATATGCTGATATTCAGAGCCTAAATTCAAAATGTGCTGAAAAAGAGGAAGAGCATTCTTTTCCCTCGAAAATCCTATTTATAAAAAAACACATTTTCGAAAATTTGTGAAATTTTACCAATTGGTCACTCATTTTTTACCCCTATCCATATTCTTGTCCAAAGGTTCAATCTATTGCGAGTCGCGTTACGTATATTTCTGGAGTACAGAAGCACCAACACATCACTTACATTGACATTTCTGACAATGCGAGGACACTCCTGTATATGGAACAGAACACTATGTTTAGGAAAAAACATATTTACAGTACCAAAAGCCGAACATTGATGCAACACTAGGTTATGAACCACTAAAAAATCTCATTGAACACAGTGCTAACCTTTGACTCTCTGTACAACATACCAAGTTGTTTTGCAAAAAATACATATAAATCCACAAGGTACATCATCTCTTGAAAAAAAAAAATGGAAAAAATATATGTTGCCACATTGAATTTCAATTTAAAATTCGAATTTTCAGTACTACCCTATCTATGGTCCTGCACTGAATGGCCTTGACACTATTTTTTCATGCTTCATGTTTTTGAGAGATTCTCTCACATTCTGGCAGAAAATTGCAAACAAACTTCTTAAACCTTCCTAAAGAGGACAAATGTTTTTTTTAATTAATGGTTTCAAATCCCACTGATATTGAACCAATCAGCCAATCGGGCCTATTTAATCCTACTCACAACTTTGGGTGTTAAATGCACCAAGTCACGTGTTCACCAATTTAGTGTTTCATAACCGCTATTTGTTAACTAGATATAAAGGTCAAACTCAGTATTTAAGCCGAAATCCAGACCATATTATAAGAACAAAGTAGTGAAGTTTAGTTTATTGTTTTCAGTTACTTGATACTTTCAGAGAATCAACATCCGAAGCTTAGGACACAGTGCCTATAGCAGCATTAAAGCAGAACTTTTCCATCTCAGTAAAGAAACACTGCAGTAGTTCCCCGGGGCCCAGGAGAATACGCCCACGTGCACTCTCATAAACACACATGCTTAATTAGATAGTTTCGTGAATGCTTTCCTCAGTCGCTAGCGGCAATGTGTGTGAAGTGAAAGGGGATGAAAGGGTCGGCAAAATCAAAGATATTTTAGTTTATTGTTTACGACTGCGTGGGCCTTTCAGAGGCACTGGGTCCAATTATACCAGTAAAACAGAACTTGTCCAACTCAATAAACAAAAACTGCTGTAGGTCCCCGAGTGCGACATTTTTGTAAATTATTTTCTCGGTCTATGCACGTGCCGGGGGTGGGTGCATGCGTGGTCGAGTGGTGGATGCCAGGGTGGTTGGATGAAAGGGTGGGTGTAACCAAACAGTTAAGACTAGCTGCCCCCCCCCCCCCCCCCACCCACACGCACACACACTCCTGGGAGGTATCAAGGATGACAGTCTGAGAAGCAGAACTTGTCCAACTCCGTAAACGAAAACTGCTGCAGGACCCCGGGTGTGACATTTTTGTAAATTATGTTTTCTGTCTATGTAAATGTCGTGCATGTGTGCGTGCGTGTAAACAAACAATTGATACAAGCCCACCCCCCCCCCCCCCCCCCCCACACACACACTCCTGTATGGTATCAAAGATGACATTATCAGATTTATGGTACAAACACCCATATTGAAAATCTGCGTTCCTAATGACTCTAAAACACTTTGAGAAATGATCTTATTTGTGACGTGGTCTTTTCCACTCTAAATTATCACTTGCATCCATTTTTGTGGTAGCCGCATTATATAAGAGACATCGGGGCGCAGTGGCGTTGCGGTAACCGGTTCTCGTCAGATCACCGAAAATAAGCAACCTCGAGCCTGGTTAGTCCTCGGATCGGTGACCGTCTGAGCGATCGATTCGGGCTCCCGCGTTGTGTCCTTGAGCAAGGCACTTAACTCCGATTGTCCGCATGGGGGCACGATGGCGCCGTGTACAAAGGCGGACTGCACGTCGATGGTGCGCATGCCTTCAGCTAACCTAACCCTGCCTGTGCTGCAGTGTGTAGTTACAATGTTGGGGAGCTGACAGTTACTGGTCGTTTCTCGGTGGTTCTCTATGGGTACTCCGGCTTCCTCCACCCGTAATACGGTCACAGTCATGATTAGCCATTGTGCATAAGTATGTGACCTTAAACACCAATAAATAAAAAACTAAATAAATGAATAAATGTATAAGAGAAATGTACATCCCTTAATTTCAACCAAACAATTAGGAAAATATACTTGATGGGGGTCGAAAACATATATCCTTTTCATTTATTACCCCACACACCCTTATCTACATACATGTTATTACTATTAGAAATATATCTCATATCCCAAAGCAACCCAACCCATCTAGGCCCTCTGTAAGAAAAAAATAAAACATTAAACTTGGGGGAAATAATCTTCTTGAATGTCTCATCTGGCTGATATTGAAAATACATTGCTATTTTCGGCTTCTTTGGTCGTAGGTGAGAAAATTAAAATCTGTTTCTGAACACTTCGCTTCCAAGTCGGTGCAGAGGGTGTCCTGTAAAATAGAAGTACTGAAAACAAATGCTTAACATTGAAAGTTTAGTTTCTATCAGCTGTAACTATCATATTCCTAATTGATAGAACTCTTGGGGCATGAACTGAAGATTATTCAGTCTGCTCAGACCATATATGGATGCATTCTATTGGAAGAGTTGTCTTTCTTTCCACACATTATTCCATTCAAATCCCTTATCCGAATTTAATAATGTTGTGAAAAGTGATAGTGTGTGCGAACGTGATTTATGCTCCGGGTATCACGTCCTTAAAAGTTGAATTCATAGTGGCAGGCATTGCTGCTTTCGAGTTGACTTATTTAGTCAGAACAAGCCATTTCAGCCGGATGAAAAGTGAAAACGAAGGTAATTGTGTGTGTAGACCTTATTTGTGCTGAAAAATAGTCCAAAAAAGATTAAAATTTTTTAACAACTTTCAAAATGGGTAACAAAGGAAAAACCCGAAGAAAAAAGTGTTTGAGTTGACTAAACCAATATTATAAACAAGTAAATTATTTCCATTGCTCATGATTTTATTCGGGTTAAATCTGTACTTCCGAATTGATAAAGGTTTTTAAAAGTTAATGTGTTTAAAGTGGACACCGCATTTTCGTTGCCATAAACAACGAATACTTCGTGTGCACACTGGAGAGCCACACTGTTGCACATAAAGCAGCAACTTGGAATAGAAGTGCCCCCAGTATCGACCTTCAGTTGTTAAATACAAGACTTGGACTTTCCGACGAAGCCCGGTTTCTCGGTGTGATCTACCATGTACACAAAATTAATATTGACCAACGCATAATTTCATTAAAGCCAGTAAACAAACAAATCTGCAAAAAATCCAACGCGGTTAAAATCCGGGGAGTTCGTAACTCAAACTATAGAAGGCGTTCAAGCGACAAGGGCACACAATATGGAATCAATGCTGCCAACCGCCTGTTTGAAGCAAACATTCTTTAACTACAGCTGTCCAAAACCATGACTTATTTGATATACCTATTGAACGACTTCACGAATTAGCAAATATCGAAATGATAGGAAGCAATTTAAAACCAATGTTGACAAACACTCTAAACTGGCTACGTAGCGTGGAATTGAATGCCCATCAAATGCTCAAAAACAAATCAAATCTAAATTTAAAACTGAAATGAAAAGATTTCCTTCTTTAAAATTTACTCACCTTAAAGGACAAATATAAAAAAATAATGATGAGCATCGATAAACAGTTGGAGACGTTAGGCCACGTTTTAGCTCAAAATGCCCTGTATATTTAAAGTTTAGAGTGATGATATGCATTTGTCTGTCGTTTATTTGGGGTGTCGCGACTCTTTCAACAGCCAGGGTTATATTGTGTCGCATGGAAGCAACCAGAGGTCCCGGAAAGAAACATTTTGCACAGCAGATATACACAGTCTTACCCGTCAAATTCTTAAACTGGCAAAAACAGAGTGAGCATTGGCTGACGTCAAGTGAACCATTAATGTGCTGAAGGCCCTTGCTCACTACACCAAGCTGCTCACGCTTGGGCAGTTGTAATTAAGGACCTTACCAAGTATAAAACACAAATAAAATTCAATGCTCGTGATGGTGATTGAACAGACTCATGTTAGTTGTATTCTTTCTGTTCGTCGCATGGTTTATTTATTAAGCGCAGTAGGGAATATTCACAATCTTTTAGTTTAAGAAAGATATTAAATTTATCCTACAGTCATGCAGCATAAACATTAGGCTTGGACTGATAGTAATTCTCCTCTCGTCATTTGACTTTTTAAATTTTGCAACGCAACAGCGCAGCAACCCACACAACAGAGTCCATACAAAAGTGTCTGTCTGTTTGGGGCATTTGGTTGTTTTCCAACATTGTCGTTTAAATGTAAGGATTGTGAAGTATCCCAGCCTATGACAAGCTAATTTTCGAAGGAATACTCTATAAATGAAGATAGCAACCAAAACAAAGTGAAAAATGTATATGTTAAAATAATGAATAAAGCTTAGTAACAGTGCGATTTGAACCCATGTCACACTGCGCACGTCTTTAACAGCGAAGTGAACGCTTTAGCTTACTGAGCTACATCCCCGTTTGTTCAAATGTGACAAGACATAAACCAAGAAATTAATTTTTAACACCTCCATCTTTCTGTTTTCAGAAGACATAATAATATCAAATTAAGAACACACTAGGAGAAATGTGGAAAAGATGCTAGTTTTTAATAGAAAAAGGGTTTATCCATAGAAACAAAACAGTGATAAGTTACAGTTTAAGCCAACGTAAACACTGAGCAGACGATTTTTTTAGGATTTGTTCATTCGCCCTGTCCGGTGAAACATTATCATTGAACACAAATTTACTATAATTAGTTACAAGTCGCTAATGTTTGGAACCTATCAAGTTACGAAAAGTCATCATCTGGGGCCAAAATGTAAGCACAAATATTTCCCAAAAGAATGAATGGAATATGCTGATATTCAGAGCCTAAATTCAAAATGTGCTGAAAAAGAGGAAGAGCATTCTTTTCCCTCGAAAATCCTATTTATAAAAAAACACATTTTCGAAAATTTGTGAAATTTTACCAATTGGTCACTCATTTTTTACCCCTATCCATATTCTTGTCCAAAGGTTCAATCTATTGCGAGTCGCGTTACGTATATTTCTGGAGTACAGAAGCACCAACACATCACTTACATTGACATTTCTGACAATGCGAGGACACTCCTGTATATGGAACAGAACACTATGTTTAGGAAAAAACATATTTACAGTACCAAAAGCCGAACATTGATGCAACACTAGGTTATGAACCACTAAAAAATCTCATTGAACACAGTGCTAACCTTTGACTCTCTGTACAACATACCAAGTTGTTTTGCAAAAAATACATATAAATCCACAAGGTACATCATCTCTTGAAAAAAAAAAATGGAAAAAATATATGTTGCCACATTGAATTTCAATTTAAAATTCGAATTTTCAGTACTACCCTATCTATGGTCCTGCACTGAATGGCCTTGACACTATTTTTTCATGCTTCATGTTTTTGAGAGATTCTCACACATTCCGGCAGAAAATTGCAAACAAACTTCTTAAACCTTCCTAAAGAGGACAAATGTTTTTTTTAATTAATGATTTCAAATCCCACTGATATTGAACCAATCACCGATCGGGCCTATTTAATCCTACTCACAACTTTGGGTGTTAAATGCTCCAAGTCACGTGTTCACCAATTTAGTGGTTCATAACCGCTATTTGTTAACTAGATATAAAGGTCAAACTCAGTATTTAAGCCGAAATCCAGACCATATTATAAGAACAAAGTAGTGAAGTTTAGTTTATTGTTTTCAGTTACTTGATACTTTCAGAGAATCAACATCCGAAGCTTAGGACACAGGGACTATAGCAGCATTAAAGCAGAACTTGTCCATCTCAGTAAAGAAACACTGCAGTAGTTCCCCGGGGCCCAGGAGAATACGCCCACGTGCACTCTCATAAACACACATGCTTAATTAGATAGTTTCGTGAATGCTTTCCTCAGTCGCTAGCGGCAATGTGTGTGAAGTGAAAGGGGATGAAAGGGTGGGCAAAATCAAAGATATTTTAGTTTATTGTTTACGACTGCGTGGGCCTTTCAGAGGCACTGGGTCCAATTATACCAGTAAAACAGAACTTGTCCAACTCAATAAACAAAAACTGCTGTAGGTCCCCGAGTGCGACATTTTTGTAAATTATTTTCTCGGTCTATGCACGTGTCGGGGGTGGGTGCATGCGTGGTCGAGTGGTGGATGCCAGGGTGGTTGGATGAAAGGGTGGGTGTAACCAAACAGTTAAGACTAGCTACCCCCTCCCCCCCCCCCCACACGCACACACACTCCTGGGAGGTATCAAGGATGACAGTCTGAGAAGCAGAACTTGTCCAACTCCGTAAACGAAAACTGCTGCAGGACCCCGGGTGTGACATTTTTGTAAATTATGTTTTCTGTCTATGTAAATGTCGTGCATGTGTGCGTGCGTGTAAACAAACAATTGATACAAGCCCTCCCCCCCCCCCCCTCACTCCTGGATGGTATCAAAGATGACAGTATCAGATTTATGGTACAAACACCCATATTGAAAATCTGCGTTCCTAATGACTCTAAAACACTTTGAGAAATGATCTTATTTGTGACGTGGTCTTTTTCACTCTAAATTATCACTTGCATCCATTTTTGTTGTAGCCGCATTATATAAGAGACATCGGGGCGCAGTGGCGTTGCGGTAACCGGTTCTCGTCAGATCACCGAAAATAAGCAACGTCGAGCCTGGTTAGTCCTCGGATCGGTGACCGTCTGAGCGATCGATTCGGGCTCCGGCGTTGTGTCCTTGAGCAAGGCACTTAACTCCGATTGTCCGCATGGGGGCACGATGGCGCCGTGTACAAAGGCGGACTGCACGTCGATGGTGCGCATGCCTTCAGCTAACCTAACCCTGCCTGTGCTGCAGTGTGTAGTTACAATGTTGGGGAGCTGACAGTTACTGGTCGTTTCTCGGTGGTTCTCTATGGGTACTCCGGCTTCCTCCACCCGTAATACGGTCACAGTCATGATTAGCCATTGTGCATAAGTATGTGACCTTAAACACCAATAAATAAAAAACTAAATAAATGAATAAATGTATAAGAGAAATGTACATCCCTTAATTTCAACCAAACAATTAGGAAAATATACTTGATGGGGGTCGAAAACAAATATCCTTTTCATTTATTACCCCACACACCCTTATCTACATACATGTTATTACTATTAGAAATATATCTCATATCCCAAAGCAACCCAGCCCATCTAGGCCCTCTGTAAGAAAAAACTAAAACATTAAACTTGGGGGAAATAATCTTCTTGAATGCCTCATCTGGCTGATATAGAAAATACATTGCTATTTTCGGCTTCTTTGGTCGTAGGTGAGAAAATTAAAATCTGTTTCTGAACTCTTCGCTTCCAAGTCGGTGCAGAGGGTGTCCTGTAAAATAGAAGTACTGAAAACAAATGCTTAACATTGAAAGTTTAGTTTCTATCAGCTGTAACTATCATATTCCTAATTGATAGAACTCTTGGGGCATGAACTGAAGATTATTCAGTCTGCTCAGACCATATATGGATGCATTCTATTGGAAGAGTTGTCTTCCTTTCCACACATTATTCCATTCAAATCCCTTATCCGAATTTAATAATGTTGTGAAAAGTGATAGTGTGTGCGAACGTGATTTATGCTCTGGGTACCACGTCCTTAAAAGTTGAATTCACAGTGGCAGGCATTGCTGCTTTCGAGTTGACTTATTTAGTCAGAACAAGCCATTTCAGCCGGATGAAAAGTGAAAACGACGGTAATTGTGTGTGTAGAACTTATTTGTGCTGAAAAATAGTCCAAAAAAGATTAAAAATTTTTAACAACTTTCAAAATTGGTAACAAAGGAAAAACCCGAAGAAAAAAGTGTTTGAGTTGCCTAAACCAATATTATAAACAAGTAAATTATTTCCATTGTTCATGATTTTATTCGGGTTAAATCTGTACTTCCAAATTGATAAAGGTTTTTAAAAGTTAATGTGTGTAAAGTGGACACCGCATTTTCGTTGCCATAAACAACGAATACTTCGTGTGCACACTGGAGAGCCACACTGTTGCACATAAAGCAGCAACTTGGAATAGAAGTGCCCCCAGTATCGACCTTCAGTTGTTAAATACAAGACTTGGACTTTCCGACGAAGCCCGGTTTCTCGGTGTGATCTACCATGTACACAAAATTAATATTGACCAACGCATAATTTCATTAACAAATCTGCAAAAAATGCAACGCGGTTAAAATCCGGGGAGTTCGTAACTCAAACTATAGAAGGCGTTCAAGCGACAAGGGCACACAATATGGAATCAATGCTGCCAACCGCCTGTTTGAAGCAAACATTCTTTAACTACAGCTGTCCAAAACCATGACTTATTTGATATACCTATTGAACGACTTCACGAATTAGCAAATATCGAAATGATAGGAAGCAATTTAAAACCAATGTTGACAAACACTCTAAACTGGCTACGTAGCGTGGAATTGAATGCCCATCAAATGCTCAAAAACAAATCAAATCTAAATTTAAAACTGAAATGAAAAGATTTCCTTCTTTAAAATTTACTCACCTTAAAGGACAAATATAAAAAAATAATGATGAGCATCGATAAACAGTTGGAGACGTTAGGCCACGTTTTAGCTCAAAATGCCCTGTATATTTAAAGTTTAGAGTGATGATATGCATTTGTCTGTCGTTTATTTGGGGTGTCGCGACTCTTTCAACAGCCAGGGTTATATTGTGTCGGATGGAAGCAACCAGAGGTCCCGGAAAGAAACATTTTGCACAGCAGATATACACAGTCTTACCCGTCAAATTCTTAAACTGGCAAAAACAGAGTGAGCATTGGCTGACGTCAAGTGAACCATTAATGTGCTGAAGGCCCTTGCTCACTACACCAAGCTGCTCACGCTTGGGCAGTTGTAATTAAGGACCTTACCAAGTATAAAACACAAATAAAATTCAATGCTCGTGATGGTGATTGAACAGACTCATGTTAGTTGTATTCTTTCTGTTCGTCGCATGGTTTATTTATTAAGCGCAGTAGGGAATATTCACAATCTTTTAGTTTAAGAAAGATATTAAATTTATCCTACAGTCATGCAGCATAAACATTAGGCTTGGACTGATAGTAATTCTCCTCTCGTCATTTGACTTTTTAAATTTTGCAACGCAACAGCGCAGCAACCCACACAACAGAGTCCATACAAAAGTGTCTGTCTGTTTGGGGCATTTGGTTGTTTTCCAACATTGTCGTTTAAATGTAAGGATTGTGAAGTATCCCAGCCTATGACAAGCTAATTTTCGAAGGAATACTCTATAAATGAAGATAGCAACCAAAACAAAGTGAAAAATGTATATGTTAAAATAATGAATAAAGCTTAGTAACAGTGCGATTTGAACCCATGTCACACTGCGCACGTCTTTAACAGCGAAGTGAACGCTTTAGCTTACTGAGCTACATCCCCGTTTGTTCAAATGTGACAAGACATAAACCAAGAAATTAATTTTTAACACCTCCATCTTTCTGTTTTCAGAAGACATAATAATATCAAATTAAGAACACACTAGGAGAAATGTGGAAAAGATGCTAGTTTTTAATAGAAAAAGGGTTTATCCATAGAAACAAAACAGTGATAAGTTACAGTTTAAGCCAACGTAAACACTGAGCAGACGATTTGTTTAGGATTTGTTCATTCGCCCTGTCCGGTGAAACATTATCATTGAACACAAATTTACTATAATTAGTTACAAGTCGCTAATGTTTGGAACCTATCAAGTTACGAAAAGTCATCATCTGGGGCCAAAATGTAAGCACAAATATTTCCAAAAAGAATGAATGGAATATGCTGATATTCAGAGCCTAAATTCAAAATGTGCTGAAAAAGAGGAAGAGCATTCTTTTCCCTCGAAAATCCTATTTATAAAAAAACACATTTTCGAAAATTTGTGAAATTTTACCAATTGGTCACTCATTTTTTACCCCTATCCATATTCTTGTCCAAACGTTCAATCTATTGCGAGTCGCGTTACGTAAATTTCTGGAGTACAGAAGCACCAACACATCACTTACATTGACATTTCTGACAATGCGAGGACACTCCTGTATATGGAACAGAACACTATGTTTAGGAAAAAACATATTTACAGTACCAAAAGCCGAACATTGATGCAACACTAGGTTATGAACCACTAAAAAATCTCATTGAACACAGTGCTAACCTTTGACTCTCTGTACAACATACCAAGTTGTTTTGCAAAAAATACATATAAATCCACAAGGTACATCATCTCTTGAAAAAAAAAAATGGAAAAAATATATGTTGCCACATTGAATTTCAATTTAAAATTCGAATTTTCAATACTACCCTATCTATGGTCCTGCACTGAATGGCCTTGACACTATTTTTTCATGCTTCATGTTTTTGAGAGATTCTCACACATTCCGGCAGAAAATTGCAAACAAACTTCTTAAACCTTCCTAAAGAGGACAAATGTTTTTTTTAATTAATGCTTTCAAATCCCACTGATATTGAACCAATCAGCCAATCGGGCCTATTTAATCCTACTCACAACTTTGGGTGTTAAATGCTCCAAGTCACGTGTTCACCAATTTAGTGGTTCATAACCGCTATTTGTTAACTAGATATAAAGGTCAAACTCAGTATTTAAGCCGAAATCCAGACCATATTATAAGAACAAAGTAGTGAAGTTTAGTTTATTGTTTTCAGTTACTTGATACTTTCAGAGAATCAACATCCGAAGCTTAGGACACAGTGCCTATAGCAGCATTAAAGCAGAACTTGTCCATCTCAGTAAAGAAACACTGCAGTAGTTCCCCGGGGCCCAGGAGAATACGCCCACGTGCACTCTCATAAACACACATGCTTAATTAGATAGTTTCGTGAATGCTTTCCTCAGTCGCTAGCGGCAATGTGTGTGAAGTGAAAGGGGATGAAAGGGTGGGCAAAATCAAAGATATTTTAGTTTATTGTTTACGACTGCGTGGGCCTTTCAGAGGCACTGGGTCCAATTATACCAGTAAAACAGAACTTGTCCAACTCAATAAACAAAAACTGCTGTAGGTCCCCGAGTGCGACATTTTTGTAAATTATTTTCTCGGTCTATGCACGTGTCGGGGGTGGGTGCATGCGTGGTCGAGTGGTGGATGCCAGGGTGGTTGGATGAAAGGGTGGGTGTAACCAAACAGTTAAGACTAGCTACCCCCCCCCCCCCCCCACACGCACACACACTCCTGGGAGGTATCAAGGATGACAGTCTGAGAAGCAGAACTTGTCCAACTCCGTAAACGAAAACTGCTGCAGGACCCCGGGTGTGACATTTTTGTAAATTATGCTTTCTGTCTATGTAAATGTCGTGCATGTGTGCGTGCGTGTAAACAAACAATTGATACAAGCCCCCCCCCCCCCCCCCCCCCCCCCCCCCCCACTCCTGTATGGTATCAAAGATGACATTATCAGATTTATGGTACAAACACCCATATTGAAAATCTGCGTTCCTAATGACTCTAAAACACTTTGAGAAATGATCTTATTTGTGACGTGGTCTTTTCCACTCTAAATTATCACTTGCATCCATTTTTGTGGTAGCCGCATTATATAAGAGACATAGGGGCGCAGTGGCGTTGCGGTAACCGGTTCTCGTCAGATCACCGAAAATAAGCAACGTCGAGCCTGGTTAGTCCTCGGATCGGTGACCGTCTGAGCGATCGATTCGGGCTCCGGCGTTGTGTCCTTGAGCAAGGCACTTAACTCCGATTGTCCGCATGGGGGCACGATGGCGCCGTGTACAAAGGCGGACTGCACGTCGATGGTGCGCATGCCTTCAGCTAACCTAACCCTGCCTGTGCTGCAATGTGTAGTTACAATGTTGGGGAGCTGACAGTTACTGGTCGTTTCTCGGTGGTTCTCTATGGGTACTCCGGCTTCCTCCACCCGTAATACGGTCACAGTCATGATTAGCCATTGTGCATAAGTATGTGACCTTAAACACCAATAAATAAAAAACTAAATAAATGAATAAATGTATAAGAGAAATGTACATCCCTTAATTTCAACCAAACAATTAGGAAAATATACTTGATGGGGGTCGAAAACAAATATCCTTTTCATTTATTACCCCACACACTCTTATCTACATACATGTTATTACTATTAGAAATATATCTCATATCCCAAAGCAACCCAGCCCATCTAGGCCCTCCGTAAGAAAAAACTAAAACATTAAACTTGGGGGAAATAATCTTCTTGAATGCCTCATCTGGCTGATATAGAAAATACATTGCTATTTTCGGCTTCTTTGGTCGTAGGTGAGAAAATTAAAATCCGTTTCTGAACTCTTCGCTTCCAAGTCGGTGCAGAGGGTGTCCTGTAAAATAGAAGTACTGAAAACAAATGCTTAACATTGAAAGTTTAGTTTCTATCAGCTGTAACTATCATATTCCTAATTGATAGAACTCTTGGGGCATGAACTGAAGATTATTCAGTCTGCTCAGACCATATATGGATGCATTCTATTGGAAGAGTTGTCTTCCTTTCCACACATTATTCCATTCAAATCCCTTATCCGAATTTAATAATGTTGTGAAAAGTGATAGTGTGTGCGAACGTGATTTATGCTCTGGGTATCACGTCCTTAAAAGTTGAATTCACAGTGGCAGGCATTGCTGCTTTCGAGTTGACTTATTTAGTCAGAACAAGCCATTTCAGCCGGATGAAAAGTGAAAACGACGGTAATTGTGTGTGTAGAACTTATTTGTGCTGAAAAATAGTCCAAAAAAGATTAAAAATTTTTAACAACTTTCAAAATGGGTAACAAAGGAAAAACCCGAAGAAAAAAGTGTTTGAGTTGCCTAAACCAATATTATAAACAAGTAAATTATTTCCATTGTTCATGATTTTATTCGGGTTAAATCTGTACTTCCAAATTGATAAAGGTTTTTAAAAGTTAATGTGTGTAAAGTGGACACCGCATTTTCGTTGCCATAAACAACGAATACTTCGTGTGCACACTGGAGAGCCACACTGTTGCACATAAAGCAGCAACTTGGAATAGAAGTGCCCCCAGTATCGACCTTCAGTTGTTAAATACGAGACTTGGACTTTCCGACGAAGCCCGGTTTCTCGTTGTGATCTACCATGTACACAGAATTAATATTGACCAACGCATAATTTCATTAACAAATCTGCAAAAAATGCAACGCGGTTAAAATCCGGGGAGTTCGTAACTCAAACTATAGAAGGCGTTCAAGCGACAAGGGCACACAATATGGAATCAATGCTGCCAACCGCCTGTTTGAAGCAAACATTCTATAACTACAGCTGTCCAAAACCATGACTTATTTGATATACCTATTGAACGACTTCACGAATTAGCAAATATCGAAATGATAGGAAGCAATTTAAAACCAATGTTGACAAACACTCTAAACTGGCTACGTAGCGTGGAATTGAATGCCCATCAAATGCTCAAAAACAAATCAAATCTAAATTTAAAACTGAAATGAAAAGATTTCCTTCTTTAAAATTTACTCACCTTAAAGGACAAATATAAAAAAATAATGATGAGCATCGATAAACAGTTGGAGACGTTAGGCCACGTTTTAGCTCAAAATGCCCTGTATATTTAAAGTTTAGAGTGATGATATGCATTTGTCTGTCGTTTATTTGGGGTGTCGCGACTCTTTCAACAGCCAGGGTTATATTGTGTCGGATGGAGGCAACCAGAGGTCCCGGAAAGAAACATTTTGCACAGCAGATATAAACAGTCTTACCCGTCAAATTCTTAAACTGGCAAAAACAGAGTGAGCATTGTCAGACGTCAAGTGAACCATTAATGTGCTGAAGGCCCTTGCTCACTACACCAAGCTGCTCACGCTTGGGCAGTTGTAATTAAGGACCTTACCAAGTATAAAACACAAATAAAATTCAATGCTCGTGATGGTGATTGAACAGACTCATGTTAGTTGTATTCTTTCTGTTCGTCACATGGTTTATTTATTAAGCGCAGTAGGGAATATTCACAATCTTTTAGTTTAAGGAAGATATTAAATTTATCCTACAGTCATGCAGCATAAACATAAGGCTTGGACTGATAGTAATTCTCCTCTCGTCATTTGACTTTTTAAATTTTGCAACGCAACAGCGCAGCAACCCACACAACAGAGTCCATACAAAAGTGTCTGTCTGTTTGGGGCATTTGGTTTTTTTCCAACATTGTCGTTTAAATGTAAGGATTGTGAAGTATCCCAGCCTATGACAAGCTAATTTTCGAAGGAATACTCTATAAATGAAGATAGCAACCAAAACAAAGTGAAAAATGAATATGTTAAAATAATGAATAAAGCTTAGTAACAGTGAGATTTGAACCCATGTCACACTTTACACGTCTTTAACAGCGAAGTGAACGCTTTAGCTTACTGAGCTACATCCCCGTTTGTTCAAATGTGACAAGACATAAACCAAGAAATTAATTTTTAACACCTCCAACTTTCTGTTTTCAGAAGACATAATAATATCAAATTAAGAACACACTAGGAGAAATGTGGAAAAGATGCTAGTTTTTAATAGAAAAGGGGTTTATCCATAGAAACAAAACAGTGATAAGTTACAGTTTAAGCCAACGTAAACACTGAGCAGACGATTTTTTTAGGATTTGTTCATTCGTCCTGTCCGGTGAAACATTATCATTGAACACAAATTTACTATAAATAGTTACAAGTCGCTAATG
The DNA here is from genome assembly GCA_031216915.1 of Pictodentalium vernedei. NCBI lineage: Eukaryota > Metazoa > Mollusca > Scaphopoda > Dentaliida > Dentaliidae > Pictodentalium > Pictodentalium vernedei. The sequence continues at coordinate 427,570,181 of CM062292.1, forward strand.
TTTGGAACCTATCAAGTTACGAAAAGTCATCATCTGGGGCCAAAATGTAAGCACAAATATTTCCAAAAAGAATGAATGGAATATGCTGATATTCAGAGTCTAAATTCAAAATGTGCTGAAAAAGAGGAAGAGCATTCTTGTCCCTCGAAAATCCTATTTATAAAAAAACACATTTTCGAAAATTTGTGAAATTTTACCAATTGGTCACTCATTTTTTACCCCTATCCATATTCTTGTCCAAACGTTCAATCTATTGCGAGTCGCGTTACGTATATTTCTGGAGTACAGAAGCACCAACACATCACTTACATTGACATTTCTGACAATGCGAGGACACTCCTGTATATGGAACAGAACACTATGTTTAGGAAAAAACATATTTACAGTACCAAAAGCCGAACATTGATGCAACACTAGGTTATGAACCACTAAAAAATCTCATTGAACACAGTGCTAACCTTTGACTCTCTGTACAACATACCAAGTTGTTTTGCAAAAAATACATATAAATCCACAAGGTACATCATCTCTTGAAAAAACAAAATGGAAAAAATATATGTTGCCACATTGAATTTCAATTTAAAATTCGATTTTTCAGTACTACCCTATCTATGGTCCAGCACTGAATGGCCTTGACACTATTTTTTCATGCTTCATGTTTTTGAGAGATTCTCACACATTCCGGCAGAAAATTGCAAACAAACTTCTTAAACCTTCCTAAAGAGGACAAATGTTTTTTTTAAATTAATGGTTTCAAATCCCACTGATATTGAACCAATCAGCCAATGGGGCCTATTTAATCCTACTCACAACTTTGGGTGTAAATGCTCCAAGTCACGTGTTCACCAATTTAGTGGTTCATAACCGCTATTTGTTAACTAGATATAAAGGTCAAACTCAGTATTTAAGCCGAAATCCAGACCATATTATAAGAACAAAGTAGTGAAGTTTAGTTTATTGTTTTCAGTTACTTGATACTTTCAGAGAATCAACATCCGAAGCTTAGGACACAGTGCCTATAGCAGCATTAAAGCAGAACTTGTCCATCTCAGTAAAGAAACACTGCAGTAGTTCCCCGGGGCCCAGGAGAATACACCCACGTGCACTCTCATAAACACACATGCTTAATTAGATAGTTTCGTGAATGCTTTCCTCAGTCGCTAGCGACAATGTGTGTGAAGTGAAAGGGGATGAAAGGGTGGGCGAAATCAAACATATTTTAGTTTATTGTTTACGACTGCGTGGGCCTTTCAGAGGCACTGGGTCCAATTATACCAGTAAAACAGAACTTGTCCAACTCAATAAACAAAAACTTCTGTAGATCCCCGAGTGCGACATTTTTGTAAATTATTTTCTCGGTCTATGCACGTGTCGGGGGTGGGTGCATCCGTGGTCGAGTGGTGGATGCCAGGGTGGTTGGATGAAAGGGTGGGTGTAACCAAACAGTTAAGACTAGCCACCCCCCCCCCCCCCCCCCACACACACACACACGCACACACACTCCTGGGAGGTATCAAGGATGACAGTCTGAGAAGCAGAACTTATCCAACTCCGTAAACGAAAACTGCTGCAGGACCCCGGGTGTGACATTTTTGTAAATTATGTTTTCTGTCTATGTAAATGTCGTGCATGCATGCGTGCGTGCGTGTAAACAAACAATTGATACAAGCCCCCCCCCCCCCCCCCCCCCTCACTCCTGGATGGTATCAAAGATGACAGTATCAGATTTATGGTACAAACACCCATATTGAAAATCTGCGTTCCTAATGACTCTAAAACACTTTGAGAAATGATCTTATTTGTGACGTGGTCTTTTTCACTCTAAATTATCACTTGCATCCATTTTTGTGGTAGCCGCATTATATAAGAGACATCGGGGCGCAGTGGCGTTGCGGTAACCGGTTCTCGTCAGATCACCGAAAATAAGCAACGTCGAGCCTGGTTAGTCCTCGGATCGGTGACCGTCTGAGCGATCGATTCGGGCTCCAGCGTTGTGTCCTTGAGCAGGCACTTAACTCCGATTGTCCGCATGGGGGCACGATGGCGCCGTGTACAAAGGCGGACTGCACGTCGATGGTGCGCATGCCTTCAGCTAACCTAACCCTGCCTGTGCTGCAGTGTGTAGTTACAATGTTGGGGAGCTGACAGTTACTGGTCGTTTCTCGGTGGTTCTCTATGGGTACTCCGGCTTCTTCCACCCGTAATACGGTCACAGTCATGATTAGCCATTGTGCATAAGTATGTGATCTTAAACACCAATAAATAAAAAACTAAATAAATGAATAAATGTATAAGATAAATGTACATCCCTTAATTTCAACCAAACAATTAGGAAAATATACTTGATGGGGGTCGAAAACAAATATCCTTTTCATTTATTACCCCACACACCCTTATCTACATACATGTTATTACTATTAGAAATATATCTCATATTCCAAAGCAACCCAGCCCATCTAGGCCCTCTGTAAGAAAAAAATAAAACATTAAACTTGGGGGAAATAATCTTCTTGAATGCCTCATCTGGCTGATATAGAAAATACATTGCTATTTTCGGCTTCTTTGGTCGAAGGTGAGAAAATTAAAATCTGTTTCTGAACTCTTCGCTTCCAAGTCGGTGCAGAGGGTGTCCTGTAAAATAGAAGTACTGAAAACAAATGCTTAACATTGAAAGTTTAGTTTCTATCAGCTGTAACTATCATATTCCTAATTGATAGAACTCTTGGGGCATGAACTGAAGATTATTCAGTCTGCTCAGACCATATATGGATGCATTCTATTGGAAGAGTTGTCTTCCTCTCTACACATTATTCCATTCAAATCCCTTATCCGAATTTGATAATGTTGTGAAAGGTGATAGTGTGTGCGAACGTGATTTATGCTCCGGGTATCACGTCCTTAAAAGTTGAATTCTCAGTGGCAGACATTGCTGCTTTCGAGTTGACTTATTTAGTCCGAACAAGCCATTTCAGCCGGATGAAAAGTGAAAACGAAGGTAATTGTGTGTGTAGAACTTATTTGTGCTGAAAAATAGTCCAAAAATGATTAAAAATTTTTAACAACTTTCAAAATGGGTTACAAAGGAAAAACCCGAAGAAAAAAGTGTTTGAGTTGACTAAACCAATATTATAAACAAGTAAATTATTTCCATTGTTCATGATTTTATTCGGGTTAAATCTGTACTTCCGAATTGATAAAGGTTTTCAAAAGTTAATGTGTGTAAAGTGGACACCGCATTTTCGTTGCCATAAACAACGAATACTTCGTGTGCACACTGGAGAGCCACACTGTTGCACATAAAGCAGCAACTTGGAATAGAAGTGCCCCCAGTATCGACCTTCAGTTGTTAAATACAAGACTTGGACTTTCCGACGAAGCCCGGTTTCTCGGTGTGATCTACCATGTACACAAAATTAATATTGACCAACGCATAATTTCATTAAAGCCAGTAAACAAACAAATCTGCAAAAAATCCAACGCGGTTAAAATCCGGGGAGTTCGTAACTCAAACTATAGAAGGCGTTCAAGCGACAAGGGCACACAATATGGAATCAATGCTGCCAGCCGCCTGTTTGAAGCAAACATTCTTTAACTACAGCTGTCCAAAACCATGACTTATTTGATATACCTATTGAACGACTTCACGAATTAGCAAATATCGAAATGATAGGAAGCAATTTAAAACCAATGTTGACAAACACTCTAAACTGGCTACGTAGCGTGGAATTGAATGCCCATGAAATGCTCAAAAACAAATCAAATCTAAATTTAAAACTGAAATGAAAAGATTTCCATCTTTAAAATTTACTCACCTTAAAGGACAAATATAAAAAATAATGATGAGCATCGATAAACAGTTGGAGACATTAGGCCACGTTTTAGCTGAAAATGCCCTATATATTTAAAGTTTAGAGTGATGATATGCATTTGTCTGTCGTTTATTTGGGGTGTCGCGAATCTTTCAACAGCCAGGGTTATATTGTGTCGGATGGAAGCAACCAGAGGTCCCGGAAAGAAACATTTTGCACAGCAGATATATACAGTCTTACCCGTCAAATTCTTAAACTGGCAAAAACAGAGTGAGCATTGGCTGACGTCAAGTGAACCATTAATGTGCTGAAGGCCCTTGCTCACTACACCAAGCTGCTCACGCTTGGGCAGTTGTAATTAAGGACCTTACCAAGAATAAAACACAAATAAAATTCAATGCTCGTGATGGTGATTGAACAGACTCATGTTAGTTGTATTCTTTCTGTTCGTCACATGGTTTATTTATTAAGCGCAGTAGGGAATATTCACAATCTTTTAGTTTAAGGAAGATATTAAATTTATCCTACAGTCATGCAGCATAAACATAAGGCTTGGACTGATAGTAATTCTCCTCTCGTCATTTGACTTTTTAAATTTTGCAACGCAACAGCGCAGCAACCCACACAACAGAGTCCATACAAAAGTGTCTGTCTGTTTGCGGCATTTGGTTGTTTTCCAACATTGTCGTTTAAATGTAAGGATTGTGAAGTATCCCAGCCTATGACAAGCTAATTTTCGAAGGAATACTCTATAAATGAAGATAGCAACCAAAACAAAGTGAAAAATGTATATGTTAAAATAATGAATAAAGCTTAGTAACAGTGAGATTTGAACCCATGTCACAATGCGCACGTCTTTAACAGCGAAGTGAACGCTTTAGCTTACTGAGCTACATCCCCGTTTGTTCAAATGTGACAAGACATAAACCGAGAAATTAAATTTTTAACACCTCCATCTTTCTGTTTTCAGAAGACATAATAATATCAAATTAAGAACACACTAGGAGAAATGTGGAAAAGATGCTAGTTTTTAATAGAAAAAGGGTTTATCCGTAGAAACAAAACAGTGATAAGTTACAGTTTAAGCCAACGTAAACACTGAGCAGACGATTTTTTTAGGATTTGTTCATTCGCCCTGGCCGGTGAAACATTATCATTGAACACAAATTTACTATAAATAGTTACAAGTCGCTGATGTTTGGAACCTTTCAAGTTACGGAAAGTCATCATCTGGGGCCAAAATGTAAGCACAAATATTTCCAAAAAGAATGAATGGAATATGCTGATATTCAGAGCCTAAATTCAAAATGTGCTGAAAAAGAGGAAGAGCATTCTTTTCCCTCGAAAATCCTATTTATAAAAAAACACATTTTCGAAAATTTGTGAAATTTTACCAATTGGTCACTCATTTTTTACCCCTATCCATATTCTTGTCCAAACGTTCAATCTATTGCAAGTCGCGTTACGTAAATTTCTGGAGTACAGAAGCACCAACACATCACTTACATTGACATTTCTGACAATGCGAGGACACTCCTGTGTATGGAACAGAACACTATGTTTAGGAAAAAACATATTTACAGTTCCAAAAGCCGAACATTGATGCAACACTAGGTTATGAACCACTAAAAAATCTCATTGAACACATTGCTAACCTTTGACTCTCTGTACAACATACCAAGTTGTTTTGCAAAAAATACATATAAATCCACAAGGTACATCATCTCTTGAAAAAAAAAATGGAAAAAATATATGTTGCCACATTGAATTTCAATTTAAAATTCGATTTTTCAGTACTACCCTATCTATGGTCCAGCACTGAATGGCCTTGACACTATTTTTTCATGCTTCATGTTTTTGAGAGATTCTCACACATTCCGGCAGAAAATTGCAAACAAACTTCTTAAACCTTCCTAAAGAGGACAAATGTTTTTTTTTTAATTAATGGTTTCAAATCCCACTGATATTGAACAAATCAGCCAATCGGGCCTATTTAATCCTACTCACAACTTTGGGTGTAAATGCTCCAAGTCACGTGTTCACCAATTTAGTGGTTCATAACCGCTATTTCTTAACTGGATATAAAGGTCAAACTCAGTATTTAAGCCGAAATCCAGACCATATTATAAGAACAAAGTAGTGAAGTTTAGTTTATTGTTTTCAGTTACTTGATACTTTCAGAGAATCAACATCCGAAGCTTAGGACACAGTGCCTATAGCAGCATTAAAGCAGAACTTGTCCATCTCAGTAAAGAAACACTGCAGTAGTTCCCCGGGGCCCAGGAGAATACACCCACGTGCACTCTCATAAACACACATGCTTAATTAGATAGTTTCGTGAATGCTTTCCTCGGTCGCTAGCGACAATGTGTGTGAAGTGAAAGGGGATGAAAGGGTAGGCGAAATCAAACATATTTTAGTTTATTGTTTACGACTGCGTGGGCCTTTCAGAGGCACTGGGTCCAATTATACCAGTAAAACAGAACTTGTCCAACTCAATAAACAAAAACTTCTGTAGATCCCCGAGTGCGACATTTTTGTAAATTATTTTCTCGGTCTATGCACGTGTCGGGGGTGGGTGCATGCGTGGTCGAGTGGTGGATGCCAGGGTGGTTGGATGAAAGGGTGGGTGTAACCAAACAGTTAAGACTAGCCACCCCCCCCCCCCCCCACACACACACACGCACACACACTCCTGGGAGGTATCAAGGATGACAGTCTGAGAAGCAGAACTTATCCAACTCCGTAAACGAAAACTGCTGCAGGACCCCGGGTGTGACATTTTTGTAAATTATGTTTTCTGTCTATGTAAATGTCGTGCATGCATGCGTGCGTGCGTGTAAACAAACAATTGATACAAGCCCCCCCCCCCCCCCCCCCCCCCCATCACTCCTGTATGGTATCAAAGATGACAGTATCAGATTTATGGTACAAACACCCATATTGAAAATCTGCGTTCCTAATGACTCTAAAACACTTTGAGAAATGATCTTATTTGTGACGTGGTCTTTTTCACTCTAAATTGTCACTTGCATCCATTTTTGTGGTAGCCGCATTATATAAGAGACATCGGGGCGCAGTGGCGTTGCGGTAACCGGTTCTCGTCAGATCACCGAAAATAAGCAACGTCGAGCCTGGTTAGTCCTCGGATCGGTGACCGTCTGAGCGATCGATTCGGGCTCCCGCGTTGTGTCCTTGAGCAGGCACTTCACTCCGATTGTCCGCATGGGGGCACGATGGCGCCGTGTACAAAGGCGGACTGCACGTCGATGGTGCGCATGCCTTCAGCTAACCTAACCCTGCCTGTGCTGCAGTGTGTAGTTACAATGTTGGGGAGCTGACAGTTACTGGTCGTTTCTCGGTGGTTCTCTATGGGTACTCCGGCTTCCTCCACCCCGTAATACGGTCACAATCAAGATTAGCCATTGTGCATAAGTATGTGATCTTAAACACCAATAAATAAAAAACTAAATAAATGAATAAATGTATAAGAGAAATGTACATCCCTTAATTTCAACCAAACAATTAGGAAAATATACTTGATGGGGGTCCAAAACATATATCCTTTTCATTTATTACCCCACACACCCTTATCTACATACATGTTATTACTATTAGAAATATATCTCATATCCCAAAGCAACCCAGCCCATCTAGGCCCTCTGTAAGAAAAAACTAAAACATTAAACTTGGGGGAAATAATCTTCTTGAATGCCTCATCTGGCTGATATAGAAAATACATTGCTATTTTCGGCTTCTTTGGTCGTAGGAGAGAAAATTAAAATCTGTTTCTGAACTCTTCGCTTCCAAGTCGGTGCAGAGGGTGTCCTGTAAAATAGAAGTACTGAAAACAAATGCTTAACATTGAAAGTTTAGTTTCTATCAGCTGTAACTATCATATTCCTAATTGATAGAACTCTTGGGGCATGAACTGAAGATTATTCAGTCTGCTCAGACCATATATGGATGCATTCTATTGGAAGAGTTGTCTTCCTTTCCACACATTATTCCATTCAAATCCCTTATCCGAATTTGATAATGTTGTGAAAAGTGATAGTGTGTGCGAACGTGATTTATGCTCCGGGTATCACGTCCTTAAAAGTTGAATTCACAGTGGCAGGCATTGCTGCTTTCGAGTTGACTTATTTAGTCCGAACAAGCCATTTCAGCCGGATGAAAAGTGAAAACGAAGGTAATTGTGTGTGTAGAACTTATTTGTGCTGAAAAATAGTCCAAAAATGATTAAAATTTTTTAACAACTTTCAAAATGGGTTACAAAGGAAAAACCCGAAGAAAAAAGTGTTTGAGTTGACTAAACCAATATTATAAACAAGTAAATTATTTCCATTGTTCATGATTTTATTCGGGTTAAATCTGTACTTCCGAATTGATAAAGGTTTTTAAAAGTTAATGTGTGTAAAGTGGACACCGCATTTTCGTTGCCATAAACAACGAATACTTCGTGTGCACACTGGAGAGCCACACTGTTGCACATAAAGCAGCAACTTGGAATAGAAGTGCCCCCAGTATCGACCTTCAGTTGTTAAATACAAGACTTGGACCTTCCGACGAAGCCCGGTTTCTCGGTGTGATCTACCATGTACACAAAATTAATATTGACCAACGCATAATTTCATTAAAGCCAGTAAACAAACAAATCTGCAGAAAATCCACGCGGTTAAAATCCGGGGAGTTCGTAACTCAAACTATAGAAGGCGTTCAAGCGACAAGGGCACACAATATGGAATCAATGCTGCCAGCCGCCTGTTTGAAGCAAACATTCTTTAACTACAGCTGTCCAAAACCATGACTTATTTGATATACCTATTGAACGACTTCACGAATTAGCAAATATCGAAATGATAGGAAGCAATTTAAAACCAATGTTGACAAACACTCTAAACTGGCTACGTAGCGTGGAATTGAATGCCCATCAAATGCTCAAAAACAAATCAAATCTAAATTTAAAACTGAAATGAAAAGATTTCCTTCTTTAAAATTTACTCACCTTAGAGGACAAATATAAAAAATAATGATGAGCATCGATAAACAGTTGGAGACGTTAGGCCACGTTTTAGCTCAAAATGCCCTGTATATTTAAAGTTTAGAGTGATGATATGCATTTGTCTGTCGTTTATTTGGGGTGTCGCGACTCTTTCAACAGCCAGGGTTATATTGTGTCGGATGGAGGCAACCAGAGGTCCCGGAAAGAAACATTTTGCACAGCAGATATACACAGTCTTACCCGTCAAATTCTTAAACTGGCAAAAACAGAGTGAGCATTGGCTGACGTCAAGTGAACCATTAATATGCTGAAGGCCCTTGCTCACTACACCAAGCTGCTCACGCTTGGGCAGTTGTAATTAAGGACCTTACCAAGAATAAAACACAAATAAAATTCAATGCTCGTGATGGTGATTGAACAGACTCATGTTAGTTGTATTCTTTCTGTTCGTCACATGGTTTATTTATTAAGCGCAGTAGGGAATATTCACAATCTTTTAGTTTAAGGAAGATATTAAATTTATCCTACAGTCATGCAGCATAAACATAAGGCTTGGACTGATAGTAATTCTCCTCTCGTCATTTGACTTTTTAAATTTTGCAACGCAACAGCGCAGCAACCCACACAACAGAGTCCATACAAAAGTGTCTGTCTGTTTGGGGCATTTGGTTGTTTTCCAACATTGTCGTTTAAATGTAAGGATTGTGAAGTATCCCAGCCTATGACAAGCTAATTTTCGAAGGAATACTCTATAAATGAAGATAGCAACCAAAACAAAGTGAAAAATGTATATGTTAAAATAATGAATAAAGTTTAGTAACAGTGAGATTTGAACCCATGTCACACTGCGCACGTCTTTAACAGCGAAGTGAACGCTTTAGCTTACTGAGCTACATCCCCGTTTGTTCAAATGTGACAAGACATAAACCAAGAAATTAAATTTTTCACACCTCCATCATCATTCTGTTTTCAGAAGACATAATAATATCAAATTAAGAACACACTAGGAGAAATGTGGAAAAGATGCTAGTTTTTAATAGAAAAAGGGTTTATCCGTAGAAACAAAACAGTGATAAGTTACAGTTTAAGCCAACGTAAACACTGAGCAGACGATTTTTTTAGGATTTGTTCATTCGCCCTGGTCGGTGAAACATTATCATTCATTGAACACAAATTTACTATAAATAGTTACAAGTCGCTAATGTTTGGAACCTTTCAAGTTACGAAAAGTCATCATCTGGGGCCAAAATGTAAGCACAAATATTTCCAAAAAGAATGAATGGAATATGCTGATATTCAGAGCCTAAATTCAAAATGTGCTGAAAAAGAGGAAGAGCATTCTTTTCCCTCGAAAATCCTATTTATAAAAAAACACATTTTCGAAAATTTGTGAAATTTTACCAATTGGTCACTCATTTTTTACCCCTATCCATATTCTTGTCCAAACGTTCAATCTATTGCGAGTCGCGTTACGTAAATTTCTGGAGTACAGAAGCACCAACACATCACTTACATTGACATTTCTGACAATGCGAGGACACTACTGTGTATGGTTCAGAACACTATGTTTAGGAAAAAACATATTTACAGTTCCAAAAGCCGAACATTGATGCAACACTAGGTTATGAACCACTAAAAAATCTCATTGAACACATTGCTAACCTTTGACTCTCTGTACAACATACCAAGTTGTTTTGCAAAAAATACATATAAATCCACAAGGTACATCATCTCTTGAAAAAAAAAAATGGAAAAAATATATGTTGCCACATTGAATTTCAATTTAAAATTCGATTTTTCAGTACTACCCTATCTATGGTCCAGCACTGAATGGCCTTGACACTATTTTTTTCATGCTTCATGTTTTTGAGAGATTCTCACACATTCCGGCAGAAAATTGCAAACAAACTTCTTAAACCTTCCTAAAGAGGACAAATGTTTTTTTTTAATTAATGGTTTCAAATCCCACTGATATTGAACCAATCAGCCAATCGGGCCTATTTAATCCTACTCACAACTTTGGGTGTAAATGCTCCAAGTCACGTGTTCACCAATTTAGTGGTTCATAACCGCCATTTGTTAACTGGATATAAAGGTCAAACTCAGTATTTAAGCCGAAATCCAGACCATATTATAAGAACAAAGTAGCGAAGTTTAGTTTATTGTTTTCAGTTACTTGATACTTTCAGAGAATCAACATCCGAAGCTTAGGACACAGTGCCTATAGCAGCATTAAAGCAGAACTTGTCCATCTCAGTAAAGAAACACTGCAGTAGTTCCCCGGGGCCCAGGAGAATACACCCACGTGCACTCTCATAAACACACATGCTTAATTAGATAGTTTCGTGAATGCTTTCCTCAGTCGCTAGCGACAATGTGTGTGAAGTGAAAGGGGATGAAAGGGTAGGCGAAATCAAACATATTTTAGTTTATTGTTTACGACTGCGTGGGCCTTTCAGAGGCACTGGGTCCAATTATACCAGTAAAACAGAACTTGTCCAACTCAATAAACAAAAACTTCTGTAGATCCCCGAGTGCGACATTTTTGTAAATTATTTTCTCGGTCTATGCACGTGTCGGGGGTGGGTGCATGCGTGGTCGAGTGGTGGATGCCAGGGTGGTTGGATGAAAGGGTGGGTGTAACCAAACAGTTAAGACTAGCCACCCCCCCCCCCCCCACACACACACACACACACGCACACACACTCCTGGGAGGTATCAAGGATGACAGTCTGAGAAGCAGAACTTATCCAACTCCGTAAACGAAAACTGCTGCAGGACCCCGGGTGTGACATTTTTGTAAATTATGTTTTCTGTCTATGTAAATGTCGTGCATGCATGCGTGCGTGCGTGTAAACAAACAATTGATACAAGCCCCCCCCCCCCCCCCCTCACTCCTGGATGGTATCAAAGATGACAGTATCAGATTTATGGTACAAACACCCATATTGAAAATCTGCGTTCCTAATGACTCTAAAACACTTTGAGAAATGATCTTATTTGTGACGTGGTCTTTTTCACTCTAAATTGTCACTTGCATCCATTTTTGTGGTAGCCGCATTATATAAGAGACATCGGGGCGCAGTGGCGTTGCGGTAACCGGTTCTCGTCAGATCACCGAAAATAAGCAACGTCGAGCCTGGTTAGTCCTCGGATCGGTGACCGTCTGATCGATCGATTCGGGCTCCCGCGTTGTGTCCTTGAGCAGGCACTTAACTCCGATTGTCCGCATGGGGGCACGATGGCGCCGTGTACAAAGGCGGACTGCACGTCGATGGTGCGCATGCCTTCAGCTAACCTAACCCTGCCTGTGCTGCAGTGTGTAGTTACAATGTTGGGGAGCTGACAGTTACTGGTCGTTTCTCGGTGGTTCTCTATGGGTACTCCGGCTTCCTCCACCCCGTAATACGGTCACAGTCAAGATTAGCCATTGTGCATAAGTATGTGATCTTAAACACCAATAAATAAAAAACTAAATAAATGAATAAATGTATAAGAGAAATGTACATCCCTTAATTTCAACCAAACAATTGGGAAAATATACTTGATGGGGGTCGAAAACATATATCCTTTTCATTTATTACCCCACACACCCTTATCTACATACATGTTATTACTATTAGAAATATATCTCATATCCCAAAGCAACCCAGCCCATCTAGGCCCTCTGTAAGAAAAAAATAAAACATTAAACTTGGGGGAAATAATCTTCTTGAATGCCTCATCTGGCTGATATAGAAAATACATTGCTATTTTCGGCTTCTTTGGTCGTAGGAGAGAAAATTAAAATCTGTTTCTGAACTCTTCGCTTCCAAGTCGGTGCAGAGGGTGTCCTGTAAAATAGAAGTACTGAAAACAAATGCTTAACATTGAAAGTTTAGTTTCTATCAGCTGTAACTATCATATTCCTAATTGATAGAACTCTTGGGGCATGAACTGAAGATTATTCAGTCTGCTCAGACCATATATGGATGCATTCTATTGGAAGAGTTGTCTTCCTTTCCACACATTATTCCATTCAAATCCCTTATCCGAATTTGATAATGTTGTGAAAAGTGATAGTGTGTGCGAACGTGATTTATGCTCCGGGTATCACGTCCTTAAAAGTTGAATTCACAGTGGCAGGCATTGCTGCTTTCGAGTTGACTTATTTAGTCCGAACAAGCCATTTCAGCCGGATGAAAAGTGAAAACGAAGGTAATTGTGTGTGTAGAACTTATTTGTGCTGAAAAATAGTCCAAAAATGATTAAAATTTTTTAACAACTTTCAAAATGGGTTACAAAGGAAAAACCCGAAGAAAAAAGTGTTTGAGTTGACTAAACCAATATTATAAACAAGTAAATTATTTCCATTGTTCATGATTTTATTCGGGTTAAATCTGTACTTCCGAATTGATAAAGGTTTTTAAAAGTTAATGTGTGTAAAGTGGACACCGCATTTTCGTTGCCATAAACAACGAATACTTCGTGTGCACACTGGAGAGCCACACTGTTGCACATAAAGCAGCAACTTGGAATAGAAGTGCCCCCAGTATCGACCTTCAGTTGTTAAATACAAGACTTGGACCTTCCGACGAAGCCCGGTTTCTCGGTGTGATCTACCATGTACACAAAATTAATATTGACCAACGCATAATTTCATTAAAGCCAGTAAACAAACAAATCTGCAGAAAATCCAACGCGGTTAAAATCCGGGGAGTTCGTAACTCAAACTATAGAAGGCGTTCAAGCGACAAGGGCACACAATATGGAATCAATGCTGCCAGCCGCCTGTTTGAAGCAAACATTCTTTAACTACAGCTGTCCAAAACCATGACTTATTTGATATACCTATTGAACGACTTCACGAATTAGCAAATATCGAAATGATAGGAAGCAATTTAAAACCAATGTTGACAAACACTCTAAACTGGCTACGTAGCGTGGAATTGAATGCCCATCAAATGATCAAAAACAAATCAAATCTAAATTTAAAACTGAAATGAAAAGATTTCCTTCTTTAAAATTTACTCACCTTAGAGGACAAATATAAAAAATAATGATGAGCATCGATAAACAGTTGGAGACGTTAGGCCACGTTTTAGCTCAAAATGCCCTGTATATTTAAAGTTTAGAGTGATGATATGCATTTGTCTGTCGTTTATTTGGGGTGTCGCGACTCTTTCAACAGCCAGGGTTATATTGTGTCGGATGGAGGCAACCAGAGGTCCCGGAAAGAAACATTTTGCACAGCAGATATACACAGTCTTACCCGTCAAATTCTTAAACTGGCAAAAACAGAGTGACCATTGGCTGACGTCAAGTGAACCATTAATATGCTGAAGGCCCTTGCTCACTACACCAAGCTGCTCACGCTTGGGCAGTTGTAATTAAGGACCTTACCAAGAATAAAACACAAATAAAATTCAATGCTCGTGATGGTGATTGAACAGACTCATGTTAGTTGTATTCTTTCTGTTCGTCACATGGTTTATTTATTAAGCGCAGTAGGGAATATTCACAATCTTTTAGTTTAAGGAAGATATTAAATTTATCCTACAGTCATGCAGCATAAACATAAGGCTTGGACTGATAGTAATTCTCCTCTCGTCATTTGACTTTTTAAATTTTGCAACGCAACAGCGCAGCAACCCACACAACAGAGTCCATACAAAAGTGTCTGTCTGTTTGGGGCATTTGGTTGTTTTCCAACATTGTCGTTTAAATGTAAGGATTGTGAAGTATCCCAGCCTATGACAAGCTAATTTTCGAAGGAATACTCTATAAATGAAGATAGCAACCAAAACAAAGTGAAAAATGTATATGTTAAAATAATGAATAAAGTTTAGTAACAGTGAGATTTGAACCCATGTCACACTGCGCACGTCTTTAACAGCGAAGTGAACGCTTTAGCTTACTGAGCTACATCCCCGTTTGTTCAAATGTGACAAGACATAAACCAAGAAATTAAATTTTTCACACCTCCATCATCATTCTGTTTTCAGAAGACATAATAATATCAAATTAAGAACACACTAGGAGAAATGTGGAAAAGATGCTAATTTTTAATAGAAAAAGGGTTTATCCGTAGAAACAAAACAGTGATAAGTTACAGTTTAAGCCAACGTAAACACTGAGCAGACGATTTTTTTAGGATTTGTTCATTCGCCCTGGCCGGTGAAACATTATCATTCATTGAACACAAATTTACTATAAATAGTTACAAGTCGCTAATGTTTGGAACCTTTCAAGTTACGAAAAGTCATCATCTGGGGCCAAAATGTAAGCACAAATATTTCCAAAAAGAATGAATGGAATATGCTGATATTCAGAGCCTAAATTCAAAATGTGCTGAAAAAGAGGAAGAGCATTCTTTTCCCTCGAAAATCCTATTTATAAAAAAACACATTTTCGAAAATTTGTGAAATTTTACCAATTGGTCACTCATTTTTTACCCCTATCCATATTCTTGTCCAAACGTTCAATCTATTGCGAGTCGCGTTACGTAAATTTCTGGAGTACAGAAGCACCAACACATCACTTACATTGACATTTCTGACAATGCGAGGACACTACTGTGTATGGTTCAGAACACTATGTTTAGGAAAAAACATATTTACAGTTCCAAAAGCCGAACATTGATGCAACACTAGGTTATGAACCACTAAAAAATCTCATTGAACACATTGCTAACCTTTGACTCTCTGTACAACATACCAAGTTGTTTTGCAAAAAATACATATAAATCCACAAGGTACATCATCTCTTGAAAAAAAAAAATGGAAAAAATATATGTTGCCACATTGAATTTCAATTTAAAATTCGATTTTTCAGTACTACCCTATCTATGGTCCAGCACTGAATGGCCTTGACACTATTTTTTTCATGCTTCATGTTTTTGAGAGATTCTCACACATTCCGGCAGAAAATTGCAAACAAACTTCTTAAACCTTCCTAAAGAGGACAAATGTTTTTTTTTAATTAATGGTTTCAAATCCCACTGATATTGAACCAATCAGCCAATCGGGCCTATTTAATCCTACTCACAACTTTGGGTGTAAATGCTCCAAGTCACGTGTTCACCAATTTAGTGGTTCATAACCGCTATTTGTTAACTGGATATAAAGGTCAAACTCAGTATTTAAGCCGAAATCCAGACCATATTATAAGAACAAAGTAGTGAAGTTTAGTTTATTGTTTTCAGTTACTTGATACTTTCAGAGAATCAACATCCGAAGCTTAGGACACAGTGCCTATAGCAGCATTAAAGCAGAACTTGTCCATCTCAGTAAAGAAACACTGCAGTAGTTCCCCGGGGCCAAGGAGAATACACCCACGTGCACTCTCATAAACACACATGCTTAATTAGATAGTTTCGTGAATGCTTTCCTCAGTCGCTAGCGACAATGTGTGTGAAGTGAAAGGGGATGAAAGGGTAGGCGAAATCAAACATATTTTAGTTTATTGTTTACGACTGCGTGGGCCTTTCAGAGGCACTGGGTCCAATTATACCAGTAAAACAGAACTTGTCCAACTCAATAAACAAAAACTTCTGTAGATCCCCGAGTGCGACATTTTTGTAAATTATTTTCTCGGTCTATGCACGTGTCGGGGGTGGGTGCATGCGTGGTCGAGTGGTGGATGCCAGGGTGGTTGGATGAAAGGGTGGGTGTAACCAAACAGTTAAGACTAGCCACCCCCCCCCCCCCCACACACACACACACACACGCACACACACTCCTGGGAGGTATCAAGGACGACAGTCTGAGAAGCAGAACTTATCCAACTCCGTAAACGAAAACTGCTGCAGGACCCCGGGTGTGACATTTTTGTAAATTATGTTTTCTGTCTATGTAAATGTCGTGCATGCATGCGTGCGTGCGTGTAAACAAACAATTGATACAAGCCCCCCCCCCCCCCCCCTCACTCCTGGATGGTATCAGAGATGACAGTATCAGATTTATGGTATAAACACCCATATTGAAAATCTGCGTTCCTAATGACTCTAAAACACTTTGAGAAATGATCTTATTTGTGACGTGGTCTTTTTCACTCTAAATTGTCACTTGCATCCATTTTTGTGGTAGCCGCATTATATAAGAGACATCGGGGCGCAGTGGCTTTGCGGTAACCGGTTCTCGTCAGATCACCGAAAATAAGCAACGTCGAGCCTGGTTAGTCCTCGGATCGGTGACCGTCTGACCGATGGATTCGGGCTCCCGCGTTGTGTCCTTGAGCAGGCACTTAACTCCGATTGTCCGCATGGGGGCACGATGGCGCCGTGTACAAAGGCGGACTGCACGTCGATGGTGCGCATGCCTTCAGCTAACCTAACCCTGCCTGTGCTGCAGTGTGTAGTTACAATGTTGGGGAGCTGACAGTTACTGGTCGTTTCTCGGTGGTTCTCTATGGGTACTCCGGCTTCCTCCACCCCGTAATACGGTCACAGTCAAGATTAGCCATTGTGCATAAGTATGTGATCTTAAACACCAATAAATAAAAAACTAAATAAATGAATAAATGTATAAGAGAAATGTACATCCCTTAATTTCAACCAAACAATTAGGAAAATATACTTGATGGGGGTCGAAAACATATATCCTTTTCATTTATTACCCCACACACCCTTATCTACATACATGTTATTACTATTAGAAATATATCTCATATCCCAAAGCAACCCAGCCCATCTAGGCCCTCTGTAAGAAAAAAATAAAACATTAAACTTGGGGGAAATAATCTTCTTGAATGCCTCATCTGGCTGATATAGAAAATACATTGCTATTTCCGGCTTCTTTGGTCGTAGGAGAGAAAATTAAAATCTGTTTCTGAACTCTTCGCTTCCAAGTCGGTGCAGAGGGTGTCCTGTAAAATAGAAGTACTGAAAACAAATGCTTAACATTGAAAGTTTAGTTTCTATCAGCTGTAACTATCATATTCCTAATTGATAGAACTCTTGGGGCATGAACTGAAGATTATTCAGTCTGCTCAGACCATATATGGATGCATTCTATTGGAAGAGTTGTCTTCCTTTCCACACATTATTCCATTCAAATCCCTTATCCGAATTTGATAATGTTGTGAAAAGTGATAGTGTGTGCGAACGTGATTTATGCTCCGGGTATCACGTCCTTAAAAGTTGAATTCACAGTGGCAGGCATTGCTGCTTTCGAGTTGACTTATTTAGTCCGAACAAGCCATTTCAGCCGGATGAAAAGTGAAAACGAAGGTAATTGTGTGTGTAGAACTTATTTGTGCTGAAAAATAGTCCAAAAATGATTAAAATTTTTTAACAACTTTCAAAATGGGTTACAAAGGAAAAACCCGAAGAAAAAAGTGTTTGAGTTGACTAAACCAATATTATAAACAAGTAAATTATTTCCATTGTTCATGATTTTATTCGGGTTAAATCTGTACTTCCGAATTGATAAAGGTTTTTAAAAGTTAATGTGTGTAAAGTGGACACCGCATTTTCGTTGCCATAAACAACGAATACTTCGTGTGCACACTGGAGAGCCACACTGTTGCACATAAAGCAGCAACTTGGAATAGAAGTGCCCCCAGTATCGACCTTCAGTTGTTAAATACAAGACTTGGACCTTCCGACGAAGCCCGGTTTCTCGGTGTGATCTACCATGTACACAAAATTAATATTGACCAACGCATAATTTCATTAAAGCCAGTAAACAAACAAATCTGCAGAAAATCCAACGCGGTTAAAATCCGGGGAGTTCGTAACTCAAACTATAGAAGGCGTTCAAGCGACAAGGGCACACAATATGGAATCAATGCTGCCAGCCGCCTGTTTGAAGCAAACATTCTTTAACTACAGCTGTCCAAAACCATGACTTATTTGATATACCTATTGAACGACTTCACGAATTAGCAAATATCGAAATGATAGGAAGCAATTTAAAACCAATGTTGACAAACACTCTAAACTGGCTACGTAGCGTGGAATTGAATGCCCATGAAATGCTCAAAAACAAATCAAATCTAAATTTAAAACTGAAATGAAAAGATTTCCTTCTTTAAAATTTACTCACCTTAAAGGACAAATATAAAAAATAATGATGAGCATCGATAAACAGTTGGAGACGTTAGGCCACGTTTTAGCTCAAAATGCCCTGTATATTTAAAGTTTAGAGTGATGATATGCATTTGTCTGTCGTTTATTTGGGGTGTCGCGACTCTTTCAACAGCCAGGGTTATATTGTGTCGGATGGAGGCAACCAGAGGTCCCGGAAAGAAACATTTTGCACAGCAGATATACACAGTCTTACCCGTCAAATTCTTAAACTGGCAAAAACAGAGTGAGCATTGGCTGACGTCAAGTGAACCATTAATGTGCTGAAGGCCCTTGCTCACTACACCAAGCTGCTCACGCTT
Source organism: Pictodentalium vernedei (assembly GCA_031216915.1). Taxonomy (NCBI): domain Eukaryota; kingdom Metazoa; phylum Mollusca; class Scaphopoda; order Dentaliida; family Dentaliidae; genus Pictodentalium; species Pictodentalium vernedei. The sequence goes on from CM062292.1 coordinate 427,589,363, forward strand.
GGGCAGTTGTAATTAAGGACCTTACCAAGAATAAAACACAAATAAAATTCAATGCTCGTGATGGTGATTGAACAGACTCATGTTAGTTGTATTCTTTCTGTTCGTCACATGGTTTATTTATTAAGCGCAGTAGGGAATATTCACAATCTTTTAGTTTAAGGAAGATATTAAATTTATCCTACAGTCATGCAGCATAAACATAAGGCTTGGACTGATAGTAATTCTCCTCTCGTCATTTGACTTTTTAAATTTTGCAACGCAACAGCGCAGCAACCCACACAACAGAGTCCATACAAAAGTGTCTGTCTGTTTGGGGCATTTGGTTGTTTTCCAACATTGTCGTTTAAATGTAAGGATTGTGAAGTATCCCAGCCTATGACAAGCTAATTTTCGAAGGAATACTCTATAAATGAAGATAGCAACCAAAACAAAGTGAAAAATGTATATGTTAAAATAATGAAGAAAGCTTAGTAACAGTGAGATTTGAACCCATGTCACACTGCGCACGTCTTTAACAGCGAAGTGAACGCTTTAGCTTACTGAGCTACATCCCCGTTTGTTCAAATGTGACAAGACATAAACCAAGAAATTAAATTTTTAACACCTCCATCTTTCTGTTTTCAGAAGACATAATAATATCAAATTAAGAACGCACTAGGAGAAATGTGGAAAAGATGCTAGTTTTTAATAGAAAAAGGGTTTATCCGTAGAAACAAAACAGTGATAAGTTACAGTTTAAGCCAACGTAAACACTGAGCAGACGATTTTTTTAGGATTTGTTCATTCGCCCTGGCCGGTGAAACATTATCATTGAACACAAATTTACTATAAATAGTTACAAGTCGCTAATGTTTGGAACCTTTCAAGTTACGAAAAGTCATCATCTGGGGCCAAAATGTAAGCACAAATATTTCCAAAAAGAATGAATGGAATATGCTGATATTCAGAGCCTAAATTCAAAATGTGCTGAAAAAGAGGAAGAGCATTCTTTTCCCTCGAAAATCCTATTTATAAAAAAACACATTTTCGAAAATTTGTGAAATTTTACCAATTGGTCACTCATTTTTTACCCCTATCCATATTCTTGTCCAAACGTTCAATCTATTGCGAGTCGCGTTACGTAAATTTCTGGAGTACAGAAGCACCAACACATCACTTACATTGACATTTCTGACAATGCGAGGACACTCCTGTGTATGGAACAGAACACTATGTTTAGGAAAAAACATATTTACAGTTCCAAAAGCCGAACATTGATGCAACACTAGGTTATGAACCACTAAAAAATCTCATTGAACACATTGCTAACCTTTGACTCTCTGTACAACATACCAAGTTGTTTTGCAAAAAATACATATAAATCCACAAGGTACATCATCTCTTGAAAAAAAAAATGGAAAAAATATATATTGCCACATTGAATTTCAATTTAAAATTCGATTTTTCAGTACTACCCTATCTATGGTCCAGCACTGAATGGCCTTGACACTATTTTTTTCATGCTTCATGTTTTAGAGAGATTCTCACACATTCCGGCAGAAAATTGCAAACAAACTTCTTAAACCTTCCTAAAGAGGACAAATGTTTTTTTTTAATTAATGGTTTCAAATCCCACTGATATTGAACCAATCAGCCAATCGGGCCTATTTAATCCTACTCACAACTTTGGGTGTAAATGCTCCAAGTCACGTGTTCACCAATTTAGTGGTTCATAACCGCTATTTGTTAACTGGATATAAAGGTCAAACTCAGTATTTAAGCCGAAATCCAGACCATATTATAAGAACAGAGTGGTGAAGTTTAGTTTATTGTTTTCAGTTACTTGATACTTTCAGAGAATCAACATCCGAAGCTTAGGACACAGTGCCTATAGCAGCATTAAAGCAGAACTTGTCCATCTCAGTAAAGAAACACTGCAGTAGTTCCCCGGGGCCCAGGAGAATACACCCACATGCACTCTCATAAACACACATGCTTAATTAGATAGTTTCGTGAATGCTTTCCTCAGTCGCTAGCGACAATGTGTGTGAAGTGAAAGGGGATGAAAGGGTAGGCGAAATCAAACATATTTTAGTTTATTGTTTACGGCTGCGTGGGCCTTTCAGAGGCACTGGGTCCAATTATACCAGTAAAACAGAACTTGTCCAACTCAATAAACAAAAACTTCTGTAGATCCCCGAGTGCGACATTTTTGTAAATTATTTTCTCGGTCTATGCACGTGTCGGGGGTGGGTGCATGCGTGGTCGAGTGGTGGATGCCAGGGTGGTTGGATGAAAGGGTGGGTGTAACCAAACAGTTAAGACTAGCCCCCCCCCCCCCCCACACACACACACACACGCACACACACTCCTGGGAGGTATCAAGGATGACAGTCTGAGAAGCAGAACTTATCCAACTCCGTAAACGAAAACTGCTGCAGGACCCCGGGTGTGACATTTTTGTAAATTATGTTTTCTGTCTATGTAAATGTCGTGCATGCATGCGTGCGTGCGTGTAAACAAACAATTGATACAAGCCCCCCCCCCCCCCCCCCCCCTCACTCCTGGATGGTATCAAAGATGACAGTATCAGATTTATGGTACAAACACCCATATTGAAAATCTGCGTTCCTAATGACTCTAAAACACTTTGAGAAATGATCTTATTTGTGACGTGGTCTTTTTCACTCTAAATTGTCACTTGCATCCATTTTTGTGGTAGCCGCATTATATAAGAGACATCGGGGCGCAGTGGCGTTGCGGTAACCGGTTCTCGTCAGATCACCGAAAATAAGCAACGTCGAGCCTGGTTAGTCCTCGGATCGGTGACCGTCTGAGCGATCGATTCGGGCTCCCGCGTTGTGTCCTTGAGCAGGCACTTAACTCCGATTGTCCGCATGATGGCACGATGGCGCCGTGTACAAAGGCGGACTGCACGTCGATGGTGCGCATGCCTTCAGCTAACCTAACCCTGCCTGTGCTGCAGTGTGTAGTTACAATGTTGGGGAGCTGACAGTTACTGGTCGTTTCTCGGTGGTTCTCTATGGGTACTCCGGCTTCCTCCACCCCGTAATACGGTCACAGTCAAGATTAGCCATTGTGCATAAGTATGTGATCTTAAACACCAATAAATAAAAAACTAAATAAATGAATAAATGTATAAGAGAAATGTACATCCCTTAATTTCAACCAAACAATTAGGAAAATATACTTGATGGGGGTCGAAAACATATATCCTTTTCATTTATTACCCCACACACCCTTATCTACATACATGTTATTACTATTAGAAATATATCTCATATCCCAAAGCAACCCAGCCCATCTAGGCCCTCTGTAAGAAAAAAATAAAACATTAAACTTGGGGGAAATAATCTTCTTGAATGCCTCATCTGGCTGATATAGAAAATACATTGCTATTTTCGGCTTCTTTGGTCGTAGGAGAGAAAATTAAAATCTGTTTCTGAACTCTTCGCTTCCAAGTCGGTGCAGAGGGTGTCCTGTAAAATAGAAGTACTGAAAACAAATGCTTAACATTGAAAGTTTAGTTTCTATCAGCTGTAACTATCATATTCCTAATTGATAGAACTCTTGGGGCATGAACTGAAGATTATTCAGTCTGCTCAGACCATATATGGATGCATTCTATTGGAAGAGTTGTCTTCCTTTCCACACATTATTCCATTCAAATCCCTTATCCGAATTTGATAATGTTGTGAAAAGTGATAGTGTGTGCGAACGTGATTTATGCTCCGGGTATCACGTCCTTAAAAGTTGAATTCACAGTGGCAGGCATTGCTGCTTTCGAGTTGACTTATTTAGTCCGAACAAGCCATTTCAGCCGGATGAAAAGTGAAAACGAAGGTAATTGTGTGTGTAGAACTTATTTGTGCTGAAAAATAGTCCAAAAATGATTAAAATTTTTTAACAACTTTCAAAATGGGTTACAAAGGAAAAACCCGAAGAAAAAAGTGTTTGAGTTGACTAAACCAATATTATAAACAAGTAAATTATTTCCATTGTTCATGATTTTATTCGGGTTAAATCTGTACTTCCGAATTGATAAAGGTTTTTAAAAGTTAATGTGTGTAAAGTGGACACCGCATTTTCGTTGCCATAAACAACGAATAATTCGTGTGCACACTGGAGAGCCACACTGTTGCACATAAAGCAGCAACTTGGAATAGAAGTGCCCCCAGTATCGACCTTCAGTTGTTAAATACAAGACTTGGACCTTCCGACGAAGCCCGGTTTCTCGGTGTGATCTACCATGTACACAAAATTAATATTGACCAACGCATAATTTCATTAAAGCCAGTAAACAAACAAATCTGCAGAAAATCCAACGCGGTTAAAATCCGGGGAGTTCGTAACTCAAACTATAGAAGGCGTTCAAGCGACAAGGGCACACAATATGGAATCAATGCTGCCAGCCGCCTGTTTGAAGCAAACATTCTTTAACTACAGCTGTCCAAAACCATGACTTTTTTGATATACCTATTGAACGACTTCACGAATTAGCAAATATCGAAATGATAGGAAGCAATTTAAAACCAATGTTGACAAACACTCTAAACTGGCTACGTAGCGTGGAATTGAATGCCCATCAAATGCTCAAAAACAAATCAAATCTAAATTTAAAACTGAAATGAAAAGATTTCCTTCTTTAAAATTTACTCACCTTAAAGGACAAATATAAAAAATAATGATGAGCATCGATAAACAGTTGGAGACGTTAGGCCACGTTTTAGCTCAAAATGCCCTGTATATTTAAAGTTTAGAGTGATGATATGCATTTGTCTGTCGTTTATTTGGGGGTGTCGCGACTCTTTCAACAGCCAGGGTTATATTGTGTCGGATGGAGGCAACCAGAGGTCCCGGAAAGAAACATTTTGCACAGCAGATATACACAGTCTTACCCGTCAAATTCTTAAACTGGCAAAAACAGAGTGACCATTGGCTGACGTCAAGTGAACCATTAATATGCTGAAGGCCCTTGCTCACTACACCAAGCTGCTCACGCTTGGGCAGTTGTAATTAAGGACCATACCAAGAATAAAACACAAATAAAATTCAATGCTCGTGATGGTGATTGAACAGACTCATGTTAGTTGTATTCTTTCTGTTAGTCACATGGTTTATTTATTAAGCGCAGTAGGGAATATTCACAATCTTTTAGTTTAAGGAAGATATTAAATTTATCCTACAGTCATGCAGCATAAACATAAGGCTTGGACTGATAGTAATTCTCCTCTCGTCATTTGACTTTTTAAATTTTGCAACGCAACAGCGCAGCAACCCACACAACAGAGTCCATACAAAAGTGTCTGTCTGTTTGGGGCATTTGGTTGTTTTCCAACATTGTCGTTTAAATGTAAGGATTGTGAAGTATCCCAGCCTATGACAAGCTAATTTTCGAAGGAATACTCTATAAATGAAGATAGCAACCAAAACAAAGTGAAAAATGTATATGTTAAAATAATGAATAAAGCTTAGTAACAGTGAGATTTGAACCCATGTCACACTGCGCACGTCTTTAACAGCGAAGTGAACGCTTTAGCTTACTGAGCTACATCCCCGTTTGTTCAAATGTGACAAGACATAAACCAAGAAATTAAATTTTTAACACCTCCATCTTTCTGTTTTCAGAAGACCTAATAATATCAAATTAAGAACGCACTAGCAGAAATGTGGAAAAGATGCTAGTTTTTAATAGAAAAAGGGTTTATCCGTAGAAACAAAACAGTGATAAGTTACAGTTTAAGCCAACGTAAACACTGAGCAGACGATTTTTTTAGGATTTGTTCATTCGCCCTGGCCGGTGAAACATTATCATTGAACACAAATTTACTATAAATAGTTACAAGTCGCTAATGTTTGGAACCTTTCAAGTTACGAAAAGTCATCATCTGGGGCCAAAATGTAAGCACAAATATTTCCAAAAAGAATGAATGGAATATGCTGATATTCAGAGCCTAAATTCAAAATGTGCTGAAAAAGAGGAAGAGCATTCTTTTCCCTCGAAAATCCTATTTATAAAAAAACACATTTTCGTAAATTTGTGAAATTTTACCAATTGGTCACTCATTTTTTACCCCTATCCATATTCTTGTCCAAACGTTCAATCTATTGCGAGTCGCGTTACGTAAATTTCTGGAGTACAGAAGCACCAACACATCACTTACATTGACATTTCTGACAATGCGAGGACACTCCTGTGTATGGAACAGAACACTATGTTTAGGAAAAAACATATTTACAGTTCCAAAAGCCGAACATTGATGCAACACTAGGTTATGAACCACTAAAAAATCTCATTGAACACATTGCTAACCTTTGACTCTCTGTACAACATACCAAGTTGTTTTGCAAAAAATACATATAAATCCACAAGGTACATCATCTCTTGAAAAAAAAAAATGGAAAAAATATATGTTGCCACATTGAATTTCAATTTAAAATTCGATTTTTCAGTACTACCCTATCTATGGTCCAGCACTGAATGGCCTTGACACTATTTTTTTCATGCTTCATGTTTTTGAGAGATTCTCACACATTCCGGCAGAAAATTGCAAACAAACTTCTTAAACCTTCCTAAAGAGGACAAATGTTTTTTTTTAATTAATGGTTTCAAATCCCACTGATATTGAACCAATCAGCCAATCGGGCCTATTTAATCCTACTCACAACTTTGGGTGTAAATGCTCCAAGTCACGTGTTCACCAATTTAGTGGTTCATAACCGCTATTTGTTAACTGGATATAAAGGTCAAACTCAGTATTTAAGCCGAAATCCAGACCATATTATAAGAACAGAGTGGTGAAGTTTAGTTTATTGTTTTCAGTTACTTGATACTTTCAGAGAATCAACATCCGAAGCTTAGGACACAGTGCCTATAGCAGCATTAAAGCAGAACTTGTCCATCTCAGTAAAGAAACACTGCAGTAGTTCCCCGGGGCCCAGGAGAATACACCCACATGCACTCTCATAAACACACATGCTTAATTAGATAGTTTCGTGAATGCTTTCCTCAGTCGCTAGCGACAATGTGTGTGAAGTGAAAGGGGATGAAAGGGTAGGCGAAATCAAACATATTTTAGTTTATTGTTTACGACTGCGTGGGCCTTTCAGAGGCACTGGGTCCAATTATACCAGTAAAACAGAACTTGTCCAACTCAATAAACAAAAACTTCTGTAGATTCCCGAGTGCGACATTTTTGTAAATTATTTTCTCGGTCTATGCACGTGTCGGGGGTGGGTGCATGCGTGGTCGAGTGGTGGATGCCAGGGTGGTTGGATGAAAGGGTGGGTGTAACCAAACAGTTAAGACTAGCCCCCCCCCCCCCCCCCACACACACACACACACACGCACACACACTCCTGGGAGGTATCAAGGATGACAGTCTGAGAAGCAGAACTTATCCAACTCCGTAAACGAAAACTGCTGCAGGACCCCGGGTGTGACATTTTTGTAAATTATGTTTTCTGTCTATGTAAATGTCGTGCATGCATGCGTGCGTGCGTGTAAACAAACAATTCATACAAGCCCCCCCCCCCCCCCCCCCCCTCACTCCTGGATGGTATCAAAGATGACAGTATCAGATTTATGGTACAAACACCCATATTGAAAATCTGCGTTCCTAATGACTCTAAAACACTTTGAGAAATGATCTTATTTGTGACGTGGTCTTTTTCACTCTAAATTGTCACTTGCATCCATTTTTGTGGTAGCCGCATTATATAAGAGACATCGGGGCGCAGTGGCGTTGCGGTAACCGGTTCTCGTCAGATCACCGAAAATAAGCAACGTCGAGCCTGGTTAGTCCTCGGATCGGTGACCGTCTGAGCGATCGATTCGGGCTCCCGCGTTGTGTCCTTGAGCAGGCACTTAACTCCGATTGTCCGCATGGGGGCACGATGGCGCCGTGTACAAAGGCGGACTGCACGTCGATGGTGCGCATGCCTTCAGCTAACCTAACCCTGCCTGTGCTGCAGTGTGTAGTTACAATGTTGGGGAGCTGACAGTTACTGGTCGTTTCTCGGTGGTTCTCTATGGGTACTCCGGCTTCCTCCACCCCGTAATACGGTCACAGTCAAGATTAGCCATTGTGCATAAGTATGTGATCTTAAACACCAATAAATAAAAAACTAAATAAATGAATAAATGTATAAGAGAAATGTACATCCCTTAATTTCAACCAAACAATTAGGAAAATATACTTGATGGGGGTCGAAAACATATATCCTTTTCATTTATTACCCCACACACCCTTATCTACATACATGTTATTACTATTAGAAATATATCTCATATCCCAAAGCAACCCAGCCCATCTAGGCCCTCTGTAAGAAAAAAATAAAACATTAAACTTGGGGGAAATAATCTTCTTGAATGCCTCATCTGGCTGATATAGAAAATACATTGCTATTTTCGGCTTCTTTGGTCGTAGGAGAGAAAATTAAAATCTGTTTCTGAACTCTTCGCTTCCGAGTCGGTGCAGAGGGTGTCCTGTAAAATAGAAGTACTGAAAACAAATGCTTAACATTGAAAGTTTAGTTTCTATCTGCTGTAACTATCATATTCCTAATTGATAGAACTCTTGGGGCATGAACTGAAGATTATTCAGTCTGCTCAGACCATATATGGATGCATTCTATTGGAAGAGTTGTCTTCCTTTCCACACATTATTCCATTCAAATCCCTTATCCGAATTTGATAATGTTGTGAAAAGTGATAGTGTGTGCGAACGTGATTTATGCTCCGGGTATCACGTCCTTAAAAGTTGAATTCACAGTGGCAGGCATTGCTGCTTTCGAGTTGACTTATTTAGTCCGAACAAGCCATTTCAGCCGGATGAAAAGTGAAAACGAAGGTAATTGTGTGTGTAGAACTTATTTGTGCTGAAAAATAGTCCAAAAATGATTAAAATTTTTTAACAACTTTCAAAATGGGTTACAAAGGAAAAACCCGAAGAAAAAAGTGTTTGAGTTGACTAAACCAATATTATAAACAAGTAAATTATTTCCATTGTTCATGATTTTATTCGGGTTAAATCTGTACTTCCGAATTGATAAAGGTTTTTAAAAGTTAATGTGTGTAAAGTGGACACCGCATTTTCGTTGCCATAAACAACTGGCAGCTGTCCAAAACCATGACTTATTTGATATACCTATTGAACGACTTCACGAATTAGCAAATATCGAAATGATAGGAAGCAATTTAAAACCAATGTTGACAAACACTCTAAACTGGCTACGTAGCGTGGAATTGAATGCCCATGAAATGCTCAAAAACAAATCAAATCTAAATTTAGAACTGAAATGAAAAGATTTCCTTCTTTAAAATTTACTCACCTTAAAGGACAAATATAAAAAATAATGATGAGCATCGATAAACAGTTGGAGACGTTAGGCCACGTTTTAGCTCAAAATGCCCTGTATATTTAAAGTTTAGAGTGATGATATGCATTTGTCTGTCGTTTATTTGGGGGTGTCGCGACTCTTTCAACAGCCAGGGTTATATTGTGTCGGATGGAGGCAACCAGAGGTCCCGGAAAGAAACATTTTGCACAGCAGATATACACAGTCTTACCCGTCAAATTCTTAAACTGGCAAAAACAGAGTGAGCATTGGCTGACGTCAAGTGAACCATTAATATGCTGAAGGCCCTTGCTCACTACACCAAGCTGCTCACGCTTGGGCAGTTGTAATTAAGGACCTTACCAAGAATAAAACACAAATAAAATTCAATGCTCGTGATGGTGATTGAACAGACTCATGTTAGTTGTATTCTTTCTGTTCGTCACATGGTTTTTTTATTAAGCGCAGTAGGGAATATTCACAATCTTTTAGTTTAAGGAAGATATTAAATTTATCCTACAGTCATGCAGCATAAACATAAGGCTTGGACTGATAGTAATTCTCCTCTCGTCATTTGACTTTTTAAATTTTGCAACGCAACAGCGCAGCAACCCACACAACAGAGTCCATACAAAAGTGTCTGTCTGTTTGGGGCATTTGGTTGTTTTCCAACATTGTCGTTTAAATGTAAGGATTGTGAAGTATCCCAGCCTATGACAAGCTAATTTTCGAAGGAATACTCTATAAATGAAGATAGCAACCAAAACAAAGTGAAAAATGTATATGTTAAAATAATGAAGAAAGCTTAGTAACAGTGAGATTTGAACCCATGTCACACTGCGCACGTCTTTAACAGCGAAGTGAACGCTTTAGCTTACTGAGCTACATCCCCGTTTGTTCAAATGTGACAAGACATAAACCAAGAAATTAAATTTTTAACACCTCCATCTTTCTGTTTTCAGAAGACATAATAATATCAAATTAAGAACGCACTAGGAGAAATGTGGAAAAGATGCTAGTTTTTAATAGAAAAAGGGTTTATCCGTAGAAACAAAACAGTGATAAGTTACAGTTTAAGCCAACGTAAACACTGAGCAGACGATTTTTTTAGGATTTGTTCATTCGCCCTGGCCGGTGAAACATTATCATTGAACACAAATTTACTATAAATAGTTACAAGTCGCTAATGTTTGGAACCTTTCAAGTTACGAAAAGTCATCATCTGGGGCCAAAATGTAAGCACAAATATTTCCAAAAAGAATGAATGGAATATGCTGATATTCAGAGCCTAAATTCAAAATGTGCTGAAAAAGAGGAAGAGCATTCTTTTCCCTCGAAAATCCTATTTATAAAAAAACACATTTTCGAAAATTTGTGAAATTTTACCAATTGGTCACTCATTTTTTACCCCTATCCATATTCTTGTCCAAACGTTCAATCTATTGCGAGTCGCGTTACGTAAATTTCTGGAGTACAGAAGCACCAACACATCACTTACATTGACATTTCTGACAATGCGAGGACACTCCTGTGTATGGAACAGACCACTATGTTTAGGAAAAAACATATTTACAGTTCCAAAAGCCGAACATTGATGCAACACTAGGTTATGAACCACTAAAAAATCTCATTGAACACATTGCTAACCTTTGACTCTCTGTACAACATACCAAGTTGTTTTGCAAAAAATACATATAAATCCACAAGGTACATCATCTCTTGAAAAAAAAAAATGGAAAAAATATATGTTGCCACATTGAATTTCAATTTAAAATTCGATTTTTCAGTACTACCCTATCTATGGTCCAGCACTGAATGGCCTTGACACTATTTTTTTCATGCTTCATGTTTTTGAGAGATTCTCACACATTCCGGCAGAAAATTGCAAACAAACTTCTTAAACCTTCCTAAAGAGGACAAATGTTTTTTTTTAATTAATGGTTTCAAATCCCACTGATATTGAACCAATCAGCCAATCGGGCCTATTTAATCCTACTCACAACTTTGGGTGTAAATGCTCCAAGTCACGTGTTCACCAATTTAGTGGTTCATAACCGCTATTTGTTAACTGGATATAAAGGTCAAACTCAGTATTTAAGCCGAAATCCAGACCATATTATAAGAACAAAGTGGTGAAGTTTAGTTTATTGTTTTCAGTTACTTGATACTTTCAGAGAATCAACATCCGAAGCTTAGGACACAGTGCCTATAGCAGCATTAAAGCAGAACTTGTCCATCTCAGTAAAGAAACACTGCAGTAGTTCCCCGGGGCCCAGGAGAATACACCCACGTGCACTCTCATAAACACACATGCTTAATTAGATAGTTTCGTGAATGCTTTCCTCAGTCGCTAGCGACAATGTGTGTGAAGTGAAAGGGGATGAAAGGGTAGGCGAAATCAAACATATTTTAGTTTATTGTTTACGACTGCGTGGGCCTTTCAGAGGCACTGGGTCCAATTATACCAGTAAAACAGAACTTGTCCAACTCAATAAACAAAAACTTCTGTAGATCCCCGAGTGCGACATTTTTGTAAATTATTTTCTCGGTCTATGCACGTGTCGGGGGTGGGTGCATGCGTGGTCGAGTGGTGGATGCCAGGGTGGTTGGATGAAAGGGTGGGTGTAACCAAACAGTTAAGACTAGCCCCCCCCCCCACCCCCCCCCTCCCCCACACACACACACGCACACACACTCCTGGGAGGTATCAAGGATGACAGTCTGAGAAGCAGAACTTATCCAACTCCGTAAACGAAAACTGCTGCAGGACCCCGGGTGTGACATTTTTGTAAATTATGTTTTCTGTCTATGTAAATGTCGTGCATGCATGCGTGCGTGCGTGCGTGTAAACAAACAATTGATACAAGCCCCCCCCCCCCCCCCCCCTCACTCCTGGATGGTATCAAAGATGACAGTATCAGATTTATGGTACAAACACCCATATTGAAAATCTGCGTTCCTAATGACTCTAAAACACTTTGAGAAATGATCTTATTTGTGACGTGGTCTTTTTCACTCTAAATTGTCACTTGCATCCATTTTTGTGGTAGCCGCATTATATAAGAGACATCGGGGCGCAGTGGCGTTGCGGTAACCGGTTCTCGTCAGATCACCGAAAATAAGCAACGTCGAGCCTGGTTAGTCCTCGGATCGGTGACCGTCTGAGCGATCGATTCGGGCTCCCGCGTTGTGTCCTTGAGCAGGCACTTAACTCCGATTGTCCGCATGGGGGCACGATGGCGCCGTGTACAAAGGCGGACTGCACGTCGATGGTGCGCATGCCTTCAGCTAACCTAACCCTGCCTGTGCTGCAGTGTGTAGTTACAATGTTGGGGAGCTGACAGTTACTGGTCGTTTCTCGGTGGTTCTCTATGGGTACTCCGGCTTCCTCCACCCCGTAATACGGTCACAGTCAAGATTAGCCATTGTGCATAAGTATGTGATCTTAAACACCAATAAATAAAAAACTAAATAAATGAATAAATGTATAAGAGAAATGTACATCCCTTAATTTCAACCAAACAATTAGGAAAATATACTTGATGGGGGTCGAAAACATATATCCTTTTCATTTATTACCCCACACACCCTTATCTACATACATGTTATTACTATTAGAAATATATCTCATATCCCAAAGCAACCCAGCCCATCTAGGCCCTCTGTAAGAAAAAAATAAAACATTAAACTTGGGGGAAATAATCTTCTTGAATGCCTCATCTGGCTGATATAGAAAATACATTGCTATTTTCGGCTTCTTTGGTCGTAGGAGAGAAAATTAAAATCTGTTTCTGAACTCTTCGCTTCCGAGTCGGTGCAGAGGGTGTCCTGTAAAATAGAAGTACTGAAAACAAATGCTTAACATTGAAAGTTTAGTTTCTATCAGCTGTAACTATCATATTCCTAATTGATAGAACTCTTGGGGCATGAACTGAAGATTATTCAGTCTGCTCAGACCATATATGGATGCATTCTATTGGAAGAGTTGTCTTCCTTTCCACACATTATTCCATTCAAATCCCTTATCCGAATTTGATAATGTTGTGAAAAGTGATAGTGTGTGCGAACGTGATTTATGCTCCGGGTATCACGTCCTTAAAAGTTGAATTCACAGTGGCAGGCATTGCTGCTTTCGAGTTGACTTATTTAGTCCGAACAAGCCATTTCAGCCGGATGAAAAGTGAAAACGAAGGTAATTGTGTGTGTAGAACTTATTTGTGCTGAAAAATAGTCCAAAAATGATTAAAATTTTTTAACAACTTTCAAAATGGGTTACAAAGGAAAAACCCGAAGAAAAAAGTGTTTGAGTTGACTAAACCAATATTATAAACAAGTAAATTATTTCCATTGTTCATGATTTTATTCGGGTTAAATCTGTACTTCCGAATTGATAAAGGTTTTTAAAAGTTAATGTGTGTAAAGTGGACACCGCATTTTCGTTGCCATAAACAACTGGCAGCTGTCCAAAACCATGACTTATTTGATATACCTATTGAACGACTTCACGAATTAGCAAATATCGAAATGATAGGAAGCAATTTAAAACCAATGTTGACAAACACTCTAAACTGGCTACGTAGCGTGGAATTGAATGCCCATGAAATGCTCAAAAACAAATCAAATCTAAATTTAGAACTGAAATGAAAAGATTTCCTTCTTTAAAATTTACTCACCTTAAAGGACAAATATAAAAAATAATGATGAGCATCGATAAACAGTTGGAGACGTTAGGCCACGTTTTAGCTCAAAATGCCCTGTATATTTAAAGTTTAGAGTGATGATATGCATTTGTCTGTCGTTTATTTGGGGGTGTCGCGACTCTTTCAACAGCCAGGGTTATATTGTGTCGGATGGAGGCAACCAGAGGTCCCGGAAAGAAACATTTTGCACAGCAGATATACACAGTCTTACCCGTCAAATTCTTAAACTGGCAAAAACAGAGTGAGCATTGGCTGACGTCAAGTGAACCATTAATATGCTGAAGGCCCTTGCTCACTACACCAAGCTGCTCACGCTTGGGCAGTTGTAATTAAGGACCTTACCAAGAATAAAACACAAATAAAATTCAATGCTCGTGATGGTGATTGAACAGACTCATGTTAGTTGTATTCTTTCTGTTCGTCACATGGTTTTTTTATTAAGCGCAGTAGGGAATATTCACAATCTTTTAGTTTAAGGAAGATATTAAATTTATCCTACAGTCATGCAGCATAAACATAAGGCTTGGACTGATAGTAATTCTCCTCTCGTCATTTGACTTTTTAAATTTTGCAACGCAACAGCGCAGCAACCCACACAACAGAGTCCATACAAAAGTGTCTGTCTGTTTGGGGCATTTGGTTGTTTTCCAACATTGTCGTTTAAATGTAAGGATTGTGAAGTATCCCAGCCTATGACAAGCTAATTTTCGAAGGAATACTCTATAAATGAAGATAGCAACCAAAACAAAGTGAAAAATGTATATGTTAAAATAATGAAGAAAGCTTAGTAACAGTGAGATTTGAACCCATGTCACACTGCGCACGTCTTTAACAGCGAAGTGAACGCTTTAGCTTACTGAGCTACATCCCCGTTTGTTCAAATGTGACAAGACATAAACCAAGAAATTAAATTTTTAACACCTCCATCTTTCTGTTTTCAGAAGACATAATAATATCAAATTAAGAACGCACTAGGAGAAATGTGGAAAAGATGCTAGTTTTTAATAGAAAAAGGGTTTATCCGTAGAAACAAAACAGTGATAAGTTACAGTTTAAGCCAACGTAAACACTGAGCAGACGATTTTTTTAGGATTTGTTCATTCGCCCTGGCCGGTGAAACATTATCATTGAACACAAATTTACTATAAATAGTTACAAGTCGCTAATGTTTGGAACCTTTCAAGTTACGAAAAGTCATCATCTGGGGCCAAAATGTAAGCACAAATATTTCCAAAAAGAATGAATGGAATATGCTGATATTCAGAGCCTAAATTCAAAATGTGCTGAAAAAGAGGAAGAGCATTCTTTTCCCTCGAAAATCCTATTTATAAAAAAACACATTTTCGAAAATTTGTGAAATTTTACCAATTGGTCACTCATTTTTTACCCCTATCCATATTCTTGTCCAAACGTTCAATCTATTGCGAGTCGCGTTACGTAAATTTCTGGAGTACAGAAGCACCAACACATCACTTACATTGACATTTCTGACAATGCGAGGACACTCCTGTGTATGGAACAGACCACTATGTTTAGGAAAAAACATATTTACAGTTCCAAAAGCCGAACATTGATGCAACACTAGGTTATGAACCACTAAAAAATCTCATTGAACACATTGCTAACCTTTGACTCTCTGTACAACATACCAAGTTGTTTTGCAAAAAATACATATAAATCCACAAGGTACATCATCTCTTGAAAAAAAAAAATGGAAAAAATATATGTTGCCACATTGAATTTCAATTTAAAATTCGATTTTTCAGTACTACCCTATCTATGGTCCAGCACTGAATGGCCTTGACACTATTTTTTTCATGCTTCATGTTTTTGAGAGATTCTCACACATTCCGGCAGAAAATTGCAAACAAACTTCTTAAACCTTCCTAAAGAGGACAAATGTTTTTTTTTAATTAATGGTTTCAAATCCCACTGATATTGAACCAATCAGCCAATCGGGCCTATTTAATCCTACTCACAACTTTGGGTGTAAATGCTCCAAGTCACGTGTTCACCAATTTAGTGGTTCATAACCGCTATTTGTTAACTGGATATAAAGGTCAAACTCAGTATTTAAGCCGAAATCCAGACCATATTATAAGAACAAAGTGGTGAAGTTTAGTTTATTGTTTTCAGTTACTTGATACTTTCAGAGAATCAACATCCGAAGCTTAGGACACAGTGCCTATAGCAGCATTAAAGCAGAACTTGTCCATCTCAGTAAAGAAACACTGCAGTAGTTCCCCGGGGCCCAGGAGAATACACCCACGTGCACTCTCATAAACACACATGCTTAATTAGATAGTTTCGTGAATGCTTTCCTCAGTCGCTAGCGACAATGTGTGTGAAGTGAAAGGGGATGAAAGGGTAGGCGAAATCAAACATATTTTAGTTTATTGTTTACGACTGCGTGGGCCTTTCAGAGGCACTGGGTCCAATTATACCAGTAAAACAGAACTTGTCCAACTCAATAAACAAAAACTTCTGTAGATCCCCGAGTGCGACATTTTTGTAAATTATTTTCTCGGTCTATGCACGTGTCGGGGGTGGGTGCATGCGTGGTCGAGTGGTGGATGCCAGGGTGGTTGGATGAAAGGGTGGGTGTAACCAAACAGTTAAGACTAGCCCCCCCCCCCCCACCCCCCCTCCCCCACACACACACACGCACACACACTCCTGGGAGGTATCAAGGATGACAGTCTGAGAAGCAGAACTTATCCAACTCCGTAAACGAAAACTGCTGCAGGACCCCGGGTGTGACATTTTTGTAAATTATGTTTTCTGTCTATGTAAATGTCGTGCATGCATGCGTGCGTGCGTGCGTGTAAACAAACAATTGATACAAGCCCCCCCCCCCCCCCCCCCCTCACTCCTGGATGGTATCAAAGATGACAGTATCAGATTTATGGTACAAACACCCATATTGAAAATCTGCGTTCCTAATGACTCTAAAACACTTTGAGAAATGATCTTATTTGTGACGTGGTCTTTTTCACTCTAAATTGTCACTTGCATCCATTTTTGTGGTAGCCGCATTATATAAGAGACATCGGGGCGCAGTGGCGTTGCGGTAACCGGTTCTCGTCAGATCACCGAAAATAAGCAACGTCGAGCCTGGTTAGTCCTCGGATCGGTGACCGTCTGAGCGATCGATTCGGGCTCCCGCGTTGTGTCCTTGAGCAGGCACTTAACTCCGATTGTCCGCATGGGGGCACGATGGCGCCGTGTACAAAGGCGGACTGCACGTCGATGGTGCGCATGCCTTCAGCTAACCTAACCCTGCCTGTGCTGCAGTGTGTAGTTACAATGTTGGGGAGCTGACAGTTACTGGTCGTTTCTCGGTGGTTCTCTATGGGTACTCCGGCTTCCTCCACCCCGTAATACGGTCACAGTCAAGATTAGCCATTGTGCATAAGTATGTGATCTTAAACACCAATAAATAAAAAACTAAATAAATGAATAAATGTATAAGAGAAATGTACATCCCTTAATTTCAACCAAACAATTAGGAAAATATACTTGATGGGGGTCGAAAACATATATCCTTTTCATTTATTACCCCACACACCCTTATCTACATACATGTTATTACTATTAGAAATATATCTCATATCCCAAAGCAACCCAGCCCATCTAGGCCCTCTGTAAGAAAAAAATAAAACATTAAACTTGGGGGAAATAATCTTCTTGAATGCCTCATCTGGCTGATATAGAAAATACATTGCTATTTTCGGCTTCTTTGGTCGTAGGAGAGAAAATTAAAATCTGTTTCTGAACTCTTCGCTTCCGAGTCGGTGCAGAGGGTGTCCTGTAAAATAGAAGTACTGAAAACAAATGCTTAACATTGAAAGTTTAGTTTCTATCAGCTGTAACTATCATATTCCTAATTGATAGAACTCTTGGGGCATGAACTGAAGATTATTCAGTCTGCTCAGACCATATATGGATGCATTCTATTGGAAGAGTTGTCTTCCTTTCCACACATTATTCCATTCAAATCCCTTATCCGAATTTGATAATGTTGTGAAAAGTGATAGTGTGTGCGAACGTGATTTATGCTCCGGGTATCACGTCCTTAAAAGTTGAATTCACAGTGGCAGGCATTGCTGCTTTCGAGTTGACTTATTTAGTCCGAACAAGCCATTTCAGCCGGATGAAAAGTGAAAACGAAGGTAATTGTGTGTGTAGAACTTATTTGTGCTGAAAAATAGTCCAAAAATGATTAAAATTTTTTAACAACTTTCAAAATGGGTTACAAAGGAAAAACCCGAAGAAAAAAGTGTTTGAGTTGACTAAACCAATATTATAAACAAGTAAATTATTTCCATTGTTCATGATTTTATTCGGGTTAAATCTGTACTTCCGAATTGATAAAGGTTTTTAAAAGTTAATGTGTGTAAAGTGGACACCGCATTTTCGTTGCCATAAACAACTGGCAGCTGTCCAAAACCATGACTTATTTGATATACCTATTGAACGACTTCACGAATTAGCAAATATCGAAATGATAGGAAGCAATTTAAAACCAATGTTGACAAACACTCTAAACTGGCTACGTAGCGTGGAATTGAATGCCCATGAAATGCTCAAAAACAAATCAAATCTAAATTTAGAACTGAAATGAAAAGATTTCCTTCTTTAAAATTTACTCACCTTAAAGGACAAATATAAAAAATAATGATGAGCATCGATAAACAGTTGGAGACGTTAGGCCACGTTTTAGCTCAAAATGCCCTGTATATTTAAAGTTTAGAGTGATGATATGCATTTGTCTGTCGTTTATTTGGGGGTGTCGCGACTCTTTCAACAGCCAGGGTTATATTGTGTCGGATGGAGGCAACCAGAGGTCCCGGAAAGAAACATTTTGCACAGCAGATATACACAGTCTTACCCGTCAAATTCTTAAACTGGCAAAAACAGAGTGAGCATTGGCTGACGTCAAGTGAACCATTAATATGCTGAAGGCCCTTGCTCACTACACCAAGCTGCTCACGCTTGGGCAGTTGTAATTAAGGACCTTACCAAGAATAAAACACAAATAAAATTCAATGCTCGTGATGGTGATTGAACAGACTCATGTTAGTTGTATTCTTTCTGTTCGTCACATGGTTTTTTTATTAAGCGCAGTAGGGAATATTCACAATCTTTTAGTTTAAGGAAGATATTAAATTTATCCTACAGTCATGCAGCATAAACATAAGGCTTGGACTGATAGTAATTCTCCTCTCGTCATTTGACTTTTTAAATTTTGCAACGCAACAGCGCAGCAACCCACACAACAGAGTCCATACAAAAGTGTCTGTCTGTTTGGGGCATTTGGTTGTTTTCCAACATTGTCGTTTAAATGTAAGGATTGTGAAGTATCCCAGCCTATGACAAGCTAATTTTCGAAGGAATACTCTATAAATGAAGATAGCAACCAAAACAAAGTGAAAAATGTATATGTTAAAATAATGAAGAAAGCTTAGTAACAGTGAGATTTGAACCCATGTCACACTGCGCACGTCTTTAACAGCGAAGTGAACGCTTTAGCTTACTGAGCTACATCCCCGTTTGTTCAAATGTGACAAGACATAAACCAAGAAATTAAATTTTTAACACCTCCATCTTTCTGTTTTCAGAAGACATAATAATATCAAATTAAGAACGCACTAGGAGAAATGTGGAAAAGATGCTAGTTTTTAATAGAAAAAGGGTTTATCCGTAGAAACAAAACAGTGATAAGTTACAGTTTAAGCCAACGTAAACACTGAGCAGACGATTTTTTTAGGATTTGTTCATTCGCCCTGGCCGGTGAAACATTATCATTGAACACAAATTTACTATAAATAGTTACAAGTCGCTAATGTTTGGAACCTTTCAAGTTACGAAAAGTCATCATCTGGGGCCAAAATGTAAGCACAAATATTTCCAAAAAGAATGAATGGAATATGCTGATATTCAGAGCCTAAATTCAAAATGTGCTGAAAAAGAGGAAGAGCATTCTTTTCCCTCGAAAATCCTATTTATAAAAAAACACATTTTCGAAAATTTGTGAAATTTTACCAATTGGTCACTCATTTTTTACCCCTATCCATATTCTTGTCCAAACGTTCAATCTATTGCGAGTCGCGTTACGTAAATTTCTGGAGTACAGAAGCACCAACACATCACTTACATTGACATTTCTGACAATGCGAGGACACTCCTGTGTATGGAACAGACCACTATGTTTAGGAAAAAACATATTTACAGTTCCAAAAGCCGAACATTGATGCAACACTAGGTTATGAACCACTAAAAAATCTCATTGAACACATTGCTAACCTTTGACTCTCTGTACAACATACCAAGTTGTTTTGCAAAAAATACATATAAATCCACAAGGTACATCATCTCTTGAAAAAAAAAAATGGAAAAAATATATGTTGCCACATTGAATTTCAATTTAAAATTCGATTTTTCAGTACTACCCTATCTATGGTCCAGCACTGAATGGCCTTGACACTATTTTTTTCATGCTTCATGTTTTTGAGAGATTCTCACACATTCCGGCAGAAAATTGCAAACAAACTTCTTAAACCTTCCTAAAGAGGACAAATGTTTTTTTTTAATTAATGGTTTCAAATCCCACTGATATTGAACCAATCAGCCAATCGGGCCTATTTAATCCTACTCACAACTTTGGGTGTAAATGCTCCAAGTCACGTGTTCACCAATTTAGTGGTTCATAACCGCTATTTGTTAACTGGATATAAAGGTCAAACTCAGTATTTAAGCCGAAATCCAGACCATATTATAAGAACAAAGTGGTGAAGTTTAGTTTATTGTTTTCAGTTACTTGATACTTTCAGAGAATCAACATCCGAAGCTTAGGACACAGTGCCTATAGCAGCATTAAAGCAGAACTTGTCCATCTCAGTAAAGAAACACTGCAGTAGTTCCCCGGGGCCCAGGAGAATACACCCACGTGCACTCTCATAAACACACATGCTTAATTAGATAGTTTCGTGAATGCTTTCCTCAGTCGCTAGCGACAATGTGTGTGAAGTGAAAGGGGATGAAAGGGTAGGCGAAATCAAACATATTTTAGTTTATTGTTTACGACTGCGTGGGCCTTTCAGAGGCACTGGGTCCAATTATACCAGTAAAACAGAACTTGTCCAACTCAATAAACAAAAACTTCTGTAGATCCCCGAGTGCGACATTTTTGTAAATTATTTTCTCGGTCTATGCACGTGTCGGGGGTGGGTGCATGCGTGGTCGAGTGGTGGATGCCAGGGTGGTTGGATGAAAGGGTGGGTGTAACCAAACAGTTAAGACTAGCCCCCCCCACCCCCCCCCCCCTCCCCCACACACACACACGCACACACACTCCTGGGAGGTATCAAGGATGACAGTCTGAGAAGCAGAACTTATCCAACTCCGTAAACGAAAACTGCTGCAGGACCCCGGGTGTGACATTTTTGTAAATTATGTTTTCTGTCTATGTAAATGTCGTGCATGCATGCGTGCGTGCGTGCGTGTAAACAAACAATTGATACAAGCCCCCCCCCCCCCCCCCCCCCTCACTCCTGGATGGTATCAAAGATGACAGTATCAGATTTATGGTACAAACACCCATATTGAAAATCTGCGTTCCTAATGACTCTAAAACACTTTGAGAAATGATCTTATTTGTGACGTGGTCTTTTTCACTCTAAATTGTCACTTGCATCCATTTTTGTGGTAGCCGCATTATATAAGAGACATCGGGGCGCAGTGGCGTTGCGGTAACCGGTTCTCGTCAGATCACCGAAAATAAGCAACGTCGAGCCTGGTTAGTCCTCGGATCGGTGACCGTCTGAGCGATCGATTCGGGCTCCCGCGTTGTGTCCTTGAGCAGGCACTTAACTCCGATTGTCCGCATGGGGGCACGATGGCGCCGTGTACAAAGGCGGACTGCACGTCGATGGTGCGCATGCCTTCAGCTAACCTAACCCTGCCTGTGCTGCAGTGTGTAGTTACAATGTTGGGGAGCTGACAGTTACTGGTCGTTTCTCGGTGGTTCTCTATGGGTACTCCGGCTTCCTCCACCCCGTAATACGGTCACAGTCAAGATTAGCCATTGTGCATAAGTATGTGATCTTAAACACCAATAAATAAAAAACTAAATAAATGAATAAATGTATAAGAGAAATGTACATCCCTTAATTTCAACCAAACAATTAGGAAAATATACTTGATGGGGGTCGAAAACATATATCCTTGTCATTTATTACCCCACACACCCTTATCTACATACATGTTATTACTATTAGAAATATATCTCATATCCCAAAGCAACCCAGCCCATCTAGGCCCTCTGTAAGAAAAAAATAAAACATTAAACTTGGGGGAAATAATCTTCTTGAATGCCTCATCTGGCTGATATAGAAAATACATTGCTATTTTCGGCTTCTTTGGTCGTAGGAGAGAAAATTAAAATCTGTTTCTGAACTCTTCGCTTCCGAGTCGGTGCAGAGGGTGTCCTGTAAAATAGAAGTACTGAAAACAAATGCTTAACATTGAAAGTTTAGTTTCTATCAGCTGTAACTATCATATTCCTAATTGATAGAACTCTTGGGGCATGAACTGAAGATTATTCAGTCTGCTCAGACCATATATGGATGCATTCTATTGGAAGAGTTGTCTTCCTTTCCACACATTATTCCATTCAAATCCCTTATCCGAATTTGATAATGTTGTGAAAAGTGATAGTGTGTGCGAACGTGATTTATGCTCCGGGTATCACGTCCTTAAAAGTTGAATTCACAGTGGCAGGCATTGCTGCTTTCGAGTTGACTTATTTAGTCCGAACAAGCCATTTCAGCCGGATGAAAAGTGAAAACGAAGGTAATTGTGTGTGTAGAACTTATTTGTGCTGAAAAATAGTCCAAAAATGATTAAAATTTTTTAACAACTTTCAAAATGGGTTACAAAGGAAAAACCCGAAGAAAAAAGTGTTTGAGTTGACTAAACCAATATTATAAACAAGTAAATTATTTCCATTGTTCATGATTTTATTCGGGTTAAATCTGTACTTCCGAATTGATAAAGGTTTTTAAAAGTTAATGTGTGTAAAGTGGACACCGCATTTTCGTTGCCATAAACAACGAATACTTCGTGTGCACACTGGAGAGCCACACTGTTGCACATAAAGCAGCAACTTGGAATAGAAGTGCCCCCAGTATCGACCTTCAGTTGTTAAATACAAGACTTGGACCTTCCGACGAAGCCCGGTTTCTCGGTGTGATCTACCATGTACACAAAATTAATATTGACCAACGCATAATTTCATTAAAGCCAGTAAACAAACAAATCTGCAGAAAATCCAACGCGGTTAAAATCCGGGGAGTTCGTAACTCAAACTATAGAAGGCGTTCAAGCGACAAGGGCACACAATATGGAATCAATGCTGCCAGCCGCCTGTTTGAAGCAAACATTCTTTAACTACAGCTGTCCAAAACCATGACTTATTTGATATACCTATTGAACGACTTCACGAATTAGCAAATATCGAAATGATAGGAAGCAATTTAAAACCAATGTTGACAAACACTCTAAACTGGCTACGTAGCGTGGAATTGAATGCCCATCAAATGCTCAAAAACAAATCAAATCTAAATTTAAAACTGAAATGAAAAGATTTCCTTCTTTAAAATTTACTCACCTTAGAGGACAAATATAAAAAATAATGATGAGCATCGATAAACAGTTGGAGACGTTAGGCCACGTTTTAGCTCAAAATGCCCTGTATATTTAAAGTTTAGAGTGATGATATGCATTTGTCTGTCGTTTATTTGGGGTGTCGCGACTCTTTCAACAGCCAGGGTTATATTGTGTCGGATGGAGGCAACCAGAGGTCCCGGAAAGAAACATTTTGCACAGCAGATATACACAGTCTTACCCGTCAAATTCTTAAACTGGCAAAAACAGAGTGAGCATTGGCTGACGTCAAGTGAACCATTAATATGCTGAAGGCCCTTGCTCACTACACCAAGCTGCTCACGCTTGGGCAGTTGTAATTAAGGACCTTACCAAGAATAAAACACAAATAAAATTCAATGCTCGTGATGGTGATTGAACAGACTCATGTTAGTTGTATTCTTTCTGTTCGTCACATGGTTTATTTATTAAGCGCAGTAGGGAATATTCACAATCTTTTAGTTTAAGGAAGATATTAAATTTATCCTACAGTCATGCAGCATAAACATAAGGCTTGGACTGATAGTAATTCTCCTCTCGTCATTTGACTTTTTAAATTTTGCAACGCAACAGCGCAGCAACCCACACAACAGAGTCCATACAAAAGTGTCTGTCTGTTTGGGGCATTTGGTTGTTTTCCAACATTGTCGTTTAAATGTAAGGATTGTGAAGTATCCCAGCCTATGACAAGCTAATTTTCGAAGGAATACTCTATAAATGAAGATAGCAACCAAAACAAAGTGAAAAATGTATATGTTAAAATAATGAATAAAGGTTAGTAACAGTGAGATTTGAACCCATGTCACACTGCGCACGTCTTTAACAGCGAAGTGAACGCTTTAGCTTACTGAGCTACATCCCCGTTTGTTCAAATGTGACAAGACATAAACCAAGAAATTAAATTTTTCACACCTCCATCATCATTCTGTTTTCAGAAGACATAATAATATCAAATTAAGAACACACTAGGAGAAATGTGGAAAAGATGCTAGTTTTTAATAGAAAAAGGGTTTATCCGTAGAAACAAAACAGTGATAAGTTACAGTTTAAGCCAACGTAAACACTGAGCAGACGATTTTTTTAGGATTTGTTCATTCGCCCTGGCCGGTGAAACATTATCATTGAACACAAATTTACTATAAATAGTTACAAGTCGCTAATGTTTGGAACCTTTCAAGTTACGAAAAGTCATCATCTGGGGCCAAAATGTAAGCACAAATATTTCCAAAAAGAATGAATGGAATATGCTGATATTCAGAGCCTAAATTCAAAATGTGCTGAAAAAGAGGAAGAGCATTCTTTTCCCTCGAAAATCCTATTTATAAAAAAACACATTTTCGAAAATTTGTGAAATTTTACCAATTGGTCACTCATTTTTTACCCCTATCCATATTCTTGTCCAAACGTTCAATCTATTGCGAGTCGCGTTACGTAAATTTCTGGAGTACAGAAGCACCAACACATCACTTACATTGACATTTCTGACAATGCGCGGACACTACTGTGTATGGTTCAGAACACTATGTTTAGGAAAAAACATATTTACAGTTCCAAAAGCCGAACATTGATGCAACACTAGGTTATGAACCACTAAAAAATCTCATTGAACACATTGCTAACCTTTGACTCTCTGTACAACATACCAAGTTGTTTTCCAAAAAATACATATAAATCCACAAGGTACATCATCTCTTGAAAAAAAAAATGGAAAAAATATATGTTGCCACATTGAATTTCAATTTAAAATTCGATTTTTCAGTACTACCCTATCTATGGTCCAGCACTGAATGGCCTTGACACTATTTTTTTCATGCTTCATGTTTTTGAGAGATTCTCACACATTCCGGCAGAAAATTGCAAACAAACTTCTTAAACCTTCCTAAAGAGGACAAATGTTTTTTTTTAATTAATGGTTTCAAATCCCACTGATATTGAACCAATCAGCCAATCGGGCCTATTTAATCCTACTCACAACTTTGGGTGTAAATGCTCCAAGTCACGTGTTCACCAATTTAGTGGTTCATAACCGCTATTTGTTAACTGGATATAAAGGTCAAACTCAGTATTTAAGCCGAAATCCAGACCATATTATAAGAACAAAGTAGTGAAGTTTAGTTTATTGTTTTCAGTTACTTGATACTTTCAGAGAATCAACATCCGAAGCTTAGGACACAGTGCCTATAGCAGCATTAAAGCAGAACTTGTCCATCTCAGTAAAGAAACACTGCAGTAGTTCCCCGGGGCCCAGGAGAATACACCCACGTGCACTCTCATAAACACACATGCTTAATTAGATAGTTTCGTGAATGCTTTCCTCAGTCGCTAGCGACAATGTGTGTGAAGTGAAAGGGGATGAAAGGGTGGGCGAAATCAAACATATTTTAGTTTATTGTTTACGACTGCGTGGGCCTTTCAGAGGCACTGGGTCCAATTATACCAGTAAAACAGAACTTGTCCAACTCAATAAACAAAAACTGCTGTAGGTCCCCGAGTGCGACACTTTTGTAAATTATTTTCTCGGTCTATGCACGTGTCGGGGGTGGGTGCATGCGTGGTCGAGTGGTGGATGCCAGGGTGGTTGGATGAAAGGGTGGGTGTAACCAAACAGTTAAGACTAGCCCCCCCCCCCCACACACACACACACACACACACTCCTGGGAGGTATCAAGGATGACAGTCTGAGAAGCAGAACTTGTCCAACTCCGTAAACAAAAACTGCTGCAGGACCCCGGGTGCGACATTCTTGTAAATTATGTTTTCTGTCTATGTAAATGTCGTGCATGCGTGCGTGCGTGTAAACAAACAATTGATACAAGCCCCCCCCCCCCCCCTCACTCCTGGATGGTATCAAAGATGACAGTATCAGATTTATGGGACAAACTCCCATATTGAAAATCTGCTTTCCTAATAACTCTAAAACACTTTTAGAAATGATCTTATTTGTGACGTGGTCTTTTTCACTCTAAATTATCACTTGCATCCATTTTTGTGGTAGCTGCATTATATAAGAGACATCGGGGCGCAGTGGCGTTGCGGTAACCGGTTCTCGTCAGATCACCGAAAATAAGCAACGTCGAGCCTGGTTAGTCCTCGGATCGGTGACCGTCTGAGCGATCGATTCGGGCTCCCGCGTTGTGTCCTTGAGCAAGGCACTTAACTCCGATTGTCCGCATGGGGGCACGATGGCGCCGTGTACAAAGGCGGACTGCACGTCTATGGTGCGCATGCCTTCAGCTAACCTAACCCTGCCTGTGCTGCAGTGTGTAGTTACAATGTTGGGGAGCTGACAGTTACTGGTCGTTTCTCGGTGGTTCTCTATGGGTACTCCGGCTTCCTCCACCCGTAATACGGTCACAGTCATGATTAGCCATTGTGCATAAGTATGTGACCTTAAACACCAATAAATAAAAAACTAAATAAATGAATAAATGTATAAGAGAAATGTACATCCCTTAATTTCAACCAAACAATTAGGAAAATATACTTGATGAGGGTCGAAAACATATATCCTTTTCATTTATTACCCCACACACCCTTATCTACATACATGTTATTACTATTAGAAATATATCTCATATCCCAAAGCAACCCAGCCCATCTAGGCCCTTTGTAAGAAAAAAATAAAACATTAAACTTGGGGGAAATAATCTTCTTGAATGCCTCATCTGGCTGATAAAGAAAATACATTGCTATTTTCGGCTTCTTTGGTCGTAGGTGAAAAAATTAAAATCTGTTTCTGAACTCTTCGCTTCCAAGTCGGTGCAGAGGGTGTCCTGTAAAATAGAAGTACTGAAAACAAATGCTTAACATTGAAAGTTTAGTTCCTATCAGCTGTTACTATCATATTCCTAACTGATAGAACTCTTGGGGCATGAACTGAAGATTATTCAGTCTGCTCAGACCATATATGGATGCATTCTATTGGAAGAGTTGTCTTCCTTTCCACACATTATTCCATTCAAATCCCTTATCCGAATTTGATAATGTTGTGAAAAGTGATAGTGTGTGCGAACGTGATTTATGCTCCGGGTATCACGTCCTTAAAAGTTGAATTCACAGTGGCAGGCATTGCTGCTTTCGAGTTGACTTATTTAGTCCGAACAAGCCATTTCAGCCGGATGAAAAGTGAAAACGAAGGTAATTGTGTGTGTAGAACTTATTTGTGCTGAAAAATAGTCCAAAAATGATTAAAATTTTTTAACAACTTTCAAAATGGGTTACAAAGGAAAAACCCGAAGAAAAAAGTGTTTGAGTTGACTAAACCAATATTATAAACAAGTAAATTATTTCCATTGTTCATGATTTTATTCGGGTTAAATCTGTACTTCCGAATTGATAAAGGTTTTTAAAAGTTAATGTGTGTAAAGTGGACACCGCATTTTCGTTGCCATAAACAACTGGCAGCTGTCCAAAACCATGACTTATTTGATATACCTATTGAACGACTTCACGAATTAGCAAATATCGAAATGATAGGAAGCAATTTAAAACCAATGTTGACAAACACTCTAAACTGGCTACGTAGCGTGGAATTGAATGCCCATGAAATGCTCAAAAACAAATCAAATCTAAATTTAGAACTGAAATGAAAAGATTTCCTTCTTTAAAATTTACTCACCTTAAAGGACAAATATAAAAAATAATGATGAGCATCGATAAACAGTTGGAGACGTTAGGCCACGTTTTAGCTCAAAATGCCCTGTATATTTAAAGTTTAGAGTGATGATATGCATTTGTCTGTCGTTTATTTGGGGGTGTCGCGACTCTTTCAACAGCCAGGGTTATATTGTGTCGGATGGAGGCAACCAGAGGTCCCGGAAAGAAACATTTTGCACAGCAGATATACACAGTCTTACCCGTCAAATTCTTAAACTGGCAAAAACAGAGTGAGCATTGGCTGACGTCAAGTGAACCATTAATATGCTGAAGGCCCTTGCTCACTACACCAAGCTGCTCACGCTTGGGCAGTTGTAATTAAGGACCTTACCAAGAATAAAACACAAATAAAATTCAATGCTCGTGATGGTGATTGAACAGACTCATGTTAGTTGTATTCTTTCTGTTCGTCACATGGTTTTTTTATTAAGCGCAGTAGGGAATATTCACAATCTTTTAGTTTAAGGAAGATATTAAATTTATCCTACAGTCATGCAGCATAAACATAAGGCTTGGACTGATAGTAATTCTCCTCTCGTCATTTGACTTTTTAAATTTTGCAACGCAACAGCGCAGCAACCCACACAACAGAGTCCATACAAAAGTGTCTGTCTGTTTGGGGCATTTGGTTGTTTTCCAACATTGTCGTTTAAATGTAAGGATTGTGAAGTATCCCAGCCTATGACAAGCTAATTTTCGAAGGAATACTCTATAAATGAAGATAGCAACCAAAACAAAGTGAAAAATGTATATGTTAAAATAATGAAGAAAGCTTAGTAACAGTGAGATTTGAACCCATGTCACACTGCGCACGTCTTTAACAGCGAAGTGAACGCTTTAGCTTACTGAGCTACATCCCCGTTTGTTCAAATGTGACAAGACATAAACCAAGAAATTAAATTTTTAACACCTCCATCTTTCTGTTTTCAGAAGACATAATAATATCAAATTAAGAACGCACTAGGAGAAATGTGGAAAAGATGCTAGTTTTTAATAGAAAAAGGGTTTATCCGTAGAAACAAAACAGTGATAAGTTACAGTTTAAGCCAACGTAAACACTGAGCAGACGATTTTTTTAGGATTTGTTCATTCGCCCTGGCCGGTGAAACATTATCATTGAACACAAATTTACTATAAATAGTTACAAGTCGCTAATGTTTGGAACCTTTCAAGTTACGAAAAGTCATCATCTGGGGCCAAAATGTAAGCACAAATATTTCCAAAAAGAATGAATGGAATATGCTGATATTCAGAGCCTAAATTCAAAATGTGCTGAAAAAGAGGAAGAGCATTCTTTTCCCTCGAAAATCCTATTTATAAAAAAACACATTTTCGAAAATTTGTGAAATTTTACCAATTGGTCACTCATTTTTTACCCCTATCCATATTCTTGTCCAAACGTTCAATCTATTGCGAGTCGCGTTACGTAAATTTCTGGAGTACAGAAGCACCAACACATCACTTACATTGACATTTCTGACAATGCGAGGACACTCCTGTGTATGGAACAGACCACTATGTTTAGGAAAAAACATATTTACAGTTCCAAAAGCCGAACATTGATGCAACACTAGGTTATGAACCACTAAAAAATCTCATTGAACACATTGCTAACCTTTGACTCTCTGTACAACATACCAAGTTGTTTTGCAAAAAATACATATAAATCCACAAGGTACATCATCTCTTGAAAAAAAAAAATGGAAAAAATATATGTTGCCACATTGAATTTCAATTTAAAATTCGATTTTTCAGTACTACCCTATCTATGGTCCAGCACTGAATGGCCTTGACACTATTTTTTTCATGCTTCATGTTTTTGAGAGATTCTCACACATTCCGGCAGAAAATTGCAAACAAACTTCTTAAACCTTCCTAAAGAGGACAAATGTTTTTTTTTAATTAATGGTTTCAAATCCCACTGATATTGAACCAATCAGCCAATCGGGCCTATTTAATCCTACTCACAACTTTGGGTGTAAATGCTCCAAGTCACGTGTTCACCAATTTAGTGGTTCATAACCGCTATTTGTTAACTGGATATAAAGGTCAAACTCAGTATTTAAGCCGAAATCCAGACCATATTATAAGAACAAAGTGGTGAAGTTTAGTTTATTGTTTTCAGTTACTTGATACTTTCAGAGAATCAACATCCGAAGCTTAGGACACAGTGCCTATAGCAGCATTAAAGCAGAACTTGTCCATCTCAGTAAAGAAACACTGCAGTAGTTCCCCGGGGCCCAGGAGAATACACCCACGTGCACTCTCATAAACACACATGCTTAATTAGATAGTTTCGTGAATGCTTTCCTCAGTCGCTAGCGACAATGTGTGTGAAGTGAAAGGGGATGAAAGGGTAGGCGAAATCAAACATATTTTAGTTTATTGTTTACGACTGCGTGGGCCTTTCAGAGGCACTGGGTCCAATTATACCAGTAAAACAGAACTTGTCCAACTCAATAAACAAAAACTTCTGTAGATCCCCGAGTGCGACATTTTTGTAAATTATTTTCTCGGTCTATGCACGTGTCGGGGGTGGGTGCATGCGTGGTCGAGTGGTGGATGCCAGGGTGGTTGGATGAAAGGGTGGGTGTAACCAAACAGTTAAGACTAGCCCCCCCCACCCCCCCCCCTCCCCCACACACACACACGCACACACACTCCTGGGAGGTATCAAGGATGACAGTCTGAGAAGCAGAACTTATCCAACTCCGTAAACGAAAACTGCTGCAGGACCCCGGGTGTGACATTTTTGTAAATTATGTTTTCTGTCTATGTAAATGTCGTGCATGCATGCGTGCGTGCGTGCGTGTAAACAAACAATTGATACAAGCCCCCCCCCCCCCCCCCCTCACTCCTGGATGGTATCAAAGATGACAGTATCAGATTTATGGTACAAACACCCATATTGAAAATCTGCGTTCCTAATGACTCTAAAACACTTTGAGAAATGATCTTATTTGTGACGTGGTCTTTTTCACTCTAAATTGTCACTTGCATCCATTTTTGTGGTAGCCGCATTATATAAGAGACATCGGGGCGCAGTGGCGTTGCGGTAACCGGTTCTCGTCAGATCACCGAAAATAAGCAACGTCGAGCCTGGTTAGTCCTCGGATCGGTGACCGTCTGAGCGATCGATTCGGGCTCCCGCGTTGTGTCCTTGAGCAGGCACTTAACTCCGATTGTCCGCATGGGGGCACGATGGCGCCGTGTACAAAGGCGGACTGCACGTCGATGGTGCGCATGCCTTCAGCTAACCTAACCCTGCCTGTGCTGCAGTGTGTAGTTACAATGTTGGGGAGCTGACAGTTACTGGTCGTTTCTCGGTGGTTCTCTATGGGTACTCCGGCTTCCTCCACCCCGTAATACGGTCACAGTCAAGATTAGCCATTGTGCATAAGTATGTGATCTTAAACACCAATAAATAAAAAACTAAATAAATGAATAAATGTATAAGAGAAATGTACATCCCTTAATTTCAACCAAACAATTAGGAAAATATACTTGATGGGGGTCGAAAACATATATCCTTGTCATTTATTACCCCACACACCCTTATCTACATACATGTTATTACTATTAGAAATATATCTCATATCCCAAAGCAACCCAGCCCATCTAGGCCCTCTGTAAGAAAAAAATAAAACATTAAACTTGGGGGAAATAATCTTCTTGAATGCCTCATCTGGCTGATATAGAAAATACATTGCTATTTTCGGCTTCTTTGGTCGTAGGAGAGAAAATTAAAATCTGTTTCTGAACTCTTCGCTTCCGAGTCGGTGCAGAGGGTGTCCTGTAAAATAGAAGTACTGAAAACAAATGCTTAACATTGAAAGTTTAGTTTCTATCAGCTGTAACTATCATATTCCTAATTGATAGAACTCTTGGGGCATGAACTGAAGATTATTCAGTCTGCTCAGACCATATATGGATGCATTCTATTGGAAGAGTTGTCTTCCTTTCCACACATTATTCCATTCAAATCCCTTATCCGAATTTGATAATGTTGTGAAAAGTGATAGTGTGTGCGAACGTGATTTATGCTCCGGGTATCACGTCCTTAAAAGTTGAATTCACAGTGGCAGGCATTGCTGCTTTCGAGTTGACTTATTTAGTCCGAACAAGCCATTTCAGCCGGATGAAAAGTGAAAACGAAGGTAATTGTGTGTGTAGAACTTATTTGTGCTGAAAAATAGTCCAAAAATGATTAAAATTTTTTAACAACTTTCAAAATGGGTTACAAAGGAAAAACCCGAAGAAAAAAGTGTTTGAGTTGACTAAACCAATATTATAAACAAGTAAATTATTTCCATTGTTCATGATTTTATTCGGGTTAAATCTGTACTTCCGAATTGATAAAGGTTTTTAAAAGTTAATGTGTGTAAAGTGGACACCGCATTTTCGTTGCCATAAACAACGAATACTTCGTGTGCACACTGGAGAGCCACACTGTTGCACATAAAGCAGCAACTTGGAATAGAAGTGCCCCCAGTATCGACCTTCAGTTGTTAAATACAAGACTTGGACCTTCCGACGAAGCCCGGTTTCTCGGTGTGATCTACCATGTACACAAAATTAATATTGACCAACGCATAATTTCATTAAAGCCAGTAAACAAACAAATCTGCAGAAAATCCAACGCGGTTAAAATCCGGGGAGTTCGTAACTCAAACTATAGAAGGCGTTCAAGCGACAAGGGCACACAATATGGAATCAATGCTGCCAGCCGCCTGTTTGAAGCAAACATTCTTTAACTACAGCTGTCCAAAACCATGACTTATTTGATATACCTATTGAACGACTTCACGAATTAGCAAATATCGAAATGATAGGAAGCAATTTAAAACCAATGTTGACAAACACTCTAAACTGGCTACGTAGCGTGGAATTGAATGCCCATCAAATGCTCAAAAACAAATCAAATCTAAATTTAAAACTGAAATGAAAAGATTTCCTTCTTTAAAATTTACTCACCTTAGAGGACAAATATAAAAAATAATGATGAGCATCGATAAACAGTTGGAGACGTTAGGCCACGTTTTAGCTCAAAATGCCCTGTATATTTAAAGTTTAGAGTGATGATATGCATTTGTCTGTCGTTTATTTGGGGTGTCGCGACTCTTTCAACAGCCAGGGTTATATTGTGTCGGATGGAGGCAACCAGAGGTCCCGGAAAGAAACATTTTGCACAGCAGATATACACAGTCTTACCCGTCAAATTCTTAAACTGGCAAAAACAGAGTGAGCATTGGCTGACGTCAAGTGAACCATTAATATGCTGAAGGCCCTTGCTCACTACACCAAGCTGCTCACGCTTGGGCAGTTGTAATTAAGGACCTTACCAAGAATAAAACACAAATAAAATTCAATGCTCGTGATGGTGATTGAACAGACTCATGTTAGTTGTATTCTTTCTGTTCGTCACATGGTTTATTTATTAAGCGCAGTAGGGAATATTCACAATCTTTTAGTTTAAGGAAGATATTAAATTTATCCTACAGTCATGCAGCATAAACATAAGGCTTGGACTGATAGTAATTCTCCTCTCGTCATTTGACTTTTTAAATTTTGCAACGCAACAGCGCAGCAACCCACACAACAGAGTCCATACAAAAGTGTCTGTCTGTTTGGGGCATTTGGTTGTTTTCCAACATTGTCGTTTAAATGTAAGGATTGTGAAGTATCCCAGCCTATGACAAGCTAATTTTCGAAGGAATACTCTATAAATGAAGATAGCAACCAAAACAAAGTGAAAAATGTATATGTTAAAATAATGAATAAAGGTTAGTAACAGTGAGATTTGAACCCATGTCACACTGCGCACGTCTTTAACAGCGAAGTGAACGCTTTAGCTTACTGAGCTACATCCCCGTTTGTTCAAATGTGACAAGACATAAACCAAGAAATTAAATTTTTCACACCTCCATCATCATTCTGTTTTCAGAAGACATAATAATATCAAATTAAGAACACACTAGGAGAAATGTGGAAAAGATGCTAGTTTTTAATAGAAAAAGGGTTTATCCGTAGAAACAAAACAGTGATAAGTTACAGTTTAAGCCAACGTAAACACTGAGCAGACGATTTTTTTAGGATTTGTTCATTCGCCCTGGCCGGTGAAACATTATCATTGAACACAAATTTACTATAAATAGTTACAAGTCGCTAATGTTTGGAACCTTTCAAGTTACGAAAAGTCATCATCTGGGGCCAAAATGTAAGCACAAATATTTCCAAAAAGAATGAATGGAATATGCTGATATTCAGAGCCTAAATTCAAAATGTGCTGAAAAAGAGGAAGAGCATTCTTTTCCCTCGAAAATCCTATTTATAAAAAAACACATTTTCGAAAATTTGTGAAATTTTACCAATTGGTCACTCATTTTTTACCCCTATCCATATTCTTGTCCAAACGTTCAATCTATTGCGAGTCGCGTTACGTAAATTTCTGGAGTACAGAAGCACCAACACATCACTTACATTGACATTTCTGACAATGCGCGGACACTACTGTGTATGGTTCAGAACACTATGTTTAGGAAAAAACATATTTACAGTTCCAAAAGCCGAACATTGATGCAACACTAGGTTATGAACCACTAAAAAATCTCATTGAACACATTGCTAACCTTTGACTCTCTGTACAACATACCAAGTTGTTTTCCAAAAAATACATATAAATCCACAAGGTACATCATCTCTTGAAAAAAAAAATGGAAAAAATATATGTTGCCACATTGAATTTCAATTTAAAATTCGATTTTTCAGTACTACCCTATCTATGGTCCAGCACTGAATGGCCTTGACACTATTTTTTTCATGCTTCATGTTTTTGAGAGATTCTCACACATTCCGGCAGAAAATTGCAAACAAACTTCTTAAACCTTCCTAAAGAGGACAAATGTTTTTTTTTAATTAATGGTTTCAAATCCCACTGATATTGAACCAATCAGCCAATCGGGCCTATTTAATCCTACTCACAACTTTGGGTGTAAATGCTCCAAGTCACGTGTTCACCAATTTAGTGGTTCATAACCGCTATTTGTTAACTGGATATAAAGGTCAAACTCAGTATTTAAGCCGAAATCCAGACCATATTATAAGAACAAAGTAGTGAAGTTTAGTTTATTGTTTTCAGTTACTTGATACTTTCAGAGAATCAACATCCGAAGCTTAGGACACAGTGCCTATAGCAGCATTAAAGCAGAACTTGTCCATCTCAGTAAAGAAACACTGCAGTAGTTCCCCGGGGCCCAGGAGAATACACCCACGTGCACTCTCATAAACACACATGCTTAATTAGATAGTTTCGTGAATGCTTTCCTCAGTCGCTAGCGACAATGTGTGTGAAGTGAAAGGGGATGAAAGGGTGGGCGAAATCAAACATATTTTAGTTTATTGTTTACGACTGCGTGGGCCTTTCAGAGGCACTGGGTCCAATTATACCAGTAAAACAGAACTTGTCCAACTCAATAAACAAAAACTGCTGTAGGTCCCCGAGTGCGACACTTTTGTAAATTATTTTCTCGGTCTATGCACGTGTCGGGGGTGGGTGCATGCGTGGTCGAGTGGTGGATGCCAGGGTGGTTGGATGAAAGGGTGGGTGTAACCAAACAGTTAAGACTAGCCCCCCCCCCCCACACACACACACACACACACACACTCCTGGGAGGTATCAAGGATGACAGTCTGAGAAGCAGAACTTGTCCAACTCCGTAAACAAAAACTGCTGCAGGACCCCGGGTGCGACATTCTTGTAAATTATGTTTTCTGTCTATGTAAATGTCGTGCATGCGTGCGTGCGTGTAAACAAACAATTGATACAAGCCCCCCCCCCCCCCCCTCACTCCTGGATGGTATCAAAGATGACAGTATCAGATTTATGGGACAAACTCCCATATTGAAAATCTGCTTTCCTAATAACTCTAAAACACTTTTAGAAATGATCTTATTTGTGACGTGGTCTTTTTCACTCTAAATTATCACTTGCATCCATTTTTGTGGTAGCTGCATTATATAAGAGACATCGGGGCGCAGTGGCGTTGCGGTAACCGGTTCTCGTCAGATCACCGAAAATAAGCAACGTCGAGCCTGGTTAGTCCTCGGATCGGTGACCGTCTGAGCGATCGATTCGGGCTCCCGCGTTGTGTCCTTGAGCAAGGCACTTAACTCCGATTGTCCGCATGGGGGCACGATGGCGCCGTGTACAAAGGCGGACTGCACGTCTATGGTGCGCATGCCTTCAGCTAACCTAACCCTGCCTGTGCTGCAGTGTGTAGTTACAATGTTGGGGAGCTGACAGTTACTGGTCGTTTCTCGGTGGTTCTCTATGGGTACTCCGGCTTCCTCCACCCGTAATACGGTCACAGTCATGATTAGCCATTGTGCATAAGTATGTGACCTTAAACACCAATAAATAAAAAACTAAATAAATGAATAAATGTATAAGAGAAATGTACATCCCTTAATTTCAACCAAACAATTAGGAAAATATACTTGATGAGGGTCGAAAACATATATCCTTTTCATTTATTACCCCACACACCCTTATCTACATACATGTTATTACTATTAGAAATATATCTCATATCCCAAAGCAACCCAGCCCATCTAGGCCCTTTGTAAGAAAAAAATAAAACATTAAACTTGGGGGAAATAATCTTCTTGAATGCCTCATCTGGCTGATAAAGAAAATACATTGCTATTTTCGGCTTCTTTGGTCGTAGGTGAAAAAATTAAAATCTGTTTCTGAACTCTTCGCTTCCAAGTCGGTGCAGAGGGTGTCCTGTAAAATAGAAGTACTGAAAACAAATGCTTAACATTGAAAGTTTAGTTCCTATCAGCTGTTACTATCATATTCCTAACTGATAGAACTCTTGGGGCATGAACTGAAGATTATTCAGTCTGCTCAGACCATATATGGATGCATTCTATTGGAAGAGTTGTCTTCCTTTCCACACATTATTCCATTCAAATCCCTTATCCGAATTTGATAATGTTGTGAAAAGTGATAGTGTGTGCGAACGTGATTTATGCTCCGGGTATCACGTCCTTAAAAGTTGAATTCACAGTGGCAGGCATTGCTGCTTTCGAGTTGACTTATTTAGTCCGAACAAGCCATTTCAGCCGGATGAAAAGTGAAAACGAAGGTAATTGTGTGTGTAGAACTTATTTGTGCTGAAAAATAGTCCAAAAATGATTAAAATTTTTTAACAACTTTCAAAATGGGTTACAAAGGAAAAACCCGAAGAAAAAAGTGTTTGAGTTGACTAAACCAATATTATAAACAAGTAAATTATTTCCATTGTTCATGATTTTATTCGGGTTAAATCTGTACTTCCGAATTGATAAAGGTTTTTAAAAGTTAATGTGTGTAAAGTGGACACCGCATTTTCGTTGCCATAAACAACTGGCAGCTGTCCAAAACCATGACTTATTTGATATACCTATTGAACGACTTCACGAATTAGCAAATATCGAAATGATAGGAAGCAATTTAAAACCAATGTTGACAAACACTCTAAACTGGCTACGTAGCGTGGAATTGAATGCCCATGAAATGCTCAAAAACAAATCAAATCTAAATTTAGAACTGAAATGAAAAGATTTCCTTCTTTAAAATTTACTCACCTTAAAGGACAAATATAAAAAATAATGATGAGCATCGATAAACAGTTGGAGACGTTAGGCCACGTTTTAGCTCAAAATGCCCTGTATATTTAAAGTTTAGAGTGATGATATGCATTTGTCTGTCGTTTATTTGGGGGTGTCGCGACTCTTTCAACAGCCAGGGTTATATTGTGTCGGATGGAGGCAACCAGAGGTCCCGGAAAGAAACATTTTGCACAGCAGATATACACAGTCTTACCCGTCAAATTCTTAAACTGGCAAAAACAGAGTGAGCATTGGCTGACGTCAAGTGAACCATTAATATGCTGAAGGCCCTTGCTCACTACACCAAGCTGCTCACGCTTGGGCAGTTGTAATTAAGGACCTTACCAAGAATAAAACACAAATAAAATTCAATGCTCGTGATGGTGATTGAACAGACTCATGTTAGTTGTATTCTTTCTGTTCGTCACATGGTTTTTTTATTAAGCGCAGTAGGGAATATTCACAATCTTTTAGTTTAAGGAAGATATTAAATTTATCCTACAGTCATGCAGCATAAACATAAGGCTTGGACTGATAGTAATTCTCCTCTCGTCATTTGACTTTTTAAATTTTGCAACGCAACAGCGCAGCAACCCACACAACAGAGTCCATACAAAAGTGTCTGTCTGTTTGGGGCATTTGGTTGTTTTCCAACATTGTCGTTTAAATGTAAGGATTGTGAAGTATCCCAGCCTATGACAAGCTAATTTTCGAAGGAATACTCTATAAATGAAGATAGCAACCAAAACAAAGTGAAAAATGTATATGTTAAAATAATGAAGAAAGCTTAGTAACAGTGAGATTTGAACCCATGTCACACTGCGCACGTCTTTAACAGCGAAGTGAACGCTTTAGCTTACTGAGCTACATCCCCGTTTGTTCAAATGTGACAAGACATAAACCAAGAAATTAAATTTTTAACACCTCCATCTTTCTGTTTTCAGAAGACATAATAATATCAAATTAAGAACGCACTAGGAGAAATGTGGAAAAGATGCTAGTTTTTAATAGAAAAAGGGTTTATCCGTAGAAACAAAACAGTGATAAGTTACAGTTTAAGCCAACGTAAACACTGAGCAGACGATTTTTTTAGGATTTGTTCATTCGCCCTGGCCGGTGAAACATTATCATTGAACACAAATTTACTATAAATAGTTACAAGTCGCTAATGTTTGGAACCTTTCAAGTTACGAAAAGTCATCATCTGGGGCCAAAATGTAAGCACAAATATTTCCAAAAAGAATGAATGGAATATGCTGATATTCAGAGCCTAAATTCAAAATGTGCTGAAAAAGAGGAAGAGCATTCTTTTCCCTCGAAAATCCTATTTATAAAAAAACACATTTTCGAAAATTTGTGAAATTTTACCAATTGGTCACTCATTTTTTACCCCTATCCATATTCTTGTCCAAACGTTCAATCTATTGCGAGTCGCGTTACGTAAATTTCTGGAGTACAGAAGCACCAACACATCACTTACATTGACATTTCTGACAATGCGAGGACACTCCTGTGTATGGAACAGACCACTATGTTTAGGAAAAAACATATTTACAGTTCCAAAAGCCGAACATTGATGCAACACTAGGTTATGAACCACTAAAAAATCTCATTGAACACATTGCTAACCTTTGACTCTCTGTACAACATACCAAGTTGTTTTGCAAAAAATACATATAAATCCACAAGGTACATCATCTCTTGAAAAAAAAAAATGGAAAAAATATATGTTGCCACATTGAATTTCAATTTAAAATTCGATTTTTCAGTACTACCCTATCTATGGTCCAGCACTGAATGGCCTTGACACTATTTTTTTCATGCTTCATGTTTTTGAGAGATTCTCACACATTCCGGCAGAAAATTGCAAACAAACTTCTTAAACCTTCCTAAAGAGGACAAATGTTTTTTTTTAATTAATGGTTTCAAATCCCACTGATATTGAACCAATCAGCCAATCGGGCCTATTTAATCCTACTCACAACTTTGGGTGTAAATGCTCCAAGTCACGTGTTCACCAATTTAGTGGTTCATAACCGCTATTTGTTAACTGGATATAAAGGTCAAACTCAGTATTTAAGCCGAAATCCAGACCATATTATAAGAACAAAGTGGTGAAGTTTAGTTTATTGTTTTCAGTTACTTGATACTTTCAGAGAATCAACATCCGAAGCTTAGGACACAGTGCCTATAGCAGCATTAAAGCAGAACTTGTCCATCTCAGTAAAGAAACACTGCAGTAGTTCCCCGGGGCCCAGGAGAATACACCCACGTGCACTCTCATAAACACACATGCTTAATTAGATAGTTTCGTGAATGCTTTCCTCAGTCGCTAGCGACAATGTGTGTGAAGTGAAAGGGGATGAAAGGGTAGGCGAAATCAAACATATTTTAGTTTATTGTTTACGACTGCGTGGGCCTTTCAGAGGCACTGGGTCCAATTATACCAGTAAAACAGAACTTGTCCAACTCAATAAACAAAAACTTCTGTAGATCCCCGAGTGCGACATTTTTGTAAATTATTTTCTCGGTCTATGCACGTGTCGGGGGTGGGTGCATGCGTGGTCGAGTGGTGGATGCCAGGGTGGTTGGATGAAAGGGTGGGTGTAACCAAACAGTTAAGACTAGCCCCCCCCCCCACCCCCCCCCTCCCCCACACACACACACGCACACACACTCCTGGGAGGTATCAAGGATGACAGTCTGAGAAGCAGAACTTATCCAACTCCGTAAACGAAAACTGCTGCAGGACCCCGGGTGTGACATTTTTGTAAATTATGTTTTCTGTCTATGTAAATGTCGTGCATGCATGCGTGCGTGCGTGCGTGTAAACAAACAATTGATACAAGCCCCCCCCCCCCCCCCTCACTCCTGGATGGTATCAAAGATGACAGTATCAGATTTATGGTACAAACACCCATATTGAAAATCTGCGTTCCTAATGACTCTAAAACACTTTGAGAAATGATCTTATTTGTGACGTGGTCTTTTTCACTCTAAATTGTCACTTGCATCCATTTTTGTGGTAGCCGCATTATATAAGAGACATCGGGGCGCAGTGGCGTTGCGGTAACCGGTTCTCGTCAGATCACCGAAAATAAGCAACGTCGAGCCTGGTTAGTCCTCGGATCGGTGACCGTCTGAGCGATCGATTCGGGCTCCCGCGTTGTGTCCTTGAGCAGGCACTTAACTCCGATTGTCCGCATGGGGGCACGATGGCGCCGTGTACAAAGGCGGACTGCACGTCGATGGTGCGCATGCCTTCAGCTAACCTAACCCTGCCTGTGCTGCAGTGTGTAGTTACAATGTTGGGGAGCTGACAGTTACTGGTCGTTTCTCGGTGGTTCTCTATGGGTACTCCGGCTTCCTCCACCCCGTAATACGGTCACAGTCAAGATTAGCCATTGTGCATAAGTATGTGATCTTAAACACCAATAAATAAAAAACTAAATAAATGAATAAATGTATAAGAGAAATGTACATCCCTTAATTTCAACCAAACAATTAGGAAAATATACTTGATGGGGGTCGAAAACATATATCCTTTTCATTTATTACCCCACACACCCTTATCTACATACATGTTATTACTATTAGAAATATATCTCATATCCCAAAGCAACCCAGCCCATCTAGGCCCTCTGTAAGAAAAAAATAAAACATTAAACTTGGGGGAAATAATCTTCTTGAATGCCTCATCTGGCTGATATAGAAAATACATTGCTATTTTCGGCTTCTTTGGTCGTAGGAGAGAAAATTAAAATCTGTTTCTGAACTCTTCGCTTCCGAGTCGGTGCAGAGGGTGTCCTGTAAAATAGAAGTACTGAAAACAAATGCTTAACATTGAAAGTTTAG
Organism: Pictodentalium vernedei; assembly: GCA_031216915.1. NCBI lineage: Eukaryota > Metazoa > Mollusca > Scaphopoda > Dentaliida > Dentaliidae > Pictodentalium > Pictodentalium vernedei. Next base: position 427,631,272 of record CM062292.1, read on the forward strand.
TTTCTATCAGCTGTAACTATCATATTCCTAATTGATAGAACTCTTGGGGCATGAACTGAAGATTATTCAGTCTGCTCAGACCATATATGGATGCATTCTATTGGAAGAGTTGTCTTCCTTTCCACACATTATTCCATTCAAATCCCTTATCCGAATTTGATAATGTTGTGAAAAGTGATAGTGTGTGCGAACGTGATTTATGCTCCGGGTATCACGTCCTTAAAAGTTGAATTCACAGTGGCAGGCATTGCTGCTTTCGAGTTGACTTATTTAGTCCGAACAAGCCATTTCAGCCGGATGAAAAGTGAAAACGAAGGTAATTGTGTGTGTAGAACTTATTTGTGCTGAAAAATAGTCCAAAAATGATTAAAATTTTTTAACAACTTTCAAAATGGGTTACAAAGGAAAAACCCGAAGAAAAAAGTGTTTGAGTTGACTAAACCAATATTATAAACAAGTAAATTATTTCCATTGTTCATGATTTTATTCGGGTTAAATCTGTACTTCCGAATTGATAAAGGTTTTTAAAAGTTAATGTGTGTAAAGTGGACACCGCATTTTCGTTGCCATAAACAACTGGCAGCTGTCCAAAACCATGACTTATTTGATATACCTATTGAACGACTTCACGAATTAGCAAATATCGAAATGATAGGAAGCAATTTAAAACCAATGTTGACAAACACTCTAAACTGGCTACGTAGCGTGGAATTGAATGCCCATGAAATGCTCAAAAACAAATCAAATCTAAATTTAGAACTGAAATGAAAAGATTTCCTTCTTTAAAATTTACTCACCTTAAAGGACAAATATAAAAAATAATGATGAGCATCGATAAACAGTTGGAGACGTTAGGCCACGTTTTAGCTCAAAATGCCCTGTATATTTAAAGTTTAGAGTGATGATATGCATTTGTCTGTCGTTTATTTGGGGGTGTCGCGACTCTTTCAACAGCCAGGGTTATATTGTGTCGGATGGAGGCAACCAGAGGTCCCGGAAAGAAACATTTTGCACAGCAGATATACACAGTCTTACCCGTCAAATTCTTAAACTGGCAAAAACAGAGTGAGCATTGGCTGACGTCAAGTGAACCATTAATATGCTGAAGGCCCTTGCTCACTACACCAAGCTGCTCACGCTTGGGCAGTTGTAATTAAGGACCTTACCAAGAATAAAACACAAATAAAATTCAATGCTCGTGATGGTGATTGAACAGACTCATGTTAGTTGTATTCTTTCTGTTCGTCACATGGTTTTTTTATTAAGCGCAGTAGGGAATATTCACAATCTTTTAGTTTAAGGAAGATATTAAATTTATCCTACAGTCATGCAGCATAAACATAAGGCTTGGACTGATAGTAATTCTCCTCTCGTCATTTGACTTTTTAAATTTTGCAACGCAACAGCGCAGCAACCCACACAACAGAGTCCATACAAAAGTGTCTGTCTGTTTGGGGCATTTGGTTGTTTTCCAACATTGTCGTTTAAATGTAAGGATTGTGAAGTATCCCAGCCTATGACAAGCTAATTTTCGAAGGAATACTCTATAAATGAAGATAGCAACCAAAACAAAGTGAAAAATGTATATGTTAAAATAATGAAGAAAGCTTAGTAACAGTGAGATTTGAACCCATGTCACACTGCGCACGTCTTTAACAGCGAAGTGAACGCTTTAGCTTACTGAGCTACATCCCCGTTTGTTCAAATGTGACAAGACATAAACCAAGAAATTAAATTTTTAACACCTCCATCTTTCTGTTTTCAGAAGACATAATAATATCAAATTAAGAACGCACTAGGAGAAATGTGGAAAAGATGCTAGTTTTTAATAGAAAAAGGGTTTATCCGTAGAAACAAAACAGTGATAAGTTACAGTTTAAGCCAACGTAAACACTGAGCAGACGATTTTTTTAGGATTTGTTCATTCGCCCTGGCCGGTGAAACATTATCATTGAACACAAATTTACTATAAATAGTTACAAGTCGCTAATGTTTGGAACCTTTCAAGTTACGAAAAGTCATCATCTGGGGCCAAAATGTAAGCACAAATATTTCCAAAAAGAATGAATGGAATATGCTGATATTCAGAGCCTAAATTCAAAATGTGCTGAAAAAGAGGAAGAGCATTCTTTTCCCTCGAAAATCCTATTTATAAAAAAACACATTTTCGAAAATTTGTGAAATTTTACCAATTGGTCACTCATTTTTTACCCCTATCCATATTCTTGTCCAAACGTTCAATCTATTGCGAGTCGCGTTACGTAAATTTCTGGAGTACAGAAGCACCAACACATCACTTACATTGACATTTCTGACAATGCGAGGACACTCCTGTGTATGGAACAGACCACTATGTTTAGGAAAAAACATATTTACAGTTCCAAAAGCCGAACATTGATGCAACACTAGGTTATGAACCACTAAAAAATCTCATTGAACACATTGCTAACCTTTGACTCTCTGTACAACATACCAAGTTGTTTTGCAAAAAATACATATAAATCCACAAGGTACATCATCTCTTGAAAAAAAAAAATGGAAAAAATATATGTTGCCACATTGAATTTCAATTTAAAATTCGATTTTTCAGTACTACCCTATCTATGGTCCAGCACTGAATGGCCTTGACACTATTTTTTTCATGCTTCATGTTTTTGAGAGATTCTCACACATTCCGGCAGAAAATTGCAAACAAACTTCTTAAACCTTCCTAAAGAGGACAAATGTTTTTTTTTAATTAATGGTTTCAAATCCCACTGATATTGAACCAATCAGCCAATCGGGCCTATTTAATCCTACTCACAACTTTGGGTGTAAATGCTCCAAGTCACGTGTTCACCAATTTAGTGGTTCATAACCGCTATTTGTTAACTGGATATAAAGGTCAAACTCAGTATTTAAGCCGAAATCCAGACCATATTATAAGAACAAAGTGGTGAAGTTTAGTTTATTGTTTTCAGTTACTTGATACTTTCAGAGAATCAACATCCGAAGCTTAGGACACAGTGCCTATAGCAGCATTAAAGCAGAACTTGTCCATCTCAGTAAAGAAACACTGCAGTAGTTCCCCGGGGCCCAGGAGAATACACCCACGTGCACTCTCATAAACACACATGCTTAATTAGATAGTTTCGTGAATGCTTTCCTCAGTCGCTAGCGAAAATGTGTGTGAAGTGAAAGGGGATGAAAGGGTAGGCGAAATCAAACATATTTTAGTTTATTGTTTACGACTGCGTGGGCCTTTCAGAGGCACTGGGTCCAATTATACCAGTAAAACAGAACTTGTCCAACTCAATAAACAAAAACTTCTGTAGATCCCCGAGTGCGACATTTTTGTAAATTATTTTCTCGGTCTATGCACGTGTCGGGGGTGGGTGCATGCGTGGTCGAGTGGTGGATGCCAGGGTGGCTGGATGAAAGGGTGGGTGTAACCAAACAGTTAAGACTAGCCCCCCCCCCCACCCCCCCCCCTCCCCCACACACACACACGCACACACACTCCTGGGAGGTATCAAGGATGACAGTCTGAGAAGCAGAACTTATCCAACTCCGTAAACGAAAACTGCTGCAGGACCCCGGGTGTGACATTTTTGTAAATTATGTTTTCTGTCTATGTAAATGTCGTGCATGCATGCGTGCGTGCGTGCGTGTAAACAAACAATTGATACAAGCCCCCCCCCCCCCCCCCCTCACTCCTGGATGGTATCAAAGATGACAGTATCAGATTTATGGTACAAACACCCATATTGAAAATCTGCGTTCCTAATGACTCTAAAACACTTTGAGAAATGATCTTATTTGTGACGTGGTCTTTTTCACTCTAAATTGTCACTTGCATCCATTTTTGTGGTAGCCGCATTATATAAGAGACATCGGGGCGCAGTGGCGTTGCGGTAACCGGTTCTCGTCAGATCACCGAAAATAAGCAACGTCGAGCCTGGTTAGTCCTCGGATCGGTGACCGTCTGAGCGATCGATTCGGGCTCCCGCGTTGTGTCCTTGAGCAGGCACTTAACTCCGATTGTCCGCATGGGGGCACGATGGCGCCGTGTACAAAGGCGGACTGCACGTCGATGGTGCGCATGCCTTCAGCTAACCTAACCCTGCCTGTGCTGCAGTGTGTAGTTACAATGTTGGGGAGCTGACAGTTACTGGTCGTTTCTCGGTGGTTCTCTATGGGTACTCCGGCTTCCTCCACCCCGTAATACGGTCACAGTCAAGATTAGCCATTGTGCATAAGTATGTGATCTTAAACACCAATAAATAAAAAACTAAATAAATGAATAAATGTATAAGAGAAATGTACATCCCTTAATTTCAACCAAACAATTAGGAAAATATACTTGATGGGGGTCGAAAACATATATCCTTTTCATTTATTACCCCACACACCCTTATCTACATACATGTTATTACTATTAGAAATATATCTCATATCCCAAAGCAACCCAGCCCATCTAGGCCCTCTGTAAGAAAAAAATAAAACATTAAACTTGGGGGAAATAATCTTCTTGAATGCCTCATCTGGCTGATATAGAAAATACATTGCTATTTTCGGCTTCTTTGGTCGTAGGAGAGAAAATTAAAATCTGTTTCTGAACTCTTCGCTTCCGAGTCGGTGCAGAGGGTGTCCTGTAAAATAGAAGTACTGAAAACAAATGCTTAACATTGAAAGTTTAGTTTCTATCAGCTGTAACTATCATATTCCTAATTGATAGAACTCTTGGGGCATGAACTGAAGATTATTCAGTCTGCTCAGACCATATATGGATGCATTCTATTGGAAGAGTTGTCTTCCTTTCCACACATTATTCCATTCAAATCCCTTATCCGAATTTGATAATGTTGTGAAAAGTGATAGTGTGTGCGAACGTGATTTATGCTCCGGGTATCACGTCCTTAAAAGTTGAATTCACAGTGGCAGGCATTGCTGCTTTCGAGTTGACTTATTTAGTCCGAACAAGCCATTTCAGCCGGATGAAAAGTGAAAACGAAGGTAATTGTGTGTGTAGAACTTATTTGTGCTGAAAAATAGTCCAAAAATGATTAAAATTTTTTAACAACTTTCAAAATGGGTTACAAAGGAAAAACCCGAAGAAAAAAGTGTTTGAGTTGACTAAACCAATATTATAAACAAGTAAATTATTTCCATTGTTCATGATTTTATTCGGGTTAAATCTGTACTTCCGAATTGATAAAGGTTTTTAAAAGTTAATGTGTGTAAAGTGGACACCGCATTTTCGTTGCCATAAACAACGAATACTTCGTGTGCACACTGGAGAGCCACACTGTTGCACATAAAGCAGCAACTTGGAATAGAAGTGCCCCCAGTATCGACCTTCAGTTGTTAAATACAAGACTTGGACCTTCCGACGAAGCCCGGTTTCTCGGTGTGATCTACCATGTACACAAAATTAATATTGACCAACGCATAATTTCATTAAAGCCAGTAAACAAACAAATCTGCAGAAAATCCAACGCGGTTAAAATCCGGGGAGTTCGTAACTCAAACTATAGAAGGCGTTCAAGCGACAAGGGCACACAATATGGAATCAATGCTGCCAGCCGCCTGTTTGAAGCAAACATTCTTTAACTACAGCTGTCCAAAACCATGACTTATTTGATATACCTATTGAACGACTTCACGAATTAGCAAATATCGAAATGATAGGAAGCAATTTAAAACCAATGTTGACAAACACTCTAAACTGGCTACGTAGCGTGGAATTGAATGCCCATCAAATGCTCAAAAACAAATCAAATCTAAATTTAAAACTGAAATGAAAAGATTTCCTTCTTTAAAATTTACTCACCTTAGAGGACAAATATAAAAAATAATGATGAGCATCGATAAACAGTTGGAGACGTTAGGCCACGTTTTAGCTCAAAATGCCCTGTATATTTAAAGTTTAGAGTGATGATATGCATTTGTCTGTCGTTTATTTGGGGTGTCGCGACTCTTTCAACAGCCAGGGTTATATTGTGTCGGATGGAGGCAACCAGAGGTCCCGGAAAGAAACATTTTGCACAGCAGATATACACAGTCTTACCCGTCAAATTCTTAAACTGGCAAAAACAGAGTGAGCATTGGCTGACGTCAAGTGAACCATTAATATGCTGAAGGCCCTTGCTCACTACACCAAGCTGCTCACGCTTGGGCAGTTGTAATTAAGGACCTTACCAAGAATAAAACACAAATAAAATTCAATGCTCGTGATGGTGATTGAACAGACTCATGTTAGTTGTATTCTTTCTGTTCGTCACATGGTTTATTTATTAAGCGCAGTAGGGAATATTCACAATCTTTTAGTTTAAGGAAGATATTAAATTTATCCTACAGTCATGCAGCATAAACATAAGGCTTGGACTGATAGTAATTCTCCTCTCGTCATTTGACTTTTTAAATTTTGCAACGCAACAGCGCAGCAACCCACACAACAGAGTCCATACAAAAGTGTCTGTCTGTTTGGGGCATTTGGTTGTTTTCCAACATTGTCGTTTAAATGTAAGGATTGTGAAGTATCCCAGCCTATGACAAGCTAATTTTCGAAGGAATACTCTATAAATGAAGATAGCAACCAAAACAAAGTGAAAAATGTATATGTTAAAATAATGAATAAAGTTTAGTAACAGTGAGATTTGAACCCATGTCACACTGCGCACGTCTTTAACAGCGAAGTGAACGCTTTAGCTTACTGAGCTACATCCCCGTTTGTTCAAATGTGACAAGACATAAACCAAGAAATTAAATTTTTCACACCTCCATCATCATTCTGTTTTCAGAAGACATAATAATATCAAATTAAGAACACACTAGGAGAAATGTGGAAAAGATGCTAGTTTTTAATAGAAAAAGGGTTTATCCGTAGAAACAAAACAGTGATAAGTTACAGTTTAAGCCAACGTAAACACTGAGCAGACGATTTTTTTAGGATTTGTTCATTCGCCCTGGCCGGTGAAACATTATCATTGAACACAAATTTACTATAAATAGTTACAAGTCGCTAATGTTTGGAACCTTTCAAGTTACGAAAAGTCATCATCTGGGGCCAAAATGTAAGCACAAATATTTCCAAAAAGAATGAATGGAATATGCTGATATTCAGAGCCTAAATTCAAAATGTGCTGAAAAAGAGGAAGAGCATTCTTTTCCCTCGAAAATCCTATTTATAAAAAAACACATTTTCGAAAATTTGTGAAATTTTACCAATTGGTCACTCATTTTTTACCCCTATCCATATTCTTGTCCAAACGTTCAATCTATTGCGAGTCGCGTTACGTAAATTTCTGGAGTACAGAAGCACCAACACATCACTTACATTGACATTTCTGACAATGCGCGGACACTACTGTGTATGGTTCAGAACACTATGTTTAGGAAAAAACATATTTACAGTTCCAAAAGCCGAACATTGATGCAACACTAGGTTATGAACCACTAAAAAATCTCATTGAACACATTGCTAACCTTTGACTCTCTGTACAACATACCAAGTTGTTTTCCAAAAAATACATATAAATCCACAAGGTACATCATCTCTTGAAAAAAAAAATGGAAAAAATATATGTTGCCACATTGAATTTCAATTTAAAATTCGATTTTTCAGTACTACCCTATCTATGGTCCAGCACTGAATGGCCTTGACACTATTTTTTTCATGCTTCATGTTTTTGAGAGATTCTCACACATTCCGGCAGAAAATTGCAAACAAACTTCTTAAACCTTCCTAAAGAGGACAAATGTTTTTTTTTAATTAATGGTTTCAAATCCCACTGATATTGAACCAATCAGCCAATCGGGCCTATTTAATCCTACTCACAACTTTGGGTGTAAATGCTCCAAGTCACGTGTTCACCAATTTAGTGGTTCATAACCGCTATTTGTTAACTGGATATAAAGGTCAAACTCAGTATTTAAGCCGAAATCCAGACCATATTATAAGAACAAAGTAGTGAAGTTTAGTTTATTGTTTTCAGTTACTTGATACTTTCAGAGAATCAACATCCGAAGCTTAGGACACAGTGCCTATAGCAGCATTAAAGCAGAACTTGTCCATCTCAGTAAAGAAACACTGCAGTAGTTCCCCGGGGCCCAGGAGAATACACCCACGTGCACTCTCATAAACACACATGCTTAATTAGATAGTTTCGTGAATGCTTTCCTCAGTCGCTAGCGACAATGTGTGTGAAGTGAAAGGGGATGAAAGGGTGGGCGAAATCAAACATATTTTAGTTTATTGTTTACGACTGCGTGGGCCTTTCAGAGGCACTGGGTCCAATTATACCAGTAAAACAGAACTTGTCCAACTCAATAAACAAAAACTGCTGTAGGTCCCCGAGTGCGACACTTTTGTAAATTATTTTCTCGGTCTATGCACGTGTCGGGGGTGGGTGCATGCGTGGTCGAGTGGTGGATGCCAGGGTGGTTGGATGAAAGGGTGGGTGTAACCAAACAGTTAAGACTAGCCCCCCCCCCCCCCCCACACACACACACACACACACTCCTGGGAGGTATCAAGGATGACAGTCTGAGAAGCAGAACTTGTCCAACTCCGTAAACAAAAACTGCTGCAGGACCCCGGGTGCGACATTCTTGTAAATTATGTTTTCTGTCTATGTAAATGTCGTGCATGCGTGCGTGCGTGTAAACAAACAATTGATACAAGCCCCCCCCCCCCCCCCCCCCCCCCCTCACTCCTGGATGGTATCAAAGATGACAGTATCAGATTTATGGGACAAACTCCCATATTGAAAATCTGCTTTCCTAATAACTCTAAAACACTTTTAGAAATGATCTTATTTGTGACGTGGTCTTTTTCACTCTAAATTATCACTTGCATCCATTTTTGTGGTAGCTGCATTATATAAGAGACATCGGGGCGCAGTGGCGTTGCGGTAACCGGTTCTCGTCAGATCACCGAAAATAAGCAACGTCGAGCCTGGTTAGTCCTCGGATCGGTGACCGTCTGAGCGATCGATTCGGGCTCCCGCGTTGTGTCCTTGAGCAAGGCACTTAACTCCGATTGTCCGCATGGGGGCACGATGGCGCCGTGTACAAAGGCGGACTGCACGTCTATGGTGCGCATGCCTTCAGCTAACCTAACCCTGCCTGTGCTGCAGTGTGTAGTTACAATGTTGGGGAGCTGACAGTTACTGGTCGTTTCTCGGTGGTTCTCTATGGGTACTCCGGCTTCCTCCACCCGTAATACGGTCACAGTCATGATTAGCCATTGTGCATAAGTATGTGACCTTAAACACCAATAAATAAAAAACTAAATAAATGAATAAATGTATAAGAGAAATGTACATCCCTTAATTTCAACCAAACAATTAGGAAAATATACTTGATGAGGGTCGAAAACATATATCCTTTTCATTTATTACCCCACACACCCTTATCTACATACATGTTATTACTATTAGAAATATATCTCATATCCCAAAGCAACCCAGCCCATCTAGGCCCTTTGTAAGAAAAAAATAAAACATTAAACTTGGGGGAAATAATCTTCTTGAATGCCTCATCTGGCTGATAAAGAAAATACATTGCTATTTTCGGCTTCTTTGGTCGTAGGTGAAAAAATTAAAATCTGTTTCTGAACTCTTCGCTTCCAAGTCGGTGCAGAGGGTGTCCTGTAAAATAGAAGTACTGAAAACAAATGCTTAACATTGAAAGTTTAGTTCCTATCAGCTGTTACTATCATATTCCTAACTGATAGAACTCTTGGGGCATGAACTGAAGATTATTCAGTCTGCTCAGACCATATATGAATGCATTCTATTGGAAGAGTTGTCTTCCTTTCCACATATTATTCCATTCAAATCCCTTATCCGAATTTAATAATGTTGTGAAAAGTGATAGTGTGTGCGAACGTGATTTATGCTCTGGGTATCACGTCCTTAAAAGTTGAATTCACAGTGGCAGGCATTGCTGCTTTCGAGTTGACTTATTTAGTCAGAACAAGCTATTTCAGCCGGATGAAAAGTGAAAACGAAGGTAATTGTGTGTGTAGAACTTATTTGTGCTGAAAAATAGTCCAATAAAGATTAAAATTTTTTAACAACTTTCAAAATGGGTAACAAAGGAAAAACCCGAAGAAAAAAGTGTTTGAGTTTAAAAGTTAATGTGTGTAAAGTGGACACCGCATTTTCGTTGCCATAAACAACGAATACTTCGTGTGCACACTGGAGAGCCACGCTGTTGCACATAAAGCAGCAACTTGGAATAGAAGTGCCCCCAGTATCGACCTTCAGTTGTTAAATACAAGACTTGGACTTTCCGACGAAGCCCAACCAAGTTTCTCGGTGTGATCTACCATGTACACAAAATTAATATTGACCAACGCATAATTTCATTAAAGCCAGTAAACAAACAAATCTGCAAAAAGTCCAACGCGGTTAAAATCCGGGGAGTTCGTAACTGAAACTATAGAAGGCGTTCAAGCTACAAGGGCACACAATATGGAATCAATGCTGCCAACCGCCTGTTTGAAGCAAACATTCTTTAACTACAGCTGTCCAAAACCATGACTTATTTGATATACCTATTGAACGACTTCACGAATTAGCAAATATCGAAATGATAGGAAGCAATTTAAAACCAATGTTGACAAACACTCTAAACTGGCTACGTAGCGTGGAATTGAATGCCCATGAAATGCTCAAAAACAAATCAAATCTAAATTTAGAACTGAAATGAAAAGATTTCCTTCTTTAAAATTTACTCACCTTAAAGGACAAATATAAAAAAATAATGATGAGCATCGATAAACAGTTGGAGACGTTAGGCCACGTTTTAGCTCAAAATGCCCTGTATATTTAAAGTTTAGAGTGATGATATGCATTTGTCTGTCGTTTATTTGGGGTGTCGCGACTCTTTCAACAGCCAGGGTTATATTGTGTCGGATGGAGGCAACCAGAGGCCCCGGAAAGAAACATTTTGCACAACAGATATACACAGTCTTACCCGTCAAATTCTTAAACTGGCAAAAACAGAACGAGCATTGGCTGACGTCAAGTGAACCATTAATGTGCTGAAGGCCTTTGCTCACTACCCCAAGCTGCTCACGCTTGGGCAGTTGTAATTAAGGACCTTACCAAGTATAAAACACAAATAAAATTCAATGCTCGTGATGGTGATTGAACAGTCTCATGTTAGTCGTATTCTTTCTGTTCGTCACATGGTTTATTTATTAAGCGCAGTTGGGAATATTCACAATCTTTTAGTTTAAGGAAGGCATTAAATTTATCCTACAGTCATGCAGCATCAACATAAGGCTTGGACTGATAGTAATTCTCCTCTCGTCATTTGACTTTTTAAATTTTGCAACGCAACAGCGCAGCAACCCACACAACAGAGTCCATACAAAAGTGTCTTTTTGTTTGGGGCATTTGGTTGTTTTCCAACATTGTCGTTTAAATGTAAGCATTGTGAAATATCCCAGCCTATGACAAGCTAATTTTCGAAGGAATACTCTATAAATGAAGATAGCAACCAAAACAAAGTGAAAAATGTATATGTTAAAATAATGAATAAAGCTTAGTAACAGTGAGATTTGAACCCATGTCACACTTCACACGTCTTTAACAGTGAAGTGAACGCTTTAGCTTACTGAGCTACATCCCCGTTTGTTCTAATGTGACAAGATATAAACAAAGAAATTAATTTTTAACACCTCCATCTTTCTGTTTTCAGAAGACATAATAATATCTAATTAAGAACACACTAGGAGAAATGTGGAAAAGATGCTAGTTTTTAATAGAAAAATGGTATATCCATCGAAACAAAACAGTGATAATTTACAGTTTAAGCCAACGTAAAGACTGAGTAGACGATTTTTTTAGGATTTGTTCATTCGCCCTGGCCGGTGAAACATTATCATTGAACACAAATTTACTATAAATAGTTACAAGTCGCTAATGTTTGGAACCTATCCAGTTACGAAAAGTCATCATCTGCGGCCAGAATTTAAGCACAAATATTTCCAAAAAGAATGAATGGAATATGCTGATATTCAGAGCCTAAATTCAAAATGTGCTGAAAAAGAGGAAGAGCATTCTTTTCCCTCGAAAATCCTGTTTATAAAAAAACACATTTTCGAAAATTTGTGAAATTTTACCAATTGGTCACTCATTTTTTACCCCTATCCATATTCTTGTCCAAACTCCAAACGTTCAATCTATTGCGAGTCGCGTTTCGTATATTTCTGGAGTGCAGAAGCACCAACACATCTCTTACATTGACATTTCTGACAATGCGAGGACACTCCTGTGAACAGAACACTATGTTTAGGAAAGAACATTTTTACAGTTCCAAAAGCCGAACATTGATGCAACACCAGGTTGTGAACCACTAAAAAATCCCGTTGAACATGCTAACCTTTGACTCTCTGTACAACATACCAAGTTGTTTTTGTAAAAAATACTTATAAATCCACAAGGTACATCATCTCTTGTGTGTTTATGAGAGGTCACGTGGGTGTATTCTCCTGGCCCCCGGGGAACTACTGCAGTGTTTCTTTACTGAGATGGACAAGTTCTGCTTTAATACTGCTATAGGCACTGTGTCCTAAGCCTCGGATGTTGATTCTCTGAAAGTATCAAGTAACTGAAAACAATAAACTAAACTTCACTACTTTGTTCTTATAATATGGTCTGGATTTCGGCTTAGATACTGAGTTTTACCTTTATATCCAGTAAACAAATAGTGGCTATGAACCACTAAATTGGTGAACACGTGACTTGGAGCATTTAACACCCAAAGTTGTGAGTAGGATTAAATAGGCCCGATTGGCTGATTTGTTCAATATCAGTGGGATTGCTAAGTTGTTCACACGAGATAGCTAAGTCGTTTAAACGAGATAGCTAAGTCGTTTAAACGAGATAGCTAAGTCGTTTAAACGAGATAGCTAAGTCGTTTAAACGAGATAGCCAAGTCGTTTAAACGAGATAGCTAAGTCGTTTAAACGAGATAGCTAAGTCGTTTAAACGAGGTAGCTAAATCGTTTAAACGAGATAGCTAAGTCGTTTAAACGAGATAGCTATTGACCAATCAAATTCATTTTGACACGGGCACAACTTTTGAACTGACGAACGACAGCAGTGTTGAGTCAACTACACGCAGAAAAAAGCATCCGTCCGTGGAAGGTGAATTTAATGTACACTTAGGGAAAATGTACGGCGGCCCATACCTGACATGCATTATTATTTTTTTCTTCAAATTTTCATCATGGTGCAAATTACTTTTCACCATGTGATAGTTGGGGGGGGGGGGGGGCATAGTAGCCACTAGGTTCACCCTCAAGCTTCGGATGCGGTCATCTAACAGCGGTGCGAGATGAGGAGGGCCATGGTAGCCCAACCCTATAAGCCCAGCCCGGGGGAGGGGGGAGGTTGGGTGTTGTTGCTTGGTGATATGATCTGGATTTGAAGGTTATGGGCTCAGGATTGGAAATATAGCCCGCTGCGTTGCGCATGTGTGCGGTCTCCACACAGTGGCACGCATATAAGGGAATGAGTATTGGTGTTCTCATTTGGCTGTGCGCCAGGTTAAGCGGTTCGGGTGAGAACTCAACTCTCGTATAGGTTATGGTTTGTTCTCTGCTTCTTCGAGGGAGCTTGTTTTTTTGTAAATATGAAGGCAATGAGTATGTATAGGTATCACTGTTTCTAATATTGTGGGTTGCCCTGAAAAGGGCCGTTAATTAGCGTAGTGTAGGGTCTACAGCCAGGATTCTTCCTTGTTGGTGGACGTGGATTCATCCGGTTTGTCCATCGTCTGTGGGTCAGTAGATGTTTTAGGTGCTGCTTGCAGCAGTTGTTTGGCTACGAGCAGTGAAATCTAGGCAGCCATGTCCGCAATCTTCTGATCGTCACTACTGCCAGTGTGCAGGTTAACAGGGTCTTTGACTAGGCCATTACGCTCATATCAGTGATGTTCACTCTTTTACAGACTACCGTAGACCTAAGCGCCACTGCCGCGCGTGCAATTTCCACGTGGCTTCTCGTGTCAAACATAACCAGAATCAGCATACATGACATCACTAATCTATCGAATTACACCCTCAGTATACCTGAGAAGATTGTACTGGGCAAGGGCCTTAAATTTATACCAACGCCTCCAAAATCTATCAAATCTTTCTTCAATGAGGATATCCAATTTCTTCATAATCGAATGCGACTGAGAGTTATACATGCTGACCAACAGGGGCTTCATTAACCCCTTCCACAAGAGGACCAATACCGCTCCAACCACTTGTCACAATGTTGCAGTGGAAACATACCTATCTAAGACGAAAATAGAACTCCTACGGTTTCTTAACCCCTCGCGCCTTCGCATCTGCCGCAATAATATGACCAAGGCGGAGCGAATTGCGATAAATAGCCTCCGGCGGAACCACGACATTGGCATCAAACAGTCGGATAAAGGCAAATCAACTGTTCTAATCAACCGCACCACCCATGTAGCCGAGGGCCTTCATCAACTTACCTCGACCCTCCACTATAAACCGTTCACCCATGATATAACGGCACGTACCACACTCGACGTCCGGAATTACTTGGAACGTATGTACAGTTACCACGAGATTGATAATAAAATGCATACATAGCTTCAACCAAAATTGGACACGACCAAACAGCCTGTCCTCTACCTTCTACCAAAGATACACAAGGATCCGCCTACAACGGGTAGACCGATCATTGCGGGTTGCAGCAGCCCCACTCCCTCTATATCCGGTCTACTCGATTTTTTCCTGGTTCCCATTGTGACGATACGGGACACTGCCCACTCCATCCAACTCATTGAGGAGGCATATATTCCTCCTGATTCCATCCTCGTTTTTGCCGACATTGCCAATATGTATACCAACATATCGCACGAGGAAGCTATGGCATCTGTCGAACGAGTTCTGGTTGAGAACCATAATTTGCCATACCTCATACCCAGATCATCGACTACTTCACTACTAACGCTCCTTAAGCTTATACTTGAGCGCAACTCCTTCCAGTTTGGTGGACAGTCCTATATCCAAACATTGGGAGCTGCCATGGGCAGTAAGGCCAGTCCTGAAATAGCCGATATCATGGCCCATACTTGGGAGATCACACTACTTTCAAAGGGCCAGAGCAAAATCCACAAATGGCTCCGATATCATGATAATACCTTTATCATCTGGACGAGATCCGAAGCGGACCTGCATAGCTTCATGGAACGAGTTAACCAATCACACCCGACATTTCGCTTTGTTTATGAAGCCTCGACCACCGAGGTCACGTTCCTTGATACCGAGATTTACAAAGGTGACCGGTTCCAAGCCACCGGCGTTCTGGATGCACACTAAAAACTGAAGTGTTAAAACTGACTCTTTCAAGGTGTTAAACCCATTCTAACTCTTAGGGTTTGATTTTAACACTCGAAGTGCAATGCTTTAAGCACTTAGACATTACAATCGTCAGACATCTGAAACTTGAATGGATGGCACTTCCCATGTGTCTAGCATTGGTGGTTCTTCCAGAATCGTCCATAATTATCCCCGCTTTCGTCGGGGATATTGTCGTTATCTCCGTCCGTACGTACGTACGTCCGTCCGTCCGTCCGTCCGTCCGTCCGTCTGTCAGGTGTTACATTCACTTGCATTAATGTTTAAACTATGCTAATGTGTTCAGGTATCACCAGTACATGTGCATGAAGGTTTCGGGATTTTGATTTGGTTCCAAGTGGTTCCAGTGGAACCATTTTTATCCTTAGAAAATCTTTGTCCGCTCAATGGTTCTTAGGGTATTGAATTCGATACGTTTAAACCATGTTAACATGTTCAGATAGCATCTGTAGATGTGCATGAAGGTTTCGGAATTTTGATTTGGGTCCAAGTGGTTCCAGTGGAACCACTTTTATCCTTAGAAAATCTTTGTCCGCTCAAAGGCTCTTAGGGTATTGAACTCGAAACTTTTAAACCATGTTAACATGTTCAGATAGCATCTGTAGATGTGCATGAAGGTTTCGGAATTTTGATTTGGGTCCAAGTGGTTCCAGTGGAACCACTTTTACCCTCAGAAAATCTTTGTCCGCTCAAAGGCTCTTAGGGTATTGAATTCAAAACATTTAAACCATGTTAACATGTTCAGATAGCATCTGTAGATGTGCATGAAGGTTTCGGAATTTTGATTTTGTTCCAGGTGGTTCCAGTGGAACCACTTTTATCCTTAGAAAATCTTTGTCCGCTCAAAGGTTCTTAGGGTATTGAATTCGAAACGTTTAAACCATGTTAACATGTTCAGATAGCATCTGTAGATGTGCATGAAGGTTTCGGAATTTTTATTTGGTTCCAGGTGGTTCCAGTGGAACCACTTTTATCCTTAGAAAATCTTTGTCCACACAAAGGCTCGTAGGGTATTGAATTTGAAACGTTTAAACCATGTTAACATGTTCAGATAGCATCTGCAGATGTGCATGAAGGTTTTGGAATTTTGATTTGGGTCCAAGTGGTTCCAGTGGAACCACTTTTATCCTTAGAAAGTCTTTGTCCGCTCAAAGGCTCTTAGGGTATTGAATTCGAAACGTTTAAACCATGTTAACATGTTCAGAGAGCATCTGTAGATGTGCTTGAAGGTTTCGGAATTTTGATTTGGTTCCAGGTGGTTCCAGTGGAACCACTTTTATCCTTAGAAAATCTTTGTCCGCTCAAAGGTTCTTAGGGTATTGAATTCGAAACGTTTAAACCATGTTAACATGTTCAGATAGCATCTGTAGATGTGCATGAAGGTTTCGGAATTTTGATTTGGGTCCAAGTGGTTCCAGTGGAACCACTTTTATCCTTAGAAAATCTTTGTCCGCTCAAAGGTTCTTAGGGTATTAAATTCGAAACGTTTAAACCATGTTAACATGTTCAGATAGCATCTGTAGATGTGCATGAGGGTTTCACAATTTTGATTTGGGTCCAAGTGGTTCCAGTGGAACCACTTTTACCCTCAGAAAATCTGTGTCCGCTCAAAGGCTCTTAGGGTATTGAATTCGAAACGTTTAAACCATGTTAACATGTTCAGATAGCATCTGTAGATGTGCATGAAGGTTTCAGAATTTTGATTTGGTTCCAGGTGGTTCCAGTGGAACCACTTTTATCCTTAGAAAATCTTTGTCGACTCAAAGGCTCGTAGGGTATTCAATTTGAAACATTTAAACCCTGTTAACATGTTCAGATAGCATCTTAGGGTATTGTCGGGGATATTGTCGTTATCTCCGTCCGTACGTACGTACGTACGTACGTACGTACGTACATCCGTCCGTCCGTCCGTACGTCCGTCCGGTGTTACATTCACTTGCATTAATGTTTAAACTATGCTAATGTGTTCAGGTATCACCAGTACATGTGCATGAAGGTTTCGGGATTTTGATTTGGTTCCAAATGGTTCCAGTGGAACCATTTTTATCCTTAGAAAATCTTTGTCCGCTCAAAGGTTCTTAGGGTATTGAATTCGATACGTTTAAACCATGTTAACATGTTCAGATAGCATCTGTAGATGTGCATGAAGGTTTCGGAATTTTGATTTGGGTCCAAGTGGTTGCAGTGGAACCACTTTTATCCTTAGAAAATCTTTGTCTGCTCAAAGGCTCTTAGGGTATTTAATTCGAAACTTTTAAACCATGTTAACATGTTCAGATAGCATCTGTAGATGTGCATGAAGGTTTCGGAATTTTGATTTGGGTCCAAGTGGTTCCAGTGGAACCACTTTTACCCTCAGAAAATCTTTGTCCACTCAAAGGCTCTTAGGGTATTGAATTCGAAACATTTAAACCATGTTAACATGTTCAGATAGCATCTGTAGATGTGCATGAAGGTTTCGGAATTTTGATTTTGTTCCAGGTGGTTCCAGTGGAACCACTTTTATCCTTAGAAAATCTTTGTCCGCTCAAAGGTTCTTAGGGTATTGAATTCGAAACGTTTAAACCATGTTAACATGTTCAGGTAGCATCTGTAGATGTGCATGAAGGTTTCGGAATTTTGATTTGGGTCCAAGTGGTTCCAGTGGAACCACTTTTATCCTTACAAAATCTTTGTCCGTTCAAAGGCTCTTAGGGTATTGAATTCGAAATGTTTAAACCATGTTAACATGTTCAGATAGCATCTGTAGATGTGCATGAAGGTTTTGGAATTTTCATTTGGGTCCAAGTGGTTCCAGTGGAACCACTTTTACCCTCAGAAAATCTTTGTCCGCTCAAAGGCTCTTAGGGTATTGAATTCGAAACGTTTAAACCATGTTAACATGTTCAGATAGCATCTGTAGATGTGCATGAAGGTTTCGGAATTTTTATTTGGTTCCAGGTGGTTCCAGTGGAACCACTTTTATCCTTAGAAAATCTTTGTCCACACAAAGGCTCGTAGGGTATTGAATTTGAAACGTTTAAACCATGTTAACATGTTCAGATAGCATCTGTAGATGTGCATGAAGGTTTTGGAATTTTGATTTGGGTCCAAGTGGTTCCAGTGGAACCACTTTTATCCTTAGAAAGTCTTTGTCCGCTCAAAGGCTCTTAGGGTATTGAATTCGAAACGTTTAAACCATGTTAACATGTTCAGATAGCATCTGTAGATGTGCATGAAGGTTTTGGAATTTTGATTTGGGGCCAAGTGGTTTTTCAATCATGTGACAATGATGTGATCAGAACACTACCCTTTATACATCATTTTGGGTGAAGTATCTTGTTTGAAATATTGAAGTAGTTTCACATGTGAGTCTTCAGAAGGAAATTAAATACTGTTTTATCATTTTAAATCACACACATGCGTGAAGCCTTTTTATCCAAGTCTGTATCCTGCACTAACCAAAAAGGAAAGTGCAAATGCGGGGATATACTATAGTGTGCTTCGCACACAAATGGCACCATCTAGTTTGATTTGCGCTTGGTGGGTACATGATTAAAAGGACACAACGCAGATCATCAGTGACACGGACCAGGCTCGAGAGTTCGAGCCTGATCCGCGTCATCGGCGTTGTTTCCTTTTAGGTGTCGCGACATTACACTTGTCAAGTGGTATTATTGTAACACCTGTCAAGTTCTAGAGTATCTACACTTGAACAAAGTACTAGTTCAGCACTTAGTAAGTGTTATATACAGCACTTCAAGTGTGGTTTTTAACACTTCAGTTTTTAGCGTGTGTGCGTTTCCACATCAAACCAACGGAGACATTCCAAAACCTCCACCGCCAATCCGCTCACCCCCCTGCCACTTTCAAGGGTTTCATCAAGGGTGAACTGGCGCGCTTTATACGCAACAACTCATCTGATACACGCTATACACACCACAAAGAACAGTTTGTGAATAAACGCCTACCACGGGGTTACACCATGCAGGAAATTGAACACCTGTACTCACCACTGTCAACTTCACGGATCGACCCACGCTGCTTACAAACACGAATCGGGGTCGGACAAATAAAGCTTATATGGAGCCACCTCTGGTCTTCACTACGACCTTCAACCCGTACATTTCTAACATCAAGAAGGCACTCCTAAAATATCGGGAACTCATATCCAGCAGTACCACACTGCGTAGAATATTCCCAGAGCCTCCAATTCTGGCTTTCAAACGCGGCACAAACCTTAATGACACCCTAGTATGTGCAACTACCGCCTACAAGGCATAGTGTCGGAGAGAACCACCCACCGACCATCCGGTCTCCCACTGGCAGTACAACCCATCACAATTAACCGGTACCAACCTACGGTCTACCCCCCCCCCCCCCCCCCCCACACACACACATGGGGTTGTGGCTCGATGAGCACATTTACTACAGGCAATTAACTATCTGAACGCATGATCATGCCAGCTGCTACCCACCACACTCATCCTCCTACGAGGATAGAGCGTCTTGAATGACCATCTACCCATCTCCGTGTCCTCTGACCTTGACACCAATATATAGCGGCGCTATCTCTATTACGTCCGCCACAGACTGATTTATACCCGGTTCAACCGAACGGCTTTCGTAACTACTTCTGCTTCCAAGCATGCGACCAATTAGAACAACTCGTAGATCGAACAACCAGCACAGAATGTCGGCACGACCGTATCAGCCTCCACCTAGGCATACTGGAATCATTATGCCGCCACTAGATCATACCAAGACTAGGGAGGAAGCTTCAAGGGAACAGAGAACGAGGCACGCCCTCGATTGGATTAAACATGTCCAATCATCTGACTGGACCTACGGCACTCGCCCTCCATCCACCGCGTACATTCCTGACCAACAGGAGCTTGACGCACAGTTGTTTGACCAGGTGGAGAAGTATAAACAGGCGGTCAAAGACACCATTGTGAACCACCTTAACCAGTGGGCTGCCAAAGACCCTGTTAACCTGCACACTGGCAGTAGTGACGATCAGAAGATTGCTAACATGGGTGCCAAGATTTCACTGCTCGTAGCCAAACAACTGCTGCAAGCAGCACCTAAAGCAGCTACTGACCCACAGACGATGGACAAACCGGATGAATCCACGTCCACCAACAAGGAAGAATCCTGGCTGTAGACCCTACACTACGCTAATTAACGGCCCTTCTCAAGGCAACCCACACTATTAGAAACAGTGATACCAAAACATACTCACTGCCTTCAAATTTACAAAAAAAACAAGCTCCCTCGAAGAAGCAGAGAACAAACCATAACCTATACGGAAGTTGAGTTCTCACCCGAACCGCTTAACCTGGCGCACAACCAAATGAGAACACCAATACTCATTCCTCTATAGGCGTGCCACTATGTTAAGACCGCACCCCTGCGCAACGCAGCAGGCTATATTTCCAATCCTGATCCCTTAACCTCGGGCCAACCTAGGGTCCATCTACGGTGACCACATATCGATAGCCTAATCCCGTTTCCACACCACCTTTCATAAACACGGGATATATGAGATTATACGCAACCGGGCGCCCCCCCCCCCCCCCCCAAGTGGGGATTCCAGCAGTGTAATACGACGGTATTATGAACATGGCACTCCGTGATCAATCTTGACACGAACTGATGGTGCTCTCTTCAAATCCAGATCATATCACCAAGCAACAACGCCCCCCCCCCCCCCGGGCCGGGCTTATAGGGATGGGCTACCATGGCTCTCCCCATCTCGCAGTGCTGTTAGATGACTGCACCCGAAGCTTGAGAGCGAACCTAGTGGTTACTATGCCCCCCCCCCCCTCCCCCACTATCGCATGGTGAAAATTAATTTGCACCATGGTGAAAAGTAATTTGCACTAAGGTGAAAATTTGAAAAAAAAATAATAATGCATGTCAGGTATGGGCCGCCGAACATTTTCCCTAAGTGTACATTACATTCACCTTCGACGGACGGATGCACTTTTCTGCTTGTAGTTGACTCAACACTGCTGTCGTTCGTCAGTTCACAAGTTGTGCCCGTGTCAAAATGAATTTGATTGGTCAATAGTTATCTCGTTTAAACAGCATAGCTATCTCGTTTAAACGACTTAGCTATCTCGTTTAAGCGACTTACCTATCTCGTTTAAACGACTTACCTATCTCGTTTAAACAAGATAGTAGGAAAACATAGAGTGTCGCTTCCACGCTGCCGTACAAATGTGCTTTACATATCCAAGAATAAAGCTAGGGGATAAAAATTCTTCAAAACACGGCGATAGAGCTGCATTGGGGGCAATTGCAAAGCCTTTGCTTTTGTTTACGTATGAGTATACTTTCGATTTCCGGTCGACGTCATCGGACAGAAAAAGCCGTCTAAAATCAAATAATGAAAAAGATCGCCTTCATACAGTATACTGTTATTAGATAGAGATTGCACAGTTGCCATATTCAATGCAAGGTATCATGATACCTGTTAAAATTTCTTAGAATTACGATTTTGTTTTTTGATGGAAATTCATGGTAACCAGTGATTTGCGCATGTCTGTCGAGTATGGAAACCATCTTCAATAAAAAATGCAGACAGTGTTGTCCTTTTCCAAAATGCAGTCCTATCGCTGTATTCGAAAGTGTTTTGAATGCCTAGCTTTGTTCTTGGATATATGAAGCATATTTGGCCACAAGTTGTTCTGATGAAATATTATTTTATTATCAGTTCTGGTGCGAATACGGTAGCAGACTTCCAGGAACCAGTGGTGCCTCCAGTCGACTCGATGAGTTGATTACATATGTATTCCGTGTTCTATACATCCAAACCTTCATTTTGATGTATAATTTGTGTATATTTAATCTGAATTTAAGGAATATGAGAGGTGAGAATTTCAAAATAAACAAAATTCCATCACTTATATAGGCCCTAAAATATGCGATGTATGACCCTGCATCGTACAGGTTGAACCTGCATCATGCTATTTGCGTACGAGAGGGTCATAATTTCTAATTTAGTATGATAGTAAATTAATTAATTTAGTACTTAATTAATTTAGTATGATACTTATTTATTTTAGCATCGTACTTTATTAAATTAGTATCATACTAAAATAAAGAATTTTGACCCTAATCGAACGTCATAGACATGCGCAATCACAACATCGTGTATGGCCGATGTAGTTACCTCCCTTGTTGTACCTGGTCTATTCCCCCCCCCCTTCTTCATTTTTTCAAACAGAACTTGATTGCTGCAATTTTTAGAGCCCCCCCCCCCCCCCCCCCCCGCACCTACACACACAGACAAACACCTTTGTGTATGGGAAACGTGTGTCCAGAGGATGCAGTCTCTTTAACTGACAGGCTACAACCGTCTTGTCAGCACAATTCGGTCCAAAAACTTGTTGGGAAGAAGTTGGCATGTGGAGGAGAGTTTTTCCCTCTTTTACATTATTGCCTTTATCGTTCGATTTAAGTTGACATGGTGACGCTTCCCGTGCCTCCCATGCCTTTGCACTTTCCCTGTATAAGAATCAGGGGAAGTGGAATCGTGCTTGTTTACTTTGGCAGACAAGTTCTGATTCACCATGGGAACTCCGGGAAGTGAAGCATGCAGTGTTTGTTTGCTGTGGTAAACAGGCTCTGTTTCACAGGTCAAACAGGACCCACCCATCATATTTATTTATCTATTTATTGTTGTTTAAGGTCACATACTTATGCACAATGGTTAATCGTGACCATGATCCAGTCATCAATGCTGGGGTGGAATTCCTCTAAAATTATCAACTTTGTAATAAACGATTGACTAAACTTGACTTTATCTCCATGTTGCGGTTACTTTTAGCCATTGTGCAGAAATATGTGACCTTAAACACCAATAAATAAATAAGTTCAAGAGTGGGCTACGCAAATATAAACTATTTGCCCTTTATACTTACAAGTGCTGAGACCTGAAGTGACTTTACATTCCAACAAAGCCAACTGGAGAATGCTTATTTTCATGCCAGACCACACAGTTTGTAGAAATAGCAGATACTGAAGGAAAGTAGTTATTATTATTTTATCACAACGCTCGCCGCATACGCATCTCTTCTAATGTGAAAGGGCATTTAATGGTAAAACGAGAAAGTGAATGTACTGATGCTGAAAGTGACCTCAAACACCAATTAATAAATAAATTTCAGCAGTATGCTCTCTAAACTGAACGTTCCCTGTGTCTAGTGGATGAGCAGGTAGAAGTGCCGGCTACAAGCCGAGGGGTCCTCGGTTCGAATCCCACCTGCGGCAAACGCGTTGTGTCCTTGGGCAAGACACTTCACCTCCATTGCCTGCGTGGGAGCACGGTGGTGTTATGAACAAAGGCGTACTGCACGTCGATGGTGCTCTTGTCTTCAATCAATGCTAACTCTGCCTGTGTGGAGTTAGTATGTTTGGGAGCTGACAGTTGCTCGGTGGTTCTCTCCGGATACTCCGGCTTCTCCTACCCGTAAAACTGCCGTGGTCATGATTAGCCATTGTTCAGAAACGTGTGACCTTAAACACCAATAAATAAATAAATAATAAGTTTTTGATCAAACGCCAGGCAGGGTTGTCTCCCTTCTCAGGCTCGTTTCAGCCCCATTGGGCACAGTGAAGAGAGAAAACACTGTCTGAATCTGATGAGAAAGGTTTTTTTGTATTTTGGTTTAAATGTTTTTTTCTGCCACTGCTTGTAACATGTTCTTTGTAGCGAGACATAATCGAGGGGGTTGATCGGGGATGGTTGCAGGTAATAGATATATCACTATTTTGTGTACTATATGGGTAAATAATTGTACAGTTGTGCAGGTGTCCGGAGATATTTTGGACGAGGCGAAGCCGAGTCCAAATATTGGAGGACACCTGCACAACTGTACAATTATTTACCTACAATGTACACAAAATAGTGATATATGTGATTTAATCCACAGCCTCTCAATATTAAAAGTCAAAAAAATTATATTTTAAAAAGTTTGACACGAGTAAAACCACATTTTAAAGCACTTTTTGCTTGCTCTACCCCCGAAAAACAAAATTGTTTGCTTGCTAGAAAGTCTATTGAAGTTATGACTTTTTTTCACGCTATCCCAAATGATAGAATCCGCGAAAGCAAAAAAGAAAAAGATGTTCATGGCCTTTTTGGATGTTAAAAAGGCATATGATAGAGTATGGAGGGAGGGTATGTGGCGCAAGCTGGAGGCTCTGGGCTTGGGGGGCGAGTTTGTTGGGATTATGAAAGCATTATATAAAGATGTACTGAGTGAACTTAGCCTGGGAAACATTACAACAAAACGTGTGCCTATGGAGATAGGCCTAAAACAGGGGTGTATCCTTTCGCCAATTCTTTTTGCATTGTACAAAAGGTTTAGAAGATGAACTCCTGCATAGCGACGAGGGGGTTGCAGTTGGTGACATGAAGATCCCAGGGCTATTTTTTGCTGACGATATGGTGCTAGTGTCAGAAAGCGAAGAGGGGCTAGCGAGGATGCTGGGAATTGTTTGGAAATATGGGAGCAAATGGAGACTCGAACTCAATGAAAGCAAGAGCAAAGTTATACCCGTGGGCCGCAAAGTGGACCCCACTCGAAGGTGGAGAGTGGGGGAGTTCTGCATTCCGGAAGGTAGCAGTAGACTTCTTAGTGTAGGAGAGACTAGTGACTATGAGTACCTGGGGGTAAATATAAACATCACAGGAAGAGGCATCTAACGAAACCACACAAATAAATTGATTCTGAAGGGGAAGCGAATCCTTAACCAAATGAAACTTATAGGGAGAAACAGTTTCAATAAGGTTTTCGTGGGGAAAACTATTTGGGAAATGGTGGGTCTTCCAAGTATAACATACGGTACGTACGTTGTACCCCTAAACCACACAGTTGTTAAGATCTTGGAAATCCAGCAGAACGATGCAGGCCGATGGATAACAGGCTCGAGTCAGGGGTGAGCTTGGGTGGATGAGGATCATGGACAGGATAGACCTTTTGAAACTCGGTTATCTTAATTATTTGATAAATCTCCCCGATAGCCGATGGTGTAAAGTAATGTTCCTGAGAACTTTCAACTCAAATATCAAGACGGGGTGGATGGTCCAAGTGAGGGAGCTAGTAGAAAACTACTCATTGGAAATTTCGGACCTTGACGTTGGGGCAAACCAGGGCAAAAAGATCGTCAGAGAAAGGCTCATTCTTCCCAATCTCTTCGATTAGTATATTAACCCTCTCCTTTGAGTCTCCCCCTAACCACATGTCCTTCATTCTCCCATCCCACTTCCCCATTATACTCCCAGTGAATCTCATTCTTTTAGACTGATACTTTGGGCATTCTAGAAGAAAGTGTTCCAGGGTCTCCACCATGCCCAAGATACACATCTGGCACTCCCTTTCACCGTCTTTCCCAGTTTTTCCCCTCAGCTCCAGGGATCGCGTCCTCAGCTTGAACAGCAGTGACCCCCCAAAGGTGCCATCAAGGTACTCTTCAAAACCTGGCCTCTCTTTATCACGCAGGCCACCCAAAGACCTCTTTGATTTGACCCCCTCTCGCCAATTACGGTTACAATCCTCCATGACCCTTTCTCTGACGATTTTTTTTATCCTGGTTTGCCCCAACGTCCAGGTCCGATATCTCCAATGAGTAGTTCTCTACTAGCTCCTTCACTTGGACCATCCACCCCGTTTTGATATTTGAGTTGAAAATTCTCAGGAACATATTGTGAACAGATCTGTGGCTTCGAAGTGAACTCACATCATGACGTAATTTGTTCTCCCGCTAATATAATGTCTCAAGGGTGGAACACTTATTCAGTCCCTCATCGAAAGTGCGGCAGATAAATTTAATAATCGTTCATTTTTAAAGCATTTGGAAGAATAATTCTTTTTTTTATCTGAAGAAGAGGTTCGCTTTCTCTCAGGGGTGGCGGGTGGTGGTGCCTGATTGCCGTCTTAATATTTGAAAAAGGGCGGTTTCTTTAGGTTATTTATTTATTTACTGGTGTTTAAGGTCACTTTTCTGCAGCTATGACTAATTGTTGCCGCAAAAAAAGGGTGTAAAGTCAAGATTAGCCAATCGTTTACACCCATGCTGCCCATTTTAAGGGACTTCTACCCCTGGCACTGGTAACCGGGTCCTATTTTACCAGTAAAACTGAACTTTTTTACCACAGCAAACAAGCACTGCTTCACTTCCGAGGTTTCCAAAGGAGTCCTTTTTAGGTTACCAGGGCTGTTGGTTATTAAAAGCAACAAAAAATTAAAAAGTACATTATAATTTGGACACGATGCACACTCAATTCAGTAGCTCTGTCGAGAAAAGCTTGTCGATAATTCATGTGTAAGAAAGTTTTTCACACCTCCTTTACAGCATCTTTACTTTTGAATGGTTATGATTACAGTACCGTGACAATCGTACAAATATCTGGTCATTGGGACTGTTTCAAAACCGTCCCAATGTCCAGATATTGGTACTGTTTTACTGAGCTGTTCTCATCAAAACCGTACTTGGTGTGAGTGATTTTATAGGGATTGATTTCATGACAGAGAACAAAAGAAATATTAGGTAGCTGTGGATTAAGTGGAGGAGGGAGGCACCTTTTGTTGATCATAATTATTTTCTTCTTCATACATAGACGGATTAAAAAATAAATTTTCGAGCCAATCAAATTGGAAGTTGAATCCATAAAAACACCAGAGAGCACCAGTTGTTGTTATCTTACTAAAAAATGAGATGAAAGGGCGCAATTGTCAGATTCCACAGAGCTCATTCCAATTTGTGAAAATATTTCCAAGAGAAAGAAATGTGAGTTTTCAACTTTCAGCTTTACCTTCGGGTTTTGTCCTTTGCATTACGACTATTAATCCTTTACCTAACATGAAAAGCAGACGACACTTGCAAAAAAAATTCTAAAATAACTATTTTTTTTCATTTTTTTTTGTCTCAAAAACATTGGTTATGACCCCTCGTTGGAACGAGCTCGACGTCATAACCTATGTTTTTGAGACAAAAAATGAAAATATTTTGAAAATTAATTGGCGATTTTGGAGAATAGCGCTGGTCGGTTTTTGCCGTTACGTTGGGTAAAGGGTTAACATGCTGAGTATTATCTTGAATTTGTCTTCAAATTAAGTCATGGCTCGTGGGGAGCACGGCGGCACTGTGCATGGCGCATTGCACGTCGATGGTGCAGTTGTCTTCCACCAATGCTGACCCTGCTTGGATGGAGTTAGTAGGCCCTGCATGTGTTTGTGAGTCTGACAGTTGCTCGCAACTGCGCGGTGGTTCTCTCAGGGTACTCCGATTTCCCCCACTTGTAAAATTGTTCGAAACAAGGTGATCCTGGCTGTCGAAACTGTCGTTAACCCCCAACAAATAAATAACTAACTAACTGAATAATAAATAAATAAATAAATAAATAAATAAATAAATAAATAAATAAATAAATAAATAAATAAATAAATCATGGCTGACTTTTCCTGACGAAAAATTCGATACATTTTGGTATCAAGAGATCATTGATATTTGTAGGGGAAGGCTATATTTTGTCAGCAAGAGTAGGTCTGAGAAGCCCTACTCAGTGGCGTACGTATGGGGAGGGGGTGAGGGTCCTCCCCTAAAACTTTAGCCCTCCCCACCAACCTCCGAAAAAATTGGCTCAATGCAACTTCCTCACAACAAAGAACTTATAACTCTAAAATGGTATCAAATATAGGGGTTACACACGCTACAAGTGCCTCAGATTCGTACTCTGAGCACTAAATTTTGCAACGGGGGGGGGGGGGGGGTAGTCCTCACTTGGACCATCTATCCGTTGTCCCCTTCTCCCGCTTCCGGGAAGTAGGAAAGGCAACGACCGAAAGGTCCTAGTTAGAACTTGGGGAGGCACCCCCCCCCCCCCCCACACACACACACGCACACACAACGGCCTTTCAAATATCATCTTTACCACCCCCCCCAACCCCCACCCCTACAAAAAGTGGCCAGGTCACCCCCTATTATAGAATCCTGGCTACGCACCTGCCTCTACTAAAAATGCCATTATGGGATATTTTTGTACATAAGAGGAAACGATTATTTTTGTGCAACACGGAGGTAATTGTTTGTGTTGACTTTTTTTTGAAAGTATTAGGCCCACACTTGATTAACTTTTGATGGAATCGACAACACATTGCCAAATATGGGATCGCCGAGTGGTCAGTGACGTAGGAATTGAAATGCAGACGACCAGTGTCGCGCGCACAATCATACAATTTGCACATTTCCAACAGATGCCGACTGGAAAGGAACCACGCATTACGTGCACAGTGCATTACAAATTTGAGTCGTCGGAGCGAAGAAAATATTGCTTCAGTTCAGAAGATGCGATGGAAATGTCGGAAAAGTAAACGGTTGATTTTATGTTGAATATTTTCAGCAATAATGATGCAAATAAGGATTAAAAGATAAATGCTTTCTAACAGGGGACAACTCGTAAGTCAAAAGCAAATTTTAGTAGTCAATTTTGATGTTGCCCTGAGCAGGAGTTTGACCATGAAGGTAGGTGATAGGCCTATTCGTAATTTATTCAACAGAAAGAATAATCAATGAAAGCTCTTAAAAAGTTGTTCACACACACACACATACACACACACACACAAAAATACGCCTCCTTGTAAGTGCCAGGTATTTAAACTATGACTCCCCCGCCCCCCCCCCCCCCCCCTCCCCTCAAAAAAAAAGTTTAAAAAATACACACACAGGCTGTGGGAACACCAAACAAAGTAATTTGAATTATCCAGTAATATATCTTAATTTTTCCTAGTCTACTGACAATGTTTTGCCTGGAGAGATTGCAGTTTCACTCGCCCCCTGCTACTGATGAAAAACGTAGCAATCTCCAACTCAGATGTTCAGCGGTCACCATGTTTTATTTATTTTATTAACGGTGGAAAAGAATTAACAGTTTTTTAAAAGTAAAATCAGCAGCAGAACAAAAAAAAAACACAAGAAAAAACACCCGTGTTTTGCTTTCAATGTTTTGTCTACGATACCAAGAATCTGTGCCATTGTGTCATCAGGAAGGAAAACCGAGTGAAAAAAATTCTGCGGTAATTATCCAACAACCTATTTTTACCGACAAGGCTGACACCAGGGGGAGGGGAGTCAGAAGGGCCCCCACACACCCACATGCGGAACTGCCACCTTCATTGTAGACTTGTCAGGCAATACCTTAACCCCACTAAAGATTAGCACAAACCCCCTAATAACCAGTACTGTGCATCAAGAAAATATTTTAGGATCCCCCACTGCACAGTAATTCAAGAGGGGGGAGGGGTGGTTCATTTTTCTAGATAAAAAGGGCAATATTCATAGTTTCCCTGAACTTGTGGCTCAACAATTTGGTGAGCGTGTATTTACCACTAATACACAGTGGAGTGTTCAATTCTTATTCAGTCACAAGTCAAAAAATGTAAAAATAGATTAGAAGCACCAGAAAAGTTTCAGTCAGCTGACCTCTGTGTTGAATCCACCTTGTCATCAACCCAAATGTTTGTTAACTGAATTTTGCTTGTCATGTTTGTTTGTTTGTTTGTTTTGTTTTTTTGTGGGAAGAATTTGGAAATGATTGCTTGTATGGAAAATCCACTTCATGGGTGTTTCAATAATAAGTGCCCCTCCCCATAAAATGTAAATATACCCTTGAACCATTTCCAAATATTTTCTTCATTCTGAATTTGTTTATTCATTTATTTGGGGTTTAATTATACTTTCAACAGCCAGGGTTACCTCTTGTCAGATAGTTCTATGGGTGGAGGAAGCTGGAGTACCCAGAGAGAACCACCAAGCAGCAGCAAGCAACTGTCAGACTATCCAATGTACTAACTCCACACATGCAGGCTTAGCATTGGTTGAAGACAAATGCACCATTGTCATGCAGTATGCCTTAGCACATGGTAACTGTGCCCCCCCCGCCCCCCACCCCACACATGGGCAATTAGGATTAAGTGCTTTGCCCAAGGACACAATGCAGTTACTCCTGGCAGGGATCGAACCATGGATCCTTTAGTTTGAAGTCCAATGCTGTAACCACTGAGTCACCATGCTCCCTTTCATTCTGAACCTGCACTGGATTACAATTGTAAAGTACACAGGTACCAAGGTACACAATATGACATAATGAAGGGGCAGAAGCTGGGGGGCGGGGAGAGGGAAGAGAACAATTCCACAAAACTACTGTTAAGAACAAGCTTGAAGGGCAGGGCAGGGCAGGGCAGGGCTGAAGCTAGAATGCCCAACACTTGGGGTGGGGAGGTGAAAGTTTCTGACACACCACAAACCACATGTAAGAAATGTAAGGATGGTTTGTTGTGGAAAATTTGTTTTCTATTTAAGTGCATTTTAAGGTCCCAGGGAGCGCGGTGGCTCAGTAGGTAGAGGTGCAGGCTGCAAGCCGAGAGGTCCTCGGTTCGAATCCCACCTGCGGCAACCGCGTTGTGTCCTTGGGCAAGACACTTCATCTCCATTGCCCGCGTGGGGGCACGATGACGCCGTGTACTAAGGCGGACTGCACGTCGATGGTACACATGTCTTCAACCAATCTAACCCTGCCTGTGCTGCAGTGCGGGGTTACGATGTTGGGGAGCTGGCAGCTGCTCATCGTTGCTCGGTGGTTCTCTCCGGGTACTCCAGCTTCCTCCACCCGTAAAACTGTCACGGTCATGATTAGCCATTGTGCATAAATATGTGACCTTAAACATCAATAAATAAATAAATTTTAAGGTCCCAGCCCACATCCCTACCCTGGTAATTCTGTAGAAATTGAGCACAAGTACTTCTATCTGAAGATTTCGTAAGCATTTGTTTTTCTTAATTTGGCAGTGAACTAAGGACATTTCGTGTGTTGTTGATCAACAATACCTGCAACAAAACTTTTTACAAAGCTTCCCAAGAAATAATGTCATGGCTTGGAATTATCAACAGTGAAAAATGGAATGAAAATTTGCTTGTGGCATTCCTACACTGTATTTCAGCTTATAATTTTCTGATGGGTGCATTTAAGGTCGGGAAGTCACCCCAGGCCCCTAACCAGTTTCCGACATGTTAACTGGTTAAGTATTAAATTATTTTCTAAGGTGATTTGAAGGGGCACAGTGGCTCAGTTGTTAGAGGTGCAGGCTGCAAGCTGAGAGGTCCTTGGTTCGAATCCCACCTGCGGCAACCGCGTTGTGTCCTTGGGCAAGACACTTCACTCCCCAATGCCCACGTGGGGGCACGGTGACGCTGTGTACTAAGGTGTACTGCACCTGTCTTCAACCAATGCTAACCCTACTTGTGTGGAGTTAGTATGTTGGGGAGCTGACAGTTGCTCGCCGTTGCTCAGTGGTTCTCTCCGGGTTCTCCGGCTTCCTCCACCCGTAAAACTGTCTTGGTCATGATTAGCCATTGTGCAGAAATATGGGACCTTAAACACCAATAAATAAATAAATATAAATAATAAATAAGGTGATTTGAAGCATGAGTATTTTTCTCAAAGTTGCCATCCAACCGGCTAAGGAAGCCTTAATTTAGCCAGATTTTGTTCATGAACAATTGTTTTGTCACAATTTATTGGAGAGTGCCTCTTGGCACTCTCCAATAAATTGTAACAAAATAACTTAATATAAACATTTATTTTCTACTTGTAAGAAAACCTCAAGCCTATGCAAATACTGTAAAGCTCCTAAAGTGGTTTCATCACTTTTCAATAGAGCCATGATAGTAGCTTCTGGCACTCAACCAGTTGAATGGATGTCTGAAGGAGAATGTACCCTCCCCTGCAGAACCGTTTCAAAAGATTGCCTTCACAGATGTATTCCAGGCATTCATTTTGAAAGTATTACCTACTTAAATGTTGTGATCCATTACATAAATGAGACAACATCTTTGTGTATCTCTGTTTACAGTGATATGCTGTTATTTTACATTTCTGAAAAAGGTTGAACCATTCTCTAACTAAGAAGTTGTACTTCGCTGGTTCTCAGCGAAAAAAGTCCACATATGGACTCTTTTTAAAAGAAACTCTGAAGCCCATATTTGGGCGTTAATGAACAGATGTATAATTCATCCAATTTATGTTTAATTGACTAAACATAAGTTTGGTAATGAATAGTTTGGGTTTTTTTTTTACAATTTATTGGAGAACAGGGTTCGCACGCGGGTCTGGAATCCTGGAAAAGTTTTGGAAATTAGAAAAAAAAATTCCATACCCTGGAAAAGTCTGGAAAATGGCACCTTTTTTGAGCTGGTTTGGAAAAAGTCTTGGAGAAAACTGAACACAGAAGAGGTGTGTATGGAAAAGTTATGGAATCGATCATTTGTTTCGAAAATCCGAATATTGTTTCAAAAAGAAAAAAAAGATTCTCTTGATGCGTCGTTGGAATTCACGAACATCTGCTTTTTGGCCGGTCTTTATTTGCATTTATCGGGACATTTTAGAAACACTGACGGATGTAAAGTATCAAGACACTTTAGAAACACCGGCGGATGACCTCATTTTTGCAAATCTGTAAATATATCGCAAAACATGCCTTGCAATTGTATCTTCAGAGAAAAGTGGCTATCGGAATCAAAAGTTTTGTGGCTGGATACAAAAAGATGTTAATAAACTGAAACCCAGATGCATTCCACGTACAAAATCGATTGACATTGCCAATATGGGAGAAGCTGCACTTGTCAGTCATTCGAACGGAAAAAAAGCATTTGGAGGCAACTACATCCAAGAAAAACAGTCAACTCTTTTATGAGCTATCAAACGAAAAAAACTGAATGTGCAAGCAATAATAATAGTGACGCATCCAAGATAATATCTTCTGTTATCAAGTCTGATGTTTTAAAAGCCGAAATTTTATGGACACTGTGGTATGGAAAAGGTATGGAAAGTTTCTCGCCGGTGGTCTTGGAAATGTGTGGAAAGTCCTTGAAAAGTTTTGGAAAAGTTATGGAATTTTTCTCCCTTAGAAGTGTATGAACCCTGGAGAATGCCAACAAGAATTTTATGAAACTGAAATTTTGATGACAATAACTAGGATTTTGTGATACCTGAAAAAATATTTAACTTTCAAATGATCTGCTTATTTAAAAATCGAACCAGTTAATCTAACTATAAAGCCCTATTCAGATGATAGATCGTAACCCTTTATACAGTGAGTGCAGGCTGCAGAATCCCACCTGCGGCAACCACATTTTGTCCTTGGGCAAGACACTTCATCCCCATTGCCCACGTGGGGACATGGTGGCTCTGTGTACTATGACGTACTGCAAGTCAACAGTATACTTGTCTTCAACCAATGCTAACCCTGTTTGTGTGGAGTTAGTATATTGGGGAGCTGACAGTTGCTTGCTGTTGCTGATTAGTTCTCTCTGGGTACTCCAGCCTCCTCCATCCGTAAAACTGTTGTGGTCATGATTAGTCATTGTGCAGAAACATGTGACCTTAAACACCAATAAATAAATAAATAACCCTTTATCCAATGCAAATAATATCAAAATTTATTATTTTAAATATTATTTTTTCAAATTTTTCAAAATATTTCAACAAAACCATATGTGATCCCTCATTGGAACAAGCTCGATGAGCTCGTTCCAATGAGGGGACACATGATATAGTTTGTTAGAGGATAATGTTTTTTCAACTGCTGAATTTGCATGTTATGCAGGTGTATTTGTCCAGTTCGTTAGGTAAAGAGTTAAAAGACATTGTGGTGTTGTCATTGCAGACAGATCTGTGATCACAAAAAAACTATTTTACCAAAGTTATGATTCTCAGTTCCTTTTAACTGGTAGATTGCTAAATAACCATTTGTAGGTGATTTGTAAATGTCCTGCTACCAACATGTGAAGCTTCAGATTAGGAAGATTCTGTTAAAAAATAACTGTTTTGTAACAATTTACTGGAGAGTGCCTGCTGGCTCTCTCTAATAAATTGCAACAAAAGTCTCATTTAGGCATTTTTTCTACTGCTCAAAAAGCAACAACATAATCAGGCTGTGAATTTTGAAATAAGGTTGAGGCCTACCAGAAGGCCTTGTAGACAAAATTAATGGTTGAAGTGTGCGTGTGTCTGTGTGTGTGTGTCCAAGCCAATAACTCGAAAACTGTTAGGGCCACAGTCATCAAACTTCACACAATTATAAAGGACCATGGGAAGATGTGTCACACACCATAGAGGGTTTGTACCTTCAAGGTCACATTTCAAGGTCACACTAAAAATCGGTCAATATTCGTGTCTCAGCCATAACTCAGAAACAAATCATAGTACAATTGTTAAACTTTTTACAAATGTTAAGGACAGTCAGAAGGTGTGTCACGTATAATAGTTTCCACTGCATCTGCTAGGTGAAGGTCACAAGGGGGGGTGGGGGGTTGGGGGGGGGCATGTGTTACCTTAGTAACATTCTTCTTATTTAAAAGTGTATAGCAGAATGCTATACTAAATTTGTTTTTGTGTAGCATAAATTGAAAAACGAAAAACATTTTTGTTTCTATTAAATTGATACTGTTCGGGATGGTGTTTTGCTGAATTAAGCCTTAAAGTACTCACTATTTATCAATTTGATTAAAATTAACATTGAAAATGATCTAATGGGGCATATCTCGTCGGCTGTCGATAGATGGCGTGTGTGTTCTATCAGTTATACTATACTTTCGATTTGACCAGTGGAAGTTATTTTTGTTCATGAAAATATTTGCACACTCGTTATCGCAAAAGCTGAAATATTTTTTGATGAATATGTCGAATCACGGGAATTACACCGTTAAACGTCTGAAAATTTAAGTTGACAACAGAAGGGCCATTTAATAACCGGCTGGAAGACAGATTTGATAACCTGGCGAATGTCTTGTTTTTGTGTAGTGTAACCTAATTTCACCCAGTCTTTGAGTTATCACATGTAGTTCTCAGTCGTCATCCGATTAATTATAAATATTCATGTTACACACCACAAGTGCCTGTATTTAAAACAGAAATGCAAGTTAACTGAAGATGTGTTGAAAACATTATGTTTGAAAACAAACTTAGCTCTTAGATTTCATTTACCGTGTTGAGGGCATATTTGACACAAATTGTTATTGGTAATTAGACGGTTCTTCAATTCCACAGTACTTTATGTAGAAAGGGGTCATGTTATACACCAAAAGTGTCCATAATAAAAGAAGAATGCATGTTAAGTGTACAAATGTTGAATCTATTACTTTTGATGAATAAATTTAGCTGCAAGCTTTTCCTCAGTGTGTTTAAAATTGGAGACATTGTGTTAGTTATACATGTATGTATTTACAATGAATATACAAAGCAAATCACAATCAATTTGTATAAGATGAACACTGTTTTATGTACAGTATGGCCATTGAGCATTGATTAAATTCCACACATGGCTTTTTTTTTTTATTCATACAGGCATTGGAATTCATCGTAGAACATGAAACTCAAATGCAAAATTTCCATTAATGAAGCACTGGTATAACAATTTATACACCCCCCTCCCCTGGATGAATTAATTTAACTTCCCACACCCTGATTACCCCCACACACACAAACACACAGTGACACACACACCTAATTTGTTTTTGTTTTTGCCTTTCCATGTAATGAAACTTTTTAAAAAAATTTGAACTCACGAATATTTTTCTGCTGGAATCAATATTGTTGAAATAATAATAACTATAATAACTCTTTGGCCAGCCGCTGATTTGTCGCGGTCCTCATAAGAGAAGGCCATCATTCCCCCTGCACCCCACCCCCTCTTCCCCTCCTCTCCTCCCAGCATTCAGATATAAACTGCTTAATAGTGTCCCTCACTTCCTCTTTTTCAATTTCTTCAATAAGCATTCCTACCCTCTCCCTCGTGTCCCCCTTCAGCCATCTATCCTTTGTTTCTTCACCCCACTTCTGCATTATTCTTCCAGTAAATTTTATTCTATGAGGTATATACTGTGGGCATTCCAAGAGAAAATGTTCCAGGGTCTCCACTACTCCAGAGTGGCACATTTGGCATCCCTTTTCTCCATCTCTCCCAATTTTCCCCCGAAGCTCCAGTGATCTTGATCTCAGTTTGAACAGCAGTGACCCTCCAAAGGTGCCATCTAGGTACTTCTCAAAAGCTGGCTTTTCTTTATATTGTAACCCCTGCAGTGATCTTTTCACGCTAACCACTACTCGCCAGTTTCGATTGCAATCTTCCATGACTCTCTCTTTGACAAACCTTTTGCCTTCTTTCATTCCTACTTCTATGTTTGTGACCTCTATAGAGTAATTGTCCATTAGTTCCCTCACATGTTTTGACCACCCCGTATCTATATTAGAATTCCAAATGGTATCGAGCATCAGTTTGCACCACCGGTTGTCAGGCAGGTTTCTCAAGTAGTTAAAGTAACACAGTTTTCCCAAATCTACCCTGTCCTTGATTTTCATCCACCCAAGCTCCCCCCTTACTGCTTCCAAAGCTGCAGCATTACTCGACCCTGTTATCCATCTGCCGGCATCATTCTGAGTACTTTCCAACTTCTTAATAACGGTTTGGTTTAATGGAATCACGTCCGTGCCATACGTTATACTTGGTAAACCCACCCTCTCCCACAGTGTTTTCCCCACAAAGACCTTGTTGAAGCTATTTTTCCCTAAAAGTTTTAGTTGGTTCAGAATTCTTTTCCCCTTCAGAATCAGTTTGGCTGAGTAATTTCTGTACACCCCTCTTCCCGTTATATTTATGCTTACCCCTAGATACTCATACTCTCCCGTTTCTCCTACAGTGATTTGTTTGCTTTCCCCTTCGGGGATTGAGAACTCCCCCACTCTCCATCTCTTCGTCATATCTACCTTGCGTCCAACGGGTATTACCTTGCTTTTATTTTCATTTAGTTCGAGCCGCCAAGTGTTCCCATATCTACCAACAATTTCCAGCAGTTTCTCTAGCCCCTGTTCAGTTCTAGACATTAACACCATGTCGTCCGCAAAGAATAAGCCTGGTACCTTTATGTCTCCAACATTTACCCCCTCCGCACTCTGAATTAGTTCGTCCCCTAAATCTTTAACATACAATGCAAACAAAATCGGTGAAAAGATACACCCCTGCTTGAGGCCTATATCCATAGGGACTCGTTTTGTAGTGATACTCCCTAGACTGAGTTGGCTTTGCACATCTGTATACAGTGCTTTCATGATTCCCACAAAGTCACCCCCCAGTCCGATGCCCTCGAGCTTTCGCCACATACCTTCCCTCCACACTCGGTCGTACGCTTTTTTCACATCTAGAAATGCCAGAAACATCTTTTTCTTTTCAGCCTTTGTTGATTCTATCAGTTGGGTGAGTGTAAATAAGTGATCAGTGACTCTTCGACCTTTCCTGAAACCATTTTGAATTTCTCCTAAAAAACCTTTCTCTTCAATAACTTCCTCAAGTCTACCGTATATGACCTTACAGAATACTTTTCCGATGTTACTACTAACTGATATCCCCCTATAGTTATCTAGAACTTCCTTGTCCCCCTTTTTGTGTATGAACGACACCTTACTTTCCCTCCACTCTCTGGGGACCTTTTGCTTTCGCAGAGCCAGGTTGGAAAGGTTTGTCAGGACTTCAATAAGTGCCTCCCCTCCATTTTTGAGGAATTCGTTCGGAATTTCATCAGTCCCTCCCGCTTTACCATTTTTTAATTTCGAGACCACGTTCCGCACTTCTTCTGCCGTTATTTCGCTACATACACGATTGGATAGGTTCTCCTCCACCAGTGTATTTCTTTTTGGTGGGGACCCACTGCCCCATCGCCTATCGAAATACATGTATTTTTTGAAAATATCTGTTTTATGACTGTCATGTAAAAAAGTTTTGAAGACAACATTTTAGGAAGTGGAGGTGACAGATACATGTCACATGACAAGTGTATCTTCCCCACCTGGGACTTCAAGGACAAGAAATATTTTTTTCTTAAACAAATGTTTCTGAATGGTTTTCCTCAATCTAATCCAAGACTTATGTCAGATATATCTGTTCAAAAGATCTGTGTGTGTGTGTTAATCCCCTCCCCCACCTGACACTACAAGGTCAAGAATTTTTCTTTTATACAAAAATCAAATTTTATACAAAAATCAATTTTTTTTGGAGGGTGTTCCGCAATACAATCCCATTTCAAGACTCATATGTCCAATTTTTAAAAAAAAAATTTCATGAGGTGGGGAGATAAGAACAACAACATTTTATTTGGCACAAATCAATGTTTCCGAAGAGTCATCCCCAATATAATCTAATTTTAAGACTCACAAATTGGAAATTTTTAGGAGAGAATAATTTTCAGAGGGGGTGGGTGATAATCCAACCTGTGTATTCTACCCCATCCCTTCTGACACTTCACAGACAAGATAAATATTTAACACAGTAAGATAAATAAAGTAAAGAAAAACAGTAAAGAGCAAATTTATTATTGCAGTAAGGAATAGGGTAAAAAGGCCAACAAGATACCAAACCCCCCCACCCCAGAGACAAAGTGGGAATGGGAAGCCACAGCAGTTGCAATCTACCCGCTCGGTGACAGGTTGGTTTGAAATTTTCATCATATCCCAACCTCTGTGGATCCCTGCAAGGAGTGTTCAATGAGCCTATCACCAATTGAATTCAATAAATATTTTTTAAAATTTCTCTACAAATTTTTAATTGAAGGAAAAAAATCTTTAGTTTTTACTGACTTGAGGCCTAAAATTGCAAAGAAGTAGTGTTGAAACGATTAGTCGACTAGTCGAAGACGATTCAGTTTTCGAAAAAAATCGACTCTAAAAATCTGCCGATCGACTAATCGGGAAACTCAAAGATAAAGTCGTAAAATGCCAATAGTGGGGGTTAATGATTACAAACATCAGACGTTTCTGCTTCGTGGTGGACCTATTTTAAATTGTATTGAGAAGTGGATGTCAATGCAATCATTGTCGTTTGTTGATGCCAATAATGTTACAACTTAGATTTCAGCAGCATTGCAAGCACTGATTTCACCTAACCTAATCACTGGCACGCGTTGAAAAAAAAAAGTGGAGTTATTACCCAAAGTATCTCTTTCAAATTATGAACATATGGGCATAAAACACAAGCAATGTTTCAGCCAATGGACCTCTGTGTTTAACTGTGTTTAACCCAGAGGACCATTGGCTGGAGTAACTGTGCTTGTGCTTGTTTAGCTTTGCAACAAACTTGCAATTATTGCTTGGGTGGAATTTCCACTCTGCAGGTGATTTAGTGATAATACACCCTCCATGTATTGTACTTCGATTTGTAACACCTAACTTCAAATCCTGATACCCATGGCAATGAGTGGTTGACTTAATTGTATGTACATGTACCAGTATCTGTATTGACAATGGTACTAACTGCTTTCAAACAATCTATTCCTGATATATGCAGTTTAATGAAACCTAAACATGATTGGGGACTGGGTTCTAAGCTAACACTTACTTTGATTTGTGTTACACCCAACTTCAAGTCCTGATACTCTTGGCAATGATGGTTGACTTAATTGTATGTAC
Source organism: Pictodentalium vernedei (assembly GCA_031216915.1). Classification (NCBI taxonomy): domain Eukaryota; kingdom Metazoa; phylum Mollusca; class Scaphopoda; order Dentaliida; family Dentaliidae; genus Pictodentalium; species Pictodentalium vernedei. The sequence goes on from CM062292.1 coordinate 427,671,153, forward strand.
CAGTCAATTTGTCCATTCTCCCAAACAGAGAAACATTTTAGCATCTGTCCCATGCTTTGGCGTGAGAACACAGGTTGCAGCATACATATAGGCACTTGCCTAAACTTTACTTCCCAAATTGTAACTTGTATACTATAAAAGTAAGTGGCACAAGATTATGCCATGTCTGTCTGTTCATTTGTATTTATTTCCGTTGGTTGGGTAATTTGGCAAAAACACCCAGAAGGGGGAGGAGATGGAGTGGAGAGTGGAGGGTCACACACCCTACTTTGTAGTGTGGGGAGGGGGTGCAACATACTGTTTAAAAGTAGTTTAAAAGTAATTACATGCAGTACCATTGTTAGTACATTACAGTCATTTACAGATATATGCAACTAAGTCAATCATCATTTTCAACATAATGCCAAGAGTATCAGGACTTGAAAGTGGGTGTAACACAAACCAAAGTAGGTGTAAGCTTAGAATCCAGTCCTCAATCATGTTAAGATTTCGATGAACTGCATATATCTGTTAATCAAATGTCGTAAGCTTAATTCTAAATAAATTTCAACATAAAATAAATTATCAGTAACGCTTGAATTAAGTGGTGGGACAAGGACAATGACCGGCACCAAACTTACTTTAACCTACACTCTTTGAAATCCATAGGATATTTTGACCGATGCAATATTCTGCTCAATTTTAGAATCTGAGTTTAAAAAACACTGGTAATTCGGTATAAACTTAAATTCCATTGAGAATTAACAAGTCATTTCCTCATTTAGTAGTCACCATATGTCAATTTACAATGTGTAAAGCAATATGTTGAAAATGACCTGTACCAAATTAAAATGACCTGTACCAACTCATTGGGGCAAAACATTTTGACCTACCCCGGAAAAAAAAAGAATTTTGAGCTTTGATTATTAGTTTTTTAAGTTAAATAATTGATTTACTTTTAGAAATAATTTTAAATATTGATCCATACAAACCTGTCATTTTAAACACTTTCATTGGTTGAGTTATGGGGCAAAGACAGGTGAGGTGAAGGGGCTGGGAGTTAATAGTAATAGTAAAAAGAAGGGAAATGTTAATTAATCACATACACATTCCTACTCTGGTAAATGGTAAAGGAGAGTGAAGGATGTACATGCAACAGATAGAAAGAAGTGTTATCCCCAGTCGCCCTACCAACTCCAATTCTTGAATGAATGAACGGATGGATGAATGAACAATTCACTCAACAAATATGACAAGTTACATCAGTAATGAATACAAAGTGATATTGCTGTTGCGTCTATATCATTAGCTCAGGCGAAGCCAAATTTGAGGTATTGTCATGGCCCGCCGTCCGTCCATCCATCTATCCTTCTGTCCATCCATTGCACCGTCAACACAGCTCGGGCTAGAGGCCGTATTTATGAACCAATCTTTACAAAACTTCTTGGGTACCTTTGTTATCACCGTGGGACGAGAGTGAGTATTTTTGGGTCCAGTCCAAAATTCAAGATGGTCACTGGCAGCCATTTTGTACAAAATTAGGTGCAATCAGATTTTTGCGCAGAACATCCATATGAAAGCTCTGATTTGAATAAATTTTTGTCTGAATGTTTAGTACCATGGGATACATCCCATATAATATGGGGTTTTTTCTCAGGTGTAAATTATGCAAATTAGACTAACTTTGATTTATTAGCTCAACTTTGGCGAAGCCAAATTTGAGCTTTTGTCATGGCCCGTCGTCCGTCTGTCCGTACGTCAACAATTGGATACGGCTCGGGCTAGAGGCCGTATTTATGAACCGATATTTACGAAACTTCTTGGGTACCTTTGTTATGACCGTGGGACGAGAACGAGTGTTTTTGGGTGCGGTCCGAAATTCAAGATGGCTGCTAGCCACCATTTTGTACCAACGATGCAGAAATCTGTTTTTTGTACAGAACTTCCATATGAAAGCTCTGATTTGAATAATTTTTTGGATGAATGTTTAGTACCATGGGATACATCACATATAATACAGGGTTTTTTCTCATGCGTAAATTGTGCAAATTAGACTAATTTTGAAGTTTTTTGGTGTTACTTTCAGCACTGTAAGTGCAAATGCCAATACGGCTCGGGCTGGAGGCCGTATTTATGAACCGATCTTTACGAAACTTCTTGGGTACCTTTGGTATCACTGTGGGACGAGAACTAGTGTTTATGGGTCCGGTCCAAAATTCAAGATGGCCGATGTCAGCCATTTTGTACAAAATTAGGTGCAATCAGATTTTTGCACAGAACTTCCATATGAAAGCGCTGATTTGAATAATTTTTTGTGTGAATGTTTAGTACCATGGGATACATCACATATAATACGTGTTTTTTTCTTGTGCAGAGATTATGCAAATTAGATGAACTTTGATTTTTTCAGTGCGACTTACACACAGTAAGTACACATGTCAATACGGCTCAGACTAGAGTCTGTATTTATGAACTGATCTTCACGACATGTCTTTATTCTTGGGTACCTTTATTATCACCTTGGGACGAGAACGAGTGTTTCTGGGTGCAGACTAAAATTCAAGATGGCTGCCAGTGGCCATTTTGTACCGAAATTAGGTCTAATCAGTTTTTTGTACGCAACTTCTATACGGCTCAGACTGGAGGCCATATTTATGAACCAATCTTTACGAAACTTCTTGGGTACCTTTGTTATCACCATGGGATGAGAGCGAGTGTTTTTGGGTGTGGTCCAAAATTCAAGATGGCCACCAGCAGCCATTTTGTACCAAAATTAGTGCAATCAGTCTTTTGTACAGAACTTCTGTATGAAAATTCTGATTTGAATAAATTTTTGTATGAATGTTTAGTAACATGGAATACATCACATATTGTTAGGGTTTTTTTTCGTGTAGAAATTATGCAAATTAGATGAACTTTGATTTATTCAGTGCTACTTACACAATGTAAGCACACATGTCAATACGGCTCAGGGTAGAGGCTGTATTTATGAACCGATCTTCACAAAACTTCTTGGGTACCTTTGTTATCACCTTGGAATGAGAATGAGTGTTTCTGGGTACGGTCCAAAATTCAAGATGACTGCCAGTGGCCATTTTGTACCGAAATTAGGTCCAATCAGTTTTTTGTCACAAGTTCTATACAACTCGTTTTTATGATCTGATCTTCACAAAACTTCTTGGGTACCCTTGTTTTCACCTTGGGACAGGAATGAGTGTGTTTTTGGGTGCCTTTGTTATCACTGTGCTATGAGAACAAATATTTTGGGGTTCAGTCAGACCCACTCTGGGACTCAAAGATTTCTTTTCTAGTTTAGCATCTGACTGTCACCCACCTTTACAATACTTTACCTATACATTTGTTACAGGCAACGGTCAGTATTTATGTACAGACCGTTATAATACTTTATATGTACCTTTGTTATCAGGTCATTACCTAGATGTTTGTCATTGCTGTGTCACATACTATACATGTACATGTCTTTGTCTTGACAAGTTGAGCTACAGTGTCTTTGACACTTTCATTTAGTATTACTGTCAGCACTGTAAGTGCAAAGGCCAATACGGCTTTGGCTAGAGGCTGCATTTATGAACCGATCTTTATGAAACTTCTTGGGTACCTTTGTTATCACTTTGGGATGAGAATGAGTGTTTTTGGGTCCGGTCTGAAATTCAAGATGGCCACTGGCAGCCATTTTGTTCAAAATTAGGTGTAATCAGATTTTTGCACACAACCTCCATATGAAAGTGCTGATTGAATAATTTTTTGTGTGAATGTTTAGTACCATGGGTTACATCACATATAATACAGGTTTTTTGCTCGTGCATAAATTATGCCAATTGGACAAACTTTGATCTATTTAGTGGTACTTTCAGCACTGTAACTGCAAATGCCAATACGGCTCGGGCTATAGGCCGTATTTATGAACCGATCTTTACGAAACTTCTTGGATATCTTTGTTATCACCGTGGGACGAGAACGAGTGTTTTGGGGTCTTGTCCGAAATTCAATTTGGCCACCAGCAGCCATTTTGTACAAACTTTTGTGCAATCAGTCTTTTGCTCAGAACTTCTATATGAAAGCTCTGATTTGAATAATTTTTTGTGTGATTGTTTACTAACATAGGATGCATCACATATAATACTTATGTCCTATTCTTTAGACCATTGCAGTCACCTTGTTATTGATTTACTATGGTTAACGTGGTCACAGCAAAACTCCTTTTTCTCTCATTCATTATTGTTGACTTGGTCACAGCAAATACTAATTACTGTCATATTCATTATTGTTGACCTGGTCACAGCAAATACTAATTACTGTCATATTCAAAGCTGAGCTATAGTGTCATTGACACTTTCATTTTTAATAGGATAGAACATTATTAAATGAAATATTAATATCATTAGTATAGTGGTAAGAAAAAAATTGTTGAAGGGAGATGGTAGAAGTGTAAACTTATATGTAAAAAATCCCCCGGGGATTATATTTAAATTGCTTTACAGTACACTTATTTATCCCGGTTTTATCTTTTATCACTTAAGATGAGAAGTAGTATCGCATCAATTTATGTCAGATATAGGGAAAAGTATGCTGGAAAAAAGAATATTTTACATATGTACATATATGTTTATTGTTTTCTTACTATTTCTTATAAGAATGTGTTTTTAGCTCAACTTTGACGTAAGTCAAATTTGAAGTTATGCCATGGGCAGTCATCCATCTGTCCATCAACAATTCAATACGGCTCGGGCTAGAGGCCGTATTTATGAACCGATCTTTACGAAACTTCTTGAGTACCTTTGTTATCACCGTGGGACGAGAACAAATGTTTTTGGGTGCGGTCCGAAATTCAAGATGGCCACCAGCAGCCATTTTGTACTTTAGTTAGTGCAATCAGTTTTTTGTACAGAACTTCTGTATGAAAGTTTGGATTTGAATACATTTTTGTATGAAAGTTCTATCTGGAGCTATCCTGAGCATCTGTTTGTTAAATTTAGACATTGTGCTTATAAAGCTCTAGATAACAAGAAAATTTGTTATATTTCAAGGAATGGTGTCAATGTTTTGAATTATCAATAGTGAAAAATGGAATGAAAATTACTGGTGGTATTCCTGCAATTTATGTCAACTGGTAATTTTCCAACAGCTAGGTAAGTCAATAGAATAACAGTCAAAAGCGTTCGTACTCAGTTGTTGTGCTTCATATTCTTTGAACCCTCAGCCCAATGATGTCAAAATGTAAAACTTTCAAGCAGTATTTTGTCCCCCATAATGCAACTTGGAATTTAAACAATTCATTCTTGTTTGACAGAGCTCATTGATTGAATGGTTTAAATTCCTAGTTGGATTATGGGGAAAATGTGTAGGTTGAAATACTCACCCCTGCATAACTGCTTTGAAACATTGTCCTGTATAGATGTATTCTAGCCATTCTTTGTAGAGATGAGCAATATTCCGAAGAACCAAACCCATACCGACATCATGGGGATACCAAAAAACCAAACCAAACGAAGCGTTGAACACCAAAACGTCTGATTTTCAAATTTTCCTGCATTCACTAGTGATTTATAAAGCCCCGCTGAGGCTTGATAACAGCTGAAAGGTTCATTTTCTTGAAAGAAGTGCCTGATTTTTTTTCTCAGTTTTGTTAACCCTCAATGGACTGTGTAATTGTTCCGAATTCCCACTAAGCTTCAATCTGTACATGTCCAGTTGCTTATCAGTGATTTCTGGTCAAGCCTTGGCTGCCTGTTATGCAGGCTAGCCATTTTGAAAACTGCAGGAGGGCCATTATGGTTCGCCTCAAATCACCCCAGGAGGGCCATTTTGGGTTCACCTAAAATGATCCCTGGAGGGCTGTTTATGGTTTGTATGGGCCATTTTGTTTCAGCCTGCTGGGTAGACAACTAATATCATTTTAAGGTACATGGTTTGTGTAATTATGATGTACGTCATCACTAATATATAGATGTAGGTAGGGCTGCACGGTATTGGTGATGGTATTGAAAACAATACCACAGTATACCGGTATACCGTGAAACAGTTCAAAATGAAAGCAAAATAAAACTGAAATGCCTTACTTTTCCTCAAGCCTTTGATAAATGCGATGTACACAGTCCCACCGTCCCAGATGAAAAACAACTCATGAAATTCGGTACATTCAGAGTGTTGAGTTTACTTTGGATGTAAAAGAATTTTGATGTTCATTAATTGACACAGTCTTGGTATCAAAAGCCTGGCTCAATAATTAAATGCTTATCGAGCCAAGAGAGGTTGACCATGTTTTCACAGGAGTTAAACTGACAAAGACTAATTTACGTGTATCCGAGTTTCTATCGGATGAAAGCGAGTAAACCGGCTAATAATTTTATGGCTTATTTTCATAACAATAGGTTCAGTAACTTTGCAGACATGGATTAGTCTTTCATTGAATCCATTCAAATCACTCATTTATTCAGGGCAGTAAGTAATACTTCTATCTATAACTCCAAAAATATCTTTTTTATTGATGATATCCCTTGCATTTAATACGTGTTTTCCCTATTTTCGCGCATTATATATATTTTTATTTCAAGAAAACGTGAATTTCAAATCATAATACTAAATCCAAAAATTGTATACCGTTGCTCACGGTATACCGGTATTCATTTTGGACAGTTTTTAACCGGTGACAATTTCAATACTGGTACCAACCAGTATACTGTAATACCGTGCAGCCGTAGATGTAGGCTTGAATATTTGGATGCAAGATACCAGGTTACCCATGACACTCACTAACAGTAGTGTTATAGTTATCTTGCATCCAAATAACCAAGCCATGTTGGGGTGAATCAATCAGATTTGGGGGGGGGGGGGGGGGGGTAGGGGAGATGAATCGTCCTGGCTTTGATTTTGTGATGAAACACTCCAGGGGAATCATCAGAGGTCAAACTGACTTGGAAAAGATACGTCCCGTAATCACGCATGACATGACATCACAGTCTGATCATATTTGGAAAGTTACTTATTTCTCTGGGTGATTGCGTTGACGACACACTACAAACTTTTCAAATCGCACTTTGTTACCTCCTTGAATCTGCAAAAATTGCCATTTGAGACTGCCGATTTTGAGGTGCTTCGACTGAATTAATGGGTTGCAGAAATCAGAGTTAGGTGGACGTTTACCGTTCGCTGAATTTTGAACTCAGGAGGGCGACTGCGGCCCGGGGTGATTGCCCACCTCAAAATGACAAGCCTGGTTAAGGCAGCCAAGGTCTGACCTAATGAGAATATTATTATCTCTGATGGGGGTGGGGGTGAGATGAGGAAATCTCAACTGAGGGCAAAATATTTGGGCTAGACACGAGGCTTGCTGAGTGTCTGGACCAAATATCTTATCCCGAGGCTGAAAAAATATAAAAACACTGTTAAGTTGAATGCATGCTAACATTTGATTTCTCGTGGAAGAATACACTTGGGACAACATTTTAAGAGCATGTTTTAATGGCGAGCAACTGTCAGACCCCACAAGCACACTAACTCAGCACAAGCAGAATTAGTATTGTTGAAGGCAAGTGCACCATTGACCTGCAGTATGCCTTAGGACACAGTGCCATTGTGGCCCCCACTAAGAGCAATATAAAAGGGTCTGTTTGTGGCTGAATGGGACTTAAAGGTTTATTGGTTGAGTGAAGGAGTTATGTAAAATGAGTATTTGTTTTCAAAGATGTTATGTTACCAGCAAGCCAAGCCTCAGTTTAGTAATGAGAATTTGTTTTAAAAAATAACTCTTTTGTTACAATTTATTGAAGACTGCCTTTTGGCATTTATAACCATTTCCTGTAAACATTCTGCTTCTCAAAAAACAATAAGTCACAATGCATACAATATAATGCTACTGAAGTGGCATTCAGCACTTTTCAATAAACCATGATAGTGGATTCTAGCACTGGACAGTTGGGTTCTTTTGAGAAGTGTTTCTTCCTCAGTCAAAAGCCTTCATACTCTGTTTCATATTCTTTTAACCCTCTGCACACCTATAAATGATTGGCTAAACTTGACTTCATACTGGTCATGATATAGCCATGGATGCATAAAATGACCTTAAACACCAATAAATAAATAACACTGATGCCAGAATATAAATATTTAATGCTGGGTATTGTTTCCATATTGCCACTAGAATTTAACTAATTCATTCTTATTTATCAGGGATCATGAGATAAAAATTAAATTGTTTATAGTTGCATTATGGGAAGAATTTGCAGCTTGAAATTTTGATATTTCAACATCAGTGTGTTCCAGGGCAAAAACTTTTTTTGCTGACTCTTCACCCAATATAACTATCAAATACAGCCAGTGCTATTCACAAATATCACCTTTCAAATTCTTTTGATTTTTGCCTCCAAAACAAAGCTTATAACCCCAACATTGCATATTTTGCCTTTAAAACAATTAACATAGATCATAATCCCTTACTAGAATGAGCTCATTCTAATGAAAGGTCATAAGCTATGTTTCTGAGGTGAAAAAGGATAATTTTGAGTTTATATTAAAAGAATTTGTAAATGTCACATAGCTGTGTTACAAAAGGCATTAATAAACAAATTAATCTGTTACAATCTGTTGGAAAGCACCCGCAGGCTCATACTTGTATCATTTTCAGACTATATGGCTTAACTGGTATAGAGTGCTAAATTATTTTTCAAAGGTAATTTGTGATATGAGTATTTTTTTTCATCGATACCATGCCACCAGCATGGGGTGCCTTATGGTTAAGCAAAATTTTGTTCATAAATGATTGTTTTAGTAGAATTCATTGGAGCTTGCCAGCAGATGCTCCAATAAATTATAGCAAAACAATTTTATGTAGACATTTTCTTGCTACGCAAAAAAAACCCCGGGTTAATTCACACAGTGTAAAGCAACTACTAGTAACGTGACTATCAGCACTTTTCAAAAGAAAAGATCCATGATGGTTTAATCAAGGCCCTATTTGGGGCAGAAATAAGGCCCCATTCCCAATGTGATACATGCTATAAAATTCAAATTTCTGGTACAAAGCAACATTATCCCCAAACTCATACAGCACAATCAGATTACATAGCCATTGTTAGTGATGAGGAAATTAATCGGTATACAATCCGATATTGGCCGAAAAGCAGCAATTGGTTGACAAAAATCGGTTGTCGGGGTGTGTAATTGGCCCTCACCGATGGTCACAGATAAAAAAAAATTCAAAATTTGTATGTTGTTTCTGTGTCTGTGTTATTTAAACAACAACCTCACCCAAAACAGAAAGAGTTGAAAATGCACCGATGTTCATGCCAACAAAAAGTACACAAGTGAATATTCAAAACCAATTTACTGAGTTTGTGAGAAATCATATTTCTTTCTGACCCCAAGTAATGAATATTTATGATGTAAGCAGGGCTGGAAATTCAGAAAATGTAGGAGAGCTAAAAATCAATTTGGTTTGGAGGCAATAGTCCTCCTAAATTTCAGCTCAAATGGAAATGTTGAAATAGGGGCACATATCTATAACAAACAACTATTTTATGTTGTAATGTGTTTAACTGTTATAAGCCTTAGACACAACCCTGAGCATGCTTAAGGTGGAATCTATAATTTTGGCACTTTTGTTTCAGATGTTATTTTATGTCCATAATGAATCTAAAAAACGGACTAGGTATAAACAATTCACCGAGGCGTGTGCGCAAATTAAACCTGACGAAGTTCTAAGTATCTGTATCCAGACTTGTCACCTTACATTATAAGGGGAGGCCAGTCACTGACTCAGTCATTCAATGCCATTGCGTTTTCATACCGAAACCCCTATAGAAACAGTTTGCACCGTACACATGCACAGTTGTTGTATTTATGTTGGATTTTCCTGAACGTGATCAGCACGTTCAGGAAAATCCAACATAAACATAACAACTGCACATGTGTACAAGGCAAACTGTGCTCTGAAATTCAGTCACAAATGAGTGACACAAATTGATTGGAGAGAATAAGTAAATTGAGGTGAGCAAACTTACTGTCTTATTAATGTTTCAATTACGCAAACCCATAAAAACGAATGCATGTTGAACTTTGTTGGTCCCTGCAAACACACAACATAACTACAACATTATGTTATGTTGCCACTGTGTCTGAACTGGAAACAGAACTTTGTCAATACAATGCAATACACACCAAGGGAGATAACACTCCCCACATGTTCAATGTGAAAGCGTCTGCTCAAAATTCCTGGTTTTATTCAATTATTTCTGTGTGGGAAATATAAAAAAATAAATAAATGAAGTTGCTGTCATATCTTTCCACCAAAAACATTTCCACAACATGAATAAATACCACCATATGTATCTATTGTATTATAATTGAGAAGACCAGTGAAGGCGTGGTTTAGAGATTATTGACAGGAGCTTACACAAAGCGTCTGACTTATAAACAAGTTGTTGTTACATGAGATATTTCAGTTGAACTAAATACATAATATTTACGTCATTGAATGTACGCCATTGGATAAAAACAAACCCCCAAAACCCACAAACATTATCCAGTTTCCAATTTCAGCTGATATATTGAGTGGAGTGTTGCAATAATTCACCTGAGTTCATTTTTATGGCCTGTGAATCTGACTTCTCATCTAACTTGTAAAATCGGAGAATGGGAGGTGTGAGGTCTAGGCAATCTAAAAAAAAAAAAAGCCAGCCTTGGAAATTTTTTGTGTGGGCAGTAGGTGGGCAGCCCACCTTGAAAATGCCAGCCCTGCGTAAGGTCACGAATGAGAATTGTGGCATATTGTTGACATTACGCATCAAAGAAAATAAACATGTGGTTCTTTATTTTTTGGGGTTCTACACAAACAATAAACCCAATTTTATTCCACAAAAGTTATTCTGTGTTTTATTGATTATAATTATTTTAGTCTCAACTGTTTATTTGTAAAAAATAAGAAAATAAATTATTCAATTATTCGAAACACTAATAACTGCAACAGAATCGCATTCATCTGACAACTTTGTTCTATATTATTCCTCCAGATAAACTTTTTGAGCTTCATTTTGGGAGCATAAAGTTACGAAAATGAAAAAATCAGGGCAGGTATTTAAATTTGGGGTGGGCAGGGATCAAAATCTAGCATATTTTTTATATTATGACCTAAGGTAACGTGAGTGTACTAGATCATTCAGTTTGGCAAACATGACATGTGACCCGATGACAATTTGGCACGACCCATTTTTCGTTCCTGTGTTTTTCATTTTAGGTAACCTCGATGTGACCCAAATGGCTGTTCGCCTCATATCAACAGGCCTGCCATAGATGCTGACTGTAACTGTAATTCCTTATGTAAACAAGTTTCTCAGGTGAACGATTAAGACCCCTTGGAGCCTCTTGTTTACATTTGTGGTTGTAGAGTGGAATGTGACAGCAAGGTTGAATCCATGGAAATTGGAAAAGGGGTTTTGGGGGGGACAATGGAGCCTATGACCATGTTTCTCGACCATGTTTCTCACTGTGGAAGAAAATTTTACAACATAAAATATAATGAGCTGGTATCTAGTATGAAGTTTCTTGAAATTGTTTAGCAAATAAAATGTGGAGTTTATTTACAATCATATTTCAGAGAAGGATTTTCTGCTTGTTGGAACATAAATGGCTATCATGATAATAACAGAGTCCTTGGTACATGTATGTTTTGTGAGGCAGTGTTCTCATCACAGTTGATCAGGTAAATGATACTAAAACTTTTTTAAAAAACTCACAAGATGGAAGATCTTGAAGATTTTATTACCATTAATTCCTGTAACAGAAAACTTGTCAAGTCCAAGCAAAGTATTTCATAATTCCAGGGACCCCAAAAATTAATGACAAGTTGTCAGGCATCACTGATCTTTTGGAGTCCCCTGAACTGAGGTAGTTAACAGAAGTGGACATTTGTCAGACTCCCCAACGTACTAACTCCACACAAGCAGGGTTAACATTGATTGAAGACACATCAACATGCAGTACGCCTTAGCACATAGCACCACCCTGCTCCCACATGGACAATTAGGATGAAGTGCCTTGTCAAGGACACAATGCATTTACTCCTGGCAGGGATCAAATGTGGACCTTTTGGTTAAAGTCAAATGCCATGACCACTGAGCAACTGCACCCCAGAAGGGGAAGAGGACTTTGCTATTGCCCTAAAAAGTTCATAGTTTAGCAATTAACTGAATTTCCTGAGAGTGACACATTGTGAACAGTTTCATTTGGCATCCAGACCAGGCCAAGAAATGAAAGCATATTTCATAATGAGAATTTTTTATTTGATAAAGGCAATAGAAGTTTACCAACATGCATGCCTTCTCTTTCTGAGTTTTACTTTAACCATTATGTCCTCATATAGCCACAAACTGCCACTTTTATATTGCTTTGAAAAAGTTGTCCCAAGTGTATTTTTCTTCAGAACTTCTCTGGTTGGCTCAATTTATCTTGGTAGTATTTTAGCATCATTATTGGCTGCCTATATAGGCATCCAACAATGATGAATAAACACTGTTAACTCCTAGCACTCTGGTAATATTTCAAATTTTTCGTCATTAACTCCGTATTGCTCATGCAGCAAGAAAAATTAAAAAAATTATATCTTGTTTGACAGAGCTCAATGAGCTCTGTCAAACAAGATCTAATTTTTAAAATCTCAGCTGCATTGTGGGAAAAATTTGATGCTCAAAACTTTGGTATTTTGACATCAGTGTGCAGAGTGTTAATGGGTGGTGTGCTAATTATTTTTCAAAGGTGATTTGTAAAATGAGTATTTTTTTCAGAGGTCCGATACATGTGAATTTGTAGAAATAATTTTAAATGTATTAATCCTTGAATGGGTGACCATTCAGCGATTAATTTGGATGCCTGCATTTCATATTACAAGGTCCTATCTAGAAGTTTTATAGAGAGACTGTTTGCCGGTCATAGTGATGGAAAACATTTTGCAGTGGGTAGTTTGGGCTGCTGAAATACATACAGAGTTGAATACCATCTTACTTGCTGAGAGTGTATGGTAGTTTTCTTAAAATTCTTAAAAATCTTCAAATTTCTACCTCTGTGAAATAGTGTTTTATTTTGTTAGACAAATTCTATAAAATTTTGCTAACACTTTGTTCTTTGAAAGCATAAAAGTATCAACTGCAATGCTTAAGCCACCTTACAGTTGGCAACTTCTTTCTTTCAAAGGAAAAACAGTCTGTTTCCAATTAAGCGGAGGCCATAAATCGGTCTAAAATATTTGCTAGATTTGGCCCTGTGACAAATATATGTTTGAAATTTATTGGAGAGATCATCACCTGTAAATATATTATAAAATTTAAGAAAAAAAGAAAATTTTTATGACCATAAACTTCTGTTCAGTTAAGTAAATAACCAAATAATGGACAAACTGAAGATTCCTCTAATTCAGGTACAATGAGATGGTCCATGGACCCACTGTGCTGACTATGGTTTAACCCAGAGTTTGAAATTTGACAATTTGACAACGTAATTTCCTGGCTTCTGGTGTTGAAATATACAAAACATGAGTGAAAGTGTATCATTTTCACCCATCTTTAAGCAGATTGAAACTGAGATTAACCCTCTGAACACTGATGGCAAAATATCAAAATTTTAAAAAGTTGCAAATTTTTCTCATAATGCAACAAGGAATATAACCAGTTCACGTTTGTTTGGCAGATCTCATGGAGTTCTGTCAAACAAGATTGAATTGGTTGAATTTCTATTTGCATTTTGAGAAACCCTTGCAGCTTGAAATAACAGTAATTTGACATCAGAATGTAGAGCTTAGGTTAATGACATTTTTCACTAACTGTATTCCAACTTAAAAACTTCTCAAATGAGATTTCCTCTGAATGTCATAAACGCAAAACTTCTGTTGGGAGTCGTCATCGACAGACTATTCTATATTTTGTGAGTTATGTCCCTTTGCCAAAATGTTGATTGCTGTTATTTCCATAACATGCACTGCACTTCTGAATAGACTGCTCCACAAAATTGATTCTGTAACTCTTAAATTTTGAAAAATAATGATTCCTTGTATAGAAATTAGATCAATGAACTTAATGCAGGTGGCATCCAGGATGTGCACCCTCATCACCAGTTGAGGACAATGGGGATCAGTATTTGACAGAGATTCACATTTACTGAAAAATAAAATAGCATAATGGCCAATTCGATCTAACCATTGACAAACACCTACCAGGTGCATGTACCCCAATGGGTTAACTTATAGGCTGCATGTGTAACAAACACACCCTTACCATAACTCTAATCCCAACCTAGAACAATATAAACCTAAAATGTATGCATTTATCAGTAGTGAGTTTAACAAAATTGTTTGATTGTTTATTGGGGTTTAATGGCACTTTCAGCACCCAGGACCATATCTTCTCGGACTGTTTTATGGGTGGATGATGCCAGAGAGAACCACTGAGTTGTGGTGGTCTATGACAATGAAATGTATATTTCTGCATTTTATACATCCTCAAATTTGTGTTTGAGCATTATAGAAAACAGCAATGGCAGCATCAGATTTTTATTCAGAGAGTGGGGTGGGGTAAGAGTTGAACATTCTAGTTCTTCATTGTGGAGGTAGGGAGTTGATTGGTGTGTGTGTGGAGAGGAGTGATGCCTGTTTTTGGGGGGTTGGGGGGGGAGGGGGTGATATGAATTAATTTTTGTCCTGCAAAATATTTTCTTGAGATTGTTATAAAATCAAGTTAGGACTGTTGGAACGCAAAGCAGCCATGTTTTGATTATTTGATGAATTAATGAATAAAGTTTGCTTTCCATAACTCATTGACAAGAAGACTACTCCTATTTATAGCAGTACATTCTGTCAACAAGAGCCAGGAACACACTTCCATTAGTGATTTTTGTACTGGTCAGGAAAATTCACTTGCAGCAAGCAAAGACTTAAATCCCAAATGTGTTTTTTTGGCATCCGGTTCATGGCTCAAAATTCATGTGAGAATCAGAATCAATTCTCCTATATGATTCCCACTAGGGAAACAATGAAAATCAGCTTTGATTCTCAAAGAATGTTCATTTGATTCTGGTCATAAATTTGGAAAGTGTCATTAACTCCTTGCATTCTACTGGCAGATATTCCTGCCCAGGGCAGGATTTATCTTGTCTCTGAAATATGTATAATTTGGGCATATTTAATCCAGTTTCCACCCTGTAAACATTTTTTACTTTAAAAATTATATTAAACCCACACTTGAGGCTTTGCTTGTCTGCCTGTCAGTTTTGTCAACAACAGATAAAAAAATACAATGGTTGCATGCAGCAGGTCAGTTGATTAATTTCTATTTGTCTATGTTATATAATTAAAAAACTTCTGCTGGGAGGAGCCATCAACAGGCTATTCTATATTTTGTGGGTTATGTCCCTTTGCCGAAATGGTGATTGCTGTTATTTTCCTGACATGCACTGCTTTTCTGAATAGACTGCTCCACAAAATTAATATGAATTAAATTTTACCCTACAAAATATTTTCTTGAAATTGTTATAAAATCAAGTTATGACTGTTGGAAAGCAAAGCAGCCATGTTTTGATTATTTAATGAATTAATGAATCAAGTTTGCCTTCCATAACTCATTGACAGGAAGACTACTCCTGTTTATAGTGGTACATTCTGTCAATAGGAGCCAGGAACACAATTCCATTAGTGATTTTTGTACTGGTCAGGAAAATTCACTTGCAGCAAGCAAAGACTCAAATCCAAAATGTGTTTTTTTGGCATCTGGTTCATGGCTCAAAATTCATGTGAGAATCCGAATCAATTCTCTTATATGATTCCCACTAGGAAAACCATTAAAATCAGCTTTGATTCTCAAAGAATGTTCATTTGATTCTGGTCATAAGTTTGGAAAGAGTCCTTAACTCCTTGCATGCTACTGGCAGATATTCCTGCCCTGGCCAGGATTTATCTTGTCTCTGAAATATGTATAATTTGGGCATATTTAATCCAGTTTCCACCCTGTAAATTGAATGCATTTTTTAACCAATGATTTTTGGGGTTAAACTTACATGAATTTTTCATCAGATCTAGTCCTGGCTACTTAAGAGCAACCATGACTAGATTTGATGAAAAATATCTGAAAATATACTCTGCGGGTTAAGAGTTATAGGCCCGGAGAATTCCCATTTTTGTTGCTCCCTCATAATACGGTAACACTTTAACTTAGCAGTGATGTCTAATGAAGTCTTGGCCACCTATATATGCAGCCAAGACTTCACTAGAAACCACTGCCAGGCACTGTAACTGCCATCATTCCATCAGCAAGACCACCAAAAATGCCTTTCTGTTGGAACATGTGTTTTACATGTGCATGTAAGACAAGAAACTAACCAATGTTTGAACTAGGCCTTTAAGGGTTAAGCAGCTGTAGTAAATACACAAATGTGAGGTTTGTTTTTGCCATGGAATATGTACTGGCTGCACTCACAAGGGTTTTACAGGGTTCAAATTCTAAATTATTTCAGAACTAAAAATTAATTTTTGCAGCAGGAGTTCATTAGAATTGAAATTGATTCATACAAATTTTAAGGCCTGGAGTTTTGCACTGAATCATTTTAAAACTTGTATCTGTTATTCATTGTATCACCAGCTTATAGCAATGGTTAGTTTAGAATTTGTGCATGTTAGTTATTTTTTAATAATTTATTGGAGAGTGTGTCACTGTAATAAGTTGTAACAGAAATCATTTTTATTTACAGAAAGTTTTAAAGAAAACAAAAACAACAACCTACTCTGTTTGAAAAATAGTACCATAGTTATGGAAAGAGGAAAGCCTTACAACAGACCTGATAACCTGAACAAGAAACACAATCTGTATTGGTCTTGTGAGAAGAATTATCTTTACTTTAACTCTTTGCATTCTGCTGGCAGATATTCCTGCCCAGCACAGAGTTTCTCTTGTCACTGACATAACTTGGGCATATTTAAACATATTTTCCCCTGTAAATTGCATGGATTTTTTCACCAATGATTTCTTGTTATATTTAAATTAATGTTTCACCAACAGTAGCCATGGCTGCTTTACAACAGGCATGACTAGATTTGATGAGAAAATATCTTGAAAATACTCAGCGGTTTAAGAGTTGAGCCACAGCTTTCTTTCAGTATTCTTTTGTTCTGTGGGTTTTCAATCATACAAATATATTGGCATATTTATTGTAAATGGTGAAAATCTCAGATATTTGTACTGTTTCTGATATTTGAATGGTACTAATATCTGCACTGTAGACCATTGTTTGCAAATCGGGATGAATTTTAAGGTCTGCGTGGACCACATTGTATTGAATGTGTTGAAGCCAAAGAGGTCTGTAAAGCAGAACAATGGAGTGATTATCAAAATAAATTTTCAATAAGTTTTATTTTTATTCAATTAAGAGATATTTATTCTGTAACCTTTTTACAAATTCTGATCAATTTTATACTAAAGGCATAATGAATGGTTTAGTGTTTTAAATGTATATACATTTAACAGCGTTTTCCATCATGTAATATCCAGTTAAGTGGGTCCCTCTGTATTTGCTTTGCAGCATATGTCTTCAGCAATGGCTAACCAAGTTTCAAATTGAATTCTAATCAATTGACACCATCTAGTAAATTAAAAGAAAACACTTTATCATGAACAGAAACTTTTGTCATGTGAACATTTTTTACTTTAAAAATTATATTAAACCCAGACTTGAGGCTTTGCCTGTTTTCCTGTCAGTTTTGTCAACAACAGATCGAAAAAAAATACAATGGTTGCATGCAGCAGGTCATTTGATTAATTTCTATTTGTCTATGTTATATAATTATTCCCAAAACAACAAAATTATGCATCAACTCTTGTGTGGAAAAAAAAATTGTACAAGCTAAACTCAGTTACTTCAAAAACACATTTGTGAGTTTGTCATTTGACAGGTATGTTTCAGTATGGTAGATTCAGAAGGAAAAATTTGGGAGTGAAGTGAACCCATGGAATGAACACTGTTTGATGCCCACGGATTCTAAACCTTGGTAATGATCGAGCATTGTCAAACAAGATATAATGGAATAAATACTTTGTTTTTCCCTGTTTTATGGGTGGATAATGCCAGAGAGAACCACTGAGTTGTGGTGGGCTATAACAATGAAATGTATATTTCTGTATTTTATACATCCTCAAATTTGTGTTTGAGCGTTATGGCAAACAGCAATGGCAGCACCAGAATGTTGTTCAGAGAGTGGGGTGGGGTAAGAGTGGAACATTTTAGTTCTCCATTGTGGAGGTTGATTGGTGTGTGTGTGTGGTGGAAAGAAGTGATGCCTGTTTTCGTCGGGAGGAGGGGGATGGGGGATATGAATTAAATTTTACCCTGCAAAATATTTTCTTGAAATTGTTATAAAATAAAATCAAGTTATGACTGTTGGAAAACAAAGCAGCCATGTTTTGATTATTTGATGAATTAATGAATAAAGTTTGCCTTCCATAACTCATTGACAAGAAGACTACTCCTATTTATAGCTGTACATTCTGTCAACAGGAGCCAGGAACACAATTCCATTTGTGATTTTTGTACTGGTCACGAAAATTCACTTGCAGCAAGCAAAGACTTAAATCCAAGATGTGTTTTTTGGCATCCGGTTCATGGTTCAAAATTCATGTGAGAATCCGAATCAATTCTATATGATTCCCACCAGGAAAACAATGAAAATCAGCTTTGATTCTCAAAGAATGTTCATTTGATTCTGGTCATAAATTTGGAAAGAGTCCTTAACTCCATGCATTCTACTGGCAGATATTCCTGCCCAGGACAGGATTTATCTTGTCTCTGAAATATGTATAATTTGGGCATATTTAATCCAGTTTTCACCCTGTAAATTGAATTCATTTTTTAACCAATGATTTTTGGGGTTAAACTTACATGAATTTTTCATCAGATCTAGTGCTGGCTGCTTAAGAGCAGCCATGACTAGATTTGATGAAAAATATCTAAAAATAGTGTGCGGGTTAAGAGTTATAGGCCCGGAGAATTCCAATTTTTTGTTGCTCCCTCATAATATGGTAACACTTTACTTAAAAGTGATGTCTAATGAAGTCTTGGCCGCCTTTACAGGCAGCAAAGACTTCACTATAAACCACTGCCAGGCACTGTAGCTGCCATCATTCCATCAGCAAGACCACCAAAAATGCCTTTCTGTTGGAACATGTGTTTTACAAGTACATGTAAGACAAGAAACTAACCAATATTTGAACTAGGCCTTTAAGGGTTAAGCAGCTGTAGTAAATACACAAAGGTGAGGTTTGTTTTTACCGTGGAATATGTACTGGTTGCACTCACAAGGGTTTTACAGAGTTCAAATTCTAAATTATTTCAGAACTTAAAATTAATTTTTGCAGCAGGAGTTCATTAGAATTGAAACTGATTCATACAAATTTTAAGGCCTGTGGTTTTGCACTGAATCATTTTAAAACTTGTATATTTTATTCATTGTATCACAAGCTTACAGCAATGGTTTGTTAAGAATTTGTGCATGTTAGTTATTTTTTAATAATTTATTGGAGAGCGTGTCACTGTAATACGTTGTAAGAAAAATCATTTTTATTTTCAGAAATGTTTAAAGAAAACAAAAAGAAACAACCAACTCTGTCTGAAAAATAGTACCATAGTTATGAAAAGAGGAAAGCCTTACAACAGACCTGATAATCTGAACAAGAAACACAATCTGTATTGGTCTTGTGAGAAGAATTATCTTTACTTTAACTCTTTACATTCTGCTGGCAGATATTCCTGCCCAGCACAAGGTTTCTCTTGTCACTGACATAAGTATAATTTTGGCATATTTAAACATATTTTCCCCTGTAAATTGAATGGATTTTTTCAGCAATGATTTCTTGTTATATTTAAATTAATGTTTCACCAACAGTAGCCATGGCTGCTTTACAACAGGCATGACTAGATTTGATGAGAAAATATCTTGAAAATACTCAGCGGTTTAAGAGTTAAGCCACAGCTTTCTTGCAGTATTCTTTTGTTCTGTGGGTTTTCAATCATTCAAATATATTGGCATATTTATTGGATTGTAAATGGTGAGAAACTCAAATATTTGTACTGTTTCATATATTTGGATGGTACTAATATCTGCACTATAGACCATTGTTTGCAAATCGGGATAAATTTTAAGGTCTGCGTGGACCACATTGAATTGAATGTATTGAAGCCAAAGAGGCCTGTAAAGTAGAAGAATTGATTAGCAAAATAAATTTTCGATAAGTTTTATATTTTTATACTGTACCAATGACCCAGACTTGGCTGGTGCTAACTCTAACAAAACCAGGGCCAAACACAAACTTTGCCCCCCAATCCCCAAAATTTGCATCCAAAACAAAAAGAAATCATGTCCTATAGGACCTCCATACTACGCCCCCACTGCGCATGCGCAGTGTCAAGGACGTCCCGAAATTGGCGCCAATTATCATTCTCTGTTTGGCCCTTCATCAGTCAACATCTCACTGATCTTTGTGCTTGTAAATCTCAGTTTAAAGGATGCCAGACACGTAATTTTTGGAGAAATAGTGATTCTAAGGAGGATATAGAAGGAGGAGAGGAAAAAGAAGTGACAAAAAATAATCAGGGCTGTACTTAAAAATTTTTATGAAATTATGTTAAGTTGCCTATTTTTGAGGCATGGGCCTCTTGTTGTCATTCTTGCTAAAATGTTGCACTGCTTATTCAGTGTTTCCTCTCCCCTAGCCTTCTAAGTCCCCCCTTGCAATTCTCCCATGCTTTTGGCATATTTTTGAGAAAGTTCATTTCTAAAATTCTCTTGGGAGAGTTGCTTGGTTACAGAATGTTTTCTGTTATTTTCCCCATAGTTACGTTTTCACCCATGGGTGTATAAACGTTGTGTTCTGCATCTTCCATCTGATGTTCTGCAGATTCTCCCCTGGGAGTCTCTGTCTTGCATCAGATAGAGTGTAATTTTGATGACTGATTTTGGGCCAGTTTTTTCAGTGCCTGGAGTCATGTTTTCTGGTATTTTACACTGTTTGTTTACATTGGCAACAGCCTTTTTTGAGGGGGGCTGTTGGCCTTTGGTGTAGTTTATCTCAATATAAGATACATTTATATTATCCGTAAGTGTCTCATTAATTATTTAATAAAAATTTAAAATTTTTGACCACACTTTGCCATCGGATCCATCGGGGCTCAACGTTACTTTTCAGAAACTTGGGCTTCGCTGAAAAAATATTTTTTCAAAATTATTTTGATTTGCAATTGTTTTTTCATTTATTAATGGATCATGTTATTATGTATCTTTGTGTCAGGGGTTTGTGCGAGTAACTAGGACTTGTTGTTGACTTTTCACAATGAAAGGATATTGTTCAAATTGTAATGGGAAGAAATCTTCCTCTGACTTTCATGATCATTGTATTAATTGTAGTCAGTGTTCTCGCACTAATCCCTGTTCTATATGTCAATATTGGGATGACAAACATTGGAAACGTGTGTCACGGTATGTTGTTACTGGAGAAAGGGCTATGCCGGCTCTTTCTCCGCAAGGTCACTCTACTCTCTCAGTTTCTGTTTCAGAGGAACAAGAACAGGGTGATGTTTCCATGTTATCTTCTGCAAGTGCGCTTCCGTCGTCACAAATGAATTCTGAGCTATCGGCAAAAGTGCTCATGGAGATTAGACAAATGTCGTCCGCTAGCTCGCCCGGTGTAGCGTCCATTCACCGAATGGTTCGGCAGCCGGGTTCGTCCGATGCGGTCCAGGAGGAAATGTTGGGTGATGCGAGCACTATAAACATTCAATGTGCACACCCAGTGACGGCGGATAGTAAGCGAGATCGGAGGAAGCCTTTGAGTCCGGTTCCTAGCTCGTCCAGGTCCAGCCGGGCCGCGAGCGAGAGAGGCCCCTCTCTCGTACAACAACATCTGGGACCAGATGTTGTGGTACAAAATGTGTCGCAAGCGGAGCATACGTCCGTCGCTCGGGACGCTCCGTTGTATAGGCAGTCCGCGGAGACTGCTAAGGCTTCTTCTTCTCGTCAGCGCACACGACCGCACCTTGGCTGCGTGACCGCCGATATATTACCAGCTTCGCCGATCAAGGATTCTTCGGCGACCAGGTCACACCATCCGGCAGCCAGGGACACGAGGCCAATGGACTCCGGACGTTCGCATAGAAAAAGTATGCGGGAGCCATCTGATGCGGAGCTGCCCTCGGCGAAGCAGCGAAAGACTGCGCCTCCGCAGGTCTCGACGCCGGACATTCTTGTACAGATAGCACAGCTTATCGCAGCATCCCAGCAGCCGACAGAAACGGTGTCGGATCGAGAATTATCCGACGGCGCTGGGTCGGTACACTCCGCCGAAGCATCAGGGGCGGACGACCGGGAGCATCATGAGGTCCGACCGGATGGTGAAAGGGATACGGATGATTTGGAGCTATCCCTTTCGGAACAACATAAAGCTGCCATGGACTTCATCCGGCACTTTCTCCCTCAAGTTGTTCCGTCGGGCCAGACTGCTGCGGTTCCGGACAAGAGGATTATAGCGTCATTGGACTCTGAATTTTTTGAGCGGTTCAGGGACATCGCTCCCGAGTTTCCGTCGCAGTCCAATAATGTTGCAAGAACATTTGAATTATTGAACGACGCTATATTTAAACTTGCTTCCAAGACGGGGAAAGCAGGTTTCTTGTCCGCCAATACTCTCAACCTGCCTTTCATTAATGCAAGGAATAAATTCGACATGGCAGGACAGGGTATCCCGAGAGTTCCTCTGCGTATGGACGATGAGGCGGAAGACTTAGAGCTATCATTACTGTCGTCGGCTTCTATTCCAACCGCAGTGTTGGAAACAGCTATTTCGTCTAACAGAGCCAATTTAGATGCCTTATCTTATGCAGATCACCTTACTAAGGCGTTATCACTGCGCCTTCAAGGGAAACAATTTCAGGATATACAATCCTCTTTAAGACTTCTTTCAAGGGCAGTAGCTTATTCCACGTGTAACTCTGCCCTTTCTGTGGCAAACCTGGAGTTGGTTAGACGTGACGCAGCCCTAGCTACATCCACACTCGTGGATACTAAGGTGAAGAACTCTCTTAGAGTCGCTTCGGTCTCCGGAGAACTTCTCTTTGACGGCAAGCTTTCTGCTATTTATGATAAAATTACAAAGAAAGCTTCGGATTCTCTGTTGTTCAAATCTGCTTCTAAGAAGTCGGATACAGCAGACAAGAATAAGACAGGCACTTCTGGGTCTAATGCGCCCAAGAGAGGTTCCTATAGAGGTTCCGGTGCGTCCTCTTGGTCTTATTCGAGAGACCGTCAGGGTAGCGACTCTCGTTCGGGACGTCCTTCGGGCCGGGACAACCGGTCAGACGCCCCGAGGTCGACGGGACGAGGTGCGGGTCGTGGAGGACGTGGTTTCTCTTATCGCAGGCCTCGCAGGTCCAGGAGGTGATGGCTTAAACCTCTATCGCATACCGGTTGGTGGAAGGTTGTCGAGCTTTTCACAAGAATGGGCGTCGATTACGGACGACCCTTGGGTGAGAGGAGTGACTTCGGAAGGCCTAAAGATATCCTTCAAACGAAAGCCTCCATTAACTCGAAGTCCAAAGTGGACTCACCTTCCGTCAAATCCGCAGAAAAGAGACGCTCTGTTATCAGAGGTGCAGTCTCTTTTAATGAAGAACGCGGTAGAGGTCGTAGAAAACCAGGAGACTCCGGGATTCTACAGCCATCTGTTTCTGGTTCCGAAACCAGACGGCTCGTTCCGTCCAGTCATAGATTTGAGCTGGATAAACAAGCTGATCGTTGCTCCAAAATTTTATATGGAGACGATTCGGTCGGTCAGAGCGAGTATTCGGGTGAACGATTATGCAACAAGCATAGATCTCAAAGATGCGTACTTTCACGTCATGGTACATCCGACATTCAGAAAGTATCTACGCTTCGCAGTCCTAGGAGTGGTGTATCAATTCCGGGCGATGTGCTTCGGACTGAATCTAGCACCCTGGGCTTTCACTCGGGTAATGAACTCGGTAATGATCTATTTCCGAGCTCATTCGTCTGCGGTAACGTCGGCCTACCTGGACGACATTCTTCAGAGGTACGGCAACGAGTTAACGCTTCAGAACGATGTTCAGAATCTACTTCTATTGCTCCGACGTCTCGGTTTTATAGTAAACGAGGAGAAGTCGGATCTGGTGCCGTCCAAGTCATTCACTCATCTGGGAATGAGCTTCGAGACGCACAACAATCTCGTTCGTCTGCCGTTAACCAGAGCGAAATTAGTCAGTTGTTACGCTCGCTATTGTCTGCACGCAGACAAAGTCACAGTGAGAGAATTTATGAGACTGATAGGTCTGTGCGGAGCCGCTGCGGATCTCATTCCGATGGGGCGGTTACACACGCATCCTCTCCAAATTTTCTTGACTCAGAATTGGAGTGTGAAAATTCATTCGCTCGACGTAGACGTTCTCTTGTCAGATCAAATGAAACAAGAGATTCAGACTTGGGCAAACATTCAGTGGTTAACTCAGGGAGTTCCGCTGCAGTTGCTGGATCCGAGTTTTACCATTATGATGGATGCCAGTCAAACAGGTTGGGGTGCATCATTGATCCCAACGGATTCGAGATGCCAGGGTCTTTGGGATCCGCAATTCCTGTGCAAGCACATAAACATCAAAGAAATGATGTCAATTTGGCTTGCGTTACGTCATTGGATGGACATTATTCACAATGCTCATGTCCAAATCCTATCCGACAATACGACAGTAGTGGCGTATATACGGAATCAGGGAGGCACTCATTCAGTTCCGTTGTTCAATCTAACGGAAAGAATCCTTCTGTTTGCGCTAGAACATCAGGTTCTTCTTTCGGTCCGTCACATACCGGGTCATCTGAATGTGCTAGCAGACTCCCTTTCACGAAAGGGTCGCTTGTTGCCGTCGGAGTGGACTCTCAACAAACAAGTATTCAATCAGATTTGCTACCAATGGGAACGGCCAATGATAGACTTATTTGCGACACATCTCAACAATCAGTTGCAGACGTATGTGTCTCCGTGTCCGGATCCGAGAGCATTTGCAGTAGACGCTCTGTCGATCCCTTGGGACGGAATGATAGGATATGCGTATCCTCCAGCGCCGTTAATTCAACAAGTATTGCTAAAGATAAAACAATCTCAATGCAAGATTCTGTTTGTAGCATCTCTGTCGCCACAGAGACCGTGGATAAATCTACTCAGGTGTCTGTTGTGGGACCTACCGCGAAAGCTTCCTCCACGGGAGGATCTTCTTTCGCAGGGGAAATCGCGTCAACTCCATCACAACCCGCAAGGTCTCAACCTTCACGTTTTTCCGTTGTGCGGTCCTTCTTGCATGGCAAGCACTTTACAGGACGAGCAGTGGACGCGATTTCTAACTGTAGGAGGACCTCCTCTTCGCTAAACTATGCGGCTAAGTGGAAGGTTTTTCGTCGTTGGTGTAGGGATCATTCTGTCGATATTTTTGATCCCTCTATACCAGACATTGCAAACTTTCTAGTATACTTGTTTGACGAAATCAAACTGCAGCCTGTTACTATTAAGGGTTATAGGTCTATGTTATCTGATACCTATGCACATCATGATAGTTTACAAATTGGATCTAATGTCTCTTTATCTAAGTTGGTTAGAAACTTCTCGATAAATAGACCCAGAACTCTTAGATTAATTCCTAAATGGAATTTAGCTTGGGTTCTTCTTAAATTGAAGGAAAAGCCATTTGAACCTCTTGGGACAGTAGATTCAAATTCTTATCTTATAAGACAGCTTTTCTCTTAGCTTTCTCTTCTGCTAGAAGAGTCAGTGAGCTTCATGCACTGTCGGTGGATGATTCTCACTATCGTAGTGTCGGGAACACTATCACCTTCACTACTAATGTGGGTTTTTTAGCTAAGAATCAGGCTCCTAATAAATATCCGGAACCTATTGTTATTAAGGCTCTTCCGTCTTCAGACGGGCGTAGGCCTTTACTCTGTCCTGTTAGAGCGTTACGTATCTATAAACAGAGATCTCAGTTTATCAGAAAGGGACGGAAACGTTTCTTTCTGCCTTTGATGCCTAATAGAAGGGACATTTCGGTCCATTCTATTGCTAGATGGATTCAATTAACTATCCGTACTGCTTATGAGAGTTTATCTTCTTCTCAGCAGTCTGTGCTTAAGATTTCCGCTCATGAAGTAAGAGCTCTTGCTACTTCTTGGGCTTATGCTAATAGTGTTGCTATTACAGATTTAATGAAGGCTGCTTATTGGTCTCAGCCATCCACATTCACGAATTTTTATCTCAGAAATATTGAGTCCATTTCTGGAGACCTGCATTGTTTAGGTCCGTTATCTGTTGCTCAGAATGTCGTCCACTAAACAGTTGCAACTATAGTTATGCAGGCTTTCTGTTCTGGCAGTGACTCCGTCCGGCTGCCCTCTTCGCTCTGGGCTATTTGACCCAGGGCAAGGGGAAGGGGGGGGGGGGGGGGCGGGTGTTCCCTTAGGTCACCTGCTTTATAGTGAAAAGCAAGGGAATGCCTCCTCCAAGTCAGTATTTCTGAGTCGCTTCCGGGATGGTTTTAAAGTGTAATATTAATGTTAAAATTCATTCATGTCTTATTTTTAAAGTGTAGCTCGGTGTGAAGCATTTGTATATGTCAAGTGTCAAACGGGCTTTAATATACAATACTCGGACACTTTTAAATGACTATAAAGAGTCTCAATTCTCTGGACTAACTTTATTTATTGGCTTACTTTAAAAATAATTAGTATAAGGGTTATACTGGATGTTAATAGAGAACATGAATATTATTGTGCTCAATAATGAAGGGTATTGTATCTTTCTAATTTAATATTAAATAAGAAAGATACATGTAAAGCCTAATACTCCTTTTCTCCTTAAGGGGTTACCTCTTTATTATATAGTTGAGCTAATTGGATTTTCCTCTATGTCCTAGGCCCTCCAGCCTTTTTACTATTCAGCTAAGTCTGGGTCATTGGTACAGTATAAAAATGTTAAAAAATTTATAGTAATTTATATATTTTTTATACTTACCAATGACCCAGACGGGGATGGCCCTCCCAGGAGTTGGGAACTCTTGCCTCCCCGCTGAGTACATAACGCTGACCAGGCACTGCCAGTAAGAATGATAATTGGCGCCAATTTTGGGACGTCCTTGACACTGCGCATGCGCAGTGGGGGCGTAGTATGGAGGTCCTATAGGACATGATTTCTTTTTGTTTTGGATGCAAATTTTGGGGATTGGGGGGCAAAATTTGTGTTTGGCCCTGGTTTTGTTAGAGTTAGCACCAGCCAAGTCTGGGTCATTGGTAAGTATAAAAAATATATAAATTACTATAAATTTTTTAACTTTTATTCAATTAACAGATATTTATTCTATAACCTATATGCAACTTCACATCAATTTTATACTAAAGGCATAATAAATGATTTAGTGTTTTAAATGTATATTCATTTAACAGGGTTTTCCATCATGTAATATCCAGTTAAGTGGTGGGTCCCTCTGTATTTGCTTTGCAGCATATGTCTTCAGCAATGGCTAACCAAGTTTCAAATTGAATTCTAATCAATTGACACCATCCAGTAAATTGAAAGAAAACACTTTATCATGAACAGAAACTTTTGTCATGTGAACATTTTTTACTTTAAAAATTATATTAAACCCACACTTGAGGCTTTGCTTGTCTGCCTGTCAGTTTTGTCAACAACAGATAAAAAAATACAATGGTTGCATGCAGCAGGTCAGTTGATTAATTTCTATTTGTCTATGTTATATAATTATTCCCAAAACAATAAAATTATGCATCAACTCTTGTGTGGAAAAAAATATTGTACAAGCCAAACTCAGTTACTTCAAAAACAGATTTGTCAGTTTGTCATTTGACAGGTATGTTTACAGTATGGTAGATTCAGAAGGAAAAATTTGGGAGTGAAAGGAACCCATGGAATGAACACTGTTTGATGCCCACGGATTCTAAACCTTGGTAAATCTGGGGTGTCTTGGTTATGATCGAGCATTGTCAAACAAGATATAATGGAATAAATACTCTGTTTTTCCCAAAAATGTAGGCAAAATACAAAATTCTGGTCAACTGAACATTCTTAACTTAATAGTTTTAATTGGAAAGGTGTAAGTACTGTTAGTTTGTTTGTTTGACAACAGTAATTAATGGATGGTCCATGGACCCACTGTACTGACTATGGTTTAACCCCGAGTTTCAAATTTGACAATTTGACAACGTAATTTCCTGGCTTCTGGTGTTGAAATATACAAAACATGAGTGAAAGTATATCATTTTCACCCATCCATAAGCAGATTGAAACTGAGATTAACCCTCTGAACACTGATTGCAAAATATCAAAATTTTAAGAAGTTGCAAATTTTTCTCATAATGCAACAAGGAATATAACTAGTTCACGTTTGTTTGGCAGATCTCATGGAGTTCTGTCAAACAAGATTGAATTGGTTGATTTTCTATTTGCATTTTGAGAAACTCTTGCAGCTTGAAATAACAGTAATCTGACATCAGAATGTAGAGCCTGGGTTAATTACATTTTTCACTGACTGTATTCCAACTTAAAACTTCTCGAATGAGATTTCCTCTGAATGTTACAAACGTAAAACTTCTGCTGGGAGGAGCCATCAACAGGCTATTCTATATTTTGTGGGTTATGTCCCTTTGCCGAAATGGTGATTGCTGTTATTTTCCTGACATGCACTGCTTTTCTGAATAGACTGCTCCACAAAATTAATATGAATTAAATTTTACCCTACAAAATATTTTCTTGAAATTGTTATAAAATCAAGTTATGACTGTTGGAAAGCAAAGCAGCCATGTTTTGATTATTTAATGAATTAATGAATCAAGTTTGCCTTCCATAACTCATTGACAGGAAGACTACTCCTGTTTATAGTGGTACATTCTGTCAATAGGAGCCAGGAACACAATTCCATTAGTGATTTTTGTACTGGTCAGGAAAATTCACTTGCAGCAAGCAAAGACTCAAATCCAAAATGTGTTTTTTTGGCATCTGGTTCATGACTCAAAATTCATGTGAGAATCCGAATCAATTCTCTTATATGATTCCCACTAGGAAAACCATTAAAATCAGCTTTGATTCTCAAAGAATGTTCATTTGATTCTGGTCATAAGTTTGGAAAGAGTCCTTAACTCCTTGCATGCTACTGGCAGATATTCCTGCCCTGGCCAGGATTTATCTTGTCTCTGAAATATGTATAATTTGGGCATATTTAATCCAGTTTCCACCCTGTAAATTGAATGCATTTTTTAACCAATGATTTTTGGGGTTAAACTTACATGAATTTTTCATCAGATCTAGTGCTGGCTGCTTAAGAGCAGCCATGACTAGATTTGATGAAAAATATCTAAAAATAGTGTGCGGGTTAAGAGTTATAGGCCCGGAGAATTCCAATTTTTTGTTGCTCCCTCATAATATGGTAACACTTTACTTGGAAGTGATGTCTGATGAAGTCTTGGCCGCCTATACAGGCAGCCAAGACTTCACTAGAAAAAACTGCCAGGCACTGTAACGCCCATCATTCCATCAGCAAGACCTCCAAAAATGCCTTTCTGTTGGAACATGTGTTTTACATGTACATATAAGACAAGAAACTAACCAATATTTGAACTAGACTTTTAAGGGTTAAGCAGCTGTAGTAAATACACAAATGTGAGGTTTGTTTTTACCATGGAATATGTCCTGGTTGCACTCACAAGGGTTTTACAGGGTTCAAATTCTAAATTATTTCAGAACTTAAAATTAATTTTTGCAGCAGGAGTTCATTAGAATTGAAACTGATTCATACAAATTTTAAGGCCTGGGTTTTTGCACTGAATCATTTTAAAACTTGTATATTTTATTCATTGTATCACAAGCTTATAGCAATGGTTAGTTGAGAATTTGTGCATGTTAGTTATTTTTTAATAAATTATTGGAGAGCGTGTCACTGTAATAAGTTGTAAGAAAAATCATTTTTATTTTCAGAAATTTTTAAAGAAAACAAAAACAAACAACCAACTCTGTCTGAAAAATAGTACCATAGTTATGGAAAGAGGAAAGCCTTACAACAGACCTGATAACCTGAACAAGAAACACAATCTGTATTGGTCTTGTGAGAAGAATTATCTTTACTTTAACTCTTTGCATTCTGCTGGCAGATATTCCTGCCCAGGACAGGCTTCCCATGTCACTGACATAAGTATAATTTGGGCATATTTAAACATATCTTCCCCTGTAAATTGCATGAATTTTTTCACCAATGTTATATTTGTTATATTTAGTTTAATTTTTCATCAACGCTAGTCACGGCTGCTTTACAGCAACTAGATTTGATGAAAAAATATCTTTAAAATACTCAGCTTTCTTTCAGTATTCTTTTGTTCTGTGGGTTTTCAATCATTCAAATATATTGGCATATTTATTGTATTGCAAATGGTGAGAAACTCAAATATTTGTACTGTTTCATATATTTGGATGGTACTAATATCTGCACCATAGACCATTGTTTGCAAATCTGGATAAATTTTAAGGTCTGCGTGGACCACATTGAATTGAATGTATTGAAGCCAAAGAGCTCAGTAAAGCAGAAGAATTGAGTGATTATCAAAATAAATTTTCAATAAGTTTTATTTTTATTCAATTAACAGATATTTATTCTGTAACCTTTTTGCAAATTCAGATCAAGTTTATCCTAAAGCCATAATAAATGGTTTAGTGTTTTAAATGTATATTCATTTAACAGGGTTTTCCATCATGAAATATCCAGTTAAGTGGGTCCCTCTGTATTTGCTTTGCAGCATATGTCTTCAGCAATGGCTAACCAAGTTTCAAATTGAATTCTAATCAATTAACATCATCCAGTAAATTGAAAGAAAACACTTTATCATGAACAGAAACTTTTGTCATGTGAACATTTTTTACTTTAAAAATTATATTAAACCCAGACTTGAGGCTTTGCCTGTCTGCCTGTCAGTTTTGTCAACAAGGTCGAAAAATACAATGGTTGCATGCAGCAGGTCAGTTGATTATTTTCTATTTGTCTATGTTATATAATTATTCCCAAAACAATAAAATTATGCATCAACTCTTGTGTGGAAAAAAAATATTGTACAAGCCAAACTCAGTTACTTCAAAAACAGATTTGTCAGTTTGTCATTTGACAGGTATGTTTACAGTATGGTAGATTCAGAAGGAAAAATTTGGGAGTGAAAGGAACTCATGGAATGAACACTGTTTGATGCCCATGGATTCTAAACCTTGGTAAATCTGGGGGTGTCTTGGTTATGATCGAGCATTGTCAAACAAGATATAATGGAATAAATACTCTGTTTTTCCCCAAAATGTAGGGAAAATACAAAATTCTGGTCAACTGAATATTCTTAACTTAATAGTTTTAATTGGAAAGGTGTAAGTACTCTTAGTTTGTTTGACAACAGTAATTAATGGATGGTCCATGGACCCACTGTGCTGACTATGGTTTAACCCAGAGTTTGACAATTTGACAACGTAATATTTTTATACTGTACCAATGACCCAGATTAGCTGGTGCTAACTCCTTAAATAATAGGGCCAAACACAAATTTTGCCCCCAATATCCCAAAATTGGCATCAAAAACCAAAATTTTAATGTCCTATGTGGTCCTCTTAGTTAACAGAAA
The DNA here is from genome assembly GCA_031216915.1 of Pictodentalium vernedei. Lineage (NCBI taxonomy): Eukaryota > Metazoa > Mollusca > Scaphopoda > Dentaliida > Dentaliidae > Pictodentalium > Pictodentalium vernedei. Next base: position 427,702,876 of record CM062292.1, read on the forward strand.
GATTTTTATAACAGTTAAGCAGTTCAGTGCTTGAACAAATTTTGACTGTTAGATAATACTATAGATGATTCAATAAAATTCTCTCATTCATAGCCTGTGCTTGTTGTCCAGTGGAAAGTAACTGACATTACATTAATGTGGATTTGTTTTCCTACAGTTTTTATACCCCCCATAAAACGAAGTTTAGGTGGGGTATACAGGAGTCAACTTGTCCGTCGGTTGGTCGGTTGTCATTGTCGGTCTGTTGCACATATAAAGTTGTGGAGCGAACTACATTCACAGTTTTAGTCGCATTTTCATGAAACTTCACAAAAATGATGAGGGGAAGTGCATGACATAATTTTTTTCCAGATCAGGTTCAAGATTGCCGACTGGTGGCCATATTGGATTTTGCAAAATACTTGTGGAGCGAACTACTTCTACAGTTTTTGCTGCATCTTAATGAATCTCAATATAAATTGATCGGCATGATGAGGAGCAGTGCGTGACATAAATTTTTTCCAGATCGGATTCAAGATGGCCGACTGGAAACCATATTGGATTTTGCAAAATACTTGTGGAGCAAACTACTTCCACAGTTTTAGTCACATTTTCATGAAACTTCACCAAAATGGTCAACATGATGAGGAGCAGTGCATGACATAATCTTTTTCCTGATCAGATTCAAGATGACCGACTGGTGGCCATATTGGATTTTTTTTTTTACTTAGAAAAACTGAATGCCGCTTTTCAGGCTACTGTAGAAAAATTGAATGCCCCTTTTCAGTCACCCACACTAGGCGGTATGCCACAGTGGTGGTATACCAGGCAACAGACCATCTCTAGTTTGAGAGTGCCTGTTTGAACTCTTCTCTGAAATTTAACAGAACAATGATTGATGAACTCATTTTGTCTACCAAACATAATCTAGGACCCAACTAAGAACTGATGCAATCTTTTAAAAAGACTGAAAAATTGTGTAAGATGGTAAAAGATCACAAAATAATTAATAATGGATACATACCATTTTATACCCACTTGAACAAAGTTGTGGCGGGAGGTGTTTATTAGAATTAGCCCATCTGTGGACACAATTTTGTCCAGAGGCTTTTCAGTAATTTATGAGTCCATATTTTTTAAATTTGGCACGGAAGGGAACATGTACACTTGCGATTCTGAGATTGATTTGACATGTTGTTGCCGAATTATTGCACTTTTTGACATAGAATTTGTCACCCATGGACACAACTTTGACCAAGCTTGTATTCCATCATTTTTTATGGACTTATATTGTCTATGAAATTGAGACACTTTAATATTCTACCTTATTTCAGGTTTATATATTTGCATGTATTTGCATCAAAGCATGGTTGAAATACAGTGTCTGTTTATCATATTTGTTGTGTAAACATGTAGTTTACTCTGTTCTGCAGAAAAAAAACTAAAATAATATGTGGATAGTATTTATTTTTCAAAATAGGTACATTTTAAATAATTATTATGATAAACAAACAAAATAAAAGTCTTCCCCCCTCATTGATTTGTAAACTTAATTGCCTTTGAATCAAATGTATTTTTGTTTGACTTTTGTGATCAATTTCTTTCAGTACTTGGTACAGACACTAACCAATATGGGAACCTGTTCACTTGTGATTTTGAGATCGATTGGACTCGTTTCACAGAGTTATTGATCTTTTTTGACTTGAGAGTATTTTTGCAGCCCTCATCAATTTTTCTCTGCATGTTTGGTCAATTTTTTAAAAACTTTATGCAGAGTTTTACCAGTATGGGAATCTTTGCACCATAATTTTAAGATCAGCTGGACTAATTTTGCTAAAGGTATTGCCTATTTTGACTAATTGTATCTTTGCGACCAAAACAATGAAGATAATGGAGCAGTATTCTTAGTCTCACTGCGACAGACACATCTAGTTTTGTCTGTGTAACACTTTTTCAAACATGTTTTTCTGTATTTATTTGAAAGGATATATGAAACAGAAAAGCCTTGATCCCCACCACAGTCTACTTTTACAGATATTGAGACCTTGACATAAGGATGGGAGGCAATTAAGCATTCTGAGCATTGTGATAAAATAATAAATAGTGATTTATCTTCTCATATTGCAAATCACACATTGTAATGTGGCTTGGATTTTAACCTTGTTGTAAAACACAGACACCATGTATTGTGTTTAAGGTCACTTTTTGTATCTCTGGCTATATAATGACTGCAACACAAGTTTAAAGTCAAGTTTAGCCCTTTTTTTATACCTATGCTGCCCACTTTAGAGGACCTCTACCCCAGGCTTTAGTTACTAGATCCTATTCCATGAATCGGAATGTGAAAGTAATCGACTCGCAGGTCGATGCTGGAAGCGAAATCTCCCTGGGAAATGGAACCGACCTGAAAGTCTCCATGCTGAACTTGGGAGCAATAATAGACTGGTTCAGGATACTTCTAGGTGCCTACGACTGTACCAGTCGGTACAAATGGTTGAAGCTTTTGTAGCATTGGACTCCAAGCTGAGTTCCAAGACTATATAGACTTCATTCTTCGCTAGGCTGATATCTTTTTGCCTCCTGTGCATTATCGTTCCTACGATTACGCCAATCCATTGGTCTGCCAGACTTTGATGGTCTTGGATCAGAACTCCTCCTCCCTCGGGCTTTCCAAGCCCAAGTTGGCCATTATTCCAATGGCGACTTTGGAGTCCATGTTGGGCTTATCCAGAGAGATGCTAGGCATGCTTTCTCAGATCACGTCGTCTCTGCCTTGGCTGCTTATCTGCCTCCAGATAAGTTTGACGACATACATGCTCCTGGTCCCTTCTCAGTTGTTTTGTCATCTGGGGATGAACTTCCACACTCAGCTGAATACGGTGGCGGTTCCCCAGGCGAGGACTGTGGTTCCCCCGGCTTTTGCCCTGACTCTTACCCAGTCCATGTCCGCGACAGCTCGGAGTATTCTCTGGCTGCTTGGTCTGTGGTTCGGTGATGAATCTCATTCCTCTAGGTCGGCTGCATGCCATACCTCTCCAACACTTTCTGCTCAGTCGTTGGAGGCCGATTGTCAATCCTCTGAATCTGGTTCTTCAATTACCAGCAGGTATTTTGCAGCTTACCCCAAGATGGAATCTTTCTTGGGTGCTGCTTTGCTTGGTGGCAGGGAGGGGGAGGTGCCGTTCAAACCTTTATCCAAGGTGGATATGTGTTTTCTCACACACAAGACAGCTTTTCTGATGGCTTTTGCCGCAGCCAGAAGGTTAGTGAGATTCATGCCCTCTCAGTTGATCCGGCCTTTTTCAGGAGCTCCGCCAACAGTGTTACTTTTACCACTGATTGCTCCCTTCTGGTCAAGAATCAGATGCCAGAAACTACTCCAACTATCTGTATCAGGGCTCTTCCTTCTGCTGATGGTAATCGCCCTTTGCTCTGTCCGGTTCGTGCAAAATCGCATTTATCCCAACCGGATGCAGTTCATTGGGAATGGCAGGAATCAATTTTTTCTGTCTCTTATTCCTGGTTGACAGAAGATCTCTCCTCAATCAATTTCTCAATGGATTTGTCTTGCTAATCGTGCATCCTACACCCGTCTGGCGACTGACAATTGTATTACCAATCGTATTTTTGCCCAAGAGGTATGTGCCTTGTCTACCTCCTGGGCTTATGATAACTCTGTCAAGTTGTTGGATGCTATGCAGGCAGCCTATTGGAGAAATGTTTCTACTTTCTCCAGCTGCTATCTGTGTCAGTTGCAGGAGCAGTCTGAGGACCATTTTTCCTTGGGCCCTCTTTCTTCTGCTCAGTCTGTTGTCTACCCTAGCCATTAGACTTCTTACAAGGTCAGTTGCAGCCATGTGCTTGGTTACTGTCCTTTCTGTCTGTGTGTCACACAGAGCCATATGCCTCATATCTGATTGTCTTTTACTAATGTTTGTGATGCTATGGTTTTATAGGCCTAGGGAACTCCTCTTCTGTCCACGGTTCCAGCACAGGCAGGTTGTGTGGGGTTGTTTATGTGATTCCCTCCTCCTATTGTCTATTCAGCCTGTTGTAAACAGTTGTAAGGTAGGTTGATAAGAAATTTAAATTTTATAGTAAATTTCCTTTCTTATTATACCTGCCACAATTGTTTATGTGGAGGCCCTACCGTCTTCTTATTCGGGTAAGAATCCTTCCTCCCCGCTGATCACATAACTCCAATGTTGGCGGATTCAAACAGAATGACACATTGGTTATGTGTCTGTGCACTGGTTCCGGAAGCTGTGGATTAGTACGAGGAGAAGAGTGTCTTCTACTGGGTGTGCGCTGGTCGGACACGACCCAGTTTTGGCTTATTTTTTCTTGGTGCTTCTATACCACTTTTCTTTCCAAAATCACTTCGGAAAGAAGTAAAAAGAGAGTATTTTTCTGAGTTACGGACTTCCACTGTAGTGCAAGCATGTATCTAAATGCTAGTGCACAATGTGCCACATTGTGCCTTTTCACATAAGCACATCCAGCATGTGTCGATGTGCTAGTGCACAATGTGTCATATTGTGCCTTTTCACATAAGCACATATTGGCACATCCAGCATGTGCTTTTGTGCTGCATGTAATGTGTACAATAGAAGATAAACACGTCTAGGAAAGTCAAAATAAATAGAACAAAGAAGTCATAGCAGCTTGTAGATACATAGGTAGGAACCGAGAATTTACTGGGAAATCAGAGCCAAGTAAACAATTATGGGTATGTGTTTTTTTTGTGGTAATTCTATGAAGTAAATATGGATTCTGTGGAAATCCAAACCAGAAAAACTACTCTAGTTCAATCAAACTTACCCAGGGCCCCACCACAGTATGGCGGTCCTAAAAAGGTTTTAGGTGCATTTTGGTGCTTTGGAGGGATTGTCGGGTCTCTTTGGGGACGCTCTTCTACAAAGGAACATATCCTCCAAACATACCCCTATCCTATAAGAGTCTTTGGGTAACATAGAAACCACATCTTACCATATGCTACCATAGAAACCAAGACGGCTGCTTCCAGTATACAAAATGGACTACGGAAACACAAATCACCCTAACAACACGTGTTGCATATACACACTTACATCACATATCACTATGGGGATGACGTCACAACATGGCCACACACACGGGTTACCATGACAACACAACATGATGCAACTGGGTCATTTGACTATGATGTCACATGAGATCTGGCCAGTGTGGGGTGAAACATATGAGACATACTACTCCTGACTTTGATTCTTGGGAAGCTCTCTGAGAGAGCTTAACAAGGGTCAGGTGCAGGTGTTAATGGTCTGGGTTAGAATGGTTAACAGGCTTGTATACAATCACCGTAGATAACGGAAATAGTTTTGGACAAAAGTGGGAATGTGCTTGAGAATTCTCAGTACATGTCCTCAGAAGTCCAGGATTTTTTCCTCCAGAGGTACACTACAAGTCAGAAGTAGTTGTAGGTAAACTGCAATTATCTCGCGGTTTTGTGCGCGGTTATAAACTATACAAAACCACAAGTTTCATTTCCGTACCACTAATAAAAACGATAACCGCGGTTGCCGATCTTTTGCGACCGGAGTCCGAAACGTAAATAAACGATAGTGTTAGTCTTGTGGGAAGAAATGAGATGTGGGCTTTGATGAAACTGCATTGTGGCTTTCAGTCATAAACGCAAATAAACGATACCAACAATCATTTGTGATAAGATACACGTACATGTATATACACATGTAAAGCAAAAATCCAAAATATGTTGTTGGCATTTGCAATGCTCAAGTCGTGCAATCAAAAATTTAGAACTTCATTCTATTTGAAATATTGTCCATTGTCTGCCTTTTAGGTACAAAATTTCCTATTTGGCAAGTAATAGTGAAGACTGTCAAATAGTAAATAACACATGGATCTAATCACCGTGACAATGAGTGGCCGAGATTATCTTGAAAAATCATCTGATGTGAATATAATGCATAATCCATTGTATATTTGAACAAGTTAAATTGAAAATATTTTTTTCAGTGTTATTGTCGGTCGCAAGTTTTTAAGTAGGCCCACCAAAGGCAAAGAAAGCCTTCAAAATCTCAATACCGTTGCATCTGAATCACAACAAACGACAAATTCAACAACACATTGTTGGACTTTATTTCTTAATAGCGGGGGAGGAATTCGTCACATACAGGTGAATTGTGCACTTGGTGATACCTTCTTGAAATTTGGCACACTGTTAGTGTAGGCTATGAGGTTCTCAAAAACGATCGGCTACAAGTTGACACCGACCGGTGGCGACCAGTAGCGGCACAATCCAAAATGGCCGCCAGCGGCTGAAGGGAACCTCCTTTTCGACGGTCTACCGACTATACATCCGATTGTAAGGGCGCGAAAGTGAACTCTGATCCACGCACGTGTTGGAAACAGACGTGGGAGATGATGTAGAATAAAACGAGATTCTCTATACGGACGCATCAATTTCTTGGAACTTGAAAAGAGCGTTGTTTCTCCGGGATCAGCGTCATTCAGGCAAACCTGAATGACGCTGATCCCGGAGAAACAACGCTCTTTATGAAGCAGTCTCTTTGCCATACAATCTCTTGTTTGGCGTAATTCCGCAAGCAATTCTGATTTGTCTGTCGAAATTAATTCGAGAACGCGATTGTTCACAAAAATCATTCACAGAATGAGTGAGAATCCTCTTCGTGTACGGACTAGTACTGACTGGGAACGTTGTTGCTTTTGCCAGCAAGACAGTTCCAAGAAATTGATGCGTCCGTATAGAGAATCTCGTTTTCATGACGCCTATAAAGCTATTGAGGAAGACATAACGCGCTTCCTAGATAATGGCGTTGAGCTTCCATATAATTTGACCATTGATTGTTTGATGAGAGAGAGTGATGAGTGTATGTCGATGTCACTGTTGACGAATAAGGCAATATATCATAAGACATGCCGTGACAGTATTCGGACTCACATCGTACAGCGCGTGCTACACAAGCGAGAGCGAAATGAGGCAGTGGCATCCTGCTCCACGCTGAGTCCTAAAAGAACACGGACAAGTTTTGAATCTGGCTGTGACAGGAAACTGCCCCAGTGTGTTTATTGTCACAAACGCGAAGGTGACAGCAGTGAGCCTATTTGCAGATCAATGTCTGATAACAATAAACTCAAAATTATGGCAAAGGAAGCCGAGAACTGGGTTGTTTTTTCTCGGGTCAATGCAGCATTTGATTCCGCTGCTAGTGATCTTTACTATCACAAAACCTGTTATTGTAAGCTTGCCAATGAAGCACGAGCGGCTAAATCTAAAAAGTCGAAGAACGCCGAACATTCCGCGTCAGGCCTGCCCTATGACCCTCTCGTTATGGCAGAGCTCATAACATTTGTTGAACACAACGATTCCGCGATGAAGCTTGTCGATCTCAAGAATCTGTACAGTCGGAGGTTGAAGCAAGTCGGTTCTGATTGGCTTAGTGAAGAAATACATTCCACTCGATTCAAAGAACATTTGTTGCAGAAATTGGGCGATGGCTGGGACGCCTTCACACAGGGTAGAGATGTGTTTATTTCAAGTAGGTTTCGAGTTGGCTCCTTGTTGTCCGAATCTTTAACTCGTATAGTGTCTGAGGAAGAGGCAAAAAAGATAGTTGATGTGGGTCTTCTTCTGCGTAAACACATACTCATATCTCAAGCTCCTTTCACGGGATCATTTTCATCTTATTGCTTGAGCGAGCCTGTACCCAACTCACTCCTGACTCTTCTTAGAGTTCTACTTGAGGGCACATGTAGTATACAGAACTTAGGCGATGATGAGACTGTTAATGCCAAGACTCGAGTGGCTTGTACTATTTCACAGATGTTGATCAGCAATTCAGCGAAACGCTCCGAACATGCACAAAATGTTCACCAGAGACGTGACAGAGAAACTCCAATGCCTCTTTATGTGGGTTTGAAGTTGCATGCCCATGATCGTATGAAAAATCTTATCAGAGATTTTCATCAAATGGGACTCTCTGTCTCTTATGATCGCGTAATGGATGTTCGCAGGAGTTTCGCGAGAGCTGTTTCACTGCGGTTCAAGAACGAAGGTGTTGTAGTCCCAGCTAACTGCAAACGTAATGTTTTCTCGATAGGAACCACTGATAACATTGATGTATCTGGTAGATCTGATATGCATGGTACGTCCATCACACTCATTGGTCAACTGAGCAGGGACAATGTGGGTACTGATCCCCCACCACTGAGTTTAGATGTTCCAGAAGACACACAAATTGAACTCCCAGACGACTATGCATTTGTTCCTTTCGTTGAAGACTTTGGTGGGGACATCAGGCTTGAATCTCCAGATGAATGTAATGTACGGCCCAATGAATATGCAGATTTGAACGTGGGAGAGAATGACTGGTTGTCTCATGTGTCACAGATCAGCAATAAAGGGAAGGTTGATGGCAGCTGGCAGCTTGATGAAGTCCCTGTGACCTTTTCAGGCTTCTTTTCAAAACATGAAGATCAAGACAATGTCAAACCTCGTGCAGTTATTGGGGTATTCCCTGTTTTCAGTGAGCAGAAAGCGGACTCACTCAGTATGCAGAAGCATGCTATGTATGTGGTCAGGGAAGCTACTGCTTTCGTAAACCCCGGCCAGATACCTGTCATTGAAGGTGACTGTCCGTTGTATGCCAGGCAGAAAAAATGTCAATGGCTGTTCCCAGAGGAGATAGGTGAGGATCGAATGGTGTGTATGATTGGATTCCTGCATCTTGAAATGTGCACCCAAGAAGCTGGTGGTAAGCTTATGGGTGGTTCTGGTTGGGAGCGAATGTTTCACCTCGCAAAGATATTCACACCCGGTGTAGCATCATCCCTACTTGGTGGGAAACATGTCAAGAGGACGCGACAGGCATATCTTCTCACTCTAGCTTGGCTTGAGATCCTCAGAAAGAATGCTTATGAGATTTACTGTCAGCAGACTGGGCCCCATGAGTCATTTGAAATGTGGGAACAGAGGATTCTTTCACAATCTCCAACTGCGCGCTATTGGGGTGAAATCGTTCGGAACTTTCTCTTGACAAGCTGTCAATTCGTTCGGAACCAACGAATCGGTAACTGGCCTGGTACACTGTGTTCTATCGATGAGTTGTGCAGTTACTTTTTTGCCCTAGGACATACAAATTATTGTCGGTGGGTCCCCGTATTTCTGAGAGACATGTCTCAGCTACCCAGGCGGCATCCTTCAATCCACAACAAATTCATGGAAGGCCATTTTGTGGTCCAGCGTAGTGAGAGGAAGTTCAGTATGATGGGTTTAGATCAGAGCCAAGAACATAGTATCCAACTACTCAAAGAAGACAGTGGTCCAAAAGGTCTCTATGGCCAGGCTGAAGAGAAAGTCGTTATTGAGCTTTCAAGGTCAGAAGTTCTGCGTGTTATAGATGAGTATGAATATGCAAGTTTCCACACAACATCATCAGATAACACGGAACACCCGGAAAGTTCGGTATCAGAGCAGAAAAAATTTCTGAATCAATTGAAATCTCTCCTCGATCTGGTGAATCAGGGACTCATTATCAACCCTTATGATGAAACTAGTGGTCAGCTGGTGACATTAGATACTGGTGAATATATGGACCCCGAAGTTAGTAAGAGTTTACGGTCATTACCCGAAAGGGGCAAGCATTTATATTCCACTTTCTTGAAGGAAAGGCTTGTGGAATGCACCGTACCCCTGAATGATGTTATTCCCAAGGCAAATATATATACCTTCCTTAACCCACCCCCAGCCAACCTGGACAAAGGCCGAGACAAACTCATGTCAAGTAAAGCAACTGCCGCAATAGTTACCCAGATGTTCGTTTCACTGCAAGCCCGGCCTGATTCAAACATGGATGAGTTTTTCATGCACGAGAATGCACGTGATCCGCCAGCATTATCCGATAGAGGTAAGCTACGGAGTGGGACAAAATCTCAAATTCTCAATTGTTTACCAGCTATTCCTGCACAAGGGAAGAATTCAGCAGCTAGACAAGCTTCAGTTGTCATCTTGGATATGCCTGCTGTAGTCCATGTAATCAAACCACAGAAAGCGGATCTGTTTGGAGAATATGCTCGATTGCAATTATTGCCATACATCGAATCTCTGATTAACACGAACACCACAAGGGTTGATGCGATCTATGACTGTTACCCCGAAGGCAGTTTGAAGAATCAGACGCGAGCAAAACGCCTCGGTGAGACAGCAGTTAGGTTGATACGGGTGTCCGAGAACGTCCCTTTACCTAAAGGGAAGAATTGGCAGGCATTCTTGAAAGTTAGTGAGAATAAAGACGAATTTTTCAAGTTCCTGTCTGCTGAACTGCTGAAATTAACATCAACATCCGAGTACCAGTTGTTAACGACATCAGGAGAATATGTACTATGCAATAAGGATGTTAGCTTATGTGACATATCTCCATCGAACCACGAGGAAGCAGACACGCGCATGATGCTTCATCTCAACCATGCAGTCTCACAAGGTCACAAAATAGCTTTTCTTCGCACGGTTGATTCTGATGTCGTCATTCTGTCTTTGCACCATTTCGCAACATTCCGTGACCTTGGACTCAGTGAGCTGTGGATTGGGTTTGGAATTGGAAAGGCATATAAAGATATGCCAATTCATGAGATAGCTTCACAACTTGGACCTGATTACTGTAAGGCCCTGACTTTCTTCCACGCCTTCACAGGTTGTGATGTAACATCCAGCATGCTCGGCATTGGGAAGAAGACAGGATGGAATGCATGGATGAATTTTCCCGCATCAACTGAAATGATGATAGAATTGACTGAGAATCCGCAAGTCTTTTCAGAGGATTCCCCTCATATGCAGCATATCGAAAAACTCACCATACAGATGTACAGTAACAGTTGTGTCAGTACACGTGTCAATGATGCGAGACGGCATATGTTCACACATGGCCTTAAGTCTATGGAAAACATCCCGCCCACCAAAGCAGCTCTGTATCAACATGTAAAAAGGGTAATTCTTGTGTCATCTTTCATTTGGCATCGTGCTCTGCAGAAACACTTATGTGTGCCAGACCCATCACAGTACGGATGGGAGTGGAATCCACGTCTCAATATTCTGGTCCCATTTTGGACTCACCTAGGAGACGCAAGTGCTGCATGTGCACTGATGCTCCACTGTAGTTGTGCCAAGGCCTGCAAGGGCAATTGCAAATGCTTGAAAGCTGGATTAAGGTGCACACCTTTGTGTAAGTGTGAAGGTGGCTGTTGTAACAATATTGAGTAGTATACTGTCATGTTAGGACCAGTCATCTCCTATTCTGGTATTTTTTTTTCCATTTTCGGCCAGTTAACACATGTCATGTTTCTAGTTGAGTTGATTTTGCTAACAAATGTTCATCCCATGTGGCTTGCTACATTGTCCGGGGTATAGGAATACAGTTTTAGATTTCGGAAAATAGTCTGTTATTTACTGCACAAGACGGTGTTAATTCATGCATAGCATGATACAATATCCCCAACTATTTTGCCTCTGTACAACAGTTGATACCTTCGTTCACCCGTGTGTTCATCTATGGTATCCTTGTCTTTCTCTGGCCATAGGCCACATGTGACTAGTCAGTTCCTACTCCATAGCAAATCAACTTGGAAATCCTTCATCTTGTAGCGCACTCATGTCTCAATGAATCCATACCTGAGTTGATCTAATAAATCTAACGTAAGGTATCAAATTGCCATACCGGATCATATTTCGATAAGTTATTCGCTAAAACATTTCGACCACTCATCGACATCAAAGGTCATGTTTTGGCTCCCAGTGGTGGCTATATCTCTATATCCCTGGTAAAGTAGCATACCATGAGGGATGGGCATTAAGTGTCGGCAACATTAATCCTGACTTGGAACACACCACATCTTAACTGGCCGAAAATGAAGAATACTACTTGTAGTCAAAAAATATTCCTGTACCTCGAATGACTGCAAACATACACTCACCCCTTCTAGTCCCATTTTGCCAATGTTCTATACTGGCAAGATAACATTGTATAATTAACAACGGGAACTAATGCATCCCGAGTTCATTCCAGCACTGCCCTTGCTGGCAGACGTGTCGCTATGGTGTTGAGATTGAACCAGAACTCCTCTAGAAATTTGATAGTTTTATTTTCTTAGAAAATAAATCTATCGAAAATGCCGGAAGTTGAGAATAGACTGTCACTTTAATTGGATTATCAAATGTCCAAGTATCCCCACTGCTGCATACTATCGAGTACCCTTGTTCATGTGTTGACAGGAATCTCTCATACCATGTTCATTTGACCATTGCATTCCCGAGAAACATTCAACACTAATTTATCTACGGACGGACGATCATACTGACAGTCAGACACACAGACGCACACATCGACGGAAATTCTGATCCCATTATCCATTAATCTTCCCCCCAACTTGTTCCAAGGGCTTCACTCCATCATTCACATCAATTACAGCACATGTATGGTGTTAGGTTTGGAGCTTCAGTTGTGCGATCGGCGAAAATAGCTTTTTTTCGATCCGCTTGGCGGCCATTTTGGATTTCGCTGCTAGTGGTGGCTAGAGGATGGTGCCAACTTGTAGCCGATCGATTTTGAAATCTCTGATGCCTACCCTTACATCATGCCAAATTTCAGGAAGGTATCACCAAGTGCACAATTCTAGCGAATTCCTCCCCCGCTATAATGAAAAAAAATTTCAATGTGACATTTATGAAGAAATAATAGTGAGTCGTCAAATTGTGCACCTCTAATAAAAGTGTTGGGGGTATGATTCAATTTCATGGCTCCAGAGCACAAAAATGTTAAGAATTAGGCTAATCATACACCGTATGCCTGTATGTACATGTACCAACTAAAATTAATGACGGCACCTGGAAGTCTTTTCATATTTTCGCCCTTGTGAAGATTTGATTGAACCTTTCTCTTTGGAAAATAAGCTGTTACCGTACATACAAGCCTATTTGTTTACACCAGATATAAACCCCCACCAGGAAATGGAAGCTTGGGCAGGAAAAGAAGAAAGGAAGCAGAATATTAAATAAAGGATAACAGGCACTGTTTTGGATCACTTTCAAAACTGATGAAAGTTTCTGCACTGCCACCTCCCCCCCCCCCCCCCACATGCACTCCATCTTCCACATGTACAGACAGTTTGGCCTGTACACTGCCAACGTTCTGTCCCTCTACCCAGTATTTTTAGCCTCTCAGGCCCAATAATCTGTCACAGTTCAATGGAAGAAAATAACATGTTTTTCCAACACACGTAAAATATTATCCTCTATCAAAACACCACTTTCTCTTTCCATAGTGTATCAGAGTGACTGATGAGTCATCCAACAATTTTAATACCATATTAACAACACCTAGGCAAAAAGCAGAAGTAATATGTTTCATAATTTTTTACTGCCCACCCAGTGTTACCATACTAACCCACACACATCTACTGTCTGAACTGCATCCAAGAAAAATTCAGAGCTAAAAAATTAAACCGGTCTGTTGGCCTACAGTTACTCAATTTTGAGTTTCCCAGTCGTGGGTTAAACTCACTGATGCATTGGTTCACGAATTTCCACTACACAGGCGAATTTTTTACTATTACCTTAATTGGCATGCCAGGTAACAAGGAAATTCAAATGAATAACGTGTGGGCTACTGTGATTTTCAGCAGTGCAAAAGCCAAATACTCGAATGAAATGGTTATGTGAGGCGGTTGTTTTGTGGTGAATAAACATTTGAAGAAATATGCGAATGGCCATTTAATCTAATGAAATATGTTTTGTTGGGATAATGCAAGTTAAAAATAAAATGTTCGTCGAACAAAAAACAACAAAGAATGGTTCAAGCCTTAATTTGTTTATTTGTATGCTAAACACGAAAAAGCTAATTCTCATCTGAACATGTGCTCTGTACAAAACATGAGAAAGCTTAGAGGAGTACATACACACCCCATGATTTAAATAAATGCACATCCTTGTCAGGAACCCTTGGAAGCAAAGAGTGCTGATCTACAGATGTAGACATTTATCTACTGCACCAAAGAGATTGTGGGGTGGGATGGACATACTGAAACTTACTCCACAGGCTCATTGTCGAGAGGGATGCAATATTTTATTTTTTAAATAATTAAAAAAATATTTCGTGAGGGCATTTCAGTGGTATAGCCAGGAGGGTGGGGCTGAAGGACACATACCCCACCTCCATTTCAGTTGTGGCCCCACCCCGGTGATGTGTCCTAATTATTGATGCCTTTCACAACTTATAAATTATGGACACAAGCAGATTCAGTCTGAGTTTTTTTGTCTCGAATTTCACATTTGTTTCAGGGGCACACCCCCCCCCCCCCCACCCCCCCTCCCCCCACTCACACATTTTTCAGGGAGAATGGGAAGAGGGGGCAAGTTCTCTAGATGAAGAAACTCAGTTTGTTTCATTATTTCAAACGAAAAATTCAAGTAAAAGCCTTGCAGAATATGAGTCAAACTAAATAGGGATGAATTGTCTTGGTTCCCAGGCACATGTGTTGAGCAATGATCTTGTCACGTACAATCGACATGTGCGTTATTTTTTTTTGCAATCTCTACCCTTAGAAATTGGCACATTTTTTTAATATGATGGCGAATAAATAACTAAAACTCATTCTGTTGTTTTTTTTATCACATGAACATCTTCGTCCAATGAAGGGAAGCAAACAGAATATCAATTTACCCCAAATTGACATCCATATGATAAGGGAGGTGCATGTAAAAACCTGGGGTTTGCACATGTATGTGTTATGTTTGGAACTGCCCTTCAGAATGAGAAGATTGGATGTGCATGGAGGGGAGAGGGTTGGGGTGTCATATACCGGGGCAGCGAAGCCTTTATTAAGTGGTACATGTAAATGACATCCGACGTAGCTAAGCGTATTACACATCAAGTCATTCAAGACAAGTCTGAGGCGATGAAATAGAAAGTATTTTTTTCTATCAAATTGGAAACTTCAGGACATTTAATCGCCAGAGTTTTGGTGAATGGTGCAATAGAGGGCGGAGAAGTGAAACGGGGTATAGAGTGTTGGTGGGAGGGACAATTGATGCATAACTATGTTCATGTTTTTCTGTTCATAACTTCTATGCTGGCATTTTTGGAGGGGGTGGAGGGGGTGGGGTGGTAGGAAACAATGGCTGAGAAGTAGAAAACATTATGTAAAACTAACCAGTACCTATTTACAGACCTTCCTCTGTCTGTAACGTGTCCTGTTCCGATATCTTGTTTTTCAGGCTCGTTTAATTTTAGTAGTATGGCATTGCGCGACGGATGTATTCTTAGTTGTATTTGCAGAATTTACAGGTCAAGCGAGTGAGCCGCCAAATGTTTATCATCATTTATAAACGGGACTAGAAACAAAAGGATAAACAATTTTCCCATAGAGTAACCTTGAAAAAAACGATAAATGTGTTTTTTGAACATTACAACCGCGTTTCTATTCCTGATCATACTGCAGTTGTTACTACAACTACTTCTGAATTGGAGTGTACATGAACCCTGTCAGTAGGAACTTTAGGACCCCACATGTAGTATGATGACCTGTCATTCATCAGCATGAACTTTCCTTGTTGGTTCCTCATATTTTCACTTGACTAGCAAGTGGGGGTATGCACAGATGTACAGATGTAACCCTTTGTGAGACTATGCACATTGTAATTCAGTTGATCTCACAAAACTTGCTTTAATGGTGATTTACTTAAAAAATGTCAAAATGTATACTTTGCACCATCCAAAGGAACATTCATGCAGTTTCCACAGGCCTGTGATGCTGGAAACTACAAAACATGTTGCAAACAAGATCCATTTTTTGATATCAGTTTTCTTAGATACTGAAGGATTACATATTGAATGTTTTTTATTACAAATATGAATGATCAGTGTTGCATGGCAAAGGAAAGTCTAATCTTGAATGGCTTCACTGATTGAACCAACAGGCCCAACTCAGATGGAAACATTAATCAGTCATTCTCTAATGTCTGTCTTGTTGGGAGCTACATTAATTTAAGTCATCAGAATTTAATTACAAAATGTATTTATCAATAGGTTTTTTGAAAAACTGATTGGTGAGGACCCATAGACAACTAACTGTAACAGAAGAAATCAAGTTTAAGAAAACATAATGCCTCTGAATGAAATGCACATACAATTGTTTACAGAGTTATGTCCCTTTTCATGAAACTTATCAATTGCATTGAGGTTTGGATTTGAATCACCAGTTCAGACTAAACATGCATTAATTCCCCCCCTCCCTGCCCCCAAGCAAAGCAGCACCCAAGGAAAGATTCCATCTTGGGGTAAGCTGCAAAATTCTAGGTCTTTTCAAAGAAAAGGGCTGAATAAGCTTGGACAGGTACGGATTAGTGCCGATACGATGCTTTCCCACAAACAAAAAGGTCTCGAAAAGCATGGACCTGTACCCTTTGACGACAACAGGTTGGAGACCCCAAGAATCAAACAGATATACCAGAAACTCTCCAATCTGTGTTTTCGAAGGATCAGCATAATCAACAGAGTGATCAGCACACCATCGACAGAAGACCTTCCACTTAGCTGCATAGGCTAAACCAGTGGAGTGCCACCGTGAAGAAGAAATGCACTCCACTGTTCGTGTCGAAAAACCTCTACGAGGAGACAGGACCCAACAAAGATATGCGCGAAGGCACAATGAAGTCGGGTCGACATGAAACCTCCTCGGGTATCCATGACAAAGAAGGTTGTGACATAGTGGGCGATGTGTCAGAACTGCCGCCAACAGAGAGCGGAGCTGATTGTTCCACACCTGCTGAAGCGACAGGGGAGTGATCAGAATGATTCAACAACTGCAGGCTCATATCTTGGCTAGAACCTGAGGCAGAATTGGACCCAGCGGGAAGGTGTAGCCGACAAGCCCATTCCAATTGAGTGACCGAGCGTCCACAGTGAAAGCCAGAGGATCTGGACACAGGGACACGAAAGTGTCCACCTGATCATTCCAATGGGGCGCAAAAAGATCTATATGGGGATGACCCCAGAGATCGAAAGTGTCTGGAACACTGCCTAGTGAAGCATCCACTCGGTGGAAATGACCCTGCCCCATCGGGACAGGGAGTCGGCAAAGATATTCAGACGACTGGGAATGTGACAGTCCACCACACCAGCATTGGCATCCTGAGCTAGCAGTAGAATATCCCGAGCCAATTTGTACATGAGAACCGAGTGCGTGACCCGGGGAACCGCCACCATATTCAGCTGAGTGCGGAAATCCATCCCCAGATGACAAAAAGACTTAGAAGGGACCAGGTCCGACTTCTCGTTGACGCGTAACCCCAGCGACGTGAGCAGGCTCAACAGTGTGTTGACATCTGACTCCAGTAGAGCAGCATTGAAGTGCCTCTGGAGAATATCATCCAGATACGCCAAAGTAGTCACCTTGGACTGTGTGCAATGGAAGGCTATCACATGCGACATCAGTTGGGTGAAGGCCCAAGGAACCAGGTTGCGGCCGAAAGGCATGACCATGAACTGGTAAACTCACCCCAGAAAGGCGAACCTGAGATACTTTCGAGATGTCCGATGAATCGGAACGTGAAAGTAAGCAACTCACAGGTTGAAGCTGGAAGCGAAATCTCCATGGGAAATTCAACCAACCTGAAAGTCTCCATGCTGAAATTGGGAGCAGTGACAGACTGGTTCAGAATACTTCTGGGTACCTTCGACCATACCAGTCGGTACAAGAGTTCCAAGGCTATGAAGACTTCATTCTTGGCTAGGCTGATACCATTTTGCCTCCTGTGCGCTATCGTTCCTACGATTCTGCCAATCTGTCGGCCTGCCAGAGTTTGACGGTCTAGGATCAGGACTCCTCCTCCCTCAAGCTTTTCAAGCCCAAGTTGGCCATTATTGTCCATGTTGGGCTTATCCAGAGAGATGCTAGGCATGCTTTCTCTCTCGGATCACATCGTCTCTGCCTTGGCTGCTTATCTGCCTCCAGATAGGTTTGATGACATACAGGCTCCTTTGCATGTGATCTCTAAGGTGCTCATGCATCTTACTTACCCGCATGCCTGTAACACGGCTAATTTGGAATTAGTTTACCGTGACACTGTGTTGGACACAAGCTGTTTCCTACCTGAAGGGCAGTGCACTGCTCTTTGAGGCGCTTCTTTGGTGGGTCTGCGACTATTCCATAATTCCATGGCAGTGGTCCGCGATTACATCCTGTGTCATTCGTAAGATCAGCTGCTGCTTTGCCAGCTTGATCCACCTTCTGTTAGAGGCCGTGGCCGTTCCAAGCCTAACAAATGCCCTTCTGCTTCCTTTGTGAAGCCACAGGCTGATCCTCCTGCCGCCGCTTATTCTTACTCACGTGGTAAGCGTAAGCATCGGCAGACCAGAGAGATGTCTCAGGATCCTTCCTTGAGCAGAGGAGATGGTTTCTTCTCTCACAGGCCTTGCTGGGGCTCAAAATGAAGGTCTTCACCTCGATTCGTCCCAGGTTGGAGGAAGGATATCCGAGTTTGCAGACCATTGGGCCACGATCACATCCGATTCTTGGATGTTAGATGTTGTTCGGTCCGGTCTGCGGATATCCTTTCGGAGGCACCCCACTCTGTCAAGAGTGCCTGTTCCAACCCAAGTTCCTTCAAAACGTTTCACGTCGAGAACTTTTGATCACAGAGATAGACAATCTTCTGTCAAAGGGAAGATTGAGGTCGTCAAGAACATTCAGTGGGATTTTATTCTAGCCGGTTCTTGGGGGCAAAGAAGGATGGCCGACTCCAAATGGTTATCTATCTGAGTATCCTGAACCAGTCTCTCCCAAGTTCAGCATGGCGATTTTCAGGTCAGTTCCATTTCCCAGGGAGATTTCGCTTCCTGCATCGACCTGCGAGTCGCTTACTTTTCACGTTCCGATTTATCGGACATCTCGAAAGTATCTCAGGTTTGCTTTTCTGGAGTGAGTTTACCAGTTCAAGAGCGTGCCTTTCAGCCACATCCTGGCCCCTTGGGCCTAAACCCGACTGATGTCGCATGTGATAGCCTTCCATTGCACACAGTCCAAGGTGACTACTTCGGCGTATCTGGATGATATTCTCCAGAGGCACTTCAGTGCTGCTCTTCTGGAGTCAGATGTCAACACACTGTTAAGCCTGCTCAAGTCACAGGGGTTCCGAGTCATTGAGGAGAAGTCAGACCTGGTCCCTTCTCAGTCATTTTGTCATCTGGTTATGGACTTTTGCACACAGCTGAATATGGTGGCAGTTCCCCGGGGGAGGGCTGTGATTCCCCCGGCTTTCGCCCTGACTCTGACCCAGTCCACTACAGCTCGGAGTATACTCCGGCTGCTCAGTCTCTGCGGTTCGGTGACAGATCTCATTCCTCTAGGTCGGCTGCATGTCATTCCTCTCCAACACTTTCTGCTCAGTCGTTGGAGGCCAATCATCGATCCTCTGGATTTGGTGCTTCAGTTACTAACATCTCTTCATCGTCACCTTTTTCCCTGGACAGATGTTCAGTGGATTATGCAGGGAGTTCTGTTGGACTTGCCCATATCCAATCTGTATTCTGTCGGTAGATGCCAGTGATCTCAGATGGGGCACGACGTTGGATCCTCTAGGTCTTTCCCTTCATGATGTATGGGACCAGAATCAAGCAGCTCTTCACATCAACCAGAAGAAGCTTCTTGCTCTTCTACAGAGTTTCCGGTATTGGATCCCCCACATTTCGAATCGTCAGGTTCTTCTGTTGTTCAACAATTGTCGCTTACATTCAGAACCAGGGCGGCACACACTCTGTTCTCATGTACGAATTGGCTCGGGTTCTTCTACTTTTAGCTCAGGATGTCAACACCGGGGTGGTGGGTCGACACATTCCCGGTCGCCTGAATGTCCTAGCCAACTCCCTGTCCCGACGTGACAGGGTCATTTCCACTGAGTGGATGCTTTACAGGGCAGTGTTCCAGTCCCTTCGCGATCTCTGGGGTTGTCCCCACATCGATTCTTTTGCAACCTGTTGGAACCATCAAGTGGACACTTTCATGACCCTGTGTACAGATCCTCTGGCTTTCGCTGTGGACACTGTGTCAATTGATTGGAACAGTCTTGTCGGCTACGCCTTCTCGTCAGGGCCGATTCTGCCTCAGGTTCTCGCCAAGATACGAACCTGCAGCTGTCGAATCATTCTGATTGCTCCCCTGTCGCCTCAGCGAGTGTGGATCAATCAGCTCCGCTCTTGGTTGGCGGCGGTTCTGAAATGTCTCCCTCTATGTCACAACCTTCTTTGTCAAGGTCATCTGAGGAGGTTTCATGTCGACCCGGCTTCATTGTGCCTTCACGCATATCTTTGTTGGATCCTGTCTTTCTCCATAGAATTTTTCGAGACAAACAGTGGAGTGCATTTCTTCTTCAAGGCGGCACTCCAATGGTTTAGCCTATGTGGCTAAGTGGAAGGTATTCTATCGATGGTGTGCTGATCACTCTGTTGATTATGCTGATCTTTCGGTAACACAGATTGGAGTGTTTCTGGTACATCGGCTTGATTCTCGGAGTCTGCAACCCTTACCATCCAAGGGTACAGTTCCATGCTTTTGGAGACCTTTTCGTATGTGGGAAAGCGTCATATCAGCACTAATCTGTACCTCTCCAAGCTTAGTCGGCACTTTTCCTTGGAAAGGCCTAGGATTTTGCAACTTACCCCAAGATGAAATCTTTCTTGGGTGCTGCTTTACATGGTGGCAGGGAGTGGGAGGTGCTGTTCAAACCTTTATCCCGGTGGATATGTGTCTTCTCACATACAAGACAGCTTTTCTGAGAGCGTTTGCCGCAGCCAGAAGGGTTAGTGACCTTCACGCCCTCTCAGTTGATCCGGTCTTTTTCAGGAGCTCCGACAACATTGTTACTTTTACTGATTGCTCATTTCTGGTGAAGAATCAGATACCAGAAACTACTCCACCAACTATCTGTATCAGGGCTCTTCCTTCTGCTGATGGTATCGCCCTTTGCTGTGTCCACTTCGTGCAAAATCGCATTTATCTCAACCAGACGCAGTTGATTAGGAAAGGCAGGCAAACAATTTTTTCTGTCTCTTATTCCTGGTCGACAGAAGATCTCTCCTCAATCTATTTGTCGATGGATTTGTCTTGCTATTCACGCATCCTACACCCGTCTAGCGACTGACAATTCTATTACCAATTGGCAGCCTATTGGAGAAATGCTTCTACTTTCTCCACCTTCTATCTGTGTCAGTTGCAAGAGCAGTTGGAGGACCTTTTTTCCTTGGGCCCTCCTTCTGCTCAGTCTGTTGTCTACCCTAGTCATTAGACTTCTTACAAGGTCAGTTCCAGCCACGTGCTTGGTTACTGTCATTTCTGTCTGTGTGTCACACAGAGCCATATGCCTCATATCTGATTGTCTTTTATGAATGTTTGTGATGCTATGGTTTTATAGGCCTAGGGAACTCCTCTTCTGTCCATGGTTCCAGCACAGGCAGGTTGTGTGGGGTTTGTTATGTGATTCCCTTCTCCTATTGTCTATTCAGCCTGTTGTAAACAGTTGTAAGGTAGGTTGATAAGAAATTTAAATTTTATTGTCAATTTCCTTTCTTATTATACCTACCACAATTGTTTACTTGGAGGCCCTACTGTCTTCTTATTCGGGTAAGAATCCTTCCTCCCCGCTGATCACATAACTCCAATGTTGGCGGATTCAAATAGAATGACACATTGGTTATGTGTCTGTGCACTGGTTCCGGAGTCTGTGCACTGGCTCCGGGAGCTGTGGATTAGTACAAGGAGAAGAGTGTCCTCTACTGGGTCTGCGCCGGTCAGACACGCCCCAGTTTTGGCTTATTTTTTCTTGATGCTTTTTCACCACTTTTCTTTCCCAAATTGCTTGGGAAAGAAGATAATAGAGAGTAGTTTTCCGAGTTACGGACTTCCACTGTAGTGCAACCATGTGTTTAAATGCTAGTGCACAATGTGTCACATTGTGCCTTTTCACATAAGTTCTTCCAGCATGTGTCGATGTGCTAGTGCACAATGTGTCACATTGTGCCTTTTCACATATCGGCATATCCAAGTGTGCTTTTGTGCTGCAGGTAATGTGTACAATAGAAGATAAACATGTCTAGGGAAGTCAAAATAAATAGAACAAAGAAGTCATAACAGCTTGTTGATACATAGGTAGAAACCAAGAATTTACTGGAAAATCTGAGCCAAGTAAACAATTATGGGTATGGGTTTTTTGTGGTAATTCTGTAAATATGGATTCTGTGGAAATCTGAACCAGGAAAACTACACTAGTTGAATCGATCTTACCCCAGGCCCCACCACAGTATGGCGGTCCTAAAAAGGATTTTAGGTGCATTTTGGTGGTTTGGAGAGATTGTCGAGTCCATTTGGGTAATTGTATGAATCGGGGACTACTCTTGTACAAAGGAACATATCCTCCGAACATACAACTATCCTATAAGAAGTCTTTGGGTAACATAGAAACCACATGTTACCATAGAAACCAAGATGGCTGCCACCAGTATACAAAATGGACGACGGAAACACATATCACCCTAACAACACGTGTTGCATATGTGCACTTACACCACGTATCACTATGGGGATGATGTCACAGCATGGCCACTCAAGTGGGTTACCATGACAACCCACCATGATGCAACTTGGTCATGTGACTTTGATGTCACATGAGATCCAGAAAATGTGGGATGAGACGTATGAGACATACTACTCCTGACTCTGATCCTTCCTTGGGAAGCTCTCTCAGAGAGCTTTACAAGGTGTAGGTGTTAATGGTCTGGGTTAGAATGGTTAACAGGCTTGTATACAATCACCGTAGATAACGAAAATAGATTTGTAGAAAAGTGAAAAGTGCTTGAGAATACTCAGTACATGTCCTTGAAAGTCCAGGATTTTTTTCCTCCAGAGGTACATGAACCCTGTCAGTAGGAACTTTAGGATCCCACATGTAGTATGACCTGTCATCCATCAGCATGAAATTTCCTTGTTGGTTCCTCATATTTTTACTTGACTAGCAAGTGTGGGTATGCACAGATGTACACCCTTTGTGAGACTATGCACCTTGTAATTCAGTTAATGTCACAAAACTTGCTTTGATTTACGTAAAAAATGTATACTTTGCACCATCCAAAGGAAAATTCATGCAGTTTCCATAGGCATGTGATGCAGGAAACTACAAAACATGTTGCAAACTAGATCCATTTTTAGCTCACCTGAGCGAAGCTCAAGGGGAGCTTTACTGATCACTTTCTGTCTGTCATTAACTTTATATTAATGACTTCTTCTCAGGAACTGCTGGACCAAATTCAGCAAAATTTGCTGTGCATGTTCCCTATCATATGTTAATTCAAGTTTGTTCAAATCAAGTTGACCCGCCCCTTGGTAAGACCATGCCCCAAAAGTGAGCCTAAATCTTAAAAAATCTTCTTCTCGTGAACCAGCAGTAGCAGAGACTTGATATTAGGTGTGCATCTTCCTTTTGAAGCTCTAGGGGCTATATTTGCCATCATTATGGGAGGGGCAAGAATTTTCGCCCCGCCCAAAATTTCTATTTTCCTAACCGAGATGCTGATTTGAACCAAATTTGATATGAGGTTTTATTGGAACATTAGTAGCTAATTTATGCAAAAAAAAAATTTCCTGTAGCCCCATGGGAACCGCAGGAGCTAAAAATAGAAAAAAATTAAAATGCCCATATCTCCAAAACTGCACTGAGAATTTTTATATGGTGTGAAGCTTCCTTAGGACCAACAGAATGGAATGGTAAAAAAAAATTGCTATCGGTTTTATCATAGGGTACTTTTTTGGGGACTTTGAAAAAGTGTTGAGTCAGCATTTTTAGCTCACCTGACTGAAAGTCAGGGTGAGCTTTTCTGATCGCTCTTCGTCCATCGTCCTGCGTGAAGGTGGTGTTTGAGCCTCTTTCTCCTAAACCACTGGCCACATTTTAATTAAATTTCATTGAAGTAGTGGTTATATAGGGGCATTTTGATTTTTATGCAAATTAGGTTTCGGCTCATATTGAGCAGAGGGGTGGTGAAAAAATGCCCAAATTTTTTGTAAATCTTCTTCTGATGAACCACCAGTAGCGGAGACTTGATATGTGGTATACAGAGTCCTTTTGAGGTTTAGAATCAAGTTTGTTCAAGAGAAGTTTGTCGGGCATTATTTGCCTTCGTTATGGGACAGGCAAAAATTTTGGCCTAAAATTTCTATTTTCAGAACCGTGAGGTCGATTTGAACCAAATTGATATGAGGTGATAATGGGTCATAAGTAGTTGATTGATGCAAAAAAAATTTTTTCTCATTGCCCGTGGGAACCTCGGGAGCTAAAAATAGGAAAAACCTTAAAACTGCCATATCTCCAAAACTACACAGCACAGAGAATTCTTATTTTGTATAACGCTTACTTTTATCCAGTAGAATAGAATGGTTAAAAAAAAATCCCTAGCGGTTTGATCACTAGGTACGTTTTTCAGAACTTTGAAAAAGTGCTGAGTCAGCACTTTTTAACATTGTAGGCAATGTGAAAAACATTAAAAAATCTTCTTCTCCAGATCCAGCAAGCAGAATCTTTTGATATTTGGTATGCTACATTGTGGGGTGGATCTGATTCAAGTTGTTCAAATCGGCCCCCTGGGTATATATTTGGGCTCAGTATAGGAGCTCAAATTTGAACTAGTGCATTTCAGGCAAATTTCTTTAAAAATCTTCTTCTCTAGATCCAGCAGGCAGAATCTTTTGATAATGGGTATGCACCATGCTTAGGGGGTGAGATTCAAGTTTGTTCAAGTCAAGTCCCTGGGTTCATATTTGGGCTCACTGTGGTAGCCCGGATTATAACTAAGTTCCAAATGAGGAATATTCTTTAAAAGTCTTCTTCTTCAGATCCAGCAGTCGGAATGTTATGATATTTAGTGTGCAGCATCCTTAGGGGGGTGAGATTCAAGTTTGTTAAAGCCAAGTCCCTGGGTTTATATATGGGCTCCCTGTGGGAGCCCGGATTATAACTTAGTTCAATATGAGGAATATTCTTTAAAAATCTTTTTTTTTTGTTAGATCCACTTGTCAGAATCTTTGGATATTTGGTGTAAGCTTTTCTTAGGAGGAGCAGATGCAACTTGTTGAAATCAATTCTCTGGGTTGATATTTAGGCTACCATGTCAGGTGAGCGCCCTCAGTCCCTCTTGTTTAACACTGTGGGTAATGGGGAAAACATTAAAGAATCTTCTTCTCCCAAACCACTGGTCCAAAGGATTTCATATTTCACATATAACATCATTGGAAGATTGATTCACATATTTCTTGAAATCTGTTCCCTGGCTGTATATTTGTGCAAATTAGTGCAATATGAGGAATATTCTTAAAAAAACTCTTCTTCAGATGCACCAATCACTGTCTTTTGATATTTGGTATGCAGCATCCTTAGGGGAGTGAGATTCAAGTTTGTTCAAGCCAACCCTCTGGGTTCATATTTGGGCTCACTGTGGGAGCCCGAATTATAGCTTAGTTCAATATGAGGAGTTTTCTTCAAAAATCTTCTTCTTCACATCCACCAGTCAGAATCTTTTGATATTTGGAATACAATATCTTTAGGGTGGTGAGATATAAGTTATAAGTCCCTGGGTTCATATTTGGGCTTCCTGTGGGAGCCTGAATTGTACCAAAATTTGTGTTTTCCAAACTGAGAAGCCAATTTGAACCAAATTTGATATGAGGGCTTATTGGGTCATAAGTACCTAATTTATGCCAAAAACATTTTTCCTGTAACCCCATAGGAACTGCAGGCGCTAAAAATAGAAAAAATTTAAAACAACCATATCTCCAAAACTACACGGCACTGAGAATGTTTATTTTGAGTGAAGCTTCCTTAGAAACAGCAGGAAGGAATGGTGAAAAAAAGAATTGCCCCTGAAAAAATTTTTCAAGGGGGTATATAGTCGAGGTCTCCATGCTTCCGTCTGTCCGTATATTGTGGTGGTTCCTCAGGTGAGGGCTGTGATTCCCCCGGCTTTTGCCCTGATTCTGACCCAGTCCACGACCGCGATAGATGGGAGTATTCTCTGGCTGCTCGGTCTCTGCGGTTCGGTGACGGATCTCCTTCCTCTAGGTCGACTGCATGTCATAACTCTCCAACACTTTCTGCTCATTCGTTGGAGGCCAATTGTCGATTCTCTAGATCTGGTGCTTCAGTTACTAGCATCTCTTTATCGTCACCTTCATCCCTGGACAGATGTTCAGTGGATTATGCAGGGAGTTCTGTTGGACTTGCCCATATACAATCGTGTTCTGTCGGCAAATGCCAGCGATGTCGGATGGGGCACAACGTTGCATTCTCTAGGTCTTTCCCTTTATGGTGTATGGGACCAGAATCAAACATTCTTGGATGTTAGATGTTGTTCGGTCCGGTCTGCGGATATCCTTTCGGAGGCACCCCACTCTGTCAAGAGTGCCTGTTCCAACCCAAGTTCCTTCAAAACGTTTCACGTCGAGAACTTTTGATCACAGAGATAGACAATCTTCTGTCAAAGGGAAGATTGAGGTCGTCAAGAACATTCAGTGGGATTTTATTCTAGCCGGTTCTTGGGGGCAAAGAAGGATGGCCGACTCCAAATGGTTATCTATCTGAGTATCCTGAACCAGTCTCTCCCAAGTTCAGCATGGCGATTTTCAGGTCAGTTCCATTTCCCAGGGAGATTTCGCTTCCTGCATCGACCTGCGAGTCGCTTACTTTCACGTTCCGATTTATCGGACATCTCGAAAGTATCTCAGGTTTGCTTTTCTGGAGTGAGTTTACCAGTTCAAGAGCGTGCCTTTCAGCCACATCCTGGCCCCTTGGGCCTAAACCCGACTGATGTCGCATGTGATAGCCTTCCATTGCACACAGTCCAAGGTGACTACTTCGGCGTATCTGGATGATATTCTCCAGAGGCACTTCAGTGCTGCTCTTCTGGAGTCAGATGTCAACACACTGTTAAGCCTGCTCAAGTCACAGGGGTTCCGAGTCATTGAGGAGAAGTCAGACCTGGTCCCTTCTCAGTCATTTTGTCATCTGGTTATGGACTTTTGCACACAGCTGAATATGGTGGCAGTTCCCCGGGGGAGGGCTGTGATTCCCCCGGCTTTCGCCCTGACTCTGACCCAGTCCACTACAGCTCGGAGTATACTCCGGCTGCTCAGTCTCTGCGGTTCGGTGACAGATCTCATTCCTCTAGGTCGGCTGCATGTCATTCCTCTCCAACACTTTCTGCTCAGTCGTTGGAGGCCGATCATCGATCCTCTGGATTTGGTGCTTCAGTTACTAACATCTCTTCATCGTCACCTTTTTCCCTGTACAGATGTTCAGTGGATTATGCAGGGAGTTCTGTTGGACTTGCCCATATCCAATCTGTATTCTGTCGGTAGATGCCAGTGATCTCAGATGGGGCACGACGTTGGATCCTCTAGGTCTTTCCCTTCATGATGTATGGGACCAGAATCAAGCAGCTCTTCACATCAACCAGAAGAAGCTTCTTGCTCTTCTACAGAGTTTCCGGTATTGGATCCCCCACATTTCGAATCGTCAGGTTCTTCTGTTGTTCAACAATTGTCGCTTACATTCAGAACCAGGGCGGCACGCACTCTGTTCTCATGTACGAATTGGCTCGGGTTCTTCTACTTTTAGCTCAGGATGTCAACACCGGGTTGGTGGGTCGACACATTCCCGGTCGCCTGAATGTCCTAGCCAACTCCCTGTCCCGACGTGACAGGGTCATTTCCACTGAGTGGATGCTTTACAGGGCAGTGTTCCAGTCCCTTCGCGATCTCTGGGGTTGTCCCCACATCGGTTCTTTTGCAACCTGTTGGAACCATCAAGTGGACACTTTCATGACCCTGTGTCCAGATCCTCTGGCTTTCGCTGTGGACACTGTGTCAATTGATTGGAACAGTCTTGTCGGCTACGCCTTCTCGTCAGGGCCGATTCTGCCTCAGGTTCTCGCCAAGATACGAACCTGCAGCTGTCGAATCATTCTGATTGCTCCCCTGTCGCCTCAGCGAGTGTGGATCAATCAGCTCCGCTCTTGGTTGGCGGCGGTTCTGAAATGTCTCCCTCTATGTCACAACCTTCTTTGTCAAGGTCATCTGAGGAGGTTTCATGTCGACCCGGCTTCATTGTGCCTTCACGCATATCTTTGTTGGATCCTGTCTTTCTCCGTAGAATTTTTCGAGACAAACAGTGGAGTGCATTTCTTCTTCAAGGCGGCACTCCAATGGTTTAGCCTATGTGGCTAAGTGGAAGGTATTCTATCGATGGTGTGCTGATCACTCTGTTGATTATGCTGATCTTTCGGTAACACAGATTGGAGTGTTTCTGGTACATCGGCTTGATTCTCGGAGTCTGCAACCCTTACCATCCAAGGGTACAGTTCCATGCTTTTGGAGACCTTTTCGTATGTGGGAAAGCGTCATATCAGCACTAATCTGTACCTCTCCAAGCTTAGTCGGCACTTTTCCTTGGAAAGGCCTAGGATTTTGCAGCTTACCCCAAGATGAAATCTTTCTTGGGTGCTGCTTTACATGGTGGCAGGGTGTGGGAGGTGCTGTTCAAACCTTTATCCCGGTGGATATGTGTCTTCTCACATACAAGACAGCTTTTCTGAGAGCGTTTGCCGCAGCCAGAAGGGTTAGTGACCTTCACGCCCTCTCAGTTGATCCGGTCTTTTTCAGGAGCTCCGACAACAGTGTTACTTTTACTGATTGCTCATTTCTGGTGAAGAATCAGATATCAGAAACTACTCCACCAACTATCTGTATCAGGGCTCTTCCTTCTGCTGATGGTATCGCCCTTTGCTGTGTCCACTTCGTGCAAAATCGCATTTATCTCAACCAGACGCAGTTGATTAGGAAAGGCAGGCAAACAATTTTTTCTGTCTCTTATTCCTGGTCGACAGAAGATCTCTCCTCAATCTATTTGTCGATGGATTTGTCTTGCTATTCACGCATCCTACACCCGTCTAGCGACTGACAATTCTATTACCAATTGGCAGCCTATTGGAGAAATGCTTCTACTTTCTCCAAATTCTATCTGTGTCAGTTGCAAGAGCAGTTGGAGGACCTTTTTTCCTTGGGCCCTCCTTCTTCTGCTCAGTCTGTTGTCTACCCTAGTCATTAGACTTCTTACAAGGTCAGTTCCAGCCACGTGCTTGGTTACTGTCATTTCTGTCTGTGTGTCACACAGAGCCATATGCCTCATATCTGATTGTCTTTTATGAATGTTTGTGATGCTATGGTTTTATAGGCCTAGGGAACTCCTCTTCTGTCCATGGTTCCAGCACAGGCAGGTTGTGTGGGGTTTGTTATGTGATTCCCTTCTCCTATTGTCTATTCAGCCTGTTGTAAACAGTTGTAAGGTAGGTTGATAAGAAATTTAAATTTTATTGTCAATTTCCTTTCTTATTATACCTACCACAATTGTTTACTTGGAGGCCCTACTGTCTTCTTATTCGGGTAAGAATCCTTCCTCCCCGCTGATCACATAACTCCAATGTTGGCGGATTCAAATAGAATGACACATTGGTTATGTGTCTGTGCACTGGTTCCGGAGTCTGTGCACTGGCTCCGGGAGCTGTGGATTAGTACAAGGAGAAGAGTGTCCTCTACTGGGTCTGCGCCGGTCAGACACGCCCCAGTTTTGGCTTATTTTTTCTTGATGCTTTTTCACCACTTTTCTTTCCCAAATTGCTTGGGAAAGAAGATAATAGAGAGTAGTTTTCCGAGTTACGGACTTCCACTGTAGTGCAACCATGTGTTTAAATGCTAGTGCACAATGTGTCACATTGTGCCTTTTCACATAAGTACTTCCAGCATGTGTCGATGTGCTAGTGCACAATGTGTCACATTGTGCCTTTTCACATATCGGCATATCCAAGTGTGCTTTTGTGCTGCAGGTAATGTGTACAATAGAAGATAAACATGTCTAGGGAAGTCAAAATAAATAGAACAAAGAAGTCATAACAGCTTGTTGATACATAGGTAGAAACCAAGAATTTACTGGAAAATCTGAGCCAAGTAAACAATTATGGGTATGGGTTTTTTGTGGTAATTCTGTAAATATGGATTCTGTGGAAATCTGAACCAGGAAAACTACACTAGTTGAATCGATCTTACCCCAGGCCCCACCACAGTATGGCGGTCCTAAAAAGGATTTTAGGTGCATTTTGGTGGTTTGGAGAGATTGTCGAGTCCATTTGGGTAATTGTATGAATCGGGGACTACTCTTGTACAAAGGAACATATCCTCTGAACATACAACTATCCTATAAGAAGTCTTTGGGTAACATAGAAACCACATGTTACCATAGAAACCAAGATGGCTGCCACCAGTATACAAAATGGACGACGGAAACACATATCACCCTAACAACACGTGTTGCATATGTGCACTTACACCACGTATCACTATGGGGATGATGTCACAGCATGGCCACTCAAGTGGGTTACCATGACAACCCACCATGATGCAACTTGGTCATGTGACTTTGATGTCACATGAGATCCAGAAAATGTGGGATGAGACGTATGAGACATACTACTCCTGACTCTGATCCTTCCTTGGGAAGCTCTCTCAGAGAGCTTTACAAGGTGTAGGTGTTAATGGTCTGGGTTAGAATGGTTAACAGGCTTGTATACAATCACCGTAGATAACGAAAATAGATTTGTAGAAAAGTGAAAAGTGCTTGAGAATACTCAGTACATGTCCTTGAAAGTCCAGGATTTTTTTCCTCCAGAGGTACATGAACCCTGTCAGTAGGAACTTTAGGATCCCACATGTAGTATGACCTGTCATCCATCAGCATGAAATTTCCTTGTTGGTTCCTCATATTTTTACTTGACTAGCAAGTTTGGGTATGCACAGATGTACACCCTTTGTGAGACTATGCACCTTGTAATTCAGTTAATGTCACAAAACTTGCTTTGATTTACGTAAAAAATGTATACTTTGCACCATCCAAAGGAAAATTCATGCAGTTTCCATAGGCATGTGATGCAGGAAACTACAAAACATGTTGCAAACTAGATCCATTTTTAGCTCACCTGAGCGAAGCTCAAGGGGAGCTTTACTGATCACTTTCTGTCTGTCATTAACTTTATATTAATGACTTCTTCTCAGGAACTGCTGGACCAAATTCAACAAAATTTGCTGTGCATGTTCCCTATCATATGTCAATTCAAGTTTGTTCAAATCAAGTTGACCCGCCCCTTGGGAAGACCATGCCCCAAAAGTGAGCCTAAATCTTAAAAAATCTTTTTCTCGTGAACCAGCAGTAGCAGAGACTTGATATTAGGTGTGCATCTTCCTTTTGAAGCTCTAGGGGCTATATTTGCCATCATTATGGGAGGGGCAAGAATTTTCGCCCCGCCCAAAATTTCTATTTTCCTAACCGAGATGCTGATTTGAACCAAATTTGATATGAGGTTTTATTGGGACATTAGTAGCTAATTTATGCAAAAAAAAAATTTCCTGTAGCCCCATGGGAACCACAGGAGCTAAAAATAGAAAAAATTTAAAATGCCCATATCTCCAAAACTGCACTGAGAATTTTTATATGGTGTGAAGCTTCCTTAGGACCAACAGAATGGAATGGTAAAAAAAAATTGCTATCGGTTTTATCATAGGGTACTTTTTTGGGGACTTTGAAAAAGTGTTGAGTCAGCATTTTTAGCTCACCTGACTGAAAGTCAGGGTGAGCTTTTCTGATCGCTCTTCGTCCATCGTCCTGCGTGAAGGTGGTGTTTGAGCCTCTTTCTCCTAAACCACTGGCCACATTTTAATTAAATTTCATTGAAGTAGTGGTTATATAGGGGCATTTTGATTTTTATGCAAATTAGGTTTCGGCTCATATTGAGCAGAGGGGTGGTGAAAAAATGCCCAAATTTTTTGTAAATCTTCTTCTGATGAACCACCAGTAGCAGAGACTTGATATGTGGTATACAGAGTCCTTTTGAGGTTTAGAATCAAGTTTGTTCAAGAGAAGTTTGTCGGGCATTATTTGCCTTCGTTATGGGACGGGCAAAAATTTTGGCCTAAAATTTCTATTTTCAGAACCGTGAGGTCGATTTGAACCAAATTGATATGAGGTGATAATGGGTCATAAGTAGTTGATTGATGCAAAAAAAAATTTTTCTCATTGCCCGTGGGAACCTCGGGAGCTAAAAATAGGAAAAACCTTAAAACTGCCATATCTCCAAAACTACACAGCACAGAGAATTCTTATTTTGTATAACTCTTACTTTTATCCAGTAGAATAGAATGGTTAAAAAAAATCCCTATCGGTTTGATCACTAGGTACGTTTTTCAGAACTTTGAAAAAGTGCTGAGTCAGCACTTTTTAACATTGTAGGCAATGTGAAAAACATTAAAAAATCTTCTTCTCCAGATCCAGCAAGCAGAATCTTTTGATATTTGGTATGCTACATTGTGGGGTGGATCTGATTCAAGTTGTTCAAATCGGCCCCCTGGGTATATATTTGGGCTCAGTATAGGAGCTCAAATTTGAACTAGTGCATTTCAGGCAAATATCTTTAAAAATCTTCTTCTCTAGATCCAGCAGGCAGAATCTTTTGATAATGGGTATGCACCATGCTTAGGGGGTGAGATTCAAGTTTGTTCAAGTCAAGTCCCTGGGTTCATATTTGGGCTCACTGTGGTAGCCCGGATTATAACTAAGTTCCAAATGAGGAATATTCTTTAAAAGTCTTCTTCTTCAGATCCAGCAGTCGGAATGTTATGATATTTAGTGTGCAGCATCCTTAGGGGGGTGAGATTCAAGTTTGTTAAAGCCAAGTCCCTGGGTTTATATATGGACTCCCTGTGGGAGCCCGGATTATAACTTAGTTCAATATGAGGAATATTCTTTAAAAATCTTTTTTTTTTGTTAGATCCACTTGTCAGAATCTTTGGATATTTGGTGTAAGCTTTTCTTAGGAGGAGCAGATGCAACTTGTTGAAATCAATTCTCTGGGTTGATATTTAGGCTACCATGTCAGGTGAGCGCCCTCAGTCCCCCTGGGGCCTCTTGTTTAACACTGTGGGTAATGGGGAAAACATTAAAGAATCTTCTTCTCCCAAACCACTGGTTCAAAGGATTTCATATTTCACATATAACATCATTGGAAGATTGATTCACATATTTCTTGAAATCTGTTCCCTGGCTGTATATTTGGGCTCTCTACGAGAGCCCAAATATTCAAATTAGTGCAATATGAGGAATATTCTTAAAAAAACTCTTCTTCAGATGCACCAATCACTGTCTTTTGATATTTGGTATGCAGCATCCTTAGGGGAGTGAGATTCAAGTTTGTTCAAGCCAACCCTCTGGGTTCATATTTGGGCTCACTGTGGGAGCCCGAATTATAGCTTAGTTCAATATGAGGAGTTTTCTTCAAAAATCTTCTTCTTCACATCCACCAGTCAGAATCTTTTGATATTTGGAATACAATATCTTTAGGGTGGTGAGATATAAGTTATAAGTCCCTGGGTTCATATTTGGGCTTCCTGTGGGAGCCTGAATTGTACCAAAATTTGTGTTTTCCAAACTGAGAAGCCAATTTGAACCAAATTTGATATGAGGGCTTATTGGGTCATAAGTACCTAATTTATGCCAAAAACATTTTTCCTGTAACCCCATAGGAACTGCAGGCGCTAAAAATAGAAAAAATTTAAAACAACCATATCTCCAAAACTACACGGCACTGAGAATGTTTATTTTGAGTGAAGCTTCCTTAGAAACAGCAGGAAGGAATGGTGAAAAAAAGAATTGCCCCTGAAAAAATTTTTCAAGGGGGTATATAGTCGAGGTCTCCATGCTTCCGTCTGTCCGTATATTGTGGTGGTTCCCCGGGTGAGGGCTGTGATTCCCCCGGCTTTTGCCCTGATTCTGACCCAGTCCACGACCGCGATAGATGGGAGTATTCTCCGGCTGCTCGGTCTCTGCGGTTCGGTGACGGAT
Organism: Pictodentalium vernedei; assembly: GCA_031216915.1. NCBI lineage: Eukaryota > Metazoa > Mollusca > Scaphopoda > Dentaliida > Dentaliidae > Pictodentalium > Pictodentalium vernedei. The sequence goes on from CM062292.1 coordinate 427,736,903, forward strand.
CTCCTTCCTCTAGGTCGACTGCATGTCATAACTCTCCAACACTTTCTGCTCATTCGTTGGAGGCCAATTGTCGATTCTCTAGATCTGGTGCTTCAGTTACTAGCATCTCTTTATCGTCACCTTCATCCCTGGACAGATGTTCAGTGGATTATGCAGGGAGTTCTGTTGGACTTGCCCATATACAATCGTGTTCTGTCGGCAAATGCCAGCGATGTCGGATGGGGCACAACGTTGCATTCTCTAGGTCTTTCCCTTTATGGTGTATGGGACCAGAATCAAGCAGCTCTTCACATTAACCAGAAGGAGCTTCTTGCTCTTCTACAGAGTTTCCAGCAGTCGATCCCCCACCTTTCGAATCATCAGGTCCTTCTGTTGTTCGACAATTCGACAATGGTCGCATACATTTGGAACCAGGGTGGCACACACAGGGTTCTCATGTATGAATTGGCTCGGGATTTTCTACTGCTAGCTCAGGATGTCAATGCCGGGGTGGTGGTTCGACACATTCCCGGTTGTCTGAATGTCCTAGCCGACTCCCTGTCCCAACGTGACAGTGTCATGTCCACTGAGTGGATGCTTTACAAGGCAGTGTTCCAGTCACTTTGTGATCTCTGGGGTCGTCCCCACATCGATCTTTTTGTGACCCGTTGGAACCATCAAGTGGACACTTTCATGTCCCTGTGTCCAGATCCTCTGGTTCTCGCTGTGGACGCTCTGTCAATCAATTGGAACAGTCTTGTCAGCTAAGCCTTCTCGCCAGGACCGATTCTGCCTCAGGTTCTAGCCAAGATACGAACCTGCAGTTGTCGAACCCCCTGCCTCCTCAGCAGGTGTGGATCAATCACCTCTGATCTCTGTTGGTGGCGGTTCTGACATGTCTCCCTCTACATCATGACCTTCTTTGTTAAGGTCACACGAGGAGGTTTCATGTCGACCTGACTTCATTGTGCCTTCACGCATATCTTTGTTGGGTCCTGTGTCTTTTCGTAGAGGTCTTTCGAGACAAGCAGTGGAGCGCATTTCTTAAAGGCGGCACTCCACTGGTTTAGCCTACATATCTAGGTGGAAGGTCTTCTGTTGAAGGTGTGCTGATCACTCTTTTGATTATGCTGATCTTTCGGTAACACAGATTGGAGAGTTTCTGGTATATCTGTTTGATTCTCGGAGTCTCCAACCTGTTACCGTCAAAGGGTACAGGTCCATGCTTTTAGAGACCTTTTCGTATGTGGGAAAGCGTCATATCGGCACTAATCCATACCTCTTCAAGCTTAGTCGGCACTTTTCTTTGGAAAGGCCTAGGATTTTGCAGCTTACCCCAAGATGGAATCTTTCTTGGGTGCTGCTTTGCTTGGTGGCAGGGAGGGGGATGTGCCGTTCAAACCTTTATCCCAGGTGGATATGTGTTTTCTCACATATAAGACGGCTTTTCTGATGGCGTTTGCCTCAGCCAGAAGGGTTAGTGAGCTTCACGCCCTCTCGGTTAATCCGACCTTTTTCAGGAGCTCTGCCAACAGTGTTACATTTACCACTGATTGCTCCTTTCTGGTCAAGAATTAGATGCCAGAAACTACTCAACCTCCTATCTGTATCAGGGCTTTTCCTTCTACTGATGGTAATCGCCCTTTGCTCTGTCCAGTTTGTGCAAAATCACATTTATTTCAACCAGACGCAGTTGATTAGGAAAGGCAGGAATCGATTTTTTCTGTCTCTTATTCCTGGTTGACAGAAGATCTCTCCTGAATCCATTTCTCGATGGATTTGTCTTGCTATTTGTGCATCCTACACCCTTCTAGCAACTGACAATTGTATTACCAATCGTACTTTAGCCCCAGAGGTATGTGCCTTGTCTACCTTCTGGTCATATGCTAAGTCAAGTTGTTGGATGCTATGCAGGCAGCCTATTGGAGAATTGCTTCTACTTTCTCCACCTTCTATCTGTCAGTTGCAGGAGCAGTCTGAGGACCTTTTTTCCTTGGGCCCTCTTTCTTCTGCTCATTCTGTTGTCTACCCTAGCCATTAGCCTTCTTACAAGGTCAGTTCCAGCCATGTGCTTGGTTATTGTCCTTTCTGTCTCTGTGTCAAACAGAGCCATATGCCTCATATCTGATTGTCTTTTACTAATGTTTGTGATGCTATGGTTTTATAGGCCCAGGGAAGTCCTCTTCTGTCCATGGTTCCAGCACAGGTGGGTTGTGTGGGGTTTGATATGTGATTTCCTCCTCCTATTGTCGATTCAGCCTGTTGTAAACAGTTGTGAGGTAGGTTGATAAGAAATTTAAATTTCATAGTAAATTTCCTTCATTATTATACCTACCACAATTGTTTACTTATTAGGGTAAGAATCCTTCCTCATCGCTGATCACATAATTCCAATGTTGGCGAATTCAAATAGAATGACACACTGGTTATGTGTCTGTGTACTGATTCTAGAAGGCATGGATATAGTACAAGGAGAAGAGTGTCCTCTACTGGGTGTGTGTCGGTCGCACACGACCCAGTTTTGGCTTATTTTTTCTTGGTGCTTTTACACCACTTTTCTTTCCCAAATCGCTTGGAAAAGAAGAAAATAGAGAGTATATTTCTGAGTTACGTATTTCCACTGGAGTGCAAGTATGTGCCTAAATGCTAGTGCACAATGTGTCACATTGTGCCTTTTCACATAAGCACATATCAGCACATCCAGCATGTGTCGATGTGCTAGTACACAATGTGTCACATTGTGCCTTTTCACATAAGCAGATATTGGCACATCCAGCATGTGCTTTTGTGCTGCATGTAATGTGTAGAATAGAAGATAAACACGTCTCGGGAAGTCAAAATAAATAGAACAAAGAAGTCATAACAAACAGCTTGTTGATACATAGGTAGAAACCGAGAATTTACTGGGAAATCAAAGCAAACAATTATGGGTATGGGTTTTTTTGTGGTAATTCTACAATGTAAATATGGATTCTGTGGAAATCTGAACCAGAAAAACTACATTAGTTGAATCAAACTTACCCCAGGCCCCACCATGGTAAGGCAGTCCTAAAAAGGATTTTGGTGGTTTGGAGGGATTGTCGGGTCTATTTGCATAATTCTGTGAATTGGGGGACTACTCTTTTACAAAGGAACATATCCTCCGAACATACCCCTATCCTATAAGAAGTCCTTGGGTAACATGGCAACTATATACTACCATGGTAACCAAGATGGCTGCCTCCTGTATACAAAATGGACTACGGAAACACATATCACCCCAGCAACATGTGTTGCGTATGCGCACTTACACCACGTATCACTATGGGGATGAAATCACAACATGGCCACTCACACAGGTTACCATGACAACAGAACATGATGCAACTGGGTCATGTGACTATGATGTCACATAAGATCCGGCAGATGTGGGGTGAAACATATGAAACATACTACTCCTGTCTCTGATCCTTGGGAAGCTCTCTCAGAGACCTTAACAAGGGTCAGGTGCAGGTGTTATTAGTCTGGGTTAGAATGGTTAACGGGCTTGTATACAATCGCCATAGATAACGAAAATAGTTTTGGACAAAATAGGTAAAGTGCTTGAGAATTCTCAGTACATGTCCTTGAAAGTTCAGGATTTTTTTCCTCCAGAGGTACATGAACCCTGTCAGTAGGAACTTTAGGACCCCACATGTAGTATGATGACCTGTCATCCATCAGCATGAAATTTCCTTGTTGGTTCCTCATATTTTTACTTGACTAACAAGTGGGGGTATGCACAGATGTACACCCTTTGTAAGAATATGCACCTTGTAATTCAGTTAATGTCACAAAACTTGCTTAAATGGCAATTTACGTCAAAAATGTCAAAATGTATACTTTGCACCATCCAAAGGAACATTCATGCAGTTTCCACAGGCCTGTGATGCAGGAAACTACAAAACATGTTGCAAACAAGATCCATTTTTTGCTATCAGTTTTCTTAAATATTGAATGCTTTTTATTACAAATATGAATGATCAGTGTTGCATGGCAAAGGAAAGTCTAATCTTGAATGGTTTCACTGATTGAACCAACAGGCCCAACTCAGATGGAAACATCAATCAGTCATTCTCTTATGTTTGACTTGTTGGGAGCTACATTAATTTAAGTTGTCACAATTTAATTACAAAATGTATTTATCAATAGATTTTTTCGAAAAACTGATTGGTGAGGACGCATAGACAACTAACTGTAACAGAAGAAATCGAGATTAAGAATACATAATGCCTCTGAATGAAATGCACTTAAAATTGTTTACAGAGTTATGTCCCTTTTCATGAAACTTATCAATTGCATTGAGGTTTGGATTTGAATCACCAGTTAAGACTAAACATGCACCAAATTCCCCCTCCCTCTCCCTGCCCCAAGCAAAGCTGCACCCAAGAGAGATTCCATCTTGGGGTAAGCTGCAAAATCCTAGGCCTTTTCAAAGAAAAGTGCCGAATAAGCTTGGACAGGTACGGATTAGTGCCATCAGGATGCTTTCCCACATACAAAAAGGTCTCGAAAAGCATGCACCTGTACCCTTTGATGATAACAGGTTGGAGACCCGAAGAATCAAAAACTCACCAATCTGTGTTATCGAAGGATCAGCATAATCAGCAGAGTGATCGGCACACCATCGAGAGAAGACCTTCTACTTAGCCGCATAGGCAAAACCAGTGGATTGCCGCCTCGAAGAAGAAATGGACTCCACTGTTCATCTCGAAAAACCTCTACGAGGAGACAGGTCCTGACAAAGATATTTGTGACGACACAATGAAATCGGATCTACATGAAACCTCCATGTTTGACCATGGCAAAGAAGGTCGCGACGTAGTGGGACACATGTCAGACCTGCCGCCAACATACAGCGGAGCTGATTGATCCACACCCTCTGAGGTGACAGGGGAGTGATCAGAATGACTCAACAACTGCAGGTTCGTATCTTGGCTATAACCTCAGGCAGAATCGGACCTAGTGGGAAGGTGTAGCCTACAGGCCCATTCCAAACGAGTGACAGAGCATCCACGGCGAAAGCCAGAGGATCTGGACACAGGGACACGAAAGTGTCCACCTGATCATTCCAATGGGGTGCAAAAAGATCATTCCAATGGGGCGCAATAATGACCGACTTGGGCTTGGAAAGCCTGAGGGAGGAGAAGTCCTAATCCAAGACCGTCAACCTCTGGCGGGCCGACAGATTTGGGGATTCGTAGGAACGATAATGCACAGGAGGCAAAAAGGTGTCAGCCTAGCGAAGAATGAAGTCTTCCTAGCCTTGGAACTCAGCTTTGAATCGCATGCTGCAAAAGCTTGGACCACTTGTTCTGACTGGTATGGTCGAAGGCACCAAGAAGTATCCTGAACCAGTCTATTATTGCTCCCAAGTTCAGCATGGAGATTTTCAGGTCAGTTCCATTTCCCAGGGAGATTTCACTTCCAGCATCGACCTGCGAGTTGCTTACTTTCACGTTTTGATTCATCAAACATCTCGAAAGTATCTCAGGTTCGCTTTTCTGGGGCTAGTTTACCAGTTCAAGATCATGTCTTTCAGCCACATCCTGGCTCCTTGGGCCTTCACCCGACTGATGTCGCACGTGATAGCCTTCCATTGCACACAGTCCAAGGTGACTACTTCAGTGTATCTGGACGATATTCTCCAGAGGCACTTCAATGCTACTCTTCTGGAGTCAGATGTCAACACACTGTTGAGCCTGCTCACATTGCTGGGATACAGAGTCAATGAGGGGAAGTCGGACCTGGTCCCTTCTCAGTCGTTTTGTCATCTGAGGATGGACTTGTGCACACGGCTGTATATTGTGGCGGTTCCCCGGGTGAGGGGTGTGATTCCCCCGGCTTTCGCCCTGACTCTGACCCAGTCCACGACTGCGATAGCTGGGAGTATTCTCCAGCTGCTTGGTCTCTGCGATTTGGTGATGATCTCATTCCTCTAGGTCGGCTGCATGTCATAACTGTCCAACACTTTCTGCTTCAGTCGTTGGAGTCTGATTGTCGATCCTCTAGATCTGGTGCTTCAGTTACTAGCATCTTCTTCCCTGGACAGATGTTCAGTGGATTATGCAGGGAGTTCTGTTGGACTTGCCCATATTCGATCGTGTTCTGTCGGCAGATGCCAGCGATCTCGGATGGGTCATGACGTTGGATTCTCTAGGTCTTTCCCTTTATGGTGTTTGTGACCAGAATCAAGCAGCTCCTCACATCAACCAGAAGGAGCTTCTTGCTCTTCTTCAGAGTTTCTGGCAGTGGATCCCCCACCTTTCGAATTGTCAGGTCCTTCTGTTGTTCAACAATTCAACAATGGTCGATTACATTCGGAACCAGGGTGGCACACACAGGGTTCTCATGTATGAATTAGCTCGGGATTTTCTACTGCTAGCTCAGGATGTCAACGCCAGGGTGGTGGTTTGACACATTCCCGGTCGTCTGAATGTCCTAGCTGACTCCCTGTCCCGACGTGACAGGGTCATTTCCACAGAGTGGATGCTTTACAGGGCAGTGTTGCAGTCGCTTTGCGATCTCTGGGGTCGTTCCCACATCGATATTTTTGCAACCCATTGAAACCATCAAGTGGACACTTTTGTGTCCCTGTGTCCAGATCCTCAAGCTCTCGCCGTGGACGCTCTGTCAATCGATTGGAACAGTCTTGTCAGCTAAGCCTTCTTGCCAGGGCCGATTCTGCCTCAAGTTCTAGCCAAGATACGAACCTGCAGTTGGCAAATTATTCTGTTCGCACCCCTGTCGCCTCAGCGGGTGTGGATCAATCACCTGGGCTCTCTGTTGGCTGCGGTTCTTACATGTCACCCTCTCCATCACGACCTTCTTTGTTAAGGTCACACAAGGAGGTTTCGTGTCAACCTGACTTCATTGTGCCTTTATGCATATCTTTGTTGGGTCCAGTCTCTTTTCGTAGAGGTTTTTCGAGACGAGCAGTGGAGCGCATTTCTTCTTCAAGGCGGCACTCCACTGGTTTAGCCTGTGGCTGGGTGGAAGGTCTTCTGTTGATGGTGTGCTGATCACTCTGTTGAATATGCTGATCCTTTGGTAACACAAATTGGAGAGTTTCTGGTATATTTGTTTGATTCTCGGAGTCTCCAAAATGTTACTGTCAAAGGGTACAGGTCCATGCTTTTGGAGACCTTTTCGTATGTGGGAAAGCGTCATATCGGCACTAATCCATACCTCTCTAAGCTTAGTCGGCACCTTTCTTTGGAAAGGCCTTGGAATTTGCGGCTTACCCCAAGATGGAATCTTTCTTGGGTGCTGCTTTGCTTGGTGGCAGGGAGGGGTGGGGGGGGGGGTGTACCATTCAAACCTTTATCCCTTGTGGATATGTGTTTTCTCACATACAAGACGGCTTTTCTGATGGCGTTTGCCTCTGCCAGAAGGGTTAGTGAGCTTCATGCCCTCGGTTGATCCGGCCTTCTTCAGGAGCTCCGCCAACAGTGTTACATTTACCACTGATTGCTCCTTTCTGGTAAGGATTTAGATGCCAGAAACTACTCCACCTCCTATCTGTATCAGGGCTCTTCCTTCTACTGATGGTAATCACCCTTTGCTCTGTCCAGTTTGTGCAAAATCGCAATTATTTCAACCAGACGCAGTTGATTAGGAAAGGCAGGAAACAATTTTTTCTGTCTCTTTTTTCTGGTCGACAGAAGATCTCTCTGAATCCATTTCTCGATGGATTTTTCTTGCTATTCACGCATCCTTCACTGTTCTAGCAACTGACAATTGTATTACCAATCGTATTTTTGTCCACGAGGTATGTGCCTTGTCTTCCTCCTGGGCTTATGCTAACTCTGTCAAGTTGTTGGATGCAATGCAGGCAGCCTATTGGAGAAATGATTTTACTTTCTCCACCTTCTATCTGTGTCAGTTGCAGGAGCAGTCTGAGGAGCTTTTTTCCTTGGGCCCTCTTTCTTCTACTCATTCTGTTGTCTACCCTAGCCATTAGACTTCTTACAAGGTCAGTTCCAGCCATGTGTTTGGTTATTGTCCTTTCTGTCTGTGTGTCAAACAGAGCCATATTCCTCAAATCTGATTGTCTTTTACTAATGTTTGTGATGCTATGGTTTTATAGGCCTAGGGAAGTCCTCTTCTGTCCACCGTTCCAGCACAGGTGGGTTGTGTGGGGTTTGGTTATGTGATTTCCTCCTCCTATTGTCGATTCAGACTGTTGTAAACAGTTGTAAGGTAGGTTGATAAGAAATTTAAATTTGATAGTAAATTTCCTTTCTTATTATACATACGACAATTGTTTATATGGAGACCTTCCGTTTTCTTATTCGGGTAAGAATCCTTCCTCATCGCTGATCTCATAAGTCCAATGTTGGCGAATTCAAATAGAATGACACATTGGCTATGTATTTGTGTACTGGTTCCGGAAGGCATGGATTAGTACAAGGAGAAGAGTGTCCTCTACTGGGTGTGCGCCGGTCGCACACGACCCAATTTTGGCTTATTTTTTCTTGGTGATTTTACAACACTTTTCTTTCCCAAATCGCTTGGAAAAGAAGAAAATAGAGAGTATATTTCCGAGTTATGGACTTCCACTGTAGTGCAAACATGTGCCTAAATGCTAGTGCACAATGTGTCACATTGTGCCTTTTCACATAAGCACATATCAGCACATCCAGCATGTATCGATGTGCTCGTGCACAATATGTCACATTGTGCCTTTTCACATAAGCACATATTGGCACATCCAGCATGTGCTTTTGTGCTGCATGTAATGTGTACAATAGAAGATAAACACGTCTAGGGAAGTCAAAAGTCATAACAGCTTGTTGATACATAGGTAGAAACCGAGAATTTACTGGGAAATTAGAGTGAAGTAAACAATTATGGATCTTGGTTTTTTTGTGATAATTCTAGGAAGTAATTGTGGATTCTGTGGAAATCTGAACCAGAAAAACTACACTAGTTGAATCGAACTTACCCCAGGCCCCACCACGGTATGGCGGTCCTAAAAATGATTTTGGTGGTTTGGAGGGATTGTTGGGTCTATTTGGGTAATTCTATGAATTGGGGACTACTCTTTTACAAAGGAACATAACCTCCGAACATACCCCTATCCTATAAGAAGTCTTTGGTTAACATAGCAACTACATGCTACCATAGAAACCAAGATGGCTGCCTCCTGTATACAAAATGGACTTTGGAAACACATATCACCCTAACAAAACGTGTTGCGTATGCGCACTTACAACATGTATCCCTATGGGTTGACATCACAACATGGCCACTCACACAGGTTTCCATGACAACACAACATGATGCTACTGGGTCATGTGACTATGATGTCACATAAGTTCCTACAGATGTGGGGTGAAACATATGAGACATACTACTCCTGACTCTGATCCTTGGGAAGCTCTCAGTGAGCGTAACAAGGGTCAGGTGTAGGTGTTATTGGTCTGGGTTAGAATGGTTAACGGGCGTATATACATCACCATAGATAACAAAAATTTTGGACAAAATAGGGAAAGTGCTTGAGAATTCTCAGTACATGTCCTTGAAAGTTCAGGATTTGTTTCCTCCAGAGGTACATGAACCCTGTCAGTAGGAACATTAGGACCCCCACATGTAGTTTGATGACCTGTCATCCATCAGCATGAAATTTCCTTGTTGGTTCCTCATATTTTCACTTAACTAGCAAGTGGGGGTATGCACAGATGTGCACCCTTTGTGGGAATATGCACCTTGTAATTCAGTTAATGTCACAAAACTTGCTTAAGTGGCAATTTACGTCAAAAATGTCAAAATGTATACTTTGCACAATCCAAAGGAACATTCATGCAGTTTCCACAGGCCTGTGATGCAGGAAACTAGAAAACATGTTGCAAAAAGATCCAATTTTGCTATCAGTTTTCTTAAATATTGAATGCTTTTTATTACAAATATGAATGATCAGTGTTGCATGGCAAAGTGAAGTCTAATCTTGAATGGTTTCACTGATTGAACCAACAGGCCCAACTCAGATGGAAACATCAATCAGTCATTCTCTTATGTCTGACCTGTTGGGAGCTACAATAATTTAAGTTGTCACAATTTAATTACAAAATGTATTTATCAATAGGTTTTTTCGAAAAAATGATTGGTGAGGATGCATAGACAACTAACTGTATCCGAAGAAATCAAGATTAAGAAAACATAATGCCTCTGAATGAAATGCACTTGAAATTGTTTACAGAGTTATGTCCCTTTTCATGAAACTTATCAATTGCATTGAGGTTTGGATTTGAATCACCAGTTCAGACTAAACATGCACCAAATTCCCCCTCCCTCTCCCTGCCCTCAAGCAAAGCAGCACCCAAGAGAGATTCCATCTTGGGGTAAGCTGCAAAATCCTAGGCCTTTTCAAAGAAAAGTGCTGAATAAGCTTGGACAGGTACGGATTAGTGCCAATAGGATGCTTTCCCATATACAAAAAGGTCTCGAAAAGCATGCACCTGTACCCTTTGATGATAACAGGTTGGAGACCCGAAGAATCAAAAGCTCTCCAATATGTTTTATCGAAGGATCAGAATAATCAACAGAGTGATCAGCACACCATCGAGAGAAGACCTTCCACTTAGCCACATAGGCTAAACCAGTGGATTGCCGCCTCAAAGAAGAAATGGACTCCACTGTTCATCTCGAAAAACCTCAACGAGGAGACAGGTCCTGACAAATATATGTGTGAAGACACAATGAAGTCGGGTCTACATGAAATCTCCGTGTTTGACCATGACAAAGAAGGTTGTGACGTAGTGGGACATGTGTCAGACCTGCCACCAACATAGAGCAGAGCTGATTGATCCACACCCTCTGAGATGACAGGGGAGTGATCAGAATGATTCAGCAACTGCAGGTTCGTATCTTGGCTAGAACCTGAGGCAGAACCGGACCTAGTGGGAAGGTGTAGCTTACAGGCCCATTCCAATCGAGTGACAGAGCGTCCACGGCAAAAGCCAGAGGAGCTAGACACAGCGACACGAAAGTGTCCACCTGATCATTCCAATGGGGTGCAAAAAGATCATTCCAATGGGGCGCAATAATGACCGACTTGGGCTTGGAAAGCCTGAGGGAGGAGAAGTCTTGATCCAAGACCGTCAACCTCTGGAGGGCTGACAGATTGGCGGAATCGTAGGAACGATAATGCACAGGAGGCAAAAAGGTGTCAGCCTAGCGAAGAATGAAGTCTTCCTAGCCTTGGAACTCAGCTTTGAATCGTATGCTGCAAAAGCTTGGACCACTTGTTGCGACTGGTACAGTCGAAGGCACCCAAAAGTATCCTGAACCAGTCTATTATTGCTCCCAAGTTCAGCATGGAGATTTTCAGGTCAGTTCCATTTCCCAGGGAGATTTCACTTCCAGCATCGACCTGTGAGTTGCTTACTTTCACGTTTTGACTCACCAGACATCTCGAAAGTATCTCAGGTTCGCTTTTCTGGGGCTAGTTTACCAGTTCAAGATCATGTCTTTCAGCCACATCCTGGCTCCTTGGGCCTTCACCCGACTGATGTCGCATGTGATAGACTTCCATTGCACACAATCCAAGGTGACTACTTCGGTGTATCTGGACAATATTCTCCAGAGGCACTTCAATGCTACTCTTCTGGAGTCAGATGTCAACACACTGTTGAGCCTGCTCACATTGCTGGGGTTCCGAGTCAATGAGGAGAAGTCGGACCTGGTCCCTTCTCAGTCGTTTTGTCATCTGAGGATGGACTTCTGCACACAGCTGTATATTGTGGCGGTTCCCCGGGTGAGGGGTGTGATTCTCCCGGCTTTTGCCCTGACTCTGACCCAGTCCACGACTGCGATAGCTGGGAGTATTGTCCGGCTGCTCGGTCTCTGCGATTCAGTGATGGATCTCATTCCTCTAGGTTGGCTGCATGTCATAACTGTCCAGCACTTTCTGCTTCAGTCGTTGGAGGCCGATTGTCGATCCTCTAGATCTGGTGCTTCAGTTACTAGCATCTTTTCATCATCACCTTCTTCCCTGGACATATGTTCAGTGGATTATGCAGGGAGTTCTGTTGGACTTGCCCATATGCGATCATGTTCTGTCGGCAGATGCCAGCGATCTCGGATGGGTCATGACGTTGAATCTCTAGGTCTTTCCCTTTATGGTGTTTGGGACCAGAATCAAGCAGCTCTTCTCATCAACCAGAAGGAGCTTCTTGCTCTTCTTCAGAGTTTCTGGCAGTGGATCCCCCACCTTTTGAATCATCAGGTCCTTCTGTTGTTCAACAATTCGACAATGGTCGCTTACATTCGAAACCAGGGTGGCACACACAGGGTTCTCATGTATGAATTAGCTCGGGATTTTCTACTGCTAGCTCAGGATGTTTACGCCAGGGTGGTGGTTTGACACATTCTCGGTCATCTGAATGTCCTAGCCGACTCCCTGTCCCGACGTGACAGGGTCATTTCCACAGAGTGGATGCTTTATGGGGAAGTGTTCCAGTCACTTTGCGATCTCTGGGGTCGTTCCCACATCGATCTTTTTGCAACCCGTTGAAACCATCAAGTGGACACTTTTGTGTCCCTGTGTCCAGATCCTCAGGCTCTCGCCGTGGACGCTCTGTCAATCGATTGGAACAGTCTTGTCAGCTAAGCCTTCTCGCCCGGGCCGATTCTGCCTCAAGTTCTAACCAAGATACGAACCTGCAGTTGGCGAATCATTCTGTTCGCACCCCTGTCGCCTCAGCGGGTGTGGATTAATCACCTGCGCTCTCTGTTGGCTGCGGTTCTTACATGTCACCCTCTACATCACAACCTTCTTTGTTAAGGTCACACGAGGAGGTTTCATGTCAACCTGACTTCATTTTGCCTTTATGCATATCTTTGTTGGGTCCAGTCTCTTTTCGTAGAGGTTTTTCGTGATGAGCAGTGGAGCACATTTCTTCTTCAAGGCGGCACTCCACTGGTTTAGCCTGTGGCTGGGTGGAAGGTCTTCTGCTGATGGTGTGCTGATCACTCTGTTGATTATGCTGATCCTTTGGTAACACAAATTGGAGAGTTTCTGGTATATCTGTTTGATTCTTGGAGTCTCCAAAATGTTGCTATCAAAGGGAAAGGTCCATGCTTTCGGAGACCTTTTCGTATGTGGGAAAGCGTCATATCGGCACTAATCCATACCTCTCCAAGCTAGGTCAGCACTTTTCTTTGGAAAGGCCTTGGAATTTGCAGCTTACCCCAAGATGGAATCTTTCTTGGGTGCTGCTTTGCTTGGTGGCAGTGAGGGGTGGGGGTGTGCCGTTCAAACCTTTATCCCATGTGGATATGTGTTTTCTCACATACATGACGGCTTTTCTGATGGCGTTTGCCTCTGCCAGAAGGTTTAGTGAGCTTCACACAAACGGTTGATCCGGCCTTCTTCAGGAGCTCCGCCAACAGTGTTACATTTACCACTGATTGCTCCTTTCTGGTCAAGAATTAGATGCCAGAAACTAACTACTCCACCTCCTATCTGTATCAGGGCTCTTCCTTCTACTGATGGTAATCGCCCTTTGCTCTGTCCAGTTTGTGCAAAATCGCATTTATTTCAACCAGACGCAGTTCTGTCTCTTTTTCCTGGTCGACAGAAGATCTCTCCTGAATCCATTTCTCGATGGATTTTTCTTGCTATTCACGCATCCTACACTGTTCTAGCAACTGACAATTGTATTACCAATCATATTTTTGTCCACGAGGTATGTGCCTTGTCTTCCTCCTGGGCTTATGCTAACTCTGTCAAGTTGTTGGATGCTATGCAGGCAGCCTATTGGAGAAATGCTTTTACTTTCTCCACCTTCTATCTGTGTCAGTTGCAGGAGCAGTCTGAGGACCTTTTTTCCTTGGGCCCTCTTTCTTCTGCTCATTCTGTTGTCTACCCTAGCCATTAGACTTCTTACAAGGTCAGTTCCAGCCATGTGTTTGGTTATTGTCCTGTTTTTTTGTCTGTGTGTCAAAGAGAGCCATATTCCTCAAATCTGATTGTCTTTTACTAATGTTTGTGATGCTATGGTTTTATAGGCCTAGGGAAGTCCTTTTCTGTCCACGGTTCCAGCACAGGTGGGTTGTGTGGGGTTTGGTTATGTGATTTCCTCCTCCTATTGTCGATTCAGACTGTTGTAAACAGTTGTAAGGTAGGTTGATAAGAAATTTAAATTTGATAGTAAATTTCCTTTCTTATTATACATACCACAATTGTTTACATGGAGACCTTCCATTTTCTTATTCGGGTAAGAATCCTTCCTCATCGCTGATCTCATAAGTCCAATGTTGGCGGATTCAAATAGAATGACACATTGGCTATGTATTTGTGTACTGGTTCCGGAAGGCATGGATTAGTACAAGGAGAAGAGTGTCCTCTACTGGGTGTGCGCCGGTCGCACACGACCCAATTTTGGCTTATTTTTTCTTGGTGATTTTACAACACTTTTCTTTCCCAAATCGCTTGGAAAAGAAGAAAATAGAGAGTATATTTCCGAGTTATGGACTTCCACTGTAGTGCAAACATGTGCCTAAATGCTAGTGTACAATGTGTCACATTGTGCCTTTTCACATAAGCACATATCAGCACATCCAGCATGTATCGATGTGCTCGTGCACAATATGTCACATTGTGCCTTTTCACATAAGCACATATTGGCACATCCAGCATGTGCTTTTGTGCTGCATGTAATGTGTACAATAGAAGATAAACACGTCTAGGGAAGTCAAAAGTCATAACAGCTTGTTGATACATAGGTAGAAACCGAGAATTTACTGGGAAATTAGAGTGAAGTAAACAATTATGGATCTTGGTTTTTTTGTGATAATTCTAGGAAGTAATTGTGGATTCTGTGGAAATCTGAACCAGAAAAACTACACTAGTTGAATCGAACTTACCCCAGGCCCCACCACGGTATGGCGGTCCTAAAAATGATTTTGGTGGTTTGGAGGGATTGTTGGGTCTATTTGGGTAATTCTATGAATTGGGGACTACTCTTTTACAAAGGAACATAACCTCCGAACATACCCCTATCCTATAAGAAGTCTTTGGTTAACATAGCAACTACATGCTACCATAGAAACCAAGATGGCTGCCTCCTGTATACAAAATGGACTTTGGAAACACATATCACCCTAACAAAACGTGTTGCGTATGCGCACTTACAACATGTATCCCTATGGGTTGACATCACAACATGGCCACTCACACAGGTTTCCATGACAACACAACATGATGCTACTGGGTCATGTGACTATGATGTCACATAAGTTCCTACAGATGTGGGGTGAAACATATGAGACATACTACTCCTGACTCTGATCCTTGGGAAGCTCTCAGTGAGCGTAACAAGGGTCAGGTGTAGGTGTTATTGGTCTGGGTTAGAATGGTTAACGGGCGTATATACATCACCATAGATAACAAAAATTTTGGACAAAATAGGGAAAGTGCTTGAGAATTCTCAGTACATGTCCTTGAAAGTTCAGGATTTGTTTCCTCCAGAGGTACATGAACCCTGTCAGTAGGAACATTAGGACCCCCACATGTAGTTTGATGACCTGTCATCCATCAGCATGAAATTTCCTTGTTGGTTCCTCATATTTTCACTTAACTAGCAAGTGGGGGTATGCACAGATGTGCACCCTTTGTGGGAATATGCACCTTGTAATTCAGTTAATGTCACAAAACTTGCTTAAGTGGCAATTTACGTCAAAAATGTCAAAATGTATACTTTGCACAATCCAAAGGAACATTCATGCAGTTTCCACAGGCCTGTGATGCAGGAAACTAGAAAACATGTTGCAAAAAGATCCAATTTTGCTATCAGTTTTCTTAAATATTGAATGCTTTTTATTACAAATATGAATGATCAGTGTTGCATGGCAAAGTGAAGTCTAATCTTGAATGGTTTCACTGATTGAACCAACAGGCCCAACTCAGATGGAAACATCAATCAGTCATTCTCTTATGTCTGACCTGTTGGGAGCTACAATAATTTAAGTTGTCACAATTTAATTACACAATGTATTTATCAATAGGTTTTTTCGAAAAAATGATTGGTGAGGATGCATAGACAACTAACTGTATCCGAAGAAATCAAGATTAAGAAAACATAATGCCTCTGAATGAAATGCACTTGAAATTGTTTACAGAGTTATGTCCCTTTTCATGAAACTTATCAATTGCATTGAGGTTTGGATTTGAATCACCAGTTCAGACTAAACATGCACCAAATTCCCCCTCCCTCTCCCTGCCCTCAAGCAAAGCAGCACCCAAGAGAGATTCCATCTTGGGGTAAGCTGCAAAATCCTAGGCCTTTTCAAAGAAAAGTGCTGAATAAGCTTGGACAGGTACGGATTAGTGCCAATAGGATGCTTTCCCATATACAAAAAGGTCTCGAAAAGCATGCACCTGTACCCTTTGATGATAACAGGTTGGAGACCCGAAGAATCAAAAGCTCTCCAATATGTTTTATCGAAGGATCAGAATAATCAACAGAGTGATCAGCACACCATCGAGAGAAGACCTTCCACTTAGCCACATAGGCTAAACCAGTGGATTGCCGCCTCAAAGAAGAAATGGACTCCACTGTTCATCTCGAAAAACCTCAACGAGGAGACAGGTCCTGACAAATATATGTGTGAAGACACAATGAAGTCGGGTCTACATGAAATCTCCGTGTTTGACCATGACAAAGAAGGTTGTGACGTAGTGGGACATGTGTCAGACCTGCCACCAACATAGAGCAGAGCTGATTGATCCACACCCTCTGAGATGACAGGGGAGTGATCAGAATGATTCAGCAACTGCAGGTTCGTATCTTGGCTAGAACCTGAGGCAGAACCGGACCTAGTGGGAAGGTGTAGCTTACAGGCCCATTCCAATCGAGTGACAGAGCGTCCACGGCAAAAGCCAGAGGAGCTAGACACAGCGACACGAAAGTGTCCACCTGATCATTCCAATGGGGTGCAAAAAGATCATTCCAATGGGGCGCAATAATGACCGACTTGGGCTTGGAAAGCCTGAGGGAGGAGAAGTCTTGATCCAAGACCGTCAACCTCTGGAGGGCTGACAGATTGGCGGAATCGTAGGAACGATAATGCACAGGAGGCAAAAAGGTGTCAGCCTAGCGAAGAATGAAGTCTTCCTAGCCTTGGAACTCAGCTTTGAATCGTATGCTGCAAAAGCTTGGACCACTTGTTGCGACTGGTACAGTCGAAGGCACCCAAAAGTATCCTGAACCAGTCTATTATTGCTCCCAAGTTCAGCATGGAGATTTTCAGGTCAGTTCCATTTCCCAGGGAGATTTCACTTCCAGCATCGACCTGTGAGTTGCTTACTTTCACGTTTTGACTCACCAGACATCTCGAAAGTATCTCAGGTTCGCTTTTCTGGGGCTAGTTTACCAGTTCAAGATCATGTCTTTCAGCCACATCCTGGCTCCTTGGGCCTTCACCCGACTGATGTCGCATGTGATAGACTTCCATTGCACACAATCCAAGGTGACTACTTCGGTGTATCTGGACAATATTCTCCAGAGGCACTTCAATGCTACTCTTCTGGAGTCAGATGTCAACACACTGTTGAGCCTGCTCACATTGCTGGGGTTCCGAGTCAATGAGGAGAAGTCGGACCTGGTCCCTTCTCAGTCGTTTTGTCATCTGAGGATGGACTTCTGCACACAGCTGTATATTGTGGCGGTTCCCCGGGTGAGGGGTGTGATTCTCCCGGCTTTTGCCCTGACTCTGACCCAGTCCACGACTGCGATAGCTGGGAGTATTGTCCGGCTGCTCGGTCTCTGCGATTCAGTGATGGATCTCATTCCTCTAGGTTGGCTGCATGTCATAACTGTCCAGCACTTTCTGCTTCAGTCGTTGGAGGCCGATTGTCGATCCTCTAGATCTGGTGCTTCAGTTACTAGCATCTTTTCATCATCACCTTCTTCCCTGGACATATGTTCAGTGGATTATGCAGGGAGTTCTGTTGGACTTGCCCATATGCGATCATGTTCTGTCGGCAGATGCCAGCGATCTCGGATGGGTCATGACGTTGAATCTCTAGGTCTTTCCCTTTATGGTGTTTGGGACCAGAATCAAGCAGCTCTTCTCATCAACCAGAAGGAGCTTCTTGCTCTTCTTCAGAGTTTCTGGCAGTGGATCCCCCACCTTTTGAATCATCAGGTCCTTCTGTTGTTCAACAATTCGACAATGGTCGCTTACATTCGAAACCAGGGTGGCACACACAGGGTTCTCATGTATGAATTAGCTCGGGATTTTCTACTGCTAGCTCAGGATGTTTACGCCAGGGTGGTGGTTTGACACATTCTCGGTCATCTGAATGTCCTAGCCGACTCCCTGTCCCGACGTGACAGGGTCATTTCCACAGAGTGGATGCTTTATGGGGAAGTGTTCCAGTCACTTTGCGATCTCTGGGGTCGTTCCCACATCGATCTTTTTGCAACCCGTTGAAACCATCAAGTGGACACTTTTGTGTCCCTGTGTCCAGATCCTCAGGCTCTCGCCGTGGACGCTCTGTCAATCGATTGGAACAGTCTTGTCAGCTAAGCCTTCTCGCCCGGGCCGATTCTGCCTCAAGTTCTAACCAAGATACGAACCTGCAGTTGGCGAATCATTCTGTTCGCACCCCTGTCGCCTCAGCGGGTGTGGATTAATCACCTGCGCTCTCTGTTGGCTGCGGTTCTTACATGTCACCCTCTACATCACAACCTTCTTTGTTAAGGTCACACGAGGAGGTTTCATGTCAACCTGACTTCATTTTGCCTTTATGCATATCTTTGTTGGGTCCAGTCTCTTTTCGTAGAGGTTTTTCGTGATGAGCAGTGGAGCACATTTCTTCTTCAAGGCGGCACTCCACTGGTTTAGCCTGTGGCTGGGTGGAAGGTCTTCTGCTGATGGTGTGCTGATCACTCTGTTGATTATGCTGATCCTTTGGTAACACAAATTGGAGAGTTTCTGGTATATCTGTTTGATTCTTGGAGTCTCCAAAATGTTGCTATCAAAGGGAAAGGTCCATGCTTTCGGAGACCTTTTCGTATGTGGGAAAGCGTCATATCGGCACTAATCCATACCTCTCCAAGCTAGGTCAGCACTTTTCTTTGGAAAGGCCTTGGAATTTGCAGCTTACCCCAAGATGGAATCTTTCTTGGGTGCTGCTTTGCTTGGTGGCAGTGAGGGGTGGGGGTGTGCCGTTCAAACCTTTATCCCATGTGGATATGTGTTTTCTCACATACATGACGGCTTTTCTGATGGCGTTTGCCTCTGCCAGAAGGTTTAGTGAGCTTCACACAAATGGTTGATCCGGCCTTCTTCAGGAGCTCCGCCAACAGTGTTACATTTACCACTGATTGCTCCTTTCTGGTCAAGAATTAGATGCCAGAAACTAACTACTCCACCTCCTATCTGTATCAGGGCTCTTCCTTCTACTGATGGTAATCGCCCTTTGCTCTGTCCAGTTTGTGCAAAATCGCATTTATTTCAACCAGACGCAGTTCTGTCTCTTTTTCCTGGTCGACAGAAGATCTCTCCTGAATCCATTTCTCGATGGATTTTTCTTGCTATTCACGCATCCTACACTGTTCTAGCAACTGACAATTGTATTACCAATCATATTTTTGTCCACGAGGTATGTGCCTTGTCTTCCTCCTGGGCTTATGCTAACTCTGTCAAGTTGTTGGATGCTATGCAGGCAGCCTATTGGAGAAATGCTTTTACTTTCTCCACCTTCTATCTGTGTCAGTTGCAGGAGCAGTCTGAGGACCTTTTTTCCTTGGGCCCTCTTTCTTCTGCTCATTCTGTTGTCTACCCTAGCCATTAGACTTCTTACAAGGTCAGTTCCAGCCATGTGTTTGGTTATTGTCCTGTTTTTTTGTCTGTGTGTCAAAGAGAGCCATATTCCTCAAATCTGATTGTCTTTTACTAATGTTTGTGATGCTATGGTTTTATAGGCCTAGGGAAGTCCTTTTCTGTCCACGGTTCCAGCACAGGTGGGTTGTGTGGGGTTTGGTTATGTGATTTCCTCCTCCTATTGTCGATTCAGACTGTTGTAAACAGTTGTAAGGTAGGTTGATAAGAAATTTAAATTTGATAGTAAATTTCCTTTCTTATTATACATACCACAATTGTTTACATGGAGACCTTCCATTTTCTTATTCGGGTAAGAATCCTTCCTCATCGCTGATCTCATAAGTCCAATGTTGGCGGATTCAAATAGAATGACACATTGGCTATGTATTTGTGTACTGGTTCCGGAAGGCGTGGATTAGTACAAGGAGAAGAGTGTCCTCTACTGGATGTGCGCCGGTCGCACACGTCCCAATTTTGGCTTATTTTTCTTGGTGATTTTACAACACTTTTCTTTCCCAAATCGCTTGGAAAAGAAGAAAATAGAGAGTATATTTCCGAGTTATGGACTTCCACTGTAGTGCAAACATGTGCCTAAATGCTAGTGCAGAATGTTTCACATTGTGCCTTTTCACATAAGCACATATCAGCACATCCAGCATGTATCGATGTGCTAGTGCACAATGTGTCACATTGTGCCTTTTCACATAAGCACATATTGGCACATGCAGCATGTGCTTTTGTGCTGCATGTAATGTGTACAATAGAAGATAAACACGTCTAGGGAAGTCAAAAGTCATAACAGCTTGTTGATACATAGGTAGAAACCGAGAATTTACTGGGAAATTAGAGTGAAGTAAACAATTATGGATCTTGGTTTTTTTGTGGTAATTCTACGAAATAATTATGGATTCTGTGGAAATCTGAACCAGAAAAACTACACTAGTTGAATCGAACTTACCCCAGGCCCCACCACGGTATGGCGGTCCTAAAAATGATTTTGGTGGTTTGGAGGGATTGTTGGGTCTATTTGGGTAATTCTATGAATTGGGGACTACTCTTTTACAAAGGAACATAACCTCCGAACATACCCCTATCCTATAAGAAGTCTTTGGTTAACATAGCAACTACATGCTACCATAGAAACCAAGATGGCTGCCTCCTGTATACAAAATGGACTATGGAAACACATATCACCCTAACAACACGTGTTGCGTATGCGCACTTACACCATGTATCCCTATGGGGTGACATCACAACATGGCCACTCACACAGGTTTCCATGACAACACAACATGATGCTACTGGGTCATGTGACTATGATGTCACATAAGATCCAGCAGATGTGGGGTGAAACATATGAGACATTCTACCACTACTGCACATACGGCCATTGAATGAGCCATTAAATTGTGCCATTAAAAAATACCATTAAATATTCCCATTAATTTGGTTGCTTTAATGGGCATTAAATTAAACTTGAAGACCATTAAAAAATGTGGATATAATGCCCATTACTAATGTTAATGGGCATCAAAAGTTAATGGATATGAACTACATTTTCATGGGCATTATTACCAGTTTCTTAGTGAATGTAATGGCCATTAAAGCGACCAAATTAATGGGAAATTTGTTTTGTCAAAATCTTATGGCCATTAACTGTTATTGTAAGCAACAATTTGATGGGCCTTAATTACAAACCAGTAGCCAGATTTTGATGGCCATTAAAAGGAACCAAAATTAATGGTTACATTTTGTGCATGCCAAAAAGTAATGGACATTAAAACTTATACCATTTTGCCATTTTAATGGCCATTCCAAAATCCAGTCAGTCGTTTCTTTAATGCCCATTAAAGGGGTAGAGGCACTGTTCATCCCTAGGTTTTTAATGCCCATCAGACCTATATACATGTATACTATACTCTTCCACAAATTGTAACAAGGCAAAGACATGTATATTATATATATGTGGCCAAAAAAGATAAATGATCTGTTTCTCAGACAATTTTTTTTTAGATTCAATGAGGGAGGGAGGACTTTATTTTTTTATTTGTGACAACGAGGGATCTGATTATATAATTCCAGCCTGAGTCCCCCAATTCCACCCCCCTCCTTCCCAGTGCCAGATTTGACATGCAAGAGCACTATTTTGTGTTCTTAAATCAGTTTATTATATAATAAACTAGCAGGATACCCGACTTCATTTGGGGTCAGTGAAGGAGAGAAAAGTAAAAAAAAAAAAAAAATGAGGGTCACGTACCCAACTCACTCGGCCCCGACTGTCGGGCAGGGCCTTCAACCTCGAGACCCCCGCAGTCCTCTAAGTTAGGTCAGAATATATTACCATGCCAAATTTCAGCCTTCTATGTGCCCCGGTGCATCCGCGCAGACACACACACACAGAATCTCTTCTTTATATATAAGATTTAAAAATAAAACTTTCCTCTAAAAACAAACTGTAGGTACTTCAAAGACTATGTATTCTTTTGATGCTCTTCATTATCTTTGAAGTAAAATTTTTCAATCTGTGGGGATTTGCCACATTACAATTTGTGGGAGAGTGCCTATAGGCACTCTCCCATAAATTGTAATGAGGCAAATCCCCATATACAGAGGCCAACATATTGCAGACACAAATAAATAAATATCCATCAGTCAAAAAACCTAAATAATTTTGAGTCTCCAGCTGGGTTTGTACTAATATTGGAAGACAGTGAAAGGCAATAAAAATGTCTAATGAGCTCGAGGGGGTTCAAATTCAATGAGGGATTGTCTGAGAAACAAAACACTATTTTTTTAGCCTATATATCTTGCCTGTATCAAGCAGGAATACAGCTTGCAAATAATATTTTTTGTGTCAGGCACCAACAATTTTCTGCTAATCATCCCAAACTTGGTACCTGTCGTGGGGTTGGGGTTTACATACAGATTTTCACTTTCTGTTAATAAATTTCACGGGTTATTAATTCTTTAGCATTTTATTAGTTCAAAGCATCATGGAGATGTGTGTTAACTGTATAATTGACTTATTATTTATTGGAAAGCTCTCTTACAGAGAGCTTTCCAATAAATGATCATATATAAAGAATTTAGTTATGTTGAAGCATACAAAAATTGAACAAGCTTATATCCAGTTCTAATATAAGAAATTGCACTGGTCATTATATGACAGGCTCAACTGAATCAGTGTCTGTCAATCATTCAAGTTGAGTCAGTCAGTGACCATGACAGGCAGCCTTATTTGCAGGCTTGCAGGAATACCACAACGAATGGTCATGGGCCATTTTGAGCTCAGTTGATATGATTCTGTGCCAAAGACCTGTGATCGGCCCCCCACCGGGTAGGCTTCAGAAAATTTAGAATTTTCAGGCCAAGTACTGTTCCTTGTGGTGGATCGTCTAGCCCTAACTGTTCTCCACCATGCCAACTGAGCTAACATCAATTTGGGATTGTCTTTAGCCAAGTTTGTGTGGTGGCAAAACATTTAGGGCCAGCTACTAACTATAGGCAGCCGCAATTCGGTGTTTTAGCCCCGGCTGATCCCTGTCGGGGCCCGGGGGCGACTTCAAAAAACTTCTGACTTTTCAATTTAGTCTTACGACCTTATTATTTATTTATTTATTGGTGTTTAAGGTCACATAATTATGTGGCTAATCGTGACCGTAACATGGAGATAAAGTCAAGTTTAGTCTATCATTTATAACCATGTTGTCCATTTTAGAGGACAAACTCAAATGTTTAATAAACGAAACAAATTGTGCGAATATTTATTAATTTCACATTCCACAAATATTGCACAGAATGTAATTTATTTTCACTTTATATATAATTACCAATCTTTGTGGAGCCCAAAATCATGGTGCACAAACATAACCCTTTGTCTAACACGGTAGAAACAAAATTCCAAAAATTTAACCGATATAAGGCTAACCCAGCCTGAAATATCTGAATGTTCTCAATAAAATCATACTAATTTAAATATGGATATTATTGGAATTGACTCAACAAGCTGGTTTCAATGATATCCATATTTATATCTTCTTTAATTTATCAAAAAACAGTAACACCAATTTGCAAATTAAATTTCTTTTTTTTTTTTTTAAAAAAAAGGTACCGTACTGACCCGTGTCGAAGCCCATATTCATGATTAAGCCCACCCCCGGCTTTTTCAGAATTGTGAACCAGGGTGCCCTACTCGAGTCAAAGCCCACCCCCAAGTTTCAAATTGGACGAAAGTTGTTTTGAGACAAGACGTCAAATTTACAGGCATCAAGATCCAAATGGAAAAACAGTTGACTTGTTGCAACACTGTACTTACCAAATAGAACTGTAATACTGTATTATGTATATTTTTTTGGAGTTGAGGTTTTTGCGTTGTTAAACTCGTCTTTTGTGTAATACGTTATGTCTGTGTTCAGTGTAATAAGTCTTTATTAAAAAATTATATATCCCAAGCAAAATTGTCTTGTTTATTTTTTTGTCGACCTCGTTTTTGGAAGCTGTCACTTGTTTCAAATGTGCAGGCTGCTGTCAATAGTTGTCTGAAACACGCCCACAACATATAGTTTTCACAATGGTTGAATATCATCAGAAAGATACTGATTGAACACTGCCACTTTCGAGTGGTGCACAACTCATTGTGAAAGAACACCGCCACTTTCGAGCGTGCACAACTCACTGTGAAAACGGGTGTTCAGAAATTAATTAGAAAGTGGTAATTAAAAATAAAAAATAATTACAACTCTGGTATTTGAGAATTATATAACAATATAACCAGGGATATAATGTATGACTTATTGGTTCAATAAAACATGCTCATTTATCATTTCATCATGCTCTGCAACATGTGAAGTTATGACTTTCAGTGTAAAATAATTTTTTTGAATTTTGACAAGGGAGGCAACTATTTTGTTATTCATATTCCGCTGTGTAAATTGTTATCTGGTCTTCATATTATGAGTTTTTTTATTGATTTTGTGTAAAGCTATATTTTGTTTTATTCGTAATAAATGTACATATTTAAAAAAACAGCTATTTTTAAACAGTCTATGTTTGTCTGTTTTCAAGGAGGTGGTTTGCAGTGTTGATTGACATACTTACGTCCATTTCTGGCTTCGAGAGCAACCTGAACAAAAAATGAAAAAATACCGCATGGTTTTCTGTTTGTTTTATTCATTAAATTGAGGATTAAAACCCCAAATCTGAAAATGAAACGTATGTACAAGATAATTATGAGAATTTTAAAAGCAAATTCTATAAAATTGGTGGGCAGTTTCCAAAGAAACGTAACATACCCAGTGGATACTTGTCTTATAAAGTTATATCCCCAATTTCCGATGCAAACCAAAGCGACTTGCAAGCACTATTACATTACTTGTCCCGAAGCCCTCCTCCCACCCCCCCCCCCCCCCCCCCCCCCCACACACACACACACACTTTGCAATTTATCCACTGCAAGCAACCCTGGGCTTCGACACGGGTCAGTACGGTATGTTAGGTATATGGTGTCAATAACTGAGGCACCTCATGATCAAAAGATAGGAAAAAACATTTTGAAGATCAAAGGCAGCAATTAACGTTAATTTATTTACACTGGTTGTGTAATAATAGAACCAGGTCCATCATTTCTGGCAAAGCTGTTTTGGAGAACATTGTTTCATTAAACATGGTACCAGAACCTGGATTTATTAACTGGAGTGTACTAAATTATATTTGGGCATCAAAATTTGTTCATGTGCCTTTGCCTTGTAAGAATTCATGGGAGAGTACCCAACTGCTCATAGGCACTCTCCAATATGAATTGTTACAAAGAAAATCTGTACAGACTAAGTAATTTCACTTAAAAAAGATAATATGGAGGAAATAAGAAGCATTTAAAATGTGGGTCATGCACTTAGGCTCAAATATGAACTTCCTGCACTCTACCCATTAACACAGGAAGAACAGAATAGAACGATTTTCTCTTGATCCCTTTGCATTATTAGTCCCCTACGGGAACCGTAAGGGGACTATAGGTTTGCACTCCGTCCGTCCGTCCGTCTGTCCGTCCGTCCGTCCGTCCATCCATCTGTCTGTCTGTCTGTCTGTCTGTCTGTCTGTCTGTCTGTCTGTCTGTCTGTCTGTCTGTTTTTTATGTTACCACCTCTCCCTCCAACATGCTTTAAGCTACACCTTTCATATTTGGTACATGGATAAATGGTTCTGAGGGGATGATGCACGCTCAAAATTTTTTTTTCAAAATCCAAGATGGCGGAATGGCAACCATTTTTGTTGTGTTTTTTAAGCTTTTTTTCTCTATTTTCATGTTACCACCCCTCCACCAACATGGTTCAAGCTACACTTTGCATATTTGGCACATGGATAGAGGGTTGGGAGGGGATGATGCACGTTCAATATTTGTTTTTCAACATCCAAGATGGCAGCATGGCGGCCATTTTTGTTGTGTTTTTTAAGCTTTTTAGCTCAACTTTGACGAAGTCAAATTTGAGCTATTGTCATGGCCCGTCGTCCGTCTGTCCGTCCGTCCATCTGTCCGTCTGTCCGTCTGTCTGTACGTTAACAATTGGCTATGGCTCGGGCTAGAGGTCGTATTTATGAACCGATCTTTACGAAACTTCTTGTGTACCTTTGTTATGACCCTGGGACAGGAACGAGTGTTTTTAGGTGTGGTCCGAAATTCAAGATGGCTGCCAGCAGCCATTTTGTACCGATGATGCAAAAATCAGTTTTTTGTACAGAACTTCTGTATGAAAGTTCTGATTTGAATAAAGTTTTGTATAAATGTTTAGTACCATGGGATACATCACATATAATACGGGTTTTTTTCACGTGCGTAAATTATGCAAATTAGACTGACTTTGATTTATTTAGTGTTACTTTCAGAGCTGTAAGTGCCAAGCTGCTATGGCTCAGGCTAGAGGCCGTATTTATGAACCAGTCTTTACGAAACTTCTTGGGTACCTTTGTTATGACCCTGGGACGGGAACGAGTGTTTTTGGGTGTGGTCCGAAATTCAAGATGGCTGCCAGTGGCTTTTTTGTACCGATGATGCAAAAATCAGTTTTTTGTACAGAACTTCTGTATGAAAGTTCTGATTTGAATAAAGTTTTGTATAAATGTATAGTACAATGGGATACATCACATATAATACGGGTTTTTTTCTCGTGCGTAAATTATGCAAATTAGACTAACTTTGATTTATTTAGTGTTACTTTCAGAGCTGTAAGTGCCAAGCTGCTATGGCTCGGGATAGAGGCCGTATTTATGAACCAATCTTTACGAAACTTCTTGGGTACCTTTGTTATGACCGTGGGACGAGAACGAGTGTTTTTGGGTGCAGTCCCAAATTCCAGATGGCTGTCAGCAGCCATTTTGTACCGACGATGCCGAAATCTGTTTTTTGTACAGAACTTCCATATGAAAGCTCTGATTTGAATAATTTTTTGTATGAATGTTTAGTACCATGGGATACATTACATATATTACAGGTTTTTTTCTTGTGCGTAAATTATGCAAATTAGGCTAACTTTGATTTATTTAGTGTTACTTTCAGCACTGTGAGTGCAAATCCCAATACGGCTCGGGCTAGAGACCGTATTTATGAACCGATCTTCACGAAACTTCTTGGGTACCTTTGTTATCACTGTGGGACGAGAAGGAGTGTTTTTGGGTCCAGTCTGAAATTCAAGATGGCCACTAGCAGCCATTTTGTTCAAAATTAAGTGCAATCAGATTTTTGCGCAGAACTTCCAAATGAAAGATCTGATTTGAATAAATTTTTGTATGAATGTTTAGTACCATGGGATACATTACATATAATACAGAGTTTTTCTCGTGAATAAATTATGCAAATTAGGGGTCCGGGTGGGACTTAGAAAATTTTGGACCAAAATCCGGAAATTAGTTTTTTGGTTTTATATGCGTTTTGGTCAATTTTAAGACAAAAAAAAAATTTTTTTTTACACTGAAAATTTGGGGTCCGGGTGGGACTTAGAAAATTTTGGACCAAAATCCGGAAATTAGTTTAGAAAATTTTGGACCAAAATCCGGAAATTAGTTTTTTGTGTTTTGATGCATTTTGGTCAATTTTAAGAAGAAGAAGAAAAAATTTTAGTCTGAAAATATTTTGTTTGGGACTGAAAATTTCCACACAAAAATAATAATCTACAATGATTGGTCTTAATCTGTAGTCCATTACAGTCACCTTGTAATTCTTTTATTATTGTTGACTGGGCCAAAACAAATACTAATTCCTGTCATATTCATTATTCAGTTGTCTTGGTCACAGCAAGTACTAATTCCTGTCATATCCAAGTTGAGCTACAGAGTCATTGACTCTTTCATTTTTCTATTTTATGGTTACCACCCCTCCCACCAACATGGTTCAAGCTACACTTTGCATATTTGGCACATGGATAGAGGGTTGGGAGGGGATGATGCACGTTCAATATTTTTTTTTCAAAATCCAAGATGGCGGCATGGCGGCCATTTTTGTTGTGTTTTTTAAGCTTTTTTCTCTATTTTATGTTACCACCCCTCACTCCAACATGGTTCAAGCTACACTTTTTTATATCTGGCACATGGATAGAGGGTTGTAATGGGATGTTGCACGTTCAATATTTTTTTTTCAAAAATTTGTCCGTCCGTCTGTCCGTCCA
The DNA here is from genome assembly GCA_031216915.1 of Pictodentalium vernedei. Taxonomy (NCBI): domain Eukaryota; kingdom Metazoa; phylum Mollusca; class Scaphopoda; order Dentaliida; family Dentaliidae; genus Pictodentalium; species Pictodentalium vernedei. Next base: position 427,765,390 of record CM062292.1, read on the forward strand.
TCCGTCTGTTTGTCTGTTTTTTTATGTTACCACCTCTCCCTCCAACATGCTTTAAGCTACACCTTTCATAATTGGTACATGGATAAATGGTTCTGAGGGGATGATGCACGCTCAAAATTTTTTTTTCAAAATCTAAGATGGCGGAATGGCGGCCATTTTTGTTGTGTTTTTTAAGCTTTTTTTCTCTATTTTCATGTTACCACCAAACCCACCAACATGGTTCAAGCTACACTTTGCATATTTGGCACATGGATAGAGGGTTGGGAGGGGATGATGCACGTTCAATATTTTTTTTTCAAAATCCAAGATGGTAGCCATTTTTGTTGTGTTTTTTAAGCTTTTTTCTCTATTTTATGTTACCACCCCTCACTCCAACATGGTTTAAGCTACACTTTGCATATTTGGCACATGAATAGAGGGTTGGGAGGGGATGATGCACGTTCAATATTTTTTTTTCAAAGTCCAAGATGGCGGCATGGCGGCCATTTTTGTTGTGTTTTTTAAGCTTTTTTCTCTATTTTATGTTACCACCCCTCACTCCAACATGGTTCAAGCTACACTTTTTATATCTGGCACATGGATAGAGGGTTGTAATGGGATGTTGCACGTTCAATATTTTTTTTCAAAAATTCAAGATGGCGCCATGGCAACCATTTCTGTTGTGTTTTTAAGCATTTTTCTCTATTTTATGTTACCACTGCCCCCTCCAACATGGTTCAAGCTGCACTTTTCATATATGGTACATGGATAAAGGGGTTGTGAGGGGATTATGCACGCTCAATATTTTTTTTCAAAATCTAACATCTGTCTGTCTGTCCGTCTGTCTATCTGTCTGTTTTTATGTTACCACCTCTCCCTCTAATATGCTTCAAGCTACACCTTTCATATTTGGTACATTGATAAATGGTTCTGAGGGGATGATGCACAGTCAATATTTATTATTCAAAATCCAAGATGGCAGAATGGCGGCCATTTTTGTTGTGTTTTTTAAGCTTTTGCTCTATTTTATGTTACCACCCCTCCCTCCAACATGGTTCAAGCTACGCCTTTCATATATGGTACATGGATAAAGGGTTGTGAGGGGATTATCCACGCTCAATATTTTTTTTCAAAATCCAAGATGCTTATGTACTCTAGTGTCTTCTGTGACAAAAACACCATATGTCACAAAAGCGCCGTAGGGGACTAATACCACATCGGTGGTCAAACACTTGTTTCAGATGGAACACAATACCAGGGACATAAACAAAACAAGAGGCTCCAAGGGGGCTGAGGCACTCACCTGACACAGGACAATGGGGTTTTAAATATTTATTTATTGATTGGTGTTTAAGGTCACATATTTATGCACAACGGCTAATCATGACCGCAACATGGAGATAAAGTCAAGTTTAGTCAATCGTTTATACCCATGTTACCAATTTTAGAGGACTTCCACCCTAAGCATTGGTGACTGGGCCCTATTTTACCAGTAATACAGAACTTGTTGACCATAGTAAACAAGCACTGCCGCACTTCCCGGGGTTCCCACAGGTTTCTTTTTTTCTCACAAATAGATTTGGACTACTTAAAACTAATTAATGAACATGGTTTCATAAAAATTGTCACATTGAACTGACATGGAAAAAAGATCAGACTCTCAGAGATATAATACAAAGTGAAGAGATTAATATAATTGACCTATTTTTAGTGTGGCAGTGGGAAATTATTTTTCTCTGGTGGTCATTGCTAAACATTAGAATACATGATCTAGATAAGAGATCATTCATTTAATCATTTTAAGGTCAAATGTATCAGTTTAGTATTAGTACATACCAAATGATTACAATTGACCCTTTACTTTTAATGGTGGTGGATTCTCCCAAAGAGAAATGCTCTGCAAATTTCTGAGGTAGAATATCCTAGATTGTGCTTGCAAAATGTTCCCATTATATAAACAGTTTTGATCTCTTGTTGTATGCCAGTTGTATTTAGGTTTTGAAATCAAATCAAATCATAGCTGCCATAAAGCAGCCATGATATATCAACCAATACTTCATAGATTTTTAGTTCAAATCGGCAGACTTACCAGAGTAAATAAGCATTATTGCTTCCCTTCCCTTGACCTGTTTAATTGCATCTAAATTACTAGGAGGAGTACCCGCCCTTCATCGTCCATACCAATTTTTATTAAGATTGGTCCAATGACAATAGACAAATTACCTAGCAGTGTTTTCTAGTCAAGTCTTGGCAGCGACTAGACTAGAAATCACTGCAACATGTAAGCCATTGGATGTGAGCTTGCTGTGGTCAGGTGTCAATTTAGAGCAACTGTCTTGGCCCTTAAGAGTTAAGAGTGTAAACTGCAACGTGGCTGCAAGTTTTGTTTCTTTGCCGGACATATTTTTCTAAGGCAATTTTAAAGGAAATTTTGCTGTAGAAAACAGCTTCTTCTACAGCAATGATTGGTGTAGACAAATTTTGAGGGGTGTAATGAATATAAAAATTCCTAAGAGGCAAGTTTGTAGTACATGTACATTTAAATTTAGCATTTGATTCCATTTCTGGGTATACATTGCACTTTCCAAGCAATAATATATAAGTTAGGATATTATTGTAACAAAATCAAAGGAATATTGTGATTGCTGAACATTTATTTACAACCAAATATGCTAGTACTTGTAGGTTGTGAGTAGATGATGTACATGGGGAAATGTATTTATTTCAGTACTGGTACTTTTTATGAAAGACAATTCCAATAAATTGTCAAATCGATATGATAAACCTTTAAACATTGATTATTGATATGGTCATTGAAAGATCTACAATATTTAATGCCCATGAATTTTTCTACCTCACTGGAGCTACAATTTAATGGCCATTAAAAACCCTTCTGGGTGATTTCTTTTATTTAAATTGGATTAATGGCCATTAATTCTTTTGAAATCTATGATTGTCAACATGGGTTTGCTTAATGCCCATTAAAAATGCTTTATGACAGTATGATGGGCATTAATTTATCTAATTTTATTTAATAGCCATGAGTTTAAAACCCAATCATGGCCATTAAACAAAGTCATTACAAATTTTAATGGGTGTTAATGGGCATGAAAATTATGAAGACCATATTTAATGGCAAATTTAATGGCCAAACCTGAAAATGACCATTAAATTGAGCAATTTTAATGGTTTCCTTACCCAGCCATTACTTTTTTCATCACAAGAATTAATGGGTAAAAATAATGGTTTTTGGTGTTTTAAAGGGTTTTTAATGGGCTTTTAATGGGTTTTTAATGGGTTGCCTGTCCAGTAGTGTATACTCCTGATTCTGATCCTTGGGAAGCTCTCAGTGAGCTTAACAAGGGTCAGGTGTAGGTGTTATTGGTCTGGGTTAGAATGGTTAACGGGCGTGTATACATCACCATAGATAAAAATTTTGGACAAAATAGGGAAAGTGCTTGAGAATTCTCAGTACATGTCCTTGAAAGTTCAGGATTTGTTTCCTCCAGAGGTACATGAACCCTGTCAGTAGGAACATTAGGAACCCCACATGTAGTTTGATGACCTGTCATCCATCAGCATGAAATTTCCTTGTTGGTTCCTCATATTTTCACTTGACTAGCAAGTGGGGGTATGCACAGATGTACACCCTTTGTAAGAATATGCACCTTGTAATTCAGTTAATGTCACAAAACTTGCTTAAATGGCGATTTACGTCAAAAATGTCAAAATGTATACTTTGCCCCATCCAAAGGAACATTCATGCAGTTTCCACAGGCCTGTGATGCAGGAAACTACAAAACATGTTGCAAACAAGATCCATTTTTGTTATCAGTTTTCTTAAATATTGAATGCTTTTTATTACAAATATGAATGATCAGTGTTGCATGGCAAAGGAAAGTCTAATCTTGAATGGTTTCACTGATTGAACCAACAGGCCCAACTCAGATGGAAACATCAATTAGTCATTCTCTTATGTCTGACCTGTTGGGAGCTACAGTAATTTAAGTTGTCACAATTTAATTACAAAATGTATTTATCAATAGGTTTTTTTGAAAAACTGATTGGTGAGAATGCATAGACAACTAACTGTATCAGAAGAAATCAAGATTAAGAAAACATAATGCCTCTGAATGAAATCCACTTAAAATTGTTTACAGAGTTATGTCCCTTTTCATGAAACTTATCAATTGCATTGAGGTTTGGATTTGAATCACCAGTTCAGACTAAACATGCACCAAATTCCCCCTCCCTCTCCCTGCCCCCAAGCAAAGCCGCACCCAAGAGAGATTCCATCTTGGGGTAAGCTGCAAAATCCTAGGCCTTTTCAAAGAAAAGTGCTGAATAAGCTTGAACAGGTACGGATTAGTGCCTTTAGGATGCTTTCCCACATACAAAAAGGTCTCGAAAAGCATGCACCTGTACCCTTTGATGATAACAGGTTGAAGACCCGAAGAATCAAAACCTCTCCAATCTGTGTTATCGAAGGATCAGAATAATCAACAGAGTGATCAGCACACCATCGAGAGAAGACCTTCCACTTAGCCGCATAGGCTAAACCAGTGGATTGCCGCCTCGAAGAAGAAATGGACTCCACTGTTCATCTCGAAAAACCTCAACAAGGAGACAGGTCCTGACAAATATATGTGTGAAGACACAATGATATCGGGTCTACATGAAACCTCCGTGTTTGACCATGACAAAGAAGGTTGCGACGTAGTGGGACACATGTCTGACCTGCCACCAACATAGAGTGGAGCTGATTGATCCACACCCTCTGAGATGACAGGGGAGTGATCAGAATGATTCAACAACTGCAGGTTCGTATCTTGGCTAGAACCTGAGGCAGAACCGGACCTAGTGGGAAGGTGTAGCTTACAGGCCCATTCCAATCGAGTGACAGAGCGTCCACGGCAAAAGCCAGAGGAGCTGGACACAGGGACACGAAAGTGTCCACCTGATCATTCCAATGGGGTGCAAAAAGATCATTCCAATGGGGCGCAATAATGACCGACTTGGGCTTGGAAAGCCTGAGGGAGGAGAAGTCCTGATCCAAGACTGTCAACCTCTGGCAGGCCGACAGATTGGCGGAATCGTAGGAACGATAATGCACAGGAGGCAAAAAGGTGTCAGCCTAGCGAAGAATGAAGTCTTCCTAGCATTGGAACTCAGCTTTGAATCGCATGCTGCAAAAGCTTGGACCACTTGTTCCGACTGGTACGGTCGAAGGCACCCAGAAGTATCCTGAACCAGTCTATTATTGCTCCCAAGTTCAGCATGGAGATTTTCAGGTCAGTTCCATTTCCCAGGGAGATTTCACTTCCAGCATCGACCTGCGAGTTGCTTACTTTCACGTTTTGACTCACCAGACATCTTGAAAGTATCTCAGGTTCGCTTTTCTGGGGCTAGTTTACCAGTTCAAGATCATGTCTTTCAGCCACATCCTGGCTCCTTGGGCCTTCACCCGACTGATGTCGCATGTGATAGCCTTCCATTGCACACAATCCAAGGTGACTACTTCGGTGTATCTGGACAATATTCTCCAGAGGCACTTCAATGCTACTCTTCTGGAGTCAGATGTCAACACACTGTTGAGCCTGCTCACCTTGCTGGGGTTCCGAGTCAATGAGGAGAAGTCGGACCTGGTCCCTTCTCAGTCATTTTGTCATCTGAGGATGGACTTCTGCACACAGCTATATATTGTGGCGGTTCCCCGGGTGAGGGCTGTGATTTCCCCGGCTTTCGCCCTGACTCTGACCCAGTCCATGACTGCAATAGCTGAGAGTATTCTCCGGCTGCACGGTCTCTGCGGTTCGGTGATGGATCTCATTCCTCTAGGTCCGCTGCATGTCATAACTGTCCAGCACTTTCTGCTTCAGTCGTTGGAGGCCGATTGTCGATCTTCTAGATCTGGTGCTTCAGTTACTAGCATCTTTTCATCATCACCTTTTTCCCTGGACAGATGTTCGGTGGATTATGCAGTGAGTTCTGTTGGACTTGCCCATATGCGATCGTGTTCTGTTGGCAGATGCCAGCGATCACGGATGGGGCATGAAGTTGGATTCTCTAGGTCTTTCCCTTTATGTTGTTTGGGACCAGAATCAAGCAGCTCTTCACATCAACCAGAAGAAGCTTCTTGCTCTTCTTCAGAGTTTCTGGCAGTGGATCCCCTACCTTTCGAATTGTCAGGTCCTTCTGTTGTTCAACAATTCGACAGTGGTCGCTTACATTCGGAACCAGGGTGGCACACACAGGGTTCTCATGTATGAATTGTCTCGGGATTTTCTACTGCTAGCTCAGGATGTCAATGCCAGGGTGGTGGTTTGACACATTCCTGGTCGTCTGAATGTCCTAGCCGACTCCCTGTACCAACATGACAGGGTCATTTCCACTGAGTGGATGCTTTACAGAGCAGTGTTCCAGTCGCTTTGCGATCTCTGGGGTCGTCCCCACATCGATCTTTTTGCGACGCATTGAAACCATCAAGTGGACACTTTTGTGTCCCTGTGTCCAGATCCTCTGGCTCTCGCCATGGACGCTCTGTCAATCGATTGGAACAGTCTTGTCAGCTAAGCCTTCTCGCCAGGGCCGATTCTGCCTCAAGTTCTAGCCAAGATACGAACCTTCAGTTGGCGAATCATTCTGTTCAGTGGATCAATCAACTCCGCTCTCTGTTGGCTGAGGTTCTTACATGTCTCCCTCTACATCACGACCTTCTTTGTTAAGGTCACAAGAGGAGGTTTCATGTCGACCTGACTTCATTGCGCCTTTATGCATATCTTTGTTGGGTCCAGTCTCTTTTCGTAGCGGTGTTTCGAGACGAGCAGTGGAGCGCATTTCTTCTTCAAGGCGGCACTCCACTGGTTTAGCATGTGGCTGGGTGGAAGGTCTTCTGTTGATGGTGTGCTGATCACTCTGTTGATTATGCTGATCCTTTGGTAACACAAATTGGAGAGTTTCTGGTATATCTGTTTGATTCTCGGAGTCTCCAAAATGTTACTGTCAAAGGGTACAGGTCCATGCTTTTGGAGACCTTTTTGTATGTGGGAAAGCATCATATTGGCACTAATCCATACCTCTCCAAGCTTAGTCGGCACTTTTCTTTGGAAAGGCCTTGGAATTTGCAGCTTACCCGAAGATGGAATCTTTCTTGGGTGCTGTTTTGCTTGGTGGCAGGAAGGGGTGGGGGTGTGCCATTCAAACCTTTATCCCATGTGGATATGTGTTTTCTCACATCCAAGACGGCTTTTCTGATGGCATTTGCCTCTGCCAGAAGGGTTAGAGAGCTTTGGTTGATCCGTCCTTCTTCAGGAGCTCCGCCAACAGTGTTACATTTACCACTGATTGCTCTTTTCTGGTCAAGAATTAGATGCCAGAAACTACTCCACCTCCTATCTGTATCAGGGCTCTTCCTTCCACTGATGGTAATCGCCCTTTGCTCTGTCCAGTTTGTGCAAAATCACATTTATTTCAACCAGATGCAGTTCATTAGGAAAGGCAGGAAACAATTTTTTCTGTCTCTTTTTCCTGGTCGACAGAAGATCTCTCTTGAATCCATTTCTCGATGGATTTTTCTTGCTATTCATGCATCCTACACTGTTCTAGCGACTGACAATTGTATTACCAATCATATTTTTGCCCACGAGGTATGTGCCTTGTCTTCCTCCTGGGCTTATGCTAACTCTGTCAAGTTGTTGGATGCTATGCAGGCAGCCTGTTGGAGAAATGCTTTTACTTTCTCCACCTTCTTCTGTGTCAGTTGCAGGAGAAGTCTGAGGACCTTTTTTCCTTGGGCCCTCTTTCTTCTGTCCAGATCCTTTGTCTTTTGCCAATTTTGACACTCTGTCAATCGATTGGAACAAGCTTATCGGCTACGCCTTCTCGCCAGGGCCGATTCTGCCTCAGGTTCTCGCCAAGATACGAACCTGCAGTTGTCGAATCATTTTGTTCGCTCCCCTGTTGCCTCAGCGGGTGTGGATTAATCACCTCTGCTCTCCGTTGGCGGCGTTTCTGACACGTCTCCATCTACGTCTCATCCTTCTCTGTCAAGTCAGCCGAGGAGGTTTCATGTCGACCCGACTTCATTGTGCATCACGCATATCTTTGTTGGATGCTGTCTCTCTCCACAGAGGTTTTTCGAGACGAGCAGTGGAGTGCATTTCTTCTTCAAGGCAGCACTCCAATGGTTTAGCCTATTTGGCTAGGTGGAAGGTCTTCTGTCGATGGTGCGCTGATCACTCTGTTGATTATGCTGATCCTTTGGTAATACAGATTGGAGAGTTTCTGGTATATCTGTTTGATTCTCAGAGTATCCAACCTGTTGCCATCAAAGGGTACAGGTCCATGCTTTTGGAGACCGTTTTGTATGCGGCACTTTTCTTTGGAAAGGCCTAGGATTTTGCAGCTTACCCCAAGATGGAATCTTTCTTGGGTGCTACTTTGCTTGGTGGCAGGGAGGGGGAGGTGCCATTCAAACCATTATACCAGGTGCATATGTTTTTTCTCACATACAAGACAGCTTTTCTGATGGCGTTTCCCTCAGCCAGAAGGGTTAGTGAGCCTCACGCCCTCTCGCTTGATTCGGCCTTTTTCAGGAGCTCCACCAACAGTGTTACTTTTACCACTGATTGCTCCTTTCTGGTCAAGAATCAGATTCCAGAAACTACTCCACCTCCTATTTGTATCAGGGCTCTTCCTTCTGCTGATGGTAATTGCCCGTTGCTCTGTCCGGTTCGTGCAAAATTGTATTTATCTCAACCAGATGCAGTTCATTAGGAAATGCAGGAAACGATTTTTTCTGTCTTTTATTCCTGGTCGACAGAAGATCTCTCCTTAGTCCATTTCTCGATGGATTTCTCTTGCTATTCGTGTATCCTACACCTGTCTAGCGACTGGCAATTGTATTACCAATGGTCAATCATATTTTTGCCCAAGAGGTATGTGCCTTGTCTACCTCCTGTGCTTACGTTAACTCTGTCAAGTTGTTGGATGCTGTGCAGGCAGCCTCTTGGAGAAATGCTTCTACTTTCTCCACCTTCTATCTGTGTCAGTTGTAGGAGCAGTCTTAGGACCTTTTGTCCTTGGGCCCTCTTTCTTCTGCTCAGTCTGTTGTCTACCCTTGCCATTAGACCTCTTACAAGGTCAGTTCCTGCTATCTGCTTGGTTACTGTCCTTTCTGTCTGTGTGTCACACAGAGCCATATGCCTCATATCTGATTCTCTTTTACTAATGTTTGTTATGCTATGGTTTTATAGGCCTAGGGAACTCCTCTACTGTTCAGGGTTCCTGCACAGGCGGGTTTGGTTATGTGATTCCCTCCTCCTATTGTCTATTCAGCCTGTTGTAAACAGTTGTAAGGTAGGTTGATAAGAAATTTAAATTTTATAGTAAATTTCCTTTCTTATTATATCTACCACAATTGTTTACGTGGAGGCCCTCCGTCTTCTTATTCGGGTGAGAATCCTTCCTCCCCCTCTGATCACATAACTCCAATGTTGGCGGATTCAAATAGAATAACACATTGGTTATGTGTCTGTGCACTGGTTCCGGAAGCTGTGGATTAGTACAAGGAGAAGAGTGTCCTCCACTGGGTGTGCACCGGTCAAACACGACCCAGTTTTGGCTTATTTTTTATTGGTGCTTTAACACCACTTTTCTTTCCCAAATCGCTTGGGAAAGAAGAAAATAGAGAGTATTTCATCAAGTGGACACTTTCGTGTCCCTGTGTCCAGATCCTCTGGCTTTCCAATTTTGACACTCTGTCAATCGATTGGAACAGTCTTGTCAGCTATGCCTTCTGACCAGGGCCGATTCTGCCTCAGGTTCTCATCAAGATACGAACCTGCAGTTGTTGAATCATTCTGTTGGCTCCCCTGTTGCCTCAGCAGGTGTGGATCAATCACCTCCGCTCACTGTTGGCGGCATTTCTGACATGTCTCCATCTATGTCGCGACCTTCTTTGTCAAGGTCACCTGAGGAGGTTTCATGTCGAGCCGACTTCATTGTGCCTTAACGCATATCTTTGTTGGTTCCTGTCTCTCTCCGCAGAGGTTTTTCGAGATGAGCAGTGGAGCACATTTCTTCTTCAAAGTGGCACTCCACTGGTTTAGCCTATGTGGCTAGGTGGAAGGTCTTCTGTTGATGATGTGCTGATCACTCTGTTGATTATGCTGATCCTTTGGTAACACAGATTGGAGAGTTTCTGGTTTTTCTGCTTGATTCTCGGAGTCTCCAACCTGTTACCGTCAAAGGGTACAGGTCCATGCTTTTGGAAACCGTTTCGTATGTGGGAAAGCGTCATATCGGCACCAATCCATTTTTATCTCAACCAGACGCAGTTCATTTGGAAAGGCATGAAATGATTTTTTCTGTCTCTTATTCCTGGTCGACAGAAGATCTCTCCTCAATCCATTTCTCGATGGATTTGTCTTGCTATTTGCACATCCTATACCCATCTAGCGACTGGCAATTGTATTACCAATCATATTTTTGCCCACAAGGTATGTGCCTTGTCTACCTCCTGGGCTTATGCTAACTCTGTCAAGTTGTTGGATGCTATGCAGGCAGCCTATTAGAGAAATGCCTCTACTTTCTCCACCTTCTATCTGTGTCAGTTGTAGGAGCAGTCTGAGGACCTTTTTCTTCTGCTCAGTCTGTTGTCTACCCTGGACATTGCTGGGTCACATACTATACATGTACATGTCTTAAACAAGTTGAGCTACAGTGTCATTGACACTTTCATTACAGTTTCCCATATTGAAAAATGAACTTAGTCAAATTCAATTGACATTCCATACAGATCTGCTATCCACAACTCCTCCTAAACCAGTGAACGGATTTCATTGAAACTCTCAGACATTCTTATACATACATTGAAGATGTGCACCTCCTGTTTTCTTTTCAGACATTTTCATTTTTACAGTTTCCCATATTGAAAAATGAACTTTGTCAAATTTAATTGACATTCTGTACAGATCTGCTATCCACAACCCCTCTTAAACCATTGAACAGATTTCATTGAAACTTTCAGACGTTCTTTTACATACATTGCAGATGTGCACCTCCTATTTTCTTTTTAGATATTTTCTTATTTACAGTTCCCCATATTCAAAAATGGTCTTTGTCTTCAGGTTTTAGTAGGGAGGGATATAGATCTGCTATCCGCTACTCCTCTTAAACCATTGAACAAACTCCATTGGAACTCTCAGACATTCTTTTACATACACTGAAGATGTGCACCTCCTATTTTTCTTTCAGATATTTTCATATTCCGACATATGTCCGTCCCTGCATTATGCTATAGGGGTGTTACGCCTTGTGGGGTTACAAAGTAGTCATAACAGCTTGTAGATACAAAGGGAGAAACCAAGAATTTACTGGGAAATCAGAGCCAAGTAAACAATTATGGGTATGGGGTTTTTTTGTGGTAATTCTATGAAGTAGATATAGATTCTGTGGAAATCTGAACCAGAAAAACTACTCTAGTTCAATCGAACTTACCCCGGGCCCCACCACGGGATGACGGTCCTAAAAAGGATTTTGGTGGTTTGGAGGAATTGTCGGATCTATTTGGGTAATTCTATGAATCAGGGACTACTCTTTTACAAAGGAACATATCCTCTGAACATACCCCTATCCTATAAGACATCTTTTGGTAACATAGCAGCCACATGCTATCATAGAAACCAAGATGGCTGCCTCCAGTATACAAAATGGACTACGGAAACACATAGCGTATGCGCACTTAAGCCACGTATCACTATGGGGATGACATCACAACATGGCCACTCACATGGGTTACCATGACAACACAACATGATTCAACTGGGTCATGTCATGTGACTATGATGTCACATGAGATCCGGCAAATGTGGGGTGAAACATATGAGACATACTACTCCTGACTCTGATCCTTGGGAAGCTCTCTCAGAGAGCTTAACAAGGGTCAGATGCAGGTGTTAATGGTATGTGTTAAAATGATTAACAGGTTTGTATACAATCACCGTAGATAACGAAAATAGTTCTGAACAAATGTGGGAAAGTGCTTGAGAACTCTCTGTACATGTCCTTCAAAGTCCAGGATTTTTTTTCCTCCAGAGGTACATGAACCCTGTCAGTTGGAACTTTAGGACCCCACATGTAGTATGATGACCTGTCATCCATCAACATGAAATTTCCTTGTTGGTTCCTCATATTTTAACTTGACTAGCAAGTGGGGGTATGCACAGATGTCACCCTTTGTGAGAATATGCACCTTGTAATTCAGTAATAATGTCACAAAATGTGCTTAAATGGCGATTTACATCAAAAATGTCAAAATGTATTCTTTGCTCCATCCAAAGGAACATTCTTGCAGTTTCCACAGGCCTATGATGCAGGAAACTACAAAACATGTTGCAAACAATATCCACTTTTTGCTATCAGTTCTCTTAAATATTGGATGTTTTTTATTACAAATATGAATGATCACTGTTGCATGGCAAAGGAAGTCTAATATTGAATGGTTTTACTGATTGAACCAACAGGCCCAACTCAGATGGAAACATCAATCAGTCATTCTCTAATGTCTGACTTGTTGGGAGCTACATTAATTTAAGTTGTCGGAATTTAATTACAAAATGTATTTATCAATAGGTTTTTTAGCTCACCTGAGCGAAGCTCAGTGGGGGCTTTTCTGATCACATTCTGTCCGTCATCCATCGTCCAACATTCGGCGTCTGTCATCGTCCGGCGTTTACTTTACATTATCGACTTCTCCTTCAAAACCACTAGCCCAATTTTATTCAAAGGTTGGGTAAATGTTTATTACCTAATGCCAATTCAGATTTGTTCAAATGAAGTTGCCGCTCCTTCTAGGTGGTGCCATGCCCCCAAGGGGCACCCAAATCTTTGAAAATCTTCTTCTCATGAACCAGTAGTAGCAGTGACTTGATATATGGTACACAGCTTCCTTTTAAGGTGTAGACTCCGTTTTGTTTAAGAGAAGTTTGTTGGGCTATATTTGGCGTCGTTATGGGAGGGGAAAAATTTTTTGGCCCTGCCCGAAATTTCTATTTTCCGAACCGAGAGGCTGATTTGAACCAGATTTTATGTGAGGGCTTATTGGGTCATAAGTACCTAATTTATGCAAATTTTTTTTCCCCGTAGCCCCGTAGGAACTGCAGGAGCTAAAAATAGAAAAAAATTAAAACGCCCATATCTCCAAAGCTGCACGGCACTGAGAATTTTGATTTGGTGTGAAGCTTCCTTAGGACCAACAGAAAGGGTTGGTCAAAAACAATTGCCATCGGTTTTATCATAGGGTACAGTTTCGAGACTTTGAAAAAGTGCTGAGTCAGCACTTTTTAACACTGTAGGCAATGGGAAAAACATTAAAAAATCTTCTTCTCCAGATCCAGAAGGCAGAATCTTTTGATATTTGGTATGCAACATTGTAGGGTGGATCTGCTTCAAGTTTGTTCAAATCGGCCCACTGGGTTTATATTTGGGCTCAGTATAGGAGCCCGCATTCGAACTTAGTGCATTTTAGGCAAATTTCATTAAAAATCATCTTCTCCAGACCCAGCAGGCAGAATCTTTTGATATTTGGTACGCAACATTGTGGGGTGGATCAGATTCAAGTTTGTTCAAATTGGCCTTCTGGATTCATATTTGGGCTCAGTATAGAAGCCTGAATTCGAACTTAGTGCATTTCAGAAAAATTTCTTAAAAAATCTTCTCCTTCAGATCCAGCAGGCAGAATCTTTTGATATTTGGTATGCAACATTGTGGGGTGGATCTGATTCAAGTTTGTTCAAATCAGCCCCCTGGATTCTTATCTGGGCTCAGTATAGGAGCCCAAATTTGAACTTAGTGCATTTCAGACAAATTTCTTGGAAAATCTTCTCTCAAGATCCAGCTGGCAGAATCTTTTGATATTGGGTATGCAGCATGCTTAGGGGGGTGAGATTCAAGTTTGTTCAAGCCAAGTTCCTGGGTTCACATTTGGGCTCACTGTGGTAGCCTGAAATATAACTTAGTACAAAATGAGGAATTTTCTTTAAAAATCTTCTTCAGATCCAGCAATCAGAATGTTTTGATATTTGGTATGCAGCATCCTTAGGGGGTGAGATTCAAGTTTGTTCAAGCCATTTCCCTAGGTCCATATTTGGGCTCACTGTGGGAGCTTGAATTGTAACTTGTCAGATCCAGCAGTCGGAATGTGTTTGATATGTGGTGTGTAGCATCCTTGGGGGGGGGGGGGGGGGGGGGGGGATTCAAGTTTGTTAAAGCCAAGTCCCTGGGTCCATATTATAACTTAGTCAATATGAGGAATTTTCTTTAAAGTTTTGATATTTTTTATGCAGCATCCTTAGGGATGTAAGATTCAAGTTTGTTCAAGCCATGTCCCTAGGTCCATATTTGGGCTCTCACTGTGGGAGCTTGAATTGTAACTTAGTTCAAAATGAGGAATTTTCTTTAAAAATCTTTTTTTTCAGATCCAGCAATCAGAATGTTTTGATATTTGGTGTGCAGCATCCTTAGGGGGGTGAGATTCAAGTTTATTAAAGACAAGTCCCTGGGTTCATATATGGGCTCCCTGTGGGAGCCAGAATTATAACTTAGTTCAATATGAGGAATATTCTTTAAAAAACTTATTTTTAAGATCCACTTATCAGAATATTTCGATATTTGGTTTAAGCTTTTCTTAGGAGGAGCAGATGCAACTTGTTGAAATCAATTCTCTGGGTTGATATTCAGGCTACCATGTCAGGTGAGTGCCTCAGTTGAGAAACTGATTTGTGAGGACCCATAGACAACTAACTGTAACAGAAGAAATCAAGATTAAGGAAACATAATGCCTCTGAATGAAATGCACATACAATTGTTTACAGTACATGTTATGTCCTTTTTCATGAAACTTATCAATTGCATTGAGGTTTGGATTTGAATCACCAGTTCAGATTAAACATGCACTAATTCCCCCCCCCCACCCCCCTCTCCCTGCCCGAAGCAAAGCAGCACCCAAAAAAGATTCCATCTCAGGGTAAGCTGCAAAATCCTAGGCCTTTTCAAAGAAAAGTGCCGAATAAGCTTGGACAGGTATGGATTAGTGCCAATACGATGCTTTCCCACATACAAAAAGGTCTCCAAAAGCATGGACCTGTACCCTTTGACGATAACAGGTTGGAGACCCCAAGAATCAAACAGACATACCAGAAACTCTCTAATCTGTGTTATCGAAGGATCAGCATAATCAACCGAGTGATCAGCACACCATCGACAGAAGACCTTCCACTTAGCCGCATTGGCTAAACCAGTGGAGTGCCGCCTTGAAGAAGAAATGCACACCACTGCTTGTCTCGAAAAACCTCTATGAGGAGACAGGACCTGACAAAGATATGCGTGAATGCACAATGAAGTCTGGTCGACATGAAACCTCTTTGGGTGACCTTGACAAAGAAGGTCACGTCGTAGTGGGACACATGTCAGACCCACTGCCAACAGAGAGTGGAGCTGATTGATCCACACCCGCTGAGGCGACATGGGAGTGATCAGAATGATTCAACAACTGCAGGTTCGTATCTTGGCTAGAACCTGAGGCAGAATCGGACCTGGCAGGAAGGTGAAGCCGACAAGCCCATTCCAATCGAGTGACAGAGCATTCATGGCAAAAGCCAGAGGATCTGGACACAGGGACAAGAAAGTGTCCACCTGATCATTCCAATGGGTCACAAAAAGATCAGTGTGGGGATGACCCCAGAGATCGCAAAGCAACTGGAATACTGCCCAGTGAAGCATCCACCCGGTGGAAATGACCCTCCTTTGTCGGGACAGGGAGTCAGCTAGGACATTCAGACGACCGGGTATGTGACGAACCACCACACCGGCATTGACATCCTGAGCTAGCAGTAGAAGATCCCGAGCCAATTCTTAAATGAGAACCGAGTGTGTGCCGCCCTGGTTCCGAATGTTAAGAGACCATGGTCGAATTGTCGAACAACAGAAGGACCTGGCAATTCTAAATGTGGAGTATCCACTGCCAGAAACTCAGAAGAAGAGCCAGAAGCTTCTTCTGGTTGATGTGAAGAGCTGCTTGATCCTGGTCCCACACACTATGAAGGGAAAGACCTAGAGGATCCAACGTCGCACCCCATCCAAGATCGCTGGCATCTGCCATCAGAACACGACCGGATATGGGCATGTCCAATGGAACTCCCTGCACTATCCACTGAACATTTGTCCAGGCCAGAAGGTGACGATGAAGAGATGCTGGTAACTGAAGACGCAGATGCAGAGGATCAACATTCGGCCTCCAATGACTGAGCAGAAAGTGTTAGAGAGATATAACATGCAGCCGACCTAGATGAATGAGATCCGTTACCAAACCGCAGAGACCGAGCAGCCGGAAAATAGTCTGAGCTGTCGTGGATGTGTTCTGGGTCAGAGTCAGGGCGAAAGCCGAGGGAATCATAGGCCTCACCCGGGGAATCGCCACCATATTCAGCTGAGTGCGGAAATACATCCCCAGATGATAAAATGACTGAGAAGGGACCAGGTCTGACTTCTCCTCGTTGACACGGAACCCTAGCGACATGACCAGGCTCAACAGTGGGTTCACATCTTAGTCCAGAAGAGCAGCATTGAAGTGCCTCTGGAGGATATCGTCCAGATATGGCGAAGTAGTCACCTTGGACTGTGTGCAATGGCAGGCTATCACATGCGACATCAGTCGGGTGAAGGCCTAAGGAGCTAGGTTGCGGCTGAGAGGCATGACCTTGAACTGGTAAACTCCCCCCCCCCAGAAAAAGTGAACCGGAGATACATTTGGAATGTTCGATGAATCGGAATGTGAAAGTAAGCGACTCGCAGGTCGATGCTGGAAGCAGAATCTCCCTGGGAAATGCAACCGTCCTGAAAGTCTCCATGCTGAACCTGGGAGCAATGATAGACTGGTTCAGGATACTTCTGGGTGCCTTCGGCCGCACCAGTCGGTACAAATCGTCGAAGCTTTTGCAGCATGCAACTCAAAACTGAGTTCCAAGGCTATGAAGACTTCATTCTTTGCTAGGCCGATACCTTTTTGCCTCCTGTGCGTTATCGGTCCTACAATCCGCCAATCTGTCGGCCTTCCAGAGTTTGACGGTCTTGGATCAGGACTCCGCCTCCCTCGGGCTTTCCAAGCCCAAGTTGGCCATCTGCTTCCTTTGTGAAGCCAAGGGCTGATCCTCCTGCCGCAGCTTCTTCTTACTCAAGTGGTAAGAGTAAGCATCGGCAGACCAGAGAGATGTCTCAGGATCCTTCCTCTAGCAGTGGAGATGGTTTCTCCTCTCACAGGCCTCACTGGGGCTCGAAATGAAGGTCTTCACCTCGATTCGTCCCAGGTTGGAGAAAGGATATCAGAGTTTGCAGACCGTTGGGCCACGATCACATCCGATCCTTGGGTGTTAGATGTTGTTCGGTCTGGTCTGCGGATATCCTTTCGGAGGCACCCCACTCTGTCAAGAGTGCCTCTTCCCACCCAAGTTTCTTCAAACGTTTCACGTTGGGAACTTTTGATCACAGAGATAGACAATCTCCTGTCAAAGGGAAGATTGAGGTCTTCAAGAACATTCAGTGGGATTTTATTCCTGCCTGTTCTTGTTAGCGAAGAAGGCTGGCCAACTCCGACCAGTTATCTATCTGAGTATCCTGAACCAGTCTATCATTGCTCCCAAGTTCAGCATGGAGATTTTCAGGTCAGTTCCATTTCCCAGGGAGATTTCGCTTCCAGCATCGACCTGCGAGTTGCTTACTTTCACGTTCCGATTCATTGGACATCTCGAAAGTATCTCAGGTTCGTTTTTCTGGGGCGAGTTTACCAGTTCAACAAGATCATGCCTTTCAGCCACATCCTGGCTCCTTGGGCCTTCACCCGACTGATGTCGCATGTGATAGCCTTCCATTTCACACAGTCCAAGGTGACTACTTCACCGTATCTGGATGATATCCTCTAGAGGCACTTCAATGCTGCTCTTTGGAGTCGGATGTCAACACATTGTTGAGCCTGTTCATGTCTCTGGGGTTCCGAGTCAACAAGGAGAAGTTGGACCTGCTCCCTTCTCAGTTGTTTTGTCATCTGGGGATAGACTTCTGCACACAGCTGAATATGGGGGTGGTTCCTCAGGCGAGGTCTGTGATTCACCCTGATTCTGACCCAGTCCATGACCGCTACAGCTCGGAGTATTCTCCGGCTGCTCGGTCTCTACAGTTCGGTGATGGATCTCATTCCTCTAGGTCAGCTGCATGTCAAACATCTCCAACACTTTCTGCTCAGTCGTTAGAGGCCGATTGTCGATCCTCTAGATCTGTTGCTTCAGTTACTAGCATCTCTTCATTATCATCTTCTTCCCTCGATAGATGTTCAGTGGATTATGCAGGGTGTTCAGTTGGACTTGCCCATATCCGATTGTGTTCTGTCGGCAGATGCCAGTGATCTTGGATAGGGCATGATGTTGGATCCTCTTGGTCTTTTCCTTCATGGTGTATGGGACCAGAATCAAGCAGCTCTTCACATCAACCAAAAGGAGCTTCTGGCTCTTCTTCATAGTTTCCGGCAGTGGATCCCCCACCTTTCGAATCATCAGGTCCTTCTGTTGTTCGACAATTCAACAATGGTCACTTACATTCGGAAACAGGACGGCATGCTCTCGGTTCTCGTGTATGAATTGGCTCGGGATCTTCTTCTGCTAGCTCAGGATGTCAATGCCGGTGTAGTGGTTCGACACATTCCCGGTCGTCTGAATGTCCTGGCTGGCTCCCTGTCCCGACGTGACAGGGTCATTTCCACTGAGTGGATGCTTTACAGGGCAGTGTTCCAGTCGCTTTGAGATCTCTGGGGTCGTCCCCACATCGATCTTTCTGCAACCCGTTGGAACCATCAAGTGGACACTTTCGTGTCTCTGTGTCCAGATCCTCTGGCTCTCGCCGTGGACGCTCTGTCAATCAATTGGAACAGTCTTTTCAGCTAAGTCTTCTCGCCAGGGCTGATTCTGCCTCAGGTTCTAGCCAAGATACGAACATGCAGTTGGCGAATCATTCTGTTCGCATCCCTGTCGCCTCAGCGGGTGTGGATCAATCACCTCCGCTCTCTGTTGGTGGCGGTTCTGATATGTCTCCCTCTACATCACGATCTTCTTTGTTAAGGTTACACGAGGAGGTTTCATGTCGACCTGACTTCATTGTGCCTTCACGCATATCTTTGTTGGGTCCTGTCTCTTTTTGTAGAGGTTTTTCGAGACGAGTACTGGAGCGCATTTCTTCTTCAAGGCAGCACTCCACTGGTTTAGTCTATGTGGCTGGGTAGAAGGTCTTCTGTTGATGGTGTGCTGATCCATCTGTTGATTATGCTGATCCTTTGGCAACACAGATTGGAGAGTTTCTGATATATCTGTTTGATTCTCAGAGTCTCCAAAATGTTACTGTCAAAGGGTACAGGTCCATTCTTTAGGAGACCTTTTCATATGAGGGAAAGCGCCATATCGGCACTAATCCATACCTCTCCAAGCTTAGTCGGCACTTTTCTTTGGAAAGGCCTAGGAATTTGCAGCTTACCTCAAGATGGAATCTTTCTTGGGTGCTGCTTTGCTTGGTTGCAGGGAAGGGGGGTGGTGGGGTGGGGGGGGGGGGGTGCCGTTCAAACCTTTATCCCAGGTGGATATGTGTTTTCTCACATACAAGACTGCTTTTCTGATGGCATTTGCCTCAGCCAGAAGGGTTACTGAGCTTCACGCCCTCTCGGTTGATCCGACCTTCTTCAGGAGCTCCGCCAACAGTGTTACATTTACCACTGATTGCTCCTTTCTGGTCAAGAATTAGATGCCAGAAACTACTGCACCTCCTATCTGTATCAGGGTGCTTCCTTCTACTGATGGTAATCGCCCTTTGTTCTGTCCAGTTTGTGCAAAATCGCATTTATTTCAACCAGATGCAGTTGTTTAGGAAAGGCAGGAAACAATTTTTTCTGTCTCTTATTCCTAGTCGACAGAAGATCTCTCCTGAATCCATTTCTCGATGGATTTGTCTTGCTATTCGCACATCCTACATCCGTGTAGCAACTGATAATTGTATTACCAATCGTATTTTTGCCCACGAGGTATGTGCCTTGTCTACCTCCTAGGCTTATGCTAACTCTGTCAAGTTGATGGATGCCATGCAGGCAGCCTATTGGAAAAATGCTTCTACTTTCTCCACCTATCTGTGTCAGTTGCAGGAGCAGTCTGAGGACCTTTTTTCCTTGGGCCCTCTTTCTTCTGCTCATTCTGTTGTCTTCCCTAGCCATTAGACTTCTTACAATGTCAGTTCCAGCCATGTGCTTGGTAATTGTCCATTCTGACTGTGTGTCAAACAGAGCCATATGCCTCATATCTGATTGTCTTTTACTAATGTTTGTGATACTACGGTTTTATAGGCTTAGGGAAGTCCTCTTCTGTCCACGGTTCCAGCACAGGTGGGTTGTGTGGGGTTTGGTTATGTGATTATTTCCTCCTATTGTCGATTCAGCCTGTTGCAAACAGTTGTAAGGTAGGTTGATAAGAAATATAAATTTTATAGTAAATTTACTTTCTTATTATACATACCACAATTGTTTACATGGAGACCCTCCGATTTCTTATTCGGGAAGAATCCTTCCTCATCGCTGATCGCATAACTCCAGTGTTGGCGGATTCAAATAGAATGACACATTGGTTATGTGTCTGTGTACTGGTTCCGGAAGGCATGGATTAGTACAAAGAGAAGAGTGTCCTCTACTGGGTGTGCGCCAGTCGGACACGACCCAGTTTTGGCTTATTTTTTCTTGATGCTTTAATGGCACTTTTCTTTCCCAAATCGCTTCGAAAAGAAGAAAATAGAGAGTATATTTCCGAGTTACCGACTTCCACTGTAGTGCAAGCATGTGTCTAAATGCTAGTGCGCAATGTGTTACATTGTGCCTTTTCACATAAGCACCTATCATCACATCCAGCATGTGTCAATGTGCTAGTGCACAATGTGTCACATTGTGCATTTCACATAAGCACATATTGGCACATCCAGCATGTGCTTTTGTGCTTCATGTAATGTGTACAATAGAAGATAAACACATCTATGAAAGTCAAAATAAATAGAACAAAGAAGTCATAACAGCTTGTTGATACATAGGTAGAAACCGAGAATTTACTAGGAAATCAGAGCCAAGTAAACAATTATGGGTATGGGTTTTTTTGTGGTAATTCTTCGAAGTAAATATGGATTCTGTGGAAATCTGAACTAGAAAAACTACACTAGTTGAATTGAACTTACTCCAGGCCCCACCACGGTATGGCAGCCCTAACAAGGATTTTGGTGGTTTGAAGGGATTGTCTGGTCTATTTGGGTAATTCTATGAATTGGGGACTACTCTTTTACAAGGGAACATATCCTCCGAACATACCCCTATCCTATAAGAAGTCTTTAGTTAACATAGCAACTACATGCTACCATATAAACCAAGATGGCTGCCTCCTGTATACAAAATGGACTACGGAAACACATATCATCCTAACAACACGTGTTGCGTATGCGCACTTACTCCACGTATCACTATGGAGATGACATCACAACATAGCCACTCACACAGGTTACTATGACAACACAACATGATGCAACTGGGTCATGTGACTATGATGTCACATAAGATTCGGCAGATGTGGGGTGAAACATATGAGACATACTACTCCTGACTCTAATCCTTGCTAAGCTCTCTCAGAGAGCTTAACAAGGATCTGGTGCAGGTGTTAATGGTCTGGGTTAGAATGGTTTACAGGCATGTATACAATCACCATAGATAACGAAAATAGTTTTGGACAAATGTTGGAAAGTGCTTGAGAATTCTCAGTACATGTCCTTGAAAGTCCCGGATTTTTTTCCTCCAGAGGTACATGAGTACATGAACCCTGTCAGTATGAACGTTAGGACCCCACATGTAGTATGATGACCTGTTATCCATCAGCATGAAATTTCCTTGTTGGTTCCTCATATTTTTACTTGACTAGCAAGTAGGGGTATGCACAGATATACACCCTTTGTGAGACTATGCACCTTGTAATTCAGTCAATGTCACAAAACTTGCTTAAATGGCGATTTACGTCCAAAATGTCAAAATGTTTACTTTGCACCATCCAAAGGAACATTTATGCAGTTTCCACAGGCCTGTGATGCAGGAAACTACAAAACATGTTGCAAACAAGATCCATTTTTTGCTATCAGTTTTCTTAAATATTGAATGCTTTTTAGTACAAATATGAATGATCAGTGTTGCAGGGCAAAGGAAAGTCTTATCTTGAATGGTTTCACTGATTGAACCAACAGGCCCAACTCAGATGGATACATCAATCAGTCATTCTCTAATGTCTGACTTGTTTGGAGCTACATTAATTTATGTTGTCAGAATTGAATTATAAAATGTATTTATCAATAGTTTTTTTTGAAAAACTGATTGGTGAGGACCCATAGACAACTAACTGTAACAGAAGAAATCAAGATTAAGAAAACATAATGCATCTGAATGAAATGCACATACAATTGTTCACAGAGTTATGTCCGTTTTCATGAAACTTATCAATTGCATTGAGGTTTGGATTTGAATCACCAGTTCAGACTAAACATGCCCTAATTTCCCCCTCACCTCTCCCTGCCCCAAATAAAGCAGCAACCAAGAAAGATTCCATCTTCGGGTACGCTGCAAAATTTCAAAGAAAAGTTTCGAATAAGCTTGGACAGGTACGGATTAGTGCCAATACGATGGTTTCCCACATACGAAAAGGTCTCCAAAAGCATGGACCTGTACCCTTTGACAATAACTGGTTGGAGACCCGAAGAATCAAACAGATATACCAAAACTCTCCAGTCTGTGTTTTCGAAGGATCAGCATAATCAACAGAGTGATCAGCACACCATCGACAGAAGACCTTCCACTTAGCCACATAGGCTAAACCAGTGGAGTGCCGCCTTGAAGAAGAAATGCACTCCACTGCTCATCTTGAAAAACCTCTAGGAGGCAGGACCCGACAAAGATATGTGTGATGGCACAATGAAGTTGGGTCCACATGAAACCTCCTCGGGTGACCTTGACAAAGAAGGTCGCGATGTAGTGGGAGACATGTCAGAACCGCCGCCAAAAGGGAGCAGAGCTTATTGATCCACACCCGCTGAGGCGACAGGGGAGTGATCAGAATGATTCAACAACTGCAGGTTCATATCTTGGCTAGAACCTGAGGCAGAATCGGACCTGTCGGAAAGGTTTAGCCGACAAGCCCATTCCAATCGAGTGACAGAGGATCTGGACACAGGGACACGAAAGTGTCCACCTGATCATTCCAATGGGTGCAAAAAGATCTATGTGGGGATGACCCCAAAGATCGCAAAGTGACTGGAACACTGCCTTGCGAAGCATCCACTCAGTGGAAATGACCCTGCCCCGTCAGTTCAGTGAGTTGGCTAGGACATTCAGATGACCGGGTATGTGATGAACCACCACACCGGCATTGACATCCTGAGCTAGTAGCAGAAGATCCCGAGCCAATTCATACATGAGAACCGAGTGCGTGCCGCCCTGGTTCTGAATGTAAGAAATCATTGTCGAATTGTCGAACAACAGAAGGACCTGACGATTCGAAATGTGTGGGATTCACTGTCAGAAACTGAGAAGATGAGCCAGAAGCTCCTTCTTGTTGATGTAAAGAGCTGCTTTATGATGGTCTCGTACACCATGAAGGGAAAGACCTAAAGGATCCAACGTCGCGCCCCATCCGAGATCGCTGGCATCTGCCATCAGAACACAAATGGATATGGCAAGTCCAATGGAACCCCTGCATATTCCACTGAACATTTGTCCAGGCAAGAAGGTTACGATGAAGAGATGCTAGTAACTGAAGACCCAGATGCAGGGGATGGACATTCGGCCTCCAATGACTGAGTAGAAAGTGTTGGAGAGGTATGACATGCAACTGACCTAGATGAATGAGATCCGTCACCGAACTGCAGAGACCGAGCGGCCGGAAAATACTCCGAGCTGTTGTGGACTGGGTCAGAGTCATGGTGAAAGCCGAGGGTATCACATCCCTCAGACGTGGAATCGCCAACATATTCATCTCAGTGCGGAAATCCATCCCCAGATGACAAAACGACTGAGGCGGAACCAGTTCCGACTTCTCGTTGTCTCAGAATCCCAGCGACGTGAGCAGGCTGAATACTGTGTTGACATCTGATTCCAGAAGAGCAGCATTGAAGTGCCTCTGGAGGATATCGTCCAGATACGGCGAAGTAGTCACCTTGGACTGTGTGCAATGGAAGGCTATCACATACGACGTTGGTCGGGTGAAGTCCCAAGGAGCCAGGTTGTGGCCAAGAGGCATGACCTTGAACTGGTAATCTCTCCCCAGAAAAGCGAATCTGAGATACTTTCGAGATGTCCGATGAATCAGAACGTGAAAGTCTCCATGCTGAACCTGGGAGCAATGAAAGACTGGTTCAGGATACTTCTGGGTGCCTTCGACCGTACTAGTCGGTACAAGTGGTCGAAGCTTTTGCAGCATGCGGCTCGAAGCTGAGTTCCAAGGCTATGGAGACTTCATTCTTCGCTGGGCTGATACCTTTTTGCCTCCTGTGCTTTATCATTCCTACGATTCTGCCAATCTGTCAGCCTGCCAGAGTTTGACAGTCTTGGATCAGGACTCCTCCTCCCTCGGGCTTTCCAAGCCCAAGTCGGCCATTATTCCAATGGCGACTTTGGAGTTGGGCTTATCCAGAGAGATTCTAGACATGCTTTCTCTCTCAGATCACATTCTCTCTGCCTTGGCTGCTTATCTGCCTCCAGATAGGTTTGACAACCTACAGGCTCTTTTGCATGTGATCTCAAAGGTGCTCATGCATCTTACTCATACGCATTCCTGTAACACGGCTAATTTAGAATTAGTTTTCCAGAATGCTGTGGGACACAAGCTGTCCCATTCCTGAAGGGCAGCACACTGCTCTTCGATCTGCTTCTTTGGTGGGGCTGCGACTATTCCATGATTGCGTAACAATGGTCCGCGATGACATCCTGTGTCATTCAAAAGATCATCTGCTGCTTTGCCAGCTTGATCCACCTTTTGTTGGAGGCTGTGGCCATTCCAAGCTTGACAAATGCCCTTCTGCTTCCTTTATGAAGCCACGGGCTGATCCTCCTGCCGCCACTTCTTCTTACTCACGTAAGGGTAAGCATCGGTAGACAAGAGAGGTGTCTCAGGATCCTTCCTCTAGCAGAGGAGATGGTTTCTCCTCTCACAGGCCTTGCTGGGGCTCAAAATGGAGGTCTTTACCTCGATTCATCCCAGGTTGGAAGAAGGATATCAGAGTTTGCAGACTGTTGGGCCATGATCACATCCGATCATTGGGTGTTAGTTGTTGTTCGTTCTGGTCTGCGGATATCCTTTCAGAGGTAACCCACTCTCTCTCGAGAGAGAGTGCCTCTTCCAACCCAAGTTCCTTCAAATGTTTCACGTCGGAAACTTTTGATCACGGAGATAGACAATCTCCTGTCAAAGGGAAGATCGAGGTCGTTAAGAACATTCATTTAGTGGGATTTCATTCCCGCCTGTTTTGGTGGCGAAGAAGGATGGCCGACTCCGACCAGTTATCTATCTGAGTACCCTGAACCAGTCTATGATTGCTCCCAAGTTCAGCATGGAGATGTTGTCAGTTCCATTTCCCAGGGAGATATCACTTCCAGCATCGACCTGCAAGCTGCTTACTTTCACGTTCCGATTCATCGGACATCTCAAAAGTATCTCCGGTTCACTTTTCTGGTGGCAAGTTTACCAGTTCAAGATCATGCCTTTCAGCCACATCCTAGCTCCGTGAGCCTTCACCCGACTGATGTCGCATGTGATAGCCTTCCATTGCACACAGTCCAAGGTGACTACTGTGCCGTATCTGGACGATATCCTCCAGAGGCACTTCAGTGCTGCTCTTCTAGAATCAGATTTCAACACACTGTTGAGTCTGCTCATGTCACTGGGGTTCCGAGTCGACAAGGAGAAGTCGGACCTGGTCCCTTCTCAGTTGTTTTGTCATCTGAGGATGGACTTCTGCACACAGCTGAATATGGTGGCAGTTCCCTGGACGAGGGCTGTGATTCCCCTGGCTTTCGCCCTGACTCTGACCCAGTCCACGACCGCGACAGCTCAGAGTATTCTCTGGCTGCTTGGTCTTTGCGGTTCGATGACGGATCTCATTCCTCTAGGTCGGCTGCATGTCATAACTCTCCAACACTTTCTGCTCACTCGTTGGAGTCCGATTGTCGATCCTCTAGATCTGGGGCTTCAATTACTAGCATCTCTTCATCATCACCCTCTTCCCTGGACAGATGTTCAGTGGATTATGCAGGGAGTTCTGTTGGATTTGCCCATATCCGATAGTGTTCTGGCAGCAGATGCCAGCGATCTCGGATGGGGCACGACGTTGGATTCTCTAGGTCTTTCCCTTCTTGGTGTATGGGACCAGAATCAAGCAGCCCTTCACATCAACCAGAAGGAGCTTCTTGCTCCTCTTCAGAGTTTCCGGCAGTGGATCCCCCACCTTTTGAATCATCAGGTCCTTCTATTGTCCGACAAATCAACAATGGTCGTTTACATTTCGGAACCAACCAGGGCAGCATGCACAAGGTTCTTGTGTACGAATTTGCTCGGGATTTTCTACAGCTTGGATGTCAATGCCGGGGTGGTGGTTCGACATATTCCCGGTTGTCTGAATGTCCTAGCCAACTCCGTCTTGCCATGACAGGAACATTTCGACTGAGTGGATGCTTTACAGGGCAGTGTTCCAGTCGCTTTGCAATCTCTGGGGTCATCCCCACATTGATCTTTTTGCGACCCATTGGAACCATCAAGTGGACACTTTCGTGTCCCTGTGTCCAGATCCTCTGGCTTTTGTCGAATGGAACAGTCTTGTCGGCCACGCCTTCTCACCAGGGACGATTCTGCCTCAGGTTCTCGCCAAGATACGACCCTGCAGTTGTCGAATCATTCTGTTCACTCCCCTGTAGCCTCAGCGGGTGTGGATCAATCACCTCCGCTCTCTAATGGAGGCGGTTCTGATACATCTCCCTCTACGTCACGACCTTCTTTGTCAAGGTCACTCAAGGAGGTTTCATGTCGACCTGACTTCATTGTTCCTTCACGCATTTCTTTGTTGGGTCCTGTCTCTCTTTGTAGAGGTTTTTTCGAGACGAGCAGTGGAGCGCATTTCTTCTTCAAGGCTGCAATCCACTGCTTTAGCCTATGTGGCTAGGTGGAAGGTCTTCTGTCGATGGTGTGCTGATCCTTTGGTTACACAGATTGGAGAGTTTCTGGTATATCTGTTTGATTCTCGGAGTCTCCAGCCGGTTACCATCAAAGGGTACAGGTCCATGCTTTTGGAGACCTTTTTGTATGTGGGAAAGCATCATATTAGCACTAATCCATACCTCTCCAAGCTTAGTCGGCACTTTTCTTTGGAAAGGCCTAGGATTTTGCACCTTAACCCAAGTTGAAATCTTTCTTGGGAGCTGCTTTGCTTGGTGGCAGGGAGGGGGAGATGCCGTTCATACCTTTATCCCAGGTGGATATGTGTTTTCTCACATACAAGACGGGTTAGTGAACTTCACGCCCTCGCGGTTGATCTGGCCTTTTTCAGGAGCTCCGCCAACAGTGTTACTTTTACCACTGATTGCTCCTTTCTGGTCAAGAATCAGATGCCCGAAACTACTCCACCTCCTATGTGTATCAGGGCTCTTCCTTCTGCTGATGGTAATTGCCCTTTCCTCTGTCCGGTCCGTGCAAAATCGTATTTATCTCAACCAGACTCAGTTCATTAGGAAAGGCAGGAAACAATTTTTTCTGTCTCTTATTCCTGGTCTACAGAAGATCTCTCCTCAATACATTTCTCAATGGATTTGTCTTGCTATTCGCACATCCTACACCCATCTAGTGACTGACAATTGTATTACCAATCATATTTT
Organism: Pictodentalium vernedei; assembly: GCA_031216915.1. Classification (NCBI taxonomy): domain Eukaryota; kingdom Metazoa; phylum Mollusca; class Scaphopoda; order Dentaliida; family Dentaliidae; genus Pictodentalium; species Pictodentalium vernedei. Next base: position 427,793,384 of record CM062292.1, read on the forward strand.
TGCCACCGAGGTATGTGCCTTGTCTACCTCCTGGACTTATGCTAACTCTGTCAAGTTGTTGGATGCTATGCAGGCAGCTTATCGGAGAAATGATTCTACTTTCTCCACCTTCTATCTGTGTCAGTTGCAGGAGCAGTCTGAGGACCTTTTTTCCTTGGGCCCTCCTTCTTCTGCTCAGTCTGTTGTCTCCCCTAGCCTTTAGACTTTACAAGGTCAGTTCACACAGAGCCATATGCCTCATATCTGATTGTCTTTTACTAATGTTTGTGATGCTATGGTTTTATAGGCCTAGGGAACTCCTCTTCTGTCCACGATTCCAGCATAGGTGGGTTGTGTGGGTTTGGTTATGTGATTCCCTCCTCCTATTGTCTATTTAGCCTGTTGTAAACAATTGTAAGGTAGGTTGATAAAAAATTTAAATTTTATAGTAAATTTCCTTTCTTATACCTACCACAATTGTTTACGTGGAGGCCCTACCGTCTTCTTATTCGGGTAAGAATCCTTCCTCATTGATGATCACATAACTCCAATGTTGGCGGATTGAAATAGAATGACACATTGGTTATGTATCTGTGCACTGGTTCCGGAAGCTGTGGATTAGTACAATGAGATGAGTGTCCTCTACTGGGTGTGTTCCAGTCACACATGACCCAGTTTTGGCTTATTTTTAGCTCCACTTGACAAAGTTAAGCTGAGCTATTGCCATCATTTCTCGAACATCGGCATACGTACATACATCCACAATTTTCTTTGGCACACCTCACAGGTCGCATTTATAATCAGATTGCTCTGAAACTTGGTATGCTTCTTTTGGGGTGACCTATAGATGGGAGCTATCGATTTTTATCAATTCCTGTCAAAAAATGTTACCGCGGCCAACGTTCTTAGAACTTAGTTTAGTCGGACCTCAATATTTCCCTTTGGCACACCCTACAGAGCACATTTATGATCAGATTGCTCTGAAATCTGGCATGCTTGTTTGGGGTGACCTCTACATGGAAGCTATCTATTTTCTTCCATTTTTGTCAAAAAATGTTGCCACTGGCAACGACCTTTGAACTTACTTTAGTCAGGCGTCAACATATTCCTTTGGCACGCCATACAGGGCACATTTTTGATCAGAATGGTTTGAAACTTGGTATATTTGTTTGGGATTACTTCAAGATGGGAGATATCATTTTCTTCAATTTCTGTCAAATGCCCGTCAATGATCTTCATGCAGTTATGCATCAATATTTCCCTTTGGGGCAGCCTGCAGTTGACTGGATCGCTTTGAAACTTGGTGTGCGTGTTTGGGGTGACCTCTAGATGGAAGCTATCCATTTTCTTCCATTTCCATCACAAATAGTTGACATTGGCAATGACCTCTGATGAACTTAGTAAAAACTTAGTGCAGTTAAGCATCAATATTTCCCCTTGACACACCTTGCAGGGCACATTTATGAGTGGATCACTTGCGAACTTGGTGTGCTTGTGTGGGGTGACATCTATACGGGAGCTGTTGATTTTTTTACGTTTCGGTCAAAAATGTTGTCGCCGACCTTTGAACTTAGTTTAGTCAGACCTCAATATTTCCCTTTAACACACCCTTCAGGGCACATTTATGATCGGATCACTTGGAAACTTGGTATGTGTATTCGGGGTGACCTCTAGATGTGAGCTATTGCTTTTTTTGATTTCCATAAAAATTATTGTCGTTATCACCAGCCTTTGAACTTAGTGCATTTGTGCATCAACTTATCCATTTTGCACTGTCTGCAGGGTATATTTATGAATTTCCATAAAAAGAAAACAAAAAGCATTGCCCCAAGCAACGCCCTTTAAACTTGGTACATTTGTGCATTAACATCTTCCTTTGGCATGCCTCAGCGGGCACATTCATTATCAGGTTGTTTTGAAACTTTGTACGCTTATGCAAGGTGACAAAGATAGGAGCTATTGATTTTCTTTTCATTTCCATCAAAAACTGTTGCTGTTAGCAACAATCTTTGAATTTATTGCATTTGTGCATCAACATTTTTCTTTGACTTGGCCTACAGGCCACATTTATCATAGGATTGTTTTTATACGCCCGTTTTAAAAAAACGGTTGTCTTATGTTATACGGCTGTCCATCCGTCCGTCCACAAGTCGTACAATAACTAAAAAACGCTTCGAGCAATTTTTGTGATTTTTTGGTGGAAAGTATGTGTTGATGGAAGGAAGCTCCCTTTCGATTTGTGTCGCTGTCTGATTTGTCATTCCAGAGTTATGGGACTTTATTCGTCAAAATATAAGCAATTTTACACATGTCAAACAATAACTTGAAAATGCTTAGAGCAATTTTCATGATTTTTTGGTTTCAAGTATATGTTAATAGAAGGAATCTCCCTTTCGATTTGTGTCGCTGCCTAATTTGTCATTCCAGAGTTATATAGGCAATTTTCCACATGTCAGACTTTGAGCAATTTTCATGATATTTTGGCGGCAAGTATATTTAACCTGACAAGTGCACATGTACACTCTTATTGTGTGCTTCCCTCTTGTAATTAATAATGGACGTATCATGTGCTCATAGCGCAGCTGTTTATTGAACTTGGTGTGCTCATTAAGCAAGATCTTTAGATCAAAGCTATTTATTAGCATTCATTTCTGTGAAAAAATCTGCCATTTACAATAACCTCTGAACTTACTGCATTTGTGTATCAACATTCTTCCTTTAGCCAGTCTTACAGTTTACATTTAAAAATTCATTGATTACTCTGATGTTGTGCACACACAATGCTGTTTCATTGAAATTTCACCAAATAACATTGGAACCAATGATTTTCAATTTTGGCATTTCAGTTATAACTTACCAAGTTCAAGTTTGTCAAGTTGAGCTACAGTGTCATTGACACTTTTTTTCCGAGTTACGGACTTCCACTGTAGTGCAAGCATGTGTCTAAATGGTAGTGCACAATGTGTCACATTGTGCCTTTTCACATAAGCACATATCAGCACATCCAGCATGTATAGATGTGCTAGTGCACAATGTGTCACATTGTGCCTTTTCACTTAAGCACATATTGGCACATCCAGCATGTGCTTTTGTACTGCATGTAATGTGTACAATAGAAGATAAACACAACTAGGGAAGTCAGAATATATAGAACAAAGAAGTCATAACAGCTTGTAGATACATAGGTTGAAACCGAGAATTTACTGGGAAATCAGAGCCAAGTAAACAATTATGGGTATGGGTTTTTGTGGTAATTCTATGAAGTAAATATGAATTCTGCAGAAATCTGAACCAGAAAAACTACTCTGGTTCAATCGAACTTACCCCTGGCCCCACCACAGTATGGCAGTCCTAAAAAGAATTTTGGTGGTTTGGAGGGATTGTCGGATCTATTTGGGTAATACTATGAATTGGGGATTATTCTTTTACAAAGGAACATACCCTCCGAACATACCCCTATCCTATAAGAAGTCTTTGGGTAACATAGCAACCACATGCTACCCTAGAAACTATTTGGGTAATTCTTTGAATCGGGGACTACTCTTTTACAAAGGAAAATATCTTCCAAACATAATCCCTATCCTATAAGAAGTCTTTGGGTAACATAGCAACTACACGCTACCATAGAAACCAAGATGGCTGCCTCCTGTATACAAAATGGGCTACGGAAACACATATCACCCTAACAACACGTGTTGCGTATGCGCACTTACACCACATATCACTATGGGGGATGACATCACAACATGGTCACTCACACAGGTTACCATGACAACACAACATGATGCAACTGGGTCATGTGACTATGATGCCACATAAGATCCAGCAGATGTGGGGTGAAACATATGAGACATACTACTCCTGACTTTGATCCTTGGGAAGCTCTCAGTGAGCTTAACAAGGGTCAGGTGCAGGTGTTATTGGTCTGGGTTAGAATGGTTAACGGGCGTGTATACATCACCATAGATAACGAAAATAGTTTTGGACAAAATAGGGAAAGTGCTTGAGAATTCTCAGTACATGTCCTTGAAAGTTCAGGATTTTTTTCCTCCAGAGATACATGAACCCTGTCAGTAGGAACTTTAGGACCCCGCATGTAGTATGATGACCTGTCATCCATCAGCATGAAATTTCCTTGTTGGTTCCTCATATTTTTACTTGACTAGCAAGTGGGGTATGCACAGATGTACACCCTTTGTGAGACTATGCACCTTGTAATTCAGTTAATGTCACAAAACTTGCTAAAATGGCGATTTACATCAAAAATGACAAAATTTATACTTTACACCATCCAAAGGAATATTCATGCAGTTTCCACAGGCCTGTGATGCAGGAAACTACAAAACATGTTGCAAACAATATCCATTTTTTGCTATCAGTTTTCCTAAATATTGAATGCTTAAATTTTGAATGTTTTTTATTTGCTCAACTTGACAAAGTCAAGCTGAGCTATTGCCATCACTTCTCGTCGTACGTCCACAATTTCTTTTGGCACACCTCACAGGTCGCATTTATGATCAGATCGCTTTGAAACTTGGTATGCTTGTTTGGGGTGACATGTAGATGAGAGATTTCCATCAAAAAATGTTGTTGCGGCCATCGTTCTTGGAACTTAGTTTAGTCAGACCTCAATATTTCCCTTTGGCACACCCTACAGGGAACATTTATGCTTGGATTGCTTTGAAACCTGGCATGCTTGGTTGGGGTGATCTCTAGATGAGAGGTGTCGATTTTCTTCCATTTCTGCCAAAAAATGTTGCCGCGGCCAATGTTCTTAGGACTTAGTTTAGTCAGACCTCAATATTTCCCTTTGGCACACCCTACAGGGCATATTTATGATCGGATTGCTTTGAAACCTGGCATGCTTGTTTGGGGTGACCTCTAGATGGGAGCTATCGATTTTCTTCTATTTCAGTCCGTCAAAAAATGTTGCAGCTGGCAACGATCTTTGAACTTAGTTTAGTCAGGGATCAATGTACTCCTTTGGCACACCGTACAGAGCACATCTTTGATCAGACCTGTTTGAAAGTTGGTACACTTGTTTGGGGATTACCTCTAGATGGGAGCTATCGATTTTCTTCTATATCTACCAATAAATGTTGCCGCTGGCAAGGACCTTTGATGAACTTAGTGCATTTATGCTTCGAAATTTCCCCTTGGCACACCCTGCAGGGCACATTTATTATTTGATCACTTTGAAACCTGGTAGGTATGCTTGTCTTGGGTGACCTCTAGATGGGAGCTATTGATTTTCTTCCATTTCTGTCAAAAAATGTTGCCATTGGCAATGTTCTTAGAACTTAGTTTAGTCAGACCTCTATATTTCCCTTTGGCACACCCTACAGGGCACATTTATGATCGAATTGCTTTGAGATCTGGCATGCTTGTTTGCAGTGACCTCTAGATGGGTGCTATTGATTTTCTTCCATTTCCATCAAAAAATGTTTCCGCTGGCAACAACCTTTGAACTTTGCTTAGTCAGGCATCAGTATATTCGTTTGGCATGCCCTACAGGGCTCATTTATGTTCAGATCGTTTGAAACTTTGTGTGCTTGTTTGGGGTTACCTCGAGATGGGAGCTATCGATTTTCTTCAATTTCCGTCAAAAAATGTTGCCAATGCCAATGACCTTCGATGAACTGATGAACTTAGTGCAGTTATGCATCAATATTTCGCTTTTGGCACACCTGCAGTGCACAGTTTTGACCAGATCACTTTGAAACTTGTTATGCTTGTTTGAGGTGAGCTCTAGATGGGAGCTACCAATTTTTTTCCATTTTTGTCAATAAATGTTGCCGCTGCCAACATTCTTAGAACTAAGTTTAGTCAAACCTAAATATTTCCCTTTGGCACACCCTACAGGGCTCATTGATGATCGAATTGTTGTGAAACCTGGCCTGCTTATTTGGGGTGACTTCTACATGAGAGCTATTGATTTTTTACCATTTTCCGTCAAATAATGTTGCCACTGTCAACGACCTTTGAACTTCGTTTAGTCAGGGATCAACATATTCCTTTGGCATGCCCTACATGGCACATTTATGATCAGGATGGTTTGAAACTTAGTATGCTTGTTTGGGGTTACCTCTAGATGGGAGCTCTTGATTTTCTTCCATTTCCATCAAAAATAGTTGCCAATGGCAACAACCTCTGATGAACTTAGTAAAAACTTACTTAATGCAGTCAAGCATCAATATTTCCCGCACATTTATGATTGGATCGTGTGCAAAATTGGTGTGCTTGTGTGGGGTGACATCTATGGGAGCTGTCGATTTTCTTCCATTTCTGTCAAAAATATTGCTGATGACCTTTGAACTAAGTTTAGTCAGACCTCAGTATTTCCATTAACACACCATTAACACACCCTTCAGGGCACATTTATGATCGGATCACTTTGAAACTTGGTATGTGTGTTCAGGGTGACCTCTAGATGTGAGCTATTGCTTTTTTTGATTTCCATAAAAAATTATTGTCATTATCACAAGCCTTAGAACTTAGTGCATTTGTGCATAAACTTATCCCTTTTGCACTCTCTGCAGGGTATATTTATGAATTTCCATAAAAAAACAAAACAAAAAACATTGCCACAAGCAATGTCCTTCTACTTAATGCATTTGTGCATAAACATCTTTCTTTGGCATGCCTCAAAGAGGGCACATTCATTATCAGGTTGTTTTGAAACTTTGTATGCTTATGCAAGGTGACAAAGATAGGTGCTATTGATTTTATTTTCATTTCCATTAAAAACTGTTGCTGTTAGCAACAATCTTTGAATTTATTGCATTTGTGCATCAACATTCTTTGACATGGCCTACAGGCCACATTTATCATAGGATTGTTTTTTAACTTGGTGTGCTCATTAGGCAAGACCTTTAGATAAGAGCTATTGATTAGCATTCCTTTCTGTGAAAAAAGTTGCCATTTGAACCTCTGAACATACTGCATTTGTGTATCAATATTCCTCATTTAGCCAGTCTTACAGTTTACATTTAAAAATGCATGGATTACTCTGACGTTGTGCACTCACAATGCTGTTATGGTGAAATTTCATCAAATAACATTGGCACCAATGATCTTCAATTTTGCAATTTCATTTATAACTTACCATGTTCAAGTTTGCCAAGTTGAGCTACAGTGTCATTGTCACTTTCATTACAAATATGAATGATCAGTGTTGCATGGCAATGGAAGTCTAATCTTGAATGGTTTCACTAATTAAACCAACATGCCCAGCTCAGATGGAAACCTCAATCAGTCATTCTCTTATGTCTGACTTGTTGGGAGCTACATTAATTCAAGTCATCAGAATTTAATTACAAAATGTATTTATCAATAGTTTTTTTTTTTTTAAATCTGATAGATGAGGACCCATAGACAACTAACTGTAACAAAAGACATCAAGATTAAGAAAACATAATGCCTCTGAATGAAATGCATATACAATTGTTTACAGTGTTATGTCCCTTTTCATGAAACTTATCAATTGCATTCAGGTTTTGATTTGAATCACCAGTTCAGACTAAACAGGCACTAATTCCCCCCACCCCCACCCCCCTCTCCCTGCCTCCAAGCAAAGCAGCACCCAAGAAAGATTCCATCTTGGGGTAAATTGCAAAATCCTAGGCCTTTTCAAAGAAAAGTGCCGAATAAGCTTGGACAGGAACGAATTAGAGTCATTAGGATGCTTTCCCACATACGAAAAGGTCTCCTAAAGCATGGACCTGTACCCTTTGACGATAACAGGTTGGAGACCCCAAGAATCAAACAGATATACCAGAAACTCTCCAATCTGAGTTATCGAAGGATCAGCATAATCTACAGAGTGATCAGCACACTATCGACTGAAGAACTTCCACTTAGCCACATAGGCTAAACCAGTGGAGTGCTGCCTTGAAGAAGAAATGCACTGCTCATCTCGAAAAACCTCTACAAGGAGACAGGACCCGACAAAGATATGCGTGAAGGCACAATAAAGTCGGGTCGACATGAAACCTCCTTGGGTGACCTTGACAAAGAAGGTCGCTACGTAGTGGGAGACATGTCAGAACCGCCGCCAACAGAGAGTGGAGCTGACTTATCCACACCTGCTGAGGCGACAGGGGAGTGGTCAGAATGATTCAACAACTGCAGGTTCGTATCTTGGCTAGAACCTGAGGCAGAATCGGACCCGTTGGGAAGATGTAGCCGACAAGCCCATTCCAATCGAGTGACAGAGCATCCATGGCGAAAGCCAGAGGATCTGGACACAGGGACACGAAATTGTCCACCTGATCATTTCAATGGGTCACAAAAAGATCTATGTGGGGATGACCCCAGAGATCGCAAAACAACTGGAACACTGCCATGTGAAGCATCCACTCAGTGAAATGACCCTGCCCCGTCGGTTCAGGGAGTCAGCTAGGACATTCAAACGACTGGGTATGTGACGAACCACCAAATCGGCATTGACATCCTGAGCTAGCAGTAGAAGATCCCCCAAGCCAATTCTTACATGAGAACCGAGCTGTGCCGCCCTGGTTCCAAATGTAAGAGACCATTGTCGAATTGTCAAACAACAGAAGGAACTGACGATTCAAAATGTGGGGGACCCACTGCCGGAAACTCAGAAGAAGAGCCAGAAGCTCCTTCTGGTTGATGTGAAGAGCTGCTTGATCCTGGTCCCAAACACCGTGAAGGGAAAGACCTAGAGGATCCAACATCGTGCCCTAATAAAGAAGAGCAGTATTGAAGTGCCACTGGAGGATATTGTCCAGATACAGCGAAGTCACCTTGGACTGTGTGCAATGGCAGGCTATCACATGCGACATCAGTCAGGTGAAGGCCCAAGGAGACAGCTTTCGGCCGAGAGGCATGACCTTGAACTGGTAAACTCTCCCCAGAAAAGTGAACCTGAAATACTTTTGAGATGTCCGATGAATTGGAACGTAAAAGTAAGTGGCTCGGAGGTCGATGCTGGAAGCGAAATCTCCCTGGGAAATGTAACCGACCTGAAAGTAGCCATGCTGAACCTGGGAGCATAGACTTGTTCAGGCCACTTCTGGGTGCCTTTGGTACAAGTGGTTGAAGCTTCTGCAGCATGCGACTCAAAGCTGAGTTCCAAGGCTATGAAGACTTCATTCTAGGCTGATACCTTTTTGCCTCCTGTGCATTATTGTTCCTACGATTCCGCCAATCTGTTGGCCTGCCAGAGTTTGATGGTCTTGGATCAGAACTCCTCCCTTGGGCTCTCCAAGCCCAAGTCAGCCATTATTCCAATGGCGACTTTGGAGTCCATGTTGGGCTTATCCAGAGAGATGCTAGGCATTCTTTTTCTCTCAGTTCACTTCATCTCTGCCTTGGCTGCTTATCTGCCTCCAGATAGGTTTGACAACATACAGGCTCTTTTACATGTGATCTCTAAGGTGCTCATTCATCTTACTCACATGCATGCCTGTAACACTGCTAATTTGGAATTAGTTTGCCAGAACGGTGCGTTGGACACAAGTCGATCCCTTCCTGAAGGGCAGCGCACTGCTCTTCGATCCGCTTCTTTGGTGGGTCCGCAACTATTCCATGATTCCATGGCAATGGTCCGCGATGACGTCCTGTGTCATTCAAAAGATCAGCTTGATCCACCTTCTGTTGAGGCCTTGACTGTTCCAAGCCTAACAAATGCCCTTCTGCTTCCTTTGTGAAGCCATGGGCTGATCCTCCTGCCACCGCTTCTTCTTACTCACGTGGTAAGGGTAAGCATCAGCAGACAAGGGAATATCTCAGGATCCTTCCTCTAGCAGAGGAGATGGTTTCTCCTCTCACGGGCCTCACTGGGGCAGGAAATGAAGATCTTCAACTTGATTCATCTCAGGTTGGAGGAAGGATATCAGAGTTTGCAGAACGTTGGGCCACGATCACATCTGATCCTTGGGTGTCAGATGTTGTTCTGTCTGGTCTGCGGATATCCTTTTAGAGACGCCCCACTCTCTCAAGAGTACCTCTCCCAACCCAAGTTCCTTCAAACATTTCACGTCAGGAACTTTTGATCACGGAGACAATCTCCTGTCAGAGGGAAGATCGAGGTCGTCAAGAACATTCATTCAATGGGATTTTATTCCTGCCTGTATTTGGTGGCAAAGAAGGATGGCCAACACCGACTGGTTATCTATCTGAGTATCCTGAACCAGTCTATCATTGCTTCCAAGTTCAGCATGGAGATTTTCAAGTCAGTTCCATTTCCCAGGGAGATTTTACTTCCAGCATCGACTTGCGAGTTGCTTACTTTCACGTTCCGATTCATCGGACATTTCGAAAGTATCTCAGGTTCGCTTTTCTGGAGCGAGTTTACCAGTTCAAGATCATGCCTTTCAACCACATCCTGGCTCCTTGGGCCTTCAACCGACTGATGTCACATGTGATAGCCTTCCATTGCACACAGTTCAAGGTGACTACTTCGCTGTATCTGGACGGTATCCTCCAGATGCACTTCAATGCTGCTCTTCTGGAGTCAGATATCAACACACTGTTGAGCCTACTCATGTCGCTGTTGTTCCGAGTCAACAAGAAGTCGGACCTGGTCCCTTCTTGTCATCTGGGGATGGACTTCTGCACACAGCTGAATATTGTGACGGTTCCCCGTGCGAGGGCTGCTTTCGCACTGACTCTGACCCAGTACCCGACAACAGCCGGTCGGAGTATTCTCTTGCTGTTCGGTCTCTGCGGTTCAGTGACAGGTCTCATTCCTCTAGGTCGGCTGTGTGTCATACCTCCCCAACACTTTCTGCTCAGTCGTTGGAGGCCGACTGTCGATCCTCTAGATCTGGTGCTTCAGTTGCTAGCAAGATCTGGTGCTTCAGTTGCTAGCATCTCTTCATCATCACGTTCTTCCCTGGACAGATGTTCAGTGGATTATGCAGGGAGTTCTGTTGGACTTGCCCATATCCGATCGTGTTCTGTCGGCGATCTCGGATGGGGCATGACTTTGGATCCACTAGGTCTTTCCCTTCATGGTGTATGGGACCAAAATCAGGCAGCTCTTCACATCAACCAGAAGGACCTTCTTGCTCTTCTTCAGAGTTTCCGGCAGTGGATCCCCCACCTTTCGAAACCTCAGGTCCTTCTGTTGTTCAACAATTCAACAATTATCACTTACATTCAGAACCAGGGCGGCACACACTCATTTCTCATGTATGAATTGGCTCGGGATCTTCTACTGCTAGCTCATATCCGATCATGTTCTGTCGGCAGATGTGAGCGATCTTGGATGGGGCACGACGTTGGATCCTCTAGGTCTTTCCCTTCATGGTGTATGGGACCAGAATCAAGCAGCTCTTCACATCAACCAGAAGGACCTTCTTGCTCTTCTTCAGTTTCCGGCAGTGGATCCCCCACCTTTCGAAACCTCAGGTCCTTCTGTTGTTCAACAATGATCGCTTACATTCAGAACCAGGGCAGTACACACTCAGTTCTCGTGTATAAATTGGCTCGGGATCTTCTACTGCTAGCTCAGGATGTCAATGCTGGGGTGGTGGATCGACACATTTCCGGTCATCTGAATGTCCTAGCCGATTCCCTGTCCTGTCGTGACAGGGTCATTTCCACTGAGTGGATGGTTTACAGGTCAGTGTTCTAGTCGCTTTGTGATCTGTGGGTTCATCCCCACAACAATCTTTTTGCGACCCATTGGAACCATCAAGTGGACACTTCCGTGTCCCTGTGTCCAGATCCTCTGGCTTTTGCCAATTTTGACACTCTGTCAATCGATTGGAACAAGCTTATTGGCTACGTCTTCTCGCCAGGGCCGATTCTGCCTCAGGTACTCACCAAGATACGAACCTGCAGTTGTCGAATCATTTTGTTCGCTCCCCTGTTGCCTCAGTGGGTGTGGATTAATCACCTCTGCTCTCTGTTGGCGGCGTTTCTGACACGTCTCCATCTACATCTCATCCTTCTCTGTCAAGTCAGCCGAGGAGGTTTCATGTCGACCCGACTTCATTGTGCATCACGCATATCTTTGTTGGATGCTGTCTCTCTCCACAGAGGTTTTTCGAGACGAGCAGTGGAGCGCATTTCTTCTTCAAGGCAGCACTCCAATGGTTTAGCCTGTTTGGCTAGGTGGAAGGTCTTCTGTCGATGGTGCGCTGATCACTCTGTTGATTATGCTGATCCTTTGGTAATACAGATTGGAGAGTTTCTGGTATATCTGTTTGATTCTCGGAGTATCCAACCTGTTTCCATCAAAGGGTACAGGTCCATGCTTTTGGAGACCATTTTGTATGCGGCACTTTTCTTTGGAAAGGCCTAGGATTTTGCAGCTTACCCCAAGATGGAATCTTTCTTGGGTGCTACTTTGCTTGGTGGCAGGGAGGGGGAGGTGCCATTCAAACCATTATACCAGGTGCATATGTGTTTTCTCACATACAAGACAGCTTTTCTGATGGCATTTCCCTCAGCCAGAAGGGTTAGTGAGCCTGATTCGGCCTTTTTCAGGAGTTCCGCCAACAGTGTTACTTTTACCACTGATTGCTCCTTTCTGGTCAAGAATCAGATACCAGAAACTACTCCACCTCCTATTTGTATCAGGGCTCTTCCTTCTGCTGATGGTAATTGCCCGTTGCTCTGTCCGGTTCGTGCAAAATTGTATTTATCTCAACCAGATGCAGTTCATTAGGAAAGGCAGGAAACGATTTTTTCTGTCTTTTATTCCTGGTCGACAGAAGATCTCTCCTTAGTCCATTTCTCGATGGATTTCTCTTGCTATTCGTGTATCCTACACCCATCTAGCGACTGGCAATTGTATTACCAATCGTCAATCATATTTTTGCCCAAGAGGTATGTGCCTTGTCTACCTCCTGTGCTTACGCTAACTCTGTCAAGTTGTTGAATGCTGTGCAGGCAGCCTCTTGGAGAAATGCTTCTACTTTCTCCACCTTCTATCTGTGTCAGTTGTAGGAGCAGTCTTAGGACCTTTTGTCCTTGGGCCCTCTTTCTTCTGCTCAGTCTGTTGTCTACCCTTGCCATTAGACTTCTTACAAGGTCAGTTCCAGCCATCCGCTTGGTTACTGTCCTTTTTGTCTGTGTGTCACACAGAGCCATATGCCTCATATCTGATTGTCTTTTACTAATGTTTGTTATGCTATGGTTTTATCGGCCTAGGGAACTCCTCTACTGTTCAGGGTTCCTGCACAGGCGGGTTTGGTTATGTGATTCCCTCCTCCTATTGTCTATTCAGCCTGTTGTAAACAATTGTAAGGTAGGTTGATAAGAAATTTAAATTTTATAGTAAATTTCCTTTCTTATTATATCTACCACAATTGTTTACGTGGAGGCCCTCCGTCTTCTTATTTGGGTGAGAATCCTTCCTCCCCCACTGATCACATAACTCCAATGTTGGCGGATTCAAATAGAATGACACATTGGTTATGTGTCTGTGCACCGGTTCCGGAAGCTGTGGATTAGTACAAGGAGAAGAGTGTCCTCCACTGGGTGTGCACCGGTCAAACATGACCCAGTTTTGGCTTATTTTTTTGGTGCTTTAACACCACTTTTCTTTCCCAAATCGCTTGGGAAAGAAGAAAATAGAGAGTATTTCATCAAGTGGACACTTTCGTGTCCCTGTGTCCAGATCCTCTGGCTTTCCAATTTTGACACTCTGTCAATCGATTGGAACAGTCTTGTCAGCTACGCCTTCTGACCAGGGCCGATTCTGCCTCAGGTTCTCATCAAGATACGAACCTGCAGTTGTTGAATCATTCTGTTGGCTCCCCTGTTGCCTCAGCAGGTGTGGATCAATCACCTCCACTCACTGTTGGCGGCGTTTCTGACATGTCTCCATCTATGTCGCGACCTTCTTTGTCAAGGTCACCTGAGGAGGTTTCATGTCGAGCCGACTTCATTGTGCCCTAATGCATATCTTTGTTGGTTCCTGTCTCTCTCCACAGAGGTTTTTCGAGATGAGCAGTGGAGCGCATTTCTTCTTCAAAGCGGCACTCCACTGGTTTAGCCTATGTGGCTAGGTGGAAGGTCTTCTGTCGATGATGTGCTGATCACTCTGTTGATTATGCTGATCCTTTGGTAACACAGATTGGAGAGTTTCTGATTTTTCTGTTTGATTCTCGGAGTCTCCAACCTGTTACCGTCAAAGGGTACAGGTCCATGCTTTTGGAGACTGTTTCGTATGTGGGAAAGCGTCATATCGGCACCAATCCATTTTTATCTCAACCAGACGCAGTTCATTTGGAAAGGCATGAAATGATTTTTTCTGTCTCTTATTCCTGGTCGACAGAAGATCTCTCCTCAATCCATTTCTCGATGGATTTGTCTTGCTATTTGCACATCCTATACCCATCTAGCGACTGGCAATTGTGTTACCAATCATATTTTTGCCCACAAGGTATGTGCCTTGTCTGCCTCCTGGGCTTATGCTAACTCTGTCAAGTTGTTGGATGCTATGCAGGCAGCCTATTAGAGAAATGCTTCTACTTTCTCCACCTTCTATCTGTGTCAGTTGTAGGAGCAGTCTGAGGACCTTTTTCTTCTGCTCAGTCTGTTGTCTACCCTAGACATTGCTGTGTCACATACTATACATGTACATGTCTTAAACAAGTTGAGCTACAGTGTCATTGACACTTTCAATACAGTTTCCCATACTGAAAAATGAACTTAGTCAAATTCAATTGACATTCCATACAGATCTGCTATCCGCAACTCCTCCTAAACCAGTGAATGGATTTCATTGAAACTCTCAGACATTCTTATACATACATTGAAGATGTGCACCTCCTGTTTTTTTTTCAGACATTTTCATTTTTACAGTTTCCCATATTGAAAAATGAACTTTGTCAAATTTAATTGACATTCTGTACAGATCTGCTATCCACAACCCCTCTTAAACCATTGAACACATTTCATTGAAACTTTCAGACGTTCTTTTACATACATTGCAGATGTGCACCTCCTATTTTCTTTTTAGATATTTTCTTATTTACAGTTCCCCATATTCAAAAATGGTCTTTGTCTTCAGGTTTTAGTAGGGAGGGATATAGATCTGCTATCCGCTACTCCTCTTAAACCATTGAACAAACTCCATTAGAACTCTCAGACATTCTTTTACATACACTGAAGATGTGCACCTCCTATTTTTCTTTCAGATATATTCATATTCTGACATATGTCCATCCCTCCATTATGCTATAGGGGTGTTACGCCTTGTGGGGTTTGTCAATTCAAGCTTGCGTGGGGGGGGGGGGGGGGGGGAGGGACCTCTTTTAAACTAGTGAATGGATTTCAATGACACCTTCAAACATCGGTCTCAGTGTTTGTGCTCTCTACATTAAACATACTTTTACTGTTGTAAAATGTTTCTTGGTGGGATTGGGTGCTATCATTTAGAGAGCAGTGCTCACAGTTTTTCTAGTTTTTAGCTCACCTGACTGAAAGTCAGGGTGAGCTTTTCTGATCACTTTTCGGCCATCGTCCGTCGTCTGTCATCCGTCGTGAAGGTGGTGTTTGGGCCTTTTTCTCCCAAACCACTGGCCGCATATTAATGAAATTTCATGTGAGTAGGGGTTATATAAGGGCATTTTGACTTTTATCCAAATTAGGTTTCAGCTCATATTGAGCAGAGGTGTGGGGAAAAAATGGCCAAATTTTTTGAAAATCTTCTAATGAACCACCAGTAGCAGAGACTTGATATGTGGTCCTTTTGAGGTTTAGAATCAAGTTTGTTCAAGAGAAGCTTGTCGTTCATTATTTGGCTTCGTTATGGGAGGGGCAAAAATTTTGGCCATGCCTAAAATTTCTATTTTCAGAACCGTGAGGTCGATTTGAACCAAATTTGATATGAGATGATAATGGGTCATAAGTAGTTGATTGATGCAAAAAAAAATTTTCTCATTGCTCCGTCGGAACCTTGGGAGCTAAAAATAGGAAAAACCTTAAAACTGCCATATCTTCAAAACTACAAGAAGAATTCTTATTTTGTATAAAGCTTACTTTTATCCAGTAGAATAGAGTGGTTGAAAAAAACCTCTATCGGTTTGATCACAAGGTACTTTTTTCAGGACTTTAAAAAAGTGCTGTGTCAGCACTTTTTAACACTGTAGGCAATGGGAAAAAGATTAAAAAATCTTCTTCTCCAGATCCAGCAGGCAGAATCTTTTGATATTTGGTATGCAACATTGTAGGGTAGATCTGATTCAAGTTTGTTCAAATCGGCCCCCTGGGTTCATATTTGGCCTCAGTATAGAAGCCCGATTTCGAACTTCGTGCATTTCAAGGCAAATTTCTTCAAAAATCTTCTTCTCCAGATCCAGCAGGCAGAATCCTTCGATATTTGGTATGCAACATTGTGGTGTGGATCTGATTCAAGTTTGTTCAAATCGGCCCCTGGATTCATATTTGGGCTCACTATAGAAGCCCGAATTCGAACTTAGTGCATTTCAGGCAAAGTTTTTCAAACATCTTCTTCTCCAGATCCAGCAGGCAGAATCTTTTGGTATTTGGTATGCAACATTGTGGGGTGGATCTGATTCAAGTTTGTTCAAATTGGCCCCCTGGGTTTATATTTGGGCTCAGTATAGAAGCTCGAATTCAAACTTAGTGCATTTCAGGCAAATTTCTTAAAAAATCTTCTTCTCCAGATCCAGCAGGCAGAATCTTTTGATATTTGGTATGCTACATTGAGGGGTGGATCTGATTCCAGTTTGTTCAAATCGGCTCCCTGGATTCATATTTGGGCTCACTATAGAAGCCCAAATTCGAACTTAGTGCATTTCAGGCAAATTTCTTAAAAAATCTTCTTCTCCAGATTCAGCAGGCAGAATCTTTTGATATTTGGTATGCAACATTGTGGGGTGGATCTGATTCAAGTTTGTTCAAATCGGCTCCCTAGATTCATATTTGGGCTCACTATAGAAGCTTGAATTCGAACTTAGTGCATTTCACTGTGGTAGCCCGAATTATAACTTAGTTCAAAATGAGGAATTTTCTTTAAAAATCTTCTTCAGATCCAGCAGTTGGAATGTTTTGATATTTTATATGCAGCATCCTTAGGGGGGTGAGATTCAAGTTTGTTCAAGCCATGTCCCTAGGTCCATATTTGGACTCACTGTGAGAGCTTGAATCGTAACTTAGTTCAAAATGAGGAATTTTCTTTAAAAATCTTCTTCTTCAGATCCAGCAGTCGGAATATTTTGATATTTGGTGTGCAGCATCCTTAGGGGGGTGAGATTTAAGTTTGTTAAAGCCAAGTCCCTGGGTTCATATAAGGGCTCCCTGTGGGAGCCCAAATTATAACTTGAGGAATATTCTTTAAAAATCTTCTTATTTTTTTTGATCCAGTGGTCAGAATCTTTGGATATTTGGTATAAGCTTTTCTTAGGAGGAGCAGATGCAACTTGTTGAAATCAATTCTCTGGGTTGATATTTAGGCTACCATGTCAGGTGAGTGCCCTCAGGCCCATTAGGGCCTCTTGTTTCTTGGTGCTTTTACACCACTTTTCTTTCCCAAATTGCTTGGGAAAGAAGAAAATAGAGAGTATTTTTCCGGGTTACAGACTTCCACTGTAGTGCAAGTATGTGCCTAAATGCTAGTACACAATGTGTCACATTGTGCCTTTTCACATAAGCACATATCAGCACATCCAGCATGTATAGATGTGCTAGTGCACAATGTGTCACATGTGCCTTTTCACATAAGCACATATTGGCACATTCAGCATGTGCTTTTGTGCTGCATGTAATGTGTACAATAGAAGATAAACATGTCTAGGAAAGTCAGGATAAATAGAACAAAGAAATCATAACAGCTTGTAGATACATAGATAGAAACCGAGAATTTACTGTGAAATCAGAGCCAAGTAAACAATTATGGGTATGGGTTTTTTTGTGGTAATTCTACAAAATAAATATGGATTCTGTGGAAATCTGAACCAGAAAAACTTCTCTAGTTCAATCGAACTTACCCTACCACGTTATGGCAGTCCTAAAAAGGATTTTGGTGCTTTGGAGGGATTTTTGGGTCTATTTGGGTAATTTTATGAATC
The DNA here is from genome assembly GCA_031216915.1 of Pictodentalium vernedei. NCBI lineage: Eukaryota > Metazoa > Mollusca > Scaphopoda > Dentaliida > Dentaliidae > Pictodentalium > Pictodentalium vernedei. The sequence goes on from CM062292.1 coordinate 427,811,380, forward strand.
GGGGACTACTCTTTTACAAAGGAACATATCCTCCAAACATATCCCTATCCTATAAGAAGTCTTTGGGTAACATAGCAACCACATGCTACCATAGAAACCAAGATGGCTGCCTCCAGTATACGAAATGGACTACGGAAACACATCACCTTAACAACATGTGTTGCGTATGCGCACTTACACCACATATCACTATGGGGATGACATCACAACATGGCCACTCACATGGGTTACCATGACAACCCAACATGATGCAACTGGGTCATGTGACTATGATATCACATGAGATCCGGCAAATGTGGGGTGAAGCATATGAGACCTACTACTCCTGACTCTGATCATTGGGAAGCTCTCTCAGAGAGCTTAACAAGGTTCAGGTGCAGGTGTTAATGGTCTGGGTTAGAATGGTTAACAGGCTTGTATACAATCACAGTAGATGACGAAAATAGTTTTGGACAAAAGTAGGAAAGTGCTTGAGAATTATCAGTACATGTCCTTGAAAGCCAAGAATTTTTTTCCTCCAGAGGTACATGAACCCTGTCAGTGGGAACTTTAGGACCCCACATGTAGTATGATGACCTGTCATCCATGAGCATGAAATTTCCTTGTTGGTTCCTCATATTTTTACTTGACTAGCAAGTGGGGGTATGCACAGATGTACACCCTTTGTGAGACTATGCACCTTGTAATTCAGTTAATGTCACAAAACTTGCTTAAATGGCGATTTACGTCAAAAATGTATACTTTGCGCCATCCAGAGGAACATTCATGCAGTTTCCACAGGCCTGTGATGCAGGAAACTACAAAACATGTTGCAAACAAGATCCATTTTTTGCTATCAGTTTTCTTAAATATTGAATGCTTAAATATTGAATGTTTTTTATTACAAATATGTATGATCAGTGTTGCATGGCAAAGGAAAGTCTAATCTTGAATGGTTTCACTGATTGAACCAACAGGCCCAACTCAGATGGAAACACCAATCAGTCCTTCTCTAGTCTGACTTGTTGGGAACTACATTAGTTTAAGTTATCAGAATTTAATTACGAAATGTATTTATCAACAGGTTTTTAGTTCACCTGAGAAAAGCTCAAGGGCAGCTTAACTGATCACTTTCCGTCCGTCTTCCAGCGTTAACTTTACATTATCGACTTCTTCTCACGAACTGCTGGACCAAATTCAACAAAATTTGCTGTGCATGTTCCCTATCATATGTCAATTCAAGTTTGTTCAAATCAAGATGACCCGATCCTCGATAGGGCCACGTCCAAAAAGTGTGCTTAGATCTTAAAAAATTGTCTTCTCATGAACCAGTAGTAGCAGAGACTTGATATTGGTGTGCAGCTTCCTTTTGAGGTGTAGACTCAGATTTGTTCAAGAGAAGTTCGAGGAGCTATATTTGCCTTTGTTATAGGAGGAGCAATAATTTTCGCCCCGCCCCAAATTTCTATTTTCCAAACCGAGAGGCAGATTTGAACCAAATTTGATATGAGGACTTATTGGGTCATAAGTACTTAATTTATGACAAAATTTTTTTGTCCCGTTGCCCCATGGGAACCGCAGAAAATTACACGGCACTGAGAATTTTTATTTGGTGTGAAGCATTCTTAGGACCAACAGAATGGAATGGTCAAAGATAATTGCTATCGGTTTTATCATGGGGTACTTTTTGGGGACTTTTGAAAAAGTGCTGAGTCAGCATTTTTTGACACTGTGGGTAATGGGAAAAACATTTAACACTACTTTTCTCCCAAACCACTGCTCCAAAAGCTTTCAAATTTCACATATAACATCTTTGGAAGATTGTTTCATGTGTTTATTGAAATCAATTCCCTGGGTCCATATTTGGGCCCTCTATGGGAGCCCAAATGTTTAAATTAGTGGAGTATGAGGAATATTCTTTAAAAATCTTCTTCTTCAGGTCTACCAATAAGAATCTTTTGATATTTGGTATGCAGCATCCTTAGGGGGGTGAGATTCAAGTTTGTTCAAGCCAAGTCCCTGGGTTCATATTTAACGTGAAAATTTGAGGTTCCGTTCCGGACTTAGAAATTTTGACCAAAGTCCGAATTTTTTTTTGTTTTTTCTGTGTTTCAGTCAATTTTAAGACAAAAAAAATTTATTTTTTTTTACACTGAAAATTTGGGGGCTGGGTGGGACTTAGAAAATTTTGGACAAAAATCCGGAATTTTTTTTTTTGTTATTTTATTCGTTTTGGTCAATTTTAAAACAAAAAAAAATTTTTTTTTACACTGAAAATTTGGGGGCCGGATAAGACTTGGAACATTTCTAAACAAAAATAAAAAAAAAAATCTATTTTTTATGCATTTATCTCCATTTTGGGACGTAAAAGTGCAGGAACTGAAAATAGAATGAAAATCCTGTGTATTGTGTGGGCACAACAGCTTCATCTGGTTGGTATATGCTTTTCATAGGAGGGGCGTATGCAGCTTATTCAAGTCAAGTCCCTGGTCTGATATTTGGACTACCATGTCAGGTGAGCACCCTCAGGCCCCCTGGGATCTATTGTTTTGAAAAACTGATTGATGAGGACCCATAGACAACTAACTGTAACAGAATAAATCAAGATTAAGAAAACATAATGCCTCTGGAATGAAATGCACATACAATTGTTTACAGAGTTATGTCCCTATTCATGAAACTTATCAATTGCATTCAGGTTTGGATTTGAATCACCAGTTCAGACTAAACATGCACTAATTCCCCTTGGGGTAAGCTGCAAAATCCTAGGCCTTTTCAAAGAAAAGTGCCAGATTAGTGCCGATACGATGCTTCCCCACATACGAAAATGTCTCCAAAAGCATGGACCTGTACCCTTTGACGATAACAGGTTGGAGACTCCAAGAATCAAACAGATATACCAGAAACTCTCCAATCTGTGTTACGAAAGGATCAGCATAATCAACAGAGTGATCAGCACACCATTGACAGAAGACCTTCCACTTAGCCGCATAGGCTAAATCAGTGGAGTGCCGCCTTGACGAAGAAATGCACTCCACTGCTTGTCTCGAAAAACCTCTATGAGGAGACAGGACCCGACAAAGTTTTATGTGAAGGCACAATGAAGTCGGGTCGACATGAAACCTCCTCGGGTGGCCTTGACAAAGAAGGTTGCGATGTAGTGGGAGATGTGTCAGAACCGCCGCCAAGAGAGAGCGGTGCTGATTGATCCACCCCACTGAGGTGACAGGGTAGTGATCAGAATGATTCAACAACTGCAGGTTCGTATCTTGGCCAGAACCTGAAGCAGAATCGGACCCGGCGGCAAGGTGTAGCCGACAAGCCCATTCCAATCAAGTGACAGAGCATTCACGGCAAAAGCCAGAGGATCTGGAGACAGGGACACGAAAGTGTCCACCTGATCATTCCAGTTGGTCGCCAAAAAAATCTATGTGTGGATGACCCCAGAGATCGCAAAGCGACTGGAACACTGCCCTGTGAAGCATCCACTCAGTGGAAATGACCGTACCCCATTGGAACAGGGAGTTGGCTAGGTCATTCAGATGACTGGGTATGTGACGAAACACCACACCGACATTGACATCCTGAGCTAGCCGTAGAAGATCCTGAGCCAATTCGTACATGAGAACCGAGTGCGTGCCGCCCTGGTTCCGAATGTAAGAGACCATTGTCGAATTGTCGAACAACAGAAGAACCTGACAATTCAAAATGTGGGGGATCCACTGCCGGAAACTCAGAAGAAGAGCCAGAAGCTCCTGGTTGATGTGAAGAGCTGCTTGATTCTGGTCCAGTACACCACCATGAAGGAAAAGACCTAGAGGATCCAACATCGCACCCCATCCGAGAGTGCTGGCATCTGCCGCCGGAAAAACGCGACTGGATATGGGTAAGTCCAATGGAACTCCCTACATAATCCACTGAACATTTGTCCAGGCAAGAAGGTGACGATGAAGAGATGCTGGTAACTGAAGACCCAGATGCAGAGGATCGACATTCAGCCTCCAATGACTAAGCAGAAAGTGTTGGAGAGGTATAACATGCAGCTGACCTAGATGAATGAGATCCATCACCGAACTGCAGAGACTGAGCAGCCGGAAAATACTCTGATCTGTCGTGGACGTGGACCGGGTCAGAGTCAGGGCGAAATCCAAGGGAATCACAGCCCTCACCCGGGGAACTGCCACCATTTTCAACTGAGTGCGGAAATCCATCCCCAGATGACAAAATGACTGAGAAGGGACCAGGACTGACTTCTCGTTGACTCGGAACCCCAGCGACGTGAACAGGCTCAATAGTGTGTTGACAGAAGAGCAGAATTGAAGTGCCTCTGGAGGATATCATCCAGATACGCAGAAGTAGTCACCTTGGACTGTGTGCAATGGAAGGCTATCACATGCGACATCAGTCGGGTGAAGGCCCAAGGAGCCAGGTTGCAGCCGAGGGGCATGACCTTCCTGAAAGTCTCCATGCTGAACCTGGGAGCAATGATAGACTGGTTCAGGATACTTCTGGGCTCCTTCGACCATACCAGTCGGTACAAGTGGTCGAAGCTTTTGCAGCATGCGAGTCAAAGCTGAGTTTCAAGGCTATGAAGACTTCATTCTTCGCTAGGCTGATACCCTTTTTGCCTCCTGTGCATTATCGTTCCTACGATTCTGCCAATCTGTTGGCCTGCCAGAGTTTGACAGTCATGGATCAGGACTCCTCCTCCCTCGGGCTTTCCATGTGTCGGCCATTATTCCAATGACGACTTTGGAGTCCAAGTTGGGCTTATCCAGAGAGATGCTAGACATGCTCTCTCTCTCAGATCACATCGTCTCTGCCTTGGCTGCTTATCTGTTTAAGGTGCTCATGCATCTTACTCACATGCATGCCTGAAACACGGCTAATTTGGAATTAGTTTGCCGGGCAGCTGTGTTGGACACAAGCCATTCCCTTCCTGAAGGGCAGCGTTCTGCTCTTCGATCCGCTTCTTTGGTGGATCAGCAACTATTCCATGATTCCGTGGCAATGGTCTGCGATGACATCCTGTGTCATTCCAAAGATCAGCTGCTGCTTTGCCAGCTTGATGCATCTTCTGTTGGAGGCCGTGGCCATTCCAAGCCTAACAAACGCCCTTCTGCTTCCTTTGTGAAGCCACAGGCTAATCCTCCTGCCACTGTTTCTTACTCACGTGGTAAGGGTAAGCATCGGCAGACCAGAGAGATGTCTCAGGATCCTTCCTCTAGCAGAGGAGATGGTTTCTCCTCTCACAGGCCTCACTGAGGCTCAAAATGAAGGTCTTCACCTCGATTTGTTCCAGGTCGGAGGAAGGATATCAGAGTTTGCAGACCATTGGGCCACGATCACATCTGATCCTTGGGTGTTAGATGTTGTTCGGTCCGGTCTGAGGATATCCTTTCAGAGGCACCCCACTCTCTTCGAGAGTACCTCTTCCAACCCAAGTTCCTTCAAACGTTTCACGTCAGGATCTTTTGATCACAGAGATAGACAATCTCCTGTCAAAGGGAAGATCAAGGTCATCAAGAACATTCATTCAGTGGGATTTTATTGCGAAGAAGGATGGACAACTCCAACCGGTTATCTAGCTGAGTATCCTGAACCAGTCTCTCATTGCTCCCAAGTTCAGCATAGAGATTTTCAGGTCAGTTCCATTTCCCAGGGATATTTCACTTCCTGCATCGACCTGCGAGTTGTTCACTTTCACGTTCCCATTCATCAGACATCTCGAAAGTATCTCAGGTTTGCTTTTCTGGGGTGAGTTTACCAGTTCAAGATCATGACTTTCAGCCACATCCTGGCTCCTTGGGCCTTCATCTGACTGATGTCGCATGTGATAGCTTTCCATTGCACACAGTCCAAGGTGACTACTTTGCTGTATCTAGACGATATCCTCCAGAGGCACTTCAATGCTGCTCTTCTGGAGTTAGATGTCAACACACTGTTGAGCCTGCTCATGTCTCTGGGGTTCCAAATCAAAGAGGAGAAGTCGGACCTGGTCCCTTCTCAGTCGTTTTGTCATCTGGGGATGGACTTCTGCACACAGCTGAATATGGTGGCAGTTCCTCAGGCAAGGGATGTGATTCCACTGGCTTTCGCCCTGACCCAGTCCACGACCGCAACAGCTGGGAGTATTCTTCGGCTGCTCAGTCTCTGCAGTTCGATGACGGATCTCATTCCTCTAGGTCGGCTGCACGTCATACCTCTCCAACACTTTCTGCTCAGTTGTTGGAGGTCGATTGTCAATCCTCTTGATCTGGTGCTTCAGTTACTAGCATCTTTTCATCGTCACCTTCTTCAATGGACAGATGTTCAGTGGATTATGCAGGGAGTTCTGTTGGACTTACCCATATTCGATCGTGTTTTGTTGGCAGATTCTAGAGATCTCGGATGGGGCATGACGTTGGATCCTCTAGGTCTTTCCCTTCATGGTGTATGGGACCAGAATCAAGCAGCTCTTCACATCAATCAGAAGGAGCTTCTTGCTCTTCTTCAGAGTTTCTGGCGATGGACCCCCACCTTTCGATTTGTCAGATCCTTCTGCTGTTGGACAATTCAACAATGGTCACTTACATTCGGAACCAGGGCATTACACACTTGGTTCTCGTTCACGAATTGGCTTTGTGCCTTCTACTGCTAGCTCAGGATGTCAATGCCGGGGAGGTGGTTCGACACATTCCCGGTCGTCTGAATGTCCTAGCCGACTCCCTGTCCACTGAGCGGATGCTTTGCAGGGCAGTGTTCCAGTCGCTTTGCGATCTCTGGTGTCGTCCCCACATCAATCTTTTTGCGACCCGTTGGAACCATCAAGTGGACACTTTCGTGTCCCTGTGTCCAGATCCTCTGGCTTTTGCCTAGATGCTCTGTCAATTGATTGGAATAGTCTTGTAGGCTACGCCTTCCTGCCAGGGCCGATTCTGCCTCAGGTTCTCGCCAAGATATGAACCTGCAGTTGTAGCTTGGTAGGATGACTCCAAATAGTGTCCAGATGAGAACGTCCCCTTTTGGTCACGATCATTCAGCCTTGATGGCTGCCCGAGCCCAAAAACCTTTAGCATGTCTGTAGGTCGTATTTATGGAAGGATTTCATTGTAACTTGTTAGGTTGACTCCATATAATGCCTAGATGATGACATCCGCTTTTGGTCATGGTTGGTCAACTGTGATGGCTACAGGTGCCTGAAGCCCGAAAATCTCGAGCACAGTCTACAGGTCATATTTATGAAGGGATTTCATTGTAACTTCATAGGACCACTCCAGATGATGTCCAGATGAGAATGTCCCCTTTTGGTTGCGATCATTCAACCATGATTGCTGCCCAAGCCTAAAGCCCGCAAACCTTTAGCACAGTCTTCAGATCATATTTATGAAGGGATTTCATTGTAACTTGGTAGGTTGACTTCATGTAATGTCTAGATGAGAACAGCCCCTTTTGGACACCATTAGGCAACTGTGTTGGCTACAGGGGCCCAAAGCCCGAAAATCTTTAGAACAGTCTACAGGTGATATTTTTGAAGGGATTTCATTGTACCTTGGTAGGATGACTCTAAATAATGTCTAGATGAGAACGTCCCCTTTTGGTCGCGATCATTCAGCCTTGATGGCTGCCCGAACCCAAACCCCCCAACCTTTAGCATAGTCTATTGGTCATATTTATGGAAGGACTTCATTGTAACCCGTAAGTTTGACTCCATATAATGCCTAGATGATGACATCCCCTTTTGGTCGGGATTGGTCAACTGTGACGGCTTCAGGGGACCGAAGCTCAAAAACCTTGAGCACAGTCTTCAGGTCATAGTTATGAAGGGATTTCATTGTAACTTTGTAGGATCACTCCAGATGATGCCCAGATGAGAATGTCCCCTTTTGGTTGCGATCATTCAACCATGATGGCTGCCAGAGCCCAAAGCCCAAAAACCTTTAGCACAGTCTACAGGTCATATTTATTAAGGGTTTTCATTGTAACTTGGTAGGTTGACTTCATATAATGTCTAGATAAGAACGTCCCCTTTGGACGCAATTGGGAAACTGACGGCTACAGGGGCCCGAAGCCCGAAAACCTTTAGCACAGTCTACAGGCCATATTTATGAAGGGATTTTAATGTAACTTGATAGGATGACTCGTTTTGGAATAATTTCACTGTAACTTGGTAACATTTGTTGATATATGTTAACTGTGAGGGCCACATACATTAACTGTGAGGTCATATTAACCCATCCCTCAGCTCTTTAGTACAGTGTACACCTCATATTATTTTTATCATTAACATAGCATACAGGGAACAGAAATGAACATATTCCCAATTATCACAATTCTTGCCTTATTTCATAATCCTTTCATAAACATTGAACATTATCCTTTTCATCAAACACAACACACAAGTTAAGCTACAGTGTCATTGATGCTTTAATTTTTAAGCATCACCACGCAACAATTTCACGGTTATTTAGTTTAATAAGCCAGCTTGCTGTAAATGGGTCAATACTTCGTAGGTACAATTCCAAGAATAGCGTTAAGAAACTGGGACAGACGAAAGACTAAATGTGCACACGCAGAGTTCGAATTTTAAACTGCAAGCATGTTTCCCGAAAAACAATGTGTATATTTACGGCCTAAAATTGCTATTCTTCCAAAGGATAATTCCTGATTCGCATATAAAGGGATTAATTTATGCAGGATATGATACTAGGAATTTGTTGCAAGGTGAGTTCTTTCGTTTCAAAGTGATTTTTACGGATAATTTCACTCCGATGTACAGACTCCAATTGACCTTCAAATTGTCAGGTTATACATGCCTCTGAATTACAGGTTGCCAATTGCAACATAAATAAAATTGGCTTGTCGTTGTTACATAACAAGAATGGCATTCAGAAGATCCGAGCGCTGCTTATAAAAACGAAAGCTGACAGCTAAGGCGATTTCATCACAGTAGGTTGATAAGAAATTTAAATTTTATAGTAAATTTTCTTATTATATCTACCACAATTGTTTACGTGGAGGCCCTCTGTCTTCTTATTCGGGTAAGAATTCTTCCTTCTCACTGATCACATAACTCCAATGTTGGCAGATTCAAATAGAATGACACATTGGTTATGGGTCTGTGCACTGGTTCCGGAAGCTGTGGATTAGTACAAGGAGAAGAGTGTCCTCTACTGGGTGTATGCCGGTTGCACACGACCCAGTTTTGGCTTATTTTTTCTTGATGCTTTAACACCACTTTTCTTTCCCAAATCGCTTGGAAAAGAAGAAAATAGAGAGTATTTTTCCGAGTTACGGACTTCCACTGTAGTGCAAGCATGAGCCTAAATGCTATTGCGCAATGTGTAACATTGTGCCTTTTCACATAAGCACATATTGGCACATCCAGAATTCTATGAAGTAGATATAGATTCTGTGGAAATCTGAAACAGAAAAACTACTCTAGTTCAATCGAACTTACCCTGGGCCCCACCACGGGATGGCGGTCCTAAAAAGGATTTTGGTGGTTTGGAGGAATTGTCGGATCTATTTGGGTAATTCTATGAATCAGGGACTACTCTTTTACAAAGGAACATATCCTCTGAACATACCCCTATCCTATAAGACATCTTTGGGTAACATAGCAACCACATGCTATCATAGAAACCAAGATGGCTGCCTCCAGTATACAAAATGGACTACGGAAACACATAGCGTATGCGCACTTAAGCCACGTATCACTATGGGGATGACATCACAACATGGCCACTCACGCAGGTTACCATGACAACACAACATGATTCAACTGGGTCATGTCATGTGACTATGATGTCACATGAGATCCGGCAAATGTGGGGTGAAACATATGAGACATACTACTCCTGACTCTGATCCTTGGGAAGCTCTCTCAGAGGGTCAGATGCAGGTGTTAACAAGGGTCAGATGCAGGTGTTAATGGTCTGGGTTAAAATGATTAACAGGCTTGTATACAATCACCGTAGATAACGAAAATAGTTCTGGACAAAAGTGGGAAAGTGCTTGAGAATTCTCCGTACATGTCCTTGAAAGTTCAGGATTTTTTTTTCTCCAGAGGTACATGAACCCTGTCAGTAGGAGCTTTAGGACCCCACATGTAGTATGATGACCTGTCATCCATCAACATGAAATTTCCTTGTTGGTTCCTCATATTTTTACTTGACTAGCAAGTGGGGGTATGCACAGATGTCACCCTTTGTGAGAATATGCACCTTGTAATTCAGTAATAATGTCACAAAATGTGCTTAAATGGTGATTTACATCAAAAATGTCAAAATGTATTCTTTGCTCCATCCAAAGGAACATTCTTGCAGTTTCCACAGGCCTGTGATGCAGGAAACTACAAAACATGGTGCAAACAAGATCCACTTTTTGCTATCAGTTTTCTTAAATATTGGATGTTTTTTATTACAAATATGAATGTTCACTGTTGCATGGCAAAGGAAGTCTAATATTGAATGGTTTTACTGATTGAACCAACAGGCCCAACTCAGATGGAAACATCAATCAGTCATTCTCTAATGTCTGACTTGTTGGGAGCTACATTAATTTAAGTTGTCGGAATTTAATTACAAAATGTATTTATCAATAGGTTTTTAGCTCACCTGAGCAAAGCTCAGTGGGGGCTTTTCTGATCACATTCTGTCCGTCATCCATCGTCCAACATCTGGCGTCTGTCATCGTCCGGCGTTTACTTTACATTATCGACTTCTCCTTCAAAACCACTAGCCCAATTTTATTCAAATGTTGGGTAAATGTTTATTACCTAATGCCAATTCAGATTTGTTCAAATGAAGTTGCCGCTCCTTCTGGGTGGTGCCATGACCCCAAGGGGCACCAAAATCTTTGAAAATCTTCTTCTCATGAACCAGCAGTAGCAGAGACTTGATATATGGTACACAGCTTCCTTTTAAGGTGTAGACTCCGTTTTGTTTAAGAGAAGTTTGTTGGGCTATATTTGGCGTCGTTATGGGAGGGGAAAAATTTTTTGGACCTGCCCGAAAATTTTATTTTCCGAACCGAGAGGCTGATTTGAACCAGATTTTATGTGAGGGCTTATTGGGTCATAAGTACCTAATTTATGCCAATTTTTTTCCCTGTAGCCCCGTAGGAACTGCAGGAGCTAAAAATAGAAAAAAAATTAAAAGCTCATATCTCCAAAGCTGCACGGCACTGAGAATTTTTATTTGGTGTGAAGCTTTCTTAGGACCAACAGACAGGGTTGGTAAAAAAAAATTGCCATCGGTTTTATCATAGGGTACAGTTTCGAGACTTTGAAAAAGTGCTGAGTCAGCACTTTTTAACACTGTAGGCAATGGGAAAAACATTAAAAAATCTTCTTCTCCAGATCCAGAAGGCAGAATCTTTTGATATTTGGTATGCAACATTGTAGGGTGGATCTGCTTCAAGTTTGTTCAAATCGGCCCACTGGGTTTATATTTGGGCTCAGTATAGGAGCCTGCATTCGAACTTAGTGCATTTTAGGCAAATTTCATTAAAAATCATCTTCTCCAGACCCAGCAGGCAGAATCTTTTGATATTTGGTACGCAACATTGTGGGGTGGATCAGATTCAGTTTTGTTCAAATTGGCCTTCTGGATTCATATTTGGGCTCAGTATAGCAGCCCGAATTCTAACTTAGTGCATTTCAGGCAAATTTCTTAAAAAATCTTCTCCTTCAGATCCAGCAGGCAGAATCTTTTGATATTTGGTATGCAACATTGTGGGGTGGATCTGATTCACGTTTTTCAAATCAGCCCCCTGGATTCATATCTGGGCTCAGTATAGGAGCCCAAATTTGAACTTAGTGCATTTCAGACAAATTTCTTGGAAAATCTTCTTTCAAGATCCAGCTGGCAGAATCTTTTGATATTGGGTATGCAGCATGCTTAGGGGGGTGAGATTCAAGTTTGTTCAAGCCAAGTTCCTGGGTTCACATTTGGGCTCACTGTGGTAGCCTGAAATATAACTTAGTACAAAATGAGGAATTTTCTTTAAAAATCTTCTTCAGATCCAGCAATCAGAATGTTTTGATATTTGGTATGCAGCATCCTTAGGGGGTGAGATTCAAGTTTGTTCAAGCCAAGTTCCTGGGTTCACATTTGGGCTCACTGTGGTAGCCTGAAATATAACTTAGTACAAAATGAGGAATTTTCTTTAAAAATCTTCTTCAGATCCAGCAATCAGAATGTTTTGATATTTGGTATGCAACATCCTCAGTGGGTGAGATTCAAGTTTGTTCAAGCCATTTCCCTAGGTCCATATTTGGGCTCACTGTGGGAGCTTGAATTGTAACTTGTCAGATCCAGCAGTCAGAATGTGTTTGATATGTAGTGTGTAGCATCCTTGGAGGGGGGGGGGGGATTCAAGTTTGTTAAAGCCAAGTCCCTGGGTCCATATTATAACTTAGTCAATATGAGGAATTTTCTTTAAAGTTTTGATATTTTTTATGCAGCATCCTTAGGGGTGTAAGATTCAAGTTTGTTCAAGCCATGTCCCTAGGTCCATATTTGGGCTCTCACTGTGGGAGCTTGAATTGTAAGACCCACCGCCAACAGAGAGCGGAGCTGATTGATCCACACCCGCTGAGGCGACATGGGAGTGATCAGAATGATTCAACAACTGCAGGTTCGTATCTTGGCTAGAACCTGAGGCAGAATCGGACCTGGCAGGAAGGTGAAGCCGACAAGCCCATTCCAATCGAGTGACAGAGCATTCATTGCAAAAGCCAGAGGATCTGGACACAGGGACAAGAAAGTGTCCACCTGATCATTCCAATGGGTCACAAAAAGATCAGTGTGGGGATGACCCCAGAGATCGCAAAGCAACTGGAACACTGCGCAGTGAAGCATCCACTCGGTGGAAATGACCCTCCTTCGTCGGGACAGGGAGTCAGCTAGGACATTCAGACGACCGGGTATGTGACGAACCACCACACCGGCATTGACATCCTGAGCTAGCAGTAGAAGATCCCAAGCCAATTCTTACATGAGAACCGAGTGTGTGCCGCCCTGGTTCCGAATGTTAAGAGACCATGGTCGAATTGTCGAACAACAGAAGGACCTGGCGATTCTAAATGTGGGGTATCCACTGCAGAAACTCAGAAGAAGAGCCAGAAGCTTCTTCTGGTTGATGTGAAGAGCTGCTTGATCCTGGTCCCGCACACCATGAAGGGAAAGACCTAGAGGATCCAACGTCGCGCCCCATCCAAGATCGCTGGCATCTGCCATCAAAACAAGACCGGATATGGGCATGTCCAATGGAACTCCCTGCATAATCCACTGAACATTTGTCCAGGCCAGAAGGTGACGATGAAGAGATGCTGGTAACTGAAGACGCAGATGCAGAGGATCGACAATCGGCCTCCAATGACTGAGCAGAAAGTGTTAGAGAGATATAACATGCAGCCGACCTAGATGAATGAGATCCGTTACCAAACCGCAGAGACCGAGCAGCCGGAAAATAGTCCGAGCTGTCGTGGATGTGGACTGGGTCAAAGTCAGGGCGAAAGCCGAGGGAATCATAGGCCTCACCCGGAAAATCGCCACCATATTCAGCTGAGTGCGGAAGTACATCCCCATGACTGAGAAGGGACCAGGTCTGACTTCTCCTCGTTGACACGGAACCCTAGCGACATGAGCAGGCTCAACAGTGGGTTCACATCTCAGTCCAGAAGAGCAGCATTGAAGTGCCTCTGGAGGATATCGTCCAGATATGGCGAAGTAGTCACCTTGGACTGTGTGCAATGGCAGGCTATCACATGCGACATCAGTCGGGTGAAGGCCTAAGGAGCGAGGTTGCGGCTGAGAGGCATGACCTTGAACTGGTAAACTCCCCCCCAGAAAAAGTGAACCGGAGATACATTTGGGATATTCGATGAATCGGAATGTGAAAGTAAGCGACTCGCAGGTCGATGCTGGAAGCAGAATCTCCCTGGGAAATGCAACCGTCCTGAAAGTCTCCATGCTGAACCTGGGAGCAATGATAGACTGGTTCAGGATACTTCTGGGTGCTTTCGGCCGCACCAGTCGGTACAAATCATCGAAGCTTTTGCAGCATGCGACTCAAAACTGAGTTCCAAGGCTATGAAGACTTCATTCTTTGCTAGGCCGATACCTTTTTGCCTCCTGTGCGTTATCGGTCCTACAATCTGCCAATCTGTCGGCCTGCCAGAGTTTGATGGTCTTGGATCAGGACTCCGCCTCCCTCGGGCTTTCCAAGCCCAAGTTGGCCATCTGCTTCCTTTGTGAAGCCACGGGCTGATCCTCCTGCCGCAGCTTCTTCTTACTCAAGTGGTAAGAGTAAGCATCGGCAGACCAGAGAGATGTCTCAGGATCCTTCCTCTAGCAGAGGAGATGGTTTCTCCTCTCACAGGCCTCACTGGGGCTCGAAATGAAGGTCTTCACCTCGATTCGTCCCAGGTTGGAGAAAGGATATCAGAGTTTGCAGACTGTTGGGCCACGATCACATCCGATCCTTGGGTGTTAGATGTTGTTCGGTCTGGTCTGCGGATATCCTTTCAGAGGCACCCCACTCTGTCAAGAGTGCCTCTTCCCACCCAAGTTTCTTCAAACGTTTCACGTTGGGAACTTTTGATCACAGAGATAGACAATCTCCTGTCAAAGGGAAGATTGAGGTCTTCAAGAACATTCAGTGGGATTTTATTCCTGCCTGTTCTTGTTAGCGAAGAAGGCTGGCCAACTCCGACCAGTTATCTATCTGAGTATCCTGAACCAGTCTATCATTGCTCCCAAGTTCAGCATGGAGATTTTCAGGTCAGTTCCATTTCCCAGGGAGATTTCACTTCCAGCATCGACCTGTGAGTTGCTTACTTTCACGTTCCGATTCATTGGACATCTCGAAAGTATCTCAGGTTCGCTTTTCTGGGGCGAGTTTACCAGTTCAACAAGATCATGCCTTTCAGCCACATCCTGGCTCCTTGGGCCTTCACCCGACTGATGTCGCATGTGATAGCCTTCCATTTCACGCAGTCCAAGGTGACTACTTCACCGTATCTGGATGATATCCTCTAGAGGCACTTCAATGCTGCTCTCTGGAGTCAGATGTCAACACATTGTTGAGCCTGTTCATGTCTCTGGGGTTCCGAGTCAACAAGGAGAAGTTGGACCTGCTCCCTTCTCAGTTGTTTTGTCATCTGGGAATAGACTTCTGCACACAGCTGAATATGGGGGTGGTTCCTCGGGTGAGGTCTGTGATTCACCCTGATTCTGACCCAGTCCATGACCGCGACAGCTCGAAGTATTCTCCGGCTGCTCGGTCTCTACAGTTCAGTGATGGATCTCATTCCTCTAGGTCAGCTGCATGTCATACATCTCCAACACTTTCTGCTCAGTCGTTAGAGGCCGATTGTCGATCCTCTAGATCTGTTGCTTCAGTTACTAGCATCTCTTCATCATCACCTTCTTCCCTGGATAGATGTTCAGTGGATTATGCAGGGTGTTCTGTTGGACTTGCCCATATCCGATTGTGTTCTGTCGGCAGATGCCAGTGATCTCGGATAGGGCATGATGTTGGATCCTCTTGGTCTTTTCCTTCATGGTGTATGGGATCAGAATCAAGCAGCTCTTCACATCAACCAAAAGGAGCTTCTGGCTCTTCTTCATAGTTTCCGGCAGTGGATCCCCCACCTTTCGAATCATCAGGTCCTTCTGTTGTTTGACAATTCAACAATGGTCACTTACATTCGGAAACAGGGCGGCATGCTCTCGGTTCTCATGTATGAATTGGCTCGGGATCTTCTTCTGCTAGCTCAGGATGTCAATGCCGGTGTAGTGGTTCGACACATTCCCGGTCGTCTGAATGTCCTAGCCGACTCCCTGTCCCGACGTGACAGGGTCATTTCCACTGAGTGGATGCTTTACAGGGCAGTGTTCCAGTTGCTTTGAGATCTCTGGGGTCGTCCCCACATCGATCTTTTTGCAACCCGTTGGACCATCAAGTGGACACTTTCGTGTCTCTGTGTCCAGATCCTCTGGCTCTCGCCATGGACGCTCTGTCAATCGATTGGAACAGTCTTTTCAGCTAAGTCTTCTCGCCAGGGCCGATTCTGCCTCAGGATCTAGCCAAGATACGAACATGCAGTTGTTGAATCATTCTGTTCGCATCCCTGTCGCCTCAGCGGGTGTGGATCAATCACCTCCGCTCTCTGTTGGTGGTGGTTCTGATATGTCTCCCTCTACATCACGATCTTCTTTGTTAAGGTTACACGAGGAGGTTTCATGTCGACCTGACTTCATTGTGCCTTCACGCATATCTTTGTTGGGTCCTGTCTCTTTTTGTAGAGGTTTCTCGAGACGAGCACTGGGGCGCATTTCTTCTTCAAGGCAGCACTCCACTGGTTTAGCCTATGTGGCTGGGTAGAAGGTCTTCTGTTGATGGTGTGCTGATCCATCTGTTGATTATGCTGATCCTTTGGCAACACAGATTGGAGAGTTTCTGGTATATCTGTTTGATTCTCGGAGTCTCTAAAATGTTACTGTCAAAGGGTACAGGTCCCTGCTTTTGGAGACCTTTTCATATGAAGGAAAGCGCCATATCGGCACTAATCCATACCTCTCCAAGCTTAGTCGGCACATTTCTTTGGAAAGGCCTAGGAATTTGCAGCTTACCTCAAGATGGAATCTTTCTTGGGTGCTGCTTTGTTGAGGGACTTTGTAGTTTACAAATGCATGCAATTTCTGTTGTTTTTTTTGCACATTTAATCAGTTAATGTGTAATTAATAACCACTGGTTTTGCCTGATCATTGGCAATATACCAACACAACTGCAATGAGAGTTATTGTCACCTACGGCAACTGCATTGTGACCTTGTGCAAGACCCTTCATCTGAATTGCCCATGTGGAGGTACAGTGGCTATGTGTACTAAGTCATACTGCACATCAATGGTGCACTTGTCTTCAACCAATGCTAACCCTGCTTGTGTGGAGTTAGTATGTTGGAGAGTCTGACAGTTGCTTGTCACTGCTCGGTGGTTCTCTCTGGGTTCTCCAGCTTCCCTCCCCCGCCCCTCCATAAAACTCTGACAGGAGGTGACCCTGGCTGTTGGAAGTGTCATTCAACCCCAATAAATAAAAATAAATAAATACATAAATGAGAGTTATTGTCCTTGGTGATGCAACAGTGCATCCCTCTAAGTTGAAGCCTAGCTACCTCCTAATATGAGGTTGAAGCCTACTGCCTTGACTGAATAGGAAAAGCACTGTTGTTACATGCTTTTATCCAAAGTAAAATTTTGAACTACAAAGCGTTTTAATCAGAGTGAGAAATGTGAAAGAACATGCCATCTCTCATGAGTCATTAGTGTATAAAGGAACATAAAAATGTGGACATCAGAGTGCTTGGTCTGCCACTATTCGTGCGGCTTAACGGCACTATGTTAACAATTTTTTGCACATATTTATTTTTATCTGAATTAAATGTAGGGGCACATATACTGTCTCATTATGCCCCCGGAGAAGGCATTATGTTATCACCATGTCCCTCGTCTGTCATCCATTGTCCATCATCCATCTGTTTACTTTTCGTATTCCGTCAATTAACTAAAGTTCTACCAACTGGATCTATACCAAACTTCATATGTGGGTTTGGTATGAGGAGTGGAAGAAGCCTCTTTATTTTGACCATGGTGTGCCAAAGGTCAAGGTCACAGTGATCTCTAGTGTTAAATACACTTGAAATTGGTTTCCACTCCATAACTAAACTTCTGCAAGACTGATCTTGTTTTTTTGTAATTCTATCCATGATATTGCAGAAGGGGGCATATGCCACACTTTGCATTGCTCTTGTTTCCTATTAAATAGGTCATATGAGAGGTGAGTGGATATCCTCGGTCAAATGACTGGTTTGGTCTGCAGTTTTATTTTGTGATGTTGTGGATTAAGTAAATAATGCTCATTAATGATGATTTGAAAATATAATGTTGATGGATTTGATTTGAACTGTGTTCTGTCAAGTGCATTTCAGTTGGAGATCAAGGTGACACGAGTGTTTAGTGACTAATTCACTCCTGTTTGTGAGCTGACATTTTGCAAGTGACAAATGGGACAATGTTTGTATAAATTTGCTTTGAGAAAGCTTTTTGAAAGAAGGGATAAGAAGCCCATATGTTTTTGCTTTGTCAGAATGTTCATCTTATGTTGTAAAATCATCAGTGTGGAAATAAAGAATTCCGATATGTCATGTTATTGTTTTATCGCTGTCGATGCACGGGAATAGGAACTTTTGGCCCATTTTACGAACAATCAACTGTGCAATTCAGCTGACTGTATTTGAGTGATATTGTAAAATTGTGATAGTGTGCTGTTTACTCCAGGAAAGGCCACACTACGAGCTTCCAGAAACTGTATACATTGTGAGGATTGTGAATAAGAGAGGTAATTTAATGCAAAATATAATGGGCCGTGTTAATGAGAAGCTGTGCATTTCTTGAAAAAACAATGTATTCTACCGAATAACAGTTACTGTAACAAGACCTTAAGTAGAAAACGGTATTTGCTTTCATTGCATCTTCTGGCCTCAAATCTCCATAGCAAGCAAGAGTAAATAAAATGTTTCTATTTGCAGGATAACTAAAAGAAATATTAAAAGCATGTTTTTCCTTTTTCAGTGATAGTGGTACCCTGATATAATTTCCAGGAAAGTTCCCCTCATGAGGTATTTATATGCCAAGTACTGGTATTATGAAGAGAATTACATGGGGTGATGTTTTATTTTTCATTCTTTTGTTTGACAATGTTAACAGGTATAGTTGTATGGAGAACTTTTTCTGAGAGCATTCTGGGGAATTGTGTCAGAGTCTAATCTTATCAGTTGAAATAAATTTTGACTGAACATTCTTAATTGTTACATTTGTACAGCTTCTTTCAAATGGCATATAATTCATATGGCAGCCTCTTAAATTAGGTCAGAAACTCATATGGATATATTCTCAACCCTTTAGGAGGCACAATTCGTGCTGTGCAGGAAAATGTCATTGCACAAAATTTTATAGAAATCTTCTTTCTATTCATTTATTTATTAGAGTTCATCGATACTCTTGACAGCCAGGATCACCTGGTGTTAGGCAGTTTTATGGGGGAAGGAAGCCAGACTACCTGGAGAGAACCAATGACAATAGCAAATAACTGCCAGACTCTCCAATGTACTAACTCCATGCAAACATGGTTAGCATTGATTGAAGACAAGAGCACCATCAACATGCAATACGCCTTAGTACAAAGTGTGACTGTGCCCCCACATGGGCAATTGGGATGATATACCTTACCCAAGGACACAGCACAGTTACCCCTGGTGGAGTTCGAGCCATGGACCTTTCAGTTTGAAGTCTGAATCCAGAACCACTGAACCACCGTGCTCCCAATTTTCCCCTGTGATTACCTTATATTATCATTGATAGAATTAATGAAAGTTGCCTGGCCACATGAGGAGAAAATGGGAGCAGGTGGTCGTGGGGGGTGGGTGGGTTTGTGGTGGATCAGGCCAGGGGGTTGGAGGGATAAAATGTGTATTGTTGAGGGACTTTGAAGTTTACAAATGCATGCAATTTCTGTTGTTTTTTTTGCACATTTAATCAGTTAATGTGTAATTAATAACCACTGGTTTTGCCTGATCATTGGCAATATACCAACACAACTGCAATGAGAGTTATTGTCACCTACGGCAACTGCATTGTGACCTTGTGCAAGACCCTTCATCCGAATTGCCCATGTGGAGGTACAGTGGCTATGTGTACTAAGGCATACTGCACATCAATGGTGCACTTGTCTTCAACCAATGCTAACCCTGCTTGTGTGGAGTTAGTATGTTGGAGAGTCTGACAATTGCTTGTCACTGCTTGGTGGTTCTCTCTGGGTTCTCCAGCTTCCCTCCCCCTCTCCATAAAACTCTGACAGGAGGTGACCCTGGCTGTTGGAAGTGTCATTCAACCCCAATAAATAAAAATAAATAAATACATAAATGAGAGTTATTGTCCTTGGTGATGCAACAGTGCATCCCTCTAAGTTGAAGCCTAGCTACCTCCTAATATGAGGTTGAAGCCTACTGCCTTGATTGAATAGGAAAAGCACTGTTGTTACATGCTTTTATCCAAAGTAAAATTTTGAACTACAAAGCGTTTTAATCAGAGTGAGAAATGTGAAAGAACATGCCATCTCTCATGAGTCATTAGTGTATAAAGGAACATAAAATGTGGACATCAGAGTGCTTGGTCTGCCACTATTCGTGCGGCTTAACGGCACTATGTTAACAATTTTTTGCACGTATTACTTTATTTTTATCTGAATTAAATGTAGGGGCACATATACTGTCTCATTATGCCCCCGGAGAAGGCATTATGTTATCACCATGTCCCTCGTCTGTCATCCATTGTCCATCATCCATCTGTTTACTTTTCGTATTCCGTCAATTAACTAAAGTTCTACCAACTGGATCTATACCAAACTTCATATGTGGGTTTGGTATGAGGAGTGGAAGGTGGAAGAAGCCTCTTTATTTTGACCATGGTGTGCCAAAGGTCAAGGTCACAGTGATCTCCAGTGTTAAATACACTTGAAATTGGTTTCCACTCCATAACTAAACTTCTGCAAGACTGATCTTGTTTTTTTGTTATTCTATCCATGATATTGCAGAAGGGGGCATATGCCACACTTTGTATTGCTCTTGTTTCCTATTAAAAAGGTCATATGAGAGGTGAGTGGATATCCTCGGTCAAATGGCTGGTTTGGTCTGCAGTTTTATTTTGTGATGTTGTGGATTAAGTAAATAATGCTCATTAATGATGATTTGAAAATATAATGTTGATCGATTTGATTTGAACTGTGTTCTGTCAAGTGCATTTCAGTTGGAGATCAAGGTGACACGAGTGTTTAGTGACTAATTCACTCCTGTTTGTGAGCTGACATTTTGCAAGTGACAAATGGGACAATGTTTGTATAAATTTGCTTTGAGAAAGCTTTTTGAAAGAAGGGATAAGAAGCCCATATGTTTTTGCTTTGTCAGAATGTTCATCTTATGTTGTAAAATCATCAGTGTGGAAATAAAGAATTCTGATATGTCATGTTATTGTTTTATCGCTGTCGATGCACGGGAATAGGAACTTTTGGCCCATTTTACGAACAATCATCTGTGCAATTCAGCTGACTGTGTTTGAGTGATATTGTAAAATTGTGATAGTGTGCTGTTTACTCCAGGAAAGGCCACACTACGAGCTTCCAGAAACTGTATACATTGTGAGGATTGTGAATGAGAGAGGTAATTTAATGCAAAATATAATGGGCTGTGTTAATGAGAAGCTGTGCATTTCTTGAAAAAACAATGTATTCTACCGAATAACAGTTACTGTAACAAGACCTTAATTAGAAAACGGTATTTGCTTTCATTGCATCTTCTGGCCTCAAATCTCCATAGCAAGCAAGAGTAAATAAAATGTTTCTATTCGCAGGATAACTAAAAGAAATATTAAAAGCATGCTTTTCCTTTTTCAGTGATAGTGGTACCCTGATATAATTTCCAGGAAAGTTCCCCTCATGAGGTATTTATATGCCAAGTACTGGTATTATGAAGAGAATTACATGGGGTAATGTTTTATTTTTCATTCTTTTGTTTGACAATGTTAACTGGTATAGTTGTATGGAGAACTTTTTCTGAGAGCATTCTGGGGAATTGTGTCAGAGTCTAATCTTATCAGTTGAAATAAATTTTGACTGAACATTCTTTATTGTTACATTTGTACAGCTTCTTTCAAATGGCATATAATTCATATGGCAGCCTCTTAAATTAGGTCAGAAACTCATATGGATCTATTCTCAACCCTTTAGGAGGCACAATTCGTGCTGTGCAGGAAAATGTCATTGCACAAAATTTTATAGAAATCTTCTTTCTATTATTCATTTATTTATTAGAGTTCATCGACACTCTTGACAGCCAGGATCACCTGGTGTTAGGCAGTTTTATGGGGGAAGGAAGCCAGACTACCTGGAGAGAACCAATGACAATAGCAAATAACTGCCAGACTCTCCAATGTACTAACTCCATGCAAACATGGTTAGCATTGATTGAAGACAAGAGCACCATCAACATGCAATACGCCTTAGTACAAAGTGTGACTGTGCCCCCACATGGGCAATTGGGATGATATACCTTACCCAAGGACACAGCACAGTTACCCCTGGTGGAGTTCGAGCCATGGACCTTTCAGTTTGAAGTCTGAATCCAGAACCACTGAACCACCGTGCTCCCAATTTTCCCCTGTGATTACCTTATATTATCATTGATAGAATTAATGAAAGTTGCCTGGCCACATGAGGAGAAAATGGGAGCAGGTGGTCGTGGGGGGTGGGTGGGTTTGTGGTGGATCGGGCCAGGGGATTGTGGGGATAAAATGTGTATTGTTGAGGGACTTTGTAGTTTACAAATGCATGCAATTTCTGTTGTTTTTTTTGCACATTTAATCAGTTAATGTGTAATTAATAACCACTGGTTTTGCCTGATCATTGGCAATATACCAACACAACTGCAATGAGAGTTATTGTCACCTACGGCAACTGCATTGTGACCTTGTGCAAGACCCTTCATCCGAATTGCCCATGTGGAGGTACAGTGGCTATGTGTACTAAGGCATACTGCACATCAATTGTGCACTTGTCTTCAACCAATGCTAACCCTGCTTGTGTGGAGTTAGTATGTTGGAGAGTCTGACAATTGCTTGTCACTGCTCGGTGGTTCTCTCTGGGTTCTCCAGCTTCCCTCCCCCTCTCCATAAAACTCTGACAGGAGGTGACCCTGGCTGTTGGAAGTGTCATTCAACCCCAGTAAATAAAAATAAATAAATACATAAATGAGAGTTATTGTCCTTGGTGATGCAACAGTGCATCCCTCTAAGTTGAAGCCTAGCTACCTCCTAATATGAGGTTGAAGCCTACTGCCTTGACTGAATAGGAAAAGCACTGTTGTTACATGCTTTTATCCAAAGTAAAATTTTGAACTACAAAGCGTTTTAATCAGAGTGAGAAATGTGAAAGAACATGCCATCTCTCATGAGTCATTAGTGTATAAAGGAACATAAAATGTGGACATCAGAGTGCTTGGTCTGCCACTATTCGTGTGGCTTAACGGCACTATGTTAACAATTTTTTGCACGTATTACTTTATTTTTATCTGAATTAAATGTAGGGGCACATATACTGTCTCATTATGCCCCCGGAGAAGGCATTATGTTATCACCATGTCCCTCGTCTGTCATCCATTGTCCATCATCCATCTGTTTACTTTTCGTATTCCGTCAGTTAACTAAAGTTCTACCAACTGGATCTATACCAAACTTCATATGTGGGTTTGGTATGAGGAGTGGAAGAAGCCTCTTTATTTTGACAATGGTGTGCCAAAGGTCAAGGTCACAGTGATCTCCAGTGTTAAATACACTTTAAATTGGTTTCCACTCCATAACTAAACTTTTGCAAGACTGATCTTGTTTTTTTGTAATTCTATCCATGATATTGCAGAAGGGGGCATATGCCACACTTTGCATTGCTCTTGTTTCCTATTTAAAAGGTCATATGAGAGGTGAGTGGATATCCTCGGTCAAATGGCTGGTTTGGTCTGCAGTTTTATTTTGTGATGTTGTGGATTAAGTAAATAATGCTCATTAATGATGATTTGAAAATATAATGTTGATGGATTTGATTTGAACTGTGTTCTGTCAAGTGCATTTCAGTTGGAAATCAAGTTGACACGAGTGTTTAGTGACTAATTCACTCCTGTTTGTGAGCTGACATTTTGCAAGTGACAAATGGGACAATGTTTGTATAAATTTGCTTTGAGAAAGCTTTTTGAAAGAAGGGATAAGAAGCCCATATGTTTTTGCTTTGTCAGAATGTTCATCTTATGTTGTAAAATCATCAGTGTGGAAATAAAGAATTCCGATATGTCATGTTATTGTTTTATCGCTGTCGATGCACGGGAATAGGAACTTTTGGCCCATTTTACGAACAGTCAACTGTGCAATTCAGCTGACTGTATTTGAGTGATATTGTAAAATTGTGATAGTGTGCTGTTTACTTCAGGAAAGGCCACACTACGAGCTTCCAGAAACTGTATACATTGTGAGGATTGTGAATAAGAGAGGTAATTTAATGCAAAATATAATGGGCCGTGTTAATGAGAAGCCGTGCATTTCTTGAAAAAACAATGTATTCTACCGAATAACAGTTACTGTAACAAGACCTTAAGTAGAAAACGGTATTTGCTTTCATTGCATCTTCTGGCCTCAAATCTCCATAGCAAGCAAGAGTAAATAAAATGTTTCTATTTGCAGGATAACTAAAAGAAATATTAAAAGCATGTTTTTCCTTTTTCAGTGATAGTGGTACCCTGATATAATTTCCAGGAAAGTTCCCCTCATGAGGTATTTATATGCCAAGTACTGGGATTATGAAGAGAATTACATGGGGTAATGTTTTATTTTTCATTCTTTTGTTTGACAATGTCAACAGGTATAGTTGTATGGAGAACTTTTTCTGAGAGCATTCTGGGGAATTGTGTCAGAGTCTAATCTTATCAGTTGAAATAAATTTTGACTGAACATTCTTAATTGTTACATTTGTACAGCTTCTTTCAAATGGCATATAATTCATATGGCAGCCTCTTAAATTAGGTCACAAACTCATATGGATATATTCTCAACCCTTTAGGAGGCACAATTCGTGCTGTGCAGGAAAATGTCATTGCACAAAATTTTATAGAAATCTTCTTTCTATTATTCATTTATTTATTAGAGTTCATCGATACTCTTGACAGCCAGGATCACCTGGTGTTAGGCAGTTTTATGGGGGAAGGAAGCCAGACTACCTGGAGAGAACCAATGACAATAGCAAATAACTGCCAGACTCTCCAATGTACTAACTCCATGCAAACATGGTTAGCATTGATTGAAGACAAGAGCACCATCAACATGCAATACGCCTTAGTACAAAGTGTGACTGTGCCCCCATATGGGCAATTGGGATGATATACCTTACCCAAGGACACAGCACAGTTACCCCTGGTGGAGTTCGAGCCATGGACCTTTCAGTTTGAAGTCTGAATCCAGAACCACTGAACCACCGTGCTCCCAATTTTCCCCTGTGATTACCTTATATTATCATTGATAGAATTAATGAAAGTTGCCTGGCCACATGAGGAGAAAATGGGAGCAGGTGGTCGTGGGGGGTGGGTGGGTTTGTGGTGGATCGGGCCAGGGGATTGGAGGGATAAAATGTGTATTGTTGAGGGACTTTGAAGTTTACAAATGCATGCAATTTCTGTTGTTTTTTTTGCACATTTAATCAGTTAATGTGTAATTAATAACCACTGGTTTTGCCTGATCATTGGCAATATACCAACACAACTGCAATGAGAGTTATTGTCACCTACGGCAACTGCATTGTGACCTTGTGCAAGACCCTTCATCCGAATTGCCCATGTGGAGGTACAGTGGCTATGTGTACTAAGGCATACTGCACATCAATGGTGCACTTGTCTTCAACCAATGCTAACCCTGCTTGTGTGGAGTTAGTATGTTGGAGAGTCTGACAATTGCTTGTCACTGCTTGGTGGTTCTCTCTGGGTTCTCCAGCTTCCCTCCCCCTCTCCATAAAACTCTGACAGGAGGTGACCCTGGCTGTTGGAAGTGTCATTCAACCCCAATAAATAAAAATAAATAAATACATAAATGAGAGTTATTGTCCTTGGTGATGCAACAGTGCATCCCTCTAAGTTGAAGCCTAGCTACCTCCTAATATGAGGTTGAAGCCTACTGCCTTGACTGAATAGGAAAAGCACTGTTGTTACATGCTTTTATCCAAAGTAAAATTTTGAACTACAAAGCGTTTTAATCAGAGTGAGAAATGTGAAAGAACATGCCATCTCTCATGAGTCATTAGTGTATAAAGGAACATAAAATGTGGACATCAGAGTGCTTGATCTGCCACTATTCGTGCGGCTTAACGGCACTATGTTAACAATTTTTTGCACGTATTACTTTATTTTTATCTGAATTAAATGTAGGGGCACATATACTGTCTCATTATGCCCCCGGAGAAGGCATTATGTTATCACCATGTCCCTCGTCTGTCATCCATTGTCCATCATCCATCTGTTTACTTTTCGTATTCCGTCAATTAACTAAAGTTCTACCAACTGGATCTATACCAAACTTCATATGTGGGTTTGGTATGAGGAGTGGAAGAAGCCTCTTTATTTTGACCATGGTGTGCCAAAGGTCAAGGTCACAGTGATCTCCAGTGTTAAATACACTTGAAATTGGTTTCCACTCCATAACTAAACTTCTGCAAGACTGATCTTGTTTTTTTGTTATTCTATCCATGATATTGCAGAAGGGGGCATATGCCACACTTTGCATTGCTCTTGTTTCCTATTAAAAAGGTCATATGAGAGGTGAGTGGATATCCTCGGTCAAATGGCTGGTTTGGTCTGCAGTTTTATTTTGTGATGTTGTGGATTAAGTAAATAATGCTCATTAATGATGATTTGAAAATATAATGTTGATGGATTTGATTTGAACTGTGTTCTGTCAAGTGCATTTCAGTTGGAGATCAAGGTGACACGAGTGTTTAGTGACTAATTCACTCCTGTTTGTGAGCTGACATTTTGCAAGTGACAAATGAGACAATGTTTGAATAAATTTGCTTTGAGAAAGCTTTTTGAAAGAAGGGATAAGAAGCCCATATGTTTTTGCTTTGTCAGAATGTTCATCTTATGTTGTAAAATCATCAGTGTGGAAATAAAGAATTCTGATATGTCATGTTATTGTTTTATCGCTGTCGATGCACGGGAATAGGAACTTTTGGCCCATTTTACGAACAATCATCTGTGTAATTCAGCTGACTGTGTTTGAGTGATATTGTAAAATTGTGATAGTGTGCTGTTTACTCCAGGAAAGGCCACACTACGAGCTTCCCGAAACTGTATACATTGTGAGGATTGTGAATAAGAGAGGTAATTTAATGCAAAATATAATGGGCTGTGTTAATGAGAAGCTGTGCATTTCTTGAAAAAACAATGTATTCTACCGAATAACAGTTACTGTAACAAGACCTTAATTAGAAAACGGTATTTGCTTTCATTGCATCTTCTGGCCTCAAATCTCCATAGCAAGCAAGAGTAAATAAAATGTTTCTATTCGCAGGATAACTAAAAGAAATATTAAAAGCATGCTTTTCCTTTTTCAGTGATAGTGGTACCCTGATATAATTTCCAGGAAAGTTCCCCTCATGAGGTATTTATATGCCAAGTACTGGTATTATGAAGAGAATTACATGGGGTAATGTTTTATTTTTCATTCTTTTGTTTGACAATGTTAACTGGTATAGTTGTATGGAGAACTTTTTCTGAGAGCATTCTGGGGAATTGTGTCAGAGTCTAATCTTATCAGTTGAAATAAATTTTGACTGAACATTCTTTATTGTTACATTTGTACAGCTTCTTTCAAATGGCATATAATTCATATGGCAGCCTCTTAAATTAGGTCACAAACTCATATGGATCTATTCTCAACCCTTTAGGAGGCACAATTCGTGCTGTGCAGGAAAATGTCATTGCACAAAATTTTATAGAAATCTTCTTTCTATTATTCATTTATTTATTAGAGTTCATCGACACTCTTGACAGCCAGGATCACCTGGTGTTAGGCAGTTTTATGGGGGAAGGAAGCCAGACTACCTGGAGAGAACCAATGACAATAGCAAATAACTGCCAGACTCTCCAATGTACTAACTCCATGCAAACATGGTTAGCATTGATTGAAGACAAGAGCACCATCAACATGCAATACGCCTTAGTACAAAGTGTGACTGTGCCCCCACATGGGCAATTGGGATGATATACCTTACCCAAGGACACAGCACAGTTACCCCTGGTGGAGTTCGAGCCATGGACCTTTCAGTTTGAAGTCTCAATCCAGAACCACTGAACCACCGTGCTCCCAATTTTCCCCTGTGATTACCTTATATTATCATTGATAGAATTAATGAAAGTTGCCTGGCCACATGAGGAGAAAATGGGAGCAGGTGGTCGTGGTGGGTGGGTGGGTTTGTGGTGGATCGGGCCAGGGGATTGGGGGGATAAAATGTGTATTGTTGAGGGACTTTGTAGTTTACAAATGCATGCAATTTCTGTTGTTTTTTTTGCACATTTAATCAGTTAATGTGTAATTAATAACCACTGGTTTTGCCTGATCATTGGCAATATACCAACACAACTGCAATGAGAGTTATTGTCACCTACGGCAACTGCATTGTGACCTTGTGCAAGACCCTTCATCCGAATTGCCCATGTGGAGGTACAGTGGCTATGTGTACTAAGGCATACTGCACATCAATTGTGCACTTGTCTTCAACCAATGCTAACCCTGCTTGTGTGGAGTTAGTATGTTGGAGAGTCTGACAATTGCTTGTCACTGCTCGGTGGTTCTCTCTGGGTTCTCCAGCTTCCCTCCCCCTCTCCATAAAACTCTGACAGGAGGTGACCCTGGCTGTTGGAAGTGTCATTCAACCCCAGTAAATAAAAATAAATAAATACATAAATGAGAGTTATTGTCCTTGGTGATGCAACAGTGCATCCCTCTAAGTTGAAGCCTAGCTACCTCCTAATATGAGGTTGAAGCCTACTGCCTTGACTGAATAGGAAAAGCACTGTTGTTACATGCTTTTATCCAAAGTAAAATTTTGAACTACAAAGCGTTTTAATCAGAGTGAGAAATGTGAAAGAACATGCCATCTCTCATGAGTCATTAGTGTATAAAGGAACATAAAATGTGGACATCAGAGTGCTTGGTCTGCCACTATTCGTGTGGCTTAACGGCACTATGTTAACAATTTTTTGCACGTATTACTTTATTTTTATCTGAATTAAATGTAGGGGCACATATACTGTCTCATTATGCCCCCGGAGAAGGCATTATGTTATCACCATGTCCCTCGTCTGTCATCCATTGTCCATCATCCATCTGTTTACTTTTCGTATTCCGTCAGTTAACTAAAGTTCTACCAACTGGATCTATACCAAACTTCATATGTGGGTTTGGTATGAGGAGTGGAAGAAGCCTCTTTATTTTGACAATGGTGTGCCAAAGGTCAAGGTCACAGTGATCTCCAGTGTTAAATACACTTTAAATTGGTTTCCACTCCATAACTAAACTTTTGCAAGACTGATCTTGTTTTTTTGTAATTCTATCCATGATATTGCAGAAGGGGGCATATGCCACACTTTGCATTGCTCTTGTTTCCTATTTAAAAGGTCATATGAGAGGTGAGTGGATATCCTCGGTCAAATGGCTGGTTTGGTCTGCAGTTTTATTTTGTGATGTTGTGGATTAAGTAAATAATGCTCATTAATGATGATTTGAAAATATAATGTTGATGGATTTGATTTGAACTGTGTTCTGTCAAGTGCATTTCAGTTGGAGATCAAGTTGACACGAGTGTTTAGTGACTAATTCACTCCTGTTTGTGAGCTGACATTTTGCAAGTGACAAATGGGACAATGTTTGTATAAATTTGCTTTGAGAAAGCTTTTTGAAAGAAGGGATAAGAAGCCCATATGTTTTTGCTTTGTCAGAATGTTCATCTTATGTTGTAAAATCATCAGTGTGGAAATAAAGAATTCCGATATGTCATGTTATTGTTTTATCGCTGTCGATGCACGGGAATAGGAACTTTTGGCCCATTTTACGAACAGTCAACTGTGCAATTCAGCTGACTGTATTTGAGTGATATTGTAAAATTGTGATAGTGTGCTGTTTACTTCAGGAAAGGCCACACTACGAGCTTCCAGAAACTGTATACATTGTGAGGATTGTGAATAAGAGAGGTAATTTAATGCAAAATATAATGGGCCGTGTTAATGAGAAGCCGTGCATTTCTTGAAAAAACAATGTATTCTACCGAATAACAGTTACTGTAACAAGACCTTAAGTAGAAAACGGTATTTGCTTTCATTGCATCTTCTGGCCTCAAATCTCCATAGCAAGCAAGAGTAAATAAAATGTTTCTATTTGCAGGATAACTAAAAGAAATATTAAAAGCATGTTTTTCCTTTTTCAGTGATAGTGGTACCCTGATATAATTTCCAGGAAAGTTCCCCTCATGAGGTATTTATATGCCAAGTACTGGGATTATGAAGAGAATTACATGGGGTAATGTTTTATTTTTCATTCTTTTGTTTGACAATGTCAACAGGTATAGTTGTATGGAGAACTTTTTCTGAGAGCATTCTGGGGAATTGTGTCAGAGTCTAATCTTATCAGTTGAAATAAATTTTGACTGAACATTCTTAATTGTTACATTTGTACAGCTTCTTTCAAATGGCATATAATTCATATGGCAGCCTCTTAAATTAGGTCACAAACTCATATGGATATATTCTCAACCCTTTAGGAGGCACAATTCGTGCTGTGCAGGAAAATGTCATTGCACAAAATTTTATAGAAATCTTCTTTCTATTATTCATTTATTTATTAGAGTTCATCGATACTCTTGACAGCCAGGATCACCTGGTGTTAGGCAGTTTTATGGGGGAAGGAAGCCAGACTACCTGGAGAGAACCAATGACAATAGCAAATAACTGCCAGACTCTCCAATGTACTAACTCCATGCAAACATGGTTAGCATTGATTGAAGACAAGAGCACCATCAACATGCAATACGCCTTAGTACAAAGTGTGACTGTGCCCCCATATGGGCAATTGGGATGATATACCTTACCCAAGGACACAGCACAGTTACCCCTGGTGGAGTTCGATCCATGGACCTTTCAGTTTGAAGTCTGAATCCAGAACCACTGAACCATCGTGCTCCCAATTTTCCCCTGTGATTACCTTATATTATCATTGATAGAATTAATGAAAGTTGCCTGGCCACATGAGGAGAAAATGGGAGCAGGTGGTCGTGGGGGGTGGGTGGGTTTGTGGTGGATCGGGCCAGGGGATTGGAGGGATAAAATGTGTATTGTTGAGGGACTTTGAAGTTTACAAATGCATGCAATTTCTGTTGTTTTTTTTGCACATTTAATCAGTTAATGTGTAATTAATAACCACTGGTTTTGCCTGATCATTGGCAATATACCAACACAACTGCAATGAGAGTTATTGTCACCTACGGCAACTGCATTGTGACCTTGTGCAAGACCCTTCATCCGAATTGCCCATGTGGAGGTACAGTGGCTATGTGTACTAAGGCATACTGCACATCAATGGTGCACTTGTCTTCAACCAATGCTAACCCTGCTTGTGTGGAGTTAGTATGTTGGAGAGTCTGACAATTGCTTGTCACTGCTTGGTGGTTCTCTCTGGGTTCTCCAGCTTCCCTCCCCCTCTCCATAAAACTCTGACAGGAGGTGACCCTGGCTGTTGGAAGTGTCATTCAACCCCAATAAATAAAAATAAATAAATACATAAATGAGAGTTATTGTCCTTGGTGATGCAACAGTGCATCCCTCTAAGTTGAAGCCTAGCTACCTCCTAATATGAGGTTGAAGCCTACTGCCTTGACTGAATAGGAAAAGCACTGTTGTTACATGCTTTTATCCAAAGTAAAATTTTGAACTACAAAGCGTTTTAATCAGAGTGAGAAATGTGAAAGAACATGCCATCTCTCATGAGTCATTAGTGTATAAAGGAACATAAAATGTGGACATCAGAGTGCTTGGTCTGCCACTATTCGTGCGGCTTAACGGCACTATGTTAACAATTTTTTGCACGTATTACTTTATTTTTATCTGAATTAAATGTAGGGGCACATATACTGTCTCATTATGCCCCCGGAGAAGGCATTATGTTATCACCATGTCCCTCGTCTGTCATCCATTGTCCATCATCCATCTGTTTACTTTTCGTATTCCGTCAATTAACTAAAGTTCTACCAACTGGATCTATACCAAACTTCATATGTGGGTTTGGTATGAGGAGTGGAAGAAGCCTCTTTATTTTGACCATGGTGTGCCAAAGGTCAAGGTCACAGTGATCTCCAGTGTTAAATACACTTGAAATTGGTTTCCACTCCATAACTAAACTTCTGCAAGACTGATCTTGTTTTTTTGTTATTCTATCCATGATATTGCAGAAGGGGGCATATGCCACACTTTGCATTGCTCTTGTTTCCTATTAAAAAGGTCATATGAGAGGTGAGTGGATATCCTCGGTCAAATGGCTGGTTTGGTCTGCAGTTTTATTTTGTGATGTTGTGGATTAAGTAAATAATGCTCATTAATGATGATTTGAAAATATAATGTTGATGGATTTGATTTGAACTGTGTTCTGTCAAGTGCATTTCAGTTGGAGATCAAGGTGACACGAGTGTTTAGTGACTAATTCACTCCTGTTTGTGAGCTGACATTTTGCAAGTGACAAATGAGACAATGTTTGTATAAATTTGCTTTGAGAAAGCTTTTTGAAAGAAGGGATAAGAAGCCCATATGTTTTTGCTTTGTCAGAATGTTCATCTTATGTTGTAAAATCATCAGTGTGGAAATAAAGAATTCTGATATGTCATGTTATTGTTTTATCGCTGTCGATGCACGGGAATAGGAACTTTTGGCCCATTTTACGAACAATCATCTGTGCAATTCAGCTGACTGTGTTTGAGTGATATTGTAAAATTGTGATAGTGTGCTGTTTACTCCAGGAAAGGCCACACTACGAGCTTCCAGAAACTGTATACATTGTGAGGATTGTGAATAAGAGAGGTAATTTAATGCAAAATATAATGGGCTGTGTTAATGAGAAGCTGTGCATTTCTTGAAAAAACAATGTATTCTACCGAATAACAGTTACTGTAACAAGACCTTAATTAGAAAACGGTATTTGCTTTCATTGCATCTTCTGGCCTCAAATCTCCATAGCAAGCAAGAGTAAATAAAATGTTTCTATTCGCAGGATAACTAAAAGAAATATTAAAAGCATGCTTTTCCTTTTTCAGTGATAGTGGTACCCTGATATAATTTCCAGGAAAGTTCCCCTCATGAGGTATTTATATGCCAAGTACTGGTATTATGAAGAGAATTACATGGGGTAATGTTTTATTTTTCATTCTTTTGTTTGACAATGTTAACTGGTATAGTTGTATGGAGAACTTTTTCTGAGAGCATTCTGGGGAATTGTGTCAGAGTCTAATCTTATCAGTTGAAATAAATTTTGACTGAACATTCTTTATTGTTACATTTGTACAGCTTCTTTCAAATGGCATATAATTCATATGGCAGCCTCTTAAATTAGGTCAGAAACTCATATGGATCTATTCTCAACCCTTTAGGAGGCACAATTCGTGCTGTGCAGGAAAATGTCATTGCACAAAATTTTATAGAAATCTTCTTTCTATTATTCATTTATTTATTAGAGTTCATCGACACTCTTGACAGCCAGGATCACCTGGTGTTAGGCAGTTTTATGGGGGAAGGAAGCCAGACTACCTGGAGAGAACCAATGACAATAGCAAATAACTGCCAGACTCTCCAATGTACTAACTCCATGCAAACATGGTTAGCATTGATTGAAGACAAGAGCACCATCAACATGCAATACGCCTTAGTACAAAGTGTGACTGTGCCCCCACATGGGCAATTGGGATGATATACCTTACCCAAGGACACAGCACAGTTACCCCTGGTGGAGTTCGAGCCATGGACCTTTCAGTTTGAAGTCTCAATCCAGAACCACTGAACCACCGTGCTCCCAATTTTCCCCTGTGATTACCTTATATTATCATTGATAGAATTAATGAAAGTTGCCTGGCCACATGAGGAGAAAATGGGAGCAGGTGGTCGTGGGGGGTGGGTGGGTTTGTGGTGGATCGGGCCAGGGGATTGGGGGGATAAAATGTGTATTGTTGAGGGACTTTGTAGTTTACAAATGCATGCAATTTCTGTTGTTTTTTTTGCACATTTAATCAGTTAATGTGTAATTAATAACCACTGGTTTTGCCTGATCATTGGCAATATACCAACACAACTGCAATGAGAGTTATTGTCACCTACGGCAACTGCATTGTGACCTTGTGCAAGACCCTTCATCCGAATTGCCCATGTGGAGGTACAGTGGCTATGTGTACTAAGGCATACTGCACATCAATTGTGCACTTGTCTTCAACCAATGCTAACCCTGCTTGTGTGGAGTTAGTATGTTGGAGAGTCTGACAATTGCTTGTCACTGCTCGGTGGTTCTCTCTGGGTTCTCCAGCTTCCCTCCCCCTCTCCATAAAACTCTGACAGGAGGTGACCCTGGCTGTTGGAAGTGTCATTCAACCCCAGTAAATAAAAATAAATAAATACATAAATGAGAGTTATTGTCCTTGGTGATGCAACAGTGCATCCCTCTAAGTTGAAGCCTAGCTACCTCCTAATATGAGGTTGAAGCCTACTGCCTTGACTGAATAGGAAAAGCACTGTTGTTACATGCTTTTATCCAAAGTAAAATTTTGAACTACAAAGCGTTTTAATCAGAGTGAGAAATGTGAAAGAACATGCCATCTCTCATGAGTCATTAGTGTATAAAGGAACATAAAATGTGGACATCAGAGTGCTTGGTCTGCCACTATTCGTGCGGCTTAACGGCACTATGTTAACAATTTTTTGCACGTATTACTTTATTTTCATCTGAATTAAATGTAGGGGCACATATACTGTCTCATTATGCCCCCGGAGAAGGCATTATGTTATCACCATGTCCCTCGTCTGTCATCCATTGTCCATCATCCATCTGTTTACTTTTCGTATTCCGTCAATTAACTAAAGTTCTACCAACTGGATCTATACCAAACTTCATATGTGGGTTTGGTATGAGGAGTGGAAGAAGCCTCTTTATTTTGACCATGGTGTGCCAAAGATCAAGGTCACAGTGATCTCCAGTGTTAAATACACTTGAAATTGGTTTCCACTCCATAACTAAACTTCTGCAAGACTGATCTTGTTTTTTTGTAATTCTATCCATGATATTGCAGAAGGGGGCATATGCCACACTTTGCATTGCTCTTGTTTCCTATTAAAAAGGTCATATGAGAGGTGAGTGGATATCCTCGGTCAAATGGCTGGTTTGGTCTGCAGTTTTATTTTGTGATGTTGTGGATTAAGTAAATAATGCTCATTAATGATGATTTGAAAATATAATGTTGATGGATTTGATTTGAACTGTGTTCTGTCAAGTGCATTTCAGTTGGAGATCAAGTTGACACGAGTGTTTAGTGACTAATTCACTCCTGTTTGTGAGCTGACATTTTGCAAGTGACAAATGGGACAATGTTTGTATAAATTTGCTTTGAGAAAGCTTTTTGAAAGAAGGGATAAGAAGCCCATATGTTTTTGCTTTGTCAGAATGTTCATCTTATGTTGTAAAATCATCAGTGTGGAAATAAAGAATTCCGATATGTCATGTTATTGTTTTATCGCTGTCGATGCACGGGAATAGGAACTTTTGGCCCATTTTACGAACAATCAACTGTGCAATTCAGCTGACTGTATTTGAGTGATATTATAAAATTGTGATAGTGTGCTGTTTACTCCAGGAAAGGCTACACTACGAGCTTCCAGAAACTGTATACATTGTGAGGATTGTGAATAAGGGAGGTAATTTAATGCAAAATATAATGGGCCGTGTTAATGAGAAGCTGTGCATTTCTTGAAAAAACAATGTATTCTACCGAATAACAGTTACTGTAACAAGACCTTAATTAGAAAACGGTATTTGCTTTCATTGCATCTTCTGGCCTCAAATCTCCATAGCAAGCAAGAGTAAATAAAATGTTTCTATTTGCAGGATAACTAAAAGAAATATTAAAAGCATGCTTTTCCTTTTTCAGTGATAGTGGTACCCTGATATAATTTCCAGGAAAGTTCCCCTCATGAGGTATTTATATGCCAAGTACTGGTATTATGAAGAGAATTACATGGGGTAATGTTTTATTTTTCATTCTTTTGTTTGACAATGTTAACTGGTATAGTTGTATGGAGAACTTTTTCTGAGAGCATTCTGGGGAATTGTGTCAGAGTCTAATCTTATCAGTTGAAATAAATTTTGACTGAACATTCTTTATTGTTACATTTGTACAGCTTCTTTCAAATGGCATATAATTCATATGGCAGCCTCTTAAATTAGGTCAGAAACTCATATGGATCTATTCTCAACCCTTTAGGAGGCACAATTCGTGCTGTGCAGGAAAATGTCATTGCACAAAATTTTATAGAAATCATCTTTCTATTATTCATTTATTTATTAGAGTTCATCGACACTCTTGACAGCCAGGATCACCTGGTGTTAGGCAGTTTTATGGGGGAAGGAAGCCAGACTACCTAGAGAGAACCAATGACAATAGCAAATAACTGCCAGACTCTCCAATGTACTAACTCCATGCAAACATGGTTAGCATTGATTGAAGACAAGAGCACCATCAACATGCAATACGCCTTAGTACAAAGTGTGACTGTGCCCCCACATGGGCAATTGGGATGATATACCTTACCCAAGGACACAGCACAGTTACCCCTGGTGGAGTTCGAGCCATGGACCTTTCAGTTTGAAGTCTGAATCCAGAACCACTGAACCACCGTGCTCCCAATTTTCCCCTGTGATTACCTTATATTATCATTGATAGAATTAATGAAAGTTGCCTGGCCACATGAGGAGAAAATGGGAGCAGGTGGTCGTGGGGGGTGGGTGGGTTTGTGGTGGATCGGGCCAGGAGATTGGGGGGATAAAATG
Source organism: Pictodentalium vernedei (assembly GCA_031216915.1). NCBI lineage: Eukaryota > Metazoa > Mollusca > Scaphopoda > Dentaliida > Dentaliidae > Pictodentalium > Pictodentalium vernedei. The sequence continues at coordinate 427,848,108 of CM062292.1, forward strand.
TGTATTGTTGAAGGACTTTGTAGTTTACAAATGCATGCAATTTCTGTTGTTTTTTTTGCACATTTAATCAGTTAATGTGTAATTAATAACCACCGGTTTTGCCTGATCATTGGCAATATACCAACACAACTGCAATGAGAGTTATTGTCACCTACGGCAACTGCATTGTGACCTTGTGCAAGACCCTTCATCCGAATTGCCCATGTGGAGGTACAGTGGCTATGTGTACTAAGGCATACTGCACATCAATGGTGCACTTGTCTTCAACCAATGCTAACCCTGCTTGTGTGGAGTTAGTATGTTGGAGAGTCTGACAATTGCTTGTCACTGCTCGGTGGTTCTCTCTGGGTTCTCCAGCTTCCCTCCCCCTCTCCATAAAACTCTGACAGGAGGTGACCCTGGCTGTTGGAAGTGTCATTCAACCCCAATAAATAAAAATAAATAAATACATAAATGAGAGTTATTGTCCTTGGTGATGCAACAGTGCATCCCTCTAAGTTGAAGCCTAGCTACCTCCTAATATGAGGTTGAAGCCTACTGCCTTGACTGAATAGGAAAAGCACTGTTGTTACATGCTTTTATCCAAAGTAAAATTTTGAACTACAAAGCGTTTTAATCAGAGTGAGAAATGTGAAAGAACATGCCATCTCTCATGAGTCATTAGTGTATAAAGGAACATAAAATGTGGACATCAGAGTGCTTGGTCTGCCACTATTCGTGCGGCTTAACGGCACTATGTTAACAATTTTTTGCACGTATTACTTTATTTTCATCTGAATTAAATGTAGGGGCACATATACTGTCTCATTATGCCCCCGGAGAAGGCATTATGTTATCACCATGTCCCTCGTCTGTCATCCATTGTCCATCATCCATCTGTTTACTTTTCGTATTCCGTCAATTAACTAAAGTTCTACCAACTGGATCTATACCAAACTTCATATGTGGGTTTGGTATGAGAAGTGGAAGAAGCCTCTTTATTTTGACCATGGTGTGCCAAAGATCAAGGTCACAGTGATCTCCAGTGTTAAATACACTTGAAATTGGTTTCCACTCCATAACTAAACTTCTGCAAGACTGATCTTGTTTTTTTGTAATTCTATCCATGATATTGCAGAAGGGGGCATATGCCACACTTTGCATTGCTCTTGTTTCCTATTAAAAAGGTCATATGAGAGGTGAGTGGATATCCTCGGTCAAATGGCTGGTTTGGTCTGCAGTTTTATTTTGTGATGTTGTGGATTAAGTAAATAATGCTCATTAATGATGATTTGAAAATATAATGTTGATGGATTTGATTTGAACTGTGTTCTGTCAAGTGCATTTCAGTTGGAGATCAAGTTGACACGAGTGTTTAGTGACTAATTCACTCCTGTTTGTGAGCTGACATTTTGCAAGTGACAAATGGGACAATGTTTGTATAAATTTGCTTTGAGAAAGCTTTTTGAAAGAAGGGATAAGAAGCCAATATGTTTTTGCTTTGTCAGAATGTTCATCTTATGTTGTAAAATCATCAGTGTGGAAATAAAGAATTCCGATATGTCATGTTATTGTTTTATCACTGTCGATGCACGGGAATAGGAACTTTTGGCCCATTTTACGAACAATCAACTGTGCAATTCAGCTGACTGTATTTGAGTGATATTATAAAATTGTGATAGTGTGCTGTTTACTCCAGGAAAGGCTACACTACGAGCTTCCAGAAACTGTATACATTGTGAGGATTGTGAATAAGGGAGGTAATTTAATGCAAAATATAATGGGCCGTGTTAATGAGAAGCTGTGCATTTCTTGAAAAAACAATGTATTCTACCGAATAACAGTTACTGTAACAAGACCTTAATTAGAAAACGGTATTTGCTTTCATTGCATCTTCTGGCCTCAAATCTCCATAGCAAGCAAGAGTAAATAAAATGTTTCTATTTGCAGGATAACTAAAAGAAATATTAAAAGCATGCTTTTCCTTTTTCAGTGATAGTGGTACCCTGATATAATTTCCAGGAAAGTTCCCCTCATGAGGTATTTATATGCCAAGTACTGGTATTATGAAGAGAATTACATGGGGTAATGTTTTATTTTTCATTCTTTTGTTTGACAATGTTAACTGGTATAGTTGTATGGAGAACTTTTTCTGAGAGCATTCTGGGGAATTGTGTCAGAGTCTAATCTTATCAGTTGAAATAAATTTTGACTGAACATTCTTTATTGTTACATTTGTACAGCTTCTTTCAAATGGCATATAATTCATATGGCAGCCTCTTAAATTAGGTCAGAAACTCATATGGATCTATTCTCAACCCTTTAGGAGGCACAATTCGTGCTGTGCAGGAAAATGTCATTGCACAAAATTTTATAGAAATCTTCTTTCTATTATTCATTTATTTATTAGAGTTCATCGACACTCTTGACAGCCAGGATCACCTGATGTTAGGCAGTTTTATGGGGGAAGGAAGCCAGACTACCTGGAGAGAACCAATGACAATAGCAAATAACTGCCAGACTCTCCAATGTACTAACTCCATGCAAACATGGTTAGCATTGATTGAAGACAAGAGCACCATCAACATGCAATACGCCTTAGTACAAAGTGTGACTGTGCCCCCACATGGGCAATTGGGATGATATACCTTACCCAAGGACACAGCACAGTTACCCCTGGTGGAGTTCGAGCCATGGACCTTTCAGTTTGAAGTCTGAATCCAGAACCACTGAACCACCGTGCTCCCAATTTTCCCCTGTGATTACCTTATATTATCATTGATAGAATTAATGAAAGTTGCCTGGCCACATGAGGAGAAAATGGGAGCAGGTGGTCGTGGGGGGTGGGTGGGTTTGTGGTGGATCGGGCCAGGAGATTGGGGGGATAAAATGTGTATTGTTGAGGGACTTTGTAGTTTACAAATGCATGCAATTTCTGTTGTTTTTTTTTGCACATTTAATCAGTTAATGTGTAATTAATAACCACTGGTTTTGCCTGATCATTGGCAATATACCAACACAACTGCAATGAGAGTTATTGTCACCTACGGCAACTGCATTGTGACCTTGTGCAAGACCCTTCATCCGAATTGCCCATGTGGAGGTACAGTGGCTATGTGTACTAAGGCATACTGCACATCAATGGTGCACTTGTCTTCAACCAATGCTAACCCTGCTTGTGTGGAGTTAGTATGTTGGAGAGTCTGACAATTGCTTGTCACTGCTCGGTGGTTCTCTCTGGGTTCTCCAGCTTCCCTCCCCCTCTCCATAAAACTCTGACAGGAGGTGACCCTGGCTGTTGGAAGTGTCATTCAACCCCAATAAATAAAAATAAATAAATACATAAATGAGAGTTATTGTCCTTGGTGATGCAACAGTGCATCCCTCTAAGTTGAAGCCTAGCTACCTCCTAATATGAGGTTGAAGCCTACTGCCTTGACTGAATAGGAAAAGCACTGTTGTTACATGCTTTTATCCAAAGTAAAATTTTGAACTACAAAGCGTTTTAATCAGAGTGAGAAATGTGAAAGAACATGCCATCTCTCATGAGTCATTAGTGTATAAAGGAACATAAAATGTGGACATCAGAGTGCTTGGTCTGCCACTATTCGTGCGGCTTAACGGCACTATGTTAACAATTTTTTGCACGTATTACTTTATTTTCATCTGAATTAAATGTAGGGGCACATATACTGTCTCATTATGCCCCCGGAGAAGGCATTATGTTATCACCATGTCCCTCGTCTGTCATCCATTGTCCATCATCCATCTGTTTACTTTTCGTATTCCGTCAATTAACTAAAGTTCTACCAACTGGATCTATACCAAACTTCATATGTGGGTTTGGTATGAGGAGTGGAAGAAGCCTCTTTATTTTGACCATGGTGTGCCAAAGATCAAGGTCACAGTGATCTCCAGTGTTAAATACACTTGAAATTGGTTTCCACTCCATAACTAAACTTCTGCAAGACTGATCTTGTTTTTTTGTAATTCTATCCATGATATTGCAGAAGGGGGCATATGCCACACTTTGCATTGCTCTTGTTTCCTATTAAAAAGGTCATATGAGAGGTGAGTGGATATCCTCGGTCAAATGGCTGGTTTGGTCTGCAGTTTTATTTTGTGATGTTGTGGATTAAGTAAATAATGCTCATTAATGATGATTTGAAAATATAATGTTGATGGATTTGATTTGAACTGTGTTCTGTCAAGTGCATTTCAGTTGGAGATCAAGTTGACACGAGTGTTTAGTGACTAATTCACTCCTGTTTGTGAGCTGACATTTTGCAAGTGACAAATGGGACAATGTTTGTATAAATTTGCTTTGAGAAAGCTTTTTGAAAGAAGGGATAAGAAGCCCATATGTTTTTGCTTTGTCAGAATGTTCATCTTATGTTGTAAAATCATCAGTGTGGAAATAAAGAATTCCGATATGTCATGTTATTGTTTTATCGCTGTCGATGCACGGGAATAGGAACTTTTGGCCCATTTTACGAACAATCAACTGTGCAATTCAGCTGACTGTATTTGAGTGATATTATAAAATTGTGATAGTGTGCTGTTTACTCCAGGAAAGGCTACACTACGAGCTTCCAGAAACTGTATACATTGTGAGGATTGTGAATAAGGGAGGTAATTTAATGCAAAATATAATGGGCCGTGTTAATGAGAAGCTGTGCATTTCTTGAAAAAACAATGTATTCTACCGAATAACAGTTACTGTAACAAGACCTTAATTAGAAAACGGTATTTGCTTTCATTGCATCTTCTGGCCTCAAATCTCCATAGCAAGCAAGAGTAAATAAAATGTTTCTATTTGCAGGATAACTAAAAGAAATATTAAAAGCATGCTTTTCCTTTTTCAGTGATAGTGGTACCCTGATATAATTTCCAGGAAAGTTCCCCTCATGAGGTATTTATATGCCAAGTACTGGTATTATGAAGAGAATTACATGGGGTAATGTTTTATTTTTCATTCTTTTGTTTGACAATGTTAACTGGTATAGTTGTATGGAGAACTTTTTCTGAGAGCATTCTGGGGAATTGTGTCAGAGTCTAATCTTATCAGTTGAAATAAATTTTGACTGAACATTCTTTATTGTTACATTTGTACAGCTTCTTTCAAATGGCATATAATTCATATGGCAGCCTCTTAAATTAGGTCAGAAACTCATATGGATCTATTCTCAACCCTTTAGGAGGCACAATTCGTGCTGTGCAGGAAAATGTCATTGCACAAAATTTTATAGAAATCATCTTTCTATTATTCATTTATTTATTAGAGTTCATCGACACTCTTGACAGCCAGGATCACCTGGTGTTAGGCAGTTTTATGGGGGAAGGAAGCCAGACTACCTAGAGAGAACCAATGACAATAGCAAATAACTGCCAGACTCTCCAATGTACTAACTCCATGCAAACATGGTTAGCATTGATTGAAGACAAGAGCACCATCAACATGCAATACGCCTTAGTACAAAGTGTGACTGTGCCCCCACATGGGCAATTGGGATGATATACCTTACCCAAGGACACAGCACAGTTACCCCTGGTGGAGTTCGAGCCATGGACCTTTCAGTTTGAAGTCTGAATCCAGAACCACTGAACCACCGTGCTCCCAATTTTCCCCTGTGATTACCTTATATTATCATTGATAGAATTAATGAAAGTTGCCTGGCCACATGAGGAGAAAATGGGAGCAGGTGGTCGTGGGGGGTGGGTGGGTTTGTGGTGGATCGGGCCAGGAGATTGGGGGGATAAAATGTGTATTGTTGAAGGACTTTGTAGTTTACAAATGCATGCAATTTCTGTTGTTTTTTTTGCACATTTAATCAGTTAATGTGTAATTAATAACCACCGGTTTTGCCTGATCATTGGCAATATACCAACACAACTGCAATGAGAGTTATTGTCACCTACGGCAACTGCATTGTGACCTTGTGCAAGACCCTTCATCCGAATTGCCCATGTGGAGGTACAGTGGCTATGTGTACTAAGGCATACTGCACATCAATGGTGCACTTGTCTTCAACCAATGCTAACCCTGCTTGTGTGGAGTTAGTATGTTGGAGAGTCTGACAATTGCTTGTCACTGCTCGGTGGTTCTCTCTGGGTTCTCCAGCTTCCCTCCCCCTCTCCATAAAACTCTGACAGGAGGTGACCCTGGCTGTTGGAAGTGTCATTCAACCCCAATAAATAAAAATAAATAAATACATAAATGAGAGTTATTGTCCTTGGTGATGCAACAGTGCATCCCTCTAAGTTGAAGCCTAGCTACCTCCTAATATGAGGTTGAAGCCTACTGCCTTGACTGAATAGGAAAAGCACTGTTGTTACATGCTTTTATCCAAAGTAAAATTTTGAACTACAAAGCGTTTTAATCAGAGTGAGAAATGTGAAAGAACATGCCATCTCTCATGAGTCATTAGTGTATAAAGGAACATAAAATGTGGACATCAGAGTGCTTGGTCTGCCACTATTCGTGCGGCTTAACGGCACTATGTTAACAATTTTTTGCACGTATTACTTTATTTTCATCTGAATTAAATGTAGGGGCACATATACTGTCTCATTATGCCCCCGGAGAAGGCATTATGTTATCACCATGTCCCTCGTCTGTCATCCATTGTCCATCATCCATCTGTTTACTTTTCGTATTCCGTCAATTAACTAAAGTTCTACCAACTGGATCTATACCAAACTTCATATGTGGGTTTGGTATGAGAAGTGGAAGAAGCCTCTTTATTTTGACCATGGTGTGCCAAAGATCAAGGTCACAGTGATCTCCAGTGTTAAATACACTTGAAATTGGTTTCCACTCCATAACTAAACTTCTGCAAGACTGATCTTGTTTTTTTGTAATTCTATCCATGATATTGCAGAAGGGGGCATATGCCACACTTTGCATTGCTCTTGTTTCCTATTAAAAAGGTCATATGAGAGGTGAGTGGATATCCTCGGTCAAATGGCTGGTTTGGTCTGCAGTTTTATTTTGTGATGTTGTGGATTAAGTAAATAATGCTCATTAATGATGATTTGAAAATATAATGTTGATGGATTTGATTTGAACTGTGTTCTGTCAAGTGCATTTCAGTTGGAGATCAAGTTGACACGAGTGTTTAGTGACTAATTCACTCCTGTTTGTGAGCTGACATTTTGCAAGTGACAAATGGGACAATGTTTGTATAAATTTGCTTTGAGAAAGCTTTTTGAAAGAAGGGATAAGAAGCCAATATGTTTTTGCTTTGTCAGAATGTTCATCTTATGTTGTAAAATCATCAGTGTGGAAATAAAGAATTCCGATATGTCATGTTATTGTTTTATCGCTGTCGATGCACGGGAATAGGAACTTTTGGCCCATTTTACGAACAATCAACTGTGCAATTCAGCTGACTGTATTTGAGTGATATTACAAAATTGTGATAGTGTGCTGTTTACTCCAGGAAAGGCTACACTACGAGCTTCCAGAAACTGTATACATTGTGAGGATTGTGAATAAGGGAGGTAATTTAATGCAAAATATAATGGGCCGTGTTAATGAGAAGCTGTGCATTTCTTGAAAAAACAATGTATTCTACCGAATAACAGTTACTGTAACAAGACCTTAATTAGAAAACGGTATTTGCTTTCATTGCATCTTCTGGCCTCAAATCTCCATAGCAAGCAAGAGTAAATAAAATGTTTCTATTTGCAGGATAACTAAAAGAAATATTAAAAGCATGCTTTTCCTTTTTCAGTGATAGTGGTACCCTGATATAATTTCCAGGAAAGTTCCCCTCATGAGGTATTTATATGCCAAGTACTGGTATTATGAAGAGAATTACATGGGGTAATGTTTTATTTTTCATTCTTTTGTTTGACAATGTTAACTGGTATAGTTGTATGGAGAACTTTTTCTGAGAGCATTCTGGGGAATTGTGTCAGAGTCTAATCTTATCAGTTGAAATAAATTTTGACTGAACATTCTTTATTGTTACATTTGTACAGCTTCTTTCAAATGGCATATAATTCATATGGCAGCCTCTTAAATTAGGTCAGAAACTCATATGGATCTATTCTCAACCCTTTAGGAGGCACAATTCGTGCTGTGCAGGAAAATGTCATTGCACAAAATTTTATAGAAATCTTCTTTCTATTATTCATTTATTTATTAGAGTTCATCGACACTCTTGACAGCCAGGATCACCTGATGTTAGGCAGTTTTATGGGGGAAGGAAGCCAGACTACCTGGAGAGAACCAATGACAATAGCAAATAACTGCCAGACTCTCCAATGTACTAACTCCATGCAAACATGGTTAGCATTGATTGAAGACAAGAGCACCATCAACATGCAATACGCCTTAGTACAAAGTGTGACTGTGCCCCCACATGGGCAATTGGGATGATATACCTTACCCAAGGACACAGCACAGTTACCCCTGGTGGAGTTCGAGCCATGGACCTTTCAGTTTGAAGTCTGAATCCAGAACCACTGAACCACCGTGCTCCCAATTTTCCCCTGTGATTACCTTATATTATCATTGATAGAATTAATGAAAGTTGCCTGGCCACATGAGGAGAAAATGGGAGCAGGTGGTCGTGGGGGGTGGGTGGGTTTGTGGTGGATCGGGCCAGGAGATTGGGGGGATAAAATGTGTATTGTTGAGGGACTTTGTAGTTTACAAATGCATGCAATTTCTGTTGTTTTTTTTTGCACATTTAATCAGTTAATGTGTAATTAATAACCACTGGTTTTGCCTGATCATTGGCAATATACCAACACAACTGCAATGAGAGTTATTGTCACCTACGGCAACTGCATTGTGACCTTGTGCAAGACCCTTCATCCGAATTGCCCATGTGGAGGTACAGTGGCTATGTGTACTAAGGCATACTGCACATCAATGGTGCACTTGTCTTCAACCAATGCTAACCCTGCTTGTGTGGAGTTAGTATGTTGGAGAGTCTGACAATTGCTTGTCACTGCTCGGTGGTTCTCTCTGGGTTCTCCAGCTTCCCTCCCCCTCTCCATAAAACTCTGACAGGAGGTGACCCTGGCTGTTGGAAGTGTCATTCAACCCCAATAAATAAAAATAAATAAATACATAAATGAGAGTTATTGTCCTTGGTGATGCAACAGTGCATCCCTCTAAGTTGAAGCCTAGCTACCTCCTAATATGAGGTTGAAGCCTACTGCCTTGACTGAATAGGAAAAGCACTGTTGTTACATGCTTTTATCCAAAGTAAAATTTTGAACTACAAAGCGTTTTAATCAGAGTGAGAAATGTGAAAGAACATGCCATCTCTCATGAGTCATTAGTGTATAAAGGAACATAAAATGTGGACATCAGAGTGCTTGGTCTGCCACTATTCGTGCGGCTTAACGGCACTATGTTAACAATTTTTTGCACGTATTACTTTATTTTTATCTGAATTAAATGTAGGGGCACATATACTGTCTCATTATGCCCCCGGAGAAGGCATTATGTTATCACCATGTCCCTCGTCTGTCATCCATTGTCCATCATCCATCTGTTTACTTTTCGTATTCCGTCAATTAACTAAAGTTCTACCAACTGGATCTATACCAAACTTCATATGTGGGTTTGGTATGAGGAGTGGAAGAAGCCTCTTTATTTTGACCATGGTGTGCCAAAGGTCAAGGTCACAGTGATCTCCAGTGTTAAATACACTTGAAATTGGTTTCCACTCCATAACTAAACTTCTGCAAGACTGATCTTGTTTTTTTGTAATTCTATCCATGATATTGCAGAAGGGGGCATATGCCACACTTTGCATTGCTCTTGTTTCCTATTAAAAAGGTCATATGAGAGGTGAGTGGATATCCTCGGTCAAATGGCTGGTTTGGTCTGCAGTTTTATTTTGTGATGTTGTGGATTAAGTAAATAATGCTCATTAATGATGATTTGAAAATATAATGTTGATGGATTTGATTTGAACTGTGTTCTGTCAAGTGCATTTCAGTTGGAGATCAAGGTGACACGAGTGTTTAGTGACTAATTCACTCCTGTTTGTGAGCTGACATTTTGCAAGTGACAAATGGGACAATGTTTGTATAAATTTGCTTTGAGAAAGCTTTTTGAAAGAAGGGATAAGAAGCCCATATGTTTTTGCTTTGTCAGAATGTTCATCTTATGTTGTAAAATCATCAGTGTGGAAATAAAGAATTCCGATATGTCATGTTATTGTTTTATCGCTGTCGATGCACGGGAATAGGAACTTTTGGCCCATTTTACGAACAATCAACTGTGCAATTCAGCTGACTGTATTTGAGTGATATTGTAAAATTGTGATAGTGTGCTGTTTACTCCAGGAAAGGCTACACTACGAGCTTCCAGAAACTGTATACATTGTGAGGATTGTGAATAAGGGAGGTAATTTAATGCAAAATATAATGGGCCGTGTTAATGAGAAGCTGTGCATTTCTTGAAAAAACAATGTATTCTACCGAATAACAGTTACTGTAACAAGACCTTAATTAGAAAACGGTATTTGCTTTCATTGCATCTTCTGGCCTCAAATCTCCATAGCAAGCAAGAGTAAATAAAATGTTTCTATTTGCAGGATAACTAAAAGAAATATTAAAAGCATGCTTTTCCTTTTTCAGTGATAGTGGTACCCTGATATAATTTCCAGGAAAGTTCCCCTCATGAGGTATTTATATGCCAAGTACTGGTATTATGAAGAGAATTACATGGGGTAATGTTTTATTTTTCATTCTTTTGTTTGACAATGTTAACTGGTATAGTTGTATGGAGAACTTTTTCTGAGAGCATTCTGGGGAATTGTGTCAGAGTCTAATCTTATCAGTTGAAATAAATTTTGACTGAACATTCTTTATTGTTACATTTGTACAGCTTCTTTCAAATGGCATATAATTCATATGGCAGCCTCTTAAATTAGGTCAGAAACTCATATGGATCTATTCTCAACCCTTTAGGAGGCACAATTCATGCTGTGCAGGAAAATGTCATTGCACAAAATTTTATAGAAATCATCTTTCTATTATTCATTTATTTATTAGAGTTCATCGACACTCTTGACAGCCAGGATCACCTGGTGTTAGGCAGTTTTATGGGGGAAGGAAGCCAGACTACCTAGAGAGAACCAATGACAATAGCAAATAACTGCCAGACTCTCCAATGTACTAACTCCATGCAAACATGGTTAGCATTGATTGAAGACAAGAACACCATCAACATGCAATACGCCTTAGTACAAAGTGTGACTGTGCCCCCACATGGGCAATTGGGATGATATACCTTACCCAAGGACACAGCACAGTTACCCCTGGTGGAGTTCGAGCCATGGACCTTTCAGTTTGAAGTCTGAATCCAGAACCACTGAACCACCGTGCTCCCAATTTTCCCCTGTGATTACCTTATATTATCATTGATAGAATTAATGAAAGTTGCCTGGCCACATGAGGAGAAAATGGGAGCAGGTGGTCGTGGGGGGTGGGTGGGTTTGTGGTGGATCGGGCCAGGAGATTGGGGGGATAAAATGTGTATTGTTGAGGGACTTTGTAGTTTACAAATGCATGCAATTTCTGTTGTTTTTTTTGCACATTTAATCAGTTAATGTGTAATTAATAACCACCGGTTTTGCCTGATCATTGGCAATATACCAACACAACTGCAATGAGAGTTATTGTCACCTACGGCAACTGCATTGTGACCTTGTGCAAGACCCTTCATCCGAATTGCCCATGTGGAGGTACAGTGGCTATGTGTACTAAGGCATACTGCACATCAATGGTGCACTTGTCTTCAACCAATGCTAACCCTGCTTGTGTGGAGTTAGTATGTTGGAGAGTCTGACAATTGCTTGTCACTGCTCGGTGGTTCTCTCTGGGTTCTCCAGCTTCCCTCCCCCTCTCCATAAAACTCTGACAGGAGGTGACCCTGGCTGTTGGAAGTGTCATTCAACCCCAATAAATAAAAATAAATAAATACATAAATGAGAGTTATTGTCCTTGGTGATGCAACAGTGCATCCCTCTAAGTTGAAGCCTAGCTACCTCCTAATATGAGGTTGAAGCCTACTGCCTTGACTGAATAGGAAAAGCACTGTTGTTACATGCTTTTATCCAAAGTAAAATTTTGAACTACAAAGCGTTTTAATCAGAGTGAGAAATGTGAAAGAACATGCCATCTCTCATGAGTCATTAGTGTATAAAGGAACATAAAATGTGGACATCAGAGTGCTTGGTCTGCCACTATTCGTGCGGCTTAACGGCACTATGTTAACAATTTTTTGCACGTATTACTTTATTTTCATCTGAATTAAATGTAGGGGCACATATACTGTCTCATTATGCCCCCGGAGAAGGCATTATGTTATCACCATGTCCCTCGTCTGTCATCCATTGTCCATCATCCATCTGTTTACTTTTCGTATTCCGTCAATTAACTAAAGTTCTACCAACTGGATCTATACCAAACTTCATATGTGGGTTTGGTATGAGGAGTGGAAGAAGCCTCTTTATTTTGACCATGGTGTGCCAAAGATCAAGGTCACAGTGATCTCCAGTGTTAAATACACTTGAAATTGGTTTCCACTCCATAACTAAACTTCTGCAAGACTGATCTTGTTTTTTTGTAATTCTATCCATGATATTGCAGAAGGGGGCATATGCCACACTTTGCATTGCTCTTGTTTCCTATTAAAAAGGTCATATGAGAGGTGAGTGGATATCCTCGGTCAAATGGCTGGTTTGGTCTGCAGTTTTATTTTGTGATGTTGTGGATTAAGTAAATAATGCTCATTAATGATGATTTGAAAATATAATGTTGATGGATTTGATTTGAACTGTGTTCTGTCAAGTGCATTTCAGTTGGAGATCAAGTTGACACGAGTGTTTAGTGACTAATTCACTCCTGTTTGTGAGCTGACATTTTGCAAGTGACAAATGGGACAATGTTTGTATAAATTTGCTTTGAGAAAGCTTTTTGAAAGAAGGGATAAGAAGCCCATATGTTTTTGCTTTGTCAGAATGTTCATCTTATGTTGTAAAATCATCAGTGTGGAAATAAAGAATTCCGATATGTCATGTTATTGTTTTATCACTGTCGATGCACGGGAATAGGAACTTTTGGCCCATTTTACGAACAATCAACTGTGCAATTCAGCTGACTGTATTTGAGTGATATTATAAAATTGTGATAGTGTGCTGTTTACTCCAGGAAAGGCTACACTACGAGCTTCCAGAAACTGTATACATTGTGAGGATTGTGAATAAGGGAGGTAATTTAATGCAAAATATAATGGGCCGTGTTAATGAGAAGCTGTGCATTTCTTGAAAAAACAATGTATTCTACCGAATAACAGTTACTGTAACAAGACCTTAATTAGAAAACGGTATTTGCTTTCATTGCATCTTCTGGCCTCAAATCTCCATAGCAAGCAAGAGTAAATAAAATGTTTCTATTTGCAGGATATCTAAAAGAAATATTAAAAGCATGCTTTTCCTTTTTCAGTGATAGTGGTACCCTGATATAATTTCCAGGAAAGTTCCCCTCATGAGGTATTTATATGCCAAGTACTGGTATTATGAAGAGAATTACATGGGGTAATGTTTTATTTTTCATTCTTTTGTTTGACAATGTTAACTGGTATAGTTGTATGGAGAACTTTTTCTGAGAGCATTCTGGGGAATTGTGTCAGAGTCTAATCTTATCAGTTGAAATAAATTTTGACTGAACATTCTTTATTGTTACATTTGTACAGCTTCTTTCAAATGGCATATAATTCATATGGCAGCCTCTTAAATTAGGTCAGAAACTCATATGGATCTATTCTCAACCCTTTAGGAGGCGCAATTCGTGCTGTGCAGGAAAATGTCATTGCACAAAATTTTATAGAAATCTTCTTTCTATTATTCATTTATTTATTAGAGTTCATCGACACTCTTGACAGCCAGGATCACCTGGTGTTAGGCAGTTTTATGGGGGAAGGAAGCCAGACTACCTAGAGAGAACCAATGACAATAGCAAATAACTGCCAGACTCTCCAATGTACTAACTCCATGCAAACATGGTTAGCATTGATTGAAGACAAGAGCACCATCAACATGCAATACGCCTTAGTACAAAGTGTGACTGTGCCCCCACATGGGCAATTGGGATGATATACCTTACCCAAGGACACAGCACAGTTACCCCTGGTGGAGTTCGAGCCATGGACCTTTCAGTTTGAAGTCTGAATCCAGAACCACTGAACCACCGTGCTCCCAATTTTCCCCTGTGATTACCTTATATTATCATTGATAGAATTAATGAAAGTTGCCTGGCCACATGAGGAGAAAATGGGAGCAGGTGGTCGTGGGGGGTGGGTGGGTTTGTGGTGGATCGGGCCAGGGGATTGGGGGGATAAAATGTGTATTGTTGAGGGACTTTGTAGTTTACAAATGCATGCAATTTCTGTTGTTTTTTTTGCTTATTTAATCAGTTAATGTGTAATTAATAACCACTGGTTTTGCCTGATCATTGGCAATATACCAACACAACTGCAATGAGAGTTATTGTCACCTACGGCAAGTGCATTGTGACCTTGTGCAAGACCCTTCATCCGAATTGCCCATGTGGAGGTACAGTGGCTATGTGTACTAAGGCATACTGCACATCAATGGTGCACTTGTCTTCAACCAATGCTAACCCTGCTTGTGTGGAGTTAGTATGTTGGAGAGTCTGACAATTGCTTGTCACTGCTCGGTGGTTCTCTCTGGGTTCTCCAGCTTCCCTCCCCCTCTCCATAAAACTCTGACAGGAGGTGACCCTGGCTGTTGGAAGTGTCATTCAACCCCAATAAATAAAAATAAATAAATACATAAATGAGAGTTATTGTCCTTGGTGATGCAACAGCGCATCCCTCTAAGTTGAAGCCTAGCTACCTCCTAATATGAGGTTGAAGCCTACTGCCTTGACTGAATAGGAAAAGCACTGTTGTTACATGCTTTTATCCAAAGTAAAATTTTGACCTACAAAGCGTTTTAATCAGAGTGAGAAATGTGAAAGAACATGCCATCTCTCATGAGTCATTAGTGTATAAAGGAACATAAAATGTGGACATCAGAGTGCTTGGTCTGCCACTATTCGTGCGGCTTAACGGCACTATGTTAACAATTTTTTGCACGTATTACTTTATTCTCATCTGAATTAAATGTAGGGGCACATATACTGTCTCATTATGCCCCCGGAGAAGGCATTATGTTATCACCATGTCCCTCGTCTGTCATCCATTGTCCATCATCCATCTGTTTACTTTTCGTATTCCGTCAATTAACTAAAGTTCTACCAACTGGATCTATACCAAACTTCATATGTGGGTTTGGTATGAGGAGTGGAAGAAGCCTCTTTATTTTGACCATGGTGTGCCAAAGGTCAAGGTCACAGTGATCTCCAGTGTTAAATACACTTGAAATTGGTTTCCACTCCATAACTAAACTTCTGCAAGACTGATCTTGTTTTTTTGTAATTCTATCCATGATATTGCAGAAGGGGGCATATGCCACACTTTGCATTGCTCTTGTCTCCTATTAAAAAGGTCATATGAGAGGTGAGTGGATATCCTCGGTCAAATGGCTGGTTTGGTCTGCAGTTTTATTTTGTGATGTTGTGGATTAAGTAAATAATGCTCATTAATGATGATTTGAAAATATAATGTTGATGGATTTGATTTGAACTGGGTTCTGTCAAGTGCATTTCAGTTGGAGATCAAGTTGACACGAGTGTTTAGTGACTAATTCACTCCTGTTTGTGAGCTGACATTTTGCAAGTGACAAATGGGACAATGTTTGTATAAATTTGCTTTGAGAAAGCTTTTTGAAAGAAGGGATAAGAAGCCCATATGTTTTTGCTTTGTCAGAATGTTCATCTTATGTTGTAAAATCATCAGTGTGGAAATAAAGAATTCCGATATGTCATGTTATTGTTTTATCGCTGTCGATGCACGGGAATAGGAACTTTTGGCCCATTTTACGAACAATCAACTGTGCAATTCAGCTGACTGTTTTTGAGTGATATTGTAAAATTGTGATAGTGTGCTGTTTACTCCAGGAAAGGCCACACTACGAGCTTCCAGAAACTGTATACATTGTGAGGATTGTGAATAAGAGAGGTAATTTAATGCAAAATATAATGGGCCGTGTTAATGAGAAGCTGTGCATTTCTTGAAAAAACAATGTATTCTACCGAATAACAGTTACTGTAACAAGACCTTAATTAGAAAACGGTATTTGCTTTCATTGCATCTTCTGGCCTCAAATCTCCATAGCAAGCAAGAGTAAATAAAATGTTTCTATTTGCAGGATATCTAAAAGAAATATTAAAAGCATGCTTTTCCTTTTTCAGTGATAGTGGTACCCTGATATAATTTCCAGGAAAGTTCCCCTCATGAGGTATTTATATGCCAAGTACTGGTATTATGAAGAGAATTACATGGGGTAATGTTTTATTTTTCATTCTTTTGTTTGACAATGTTAACTGGTATAGTTGTATGGAGAACTTTTTCTGAGAGCATTCTGGGGAATTGTGTCAGAGTCTAATCTTATCAGTTGAAATAAATTTTGACTGAACATTCTTTATTGTTACATTTGTACAGCTTCTTTCAAATGGCATATAATTCATATGGCAGCCTCTTAAATTAGGTCAGAAACTCATATGGATCTATTCTCAACCCTTTAGGAGGCGCAATTCGTGCTGTGCAGGAAAATGTCATTGCACAAAATTTTATAGAAATCTTCTTTCTATTATTCATTTATTTATTAGAGTTCATCGACACTCTTGACAGCCAGGATCACCTGGTGTTAGGCAGTTTTATGGGGGAAGGAAGCCAGACTACCTAGAGAGAACCAATGACAATAGCAAATAACTGCCAGACTCTCCAATGTACTAACTCCATGCAAACATGGTTAGCATTGATTGAAGACAAGAGCACCATCAACATGCAATACGCCTTAGTACAAAGTGTGACTGTGCCCCCACATGGGCAATTGGGATGATATACCTTACCCAAGGACACAGCACAGTTACCCCTGGTGGAGTTCGAGCCATGGACCTTTCAGTTTGAAGTCTGAATCCAGAACCACTGAACCACCGTGCTCCCAATTTTCCCCTGTGATTACCTTATATTATCATTGATAGAATTAATGAAAGTTGCCTGGCCACATGAGGAGAAAATGGGAGCAGGTGGTCGTGGGGGGTGGGTGGGTTTGTGGTGGATCGGGCCAGGGGATTGGGGGGATAAAATGTGTATTGTTGAGGGACTTTGTAGTTTACAAATGCATGCAATTTCTGTTGTTTTTTTTGCTTATTTAATCAGTTAATGTGTAATTAATAACCACTGGTTTTGCCTGATCATTGGGAATATACCAACACAACTGCAATGAGAGTTATTGTCACCTACGGCAACTGCATTGTGACCTTGTGCAAGACCCTTCATCCGAATTGCCCATGTGGAGGTACAGTGGCTATGTGTACTAAGGCATACTGCACATCAATGGTGCACTTGTCTTCAACCAATGCTAACCCTGCTTGTGTGGAGTTAGTATGTTGGAGAGTCTGACAATTGCTTGTCACTGCTCAGTGGTTCTCTCTGGGTTCTCCAGCTTCCCTCCCCCTCTCCATAAAACTCTGACAGGAGGTGACCCTGGCTGTTGGAAGTGTCATTCAACCCCAATAAATAAAAATAAATAAATACATAAATGAGAGTTATTGTCCTTGGTGATGCAACAGCGCATCCCTCTAAGTTGAAGCCTAGCTACCTCCTAATATGAGGTTGAAGCCTACTGCCTTGACTGAATAGGAAAAGCACTGTTGTTACATGCTTTTATCCAAAGTAAAATTTTGACCTACAAAGCGTTTTAATCAGAGTGAGAAATGTGAAAGAACATGCCATCTCTCATGAGTCATTAGTGTATAAAGGAACATAAAATGTGGACATCAGAGTGCTTGGTCTGCCACTATTCGTGCGGCTTAACGGCACTATGTTAACAATTTTTTGCACGTATTACTTTATTCTCATCTGAATTAAATGTAGGGGCACATATACTGTCTCATTATGCCCCCGGAGAAGGCATTATGTTATCACCATGTCCCTCGTCTGTCATCCATTGTCCATCATCCATCTGTTTACTTTTCGTATTCCGTCAATTAACTAAAGTTCTACCAACTGGATCTATACCAAACTTCATATGTGGGTTTGGTATGAGGAGTGGAAGAAGCCTCTTTATTTTGACCATGGTGTGCCAAAGGTCAAGGTCACAGTGATCTCCAGTGTTAAATACACTTGAAATTGGTTTCCACTCCATAACTAAACTTCTGCAAGACTGATCTTGTTTTTTTGTAATTCTATCCATGATATTGCAGAAGGGGGCATATGCCACACTTTGCATTGCTCTTGTCTCCTATTAAAAAGGTCATATGAGAGGTGAGTGGATATCCTCGGTCAAATGGCTGGTTTGGTCTGCAGTTTTATTTTGTGATGTTGTGGATTAAGTAAATAATGCTCATTAATGATGATTTGAAAATATAATGTTGATGGATTTGATTTGAACTGTGTTCTGTCAAGTGCATTTCAGTTGGAGATCAAGTTGACACGAGTGTTTAGTGACTAATTCACTCCTGTTTGTGAGCTGACATTTTGCAAGTGACAAATGGGACAATGTTTGTATAAATTTGCTTTGAGAAAGCTTTTTGAAAGAAGGGATAAGAAGCCCATATGTTTTTGCTTTGTCAGAATGTTCATCTTATGTTGTAAAATCATCAGTGTGGAAATAAAGAATTCCGATATGTCATGTTATTGTTTTATCGCTGTCGATGCACGGGAATAGGAACTTTTGGCCCATTTTACGAACAATCAACTGTGCAATTCAGCTGACTGTTTTTGAGTGATATTGTAAAATTGTGATAGTGTGCTGTTTACTCCAGGAAAGGCCACACTACGAGCTTCCAGAAACTGTATACATTGTGAGGATTGTGAATAAGAGAGGTAATTTAATGCAAAATATAATGGGCCGTGTTAATGAGAAGCTGTGCATTTCTTGAAAAAACAATGTATTCTACCGAATAACAGTTACTGTAACAAGACCTTAATTAGAAAACGGTATTTGCTTTCATTGCATCTTCTGGCCTCAAATCTCCATAGCAAGCAAGAGTAAATAAAATGTTTCTATTTGCAGGATATCTAAAAGAAATATTAAAAGCATGCTTTTCCTTTTTCAGTGATAGTGGTACCCTGATATAATTTCCAGGAAAGTTCCCCTCATGAGGTATTTATATGCCAAGTACTGGTATTATGAAGAGAATTACATGGGGTAATGTTTTATTTTTCATTCTTTTGTTTGACAATGTTAACTGGTATAGTTGTATGGAGAACTTTTTCTGAGAGCATTCTGGGGAATTGTGTCAGAGTCTAATCTTATCAGTTGAAATAAATTTTGACTGAACATTCTTTATTGTTACATTTGTACAGCTTCTTTCAAATGGCATATAATTCATATGGCAGCCTCTTAAATTAGGTCAGAAACTCATATGGATCTATTCTCAACCCTTTAGGAGGCGCAATTCGTGCTGTGCAGGAAAATGTCATTGCACAAAATTTTATAGAAATCTTCTTTCTATTATTCATTTATTTATTAGAGTTCATCGACACTCTTGACAGCCAGGATCACCTGGTGTTAGGCAGTTTTATGGGGGAAGGAAGCCAGACTACCTAGAGAGAACCAATGACAATAGCAAATAACTGCCAGACTCTCCAATGTACTAACTCCATGCAAACATGGTTAGCATTGATTGAAGACAAGAGCACCATCAACATGCAATACGCCTTAGTACAAAGTGTGACTGTGCCCCCACATGGGCAATTGGGATGATATACCTTACCCAAGGACACAGCACAGTTACCCCTGGTGGAGTTCGAGCCATGGACCTTTCAGTTTGAAGTCTGAATCCAGAACCACTGAACCACCGTGCTCCCAATTTTCCCCTGTGATTACCTTATATTATCATTGATAGAATTAATGAAAGTTGCCTGGCCACATGAGGAGAAAATGGGAGCAGGTGGTCGTGGGGGGTGGGTGGGTTTGTGGTGGATCGGGCCAGGGGATTGGGGGGATAAAATGTGTATTGTTGAGGGACTTTGTAGTTTACAAATGCATGCAATTTCTGTTGTTTTTTTTGCTTATTTAATCAGTTAATGTGTAATTAATAACCACTGGTTTTGCCTGATCATTGGGAATATACCAACACAACTGCAATGAGAGTTATTGTCACCTACGGCAACTGCATTGTGACCTTGTGCAAGACCCTTCATCCGAATTGCCCATGTGGAGGTACAGTGGCTATGTGTACTAAGGCATACTGCACATCAATGGTGCACTTGTCTTCAACCAATGCTAACCCTGCTTGTGTGGAGTTAGTATGTTGGAGAGTCTGACAATTGCTTGTCACTGCTCAGTGGTTCTCTCTGGGTTCTCCAGCTTCCCTCCCCCTCTCCATAAAACTCTGACAGGAGGTGACCCTGGCTGTTGGAAGTGTCATTCAACCCCAATAAATAAAAATAAATAAATACATAAATGAGAGTTATTGTCCTTGGTGATGCAACAGCGCATCCCTCTAAGTTGAAGCCTAGCTACCTCCTAATATGAGGTTGAAGCCTACTGCCTTGACTGAATAGGAAAAGCACTGTTGTTACATGCTTTTATCCAAAGTAAAATTTTGACCTACAAAGCGTTTTAATCAGAGTGAGAAATGTGAAAGAACATGCCATCTCTCATGAGTCATTAGTGTATAAAGGAACATAAAATGTGGACATCAGAGTGCTTGGTCTGCCACTATTCGTGCGGCTTAACGGCACTATGTTAACAATTTTTTGCACGTATTACTTTATTTTCATCTGAATTAAATGTAGGGGCACATATACTGTCTCATTATGCCCCCGGAGAAGGCATTATGTTATCACCATGTCCCTCGTCTGTCATCCATTGTCCATCATCCATCTGTTTACTTTTCGTATTCCGTCAATTAACTAAAGTTCTACCAACTGGATCTATACCAAACTTCATATGTGGGTTTGGTATGAGGAGTGGAAGAAGCCTCTTTATTTTGACCATGGTGTGCCAAAGGTCAAGGTCACAGTGATCTCCAGTGTTAAATACACTTGAAATTGGTTTCCACTCCATAACTAAACTTCTGCAAGACTGATCTTGTTTTTTTGTAATTCTATCCATGATATTGCAGAAGGGGGCATATGCCACACTTTGCATTGCTCTTGTCTCCTATTAAAAAGGTCATATGAGAGGTGAGTGGATATCCTCGGTCAAATGGCTGGTTTGGTCTGCAGTTTTATTTTGTGATGTTGTGGATTAAGTAAATAATGCTCATTAATGATGATTTGAAAATATAATGTTGATGGATTTGATTTGAACTGTGTTCTGTCAAGTGCATTTCAGTTGGAGATCAAGTTGACACGAGTGTTTAGTGACTAATTCACTCCTGTTTGTGAGCTGACATTTTGCAAGTGACAAATGGGACAATGTTTGTATAAATTTGCTTTGAGAAAGCTTTTTGAAAGAAGGGATAAGAAGCCCATATGTTTTTGCTTTGTCAGAATGTTCATCTTATGTTGTAAAATCATCAGTGTGGAAATAAAGAATTCCGATATGTCATGTTATTGTTTTATCGCTGTCGATGCACGGGAATAGGAACTTTTGGCCCATTTTACGAACAATCAACTGTGCAATTCAGCTGACTGTTTTTGAGTGATATTGTAAAATTGTGATAGTGTGCTGTTTACTCCAGGAAAGGCCACACTACGAGCTTCCAGAAACTGTATACATTGTGAGGATTGTGAATAAGAGAGGTAATTTAATGCAAAATATAATGGGCCGTGTTAATGAGAAGCCGTGCATTTCTTGAAAAAACAATGTATTCTACCGAATAACAGTTACTGTAACAAGACCTTAAGTAGAAAACGGTATTTGCTTTCATTGCATCTTCTGGCCTCAAATCTCCATAGCAAGCAAGAGTAAATAAAATGTTTCTATTTGCAGGATAACTAAAAGAAATATTAAAAGCATGTTTTCCTTTTTCAGTGATAGTGGTACCCTGATATAATTTCCAGGAAAGTTCCCCTCATGAGATATTTATATGCCAAGTACTGGTATTATGAAGAGAATTACATGGGGTAATGTTTTATTTTTCATTCTTTTGTTTGACAATGTTAACTGGTATAGTTGTATGGAGAACTTTTTCTGAGAGCATTCTGGGGAATTGTGTCAGAGTCTAATCTTATCAGTTGAAATAAATTTTGACTGAACATTCTTAATTGTTACATTTGTACAGCTTCTTTCAAATGGCATATAATTCATATGGCAGCCTCTTAAATTAGGTCAGAAACTCATATGGATCTATTCTCAACCCTTTAGGAGGCACAATTCGTGCTGTACAGGAAAATGTCATTGCACAAAATTTTATAGAAATCTTCTTTCTATTATTCATTTATTTATTAGAGTTCATCGACACTCTTGACAGCCAGGATCACCTGGTGTTAGGCAGTTTCGTGGGGGAAGGAAGCCAGACTACCTGGAGAGAACCAATGACAATAGCAAATAACTGCCAGACTCTCCAATGTACTAACTCCATGCAAACATGGTTAGCATTGATTGAAGACAAGAGCACCATCAACATGCAATACGCCTTAGTACAAAGTGTGACTGTGCCCCCACATGGGCAATTGGGATGATATACCTTACCCAAGGACACAGCACAGTTACCCCTGGTGGAGTTCGAGCCATGGACCTTTCAGTTTGAAGTCTGAATCCAGAACCACTGAACCACCGTGCTCCCAATTTTCCCCTGTGATTACCTTATATTATCATTGATAGAATTAATGAAAGTTGCCTGGCCACATGAGGAGAAAATGGGAGCAGGTGGTCGTGGGGGGTGGGTGGGTTTGTGGTGGATCGGGCCAGGGGATTGGGGGGATAAAATGTGTATTGTTGAGGGACTTTGTAGTTTACAAATGCATGCAATTTCTGTTGTTTTTTTTGCTTATTTAATCAGTTAATGTGTAATTAATAACCACTGGTTTTGCCTGATCATTGGCAATATACCAACACAACTGCAATGAGAGTTATTGTCACCTACGGCAACTGCATTGTGACCTTGTGCAAGACCCTTCATCCGAATTGCCCATGTGGAGGTACAGTGGCTATGTGTACTAAGGCATACTGCACATCAATGGTGCACTTGTCTTCAACCAATGCTAACCCTGCTTGTGTGGAGTTAGTATGTTGGAGAGTCTGACAATTGCTTGTCACTGCTCGGTGGTTCTCTCTGGGTTCTCCAGCTTCCCTCCCCCTCTCCATAAAACTCTGACAGGAGGTGACCCTGGCTGTTGGAAGTGTCATTCAACCCCAATAAATAAAAATAAATAAATACATAAATGAGAGTTATTGTCCTTGGTGATGCAACAGCGCATCCCTCTAAGTTGAAGCCTAGCTACCTCCTAATATGAGGTTGAAGCCTACTGCCTTGACTGAATAGGAAAAGCACTGTTGTTACATGCTTTTATCCAAAGTAAAATTTTGACCTACAAAGCGTTTTAATCAGAGTGAGAAATGTGAAAGAACATGCCATCTCTCATGAGTCATTAGTGTATAAAGGAACATAAAATGTGGACATCAGAGTGCTTGGTCTGCCACTATTCGTGCGGCTTAACGGCACTATGTTAACAATTTTTTGCACGTATTACTTTATTTTCATCTGAATTAAATGTAGGGGCACATATACTGTCTCATTATGCCCCCGGAGAAGGCATTATGTTATCACCATGTCCCTCGTCTGTCATCCATTGTCCATCATCCATCTGTTTACTTTTCGTATTCCGTCAATTAACTAAAGTTCTACCAACTGAATCTATACCAAACTTCATATGTGGGTTTGGTATGAGGAGTGGAAGAAGCCTCTTTATTTTGACCATGGTGTGCCAAAGGTCAAGGTCACAGTGATCTCCAGTGTTAAATACACTTGAAATTGGTTTCCACTCCATAACTAAACTTCTGCAAGACTGATCTTGTTTTTTTGTAATTCTATCCATGATATTGCAGAAGGGGGCATATGCCACACTTTGCATTGCTCTTGTCTCCTATTAAAAAGGTCATATGAGAGGTGAGTGGATATCCTCGGTCAAATGGCTGGTTTGGTCTGCAGTTTTATTTTGTGATGTTGTGGATTAAGTAAATAATGCTCATTAATGATGATTTGAAAATATAATGTTGATGGATTTGATTTGAACTGTGTTCTGTCAAGTGCATTTCAGTTGGAGATCAAGTTGACACGAGTGTTTAGTGACTAATTCACTCCTGTTTGTGAGCTGACATTTTGCAAGTGACAAATGGGACAATGTTTGTATAAATTTGCTTTGAGAAAGCTTTTTGAAAGAAGGGATAAGAAGCCCATATGTTTTTGCTTTGTCAGAATGTTCATCTTATGTTGTAAAATCATCAGTGTGGAAATAAAGAATTCCGATATGTCATGTTATTGTTTTATCGCTGTCGATGCACGGGAATAGGAACTTTTGGCCCATTTTACGAACAATCAACTGTGCAATTCAGCTGACTGTTTTTGAGTGATATTGTAAAATTGTGATAGTGTGCTGTTTATTCCAGGAAAGGCCACACTACGAGCTTCCAGAAACTGTATACATTGTGAGGATTGTGAATAAGAGAGGTAATTTAATGCAAAATATAATGGGCCGTGTTAATGAGAAGCCGTGCATTTCTTGAAAAAACAATGTATTCTACCGAATAACAGTTACTGTAACAAGACCTTAAGTAGAAAACGGTATTTGCTTTCATTGCATCTTCTGGCCTCAAATCTCCATAGCAAGCAAGAGTAAATAAAATGTTTCTATTTGCAGGATAACTAAAAGAAATATTAAAAGCATGTTTTCCTTTTTCAGTGATAGTGGTACCCTGATATAATTTCCAGGAAAGTTCCCCTCATGAGGTATTTATATGCCAAGTACTGGTATTATGAAGAGAATTACATGGGGTAATGTTTTATTTTTCATTCTTTTGTTTGACAATGTTAACTGGTATAGTTGTATGGAGAACTTTTTCTGAGAGCATTCTGGGGAATTGTGTCAGAGTCTAATCTTATCAGTTGAAATAAATTTTGACTGAACATTCTTAATTGTTACATTTGTACAGCTTCTTTCAAATGGCATATAATTCATATGGCAGCCTCTTAAATTAGGTCAGAAACTCATATGGATCTATTCTCAACCCTTTAGGAGGCACAATTCGTGCTGTGCAGGAAAATGTCATTGCACAAAATTTTATAGAAATCTTCTTTCTATTATTCATTTATTTATTAGAGTTCATCGACACTCTTGACAGCCAGGATCACCTGGTGTTAGGCAGTTTCATGGGGGAAGGAAGCCAGACTACCTGGAGAGAACCAATGACAATAGCAAATAACTGCCAGACTCTCCAATGTACTAACTCCATGCAAACATGGTTAGCATTGACTGAAGACAAGAGCACCATCAACATGCAATACGCCTTAGTACAAAGTGTGACTGTGCCCCCACATGGGCAATTGGGATGATATACCTTACCCAAGGACACAGCACAGTTACCCCTGGTGGAGTTCGAGCCATGGACCTTTCAGTTTGAAGTCTGAATCCAGAACCACTGAACCACCGTGCTCCCAATTTTCCCCTGTGATTACCTTATATTATCATTGATAGAATTAATGAAAGTTGCCTGGCCACATGAGGAGAAAATGGGAGCAGGTGGTCGTGGGGGGTGGGTGGGTTTGTGGTGGATCGGGCCAGGGGATTGGGGGGATAAAATGTGTATTGTTGAGGGACTTTGTAGTTTACAAATGCATGCAATTTCTGTTGTTTTTTTTGCTTATTTAATCAGTTAATGTGTAATTAATAACCACTGGTTTTGCCTGATCATTGGCAATATACCAACACAACTGCAATGAGAGTTATTGTCACCTACGGCAACTGCATTGTGACCTTGTGCAAGACCCTTCATCCGAATTGCCCATGTGGAGGTACAGTGGCTATGTGTACTAAGGCATACTGCACATCAATGGTGCACTTGTCTTCAACCAATGCTAACCCTGCTTGTGTGGAGTTAGTATGTTGGAGAGTCTGACAATTGCTTGTCACTGCTCGGTGGTTCTCTCTGGGTTCTCCAGCTTCCCTCCCCCTCTCCATAAAACTCTGACAGGAGGTGACCCTGGCTGTTGGAAGTGTCATTCAACCCCAATAAATAAAAATAAATAAATACATAAATGAGAGTTATTGTCCTTGGTGATGCAACAGTGCATCCCTCTAAGTTGAAGCCTAGCTACCTCCTAATATGAGGTTGAAGCCTACTGCCTTGACTGAATAGGAAAAGCACTGTTGTTACATGCTTTTATCCAAAGTAAAATTTTGAACTACAAAGCGTTTTAATCAGAGTGAGAAATGTGAAAGAACATGCCATCTCTCATGAGTCATTAGTGTATAAAGGAACATAAAATGTGGACATCGGAGTGCTTGGTCTGCCACTATTCGTGCGGCTTAACGGCACTATGTTAACAATTTTTTGCACGTATTACTTTATTTTTATCTGAATTAAATGTAGGGGCACATATACTGTCTCATTATGCCCCCGGAGAAGGCATTATGTTATCACCATGTCCCTCGTCTGTCATCCATTGTCCATCATCCATCTGTTTACTTTTCGTATTCCGTCAATTAACTAAAGTTCTACCAACTGGATCTATACCAAACTTCATATGTGGGTTTGGTATGAGGAGTGGAAGAAGCCTCTTTATTTTGACCATGGTGTGCCAAAGGTCAAGGTCACAGTGATCTCCAGTGTTAAATACACTTGAAATTGGTTTCCACTCCATAACTAAACTTCTGCAAGACTGATCTTGTTTTTTTGTAATTCTATCCATGATATTGCAGAAAGGGGCATATGCCACACTTTGCATTGCTCTTGTTTCCTATTAAAAAGGTCATATGAGAGGTGAGTGGATATCCTCGGTCAAATGGCTGGTTTGGTCTGCAGTTTTATTTTGTGATGTTGTGGATTAAGTAAATAATGCTCATTAATGATGATTTGAAAATATAATGTTGATGGATTTGATTTGAACTGTGTTCTGTCAAGTGCATTTCAGTTGGAGATCAAGTTGACACGAGTGTTTAGTGACTAATTCACTCCTGTTTGTGAGCTGACATTTTGCAAGTGACAAATGGGACAATGTTTGTATAAATTTGCTTTGAGAAAGCTTTTTGAAAGAAGGGATAAGAAGCCCATATGTTTTTGCTTTGTCAGAATGTTCATCTTATGTTGTAAAATCATCAGTGTGGAAATAAAGAATTCCGATATGTCATGTTATTGTTTTATCGCTGTCGATGCACGGGAATAGGAACTTTTGGCCCATTTTACGAACAATCAACTGTGCAATTCAGCTGACTGTATTTGAGTGATATTGTAAAATTGTGATAGTGTGCTGTTTACTCCAGGAAAGGCTACACTACGAGCTTCCAGAAACTGTATGCATTGTGAGGATTGTGAATAAGGGAGGTAATTTAATGCAAAATATAATGGGCCGTGTTAATGAGAAGCTGTGCATTTCTTGAAAAAACAATGTATTCTACAGAATAACAGTTACTGTAACAAGACCTTAAGTAGAAAACGGTATTTGCTTTCATTGCATCTTCTGGCCTCAAATCTCCATAGCAAGCAAGAGTAAATAAAATGTTTCTATTTGCAGGATAACTAAAAGAAATATTAAAAGCATGCTTTTCCTTTTTCAGTGATAGTGGTACCCTGATATAATTTCCAGGAAAGTTCCCCTCATGAGGTATTTATATGCCAAGTACTGGTATTATGAAGAGAATTACATGGGGTAATGTTTTATTTTTCATTCTTTTGTTTGACAATGTTAACTGGTATAGTTGTATGGAGAACTTTTTCTGAGAGCATTCTGGGGAATTGTGTCAGAGTCTAATCTTATCAGTTGAAATAAATTTTGACTGAACATTCTTTATTGTTACATTTGTACAGCTTCTTTCAAATGGCATATAATTCATATGGCAGCCTCTTAAATTAGGTCAGAAACTCATATGGATCTATTCTCAACCCTTTAGGAGGCACAATTCGTGCTGTGCAGGAAAATGTCATTGCACAAAATTTTATAGAAATCTTCTTTCTATTATTCATTTATTTATTAGAGTTCATCGACACTCTTGACAGCCAGGATCACCTGGTGTTAGGCAGTTTTATGGGGGAAGGAAGCCAGTCTACCTGGAGAGAACCAATGACAATAGCAAATAACTGCCAGACTCTCCAATGCACTAACTCCATGCAAACATGGTTAGCATTGATTGAAGACAAGAGCACCATCAACATGCAATACGCCTTAGTACAAAGTGTGACTGTGCCCCCACATGGGCAATTGGGATGATATACCTTACCCAAGGACACAGCACAGTTACCCCTGGTGGAGTTCGAGCCATGGACCTTTCAGTTTGAAGTCTGAATCCAGAACCACTGAACCACCGTGCTCCCAATTTTCCCCTGTGATTACCTTATATTATCATTCATAGAATTAATGAAAGTTGCCTGGCCACATGAGGAGAAAATGGGAGCAGGTGGTCGTGGGGGGTGGGTGGGTTTGTGGTGGATCGGGCCAGGGGATTGGGGGGATAAAATGTGTATTGTTGAGGGACTTTGTAGTTTACAAATGCATGCAATTTCTGTTGTTTTTTTTGCTTATTTAATCAGTTAATGTGTAATTAATAACCACTGGTTTTGCCTGATCATTGGCAATATACCAACACAACTGCAATGAGAGTTATTGTCACCTACGGCAACTGCATTGTGACCTTGTGCAAGACCCTTCATCCGAATTGCCCATGTGGAGGTACAGTGGCTATGTTTACTAAGGCATACTGCACATCAATGGTGCACTTGTCTTCAACCAATGCTAACCCTGCTTGTGTGGAGTTAGTATGTTGGAGAGTCTGACAATTGCTTGTCACTGCTCGGTGGTTCTCTCTGGGTTCTCCAGCTTCCCTCCCCCTCTCCATAAAACTCTGACAGGAGGTGACCCTGGCTGTTGGAAGTGTCATTCAACCCCAATAAATAAAAATAAATAAATACATAAATGAGAGTTATTGTCCTTGGTGATGCAACAGTGCATCCCTCTAAGTTGAAGCCTAGCTACCTCCTAATATGAGGTTGAAGCCTACTGCCTTGACTGAATAGGAAAAGCACTGTTGTTACATGCTTTTATCCAAAGTAAAATTTTGAACTACAAAGCGTTTTAATCAGAGTGAGAAATGTGAAAGAACATGCCATCTCTCATGAGTCATTAGTGTATAAAGGAACATAAAATGTGGACATCGGAGTGCTTGGTCTGCCACTATTCGTGCGGCTTAACGGCACTATGTTAACAATTTTTTGCACGTATTACTTTATTTTTATCTGAATTAAATGTAGGGGCACATATACTGTCTCATTATGCCCCCGGAGAAGGCATTATGTTATCACCATGTCCCTCGTCTGTCATCCATTGTCCATCATCCATCTGTTTACTTTTCGTATTCCGTCAATTAACTAAAGTTCTACCAACTGGATCTATACCAAACTTCATATGTGGGTTTGGTATGAGGAGTGGAAGAAGCCTCTTTATTTTGACCATGGTGTGCCAAAGGTCAAGGTCACAGTGATCTCCAGTGTTAAATACACTTGAAATTGGTTTCCACTCCATAACTAAACTTCTGCAAGACTGATCTTGTTTTTTTGTAATTCTATCCATGATATTGCAGAAAGGGGCATATGCCACACTTTGCATTGCTCTTGTTTCCTATTAAAAAGGTCATATGAGAGGTGAGTGGATATCCTCGGTCAAATGGCTGGTTTGGTCTGCAGTTTTATTTTGTGATGTTGTGGATTAAGTAAATAATGCTCATTAATGATGATTTGAAAATATAATGTTGATGGATTTGATTTGAACTGTGTTCTGTCAAGTGCATTTCAGTTGGAGATCAAGTTGACACGAGTGTTTAGTGACTAATTCACTCCTGTTTGTGAGCTGACATTTTGCAAGTGACAAATGGGACAATGTTTGTATAAATTTGCTTTGAGAAAGCTTTTTGAAAGAAGGGATAAGAAGCCCATATGTTTTTGCTTTGTCAGAATGTTCATCTTATGTTGTAAAATCATCAGTGTGGAAATAAAGAATTCCGATATGTCATGTTATTGTTTTATCGCTGTCGATGCACGGGAATAGGAACTTTTGGCCCATTTTACGAACAATCAACTGTGCAATTCAGCTGACTGTATTTGAGTGATATTGTAAAATTGTGATAGTGTGCTGTTTACTCCAGGAAAGGCTACACTACGAGCTTCCAGAAACTGTATGCATTGTGAGGATTGTGAATAAGGGAGGTAATTTAATGCAAAATATAATGGGCCGTGTTAATGAGAAGCTGTGCATTTCTTGAAAAAACAATGTATTCTACAGAATAACAGTTACTGTAACAAGACCTTAAGTAGAAAACGGTATTTGCTTTCATTGCATCTTCTGGCCTCAAATCTCCATAGCAAGCAAGAGTAAATAAAATGTTTCTATTTGCAGGATAACTAAAAGAAATATTAAAAGCATGCTTTTCCTTTTTCAGTGATAGTGGTACCCTGATATAATTTCCAGGAAAGTTCCCCTCATGAGGTATTTATATGCCAAGTACTGGTATTATGAAGAGAATTACATGGGGTAATGTTTTATTTTTCATTCTTTTGTTTGACAATGTTAACTGGTATAGTTGTATGGAGAACTTTTTCTGAGAGCATTCTGGGGAATTGTGTCAGAGTCTAATCTTATCAGTTGAAATAAATTTTGACTGAACATTCTTTATTGTTACATTTGTACAGCTTCTTTCAAATGGCATATAATTCATATGGCAGCCTCTTAAATTAGGTCAGAAACTCATATGGATCTATTCTCAACCCTTTAGGAGGCACAATTCGTGCTGTGCAGGAAAATGTCATTGCACAAAATTTTATAGAAATCTTCTTTCTATTATTCATTTATTTATTAGAGTTCATCGACACTCTTGACAGCCAGGATCACCTGGTGTTAGGCAGTTTTATGGGGGAAGGAAGCCAGACTACCTGGAGAGAACCAATGACAATAGCAAATAACTGCCAGACTCTCCAATGTACTAACTCCATGCAAACATGGTTAGCATTGATTGAAGACAAGAGCACCATCAACATGCAATACGCCTTAGTACAAAGTGTGACTGTGCCCCCACATGGGCAATTGGGATGATATACCTTACCCAAGGACACAGCACAGTTACCCCTGGTGGAGTTCGAGCCATGGACCTTTCAGTTTGAAGTCTGAATCCAGAACCACTGAACCACCGTGCTCCCAATTTTCCCCTGTGATTACCTTATATTATCATTGATAGAATTAATGAAAGTTGCCTGGCCACATGAGGAGAAAATGGGAGCAGGTGGTCGTGGGGGGTGGGTGGGTTTGTGGTGGATCGGGCCAGGGGATTGGGGGGATAAAATGTGTATTGTTGAGGGACTTTGTAGTTTACAAATGCATGCAATTTCTGTTGTTTTTTTTGCTTATTTAATCAGTTAATGTGTAATTAATAACCACTGGTTTTGCCTGATCATTGGCAATATTCCAACACAACTGCAATGAGAGTTATTGTCACCTACGGCAACTGCATTGTGACCTTGTGCAAGACCCTTCATCCGAATTGCCCATGTGGAGGTACAGTGGCTATGTGTACTAAGGCATACTGCACATCAATGGTGCACTTGTCTTCAACCAATGCTAACCCTGCTTGTGTGGAGTTAGTATGTTGGAGAGTCTGACAATTGCTTGTCACTGCTCGGTGGTTCTCTCTGGGTTCTCCAGCTTCCCTCCCCCTCTCCATAAAACTCTGACAGGAGGTGACCCTGGCTGTTGGAAGTGTCATTCAACCCCAATAAATAAAAATAAATAAATACATAAATGAGAGTTATTGTCCTTGGTGATGCAACAGTGCATCCCTCTAAGTTGAAGCCTAGCTACCTCCTAATATGAGGTTGAAGCCTACTGCCTTGACTGAATAGGAAAAGCACTGTTGTTACATGCTTTTATCCAAAGTAAAATTTTGAACTACAAAGCGTTTTAATCAGAGTGAGAAATGTGAAAGAACATGCCATCTCTCATGAGTCATTAGTGTATAAAGGAACATAAAATGTGGACATCGGAGTGCTTGGTCTGCCACTATTCGTGCGGCTTAACGGCACTATGTTAACAATTTTTTGCACGTATTACTTTATTTTTATCTGAATTAAATGTAGGGGCACATATACTGTCTCATTATGCCCCCGGAGAAGGCATTATGTTATCACCATGTCCCTCGTCTGTCATCCATTGTCCATCATCCATCTGTTTACTTTTCGTATTCCGTCAATTAACTAAAGTTCTACCTACTGGATCTATACCAAACTTCATATGTGGGTTTGGTATGAGGAGTGGAAGAAGCCTCTTTATTTTGACCATGGTGTGCCAAAGGTCAAGGTCACAGTGATCTCCAGTGTTAAATACACTTGAAATTGGTTTCCACTCCATAACTAAACTTCTGCAAGACTGATCTTGTTTTTTTGTAATTCTATCCATGATATTGCAGAAAGGGGCATATGCCACACTTTGCATTGCTCTTGTTTCCTATTAAAAAGGTCATATGAGAGGTGAGTGGATATCCTCGGTCAAATGGCTGGTTTGGTCTGCAGTTTTATTTTGTGATGTTGTGGATTAAGTAAATAATGCTCATTAATGATGATTTGAAAATATAATGTTGATGGATTTGATTTGAACTGTGTTCTGTCAAGTGCATTTCAGTTGGAGATCAAGTTGACACGAGTGTTTAGTGACTAATTCACTCCTGTTTGTGAGCTGACATTTTGCAAGTGACAAATGGGACAATGTTTGTATAAATTTGCTTTGAGAAAGCTTTTTGAAAGAAGGGATAAGAAGCCCATATGTTTTTGCTTTGTCAGAATGTTCATCTTATGTTGTAAAATCATCAGTGTGGAAATAAAGAATTCCGATATGTCATGTTATTGTTTTATCGCTGTCGATGCACGGGAATAGGAACTTTTGGCCCATTTTACGAACAATCAACTGTGCAATTCAGCTGACTGTATTTGAGTGATATTGTAAAATTGTGATAGTGTGCTGTTTACTCCAGGAAAGGCTACACTACGAGCTTCCAGAAACTGTATGCATTGTGAGGATTGTGAATAAGGGAGGTAATTTAATGCAAAATATAATGGGCCGTGTTAATGAGAAGCTGTGCATTTCTTGAAAAAACAATGTATTCTACCGAATAACAGTTACTGTAACAAGACCTTAAGTAGAAAACGGTATTTGCTTTCATTGCATCTTCTGGCCTCAAATCTCCATAGCAGGCAAGAGTAAATAAAATGTTTCTATTTGCAGGATAACTAAAAGAAATATTAAAAGCATGCTTTTCCTTTTTCAGTGATAGTGGTACCCTGATATAATTTCCAGGAAAGTTCCCCTCATGAGGTATTTATATGCCAAGTACTGGTATTATGAAGAGAATTACATGGGGTAATGTTTTATTTTTCATTCTTTTGTTTGACAATGTTAACTGGTATAGTTGTATGGAGAACTTTTTCTGAGAGCATTCTGGGGAATTGTGTCAGAGTCTAATCTTATCAGTTGAAATAAATTTTGACTGAACATTCTTTATTGTTACATTTGTACAGCTTCTTTCAAATGGCATATAATTCATATGGCAGCCTCTTAAATTAGGTCAGAAACTCATATGGATCTATTCTCAACCCTTTAGGAGGCACAATTCGTGCTGTGCAGGAAAATGTCATTGCACAAAATTTTATAGAAATCTTCTTTCTATTATTCATTTATTTATTAGAGTTCATCGACACTCTTGACAGCCAGGATCACCTGGTGTTAGGCAGTTTTATGGGGGAAGGAAGCCAGACTACCTGGAGAGAACCAATGACAATAGCAAATAACTGCCAGACTCTCCAATGTACTAACTCCATGCAAACATGGTTAGCATTGATTGAAGACAAGAGCACCATCAACATGCAATACGCCTTAGTACAAAGTGTGACTGTGCCCCCACATGGGCAATTGGGATGATATACCTTACCCAAGGACACAGCACAGTTACCCCTGGTGGAGTTCGAGCCATGGACCTTTCAGTTTGAAGTCTGAATCCAGAACCACTGAACCACCGTGCTCCCAATTTTCCCCTGTGATTACCTTATATTATCATTGATAGAATTAATGAAAGTTGCCTGGCCACATGAGGAGAAAATGGGAGCAGGTGGTCGTGGGGGGTGGGTGGGTTTGTGGTGGATCGGGCCAGGGGATTGGGGGGATAAAATGTGTATTGTTGAGGGACTTTGTAGTTTACAAATGCATGCAATTTCTGTTGTTTTTTTTGCTTATTTAATCAGTTAATGTGTAATTAATAACCACTGGTTTTGCCTGATCATTGGCAATATACCAACACAACTGCAATGAGAGTTATTGTCACCTACGGCAACTGCATTGTGACCTTGTGCAAGACCCTTCATCCGAATTGCCCATGTGGAGGTACAGTGGCTATGTGTACTAAGGCATACTGCACATCAATGGTGCACTTGTCTTCAACCAATGCTAACCCTGCTTGTGTGGAGTTAGTATGTTGGAGAGTCTGACAATTGCTTGTCACTGCTCGGTGGTTCTCTCTGGGTTCTCCAGCTTCCCTCCCCCTCTCCATAAAACTCTGACAGGAGGTGACCCTGGCTGTTGGAAGTGTCATTCAACCCCAATAAATAAAAATAAATAAATACATAAATGAGAGTTATTGTCCTTGGTGATGCAACAGTGCATCCCTCTAAGTTGAAGCCTAGCTACCTCCTAATATGAGGTTGAAGCCTACTGCCTTGACTGAATAGGAAAAGCACTGTTGTTACATGCTTTTATCCAAAGTAAAATTTTGAACTACAAAGCGTTTTAATCAGAGTGAGAAATGTGAAAGAACATGCCATCTCTCATGAGTCATTAGTGTATAAAGGAACATAAAATGTGGACATCAGAGTGCTTGGTCTGCCACTATTCGTGCGGCTTAACGGCACTATGTTAACAATTTTTTGCACGTATTACTTTATTTTTATCTGAATTAAATGTAGGGGCACATATACTGTCTCATTATGCCCCCGGAGAAGGCATTATGTTATCACCATGTCCCTCGTCTGTCATCCATTGTCCATCATCCATCTGTTTACTTTTCGTATTCCGTCAATTAACTAAAGTTCTACCAACTGGATCTATACCAAACTTCATATGTGGGTTTGGTATGAGGAGTGGAAGAAGCCTCTTTATTTTGACCATGGTGTGCCAAAGGTCAAGGTCACAGTGATCTCCAGTGTTAAATACACTTGAAATTGGTTTCCACTCCATAACTAAACTTCTGCAAGACTGATCTTGTTTTTTTGTAATTCTATCCATGATATTGCAGAAAGGGGCATATGCCACACTTTGCATTGCTCTTGTTTCCTATTAAAAAGGTCATATGAGAGGTGAGTGGATATCCTCGGTCAAATGGCTGGTTTGGTCTGCAGTTTTATTTTGTGATGTTGTGGATTAAGTAAATAATGCTCATTAATGATGATTTGAAAATATAATGTTGATGGATTTGATTTGAACTGTGTTCTGTCAAGTGCATTTCAGTTGGAGATCAAGTTGACACGAGTGTTTAGTGACTAATTCACTCCTGTTTGTGAGCTGACATTTTGCAAGTGACAAATGGGACAATGTTTGTATAAATTTGCTTTGAGAAAGCTTTTTGAAAGAAGGGATAAGAAGCCCATATGTTTTTGCTTTGTCAGAATGTTCATCTTATGTTGTAAAATCATCAGTGTGGAAATAAAGAATTCCGATATGTCATGTTATTGTTTTATCGCTGTCGATGCACGGGAATAGGAACTTTTGGCCCATTTTACGAACAATCAACTGTGCAATTCAGCTGACTGTATTTGAGTGATATTGTAAAATTGTGATAGTGTGCTGTTTACTCCAGCAAAGGCTACACTACGAGCTTCCAGAAACTGTATGCATTGTGAGGATTGTGAATAAGGGAGGTAATTTAATGCAAAATATAATGGGCCGTGTTAATGAGAAGCTGTGCATTTCTTGAAAAAACAATGTATTCTACCGAATAACAGTTACTGTAACAAGACCTTAAGTAGAAAACGGTATTTGCTTTCATTGCATCTTCTGGCCTCAAATCTCCATAGCAGGCAAGAGTAAATAAAATGTTTCTATTTGCAGGATAACTAAAAGAAATATTAAAAGCATGCTTTTCCTTTTTCAGTGATAGTGGTACCCTGATATAATTTCCAGGAAAGTTCCCCTCATGAGGTATTTATATGCCAAGTACTGGTATTATGAAGAGAATTACATGGGGTAATGTTTTATTTTTCATTCTTTTGTTTGACAATGTTAACTGGTATAGTTGTATGGAGAACTTTTTCTGAGAGCATTCTGGGGAATTGTGTCAGAGTCTAATCTTATCAGTTGAAATAAATTTTGACTGAACATTCTTTATTGTTACATTTGTACAGCTTCTTTCAAATGGCATATAATTCATATGGCAGCCTCTTAAATTAGGTCAGAAACTCATATGGATCTATTCTCAACCCTTTAGGAGGCACAATTCGTGCTGTGCAGGAAAATGTCATTGCACAAAATTTTATAGAAATCTTCTTTCTATTATTCATTTATTTATTAGAGTTCATCGACACTCTTGACAGCCAGGATCACCTGGTGTTAGGCAGTTTTATGGGGGAAGGAAGCCAGACTACCTGGAGAGAACCAATGACAATAGCAAATAACTGCCAGACTCTCCAATGTACTAACTCCATGCAAACATGGTTAGCATTGATTGAAGACAAGAGCACCATCAACATGCAATACGCCTTAGTACAAAGTGTGACTGTGCCCCCACATGGGCAATTGGGATGATATACCTTACCCAAGGACACAGCACAGTTACCCCTGGTGGAGTTCAAGCCATGGACCTTTCAGTTTGAAGTCTGAATCCAGAACCACTGAACCACCGTGCTCCCAATTTTCCCCTGTGATTACCTTATATTATCATTGATAGAATTAATGAAAGTTGCCTGGCCACATGAGGAGAAAATGGGAGCAGGTGGTCGTGGGGGGTGGGTGGGTTTGTGGTGGATCGGGCCAGGGGATTGGGGGGATAAAATGTGTATTGTTGAGGGACTTTGTAGTTTACAAATGCATGCAATTTCTGTTGTTTTTTTTGCTTATTTAATCAGTTAATGTGTAATTAATAACCACTGGTTTTGCCTGATCATTGGCAATATACCAACACAACTGCAATGAGAGTTATTGTCACCTACGGCAACTGCATTGTGACCTTGTGCAAGACCCTTCATCCGAATTGCCCATGTGGAGGTACAGTGGCTATGTGTACTAAGGCATACTGCACATCAATGGTGCACTTGTCTTCAACCAATGCTAACCCTGCTTGTGTGGAGTTAGTATGTTGGAGAGTCTGACAATTGCTTGTCACTGCTCGGTGGTTCTCTCTGGGTTCTCCAGCTTCCCTCCCCCTCTCCATAAAACTCTGACAGGAGGTGACCCTGGCTGTTGGAAGTGTCATTCAACCCCAATAAATAAAAATAAATAAATACATAAATGAGAGTTATTGTCCTTGGTGATGCAACAGTGCATCCCTCTAAGTTGAAGCCTAGCTACCTCCTAATATGAGGTTGAAGCCTACTGCCTTGACTGAATAGGAAAAGCACTGTTGTTACATGCTTTTATCCAAAGTAAAATTTTGAACTACAAAGCGTTTTAATCAGAGTGAGAAATGTGAAAGAACATGCCATCTCTCATGAGTCATTAGTGTATAAAGGAACATAAAATGTGGACATCAGAGTGCTTGGTCTGCCACTATTCGTGCGGCTTAACGGCACTATGTTAACAATTTTTTGCACGTATTACTTTATTTTTATCTGAATTAAATGTAGGGGCACATATACTGTCTCATTATGCCCCCGGAGAAGGCATTATGTTATCACCATGTCCCTCGTCTGTCATCCATTGTCCATCATCCATCTGTTTACTTTTCGTATTCCGTCAATTAACTAAAGTTCTACCAACTGGATCTATACCAAACTTCATATGTGGGTTTGGTATGAGGAGTGGAAGAAGCCTCTTTATTTTGACCATGGTGTGCCAAAGGTCAAGGTCACAGTGATCTCCAGTGTTAAATACACTTGAAATTGGTTTCCACTCCATAACTAAACTTCTGCAAGACTGATCTTGTTTTTTTGTAATTCTATCCATGATATTGCAGAAAGGGGCATATGCCACACTTTGCATTGCTCTTGTTTCCTATTAAAAAGGTCATATGAGAGGTGAGTGGATATCCTCGGTCAAATGGCTGGTTTGGTCTGCAGTTTTATTTTGTGATGTTGTGGATTAAGTAAATAATGCTCATTAATGATGATTTGAAAATATAATGTTGATGGATTTGATTTGAACTGTGTTCTGTCAAGTGCATTTCAGTTGGAGATCAAGTTGACACGAGTGTTTAGTGACTAATTCACTCCTGTTTGTGAGCTGACATTTTGCAAGTGACAAATGGGACAATGTTT
Organism: Pictodentalium vernedei; assembly: GCA_031216915.1. NCBI lineage: Eukaryota > Metazoa > Mollusca > Scaphopoda > Dentaliida > Dentaliidae > Pictodentalium > Pictodentalium vernedei. The sequence goes on from CM062292.1 coordinate 427,886,849, forward strand.
GTATAAATTTGCTTTGAGAAAGCTTTTTGAAAGAAGGGATAAGAAGCCCATATGTTTTTGCTTTGTCAGAATGTTCATCTTATGTTGTAAAATCATCAGTGTGGAAATAAAGAATTCCGATATGTCATGTTATTGTTTTATCGCTGTCGATGCACGGGAATAGGAACTTTTGGCCCATTTTACGAACAATCAACTGTGCAATTCAGCTGACTGTATTTGAGTGATATTGTAAAATTGTGATAGTGTGCTGTTTACTCCAGGAAAGGCTACACTACGAGCTTCCAGAAACTGTATGCATTGTGAGGATTGTGAATAAGGGAGTTAATTTAATGCAAAATATAATGGGCCGTGTTAATGAGAAGCTGTGCATTTCTTGAAAAAACAATGTATTCTACCGAATAACAGTTACTGTAACAAGACCTTAAGTAGAAAACGGTATTTGCTTTCATTGCATCTTCTGGCCTCAAATCTCCATAGCAAGCAAGAGTAAATAAAATGTTTCTATTTGCAGGATAACTAAAAGAAATATTAAAAGCATACTTTTCCTTTTTCAGTGATAGTGGTACCCTGATATAATTTCCAGGAAAGTTCCCCTCATGAGGTATTTATATGCCAAGTACTGGTATTATGAAGAGAATTACATGGGGTAATGTTTTATTTTTCATTCTTTTGTTTGACAATGTTAACTGGTATAGTTGTATGGAGAACTTTTTCTGAGAGCATTCTGGGGAATTGTGTCAGAGTCTAATCTTATCAGTTGAAATAAATTTTGACAGAATATTCTTAATTGTTACATTTGTACAGCTTCTTTCAAATGGCATATAATTCATATGGCAGCCTCTTAAATTAGGTCAGAAACTCATATGGATCTATTCTCAACCCTTTAGGAGGCACAATTCGTGCTGTGCAGGAAAATGTCATTTCACAAAATTTTATAGAAATCTTCTTTCTATTATTCATTTATTTATTAGAGTTCATCGACACTCTTGACAGCCAGGATCACCTGGTGTTAGGCAGTTTTATGGGGGAAGGAAGCCAGACTACCTGGAGAGAACCAATGACAATAGCAAATAACTGCCAGACTCTCCAATGTACTAACTCCATGCAAACATGGTTAGCATTGATTGAAGACAAGAGCACCATCAACATGCAATACGCCTTAGTACAAAGTGTGACTGTGCCCCCACATGGGCAATTGGGATGATATACCTTACCCAAGGACACAGCACAGTTACCCCTGGTGGAGTTCGAACCATGGACCTTTCAGTTTGAAGTCTGAATCCAGAACCACTGAACCACCGTGCTCCCAATTTTCCCCTGTGATTACCTTATATTATCATTGATAGAATTAATGAAAGTTGCCTGGCCACATGAGGAGAAAATGGGAGCAGGTGGTCGTGGGGGGTCGGTGGGTTTGTGGTGGATCGGGCCAGCTGTTGTTACATGCTTTTATCCAAAGTAAAATTTTGAACTACAAAGCGTTTTAATCAGAGTGAGAAATGTGAAAGAACATGCCATCTCTCATGAGTCATTAGTGTATAAAGGAACATAAAATGTGGACATCAGAGTGCTTGGTCTGCCACTATTCGTGCGGCTTAACGGCACTATGTTAACAATTTTTTGCACGTATTACTTTATTTTTATCTGAATTAAATGTAGGGGCACATATACTGTCTCATTATGCCACCGGAGAAGGCATTATGTTATCACCATGTCCCTCGTCTGTCATCCATTGTCCATCATCCATCTGTTTACTTTTCGTATTCTGTCAATTAACTAAAGTTCTACCAACTGGATCTATACCAAACTTCATATGTGGGTTTGGTATGAGGAGTGGAAGAAGCCTCTTTATTTTGACCATGGTGTGCCAAAGGTCAAGGTCACAGTGATCTCCAGTGTTAAATACACTTGAAATTGGTTTCCACTCCATAATTAAACTTCTGCAAGACTGATCTTGTTTTTTTTGTAATTCTATCCATGATATTGCAGAAGGGGGCATATGCCACACTTTGCATTGCTCTTGTTTCCTATTAAAAAGGTCATATGAGAGGTGAGTGGATATTCTCGGTCAAATGGCTGGTTTGGTCTGCAGTTTTATTTTGTGATGTTGTGGATTAAGTAAATAATGCTCATTAATGATGATTTGAAAATATAATGTTGATGGATTTTATTTGAACTGTGTTCTGTCAAGTGCATTTCAGTTGGAGATCAAGGTGACACGAGTGTTTAGTGACTAATTCACTCCTGTTTGTGAGCTGACATTTTGCAAGTGACAAATGGGACAATGTTTGTATAAATTTGCTTTGAGAAAGCTTTTTGAAAGAAGGGATAAGAAGCCCATATGTTTTTGCTTTGTCAGAATGTTCATCTTATGTTGTAAAATCATCAGTGTGGAAATAAAGAATTCCGATATGTCATGTTATTGTTTTATCGCTGTCGATGCACGGGAATAGGAACTTTTGGCCCATTTTACGAACAATCAACTGTGCAATTCAGCTGACTGTATTTGAGTGATATTGTAAAATTGTGATAGTGTGCTGTTTACTCCAGGAAAGGCTACACTACGAGCTTCCAGAAACTGTATGCATTGTGAGGATTGTGAATAAGGGAGGTAATTTAATGCAAAATATAATGGGCCGTGTTAATGAGAAGCTGTGCATTTCTTGAAAAAACAATGTATTCTACCGAATAACAGTTACTGTAACAAGACCTTAAGTAGAAAACGGTATTTGCTTTCATTGCATCTACTGGCCTCAAATCTCCATAGCAAGCAAGAGTAAATAAAATGTTTCTATTTGCAGGATAACTAAAAGAAATATTAAAAGCATGCTTTTCCTTTTTCAATGATAGTGGTACCCTGATATAATTTCCAGGAAAGTTCCCCTCATGAGGTATTTATATGCCAAGTACTGGTATTATGAAGAGAATTACATGGGGTAATGTTTTATTTTTCATTCTTTTGTTTGACAATGTTAACTGGTATAGTTGTATGGAGAACTTTTTCTGAGAGCATTCTGGGGAATTGTGTCAGAGTCTAATCTTATCAGTTGAAATAAATTTTGACAGAATATTCTTAATTGTTACATTTGTACAGCTTCTTTCAAATGGCATATTAGACCGGGAGCCACGGGACTTTTATTCAAGTGGAAAGAGGCATAAGGTTTGACCATCGGAATCCATGTCCATGGGGCCATTGATAATGAAATGGGGCTTCTGCCTAAACACAACCTGATAGTTTGGGGCCTGGGGCCTGAATAAGGGGCTGAAAAATATGGTTTATTCAAGTTTTAGGGAGGCATGATTGGAATCCTCTGTACAGCGAAGCCTATATAGTATAGAACATGTTTGCGTCAGTGACAGAAATTTTCTCCTGATAGTTGCCCCAGACAGAAGGGTTTGGGGGCTCCCCCAAAATGAGTTTATTCAAGGGAAAAGAGGCATGGTTGAAAACAACTGAAAATCAAAGCCAATATGGTAGAGAACATTTTTCCATGAGGGACAGAAATTTTCTCCTGATAGTTTCCCCAGACAGAAGGGGTTTATTGGGGGCAAGGGTATTTTAGGGTTTATTCAAGGGAAAAGAGGCATGGCTGAAAACAACTGGAAATCAAAGCCAACATTGTAGAGGACATTTTTCCATGAGAGACAGAAATTTACTCCTGATAGTTTTCCGAGACAGAAGTGGTTTTATAGGGGGCTGGGGGTACCCGTTATTCAAGCAAAAACAGGCATGGCTGAAAATAACTGGAAATCAAAGCCAATATGGTAGAGAACAATTTTTCAGGAGGGACAGAAATATCCTCCTGATAGTTTCCCCAGACAGAAGGGGTTTTATAGGGCGCAGGGGGTACCCGTTATTCAAGTAAACAGAGGCATGGCTGAAAACAACCGAAAATAATAGCCAGTATGATAGATAACGTTTTCCCTCCTTAGGACCGACATTTTCTCCTGATAGTTTTTCAGATAGTTTGACAGAAAGGGTTTTATAAAAAGGGGCTAGGGCGCAAGGGGTAGGCCTATCCGTTATTCATGTGAAAAGATACCGTGCCGGTACTGGACGAAATAATAGTCAATATGGTAAGAGGCCACAACCATCAGAGAAGGAATTTTTTTCTGATAGTTTTCCTTGACAGAGGTTTTTCTATAAATGCCCAGGGATAGGGCCTTTTTTGTCTACATTAAATTATACTGTATTTTGTAGGTCTAATATATAAAATCAATAAAGCCTAATTGTTGTATTGTTTCTATGAAAATGCATGACCTGTGTATAAAGAGTACATGTAGTGTGTTGAGTTGACAGGTAAACATGATATTGGATTGTCATTGAAATATTCTGGTAAGTTGGTCAGTACATCCTTCCATCAAATTATTGGTATAAATATTTAACTGTTTCAGGATACATTGTATCTTGTTCTAATAACGGATTTGATCTAATATGTCCACCTATTGATTAAGTATACCGTACTTATTTTACTGTTTTTGATTTTGAATGTTGCTCCTTCTATTCTCAAGCTGTATACTATTTTTGGTAATAGGGGCCTATTAATTCAACAAGCCTTCTTATGTTTTACAGCTCTCCACCCTTAGAATTTAAAAATGGCTGAGCAACAAGGACAACAAGAGCCAAATGAGACTTCTGATGAACCTACGCCCCGACCTACGGTAAGAATTTTTGCCTGTAGTCTCCATACCCGAATGCCCTGATCTACCCTACTATAGTTGCCCATGACTATGACAATAGTTGCTGCTTGTAGAGCATTCTATGGGCCTTGGTGGAAGGAAAACCCGAAATTGGTCTAATGAAAAGGCTCCATGGTAGAGTTTCATTGTTTGATTATATTCTCATCTAGGGGGATTCGTACGGTATAATCTATTAATATTATTAGGGTCGGGATAACACTGGAAATTTTGATCAAAATATCATGGGATTTGGATCTCAAGCCTACTGTTAACCTACATTCTTATTACATTTACATGTACATGTCGGCCTACTAGTCTAATGCCAATATGGTTCTGGTCTACTTCCCAGTAGTGGTCTTTCAAATACTCACTAGTTCATAACCCAAGGGTTGTCTTTCTATTTTCAGAAATGCATCATCTGTAATGAGACTGGGACGACTAGTCTAAAGTCATACAAAAACCAGCAGAGTTTACGGCGTTCTGTTGATATACGACGTACACTCACCAGTGATAACTTCAATGATGCCACGAAATGTATATTAGCTACACCAGATTCAATGGAACTGTACTACCATACTGAATGCAACAAGCGGTACACAGCGATAAAGCCTAAAAAAAGGAAGAATGAAGAGGAAGAACCTCAACGAACTCACACCCCACCACCAAAGACAACTAGGTCATCATCCGATTTACCTGAATCTGATTCCAAAGGTATTATGGAAAGTAAATGTATATTTTGCACTCATGTGACAAAACGAAGAAAGGGACAGAATATAGAAAAACTTAGTAGAGTAGAAACTTTACAAGGTAGTCGTGAAATAATACAGGCTGCAAGAAAAAACCCTACTCTTGAGAAAAGCTAGAGGATTCTAGCCTTGCCCACAGATGATCTAGTGGCAATTGAGCTCAAATATCACAACACATGCAAGAAACTGTTTATTCGTGAAACTACACAAAAAGATCTTGTCCAGCAAGTCATTACTCCAAGAATGATACATGAAAAAGCATTCAGTAGTCTTGCCAATATTGTCGAAACAGAGATAATTCATGCTCAAGGTGCGAAACGCTCAACACATCTTATGGATTTATACAAAAGCATTTATATCTCTGAAGGTGGTGCCAAGGTTGATATTGATTCATACACACAACAATCTCTTAATGACAAACTGATATCAAAATTTGGTAGCAAAATAACCATAGCAAAGGAATGCAACCGAAAAGGTAACATAATTTACAGCAGTGAGATAACATTTGAATCTGCTAGGGACAAACTCTGTGATGAGAATAGTGTGGAGAACATACGAAGTACTGCGATGCTTTTGCGCCGGGAAATCTTGAGTATCCCGAAGACCAAGCTGCCAATTCCAACATGCATAGAAACCATCAAATCATCTGCACCTGATATTCCACCGATGACAAAAGCTTTTTTCAAGACTTTGGTATATGGGGTATCTCCTCGATCAAATGATAATGCAGATAGAAAATCCATGTCATTAGCATCGGATGCAGTGTATGCAACTACAAGGGGAAGTGTCCGGCCCTGGAAAAATACGGTATTGGGGTTAGGTATGTCATCAATGACAGGATGTAAAGAAGTGCTTCGGATACTTAACCGCCATGGACATGCTGTTAGCTATGATGAGTGCAAACGCATTGAAACTGAAGTAGCATACTCCTGTACATCGAGGAATGAGGAAACTCCAGCAGGAATTGAGAAGAATCCTTACCTAGCAACAGGTAGATATAGTAACGTAATACTTACTAGTTAATAGTTACTTTAATAATTCCTGATTAATTGATGAATCTTTACTCCCGACTAAAATAGTCAAAGGACTCAATCTGACTGATATTTAATTTAAAATGAGAAAATTACCAATTATTTGTACACAAATCGCACATTATTCACATAATTATTTTCTGATATCTGGTGCAGAATTTATCCAAATTTTCTTATCTCATTTCAGGTACCGCCTGGGACAACTATGATTTGAATCTTGAAACTCTTGATGGCAGCTCCACCTTTCATGTGACAGTAGGTATTGTGTACCAGAACGGATCAGTAGTTCATGGAAGAACTGATGTTGCGTATGATACGGATGAGATGGATGTACGACCTAGACGAAGGTATGATGGACCTGTGAAACCTATTGCCCCTTTTTGATGGAATCTCAAAACTGCCAGGTTTGAATTCGATGAAAAACTTGTTGATGGTGTTCAAGCAAAAACTCATATTGAAGCAAATAACAAAGACTTTGTATGGTTAATACTGTCTCTATACAATCAAAAAATTCCAATGTTCAATGGTTTTTTCTCGAAATTCGCAGTAGACCCTCTACCTAGGACAGCCATAGCCTACCTAGATCCAATTTCTCAACCACCAACAAGAAATGATGTGGTATATGAAACTATGTGCAGGTCGCTGAAAATTGCTGAAGAAAGTAACATGCCCTATCATGCTGTGACTTATGACCTCGCAGTAGCGTTGAAGGCTTATTCAATCCAGGTACTATGTTCTCCACAATTTGACCAGCTCGTAATCATGCTTGGCCACTTCCACGTGGAACTGGCATTTTTTGGAGCTGTAGGCACTATGATTCGAGAATCTGGTCTGGAGTATCAAATTACAGAGTCATTGATTCTAGCTGAAGGTTCACTAAATGGATTTACCAATGGCAAGTTCCTTAATAGGTGTTCAAGGATACATCCAATAATAGCAACAACCATGGAAGGAGAACTGTTTTGAAAGATTTCTGTTAGAACTTGAAGATGATTCACAATTCCAGAATATAATAGAAGAACTGAGAGCTGGATCTGTTGATGATGAAAAACAAGTAAATCAGTTGAAGTGCATGTCCGAAGATCCAAACTTCAAGCAATTGGCAAGAAAGTTTGAGGAGTTTCTGAAGTCGACCATGAATGGTGATCTGGGCAAGACCGCTGCCTTCTGGGCACTGTACATATACATGATAAACAGGCTATACAGGGAAATACAAAGAGCAGTGCGATCCAATGATGTGGACCTTTACATCACAGTATTTCCTCAGTTGGTGGATATTTTCCATGCCTTAAACAGACCTAATTATGCACGCTGGGGTTCATGGTACCTGATGAAATTAAAACAACTCCCTCCAGAAGCTAAAGATATGCTGAAGTCTGGCTCATTCAGTACAAGATGCTCAACAAATTCATTCTCACGATCACCAATCGACATAACATTAGAGCAGAGTGTCAATAGGGATGCTGCCTCATCGTCAATTGGCATCACACATTTTGCTAATTCGGAGTCAGCGTTCAGGAGATGGTGTGTAACACTGACGCAGAGAAGTATGTCTGTAAGCGAACTCAAGTCCCTAAGTGGTATTGAATCAGGTGAGATGCCGATGAAACAGAACACTCGACACAGAATAAAACGTGACCATAAAGATGTGGAATCATATAGAGCTGTGCTTAGGCAAACGTGTAATCCTTTTGCTAAGGATGCACCCCGGGAATTGGTCAACATTGCAACAGGAAAAGTTGCCAAGAAGGAAACATCAGACTATCTGTTGTCTACATTAAGCCGGGGTGCTACCAAAAGGAAAGAATTCGAAGATGAGTGTGTGAAAAGCAACACACGTATGCTTAAAAAAATCAAACGTGTTAAAGTAAACAATTTTGCAGCTGAGAACGTTAAGAAAAAAGCCACCAAGGAGAAAAAAGCTCTCACAGCAGCAGAGGGTGTACGGGACGCATTTGGTCACATACTGAGTATGGAAAAGAGCATCGACCTACAGAATATCATGCAGTACCCTATTACTGATGTTCCCCTTGCTTTAGCACACCCGGATGGCACACCTACAAAAACCGAGAAGTCTACTTTAACTGCTGCACTAGAAAAGAAGGTTGAGCCTGAGAGTGAGACAGCAGAAGATTTAAGTACATTACTGGTTGATGGCGGATTGCTCCTTCATGAAATTTTACCACAGCACACCTCATCAACTTATGGGGTAATTGCGAGGAATATCCTGTCAAGACTTTGTAACACCACTGTGCCAGTAAATGAAGTCCATTTACTCCTTGATCGATATGTAAGCCCATCCATTAAAGATTGTGAACGGCAGAAGCGTGATGCAGATGAGGAAGCTTTCACAATTTCGGGTTCAGAACAACAGCAGCAGAGAAAAGGTGCAGAACTCATCAAGAGCGGACCATTCAAAGAGGCGTTTGCAGATTTCCTATTGAGTGAATTCAAAAAGGAGCACTACTGTCCTCTGATTGGAAAGAAGATAGTGTACGTTTCTCACGGTGGTAAATGCCTGAAAATTTGGGTGAACTCAATGGGATTGCTGCACTACGAGGAGCCAGACGAGTTTCAATGCCAGCATGAGGAAGCAGATACCCTCATCAAATATCATGCAGTGAGAGTTCAGGGCAATATCCTGATTCGATCATCAGATACTGATGTATTGGTGTTGCTAATATCTATAGCACCACAGATGAAAAATTCACTTCTGGTCATGGATTATGGCTCTGGTAATTGTAGACGTTACATCAATGTTTCACGAATATCGGAAGCAATTGAAGCAAAGCAACCTGGCATCAGTGAAGCATTAATAGCTTTTCATACCCTGACTGGGTCAGATTTTACGTCATGCTTCTATAGGAAAGGTAAAGCTGTACCACTGTCAAAACTTGAGAATGATGCTGAAGCGGTTGCAGCTTTACGCACATTGTACACGAAATCTGGTGTTGATACAGTTGGCATACGCAAGTTTGTCTGCAAGATTTATGGTTACAAGGGTACATCGGACATAAATGAGGCAAGATATCAAAGCTTCGTAAAGATGACATCGGGTGGAAAGTTGGCCGAAAAAGTCAAGAAGGTGAATTGTGCGACATTGCCACCAACTGCGAAAACACTGAAACAACATCTTCTTCGAGTGAATTATGTTAGCATTTTGTGGCATAATGCCTCTACGAGAAATCCTACAGAAGGACTAGATCCACTTGAGTTTGGATGGGTAAATGAAGAAGGTCACTACAAACCCCTGTGGTTCGAGGGCAAAGCATTGCCAGTTGATGGGGAAGAATCTGATATCGATGAAACAACATTGTCAGATGAAGCAGAAGTTGGCGATAGTAGTGAGGAAGAAGAAAGTGGAGAGTCTGATCTTGATCAGTTGTCAGACTTAGCTTGGAGTGGAGACAGCGAAGATGATACTGACGATGATTCTGATTGAACTATCTGGAGGAATTGACTGATTGGATTGATAGCCTATGTGTCCAGTATATAGGTAGAGGAGTCTACTACCCTATAATTATAGATTTGTGGACATGCTTTCACTAATAATTAAGTTTACCGTTATGTCAAATGTTCAACTTGGATAAGTGAGGAAACAGTAACTGTACCATTGTCTACCAAATAATGTCCTTTGATTTTCCAGCTGTTTTCAGTCTCTTTTCATACGCGATACCCCTAGCCCCTTTCACATGAATAACCAAAACCCTATGCCCTTATAAAACCTCTTCTGTCTGGGAAAACTATCAGGAGGATATTTCTGTCCCTCATGGAAAATTATTCCTTACCATATTGACTTTGTTTTCCAGTTATTTTCAGCCATGCCTCTTTTCGCTTGAATAACGGATACCCCCTGCCCCCTATAAAACCCCTTCTGTCTGGGGAAACTGTCAGGAGTAAATTTCTGTCTCTCATGGAAAAATGTTCCCTACCATATTGGCTTTGATTTCCAGTTGTTTTCAGCCATGCCCCTTTTCCCTTGAATAAACCCTAAAATACCCTTGCCCCCAATAAACCCCTTCTGTCTGGGGAAACTATCAGGAGAAAATTTCTGTCCCTCATGGAAAAATGTTCTCTACCATATTGGCTTTGATTTTCAGTTGTTTTCAACCATGCCTCTTTTCCCTTGAATAAACTCATTTTGGGGGAGCCCCCAAACCCTTCTGTCTGGGGCAACTATCAGGAGAAAATTTCTGTCACTGACGCAAACATGTTCTATACTATATAGGCTTCGCTGTACAGAGGATTCCAACCATGCCTCCCTAAAACTTGAATAAACCATATTTTTCAGCCCCTTATTCAGGCCCCAGGCCCCAAACTATCAGATTGTGTTTAGGCAGAAGCCCCATTTCATTATCAATGGCCCCATGGACATGGATTCCGATGGTCAAACCTTATGCCTCTTTCCACTTGAATAAAAGTCCCGTGGCTCCCGGTCTATATAATTCATATGGCAGCCTCTTAAATTAGGTCAGAAACTCATATGGATCTATTCTCAACCCTTTAGGAGGCACAATTCGTGCTGTGCAGGAAAATGTCATTGCACAAAATTTTATAGAAATCTTCTTTCTATTATTCATTTATTTATTAGAGTTCATCGACACTCTTGACAGCCAGGATCACCTGGTGTTAGGCAGTTTTATGGGGGAAGGAAGCCAGACTACCTGGAGAGAACCAATGACAATAGCAAATAACTGCCAGACTCTCCAATGTACTAACTCCATGCAAACATGGTTAGCATTGATTGAAGACAAGAGCACCATCAACATGCAATACGCCTTAGTACAAAGTGTGACTGTGCCCCCACATGGGCAATTGGGATGATATACCTTACCCAAGGACACAGCACAGTTACCCCTGGTGGAGTTCGAGCCATGGACCTTTCAGTTTGAAGTCTGAATCCAGAACCACTGAACCACCGTGCTCCCAATTTTCCCCTGTGATTACCTTATATTATCATTGATAGAATTAATGAAAGTTGCCTGGCCACATGAGGAGAAAATGGGAGCAGGTGGTCGTGGGGGGTGGGTGGGTTTGTGGTGGATCGGGCCAGGGGATTGGGGGGATAAAATGTGTATTGTTGAGGGACTTTGTAGTTTACAAATGCATACAATTTCTGTTGTTTTTTTTGCTTATTTAATCAGTTAATGTGTAATTAATAACCACTGGTTTTGCCTGATCATTGGCAATATACCAACACAACTGCAATGAGAGTTATTGTCACCTACGGCAACTGCATTGTGACCTTGTGCAAGACCCTTCAACCGAATTGCCCATGTGGAGGTACAGTGGCTATGTGTACTAAGGCATACTGCACATCAATGGTGCACTTGTCTTCAACCAATGCTAACCCTGCTTGTGTGGAGTTAGTATGTTGGAGAGTCTGACAATTGCTTGTCACTGCTCGGTGGTTCTCTCTGGGTTCTCCAGCTTCCCTCCCCCTCTCCATAAAACTCTGACAGGAGGTGACCCTGGCTGTTGGAAGTGTCATTCAACCCCAATAAATAAAAATAAATAAATACATAAATGAGAGTTATTGTCCTTGGTGATGCAACAGTGCATCCCTCTAAGTTGAAGCCTAGCTACCTCCTAATATGAGGTTGAAGCCTACTGCCTTGACTGAATAGGAAAAGCACTGTTGTTACATGCTTTTATCCAAAGTAAAATTTTGAACTACAAAGCGTTTTAATCAGAGTGAGAAATGTGAAAGAACATGCCATCTCTCATGAGTCATTAGTTTATAAAGGAACATAAAATGTGGACATCAGAGTGCTTGGTCTGCCACTATTCGTGCGGCTTAACGGCACTATGTTAACAATTTTTTGCACGTATTACTTTATTTTTATCTGAATTAAATGTAGGGGCACATATACTGTCTCATTATGCCCCCGGAGAAGGCATTATGTTATCACCATGTCCCTCGTCTGTCATCCATTGTCCATCATCCATCTGTTTACTTTTCGTATTCCGTCAATTAACTAAAGTTCTACCAACTGGATCTATACCAAACTTCATATGTGGGTTTGGTATGAGGAGTGGAAGAAGCCTCTTTATTTTGACCATGGTGTGCCAAAGGTCAAGGTCACAGTGATCTCCAATGTTAAATACACTTGAAATTGGTTTCCACTCCATAACTAAACTTCTGCAAGACTGATCTTGTTTTTTTGTAATTCTATCCATGATATTGCAGAAAGGGGCATATGCCACACTTTGCATTGCTCTTGTTTCCTATTAAAAAGGTCATATGAGAGGTGAGTGGATATCCTCGGTCAAATGGCTGGTTTGGTCTGCAGTTTTATTTTGTGATGTTGTGGATTAAGTAAATAATGCTCATTAATGATGATTTGAAAATATAATGTTGATGGATTTGATTTGAACTGTGTTCTGTCAAGTGCATTTCAGTTGGAGATCAAGTTGACACGAGTGTTTAGTGACTAATTCACTCCTGTTTGTGAGCTGACATTTTGCAAGTGACAAATGGGACAATGTTTGTATAAATTTGCTTTGAGAAAGCTTTTTGAAAGAAGGGATAAGAAGCCCATATGTTTTTGCTTTGTCCGAATGTTCATCTTATGTTGTAAAATCATCAGTGTGGAAATAAAGAATTCCGATATGTCATGTTATTGTTTTATCGCTGTCGATGCACGGGAATAGGAACTTTTGGCCCATTTTACGAACAATCAACTGTGCAATTCAGCTGACTGTATTTGAGTGATATTGTAAAATTGTGATAGTGTGCTGTTTACTCCAGGAAAGGCTACACTACGAGCTTCCAGAAACTGTATGCATTGTGAGGATTGTGAATAAGGGAGGTAATTTAATGCAAAATATAATGGGCCGTGTTAATGAGAAGCTGTGCATTTCTTGAAAAAACAATGTATTCTACCGAATAACAGTTACTGTAACAAGACCTTAAGTAGAAAACGGTATTTGCTTTCATTGCATCTTCTGGCCTCAAATCTCCATAGCAAGCAAGAGTAAATAAAATGTTTCTATTTGCAGGATAACTAAAAGAAATATTAAAAGCATGCTTTTCCTTTTTCAGTGATAGTGGTACCCTGATATAATTTCCAGGAAAGTTCCCCTCATGAGGTATTTATATGCCAAGTACTGGTATTATGAAGAGAATTACATGGGGTAATGTTTTATTTTTCATTCTTTTGTTTGACAATGTTAACTGGTATAGTTGTATGGAGAACTTTTTCTGAGAGCATTCTGGGGAATTGTGTCAGAGTCTAATCTTATCAGTTGAAATAAATTTTGACTGAACATTCTTTATTGTTACATTTGTACAGCTTCTTTCAAATGGCATATAATTCATATGGCAGCCTCTTAAATTAGGTCAGAAACTCATATGGATCTATTCTCAACCCTTTAGGAGGCACAATTCGTGCTGTGCAGGAAAATGTCATTGCACAAAATTTTATAGAAATCTTCTTTCTATTATTCATTTATTTATTAGAGTTCATCGACACTCTTGACAGCCAGGATCACCTGGTGTTAGGCAGTTTTATGGGGGAAGGAAGCCAGACTACCTGGAGAGAACCAATGACAATAGCAAATAACTGCCAGACTCTCCAATGTACTAACTCCATGCAAACATGGTTAGCATTGATTGAAGACAAGAGCACCATCAACATGCAATACGACTTAGTACAAAGTGTGACTGTGCCCCCACATGGGCAATTGGGATGATATACCTTACCCAAGGACACAGCACAGTTACCCCTGGTGGAGTTCGAGCCATGGACCTTTCAGTTTGAAGTCTGAATCCAGAACCACTGAACCACCGTGCTCCCAATTTTCCCCTGTGATTACCTTATATTATCATTGATAGAATTAATGAAAGTTGCCTGGCCACATGAGGAGAAAATGGGAGCAGGTGGTCGTGGGGGGTGGGTGGGTTTGTGGTGGATCGGGCCAGGGGATTGGGGGGATAAAATGTGTATTGTTGAGGGACTTTGTAGTTTACAAATGCATGCAATTTCTGTTGTTTTTTTTTGCACATTTAATCAGTTAATGTGTAATTAATAACCACTGGTTTTGCCTGATCATTGGCAATATACCAACACAACTGCAATGAGAGTTATTGTCACCTACGGCAACTGCATTGTGACCTTGTGCAAGACCCTTCATCCGAATTGCCCATGTGGAGGTACAGTGGCTATGTGTACTAAGGCATACTGCACATCAATGGTGCACTTGTCTTCAACCAATGCTAACCCTGCTTGTGTGGAGTTAGTATGTTGGAGAGTCTGACAATTGCTTGTCACTGCTCGGTGGTTCTCTCTGGGTTCTCCAGCTTCCCTCCCCCTCTCCATAAAACTCTGACAGGAGGTGACCCTGGCTGTTGGAAGTGTCATTCAACCCCAATAAATAAAAATAAATAAATACATAAATGAGAGTTATTGTCCTTGGTGATGCAACAGTGCATCCCTCTAAGTTGAAGCCTAGCTACCTCCTAATATGAGGTTGAAGCCTACTGCCTTGACTGAATAGGAAAAGCACTGTTGTTACATGCTTTTATCCAAAGTAAAATTTTGAACTACAAAGCGTTTTAATCAGAGTGAGAAATGTGAAAGAACATGCCATCTCTCATGAGTCATTAGTGTATAAAGGAACATAAAATGTGGACATCAGAGTGCTTGGTCTGCCACTATTCGTGCGGCTTAACGGCACTATGTTAACAATATTTTTATACTGTACCAATGACCCAGACTTAGCTGGTGCTAACTCCACAAAAACCAGGGCCAAACACAAATTTTGCCCCCCAATCCCCAAAATTTGCATCCAAAACAAAAAGAAATCATGTCCTAAAGGACCTCCATAGTACGACTCTACTGCGCATGCGCAGTGACGCAGTCGTCCCGAAATTGGCGCCAAATATCATTTCTCTGTTTGGCCCTTCATCAGTCAACATCTCACTGATCTTTGTGCTTGTAAATCTCAGTTTAAAGGATGCCAGACACGTAATTCTTGGAGAAAATGTGATTCTAAGGAGGATAGAAGGAGGAGAGGAAAAAAGAAGTGGCAAAAAATAATCAGGGCTGTACTTAAAATTTTTTGTTAAAATTATGTTAAGTTGCCTATTTTCGAGGCAAACGCCTCTTGTTGTCATTCTTGCTAATTGTTGCACTGCTTATTCAGTGTTTCCTCTCCCCTAACCTTCTAAAGTCCCCCCTTGCAATTCTCCCATGCTTTTGGCATATTTTTGAGAAGTTTCATTTCTAAAAATTCCCTGGGAGAGTTGCTTGGTTACAGAATGTTTTCTGTTATTTTCCCCATAGTTACGTTTTCACCCATGGGTGTATAACGTTTGTGTTCTGCATCTTCCATCTGATGTTCTGCAGATTCTCCCCTGGGAGTCTCTGTTTTGCATCAGATAGAGTGTAATTGAGGACTGATTCCGGGCCAGTTTTTTCAGTGCCTGGAGTCATGTTTTCTTCTGTGTTTACACTGTTTGTTTTCATTGGCAACAGCCTTTTTTGAGGGGGGCTGTTTGCCTTTGAGGTAGTTTATCTCATTATAAGATACATTTATATTATCCGAAAGTGTCTCATTAATTATTTTATATAATTTTAAAATTTTTGACCACACTTTGCCATCGGATCCATCGGGGCTCAACGTTACTTTTCAGCAACTTGGGCTTCTCTGAAAAAATATTTTTTCAAAATTATTTTGTTTTGCAATTGTTTTTTCATTTATTAATGGATCATGTTATTATGTATCTTTGTGTCAGGGGTTTTTGCGAGTAACTAGGACTTATTGTTGTTCTTTCACAATGAAGGGAACTTGTTCAAATTGTAATAGGAAGAAATCTTCCTCTGACTTTCATGATTATTGCATAAATTGTAGTCAGTGTTCTCGCATTAATCCCTGTCCTGTATGTGAACATTGGGATGAGAAACATTGGAAACGTGTGTCACGATATGTTGTTTCTGGAGAAAGAGCGATGCCGGCTCTTTCTCCACAAGGTCACTCTACTCTCTCAGTTTCTATTTCAGAGGAACCAGAACAGGGTGATGTTTCCATGTTATCTTCTTCAAGTGTGCGTCCGTCGTCACAATTAAATACAGAGCTAGCGGCAAAAGTTCTCATGGAGATTAGACAATGTCGTCCGCTAGCTCGCCCGGTGTAGCGTCCATTCACCGAATGGTTCGGCAGCCGGGTTTGTCCGATGCGGTCCAAGAGGAAATTTTGGGTGATTCGAGCACTATAAAAATAATAGATGCACACCCAGTGACGGCGGATAGTGAACGAGAACGGAGGAAGCCTTTTAGTCCGGTTCCTAGCTCGTCCAGGTCCAGCCGGGCCGCGAGCGAGAGAGGCCCCTCTCTCGTACAACAACATCTGGGACCAGATGTTGTGGTACAAAATGTGTCTTTAGCGGAGCATACGTCCGTCGCTCGGGACGCTCCGTTGTATAAGCAGTCCGCAGAGACTGTTAAGGCTTCCTCTTCTCGCCGGCGCACACGACCGCACCTTGGCTGCGTGACCTCCGATATCTTGCCAGCTTCGCCGATGAAGGATTATTCGGCGACCAGGTCACACCATCCGGCAGCCAGGGATTCGAGACCGATGGACTCCGGACGTTCGCATAGGAAAAGTATGCGGGAGCCATCTGATGCGGAGCTGCCCTCGGCAAAGCAGCGAAAGACCGCTCCTCCGCAGGTCTCGACGTCGGACATTCTAGTGCAGATAGCACAGCTTATCGCAGCATCCCAGCAGCCGACAGAGACGGTGTCGGATCGAGAATTATCCGACGGCGCTGGGTCGGTACGCTCCGCCGAAGCATCGGGGGCGGACGACCGGGAACATCGGGAGGTCCGACCGGATGGTGAAAGGGATACGGATGAATTGGAGCTATCCCTTTCGGAACAACACAAAGCTGCCGTAGACTTCATCCGGCACTTTCTTCCTCAAGTTGTTCCGTCGGGCCAGACTGCTGCGCTTCCGGACAGGAGAATTATAGCGTCATTGGACTCTGATTTTTTCGAGCGGTTCAGGGACATCGCTCCCGAGTTTCCGTCGCAGTCCAATAATGTTGCAAGAACATTTGAATTATTGAACGACGCTATTTTTAAACTTGCTTCCAGGACAGGGAAAGCAGGCTTCTTGTCCGCAAATACTCTCAACCTGCCTTTCATTAATGCAAGGAATAAATTCGACACGGCAGGTCAGGGTATACCGAGAGTTCCTCTGCGTATGAACGACGAGGCGGAAGACTTAGAGCTATCATTACCGTCGTCAGCTTCTATTCCAACCGCAGTGTTGGAAACAGCTATTGCGTCTAACAGAGCCAATTTAGATGCCTTATCTTACGCAGATCACCTTACGAAGGCGTTATCACTGCGTCTTCAAGGGGAAGAGTTTCAGGATATACAATCCTCCTTAAGACTTCTTTCAAGGGCAGTAGCTTATTCCACGTGTAACTCCGCCCTTTCAGTGGCAAATCTGGAGTTGGTTAGACGTGACGCAGCCCTGTCTACATCCACACTAGTGGATTCTAAGGTGAAGAACTCTCTTAGAGTCGCTTCGGTCTCAGGAGATCTTCTCTTTGACGGCAAGCTTTCCGCTATTTATGATAATATTAAAAAGAAAGCTAGTGATTCTCTGTTGTTTAGATCCGCTCCTAAAAGGTCGGATTCAGCAGACACGAATAAGGCGGGCACTTCTGGGTCTTATCCGCCCAAGAGAGGTTCCTATAGAGGTTCCGGTGCGTCCTCTAGCTCTTATTCGAGAGACCGTCAGGATAGCGACTCTCGTTCGGGACGTCCTTCAGGCCGGGACAATCGGTCGGACGCCCCGAGGTCGACGAGGCGAGGTGCGGGTCGTGGAAGACATGGTTTCTCCTACCGCAGGCCTCGCAGATCCAGGAGGTGATGGCTCAAACCTCTATCGCGTTCCGGTTGGCGGAAGGTTGTCGAGTTTTTCTCAAGAGTGGGCGTCGATTACGGACGATCCGTGGGTGAGAGGAGTGACTTCGGAAGGTCTAAAGATATCCTTCAAACGAAAGCCTCCATTAACTCGAAGTCCAAAGTGGACTCATCTTCCGTCAAACCCTCAGAAAAGAGACGCTCTGCTATCAGAGGTGCAGTCTCTTTTAATGAAGAACGCGGTAGAGGTCGTAGAAAACCAGGAATCGCTGGGATTCTACAGCCATCTGTTTCTGGTTCCGAAACCAGACGGCTCGTTCCGTCCAGTCATAGATTTGAGCTGGATAAACAAGCTGATCATCGCTCCGAAGTTTTATTTGGAGACGATTCGATCGGTCAGAGCGAGTATTCGGGTGAACGATTATGCAACGAGCATAGATCTCAAAGATGCGTACTTTCACGTCATGGTACATCCGACATTCCGAAAGTATCTACGCTTCGCAGTCCTAGGAGTGGTGTATCAGTTCCGGGCCATGTGCTTCGGATTGAATCTAGCACCCTGGGCTTTCACTCGGGTAATGAACTCGGTAATGATCTACTTCCGAGCTCATTCGTCTGCGGTAACGTCGGCCTACCTGGACGACATTCTTCAGAGGTACGGCAACGAGTTAACGCTTCAGAACGATGTTCAGAATCTTCTTCTATTGCTCCGACGTCTCGGTTTCATAGTAAACGAGGAGAAGTCGGATCTGGTGCCGTCCAAGTCATTCACTCATCTGGGAATGAGCTTCGAGACGCACAACAATCTCGTTCGTCTGCCGTTAACCAGAGCGAAATTAGTCAGTTGTTACGCTCGCTATTGTCTAAATACAGACAAAGTCACAGCGAGAGAATTTATGAGACTGATAGGTCTGTGCGGAGCCGCTGCGGATCTCATTCCGATGGGACGGCTACGCACACGGCCTCTTCAAATTTTCTTGACTCAGAATTGGAGTGTGAAAATTCATTCGCTCGATGTAGACGTTCTCTTGTCAGATCAAGTGAAACAAGAGATTCAGACTTGGGCAAACATTCAGTGGTTAACTCAAGGAGTTCCGCTGCAGTTGCCGGATCCGAGTTTTACCATTATGACGGATGCCAGTCAAACAGGTTGGGGTGCATCATTAATCCCAACGGATTCGAGATGCCAGGGTCTTTGGGATCCGCAATTCCTGTGCAAGCACATAAACATCAAGGAAATGATGTCAATTTGGCTTGCGTTACGTCACTGGATGGACATTATTCACGATGCTCATGTCCAAATCCTATCCGACAATACGACAGTAGTGGCGTATATACGGAATCAGGGAGGCACTCATTCAGTTCCGTTGTTCAATCTAACGGAAAGAATCCTTCTGTTTGCGTTGGAACATCACGTTCTTCTTTCGGTCCGTCACATACCGGGTCGTCTGAATGTGCTAGCAGACTCCCTTTCTCGAAAGGGTCGCTTGTTGCCGTCGGAGTGGACTCTCAACAAACAAGTATTCAATCAGATTTGCTACCAATGGGAACGGCCAATGATAGACTTATTTGCGACACATCTCAACAATCAGTTGCAGACGTATGTGTCCCCGTGTCCGGATCCAAGAGCATTTGCTGTAGACGCTCTATCGATCCCTTGGGACGGAATGATAGGATATGCGTATCCTCCAGCGCCGTTAATTCAACAAGTATTGCTAAAGATAAAACAATCTCAATGCAAGATTCTGTTGGTAGCATCTCTGTCGCCACAGAGACCGTGGATAAATCTACTCAGGTGTCTGTTGTGGGACCTACCGCGGAAGCTCCCTCCACGAGAGGATCTTCTTTGGCAGGGGAAATCGCGCCAACTGCATCATAACCCGCAAGGTCTCAACCTTCACGTTTTTCCGTTGTGCGGTCCTTCTTGCATGGCAAACACTTTACAGGACGAGCAGTGGACGCGATTTCTAACTGTAGGAGGACCTCCTCTTTGCTAAACTATGCGGCTAAGTGGAAGGTTTTCCGTCGTTGGTGTAGGGATCATTCTGTTGATATATTTGATCCCTCTATACCAGACATTGCTAACTTTCTAGTATACTTGTTTGACGAAATCAAACTGCAACCGGTTACTGTAAAGGGTTATAGATCTATGTTATCTGATACCTATGCACATCATGATAGTTTACAAATTGGATCTAATGTCTCTTTATCGAAATTGGTTAGAAACTTTTCGATAAATAGACCCAGAACTCTTAGATTAATTCCTAAGTGGAATTTAGCTTGGGTTCTCCTTAAATTGAAGGAAAAGCCATTTGAACCTCTTGGGACAGTAGATTTCAAATTCTTATCTTATAAGACAGCTTTTCTCTTAGCTTTCTCTTCTGCCAGAAGAGTCAGTGAGCTTCATGCACTATCGGTGGATGATTCTCATTATCGTAGTGTTGGGAACACTATCACCTTCACTACTAACGTCGGTTTTTTAGCTAAGAATCAGGCTCCTAATAAATATCCGGAACCTATTGTTATTAAGGCTCTTCCGTCTTCAGACGGGCGTAGGCCTTTACTCTGTCCTGTTAGAGCACTACGTATCTATAAACAGAGATCTCAGTTCATCAGAAAGGGACGGAAACGTTTCTTTCTGTCTTTGATGCCTAATAGAAAGGACATTTCAGTCCATTCTATTGCTAGATGGATTCAGTTAACTATCCGTACTGCGTATGAAGATTTATCTTCTTCTCAGCAGTCTGTGCTTAAGATTTCTGCTCATGAAGTAAGAGCTCTTTCTACTTCCTGGGCTTATGCTAATAGTGTTGCTATTACAGATTTAATGAAGGCTGCTTATTGGTCTCAGCCATCCACATTTACTAATTTTTATCTCAGAAATATTGAGTCCATTTCTGGAGACCTGCAATGTTTAGGTCCGTTATCTGTTGCTCAGAATGTCGTCCACTAAACAGTTGCAACTATAGTTATGCAGGCTTTCTGTTCCGGCAGTGACTCCGTCCGGCTGCCCTCTTCGCTCTGGGCTATTTGACCCAGGGCAAGGGGAAGGGGGGGGGGGGGCGGGTGTTCCCTTAGGTCACCTGCTTTATAGTGAAAAGCAAGGGAATGCCTCCTCCAAGACAGTATTTCTGAGTCGCTTCCGGGATGGTTTTAAAGTGTAATATTAATGTTTAATTTCATTCATGTCTTATTTTTAAAGTGTAGCTCGGTGTGAAGCATTTGTATATGTCAAGTGTCAAACGGGCTTTTATATACAATACTCGGACACTTTTAAATGATTTTATTATAAAGAGTCTCAATTCTCTGGACTACTTTATTTATTGGCTTGTTTTAAAAATAATTAGTATAAAGGTTATACTGGATGTTAATAGAGAACATGAATGTTATTGTGCTCAATTATTAAGGGTAGTGTATCTTTCTAATTTAAATATTAAATAAGAAAGATACATGTAAAGCCTAATACTCCTTTTCTCCTTAAGGGGTTACCTCTTTATTTTATAATTGAGCTTATTGGATTTTCCTCTATGTCCTAGGCCCTCCAGCCTGTTTACTATTCAGCTAAGTCTGGGTCATTGGTACAGTATAAAAATGTTAAAAAATTTATAGTAATTTATATATTTTTTATACTTACCAATGACCCAGACGGGGATGGCCCTCCCTGAGTTGGGAACTCTTGCCTCCCCGCTGAGTACATAGCGCTGACCAGGCACTGCCAGTAAGAATGATATTTGGCGCCAATTTCGGGACGACTGCGTCACTGCGCATGCGCAGTAGAGTCGTACTATGGAGGTCCTTTAGGACATGATTTCTTTTTGTTTTGGATGCAAATTTTGGGGATTGGGGGGCAAAATTTGTGTTTGGCCCTGGTTTTTGTGGAGTTAGCACCAGCTAAGTCTGGGTCATTGGTAAGTATAAAAAATATATAAATTACTATAAATTTTTTAACTTTTTGCACGTATTACTTTATTTTTATCTGAATTAAATGTAGGGGCACATATACTTTCTCATTATGCCCCCGGAGAAGGCATTATGTTATCACCATGTCCCTCGTCTGTCATCCATTGTCCATCATCCATCTGTTTACTTTTCGTATTCCGTCAATTAACTAAAGTTCTACCAACTGGATCTATACCAAACTTCATATGTGGGTTTGGTATGAGGAGTGGAAGAAGCCTCTCTATTTTGACCATGGTGTGCCAAAGGTCAAGGTCACAGTGATCTCCAGTGTTAAATACACTTGAAATTGGTTTCCACTCCATAACTAAACTTCTGCAAGACTGATCTTGTTTTTTTGTAATTCTATCCATGATATTGCAGAAAGGGGCATATGCCACACTTTGCATTGCTCTTGTTTCCTATTAAAAAGGTCATATGAGAGGTGAGTGGATATCCTCGGTCAAATGGCTGGTTTGGTCTGCAGTTTTATTTTGTGATGTTGTGGATTAAGTAAATAATGCTCATTAATGATGATTTGAAAATATAATGTTGATGGATTTGATTTGAACTGTGTTCTGTCAAGTGCATTTCAGTTGGAGATCAAGTTGACACGAGTGTTTAGTGACTAATTCACTCCTGTTTGTGAGCTGACATTTTGCAAGTGACAAATGGGACAATGTTTGTATAAATTTGCTTTGAGAAAGCTTTTTGAAAGAAGGGATAAGAAGCCCATATGTTTTTGCTTTGTCCGAATGTTCATCTTATGTTGTAAAATCATCAGTGTGGAAATAAAGAATTCCGATATGTCATGTTATTGTTTTATCGCTGTCGATGCACGGGAATAGGAACTTTTGGCCCATTTTACGAACAATCAACTGTGCAATTCAGCTGACTGTATTTGAGTGATATTGTAAAATTGTGATAGTGTGCTGTTTACTCCAGGAAAGGCTACACTACGAGCTTCCAGAAACTGTATGCATTGTGAGGATTGTGAATAAGGGAGGTAATTTAATGCAAAATATAATGGGCCGTGTTAATGAGAAGCTGTGCATTTCTTGAAAAAACAATGTATTCTACCGAATAACAGTTACTGTAACAAGACCTTAAGTAGAAAACGGTATTTGCTTTCATTGCATCTTCTGGCCTCAAATCTCCATAGCAAGCAAGAGTAAATAAAATGTTTCTATTTGCAGGATAACTAAAAGAAATATTAAAAGCATGCTTTTCCTTTTTCAGTGATAGTGGTACCCTGATATAATTTCCAGGAAAGTTCCCCTCATGAGGTATTTATATGCCAAGTACTGGTATTATGAAGAGAATTACATGGGGTAATGTTTTATTTTTCATTCTTTTGTTTGACAATGTTAACTGGTATAGTTGTATGGAGAACTTTTTCTGAGAGCATTCTGGGGAATTGTGTCAGAGTCTAATCTTATCAGTTGAAATAAATTTTGACTGAACATTCTTTATTGTTACATTTGTACAGCTTCTTTCAAATGGCATATAATTCATATGGCAGCCTCTTAAATTAGGTCAGAAACTCATATGGATCTATTCTCAACCCTTTAGGAGGCACAATTCGTGCTGTGCAGGAAAATGTCATTGAACAAAATTTTATAGAAATCTTCTTTCTATTATTCATTTATTTATTAGAGTTCATCGACACTCTTGACAGCCAGGATCACCTGGTGTTAGGCAGTTTTATGGGGGAAGGAAGCCAGACTACCTGGAGAGAACCAATGACAATAGCAAATAACTGCCAGACTCTCCAATGTACTAACTCCATGCAAACATGGTTAGCATTGATTGAAGACAAGAGCACCATCAACATGCAATACGACTTAGTACAAAGTGTGACTGTGCCCCCACATGGGCAATTGGGATGATATACCTTACCCAAGGACACAGCACAGTTACCCCTGGTGGAGTTCGAGCCATGGACCTTTCAGTTTGAAGTCTGAATCCAGAACCACTGAACCACCGTGCTCCCAATTTTCCCCTGTGATTACCTTATATTATCATTGATAGAATTAATGAAAGTTGCCTGGCCACATGAGGAGAAAATGGGAGCAGGTGGTCGTGGGGGGTGGGTGGGTTTGTGGTGGATCGGGCCAGGGGATTGGGGGGATAAAATGTGTATTGTTGAGGGACTTTGTAGTTTACAAATGCATGCAATTTCTGTTGTTTTTTTTTGCACATTTAATCAGTTAATGTGTAATTAATAACCACTGGTTTTGCCTGATCATTGGCAATATACCAACACAACTGCAATGAGAGTTATTGTCACCTACGGCAACTGCATTGTGACCTTGTGCAAGACCCTTCATCCGAATTGCCCATGTGGAGGTACAGTGGCTATGTGTACTAAGGCATACTGCACATCAATGGTGCACTTGTCTTCAACCAATGCTAACCCTGCTTGTGTGGAGTTAGTATGTTGGAGAGTCTGACAATTGCTTGTCACTGCTCGGTGGTTCTCTCTGGGTTCTCCAGCTTCCCTCCCCCTCTCCATAAAACTCTGACAGGAGGTGACCCTGGCTGTTGGAAGTGTCATTCAACCCCAATAAATAAAAATAAATAAATACATAAATGAGAGTTATTGTCCTTGGTGATGCAACAGTGCATCCCTCTAAGTTGAAGCCTAGCTACCTCCTAATATGAGGTTGAAGCCTACTGCCTTGACTGAATAGGAAAAGCACTGTTGTTACATGCTTTTATCCAAAGTAAAATTTTGAACTACAAAGCGTTTTAATCAGAGTGAGAAATGTGAAAGAACATGCCATCTCTCATGAGTCATTAGTGTATAAAGGAACATAAAATGTGGACATCAGAGTGCTTGGTCTGCCACTATTCGTGCGGCTTAACGGCACTATGTTAACAATTTTTTGCACGTATTACTTTATTTTTATCTGAATTAAATGTAGGGGCACATATACTTTCTCATTATGCCCCCGGAGAAGGCATTATGTTATCACCATGTCCCTCGTCTGTCATCCATTGTCCATCATCCATCTGTTTACTTTTCGTATTCCGTCAATTAACTAAAGTTCTACCAACTGGATCTATACCAAACTTCATATGTGGGTTTGGTATGAGGAGTGGAAGAAGCCTCTTTATTTTGACCATGGTGTGCCAAAGGTCAAGGTCACAGTGATCTCCAGTGTTAAATACACTTGAAATTGGTTTCCACTCCATAACTAAACTTCTGCAAGACTGATCTTGTTTTTTTGTAATTCTATCCATGATATTGCAGAAAGGGGCATATGCCACACTTTGCATTGCTCTTGTTTCCTATTAAAAAGGTCATATGAGAGGTGAGTGGATATCCTCGGTCAAATGGCTGGTTTGGTCTGCAGTTTTATTTTGTGATGTTGTGGATTAAGTAAATAATGCTCATTAATGATGATTTGAAAATATAATGTTGATGGATTTGATTTGAACTGTGTTCTGTCAAGTGCATTTCAGTTGGAGATCAAGTTGACACGAGTGTTTACTGACTAATTCACTCCTGTTTGTGAGCTGACATTTTGCAAGTGACAAATGGGACAATGTTTGTATAAATTTGCTTTGAGAAAGCTTTTTGAAAGAAGGGATAAGAAGCCCATATGTTTTTGCTTTGTCCGAATGTTCATCTTATGTTGTAAAATCATCAGTGTGGAAATAAAGAATTCCGATATGTCATGTTATTGTTTTATCGCTGTCGATGCACGGGAATAGGAACTTTTGGCCCATTTTACGAACAATCAACTGTGCAATTCAGCTGACTGTATTTGAGTGATATTGTAAAATTGTGATAGTGTGCTGTTTACTCCAGGAAAGGCTACACTACGAGCTTCCAGAAACTGTATGCATTGTGAGGATTGTGAATAAGGGAGGTAATTTAATGCAAAATATAATGGGCCGTGTTAATGAGAAGCTGTGCATTTCTTGAAAAAACAATGTATTCTACCGAATAACAGTTACTGTAACAAGACCTTAAGTAGAAAACGGTATTTGCTTTCATTGCATCTTCTGGCCTCAAATCTCCATAGCAAGCAAGAGTAAATAAAATGTTTCTATTTGCAGGATAACTAAAAGAAATATTAAAAGCATGCTTTTCCTTTTTCAGTGATAGTGGTACCCTGATATAATTTCCAGGAAAGTTCCCCTCATGAGGTATTTATATGCCAAGTACTGGTATTATGAAGAGAATTACATGGGGTAATGTTTTATTTTTCATTCTTTTGTTTGACAATGTTAACTGGTATAGTTGTATGGAGAACTTTTTCTGAGAGCATTCTGGGGAATTGTGTCAGAGTCTAATCTTATCAGTTGAAATAAATTTTGACTGAACATTCTTTATTGTTACATTTGTACAGCTTCTTTCAAATGGCATATAATTCATATGGCAGCCTCTTAAATTAGGTCAGAAACTCATATGGATCTATTCTCAACCCTTTAGGAGGCACAATTCGTGCTGTGCAGGAAAATGTCATTGCACAAAATTTTATAGAAATCTTCTTTCTATTATTCATTTATTTATTAGAGTTCATCGACACTCTTGACAGCCAGGATCACCTGGTGTTAGGCAGTTTTATGGGGGAAGGAAGCCAGACTACCTGGAGAGAATCAATGACAATAGCAAATAACTGCCAGACTCTCCAATGTACTAACTCCATGCAAACATGGTTAGCATTGATTGAAGACAAGAGCACCATCAACATGCAATACGACTTAGTACAAAGTGTGACTGTGCCCCCACATGGGCAATTGGGATGATATACCTTACCCAAGGACACAGCACAGTTACCCCTGGTGGAGTTCGAGCCATGGACCTTTCAGTTTGAAGTCTGAATCCAGAACCACTGAACCACCGTGCTCCCAATTTTCCCCTGTGATTACCTTATATTATCCTTGATAGAATTAATGAAAGTTGCCTGGCCACATGAGGAGAAAATGGGAGCAGGTGGTCGTGGGGGGTGGGTGGGTTTGTGGTGGATCGGGCCAGGGGATTGGGGGGATAAAATGTGTATTGTTGAGGGACTTTGTAGTTTACAAATGCATGCAATTTCTGTTGTTTTTTTTTGCACATTTAATCAGTTAATGTGTAATTAATAACCACTGGTTTTGCCTGATCATTGGCAATATACCAACACAACTGCAATGAGAGTTATTGTCACCTACGGCAACTGCATTGTGACCTTGTGCAAGACCCTTCATCCGAATTGCCCATGTGGAGGTACAGTGGCTATGTGTACTAAGGCATACTGCACATCAATGGTGCACTTGTCTTCAACCAATGCTAACCCTGCTTGTGTGGAGTTAGTATGTTGGAGAGTCTGACAATTGCTTGTCACTGCTCGGTGGTTCTCTCTGGGTTCTCCAGCTTCCCTCCCCCTCTCCATAAAACTCTGACAGGAGGTGACCCTGGCTGTTGGAAGTGTCATTCAACCCCAATAAATAAAAATAAATAAATACATAAATGAGAGTTATTGTCCTTGGTGATGCAACAGTGCATCCCTCTAAGTTGAAGCCTAGCTACCTCCTAATATGAGGTTGAAGCCTACTGCCTTGACTGAATAGGAAAAGCACTGTTGTTACATGCTTTTATCCAAAGTAAAATTTTGAACTACAAAGCGTTTTAATCAGAGTGAGAAATGTGAAAGAACATGCCATCTCTCATGAGTCATTAGTGTATAAAGGAACATAAAATGTGGACATCAGAGTGCTTGGTCTGCCACTATTCGTGCGGCTTAACGGCACTATGTTAACAATTTTTTGCACGTATTACTTTATTTTTATCTGAATTAAATGTAGGGGCACATATACTTTCTCATTATGCCCCCGGAGAAGGCATTATGTTATCACCATGTCCCTCGTCTGTCATCCATTGTCCATCATCCATCTGTTTACTTTTCGTATTCCGTCAATTAACTAAAGTTCTACCAACTGGATCTATACCAAACTTCATATGTGGGTTTGGTATGAGGAGTGGAAGAAGCCTCTTTATTTTGACCATGGTGTGCCAAAGGTCAAGGTCACAGTGATCTCCAGTGTTAAATACACTTGAAATTGGTTTCCACTTCATAACTAAACTTCTGCAAGACTGATCTTGTTTTTTTGTAATTCTATCCATGATATTGCAGAAAGGGGCATATGCCACACTTTGCATTGCTCTTGTTTCCTATTAAAAAGGTCATATGAGAGGTGAGTGGATATCCTCGGTCAAATGGCTGGTTTGGTCTGCAGTTTTATTTTGTGATGTTGTGGATTAAGTAAATAATGCTCATTAATGATGATTTGAAAATATAATGTTGATGGATTTGATTTGAACTGTGTTCTGTCAAGTGCATTTCAGTTGGAGATCAAGTTGACACGAGTGTTTAGTGACTAATTCACTCCTGTTTGTGAGCTGACATTTTGCAAGTGACAAATGGGACAATGTTTGTATAAATTTGCTTTGAGAAAGCTTTTTGAAAGAAGGGATAAGAAGCCCATATGTTTTTGCTTTGTCCGAATGTTCATCTTATGTTGTAAAATCATCAGTGTGGAAATAAAGAATTCCGATATGTCATGTTATTGTTTTATCGCTGTCGATGCACGGGAATAGGAACTTTTGGCCCATTTTACGAACAATCAACTGTGCAATTCAGCTGACTGTATTTGAGTGATATTGTAAAATTGTGATAGTGTGCTGTTTACTCCAGGAAAGGCTACACTACGAGCTTCCAGAAACTGTATGCATTGTGAGGATTGTGAATAAGGGAGGTAATTTAATGCAAAATATAATGGGCCGTGTTAATGAGAAGCTGTGCATTTCTTGAAAAAACAATGTATTCTACCGAATAACAGTTACTGTAACAAGACCTTAAGTAGAAAACGGTATTTGCTTTCATTGCATCTTCTGGCCTCAAATCTCCATAGCAAGCAAGAGTAAATAAAATGTTTCTATTTGCAGGATAACTAAAAGAAATATTAAAAGCATGCTTTTCCTTTTTCAGTGATAGTGGTACCCTGATATAATTTCCAGGAAAGTTCCCCTCATGAGGTATTTATATGCCAAGTACTGGTATTATGAAGAGAATTACATGGGGTAATGTTTTATTTTTCATTCTTTTGTTTGACAATGTTAACTGGTATAGTTGTATGGAGAACTTTTTCTGAGAGCATTCTGGGGAATTGTGTCAGAGTCTAATCTTATCAGTTGAAATAAATTTTGACTGAACATTCTTTATTGTTACATTTGTACAGCTTCTTTCAAATGGCATATAATTCATATGGCAGCCTCTTAAATTAGGTCAGAAACTCATATGGATCTATTCTCAACCCTTTAGGAGGCACAATTCGTGCTGTGCAGGAAAATGTCATTGCACAAAATTTTATAGAAATCTTCTTTCTATTATTCATTTATTTATTAGAGTTCATCGACACTCTTGACAGCCAGGATCACCTGGTGTTAGGCAGTTTTATGGGGGAAGGAAGCCAGACTACCTGGAGAGAACCAATGACAATAGCAAATAACTGCCAGACTCTCCAATGTACTAACTCCATGCAAACATGGTTAGCATTGATTGAAGACAAGAGCACCATCAACATGCAATACGACTTAGTACAAAGTGTGACTGTGCCCCCACATGGGCAATTGGGATGATATACCTTACCCAAGGACACAGCACAGTTACCCCTGGTGGAGTTCGAGCCATGGACCTTTCAGTTTGAAGTCTGAATCCAGAACCACTGAACCACCGTGCTCCCAATTTTCCCCTGAGATTACCTTATATTATCATTGATAGAATTAATGAAAGTTGCCTGGCCACATGAGGAGAAAATGGGAGCAGGTGGTCGTGGGGGGTGGGTGGGTTTGTGGTGGATCGGGCCAGGGGATTGGGGGGATAAAATGTGTATTGTTGAGGGACTTTGTAGTTTACAAATGCATGCAATTTCTGTTGTTTTTTTTTGCACATTTAATCAGTTAATGTGTAATTAATAACCACTGGTTTTGCCTGATCATTGGCAATATACCAACACAACTGCAATGAGAGTTATTGTCACCTACGGCAACTGCATTGTGACCTTGTGCAAGACCCTTCATCCAAATTGCCCATGTGGAGGTACAGTGGCTATGTGTACTAAGGCATACTGCACATCAATGGTGCACTTGTCTTCAACCAATGCTAACCCTGCTTGTGTGGAGTTAGTATGTTGGAGAGTCTGACAATTGCTTGTCACTGCTCGGTGGTTCTCTCTGGGTTCTCCAGCTTCCCTCCCCCTCTCCATAAAACTCTGACAGGAGGTGACCCTGGCTGTTGGAAGTGTCATTCAACCCCAATAAATAAAAATAAATAAATACATAAATGAGAGTTATTGTCCTTGGTGATGCAACAGTGCATCCCTCTAAGTTGAAGCCTAGCTACCTCCTAATATGAGGTTGAAGCCTACTGCCTTGACTGAATAGGAAAAGCACTGTTGTTACATGCTTTTATCCAAAGTAAAATTTTGAACTACAAAGCGTTTTAATCAGAGTGAGAAATGTGAAAGAACATGCCATCTCTCATGAGTCATTAGTGTATAAAGGAACATAAAATGTGGACATCAGAGTGCTTGGTCTGCCACTATTCGTGCGGCTTAACGGCACTATGTTAACAATTTTTTGCACGTATTACTTTATTTTTATCTGAATTAAATGTAGGGGCACATATACTTTCTCATTATGCCCCCGGAGAAGGCATTATGTTATCACCATGTCCCTCGTCTGTCATCCATTGTCCATCATCCATCTGTTTACTTTTCGTATTCCGTCAATTAACTAAAGTTCTACCAACTGGATCTATACCAAACTTCATATGTGGGTTTGGTATGAGGAGTGGAAGAAGCCTCTTTATTTTGACCATGGTGTGCCAAAGGTCAAGGTCACAGTGATCTCCAGTGTTAAATACACTTGAAATTGGTTTCCACTCCATAACTAAACTTCTGCAAGACTGATCTTGTTTTTTTGTAATTCTATCCATGATATTGCAGAAAGGGGCATATGCCACACTTTGCATTGCTCTTGTTTCCTATTAAAAAGGTCATATGAGAGGTGAGTGGATATCCTCGGTCAAATGGCTGGTTTGGTCTGCAGTTTTATTTTGTGATGTTGTGGATTAAGTAAATAATGCTCATTAATGATGATTTGAAAATATAATGTTGATGGATTTGATTTGAACTGTGTTCTGTCAAGTGCATTTCAGTTGGAGATCAAGTTGACACGAGTGTTTAGTGACTAATTCACTCCTGTTTGTGAGCTGACATTTTGCAAGTGACAAATGGGACAATGTTTGTATAAATTTGCTTTGAGAAAGCTTTTTGAAAGAAGGGATAAGAAGCCCATATGTTTTTGCTTTGTCAGAATGTTCATCTTATGTTGTAAAATCATCAGTGTGGAAATAAAGAATTCCGATATGTCATGTTATTGTTTTATCGCTGTCGATGCACGGGAATAGGAACTTTTGGCCCATTTTACGAACAATCAACTGTGCAATTCAGCTGACTGTATTTGAGTGATATTGTAAAATTGTGATAGTGTGCTGTTTACTCCAGGAAAGGCTACACTACGAGCTTCCAGAAACTGTATGCATTGTGAGGATTGTGAATAAGGGAGGTAATTTAATGCAAAATATAATGGGCCGTGTTAATGAGAAGCTGTGCATTTCTTGAAAAAACAATGTATTCTACCGAATAACAGTTACTGTAACAAGACCTTAAGTAGAAAACGGTATTTGCTTTCATTGCATCTTCTGGCCTCAAATCTCCATAGCAAGCAAGAGTAAATAAAATGTTTCTATTTGCAGGATAACTAAAAGAAATATTAAAAGCATGCTTTTCCTTTTTCAGTGATAGTGGTACCCTGATATAATTTCCAGGAAAGTTCCCCTCATGAGGTATTTATATGCCAAGTACTGGTATTATGAAGAGAATTACATGGGGTAATGTTTTATTTTTCATTCTTTTGTTTGACAATGTTAACTGGTATAGTTGTATGGAGAACTTTTTCTGAGAGCATTCTGGGGAATTGTGTCAGAGTCTAATCTTATCAGTTGAAATAAATTTTGACTGAACATTCTTTATTGTTACATTTGTACAGCTTCTTTCAAATGGCATATAATTCATATGGCAGTCTCTTAAATTAGGTCAGAAACTCATATGGATCTATTCTCAACCCTTTAGGAGGCACAATTCGTGCTGTGCAGGAAAATGTCATTGCACAAAATTTTATAGAAATCTTCTTTCTATTATTCATTTATTTATTAGAGTTCATCGACACTCTTGACAGCCAGGATCACCTGGTGTTAGGCAGTTTTATGGGGGAAGGAAGCCAGACTACCTGGAGAGAACCAATGACAATAGCAAATAACTGCCAGACTCTCCAATGTACTAACTCCATGCAAA
The DNA here is from genome assembly GCA_031216915.1 of Pictodentalium vernedei. Classification (NCBI taxonomy): domain Eukaryota; kingdom Metazoa; phylum Mollusca; class Scaphopoda; order Dentaliida; family Dentaliidae; genus Pictodentalium; species Pictodentalium vernedei. The sequence continues at coordinate 427,919,528 of CM062292.1, forward strand.
CATGGTTAGCATTGATTGAAGACAAGAGCACCATCAACATGCAATACGACTTAGTACAAAGTGTGACTGTGCCCCCACATGGGCAATTGGGATGATATACCTTACCCAAGGACACAGCACAGTTACCCCTGGTGGAGTTCGAGCCATGGACCTTTCAGTTTGAAGTCTGAATCCAGAACCACTGAACCACCGTGCTCCCAATTTTCCCCTGTGATTACCTTATATTATCATTGATAGAATTAATGAAAGTTGCCTGGCCACATGAGGAGAAAATGGGAGCAGGTGGTCGTGGGGGGTGGGTGGGTTTGTGGTGGATCGGGCCAGGGGATTGGGGGGATAAAATGTGTATTGTTGAGGGACTTTGTAGTTTACAAATGCATGCAATTTCTGTTGTTTTTTTTTGCACATTTAATCAGTTAATGTGTAATTAATAACCACTGGTTTTGCCTGATCATTGGCAATATACCAACACAACTGCAATGAGAGTTATTGTCACCTACGGCAACTGCATTGTGACCTTGTGCAAGACCCTTCATCCGAATTGCCCATGTGGAGGTACAGTGGCTATGTGTACTAAGGCATACTGCACATCAATGGTGCACTTGTCTTCAACCAATGCTAACCCTGCTTGTGTGGAGTTAGTATGTTGGAGAGTCTGACAATTGCTTGTCACTGCTCGGTGGTTCTCTCTGGGTTCTCCAGCTTCCCTCCCCCTCTCCATAAAACTCTGACAGGAGGTGACCCTGGCTGTTGGAAGTGTCATTCAACCCCAATAAATAAAAATAAATAAATACATAAATGAGAGTTATTGTCCTTGGTGATGCAACAGTGCATCCCTCTAAGTTGAAGCCTAGCTACCTCCTAATATGAGGTTGAAGCCTACTGCCTTGACTGAATAGGAAAAGCACTGTTGTTACATGCTTTTATCCAAAGTAAAATTTTGAACTACAAAGCGTTTTAATCAGAGTGAGAAATGTGAAAGAACATGCCATCTCTCATGAGTCATTAGTGTATAAAGGAACATAAAATGTGGACATCAGAGTGCTTGGTCTGCCACTATTCGTGCGGCTTAACGGCACTATGTTAACAATTTTTTGCACGTATTACTTTATTTTTATCTGAATTAAATGTAGGGGCACATATACTTTCTCATTATGCCCCCGGAGAAGGCATTATGTTATCACCATGTCCCTCGTCTGTCATCCATTGTCCATCATCCATCTGTTTACTTTTCGTATTCCGTCAATTAACTAAAGTTCTACCAACTGGATCTATACCAAACTTCATATGTGGGTTTGGTATGAGGAGTGGAAGAAGCCTCTTTATTTTGACCATGGTGTGCCAAAGGTCAAGGTCACAGTGATCTCCAGTGTTAAATACACTTGAAATTGGTTTCCACTCCATAACTAAACTTCTGCAAGACTGATCTTGTTTTTTTGTAATTCTATCCATGATATTGCAGAAAGGGGCATATGCCACACTTTGCATTGCTCTTGTTTCCTATTAAAAAGGTCATATGAGAGGTGAGTGGATATCCTCGGTCAAATGGCTGGTTTGGTCTGCAGTTTTATTTTGTGATGTTGTGGATTAAGTAAATAATGCTCATTAATGATGATTTGAAAATATAATGTTGATGGATTTGATTTGAACTGTGTTCTGTCAAGTGCATTTCAGTTGGAGATCAAGTTGACACGAGTGTTTAGTGACTAATTCACTCCTGTTTGTGAGCTGACATTTTGCAAGTGACAAATGGGACAATGTTTGTATAAATTTGCTTTGAGAAAGCTTTTTGAAAGAAGGGATAAGAAGCCCATATGTTTTTGCTTTGTCAGAATGTTCATCTTATGTTGTAAAATCATCAGTGTGGAAATAAAGAATTCCGATATGTCATGTTATTGTTTTATCGCTGTCGATGCACGGGAATAGGAACTTTTGGCCCATTTTACGAACAATCAACTGTGCAATTCAGCTGACTGTATTTGAGTGATATTGTAAAATTGTGATAGTGTGCTGTTTACTCCAGGAAAGGCTACACTACGAGCTTCCAGAAACTGTATGCATTGTGAGGATTGTGAATAAGGGAGGTAATTTAATGCAAAATATAATGGGCCGTGTTAATGAGAAGCTGTGCATTTCTTGAAAAAACAATGTATTCTACCGAATAACAGTTACTGTAACAAGACCTTAAGTAGAAAACGGTATTTGCTTTCATTGCATCTTCTGGCCTCAAATCTCCATAGCAAGCAAGAGTAAATAAAATGTTTCTATTTGCAGGATAACTAAAAGAAATATTAAAAGCATGCTTTTCCTTTTTCAGTGATAGTGGTACCCTGATATAATTTCCAGGAAAGTTCCCCTCATGAGGTATTTATATGCCAAGTACTGGTATTATGAAGAGAATTACATGGGGTAATGTTTTATTTTTCATTCTTTTGTTTGACAATGTTAACTGGTATAGTTGTATGGAGAACTTTTTCTGAGAGCATTCTGGGGAATTGTGTCAGAGTCTAATCTTATCAGTTGAAATAAATTTTGACTGAACATTCTTTATTGTTACATTTGTACAGCTTCTTTCAAATGGCATATAATTCATATGGCAGCCTCTTAAATTAGGTCAGAAACTCATATGGATCTATTCTCAACCCTTTAGGAGGCACAATTCGTGCTGTGCAGGAAAATGTCATTGCACAAAATTTTATAGAAATCTTCTTTCTATTATTCATTTATTTATTAGAGTTCATCGACACTCTTGACAGCCAGGATCACCTGGTGTTAGGCAGTTTTATGGGGGAAGGAAGCCAGACTACCTGGAGAGAACCAATGACAATAGCAAATAACTGCCAGACTCTCCAATGTACTAACTCCATGCAAACATGGTTAGCATTGATTGAAGACAAGAGCACCATCAACATGCAATACGACTTAGTACAAAGTGTGACTGTGCCCCCACATGGGCAATTGGGATGATATACCTTACCCAAGGACACAGCACAGTTACCCCTGGTGGAGTTCGAGCCATGGACCTTTCAGTTTGAAGTCTGAATCCAGAACCACTGAACCACCGTGCTCCCAATTTTCCCCTGTGATTACCTTATATTATCATTGATAGAATTAATGAAAGTTGCCTGGCCACATGAGGAGAAAATGGGAGCAGGTGGTCGTGGGGGGTGGGTGGGTTTGTGGTGGATCGGGCCAGGGGATTGGGGGGATAAAATGTGTATTGTTGAGGGACTTTGTAGTTTACAAATGCATGCAATTTCTGTTGTTTTTTTTTGCACATTTAATCAGTTAATGTGTAATTAATAACCACTGGTTTTGCCTGATCATTGGCAATATACCAACACAACTGCAATGAGAGTTATTGTCACCTACGGCAACTGCATTGTGACCTTGTGCAAGACCCTTCATCCGAATTGCCCATGTGGAGGTACAGTGGCTATGTGTACTAAGGCATACTGCACATCAATGGTGCACTTGTCTTCAACCAATGCTAACCCTGCTTGTGTGGAGTTAGTATGTTGGAGAGTCTGACAATTGCTTGTCACTGCTCGGTGGTTCTCTCTGGGTTCTCCAGCTTCCCTCCCCCTCTCCATAAAACTCTGACAGGAGGTGACCCTGGCTGTTGGAAGTGTCATTCAACCCCAATAAATAAAAATAAATAAATACATAAATGAGAGTTATTGTCCTTGGTGATGCAACAGTGCATCCCTCTAAGTTGAAGCCTAGCTACCTCCTAATATGAGGTTGAAGCCTACTGCCTTGACTGAATAGGAAAAGCACTGTTGTTACATGCTTTTATCCAAAGTAAAATTTTGAACTACAAAGCGTTTTAATCAGAGTGAGAAATGTGAAAGAACATGCCATCTCTCATGAGTCATTAGTGTATAAAGGAACATAAAATGTGGACATCAGAGTGCTTGGTCTGCCACTATTCGTGCGGCTTAACGGCACTATGTTAACAATTTTTTGCACGTATTACTTTATTTTTATCTGAATTAAATGTAGGGGCACATATACTTTCTCATTATGCCCCCGGAGAAGGCATTATGTTATCACCATGTCCCTCGTCTGTCATCCATTGTCCATCATCCATCTGTTTACTTTTCGTATTCCGTCAATTAACTAAAGTTCTACCAACTGGATCTATACCAAACTTCATATGTGGGTTTGGTATGAGGAGTGGAAGAAGCCTCTTTATTTTGACCATGGTGTGCCAAAGGTCAAGGTCACAGTGATCTCCAGTGTTAAATACACTTGAAATTGGTTTCCACTCCATAACTAAACTTCTGCAAGACTGATCTTGTTTTTTTGTAATTCTATCCATGATATTGCAGAAAGGGGCATATGCCACACTTTGCATTGCTCTTGTTTCCTATTAAAAAGGTCATATGAGAGGTGAGTGGATATCCTCGGTCAAATGGCTGGTTTGGTCTGCAGTTTTATTTTGTGATGTTGTGGATTAAGTAAATAATGCTCATTAATGATGATTTGAAAATATAATGTTGATGGATTTGATTTGAACTGTGTTCTGTCAAGTGCATTTCAGTTGGAGATCAAGTTGACACGAGTGTTTAGTGACTAATTCACTCCTGTTTGTGAGCTGACATTTTGCAAGTGACAAATGGGACAATGTTTGTATAAATTTGCTTTGAGAAAGCTTTTTGAAAGAAGGGATAAGAAGCCCATATGTTTTTGCTTTGTCAGAATGTTCATCTTATGTTGTAAAATCATCAGTGTGGAAATAAAGAATTCCGATATGTCATGTTATTGTTTTATCGCTGTCGATGCACGGGAATAGGAACTTTTGGCCCATTTTACGAACAATCAACTGTGCAATTCAGCTGACTGTATTTGAGTGATATTGTAAAATTGTGATAGTGTGCTGTTTACTCCAGGAAAGGCTACACTACGAGCTTCCAGAAACTGTATGCATTGTGAGGATTGTGAATAAGGGAGGTAATTTAATGCAAAATATAATGGGCCGTGTTAATGAGAAGCTGTGCATTTCTTGAAAAAACAATGTATTCTACCGAATAACAGTTACTGTAACAAGACCTTAAGTAGAAAACGGTATTTGCTTTCATTGCATCTTCTGGCCTCAAATCTCCATAGCAAGCAAGAGTAAATAAAATGTTTCTATTTGCAGGATAACTAAAAGAAATATTAAAAGCATGCTTTTCCTTTTTCAGTGATAGTGGTACCCTGATATAATTTCCAGGAAAGTTCCCCTCATGAGGTATTTATATGCCAAGTACTGGTATTATGAAGAGAATTACATGGGGTAATGTTTTATTTTTCATTCTTTTGTTTGACAATGTTAACTGGTATAGTTGTATGGAGAACTTTTTCTGAGAGCATTCTGGGGAATTGTGTCAGAGTCTAATCTTATCAGTTGAAATAAATTTTGACTGAACATTCTTTATTGTTACATTTGTACAGCTTCTTTCAAATGGCATATAATTCATATGGCAGCCTCTTAAATTAGGTCAGAAACTCATATGGATCTATTCTCAACCCTTTAGGAGGCACAATTCGTGCTGTGCAGGAAAATGTCATTGCACAAAATTTTATAGAAATCTTCTTTCTATTATTCATTTATTTATTAGAGTTCATCGACACTCTTGACAGCCAGGATCACCTGGTGTTAGGCAGTTTTATGGGGGAAGGAAGCCAGACTACCTGGAGAGAACCAATGACAATAGCAAATAACTGCCAGACTCTCCAATGTACTAACTCCATGCAAACATGGTTAGCATTGATTGAAGACAAGAGCACCATCAACATGCAATACGACTTAGTACAAAGTGTGACTGTGCCCCCACATGGGCAATTGGGATGATATACCTTACCCAAGGACACAGCACAGTTACCCCTGGTGGAGTTCGAGCCATGGACCTTTCAGTTTGAAGTCTGAATCCAGAACCACTGAACCACCGTGCTCCCAATTTTCCCCTGTGATTACCTTATATTATCATTGATAGAATTAATGAAAGTTGCCTGGCCACATGAGGAGAAAATGGGAGCAGGTGGTCGTGGGGGGTGGGTGGGTTTGTGGTGGATCGGGCCAGGGGATTGGGGGGATAAAATGTGTATTGTTGAGGGACTTTGTAGTTTACAAATGCATGCAATTTCTGTTGTTTTTTTTTGCACATTTAATCAGTTAATGTGTAATTAATAACCACTGGTTTTGCCTGATCATTGGCAATATACCAACACAACTGCAATGAGAGTTATTGTCACCTACGGCAACTGCATTGTGACCTTGTGCAAGACCCTTCATCCGAATTGCCCATGTGGAGGTACAGTGGCTATGTGTACTAAGGCATACTGCACATCAATGGTGCACTTGTCTTCAACCAATGCTAACCCTGCTTGTGTGGAGTTAGTATGTTGGAGAGTCTGACAATTGCTTGTCACTGCTCGGTGGTTCTCTCTGGGTTCTCCAGCTTCCCTCCCCCTCTCCATAAAACTCTGACAGGAGGTGACCCTGGCTGTTGGAAGTGTCATTCAACCCCAATAAATAAAAATAAATAAATACATAAATGAGAGTTATTGTCCTTGGTGATGCAACAGTGCATCCCTCTAAGTTGAAGCCTAGCTACCTCCTAATATGAGGTTGAAGCCTACTGCCTTGACTGAATAGGAAAAGCACTGTTGTTACATGCTTTTATCCAAAGTAAAATTTTGAACTACAAAGCGTTTTAATCAGAGTGAGAAATGTGAAAGAACATGCCATCTCTCATGAGTCATTAGTGTATAAAGGAACATAAAATGTGGACATCAGAGTGCTTGGTCTGCCACTATTCGTGCGGCTTAACGGCACTATGTTAACAATTTTTTGCACGTATTACTTTATTTTTATCTGAATTAAATGTAGGGGCACATATACTTTCTCATTATGCCCCCGGAGAAGGCATTATGTTATCACCATGTCCCTCGTCTGTCATCCATTGTCCATCATCCATCTGTTTACTTTTCGTATTCCGTCAATTAACTAAAGTTCTACCAACTGGATCTATACCAAACTTCATATGTGGGTTTGGTATGAGGAGTGGAAGAAGCCTCTTTATTTTGACCATGGTGTGCCAAAGGTCAAGGTCACAGTGATCTCCAGTGTTAAATACACTTGAAATTGGTTTCCACTCCATAACTAAACTTCTGCAAGACTGATCTTGTTTTTTTGTAATTCTATCCATGATATTGCAGAAAGGGGCATATGCCACACTTTGCATTGCTCTTGTTTCCTATTAAAAAGGTCATATGAGAGGTGAGTGGATATCCTCGGTCAAATGGCTGGTTTGGTCTGCAGTTTTATTTTGTGATGTTGTGGATTAAGTAAATAATGCTCATTAATGATGATTTGAAAATATAATGTTGATGGATTTGATTTGAACTGTGTTCTGTCAAGTGCATTTCAGTTGGAGATCAAGTTGACACGAGTGTTTAGTGACTAATTCACTCCTGTTTGTGAGCTGACATTTTGCAAGTGACAAATGGGACAATGTTTGTATAAATTTGCTTTGAGAAAGCTTTTTGAAAGAAGGGATAAGAAGCCCATATGTTTTTGCTTTGTCAGAATGTTCATCTTATGTTGTAAAATCATCAGTGTGGAAATAAAGAATTCCGATATGTCATGTTATTGTTTTATCGCTGTCGATGCACGGGAATAGGAACTTTTGGCCCATTTTACGAACAATCAACTGTGCAATTCAGCTGACTGTATTTGAGTGATATTGTAAAATTGTGATAGTGTGCTGTTTACTCCAGGAAAGGCTACACTACGAGCTTCCAGAAACTGTATGCATTGTGAGGATTGTGAATAAGGGAGGTAATTTAATGCAAAATATAATGGGCCGTGTTAATGAGAAGCTGTGCATTTCTTGAAAAAACAATGTATTCTACCGAATAACAGTTACTGTAACAAGACCTTAAGTAGAAAACGGTATTTGCTTTCATTGCATCTTCTGGCCTCAAATCTCCATAGCAAGCAAGAGTAAATAAAATGTTTCTATTTGCAGGATAACTAAAAGAAATATTAAAAGCATGCTTTTCCTTTTTCAGTGATAGTGGTACCCTGATATAATTTCCAGGAAAGTTCCCCTCATGAGGTATTTATATGCCAAGTACTGGTATTATGAAGAGAATTACATGGGGTAATGTTTTATTTTTCATTCTTTTGTTTGACAATGTTAACTGGTATAGTTGTATGGAGAACTTTTTCTGAGAGCATTCTGGGGAATTGTGTCAGAGTCTAATCTTATCAGTTGAAATAAATTTTGACTGAACATTCTTTATTGTTACATTTGTACAGCTTCTTTCAAATGGCATATAATTCATATGGCAGCCTCTTAAATTAGGTCAGAAACTCATATGGATCTATTCTCAACCCTTTAGGAGGCACAATTCGTGCTGTGCAGGAAAATGTCATTGCACAAAATTTTATAGAAATCTTCTTTCTATTATTCATTTATTTATTAGAGTTCATCGACACTCTTGACAGCCAGGATCACCTGGTGTTAGGCAGTTTTATGGGGGAAGGAAGCCAGACTACCTGGAGAGAACCAATGACAATAGCAAATAACTGCCAGACTCTCCAATGTACTAACTCCATGCAAACATGGTTAGCATTGATTGAAGACAAGAGCACCATCAACATGCAATACGACTTAGTACAAAGTGTGACTGTGCCCCCACATGGGCAATTGGGATGATATACCTTACCCAAGGACACAGCACAGTTACCCCTGGTGGAGTTCGAGCCATGGACCTTTCAGTTTGAAGTCTGAATCCAGAACCACTGAACCACCGTGCTCCCAATTTTCCCCTGTGATTACCTTATATTATCATTGATAGAATTAATGAAAGTTGCCTGGCCACATGAGGAGAAAATGGGAGCAGGTGGTCGTGGGGGGTGGGTGGGTTTGTGGTGGATCGGGCCAGGGGATTGGGGGGATAAAATGTGTATTGTTGAGGGACTTTGTAGTTTACAAATGCATGCAATTTCTGTTGTTTTTTTTTGCACATTTAATCAGTTAATGTGTAATTAATAACCACTGGTTTTGCCTGATCATTGGCAATATACCAACACAACTGCAATGAGAGTTATTGTCACCTACGGCAACTGCATTGTGACCTTGTGCAAGACCCTTCATCCGAATTGCCCATGTGGAGGTACAGTGGCTATGTGTACTAAGGCATACTGCACATCAATGGTGCACTTGTCTTCAACCAATGCTAACCCTGCTTGTGTGGAGTTAGTATGTTGGAGAGTCTGACAATTGCTTGTCACTGCTCGGTGGTTCTCTCTGGGTTCTCCAGCTTCCCTCCCCCTCTCCATAAAACTCTGACAGGAGGTGACCCTGGCTGTTGGAAGTGTCATTCAACCCCAATAAATAAAAATAAATAAATACATAAATGAGAGTTATTGTCCTTGGTGATGCAACAGTGCATCCCTCTAAGTTGAAGCCTAGCTACCTCCTAATATGAGGTTGAAGCCTACTGCCTTGACTGAATAGGAAAAGCACTGTTGTTACATGCTTTTATCCAAAGTAAAATTTTGAACTACAAAGCGTTTTAATCAGAGTGAGAAATGTGAAAGAACATGCCATCTCTCATGAGTCATTAGTGTATAAAGGAACATAAAATGTGGACATCAGAGTGCTTGGTCTGCCACTATTCGTGCGGCTTAACGGCACTATGTTAACAATTTTTTGCACGTATTACTTTATTTTTATCTGAATTAAATGTAGGGGCACATATACTTTCTCATTATGCCCCCGGAGAAGGCATTATGTTATCACCATGTCCCTCGTCTGTCATCCATTGTCCATCATCCATCTGTTTACTTTTCGTATTCCGTCAATTAACTAAAGTTCTACCAACTGGATCTATACCAAACTTCATATGTGGGTTTGGTATGAGGAGTGGAAGAAGCCTCTTTATTTTGACCATGGTGTGCCAAAGGTCAAGGTCACAGTGATCTCCAGTGTTAAATACACTTGAAATTGGTTTCCACTCCATAACTAAACTTCTGCAAGACTGATCTTGTTTTTTTGTAATTCTATCCATGATATTGCAGAAAGGGGCATATGCCACACTTTGCATTGCTCTTGTTTCCTATTAAAAAGGTCATATGAGAGGTGAGTGGATATCCTCGGTCAAATGGCTGGTTTGGTCTGCAGTTTTATTTTGTGATGTTGTGGATTAAGTAAATAATGCTCATTAATGATGATTTGAAAATATAATGTTGATGGATTTGATTTGAACTGTGTTCTGTCAAGTGCATTTCAGTTGGAGATCAAGTTGACACGAGTGTTTAGTGACTATTTCACTCCTGTTTGTGAGCTGACATTTTGCAAGTGACAAATGGGACAATGTTTGTATAAATTTGCTTTGAGAAAGCTTTTTGAAAGAAGGGATAAGAAGCCCATATGTTTTTGCTTTGTCAGAATGTTCATCTTATGTTGTAAAATCATCAGTGTGGAAATAAAGAATTCCGATATGTCATGTTATTGTTTTATCGCTGTCGATGCACGGGAATAGGAACTTTTGGCCCATTTTACGAACAATCAACTGTGCAATTCAGCTGACTGTATTTGAGTGATATTGTAAAATTGTGATAGTGTGCTGTTTACTCCAGGAAAGGCTACACTACGAGCTTCCAGAAACTGTATGCATTGTGAGGATTGTGAATAAGGGAGGTAATTTAATGCAAAATATAATGGGCCGTGTTAATGAGAAGCTGTGCATTTCTTGAAAAAACAATGTATTCTACCGAATAACAGTTACTGTAACAAGACCTTAAGTAGAAAACGGTATTTGCTTTCATTGCATCTTCTGGCCTCAAATCTCCATAGCAAGCAAGAGTAAATAAAATGTTTCTATTTGCAGGATAACTAAAAGAAATATTAAAAGCATGCTTTTCCTTTTTCAGTGATAGTGGTACCCTGATATAATTTCCAGGAAAGTTCCCCTCATGAGGTATTTATATGCCAAGTACTGGTATTATGAAGAGAATTACATGGGGTAATGTTTTATTTTTCATTCTTTTGTTTGACAATGTTAACTGGTATAGTTGTATGGAGAACTTTTTCTGAGAGCATTCTGGGGAATTGTGTCAGAGTCTAATCTTATCACTTGAAATAAATTTTGACTGAACATTCTTTATTGTTACATTTGTACAGCTTCTTTCAAATGGCATATAATTCATATGGCAGCCTCTTAAATTAGGTCAGAAACTCATATGGATCTATTCTCAACCCTTTAGGAGGCACAATTCGTGCTGTGCAGGAAAATGTCATTGCACAAAATTTTATAGAAATCTTCTTTCTATTATTCATTTATTTATTAGAGTTCATCGACACTCTTGACAGCCAGGATCACCTGGTGTTAGGCAGTTTTATGGGGGAAGGAAGCCAGACTACCTGGAGAGAACCAATGACAATAGCAAATAACTGCCAGACTCTCCAATGTACTAACTCCATGCAAACATGGTTAGCATTGATTGAAGACAAGAGCACCATCAACATGCAATACGACTTAGTACAAAGTGTGACTGTGCCCCCACATGGGCAATTGGGATGATATACCTTACCCAAGGACACAGCACAGTTACCCCTGGTGGAGTTCGAGCCATGGACCTTTCAGTTTGAAGTCTGAATCCAGAACCACTGAACCACCGTGCTCCCAATTTTCCCCTGTGATTACCTTATATTATCATTGATAGAATTAATGAAAGTTGCCTGGCCACATGAGGAGAAAATGGGAGCAGGTGGTCGTGGGGGGTGGGTGGGTTTGTGGTGGATCGGGCCAGGGGATTGGGGGGATAAAATGTGTATTGTTGAGGGACTTTGTAGTTTACAAATGCATGCAATTTCTGTTGTTTTTTTTTGCACATTTAATCAGTTAATGTGTAATTAATAACCACTGGTTTTGCCTGATCATTGGCAATATACCAACACAACTGCAATGAGAGTTATTGTCACCTACGGCAACTGCATTGTGACCTTGTGCAAGACCCTTCATCCGAATTGCCCATGTGGAGGTACAGTGGCTATGTGTACTAAGGCATACTGCACATCAATGGTGCACTTGTCTTCAACCAATGCTAACCCTGCTTGTGTGGAGTTAGTATGTTGGAGAGTCTGACAATTGCTTGTTACTGCTCGGTGGTTCTCTCTGGGTTCTCCAGCTTCCCTCCCCCTCTCCATAAAACTCTGACAGGAGGTGACCCTGGCTGTTGGAAGTGTCATTCAACCCCAATAAATAAAAATAAATAAATACATAAATGAGAGTTATTGTCCTTGGTGATGCAACAGTGCATCCCTCTAAGTTGAAGCCTAGCTACCTCCTAATATGAGGTTGAAGCCTACTGCCTTGACTGAATAGGAAAAGCACTGTTGTTACATGCTTTTATCCAAAGTAAAATTTTGAACTACAAAGCGTTTTAATCAGAGTGAGAAATGTGAAAGAACATGCCATCTCTCATGAGTCATTAGTGTATAAAGGAACATAAAATGTGGACATCAGAGTGCTTGGTCTGCCACTATTCGTGCGGCTTAACGGCACTATGTTAACAATTTTTTGCACGTATTACTTTATTTTTATCTGAATTAAATGTAGGGGCACATATACTTTCTCATTATGCCCCCGGAGAAGGCATTATGTTATCACCATGTCCCTCGTCTGTCATCCATTGTCCATCATCCATCTGTTTACTTTTCGTATTCCGTCAATTAACTAAAGTTCTACCAACTGGATCTATACCAAACTTCATATGTGGGTTTGGTATGAGGAGTGGAAGAAGCCTCTTTATTTTGACCATGGTGTGCCAAAGGTCAAGGTCACAGTGATCTCCAGTGTTAAATAGACTTGAAATTGGTTTCCACTCCATAACTAAACTTCTGCAAGACTGATCTTGTTTTTTTGTAATTCTATCCATGATATTGCAGAAAGGGGCATATGCCACACTTTGCATTGCTCTTGTTTCCTATTAAAAAGGTCATATGAGAGGTGAGTGGATATCCTCGGTCAAATGGCTGGTTTGGTCTGCAGTTTTATTTTGTGATGTTGTGGATTAAGTAAATAATGCTCATTAATGATGATTTGAAAATATAATGTTGATGGATTTGATTTGAACTGTGTTCTGTCAAGTGCATTTCAGTTGGAGATCAAGTTGACACGAGTGTTTAGTGACTAATTCACTCCTGTTTGTGAGCTGACATTTTGCAAGTGACAAATGGGACAATGTTTGTATAAATTTGCTTTGAGAAAGCTTTTTGAAAGAAGGGATAAGAAGCCCATATGTTTTTGCTTTGTCAGAATGTTCATCTTATGTTGTAAAATCATCAGTGTGGAAATAAAGAATTCCGATATGTCATGTTATTGTTTTATCGCTGTCGATGCACGGGAATAGGAACTTTTGGCCCATTTTACGAACAATCAACTGTGCAATTCAGCTGACTGTATTTGAGTGATATTGTAAAATTGTGATAGTGTGCTGTTTACTCCAGGAAAGGCTACACTACGAGCTTCCAGAAACTGTATGCATTGTGAGGATTGTGAATAAGGGAGGTAATTTAATGCAAAATATAATGGGCCGTGTTAATGAGAAGCTGTGCATTTCTTGAAAAAACAATGTATTCTACCGAATAACAGTTACTGTAACAAGACCTTAAGTAGAAAACGGTATTTGCTTTCATTGCATCTTCTGGCCTCAAATCTCCATAGCAAGCAAGAGTAAATAAAATGTTTCTATTTGCAGGATAACTAAAAGAAATATTAAAAGCATGCTTTTCCTTTTTCAGTGATAGTGGTACCCTGATATAATTTCCAGGAAAGTTCCCCTCATGAGGTATTTATATGCCAAGTACTGGTATTATGAAGAGAATTACATGGGGTAATGTTTTATTTTTCATTCTTTTGTTTGACAATGTTAACTGGTATAGTTGTATGGAGAACTTTTTCTGAGAGCATTCTGGGGAATTGTGTCAGAGTCTAATCTTATCAGTTGAAATAAATTTTGACTGAACATTCTTTATTGTTACATTTGTACAGCTTCTTTCAAATGGCATATAATTCATATGGCAGCCTCTTAAATTAGGTCAGAAACTCATATGGATCTATTCTCAACCCTTTAGGAGGCACAATTCGTGCTGTGCAGGAAAATGTCATTGCACAAAATTTTATAGAAATCTTCTTTCTATTATTCATTTATTTATTAGAGTTCATCGACACTCTTGACAGCCAGGATCACCTGGTGTTAGGCAGTTTTATGGGGGAAGGAAGCCAGACTACCTGGAGAGAACCAATGACAATAGCAAATAACTGCCAGACTCTCCAATGTACTAACTCCATGCAAACATGGTTAGCATTGATTGAAGACAAGAGCACCATCAACATGCAATACGCCTTAGTACAAAGTGTGACTGTGCCCCCACATGGGCAGTTGGGATGATATACCTTACCCAAGGACACAGCACAGTTACCCCTGGTGGAGTTCGAGCCATGGACCTTTTAGTTTGAAGTCTGAATCCAGAACCACTGAACCACCGTGCTCCCAATTTTCCCCTGTGATTACCTTATATTATCATTGATAGAATTAATGAAAGTTGCCTGGCCACATGAGGAGAAAATGGGAGCAGGTGGTCGTGGTGGGGTGGGTGGGTTTGTGGTGGATCGGGCCAGGGGATTGGGGGGATAAAATGTGTATTGTTGAGGGACTTTGTAGTTTACAAATGCATGCAATTTCTGTTGTTTTTTTTGCACATTTAATCAGTTAATGTGTAATTAATAACCACTGGTTTTGCCTGATCATTGGCAATATACCAACACAACTGCAATGAGAGTTATTGTCACCTACGGCAACTGCATTGTGACCTTGTGCAAGACCCTTCATCCGAATTGCCCATGTGGAGGTACAGTGGCTATGTGTACTAAGGCATACTGCACATCAATGGTGCACTTGTCTTCAACCAATGCTAACCCTGCTTGTGTGGAGTTAGTATGTTGGAGAGTCTGACAATTGCTTGTCACTGCTCGGTGGTTCTCTCTGGGTTCTCCAGCTTCCCTCCCCCTCTCCATAAAACTCTGACAGGAGGTGACCCTGGCTGTTGGAAGTGTCATTCAACCCCAATAAATAAAAATAAATAAATACATAAATGAGAGTTATTGTCCTTGGTGATGCAACAGTGCATCCCTCTAAGTTGAAGCCTAGCTACCTCCTAATATGAGGTTGAAGCCTACTGCCTTGACTGAATAGGAAAAGCACTGTTGTTACATGCTTTTATCCAAAGTAAAATTTTGAACTACAAAGCGTTTTAATCAGAGTGAGAAATGTGAAAGAACATGCCATCTCTCATGAGTCATTAGTGTATAAAGGAACATAAAATGTGGACATCAGAGTGCTTGGTCTGCCACTATTCGTGCGGCTTAACGGCACTATGTTAACAATTTTTTGCACGTATTACTTTATGTTTATCTGAATTAAATGTAGGGGCACATATACTTTCTCATTATGCCCCCGGAGAAGGCATTATGTTATCACCATGTCCCTTGTCTGTCATCCATTGTCCATCATCCATCTGTTTACTTTTCGTATTCCGTCAATTAACTAAAGTTCTACCAACTGGATCTATACCAAACTTCATATGTGGGTTTGGTATGAGGAGTGGAAGAAGCCTCTTTATTTTGACCATGGTGTGCCAAAGGTCAAGGTCACAGTGATCTCCAGTGTTAAATAGACTTGAAATTGGTTTCCACTCCATAACTAAACTTCTGCAAGACTGATCTTGTTTTTTTGTAATTCTATCCATGATATTGCAGAAAGGGGCATATGCCACACTTTGCATTGCTCTTGTTTCCTATTAAAAAGGTCATATGAGAGGTGAGTGGATATCCTCGGTCAAATGGCTGGTTTGGTCTGCAGTTTTATTTTGTGATGTTGTGGATTAAGTAAATAATGCTCATTAATGATGATTTGAAAATATAATGTTGATGGATTTGATTTGAACTGTGTTCTGTCAAGTGCATTTCAGTTGGAGATCAAGTTGACACGAGTGTTTAGTGACTAATTCACTCCTGTTTGTGAGCTGACATTTTGCAAGTGACAAATGGGACAATGTTTGTATAAATTTGCTTTGAGAAAGCTTTTTGAAAGAAGGGATAAGAAGCCCATATGTTTTTGCTTTGTCAGAATGTTCATCTTATGTTGTAAAATCATCAGTGTGGAAATAAAGAATTCCGATATGTCATGTTATTGTTTTATCGCTGTCGATGCACGGGAATAGGAACTTTTGGCCCATTTTACGAACAATCAACTGTGCAATTCATCTGACTGTATTTGAGTGGTATTGTAAAATTGTGATAGTGTGCTGTTTACTCCAGGAAAGGCTACACTACGAGCTTCCAGAAACTGTATGCATTGTGAGGATTGTGAATAAGGGAGGTAATTTAATGCAAAATATAATGGGCCGTGTTAATGAGAAGCTGTGCATTTCTTGAAAAAACAATGTATTCTACCGAATAACAGTTACTGTAACAAGACCTTAAGTAGAAAACGGTATTTGCTTTCATTGCATCTTCTGGCCTCAAATCTCCATAGCAAGCAAGAGTAAATAAAATGTTTCTATTTGCAGGATAACTAAAAGAAATATTAAAAGCATGCTTTTCCTTTTTCAGTGATAGTGGTACCCTGATATAATTTCCAGGAAAGTTCCCCTCATGAGGTATTTATATGCCAAGTACTGGTATTATGAAGAGAATTACATGGGGTAATGTTTTATTTTTCATTCTTTTGTTTGACAATGTTAACTGGTATAGTTGTATGGAGAACTTTTTCTGAGAGCATTCTGGGGAATTGTGTCAGAGTCTAATCTTATCAGTTGAAATAAATTTTGACTGAACATTCTTTATTGTTACATTTGTACAGCTTCTTTCAAATGGCATATAATTCATATGGCAGCCTCTTAAATTAGGTCAGAAACTCATATGGATCTATTCTCAACCCTTTAGGAGGCACAATTCGTGCTGTGCAGGAAAATGTCATTGCACAAAATTTTATAGAAATCTTCTTTCTATTATTCATTTATTTATTAGAGTTCATCGACACTCTTGACAGCCAGGATCACCTGGTGTTAGGCAGTTTTATGGGGGAAGGAAGCCAGACTACCTGGAGAGAACCAATGACAATAGCAAATAACTGCCAGACTCTCCAATGTACTAACTCCATGCAAACATGGTTAGCATTGATTGAAGACAAGAGCACCATCAACATGCAATACGCCTTAGTACAAAGTGTGACTGTGCCCCCACATGGGCAGTTGGGATGATATACCTTACCCAAGGACACAGCACAGTTACCCCTGGTGGAGTTC
Source organism: Pictodentalium vernedei (assembly GCA_031216915.1). Lineage (NCBI taxonomy): Eukaryota > Metazoa > Mollusca > Scaphopoda > Dentaliida > Dentaliidae > Pictodentalium > Pictodentalium vernedei. Next base: position 427,936,900 of record CM062292.1, read on the forward strand.
GAGCCATGGACCTTTTAGTTTGAAGTCTGAATCCAGAACCACTGAACCACCGTGCTCCCAATTTTCCCCTGTGATTACCTTATATTATCATTGATAGAATTAATGAAAGTTGCCTGGCCACATGAGGAGAAAATGGGAGCAGGTGGTCGTGGTGGGGTGGGTGGGTTTGTGGTGGATCGGGCCAGGGGATTGGGGGGATAAAATGTGTATTGTTGAGGGACTTTGTAGTTTACAAATGCATGCAATTTCTGTTGTTTTTTTTGCACATTTAATCAGTTAATGTGTAATTAATAACCACTGGTTTTGCCTGATCATTGGCAATATACCAACACAACTGCAATGAGAGTTATTGTCACCTACGGCAACTGCATTGTGACCTTGTGCAAGACCCTTCATCCGAATTGCCCATGTGGAGGTACAGTGGCTATGTGTACTAAGGCATACTGCACATCAATGGTGCACTTGTCTTCAACCAATGCTAACCCTGCTTGTGTGGAGTTAGTATGTTGGAGAGTCTGACAATTGCTTGTCACTGCTCGGTGGTTCTCTCTGGGTTCTCCAGCTTCCCTCCCCCTCTCCATAAAACTCTGACAGGAGGTGACCCTGGCTGTTGGAAGTGTCATTCAACCCCAATAAATAAAAATAAATAAATACATAAATGAGAGTTATTGTCCTTGGTGATGCAACAGTGCATCCCTCTAAGTTGAAGCCTAGCTACCTCCTAATATGAGGTTGAAGCCTACTGCCTTGACTGAATAGGAAAAGCACTGTTGTTACATGCTTTTATCCAAAGTAAAATTTTGAACTACAAAGCGTTTTAATCAGAGTGAGAAATGTGAAAGAACATGCCATCTCTCATGAGTCATTAGTGTATAAAGGAACATAAAATGTGGACATCAGAGTGCTTGGTCTGCCACTATTCGTGCGGCTTAACGGCACTATGTTAACAATTTTTTGCACGTATTACTTTATGTTTATCTGAATTAAATGTAGGGGCACATATACTTTCTCATTATGCCCCCGGAGAAGGCATTATGTTATCACCATGTCCCTTGTCTGTCATCCATTGTCCATCATCCATCTGTTTACTTTTCGTATTCCGTCAATTAACTAAAGTTCTACCAACTGGATCTATACCAAACTTCATATGTGGGTTTGGTATGAGGAGTGGAAGAAGCCTCTTTATTTTGACCATGGTGTGCCAAAGGTCAAGGTCACAGTGATCTCCAGTGTTAAATAGACTTGAAATTGGTTTCCACTCCATAACTAAACTTCTGCAAGACTGATCTTGTTTTTTTGTAATTCTATCCATGATATTGCAGAAAGGGGCATATGCCACACTTTGCATTGCTCTTGTTTCCTATTAAAAAGGTCATATGAGAGGTGAGTGGATATCCTCGGTCAAATGGCTGGTTTGGTCTGCAGTTTTATTTTGTGATGTTGTGGATTAAGTAAATAATGCTCATTAATGATGATTTGAAAATATAATGTTGATGGATTTGATTTGAACTGTGTTCTGTCAAGTGCATTTCAGTTGGAGATCAAGTTGACACGAGTGTTTAGTGACTAATTCACTCCTGTTTGTGAGCTGACATTTTGCAAGTGACAAATGGGACAATGTTTGTATAAATTTGCTTTGAGAAAGCTTTTTGAAAGAAGGGATAAGAAGCCCATATGTTTTTGCTTTGTCAGAATGTTCATCTTATGTTGTAAAATCATCAGTGTGGAAATAAAGAATTCCGATATGTCATGTTATTGTTTTATCGCTGTCGATGCACGGGAATAGGAACTTTTGGCCCATTTTACGAACAATCAACTGTGCAATTCAGCTGACTGTATTTGAGTGATATTGTAAAATTGTGATAGTGTGCTGTTTACTCCAGGAAAGGCCACACTACGAGCTTCCAGAAACTGTATACATTGTGAGGATTGTGAATAAGAGAGGTAATTTAATGCAAAATATAATGGGCCGTGTTAATGAGAAGCCGTGCATTTCTTGAAAAAACAATGTATTCTACCGAATAACAGTTACTGTAACAAGACCTTAAGTAGAAAACGGTATTTGCTTTCATTGCATCTTCTGGCCTCAAATCTCCATAGCAAGCAAGAGTAAATAAAATGTTTCTATTTGCAGGATAACTAAAAGAAATATTAAAAGCATGTTTTTCCTTTTTCAGTGATAGTGGTACCCTGATATAATTTTCAGGAAAGTTCCCCTCATGAGGTATTTATATGCCAAGTACTGGTATTATGAAGAGAATTACATGGGGTAATGTTTTATTTTTCATTCTTTTGTTTGACAATGTTAACTGGTATAGTTGTATGGAGAACTTTTTCTGAGAGCATTCTGGGGAATTGTGTCAGAGTCTAATCTTATCAGTTGAAATAAATTTTGACTGAACATTCTTTATTGTTACATTTGTACAGCTTCTTTCAAATGGCATATAATTCATATGGCAGCCTCTTAAATTAGGTCAGAAACTCATATGGATCTATTCTCAACCCTTTAGGAGGCACAATTCGTGCTGTGCAGGAAAATGTCATTGCACAAAATTTTATAGAAATCATCTTTCTATTATTCATTTATTTATTAGAGTTCATCGACACTCTTGACAGCCAGGATCACCTGGTGTTAGGCAGTTTTATGGGGGAAGGAAGCCAGACTACCTGGAGAGAACCAATGACAATAGCAAATAACTGCCAGACTCTCCAATGTACTAACTCCATGCAAACATGGTTAGCATTGATTGAAGACAAGAGCACCATCAACATGCAATACGCCTTAGTACAAAGTGTGACTGTGCCCCCACATGGGCAATTGGGATGATATACCTTACCCAAGGACACAGCACAGTTACCCCTGGTGGAGTTCGAGCCATGGACCTTTCAGTTTGAAGTCTGAATCCAGAACCACTGAACCACCATGCTCCCAATTTTCCCCTGTGATTACCTTATATTATCATTGATAGAATTAATGAAAGTTGCCTGGCCACATGAGGAGAAAATGGGAGCAGGTGGTCGTGGGGGGTCGGTGGGTTTGTGGTGGATCGGGCCAGCTGTTGTTACATGCTTTTATCCAAAGTAAAATTTTGAACTACAAAGCGTTTTCATCAGAGTGAGAAATGTGAAAGAACATGCCATCTCTCATGAGTCATTAGTGTATAAAGGAACATAAAATGTGGACATCAGAGTGCTTGGTCTGCCACTATTCGTGCGGCTTAACGGCACTATGTTAACAATTTTTTGCACGTATTACTTTATTTTTATCTGAATTAAATGTAGGGGCACATATACTGTCTCATTATGCCCCCGGAGAAGGCATTATGTTATCACCATGTCCCTCGTCTGTCATCCATTGTCCATCATCCATCTGTTTACTTTTCGTATTCTGTCAATTAACTAAAGTTCTACCAACTGGATCTATACCAAACTTCATATGTGGGTTTGGTATGAGGAGTGGAAGAAGCCTCTTTATTTTGACCATGGTGTGCCAAAGGTCAAGGTCACAGTGATCTCCAATGTTAAATACACTTGAAATTGGTTTCCACTCCATAACTAAACTTCTGCAAGACTGATCTTGTTTTTTTGTAATTCTATCCATGATATTGCAGAAAGGGGCATATGCCACACTTTGCATTGCTCTTGTTTCCTATTAAAAAGGTCATATGAGAGGTGAGTGGATATCCTCGGTCAAATGGCTGGTTTGGTCTGCAGTTTTATTTTGTGATGTTGTGGATTAAGTAAATAATGCTCATTAATGATGATTTGAAAATATAATGTTGATGGATTTGATTTGAACTGTGTTCTGTCAAGTGCATTTCAGTTGGAGATCAAGTTGACACGAGTGTTTAGTGACTAATTCACTCCTGTTTGTGAGCTGACATTTTGCAAGTGACAAATGGGACAATGTTTGTATAAATTTGCTTTGAGAAAGCTTTTTGAAAGAAGGGATAAGAAGCCCATATGTTTTTGCTTTGTCAGAATGTTCATCTTATGTTGTAAAATCATCAGTGTGGAAATAAAGAATTCCGATATGTCATGTTATTGTTTTATCGCTGTCGATGCACGGGAATAGGAACTTTTGGCCCATTTTACGAACAATCAACTGTGCAATTCAGCTGACTGTATTTGAGTGATATTGTAAAATTGTGATAGTGTGCTGTTTACTCCAGGAAAGGCTACACTACGAGCTTCCAGAAACTGTATGCATTGTGAGGATTGTGAATAAGGGAGGTAATTTAATGCAAAATATAATGGGCCGTGTTAATGAGAAGCTGTGCATTTCTTGAAAAAACAATGTATTCTACCGAATAACAGTTACTGTAACAAGACCTTAAGTAGAAAACGGTATTTGCTTTCATTGCATCTTCTGGCCTCAAATCTCCATAGCAAGCAAGAGTAAATAAAATGTTTCTATTTGCAGGATAACTAAAAGAAATATTAAAAGCATGCTTTTCCTTTTTCAGTGATAGTGGTACCCTGATATAATTTCCAGGAAAGTTCCCCTCATGAGGTATTTATATGCCAAGTACTGGTATTATGAAGAGAATTACATGGGGTAATGTTTTATTTTTCATTCTTTTGTTTGACAATGTTAACTGGTATAGTTGTATGGAGAACTTTTTCTGAGAGCATTCTGGGGAATTGTGTCAGAGTCTAATCTTATCAGTTGAAATAAATTTTGACTGAACATTCTTTATTGTTACATTTGTACAGCTTCTTTCAAATGGCATATAATTCATATGGCAGCCTCTTAAATTAGGTCAGAAACTCATATGGATCTATTCTCAACCCTTTAGGAGGCACAATTCGTGCTGTGCAGGAAAATGTCATTGCACAAAATTTTATAGAAATCTTCTTTCTATTATTCATTTATTTATTAGAGTTCATCGACACTCTTGACAGCCAGGATCACCTGGTGTTAGGCAGTTTTATGGGGGACGGAAGCCAGACTACCTGGAGAGAACCAATGACAATAGCAAATAACTGCCAGACTCTCCAATGTACTAACTCCATGCAAACATGGTTAGCATTGATTGAAGACAAGAGCACCATCAACATGCAATACGCCTTAGTACAAAGTGTGACTGTGCCCCCACATGGGCAATTGGGATGATATACCTTACCCAAGGACACAGCACAGTTACCCCTGGTGGAGTTCGAGCCATGGACCTTTCAGTTTGAAGTCTGAATCCAGAACCACTGAACCACCGTGATCCCAATTTTCCCCTGTGATTACCTTATATTATCATTGATAGAATTAATGAAAGTTGCCTGGCCACATGAGGAGAAAATGGGAGCAGGTGGTCGTGGGGGGTGGGTGGGTTTGTGGTGGATCGGGCCAGGGGATTGGGGGGATAAAATGTGTATTGTTGAGGGACTTTGTAGTTTACAAATGCATGCAATTTCTGTTGTTTTTTTTGCACATTTAATCAGTTAATGTGTAATTAATAACCACTGGTTTTGCCTGATCATTGGCAATATACCAACACAACTGCAATGAGAGTTATTGTCACCTACGGCAACTGCATTGTGACCTTGTGCAAGACCCTTCATCCGAATTGCCCATGTGGAGGTACAGTGGCTATGTGTACTAAGGCATACTGCACATCAATGGTGCACTTGTCTTCAACCAATGCTAACCCTGCTTGTGTGGAGTTAGTATGTTGGAGAGTCTGACAATTGCTTGTCACTGCTCGGTGGTTCTCTCTGGGTTCTCCAGCTTCCCTCCCCCTCTCCATAAAACTCTGACAGGAGGTGACCCTGGCTGTTGGAAGTGTCATTCAACCCCAATAAATAAAAATAAATAAATACATAAATGAGAGTTATTGTCCTTGGTGATGCAACAGTGCATCCCTCTAAGTTGAAGCCTAGCTACCTCCTAATATGAGGTTGAAGCCTACTGCCTTGACTGAATAGGAAAAGCACTGTTGTTACATGCTTTTATCCAAAGTAAAATTTTGAACTACAAAGCGTTTTAATCAGAGTGAGAAATGTGAAAGAACATGCCATCTCTCATGAGTCATTAGTGTATAAAGGAACATAAAATGTGGACATCAGAGTGCTTGGTCTGCCACTATTCGTGCGGCTTAACGGCACTATGTTAACAATTTTTTGCACGTATTACTTTATTTTTATCTGAATTAAATGTAGGGGCACATATACTTTCTCATTATGCCCCCGGAGAAGGCATTATGTTATCACCATGTCCCTCGTCTGTCATCCATTGTCCATCATCCATCTGTTTACTTTTCGTATTCCGTCAATTAACTAAAGTTCTACCAACTGGATCTATACCAAACTTCATATGTGGGTTTGGTATGAGGAGTGGAAGAAGCCTCTTTATTTTGACCATGGTGTGCCAAAGGTCAAGGTCACAGTGATCTCCAGTGTTAAATACACTTGAAATTGGTTTCCACTCCATAACTAAACTTCTGCAAGACTGATCTTGTTTTTTTGTAATTCTATCCATGATATTGCAGAAAGGGGCATATGCCACACTTTGCATTGCTCTTGTTTCCTATTAAAAAGGTCATATGAGAGGTGAGTGGATATCCTCGGTCAAATGGCTGGTTTGGTCTGCAGTTTTATTTTGTGATGTTGTGGATTAAGTAAATAATGCTCATTAATGATGATTTGAAAATATAATGTTGATGGATTTCATTTGAACAGTGTTCTGTCAAGTGCATTTCAGTTGGAGATCAAATTGACACAAGTGTTTAGTGACTAATTCACTCCTGTTTGTGAGCTGACATTTTGCAAGTGACAAATGGGACAATGTTTGTATAAATTTGCTTTGAGAAAGCTTTTTGAAAGAAGGGATAAGAAGCCCATATGTTTTTGCTTTGTCAGAATGTTCATCTTATGTTGTAAAATCATCAGTGTGGAAATAAAGAATTCCGATATGTCATGTTATTGTTTTATCGCTGTCGATGCACGGGAATAGGAACTTTTGGCCCATTTTACGAACAATCAACTGTGCAATTCAGCTGACTGTATTTGAGTGATATTGTAAAATTGTGATAGTGTGCTGTTTACTCCAGGAAAGGCTACACTACGAGCTTCCAGAAACTGTATGCATTGTGAGGATTGTGAATAAGGGAGGTAATTTAATGCAAAATATAATGGGCCGTGTTAATGAGAAGCTGTGCATTTCTTGAAAAAACAATGTATTCTACCGAATAACAGTTACTGTAACAAGACCTTAAGTAGAAAACGGTATTTGCTTTCATTGCATCTTCTGGCCTCAAATCTCCATAGCAAGCAAGAGTAAGTAAAATGTTTCTATTTGCAGGATAACTAAAAGAAATATTAAAAGCATGCTTTTCCTTTTTCAGTGATAGTGGTACCCTGATATAATTTCCAGGAAAGTTCCCCTCATGAGGTATTTATATGCCAAGTACTGGTATTATGAAGAGAATTACATGGGGTAATGTTTTATTTTTCATTCTTTTGTTTGACAATGTTAACTGGTATAGTTGTATGGAGAACTTTTTCTGAGAGCATTCTGGGGAATTGTGTCAGAGTCTAATCTTATCAGTTGAAATAAATTTTGACTGAACATTCTTTATTGTTACATTTGTACAGCTTCTTTCAAATGGCATATAATTCATATGGCAGCCTCTTAAATTAGGTCAGAAACTCATATGGATCTATTCTCAACCCTTTAGGAGGCACAATTCGTGCTGTGCAGGAAAATGTCATTGCACAAAATTTTATAGAAATCTTCTTTCTATTATTCATTTATTTATTAGAGTTCATCGACACTCTTGACAGCCAGGATCACCTGGTGTTAGGCAGTTTTATGGGGGAAGGAAGTCAGACTACCTGGAGAGAACCAATGACAATAGCAAATAACTGCCAGACTCTCCAATGTACTAACTCCATGCAAACATGGTTAGCATTGATTGAAGACAAGAGCACCATCAACATGCAATACGCCTTTGTACAAAGTGTGACTGTGCCCCCACATGGGCAATTGGGATGATATACCTTACCCAAGGACACAGCACAGTTACCCCTGGTGGAGTTCGAGCCATGGACCTTTCAGTTTGAAGTCTGAATCCAGAACCACTGAACCACCGTGCTCCCAATTTTCCCCTGTGATTACCTTATATTATCATTGATAGAATTAATGAAAGTTGCCTGGCCACATGAGGAGAAAATGGGAGCAGGTGGTCGTGGGGGGTGGGTGGGTTTGTGGTGGATCGGGCCAGGGGATTGGGGGGATAAAATGTGTATTGTTGAGGGACTTTGTAGTTTACAAATGCATGCAATTTTTGTTGTTTTTTTTGCACATTTAATCAGTTAATGTGTAATTAATAACCACTGGTTTTGCCTGATCATTGGCAATATACCAACACAACTGCAATGAGAGTTATTGTCACCTACGGCAACTGCATTGTGACCTTGTGCAAGACCCTTCATCCGAATTGCCCATGTGGAGGTACAGTGGCTATGTGTACTAAGGCATACTGCACATCAATGGTGCACTTGTCTTCAACCAATGCTAACCCTGCTTGTGTGGAGTTAGTATGTTGGAGAGTCTGACAATTGCTTGTCACTGCTCGGTGGTTCTCTCTGGGTTCTCCAGCTTCCCTCCCCCTCTCCATAAAACTCTGACAGGAGGTGACCCTGGCTGTTGGAAGTGTCATTCAACCCCAATAAATAAAAATAAATAAATACATAAATGAGAGTTATTGTCCTTGGTGATGCAACAGTGCATCCCTCTAAGTTGAAGCCTAGCTACCTCCTAATATGAGGTTGAAGCCTACTGCCTTGACTGAATAGGAAAAGCACTGTTGTTACATGCTTTTATCCAAAGTAAAATTTTGAACTACAAAGCGTTTTAATCAGAGTGAGAAATGTGAAAGAACATGCCATCTCTCATGAGTCATTAGTGTATAAAGGAACATAAAATGTGGACATCAGAGTGCTTGGTCTGCCACTATTCGTGCGGCTTAACGGCACTATGTTAACAATTTTTTGCACGTATTACTTTATTTTTATCTGAATTAAATGTAGGGGCACATATACTTTCTCATTATGCCCCCGGAGAAGGCATTATGTTATCACCATGTCCCTCGTCTGTCATCCATTGTCCATCATCCATCTGTTTACTTTTCGTATTCCGTCAATTAACTAAAGTTCTACCAACTGGATCTATACCAAACTTCATATGTGGGTTTGGTATGAGGAGTGGAAGAAGCCTCTTTATTTTGACCATGGTGTGCCAAAGGTCAAGGTCACAGTGATCTCCAGTGTTAAATACACTTGAAATTGGTTTCCACTCCATAACTAAACTTCTGCAAGACTGATCTTGTTTTTTTGTAATTCTATCCATGATATTGCAGAAAGGGGCATATGCCACACTTTGCATTGCTCTTGTTTCCTATTAAAAAGGTCATATGAGAGGTGAGTGGATATCCTCGGTCAAATGGCTGGTTTGGTCTGCAGTTTTATTTTGTGATGTTGTGGATTAAGTAAATAATGCTCATTAATGATGATTTGAAAATATAATGTTGATGGATTTCATTTGAACTGTGTTCTGTCAAGTGCATTTCAGTTGGAGATCAAGTTGACACAAGTGTTTAGTGACTAATTCACTCCTGTTTGTGAGCTGACATTTTGCAAGTGACAAATGGGACAATGTTTGTATAAATTTGCTTTGAGAAAGCTTTTTGAAAGAAGGGATAAGAAGCCCATATGTTTTTGCTTTGTCAGAATGTTCATCTTATGTTGTAAAATCATCAGTGTGGACATAAAGAATTCCGATATGTCATGTTATTGTTTTATCGCTGTCGATGCACGGGAATAGGAACTTTTGGCCCATTTTACGAACAATCAACTGTGCAATTCAGCTGACTGTATTTGAGTGATATTGTAAAATTGTGATAGTGTGCTGTTTACTCCAGGAAAGTCCACACTACGAGCTTCCAGAAACTGTATACATTGTGAGGATTGTGAATAAGAGAGGTAATTTAATGCAAAATATAATGGGCCGTGTTAATGAGAAGCCGTGCATTTCTTGAAAAAACAATGTATTCTACCGAATAACAGTTACTGTAACAAGACCTTAAGTAGAAAACGGTATTTGCTTTCATTGCATCTTCTGGCCTCAAATCTCCATAGCAAGCAAGAGTAAATAAAATGTTTCTATTTGCAGGATAACTAAAAGAAATATTAAAAGCATGTTTTTCCTTTTTCAGTGATAGTGGTACCCTGATATAATTTTCAGGAAAGTTCCCCTCATGAGGTATTTATATGCCAAGTACTGGTATTATGAAGAGAATTACATGGGGTAATGTTTTATTTTTCATTCTTTTGTTTGACAATGTTAACTGGTATAGTTGTATGGAGAACTTTTTCTGAGAGCATTCTGGGGAATTGTGTCAGAGTCTAATCTTATCAGTTGAAATAAATTTTGACTGAACATTCTTAATTGTTACATTTGTACAGCTTCTTTCAAATGGCATATAATTCATATGGCAGCCTCTTAAATTAGGTCAGAAACTCATATGGATCTATTCTCAACCCTTTAGGAGGCACAATTCGTGCTGTGCAGGAAAATGTCATTGCACAAAATTTTATAGAAATCTTCTTTCTATTATTCATTTATTTATTAGAGTTCATCGACACTCTTGACAGCCAGGATCACCTGGTGTTAGGCAGTTTTATGGGGGAAGGAAGCCAGACTACCTGGAGAGAACCAATGACAATAGCAAATAACTGCCAGACTCTCCAATGTACTAACTCCATGCAAACATGGTTAGCATTGATTGAAGACAAGAGCACCATCAACATGCAATACGCCTTAGTACAAAGTGTGACTGTGCCCCCACATGGGCAATTGGGATGATATACCTTACCCAAGGACACAGCACAGTTACCCCTGGTGGAGTTCGAGCCATGGACCTTTCAGTTTGAAGTCTGAATCCAGAACCACTGAACCACCGTGCTCCCAATTTTCCCCTGTGATTACCTTATATTATCATTGATAGAATTAATGAAAGTTGCCTGGCCACATGAGGAGAAAATGGGAGCAGGTGGTCGTGGGGGGTCGGTGGGTTTGTGGTGGATCGGGCCAGGGGATTGGGGGGATAAAATGTGTATTGTTGAGGGACTTTGTAGTTTACAAATGCATGCAATTTCTGTTGTTTTTTTGCACATTTAATCAGTTAATGTGTAATTAATAACCACTGGTTTTGCCTGATCATTGGCAATATACCAACACAACTGCAATGAGAGTTATTGTCACCTACGGCAACTGCATTGTGACCTTGTGCAAGACCCTTCATCCGAATTGCCCATGTGGAGGTACAGTGGCTATGTGTACTAAGGCATACTGCACATCAATGGTGCACTTGTCTTCAACCAATGCTAACCCTGCTTGTGTGGAGTTAGTATGTTGGAGAGTCTGACAATTGCTTGTCACTGCTCGGTGGTTCTCTCTGGGTTCTCCAGCTTCCCTCCCCCTCTCCATAAAACTCTGACAGGAGGTGACCCTGGCTGTTGGAAGTGTCATTCAACCCCAATAAATAAAAATAAATAAATACATAAATGAGAGTTATTGTCCTTGGTGATGCAACAGTGCATCCCTCTAAGTTGAAGCCTAGCTACCTCCTAATATGAGGTTGAAGCCTACTGCCTTGACTGAATAGGAAAAGCACTGTTGTTACATGCTTTTATCCAAAGTAAAATTTTGAACTACAAAGCGTTTTAATCAGAGTGAGAAATGTGAAAGAACATGCCATCTCTCATGAGTCATTAGTGTATAAAGGAACATAAAATGTGGACATCAGAGTGCTTGGTCTGCCACTATTCGTGCGGCTTAACGGCACTATGTTAACAATTCTTTGCACGTATTACTTTATTTTTATCTGAATTAAATGTAGGGGCACATATACTGTCTCATTATGCCCCCGGAGAAGGCATTATGTTATCACCATGTCCCTCGTCTGTCATCCATTGTCCATCATCCATCTGTTTACTTTTCATATTCCGTCAATTAACTAAAGTTCTACCAACTGGATCTATACCAAACTTCATATGTGGGTTTGGTATGAGGAGTGGAAGAAGCCTCTTTATTTTGACCATGGTGTGCCAAAGGTCAAGGTCACAGTGATCTCCAGTGTTAAATAGACTTGAAATTGGTTTCCACTCCATAACTAAACTTCTGCAAGACTGATCTTGTTTTTTTGTAATTCTATCCATGATATTGCAGAAGGGGGCATATGCCACACTTTGCATTGCTCTTGTTTCCTATTAAAAAGGTCATATGAGAGGTGAGTGGATATCCTCGGTCAAATGGCTGGTTTGGTCTGCAGTTTTATTTTGTGATGTTGTGGATTAAGTAAATAATGCTCATTAATGATGATTTGAAAATATAATGTTGATGGATTTGATTTGAACTGTGTTCTGTCAAGTGCATTTCAGTTGGAGATCAAGGTGACACGAGTGTTTAGTGACTAATTCACTCCTGTTTGTGAGCTGACATTTTGCAAGTGACAAATGGGACAATGTTTGTATAAATTTGCTTTGAGAAAGCTTTTTGAAAGAAGGGATAAGAAGCCCATATGTTTTTGCTTTGTCGGAATGGTCATCTCATGTTGTAAAATCATCAGTGTGGAAATAAAGAATTCCTATATGTCATGTTATTGTTTTATCGCTGTCGATGCACGGGAATAGCAACTTTTGGCCCATTTTACGAACAATCAACTGTGCAATTCAGCTGACTGTATTTGAGTGATATTGTAAAATTGTGATAGTGTGCTGTTTACTCCAGGAAAGGCCACACTATGAGCTTCCCGAAACTGTATACATTGTGAGGATTGTGAATAAGGGAGGTAATTTAATGCAAAATATAATGGGCCGTGTTAATGAGAAGCTGTGCATTTCTTGAAAAAAACAATGTATTCTACCGAATAACAGTTACTGTAACAAGACCTTAAGTAGAAAACGGTATTTGCTTTCATTGCATCTTCTGGCCTCAAATCTCCATAGCAAGCAAGAGAAAATAAAATGTTTCTATTTGCAGGATAACTAAAAGAAATATTAAAAGCATGTTTTTCCTTTTTCAGTGATAGTGGTACCCTGATATAATTTCCAGGAAAGTTCCCCTCATGAGGTATTTATATGCCAAGTACTGGTATTATGAAGAGAATTACATGGGGTAATGTTTTATTTTTCATTCTTTTGTTTGACAATGTTAACTGATGTAGTTGTATGGAGAACTTTTTCTGAGAGCATTCTGGGGAATTGTGTCAGAGTCTAATCTTATCAGTTGAAATAAATTTTGACTGAACATTCTTAATTGTTACATTTGTACAGCTTCTTTCAAATGGCATATAATTCATATGGCAGCCTCTTAAATTAGGTCAGAAACTCATATGGATCTATTCTCAACCCTTTAGGAGGCACAATTCATGCTGTGCAGGAAAATGTCATTGCACAAAATTTTATAGAAATCTTCTTTCTATTATTCATTTATTTATTAGAGTTCATCGACACTCTTGACAGCCAGGATCACCTGGTGTTAGGCAGTTTTATGGGGGAAGGAAGCCAGACTACCTGGAGAGAACCAATGACAATAGCAAATAACTGCCAGACTCTCCAATGTACTAACTCCATGCAAACATGGTTAGCATTGATTGAAGACAAGAGCACCATCAACATGCAATACGCCTTAGTACAAAGTGTGACTGTGCCCCCACATGGTCAATTGGGATGATATACCTTACCCAAGGACACAGCACAGTTACCCCTGCTGGAGTTCGAGCCATGGACCTTTCAGTTTGAAGTCTGAATCCAGAACCACTGAACCACCGTGCTCCCAATTTTCCCCTGTGATTACCTTATATTATCATTGATAGAATTAATGAAAGTTGCCTGGCCACATGAGGAGAAAATGGGAGCAGGTGGTCGTGGGGGGTGGGTGGGTTTGTGGTGGATTGGGCCAGGGGATTGGGGGGATAAAATGTGTATTGTTGAGGGACTTTGTAGTTTACAAATGCATGCAATTTCTGTTGTTTTTTTTGCTTATTTAATCAGTTAATGTGTAATTAATAACCACTGGTTAGAACATGCCATCTCTCATGAGTCATTAGTGTATAAAGGAATATAAAATGTGGACATCAGAGTGCTTGGTCTGCCACTATTCGTGCAGCTTAACGGCACTATGTTAACAATATTTTTATACTGTACCAATGACCCAGACATAGCTGGTGCTAACTCTTAAAATATAGGGCCAAACACAAATTTTGCCCCCCAATCCCCAAAATTTGCATCTAAAACCAAAGAAAACATGTCCTGAATGGCCCTCCACACTTCACCTCTACTGCGCATGCACAGTGTCAAGGACGTTCCGAAATTGGCGCCATTAATCATTCTAGGTTTGGCCCTTCATCAGTTAACATCTGACTGATCTTTGTGCTTGTAAATCTCAGTTTAAATGATGCCAGACACATAAATATTAGTGAAATGGTGATTCTAAGGAGGATAGAGAAGGAGGAGAGGAAAAATGTGTGACAGAATATTATCAGGGCTGTAACTTAAAAATTTTTAATGAAATTATGTTAAGTTACCTATTTTCGAGGCAGCAGCCATTTTGTTGTCATTCTGGTTATTTAGTTACACTGATATTTTTATTCTGTACCAATGACCCAGACTTAGCCGGTGCTAACTCTAACAAAACCAGGGCCAAACACAAATTTTGCCCCCCAATCCCCAAAATTTGCATCCAAAACAAAAAGAAATCATGTCCTAAAGGACCTCCATACTACGCCTCTACTGCGCATGCACAGTGACGCAGACGTCCCGAAATTGGCGCCAATTATCATTCTCTGTTTGGCCCTTCATCAGTCAACATCTCACTGATCTTTGTGCTTGTAAATCTCAGTTTAAAGGATGCCAGACACGTAATTTTTGGAGAAAATGTGATTCTAAGGAGGATAGAAGGAGGAGAGGAAAAAGAAGTGACAAAAAATAATCAGGGCTGTACTTAAAATTTTTTGATGAAATTATGTTAAGTTGCCTATTTTCGAGGCATGGGCCTCTTGTTGTCATTCTTGCTAATTGTTGCACTGCTTATTCAGTGTTTCCTCTCCCCTAGCCTTCTAAAGTCCCCCCTTGCAATTCTCCCATGCTTTTGGCATATTTTTGAGAAATTTCATTTCTAAAATTTCCTGGGAGAGTTGCTTGGTTACAGAATGTTTTCTGTTATCTTCCCCATAGTTACGTTTTCACCCATGGGTGTATAACGTTTGTGTTCTGCATCTTCCATCTGATGTTCTGCAGATTCTCCCCTGGGAGTCTCTGTTTTGCATCAGATAGAGTGTAATTGATGACTGATTCCGGGCCAGTTTTTTCAGTGCCTGGAGTCATGTTTTCTGGTGTTTTTACACTGTTTGTTTTCATTGGCAACAGCCTTTTTTGAGGGGGGCTGTTTGCCTTTGCTGTAGTTTATCTCACTATAAGATACATTTATATTATCCGAAAGTGTCTCATTAATTATTTAATATAAATTTAAAATTTTTGACCACACTTTGCCATCGGATCCATCGGGGCTCAACATTACTTTTCAGCAACTTGGGCTTCGCTGAAAAAATATTTTTTCAAAATTATTTTGTTTTGCAATTGTTTTTTCATTTATTAATGGATCATGTTATTATGTATCTTTGTGTCAGGGGTTTTTGCGAGTAACTAGGACTTATTGTTGTTCTTTCACAATGAAGGGACGTTGTTCAAATTGTAATAGGAAGAAATCTTCCTCTGACTTTCATGATCATTGTATTAATTGTAGTCAGTGTTCTCGCATTAATCCCTGTCCTATATGTGAACATTGGGATGAGAAACATTGGAAACGTGTGTCGCGATATGTTGTTTCTGGAGAAAGAGCGATGCCGGCTCTTTCTCTGCAAGGTCACTCTACTCTCTCAGTTTCTATTTCAGAGGAACCAGAACAGGGTGATGTTTCCATGTTATCTTCTTCAAGTGTGCGTCCGTCGTCACAAATGAATTCAGAGCTAGCGGCAAAAGTGCTCATGGAGATTAGACAAATGTCGTCCGCTAGCTCGCCCGGTGTAGCGTCCATTCACCGAATGGTTCGGCAGCCGGGTTCGTCCGATGCGGTCCAAGAGGAAATTTTGGGTGATGCGAGCACTATAAACATAATAGATGCACACCCAGTGACGGCGGATAGTAAGCGAGAATGGAGGAAGCCTTTGAGTCCGGTTCCTAGCTCGTCCAGGTCCAGCCGGGCCGCGAGCGAGAGAGGCCCCTCTCTCGTACAACAACATCTGGGACCAGATGTTGTGGTACAAAATGTGTCTTTAGCGGAGCATACGTCCGTCGCTCGGGACGCTCCGTTGTATAAGCAGTCCGCAGAGACTGTTAAGGCTTCCTCTTCTCGTCAGCGCACACGACCGCACCTTGGCTGCGTGACCGCCGATATATTACCAGCTTCGCCGATCAAGGATTCTTCGGCGACCAGGTCACACCATCCGGCAGCCAGGGATTCGAGACCGATGGACTCCGGACGTTCGCATGCATAGGAAAAGTATGCGGGAGCCATCTGATGCGGAGCTGCCCTCGGCAAAGCAGCGAAAGACTGCGCCTCCGCAGGTCTCGACGCCGGACATTCTTGTGCAGATAGCACAGCTTATCGCAGCATCCCAGCAGCCAACAGAAACGGTGTCGGATCGAGAATTATCCGACGGCGCTGGGTCGGTACGTTCTGCCGAAGCATCGGGGGCGGACGACCGGGAACATCATGAGGTCCGACCGGATGGTGAAAGGGATACGGATGACTTGGAGCTATCCCTTTCAGAACAACATAAAGCTGCCGTGGACTTCATCCGGCACTTTCTCGCTCAAGTTGTTCCGTCGGGCCAGACTGCTGCGCTTCCGGACAAGAGAATTATAGCGTCATTGGACTCTGAATTTTTTGAGCGGTTCAGGGACATCGCTCCCGAGTTTCCGTCGCAGTCCAATAATGTTGCAAGAACATTTGAATTATTGAACGACGCTATATTTAAACTTGCTTCCAGAACGGGGAAAGCAGGTTTCTTGTCCGCTAATACTCTCAACCTGCCTTTCATTAATGCAAGGAATAAATTCGATACGGCAGGACAGGGTATACCGAGAGTTCCTCTGCGTATGGACGACGAGGCGGAAGACTTAGAGCTATCATTACCGTCGTCAGCTTCTATTCCAACCGCGGTGTTGGAAACAGCTATTGCGTCTAACAGAGCCAATTTAGATGCCTTATCTTACGCAGATCACCTTACTAAGGCGTTATCACTGCGCCTTCAGGGGAAAGAGTTTCAGGATATACAATCCTCTTTAAGACTTCTTTCAAGGGCAGTAGCTTATTCCACGTGTAACTCCGCCCTTTCAGTGGCAAATCTGGAGTTGGTTAGACATGACGCAGCCCTAGCTACATCCACACTAGTGGATTCTAAGGTGAAGAACTCTCTTAGAGTCGCTTTGGTCTCAGGAGAACTTCTCTTTGATGGCAAGCTTTCCGCTATTTATGATAAAATTACAAAGAAAGCTAATGATTCTGTGTTGTTCAAATCTGCTCCTAAGAAGTCGGATACAGCAGACACGAATAAGAGAGGCACTTCTGGGTCTAATGCGCCCAAGAGAGGTTCCTATAGAGGTTCCGGTGCGTCCTCTTGGTCTTATTCGAGAGACCGTCAGGATAGTGACTCTCGTTCGGGACGTCCTTCAGGCCGGGACAATCGGTCGGACGCCCCG
Organism: Pictodentalium vernedei; assembly: GCA_031216915.1. NCBI lineage: Eukaryota > Metazoa > Mollusca > Scaphopoda > Dentaliida > Dentaliidae > Pictodentalium > Pictodentalium vernedei. Next base: position 427,954,657 of record CM062292.1, read on the forward strand.
AGGTCGACGGGGCGAGGTGTGGGTCGTGGAAGACGTGGTTTCTCCTACCGCAGGCCTCGCAGGTCCAGGAGGTGATGGCTTAAACCTCTATCGCGTTCCGGTTGGCGGAAGGTTGTCGAGCTTTTCACAAGAATGGGCGTCGATTACGGACGACCCTTGGGTGAGAGGAGTGACTTCGGAAGGTCTAAAGATATCCTTCAAACGAAAGCCTCCATTAACTCGAAGTCCAAAGTGGACTCATCTTCCGTCAAATCCGCAGAAAAGAGACGCTCTGTTATCAGAGGTGCAGTCTCTTTTAATGAAGAACGCGGTAGAGGTCGTAGAAAACCAGGAATCTCCGGGATTCTACAGCCATCTGTTTCTGGTTCCGAAACCAGACGGCTCGTTCCGTCCAGTCATAGATTTGAGCTGGATAAACAAGCGGATCGTCACTCCGAAGTTTTATATGGAGACGATTCGATTGGTCAGAGCGAGTATTCGGGTGAACGATTATGCAACGAGCATAGATCTCAAAGATGCGTACTTTCACGTCATGGTACATCCGACATTCCGAAAGTATCTACGCTTCGCAGTCCTAGGAGTGGTGTATCAATTCCGGGCGATGTGCTTCGGATTGAATCTAGCACCCCGGGCTTTCACTCGGGTAATGAACTCGGTAATGATCTACTTCCGAGCTCATTCGTCTGCGGTAACGTCGGCCTACCTGGACGACATTCTTCAGAGGTACGGCAACGAGTTAACGCTTCAGAACGATGTTCAGAATCTTCTTCTATTGCTCCGACGTCTCGGTTTTATAGTAAACGAGGAGAAGTCGGATCTGGTGCCGTCCAAGTCATTCACTCATCTGGGAATGAGCTTCGAGACGCACAACAATCTCGTTCGTCTGCCGTTAACCAGAGTGAAATTAGACAGTTGTTACGCTCGCTATTGTCTGCACGCAGACAAAGTTACGGCGAGAGAATTTATGAGACTGATAGGTCTGTGCGGAGCCGCCGCGGATCTCATTCCGATGGGGCGGTTACGCACACGTCCTCTTAAAATTTTCCTGACTCAGAATTGGAGTGTGAAAATTCATTCGCTCGATGTAGACGTTCTCTTGTCAGATCAAGTGAAACAAGAGATTCAGACTTGGGCAAACATTCAGTGGTTAACTCAAGGAGTTCCGCTGCAGTTGCCGGATCCGAGTTTTACCGTTATGACGGATGCCAGTCAAACAGGTTGGGGTGCATCATTAATCCCAACGGATTCGAGATGCCAGGGTCTTTGGGATCCGCAATTCCTGTGCAAGCACATAAACATCAAGGAAATGATGTCAATTTGGCTTGCGTTACATCACTGGATGGACATTATTCACGATGCTCATGTCCAAATCCTATCCGACAATACGACAGTAGTGGCGTATATACGGAATCAGGGAGGCACTCATTCAGTTCCGTTGTTCAATCTAACGGAAAGAATCCTTCTGTTTGCGTTAGAACATCACGTTCTTCTTTCGGTCCGTCACATACCGGGTCGTCTGAATGTGCTAGCAGACTCCCTTTCACGAAAGGGTCGCTTGTTGCCGTCGGAGTGGACTCTCAACAAACAAGTATTCAATCAGATTTGCTACCAATGGGAACAGCCAATGATAGACTTATTTGCGACACATCTCAACAATCAGTTGCAGACGTATGTGTCTCCGTGTCCGGATCCAAGAGCATTTGCAGTAGACGCTCTGTCGATCCCTTGGGACGGAATGATAGGATATGCGTATCCTCCAGCGCCGTTAATTCAACAAGTATTGCTAAAGATAAAACAATCTCAATGCAAGATTCTGTTGGTAGCATCTCTGTCGCCACAGAGACCGTGGATAAATCTACTCAGGTGTCTGTTGTGGGACCTACCGCGGAAGCTTCCTCCATGGGAGGATCTTCTTTCGCAGGGGAAATCGCGCCAACTCCATCACAACCTGCAAGGTCTCAACCTTCACGTTTTTCCGTTGTGCAGTCCTTCTTGCATGGCAAGCACTTTACAGGACGAGCAGTGGACGTGATTTCTAACTGTAGGAGGACCTCCTCTTCGCTACATTATGCGGCTAAGTGGAAGGTTTTTCGTCGTTGGTGTAGGGATCATTCTGTAGATATATTCGATCCCTCTATACCAGACATTGCAAACTTTCTAGTATACTTGTTTGACGAAATCAAACTGCAGCCTGTTACTATAAAGGGTTATAGATCTATGTTATCTGATACCTATGCACATCATGATAGTTTACAAATTGGATCTAATGTCTCTTTATCGAAGTTGGTTAGAAACTTTTCGATAAATAGACCCAGAACTCTTAGATTAATTCCTAAGTGGAATTTAGCTTGGGTTCTTCTTAAATTGAAGGAAAAGCCATTTGAACCTCTTGGGACAGTAGATTTCAAATTCTTATCTTATAAGACAGCTTTTCTCTTAGCTTTCTCTTCTGCCAGAAGAGTCAGTGAGCTTCATGCACTATCGGTGGATGATTCTCATTATCGTAGTGTTGGGAACACTATCACCTTCACTACTAATGTGGGTTTTTTAGCTAAGAATCAGGCTCCTAATAAATATCCAGAACCTATTGTTATTAAGGCTCTTCCGTCTTCAGACGTGCGTAGGCCTTTACTCTGTCCTGTTAGAGCATTACGTATCTATAAACAGAGATCTCAGTTTATCAGAAAGGGACGGAAGCGTTTCTTTCTGTCTTTGATGCCTAATAGAAAGGACATTTCAGTCCATTCTATTGCTAGATGGATTCAGTTAACTATCCGTACTGCTTATGAAGATTTATCTTCTTCTCAGCAGTCTGTGCTTAAGATTTCTGCTCATGGAGTAAGAGCTCTTTCTACTTCCTGGGCTTATGCTAATAGTGTTGCTATTACAGATTTAATGAAGGCTGCTTATTGCTCTCAGCCATCCACATTTATGAATTTTTATCTCAGAAATATTGAGTCCATTTCTGGAGACCTGCATTGTTTAGGTCCGTTATCTGTTGCTCAGAATGTTGTCCACTAAACAGTTGCAACTATAGTTATGCAGGCTTTCTGTTCCGGCAGTGACTCCATCTGGCTGCCCTCTTCGCTCTGGGCTATTTGACCCAGGGCAAGGGGAAGAGGGGGGGGGGGGGCGGGTGTTCCCTTAGGTCACCTGCTTTATAGTGAAAAGCAAGGGAATGCCTCCTCCAAGTCAGTATTTCTGAGTCGCTTCCGGGATGGTTTTAAAGTGTAATATTAATGTTTAAATTCATTCATGTCTTATTTTTAAAGTGTAGCTCGGTGTGAAGCATTTGTATATGTCAAGTGTCAAACGGGCTTTAATATACAATACTCGGACACTTTTAAATGACTATAAAGAGTCTCAATTCTCTGGACTACTTTATTTATTGGCTTGCTTTAAAAATAATTAGTATAAGGGTTATACTGGATGTTAATAGAGAACATGAATGTTATTGTGCTCAATTATTAAGGGTAGTGTATCTTTCTAATTTAATATTAAATAAGAAAGATACATGTAAAGCCTAATACTCCTTTTCTCCTTAAGGGGTTACCTCTTTACTATATAGTTGAGCTTATTGGATTTTCCTGTATGTCCTAGGCCCTCCAGCCTGTTTACTATTCAGCTAAGTCTGGGTCATTGGTGCAGTATAAAAATGTCAAAAAATTTATAGTAATTTATATATTTTTTATACTTACCAATGACCCAGACGGGGATGGCCCTCCCTGGAGTTGGGAACTCTTGCCTCCCCGCTGAGTACATAGCGCTGACCAGGCACTGCCAGTAAGAATGATAATTGGCGCCAATTTCGGGACGTCTGCGTCACTGCGCATGCGCAGTACAGGCGTAGTATGGAGGTCCTTTAGGACATGATTTCTTTTCGTTTTGGATGCAAATTTTGGGGATTGGGGGGCAAAATTTGTGTTTGGCCCTGGTTTTGTTAGAGTTAGCACCAGCTAAGTCTGGGTCATTGGTAAGTATAAAAAATATATAAATTACTATAAATTTTTTAACTTTTCAGTGTTTTCCTCTCTCCCTTTCCTTTAAGTCCCCTCTTGCTATTCTCCCATGCTTTTAGCATAGTTTCTGTAATTATTATTACTAAAATTTCTTGGGAGTTTTAGCTGAATAACAGAATGAATTCTGTTCTTTTCCCCATGTTTACGTCTTCACCTACGGGTGGTTAGGCATTGTGTTCTGCATCTACCATCTGATGTTCTGCAGTTTCTTCCCTGGAAGTCTCTGTTTTGCATCAGATAGTGTATTTTTGGTAACTGATTCCGGGCCTGGGTGCCTGGAGTCTTATTTTAGTGTTTTTACACTCATTGTTTACATTTACAACAGCCCTCTGTATGAGGGGGGGATTTCTTGAAAATAATATCTTGATGTTATTTTAATCATAACTAGATACATTATTATTGTTCGTAAGTGTTGAATAAATTGTTTAAAATATTTTTAAAATTTTTGTCCACACTTAGGCTTGGGATCCATTGGGGCTCAACGTTATTTTTCATAAACTTGGGCTATTCTGAAAAAATATTTTTTCAAAATATTTTGATTTCAATTATTTTTTCTATATTAATGGATCATATTATTATTATGTATTTTGATTGCCAGGGGTTGGTGCGAGTACCAGGACTTTGTTTCTTTTCACATTGAAAGGATTTTGATCAATTGTAATAAGAGGAAGTCTTCCTCTGACTTTTATAATCATTCTATATGTGGTCAGTGTACTCGCATTAACTCCTGTTCTGTATCGTATGATTTCGATGACAACATGGGAAGCGTATGTCACGGTATGTGAGTGGGGAATTGGACACTCCGGTCCTTTCCCCGCAGGGTCACTCTACTTTATCAATTTCTATTTCAGACGATCAAGATTAGGGTGATGTATCTGTGATGTCTTCCAACAGTGTGCCTCTGTCGTCACAATTAATGAAGGGCTAGCGGAAAAGTGCTCATGTAAATACGCCAATTGCCTAAGAGGACCCTAGTAGGTTCGACGGCCTTTGACGTCCGCTGGCTCGCCCGGTGTAGCGTCCATTCATCGAATGGTTTGGCAGCCGGGTTCGTCCATTGCGGTCTAGAAGGAGTTTTGGGGTGATGCGAGCACTATAAATCAACCAAATGCACACCCAGTGACGGCGGATTAGAGGGAGAACGGAGGAAGCCTTTTAGTCCGGTTTATAGCTCGTTCTGGTCCATCCGGACGACGAGCGAGAGAGGCCCCTCTCTCGTACAACAACATCTGGCCCCAGATGTTGTGGTACAACATGTTTCGCATTCGGAGCATACGTCCGTCGCAAGGACGCTCCGACACATAGGCAGTCCGGAGTAGACTGTCAATAAGGCTTCCTCATTCTCATGGTAGCGCACACGACCGCTCTTGGCTACGTGACCTCGGATATCCAGTCAGCTTCGCCAGTCAGAGAATCATCGACGACCAGGTCACACCATCCGGTAGCCAGGGACACGAGGCCTGCAGACTCCGGACGTTCGCATAGGAAAGTGTGCGGGAGTCAACGTACACGGAGCTTCCGGCAGCAATGCATCATAAGACCGCTACTGCACAGGCCTCGGGAACGGACGTGCTTTCCTAAATAGGACAGCTTATCGCAGCATCCCAGCATCAACTGAATCTGTCGCATATTTTTTATCCGACGATGCTGGGTAGGGACGCTCCGCGGAAGCGGGTACGGACGTCCGAAAATTTCATCCGGTCCGACGGGATACCGAAAGGGATTCGGAGGATTTCGAGCTTTCCCTTTCGGAACAACATATGCTGTTGTGTATGTCATCTGACTTGATCTTCTACAGCTTCTTTCGTCGGACCAGAATGCTGCGATGCCGGATAAGAAACTGATAGCATCGGTGGACTTAGAAATTTTTGGTTCGGTTCAGGGACATCGTCCCTCAGTTCCGACATAGTCCAATAATGTCACACAAACTTTCGAATTATTGAACGACGCTATATATATATTATTATTATATGCTTGCTATTACCAAGCATTTCGGGTTTCTTGTTCGCAAAGTTACGGAGATGTCTTTCAAAAGTGTGCCTCTGTCATCATAGTTAATGAAGAGCTAGCGGCAATAAGTGCTCATGGAATATGTCTATCGCCTAAGAGGTCCCTTGTAGGATCGACGGAGTGACATTCGCTAGCTCACCCGGTGTAGCGTACATTCATTGAATGCTTTGGCTGCCGGGTTCGTCCGTTGCGGTCTAGGAAGGAGATTTGGGTGATGCGAGCACTATAATTGCTTTAGTACTCACCCAGTGACGGCGGATTGAGGACAGATCGGAGGAAGCCTGTTAGTCCGGTTCCTGGCTTGTCCAGGTCCGTCCGGGCTGTGAGCGAGAGAGGTCCCTCTCTCGTCCAACAACATAGGGGACAGCATGTTGTGGTTCAGATATTTTACATTCAGAGCATATGTCTGTCGGTCGGGACGCTCCGTTATATTGACAGTCCGAGAGACTGTCGATAATGCTTCCTCATCCTCACAGCAGGGCACACGACCGCACATTGGCTACGTGACCTCGAGTATCCAATCAGTTTCGTCATTCAGTGATTCCACGGCGAATAGGTCACGCCATCCGGTAGCCAAGGGACACGAGGCCTATACACTCCGTTCGCTCGCATATTAGTAGTATGCATGGGGTAACGATCACGGAGCTTCCAGCGGCAATGCATTGTAGGACCGCTTCTCCACAGGCCTCAGTGACGGACGTGCTATCCGAGTTAGCACAGTTTTTTCGCAGCATCCCAGCAATCGACAGTTTCTTAATCGAATCAGGAATTATCTGACGGCGCTGGGTCGGTGCGGTCCGCGGTTGCATCAGGTACGGACGACCGAACGCTTTATAGGGTCCGACAGGATGGCGAAAGGGATTCGAAAGATTTCGAGTTTTCCCTTTCGTAGCATCGGAAGCTGCCATTCATATCTTCTGGCATTATCTTCCAGTGATTGTTATTTCGGACTACATTGCTGCGATGTTGGATAAGAGATTTATAGCGTCATTGGACACGGAATTTTGGATCGGTTCAGGGCCATTGTCCCTGACTTACCGACACAGTCCAATAATGTCATTAGAACATGTGTATTATTTATCGATGCTATATATGCATATAAGCCTGCTACCAAGCATGATAGTTTAGTTTCTTGTCCGCAATGCTCATTTCTGCCTTTTTATCATTTATACGAATAATTTATTTTGGCAGAGCAGGGCATACCGAGAGTTCATATGCGTCTAGACGGCGTGGTTAAAGACTGGAAATATTCTTTTTCGCCGTCTATGTCTTTTCCAATCACAATGTTGGAAACGACAATGATGTCTAGTAGACTTAACTTAGACGCTTTATCATACGTAATCCACCTTACTGAGGCGTTATCATTACGTCTTCAAGAAAAGAATTACGGGATATTATCCTCAATGTGATTTCTTTTGAGGGCAGTAGTTTGTTCACGTATAACTCCGCCCTTCAGTGGCTGATTGGAGTTGGTTCGACGTGACGCAGCCCTAGCTACATCCACGCGCGTGGATAGTAAGGTGAAGAACTCTCTCAGAGTCGCTTCGTTCTCGGAGAAGCTTCTCTTCGACGGCAACTTTTCAGCAATCCATGAATTGCTCGATTTACACGTTCTCTTGTCTATCTAGTGTTGCAAGAGATTCAGACTGGGGCAAACATTCGGTGGTTGACTCAGAGAGTGCCACTGCAGTTGCTGGATCCGAGTGTTATAATTATGACGGCTGCCAGTCAAACAGGTTAGGATATAGTATTGATCCCAACGGATTCGAAGTGCCAGGGTCTTTGGGTTCCGCAGTCTCTAAGCAAGCACTTATCTTCCGCGGAATAATGTTTTTTAGGCTTGCTTTATGTCATTGGATGAACATTATTCAGAAACGCACGTCCAAATCCTGTCCGTTAATTCGACAGTAGTGGCGTATCTCCGGAACCAGGGAGGCACTCATTCGTTTCCGTTATTCAGTTTAATGTAAAGAATCCTTCTGTTTGTTATAGTACACCAAGTTCTGTTTCGGTCCGTCATATTCCGGGTCGTCTGATTGTTTTACTGGACTCCCGTTCACTTATGGGTCGCTTGTTGCCGTCAGAATGGACTCTCAACAAACAAGTATTCAATCAGATTTGCTATCAATGGGAGCGCCCAATGATAATTTATTTACGACACAGCTTGCTAATCAATTGCAGACGTATGTGTTTGCTTGTCCGGATCTCTGAGCTAATGTTGTTAACGCTCTATTGATCTAATAGGACGGAATGATAGGATATGCGTATCCTCCGGCGCTGTTGTTTCAGCAGGTATTGCTAAGATAAACAACCACAATACATTTCTGTTGATAGCATCTCTGTCTTCACAGAGACCGTGGGTAAATTTACTCTGATGTCTACTGTGGGACTTAACGCGAAATCTTCCTCAATGAGAGGATCTTTTTTCGCTGGGTAAAATCGTGTCATCTTTATCACAACCCGCAAGGTCGCAACCTTCACGTATTCCGTTGTGTGGTCCTTATTGCATTGTAAGCATTGTACTGGACGAGCTTTGGACGCGATTTCTTACTATAGGAGATCCTCTTCTTCGCTATTCTATGTGGCTAAAGTGGAGGCTCTTCCGTCGTTAGTGTAGGGATCACTATGTTCATATTGTTGATCCCTCCATACTACTCACTGCAACTTTTTAGTATACTTGTTTGACAAGATCTACTGCAGCCTGTTATTATTAAGGTTATAGGTTTATGTTATCTCATACCTATGCACTCTATGATAGTTTACAATTGAGTCTTATGTCTCTTTATCTAAGTCAGTTAGTAACTTTTCGATAAATAGACTTAGAATCATTAGATTAAATTCCTATATGGAATTTAACTTCGGTTCTTATTTAGCTAAGTAATCATTTGAGCCTCTGGAAACAGTAGTTTTCAAATTCTGACCTTTTAGACAGTAATTCTGTTGGCTTCTCTTTTACTGAAGAGTCAGTGAGTTTCATGCACTATCGGTGGATGATTTTCACTTTCGTAGTTTCGGAATCACTACTACCTTTACTATTTAGGTTGGATTTTTGCATAAGAGTTAGGCTCCTAATATCCGGATCCTATTGTTATTAAGGTCCTTCCGTCTTCGTACGGGCATAGGCCTTTACTCTGTCTGGTTAGAGTTTATGTATTTATAAACAGATATCTGTTTATTACTACGGGCGTAAACTTCTAATATCTTTGATGCCTATTAGAAGGACGTTACGCTCCAGTCTATTGCTAATGGATTTAATTAACTGTCCATACTGCTTATGGTATATCTTTGACTCAGTAGTTGTGTTTGAGATTTCGGCTCATGAAGTAAGAGTTCTTCTACATCTTGGGCTTACATTAATAGTGTCGCTATTATAGATTTTTGAAGGCTGCTCATTGCGCTCAGCTATCCACATTCATGAATTTTTTATCTCAGAAATATTGAGTCCATTTCTGGAGGCCACTATTGTTAGGTCTATTATCTACTGCTCAGAATGTCATTCACTTAACAGTTGCTACTATAGCTAGGTAGGCTGTCTGTTTTGGCAGTGACTCCGTTCTGCTGCCCTCTTCGCTCTGGGCTATTTGACCCAGGGCAAGAAAAAGGGGGGGGGGGGGGTGAGGGTGTTCCCTTGGGTCACCTGTTTTACTATGAAAACAAGGGGATACCTCCTCCGGAGTTAGTAATTCTGAGCTGTTATTGGGATGGTTGTTTAGTGAGAAGTTTATGTTTTAAAAATTCATTCAAGTCTTAGTTTTTAAAGTATAGCTTTTGAATATAGCACGTGTCAACGGACATGATTATGCAATCCTCAGACACTTTTAAGGAGTATAAAGAGTCTCTATTCTCTAGACTTACTTTATTTATTGGCTTACTTTAAAAATTATTAGTATAAGGATTATACTAGATATTAATAGAGTACATGGATGTATGATGCTCAATTTTGGAAGGTGTTGTATCTTTCTAATTTATCATAAATAAGAAAGATACATGTAAGGCCTAATACTTCTTTTTCCCTAGAGGGGATGACTCTATTTTATATTATTGAGCGTATTCCATCTTGCTCTATGTCCTTGGCCCTCCAGCCTTTTTACTATTCAGCTATGTCTGGGTCATTGGTACAGTATAAAAATGTTAAAAAATTTATAGTAATTTATATATTTTTTATACTTACCAATGACCCAGACGGGGATGGCCCTCCCAGGAGTTGGGAACTCTTACCTCCCCGCTGAGTACATAGCGCTTACCAGGCACTGGTTATTAGAATGATTAATGGCGCCAGTTTCGGAACGTCCTTGACACTGCACATGCGCAGTAGAGGTGAAGTGTGGAGGGCCATTCAGGACATGTTTTCTTTGGTTTTAGATGCAAATTTTGGGGATTGGGGGGCAAAATTTGTGTTTGGCCCTATATTTTAAGAGTTAGCACCAGCTATGTCTGGGTCATTGGTAAGTATAAAAAATATATAAATTACTATAAATTTTTTAACTTTTTGCACGTATTACTTTATTTTTATCTGAATTAAATGTAGGGGCACATATACTGTCTCATTATGCCCCCGGAGAAGGCATTATGTTATCACCATGTCCCTCGTCTGTCATCCATTGTCCATCATCCATCTGTTTACTTTTCGTATTCCGTCAATTAACTAAAGTTCTACCAACTGGATCTATACCAAACTTCATATGTGGGTTTGGTATGAGGAGTGGAAGAAGCCTCTTTATTTTGACCATGGTGTGCCAAAGGTCAAGGTCACAGTGATCTCCAGTGTTGAATACACTTGAAATTGGTTTCCACTCCATAACTAAACTTCTGCAAGACTGATCTTGTTTTTTTGTAATTCTATCCATGATATTGCAGAAGGGGGCATATGCCACACTTTGCATTGCTCTTGTTTCCTATTAAAAAGGTCATATGAGAGGTGAGTGGCTATCCTCGGTGAAATGGCTGGTTTGGTCTGCAGTTTTATTTTGTGATGGTGTGGATTAAGTAAATAATGCTCATTAATGATGATTTGAAAATATAATGTTGATGGACTTGATTTGAACTGTGTTCTGTCAAGTGCATTTCAGTTGGAGATCAAGGTGACACGAGTGTTTAGTGACTAATTCATTCCTGTTTGTGAGCTGACATTTTGCAAGTGACAAATGGGACAATGTTTGTATAAATTAGCTTTGAGAAAGCTTTTTGAAAGAAGGGATAAGAAGCCCATATGTTTTTGCTTTGTCAGAATGTTCATCTTATGTTGTAAAATCATCAGTGTGGAAATAAAGAATTCCTATATGTCATGTTATTGTTTTATCGCTGTCGATGCACGGGAATAGGAACTTTTGGCCCATTTTACGAACAATCAACTGTGCAATTCAGCTGACTGTATTTGAGTGATATTGTAAAATTGTGATAGTGTGCGGTTTACTCCAGGAAAGGCCACACTGCGAGCTTCCAGAAACTGTATACATTGTGAGGATTGTGAATAAGGGAGGTAATTTAATGCAAAATATAATGGGCCGTGTTAATGAGAAGCTGTGCATTTCTTGAAAAAACAATGTATTCTACCGAATAACAGTTACTGTAACAAGACCTTAAGTAGAAAACGGTATTTGCTTTCATTGCATCTTCTGGCCTCAAATCTCCATAGCAAGCAAGAGTAAATAAAATGTTTCTATTTGCAGGATAACTAAAAGAAATATTAAAAGCGTGTTTTTCCTTTTCCAGTGATAGTGGTACCCTGATATAATTTCCAGGAAAGTTCCCCTCATGAGGTATTTATATGCCAAGTACTGGTATTATGAACAGAATTACTTGGGGTAATGTCTTATTTTTCATTCTTTTGTTTGACAATGTTAACTGGTATAGTTATATGGAGAACTTTTTCTGAGAGCATTCTGGGGAATTGTGTCGGAGTCTAATCTTATCAGTTGAAATAAATTTTGACTGAATATTCTTAATTGTTACATTTGTACAGCTTCTTTCAAATGGCATATAATTCATATGGCAGCCTCTTAAATTAGGTCAGAAACTCATATGGATCTATTCTCAACCCTTTAGGAGCACAATTCGTGCTGTGCAGGAAAATGTCATTGCACAAAATTTTATAGAAATCTTCTTTCTATTATTCATTTATTTATTAGAGTTCATCGACACTCTTTTCAGCCAGGACCACCTCATGTTAGGCAGTTTTATGGGTGAAGGAAGCCAGACTACCTGGAGAGAACCAATGACAATAGCAAATAACTGCCAGACTCTCCAATGTACTAACTCCATGCAAACATGGTTAGCATTGATTGAAGACCAGAGCACCATCAACATGCAATACACCTTAGTACAAAGTGTGACTGTGCCCCCACATGGGCAATTGGGATGATATACCTTACCCACAGACACAGCACAGTTACCCCTGGTGGAGTTCGAGCCATGGACCTTTCAGTTTGAAGTCTGAATCCAGAACCACTGAACCACCGTGCTCCCAATCTTTCCCCTGTGATTACCTTATATTATCATTGATAGAATTAATGAAAGTTGCCTGGCTACATGAGGAGAAAATGGGAGCAGGTCGTCGTGGGGGATGGGTGGGTTTGTGCTGGATCGGGCCAGGGGATTGGGGGGATAAAATGTGTATTGTTGAGGGACTTTGTAGTTTACAAATGCATGCAATTTCTGTTGTTTTTTTTGCCCATTTGATCAGTTAATGTGTAATTAATAACCACTGGTTTAGCCTGATCATTGGCAATATACCAACACAACTGCAATGAGAGTTATTGTCACCTACGGCAACTGCATTGTGACCATGTGCAAGACCTTTCATCCGAATTGCCCATGTGGAAGTACAGTGGCTATGTGTACTAAGGCATACTGCACATCAATGTTGCACTTGTCTTCAACCAATGCTAACCCTGCTTGTGTGGAGTTAGTATGTTGGAGAGTCTGACAGTTGCTTGTCACTGCTCGGTGGTTCTCTCTGGGTTCTCCTGCTCCCCCCCCCCCATAAAACTCTGACAGGAGGTGACCCTGGCTGTTGGAAGTGTCATTCAACCCCAATAAATAAAATTAAATAAATACATGAATGAGAGTTATTGTCTTTGGTGATGCAACAGTGCATCCCTCTAAGTTGAAGTCTAGCTACCTCCTAATATGAGGTTGAAGCCTACTGCCTTGACTGAATAGGAAAAGCACTGTTGTTACATGCTTTTATCCAAAGTAAAATTTTGAACTACGAAGCGTTTTAATCAGAGTGAGAAATGTGAAAGAACATGCTATCTCTCATGAGTCATTAGTGTATAAAGAAACATAAAAATGTGGACATCGGAGTGCTTGGTCTGCCACTATTCATGCGGCTTAACGGCACTATGTTAACAATTTTTTGCACGTATTACTTTATTTTTATCTGAATTAAATGTAGGGGCACATATACTGTCTCATTATGCCCCGGAGGAGGCATTATGTTATCACCATGTCCCTCGTCTGTCATCCATTGTCCATCGTCCGTCTGTTAACTTTTCGTATTCTGTCAATTAACTAAAGTTCTACCAACTGGATCTATACCAAACTTCATACATGGGTTTGGTATGAGGAGTGGAAGAGGCCTCTTTATTTTGACAATGGTGTGCCAAAGGTCAAGGTCACAGTGATCTCCAATGTTTAATACACTTGAAATTGGTTTCCACTCCATAACTAAAGTTCTGCAAGACTGATCTTGTTTTTTTTGTAATTCTATCCATGATATTGCAGAAGGGGGCATATGCCACACTTTGCATTCCTCTTGTTTCTTATTAAAAAGGTCATATGAGAGGTCAGTGGACATCCTCGGTCAAATGGCTGGTTTGGTCTTCAGTTTTATTTTGTGATGGTGTGGATTAAGTAAATAATGCTCATTAATGATGATTTGAAAATATAATGTTGATGGATTTGATTTGAACTGTGTTCTGTCAAGTGATTTCAGTTGGAGATCAAGGTGACACGGGTGTTTAATGACTAATTCACTCCTGTATGTGAGCTGACATTTTGCAAGTGACAAATGGGACAATGTTTGTATAAATTTGCTTTGAGAAAGCTTTTTGAAAGAAGGAATAAGAATCCCATATGTTTTTGCTTTGTCAGAATGTTCATCTTATGTTGTAAAATCATCAGTGTGGAAATAAAGAATTCCTGTATGTCATGTTATTGTTTTATCGCTGTCGATGCACGGGAATAGGAACTTTTGGCCCATTTTACGAAAATCAACTGTGCAATTCAGCTGACTGTTTTTGAGTGATATTGTAAAATTGTGATAGTGTGCTGTTTACTCCAGGAGAGGCCACACTGCGAGCTTCCAGAAACTGTATACATTGTGAGGATTGTGAATAAGGGAGGTAATTTAATGCAAAATATAACGGGCCGTGTTAATGAGAAGCTGTGCATTTCTTGAAAAAACAATGTATTCTACCGAATAACAGTTACTGTAACAAGACCTTACGTAGAAAACGGTATTTGCTTTCATTGCATCTTCTGGCCTCAAATCTCTGTAGCAAGAAAGAGTAAATAAAATGTTTCTGTTTGCAGGATACCTAAAAGAAATATTAAAAGCATGTTTTTCCTTTTCCAGTGATAGTGGTACCCTGATATAATTTCCAGGAAAGTTCCCCTCATGAGGTATTTATATGCCAAGTACTGGTATTATGAAGAGAATTACATGGGGTAATGTTTTATTTTTCATTCTTTTGTTTGACAATGTTAACTGGTATAGTTATATGGAGAACTTTTTCTGAGAGCATTCTAGGGAATTGTGTCAGAGTCTAATCTTAGTTGAAATAAATTTTGACTCAATATTCTAAATTGTTACATTTCTACAGCTTCTTTCAAATGGCATATAATTCATATGGCAGCCTCTTAAATTAGATCAGAAACTGATATGGATCTATTCTCAACCCTTTAGGAGGCACAATTCGTGCTGTGCAGGAAAATGTCATTGCACAAAAGTTTATAGAAATCTTCTTTCTATTATTCATTTATTTATTAGAGTTCATTGACACTCTTGACAGCCAGGATCACCTCGCGTTAGGCAGTTTTATGGGTGAAGGAAGCCAGACTACCTGGAGAGAACCAATGACAATAGCAAATAACTGCCAGACTCTCCAATGTACTAACTCCATGCAAACATGCTTAGCATTGATTGAAGACAAGAGCACCATCAACATGCAATACGCCTTAGTACAAAGTGTGACTGTGCCCCCACATGGGCAGTTGGGATGATATACTTTACCCAAGGACACAGCACAGTTACCCCTGGTGGAGTTCGAGCCATGGACCTTTCAGTTTGAAGTCTGAATCCAGAACCTTTGAACCACCGTGCTCCCAATTTTTCCCCTGTGATTACCTTATATTATCATTGATAGAATTAATGAAAGTAGCCTGGCGACATGAGGAGAAAATGGGAGCAGGTGGTCGTGGGGGGTGGGTGTGTTTGTGGTGGATCGGGCCAGGGGATTGGGGGGATAAAATGTGTATTATTGAGCGACTTTGTAGTTTTCAAATGCATGCAATTTCTGTTGTTTTTTTTGCACATTTAATCACTTAATGTGTAATTAATAACCACTGGTTTAGCCTGATAATTGGCAATATACCAACACAACTGCAATGAGAGTTATTGTCACCTACGGCAACTGCATTGTGACCTTGTGCAAGACCCTTCATCCGAATTGCCCATGTGGAAATACAGTGGCTATGTGTACTAAGGCATACTGCACATCAATGGTGCACTTGTCTTCAACCAATGCTAACCCTGCTTGTGTGGAGTTAGTATGTTGGAGAGTCTGAGAGTTGCTTGTCACTGCTCGGTGGTTCTCTCTGTGTTCTCCAGCTCCCCCCCCCCCCCATAAAACTCTGACAGGAGGTGACCCTGGCTGTTGGAAGTGTCATTCAACCCCAATAAATAAAAATAAATAAATACATAAATGAGAGTTATTGTCCTTGGTGATGCAACAGTGCATCCCTCTAAGTTGAAGTCTAGCTACCACCTAATATGAGGTTGAAGCCCACTGCCTTAACTGAATAGGAAAAGCACTGTTGTTACATGCTTTTATCCAAAGTAAAATTTTGAACTACAAAGCGTTTTAATCAGAGTGAGGAATGTGAAAGAACATGCCATCTCTCATGAGTCATTAATGTATAAAGAAACATAAAAATGTGGACATCGGAGTGCTTGGTCTGCCACTATTCATGCGGCTTAACGGCACTATGTTAACAATTTTTTGCACGTATTACTTTATTTTTATCTGAATTAAATGTAGGTGCACATACACTGTCTCATTATGCCCCCGGAGGGGGCACTATGTTATCACCATGTCCCTCATCTGTCATCCATTGTCCATCATCCGTCCGTTTACTTTTCGTATTCCGTCAATTAACTAAAGTTCTACCAACTGGATCTATAGCAAACTTCATATGTGGGTTGGTATGAGGAGTGGTAGAAGCCTCTTTATTTTGAACAGGGTGTGCCAAAGGTCAAGGTCACAGTGATGTCCAATGTTAAATACACTTGAAATTGGTTTCCACTCCATAACTAAAGTTCTGCAAGACTGATCTTGTTTTTTTGTAATTCTATCCATGATATTGCAGAAGGGGGCATATGCCACACTTTGCATTGCTCTTGTTTCCTATTAAAAAGGTCATATGAGAGGTGAGTGGACATCCTCGGTGAAATGGCTGGTTTGGTCTACAGTTTTATTTTGTGATGGTGTGGATTAAGTAAATAATGCTCATTAATGATGATTTGAAAATATAATGTTGATGGATTTGTTTTGAACTGTGTTCTGTCGAGTGCATCTCGGTTGGAGATCAAGGTGACACGAGTGTTTAATGACTAATTCACTCCTGTTTGTGAGTTGACATTTTGCAAGTGACAAATGGGACAATGTTTGTATAAATTTGCTTTGAGAAAGCTTTTTGAAAGAAGGGATAAGAAGCCCATATGTTTTTGCTTTGTCAGAATGTTCATCTCATGTTGTAAAATCATCAGTGTGGAAATAAAGAATTCCAATATGTGATGTTATTGTTTTATCGCTGTCGATGCACGGGAATAGGAACTTTTGGCCCATTTTACGAACAATCAACTATGCCATTCAGCTGACTGTATTTGAGTGATATTGTAAAATTGTGATAGTGTGCTGTTTACTCCAGGAAAGGCCACACTATGAGCTTCCAGACACTGTATACATTGTGAGGATTGTGAATAAGGGAGGTAATTTAATGCAAAATATACTAGGCCATGTTAATGAGAAGCTGTGCATTTCTTGAAAAAACAATGTATTCTACCGAATAACAGTTACTGTAACAAGACCTTAAGTAGAAAACGGTATTTGCTTTCATTGCATCTTCTGGCCTCAAATCTCCGTAGCAAGCAAGAGTAAATAAAATGTTTCTGTTTGCAGGATAACTAAAAGAAATATTAAAAGCATGTTTTTCCTTTTTCAGTGATAGTGGTACCCTGATATAATTTCCAGGAAAGTTCCCCTCATGAGGTATTTATATGCCAAGTACTGGTATTATGAAGAGAATTACATGGGGTAATGTTTTATTTTTCATTCTTTTGTTTGACAATGTTAACTGGTATAGTTATATGGAGAACTTTTTCTGAGAGCATTCTAG
Source organism: Pictodentalium vernedei (assembly GCA_031216915.1). Taxonomy (NCBI): domain Eukaryota; kingdom Metazoa; phylum Mollusca; class Scaphopoda; order Dentaliida; family Dentaliidae; genus Pictodentalium; species Pictodentalium vernedei. Next base: position 427,972,305 of record CM062292.1, read on the forward strand.
GGAATTGTGTCAGAGTCTAATCTTATCAGTTGAAATAAATTTTGACTGAATATTCTTAATTGTTACATTTGTACAGCTTCTTTCAAATGGCATATAATTCATATGGCAGCCTCTTAAATTAGGTCAGAAACTCATATGGATCTATTCTCAACCCTTTAGGAGGCACAATTCGTGCTGTGCAGGAAAATGTCATTGCACAAAATTTTATAGAAATCTTCTTTCTATTATTCATTTATTTATTAGAGTTCATCGACACTCTTGACAGCCAGGATCACCTGGTGTTAGGCAGTTTTATGGGGGAAGGAAGCCAGACTACCTGGAGAGAACCAATGACAATAGCAAATAACTGCCAGACTCTCCAATGTACTAACTCCATGCAAACATGGTTAGCATTGATTGAAGACAAGAGCACCATCAACATGCAATACGCCTTAGTACAAAGTGTGTCTGTGCCCCACATGGGCAATTGGGATGATATACCTTACCCAAGGACACAGCACAGTTACCCCTGGTGGAGTTCGAGCCATGGACCTTTCAGTTTTGAAGTCTGAATCCAGAACCACTGAACCACCGTGCTCCCAATTTTCCCCTGTGATTACCTTATATTATCATTGATAGAATTAATGAAAGTTGCCTGGCGACATGAGGAGAAAATGGGAGCAGGTGGTCGTGGGGGGTGGGTGGGGTTTGTGGTGGATCGGGCCAGGGGATTGGGGGGATAAAATGTGTATTGTTGAGGGACTTTGTAGTTTACAAATGCATGCAATTTCTGTTGTTTTTTTGCACATTTAATCAGTTAATGTGTAATTAATAACCACTGGTTTTGCCTGATCATTGGCAATATACCAACACAACTGCAATGAGAGTTATTGTCACCTACGGCAACTGCATTGTGACCTTGTGCAAGACCCTTCATCCGAATTGCCCATGTGGAGGTACAGTGGCTATGTGTACTAAGGCATACTGCACATCAATGGTGCACTTGTCTTCAACCAATGCTAACCCTGCTTGTGTGGAGTTAGTATGTTGGAGAGTCTGACAATTGCTTGTCACTGCTCGGTGGTTCTCTCTGGGTTCTCCAGCTTCCCTCCCCCTCTCCATAAACCTCTGACAGGAGGTGACCCTGGCTGTTGGAAGTGTCATTCAACCCCAATAAATAAAAATAAATAAATACATAAATGAGAGTTATTGTCCTTGGTGATGCAACAGTGCATCCCTCTAAGTTGAAGCCTAGCTACCTCCTAATATGAGGTTGAAGCCTACTGCCTTGACTGAATAGGAAAAGCGCTGTTGTTACATGCTTTTATCCAAGTAAAATTTTGAACTACAAAGCGTTTTAATCAGAGTGAGAAATGTGAAAGAACATGCCATTTCTCATGAGTCATTAGTGTATAAAGAAACATAAAATGTGGACATCAGAGTGCTTGGTCTGCCACTATTCGTGCAGCTTAACGGCACTATGTTAACAATATTTTTATACTGTACCAATTACCCAGACATAGCTGGTGCTAACTCTTAAAATATAGGGCCAAACACAAATTTTGCCCCCCAATCCCCAAAATTTGCATCTAAAACCAAAGAAAACATGTCCTGAATGGCCCTCCACACTTCACCTCTACTGCGCATGCGCAGTGTCAAGGACGTTCCAAAATTGGCGCCATTAATCATTCTAGGTTTGGCCCTTCATCAGTTAACATCTGACTGATCTTTGTGCTTGTAAATCTCAGTTTAAATGATGCCAGACACATAAATATTAGTGAAATGGTGATTCTAAGGAGGATAGAGAAGGAGGAGAGGAAAAATGTGTGACAGAATATTATCAGGGCTGTAACTTAAAATTTTTTAATGAAATTATGTTAAGTTACCTATTTTCGAGGCAGCAGCCATTTTGTTGTCATTCTGGTTATTTAGTTACACTGATTTTTCAGTGTTTTCCTCTCTCCCTTTCCTTTAAGTCCCCTCTTGCTATTCTCCCATGCTTTTGGCATAGTTTCTGTAATTATTATTACTAAAATTTCTTGGGAGTTTTAGCTGAATAACAGAATGAATTCTGTTCTTTTCCCCATATTTACGTCTACGGGTGGTTAGGCGTTGTGTTCTGCATCTACCATCTGATGTTCTGCAGTTTCTTCCCTGGAAGTCTCTGTTTTGCATCAGATAGTGTATTTTTGGTAACTGATTCCGGGCCTGGGTGCCTGGAGTCTTATTTTAGTGTTTTTACACTCATTGTTTACATTTACAACAGCCCTCTGTATGAGGGGGGGATTTCTTGAAAATAATATCTTGATGTTATTTTAATCATAACTAGATACATTATTATTGTTCGTAAGTGTTGAATAAATTGTTTAAAATATTTTTAAAATTTTTGTCCACACTTAGGCTTGGGATCCATTGGGGCTCAACGTTATTTTTCATAAACTTGGGCTATTCTGAAAAAATATTTTTTCAAAATATTTTGATTTCAATTATTTTTTCTATATTAATGGATCATATTATTATTATGTATTTTGATTGCCAGGGGTTGGTGCGAGTACCAGGACTTTGTTTCTTTTCACATTGAAAGGATTTTGATCAATTGTAATAAGAGGAAGTCTTCCTCTGACTTTTATAATCATTCTATATGTGGTCAGTGTACTCGCATTAACTCCTGTTCTGTATCGTATGATTTCGATGACAACATGGGAAGCGTATGTCACGGTATGTTAGTGGGGAATTGGACACTCCGGTCCTTTCCCCGCAGGGTCACTCTACTTTATCAATTTCTATTTCAGACGATCAAGATTAGGGTGATGTATCTGTGATGTCTTCCAACAGTGTGCCTCTGTCATCACAATTAATGAAGGGCTAGCGGAAAAGTGCTCATGTAAATACGCCAATTGCCTAAGAGGACCCTAGTAGGTTCGACGGCCTTTGACGTCCGCTGGCTTGCCCGGTGTAGCGTCCATTCATCGAATGGTTCGGCAGCCGGGTTCGTCCATTGCGGTCTAGAAGGAGTTTTGGGGTGATGCGAGCACTATAAATCAACCAAATGCACACCCAGTGACGGCGGATTAGAGGGAGAATGGAGGAAGCCTTTAGTCCGGTTCATAGCTCGTTCTGGTCCATCCGGACGACGAGCGAGAGAGGCCCCTCTCTCGTACAACAACATCTGGCCCCAGATGTTGTGGTACAAAATGTTTCGCATTCGGAGCATACGTCCGTCGCAAGGACGCTCCGACACATAGGCAGTCCGGAGTAGACTGTCAATAAGGCTTCCTCATTCTCATGGTAGCGCACACGACCGCTCTTGGCTTTGTGACCTCGGATATCCAGTCAGCTTCGCCAGTCAGAGAATCATCGGCGACCAGGTCACACCATCCGGTAGCCAGGGACACGAGGCCTGCAGACTCCGGACGTTCGCATAGGAAGTGTGCGGGAGTCAACGTACACGGAGCTTCTAGCAGCAATGCATCGTAAGACCGCTACTGCACAGGCCTCGGGAACGGACGTGCTTTCCTAAATAGCACAGCTTATCGCAGCATCCCAGCATCAACTGAATCTGTCGCATATTTTTTATCCGACGATGCTGGGTAGGGGACGCTCCGCGGAAGCGGGTACGGACGTCCGAAAATTTCATCCGGTCCGACGGGATACCGAAAGGGATTCGGAGGATTTCGAGCTTTCCCTTTCGGAACAACATATGCTGTTGTGTATGTCATCTGACTTGATCTTCTACAGCTTCTTTCGTCGGACCAGAATGCTGCGATGCCGGATAAGAAACTTATAGCGTCGGTGGACTTAGAAATTTTTGGTTCGGTTCAGGGACATCGTCCCTCAGTTCCGACATAGTCCAATAATGTCACACAAACTTTCGAATTATTGAACGACGCTATATATATATTATTATTATATGCTTGCTATTACCAAGCATTTCGGGTTTCTTGTTCGCAAAGTTACAGAGATGTCTTTCAAAAGTGTGCCTCTGTCGTCATAGTTAATGAAGAGCTAGTGGCAATAAGTGCTCATGGAATATGTCTATTGCCTAAGAGGTCCCTTGTAGGATCGACGGAGTGACATTCGCTAGCTCACCCGGTGTAGCGTACATTCATTGAATGCTTCGGCTGCCGGGTTTGTCCGTTGCGGTCTAGGAAGGAGATTTGGGTGATGCGAGCACTATAATTACTTTAGTACTCACCCAGTGACGGCGGATTGAGGACAGATCGGAGGAAGCCTGTTAGTCCGGTTCCTGGCTTGTCCAGGTCCGTCCGGGCTGTGAGCGAGAGAGGTCCCTCTCTCGTCCAACAACATAGGGGACAGCATGTTGTGGTTCAGATATTTTACATTCGGAGCATATGTCTGTCGGTCGGGACGCTCCGTTATATTGACAGTCCGAGAGACTGTCGATAATGCTTCCTCATCCTCACAGCAGGGCACACGACCGCACATTGGCTACGTGACCTCGAGTATCCGATCAGTTTCGTCATTCAGTGATTCCACGGCGAATAGGTCACGCCATCCGGTAGCCAAGGGACACGAGGCCTATACACTCCGTTCGTTCGCATATTAGTAGTATGCACGGGGTAACGATCACGGAGCTTCCAGCGGCAATGCATTGTAGGACCGCTTCTCCACAGGCCTCAGTGATGGACATGCTATCCGAGTTAGCACAGTTTTTTCGCAGCATCCCAGCAATCGACAGTTTCTTAGTCGAATCAGGAATTATCTGACGGCGCTGGGTCGGTGCGGTCCGCGGTTGCATCAGGTACGGACGACCGAACGCTTTATAGGGTCCAACAGGATGGCGAAAGGGATTCGAAAGATTTCGAGTTTTCCCTTTCGTAGCATCGGAAGCTGCCATTCATATCCTCTGGCATTATCTTCCAGTGATTGTTATTTCGGACTACATTGCTGCGATGTTGGATAAGAGATTTATAGCGTCATTGGACACGGAATTTTGGATCGGTTCAGGGCCATTGTCCCTGACTTACCGACACAGTCCAATAATGTCATTAGAACATGTGTATTATTTATCGACGCTATATATGCATATAAGCCTGCTACCAAGCATGATAGTTTAGTTTCTTGTCCGCAATGCTCATTTCTGCCTTTTTATCATTTATACGAATAATTTATTTTGGCAGAGCAGGGCATACCGAGAGTTCATATGCGTCTAGACGGCGTGGTTAAAGACTGGAAATATTCTTTTTCGCCGTCTATGTCTTTTCCAATCACAATGTTGGAAACGACAATGATGTCTAGTAGACTTAACTTAGACGCTTTATCATACGTAATCCACCTTACTGAGGCGTTATCATTACGTCTTCAAGAAAAGAATTACGGGATATTATCCTTAATGTGATTTCTTTTGAGGGCAGTAGTTTGTTCACGTATAACTCCGCCCTTCAGTGGCTGATTGGAGTTGGTTAGACGTGACGCAGCCCTAGCTACATCCACGCGCGTGGATAGTAAGGTGAAGAACTCTCTCAGAGTCGCTTCGTTCTCGGAGAAGCTTCTCTTCGACGGCAACTTTTCAGCAATCCATGAATTGCTCGATTTACACGTTCTCTTGTCTATCTAGTGTTGCAAGAGATTCAGACTGGGGCAAACATTCGGTGGTTGACTCAGAGAGTGCCACTGCTGTTGCCGGATCCGAGTGTTATAATTATGACGGTTGCCAGTCAAACAGGTTGGGATATAATATTGATCCCAACGGATTCGAAGTGCCAGGGTCTTTGGTCTCTAAGCAAGCACTTATCTTCCGCGGAATAATGTTTTTTAGGCTTGCTTTATGTCATTGGATGAACATTATTTAGAAACGCACGTCCAAATCCTGTCCGTTAATTCGACAGTAGTGGCGTATCTCCGGAACCAGGGAGGCACTCATTCGTTTCCGTTATTCAATTTAATGGAAAGAATCCTTCTGTTTGTTATAGTACACCAAGTTCTGTTTCGGTCCGTCATATTCCGGGTCGTCTGATTGTTTTACTGGACTCCCGTTCACTTATGGGTCGCTTGTTGCCGTCAGAATGGACTCTCAACAAACAAGTATTCAATCAGATTTGCTATCAATGGGAGCGCCCAATGATAATTTATTTACGACACAGCTTGTTAATCAATTGCAGACATATGTGTTTGCTTGTCCGGATCTCTGAGCTAATGTTGTTAACGCTCTATTGATCTAATAGGACGGAATGATAGGATATGCGTATCCTCCGGTGCTGTTGTTTCAGCAGGTATTGCTAAGATAAACAACCACAATACATTTCTGTTGATAGCATCTCTGTCTTCACAGAGACCGTGGGTAAATTTACTCTGATGTCTACTGTGGGACTTAACGCGAAATCTTCCTCAATGAGAGGATCTTTTTTCGCTGGGTAAAATCGTGTCATCTTTATCACAACCCGCAAGGTCGCAACCTTCACGTATTCCGTTGTGTGGTCCTTATTGCATTGTAAGCAGTGTACTGGACGAGCTTTGGACGCGATTTCTTACTATAGGAGATCCTCTTCTTCGCTATTCTATGCGGCTAAAGTGGAGGCTCTTCCATCGTTGGTGTAGTGATCACTATGTTCATATTGTTGATCCCTCCATACTACTCATTGCAACTTTTTAGTATACTTGTTTGACAAGATCTACTGCAGCCTGTTATTATTAAGGTTATAGGTTTATGTTACCTCATACCTATGCACTCTATGATAGTTTACAATTGAGTCTTATGTCTCTTTATCTAAGTCAGTTAGTAACTTTTCGATAAATAGACTTAGAATCATTAGATTAAATTCCTATATGGAATTTAACTTCGGTTCTTATTTAGCTAAGTAATCATTTGAGCCTCTGGAAACAGTAGTTTTCAAATTCTGACCTTTTAGACAGTAATTCTGTTGGCTTCTCTTTTACTGAAGAGTCAGTGAGTTTCATGCACTATCGGTGGATGATTTTCACTTTCGTAGTTTCGGAATCACTACTTCCTTTACTATTTAGGTTGGATTTTTGCATAAGAGTTAGGCTCCTAATATCCGGATCCTATTGTTATTAAGGTCCTTCCGTCTTCGTACGGGCATAGGCCTTTACTCTGTCCGGTTAGAGTTTATGTATTTATAAACAGATATCTGTTTATTACTACGGGCGTAAACTTCTAATGTCTTTGATGCCTATTAGAAGGACATTACGCTCCATTCTATTGCTAATGGATTCAATTAACTATCCATACTGCTTATGGTATATCTTTGACTCAGCAGTTGTGTTTGAGATTTCGGCTCATGAAGTAAGAGTTCTTCTACATCTTGGGCTTACATTAATAGTGTCGCTATTATAGATTTTTGAAGGCTGCTCATTGCGCTCAGCCATCCACATTCATGAATTTTTTATCTCAGAAATATTGAGTCCATTTCTGGAGGCCTCTATTGTTAGGTCTATTATCTACTGCTCAGAATGTCATTCACTTAACAGTTGCTACTATAGCTAGGTAGGCTGTCTGTTTCGGCAGTGACTCCGTTCTGCTGCCCTCTTCGCTCTGGGCTATTTGACCCAGGGCAAGAAAAAGGGGGGGGGGGGGTGAGGGTGTTCCCTTGGGTCACCTGTTTTACTATGAAAACAAGGGGATACCTCCTCCGGAGTTAGTAATTCTGAGCTGTTATTGGGATGGTTGTTTAGTGAGAAGTTTATGTTTTAAAAATTCATTCAAGTCTTAATTTTTAAAGTATAGCTTTTGAATATAGCACGTGTCAACGGACATGATTATGCAATCCTCAGACACTTTTAAGGAGTATAAAGAGTCTCTATTCTCTAGACTTACTTTATTTATTGGCTTACTTTAAAAATTATTAGTATAAGGATTATACTAGATATTAATAGAGTACATGGATGTATGATGCTCAATTTTGGAAGGTGTTGTATCTTTCTAATTTATCATAAATAAGAAAGATACATGTAAGGCCTAATACTTCTTTTTCCCTAGAGGGGATGACTCTATTTTATATTATTGAGCGTATTCCATCTTGCTCTATGTCCTTGGCCCTCCAGCCTTTTTACTATTCAGCTATGTCTGGGTCATTGGTACAGTATAAAAATGTTAAAAAATTTATAGTAATTTATATATTTTTTATACTTACCAATGACCCAGACGGGGATGGCCCTCCCAGGAGTTGGGAACTCTTACCTCCCCGCTGAGTACATAGCGCTTACCAGGCACTGGTTATTAGAATGATTAATGGCGCCAGTTTTGGAACGTCCTTGACACTGCGCATGCGCAGTAGAGGTGAAGTGTGGAGGGCCATTCAGGACATGTTTTCTTTGGTTTTAGATGCAAATTTTGGGGATTGGGGGGCAAAATTTGTGTTTGGCCCTATATTTTAAGAGTTAGCACCAGCTATGTCTGGGTCATTAGTAAGTATAAAAAATATATAAATTACTATAAATTTTTTAACTTTTTGCACGTATTACTTTATTTTTATCTGAATTAAATGTAGGGGCACATATACTGTCTCATTATGCCCCCGGAGAAGGCATTATGTTATCACCATGTCCCTCGTCTGTCATCCATTGTCCATCATCCATCTGTTTACTTTTCGTATTCCGTCAATTAACTAAAGTTCTACCAACTGGATCTATACCAAACTTCATATGTGGGTTTGGTATGAGGTGTGGAAGAAGCCTCTTTATTTTGACTATGGTGTGCCAAAGGTCAAGGTCACAGTGATCTCCAGTGTTAAATACACTTGAAATTGGTTTCCACTCCATAACTAAACTTCTGCAAGACTGATCTTGTTTTTTTGTAATTCTATCCATGATATTGCAGAAGGGGGCATATGCCACACTTTGCATTGCTCTTGTTTCCTATTAAAAAGGTCATATGAGAGGTGAGTGGATATCCTCGGTGAAATGGCTGGTTTGGTCTGCAGTTTTATTTTGTGATGGTGTGGATTAAGTAAATAATGCTCATTAATGATGATTTGAAAATATAATGTTGATGGATTTGATTTGAACTGTGTTCTGTCAAGTGCATTTCAGTTGGAGATCAAGGTGACACGAGTGTTTAGTGACTAATTCACTCCTGTTTGTGAGCTGACATTTTGCAAGTGACAAATGGGACAATGTTTGTATAAATTTGCTTTGAGAAAGCTTTTTGAAAGAAGGGATAAGAAGCCCATATGTTTTTGCTCTGTCAGAATGTTCATCTTATGTTGTAAAATCATCAGTGTGGAAATAAAGAATTCCTATATGTCATGTTATTGTTTTTTCGCTGTCAATGCACGGGAATAGGAACTTTTGGCCCATTTTACGAACAATCAACTGTGCAATTCAGCTTACTGTATTTGAGTGATATTGTAAAATTGTGATAGTGTGCTGTTTACTCCAGGAAAGGCCACACTACGAGCTTCCAGAAACTGTATACATTGTGAGGATTGTGAATAAGGGAGGTAATTTAATGCAAAATATAATGGGCCGTGTTAATGAGAAGCTGTGCATTTCTTGAAAAAACAATGTATTCTACCGAATAACAGTTACTGTAACAAGACCTTAAGTAGAAAACGGTATTTGCTTTCATTGCATCTTCTGGCCTCAAATCTCCATAGCAAGCAAGAGTAAATAAAATGTTTCTATTTGCAGGATAACTAAAAGAAATATTAAAAGGATGTTTTTCCTCTTTCAGTGATAGTGGTACCCTGATATAATTTCCAGGAAAGTTCCCCTCATGAGGTATTTATATGCCAAGTACTGGTATTATGAAGAGAATTACATGGGATAATGTTTTATTTTTCATTCTTTTGTTTGACAATGTTAACTGGTATAGTTATATGGAGAACTTTTTCTGAGAGCATTCTGGGGAATTGTGTCAGAGTCTAATCTTATCAGTTGAAATAAATTTTGACTGAACATTCTTAATTGTTACATTTGTACAGCTTCTTTCAAATGGCATATAATTCATATGGCAGCCTCTTAAATTAGGTCAGAAACTCATATGGATCTATTCTCAACCGTTTAGGAGGCACAATTCGTGCTGTGCAGGAAAATGTCATTGCACAAAATTTTATAGAAATCTTCTTTCTATTATTCATTTATTTATTAGAGTTCATCGACACTCTTGACAGCCCGGATCACCTGGTGTTAGGCAGTTTTATGGGGGAAGGAAGCCAGACTACCTGGAGAGAACCAATGACAATAGCAAATAACTGCCAGACTCTCCAATGTACTAACTCCATGCAAACATGGTTAGCATTGATTGAAGACAAGAGCACTATCAACATGCAATACGCCTTAGTACAAAGTGTGACTGTGCCCCCACATGGGCAATTGGGATGATATACCTTACCCAAGGACACAGCACAGTTACCCCTGGTGGAGTTCGAGCCATGGACCTTTCAGTTTGAAGTCTGAATCCAGAACCACTGAACCACCGTGCTCCCAATTTTCCCCTGTGATTACCTTATATTATCATTGATAGAATTAATGAAAGTTGCCTGGCGACATGAGGAGAAAATGGGAGCAGGTGGTCGTGGGGGGTGGGTGGGTTTGTGGTGGATCAGGCCAGGGGATTGAGGGGATAAAATGTGTATTGTTGAGGGACTTTGTAGTTTACAAATGCACGCAATTTCTGTTGTTTTTTTTGCACATTTAATCAGTTAATGTGTAATTAATAACTACTGGTTTTGCCTGATCATTGGCAATATACCAACACAACTGCAATGAGAGTTATTGTCACCTACGGCAACTGCATTGTGACCTTGTGCAAGACCCTTCATCCGAATTGCCCATGTGGAGGTACAGTGGCTATGTATACTAAGGCATACTGCACATCAATGGTGCACTTGTCCTCAACCAGTGCTAATCCTGCTTGTGTGGAGTTAGTATGTTGGAGAGTCTGACAATTGCTTGTCACTGCTCGGTGGTTCTCTCTGGTTTCTCCAGCTTCCCTCCCCCCCTCCATAAAACTCTGACAGGAGGTGTCCCTGGCTGTTGGAAGTGTCATTCAACCCCAATAAATAAAAATAAATAAATACATAAATGAGAGTTATTGTCCTTGGTGATGCAACAGTGCATCCCTCTAAGTTGAAGCCTAGCTACCTCCTAATATGAGGTTGAAGCCTACTGCCTTGACTGAATAGGAAAAGCACTGTTGTTACATGCTTTTATCCAAAGTAAAATTTTGAACTACAAAGCGTTTTAATCAGAGTGAGAAATGTGAAAGAACATGCCATCTCTCATGAGTCATTAGTGTATAAAGGAACATAAAAATGTGGACATCAGAGTGCTTGGTCTGCCACTATTCGTGCGGATTAACGGCACTATGTTAACAATTTTTTGCACGTATTACTTTATTTTTATCTGAATTAAATGTAGGGGCACATATACTGTCTCATTATGCCCCCGGAGAAGGCATTATGTTATCACCATGTCCCTCGTCTGTCATCCATTGTCCATCATCCATCTGTTTACTTTTCGTATTCCGTCAATTAACTAAAGTTCTACCAACTGGATCTATACCAAACTTCATATGTGGGTTTGGTATGAGGTGTGGAAGAAGCCTCTTTATTTTGACTATGGTGTGCCAAAGGTCAAGGTCACAGTGATCTCCAGTGTTAAATACACTTGAAATTGGTTTCCACTCCATAACTAAGCTTCTGCAAGACTGATCTTGTTTTTTTGTAATTCTATCCATGATATTGCAGAAGGGGGCATATGCCACACTTTGCATTGCTCTTGTTTCCTATTAAAAAGGTCATATGAGAGGTGAGTGGATATCCTCGGTGAAATGGCTGGTTTGGTCTGCAGTTTTATTTTGTGATGGTGTGGATTAAGTAAATAATGCTCATTAATGATGATTTGAAAATATAATGTTGATGGATTTGATTTGAACTGTGTTCTGTCAAGTGCATTTCAGTTGGAGATCAAGGTGACACGAGTGTTTAGTGACTAATTCACTCCTGTTTGTGAGCTGACATTTTGCAAGTGACAAATGGGACAATGTTTGTATAAATTTGCTTTGAGAAAGCTTTTTGAAAGAAGGGATAAGAAGCCCATATGTTTTTGCTTTGTCAGAATGTTCATCTTATGTTGTAAAATCATCAGTGTGGAAATAAAGAATTCCTATATGTCATGTTATTGTTTTTTCGCTGTCGATGCACGGGAATAGGAACTTTTGGCTCATTTTACGAACAATCAACTGTGCAATTCAGCTGACTGTATTTGAGTGATATTGTAAAATTGTGATAGTGTGCTGTTTACTCCAGGAAAGGCCACACTACGAGCTTCCAGAAACTGTATACATTGTGAGGATTGTGAATAAGGGAGGTAATTTAATGCAAAATATAATGGGCCGTGTTAATGAGAAGCTGTGCATTTCTTGAAAAAACAATGTATTCTACCGAATAACAGTTACTGTAACAAGACCTTATGTAGAAAACGGTATTTGCTTTCATTGCATCTTCTGGCCTCAAATCTCCATAGCAAGCAAGAGTAAATAAAATGTTTCTATTTGCAGGATAACTAAAAGAAATATTAAAAGGATGTTTTTCCTTTTTCAGTGATAGTGGTACCCTGATATAATTTCCAGGAAAGTTCCCCTCATGAGGTATTTATATGCCAAGTACTGGTATTATGAAGAGAATTACATGGGATAATGTTTTATTTTTCATTCTTTTGTTTGACAATGTTAACTGGTATAGTTATATGGAGAACTTTTTCTGAGAGCATTCTGGGGAATTGTGTCAGAGTCTAATCTTATCAGTTGAAATAAATTTTGACTGAACATTCTTAATTGTTACATTTGTACAGCTTCTTTCAAATGGCATATAATTCATATGGCAGCCTCTTAAATTAGGTCAGAAACTCATATGGATCTATTCTCAACCGTTTAGGAGGCACAATTCGTGCTGTGCAGGAAAATGTCATTGCACAAAATTTTATAGAAATCTTCTTTCTATTATTCATTTATTTATTAGAGTTCATCGACACTCTTGACAGCCAGGATCACCTGGTGTTAGGCAGTTTTATGGGGGAAGGAAGCCAGACTACCTGGAGAGAACCAATGACAATAGCAAATAACTGCCAGACTCTCCAATGTACTAACTCCATGCAAACATGGTTAGCATTGATTGAAGACAAGAGCACTATCAACATGCAATACGCCTTAGTACAAAGTGTGACTGTGCCCCCACATGGGCAATTGGGATGATATACCTTACCCAAGGACACAGCACAGTTACCCCTGGTGGAGTTCGAGCCATGGACCTTTCAGTTTGAAGTCTGAATCCAGAACCACTGAACCACCGTGCTCCCAATTTTCCCCTGTGATTACCTTATATTATCATTGATAGAATTAATGAAAGTTGCCTGGCGACATGAGGAGAAAATGGGAGCAGGTGGTCGTGGGGGGTGGGTGGGTTTGTGGTGGATCAGGCCAGGGGATTGAGGGGATAAAATGTGTATTGTTGAGGGACTTTGTAGTTTACAAATGCACGGAATTTCTGTTGTTTTTTTTGCACATTTAATCAGTTAATGTGTAATTAATAACTACTGGTTTTGCCTGATCATTGGCAATATACCAACACAACTGCAATGAGAGTTATTGTCACCTACGGCAACTGCATTGTGACCTTGTGCAAGACCCTTCATCCGAATTGCCCATGTGGAGGTACAGTGGCTATGTATAGTAAGGCATACTGCACATCAATGGTGCACTTGTCCTCAACCAGTGCTAACCCTGCTTGTGTGGAGTTAGTATGTTGGAGAGTCTGACAATTGCTTGTCACTGCTCGGTGGTTCTCTCTGGTTTCTCCAGCTTCCCTCCCCCCCTCCATAAAACTCTGACAGGAGGTGACCTTGGCTGTTGGAAGTGTCATTCAACCCCAATAAATAAAAATAAATAAATACATAAATGAGAGTTATTGTCCTTGGTGATGCAACAGTGCATCCCTCTAAGTTGAAGCCTAGCTACCTCCTAATATGAGGTTGAAGCCTACTGCCTTGACTGAATAGGAAAAGCACTGTTGTTACATGCTTTTATCCAAAGTAAAACTTTGAACTACAAAGCGTTTTAATCAGAGTGAGAAATGTGAAAGAACATGCCATCTCTCATGAGTCATTAGTGTATAAAGGAACATAAAAATGTGGACATCAGAGTGCTTGGTCTGCCACTATTCGTGCGGATTAACGGCACTATGTTAACAATTTTTTGCACGTATTACTTTATTTTTATCTGAATTAAATGTAGGGGCACATATACTGTCTCATTATGCCCCCGGAGAAGGCATTATGTTATCACCATGTCCCTCGTCTGTCATCCATTGTCCATCATCCATCTGTTTACTTTTCGTATTCCATCAATTAACTAAAGTTCTACCAACTGGATCTATACTAAACTTCATATGTGGGTTTGGTATGAGGAATGGAAGAAGCCTCTTTATTTTGACCATGGTGTGCCAAAGGTCAAGGTCACAGTGATCTCCAGAGTTAAATACACTTGAAATTGGTTTCCACTCCATAACTAAACTTCTGCAAGACTGATCTTGTTTTTTTGTAATTCTATCCATGATATTGCAGAAGGGGGCATATGCCACACTTTGCATTGCTCTTGTTTCCTATTAAAAAGGTCATATGAGAGGTGAGTGGATATCCTCGGTGAAATGGCTGGTTTGGTCTACAGTTTTATTTTGTGATGGTGTGGATTAAGTAAATAATGCTCATTAATGATGATTTGAAAATATAATGTTGATGGATTTGATTTGAACTGTATTCTGTCAAGTGCATTTCAGTTGGAGATCAAGTTGACACGAGTGTTTAGTGACTAATTCACTCCTGTTTGTGAGCTGACATTTTGCAAGTGACAAATGGGACAATGTTTGTATAAATTAGCTTTGAGAAAGCTTTTTGAAAGAAGGGATAAGAAGCCCATATGTTTTTGCTTTGTCAGAATGTTCATCTTATGTTGTAAAATCATCAGTGTGGAAATAAAGAATTCCTATATGTCATGTTATTGTTTTATCGCTGTCGATGCATGGGAATAGGAACTTTTGGCCCATTTTACGAACAATCAACTGTGCAATTCAGCTGACTGTATTTGAGTGATATTGTAAAATTGTGATAGTGTGCTGTTTACTCCAGGAAAGGCCACACTGCGAGCTTCCAGAAACTGTATACATTGTGAGGATTGTGAATAAGGGAGGTAATTTAATGCAAAATATAATGGGCCGTGTTAATGAGAAGCTGTGCATTTCTTGAAAAAACAATGTATTCTACCGAATAACAGTTACTGTAACAAGACCTTAAGTAGAAAACGGTATTTGCTTTCATTGCATCTTCTGGCCTCAAATCTCCATAGCAAGCAAGAGTAAATAAAATGTTTCTATTTGCAGGATAACTAAAAGAAATATTAAAAGCATGTTTTTCCTTTTCCAGTGATAGTGGTACCCTGATATAATTTCCAGGAAAGTTCCCCTCATGAGGTATTTATATGCCAAGTACTGGTATTATGAAGAGAATTACTTGGGGTAATGTCTTATTTTTCATTCTTTTGTTTGACAATGTTAACTGGTATAGTTATATGGAGAACTTTTTCTGAGAGCATTCTGGGGAATTGTGTCGGAGTCTAATCTTATCAGTTGAAATAAATTTTGACTGAATATTCTTAATTGTTTCTTTTGTACAGCTTCTTTCAAATGGCATATAATTCATATGGCAGCCTCTTAAATTAGGTCAAAAACTCATATGGATCTATTCTCAACCATTTAGGAGCACAATTCGTGCTGTGCAGGAAAATGTCATTGCACAAAATTTTATAGAAATCTTCTTTCTATTATTCATTTATTTATTAGAGTTCATCGACACTCTTGACAGCCAGGATCACCTCATGTTAGGCAGTTTTATGGGTGAAGGAAGCCAGACTAGCTGGAGAGAACCAATGACAATAGCAAATAACTGCCCGACTCTCCAATGTACTAACTCCATGCAAACATGGTTAGCATTGATTGAAGACAAGAGCACCATCAACATGCAATACACCTTAGTACAAAGTGTGACTGTGCCCCCACATGGGCAATTGGGAGGATATACCTTACCCACAGACACAGCACAGTTACCCTTGGTGGAGTTCGAGCCATGGACCTTTCAGTTTGATGTCTGAATCCAGAACCACTGAACCACCGTGCTCCCAATCTTTCCCCTGTGATTACCTTATATTATCATTGATAGAATTAATGAAAGTTGCCTGGCTACATGAGGAGAAAATGGGAGCAGGTCGTCGTGGGGGATGGGTGGGTTTGTGGTGGATCGGGCCAGGGGATTGGGGGGATAAAATGTGTATTGTTGAGGGACTTTGTAGTTTACAAATGCATGCAATTTCTGTTGTTTTTTTTGCACATTTGATCAGTTAATGTGTAATTAATAACCACTGGTTTAGCCTGATCATTGGCAATATACCAACACAACTGCAATGAGAGTTATTGTCACCTACGGCAACTGCATTGTGACCATGTGCAAGACCCTTCATCCGAATTGCCCATGTGGAAGTACAGTGGCTATGTGTACTAAGGCATACTGCACATCAATGTTGCACTTGTCTTCAACCAATGCTAACCCTGCTTGTGTGGAGTTAGTATGTTGGAGAGTCTGACAGTTGCTTGTCACTGCTCGGTGGTTCTCTCTGGGTTCTCCTGCTCCCCCCCCCCCCCATAAAACTCTGACAGGAGGTGACCCTGGCTGTTGGAAGTGTCATTCAACCCCAATAAATAAAATTAAATAAATACATGTATGAGAGTTATTGTCTTTGGTGATGCAACAGTGCATCCCTCTAAGTTGAAGTCTGGCTACCTCCTAATATGAGGTTGAAGCCTACTGCCTTGACTGAATAGGAAAAGCACTGTTGTTACATGCTTTTATCCAAAGTAAAATTTTGAACTACAAAGCGTTTTAATCAGAGTGAGAAATGTGAAAGAACATGCCATCTCTCATGAGTCATTAGTGTATAAAGAAACATAAAAATGTGGACATCGGAGTGCTTGGTCTGCCACTATTCATGCGGCTTAACGGCACTATGTTAACAATTTTTTGCACGTATTACTTTATTTTTATCTGAATTAAATGTAGGGACACATACACTGTCTCATTATTCCCCGGAGGAGGTATTATGTTATCACCATGTCCCTCGTCTGTCATCCATTGTCCATCGTCCGTCTGTTACCTTTTTGTATTCTGTCAATTAACTAAAGTTCTACCAACTGGATCTATACCAAACTTCATACATGGGTTTGGTATGAGGAGTGGAAGAGGCCTCTTTATTTTGACAATGGTGTGCCAAAGGTCAAGGTCACAGTGATCTCCAATGTTAAATACACTTGAAATTGGTTTCCACTCCATAACTAAAGTTCTGCAAGACTGATCTTGTTTTTTTTGTAATTCTATCCATGATATTGCAGAAGGGGGCATATGCCACACTTTGCATTCCTCTTGTTTCTTATTAAAAAGGTCATATGAGAGGTCAGTGGACATCCTCGGTCAAATGGCTGGTTTGGTCTTCAGTTTTATTTTGTGATGGTGTGGATTAAGTAAATAATGCTCATTAATGATGATTTGAAAATATAATGTTGATGGATTTGATTTGAACTGTGTTCTGTCAAGTGCATTTCAGTTGGAGATTAAGGTGACACGAGTGTTTAATGACTAATTCACTCCTGTATGTGAGCTGACATTTTGCCAGTCACAAATGGGACAATGTTTGTATAAATTTGCTTTGAGAAAGCTTTTTGAAAGAAGGGATAAGAATCCCATATGTTTTTGCTTTGTCAGAATGTTCATCTTATGTTGTAAAATCATCAGTGTGGAAATAAAGAATTCCTGTATGTCATGTTATTGTTTTATCGCTGTCGATGCACGGGAATAGGAACTTTTGGCCCATTTTACGAAAATCAACTGTGCAATTCAGCTGACTGTATTTGAGTGATATTGTAAAATTGTGATAGTGTGCTGTTTACTCCAGGAAAGGCCACACTACGAGCTTCCAGAAACTGTATACATTGTGAGGATTGTGAATAAGTGAGGTAATTTAATGCAAAATATAACGGGCCGTGTTAATGAGAAGCTGTGCATTTCTTGAAAAAACAATGTATTCTACCGAATAACAGTTACTGTAACAAGACCTTAAGTAGAAAACGGTATTTGCTTTCATTGCATCTTCTGGCCTCAAATCTCCGTAGCAAGCAAGAGTAAATAAAATGTTTCTGTTTCCAGGATAACTAAAAGAAATATTAAAAGCATGTTTTTCCTTTTCCAGTGATAGTGGTACCCTGATATAATTTCCAGGAAAGTTCCCCTCATGAGGTATTTATATGCCAAGTACTGGTATTATGAAGAGAATTACATGGGGTAATGTTTTATTTTTCATTCTTTTGTTTGACAATGTTAACTGGTATAGTTATATGGAGAACTTTTTCTGAGAGCATTCTGGGGAATTGTGTCAGAGTCTAATCTTAGTTGAAATAAATTTTGACTCAATATTCTTAATTGTTACATTTCTACAGCTTCTTTCAAATGGCATATAATTCATATGGCAGCCTCTTAAATTAGATCAGAAACTGATATGGATCTATTCTTAACCCTTTAGGAGGCACAATTCGTGCTGTGCAGGAAAATGTCATTGCACAAAAGTTTATAGAAATCTTCTTTCTATTATTCATTTATTTATTAGAGTTCATTGACACTCTTGACAGCCAGGATCACCTCGTGTTAGGCAGTTTTATGGGTGAAGGAAGCCAGACTACCTGGAGAGAACCAATGACAATAGCAAATAACTGCCAGACTCTCCAATGTACTAACTCCATGCAAACATGGTTAGCATTGATTGAAGACAAGAGCACCATCAACATGCAATACGCCTTAGTACAAAGTGTGACTGTGCCCCCACATGGGCAATTGGGATGATATACCTTACCCAAGGACACAGCACAGTTACCCCTGGTGGAGTTCGAGCCATGGACCTTTCAGTTTGAAGTCTGAATCCAGAACCACTGAACCACCGTGCTCCCAATTTTTCCCCTGTGATTACCTTATATTATCATTGATAGAATTAATGAAAGTTGCCTGGCGACATGAGGAGAAAATGGGAGCAGGTGGTCGTGGGGGGTGGGTGGGTTTGTGGTGGATCGGGCCAGGGGATTGGGGGGATAAAATGTGTATTATTGAGCGACTTTGTAGTTTTCAAATGCATGCAATTTCTG
The DNA here is from genome assembly GCA_031216915.1 of Pictodentalium vernedei. Classification (NCBI taxonomy): domain Eukaryota; kingdom Metazoa; phylum Mollusca; class Scaphopoda; order Dentaliida; family Dentaliidae; genus Pictodentalium; species Pictodentalium vernedei. The sequence continues at coordinate 427,991,492 of CM062292.1, forward strand.
TTGTTTTTTTTGCACATTTAATCACTTAATGTGTAATTAATAACCACTTGTTTAGCCTGATCATTGGCAATATACCAACACAACTGCAATGAGAGTTATTGTCACCTACGGCAACTGCATTGTGACCTTGTGCAAGTCCCTTCATCCGAATTGCCCATGTGGAAATACAGTGGCTATGTGTACTAAGGCATACTGCACATCAATGGTGCACTTGTCTTCAACCAATGCTAACCCTGCTTGTGTGGAGTTAGTATGTTGGAGAGTCTGAGAGTTGCTTGTCACTGCTCGGTGGTTCTCTCTGGGTTCTCCAGCTCCCCCCCCCCCCATAAAACTCTGACAGGAGGTGACCCTGGCTGTTGGAAGTGTCATTCAACCCCAGTAAATAAAAATAAATAAATACATAAATGAGAGTTATTGTCCTTGGTGATGCAACAGTGCATCCCTCTAAGTTGAAGCCTAGCTACCTCCTAATATGAGGTTGAAGCCCACTGCCTTAACTGAATAGGAAAAGCACTGTTGTTACATGCTTTTATCCAAAGTAAAATTTTGAACTACAAAGCGTTTTAATCAGAGTGAGGAATGTGAAAGAACATGCCATCTCTCATGAGTCATTAATGTATAAAGAAACATAAAAATGTGGACATCGGAGTGCTTGGTCTGCCACTATTCATGCGGCTTAACGGCACTATGTTAACAATTTTTTGCACGTATTACTTTATTTTTATCTGAATTAAATGTAGGGGCACATACACTGTCTCATTATGCCCCCGGAGGGGGCATTATGTTATCACCATGTCCCTCATCTGTCATCCATTGTCCATCATCCGTCAGTTTACTTTTTGTATTCCGTCAATTAACTAAAGTTCTACCAACTGGATCTATAGCAAACTTCATATGTGGGTTGGTATGAGGAGTGGTAGAAGCCTCTTTATTTTGAACACGGTGTGCCAAAGGTCAAGGTCACAGTGATCTCCAATGTTAAATACACTTGAAATTGGTTTCCACTCCATAGCTAAAGTTCTGCAAGACTGATCTTGTTTTTTTGTAATTCAGTCCATGATATTGCAGAAGGGGGCATATGCCACACTTTGCATTGCTCTTGTTTCCTATTAAAAAGGTCATATGAGAGTTGAGTGGACATCCTCGGTCAAATGGCGGGTTTGGTCTACAGTTTTATTTTGTGATGGTGTGGATTAAGTAAATAATGCTCATTAATGATGATTTGAAAATATAATGTTGATGGATTTGATTTGAACTGTGTTCTGTCAAGTGCATTTCAGTTGGAGATCAAGGTGACACGAGTGTTTAGTGACTAATTCACTCCTGTTTGTGAGCTGATATTTTGCAAGTGACAAATGGGACAATGTTTGTATAAATTTGCTTTGAGAAAGCTTTTTGAAAGAAGGGATAAGAAGCCCATATGTTTTTGCTTTGTCAGAATGTTCATCTTATGTTGTAAAATCATCAGTGTGGAAATAAAGAATTCCTATATGTCATGTTATTGTTTTATCGCTGTCGATGCACGGGAATAGGAACTTTTGGCCCATTTTACGAACAATCAACTGTGCAATTCAGCTGACTGTATTTGAGTGATATTGTAAAATTGTGATAGTGTGCTGTTTACTCCAGGAAAGGCCACACTACGAGCTTTCAGAAACTGTATACATTGTGAGGATTGTGAATAAGGGAGGTAATTTAATGCAAAATATAATGGGCTGTGTTAATGAGAAGCTGTGCATTTCTTGAAAAAAACAATGTATTCTACCGAATAACAGTTACTGTAACAAGACCTTAAGTAGAAAATGGTATTTGCTTTCATTGCATCTTGTGGCCTCAAATCTCCATAGCAAGCAAGAGTAAATAAAATGTTTCTATTTGCAGGATAACTAAAAGAAATATTAAAAGCATGTTTTTCCTTTTTCAGTGATAGTGGTACCCTGATATAATTTCCAGGAAAGTTCCCCTCATGAGGTATTTATATGCCAAGTACTGGTATTATGAAGAGAATTACATGGGGTAATGTTTTATTTTTCATTCTTTTGTTTGACAATGTTAACTGGTGTAGTTGTATGGAGAACTTTTTCTGAGAGCATTCTGGGAAATTGTGTCAGAGTCTAATCTTATCAGTTGAAATAAATTTTGACTGAACATTCTTAATTGTTACATTTGTACAGCTTCTTTCAAATGGCATATAATTCATATGGCAGCCTCTTAAATTAGGTCAGAAACTCATATGGATCTATTCTCAACCGTTTAGGAGGCACAATTCATGCTGTGCAGGAAAATGTCATTGCACAAAATTTTATAGAAATCTTCTTTCTATTATTCATTTATTTATTAGAGTTCATCGACACTCTTGACAGCCAGGATCACCTGGTGTTAGGCAGTTTTATGGGGGAAGGAAGCCAGACTACCTGGAGAGAACCAATGACAATAGCAAATAACTGCCAGACTCTCCAATGTACTAACTCCATGCAAACATGGTTAGCATTGATTGAAGACAAGAGCACCATCAACATGCAATACGCCTTAGTACAAAGTGTGACTGTGCCCCCACATGGGCAATTGGGATGATATACCTTACCCAAGGACACAGCACAGTTACCCCTGGTGGAGTTCGAGCCATGGACCTTTCAGTTTGAAGTCTGAATCCAGAACCACTGAACCACCGTGCTCCCAATTTTCCCCTGTGATTACCTTATATTATCATTGATAGAATTAATGAAAGTTGCCTGGCCACATGAGGAGAAAATGGGAGCAGGTGGTCGTGGGGGGTGGGTGGGTTTGTGGTGGATCGGGCCAGGGGATTGGGGGGATAAAAGGTGTATTGTTGAGGGACTTTGTAGTTTAGAAATGCATGCAATTTCTGTTGTTTTTTTGCACATTTAATCAGTTAATGTGTAATTAATAACCACTGGTTTTGCCTGATCATTGGCAATATACCAGCACAACTGCAATGAGAGTTATTGTCACCTACGGCAACTGCATTGTGACCTTGTGCAAGACCCTTCATCCGAATTGCCCATGTGGAGGTACAGTGGCTATGTGTACTAAGGCATACTGCACATCAATGGTGCACTTGTCTTCAGCCAATGCTAACCCTGCTTGTGTGGAGTTAGTATGTTGGAGAGTCTGACAATTGCTTGTCACTGCTCGGTGGTTCTCTCTGGGTTCTCCAGCTTCCCTCCCCCCCCCCTCCATAAAACTCTGACAGGAGGTGACCCTGGCTGTTGGAAGTGTCATTCAACCCCAATAAATAAAAATAAATAAATACATAAATGAGAGTTATTGTCCTTGGTGATGCAACAGTGCATCCCTCTAAGTTGAAGCCTAGCTACCTCCTAATATGAGGTTGAAGCCTACTGCCTTGACTGAATAGGAAAAGCACTGTTGTTACATGCTTTTATCCAAAGTAAAATTTTGAACTACAAAGCGTTTTAATCAGAGTGAGAAATGTGAAAGAACATGCCATCTCTCATGAGTCATTAGTGTATAAAGGAACATAAAATGTGGACATCAGAGTGCTTGGTCTGCCACTATTCGTGCAGCTTAACGGCACTATGTTAACAATATTTTTATACTGTACCAATGACCCAGACATAGCTGGTGCTAACTCTTAAAATATAGGGCCAAACACAAATTTTGCCCCCCAATCCCCAAAATTTGCATCTAAAACCAAAGAAAACATGTCCTGAATGGCCCTCCACACTTCACCTCTATTGCGCATGCGCAGTGTCAAGGACGTTCCGAAATTGGCGCCATTAATCATTCTAGGTTTGGCCCTTCATCAGTTAACATCTGACTGATCTTTGTGCTTGTAAATCTCAGTTTAAATGATGCCAGACACATAAATATTAGTGAAATGGTGATTCTAAGGAGGATAGAGAAGGAGGAGAGGAAAAATGTGTGACAGAATATTATCAGGGCTGTAACTTAAAATTTTTTAATGAAATTATGTTAAGTTACCTATTTTCGAGGCAGCAGCCATTTTGTTGTCATTCTGGTTATTTAGTTACACTGATTTTTCAGTGTTTTCCTCTCTCCCTTTCCTTTAAGTCCCCTCTTGCTATTCTCCCAGGCTTTTGGCATAGTTTCTGTAATTATTATTACTAAAATTTCTTGGGAGTTTTAGCTGAATAACAGAATGAATTCTGTTCTTTTCCCCATGTTTACGTCTTCACCTACGGGTGGTTAGGCGTTGTGTTCTGCATCTACCATCTGATGTTCTGCAGTTTCTTCCCTGGAAGTCTCTGTTTTGCATCAGATAGTGTATTTTTGGTAACTGATTCCGGGCCTGGGTGCCTGGAGTCTTATTTTAGTGTTTTTACACTCATTGTTTACATTTACAACAGCCCTCTGTGTGAGGGGGGGATTTCTTGAAAATAATATCTTGATGTTATTTTAATCATAACTAGATACATTATTATTGTTCGTAAGTGTTGAATAAATTGTTTAAAATATTTTTAAAATTTTTGTCCACACTTAGGCTTGGGATCCATTGGGGCTCAACGTTACTTTTCATAAACTTGGGCTATTCTGAAAAAATATTTTTTCAAAATATTTTGATTTCAATTATTTTTTCTATATTAATGGATCATATTATTATTATGTATTTTGATTGCCAGGGGTTGGTGCGAGTACCAGGACTTTGTTTCTTTTCACATTGAAAGGATTTTGATCAATTGTAATAAGAGGAAGTCTTCCTCTGACTTTTATAATCATTCTATATGTGGTCAGTGTACTCGCATTAACTCCTGTTCTGTATCGTATGATTTCGATGACAACATGGGAAGCGTATGTCACGGTATGTTAGTGGGGAATTGGACACTCCGGTCCTTTCCCCGCATGGTCACTCTACTTTATCAATTTCTATTTCAGACGATCAAGATTAGGGTGATGTATCTGTGATGTCTTCCAACAGTGTGCCTCTGTCGTCACAATTAATGAAGGGCTAGCAGAAAAGTGCTCATGTAAATACGCCAATTGCCTAAGAGGACCCTAGTAGGTTCGACGGCCGTTGACGTCCGCTAGCTCGCCCGGTGTAGCGTCCATTCATCGAATGGTTCGGCAGCCGGGTTCGTCCGTTGCGGTCTAGAAGGCGTTTTGGGGTGATGCGAGCACTATAAATCAACCAAATGTACACCCAGTGACGGCGGATTAGAGGGAGAACGGAGGAAGCCTTTTAGTCCAGTTCATAGCTCGTTCTGGTCCATCCGGACGACGAGCGAGAGAGGCCCCTCTCTCGTACAACAACATCTGGCCCCAGATGTTGTGGTACAAAATGTTTCGCATTCGGAGCATACGTCCGTCGCAAGGATGCTCCGACACATAGGCAGTCTGGAGTAGACTGTCAATAAGGCTTCCTCATTCTCATGGTAGCGCACACGACCGCTCTTGGCTACGTGACCTCGGATATCCAGTCAGCTTCGCCAGTCAGAGAATCATCGACGACCAGGTTACACCATCCGGTAGCCAGGGACACGAGGCCTGCAGACTCCGGACTTTCGCATAGGAAAGTGTGCGGGAGTCAACGTACACGGAGCTTCCGGCAGCAATGCATCGTAAGACCGCTACTGCACAGGCCTCGGGAACGGACGTGCTTTCCTAAATAGCACAGCTTATCGCAGCATCCCAACATCAACTGAATCTGTCGCATATTTTTTATCCGACGATGCTGGGTAGGGACGCTCCGCGGAAGCGGGTACGGACGTCCGAAAATTTCATCCGGTCCGACGGGATACCGAAAGGGATTCGGAGGATTTCGAGCTTTCCCTTTCGGAACAACATATGCTGTTGTGTATGTCATCTGACTTGATCTTCTACAGCTTCTTTCGTCGGACCAGAATGCTGCGATGCCGGATAAGAAACTGATAGCGTCGGTGGACTTAGAAATTTTTGGTTCGGTTCAGGGACATCGTCCCTCAGTTCCGACATAGTCCAATAATGTCACACAAACTTTCGAATTATTGAACGACGCTGTATATATATTATTATTATATGCTTGCTATTACCAAGCATTTCGGGTTTCTTGTTCGCAAAGTTACGGAGATGTCTTTCAAAAGTGTGCCTCTGTCGTCATAGTTAATGAAGAGCTAGCGGCAATAAGTGCTCATGGAATATGTCTATCGCCTAAGAGGTCCCTTGTAGGATCGACGGAGTGACATTCGCTAGCTCACCCGGTGTAGCGTACATTCATTGAATGCTTCGGCTGCCGGGTTCGTCCGTTGCGGTCTAGGAAGGAGATTTGGGTGATGCGAGCACTATAATTACTTTAGTACTCACCCAGTGACGGCAGATTGAGGACAGATCGGAGGAAGCCTGTTAGTCCGGTTCCTGGCTTGTCCAGGTCCGTCCGGGCTGTGAGCGAGAGAGGTCCCTCTCTCGTCCAACAACATAGGGGACAGCATGTTGTGGTTCAGATATTTTACATTCGGAGCATATGTCTGTCGGTCGGGACGCTCCGTTATATTGACAGTCCGAGAGACTGTCGATAATGCTTCCTCATCCTCACAGCAGGGCACACGACCGCACATTGGCTACGTGACCTCGAGTATCCAATCAGTTTCGTCATTCAGTGATTCCACGGCGAATAGGTCACGCCATCCGGTAGCCAAGGGACACGAGGCCTATACACTCCGTTCGCTCGCATATTAGTAGTATGCACGGGGTAACGATCACGGAGCTTCCAGCGGCAATGCATTGTAGGACCACTTCTCCACAGGCCTCAGTGACGGACGTGCTATCCGAGTTAGCACAGTTTTTTCGCAGCATCCCAGCAATCGACAGTTTCTTAGTCGAATCAGGAATTATCTGACGGCGCTGGGTCGGTGCGGTCCGCGGTTGCATCAGGTACGGACGACCGAATGCTTTATAGGGTCCGACAGGATGGCGAAAGGGATTCGAAAGATTTCGAGTTTTCCCTTTCGTAGCATCGGAAGCTGCCATTCATATCTTCTGGCATTATCTTCCAGTGATTGTTATTTCGGACTACATTGCTGCGATGTTGGATAAGAGATTTATAGCGTCATTGGACACGGAATTTTGGATCGGTTCAGGGACATTGTCCCTGACTTACCGACACAGTCCAATAATGTCATTAGAACATGTGTATTATTTATCGACGCTATATATGCATATAAGCCTGCTACCAAGCATGATAGTTTAGTTTCTTGTCCGCAATGCTCATTTCTGCCTTTTTATCATTTATACAAATAATTTATTTTGGCAGAGCAGGGCATACCGAGAGTTCATATGCGTCTAGACGGCGTGGTTAAAGACTGGAAATATTCTTTTTCGCCGTCTATGTCTTTTCCAATCACAATGTTGGAAACGACAATGATGTCTAGTAGACTTAACTTAGACGCTTTATCATACGTAATCCACCTTACTGAGGCGTTATCATTACGTCTTCAAGAAAAGAATTACGGGATATTATCCTCAATGTGATTTCTTTTGAGGGCAGTAGTTTGTTCACGTATAACTCTGCCCTTCAGTGGCTGATTGGAGTTGGTTAGACGTGACGCAGCCCTAGCTACATCCACGCGCGTGGATAGTAAGGTGAAGAACTCTCTCAGAGTCGCTTCGTTCTCGGAGAAGCTTCTCTTCGACGGCAACTTTTCAGCAATCCATGAATTGCTCGATTTACACGTTCTCTTGTCTATCTAGTGTTGCAAGAGTTCAGACTGGGGCAAACATTCGGTGGTTGACTCAGAGAGTGCCACTGCAGTTGCCGGATCCGAGTGTTATAATTATGACGGCTGCCAGTCAAACAGGTTGGGATATAATATTGATCCCAACGGATTCGAAGTGCCAGGGTCTTTGGGTTCCGCAGTCTCTAAGCAAGCACTTATCTTCCGCGGAATAATGTTTTTTAGGCTTGCTTTATGTCCTTGGATGAACATTATTCAGAAATGCACGTCCAAATCCTGTCCGTTAATTCGACAGTAGTGGCGTATCTCCGGAACCAGGGAGGCACTCATTCGTTTCCGTTATTCAATTTAATGGAAAGAATCCTTCTGTTTGTTATAGTACACCAAGTTCTGTTTCGGTCCGTCATATTCCGGGTCGTCTGATTGTTTTACTGGACTCCCGTTCACTTATGGGTCGCTTGTTGCTGTCAGAATGGACTCTCAACAAACAAGTATTCAATCAGATTTGCTATCAATGGGAGTGCCCAATGATAATTTATTTACGACACAGCTTGCTAATCAATTGCAGACGTATGTGTTTGCTTGTCCGGATCTCTGAGCTAATGTTGTTAACGCTCTATTGATCTAATAGGACGGAATGATAGGATATGCGTATCCTCCGGCGCTGTTGTTTCAGCAGGTATTGCTAAGATAAACAACCACAATACATTTCTGTTGATAGCATCTCTGTCTTCACAGAGACCGTGGGTAAATTTACTCTGATGTCTACTGTGGGACTTAACGCGAAATCTTCCTCAATGAGAGGATCTTTTTTCGCTGGGTAAAATCGTGTCATCTTTATCACAACCCGCAAGGTCGCAACCTTCACGTATTCCGTTGTGTGGTCCTTATTGCATTGTAAGCATTGTACTGGACGAGCTTTGGACGCGATTTCTTACTATAGGAGATCCTCTTCTTCGCTATTCTATGCGGCTAAAGTGGAGGCTCTTCCGTCGTTGGTGTAGTGATCACTATGTTCATATTGTTGATCCCTCCATACAACTCATTGCAACTTTTTAGTATACTTGTTTGACAAGATCTACTGCAGCCTGTTATTATTAAGGTTATAGGTTTATGTTACCTCATACCTATGCACTCTATGATAGTTTACAATTGAGTCTTATGTCTCTTTATCTAAGTCAGTTAGTAACTTTTCGATAAATAGACTTAGAATCATAGATTAAATTCCTATATGGAATTTAACTTCGGTTCTTATTTAGCTAAGTAATCATTTGAGCCTCTGGAAACAGTAGTTTTCAAATTCTGACCTTTTAGACAGTAATTCTGTTGGCTTCTCTTTTACTGAAGAGTCAGTGAGTTTCATGCACTATCGGTGGATGATTTTCACTTTCGTAGTTTCGGAATCACTTTAGGTTGGATTTTTGCATAAGAGTTAGGCTCCTAATATCCGGATCCTATTGTTATTAAGGTCCTTCCGTCTTCGTACGGGCATAGGCCTTTACTCTGTCCGGTTAGAGTTTATGTATTTATAAACAGATATCTGTTTATTACTACGGGCATAAACTTCTAATATCTTTGATGCCTATTAGAAGGACGTTACGCTCCATTCTATTGCTAATGGATTCAATTAACTGTCCATACTGCTTATGGTATATCTTTGGCTCAGCAGTTGTGTTTGAGATTTCGGCTCATGAAGTAAGAGTTCTTCTACATCTTGGGCTTACATTAATAGTGTCGCTATTATAGATTTTTGAAGGCTGCTCATTGCGCTCAGCCATCCACATTCATGAATTTTTTATCTCAGAAATATTGAGTCCATTTCTGGAGGCCACTATTGTTAGGTCTATTATCTACTGCTCAGAATGTCATTCACTTAACAGTTGCTACTATAGCTAGGTAGGCTGTCTGTTTCGGCAGTGACTCCGTTCTGCTGCCCTCTTCGCTCTGGGCTATTTGACCCAGGGCAAGAAAAAGGGGGGGGGGGGGGGAGGGTGTTCCCTTGGGTCACCTGTTTTACTATGAAAACAAGGGGATACCTCCTCCGGAGTTAGTAATTCTGAGCTGTTATTGGGATGGTTGTTTAGTGAGAAGTTTATGTTTTAAAAATTCATTCAAGTCTTAGTTTTTAAAGTATAGCTTTTGAATATAGCACGTGTCAACGGACATGATTATGCAATCCTCAGACACTTTTAAGGAGTATAAAGAGTCTCTATTCTCTAGACTTACTTTATTTATTGGCTTACTTTAAAAATTATTAGTATAAGGATTATACTAGATATTAATAGAGTACATGGATGTATGATGCTCAATTTTGGAAGGTGTTGTATCTTTCTAATTTATCATAAATAAGAAAGATACATGTAAGGCCTAATACTTCTTTTTCCCTAGAGGGGATGACTCTATTTTATATTATTGAGCGTATTCCATCTTGCTCTATGTCCTTGGCCCTCCAGCCTTTTTACTATTCAGCTATGTCTGGGTCATTGGTACAGTATAAAAATGTTAAAAAATTTATAGTAATTTATATATTTTTTATACTTACCAATGACCCAGACGGGGATGGCCCTCCCAGGAGTTGGGAACTCTTACCTCCCCGCTGTGTACATAGCGCTTACCAGGCACTGGTTATTAGAATGATTAATGGTGCCAGTTTCGGAACGTCCTTGACACTGCGCATGCGCAGTAGAGGTGAAGTGTGGAGGGCCATTCAGGACATGTTTTCTTTGGTTTTAGATGCAAACTTTGGGGATTGGGGGGCAAAATTTGTGTTTGGACCTATACTTTAAGAGTTAGCACCAGCTATGTCTGGATCATTGGTAAGTATAAAAAATATATAAATTACTATAAATTTTTTAACTTTTTGCACGTATTACTTTATTTTTATCTGAATTAAATGTAGGGGCACATATACTGTCTCATTATGCGTCCGGAGAAGGCATTATGTTATCACCATGTCCCTCGTCTGTCATCCATTGTCCATCATCCATCTGTTTACTTTTCGTATTCCGTCAATAAACTAACGTTCTACCAACTGGATCTATACCAAACTTCATATGTGGGTTTCGTATGAGGAGTGGAAGAGGCCTCTTTATTTTGACCATGGTGTGCCAAAGGTCAAGGTCACAGTGATCTCCAGTGTTAAATACACTTGAAATTGGTTTCCACTCCATAACTAAACTTCTGCAAGACTGATCTTGTTTTTTTGTAATTCTATCCATGATATTGCAGAAGGGGGCATATGCCACACTTTGCATTGCTCTTGTTTCCTATTAAAAAGGTCATATGAGAGGTGAGTGGATATCCTCGGTGAAATGGCTGGTTTGGTCTGCAGTTTTATTTTGTGATGGTGTGGATTAAGTAAATAATGCTCATTAATGATGATTTGAAAATATAATGTTGATGGATTTGATTTGAACTGTGTTCTGTCAAGTGCATTTCAGTTGGAGATCAAGGTGACACGAGTGTTTAGTGACTAATTCACTCCTGTTTGTGAGCTGACATTTTGCAAGTGACAAATGGGACAATGTTTGTATAAATTTGCTTTGAGAAAGCTTTTTGAAAGAAGGGATAAGAAGCCCATATGTTTTTGCTTTGTCAGAATGTTCATCTTATGTTGGAAAATCATCAGTGTGGAAATAAAGAATTCCTATATGTCATGTTATTGTTTTTTCGCTGTCGATGCACGGGAATAGGAACTTTTGGCCCATTTTACGAACAATCAACTGTGCAATTCAGCTGACTGTATTTGAGTGATATTGTAAAATTGTGATAGTGTGCTGTTTACTCCAGGAAAGGCTACACTACGAGCTTCCAGAAACTGTATACATTGTGAGGATTGTGAATAAGGGAGGTAATTTAATGCAAAATATAATGGGCCGTGTTAATGAGAAGCTGTGCATTTCTTGAAAAAACAATGTATTCTACCGAATAACAGTTACTGTAACAAGACCTTAAGTAGAAAACGGTATTTGCTTTCATTGCATCTTCTGGCCTCAAATCTCCATAGCAAGCAAGAGTAAATAAAATGTTTCTATTTGCAGGATAACTAAAAGAAATATTAAAAGCATGTTTTTCCTTTTTCAGTGATAGTGGTACCCTGATATAATTTCCAGGAAGGTTCCCCTCATGAGGTATTTATATGCCAAGTACTGGTATTATGAAGAGAATTACATGGGGTAATGTTTTATTTTTCATTCTTTTGTTTGACAATGTTAACTGGTATAGTTATATGGAGAACTTTTTCTGAGAGCATTCTGGGGAATTGTGTCAGAGTCTAATCTTATCAGTTGAAATAAATTTTGACTGAATATTATTAATTGTTACATTTGTACAGCTTCTTTCAAATGGCATATAATTCATATGGCAGCCTCTTAAATTAGGTCAGAAACTCATATGGATCTATTCTCAACCCTTTAGGAGCACAATTCGTGCTGTGCAGGAAAATGTCATTGCACAAAATTTTATAGAAATCTTCTTTCTATTATTCATTTATTTATTAGAGTTCATCAACACTCTTGACAGCCAGGATCACCTCATGTTAGGCAGTTTTATGGGTGACGGAAGCCAGACTACCTGGAGAGAACCAATGACAATAGCAAATAACTGCCAGACTCTCCAATGTACTAACTCCATGCAAACATGGTTAGCATTGATTGAAGACAAGAGCACCATCAACATGCAATACACCTTAGTACAAAGTGTGACTGTGCCCCCACATGGGCAATTGGGATGATATACCTTACCCACAGACACAGCACAGTTACCGCTGGTGGAGTTCGAGCCATGGACCTTTCAGTTTGAAGTCTGAATCCAGAACCACTGAACCACCGTGCTCCCAATTTTCCCCTGTGATTACCTTATATTATCATTGATAGAATTAATGAAAGTTGCCTGGCCACATGAGGAGAAAATGGGAGCAGGTCGTCGTGGGGGATGGGTGGGTTTGTGGTGGATCGGGCCAGGGGATTGGGGGGATAAAATGTGTATTGTTGAGGGACTTTGTAGTTTACAAATGCATGCAATTTCTGTTGTTTTTTTTGCACATTTGATCAGTTAATGTGTAATTAATAACCACTGGTTTAGCCTGATCATTGGCAATATACCAACACAACTGCAATGAGAGTTATTGTCACCTACGGCAACTGCATTGTGACCATGTGCAAGACCCTTCATCCAAATTGCCCATGTGGAAGTACAGTGGCTATGTGTACTAAGGCATACTGCACATCAATGTTGCACTTGTCTTCAACCAATGCTAACCCTGCTTGTGTGGAGTTAGTATGTTGGAGAGTCTGACAGTTGCTTGTCACTGCTCGGTGGTTCTCTCTGGGTTCTCCTGCTCCCCCCCCCATAAAACTCTGACAGGAGGTGACCCTGGCTGTTGGAAGTGTCATTCAACCCCAATAAATAAAATTAAATAAATACATGAATGAGAGTTATTGTCTTTGGTGATGCAACAGTGCATCCCTCTAAGTTGAAGTCTAGCTACCTCCTAATATGAGGTTGAAGCCTACTGCCTTGACTGAATAGGAAAAGCACTGTTGTTACATGCTTTTATCCAAAGTAAAATTTTGAACTACAAAGCGTTTTAATCAGAGTGCGAAATGTGAAAGAACATGCCATCTCTCATGAGTCATTAGTGTATAAAGGAACATAAAAATGTGGACATCAGAGTGCTTGGTCTGCCACTATTCGTGCGGCTTAACGGCACTATGTTAACAATTTTTTGCACGTATTACTTTATTTTTATCTGAATTAAATGTAGGGGCACATATACTGTCTCATTATTCCCCGGAGGAGGCATTATGTTATCACCATGTCCATCGTCTGTCATCCATTGTCCATCGTCCGTCTGTCAACTTTTCGTATTCTGTCAATTAACTAAAGTTCTACCAACTGGATCTATACCAAACTTCATACATGGGTTTGGTATGAGGAGTGGAAGAGGCCTCTTTATTTTGACAATGGTGTGCCAAGGTCAAAGTCACAGTGATCTCCAATGTTAAATACACTTGAAATTGGTTTCCACTCCATAACTAAAGTTCTGCAAGACTGATCTTGTTTTTTTTGTAATTCTATCCATGATATTGCAGAAGGGGGCATATGCCACACTTTGCATTCCTCTTGTTTCTTATTAAAAAGGTCATATGAGAGGTCAGTGGACATCCTCGGTCAAATGGCTGGTTTGGTCTTCAGTTTTATTTTGTGATGGTGTGAATTAAGTAAATAATGCTCATTAATGATGATTTGAAAATATAATGTTGATGGATTTGATTTGAACTGTGTTCTGTCAAGTGATTTCAGTTGGAGATCAAGGTGACATGAGTGTTTAATGACTAATTCACTCCTGTATGTGAGCTGACATTTTGCAAGTGACAAATGGGACAATGTTTGTATAAATTTGCTTTGAGAAAGCTTTTTGAAAGAAGGGATAAGAATCCCATATGTTTTTGCTTTGTCAGAATGTTCATCTTATGTTGTAAAATCATCAGTGTGGAAATAAAGAATTCCTGTATGTCATGTTATTGTTTTATCGCTGTCGATGCACGGGAATAGGAACTTTTGGCCCATTTTACGAAAATCAACTGTGCAATTCAGCTGACTGTATTTGAGTGATATTGTAAAATTGTGATGGTGTGCTGTTTACTCCAGGAAAGGCCACACTACGAGCTTCCAGAAACTGTATACATTGTGAGGATTGTGAATAAGGGAGGTAATTTAATGCAAAATATAACGGTCTGTGTTAATAAGAAGCTGTGCATTTCTTGAAAAAACAATGTATTCTACCGAATAACAGTTACTGTGACAAGACCTTAAGTAGAAAACGGTATTTGCTTTCATTGCATCTTCTGGCCTCAAATCTCCGTAGCAAGCAAGAGTAAATAAAATGTTTCTGTTTCCAGGATAACTAAAAGAAATATTAAAAGGATGTTTTTCCTTTTCCAGTGATAGTGGTACCCTGATATAATTTCCAGGAAAGTTCCCCTCGTGAGGTATTTATATGCCAAGTACTGGTATTATGAAGAGAATTACATGGGGTAATGTTTTATTTTTCATTCTTTTGTTTGACAATGTTAACTGGTATAGTTATATGGAGAACTTTTTCTGAGAGCATTCTAGGGAATTGTGTCAGAGTCTAATCTTAGTTGAAATAAATTTTGACTCAATATTCTAAATTGTTACATTTCTACAGCTTCTTTCAAATGACATATAATTCATATGGCAGCCTCTTAAATTAGATCAGAAACTGATATGGATCTATTCTTAACCCTTTAGGAGGCACAATTCGTGCTGTGCAGGAAAATGTCATTGCACAAAAGTTTATAGAAATCTTCTTTCTATTATTCATTTATTTATTAGAGTTTATTGACACTCTTGACAGCCAGGATCACCTCGCGTTAGGCAGTTTTATGGGTGAAGGAAGCCAGACTACCTGGAGAGAACCAATGACAATAGCAAATAACTGCCAGACTCTCCAGTGTTCTAACTCCATGCAAACATGGTTAGCATTGATTGAAGACAAGAGCACCATCAACATGCAATACGCCTTAGTACAAAGTGTGACAGTGCCCCCACATGGGCAATTGGAATGATATACTTTACCCAAGGACACAGCACAGTTACCCCTGGTGGAGTTCGAGCCATGGACTTTCAGTTTGAAGTCTGAATCCAGAACCTTTGAACCACCGTGCTCCCAATTTTTCCCCTGTGATTACCTTATATTATCATTGATAGAATTAATGAAAGTTGCCTGGCAACATGAGGAGAAAATGGGAGCAGGTGGTCGTGGGGGGGGTGGGGGTGGGGGGGTTTGTGGTGGATCGGGCCAGGGGATTGGGGGATAAAATGTGTATTATTGAGCGACTTTGTAGTTTTCAAATGCATGCAATTTCTGTTGTTTTTTTTGCACATTTAATCACTTAATGTGTAATTAATAACCACTGGTTTAGCCTGATCTTCGGCAATATACCAACACAACTGCAATGAGAGTTATTGTCACCTACTGCAACTGCATTGTGACCTTGTGCAAGACCCTTCATCCGAATTGCCCTTGTGGAAATACAGTGGCTATGTGTACTAAGGCATACTGCACATCAATGGTTCACTTGTCTTCAACCAATGCTAACCCTGCTTGTGTGGAGTTAGTATGTTGGAGAGTCTGAGAGTTGCTTGTCACTGCTCGGTGGTTCTCTCTGGGTTCTCCAGCTCCCCCCCCCCTTAAAACTCTGACAGGAGGTGCCCCTGGCTGTTGGAAGTGTCATTCAACCCCAGTAAATAAAAATAAATAAATACATAAATGAGAGTTATTGTCCTTGGTGATGCAACAGTGCATCCCTCTAAGTTGAAGTCTAGCTACCTCCTAATATGAGGTTGAAGCCCACTGCCTTAACTGAATAGGAAAAGCACTGTTGTTACATGCTTTTATCCAAAGTAAAATTTTGAACTACAAAGCATTTTAATCAGAGTGAGGAATGTGAAAGAACATGCCATCTCTCATGAGTCATTAATGTATAAAGAAACATAAAAATGTGGACATCGGAGTGCTTGGTCTGCCACTATTCATGCGGCTTAACGGCACTATGTTAACAATTTTTTGCACGTATTACTTTATTTTTATCTGAATTAAATGTAGGTGCACATACACTGTCTCATTATGCCCCCGGAGGGGGCTTTATGTTATCACCATGTCCCTCATCTGTCATCCATTGTCCATCATCCGTCCGTTTACTTTTCGTATTCCATCAATTAACTAAAGTTCTACCAGCTGGATCTATAGCAAACTTCATATGTGGGTTGGTATGAGGAGTGGTAGAAGCCTCTTTATTTTGAACACGGTGTGCCTAAGGTCAAGGTCGCAGTGATGTCCAATGTTAAATACACTTGAAATTGGTTTCCACTCCATAACTAAAGTTCTGCAAGACTGATCTTGTTTTTTTGTAATTCTATCCATGATATTGCAGAAGGGGGCATATGCCACACTTTGCATTGCTCTTGTTTCCTATTAAAAAGGTCATATGAGAGGTGAGTGGACATCCTCGGTCAAATGGCTGGTTTGTTCTATAGTTTTATTTTGTGATGGTGTGGATTAAGTAAATAATGCTCATTAATGATGATTTGAAAATATAATGTTGATGGATTTGTTTGGAACTGTGTTCTGTCAAGTGCATCTCAGTTGGAGATCAAGGTGACACGAGTGTTTAATGACTAATTCACTCCTGTTTGTGAGTTGACATTTTGCAAGTGACAAATGGGACAATGTTTGTATAAATTTGCTTTGAGAAAGCTTTTTGAAAGAAGGGATAAGAAGCCCATATGTTTTTGCTTTGTCAGAATGTTCATCTTATGTTGTAAAATCATCAGTGTGGAAATAAAGAATTCCTATATGTCATGTTATTGTTTTATCGCTGTCGATGCACGGGAATAGGAACTTTTGGCCCATTTTACGAACAATCAACTGTGCAATTCAGCTGACTGTATTTGAGTGATATTGTAAAATTGTGATAGTGTGCTGTTTACTCCAGGAAAGGCCACACTATGAGCTTCCAGACACTGTATACATTGTGAGGATTGTGAATAAGGGAGGTAATTTAATGCAAAATATACTGGGCCGTGTTGATGAGAAGCTGTGCATTTCTTGAAAAAACAATGTATTCTACCGAATAACAGTTACTGTAACAAGACCTTAAGTAGAAAATGGTATTTGCTTTCATTGCATCTTCTGGCCTCAAATCTCTGTAGCAAGAAAGAGTAAATAAAATGTTTCTGTTTGCAGGATACCTAAAAGAAATATTAAAAGCATGTTTTTCCTTTTCCAGTGATAGTGGTACCCTGATATAATTTCCAGGAAAGTTCCCCTCATGAGGTATTTATATGCCAAGTACTGGTATTATGAAGAGAATTACATGGGGTAATGTTTTATTTTTCATTCTTTTTTTTGACAATGTTAACTGGTATAGTTATATGGAGAACTTTTTCTGAGAGCATTCTAGGGAATTGTGTCAGAGTCTAATCTTATCAGTTGAAATAAATTTTGACTGAATATTCTTAATTGTTACATTTGTGCAGCTTCTTTCAAATGGCATATAATTCATATGGCAGCCTCTTCAATTAGGTCAGAAACTCATATGGATCTATTCTCAACCCTTTAGGAGGCACAATTCGTGCTGTGCAGGAAAATGTCATTGCACAAAATTTTATAGAAATCTTCTTTCTATTATTCATTTGTTTATTAGAGTTCATCGACACTCTTGACAGCCAGGATCACCTGGTGTTAGGCAGTTTTATGGGGGAAGGAAGCCAGACTACCTGGAGAGAACCAATGATAATAGCAAATAACTGCCAGACTCTCCAATGTACTAACTCCATGCAAACATGATTAGCATTGATTGAAGACAAGAGCACCATCAACATGCAATACGCCTTAGTACAAAGTGTGACTGTGCCCCCACATGGGCAATTGGGATGATATACCTTACCCAAGGACACAGCACAGTTACCCCTGGTGGAGTTCGAGCCATGGACCTTTCAGTTTGAAGTCTGAATCCAGAACCACTGAACCACCGTGCTCCCAATTTTCCCCTGTGATTACCTTATATTATCATTGATAGAATTAATGAAAGTTGCCTGGCCACATGAGGAGAAAATGGGAGCAGGTGGTCGTGGGGGGTGGGTGGGTTTGTGGTGGATCGGGCCAGGGGATTCGGGGGATAAAATGTGTATTGTTGAGGGACTTTGTAGTTTAGAAATGCATGCAATTTCTGTTGTTTTCTTTGCACATTTAATCAGTTAATGTGTAATTAATAACCACTGGTTTTGCCTGATCATTGGCAATATACCAACACAACTGCAATGAGAGTTATTGTCACCTGCGGCAACTGCATTGTGACCTTGTGCAAGACCCTTCATCCGAATTGCCCATGTGGAGGTACAGTGGCTATGTGTACTAAGGCATACTGCACATCAATGGTGCACTTGTCTTCAACCAATGCTAACCCTGCTTGTGTGGAGTTAGTATGTTGGAGAGTCTGACAATTGCTTGTCACTGCTCGGTGGTTCTCTCTGGGTTCTCCAGCTTCCCTCCCCCTCTCCATAAAACTCTGACAGGAGGTGACCCTGGCTGTTGGAAGTGTCATTCAACCCCAATAAATAAAAATAAATAAATACATAAATGAATGTTATTGTCCTTGGTGATGCAACAGTGCATCCCTCTAAGTTGAAGCCTAGCTACCTCCTAATATGAGGTTGAAGCCTACTGCCTTGACTGAATAGGAAAAGCACTGTTGTTACATGCTTTTATCCAAAGTAAAATTTTGAACTACAAAGGGTTTTAATCAGAGTGAGAAATGTGAAAGAACATGCCATCTCTCATGAGTCATTAGTGTATAAAGGAACATAAAATGTGGACATCAGAGTGCTTGGTCTGCCACTATTCGTGCGGCTTAACGGCACTATGTTAACAATTTTTTGCACGTATTACTTTATTTTTATCTGAATTAAATGTAGGGGCACATATACTGTCTCATTATGCCCCCGGAGAAGGCATTATGTTATCACCATGTCCCTCGTCTGTCATCCATTGTCCATCATCCATCTGTTTACTTTTCGTATTCCGTCAATTAACTAAAGTTCTACCAACTGGATCTATACCAAACTTCATATGTGGGTTTGGTATGAGAAGTGGAAGAAGCCTCTTTATTTTGACCATGGTGTGCCAAAGGTCAAGGTCACAGTGATCTCCAATGTTAAATACACTTGAAATTGGTTTCCACTCCGTAACTAAATTTCTGCAGGACTGATCTTGTTTTTTTGTAATTCTATCCATGATATTGCAGAAGTGGGCATATGCCACACTTTGCATTGCTCTTGTTTCCTATTAAAAAGGTCATATGAGAGGTCAGTGGACATCCTCGGTCAAATGGCTGGTTTGGTCTACAGTTTTATTTTGTGATGGTGTGGATTAAGTAAATAATGCTCATTAATGATGATTTGAAAATATAATGCTGATGGATTTGATTTGAACTGTGTTCTGTCAAGTGCATCTCAGTTGGAGATCAAGGTGACACGAGTGTTTAATGACTAATTCACTCCTGTTTGTGAGTTGACATTTTGCAAGTGACAAATGGGACAATGTTTGTATAAATTTGCTTTGAGAAAGCTTTTTGAAAGAAGGGATAAGAAGCCCATATGTTTTTGCTTTGTCAGAATGTTCATCTTATGTTGTAAAATCATCAGTGTGGAAATAAAGAATTCCTATATGTCATGTTATTGTTTTATCGCTGTCGATGCATGGGAATAGGAACTTTTGGCCCATTTTACGAACAATCAACTGTGCAATTCAGCTGACTGTATTTGAGTGATATTGTAAAATTGTGATAGTGTACTGTTTACTCCAGGAAAGGCCACACTACGAGCTTCCAGAAACTGTATACATTGTGAGGATTGTGACTAAGGGACGTTATTTAATGCAAAATATACTGGACCGTGTTAATGAGAAGCTGTGCATTTCTTGAAAAAACAATGTATTCTACCAAATAACAGTTACTGTAACAAGACCTTAAGTAGAAAACGGTATTTGCTTTCATTGCAGCTTCTGGCCTCAAATCTCCATAGCAAGCAAGAGTAAATAAAATGTTTCTATTTGCAGGATAACTAAAAGATATATTAAAAGCATGTTTTTCCTTTTTCAGTGATAGTGGTACCCTGATATAATTTCCAGGAAAGTTCCCCTCATGAGGTATTTATATGCCTAGTACTGGTATTATGAAGAGAATTACTTGGGGTAATGTTTTATTTTTCATTCTTTTGTTTGACAATGTTAACTGGAAAAGTTATATGCAGAACTTTTTCTGAGAGCATTCTGGGGAATTGTGTCGGAGTCTAATCTTATCAGTTGAAATAAATTTTGACTGAATATTCTTAATTGTTACATTTGTACAGCTTCTTTCAAATGGCATATAATTGATATGGCAGCCTCTTAAATTAGGTCAGAAACTCATATGGATCTATTCTCAACCCTTTAGGAGGCACAATTCGTGCTGTGCAGGAAAATGCCATTGCACAAAATTTTATAGAAATCTTTCTATTATTCATTTATTTATTAGAGTTCATCGACACTCTTGACAGCCAGGATCACCTGGTGTTAGGCAGTTTTATGGGTGAAGGAAGCCAGACTACCTGGAGAGAACCAATGACAATAGCAAATAACTGCCAGACTCTCCAATGTACTAACAAACATGGTTAGCATTGATTGAAGACATGAGCACCATCAACATGCAATACACCTTAGTACAAAGTGTGACTGTGCCCCCACATGGGCAATTGGGATGATATACCTTACCCACGGACACAGGACAGTTACCCCTTGTGGAGTTCGAGCCATGGACCTTTCAGTTTGAAGTCTGAATCCAGAACCACTGAACCACCGTGCTCCAAATCTTTCCCCTGTGATTACCTTATATTATCATTGATAGACTTAATGAAAGTTGCCTGGGTACATGAGGAGAAAATGGGAGCAGGTGGTCGTGGGGTGTGGGTGGGTTTGTGGTGGATCGGGCCAGGGGATTGGGGGGATAAAATGTGTATTGTTGAGCGACTTTGTAGTTTACAAATGCATGCAATTTCTGTTGTTTTTTTTTGCACATTTGATCAGTTAATGTGTAATTAATAACCACTGGTTTAGCCTGATCATTGGCAATATACCAACGCAACTGCAATGAGAGTTCTTGTCACCTACGGCAACTGCATTGTGACTATGTGCAAGACCCTTCATCCGAATTGCCCATGTGGAGTTACAGTGGCTATGTGTACTAAGGCATACTGCACATCAGTGGTGCGCTTGTCTTCAACCAATGCTAACCCTGCTTGTGTGGAGTTAGTATGTTGGAGAGTCTGACTATTGCTTGTCACTGCTCGGTGGTTCTCTCTGGGTTCTCCAGCTTCCCTCCCCCCATAAAACTATGACAGGAGGTGACCCTAGTGGTTGGAAGTGTCATTCAACCCCAATAAATAAAAATAAATAAATACATAAATGCGAGTTATTGTCCTTGGTGATGCAATAGTGCATCCCTCTAAGTTGAAGTCTAGCTACCTCCTAATATGAGGTTGAAGCCTACTGCCTTGACTGAATAGAAAAAGCACTGTTGTTACATGCTTTTATCCAAAGAAAAATTTTGAACTACAAAGCGTTTTAATCAGAGTGAGAAATGTGAAAGAACATGCCATCTCTCATGAGTCATTAGTGTATAAAGAAACAAAAAATGTGGACATCGGAGTGCTTGGTCTGCCACTATTCATGCGGCTTAACGGCACTATGTTAACAATTTTTTGCACGTATTTATTTTTATCTGAATTAAATGTAGGTGCACATATACTGTCTCATTATTCCCCGGAGGAGGCATTATGTTATCACCATGTCCCTCGTCTGTCATCCATTGTCCATCGTCCGTCTGTTAACTTTTCGTATTCTGTCAATTAACTAAAGTTCTACCAACTTGATCTATACCAAACTTCATACGTGGGTTTGGTATGAGGAGTGGAAGAGGCCTCTTTATTTTGACCATGGTGTGCCAAAGGTCAAGGTCACAGTGATCTCCAATGTTAAATACACTTGAAATTGGTTTCCACTCCATAACTAAAGTTCTGCAAGACTGATCTTGTTTTTTTTTGTAATTCTATCCATGATATTGCAGAAGGGGGCATATGACACACTTTGCATTCCTCTTGTTTCTTATTAAAAAGGTCATATGAGAGGTCAGTGGACATCCTCGGTCAAATGGCTGGTTTGGTCTTCAGTTTTATTTTGTGATGGTGTGGATTAAGTAAATAATGCTCATTAATGATGATTTGAAAATATAATGTTGATGGATTTGATTTGAACTGTGTTCTGTCAAGTGCATTTCAGTTGGAGATCAAGGTGACACGAGTGTTTAATGACTAATTCACTCCTGTTTGTGAGTTGACATTTTGCAAGTGACAAATGGGACAATGTTTGTATAAATTTGCTTTGAGAAAGCTTTTTGAAAGAAGGGATAAGAAGCCCATATGTTTTTGCTTTGTCAGAATGTTCATCTTATGTTGTAAAATCATCAGTGTGGAAATAAAGAATTCCTATATGTCATGTTATTGTTTTATCGCTGTCGATGTACGGGAATAGGAACTTTTGGCCCATTTTATGAACAATCAACTGTGCAATTCAGCTGACTGTATTTGAGTGATATTGTAAAATTGTGATAGTGTACTGTTTACTCCAGGAAAGGCCACACTACAAGCTTCCAGAAACTGTATACATTGTGAGGATTGTGAATAAGGGAGGTAATTTAATGCAAAATATACTGGGCCGTGTTAATGAGAAGCTGTGCATTTCTTGAAAAAACAATGTATTCTACCGAATAACAGTTACTGTAACAAGACCTTAAGTAGAAAACGGTATTTGCTTTCATTGCATCTTCTGGCCTCAAATCTCCGTAGCAAGCAAGAGTAAATAAAATGTTTCTGTTTGCAGGATAACTAAAAGAAATATTAAAAGCATATTTTTCCTTTTTCAGTGATAGTGGTACCCTGATATAATTTCCAGGAAAGTTCCCCTCATGAGGTATTTATATGCCAAGTACTGGTATTATGAAGAGAATTACATGGGGTAATGTTTTATTTTTCATTCTTTTGTTTGACAATGTTAACTGGTATAGTTATATGGAGAACTTTTTCTGAGAGCAATCTAGGGAATTGTGTGAGAGTCTAATCTTATCAGTTGAAATAAATTTTGACTGAATATTCTTAATTGTTACATTTGTACAGCTTCTTTCAAATGGCATATAATTCATATGGCAGCCTCTTAAATTAGATCAGAAACTGATATGGATCTATTCTTAACCCTTTAGGAGGCACAATTCGTGCTGTGCAGGAAAATGTCATTGCACAAAAGTTTATAGGAATCTTTCTATTATTCATTTATTTACTAGAGTTCATTGACACTCTTGACAGCCAGGATCACCTAGGGTTAGGCAGTTTTATGGGTGAAGGAAGCCAGACTACCTGCAGAGAACCAATGACAATAGCAAATAACTGCCAGACTCTCCAATGTACTAACTCCATGCAAACATGGTTAGCATTGATTGAAGACAAGAGCACCATCAATATGCAATATGCCTTAGTACAAAGTGTGACTGTGCCCCCGCATGGGCAATTGGGATGATATACTTTACCCAAGGACACAGCACAGTTACCCCTGGTGGAGTTCGAGCCATGGACCTTTCAGTTTGAAGTCTGAATCCAGAACCTTTGAACCACCGTGCTCCCAATTTTTCCCCTGTGATTACCTTATATTATCATTGATAGTATTAATGAAAGTTGCCTGGCTACATGAGGAGAAAATGGGAGCAGGTGGTCGTGGGGGGTGGGTGGGTTTTTGGTGGATCGGGCCAGGGGATTGGGGGGATAAAATGTATATTATTGAGCGACTTTGTAGTTTTCAAATGCATGCAATTTCTGTTGTTTTTTTTGCACATTTAATCAGTTAATGTGTAATTAATAACCACTGGTTTAGCCTGATCATTGGCCATATACCAACACAACTGCAATGAGAGTTATTGTCACCTACGGCAACTGCATTGTGACCTTGTGCAAGACCCTTCATCCGAATTGCCCATGTGGAAGTACAGTGGCTATGTGTACTAAGGCATACTGCACATCAATGGTGCACTTTTCTTCAACCAATGCTAACCCTGCTTGTGTGGAGTTAGTATGTTGGAGAGTCTGAGAGTTGCTTGTCACTGCTCGGTGGTTCTCTCTGGGTTCTCCAGTTTCCTCCCCCCCCCCCCCCCCCCCCGCATGAAACTCTGACAGGAGGTGACCCTGGCTGTTGGAAGTGTCATTCAACCCCAGTAAATAAAAATAAATAAATACATAAATGAGAGTTATTGTCCTTGGTGATGCAACAGTGCATCCCTCTAAGTTGAAGTCTAGCTACCTCCTAATATGAGGTTGAAGCCCACTGCCTTGACTGAATAGGAAAAGCACTGTTGTTACGTGCTGTTATCCAAAGTAAAATTTTGAACTACAAAGCGTTTTAATCAGAGTGAGGAATGTGAAAGAACATGCCATCTCTCATGAGTCATTAGTGTATAAAGGAACATAAAAATGTGGACATCAGAGTGCTTGGTCTGCCACTATTCATGCGGCTTAACGGCACTATGTTAACAATTTTTTGCACGTATTACTTTATTTTTATCTGAATTAAATGTAGGTGCACATACACTGTCTCATTATGCCCCCGGATGGGGCATTATGTTATCACCATGTCCCTCATCTGTCATCCATTGTCCATCATCCGTCCGTTTACTTTTCTTATTCCGTCAATTAACTAAAGTTCTACCAACTGGATCTATACCAAACTTCATATGTGGGTTGGTATGAGGAGTGGAAGAAGCCTCTTTATTTTGACCACGGTGTGCCAAAGGTCAAGGTCACAGTGATCTCCAATGTTAAATACACTTGAAATTGGTTTCCACTCCATAACTAAATTTCTGCAAGACTGATCTTGTTTTTTTGTAATTCTATCCATGATATCGCAGAAGGGGGCATATGCCACACTTTGCATTGCTCTTGTTTCCTATTAAAAAGGTCTTATGAGAGGTCAGTGGACATCCTCGGCCAAATGGCTGGTTTGGTCTACAGTTTTATTTTGTGATGGTGTGGATTAAGTAAATAATGCTCATTAATGATGATTTGAAAATATAATGTTGATGGATTTGATTTGAACTGTGTTCTGTCAAGTGCATCTCAGTTGGAGATCAAGGTGACACGAGTGTTTAATGACTAATTCACTCCTGTTTGTGAGTTGACATTTTGCAAGTGACAAATGGGACAATGTTTGTATAAATTTGCTTTGAGAAAGCTTTTTGAAAGAAGGGATAAGAAGCCCATATGTTTTTGCTTTGTCAGAATGTTCATCTTATGTTGTAAAATCATCAGTGTGGAAATAAAGAATTCCTATATGCCATGTTATTGTTTTATCGCTGTCGATGCACGGGAATAGGAACTTTTGGCCCATTTTACGAACAATCAACTGTGCAATTCATCAGACTGTATTTGAGTGATATTGTAAAATTGTGATATTGTGCTGTTTACTCCAGGAAAGGCCACACTACGAGCTTCCAGAAACTGTATACATTGTGAGGATTGTGAATAAGGGAGGTAATTTAATGCAAAATATACTGGGCCGTGTTAATGAGAAGCTGTGCATTTCTTGAAAAAAACAATGTATTCTACCGAATAACAGTTACTGTAACAAGACCTTAAGTAGAAAACGGTATTTGCTTTCATTGCATCTTCTGGCCTCAAATCTCCATAGCAAGCAAGAGTAAATAAAATGTTTCTGTTTGCAGGATACCTAAAAGAAATATTAAAAGCATGTTTTTCCTTTTCCACTGATAGTGGTACCCTGATATAATTTCCAGGAAAGTTCCCCTCATAAGGTATTTATATGCCAAGTACTGGTATTATGAAGAGAATTACATGGGGTAATGTTTTATTTTTCATTCTTTTGTTTGACAATGTTAACTGGTATAGTTATATGGAGAACTTTTTCTGAGAGCATTCTAGGGAATTGTGTCAGAGTCTAATCTTATCAGATGAAATAAATTTTGACTGAATATTCTTAATTGTTACATTTGTACAGCTTCTTTCGAATGGCATATAATTCATATGGCAGCCTCTTAAATTAGATCAGAAACTCATATGGATCTATTCTTAACCCTTTAGGAGGCACAATTCGTGCTGTGCAGGAAAATGTCTTTGCACAAAAGTTTATAGAAATCTTCTTTCTATTATTCATTTATTTATTAGAGTTCATTGACACTCTTGACAGCCAGGATCACCTCGTGTTAGGCAGTTTTATGGGTGAAGGAAGCCAGACTACCTGCAGAGAACCAATGGCAATGGCAAATAACTGCCAGACTCTCCAATGTACTAACTCCATGCAAACATGGTTAGCATTGATTGAAGACAAGAGCACCATCAACATGCAATACGCCTTAGTACAAAGTGTGACTGTGCCCCTACATGGGCGATTGGGATGATATACCTTACCTAAGGACACAGCACAGTTACCCCTGGTGGAGTTCGAGCCATGGACCTTTCAGTTTGAAGTCTGAATCCAGAACCACTGAACCACCGTGCTCCAAATCTTTCATCTGTGATTACCTTATATTATCATTGATAGACTTAATGAAAGTTGCCTGGGTACATGAGGAGAAAATGGGAGCAGGTGGTCGTGGGGGGTGGGTGGATTTGTGGTGGATCGGGCCAGGGGATTGGGGGAATAAAATGTGAATTGTTGAGGGACTTTGTAGTTTACAAATGCATGCAATTTCTGTTGTTTTTTTTGCACATTTGATCAGTTAATGTGTAATTAATAACCACTGGTTTAGCCTGATCATTGGCAATATACCAACACAACTGGAATGAGAGTTATTGTCACCTACGGCAACTGCATTGTGACCATGTGCAAGACCCTTCATCTGAATTGCCCATGTGGAGTTACAGTGGCTATGTGTACTAAGGCATACTGCACATCAGTGGTGCACTTGTCTTCAACCAATGCTAACCCTGCTTGTGTGGAGTTAGTATGTTGGAGAGTCTGACAATTGCTTGTCACTGCTTGGTGGTTCTCTCTGGGTTCTCCATCTTCCCCTCCCCCTCCCCATAAAACTATTACAGGAGGTGACCCTAGCGGTTGGAAGTGTCATTCAACCCCAATAAATAAAAATAAATAAATACATAAATGAGAGTTATTGTCCTTGGTGATGCAACAGTGCATCCCTCTAAGTTGAAGTCTAGCTACCTCCTAATATGAGGTTGAAGCCTACTGCCTTGATTGAATAGGAAAAGCACTGTTGTTACATGCTTTTATCCAAAGAAAAATTTTGAACTACAAAGCGTTTTAATCAGAGTGAGAAATGTGAAAGAACATGCCATCTCTCATGAGTCATTAGTGTATAAAGAAACATAAAAATGTGGACATCGGAGTGCTTGGTCTGCCACTATTCATGCGGCTTAACGGCACTATGTTAACAATTTTTTGCACGTATTACTTTATTTTTATCTGAATTAAATGTAGGAGCACATATCCTGTCTCATTATGCCCCGGAGGAGGCATTATGTTATCACCATGTCCCTCGTCTGTCATCCATTGTCCATCGTCCGTCTGTTAACTTTTCGTATTCTGTCAATTAACTAAAGTTCTACCAACTGGATCTATACCAAACTTCATACGTGGGTTTGGTATGAGGAGTGGAAGAGGCCTCTTTATTTTGACCATGGTGTGCCAAAGGTCAAGGTCACAGTGATCTCCAATGTTAAATACACTTGAAATTGGTTTCCACTCCATAACTAAAGTTCTGGAAGACTGATCTTCTTATTTTTCTACTGTACCAATGACCCAGACATAGCTGGTGCTAACTCTTAAAATATAGGGCCAAACACAAATTTTGCCCCCCAATCCCCAAAATTTGCATCTAAAACCAAAGAAAACATGTCCTGAAAGGCCCTCCCCACTTCACCTCTACTGTGCATGTGCAGTGTCAAGGATTTTCCGAAATTGGCGCCATTAATCATTCTAAGTTTGGCCCTTCATCAGTTAACATCTGACTGATCTTTGTGCTTGTAAATCTCAGTTTAAATGATGCCAGACACATAAATATTAGTGAAATGGTGATTCTAAGGAGGATAGAGAAGGAGGAGAGGAAAAATGTGTGACAGAATATTATCAGGGCTGTAACTTAAAATTTTTTAATGAAATTATGTTAAGTTACCTATTTTCGAGGCAGCAGCCATTTTGTTGTCATTCTGATTATTTAGTTACACTGTTTTTTCAGTGTTTTCCTCTCTCCCTGTCCTTTAAGTCCCCCCTTGCTATTCTCCCATGCTTTTGGCATAGTTTTTGTAATTATTATTACTAAATTTTCTTGGGAGTTTTAGCTGAATAACAGAATGAATTCTGTTCTTTTCCCCATGTTTACGTCTTCACCTGCGGGTGGTTAGGCGTTGTGTTCTGCATCTACCATCTGATGTTCTGCAGTTTCTTCCCTGGAAGTCTCTGTTTTGCATCAGATAGTGTATTTTTGGTAACTGATTTCGGGCCTGGGTGCCTGGAGTCGTATTTTAGTGTTTTTACACTCATTGTTTTCATTTACAACAGCCCTCTGTGTGAGGGGGGGATTTCTGGAAAATAATATCTTGATGTTATTTTAATCATAACTAGATACATTATTATTGTTCGTAAGTGTTGAATAAATTGTTTAAAATATTTTTAAAATTTTTGTCCACACTTAGGCTTGGGATCCATTGGGGCTCAACGTTACTTTTCAGAAACTTGGGCTGTTCTGAAAAAATATTTTTTCAAAATATTTTGATTTCAATTATTTTTTCTATATTAATGGATCATATTATTATTATGTATTTTGATTGCCAGGGGTTAGTGCGAGTACCAGGACTTGTTTTCTTTTCACATTGAAAGGATATTGATCAATTGTAATAAGAGAAGTCTTCCTCTGACTTTTATTATCATTCTATATGTGGTCAGTGTACTCGCATTAACTCCTGTTCTGTATCATATGATTTCGATGACAATATGGGAAGCGTATGTCACGGTATGTTATTGGGGAATTGGACACTCCGGTCCTTTCCCCGCAGGGTCACTCTACTTTATCAATTTCTATTTTAGACGATCATGATTAGGGTGATGTATCTGTGATGTCTTCCAACAGTGTGCCTCCGTCGTCACAATTAATGAAGGGCTAGCAGAAAAGTGCTCATGTAAATACGCCAATTGCCTAAGAGGACCCTAGTAGGTTCGATGGCCTTTGACGTCCGCTAGCTCGCCCGGTGTAGCGTCCATTCACCGAATGGTTCGGCAGCCGGGTTCGTCCGTTGCGGTCTAGAAGGAATTTTGGGGTGATGCGAGCACTATAAATCAACCTAATGCACACCCAGTAAAGGCGGATCGGAGGGAGAACGGAGGAAGCCTTTTAGTCCGGTTCATAGCTCGTTCTGGTCCATCCGGACGGCGAGCGAGAGAGGCCCCTCTCTCGTACAACAACATCTGGCCCCAGATGTTGTGGTACAGAATGTTTCGCATTCGGAGCATACGTCCGTCGCTCGGGACGCTCCGACATATAGTCAGTCCGGAGTAGACTGTCAATAAGGCTTCCTCATTCTCATGGTAGCGCACACAACCGCTCTTGGCTACGTGACCATGGATATCCAGTCAGCTTCGCCAGTCAAAGAATCATCGGCGACCAGGTCACACCATCCGGTAGCCAGGGACACGAGGCCTGCAGACTCCGGACGTTCGCATAGGAAGTGTGCGGGAGTCAACGTATACGGAGCTTCTGGCGGCAATGCATCGTAAGACCGCTACTGCACAGGCCTCGGGAACGGACGTGCTTTCCTAAATAGCACAGTTTATCGCAGCATCCCAGCATCAACTGAATCTGTCGCATATTTTTATCCGACGATGCTGGGTCGGGACGCTCCGCGGAAGCAGGAACGGACGTCCGAAAATTTCATCCGGTCCGACGGGATACCGAAAGGGATTTGGAGGATTTCGAGCTTTCCCTTTCGGAACAACATATGCTGTTGTGTATGTCATCTGACTTGGTCTTCTACAGCTTCTTTCGTCGGACCAGATTGCTGCGATGCCGGATAAGAAACGGATAGCGTCGGTGGACTTAGAAATTTTTGGTTCGGTTCAGGGACATCGTCCCTCAGTTCCGACATAGTCCAATAATGTCACACAAACTTTCGAATTATTGAACGACGCTATATATATTATTATTATATGCTTGCTATTACCAAGCATTTCTGGTTTCTTGTTCGCAAAGTTACGGAGATGTCTTTCAATAGTGTGCCTCTGTCGTCATAGTTAATGAAGAGCTAGCGGCAATAAGTGCTCATGGAATATGTCTATCGCCTACGGAGTGACATTCGCTAGCTCACCCGGTGTAGCGTGCATTCATCGAATGCTTCGGCTGCCGGGTTCGTCCGTTGCGATCTAGGAAGGAGATTTGGGTGATGCGAGCACTTTAATTACTTTAGTACTCACCCAGTGACGGCAGATTGAGGACAGATCAGAGGAAGCCTGTTAGTCCGGTTCCTGGCTTGTCCAGGTCCGTCTGGGCTGTGAGCGAGAGAGGTCCCTCTCTCGTCCAACAACATAGGGGACCGCATGTTGTGGTTCTGATATTTTACATTCGGAGCATATGTCTGTCGGTCGGGACGCTCCGTTATATTGACAGTCCGAGAGACTGTCTATAATGCTTCCTCATCCTCACAGCAGGGCACACGACCGCACATTGGCTACGTGACCTCGAGTATCCGATCAGTTTCGTCATTCAGTGATACCACGGCGAATAGGTCGTGCCATCCGGTAGCCAAGGGACACGAGGCCTATACACTCCGTTCGCTCGCATATTGGTAGTATGCACGGGGTAACGATCGCAGAGCTTCCAGCGGCAATGCATTGTAGGACCGCTTCTCCTCAGGCCTCAGTGACGGACGTGCTATCCGAGTTAGCACAGTTGTTTCACAGCATCCCAGCAATTGACTGTTCTTGGTCGAATCAGGAATTATCCGACGGTGCTGGGTCGGTGCGGTCCGCGGTTGTATCAGGTACGGACGACCGAACGCTTTATAGGGTCCGACAGGATGGCAAAAGGGATTCGAAAGATTTCGAGTTTTCCCTTTTGTAGTATCGGAAGCTGCCATTCATATCTTCTGGCATTATCTTCCAGTGATTGTTATTTCGGACTACATTGCTGCGATGTTGGATAAGAGACTTATAGCGTCATTGGACTCGGAATTTTCGATCGGTTCGGGGACATTGTCCCTGACTTACCGACGCAGTCCAATAATTTCATTACAACATGTGTTTTATTTTTCGACGCTATATATGCATACAAGCCTGCTACCAAGCATGATAGCTTAGTTTCTTGTCCGCGTTGCTCATTTCTGCCGTTTTATCATTTATACGAATAGTTTATTTTGGCAGTGCAGGGCATACCGAGAGTTCATATGCGTCTAGACGGTGTGGTTAAAGACTGGAAATATTCTTTTTCGCCGTCTATGTCTTTTCCAACTTCAATGTTGGAAACGACAATGATGTCTAGTAGACTTAACTTAGACGCTTTATCATACGTGAGGCGTTATCATTACGTCTTCAAGAAAAGATTTACGGGATATTATTCTCAATGTAATTTCTTTTGAGAGCAGTAGTTTGTTCACGTATAACTCCGCCCTTCAGTGGCTGATTGGAGTTGCTTAGACGTGACGCAGCCCTAGCTACATCCACGCGCGTGGATTGTAAGGTTAAGAACTCTCTCAGAGTCGCTTCGTTCTCGGAGAAGCTTCTCTTCGATGGCAACTTTTCGGCAATCCATGAATTGCTCGATTTACACGTTCTCTTGTTTATCTAGTGTTACAAGAGATTCAGACTGGGGCAAACATTCGGTGGTTGACTCAGAGAGTGCCACTGCAGTTGCCGGACCTGAGTGTTGCTGTTATGACGGTTGCCAGTCAAACAGATTGGGATATAATACTGATCCCAACGGATTCGAAGTGCCAGGGTCTTTGGGTTCCGCAGTCTCTTAGCAACCAATTATCTTCCGCGGAATAATGTTTTTTAGGCTTGCTTTATGTCATTGCATGAACATTATTCAGAAACGCATGCCCAAATCCTGTCCGTTAATTCGACAGTAGTGGCGTATCTCCGGAACCAGGAAGGCACTCTTTCGTTTCCGTTATTCAATTTAATGGAAAGAATCCGTCTGTTGGTTATAGTACACCAAGTTCTGTTTTGGTCCGTCATATTCCGGGTCGTCTGATTGTTTTACCGGACTCCCGTTCACTTAGGGGTCGCTTGTTGCTGTCAGAATGGACTCTCAACAAACAAGTATTCAATCAGATTTGCTATCTATGGGAGCGCCCAATGTTGATTTATTTACGACGCAGCTTGCTAATCAATTGCAGACGTATGTGTTGGCTTGTCCGGATCTCTGAGCTAATGTGTTAACGCTCTATTGATCTATAGGACGGAATGATAGGATACGCGTATCCTCCGGCGCTGTTGTTTCAGCAGGTATTGCTAAGATAAACAACCACAATACATTTCTGTTGATAGCATCTCTATCTTCACAGAGACCATGGGTAATTTACTCTGTTGTCTACTGTGGGACTTAACGTGAAATCTTCCTCAATGTGAGGATCTTTTTTCACTGGGTAAATCGTGTCATCTTTATCACAACCCGCAAGGTCGCAACCTTCATGTATTCCGTTGTGTGGTCCGTATTGCATTGTAAGCATTGTACTGGACGAGATTTGGACGCGATTTCTTACTATAGGAGATCCTCTTCTTCGCTATTCTATGCGGCTAAAGTGGAGGCTCTTCCGTCGTTGGTGTAGGGATCATTATGTTCATATTGTTGATCCCTCCATACTACTCATTGCAATTTTTTAGTATACTTGTTTCACAAGATCTACTGCAGCCTGTTATTATTAAGGTTATAGGTTTATGTTACCTCATACCTATGCACTCTAGGATAGTTTATAATTGAGTCTTATGTCTCTTTATCTAAGTCAGTTAGTAACTTTTTGATAAAAAGACTTAGAATCTTTAGATTAAATTCCTATATGGAATTTTTAACTTCGGTTCTTATTTAGCTAAGTAATCATTTGAGCCTCTGGAAACAGTAGTTTTCAAATTCTGACCTTTTAGACAGTAATTCTGTTGGTTTCTCTTTTACTGAAGAGTCAGTGAGTTTCATGCACTATCGATGGATGATTTTCACTTTCGTAGTTTCGGAATCACTACTTCCGTTACTATTTAGGTTGGATTTTTGCATAAGAGTTAGGCTCCTAATATCCGGAACCTATTGTTATTAAGGTCCTTCCGTCTTCGTACGGGCATAGGCCTTTACTCTTTCCAGTTAGAGTTTATGTATTTATAAACAGATATCTGTTTATTACTATGGGCGTAAGCTTCTTCTGTCTTTGATGCCTAGTAGAAGGACGTTACGCTTCATTCTATTGTTAATGGATTCTATTAACTATCGGTACTGCTTATGGTATATCATTGATTCAGCAGTTGGGCTTAAGATTTCGGCTCATGAAGTAAGAGTTCTTCTACGTCTTGGGCTTACATTAATAGTGTCGCTATTATAGATTTTTGAAGGCTGCTCATTGCGCTCAGCCATCCATATTCATGAATTTTTATCTCAGAAATATCGAGTCCTTTTCTGGAGGCCTCTATTGTTAGGTCTATTATCTACTGCTCAGAATGTTATTCACTTAACAGTTGCTACTATAGCTAGGTAGGCTGTCTGTTTCGGCAGTGTCTCCGTTCTGCTGCCCTCTTCGCTCTGGGCTATTTGACCCAGGGCAAGAAAAAGGGGGGGGGGGGAGGGTGTTCCCTTGGGTCACCTGTTTTACTATGAAAACAAGGGGATACCTCCTCCGGAGTTAGTAATTCTGAGCTGTTATTGGGATGGTTGTTTAGTGAGAAGTTTATGTTTTAAAAATTCATTCAAGTCTTAGTTTTTAAAGTATAGCTTTTGAATATTGCATATGTCAACGGACATGATTATGCAATCCTCAGACACTTTTAAGGAGTATAAGAGTCTCTATTCTCTAGACTTACTTTATTTATTGGCTTACTTTAAAAATTATTAGTATAAGGATTATATTGGATATTAATAGAGTACATGGATGTATGAAGCTCAATTTTGGAAGGTGTTGTATCTTTCTAATTTATCATAAATAAGAAAGATACATGTAAGGCCTATTACTTCTTTTTCCCTACAGGGGATGACTCTATTTTATATTATTGAGCGTATTCCATTTTGCTCTATGTCCTTGGCCCTTCAGCCTTTTTACTATTCAGCTATGTCTGGGTCATTGGTACAGTATAAAAATGTTAAAAAATTTATAGTAATTTCTATATTTTTTATACTTACCAATGACCCAGGCGGGGATGGCCCTCCCAGGAGTTGGGAACTCTTGCCTCCCTGCTGAGTACATAGCGCTTACCAGGCACTGGTTATTAGAATGATTAATGGCGCCAATTTCGGAACGTCCTTGACACTGCGCATGCGCAGTAGAGGTGAAGTGTGGAGGGCCTTTCAGGACATGTTTTCTTTGGTTTTAGATGCAAATTTTGGGGATTGGGGGGCAAAATTTGTGTTTGGCCCAATATTTTAAGAGTTAGAACCAGCTATGTCTGGGTCATTGGTAAGTATAAAAAATATAGAAATTACTATAAATTTTTTAACTTTTTTGTAATTCTATCCATGATATTGCAGAAGGGGGCATATGCCACACTTTGCATTGCTCTTGTTTCCTATTAAAAAGGTCATATGAGAGGTGAGTGGATATCCTCGGTCAAATGGCTGGTTTGGTCTGCAGTTTTATTTTGTGATGTTGTGGATTAAGTAAATAATGCTCATTAATGATGATTTGAAAATATAATGTTGATGGATTTGATTTGAACTGTGTTCTGTCAAGTGCATTTCAGTTGGAGATCAAGTTGACACGAGTGTTTAGTGACTAATTCACTCCTGTTTGTGAGCTGACATTTTGCAAGTGACAAATGGGACAATGTTTGTATAAATTTGCTTTGAGAAAGCTTTTTGAAAGAAGGGATAAGAAGCCCATATGTTTTTGCTTTGTCAGAATGTTCATCTTATGTTGTAAAATCATCAGTGTGGAAATAAAGAATTCCGATATGTCATGTTATTGTTTTATCACTGTCGATGCACGGGAATAGGAACTTTTGGCCCATTTTACGAACAATCAACTGTGCAATTCAGCTGACTGTATTTGAGTGATATTATAAAATTGTGATAGTGTGCTGTTTACTCCAGGAAAGGCTACACTACGAGCTTCCAGAAACTGTATACATTGTGAGGATTGTGAATAAGGGAGGTAATTTAATGCAAAATATAATGGGCCGTGTTAATGAGAATCTGTGCATTTCTTGAAAAAACAATGTATTCTACCGAATAACAGTTACTGTAACAAGACCTTAAGTAGAAAACGGTATTTGCTTTCATTGCATCTTCTGGCCTCAAATCTCCATAGCAAGCAAGAGTAAATAAAATGTTTCTATTTGCAGGATAACTAAAAGAAATATTAAAAGCATGTTTTTCCTTTTCCAGTGATAGTGGTACCCTGATATAATTTCCAGGAAATTTCCCCTCATGAGGTATTTATATGCCTAGTACTGGTATTATGAAGAGAATTACTTGGGGTAATGTTTTATTTTTCATTCTTTTGTTTGACAATGTTAACTGGTATAGTTATATGGAGAACCTTTTCTGAGAGCATTCTGGGGAATTGTGTCGGAGTCTACTCTTATCAGTTGACATAAATTTTTACTGAATATTCTTAATTGTTACATTTGTACAGCTTCTTTCAAATGGCATATAATTCATATGGCAGCCTCTTAAATTAGGTCAGAAACTCATATGGATCTATTCTCAACCCTTTAGGAGGCACAATTCGTGCTGTGCAGGAAAATGCCATTGCACAAAATTTTATAGAAATCTTTCTATTATTCATTTATTTATTAGAGTTCATCGACACTCTTGACAGCCAGGATCACCTCATGTTAGGCAGTTTTATGGGTGAAGGAAGCCAGACTACCTGGAGAGAACCAATGACAATAGCAAATAACTGCCAGACTCTCCAATGTACTAACTCCATGCAAACATGGTTAGCATTGATTGAAGACAAGAGCACCATCAACATGCAATACACCTTAGTACAAAGTGTGACTGTGCCCCCACATGGGCAATTGGGATGATATACCTTACCCACGGACACAGCACGGTTACCCCTTGTGGAGTTCGAGCCATGGACCTTTCAGTTTGAAGTCTGAATCCAGAACCACTGAACCACCATGCTCCAAATCTTTCCCCTGTGATTACCTTATATTATCATTGATAGACTTAATGAAAGTTGCCTGGCTACATGAGAAAATGGGAGCAGGTGGTCGTGGGGGGTGGGTGGGTTTGTGGTGGATCGGGCCAGGGGATTGGGGGGATAAAATGTGTATTGTTGAGCGACTTTGTAGTTTACAAATGCATGCAATTTCTGTTGGTTTTTTTTGCACATTTGATCAGTTAATGTGTAATTAATAACCACTGGTTTAGCCTGATCATTGGCAATATACCAACACAACTGCAATGAGAGTTATTGTCACCTACGGCAACTGCATTGTGACTATGTGCAAGACCCTTCATCCGAATTGCCCATGTGGAGTTACAGTGGCTATTTGTACTAAGGCATACTGCACATCAGTGGTGCGCTTGTCTTCAACCAATGCTAACCCTGCTTGTGTGGAGTTAGTATGTTGGAGAGTCTGACAATTGCTTGTCACTGTTCGGTGGTTCTCTCTGGGTTCTCCAGCTTCCCCCTCCCCCTCCCCATAAAATTATGACAGGAGGTGAATCTAGCGGTTGGAAGTGTCATTCAACCCCAATAAATAAAAGTAAATAAATACATAAATGAGAGTTATTGTCCTTGGTGATGCAACAGTGCATCCCTCTAAGTTGAAGTCTAGCTACCTCCTAATATGAGGTTGAAGCCTACTGCCTTGACTGAATAGGAAAAGCACTGTTGTTACATGCTTTTATCCAAAGAAAAATTTTGAACAACAAAGCATTTTAATCAGAGTGAGAAATGTGAAAGAACATGCCATCTCTCATGAGTCATTAGTGTATAAAGAAACAAAAAATGTGGACATCGGAGTGCTTGGTCTGCCACTATTCATGCGGCTTAACGGCACTATGTTAACAATTTTTTGCCTGTATTACTTTATTTTTATCTGAATTAAATGTAGGTGCACATATACTGTCTCATTATTCCCCGGAGGAGGCATTATGTTATCACCATGTCCCTCGTCTGTCATCCATTGTCCATCGTCCGTCTGATAACATTTCGTATTCTGTCAATTAACTAAAGTTCTACCAACTGGATCTATACCAAACTTCATACGTGGGTTTGGTATGAGGAGTGGAAGAGGCCTCTTTATTTTGACTATGGTGTGCCAAAAGTCAAGGTCACAGTGATCTCCAATGTTAAATACACTTGAAATTGGTTTCCACTCCATAACTAAAGTTCTGCAAGACTGATCTTGTTTTTTTGTAATTCTATCCATGATATTGCAGAAGGGGGCATATGCCACACTTCGCATTGCTCTTGTTTCCTATTAAAAAGGTCATATGAGAGGTGAGTGGATATCCTCGGTCAAATGGCTGGTTTGGTCTACAGTTTTATTTTGTGATGGTGTGGATTAAGTAAATAATGCTCATTAATGATGATTTGAAAATATAATGTTGATGGATTTGATTTGAACTGTGTTCTGTCAAGTGCATTTCAGTTGGAGATCAAGGTGACATGAGTGTTTAATGACTAATTCACTCCTGTATGTGAACTGACATTTTGCAAGTGACAAATGGGACAATGTTTGTATAAATTTGCTTTGTGAAAGCTTTTTGAAAGAAGGGATAAGAATCCCATATGTTTTTGCTTTGTCAGAATGTTCATCTTATGTTGTAAAATCATCAGTGTGGAAATAAAGAATTCCTATATGTCATGTTATTGTTTTATCGCTGTTGATGCACAGGAATAGGAACTTTTGGCCCATTTTACGAACAATCAACTGTGCAATTCAGCTGACTGTATTTGAGTGATATTGTAAAATTGTGATAGTGTGCTGTTTACTCCAGGAAAGGCTACACTACGAGCTTCCAGAAACTGTATACATTGTGAGGATTGTGAATAAGGGAGGTAATTTAATGCAAAATATACTGGGCCGTGTTAATGAGAAGCTGTGCATTTCTTGAAAAAACAATGTATTCTACCGAATAACAGTTACTGTAACAAGACCTTAAGTAGAAAACGGTATTTGCTTTCATTGCATCTTCTGGCCTCAAATCTCCGTAGCAAGCAAGAGTAAATAAAATGTTTCTGTTTGCAGGATAACTAAAAGAAATATTAAAAGCATATTTTTCCTTTTTCAGTGATAGTGGTACCCTGATATAATTTCCAGGAAATTTCCCCTCATGAGGTATTTATATGCCAAGTACTGGTATTATGAAGAGAATTACATGGGGTAATGTTTTATTTTTCATTCTTTTGTTTGACAATGTTAACTGGTATAGTTATATGGAGAACTTTTTCTGAGAGCATTCTAGGGAATTGTGTCAGAGTCTAATCTTATCAGTTGAAATAAATTTTGACTGAATATTCTTAATTGTTACATTTGTACAGCTTCTTTCAAATGGCATATAATTCATATGGCAGCCTCTTAAATTAGATCAGAAACTGATATGGATCTATTCTTAACCCTTTAGGAGGCACAATTCGTGCTGTGCAGGAAAATGTCATTGCACAAAAGTTTATAGAAATCTTTCTATTATTCATTTATTTATTAGAGTTCATTGACACTCTTGACAGCCAGGATCACCTCGTGTTAGGCAGTTTTATGGGTGAAGGAAGCCAGACTACCTGCAGAGAACCAATGGCAATGGCAAATAACTGCCAGACTCTCCAATGTACTAACTCCATGCAAACATGGTTAGCATTGATTGAAGACAAGAGCACCATCAACATGCAATACTCCTTAGTACAAAGTGTGACTGTGCCCCCAAATGGGCAGTTGGGATGATATACCTTACCCAAGGACACAGCACAGTTACCCCTGGTGGAGTTCGAGCCATGGACCTTTCAGTTTGAAGTCTGAATCCAGAACCACTGAACCACCGTGCTCCCAATTTTTCGCCTGTGATTACCTTATATTATCATTGATAGACTTAATGAAAGTTGCCTGGCTACATGAGGAGAAAATGGGAGCAGGTGGTCGTTGGGTGTGGGTGGGTTTGTGGTGGATCGGGCCAGGGGATTGGGGGGATAAAATGTGTATTGTTGAGCGACTTTGTAGTTTACAAATGCATGCAATTTCTGTTGTTTTTTTTTGCACATTTAATCAGTTAATGTGTAATTAATAACCACTGGTTTAGCCTGATCATTGGCAATATACCAACACAACTGCAATGAGAGTTATTGTCACCTACGGCAACTGCATTGTGACCATGTGCAAGACCCTTCATCCCAATTGCCCATGTGGCGGTACAGTGGCTATGTGTACTAAGGCATACTGCACATCAATG
The DNA here is from genome assembly GCA_031216915.1 of Pictodentalium vernedei. Lineage (NCBI taxonomy): Eukaryota > Metazoa > Mollusca > Scaphopoda > Dentaliida > Dentaliidae > Pictodentalium > Pictodentalium vernedei. The sequence goes on from CM062292.1 coordinate 428,031,360, forward strand.
GTGCACTTGTCTTCAACCAATGCTAACCCTGCTTGTGTGGAGTTAGTATGTTGGAGAGTCTGACAATTGCTTGTCACTGCTCGGTGGTTCTCTCTGGGTACTCCAGCTTCCCCCCCCCCCCATAAAACTATGACAGGAGGTGACCCTAGTGGTTGGAAGTGTCATTCAACCCCAATAAATAAAAATAAATAAATACATAAATGAGAGTTATTGTCCTTGGTGATGCAACAGTGCATCCCTCTAAGTTGAAGTCTGGCTACCTCCTAATATGAGGTTGAAGCCTACTGCCTTGACTGAATAGGAAAAGCACTGTTGTTACATGCTTTTATCCAAAGTAAAATTTTTGAACTACAAAGCGTTTTAATCAGAGTGAGAAATGTGAAAGAACATGCCATCTCTCATGAGTCATTAGTGTATAAAGAAACATAAAAATGTGGACATCGGAGTGCTTGGTCTGCCACTATTCATGTGGCTCAACGCACTATGTTAACAATTTTTTGCCTGTATTACTTTATTTTTATCTGAATTAAATGTAGGTGCACATATACTGTCTCATTATTCCCCGGAGGAGGCATTATGTTATCACTATCTCCCTCGTCTGTCATCCATTGTCCATCGTCCGTCTGTTAACTTTTCGTATTCTGTCAATTAACTAAAGTTCTACCAACTGGATCTATACCAAACTTCTTGTGTGGGTTTGGTATGAGGAGTGGAAGAGGCCTCTTTATTTTGACCATGGTGTGCCAAAGGTCAAGGTCACAGTGATCTCCAATGTTAAATACACTTGAAATTGGTTTCCACTCCATAACTAAAGTTCTGCAAGACTGATCTTGTTTTTTTTGTAATTCTATCCATGATATTGCAGAAGGGGGCATATGCCACACTTTGCATTCCTCTTGTTTCTTATTAAAAAGGTCATATGAGAGGTCAGTGGACATCCTCGGTCAAATGGATGGTTTGGTCTTCAGTTTTATTTTGTGATGGTGTGGATTAAGTAAATAATGCTCATTAATGATGATTTGAAAATATAATGTTGATGGATTTGATTTGAACTGTGTTCTGTCAAGTGCATTTCACTTGGAGATCAAGGTGACACGAGTGTTTAATGACTAATTCACTCCTGTATGTGAACTGACATTTTGCAAGTGACAAATGGGACAATGTTTGTATAAATTTGCTTTGTGAAAGCTTTTTGAAAGAAGGGATAAGAATCCCATATGTTTTTGCTTTGTCAGAATGTTCATCTTATGTTGTAAAATCATCAGTGTGGAAATAAAGAATTCTTATATGTCATGTTATTGTTTTATCACTGTCGATGCACAGGAATAGGAACTTTTGGCCCATTTCACGAACAATCAACTGTGCAAATCAGCTGACTGTATTTGAGTGATATTGTAAAATTGTGATAGTGTGCAGTTTACTCCAGGAAAGGCTACACTACGAGCTTCCAGAAACTGTATACATTGTGAGGATTGTGAATAAGGGAGGTAATTTAATGCAAAATATACTGGGCCGTGTTAATGAGAAGCTGTGCATTTCTTGAAAAAACAATGTATTCTACCGAGTAACAGTTACTGTAACAAGACCTTAAGTAGAAAACGGTATTTGCTTTCATTGCATCTTCTGGCCTCAAATCTCCGTAGCAAGCAAGAGTAAATAAAATGTTTCTGTTTGCAGGATAACTAAAAGAAATATTAAAAGCATATTTTTCCTTTTTCAGTGATAGTGGTACCCTGATATAATTTCCAGGAAATTTCCCCTCATGAGGTATTTATATGCCAAGTACTGGTATTATGAAGAGAATTACATGGGGTAATGTTTTATTTTTCATTCTTTTGTTTGACAATGTTAACTGGTATAGTTATATGGAGAACTTTTTCTGAGAGCATTCTAGGGAATTGTGTCAGAGTCTAATCTTATCAGTTGAAATAAATTTTGACTGAATATTCTTAATTGTTACATTTGTACAGCTTCTTTCAAATGGCATATAATTCATATGGCAGCCTCTTAAATTAGATCAGAAACTCATATGGATCTATTCTTAACCCTTTAGGAGGCACAATTCGTGCTGTGCAGGAAAATGTCATTGCACAAAAGTTTATAGAAATCTTTCTATTATTCATTTATTTATTAGAGTTCATTGACACTCTTGACAGCCAGGATCACCTCGTGTTAGGCAGTTTTATGGGTGAAGGAAGCCAGACTACCTGCAGAGAACCAATGGCAATGGCAAATAACTGCCAGACTCTCCAATGTACTAACTCCATGCAAACATGGTTAGCATTGATTGAAGACAAGAGCACCATCAACATGCAATACTCCTTAGTACAAAGTGTGACTGTGCCCCCAAATGGGCAGTTGGGATGATATACCTTACCCAAGGACACAGCACAGTTACCCCTGGTGGAGTTCGAGCCATGGACCTTTCAGTTTGAAGTCTGAATCCAGAACCACTGAACCACCGTGCTCCCAATTTTTCGCCTGTGATTACCTTATATTATCATTGATAGACTTAATGAAAGTTGCCTGGCTACATGAGGAGAAAATGGGAGCAGGTGGTCGTTGGGTGTGGGTGGGTTTGTGGTGGATCGGGCCAGGGGATTGGGGGGATAAAATGTGTATTGTTGAGTGACTTTGTAGTTTACAAATGCATGCAATTTCTGTTGTTTTTTTTTGCACATTTAATCAGTTAATGTGTAATTAATAACCACTGGTTTAGCCTGATCATTGGCAATATACCAACACAACTGCAATGAGAGTTATTGTCACCTACGGCAACTGCATTGTGACCATGTGCAAGACCCTTCATCCCAATTGCCCATGTGGCGGTACAGTGGCTATGTGTACTAAGGCATACTGCACATCAATGGTGCACTTGTCTTCAACCAATGCTAACCCTGCTTGTGTGGAGTTAGTATGTTGGAGAGTCTGACAATTGCTTGTCACTGCTCGGTGGTTCTCTCTGGGTACTCCAGCTTCCCCCCCCCCCCCATAAAACTATGACAGGAGGTGACCCTAGTGGTTGGAAGTGTCATTCAACCCCAATAAATAAAAATAAATAAATACATAAATGAGAGTTATTGTCCTTGGTGATGCAACAGTGCATCCCTCTAAGTTGAAGTCTGGCTACCTCCTAATATGAGGTTGAAGCCTACTGCCTTGACTGAATAGGAAAAGCACTGTTGTTACATGCTTTTATCCAAAGTAAAATTTTTGAACTACAAAGCGTTTTAATCAGAGTGAGAAATGTGAAAGAACATGCCATCTCTCATGAGTTATTAGTGTATAAAGAAACATAAAAATGTGGACATCGGAGTGCTTGGTCTGCCACTATTCATGTGGCTCAACGCACTATGTTAACAATTTTTTGCCTGTATTACTTTATTTTTATCTGAATTAAATGTAGGTGCACATATACTGTCTCATTATTCCCCGGAGGAGGCATTATGTTATCACTATCTCCCTCGTCTGTCATCCATTGTCCATCGTCCGTCTGTTAACTTTTCGTATTCTGTCAATTAACTAAAGTTCTACCAACTGGATCTATACCAAACTTCATGTGTGGGTTTGGTATGAGGAGTGGAAGAGGCCTCTTTATTTTGACCATGGTGTGCCAAAGGTCAAGGTCACAGTGATCTCCAATGTTAAATACACTTGAAATTGGTTTCCACTCCATAACTAAAGTTCTGCAAGACTGATCTTGTTTTTTTGTAATTCTATCCATGATATTGCAGAAGGGGGCATATGCCACACTTTGCATTCCTCTTGTTTCTTATTAAAAAGGTCATATGAGAGGTCAGTGGACATCCTCGGTCAAATGGATGGTTTGGTCTTCAGTTTTATTTTGTGATGGTGTGGATTAAGTAAATAATGCTCATTAATGATGATTTGAAAATATAATGTTGATGGATTTGATTTGAACTGTGTTCTGTCAAGTGCATTTCACTTGGAGATCAAGGTGACACGAGTGTTTAATGACTAATTCACTCCTGTATGTGAACTGACATTTTGCAAGTGACAAATGGGACAATGTTTGTATAAATTTGCTTTGTGAAAGCTTTTTGAAAGAAGGGATAAGAATCCCATATGTTTTTGCTTTGTCAGAATGTTCATCTTATGTTGTAAAATCATCAGTGTGGAAATAAAGAATTCTTATATGTCATGTTATTGTTTTATCACTGTCGATGCACAGGAATAGGAACTTTTGGCCCATTTCACGAACAATCAACTGTGCAAATCAGCTGACTGTATTTGAGTGATATTGTAAAATTGTGATAGTGTGCAGTTTACTCCAGGAAAGGCTACACTACGAGCTTCCAGAAACTGTATACATTGTGAGGATTGTGAATAAGGGAGGTAATTTAATGCAAAATATACTGGGCCGTGTTAATGAGAAGCTGTGCATTTCTTGAAAAAACAATGTATTCTACCGAGTAACAGTTACTGTAACAAGACCTTAAGTAGAAAACGGTATTTGCTTTCATTGCATCTTCTGGCCTCAAATCTCCGTAGCAAGCAAGAGTAAATAAAATGTTTCTGTTTGCAGGATAACTAAAAGAAATATTAAAAGCATATATTTTTATACTGTACCAATGACCCAGACTTAGCTGGTGCTAACTCTAACAAAACCAGGGCCAAACACAAATTTTGCCCCCCAATCCCCAAAATTTGCATCCAAAACAAAAAGAAATCATGTCCTAAAGGACCTCCATTCTACGCCTCTACTGCGCATGCGCAGTGACGCAGTCGTCCCGAAATTGGCTCCAATTATCATTCTCTGTTTGGCCCTTCATCAGTCAACATCTCACTGATCTTTGTGCTTGTAAATCTCAGTTTAAAGGATGCCAGACACGTAATTTTTGGAGAAAATGTGATTCTAAGGAGGATAGAAGGAGGAGAGGAAAAAGTGGCAAAAAATAATCAGGGCTGTACTTAAAATTTTTTGATGAAATTATGTTAAGTTGCCTATTTTCGAGGCATGGGCCTCTTGTTGTCATTCTTGCTAATTGTTGCACTGCTTATTCAGTGTTTCCTCTCCCCTAGCCTTCTAAAGTCCCCCCTTGCAATTCTCCCATGCTTTTGGCATATTTTTGAGAAATTTCATTTCTAAAATTTCCTGGGAGAGTTGCTTGGTTACAGAATGTTTTCTGTTATTTTCCCCATAGTTACGTTTTCACCCATGGGTGTATAACGTTTGTGTTCTGCATCTTCCATCTGATGTTCTACAGATTCTCCCCTGGGAGTCTCTGTTTTGCATCAGATAGAGTGTAATTGATGACTGATTCCGGGCCAGTTTTTTCAGTGCCTGGAGTCATGTTTTCTAGTGTGTTTACACTGTTTGTTTTCATTGGCAACAGCCTTTTTTGAGGGGGGCTGTTTGCCTTTGTTGTAGTTTATCTCATTATAAGATACATTTATATTATCCGAAAGTGTCTCATTAATTATTTTATATAAATTTAAAATTTTTGACCACACTTTGCCATCGGATCCATCGGGGCTCAACGTTACTTTTCAGCAACTTGGGCTTCGCTGAAAAAATATTTTTTCAAAATTATTTTGTTTTGCAATTGTTTTTACATTTATTAATGGATCATGTTATTATGTATCTTTGTGTCAGGGGTTTTTGCGAGTAACTAGGACTTATTGTTGTTCTTTCACAATGAAGGGACGTTGTTCAAATTGTAATAGGAAGAAATCTTCCTCTGACTTTCATGATAATTGTATTAATTGTAGTCAGTGTTCTCGCATTAATCCCTGTCCTATATGTGAACATTGGGATGAGAAACATTGGAAACGTGTGTCACGATATGTTGTTTCTGGAGAAAGAGCGATGCCGGCTCTTTCTCCGCAAGGTCACTCTACTCTCTCAGTTTCTATTTCAGAGGAACCAGAACAGGGTGATGTTTCCATGTTATCTTCTTCAAGTGTGCGTCCGTCGTCACAAATGAATTCAGAGCTAGCGGCAAAAGTGCTCATGGAGATTAGACAAATGTCGTCCGCTAGCTCGCCCGGGGTAGCGTCCATTCACCGAATGGTTCGGCAGCCGGGTTCGTCCGATGCGGTCCAAGAGGAAATTTTGGGTGATGCGAGCACTATAAACATAATAGATGCACACCCAGTAACGGCGGATAGTAAGCGAGAATGAAGGAAGCCTTTTAGTCCGGTTCCTAGCTCATCCAGGTCCAGCCAGGCCGCGAGCGAGAGAGGTCCCTCTCTCGTACAACAACATCTGGGACCAGATGTTGTGGTACAAAATGTGTCTTTAGCGGAGCATACGTCCGTCGCTCGGGACGCTCCGTTGTATAAGCAGTCCGCAGAGACTGTTAAGGCTTCCTCTTCTCGTCAGCGCACACGACCGCACCTTGGCTGCATGACCGCCGATATATTACAAGCTTCGCCGATGAAGGATTCTTCGGCGACGAGGTCACACCATCCGGCAGCCAGGGATTCGAGACCGATGGACTCTGGACGTTCGCATAGGAAAAGTATGCGGGAGCCATCTGATGCGGAGCTGCCCTCGGCGAAGCAGCGAAAGACTGCGCCTCCGCAGGTCTCGACGCCGGACATTCTTGTGCAGATAGCACAGCTTATCGCAGCATCCCAGCAGCCGACAGAAACGGTGTCGGATCGAGAATTATCCAACGGCGCTGGGTCGGTACGCTCCGCCGAAGCATCGGGGGTGGACGACCGGGAACATCATGAGGTCCGACCGGATGGTGAAAGGGATACGGATGACTTGGAGCTATCCCTTTCGGAACAACATAAAGCTGCCGTGGACTTCATCCGGCACTTTCTCCCTCAAGTTGTTCCGTCGGGCCAGACTGCTGCGCTTCCGGACAAGAGAATTATAGCGTCATTGGACTCTGAATTTTTTGAGCGGTTCAGGGACATCGCTCCCGTGTTTCCGTCGCAGTCCAATAATGTTGCTAGAACATTTGAATTATTGATTGACGCTATATTTAAACTTGCTTCCAGGACGGGGAAAGCAGGTTTCTTGTCCGCTAATACTCTCACCTGCCTTTCATTAATGCAAGGAATAAATTCGATACGGCAGGACAGGGTATACCGAGAGTTCCTCTGCGTATGGACGACAAGGCGGAAGACTTAGAGCTATCATTACCGTCGTCAGCTTCTATTCCAACCGCGGTGTTGGAAACAGCTATTGCGTCTAACAGAGCCAATTTAGATGCCTTATCTTAGGCAGATCACCTTACTAAGGCGTTATCACTGCGCCTTCAAGGGGAAGAGTTTCAGGATATACAATACTCTTTAAGACTTCTTTCAAGGGCAGTAGCTTATTCCACGTGTAACTCCGCCCTTTCAGTGGCAAATCTGGAGTTGGTTAGACGTGACGCAGCCCTAGCTACATCCACACTAGTGGATTCTAAGGTGAAGAACTCTCTTAGAGTCGCTTCGGTCTCAGGAGAACTTCTCTTTGACGGCAAGCTTTCCGCTATTTATGATAAAATTAAAAAGAAAGCTAATGATTCTCTGTTGTTCAGATCGGCTCCTAAGAAGTCGGATACAGCAGACACGAATAAGACAGGCACTTCTGGGTCTAATGCGCCCAAGAGAGGTTCCTATAGAGGTTCCGGTGCGTCCTCTTGGTCTTATTCGAGAGACCGTCAGGATAGCGACTCTCGTTCGGGACGTCCTTCAGGCCGGGACAATCGGTCGGACGCCCCGAGGTCGACGAGGCGAGGTGCGGGTCGTGGAAGACGTGGTTTCTCCTACCGCAGGTCCAGGAGGTGATGGCTTAAACCTCTATCGCGTTCCGGTTGGCGGAAGGTTGTCGAGTTTTTCACAAGAGTGGGCGTCGATTACGGACGACCCTTGGGTGAGAGGAGTGACTTCGGAAGGTCTGAAGATATCCTTCAAACGAAAGCCTCCATTAACTCGAAGTCCAAAGTGGACTCATCTTCCGTCAAATCCACAGAAAAGAGACGCTCTGTTATCAGAGGTGCAGTCTCTTTTAATGAAGAACGCGGTAGAGGTCGTAGAAAACCAGGAATCTCTGGGATTCTACAGCCATCTGTTTCTGGTTCCGAAACCAGACGGCTCGTTCCGTCCAGTCATAGATTTGAGCTGGATAAACAAGCTGATCGTCGCTCCGAAGTTTTATATGGAGACGATTCGATCGGTCAGAGCTAGTATTCGGGTGAACGATTATGCAACGAGCATAGATCTCAAAGATGCGTACTTTCACGTCATGGTACATCCGACATTCCGAAAGTATCTACGCTTCGCAGTCCTTGGAGTGGTGTATCAATTCCGGGCGATGTGCTTCGGATTGAATCTAGCACCCTGGGCTTTCACTCGGGTAATGAACTCGGTAATGATCTACTTCCGAGCTCATTCGTCTGCGGTAACATCGGCCTACCTGGACGACATTCTTCAGAGGTACGGCAACGAGTTAACGCTTCAGAACGATGTTCAGAATCTTCTTCTATTGCTCCGACGTCTCGGTTTTATAGTAAACGAGGAGAAGTCGGATCTGGTGCCGTCCAAGTCATTCACTCATCTGGGAATGAGCTTCAAGACACACAACAATCTCGTTCGTCTGCCGTTAACCAGAGCGAAATTAGTCAGTTGTTACGCTCGCTATTGTCTGCACGCAGACAAAGTCACGGCGAGAGAATTTATGAGACTGATAGGTCTGTGCGGAGCCGCCGCGGATCTCATTCCGATGGGGCGGCTACGCACACGTCCTCTTCAAATTTTCCTGACTCAGAATTGGAGTGTGAAAATTCATTCGCTCGATGTAGACGTTCTCTTGTCAGATCAAGTGAAACAAGAGATTCAGACTTGGGCAAACATTCAGTGGTTAACTCAAGGAGTTCCGCTGCAGTTGCCGGATCCGAGTTTTACCGTTATGACGGATGCCAGTCAAACAGGTTGGGGTGCATCATTAATCCCAACGGATTCGAGATGCCAGGGTCTTTGGGATCCGCAATTCCTGTGCAAGCACATAAACATCAAGGAAATGATGTCAATTTGGCTTGCGTTACGTCACTGGATGGACATTATTCACGATGCTCATGTCCAAATCCTATCCGACAATACGACAGTAGTGGCGTATATACGGAATCAGGGAGGCACTCATTCAGTTCCGTTGTTCAATCTAACGGAAAGAATCCTTCTGTTTGCGTTAGAACATCACGTTCTTCTTTCGGTCCGTCACATACTGGGTCGTCTGAATCTGCTAGCAGACTCCCTTTCACGAAAGGGTCGTTTGTTGCCGTCGGAGTGGACTCTCAACAAACAAGTATTCAATCAGATTTGCTACCAATGGGAACGGCCAATGATAGACTTATTTGCGACACATCTCAACAATCAGTTGCAGACGTATGTGTCTCCGTGTCCGGATCCAAGAGCATTTGCAGTAGACGCTCTGTCGATCCCTTGGGACGGAATGATAGGATATGCGTATCCTCCAGCGCCGTTAATTCAACAAGTATTGCTAAAGATAAAACAATCTCAATGCAAGATTCTGTTGGTAGCATCTCTGTCGCCACAGAGACCGTGGATAAATCTACTCAGGTGTCTGTTGTGGGACCTACCGCGGAAGCTTCCTCCACGAGAGGATCTTCTTTCACAGGGGAAATCGCGCCAACTCCATCACAACCCGCAAGGTCTCAACCTTCACGTTTTTCCGTTGTGCGGTCCTTCTTGCATGGCAAGCACTTTACAGGACGAACAGTGGACGCGATTTCTAACTGTAGGAGGACCTCCTCTTCGCTAAACTATGCGGCTAAGTGGAAGGTTTTTCGTCGTTGGTGTAGGGATCATTCTGTAGATATATTTGATCCCTCTATACCAGACATTGCAAACTTTCTAGTATACTTGTTTGACGAAATCAAACTGCAGCCTGTTACTATAAAGGGTTATAGATCTATGTTATCTGATACCTATGCACATCATGATAGTTTACAAATTGGATCTAATGTCTCTTTATCGAAGTTGGTTAGAAACTTTTCGATAAATAGACCCAGAACTCTTAGATTAATTCCTAAGTGGAATTTAGCTTGGGTTCTCCTTAAATTGAAGGAAAAGCCATTTGAACCTCTTGGGACAGTAGATTTCAAATTCTTATCTTATAAGACAGCTTTTCTCTTAGCTTTCTCTTCTGCCAGAAGAGTCAGTGAGCTTCATGCACTATCGGTGGATGATTCTCATTATCGTAGTGTTGGGAACACTATCACCTTCACTACTAATGTGGGTTTTTTAGCTAAGAATCAGGCTCCTAATAAATATCCGGAACCTATTGTTATTAAGGCTCTTCCGTCTTCAGACGGGCGTAGGCCTTTACTCTGTCCTGTTAGTGCACTATGTATCTATAAACAGAGATCTCAGTTTATCAGAAAGGGACGGAAACGTTTCTTTCTGTCTTTGATGCCTAATAGAAAGGACATTTCAGTCCATTCTATTGCTAGATGGATTCAGTTAACTATCCGTACTGCTTATGAAGATTTATCTTCTTCTCAGCAGTCTGTGCTTAAGATTTCTGCTCATGAAGTAAGAGCTCTTTCTACTTCCTGGGCTTATGCTAATAGTGTTGCTATTACAGATTTAATGAAGGCTGCTTATTGGTCTCAGCCATCCACATTTACGAATTTTTATCTCAGAAATATTGAGTCCATTTCTGGAGACCTGCATTGTTTAGGTCCGTTATCTGTTGCTCAGAATGTCGTCCACTAAACAGTTGCAACTATAGTTATGCAGGCTTTCTGTTCCGGCAGTGACTCCGTCCGGCTGCCCTCTTCGCTCTGGGCTATTTGACCCAGGGCAAGGGGAAGGGGGGGGCGGGTGTTCCCTTAGGTCACCTGCTTTATAGTGAAAAGCAAAGGAATGCCTCCTCCAAGTCAGTATTTCTGAGTCGCTTCCGGGATGGTTTTAAAGTGTAATATTAATGTTTAAATTCATTCATGTCTTATTTTTAAAGTGTAGCTCGGTGTGAAGCATTTGTATATGTCAAGTGTCAAACGGGCTTTAATATACAATACTCGGACACTTTTAAATGACTATAAAGAGTCTCAATTCTCTGGACTACTTTATTTATTGGCTTGCTTTAAAAATAATTAGTATAAGGGTTATACTGGATGTTAATAGAGAACATGAATGTTATTGTGCTCAATTATTAAGGGTAGTGTATCTTTCTAATTTAATATTAAATAAGAAAGATACATGTAAAGCCTAATACTCCTTTTCTCCTTAAGGGGTTACCTCTTTACTCTATAGTTGAGCTTATTGGTTTTTCCTCTATGTCCTAGGCCCTCCAGCCTGTTCACTATTCAGCTAAGTCTGGGTCATTGGTACAGTATAAAAATGTTAAAAAATTTATAGTAATTTATATATTTTTTATACTTACCAATGACCCAGACGGGGATGGCCCTCCCTGGAGTTGGGAACTCTTGCCTCCCCGCTGAGTACATAGCGCTGACCAGGCACTGCCAGTAAGAATGATAATTGGCGCCAATTTCGGGACGACTGCGTCACTGCGCATGCGCAGTAGAGGCGTAGTATGGAGGTCCTTTAGGACATGATTTCTTTTTGTTTTGGATGCAAATTTTGGGGATTGGGGGGCAAAATTTGTGTTTGGCCCTGGTTTTGTTAGAGTTAGCACCAGCTAAGTCTGGGTCATTGGTAAGTATAAAAAATATATAAATTACTATAAATTTTTTAACTTTTCCTTTTTCAGTGATAGTGGTACCCTGATATAATTTCCAGGAAAGTTCCCCTCATGAGGTATTTATATGCCAAGTACTGGTATTATGAAGAGAATTACATGGGGTAATGTTTTATTTTTCATTCTTTTGTTTGACAATGTTAACTGGTATAGTTATATGGAGAACTTTTTCTGAGAGCATTCTAGGGAATTGTGTCAGAGTCTAATCTTATCAGTTGAAATAAATTTTGACTAAATATTCTTAATTGTTACATTTGTACAGCTTCTTTCAAATGGCATATAATTCATATGGCAGCCTCTTAAATTAGATCAGAAACTCATATGGATCTATTCTTAACCCTTTAGGAGGCACAATTCGTGCTGTGCAGGAAAATGTCATTGCACAAAATTTTATAGAAATCTTCTTTCTATTATTCATTTATTTATTAGAGTTCATCGACACTCTTGACAGCCAGGATCACCTCGTGTTAGGCAGTTTTATGGGTGAAGGAAGCCAGACTACCTGCAGAGAACCAATGGCAATGGCAAATAACTGCCAGACTCTCCAATGTACTAACTCCATGCAAACATGGTTAGCATTGATTGAAGACATGAGCACCATCAACATGCAATACGCCTTAGTACAAAGTGTGACTGTGCCCCTACATGGGCAATTGGGATGATATACCTTACCTAAGGACACAGCACAGTTACCCCTGGTGGAGTTTGAGCCATGGACCTTTCAGTTTGAAGTCTGAATCCAGAACCACTGAACCACCGTGCTCCAAATCTTTCGTCTGTGATTACCTTATATTATCATTGATAGAATTAATGAAAGTTGCCTGGCTACATGAGGAGAAAATGGGAGCAGGTGGTTGTGGGGGGTGGGTGGGTTTGTGGTGGATAGGGCCAGGGGATTGGGGGTATAAAATGTGTATTATTGAGCGACTTTGTAGTTTTCAAATGCATGCAATTTCTGTTGTTTTTTTTGCACATTTAATCAGTTAATGTGTAATTAATAACCACTGGTTTAGCCTGATCATTGGCAATATACCAACACAACTGCAATGAGAGTTATTGTCGCCTACGGCAACAGCATTGTGACCTTGTGCAAGACCCTTCATCCGAATTGCCCATGTGGAGGTACAGTGGCTATGTGTACTAAGGCATACTGCACATCAATGGTGCACTTGTCTTCAACCAATGCTAACCCTGCTTGTGTGGAGTTAGTATGCTGGAGAGTCTGACAGTTGCTTGTCACTGCTCGGTGTTTCTCTCTGGGTTCTCCAGCTTCCCCCCCCCCCTCCCCATAAAACTCTGACAGGAGGTGACCCTGGCTGTTGGAAGTGTCATTCAACCCCAATAAATAAAAATAAATAAATACAAAAATGAGAGTTATTGTCCTTGGTGATGCAACAGTGCATCCCTCTAAGTTGAAGTCTAGCTATCTCCTAATATGAGGTTGAAGCCTACTGCCTTGACTGAATAGGAAAAGCACTGTTGTTACATGCTTTCATCCAAAGTAAAATTTTGAACTACAAAGCGTTTTAATCAGAGTGAGAAATGTGAAAGAACATGCCATCTCTCATGAGTCATTAGTGTATAAAGAAACATAAAAATGTGGACATCAGAGTGCTTGTTCTGCCACTATTCATGCGGCTTAACGGCACTATGTTAACAATTTTTTGCACGTATTACTTTATTTTTTTTTTGAATTTAATGTAGGTGCACATATACTGTCTCATTATGCCCCCGGAGAAGGCATTATGTTATCACCATGTCCCTCGTCTGTCATCCATTGTCTATCGTCCATCCGTTAACTTTTCGTATTCCGTCAATTAACTAAAGTTCTACCAACTGGGTCTATACCAAACTTCATATGTGGATTTGGTATGAGGAGTGGAAGAAGCCTCTTTATTTTGACCATGGTGTGCCAAAGGTCAAGGTCACAGTGACCTCCAATGTTAATTACACTTGAAATTGATTTCCGCTCTATAACTAATGTTCTGCAAGACTGATCTTGTTTTTTTATAATTCTATCCATGATATTGCAGAAGGGGGCATATGCCACACTTTGCATTGCTCTTGTTTCCTATTAAAAAGGTCATATGAGAGGTGAGTGGATATCCTCGGTCAAATGGCTGGTTTGGTCTACAGTTTTATTTTGTGATGGTGTGGATTAAGTAAATAATGCTCATTAATGATCATTTTGAAATATTATGTTGATGCATTTGATTTGAACTGTGTTCTGTCAAGTGCATTTCAGTTGCAACAAGGTGACACAAGTATTTTTGTACTTTAGCGATGACCGAGACTTAGCTGGTGCTAACTCCTTTAATTATAGGGCCAAACACAAATTTTGCCCCCAAATCCAAAAATTTGCATCAAAAACCGAAATTCAATGTCCTATATGGTCCTCCATACTTTCTATCAACTGCATATGAGCAGTGTCAAGGAGCTCTTGAAATTCGCGCAAATGTCATTCTTTGTTTGGCCCCAAAATCAGTAACATGTCACTGATATTTGTGCTTGTAAATCTCAGTTTAAATGATGCCAGACATAATTATGAAAGAAATGATGGATCTAAGGATGATATAAAGGATGAGAGGAAGAAACAGTGGCAGAATGTGTTCAGGGCTGTAACTTATAATTTTTTATGAAATTATTTCATGTTCCCTAATTTCGGGTCATGAGCCTTATGTTGTCATTCTGGCTATGAACTTACCATTGTTTGTTCAGTGTTTCCTCTCTTCCTTTAATTAATACCCCCCCTGCTATTCTCCCATGCTTTTGGCATAATTTTGGAATTTTTTTTTTACTAAAATTTCTTGGAAATTTTGGCTTGGTAACAGAATGATTATTTTGTTTTTTCCCCATGTTTACGTCCTCACCCTTGGGTGATTAGGTGTTGTTATCTGCATCTACCATCCGATGTACTGCAGTTTCTTCTCTGGAAGCCTCTGTTTTACATCGGATAGTGTTTAAATTGGTGATTGATTTTGGGCCATGGTTACAGTGCTTGGAGTCATGTTTCCGGTTTTTGCACAACGGTTACTTCTGATAGTGATTACTTGTCTTCTATTAGTTCTGGTCATAGCCAGATACATTAATTTTGTCCGGAAGTGTTGTATTAATTTTTAAAAATGTTTTAAAATATTTTGTCCACACTCAGCCTTTTTGGGGATCCATTTGGGCTCATTGTTCCCATTGGGAACTTGGGCTCTTCTGAAAATTTTTCAAAATTCTTCTTTTTTTTTTTTAAATTATTTTTTCGAAATGTTATAATGGATTATATTATATTATGTATCTTTGTTTCAAGGGTTAGTGCGAGTACTATGACTGTTTATATTTTTTCAGGATGAAAAAATATTGTTCAAATTGTAATGCGAGGAAATCTTTCTCTGATTCTCATGTTCATTGTGTTTCTTGTGGTCAATGTACTCATACTAATTCTTGCTCAGTGTGTGCTAATTGGAATGACAACATTGGAGTCGTGTGTCACTGTATATTGTTAGCTGTGAGGGGTCCATGCCAGTCCTCTCTCCGCAAGGTCACTCTAGTTTATCAGTCTCTTTTTCAGAAGAACAAGAACAGGGTGATGTTTCTGTGATGTCTTCAACAAGTGTGTCTCCGTTGTTGCAGTATATTAGGGCTAGCGGCTAAGTGCTCATGGTAATACGACAATTGCCTAAGAGGTCCCTAGTAGGATTGACGGCATTGATCATCTGCTAGCTCGCCCGGTGTAGTGACCATTCATCGAATGGCTTGGCAACCGGGTTCGTCCGTTGCGGTCCAGGGAAGCAGTTTGGGTGATGCGAGCACTATAAACATTGAATGTGCACACCTAGCGGCGATGGATCCGAGGATAGTACGGAGGAAGCCTGTCAGTCTGGTAGCTAGCTCGTCCAGGTCTATCCGGACCGCGAGCGAGAGAGGCCTCCTTTCTCTTACAGCAACATCTGGGCCGCGATGTTGTTGTATGTTCGTTCATTTGTCGGAGCAGACGTCCACTCCTCCTGCTCGGGATGCTCCATCGCATAGACAGTCTGATGCGGCTGTTCTATTGGCTTCCTCATCCTCACATCAGCACTCACGACCTCACCTTGGCTATGTGACCACAGATTTCCAGGTGACGTTCGCATATTATATAAATGCAGGAATGAACGTCACTGGAGCTCCTGCTTCACCGACCAAGGAAGCCACGTTGACCAGGTCATGCCATCCACAAGCCAGGGACACGCAGCCTTTCCATTTGGGACGTTCGCATATTATATAAATGCAGGAATGAACGTCCCTGGAACTTCCAGCGGCTAATTTCGTAAGACCATGGCTCCACAGGCATCCGTGACGGACTAGCTATCGCAGATAGCTCAATTCATCGCAGCATCCCAGCAGCTATTAGAAACTAGAAACTTTTTCAATAAAGAACTATCTGAGCAAGCTGGGTCGGTTCCCTCCCTGCCAAGTCAGTAGGGACGATCAAGATTATTATGTGGTCGCGGCGGATGGTAAAAGGGAATCAGCACGGCTGAAATTTTCCCTTTCTGAACAACTTAAGGTGCCGTAGATTTCATCCAGCATCACCTTTAGAAGTTGTTTCTCTGGACAAAAATGCTGTGTTACCTGATAAGAAACTGTAAGCGTCACTGAACACAGACTTTTTTGGCCGGATTAGGGACAACCATCCCTGAGTTTCCAACCCAGTCCAGAAATGTCATCGACATTTGAACTTTTGAATGACGCTATACTCAAGCTAGCCTCAAAGACTGGCAAATTAGGTTTCTTATCGCCTATGCGCTATACAGCTGCCTTTTTTTCATCAATGCTAGACATAAATTTGAAACGGCGGGACAAGGTGCGCCGAGAGTTCCTCTGTGTTTGGACGACTCGGCTGAAGACCTGGAACGGTCATTGCCGGCGTCCATGTCTATTTACTCCAGTATACTGAAGAACACAATTTAGATTCATTTTCTCATGCAGATCACCTTACCAGAGCGTTATCACTACATCTCGAAGCAAAAGAATTCCAGGATCTTCAATCTTCCTTAAGAGTTCTTTCGAGGGCAAAAGCATATTCTATGTATAACTCCGCCCTTTCAGTGGCAATATGGAGTTAGTCAGACGTGATGCTGCCCTGGCTGCATCCACAAGAGTGGAGAGTAATGTGAAAAATCTCTTCCAGTCGCACCGGTCTCAGGAGAGCTTCTCTTCATCGTTAAGCTTTCTACAATCTATATTAGATTACTAAGAAAGCTCTGGATTCTCTGCATTATTCTGCTTTGAAAAAGTCGGACTCAGCAGGGAGGAGTAAGGCAGGTTCTTCGGGGGGCAAATACGTCCAAAGGAAGTTCCTATAGAGGATCAAAGCATGTACGTCTTCCTCCAGAGACTGTCAGAGTAGCGACTCACATAGGGGTCGTAATGCTGGCCTGAGATATTGGGTCAGATGCCCCTAGATCGACTGGGCAAGGTGCAAGTCATGGAGGATGTGTTTTCTCCTTTCACAATCCTCGCAGGACCAGGAGGTGATTCCACGTCGACTAGGTCACGCCATCTGCTAGCCAAGGACATGAGGCCTTTCCAGGTGGGATGTTCGCATATTATATAAATGCAGGAATTAACGTCCCTGGAGCTTCCAGCGGCTAATTATGTGAGACCGCGGCTCCACAGGCCTCCATGATGGACTTGCTATCGCAGATGGCTCAATTTATCGCAGCATCCCAGCAGCCATCAGAAACTTTTTCAATAAAGAACTATGTGAGCAAGCTGGGTCGGTTCGTTCCCCTGCAGAGTCAGTAAGGGACAACCGAAATTATTATGTGGTCCAGGCGGATGGTAAAAGGGAATCAGCACAGCTGAAATTTTCCCTTTCTGAACAACTTAAGGTGGCCGTAGATTTCATCCAGCATCACCTTTTAGAAGTTGTTTCTCTGGACAAAAATGATGCGTTACCTGATAAGAAACTGAAAGTGTCACTGGACACAGACTTTTTCGGTCGGATTAGGGACACCGTCCCTCAGTTTCCGACCCAGTCCAGAAATGTCATAGACATTTGAACTTTTGAATGACGTTATACTCAAGCTAGCCTCAAAACCTGCAAATTAGGTTTCTTATCGCCTAGCGCTATTCAGCAGCCTTTCATCAATGCAAGACATAATTTTGAAATGACAGGACTAGGCGTGCCGAGAGTTCCTCTGCATTTGGACGACTAGGCTGAAGACCTGGAATTGTCATTGTCGGCGTCCATGTCTATTACTCCAATATACTGGAGACGACAATATTGTCTAATAGAATTTAGACGCATTATCTCACGCAGATCACCTTACCAAGAAGAACTTGGACGGCATTCTTCAGGGTTACAGCAGCAAGTTAACACTTCAGAACGATGTTCAGAGTCTGCTTCAATTGCTCCGACATCTCGGTTTCTTAGTAAACGAAAAGAAGTCAGATCTAGTGCCATCCTATTCATTCACCCACGTGGGAATGAGCTTAGAGATGCACAACAATCTCACCCGCCTGCCATTAACCAGAGCGATTATAGTCAGTTGTTACGCTCACTTTTGCCTTCACTCAGATGTAGTAACAGCGAGAGAATTCATCAGACTGACAGGTTTGTGCATACCCGCTGCGAATATTATTCCGATGAAGCGGATACGCACTCGTCCACTCCACAGATATTTTATCTCAGAATTGGAGTGTGAAGACTCATTTGCTCGAATCGAACATTGTCTTGTCGAATCAAGTGAACAAGGGTTTCAGACTTGGGTAGATTTTCAGTGGTTAACTCAAGGAGTACCACTGCAACTGCTGGATCTGAGTTTAACGATAATGACGGATGCGAGTCAAACAGGTTGGGGCACAACTCTGAGCCCAACAGATTCAGGGTGCCAGGATCTTTAGGTTCCGCAGTTCCTAACAAGAACATAAACATCAAGAAATGATGTCAATATGGCTTGCGCTACGTCAATGAATGAACATTCTTCAGAATTTGCATGTTCAAATTCTGTCCGACAATTCGACAGTAGTAGTGTATATTCGGAACCTGGGAGGCACTCATTCCATTCCGTTATTCAGTTTAACGGAAAGGATCCTTCTGTTTGTCCTAGAGCATCAAGTTCTTCTATCGGTCCGTCATATCCCGGGTCGTCTGAACATTCTAGCAGACTCCCTTTCTCGGATAGGTCGTATGTTGTCATCAGAATGGACTCTCAACAACGATTTTTCAATCAGATTTGCTGCTAATGGGATCATGCAAGGATAGACTTTTTTGCAACGCATCTCAAATATCAGTTGGAGACGTATGCGTCGCCGTGTCCAGATCCTCGAGCGTTTGCAGTAGTCGCTCTCTCAATCTCTTGGGACGGAGTGATAGGATATGCGTGTCCTCCAGCGCCATTGATACTGCAGATATTGCTCAAGATAAAGCAGTCTCACTACAAATTCTGTTGGTAGCATCTCTGTCACCACAGAGACCATGGATAAATCTTTTCAGGTGTCTGCTGTGGGACATGCTGCGGAAGCTTCCTCCATGAGAGGATCTTCTTTCACAGGGGAAATCGTGCACACTGCATCACAACCTGCAAGGTCTCAACTTTCACGTATTTTCATTGTGCAGACCTTCTTGCACGGCAAGCAATTTACAGGACGAGCAGTGGACACAATTTCTAACTGTAGGAGGACCTCCTCTTTGCTAAATTATGCTGCTAAGTGGAAAGTTTTCTCACGGTGAGGTAGGGATCATTCTGTTGATACCTATGCACATCATGATAGTTTACAGATTGGATCTAATGTCTCTTTATCAAAGTTATGGAAAACTTTTCGATAAATAGACTTAGAACCCTAGATTAATTCCTAAGTGGAATTTAGCTTGGGTTCTTCTTAAGCTTAAAGAAGCAAAATTTGAGCCTCGTGATACAATGGACTTCAAATTTTTATGTTATAAGACAGCTTTCTCTTAGCCTTCTCTTCGGCTAGAAGAGTTAGTAAGCTTCAGGCAATATCTGTTGATGATTCTCACTTTTGTAGTGTAGGTAATACTATTACCTTGACTACTAAGGTTGGATTTTTGACTACAATCGGGCTCCGGAACCTATTATTATTAAGGCTCTTCCGTCTTCAGTCGGGCATAGGCCTTTAATCTGTCCTGCTAGAGCTATACGTTTTTTACAAACGTAGATCTGAGTTTATCAGAAAGGGATGTAAACGTCTCTTTCTGTCTCTAATAGTAGGGACATTACAGTCCATTCTATTGCAAGGTGGATTCAATTAACTATCCGTACTTCTTATGAAAAATTATCTTCACCTCAGCAGTCTGTGCTTAAGATTTTGGTGCATGAAGTATCTGTTCTGGCAGCGTATTTGTCCTGCTGCCCGCTTCGCTCTGGGGTATTTCACCCAGGGCTAGGAAAAGGGTTGGGGGGGGGGGGGGGATGGTGTTCCCTTATATCACCTGCTTTATAGTGAAAAGCAAAGGAATACCTCCTCTGGAGTCAGTAATTCTGAGTCGGTGCCAGGATGGTTTTAAAGTGTAAAGCTAATTCATTTAATATTTTTAAAAGTGTAGCTCGGTGTGAAACATTTGTATATGTCATATGTAATATACAATCCTCGAACACTTTTTAATGAGTATAAAGAGTCTCATTAGCTGGACTATCTTTAATTATTGGCTTTCCTTTAATAAGATTAGTATAAGGGATTATACTGGATGTTAATAGAGATCATTGATGATTATTGTGCTCAATTACGGAATGGTATTGTGTCTTTCTTTTTTGATACAAACAAGAAAGATACATGTAAAACCTGTGCTCCTCTTCTCCTTGAGGGGATAATTCTGTTTTCATGTAATTGAGTTTATTGGATTTTCTTTTATGTCCTAGGCACTGGTTGTAAGAATGACATTTGAATGACATTTGCGCCAACTTCGAGAGCTCATTGACACTGTGCATATGCAGTGGATAGAAAGTATGGAGGACCATATAGGACATTTATTTTTGGTTTTTGATGCAAATTTTGGGGATTGGGGACAAAATTTGTGTTTGGCCCTATAATTTAAGAAGTTAGCACCAGTTAAGTCTCGGTCATTGGTAAGGATAAAAAATATATAAATTACTATAAATTTTTTAACTTTTAATGACTAATTCACTCCTGTTTGTGAGCTGACATTTTGCAAGTGACAAATGGGACAATGTTTGTATAAATTTGCTTTGAAAAAGCATTTTGAAAGAAGGGATAAGAAGCCCATATGTTTTTGCTTTGTCAGAATGTTCATCTTATGTTGTAAAATCATCAGTGTGGAAATTAAGAATTCCTATATGTTATATCATAGTTTTATCGCTGTCGATGCAAGGGAATAGGAAATTTTGGCCCATTTTATGAGCAATCAACTGTGCAATTCAGCTGACTGTATTTGAGTGATATTGTAAAATTGTGATTGTGTGCTGTTTTCTACAGGAAAGGCCACACTACGAGCTTCCAGAAACTGTATACATCGTGTGGATTGTGAATAAGGGAGGTAATTTAATGCAAAATATAACGGGCCGTGTTAATGAGAAGCTGTGCATTTCTTGAAAAATCGATGTATTCTACCGAATAACAGTTACTGTAACAAGACCTTAAGTAGAAAACAGTATTTGCTTTCATTGCATCTTCTGGCCTCAAATCTCCGTAGCAAGCAACAGTAAAATGTTGCTATTTGCAGGATAACTAAAAGAAATATTAAAAGCATGTGTTTTCCTTTTCCAGTGATAGTGATACCTTGTACAGATATAATTTCCAGGAAAGTTCCCCTCATGAGGTATTTATATGCCAAGTACTGGTATTATCAAGAGAATTATGTGGGGTAATGTTTTATTTTTCATTCTTTTGTTTGACAATGTTAACTGGTATAGTTATATGGAGAACTTTTTCTGAGAGCATTCTGGGGAATTGTGTCAGAGTCTAATCTTATCAGTTGAAATAAATTTTGACTGAATATTCTTAATTGTTACATTTGTACAGCTTCTTTCAAATGGCATATAATTCATATGGCAGCCTCTAAAATTAGCTTAGGAACTGATATGGATCTATTCTTAACCCTTTAGGAGGCACAATTCGTGCTGTGCAGGAAAATTCCGTTGCAAAAATTTTTATAGAAATCTTCCTTCTATTATTCATTTATTTATTAGAGTTTAACGACACTTTTGACATCCAGGATCACCTGGTGCCAGGCAGTTTTATGGGTGAAGGAAGTCAGACTACGTGGAGAGAACCAATGAGCAATGGCAAATAACTGCCAGACTCTCCAATGTACTAACTCCATGCAAACATGGTTAGCCTTGATTGAAGACAAGAGCACCATCAACATGCAATACGCCTTAGTACAAAGTGTGACTGTGCCCCCACATGGGCAATTGGGATGATGTGCCTTACCCAAGGACACAGCACAGTTACCCCTGGTGGAGTTCGAGCCATGGACCTTTCAGTTTGAAGTCTGAATCCAGAACCACTGAACCACCGTGCTCCCAATCTTTCGCCTGTGATTACCTTATATTATCATTGATAGAATTAATGAAAGTTGCCTGGCCACATGAGGAGAAAATGGAAGCAGGTGGTTGTGGGGGGTGGATTGGGCCAGGGGATTGGGTGGATAAAATGTGTATTGTTGAGGAAGTTTGTAGTTTATAAATGCATGCAATTTCTGTTGTTTTTTTGCACATTTAATCAGTTAATGTGTAATTAATAACCACTGGTGTAGCCTGATCATTGGCAATATACCAACACAACTGCAATGAGAGTTATTGTCACCTACGGCAACTGCATTGCACTGTGTCCTTGGGCGTGAATCTATTTGTGCCACCCCACGATGCAGTTTATTTGGCGAAAATCAGTTGATAAATGCGATTTTGAGCAAGTCAGCACTTTTGGGCTCCTAGAGTGCCCAATTTTGGGAGGGTGAGATACCTTATTTTGGTGGCAATCTTCATGAATTTATTTTGTGCTACCCCACAATGCTGTTCATTTGGCAAAAATTGGTTGATAAAAGTGATATGGAGCAACTCAGCTCTTTTGTGCTCCTAGAATGTCCAATTTTCGGAGGGTGAGGTACTTAATTTTGGTGGCAATCTTCATGAATCTATATGTGCCACCCCACAGTACAGTTTATTTGGCGAAAATCGGTTGATAAATGCAATTTGGACCAACTCAGTACATTTGGGCTCCTAGGGTGCCCAATTCTGGGAGAGAAAGTTACCTAATTTTGGTGGCAGTCTTCCTGAATCTATTTGTGCCACCCCACAATGCAGTTTATTTGGCGAAAATCGGTTGATAAATGCGATTGGATCAACTCTGCATTTTTGGGTTCCTAAAATGCCCAATTTGGGGAGGGAGAGGTACCTAATTTTGGTGTGGCTATCTTCATGAATCTATTTGTGCCACCCCTACAATGCAGGTTATTTGGCAAAAATCGGTTGATAAATGAGATTTGGAGCAACTCAGCACTTTTGGACTCCTAGGCTGCCCAATTTTGGGAGAGTGAGGTACCTAATTTTGGTGGCAATCTTCATGAATCTATTTGTGCCACCCCACAATGCAGTTTATTTGGCGAAAATCGGTTGATAAATGCAATTTGGAATAATTCAGCACTTTTGTGCTCCTAGTGTGCCCAATTTTTGGAGAGTGAGGTTCCTAATGTTCGTGGCAATCTTCATGAATCTATTTGTGCCACCCCACAATGCAGTTTATTTGGCGAAAATCGGTTGATAAATGCAATTTGGAGCAACTCAGCACTTTTGTGCTTCTAGGGTGCCGAATTTTGGGAGGGTGAGGTACCTAATTTTGGTGGCAATCTTCATGAATCTATTTGTGCCACCCCACAATGCAGTTTCTTTGGCGAAAATCAGTTGATAAATGTGATTTGGAGGAACTCGGCACTTTTGGGCTCCTAGAGTGCCCAATTTTGGGATGGACAGGTACCTAATTTTGGTGGCAATCTTCATGAATCTATTTGTGCCACCTCACAATGAACTTTCTTTGGCGAAAATCAGTTGATAAATGCGATTTGGAGCAACTCAGCACACTTGAGTTCCTAGAATGCACAATTTTGGGAGGGTGAGGTACCTAATTTTGATGGCATCTTCATGAATCTATTTGTGCCACCCCACAATGCAGTTTCTTTGGCGAAAATCAGTTGATAAATGTGATTTGGCGCAACTCGGTACTTTTGGGCTCCTAGGGTGCCCAATTTTGGGAGGGACTTTGTAGTTTACAAATGCATGCAATTTCTGTTGTGACTGTGCCCCCACATGGGCAATTGGGATGATGTGCCTTACCCAAGGACACAGCACAGTTACTCCTGGTGGAGTTCGAGCCATGGACCTTTCAGTTTGAAGTCTGAATCCAGAACCACTGAACCACCGTGCTCCCAATCTTTTGCCTGTGATTACCTTATATTATCATTGATAGAATTAATGAAAGTTGCCTGGCCACATGAGGAGAAAATGGAAGCAGGTGGTTGTGGGGGGTGGATTGGGCCAGGGGATTGGGTGGATAAAATGTGTATTGTTGAAGTTTGTAGTTTATAAATGCATGCAATTTCTGTTGTTTTTTTGCACATTTAATCAGTTAATGTGTAATTAATAACCACTGGTTTTGCCTGATCATTGGCAATATACCAACACAACTGCAATGAGAGTTATTGTCACCTACGGCAACTGCATTGTGACCTTGTGCAAGACCCTTCATCCGAATTGCCCATGTGGAGGTACAGTGGCTATGTGTACTAAGGCATACTGCACATCAATGGTGCACTTGTCTTCAACCAATGCTAACCCTGCTTGTGTGGAGTTAGTATGTTGGAGAGTCTGAGAGTTGCTTGTCACTGCTCGGTGGTTCTCTCTGGGTTCTCCAGCTTCCCTCCCCCCCTCCATAAAACTCTAACAGGAGGTGACCCTGAGTGTTGGAAGTGTCATTCAACCCCAATAAATAAAAATAAATAAATACATAAATGAGAGTTATTGTCCTTGGTTATGCAACAGTGCATCCCTCTAAGTTGAAGCCTAGCTACCTCCTAATATGAGGTTGAAGCCTACTGCCTTGACTGAATAGGAAAAGCACTGTTGTTACATGCTTTTATCCAAAGTAAAATTTTGAACTACAAAGCGTTTTAATCAGAGTGAGAAATGTGAAAGAACATGCCATCTCTCATGAGTCATTAGTGTATAAAGGAACATAAAAATGTGGACATCAGAGTGCTTGGTCTGCCACTATTCGTGCGGCTTAACGGCACTATGTTAACAATTTTTTGCACGTATTACTTTATTTTTTTTAACTTTTGGGCTTGGTCACTTACATTCGGAAACAGGGCGGCATGCTCTCAGTTCTCGTGTATGAATTGGCTCGGGATCTTCTGCTAGCTCAGGATGTCAATGCCGGTTTAGTGGTTCGACACATTCCCGGTCATCTGAATGTCCTAGCCGACTCCCTGTCCCGATGTGACAGGGTCATTTCCACTGAGTGGATGCTTTACAGGGAAGTGTTCCAGTCGCTTTGCGATCTCTGGGGTCGTCCCCACATCGATCTTTTTGCAACCCGTTGGAACCATCAAGTGGACATTTTCGTGTCTCTGTGTCCAGATCCTCTGGCTCTCGCCGTGGACGCTCTGTCAATCGACTGGAACAGTCTTTTCAGCTAAGTCTTCTCACCAGGGCCGATTCTGCCTCAGGTTCTAGCCAAGATACGAACATGCAGTTGTTGAATCATTCTGTTCGCATCCCTGTCGCCTCAGCGGGTGTGGATCAATCACCTCCGCTCTCTGTTGGTGGTGGTTCTGATATGTCTCCCTCTACATCACGATCTTCTTTGTTAAGGTTACACGAGGAGGTTTCATGTTGACCTGACTTCATTGTGCCTTCTCGCATATCTTTGTTGGGTCCTGTCTCTTTTTGTAGAGGTTTTTCGAGACGAGCACTGGAGCGCATTTCTTCTTCAAGGCAGCACTCCACTGGTTTAGCCTATGTGGCTGGGTAGAAGGTCTTCTGTTGATGGTGTGGTGATCCATCTGTTGATTATGCTGATCCTTTGGCAACACAGATTGGAGAGTTTCTGGTATATCTGTTTGATTCTCGGAGTGTCCAAAATGTTACTGTCAAAGGGTACAGGTCCCCGATTTTGGAGACCTTTTCATATGAGGGAAAGCGCCATATCGGCACTAATCCATACCTCTCCAAGCTTAGTCGGCACTTTTCTTTGGAAAGGCCTAGGGATTTGCAGCTTACCTCAAGATGGAATCTTTCTTGGGTGCTGCTTTGCTTGGTGGCAGGGAAGGGGGGTGGTGGGGGGGGGGGGGGGGGTGCCATTCAAACCTTTAGCCCAGGTGGATATGTGTTTTCTCACATACAAGACTGCTTTTCTGATGGCATTTGCCTCAGCCAGAAGGGTTAATGAGCTTCACGCCCTCTCGGTTGATCCGACCTTCTTCAGGAGCTCCGCCAACAGTGTTACATTTACCACTGATTGCTCCTTTCTGGTCAAGAATTAGATGCCAGAAACTACTGCACCTCCTATCTGTATCAGGGTGCTTCTTCTACTGATGGTAATCGCCCTTTGCTCTGTCCAGTTTGTGCAAATTCGCATTTATTTCAACCAGACGCAGTTGTTTAGGAAAGGCAGGAAACAATTTTTTCTGTCTCTTATTCCTGGTCGACAGAAGATCTCTCCTGAATCCATTTGTCGATGGATTTGTCTTGCTATTCGCACATCCTACATCCGTGTAGCAACTGATAATTGTATTACCAATCGTATTTTTGCCCACGAGGTATGTGCCTTGTCTACCTCCTGGGCTTATGCTAACTCTGTCAAGTTGTTGGATGCCATGCAGGCAGCCTATTGGAAAAATGCTTCTACTTTCTCCACCTATCTGTGTCAGTTGCAGGAGCAGTCTGAGGACCTTTTTTCCTTGGGCCCTCATTCTTCTGCTCATTCTGTTGTCTTCCCTAGCCAATAGACTTCTTACAAGGTCAGTTCCAGCCATGTGCTTGGTAATTGTCCATTCTGACTGCATGTCAAACAGAGCCATATGCCTCATATCTGATTGTCTTTTACTAATGTTTGTGATACTATGGTTTTATAGGCCAAGGGAAGTCCTCTTCTGTCCACGGTTCCAGCACAGGTGGGTTGTGTGGGGTTTGGTTATGTGATTTCCTTCTCCTATTGTCGATTCAGCCTGTCGCAAACAGTTGTAAGGTAGGTTGATAAGAAATATAAATTTTATAGTAAATTTACTTTCTTATTATACATACCACAATTGTTTACGTGGAGACCCTCCGTTTTCTTATTTGGGAAGAATCTTTCTTCATCGCTGATCGCACAACTCCAATGTTGGCAGATTCAAATAGAATGACACATTGGTTATGTGTCTGTGTACTGGTTCCGGAAGGCGTGGATTAGTACAAGGAGAAGAGTGTCCTCTACTGGGTGTGCGCCAGTCGGACACGACCCAGTTTTGGCTTATTTTTTCTTGATGCTTTAATGGCACTTTTCTTTCCCAAATCGCTTCGAAAGGAAGAAAATAGAGAGTATATTTCCGAGTTACCGACTTCCACTGTAGTGCAAGCATGTGTCTAAATGCTAGTGCGCAATGTGTCACATTGTGCCTTTTCACATAAGCACCTATCAGCACATCCAGCATGTGTCAATGTGCTAGTGCACAATGTGTCACATTGTGTGTTTCACATAAGCACATATTGGCACATCCAGCATGTGCTTTTGTGCTTCATGTAATGTGTACAATAGAAGATAAACACATCTATGAAAGTCAAAATAAATAGAACAAAGAAGTCATAACAGCTTGTTGATACATAGGTAGAAACCGAGAATTTACTAGGAAATCAGAGCCAAGTAAACAATTATGGGTATGGGTTTTTTTGTGGTAACTCTTTGAAGTAAATATGGATTCTGTGGAAATCTGAACCAGAAAAACTACACTAGTTGAATTGAACTTACCCCAGGCCCCACCACAGTATGGCAGCCCTAACAAGGATTTTGGTGGTTTGAAGGGATTGTCTGGTCTATTTGGGTAATTCTATGAATTGGGGACTACTCTTTTACAAGGGAACATATCCTCCCAAGAAACATACAACTATCCTATAAGAAGTCTTTGGTTAACATAGCAACTACATGCTACCATATAAACCAAGAAGGCTGCATCCTGTATACAAAATGGACTACGGAAACACATGTCAACCTAACAACACGTGTTGCGTATGCGCAGTTACACCACGTATCACTATGGAGATGACATCACAACATGGCCAATCACACAGGTAACCATGACAACACAACATGATGCAACTGGGTCATGTGACTATGATGTCACATAAGATCCGGCAGATGTGGGGTGAAACATATGAGACATACTACTCCTGACTCTAATCCTTGCTAAGCTCTCTCAGAGAGCTTAACAAGGGTATGGTGCAGGTGTTAATGGTCTGGGTTAGAATGGTTTACAGGCATGTATACAATCACCATAGATAACGAAAATAGTTT
This sequence comes from Pictodentalium vernedei, assembly GCA_031216915.1. Lineage (NCBI taxonomy): Eukaryota > Metazoa > Mollusca > Scaphopoda > Dentaliida > Dentaliidae > Pictodentalium > Pictodentalium vernedei. The sequence goes on from CM062292.1 coordinate 428,059,543, forward strand.
TGGACAAATGTTGGAAAGTGCTTGAGAATTCTCAGTACATGTCCTTGAAAGTCCAGGATTTTTTTCCTCCAGAGGTACATGAGTACATGAACCCTGTCAGTATGAACGTTAGGACCCCACATGTAGTATGATGACCTGTTATCCATCAGCATGAAATTTCCTTGTTGGTTCCTCATATTTTTACTTGACTAGCAAGTAGGGGTATGCACAGATATACACCCTTTGTGAGACTATGCACCTTGTAATTCAGTCAATGTCACAAAACTTGCTTAAATGGCGATTTACGTCCAAAATGTTTACTTTGCACCATCCAAAGGAACATTTATGCAGTTTCCACAGGCCTGTGATGCAGGAAACTACAAAACATGTTGCAAACAAGATCCATTTTTTGCTATCAGTTTTCTTAAATATTGAATGCTTTTTAGTACAAATATGAATGATCAGTGTTGCAGGGCAAAGGAAAGTCTTATCTTGAATGGTTTCACTGATTGAACCAACAGGCCCATCTCAGATGGATACATCAATCAGTCATTCTCTAATGTCTGACTTGTTTGGCGCTACATTAATTTAAGTCGTCAGAATTGAATTATAAAATGTATTTATCAATAGTTTTTTTTGAAAAACTGATCGGTGAGGACCCATAGACAATTAACTGTAACAGAAGAAATCAAGATTAAGAAAACATAATGCATCTGAATGAAATGCACATACAATTGTTTACAGAGTTTTGTCCGTTTTCATGAAACTTATCAATTGCATTCAGGTTTGGATTTGAATCACCAGTTCAGACTAAACGTGCCCTAATTTCCCCCTCCCCTCTCCCTGCCCCAAATAAAGCAGCAACCAAGAAAGATTCCATCTTTGGGTAGGCTGCAAAATTTCAAAGAAAAGTTTCGAATAAGCTTGGACAGGTACGGATTAGTGCCAATACGATGGTTTCCCACATACGAAAAGGTCTCCAAAAACATGGACCTGTACCCTTTGACAATAACTGGTTGGAGACCCGAAGAATCAAACAGATATACCAAAACTCTCCAGTCTGTGTTTTCGAAGGATCAGCGTAATCAACAGAGTGACCAGCACACCATCGACAGAAGACCTTCCACTTAGCCACATAGGCTAAACCAGTGGAGTGCCGCCTTGAAGAGAAATGCACTCCATTGCTCATCTTGAAAAACCTCTAGGAGGCAGGACCCGACAAAGATATGTGTGATTGCACAATGAAGTTGGGTCCACATGAAACCTCCTCGGGTGACCTTGACAAAGAAGGTTGCGATGTAGTGGGAGACATGTCAGAACCGCCGCCAAAAGGGAGCAGAGCTTATTGATCTACACCCGCTGAGGCGACAGGGGAGTGATCAGAATAATTCAACAACTGCAGGTTCATATCTTGGCTAGAACCTGAGGCAGAATCGGACCTGTCGGGAAGGTTTAGCTGACAAGCCCATTCCAATCGAGTGACAGAGGATCTGGACACAGGGACACGAAAGTGTCCACCTGATCATTCCAATGGGTGCAGAAAGATCTATTTGGGGATGACCCCAGAGGTCGCAAAGTGACTAGAACACTGCCTTGCGAAGCATCCACTCAGTGGAAATGACCCTGCCCCGTCAGTTCAGTGAGTCGGCTAGGACATTCAGATGACCGGGTATGTGACGAACCACCACACCGGCATTGACATCCTGAGCTAGCAGCAGAAGATCCCGAGCCAATTCATACATGAGAACCGAGTGCATGCTGCCCTGGTTCCGAATGTAAGAAACAATTGTCGAACAACAGAAGGACCTGACGATTCGAAATGTGTGGGATTCACTGTCGGAAACTCAGAAGAAGAGCCAGAAGCTCCTTCTGGTTGATGTGAAGAGCCGCTTTATCATGGTCTCGTACACCATGAAGGGAAAGACCTAAAGGATTCAACATCGCACCCCATCCGAGATCGCTGGCATCTGCCATCAGAACACAATTGGATAGGGCAAGTCCAATGGAACCCCTGCATATTCCACTGAACATTTGTCCAGGCAAGAAGGTTACGATGAAGAGATGCTGGTAACTGAAGACCCAGATGCAGAGGATGGACATTTGGCCTCCAATGACTGAGTAGAAAGTGTTGGAGAGGTATGACATGCAACTGACCTAGATGAATGAGATCCGTCACCGAACTGCAGAGACCGAGCAGCCGGAAAATACTCCGAGCTGTTGTGGACTGGGTCAGAGTCATGGTGAAAGCCGAGGGTATCACATCCCTCAGACGTGGAATCGCCACCATATTCATCTCAGTGAGGAAATCCATCCCCAGATGACAAAACGACTGAGGCGGGACCAGTTCCGACTTCTCATTGTCTCAGAATCCCAGCGACGTGAGCAGGCTGAATACTGTGTTGACATCTGCCTCTGGAGGATATCGTCCAGATACGGCGAAGTAGTCACCTTGGACTGTGTGCAATGGGAGGCTATCACATACGACGTTGGTCGGGTGAAGTCCCAAGGAGCCAGGTTGCGGCCAAGAGGCATGACCTTGAACTGGTAATCTCTCCCCAGAAAAGCGAACCTGAGATACTTTCGAGATGTCCGATGAATCAGAACGTGAAAGTCTCCATGCTGAACCTGGGAGCAATGAAAGACTGGTTCAGGATACTTCTGGGTGCCTTCGACCGTACTAGTCGGTATAAGTGGTCGAAGCTTTTCCAGCATGCGACTCGAAGCTGAGTTCCAAGGCTATGGAGACTTCATTCTTCGCTGGGCTGATACCTTTTTGCCTCCTGTGCTTTATCATTCCTACGATTCCGCCAATCTATCAGCCTGCCAGAGTTTGACGGTCTTGGATCAGGACTCCTCCTCCCTCGGGCTTTTCAAGCCCAAGTCGGCCATTATTCCAATGGCGACTTTGGAGTCCATGTTGGGCTTATCCAGAGAGATGCTAGGCATGCTTTCTCTCTCAGATCACATTGTCTCTGCCTTGGCTGCTTATCTGCCTCCAGATAGGTTTGACAACCTACAGACTCTTTTGCATGTGATCTCAAAGGTGCTCATGCATCTTACTCACACGCATACCTGTAACATGGCTAATTTAGAATTAGTTTTCCAGAACGCTGTGTTGGACACAAGCTGTCCCATTCCTGAAGGGCAGCACACTGCTCTTCGATCTGCTTCTTTGGTGGGGCTGCGACTATTCCATGATTGCGTAACAATGGTCCGCGTTGACATCCTGTGTCATTCAAAAGATCATCTGCTGCTTCGCCAGCTTGATCCACCTTTTGTTGGAGGCTGTGGCCATTCCAAGCCTGACAAACGCCCTTCTGCTTCCTTTATGAAGCCACGGGCTGATCCTCCTGCCACCACTTCTTCTTACTCACGTAAGGGTAAGCATCGGTAGACAAGAGAGGTGTCTCAGGATCCTCCCTCTAGCAGAGGAGATGGTTTCTCCTCTCACAGGCCTTGCTGTGGCTCGAAATGGAGGTCTTTACCTCGATTCATCCCAGGTTGGAAGAAGGATATCAGAGTTTGCAGACCGTTGGGCCATGATCACATCCAATCCTTGGGTGTTAGTTGTTGTTCATTCTGGTCTGCGGATATCCTTTCAGAGGTAACCCACTCTCTCTCGAGAGAGAGTGCCTCTTCCAACCCAAGTTCCTTCAAATGTTTCACGTCGGGAACTTTTGATCACGGAGATAGACAATCTCCTGTCAAATGGAAGATCGAGGTCATTAAGAACATTCATTTAGTGGGATTTCATTCCTGCCTGTTCTTGGTGGCGAAGAAGGATGGCCGACTGTGACCAGTTATCTATCTGAGTACCCTGAACCAGTCTATGATTGCTCCCAAGTTCAGCATGGATATGTTAAGGTCAGTTCCATTTCCCAGGGAGATATCACTTCCAGCATCGACCTGCAAGCTGCTTACTTTCACGTTCCGATTCATCGGACATCTCAAAAGTATCTCCGGTTCACTTTTCTGGGGGCAAGTTTACCAGTTCAAGATCATGCCTTTCAGCCACATCCTAGCTCCATGAGCCTTCACCCGACTGATGTCGCATGTGATAGCCTTCCATTCCACACAGTCCAAGGTGACTACTGTGCCGTATCTGGACGATATCCTCCAGAGGCACTTCAGTGCTGCTCTTCTAGAATCAGATTTCAACACACTGTTGAGTCTGCTCATGTCGCTGGGGTTCCGAGTCGACGAGGAGAAGTTGGACCTGGTCCCTTCTCAATCGTTTTGTCATCTGAGGATGGACTTCTGCACACAGCTGAATATGGTGGCAGTTCCCTGGACGAGGGCTGTGATTCCCCTGGCTTTCGCCCTGACTCTGACCCAGTCCACGACCGCGACAGCTCAGAGTATTCTCTGGCTGCTCGGTCTTTGCGGTTCGATGACGGATCTCATTCCTCTAGGTCGGCTGCATGTCATAACTCTCCAACACTTTCTGCTCACTCGTTGGAGTCCGATTGTTGATCCTCTAGATCTGGTGCTTCAATTACTAGCATCTCTTCATTATCACCCTCTTCCCTGGACAGATGTTCAGTGGATTATGCAGGGAGTTCTGTTGGATTTTCCCATATCCGATCGTGTTCTGTCGGCAGATGCCAGCGATCTCGGATGGAGCACGACGTTGGATTCTCCAGGTCTTTCCCTTCTTGGTGTATGGGACCAGAATCAAGCAGCCCTTCACATCAACCAGAAGGAGCTTCTTGCTCTTCTTCAGAGTTTCCGGCAGTGGATCCCCCACCTTTTGAATCATCAGGTCCTTCTATTGTCCGACAATTCAACAATGGTCGTTTACATTTCGGAACCAACCAGGGCAGCATGCACAAGGTTCTTGTGTACGAATTTGCTCGGGATCTTCTACAGCTTGGATGTCAATGCCGTGGTGGTGGTTCGACATATTCCCGGTTGTCTGAATGTCCTAGCCGACTCCGTCTTGCCGTGACAGGGTCATTTCGACTGAGTGGATGCTTTACAGGGCAGTGTTCCAGTCGCTTTGCAATCTCTGGGGTCGTGCCCACATTGATCTTTTTGCGACCCATTGGAACCATCAAGTGGACACTTTCGTGTCCCTGTGTCCAGATCCTCTGGCTTTTGTCGATTGGAACAGTCTTGTCGGCTACGCCTTCTCACCAGGGACCATTCTGCCTCAGGTTCTCGCCAAGATACGACCCTGCAGTTGTCGAATCATTCTGTTCACTCCCCTGTAGCCTCAGCGGGTGTGGATCAATCACCTCCGCTCTCTAATGGAGGCAGTTCTGACACATCTCCCTCTACGTCGCGACCTTCTTTGTCAAGGTCACTCAAGGAGGTTTCATGTCGACCTGACTTCATTGTGCCTTCACGCATTTCTTTGTTGAGTCCTGTCTCTCTTCGTAGAGGTTTTTTCGAGATGAGCAGTGGAGCGCATTTCTTCTTCAAGGCTGCAATCCACTGGTTTAGCCTCTGTGGCTAGGTGGAAGGTCTTCTGTCGATGGTGTGCTGATCCTTTGGTTACACAGATTGGAGAGTTTCTGGTATATCTGTTTGATTCTCGGAGTCTCCAGCCGGTTACCATCAATGGGTACAGGTCCATGCTTTTGGAGACCTTTTTGTATGTTGGAAAGCATCATATCAGCACTAATCCATACCTCTCCAAGCTTAGTCGGCACTTTTCTTTGGAAAGGCCTAGGATTTTGCACCTTACCCCAAGTTGAAATCTTTCTTGGGAGCTGCTTTGCTTGGTGGCAGGGAGGGGGAGATGCCGTTCAAACCTTTATCCCAGGTGGATATGTGTTTTCTCACATACAAGACAGCTTTTCTGATGGTGTTTGCCTCAGCCAGAAGGGTTAGTGAACTTCACACCCTCGCGGTTGATCTGGCCTTTTTCAGGAGCTCCGCCAACAGTGTTACTTTTACCACTGATTGCTCCTTTCTGGTCAAGAATCAGATGCCAGAAACTACTCCACCTCCTATCTGTATCAGGGCTCTTCCTTCTGCTGATGGTAATTGCCCTTTGCTCTGTCCGGTCCGTGCAAAATCCTATTTATCTCAACCAGACTCAGTTCATTAGGAAAGGCAGGAAACAATTTTTTCTGTCTCTTATTCCTGGTCTACAGAGGATCTCTCCTCAATACATTTCTCAATGGATTTGTCTTGCTATTCGCACATCCTACACCCATCTAGTGACTGACAATTGTATTACCAATCATATTTTTGCCACCGAGGTATATGCCTTGTCTACCTCCTGGGCTTATGCTAACTCTGTCAAGTTGTTGGATGCTATGCAGGCAGCTTATTGGAGAAATGATTCTACTTTCTCCACCTTCTATCTGTGTCAGTTGCAGGAGCAGTCTGAGGACCTTTTTTCCTTGGGCCCTCCTTCTTCTGCTCAGTCTGTTGTCTCCCCTAGCCTTAGACTTTACAAGGTCAGTTCACACAGAGCCATATGCCTCATATCTGATTGTCTTTTACTAATGTTTGTGATGCTATGGTTTTATAGGCCTAGGGAACTCCTCTTCTGTCCACGATTCCAGCATAGGTGGGTTGTGTGGGTTTGGTTATGTGATTCCCTCCTCCTATTGTCTAATTAGCCTGTTGTAATCAATTGTAAGGTAGGTTGATAAAAATTTTAAATTTTATAGTAAATTTCCTTTCTTATTATACCTACCACAATTACGTGGAGGCCCTACCGTCTTCTTATTCGGGTAAGAATCCTTCCTCATTGCTGATCACATAACTCTAATGTTGGCGGATTCAAATAGAATGACACATTGGTTATGTATCTGTGCACTGGTTCCGGAAGCTGTGGAATAGTACAACGAGATGAGTGTCCTCTACTGGGTGTGTGCCAGTCACACATGACCCAGTTTTGGCTTATTTTTAGCTCCACTTGACAAAGTTAAGCTGAGCTATTGCCATCATTTCTCGACCATCGGCATACGTACATACGTCCACAATTTTCTTTGGCACACCTCACAGGTCGCATTTATAATCAGATTGCTCTGAAACTTGGTATGCTTCTTTTGGGGTGACCTATAGATGGGAGCTATCGATTTTCGTCAATTCCTGTCAAAAAATGTTGCCGTGGCCAACGTTCTTAGAACTTAGTTTAGTCGGACCTCAATATTTCCCTTTGGCACACCCTACAGAGCACATTTATGATCAGATTGCTATGAAATCTGGCATGTTTGTTTGGGGTGACCTCTACATGGAAGCTATCTATTTTCTTCCATTTTCGTCTAAAAATGTTGCCACTGGCAACAACCTTTGAACTTACTTTAGTCAGGCATCAACATATTCCTTTGTCACGCCATACAGGGCACATTTATGATCAGAATGGTTTGAAACTTGGTATATTTGTTTGGGGTTACTTCTAGGTGGGAGATATCATTTTCTTCAATTTCTGTCAAATGCCCGTCAATGATCTTCATGCAGTTATGCATCAATATTTCTCTTTGGGGCAGCCTGCAGTTGACTGGATCGCTTTGAAATTTGGTGTGCGTGTCTGGGGTGACCTCTAGATGGGAGCTATCCATTTTCTTCCATTTCCGTCACAAATAGTTGACATTGGCAATGACCTCTGATGAACTTAGTAAAAACTTAGTGCAGTTAAGCATCAATATTTCCCCTTGACACACCTTGCAGGGCACATTTATGAGTGGATCACTTGCGAACTTGGTGTGCTTGTGTGGGGTGACATCTATACGGGAGCTGTCGATTTTTTTACGTTTTGGTCAAAAATGTTGTCGCTGACCTTTGAACTTAGTTTAGTCAGACCTCAATATTTCCCTTTAACACACCCTTCAGGGCACATTTATGATCGGATCACTTGGAAACTTGGTATGTGTATTCGGGGTGACCTCTAGATGTGAGCTATTGCTTTTTTTGATTTCCATAAATTTTATTATCGTTATCACCAGCCTTTGAACTTAGTGCATTTGTGCATCAACTTAGCCATTTTGCACTCTCTGCAGGGTATATTTATGAATTTCCATAAAAAGAAAACAAAAAGCATTGCCCCAAGCAACGACCTTCAAACTTGGTGCATTTGTGCATTAACATCTTCCTTTGGCATGCCTCAGAGGGCACATTCATTATCAGGTTGTTTTGAAACTTTGTACGCTTATGCAAGGTGACAAAGATAGGAGCTATTGATTTTCTTTTCATTTCCATCAAAAACTGTTGCTGTTAGCAACAATCTTTGAATTTATTGCATTTGTGCATCAACATTTTTCTTTGACATGGCCTACAGGCCACATTTATCATAGGATTGTTTTTATACGCCCGTTTTAAAAAAACGGTTGTCTTATGTTATACGGCTGTCCATCCGTCCATCCACACGTCGTACAATAACTAAAAAACGCTTCGAGCAATTTTTGTGATTTTTTGGTGGAAAGTATATGTTGATGGAAGGAAGCTCCCTTTCGATTTGTGTCGCTGACTGATTTGTCATTCCAGAGTTATGGGACTTTATTCGTCAAAATATAAGCAATTTTACACATGTCAAACAATAACTTGAAAATGCTTAGAGCAATTTTCATGATTTTTTGGTTTCAAGTATATGTTAATAGAAGGAATCTCCCTTTCGATTTGTGTTGCTGCCTAATTTGTCATTCCAGAGTTATATAGGCAATTTTCCACATGTCAGACTTTGAGCAATTTTCATGATTTTTTTGGCGGCAAGTATATTTAACCTGACAAGTGCACATGTACACTCATATTGTGTGCTTCTCTCTTGTAATTAATAACGGACGTATCATGTGTTCATAGCGCAGCTGTTTATTGAACTTGGTGTGCTCATTAAGTAAGATCTTTAGATAAAAGCTATTGATTAGCATTCATTTCTGTGAAAAAATCTGCCATTTACAATAACCTCTGAACTTACTGCATTTGTGTATCAACATTCTTCCTTTAGCCAGTCTTACAGTTTACATTTAAAAATTCATTGATTACTCTGATGTTGTGCACAGACAATGCTGTTTCATTGAAATTTTACCAAATAACATTGGAACCAATGATTTTCAATTTTGGCATTTCAATTATAACTTACCAAGTTCAAGTTTGTCAAGTTGAGCTACAGTGTCATTGACACTTTTTTTCCGAGTTACGGACTTCCACTGTAGTGCAAGCATGTGTCTAAATGCTAGTGCACAATGTGTCACATTGTGCCTTTTCACATAAGCACATATCAGCGCATCCAGCATGTATAGATGTGCTAGTGCACAATGTGTCACATTGTGCCTTTTCACTTAAGCACATATTGGCACATCCAGCATGTGCTTTTGTACTGCATGTAATGTGTACAATAGAAGATAAACACAACTAGGGAAGTCAGAATATATAGAACAAAGAAGTCATAACAGCTTGTAGATACATAGGTTGAAACCGAGAATTTACTGGGAAATCAGAGCTAAGTAAATAATTATGGGTATGGGTTTTTGTGGTAATTCTATGAAGTAAATATGAATTCTGCAGAAATCTGAACCAGAAAAACTACTCTGGTTCAATCGAACTTACCCCTGGCCCCACCACAGTATGGCAGTCCTAAAAAGAATTTTGGTGGTTTGGAGGGATTGTTGGGTCTATTTGGGTAATTCTATGAATTGGGGACTAGTCTTTTACAAAGAAACATACCCTCCGAACATACCCCTATCCTATAAGAAGTCTTTGGGTAACATAGCAACCACATGCTACCCTAGAAACCAAGATGGCTGCCTCCAGTACACAAAATGGATTACGGAAACACATATCACCCTAACAACACGTGTTGTGTATGTGCACTTATGCCACCTGTCACTATGGGGATGACATCACAACATGGCCACTCACACAGCTTACCATGACAGAACAACATAATGCAACTGGGTCATGTGACTATGATGTCACATGAGATCCGGCAAATGTGGGATGAAACATATGAGACATTCTACTCCTGACCGATCCTTGGGAAGTTCTCTCAGAGAGCTTAACAAGGGTCAGGTGCAGGTGTTAATTGTCTGGGTTAGAATGGTTAACGGGCCTGTACACAATCACCGTAGATAACGAAAATAGTTTTGGACAAAAGTGGGAAAGTGCTTGAGAATTTTCAGTACATGTCCTTGAAAGTCCAGGATTTTTTTCCTCCAGAGGTACATGAATCCTGTCAGTAGGAACTTTAGGACCCCACATGTAGTATGATGACCTGTCATCCATCAGCATGAAATTTCCTTGTTGGTTCCTCATATGTTTACTTGACTAGCAAGTGGGGGTATGCACAGATGTACACCCTTTGTGAGACTATGCACCTTGTAATTCAGTTAATCTCACAAAACTTGCTTAAATGGCGATTTACGTCAAAAATGTCAAAATGTATACTTTGCACCATCCAAAGGAACATTCATGAAGTTTCCACCGGCCTGTGATGCAGGAAACTACAAAACATGTTGCAAACAAGATCCATTTTTTGCTATCAGTTTTCTTAAATATTGAATGCTTAAATATTGAATGTTTTTTATTACAAATATGAATGATTAGTGTTCCATGGCAAAGGAAAGTCTAATCTTGAATGGTTTCACTGATTGAACCATCCGGCCCAACTCAGATGGAAACATCAATCAAGTTATTCTCTAATGTCTGACTTGTTGGGAGCTATATTAATTTAAGTTGTCGGAATTTAATTACAAAATGTATTTATCAATAGGTTTTTTAACTCACCTGAGCGAAACTCAAGGGGAGCTTTACTAATCACTTTCTGTCCGTCATCCGTTGCCAGTCCATCGTTTATCCATCGTCCAGCATTAACTTTCCATTATCGACTTCTTCTCACAAACTACTCAAGCATATTGAACCAAATCTGGTGTGCATGTTCCCTATCACATGTCAATTCAAATTTGTTCAAATCAAGTTGACCCACCCCTCGGTAGGGTCATGCCCAAAAAGTGTGCTTAAATCTTAAAAAATCTTCTTCTCATGAACCTGCAGTAGCAGAGACTTGATATTTGGTATGCAGTAGACTCCGCTTTGTTCAAGAGAAGTTCAAGGAGCTATATTTGCCTTCGTTATGGGAGGAGCAAGAATTTTTGCCCCGCCAATAATTTCTATTTTCCAAACCAAGAGGCAGATTTGAACCAAATTTGATATGAGGGCTTATTGGGTCATAAGTATTTAATTTTTGCCATAATTTTTTTTTTCGTCGCCCCATGGGAACCGCAGGAGCTAAAAATAGAAAAAATTAAAATGCCCATATCTCCAAAACTTTTCTTTTGATATTCGGCACTGAGAATTCTTATTTGGTGTGAGGCTTCCTTATGACCAACAGAATGGAAAATTGCTATCGGTTTTATCATGGGATACTTTTTTGGGACTTTGAAAAAGTGCTTAGTCAGCATTTTTTTAACACTGTTGGTAATGGGAAAAACATTTAACACGACTTTTCTCCCAAACCACTCCTCCAAAAGTTTTCAAATTTCACATATAACATCTTTGGAAGATTGTTTCACATGTTTATTGAAATCAATTCCCCGGGTTCATATTTGGGCTCTCAATGGCACCCAAATGTTTAAATTAGTGCAGTATGAGGAAAAATCTAATTCAGATTTGCCAATAAGAATCTTTTGATATTTGGTATGCAGCATGCTTTGGAGAGTGAGATTCAAGTTTTTTCAAGCCATATCCCTGGGTTCATATTTGGGCTGACTGTGGGAGCCCGAATTATAACTTTGTTCAAAATGAGGAATTTTCTTTAAAAATCTTCTTCTTCAGATCCAGCAGTCAGAATGTTTTGATATTTGGTATGTAGCATCCTGAGGGGGTGAGATTTAAGTTTGTTCAAGCCATGTCCATAGGTCCATATTTGGGCTCAGTGTGGGAGCTCGAATTGTAACTTAGTTCAAAATGAGGAATATTCTTAAAAAAATCTTCTTCAGGTCCAGCAATCGGAATGTTTGGTTATTTCGTGTGCAGCATCCTTGGAGGAGGGGGGGGGGGGGTAGGGGATTCCAGTTTGTTAAATCCAAGTCCCTGGGTTCATATTTGGGCTCCCTGTGGGAGCCCGAATTATAACTTAGTTCAATATGAGGAATTTTTCTTTAAAAAATCTTCTTCTTCAGATTCCGCGTTCGGAATGTTTTGATATTTGGCATGCAGCATCCTTAGGGGGTGAGATTCAAGTTTGTTCAAGCCATGTCCCTAGGTCCATATTTGGACTCACTGTGGGAGCTTGAATTGTAACTTAGTTCAAAATGAGGAATTTTCTTTAAAAATCTTCTTCTTTAGATCCAGTAGTCGGAATGTTTTGATATTTGGCATGCCACATCCTTAGTGGGGTGAGATTCAAGTTTGTTCAAGCCATGGTGCTTTGCTCATATTTGGGCTCACTGTGGGAGCTCGAATTGTAACTTAGTTCAAAATGAGGAATTTTCTTTAAAAATGTCCTTCTTCAGATCCAGCATTCGGAATATTTTAATATTTGGTATGCAGCATCCTTGGGGGGGGGGGGGGGGGAGGGATTTCAAGTTTGTTGAAGCCGAGACCCTGGGTTCATATTTATCCCTGTGGGAGCCTGAATTATAACTTAGTTCAATATGAGGATGATTGTTCAAAAATCTTCTTCACATCCAAAGTCAGAAACTTTTGATATTCGGAAAACGGCATCCCACTGGAGGTGAGATTCAAGTTTGTTCAAGCCAAGTCACTGGTTTCATATTTGGGCTTCCTCTGGGAGCCCAAATTATAACTTAGTTCAATATGAGGAATATTCTTTAAAAATTTTTTTTTTTAGATCCACCAGTCTGAATCTTTGGGTATTTGGTATAAGCTTTCCTAAGGAGGGGCAGATGCAACTTGTTGAAATCAATTCCCTGGGTTTTATATTCAGGCTACCATGTCAGGTGAGTGCCCTCAGGCCCCCTGGGGCCTCTTGTTTGAAAAACTGATTGGTGAGGACCCATAGACAACTAACTGTAATAGAAGAAATCAAGATTAAGAAAACATAATGCCTCTGAATGAAATGCTCATACAATTGTTTACAGAGTTATGTCTCTTTTCATGAAACTTATCAATTGCATTCAGGTTTGGATTTGAATCACCAGTTCAGACTAAACATACACTAATTTCCCCCTCCCCTCTGCCTGACCCCAAGCAAAGCATCACCCAAGAAAGATTTTTCTTGGGGTAGGCTGCAAAATCCTAGTCCTTTTCAAAGAAAAGTGCCGAATAAGCTTGAACAGGTACGGATTAGTGCTGATACGATGCTTTCTCACATACGAAAAGGTCTCCAAAAGCATGGACCTGTACCCTTTGACGATAACAGGTTGGAGACCCCAAGAATCAAAGTGATATACCAGAAACTCTCCAATCTGTGTTATCAAAGGATCAGCATAATCAACAGAGTGATCAGCTCACCATCGACAGAAGACCTTCCACTTAGCCACATAGGCTAAATCAGTGGAGTGCCACCTTGAAGAAGAAATGGACTCCACTGCTCATCTCGAAAAACCTCTATGAGGAGACGGGACCTGACAAAGTTATGCGTGAAGGCACAATGAAGTCAGGTCGACATGAAACCTCCTCAGGTGACCTTGACAAAGAAGGTTGCGACATAGTGGGAGACGTGTCAGAACTGCTGCCAACAGAGAGCGGAGCTGATTGATCCACACCCACTGAGGCGACAGGGAGTGATCAGAATGATTCAACAACTGCAGATTCGTATCTTGGCTAGAACCTGAGGCAGAATCAGAACTGGCGGGAAGGTGTAGCCAACAAGCCCATTCCAATCGAGTATCAGAGCATCCACGACGAAAGCCAGAGGATGAGGACAGAGGTACACAAAAGTGTCCATCTGATCATTCCAAGGGGTTGCAAAAAGATCTATGTGTGGATGACCCCGTAGATCGTGAAGCAACTGGAACACTGCCCTGTGAAGCATACACTCAGTGGAAATTACCCTGCCCCATCGGTTCAAGGAGTCGTCTAGGACATTCCGATGACCGGGTATGTGACGTACCACCACATCGGCTCTGACATCCTGCCCTAGCAGTAGAAGATCGCAAGCCAATCCGTACTTGAGAACCGAGTGCGTGCCGCCCTGGTTCTGAATGTAAGAGACCATTGTCGAATTGTCAAACAAAACAAGGACCTGATGATTAGAAATGTCGGGATCCACAACCGGAAACTCAAAAGAAGAGCCAGACACGCCTTCTGGTTGATGTGAAGAGCTGCTTAATCCTGGTCCCGTACACCATGAAGGGAAAGGCCTAGAGGATCCAACATTGCGCCCCATCTGAGATTGCTGGCGTCTGCCGTCAGAACACAATCGGATATGGGCAAGTCCAATGGAACTTCCTGCATAATCCACTGAACATTTGTCCAGGCAAGAAGGTGATGTTGAAGAGATGCTAGTAACTGAAGACCCAGATGCAGAGGATCGATTTGAGCAGAAAGTGTTGAGGTATGACATACAGCCGACCTAGATGAATGAGATCCATCACCGAACTCCAGAGACCAAGCAGCTGGAAAATACTCCGAACTGTCATGGATGTGGACTGGGTCAGAGTTAGGGCAAAAGCCGAGGGAATCGCAGCCCTCACCCTGGGAACCACCACCATATTCCGCAGAGTGTGGAAATCCATCCCCAGATGACAAAACAACTGAGTAGGGACCAGGTCCAACTGCTCGTCGTTGACTCGTAACCCCAGCGACATGAGCAGGCTCAACAGTGTGTTGACATCTGACTCCAGAAGAGGAGCATTGAAGTGCTCCCCACATCGATCTTTTTTGTGACCCGTTGGAACCATCAAGTGGACACTTTTGTGTCTCTGTGTCCAGATCCTCTGGCTTTTGCCTAGACACTTTGTCAATCGATTGGAACAGTCTTGCCGGCTACGCCTTCACGCCGATTCTGCGTTAGGTTCTCACCAAAGATGCAATCCTGCTGTTCTGATCGCTTTCCTGTCGCCTCAGCGGGTGTGGATCAATCTGCTCTGCTCTCTGTTGGTGGCGGTTCTGACACATCTCCCTCTATGTTGCGACCTTCTTTGTCAAGGTCACCAGAGGATGTTTCATGTTGACTCGATTTCATTGTGCCTTCACACATATCTTGGTTGGGTCCTGTCTCTCTGAAGAGGTTTTTCGAGATGAGCAGTGGAGTGCATTTCTTCTTCAAGGTGTCACTCTACTGGTACAGCCTATCTGGCTAGGTGGAAGGTCTTCCGTTGATGGTGTGCTGATCACTCTGTTGATTATGCTGATCCTTTGGTTACACAGATTGGAGAGTTTCTGGTATATCTGTTTGATTCTCAGAGTCTCCAACATGTTTCCGTCAAAGGGTACAGGTCCATTCTTTAGGAGACCTTTTCATATGTGGGAAAGCGTCATATCGGCACTAATCCATACCTCTCCAAACTTAGTTGGCACTTTTCTTTGGAAAGGCCTAAGATTTTGCAGCTTACTCCAAGAAGGAATCTTTCTTGGGTGCTGCTTTGCTTGGGGGCAGGGAGGGAGGAGGTGCCATTCATACCTTTATCCCAAGTGGATATGTGTTTTCGCACATACAAGATGGCTTTTCTGATGGCGTTTGCCTCAGCCAGAAGGGTTAGAGAGCTTCACGCCCTCTCGGTTGATCCATCCTTTTTCAGGAGCTCTGCCAGCAGTGTTACTTTTGCCACTGATTGCTCCTTTCTGGTCAAGAATCAGATGCCAGCTCGGTGGTTCTCTCCGGGTACTCCGGCTTCCTCCACCCGTAAAACTGTCACGGTCACGATTAGCCATTGTGCATAAGTATGTGACCTTAAACACCAATAAATAAATAAAGAAATAAATAAATCAGATGCCAGAAACTACTCCACCTCCTATCTGTTCCAGGGCTCTTCCTTCTGCTGATGGTAATTGCCCTTTGCTTTGTCCAGTTTGTGCAAAATCGTATTTATCTCAACCAGACGCAGTTGATTAGGAAAGGCAGGAAAGAATTTTTTCTGTCTCTTATTCCTGGTCAACAGAATATCTCTCCTCAATCCATTTCTCGGTGGATTTGTCTTGCTATTTGCACATCCTACACCCGTCTAACAACTGACAATTGTACTACCAATCGTATTTTTGCCCATGAGGTATGTTCCATGTCTACCTCCTGGGTTTACGCAAACTCTGTCAAGTTGTTGGATGCTATGCAGGCAGCCTATTGGAGAAATGCTTCTACTTTCTCCACCTTCTATCTGTGTCAATTGCAGGAGCAGTCTGAGGACCTTCTTTTCCTTGTGACCTCTTTCTTCTGCTCAGTCTTTTGTCTACCCTGGCCGTTAGACTTCTTACAAGGTCAGTTCCAGCCATGTGCTTGGTTAAAAACTGTCCTTTCTGTCTGTGTGTCACACAGAGTGATATGCCTCATATCTGATTGTCTTTGACTAATGTTTGTGATGCTATGGTTTTATAGGCCTAGGAAACTCCTCTTCTGTCCACAGTTCCAGCACAGGCAGGTTGTGTGGGGTTGATTATGTGATTCCCTCCTCCTATTGTCTATTCAGCCTATTGTAAACAATTGTATGGTAGGTTGATCAGAAATTTAAATTTTATAGTAAATTTCCTTTCTTATTATACCTACCACAGTTGTTTACGTGGAAGCCCTCCGTCTTCTTATTCGGGTAAGAATCCTTCCTCCCCACTGATCACATAACTCCAATGTTGGCAGATTCAAATAGAATGACACATTTGTTATGTGTCTGTGCACTGATTCAGGAAGCTGAAGATTAGTACAAGGAGAAGAGTGTCCTCTACTCGCACACGACCCAGTTTTGTCTGTTTTACCTCACCTGATCGAAGCTCAAGGGGAGCTTAACTGATCACTTTCCATCCATCGTTAACTTTACATTATCGACTTCTCACAAACTACTGGACCAAATTGAACAAAATTTGCTCTGCATGTCCCCTATCATATGTCAATTCAAGTTTGTTCAAATCAAGTTGATCAGCCCCTCTGTAGGGCCACGTCCAAAAAGTGTCCTTAAATCTTAAAAAATCTTCTTCTCATGAACCAGCAATAGCAGAGACTTGATGTTTGGTGCGCTCCTTTCTTTTGAGGTGTAGACTCAGATTTGTTCAAGAGAAGTTCGAGAAAATATATTTGCCTTCATTATGGGAGGGGCAAGAATTTTCACCAAGCCCAAAATTTCTGTTTTCCAAACCGAGAGGTGGATTTGAACCAAATTTGATATGAGGGCTTATTGGGTCATAAATACTTAATTTATGCCAAAAAATTTGTTCCCGTCACCCCATGGGAACTGCAGGAGCTAAAAATAGAAAAAAAATTAACCCCCATATCTCCAAACCTCTATGGCACTCAGAATTCTTATTTGGTGTGACGCTTCCTTAGTACCAACAGAATGGAATGGTAAAAAGAAAATTGCTATCGGTTTTATCATGGGGTACTTTTTGGGGACTTTTGAAAAAGTGCTGAGTCGGCATTTTTTAACACTGTGGGTAATGGGAAAAACATTTAACACTACTTTTCTCCCAAAACACTGCTCCAAAAAGCTTTCAGATTTCACATATAACATCTTTGGAAGATTGTTTCACATGATTGTTGAAATCAATTCCCTGGGTCCATATTTGGGCTCTCTATGGGAGCCCAAATGTTTAAATTAGTGCAGTATGAGGAATACTCTTTAAAAATCTTCTTCTTCAGATCTACAGATAAGAATCTTTTGATATTTGGTATGCATCATGCTTAGGGAGGCCAGATTCAAGTTTGTTCAAGCCAAATCCCTGGGTTCATAATTAGGCTGAAAATTTTGGATCCCGCTCCGCTTTTGGACCAAAATCCAGAAATTAGTTTTTGGGCATTTTGGTTAATTTTAAGAAGAAGAAAAAAAAAATTTTGGTCTGAAAATATTTTGTTTGGGACGTCGAAAATTTCTGAACAAAAATAAAAAAAAATTCTGTTTTTTTATGCGTTTATCTCAATTTTAGGATGTAATAGTGCAGGAACTGAAAATAGAAGGAAAATCCTGTGTATTGTGTGGACACAATCGCTTCATCTAGTTGGTATATGCTATTCTTAGGAGGGGCGTATGCAGCTTATTCAAGTCAAGTCCCTGGTTTGATATTTAGACTACCATTTCAGGTGAGCGCCCTAAGGCCCCCTGGGGCCTCTTGTTTCTTGGTGCCTTTACACCACTTTTCTTTCCCAAATCCCTTGGGAAAGAAGAAAATAGAGAGTATTTTTCCGAGTTACGGACTTCCACTGTAGTGCAAGCATGTGCCTAATGCTAGTGCACAATGTGTCACATTGTGCCTTTTCACATAAGCACATATCAGCACATCCAACATGTGTTGATGTGCTAGTGCACAATGTGCCACATTGTGCCTTTTCACATCAGCACATATTGGCACATCCAGCATGTGCTTTTGTGCTGCATATAATGTGTACAATAGAAGATAAACACGTCTAGGGATGTCAGAATAAATAGAACAAAGAAGTCATAACAGCTTGTAGATACATAGATAGAAACCGAGAATTTACTTGGAAATCAGAGCCAAGTAAACAATTATGGGTATGGGTAAATTTTTTGTGGTAATTCTACAAAGTAAATATGGATTCTGTGAAAATCTGAACCAGAAAAACTACACTAGTTGAATCGAACTTACCCCAGGCCCCACCACGGTATGGCAGTCCTAAAAAGGATTTTGGTGGTTTGGAGGGATTGTTTTTGGTCTATTTGGGTAATTCTATGAATCGGGGACTACTCTTTTACAAAGGAACATATCTTCCAAACATAATCCCTATCCTATAAGAAGTCTTTGGGTAACATAGCAACTACATGCTACCGTAGAAACCAAGATGGCTGCCTCCTGTATACAAAATGGACTACGGAAACACATATCACCCTAACAACACGTGTTGTGTATGCGCACTTACACCACGTATCACTATGGGGGATGACATCACAACATGGCCACTCACACAGGTTACCATGACAACACAACATGATGCAACTGGGCCATGTGACTATGATGTCACATAAGATCCAGCAGATGTGGGGTGAAACATATATGAGACATACTACTCCTGACTCTGATCCTTGGGAAGCTCTCAGTGAGCTTAACAAGGGTCAGGTGCAGGAGTTATTGGTCTGGGTTAGAATGGTTAACGGGCGTGTATACATCACCATAGATAACGAAAATAGTTTTGGACAAAATAGGGAAAGTGCTTGAGAATTCTCAGTACATGTCCTTGAAAGTCCAGGATTTTTTTTCCTCCAGAAATACATGAACCCTGTCAGTAGGAACTTTTGGATCCCACATGTTGTATGATGACCTGTCATCCATCAGCATGAAATTTCCTTGTTGGTTCCTCATATTTTCACTTGACTAGCAAGTGGGGGTATGCACAGATGTACACCCTTTGTGAGAATATGCACCTTGTAATTCAGTTAATGTCACAAAACTTGCTTAAATGGCGATTTACGTCAAAAATGTCAAAATGTATACTTTGCACCATCCAAAGGAACATTCATGAAGTTTCCACAGGCCTGTGATGCAGGAAACTACAAAACATGTTGCAAACAAGATCCTTTTTTTGCTATCAGTTTTCTTTTTTTCTATGCGGGTAATTCTATGAATCGAGGACTACTCTTTTACAAAGGAACATATCGTCCGAACATACCCCTATCCTATAAGAAGTCTTTGGGCAACACAACAACATGCTAACATAGAAACCAAGATGGCCACCTCCAGTATACAAAATGGACTACAGACACACATATCACCCAAGCAACAGGTGTTGTGTATGCACACTTACACCATGTATCACTATGGGGATAAGTCACAAGATGGCCACTCACATGGGTTACCATGACAACACAACATGATGCAACTGGGTCATGTGACTATGATGTCACATGAGATCTGGCAAATGTGGGGCGCAACATATGAGACATACTACTCCTGACTCTGATCCTTGGGAAACTCTCTCAGAGAGCTTAAGAAGGTGCAGGTGTTAATGGTCTGGGTTAGAATGGTTAACAGGCTTGTATACAATCACCATAGATAACGAAAATAGGTTTGGACAAAAGTGGGAAAGTGCTTGAGAATTCTCAGTACATGTCCTTGAAAGTCCAGGATTTTTATCCTCCAGAGGTACATGAAGCCTGTCAGTAGGAACTTTAGGACCCCGCATGTAGTATGATGACCTGTCATCCATGAGCATGAAATTTCCTTGATGGTTCCTCATATTTTTACTTGACTAGCAAGTGGGGGTATGCACAGATGTACACCCTTTGTGAGACTATGCACCTTGTAATTCAGTTAATGTCACAAAACTTGCTAAAATGACGATTTACATCAAAAATGTCAAAATTTATACTTTACACCATCCAAAGGAATATTCATGCAGTTTCCACAGGCCTGTGATGCAGGAAACTACAAAACATGTTGCAAACAAGATCCATTTTTTGCTATCAGTTTTCCTAAATATTGAATGCTTAAATTTTGAATGTTTTTTATTTGCTCAACTTGAAAAAGTCAAGCTGAGCTATTGCCATCACTTCTCGTCGTACGTCCACAATTTCTTTTGGCACACCTCACAGGTCGCATTTATGATCAGATCCCTTTGAAACTTGGTATGCTTGTTTGGGGTGACTTGTAGATGAGAGATTTCCATCAAAAAATGTTGTTGAGGCTATCGTT
Organism: Pictodentalium vernedei; assembly: GCA_031216915.1. Taxonomy (NCBI): domain Eukaryota; kingdom Metazoa; phylum Mollusca; class Scaphopoda; order Dentaliida; family Dentaliidae; genus Pictodentalium; species Pictodentalium vernedei. Next base: position 428,080,159 of record CM062292.1, read on the forward strand.
CTTGGAACTTAGTTTAGTCAGACCTCAATATTTCCCTTTGGCACACCCTACAGGGCACATTTATGCTTGGATTGCTTTGAAACCTGGCATGCTTGTTGGGGTGACCTCTAGATGAGAGGTGTCGATTTTCTTCCATTTCTGCCAAAAAATGTTGCCGCGGCCAATGTTCTTAGGACTTAGTTTAGTCAGACCTCAATATTTCCCTTTGGCACACCCTACAGGGCACATTTATGATCGGATTGCTTTGAAACCTGGCATGCTTGTTTGGGGTGACCTCTAGATGGGAGCTATCGATTTTCTTCTCTTTCTGTCCGTCAAAAAAATGTTGCGGCTGGCAACGATCTTTGAACTTAGTTTAGTCAGGGATCAATGTGCTCCTTTGGCACACCGTACAGAGCACATTTTTGATCAGATCAGTTTGAAAGTTGGTCCGCTTGTTTGGGGGTTACCTCTAGATGGGAGCTATCGATTTTCTTCTATATCTACCAATAAATGTTGCCGCTGACAAGGACCTTTGATGAACTTAGTGCATTTATGTTTCGAAATTTCCCCTTGGCACACCCTGCAGGGCACATTTATTATTTGATCACTTTGAAACCTGGTAGGTATGCTTGTCTTGGGTGACCTCTAGATGGGAGCTATTGATTTTCTTCCATTTCTGTCAAAAAATGTTGCCATTGGCAATGTTCTTAGAACTTAGTTTAGTCAGACCTCTATATTTCCCTTTGGCACACCCTACAGGGCACATTTATGATCGAATTGCTTTGAAATCTGGCATGCTTGTTTGCAGTGACCTCTAGATGGGTGCTATTGATTTTCTTCCATTTTCATCAAAAAATGTTTCCGCTGGCAACAACCTTTGAACTTCGCTTAGTCAGGCATCAGTATATTCGTTTGCCATGCCCTACAGGGCTCATTTATGTTCAGATCGTTTGAAACTTTGGGTGCTTGTTTGGGGTTACCTCGAGATGGGAGCTATCGATTTTCTTCGATTTTCGTCAAAAAATGTTGCCAATGCCAATGACCTTCGATGAACTTAGTGCAGTTATGCATCAATATTTCGCTTTTGGCACACCTGCAGTGCACAGTTTTGACCAGATCACTTCGAAACTTGTTATGCTTGTTTGAGGTGAGCTCTAGATGGGAGCTACCAATTATTTTCCATTTTTGTCAATAAATGTTGCCGCTGCCAACATTCTTAGAACTAAGTTTAGTCAAACCTAAATATTTCCCTTTGGCACACCCTACAGGGCTCATTTATGATCGAATTGTTTTGAAACCTGGCCTGCTTATTTGGGGTGACCTCTACATGAGAGCTATTGATTTTTTACCGTTTAACGTCAAAAAATGTTGCCACTGTCAACGACCTTTGAACTTCGTTTAGTCAGGGATCAACATATTCCTTTGGCATGCCCTACATGGCACATTTATGATCAGGATGGTTTGAAACTTAGTATGCTTGTTTGGGGTTACCTCTAGATGGGAGCTCTTGATTTTCTTCCATTTCCATCAAAAATAGTTGCCATTGGCAACAACCTCTGATGAACTTAGTAAAAACTTATTTAATGCAGTCAAGCATCAATATTTCTCGCACATTTATGATTGGATCGTGTGCAAACTTGGTGTGCTTGTTTGCAGTGACCTCTAGATGGGCGCTATTGATTTTCTTCCATTTCCATCAAAAAATGTTTCCGCTGGCAACAACCTTTGAACTTCCCTTAGTCAGGCATCAATATATTCGTTTGGCATGCCCTACAGGGCTCATTTATGTTCAGATCGTTTGAAACTTTGTGTGCTTGTGTGGGGTTACCTCGAGATGGAAGCTAACGATTTTCTTCGATTTCCGTCAAAAAATGTTGCCAATGCCAATGACCTTCAATGAACTTAGTGCAGTTATGCATCAATATTTGGCTTTTGGCAACCTGCAGTGCACAGTTTTGACCAGATCACTTCGAAACTTGTTATGCTTGTTTGAGGTGAGCTCTAGATGGGAGCTACCAATTTTTTTCCATTTTTGTCAACAAATGTTGCCGCTGCCAACATTCTTAGAACTAAGTTTAGTCAAACCTAAATATTTCCCTTTGGCACACCCTACAGGGCTCATTTATGATCGAATTGTTTTGAAACCTGGCCTGCTTATTTGGGGTGACCTCTACATGAGAGCTATTGATTTTTTACCGTTTTCCGTCAAAAAATGTTGCCACTGTCAACGACCTTTGAACTTCGTTTAGTCAGGGATCAACATATTCCTTTGGCATGCCCTACATGGCACATTTATGATCAGGATGGTTTGAAACTTAGTATGCTTGTTTGGGGTTACCTCTAGATGGGAGCTCTTGATTTTCTTCCATTTCCATCAAAAATAGTTGCCATTGGCAACAACCTCTGAGGAACTTAGTAAAAACTTACTTAATGCAGTCAAGCATCAATATTTCCCGCACATTTATGATTGGATTGTGTGCAAACTTGGTGTGCTTGTGTGGGGTGACATCTATATGGGAGCTGTCGATTTTCTTCCATTTCTGTCAAAAATATTGCTGATGACCTTTGAACTAAGTTTAGTCAGACCTTAGTATTTCCATTAACACACCCTTCAGGGCACATTTATGATCGGATCACTTTGAAACTTGGTATGTGTGTTCAGGGTGACCTCTAGATGTGAGCTATTGCTTTTTTTGATTTCCATAAAAAATTATTGTCATTATCACAAGCCTTAGAACTTACCGCATTTGTGCATCAACTTATCCCTTTTGCACTCTCTGCAGGGTATATTTATGAATTTCCATAAAAAAACAAAATAAAAAACATTGCCACAAGCAATGTCCTTCTACTTAATGCATTTGTGCATAAACATCTTTCTTTGGCATGCCTCAAAGAGGGCACATTCATTATCAGGTTGTTTTGAAACTTTGTATGCTTATGCAAGGTGACAAAGGTAGGTGCTGTTGATTTTATTTTCATTTCCATCAAAAACTGTTGCTGTTAGCAACAATCTTTGAATTTATTGCATTTGTGCATCAACTTTCTTTGACATGGCCTAAAGGCCACATTTATCATAGGATTGTTTTTTAACTTGGTGTGCTCATTAGGCAAGACCTTTAGATAAGAGCTATTGATTAGCATTCCTTTCTGTGAAAAAAGTTGCCATTTGAACCTCTGAACATACTGCATTTGTGTATCAATATTCCTCATTTAGCCAGTCTTACAGTTTACATTTAAAAATGCATGGATTACTCTGACGTTGTGCACTCACAATGCTGTTATGGTGAAATTTCATCAAATAACATTGGCACCAATGATCTTCAATTTTGCCGTTTCATTTATAACTTAACATGTTCAAGATTGCCAAGTTGAGCTACAGTGTCATTGTCACTTTCATTACAAATATGAATGATCAGTGTTGCATGGCAATGGAAGTCTAATCTTGAATGGTTTCACTAATTAAACCAACATGCCCAGCTCAGATGGAAACATCAATCAGTCATTCTCTTATGTCTGACTTGTTGGGAGCTACATTAATTCAAGTCATCAGAATTTAATTACAAAATGTATTTATCAATAGTTTTTTTTTTTTAAATCTGATAGATGAGGACCCATAGACAACTAACTGTAACAAAAGACATCAAGATTAAGAAAACATAATGCCTCTGAATGAAATGCATATACAATTGTTTACAGTGTTATGTCCCTTTTCATGAAACTTATCAATTGCATTCAGGTTTGGATTTGAATCACCAGTTCAGACTAAACAGGCACTAATTCCCCCCCATCCCCACCCCCCTCTCCCTGCCTCCAAGCAAAGCAGCACCCAAGAAAGATTCCATCTTGGGGTAAACTGCAAAATCCTAGGCCTTTTCAAAGAAAAGTGCCGAATAAGCTTGGACAGGAACGAATTACGAGTCATTAGGATGCTTTCCCACATACGAAAAGGTCTCCTAAAGCATGGACCTGTACCCTTTGATGATAACAGGTTGGAGACCCCAAGAATCAAACAGATATACCAGAAACTTTCCAATCTGTGTTATCGAAGGATCAGCATAATCTACAGAGTGATCTGCACACTATCGACTGAAGAACTTTCACTTAGCCGCATAGGCTAAACCAGTGGAGTGCTGCCTTGAAGAAGAAATGCACTGCTCGTCTCGAAAAACCTCTACCAGGAGACAGGACACGACAAAGATATGCATGAAGGCACAATGAAGTCGGGTCGACATGAAACCTCCTCGGGTGACCTTGACAAAGAAGGTTGCTACGTAGTGGGAGACGTGTCAGAACCGCCGCCAACAGAGAGTGGAGCTGACTGATCCACACCTGCTGAGGCGGCAGGGGAGTGGTCAGAATGATTCAACAACTGCAGGTTCGTATCTTGGCTAGAACCTGAGGCAGAATCGGACCCGTTGGGAAGATGTAGCCGACAAGCCCATTCCAATCGAGTGACAGAGCATCCATGGCGAAAGCCAGAGGATCTGGACACAGGGACACGAAAGTGTCCACCTGATCATTTCAATGGGTCACAAAAAGATCTATGTGGGGATGACCCCAGAGATCGCAAAGCAACTGGAACACTGCCATGTGAAGCATCCACTCAGTGGAAATGACCCTGCCCCGTCAGTTCAGGGAGTCAGCTAGGACATTCAAACGACTGGGTATGTGACGAACCACCACACCGGCTTTGACATCCTGAGCTAGCAGTAGAAGATCCTCCAAGCCATTTCTTACATGAGAACCGAGTGTGTGCCACCCTGGTTCCAAATGTAAGAGACCATTGTCGAATTGTCAAACAACAGAAGGAACTGACGATTCAAAATGTGGGGGACCCACTGCCGGAAACTCAGAAGAAGAGCCAGAAGCTCCTTCTGGTTGATGTGAAGAGCTGCTTGATCCTGGTCCCAAACACCATGAAGGGAAAGACCTAGAGGATCCAACATTGTGCCCTATTCAAGATAGCTCTCATCTGCCGTCAGAACACAATCGGATATGGGCATGTCCAATGGAACTCCCTGCATAATCCACTGAACATTTGTCCAAACAAGATGGTGACGATGAAGAGAGTCTGGTAACTGAAGACCTAGATGGAGAGGATTGACATTCAGCCTCCAATGACTCAGCAGAAAGTGTTGGAGAGGTATGACATGCAGCCAACCTAGATGAATGAAATCTGTCACCGAACTGCAGAGACCGAGCAGCCGGAAAATACTTGTTTGCTGTCGTGGACATGGACTGGGTCAGAGTCAGGGTGAAAGCCGAGGGAATCACAGCCCTCACCCGTTAAACCGCAACCATATTCTGCTGAGTGCGGAAATCCATCCCCAGGATGACAAAATGACTGAGAAGGGATCAGGTCTGATGTCTCCTCGTTGCCTCAGAACCCCAACGAAATGAGCAGGCTCAACAGTGTGTTGACATCTGACTTCAGAAGAGCAGTATTGAAGTGCCTCTGGAGGATATTGTCCAGATACAGCGAAGTCACCTTGGACTGTGTGCAATGGCAGGCTATCACATGCGACATCAGTCAGGTGAAGGCCCAAGGAGCCAGTTTTCGGCCGAGAGGCATGACCTTGAACTGGTAAACTCTCCCCAGAAAAGTGAACCTGAAATACTTTTGAGATGTCCGATGAATTGGAACGTGAAAGTAAGCGGCTTGGAGGTCGATGCTGGAAGCGAAATCTCCCTGGGAAATGTAACCGACCTGAAAGTACCCATGCTGAACCTGGGAGCATAGACTTGTTCAGGCCACTTCTGGGTGCCTTCGGTACAAGTGGTTGAAGCTTCTGCAGCATGCAACTCAAAGCTGAGTTCCAAGGCTATGAAGACTTCATTCTAGGCTGATACCTTTTTGCCTTCTGTGCATTATTGTTCCTACGATTCCGCCAATCTGTTGGCCTGCCAGAGTTTGATGGTCTTGGATCAGAACTCCTCCCTAGGGCTTTCCAAGCCCAAGTCAGCCATTATTCCAATGGCGACTTTGGAGTCCATGTTGGGCTTATCCAGAGAGATGCTAGGCATTCTTTTTCTCTCAGTTCACTTCGTCTCTGCCTTGGCTGCTTATCTGCCTCCAGATAGGTTTGACAACATACAGGCTCTTTTACATGTGATCTCTAAGGTGCTCATTCATCTTACTGACATGCATGCCTGTAACACGGCTAATTTGGAATTAGTTTGCCAGAACGGTGCATTGGACACAAGTCGTTCCCCTCCTGAAGGGCAGCGCACTGCTCTTCGATCCGCTTCTTTGGTGGGTCCGCAACTATTCCATGATTCCGTGGCAATGGTCCGCGATGACGTCCTGTGTCATTCCAAAGATCAGCTTGATCCACCTTCTGTTGAGGCCATGACTGTTCCAAGCCTAACAAATGCCCTTCTGCTTCCTTTGTGAAGCCATGGGCAGATCCTCCTGCCACCGCTTCTTCTTACTCACGTGGTAAGGGTAAGCTTCAGCAGACAAGGGAGATATCTCAGGATCCTTCCTCTAGCAGAGGAGATGGTTTCTCCTCTCACGGGCCTCACTGGGGCTGGAAATGAAGATCTTCACCTTGATTCATCTCAGGTTGGAGGAAGGATATCAGAGTTTGCAGAACGTTGGGCCACGATCACATCTGATCCTTGGGTGTTAGATGTTGTTCTGTCTGGTCTGCGGATATCCTTTTAGAGATGCCCCACTCTCTCAAGAGTACCTCTCCCACCAACCCAAGTTCCTTCAAACATTTCACATCAGGAACTTTTGATCACGGAGACAATCTCCTGTCAGAGGGAAGATCGAGGTCGTCAAGAACATTCATTCAATGGGATTTTATTCCCGCCTGTATTTGGTGGCAAAGAAGGATGGCCAACACCGACTGGTTATCTATCTGAGTATCCTGAACCAGTCTATCATTGCTTTCAAGTTCAGCATGGAGATTTTCAAGTCAGTTCCATTTCCCAGGGAGATTTTACTTCCAGCATCGACTTGCGAGTTGCTTACTTTCACGTTCCGATTCATCGGACATTTCGAAAGTATCTCAGGTTCGCTTTTCTAGAGCGAGTTTACCAGTTCAAGATCATGCCTTTCAACCACATCCTGGCTCCTTGGGCCTTCAACCGACTGATGTTACATGTGATAGCCTTCCATTGCACACAGTTCAAGGTGACGACTTCGCTGTATCTGGATGGTATCCTCCAGATGCACTTCAATGCTGCTCTTCTGGAGTCAGATATCAACACACTGTTGAGCCTGCTCATGTCGCTGTTGTTCCGAGTCAACAAGAAGTTGGACCTGGTCCCTTCTTGTCATCTGGGGATAGACTTCTGCACACAGCTGAATATTGTGGCGGTTCCCCGTGCGAGGGCTGCTTTCGCACTGACTCTGACCCAGTACTCGACAACAGCCGGTCAGAGTATTCTCTGGCTGTTCGGTCTCTGGTTCGGTGACAGGTCTCATTCCTCTAGGTCGGCTGCGTGTCAAACCTCCCCAACACTTTCTGCTCAGTCGTTGGAGGCCGACTGTCAATCCTCTAGATCTGGTGCTTCAGTTGCTAGCAAGATCTGGTGCTTCAGTTGCTAGCATCTCTTCATCATCACATTCTTCCCTGGACAGATGTTCAGTGGATTATGCAGGGAGTTCTGTTGGACTTGCCCATATCCGATCGTGTTCTGTCGGCGATCTCGGATGGGGCATGACTTTGGATCCACTAGGTCCTTCCCTTCATGGTGTATGAGACCAAAATCAGGCAGCTCTTCACATCAACCAGAAGGACCTTCTTGCTCTTCTTCAGAGTTTCCGGCAGTGGATCCCCCACCTTTCGAAACCTCAGGTCCTTCTGTTGTTCAACAATTCAACAATTATCACTTACATTCAGAACCAGGGCGGCACACACTCAGTTCTCATGTATGAATTGGCTTGGGATCTTCTACTGCTAGCCCATATCCGAACATGTTCTGTCGGCAGATGTCAGCGATCTCGGATGGGGCACGACGTTGGATCCTCTAGGTCTTTCCCTTCATGGTGTATGGGAGCAGAATCAAGCAGCTCTTCACATCAACCAGAAGGACCTTCTTGCTCTTCTTCAGTTTTCGGCAGTGGATCCCCCCACCTTTCGAAACCTCAGGTCCTTCTGTTGTTCAACAATTCAACAATGATCGCTTACATTCAGAACCAGGGCAGTACACACTCAGTTCTCGTGTATGAATTGGCTCGGGATCTTCTACTGCTAGCTCTGGATGTCAATGCTGGGGTGGTGGATCGACACATTTCCGGTCATCTGAATGTCCTAGCCGACTCCCAGTCCCATCGTGACAGGGTCATTTCCACTGAGTGGATGGTTTACAGGTCAGTGTTCCAGTCGCTTTGTGATCTGTGGGGTCATCCCCACAACAATCTTTTTGCGACCCATTGGAACCATCAAGTGGACACTTCCGTGTCCCTGTGTCCAGATCCTCTGGCTTTTGCCAATTTTGACACTCTGTCAATCGATTGGAACAAGCTTATCGGCTACACCTTCTCGCCAGGGCCGATTCTGCCTCAGGTTCTCGCCAAGATATGAACCTGCAGTTGACGAATCATTTTGTTCGCTCCCCTGTTGCCTCAGCGGGTGTGGATTAATCACCTCTGCTCTCTGTTGGCGGCGTTTCTGACACGTCTCCATCTATGTCTCATCCTTCTCTGTCAAGTCAGCCGAGGAGGTTTCATGTCGACCCGACTTCATTGTGCATCACGCATATCTTTGTTGGATGCTGTCTCTCTCCACAGAGGTCACTCTGTTGATTATGCTGATCCTTTGGTAATACAGATTGGAGAGTTTCTGGTATATCTGTTTGATTCTCGGAGTATCCAACCTGTTGCCATCAAAGGGTACAGGTCCATGCTTTTGGAGACCGTTTTGTATGCGGCACTTTTCTTTGGAAAGGCCTAGGATTTTGCAGCTTACCTCAAGATGGAATCTTTCTTGGGTGCTACTTTGCTTGGTGGCAGGGAGGAGGAGGTGCCATTCAAACCATTATACCAGGTGCATATGTGTTTTCTCACATACAAGACAGCTTTTCTGATGGCGTTTCCCTCAGCCAGAAGGGTTAGTGAGCCTCACGCCCTCTTGCTTGATTCGGCCTTTTTCAGGAGCTCCGCCAACAGTGTTACTTTTACCACTGATTGCTCCTTTCTGGTCAAGAATCAGATACCAGAAACTACTCCACCTCCTATTTGTATCAGGGCTCTTCCTTCTGCTAATGGTAATTGCCCGTTCCTCTGTCCGGTTCATGCAAAATTGTATTTATCTCAACCAGATGCAGTTCATTAGGAAAGGCAGGAAACGATTTTTTCTGTCTTTTATTCCTGGTCGACAGAAGATCTCTCCTTAGTCCATTTCTCGATGGATTTCTCTTGCTATTCGTGTATCCTACACCCGTCTAGCGACTGGCAATTGTATTACCAATCGACAATCATATTTTTGCCCAAGAGGTATGTGCCTTGTCTACCTCCTGTGCTTACACTAACTCTGTCAAGTTGTTGGATGCTGTGCAGGCAGCCTCTTGGAGAAATGCTTCTACTTTCTCCACCTTTTATCTGTGTCAGTTGTAGGAGCAGTCTTAGGACCTTTTGTCCTTGGGCCCTCTTTCTTCTGCTCAGTCTGTTGTCTACCCTTGCCATTAGACCTCTTACAAGGTCAGTTCCAGCCATCCGCTTGGTTACTGTCCTTTCTGTCTGTGTGTCACACAGAGCCATATGCCTCATATCTGATTCTCTTTTACTAATGTTTGTTATGCTATGGTTTTATAGGCCTAGGGAACTCCTCTACTGTTCAGGGTTCCTGCACAGGTGGGTTTGGTTATGTGATTCCCTCCTCCTATTGTCTATTCAGCCTGTTGTAAACAATTGTAAGGTAGGTTGATAAGAAATTTAAATTTTATAGTAAATTTCCTTTCTTATTATATCTACCACAATTGTTTACGTGGAGGCCCTCCGTCTTCTTATTTGGGTGAGAATCTTTCCTCCCCCACTGATCACATAACTCCAATGTTGGCGGATTCAAATAGAATGACACATTGGTTATGTGTCTGTGCACTGGTTCCGTAAGCTGTGGATTAGTACAAGGAGAAGAGTGTCCTCCACTGGGTGTGCACCGGTCAAACACGACCCAGTTTTGGCTTATTTTTTATTGGTGCTTTAACACCACTTTTCTTTCCCAAATCGCTTGGGAAAGAAGAAAATAGAGAGTATTTCATCAAGTGGACACTTCCGTGTCCCTGTGTCCAGATCCTCTGGCTTTCCAATTTTGACACTCTGTCAATCGATTGGAACAGTCTTGTCAGCTACGCCTTCTGACCAGGGCCGATTCTGCCTCAAGTTCTCATCAAGATACGAACCTGCAGTTGTCGAATCATTCTGTTGGCTCCCCTGTTGCCTCAGCAGGTGTGGATCAATCACCTCCGCTCACTGTTGGCGGCGTTTCTGACATGTCTCCATCTATGTCGCGACCTTCTTTGTCAAGGTCACCTGAGGAGGTTTCATGTCGAGCCGACTTCATTGTGCCTTAATGCATATGTTGGTTCCTGTCTCTCTCCGCAGAGGTTTTTCGAGATGAGCAGTGGAGCACATTTCTTCAAACCGGCACTCCACTGGTTTAGCCTATGTGGCTAGGTGGAAGGTCTTCTGTCGATGATGTGCTGATCACTCTGTTGATTATGCTGATCCATTGGTAACACAGATTGGAGAGTTTCTGGTTTTTCTGTTTGATTCTCGGAGTCTCCAACCTGTTACCGTCAAAGGGTACAGGTCCATGCTTTTGGAGACCGTTTCGTATGTGGGAAAGCGTCATATCGGCACCAATCCATTTTTATCTCAACCAGACGCAGTTCATTTGGAAAGGCATGAAATGATTTTTTTTGTCTCTTATTCCTGGTCGACAGAAGACCTCTCCTCAATCCATTTCTCGATGGATTTGTCTTGCTATTTGCACATCCTATACCCATCTAGCGACTGGCAATTGTATTACCAATCATATTTTGGCCCACAAGGTATGTGCCTTGTCTACCTCCTGGGCTTATGCTAACTCTGTCAAGTTGTTGGATGCTATGCAGGCAGCCTATTAGAGAAATGCTTCTACTTTCTCCACCTTCTATCTGTGTCAGTTGTAGGAGCAGTCTGAGGACCTTTTTCTTCTGCTCAGTCTGTTGTCCACCCTAGACATTGCTGTGTCACATACTATACATGTACATGTCTTAAACAAGTTGAGCTACAGTGTCATTGACACTTTCATTACAGTTTCCCATATTGAAAAATGAACTTAGTCAAATTCAATTGACATTCCATACATTCCGCAACTCCTCCTAAACCAGTGAACGGATTTCATTGAAACTCTCAGACATTCTTATACATACATTGAAGATGTGCACCTCCTGTTTTCTTTTCAGACATTTTCATTTTTACAGTTTCCCATATTGAAAAATGAACTTTGTCAAATTTAATTGACATTCTGTACAGATCTGCTATCCACAACCCCTCTTAAACCATTGAACAGATTTCATTGAAACTTTCAGACGTTCTTTTACATACATTGCAGATGTGCACCTCCTATTTTCTTTTTAGATATTTTCTTATTTACAGTTCCCCATATTCAAAAATGGTCTTTGTCTTCAGGTTTTAGTAGGGAGGTATATAGATCTGCTATCCGCTACTCCTCTTAAACCATTGAACAAACTCCATTGGAACTCTCAGACATACTTTTACATACACTGAAGATGTGCACCTCCTATTTTTCTTTCAGATATTTTCATATTCCGACATATGTCCGTCCCTCCATTATGCTATAGGGGGGTTACGCCTTGTGGGGTTTGTCAATTCAAGCTTGCGGGGGGTGGGGGGGGGGGGGAGGGGGGATATATTCAATATATATATTTAATATTCAAGTTTGTTCAAATCGGCCCCCTGGGTTTATATTTGGGCTCAGTATAGAAGCTCGAATTCGAACTTAGTGCATTTCAGGCAAATTTCATTAAAAATCATCTTCTCCAGACCCAGCAAGCAGAATCTTTTGATATTTGGTACGCAACATTGTGGGGTGGATCAGATTCAAGTTTGTTCAAATTGGCCTTCTGGATTCATATTTGGGCTCAGTATAGAAGCCCGAATTCGAACTTAGTGCATTTCAGGCAAATTTCTTAAAAAATCTTCTCCTTCAGATCCAGCAGGCAGAATCTTTTGATATTTGGTATGCAACATTGTGGGGTGGATCTGATTCAAGTTTGTTCAAATCAACCCCCTGGATTCATATCTGGGCTCAGTATAGGAGCCCAAATTCGAACTTAGTGCATTTCAGACAAATTTCTTGGAAAACTTCTCTCAAGATCCAGCTGGCAGAATCTTTTGATATTGGGCATGCAGCATCCTTAGGGGGTGTGATTCAAGTTTGTTCAAGCCAAGTTCCTGGGTTCACATTTGGGCTCACTGTGGGAGCTTGAATTGTAACTTGTCAGATCTAGCAGTCAGAATGTTTTGATATGTGGTGTGTAGCATCCTTTGGGGGTGGGGGGATTCAAGTTTGTTAAAGCCAAGTCCCTGGGTCCATATTATAACTCAGTCAATATGAGGAATTTTCTTTAAAGTTTTGATATTTTTTATGCAGCATCCTTAGGGCTGTAAGATTCAAGCTTGTTCAAGCCATGTCCCTAGGTCCATATTTGGGCTCTCACTGTGGGAGCTTGAATTGTAACTTAGTTCAAAATGAGGAATTTTCTTCAAAAATCTTTTTTTTCAGATCCAGCAATCAGAATGTTTTGATATTTGGTGTGCAGCATCCTTAGGGCGATGAGATTCAAGTTTATTAAAGACAAGTCCCTGGGTTCATATATGGGCTCCCTGTGGGAGCCAGAATTATAACTTAGTTCAATATGAGGAATATTCTTTAAAAAACTTATTTTTAAGATCCACTTATCAGAATATTTCGATATTTGGTTTAAGCTTTTCTTAGGAGGAGCAGATGCAACTTGTTGAAATCAATTCTCTGGGTTGATATTCAGGCTACCATGTCAGGTGAGCGCCTCAGTTGAGAAACTGATTGGTGAGGACCCATAGACAACTAACTGTAACAGAAGAAATCAAGATTAAGGAAACATAATGCCTCTGAATGAAATGCACATACAATTGTTTATAGTACGTGTTATGTCCCTTTTCATGAAACTTATCAATTGCATTGAGGTTTGGATTTGAATCACCAGTTCAGACTAAACATGCACTAATTCCCCCCCCTCTCCCTGCCCCGAAGCAAAGCAGCTCCCAAAAAAGTTTCCATCTCAGGGTAAGCTGCAAAATCCTAGGCCTTTTCAAAGAAAAGTGCCGAATAAGCTTGGACAGGTATGGATTAGTGCCAATACGATGCTTTCCTACATACAAAAAGGTCTCCAAAAGCATGGACCTGTACCCTTTGACGATAACAGGTTGGAGACCCCAAGAATCAAACAGATATACCAGAAACTCTCTAATCTGTGTTATCGAAGGATCAGCATAATCAACCGAGTGATCAGCTCACCATCGACAGAAGACCTTCCACTTAGTCGCATAGGCTAAACCAGTGGAGTGCCGCCTTGAAGAAAAAATGCACTCCACTGTTTGTCTCGAAAAACCTCTATGAGGAGACAGGACCTGACAAAGATATGCGTGAATGCACAATGAAGTCTGGTCGACATGAAACCTCTTTGGGTAACCTTGACAAAGAAGGTCACGTTGTAGTGGGACACATGTCAGACCCACCGCCAACAGAGAGCGGAGCTGATTGATCCACACCCGCTGAGGCGACATGGGAGTGATCAAAATGATTCAACAACTGCAGGTTCGTATCTTGGCTAGAACCTGAGGCAGAATCGGACCTGGCAGGAAGGTGAAGCCGACAAGCCCATTCCAATCGAGTGACAGAGCATTCATTGCAAAAGCCAGAGGATCTGGGCACAGGGACAAGAAAGTGTCCACCTGATCATTCCAATGGGTCACAAAAAGATCAGTGTGGGGATGACCCCAGAGATCGCAAAGCAACTGGAACACTGCCCAGTGAAGCATCCACCCGGTGGAAATGACCCTCCTTCGTCGCGACAGGGAGTCAGCTAGGACATTCAGATGACCGGGTATGTGATGAACCACCACACCGGCATTGACATCCTGAGCTAGCAGTAGAAGATCCCGAGCCAATTCTTACATGAGAACCGAGTGTGTGCCGCCCTGGTTCCGAATGTTAAGAGACCATGATCGAATTGTCGAACAACAGAAAGACCTGGCGATTCTAAATGTGGGGTATCCACTGCCAGAAACTCAGAAGAAGAGCCAGAAGCTTCTTCTGGTTGATGTGAAGAGCTGCTTGATCCTGGTCCCGCACACCATGAAGGGAAAGATCTAGAGGATCCAACGTCACGCCCCATTCAAGATCGCTGGCATCTGCCATCAGAACACGACCAGATATGGGCATGTCCAATGGAACTCCCTGCATAATCCACTGAACATTTGTCCAGGCAAGAAGGTGACGATGAAGAGATGCTGGTAACTGAAGACGCAGATGCAGAGGATCGACATTCGGCCTCCAATGACTGAGCAGAAAGTGTTAGAGAGATATAACATGCAGCCGACCTAGATGAATGAGATCCGTTACCAAACCGCAGAGACCGAGAAGCTGGAAAATAGTCCGAGCTGTCGTGGATGTGGACTGGGTCAGAGTCAGGGCAAAAGCCGAGGGAATCATAGGCCTCACCCGGGGAATTGCCACCATATTCAGCTGAGTGCGGAAATACATCCCCAGATGATAAAATGACTGAGAAGGGACCAGGTCTGACTTCTCCTCATTGACACGGAACCCTAGCGACATGAGCAGGCTCAACAGCGGGTTCACATCTGAGTCCAGAAGAGCAGCATTGAAGTGCCTCTGGAGGATATCGTCCAGATATGGCAAAGTAGTCACCTTGGACTGTGTGCAATGGCAGGCTATCACATGCGACATCAGTCGGGTGAAGGCCTAAGGAGCGAGGTTGCGGCTGAGAGGCATGACCTTGAACTGGTAAACTCCCCCCCAGAAAAAGTGAACCGGAGACACATTTGGGATGTTCGATGAATCGGAATGTGAAAGTAAGCGACTCGCAGGTCGATGCTGGAAGCAGAATCTCCCTGGGAAATGCAACCGTCCTGAAAGTCTCCATGCTGAACCTGGGAGCAATGATAGACTGGTTCAGGATACTTCTGGGTGCCTTCGGCCGCACCAGTCGGTACAAATCGTCGAAGCTTTTGCAGCATGCGACTCAAAACTGAGTTCCAAGGCTATGAAGACTTCATTCTTTGCTAGGCCGATACCTTTTTGCCTCCTGTGCGTTATCGGTCCTACAATCCGCCAATCTGTCGGCCTGCCAGAGTTTGACGGTCTTGGATCAGGACTCCGCTTCCCTCGGGCTTTCCAAGCCCAAGTTGGCCATCTGCTTCCTTTGTGAAGCCACGGGCTGATCCTCCTGTCGCCGCTTCTTCTTACTCACGTGGTAAGAGTAAGCATCGCAGACCAGAGAGATGTCTCAGAATCCTTCCTCTAGCAGAGGAGATGGTTTCTCCTCTCACAGGCCTCACTGGGGCTCGAAATGAAGGTCTTCACCTCGATTCGTCCCAGGTTGGAGAAAGGATATCAGAGTTTGTAGACCATTGGGCCACGATCACATCCGATCCTTGGGTGTTAGATGTTGTTCGGTCCGGTCTGCGGATATCCTTTCGGAGGCACCCCACTCTGTCAAGAGTGCCTCTTCCCACCCAAGTTTCTTCAAACGTTTCACGTTGGGAACTTTTGATCACAGAGATAGACAATCTCCTGTCAAAGGGAAGATTGAGGTCTTCAAGAACATTCAGTGGGATTTTATTCCTGCCTGTTCTTGTTAGCGAAGAAGGCTGGCCAACTCCGACCAGTTATCTATCTGAGTATCCTGAACCAGTCTATCATTGCTCCCAAGTTCAGCATGGAGATTTTCAGGTCAGTTCCATTTCCCAGGGAGATTTCGCTTCCAGCATCGACCTGCGAGTTGCTTACTTTCACGTTCCGATTCATTGGACATCTCGAAAGTATGTCAGGTTCGCTTTTCTGGGGCGAGTTTACCAGTTCAACAAGATCATGTCTTTCAGCCACATCCTGGCTCCTTGGGCCTTCACCCGACTGATGTCGCATGTGATAGCCTTCCATTTCACACAGTCCAAGGTGACTACTTCACCGTATCTGGATGATATCCTCTAGAGGCACTTCAATGCTGCTCTTCTGGAGTCGGATGTCAACACATTGTTGAGCCTGTTCATGTCTCTGGGGTTCCGAGTCAACAAGGAGAAGTTGGACCTGCTCCCTTCTCAGTTGTTTTGTCACCTGGGGATAGACTTCTGCACACAGCTGAATATGGGGGTGGTTCCTCGGGCGAGGTCTGTGATTCGCCCTGATTCTGACCCAGTCCATGACCGCGACAGCTCGGAGTATTCTCCGGCTGGCCGGTCTCTACAGTTCGGTGATGGATCTCATTCCTCTAGGTCAGCTGCATGTCATACATCTCCAACACTTTCTGCTCAGTCGTTAGAGACCGATTGTCGATCCTCTAGATCTGTTGCTTCAGTTACTAGCATCTCTTCATCGTCACCTTCTTCCCTGGATAGATGTTCAGTGGATTATGCAGGGTGTTCTGTTGGACTTGCCCATATCCGATTGTGTTCTGTCGGCAGATGCCAGTGATCTCGGATAGGGCATGATGTTGGATCCTCTTGGTCTTTTCCTTCATGGTGTATGGGACCAGAATCAAGCAGCTCTTCACATCAATCAAAAGGAGCTTTGGCTCTTCTTCCGAGTTTCCGGCAGTGGATCCCCCACCTTTCGAATCATCAGGTCCTTCTGTTGTTCGACAATTCAACAATGGTCACTTACATTCGAAAACAGGGCGGCATGCTCTCGGTTCTCGTGTATGAATTGGCTCGGGATCTTCTTCTGCTAGCTCAGGATGTCAATGCCGGTGTAGTGGTTCGACACATTCCCGGTCATCTGAATGTCCTAGCCGACTCCCTGTCCCGACGTGACAGGGTCATTTCCACTGAGTGGATGCTTTACAGGGCAGTGTTCCAGTCGCTTTGCGATCTCTGGGGTCGTCCCCACATCGATCTTTTTGCAACCCGTTGGAACAATCAAGTGGACACTTTCGTGTCTCTGTGTCCAGATCCTCTGGCTCTCGCCGTGGATGCTCCGTCAATCGATTGGAACAGTCTTTTCAGCTAAGTCTTCTCGCCAGGGCTGATTCTGCCTCAGGTTCTAGCCAAGATACGAACATGCAGTTGTTGAATCATTCTGTTCGCATCCCTGTCGCCTCAGCGGGTGTGGATCAATCACCTCCGCTCTCTGTTGGTGGCGGTTCTGATATGTCTCCCTCTACATCACGATCTTCTTTGTTAAGGTTACACGAGGAGGTTTCATGTCGACCTGACTTCATTGTGCCTTCACGCATATCTTTGTTGGGTCCTGTCTCTTTTTGTAGAGGTTTTTCGAGACGAGCACTAGAGCGCATTTCTTCTTCAAGGCAGCACTCCACTGGTTTAGCCTATGTGGCTGGGTAGAAGGTCTTCTGTTGATGGTGTGGTGATCCATCTGTTGATTATGCTGATCCTTTGGCAACACAGATTGGAGAGTTTCTGGTATATCTGTTTGATTCTCGGAGTCTCCAAAATGTTACTGTCAAAGGGTACAGGTCCCTGCTTTTGGAGACCTTTTCATATGAGGGAAAGCACCATATCGGCACTAATCCATACCTCTCCAAGCTTAGTCAGCACTTTTCTTTGGAAAGGCCTAGGAATTTGCAGCTTACCTCAAGATGGAATCTTTCTTGGGTGCTGCTTTGCTTGGTTGCAGGGAAGGGGGGTGGTGGTGGTGGGGGGGGGGGGTGCCGTTCAAACCTTTATCCCAGGTGGATATGTGTTTTCTCACATACAAGACTGCTTTTCTGATGGCATTTGCCTCAGCCAGAAGGGTTACTGAGCTTCACGCCCTCTCGGCTGATCCGACCTTCTTCAGGAGCTCCGCCAACAGTGTTACATTTACCACTGATTGCTCCTTTCTGGTCAAGAATTAGATGCCAGAAACTACTGCACCTCCTATCTGTATCAGGGTGCTTCCTTCTACTGATGGTAATCGCCCTTTGCTCTGTCCAGTTTGTGCAAAATCGCATTTATTTCAACCAGACGCAGTTGTTTAGGAAAGGCAGGAAACAATTTTTTCTGTCTCTTATTCCTGGTCGACAGAAGATCTCTCCTGAATCCATTTGTCGATGGATTTGTCTTGCTATTCGCACATCCTACATCCGTGTAGCAACTGATAATTGTATTACCAATCGTATTTTTGTCCACAAGATATGTGCCTTGTCTACCTCCTGGGCTTATGCTAACTCTGTCAAGTTGTTGGATGCCATGCAGGCAGCCTATTGGAAAAATGCTTCTACTTTCTCCACCTATCTGTGTCAGTTGCAGGAGCAGTCTGAGGACCTTTTTTCCTTGGGCCCTCTTTCTTCTGCTCATTCTGTTGTCTTCCCTAGCCATTAGACTTCTTACAAGGTCAGTTCCAGCCATGTGCTTGGTAATTGTCCATTCTGACTGTGTGTCAAACAGAGCCATATGCCTCATATCTGATTGTCTTTTACTAATGTTTGTGATAGTATGGTTTTATAGGCCTAGGGAAGTCCTCTTCTGTACACGGTTCCAGCACAGGTGGGTTGTGTGGGGTTTGGTTATGTGATTTCCTCCTACATTGTCGATTCAGCCTGTTGCAAACAGTTGTAAGGTAGGTTGATAAGAAATATAAATTTTATAGTAAATTTACTTTCTTATTATACATACCACAATTGTTTACGTGGAGACCCTCCATTTTCTTATTCGGGAAGAATTCTTCCTCATCGCTGATCGCATAACTCCAATGTTGGCGGATTCAAATAGAATGACACATTGGTTATGTGTCTGTGTACTAGTTCCGGAAGGCGTGGATTAGTACAAGGAGAAGAGTGTCCTCTACTGGGTGTGCACCAGTCGGACATGACCCAGTTTTGGCTTATTTTTTCTTGATGCTTTAATGGCACTTTTCTTTCCCAAATTGCCTCGAAAAGAAGAAAGTATATTTCCGAGTTACCGACTTCCACTGTAGTGCAAGCATGTGTCTAAATGCTAGTGCATAATGTGTCACATTGTGCCTTTTCACATAAGCACCTCTCAGCACATCCAGCATGTGTCAATGTGCTAGTGCACAATGTGTCACATTGTGCGTTTCACATAAGCACATATTGGCACATCCAGCATGTGCTTTTGTGCTTCATGTAATGTGTACAATAGAAGATAAACACATCTATGAAAGTCAAAATAAATAGAACAAAGAAGTCATAACAGCTTGTTGATACATAGGTAGAAACCGAGAATTTACTAGGAAATCAGAGCCAAGTAAACAATTATGGGTATGGGTTTTTTTGTGGTAATTCTTCGAAGTAAATATGGATTCTGTGGAAATCTGAACCAGAAAAACTACACTAGTTGAATTGAACTTACCCCAGGCCCTACCACGGTATGGCAGCCCCAACAAGGATTTTGGTGGTTTGAAGGGATTGTCTGGTCTATTTGGGTAATTCTATGAATTGGGGACTACTCTTTTACAAGGGAACATATCCTCCGAACATACCCCTATCCTATAAGAAGTCTTTGGTTAACATAGCAACTACATGCTACCATATAAACCAAGATGGCTGCCTCCTGTATACAAAATGGACTACGGAAACACATATCACCCTAACAAAACGTGTTGCATATGCGCACTTACAACATGTATCACTATGGAGATGACATCACAACATGGCCAATCACACAGGTTACCATGACAACACAACATGATGCAACTGGGTCATGTGACTATGATGTCACATAAGATCCGGCAGATGTGGGGGTGAAACATATGAGACATACTACTCCTGACTCTAATCCTTGCTAAGCTCTCTCAGAGAGCTTAACACGGGTCTGGTGCAGGTGTTAATGGTCTGGGTTAGAATAGTTTACAGGCATGTATACAATCACCATAGATAACGAAAATAGTTTTGGACAAATGTTGGAAAGTGCTTGAGAATTCTCAGTACATGTCCTTGAAAGTCCAGGATTTTTTTCCTCCAGAGGTACATGAGTACATGAACCCTGTCAGTATGAACGTTAGGACCCCACATGTAGTATGATGACCTGTTATCCATCAGCATGAAATTTCCTTGTTGGTTCCTCATATTTTTACTTGACTAGCAAGTAGGGGTATGCACAGATATACACCCTTTGTGAGACTATGCACCTTGTAATTCAGTCAATGTCACAAAACTTGCTTAAATGGCGATTTACGTCCAAAATGTCAAAATGTTTACTTTGCACCATCCAAAGGAACATTTATGCAGTTTCCACAGGCCTGTGATGCAGGAAACTACAAAACATGTTGCAAACAAGATCCATTTTTTGCTATCAGTTTTCTTAAATATTGAATGCTTTTTAGTACAAATATGAATGATCAGTGTTGCAGGGCAAAGGAAAGTCTTATCTTGAATGGTTTCACTGATTGAACCAACAGGCCCAACTCAGATGGATACATCAATCAGTCATTCTCTAATGTCTGACTTGTTTGGAGCTACATTAATTTAAGTCGTCAGAATTGAATTATAAAATGTATTTATCAATAGTTTTTTTTTAAAAACTGATTGGTGAGGACCCATAGACAACTAACTGTAACAGAAGAAATCAAGATTAAGAAAACATAATGCATCTGAATGAAATGCACATACAATTGTTCACAGAGTTTTGTCCGTTTTCATGAAACTTATCAATTGCATTCAGGTTTGGATTTGAATCACCAGTTCAGACTAAACGTGCCCTAATTTCCCCCTCCCCTCTCCCTGCCCCAAATAAAGCAGCAACCAAGAAAGATTCCATCTTCGGGTAGGTTGCAAAATTTCAAAGAAAAGTTTCGAATAAGCTTGGACAGGTACGGATTAGTGCCAATACGATGGTTTCCCACATACGAAAAGGTCTCCAAAAGCATGGACCTGTACCCTTTGACAATAACTGGTTGGAGACCCGAAGAATCAAACAGATATACCAAAACTCTCCAGTCTGTGTTTTCGAAGGATCAGCATAATCAACAGAGTGATCAGCACACCATCGACAGAAGATCTTCCACTTAGCCACATAGGCTAAACCAGTGGAGTGCCACCTTGAAGAAGAAATGCACTCCACTGCTCATCTTGAAAAACCTCTAGGAGGCAGGACCCGACAAAGATATGTGTGAAGGCACAATGAAGTTGGGTCCACATCAAACCTCCTCGTGTGACCTTGACAAAGAAGGTCGCGATGTAGTGGGAGACGTGTCAGAATCGCCGCCAAAAGGGAGCAGAGCTTATTGAGCCACACCCGCTGAGGCGACAGGGGAGTGATCAGAATGATTCAACAACTGCAGGCTCATATCTTGGCTAGAACCTGAGGCAGAATCAG
The DNA here is from genome assembly GCA_031216915.1 of Pictodentalium vernedei. NCBI lineage: Eukaryota > Metazoa > Mollusca > Scaphopoda > Dentaliida > Dentaliidae > Pictodentalium > Pictodentalium vernedei. The sequence continues at coordinate 428,101,652 of CM062292.1, forward strand.
ACCTGTCGGGAAGGTGTAGCCGACAAGCCCATTCCAATCAAGTGACAGAGGATCTGGACACAGGGACACGAAAGTGTCCACCTGATCATTCCAATGGGTGCAAAAAGATCTATGTGGGGATGACCCCAGAGATCGCAAAGTGACTGGAACACTGCCTTGCGAAGCATCCACTCAGTGGAAATGACCCTGCCCCGTCAGTTCAGTGAGTCGGCTAGGACATTCAGATGACCGGGTATGTGACGAACCACCACACTGGCATTGACATCCTGAGCTAGCAGTAGAAGATCCCGAGCCAATTCATACATGAGAACCAAGTGCGTGCTGCCCTGGTTCCGAATGTAAGAAGCCATTGTCGAATTGTCGAACAACAGAAGGACCTGACGATTCGAAATGTGTGGGATTCACTGTCGGAAACTCAGAAGAAGAGCCAGAAGCTCCTTCTGGTTGATGTGAAGAGCCGCTTTATCATCGTCTCGTACACCATGAAGGGAAAGACCTAAAGGATCCAACGTCGAACCCCATCCGAGATAGCTGGCATCTGCCATCAGAACACAATTGGATAGGGCAAGTCCAATGGAACCCCTGCATATTCCACTGAACATTTGTCCAGGCAAGAAGGTTACGGTGAAGAGATGCTGGTAACTGAAGACCCAGATGCAGAGGATGGACATTTGGCCTCCAATGACTGAGTAGAAAGTGTTGGAGAGGTATGACATGCAACTGACCTAGATGAATGAGATCCGTCACTGAACTGCAGAGACCGAGCAGCCGGAAAATACTCCGAGCTGTTGTGGACTGGGTCAGAGTCATGGTGAAAGCCGAGGGTATCACATCCCTCAGACGTGGAATCGCCACCATATTCATCTCAGTGTGGAAATCCATCCCCAGATGACAAAACGACTGAGGCGGGACCAGTTCCGACTTCTCGTTGTCTCAGAATCCCAGCGACGTGAGCAGGCTGAATACTGTGTTGACATCTGATTCCAGAAGAGCAGCATTGAAGTGCCTCTGGAGGATATCGTCCAGATACGGCGAAGTAGTCACCTTGGACTGTGTGCAATGGAAGGCTATCACATACGATGTTGGTCGGGTGAAGTCCCAAGGAGCCAGGTTGCGGCCAAGAGGCATGACCTTGAACTGGTAATCTCTCCCCAGAAAAGCGAACCTGAGATACTTTTGAGATGTCCGATGAATCAGAACATGAAAGTCTCCATGCTGAACCTGGGAGCAATGAAAGACTGGTTCAGGATACTTCTGGGTGCCTTCGACCGTACTAGTCGGTACAAGTGGTCGAAGCTTTTGCAGCATGCTACTCGAAGCTGAGTTTCAAGGCTATGGAGACTTCATTCTTCGCTGGGCTGATACCTTTTTGCCTCCTGTGCTTTATCATTCCTATGATTCCGCCAATCTGTCAGCCTGCCAGAGTTTGAGGGTCTTGGATCAGGACTCCTCCTCCCTCGGGCTTTCCAAGCCCAAGTCGGCCATTATTCCAATGGCGACTTTGGAGTCCATGTTGGGCTTATCCAGAGAGATGCTAGGCATGCTTTCTCTCTCAGATCACATTGTCTCTGCCTTGGCTGCTTATCTGCCTCCAGATAGGTTTGACAACCTACAGGCTCTTTTGCATGTGATCTCAAAGGTGCTCATGCATCTTACTCACACGCATACCTGTAACACGGCTAATTTAGAATTAGTTTTCCAGAACGCTGTGTTTGACACAAGCTGTCCCATTCCTGAAGGGCAGCACACTGCTCTTCGATCTGCTTCTTTGGTGGGGCTGCGACTATTCCATGATTGCGTAACAATGGTCTGCGATGACATCCTGTGTCATTCAAAAGATCATCTGCTGCTTCGCCAGCTTGATCCACCTTTTGTTGGAGGCTGTGGCCATTCCAAGCCTGACAAATGCCCTTCTGCTTCCTTTTTGAAGCCACGGGCTGATCCTCCTGCCACCGCTTCTTCTTACTCACGTAAGGGTAAGCATCGGTAGACAAGAGAGGTGTCTCAGGATCCTTCCTCTAGCAGAGGAGATGGTTTCTCCTCTCACAGGCCTTGCTGGGGCTTGAAATGGAGGTCTTTACCTCGATTCATCCCAGGTTGGAAGAAGGATATCAGAGTTTGCAGACCGTTGGGCCATGATCACATCCGATCCTTGGGTGTTAGTTGTTGTTCGTTCTGGTCTGCGGATATCCTTTCAGAGGTAACCCACTCTCTCTCTCGAGAGAGTGCCTCTTCCAACCCAAGTTCCTTCAAATGTTTCACGTCGGGAACTTTTGATCACGGAGATAGACAATTTCCTGTCAAAGGGAAGATCGAGGTCGTTAAGAACATTCATTTAGTGGGATTTCATTCCCGCCTGTTCTTGGTGGCGAAGAAGGATAGCCGACTCCGACCAGTTATCTCTCTGAGTACCCTGAACCAGTCTATGATTGCTCCCAAGTTCAGCATGGAGATGTTAAGGTCAGTTCCATTTCCCAGGGAGATATCACTTCCAGCATCGACCTGCAAGCTGCTTACTTTCACGTTCCGATTCATCGGACATCTCAAAAGTATCTCCGGTTCGCTTTTCTGGGAGCAAGTTTACCAGTTCAAGATCATGCCTTTCAGCCACATCCTAGCTCCGTGAGCCTTCACCCGACTGATGTCGCATGTGATAGCCTTCCATTGCACACAGTCCAAGGTGACTACTGTGCCGTATCTGGACGATATCCTCCAGAGGCACTTCAGTGCTGCTCTTCTAGAATCAGATTTCAATATACTGTTGAGTCTGCTCATGTCACTGGGGTTCCGAGTCGACGAGGAGAAGTCGGACCTGGTCCCTTCTCAGTCGTTTTGTCATCTGAGGATGGACTTCTGCACACAGCTGAATATGGTGGCAGTTCCCTGGACGAGGGCTGTGATTCCCCTGGCTTTCGCCCTGACTCTGACCCAGTCCACGACCGCGACAGCTCAGAGTATTCCCTGGCTGCTCGGTCTTTGCGGTTCGATGACGGATCTCATTCCTCTAGGTCGGCTGCATGTCATAACTCTCCAACACTTTCTGCTCACTCGTTGGAGTCCGATTGTCGATCCTCTAGATCTGGTGCTTCAATTACTAGCATCTCTTCATCATCACCCTCTTCCCTGGACAGATGTTCAGTGGATTATGCAGGGAGTTCTGTTGGATTTTCCCATATCCGATCGTGTTCTGTCGGCAGATGCCAGCGATCTCGGATGGGGCATGACGTTGGATTCTCTAGGTCTTTCCCTTCTTGGTGTATGGGACCAGAATCAAGCAGCCCTTCACATCAACCAGAAGGAGCTTCTTGCTCTTCTTCAGAGTTTCCGGCAGTGGATCCCCCACCTTTTGAATCATCAGGTCCTTCTATTGTCCGACAATTCAACAATGGTCGTTTACATTTTGGAACCAACCAGGGCAGCATGCACAAGGTTCTTGTGTACGAATTTGCTCGGGATCTTCTACAGCTTGGATGTCAATGCCGGGGTGGTGGTTCGACATATTCCCGGTTGTCTGAATGTCCTAGCCGACTCTGTCTTGCCGTGACAGGGTCATTTCGACTGAGTGGATGCTTTACAGGGCAGTGTTCCAGTCGCTTTGCAATCTCTGGGGTCGTCCCCACATTGATGTTTTTGCGACCCATTGGAACCATCAAGTGGACACTTTCGTGTCCCTGTGTCCAGATCCTCTGGCTTTTGTCGATTGGAACAGTCTTGTCGCCTACGCCTTCTCACCAGGGATGATTCTGCCTCAGGTTCTCGCCAAGATATGACCCTGCAGTTGTCGAATCATTCTGTTCACTCCCCTGTAGCCTCAGCGGGTGTGGATCAATCACCTCCGCTCTCTAATGGAGGCAGTTCTGACACATCTTCCTCTACGTCGCGACCTTCTTTGTCAAGGTCACTCAAGGAGGTTTCATGTCGACCTGACTTCATTGTGCCTCCACGCATTTCTTTGTTGGGTCCTGTCTCTCTTCATAGAGGTTTTTTCGAGACAAGCAGTGGAGCGCATTTCTTCTTCAAGGCTGCAATCCACAGGCTTAGCCTATGTGGCTAGGTGGAAGGTCTTCTGTCGATGGTGTGCTGATCCTTTGGTTACACAGATTGGAGAGTTTCTGGTATATCTGTTTGATTCTCGGAGTCTCCAGCCAGTTACCATCAAAGGGTACAGGTCCATGCTTTTGGAGACCTTTTTGTATGTGGGAAAGCATCATATCAGCACTAATCCATACCTCTCCAAGCTTAGTCGGCACTTTTCTTTGGAAAGGCCTAGGATTTTGCACCTTACCCCAAGTTGAAATCTTTCTTGGGAGCTGCTTTGCTTGGTGGCAGGGAGGGGGAGATGCCGTTCAAACCTTTATCCCAGGTGGATATGTGTTTTCTCACATACAAGACGGCTATTCTGATGGTGTTTGCCTCAGCCAGAATGATTAGTGAACTTCACGCCCTCGCGGTTGATCTGGCCTTTTTCAGGAGCTCTGCCAACAGTGTTACTTTTACCACTGATTGTTCCTTTCTGGTCAAGAATCAGATGCCAGAAACTACTCCACCTCCTATCTGTATCTGGGCTCTTCCTTCTGCTGATGGTAATTGCCCTTTGCTCTGTCCGGTCCGTGCAAAATCGTATTTATCTCAACCAGACTCAGTTCATTAGGAAAGGCAGGAAACAATTTTTTCTGTCTCTTATTCCTGGTCTACAGAAGATCTCTCCTCAATACATTTCTCAATGGATTTGTCTTGCTATTCGCACATCCTACACCCATCTAGTGACTGACAATTGTATTACCAATCATATTTTTGCCACCGAGGTATGTGCCTTGTCTACCTCCTGGACTTATGCTAACTCTGTCAAGTTGTTGGATGCTATGCAGGCAGCTTATTGGAGAAATGATTCTACTTTCTCCACCTTCTATCTGTGTCAGTTGCAGGAGCAGTCTGAGGACCTTTTTTCCTTGGGCCCTCCTTCTTCTGCTCAGTCTGTTGTCTCCCCTAGCCTTTAGACTTTACAAGGTCAGTTCACAGAGAGCCATATGCCTCAGATGTGATTGTCTTTTACTAATGTTTGTGATGCTATGGTTTTATAGGCCTAGGGAACTCCTCTTCTGTCCACGATTCCAGCATAGGTGGGTTGTGTGGGTTTGGTTATGTGATTCCCTCCTCCTATTGTCTATTTAGCCTGTTGTAAACAATTGTAAGGTAGGTTGATAAAAAATTTAAATTTTATAGTAAATTTCCTTTCTTATTATACCTACCACAATTGTTTACGTGGAGGCCCTACCGTCTTATTATTCGGGTAAGAATCCTTCCTCATTGCTGATCACATAACTCTAATGTTGGCGGATTCAAATAGAATGACACATTGGTTATGTATCTGTGCACTGGTTCCGGAAGCTGTGGATTAGTACAATGAGATGAGTGTCCTCTACTGGGTGTGTGCCAGTCACACATGACCCAGTTTTGGCTTATTTTTAGCTCCACTTGACAAAGTTAAGCTGAGCTATTGCCATCATTTCTCGACCATCGGCATACGTACATATGTCCACAATTTTCTTTGGCACACCTCACAGGTCGCATTTATAATCAGATTGCTCTGAAACTTGGTATGCTTCTTTTGGGGTGACCTATAGATGGGAGCTATCGATTTTCGTCAATTCCTGTCAAAAAATGTTGCCGCGGCCAACGTTCTTAGAACTTAGTTTAGTCAGACCTCAATATTTCCCTTTGGCACACCCTACAGAGCACATTTATGATCAGATTGCTATGAAATCTGGCATGCTTGTTTGGGGTGACCTCTACATGGAAGCTATCTATTTTCTTCCATTTTTGTCAAAAAATGTTGCCACTGGCAACGACCTTTGAACTTATTTTAGTCAGGCATCAACATATTCCTTTGTCACGCCATACAGGGTACATTTATGATCAGAATGGTTTGAAACTTGGTATATTTGTTTGGGGTTACTTCTAGATGGGAGATATCATTTTCTTCAATTTCTGTCAAATGCCCGTCAATGATCTTCATGCAGTTATGCATCAATATTTCCCTTTGGGGCAGCCTGCAGTTGACTGGATCGCTTTGAAACTTGGTGTGCGTGTTTGGGGTGACCTCTAGATGGGAGCTATCCATTTTCTTCCATTTCCGTCACAAATAGTTGACATTGGCAATGACCTCTGATGAACTTAGTAAAGACTTAGTGCAGTTAAGCATCAATATTTCCCCTTGACACACCTTGCAGGGCACATTTATGAGTGGATCACTTGCGAACTTGGTGTGCTTGTGTGGGGTGACATCTATACGGGAGCTGTCGATTTTTTTACGTTTCGGTCAAAAATGTTGTCGCTGACCTTTGAACTTAGTTTAGTCAGACCTCAATATTTCCCTTTAACACACCCTTCAGGGCACATTTATGATCGGATCACTTTGAAACTTGGTATGTGTATTCGGGGTGACCTCTAGATGTGAGCTATTGCTTTTTTTGATTTCCATAAAAATTATTGTCGTTATCACCAGCCTTTGAACTTAGTGCATTTGTGCATCAACTTATCCATTTTGCACGCTCTGCAGGGTATATTTATGAATTTCCATAAAAAGAAAACAAAAAGCATTGCCCCAAGCAACGACCTTCTAACTTAGTGCATTTGTGCATTAACATCTTCCTTTGGCATGCCTCAGAGGGCACATTCATTATCAGGTTGTTTTGAAACTTTGTACGCTTATGCAAGGTGACAAAGATTGGAGCTATTGATTTTCTTTTCATTTCCATCAAAAACTGTTGCTGTTAGCAACAATCTTTGAATTTATTGCATTTGTGCATCAACATTCTTCTTTGACATGGCCTACAGGCCACATTTATCATAGGATTGTTTTTATACGCCCGTTTTAAAAAAACGGTCGTCTTATGTTATACGGCTGTCCATCCGTCCGTCCACCTGTCGTACAATAACTAAAAAATGCTTCGAGCAATTTTTGTGATTTTTTGGTGGAAAGTATATGTTGATGGAAGGAAGCTCCCTTTCAATTTGTGTCGCTGTCTGATTTGTCATTCCAGAGTTATGGGACTTTATTCGTAAAAATATAAGCAATTTTACACATGTCAAACAATAACTTGAAAATGCTTAGAGCAATTTTCATGATTTTTTGGTTTCAAGTATATGTTAATAGAAGGAATCTCCCTTTCGATTTGTGTCGCTGCCTAATTTGTCATTCCAGAGTTATATGGGCAATTTTCCACATGTCAGACTTTGAGCAATTTTCATGATTTTTTTGGCGGCAAGTATATTTAACCTGACAAGTGTACATGTACACGCATATTGTGTGCTTCCCTCCTGTAATTAATAACGTACGTATCATGTGCTCATAGCGCAGCTGTTTATTGAACTTGGTGTGCTCATTAAGCAAGATCTTTAGATAAAAGCTATTGATTAGCATTCATTTCTGTGAAAAAATCTGCCAGTTACAATAACCTCTGAACTTACTGCATTTGTGTATCAACATTCTTCCTTTAGCCAGTCTTACAGTTTACATTTAAAAATTCATTGATAACTCTGATGTTGTGCACACACAATGCTGTTTCATTGAAATTTCACCAAATAACATTGGAACCAATGATTTTCAATTTTGGCATTTCAATTATAACTTACCAAGTTCAAGTTTGTCAAGTTGAGCTACAGTGTCATTGACACTTTTTTTCCGAGTTACGGACTTCCACTGTAGTGCAAGCATGTGTCTAAATGGTAGTGCACAATGTGTCACATTGTGTCTTTTCACATAAGCACATATCAGCACATCCAGCATGTATAGATGTGCTAGTGCACAATGTGTCACATTGTGCCTTTTCACTTAAGCACATATTGGCACATCCAGCATGTGCTTTTGTACTGCATGTAATGTGTACAATAGAAGATAAACACAACTAGGGAAGTCAGAATATATAGAACAAAGAAGTCATAACAGCTTGTAGATACATAGGTTGAAACCGAGAATTTACTGGGAAATCAGAGCCAAGTAAACAATTATGGGTATGGGTTTTTGTGGTAATTCTATGAAGTAAATATGAATTCTGCAGAAATCTGAACCAGAAAAACTACTCTGGTTCAATCGAACTTACCCCTGGCCCCACCACAGTATGGCAGTCCTAAAAAGAATTTTGGTGGTTTGGAGGGATTGTCGGGTCTATTTGGGTAATTCTATGAATTGGGGACTATTCTTTTACAAAGGAACATACCCTCCGAACATACCCCTATCCTATAAGAAGTCTTTGGGTAACATAGCAACCACATGCTACCCTAGAAACCAAGATGGCTGCCTCCAGTACACAAAATGGACTACGGAAACACATATCACCCTAACAACACGTGTTGTGTAGGTGCACTTATGCCACCTGTCACTATGGGGATGACATCACAACATGGCCACTCACACAGCTTACCATGACAAAACAACATAATGCAACTGGGTCATGTGACTATGATGTCACATGAGATCCGGCAAATGTGGGATGAAACATATGAGACATTCTACTCCTGACTGATCCTTGGGAAGCTCTCTCAGAGAGCTTAACAAGGGTCAGGTGCAGGTGTTAATGGTCTGGGTTAGAATGGTTAACGGGCTTGTACACAATCACCGTAGATAACGAAAATAGTTTTGGACAAAAGTGGGAAAGTGCTTGAGAATTTTCAGTACATGTCCTTGAAAGTCCAGGATTTTTTTCCTCCAGAGGTACATGAATCCTGTCAGTAGGAACTTTAGGACCCCACATGTAGTATGATGACCTGTCATCCATCAGCATGAAATTTCCTTGTTGGTTCCTCATATTTTTACTTGACTAGCAAGTGGGGGTATGCACAGATGTACACCCTTTGTGAGACTATGCACCTTGTAATTCAGTTAATCTCACAAAACTTGCTTAAATGGCGATTTACGTCAAAAATGTCAAAATGTATACTTTGCACCATCCAAAGGAACATTCATGAAGTTTCCACCGGCCTGTGATGCAGGAAACTACAAAACATGTTGCAAACAAGATCCATTTTTTGCTATCAGTTTTCTTAAATATTGAATGCTTAAATATTGAATGTTTTTTATTACAAATATGAATGATCAGTGTTCCATGGCAAAGGAAAGTCTAATCTTGAATGGTTTCACTGATTGAACCGTCCGGCCCAACTCAGATGGAAACATCAATCAAGTCATTCTCTAATGTCTGACTTGTTGGGAGCTATATTAATTTAAGTTGTCGGAATTTAATTACAAAATGTATTTATCAATAGATTTTTTAACTCACCTGAGCGAAACTCAAGGGGAGCTTTACTAATCACTTTCTGTCCATCATCCGTCGCCAGTCCATCGTTTATCCATCGTCCAGCGTTAACTTTACATTATCGACTTCTTCTCACAAACTACTCAACCATATTGAACCAAATCTGGTGTGCATGTTCCCTATCACGTGTCAATTCAAATTTGTTCAAATCAAGTTGACCCACCCCTCGGTAGGGTCATGCCCAAAAAGTGTGCTTAAATCTTAAAAAATCTTCTTCTCATGAACCTGCAGTAGCAGAGACTTGATATTTGGTATGCAGTAGATTCCGATTTGTTCAAGAGAAGTTCAAGGAGCTATATTTGCCTTCGTTATGGGAGGAGCAAGAATTTTTGCCCCGCCAATAATTTCTGTTTTCCAAACCAAGAGGCAGATTTGAACCAAATTTGATATGAGGGCTTATTGGGTCATAAGTATTTAATTTATGCCATAATTTTTTTTCCATGGGAACCGCAGGAGCTAAAAATAGAAAAAATTAAAATGACCATATCTCCAAAACTTTTCTTTTGATATTCGGCACTGAGAATTCTTATTTGGTGTGAGGCTTCCTTAGGGCCAACAGAATGGAATGGTAAAAGAAAATTGCTATCGGTTTTATCATGGGATACTTTTTTGGGACTTTGAAAAAGTGCTTAGTCAGCATTTTTTTAACACTGTTGGTAATGGGAAAAACATTTAACACGACTTTTCTCCCAGACCACTGCTCCAAAAGCTTTCAAATTTCTCATATAACATCTTTGGAAGATTGTTTCACATGTTTATTGAAATCAATTCCCTGGGTCCATATTTGGGCTCTCTATGGCGCCCAAATGTTTAAATTAGTGCAGTATGAGGAATACTTTTTAAAAATCTAATTCAGATCTGCCAATAAGAATCTTTTGATATTTGGTATGCAGCATGCTTTGGAGAGTGAGATTCAAGTTTTTTCAAGCCATATCCCTGTGTTCATATTTGGGCTCACTGCGGGAGCCCGAATTATAACTTAGTTCAAAATGAGGAATTTTCTTTAAAAATCTTCTTCAGATCCAGCAGTCAGAATGTTTTGATATTTGGTATGTAGCATCCTAAGGGGGGTGAGATTCAAGTTTGTTCAAGCCATGTCCATAGGTCCATATTTGGGCTCAGTGTGGGAGCTCGAATTGTAACTTAGTTCAAAATGAGGAATTTTCTTAAAAAAATCTTCTTCAGATCCAGCAGTCGGAATGTTTGGATATTTCGTGTGCAGCACACTTGGGGGGGGGGGGGGGGGGGGGGGGGGGGGGGGGGAGGAGGGGATTCCAGTTTGTTAAATCCAAGTCCCTGGGTTCATATTTGGGCTCCCTGTGGGAGCCTGAATTATAATTTAGTTCAATATGAGGAATTTTTCTTCTTCTTTAGATCCAGTAGTCGGAATGTTTTGATATTTGGCATGCCGCATCCTTAGTGGGGTGAGATTCAAGTTTGTTCAAGCCAAGTCGCTATGCTCATATTTGGGCTCACTGTGGGAGCTCGAATTGTAACTTAGTTCAAAATGAAGAATTTTCTTTAAAAATCTCCTTCTTCAGATCCAGCAGTCGGAATATTTTAATATTTGGTATCCATCATCCTTGGGGGGGGGGGGGGGGGGGGAATTCAAGTTTGTTGAAGCCGAGACCCTGGGTTCATATTTGGGCTCACTGTGGTAGCCCGAATTATAACTTAGTTCAATATAAGGGATTTTTCTTTAAAAAATCTTCTTCTTCAGATTCTGCGTTCGGAATGTTTTGATATTTGGCATGCAGCATCCTTAGGGGGTGAGATTCAAGTTTGTTCAAGCCATGTCCCTAGGACCATATTTGGACTCACTGTGGGAGCTTGAATTGTAACTTAGTTCAAAATGAGGAATTTTCTTTAAAAATCTTCTTCTTCAGATCCAGCAGTCGGAATGTTTTGATATTTGGTGTGCAGCATCCTTAGGGGGGTGAGATTTAAGTTTGTTCAAGCCAAGTCCCTGGGTTGATATTTGGCTGCCTGTGGGAGCCTGAATTATAACTTAGTTCAATATGAGGATGATTGTTCAAAAATCTTCTTCACATCCACCAGTCAGAATCTTTTGATATTCGGAAAACGGCATCCCACTGGAGATGAGATTCAAGTTTGTTCAAGCCAAGTCACTGGTTTCATATTTGGGCTTCCTATGGGAGCCCAAATTATAACTTAGTTCAATATGAGGAACATTCTTTAAAAATATTTTTTTTTTAGATCCACCAGTCTGAATCTTTGGGTATTTGGTATAAGCTTTCCTAAGGAGGGGGCAGATGCAACTTGTTGAAATCAATTCCCTGGGTTTTATATTCAGGCTACCATGTCAGGGGGCCTCTTGTTTGAAAAACTGATTGGTGAGGACCCATAGACAACTAACTGTAATAGAAGAAATCAAGATTAAGAAAACATAATGCCTCTGAATGAAATGCTCATACAATTGTTTACAGAGTTATGTCCCTTTTCATGAAACTTATCAATTGCATTCAGGTTTGGATTTGAATCACCAGTTCAGAATAAACATACTCTAATTTCCCCATCCCCTCTGCCAGACCCCAAGCAAAGCAGCACCCAAGAAAGATTTCATCTTGGGGTATGCTGCAAAATCCTAGTCCTTTTCAAAGAAAAGTGCCGAATAAGATTGGACAGGTACGGATTAGTGCTGATACGATGCTTTCTCACATACGAAAAGGTCTCCAAAAGCATGGACCTGTACCCTTTGACGATAACAGGTTGGAGACCCCAAGAATCAAACAGATATACCAGAAACTCTCCAATCTGTGTTATCGAAGGATCAGCATAATCAACAGAGTGATCAGCTCACCATCGACAGAAGACCTTCCACTTAGCCGCATAGGCTAAACCAGTGGAGTGCCACCTTGAAGAAGAAATGGACTCCCCTGCTCATCTCGAAAAACCTCTATGAGGAGACGGGACCTGACAAAGTTATGCGTGAAGGCACAATGAAGTCGGGTTGACATGAAGCCTCCTCAGGTGACCTTGACAAAGAAGGTTGCGACATAGTGGGAGACGTGTCAGAACTGCCGCCAACAGAGAGCGGAGCTGATTGATCCACACCCACTGAGGCGACAGGGAGTGATCAGAATGATTCAACAACTGCAGGTTCGTATCTTGGCTAGAACCTGAGGCAGAATCAGAACTGGCGGGAAGGTGTAGCCAACAAGCCCATTCCAATCGAGTATCGGAGCATCCACGACGAAAGCCAGAGGATGAGGACGGAGGTACACAAAAGTGTCCATCTGATCATTCCAATGGGTCGCAAAAAGATATATGTGTGGATGACCCCGTAGATCGTAAAGCAACTGGAACACTGCCCTGTGAAGCATCCACTCAGCGGAAATTACCCTGCCCCATCGGTTTAAGGAGTCGTCTAGGACATTCCGATGACCGGGTATGTGACGTACCACCACATCGGCTCTGACATCCTGCCCTAGCAGTAGAAGATCACAAGCCAATTCGTACTTGAGAACCGAGTGCGTGCCGCCCTGGTTCTGAATGTAAGAGACCATTGTCGAATTGTCAAACAAAACAAGGACCTGATGATTCGAAATGTAGGGATCCACTACCGGAAACTCAGAAGAAGAGCCCGACACTTCTTCTGGTTGATGTGAAGAGCTGCTTAATCCTGGTCCCGTACACCATGAAGGGAAAGGCCTAGAGGATCCAACATTGCGCCCCATCCGAGATTGCTGGCGTCTGCCGTCAGAACACAATCGGATATGGGCAAGTCCAATGGAACATCCTGCATAATCCACTGAACATTTGTCCAGGCAAGAAGGTGATGATGAAGAGATGCTAGTAACTGAAGACCCAAATGCAGAGGATCGACATTTGGCCTCCAATGACTGAGCAGAAAGTGTTGAGGTATGACATACAGCCGACCTAGATGAATGAGATCCATCACCGAACCGCAGAGACCAAGCAGCTGGAAAATACTCCGAACTGTCATGGACATGGACTGGGTCAGAGTCAGGGCAAAAGCCGAGGGAATCTCAGCCCTCACCCTGGGAACCACCACCATATTCGGCAGAGTGCGGAAATCCATCCCCAGATGACAAAACAACTGAGTAGGGACCAGGTCCGACTGCCCATCGTTGACTCGTAACCCCAGCGACATGAGCAGGCTCAACAGTGTGTTGACATCTGACTCCAGAAGAGGAGCATTGAAGTGCTCCCCACATCGATCTTTTTGTGACCCATTGGAACCATCAAGTGGACACTTTTGTGTCTCTGTGTCCAGATCCTCTGGCTTTTGCCTAGACACTTTGTCAATCGATTGGAACAGTCTTGCCGGCTATGCCTTCACGCCGATTCTGCGTCAGGTTCTCACCAAAGATGCAATCCTGCTGTTCTGATTGCTCCCCTGTCGCCTCAGTGGGTGTGGATCAATCAGCTCTGCTCTCTGTTGGCGGCAGTTCTGACACATCTTCCTCTATGTCGCGACCTTCTTTGTCAAGGTCACCAGAGGATGTTTCATGTTGACTCGATTTCATTGTGCCTTCACACATATCTTGGTTGGGTCCTGTCTCTCTCTGAAGAGGTTTTTCGAGATGAGCAGTGGAGTGCATTTCTTCTTCAAGGCGTCACTCTACTGGTACAGCCTATCTGGCTAGGTGGAAGGTCTTCTGTTAATGGTGTGCTGATCACTCTGTAGATTATGCTGATCCTTTGGTTACACGGATTGGAGAGTTTCTGGTATATCTGTTTGATTCTCAGATTCTCCAACATGTTTCCGTCAAAGGGTACAGGTCCATTCTTTAGGAGACCGTTTCATATGTGGGAAAGCGTCATATCGGCACTAATCCATACCTCTCCAAACTTAGTTGGCACTTTTCTTTGGAAAGGCCTAAGATTTTGCAGCTTACCCCAAGAAGGAATCTTTCTTGGGTGCTGCTTTGCTTGGAGGCAAGGAGGGAGGAGGTGCCATTCATACCTTTATCCCAAGTGGATATGTGTTTTCTCACATACAAGATGGCTTTTCTGATGGCGTTTGCCTCAGCCAGAAGGGTTAGAGAGCTTCACGCCCTCTCGGTTGCTCCAGACTTTTTCAGGAGTTCTGCCTGTAGTGTTACTTTTGCCACTGATTGCTCCTTTCTGGTCAAGAATAAGATGCCAGAAACTACTCCACCTCCTATCTGTTCCAGGGCTCTTCCTTCTGCTGATGGTAATTGCCCTTTGCTTTGTCCAGTTTGTGCAAAATTTTGTTTATCTCAACCAGACGCAGTTGATTAGGAAAGGCAGGAAACGATTTTTTCTGTCTCTTATTCCTGGTCAACAGAATATCTCTTCTCAATCCATTTCTCGGTGGATTTGTCTTGCTATTTGCACATCCTACACCTGTCTAACAACTGACAATTGTACTACCAATCGTATTTTTGCCCATGAGGTATGTGCCATGTCTACCTCCTGGGTTTACGCTAACTCTGTCAAGTTGTTGGATGCTATGCAGGCAGCCTATTGGAGAAATGCTTCTACTTTCTCCACCTTCTATCTGTGTCAGTTGCAGGAGCAGTCTGAGGACCTTCTTTTCCTTGTGACCTCTTTCTTCTGCTCAGTCTTTTGTCTACCCTAGCCATTAGACTTCTTACAAGGTCAGTTCCAGCCATGTGCTTGGTTAAAAACTGTCCTTTCTGTCTGTGTCACACAGAGCCATATGCCTCATATCTGATTGTCTTTGACTAATGTTTGTGATGCTATGGTTTTATAGGCCTAGGAAACTCCTCTTCTGTCCACAGTTCCAGCACAGGCAGGTTGTGTGGGGTTGGTTATGTGATTCCCTCCTCCTATTGTCTATTCAGCCTATTGTAAACAATTGTATGGTAGGTTGATCAGAAATTTAAATTTTATAGTAAATTTCCTTTCTTATTATACCTACCACAGTTGTTTACGTGGAAGCCTTCCGTCTTCTTATTCGGGTAAGAATCCTTCCTCCCCGCTGATCACATAACTCCAATGTTGGCAGATTCAAATAGAATGACACATTTGTTATGTGTCTGTGCACTGATTCAGGAAGCCGTAGATTAGTACAAGGAGAAGAGTGTCCTCTACTCGCACACGACCCAGTTTTGTCTGTTTTACCTCACCTGATCGAAGCTCAAGGGGAGCTTAACTGATCACTTTCCGTCCGTCGTTAACTTTATATTATCGACTTCTCACGAACTACTGGTCCCCAAATTGAACAAAATTTGCTGTGCATGTCCTCTGTCATATGTCAATTCAAGTTTGTTCAAATCAAGTTGATCAGCCCCTCTGTAGGGCCACGTCCAAAAAGTGTGCTTAAATCTTAACAAATCATCTTCTCATGAATCAGCAATAGCAGAGACTTGATATTTGGTGCGCTCCTTTCTTTTGAGGTGTAGACTCAGATTTGTTCAAGAGAAGTTCGAGGAAATATATTTGCCTTCGTTATGGGAGGGGCAAGAATTTTCACCAAGCCCAAAATTTCTGTTTTCCAAACCGAGAGGTGGATTTGAACCAAATTTGATATGAGGGCTTATTGGGTCATAAATACTTAATTTATGCCAAAAAATTTGTTCCCGTCACCCCATGGGAACCGCAGGAGCTAAAAATAGAAAAAAAATGAACCCCCATATCTCCAAACCTCTATGGCACTCAGAATTCTTATTTGGTGTGAAGCTTCCTTAGTACCAACAGAATGGAATGGTAAAAAGAAAATTGCTATCAGTTTTATCATGGGGTACTTTTTGGGGACTTCTGAAAAAGTGCTGAGTCGGCATTTTTTAACACTGTGGGTAATGGGAAAAACATTTAACACTACTTTTCTCCCAAAACACTGCTCCAAAAAGCTTTCAGATTTCACATATAACATCTTTGGAAGATTGTTTCACATGTTTATTGAAATCAATTCCCTGGGTCCATATTTGGGCTCTCTATGGGAGCCCAAATGTTTAAATTAGTGCAGTATGAGGAATACTCTTTCAAAATCTTCTTCTTCAGATCTACAGATAAGAATCTTTTGATATTTGGTATGCATCATGCTTAGGGAGGTCAGATTCAAGTTTGTTCAAGCCAAATCTCTGGGTTCATATTTAGGCTGAAAATTTTGGATCCCGCTCCGCTTTTGGACCAAAATCCGGAAATTAGTTTTTGGGCATTTTGGTTAATTTTAAGAAGAAGAAAAAAAAATTTTAGT
The DNA here is from genome assembly GCA_031216915.1 of Pictodentalium vernedei. NCBI lineage: Eukaryota > Metazoa > Mollusca > Scaphopoda > Dentaliida > Dentaliidae > Pictodentalium > Pictodentalium vernedei. The sequence continues at coordinate 428,118,137 of CM062292.1, forward strand.
CTGAAAATATTTTGTTTGGAACTTCAAAAATTTCTGAACAAAAATAAAAAAAAAATCTGTTTTTTTATGCGTTTATCTCAATTTTGGGATGTAATAGTGCAGGAACTGAAAATCGAAGGAAAATCCTGTGTATTGTGTGGACACAATCGCTTCATCTAGTTGGTATATGCTATTCTCAGGAGGGGCGTATGCAGCTTATTCAAGTCAAGTCCCTGGTTTGATATTTAGACTACCATTTCAGGTGGGCGCCCTAAGGCCCCCTGGGGCCTCTTGTTTCTTGGTGCTTTTACACCACTTTTCTTTCCCAAATCGCTTGGGAAAGAAGAAAATAGAGAGTATTTTTCCGAGTTACGGACTTCCACTGTAGTGCAAGCATGTGCCTAAATGCTAGTGCACAATGTGTCACATTGTGCCTTTTCACATAAGCACATATCAGCACATCCAACATGTGTTGATGTGCTAGTGCACAATGTGCCACATTGTGCCTTTTCACATCAGCACATATTGGCACATCCAGCATGTGCTTTTGTGCTGCATGTAATGTGTACAATAGAAGATAAACACGTCTAGGGAAGTAAGAATAAATAGAACAAAGAAGTCATAACAGCTTGTAGATACATAGATAGAAACTGAGAATTTACTTGGAAATCAGAGCCAAGTAAACAACTATGGGTATGGGTAAACTTTTTGTGGTAATTCTACAAAGTAAATATGGATTCTGTGAAAATCTGAACCAGAAAAACTACACTAGTTGAATCGAACTTACCCCAGGCCCCACCACGGTATGGCAGTCTTAAAAAGGATTTTGGTGGTTTGGAGGGATTGTTTTTGGTCTATTTGGGTAATTCTATGAATCGGGGACTACTCTTTTACAAAGGAACATATCTTCCAAACATAATCCCATCCTATAAGAAGTCTTTGGGTAACATAGCAACTACATGCTACCATAGAAACCAAGATGGCTGCCTCCTGTATACAAAATGGACTACGGAAACACATATCACCCTAACAACACGTGTTGTGTATGCGCACTTACACCACGTATCACTATGGGGGATGACATCACAACATGGCCACTCACACAGGTTACCATGACAACACAACATGATGCAACTGGGTCATGTGACTATGATGTCACATAAGATCCAGCAGATGTGGGGTGAAACATATGAGACATACTACTCCTGACTCTGATCCTTGGGAAGCTCTCAGTGAGCTTAACAAGGGTCAGGTGCAGGTGTTATTGGTCTGGGTTAGAGTGGTTAACGGGCGTGTATACATCACCATAGATAACGAAAATAGTTTTGGACAAAATAGGAAAAGTGCTTGAGTATTCTCAGTACATGTCCTTGAAAGTCCAGGATTTTTTTTCCTCCAGAGATACATGAACCCTGTCAGTAGGAACTTTTGGATCCCACATGTAGTATGATGACCTGTCATCCATCAGCATGAAATTTCCTTGTTGGTTCCTCATATTTTTACTTGACTAGCAAGTGGGGGTATGCACAGATGTACACCCTTTGTGAGACTATGCACCTTGTAATTCAGTTAATGTCACAAAACTTGCTAAAATGGCGATTTACATCAAAAATGTCAAAATTTATACTTTACACCATCCAAAGGAATATTCATGCAGGAAACTACAAAACATGTTGCAAATAAGATCCATTTTTTGCTATCAGTTTTTCTAAATATTGAATGCTTAAATTTTGAATGTTTTTTATTTGCTCAACTTGACAAAGTCAAGCTGAGCTATTGCCATCACTTCTCGTCATACGTCCACAATTTCTTTTGGCACACCTCACAGGTCGCATATGCTTGTTTGGGGTGACCTGTAGATGAGAGATTTCCATCAAAAAATGTTGTCGCGGCCATCGTTCTTGGAACTTAGTTTAGTCAGACCTCAGTATTTCCCTTTGGCACACCCTACAGGGCACATTTATGCTTGGATTGCTTTGAAACCTGGCATGCTTGGTTGGGGTGACCTCTAGATGAGAGGTGTCGATTTTCTTCCATTTCTGCCAAAAAATGTTGCCACGGCCAATGTTCTTACCACTTAGTTTAGTCAGACCTCAATATTTCCCTTTGGCACACCCTACAGGGCACATTTATGATCGGATTGCTTTGAAACCTGGCATGCTTGTTTGGGGTGACCTCTAGATGGGAGCTATCGATTTTCTTCTATTTCCGTCTGTCAAAAAATGTTGCGGCTGGCAACGATCTTTGAACTTAGTTTAGTCAGGGATCAATGTACTCCTTTGACACACCGTACAGAGCACATTTTTGATCAGATCAGTTTGAAAGTTGGTACGCTTGTTTGGGGGTTACCTCTAGATGGGAGCTATCGATTTTCTTCTATATCTACCAATAAATGTTGCCGCTGGCAAGGACCTTTGATGAACTTAGTGCAGTTATGCATCAAAATTTCCCCTTGGCACACCCTGCAGGGCACATTTCTTATTTGATCACTTTGAAACCTGGTAGGTATGCTTGTCTTGGGTGACCTCTAGATGGGAGCTATCGATTTTCTTCCATTTCTGTCAAAAAATGTTGCCATTGGCAATGTTCTTAGAACTTAGTTTAGTCAGACCTCTATATTTCCCTTTGGCACACCCTACAGGGCACATTTATGATCGAATTGCTTTGAAAGAGAACAAGATATGGCGCTTGTGCAGGTCGAAGGCACAATGATAAATCTGTGGTTTTAAAAGCAAGTTTTTAAGTCGGAGCGGTGATGAAGGAGCGAAATTTATGTGTATATACCGTAGGTGATGCAGTGGATTACTAGGAGGAGGTGTAGTTATTTATATTCTTCCTGTGGATGTTAACTATTCAAGCTCGATTCTTTTAAGTCAACTTCAAGTCGTCCAACTTCGTTGTATTGTCGTCATGACAACGGATAAACACTGACACTTGGATTCTTGTTCGTGTATTGTCACTCGGATTCTTGTTCTTGCAAGCGATGAAAGTGGATGGAAGTTGTGCGAAAATCGATCAACCCAGGTCTGATGCCCTAATCGAATCTTTATGAGTAATGCCTAAATCTGACGCCAAAGGAAAACGAAAATGGTCAAGTCCGCAGAAATATATTAAGGCAAAATCAGTTCGAGTCTGCAAGCTTTCCCATGTGAGTGAAGAACCGGAGTGGATCACTGACAGCGAAGTAGACACTTCAGAGGATAAAATGGCAACGGGCGCCAATCCACATGCTTCTACTGCCCCTACTGTGTCGGGTGGCTCAGTCAATGTAGTAGCCCTGGCAGACCAGCTTAAAAAAATCCTTTATAATGACTTTAGGTCTCTCATCAGTACGGCTGTGAAGGAGGCGACAAAAGATATGAGGGTTGACATTGCAGCGTTAAAAAGTGAAAATTCTAAGTTGACTGAGCGGAACGATGACCTCGAGTTAAGATGGACGAATTGGAACAATACACACGGAGATACAGTTTAAGAGTGAGTGGCATAAAAGAGGATGGAAACGAGAATACAGACCAAATTGTTTTGGATCTAGCTGCTAAATTGCAGACTGGGCTTGATATTGGTGACATAGATCGTTCACATAGAGTTGGTCCCAAACACGAAGGCAGGACACGTCAAATTATTGTCCGATTCACCAGTTATAGAGCCAGGAGGAAGTTATTCAAAGAGAGGACTAAGCTGAAAAATAAAATTCCGGGATTCGAGAGGTGTTTTGTTAACGAAGACCTGACCAAGTTTAAGCTAGGCCTATTTAAGGATGCACTGCTGCTGCGGAAGGCCAAAAAGGTGGATAATTGCTGGACAGCCGATGGGAAACTTTTTATTAAGATGCTTGATGGTCAAATACTGACTATCAGGTCGAGGAAGGACCTAGAGAAACTATCAGCTTGACTAACTTGTCTCATCGATAATTTTACTAAAATGTGTATTCATGTGATATGTGATGCCGCGAAGTGTTAACTTCCGTCTGTGGCTCTTGTGAACCAACAATTCCATAATCACTGAATGCTGAATCACTGGATGCTGAGTTGATTGTCAAACTGTAGATATTCGTAAGTGCCCGTAGGTGCTCTTCAATTGTTGGTGCCCTAAAATTGAGACACCCGTCCTTAATGCCCCCAATGTGTATTCATGTGATGGATGTTTTCCCGCGAAGTGTTAATTACCGTCTGTGGCTCTTGTGAACCAACAATTCCAGAATCACTGAATGCCGAATCACTGGATGCTGAGTTGATTGTTGAACTGTAGATATTCGTAAGTACCCGTAGGTGCTCTTCAATTGTTGGAGCCCTAACATTGTGACATCCGTCCTTAATGTCCCCAACACTGCACAGAGACAGCTGGAGAGAGAAATGCTACTGTCCCTGATAGACCTCGAAGGTTGAATGAATGCCAATTTGTGGATATTTTTGTGCATTCCCAATCGATGACGCCTCCATGTTGTATAGTGCCCCCCCCCCCCCCTTCCCCTTAAAGGTCTTTTGCTATAATGAGTCAATGCCTTTTTAAACAACTTCTGTATACCTATAAACTATAAATAATATCCATAGTACAGCATGTTCCAAGTCTGCACAGTACGTGGCCAGCATGGTTAGTCATAAAATAAAACGTCTTGTCACAATTCGTTTTAACCCTTTGCCCAAACGTAACGAAAAAAGCGCCTAGCACTTTTTACAAAAATGTCATTCAAATTCTATTATGTTTTTCTTTATCTTTTTTGTCTCAGAGGCGTAGCTTGAGACCCCTCACTAGAACGAACTCGTTTAACTCGTTCTGGTGGGGGGTCACAGGTCGAGTTTTGGGGACATAGAATGACCACTCTGATACAGTGCCCCCCCCCTCCCATAATTAACGTTCTGTTGGCCCAAAGAGTTATGTCTTGTAACATATCATTATATAACATAACATAATATCCAGATAATGATGTTCTGTAGATGGTTAGTTACATGTATAAAATTAGTATTGGTGGGAATGGGGTTAATCACTGGTACAGCATCCTCATACACAATTCTTGAGGGGAAGCACGAATGTGCCTGATGGTTAGTTACATGTATAAAATTAGTATTGGTGGGAATGGGGTTAATCACTGGTACAGCATCCTCATACACAATTTTTGAGGGGAAGCACGAATGTGCCTGAAGTTTATATAATACGAAATAAGGGGACATGGTATTACTGTGCACGAACATGCATGGCTGGAATTGACAACATGTTTGGCAGTTCCAGTGGGGCAGGTTCCGGCGCGGTGGCCCTGGTACTGACATTTTGGCTGTTTTGATGCATGAATATGCACGGTGGCCCCATTCGACCATTACCTTTTATGCTGTATTGATTAGTCACATGGACATTCCCAGGAAAAAGTAAGGTTAGTAAGATATATAAATTAAGAATATGCGGCAACAGGGTAATATTTGACATAGCATACTCATGCATGCTAATGCTGTTAATATACAGTGCTGGCGGAGCTAAAACCATATACTGGCGGAGTCGCATGGTCAAGCCTAAATATTATTTTGCGTGTGTCCGTAGGTGCCTTAAAATTGTGACTCCCCCCCCCCCCCCCTTAATGTCCCCAACATTGCACAGAGACAGCTGGACAGAGAATTGCTACTGTCCTTTATAGACCTCGATGGTTGAATGAATGCCAAATCGTGGGTATTTATGTGTATTCCCAATCGATGATGCCTCCAAGTTGTGTAGTGACCCCGCCCCCTCCCCCCTCCCTTCAAATGCCAACGAAGGCCTGCTGCTATAATGAGTCAATGCCTTTTAGAGAACTCCTATATGCCCATAAATAATATCCATAGTACAGCATGTTTAAAGTCTGCACAGTACATGGCTAGCATGTCTAGTCATATGTATAAAATGTCTTGTCACAATCCGTTTTAACCCTCTACCCAAACGTTATGTCCAAAGCGCCTTGCACTTTTTACTAAACGCCATTCAAATTCTAATGTTTTTTTTTTTGTTTTTTTTTTAGGGTTTTTTTTGTTCTTTTTGTCCCAGAGGCGTAGCTGGTGACCCCTCACTAGAACGAGCTCGTTCAACTCATTCTGGCAAGGGGGCACGGGTCGTGTTTTGGGGATGGAAAACGACAAATTTTGTTATCCGAGAAAAACGTCGTCTAGTGTCCGCGTTGGGTGAAAGGTTGACATCTTGATACAGTACCCCCCCCCCCCCCCTTCCCACAAAGAAATTAACGTTCTGTTCGCCCAAAGGGTTATGTCTTGTAACATATTATTATACACCATAACATAATATCCAGATAATGCTGTTCTGTAGAGGGTTAGTACATGTATAAAATAAGTATTGGTGGGAATGGGGTTAATCACTGGTACAGCATTCTCATACACAATTTCGGAGGGGAAGCACAAATGTGCCTGAACTTTATATAATAAGTTATATGGGGATATGGTATTACTGTGCACGAACATACATGGCTGGAATTGCCAACGCGTTTGGCAGTTCCGGTGGGGCATTTTCTGGTGACCCTGGTACTGATATTTTGGCTGTATTGATGTGTACGAATCTTTATTATTGTCATGGTCTTGTATAACCAGCAACCGTAGAAATGGGGTGTATCCATGCGCTCAAACTCTGGTTATATTCAATATTGGTAGGGTTAATAATTCAGTACTGACAGCTAGCATAAATATTATATAAAAAGTGTTGGTGGAAATGGATTCAACGTCTATGGCCATACCCATGAGGTAATATCTCTTTGAGTATTACTGACATTTTGATTATGTTTGCCGGCGCAATGTCAGTGCTATATAACAAGAAATAGTGGGAATGTGGTTGGTGGGTGCGTGAATTGGACTATTATTCATACTGTGGCCCCTCACTTTCCAATGTAGCCACTTGTATGAAATAATGTTTGTTGTGAATGGCTTGTTGGATGTATAAAATCATTATCGATGAGAAACGGTTAATATCCAGCGTGGCGTAATTCATGCATGTTGATCCTGACAGTATACGGTACTGGATGAGCTATTGGTAAATACTGGAGGAGTTGCAGGAACTAACCAAAATTTTAAATAACTGGTGATGGTTGAGTGGGACAATCGTGCATGAATATGTACGATGGTCCCAATCAGCTATCACCTCTCATGCTATGTGGAATTAGATGCATTTGTCAAGGAAAATGGTGAGAGATCTGTTATTTCAATAAAATTAGCATTGATAGAAGTCGGGTTAATAACTAGCATGACATATTCATACATGTTGATCCCGACAGTGTACAGTACTGGCTGAGCTAATAGTAAATACCTGCGGAGTTGCATGAATAAATCGAAACTTCACATAACGTGGTGATGGTTGAACGGGGCCATCGTTCATGAATATGCACAGTGGCCCCGTTCAACTATCACCTTTTTATGCTGTGCTGACTAGTCACATGGACATTCACAGGAAAATTGGAAGGTTAGTAAGATATATAAAATAAGTACATGGGAACAGGGTCAATATCTGGCATAGCATATTCATGCATGCTAATGTTGTTGATATACGGTGCTGGTGGGAGCTAATACTCAATACTAGCGGAGTTGCATGAAATAGCCTATATATTATTTAGAGTGTGATCGTTGAACGGGTTCACCGTGCATAAATATGCATGTTGGCCCTGTTCAAACATCACTAGTTATGCTGTGCACGTCTAGTTTCACGTGCACAATAAAGAATATAGTGAATGATTAATTAGATGTATAAAAGAAATATTGGTACGAAGGGGGTCAATATCTTGCATGGCATATTAATGCATGCATAAAATAATTAGCCACACTACATTGTTGACCCCGTTATTGCGCCCCCCCCCCCCCCCCCCCCACGTTCACCATTTGGATATGCCCTCTAGTGCATGGCTGGTCACTTTTACAAAATGGTTGGTCGCATCATATCGTCGACATCTTCATACTGTGACACCCCACCTCCACCCTGGCGCAAGACAACAATGCTCGCTGGGATCTATCTCTTATGAAGAATACACAAAACATTACAACCAGTTAATATTGTGCCGTGCATGGTTAGCCACGTGAAAATAAGTATTAATTGGAATGGAGCTCACCCTTTGTCTGGCATAACAGTAGAAACCAGTCAGCTCTATGTTCAAAACCTCCATTCAAATTTGATCACATCTTCTATTTTCGTCACAGATACGCAGCTTATGGCCCCTTACTGGAACGAGCTCCTTGAGCTCGTATCAGTGGGTGGTCGTAGGCAGTGGTTTTTGACGAAATTTGTAAGCTTTTAGTTGTTCCAAACTATTATGCATGTGTCGTTGTTATCCGCGTAGGGTAAGAGGTAAATATCCAGTATAATATATCGACGAGTATTGATCCTGATAATAATCAATGTTGATTAAGTTAGCTATAAATTTCCCATTGGTCTTTTGGGTCAATGGTCCTAAAAACATTCCAAACACTATAATTATGCTGTGGGTAGTTTTTGATAAAAGACACAATAGGTCATGGTGAGAACGAGTTCTGTGTTTGATTTCGCATAGCCATGCGTGCGAATCAAAATAAATTAAAATAATTAGTCCAGTTCGCACGAGAAATATATGTTTGTTATGATGAAAAAAACAGTGTCAATCTTTCGACAAGGAAATGAAATGGCAAACTTTTTCAAAATGGCACGACAAATCACGGAATTATTGTACCTTGGCAGCAATCGGCGTCATCAAACACAATACTCTAACTGTTCAGTGAGGTGGTGACCTGGACAAGCCGTCCGACTTGCTCATCGTTGATGGTTTCCCAAACATTGTCCTTAACGCCTGAATGCTCATTTGATTTACTGTATAGCAAAAACATGTGGGTTTTTATGCACAGACCTGTGGGGGGGGGGGGTGGACTGCTACAGGGTCGTGATGGGGATGATTCCTTGATCTTTTTGATTTTTTTTTTTTTTTTTTTTCAGATAATTTTGCCCATACCGTTAGTTTTACGGCTGGCGGATCTGATCTGCTGCGACTCTGTGGTGTTTTGCTCTGCAGGTGCTGTGTAATGCACACTGTGTTCATCCTTATAACAAATAAATATATGTTTCCAACTGACAAAATTTCATAACATCCTCATTGCGCCTTCATTAACCACAATTTTCACCTGGCAAGACCCCCACCTTTCCCTTTTAGAAATTCTAAAGGCCAATAAGAATGGAACTTGTACATATTCGAGGGTTTTTTACTCTGCAGGTACTGTGTATGGACACTGTGTACATCCTTTTTCCAGTGTAATAAATGTTTTCCATTGATAAAATTCCAAAAATCCTGATTGCGCTTTTACTAACCGCCATTTTCACCTGACAAGACCCCCACCGCTCCTTCTTAGAAATCTTGCACGCCCAATAAGAATGTAACTTGTACATATGTTCTTGTTATTTGTGTTTATTTTTCTGCGCAAAGCGCATTTGCAGCTTTCAGCACTGTACACAACAGTAATTGCCTCCCCGTATTTAGTTAGTCTGGGCAAATGTCCTAAAATCAAAGGAGTTATAAACATGGGAACAGCCAATGGTGATGGAAAATCTAACACTGATATATCAGTAGGACTTGGCGACTTGGTCCTATACAGTAATAATGGTGGGTAGTGTAGGATTAGACGAGGTGCAGACGAACCCAGAATTTGATCTCGTAAAAGTCTATAACGATAGAACATGCGAAATAACTAATGAAGAAGACTCTTTATTTAGAGACTCTAGTGGTGATTGTAAATACTATTGCCCCAATGAACTTAAATTATCAAACATCAACTGTACCGAGCAACTCTCGATGTTTCATATTAACTGCCAAAGTCTAAGTGCCCATTGGGACCCCCCTAAATGAGCTACTGGCCGATCTTCAGGACTCTGAAAATGCCTTTAATATTATAGGGTTAACCGAAATTTTTCGAATACCATCTAACATGTCATATTGTCTAGAAGGTTATCACCCACTCATTAAAAATATCCGACCTGAGGGAGACGATGGGCGAGGTGGTGTGGGAATCTATGTGAAGGAGGGTATTGCCTCCTCAATACGAAACGACTTGTCTGTCTTCATTCCCCATGTAATCGAGTCCCTATTTATTGAAATGAAAATAAATAACACGAAAAAATTAATCGGAGTCATATACAGACCTAACACCCAGCCTAAAGCAGATATAGATCTCTTCCTTACAAAACTAAATGAAATTACTGATATAATTAATCATGAAAATAAAGAGGTGTATATCATGGGCGACTTAAATATTGACCTATTAAAAACAAATTCTCATTCCAAAACTCAATATTACCTCGACCTCATGGTGAGCCAGGGATTCATACCTCGTATCACCAAGCCGACTCGAATAACCAGTCATTCAGCAACTTTGATAGATCAGATTTTCTCAAATAAAATATCCTCCAACTGCTTGTCAGGAATAATTGTCACAGATGTCTCTGACCATTTTGGTATATTCTATGTAGAAAAAAATGCTTCCCAAAAGGATATCCCGAAAATGGCGTACAAACGCAATTTCAGTGCTACCAACCTGGCTACGTTTAGGTCACTTCTTTCGCGAAGCGATTTTTCGCCTATTTTTGAAACAACCTGCCCCAACACGGCATATGAGAGTTTTATGAATATTTATTCTACCGCTTTTGAACAGGCATTCCCTTTGGTAAACGTGCAACTGAAGAAAAAATATATCAGACAGCAACCGTGCATATCTAAGGGCCTCATGAAGTCATCAAATACCAAGACAAAATTCTACATTAAAAAAATTAAATTCCCAACAGAACAAAATATAAAAAATTATAAAAATTATTGTAAAATTTTCAATAGAATTAAAAAGCAAAGTAAAGCAATGTACTTCAATAAATTACTAAATGACAATAAAAATAATTTGAGAGGAACCTGGAAGATTTTAAATGAAACAATAAATAAGGCAAAGCGCACTGCCAGTATGCCTTCTAGCTTTGTTAAAGATAATAACCATGAAATAAATGACCCGCATGAAATAGCATATGAATTTAATAACTTCTTTATAAACATAGGAAGACGAACTACTGAGCAACTAATACAAACAGGCAAGTCGTTTATAGACTACATGGATTTCCCTAACCAAAACAACTTTTTCATAACACCCGTAACCCCATCTGAAGTAATAAATATAGCTAATAGACTGAAGGCCAAAAACTCAGACGACTGTGATGGCATTACGACATATCTTTTGAAGAACAGCATAAATATAATTGCTCAAATAATTGCCCATATTGCTAATCAATCTTTTACAAGCGGAGTTGTGCCAACCAGAATGAAAATCGCCAAAGTGATCCCAATTTTTAAAACCGGAGACGAAAATCTATTTAATAACTATAGACCGATAAGTATCTTACCAGTCTTTTCAAAAATTTTAGAAAAACTAATGGCAAATAGAATTGTAAACTATCTGAATACATTTGATATTCTATACCAGCATCAATATGGTTTCAGAAAAAAACACAGCACTATACATCCTGTTATGCAACTTCTTAGACATATTGGCATTGAAAATAACAAACCAACTAAAGACATAACATTAGCAGTATTTATTGATTTTTCAAAAGCTTTTGATACCATAAACCGCAGTATACTGTTAACTAAACTGGAAAGATATGGATTCAGGGGAATTAGTAACGATTGGTTTAAAAGTTACTTATCCGACAGAACTCAGTATACGAAATATGGTGAATATAAATCTGAAATGAGTCAAATAACATGTGGAGTCCCCCAGGGCTCTGTACTCGGTCCCATTCTATTTCTGCTGTATATAAACGATATCTGTCGTTCAACATTGCTAAACATACTTTCTTTTGCAGATGACACTACAGCCTACGCGTCTGGTTCTAATGCAAATATATTAGCTAACCACATAAATGATGAATTAAGTAAACTAAGTGATTGGTGCTCAGCTAACCAGCTTGTCCTGAATGCAAGTAAAACTAAATATGTCCTTATAAAACCAACTCATAATACGAGAGTCATAGAAAATCTAAATATACATGTACAAGACAAAACGATAAAACGAATAGGACGCAACGAAACGGAAAAATCACTGAAATTTCTTGGCATTTACATTGACGATAACCTTTCGTACAGTTCTCACATTTCACAACTGTGCTCTAAAATAGGACGAATAAATTACTCTTTAAACAAGGTGAAAAAAATTCTGCCACATCGGTCCATGAAAACACTATATTTCGCCCTCATCCACAGTCACCTGTTATATGGAATACATATTTGGGGTAGCGCCCGAGCAATTAGGAAAATCTTCATCATGCAGAAATGCTCAGTTCGCATTATTAATAATTCAAAATATAATGCCCATACTGATCCCCTGTTTGCCAAAGATAATATACTCAAAATTAATGATTTGTTCAAACTTCAAGCCTGCCTCTTCATTTTCGATTGGGAAAAGGGGGAACTTCCTTCGTCATTTCATTCCTTCTTTAAACAATTAGGACATACCTCTGAAAGAGCTACGAGGCAATCAGATCTATTATATATTGGTAGAACCCGTACCAGGGCACTAGACAAACTTCCAATCCACGCCTGTCCTAAATTATGGAATGAGCTGGACCCAGAAATAAGAACAGCAACAAACAGAAAATTATTCAAAAGATTGCTGACACAAAAATATCTTTCTCAGTATCCAAATAGCGTAGAATGTGACAATCCTGATTGTCAAGACTGTAGGTTGTAGCTACAGACTGTCATCCTTTCATATCTTTCTCAAGTATGTAAATAATCAGGGTTCTAGGTAGTTTAGACATTATAATAAGGCCATCTCCCTCAATTATTAGTTTTTATCGCTTTCAAATTCAACACATGATACAACAGTACCTGCCTGGGAACCCCTGGAAGTGAAGTAGTGCTAGTTGGGGGGAAGTCCAGTTAAATTGGCAACACAGGTATAAACGATTGGCTAGACTTGACCTTATATCGATCTTGTGATTACGATTAGCCACTGTGCATTAATACGTGACCCCCCCCCCCCCCCCAAGAAAAAACAAACAAACAAAAACCACAATAATAAAACAATTAACACAACAGCAACACCAAATCATCTGTCTGTTATCTCGTCTTGCAAAACATACTTTATCTGACCCGCCAAGTCCCGAATTTCCGATGTCAAAACAGTGAAAAATAAACCCTAGATGTGCAGTTATCCAGCTTTATCAATAACAATATGCCCCCGGTTGTGTACAGTGCTGATAACAAGGCCGACCATCATCTGTGGGAGTTGACAGGTAGACAGCCAATCTGGCTATGTCATCTCCCTACGGTATAGATACTGATTCCATGTTGTTTTGTAAATGCATTTCTAACACAAGTTATGCTAATGTATTTCTATGAATCATAATTATCATGTATTGCATTTTATCTATACTGTTAAATAAACAATCAATCAATCAATCAATCAATCTTTCTTTGGCATGCCTCAAAGAGGGCACATTCATTATCAGGTTGTTTTGAAACTTTGTATGCTTATGCAAGGTGACAAAGATAGGTGCTATTGATTTTATTTTCATTTTCATCAAAAACTGTTGCTGTTGGCAACAATCTTTGAATTTATTGCATTTGTGCATCAACATTCTTTGACATGGCCTAAAGGCCACATTTATCATAGGATTGTTTTTTAACTTGGTATGCTCATTAGGCAAGACCTTTAGATAAGAGCTATTGATTAGCATTCCTTTCTGTGAAAAAAGTTGCCATTTACAATAACCTCTGAACATACTGCATTTGTGTATCAATATTCCTCATTTAGCCAGTCTTACAGTTAACATTTAAAAATGCATGGATTACTCTGATGTTGTGCACTCACAATGCTGTTATGGTGAAATTTCATCAAATAACATTGGCACCAATGATCTTCAATTTTGCCATTTCATTTATAACTTACCATGTTCAAGTTTGCCAAGTTGAGCTACAGTGTCTTTGTCACTTCCATTACAAATATGAATGATCAGTGTTGCATGGCAATGGAAGTCTAATCTTGAATGGTTTCACTAATTAAACCAACATGCCCAGCTCAGATGGAAACATCAATCAGTCATTCTCTTATGTCTGACTTGTTGGGAGCTACATTAATTCAAGTCATCAGAATTTAATTACAAAATGTATTTATCAATAGTTTTTTTTTTTAAATCTGATAGATGAGGACCCATAGACAACTAACTGTAACAAAAGACATGAAGATTAAGAAAACATAATGCCTCTGAATGAAATGATATACAATTGTTTACAGTGTTATGTCCCTTTTCATGAAATTTATCAATTGCATTCAGGTTTGGATTTGAATCACCAGTTCAGACTAAACAGGCACTAATTCCCCCCCCCCCCCACCCCCACCCCCCTCTCCCTGCCTCCAAGCAAAGCAGCACCCAAGAAAGATTCCATCTTGGGGTAAGCTGCAAAATCCTAGGCCTTTTCAAAGAAAAGTGCCGAATAAGCTTGGACAGGAACGAATTAGAGTCATTAGGATGCTTTCCCACATACGAAAAGGTCTCCTAAAGCATGGACCTGTACCCTTTGATGATAACAGGTTGGAGACCCCAAGAATCAAACAGATATACCAGAAACTCTCCAATCTGTGTTATCGAAGGATCAGCATAATCTACAGAGTGATCAGCACACTATCGACTGAAGAACTTCCACTTAGCCGCATAGGCTAAACCAGTGGAGTGCTGCCTTGAAGTAGAAATGCACTGCTCGTCTCGAAAAACCTCTACAAGGAGACAGGACCTGACAAAGATATGCGTGAAGGCACAGTGAAGTCGGGTCGACATGAAACCTCCTCGGGTGACCTTGACAAAGAAGGTCGCTACGTAGTGGGAGACATGTCAGAACCGCCGCCAACAGAGAGTGGAGCTGACTGATCCACACCTGCTGAGGTGACAGGGGAGTGGTCAGAATGATTCAACAACTGCAGGTTCGTATCTTGGCTAGAACCTGAGGCAGAATCGGACCCGTTGGGAAGATGTAGCCGACAAGCCCATTCCAATCGAGTGACAGAGCATCCGTGGCGAAAGCCAGAGGATCTGGACACAGGGACACGAAAGTGTCCACCTGATCATTTCAATGGGTCACAAAAACATCTATGTGGGGATGACCCCAGAGATCGCAAAGCAACTGGAACACTGCCATGTGAAGCATCCACTCAGTGGAAATGACCCTGCCCCGTCGGTTCAGGGAGTCAGCAAGGACATTCAAACGACTGGGTATGATCCCCCAAGCCAATTCTTACATGAGAACCGAGTGTGTGCCGCCCTGGTTCCAAATGTAAGAGACCATTGTCGAATTGTCAAACAACAGAAGGAACTGACGATTCAAAATGTGGGGGACACACTGCTGGAAACTCAGAAGAAGAGCCAGAAGCACCTTCTGGTTGATGTGAAGAGCTGCTTGATCCTGGTCCCAAACACCATGCAGGGAAAGACCTAGAGGATCCAACATCATGCCCTATTCAAGATTGCTGGCATCTGCCGTCAGAACACAATCGGATATGGGCAAGTCCAATGGAACTCCCTGCCTAATCCACTGAACATTTGTCCAAACAAGATGGTGACGATGAAGAGAGTCTGGTAACAGAAGACCCAGATGCAGAGGATTGACATTCAGCCTCCAGTGACTCAGCAGAAAGTGTTGGAGAGGTATGACATGCAGCCAACCCAGATGAATGAGATCTGTCACTGAACTGCAGAGACCGAGCAGCCGGAAAATACTTGTTTGCTGTCGTGAACACGGACTGGGTCAGAGTCAGGGTGAAAGCCGAGGGAATCACAGCCCTCACCCGTTGAACCGCAACCATATTCTGCTGAGTGCGGAAATCCATCCCCAGGATGACAAAATGACTGAGAAGGGATCAGGTCCGATGTCTCCTCGTTGCCTCGGAACCCCAACGACATGAGCAGGCTCAACAGTGTGTTGACATCTGACTCCAGAAGAGCAGTATTGAAGTGCCTCTGGAGGATATTGTCCAGATACAGCGAAGTCACCTTGGACTGTGCAATGGCAGGCTATCACATGTGACATCAGTCAGGTGAAGGCCCAAGGAGCCAGTTTTCGGCCGAGAGGCATGACCTTGAACTGGTAAACTCTCCCCAGAAAAGTGAACCTGAAATACTTTTGAGATGTCCGATGAATTGGAACGTGAAAGTGAGCGGCTCGGAGGTCGATGATGGAAGCGAAATCTCCCTGGGAAATGTAACCGACCTGAAAGTAGCCATGCTGAACCTGGGAGCATAGACTTGTTCAGGCCACTTCTGAGTGCCTTCGGTACAAGTGGTTGAAGCTTCTGCAGCATGCGACTCAAAGCTGAGTTCCAAGGCTATGAAGACTTCATTCTAGGCTGATACCTTTTTGCCTCCTGTGCATTATTGTTCCTATGATTCCACCAATCTGCTGGCCTGCCAGAGTTTGATGGTCTTGGATCAGAACTCCTCCCTCGGGCTTCCCAAGCCCAAGTCAGCCATTATTCCAATGGCGACTTTGGAGTCCATGTTGGGGTTATCCAGAGAGATGCTAGGCATTCTTTTTCTCTCATTTCACTTTGTCTCTGCCTTGGCTGCTTATCTGCCTCCAGATAGGTTTGACAACATACAGGCTCTTTTACATGTGATCTCTAAGGTGCTCATTCATCTTACTCACAGGCATACCTGTAACACGGCTAATTTGGAATTAGTTTGCCAGAACGGTGCGTTGGACACAAGTCATTTCCTTCCTGAAGGACAGCGCACTGCTCTTCGATCCGCTTCTTTGGTGGGTCCGCAACTATTCCATGATTCCGTGGCAATGGTCCGCGATGACGTCCTGTGTCATTCCAAAGATCAGCTTGATCCACCTTCTGTTGAGGCCATGACTGTTTCAAGCCTAACAAATGCCCTTCTCCTTCCTTTGTGAAGCCATGGGCTGATCCTCCTGCCACCGCTTCTTCTTACTCACGTGGTAAGGGTAAGCATCAGCAGACAAGGGAGATATCTCAGGATCCTTCCTCTAGCAGAGGAGATGGTTTCTCCTCTCACGGGCCTCACTGGGGCAGGAAATGAAGATCTTCACCTTGATTCATCTCAGGTTGGAGGAAGGATATCAGAGTTTGCAGAACGTTGGGCCACGATCACATCTGATCCTTGGGTGTTAGATGTTGTTCTGTCTGGTCTGCGGATATCCTTTTAGAGACGCCCCACTCTCTCGAGAGTACCTCTCAGGAACTTTTGATCCCGGAGACAATCTCCTGTCAGAGGGAAGATCGAGGTCGTCAAGAACTTTCATTCAATGGGATTTTATTTGGTGGCAAAGAAGGATGGCCAACACTGACTGGTTATCTATCTGAGTATCCTGAACCAGTCTATCATTGCTTCCAAGTTCAGCATGGAGATTTTCAAGTCAGTTCCATTTCCCAGGGAGATTTTACTTCCAGCATTGACTTGCGAGTTGCTTACTTTCACATTCCGATTCATCGGACATTTCGAAAGTATCTCAGGTTCGCTTTTCTGGAGCGAGTTTACCAGTTCAAGATCATGCCTTTCAACCACATCCTGGCTCCTTGGGCCTTCAACCGACTGATGTCACATGTGATAGCCTTCCATTGCACACAGTTCAAGGTGACTACTTTGCTGTATCTGGACGGTATCCTCCAGATGCACTTCAATGCTGCTCTTCTGGAGTCAGATATCAACACACTGTTGAGCCTGTTCATGTCTCTGGGGTTCCGAGTCAACAAGGAGAAGTTGGACCTGCTCCCTTCTCAGTTGTTTTGTCACCTGAGGATAGACTTCTGCACACAGCTGAATATGGGGGTGGTTCCTCGGGCGAGGTCTGTGATTCGCCCTGATTCTGACCCAGTCCATGACCGCGACAGCTCGGAGTATTCTCCGGCTGCTCGGTCTCTACAGTTCGGTGATGGATCTCATTCCTCTAGGTCAGCTGCATGTCATACATCTCCAACACTTTCTGCTCAGTCGTTAGAGACCGATTGTCGATCCTCTAGATCTGTTGCTTCAGTTACTAGCATCTCTTCATCGTCACCTTCTTCCCTGGATAGATGTTCAGTCAACAAGAAGTCGGACCTGGTCCCTTCTTGTCATCTGGGGATGGACTTCTGCACACAGCTGAATATTGTGGCGGTTCCCCGTGCGAGGTCTGCTTTCGCACTGACTCTGACCCAGTACCCGACAACAGCCGGTCAGAGTATTCTCTGGCTGTTCGGTCTCTGCGGTTCGGTGACAGGTCTCATTCCTCTAGGTCGGCCGCGTGTCAAACCTCTCCAACACTTTCTGCTCAGTCGTTGGAGGCCGACTGTCGATCCTCTAGATCTGGTGCTTCAGTTGCTAGCAAGATCTGGTGCTTCAGTTGCTAGCATCTCTTCATCATCACGTTCTTCCCTGGACAGATGTTCAGTGGATTATGCAGGGAGTTCTGTTGGACTTGCCCATATCTGATCGTGTTCTGTCGGCGATCTCGGATGGGGCATGACTTTGGATCCACTAGGTCTTTCCCTTCATGGTGTATGAGACCAAAATCAGGCAGCTCTTCACATCAACCAGAAGGACCTTCTTGCTCTTCTTCAGAGTTTCCGGCAGTGGATCCCCCACCTTTCGAAACCTCAGGTCCTTCTGTTGTTCAACAATTCAACAATTATCACTTACATTCAGAACCAGGGCGGCACACACTCAGTTCTCATGTTTGAATTGGCTCGGGATCTTCTACTGCTAGCCCATATCCGATCATGTTCTGTCGGCAGATGTCAGCGATCTCGGATGGGGCATGACGTTGGATTCTCTAGGTCTTTCCCTTCATGGTGTATGGGGCCAGAATCAAGCAGCTCTTCACATCAACCAGAAGGACCTTCTTGCTCTTCTTCAGTTTCCGGCAGTGGATCCCCCCACCTTTCGAAACCTCAGGTCCTTCTGTTGTTCAACAATTCAACAATGATCGCTTACATTCAGAACCAGGGCAGTACACACTCAGTTCTCGTGTATGAATTGGCTCGGGATCTTCTACTGCTAGCTCAGGATGTCAATGGTGGGGTGGTGGAACGACACATTTCTGGTCATCTGAATGTCCTAGCCGACTCCCTGTCCCGTCGTGACAGGGTCATTTCCACTGAGTGGATGGTTTACAGGTCAGTGTTCCAGTCGCTTTGTGATCTGTGGGGTCATCCCCACAACAATCTTTTTGCGGCCCATTGGAACCATCAAGTGGACACTTCCGTGTCCCTGTGTCCAGATCCTCTGGCTTTTGCCAATTTTGACACTCTGTCAATCGATTGGAACAAGCTTATCGGCTACGCCTTCTCGCCAGGGCCGATTCTGCCTCAGGTTCTCACCAAGATACGAACCTGCAGTTGTCGAATCATTTTGTTCGCTCCCCTGTTGCCTCAGTGGGTGTGGATTAATCACCTCGGCTCTCTGTTGGCGGCGTTTCTGACACGTCTCCATCTACGTCTCATCCTTCTCTGTCAAGTCAGCCGAGGAGGTTTCATGTCGACCGACTTCATTGTGCATCACGCATATCTTTGTTGGATGCTGTCTCTCTCCACAGAGGTTTTTCGAGACGAGCAGTGGAGCGCATTTCTTCTTCAAGGCAGCACTCCAATGGTTTAGCCTATTTGGCTAGGTGGAAGGTCTTCTGTCGATGGTGCGCTGATCACTCTGTTGGTTATGCTGATCCTTTGGTAATACAGATTGGAGAGTTTCTGGTATATCTGTTTGATTCTTGGAGTATCCAACCTGTTGCCATCAAAGGGTACAGGTCCATGCTTTTGGAGACCGTTTTGTATGCGGCACTTTTCTTTGGAAAGGCCTAGGATTTTGCAGCTTACCCCAAGATGGAATCTTTCTTGGGTGCTACTTTGCTTGGTGGGAGGGAGGGGGAGGTGCCATTCAAACCATTATACCAGGTGCATATGTGTTTTCTCACATACAAGACAGCTTTTCTGATGGCGTTTCCCTCAGCCAGAAGGGTTAGTGAGCCTCACGCCCTCTCGCTTGATTCGGCCTTTTTCAGGAGCTCCGCCAACAGTGTTACTTTTACCACTGATTGCTCCTTTCTGGTCAAGAATCAGATACCAGAAACTACTCCACCTCCTATTTGTATCAGGGCTCTTCCTTCTGCTGATGGTAATTGCCCGTTGCTCTGTCCGGTTCATGCAAAATGGTATTTATCTCAACCAGATGCAGTTCATTAGGAAAGGCAGGAAACGATTTTTTCTGTCTTTTATTCCTGGTCGACAGAAGATCTCTCCTTAGTCCATTTCTCGATGGATTTCTCTTGCTATTCGTGTATCCTACACCCGTCTAGCGACTGGCAATTGTATTACCAATTGTCAATCATATTTTTGCCCAAGAGGTATGTGCCTTGTCTACCTCCTGTGCTTACGCTAACTCTGTCAAGTTGTTGGATGCTGTGCAGGCAGCCTTTTGGAGAAATGCTTCTACTTTCTCCACCTTCTATCTGTGTCAGTTGTAGGAGCAGTCTTAGGACCTTTTGTCCTTGGGCCCTCTTTCTTCTGCTCAGTCTGTTGTCTACCCTTGCCATTAGACCTCTTACAAGGTCAGTTCCAGCCATCTACTTGGTTACTGTCCTTTCTGT
The DNA here is from genome assembly GCA_031216915.1 of Pictodentalium vernedei. NCBI lineage: Eukaryota > Metazoa > Mollusca > Scaphopoda > Dentaliida > Dentaliidae > Pictodentalium > Pictodentalium vernedei. Next base: position 428,138,706 of record CM062292.1, read on the forward strand.
CTGTGTGTCACACAGAGCCATATGCCTCATATCTGACTCTCTTTTACTAATGTTTGTTATGCTATGGTTTTATAGGCCTAGGGAACTCCTCTACTGTTCAGGGTTCCTGCACAGGCGGGTTTGGTTATGTGATTCCCTCCTCCTATTGTCTATTCAGCCTGTTGTAAACAATTGTAAGGTAGGTTGATAAGAAATTTAAATTTTATAGTAAATTTCCTTTCTTATTATATCTACCACAATTGTTTACGTGGATGCCCTCTGTCTTCTTATTCGGATGAGAATCCTTCCTCCCCCACTGATCACATAACTCCAATGTGGCGGATTCAAATAGAATGACACATTGGTTATGTGTCTGTGCACTGGTTCCGGAAGCTGTGGATTAGTACAAGGAGAAGAGTGTCCTCCACTGGGTGTGCACCGGTCAAACACGACCCAGTTTTGGCTTATTTTTTTATTGGTGCTTTAACACCACTTTTCTTTCCCAAATCGCTTGGGAAAGAAGAAAATAGAGAGTATTTCATCAAGTGGACACTTTCGTGTCCCTGTGTCCAGATCCTCTGGCTTTCCAATTTTGACACTCTGTCAATCGATTGGAACAGTCTTGTCAGCTATGCCTTCTGACCAGGGCCGATTCTGCCTCAGGTTCTCATCAAGATACGAACCTGCAGTTGTCGAATCATTCTGTTGGCTCCCCTGTTGCCTCAGCAGGTGTGGATCAATCACCTCCGCTCACTGTTGGCGGCGTTTCTGACATGTCTCCATCTATGTTGCGACCTTTTTTGTCAAGGTCACCTGAGGAGGTTTCATGTCGAGCCGACTTCATTGTGCCTTAACGCATATCTTTGTTAATTCCTGTCTCTCTCCGCAGAGGTTTTTCGAGATGAGCAGTGGAGCGCATTTTTTCTTCAAAGCGGCACTCCACTGGTTTAGCCTATGTGGCTAGGTGGAAGGTCTTCTGCCGATGATGTGCTGATCACTCTATTGATTATGCTGATCCTTTGGTAACACAGATTGGAGAGTTTCTGGTTTTTCTGTTTGATTCTCGGAGTCTCCAACCTGTTACCGTCAAAGGGTACAGGACCATGCTTTTGGAGACCGTTTCGTATGTGGGAAAGCGTCATATTGGCACCAATCCATTTTTATCTCAACCAGACGCAGTTCATTTGGAAAGGCATGAAATGATTTTTTCTGTCTCTTATTCCTGGTCGACAGAAGATCTCTCCTCAATCCATTTCTCGATGGATTTGTCTTGCTATTTGCACATCCTGTACCCATCTAGCGACTGGCAATTGTATTACCAATCATATTTTGGCCCACAAGGTATGTGCCTTGTCTACCTCCTGGGCTTAGGCTAACTCTGTCAAGTTGTTGGATGCTATGCAGGCAGCCTATTAGAGAAATGCTTCTACTTTCTCCACCTTCTATCTGTGTCAGTTGTAGGAGCAGTCTGAGGACCTTTTTCTTCTGCTCAGTCTGTTGTCTACCCCAGACATTGCTGTGTCACATACTATACATGTACATGTCTTAAACAAGTTGAGCTACAGTGTCATTGACACTTTCATTACAGTTTCCCATATTGAAAAATGATCTTAGTCAAATTCAATTGACATTCCATACAGATCTGCTATCTGCAACTCCTCCTAAACCAGTGAACGGATTTCATTGAAACTCTCAGACATTCTTATACATACATTGAAGATGTGCACCTCCTGTTTTCTTTTCAGACATTTTCATTTTTACAGTTTCCCATATTGAAAAATGAACTTTGTCAAATTTAATTGACATTCTGTACAGATCTGCTATCCACAACCCCTCTTAAACCATTGAACAGATTTCATTGAAACATTCAGATGTTCTTTTACATACATTGCAGATGTGCACCTCCTATTTTCTTTTTAGATATTTTCTTATTTACAGTTCCCCATATTCAAAAATGGTCTTTGTCTTCAGGTTTTAGTAGGGAGGGATATAGATCTGCTATCCGCTACTCCTCTTAAACCATTGAACAAACTCCATTGGAACTCTCAGACATTCTTTTACATACACTGAAGATGTGCTCTTCCTATTTTTCTTTCAGATATTTTCATATTCCGACATATGTCCGTCCCTCCATTATGCTATAGGGGTGTTACGCCTTGTGGAGTTTGTCAATTCAAGCTTGCATGGGGGGGGGGGGGGGGGGGGGGGGGGGGGGGGGGGGGGGACCTCTTTTAAACTAATGAATGGATTTCAATGACACCTTCAAATATCGGTCTCAGTGTTTGTGCTCTCTACATTAAACATACTTTTACTGTTGTAAAATGTTTCTTGGTGGGATTGGGTGCTATCATTTAGTGAGCAGTGCTCACAGTTTTTCTAGTTTTTAGCTCACCTGACTGAAAGTCACGGTGAGCTTTTCTGATCACTTTTCGGCCATCGTCCGCCGTCTGTCGTCCGTCGTGAAGGTGGTGTTTGGGCCTTTTTCTCCCAAACCACTGGCCGCATATTCATGAAATTTCATGTGAGTAGGGGTTATATAAGGGCATTTTGATTTTTATCCAAATTAGGTTTCAGCTCATATTGAGCTGAGGTGTGGGGCAAAAATGGCCAAATTTTTTGAAAATCTTCTAATGAACCACCAGTAGCAGAGACTTGATATGTGGTCCTTTTGAGGTTTAGAATCAAGTTTGTTCAAGAGAAGTTTGTCGGGCATTATTTGCCTTCATTATGGGAGGGGCAAAAATTTTGGCCATGCCTAAAATTTCTATTTTCAGAACCATGAGGTCGATTTGAACCAAATTTGATATAAGATGATAATGGGTCATAAGTAGTTGATTGATGCAAAAAAAAATTTTCTCATTACCCCGTCGGAACCTTGGGAGCTAAAAATAGGAAAAACCTTAAAACTGCCATATCTTCAAAACTACAAGAAGAATTCTTATTTTGTATAAAGCTTACTTTTATCCAGTAGAATAGAGTGGTTAAAAAAAATCTCTATCGGTTTGATCACAAGGTACTTTTTTCAGGACTTTAAAAAAGTGCTGAGTCAGCACTTTTTAACACTGTAGGCAATGGGAAAAAGATTAAAAAATTTTCTTCTCCAGATCCAATGCAGAATCTTTTGATATTTGGTATGCAACATTGAAGGGTGGATTTGATACAAGTTTGTTCAAATCGGCCCCCTGGGTTCATATTTGGGCTCAGTATAGGAGCCCGATTTCGAACTTCATGCATTTCAAGGCAAATTTCTTCAAAAATCTTCTCCAGATCCAGCAGGCAGAATCCTTCGATATTTTGTATGAAACATTGTGGTGTGAATCTGATTCAAGTTTGTTCAAATCGGCCCCCTGGATTCATATTCGGGCTCACTATAGAAGCCCGAATTTGAACTTAATGCATTTCAGGCAAATTTCTTAAAAAATCTTCTTCTCCAGATCCAGCAGGCAGAATCTTTTGATATTTGGTATGCAACATTGTGGGGTGGATCTGATTCAAGTTTGTTCAAATCAGCCCCCTGGGTTTATATTTGGGCTCAGTACAGAAGCTTGAATTCGAACTTAGTGCATTTCAGGTAAATTTCTTAAAAAATCTTCTCCAGATTCAGCAGGCAGAATCTTTTGATATTTGGTTTGCAACATTGTGGGGTGGATCTGATTCAAGTTTGTTCAAATCGGCCCCCTGGATTTATATTTGGGCTCACTATAGAAGCCCGAATTCGATCTTAGTGCATTTCAGGCAAAGTTCTTCAAACATCTTCTTTTCCAGATCCAGCAGGCAGAATCTTTTGGTATTTGGTATGCAACATTGTGGGGTGGATCTGATTCAAGTGTGTTCAAATCAGCCCCCTGGGTTTATATTTGGGCTCAGTATAGAAGCTCGAATTCGAACTTAGTGCATTTCAGGCAAATTTCTTAAAAAATCTTCTTCTCCAGATCCAGCAGGCAGAATCTTTTGATATTTGGTATGCAACATTGAGGGGTAGATCTGATTCAAGTTTGTTCAAATCGGCTCCCTGAATTCATATTTGGGCTCACTATAGAAGCCCAAATTCGAACTTAGTGCATTTCAGGCAAATTTCTTAAAAAATCTTCTTCTCCAGATTCAGCAGGCAGAATCTTTTGATATTTGGTATGCAACATTGTGGGGTGGATCTAATTCAAGTTTGTTCAAATCGGCTCCCTAGATTCATATTTGGGCTCACTATAGAAGCTTGAATTCGAACTTAGTGCATTTCACTGTGGTAGCCCGAATTATAACTTAGTTCAAAATGAGGAATTTTCTTTAAAAATCTTCTTCAGATCCAGCAGTTGGAATGTTTTGATATTTAATATGAAGCATCCTTAGGGGGGTGAGATTCAAGTTTGTTCAAGCCATGTCCCTAGGTCCATATTTGGACTCACTGTGAGAGCTTGAATTGTAACTTAGTTCAATATGAGGAATTTTCTTTAAAAATCTTCTTCTTCAGATCCAGCAGTCGGAATGTTTTGATATTTGGTGTGCAGCATCCTTAGGGGGGTGAGATTTAAGTTTGTTAAAGTCAAGTCCCAGGGTTCATATATGGGCTCCCTGTGGGAGCCTAAATTATAACTTAGTTCAATATGAGGAATATTCTTTAAAAATCTTATTTTTTTTGATCCAGTGGTCAGAATCTTTGGATATTTGGTATAAGCTTTTCTTAGGAGGAGCAGATGCAACTTGTTGAAATCAATTCTCTGGGTTGATATTTAGGCTACCATGTCAGGTGAGTGCCCTCAGGCCCATTGGGGCTTCTTGTTTCTTGGTGCTTTTACATCACTTTTCTTTCCCAAATTGCTTGGGAAAGAAGAAAATAGAGAGTATTTTTCCGGGTTACAGACTTCCACTGTAGTGCAAGTATGTGCCTAAATGCTAGTACACAATGTGTCACATTGTGCCTTTTCACATAAGCACATATCAGCACATCCAGCATGTATAGATGTGCTAGTGCACAATGTGTCACATGTGCCTTTTCACATAAGCACATATTGGCACATTCAGCATGTGCTTTTGTGCTGCATGTAATGTGTACAATAGAAGATAAACACCTCTAGGGAAGTCAGGATAAATAGAACAAAGAAGTCATAACAGCTTGTAGATACATAGATAGAAACCGAGAATTTACTGGGAAATCAGAGCCAAGTAAACAATTATGGGTATGGGTTTTTTTGTGGTAATTCTACAAAATAAATATGGATTCTGTGGAAATCTGAACCAGAAAAACTTCTCTAGTTCAATCGAACTTACCCTAGGCCCCACCCGGTTATGGCAGTCCTAAAAAGGATTTTGGTGGTTTGGAGGGATTTTTGGGTCTATTTGGGTAATTCTATGAATCGGGGACTACTCTTTTACAAAGGAACATATCCTCCGAACATACCCCTATCCTATAAGAAGTCTTTGGGTAACATAGCAACCACATGCTACTATAGAAACCAAGATGGCTGCCTCCAGTATACAAAATGGACTACGGAAACACATCACCTTAACAACACGTGTTGCGTATGTGCACTTACACCACATACCACTATGGGGATGACATCACAACATGGCCACTCACATGGGTTACCATGACAACCCAACATGATGCAACTGGGTCATGTGACTATGATATCACATGAGATCTGGCAAATGTGGGGTGAAGCATATGGGACCTACTCCTGAATCTGATCCTTGGGAAGCTCTCTCAGAGAGCTTAACAAGGTGCAGGTGTTAATGGTCTGGGTTAGAATGGTTAACAGGCTCGTATACAATCACCGTAGATGACGAAAATAGTTTTGGACAAAAGTAGGAAAGTGCTTGAGAATTATCAGTACATGTTCTTGAAAGCCAAGGATTTTTTTCCTCCAGAGGTACATGAACCCTGTCAGTGGGAACTTTAGGACCCCACATGTAGTATGATGACCTGTCATCCATGAGCATGAAATTTCCTTGTTGGTTCCTCATATTTTTACTTGACTAGCTAGTGGGGGTATGCACAGATGTACACCCTTTGTGAGACTATGCACCTTGTAATTCAGTTAATGTCACAAAACTTGCTTATGGCGATTTACGTCAAAAATGTGTACTTTGCGCCATCCAGAGGAACTTTCATGCAGTTTCCACAGGCCTGTGATGCAGGAAACTACAAAACATGTTGCAAACAAGATCCATTTTTTGCTATCAGTTTTCTTAAATATTGAATGCTTAAATATTGAATGTTTTTTATTACAAATATGTATGATCAGCGTTGCATGGCAAAGGAAAGTCTAATCTTGAATGGTTTCACTGATTGAACCAACAGGCCCAACTCAGATGGAAACACCAATCAGTCCTTCTCTAGTCTGACTTGTTGGGAACTACATTAATTTAAGTCATCAGAATTTAATTACGAAATGTATTTATCAATAGGTTTTTAGTTCACCTGAGAAAAGCTCAAGGGCAACTTAACTGATCGCTTTCCATCCATTTTCCAGCGTTAACTTTACATTATCGACTTCTTCTCACGAACTGCTGGACCAAATTCAACAAAATTTGCTGTGCATGTTCCCTATCATATGTCAATTCAAGTTTGTTCAAATCAAGATGACCCGCCCCTCGATAGGGCCACATCCAAAAAGTGTGCTTAAATCTTAAAAAATTGTCTTCTCATGAACCAGCAGTAGCAGAGACTTGATATTGGTGTGCAGCTTCCTTTTGAGGTGTAGACTCAGATTTGTTCAAGAGAAGTTCGAGGAGCTATATTTGCCTTTGTTATAGGAGGAGCAATAATTTTCGCCCCGCCCCAAATTTCTATATTTTTATACTGTACCAATGACCCAGACATAGCTGGTGCTAACTCTAAAATTCTAGGGCCAAACACAAATTTTGCCCCCCAATCCCCAAAATTTGCATCTAAAACCAAAAGAAATCATGTCCTGAAGGTCCTCCATTCTTTGCCCTCACTGCGCATGCACAGTGTCAAGGACGTCCCGAAATTGGCGCCAATTATCATTCTTTGTTTGGCCCTTCATCAGTTAACATCTCACTGATCTTTGTGCTTGTAAATCTCAGTTTAAATGATGCCAGACACATAAATATTGGAGAAATGGTGATTCTAAGGAGGATATAGAAAGAGGAGAGGAAAAAGGAGTGACAAAATATTCAGGGCTGTAACTTAAAATTTTGTAATGAAATTATGTTAAGTTGCCTATTTTCGAGGCATGGGCCTGTTGTTGTCATTCTTGCTATGAAGTTGCACTGCTTATTCAGTGTTTCCTCTCCCCTTGTCCTTTAAGTCCCTCCTTGCTATTCTCCCATGCTTTTGGCATATTTTTGAGTAAGATTACTACTAAAATTTCTTGGGAGATTTAGCTTGGTAACAGAATGAATTCTGTTATTTTCCCCATTTTTACGTTCTCACCCATGGGTGTTTAGACATTGTGTTCTGCATCTACCATCTGATGTTCTACAGATTCTTCCCTGGAAGTCTCTGTTTTGCATCAGATAGTGTATATTTTGGTAACTGATTTCGGGCCAGGATTGTCAGTGACTGGGGTCATGTTTTCTGGTGTTTGTACACTTCTTGTTCACATTGGCAACAGTCTCTTTTGAGGGGGGCTTTTTGCCTTTGTACTAGTTTATCTTATTACAAGATACATTATTATTATTCGTAAGTGTTGCATTAATTATTTAAAATAATTTTAAAATTTTTGTCCACACTTAGGCTTGGGATCCATTGGGGCTCAATGTTACTTTTCAGAAACTTGGGCTTTGCTGAAAAAATATTTTTTCAAAATTTATTTTTGATTTCAATTGTTTTTTCAATGTTAATGGATCATGTTATTATGTATCTTTGTTTTCAGGGGTTCGTGCAAGTACTAGGACTTATTGTTGTCTTTTCACAATGAAAGGATATTGTTCAAATTGTAATGAGAGGAAATCTTCCTCTGACTTTCATGATCACTGTATTAATTGTAGTCAGTGTACTCGCAGTAACTCCTGTTCAGTATGTGAATATTGGGATGACAAACATGGGAAACGTGTGTCACGGTATGTTGTTAGCGGGGAAAGGGCTATGCCGGTCCTTTCTCTGCAGGGTCACTCTAGTTTAACAGTTTCTATTTCAGAGGAACAAGAACAGGGTGATGTTTCCATGTTATCTTCCAAAGGTGCGCTTCCGTCATCACAATCTAATGAAGAGCTAGCGGCAAAAGTGCTCATGGAGATACGCCAGTTGCCTAAGAGGTCCCTAGTAGGATCGACGGCGTTGTCGTCCGCTAGCTTGCCCGGTGTAGCGTCCATTCACCGAATGGTTCGGCAGCCGGGTTCGTCCGTTGCGGTCCAAGAAGGAGTTTTGGGTGATGCGAGCACTATAAACATACAAGGTGCACACCCAGTGACGGCGGATAAGAGGAGAGATCAGAGGAAGCCTTGTAGTCCGGTTCCTAGCTCGTCCAGGTCCAGCCGGGCCGCGAGCGAGAGAGGCCCCTCTCTCGTACAACAACATCTGGGACCAGATGTTGTGGTACAAAATGTTTCGCAAGTGGAGCATACGTCCACCGCTCGGGCCGCTCCGTTATATAGGCAGTCCGGAGAGACTGTACAGGCTTCCTCATCCTCTCAGCAGCGCACACGACCGCACCTTGGCTACGTGACCGCGGATATTCAGCCAGCTTTGCCGATCAGGGATTCAACGGCGACCAGGTCATGCCATCCGGTAGCCAGGGACAAGAGGCCGGTAGACTCCGGACGTTCGCATAAGAGAAGTATGCGGGAGTCAGTTGATGCGGAGCTTCCGGCGGCTAAGCAGCGAAAGACCGCTACTCCGCAGGCCTCGATGACGGACGTGCTAGCTCACTTAGCACAAATTATCGCAGCATCCCAGTAAACGACAGAATCGTTGTCGGATCAGGAATTATCCGACAGCGCTGGGTCGGTACGCTCCGCCGAAGCATCGGGTGCGGACGACCGGGAGCATCATGAGGTCCGACCGGATGGCGAAAGGGATACTGAGGACTTGGAGTTATCCCTTTCGGAACAACATAAAGCTGCCGTAGATTTCATCCGGCACTACCTTCCTCAAGTTGTTCCGTCGGGTTTGAGCGGTTCAGAGACATCGTCCCTGAGTTTCCGTCACAGTCCAATAATGTCACAAGAACATTCGAATTATTGAACGACGCTATCTTTAAGCTTGCTTCCAAAACAGGCAAAGCTGGTTTCTTGTCCGCCAATGCTCTTAACCTGCCTTTCATCAATTCAAGGAATAAATTCGATACGGCAGGACAGGGCATACCGAGAGTTCCTCTGCGTCTAGACGACGAGGCGGAAGACTTGGAATTGTCATTACTGTCGTCTATGTCCATTCCAACCGCGGTGTTGGAAACGACAATTACGTCTAACAGAGCCAGCTTAGACGCTTTATCATACGCAGACCACCTTACAAAGGCATTATCACTGCGTCTTCAAGGGAAAGAATTCCAGGATATACAATCCTCATTAAGACTTCTTTCAAGGGCAGTGGCTTATTCCACGTATAACTCCGCCCTTTCAATGGCAAACCTGGAGTTGGTTAGACGTGACGCAGCCCTAGCTACATCCACACGCGTGGATAGTAAGGTGAAGAACTCTCTCAGAGTCGCTTCGGTCTCCGGAGAGCTTCTCTTCGATGGCAAGCTTTCAGCAATCTATGATAAAATAACTAAGAAAGCTTCGGATTCTCTGCTTTTGAAATCCGCTTCCAAAAAGTCGGATTCAGCAGATAAGAGTAAGACAGGCACTTCTGGGATACGCCCAAGAGAGGTTCCTATAGAGGTTCCTTTGCATCCTCTTGGTCTTATTCTAGAGACCGTCAAGGCCGCAACTCATGTGCGGGACGTTCTTCGGGCCGAGACAACCGGTCTGACGTCCCGAGGTCGACAGGACGAGGTGCGGGTCGTGGAGGACATGGCTTCTCCTCCCGCAGGCCTCGCAGGTCCAGGAGGTGATGGTTTGAAGCTCTATCGTGTTCCGGTTGGCGGAAGGTTGTCGAGTTTTACAGAAGAGTGGGCGTCGATTACGGACGACCCTTGGGTGAGAGGGATGATTTCGGAAGGACTAAGAATATCCTTCAAACGAATGCCTCCATTAACTCGAAGTCCAAAATGGACACAACTTCCGTCAAATCCGCAGAAAAGAGACGCTCTTTTATCGGAGGTACAGTCTCTTTTAATGAAGAATGCGGTAGAGGTCGTAGAAGACCAGGAATCACCGGGGTTCTACAGCCATCTATTTCTGGTTCCGAAACCAGATGGCTCGTTCCGTCCAGTCATAGATTTGAGCTGGATAAACAAGCTGATCGTCGCTCCAAAGTTCTATATGGAGACGATTCGATCGGTCAGAGCGAGTATTCGGGTGAACGATTATGCTACAAGCATAGATCTCAAAGATGCGTACTTTCACGTCATGGTAATCCGACATTCAGAAAGTATCTATGCTTTGCAGTCCTAAGAGTTGTATATCAATTCTAGGCGATGTGCTTCGGATTGAACCTAGCACCCTGGGCTTTCACTCGAGTAATGAACTTGGTAATGATGTATTTTCGAGCTCATTTGTCTGCGGTAACGTCGGCCTACCTGGACGACATTCTTCAGAGGTACGGCAACGAGTTAACGCTTCAGAACGATGTGCAGAATCTGCTTCTATTGCTCCGACGTCTCGGTTTTGTTATAAATGAGGAGAAGTCGGATCTGGTGCCGTCCAAGTCATTCACTCATCTGGGAATGAGCTTCGAGACGCACAACAATCTCGTTCGTCTGCCGTTAACCAGAGCGAAGTTAATCAGTTGTTACGCTCGCTATTGTCTTCATGCAGACAAAGTCACAGCGAGGAAGTTCATGAGACTGATAGGTCTGTGCGGAGCCGCTGCAGATCTCATTCCGATGGGGCGGTTGTGCACTCGTCCTCTCCAAATTTTCTTGACTCAGAATTGGAGTGTAAAGATTCATTCGCTCGATATAGACGTTCTCTTGTCAGATCAAGTGAAACAAGAGATTCAGACTTGGGCAAACATTCAGTGGTTGACTCAGGGAGTTCCGCTACAGTTGCCGGATCCGAGTTTTACGATTATGACGGATGCCAGTCAAACAGGTTGGGGTGCAACATTGATCCCAACGGATTCGAGGTGCCACAGTTTGGGATCCACAGTTTCTAAGCAAGCATATAAACATCAAGGAAATGATGTCAATTTGGCTTGCGTTTCGCCATTGGATGGACTTTATTCACAAAGCTCATGTCCAAATCCTGTCCGACAATACAACAGTAGTGGCGTATATCCGGAACCAGGGAGGCACTCATTCCGTTCCGTTATTCAATTTAATGGAAAGAATCCTTCTGTTTGCTCTAGAACACCAAGTTCTACTTTCGGTCCGTCATATACCGGGTCGTCTGAATGTACTAGCAGACTCCCTTTCACGGAAGGGTCCCTTGTTGCCGTCAGAGTTGACTCTCAACAAACAGGTATTCAATCAGATTTGCTACCAATGGGAACGGCCAATGATAGACTTATTTGTGACACATCTCAACAATCAGTTGCAGACGTATGTGTCCCCATGTCTGGATCCACGAGCATATGCAGTAGACGCTCTGTCGATCTCATGGGACAGAATGATAGGATATGCGTATCCTCCAGCGCCGTTAATTCAGCAAGTGTTGCTAAAGATAAAACAATCTCAATGCAAGATTCTGTTGGTAGCATCTCTGTCTCCACAGAGAGCGTGGATAAATCTACTCAGGTGTCTGCTGTGGGACTTACCGCGAAAGCTTCCTCCATGGGAGGATCTTCTTTCGCAGGGGAAATCGCGTCAACTTCATCACAACCCGCAAGGTCTCAACCTTCACGTATTTCCATTGTGCGGTCCTTCTTGCATGGCAAGCACTTTACAGGACGAGCAGTGGACGCGATTTCTAACTGTAGGAGGACCTCCTCTTCGCTAAACTATGCGGCTAAGTGGAAGGTTTTTCGTCATTGGTGTAGGGATCATTCTGTTGATATTTTTGATCCCTCCATACCAGATATTGCAAACTTTCTAGTATACTTGCTTGACGAGATCAAACTGCAGCCTGTTACTATTAAGGGTTATAGGTCTATGTTATCTGATACCTATGCACACCATGATAGTTTACAAATTGGATCTAATGTCTCTTTATCTAAGTTAGTTAGAAACTTCTCGATAAATAGACCCAGAACTCTTAGATTAATTCCTAAGTGGAATTTAGCTTGGGTTCTTCTTAAACTGAAGGAAAAGCCATTTGAGCCTCTTGGGACAGTAGATTTCAAATTCTTGTCTTATAAGACAGCTTTTCTCTTAGCTTTCTCTTCTGCTAGAAGAGTCAGTGAGCTTCATGCACTATCGGTGGACGATTCTCACTATCGTAGTGTCTGGAACACTATCACCTTCACTACTAATGTTGGATTTTTAGCTAAGAATCAGGCTCCTAATAAATATCCGGAACCTATTGTTATTAAGGCTCTACCGTCTTCAGACGGGCGTAGGCCTTTACTCTGTCCTGTTAGAGCTTTACGTATTTATAAACAAAGATCTCAGTTTATCAGAAAGGGACGAAAACGCTTCTTTCTGTCTCTGATGCCTAATAGAAAGGACATTTCGGTCCATTCTATTGCTAGATGGATTCAATTAACTATCCGTACTGCTTATGATAATCCATCTTCTACTCAGCAGTCTGTGCTTAAGATCTCGGCTCATGAAGTAAGAGCTTTTCTACATCTTGGGCTTACGCAAATAGTGTTGCTATTACAGATTTAATGAAGGCTGCTTATTGGTCCCAGCCATCCACATTCACGAATTTTTATCTCAGAAATATTGAGTCCATTTCTGGAGACCTGCATTGTTTAGGTCCGTTATCTGTTGCTCAGAATGTCGTCCACTAAACAGTTGCAACTATAGTTATGCAGGCTTTCTGTTCCGGCAGTGACTCCGTCCTGCTGCCCTCTTCGCTCTGGGCTATTTGACCCAGGGCAAGGGGAAGGGGGGGGGGGGGGAGGGTGTTCCCTTAGGTCACCTGCTTTATAGTGAAAAGCAAGGGGATTCCTCCTCCGGAGTCAGTAATTCTGAGTCATTACCGGGATGGTTTTAAAGTGTAATATTAATATTAAAAATTCATTCATGTCATATTTTTAAAGTGTAGCTCGGTGTGAAGCATTTGTATATGTCAAGTGTCAAACGGGCGTTAATATACAATCCTCGGACACTTTTAAAAGAATATAAAGAGTCTCAATTCTCTGGACTAACTTTTTTTATTGGCTTACTTTAAAAATAATTAGTATAAGGGGTTATACTGGATGTTAATAGAGAACATGAATGTTATTGTGCTCAATTATGAAGGGTATTGTATCTTTCTAATTTATTATAAAATAAGAAAGATACATGTAAAGCCTAATACTCCTTTTTTCCTTGAGGGGTTGACTCTATTGATATAGTTGAGCTTATTGGATTTTCCTCTATGTCCTAGGCCCTCCAGCCTTTTTACTATTCAGCTATGTCTGGGTCATTGGTACAGTATAAAAATATTAAAAAATTTATAGTAATTTATATATTTTTTATACTTACCAATGACCCAGACGGGGATGGCCCTCCCAGGAGTTGGGAACTCATACCTCCCCGCTGAGTACATAGCGCTGACCAGGCACTGCTTGTAAGAATGATAATTGGCGCCAATTTCGGGACGTCCTTGACACTGCGCATGCGCAGTGAGTGCAAAGTATCGAGGACCTTCAGGACATGATTTCTTTTGGTTTTAGATGCAAATTTTGGGGATTGGGGGGCAAAATTTGTGTTTGGCCCTAGAATTTTAGAGTTAGCACCAGCTATGTCTGGGTCATTGGTAAGTATAAAAAATATATAAATTACTATAAATTTTTTAACTTTCCAAACCGAGAGGCAGATTTGAACCAAATTTGATATGAGGACTTATTGGGTCATAAGTACTTAATTTATGACAAAATTTTTTTGTCCCGTTGCCCCATGGGAACAGCAGAAAATTACATGGCACTGAGAATTTTTATTTGGTGTGAAGCTTCAAGTTAGGACCAACAGAATGGAATGGTCAAGGATAATTGCTATCGGTTTTATCATGGGATACTTTTTGGGGACTTTTGAAAAAGTGCTGAGTCAGCATTTTTTGACACTGTGGGTAATGGGAAAAACATTTAACACTACTTTTCTCCCAAACCACTGCTCCAAAAGCTTTCAAATTTCACATATAACATCTTTGGAAGATTGTTTCATGTGTTTATTGAAATCAATTCCCTGGGTCCATATTTGGGCCCTCTATGGGAGCCCAAATGTTTAAATTAGTGGAGTATGAGGAATATTCTTTAAAAATCTTCTTCAGGTCTACCAATAAGAATCTTTTGATATTTGGTATGCAGCATCCTTAGGGGGGTGAGATTCAAGTTTGTTCAAGCCAAGTCCCTGGGTTCATATTTAACAGGAAAATTTGAGGTTCCGTTCCGGACTTAGAAATTTTGGACCAAAGTCCGAATTTTTGTTTTGTTTTTTCTGTGTTTCAGTCAATTTTAAGACAAAAAAAATTTATTTTTTTTTACGCTGAAAATTTGGGGGCTGGGTGGGACTTAGAAAATTTGGGACCAAAATCCGGAATTTTTTTTTTTTTCATTTTATTCGTTTTGGTCAATTTTAAGACAAAAATTTTTTTTTTTTTTACACTGAAAATTTGGGGGCCGGATAGGACTTGGAACATTTTTAAACAAAAATAAAAAAAAAAAATCTATATTTTTATACTGTACCAATGACCCAGACATAGCTGGTGCTAACTCTTAAAATATAGGGCCAAACACAAATTTTGCCCCCCAATCCCCAAAATTTGCATCTAAAACCAAAGAAAACATGTCCTAAATGGCCCTCCACACTTCACCTCTACTGCGCATGCGCAGTGTCAAGGACGTTCCGAAATTGGCGCCATTAATCATTCTTAGTTTGGCCCTTCATCAGTTAACATCTGACTGATCTTTGTGCTTGTAAATCTCAGTTTAAATGATGCCAGACACATAAATATTAGTGAAATGGTGATTCTAAGGAGGATATAGAAGGTGGAGAGGAAAAATGTGTGAAAGTTACCTATTTTCGAGGCAGCAGCCATTTTGTTGTCATTCTTGTTATCAAGTTACACTGATTGTTCAGTGTTTTCCTCTCTCCTTTCCTTTAAGTCCCCTCTTGCTATTCTCCCATGCTTTTGGCATATTTTCTGTAATTTTATTACTAAAATTTCTTGGGAGTTTTAGCTGAATAACAGAATGAATTCTGTTCTTTTCCCCATGTTTACGTCTTCACCTATGGGTGGTTAGGCGTTGTGTTCTGCATCTACCATCTGATGTTCTGCAGTTTCTTCCCTGGAAGTCTCTGTTTTGCATCAGATAGTGTATTATTGGTAACTGATTTCGGGCCTGGGTGCCTGGAGTCTTATTTTAGTGTTTTTACACTTATTGTTTACATTTACAACAGCCCTCTGTGTGAGGGGGGATTTCTTGAAAATAATATCTTGATGTTAATTTAATCATAACTAGATACATTATTATTGTTCGTAAGTGTTGCATAAATTGTTTAAAATATTTTTTAAAATTTTTGTCCACACTTAGGCTTGGGATCCATTGGTGCTCAACGTTACTTTTCAGAAACTTGGGCTGTTCTGAAAAAATATTTTTTCAAAATATTTTGATTTCAGTTATTTTTTCTATGTTAATGGATCATATTATTATGTATTTTGATTGTCAGGGGTTGGTGCGAGTACTAGGACTTTGTTTTCTTTTCACATTGAAAGGATTTTGGTCAATTGTAATAAGAGGAAATCTTCCTCTGACTTTTATAATCATTCTATATGTAGTCAGTGTACTCGCACTAACTCTTGTTCTGTATGTGATGATTTCGATGACAACATGGGAAGCGTGTGTCACGGTATGTTAGTGGGGAATTGGACATTCCGGTCCTTTCCCCGCAGGGTCACTCTACTTTATCAATTTCTATTTCAGACGATCAAGATTAGGGTGATGTATCCGTCATGTCTTCCAAAAGTGTGCCTCTGTCGTCACAATTAATGAAGGGCTAGCGGAAAAGTGCTCATGTAAATACGCCAATTGCCTAAGAGGACCCTAGTAGGTTCGATGGCCTTTGATGTCCGCTAGCTCGCCCAGTGTAGCGTCCATTCATCGAATGGTTCGGCAGCCGGGTTCGTCCGTTGCGGTCTAGAAGGAGTTTTGGGGTGATGCGAGCACTATAAATCAACCAAATGCACACCCAATGACGGCGGATTAGAGGGAGAACGGAGGAAGCCTTTTAGTCCGGTTCCTAGCTCGTCCAGGTCCATCCGGACGGTGAGCGAGAGAGGCCCCTCTCTCGTACAACAACATCTGGCCCCAGATGTTGTGGTACAAAATGTTTCGCATTCGGAGCATACGTCTGCCGCTCGGGACGCTCCGACATATAGTCAGTCGGAGAGACTGTCAATAAGGCTTCCTCATTCTCATGGTAGCGCACCGTGACCTCGGATATCCAGTCAGCTTCGCCAATCAGAGAATCATTGGCGACCAGGTCACACCATCCGGTAGCCAGGGACACGAGGTCTGCAGACTCCGGACGTTCGCATAAGAAAGTGTGCGGGAGTCAACGTACACGGAGCTTCCGGCGGCAATGCATCGTAAGACCGCTACTGCACAGGCCTCGGGGACGGACGTGCTATCCCAAATAGCACAGCTTATCGCAGCATCCCAGCAACAACTGAATCTGTCGCATAATGTATTATCCGACGATGCTGGGTCGGGATGCTCCGCGGAAGCAGGTACGGACGTCCGAAAATTTCATCCGGTCCGACGGGATACCGAAAGGGATTCAGAGGATTTCGAGCTTTCCCTTTCGGAACAACATATGCTGTTGTGTATGTCATCTGACTTGATCTTCTACAGGTTCTTTCGTCGGACCAGAATGCTGCGATGCCGGATAAGAAACTGATAGCGTCGGTGGACTTAGAAATTTTTGGTTCGGTTCAGGGACATCGTCCCTCAGTTCCGACATTTCCAATAATGTCACACAAACTTTCGAATTATTGAACGACGCTATATATATTATTATATGCTTGCTATTACCAAGCATTTCTGGTTTCTTGTTCGCAAAGTTACGGAGATGTCTTTCAAAGTGTGCCTCTGTCGTCATAGTTAATGAAGAGCTAGCGGCAATAAGTGCTCATGGAATATGTCTATCGCCTAAGAGGTCCCTTGTAGGATCGACGGAGTGACATTCGCTAGCTCACCCGGTGTAGCGTACATTCATCGAATGGTTCGGCTGCCGGGTTCGTCCGTTGCGGTCTAGGAAGGAGATTTGGGTGATGCGAGCACTATAATAACTTTAGTACTCACCCAGTGACGACGGATTGAGGACAGATCGGAGGAAGCCTGTTAGTCCGGTTTCTGGCTCGTCCAGGTCCGTCCGGGCTGTGAGCGAGAGATGTCCCTCTCTCATCCAACAACATAGGGGACCGCATGTTGTGGTTCAGATATTTTGCATTCGGAGCATATGTCCGTCGCTCGGGACGCTCCGTTATATTGACAGTCCGAGAGACTGTCGATAATGCTTCATCCTCACAGCAGCGCACACGACCGCACATTGGCTACGTGACCTCGAGTATCCGACCAGTTTCGTCATTCAGTGATTCCACGGCGAACAGGTCACGCCATCCGGTAGCCAAGGGACACAAGGCCTATACACTCCGTTCGCTCGCATAATAGAGGTATGCATGGGGTAACGATCACGGAGCTTCCAGCGGCAATGCATCGTAAGACCGCTTCTCCACAGGCCTCAGTGACGGACGTGCTATCCAAGTTAGCACAGTTTTTCGCAGCATCCCAGCAATCGACAGTTTCTCGGTCGGATCAGGAATTATCCGACGGCGCTGGGTCGGTGCGCTCCGCTGTTGCATCAGGTTCGGACGACCGAACTCTTTATAGGGTCCGACAGGATGGCAAAAGGGATTCGGACGATTTCGAGTTTTCCCTTCCGGAACATCGGAAGCTGCCATACATTTCTTCCGGCATTATCTTCCAGTGGTTGTTCCTTCGGACTACATTGCTGCGATGTTGGATAAGAGACTTATAGCGTCATTGGACACGGAATTTTGGATCGGTTCAGGGACATTGTCCCTGACTTACCGACACAGTCCAATAATGTCATTAGAACATGTGTATTATTTATCGACGCTATATATATATATAAGCCTGCTACCAAGCATGATAGTTTAGTTTCTTGTCCGCAATGCTCAATTCTGCCTTTTATCATTTCTAGGAATAATTTATTTTGGCAGAACAGGGCATACCGAGAGTTCATATGCGTCTAGACGGCGTGGTTAAAGACTGGAAATTATCTTTTTCGCCGTCTATGTCTTTTCCAACCACAATGTTGGAAACGACAATGATGTCTAATAGACTTAACTTAGACGCTTTATCATACGTAATCCACCCTTACTGAGGCGTTATCATTACGTCTTCCAGAGAAAGAATTCCGGGATATGATCCTCAATGTGATTTCTTTTGAGGGCAGTAGTTTGTCCACGTATAACTCCGCCCTTCAGTGGCTACCTGGAGTTGGTTAGACGTGACGCAGCCCTAGCTACATCCACGCGCGTGGATAGTAAGGTGAAGAACTCTCTCAGAGTCGCTTCGGTCTCAGAGAAGCTTCTCTTCGACGGCAACTTTTCAGCAATCCATGAATTGCTCGATTTACACATTCTCTTGTCTATCTAGTGTAACAAGAGATTCAGACTGGGGCAAACATTCGGTGGTTGACTTAGAGAGTGCCACTGCAGTTGCCGGATCCGGGTTTTATAATTATGACGGTTGCCAGTCAAACAGGTTGGGATACAATATTGATCCCAATGGATTCGAAGTGCCAGGTCTTTGGGTTCCGCAGTCTCTAGGCAAGCACTTATCTTCCATGGAATAATGTTTTTTAGGCTTGCTTTATGTCATTGGATGAACATTATTCAGAAACGCATGTCCAAATCCTGTCCGATAATACGACAGTAGTGGCGTATCTCTGGAACCAGGGAGGCACTCATTCGTTTCCGTTATTCAATTTAATGGAAAGAATCCTTCTGTTTGTTATAGTACACCAAGTTCTGCTTCGGTCCGTCATATTCCGGGTCGTCTGATTGTATTACCGGACTCCCTTTCACTTATGGGTCGCTTGTTGCCGTCAGAATGGACTCTCAACAAACAAGTATTCAATCAGATTTGCTATCAATGGGAGTGCCCAATGATAATTTATTTACGACACAACTTGCTAATCAGTTGCAGACGTATGTGTTTACATGTCCGGATCTCTGAGCTTATGTTGTTAACGCTCTATTGATCTAATAGGACGGAATGATAGGATATGCGTATCCTCCTGTGCTGTTGTTTCAGCAAGTATTGCTAAGATAAACAACCACAATACATTTCTGTTGATAGCATCTCTGTCTTCACAGAGACCGTGGGTAAATTTACTCAGATGTCTACTGTGGAACTTAACGCGAAAACTTCCTCCATGAGAGGATCTTCTTTCGCTGGGGAAAATCGTGTCATCTTCATCACAACCCGCAAGGTCTCAACCTTCATATATTCCGTTGTGTGGTCCTTATTGCATTGTAAGCATTGTACTGGACGAGCTTTGGACGCGATTTCTTACTGTAGGAGAACCTCTTCTTCGCTATACTATGCGGCTAAAGTGGAGGCTCTTCCGTCGTTGGTGTAGGGATCACTATGTTGATATTGTTGATCCCTCCATACTAGTCATTGCAACTTTCTAGTATACTTGTTTGACAAGATCTACTGCAGCCAATTACTATTAAGGTTATAGGTTTATGTTATCTCATACCTATGCACTCTATGATAGTTTACAATTGAGTCTTATGTCTCTTTATCTAAGTCAGTTAGTAACTTTTCGATAAATAGACTTAGAATCATTAGATTAAATTTCTATACGGAATTTAACTTCGGTTCTTATTTAGCTAAGTAATCATTTGAGCCTCTGGAAACAGTAGTTTTCAAATTCTGACCTTTTAGACAGTAATTCTGTTGGCTTCTCTTTTACTGAAGAGTCAGTGAGCTTCATGCACTATCGATGGATGATTCTCACTTTCGTAGTTTCGGAATCACTACTTCCTTTACTATTTAGGTTGGATTTTTGCATAAGAGTCAGGCTCCTAATAAATATCCGGAACCTATTGTTATTAAGGTCCTTCCGTCTTCGTACGGGCATAGGCCTTTACTCTGTCCAGTTAGAGTTTACGTATTTATAAACAGATATCTGTTTATTACTACGGGCGTAAGCTTCTTCTGTCTTTGATGCCTAATAGAAGGACGTTACGCTACATTCTATTGCTAATGGATTCAATTAACTATCGATACTGCTTATGGTATATCATTGACTCAGCAGTTGTGCTTGAGATTTCGGCTCATTAAGTAAGAGTTCACTATTATAGATTTTGAAGGCTGCTCATTGCGCTCAGCCATCCACATTCATGAATTTTTATCTCGGAAATATCGAGTCCATTTCTGGAGGCCTCTATTGTTAGGTCTATTATCTACTGCTCAGAATGTCATTCACTTAACAGTTGCTACTATAGCTAGGTAGGCTGTCTGTTTCGGCAGTGACTCCGTTCTGCTGCCCTCTTCGCTCTGGGCTATTTGACCCAGGGCAAGAAAAAGGGGGGGGGGGGGGGGGGGAGGGTGTTCCCTTGGGTCACCTGTTTTACTATGAAAACAAGGGGATACCTCCTCTGGAGTTAGTAATTCTGAGCTGTTATTGGGATCGTTTTTTAGTGAGAAGTTTATGTTTTAAAAATTGTTAGCTAGGTAGGCTGTCTGTTTCGGCAGTGACTCCGTTCTGCTGCCCTCTTCGCTCTGGGCTATTTGACCCAGGGCAAGAAAAAGGGGGGGGGGGGAGGGTGTTCCCTTGGGTCACCTGTTTTACTATGAAAACAAGGGGATACCTCCTCCGGAGTTAGTAATTCTGAGCTGTTATTGGGATGGTTTTTTAGTGAGAAGTTTATGTTTTGAAAATTCATTCAGGTCTTAGTTTTTAAAGTATAGCTTTTGAATATAGCACGTGTCAAACGGATGTTATTATACAATCCTCAGACACTTTTAAGGAGTATAAAGAGTCTCTATTCTCTAGACTTACTTTATTTATTGGCTTACTTTAAAAATTATTAGTATAAGGATTATACTAGATATTAATAGAGTACATGGATGTATGATGCTCAATTTTGGAAGGTGTTGTATCTTTCTAATTTATCATAAATAAGAAAGATACATGTAAGGCCTAATACTTCTTTTTCCCTAGAGGGGATGACTCTATTTTATATAATTGAGCGTATTCCAACTTGCTCTATGTCCTAGGCCCTCCAGCCTTTTTACTATTCAGCTATGTCTGGGTCATTGGTACAGTATAAAAATGTTAAAAAATTTATAGTAATTTATATATTTTTTATACTTACCAATGACCCAGGCAGGGATGGCCCTCCCAGGAGTTGGGAACTCATACCTCCCCGCTGAGTACATAGCGCTTACCAGGCACTGGTTATAAGAATGATTAATGGTGCCAATTTCGGAACGTCCTTGACACTGCGCATGTGCAGTAGAGGTGAAGTGTGGAGGGCCATTTAGGACATGTTTTCTTTGGTTTTAGATGCAAATTTTGGGGATTGGGGGGCAAAATTTGTGTTTGGCCCTATATTTTACGAGTTAGCACCAGCTATGTCTGGGTCATTGGTAAGTATAAAAAATATATAAATTACTATAAATTTTTTAACTTTTTAGGCATTTATCTCCATTTTGGGATGTAAAAGTGCAGGAACTGAAAATAGAATGAAAATTCTGTGTATTGTGTGGGCACAACAGCTTCATCTGGTTGGTATATGCTTTTCATAGGAGGGGCGTATGCAGCTTATTCAAGTCAAGTCCCTGGTCTGATATTTGGACTACCATGTCAGGTGAGCACCCTCAGGCCCCCTGGGGTCTATTGTTTTGAAAAACTGATTGATGAGGACCCATAGACAACTAACTGTAACAGAATAAATCAAGATTAAGAAAACATAATGCCTCTGGAATGAAATGCACAAACAATTGTTTACAGAGTTATGTCCCTTTTCATGAAACTTACCAATTGCATTCAGGTTTGGATTTGAATCACCAGTTCAGACTAAACATGCACTAATTCCCCTTGGGGTAAGCTGCAAAATCCTAGGCCTTTTCAAAGAAAAGTGCCAGATTAGTGCCGATACGATGCTTCCCCACATACGAAAATGTCTCCAAAAGCATGGACCTGTACCCTTTGATGATAACAGGTTGGAGACTCCAAGAATCAAACAGATATACCAGAAACTCTCCAATCTGTGTTACGAAAGGATCAGCATAATCAACAGAGTGATCAGAACACCATTGACAGAAGACCTTCCACTTAGCCGCATAGGCTAAATCAGTGGAGTGCCGCCTTGACGAAGAAATGCACTCCACTGCTCGTCTCGAAAAACCTCTCTGAGGAGACATGACCCAACAAAGTTATATGTGAAGGCACAATGAAGTCGGGTCGACATGAAACCTCCTCGGGTGGCCTTGACAAAGAAGGTTGCGATGTAGTGGGAGATGTGTCAGAACCGCCGCCAACAGAGAGCAGTGCTGATTGATCCACCCCACTGAGGTGACAGGGTAGTGATCAGAATGATTCAACAACTGCAGGTTCGTATCTTGGCCAGAATCTGAAGCAGAATCAGACCCGGCGGGAAGGTGTAGCCGACAAGCCCATTCCAATCAAGTGACAGAGCATTCATGGCAAAAGCCAGAGGATCTGGAGACAGGGACACGAAAGTGTCCACCTGATCATTCCAGTTGGTCGCAAAAAAAATCTATGTGTGGATGACCCCAGAGATCGCAAAGCGACTGGAACACTGCCCTGTGAAGCATCCACTTAGTGGAAATGACCGTGCCCCATTGGAACAGGGAGTTGGCTAGGTCATTCAGACGACCGGGTATGTGACGAAACACCACACCGACATTGACATCCTGAGCTAGCCGTAGAAGATCCTGAGCCAATTCGTACATGAGAACCGAGTGCGTGCCGCCCTGGTTCCGAATGTAAGAGACCATTGTCGAATTGTCGAACAACAGAAGAACCTGACAATTCAAAATGTGGGGGATCCACTGCCGGAAACTCAGAAGAAGAGCCAGAAGCTCCTGTTTGATGTGAAGAGCTGTTTGATTCTGGTCCAGTACACCATGAAGGAAAAGACCTAGAGGATCCAACATTGCACCCCATCCGAGATTGCTGGCATCTGCCACGACTGGATATAGGCAAGTCCAATGGAACTCCCTACATAATCCACTGAACATTTGTCCAGGCAAGAAGGTGACGATGAAGAGATGCTGGTAACTGAAGACCCAGATGCTGAGGATCGACATTCAGCCTCCAAGTGTTGGAGAGGTATAACATGCAGCTGACCAAGATGAATGAGATCCATCACCGAACTGCAGAGACTGAGCAGCCGGAAAATACTCCGAGCTGTCGTGGACGTGGACCGGGTCAGAGGCAGGGCGAAATCCGAGGGAATCACAGCCCTCACCCGGGAAACTGCCACCATATTTTTATACTGTACCAATGACCCAGACTTAGCTGGTGCTAACTCTAAAAAATCCAGGGCCAAACACAAATTTTGCCCCCCAATCCCCAAAATTTGCATCTAAAACCAAAAGAAATCATGTCCTATAGGACCTCCATACTTAGCCCTTACTGCGCATGCGCAGTGTCAAGGACGTTCCGAAATTGGCGCCAATTATCATTCTCTGTTTGGCCCTTCATCAGTCAACATCTCACTGATCTTTGTGCTTGTAAATCTCAGTTTAAAGGATGCTAGACACGTAATTATTGGAGAAATGGTGATTCTAAGGAGGATATAGAAGGAGGAGAGGAAAAAGGAGTGACAAAAAATAATGAGGGCTGTACTTAAAATTTTTTATGAAATTATGTTAAGTTGCCTATTTTCGAGGCATGGGCCTCTTGTTGTCATTCTTGCTAAAAAGTTGCACTGCTTATTCAGTGTTTCCTCTCCACTGGTCTTCTAAGTCCCCCCTTGCAGTTCTCCCATGCTTTTGGCATATTTTTGAGAAAGATCATTTCTAAATTCTCTTTGGAGAGTTGCTTGGTTACAGAATGTTTTCTGTTATTTTCCCCATAGTTACGTTTTCACCCATGGGTGTATAAATGTTGTGTTCTGCATCTTCCATCTGATGTTCTGCAGATTCTCCCCTGGGAGTCTGTCTTGCATCAGATAGAGTGTAATTTCGATGACTGATTTCGGTCCAGTTTTGTCAGTGCCTGGAGTCATGTTTTCTGGTGTTTTTACACTGTTTGTTTACATTGGCAACAGTCTCTTTTGAGGGGGGCTGTTTGCCTTTGGAGTAGTTTATCTCACTATAAGATACATTTTTATTATCCGTAAGTGTTGCATTAATTATTTAATATAAATTTAGAATTTTTGACCACACTTAGCCATCGGATCCATTGGGGCTCAACGTTACTTTTCAGAAACTTGGGCTTCACTGAAAAAATATTTTTCAAAAATTATTTTGATTTGCAATTGTTTTTTCATTATTAATGGATCATGTTATTATGTATCTTTGTGTCAGGGGTTTGTGCGAGTAACTAGGACTTGTTGTTGACTTTTCACAATGAAAGGATATTGTTCAAATTGTAATAGGAAGAAATCTTCCTCTGACTTTCATGATCATTGCATTAATTGTAGTCAGTGTTCTCGCACTAATCCCTGTTCTATATGTCAATATTGGGATGACAAACATTGGAAACGTGTGTCACGATATGTTGTTAGTGGAGAAAGGGCTATGCCGGCTCTTTCTCCGCAGGGTCACTCTACTCTCTCAGTTTCTATTTCAGAGGAACAAGAACAGGGTGATGTTTCCATGTTATCTTCTGCAAGTGCGCTTCCGTCGTTGCAAATGAATACAGAGCTAGCGGCAAAAGTGCTCATGGAGATTAAACAAATGTCATCCGCTAGCTTGCTCGGTGTAGCGTCCATTCACCGAATGGTTCGGCAGCCGGGTTCGTCTGATGCGGTCCAGGAGGAAATGTTGGGTGATGCGAGCACTATAAACATTCAACATGCACACCCAGTGACGGCGGATAGTAGGCGAGATCGGAGGAAGCCTTTGAGTCCGGTTCCTAGCTCGTCCAGGTCCAGCCGGGCCGCGAGCGAGAGAGGCCCCTCTCTCGTACAACAACATCTGGGACCAGATGTTGTGGTACAAAATGTGTCGCAAGCGGAGCACACGTCCGTCGTTCGGGACGCTCCGTTGTATAGGCAGTCCGCGGAGACTGCTCAGGCTTCTTCCTCTCGTCAGCGCACACGACCGCACCTTGGCTACGTGACCGCCGATATTTTACCAGCTTCGCCGATCAGGGATTCTTCGGCGACCAGGTCACACCATCCAGTAGCCAGGGACACGAGGCCGATGGACTCTGGATGTTCGCATAGGAAGAGTATGCGGGAGTCATCAGATGCGGAGCTGCCCTCGGCGAAGCAGCGAAAGACTGCGCCTCCGCAGGCCTCGATGTCGGACGTACTTGTGCAGATAGCACAACTTATCGCAGCATCCCAGCAACCGACAGAAATGGTGTCGGATCGGGAATTATCTGACGACGCTGGGTCGGTACGCTCCGCCGAAGCATCGGGGGCGGACGACCGGGAGCATCATGAGGTCCGACCGGATGGTGAAAGGGATATGGATGACTTGGAGCTATCCCTTTCGGAACAACATAAAGCTGCCGTGGACTTCATCCGGCACTTTCTCCCTCAAGTTGTTCCGTCGGGCCAGACTGCTGCGGTTCCGGACAAGAGAATTATAGCGTCATTGGACTCTGATTTCTTTGAGCGGTTCAGGGACATCGCTCCCAAGTTTCCGTCTCAGTCCAATAATGTTGCAAGAACATTTGAATTATTGAACGACGCTATATTCAAACTTGCTTCCAAAACGGGAAAAGCAGGTTTCTTGTCCACCAATACTCTCAACCTGCCTTTCATTAATGCAAGGAATAAATTTGACACGCAGGACAGGGTATCCCGAGAGTTCCTCTGCGTATGGACGATGAGGCGGAAGACTTAGAATTATCATTAACGTCGTCGGCGTCTATTCCAACCGCGGTGTTGGAAACAACTATTTCGTCTAACAAAGCCAGTTTAGATGCCTTATCTTACGCAGATCACCTTACTAAGGCGTTATCACTGCGCCTTCAAGGGAAAGAATTTCAGGATATACAATCCTCTTTAAGACTTCTTTCAAGGGCAGTAGCTTATTCCACGTGTAACTCCACCCTTTCAGTGGCAAACCTGGAGTTGGTTAGACGTGACGCAGCCCTAGCTACATCCACACTCGTGGATACTAAGGTGAAGAACTCTCTCAGAGTCGCTTCGGTCTCCGGAGAACTTCTCTTTGACGGCAAGCTTTCTGCAATTTACGATAAAATTACAAAGAAAGCTTCGGATTCTCTGCTGTTCAAATCTGCTTCTAAGAAGTCGGACACGGCAGATAAGAGTAAGACAGGCACTTCTGGGTCTAATGCGCCCAAGAGAGGTTCCTATAGAGGTTCCTTTGCGTCCTCTTGGTCTTATTCAAGAGACCATCAAGGTAGCGACTCACGTTCGGGACGTCCTTCGGGCCGGGACAACCGGTCGGACACCCCGAGGTCGACGGGACGAGGTGCAGGTCGTGGAGGATGTGGTTTCTCCTACCGCAGGCCTCGCAGGTCCAGGAGGTGATGGCTTCAACCTCTATCGCGTACCGGTTGGCAGAAGGTTGTCGAGTTTTTCACAAGAGTGGGCGTCGATTACGGAACCCTTGGGTGAGAGGGGTGATTTCGGAAGGTCTAAAGATATCCTTCAAACGAAAGCCTCCATTAACTCGAAGTCCAAAATGGACTCAACTTCCGTCAAATCCGCAGAAAAGAGACGCTCTATTATCAGAGGTGCAGTCTCTTTTAATGAAGAACGCAGTAGAGGTCGTAGAAAACCAGGAGACTCCGGGATTCTACAGCCATCTATTTCTGGTTCCGAAACCAGACGGCTCGTTCCGTCCAGTCATAGATTTGAGCAGGATAAACAAGCTGATCGTCGCTCCGAAGTTTTATATGGAGACAATTCGGTCGGTCAGAGCGAGTATTCGGGTCAACGATTATGCAACGAGCATAGATCTCAAAGATGCGTACTTTCACGTCATGGTACATCCGACATTCAGAAAGTATTTACGCTTCGCAGTCCTAGGAGTGGTGTATCAATTCCGGGCGATGTGCTTCGGATTGAATCTAGCACCCTGGGCTTTCACTCGGGTAATGAACTCGGTAATGATGTATTTCCGAGCTCATTCGTCTGCGGTAACGTCGGCCTACCTGGACGACATTCTTCAGAGGTACGGCAATGAATTAACGCTTCAGAACGATGTGCAGAATCTACTTCTATTGCTCCGACATCTCGGTTTTATAGTAAACGAGGAGAAGTCGGATCTGGTGCCGTCCAAGTCATTCACACATCTGGGAATGAGCTTCGAGACGCACAACAATCTCGTTCGTCTGCCGTTAACCAGAGCGAAATTAGTCAGTTGTTACGCTCGCTATTGTCTGCACGCAGACAAAGTCACAGCGAGAGAATTTATGAGACTGATAGGTCTGTGCGGAGCCGCTGCGGATCTCATTCCGATGGGGTGGTTACGGACGCGTCCTCTCCAAATTTTCTTGACTCGGAATTGGAGTGTGAAAATTCATTCGCTCGACATAGACGTTCTCTTGTCAGATCAAGTGAAACGAGAAATTCAGACTTGGGCAAACATTCAGTGGTTAACTCAGGGAGTTCCGCTGCAGTTGCCGGATCCGAGTTTTACCATTATGACGGATGCCAGTCAAACAGGTTGGGGTGCATCATTGATCCTAACGGATTCGAGATGCCAGGGTCTTTGGGATCCGCAATTCCTGGGCAAGCACATAAACATCAAGGAAATGATGTCAATTTGGCTTGCGTTACATCATTGGATGGACATTATTCACAATGCTCATGTCCAAATCCTGTCCGACAATACGACAGTAGTGGCGTATATACGGAATCAGGGAGGCACTCATTCAGTTCCGTTGTTCAATCTAATGGAAAGAATCCTTCTGTTTGCTCTAGAACATCAGGTTCTTCTTTCGGTCCATCATATACCGGGTCGTCTGAATGTACTAGCAGACTCCCTTTCACGAAAGGGTCGCTTGTTGCCGTCGGAGTGGACTCTCAACAAACAAGTATTCAATCAGATTTGCTACCAATGGGAACGGCCAATGATAGACTTATTTGTGACACATCTCAACAATCAGTTGCAGACGTATGTGTCTCCGTGTCCGGATCCAAGAGCATTTGCAGTAGACGCTCTGTCGATCCCTTGGGACGGAATGATAGGATATGCGTATCCTCCAGCGCCGTTAATTCAGCAAGTATTGCTAAAGATAAAACAATCTCAATGCAAGATTCTGTTGGTAGCATCTCTGTCTCCACAGAGACCGTGGATAAATCTACTCAGGTGTCTGTTGTGGGACCTACCGCGAAAGCTTCCTCCACGGGAGGATCTTCTTTCGCAGGGGAAATCGCGTCAACTCCATCACAACCCGCAAGGTCTCAACCTTCACGTTTTTCCGTTGTGCGGTCCTTCTTGCATGGCAAGCACTTTACAGGACGAGCAGTGGACGCGATTTCTAACTGTAGGAGGACCTCCTCTTCGCTAAACTATGTGGCTAAGTGGAAGGTTTTTCGTCGTTGGTGTAGGGATCATTCTGTGGATATTTTTGATCCCTCTATACCAGACATTGCAAACTTTCTAGTATACTTGTTTGACGAAATCAAACTGCAGCCTGTTACTATTAAGGGTTATAGGTCTATGTTATCTGATACCTATGCACATCATGATAGTTTACAAATTGGATCTAATGTCTCTTTATCTAAGTTGGTAAGAAACTTCTCGATAAATAGACCCAGAACTCTTAGGTTAATTCCTAAATGGAATTTAGCTTGGGTTCTTCTTAAACTGAAGGAAAAGCCATTTGAGCCTCTTGGGACAGTAGATTTCAAATTCTTATCTTATAAGACAGCTTTTCTCTTAGCTTTCTCTTCTGCTAGAAGAGTCAGTGAGCTTCATGCACTGTCGGTGGATGATTCTCACTATCGTAGTGTCGGGAACACTATAACCTTCACTACTAATGTGGGTTTTTTAGCTAAGAATCAGGCTCCTAATAAATATCCAGAACCTATTGTTATTAAGGCTCTTCCGTCTTCAGACGGGCGTAGGCCTTTACTCTGTCCTGTTAGAGCGTTACGTATCTATAAACAGAGATCTCAGTTTATCAGAAAGAGACGAAAACGTATCTTTCTGTCTCTGATGCCTAATAGAAGGGACATTTCAGTTCATTCTATTGCTAGATGGATTCAATTAACTATCCGTACTGCTTATGAGAGTTTATCTTCTTCTCAGCAGTCTGTGCTTAAGATTTCGGCTCATGAAGTAAGAGCTCTTGCTACTTCTTGGGCTTACGCTAATAGTATTGCTATTACAGATTTAATGAAGGCTGCTTATTGGTCTCAGCCATCCACATTCACGAATTTTTATCTCAGAAATATTGAGTCCATTTCTGGAGACCTGCATTGTTTAGGTCCGTTATCTGTTGCTCAGAATGTCGTCCACTAAACAGTTGCAACTATAGTTATGCAGGCTTTCTGTTCCGGCAGTGACTCCGTCCGGCTGCCCTCTTCGCTCTGGGCTATTTGACACAGGGCAAGGGGAAGGGGGGGGGAGGGTGTTCCCTTAGGTCACCTGCTTTATAGTGAAAAGCAAGGGAATGCCTCCTCCGAAGTCAGTATTTCTGAGTCGTTTCCGGGATGGTTTTAAAGAGTAATATTAATGTTAAAATTCATTCATGTCATATTTTTAAAGTGTAGCTCGGTGTGAAGCATTTGTATATGTCAAGTGTCAAACGGGCGTTAATATACAATCCTCGGACACTTTTAAAGAATATAAAGAGTCTCAATTCTCTGGACTAACTTTATTTATTGGCTTACTTTAAAAATAATTAGTATAAAGGGTTATACTGGATGTTAATAGAGAACATGAATGTTATTGTGCTCAATTATGAAGGTATTGTATCTTTCTAATTTAACATAAAATAAGAAAGATACATGTAAAGCCTAATACTCCTTTTCTCCTTGAGGGGTTGCCTCTATATTATATAGTTGAGCTTATTGGATTTTCCTCTATGTCCTAGGCCCTCCAGCCTTTTTACTATTCAGCTAAGTCTGTGTCATTGGTACAGTATAAAAATGTTAAAAAATTTATAGTAATTTATATTTTTTTTATACTTACCAATGACCCAGACGGGGATGGCCCTCCCAGGAGTTGGGAACTCTTACCTCCCCGCTGAGTACATAGCGCTGACCAGGCACTGCCAGTAAGAATGATAATTGGCGCCAATTTCGGAACGTCCTTGACACTGCGCATGCGCAGTAAGGGCAAAGTATGGAGGTCCTATAGGACATGATTTCTTTTGGTTTTAGATGCAAATTTTGGGGATTGGGGGCAAAATTTGTGTTTGGCCCTGGATTTTTTAGAGTTAGCACCAGCTAAGTCTGGGTCATTGGTAAGTATAAAAAATATATAAATTACTATAAATTTTTTAACTTTCAACTGAGTGCGGAAATCCATCCCCAGATGACAAAATGACTGAGAAGGGACCAGGACTGACTTCTCGTTGACTAGGAACCCCAGCGATGTGAACAGGCTCAATAGTGTGTTGACAGAAGAGCAGAATTGAAGTGCCTCTGGGGGATATCATCCAGATACGCCGAAGTAGTCATGTTGGACTGTGTGCAATGGAAGGCTATCACATGCGACATCAGTCGGGTGAAGGCCCAATGAGCCAGGTTGCAGCCAAGGGGCATGACCTTCCTGAAAGTCTCCATGCTGAACCTGGGAGCAATGATAGACTGGTTCAGGATACTTCTGGGTTCCTTCACCTCGATTTGTTCCAGGTCGGAGGAAGGATATCAGAGTTTGCAGACCATTGGGCCACGATCACATCTGATCCTTGGGCGTTAGATGTTGTTCGGTCCGGTCTGAGGATATCCTTTCAGAGGCACCCCACTCTCTTCGAGAGTACCTCTTCCAACCCAAGTTCCTTCAAACATTTCACGTCAGGATCTTTTGATCACAGAGATAGACAATCTCCTGTCAAAGGGAAGATCAAGGTCATCAAGAACATTCATTCAGTGGGATTTTATTGCGAAGAAGGATGGACAACTCCGACCGCTTATCTAGCTGAGTATCCTGAACCAGTCTCTCATTGCTCCCAAGTTCAGCATAGAGATTTTCAGGTCAGTTCCATTTCCCAGGGATATTTCACTTCCTGCATCGACCTGCGAGTTGTTCACTTTCACATTCCCATTCATCAGACATCTCGAAAGTATCTCAGGTTTGCTTTTCTGGGGCGAGTTTACCAGTTCAAGATCATGACTTTCAGCCACATCCTGGCTCCTTGGGCCTTCATCTGACTGATGTCGCATGTGATAGCTTTCCATTGCACACAGTCCAAGGTGACTACTTCGCCGTATCTAGACGATATCCTCCAGAGGCACTTCAATGCTGCTTTTCTGGAGTCGGATGTCAACACACTGTTGAGCCTGCTCATGTCGCTGGGGTTCCGAATCAATGAGAAGTCGGACCTGGTCCCTTCTCAGTCGTTTTGTCATCTGGGAATGGACTTCTGGCGATGGATCCCCACCTTTCGATTTGTCAGGTCCTTCTGTTGTTCGACAATTCAACAGTGGTCACTTACATTCGGAACCAGGGCATCACACACTCGGTTCTCGTGTACGAATTGGCTTGGTACCTTCTACTGCTAGCTCAGGATGTCAATGTCGGGGTGGTGGTTCGACACATTCCCGGTCGTCTGAATGTCCTAGCCGACTTCCTGTCCACTGAGCGGATGCTTTGCAGGGCAGTGTTCCAGTTGCTTTGCGATCTCTGGTGTCGTCCCCACATCGATCTTTTTGCGACCCGTTGGAACCATCACGTGGACACTTTTGTGTCCCTGTGTCCAGATCCTCTGGCTTTTGCCTAGATGCTCTGTCAATTGATTGGAATAGTCTTGTAGGCTACGCCTTCCCGCCAGGGCCGATTCTGCCTCAGGTTCTCGCCAAAATATGAACCTGCAGGTGTCGAATCATTCTGTTCACTCCCTTGTCATCTCAGCGGGTGTGGATCAATCACCTCCACTCTCTGTTGGCGGCGGTTCTGACATGTCTCCCTCTACATCTCGACTTTCTTTGTGAAGGTCAGCCGAGGAGGTTCATTGTGCCTTCAAGCATATCTTTGTTTGGTCCTGTCTCTCTCTGAAGAGGTTTTTCGAGACAAGTAGTGGAGTGCATTTCTTCCTTAAGGCGGCACTCCACTGGTTTAGCCTATGTGGCTAGGTAGAAGGTCTTCTGTCGATGGTGTGCTGATCACTCTGTAGATTATGCTGATCCTTTGGTAACACAGATTGGAGAGTTTCTGGTATATCTGTTTGTTTCTCGGAGTCTCCAACCTGTTACTGTCAAAGGGTACAGGTCCATGCTTTTGGAGACCTTTTCATATGTGGGAAAGCGTCATATCGACACTAATCCATATCTCTCCCAGCTTAGTCGGCACTTTTCTTTGGAAAGGCCTATGATTTTGCAGCTTACTCCAAGATATAATCTTTCTTGGGTGTTACTTTTCTTGGTGGCAGGAAGGGGGAGGTGTCATTCAAACCTTTATCCCATTTGCATATGTGTTTTCTCACATACAAGATGGCTTTTCTGATGTTGTTTGCCTCAGACAGAAGGGATAGTGAGCTTCACGCTCTCTCGGTTGATCCGGCCTTTTTCAGGAGCTCCGCCAACAGTGTTACTTTTACCACTGATTGCTCCTTTCTGGTCAAGAATCAGATGCCAGAAACTACTCCACCTCCTATCTGTATCAGGGCTCTTCCTTTTGCTGATGGTAATTGCCCTTTGCTCTGTCTGGTTTGTCCAAAATTGTATTTATCTCAACCAGACGCAGTTCATTAGGAAAGGCTGGAAATGATTTTTTCTGTCTCTTATTCCTGGTCAACAGAAGATCTCTCCTCAATCCATTTCTCGATGGATTTGTCTTGCTATTCACACATCCTACACCCATCTAGCGACTGACAATTGTATTACCAATCGTATTTTTGTCCAAGAGGTATGTGCCTTGTCTACCTCCTGGGCTTATGCTAACTCTGTCAAGTTGTTGGATGCTATGCAGGCAGCCTATTGGAGAAATGCTTCTACTTTCTCCACCTTGTATTTGTGTCAGTTGCAGGAGCAGTCTGAGGACCTTTTTTCTTTGGGCCCTCTTTCTTCGGCTCAGTCGGTTGTCTACCCTTGTCATTAGACTTCTTACAAGGTCAGTTCCAGCCATGTGCTTAGTTACTGTCCTTTCTGCCTGTGTGTCACACAGGGCCATATGCCTGATATCTGATTGTCTTTTACTAATGTTTGTGATGCTATGGTTTTATAGGCCTAGGGAACTCCTCTTCTCTCCACGGTTCCAGCACAGGCAGGTTGTGTGGGGTTTGGTTATGTGATTCCCTCCTCCTATTGTCTATTCAGCCTGTTGTAAACAGTTGTAAGATAGTGTAACAGGTAGGTGGTCCCAAGGGTAACCTATCCTAATCTGTAGAGGAATTGAAGGTGAAAATGGGGAGACAAAGAGCTGGGAAACTTGAGAGTGAAATATGTATAGCAGCATGGCTGCCATAAAGGGATAGGAGACTGTAGTAAAATTATATATCAACTTTTTAGCTCACCAAAGGGAGCTTAACTTATCACTTGCTGTCCGTCATCGTTGCCGTCCGTGGTGAACTTTACATTATCGACTTCTCCTCTCAAACTACTTGACCAAACTGAACCAAATTTTGTGTGCATGTTCCTTATCATATGTCAATTCAAGTTTTTACAAATAAACTTGCTGCGCCCACAGGGGGCACCAGAAAGGGCATATCTCTGATAGCACCCACAAATTTTTTTCCAAAATTAAAAAAAATCTTCAGATCCACCAGTCAGAATCTTTTCATATTTGTTATACAACATCTCTTGGGGGTGGTCAGATTCAAGTTTGTACAAATCGAGTCCCTGGGTTAAGATTTGGGCTCTCTATTGGAGCCCAAAGTTTAACTTGGTGCAATTTGAGGAAATTTCTTTAAAAATTTTCTTCAGATCCACCAGTTAGAATCCTATCATGTTTGGTATACAACATCTGTAGGGGAGTCAGATTGAAGTTTGTTCAAATCGAGTCACTGGGTTAATAATTGGGTTCCCTGTAGGAGCCCAAATTTTCACTTGCTGAAATATGAGGAAATTTCTTTAAAAATCTTCTTCTTCAGATTCACCAGTCAGAATGCTTTCATATTTGGTATACAAGATCTCTGGGGGGGGGGGGGGGGGGGGGTGCACCAGTGCCTGGGTTCAAATTGGATCCCAGAGTTAGTATTTGGGCTCTCCATTGGAGCCCAAAGTTTAACTTGGTGCAATTTGAGGAGATTTCTTTAAAAATCTTCTTTTTCAGATCCACCAGTCAGAATCCTTTCATGTTTGGTATAGAACATCTATAGGGGGGTCAGATTCAAGTTTGCTCAAATCGGGTCCCGGAGTTAGTATTTGGGCTCTCTATTGGAGCCCAAAGTTTAACTTGGTGCAATTTGAGGAAATTTCTTTAAAAATCTTCTTCTTCAGATCCACCAGTCAGAATCCTTTCATGTTTGGTATACAACATCTATAGGGGGTCAGATTCAAGTTTGTTCAAATCGAGTCGATGGGTTAATATGAGTTAAACTTTGGGCTCAAATAGGGGGCCAAAATATATATTAACCCAGGGTACGATTTGAACAAACTTGAATCTGACCCACCTAGCGATGTTGTATACCAAATATGAAAGAATTGTGATTGGTGGATCTGAAGAAGAAGATTCTTAAAGAACTTTTCTCATATTGCAGTAAGTTAAAATTTAGGCTCCCATTGGGAGCCCAAGTTTTAACTTTATGCAATGCATGGAATATTCTTTAAAAATCTTCTTCATATTCACCATTCAGAATCCTCTCATATTTGGTATACATCATCAAGTTTGTTCAAATCAAGTTTCTCGGTTAATATTTGGGTTCCCTATGGGAGCCTGAATTTTAACTTACTGCAATATGAGAAAAGTTCTTTAAGAATCTTCTTCTTCAGATCCACCAGTCAGAATCCTTTCACATTTGGTATACAACATCTCTTGGAGGGTGAGACTCAAGTTTGTTCAAACCTGGTCCCGGGGTTATTAATTTGGGCTACCTATGGGAGCCTGAATTTTAAATAAGTACAATATGAGGGAATTTCTTTTATAATCTTCTTCTTCGGATCCACCAATCACAATCCTTTCATATTTGGTATACAACATCTCTAGGTGGGTCAGATTCAAGTTTGTTCAAATCGGGACCCTGGGTTAATATATATTTTGGCCCCCTATTTGAGCCCAAAGTTTAACTTAATGCAATGTGAGGTGATTTCTTTAAAAACCTTCTTCGTATCGACCAGTCGGAATTCTTTCCTAGTTGATATATGACATCTCAAGGGGGATGAGATTCAAGTTTGTTCTATTTGAGTCCTTGGCTTAATAGTTGGGTTCTATGGGCAGGGATGGGGTGGGGCATGTTAGGTTCAGGTTTGTTCAAATCCATTCCTTAGTGTTTTTCCATAAAATTTGAGTTGATGAACCATGTCTAACTGAATGTGACCCCAAATACTTCTCCGAACCACTTTGGCCGGTGAGCGATTAAGGTCTCTTTGGGCCTCTTGTATTTTCTTTCTATGTACAGCTCTCATTCGTCCCATATACGGTACTATTTTCTCAACAATAAATTAATTCGTGTATGTACAATGATTATATACAGCTAATTTTTCTTAATTAGGTATGTCCAAGCCTGAGAGGGGGTTAAACTTCATATATGTATAACCACATGATATATATAACCTTTACATGAATAGGATTGACTTGCCTCAGTTGTCTGATGATTCAGTGCTGATCACTTGTCTGACCTTCCATCTGGAAAACTAAACCCGCTATCAGTACTGAATCACCCCAAAATCAACTGACCAATACAAATGGGATGGCAAGGGGTTAATCCCCTGACAAAATTTGTAATGGAAAAATTATTTCCCCAATCCTGGATTATTGACTTCCCTTATAATACAAACTAGTTTCTCACTGGACCAAGTAGGAGTAACCCACTTAGAATTTACCAGTAGAAACCTTTACATGGAGGCTGGGTCTTGGCTTAAAGCAAATTATTCCCACAGTCTATTTCTGTGCTACAAGTATAAGGGCAATTACTCTTCACTTCATTTCATTTCCAAATGGATAAATTAGTATGACTATTTTGTATAAATATTTCCTTTGAATAATATTCCAAAATAATATTCATTTAACTCTGCTTCATTATTTATATACAATGATTGCTGAATTAACAAGTCATTGTGACTGGCCATCAGTATTGACTGTTTACATTGGGCCAGAATGAGCTCTTGAAGACTTCATCATAGCCCTATGAAACAATCCCTTAAAATCCATTTACGCTTCTTAATAAATGAAGCCAGATGACAAAATAGTCATACTGCTAATTTTTCTATCCAGTATATACACCTTTGTTAAATATTGAGAGAGCTGTGTGAGCGTTTTGCGTGTGTTGTTGCAGCTCGGAGTAACCCGGCATCAAAAGCATTGATCGACGTCTGCGCATCTTTTTATAGTAAGGAAAATCCACAATGTTGGGTGTGGATCACGTGATATAGTCTCATACTCAACACAGTTTTCCAAACATACATCTTGCAGCATTTGCATTCAAATAGGAATACAAATCCCAAAACACATGCAACATTATTTATTAGCTGAACTTGACATAGTCAAGATAAGCTATTGCCATCACGCATGCGGAAGTCTGTTGGTCTGTGAGTCTGTGATGTCTGTTCACTTTTTCCTTTAGCACGGGCTACACCCCGCAGTTCTTGTATGATCGTCATGAAATTTCATGCATGTTTGGGGTCATGTCTAGATGAGAACGTCCCCTTTTGGTCGCGATCGGGCAACTGGTATGGCTGCCCGAGCCCAAAACCTTAACACCATTAGCACAGTCTACAGGTCGTATTTATGAAGGGATTTCATTGTAACTTGGTAGGATGCCTCTGTATAATGCATAGATGAGAACGTCCCCTTTTGGGCATGATCTATCAACCGTGATGGCTGCCCAAGTCCGAAACCCAAAAACTTTTAGCACAGTCTGTAGGTCATGTTTAATGTGGAGGGATTTCATTGTAACTTGGTAGGATGACTCCTTATGATGTCTAGATGAGAATTTCCCCATTTGGGCTTGATCTGCCAACCGTGACGACTGCCTGAGCCCAAAACCCGAATACCTTTAGCATAGTCTATAGGTCATATTTATTGAGGAATTTCATTGTAACTTGGTGTGTTGACTTCATACAATGTCTAGATGAGAAAGTCCCCTTTTGGACATGATTGGGCAACTGTGATGGCTAAAGGTGCCTGAAGCCCAAAAAACTTTAGCCCTGTCTATAGGTCATATTTATGAGGGAATTTCATTGTAACTTGGTAGGATGACTCCAAATAATGTCTAGATGAGAATGTCCCATTTTGATCGCGATCATTCAGCCTTGATGGGTGCCTGAGCCCAAAAACCTTTAGCATAGGTAAAAGGTCATATTTATGGAAGGATTTCATTGTAACCTATTAGGTTGACTCCATATAAATGCCTAGATGATGACATCCCCTTTTGGTCATGCTTGGTCAGCTGTGATGGCTACAAGTGCCCGAAGCCCAAAAACCTTGAGCACAGTCTACAGGTCATATTTATGAAGGGATTTCATTGTAACTTTGTAGGATCACTCCAGATGATGCCCAGATGTGATTGTCCCCTTTGGTTGTAATCATTCAACCATGATGGCTGCCCGAGCCCGAAGCCCGAAAACCTTGAGCACAGTCTACAGGTCATATTTATGAAGGGATTTCATTGTAACTTGGTAGGCTGACTTCATATAATGTCCAGATGAGAACGTCCCCTTTCGGACATGATTGGGCAACTTTGATGGCTAAAGGTGCCCGAAGCCTGAAAACCTTTAGCACTGTCTACAGGTCATATTTATGAAGGGATTTCATTGTAACTTAGTAGGATGACTCCAAATAATGTCTAGATGAGAACGTCCCATTTTGGTCGTGATCATTCAGCCTTGATGGGTGCCCGAGCCCAGAAACCTTTAGCATAGGCAAAAGGTTATATTTATAGAAGGATTTCATTGTAACCTGTTAGGTTGACTCCATATAATGCCTAGATGATGACATCCCCTTTTGGTCGTGATTTGTCAACTGTGATGACTACAGGTGTCCGAAAACCTTGAGCACAGTCTACAGGTCATATTTATGAAGGGATTTCATTGTAACTTGGT
Organism: Pictodentalium vernedei; assembly: GCA_031216915.1. Classification (NCBI taxonomy): domain Eukaryota; kingdom Metazoa; phylum Mollusca; class Scaphopoda; order Dentaliida; family Dentaliidae; genus Pictodentalium; species Pictodentalium vernedei. The sequence goes on from CM062292.1 coordinate 428,177,307, forward strand.
AGGTTGACTTCATATAATGTCTAGATGAGAACGTCCCCTTTTGGACACGATTGGGCAACTGTGACAGCTTCAGGGTCCCAAAGCCTGAAAACCTTTAGAACAGTCTACAGGTCATAATTATGAAGGGATTTCATTGTAGCTTGGTAGGATGACTCCAAATAGTGTCCAGATGAGAACGTCCCCTTTTGGTCACGATCATTCAGCCTTGATGGCTGCCTGAGCCCAAAAAAACTTTAGCATGTCTGTAGGTCATATTTATGGAAGGATTTCATTGTAACTTGTTAGGTTGACTCCATATAATGCCTAGATGATGACATCCGCTTTTGGTCATGGTTGGTCAACTGTGATGGCTACAGGTGCCCGAAGCCCGAAAATCTTGAGCACAGTCTACAGGTCATATTTATGAAGGGATTTCATTGTAACTTCATAGGACCACTCCTGATGATGTCCAGATGAGAATGTCCCCTTTTGGTTGCGATCATTCAACCATGATTGCTGCCCAAGCCTAAAGCCTGAAAACCTTTAGCACAGTTTTCAGATCATATTTATGAAGGGATTTCATTGTAACTTGGTAGGTTGACTTCATGTAATGTCTAGATGAGAACAGCCCCTTTTGGACACCATTAGGCAACTGTGTTGGCTACAGGGGCCCAAAGCCCGAAAATATTTAGCACAGTCTACAGGTGATATTTTTGAAGGGATTTCATTGTACCTTGGTAGGATGACTCTAAATAATGTCTAGATGAGAACGTCCCCTTCTGGTCGCGATCATTCAGCCTTGATGGCTGCCCGAACCCAAACCCCCTAACCGTTAGCATAGTGTATTGGTCATATTTATGGAAGGACTTCATTGTAACCCATAAGTTTGACTCCATATAATGCCTAGATGATGACATCCCCTTTTGGTCGGGATTGGTCAACTGTGACGGCTTCAGGGGACCGAAGCTCAAAAACCTTGAGCACAGTCTACAGGTCATAGTTATGAAGGGATTTCATTGTAACTTTGTAGGATCACTCCAGATGATACCCAGATGAGAATGTCCCCTTTTGGTCGCAATTGGGAAACTGACGGCTACAGGGGCCCGAAGCCTGAAAACCTTTAGCACAGTATACAGGCCATATTTATGAAGGGATTTTAATGTAACTTGATAGAATGACTCGTTTTGGAATAATTTCACTGTAACTTGGTAACTTTTGTTGATATACGTTAACTGTGAGGGCCACATACATTAACTGTGAGGTCATATTAACCCATCCCTCAGCTCTTTAGTACAGTGTACACCTCATATTATTTTTATCATTAACATAGCATACAGGGAACAGAAATGAACATATTCCCAATTATCACAATTCTTGTCTTATTTCATAATCCTTTCATAAACATTGAACATTATCCTTTTCATCAAACACAACACACAAGTTAAGCTACAGTGTCATTGACACTTTCATTTTTAAGCATCACCAGGCAACAATTTCATGGTTATTTAGTTTAATAAGCCAGCTTGCTGTAAATGGGTCAATACTTCGTAGGTACAATTCCAAGAATAGCGTTCAGAAACTGGGACAGACAAAAGACTAAATGTGCACACGCAGAGTTTGAATTTTAAACTGCAAGCATGTTTCCCGAAAAACAATGCGTATATTTACGGCCTAAAATTGCTATTCTTCCAAAGGATAATTCCTGATTCGGATATAAAGGGATTAATTTATGCAGGATATGATACTAGGAATTTGTTGCAAGGTGAGTTCTTTCGTTTCAAAGTGATTTTTACGGATAATTTCACTCCGATGTACAGACGCCAATTTGACCTACAAATTGTCAGGTTATACATGCCTCTGAATTACAGGTTGCCAATTGCAACATAAATAAAATTGGCTTGTCGTTGTTACATAACAAGAATGGCATTCAGAAGATCCGAGCGCTGCTTATAAAAATGAAAGCTGACAGCTAAGGCGATTTCATCACAGTAGGTTGATAAGAAATTTAACTTTTATAGTAAATTTTCTTATTATATCTACCACAATTGTTTACGTGGAGGCCCTCTGTCTTCTTATTCGGGTAAGAATTATTCTTTCTCACTGATCACATAACTCCAATGTTGGCAGATTCAAATAGAATGACACATTGGTTATGGGTCTGTGCACTGGTTCCGGAAGCTGTGGATTAGTACAAGGAGAAGAGTGTCCTCTACTGGGTGTACGCCGGTTGCACACGACCCAGTTTTGGCTTATTTTTTCTTGATGCTTTAACACCACTTTTCTTTCCCAAATCGCTTGGAAAAGAAGAAAATAGAGAGTATTTTTCCGAGTTATGGACTTCCACTGTAGTGCAAGCATGAGCCTAAATGCTAGTGCGCAATGTGTCGCATTGTGCCTTTTCACATAAGCACATATTGGCACATCCAGCATGTGCTTTTGTGATGCAAGTAATTTGTACAATAGAAGATAAACACATCTAGGGAAGTCAGAATAAATAGAACAAAGTAGTCATAACAGCTTGTAGATACAAAGGGAGAAACCAAGAATTTACTGGGAAATCAGAGCCAAGTAAACAATTATGGGTATGGGTTTTTTTTTGTGGTAATTCTATGAAGTAGATATAGATTCTGTGGAAATCTGAATCAGAAAAACTACTCTAGTTCAATCGAACTTACCCCGGGCCCCACCACGGGATGGTGGTCCTAAAAAGGATTTTGATGGTTTGGAGGAATTGTCGGATCTATTTGGGTAATTCTATGAATCAGGGACTACTCTTTTACAAAGGAACATATCCTCTGAACATACCCCTATCCTATAAGACATCTTTGGGTAACATAGCAACCACATGCTATCATAGGAACCAAGATGGCTGCCTCCAGTATACAAAATGGACTACGGAAACACATAGCGTATGCGCACTTAAGCCACGTATCACTATGGGGATGACATCACAACATGGCCACTCATGCAGGTTACCATGACAACACAACATGATTCAACTGGGTCATGTCATGTGACTATGATGTCACATGAGATCCGGCAAATGTGGGGTGAAACATATGAGACATACTACTCCTGACTCTGATCCTTGGGAAGCTGTCTCAGAGAGCTTAACAAGGGTCAGATGCAGGTGTTAATGGTCTGGGTTAAAATGATTAACAGGCTTGTATACAATCACCATAGATAATGAAAATAGTTCTGGACAAAAGTGGGAAAGTGCTTGAAAATTCTCTGCACATGTCCTTGAAAGTCCAGGATTTTTTTTCCTCCAGAGGTACATGAACCCTGTCAGTAGGAACTTTAGGACCACACATGTAGTATGATGACCTGTCATCCATCAACATGAAATTTCCTTGTTGGTTCCTCATATTTTTACTTGACTAGCAAGTGGGGGTATGCACAGATGTCACCCTTTGTGAGAATATGCACCTTGTAATTCAGTAATAATGTCACAAAATGTGCTTAAATGGCGATTTACGTCAAAAATGTCAAAATGTATTCTTTGCTCCTTCCAAAGGAACATTCTTGCAGTTTCCACAGGCCTGTGATGCAGGAAACTACAAAACATGTTGCAAACAAGATCCACTTTTTGCTATCAGTTTTCTTAAATATTGGATGTTTTTTATTACAAATATGAATGATCACTGTTGCATGGCAAAGGAAATCTAATATTGAATGGTTTTACTGATTGAACCATCAGGCCCAACTCAGATGGAAACTTCAATCAGTCATTCTCTAATGTCTGACTTGTTGGGAGCTACATTAATTTAAGATGTCGGAATTTAATTACAGAATGTATTTATCAATAGGTTTTTTAGCTCACCTGAGCGAAGCTCAGTGGGGGCTTTTCTGATCACATTCTGTCCGTCATCCATCGTCCAACATCCGGCATCTGTCATCGTCCGGCGTTTACTTTACATTATCAACTTCTCCTTCAAAACCACTAGCCCAATTTTATTCAAATGTTGGGTAAATGTTTATTACCTAATGCCAATTCAGATTTGTTCAAATGAAGTTGCCGCTCCTTCTGGGTGGTGCCATGCCCCCAAGGGGCACCAAAATCTTTGAAAATCTTCTTCTCATGAACCAGCAGAAGCAGAGACTTGATATATGGTACACAGCTTCCTTTTAAGGTGTAGCCTTCGTTTTGTCTAAGAGAAGTTTGTTGGGCTATATTTGGCGTCGTTATGGGAAGGGAAAAATTTTTTGGCCCTGCCCGAAATTTCTATTTTCCGATCCAAGACGCTGATTTGAACCAGATTTTATGTGAGGGCTTATTGGGTCATAAGTACCTAATTTATGCCAATTTTTTTTCCCCGTAGCCCCGTAGGAACTGCAGGAGCTAAAAATAGAAAAAAATTAAAATGCCCATATCTCCAAAGCTGCACGGCACTGAGAATTTTTATTTGGTGTGATGCTTCCTTAGGACCAACAGAAAGGGTTGGTAAAAAAAAATTGCCATCGGTTTTATCATAGGGTACAGTTTTGAGACTTTGAAAAAGTGCTGAGTCAGCACTTTTTAACACTGTAGGCAATGGGAAAAACATTAAAAAATCTTCTTCTCCAGATCCAGAAGGCAGAATCTTTTGATATTTAGTATGCAACATTGTAGGGTGGATCTGCTTCAAGCTTGTTCAAATCGGCCCATTGGGTTTATATTTGGGCTCAGTATAGGAGCCCGCATCCGAACTTAGTGCATTTTAGGCAAATTTCATTAAAAATCATCTTCTCCAGACCCAGCAGGCAGAATCTTTTGATATTTGGTACGCAACATTGTGGGGTGGATCAGATTCAAGTTTGTTCAAATTGGCCTTCTGGATTCATATTTGGACTCAGTATAGAAGCCCGAATTCGAACTTAGTGCATTTCAAGCAAATTTCTTAAAAAATCTTCTCCTTCAGATCCAGCAGGCAGAATCTTTTGATTTGGTATGCAACATTGTGGGGTGGATCTGATTCAAGTTTGTTCAAATCAGCCCCCTGGATTCATATCTGGGCTCAGTATAGGAGCCCAAATTTGAACTTAGTGCATTTCAGACAAATTTCTTGGAAAATCTTCTCTCAAGATCCAGCTGGCAGAATCTTTTGATATTGGGTATGCAGCATGCTTAGGGGGGTGAGATTCAAGTTTGTTCAAGCCAAGTTCCTGGGTTCACATTTGGGCTCACTGTGGTAGCCTGAAATATAACTTAGTACAAAATGAGGAATTTTCTTTAAAAATCTTCTTCAGATCCAGCAATCAGAATGTTTTGATATTTGGTATGCAGCATCCTTAGGGGGTGAGATTCAAGTTTGTTCAAGCCATGTCCCTAGGTCCATATTTGGGCTCACTGTGGGAGCTTGAATTGTAACTTGTCAGATCCAGCAGTCGGAATGTGTTTGATATGTGGTGTGTAGCATCCTTGGGGGTGGGGGGGGGGATTCAAGTTTGTTAAAGCCAAGTCCCTGGGTCCATATTATAACTTAATCAATATGACGAATTTTCTTTAAAGTTTTGATATTTTTTATGCAGCATCCTTAGGGGTGTAAGATTCAAGTTTGTTCAAGCCATGTCCCTAGGTCCATATTTGGGCTCTCACTGTGGGAGCTTGAATTGTAACTTAGTTCAAAATGAGGAATTTTTTTTAAAAATCTTTTTTTTCAGATCCAGCAATCAGAATGTTTTGATATTTGGTGTGCAGCATCCTTAGGTGGGTGAGATTCAAGTTTATTAAAGACAAGTCCCTGGGTTCATATATGGGCTCCCTGTGGGAGCCAGAATTATAACTTAGTTCAATATGAGGAATATTCTTTAAAAAACTTATTTTTAAGATCCACTTATCAGAATATTTCGATATTTGGTTTAAGCTTTTCTTAGGAGGAGTAGATGCAACTTGTTGAAATCAATTCTCTGGGTTGATATTCAGGCTACCATGTCAGGTGAGCGCCTCAGTTGAGAAACTGATTGGTGAGGACCCATAGACAACTAACTGTAACAGAAGAAATCAAGATTAAGGAAACATAATGCCTCTGAATGAAATGCACATACAATTGTTTATAGTACGTGTTATGTCCCTTTTCATGAAACTTATCAATTGCATTGAGGTTTGGATTTGAATCACCAGTTCAGACTAAACATGCACTAATTCCTACCCCCCCCCCCCTCTCCCTGCCCGAAGCAAAGCAGCATCCAAAAAAGATTCCATCTCAGGGTAAGCTGCAAAATCCTAGGCCTTTTCAAAGAAAAGTGCCGAATAAGCTTGGACAGGTATGGATTAGTGCCAATATGATGCTTTCCTACATACAAAAAGGTCTCCAAAAGCATGGACCTGTACCCTTTGATGATAACAGTTTGGAGACCCCAAGAATCAAACAGATATACCAGAACCTCTCTAATCTGTGTTATCGAAGGATCAGCATAATCAACCGAGTGATCAGCACACTATCGACAGAAGACCTTCCACTTAGCCGCATAGGCTAAACCAGTGGAGTGCCGCCTTGAAGAAGAAATGCACTCCACTGCTTGTCTCGAAAAACCTCTATGAAGAGACAGGACCTGACAAAGATATGCGTGAATGCACAATGAAGTCTGGTCGACATGAAACCTCTTTGGGTGACCTTGACAGAGAAGGTCACATCGTAGTGGGACACATGTCAGACCCACCGCCAACAGAGAGCGGAGCTGATTGATCCACACCTGCTGAGGCGACATGGGAGTGATCAGAATGATTCAACAACTGCAGGTTCGTATCTTGGCTAAAACCTGAGGCAGAATCGGACCTGGCAGGAAGGTGAAGCCGACAAGCCCATTCCAATCGAGTGACAGAGCATTCATTGCAAAAGCCAGAGGATCTGGACACAGGGACAAGAAAGTGTCCACCTGATCATTCCAATGGGTCACAAAAAGATCAGTGTGGGGATGACCCGAGAGATCGCAAAGCAACTGGAACACTGCCCAGTGAAGCATCCACCCGGTGGAAATGACCCTCCTTCGTCGGGACAGGGAGTCAGCTAGGACATTCAGATGACCGGGTATGTTATGAACCACCACACTGGCATTGACATCCTGAGCTAGCAGTAGAAGATCCCGAGCCAATTCTTACATGAGAACCGAGTGTGTGCCGCCCTGGTTCCGAATGTTAAGAGACCATGGTCGAATTGTCGAACAACAGAAGGACCTGGCGATTCTAAATGTGGGGTATCCACTGCCAGAAACACAGAAGAAGAGCCAGAAGCTTCTTCTGGTTGATGTGAAGAGCTGCTTGATCCTGGTCCCGCACACCATGAAGGGAAAGACCTAGAGGATCCAACGTCGCGCCCCATCCAAGATCGCTGGCATCTGCCATCAGAACACGACCGGATATGGGCATGTCCAGTGGAACTCCCTGCATAATCCACTGAACATTTGTCCAGGCAAGAAGGTGACGATGAAGAGATGCTGGTAACTGAAGACGCAGATGCAGAGGATCGACATTCAGCCTCCAATGACTGAGCAGAAAGTGTTAGAGAGATATAACATGCAGCCGACCTAGATAAATGAGATCCGTTACCAAACCACAGAGACCGAGCAGCCGGAAAATAGTCCGAGCTGTCGTGGATGTGGACTGGGTCAGAGTCAGGGTGAAAGCCGAGGGAATCATAGGCCTCACCTGGGGAATCACCACCATATTCAGCTGAGTGTGGAAATCCATCCCCAGATGATAAAATGACTGAGAAGGGACCAGGTCTGACTTCTCGTTGACACGGAACCCTAGCGACATGAGCAGGCTCAACAGTGGGTTCACATCTGAGTCCAGAAGAGCAGCATTGAAGTGCCTCTGGAGGATATCGTCCAGATATGGCGAAGTAGTCACCTTGGAATGTGTGCAATGGCAGGCTATCACATGCGACATCAGTTGGGTGAAGGCCTAAGGAGCGAGGTTGCGGCTGAGAGGCATGACCTTGAACTGGTAAACTCCCCCCCAGAACAAGTGAACCGGAGATACATTTGGGATGTTCGATGAATCGGAATGTGAAAGTAAGCGACTCGCAGGTCGATGCTGGAAGCAGAATCTCCCTGGGAAATGCAACCGTCCTGAAAGTCTCCATGCTGAACCTGGGAGCAATGATAGACTGGTTCAGGATACTTCTGGGTGCCTTCGGCCGCACCAGTCGGTACAAATCGTCGAAGCTTTTGCAGCATGCGACTCAAAACTGAGTTCCAAGGCTATGAAGACTTCATTCTTTGCTAGGCCGATACCTTTTTGCCTCCTGTGCGTTATCGGTCCTACAATCCGCCAATCTGTCAGCCTGCCAGAGTTTGACGGTCTTGGATCAGGACTCCACCTCCCTCGGGCTTTCCTAGCCCAAGTTGGCCATCTGCTTCCTTTGTGAAGCCACAGGCTGATCCTCCTGCCGCCGCTTCTTCTTACTCACATGGTAAGAGTAAGCATCGGCAGACCAGAGAGATGTCTCAGGATCCTTCCTCTAGCAGAGGAGATGGTTTCTCCTCTAACAGGCCTCACTGGGGCTCGAAATGAAGGTCTTCACCTTGATTTGTCCCAGGTTGGAGAAAGGATATCAGAGTTTGCAGACCGTTAGGCCACGATCACATCCGATCCTTGGGTGTTAGATGTTGTTCAGTCCAGTCTGCGGATATCCTTTCGGAGGCACCCCACTCTGTCAAGAGTGCCTCTTCCCACCCAAGTTTCTTCAAACGTTTCACGTTGGGAACTTTTGATCACAGAGATAGACAATCTCCTGTCAAAGGGAAGATTGAGGTCTTCAAGAACATTCAGTGGGATTTTATTCCTGCCTGTTCTTGTTAGCGAAGAAGGCTGGCCAACTCCGACCAGTTATCTATCTGAGTATCCTGAACCAGTCTATCATTGCTCCCAAGTTCAGCATGGAGATTCTCAGGTCAGTTCCATTTCCCAGGGAGATTTCGCTTCCAGCATCGACCTGCGAGTTGCTTACTTTCACGTTCCGATTCATTAGACATCTCAAAAGTATCTCAGGTTCGCTTTTCTGGGGCGAGTTTACCAGTTCAACAAGATCATGCCTCTCAGCCACATCCTGGCTCCTTGGGCCTTCACCTGACTGATGTCGCATGTGATAGCCTTCCATTTCACACAGTCCAAGGTGACTACTTCACCGTATCTGGACGATATCCTCTAGAGGCACTTCAATGCTGCTCTTCTGGAGTCGGATGTCAACACATTGTTGAGCCTGTTCATGTCTCTGGGGTTCCGAGTCAACAAGGAGAAGTTGGACCTGCTCCCTTCTCAGTTGTTTTGTCACCTGGTGATAGACTTCTGCACACAGCTGAATATGTGGGTGGTTCCTCGGGCGAGGTCTGTGATTCACCCTGATTCTGACCCAGTCCATGACTGCGACAGCTCGGAGTATTCTCCGGCTGCTCGGCCTCTACAGTTCGGTGATGGATCTCATTCCTCTAGGTCAGCTGCATGTCATACATCTCCAACACTTTCTGCTCAGTCGTTAGAGGCCGATTGTCGATCCTCTAGATCTGTTGCTTCAGTTACTAGCATCTCTTCATCATCACCCTCTTCCCTGGACAGATGTTCAGTGGATTATGCAGGGAGTTCTGTTGGATTTGCCCATATCCGATCGTGTTCTGTCGGCAGATGCCAGCGATCTCGGATGGGGCACGACGTTGGATTCTCTAGGTCTTTCCCTTCTTGGTGTATGGGACCAGAATCAAGCAGCCCTTCACATCAACCAGAAGGAGCTTTTCGCTCTTCTTCAGAGTTTCCGGCAGTGGATCCCCCACCTTTTGAATCATCAGGTCCTTCTATTGTCCGACAATTCAACAATGGTCGTTTACATTTCGGAACCAACCAGGGCAGCATGCTCAAGGTTCTTGTGTACGAATTTGCTCGGGATCTTCTACAGCTTAGATGTCAATGCCGGGGTGGTGGTTCGACATATTCCCGGTTGTCTGAATGTCCTAGCCAACTCCGTCTTGCCGTGACAGGGTCATTTCGACTGAGTGGATGCTTCACAGGGCAGTGTTCCAGTCGCTTTGCAATCTCTGGGGGCGTCCCCACATTGATCTTTTTGCGACCCATTGGAACCATCAAGTGGACACTTTCGTGTCCCTGTGTCCAGATCCTCTGGCTTTTGTCGATTGGAACAGTCTTGTCGGCTACGCCTTCCTACCAGGGACGATTCTGCCTCAGGTTCTCGCCAAGATACGACCCTGCAGTTGTCGAATCATTCTGTTCACTCCCCTGTAGCCTCAGCGGGTGTGGATCAATCACCTCCGCTCTCTAATGGAGGCGGTTCTGACACATCTCCCTCTACGTCGCAACCTTCTTTGTCAAGGTCACTCAAGGAGGTTTCATGTCGACCTGACTTCATTGTGCCTTCACGCATTTCTTTGTTGGGTCCTGTCTCTCTTCGTAGAGGTTTTTTCGAGACGAGCAGTGGAGCGCATTTCTTCTTCAAGGCTGCAATCCACTGGTTTAGCCTATGTGGCTAGGTGGAAGGTCTTCTGTCGATGGTGTGCTGATCCTTTGGTTACACAGATTGGAGAGTTTCTGGTATACCTGTTTGATTCTCGGAGTCTCCAGCTGGTTACCATCAAAGGGTACAGGTCCATGCTTTTGGAGACCTTTTTGTATGTTGGAAAGCATCATATCAGCACTAATCCATACCTCTCCAAGCTTAGTCGGCACTTTTCTTTGGAAAGGCCTAGGATTTTGCACCTTACCCCAAGTTGAAATCTTTCTTGGGAGCTGCTTTGCTTGGTGGCAGGGAGGGGGAGATGCCGTTTAAACCTTTATCGCAGGTGGATATGTGTTTTCTCACATACAAGACGGCTTTTCTGATGGTGTTTGCCTCAGCCAGAAGGGTTAGTGAACTTCACACCCTCGTGGTTGATCTGGCCTTTTTCAGGAGCTCCGCCAACAGTGTTACTTTTACCACTGATTGCTCCTTTCTGGTCAAGAATCAGATGCCAGAAACTACTCCACCTCCTATCTGTATCAGGGCTCTTCCTTCTGCTGATGGTAATTGTCCTTTGCTCTGTCCGGTCCGTGCAAAATCCTATTTATCTCAACCAGACTCAGTTCATTAGGAAAGGCAGGAAACATTTTTTTCTGTCTCTTATTCCTGGTCTACAGAAGATCTCTCCTCAATACATTTCTCAATGGATTTGTCTTGCTATTCGCACATCCTACACCCATCTAGTGACTGACAATTGTATTACCAATCATATTTTTGCCACCGAGGTATGTGCCTTGTCTACCTCCTGGGCTTATGCTAACTCTGTCAAGTTGTTGGATGCTATGCAGGCAGCTTATTGGAGAAATGATTCTACTTTCTCCACCTTCTATCTGTGTCAGTTGCAGGAGCAGTCTGAGGACCTTTTTTCCTTGGGCCCTCCTTCTTCTGCTCAGTCTGTTGTCTCCCCTAGCCTTAGACTTTACAAGGTCAGTTCACACAGAGCCATATGCCTCATATCTGATTGTCTTTTACTAATGTTTGTGATGCTATGGTTTTATAGACCTAGGGAACTCCTCTTCTGTCCACGATTCCAGCATAGGTGGGTTGTGTGGGGTTGGTTATGTGATTCCCTCCTCCTATTGTCTATTTAGCCTGTTGTAAACAATTGTAAGGTAGGTTGATAAAAAATTTAAATTTTATAGTAAATTTCCTTTCTTATTATACCTACCACAATTGTTTACGTGGAGGCCCTACCGTCTTCTTATTCGGGTAAGAATATTTCCTCATTGCTGATCACATAACTCTAATGTTGGCGGATTCAAATAGAATGACACATTGGTTATGTATCTGTGCACTGGCTCCGGAAGCTGTGGAATAGTACAATGAGATGAGTGTCCTCTACTGGGTGTGTGCCAGTCACACATGACCCAGTTTTGGCTTATTTTTAGCTCCACTTGACAAAGTTAAGCTGAGCTATTGCCATCATTTCTAGACCATCGGCATACGTACATACGTCCACAATTTTCTTTGGCACACCTCACAGGTCGCATTTATAATCAGATTGCTCTGAAATTTGGTATGCTTCTTTTGGGGTGACCTATAGATGGGAGCTATCGATTTTCGTCAATTCCTGTCAAAAAATGTTGCCGCGGCCAACGTTCTTAGAACTTAGTTTAGTCGGACCTCAATATTTCCCTTTGGCACACCCTACAAAGCACATTTATGATCAGATTGCTATGAAATCTGGCATGCTTGTTTGGGGTGACCTCTACATGGAAGCTATCTATTTTCTTCCATTTTCGTCAAAAAATGTTGCCACTGGCAACGACCTTTGAACTTACTTTAGTCAGGCATCAACATATTCCTTTGTCACGCCATACAGGGCACATTTATGATCAGAATGGTTTGAAACTTGGTATATTTGTTTGGGGTTACTTCTAGATGGGAGATATCATTTTCTTCAATTTCTGTCAAATGCCCGTCAATGATCTTCATGCAGTTATGTATCAATATTTCCCTTTGGGGCAGCCTGCAGTTGACTGGATCGCTTTGAAACTTGGTGTGCGTGTTTGGGGTGACCTCTAGATGGGAGCTATCCATTTTCTTCCATTTTCCGTCACAAATAGTTGACATTGGCAATGACCTCTGATGAACTTAGTAAAAACTTAGTGCAGTTAAGCATCAATATTTCCCCTTGACACACCTTGCAGGGCACATTTATGAGTGGATCACTTGCGAACTTGGTGTGCTTGTGGGGTGACATCTATACGGGAGCTGTCGATTTTTGTACATTTTGGTCAAAAATGTTGTCGCTGACCTTTGAACTTAGTTTGTCAGACCTCAATATTTCCCTTTAACACACCCTTCAGGGCACATTTATGATCGGATCACTTGGAAACTTGGTATGTGTATTCGGGGTGACCTCTAGATGTGAGCTATTGCTTTTTTTTATTTCCATAAAAATTATTGTCGTTATCACCAGCCTTTGAACTTAGTGCATTTGTGCATCAACTTATCCATTTTGCACTCTCTGCAGGGTATATTTATGAATTTCCATAAAAAGAAAACAAAAAGCATTGCCCCAAGCAACGACCTTCAAACTTGGTGCATTTGTGCATTAACATCTTCCTTTGGCATGCCTTAGAGGGCACATTCATTATCAGGTTGTTTTGAAACTTTGTACGCTTATGCAAGGAGCTATTGATTTTCTTTTCATTTCCATCAAAAACTGTTGCTGTTAGCAACAATCTTTGAATTTATTGCATTTGTGCATCAACATTTTTCTTTGACATTGCCTGCAGGCCACATTTATCATAGGATTGTTTTTATACGCCCGTTTTAAAAAAACGGTTGTCTTAAGTTATACGGCTGTCCATCCGTCCGTCCACACGTCGTACAATAACTAAAAAATGCTTCGAGCAATTTTTGTGATTTTTTGGTGGAAAGTATATGTTGATGGAAGGAAGCTCCCTTTCGATTTGTGTCGCTGTCTGATTTGTCATTCCAGAGTTATGGGACTTTATTCGTCAAAATATAAGCAATTTTACACATGTCAAACAATAACTTGAAAATGCTTAGAGCAATTTTCATGATTTTTTGGTTTCAAGTATATGTTAATAGAAGGAATCTCCCTTTCGATTTGTGTCGCTGCCTAATTTGTCATTCCAGAGTTATATAGGCAATTTTCCACATGTCAGACTTTGAGCAATTTTCATGATTTTTTTGGCGGCAAGTATATTTAACCTGACAAGTGCACATGTACACTCATATTGTGTGCTTCCCTCTTGTAATTAATAACGGACGTATCATGTGCTCATAGCGCAGCTGTTTATTGAACTTGGTGTGCTCATTAAGTAAGATCTTTAGATAAAAGCTATTGATTAGCATTCATTTCTGTGAAAAAATCTGCCATTTACAATAACCTCTGAACTTACTGCATTTGTGTATCAACATTCTTCCTTTAGCCAGTCTTACAGTTTACATTTAAAAATTCATTGATTACTCTGATGTTGTGCACACACAATGCTGTTTCATTTAAATTTCACCAAATAACATTGGAACCAATGATTTTCAATTTTGCCATTTCAATTATAACTTACCAAGTTCAAGTTTGTCAAGTTGAGCTACAGTGTCATTGACACTTTTTTTCCAAGTTACGGACTTCCACTGTAGTGCAAGCATGTGTCTAAATGCTAGTGCACAATGTGTCACATTGTGCCTTTTCACATAAGCACATATCAGCATATCCAGCATGTATAGATGTGCTAGTGCACAATGTGTCACATTGTGCCTTTTCACTTAAGCACATATTGGCACATCCAGCATGTGCTTTTGTACTGCATGTAATGTGTACAATAGAAGATAAACACAACTAGGGAAGTCAGAATATATAGAACAAAGAAGTCATAACAGCTTGTAGATACATAGGTTGAAACCGAGAATTTACTGGGAAATCAGAGCCAAGTAAACAATTATGGGTATGGGTTTTTGTGGTAATTCTATGAAGTAAATATGAATTCTGCAGAAATCTGAACCAGAAAAACTACTCTGGTTCAATCGAACTTACCCCTGGCCCCACCACAGTATGGCAGTCCTAAAAAGAATTTTGGTGGTTTGGAGGGATTGTCGGGTCTATTTGGGTAATTCTATGAATTGGGGACTAGTCTTTTACAAAGGAACATACCCTCCGAACATACCCCTATCCTATAAGAAGTCTTTGGATAACATAGCAACCACATGCTACCCTAGAAACCAAGATGGCTGCCTCCAGTACACAAAATGGACTACGGAAACACATGTCACCCTAACAGCATATGTTGTGTATGTGCACTTACGCCACCTGTCACTATGGGGATGACATCACAACATGGCCACTCACACAGCTTACCATGACAAAACAACATAATGCAACTGGGTCATGTGACTATGATGTCACATGAGATCCGGCAAATGTGGGATGAAACATATGAGACATTCTACTCCTGACCGATACTTGGGAAGTTCTCTCAGAGAGCTTAACAAGGGTCAGGTGCAGGTGTTAATGGTCTGGGTTAGAATGGTTAATGGGCTTGTACACAATCACTGTAGATAACAAAAATAGTTTTGGACAAAAGTGGGAAAGTGCTTGAGAATTTTCAGTACATGTCCTTGAAAGTCCAGGATTTTTTTCCTCCAGAGGTACATGAATCCTGTCAGTAGGAACTTTAGGACCCCACATGTAGTATGATGACCTGTCATCCATCAGCATGAAATTTCCTTGTTGGTTCCTCATATTTTTACTTGACTAGCAAGTGGGGGTATGCACAGATGTACACCCTTTGTGAGACTATGCACCTTGTAATTCAGTTAATCTCACAAAACTTGCTTAAATGGCGATTTACGTAAAAAATGTCAAAATGTATACTTTGCACCATCCAAAGGAACATTCATGAATTTTCCACAGGCCTTTGATGCAGGAAACTACAAAACATGTTGCAAACAAGATCCATTTTTTGCTTTCAGTTTTCTTAAATATTGAATGCTTAAATATTGAATGTTTTTTATTACAAATATGAATGATCAGTGTTCCATGGCAAAGGAAAGTCTAATCTTGAATGGTTTCACTGATTGAACCATCCGGCCCAACTCAGATGGAAACATCAATCAAGTCATTCTCTAATGTCTGACTTGTTGGGAGCTATATTAATTTAAGTTGTCGGAATTTAATTACAAAATGTATTTATCAATAGGTTTTTTAACTCACCTGAGCGAAACTCAAGGGGAGCTTTACTAATCACTTTCTGTCCGTCATCCGTCGTCAATCCATCGTCCAGCGTTAACTTTACATTATCGACTTCTTCTCACAAACTACTCAACCATATTGAACCAAATCTGGTGTGCATGTTCCCTATCACATGTCAATTCAAATTTGTTCAAATCATGTTGACCCACCCCTCGGTAGGGTCATCCCCAAAAAGTGTGCTTAAGTCTTAAAAATCTTCTTCTCATGAACCTGCAGTAGCAGAGACTTGATATTTGGTATGCAATAGACTCCGATTTGTTCAAGAGAAGTTCAAGGAGCTATATTTGCCTTCGTTATGGGAGGAGCAAGAATTTTTGCCCCGCCAATAATTTCTATTTTCCAAACCAAGAGGCAGATTTGAACCAAATTTGATATGAGGGCTTATTGGGTCATAAGTATTTAATTTTTGCCATAATTTTTTTTTTCGTCGCCCCATGGGAACCGCAGGAGCTAAAAATAGAAAAAATTAAAATGCCCATATCTCCAAAACTTTTCTTTTGATATTCGGCACTGAGAATTCTTATTTGATGTGAGGCTTCCTTAGGACCAACAGAATGGAATGGTAAAAGAAAATTGCTATCGGTTTTATCATGGGATATTTTTTGGGGACTTTGAAAAAGTGCTTAGTCAGCATTTTTTTAACACTGTTGGTAATGGGAAAAACATTTAACACGACTTTTCTCCCAAACCACTGCTCCAAAAGCTTTCAAATTTCACATATAACATCTTTGGAAGATTGTTTCACATGTTTATTGAAATCAATTCCCTGGGTCCATATTTGGGCTGTCTATGGCGCCCAAATGTTTAAATTAGTGCAGTATGAGGAATACTTTTTAAAAATCTAATTCAGATCTGCCAATAAGAATCTTTTGATATTTGGTATGCAGCATGCTTTGGAGAGTGAGATTCAAGTTTGTTCAAAATGAGGAATTTTCTTTAAAAATCTTCATCAGATCCAGCAGTCAGAATGTTTTGATATTTGGTATGTAGCATCCTAAGGGGGTGAGATTCAAGTTTGTTCAAGCCATGTCCATAGGTCCATATTTGGGCTCACTGTGGGAGCTCGAATTGTAACTTAGTTCAAAATGAGGAAGTTTCTTAAAAAAATCTTCTTCAGATCCAGCAGTCGGAATGTTTGGATATTTCGTGTGCAGCATCCTTGGAGGGGGGGGGGGGGAGGGAGGAGGGGATTCCAGTTTGTTAAATCCAAGTCCCTGGGTTCATATTTGGGCTCCCTATGGGAGCCCGAATTATAATTTAGTTCAATATGAGGAATTTTTCTTTAAAAAATCTTCTTCTTCAGATTCCGCGTTCGGAATGTTTTGATATTTGGCATGCAGCATCCTTAGGGGGTGAGATTCAAGTTTGTTCAAGCCATGTCCCTAGGTCCATATTTGGACTCACTGTGGGAGCTTGAATTGTAACTTAGTTCAAAATGAGGAATTTTCTTTAAAAATCTTCTTCTTTAGATCCAGTAGTCGGAACGTTTTGATATTTGGCATGCCACATCCTTAGTGGGGTGAGATTCAAGTTTGTTCAAGCCATGTCGCTATGCTCATATTTGGGCTCACTGTGGGAGCTCGAATTGTAACTTAGTTCAAAATGAGGAATTTTCTTAAAAAATCTCCTTCTTCAGATCCAGCAGTCGGAATATTTTAATATTTGGTATGCAGCATCCTTGGGGGGGGGGGGGGGGGGGGTGGGTGGGGGGTGGGTGGGGGGGAATTCAAGTTTGTTGAAGCCGAGACCTTGGGTTCATATTTGGGCTCACTGTGGTAGCCCGAATTATAACTTAGTTCAATATGAGGAATTTTTCTTTAAAAAATCTTCTTCTTCAGATTCCGCTTTCGGAATGTTTTGATATTTGGCATGCAGCATCCTTAGGGGGTGAGATTCAAGTTTGTTCAAGCCATGTCCCTAGGTCCATATTTGGACTCACTGTGGGAGCTTGAATTGTAACTTAGTTCAAAATGAGGAATTTTCTTTAAAAATCTTCTTCTTCAGATCCAGCAGTCGGAATGTTTTGATATTTGGTGTGCAGCATCCTTTGGGGGGTTAGATTTAAGTTTGTTCAAGCCAAGTCCCTGGGTTGATATTTGGGCTCACTGTGGGAGCCTGAATTATAACTTAGTTCAATATGAGGATGATTGTTCAAAAATCTTCTTCACATCCAAAGTCAGAAACTTTTGATATTCGGAAAACGGCATCCCACTGGAGGTGAGATTCAAGTTTGTTCAAGCCAAGTCACTGGTTTCATATTTGGGCTTCCTCTGGGAGCCCAAATTATAACTTAGTTCAATATGAGGAATATTCTTTAAAAATATTTTTTTTTTAGATCCACCAGTCTGAATCTTTGGGTATTTGGTATAAGTTTTCCTAAGGAGGGGCAGATGCAACTTGTTGAAATCAATTCCCTGGGTTTTATATTCAGGCTACCATGTCAGGTGAGTGCCCTCAGGCCCCCTGGGGCCTCTTGTTTGAAAAACTGATTGGTGAGGACCCATAGACAACTAACTGTAATAGAAGAAATCAAGATTAAGAAAACATAATGCCTCTGAATGAAATGCTCATACAATTGTTTACAGAGTTATGTCCCTTTTCATGAAACTTATCAATTGCATTCAGGTTTGGATTTGAATCACCAGTTCAGACTAAACATACACTAATTTCCCCCTCCCCTCTGCCTGACCCCAAGCAAAGCAGCACCCAAGAAAGATTTCATCTTGGGTTAGGCTGCAAAATCCTAGTCCTTTTCAAAGAAAAGTGCCGAATAAGCTTGAACAGGTACGGATTAGTGCTGATACGATGCTTTCTCACATACGAAAAGGTCTCCAAAAGCATGGACCTGTACCCTTTGACGATAACAGGTTGGAGACCCCAAGAATCAAACAGATATACCAGAAACTCTCCAATCTGTGTTATCGAAGGATCAGCATAATCAACAGAGTGATCAGCTCACCATCGACAGAAGACCTTCCACTTAGCCGCATAGGCTAAACCAGTGGAGTGCCGCCTTGAAGAAGAAATGGACTCCACTGCTCATCTCGAAAAACCTCTATGAGGAGATGGGACCTGACAAAGTTATGCGTGAAGGCACAATGAAGTCAGGTCGACATGAAACCTCCTCAGGTGACCTTGACAAAGAAGGTTGCGACATAGTGGGAGACGTGTCAGAACTGCCGCCAACAGAGAGCGGAGCTGATTGATCCACACCCACTGAGGCGACAGGGAGTGATCAGAATGATTCAACAACTACAGGTTCGTATCTTGGCTAGAACCTGAGGCAGAATCAGAACTGGCGGGAAGGTGTAGCCAACAAGCCCATTCCAATCGAGTATCAGAGCATCCACGACGAAAGCCAGAGGATCAGGACAGAGGTACACAAAAGTGTCCATCTGATCATTCCAATGGGTCGCAAAAAGATCTATGTGTGGATGACCCCGTAGATCATGAAGCAACTGGAACACTGCCCTGTGAAGCATCCACTCAGTGGAAATTACCTTGCCCCTTCGGTTCAAGGAGTCGTCTAGGACATTCCGATGACCGGTTTTGTGACGTACCACCACATCGGCTCTGACATCCTGCCCTAGCAGTAGAAGATCGCAAGCCAATTCGTACTTGAGAACCGAGTGCGTGCCGCCCTGGTTCTGAATGTAAGAGACCATTGTCGAATTGTCAAACAAAACAAGGACCTGATGATTCGAAATGTAGGAATTCACAACCGGAAACTCAAAAGAAGAGCCAGACACTCCTTCTGGTTGATGTGAAGACCTGCTTAATCCTGGTCCCGTACACCATGAAGGGAAAGGCCTAGAGGATCCAACATTGCGCCCCATTCAAGATTGCTGGCGTCTGCTGTCAGAACACAATCGGATATGGGCAAGTCCACTGGAACTTCCTGCATAATCCACTGAACATTTGTCCAGGCAAGAAGGTGACGATGAAGAGATGCTAGTAACTGAAGACCCAGATGCAGAGGATCGACATTTGGCCTCCAATGACTGAGCAGAAAGTGTTGAGGTATGACATACAGCCGACCTAGATGAATGAGATCCATCACCGAACTCCAGAGACCAAGCAGCTGGAAAATACTCCGAACTGTCATGGATGTGGACTGGGTCAGAGTCAGGGGAAAAGCCGAGGGAATCGCAGCCCTCACCCTGGGAACCACCAACATATTCAGCAGAGTGCGGAAATCCATCCCCAGATGACAAAACAACTGAGTAGGGACCAGGTCCGACTGCTCGTCGTTGACTCGTAACCCCAGCGACATGAGCAGGCTCAACAGTGTGTTGACATCTGACTCCAGAAGAGGAGCATTGAAGTGCTCCCCACATCGATCTTTTTTGTGACCTGTTGGAACCATCAAGTGGACACTTTTGTGTCTCTGTGTCCAGATCCTCTGGCTTTTGCCTAGACACTTTGTCAATCGATTGGAACAGTCTTGCCGGCTACGCCTTCACGCCAATTCTGCGTCAGGTTCTCACCAAAGATGCAATCCTGCTGTTCTGATTGCTTTCCTGTCGCCTCAGCGGGTGTGGATCAATCAGCTCTGCTCTCTGTTGGCGGCGGTTCTGACACATCTCCCTCTATGTCGCGACCTTCTTTGTCAAGGTCACCAGAGGATGTTTCATGTTGACTCGATTTCATTGTGCCTTCACACATATCTTGGTTGGGTCCTGTCTCTCTCTGATGAGGTTTTTCGAGATGAGCAGTGGAGTGCATTTCTTCTTCAAGGCGTCACTCTACTGGTACAGCCTATCTGGCTAGGTGGAAGGTCTTCCGTTGATGGTGTGCTGATCACTCTGTTGATTATGCCGATCCTTTGGTTACACGGATTGGAGAGTTTCTGGTATATCTGTTTGATTCTCAGAGTCTCCAACATGTTTCCGTCAAAGGGTACAGGTCCATTCTTTAGGAGACCTTTTCATATGTGGGAAAGCGTCATATCGGCACTAATCCATACCTCTCCAAACTTAGTTTGCACTTTTCTATGGAAAGGCCTAAGATTTTGCAGCTTACCCCAAGAAGGAATCTTTCTTGGGTGCTGCTTTGCTTGGGGGCAGGGAGGGAGGAGGTGCCATTCATACCTTTATCCCAAGTGGATATGTGTTTTCGCACATACAAGATGGCTTTTCTGATGGCGTTTGCCTCAGCAAGAAGGGTTAGAGAGCTTCACACCCTCTCGGTTGATCCAGCCTTTTTCAGGAGCTCTGCCAGCAGTGTTACTTTTGCCACTGATTGCTCCTTTCTGGTCAAGAATCAGATGCCAGAAACTACTCCACCTCCTATCTGTTCCAGGGCTCTTCCTTCTGCTGATGGTAATTGCCCTTTGCTTTGTCCAGTTTGTGCAAAATCGTATTTATCTCAACCAGACGCAGTTGATTAGGAAAGGCAGGAAACGATTTTTTCTGTCTCTTATTCCTGGTCAACAGAATATCTCTCCTCAATCCATTTCTCGGTGGATTTGTCTTGCTATTTGCACATCCTACACCCGTCTAACAACTGACAATTGTACTACCAAATGTATTTTTGCCCATGAGGTATGTTCCATGTCTACCTCCTGGGTTTACGCTAACTCTGTCAAGTTGTTGGATGCTATGCAGGCAGCCTATTGGAGAAATGCTTCTACTTTCTCCACCTTCTATCTGTGTCAGTTGCAGGAGCAGTCTGAGGACCTTCTTTTCCTTGTGACCTCTTTCTTCTGCTCAGTCTTTTGTCTACCCTAGCCGTTAGACTTCTTACAAGGTCAGTTCCAGCCATGTGCTTGGTTAAAAACTGTCCTTTCTGTCTGTGTGTCACACAGAGCCATATGCCTCATATCTGATTGTCTTTGACTAATGTTTGTGATGCTTTGGTTTTATAGGCCTAGGAAACTCCTCTTCTGTCCACAGTTCCAGCACAGGCAGGTTGTGTGGGGTTGGTTATGTGATTCCCTCCTCCTATTGTCTATTCAGCCTATTGTAAACAATTGTATGGTAGGTTGATCAGAAATTTAAATTTTATAGTAAATTTCCTTTCTTATTATACCTACCACAGTTGTTTACGTGGAGGCCCTCCGTCTTCTTATTCGGGTAAGAATCCTTCCTCCCCGCTGATCACATAACTCCAATGTTGGCAGATTCAAATAGAATGACACATTTGTTATGTGTCTGTGCACTGATTCAGGAAGCCGTAGATTAGTACAAGGAGAAGAGTGTCCTCTACTCACACACGACCCAGTTTTGTCCGTTTTACCTCACCTGATCGAAGCTCAAGGGGAGCTTAACTGATCACTTTCCGTCCGTCGTTAACTATACATTATCGACTTCTCACGAACTACTGGACCAAATTGAACAAAATTTTCTGTGCATGTCCCCTATCATATGTCAATTCAGGTTTGTTCAAATCAAGTTGATCTGCCCCTCTGTAGGGCCACGTCCAAAAAGTGTGCTTAAATTTTAAAAAATCTTCTTCTCATGAACCAGCAATAGCAGAGACTTGATGTTTGGTGCGCTCCTTTCTTTTGAGGTGTAGACTCAGATTTGTTCAAGAGAAATTCGAGAAAATATATTTGCCTTCATTATGGGAGGGGCAAGAATTTTCACCACGCCCAAAATTTCTGTTTTCCAAACCGAGAGGTGGATTTGAACCAAATTTGATATGAGGGCTTATTGGGTCATAAATACTTAATTTATGCCAAAAAATTTGTTCCCGTCACCCCATGGGAACAGCAGGAGCTAAAAATAGAAAACAAATTAACCCCCATATCTCCAAACCTCTATGGCACTCAGAATTCTTATTTGGTGTGAAGCTTCCTTAGTACCAACAGAATGGAATGGTAAAAAGAAAATTGCTATCGGTTTTATCATGGGGTACTTTTTGGGGACTTTTGAAAATGTGCTGAGTCGGCATTTTTTAACACTGTGGGTAATGGGAAAAACATTTAACACTACTTTTCTCCCAAAACACTGCTCCAAAAAGCTTTCAGATTTCACATATAACATCTTTGGAAGATTGTTTCACATGTTTATTGAAATCAATTCCCTGGGTCCATATTTGGGCTCTCTATGGGAGCCCAAATGTTTAAATTAGTGCAGTATGAGGAATATTCTTTAAAAATCTTCTTCTTCAGATCTACAGATAAGAATCTTTTGATATTTGGTATGCATCATGCTTAGGGAGGTCAGATTCAAGTTTGTTCAAGCCAAATCCCTGGGTTCATATTTAGGCTGAAAATTTTGGATCCCGCTCCGCCTTTGGACCAAAATCTGGAAATTAGTCTTTGGTCATTTTGGTTAATTTTAAGAAGAAGAAAAAAAAAATTTTAGTCTGAAAATATTTTGTTTGGGACTTCAAAAATTTCTGAACAAAAATAAAAAAAAAATTCTGTTTTTTTATGCGTTTATCTCAATTTTAGGATGTAATAGTGCAGGAACTGAAAATAGAAGGAAAATCCTGTGTATTGTGTGGACACAATCGCTTCATCTAGTTGGTATATGCTATTCTTAGGAGGGGCGTATGCAGCTTATTCAAGTCAAGTCCCTGGTTTGATATTTAGACTACCATTTCAGGTGAGCGCCCTAAGGCCCCCTGGGGCCTCTTGTTTCTTGGTGCCTTTACCTCCCTTTTCTTTCCCAAATCCCTTGGGAAAGAAGAAAATAGAGAGTATTTTTCCGAGTTACGGACTTCCGCTGTAGTGCAAGCACGTGCCTAAATGCTAGTGCACAATGTGTCACATTGTGCCTTTTCACATAAGCACATATCAGCACATCCAACATGTGTTGATGTGCTAGTGCACAATGTGCCACATTGTGCCTTTTCACATCAGCACATATTGGCACATCCAGCATGTGCTTTTGTGCTGCATGTAATGTGTACAATAGAAGATAAACACGTCTAGGGAAGTCAGAATAAATAGAACAAAGAAGTCATAAGAGCTTGTAGATACATAGATAGAAACCGAGAATTTACTTGGAAATCAGAGCCAAGTAAACAATTATGGGTATGGGTAAATTTTTTGTGGTAATTCTACAAAGTAAATATGGATTCTGTGAAAATCTGAACCAGAAAAACTACACTAGTTGAATCGAACTTACCCCAGGCCCCACCACGGTATGGCAGTCCTAAAAAGGATTTTGGTGGTTTGGAGGGATTGTTTTTGGTCTATTTGGGTAATTCTATGAATCAGGGACTACTCTTTTACAAAGGAACATATCTTCCAAACATAATCCCTATCCTATAAGAAGTCTTTGGGTAACATAGCAACTACATGCTACCATAGAAACCAAGATGGCTGCCTCCTGTATACAAAATGGACTACGGAAACACATATCACCCTAACAACACGTGTTGTGTATGCGCACTTACACCACGTATCACTATGGGGGATGACATCACAACATGGCCACTCACACAGGTTACCATGACAACACAACATGATGCAACTGGGCCATGTGACTATGATGTCACATAAGATCCAGCAGATGTGGGGTGAAACATATGAGACATACTACTCCTGACTCTGATCCTTGGGAAGCTCTCAGTGAGCTTAACAAGGGTCAGGTGCAGGTGTTATTGGTCTGGGTTAGAATGGTTAACGGGCGTGTATACATCACCATAGATAACGAAAATAGTTTTGGACAAAATAGGGAAAGTGCTTGAGAATTCTCAGTACATGTCCTTGAAAGTCCAGGATTTTTTTTCCTCCAGAGATACATGAACCCTGTCAGTAGGAACTTTTGGATCCCACATGCAGTATGATGACCTGTCATCCATCAGCATGAAATTTCCTTGTTGGTTCCTCATATTTTCACTTGACTAGCAAGTGGGGGTATGCACAGATGTACACCCTTTGTGAGTATATGCACCTTGTAATTCAGTTAATCTCACAAAACTTGCTTAAATGGAGATTTACGTCAAAAATGTCAAAATGTATACTTTGCACCATCCAAAGGAACATTCATGAAGTTTCCACAGGCCTGTGATGCGGGAAACTACAAAACATGTTGCAAACAAGATCCATTTTTTTGCTATCAGTTTTCTTTTTTTCTATGTGGGTAATTCTATGAATCGAGGACTACTCTTTTACAAAGGAACATATCCTCCGAACATACCCCTATCCTATAAGAAGTCTTTGGGCAACACAACAACATGCTAACATAGAAACCAAGATGGCCACCTCCAGTATACAAAATGGACTACAGAAACACATATCACCCTAGCAACAGGTGTTGTGTATGCACACTTACACCATGTATCACTATGGGGATAAGTCACAAGATGGCCACTCACATGGGTTACCATGACAACACAACATGATGCAACTGGGTCATGTGACTATGATGTCACATGAGATCCGGCAAATGTGGGGCGCAACATATGAGACATACTACTCCTGACTCTGATCCTTGGGAAACTCTCTCAGAGAGCTTAAGAAGGTGCAGGTGTTAATGGTCTGGGTTAGAATGGTTAACAGGCTTGTATACAATCACCATAGATAACGAAAATAGGTTTGGACAAAAGTGGGAAAGTGCTTGAGAATTTTCAGTACATGTCCTTGAAAGTCCAGGATTTTTATCCTCCAGAGGTACATGAACCCTGTCAGTAGGAACTTTAGGACCCCGCATGTAGTATGATGACCTGTCATCCATGAGCATGAAATTTCCTTGTTGGTTCCTCATATTTTTACTTGACTAGCAAGTGGGGGTATGCACAGATGTACACCCTTTGTGAGACTATGCACCTTGTAATTCAGTTAATGTCACAAAACTTGCTAAAATGGCGATTTACATCAAAAATGTCAAAATTTATACTTTACACCATCCAAAGGAATATTCATGCAGTTTCCACAGGCCTGTGATGCAGGAAACTACAAAACATGTTGCAAACAAGATCCATTTTTTGCTATCAGTTTTCCTAAATATTGAATGCTTAAATTTTGAATGTTTTTTATTTGCTCAACTTGACAAAGTCAAGCTGAGCTATTGCCATCACTTCTCGTCGTACGTCCACAATTTCTTTTGGCACACCTCACAGGTCGCATTTATGATCAGATCGCTTTGAAACTTGGTATGCTTGTTTGTGGTGACCTGTAGATGAGAGATTTCCATCATAAAATGTTGCTGCTGGCAGTGACCTTTGAATTTAGTTTAGTCAGACCTCAATATTTCCCTTTGGCACCCCCTACAGGGCACATTTATGCTTGGATTGCTTTGAAACCTGGCATGCTTGTTGTGGTGACCTCTAGATGAGAGGTGTCGATTTTCTTCCATTTCTGCCATAAAATGTTGCCGCGGCCAATGTTCTTAGGACTTAGTTTAGTCAGACCTCAATATTTCCCTTTGGCACCCCCTACAGGGCACATTTATGCTTGGATTGCTTTGAAACCTGGCATGCTTGTTGTGGTGACCTCTAGATGAGAGGTGTCGATTTTCTTCCATTTCTGCCATAAAATGTTGCCGCGGCCAATGTTCTTAGGACTTAGTTTAGTCAGACCTCAATATTTCCCTTTGGCACACCCTACAGGGCACATTTATGATCGGATTGCTTTGAAACCTGGCATGCTTATTTGGGGTGACCTCTAGATGGGAGCTATCGATTTTCTTCTATTTCTGTCCGTCAAAAAATGTTGCGGCTGGCAACGATCTTTGAACTTAGTTTAGTCAGGGATCAATGTACTCCTTTGGCACACCGTACAGAGCACATTTTTGATCAGATCAGTTAGAAAGTTGGTACGCTTGTTTGGGGGTTACCTCTAGATGGGAGCTATCGATTTTCTTCTATATCTACCAATAAATGTTGCCGCTGACAAGGACCTTTGATGAACTTAGTGCAGTTATGCATCAAAATTTCCCCTTGGCACACCCTGCAGGGCACATTTATTATTTGATCACTTTGAAACCTGGTAGGTATGCTTGTCTTGGGTGACCTCTAGATGGGAGCTATCGATTTTCTTCCATTTCTGTCAAAAAATGTTGCCATTGGCAATGTTCTTAGAACTTAGTTTAGTCAGACCTCTATATTTCCCTTTGGCATACCCTACAGGGCACATTTATGATCGAATTGCTTTGAAATCTGGCATGCTTGTTTGCAGTGACCTCTAGATGGGCGCTATTGATTTTCTTCCATTTCCATCAAAAAATGTTTCTTATCAACCTACTCACAATTGTTTACTTCAGGCTTGCACTACAGTGGAAGTCCCTAACTCGGATAAAATACTCTCTATTTTTGTCTTTCCCAAGCAAGTTGGGAAAGAAAAGTGGTGCAAAAGCACCAATAAAAAATAAGCCAAAACTGGGTCGAGTGCAACTGGCGCAGACCCAGTACGGGACGCTCTCTTCCAAGTACAACTCCACGACTTCCATTGCCAGTGCGCATATGCCGTCTCTAAAGACTCATTCTTTTTATAATCCGCTTCATGTCGAGATGTTTTTGCACGCTTATCAGTGTTCCACCAGCTCGATGTTTGATGATTCCTGATTCATTGTACCACAGTGTATCCTTTGTATTCTTAGGAACAGTGTTTTTTTATATTCTCTTTTCTATTATATGTCCATAATGTATATTTATTTGTTCTTTCTCGAGTCGCGCGCGAATTTCGTGTGCCACGCGGTTCGGACTTAGATTATTTCACAATTATTGTTAATGCTTTTTTTGCAAAATTTTCTAATTGTGTTAGAGTTAGGTGTCAGTGGGGTACCACTCCTACAGTGTTTCTTCTTTCTTTTGAGAGTAGTCTTCCTGTTGTGTGGTTCCCTGTCGACCGTCTGGGGTCTTTGTTTCTGTCACCTTTCTCTCTTCTTTGGGGGTGTTCTGTTTTCTGATTTCACCTTCTCTGCTCCTCTCACCTCTATCATGCCCAGGACAATTCCTTGTGGGCAATGTCTGCTGCCAAAGCATGTGGACGATGGACATTCGTCTTGTTCCTCCTGTAATGGGTGTTCGGCCGAGCGGCCATGTGGTGTCTGTGGAGCATGGTCATCCACCTTCTAGGCATCAGTAAACTGTGTCGTTCATTCTCGTGGCCGTGCCTCCCGCTCCCGCGGGAAAGGAGAACGTGGTCGTTCGGGGCCTCCCGAGCTGACTTTGTCTGGTGAGAGTTATTCCTCCTCCGTGGGGGATGTGCAGTCTTTTCCTGTGGTGGATACTGCGGGAGCCGTTGAGTGTTCTGGTGAAGAGGTGCCTGGTTCCGGGACTACGGTCCCCCTCCAGTCGACATCTGAGGCTGTCACTAGGGTTGTGACTCCTCCTTCGGAGCCGAGCCGGTGTGCTCTCTCCACTATTTCACCAGCCTCAACGACTCTCGACACATCTACTACTACTGCTGGTCCGTCTGCTTTGTCGTCTGTTTCAGCCGGCCTCGGCTTTTCTCTGCAGGGGACTGCAGGAATGTCCGATACTGTAGACGTGGGATATCGGCCTCAGCCTTCCCTGACTTCAACTCGGCGAAGTCGGAAGGGGCTGCCGGCCGAACACATCTCTGTGGTCTCTTCGCCGTCGAGCACCACATTTGTGTCTTTGGATTCAGATGTTCGTAGTGGAAACACTATGAACTCTGTGGCATTTCCGTCTACTCATTCTGGCCACACGACCAGTTTTGGGGGACCAACGCCTTTTGTGCAGCCTGGACCTTCTGCCCGCAGAGGTTCGCGGTGACTCTCATGAGTTCTCGCCATATTGAACCTCGGGGTGCATCGTACCCCTATACACGTCTGCCTTCAGATGTTTCGGCTGCCGCCCGTCGTCCCACATTGGGTGTTTTGGAGGATCGTGACCCTTCGCTGGTTAAGAGGGTCAGAGGTGAAGCCACTTTGCCGGTTCGCTCCCCTGTCGAACCGGTCGGTACGGGCAGTGAGCTTAGGGAGGCCCTCTCCTTACTCACTCAGGTTCTTTCTAAGAGCCTTCCTGTTGCTTCCAGCGAGGCTATGAGTGGTTTCCAGGCGCCTCCTATGGCGCCGCCTCCCAGGATTGGAAACAGGCTGGTTTCTGATTCCTCTGGTGTTCCGACACCATGGGAGGCGTCGGCTGGTTTGCCCACGATGGGCTATGTGTCTTCCGACTCTGGGGAGGAGTCTGACATGCTTGAGGTCGAGGACCAGCAGTCTTCGGACTTGGGGGCAGCTCTTGACTTTGTGTTTGGGTTTCTGCCTGATCTCAAACCTGCTAACCAGCCGACAGTGTCAGCCTGGCCACGATCATCGGTCGTGCGCCAACAGCCTATGGAGCAACCTGCTTCTGGGCGCCTTCGACCGTGTCAGTCGGTACAGGTGGTTGAAGCTTTTTCACCATTGGATTCCAAGCTGAATTCCAAGGCTTTGAAGACTTCGTTCTTCACCAGGGTTGACACCTTTTTGCCTCCTGTGCATTATCGTTCCTACGATTCCGCCAATCCGTCGGTCTGCCAGACTTTGACGCTTCTGGATCAGGACTCCACTTCCCTCGGGCTTTCCAAGCCCAAGTCTGCCGTCATTCCAATGACGACTCTGGAGTCCACGTTGGGCTTATCTAGAGAGATGCTTGGCATGCTTTCTCTCTCAGATCACGTCATCTCAGCTCTGGCTGCTTATCTGCCTCCAGATAAGTTTGACGAGGTACAGGCTCCTTTGCGTGTGCTGTCCAAGGTGCTTATGCACCTTACTCACACGCATGCCTGTAACACGGCTAATTTGGAATTAGTTCGAAGGGACGCTGTGCTGGACACAGGACGATCCCTTCCCGAGGAGCAGCGTGCTGCTCTTCGATCTGCTTCTTTGGCAAGTCCGCAACTTTTCCATGGTTCCGTGTCGACGGTCCGGGATGACGTCCTGCGTCATTCCAAAGATCAGCTGCTGTTTCGTCAGCTTGATCAGCCTTCTTGGGGAGGCAAGGGCCGTTCCAAGCCTAACAAGTACCCTTCTGCTTCCTCTGTGAAGCAAAAGGCTGGTCCTTCTGCCGACGCCTCTACTTCTTACTCACGGGGTAAAGGTAGGGGTCGGCAGAAACGAGGGAAGTCTCAGGATTCTTCATTTAGCAGAGGAGGTGGTTTCTCCTCTCGTGGGCCTCGTCGGGGCTCGAAATGAAGGTCCTCACCTCGACTCGTCCCAGGTTGGAGGAAGCATAGCAGAGTTCGCAGACCATTGGGCCACCATCACATCCGGTCCGTGGGTGTTAGATGTTGTTCGGTCCGGGCTGCGCATATCCTTCCGACGACACCTCACTCTATCAAGGGTGCCTCTTCCAACCACAGTTCCTTCAGACGTTTTACTTCGGGAACTTTTGTCCACGGAGATTGCCAATCTCCTGGCAAAGGGGGCGATCGAGGTCGTCAAGAACGTTCAGTCAGTGGGTTTCTATTCCCGCCTGTTCTTGGTGCCGAAGAAGGACGGCCGACTCCGACCGGTTATCGATCTGAGTATCCTGAACCAGTCTATCATTGCTCCCAAGTTCAGCATGGAGACTTTCAGGTTGGTCCGCCAATCAATTCACCAGGGAGATTTCGCAGCCAGCATTGACCTGCGAGACGCTTACTTCCACGTTCCGATGCATCGGGCGTCACGGAAGTATCTCAGATTCGCTTTTCTGGGGCGAGTTTACCAGTTCAAGGCCATGCCTTTCGGCCTCAACCTGGCTCCTTGGGCGTTCACCAGACTGATGTCGCATGTGATAGTGTTCCATCGCACACAGTCCAGGGTGACTACTTCGGCATATCTGGACGATATCCTCCAGAGTCATTCCAATGCTGCCTTACTGGAATCGGATGTCGCCACTCTGTTGAGCTTGCTCATGTCACTAGGATTCAGAGTCAACGAGGAGAAGTCGGACCTGGTACCTTCTCAGTCGTTTTGTCATCTGGGGATGTCTTTCCAAACCAAATTCAATTTGGTGGCAGTTCCCCAGGCCAAGGCCGTGATTCTCTCAGCTTTTGCTCTGACTCTGTCCCAGTCCAGGTCCGCAACCGCTCGGAGTTTTCTCCAGCTGTTCGGTCTCTGCGGTTCGGTGACGGATCTCATTCCTCTAGGTCGGCTGCGTGTCAGACCTCTCCAACACTTTCTGCTCAGTCGTTGGAGGCCGAATGTAGATTCTCTGGATCAGGTGCTTCCGTTTCCGGACTCTCTGTATCCTCACCTTCTTTCCTGGACAGATGTTCAGTGGATTACACAGGGTGTTCCACTGGACTTACCCACGTCCGATCGCGTTCTGACGGCAGATGCCAGCGATCTCGGATGGGGTGCGATGTTGGATTCTCTCGGTCTTTCCCTACACGGGATGTGGGACCAGGATCAAGCAGCTCTACACATCAACCAGAAGGAGCTTCTTGCTCTTCTTCTGAGTTTCAGGCAGTGGATCCCTCACCTGTCGAATCGCCAGGTCCTTCTACTATCCGACAATTCGACAGTGGTTGCTTACATTCGGAACCAGGGCGGCACGCACTCGGTTCCGATGTATGAGTTAGCTCGGGATCTTCTACTGCTCGCTCAGAATGTTCACGCCGGAGTGGTTGTTCGTCACATTCCCGGTCGTCTGAACGTCCTAGCCGACTCCCTGTCCCGACAGGGCAGGGTTTTTTCCACCGAGTGGATGCTTCACAGGGCAGTGTTCCAGTCGCTTTGCGATCTCTGGGGACGTCCCCACATCGACCACTTTGCGACTCGTTGGAACCATCAGGTGGACACTTTCGTGTCCCCGTGTCCAGATCCTCTGGCTTTTGCTGTGGACGCTCTGTCACTCGATTGGAACGGTCTAGTCGGTCTTCCCGCCGGTTACGATTCTTCCTCAGGTTCTCGCCAAAATTCGAACCTGCAGTTGTCGAATCATTCTGATCGCTCCCCTGTCACCTCAGCGGGTGTGGATCAATCAGCTCCGCTCGCTGATGGCGGCGGTTCCGGCACGTCTCCCGCTACGTCGCGACCTTCTTTGTCAAGGTCGCCCAAGGAGGTTTCACGTCGACCCGACTTCGTTGTGCCTTCACGCATATCTTTTGTCAGGTCCTGTCTCCTCCGTAGAGGTTTTTCGAGACGAGCAGTGGAGTGCATTTCTTCTTCAAGGAGGCACTCCACTAGTTTAGCTTATGCAGCTAAATGGAAGGTCTTCTGTCGATGGTGTGCTGATCACTCTGTTGATTATGCCAATCCTTCAATTTCACAGATTGCGGAGTTTCTGGTATATCTGTTTGATTCTCGGGGTCTCCAGCCTGTTACCATCAAGGGTTACAGGTCTATGCTTTCAGAGACTTTTTCTTATGTGGGGAAGCGTCGTATCGGCACTAATCCTTACCTCTCCAAGCTTGTTTGGCACTTTTCTTTGAAAAGGCCTCGGACTTTGCAGCTTACTCCACGATGGAATCTTTCGTGGGTGCTGCTTTGCTTGGGGGAGGGTGGGAGGTGGGGGGAGGGGGGCGCTGTTCGAACCTTTATCCCAGGTGGATATGCATTTTCTCACATATAAGACGGCTTTTCTGATGGCATTTGCTTCGGCCAGACGGGTTAGTGAGCTTCACGCCCTCTCGGTTGACCCAGCCTTTTTTAGGAGCTCTCCCAACAGTGTTACTTTTACCACTGATTGCTCCTTTTTGGCTAAGAATCAGTTACCAGATACTACTCCTCCTCCTATCTGTATAGGGCTCTTCCTTCTGTTGAGGGTACTCGCCCTTTGCTCTGTCTGGTCCGTGCTATTCGCATTTATCTTGATCGGACACGCTTCATACGGAAAGGCAGGAAACGTTTTTTTCTGTCTCTCATTCCGGGTCGACAGAAGATCTCTTCTCAGTCCATTTCTCGATGGATTTGTTGCTATTCGTACGGCTTATAGTCGTTTAGCAGCTGGCGATTGTATTACCAATCGTATTTCTGCCCACGAGGTGCGGGCACTGTCTACCTCTTGGGCTTATTCTAACTCCATCAAGTTGTCGGATGTTATGCAGGCAGCCAACTTTCTCCACCTTTTATTTGCGCCAGTTGCAGGAGCAGTCGGAGGACCTTTTTGCCCTGGGTCCTCTTTCTTCTGCTCAGGCTGTTGTCTGCCATAGCCATTAGGCTTCTTGAAGGTCAGTTTCAGCCTTGTGCTGTTACTGCCCTTTTTCTGTCTGTGTGTCACACAGGCTCATATGTCTCTTTTCATTGTCCTTTACCAATGATTGCGACATTATGGTTGATAAGCCTTGGGACCTCTTCCTTCTACTTCACGGTTCCAGTGCACTGGGGTTATGTGGGGGTTGGTTATGCGATTCCCTCCAACCTTTTGTCTATTCAGCCTGAAGTAAACAATTGTGAGTAGGTTGATAAGAAATCTAAATTTTATAGTAAATTTCCTTTCTTATTATACCTACCACAATTGTTTACATGGAGGCCCTCCCGTCTTCTTTACGGGTAAAGAATCTTTCCTCCCTGCTGATCACATAACTCTAACGTTTACGGATTCAAAAAGAATGAGTCTTTAGAGACGGTATATGCGCACTGGCAACGGAAGTCGTGGAGTTGTACTTGGGAGAGAGCGTCCCGTACTGGGTCTGCGCCGGTTGCACTCGACCCAGTTTTGGCTTATTTTTTATTGGTGCTTTTGCACCACTTTTCTTTCCCAACTTGCTTGGGAAAGACAAAAATAGAGAGTATTTTATCCGAGTTAGGGACTTCCACTGTAGTGCAAGCCTGAAGTAAACAATTGTGGTAGGTATAATAAGAAAGGAAATTTACTATAAAATTTAGATTTCCGCTGGCAACAACCTTTGAACTTCGCTTAGTCAGGCATCAATATATTCGTTTGGCATGCCCTACAGGGCTCATTTATGTTCAGATCGTTTGAAACTTTGTGTGCTTGTTTGGGGTTACCTCGAGATGGGAGCTATCGATTTTCTTCGATTTCCATCAAAAAATGTTGCCAATGCCAATGACCTTCGATGAACTTAGTGCAGTTATGCATCAATATTTCGCTTTTGGCACACCTGCAGTGCACAGTTTTGACCAGATCACTTTGAAACTTGTTATGCTTGTTTGAGGTGAGCTCTAGATGGGAGCTACCAATTTTTTTCCATTTTTGTCAATAAATGTTGCCGCTGCCAACATTCTTAGAACTAAGTTTAGTCAAACCTAAATATTTCCCTTTGGCACACCCTACAGGGTTCATTTATGATCGAATTGTTTTGAAACCTGGCCTGCTTATTTGGGGTGACCTCTACATGAGAGCTATTGATTTTTTACCGTTTTCCGTCCAAAAATGTTGCCACTGTCAACGACCTTTGAACTTCGTTTAGTCAGGGATCAACATATTCCTTTGGCATGCCCTACATGGCACATTTATGATCAGGATGGTTTGAAACTTAGTATGCTTGTTTGGGGTTACCTCTAGATGGGAGCTCTTGATTTTCTTCCATTTCCATCAAAAATAGTTGCCATTGGCAACAACCTCTGATGAACTTAGTAAAAACTTACTTAATGCAGTCAAGCATCAATATTTCCCGCACATTTATGATTGGATCGTGTGCAAACTTGGTGTGCTTGTGTGGGGTGACATCTATATGGGAGCTGTCGATTTTCTTCCATTTCTGTCAAAAATATTGCTGATGACCTTTGAACTAAGTTTAGTCAGACCTCAGTATTTCCATTAACACACCCTTCAGGGCACATTTATGATTGGATCACTTTGAAACTTGGTATGTGTGTTCAGGGTGACCTCTAGATGCGAGCTATTGCTTTTTTTGATTTCCATAAAAAATTATTGTCATTATCACAAGCCTTAGAACTTACTGCATTTGTGCATCAACTTATCCCTTTTGCACTCTCTGCAGGGTATATTTATGAATTTCCATAAAAAAAACAAAACAAAAAACATTGCCACAGATAATGTCCTTCTACTTAATGCATTTGTGCATAAACATCTTTCTTTGGCATGCCTCAAAGAGGGCACATTCATTATCAGGTTGTTTTGAAACTTTGTATGCTTATGCAAGGTGACAAAGATAGGTGCCATTGATTTTATTTTCATTTCCATCAAAAACTGTTGCTGTTAGCAACAATCTTTGAATTTATTGCATTTGTGCATCAACATTCTTTGACATGGCCTACAGGCCACATTTATCATAGGATTGTTTTTTAACTTGGTGTGCTCATTAGGCAAGACCTTTAGATAAGAGCTATTGATTAGCATTCCTTTCTGTGAAAAAAGTTGCCATTTACAATAACCTCTGAACATACTGCATTTGTGTATCAATATTCCTCATTTATCCAGTCTTACAGTTTACATTTAAAAATGCATGGATTACTCTGACGTTGTGCACTCACAATGCTGTTATGGTGAAATTTCATCAAATAACATTGGCACCAATGATCTTCAATTTTGCCATTTCATTTATAACTTACCATGTTCAAGTTTGCCAAGTTGAGCTACAGTGCAATTGTCACTTCCATTACAAATATGAATGATCAGTGTTGCATGGCAATGGAAGTCTAATCTTGAATGGTTTCACTAATTAAATCAACATGCCCAACTCAGATGGAAACATCAATCAGTCATTCTCTTATGTCTGACTTGTTGGGAGCTACATTAATTCAAGTCATCAGAATTTAATTACAAAATGTATTTATCAATAGTTTTTTTTTTTGTTAAATCTGATAGATGAGGACCCATAGACAACTAACTGTAACAAAAGACATCAAGATTAAGAAAACATAATGCCTCTGAATGAAATGCATATACAATTGTTTACAGTGTTATGTCCCTTTTCATGAAACTTATCAATTGCATTCAGGTTTGGATTTGAATCACCAGTTCAGACTAAACAGGCACTAATTCCCCCCATCCCCACCCCCCCCCCCCCTCTCCCTGCCTCCAAGCAAAGCAGCACCCAAGAAAGATTCCATCTTGGGGTAAGCTGCAAAATCCTAGGCCTTTTCAAAGAAAAGTGCCGAATAAGCTTGGACAGGAACGAATTAGAGTCATTAGGATGCTTTCCCACATACGAAAAGGTCTCCTAAAGCATGGACCTGTACCCTTTGACGATAACAGGTTGGAGACCCCAAGAATCAAACAGATATACCAGAAACTCTCCAATCTGTGTTATCGAAGTATCAGCATAATCTACAGAGTGATCAGCACACTATCGACTGAAGAACTTCCACTTAGCCGCATAGGCTAAACCAGTGGAGTGCTGCCTTGAAGAAGAAATGCACTGCTCGTCTCGAAAAACCTCTACAAGGAGACAGGACCTGGCAAAGATATGCGTGAAGGCACAATGAAGTCGGGTCGCCATGAAACCTCCTCGGGTGACCTTAACAAAGAAGGTCGCTACGTAGTGGGAGATGTGTCAGAACCGCCGCCAACAGAGAGTGGAGCTGACTGATCCACACCTGCTGAGGCGACAGGGAAGTGGTCAGAATGATTCAACAACTGCAGGTTCGTATCTTGGCTAGAACCTGAGGCAGAATCGGACCCGTTGGGAAGATGTAGCCGACAAGCCCATTCCAATCGAGTGACAGAGCATCCATGGCGAAAGCCAGAGGATCTGGACACAGGGACACGAAAGTGTCCACCTGATCATTTCAATGGGTCACAAAAAGATCTATGTGGGGATGACCCCAGAGATCGCAAAGCAACTGGAACACTGCCATGTGAAGCATCCACTCAGTGGAAATGACCCTGCCCCGTCGGTTCAGGGAGTCAGCTAGGACATTCAAACGACTGGGTATGTGACGAACCACCACACCGGCATTGACATCCTGAGCTAGCAGTAGAAGATCCCCCAAGCCATTTCTTACATGAGAACCGAGTGTGTGCCACCCTGGTTCCAAATGTAAGAGACCATTGTTGAATTGTCAAACAACAGAAGGAACTGACGATTCAAAATGTGGGGGACCCACTGCCGGAAACTCAGAAGAAGAGCCAGAAGCTCCTTCTGGTTGATGTGAAGAGCTGCTTGATCCTGGTCCCAAACACCATGAAGGGAAAGACCTAGAGGATCCAACATTGTACCCTATTCAAGATTGCTGGCATCTGCCGTCAGAACACAATCGGATATGGGCAAGTCCAATGAAACTCCCTGCATAATCCACTGAACATTTGTCTAAACAAGATGGTGACGATGAAGAGAGTCTGGTAACTGAAGACCCAGATGCAGAGGATTGACATTCAGCCTCCAATGACTCAGCAGAAAGTGTTGGAGAGGTATGACATGCAGCCAACCTAGATGAATGAAATCTGTCACCGAACTGCAGAGACCAAGCAGCCGGAAAATACTTGTTTGCTGTCTTGGACATGGACTGGGTCAGAGTCAGGGTGAAAGCCGAGGGAATCACAGCCCTCACCCGTTGAACCGCAACCATATTCTGCTGAGTGCGGAAATCCATCCCCAGGATGACAAAATGACTGAGAAGCGATCAGGTCCGATGTCTCCTCGTTGCCTCAGAACCTCAACGACATGAGCAGGCTCAACAGTGTGTTGACATCTGACTTCAGAAGAGCAGTATTGAAGTGCCTCTGGAGGATATTGTCCAGATACAGCGAAGTCACCTTGGACTGTGTGCAATGGCAGGCTATCACATGCGACATCAGTCAGGTGAAGGCCCAAGGAGCCAGTTTTCGGCCGAGAGGCATGACCTTGAACTGGTAAACTCTCCCCAGAAAAGTGAACCTGAAATACTTTTGAGATGTCTGATGAATTGGAACATGAAAGTAAGCGGCTCGGAGGTCGATGCTGGAAGCGAAATCTCCCTGGGAAATGTAACCGACCTGAAAGTAGCCATGCTGAACCTGGGAGCATAGACTTGTTCAGGCCACTTCTGGGTGCCTTCGGTACAAGTGGTTGAAGCTTCTGCAGCATGCGACTCAAAGCTGAGTTCCAAGGCTATGAAGACTTCATTCTAGGCTGATACCTTTTTGCCTCCTGTGCATTATTGTTCCTACGATTCCGCCAATCTGTTGGCCTGCCATGTGGATCAGAACTCCTCCCTAGTGCTTTCCAAGCCCAAGTCAGCCATTATTCCAATGGCGACTTTGGAGTCTATGTTGGGCTTATCCAGAGAGATGTTAGGCATTCTTTTTCTCTCAGTTCACTTCGTCTCTGGCTTGGCTGCTTATCTGCCTCCAGATAGGTTTGACAACATACAGGCTCTTTTACATGTGATCTCTAAGGTGCTCATTCATCTTACTCACATGCATGCCTGTAACACGGCTAATTTGGAATTAGTTTGCCAGAACAGTGCGTTGGACACAAGTCGTTCCCCTCCTGAAGGGTAGCGCACTGCTCTTCGATCCGCTTCTTTGGTGGGTCCGCAACTATTCCATGATTCCGTGGCAATGGTCCGCAATGACGTCCTGTGTCATTCCAAAGATCAGCTTGATCCACCTTCTGTTGAGGCCATGACTGTTCCAAGCCTAACAAATGCCCTTCTGCTTCCTTTGTGAAGCCATGGGCTGATCCTCCTGCCACCGCTTCTTCTTACTCATGTGGTAAGGGTAAGCATCAACAGCCAAGGGAGATATCTCAGGATCCTTCCTCTAGCAGAGGAGATGGTTTCTCCTCTCACGGGCCTCACTGGGGCAGGAAATGAAGATATTCACCTTGATTCATCTCAGGTTGGAGGAAGGATATCAGAGTTTGCAGAAAGTTGGGCCACGATCACATCTGATCCTTGGGTGTTAGATGTTGTTCTGTCTGGTCTGCGGATATCCTTTTAGAGACGCCCCACTCTCTCGGGAGTACCTCTCCCAACCCAAGTTCCTTCAAACATTTCACGTCAGGAACTTTTGATCACGGAGACAATCTCCTGTCAGAGGGAAGATCGAGGTCGTCAAGAACATTCATTCAATGGGATTTTATTCCCGCCTGTATTTGGTGGCAAAGAAGGATGGCCAACACCGACTGTTTATCTATCTGAGTATCCTGAACCAGTCTATCATTGCTTCCAAGTTCAGCATGGAGATTTTCAAGTCAGTTCCATTTCCCAGGGAGATTTTACTTCCAGCATCGACTTGCGAGTTGCTTACTTTCACGTTCCGATTCATCGGACATTTCGAAAGTATCTCAGGTTCACTTTTCTGGAGCGAGTTTACCAGTTCAAGATCATGCCTTTCAACCACATCCTGGCTCCTTGGGCCTTCAACCGACTGATGTCACATGTGATAGCCTTCCATTGCACACAGTTCAAGGTGACTACTTCGCTGTATCTGGACGGTATCCTCCAGATGCACTTCAATGCTGCTCTTCTGGAGTCAGATATCAACACACTGTTGAGCCCGCTCATGTCGCTGTTGTTCCGA
Organism: Pictodentalium vernedei; assembly: GCA_031216915.1. Taxonomy (NCBI): domain Eukaryota; kingdom Metazoa; phylum Mollusca; class Scaphopoda; order Dentaliida; family Dentaliidae; genus Pictodentalium; species Pictodentalium vernedei. The sequence goes on from CM062292.1 coordinate 428,216,199, forward strand.
GTCAACAAGAAGTCAGACCTGGTCCCTTCTTGTCATTAGGGGATAGACTTCTGCACACAGCTGAATATTGTGGCAGTTCCCCGTGCGAGGGCTGCTTTCGCACTGACTCTGACCCAGTACCCGACAACAGCCGGTCAGAGTATTCTCTGGCTGTTCGGTCTCTACAGTTCGGTGACAGGTCTCATTCCTCTAGGTCGGCCGCGTGTCAAACCTCCCCAACACTTTCTGCTCAGTCGTTGGAGGCCGACTGTCGATCCTCTAGATCTGGTGCTTCAGTTGCTAGCAAGATCTGGTGCTTCAGTTGCTAGCATCTCTTCATCATCACATTCTTCCCTGGACAGATGTTCAATGGATTATGCAGAGAGTTCTGTTGGACTTGCCCATATCCAATCGTGCTCTGTCGGCAATCTCGGATGGGGCATGACTTTGGATCCACTAGGTCTTTCCCTTCATGGTGTATGAGACCAAAAATAGGCAGCTCTTCACATCAACCAGAAGGACCTTCTTGCTCTTCTTCAGAGTTTCCGGCAGTGGATCCCCCACCTTTCGAAACCTCAGGTCCTTCTGTTGTTCAACAATTCAACAATTATCACTTACATTCAGAACCAGGGCGGCACACACTCAGTTCTCATGTATGAATTGGCTCGGGATCTTCTACTGCTAGCCCATATCCGATCATGTTCTGTTGGCAGATGTCAGCGATCTCGGATGGGGCACGACGTTGGATCCTCTAGGTCTTTCCCTTCATGGTGTATGGGACCAGAATCAAGCAGCTCTTCACATCAACCAGAAGGACCTTCTTGCTCTTCTTCAGTTTCCGGCAGTGGATCCCCCACCTTTCGAAACCTCAGGTCCTTCTGTTGTTCAACAATTCAACAATGATCGCTTACATTCAGAACCAGGGCAGTACACACTCAGTTCTCGTGTATGAATTGGCTCGGGATCTTCTACTGCTAGCTCAGGATGTCAATGCTGGAGTGGTGGATCGACACATTTCCGGTCATCTGAATGTCCTAGCCGACTCTCAGTCCCGTCATGACAGGGTCATTTCCACTGAGTGGATGGTTTACAGGTCAGTGTTCCAGTCGCTTTGTGATCTGTGGGGTCATCCCCACAACAATCTTTTTGCGACCCATTGGAACCATCAAGTGGACACTTCCGTGTCCCTGTGTCCAGATCCTCTGGCTTTTGCCAATTTTGACACTCTGTCAATCGATTGGAACAAGCTTATCGGCTACGCCTTCTCGCCAGGGCCGATTCTGCCTCAGGTTCTCGCCAAGATACGAACCTGCAGTTGTCGAATCATTTTGTTCGCTCCCCTGTTGCCTCAGCGGCTGTGGATTAATCACCTCTGCTCTCTGTTGGCGGCGTTTCTGACATGTCTCCATCTATGTCTCATCCTTCTCTGTCAAGTCAGCCGAGGAGGTTTCATGTCGACCCGACTTCATTGTGCATCACGCATATCTTTGTTGGATGCTGTCTCTCTCCACAGAGGTCACTCTGTTGATTATGCTGTTCCTTTGGTAATACAGATTGGAGAGTTTCTGGTATATCTGTTTGATTCTCGGAGTATCCATCCTGTTGCCATCAAAGGGTACAGGTCCATGCTTTTGGAGACCGTTTTGTATGCGGCACTTTTCTTTGGAAAGGCCTAGGATTTTGCAGCTTACCCCAAGATGGAATCTTTCTTGGGTGCTACTTTGCTTGGTGGCAGGGAGGGGGAGGTGCCATTCAAACCATTATACCAGGTGCATATGTGTTTTCTCACATACAAGACAGCTTTTCTGATGGCGTTTCTCTCAGCCAGAAGGGTTAGTGAGCCTCACGCCCTCTCGCTTGATTCGGCCTTTTTCAGGAGCTCCGCCAACAGTGTTACTTTTACCACTGATTGCTCCTTTCTGGTCAAGAATCAGATACCAGAAACTACTCCACCTCCTATTTGTATCGGGGCTCTTCCTTCTGCTGACGGTAATTGCCCGTTGCTCTGTCCGGTTCATGCAAAATTGTATTTATCTCAACCAGATGCAGTTCATTAGGAAAGGCAGGAAACAATTTTTTCTGTCTTTTATTCCTGGTCGACAGAAAATCTCTCCTTAGTCCATTTCTCGATGGATTTCTCTTGCTATTCGTGTATCCTACACCTGTCTAGCGACTGGCAATTGTATTACCAATCGTCAATCATATTTTTGCACAAGAGGTATGTGCCTTGTCTACCTCCTGTGCTTAGGCTAACTCTGTCAAGTTGTTGGATGCTGTGCAGGCAGCCTCTTGGAGAAATGCTTCTACTTTCTCCACCTTTTATCTGTGTCAGTTGTAGGAGCAGTCTTAGGACCTTTTGTCCTTGGGCCCTCTTTCTTCTGCTCAGTCTGTTGTCTACCCTTGCCATTAGACCTCTTACAAGGTCAGTTCCAGCCATCCGCTTGGTTACTGTCCTTTCTGTCTGTGTGTCACACAGAGCCATATGCCTCATATCTGATTCTCTTTTACTAATGTTTGTTATGCTATGGTTTTATAGGCCTAGGGAACTCCTCTACTGTTCAGGGTTCCTGCACAGGCGGGTGTGGTTATGTGATTCCCTCCTCCTATTGTCTATTCAGCCTGTTGTAAACAACTGTAAGGTAGGTTGATAAGAAATTTAAATTTTATAGTAAATTTCCTTTCTTATTATATCTACCACAATTGTTTACGTGGAGGCCCTCCGTCTTCTTATTCGGGTGAGAATCTTTCCTCCCCCACTGATCACATAACTCCAATGTTGGCGGATTCAAATAGAATGACACATTGGTTATGTGTCTGTGCACTGGTTCCGGAAGCTGTGGATTAGTACAAGGAGAAGAGTGTCCTCCACTGGGTGTGCACCGGTCAAACACGACCCAGTTTTGGCTTGTTTTTTATTGGTGCTTTAACACCACTTTTCTTTCCCAAATCACTTGGGAAAGTAGAAAATAGAGAGTATTTCATCAAGTGGACACTTTCGTGTCCCTGTGTCCAGATCCTCTGGCTTTCCAATTTTGACACTCTGTCAATCGATTGGAACAGTCTTGTCAGCTACGCCTTCTGACCAGGTCCGATTCTGCCTCAGGTTCTCCTCAAGATACGAACCTGCAGTTGTCGAATCATTCTGTTGGCTCCCCTGTTGCCTCAGCAGGTGTGGATCAATCACCTCCGCTCACTGTTGGCGGCGTTTCTGACATGTCTCCATCTATGTCGCGACCTTCTTTGTCAAGGTCACCTGAGGAGGTTTCATGTCGAGCCGACTTCATTGTGCCTTAACACATATCTTTGTTGGTTCCTGTCTCTCTCCGCAGAGGTGTTTCGAGATGAGCAGTGGAGTGCATTTCTTCTTCAAAGCGGCACTCCACTGGTTTAGCCTATGTGGCTAGGTGGAAGGTCTTCTGTTGATGATGTGCTGATCACTCTGTTGATTATGCTGATCCTTTGGTAACACAGATTGGAGAGTTTCTGGTTTTTCTGTTTGATTCTCGGAGTCTCCAACCTGTTACCATCAAAGGGTTCAGGTCCATGCTTTTGGAGACTGTTTCGTATGTGGGAAAGCGTCATATCGGCACCAATCCATTTTTATCTCAACCAGATGCAGTTCATTTGGAAAGGCATGAAATGATTTTTTCTGTCTCTTATTCCTGGTCGACAGAAGATCTCTCCTCAATCCATTTCTCGATGGATTTGTCTTGCTATTTGCACATCCTATACCCATCTAGCGACTGGCAATTGTATTACCAATCATATTTTGGCCCACAAGGTATGTGCCTTGTCTACCTCCTGGGCTTATGCTAACTCTGTCAAGTTGTTGGATGCTATGCAGGCAGCCTATTAGAGAAATGCTTCTACTTTCTCCACCTTCTATCTGTGTCAGTTGTAGGAGCAGTCTGAGGACCTTTTTCTTCTGCTCAGTCTGTTGTCTACCCTAGACATTGCTGTGTCACATACTATACATGTACATGTCTTAAACAAGTTGAGCTACAGTGTCATTGACACTTTCATTACAGTTTCCCATATTGAAAAATGAACTTAGTCAAATTCAATTGACATTCCATACATTCCGCAACTCCTCCTAAACCAGTGAACGGATTTCATTGAAACTCTCAGACGTTCTTATACATACATTGAAGATGTGCACCTCCTGTTTTCTTTTCAGACATTTTCATTTTTACAGTTTCCCATATTGAAAAATGAACTTTGTCAAATTTAATTGACATTCTGTACAGATCTGCTATCCACAACCCCTCTTAAATCATTGAACAGATTTCATTGAAACTTTCAGACGTTCTTTTACATACATTGCAGATGTGCACCTCCTATTTTCTTTTTAGATATTTTCTTATTTACAGTTCCCCATATTCAAAAATGGTCTTTGTCTTCAGGTTTTAGTAGGGAGGGATATAGATCTGCTATCCGCTACTCCTCTTAAACCATTGAACAAACTCCATTGGAACTCTCAGACGTTCTTTTACATACACTGAAGATGTGCACCTCCTATTTTTCTTTCAGATATTTTCATATTCCGACATATGTCCGTCCCTCCATTATGCTATAGGGGTGTTACGCCTTGTGGGGTTTGTCAATTCAAGCTTGCGTAGGGGGGGGGGGGGGGGGATATATTCAATATATATATTTAATATTCAAGTTTGTTCAAATCGGCCCCCTGGGTTTATATTTGGGCTCAGTATAGAAGCTCGAATTCGAACTTAGTGCATTTCAGGCAAATTTCATTAAAAATCATCTTCTCCAGACCCAGCAGGCAGAATCTTTTGATATTTGGTATGCAACATTGTGGGGTGGATCAGATTCAAGTTTGTTCAAATTGGCCTTCTGGATTCATATTTGGGCTCAGTATAGAAGCCCGAATTCGAACTTAGTGCATTTCAGGCAAATTTCTTAAAAAATCTTCTCCTTCAGATCCAGCAGGCAGAATCTTTTGATATTTGGTATGCAACATTGTGGGGTGGATCTGATTCAAGTTTGTTCAAATCAGCCCCCTGGATTCATATCTGGGCTCAGTATAGGAGCCCAAATTTGAACTTAGTGCATTTCAGACAAATTTCTTGGAAAATCTTCTCTCAAGATCCAGCTGGCAGAATCTTTTGATATTGGGTATGCAGCATGCTTAGGGGGGTGAGATTCAAGTTTGTTCAAGCCAAGTTCCTGGGTTCACATTTGGGCTCACTGTGGTAGCCTGAAATATAACTTAGTACAAAATGAGGAATTTTCTTTAAAAATCTTCTTCAGATCCAGCAATCAGAATGTTTTGATATTTGGTATGCAGCATCCTTAGGGGGTGAGATTCAAGTTTGTTCAAGCCATGTTCCTAGGTCCATATTTGGGCTCACTGTGGGAGCTTGAATTGTAACTTGTCAGATCCAGCAGTCGGAATGTGTTTGATATGTGGTGTGTAGCATCCTTGGTGGGGGGGGGGGGGGGGGGGGGGGGGGATTCAAGTTTGTTAAAGCCAAGTCCCTGGGTCCATATTATAACTTAGTCAATATGAGGAATTTTCTTTAAAGTTTTGATATTTTTTATGCAGCATCCTTAGGGGTGTAAGATTCAAGTTTGTTCAAGCCATGTCCCTAGGTCCATATTTGGGCTCTCACTGTGGGAGCTTGAATTGTAACTTAGTTCAAAATGAGGAATTTTCTTTAAAAATCTTTTTTTTCAGATCCAGCAATCAGAATGTTTTGATATTTGGTGTGTAGCATCCTTAGGGGGGTGACATTCAAGTTTATTAAAGACAAGTCCCTGGGTTCATATATGGGCTCCCTGTGGGAGCCAGAATTATAACTTAGTTCAATATGAGGAATATTCTTTAAAAAACTTATTTTTAAGATCCACTTATCAGAATATTTCGATATTTGGTTTAAGCTTTTCTTAGGAGGAGCAGATGCAACTTGTTGAAATCAATTCTCTGGGTTGATATTCAGGCTACCATTTCAGCTGAGCGCCTCAGTTGAGGAACTGATTGGTGAGGACCCATAGACAACTAACTGTAACAGAAGAAATCAAGATTAAGGAAACATAATGCCTCTGAATGAAATGCACATACAATTGTTTATAGTACGTGTTATGTCCCTTTTCATGAAACTTATCAATTGCATTGAGGTTTGGATTTGAATCACCAGTTCAGACTAAACATGCACTAATCCCCCCCCCCCCCCCTCTCCCTGCCCGAAGCAAAGCAGCACCCAAAAAAGATTCCATCTCAGGGTAAGCTGCAAAATCCTAGGCCTTTTCAAAGAAAAGTGCCGAATAAGCTTGGACAGGTATGGATTAGTGCCAATACGATGCTTTCCTACATACAAAAAGGTCTCCAAAAGCATGGACCTGTACCCTTTGACGATAACAGGTTGGAGACCCCAAGAATCAAACAGATATACCAGAAACTCTCTAATCTGTGTTATCGAAGGATCAGCATAATCAACCGAGTGATCAGCACACCATCGACAGAAGACCTTCCACTTAGCCGCATAGGCTAAACCAGTGGAGTGCCGCCTTGAAGAAGAAATGCACTCCACTGCTTGTCTCGAAAAACCTCTATGAGGAGACAGGACCTGACAAAGATATGCGTGAATGCACAATGAAGTCTGGTCGACATGAAACCTCTTTGGGTGACCTTGACAAAGAAGGTCACGTTGTAGTGGGACACATGTCAGACCCACCGCCAACAGAGAGCGGAGCTGATTGATCCACACCCGCTGAGGCGACATGGGAGTGATCAGAATGATTCAACAACTGCAGGTTCGTATCTTGGCTAGATCCTGAGGCAGAATCGGACCTGATAGGAAGGTGAAGCCGACAAGCCCATTCCAATCGAGTGACAGAGCATTCATTGCAAAAGCCAGAGGATCTGGACACAGGGACAAGAAAGTGTCCACCTGATCATTCCAATGGGTCACAAAAAGATCAGTGTGGGGATGACCCGAGAGATCGCAAAGCAACTGGAACACTGCCCAGTGAAGCATCCACCCGGTGGAAATGACCCTCCTTCGTCGGGACAGGGAGTCAGCTAGGACATTCAGACGACCGGGTATGTGACGAACCACCACACCGGCATTGACATCCTGAGCTAGCAGTAGAAGATCCCGAGCCAATTCTTACATGAGAACCGAGTGTGTGCCGCCCTGGTTCCGAATGTTAAGAGACCATGGTCGAATTGTCGAACAACAGAAGGACCTGGCGATTCTAAATGTGGGGTATCCACTGCCAGAAACTCAGAAGAAGAGCCAGAAGCTTCTTCTGGTTGATGTGAAGAGCTGCTTGATCCTGGTCCCGCACACCATGAAGGGAAAGACCTAGAGGATCCAACGTCGCGCCCCATCCAAGATCGCTGGCATCTGCCATCAGAACATGACCGGATATGGGCATGTCCAATGGAACTCCCTGCATAATCCACTGAACATTTGTCCAGGCAAGAAGGTGACGATGAAGAGATGCTGGTAACTGAAGATGCAGATGCAGAGGATCGACATTCGGCCTCCAATGACTGAGCAGAAAGTGTTAGAGAGATATAACATGCAGTCGACCTAGATGAATGAGATCCATTACCAAACCGCAGAGACCGAGCAGCCGGAAAATAGTCCGAGCTGTCGTGGATGTGGACTTGGTCAGAGTCAGGGCGAAAGCCGAGGGAATCATAGGCCTCACCCGGGGAATCGCCACCATATTCAGCTGAGTGCAGAAATACATCCGCAGATGATAAAATGACTGAGAAGGGACCAGGTCTGACTTCTCCTCGTTGACACGGAACCCTAGCGACATGAGCAGGCTCAACAGTGGGTTCACATCTGAGTCCAGAAGAGCAGCATTGAAGTGCCTCTGGAGGATATCGTCCAGATATGGCAAAGTAGTCACCTTGGACTGTGTGCAATGGCAGGCTATCACATGCGACATCAGTCGGGTGAAGGCCTAAGGAGTGAGGTTGCGGCTGAGAGGCATGACCTTGAACTGGTAAACTCCCCCCCCCAGAAAAAGTGAACCGGAGATACATTTGGGATGTTCGATGAATCGGAATGTGAAAGTAAGCGACTCGCAGGTCGATGCTGGAAGCAGAATCTCCCTGGGAAATGCAACCGTCCTGAAAGTCTCCATGCTGAACCTAGGAGCAATGATAGACTGGTTCAGGATACTTCTGGGTGCCTTCGGCCGCACCAGTCGGTACAAATCGTCAAAGCTTTTGCAGCATGCGACTCAAAACTGAGTTCCAAGGCTATGAAGACTTCATTCTTTGCTAGGCCGATACCTTTTTGCCTCCTGTGCGTTATCGGTCCTACAATCCGCCAATCTGTCAGCCTGCCAGAGTTTGACGGTCTTGGATCAGGACTCCGCTTCCCTCGGGCTTTCCAAACCCAAGTTGGCCATCTGCTTCCTTTATGAAGCCATGGGCTGATCCTCCTGCCGCCGCTTCTTCTTACTCACATGGTAAGAGTAAGCATCAGCAGACCAGAGAGATGTCTCAGGATCCTTCCTCTAGCAGAGGAGATGGTTTCTCCTCTCACAGGCCTCACTGGGGCTCGAAATGAAGGTCTTCACCTTGATTCGTCCCAGGTTGGAGAAAGGATATCAGAGTTTGCAGACCGTTGGGACACGATCACATCCGATCCTTGGGTGTTAGTTGTTGTTCGTTCTGCTCTGCGGATATCCTTTCAGAGGTAACCCACTCTCTCTCTCGAGATTGAATGCTTAAATTTTGAATGTTTTTTATTTGCTCAACTTGACAAAGTCAAGCTGAGCTATTGCCATCACTTCTCGTCGTACGTCCACAATTTCTTTTGGCACACCTTACAGGTCGCATTTATGATCAGATCACTTTGAAACTTGGTATGCTTGTTTGGGGTGACCTGTAGATGAGAGATTTCCATCAAAAAATGTTGTTGAGGCCATCGTTCTTGGAACTTAGTTTAGTCAGACCTCAATATTTCCCTTTGGCACACCCTACAGAGCACATTTATGATCAGATTGCTATGAAATCTGGCATGCTTGTTTGGGGTGACCTCTACATGGAAGCTGTCTATTTTCTTCCATTTTCGTCAAAAAATGTTGCCACTGGCAACGACCTTTGAACTTACTTTAGTCAGGCATCAACATATTCCTTTGTCACGCCATACAGGGCACATTTATGATCAGAATGGTTTGAAACTTGGTATATTTGTTTGGGGTTACTTCTAGATGGGAGATATCATTTTCTTCAATTTCTGTCAAATGCCCGTCAATGATCTTCATGCAGTTATGCATCAATATTTCCCTTTGGGGCAGCCTGCAGTTGGCTGGATCGCTTTGAAACTTGGTGTGCGTGTTTGGGGTGACCTCTAGATGGGAGCTATCCATTTTCTTCCATTTCCGTCACAAATAGTTGACATTGGCAATGACCTCTGATGAACTTAGTAAAAACTTAGTGCAGTTAAGCATCAATATTTCCCCTTGACACACCTTGCAGGGCACATTTATGAGTGGATCACTTGCGAACTTGATGTGCTTGTGTGGGGTGACATCTATACGGGAGCTGTCGATTTTTTTACGTTTCGGTCAAAAATGTTGTCGCTGACCTTTGAACTTAGTTTAGTCAGACCTCAATATTTCCCTTTAACACACCCTTCAGGGCACATTTATGATCGGATCACTTTGAAACTTGGTATGTGTATTCGGGGTGACCTCTAGATGTAAGCTATTGCTTTTTTTGATTTCCATAAAAAGTATTGTCGTTATCACCAGCCTTTGAACTTAGTGCATTTGTGCATCAACTTATCCATTTTGCACTCTCTGCAGGGTATATTTATGAATTTCCATAAAAAGAAAACAAAAAGCATTGCCCCAAGCAACGACCTTTAAACTTGGTGCATTTGTGCATTAACATCTTCCTTTGGCATGCCTCAGAGGGCACATTCATTATCAGGTTGTTTTGAAACTTTGTACGCTTATGCAAGGTGACAAAGATAGGAGCTATTGATTTTCTTTTCATTTCCATCAAAAACTGTTGCTGTTAGCAACAATCTTTGAATTTATTGCATTTGTGCATCAACATTCTTCTTTGACATGGCCTACAGGCCACATTTATCATAGGATTGTTTTTATACGCCCGTTTTAAAAAAACGGTCGTCTTATGTAATACGGCTGTCCATCCGTCCGTCCACACGTCGTTCAATAACTAAAAAATGCTTTGAGCAATTTTTGTGATTTTTTGGTGGAAAGTATATGTTGATGGAAGGAAGCTCCCTTTCGATTTGTGTCGCTGTCTGATTTGTCATTCCAGAGTTATGGGACTTTATTCGTAAAAATATAAGCAATTTTACACATGTCAAACAATAACTTGAAAATGCTTAGAGCAATTTTCATGATTTTTTGGTTTCAAGTATATGTTAATAGAAGGAATCTCCCTTTCGATTTGTGTTGCTGCCTAATTTGTCATTCCAGAGTTATATGGGCAATTTTCCACATGTCAGACTTTGAGCAATTTTCATGATTTTTTTGGCGGCAAGTATATTTAACCTGACACGTGCACATGTACACTCATATTGTGTGCTTCCCTCTTGTAATTAATAACGTACGTATCATGTGCTCATAGCGCAGCTGTTTATTGAACTTGGTGTGCTCATTAAGCAAGATCTTTAGATAAAAGCTATTGATTAGCATTCATTTCTGTGAAAAAATCTGCCAGCTACAATAACCTCTGAACTTACTGCATTTGTGTATCAACATTCTTCCTTTAGCCAGTCTTACAGTTTACATTTAAAAATTCATTGATTACTCTGATGTTGTGCACACACAATGCTGTTTCATTGAAATTTCACCAAATAACATTGGAACCAATGATTTTCAATTTTGCCATTTCAATTATAACTTACCAAGTTCAAGTTTGTCAAGTTGAGCTACAGTGTCATTGACACTTTTTTTTGAGTTACGGACTTCCACTGTAGTGCAAGCATGTGTCTAAATGCTAGTGCACAATGTGTCACATTGTGCCTTTTCACATAAGCACATATCAGCACATCCAGCATGTATAGATCTGCTAGTGCACAATGTGTCACATTGTGCCTTTTCACTTAAGCACATATTGGCACATCCAGCATGTGCTTTTGTACTGCATGTAATGTGTACAATAGAAGATAAACACAACTAGGGAAGTCAGAATATATAGAACAAAGAAGTCATAACAGCTTGTAGATACATAGGTTGAAACCGAGAATTTACTGGGAAATCAGAGCCAAGTAAACAATTATGGGTATGGGTTTTTGTGGTAATTCTATGAAGTAAATATGAATTCTGCAGAAATCTGAACCAGAAAAACTACTCTGGTTCAATCGAACTTACCCCTGGCCCCACCACAGTATGGCAGTCCTAAAAAGAATTTTGGTGGTTTGGAGGGATTGTCGGGTCTGTTTGGGTAATTCTATGAATTGGGGACTATTCCTTTACAAAGGAACATACCCTCCGAACATACCCCTATCCTATAAGAAGTCTTTGGGTAACATAGCAACCACATGCTACCCTAGAAACCAAGATGGCTGCCTCCAGTACACAAAATGGACTACGGAAACACATATCACCCTAACAACACGTGTTGTGTATGTGCACTTACGCCACCTGTCACTATGGGGATTACATCACAACATGGCAACTCACACAGCTTACCATGACAAAACAACATAATGCAACTGGGTCATGTGACTATGATGTCACATGAGATCCGGCAAATGTGGGATGAAACATATGAGACATTCTACTCCTGACTGATCCTTGGGAAGCTCTCTCAGAGAGCTTAACAAGGGTCAGGTGCAGGTGTTAATGGTCTGGGTTAGAATGGTTAACGGGCTTGTACACAATCACCGTAGATAACGAAAATAGTTTTGGACAAAAGTGGGAATGTGCTTGAGAATTTTCAGTACATGTCGTTGAAAGGCCAGGATTTTTTTCCTCCAGAGGTACATGAACATTGTCAGTAGGAACTTTAGGACCCCACATGTAGTATGATGACCTGTCATCCATCAGCATGAAATTTCCTTGTTGGTTCCTCATATTTTTACTTGACTAGCAAGTGGGGGTATGCACAGATGTACACCCTTTGTGAGACTATGCACCTTGTAATTCAGTTAATCTCACAAAACTTGCTTAAATGGCGATTTACGTCAAAAATGTCAAAATGTATACTTTGCACCATCCAAAGGAACATTCATGAAGTTTCCACCGGCCTGTGATGCAGGAAACTACAAAACATGTTGCAAACAAGATCCATTTTTTGCTTTCAGTTTTCTTAAATATTGAATGCTTAAATATTGAATGTTTTTTATTACAAATATGAATGATCAGTGTTCCATGGCAAAGGAAAGTCTAATCTTGAATGGTTTCACTGATTGAACCGTCCGGCCCATCTCAAATGGAAACATCAATCAAGTCATTCTCTAATGTCTGACTTGTTGGGAGCTATATTAATTTAAGTTGTCGGAATTTAATTACAAAATGTATTTATCAATAGGTTTTTTAACTCACCTGAGCGAAACTCAAGGGGAGCTTTACTAATCGCTTTCTGTCCGTCATCCGTCGCCAGTCCATCGTTTATCCATCGTCCAGCGTTAACTTTACATTATCGACTTCTTCTCACAAACTACTCAACCATATTGAACCAAATCTGGTGTGCATGTTCCCTATCACATGTCAATTCAAATTTGTTCAAATCAAGTTGACCCACCCCTCGGTAGGGTCATGCCCCAAAAGTGTGCTTAAATCTTAAAAAATCTTCTTCTCATGAACCTGCAGTAGCAGAGACTTGATATTTGGTATGCAGTAGACTCCGATTTGTTCAAGAGAAGTTCAAGGAGCTATATTTGCCTTCGTTATGGGAGGAGTAAGAATTTTTGCCCCGCCAATAATTTCTATTTTCCAAACCAAGAGGCAGATTTGAACCAAATTTGATATGAGGGCTTATTGGGTCATAAGTATTTAATTTATGCCATAATTTTTTTCCATGGGAACCGCAGGAGCTAAAAATAGAAAAAATTAAAATGCCCATATCTCCAAAACTTTTCTTTTGATATTCGGCACTGAGAATTCTTATTTGGTATGAGGCTTCCTTAGGGCCAACAGAATGGAATGGTAAAAGAAAATTGCTATCGGTTTTATCATGGGATACTTTTTTGGGACTTTGAAAAAGTGCTTAGTCAGCATTTTTTTAACACTTTTGGTAATGGGAAAAACATTTAACACGACTTTTCTCCCAGACCACTGCTCCAAAAGCTTTCAAATTTCACATATAACATCTTTGGAAGATTGTTTCACATGTTTATTGAAATCAATTCCCTGGGTCCATATTTGGGCTCTCTATGGCGCCCAAATGTTTAAATTAGTGCAGTATGAGGAATACTTTTTAAAAATCTAATTCAGATCTGCCAATAAGAATCTTTTGATATTTGGTATGCAGCATGCTTTGGAGAGTGAGTTTCAAGTTTGTTCAAGCCATATCCCTGGGTTCATATTTGGGCTCACTGTGGAAGCCCGAATTATAACTTAGTTCAAAATGAGGAATTTTCTTTAAAAATCTTCTTCAGATCCAGCATGTTTTGATATTTGGTATGTAGCATCCTAAGGGGGGTGAGATTCAAGTTTGTTCAAGCCATGTCCATAGGTCCATATTTGGGCTCACTGTGGGAGCTCGAATTGTAACTTAGTTCAAAATGAGGAATTTTCTTAAAAAAATCTTCTTCAGATCCAGCAGTCGGAATGTTTGGATATTTCGTGTGCAGCACCCTTGGGGGGGGGGGGGGGGGGGGGGGGGGGGGTTGGGGGGGGGATTCCAGTTTGTTAAATCCAAGTCCCTGGGTTCATATTTGGGCTCACTGTGGTAGCCCAAATTATAACTTAGTTCAATATAAGGGATTTTTCTTTAAAATTATAATTTAGTTCAATATGAGGAATTTTTCTTTAAAAATCTTCTTCTTTAGATCCAGTAGTCGGAATGTTTTGATATTTGGCATGCCGCATCCTTAGTGGGGTGAGATTCAAGTTTGTTCAAGCCAAGTCGCTATGCTCATATTTGGGCTCACTGTGGGAGCTCGAATTGTAACTTAGTTCAAAATGAAGAATTTTCTTTAAAAATCTCCTTCTTCAGATCCAGCAGTCGGAATATTTTAATATTTGGTATGCAGCATCCTTGGGGGGAGGGGGGGGAGGAGGAATTCAAGTTTGTTAAAGCCGAGACCCTGGGTTCATATTTGGGCTCACTGTGGTAGCCCGAATTATAACTTAGTTCAATATAAGGGATTTTTCTTTAAAAAATCTTCTTCTTCAGATTCCGCGTTCGGAATGTTTTGATATTTGGCATGCAGCATCCTTAGGGGGTGAGATTCAAGTTTGTTCAAGCCATGTCCCTAGGACCATATTTGGACTCACTGTGGGAGCTTGAATTGTAACTTAGTTCAAAATGAGGAATTTTCTTTAAAAATCTTCTTCTTCAGATCCAGCAGTCGGAATGTTTTGATATTTGGTGTGCAGCATCCTTAGGGGGGTGAGATTTAAGTTTGTTCAAGCCAAGTCCCTGGGTTGATATTTGGGCTCCCTGTGGGAGCCTGAATTATAACTTAGTTCAATATGAGGATGATTGTTCAAAAATCTTCTTCACATCCACCAGTCAGAATCTTTTGATATTCGGAAAACGGCATCCCACTGGAGATGAGATTCAAGTTTGTTCAAGCCAAGTCACTGGTTTCATATTTGGGCTTCCTATGGGAGCCCAAATTATAACTTAGTTCAATATGAGGAACATTCTTTAAAAATATTTTTTTTTAGATCCACCAGTCTGAATATTTGGGTATTTGGTATAAGCTTTCCTAAGGAGGGGCAGATGCAACTTGTTGAAATCAATTCCCTGGGTTTTATATTCAGGCTACCATGTCAGGTGAGTGCCCTCAGGCCCCCTGGGGCCTCTTGTTTGAAAAACTGATTGGTGAGGACCCATAGACAACTAACTGGAATAGAAGAAATCAAGATTAAGAAAACATAATGCCTCTGAATGAAATGCTCATACAATTGTTTACAGAGTTATGTCCCTTTTCATGAAACTTATCAATTGCATTCAGGTTTGGATTTGAATCACCAGTTCAGACTAAACATACTCTAATTCCCCCCTCCTCTGCCTGACCCCAAGCAAAGCAGCACCCAAGAAAGATTTCAATTTGGGGTATGCTGCAAAATCCTTGTCCTTTTCAAAGAAAAGTGCCGAATAAGCTTGAACAGGTACGGATTAGTGCTGATACGATGCTTTCTCACATACGAAAAGGTCTCCAAAAGCATGGACCTGTACCCTTTGACGATAACAGGTTGGAGACCCCAAGAATCAAACAGATATACCAGAAACTCTCCAATCTGTGTTATCGAAGGATCAGCATAATCAACAGAGTGATCAGCTCACCATCGACAGAAGACCTTCCAATTAGCTGCATAGGCTAAACCAGTGGAGTGCCACCTTGAAGAAGAAATGGACTCCACTGCTCATCTCGAAAAACCTCTATGAGGAGATGGGACCTGACAAAGTTATGCGTGAAGGCACAATGAAGTCGGGTTGACATGAAACCTCCTCAGGTGACCTTGACAAAGAAGGTTGCGACATAGTGGGAGACGTGTCAGAACTGCCGCCAACAGAGTGCGGAGCTGATTGATCCACACCCACTGAGGCGACAGGGAGTGATCAGAATGATACAACAACTGCAGGTTCGTATCTTGGCTAGAACCTGAGGCAGAATCAGAACTGGCAGGAAGGTGTAGCCAACAAGCCCATTCCAATCGAGTATCAGAGCATCCACGACAAAAGCCAGAGGATCAGGACAGAGGTACACAAAAGTGTCCATCTGATCATTCCAATGGGTCGCAAAAAGATCTATGTGTGGATGACCCCGTAGATCGTAAAGCAACTGGAACACTGCCCTGTGAAGCATCCACTCAGTGGAAATTACCCTGCCCCATCGGTTTAAGGAGTCGTCTAGGACATTCCGATGACCGGGTATGTGACGTACCACCACATCGGCTCCGACATCCTGCCCTAGCAGTAGAAGATCGCAAGCCAATTCGTACTTGAGAACCGAATGCGTGCCGCCCTGGTTCTGAATGTAAGAGACCATTGTCGAATTGTCAAACAAAACAAGGACCTGATGATTCGAAATGTAGGGATCCACTACCGGAAACTCAGAAGAAGAGCCAGACACTCCTTCTGGTTGATGTGAAGAGCTGCTTAATCCTGATCCCGTACACCATGAAGGGACAGGCCTAGAGGATCCAACATTGCGCCCCATCCGAGATTGCTGGCGTCTGCCATTAGAACACAATCGGATATGGGCAAGTCCAATGGAACTTCCTGCATAATCCACTGAACATTTGTCCAGGCAAGAAGGTGATGATGAAGAGATGCTAGTAACTGAAGACCCAGATGCAGAGGATCGACATTTGGCCTCCAATGACTGAGCAGAAAGTGTTGAGGTATGACATACAGCCGACCTAGATGAATGAGATCCATCACCGAACCGCAGAGACCAAGCAGCTGGAAAATACTCCGAACTGTCATGGACGTGGACTGGGTCAGAGTCAGGGCAAAAGCCGAGGGACTCGCAGCCCTCACCCTGGGAACCACCACCATATTCAGCAGAGTGCGGAAATCCATCCCCAGATGACAAAACTGAGTAGGGACCAGGTCCGACTACTCGTCGTTGACTCGTAACCCCAGCGACATGAGCAGGCTCAACAGTGTGTTGACATCTGACTCCAGAAGAGGAGCATTGAAGTGCCCCCCACATCGATCTTTTTTGTGACCCGTTGGAACTATCAAGTGGACACTTTTGTGTCTCTGTGTCCAGATCCTCTGGCTTTTGCCTTGACACTTTGTCAATCGATTGGAACAGTCTTGCCGGCTACGCCTTCACACCGATTCTGTGTCAGGTTCTCACCAAAGATGCAATCCTGCTGTTCTGATTGCTCCCCTGTCGCCTCAGTGGGTGTGGATCAATCAGCTCTGCTCTCTGTTGGTGGCGGTTCTGACACATCTCCCTCTATGTCGCGACCTTCTTTGTCAAGGTCACCAGAGGATGTTTCATGTTGACTCGATTTCATTGTGCCTTCACACATATCTTGGTTGGGTCTCTCTGAAGAGGTTTTTCGAGATGAGCAGTGGAGTGCATTTCTTCTTCAAGTCGTCACTCTACTGGTACAGCCTATCTGGCTAGGTGGAAGGTCTTCCGTTGATGGTGTGCTGATCACTCTGTTGATTATGCTGATCCTTTGGTTACACGGATTGGAGAGTTTCTGGTATATCTGTTTGATTCTCAGAGTCTCCAACATGTTTCCGTCAAAGGGTACAGGTCCATTCTTTAGGAGACCTTTTCATATGTGGGAAAGCGTCATATCGGCACTAATCCATACCTCTCCAAACTTAGTTGGCACTTTTCTTTGGAAATGCCGAAGATTTTGCAGCTTACCCCAAGAAGGAATCTTTCTTGGGTGCTGCTTTGCTTGGGGGCAGGGAGGGAGGGAGGAGGTGCCATTCATACCTTTCTCCCAAGTGGATATGTGTTTTCTCACATACAAGATGGCTTTTCTGATGGCGTTTGCCTCAGCCAGAAGGGTTAGAGAGCTTCACGCCCTCTCGGTTGATCCAGACTTTTTCAGGAGCTCTGCCAGCAGTGTTACTTTTGCCACTGATTGCTCCTTTCTGGTCAAGAATCAGATGCCAGAAACTACTCCACCTCCTATCTGTTCCAGGGCTCTTCCTTCTGCTGATGGTAATTGCCCTTTGCTTTGTCCAGTTTGTGCAAAATTTTATTTATCTCAACCAGACGCAGTTGATTAGGAAAGGCAGGAAACGAGTTTTTCTGTCTCTTATTCCTGGTCAACAGAATATCTCTCCTCAATCCATTTCTCGGTGGATTTGTCTTGCTATTTGCACATCCTACACCCGTCTAACAACTGACAATTGTACTACCAATCATATTTTTGCCCATGAGGTATGTGCCATGTCTACCTCCTGGGTTTACGCTAACTCTGTCAAGTTGTTGGATGCTATGCAGGCAGCCTATTAGAGAAATGCTTCTACTTTCTCCACCTTCTATCTGTGTCAGTTGCAGGAGCAGTCTGAGGACCTTCTTTTCCTTGTGACCTCTTTCTTCTGCTCAGTCTTTTGTCTACCCTAGCCGTTAGACTTCTTACAAGGTCAGTTCCAGCCATGTGCTTGGTTAAAAACTGTCCTTTCTGTCTGTGTGTCACACAGAGCCATATGCCTCATATCTGATTGTCTTTGACTAATGTTTGTGGTGCTATGGTTTTATAGGCCTAGGAAACTCCTCTTCTGTCCACAATTCCAGCACAGGCAGGTTGTGTGGGGTTGGTTATGTGATTCCCTCCTCCTATTGTCTATTCAGCCTATTGTAAACAATTGTATGGTAGGTTGATCAGAAATTTAAATTTTATAGTAAATTTCCTTTCTTATTATACCTACCACAGTTGTTTACATGGAAGCCCTCCGTCTTGGCTCCCAGGCCCCACCACGGTATGGCAGTCTTAAAAAGGATTTTGGTGGTTTGGAGGGATTGTTTTTGGTCTATTTGGGTAATTCTATGAATCGGGGACTACTCTTTTACAAAGGAACATATCTTCCAAACATAATCCCTATCCTATAAGAAGTCTTTGGGTAACATGGCAACTACATGCTACCATAGAAACCAAAATGGCTGCCTCCTGTATACAAAATGGACTACGGAAGCACATATCACCCTAACAACACATGTTGCGTATGCGCACTTACACCACGTATCACTATGGGGGATGACATCACAACATGGCCACTCACACAGGTTACCATGACAACACAACATGATGCAACTGGGTCATGTGACTATGATGTCACATAAGATCCAGCAGATGTGAGGTGAAACATATGAGACATACTACTCCTGACTCTGATCCTTGGGAAGCTCTCAGTGAGCTTAACAAGGGTCAGGTCCAGGTGTTATTGGTCTGGGTTAGAATGGTTAACAGGCGTGTATACATCACCATAGATAACGAAAATAGTTTTGGACAAAATAGGAAAAGTGTTTGAGAATTCTCAGTACATGTCCTTGAAAGTCCAGGATTTTTTTTCCTCCAGAGATACGTGAACCCTGTCAGTAGGAACTTTTGGATCCCACATGTAGTATGATGACCTGTCATCCATCAGCATGAAATTTCCTTGTTGGTTCCTCATATTTTCACTTGACTAGCAAGTGGGGGTATGCACAGATGTACACCCTTTGTGAGACTATGCACCTTGTAATTCAGTTAATGTCACAAAACTTGCTTAAATGGTGATTTATGTCAAAAATCTCAAAATGTATACTTTGCACCATCCAAAGGAACATTCATGAAGTTTCCACAGGCCTGTGATGCAGGAAACTACAAAACATGTTGCAAACAAGATCCATTTTTTTCCTATCAGTTTTCTTTTTTTCTATGTGGGTAATTCTATGAATCGAGGACTACTCTTTTACAAAGGAACATATCCTCCGAACATACCCCTATCCTATAAGAAGTCTTTGGGCAACACAACAACATGCTAACATACAAACCAAGATGGCCACCTCCAGTATACAAAATGGACTACAGAAACACATATCACCCTAGCAACAGGTGTTGTGTATGCGCACTTACACCATGTATCACTATGGGGATAAGTCACAAGATGGCCACTCACATGGGTTACCATGACAACACAACATGATGCAACTGGGTCATGTGACTATGATGTCACATGAGATCCGGCAAATGTGGGGCGCAACATATGAGACATACTACTCCTGACTCTGATCCTTGGGAAGCTCTCTCAGAGAGCTTAAGAAGGTGCAGGTGTTAATGGTCTGGGTTAGAATGGTTAACAGGCTTGTATACAATCACCATAGATAACGAAAATAGGTTTGGACAAAAGTGGGAAAGTGCTTGAGAATTCTCAGTACATGTCCTTGAAAGTCCAGGATTTTTATCCTCCAGAGGTACATGAACCCTGTCAGTAGGAGCTTTAGGACCCCGCATGTAGTATGATGACCTGTCATCCATGAGCATGAAATTTCCTTGTTGGTTCCTCATATTTTTACTTGACTAGCAAGTGGGGGTATGCACAGATGTACACCCTTTGTGAGACTATGGACCTTGTAATTCAGTTAATGTCACAAAACTTGCTAAAATGGCGATTTACATCAAAAATGTCAAAATTTATACTTTACACCATCCAAAGGAAT
Source organism: Pictodentalium vernedei (assembly GCA_031216915.1). Lineage (NCBI taxonomy): Eukaryota > Metazoa > Mollusca > Scaphopoda > Dentaliida > Dentaliidae > Pictodentalium > Pictodentalium vernedei. Next base: position 428,236,445 of record CM062292.1, read on the forward strand.
ATTCATGCAGTTTCCACAGGCCTGTGATGCAGGAAACTACAAAACATGTTGCAAACAAGATCCATTTTTTGCTATCAGTTTTTCTAAATATTGAATGCTTAAATTTTGAATGTTTTTTATTTGCTCAACTTGACAAAATCAAGCTGAGCTATTGCCATCACTTCTCGTCGTACGTCCACAATTTCTTTTGGCACACCTCACAGGTCGCATTTATGATCAGATCACTTTGAAACTTGGTATGCTTGTTTGGGGTGACCTGTAGATGAGAGATTTCCATCAAAAAATGTTGTCGAGGCCATCGTTCTTGGAACTTAGTTTAGTCAGACCTCAATATTTCCCTTTGGCACACCCTACAGGGCACATTTATGCTTAGATTGCTTTGAAACCTGGCATGCTTGGTTGGGGTGACCTCTAGATGAGAGGTGTCGATTTTCTTCCATTTCTGCCAAAAAATGTTGCCACGGCCAATGTTCTTAGGACTTAGTTTAGTCAGACCTCAATATTTCCCTTTGGCACACTCTACAGGGCACATTTATGATCGGATTGCTTTGAAACCTGGCATGCTTGTTTGGGGTGACCTCTAGATGGGAGCTATCGATTTTCTTCTATTTCCGTCCGTCAAAAAATGTTGTGGCTGGCAACGATCTTTGAACTTAGTTTAGTCAGGGATCAATGTACTCCTTTGGCACACTGTACAGAGCACATTTTTGATCAGATCAGTTTGAAAGTTGGTACGCTTGTTTGGGGGTTACCTCTAGATGGGAGCCATCGATTTTCTTCTATATCTACCAATAAATGTTGCCGCTGGCAAGGACCTTTGATGAACTTAGTGCAGTTATGCATCAAAATTTCCCCTTGGCACACCCTGCGGCGCACATTTATTATTTGATCACTTTGAAACCTGGTAGGTATGCTTGTCTTGGGTGACCTCTAGATGGGAGCTATCGATTTTCTTCCATTTCTGTCAAAAAATGTTGCCATTGGCAATGTTCTTAGAACTTAGTTTAGTCAGACCTCTATATTTCCCTTTGGCACACCCTACAGGGCACATTTATGATCGAATTGCTTTGAAATCTGGCATGCTTGTTTGCAGTGACCTCTAGATGGGCGCTATTGATTTTCTTCCATTTCCATCAAAAATGTTTCCGCTGGCAACAACCTTTGAACTTCGCTTAGTCAGGCATCAATATATTCATTTGGCATGCCCTACAGGGCTCATTTATGTTCAGATCGTTTGAAACTTTGTGTGCTTATTTGGGGTTACCTCGAGATGGGAGCTATCGATTTTCTTCGATTTCCGTCAAAAAATGTTGCCAATGCCAATGACCTTCGATGAACTTAGTGCAGTTTTGCATCAATATTTCGCTTTTGGCACACCTGCAGTGCACAGTTTTGACCAGATCACTTCGAAACTTGTTATGCTTGTTTGAGGTGAGCTCTTGATGGGAGCTATCAATTTTTTTCCATTTTTGTCAATAAATGTTGCCGCTGCCAACATTCTTAGAACTAAGTTTAGTCAAACCTAAATATTTCCCTTTGGCACACCCTACAGGGCTCATTTATGATCGAATTGTTTTGAAACCTGGCCTGCTTATTTGGGGTGACCTCTACATAAGAGCTATTGATTTTTTACCGTTTTCCGTCAAAATTGTTGCCACTGTCAACGACCTTTGAACTTCGATTAGTCAGGGATCAACATATTCCTTTGGCATGCCCTACATGGCACATTTATGATCAGGATGGTTTGAAACTTAGTATGCTTGTTTGGGGTTACCTCTAGATGGGAGCTCTTGATTTTCTCCCATTTCCATCAAAAATAGTTGCCATTGGCAACAACCTCTGATGAACTTAGTAAAAACTTACTTAATGCAGTCAAGCATCAATATTTCCCGCACATTTATGATTGGATCATGTGCAAACTTGGTGTGCTTGTGTGGGGTGACATCTATATGGGAGCTGTTGATTTTCTTCCATTTCTGTCAAAAATATTGCTGATGACCTTTGAACTAAGTTTATTCAGACCTCAGTATTTCCATTAACACACCCTTCAGGGCACATTTATGATCGGATCACTTTGAAACTTGGTATGTGTGTTCAGGTTGACCTCTAGATGTGAGCTATTGCTTTTTTTGATTTCCATAAAAAATTATTGTCATTATTACAAGCCTTAGAACTTACTGCATTTGTGCATCAACTTATCCCTTTTGCACTCTCTGCAGGGTATATTTATGAATTTCCATAAAAAAACAAAACAAAAAACATTGCCACAAGCAATGTCCTTCTACTTAATGCATTTGTGCATAAACATCTTTCTTTGGCATGCCTCAAAGAGGGCACATTCATTATCAGGTTGTTTTGAAACTTTGTATGCTTATGCAAGGTGACAAAGATAGGTGCTATTGATTTTATTTTCATTTCCATCAAAAACTGTTGCTGTTAGCAACAATCTTTGAATTTATTGCATTTGTGCATCAACATTCTTTGACATGGCCTACAGGCCACATTTATCATAGGATTGTTTTTTAACTTGGTGTGCTCATTAGGCAAGACCTTTAGATAAGAGCTATTGATTAGCATTCCTTTCTGTGAAAAAAGTTGCCATTTACAATAACCTCTGAACATACTGCATTTGTGTATGTTATGGTGAAATTTCATCAAATAACATTGGCACCAATAATCTTCAATTTTGCCATTTCATTTATAACTTACCATGTTCAAGTTTGCCAAGTTGAGCTACAGTTGATCAGTGTTGCATGGCAATGGAAGTCTAATCTTGAATGGTTTCACTAATTAAACCAACATGCCCAACTCAGATGGAAACATCAATCAGTCATTCTCTTATGTCTGACTTGTTGGGAGCTACATTAATTCAAGTCATCAGAATTTAATTACAAAATGTATTTATCAATAGTTTTTTTTTTTAAATCTGATAGATGAGGACCCATAGACAACTCAACTGTAACAAAAGACATCAAGATTAAGAAAACATAATGCCTCTGAATGAAATGCATATACAATTGTTTATAGTGTTATGTCCCTTTTCATGAAACTTATCAATTGCATTCAGGTTTGGATTTGAATCACCAGTTCAGACTAAACAGGCACTAATTCCCCCCCACCCCCACCCCCCTCTCCCTGCCTCCAAGCAAAGCAGCACCCAAGAAAGATTCCATCTTGGGGTAAGCTGCAAAATCCTAGGCCTTTTCAAAGAAAAGTGCTGAATAAGCTTGGACAGGAACGAATTAGAGTCATTAGGATGCTTTCCCACATACGAAAAGGTCTCCTAAAGCATGGACCGGTACCCTTTGACGATAACAGGTTGGAGACCCCAAGAATCAAACAGATGTACCAAAAACTCTCCAATCTGTGTTATCGAAGGATCAGCATAATCTACAGAGTGATCAGCACACTATCGACTGAAGAACTTCCACTTAGCCGCATAGGCTAAACCAGTGGAGTGCTGCCTTGAAGAAGAAATGCACTGCTCGTCTCGAAAAACCTCTACAAGGAGACAGGACCCGACAAAGATATGCGTGAAGGCACAATGAAGTCGGGTCGACATGAAACCTCCTCGGGTGACCTTGACAAAGAAGGTCGCTACGTAGTGGGAGACGTGTCAGAACCGCCGCCAACAGAGAGTGGAGCTGACTGATCCACACCTGCTGAGGCGACAGGGGAGTGGTCAGAATGATTCAACAACTGCAGGTTCGTATCTTGGCTAGAACCTGAGGCAGAATCGGACCCGTTGGGAAGATGTAGCCGACAAGCCCATTCCAATCAAGTGACCGAGCATTCATGGCGAAAGCCAGAGGATCTGGACACAGGGACACGAAAGTGTCCACCTGATCATTTCAATGGGTCACAAAAAGATCTATGTGGGGATGACCCCAGAGATCGCAAAGCAACTGGAACACTGCCATGTGAAGCATCCACTCAGTGGAAATGACCCTGCCCCGTCGGTTCAGGGAGTCAGCTAGGACATTCAAACGACTGGGTATGTGACGAACCACCACACCGGCATTGACATCCTGAGCTAGCAGTAGAAGATCCCCCAAGCCAATTCTTACATGAGAACCGAGTGTGTGCCGCCCTGGTTCCAAATGTAAGAGACCATTGTCGAATTGTCAAACAACAGAAGGAACTGAGGATTCAAAATGTGGGGGACCCACTGCCGGAAACTCAGAAGAAGAGCCTGAAGCTCCTTCTGGTTGATGTGAAGTGCTGCTTGATCCTGGTCCCAACATCATGCCCTATTCAAGATTGCTGGCATCTGCCGTCAGAACACAATCGGATATGGGCAAGTCCAATGGAACTCCCTGCATAATCCACTGAACATTTGTCCAAACAAGATGGTGACGATGAAGAGAGTCTGGTAACAGAAGACCCAGATGCAGAGGATTGACATTCAGCCTCCAATGACTCAGCAGAAAGTGTTGGAGAGGTATGACATGCAGCCAACCTAGATGAATGAGATCTGTCACTGAACTGCAGAGACCGAGCAGCCGGAAAATACTTGTTTGCTGTTGTGGACATGGACTGGGTCAGAGGCAGGGTGAAAGCCGAAGGAATCTGACAGCCCTCACCCGTTGAACCGCAACCATATTCTGCTGAGTGCAGAAATCCATCCCCAGGATGACAAAATGACTGAGAAGGGATCAGGTCCGATGTCTCCTCGTTGCCTGGGAACCCCAACGACATGAGCAGGCTCAACAGTGTGTTGACATCTGACTCCAGAAGAGCAGTATTGAAGTGCCTCTGGAGGATATTGTCCAGATACAGAGAAGTCACCTTGGACTGTGTGCAATGGCAGGCTATCACATGCGACATCAGTCAGGTGAAGGCCCAAGGAGCCAGTTTTCGGCCGAGAGGCATGACTTTGAACTGGTAAACTCTCCCCAGAGAAGTGAACCTGAAATACTTTTGAGATGTCCGATGAATTGGAACGTGAAAGTAAGCGGCTCGGAGGTCGATGCTGGAAGCGAAATCTCCCTGGGAAATATAACCGACCTGAAAGTAGCCATGCTGAACCTGGGAGCATAGACTTGTTCAGGCCACTTCTGGGTGCCTTCGGTACAAGTGGTTGAAGCTTCTGCAGCATGCGGCTCAAAGCTGAGTTCCAAGGCTATGAAGACTTCATTCTAGGCTGATACCTTTTTGCCTCCTGTGCATTATTGTTCCTACGATTCCGCCAATCTGTTGGCCTGCCAGAGTTTGATGCTCTTGGATCAGAACTCCTCCCTCGGGCTTTCCAATCCCAAGTCAGCCATTATTCCAATGGCGACTTTGGAGTCCATGTTGGGCTTATCCAGAGAGATGCTAGGCATTCTTTTTCTCTCAGTTCACTTCGTCTCTGCCTTGGCTGCTTATCTGCCTCCAGATAGGTTTGACAACATACAGGCTCTTTTACATGTGATCTCTAAGGTGCTCATTCATCTTACTCACATGCATGCCTGTAACACGGCTAATTTGGAATTAGTTTGCCAGAACGGTCCGTTGGACACAAGTCGTTCCCTTCCTGAAGGGCAGCGCACTGCTCTTCGATCCGCTTCTTTGGTGGGTTCGCAACTATTCCATGATTCCGTGGCAATGGTCCGCGATGACGTCCTGTGTCATTCCAAAGATCAGCTTGATCCACCTTCTGTTGAGGCCATGACTGTTCCAAGCCTAACAAATGCACTTCTGATTCCTTTGTGAAGCCATGGGCTGATCCTCCTGCCACCGCTTCTTCTTACTCACGTGGTAAGGGTAAGCATCAGCAGACAAGGGAGATATCTCAGGATCCTTCCTCTAGCAGAGGAGATGGTTTCTCCTCTCACGTGCCTCACTGGGGCAGGAAAGGAAGATCTTCACCTTGATTCATCTCAGGTTGGAGGAAGGATATCAGAGTTTGCAGAACGTTGGGCCACGATCACCTCTGATCCTTGGGTGTTAGATGTTGTTCTGTCTGGTCTGCAGATATCCTTTTAGAGATGCCCCACTCTCGAGAGAGTACCTCTCCCAACCCAAGTTCCTTCAAACATTTCACGTCAGGAACTTTTGATCACAGAGACAATCTCTGGTCAGAGGGAAGATCGAGGTCGTCAAGAACTTTCATTCAATGGGATTTTATTCCCGCCTGTATTTGGTGGCAAAGAAGGATGGCCAACACCGACTGGTTATCTATCTGAGTATCCTGAACCAGTCTATCATTGCTTCCAAGTTCAGCATGGAGATTTTCAAGTCAGTTCCATTTCCCAGGGAGATTTTACTTCCAGCATCGACTTGCGAGTTGCTTACTTTCATGTTCCGATTCATTGGACATTTCGAAAGTATCTCAGGTTCGCTTTTCTGGAGCGAGTTTACCAGTTCAAGATCATGCCTTTCAACCACATCCTGGCTTCTTGGGCCTTCAACCGACTGATGTCACATGTGATAGCCTTCCATTGCACACAGTTCAAGGTGACTACTTCGCTGTATCTGGACGGTATCCTCCAGATGCACTTCAATGCTGCTCTTCTGGAGTCAGATATCAACACACTGTTGAGCCCGCTCATGTCGTTGTTGTTCCGAGTCAACAAGAAGTCGGACCTGGTCCCTTCTTGTCATCTGGGGATGGACTTCTGCACACAGCTGAATATTGTGGCTGTTCCCCACTTTCGCACTGACTCTGACCCAGTACCCGACAACAACCGGTCAGAGTATTCTCTGGCTGTTCGGTCTCTGCGGTTCGGTGACAGGTCTCATTCCTCTAGGTCGGCCACGTGTCAAACCTCCCCAACACTTTCTGCTCAGTCGTTGGAGACCGACTGTCGATCCTCTACATCTGGTGCTTCAGTTGCTAGCAAGATCTGGTGCTTCAGTTGCTAGCATCTCTTCATCATCACGTTCTTCCCTGGACAGATGTTCAGTGGATTATGCAGGGAGTTCTGTTGGACTTGCCCATATCCGATCGTGTTCTGTCGGCGATCTCGGATGGGGCATGACTTTGGATCCACTAGGTCTTTCCCTTCATGGTGTATGAGACCAAAATCAGGCAGCTCTTCACATCAACCAGAAGGACCTTCTTGCTCTTCTTCAGAGTTTCCGGCAGTGGATCCCCCACCTTTCGAAACCTCAGGTCCTTCTGTTGTTCAACAATTCAACAATTATCACTTACATTCAGAACCAGGGCGGCACACACTCAGTTCTCATGTATGAATTGGCTTGGGATCTTCTACTGCTAGCCCATATCCGATCATGTTCTGTCGGCAGATGTCAGCGATCTCGGATGGGGCACGACGTTGGATCCTCTAGGTCTTTCCCTTCATGGTGTATGGGACCAGAATCAAGCAGCTCTTCACATCAACCAGAAGGACCTTCTTGCTCTTCTGCAGTTTCCGGCAGTGGATCCCCCCACCTTTCGAAACCTCAGGTCCTTCTGTTGTTCAACAATTCAACAATGATCGCTTACATTCAGAACCAGGGCAGTACACACTCAGTTCTCGTGTATGAATTGGCTCGGGATCTTCTACTGCTAGCTCAGGATGTCAATGGTGGGGTGGTGGATCGACACATTTCCGGTCATCTGAATGTCCTAGCCGACTCCCTGTCCCGTCATGACAGGGTCATTTCCACTGAGTGGATGGTTTACAGGTCAGTGTTCCAGTCGCTTTGTGATCTCTGGGGTCATCCCCACAACAATCTTTTTGCGGCCCATTGGAACCATCAAGTGGACACTTCCGTGTCCCTGTGTCCAGATCCTCTGGCTTTTGCCAATTTTGACACTGTCAATCGATTGGAACAAGCTTATCGGCTACGCCTTCTCGCCAGGGCCAATTCTGCCTCAGGTTCTCGCGAAGATACGAACCGGCAGTTGTCGAATCATTTTGTTCGCTCCCCTGTCGCCTCAGCGGGTGTGGATTAATCACCTCTGCTCTCTGTTGGCGGCGTTTCTGACACGTCTCCATCTACGTCTCATCCTTCTGTCTCTCTCCGCAGAGGTTTTTCGAGATGAGCAGTGGAGCGCATTTCTTCTTCAAGGCAGCACTCCAATGGTTTAGCCTATTTGGCTAGGTGGAAGGTCTTCTGTCGATGGTGCGCTGATCACTCTGTTGATTATGCTGATCCTTTGGTAATACAGATTGGAGAGTTTCTGGTATATCTGTTTGATTCTCGGAGTATCCAACCTGTTGCCATCAAAGGGTACAGGTCCATGCTTTTGGAGACCATTTTGTATGAGGCACTTTTCTTTGGAAAGGCCTAGGATTTTGCAGCTTACCCCAAGATGGAATCTTTCTTGGGTGCTACTTTGCTTGGTGGCAGGGAGGGGGAGGTGCCATCAAACCATTATACCAGGTGCATATGTGTTTTCTCACATACAAGACAGCTTTTCTGATGGCGTTTCCCTCAGCCAGAAGGGTTAGTGAGCCTCACGCCCTCTCGCTTGATTCGGCCTTTTTCAGGAGCTCCGCCAACAGTGTTACTTTTACCACTGATTGCTCCTTTCTGGTCAAGAATCAGATACCAGAAACTACTCCACCTCCTATTTGTATCAGGGCTCTTCCTTTTGCTGATGGTAATTGCCCGTTGCTCTGTCCAGTTCATGCAAAATGGTATTTATCTCAACCAGATGCAGTTCATTAGGAAAGGCAGGAAACAATTTTTTCTGTCTTTTATTCCTGGTCAACAGAAGATCTCTCCTTAGTCCATTTCTCGATGGATTTCTCTTGCTATTTGTGTATCCTACACCCGTCTAGCGACTGGCAATTGTATTACCAATCGTCAATCATATTTTTACCCAAGAGGTATGTGCCTTGTCTACCTCCTGTGCTTACGCTAACTCTGTCAAGTTGTTGAATGCTGTGCAGGCAGCCTCTTGGAGAAATGCTTCTACTTTCTCCACCTTCTATCTGTGTCAGTTGTAGGAGCAGTCTTAGGACCTTTTGTCCTTGGGCCCTCTTTCTTCTGCTCAGTCTGTTGTCTACCCTTGCCATTAGACCTCTTACAAGGTCAGTTCCAGCCATCCGCTTGGTTACTGTCCTTTCTGTCTGTGTGTCACACAGAGCCATATGCCTCATATCTGATTCTCTTTTACTAATGTTTGTTATGCTATGGTTTTATAGGCCTAGGGAACTCCTCTACTGTTCAGGGTTCCTGCACAAGCGGGTTTGGTTATGTGATTCCCTCCTCCTATTGTCGATTCAGCCTGTTGTAAACAATTGTAAGGTAGGTTGATAAGAAATTTAAATTTTATAGTAAATTTCCTTTCTTATTATATCTACCACAATTGTTTACGTGGAGGCCCTCTGTCTTCTTATTCGGGTGAGAATCCTTCCTCCCCCACTGATCACATAACTCCAATGTTGGCGGATTCAAATAGAATGACACATTGGTTATGTGTCTGTGCACTGGTTCCGGAAGCTGTGGATTGGTACAAGGAGAAGAGTGTCCTCCACTGGGTGTGCACCGGTCAAACACGACCCAGTTTTGGCTTATTTTTTATTGGTGCTTTAACACCACTTTTCTTTCCCAAATCGATTGGGAAAGAAGAAAATAGAGAGTATTTCATCAAGTGGACACTTTCGTGTCCCTGTGTCCAGATCCTCTGGCTTTCCAATTTTGACACTCTGTCAATCGGTTGGAACAGTCTTGTCAGCTGTGCCTTCTGACCAGGGCCGATTCTGCCTCAGGTTCTCATCAAGATACAAACCTGCAGTTGTCGAATCATTCTGTTGGCTCCCCTGTTGCCTCAGCAGGTGTGGATCAATCACCTCCGCTCACTGTTGGCGGCATTTCTGACATGTCTCCATCTATGTCGTGACCTTCTTTGTCAAGGTCACCTGAGGAGGTTTCATGTCGAGCCGACTTCATTGTGACTTAACGCATATCTTTGTTGGTTCCTGTCTCTCTCCGCAGAGGTTTTTCGAGATGAGCAGTGGAGCGCATTTTTTCTTCAAAGCGGCACTCCACTGGTTTAGCCTGTGTGGTGAGGTGGAAGGTCTTCTGTCGATGATGTGCTGATCACTCTGTTGATTATGCTGATCCTTTGGTAACACAGATTGGAGAGTTTCTGGTTTTTCTGTTTGATTCTCGGAGTCTCCAACCTGTTGCCATCAAAGGGTGCAGGTCCATGCTTTTGGAGACCGTTTCATATGTGGGAAAGCGTCATATTGGCACCAATCCATTTTTATCTCAACCAGACGCAGTTCATTTGGAAAGGCATGAAATGATTTTTTCTGTCTCTTATTCCTGGTCGACAGAAGATCTCTCCTCAATCCATTTCTCGATGGATTTGTCTTGCTATTTGCACATCCTATACCCATCTAGCGACTGGCAATTGTATTACCAATCATATTTTGGCCCACAAGGTTTGTGCCTTGTCTACCTCCTGGGCTTATGCTAACTCTGTCAAGTTGTTGGATGCTATGCAGGCAGCCTATTAGAGAAATGCTTCTACTTTCTCCACCTTCTATCTGTGTCAGTTGTAGGAGCAGTCTGAGGACCTTTTTCTTCTGCTCAGTCTGTTGTCTACCCTAGATATTGCTGTGTCACATACTATACATGTACATGTCTTGAACATGTTGAGCTACAGTGTCATTGACACTTTCATTACAGTTTCCCATATTGAAAAATGATCTTAGTCAAATTCAATTGACATTCCATACAGATCTGCTATCCGCAACTCCTCCTAAACCAGTGAACGGATTTCATTGAAACTCTCAGACATTCTTATACATACATTGAAGATGTGCACCTCCTGTTTTCTTTTCAGACATTTTCATTTTTACAGTTTCCCATATTGAAAAATGTACTTTGTCAAATTTAATTGACATTCTGTACAGATCTGCTATCCACAACCCCTCTTAAACCATTGAACAGATTTCATTGAAACTTTCAGCTGTTCTTTTACATACATTGCAGATGTGCACCTCCTATTTTCTTTTTAGATATTTTCTTATTTACAGTTCCCCATATTCAAAAATGGTCTTTGTCTTCAGGTTTTAGTAGGGAGGGATATAGATCTGCTATCCGCTACTCCTCTTAAACCATTGAACAAACTCCATTGGAACTCTCAGACATTCTTTTACATACACTGAAGATGTGCACTTCCTATTTTTCTTTCAGATATTTTCATATTCTGACATATGTCCGTCCCTCCATTATGCTATAGGGGTGTTACGCCTTGTGGGGTTTGTCAATTCAAGCTTTTTCTAGTTTTTAGCTCACCTGACTGAAAGTCAGGGTGAGCTTTTCTGATCACTTTTCGGCCATCGTCCGTCGTCTGTCGTCCGTCGTGAAGGTGGTGTTTGGGCCTTTTTCTCCCAAACCACTGGCCGCATATTAATGAAATTTCATGTGAGTAGGGGTTTTATAAGGGCATTTTGATTTTTATCCAACTTAGGTTTCAGCTCATATTGAGCAGAGGTGTGGGGAAAAAATGGCCAAATTTTTTGAAAATCTTCTAATGAACCACCAGTAGCAGAGACTTGATATGTGGTCCTTTTGAGGTTTAGAATCAAGTTTGTTCAAGAGAAGTTTGTCGGGCATTATTTGCCTTCGTTATGGGAGGGGCAAAAATTTTGGCCATGCCTAAAATTTCTATTTTCAGAACCACGAGGTCGATTTGAACCAAATTTGATATGAGATGATAATGGGTCATAAGTAGTTGATTGATGCAAAAAAAAATTTTCTCATTGCTCCGTCGGAACCTTGGGAGCTAAAAATAGGAAAAACCTTAAAACTGCCATATCTTCAAAACTACAAGAAGAATTCTTATTTTGAATAAAGCTTACTTTTATCCAGTAGAATAGAGTGGTTAAAAAAAATCTCTATTGGTTTGATCACAAGGTACTTTTTTCAGGACTTTAAAAAAGTGCTGAGTCAGCACTTTTTAACACTGTAGGCAATGGGAAAAAGATTAAAAAATCTTCTTCTCCAGATCCAGCAGGCAGAATCTTTTGATATTTGGTATGCAACATTGTAGGGTGGATCTGATTCAAGTTTGTTCAAATCGGCCCCCTGGGTTCATATTTGGGCTCAGTATAGGAGCCCGATTTCGAACTTCATGCATTTCAAGGCAAATTTCTTCAAAAATCTTCTTCTCCAGATCCAGCAGGCAGAATCCTTCGATATTTGGTATGCAACATTCTGGTGTGGATCTGATTCAAGTTTGTTCAAATCGGCCCCCTGGATTCATATTTGGGCTCACTATAGAAGCCCGAATTCGAACTTAATGCATTTCAGGCAAATTTCTTAAAAAGTCTTCTTCTCCAGATCCAGCAGGCAGAATCTTTTGATATTTGGTATGCAACATTGTGGGGTGGATCTGATTCAAGTTTGTTCAAATCAGCCCCCTGGGTTTATATTTGGGCTCAGTATAGAAGCTCGAATTCGAACTTAGTGCATTTCAGGTAAATTTCTTAAAAAATCTTCTCCAGATTCAGCAGGCAGAATCTTTTGATATTTGGTTTGCAACATTGTGGGGTGGATCTGATTCAAGTTTGTTCAAATCGGCTCCCTGGATTTATATTTGGGCTCACTATAGAAGCCCGAATTCGAACTTAGTGCATTTCAGGCAAAATTCTTCAAACATCTTCTTTTCCAGATCCAGCGAGCAGAATCTTTTGGTATTTGGTATGCAACATTGTGGGGTGGATCTGATTCAAGTGTGTTCAAATCAGCCCCCTGAGTTTATATTTGGGCTCAGTATAGAAGCTCAAATTTGAACTTAGTGCATTTCAGGCAAATTTCTTAAAAAATCTTCTTCTCCAGATCCAGCAGGCAGAATCTTTTGATATTTGGTATGCAACATTGAGGGGTAGATCTGATTCAAGTTTGTTCAAATCGGCTCCCTGGATTCATATTTGGGCTCACTATAGAAGCCCAAATTCGAACTTAGTGCATTTCAGGCAAATTTCTTAAAAAAAATCTTCTTCTCCAGATCCAGCAGGCAGAATCTTTTGATATTTGGTATGCAACATTGTGGGGTGGATCTGATTCAAGTGTGTTCAAATCAGCCCCCTGGGTTTATATTTGGGCTCAGTATAGAAGCTCAAATTCGAACTTAGTGCATTTCAGGCAAATTTCTTAAAAAATCTTCTTCTCCAGATCCAGCAGGCAGAATCTTTTGATATTTGGTATGCAACATTGAGGGGTAGATCTGATTCAAGTTTGTTCAAATCGGCTCCCTGGATTTATATTTGGGCTCACTATAGAAGCCCAAATTCGAACTTAGTGCATTTCAGGCAAATTTCTTAAAAAATCTTCTCCAGATTCAGCAGGCAGAATCTTTTGATATTTGGTATGCAACATTGTGGGGTGGATCTGATTCAAGTTTGTTCAAATCGGCTCCCTAGATTCATATTTGGGCTCACTATAGAAGCTTGAATTCGAACTTAGTGCATTTCACTGTGGTAGCCCGAATTATAACTTAGTTCAAAATGAGGAATTTTCTTTAAAAATCTTCTTCAGATCCAGCAATTGGAATGTTTTGATATTTAATATGCAGCATCCTTAGGGGGGTGAGATTCAAGTTTGTTCAAGCCATGTCCCTAGGTCCATATTTGGACTCACTGTGAGAGCTTGAATTGTAACTTAGTTCAAAATGAGGAATTTTCTTTAAAAATCTTCTTCTTCAGATCCAGCAGTCGGAATGTTTTGATATTTCGTGTGCAGCATCCTTAGGGGGGTGAGATTTAAGTTTGTTAAAGCCAAGTCCCTGGGTTCATATATGGGCTCCCTGTGGGAGACCAAATTATAACTTAGTTCAATATGAGGAAAATTCTTTAAAAATCTTCTTATTAGCCTAACTTGACATTGTTAAGATGAGCTATTGCCATCACGCGTGCGGAAGTCTGTGAGTCTGTGACGTCTGTTCACATTTCCTTTAGCACGGGCTACACCCCGCAGTTCTTGTCTGATCGTCACGAAATTTCATATGCAGGTTTGGGGTCATGTCTAGATGAGAACATCCCCTTTTGGTCGCGATCGGGCAACCGGTATGGCTGCCCTAGCCCAAAACCCGAAAACCATTAGCACAGTCTACAGGTCGTATTTATGAAGGGATTTCATTGTAACTTGGTAGGATGCCTCTGTATAGTGCCTAGACGAGAACGTCCCCTTTTGGGCATGATCTATCAACCGTGATGGCTGCCCAAGCCCGAAACCCAAAACCTTTTAGCACAGTCTGCAGGTCATGTTTAATGTGGAGGGATTTCATTGTAACTTGGTAGGATGACTCCTTATGATGTCCAGATGCGAATTTCCCCATTTGGGCATGATCTGCCAACCGTGACGACTGCCCGAGCCCAAAACCCGAAAACCTTTAGCACAGTCTACAGGTCATATTTATTGAGGAATTTCATTGTAACTTGGTGGGTTGACTTCATACAATGTCTAGATGAGAAAGTCCCCCTTTGGACATAATTGGGCAACTGTGACGGCTACAGGAGCCCGAAGCCCGAAAACCTTTAGCACAGTCTAGAGGTCATATTTATGAAATGATTTCATTGTGACTTGGCAGGATGACTCCAAATAATGTCTAGATGAGAACGTCCCATTTTGATCGCGATCATGCAGCCTTGATGGGTGCCCGAGCCCAAAAACCTTTAGCATAGGCAAAAGGTCATATTTATGGAAGGATTTCATTGTAACCTGTTAGGTTGACTCCATATAATGCCTAGATGATGACATCCCCTTTCGGTCGTGATTGGTCAGTTGTGATGGCTACAAGTGCCCGAAGCCCGAAAAGCTTGAGCACAGTCTACAGGTCATATTTATGAAGGGATTTCATTGTAACTTCTTAGGATCACTCCAGATGATGCTCAGATGAGATTGTCCCCTATGGTTGCGATCATTCACCCATGATGGCTGCCCAAGCCCGAAGCCCAAAAACCTTTAGCACAGTCTACAGGTCATATTTATGAAGGGATTTCACTGTAACTTGGTAGGTTAACTTCATATAATGTCTAGATGAGAACGTGCGATCATTCACCCATGATGGCTGCCCGAGCCCGAAGCCCGAAAACCTTTAGCACAGTCTACAGGTCATATTTATGAAGGGATTTCATTGTAACTTGGTAGGTTAACTTCATATAATGTCTAGATGAGAACGTCCCCTTTTGGACATGATTGGGCAACTGTGACGACTAAAGGTGCCCGAAGCCCGAAAACCTTTAGCACAGTCTACAGGTCATATTTATGAGGGGATTTCATTGTAACTTGGTAGGATGACTCCAAATAATGTCTAGATGAGAACATCCCCTTTTGATCGCGATCATTCAGCCTTGATGGGTGCCCGAGCCCAAAAACCTTTAGCATAGGTAAAAGGTCACATTTATGGAAGGATTTCATTGTAACCTATTAGGTTGACTCCATATAATGCCTAGATGATGACATCCCCTTTTGGTCATAATTGGTCAGCTGTGTTGGCCACAAGTGCCCGAAGCCCAAAAACCTTGAGCACAGTCTACAGGCCATATTTATGAAGGGATTTCATTGTAACTTCACAGGATCACTCCAGATGATGCCCAGATGAGATTGTCCCCTTTTGTTGCGATCATTCAACCATGATGGCTGCCCGAGCCCGAAGCCTGAAAACCTTTAGCACAGTCTAAGGTCATATTTATGAAGGGATTTCATTGTAACTTGGTAGGTTGACTTCATATAATGTCTAGATGAGAACGTCCCCTTTTGGACACGAGTGGGCAACTGTGACGGCTTCAGGGACCCAAAGTCCGAAAACCTTTAGAACAGTCTACAGGTCATAATTATGAAGGGATTTTATTGTAGCTTGGTAGGATGACTCCAAATAGTGTCCAGATGAGAACGTCCCCTTTTGGTCACGATCATTCAGCCTTGATGGCTGCCCGAGCCCAAAAACCTTTAGCATGTCTGTAGGTCGTATTTATGGAAGGATTTCATTGTAACTTGTTAGGTTGACTCCATACAATGCTAGATGATGACATCCCCTTTTGGTCGTGGTTGGTCAACTGTGATGTCTACAGGTGCCTGAAGCCCGAAAACCTTTAGCACAGTCTACAGGTCGTATTTATGGAGGGATTTCATTGTAACTTGGTAGGTTGACTTCATATAATGTCTAGATGAGAACGTCCCCTTTGGACGCAATTGGGAAACTGACGGCTACAGGGGCCCGAAGCCCGAAAACCTTTAGCACAGTCTACAGGCCATATTTATGAAGGGATTTTAATGTAACTTGATAGGATGACTCATTTTGGAATAATTTCATTGTAATTTTGTTGATATATGTTAACTGTGAGGGCCACATATATTAACTGTGAGGTCATATTAACCCACCCCTCAGATCTTTAGTACAGTGTACACCTCATATTATTTTTATCATAAACATAGCATATAGGGAACAGAAATGAACATATTCCCAATTATCACAATTCTTGTCTTATTTCATAATCCTTTCATAAACATTGAACAATTATCCTTTTCATCAAACACAACACACAAGTTAAGCTAAAGTGTCATTGACACTTTCATTTTTTTTGATCCAGGGGTCAGAATCTTTGGATATTTGGTATAAGCTTTTCTTAGGAGGAGCAGATGCAACTTGTTGAAATCAATTCTCTGGGTTGATATTTAGGCTACCATGTCAGGTGAGTGCCCTCAGGCCCATTGGGGCCTCTTGTTTCTTGGTGCTTTTACACCACTTTTCTTTCCCAAATTGCTTGGGAAAGAAGAAAATAGAGAGTATTATTCCAGGTTACAGACTTCCACTGTAGTGCAAGTATGTGCCTAAATGCTAGTACACAATGTGTCACATTGTGCCTTTTCACATAAGCACATATCAGCACATCCAGCATGTGTCTATGTGCTAGTGCACAATGTGTCACATGTGCCTTTTCACATAAGCACATATTGGCACATTCAGCACGTGCTTTTGTGCTGCATGTAATGTGTACAATAGAAGATAAACACCTCTAGGGAAGTCAGGATAAATAGAACAAAGAAGTCATAACAGCTTGTAGATACATAGATAGAAACCGAGAATTTACTGGGAAATTTACTGGGAAACCGAGAATTTACTGAGAATTTACTGGGTATGGGTTTTTTTGTGGTAATTCTACAAAATAAATATGGATTCTGTGGAAATCTGAACCAGAAAAACGTCTCTAGTTCAATCGAACTTACCCTAGGCCCCACCACGTTATGGCAGTCCTAAAAAGGATTTTGGTGGTTTGGAGGGATTTTTGGGTCTATTTGGGTAATTCTATGAATCGGGGACTACTCTTTTACAAAGGAACATATCCTCCGAACATATCCCTATCCCATAAGAAGTCTTTGGGTAACATAGCAACCACATGCTACCATAGAAACCAAGATGGCTGCCTCCAGTATACAAAATGGACTACAGAAACACATCACCTTAACAACACGTGTTGCGTATGCGCACTTACACCACATATCACTATGGGGATGACATCACAACATTTCCACTCACATGGGTTACCATGACAACCCAACATGATGCAACTGGGTCATGTGACTATGATATCACATGAGATCCGGCAAATGTGGGGTGAAGCGTATGAGACCTACTACTCCTGACTCTGATCCTTGTTAAGCTCTCTCAGAGAGCTTAACAAGGTTCAGGTGCAGGTGTTAATGGTCTGGGTTAGAATGGTTAACAGGCTTGTATACAATCACCATAGATGACGAAAATAGTTTTGGACAAAAGTAGGAAAGTGCTTGAGAATTATCAGTACATGTCCTTGAAAGCCAAGGATTTTTTTCCTCCAGAGGTACATGAACCCTGTCAGTGGGAACTTTAGGACCCCACATGTAGTATGATGACCTGTCATCCATGAGCATGAAATTTCCTTGTTGGTTCCTCATATTTTCACTTGACTAGCAAGTAGGGGTATGCACAGATGTACACCCTTTGTGAGACTATGCACCTTGTAATTCAGTTAATGTCACAAAACTTGCTTATGGCGATTTACGTCAAAAATGTATACTTTGCGCCATCCAGAGGAACATTCATGCAGTTTCCACAGGCCTGTGATGCAGGAAACTACAAAACATGTTGCAAACAAGATCCATTTTTTGCTATCAGTTTTCTTACATATTGAAGGCTTAAATATTGAATGTTTTTTATTACAAATATGTATGATCAGTGTTGCATGGCAAAGGAAGGTCTCATCTTGAATGGTTTCACTGATTGAACCAACAGGCCCAACTCAGATGGAAACACCAATCAGTCCTTCTCTAGTCTGACTTGTTGGGAACTACATTAATTCAAGTCATCAGAATTTACGAAATGTATTTATCAATAGGTTTTTAGTTCACCTGAGAAAAGCTCAAGGGCAGCTTAACTGATCGCTTTCCGTCCGTCTTCCAGCGTTAACTTTACATTATCGATTTCTTCTCACAAACTGCTGGACCAAATTCAACAAAATTTGCTGTGCATGTTCCCTATCATATGTCAATTCAAGTTTGTTCTAATCAAGATGACCCGCCCCTCGATAGGGCCACGTCCAAAAAGTGTGCTTAAATCTTAAAAAATTGTCTTCTCATGAACCAGCAGTAGCAGAGACTTGATATTGGTGTGCAGCTTCCTTTTGAGGTGTAGACTCAGATTTGTTCAAGAGAAGTTCGAGGAGCTATATTTGCCTTTGTTATAGGAGGAGCAATAATTTTCGCCCTGCCCTAAATTTCTATTTTCCAAACCGAGAGGCAGATTTGAACCAAATTTGATATGAGGACTTATTGGGTCATAAGTACTTAATTTATGACAAAATTTCTTTGTCCCGTTGCCCCATGGGACCTGCAGAAAATTACACGGCACTGAGAATTTTTATTTGGTGTGAAGCTTCCTTAGGACCAACAGAATGGAATGGTCAAAGATAATTGCTATCGGTTTTATCATGGGGTACTTTTTGGGGACTTTTGAAAAAGTGCCGAGTCAGCATTTTTTGACACTGTGGGTAATGGGAAAAACATTTAACACTACTTTTCTCCCAAACCACTGCTCCAAAAGCTTTCAAATTTCACATATAACATCTTTGGAAGATTGTTTCATGTGTTTATTGAAATCAATTCCCTGGGTCCATATTTGGGCCCTCTATGGGAGCCCAAATGTTTAAATTAGTGGAGTATGAGGAATATTCTTTAAAAATCTTCTTCTTCACGTCTACCAATAAGAATCTTTTGATATTTGGTATGCAGCGTCCTTAGGGGGGTGAGATTCAAGTTTGTTCAAGCCAAGTCCCAGGGTTCATATTTAACGTGAAAATTTGAGGTTCCATTCCGGACTTAGAAATTTTGGACCAAAGTCCGAATTTTTTTTGTTTTTTCTGTGTTTCAGTCAATTTTAAGACAAAAAAAATTTATTTTTTTTTACACTGAAAATTTAGGGGCTGCGTCGGACTTAGAAAATTTGGGACCAAAATCCGGAATTTTTTTTTTGTTATTTTATTCGTTTTGATCAATTTTAAGACAAAAAAATATTTTTTTTTACACTGAAAATTTGGGGGCCGGATAGGACTTGGAACATTTCTAAACAAAAATAAAAAAAAAATTCATTTTTTATGCATTTATCTCCATTTTGGGACGTAAAAGTGCAGGAACTGAAAATAGAATGAAAATCCTGTGTATTGTTTGGGCACAACAGCTTCATCTGGTTGGTATATGCTTTTCATAGGAGGGGCGTATGCAGCTTATTCAAGTCAAGTCCCTGGTCTGATATTTGGACTACCATGTCAGGTGAGCATCCTCAGGCCCCCTGGGGTCTATTGTTTTGAAAAACTGATTGATGAGGACCCATAGACAACTAACTGTAACAGAATAAATCAAGATTAAGAAAACATAATGCCTCTGGAATGAAATGCACATACAATTGTTTACAGAGTTATGTCCTTTTTCATGAAACTTATCAATTGCATTCAGGTTTGGATTTGAATCACCAGTTCAGACTAAACATGCACTAATTCCCCTTGGGGTAAGCTGCAAAATCCTAGGCCTTTTCGAAGAAAAGTGCCAGATTAGTGCCGATACGATGCTTCCCCACATACGAAAATGTCTCCAAAAGCATGGACCTGTACCCTTTGATGATAACAGGTTGGAGACTCCAAGAATCAAACAGATATACCAGAAACTCTCTAATCTGTGTTACGAAAGGATCAGCATAATCAACAGAGTGATCAGCAAACCATTGACAGAAGACCTTCCACTTAGCCGCATAGGCTGAATCAGTGGAGTGCCGCCTTGACGAAGAAATGCACTCCACTGCTCGTCTCGAAAAACCTCTATGAGGAGACAGGACCCGACAAAGTTATATGTGAAGGCACAATGAAGTCGGGTCGACATGAAACCTCCTCGGGTGGCCTTGACAAAGAAGGTTGCGATGTAGTGGGAGATGTGTCAGAACCGCCGCCAACAGAGAGCGGTGCTGATTGATCCACCCCACTGAGGTGACAGGGTAGTGATCAGAATGATTCAACAACTGCAGGTTCGTATCTTGGCCAGAACCTGAAGCAGAATCGGACCCAGCGGGAAGGTGTAGCCGACAAGCCCATTCCAATCAAGTGACAGAGCATTCATGGCAAAAGCCAGAGGATCTGGAGACAGGGACACGAAAGTGTCCACCTGATCATTCCAGTTGGTCGCAAAAAAAATCTATGTGTGGATGACCCCAGAGATCGCAAAGCGACTGGAACACTTCCCTGTGAAGCATCCACTCAGTGGAAATGACCGTGCCCCATTGGAACAGGGAGTTGGCTAGGTTATTCAGATGACCGGGTATGTGACGAAACACCACACTGACATTGACATTCTGAGCTAGCCGTAGAAGATCCTGAGCCAATTCGTACATGAGAACCGAGTGTGTGCCGCCCTGGTTCCGAATGTAAGAGACCATTGTTGAATTGTCGAACAACAGAAGAACCTGACAATTCAAAATGTGGGGGATCCACTGCCGGAAACTCAGAAGAAGAGCCAGAAGCTCCTGGTTGATGTGAAGAGCTGCTTGATTCTGGTCCAGTACACCATGAAGGAAAAGACCGAGAGGATCCAACATCGCACCCCATCTGAGATTGCTGGCATCTGCCGCCGGAAAAACACGACTGGATATGGGCAAGTCCAATGGAACTCCCTACATAATCCACTGAACATTTGTCCAGGCAAGAAGGTGACGATGAAGAGATGCTGGTAACTGAAGACCCAGATGCAGAGGATCGACATTCAGCCTCCAATGACTGAGCAGAAAGTGTTGGAGAGGTATAACATGCAGCTGACCTAGATGAATGAGATCCATCACCGAACTGCAGAGACTGAGCAGCCGGAAAATACTCCGAGCTGTCGTGTACGTGGACCGGGTCAGAGTCAGGGCAAAATCCGAGGGAATCACAGCCCTCACCCGGGGAACTGCCACCATTTTCAACTGAGTGCGGAAATCCATCCCCAGATGGCAAAATGACTGAGAAGGGACCAGGACTGACTTCTAGTTGACTCGGAACCCCAGCGACGTGAACAGGCTCAATAGTGTGTTGACAGAAGAGCAGAATTGAAGTGCCTCTGGAGGATATCATCCAGATACGCCGAAGTAGTCTCCTTGGACTGTGTGCAATGGAAGGCTATCACATGCGACATCAGTCGGGTGAAAGCCCAAGGAGCCAGGTTGCAGCCGAGGGGCATGACCTTCCTGAAAGTCTCCATGCTGAACCTGGGAGCAATGATAGACTGGTTCAGGATACTTCTGGGTTCCTTCGACCATACCAGTCGGTACAAGTGGTCGAAGCTTTTGCAGCATGTGAGTCAAAGCTGAGTTTCAAGGCTATGAAGACTTCATTCTTCGCTAGGCTGATACCTTTTTTGCCTCCTGTGCATTATCGTTCCTACAATTCTGCCAATCTGTCGGCCTGCCAGAGTTTGACAGTCATGGATCAGGACTCCTCCTCCCTCAGGCTTTCCATGTGTCGGCCATTATTCCAATGACAACTTTGGAGTCCTAGTTGGGCTTATCCAGAGAGATGCTAGACATGCTTTCTCTCTCAGATCACATTGTCTCTGCCTTGGCTGCTTATCTGTCTAAGGTGCTGATGCATCTTACTCACATGCATGCCTGAAACATGGCTAATTTGGAATTAGTTTGCCGGGCAGCTGTGTTGGACACAAGCCATTCCCTTCCTGAAGGGCAGCATACTGCTCTTCGATCCGCTTCTTTGGTGGGTCAGCAACTATTCCATGATTCTGTGGCAATGGTCTGCGATGACATCCTGTGTCATTCCAAAGATCAGCTGCTGCTTTGCCAGCTTGATCCATCTTCTGTTGGAGGCCGTGGCCATTCCAAGCCTAACAAATGCCCTTCTGCTTCCTTTGTGAAGCCACAGGCTAATCCTCCTGCCACTTTTTCTTACTCACGTGGTAAGGGTAAGCATCGGCAGACCAGAGAGATGTCTCAGGATCCTTCATCTAGCAGAGGAGATGGTTTCTCCTCTCACAGGCCTCACTGAGGCTCAAAATGAAGGTCTTCACCTCAATTTGTTTCAGGTCGGAGGAAGGATATCAGAGTTTGCAGACCATTGGGCCACGATCACATCTGATCCTTGGGTGTTAGATGTTGTTCAGTCTGGTCTGAGGATATCCTTTCAAAGTACCTCTTCCAACCCAAGTTCCTTCAAACGTTTCACGTCAGGATCTTTTGAGCACAGAGATAGACAATCTCCTGTCAAAGGGAAGATCAAGGTCATCAAGAACATTCATTCAGTGGGATTTTATTGCGAAGAAGGATGGACAACTCCGACCGGTTATCTAGCTGAGTATCCAGAACCAGTCTCTCATTGCTCCCAAGTTCAGCATAGAGATTTTCAGGTCAGTTCCATTTCCCAGGGATATTTCACTTCCTGCATCAACCTGCGAGTTGTTCACTTTCACGTTCCCATTCATCAGACATCTCAGGTTTGCTTTTCTGGGGTGAGTTTACCAGTTCAAGATCATGACTTTCAGCCACATCCTGGCTCCTTGGGCCTTCATCTGACTGATGTCGCATGTGATAGCTTTCCATTGCACACAGTCCAAGGTGACTACTTCGCCGTATCTAGACGATATCCTCCAAAGGCACTTCAATGCTGCTCTTCTGGAGTTAGATGTCACCACACTGTTGAGCCTGCTCATGTCGCTGGGGTTCCGAATCAATGAGGAGAAGTCGGACCTGGTCCCTTCTCAGTCATTTTGTCATCTGGGGATGGACTTCTGCACACAGCTGAATATGGTGGCAGTTCCTCAGGCAAGGGATGTGATTCCACTGGCTTTCGCCCTGACCCAGTCCATGACCGCAACAGCTGGGAGTATTCTTTGGCTGCTCAGTCTCTGCAGTTCGATGACGGATCTCATTCCTCTAGGTCGGCTGCACGTCATACCTTTCCAACACTTTCTGCTCAGTCGTTGGAGGTCGATTGTTGATCCTCTTGATCTGGTGCTTCAGTTACTAGCATCTTTTCATCGTCACCTTCTTCAATGGACAGATGTTCAATGGATTATGCAGGGAGTTCTGTTGGACTTACCCATATTCGATCGTGTTTTGTTGGCAGATTCTAGAGATCTCGGATGGGGCATGACGTTGGATCCTCTAGGTCTTTCCCTTCATGGTGTATGGGACCAGAATCAAGCAGCTCTTCACATCAATTAGAAGGAGCTTCTTGCTCTTCTTCAGAGTTTCTGGCGATGGATCCCCACCTTTCGATTTGTCAGGTCCTTCTGTTGTTCGACAATTCAACAATGGTCACTTACATTCGGAACCAGGGCATCACACACTCGGTTCTCGTGCATGAATTGGCTTGGTACCTTCTACTGCTAGCTCAGGATGTCAATGCCGGGGTGGTGGTTCGACACATTCCCGGTCGTCTGAATGTCCTAGCCGACTTCCTGTCCACTGAGCGGATGCTTTGCAGGGCAGTGTTCCAGTCGCTTTGCGATCTCTGGTGTCGTCCCCACATCGATCTTTTTGCGACCCGTTGGAACCATCAAGTGGACACTTTCGTGTCCCTGTGTCCAGATCCTCTGGCTTTTGCCTAGATGCTCTGTCAATTGATTGGAATAGTCTTGTAGGCTACGCCTTCCCCCCAGGGCCAATTCTGCCTCAGGTTCTCACCAAGATATGAACCTGCAGTTGTCGAATCATTCTGTTCACTCCCTTGTCACCTCAGCAGGTGTGGATCAATCACCTCCACTCTCTGTTGGCGGCGGTTCTGACATGTCTCCCTCCACATCTTGACCTTCTTTGTGAAGGTCAGCCGAGGAGTTTCATTGTGCCTTCAAGCATATCTTTGTTCGGTCCTGTCTCTCTCTGAAGAGGTTTTTTCGAGACAAGTAGTGGAGTGCATTTCTTCCTTAAGGCGGCACTCCACTGGTTTAGCCTATGTGGCTAGGTGGAAGGTCTTCTGTCGATGGTGTGCTGATCACTCTGTAGATTATGCTGATCCTTTGGTAACACAGATTGGAGAGTTTCTGGTATATCTGTTTGTTTCTCGGAGTCTCCAACCTGTTACTGTCAAAGGGTACAGGTCCATGCTTTTGTAGACCTTTTCATATGTGGGAAAGCATCATATCGACACTAATCCATATCTCTCCCAGCTTAGTCGGCACTTTTCTTTGGAAAGGCCTTTGATTTTGCAGCTTACTCCAAGATATAATCTTTCTTGGGTGTTACTTTTCTTGGTGGCAGGAAGGGGAGGTGTCATTCAAACCTTTATCCCATTTGCATATGTGTTTTCTCGCATACAAGACAGGTTTTCTGATGTTGTTTGCCTCAGACAGAAGGGATAGTGAGCTTCACGCCCTCTCGGTTGATCCGGCCTTTTTCAGGAGCTCCGCCAACAGTGTTACTTTTACCACTGATTGCTCCTTTCTTGTCAAGAATCAGATGCCAGAAACTACTCCACCTCCTATTTGTATCAGGGCTCTACCTTCTGCTGATGGTAATTGCCCGTTGCTCTGTCTGGTTTGCCCAAAATTGTATTTTTATCTCAACCAGACGCAGTTCATTAGGAAAGGCTGGAAATGATTTTTTCTGTCTCTTATTCCTGGTCAACAGAAGATCTCTCCTCAATCCATTTCTCGATGGATTTGTCTTGCTATTCACACATCCTACACCCGTCTAGCGACTGACAATTGTATTACCAATCATATTTTTGCCCAAGAGGTATGTGCCTTGTCTACCTCCTGAGCTTATGCTAACTCTGTCAAGTTGCTGGATGCTATGCAGGCAGCCTATTGGAGAAATGCTTCTACTTTCTCCACCTTGTATTTGGGTCAGTTGCAGGAGCAGTCTGAGGACCTTTTTTTCTTTGGGCCCTCTTTCTTCTGCTTGGTTAGTGTCCTTTCTGCCTGTGTGTCACACAGGGCCATATGCCTGATATCTGATTGTCTTTTACTAATGTTTGTGATGC
Source organism: Pictodentalium vernedei (assembly GCA_031216915.1). Lineage (NCBI taxonomy): Eukaryota > Metazoa > Mollusca > Scaphopoda > Dentaliida > Dentaliidae > Pictodentalium > Pictodentalium vernedei. The sequence goes on from CM062292.1 coordinate 428,261,818, forward strand.
TATGGTTTTATAGGCCTAGGGAACTCCTCTTCTGTCCACGGTTCCAGCACAGGCAGGTTGTGTGGGGTTTGGTTATGTGATTCCCTCCTCCTATTGTCTATTCAGCCTGTTGTAAACAGTTGTAAGATAGTGTAACAGGTAGATGGTCCCAAGGGTAACCTATCCTAATCTGTAGAGGAATTGAAGGTGAAAATGGGGAGACAAAGAGCTGGGAAACTTGAGAGTGAAATATGTATAGCAGCATGGCTGCCATAAAGGGAAGGAGACTGTAGTAAAATTATATATCAACTTTTTAGCTCACCGAAGGGAGCTTAACTTATCACTTGCTGTCCGTCGTCGTTGCCGTCCGTGGTGAACTTTACATTATCGACTTCTCCTCTCAAACTACTTGACCAAAGTGAACCAAATTTTGTGTGCATATTCCTTATCATATGTCAATTCAAGTTTTTACAAATAAACTTGCTGCACCCACAGGGGGCACCAGAAAGGGCATATCTCTGATAGCACCCACAAATTTTTTCAAAAATTAAAAAAAATCTTCAGATCCACCAGTCAGAATCTTTTCATATTTGTTATACAACATCTCTTGGGGGTGGTCAGATTCAAGTTTGTACAAATTGAGTCCCTGGGTTAAGATTTGGGCTCTCTATTGGAGCCCAAAGTTTAACTTGGTGCAATTTGAGGAAATTTCTTTAAAAATCTTCTTCAGATCCACCAGTTAGAATCCTATCATGTTTGGTATACAACGTCTGTAGGGGAGTCAGATTGAAGTTTGTTCAAATCGAGTCACTGGGTTAATAATTGAGCTCCCTGTAGGAGCCCAAATTTTAACTTGCTGAAATATGAGGAAATTTCTTTAAAAATCTTCTTCTTCAGATTCACCACTCAGAATGCTTTCATATTTGGTATACAACATCTCTGGGGAGGGGGGGGGGGGGTGCCAGTGATGGGGGGTTCACATTGGATCCCAGAGTTAGTATTTGGGCTCTCCATTGGAGCCCAAAGTTTAACTTGGTGCAATTTGAGGAAATTTCTTTAAAAATCTTCTTTTTCAGATCCACCAGTCAGAATCCTTTCATGTTTGGTATACAACATCTATAGGGGGGTCAGATTCAAGTTTGCTCAAATTGGGTCCCGGAGTTAGTATTTGGGCTCTCTATTGGAGCCCAAAGTTTAACTTGGTGCAATTTGAGGAAATTTCTTTAAAAATCTTCTTCTTCAGATCCACCAGTCAAAATCCTTTCATGTTTGGTATACAACATCTATAGGGGGTCAGATTCAAGTTTGTTCAAATCGAGTCGATGGGTTAATATGAGTTAAACTTTGGGCTCAAATAGGGGGCCAAAATATATATTACCCCAGGGTCCTGATTTGAACAAACTTGAATCTGACCCACCTAGAGATGTTGTATACCAAATATGAAAGAATTGTGATTGGTGGATCTGAAGGAAAAAGATTCTTAAAGAACTTTTCTCATATTGCAGTAAGTTAAAATTCAGGCTTCCATAGGGAGCCTAAATTTTAACTTTATGCAATGCATGGAATATTCTTTAAAAATCTTCTTCATATTCACCATTCAGAATCCTCTCATATTTGGTATACATCATCTCTACAGTGTGGGGGGGGGGGGGGAGGGGGGGATCCACCAGTCAGAATCCTTTCACATTTGGTATACAACATCTCTTGGAGGGTAAGACTCAAGTTTGTTCAAACCTGGTCCTGGGGTTATTAATTTGGGCTACCTATGGGAGCCTGAATTTTAAATAAGTACAATATGAGGGAATTTCTATTATAATCTTCTTCTTCAGATCCACCAATCACAATCCTTTCATATTTGGTATACAACATCTCTAGGTGGGTCAGATTCAAGTTTGTTCAAATCGGGACCCTGGGTTAATATATATTTTGGCCCCCTATTTGAGCCCAAAGTTTAACTTAATGCAATGTGAGGTGATTTCTTTAAAAACCTTCTTCGTATCGACCAGTCAGAATTCTTTCCTAGTTGATACATGACATCTCAAGGGGGATGAGATTCAAGTTTGTTCTATTTGAGTCCTTGGCTTAATATTTGGGTTCTATGGGCAGGGATGGGGTGGGGCATATTAGGTTCAGGTTTGTTCAAATCCATTCCTTAGTGTTTTTCCATAAAATTTGCCTTGAAGTCCTCTCATGACTTCAATTCTTTATAGTGTTGATGAAACATGTCTAACTGAATGTGACCCCAAATACTTCTTTGAACCACTTTGGCTGGTGAGCGATTAAGGTCTCTTGGAGCCTCTTGTATTTTCTTTCTATGTACAGCTCTCATTCGTCCCATATACGGCACTATCTTCTCAACAATAAATTAATTCGTGTATGTACAATGATTATATACAGCTAATTTTTCTTAATTAGGTATGTCCAAGCCTGAGAGGGGGTTAAACTTCATATATGTATAACCACATGATATATATAACCTTTACATGAATAGGATTGACTTGCCTCAGTTGTCTGATGATTCAGTACTGATCACTTGTCTGACCTCCCATCTGGAAAACTAAACCCACTATCAGTACTGAATCACCCCAAAATCAACTGACCAATACAAATGGGATGGCAAGGGGTTAATCCCCTGACAAAATTTGTAATGGAAAAATTAGTTCCCCAATCCTGGATTATTGACTTCCCTTATAATACGAACTAGTTTCTCACTGGACCAAGTAGGAGTAACCCACTTAGAATTTAACAGTAGAAACCTTTACATGGAGGCTGGGTCTTGGCTTAAAGCAAATTATTCCCACAGTCTATTTCTGTGCTACAAGTATAAGGGCAATTACTCTTCACTTCATTTCATTTCCAAATGGATAAATTAGTATGACTATTTTGTATAAATATTTCCTTTGAATAATATTCCAAAATAATATTCATTTAACTCTGCTTCATTATTTATATACAATGATTGCTGAATTAACAAGTCATTGTGACTGGCCATCAGTATTGACTGTTTACATTGGGCCAGAATGAGCTCTTGAAGACTTCATCCTAGCCCTATGAAACAATCCCTTAAAATCCATTTAGGCTTCTTAATAAATGAAGCCAGATGACAAAATAGTCATACTGCTAATTTTTCTATCCAGTATATACACCTTTGTTAAATATTGAGAGAGCTGTGTGAGCGTTTTGCGTGTGTTGTTGCAGCTCAGAGTAACCCGGCATCAAAAGCATTGATCGACGTCTGCGCATCTTTTTATAGTAAGGAAAATCCACAATGTTGGGTGTGGATCACGTGATATAGTCTCATACTCAACACAGTTTTCCAAACATACATCTTGCAGCATTTGCATTCAAATAGGAATACAAATCCCAAAACACATGCAACATTATTTATTAGCTGAACTTGACATAGTCAAGATAAGCTATTGCCATCACGCATGCGGAAGTCTGTTAGTCTGTGAGTCTGTTCACATTTTTCTTTAGCACAGGCTACACCCCGCAGTTCTTGTATGATCGTCATGAAATTTCATGCATGTTTGGGGTCATGTCTAGATGAGAACGTCCCCTTTTGGTTGCGATCGGGCAACTGGTATGGCTGCCCGAGCCCAAAACCCCAAAACCATTAGCACAGTCTACAGGTCGTATTTATGAAGGGATTTCATTGTAACTTGGTAGGATGCCTCTGTATAATGCATAGATGAGAACATCCCCTTTTGGGCATGATCTATCAACCATGATGGCTGCCCAAGCCCGAAACCCAAAAACTTTTAGCACAGTCTGCAGGTCATGTTTAATGTGGAGGGATTTCATTGTAACTTGGTAGGATGACTCCTTATGATGTCTAGGTGAGAATTTCCCCATTTGGGCTTGATCTGCCAACCGTGACGACTGCCTGAGCCCAAAACCCGAATACCTTTAGCACAGTTTATAGGTCATATTTATTGAGGAATTTCATTGTAACTTGGTGGATTGACTTCATACAATGTCTAGATGAGAAAGTCCCCTTTTGGACATGATTGGGCAACTGTGATGGCTAAAGGTGCCTGAAGCCCAAAAACCTTTAGCTCAGTCTATAGGTCATATTTATGAAGGAATTTCATTGTAACTTGGTAGGATGACTCCAAATAATGTCTAGATGAGAACGTCCCATTTTGATCACGATCATTCAGCCTTGATGGGTGCCCGAGCCCAAAAACCTTTAGCATAGGTAAAAGGTCATATTTATGGAAGGATTTCATTGTAACCTATTAGGCTGACTCCATATAAATGCCTAGATGATGACATCCCCTTTTGGTTGTGATTGGTCAGCTGTGATGGCTACAAGTGCCCGAAGCCCAAAAACCTTGAGCACAGTCTACAGGTCATATTTATGAAGGGATTTCATTGCAACTTCGTAGGATCACTTGATTGATGTTTCCATCTGAGTTGGGCCTGTTGGTTCAATCAGTAAAACCATTCAATATTAGACTTCCTTTGCCATGCAACAGTGATCATTCATATTTGTAATAAAAAAACATCCAATATTTAAGAAAACTGATAGCAAAAAGTGGATCTTGTTTGCAACATGTTTTGTAGTTTCCTGCATCACAGGCCTGTGGAAACTGCAAGAATGTTCCTTTGGATGGAGCAAAGAATACATTTTGACATTTTTGACGTAAATCGCCATTTAAGCACATTTTGTGACATTATTACTGAATTACAAGGTGCATATTCTCACAAAGGGTGACATCTGTGCATACCCCCACTTGCTAGTCAAGTAAAAATATGAGGAACCAACAAGGAAATTTCATGTTGATGGATGACAGGTCATCATACTACATGTGGGGTCCTAAAGTTCCTACTGACAGGATTCATTTACCTCTGGAGGAAAAAAAATCCTGGACTTTCAAGGACATGTACAGAGAATTCTCAAGCACTTTCCCACTTTTGTCCAAACTTATTTCCGTTATCTACGGTGATTGTATACAAGCCAGTTAATCATTTTAACCCAGACCATTAACACCTGCATCTGACCCTTGTTAAGCTCTCTGAGAGAGCTTCCCAAGGATCAGAGTCCGGAGTAGTATGTCTCATATGTTTCACCCCACATTTGCCGGATCTCATGTGACATCATAGTCACATGACATGACCCAGTTGAATCATGTTGTGTTGTCATGGTAACCCGCGTGAGTGGCCATGTTGTGATGTCATCCCCATAGTGATACGTGGCTTAAGTGCGCATACGCTATGTGTTTCCGTAGTCCATTTTGTATACTGGAGGCAGCCATCTTGGTTTCTATGATAGCATGTGGTTGCTATGTTACGCAAAGATGTCTTATAGGATAGGGGTATGTTCAGAGGATATGTTCCTTTGTAAAAGAGTAGTCCCTGATTCATAGAATTACCCAAATAGATCCGACAATTCCTCCAAACCACCAAAATCCTTTTTAGGACCGCCATCCCGTGGTGGGGCTCGGGGTAAGTTCGATTGAACTAGAGTAGTTTTTCTGGTTCAGATTTCCACAGAATCTATATCTACTTCATAGAATTACCACAAAAAAAAACCCATACCCATAATTGTTTACTTGGCTCTGATTTCCCAGTAAATTCTTGGTTTCTCCCTTTGTATCTACAAGCTGTTATGACTACTTTGTTCTATTTATTCTGACTTCCATAGATGTGTTTATCTTCTATTGTACAAATTACTTGCATCACAAAAGCACATGCTGGATGTGCCAATATGTGCTAATGTGAAAAGGCACAATGTGACACATTGCGCACTAGCATTTAGGCTCATGCTTGCACTACAGTGGAAGTCCGTAACTCGGAAAAATACTCTCTATTTTCTTCTTTTCCAAGCGATTTGGGAAAGAAAAGTGGTGTTAAAGCATCAAGAAAAAATAAGCCTAAACTGGATCGTGTGCAACCGACGTACACCCAGTAGAGGACACTCTTCTCCTCGTACTAATCCACAGCTTCCGGAACCAGTGCACAGACCATAACCAATGTGTCATTCTATTTGAATCTGCCAACATTGGAGTTATGTGATCAGTGAGAAGGAAGAATTCTTACCCGAATAAGAAGACAGAGGGCCTCCACGTAAACAATTGTGGTAGATATAATAAGAAAATTTACTATAAAATTTAAATTTCTTATCAACCTACTGTGATGAAATCGCCTTAGCTGTCAGCTTTCGTTTTTATAAGCAGCGCTCGGATCTTCTGAATGCCATTCGTGTTATGTAACAACGACAAGCCAATTTTATTATGTTGCAATTGGCAACCTGTAATTCAGAGGCATGTATAACCTGACAATTTGTAGGTCAAATTGGCGTCTGTACATCTGAGAGAAATTATCCGTAAAAATCACTCTGAAATGAAAGAACTCACCTTGCAACAAATTCCTAGTATCATATCCTGTATAAATTAATCCCTTTATATCCGAATCAGGAATTATCCTTTGGAAGAATAGCAATTTTAGGCCGTAAATATACACATTGTTTTTCGGGAAACATGCTTGCAGTTTAAAATTTGAACTCTGCGTGTGCACATTTAGTCTTTCGTCTGTCCCAGTTTCTGAACGCTATTCTTGGAATTGTACCTACGAAGTATTGACCCATTTACAGCAAGCTGGCTTATTAAACTAAATAACCGTGAAATTGTTGCGTGGTGATGCTTAAAAATGAAAGTGTCAATGACACTGTAGCTTAACTTGTGTGTTGTGTTTGATGAAAAGGATAATGTTCAATGTTTATGAAAGGATTATGAAATAAGACAAGAGGCCCCAGGGGGCCTGAGGGCGCTCACCTGACATGGTAGCCTAAATATCAACCCAGAGAATTGATTTCCACAAGTTGCATCTGCTCCTCCTAAGAAAAGCTGAAACCAAATATCCAAATATTCTGACCAGTGGATCTAAAAAAAGATTTTTAAAGAATATTCCTCATACTGAACTAAGTCATAATTCGGGCTCCCACAGAGAGCCCCATATATGAACCCAGGGACTTGGCTTTAACAAACCTGAATCTCACACCCCTAAGGATTCTGCACACCAAATATCAAAACATTCCGACTGCTGGATCTGAAAAGAAGATTTTTAAAGAAAATTCCTCATTTTGAACCAAGTTACAATTCGAGCTTCCACAATCAGCCCAAATATGGACCTAGGGACATGGCTTGAACAAACTTGAATCTTACCCCCCTAAGGATGCTGCATAAAAAATATCAAAAGCATTCATCTGCTGGATCTGAAGATTTTTAAAGAAAATTCCTCATTTTGAACTAAGTTGTCATTCAGGCTCCCATAGTGAGCCCAAATATGAACCAAGGGACTTGGCTTGAACAAACTTGAATCTCAGCCCCCTAAGGTTGCTCCATGCCAAATATCAAAACATTCCAACTGCTGAATCTGAAGAAGAAGATTTTTAAAGAAAAATTCCTCATATTGACTAAATTATAATTTGGACTCCCACAGGGAGCCCAAATATGGACCCATGGACTTGGCTTTAACACACTTGAATCCCCCCCCCCCCCTCCCCCCCAAGGATGCTACTCACCACATATCAAACCATTCCGACTGCTGGATCCGAAGAAGAAGATTTTTTAAAGAAAATTCCTCATTTCAAACAAAGTTACAATTCAAGCTCCCACAGTGAGCCCAAATATGGACCTAGGGACATGGCTCGAACAAACTTGAATCTCACCCCCCTAAGGATGCTGCATACCAAATATCACAAGATTCTGCCTGCTGGATCTTGAGAAGAAGATTTTCAAAGAAATTTGCCTGAAATGCACTAAGTTCGAATTTGGGCTTCTATACTGAGCCCAAATATGAATCCAGGTGGCCGATTTGAACAAACTGGAATCAGATCCACCCCACAATGTTGCATACCAAATATCAAAAGATTCTGCCTGCAGGATCTGGAGAAGAAGATTTTTGAAGAAATTTGCCTGAAATGCACTAAGTTCAAATTCGAGCTTCTATAGTGAGCCCAAATATGAATCTAGGGAGCCGATTTGAACAAAATAGAATCAGATCCACCCCACGATGTTGCATACCAAATATCAAAAGATTCTGCCTGCTGGATCTGGAGAAGAAGATTTTTTAAGAAATTTGCCTGAAAAGCACTAAGTTCAAATTTGGGCTCCAATACTGAGCCCAAATATAAATCCAGGGAGCTGATTTGAACAAACTTGAATCAGATCCACCCCACAATGTTGCATACCCAATATCAAAAGATTCTGCCTGCTGGATCTTGAGAAGAAAATTTTCAAAGAAATTTGCCTGAAATGCACTAAGTTCAAATTTGGGCTCCTATACTGAGCCCAAATATAAACCCAAGGGGCCGATTTGAACAAACTTGAATCAGATCCAACCCACAATGTTGCATACCAAATATCAAAAGATTCTGCCTGCTGGATCTGGAGAAGAAGATTTTCCAAGAAATTTGTCTGAAATGCAGTAAGTTCAAATTTGGGCTCCTATACTGAGCCTAAATATAAACCCAGGGGGCTGATTTGAACAAACTTGAATCAGATCCACCCCACAATGTTGCATACCAAATATCAAAAGATTCTGCCTGCTGGATCTGGAGAAGAAGATTTTTTAAGAAATTTGCCTGAAATGCACTAAGTTCGAAATCGGGCTCCTATACTGAGCCCAAATATGAACCCAGGGGGCCGAGTTGAACAAACTTGAATCAGATCCACCCTCCAATGTTGCATACCAAATATCAAAAGATTCTGCCTGCTTGATCTGGAGAAGAAGATTTTTTAATGTTTTTCCCATTGCCTACAGTGTTAAAAAGTGCTGACTCAGCACTTTTTCAAAGTCCCGAAACTGTACCCTATGATAAAACCGATGGCAATTTTTTTTTACCAATTCTTTCTGTTGGTCCTAAGGAAGCTTCACACCAAATAAAAATTCTCGGTGCCGTGCAGTTTTGGAGATATGGGCGTTTTAATTTTTTTCTATTTTTAGCTCCTGCGGTTCCCATGGGGCTACGGGAAAACAAAAATCAGCATAAATTAGGTACATATGACCCAATAAGCCCTCACATAAAATTTGGTTCAAATCAGCATCTCGGTTTGGAAAATAGAAATTAACGTATATCAACAAAAGTTACCAAGTTACAGTGAAATTATTCCAAAACGAGTCATCCTATCAAGTTACATTAAAATCCCTTCATAAATATGGCCTGTAGACTGTGCTAAAGGTTTTCGGGCTTCGGGCCCCTGTAGCCGTCAGTTTCCCAATTGCATCCAAAGGGGACGTTCTTATCTAGACATTATATGAAGTCAACCTACCAAGTTACAATGAAATTTCGGCCATCGTCCGTGAACATGGTGTTTGCGTCTTCTCCTCCCAAACCGCTGAACCAATTTAATTGATATTTGAGATAATAGTTTGTGTGCAGCTTTTCTTTTGAGATGATGCCCAGATGTGACTGTAAATTTTGATTTAAAGTTTTGATTTAAAGCAAATTTCCACTTTAACCCATATTTGCCATAAATATCACTTTTCTTACAGGTACCTGTATAGAGGTCATATTAACCCACCCCTCAGCTCTTTAGTACAGTGTACACCTCATATTATTTTTATCATTAACATAGCATATAGGGAACAGAAATGAACATATTCCCAATTATCACAATTCTTGTTAGCTCACCTGACTTTTAGTCAGGAGAGCTATAGTGATCACTCACTGTCCGTCGCCATCGTCCGTGAACATGGTGTTTGCGTCTTCTCCTCCCAAACCGCTGAACCAATTTAATTGATATTTGAGATAATAGTTTGTGTGCAGCTTTTCTTTTGAGATGATGCCCAGATGTGATTGTCCCCTTTGGTTGCGATCATTCAACCATGATGGCTGCCAGAGCCCAAAGCCCAAAAACCTTTAGCACAGTCTACAGGTCATATTTATTAAGGGATTTCATTGTAACTTGGTAGGTTGACTTCATATAATGTCTAGATAAGAACGTCCCCTTTGGATGCAATTGGGAAACTGACGGCTACAGGGGCCCGAAGCCCGAAAACCTTTAGCACAGTCTACAGGCCATATTTATGAAGGGATTTTAATGTAACTTGATAGGATGACTCGTTTTGGAATAATTTCACTGTAACTTGGTAACTTTTGTTGATATACGTTAACTGTGGGGGCCACATACATTAACTGTGAGGTCATATTAACCCACCCCTCAGCTCTTTAGTACAGTGTACACCTCATATTATTTTTATCATTAACATAGCATATAGGGAACAGAAATGAACATATTCCCAATTATCACAATTCTTGTTAGCTCACCTGACTTTTAGTCAGGAGAGCTATAGTGATCACTCACTGTCCGTCGCCATCGTCCGTGAACATGGTGTTTGCGTCTTCTCCTCCCAAACCGCTGAACCAATTTAATTGATATTTGAGATAATAGTTTGTTATGACATCACAATTTGATTTTGTTCAAATCAAGTTGCCCCACCCGTGGGTAGGGCCACACCCAAAAAGTGTGCTGAAATCTTAAAAAATCCTCTTCTCATGAACCAGCAGTAGCAGAGACTTGATATTTGGTGTGCAGCTTTCTTTTGAGGTGTAGACTCAGATTTGTTCAAGAGAAGTTTGTGGGGCTATACTTGGCGTTGTTATGGGAGGGGCAAAATTTTTTGGCCCTGCCCGAAATTTCTATTTTCCGAACCGAGAGGCTTTCTCCTTCAAAACCACTAGCCCAATTTTATTCAAATGTTGGGTAAATGTTTATTACCTAATGCCAATTCAGATTTGTTCAAATGAAGTTGCCGCTCCTTCTGGGTGGTGCCATGCCCCCAGGGGCACCAAAATCTTTGAAAATCTTCTTCTCATGAACCAGCAGTAGCAGAGACTTGATATATGGTACACAGCTTCCTTTTAAGGTGTAGACTCCGTTTTGTTTAAGAGAAGTTTGTTGGGCTATATTTGGCGTCGTTATGGGAGGGGAAAAATTTTTTGGCCCTGCCCGAAATTTCTATTTTCCGAACCGAGAGGCTGATTTGAACCAGATTTTATGTGAGGGCTTATTGGGTCATAAGTACCTAATTTATGCCAATTTTTTTTCCCCGTAGCCCCGTAGGAACTGCAGGAGCTAAAAATAGAAAAAAATTAAAACGCCCATGTCTCCAAAGCTGCACATCACTGAGAATTTTTATTTGGTGTGTAGCTTCCTTAGGACCAACAGAAAGGGTTGGTCAAAAAAAATTGCCATCAGTTTTATCACAGGGTACAGTTTCGAGACTTTGAAAAAGTGCTGAGTCAGCACTTTTTAACACTGTAGGCAATGGGAAAAACATTAAAAAATCTTCTTCTCCAGATCCAGAAGGCAGAATCTTTTGATATTTGGTATGCAACATTGTAGGGTGGATCTGCTTCAAGTTTGTTCAAATCGGCCCACTGGTTTTATATTTGGGCTCAGTATAGGAGCCCGCATTCAAACTTAGTGCTTTTAGGCAAATTTCATTAAAAATGATCTTCTCCAGACCCAGCAGGCAGAATCTTTTGATATTTGGTACGCAACATTGTGGGGTGGATCAGGTTCAAGTTTGTTCAAATTGGGCTTCTGGATTCATATTTGGGCTCACTATAGAAGCCTGAATTCGAACTTAATGCATTTCAGGCAAATTTCTTAAAAAATCTTATTCAGATCCAGCAGGCAGAATCTTTTGATATTTGGTATGCAACATTGTGGGGTGGATCTGATTCAAGTTTGTTCAAATCAGCCCCTGGATTCATATCTGGGCTCAGTATAGGAGCCCAAATTTGAACTTAGTGCATTTCAGACAAATTTCTTGGAAAATCTTCTCTCAAGATCCAGCTGGCAGAATCTTTTGATATTGGGTATGCAGCATGCTTAGGGGGGGTGAGATTCAAGTTTGTTCAAGCCAAGTTCCTGGGTTCACATTTGGGCTCACTGTGGTAGCCTGAAATATAACTTAGTACAAAATGAGGAATTTTCTTTAAAAATCTTCTTCAGATCCAGCAATCAGAATGTTTTGATATTTGGTATGCAGCATCCTTAGGGGGTGAGATTCAAGTTTGTTCAAGCCATGTCCATAGGTCCATATTTGGGCTCACTGTGGGAGCTTGAATTGTAACTTGTCAGATCCAGCAGTCGGAATGTGTTTGATATGTGGTGTGTAGCATCCTTGGGGGGGGGGGGGAGGGATTCAAGTTTGTTAAAGCCAAGTCCCTGGGTCCATATTATAACTTAGTCAATATGAGGAATTTTCTTTAAAGTTTTGATATTTTTTATGCAGCATCCTTATTGGTGTAAGATTCAAGTTTGTTCAAGCCATTTCCCTAGGTCCATATTTGGGCTCACTGTGGGAGCTCAAATTGTAACTTAGTTCAAAATGAGGAATTTTCTTTAAAAATCTTCTTTTTCATATCCAGCAATCAGAATGTTTTGATATTTGGTGTGCAGCATCCTTAGGGAGGGGGGGGGGGGGGGGAGATTGAAGTTTATTAAAGACAAGTCCCTGGGTTCATCTATGGGCTCCCTGTGGGAGCCTGAATTATAACTTAGTTCAATATGAGGAATATTCTTTAAAAATCTTATTTTTAAGATCCACTGATCAGAATATTTGGATATTTGGTTTCAGCTTTTCTTAGGAGGAGCAGATGCAACTTGTTGAAATAAATTCTCTGGGTTGATATTCAGGCTACCATGTCAGGTGAGCTCCTCGGGCCCCTTGGGGTCTCTTGTTCTTAAAGAAATGGCCCTTGAAGCTAGCATTTAAGAGAGCGGATATACACATTCCTCTTGTTTGGGAAACTGGTTGGTGAGGACCCATAGACAACCAAGTGTAATGCCTCTGAATGAAATGCACATGCAATTGTTTACAGAGTTATGTCCCTTTTCATGAAACTTATCAGTTGCATTCAGGTTTGGATTTGAATCATCAGTTCAGACTAAACATGCACTGATTCCCCCCCCCCCCCCTCTCCCTGCCCCGAAGCAAAGCGGCACCCAAAAAAGATTCCATCTCAGGGTAAGCTGCAAAATCCTAGGCCTTTTCAAAGAAAAGTGCCGAATAAGCTTGGACAGGTATGGATTAGTGCCAATACGATGCTTTCCTACATACAAAAAGGTCTCCAAAAGCATGGACCTGTACCCTTTGACGATAACAGGTTGGAGACCCCAAGAATCAAACAGATATACCAGAAACTCTCCAATCTGTGTTATCGAAGGATCAGCATAATCAACCGAGTGATCAGCACGCCATTGACAGAAGACCTTCCACTTAGCCGCATAGGCTAAACCAGTGGAGTGCTGCCTTGAAGAAGAAATGCACTCCACTGCTTGTCTCGAAAAACCTCTATGAGGATACAGGACCCGACAAAGATATGCATGAACGCACAATGAAGTCTGGTGGACATGAAACCTCTTTGGGTGACCTTGACAAAGAAGGTCACGACGTAGTGGGACACATGTTAGAACCACCGCCAACAGAGAGTGGAGCTGATTGATCCACACCCACTGAGGTGACATGGGAGTGATCAGAATGATTCAACAACTGCAGGTTCGTATCTTGGCTAGAACCTGAGGCAGAATCGGACCTGGCAGGAAGGTGAAGCCGACAAGCCCATTCCAATTGAGTGACAGAGCATTCATGGCAAAAGCCAGAGGATCTGGACACAGGGACAAGAAAGTGTTCACCTGATCATTCCAATGGGTCACAAAAAGATCAGTTTGGGGATGACCCCAGAGATCGCAAAGCAACTGGAACACTGCCCTGTGAAGCATCCACTCGGTGGAATTTCCAGGAAATGACCCTCCTTCGTCGGGACAGGGAGTCAGCTAGGACATTCAGATGACCGGGTATGTGACGAACCACCACACCGGCATTGACATCCTGAGCTAGCAGTAGAAGATCCCGAGCCAATTCGTACATGAGAACCGAGTGTGTGCCGCCCTGGTTCCGAATGTTAAGAGACCATTGTCGAATTGTTGAACAACAGAAGGACCTGGCGATTCTAAATGTGGGGGATCCACTGCCAGAAACTCAGAAGAAGAGCCAGAAGCTTCCTCTGGTTGATGTGAAGAGCTGATTGATCCTGGTCCCGCACACCATGAAGGGAAAGACCTAGAGGATCCAATGTCACACCCCATCCAAGATCGCTGGCATCTGCCATCAGAACACGACCGGATATGGGCATGTCCATTGGAACTCCCTGCATAATCCACTGAACATTTGTCCAGGCAAGAAGGTGACGATGAAGAGATGCTGGTAAATGAAAACGCAGATGCAGAGGATCGACATTTGGCCTCCAATGACTGAGCAGAAAGTGTTAGAGAGATATAACATGCAGCCGACCTAGATGAATGAGATTCGTTACCAAACCGCAGAGACCGAGCAGCCGGAAAATACTCCGAGCTGTCGTGGATGTGGACTGGGTCAGAGTCAGGGCGAAAGCAGAGGGAATCACAGGCCTCACCCAGGGAATCGCCACCATATTCAGCTGAGTGCGGAAATCCATCCCCAGATGATAAAATGACTGAGAAGGGACCAGGTCTGACTTCTCCTCGTTGACACGGAACCATAGCAACGTGAGCAGGCTTAACAGTGGGTTCACATCTGAGTCCAGAAGAGCAGCATTGAAGTGCCTCTGGGGGGTATCGTCCAGATACGGTGAAGTAGTCACCTTGGACTGTGTGCAATGGAAGGCTATCACATGCGACATCAGACGGGTGAAGGCCTAAGGAGCGAGGTTGCGGCTGAGAGGCATGACCTTGAACTGGTAAACTCCCCCAGAAAAAGTGAACCGGAGATACATTCGCGATGTTCGATGAATCAGAATGTGAAAGTAAGTGACTCGCAGGTCGATGCTGGAAGCGGAATCTCCCTGGGAAATGCAACCGTCCTGAAAGTCTCCATGCTGAACCTGGGAGCAATGATAGACTGGTTCAGGATACTTCTGGGTGCCTTCGGCCGTACCAGTCGGTACAAATGGTTGAAGCTTTTGCAGCATGCACGGCTCAAAACTGAGTTCCAAGGCTATGAAGACTTCTTTCTTTGCTAGGCCGATACCTTTTTGCCTCCTGTGCATTATCGGTCCTACAAATCCGCCAATCTGTCGGCCTGCCAGAGTTTGACGGTCTTGGATCAGGACTCCTCCTCCCTCGGGCTTTTCAAGCCCAAGTTGGCCATCTGCTTCCTTTGTGAAGCTACGGGCTGATCCTCCTGCCACCGCTTCTTCTTACTCACGTGGTAAGAGAGAAGCATCGGCAGACCAGAGAGATGTCTCAGGATCCTTCCTCTAGCAGAGGAGATGGTTTCTCCTCTCACAGGCCTCACTGGGGCTCAAAATGAAGGTCTTCACCTCAATTTGTCCCAGGTTGGAGAAAGGATATCAGAGTTTGCAGACCATTGGGCCACGATCACATCCGATCCTTGGGTGTTAGATGTTGTTCGATCCGGTCTGCGGATATCCTTTCAGAGGCACCCCACTCTGTCAAGAGCGCCTCTTCCAACCCAAGTTTCTTCAAACGTTTCACGTTGGGAACTTTTGATCACAGAGATAGACAATCTCCTGTCAAAGGGAAGATTGAGGTCTTCAAGAACATTCAGTGGGATTTTATTCCTGCCTGTTCTTGTTAGCGAAGAAGGATGGCCGACTCTGACCAGTTATCTATCTGAGTATCCTGAACCAGTCTATCATTGCTCCCAAGATTTTCAGGTCAGTTCCATTTCCCAGGGAGATTTCGCTTCCAGCATCGACCTGCGAGTTGCTTACTTTCACGTTCCGATTCATCGGACATCTCGAAAGTATCTCAGGTTCGCTTTTCTGGGGCATGTTTACCAGTTTAGTAAGATCATGCCTTTCAGCCACATCCTGGCTCCTTGGGCCTTCACCCAACTGATGTCGCATGTGATAGCCTTCCATTTCACACAGTCCAAAGTGACTACTTCGCCGTATCTGGACGATATCCTCCAGAGGCACTTCAATGCTGCTCTTCTGGAGTCAGATGTCAACACATTGTTGAGCCTGTTCATGTCTCTGGGGTTCCGAGTCAACAAGGAGAAGTCGGACCTGCTCCCTTCTCAGTTGTTTTGTCATCTGGGGATAGACTTCTGCACACAGCTGAATATGGGGGCGGTTCCCCGGGTGAGGACTGTGATTCACCCTGATTCTGACCCAGTCCATGACCGCGACAGCTCGGAGTATTCTCCGGCTGCTCGGTCTCTGCAGTTCAGTGATGGATCTCATTCCTCTAGGTCGGCTGCATGTCATACCTCTCCAACACTTTCTGCTCAGTCGTTGGAGGCGGATTGTCGATCCTCTAGATCTGGTGCTTCAGTTACCAGCATCTCTTCATCGTCACCTTCTTCCCTGAATAGATGTTCAGTGGATTATGCAGGGTGTTCTGTTGGACTTGCCCATATCCGATTGTGTTCTGTCGGCAGATGTTGGATCCTCTAGGTCTTTTCCTTCATGGTGTATGGGACCAGAATCAAGCAGCTCTTCACATCAACCAAAAGGAGCTTCTGGCTCTTCTTCAGAGTTTCCGGCAGTGGATCCTCCACCTTTCGAATCATCAGGTCCTTCTGTTGTTCAACAATTCAACAATGGTCACTTACATTCGGAAACAGGGCAGCATGCTCTCGGTTCTCATGTATGAATTGGCTAGGGATCTTCTACTGCTAGCTCAGGATGTCAACGCCGGGGTGGTGGTTCAACACATTTCCGGTCATCTGAATGTCCTAGCTGACTCCCTGTCCCAACATGACAGGGTCATTTTCACTGAGTGGATGCTTTACAGGGCAGTGTTCCAGTCACTTTGCGATTTCTGGGGTCCTCCCCACATCAATCTTTTTGTGACCTTGGAACCATCAAGTGGACACTTTCATGTCCCTGTCTGTAGATCCTCTGGCTTTTGCCATAGACACTCTGTCAATTGATTGGATCAGTCTTGTCGGCTATGCCTTCTTGCCACTGCCGATTCTGCCTTAGGTCCTCGCCAAGATACGAACCTGCAATTGTCGAATCATTCTGATCGCTCCCCTGTCGCCTCAGTGGTGTGGATCAAATAGAATGACACATTGGTTATGTGTCTGTGTACTGGTTCCGGAAGCCGTTGATTAATACAAGGAGAAGAGTGTCCTCTACTGGGTATGCGCCGGTCACACACGACCCAGTTTTGGCTTATTTTTTCTTGGTGCTTTTTCACCACTTTTCTTTCCCAAATCGCTTGAGAAAGAAGAAAACGGAGAGTATTTTTCCAAGTTACGGACTTCCACTGTTGTGCGAGCAAGTGCCTAAATGCTAGTGCACAATGTGTCACATTGTGCCTTTTCACATAAGCACATATCAGCACATCCAGCATGTGTCGATGTGGTAGTGCACAATGTGTCACATTGTGCCTTTTCACATAACAAAGAAGTCATAACAGCTTGTAGATACATAGGTAGAAACTGAGAATTTACTGAGAAATCAGAGCCAAGTAAACAATTGTCTTTTTTTGTGGTAATTCTACAAAGTAAATATGGATTCTGTGGAAATCGGAACCAGAAAAACTACTCTAGTTCAGTCGAACTTTCCCTGGGGCCCACCACGGTATGGCTGTCCAAAAAAGGATTTTTGGTGCATGTTGGTGGTTTGCAGGGATTGTCAGTCTATTTGGGTAATTCTACAAATCGGGGACTACTCTTGTACAAAGGAACATATCCTCCAAACATACCCCCATTCCTATAAGAAGCCTTTGGGTAACATAACCATAGAAACCAAGATGACTGCCTCCAGTATACAAAATGGACTATGGAAACATGTATCACCCTAACAACACGTGCTGTGCATGGGCAGTTACTCCATGTATCACTATCTGGATGATGTCACAACATGGCCACTCACATGGGTTACCATGACAACACAACATGATGCAACTGGGTCTTGTGACTATGATGTCACATGAGATCTGGCAAATGTGGGGTGAAACTTATGAGATATACGACTCCTGGCTCTGATCCTTGGGTAGCTCTCTCAGAGAGCTCAACAAGAGTCAGGTGCAGGTGTTAATGGTCTGGGTTAGAATGGCTAACAGGCTTGTGTACAATCACCATAGATGACGAAAATAGTTTTAGACAAAAGTGGGAAAGTGCTTGAGAATTCTCTGTTCATGTCCTTTTTTTCTTCCAGAGGTACATGAACATTGTCAGTAGGAACTTTAGGACCCCACATGTAGTATGATGACCTGTCATCCATCAGCATGAAATTTCCTTGTTGGTTCCTCATATTTTTACTTGACTAGCAAGTGGGAGTATGCACAGATGTACACCCTTTGTGAGACTATGCACCTTGTAATTCAGTTATAATGTCACAAAACTTTCTTAAATGGCGATTTACGTCAAAAATGTCAATGTATTCTTTGCACCATCAAAGGAACATTCATGCAGTTTCCACAGGCCTGTGATGCAGGAAACTACAAAACATGTTGCAAACAAGATCCTTTTTTTCCTATCAGTTTTCTTAAATATTGAATATTTTTTATTACAAATATGAATGATCAGTGTTGCATGGCAAAGGAAAGTCTAATCTTGAATGGTTTTACTGATTGAATCAACAGGCTCAACTCAGATGGAAACATCAATCAGTCATTCTCTCATGTCTGACTTGTTGGGAGCTACATTAATTTAAGTCGTCAGAATTTAATTACAAAATGTATTTATCAATAGTTTTTTTTTGAAAAACTGATTGGTGAGGACCCTTAGACAACTAACTGTAACAGAAGAAATCAAGATTAAGGAAACATAATGCCACTGAATGAAATGCACATACAATTGTTTACAGAGTTATGTCCCTTTTGATGAAACTTATCAATTGCATTCAGGTTTGGATTTGATTCACCAGTTCAGACTATTTATTTATTTATTTATTGGTGTTTAAGGTCACATACTTATGCACAATGGCTAATCGTGATCGTGACAGTTTTATGGGTGGAGGAAGCCGGAGTACCCGGAGAGAACCACCGAGCAACGACGGGCAGCTGTCAGCTCTCCAACATCGTAACTCTGAACTCTGCACCGCAGCACAGGCAGGGTTAGATTGGTTGAAGACATGCGCACCATCGACGTGCAGTACGCCTCAGTACACAGCGTCATCGTGCCCCCATGTAGGCAATCGGGGTGAAGTGTCTTGCCCAAGGACACAACGCGGTGGCCGCAGGTGGGATTCGAACCGAGGACCTCTCGGCTTGCAGCCTGCACCTCTATCAACTGAGCCACCACGCCCCCTACCAGTTCAGACTAAACAGTACGCCTCAGTACACAGCGTCATCGTGCCCGCATGTAGGCAATCGGGGTGAAGTGTCTTGCCCAAGGACACAACGCGGTGGCCGCAGGTGGGATTCGAAC
The DNA here is from genome assembly GCA_031216915.1 of Pictodentalium vernedei. Taxonomy (NCBI): domain Eukaryota; kingdom Metazoa; phylum Mollusca; class Scaphopoda; order Dentaliida; family Dentaliidae; genus Pictodentalium; species Pictodentalium vernedei. The sequence continues at coordinate 428,281,144 of CM062292.1, forward strand.
CGAGGACCTCTCGGCTTGCAGCCTGCACCTCTATCAACTGAGCCACCACGCCCCCTACCAGTTCAGACTAAACATGACTAAATTTCAATGAATTTTAACAGAGTTATACCAGTTTTCATGCTGACCATCCCTATATCTGTTCATTCACATTGTCGTAAGTGTTTCAACTAACAATCATGATTTATTTATTTATTTATTTATTTATTTATTTATTTATTTATTTATTGTTTTTTTTTAAGGTCACATACTTATGCACAACGGCTAATCATGACCATGACAGTATATTGTCAAAGATGTTTATGTCAGATACATACAAAAGTTTGTGTGCATTCAATCACATAATGAACCATCCTGCGTCACAGAAACGTGATGGGGATGTGTCCAACTAAAACATTCAAAACACTTAGAAGACACGTGTCCATCACCCAAAATGTGTTACAATTTGAACACATCAAGTACGTCTTTGTTTGGTGTTCGGGACGTTGAAGACGTGTCCATCGCCCAAAATTCAAGTACATCTTTGTTGTGTCCCTCGCCCGAAATTCAAGTACTTCTTTGTTTGGTGTTCGTAAAGTATTGGGGACTGAAATAAACCCCTGAAAATCTTTTCCTAAGACCTTCAATGGACATGATTTAACGTTTTGATGTGAACCATCGTACGCGTTAAAGACGTGTCTAAAGACGTGTCCATCGACTCAAAAAGGTTACAAATTACTGCTATAAAACATCAGCATCCCGTTTAGTCTCGGTCTCCAATAGGTACCACAAACGTCTTGCTGAAGAATCGAAATGTCAACTAATCCAACGTACACCTTTGTTTGGTGTTCAGAGCATGTTGGGGACTGCAATACCAACTTGAAATGCGTTTTGAAGATGTTTTCCTTAACATTTCGGAATATTTCTTCGTTAACATTTCCAAACGTTAACAAGCTGTTTGGGGGATGCATTGAAGACCAATTTAAAGGTCTGACATAGGTTAACAAATAGTAGAGAAGTCTATAGCTATCTCGCAGAGCAGTGCACTCCTTAGTTTGTAAAATTTGGTATCAACCCGTTACCAAACATCCATTTTCTCAAAAAAAAGAAGAAATATTGCCTTACATTTTCGAATATTTAACGAAAATATGGTATACCATGCTACATTTTATCGCACACGTATACCGTGGTAAATGTACCATGGTACCAGTTCCAATGTACCGTGGTACCTTTACCATGGTTTATCGTGTTATTTTTTCCATGGTATACTGTGGCACTTTTTTCAAATATGAATTTGCCGTTGTGAATCTCATCGGACAGAAAATGTCGGTATATTTTTATACTGTACCAATGACCCAGACATAGCTGGTGCTAACTCTTAAAATATAGGGCCAAACACAAATTTTGCCCCCCAATCCCCAAAATTTGCATCTAAAACTAAAGAAAACATGTCCTGAAAGGCCCTCCACACATCGCCCCTACTGCGCATGCGCAGTGTCAAGGACGTTCCGAAATTGGCGCCATTTATCATTCTAAGTTTGGCCCTTCATCAGTTAACATCTGACTGATCTTTGTGCTTTTAAATCTCAGTTTAAATGATGCCAGACACATAAATATTAGTGAAATGGTGATTCTAAGGAGGATAGAAAAGGAGGAGAGGAAAAGAATGTGTGACAGAATTTTATCAGGGCTGTAACTTAAAATTTTTTAATGAAATTATGTTAAGTTACCTATTTTCAAGGCAGCAGCCATTTTGTTGTCATTCTGATTATTTAGTTACACTGTTTTTCCTCTCTCCCTGTCCTTTAAGTTCCCCCTTGCTATTCTCCCATGCTTTTGGCATAGTTTCTGTAATTATTATTACTAAAATTTCTTGGGAGTTTTAGCTTTATAACAGAATGAATTCTGTTCTTTCCCCATATTTACGTCTTCACCTACGGGTGGTTAGGCGTTGTGTTCTGCATCTACCATCTGATGTTCTGCAGTTTCTTCCCTGGAAGTCTCTGTTTTGCATCAGATGGTGTATTTTTGGTAACTGATTTCGGGCCTGGGTGCCTGGAGTCTTATTTTAGTGTTTTTACACTCATTGTTTACATTTACAACAGCCCTCTGTGTGAGGGGGGGATTTCTAAATAATAATATCTTTATGTTATTTTTATCGTAACTAGATACCTTATTATTGTTCGTAAGTGTTGAAAAAATTGTTTAAAATATTTTTAAAATTTTTGTCCACACTTAGGCTTGGGATCCATTGGGGCTCAACGTTACTTTTCAGAAACTTGGGCTGTTCTGAAAAAATATTTTTTCAAAATATTTTGATTTCAATTATTTTTTCTATATTAATGGATCATATTATTATTATGTATTTTGATTGCCAGGGGTTAGTGCGAGTACCAGGACTTGTTTTCTTTTCACATTGAAAGGATATTGATCAATTGCTTTAAGAGGAAGTCTTCCTCTGACCTTATTATCATTCTATATGTGGTCAGTGTACTCGCATTAACTCCTGTTCTGTATCGTATGATTTCGATGACAATATGGGAAGCGTATGTCACGGTATGTTGTTGGGGATTTGGACACTCCGGTCCTTTCCCCGCAGGGTCACTCTACTTTATCAATTTCTATTTCAGACGATCAAGATTAGGGTGATGTATCTGTGATGTCTTCCAACAGTGTGCCTCCGTCGTCACAATTAATGAAGGGCTAGCGGAAAAGTGCTCATGTAATACGCCAATTGCCTAAGAGGACCCTAGTAGGTTCGACGGCCTTTGACGTCCGCTAGCTCGCCCGGTGTAGCGTCCATTCACCGAATGGTTCGGCAGCCGGGTTCGTCCGTTGCGGTCTAGAAGGAATTTTGGGGTGATGCGAGCACTATAAAATTAACTTAATGCACACCCAGTGACGGCGGATCGGAGGGAGAACGGAGGAAGCCTTTTAGTCCGGTTGATAGCTCGTTCCGGTCCATCCGGACGGCAAGCGAGAGAGGCCCCTCTCTCGTTCAACAACATCTGGCCCCAGATGTTGTGGTACAAATGTGTAGTTAGCGGAGCATACGTCCGTCGCTCGGGACGCTCCGTTGTATAGGCAGTCCGCTGAGACTGCTAAGGCTTCCTCTTCTCGTCAGCGCACACAACCGCACCTTGGCTGCGTGACCGCCGATATATTACCAGCTTCGCCGATCAAGGATTCTTCGGCGACCAGGTCACACCATCCGGCAGCCAGGGATTCGAGACCGATGGACTCCGGACGTTCGCATAGGAAAAGTATGCGGGAGCCATCTGATGCGGAGCTGCCCTCGGCGAAGCAGCGATAGACTGCGCCTCCGCAGGTCTCGACGCCGGACATTCTTGTGCACATAGCACAGCTTATCGCAGCATCCCAGCAGCCGACAGAAACGGTGTCGGATCGAGAATTATCCGACAGCGCTGGGTCGGTAGCCGGGGACTCGAGGCCTGCAGACTCCGGACGTTCGCATAGGAAGTGTGCGGGAGTCAACGTACACGGAGCTTCCAGCGGCAATGCATCGTAAGTCCGCTACTGCACAGGCCTCGGGAACGGATGTGCTTTCCTTAATAGCACAGTTTATCGCAGCATCCCAGCATCAACTGAATCTGTCGCATATATTTTATCCGACGATGCTGGGTCGGGACGCTCCGCGGAAGCGGGTACGGACGTCCGAAAGTTTCATCCGGTCCGATGGGATACCGAAAGGGATTCGGTGGATTTTAAGCTTTCCCTTTCGGAACAACATATGCTGCGATGCCGGATAAGAAACTGATAGCGTCGGTGGACTTAGAAATTTTTGGTTCGGTTCAGGGACATCGTCCCTCAGTTCCGACATAGTCCAATAATGTCACACAAACTTTCGAATTATTGAACGACGCTACATATATTATTATTTTATGCTTGCTATCCAAGCATTTCTGGTTTCTTGTTCGAAGAGTTATGGAGATGTCTTTCAAAAGTGTGCCTCTGTCGTCATAGTTAATGAAGAGTTAGCGGCAATAAGTGCTCATGGAATATGTCTATCGCTTACGGAGTGACATTCGCTAGCTCACCCGGTGTAGCGTACATTCATCGAATGGTTCGGCTGCCGGGTTCGTCCGTTGCGGTCTAGGAAGGAGATTTGGGTGATGCGAGCACTTTAATTACTTTAGTACTCACCCAGTGACGGCAGATTGAGGACAGATCGGAGGAAGCCGACAACATAGGGGACCGCATGTTGTGGTTCAGATATTTTACATTCGGAGCATATGTCCGTTGCTTGGGACGCTCCGTTATATTGACAGTCCGAGAGACTGTCTTTAATGCTTCCTCATCCTCACAGCAGGGCACACGACCGCACATTGGCTACGTGACCTCGAGTATCCGATCAGTTTCGGCATTCAGTGATTCCACAGCGAATAGGTCGCGCCATCCGGTAGCCAAGGGACACGAGGCTTATACACTCCGTTCGCTCGCATATTGGAAGTATGCACGGGGTAACGATCTCGGAGCTTCCTGCGGCAATGCATCGTAAGACCGCTGCTCCTCAGGCCTCAGTCACGGACGTGCTATCCGAGTTAGCACAGTTGTTTCGCAGCATCCCAGCAATTGACGGTTTCTCGGTCGAATCAGGAATTATCCGACGGCGCTGGGTCGGTGCGGTCCGCGGTTGCATCAAGCTACGGACGACCGAACGCTTTATAGGGTCCGACAGGATGGCGAAAGGGATTCGAAAGATTTCGAGTTTTCCCTTTAGTAGTATCGGAAGATGCCTTTCATATCTTCTGGCATTTTTTCCAGTGATTATTTTTCGGACTTCATTGCTGCGATCTTGGATAAGAGACTTATAGCGTCATTGGACTCGGATTTTTCGATCGGTACAGGGACTTTGTCCCTGACTTACCGACGCAGTCCAATATTGTCATTACAACATGTGTTTTATTTTTCGACGCTATATATTTATATATATATACAAGCCTGCTACTAAGCATGATAGTTTAGTTTCTTGTCCGCGTGGCTCATTTCTGCCATTTTATCTTTTTTACATATAGTTTATTTTGGCAGAGCAGGGCATACCGAGAGTTCATATGCGTCTAGACGGTGTGATTAAAGACTGTATATATTCTTTTCGCCGTTATGTCTTTTCCAATTTCAATGTTGGGAACGACATTATGTATAGTAGACTTAACTTAGACGCTTTATTATACGTAATCCGCCTTACTGAGGCGTTATCATTACGTCTTCAAGAAAAGATTTACGGGATATTATTCTCAATGTAATTTCTTTTGAGGGCAGTAGTTTGTTCACGTATAACTCCGCCCTTCAGTGGCTGATTGGAGTTGGTTAGACGTGATGCAGCCCTAGCTACATCCACGCGTGGATAGTAGGTTAAGAACTCTCTCAGAGTCGCTTCGTTCTCGGAGGAGCTTCTCTTCGACGGCAACTTTCCGGCAATCCATGAATTGCTTGATTTATACATTCTCTTGTCTATCTAGTGTTACAAGAGATTCAGACTGGGGCAAACATTCGGTGGTTGACTCAGAGAGTGCCGCCGCAGTTGCCGGACCCGAGTGTGGCTGTTATGGCGGTTGCCAGTCAAACAGATTGGGATATATACTGATCCCTACGGATTCGAAGTGCCAGGGTCTTTGGGTTCCGCAGTCTTTTAACTATCAGTTTAACTTCCGCGGAATAATGTTTTTTAGGCTTGCTTTATGTCATTGCATGAACATTATTCAGAAACGCATGCCCAAATTCCTGTCCTTTAATTCGACAGTAGTGGCGTATCTCCGGAACCAGGGAGGCACTCTTTCATTTCCGTTATTCAATTGAATGGAAAGAATCCGTCTGTTGGTTATACTACACCAAGTTCAGTTTTGGTCCGTCATATTCTGGGTCGTCTGATTGTTTTATTGCACTCCCGTTCTCTTACGGGTCGCTTGTTGCTGTCAGAATGGACTCTCAACAAACAAGTATTTAATCAGATTTGCTATCTATGGGAGCGCCCAATGATGTTTTATTTATGACACAGCTTGCTAATCAATTGCAGACGTATGTGTTGGCTTGTCCAGATCTCTGAGCTAATACTGTTAACGCTCTATTGATCTATAGGACGGAATGATAGGATACGCGTATCCTCCGGCGCTGTTGTTTTAGTAGGTATTGCTAAGATAAACAACCACAAAACATTTCTGTTGATAGCATCTCTATCTTCACAGAGATCATGAGTAATTTACTCTCTTGTCTACTGTGGATCTTAACGTGAAATCTTCCTCTATGTGAGGATCTTTTTTCACTGGGTAAATCGTGCCATCTTTATCACAACCAGCAAGGTCGCAACCTTCATGTATTCCGTTGTGTGGTCCATATTGCATTGTAAGCACTGTACTGGACGAGCTTTGGACGCGATTTCTTACTATAGGAGATCCTCTTCTTCGCTATTCTATGCGACTAAAGTGGAGGCTCTTCCGTCGTGGTGTAGGGATCATTATGTTCATATTGTTGATCCCTCCATACTACTCATTGCTATTTTTTAGTATACTTGTTTCACAAGATCTACTGCAGCCTGTTGTTATTTAGGTTATAGGTTTATGTTACCTCATACCTATGCACTCTACGATAGTTTACATTTGAGTCTTTTGTCTCTTTATCTAAGTCAGTTAGTAACTTTTTGATAAATAGACTTAGAATCTTTAGATTAAATTCCTATACGGATTTTAACTTCGGTTCTTATTTAGCTAAGTAATCATTTGAGCCTCTGGAAACAGTAGTTTTCAAATTCTGACCTTTTAGACAGTAATCCTGTTGGTTTCTCTTTTACTGTAGAGTCAGTGAGTTTCATGCACTATCGATGGATGATTTTCACTTTCATAGTTTCGGAATCAATACTTCCGTTACTATTTAGGTTGGATTGTTGCATAAGAGTTAGGCTCCTATTATCCGGAACCTATTATTTTAAGGTCCTTCCGTCTTCGTATGGGCATAGGCCTTTACTCTTTCCGGGTACAGTTTATGTATTTATAAACAGATATCTGTTTATTACAAGGGCGTAAGCTTCTTCTGTCTTTGATGTCTAGTAGAAGGACGTTACGCTCCATTTTATTGTTAATGGATTCTATTAACTAGCGTACTGCTTATGGTATATCATTGACTTAGCAGTTGTGCTTAAGATTTCGGCTCATGAAGTAAGAGTTCTTCTACTTCTTGGGCTTACATTAATAGTGTTGCTATTATAGATTTTTGAAGGCTGCTCATTGCGCTCAGCCATCCATTCATGAATTTTATCTCAGAAATATCGAGTCCATTTCTGGAGGCCTCTATTGTTAGGTCTGTTCTCTACTGCTCAGAATGTCATTCACTTAACAGTTGCTACTATAGCTAGGTAGGCTGTCTGTTTCGGCAGTGTCTCCGTTCGGCTGCCCTCTTCGCTCTGGGCTATTTGACCAAGGGCAAGAAAAAGGGGGGGGGGGGGAGGGTGTTCCCTTGGGTCACCTGTTTTTTACTATGAAAACAAGGGGATACCTCCTCCGGAGTTAGTAATTCTGAGCTGTTATTGGGATGGTTGTTTAGTGAGAAGTTTAAGTTATAAAATTCATTCAAGTCTTAGTTTTTAAAGTATAGCTTTTGAATATTGCATATGTCAACGGACATGATTATGTAATTCTCACACACTTTTAGGAGTATAAGAGTCTCTATTCTCTAGACTTACTTTATTATTGGCTTACTTTAAAAATTATTAGTATAAGGATTATTGGATATTAATAGAGTACATGGATGTATGAAGCTCAATTTTTGGAAGGTGTTGTATCTTTCTAATTTATCATAAATAAGAAAGATACATGTAAGGCCTATTACTTCTTTCCCCTACAGGGGATGACTCTATTTTATTTTATTGAGCGTATTCCATTTTGCTCTATGTCCTTGGCCCTCCAGCCTTTTTACTATTCAGCTATGTCTGGGTCATTGGTACAGTATAAAAATGTTAAAAAATTTATAGTAATTTATATATTTTTTATACTTACCAATGACCCAGACGGGGATGGCCCTCCCAGGAGTTGGGAACTCTTGCCTCCCCGCTGAGTACATAGCGCTTACCAGGCACTGGTTATTAGAATGATAAATGGCGCCAATTTCGGAACGTCCTTGACACTGCGCATGCGCAGTAGGGGCGATGTGTGGAGGGCCTTTCAGGACATGTTTTCTTTAGTTTTAGATGCAAATTTTGGGGATTGGGGGGCAAAATTTGTGTTTGGCCCTATATTTTAAGAGTTAGCACCAGCTATGTCTGGGTCATTGGTAAGTATAAAAAATATATAAATTACTATAAATTTTTTAACTTTCTATCCGAAATAAATTGCAGCTCAAATACTTCCGCAGGGGGAATTCCGTCATTTTAATGCGTTATCCTCGGAAAACCTCTCCAGTTCGTCATGCCTTGTGCTTGAGCGATAACGATTACCACCCAGGAGGTGGGAGATCTTTGCCAGTTAGTTGGGCCCCGGAACCATCTGTACAATAGCCAGCTTAATTGTAGATCACCACAATAGTCAAAAAGCATTAAATGCATGGAAGCAAATATAGCAGAAAAAATGGGAAACCCAGCAATTGATTGCATGCCCTTTTCTTTCCGTTGACGGTTAATTTCATGAACCCACATCCTTTTTCTCCTTCTTGTTTTCCTCAGCTTCCTGTCATAACATACAGCAACCATCACAAACAAAAATTAACTTTCACCCTCCTCGATAGCCCATAGGCATTTGGGCAAGGGGGCTGGGGTTGCACCCCCCCCCCCCCCTTCCCCCCACACATACACCCTGAGTCTGGGAAAAATCATATTTTTTGGGCTGTTTCATGTTTTGGGGGGCATGTTTTAGATGCAAAAAGTTATGAAAACTGTCTGAAAAAATCGATTTTCACAATGCAAGTTTAGACCTTTACCACATGAAATTGTTCGATCAAATTCAGCCGGGTACACCGCAAAAACTAATTGATTTGCTGCTCAATTGCGATGTTGGAAAGGTAGCGTGCGGGTGGAGCTCTAGAATCCATCTCTGACCATCAGACTTTTCAAAATCTACCCGACGAGGCCCGCCAGACCCCTTGAGTGAGGGTGTGGGGCAGGGGTGGGGGGGGGCACATTCTCCCACACCTGCCTCGGCATAACGCGCCTCAATGATGCCTGCGGAATCACTTTTTGAGCAAAATCTCCCAGCCCCTCCCCACCCTAAACAAATTGGCCATACGCCTTTACTCATAAACCTAAAATTGTCTGAAAATAATTTGTAAAATCATTAATGTTGTTGAGAAAATTTTTCTCAACAACATTCTATTATTGTTCTGTTTATTTTGATTTTTTGGTAAAAATGTTCCACAAAAAGAATATAATGTGTTAACTTTCCTGCAACAATACTGACTAAAAATGTCCACGTGCCCCCCCCCCCCCCCCCCCTCCCCCAAATATTTACTAAGCATGACTCTGCAAAATATAATTTTTCTTTTCTCGGGCCGCGGGGCCCCCCCACCTCCCAGATTGTTTTCCCTTGCATGACTCCCCTGTATTTAAGGCACAAAAAGAATTCTGTGAACGAAACACAAATTTGTTCACTTGCCGTCCAAGAGCTGTTAGCTCATTTCAAGAGCTGAGTCGCAACAATACTGACTAAAAATGTCCACGTGGCGTCCAGATCACGTCTTCCCTTTCAAAATAAACTGTGCAACCCATCTACAGCTTTCTAAAACGATTCACATGAATAGCTTCATATATTAGGAGTGTGCAACAATATATTCCTAGCCTTCCAGGACTTGTAATTTGTTTCTTTAAAATATTTTGACAGGACTGACTAAAAACGTCTTCACTGTTGAAATAAAAATAAACCGTACATCCCGTCTATACAGCTTTTCAAAACGATTCGTGTCAATCGTGTGAATATGCAGAGCTGAGTCGCAACAATACTGACTAAAAATGTCCACGTGGCGCCCAGATCACGTCTTTCCTTTCAAAATAAACTGTGCAACCCGTCTACAGCTTTCTAAAACGATTCACGTGAATAGCTTCATATATTAGGAGTGTGCAACAATATATTTCTGGCCTTCCAGGACTTGTAATTTGTTTCTTTAAAATATTTTGACAGGACTGACTAAAAACTGTTGTTCTTCACTGTTGAAATAAAAATAAACCATACATCCCGTCTATACAGCTTTTCAAAACGATTCGTGTCAATCGTGTGAATATGCAGCTTAGCAGTTGGGAGTAGTACAACATGCTTAACAGTGTTTGTTCAACATCACCAGTGTTCACATGCCCGAATCCAGACTTTCCGACGGGTGGGGGCGGAGGGGGAGGGGGATTTCCAACACAAATTCTGAGTGTTCTGAGTGTTCATGGGGGTCTTTGGAACCAATACGTTTTCGCCAAACGTGTCACAGACATCTTGCATACCACCACGCCTAGAAGGCATCGCCGTCACCCAAACCCGAACCAATGTTGATGTGGTCTTTGGTGCCAATACATTTTAGAGACACCTTGCAGACGTCTACTGACATTTACTGCATCCTACATTACTGCAGAATGTCTCAAATATGTATCACAGACGTCTTGTGTACCAACACTCGAAGAAGATGTCGCCGTCACCAAAATCAGTGTTCATGTGGTATTTGGTGCCAATACGTTTTTGAAACATCTTGCAGACGTCTACTTCATCCTACTTTACTGCAAAACGTCTCAAATACGTATCTCAAACATCTTGCGACACTCCTGTGTCATCAAGCAAACCAGTGTTCATGTGGTATTTGATGCCATTAATTTTTTTAAAAAAGTCTTGCAGACATCTCCACTTAGTGTTGATGTGGTCGTTGGTACCAATACGTTTTGAAGCATCTACTGCATTCCACATTGTTACAATATGTCACAAATATGTGTCACAGATGTCTTGAGTACCAACAATCCTAGAAGATGTCACCTTCACCCAAACCAGTGATCATGTGGTATTTGGTGTCAGTACGTTTTTGCAACGTCGTACAGATATCTCCACTTAGTGTTGAGTGGTCTTTGGTACCAATACATTTTGAGACGTCTTGCAGACATCTAGTGCAGCCCACATTGCTGCTAAACGTCTCAAATACGTGTCACAGTCGTCTTGCATACCAACTCTCCTACAATATGTCACCGTCACCAATACCAGTGTTCATGTGGTATTCCGTGTAAATACGTTTTTGAAATGTCTTGCAGACGTCTACTGCATCCAACGTTCCTGAAAAACGTCTCAAATATGTGTCGCAGACATCTTGTGTACTAACACTCCCGGAAGACGTCAAGTCTCCACTTAGTGTTGATGTGGTCTTTGGTACCAATACGTTTTGGAGACGTACGTCTTACAGACGTCTACTGCATCCCATGTTCCTGCAAACGTCTCAAATACGTATCGCAGCCGTCTTGTGTACTAACACTCCTGGAAGACGTCAAGTCTCCACTTAATCTCGATGTGGTCTTTGGTACCAATATGCTTTGGAGACGTCTTATAGACATCTACTGCATCCCAAATTGACGCAAAACATCTCAAATACGTGTCGCAGACGTCTTGTGTACTAACACTCCTAGAAGACATCGAGTCTCCACTTAGTGTTGATGTGGTCTTTGGTACCAATACATTTTAGAGACGTCTACTGCATCCCAAATTGCTGCAAAACGTCTCAAATATGTGTCATAGACGTCTTGCGTACCAACACTCCTAGATGATGCCACCGTCACCAAAACCATTAGTTCACTGGACATGATTGTCTCGGTGGTTCTCTCCGGGTACTCCGGCTTCCTCCACCCGTAAAACTGTCACAGTCATGATTAGCTATTGTGCATAAGTATGTGACCTTAACCCTCTGCATATTGCCTTTTTAGCTCCCCTGACTGAAAGTCAAGAGGAGCCTTTAAAAAAAAAGTGATAACTTTCTGTCCGTCGTCCGTCTGAAATTAACTTTACATTATCGACTTCTCCTCCTAAACCCCTGGGCAAAATTGAACTGAATTTGATATGAATGGTTCTTATCAAATGTCAGTTCAAGTTTATTCAAATAAAGTTCCCATGCTCCATAGGGAGGGGGTGGTGGAAAATGCTCCAGACTACATTTGTTCAAATCGAGCACCTGTGTTAATATTTGGGCTCCCTATGGTAGCCCAAATTTTGACTTAGTGCTATATAAGGAAATGTCTTTAAAAATCTTCTTCTTCAGATTTAGAAGTCAGAATGCTTTCATATTTGGTGTACAATATCTCTACAAGGGTCAGATTCAAGTCAAATCAGGTTCCTGGGGTAATATTTGGGCTTCCTTTGGTAGCCTAAATTTTAACTTAGTGTATATGGGGGATAATCTTTAAAAATATTCTTCTTCAGATCCACCGGTCAGAATGCTTTCATATTTGGTATAGAACATCTGTATGGGAGGGGGGCAGATTAAAGTTTGTTCAAATCCAGTCCCTGGGTTAATATTTGGGACTCCTATTGTAGCCATAATTTTAACTTGGTGCAACATGGGTGATAATCCTTGAAAATCTGCTCCAGATTCACCTGCAAGAATGCTTTCATATTTGGTATGCAACATTTCTAGGGGAGAGGGGGGGGGGGGCAGATTAAAGTTTGTTCAGAACTGGCCCCTGGGTTAATATTTGGGCTCCCTGTGGTAGCTTGAATTTTAATTTGGTGCAATATGAGGAAATTTCTTTAAAAATCTTCTTCAGATCTACCAGTCAGAAAGCTTTCATGTTTGGTATACAACATCTCTAGGGGAGCCAGATTCAAGTCTGTTCAAATCGGGTCCCTGTGTTAATATTTGGGCTCCCTATGGTAGCCCAAATTTTACCTTAGTGCAGTATGGGTGATAATCTTTAAAAATCTTCAGATCCCCCAGTAAGAATGCTTTCATATTTGGGAAATAACAGATTAAAGTTTGTTCAAATCCGGTCCTGGGGTTAATATTTGGGCTCCCTATGGTAACCTTTTTTTTTAACTTTGTGCAATATGTGGAACTTTCTTTAAAAATCTTCTTCAGATTCAGCAGTCAGAATGCATTTATATTTGGTATACAACCTCTCTAGGGTGGAGGGGTAAGATACAGTTTTGTTCAAATCAAGTGCCTGGGTTAATATTCTGCCTCTCTAAGGGAGCCCAAATTTTAACTTAGTGCAATATGAGGATTACTCTTTAAAAATCTTCTTCTTCAGATCCACCAGTTAGAATCTTTTGATATTTGGTATACAGCATCCTTAGGGAGTCAGATCTAAGTTTGTTTAAGTTAAGTTCCTGAGTTAACATTTGGACTACCTACTGGAGCCTGAATTTTAACTTAGTCCAATATGAGGAATAATCTTTAAAAATCAGCTTCTTGATATACAATCAGAATCTTTAGATATTTGGTACACAGCATCATTTGAGGGTTCAGATTCAGTTTGTTCAAATAAAGTCCTTGGGTTGATATTTGTGTTCCTTATCGGGGTAGGGGGGGGGGGGGTGCAAATAGTGCAAAATTTGAAATATTCTCGAAATTTTCTTCTCCAAAACCACCAGTCAGAATCTTGGGATATTTGTATACAACATCCTTCAAGTTTGTTTCAGTCAAGTCCATTGCTTGATATTTGGACTCTCTAGTTTTCCATTACTGAAAATCTGGGCATTATTTCTGTGGTAGCATCCCAATACCAGAAAAAAATCATCTTGCATGAACAGCAGAGATAAAAATAATTAAATAACTTCATTCCTCTGTAGAGTTAACAAGCCATAGATGGTAATTAAATCCTTCTTTAAACAACTTTGGTCAGGTGAGTGCCTCAGGCCCCATGAGGTCTTTTGTTTTAACCCTCTGCACAATGATGTCGGTATCAAAATTTCAAGAATCAAATTTTTTCCATAATGCAACCAGGAATGTAGTCGATTCAGTCTTGTTTAACAGAGCTAATGGAGATCTTTCAAACAAAAATGAATTGGTTAAATTCCAGGTTTCATTATGAGAAAAAGTTGCAGCTTGAAACTTTGATATTTTGACATCAGAGTACAAATAATTAATTTAACTTTCCATATTTATGGCCCAGATCTGCAAATGTGTACCTGTTAGCTTACAGCAACAACACAAAATCAGTGATCCATTAAAAAGAGACCTTACAGATGACAATTTAACATTTTCATTCTAAATGTGACTTCATGTTATAGGTTTCTGAATTCTGTCAATAACCATTGACAGATTATTTTGTCACCTGACATCATGGATCCATCAAAAGAACTAAACTCCACTCATTTTTCGCAATCGGCAAATTGAAACATTGCATTCTGACGAAGATCAGTGTAGAAGCTGCAGTGATGACCGATAAATGAAATGTCAATTGGAAAATACTTTCATTCAAATTCACCAAAATTAACAAAATTAAACTTATTATATCAATTGGGAGTGATTTTATAAAATACTCAAGTTCTGACTTTGAAGCGAATATCTCTCAGATAACGGCAGTTAATTTCTTAAAACCATGAATAAATAATGTATCGATTTGTCACACATGTTTACCAATCACACCTGAGTATTGTTTTTGTTTCTATTTTAAGCAGACGATCAATAAATAAAGAGTTTTTAAGTTTCAAATTTTCTGTGTGTAATGTTTGAATTCTTAAATTAATGGATTCCATGTCATAGATAAACACAGAATGCCACGATGTGTGAGGGCGTTCATCAGTAAACACTCATGTCATCGCAGAAGGATTGAATTTGAGGCTGTGCTTTGCTTTGTATCCTTTTGCGCAGGTGCTTGTGCCATATTGACAAACACATTCACCCATCAAGACGTTCTGTGTGTGTAGTAGGCAAAGCAACCACCAGTTTACATTTGGACTAAGAGGTCAGGACCCACCAGACTGGTTGATAAGTAATAAGCTTTTGTACCTCAACTACCATTATTCTTTCAAGATTCACTGCCATTGAATTTCATTCCAGATTCCTCCTCAGTGGGTTTAAAATACCTACAGTGCCACAAACTATTGAATGCTGCGCCAACAGATCAAGAGAGAAGCTGCTGCAGGGGCCATGTTTCAAACATAGACCCTCTAGTCCACAAAGCATACGATAAAATTAAGAAATCTGGGTCATCCAATACTGATCTTTAATCCGTTTCTCCTGTAAGTGATCTTCATACCTCAGCCACACCCTCAACTTTAATATTTTCTTTTTTTACTCAGCGAGTTTCTTTATTAATCAAACAACTGTCCTTTTCTTTTTTAATACATATGTGTCAACAGTTTATATAATCATTTGTATATTTGCATGATTTACGTCAATTCACTTTCAGCCATGGTACGCAGACATTTCCCAATGCGGACATTTCCCCATGCAATTTAGGCTGGACATTTCCCCATCGAACATTTCCCTATGCTGCTTAATCAAAAAAGGTACATTTCCCCATGTTGAAATTTCGCCATCCATAATGTGTACGCTCCATTTAAAACCCAACTTCATCAAACCAGGTGACCACTCTGTAATATACAGGTCCACCACCCGCCTATCAAGGCTAATTAAAGATGAGTGGGAAAACCAGAGTTCAAACAGAATGCCAATGACATGCATCAACGGATAGTAGTGAGTGGTGCAGTGATATAATATAGTTACGCAAATAAACTCCTGATCGAAAACTTGACCAATAAACAAAAAAAAAATATGTTTGAAAACACAACATTATTCCATTACTATGATGTTTCTACGTTCATTTGTCTTTTTACCTGCGTTGCCAGTGGCTGAGTAGGTCTAGTAACCGCTCGACTCCATCTGTCCGTCCATCCATCAGTCCGTCCATCCGTCAGTCCGTCCATCCGTCAGTATTGGTCTTGGCTTGTTAGCTCACCTGACTGAAAGTCAGGGTGAGCTTTTCTTATCACTCTTCGTCTATCGTACGTCCGTTGTCCTGCGTGAAGGTGGTGTTTGAGCCTCTTTCTCCTAAACCACTGGCTACATTTTAATTAAATTTCATGTAAGTAGTGGTTATATAGGGGCATTTTGATTTTTATCCAAAATTGGTTTCGGCTCATATTGAGCAGAGGTGTGGTGAAAAAATGGCCAAATTTTTTGAAATTCTTCTTCTAATGAACCACCAGTAGCAGAGACTTGATATGTGGTATACAGAGTCCTTTTGAGGTTTAGAATGAAGTTTGTTCAAGAGAAGTTTGTCGGACATTATTTGCCTTCGTTATGGGAGGGGCAAAAATTTTGGCCACGCCTAAAATTTCTATTTTCAGAACCGTGAGGTTTATTTGAACCAAATTTGATATGAGATGATAATGGGTCATAAGTAGTTGATTGATGCAAAAAATTTTTTTCTCATTTCCCCGTGGGAACCTCGGGAGCTAAAAATAGGAAAAACCTTAAAACTGCCATATCTCCAAAACTACACAGCACAGAGAATTCTTATTTTGTATAAAGCTTACTTTTATCCAGTAGAATAGAATAGTTAAAAAAATCCCTATCGGTTTGATCACAAGGTACGTTTTTCAGGACTTTGAAAAAGTGCCGAGTCAGCACTTTTTAACACTGTTGGCAATGGGCAAAGATTAAAAAATCTGAATCTCCAGATCCAGCAGGCAGAATCTTTTGATATTTGGTACGCAACATTGTGGGGTGGATCTGATTGAAGTTTGTTCAAATCGGCCCCCTGGATTCATATTTGGGCTCACTATAGAAGCCCGAATTCGAACTTAATGCATTTCAGGCAAATTTCTCCAAAAATTTTCTTCTCCAGATCCAGCAGGCAGAATCTTTTGATATTTGGTATGCAACATTGTGGAGTGGATCTGATTCAAGTTTGTTCAAATTGGCCCCCTGGGTTTATATTTGGGCTCAGTATAGAAGCTCGAATTTGAACTTAGTGCATTTCAGGCAAATTTCTTCAAAAATCTTCTTCTCCAGATCCAGCAGGCAGAATCTTTTGATATTTGGCATGCAACATTGTGGGGTGGATCTGATTCAAGTTTGTTCAAATCGGCCCCCTGGGTTTATATTTGGGCTCAGTATAGAAGCCCGATTTCGAACTTAGTGCATTTCAGGCAAATTTCTTCAAAAATCTTCTTCTCCAGATCCAGCAGGCAGAATCTTTTGATATTTTGTATGCAAGATTGTGGGGTGGATCTGATTGAAGTTTGTTCAAATCGGCTCTCTGGATTCATATTTGGGCTCACTATAGAAGCCTGAATTCGAACTTAGTGCATTTCAGGCAAATTTCTTCAAAAATCTTCTTCTCCAGACCGAGCAGGCAGAATATTTTGATATTTGGCATGCAACATTGTGGGGTGGATCTGATTCAAGTTGGTTCAAATCGGCCTTCTGGGTTTATATTTGGGCTCAGTATAGAAGCTCGAATTCGACTTTAGTGCATTTCAGGCAAATTTCTTCAAAAATCTTTTTCTCCAGATCCAGCAGGCAGAATCTTTTGATATTTGGTATGCAACATTGTGGGGTGGATCTGATTCAAGTTTGTTCAAATCGGCCCCCTGGATTCATATTTGGGCTCACTATAGAAGCCCGAATTCGAACTTGATGCATTTCAGGTAAATTTCTTTAAAAATCTTCTCCAGATCCAGCAGGCAGAATCTTTTGATATTTGGTATGCAACATTGTGGAGTGGATCTGATTCAAGTTTGTTCAAATCGGCCCCCTGGGTTTATATTTGGGCTCAGTATAGAAGCTCGAATTCGAACGTAGTGCATTTCAGGCAAATTTCTTAAAAAATCTTCTTCTCCAGATCCAGCAGGCAGAATCTTTTGATATTTGGTATGCAACATTGTGGGGGTGGATCTGATTCAAGTTTGTTCAAATCGGCCCCCTGGGTTTATATTTGAGCTCACTATAGAAGCTCGAATTCGAACTTAGTGCATTTCAGGCAAATTTCTTCAAAAATCTTCTTCTCCAGATCCAGCAGGCAGAATCTTTTGATATTTGGTATGCAACATTGTGGGGTGGATCTGATTCAAGTTTGTTCAAATCGACCCCCTGGGTTTATATTTGGGCTCAGTATAGAAGCTCGAATTCGAACTTAGTGCATTTCAGGCAAATTTCTTTGAAAATCTTCTTCTCAAGATCCAGCAGGCAGAATATTTTGATATTGGGTATGCACCATGCTTAGGGGGGTGAGATTCACGTTTGTTCAAGCCAAGTCCCTGGGTTCATATTTGGGCTCGCTGTGGTAGCCCGAATTATAACTTAGGTCAAAATGAGGAATTTTCTTTAAAAATCTTCTTCAGATCCAGCAGTTGGAATGTTTTGATATTTGATATGCAGCATCCTTAGGGGGGTGAGATTCAAGTTTGTTAAAGCCATGTCCCTAGGTCCATATTTGGACTCACTGTGGGAGCCCGAATTATAACTTAGTTCAATATGAGGAATATTCTTTAAAAATCTTCTTTTTTTTTAGATCCACTGGTCAGAATCTTTGGATATTTGGTATAAGCTTTTCTTAGGAGGAGCAGATGCAACTTCTTGAAATCAATTCTCTGGGTTGATATTTAGGCTACCATGTCAGGTGAGCGCCCTCAGGCCCCTTGGGGTCTCTTGTTCTTACAAGAAATGGCCCTTGAAGCTAGCATTTAAGAGAGCAGATATACACATTCCTTCCACTTTATACCCAACCAATGAAACTGAGGCCCAAACTATTCCGTAAAAAAGTTTTCTTTTCTTTATTGTTTTCGATCCCTGTTGTTTGATTGACTGTTGGTGTACGCTGGCCATACTCTCCTTTGGATTTGCTGTTGAAAACAATAAAAAGTCACGTATGCATATTTGTATTTGAGTGCATGGGGACACTCAGTGAAGCAGGTTGGTGAGGTAGGGAAGTGGGATAAAAGCCTCTTTTACGAGGATCGACCATCTCCTGTAGTGTCACCCTTGCCCATGAGCCTCATTCTGAAAAATGTCAGAAAATTCAAATGTGAAGCCAACTGGGCATGTTTTAAGGCATTTTCAATTGCCACATACTTTTCATTTTTTCTCAATATGAAATACACTGTGGGTGGATGAACATGCCGGTGGGTATGCAGTAGAAGTGGGTTTAAAGGAAGAGGTTGTTGCACAACAAATAAACATTATAAAAAGGAAATGTTATAAAATTAAGACGGCCAAACAGCATGGGAATATTGCTTTTTTCCCCTGTATAGGAGCCCAAATTTGAACTTAGTGCATTTCAGACAAATTTCTTTAAAAATCTTCTTCTCAAGATCCAGCAGGCAGAATCTTTTGATATTGGGTATGCAGCATACTTAGGGGGGTGAAATTCAAGTTTGTTCAAACCCTGTCCCTAGGTCCATATTTGGGCTCACTGTGGGAGCCCAAATGATAACTTAGTTCAAAATGAGGAATTTTCTTTAAAAATCTTCTTCTTCAGATCCAGCAGTCGGAATGTTTTGATATTTGGTATGCAGCATCCTTAGATGGGTGAGATTCAAGTTTGTTCAAGCCATGTCCCTAGGTCCATATTTTGGCTCACTGTAGGAGCTTGAATTGTAACTTAGTTCGAAATGAGGAATTTTCTTTAAAAATCTTCTTCTTCAGATCCAGCAGCCGGAATGTTTTGATATGTGGTGTGTAGCCTCCTTGTTAAAGTCCCTGGGTCCATATTTGGGCTCCCTGTGGGAGCCCGAATTATAACTTAGTATGAGGAATTTTTCTTTAAAAATCTTCTTCTTCAGATTCAGCAGTCGGAATGTTTTGATATTTGGCATGCAGCATCCTTAGGGGGTGAGATTCAAGTTTGTTCAAGCCAAGTCCCTGGGTTCATATTTGGGTTCACTGTGGGAGCCCGAACAATAACTTAGTTCAAAATGAGGAATTTTCTTTCAAAATCTTCTTCTTCAGATCCAGCAGATGAATGCTTTTGATATTTGGTATGCAGCATCCTTAGGTGGCTGAGATTCAAGTTTGTTCAAGCCATGTCCCTAGTTCCATAAAATTTGTCTCTCATAACTTCATTCCTTTGTAGTGTTGATGAACCATTACCTCTTGTGCTAGCCCACATTTTGCTTCTACACGGCTTGAACAATGCTGCACATTATATTCTGTATGCCCCTGATGCAGATGCCAAAGGCATGACCGATGATAGGTGGTTTGGGCTGGGGGAGGCCCCAATTCAATCTCACTTACCCCAGCTCCCACCACAGAATGGCTGACCTAAAAAGGATTTTAGGTGCATTTTTGGTGGTTTGGAATGATTGTTGGGTCTATGTTGGGCAATTCTATGAATTGGGGACTACTCTTGTACAAAGGAACATATCCTCCGAACATACCCCTATCCTATAAGAAGCCTTTGGGTAACATGGCAAGCACGTGCTATCATAGAAACCAAGATGACTGCCTCCAGTATATACAAAATGGACTTCGGAAACACGCCACACCCTAACAACACATGTTGTGCATGTGCACTTACACCAAGTATCACTATGGGGATGATGTCACAAAATGGCCACTCACAAGGGTTACCATGACAGCACATGATCAACTGGGTCATGTGACTATGATGAATTTTTTATCCCAGGTGGATATGTGTTTTCTTACATACAAGACGGTTTTTTTGATGGCATTTGTTTTAGCCAGAAGGGTTAGTGAGCTTCACGCCCTTTCAGTTGATCTGGCTTTTTTCAAGAGCTCCTCCAACAGTGTTACTTTTGGCATTGATTGCTCCTTTCTGACCAAGAATCAGATGCCAGAAACTACACCACCTCCTGTCAACACATCCAGCATGTGTCGATGTGCTAGTGCACAATGTGTCACATTGTGCCTTTTCACATAAGCGCATATTGGCACATCCAGCATGTGATTTTGTGCTGCATGTAATGTGTACAATAGAAGATAAACACGTCTAGGGATGTCAGAATGAATAGAAAAAAGAGGTCATAACAGCTTGTAGATACATAGGTAGAGACTGAGAAGTTATTGAGAAATCAGAGTCAAGTAAACAATTATGTCTTTTTTGTGGTAATTCTACAAAGTAAATATGAATTCTGTGGAAATCTGAACCAGAAAAACTACTCTAGTTCAATCGAACTTTCCCCGGGCTACTCATGCACAGTTACTCCACGTATCACTATCTGGATGATGTCACAACATGGCCACTCACATGGGTTACCATGGCAACACAACATGATGCAACTGGGTCATGTGACTATGATGTCACATGAGATCTGGCAAATGTGGGGTGAAACATATGAGATATACAACTCCTGACTCTGATTCTTGGGAAGCTCTCACAGAGAGCTTAACAAGGGTCAGGTGCAGGTGTTAATGGTATGGGTTAGAATGGTTAACAGGCTTGTATACAATCGCTAAAAATAGTTTTAGACAAAAGTGGGAAAGTGCTTGAGAATTCTCAGTACATGTCCTTGAAAGTCCAGGATTTTTATCCTCCAGAGGTACATGAACCCTGTCAGTAGGAACTTTAGGACCCCACATGTAGTATGATGACCTGTCATCCATCAGCATGAAATTTCCTTGTTGGTTCCTCATATTTTTACTTGACTAGCAAGTGGTACTTGTATGCACAGATGTACACCCTTTGTGAGACTATATATATGCACCTTGTAATTCAGTTATAATGTCACAAAACGTGCTTAAATGGCAATTTACGTCAAAAATGTCAAAATGTATGCTTTGCACCATCCAAAGGAACATTCATGCAGTTTCCACAGGCCTGTGATGCAGGAAACTACAAAAATGTTGCAAACAAGATACATTTTTTTTGCTATCAGTTTTCTTAAATATTGAATGCTTTTTATTACAAATATGAATGATCAATGTTGCATGGCAAAGTAAAGTCTAATCTTGAATGGTTTTACTGCTTGAACCAACAGGCCCAACTCAGATGGAAACATCAATCCGTCATTCTCTCATGTCTGACTTGTTGGGAGCTACATTAATTTAAGTTGTCAGAATTTAATTACAAAAAAGTATTTATCAATAGGTAATTACAAAAAGTATTTAGCAATAAGTTTTTTTTTAAAAACTGATTGGTGAGGACCCATGGACAACTAACTATAACAGAAGAATTCAAGATTAAGAAAACATGATTCCTCTGAATGAAATGCACTTAAAATTGTTTACAGAGTTATGTCCCTTTACATGAAACTTATCAATTGCATTCAGGTTTGGATTTGAATCACCAGTTCAGTCAGACTAAACATGCACTAAATTTCAATGAATTTTAACAGAGTTATACCAGTTTTCATGCTGTCCATCCCTATATCTGTCCATTCAGATTGTCATGTAAGTGTTTTAACTAACAATCATGATTTATTTATTTATTTATTGGTGTTTTAAGGTCACATACTTATGCACAATGGCTAATCATGACCGTGACAGTTTTACGGGTGGAGGAAGCCGGAGTACCCGGAAAGAAGCTCCGAGACAATCTTGATTAAATGCACATAAACTTTTGTATGTATCTGACATAAACATCTTTGTGAATATATTACAACAATATCGGACAATTAACCTCTTTTCATGACAATAAACATTCTTAGCACCACAACTTAGCCCTTTACCTAACATAATGGTGCAAAATGCCCAGCATTATTCACGAAAATAGCCCCACGGCCATTTTTTTTTGTTGATTTTAACCTTTAATGATGCCTCATTGGAACATGATTGTTAAATTTATTCCAGTGTGTTTGGGGTTTGGGGGGGGGGGGGGGGGGGGGAGGAGAATGGAACTGTTTAGTTATTAAAGATTTTTTGTGTGCAGGTGTCATCCTGATTATTGCCTTTTTAGCTCCCCTGACTGAAAGTCAAGAGGAGCTTTTAAAAAAAAAGTGATCACTTTCTGTCCGTCGTCCGTCTGAAATGAACTTGACATTATCGACTTCTCTTCCTAAACCCCTGGGCCAAATTGAACTGAATTTGATATGCATGGTCCTTATCAAATGTCAGTTCAAGTTTATTCAAATAAAGTTCTCATGCTCCATAGGGAGGGGGTGGTGGAAAATGCTCCAGATTCACATTTGTTCAAATTGAGCACCTGGGTTATTATTTGGGCACCCTATAGTAGCCCAAATTTTGACTTAGTGCTATATGAGGAAATGTCTTTAGAAATCTTCTTCTTCAGATTTACAAGTCTGAATGCTTTCATATTTGGTGTACAAATCTCTAGGAGGGTCAGATTCAAGTCAAATCAGGTCCCTGGGTTAATATTTGGGCTTCCTTTGGTAGCCTAAATTTTAACTTAATGCATATGGGGATAGTCTTTAAAAATAAAATATTCTTCTTCAGATCCACCGGTCAGAATGCTTTCATTTTGGTATAGAACATTTGTATGGGAGGGGAGCAGATTAAAGTTTGTTCAAATCCAGTCCCTGGGTTAATATTTGGGCCTCCTATAGTAGCCATAATTTTAACTTGGTGCAATATGGGTGATAATCTTTAAAAATCTGCTTCAGATTTACCTGTAAGAATGCTTTCATATTTAGTATAGAACATTTCTAGGGGAGGGGAGGGGGTGCAGAGTAAAGTGTGTTCAGAAGTGGTCCCTGGGTTAATGTTTGGGCTCCTTATGGTAGCTTGAATTTTAACTTGGTGCAATATGAGGAAATTTCTTTAAAAATCTTCTTCAGATCCACCAGTCAGAAAGCTTTCATGTTTGGTATACAACATCTCTAGGGGAGCCAGATTCAAGTTTGTTCAAATCGGGTCCCTGTGTTAATATTTGGGCTCCCTATGGTAGCCCAAATTTTACCTTAGTGCAATATGGGTGATAATCTTTAAAAATCTTCACATCCACTGGTAAGAATGCTTTCATATTTGGTATACAACAGATTATAGTTTGTTCAAATCCGGTGCTTGGGTTAATATTTGGGCTCCCTATGGTAACCTGAATTTTAACTTTGTTCAATATGTGGAAATTTCTTTAAAAATCTTTTTCAGATTCAGCAGTCAGAATGCTTTTATATTTGGTATACGACATCTCTAGGGTGGAGGGGTCAGATACAGGTTTGTTCAATTCAAGTGCCTGGGTTAATATTTTGCCTCTCTAGGGGAGCCCAAATTTTAACTTAGTGCAATATGAGAATTACTCTTTAAAAATCTTCATCTTCAGATCCACCAGTTAGAATCTTTTGATATTTAGTATACAGCATCCTTAGGGAGGTCAGATCTAAGTTTATTCAAATTAAGTCCCTGAGTTAACATTTGGACTACCTATTGGAGCCTGAATTTTAACTTAGTCCAATATGAGGAATAATCTTTAAAAATCAGCTTCTTGAGATACAATCAGAATCTTTAGATATTTGGTATTACAGCTTTGGATATTTGTATACATCATCCTTCAAGTTTGTTTCAGTCAAGTCCATTGCTTGATATTTGGACTCCCTAGTTTTCCATTACTGAAAATCTGGGCATTATTTCTGTGGTAGCCTCCCAATACCAGAAAACAATCATCTTGCATGAACAGCAGAGATAAACATAATTAAATAACTTCATTCCTCTGTAGAGTTAACAAGCCATAGATGGTAATTAAATACTTCTTTAAACAACTTTGGTCAGGTGAGTGCCTCAGGCCCCATGAGGTCTTTTGTTTTAACCCTCTGCACACTGATGTCGGTATATCAAAATTTCAAGAATAAATTTTTTCCATAATGCAACCAGGAATGTAGTCGATTCAGTCTTGTTTAACAGAGCTAATGGAGATCTTTCAAACAAAAATGAATTGGTTAAATTCCAGGTTGCATTATGAGAAAAAGTTGCAGCTGGAAACTTTGATATTTTGACATCAGAGTACAAATGATTAATTTAACTTTCCATATTTATGGCCCAGATCTGCAAATGTGTACCTGTTAGCTTACAGCAACAACACAAAATCAATGAGCCATTA
Source organism: Pictodentalium vernedei (assembly GCA_031216915.1). Classification (NCBI taxonomy): domain Eukaryota; kingdom Metazoa; phylum Mollusca; class Scaphopoda; order Dentaliida; family Dentaliidae; genus Pictodentalium; species Pictodentalium vernedei. Next base: position 428,305,964 of record CM062292.1, read on the forward strand.
AAAAGAGACCTTACAGATGACAATTTAACATTTTCATTCTAAATGTGACTTCATGTTGCAGGTTTCTGAATTCTGTTAATAACCAGTGACAGATTATTTTTCCACCTGACATCATGGATCCATCAAAAGAACTAAACTCCACTCATTTTTCGCAATCGGCAAATTGAAACATTGCATTCTGACGAAGATCAGTGTAGAAGCTGCAGTGACGACCGATAAATGAAATGTCAATTGGAAAATACTTTTATTCAAATTCACCAAAATTGACAAAATTAAACTTATTATATAAATTGGAAGTGATTTTATAAAATATTCAAGGTCTGACTTTGAAGCGAATATCTCTCAGATAATGGCAGTTAATTTCTTAAAAACATGAATAAATAACGTTTTGATCTGTCACACATGTTTACCAATCACACCTGAGTCTTGTTTTTGTTTCTATTTTAAGCAGACAGTCAATAAATAAAGAAAAAAAATTTTTTCTGTGTGTAATGTTTGAATTCTTAAATTAATGGATTCCACGTCATAGATAAACACAGAATGCCACGATGTGTGAGTGCGTTCGTTAGTATGGCACTCATGACATCACAGAAGGATTGAATTTGAGGCTGTGCTTCGCGTTGTATCCTTTTGCGCTGGTGCTTGTGCCATATTGACCAACACATTTACCCATCAAGACGTTCTGTGTGTGTAGTAGCCAAAGCAACCACCAGTTTACATTTGGACTAAGAGGTCAGGACCCACCAGACTGGTTGATAAGTAATAAGCTTTTGTACCTCAACTACCATTATTATTTTAAGATTCACTGCCATTGAATTTCATTCCAGATTCCTCCTCAGCGTGTTCAAAATACCTACAGTGCCACAAACTTTTGAATGCTGGGCTAACAGATCGAGAGAGAAGCTGGTGCAGGAGCCATGTTTCAAACACAGACCCTCTAGTACACAAAGCATATGATGAAACTAAGAAATCTGGGTCATCCAATACTGATCTTTAATCCATTTCTCCTGTAAGTGGTCTTCATACCTCTGCCACACCCTCAACTTTAATATTTTCTTTTTTACTCAATGAGTTTCTTTATTAATCAGACAACTGTACTTTTTTTTGAATACATATGTGTCAACAGTTTATATCATCATTTGTATATTTGCATGATTTATGTCAATTCACTTTCAGCCATGGTAAGCAGACATTTCCCAATGTGAACATATCCCCATGCAATTTAGGTTGGACATTTCCTCATCGAACATTTCCCTATGCTGCTTAATCAAAAAATGTACATTTCCCCATGTTGAAATTTCCCCATCCATAACGTGTACGCTCCATTTAAAACCTGTCTTCATCAAACTCCGTGATCACTCTGTAATATACAGGTCCACCACCCGCCTATCAAGACTAATTAAAGATGAGTGGGAAAACCAGACTTCAAACAGATTGCTGATGACATGCATCAACGGATAGTAGCAAGTGGTGCAGTGATATAATATAGTTACGCAAATAAACTCCTGATCGCAAACTTGACCAATAAACAAAAAAAATATGTTTGAAAACACAACATTATTCCATTACGATTCTGTTACTACGTTCATTTGTATTTTTCTTACAAGAAATGGCCGATGAAGCTAGCATTTAAGAGAGCGGATAGACACATTCCTTCCACTTCATTCCCAACCAATGAAACTGAGGTCCGAACTATTCCGTAAAAAAGTTTTCTTTTCTTTATTGTTTTCGTTCCTTGTTGTTTGATTGACTGTTGGTGTATGCTGGCCATACCCTCCTTTGGATTTGCTGTTTGTGTTTATGTGTGAAGGTGTGTGTGTGTGGCGGGGTGAATATATTTATTTTTTTATTTGAGTGCATGGGGACACTCAATGAAGCAGGTTGGTGAGGTAGGGAAGTGGGATAAAAGCCTGTTTTTTGAGGGTCGACCATCTCCTGTAGTGCCACCCTTGCCCACGAGCCTCATTCTGTAAAATGTCAGAAAACTCAGTGTGAAGTCAACCGGGCATGTTTTAAGGCATTTTCAATTGCCGCATACTTTTCATTTTTTCTCAATATGAAATACACTGTGGGTGGATGAACATGCAGTGGGTATACAGTAGAAGTGGGTTTAACCCTTTACCTAACATGAAAAGCAGACGACACTTGCAAAAAAAATTCTTGAATAACTAAATTTTTTCATTTTTTGTCTCAAAAACATAGGTTATGACCCCTCGTTGGAACGAGCTCGACGAGCTCGTTCCAACGAGGGGTCATAACCTATGTTTTCGAGACAAAAAATGAAAATATTTTGAAAATTAATTGGCGATTTTTGAGAATAGCGCTGGCCGGTTTTGGCCGTTACGTTGGGTAAAGGGTTAAAGGAAGAGGTTGTTGCACAACAAATAAACATTATAAAAAGGAAACTTTAAAAAATTAAGACATCCAAACAGCATGGGAATATTGCCTTTTTCCCCTGTAGTGCTTGCATTAGGCCTACTATGCTTTTTCTAGGGAATTGTTACGGTGATCATGGGTATGAATCAGTGGCGTAGCCAGGAGGATGAGGCAAGGGAGCACATGCACCCCCTCCCCCCCAAAAATGCCCCCCCCCCCCCATGTTAACCAATATAGGGAACATGATGCAAGAAATTTTAATATACAGATATTTATACTTGTAACATGTATGAGGGGTGTCATCCCAACAAGACAAATAGCTGAAATATCCCAACAAGACGAATCCCGACAGGACAAAAACTTTTTTCTTATCAACATACCTTACAATTGTTTTCTACAGGCTTGCACTACATTGGAAGACCCAAACTGGGATATAATACTCTCTATTTTAATCTTTCCCAAGAGATTTTGGAAAGAAAAGTGGTGAAAAAACACCAAGAAAAAATAAGCCAAAACTGTGTCGAGTGCCATCAGTGCACACGCAGTAGGGGATGCTCTTCTCTTAGTACATTTCCTCGACTTCCGTTAACCGATGTTTTCTGCTACTGCTCTCACCTCTGTTATGTCCCGTACGGTTCCGTTAGGGCAATGCCTTTTGCCCTCGCTTTTGGTGTGTTCTCGTGGTCATTCCTCCCACATCTGCGGGGTGGGGAGGGGACGCTGTCATTTCTGGGGGCTCCCAACACAACCACGTCAGGTGATAGTTATAACCCCTCCATGGGGGATGTGCAGTTTGTTTTTTTTCCGTGGTGGATACTGCGGGAGATGTTGTCTGGTGAAGAGATGCCTGTTTCCGGGACTATGCTCCCTCTCCAGTCGACATCTAAGGCTGTCACTAGGGTTGTAACTTGGTTGCTCTCTCCCCTTTTCCGCCAGTTTCAACAGCTCCCATCATATCTGCTGCTACTGCTGTTCCGTCTACAACGTCATCGGTCTCCGTTCCAGCTGGCCTCGGCTTATCCCTGCAGGGATCTGCCGCGATGTGTGTAGTGTGGATGTGGGGTATCGGCCTCAGCCTTCCCTGACTTCAGCTCGTTTAATTTGGAAGTGGCTGCCAACCGAACCCCCTGCTGTGTCCTCTCAGCTGTTGAGCACAGCAGTTTTATCCCTGCAGGGATCTGCAGAGATGTCTGGTAGTGTAGACGTGGGGTATCGGCCTCAGCCTTCCCTGACTTCATTTCGCGAAGTCAGAAGTGGCTGCCGACCGAACCCCCTGCTGTGTCTTCTCAGCCGTTGAGCACAGCAGTTTTATCCCTGCAAGGGTCTGCAGAGATGTCTGGTAGTTTAGACATGGGGTATCGGCCTCAGCCTTTCCTGACTTCAACTTGGCGAAGTTGGAAGGGGCTGCCGGCCGAACCCTCTACTGTGGTCTCTCAGCCGTCGAGTACTGTAGTTTTTCTCATTGGATTCAGATGTTCATGATGGGGTCACCATGAGCTCTGTGGTGTTTCCGTCCATGCATTCTGGTCCCATGGCCAGTTTTGCGGGACCAACACTTTTTGTGCAGCCTAGACCTTCTGTACCGCGACAACTCTCCCAAGTTTCCGCTCAGTAGATCCTCAGGGTATGTCATACCCCAATACACATCTGCCTTCAGATGTTTTGGCTGCAACCCGTGGCCCCGCATCGGGTGTTTTTGAGGATCGTGACCTTTCGCTGGTTAAATGGGTCAGGAGTGAAGCCACTTTGTCGAACCGTCCAACACAGTCAGTGAGCTTAGGGAGGCCCTCTCCTTGCTCAATTAGGTTCTGTCCAAGAGCCTTTTCCATTGCTTCCAGCGAGGCCCCGAGGGGTTTCCGGGTGCCCCTTGTGGCGCCACCTCTCGGGATTGGAAACAGGCCGCTCTCTGATCCCCCTGGTGTGTCTACACCATGGGAGGTGTTGGCTGGTTTGCCCATGCTGGGCTATGTGTCTTCTGACTCATGGGATGAGTCCGACATACCTGACGTTGAGAGCCAACAGTCTTCTGACTTGGGGCCAGCTCTTCCAGATCTCAAGCAGTCAAACCAGCTGACAGTGTCAGTCTGGCCACGATCATCGGTCCCGTGCCTACAGCCTGTGTAGCAACTTGCTTCTCGGCGCCTTCGACCGTGCCTGTCAGTACAGGTGGTTGAAGCATTTACAGCTTTGGACTCTAAGCAGAGTTCCAAGGCTATGAAGACGTCGTTCTTCATCAGGGTTGACACTGTTTTGCCTTTGGTGCATTATCGTTCCTACGATTCTGCCAATCCGTCAGTCTGCCAGACTTTGAAGGTCTTAGATCAGGACTCCCATGCCGGCCATTTTACATATGGAGACTCTAGAGTCCGTGTTGGGCTTATCGAGAGAAATGCTGGAATGCTTTCTCTCTTCGATCACGTCGTCTCTGCTTTGCTGCTTATCTGCTCCCAGATAAGTTTGACTACAAACAGGTTTTTTGTGTGTGCTATCCAAGGCACTCATGCATCTTCTCACATGCAAACACAGCTAACTTGGAATTAGTTCACAGGGATGCTGTGCTGGACACAAGACGTTCCCTTCTTGAGGGGGCAGTGCGCTGCCCTTCGATCTGTCTGTATCGGCGGGTCTGCAACTATTCTATGGTTCCATGGCGACGGTCTGGGATGACTCCCTTTGTCATTCCATAGATCAGCTGCTACTTCGTCAGCTTGATCAACCTTCTGTTGAAGTACCCTTCTGCTTCCTCTGCGAAGCCAAGGGCTGATCCTCCTGCCGCCACTTCTACTCACTTACAGGGTAAGGGTAGGCATCAGCAGTTCGTCCCAGGTTGAGGCATTCCACTCAGTCGAGAGTGCCTCTTCTAACACAAGTCCCTTTCAACGTTACACGTTGGGAACTTTTGATCACGGAGATAGGCAATCTTCAGTCAAAGGGGGCGATCGAGGTCATCAAGAAGATTCTTTCAGTGGGATTTTATTTCTGCCTGTTCTTGGTGCTGAAAAAGGACGGCCGACTCAGACAGGTTATCGATCTGAGTATCCTGACCCAGTCTATCATTGCTCCTTCGGTCCTTTAGGTGGTTCGCCTGTCCATTCCCTAGGGAGTTTTCCAGTTCATGGCCATGCCCTTCGGCCTCGACCTGGATCCTTGGGCCTTCACCCGTCTGATGTCGCATGTGTTACTCTTACATCGCACACAGTTCAGGATGTCTTCTTCGGCATATCTAGTCAATTTTCTCCAGAGGCATTCCAATGCTGCCTTTCTGGAGTTAGATGTCGACAGACTGTTGAGCCTGGTCATGTCACTAGGATTCAGAGTCAATGAGAAGTCGGACCTGGTCCCTTCTCCATCGTTTTGTCATCTGGGATGGGCTTTCGTACTCTGCTGGATACAGTGACGGTTTCCCAGGCAAGGGCTGTGATTTTCTCTGCCTTTTGCCCTGACTCAGTCCCAGATCACATCCGCAACAGCTCGGAGTCTTCCCTGGTTGCTCGGTCTCTACGGTTCGGTGATGGCTCTCATTCCTCTAGGTCGGCTGCATGTCAGACCTCTCCAATGCTTTCTGCTCAGTCGTCGGAGGCCGAATGTTGATCCTCTGGATCTGGTGCTTCAGTTTCCGGAGTCTCTTCCTCGTCACCATCTCCCCTGACAGATGTTCAGTGGATTATGCAGGGAGTTCCATTGGACTTCACCACGTCCGATCGTGTTCTGACGGCAGTCGCCAGCAATCTTGGATGGGGTGTGACATTGGATCCTCTAGGTCTTTTCCTTCCCGGGTCGTGGGACCAGGATCCAGCAGCTCTTCACGTCAACCAGAAGGAGCCTCTTACTCTTCTTCTGAGTTTCCGGCAGTGGACCCCCCACCTTTTGAATTGTCAGGTCCTTCTGTTGTCCTACAATTCGACATTGGTCATTTACATTTGGAACTAGGGCGGCACGCACTATGGTTGGGGATCTTCTACTGCTCGGTCAGGATGTCAGTGCGGAGTGGTGGTTTGTCACATTCCCGGTCGTTTGAACATCCTAGCCGACTCCCTGTCCTGACAGAGAAGGTTCTTTTCCACCAAGTGGATGCCCCACATGGCGGTGTTCCAGTCTCTTTGCGATCTCTGGGGTCATCTCTTTGCGACTCGTTGGAACCATCAGGTGGACACTTTCATGTCCCCATGTCCAGATGCTCTGGCTTTCACCATTGACGCTTTGTCCACCCTTTGGAATGGACTTGTCTGCTATGCCTTCCTGTCGGTTCCAATTCTGCCTCAGGTTCTAGCCCAGATACGAACCTGCAGTTGTCAATCATTTCGATTGCACCTCTGTCTCCTCAGTGGGTGTGGATCAAACTGCTCCGCTCTCTGTTAGCGGCGGTTCTGACACATCTCCCTCTACGTCACGACCTTCTTTGCCACGGTTGCCCAAGGAGGTTTCACGTCATCCCGACTTCATTGTGCCTTCACACATGTCTTTTGTCAAGTCCTGTCTCCTCCGTAGCGTTTTTTTCGAGACGAGCAGTGGAGTTGCTTTTCTTCTTCAAGGAGGCACTCCACTGGTTTAGACTATGCAGCTAAGTGGAAGGTCTTCTGTCGATGGTGTGCGGATCACTCTGTTGCTTCTGTCACTCCTTAGATCACACAGATTGCGGAGTTTCTAGTATATGTTTGATTCTGGGGGTCTCCAGCAATGGGTACAGGTCCATGCTTTGGAGACCTTTTCGTATGTGGGACAGTGTCGTATCGGCACTCATCCTTGCCTCTCCAAGTTTATTCGGTACTTTTCCTTGAAAAGGCCTTGGACTTTGCAGCTTACTCGAAGATGGAATCTTTCTTGCATGCTGCTCTGCTTGGGGGGGGGGGGGGGGGTGTGCATTTGTGCCTTTATCCCAGGTGGATATGTGTTTTCTCACATACAAGACAGTTTTTTCTGATGGCTTTTACCTCAGCCAGACGGGTTAGTGAGCTTCACGCCCTCTCGGTTGACCCGGCCTTTTTCTGGAGCTCTCCCATGAGTGTTATGTTTACCAGTGTTTGCTCCTTTCAAGCCAAGAATCAGATACCGGAAACTACTCTGCCTCCTCTCTGTATCGGGACTCTTCCTTCTGTTGAGGGTAAACACCCTTTGCTCTGTTCATTTGGAAGGGTAGGATCGATTTTCTGTCTCTTATTCCTGGTCGACAGAAGATCTCCTGAATCCATTTCTCGATGGATTTGTGTTGCTATTCGATTTTTTTTTGCTATTAGATTTTTTCCTTAACCCTTTACCCAACGTAACGGCCAAAACCGGCCAGCGTTATTCTCAAAAATCGCCAATTAATTTTCATTATTTTTTTCATTTTTGTCTCAAAAACATAGGTTATGACCCCTCATTGGAATGAGCTCGTTGAGCTCGTTCCAATGAGGGGTCATAACCTATGTTTTTGAGACAAAAAATGAAAAAAATTAGTTATTCAAGAATTGTTTTTGCATGTGTCGTCTGCTTTCCATGTTAGGTAAAGGGTTAACTACAGTGATAATTCCTGAAAAGAGATTTATAAAGTATATGATTACGCTCTTTTGGGTGTGGTTATTTCACATGTTTCAGTAGTTGCTGAGCAGTTATTATTAATATTTTTATTTTTCATCTCTTGATCGTCCACACTCACTGTCTGACTTGAGCAAGAGTTTATTTCTGCAGTGAGTTCATTTGTTGTATCCTTAAGTCTTACTTTGTCAGGCAACCGCATTGTATCAAGACACTTCGCCCCCATTGCCCATGTGGGGGCACGTTGGCGTTGTGTACTAAGGTTGATGGTGCATTTGTCTTCAACCAATGCTAACTCTGCATGTGTTGAGTTAGTATGTTGGGGAGCTGACAGTTGCTCGCCATTGCTCAGTGGTTCTCTCCGGATAGTTTGGCTTCCTCCACCTGTAAAACTGTTGCAGTCATTATTAGCCATTGTGCAGAAATGTGTGACCTTAAACACCATTAAATAACTTACTTTGTCAATACTCTTTGTGTTCGCGAAATATGTCATAATAAATTTGGATTCTATTTGGTGGTAATGTTGTAATTATTGATGCCTTTCACAACTTATAAATTATGGACACAAACGGACAGAGACAAGGAAATTGCGTTTTTTTGTTCTTCGTGGATTTCAAAATTATTCCCCGAGGAAGGCATCTTGCCCCATCCAACGAGGGGGTGGGGAGGGGGGGTGGGGGGCACTACCTCTTGTGCAACCCCTACATTTCGCTGCTACACGGCTTGGACAATACTGCACATCATATTCTGTATGCCCCTGATGTAGATGCCAAAGGCATGAGCAACGATAGGTGGTTTGGGTCGGGGAGGGCCCCAATTCAGTCGCACTTACCCCAGCTTCCACCACGGATTGGCCGACCTAAAAAGGATTTTAGGTGCATTTTTGGTGGTTTGGAAGGATTGTTGGGTCTATTTTGGGCAGTTCTATGAATTGGGGACTTCTCTTGTACAAAGGAACATATCCTCTGAACATACCCCTATCCAATAAGAAGCCTTTGGGTAACATAGCACACACATGCTATCATAGAAACCAAGATGGCTGCCTCCAGTATACAAAATGGACTACAGAAACACGCATCACCCTAACAGCACATGCTGCGCATGTGCACTTACACCAAGTATCACTATGGGGATGACGTCACAACATGGCCACTGACATGGGTTACCATGACAGCACATGATCAACTGGGTCATGTGACTATGATGATTTTTTATCCCAGGTAGATATGTATTTTGTCACATACAAGACGGCTTTTTTGATGGCCTTTGCTTCAGCCAGAAGGGTTAGTGAGCTTCACACCCTCTTGGTTGATCTGGCCTTTTTCAGGAGCTCCGCCAACAGTGTTACTTTTACCACTGATTGCTCCTTTCTGACCAAGGATCAGATGCCAGAAACTACTCCACCTCCTATCAGCACATCCAGCATGTGGCGATGTGCTAGTGCACAATGTGTCACATTGTGCCTTTTCACATAAGCGCATGTTGGCACACCCAGCAAGTGCTTTTGTGCTGCATGTAATGTGTACAGTAGAAGATAAACATGTCTAGGGATGTCAGAATGAATAGAACAAAGAGGTCATAACAGCTTGTAGATACATAGTTAGAAACTCAGCTGTATTTACTGAGAAATCAGAGCCAAGTAAACAAATATGTCTTTTTTTGTGGTAATTCTACAAAGTAAATATGAATTCTGTGGAAATCTGAACCAGAAAAACTACTCTAGTTCAATCGAACTTTCCCCGGGCCCCACCATGGTATGGCAGTCCAAAAAGGATTTTGTTGGTTTCGAGGGATTGTCAGTCCATTTGGGTAATTCTACGAATCGGGGACTTCTCTTGTACAAAGGAACATACACCTATCCTATAAGAAGCATTTGGGTAACATAACCATAGAAACCAAGATGGTGGCCTCCAGTATACAAAATGAACTATGGAAACACGTATCACCCTAACAACACGTGCTGTGCATGCGCTGTTACTCCACGTTTCACTATCTGGATGATGTCACAACATGGACACTCAAAGGTGTTATCATGACAACACAACATGATGCAACTGGGTCATGTGACTATGATGTCACATGAGATCTGGCAAAGTGGGGTGAAACATATGAGATATACGACTCCTGACTCTGATCCTTGGGAAGCTCTCTCAGAGAGCTTAACAAGGGTCAGGTGCAGGTGTCAATGGTCTGGGTTAGAATGGTTAACGGGCTTGTATGCAATTACCATAGATGACGAAAATAGTTTTAGACAAATTCTCTGTACATGTCCTTGAAAGTCCAGGATTTTTTTCTTCCAGAGGTACATGAACCTTGTCAGTAGGAACTTTAGGACCCCACATGTAGTATGATGACCTGTCATCCATCAGCATGAAATTTCCTTGTTGGTTCCTCATATTTTTACTTGACTAGCAAGTGGGGGTATGCACAGATGTACACCCTTTGTGAGACTATGCACCTTGTAATTCAGTTATAATGTCACAAAACATGCTTAAATGGCGAGTTACGTCAAAAATGTCAAAATGTATGCTTTGCACCATCCAAAGGAGCATTCATGCAGTTTCCACAGGCCTGTGATGCCGGAAACTACAAAACATGTTGCAAACAATATCCATTTTTTGCTATCAGTTTTCTTAAATATTGAATGTTTTTTTATGTTTTTTATTACAAATATGAATGATCAATGTTTCATGGCAGAGGAAAGTGTAATCTTGAATGGTTTTACTGCTTGAACCAACAGGCCCAACTCAGATGGAAACATCAATCAGTCATTCTCTTATGTCTGACCTGTTGGGAGCTACAATAATTTAAGTTGTCACAATTTAATTACAAAATGTATTTATCAATAGGTTTTTTTTGAAAAACTGATTGGTGAGGACCCATAGGCAACCAACTGTAACAAAAGAAATCAAGATTAAGAAAATATAATGCCTCTGAATGAAATGCACATACAATTGTTTACAGAGTTATATCCCTTTTCATGAAACTTATCAGTTGCATTCAGGTTTGGATTTGAATCACCAGTTCAGACTAAACATGCACCAAATTTCAATGAATTTTAACAAAGTTATACCAGTTTTCATGCTGTCTATCCCTATATCTGTCCATTCAGATTGTCATGTAAGTGTTTTAACTAACAATCATGATTTATTTATTTATTGGTGTTTAAGGTCACATACTTATGCACAATGGCCAATCATGACCGTGACAGTTTTACGGGTGGAGGAAGCCGGAGTACCCGGAGAGAACCTTCGAGACAGTCATGATTGAATGTACACAAACTTTTGTATGTATCTGACAAACATCTTTGTGAATATATTACAACAATATCGGACAATTAACCTCTTTTCATGACAATAAACATTGTTAGCACCACAACTTAGCCCTTTACCTAACATAATGGTGCAAAATGTCCAGCATTATTCACAAAAATAGCCATTCTAATATTATTTTTTCGATATTAACCTTTAATGATGCCTCATTGTAACATGATTGTTAAATTTATTCCAGTGTGTTTGGGGGGGGGGGGGGGGGGGGGGAGGGGAATGGATCTGTTTAGTTATTAAAGATTTTTTGTGTACAGGTGTCATCCTGATTATTACCTTTTTAGCTCTCCTGACTGAAAGTCAAGAGGAGCTTTTAAAAAAAAAAAAGTGATCACTTTCTGTCCGTCGTCCGTCTGAAATGAACTTTACATTATCGACTTCTCCTCCTAAACCCCTGCGCCAAATTGAACTGAATTTGATATGCATGGTCCTTATCAAATGTCAGTTCAAGTTTATTCAAATAAAGTTCGCATGATCCATAGGGAGGGGGTGGTGGAAAATGCTCCAGATTACATTTGTTCAAATCGAGCACCTGGGTTAATATTTGGGCTCCCTATGGTAGCCCGAATTTTGACTTAGTGCTATATGAGGAAATGTCTTCAGAAACAGATTTACAAGTCTGAATACTTTCATATTTGGTGTACAACATCTCTAGGAGGGTCAGATTCAAGTCAAATCAGGTCCCTGGGCAAATATTTGGGCTTCCTTTGGTAGCCTAAATTTTAACTTAGTGCATATGGGGGATAATCTTTAAAAATATTCTTCTTCAGATCTACCAGTCAGAATGCTTTCATATTTGGTATAGAACATCTGTATGGGAGGGGAGCAGATTAAAGTTTGTTCAAATCCAGTCCCTGGGTTAATATTTTGGCCTCCTATGGTAGCCATAATTTTAACTTGGTGCAATATGGGTGATAATCCTTAAAAATCTGCTTCAGATTCACCTGTAAGAATGCTTTCATATTTTTATACTGTACCAATGACCCAGACTTAGCTGGTGCTAACTCCTTAAAATCAAGGGTCAAACACAAATTTTGCCCCCCCCCCCCCCCCTTCCCAGTCCCCAATAATTTGCATCAAAAACCGAAATTTCAATGTCCTATGTGGTCCTCCATACCTTTTATCCACTGCGCATGCGCAGTGTCAAGGAGGTCTCGAAATTGGCGCCAATTGTCAATCTTTGTTTGGCCCTAAATTCAGAGACACCTCACTGATATTTGTGCTGTAAACCTCTCTTTAAATGATGCCAGACACATAATTATGGATGAAATGGTGGATCTATGAATGAAATAGAAGGATGAGAGGAAAAAACAGCAGCAGAATATGATCAGGGCTGTAACTTATAATTTTTTTTACGAAATTATTTCATGTTGCCTATTTTCGAGGCATGGCCCTGATGTTGTCATTCTTGCTATGAATGTACCATTGTTTGTTCAGTGTTTCCTCTCTCCCTTTCCTGTATTCCCCCCTTGCCATTCTCCCATGCTTTTGGCATAATTTTTGTAATTATTTATACTAAAATTTCTTGGGAGTTTTGGCTTGGTAACAGAATGTATTTTCTGTTTTTCCCCATGTTTACGTCCTCACCCTTGGGTGTTTAGGCATTGTGATCTGCATCTACCATCCGATGTACTGCAGTTTCTTCTCGGGAAGTCTCTGTTTTACATCGGATGGTGTTTAAATTGGTGACTGATTTTAGGCCATGTTTACAGTGCCTGGAGTCATGTTTCCGGTTTTTGTACACTTTTGTTTATGTTGACAACGGTCACTTCTGATAGTGATTACTTGTCTTCTATTTAGTTCTGCTGATAGTCAGATACATTAATATTGTCCGTAAGTGTTACATTAATTTTTAATAATGTTTTAAAAATTTTGTCCACACTCAGTCTTTTTGGGGATCGATTTGGGCTCACTGTTCCCATTGAGAACTTGGGCTCTTCTGAAAAATTAAAAAAAAAAAAATTTTTTGAAATTATTTTTTCGAAATGTTATAATGGATTATATTATTATTATGTATCTTTGTTTCAAGGGTTAGTGCGAGTACTACTACTGTTTATATTTTTTCACGACGAAAGAATATTGTTCAAATTGTAATGCGAGGAAATCTTCCTCTGATTCTCATGTTTAATGTGTCTCTTGTAGTCTATGTACTCGCACTAATTCTTGCTCAGTGTGTGCCAATTGGAGTGACAAACGTTGGAGACGTGTGTCACGGTATATTGTTAGCGGTGAGGGGTCCATGCCGGTCCTCTCTCCGCAGGGTCACTCTAGTTTTTCAGTCTCTTTTTCAGAGGAACAAGAACAGGGTGATGTTTCCGTGATGTCTTCAACAAGTGTGCCTCCGCTGTTGCATTCTAACGAAGAGCTAGCAGCAAAAGTACTCATGGAGATGCAACAATTGTCGAATGGCTCGGCAGCCGGGTTCGTCCGTTGCAGTCCAGAGAAGCAGTTTGAGTGATGCGAGCACTATAAACATCGAACGTGCACACCCAGCAACGACGGATCCGAGGATAGTAGGAAGGAAGCCTGTCAGTCCGGTACCTAGCTCGTCCTGGTCCACCCAGATGTTGTTTTACGTGACACTAATCAAGCGGAGCATACGTCCACTCCATCTGCTCGGGACGCTCCGTTACATAGACAGTCCGCAGCAACTGGTCTATCAGCTTCCTCATCCTCACGGCAGCACACACGACCGCACCTTAGCTACATGACCGCTGATATCCAGCCAGCTTCTCCGACCAGGGATTCCACGTCGACCAGTTCATGCCAGGGATACAAGGCTTTTACAGTCAGGATGAGCGCATAAGAGAAGTATGCGAGATTCAGCGTCCCAGGAGCTTCCAGCGACTAAATCATGTAAGACCGTGGCTCCACAGGCCTCCGTAACGGACTTGCTATCGCAGATAGCTCATCTTATCGCAGCATCCCAGCAGACGTCGGAAACCTTTTCCGATCAGGAATTGTCTGAGGAAGTTGGGTTGGTTCGTTCTGCTGCAGAGTCAGCAAGGGACGACCGAGATTCTTAAGTGGTCCAACTGGATGGAGAAAGGGATTCAGAGGAGTTGGAATTTTCCCTTTCGGAGCAACATATGGTAACCGTAGATTTCATCGGGCAATACCTTCCTGATGTTGTTCCTCTGGACCAAAATGCTGCGGTGCCGGATAAGAGACTGATAGCGTCGCTGGACACAGACTTTTTCGGCCGGATTAGGGACACCGTCCTTGAGTTTCTGACACAGACTAGAAATGTCTCACAGACATTTGATCTTTCGAATGACGCTATATTCAAACTTGCCACCAAGACGGGCAAGTCCGGTTTCTTAATGGCAAATGCTATACAGCTGCCTTTCACCAATTCAAGGAATAAATTTGAAACGGCAGGACATGGCATTCTGAGAGTTCCTCTGCGTCTAGACGACCAGGCTGAAGACCTAGAATTGTCTTTGCCGTCGTCTATGTCTATTCCAGCCACGACGTTGGATACGACAATCTCGTCTAACAGGACCAGCTTAGACGCATTATCGTACGCAGATCACCTTACCAGAGCGTTATCATTACATCTCGAAGGAAAAGAATTCCAGGATGTTCAGACATCCTTAAGAGTTCTTTCAAGGGCCATAGCATACTCTACATATAACTCCGCCCTTTCAGTGGCAAATCTGGAGTTATTTAAACGTGATGCTGCCCTGGCTACATCCACTCGCATGGATCGTAAGGTGAAAAACTCTCTTCGAGTCGCTCCGGTCTCCGGAGAGCTTCTCTTCAACGGCAGAAACTAAGAAAGCTTCAGACTCTCTGCTGTTCATGTCCGCTGCTAAAAAGTCAGATTCAGCAGAGAAGAGTAGGACAGGCACTTCTGGGACGAATACATCCAAGGGAAGTTCCTATAGAGGATCTAAGCAAGCCTCTAGGTCTTACTCCAGAGATTGTCAAGGTAGCGACTCAGGTAGGGGCTGTAATACTGGCTGAGACAACCGATCAGATGCCCCTAGGTCAACGGGGCGAGGTGCGGGTCTTGGAGGACGTGGTTTCTCCTTCCGCAAGCCTCACAAGTCCAGAAAGTGATGGTGCAAACCTCTATCGTGTTCCAGTGGGTGGAAGGTTATCGAGTTGCTTAACCAATTGGTTGTCGATTACGGATGACCCTTGGGTTCGCGGGGTGATTTCAGAAGGACTAAAACTGTCCTTCAAAAGAAAGCCTCCGTTAACTCGAAGTCCAAGATGGACTCAGCTTCCGTCAAATCCTCAGAAGAGAAGTTCGCTTCTATTAGAAGTCCAATCTCTTCTGGAGAAGAACGCGATAGAGGTCGTAGAAAACCAGGAATCTCCAGGTTTCTACAGCCATCTGTTTCTGGTCCCGAAACCAGACGGCTCGTTTCGTCCAGTCATAGATCTGAGCTGGACAAACAAGCTGATCATGGCTCCAAAATTTTATATGGAGACCATTCGATCGGTCAGAGTGAGCATTCGAGTGAACGACTATGCCGAGAGCATAGATCTCAAGGATGTGTACTTTCATGTCATGGTACATCCGGCGTTCAGAAAGTACCTCCGCTTCGCTGTCCTAGGAGTTGTTTATCAGTTCCGAGCGATGTGCTTCGGTCTGAACCTAGCACCCTGGGCTTTCACTCGAATAATGAACTCGGTAATGACTCATTTCCAAGCTCATTCGTCTTCGGTAACGTCGGCCTACCTGGACGACATTCTTCAGTGGTTCGGCAATGAGTAAACGCTTCAGAACTATGTGCAGAATCTGCTTCAACTGCTCCGATGTCTCGGTTTTATAATAAACGAGAAGAAGTCAGATCAGGTGCCGTTCAAGTCATTCACCCACCTGGGAATGAGCTTCGAGACGTACAACAATCTCGTTCATCTGCCGTTAACCAGAGCGAAATTAATCAGTTGTTACGCTCGCTTTTGTCTTCACTCAGACAAAGTCACAGCGAGAGAATTCATGTGAATGATAGGTTTGTGCGGGGCCGCCGCAGATCTTATTCCGATGGGGCGGGTACATGCTCGGCCACTACAAATCTTTCTGACTCAGAATTGGAATGTTAAGATTCATTTGCTTGATACGAACATCGTCTTGTCGAATCAAGTGAAACAAGAGATTCAGACTGGGGCAGATATTCAGTGGTTACCTCGGGGAGTTCCACTGCAATCGCCAGATCCGAGTTTTACGATTATGATGGATGCCAGTCAAACAGGTTGGGGCACAACCTTGAGCCCAACGGATTCGAAGTGCCAGGGTCATTGGGATCTGCAGTTCCTAATCAAGCACATAAACATCAAAGAAATGATGTCAATTTGGCTTGCGCTACGTCATTGGATGAACATAATTCGGAATGCACATGTGCAAATTCTGTCCGACAATTCGACATCAAGTTCTTTTATCGGTCCATCATATTCCGGGTCGTCTGAACGTTTTGGCAGACTCCCTTTCTCGGAGGGGTCGCATGTTGCCGTCAGAATGGACTCTCAACAAACGAGTCTTCAATCAACATTTGCTACCAATGGGAGCGTCCGATGATAGACTTATTTGCGACACATCTCAACAATCAGTTGCAGACGTATGTGTCACTGTGTCCAGATCCTCGAGCGTTTGCAGTAGACACTCTCTCGATCTCTTGGGACGGAATGATAGGATATGCGTGTCCTTCAGCGCCATTGATTCAGCAGATATTGCTCAAGATAAAGCAATCTCACTGCAAGATTCTGTTGGTAGCATCTCTGTCACCCCAGAGACCATGGATAAATCTACTCAGGTGTCTGCTGTGGGACATGCCGCGGAAGCTTCCTCCACGAGAGGATCTTCTTTCACAGGGGAAATCGCACACACTGCATCACAACCCGCAAGGTCTCAACCTTCACGTATTTCCATTGTGCGGTCCTTCTTGCATGGCAAGCAATTTACAGGACGAGCAGTGGTCGCGATTTCTAACTGTAGGAGGACCTCCTCTTCACTAAATTATGCTGCTAACTGAAAGGTTTTCTGTCGGTGGTGTAGGGATCATTCTGTTGATATTTATGATCCCTCCATTCCAGACATTGCTAATTTTCTAGTCTACCTGTTTGATGAGATCAAACTGCAGCCTGTTACCATTAAGGGTCATAGGTCTGTGCTATCTGATACCTATGCACATCATGATAGCTTACAGATTGGATCTAATGTCTCTTTATCTCAGTTAGTGAAAAACTTTTCGATAAATAGACCTAGAACCCTTAGATTAATTCCTAAGTGGAATTTAGCTTGGGTTCTTCTTGAGCTAAAAGAAGCGCCTTTTGAGCCTCTTGACACGGTGGACTTCAAATTCTTATCTTATAAGACAGCTTTTCTCTTAGCCTTCTCTTCAGCTAGAAGAGTTAGTGAGCTTCATGCAGTATCTGTTGATGATTCTCACTATCGTAGTATAGGTAATACTATTACCTTGACTACTAATGTCGGCTTTTTGGGCTAAGAATCAGGCTCCTAATAAGTGTCCGGAACCTATTGTTATTAAGGCCCTTCCGTCTTCAGACGGGTGTAGGCCTTTACTCTGTCCTGTTAGAGGTATGCGCATTTACAAACGTAGATCTGAGTTTATCAGAAAGGGACTTAAACGTTTCTTTCTGTCTCTGCTGCCTAATAAAAGGGGCATTACAATCCATTCTGTTGCAAGCTGGATTCAATTAACTATCCGTACTGCTTATGAAAAAATATCTTCAACTCAGCAGTCTGTGCTTAAGATTTTGGCACATGAAGTGAGAGTGCTGTCTACATCTTGGGCTTATGCTAATAGTGTTGCTATTACCGATTTGATGAAGGCTGCATATTGGTCTCAGCCTTCAACATTCACCAGTTTTTATCTTAGAAATATTGAGTCCATTTCTGGCAACCTGCGTTGTTTAGGTCCGTTATCGGTTGCTCAGAATGTCGTCCACTAAACAGTTGCAACTATAGTTATGCAGGCTTTCTGTTCCGGCAGCAACTCTGTCCTGTTGCCCTCTTTGCGCTGGGGTATTTGACCCAGGGCAAGGGGAAGTGGGGTGGGTGGGGGAGGGGGGGGGTGGGATGGTGTTCCCTTATATCACCTGCTTTATAGTGAAAAGCAAGGGAATACATCCTCTGGAGTCAGTAATTCCGAGTCAGTCCCGGGATGGTTTTAAAGTGTAAAGCTAATGTCTATCTAATTCATGTAATATTTTTAAAGTGTAGCTCGGTGTGAAGCAATTGTATATGTTACGTGTCATACGGGCGTTAATATACAATCCTCGGACACTATTAATGAGTATAAAGAGTCTCATTTCTCTGGACTTCCTTTATTTATTGGCTTTCCTTTTAAAATATTAGTATAACGGGTTATACTGGATGTTAATAGAGATCATTGATGTTATTGTGCTCAATTACAGATGGGTATTGTGTCTTTCTTGTTTGATGCAAATAAGAAAGATACATGTAAGACCTGTTCTCTTCTCCTTGAGGGGATAATTCTGTTTACATGTAATTGAGCCTATTGGATTTTCCTTTATGTCCTAGGCCCACCAGCCTTTTTTCTATTCAGCTAAGTCTGGGTCATTGGTACAGTATAAAAATGTTAAAAAATTTATAGTAATTTATATATTTTTTATACTTACCAATGACCCAGACAGGGATGGCCCGCCCATGAGTTGGGAACTCTTACCACCCTGCTGATTACATAATGCTTACCAGGCACTGGTTGTAAGAATGACAATTGGCGCCAATTTCGAGACCTCCTTGACACTGCGCATGCGCAGTGGATAAAAGGTATGAAGGACCACATAGGACATTGAAATTTCGGTTTTTGATGCAAATTTTTGGGATTAGGGGGCAAAATTTGTGTTTGGCCCTTGATTTTAAGGAGTTAGCACCAGCTAAGTCTGGGTCATTGGTAAGTATAAAAAATATATAAATTACTATAAATTTTTTAACATTTCTAGGGGAGGGGAGGGCAGATTAAAGTTTGTTCAGAACTGGTCCCAGTGTTAATATTTGGGCTCTTTATGATAGCTTGAATTTTAACTTGGTGCAATATGAGGAAATTTCTTTAAAAATCTTCTTCAGATCCACCAGTTAGAAAGTTTTCCTGTTGGGTATACACCATCTCTAGGGGAGCCAGATTCAAGTTTGTTCAAATCAGGTCCCTGTGTTAATATTTGGGCTCCTATGGTAGCTCAAATTTTACCTTAGTGCAATATGGGTATTAATCTTTAAAAATCTTCACATCCACCAGTAAGAAAGCTTTCATATTTGGTATACAACAGATTAAAGTTTGTTCAAATCTGGTCCTTGGGTTAATATTTGGGCTCCCTATGGTAACCTGAATTTTAACTTTGTGCAATATGCGGAAATTTCTTTAAAAAGCTTCTTCAGATTCAGCAGTAGCAGCTAGAATGCTTTTATATTTAGTATACAGCATCTCTAGGGTGGAGGGGTCAGATACAGGTTTGTTCAAATCAAGTGCCTGGGTTAATATTTTGCCTCTCTAAGGGAGCCCAAATTTTAAC
This sequence comes from Pictodentalium vernedei, assembly GCA_031216915.1. Taxonomy (NCBI): domain Eukaryota; kingdom Metazoa; phylum Mollusca; class Scaphopoda; order Dentaliida; family Dentaliidae; genus Pictodentalium; species Pictodentalium vernedei. The sequence goes on from CM062292.1 coordinate 428,325,685, forward strand.
TTAGTGCAATATGAAGATTACTCTTTAAAAATCTTCATCTTCAGATTCACCAGTTAGAATCTTTTGATATTTGGTATACAGCATCCTTAGGGAGGTCAGATCTAAGTTTGTTCAAATTAAGTCACTGGGTTAACATTTGGACTACCTATTGGAGCCTGAATTTTAACTTAGTCCAATATGAGGAATAATCTTTAAAAATCAGCTTCTTGAGATACAATCAGAATCTTTAGATATTTGGTATTACAGCTTTGGATATTTGTATACATCATCCTTAAAGTTTGTTTCGTCAAGTCCATTGGTTGATATTTGGACTCCCGAGTTTTCCATTACTGAAAATCTGGGCATTATTTCTGTGGTAGCATCCCAATACCAGAAAACAATCATCTTGCATGAACAGCAGAGATAAAAATAATTAAATAACTTCATTCCTCTGTTGTGTTAACAAGCCATAGATGGTAATTAAATCCTTCTTTAAACAACTTTGGTCAGGTGAGTGCCTCAGGCCCCATGAGGTCTTTTGTTTTAACCCTCTGCACACTGATGTTAGAATATTCAAAGAATCAAATTTTTTCCATAATGCAACCAGGAATGCAGTCAATTCAGTCTCATTTAACAGAGCTAATGGAGATCTTTCAAACAAAACTGAATTGGTTAAATTCCAGGCTGCATTTTGAGAAAAAGTTGCAGCTTAAAACTTTGATATTTTGACATCTGAGTACAAATGATTAATTTAACTTTCCATATTTATGGCCCAGATCTGCAAATGTGTACCTGTTAGCTTACAGCAACAACACAAAATCAGTGATCCATTAAAAAGAGACCTTACAGATGACAATTTAACATTTTCATTCTAAATGTGACTTCATGTTATAGGTTTCTGAATTCTGTCAATAACCATTGACAGATTATTTTGTCACCTGACATCATGGATCCATCAAAAGAACTAAACTCGACTCATTTTCTCAATCGGCAAATTGAAACATTGCATTCTGACAAAGATCAGTGTAGAAGCTGCAGTGACGATAAATGAAATGTCAATTGGAAAATACTTTTATTCAAATTCACCAAAATTAACAAATATCTCTCAGATAATGGCAGTTAATTTCTTAAAAACATGAATAAATAACGTATCGATCTGTCACACATGTTTACCAATCACACCTGAGTATTGTTTTTGTTTCTATTTCAAGCAGACGATCAATAAATAAAGAGTATTTTTATACTGTACCAATGACCCAGACTTAGCTGGTGCTAACTCTTAAATTCTAGGGCCAAACACAAATTTTACTCCCAATCCACAAAATTTGTATCTAAAACCGAACATTACATGTCCTATATGGTCCTCTGTACCTTTCCTCCACTGCACATGCGCAGTGTCAAGGAGGTCTCGAAATTGGCGCCAAATGTCATTCTTTGTTTGGCCCTTCATCAGTTCACATCTGACTGATATTTGTGCTTGTAAATCTCAGTTTAAATGATGCCAGACACATAAATATGAGAGAAATGGTGGATCTAAAGAGGAAATAGAAGGATGAGAGGAAAATTCAGTGGCAGGAAATAATCAGGGCTGTAACTTAAAATTTTTTATGAAATTATGTTATGTTCCCTAATTTCGAGGCATGAGCCTGTTGTTATCATTCTTGCTATGAAAGTTCCACTGCTTGATCAGTGTTGCCTCTCTCCCTTTCCTTTATTCCCCCCTTGCTATTCTCCCATGCTTTTGGCATATTTTCTGTAATAATTATTACTAAAATTTCTTGGGAGTTTTGGCTTCGTAACAGAATGAATTTCTGTTCTTTTCCCCATGTTGACGTCCTCACCCTTAGGTGTTTAGGCATTGTGATCTGCATCTACCATCTGATGTTCTGCAGTTTCTTCTAGGGAAATCTCTGTTTTGCATCAGATAGTTTTTAAATTGGTAACTGATTTTGGGCCATGTTTATCAGTGCCTGGAGTCATGTTTCCGGTTTTTGTACAACTTCTTGTTTACATTGACAACGGATACTGCTGATAGTGATTTCTTGTCTTTACATTAGTTTAGACATAGCAAGATACATTAATATTGTATGTAAGTGTTGCATTAATTTTTTGAAATGTTTTAAAAAAATTTGTCCACACTTAGGCTTTTTTGGGATCCATTTGGGCTCGGTGTTCCGATTGGGAACTTGGGCTCTTCTGAAAAATTTTTTCAAAAAATTTTTTTTTTTTGAAAATTATTTTCTTTCAAAGATTATAATGGATGTTATATTATGTATCTTTATTTCAAGGGATAGTGCGACTAATATGACTGTGTATTTTTTATTGATGAAAAAATATTTTTTATTTATAATGCGAGGATATCTTCCTCTAATTCTCAGGTTCAATGTTTTCGCACTAATTCCTGCTCTGTGTGTGTTGATTGAAATGACAACGTTGGAGGCGTGTGTCACGATATTGTGTTTGCGGGGAGGGGTCCATACCGGTCCTCTCTCCGTAGGGTCACTCTATACTATCATTTTATTAGCTTAACTTGACATAGTCAAGATAAGCTATTGCCATCACGCGTGCGGAAGTCTGTTAGTCTGTGAGTCTGTGACGTCTGTTCACATTTTCCTTTAGCACGGGCTACACCCTGCAGTTCTTGTCTGATCGTCACAATATTTCATATGCAGGTTTGGGGTCATGTCTAGATGAGAACGTCCCCTTTTGGTCGCGATCGGGCAACCGGTATGGCTGCCCGAGCCCCAAACCCGAAAACCATTAGCACAGTCTACAGGTCGTATTTATGAAGGGATTTCATTGTAACTTGGTTGGATGCCTCTGTATAATACCTAGATGAGAACGTCCCCTTTTGGGCATGATCTATCAACTGTTATGGCTGCCCAAGCCTGAAACCCAAAAACTTTTAGCACAGCCTGCAGGTCATGTTTAATGTGGAGGGATTTCATTGTAACTTGGTAGGATGGCTCCTTATGATGTCTAGATGAGAATTTCCCCATTTGGGCATGATCTGCCAACCGTGACGCCTGCCCGAGCCCAAAACCCCAAAACCTTTAGCACAGTCTACAGGTCATATTTATTGAGGAATTTCATTGTAACTTGGTGGGTTAACTTCATACAATGTCTGGATGAGAAAGTCCCCTTTTGGACATGATTGGGCAACTGTGTCGGCTACAGGGGCCCGAAGCCCGAAAACCTTTAGCACAGTCTAGAGGTCATATTTATGAAGGGATTTCATTGTAACATGGTAGGATGACTCCAAATAATGTCTAGATGAAAACGTCCCATTTTGATCATGATCATGCTGCCTTGATGGGTGCCCGAGCCCAAAAACCTTTAGCATAGGCAAAAGGTCATATTTATGGAAGGATTTCATTGTAACCTGTTAGGTTGACTCCATATAATGCCTAGATGATGACATCCCCTTTTGGTCGTGATTGGTCAGTTGTGATGGCTACAAGTGCCCGAAGCCCGAAAACCTTGAGCACAGTCTACAGGTCATATTTATGAAGGGATTTCATTGTAACTTCTTAGGATCACTCCAGATGATGCCCAGATGAGATTGTCGCCTATGGTTGCGATCATTCAGCCATGATGGCTGCCCGAGCCCAAAGCCCAAAAACCTTTAGCACAGTCTACAGGTCATATTTATGAAGGGATTTCATTGTAACTTGGTAGGTTAACTTTATATAATGTCTGGATAAGAACATCACCTTTTGGACATGATTGGGCAACTGTGACGGCTAAAGGTGCCCGAAGCCCGAAAACCTTTAGCAGTCTACAGGTCATATTTATGAGGGGATTTCATTGTAACTTGGTAGGATGACTCCAAATAATGTCTAGATGAGAACGTCCCATTTTGATCGTGATCATTCAGCCTTGATGGGTGCCCAAGCCCCAAAACCTTTAGCATAGGTAAAAGGTCATATTTATGGAAGGATTTCATTGTAACCTATTAGGTTGACTCCATATAATGCCTAGATGATGACATCCCCTTTTGGTCGTGATTGGTCAGCTGTGATGGCTACAAGTGCCCGAAGCCCAAAAACCTTGAGCACAGTCTACAGGTCATATTTATGAAGAGATTTCATTGTAACTTCGTAGGATCACTCCAGATGATGCCCAGATGAGATTGGCCCCTTTGGTTGCAATCATTCAACCATGATGGCTGCCCGAAAACCTTAAGCACAGTCTACAGGTCATATTTATGAAGGGATTTCATTGTAACATGGTGGGGTGACTTCATATAATGTCCAGATGAGAACGTCCCCTTTTGGACATGATTGGGCAACTTTGATGGCTAAAGGTGCCCGAAGCCCGAAAACCTTTAGCACTGTCTACAGGTCATATTTATGAAGGGATTTCATTTTAACTTGGTAGGATGACTCCAAATAATGTCTAGATGAGAACATCCCATTTTGGCTGTGATCATTCAGCCTTGATGGGTGCCCGAGCCCAAAAACCTTCAGCATAGGCAAAAGGTTATATTTATAGAAGGATTTCATTGTAACCTGTTAGGTTGACTCCATATAATGCCTAGATGATGACATCCCCTCTTGGTCGTGTTTGGTCAACTGTGATGGCTACAGGTGCCCGAAGCCCGAAAACCTTGAGCACAGTCTACAGGTCATATTTATGAAGGGATTTCATTGTAACTTCTTAGGATCACTCCAGATGATGCCCAGATGAGATTGTCCCCCTTGGTTGCGATCATTCAGCCATGATGGCTGCCCGAGCCCGAAGCCCGAAAACTTTTAGCACAGTCTACAGGTCATATTTATGAAGGGATTTCATTGTAACTTGGTAGGTTGACTTCATATAATGTCTAGATGAGAACATCCCCTTTTGGACATGATTGGGCAACTGTGATGGCTTCAAGGGCCCAAAGCCCGAAAACCTTTAGAACAGTCTACAGGTCATAATTATGAAGGGATTTCATTGTAGCTTGGTAGGATGACTCCAAATAGTGTCCAGATGAGAACTTCCCCTTTTGGTCATGATCATTCAGCCTTGATGGCTGCCCGAGCCCAAAAACCTTTAGCATGTCTGTAGGTCGTATTTGTGGAAGGATTTCATTGTAACTTGTTAGGTTGACTCCATATAATGCCTAGATGATGAAATCCCCTTTTGGTCGTGGTTGGTCAACTGTGATGGCTAGAGGTGCCTGAAGCCCAAAAATCTTGAGCACAGTCTACAGGTCATATTTATGAAGGGATTTTATTGTAACTTCATAGGATCACTCCAGATGATGTCCAGATGAGAATGTCCCCTTTTTGGTTGCGATCATTCATCCATGATGGCTGACAAGCCTAAAGCCCGAAAACCTTTAGCACAGTCTTCAGATCATATTTATGAAGGGATTTCATTGTAACTTGGTAGCTTGACTTCATGTAATGTCTAGATGAGAACAGCCCCTTTTGGACACCATTAGGCAACTGTGTTGGCTACAGGGGCCCAAAGCCCGAAAATCTTTAGCACAGTCTACAGGTGATATTTATGAAGGGATTTCATTGTACCTTGGTAGGATGACTCTAAATAATGTCTAGATGAGAACGTCCCCTTTTGGTCGCGAGCATTCAGCCTTGATGGCTGCCTGAACTCAAAACCCCAAAATCTTTAGCATAGTCTATTGGTCATATTTATGGAAGGACTTCATTGTAACCCGTAAGTTTGACTCCATATAATGCCTAAATGATGACATCCCTTTTTGGTCGTGATTGGTCTACTGTGACAGCTTCAGGGGCCCAAAGCCCAAAAACCTTGAGCACAATCTACAGGTCATATTTATGAAGGGATTTCATTGTAACTTTGAAGGATTACTCCAGATGATGCCCAGATGAGAATGTCCCCTTTTGGTTGCGATCATTCAACCATGATGGCTGCCAAAGCCCAAAAACCTTTAGCACAGTCTACAGGTCATATTTATTGAGGGATTTCATTGTAACTTGGTAGGTTGACTTCATATAATGTCAAGATGAGAATGTCCCCTTTGGACGCAATTGGAAAACTGATGGCTACAGGGGCCTGAAGCCCGAAAACCTTTAGCACAGTCTACAGGCCATATTTATGAAGGGTAGTTAATGTAACTTGATAGGATGACTCGTTTTGGAATAATTTCACTGTAACTTGGTAACTTTTGTTGATATACGTTAACTGTGAGGGCCACATACATTAACTGTGAGGTCATATTAACCCACCCCTCAATTCTTTAGTACAGTGTACACCTCATATTATTTTTATCATAAACATAGCATACAGGGAACAGAAATGAACATATTCCCAATTATCACAATTCTTGTCTTATTTCATAATCCTTTCATAAACATTGAACATTATCCTTTTCATCAAACACAACACACAAGTTAAGCTACAGTGTCATTGACACTTTTATTTTTCGGAAGTCAGAGTGATGTTTTTGTGATGTCTTCAACAAGTGTGTCTCTGTCGTTGCAGTGTTAGGGCTAGCGGCTAAGTGCTCAGGGTAATACAACAATTGCCGAAGAGGTCCCCAGTAGGATCGAAGGCATTGATCGTCCGCTAGTCCGCCCGGTGTAGCGACCATTCATCGAATGGCTCGGCAGCCGGGTTTGTCCGTTACGGTTCTGGGAAGCAGTGTGGGTGATGCGAGCACTATAAACTTGGAACGTGCACACCCAGCAACGATGGATCCGAGGATAGTACGGAGGAAGCCTGTCAGTCTAGTAGCTAGCTCATCCAGGTCTATCCGGACCGCGAGCGAGAGAGGCCCCCTCTCTCTTACAACTACATTTGAGCCGCAATGTTGTATGTTTGTTTGTTAGTCGGAACATACGTCCAATCCTCCTGTACGGGACGTTCCGTCACATGCACAGTCCCAAAATTGCCTAGAAAAATAGTCGGGCGATTACAAGTCGCCCTCTAAAAATTGGCCAAAAATGGCAAAATGAGGAAAGGCTGAACTGAGCGATGCGAGGATTACATGAAAACGATTATTTTCAAAAATCGAATGTGCTCGAGTGTGATAAATGGGCATTTTAATTCGTCAAGAAATGTACATTTATTTGAAATCACTCGACAATCAATTGTCCATTGTCGCTTTTGGCAGATTTTTTTATTTCTATTTTGTTGCATTTCAGTCGGAGCTTCAAGTGTCGAAATGAAAATAGATGACTTATGCGGCTCAACAAAATAACCCAGTTTGAAAGTAGGATACGTCGCTTAGGATGCCGAAAATGTATACACTACGGACGTATTTTATAACACAGTGTTTTCATTTCGTTTTGCTGACGACTGTTAACTGTTCGGCTGTCTATTCCCAGAAAAACACGAATGGAATTGAAACAAATGAAAAAAAGCTTTAGTGATGACAAGAAAAGCTTTGTACAGGACACAAGTGTGCATGTGGACGATCTTGAAAAAGGGTCCTCCTAAACACTGGAATGAAACGAAATGACGTGGAATGACACCGGAATGCCATAAAAATGATGTGGAATGACATTTCTTTTACAAAATACTCGACCCCAGAATGTATTTTCTTTATTAACTTACAAAGTTCCTCTCAAGCAACCTTCTTACGTCTGGTCCTGTTCACACTTTCAGACTTAGGAAATTATTTGCTTAGTAGACTTTGGTGAAAGGCAACCACAGGAGGTTGCTGAGGGATTGGCGCGAAGAAGAGGGGAGGGGTCATGAAGGAGAGGGTAGCAGTGGGGGGATTTTCAGTCAATAATTACTTTGTGATTTTTTAACCTGGCACAGATGCATCATAGACAACTGGACCTGGATTATTTGGACATTAATGGAGGACCACAAATTGAAAATATGAAGGGGCGGCGGGGGGTGGTACATGAATATTCTTAATTTTCCCCACTTGCCTATGAAATCTCCCTACATGACTCTGCAGTCTCCCTATTTTTTCTGGAGGGAGACTTGAAGTCTCCCTAAAATTCCCCCCTAGGCTGATCCCTGGGAGGAAGCCTTTAAGTCCGGTTCCTAGCTCGTCCAGGTCCACCTGGGCTGCGAGTGAGAGAGGTCCCTCTCTCGTACAACAACATCTGAGAACAGATGTTGTAGTACAAAAGTTTCTCATTCGAAGCATATGTCCACCGCTCAGGACGCTCCATTATATAGACAGTCCAGAGAGACTGCTCTAATGGCTTTCTCATCCTCACGGCTGTGCACACAACTGCACCTTGACTACATGACCACTGTTATCTAGCCAGTCTCGCCGACCAAGGATTTCACGGCGACCAGGTCACTCCATCCGGTAGTCAGGAATACGAGACCTATAGACTCCGGACGTTCGCATAAGAAATATGCAGGAGTTAACGTCCAGGAAGCTTTCAACGGCTAAGTAACGTAAGACCGCTGATCCACAGGTCTCCGTAACGGACGTGCTATTACAAATAGCACAAATTATCGCAGCATCCCAGCAGATGACAGAACCTCTGTCGGAACAGGATTTATCCGACGACGCTGGGTCGGTACACTCCGCTGAAGCATCAGGTACGGACGACCGAGAATTTCAAGTGGTCCGACAGGATGGCAAAGGGATACCGAGGAGTTGGTTTTTCCCTTTCGGAACAACATAAAGTTGCCGTAGATATCATCCAGCATTATCTTTCAGAAGTTGTTCTGTCGGACCAAAAGGCTGCGATGCCGGATAAGAAACTGTTAGCGTCACTGGACACGGAATAATTTTATCGGTTTAGGGATGAGTTTCCGACACAGTCCAATAATGTCACAAGAACATTTGAACTATTGTAGGGCGCTATATATAAGCTTGCTACCAAAATGAGCAAGTCAGGTTTCTTATCGGCGAATGCTCTACATCTGCCTTTCATCAATTCAAGGAATAATTTCGAAACGGCAGGACAGGGGATACCAAGAGTTCCTCTGCGTCTAGACGATCAGGCCGAAGATCTAGAATGATCTATACCGTCGTTTATGTCAATTTCAACCACGATGTTGGAAACGACAATAATGTCTAACAGAGTTATCTTAGACGCTTTATCGTACGCAGATCACCTTACTAAAGCATTTTCATTACGCCTTGAAGGGAAAGAATTCCAGGATGTACTATCTTCCTTAAGAGTTCTTTCAAGGGCAATAGCTTATTCCACGTATAACTCCACCCTTTCAGTGTCAAACCTGGAGTTGGTTAGACGTGAAGCGGCCCTAGCTACATCCACGCGCGTGGATGGTAAGGTGAAAAACTCTCTCAGAGTCGCTTTGGTCTCTTCGAAGGCAAGCTTTCAGCAATCTATGATTAGATAACTAAGAAAGCTTCAGATTCTCTGCTATTCAAATCTGCTTCTAAAAAGTCGGATACAGCAGAAAGAGTAAGACAGGCACTTCTGGGACAAGTACGCCCAAGAGAAGTTCCTATAGAGGTTCCTATGCATCCTCTAGGTCTTATTCTAGAGACCGTCAAGGCAGCGACTCACGTGGGGGACGTTATTCTGGCCGAGATAACTGGTTAGACGTCCCTAGGTCGACGAGGTGAGGTGCAGGTCGTGGAGGACGTAGTTTCTCCTTCCGCAAGCCTCGCAGGTCCAGGAGGTGATGGTATGAACCTCTATCGTGTTCCGGTAGGCGGAAGATTGTCGAGTTTTATAACAAATGGGCGTCAATTACGGACGACCCCTGGGTTTGAGGGGTAATTTCGGAAGGACTAAGAATATCCTTCAAACGAAAGCCTCCATTAACTCCAAGTCCAAAATGGACTCAGCTTCCGTCAAATCCACAGAAAAGGGACGCTCTTCTATCAGAAGTACAGTCTCTTCTGGAGAAGAACGTGGTAGAGGTCGTAGAAGACCAGGAATCACCGGGTTTCTACAGCCATCTGTTTCTGGTTCCGAAACCAGACGGCTCGTTCCGTCCAGTCATAGATCTGAGCTGGATAAACAAGCTGATCGTCGCTCTGAAGTTCTATATAGAGACAATTCGATCAGTCAGAGCGAGTATTCGGGTGAACGACTATGCTACAAGCATAGATCTCAAGGATATGTACTTTCACGTCATGGTACATCCGACATTCAGAAAGTATCTACGCTTCGCAGTCCTAGGAGTTGTATATCAGTTCCGAGCGATGTGCTTCGGTTTGAACCTAGCGCCCTGGGCTTTCACTCGAATAATGAACTCAGTAATGATACATTTCCGAGCTCATTCGTCTGCGGTAACGTCGGCCTACCTGGACGACATTCTTCAAGGGTACGGCAACGAGTTAACGCTTCAGAACGATGTGCAGAATCTGCTTCTATTACTCCGACGTCTCGGTTTTATAATAAACGAGGAGAAGTCGGATCTGGTGCCGTCCAAGTCATTCACCCACTTGGGAATGAGCTTCGAGACGCACAACAATCTTGTTCGTCTGCCGTTAACCAGAGCGAAATTAATCAGTTGTTATGCTCGCTATTGTCTTCACTCAGACAAAGTTACAGCGAGAGAATTCATCAGACTGATAGGGTTGTGTGGAGCTGCCGCAGATTTTATTCCAATGGGGCGGCTACGCACTTGTCCTCTCCAAATCTTTTTGACTCAAAAAGAGCAGAGTTGGAGGGTGAAGATTCTTTCGCTCGTTACGTACATCCTCTTGTAAGTCAAGTGAAACAAATTCAGACTTGGGCAGATATTCAGTGGTTTATTCAGGGAAATAACTTCCACTGCAATTGCCGGATCCGAGTTTTACAGTTTTGACGGATGCCAGTTAAATAGGTTGGGACCCAACATTGAGCCCAACGGTTTTTAAGTGCCAGGGTCCTTGGGATCCGTAGTTCCTAATCAAGCACATAAACATCAGGAATTGATGTTATTTTGGTTTGCATTACGTCATTGCATGAATGTTATCCAGAATGCCCACAGGCAATTCTGTCCGACAATTCGACGGTATAAGCATATTTTCGGAACTAGGGAGGTACTCATTCCATTCTGTCATTCACTGTAACAGAATGAATCCTTCTGTTGGTACTAGAACATCAAGTTCTCCTATCAGTCTGTCGTATTCCGGGTCGTCTGAACGTATTAGCGGACTCCCTTTCACGAAAGGGCCGCTTGTTGCAGTCAAATGGACTTTTAACAACGAGTATTTATATCAGATTTGCTACCTATGAGAGCGGCCAATGATGGACCTTTTTGTGACGCATCTCAACAATCAGTTGCAAGTGTATGTGTCAACATGTTTGGATCCCCGAGCGTTTGCAGTTGACGCTCTATCCCTCTCGTGGTGAGACGGGATAATAGGATATGGGTATCCTCCGGTGCCGTTGATTCAGCAGATATTGCTTAAGTTAAATAATATCAATGAAATTCTGTTGGTAGCACCTCTGTCTCCACAAAGACCGTGCATTAATCTATTCAGGTGTCTGTTGTGGCTTATGCTGTGGAAGCTTCCTCCACATTTCTGTCCATTCTATAGCTAGATGGATTCTATTAGCTTTCAGTACTGCTTATGATAATATCTTCAACACAGCAGTCTGCGATTAAGATTTTAGCTCTTGAAGTAAGAGTTCTTTCTACTTCAGAGGCTTATGCTAATAGCGTTGCTATTACAGTTCTAATGACGGCTGCATATTGGTTTTAGCCTTTCACTTGCATGAATTTATACCTCAGAAATATTGAGTCCATTTCTAGAGACCGGCATTGTTTAGGTTCGTTATCTGTTGCTTAGAATGTCGTCCACTAAACAGTTGCAACTATAGTTGTGTAGGCTTTTGGTTCCGGCAGTGACTCTGTGCTGCCGCCCTCTTCGCTCTGGGGTATTTGACCCAGGGCAAGGGGAAGGAGGGGGGAGGTGGGTGTTCCCTTAGGTCACCTGCTTTATAGTGAAAAGCAAGGGAATACCTCCCCTAGAGTCAGTAATTCTAGTCGGTACCGGGATGATTTTTAAAGTGTAAGATAATCTTTTTACTCATCCATGTAATATTTTTAAGTGTACCTTGGCGTGTAGTATTTGTATATGTCACATATCATGCAGACGTTAATATACAATTATCGGTCACTTTTAATGCATTTAAGAGTCTCATTTATCTGGACTACTTTATTTATCGGCTTTCCTTTAAAAATAATTACCATAATGGATTATACTGGAGGTTAATAGACATCAGTGATGTTATTATGCTCAAGTACAGAATGGTGTTGTGTCTTTCTCGTTTTGATGCAGAATAGAAAGATACATGTAAAGCCTATTTCTCTTTTCTCCTTGAGGGGATAATTCTGTATACATATAGTTGAGTTATTGGATTGCTTATGTCCTAGGCCCTCCAACCTTTTTACTATTCAGCTGAGTCTGGGTCATTGGTACAGTATAAAAATGTTAAAAAATTTATAGTAATTTATATATTTTTTATACTTACCAATGACCCAGACGGGGATGGCCCTCCCATGAGTTGGGAACTCATACCTCCCCGCTGAGTACATAATGCTTTTCCAGGCACTGCTTGTAAGAATGACTTTAGGTGCCAATTTCAAGACCTCCTTGACACTCCGCATGCGCAGTGGAGGAAAGGTATGGAGGACCATATAGGACATGTAATTTTCGGTATTAGATGCAAATTTTGGGGACTGGGGGGTAAAATTTGTGTTTGGCCCTAGAATTTAAGAGTTAGCACCAGCTAAGTCTGGGTCATTGGTAAGTATAAAAAATATATAAATTACTATAAATTTTTTAACTTTTAAGTTTCAAATTTTCTGTGTGTTCTGTTTGGATTCTTAAATTAATGGATTCCATGTCATAGATAAACACAGAATGCTACGATGTGTGAGGGCGTTGGTGAGTAAGCACTCATGTCATCGCAGAAGGATTGAATTTGAGGCTGTGGTTCTCGTCTCCTTTTGCGCTGGTGCTTGTGCCATATTGACCAACACATTCACCCATCAAGACATTCTGTGTGTGTAGTAGGCAAAGCAACCACCAGTTCACATTTGGACTAAGAGGTCAGGACCTCCCAGACTGGTTGATAAATAATAAGCTTCTGTACCTCAACTACCATTATTATTTTAAGATTCACTGCCATTGAATTTCATTCCAGATTCCTCCTCATTGTGTTTAAAATACCTACAGTGCCACAAACTATTGAATGCTGGGCCAACAGATCAAGAGAGAAGCTGGTGCAGGAGCCATGTTTCAAACACAGACCCTCTAGTACACAAAGCATATGATGAAACTAAGAAATCTGGGTCATCCAATACTGATCTTTAATCCATTTCTCCTGTAAGTGCTCTTCATACCTCAGCCACACCCTCAACTTTGATATTTTCTTTTTTACTCAGCGAGTTTCTTTATTAATCAAACAACTGTCCTTTTCTTTTTTAATACACATGTGTCAACAGTTTATATCATCATTTGTATATTTGCTTGATTTATGTCAATTCACTTTCAGCCATGGTACGCAGACATTTCCCAATGCGGACATTTCCCCATGCAATTTAGGCTGGACATTTCCCCACCGAATCTTTCCCTATACTGCTTAATCAAAAAATGTGCATTTCTCCATGTGGAAATTTCCCCATACATTACGTGTACGCTCCATTTAAAACCTGTTTTCGTCAAACCCAGTGATCACTCTGTAATATACAGGTCCACCACCCGCCTATCAAGGATAATTAAAGATGAGTGGGAAAACCAGACTTCAAACAGAACGCCGATGACGTGCATCAACGGATAGTAGAGAGTGGTGCAGTGATATAATATAGTTATGCAAATAAACTCCTGATCGCAAACTTGACCAATAAACAAAAAAAATATGTTTGAAAACACAACATTATTCCATTACGATGACGTTACTACGTTCATTTGTATTTTTCTTACAAGAAATGGCCCATGAAGCTAGCATTTAAGAGAGCGGATAGACACATTCCTTCCACTTAATTCTCAACCAATGAAACTGAGGCCCGAACTATTCCATAAAAAAGTTTTCTTTTCTTTATTGTTTTCGTTCCCTGTTGTTTGATTGACTGTTGGTGTATGCTGGCCATACCCTCCTTTGGATTTGCTGTTGAAAACAATAAAAATTCACGTATGCGTGTTTGTGTGAAGGTGTGTGTGTGTGGCGGGGTGAATATATTTATTTTTTTATTTGAGTGCATGGGGACACTCAATGAAGCAGGTTGGTGAGGTAGGGAAGTGGAATAAAAGCCTGTTTTTTGAGGGTCGACCATCTCCTGTAGTGCCACCCTTGCCCACGAGCCTCATTCTGTAAAATGTCAGTAATCTCAGTGTGAAGCCAACCTGGCATGTTTTAAGGCATTTTCAATTGAGGGATACTTTTCATTTTGTCTCAATATGAAATAACTGTGGGTGGATGAACATGCAGGTGGGTATTCAGTAGAAGTAGGTTTAAAGGAAGAGGTTGTTGCACAACAAATAAACATTATAAAAAGGAAACGTTAAAAAATTAAGACTTCCAAACAGCATGGAAATATTGCCTTTTTTCCCCTGTTGTGCTTGCATTAGGCCTACTCTGCTTTTTCTAGGGGATTCTTATGGTGATCATGGGTATGAATCAGTGGCGTAGCCAGGAGGATGAGGCAAGGGAGCACATGCACCTCCTCCCCCCAAAAATGCCCCCCCACCCATGTTAACCAATATAGGGAACATGAGGCAAGAAACTTTAATATCTAGATATTTATACTTATAACATGTATTGTCATCCCAACAAGACAAATGGCTGAAATATCCCAACAAGACGAATCCCAACTTTTAATGAATTTAAGAATCTCATTTATCTGGACTACTTTATTTATCGGCTTTCCTTTAAAAATAATTACCATAATGGATTATACTGGAGGTTAATAGACATCAGTGATGTTATTATGCTCAAGTACAGAATGGTGTTGTGTCTTTCTCGTTTTGATGCAGAATAGAAAGATACATGTAAAGCCAATTTCTCTTTTCTCCTTGAGGGGATAATTCTGTATACATATAGTTGAGTTAAATTAAGACTTCCAAACAGCATGGGAATATTGCCTTTTTTCCCCTGTTGTGCTTGCATTAGGCCTACTCTGCTTTTTCTAGGGGATTCTTATGGTGATCATGGGTATGAATCAGTGGCGTAGCCAGGAGGATGAGGCAAGGGAGCACATGCACCTCCTCCCCCAAAAAATGCCCCCCCCCCCCCACCCATGTTAACCAATATAGGGAACATGAGGCAAGAAACTTTAATATCTAGATATTTATACTTATAACATGTATTGTCATCCCAACAAGACGATTGGCTGAAATATCCCAACAAGACGAATCCCAACAGAACAAAAACTTCTTTCTTATCAACCTACCTTACAATTGTTTACTACAGGCTTGCACTACAGTGGAAGGCCCTAACTCGGACAAAATACTCTCTATTTTAATCTTTCCCAAGAGATTTGGGAGAGAAAAGTGGTGGAAAAACACGAAGAAAAAATAAGCCAAAACTGTGTCGAGCACCATCGGTGCAGGCGTTCTGCATGTCAATGGTGCACATGTCTTCAACCTCTGGTACCCTGCTTCAGCGGAGCTTGAACATAATTAGAATGTTGGGCTGACAGTTGCTCGTCTATGCTCGGTGGTTCTCTCTGGGTCCTCCGACTTCCCCCACCCATAAAATTGTCACGGTCACGATTAGCCATTGTGGATAAGTATGTGACCGTAAACACCAATAAATAAATACCGTCAGGGAAACCCTCTGTGAAATCCTTCTGTCAATAAATAGCAAAGTAGTAATGTAATGCAAGAAATATTAACAAGCTGTTCAACATCCCTTTAATCAACTCATTTTGACTTGAACTGTACCTATCACTGTGTATACTAGCTCTCTAGATGATTTAAACCAGATCAAATAAACAACTAATTTGTGTGTGACAATAACTCATATTACATGTATTTCATAGTATCTGAAACAGATATGTTGGAAAAATTGGGAAATCATGGAGTAGCAAGCTTACCCTCGTTTGTTGACAAATCCCACACATTCACAAACAGATAGAATGATAGAGAATAAATTAATTATTGATATTTAAGGTCACTTTCAGCATCTTCAGCTATATCATGACCATAATATAGGTATTTATTCAAGTCCAGGTATTCATTGCATAGGCGTACAGGACTATTTTTCAGGGGGTGGGGGGGATGAACCCTTTTAGCCCGAAAAAGTTTAATCTCGCGAGGAAATGCCAAATGCGGGGATGGGAGAGGGCCGACTCAGACTCCCCGACATACTTACTCCACAAAAGGAGGGTTAGCATTGGTTGAAGACAAGTGCACCCTCAAAGTACCCTTAGTACACCTCACCATCATACCCCCCCCCCCCCTCCAACGTGGGAAATTAAATTGGGATAAAATGTCTTGCTCAAGGACACAATGTGGTTGCCACAGGCAGGATTCAAACAGAGGACTTCTTGGATTGCAACAATCATCTCTACCTTCTGAGCCACCGCGCCCCGTAATATGTAGTAATAGAACTCTTTATATGTACTTGTGTGATTATAAATGAATAATATTAACGTGGATACGGTTACACTGAATCAACTTGTACAGTATAATGGTCAGTTTACTTACTACTTCTAAGTGATGAGAGAGGAAAACAACATTTTGTGTGGAAAACCAAAATGTTTTGTGGTCATTTCTGACAACTAAATCGTCCGAAATTTTCTGGCATATTGGCTGAAAAATCGGCTCCTTCCTGACTCAGGGGTGGGTTGGGGCAGTCCTTCATGAAACCCCGGCCCATACGCCCATAATTCATATGTACTAATTTTTTCCAAAGCAGAAAGGACATCGCTTGTTTTGCTTTCTATGAAAATATTCTTTAATTATTGAAGAGCTAATTTTGTGTTAAATGTTTTGGTGTCCTACTGTATCTCCAATATCTGTTTTGGCTGCATAAAAACTAGTAGCATCACAAAAACTTTGATTTCCACTAAATTTTCTGTTTTCAAAACTGATCGATAGTTTTGTGTACAATACAGTTTGCCTTTTCACATTAAAAAGTTGGGAAAGCCCGTAATTTGTCCAACAAATTACAATTCTCGAGTTATTATTAATATTGGAGTTAGGGACTGTATGGCCAGGATTTCTTCACTCTGTTTGAGGCTGAATTTCTGTTTTTTGGGTCCCTGTCGGCCGCCTGGGTTCAGTTGTGTTCCCTCCGATTCTTTTTCTGCCACCTTTCTCTCGTAGTTGAGGGTGTTCTTCTACTTTCTGTATCTGTTGAGTTCACCTTTTTCTTCTACTGCTCTCACCTGTGTTATGTCCCGTACGGTTCCTTTAGGGCAATGCCTTTTGCCCTCGCTTTTGTTGCATTCTCATGGTCATTCCTCCCACACCTGTGGGGGTGGGGGGGGGGGATGCTGTCATTTCAGGGTCTCCCAACACGCCCACGTCTGGTGATAGTTATAACCCCTCCGTGAGGGGATGTGCATTTTGGTTTTTGGCAGGGGTCTGCAGCGATGTCTGTAGTGTGGATGTGGGGTATCGGCCTCAGCCTTCCATGACTTTAGCTCGGCGAAGTCGGAAGTGGCTGCCGACCGAACCTCCTGCTGTGTCCTCTCAGCTGTTGAGCAGAGCAGTTTTATCCCTGCAGGGATCTGCAGAGATGTCTGGTAGTGTAGATGTGGGGTATCGGCCTGAGCCTTCCCTGACTTCATTTCGGCAAAGTCAGACGTGGCTGCCGACCGAAGCCCCTACTGTGTCCTCTCAGCCGTTGAGCACAGCAGTTTTATCCCTGCAAGGGTCTGCAGAGATGTCTGGTAGTTTAGGCATGGGGTTTTTGCCTCAGCCTTTCCTGACTTCAACTTGGCAAAGTCGGAAGGGGCTGCCGGCCAAACCCTCTACTGTAGTCTCTCAGCCGTCGAGTACCGCAGTTTTTCTCATTGGATTCGGATGTTCATGGTGGGATCACCATGAGCTCTGTGGCGTTTCCATCCATGCATTCTGGTCCCATGGCCAGTTTTGCGAGACCAATGCTTTTTGTGCAGCCTGGACCTTCTGTCCCACAGAGGTCTGAGACAACTCTCCCAAGTTTCCGCTCAGTAGATCCTCAGGGAATGTCGTACCCCAATACACATCTGCCTTCAGATGTTTCAGCTGCAGCCCGTGGCCCCGCATCGGGTGTTTTTGAGGATCGTGACCCTTCGATGGTTAAATGGGTCAGGAGTGAAGCCACTTTGTCGAACCGTCCAACACAGTCAGTGAGCTTATAGGGAGGCCCTCTCCTTGCTCACTTAGGTTCTGTCCAAGAGCCTTTTCCATTGCTTCCAGCGAGGCCATGAGTGGTTTCCAGGCACCCCCTGTGGCACCACCTCTTGAGATTGGAAACAGGCCACTTTCTGATCCCCCTGGTGTGTCTACACCATGGGAGGCGTTTGCTGGTTTGCCCATGCTGGGCTATGTGTCTTCTGACTCATGGGATGAGTCCAACATACCTGACGTTGAGAGCCAACAGTCTTCTGACTTGGGGGCAGCTCTTCCAGATCTCAAACCATCAAACCAGCTGACAGTGTCAGCCCGGCTACGATCATCGGTCGCATGCCTACAGCCTGTGGAGCAACCTGCTTCTGTGCGCCTTCGACCGTGCCTGTCGGTACAGGTGGTTGAAGCATTTACAGCTTGGGACTCTAAGCTGATTTCTTATCAACCTACTCACAATTGTTTACTACAGGCTTGCACTACAGTGGAAGTCCCTAATTCGGATAAAATACTCTCTATTTTAGTCTTTCCCAAGCAATTTGGGAAAGAAAACTGGTGCAAAAGCACCAAGAAAAAATAAGCCAAAACTGGGTCGAGTGCAACCAGCATGTGGACGATTTACATTCTTCTTGTTCCTCCTGTAATGGATGTTCGGCCGAGCGGCCATGTAGTGTCTGTGGATCATGGTCATCCACTTTCTGGGCATCAGTTAACCATGTCGTTCGTTCTCATGGCCGTGCCTCCCGCTCCTGCGGGAAAGGAGAACGTGGTCGTTCGGAGGATCCTGAGCCGACCTTGTCTGGTGAGAGTTATTCCTCCTCTGTGGGGGATGTGCAGTCTTTTCCTGTAGTGGATACTGCGGGAGCCGTTGAGTGTTCTGGTGAAGAGGTGCCTGGTTCCGGGACTACGGTCCCCCTCCAGTCGACATCTGAGGCTGTCACTAGGGTTGTGACTCCTCCTTCGGAGCCAAGCAGGTGTGCTCTCTCCACTATTTCACCAGCCTCAACGACTCCCGACGTATCTACTACTACTACTGCTGGTCCGTCTGCTTCGTCGTCAGTTTCAGCCAGCCTCGGCTTTTCGCTGTAGGGGACTGCAGGAATGTCTGGTACTGTAGACGTAGGATATCGGCCTCAGCCTTCCCTGACTTCAACACGGCGAAGTTGGAAGGGGGTGCCGGCCGAACCCATCTCTGTGGTCTCTACGCCGTCGAGCACCACAGTTGTGTCTTTGGATTCGGATGTTCTTAGTGGAGACACTATGAACTCCGTGGCATTTCCGTCCACTCATTCTGGCCACACGACCAGTTTTGGGGGACCAACGCCTTTTGTGCAGCCTGGACCTTCTGTCCCGCAAAGGTCCACGGTGACTCTCATGAGTTCTCGCTATATTGATCCTCGGGGTGCCTCATTCCCCTATACACGTCTGCCTTCAGATGTTTCGGCTGCCGCCCGTCGTCCCGCGTCGGGTGTTTTGGAGGATCGTGACCCTTCCCTGGTTAAGAGGGTCAGAGGTGAAGCCATTTTGCTGGTTCGCTCCCCTGTCGAACCGGCCAGTATGGGCAGTGAGCTTAGGGAGGCCCTCTCCTTACTCACTCAGGTTCTGTCAAAGAGCCTTCCTGTTGCTTCCAGCGAGGCAACAAGTGGTTTCCAGGCGCCTCCTATGGCGCCGCCTCCCGGGATTGGAAACAGGCCGGTTTCTGATTCCCCTGGTGTCCCGACACCATGGGGGGCGTCGGCTGGTTTGCCCACGATGGGCGATGTGTCTTCCGACTCTGGGGAGGAGTCTGACATGCTTGATGTCGCGGGCCAGCAGTCTTCGGACTTGGGGGCAGCTCTTGACTTTGTGTTTGGGTTTCTGCCTGATCTCAAACCTACTAACCAGCCAACAGTGTCAGCCAGGCCGCGATCATCGGTTGTGCGCCTACAGCCTATGGAGCAACCTGCTTCTGGGCGCCTTCGACCGTGCCAGTTGGTACAGGTGGTTGAAGCTTTTTCAGCATTGGACTCCAAGCTGAATTCCAAGGCTCTGAAGACATCGTTCTTCACCAGGGTTGACACCTTTTTGCCTCCTGTGCGTTATCGTTCCTACGATTCCGCCAATCCATCAGTCTGCCAGACTTTGACAGTTCTGGATCAGGACTCACCAAGCCCAAGTCTGCCGTCATTCCAATGACGACTCTGGAGTCCACGTTGGGCTTATCTAGAGAGATGCTTGGCATGCTTTCTCTCTCAGATCACGTCGTCTCAGCTTTGGCTGCTTATCTGCCTCCAGATAAGTTTGACGAGGTACAGGCTCCTTTGCATATGCTGTCCAAGGCGCTTATGCATCTTACTCACACGCATGCCTGTAACACGGCCAATCTGGAATTAGTTCGAGGGACACTGTGCTGGACACCCGAGGTGTGCTGCTCTTCGATCTGCTTCTTTGGCAGGTCCGCAACTTTTCCATGGTTCCGTGTCGACGGTCCGGGATAACGTCCTACGTCATTCCAAAGATCAGCTGCTGTTTCGTCAGCTTGATCAGCCTTCTAGGGGAGGCAAGGGCCGTTCCAAGTCTAACAAGTACCCTTCTGCTTCCTTGTGAAGCAAAAGGCTGATCCTTTTGCCGCTGCCTCTACTTCTTACTCAAGGGGTAAGGGTAAAGGTCGGCAGAATCGAGGGAAGTCTCAGGTTTCTTCATTTAGTAGAGGAGGTGGTTTCTCCCCTCGCGGGCCTTGTCGGGGCTCGAAATGAAGGTCCTCACCTCGACTCGTCCCAGGTTGGAGGAAGGATAGCAGAGTTTGCAGACCATTGGGCCACCATCACATCCGATCCGTGGGTGTTAGACGTTGTTCAGTCCGGGCTGCGAATATCCTTCTGACGGCACCCCACTCTGTCAAGGGTGCCTCTTCCAACCACAGTTCCTTCAGACGTTTTACGTCGGGAACTTTTGTCCATGGAGATTGGCAATCTCCTGGCAAAGGGGGCGATCGAGATCATCAAGAACATTCAATCAGTGGGTTTCTATTCCCGCCTGTTCTTGGTGCCGAAGAAGGACGGCCGACTCCGACCGGTTATCGATCTGAGTATCCTGAACCAGTCTATCATTGCTCCCAAGTTCAGCATGGAGACTTTCAGGTTGGTCCGCCAATCAATTCACCAGGGAGATTTCGCTGCCAGCATCGACCTGCGAGATGCTTCCTTCCATGTTCCGATGCATCGGGCATCACGGAAGTATCTCAGGTTCGCTTTTCTGGGGCGAGTTTACCAGTTCAAGGCCATGCCTTTCGGCCTCAACCTGGCTCCTTGGGCCTTCACCAGACTGATGTCGCATGTGATAGCGTTCCATCGCACACAGTCCAGGGTGACTACTTCGGCATATCTGGACGATATCCTCCAGAGGCATTCCAATGCTGCCTTACTGGAGTTGGATGTCGCCACTCTGTTGAGCTTGCTCACGTCGCTAGGATTCAGAGTCAATGAGGAGAAGTCGGACCTGGTCCCTTCTCAGTCGTTTTGTCATCTGGGATGGCTTTCCAAACCCAATTCAATTTGATAGCAGTTCCCCAGGCCAAGGCTGTGATTCTCTCAGCTTTTGCTCTGACTCTGTCCCAGTCCACGTCTGCGACCGCTCGGAGTTTTCTCCGACTGATCGGTCTCTGCGGTTCGGTGACGGATCTCATTCCTCTAGGTCGGCTGCATGTCAGACCTCTCCAACACTTTCTGCTCAGTCGTTGGAGGCCGAATGTAGATTCTCTGGATCAGGTGCTTCCGTTTCCGGAATCTCTTTATCCTCACCTTCTTCCCTGGACAGATGTTCAGTGGATTACGCAGGGTGTTCCATTGGACTTACCCACGTCCGATCGCATTCTGACAGCAGATGCCAGCGATCTCGGATGGGGTGCGACGTTTGATCCTCTTGGTCTTTTCCTACACGGGATGTGGGACCGGGATTAAGCAGCTCTACACATCAACCAGAAGGAGCTTCTTGCTCTTCTTCTGAGTTTCAGGCAGTGGATCCCTCACCTGTCGAATCGCCAGGTCCTTCTACTGTCCGACAATTCGACAGTGGTTGCTTACATTCGGAACCAGGGCGGCACGCACTCGGTTCCGATGTATGAATTAGCTAGGGATCTTCTACTGCTCGCTCAGGATGTTCACGCCGGAGTGGTTGTTCGTCACATTCCCGGTTGTCTGAAGGTCCTAGCCAACTCCCTGTCCCGACAGGGCAGGGTTATTTCCACCGAGTGGATGCTCTACAGGGCAGTGTTCCAATCGCTTTGCGATCTCTGGGGACGTCCCCACATCGACCTCTTTGCGACTCGTTGGAACCATCAGGTGGACACTTTCGTGTCCCCATGTCCAGATCCTCTGGCTTTTACTGTGGATGCTCTGTCACTCGATTCCAACGGTCTAGTCGGCTACGCCTTCCCGCCGGTTCCGATTCTGCCTCGGGTTCTAGCCAAAATTCGAACCTGCAGTTGTCGAATCATTCTGATCGCTCCCCTGTTGCCTCAGTGGGTGTGGATCAATCAGCTCCGCTCGTTGATGGCGGCGGTTCCGGCACATCTCCCGCTACGTTGCGACCTTCTTTGTCAAGGTCGCCCGAGGAGGTTTCACGTCGACCCGACTTCATTGAGCCTTCACGCATATCTTTTGTCAGGTCCTGTCTCCTCCGTAGAGGTTTTTCGAGACGAGCAGTGGAGTGCATTTCTTCTTCAAGGAGGCACTCCACTGGTTTAGCTTATGCAGCTAAATGGAAGGTCTTCTGTCGATGGTGTGCTGATCACTCTGTTGATTATGCAAATCCTTCAATTTCACAGATTGCGGAGTTTCTGGTATATCTGTTTGATTCTCAGGGTCTCCAGCCTGTTACCATCAAGGGTTACAGGTCCATGCTTTCAGAGACTTTTTCTTATGTGGGGAAGCGTCGTATTGGCACTAATCCTTACCTCTCCAAGCTTGTTCGGCACTTTTCTTTGAAAAGGCCTCGCACTTTGCAGCTTACTTCGCGGGTGCTGCTTTGATTGGGGGGGGGGGGGGGGGGGGCGCCGTTTGAACCTTTATCCCAGGTGGATATGCATTTTCTCACATATAAGATGGCTTTTCTGATGGCGTTTGCTTCGGCCAGACGGGTTAGTGAGCTTCACACCCTCTTGGTTGACCCGGCCTTTTTTAGGAGCTCTCCCAACAGTGTTACTTTTACCACTGATTGCTCTTTTTTGGCCAAGAATCAGTTACCAGATACTACTCCTATCTGTATCAGGGCTCTTCCTTCTGTTGAGGGTAATCGCCCTTTGCTCTGTCCGGTGTGTGATATTCGCATTTATCTCGATCGGACACGTTTCATACGGAAAGGCAGAAAACGTTTTTTTCTGTCTCTTATTCTGGGTCGACAGAAGATCTCTCCTCAATCCATTTCTCGATGGATTTGTCTTGCTATTCGTACGGCTTACGGTCGTTTAGCAGCTGGCGATTGTGTTACCAATCGTATTTCTGCCCACGATGTGCGGGCACTATCCACCTCTTGGGCTTATTCTAACTCCGTCAAGTTGTTGGATGTTATGCAGGCAGCCTACTGGAGAAATGTCTCTACTGTCTTCACCTTTTATCTGCGCCAGTTGCAGGAGCAGTCGGAGGACCTTTTTGCCCTGGGTCCTCTTTCTTCTGTTCAGGCTGTTGTCTGCCATAGCCATTAGGCTTCTTGAAGGTCAGTTTCAGCCTTGTGCTGTTACTGCCCTTTTTCTGTCTGTGTGTCACACAGGCCCATATGTCTCCTTTCATTGTCTTTTACCAATGATTGCGACGTTATGGTTGATAAGCCTCGGGACCTCTTCCTTCTGCTTCACGGTTCCAGTGCACTGGGGTTATGTGTGGGTTGGTTATGCGATTCCCTCCAGCCTATTGTCTATTCAGCCTGTAGTAAACAATTGTGAGTAGGTTGATAAGAAATCTAAATTTTATAGTAAATTTCCTTTCTTATTATACCTACCACAATTGTTTACATGGAGGCCCTCCTGTCTTCTTTACGGGTAAAGAATCTTTCCTCCCCGCTGATCACATAACTCTAACATTGACGGATTCAAAAAGAATGAGTCTTTAGCGACGGTATATGCGCACTGGCAATGGAAGTCGTGGAGTTGTACTTGGGAGAGAGCGTCCCGTACTGGGTCTGCGCCGGTTGCACTCGACCCAGTTTTGGCTTATTTTTTCTTGGTGCTTTTGCACCACTTTTCTTTCCCAAATTGCTTGGGAAAGACAAAAATAGAGAGTATTTTATCCGAGTTAGGGACTTCCACTGTAGTGCAAGCCTGTAGTAAACAATTGTGGTAGGTATAATAAGAAAGGAAATTTACTATAAAATTTAGATTTCCAAGGCTATGAAGACGTTGTTCTTCATCAGGGTTGACACTTTTTTGTCTTCGGTGCATTATCATTCCTACGATTCTGCCAATCCGTCAGTCTGCTAGACTTTGACGGTCTTGGATCAGGACTCCAACTCCCATGCCGGCCATTTTACATATGGAGACTCTAGAGTCCGTGTTGGGCTTATAGAGAGAAATGCTGGAATGCTTTCTCTTTTCGATCACGTCGTCTCTGCTTTGCTGCTTATCTGCTCCCAGATAAGTTTGACGATGAACAGGTTTTTTGTGTGTGCTGTCCAAGGCACTCATGCATCTTCTCACATGCTAACACAGCTAACTTGGAATTAGTTCGCTGGGACGCTGTGCTGGACACAAGTCGTTCCCTTCTTGAGGGGCAGCGCACTGCTCTTCGATCTGCCTCTATCGGAGGGTCCGCAACTATTCCATGGTTCTATGGCGACGGTCTGGGATGACTCCCTATGTCATTTCATAGATCAGCTGCTGCTTCGTCAGCTTGATCAACCTTCTGTTGAAGTACCCTTCTGCTTTCTCTGCGAAGCCAAGGGCTGATCCTCCTGCCATCACTTCTACTCACTCACAGGGTAAGGGTAGGCATCAGCAGTTCGTCCCAGGTTGAGGCATTCCACTCAGTCGAGAGTGTCTCTTCTAACACAAGTCCCTTTCAACGTTACACGTTGGGAACTTTTAATCACGGAGATAGGCAATCTCCAGTCAAAGGTGGCGATCGAGGTCATCAAGAACATTCTTTCAGTGGGATTTTATTCCCGCCTGTTCTTGGTGCCTAAGAAGGACGGCCGACTCAGACAGGTTATCGATCTGAGTATCCTGACCCAGTCTATCATTGCTCCTGCGGTCAGCATGGAGGCTTTTAGGTTGTTCGCTGCTCCATTCCCTAGGGAGTTTTCCAGTTCAAGGCCATGCCCTTCGGCCTCGACCTGGATCCTTGGGCCTTCACCTGTCTGATGTCGCATGTGTTAGTCTTACATCGCACACATTTCAGGGTGTCTTCTTCGGCATATCTAGTCGATATTCTCCAGAGGCATTCCAATGCTGCCTTTCTGGAGTCAGATGTTGACACACTGTTGAGACTGGCCATGTCCCTAGGGTTCAGAGTCAATGAGGAGAAGTCGGACCTGGTCCCTTCTCCATTGTTTTGTCATCTGGGATGGGCTTTCATACTCGGCTGGATATGGTGACGGGTTCCCAGGCAAGGGCTGTGATTTTCTCTGCCTTTTGCCCTGACTCTGTCCCAGTCCACATCCGCAACAGCTCGGAGTCTTCCCCGGTTGCCCGGTATCTACCGTTCGGTGATGGATCTCATTCCTCTAGGTCGGCTGCATGTCAGACCTCTCCAGTGCTTTCTGCTCAGTCATTGGAGGCCGAATGTCGATACTCTGGATCTGGCGCTTCAGTTTCCGGAGTCTCTTCCTCGTCACCGTCTCCCCTGACAGATTTCAGTGGATTATGCAGGGAGTTCCACTGGACTTTCCCATGTTTGATCGTGTTCTGACGGCAGACGCCAGCGATCTCGGATGGGGTGTGACATTGGATCCTCTAGGTCTTTTCCTTCCCGGGTCATAGGACAGGGATCCAGCAGCTCTTCACGTCAACCAGAAGGAGCCTCTTGCTCTTCTTCTGAGTTTCCGGCAGTGGATCCCGCGCCTTTTGAATTGTCAGGTTGTTCTGTTGTCCTACAATTCAACAGTGGTCATTGACATTTGGAACCAGGGCGGTATGCACTATGTTCCCATGTACGAATTGGTTGGGGATCTTCTACTGCTCGCTCAGGATGTCAATGCCGGAGTGGAGGTTCATCACACCCCCGGTCGTCGGAACATCCTAGTCGACTCCCTGTCCTGACGTGGAAGGTTCTTTTCCACCGAGTGGATGCTCCACATGGCAGTGTTCCAGTCTCTTTGCAATCTCTGGGGTCATCTCTTTGCGACTCGTTGGAACCATCAGGTGGACACTTTCGTGTCCCCATGTCCAGATGCTCTGGCTTTCGCCATTGACGCTGTCTCTACCCTTTGGAATGGTCTTGTCTGCTATGCCTTCCTGTCGGTTCCGATTCTGCCTCAGGTTCTAGCCCAGATACAAACCTGCAGTTGTCAGTCATTTCATTCGCACCTCTGTCTCCTCAGTGGGTGTGGATCAAACTGTTCTGCTCTCTGTTAGCGGCGGTTCCGGCACGTCTCCCTCTACATCACGACCTTCTTTGCCACTGTTGCCCAAGGAGGTTTCACGTCATCCCGACTTCATTGTGCCTTAACGCATGTCTTTTGTCAGGTCCTGTCTCCTCCGTAGCATTTTTTTCGAGATGAGCAGTGGAGTTGCTTTTCTTCTTCAAGGAGGCACTCCACTGGTTTAGCCTATGCAGCTAAGTGGAAGGTCTTCTGTCGACGGTGTGCGGATCACTGTTGCTTCTGTCACTCCTCAGATCACACAGATTGCAGAGTTTCTGGTATATGTTTGATTCTGGGGGTCTCCAGCAATGGGTACAGGTCCATGCTTCGGAGACCTTTTCGTATGTGGAACAGTGTCGTATCGGCACTCATCCTTTCCTCTCCAAGTTTGTTCGGCACTTTTCCTTGAAAAGGCCTTGGACTTTGCAGCTTACTCCAAGATGGAATCTTTCTTGCATGCTGCTCTGCTTGGGGGTGGGGGGTGGGTGGGGGGGGGGGGGGGGGGGGGCATTTGTGCCTTTATTCCAGGTGGATATGCGGTTTCTCTGATGGCTTTTGCCTCAGCCAGACAGGTTAGTGAGCTTCACGCCTTCTCGGTTGACCCGGCCTTTTTCTGGAGCTCTCCCAGGAGTGTTATGTTTACCAGTGATTGCTCCTTTCAGGCCAAGAATCAGATCAGATACCGGAGACTACTCTGCCTCCTCTCTGTATCGGGACTCTTCCTTCTGTTGAGGGTAAACACCCTTTGCTCTGTTCATTTGGAAGGGTAGGATCGATTTTCTGTCTCTTATTCCTGGTCGACAGAAGATCTCTCCTGAATCCATTTCTCGATGGATTTGTGTTGCTATTCGTGCAGCTTTTGCTCGTCTAGCGACTGGCGATTGTGTAACCAATCATTTTTCTGCCATGAGTTGCATGCATTGTCTACCTCTTGGGGCTCTGTCATGTTGTCGGATGTTATGCTGGCAGCCTACTGGAGAAATGCTACTTTCTCCACTTATCTGCAACAGTTGGCAGAGGACCTTTGTTCTACGGGCCATCTTTCTTCTGCTCAGGCTGTTGTCTATCCCAGCCATTCAGCTACTTTCAAGGTCAGTCCCAGCTCTGTGCTGTTAGTGCCCTTTCTGTCTGTGTGTCGCACATCACCATACACCTCATCTCTCATTGTCTTTTACTAATGTTTGTGATGCTATGGTTTGATAGGCCTCTGTCAACGGTTCCAGTGCTATTGAGTTCTGTGTGGGTTGGTTATGTGATTCCCTCCATCCTATTGTCTATTCAGCCTGTAGTAAACAATTGTAAGGTAGGTTGATAAGAAATCTAAATTTTATAGTAAATTTCCTTTCTTATTATACCTACCGCAATTGTTTACATGGATGCCCTCCCGTCTTCTTATTCAGGTAAGAATCCTTCCTCCCTGCTGATCACATAACTCCTATGTTGGCGGACTCAAAATAATGGTTTGATGACCGCTTGCGCACTGGTTAACGGAAGTCATAGAATTGTACTAAGAGAAGAGTGTCCCCTACTGGGTGTGCGCCGATGGCACTCTGCCCAGTTTTGGCGTATTTTTTTCTGGTGTTTTTCCACCACTTTTCTTTCCCAAATCTCTTGGGAAAGATTAAAATAGAGAGTATTTTATCTGAGTTAGGGTCTTCTACTGTAGTGCAAGCCTGTAGTAAACAATTGCAGTAGGTATAATAAAAAAGGAAATTTACTATAAAATTTAGATTTTTTCATTAACTGCAGTGGTAATTCCTGAAAAGAGATTTATAAAGTGTATGATTACGCTCTTTTGGGGGTGGTTATTTCACATGTTTCAGGAGTTGCTGAGCAGTTATTATTAATATTTTTATTTTTCATCTCTTGATCGCCCACATTCACTGTCTGACTTGAGCAAGAATTTATTTCTGCAGTGAGTTCATTTGGTGTATTCTTAAGTCTTACTTTGTCAGGCAACCACGTTGTATCCTTGGGCAAGACACTTCGCCCCCATTGCCCATAAATATACCAGAGAGGGCATATTTTTATACTGTACCAATGACCCAGACTTAGCTGGTGCTAACTCTAACAAAACCAGGGCCAAACACAAATTTTGCCCCTCAATCCCCAAAATTTGCATCCAAAACAAAAAGAAATCATGTCCTAAAGGACCTCCATACTACGCCTCTACTGTGCATGCGCAGTGACGCAGACGTCCCGAAATTGGCGCCAATTATCATTCTCTGTTTGGCCCTTCATCAGTCAACATCTCACTGATCTTTGTGCTTGTAAATCTCAGTTTAAAGGATGCCAGACACGTAATTCTTGGAGAAAATGTGATTCTAAGGAGGATAGAAGGAGGAGAGGAAAAAGAAGTGACAAAAAATAATCAGGGCTGTACTTAAAATTTTTTGATGAAATTATGTTAAGTTGCCTATTTTCGAGGCATGGGCCTCTTGTTGTCATTCTTGCTAAATGTTGCACTGCTTATTCAGTGTTTCCGCTCCCCTAGCCTTCTAAAGTCCCCCTTGCAATTCTCCCATGCTTTTGGCATATTTTTGAGAAAGTTCATTTCTAAAATTTCCTGGGAGAGTTGCTTGGTTACAGAATGTTTTCTGTTATTTTCCCCATAGTTACGTTTTCACCCATGGGTGTATAACGTTTGTGTTCTGCATCTTCCATCTGATGTTCTGCAGATTCTCCCCTGGGAGTCTCTGTTTTGCATCAGATAGAGTGTAATTTTGATGACTGATTCCGGGCCAGTTTTTTCAGTGCCTGGAGTCATGTTTTCTGGTGTTTTACACTGTTTGTTTTCATTGGCAACAGCCTTTTTTGAGGGGGGCTGTTTGCCTTTGCTGTAGTTTATCTCACTATAAGATACATTTATATTATCCGTAAGTGTCTCATTAATTATTTAATATAAATTTAAAATTTTTGACCACACTTTGCCATCGGATCCATCGGGGCTCAACGTTACTTTTCAGCAACTTGGGCTTCGCTGAAAAAATATTTTTTCAAAATTATTTTGATATGTAATTGTTTTTTCATTTATTAATGGATCATGTTATTATGTATCTTTGTGTCAGTGGTTTTTGCGAGTAACTTGGACTTGTTGTTGTTCTTTCACAATGAAGGGACATTGTTCAAATTGTAATAGGAAGAAATCTTCCTCTGACTTTCATGATCATTGTATAAATTGTAGTCAGTGTTCTCGCATTAATCCCTGTCCTATATGTGAATATTGGGATGAGAAACATTGGAAACGTGTGTCACGATATGTTGTTTCTGGAGAAAGGGCTATGCCGGCTCTTTCTCCGCAAGGTCACTCTACTCTCTCAGTTTCTATTTCAGAGGAACAAGAACAGGGTGATGTTTCCATGTTATCTTCTACAAGTGTGCGTCCGTCGTCACAAATGAATTCAGAGCTAGCGGCAAAAGTGCTCATGGAGATTAGACAAATGTCGTCCGCTAGCTCGCCCGATGTAGCGTCCATTCACCGAATGGTTCAGCAGCCGGGTTCGTCCGATGCGGTCCAGGAGGAAATTTTGGGTGATGCGAGCACTATAAACATAATAGATGCACACCCAGTGACGGCGGATAGTAAGCGAGAACGGGGGAAGCCTTTGAGTCCGGTTCCTAGTTCGTCCAGGTCCAGCCGGGCCGCGAGCGAGAGAGGCCCCTCTCTCGTACAACAACATCTGGGACCAGATGTTGTGGTACAAAATGTGTCGTTAGCGGAGCATACGTCCGTCGCTCGGGACGCTCCGTTGTATAGGCAGTCCGCGGAGACTGCTAAGGCTTCCTCTTCTCGTAAGTGCACACGACCGCACCTTGGCTGCGTGACCGCCGATATATTACCAGCTTCGCCGATCAAGGATTCTTCGGCGACCAGGTCACACCATCCGGCAGCCAGGGATTCGAGACCGATGGACTCCGGACGTTCGCATAGGAAAAATATGCGGGAGCCATCTGAAGCGGAGCTGCCCTCGGCGAAGCAGCGAAAGACTGCGCCTCCGCAGGTCTCGACGCCGGACATTCTTGTGCAGATAGCACAGCTTATCGCAGCATCCCAGCAGCCGACAGAAACGGTGTCGGATCGAGAATTATCCGACGGCGCTGGGTCGGTAGGCTCCGCCGAAGCATCGGGGGCGGACGACCGGGAACATCATGAGGTCTGACCGGATGGTGAAAGGGATACGGATGATTTGGAGCTATCCCTTTCGGAACAACATAAAGCTGCCGTGGACTTCATCCGGCACTTTCTCCCTCAAGTTGTTCCGTCGGGCCAGACTGCTGCGGTTCCGGACAAGAGGATCATAGCGTCATTGGACTCTGAATTTTTTGAGCGGTTCAGGGACATCGCTCCCGAGTTTCCGTCGCAGTCCAATAATGTTGCAAGAACATTTGAATTATTGAACGACGCTATTTTCAAACTTGCTTCCAAGACGGGGAAAGCAGGTTTCTTGTCCGCTAATACTCTCAACCTGCCTTTCATTAATGCAAGGAATAAATTCGATACGGCAGGACAGGGTATCCCGAGAGTTCCTCTGCGTATGGATGACGAGGCGGAAGACTTAGAGCTATCATTACTGTCGTCTGCTTCTATTCCAACCGCGGTGTTGGAAACAGCTATTGCGTCTAACAGAGCCAATTTAGATGCCTTATCTTACGCAGATCACCTTACTAAGGCGTTATCACTGCGCCTTCAAGGGAAAGAGTTTCAGGATATACAATCCTCTTTAAGACTTCTTTCAAGGGCAGTAGCTTATTCCACGTGTAACTCCGCCCTTTCAGTGGCAAATCTGGAGTTGGTTAGACGTGACGTAGCCCTAGCTACATCCACACTAGTGGATACTAAGGTGAAGAACTCTCTTAGAGTCGCTTCGGTCTCCGGAGAACTTCTCTTTGACGGCAAGCTTTCTGCTATTTATGATAAAATTACAAAGAAAGCTTCGGATTCTCTGTTGTTCAAATCTGCTTCTAAGAAGCCGGATACAGCAGACAAGAATAAGACGGGCACTTCTGGGTCTAATGCGCCCAAGAGAGGTTCCTATAGAGGTTCCGGTGCGTCCTCTTGGTCTTATTCGAGAGACCGTCAGGGTAGCGACTCTAGTTCGGGACGTCCTTCGGGCCGGGACAATCGGTCGGATGCCCCGAGGTCGACGGGGCGAGGTGCGGGTCGTGGAGGACGTGGTTTCTCCTACCGCAGGCCTCGCAGGTCCAGGAGGTGATGGCTTAAACCTCTATCGCGCACCGGTTGGCGGAAGGTTGTTGAGCTTTTCACAAGAATGGGCGTCGATTACGGACGACCCTTGGGTGAGAGGAGTGACTTCGGAAGGTCTAAAGATATCCTTCAAACGAAAGCCTCCATTAACTCGAAGTCCAAAGTGGACTCATCTTCCGTCAAATCCGCAGAAAAGAGACGCTCTGCTATCAGAGGTGCAGTCTCTTTTAATGAAGAACGCAGTAGAGGTCGTAGAAAACCAGGAATCTCAGGGATTCTACAGCCATCTGTTTCTGGTTCCGAAACCAGATGGCTCGTTCCGTCCAGTCATAGATTTGAGCTGGATAAACAAGCTGATCGTCGCTCCGAAGTTTTATATGGAGACGATTCGGTCGGTCAGAGCGAGTATTCGGGTGAACGATTATGCATCAAGCATAGATCTCAAAGATGCGTACTTTCACGTCATGGTACATCCGACATTCCGAAAGGACCTACGCTTCGCAGTCCTAGGAGTGGTGTATCAATTCCGGGCGATGTGCTTCGGATTGAATCTAGCACCCTGGGCTTTCACTCGGGTAATGAACTCGGTAATGATCTATTTCCGAGCTCATTCGTCTGCGGTAACGTCGGCCTACCTGGACGACATTCTTCAGAGGTGCGGCAACGAGTTAACGCTTCAGAACGATGTTCAGAATCTTCTTCTTTTGCTCCGACGTCTCGGTTTTATAGTAAACGAGGAGAAGTCGGATCTGGTGCCGTCCAAGTCATTCACTCATCTGGGAATGAGCTTCGAGATGCACAACAATCTCGTTCGTCTGCCGTTAACCAGAGCGAAATTAGTCAGTTGTTACACTCGCTATTGTCTGCACGCAGACAAAGTCACGGCGAGAGAATTTATGAGACTGATAGGTCTGTGCGGAGCCGCTGCGGATCTCATTCCGATGGGGCGGTTACGCACACGTCCTCTTCAAATTTTCTTGACTCAGAATTGGAGTGTGAAAATTCATTCGCTCGACGTAGACGTTCTCTTGTCAGATCAAGTGAAACAAGAGATTCAGACTTGGGCAAACATTCAGTGGTTAACTCAGGGAGTTCCGCTGCAGTTGCCGGATCCGAGTTTTACCATTATGACGGATGCCAGTCAAACAGGTTGGGGTGCATCATTAATCCCAACGGATTCGAGATGCCAGGGTCTTTGGGATTTGCAATTCCTGTGCAAGCACATAAACATCAAAGAGATGATGTCAATTTGGCTTGCGTTACGTCACTGGATGGACATTATTCACGATGCTCATGTCCAAATCCTATCCGACAATACGACAGTAGTGGCGTATATACGGAATCAGGGAAGCACTCATTCAGTTCCGTTGTTCAATCTAACGGAAAGAATCCTTCTGTTTGCGCTAGAACATCACGTTCTTCTTTTGGTCCGTCACATACCGGGTCGTCTGAATGTGCTAGCAGACTCCCTTTCACGAAAGGGTCGCTTGTTGCCGTCGGAATGGACTCTCAACAAACAAGTATTCAATCAGATTTGCTACCAATGGGAACGGCCAATGATAGACTTATTTGCGACACATCTCAACAATCAGTTGCAGACGTATGTGTCTCCATGTCCGGATCCAAGAGTATTTGCAGTAGACGCTCTGTTGATCCCTTGGGACGGAATGATAGGATACGCGTATCCTCCAGCGCCGTTAATTCAACAAGTATTGCTAAAGATAAAACAATCTCAATGCAAGATTCTGTTGGTAGCATCTCTGTCGCCACAGAGACCATGGATAAATCTACTCAGGTGTCTGTTGTGGGACCTACCGCGAAAGCTTCCTCCACGGGAGGATCTTCTTTCGCAGGGGAAATCGCGCCAACTCCATCACAACCCGCAAGGTCTCAACCTTCACGTTTTTCCGTTGTGCAGTCCTTCTTGCATGGCAAACACTTTACAGGACGAGCAGTGGACGCGATTTCTAACTGTAGGAGGACCTCCTCTTCGCTAAACTATGCGGCTAAGTGGAAGGTTTTTCGTCGTTGGTGTAGGGATCATTCTGTAGATATATTCGATCCCTCTATACCAGACATTGCAAACTTTCTAGTATACTTGTTTGACAAAATCAAACTGCAGCCTGTTACTATAAAGGGTTATAGGTCTATGTTATCTGATACCTATGCACATCATGATAGTTTACAAATTGGATCTAATGTCTCTTTATCTAAGTTGGTTAGAAACTTTTCGATAAATAGACCCAGAACTCTTAGATTAATTCCTAAGTGGAATTTAGCTTGGGTTCTTCTTAAATTGAAGGAAAAGCCATTTGAACCTCTTGGGACAGTAGATTTCAAATTCTTATCTTATAAGACAGCTTTTCTCTTAGCTTTCTCTTCGGCTAGAAGAGTCAGTGAGCTTCATGCACTGTCGGTGGATGATTCTCATTATCGTAGTGTCGGGAACACTATCACCTTCACTACTAATGTGGGTTTTTTAGCTAAGAATCAGGCTCCTAATAAATATCCGGAACCTATTGTTATTAAGGCTCTTCTGTCTTCAGACGGGCGTAGGCCTTTACTCTGTCCTGTTAGAGCGTTATGTATCTATAAACAGAGATCTCAGTTTATCAGAAAGGGACGGAAACGTTTCTTTCTGTCTTTGATGCCTAATAGAAGGGACATTTCGGTCCATTCTATTGCTAGATGGATTCAATTAGCTATCCGTACTGCTTATGAGAGTTTATCTTCTTCTCAGCAGTCTGTGCTTAAGATTTCTGCTCATGAAGTAAGAGCTCTTTCTACTTCCTGGTCTTATGCTAATAGTGTTGCTATTACAGATTTAATGAAGGCTGCTTATTGGTCTCAGCCATCCACATTTACGAATTTTTATCTCAGAAATATTGAGTCCATTTCTGGAGACCTGCATTGTTTAGGTCCGTTATCTGTTGCTCAGAATGTCGTCCACTAAACAGTTGCAACTATAGTTATGCAGGCTTTCTGTTCCGGCAGTGACTCCGTCCAACTGCCCTCTTCGCTCTGGGCTATTTGACCCAGGGCAAGGGGAAGGGGGGGGGGGCGGGTGTTCCCTTAGGTCACCTGCTTTATAGTGAAAAGCAAGGGAATGCCTCCTCCAAGTCAGTATTTCTGAGTCGCTTCCGGGATGGTTTTAAAGTGTAATATTAATGTTAAAATTCATTCATGTCTTATTTTTAAAGTGTAGCTCGGTGTGAAGCATTTGTATATGTCAAGTGTCAAACGGGCTTTAATATACAATACTCGGACACTTTTAAATGACTATAAAGAGTCTCAATTCTCTGGACTACTTTATTTATTGGCTTACTTTAAAAATAATTAGTATAAGGGATATACTGGATGTTAATAGAGAACATGAATGTTATTGTGCTCAATTATTAAGGGTAGTGTATCTTTCTAATTTAGTATTAAATAAGAAAGATACATGTAAAGCCTAATACTCCTTTTCTCCTTAAGGGGTTACCTCTTTACTGTATAGTTGAGCTTATTGGATTTTCCTCTATGTCCTAGGCCCTCCAGCCTGTTTACTATTCAGCTAAGTCTGGGTCATTGGTACAGTATAAAAATGTTAAAAAATTTATAGTAATTTATATATTTTTTATACTTACCAATGACCCAGACGGGGATGGCCCTCCCTGGAGTTGGGAACTCTTGCCTCCCCGCTGAGTACATAGCGCTGACCAGGCACTGCCAGTAAGAATGATAATTGGCGCCAATTTCGGGACGTCTGCGTCACTGCACATGCGCAGTAGAGGCGTAGTATGGAGGTCCTTTAGCACATGATTTCTTTTTGTTTTGGATGCAAATTTTGGGGATTGGGGGGCAAAATTTGTGTTTGGCCCTGGTTTTGTTAGAGTTAGCACCAGCTAAGTCTGGGTCATTGGTAAGTATAAAAAATATATAAATTACTATAAATTTTTTAACTTTCCTAAATCTAAGCAAGATATCCGAGACTAAGCAAGTCTGACTGGGCCACCGTGCCCCTGTCAGCAAAGCTCTACCTTCCACAACTCACTGTCCGGCCCGGCACCGCCGGCTGACTAACAAATAAGTATTCCAACACGTCAAACGTGCCAGTAGGCGACACACACAACGTCAAATGGAACGACAGTCTCACCTCACCGCACAGGCTGACAAGGCTAGCACACATATTACCAATCTGTCAAATTACGCTCTCAGTACACATGAGAAAATTGTACTGGGTGAGAAAGGGGTTAAATTTAATATACGCTATTGCCATTCAATGGCCCACAACCCTGCACCAAGCAGATCAGCGTTACAATTAAAATTTTGAACCCTCAGCCCACCAAGGGTTGATATGAAGTCAATCTATGGCAACTACACATTCACACCCACCGTAGGTGTGCTTTATTAAGTTGTGTCCACGGGCTACTGCCCAGTTACAAACAGAATCATAACACCAACCACACCTACCCTCCTTCCAGATGAGGGTGGTGTCACAATTTTTTTTGCACGATAGGTGTCAAGAGCCTATGTTGGCCTACCACGCACGAGCTTACGCTAACAACCGGCTCAACATGACAGGCTACCAGTGCCCCTCTTGCCTTACACCTCTGTCAGACGTTCTACTTAAAGCTTGCAGGCGAACTGAGTTGCTCCTATGTCCTTTACTCATCATACTTCTGGGCTTTTGGTCCCCCCTCGACAGAGAGCTACAAAAGAGGAGGATTCAGTGCATCCTGTGCACTGCGTTTTGTTCCCAACGAAGGTTACCCCAAGAGCTTCCACCACATGTCCTTGGTTTCAGACACACAGTGTCCTGATTCTGTACACCGAGACACACCTTACGTCTGAACATTCGCAGCACAACTGTGTGAACACTATTATCATCGTGCCAATCCTTGACACTTCTTCATACCAGTGGCTACAACCATAACAGACCTACCATACCTTGGTAAACCCCCCCCCCCCCCAAAAGAAACAAAACAAAAAAATACACCAAGCCTTTCCACACTGTCACATGACATGCTGCTAGTCTTTGACTCAGAGCTCTAGTGGGCCACTGACAATTTTTTCAAAATAAAGCGCACCGAGTTGGACGCCCATCGCCATCCATGGTACCTCCGCATACCACTTATGACCCAGTGTGCCAATACCTTACCTCAACTCGGCACCAAATTCATATACACCCCGTCCAGGGGTGCAGGGTCGTTTACAGCATATGTCGACCTTACGTGCAGGATATCCACTGCTCCTCACACCTACCCGTATTAACCATCTGGCAATAATTTATAACTCATTGTTTTTACTGCCATTCTCTATTGGGGAACATTCCTGCCATGAAAACAGTGTTGATTTAATCCAATCTATGACTGTCACATAGTAATTACTTTATGACATTCCTGTACAAACACTTCAGTTCCACCTCAATCTGTACAACCTGTACCTGGTATTCGACAATTGTCTAAGAAAAACAAAACAATCAACTTACAAAGACACACCTTCAGTCTCAGCCAAACATTGCATTGTGTATTCATTCCAGCGACCAACCACAGCATATCCTCACATCACGTGCTCACCAGCAAGTGCTCTTGCACCATCCCGACATTCATTTTCAATTATACTGTGATTGACTTCAGTTCGTTAATTAGCAGCCATTTTGAAATGTTTTCACAACAATACAAAATCCGGGATTCACCCATTTGTGAATTTTACATATTGTTTCTACCACTGCACTCTGCGGCACAACTGTATATAATCTTTTCCTACACTAGTAGTTATTCCGACCCAACACTTTGCTTTTGTTACTCTCATTTCCATTTTTTTTAATTTTGTGTTATTTTTTATTCGATCGTGTTGACTGCCGACCCGGCTATTGCGACCCACTCGAGTGTCACCCCCCAATACTGTCGCATTTATACTTCACACGATGTTTTCCACCTTCCTGGTGGATTATACACGGGTGACCCGCACCCTTTGTACATCGACCCACAACGCTAAAAGGATACCTTCCTGAAAGCATTCTCGAGCTAACATTCTTAGCTCTTAGCGCTCGGATTGGTACTCAACAATTATCACAATTCCACCTTCCTGGTGAAGTATAAACCGGTGACCTGCACCAGTTCTTACGTCGACCCACAACGTTCAAAGGATACCTTCCCAAAAGCATTATTAAGCTGACACTTTCAGCTCTTGGAGCTTGGATTGGTATCCAATAATTATCACAAATTGGGCTCCAACACTTCCCACACAGCTGGCTACCAAAGCTACAGCTCTCCATTGTGTATTCATGGTTCTCAGATAACCACAATATCAACACAATAAAGTCGCAACACTTCCCGACTTTCACACTCACAGCTGCTTTACCTATGTCGCTATCACTATAAATCCTGTCCACCAGGTTCACACTTCGGACATCCGGAGAGACTCCCACCCACCCTGGGTTGGGTTTGTAACAGTTCCACTGAAATAAACAGATCTCTGTATTTGTTTATTTGATAAGGTTGTACAGGCCGAAACCTTAGTTACACTTTGCGGAAGTTAATTCCGGACAAATACCAATAGAGGTCCACCTCACCTATCAATTTTTCTACCTCAACTCCACAATGGAGTCGTTACAACCTGAAACACACCGTAAGCTCCGACTACAACTCAATAATACTCGAAGGCTCATGTTTTGGGAAGCTGATGCACACCACAAGCACCGCATTTACAAAGAATGCAACTCACAAAATGTCGTGCCAGCAGATCTTCTCAATACCATAAATACTGATTTACGCCGTACTGTTGACGGCCTGCTCAAATTTAAGAATGATATATCGTCGGGCAACGACGAGCTTTCTCGCCAAACCACTCAGCATTTGACACAATGTCTACAGACACAATACGGGAAGCGCATATCAGACCTAGAACTCGAGATATCTGAGTACCTCAATAACCTGCTCCCTCCTAATATCAATGAGCAGCACCAGCCTGCCTTTCTTGAGCTCTTCCATAACACTATCTCACGCTTCTCCGGCTTCGACCTTACCCAATATCGGCTAACAAATGCCCAGCATTATAAAGAAACTATGGCCGCAGCTGTTCCAGCCCCCAACCAGGGCTTTGACGCAGTAGCAGCTGCCTCTGTATCCCCCCGAGCACGCGGGTGACCACAATCCACTCACCAAGTGGACATTCCTCTCATCAATCAAGGATACGCCTCCCGAAGCATACTCATCAAGCAATTATATCAATGGACACTCACCCCACCTCCGCTGATTCACCTCTGAGCGCACCCAAGCATCAGAGATTAGGAATGACCAACACTCCTCCCCCCAGCTCAACACCCTGGGGTAGTACACGTCAAGCACCTGAGGCTCTTCTTAAGGCTGCCTCCTCTCTCAGTATCATGACAGGACATGGTGCCACGGCACAGGTGACCTCCGCAGCTGTACTCAGTACACTCATGACCCCTTGTAGTGGCTCACTACCATGGTCACAGGTCACCTTGCCGGTAGAAGATTGACCCCTCAGCTCTTGTACTGATTACAAGCCCAATGGCAATACGGCAAGCATGGCCTGTACTACCACGGACATACAGCCTGTATTAACCACCACGGAATCAGCTGGCCCCAAGCCACTGAACACCAATCTATCCACTGACAGGTCCACTTGTCCCTTGGTGTCGGACTCCAACCTTCCGCCGTCAGAGGATGACAGAGATTCCAGCATTGGCACCATTAGTTGTCCTACTATTACCTCCTCAGCATACAGTTCACCTACAGGACTTCTGATGAGCAGGAACCCTCGTCCCCTTCCGCTGAACACAGCGCGTCGGATGCAGGCCTCTCCCTTCTACTTGTGGCCGAATCGGATGACTCTTCCCATCCTTGTTCTTCACGCACACAAGCCATGGCCAAGCCATGCATGGATAACATTGATCCGGGCAAAATACCAATGTTTACCTCTGCACTTACAGAATTTGCCCATAAATATACTAGAGAGGGCATTTTCCTAAATCTAGGCAAGATAGCCAAGACTAAACAAGCCTGACTAGGCCACCGTGCCCCTGTCAGCAAAGCTCAACCTTCCACAACTCACTGTCCAGCCCAGCACTGCCGGCCGACTAACAGACAAGTATTCCAAGACGTCAAACGCGCCGGTAGGCGACACATACAACGTCAAATGGAAGGACAGTCTCACCTCACCGCACAGGCTGACAAGGCTAGCACACATATTACCAATCTGTCAAATTACGCTCTTAGTACACATGAGAAAATTGTACTGGGGAAGGGGTTAAATTTAATATATGCTATTGCCATTCAATGGCCCACAACCCTGCACCAAGCAGATCAGCGTTACAATTAAAATTTTGAACCCTCAGCCCACCAAGGGTTGATATGAAGTCAATCTATGGTAACCACACATTCACACGCACCGCAGGTGTGCTTTATTAAGTTGTGTCCACGGGCTACCGCCGAATTACAAACAGTATCATAACACCAACCACACCTACCCTCCTTCCAGATGAGGGTGGTGTCACAATTCTTTTTGCACGATAGGTGTCAAGAGCCTACGTGGGCCTACCACACACGAGCTAATGGTAACAACCGGCTCAACATGACAGGCTACCAGTGCCCCTCTTGCCTTACACCTCTGTCAGACGTTCTACTTAAAGCTTGCAGGCGAACTGAGTTGCTCCTATGTCATTTACTCATCATACTTCTGGGCTTTTGGGCCCCCCCTCGACAGAGAGCTACAAAAGAGGTGGATTCAGTGCATCCTGTGCACTGCGTTTTGTTCCCAACGAAGGTTACCCCAAAAGCTTCCGCCACATGTCCTTGGTTTCAGACACACAGTGTCCTGATTCTGTACACCGAGACACACCTTACGTCTGAACATCCACAGCACAGCTGCGTGAACACTATTATCATCGTGCCAATCCTTGACACTTCTTCATACCAGTGGCTACAACCATAACGGACCTACCATACCTTGGAACCACCCCCCCCCCCCCAAAAGAAACAAAACAAAAAAAAACACCAAGCCTTTCCACACTGTCACATGACATGCTGCTCGTCTTTGACTTGGAGCCCTAGTGAGCCACTGACAATTTTTAAAAAAAAACGCACACTGAATTGGATGCCCATTGCCGTCCATGGTACCTCCGCATACCACTTATGACCCAGTATGCCAATACCTCACCACAACTCGGCACCAAATTTCACATACGCCCCTCCCAGAGGCACAGGGTCGTTTACAGGATATGTCGACCTTACGTGCAGGATATCCACTGCTTCTCACACCTACCCGTATTAACCATCTGGCAATAATTTAATAACTCATTGTTTTTACTGCCATCCTCTATTGGGGAACATTCCTGCCATGAAAACAGTGTTGATTTAATCCAATCTATGACTGTCACATGGTAATTACTTTATGATATTCCTGTACAAACACTTCAGTTCCACCTTAATCTGTACAACCTGTACCTGGTATTCGACAATTGTCTAACAAAAACAAAACAATCAACTTACAAAGACACACCTTCAGGCTCAGCCAATCATTGCATTGTGTATTCGTTCCAGCGACCAACCACAGCATCTCCTGACATCACGTGCTCACTAGCAGGTGCTCTTGCAACATCCTGACATTCATTTTCAATTATACTGTGATTGACTTCAGTTCGTTAATTAGCAGCCATTTTGAAACGTTTTCACAACAATACAATATCCGGGATTCACCAATTTGTGACATTTTACATATTGTTTCTACCACTGCACTCTGCGGCACAACTGTATATACACCTTTTCCTACACAGGTAGTTATTCCGACCTAACACTTTGCTTTCGTTATTCTCGTTTCCATTTTCTTTAATTTTGTGTTATTTTTTATTCGATCGTGTTGACTGCCGACCCGGCTATTGCGACCCACTCGAGTGTCACCCCCAACACTGTCGCATTTATACTTCACACGATGCTTTCCACCTTCCTGGTGGATTATACACGGGTGACCCACACCCTTTGTACATCGACCCACAATGCTAAAAGGATACCTTCCTGAAAGCATTCTCGAGCTAACATTCTTAGCTCTTAGCGCTCGGATTGGTACTCAACAATTATCCCAATTCCACCTTCCTGGTGAAGTATAAACCGGTGACCTTCACCAGTTCTTACGTCGACCCACAACGTTCAAAGGATACCTTCCCAAAAGCATTATTAAGCTGACACTTTTAGCTCTTGGAGCTTGGATTGGTATCCAATAATTATCACAAATTGGGCTCCAACACTTCCCACACAGCTGGCTACCAAAGCTACAGCTCTCCATTGTGTTTTCATGGTTCTCAGATAACCACGTGCAATATCAACACAATAAAGTCGCAACACTTCCCGACTTTCACACTCACAGCTGCTTTACCTAAGTCTCTATCACTATTAATCCTGTCCACCAGGTTCACACTTCGGACAACCGGAGAGACTCCCACCCACCCTGGGTTGGGTTTGTAACAGTACCACTGAAATAAACAGATCTCTGTATTTGTTTGTTTGATAAGGTTGTACAGGCCAAAACCTTGGTTACACTTTGCGAAAGTTAATTCCGGACAAATACCAATAGAGGTCCACCTCACCTATCAATTTTTCTACCTCAACTCCACAATGGAGTCGTTACAACCTGAAACACACCGTAAGCTCTGACTACAACTCAATAATATGCGGAGGCTCATGTTTCGGGAAGCTGATGCACACCACAAGCACCACATTTACCAAGAATGCAACTCACAAAATGTCATGCCAGCAGATCTTCTCAGTACCATAAATACTGATTTACGCCGTACTGTCGACAGCCTGCTCAAATTTGAGAATGATATATCGTCGGACATCGACGAG
This sequence comes from Pictodentalium vernedei, assembly GCA_031216915.1. Taxonomy (NCBI): domain Eukaryota; kingdom Metazoa; phylum Mollusca; class Scaphopoda; order Dentaliida; family Dentaliidae; genus Pictodentalium; species Pictodentalium vernedei. The sequence continues at coordinate 428,368,406 of CM062292.1, forward strand.
CTTGCTCGCCAAACCACTCAGCATTTGACACAATGTCTACAGACACAATACAGGAAGCGCATCTCAGACCTAGAAGTCGAGATATCTGAGTACCTCAATAACCCGCTCCCTCCTAATATCATTGAGCAGGGCCAGCCTGCCTTTCTTGAGCTCTTTCATAACACTATCTCACGCTTCTCCGGCATCGACCTTACCAAATATCGGCTAACAAATGCCCAGCTTTATAAAGAAACTATGGCTGCAGCTGTTCCAGCCCCCAACCAGGGCTTTGATGCAGTAGCAGCTGCCTCCGTATCCCCCCGAACACACGGGGTACCGCAATCCACTCACCGAGTGGACATTCATCTCATCAATCAAGGATATGCCTCCCGAAGCATACTCATCAAGCAATTATATCAATCGATAGTCACCCCACCTCTGCTGATTCACCTCTGAGCGCACCCAAGCATCGGAGATTAGGAATGACCAACATTCCTCCCCCCCCCCCCCCCCCCCCAGCTGAACACCTCGCGGTAGTACACGTCAAGCGCCTGAGGCTCTTCTTAGGGCTACCTCCTCTGTAAGTCCCATGACACGACATGGTGCCATGGCACAGGTGACCACCGCAGCTGTACTCTCATGACCCCTTGTAGTGGCTTTCTACCATGGTCACAGGTCACCTTGCCAGTAGAAGATTGGCCCCTCAGCTCTTGTACTGATTACAAGCCCAATGGCAATACGGCAAGCATGGCCTGTACTACCACGGACATACAACCTGTCTTAACCACCACTGAATCTGCTGGCCCCGAGCCACTGAACACCATTCTATCCACCGACAGGTCCACCTGTCCCTTGGTGTCGGACTCCAACCCTCCGCTGTCGGAGGATGACATAGATTCCAGCATTGGCACCATTAGTTGTCCTACTAATACCTCCTCAGAGAGCATACAGTTCACTTACAGGACTTCTGATGAGCAGGGACCCTCGTCCCCTTCCGCTGAACACAGCGCGTCGGATGCAGGCCTCTCCCTTCTACTTGTGGCCAAATCAGATGACTCTTCCCATCTTTGTTCTTCACGCACACAAGCCATGCATGGATAACATTGATCCGGGCAAAATACCAATGTTTACCTCTGCACTCACAGAATTTGCCCATAAATATACCAGAGAGGGCATTTTACTATATCTAAGCAAAATAGCCGAGACTAAACAAGCCTGACTAGGCCACCATGCCCCTGTCAGCAAAGCTCAACCTTCCACAACTCACTGTCCGGCCCGGCACCATCGGCCGACTAACAAACAAGTATTCCAACACGTCAAGCATGCCGGTAGGCGACACACACGACGTCAAATGGAACGACAGTCTCACCTCACCGCACAGGCTGCCAAGGCTAGTACACATATTACCAATCTGTCAAATTACGCTCTCAGTACACATGAGAAAATTGTACTGGGGAAGGGGTTAAATTTAATATACGCTATTGCCATGCAATGGCCCACAACCCTGCACCAAGCAGATCAGTGTTACAATTAAAATTTTGAACCCTCAGCCCACCAAGGGTTGATATGAAGTCAATCTATGGTAACCACACATTCACACCCACCATAGGTGTGCTTTATTAAATTGTGTCCACGGGCTGCCACCCAATTACAAACAGAATCATAACACCAACCACACCTACCCTCCTTCCAGATGAGGGTGGTGTCACAATTCTTTTTGCACGATAGGTGTCAAGAACCTACGTGGGCCTACCACGCACAAGCTAACGGTAACAACCGGCTCAACTTGACGGGCTACCAGTGCCCCTCTTGCCTTACACCTCTGTCAGATGTTCTACTTAAATCTTGCGGGCGAACTGAGTTGCTGCTATGTCCTTTACTCACCAGCTTAGTCTGGGTCATTGGTAAATATAAAAAATATATAAATTACTATAAATTTTTTAACTTTTCGAGGGGCGACCATCTCCTGTAGTGCAACCCTTGCCCACGAGCCTCATTCTGTAAAATGTCAGTATACTCGGTGTGAAGCCAACCGGGCATGTTTTAAGGCATTTTCAATTGCCGCATACTTTTCATTTTTTCTCAATATGAAATACACTGTGGGCCGATGAGCATGCAGGTGGGTATACAGTAGAAGTGGATTTAAAGGAAGAGGTTGTTGCACAACAAATAAACATTATAAAAAGGAAACGTTAAAAAATTAAGATGTCCAAACAGCATGGGAATATTGCCTTTTTTCCCCTGTAGTGCTTGCATTAGGCCTTCTATGCTTTTTCTGGGGGATTCTTACGGTGATCATGGGTATGAATCAGTGGTGTAGCCAGGAGGATGGTTCGAGGGAGTGCATGCACCCTCCCCCCCTCCCCCAAATAAATGGACCCCATGTTAACCAATATAGGAAACATGAGGCAAGAAATTTTAATATCTAGATATTTATACATGTAAGATGTATGAGGTGTGTCATCCCAACAAGACGAATCCCAACAGGACAAAATCTTCTTTTTTCATTAACTACAGTGGTAATTCCTGAAAAGAGATTCATAAAGTGTATGATTACGTTCTTTTGGGGGTGGTTATTTCACATGTTTCAGTAGTTGCTGAACAGTTATCATTAATATTTTTATTTTTCAGCTCTTGATTGCCCACATTCACTGTCTGACTTGAGCAAGAGTTTATGTCTGCAGTGAGTTCATTTGTTGTACCCTTAAGTCTTACTTTGTCAGGCGGGGGGGGGCACGGTGGCATTGTGTACTAAGGTGTACTGCACGTCGAAGGTGCACTTATCTTCAACCAATGCTAACTCTGCATGTGTGGAGTTAGTATGTTGGGGAGCTGACAGTTGCTCGCCATTGCTTAGTGGTTCTCTCCGGGTAGTCTGGCTTCCTCCACCCGTAAAACTGTTGCAGTCTTGATTAGCCATTGTGCAGAAATGTGTGACCTTAAACACCATTAAATAACTTACTTTGTCAATACTTTGTGTTCGTGAAATATATGTCACAATTTATTCGGATTCTATTTGGTGGTAATGTGGCATAATTATTGATGCCTTATTGATGCCTTTCGCAACTTATAAATTATGGACACAAACAGACAGAGTCAAGGAAATTGTGTTTTTTTTGTTCTTCGTGGATTTCAAAATTATTCCCCGAGGAAGGCATCTTGCCCTGTCCAATGAGGGTGGGAGGGGGGCACTACCTCTCATGCTAGCCCCCATTTCGCTGCTACGTGGCTTGGACAATGTTGCGCATCATATTCTGTATGCCCCTGATGCAGATGCAAAAGACATGAGCGATGATAGGTGGTTTGGTTCGGAGGAGTACCCCATTCAATTGCACTTACCCCTGCTCCCACCACGGTATGGCTGACCTAAAAAGGATTTTAGGTGCATTTTTGTGGTTTGGAGGGATTGTTGGGTCTATTTTGGGCAATTCTATGAATTGGGGACTACTCTTCTACAAAGGAACATATCCTCCGAACATACCCCTATCCTATAAAAAGCCTTTGGGTAACATAGCACCCACATGCTATCATAGAAACCAAGATGGCTGCCTCCAGTATACAAAATGGACTACGGAAACAGGCATCACCCTAACAACACATGCTGTGCATGTGCACTTACACCAAGTATCACTATGGGGATGACGTCACAACATGGCCACTCACAAGGGTTACCATGACAGCACATTTTCAATTGGATGTGACTATGATGAATTTTTATTCCAGGTGGATATGTGTCATGTCACATACAAGATGGCTTTTTTGATGGCATTTGCTTCAGCCAGAAGGGTTAGTGAGGTTCACGCCCTCTCGGTTGATCCGGCCTTTTTCAGGAGCTCCGCCAACAGTGTAACTTTTACCACTGATTGCCCTTTCTGACCAAGAATCAGATGCCAGAAACTACTCCACCTCCTATCAGCACATCCAGCATGTGTCGATGTGCTAGTGCACAATGTAGCACATTGTGCCTTTTCACATAAGCGCATATCGGCATATCCAGCATGTGCTTTTGTGCTGCATGTAATGTGTACAATAGAAGATAAATACGTCTAGGGATGTCAGAAAGAACATAACAGCTTGTAGATACATAGGTAGAAACTGAGAATTTACTGAGAAATCAGATCCATGTAAACAATTATGTCTTTTTTGTGATAATTCTACAAAGTGAATATGAATTCTGTGGAAATCTGAACCAGAAAAACTACTCTAGTTCGGTCGAACTTTCCCCGGGCCCCACCATGGTATGGCGGTCCAAAAAAGGATTTTAGGTGCATTCTGGTTGTTTGGAGGGATTGTCAGTATATTTGGATAATTCTACGAATCGGGGACTACTCTTGTACAAAAGAACATATCCTCTGAACATTCCCCTATCCTATAAGAAGCCTTTGGGTAACATAACCATAGAAACCAAGATGGCGGCCTCCAGTATACAAAATGGACTACGGAAACACATATCACCCTAACAACATGTGCTGTGCATGCGTAGTTACTCCACATATCACTATCTGGATGATGTCACAACATGGCCACTCACACGGGTTATCATGACAACACAACATGATGGAACTGGGTCATGTGACTATGATGTCACATGAGATCTGGCAAATGTGGGGTGAAACATATGAGATATACTATCATTAAAGGTCATCTCTATCTTGCGTGGCTTAGGCTTCAGCAACAACTCTATTATCACACCCTCTAAGAAAAACAGATCGCGTCGTGGCCCGGAGAGCCGGGCATCAGAAACAACGGAAATTAAAGTAGCAATGAACGTAACAAAAGAAATTTTGCCAACAAATCATGTCACACGACCTCGTCATAGTAACATCATACATATCAACACTGATAAATCACAAACAGATCAGGATTTCTTAAACATCTTCCTATTAAATATACAATCATTAAGGAATAAAACATTCACCATAAATGACTTGATCACAGATAACAATAGCGATTTATTTTTCTTAACGGAAACATGGCTGAAATCATCTGGAGATGAGGTCTTTATACAGGAAGCCACACCTCAGGACTATAAGTTATTCTCCTTCCCGAGACATACTGGAAAAGGTGGCGGAATTGGCCTCACATATAAGGATATATACAATACCACACCCTCTGTTCTTACAGAATTTAGATCTTTTGAAGCTTCTGTATTCCACCTAGAGGTAGCTGGCGAATCACTAACATTTGTGTGCATCTACCGACCCCCACCAAACAAGAAGAACAAACTGACACCAGCTTTGTTCACATCTGAATTTGTAGACCTTCTCGACCAGTTCATATTTATAACCGGTCATCTGTTTATATTGGGTGACATAAACCTGCATTTTCATTCCGATACAGATACCCATGTCCAAACCATCAAATCCACATTAAATGACTACAACATGCAACAAGTTATCACAGTACCAACACACCGCCACCTACATACACTTGATTGGTTAATCATAAGAGAGGATGAGTCTGACATTGCAGGACTCACAGTAACTGATAACTGTGTGTCCGACCACCATCTAATCTCATTTTACTGTAAAATATCAAAACTTGTGTTGCCAAAATGGAAAATGTCCACCAGAAATATTAAAGGAATTGTCAAGGATGACTTTTCACTTGCCATGAGCACTTCTCTTGTTATTATCACTAGTGATAATCACAGCATCGACAAGTACAATGAGTGTCTTCGTCAGCTCTTAGACGTGCATGCACCTCTATGCACTCGCACTATAAGCAGTTGACCTTCAGCACCATGGATCATGCCGGAGATAAAATCTGCTAAACAACAGCGCCGCCGGGCTGAATGGCAATGGAGGAAATCTAAACTAACTATCCACCGCCAGATATATCTTCAACACCATCAGCATGTCAACCAGCTGATTAAAGATGCCAAAACCCTTTACTATAACGACAAAATCACAAACTGTCCAACAAAGGAGCTATTTTTAATCACAAACAGTCTGTCTGGAAAAGCTAAAACATCCATCCTTCCCAACAACATCACACTGTCTGATCTACCAGACAAGTTCGGTTCATATTTCAGCGAGAAGGTGTCCAAAACAAGACTTCAACTGGACCGCACGAACAATGAACCCGAGTTTACAGAATTTACAGGAAACCCCTTTGTATCATTTAAACCGGTATCATGTGACACTGTTCGCAGGGTCATTCTGTCATCTCCATCTAAATCATGTCCACTTGACCCTATACCTACCAGCCTTCTTCGTGAACATATTGATGATCTTATAGAACCAACCACAAATATTATTAACACTTCTCTTTTGCAGGGTACTGTGCCTCGTGCCTTCAAGGAGGCAATTGTTACACCTTTACTAAAAAAAGGTCAACCTTGACCCCAATAATCTTAAGAACTACCGGCCAGTCTCCAATCTGCCATTCCTGTCAAAGATTGCAGAGAAAATCGTACTCCAACAATTAAAGGACCACCTCTCCGCGATTCAACTTACTGAGACGTCTCAGTCTGCATATAGGAGCAATCTCAGCACAGAAACTGCATTTCTCGTATTGTGACGGATCTCCTAAATGCTGCTGATAGTGGCAAGATCTCCATCTTGTCACTGTTAGACCTGTCAGCCGCATTTGACACACTTGACCATGACATCTTAAATGCCTCTATATCACCTTCGGCTTGTCAGGAATGGTACTGGACTGGTTTAAGTCTTACCTGTCTGACAGAACCCAGTCTGTTCACATTGGTGAAGCCCACTCAAAAAGCAGCTCACTCATGTATGGTGTCCCACAGGGCTCCATTTTGGGACCTGTACTATATTGCATGTATACACAGCCCATTGGTGGTGTAATATCAAAGCAAGATCTGAGCTATAATATGTATGCTGACAATACTCAAATCTACTCCCCCATCCTTACCCAGGCAGTTAACACAAACGGCAACAGACATCGAAACCCGCATAAAGTCCGTCACACACTGGATGGAAACAAACAAATTAAAATTAAATGATGACAAGACCGAGATCATTCTAATTTCTACCGATGCAAAAATTAAGAACACCAGCCTCGACCATCTCTGCATTTGCGGCACCGACATAGGTTTTTCGAAAACAGCCAAAAACCTAGGTGTTTATCTAGACTGAACTAAGTCAAGAACATCAGGAAACGTTTGTTTCTTGAATTGAGAAGGATTTCCCATCTCTGACCTTATCTTACTCAGGAGGCTGCAAAAAAGCTGGTTAGTTCCTTCATCCTATCTAGGTTGGACTATTGCAATTCGCTTCTGAGCAGTCTACTGATAGAAAAGATAAATAGTTTGCAACGCATTCAAAACAACGCCGCTAGACTTGTCCTACACAAGCCAAGGTGTGACCATATAACACCGATGTTAAGAACTTATGCTACTGTAGCCTTTATTCAACCTTGCCACCCTATCTATCATGCCTCTTACATAATTACACCCTGCCTCGTCACTTAAGGTCACAAGACCTGAACCTGCTCACCGTACCCAGGTTTAAACTAAAAAAATTTGGTCATAGAGCATTCACATTCTACGGCCCGTATATTTGGAACTCACTTCCTCATTCAGTCAGGAGAGCCAAATCATATAATATTTTCAAAACCGAGCTTAAAACATATCTTTTCAAGAAATACTTACTTGATGACCCATCGGTTTTAGAATGAACATTTGTGCGCATGACGTGTGTTTCATTGAATGTGTGTGAGAGCTTAGTGAGTAAATGGTCTGGAATTGTAAAGTGCTTAGAGCCTTTTTCAGGGATTAAATGCTTGATAAATGTACTATATTATTATTACTATATTATCATATACGACTCCTGACTCTGATCCTTAGGAAGCTCTCTCAGAGAGCTTAACAAGGGTCAGGTGCAGGTGTTAATGGTCTGGGTTAGAATGGTTAACAGGCTTGTATACAATCACCATAGATGACGAAAATAGTTTTAGACAAAAGTGGGAAAGTGCTTGAGAATTCTCTGTACATGTCCTTGAAAGTCCAGTATTTTTTTCTTCCAGAGGTACATGAACCCTGTCAGTAGGAACTTTAGGACCCCACAAGTAGTATGATGACCTGTCATCCATCAGCATGAAATTTCCTTGTTGGTTCCGCATAGTTTTTCTTGACTAGCAAGTGGGGGTATGCACAGATGTACACCCATTGTGAGACTATGCACCTTGTAATTCAGTTATAATGTCACAAAACATGCTTAAATGGTGATTTACATCAAAAATGTCAAACTGTATACTTTGCACCATCCAAAGGAACATTCCTGCAGTTTGCACAGGCCTGTGATGCAGGAAATTACAAAACATGTTGCAAACAAGATCCATTTTTTGCTATCAGTTTTCTTAAATATTGAATGCTTTTTATTACAAATATGAAGGATGAATGTTGCATGGCAAAGTAAAGTCTAATCCTGAATGGTTTTACTGATTGAACCAACAGGGCCAACTCAGATGGAAACATCAATCAGTCATTCTCTCATGTCTGACTTGTTGGGAGCTACATTCATTTTAAGTCGTCAGAATTTAATTACAAAATGTATTTATCAATAGGTTTTTTTGAAAAACTGATTGGTGAGGACCCATAGACAACTAACTGTAACAGAAGAAATCAAGATTAAGGATATGTTTCAGTGAGCTATTCCGGTTTACTTGGTTTATTGTGAGCATGCGTAGACACACAGAATAAAAACCAGGTCGTTTTATTGAGCAGTTTATATTCTGGTTTATCATTCTGGATTAAACCAACTAAACCTCCTGGAGAGCAGGGTTATCTTGTTTATCATTCTATTCTTGACATGCGCATTGGAGTGCACATAAAAGTTATTGGCCCTGCACAACAACAATAAAAAATATTCTGATTTTGTGTGTCAGTTAAGAAATAAACAATGCCGCGTTCATGAAAAAGCAATAAATAAAGAGAGAGAGAAACGATAAAAAAGTTAATAACGTTTATTTTGCCCACAAAAGCGGCTTTGCAAAAACACTCGATTCTCAACTGAAAGAGTGTTTTTCTATCGGAAAAATTTGTTTGCAACTTTCAGAAGACCCTTTTTGATCATTTTATTTCTATGGTAGCAGTAAAGCAATTTCTGACACTATCATTGGAAAGTGTCTTATCACTCTTATGCAGGCCTTTTCAAAGATGGATATCGCACCTCCTAAAAATGCACCCCTGCTTCACGTTTCCTAGCGACATCACGCCAAGGTTTACGTGGAATAGTATTCTCATTAAACATATCATGCCATTGGGATTTCTAAACCACAGTTTAGGTTTACACGGAATAGTAAACCAAGTAAACCAGAATAGTTCACTGAAACATCCCCTAAGAAAACAGAATGCCTCTGAATGAAGTACACATGCAATTGTTTACAGAGTTATGTCCCTTTTCATGTAACTTATCAATTGCATTCAGGTTTGGATTTGAATCACCAGTTCAGACTAAACATGCACTAAATTTCAATGAATTTTAACAGAGTTATACCAGTTTTCATGCTGCCCATCCCTATATCTGTCCATTCAGATTGTCATGTAAGTGTTTTAACTCAATCATGATTTATTTATTTATTGGTGTTTGAGGTCACATACTTCTGCATATTGATAAAGATGTTTATGTCAGATACATGACACCTGCACACAAAAAATCTTTAATAACTAAACAGTTCCATTCCCCTCCTCCCTCCCCCCCCCCCCCCACCCCTAACACACTGGAATAGATTTAACAATCATGTTCCAATAAGGCATCATTAAAGGCTAAAATCGAAAAAATAATATTAGAATGGCTATTTTCTTGAAATAAAGTTCCCATGCTCCATAGGGAGGGGGTGGTGGAAAATGCTCCAGATTCACATTTGTTCAAATTGAGCACCTGTGTTAATATTTGGGCTCCCTATGGTAGCTTGAATTTTGACTTAGTGCTATATGAGGAAATGTCTTTAGAAATCTTCTTCTTCAGATTTACGAGTCAGAATGCTTTCATATTTGGTGTACAACATCTCTAGGAGGGTCAGATTCAAGTCATATCAGGTCTCTGGGTTAATATTTGGGCTTCCTTTGGTAGCCTAAATTTTAACTTAGTGCATATGGGGATAATCTTTAAAAATATTCTTCTTCAGATCCACCGGTCAGAATGCTTTCATATTTGGTATAGAACATCTGTATGGGAGGTGGGGGGGCAGATTAAAGTTTGTTCAAATCCAATCCCTGGGTTAATATTTGGGCCTCCTATGGTAGCCATAATTTTAACTTGGTGCAATATGGGTGGTAATCGTTAAAAATCTGCTAGGCGGTGTTCTTGTTTTATAATGTTTAGCTGATGGTTGGAAATGTTTTTATTTTTATTCTCGCAAATATAAATGTGCTACATTGTTGTTATGATGTTTGAAACTTGTACAAAAATTGAAGGATACATGTTTTTTACCTTCTGAATGTAATTTGATGTTTTATAACTTAATGACACAACAGTATGAAGCTTCTTAAAGCTTTGTTTTGCTACCCTTTATCTAACATGACTAGACTATGACACTTGTAGGGGTATTCCGTGCCTTAAAAACATAGCCCCGCACACATGAATGAGCATTTTAAAAGGAGTTGTGGGAGGGGGATGGGGGAACATATGCTCTGATGTCTTGAAATCAAGAATTGAAAAAACAATAGTAAAATGTGAAAAGTGACTTTTGTAAAAATACAGGGCACTATATTCAATTAACAGGAGTATTCCGTCAAGTCAAGATATAATAGACTAAATGCTTATATTGGATGTGCCAAGGATAAATATGTCTTTAAACATGTGGAATTCAGTGGTTGTAAAAGTAATTCTTGAACACATTACAAAAATTTTATTTGATTAACAGGAGTTTACTCTATAACCCACATGTATTTAACAGGTCAAATTTGCACTGAAGGTATGGTAAATGGTATGGTGGTTGAAAGTGATATGCAATTAACGGGGTCATTCAGTTGAGAGATATCCAATTTAGTGGGCTCTTGTGCTGGTTGGATACTGAGATGGATGTTACATTAGGTGAAGGGTTCATGGTGTTTTTCTGACTAAATTTGATGTTTTGTCTTCCAACACTAAATATATTGCCTTTGCTGACTAGAGATGCCTGATGAAATTTAGATATTGAAAAATATTCTGGACATTAGTGTAAACAACAGAAAATTATGCAAAATTCCAGACAAGAATAATATGTAACGGATGTTTTTGTGGAGTACTGGAGTATGGTGAAATAATTGTGCTGTTTTTTTCAGGTTCCTGTGAATGGTTCAGGGCCAAAGACAAAGTCCAATTCTACAGGCACCTGCGAAACTTGGCAGAACAATTATTTTTCAAAAAAATATATAATCTGTGGAGTATATATATTAGCGGAAAAAAGTAAATGTGGTAAATATTTCAAATGTGTTATGGATGATTATTTCACTATTTGGATTTTGATGTTATTTTTTCATTACTGATTAATTTTTTATGAGTTTTGTTGTCTTAACACAGACGGTGTTCGCATGGATAATGTTCAAATGTGGGTACCCTATGCCATTTCCTGATCAAAATCAATAGCGGGTGTGCCCACTCCAAGCTTCAGTAGCTGCTCTAACTTTCCTTACCATTGACCCCATCAAATTGTTTATGGTCCTTTGTGGGATGTTATTCCACAACGTAAGAAGGGCCTTCGTGAGCTGAGCGATGTCGTTTTGGGACATTGATGCATTTGTAATGCATGCATCAGAATATTGCTCACCTCAACGTCAGTAGCAACCTTGTCATCCATTTGACCTGTAAAGCATGAACTAAGACTCGTCAGTAAATAACAAGCGTCTCCATGGGCCAAGTGAAACTGATTTGGGGCATATGCCCGCAGTCATTGCAGTCGACGTTGACATTACCTGGTTGAAAGTGTCGACTGACATAGGGACGTTGTGGTCTTAAATTGAACTCCCGCAACTGATTCCTAACTGTTCTTGGACATAATCGATAGCCATGAGTGCCTACAACCTGACTCTGCATCTCCGTCACCTCCTGAAATTGGTTACGAAGATGTGAGAGACATATACCTCAATCTTGATGTGGCGACATAATGCACGGATGTCTGCTCCTGGGACAGTGAGCTAATGTTTCTGTGGCTCCGAGACACCCAACTAAATGAGCTATCATTGACTCATGGACACCAAATTGCTGGGCGATGAGATGTTGCGTTGGCCCTGTATATTTAGAGCAGTATCCCTACCCTATCAACTTCGAACATTTGTGGCATTTTGCTTTTCAATCAAGTTGAAATGAAATGTGCAATTGATGTGTACTGTACAAATCTTTGATTTGGTATGGTTTTCAAGTCCATGGCACGTGGGAGTGCCCCGAATACACAATTTGTCAGAAAAACTTCTGAAAGCATGCAGCATCATGGATGACCGAATTTTAACCAAAGACTCTAGACAGAAAAGTGAGGTAGCTAGCTATGTGTCAAATTTTACTACATTTGGCCTACGGATAATAAAATTATTTTACCAAAACTGAATTTGCGTTTCTTTTTTCCGTGAGTATATTCTACTTCACAGCACCGTCTTGTTAACTAACATCAATAAAATTCTCTTTTAAATTGTCGGTCACAAGTGAAACTACACTTTTTGACTGAAAGTCAGGGCGAGGTATTCTCACCATTTATTCTCCGTCATCATGTATCCATTGTGGCACGTTAAGTTGTCTTTGAGTATTCTCCTCCAAAACCATTGGGTCAATTCAAGTGAAAGTTTGTGTAAGTGATGGTCTCCAAGGGGCATTGCATTTTTTCTCAAACAAATGCGGTGGCCCCAATGGGAAGGGGGGGGAGGAAAATTAACCCCAAATTTTTTTTAAATCTTCTTAAGAACCAGTGTGTACAATGACTTGATATTTGGTATGGAGTTTCCTTTTGAGGTTTAGAATCAAATTTGTTCAAACGAAGTTTGTGGAGCAATAGTTGCCTTTGTAATGGGAGGGGCAAGATTTTTGGCCCTTTGCAACTTGTGGATAAATTTGAAGACTACAAGTATTTTCCCTTCTGAATATAATGTTATGTTTTATTACTTTTCAATGACACAACATTATGAAGCTTGTCAATTTTTCTTGTAACAGTTTACTGTACATTGTAAAGCTTGTTGTGTTACCCTTCATCTGACATGACTAGACAATAACACCTGCAAAGATATTTCTTACCTCCTGAACATAGACTGCACACATGAATAAGATTTTCCAAGGAGTGGGGTGAAGGGGATGGGGGAACATGTGCTTTGAAGCCTTGAAGTCAAAATTGAAAAATCAATAGCAAAATTTGTAAAGCGATTTTTGTAAAATACAGTGCACACAATGAATGAAAAATATTCAGTTAACAGGAGTATTTTGTCAAGTCAAGATATAATGGACCAAATGCTTTTATTGGATGCACAGAAAGGACAAATATGTCTTTAAACATGTGGAAATCAGTGGTTGTAAAAGTAATTCTTCAAGTGATCACAAGAATTTTATACAATTGACAGGAGTTTACTCTATAACCCATATGTATTTACCAAGTCAAATTATCACTGAAGGTATGATGATTGAAAGTGATGTGCAATTAACGGGGTCATTCAGTTAAGAAATATCCAATTAAGTGGGCTCTAGTGCTGGATGGATATGGATGTTATGTTCGGTAAAGGGTGCATAGTGTTCTTCAGCTTGCTAAATTTGATGTTTTGCCTTCCATCACATGAATATATTGCTTTTGCTGACTACAGATGGGCGATATACTGTAAATACCATTCAATATCAGTATCAAACCAATATTGATTTACTGTAATCAGGGAATCTCAATAAACCAAAAATTTTGATCCTGAAAAATATTGCCGACATTAGCGCAAACAACAGAAAATTTTGCAAAATTCCAGACAAGGAGAGTCCCATGGACTTTGTATTTCTAAAGGCATTCACCACCAGTCATTTAATGTAACAAAAATGCTGAGAGAAAATACCCAGGGGGGTGGGGTTCTCTCAAATGTTTTGTTACATCAGATGACCAGTGCCGAGTGTCCTTGTTCTTTCAACATTTTAACAATTATGCAGTTTTGTCTGCTGTAGATGATGGCCTACAACTGGGAAGTATACCACCAGATATTGGTGTTGGTGCTTACATGTATGTTGTTGACACTGTATATTGAACTGATACCAAGGTAAAACATTCCAAAAATACCGTTTCTGAAACCGAACTTTAAATTTCAATGATGCCCAGCTTTATTGCTGACTGAAGATAAACTTTTATCATCCAAAAACTATATGAACATTATAATATGTAACAGATGTTTTTGTGGAGTACTGGAGTATGCTGAAATAATTGTGCAGTTTTCTTAAGTTCCTGTGAATGATACAGGGCCAAAAGGCAAGTCCAATGTCATGGGCACCTGCAAAACTTGGCAGTACAATTATTTTTCACAGGCCTGAAAATAAGGAGTCTGACATTTGCAGAATGAGGTTCTCAGAGGGTGAATTTGATGATGCTATCCATTCCGTGGGCCAATTTATCCTCTGGGTAGTTCTTTCTGTTTAGTTTTGAAACCCTGATTCAGATTGAGGTTCACAGTGGATAAATTTAGTGATATTACCATAAATTCACCCTGTGGGAACCTCATTTTGCAGATGACAGTCTGCTTATTTTCTGGCTTGCTTTTTCAATATAATATAAAATCTGTGGAGTACTTATTTTTATCCAAAGCACCGTTTTGTTAACTAACATCAATAAAAATTGGTTTTAAATTGTCTGACACAAGTAAAACTACATACTTTTAATATACTACTCAATTTTCTGAGGATCACCCATACTCATTGACATATTTGTACATAAAAAGTAATTGTGTACATTTTATGTTTGTTTGTTTATTGTGTTTCAGGGACAATTTCAGCAACTTGGGTCATATTGTGTTGGACAGTTTTATGGATGGAGGAAGCCAGTACACCTACAAAGAACCCTTGAGCAAACAGTGAGTAACTCACATTCTCCATTTCACTCTTCCAGAGTAAGTAGGGTTAGCACTGGTTGAAGGCAAGTGTACCATCGGTTTACTGCACTAACTATAGATGTACAGCACATTGGCACTGCACTTGCCCTTAACCAATGATGACCCTGCTTGTGCTCGGATAAAAAATTGAGTCTTGACAGTTGCCCACCATTGCTGAGTGATTCTCTCCAGAAACTCTGGCTTCCTCCACTGCTACTTCCTGGACAAAAATATCCCAATTATTGGTCCAAACTGTCAAATTGTAGCTCCATATCTCAAAAATTGTAGGAGTGCAAGAGGAATAAGAAAAGAGTTGGATAGAGAGAGAGCCTCCAATTACATTTATATAAGATCATGCCGATATCATTTTTTGTGTCCTTAACCTTTTATCAAATGAATTAGCTGCATCCACCCGTGTAAATTACAAACAGAAGTTAATTTTTTCATGTGACCTCTCATTGGAATGAGCTCATTGAGATCATTCCAATGAGGTGGTCACATGATGTGTATTTATTTGATCTTTTTCCTTGCAGCCAATGAATGTATTTCTTTGTTTTCATGGTTTCTTTTACTCTTTGTCGTTAAATCTTTACTTTAATTTTTATTGCTTATTTTTCATGATGTGTTATTGGTTATTGACAAATTTTGTTTTTCACTGACCATATACTTAACTGATTGAGTGCTCAGTGGTATATTTGAGCTCTACTGAAAAGTCTGGATACTGCGATTAAAAACTGTCATAGCCATGGATGTGCTTTGTAATGACTTAGGTACATATAAATAGTTTTATTTCATATATTCAGTGTATTTCAATTTATTGGAAATTGCCTAAAACCACTCTCCAATACACTGTAACAAACAATCCATATAAAGAAATTCTAGCTTCAGAAAACTAATCTAGCACTCTACTTGTTTTTTAAGGGATCCAGTGAACTTTCTGGAGACGAGACTGAAAGAAATACTGTTTATTGTGCAGACACTGGATGTTTGAAGATGACTCAGAAGCCATTAGACTCAACTCACAGATGAATGAATTTTTTTTTATAGAACTGAATCTTTGTTTAGCAGACATTGTATACATTTTTAGCTCAACTTTGGCGAAGCCAAATTTGGGGTATTGTCATGGCCCGTCGTCCGTCTGGCCATCTGTCCATCCATCACACCGTACACACGGCTCGGGCTAGAGGCCGTATTTATGAATTGATCTTTACGAAACTTCTTGGGTACCTTTGTTATCACAGTGAGATAAGAAGGAGTGTTTTTGGGCAGCCATTTTGTACAAAATTAGGTGCAATCACATTTTTGCGCAGAACTTACATCTAATTTTCATCTAATTTGCATAATTTCTGCATGAGAAAAAAAACCCTGTACTATATTTGATGTATTCCATGTTACCAAACATTCATACAAAAATTTATTCAAATCAGAACTTTCATACAAAAGTTCTGTACAAAAGACTGATTGCACTAATTTTGGTACAAAATGGCTGCTGGTGGCCATCTTGAATTTTGGACCACACCCAAAAACACTCGTTCTCATCCCATGGTGATAACAAAGGTACCCAAGAAGTTTCGTAAAGATCGGTTCATAAATACGGCCTCTAGCCTGAGCCGTATAGAAGTTGTGTACAAAAAACTGATTAGAGTTAATTTCAGTAAAAAATGGCCACTGGCAGCCATCTTGAATTTTGGACCACACCCAGAAACACTCGTTCTCGTCCCAAGGTGATAACAAAGGTACCCAAGACATTTCGTGAAGATCGGTTCATAAATACAGACTCTAGCCCGAGCCATATTGACATGTGTACTTACTGTGTGTAAGTAGCACTGAAAAAATCAAAGTTCATCTAATTTGCATAATTTCTGCACGAGAAAAAAACCCGTATTATATGTGATGTATCCCATGGTACTAAACATTCACACAAAAAATTATTCAAATCAGTGCTTTCATATGGAAGTTCTGCGCAAAAATCTGATTGCTCCTAATTTTGTACAAAATGGCTGCCAGTGGCCATCTTGAATGTTAGACCGAACCCAAAAACACTCGTTCTCGTCTGACGGTGATAACAAAGGTACCCAAGAAGTTTCGTAAAGATCGGTTCATAAATATGGCCTCTAGCCCGAGTCGTATTGGCATTTGCACTTACAGTACTGGAAGTAACACTAAATAAATCAAAGTTAGTCTAATTGGCATAATTTATGCACGAGAAAAAACCCGTATTATATGTGATGTATTCCATGGTACTAAACATTCATACAAAAAATTATTCGAATCAGAGCTTTCATATGGAAGTTCTGTACAAAAAACAGATTTCTGCATCGTGGGTACAAAATGGTGGCTGGCAGCCATCTTGAATTTCGGACCGCACCCAAAAACACTCGTTCTCGTCCCACGGTCATAACAAAGGTACCCAAGAAGTTTCGTAAAGATCGGTTCATAAATACGGCTCTAGCCCGAGCCGTATCCAATTGTTGATGGACAGACGGACGACCGGCCATGGCATAAGCTCAAATTTGGCTTCGCCAAAGTTGAGCTAAAAATGAAAGATGGGGTGGGGTCCTACAAACCTGATATAATACTACCAAACTAAAAATAATTCAATCTCAAGGGGTCAGGTATACATCACATATAATACAGGTTTTTTTCTCGTGCTGAAATTATGCAAATTAGATGAACTTTGATTTATAAAGTGCTACTTATACACAGTAAGTGCATGTGTCAATACGGCTCGGGCTAGAGGCTGTATTTATGAACCAATCTTCACAAAACTTCTTGGGTACCTTTGTTACCACCTAGGGATGAGAACGAGTGTTTCTGGGTGCGGTCCAAAATTCAAGATGGCTGCCAGTGGCCATTTTGTACCGAAATTAGGTCCAATAAGTTTTTTGTCACAACTTCTACACAGCTCATATTTGTGAACTGATCTTCACGAAACTTCTTGGGTACCTTTGTTTTCACCTTGGGACAGGAATGAGTGTGTTTTGGGGTGCCTTTGTTATCACTGTGCAATGAGAACAAATATTTTGGGGTTCAGTCAGACCCACTCTGGGACTCAAAGATTTTTTCTAGTTTAGCATCTGACTGTCACCCACCTTTACAATGCTTTACCTATACATTTGTTAAAGGCAATGGTCAGTATTTATGTACAGACCATTACAATACTTTATATGTACCTTTGTTATCAGGTCATTACCTAGATGTTTGTCATTGCTGTGTCACATACTATACATGTACATGTCTTTGTCTTGACAAGTTGAGCTACAGTGTCATTGACACTTTCATTTGGAACCAGAAGCACATAGCTAAAGTAGTCAGTGTTTACTAAATTTCAAAACACTAAAGCTAAAATAGTTTTTATTATAAAATCCCCCCCCCCCCCCTTTATTTTTCTAGTCCTATATTTTCACCCTTTACTTTTGTATTCAGCAGTTAGGTTTATTGAAACACATAGCTAAAGTAGCCAGTGTTCAGTGTAGTTAAGTATTTTATTGGTAATAATTAATGGTACATTATTTATTATTCCCCTATTCCATGTGTTAAAAAAATAAGTAATTATATAAGTTGCATGTGCCTATGCTGTCCAAGTACTTACTTGTCAGTTATTAATCCAGTTATTTATTTAAAATAGTGATGGACCCGACCATGTTTACTCGTTTCTATCATTAGGATATATACCTGGCAAGTTATATATTGGTTGGCCTAGGCCATGTTTAATATGTACAAAGTACAACTGTATAAGTACCCTAGCCCTTTTATTAGCATGTCATGGTCAGTTATGAACAAATTTATAAAATAACTATCAATGGTATGTGGTGTGTGTGTGTATAATAAATTTACAATAGTGTAGCTAGACAATAAAACTTCAGATTGTTGCTACACACATTTAGGAAATAGAAAGTAGAGGAATACAAAAATATATTTCCTGAGCACTATTTCAGCCATTAGAAAGTGAACCTCAATTTTACAATTCTGTATTTTTTAAACCCATACTCTGTTATGTGAATCCCTTGCTCACTTTAGTTTGATGTGCAACATTTTGTTGGAGGGATCCCTTTTGGGGTTCTCTTCAGCAGACTGCTGCACCTCAAACTACAGTGATGAGGGAGATGTGTATCACAAGCTTGTAATTTTCGAGTAAAAGAAAAATTGGTATTTCAGCTTACATGGTTAATTTTTAACTTGGTGCAGGTAAGAAATAATTTCTTACTGCAAAATTTGGTTAAAGTTTTACTCTATATTGTAAATTATCACATAATTGGTCAAGATGCTGCTTCATGATGGAAGGATCACATTTGGAGATCTTTCCATCTTTGCGCAGTGTATTGAGGGGCTATGTGGAACGTTGTCATTGCACCACAATAATTTTTACCATGGATAATTGCATGGTGGTCATATCGTCTATTAATTGCATGTGTCAGTAATTAGTCACTTTATAATAGTGAAAAGATTTTGTTCCGTAATGAAATATTTTACAGTCGACCATAGGTATGCGTGTGTGTTGCTATGGATAGCACCTGTGTGGGTCAAGTTCGAGTCTTGGCAAATAAAATTTATAAACGTAGTCAGGGACTACAGGGATTGGTGGAGATCATCCTGAAGATGAAATGTCTGTAATTGGGTCATCTCTGGGTCAATCTCCACTAATCATCACCAATCAATCAATTCATGCCATGTGCTTATTCTTCAAGCACTTCATTTCATGTTCACTTTCATGTGGCCAATTCTGTGGGGTTTTTGTAATGTAATGTCGTAATTTGTGCTGTCTTGTTATGTCTTGTGTGGAGAGTATGTGCATAAATGCACATAGTATGTAAATAAAAAAAGGTCATATTGACAAATTCTTTAAATTAATAAGTTATAATTCAACGTACTTTCTTCTAATTTAACTTAATTGTAGGCTTAGCCAACTGGTGTCGGAATCCTGACAGGAGTGTTAATTTATTTGGACATTAGGCATGTGGGATAAATTTCCCTACATTAGCTTGGCCGTCATTCTTGGATGATAGGACGCAGGGCCCATGTCCTATTTTTCAAGATTGAATGCTAACCTAAATTGAAGTCTCAAAACTTTAATGCAAGCTTTTTAGTAGTCATAGATAAAAGAGGTGGCTTGTCCCAAAGCTATTTCTTTTCTTCCCATTAGTTTCCATCTCATAGTCAAATCCATTCCCAGCCCTAGTTACCTCCCTTAATACCCTTGTATATTCGACCTTCCCACTGCCATTGTCCCAATCCCTTCACCCACCAGGTAATCGTTTGCGTGTTTAACTTAGTTTTAGTTAATTAACTGCTTGGTAACTAGTATATCTGTGGGGCAGTCACTGAGGATGTATGTTAGGGGTCAGCTGTTATCATCCTCTGGGTCTGGGCCACTGGCATACTGTTATGGTGAATTTGGGTGTTGGAATGTTTATAATTTTTAGTAATTGGCCTATCTGTGGGTTAATCACTGAGGAGGCATGACAGGTGTTGACTGTCATGGTCCTTTGGGTCCAACCACAGCTTTGCCATTACAATATTTTGAAGATACACGTTTTCACAGACATGGCGATACCGCATTTCACTAGATTTTATGACATTACATAAGTCTGCCAAATTTGGTCAAAATTGTACAGCTTGTTTTTGAGCAGTTCAACAGACAAAATTCATGGCGGGAAAAAAAAAATAGAGAAGAAAAATTTTTAAAAAAAAGAATAACACAAGTCTTTCCCAAACTGGGTATGGGAAAGCCTAATAACTTCATGTCTCCCGACTCCCATGTGGATGCATGTCCAAAACATTCGGTAACAGGTTTATGTGGATCTCACAATTGCTATCAAGTGTTGGATTTTCTCCCTGATGTAAAACCAAAGGCAATAAACCCCCAATCACATATAAATGCAAAGTATTAAAAATATGTCCATCTTAAAATTATGGGAGAGGGAATATGCCAAGCTTGATGTTGCCCTTCTTTATTTATATTGTGATGCAATGACATTCCAGTAATGGTTTTACTCCTGTTTATTCCCATCTTGTCTATTACATGAAAGAATGATAAATATCGTCTAGTTCTCAATTGTGGAGCCTGGGGTGGCATTTCTCTTCTTATATGAAAACATGGTAAAAATACTGAGGACATCATGGATGAGGTGGTAAAACAGAGTTAATGTCACAAGTTAATCAAAGCCAATTTTAGTGAACCAGAAGCAGTGTTATTTAGTTTAACATTCTGTGAATGTAATACTGTATTCTAATGAGACATGGCAAAACAAAAACCTAAAAGAATTACCATCTGAATGTGCATTTTCAACAAAGTGTTGGGTGTATTATTTCTGCTTTCTGATTAACACCAAACTCTGCCTCAACACTGTTTCCAGACATATTCAACCAGATTTTACACCAATAAAAGGGAGGAAACTATTCACAATGCTTCATACTAGTTATACATGGATTTTGGATTCTAATCATTCTGAGCATATTTAGGACTTAAACGTAGTTATGAATGTGATAAGGAGGCTATTGCATAAAGCCAGCACCTACCACATCCCACCTCCACGACATGCCCTCCCCCCCCCCCCTCCCCAAAGCTGACATGTAAAAATTGGATACTACGAAGTGCACTTAATTGGATATCTCTCAACTGAATAACTCTTAAATAGCATATAACTTCCAAACCCCAAACAATTTACCTTACCGTCATTGCAAATTTTTCCACTTCATTGCTAAAAGGATCTATTGAATTACTCCGATAACCACTCAAATGCAATACAGGCATTAAGAATCTGTTATAACCTGTCTGACAGTGCTCCATGAGCACACAGTTAACACTATAACATGCTTGTGGAACCATTAAGCACATTTCCTGCTTTTGTGGGCACTAGAGCACATTAAGAGTAGAACCCACTTAATTGGATATCTCTTAACTGAATAATCCTTTTGTTTTATGTAACTTCCAAATTCAAAACCATTTACCATATCTTCTGCACAAATTTGACCTGTTAATTGCATATAGGTTATAGAGATTGAACTCCTGTTAATTGGAAAAAAATCTTGTAGTATGTCAAGAATTTCCCTGACAATAACAAATTCCATTTGTTTTCATATGCCTGTTTGAAAGACGGTTGTATTATGTGATCAGTCTGTCTATCCATCTGTCCATCTGTTTACATTTGTTGGTTTCCGATCAATAACTCCAATGTGGATTATTTGATCTCAAGCAAAGTTTTTATGTGTATTACTCAGCTAGTATCACAGGCCAAGGTTGAATATGAGTACCATCCAATTATTTTTACATGAGTTACAGCCTTTTTTTTACTTAGAATTTGACCATCTGTTAACAATTTTGGTTTCTGACCGATAACTAGTTGGGATTATTTGATCTCATTCAAAGTTGGTATGTGTATTACCTAGCTAGTAATACAGGCCAAGTAGGAATATGGGTTCCATCCAATTATTTTTACATGAGTTATTGTCCTTTATGGGCTTAGAATTTGACCGTCTATTAATATTTTTGGTTTCTGACCGATAACTCAAGTTTGGATTATTTGATCTCAACCAAAGTTGGTTATATTCCCATTTGAAAAATGTTTGTATTATGTAATCAGTCTGCCCTTCGGTCCATTTGTCCATTTAAATTTTTGGTTTCTGATCGATAACCCTAGTTTAGATTATTTGATCTCAACCAAAGTTTGTATGTGTATTACCCAGCTAGTATTACAGGCCAAGTTCGAATATGGGTTCCGTCCAATTATGTGTTTTGCCCCTTTTTCGACTTAGAATGTGTTAACATTTTTGGTTTCTGACCGATAACTCCAGTTTGGACTATTGAATCTCAAAGTTGGTATGTGTATTATCCAACTAGTATTACAGGCCAAGTTCGAATATGGGTTCCGTCCAATTATTTTTACATGAGTTATGGCTGCTTTTTCTACTTTGAATTTAACTGTCTATTAAAATTTTGGGTTTCCAACCGATAACTCGAGTTTGGATTATTTGATCTCAACCGATGTTGGTATATGTATTACCCAGATAGTAATACATGCCAAGTTCGAATACAGGTTCTGTCCAATCATTTTTACCAGAGTTACGGTCCTTTTTCAACTTTGAATTTGACCGTCTATTAACATTTTTTGGTTTCTGACCGATAATTCAAGTTCGGATCATTTGATCTCAACCAAAGTTGTTACAATTCAAAATGGCTAATGGGCGTATTTAACCACACCTGGCGGTGCTCTTGTTTTACCTGTTTGGTCTCGGCACATCTAGTACAGGCATTTAATTTCAGGAGTTTTTTCCTGGGGCATTGTTGTTGACTGTAGGAAGGTTCAATTTGATAACCAACCAACATTCTGGCACATCCAACAGGGTCACCATGGCAGCATCTTAGATTTGGTGGTGGGGGGGGGGGGGGGGGGTGGGGGGGGGGGGGTGGGAGGGGGGAGGGTGTAGGTGGGTCGGTAATGTTTGCTTGTCCAATCAATGACTTGAAAATGGGAAAGGAATAATCAGTGGATCAAATTTTTTCAGCTTCGTCACTGTTGACTATAAGAAGGTGCTTTTCAGAAACCAGCATTCTGGCATCCAACATGGCCACCACTGCAGCCATCCATATCATTTTTGGTCAATGTTGCTTTTCCAAGCAATAACTTTAAATCTGAATGACAATGGGGATAATATCATGAATTGTATTGCAAACCAGCTTCATTCATGTATTTTTTCAAGAGTTAATGCCCTTGGTGGACTTAAAATTTCTTGTCATCACCACATTTCAAAGGAAACCGTTCAAGATTTTTATGTTCCAAATCTAATATATAGCTTGTTGGTGTTAATAAGAAGGGGACTGTGAACCACATGTGTCCAAGTATTTCTTTGAGAGTTATTGCCCTTGTCAGCAAGGTACAGTACTGTAATCACAAATCCAGACAAACAATTTTGATCAGATCACGAGTGAATTGTGATCTGGTGCAAATTGTCTTTCCGCTTTTCTCCTCATACTCTGTTGTATCACATCCATCAAAAGAAAATGACAAGAACATTGAATCTGAGATCCTATTTCTCATTGGTTTTTCAAAATTCAGTAGTTTACTGCAATAGTTGATTTATGAAATCTCAATCCACTGGTGTATAAGTGTGCTTAGCTAATCATAATATGATCAAGAAAAATACCAATTTTTTATCACGGTACTGTAAGTTTCTATTGTCCAGCTCTTTTTTTAAAATGAATTTGAAGCCTCAGGTCTCTTAACTGGTTGAGCTCTAGAAGCCACTATGATGACTCTATTGAAAAGTGCTGAATGATGATTCCCCCCCCCCCCCCCCCCCCCCCCCTATTATTTTTCAGTAGTTACGGGCCTGCCTGGAAACACAAACAAAATCTTCATGGTTCTTTTTGTACACGCTTGTGCACAGCAATTTCTTGTTTTCTCTTGTTGGGTTGTTCCTACTTTCGATTTGGCACCAAGTAGTTTCCAGGATATAACGACGCTCATGATTAGTCAAGCCGGCGCATTGCTTCTTGGGATTTTATCCCGATTCAGCATCATACAGTATGACCATGGGTCATACATTGTAAATTTAGTATGATGCTTAAATAAGTGATGTATGACCCAGCATCATGCAAGTTGAACCTGCATCATATTATGTATCACCCTGGTCATACATTGTGAATTTAGTATGATGCTTAAATAAACGATGTATGACCCAGCATCGTGCAAGTTGAACCTGCATTATACTATGTATGACCCTGGGTCATCTGCATCATATTACGTATGACCCTGGTCATACATTGTGAATTTAGTATGATACTTTAATAAACGATGTATGACCCAGCATCGTGTAAGTTGAACCTGCATCATATTATGTATGTATAGAGATGGAAGTTGTACAAGACCATGATATATTAGGTGCCCAGTGTGACCTAGCTGTTCAGCTATATTCGGTTAGGCAGGGCAACATTCTGGTAAATAATTCCTTGTCAGGGCAGTATTTCCGTGGCTGTGGTAACCGATTAGATGCTGGGTACCAATGGGCAGGCTTTTGGCTTGGCCTACTCGCTGCCCTGTGAACAGAAGAACTGAATATTTTGGGGGGAGTAGCACCCCCACCAAGAGTTATGCCCTTGTTTCCAGCATGAAATACCATTTACGCCAGCCCATACTCTGTGTTTATTTATTATCCATTTATCTCTGGGGCATTGAAAGAGGGTATTGATACGACAGTGTGCCCACTCTGAATTCCCCTCCCCCCCCCCCACCCCCATGCAGTTGCGGTGGAATTGAGGCAGTTGTCCGGGACCATTATGCGTAAGGGTGCATAAGGTGCACCGGTTGGACCATGGTTTGTCCTGATGTGGAAAAAATTTAAAAATTGCAAATGGAGTCGACTCCGAGAAGCGAGGCCCTGTGGACTGCTTCAGTTTTGATTAAGAGATGGAATCATGGCCTTAACAATTCTAGTCACTTTCGATACTTCCGTGAATCAGTAGCAGTGTTCTCCTGGCAAATATGCAATCTAAATTTAGTACTGAGTGACTATATACGTAACATCTGAACTCGAGAGTCCACTTTTTCCGGCGTGCCAAAATCGTGATACGACCTGCAGTCATAATGAAGATAGTTGCTCAATGAATTTGTGTGGTATACTACAGGTTCAACTTGCACAATCCTAGGTCATACATCACTTATTTAAGTATCATGCTAAATTCAAAATGTATGACACAGGGACATACATGGTATGATGCAGGTTCAACTTGCACGATGATAAGTCATACATCGCGTATTTAAGTATCATACTAAATTCAAAATCTATGACTCGGGGTCACACATTGTATGATGCTGAATCATGATAAAATCCCAAGAAGCAACGCACCAGCCTGACCAATCATGAGAGCCGGTATATCCCGAAAACTACATGGCGCCAAATTGGAGGGGGTGGAGTGGGGATTGGCGGGGGAGAACGGAAAAAAACCAGAAAACAAGAAAGGATTGTGAAAAGCACGAAAGTGTTACGGAAGACCATAAATTTCTTTCGTGCTTCAATCATGATAACCCTATGACACCAGTCCTTATTTATTAGCTCACCAAAGGGAGCTTAACTTATCTCTTGCCATCCGTAGTCGTTGTCCGTCATGAACTTTACATTATCAACTTCTCCTCCCAAACTACTGGACCAAATTGAACCAAATGTGGTGTGCATGTTCCTTATTATATGTTCAAGCTTGTACAAATAAACTTTCTGCGTCCACAGGGGGCTCTACAAGGGGCATTACTCTGATAGCACCCTTATATTTTTTTTTTTAAATTAACCAGAACCATCATTTAGAAACTTTTGATATTTGGTATATAACATCTCTATTGGGGTCAGATTCAAGTTTGTTCAAATTGAGTCCCTGGGTTAATAATTGGGCTCCCTGTAGGAGCCCGAATTTTAACTTAGTGAAATATGAGGAAATTTCTTTAAAAATCTTCTTCTTCAGATCCACCAGTCAGAATGCTTTCATATTTGGTACACAACATCTATAGGGGGGTCAGATTCAAGTTTGTACAAATCGGGTCCCTGAGTGAGTATTTGGGCTCTTTATTGGAGCCCAAAGTTTAACTTTGTGCAATTTGAGGAAATTTCTTTAAAAATCTTCTTCTTTAGCTCCAACGGTCAGAATCCTTTCATGTTTGGTATACAACATCTAAAGGGGGGGTCAGAATCAAGTTTGTTCAAATCAAGTCCCTGGGTTTATATTTGGGCTCCCTATGAGAGCCTGAATTTTAACTTGGTGCAATTTGAGGAAATTTCTTTAAAAATCTTCTTCTTCAGATCCACCAGTCAGAATGCATTCATATTTGGTATACAACATCTTGAGGTGGGTCAGTTTCAGGTTTGTTCAAATTGCTTACCTGGGTAAATTTTTGGGCTCCCTAACGGAGCCCAAATATCAACTTAGTGCAATATAGGGAATATTTTTATACTGTACCAATGACCCAGACATAGCTGGTGCTAACTCTTAAAATATAGGGCCAAACACAAATTTTCCCCCCCAATCCCCAAAATTTGCATCTAAAACCAAAGAAAACATGTCCTGAAAGGCCCTCCACACTTCGCCTCTACTGCGCATGCGCAGTGTCAAGGACGTTCCGAAATTGGCGCCATTAAGCATTCTAAGTTTGGCCCTTCATCAGTTAACATCTGACTGATCTTTGTGCTTGTAAATCTCAGTTTAAATGATGCCAGACACATAAATATTAGTGAAATGGTGATTCTAAGGAGGATAGAGAAGGAGGAGAGGAAAAAAATGTGTGACAGAATATTATCAGGGCTGTAACTTAAAATTTTTTAATGAAATTATGTTAAGTTACCTATTTTCGAGGCAGCAGCCATTTTGTTGTCATTCTGATTAATTAGTTACACTGTTTTTTAAGTGTTTTCCTCTCTCCCTGTCATTTAAGTCCCCCCTTGCTACTCTCCCATGCTTTTGGCATAGTTTTTGTAATTATTATTACTAAATTTTCTTGGGAGTTTTAGCTGAATAACAGAATGAATTCTGTTTCTTTCCCCATGTTTACGTCTTCACCTACGGGTGGTTAGGCGTTGTGTTCTGCATCTACCATCTGATGTTCTGCAGTTTCTTCCCTGGAAGTCTCTGTTTTGCATCAGATAGTGTATTTTTGGTAACTGATTTCGGGCCTGGGTGCCTGGAGTCTTATTTTAGTGTTTTTACACTCATTGTTTACATTTTCAACAGCCCTCTGTGTGAGGGAGGGATTTCTGGAAAATAATATCTTGATGTTATTTTAATCATAACTAGATACATTATTATTGTTCGTAAGTGTTGAATAAATTGTTTAAAATATTTTTAAAATTTTTGTCCACACTTAGGCTTGGGATCCATTGGGGCTCAACGTTACTTTTCAGAAACTTGGGCTGTTCTGAAAAAATATTTTTTCAAAATATTTTGATTTCAATTATTTTTTCTATATTAATGGATCATATTATTATTATGTATTTTGATTGCCAGGGGTTAGTGCGAGTACCAGGACTTGTTTTCTTTTCACATTGAAAGGATATTGATCAATTGTAATAAGAGGAAGTCTTCCTCTGACTTTATAATCATTCTATATGTGGTCAGTGTACTCGCATTAACTCCTGTTCTGTATCGTATGATTTCGATGACAATATGGGAAGCGTATGTCACGGTATGTTATTGGGGAATTGGACACTCCGGTCCTTTCCCCGCAGGGTCACTCTACTTTATCAATTTCTATTTCAGACGATCAAGATTAGGGTGATGTATCTGTGATGTCTTCCAACAGTGTGCCTCCATCGTCACAATTAATGAAGGGCTAGCAGAAAAGTGCTCATGTAAATACGCCAATTGCCTAAGAGGACCCTAGTAGGTTCGACGGCCTTTGACGTCCGCTAGCTCGCCCGGTGTAGCGTCCATTCACCGAATGGTTCGGCAGCCGGGTTCGTCCATTGCGGTCTAGAAGGAATTTTGGGGTGATGCGAGCACTATAAATCAACCTAATGCACACCCAGTGACGGCGGATCGGAGGGAGAACGGAGGAAGCCTTTTAGTCCGGTTCATAGCTCGTTCCGGTCCATCCGGATGGCAAGCGAGAGAGGCCCCTCTCTCGTTCAACAACATCTGGCCCCAGATGTTGTGGTACAAAATGTTTCGCATTCGGAGCATACGTCCGTCGCTCGGGACGCTCCGACATATAGTCAGTCCGGAGTAGACTGTCAATAAGGCTTCCTCATTCTCATAGTTGCGCACACGACCGCTCTTGGCTACGTGACCATGGATATCCAGTCAGCTTCGCCAGTCAGAGATTCATCGGCGACCAGGTCACACCATCCGGTAGCCAGGGACATGAGGCCTGCAGACTCCGGACGTTCGCATAGGAAGTGTGCGGGAGTCAACGTACACGGAGCTTCCGGCGGCAATGCATCGTAAGACCGCTGCTGCACAGGCCTCGGTAACGGACGTGCTTTCCTAAATAGCACAGTTTATCGCAGCATCCCAGCATCAACTGAATCTGTCGCATATTTTTTATCCGACAATGCTGGGTCGGGACGCTCCGCGGAAGCGGGTACGGACGTCCGAAAATTTCTTCCGGTCCGACGGGATACCGAAAGGGATTTGGAGGATTTCGAGCTTTCCCTTTCGGAGCAACATATGCTGTTGTGTATGTCATCTGACTTGGTCTTCTACAGCTTCTTTCGTCTGACCAGAATGCTGCGATGCTGGATAAGAAACTGATAGCGTCGGTGGACTTAGAAATTTTTGGTTCGGTTTCGGTTCAGGGACATCGTCCCTCAGTTCCGACATAGTCCAATAATGTCACGCAAACTTTCGAATTATTGAACGACGCTATATATATTATTATTATATGCTTGCTATAACAAAGCATTTCTGGTTTCTTGTTCGCAAAGTTACGGAGATGTCTTTCAAAAGTGTGCCTCTGTCGTCATAGTTAATGAAGAGCTAGCGGCAATAACTGCTCATGGAATATGTCTATCGCCTACGGAGTGACATTCGCTAGCTCACCCGGTGTAGCGTACATTCATCGAATGGTTCAGCTGCCGGGTTCGTCCATTGCGGTCTAGGAAGGAGATTTGGGTGATGCGAGCACTTTAATTTCTTTAGTACTCACCCAGTGACGGCAGATTGAGGACAGATCGGAGGAAGCCTGTTAGTCCGGTTCCTGGATTGTCCAGGTCCGTCCAGGCTGTGAGCGAGAGAGGTCCCTCTCTCGTCCAACAACATAGGGGACCGCATGTTGTGGTTCAGATATTTTACTTTCGGAGCATATGTCTGTCGGTCGGGACGCTCCGTTATATTGACAGTCCGAGAGACTGTCCTTAATGCTTCCTCATCTTCACAGCAGGGCACACGACCGCACATTGGCTACGTGACCTCGAGTATCCGATCAGTTTCGTCATTCAGTGATTCCACGGCGAATAGGTCGTGCCATCCGGTAGCCAAGGGACACGAGGCCTATACACTCCGTTCGCTCGCATATTGGTAGTATGCACGGGGTAACGATCACGGAGCTTCCAGCGGCAATGCATTGTAGGACCGCTTCTCCTCAGGCCTCAGTGACGGACATGCTATCCGAGTTAGCACAGTTGTTTCGCAGCATCCCAGCAATTGACAGTTTCTTGGTCGAATCAGGAATTATCCGACGGCGCTGGGTCGGTGCGGTCCGCGGTTGCATCAGGTACGGACGACCGAACGCTTTATAGGGTCCGACAGGATGGCGAAAGGGATTCGAAAGATTTCGAGTTTTCCCTTTAGTAGTATCGGAAGCTGCCTTTCATATCTTCTGCCATTATCTTCCAGTGATTGTTATTTCGGACTTCATTGCTGCGATCTTGGATAAGAGACTTATAGCGTCATTGGACTCGGATTTTTCGATCGACGCAGTCCAATAATGTCATTACAACATGTGTTTTATTTTTCGACGCTATATATGCATACAAGCCTGCTACCAAGCATGATAATTTAGTTTCTTGTCCGCGTTGCTCATTTCTGCTGTTTTATCATTTATACGAATAGTTTATTTTGGCAGAGCAGGGCATACCGAGAGTTCATATGCGTCTAGACGGTGTGGTTAAAGACTGGAAATATTATTTTTCGCCGTTTATGTCTTTTCCAACTTCAATGTTGGAAACGACATGATGTATAGTAGACTTAACTTAGACGCTTTATCATACGTAATCCGCCTTACTGAGGCGTTATCATTACGTTTTCAAGAAAAGATTTACGGGATATTATTCTCAATGTAATTTCTTTTGAGGGCAGTAGTTTGTTCACGTATAACTCCGCCCTTCAGTGGCTGATTGGAGTTGGTTAGACGTGACACAGCCCTAGATACATCCATACGCGTGGATAGTTAGGTTAAGAACTCTCTCAGAGTCGCTTCGTTCTCGGAGGAGCTTCTCTTCGACGGCAACTTTTCGGCAATCCATGAATTGCTCGATTTACATGTTCTCTTGTCTATCTAATGTTACAAGAGATTCAGACTGGGGCAAACATTCGGTGGTTGACTCAGAGAGTGCCACCGCAGTTGCCGGACCCGAGTGTGGCTGTTATGATGGTTGCAAGTCAAACAGATTGGGATATAATGCTGATCCCAACGGATTCGAAGTGCCAGGGTCTTTGGGTTCCGCAGTCTCTTAGCAACCAATTTTCTTCCGCGGAATAATGTTTTTTAGGCTTGCTTTATGTCATTGCATGAACATTATTCAGAAACGCATGCCCAAATCCTGTCCGTTAATTCGACAGTAGTGGCGTATCTCCGGAACCAGGGAGGCACTCTTTCGTTTCCGTTATTCAATTTAATGGAAAGAATCCGTCTGTTGGTTATACTACACCTAGTTCTGTTTTGGTCCGTCATATTCCGGGTCGTCTGATTGTTTTACCGGACTCCCGTTCACTTACGGGTCGCTTGTTGCTGTCAGAATGGACTCTCAACAAACAAGTATTCAATCAGATTTGCTATCTATGGGAGTGCCCAATGATGATTTATTTACGACACAGCTTGCTAATCAATTGCAGACGTATGTGTTGGCTTGTCCAGATCTCTGAGCTAATGTTGTTAACGTTCTATTGATCTATAGGACAGAATTATAGGATACGCGTATCCTCCGGCGCTGTTGTTTCAGCTGGTATTGCTAAGATAAACAACCACAATACTTTTCTGTTGATAGCATCTCTATCTTCACAGAGATCATGGGTAATTTACTCTCTTGTCTACTGTGGGTCTTAACGTGAAATCTTCCTCAATGTGAGGATCTTTTTTCACTGGGTAAATCGTGTCATCTTTATCACAACCCGCAAGGTCGCAACCTTCATGTATTCCGTTGTGTGGTCCGTATTGCATTGTAGCATTGTACTGGACGAGCTTTGGACGCGATTTCTTACTATAGGAGATCCTCTTCTTCACTATTCTATGTGGCTAAAGTGGAGGCTCTTCCGTTGTTGGTGTAGGGATCATTATGTTCACATTGTTGATCCCTCCATACTACTCATTGCAATTTTTTAGTATACTTGTTTCACAAGATCTACTGCAGCCTGTTATTAGTAAGGTTATAGGTTTATGTTACCTCATACCTATGCACTCTACGATAGTTTACAATTGAGTCTTATGTCTCTTTATCTAAGTCAGTTAGTAACTTTTTGATATATAGACTTAGAATCTTTAGATTAAATTCCTATATGGATTTTAACTTCGGTTCTTATTTAGCTAAGTAATCATTTGAGCCTCTGGAAACAGTAGTTTTCAAATTCTGACCTTTTAGACAGTAATTCTGTTGGTTTCTCTTTTACTGTAGAGTCCGTGAGTTTCATGCACTATTGATGGATGATTTTCACTTTCGTAGTTTCGGAATCACTACTTCCGTTACTATTTAGGTTGGATTTTTACATAAGAGTTAGGCTCCTAATATCCGGAACCTATTGTTATTAAGGTCCTTCCGTCTTCGTACGGGCATAGGCCTTTACTCTTTCCGGTTAGAGTTTATGTATTTATAAACAGATATCTGTTTATTACTATGGGTGTAAGCTTCTTCTGTCTTTGATACCTAGTAGAAGGACGTTTCGCTCCATTCTATTGTTAATGGATTCTATTAACTATCGGTACTGCTTATGGTATATCATTGACTTAGCAGTTGTGCTTAAGATTTCGGCTCATGAAGTAAGAGTTCTTCTACGTCTTGGGCTTACATTAATAGTGTCGCTATTATAGATTTTTGAAGGCTGCTCATTGCGCTCAGCCATCCACATTCATGAATTTTTATCTCAGAAATATCGAGTCCATTTCTGGAGGCCTCTATTGTTAGGTCTATTATCTACTGCTCAGAATGTCATTCACTTAACAGTTGCTACTATAGCTAGGTAGGCTGTCTGTTTCGGCAGTGTCTCCGTTCTGCTGCCCTCTTCGCTCTGGGCTATTTGACCCAGGGCAAGAAAAAGGTGGGGGGGGGGGGGGGGGGGAGGGTGTTTCCTTGGGTCACCTGTTTTACTATGAAAACAAGGGGATACCTCCTCCAGAGTTAGTAATTCTGAGCTGTTATTGGGATGGTTATTTAGTGAGAAGTTTATGTTTAAAATTCATTCAAGTCTTAGTTTTTAAAGTATAGCTTTTGATTATTGCATATGTCAACGGACATGATTATGCAATCCTCAGACACTTTTAGGACTATAAGAGTCTCTGTTCTCTAGACTTACTTTATTTATTGGCTTACTTTAAAAATTATTAGTATAAGGATTATATTGGATATTAATAGAGTACATGGATGTATGAAGCTCAATTTTGGAAGGTGTTGTATCTTTCTAATTTATCTTAAATAAGAAAGATGCATGTAAGGCCTATTACTTCTTTTTCCCTACAGGGGATGACTCTATTTTATATTATTGAGCGTATTCCATTTTGCTCTATGTCCTTGGCCCTCCAGCCTTTTTACTATTCAGCTATGTCTGGGTCATTGGTACAGTATAAAAATGTTAAAAAATTTATAGTAATTTCTATATTTTTTATACTTACCAATGACCCAGACGGGGATGGCCCTCCCAGGAGTTGGGAACTCTTGCCTCCTCGCTGAGTACATAGCGCTTACCAGGCACTGGTTATTAGAATGATTAATGGCGCCAATTTCGGAACGTCCTTGACACTGCGCATGCGCAGTAGAGGCGAAGTGTGGAGGGCCTTTCAGGACATGTTTTCTTTGGTTTTAGATGAAAATTTTGGGGATTGGGGGGCAAAATTTGTGTTTGGCCCTATATTTTAAGAGTTAGCACCAGCTATGTCTGGGTCATTGGTAAGTATAAAAAATATAGAAATTACTATAAATTTTTTAACTTTTTTAAAAATCCTCTTCTTTAGACCCTGTAGTCAGAATGTTTTCATATTTGGTATACAACATCTCTAGGAGGGTCCGATTCAAGTTTGTTCAAATCTGGTCTATGGGTTGATATTTGGCTTCCTGTGGGAGCCCGAATTTTAACTTAGTGCAATATGAGGAAATTTCTTTTAAAAGTTTTCTTCTTCAGATCCACCAATCAGAATCCTTTCAGATTTGGTATACAACCTCTCTAGGTGGGTCAGATGCAAGTATGTTCAAATCGGTTCCCTGGGTTAATATTTTGGCTTCCTATTTGAGCCCAAAGTTTAACTTAATGCAATGTGAGGACATTTGTTTAAAAACCTCCTTGTTCAGATCCACCAGTCAGAATTCTTTCATATTTGGATATACATTTGTAACATCTCAAGAGGGATCAGATTCAAGTTTGTTCAATTTGAGTCCCAGGCTTATTATTTGGGCTCTCTATGGGCAGGGTTGGGGGGGGGGGGCAGTGGGAGCATGTTAGGTTCAGGTTTGTTCAGATCCATAACATTTGCCTTTGCATGGCTTCACTCCTTTGTAGTGTTGATGAACCATGTCTAACTGAATGTGACCCAAACACTTCTTTCAACCACTTTGGCCGGTGAGCGATTAAGACCCCTTGTATTTTGAAGGTTTCTTCAAAAACAAAGGGGGGGGGGGGGTGTTTATCCATAATCTGGCTTAAAATGTATGTATCTTTGAAGGATGCTGTTTTTATTAGCTCACCTGACTTTCAGTCAGGAGAGCTATAGTGATCACTCACCGTCCGTCATCCGTAGTCGTCCGTGAACATGGTGTTTGCATCTTCTCCTCCCAAACCGCTGAACCAATTTAATTGATATTTGAGATAATAGTTTGTTATGACATCGCAATTTGATTTTGTTCAAATCAAGTTGCCTCGCTCGTGGGTAGGGCCACACCCAAAAAGTGTGCTGAAATCTTAAAAAATCTTCTTCTCATGAACCAGCAGTAGCAGAGACTTGATATTTGGTGTGCAGCTTCCTTTTGATGTGTAGACTCAGATTTGTTCAAGAGAAGTTTGTGGGGCTATACTTGGCATCGTTATGGGAGGGGCAAAATTTTTGGCCCCACCCAAAATTTCTATTTTCCGAACCGAGAGGCTGATTTGAACCAAATTTTATGTGAGGGCTTATTGGGTCATAAGTACCTAATTTATGCTGATTTTTTTTTCCCGTAGCCCCATGGGAACCGCAGGAGCTAAAAATAGAAAAAAATTAAAACGCCCATATCTCCAAAACTGCAGGGCACCGAGAATTTTTATTTGGTGTGAAGGTTCCTTAGGACCAACAGAAAGAACTGGTAAAAAAAAATTGCCGTCGGTTTTATCATAGGGTACAGTTTCGAGACTTTGAAAAAGTGCTGAGTCAGCAATTTTTAACACCGTAGGCAATGGGAAAAACATTAAAAAATCTTCTCCAGATCCAGCAGCAGGCAGAATCTTTTGATATTTGGTATGCAACATTGTGGGTGGATCAGATTCAAGTTTGTTCAAATCGGCCCCCTGGATTCATATTTGGGCTCAGTATAGAAGCCCGAATTCGAAATTAGTGCATTTCAGGCAAATTTCTTAAAAAATCTTCTCCAGATCCAGCAGGCAGAATCTTTTGATATTTGGTAGGCAACATTGTGGGGTGGATCTGATTCAAGTATGTTCAAATAGGCTCCCTAGATTCATATTTGGGCTCACTATAGAAGCTCGAATTCGAACTTAGTGCATTTCAGGCAAATTTCTTCAAAAATCTTCTTCACCAGATCCAGCAGGCAGAATCATTTGATATTTGGTATGCAACATTGTGGGGTGGATCTGATTCAATTTTGTTCAAATCAGCTCCCTAGATTCATATTTGGGCTCACTATAGAAGCTCGAATTCGAACTTAGTGCATTTCAGGCAAATTTCTTCAAAAATCTTCTTCTCCAGATCCTGCTGGCAGAATCTTTTGATATTTGGTATGCAACATTGTGGGGTGGATCTGATTCAAGTTTGTTCAAATCGGCCACCTGGATTCATATTTGGGCTCACTATAGAAGCCCAAATTCGAACTTAGTGCATTTCAGGCAGATTTCTTCAAAAATCTTCTCCAGATCAAGCAGGCAGAATCTTGTGATATTTGGTATGCAACATTGTGGGGTAGATCTGATTCAAGTTTGTTCAAATTGGCCCCCTGGGTTTATATTTGGGCTCAGTATAGGAACCCAAATTTGAACTTAGTGCATTTCAGGCAAATTTCTTTGAAAATCTTCTTCTCAAGACCCAGCAGGCAGAATCTTTTGATATTTGGTAGGCACCATGCTTAGGGGGGTGAGATTCAATTTTGTTCAAGCCAAGTCCCTGGGTTCATATTTGGGCTCACTGTGGGAGCCTAAATTATAACTTTGTTCAAAATGAGGAACTTTCTTAAAAATCTTCTTTAGACCCAGCAGTCGGAATGTTTTGATATTTGGTATGCAGCATCCTTAGGGGGTGAGATTCAAGTTTGTTCAAGCCATGTCCCTAGGTCCATATTTGGGCTCACTGTGGGAGCTTGAATTGTAACTTTGTTCGAAATGAGGAATTTTCTTAAAAAATCTTCTTCAGATCCAGCAGTCGGAATGGTTTGATATGTGGTGAGTAGCATCCTTGGGGTGGGGGGGGGGGGGGGGGGGAGGGGGGATTCAAGTGTGTTAAAGCCAAGTCCATGGGTCCATATTTGGGCTCCCGCATTATAACTTAGTCAATTTTTCTTTAAAAATGTTCTTCTTCAGATTCTGCAGTTGGAATGTTTTGATATTTGGCATGGAGCAACCTTAGGGGGCTGAGATTCAAGTTTTTTCAAGCCAAGTCCCTTGGTTCATATTTGGGCTCACTATGGGAGCCTGAATGACAACTTAGTTCAAAATGAGGAATTTTCTTTAAAAATCTTCTTCAGATCCAGCAGATGAATGCTTTTGATATTTTTTATGCAGCATCCTTAGTGGGGTAAGATTCAAGTTTGTTCAAGCCATGTCCCTAGGTCTATATTTGGGCTGATTGTGGGAGCTCGAATTGTAACTTGGTTCAAAATGAGGAATTTTCTTTAAAAATCTTCTTCTTCAGATCCAGCAGTCGGAATGTTTTGATATTTGTTGTGCAGAATCCTTAGGGGTGTGAGATTCAGGTTTGTTAAAGCCAAGTCCCTGGGTTCATATATGGGCTCCCTGTGGGAGCCTGAATTATGACTTAGTTCAATATGAGGAATATTCTTTAAAAATCTTTTTTTAGATCCACTGGTCAGAATATTTGGATATTTGGTATAAGCTTTTCTTAGGAGGAGCACATGCAACTTGTTGAAATCAATTCTCTGGGTTGATATTTAGGCTACCATGTCAGGTGAGCGCCCTCAGGCCCCCTGGGGCCTCTTGTCCGTATTTATATCCTGTATGCAGCTGAAATGTTATTGTAAGGTGTATGTTTGTGGGAGATTTTCTCTTATTCTCAGATATGCCATCCTAATTTTTGGGGCTTAGTCTGGGATAGCCTTATAAAATTAGGAACTTGTCTTCATACTTACATTAAGGAATTACTTCATTGGTCTCCTTGTTTAGAATATGTCTCCTCTATTACTGTATAGAGAGACATACATGTAGAAGCTCGAATTCCAACTTAGTGCATTTCAGGCAAATTTCTTCAAAAATCTTCTTCTACAGATCCAGCAGGCAGAATCTTTTGATATTTGGTATGCAACATTGTGGGTGGATCAGATTCAAGTTTGTTCAAATCGGCCCCCTGGATTCATATTTGGGCTCAGTATAGAAGCCCGAATTCGAAAATAGTGCATTTCAGGCAAATTTCTTAAAAAATCTTCTCCAGATCCAGCAGGCAGAATCTTTTGATATTTGGTATGCAACATTGTGGGGTGGATCTGATTCAAGTATGTTCAAATCGGCTCCCTAGATTCATATTTGGGCTCACTATAGAAGCTCGAATTCGAACTTCGTGCATTTCAGGCAAATTTCTTCAAAA
This sequence comes from Pictodentalium vernedei, assembly GCA_031216915.1. NCBI lineage: Eukaryota > Metazoa > Mollusca > Scaphopoda > Dentaliida > Dentaliidae > Pictodentalium > Pictodentalium vernedei. The sequence continues at coordinate 428,406,224 of CM062292.1, forward strand.
ATCTTCTTCTCAAGATCCAGCAGGCAGAAACTTTTGATATCATTATTTTCACATCGCATACCCCAAACTTGAAGTTAATGTTAATGGGGAACCAATATTTCCAGTCGCGTATGTTTCCCAGTTCTAATTTTATTGATGACTTCTGGCATTCGCCGGGTCAACTCAACTGGCCATTCGCCCGAATCTGCGAATGGCCAGTTGAGTTGACCGGTCGAGTTCTCATTGTGGCACACCGCAGTGCCTACAACAATCTTTAAACTTATTATACCCCCACTTTCTGAAAAAGTGGGGTATACTGGATTGCATCTGTCCGTCGGTGTGTCGGTCAGATGTCCATCGTGATCCGGGCCATAACTCCTATAATAGCAGAGGCAAATTGACGAAATTTTGTATAGGTGTGTGGTGTGACATGGCCTTTCTAACAAATATCGAATCGCGTTTGCCGTCGAATATATTCAATTGGAGGCCAGAATGCATTTAGAAGTCACCTCAGAGCACCTGAAAATCAAAAATTCAAGACCCCCCACACAAATGCACGTTCATTTGGCATGTGCGGCAGTCTCCTTCGGCAACTGATGCTAGGACTCCGTCGGATCACATCAGTCCCCCTTGCCCCCCCCCCCCCCCCCCCCCATATTTTAATTCCATGATCCGCCCATGATACGCCCTGGTATGGGGAGGTGTTGTGATATATATGCAGGGCAATATGCGCTGACAGTGGAGCAGAATGATGATACCCCCCCCCCCCTATTTTTCGGTAGTTACGGGTTTGCCTGGGAAACGCAAACAAAATCTTTGTGGTTCTTTTTGTACGTGCTTGTGCTTTGCACAGCATTTTCTTGTTTTCTCTTGTTGGGTTGTTCCTACTTTCGATTTGGCGCAAAGTAGTTTTCAGGATATTCAGGATATAATAATGCTCATGATTGGTCAAGCCGGCGCTTTGCTTCTTGGGATTTTATCACGATTCAGCATCATACTGTATGGCCCTTCGTCATACATTGTGAATTTAGTATGATACTTGGGGGCGCGGTGGCTCAGTTGGTAGAGGTGCAGGCTGCAAGCCGAGAGGTCCTCGGTTCGAATCCCACCTGCGGCAACCGCGTTGTGTCCTTGGGCAAGACACTTCACCCCGATTGCCTACATGGGGGCACGATGACGCTGTGTACTGAGGCATACTGCACGTCGATGGTGCGCATGTCTTCAACCAATCTAACCCTGCCTGTGCTGCGGTGCAGAGTTCAGAGTTACGATGTTGGAGAGCTGACAGCTGCTCGTCGTTGCTCGGTGGTTCTCTCTGGGTACTCCGGCTTCCTCCACCCGTAAAACTGTCACGGTCACGATTAGCCATTGTGCATAAGTATGTGACCTTAAACACCAATAAATAAATAAATATAGTATGATACTTAAATAAGCGATGTATGACCCAGCATCGTGCAAGTTGAACCTGCATCATACTATGTATGACCCTGGGTCATACATTGTGAATTTAGTATGATACTTAAATAAGCGATGTATGACCCAGCATCGTGCAAGCTGAACCTACATCATACTATGTATGACCCTAGGTCATACATTGTAAATTTAGTATGATACTTAAATACGCGAGGTATGACCCAGCATCGTGCAGGTTGAACCTGCATCATGCTACTCTCGTACGAGAGGGTCATAATTTTTAATTTAGTGTGATGGTAAAATAATTTAGCATGATACTTAAATAAGCAATGTATGACCCTGCATCATACCAGCCGAACCTGCATCATACTGGCTTAATTAAGTATGATACTTAAATATCGATGTATTACCCAGCACGACAGGGTCATAATATCTAATTTAGTATGATAGTAAAATAATTAAGTATGATACTTAAATAATATAGTATGACCATTAAATAATTCTGTATGATACTTAATTAATTTAGTATGATGCTTAATATTTTAGCATCATACTATATTAATTAAGTATCATACTTAAATAAAGAATTTATTTTGAACCTAATCGTACGTCATATAATTCCGTGTTACTGCATAATGCATTGTGGGGTTTTCAATTGTATGATGCTGCATTATTACATAATGCGTTGTTTCTTATGTGTAATGCGACTGAACATCTTGTAATGACGCTTCGTTCGGGCATTGATCTATTTTAGACCCAGAACATGTGTGTATGTGTGTAGGTAATGGTATCAAATACGTTTTGTTAAAATTAATTTTTAATGGTTCCATTTTTGTTTAAAATTTTCACCTTTTATCCCAGTCCATCACCTTATTAATTTGTTAGAAAAGACTGAGGAGGTAACTTCAAAGTCGTAAACATCTAGTAAATCCTTATCAGAAAATTTGGTCGGACATAGATTTGATTAAAGCCAAAATTAATTTTCTTTGTTCTCTAAACATATTTTGGATATGTTATTGTTTTAATCGTTCCATTTAACTTTGAAAAGCGGTCTTTTTTCTCTATTTATCACCTTGCGACAAATAATACCTCTCCTCCGTGGAGACAATTACATGTGAAATAAGACCGCGTGCGCGCGTAAAAAATGACAGGAGATAACTCGAAGTTCTCACCTTTTCTGAAGGAGAAGAAAAAGTTCAAAATGTATGGAAGCGTATTAGTGCCAACAAGTATAAAAAATTGGATGTCATGAAGTCCTAATGAGATATTATCTCATCATCAGGAGATATTATCTCATCATTATGACTTTTTATCTCATCATTATGAGATATTATCTCATCATTATGAGATATTATCTCATCATTAGGAGATATTATCTCATCATTATGAATTTTTATCTCATCATTAGGAGATATTATCTCATTATTAGAAGATATCTCATCATTAGGACTTTTATCTCATTCTTAGGAGATAATATCTCATCATTAGGAGATATTATCTCATCATTAGGACTTATTATCTCATCATTAGGACTTTTTATCTCATCATTACGAGATATTATCTCACCATTAGGAGATATTATCTTATCATTAGGACTTATTATCTCATAATTAGGACTTTTTATCTCATCATTAGGAGATATTATCTCATCATTAGGAAATAATATCTCATCATTACGAGATATTATCTCATCATTAGGACTTATTATCTCATCATTAGGACTTATTATCTCATCATTAGGAGATATTATCTCATCATTAGGAGATAATATCTCATTATTACGAGATATTGTCTCATCATCAGGACTTATTATTTCACCTTTATGAGATATTACCTCATCTTTAGGACTTATTATCTCATCATTAGGAGATAATATCTCATCATTACGAGATATTATCTCATCATTAGGAGATAATATCTCACCATTACGAGATATTGTCTCATCATTAGGACTTATTATCTCACCATTAGGACTTATTATCTCATCTTTATGAGATATTATCTCATCATTAGGACTTATTATCTCATCATTAGGAGATGATATCTCATCATTACGAGATATTATCTCATCATTAGGACTTATTATCACATCATTATGAGATATTATCTCATCATTAGGAGAAAATATCTCATCATTACGAGATATTATCTCATCATTAGGACTTATTATCTCATCATTAGGAGATATTATCTCATCATTAGAACTTATTATCTCATCACTGGGACTTATTATCTCATCATTAGGAGATATTATCTCATCATTAGGAGATAATATCTCATCATTATGAGATATTATCTCATCATTAGGACTTATTATCTCATCATTAGGAGATAATATTTCATCATCACGAGATATTGTCTCATCATTAGGAGATATTATCTCATCATTAGGACTTATTATCTCATCATTAGGACTTATTATCTCATCATTAGGAGATATTATCTCATCATTAGGACTTATTATCTCATTATTAGGAGATAATATCTCACCATTAGGAGATACTCTCTCATCATTAGGACTTATTATCTCATCATTACGAGATATTATCTCATTATTAGGAGATACTCTCTCATCATTACGACTTATCTCATCTTTATGAGCTACTATCTCATCATTAGGAGATATTATCTCATCATTAGGACTTATTATCTCATCATTAGGACTTTTTATCTCATCATTATGAGATATTATCTCATCATTAGGAGATAATATCTCATCATTACGAGATATTGTCTCATCATTAGGTCTTATTATCTCATCATTAGGACTTTTTATCTCATCATTAGGAGATATTATCTCATCATTAGGAGATAATATCTCATCATTACGAGATATTGTCTCATCATTAGGACTTATCATCTCATCATTATGACTTATTATCTTATCATTAGGACTTATTATCTCATCATTAGGAGATATCTCATCATTAGGAGATAATATCTCATCATTAGGAGATATTGTCTCATCATTAGGAGATATTATCTCATCATTAGGACTTATTATCTCATCGCTAGGAGATATTATCTCATCATTAGGAGATATTATCTCATCATTAGAACTTATTATCTCATCACTGGGACTTATTATCTCATCATTAGGAGATATTATCTCATCATTAGGAGATAATATCTCATCATTATGAGATATTATCTCATCATTAGGACTTATTATCTCATCATTAGGAGATAATAGCTCATCATTACGAGATATTATCTCATCATTAGGAGATAATATCTCATCATTATGACTTATTATCTCATCATTAGGACTTTTTATCTCATCATTATGAGATATTATCTCATCATTAGGAGATATTATCTCATCATTAGGACTTATCATATCATCATTAGGACTTTTTATCTCATCATTAGGAGATAATATCTCATCATTAGGTCTTTTATCTCTTCATTATGAGATGTTGTCTCATCATTAGGACTTATCATCTCATCATTATGACTTATTATCTTATCATTAGGACTTATTATCTCATCATTAGGAGATATCTCATCATTAGGAGATAATATCTCATCATTAGGAGATATTGTCTCATCATTAGGAGATATTATCTCATCATTAGGACTTATTATCTCATCGCTAGGAGATATTATCTCATCATTAGGAGATATTATCTCATCATTAGAACTTATTATCTCATCACTGGGACTTATTATCTCATCATTAGGAGATATTATCTCATCATTAGGAGATAATATCTCATCATTATGAGATATTATCTCATCATTAGGACTTATTATCTCATCATTAGGAGATAATAGCTCATCATTACGAGATATTATCTCATCATTAGGAGATAATATCTCATCATTATGACTTATTATCTCATCATTAGGACTTTTTATCTCATCATTATGAGATATTATCTCATCATTAGGAGATATTATCTCATCATTAGGACTTATCATATCATCATTAGGACTTTTTATCTCATCATTAGGAGATAATATCTCATCATTAGGTCTTTTATCTCTTCATTATGAGATGTTATCTCATCATTAGGAGATGTTATCTCATCATTAGGACATATTATCTTTTTATCTCACCATCGGGAGATATTATCTCATCATTAGGAGATATTATCTCATCATTAGGACTTATTATCTCATCATTAGGACTTATTATCTCATCATTAGGAGATATTATCTCATCATTAGGAGATAATATCTCATTATTACGAGATATTGTCTCATCATCAGGACTTATTATTTCATCTTTATGAGATATTACCTCATCATTAGGACTTATTATGTCATCATTAGGAGATAATATCTCATCATTACGAGATATTATCTCATCATTAGGAGATAATATCTCACCATTACGAGATATTGTCTCATCATCAGGACTTATTATTTCATCTTTATGAGATATTACCTCATCATTAGGACTTATTATCTCACCATTAGGACTTATTATCTCATCTTTATGAGATATTATCTCATCATTAGGACTTATTATCTCATCATTAGGAGATGATATCTCATCATTACGAGATATTATCTCATCATTAGGACTTATTATCACATCATTATGAGATATTATCTCATCATTAGGAGAAAATATCTCATCATTACGAGATATTATCTCATCATTAGGACTTATTATCTCATCATTAGGAGATATCTCATCATTAGGAGATAATATTTCATCATCAGGAGATATTATCTCATCATTATGACTTTTTATCTCATCATTATGAGATATTATCTCATCATTATGAGATATTATCTCATCATTAGGAGATATTATCTCATCATTAGGACTTTTTATCTCATCATTAGGAGATATTATCTCATCATTCAGACTTATTATCTCATCATTAGGACTTATTATCTCATCATTAGGAGATATTATCTCATCATTAGGACTTATTATCTCATTATTAGGAGATAATATCTCACCATTAGGAGATACTCTCTCATCATTAGGACTTATTATCTCATCATTAGGAGATATTATCTCATTATTAGGAGATACTCTCTCATCATTAGGACTTATTATCTCATCTTTATGAGCTACTATCTCATCATTAGGAGATATTATCTCATCATTAGGACTTATTATCTCATCATTAGGACTTTTTATCTCATCATTATGAAATATTATCTCATCATTAGGAGATAATATCTCATCATTACGAGATATTGTCTCATCATTATGACTTATTATCTCATCATTAGGACTTTTTATCTCATCATTAGGAGATAATATCTCATCATTACGAGATATTGTCTCATCATTAGGACTTATTATCTCATCATTATGACTTATTATCTTATCATTAGGACTTATTATCTCATCATTAGGAGATATCTCATCATTAGGAGATAATATCTCATCATTAGAGATATTGTCTCATCATTAGGAGATATTATCTCATCATTAGGACTTATTATCTCATCGCTAGGAGATATTATCTCATCATTAGGAGATATTATCTCATCATTAGAACTTATTATCTCATCACTGGGACTTATTATCTCATCATTAGGAGATATTATCTCATCATTAGGAGATAATATCTCATCATTACGAGATATTATCTCATCATTAGGACTTATTATCTCATCATTAGGAGATAATAGCTCATCATTACGAGATATTATCTCATCATTAGGAGATAATATCTCATCATTATGACTTATTATCTCATCATTAGGACTTTTTATCTCATCATTATGAGATATTATCTCATCATTAGGAGATATTATCTCATCATTAGGACTTATCATATCATCATTAGGACTTTTTATCTCATCATTAGGAGATAATATCTCATCATTAGGTCTTTTTATCTCTTCATTATGAGATGTTATCTCATCATTAGGAGATGTTATCTCATCATTAGGACATATTATCTTTTTATCTCACCATCGGGAGATATTATCTCATCATTAGGAGATATTATCTCATCATTAGGACTTATTATCTCATCATGAAGACTTTGTATCTCATCATTAGGAGATAATATTTCATCATTACGAGATATTATCTCATCATTAGGACTTATTATCTTATCATTAGGAGATAATATCTCATCATTACGAGATATTATCTCACAATTAGGAGATACTCTCTCATCATTAAGACTTATTATCTCATCATTACGAGATATCATCTCATCATTAGGAGAGATTATCTCATCATTAGGAGATGTTATCTCATCATTAGGACTTGTTATCTTTTTATCTCATCATCAGGAGATATTATCTCATCATCAGGAGATATTATCTCATCATTAGGGCTTATTATCTCATCATGAAGACTTTGTATCTCATCATTAGGAGATAATATCTCATCATTACGAGATATTATCTCACCATTAGGAGATACTCTCTCATCATTAGGACTTATTATCTCATCATTACGAGATATTATCTCATCATTAGGAGATACTCTCTCATCATTAGGACTTATTATCTCATCTTTATGAGCTATTATCTCATCATTAGGAGATATTATCTCATCATTATGACTTTTTATCTCATCATTATGAGATATTATCTCATCATTAGGAGATATTATCTCATCATTAGGAGATATTATCTCATCATTAGGAATTATTATCTCATCATTAGGAATTATTATCTCATCATTAGGACTTATTATCTCATCATTAGAAGATATCTTCTTTTCCATGATTATGGCTGTGACGTTGGTTCCAGAAGCGTATTAGGGGCATGATAAAAAAATAATTCTCAGACCCAGAAAGTCGAAATTTTGACTTTTTATCTCTTTCGAGTTAAAATCTCGAAATTTCGACTTAAAATCTCGAAATTTCGACTTAATATCTCCAAATTTCGACTTAAAATCTCAAAATTTTGACTTTTTATCTCGAAATTTCGACTTTTTATCTCGAAATTTCGAGATTTCATCTCACTTGGTATGCTCGTGGTCTTTTGTTCATTAGCAGTGTACGATAGATTCCGATACACCAGGTTCTGGGTTCTAACAAATTCTTACCGAACCGACAGGACAGGAATGCTGCTCACCCCACCTCCGGCCTTTGAGAGTACCGTTAACTCACTTTTCAATAAAATCCAATAAATGAGTTCATTGAAGACTTCCCACATGCCCTTGGAAATCTTCTCTATCGCGCCATTATAGACCACAGAGGTTCACTGAAGACTACCACATGACATGCCCCTGGGTGTCTTCCCCATCCGGCCATTATACATCACAAAAAGAGCGATACATCCAAATAATATCAATGCACACATGCGTCTCCCGCCCTCTGATAGGTAATTCTGCATCAGCCCTACTCCCCCCCCCCCCCACCACCCCAGTCCCGGAAGGTGCTGTCCAGTAAATATAACTGGAGTATTTATTCATTTATTTATTGGTGTTCAAATGTCACATATTTTTACACAATGGGTAATCGTGACCACAACATGGAGATAAAGTCAGGTTTAGTCAATCGTTTATACTCATTTTAGAGAACTTCCACCCAAGCTTTGATGAATGGCTCCTATATTTGAACAGTGAAACAGAGCTTGTTTACAACAGTAAACGAGTGCTAAGCACTACTTCACGTCCCGGGGTACCCACGGTGAATCACAGGAGTAGTAGTCTACCCTTACGAAGATATGCTGCCCAGTAAATATCACTGGGGTATTTTCCCTTACGAAGAGGTGCTACTTTTTACCCAGGACACCTGAGGACACTACCGAAATATTACAGAAGAATAAATAAAAAAACGAGAATCAAAACGAGACAAATGTCACCCAAGCGAAGCGGCATTGTGTGGATAAACAGCAAATACCCCCCCCCCCCCTTCCGAACCCCCACCAACAAGTTAAATTATAGGGGATGCACTGCCAGAAGTGTATGCTGTAAGTTTTTGAGCAGCGCACTTGGTAAGACTGATATTTATTGGGCAGCACTGTGGGAGAAACATATGCGCACTGAAATCATTTGGATGTATTTTGCCGTGAACTTTAGGAAGCTGTGTAGTCGGGTGTATTACATTCTTATTTACCGTTAGCGAACTGACTAGCAAATTCGATGGATAAAACTGGACATTTTATGGAGGGTGGACTGTTGTACTCTTCCGGAAAAAAACAATATACCTCGTGGAGGGTCATGATTGTTGTTTTTTTTACTGGGGTTTAACGACACTTTCAACAGACAGGGGGGGGGGGTTAGAAATAGTTGAAACAGGCGGCAATGACCGCCCAAACCCAGCTAGAAATCTCAGGAAGGGGGGGGGGGGGTCGTGCCCGTTCGATAGGGTGAGAAATTGTTTGAAATCAGTAATTCGGTGTATCATTATATACACTCTAACCATCAACATTAACCTCATTTCTCCCTCACCCAGCACATTAGAATAATCTCCCTATATATATACTCTAATGCATATATAGTGGGATTAATCTACTCGTCTCAGCGAGTCGACACATTGTAGTGTGCGTGCGTGCGTGCGTGCGTGCGTGCGTGCGTGCGTGCGCACACGTGTATTCATTTCTGGACAAGACAGATATAGGGAAGGTATATAGCCACAAATTTACATACGTGAATGGGTGTACATCAGTATAGAGGTTACAGTTTTCAAAATTATGAGTCGTTCCCCCTGGGTGCAGGCGTATCCGGTTGGATATCGATGTTTGTTTTCTGGAGAAGTTTGTTTGTATTTAACCACATTTTCAACAGCCAGGGTGACATCGTGTTGTTGGGCAGTTTAACGGTGGGCGGAAGCCTGAGAGAACAATCATGCAACGGCGAGCAACTGACATACTGTCGAACTTACTAACTCTGCACAAGCAGAGTTAGTTGCGGTTGAAAGCAAGTGAATAATCGACGTGCCGCACGCCTTTGTACGCAACGCCTCCGTGTCCCGCATGACGGGATGAAGAGTTTTTACCCAAAGCAGTTGCCTCTGATCAGGATCGAACTGTCGATCTTTCGGTTTAAAGTGCAATGCTCTAAACACTTCGTCACCACTCTCCTCATCGGGGAGATGTGGCGTCGGGATGGCCTGTTATATTACATGCTGTAAGGGATTAAGATAATGGATTTACTCTTCGAAATATATCATACACTTATTTTAATCTCGACAAATGGAATTTTACTCGTATCGTGTGGAAATAACTTTATTTCTGGGTTTAATGTGCAGGGTGGGGGAGAAATGAGGTTAATGTTGATGGCATTGTGTTAAGTGAACAAGTGTTCTTTTCAAACATTTCGATGGCCTTGATAAGGGTCGTCAAATTAATGAACCCAGCGGTCCATTCAAGAATGCCAGTGGTTGGAGCTTTGAACTTTAAACCGAGATGTTCACCGATTGATCATGACTAGCGGTAACGGCATTGTGTCCTTGGGTAAGGCACTTAATCCCGATTGCCCACATGGTGGCACGGTGTAGCTGTGTACTAAGGCGCACTGTGTATACGTACATGGCGCACTTGCCTTCTTCAACCAATGATGACTCTCTGCAGAGTTAGTACTTTGAGGAGTCTGACAATTGCTCGCCGCTGCTCTGTGGTTTTCTCCGACTTCCACCACCCGTAGAACTGCCAGACACGAGGTGACCCTTGCTGACCCTAAATAACGGTAAACCGCAATAAAAAAAAATCAAGCTTGCAGTTATTTCCCAAAACCAGGCGCAGAGATAGGGTCACAAAATCCCCCCCACCTCCCGACATGGTGGGTCGAGAGGTAAATATTCCGACAGTATTCCCGGATCGCTGACCGTCGGTACGAACTTGAATCCCAATTCAATATTTTTTCGTAAAACAATTATTAACGAAACCCCAAATGTTCGTTTATTATTATTATTATTTTCAATAATTACTTTTGTTTCACAAAAGTAATTCTTTAATATAATAATAATAAACGAACAAGCGTTTACACACAAAGGATATATGAAACCTAAAGATAGTTTTTCACAATGAGAATTGTGGCATCGTTGTCGTGATGGCGACCACAAGTTTTCCTACAGACAACATGAAAAAATCCAACACGGACAGGGTAATGGGACGCACCCCCTCTCTCCACCATTTTAGCTTATGGACTGGGGCATACCATTCTAGCGTTAATTTAATTAAAACCTTGGACGGCAGTGTAAATAAACTATGGAAGAGTATTGGTGCCACCAACACAAGCGATGGTCAGCATGCAGCTGTGTCAGTCATAGTGACCAAAACTCTGCTCCAGCAATTATCTCAGTTATCTGCCTATACCTACCCTATACCTGTCTTATCCAGAATTGAAAAAAGGTGAGCCCCCCCCCCCCCCCCCGCCACCACCACCACCACCACAGTGTTATCCCCAAGACTAATAAAATAATTTTCCAATGCATTAGGATGAACGACAATACACTGGCTTCTGATTTCTAACAAACTCTCGCCCTACCGACCGGACACGAATAATACCCCCCCCCCCCCAACACCCGAACCTTGACATTTCTGCCAGCTCGGGGGTAGGCCTCCTTTTCATTCAGTAACGACCACTCCAAGTGGAATATTGTTTTCCGGTCGAGAACAACAGACCTCACACATACAAATACCCAAATGCTCGATTTTGGGCAATATCACCAACAGTTACTCCTGGGCGCTGAGATGGGACGTGCCTGTGTGTGTGTGTGTGGGGGGGGGGGGGGGGGGGGGGTATTTGGCTGTTTTATACATTGCTCCTATTGAGTGTCCCTGCTGAAACTGATAAACCTGTAGCGCGTTTTTTTTCAAAACTCGAGGATAAATGTGCGAGTTAGAGAGCCTCATCCGCAGTTCAATTGTTTATTGCTTTTAGAGTTAAACATGTATATCTAGCTCGACCTTTTTGTGTCAGGTTTGTGTCAGTGTCGGAGCGAGTGAGCTTTTTCTTCGACCTGTAACAAACTGCAAATACGGAGCAGTTCCGATTCCTCCAATGTAAAATATCACAACCCCCAACTAAATTTGTAAAATATCCTAGCCCTCTTCGGTAGCGTATTCTTGAACAAAGTCTTGAGATGCCCTACTCACCCCCAAACTTGTTAGGTTATACTCCCCAAGTGTTTATGTAGGTATACTATATAACAAGTTCCACTTGGAGCGTAGCAGTGGTCTGGCAAGGCATATTAACTTTCACGCCATTGCCACATTAACTGTCACGCACTTGGCACAAGATCTTATTGTACATCTGTAATATATAATCCAATTATGGTGGTGGTGTTACAAGATGTTTAGATAACGCTTTGTTCTTGGAGGACAACTAGCTAGGCATACATATCTATTCGGTAAGCCCCGCCTATAACGTAACAGTGATTTAGAAACGCAGGTCAACTACCCCAATGCATATCTTATGTAAATGTATATTCGAGTGGTGATGTTCTTTGCCACAAGGTCCTAATGTATATCTCATGTAAATGCAAATGTACATACAAGTGTAGGTAGTGGTGTTCTTTGCCACAAGGTCCTAATGTATATCTCATGTAAATATATATTCTAGTGGAGGTGATGGTGGTATTCAGAGTGTTAGATAGCGCTTCGTCATGATCCGGTCAAAGTTCCCCGCCCTCTCCACTCCTCTCTGCTCTCAGGTACACCGACCAGTCACTCCTATTGATATGGCAAAGTGAGAACATTCTATTTCAGACTCATTTCTTCGCCCTGTTCCAGCTAACGCATGCTGTAAGTTAAAACTTTCGGGATGGTCTACGTGTGGGATACATGGAATGCTTGTAATGTTTGTTCAAAGCTTACTCATGCTTTGACCCATTCCCTGGCATATAGGCCAAAACCGACCAGCTATATTCACAACAATTTGCAGTTGCCCTGTTTAGCCACCCCCTCTCGGTGCTAGTACAAGTCTCGGATTATCTAGTGCCATAGGCTTCGAACCAATTTTGTTGTCGACAAACTCGGCTTTTGGTCATCTTACTAATAAAACAGTCAGGCCGAGCAGGTGGGCAGAATTTGCTGATACATAGGCCTACTATCCCTTGAATGCCATGCCAATAGGCAATTAATCTATACATCCATGCAGGAGAACTGGTTATTCAAAGATACAGCTGAATAATAGACCGATCAGTATGATCCTGGTTCTATACTGATGATTAATCAATAACAATGCTAACTTTTGATTTTCGGACACTTTCACCCCGCTCGCCCCTGTGGGCGAGGGCAACTGCCCCTGTCGCCCCCTTGTTCCGCCGGCCCTGGTTATTGAGACACATTTTGAACTTTCTGCAAACAAACTAGGACCTTCCTGTTCGGTATATGTCCCCATTGTGACACCCGGACAAACAAGGGTGCCCGCTGTTTTCTGGGGTGGGGGCACGATTTACGTGTTTTCTTTTTTGCCTAAAACTTAACCTCTTTAGGCCTCGCCAGAACCTGCTCGGCTAGCTCGTTACAATTCCAATGACCGGTCATACAACGCTCTGCTTTTGAGGCGAAAAAAATTATCTGAAAAAGTGAAGATCACCGAGCTACACCTAGCACCCCTTCACTTTTCGCCTCTGGTTAACGCATTTGTTTAAAAAAAAATTACCCATTCTTTCAAAAATTAAAAAACACTACCAAATTTTCAGCCCATGGACCATTGAGTACATCCCCAATATATCCATAAGCAGATTTGGTTAGCTTTAGTGCTTCTTGCACTTTGTTCTTTTCGTGGAAACCTAAAATCCCACTTTGATTTGGTAATAATTATCCCCACGTACCCTCCTTTTCATTAAAGCATTAAGACTGGGGTTTTGCTTTTCATTTTAAACATTAAGATTGTGGTTTTGTAAAGCTGTGCAAACACGAATTACTTGAATTTATTTCTGAAAATGAAGAGACAAGTCCTTCTGGTTTTGAGTTGGATGAGAGAGTGTCCCGTTACTACCAAGAATGCCAGTGAGGTCACCCATCGCAAGTTCGGCCCAAGCGAGTTCGGCTCAAAATGGTGAGTTCGGTCCCAGACTTGAAGTCTGTTTGGCCCAAGTGAATTCGGCCCTACCAAAAGTTAGTTTGGTCCATAGTGAGATTTAGTTCGCCCCAGTCATGAAAAGCATTCGGTTCACGCCACAACCAAAAGCGAATGCGTGAGTGAGTTAGGCCCCAATCATGAAATGCATTCGGCTTATGTCACAACCAACAGCGAATGCATCTCTGGAGGACAAAAAAAACAAAACAAAACAAAACAAAAAAAAAAACAAAAGGCTGATATTTCTTTTTTTGTATACTAACTCTTTTACTAAAATTAGAACAAAATCATATTCATAACAAACTTGACAAACAAAGTGAAGCGAGTATAAGTTTGAAATAACAGTGGTTATATATATCCACGAGCTAATACTGGTTATATATATCCACGAGCTAATACTATAAAACTTTAACAATTGTATTTCCTAGAATTGTATTTTCTACCCATTAACCCATTTGAAGTCATAACTAGAAAATACAATTCTAGAAAATACATGGGCTTACGCGAGACGTGGTTAAGACACGAGGAGCGGGTAGACCAAGTAAGGGGTGCGTGTGGATAGGTGTTGGGCGATCGGAAGGCCAGAAAAAGGGGGGGGGGGGGCAGGCATGTACATTCGAGAGGATTTAAAACCGTCTCAGATCACTGACCTGGAAGATGTCAGCACCTCGGCTGAGGCATCGGAAAAAAATCGGATGGGTAAAGATCAGTCTAAAAACAAAAGTATTGCCCTTGGGGTTGTGTACTGTGCGGTGGAGGGAAGCAAACCCGAGTGGAATGACTCAATATACTCAATACTAAGGTCCAATATCACATAACTAGAAAATAGGGGGCTCGGTATAATTTTGATGGGTGACTTTAATGGACTCAGATGTGATAAGGAAGAAGTCATAGAGGGCGGGGATAAGAAAGTCAACAGGAATGGAAGGAAGCTGTTGGACTTCACACCGAATGAGCTCGATCTGAGGATTCTGAACAGGCGTTGTCACTAAATACCGAATCTGACTTGAAATACCAAATCTTCCCCCAAAAGGTTAATTATAGATATCTTGTGGAAATAATTAATAGCCTGAGGTCTTAAAAGCGATCCAAGACATTACTGCTTATAAGACCCCAGACTGTTAATTATCTCTGTTGGGCCGCTGATGAACTGAAATTCTCCTAAAATCATGTTAAATTGTTATATTAAAACTTATAGTCTCTCCTCCTCGGTTCGAATCCCACCTGCGGCAACCGCGTTGTGTCCTTGGGCAAGACACTTCACCCCCATTGCCCACGTGGGGGCACGGTGACGCTGTGTACTAAGGCGTACTGCACGTCGATGGTGCACCTGTCTTCAACCAATGCTAACCCTGCTTGTGTGGAGTTAGTATGTTGGGGAGCTGACAGTTGCTCGCCGTTGCTCGGTGGTTCTCTTCGGGTACTCCGGCTTCCTCCACCCGTAAAACTGTCGTGGTCATGATTAGCCATTGTGCAGAAATATGTGACCTTAAACACCAATAAATAAATAAATAAATAAATAAATAAATAAATAAATAAATAAATAAATAAATAAATAAATAAATAAATAGTCTCTCCTATTAGGGGTGAAAGTAACGACATGTCTTTTAAGAGCATTGCGGTTCATTCGCGACCCAACGGAAATAATTAATAGCCTGAGCTCTTAAAAGCGACCCAAGACAGGACTGTTAATAATTTCCCAGACTGTTAATAATTTCTGTTGGGCCGCTAATGAACGGAAATCTCCCAGAACGTTAGAACGATCCCAATGATGTAACTTATTACCTAAAAACAAATATTTGCCGGGACTTTCTCATTTACGTTAATATTATTCATTTATAATCACACAAGTACACATAAAGAGCTCTATTACTGCATTATCTATTACGGGAGCACGGTGGCTCAGAAGGTAGAGATGATTGTTGCAATCCAAGAAGTCCTCGGTTCGAATCCCGCCTGTGGCAACCACATTGTGTCCTTGAGCAAGACACTTCATCCCAATTTAATTTCCCCGGTGGGGGGGGGGGGGGGGGGGGGGGGGGGGGGGGGGGGGGGGGGGGGGGGGGGGGGGGGGGGGCATGATGGCGATGTGTACTAAGGGTACTTTGAGGGTGCACTTGTCTTCAACCAATGCTAACCCTGCTTTTGTGGAGTTAGTATGTTGGGGAGTCTGAGTCGCTTGCCATTGCTCGGTGGTTCTCTCCAGGTACTCAATGAGAGGGGAGCCCCCCCCCCCTTTCCCCCCCCATACCCACATTTGGCATTTCCTCCTGAGATTCAACTTTTTGGGGCTAAAAGGGTTCATCCCCCCCCCCCTGAAAAATAGCCCTGTACGCCTATGCAATGAATACCTGGACTTGAATAAATACCTATATTATGGTCATGATATAGCTGTAGATGCTGAAAGTGACCTTAAATATCAATAATTAATTTATTCTCTGTCATTTTGTCTGTTTGTGAATGTGTGGATTTGTCAAGAAACGAGGGTAAGCTTCCTACTCCATGATTTCACAATTTTTCCAACATATCTGTTTCAGACACAATGAAATACATGTAATATGAGTTACTGTCACACACAAATTAGTTGTTTATTTGATATGGTTTAAACCATCTAGAGAGCTAGTATACACAGTGATGGGCACAGTTCAAGTCAAAATGAGTTGATTAAAGGGATGTTGAACAGCTTGTTAATATTTCTTGCATTACATTACTACTTCGCTATTTATTGACAGAAGGATTCCACAGAGGGTTTCCCTGATGGTATTTATTTATTGGTGTTTACGGTCACATACTATCCACAATGGCTTTTACAGTTTTACGGGTGGGGAAGTCGGAGGACCCAGGGAGAACCACCGAGCATCGACGAGCAGCTGTCAGCTCAACATTCTAATTATGTTCAAGCTCCGCTGAAGCAGGGTACCAGCGGTTGAAGACATATGCACCATTGACATGCAGTACGCCTTAGTACATGGCATCATCGTGCCCCCATGTTGGCAACCGGGATAAAGTGCCTTGCCCAAGGACATTACGTGGGTCGTCCCAGATAGGGATCAAACTCGGGACCTCTATCATAGAAGTCAAACAGTCTACCACTGAGAAAATGTGCTTTCTTTCCTGGCGGTATTCATATTTGTACGGCCAAACTGTTGTTGGACAACACGGAACACCAAAACATATAACACAAAATTTGTTCCCCATTGATTTTTGAAAGCAGTTATGAAATGCCCAAAGAGCTCTTTCCTTTTTGTTTTTGGACAAGTGAGTATTCACTCAAAGTCATTTTTTGCAGACAGTGCTATTTTTAAGTGGCCAATGCACATGTTTCATCAAGTCCCAGAACATAACTAAAGCCGGATTTATTGATTAAACAGCTCTGCATATAGCAAAGCAAAGCGTCTCAAATTAGCCCTTCCAAAATGATAGTAGAGAGTAACCAAAGTTGGATAATTTGGGTATTTCCAAATGGTACACTTATTCTCACTCTCATTGTGCTTGGGGTTAAATCTGAGATTGAAAAGGTGTACCAATCTCACTCAGGGAAGGTGGGTACAGAAAAGTACGAAATTAATCAGAAAATGAATTTTGTCCTGACGGTACTAATATTTGTACGAGCAAAACTGGAACTGGATTTATTTATTTATTTATTACGTTTTAACGACACATTAACAGCCAAGGTCATATTACGTCGGTGACAGTTGTATGGGTGGAGGAAGCCGGAGTACCCAGAGAGAACCACCGAGCAATGACGAGCAGCTGCCAACTCCCCAACTCTCCGCACTGTAGCACAGGCAGGGTTAGATTGGTTGAAGACATGCGCACCATCGACGTGCAGTATGCCTTAGTACACGGTGTCATGGTGCCCCCATGCGGACAGTCGGATATATTCCAATTATGTCCCGATCATGCAAGGCAGCAACTTGAAATTCTCAACCTGTTTCCTACTGTTCCTGTCCGACAGTTTAGTATCTTTGTGAAGTGCCGAGACCGCGTGGAAATACCGTGGATCAGGTGGAAACCGAGGGCACGATTCGTCCCTACTTTATTCTTAACTCAACGACTTTTCCATTCATTATTTACCTGTCACCGGCTGAGTTAGGTATTATATTTGTCTATTTGATGAACTTTTCAACCTTAACTATTTGCGGCTTCATGTAGCACCACTGAAAAGCCACTGCACGGTTACCAATATATTCAGGGATTGATTTTACGAAAATAACAATTATTCCGACTATATCCACATGGGAACTCCTAAATATGCCAAGGATTAAACTTTTGATAATGACGTATAAAGCAGAACTTGTCATGCTATGCTTGCTGCATGCAGGCATAGAAAACATTCAGCGCCCAATGAATTAGGAATGGAGTAAATTGTCACTTAAACCTCCGAAATTCTGAAAAAATAAGTTTTTTTTCGATGGCATCTACCATTATGCATCTGAGACAGGGATTGCGTTAAACTTTGCAGCAACTTTATAACAGAAAATATTCTTGGAATTGAACTGTGAATCCGAATTTCGAAAGCATTTTCGGATATTCTATTCCAAACTACCACTGCACGCTTATCAATATTCAGTGATTTTATGAAAATTAAAATTATTCTGGCCATACCCATATGGGTAGTCTCGAATCTGCCAGCGGTTAAACTTTTAATAATGACATATAAAACAAAGGTTTTGAGACAATATGGCTCCAGTGCTGAGAAAGTGCATGTAAACGTTGGCTAAAATAACAATTATTCTGACAGTACCCTTATGGGAAGTCTCAAATCTTCCAAGGGTTAAAGTTTTTATAATAACATATAGAACAAAATTTGTCATACTTTGACTGCTGCAAGCAACTATAGAAATGGAGTAAATCGCCACCTAATTTTACCAAATTCTGAAAAAATGGAGATTTTTTGGACGGTACCTACGTTTATGCAACCAGAAAGGGATAGGGTTAAACTTTACAACCAAACTTACAACAGCAAATATGCTCGATAGTCAATTGTGAATACGTACATGAAAAGTGTTTGAAATTAACCCTTTCCAAAATGATAGAAAAGGCAACCAAAAAACGGCTAATTTTGGCATTTTCAAACGGTACTCTTATTCTCGCCCTCATTGTGCTAGAGGGTTAAATCTGAGGTTAAGAAGTATAACTTTCTTCCACAATCATTGTTGCATCTAGCCATACTAAAATAATTATTACAACTACCTTGTAATTAGAAAAATTTGCTCTTGAAGTTGGCGAAATAACAAATATTCCGACAGTACCCTTATGGGAAGTCTCAATTCTGCCAAGGGTTAAACTTTTAATAATAACATATAGAACAAAATTTGTCATACATTGACTGCTGCAAGCAGCTATAGAAAACATTCAGAGCTCAAGCAATTAAAATGGAGTAAATCGTCACCTAAACTTACCAAATTCTGAAAAAATTGGAGATTTTTTGGACGGTACCAACTTTTATGCAGCCAGAAAGGGATAGGGTTAAACTTTACAACCACACTTACAACAGCATATATGCTCGGTAGTCAATTGTGAATTCGTACACGAAAAGTATTTGAAATTGACCCTTTTCCAAAATGATGGAAAAAGCAACCAAAGTTGGCTTAATTTTAGCATTTTCAAACGGTACTCTTATTCTCACCCTCATTGTGCTTGAGGGTTAAATCTGAGATTAAAAAGTAAACAGCATCTTTTTTCCGCAATCATTGTTGCATCTATCCAAACCAAAATAATTGTTACAACAACCTTGTTATTAGAGAAATTTGCCCTTGAAGTTGGTCAATTTTTAAGAAAAATTCTATATTCATGTCATTTTTGGCCAGTGGGGGTTAAAGTTGAAAGATCTGAGTGGTGATTGTGGTGTATCATATTATGCTCTAAGTGTGTGGAAAATTTGAGCTAAATAACTGTAAACGATTTTGTGACATTCGAAAAATGGTGAAATTTTGAAGGTTTTGGCAGAATATTTTGAAAACACGCTTTTTCACAGATATGACGATACCGCATTTCACTAGAATGTATGACATTACATAAGTGTGCCAAATTTGGTCAAAATCGTACAGCTTGTTTTCGAGCAGTTCAACAGACAAAATTCGGGGAGAAAAATAAAAAAAAAATAGAGAAGAAAAATTTTGAAAAAGAAGAATAAGAATAGTCTTTCCCAAAGTGGGTTTGGGAAAGCCTAATAATCGACAATATTCTCACAGATATTAATTTATGGAGGGAGGTGATAGGGGTAGAAGTGGATGATGAGGGTAAAAGTGAGTTGGATAGTGATCACAACTTGATTACACGATCGGGACCAAAAACCTAGTAAGAAGCAAAGGAAGATTTAAGGAGATTTGGGAGCTCAAAACAGGTTGCAGAATGGGCGAAGTTCGAAGAAAAATTTAAACCAAAGCTTGCAACTGTACACAAGAGGGGACAGTGTCCTGACAATGGCCGTCGCCACAGTTTCGCGTGGAGGCAGGAAAGGAAAGTGTAGGAAAGATTAGGGTGCCAACACGAAAACTTGAGTGCAGGGTGAGCGAAGAACTGAAAAGGGCCATAAGGGGTACAAAAGCTAAATGTGCTACGTACGGGAGAAGAAGAAAACTCAAGGAGGGCGGAAAGCAACAAGGTCATGGTACAAAAGAAAGAATACCAACAAACACGAAATAAAGTAAATAGGATTAAAGACAACAATCGGAGAGTGCGAAATTACAATCTTATTAGGACGATAAGAATGGCGGGGGCAAAAAAAGACGAAGATGGTTATGGCCTTTTTGGATGTTAAAAGGCACACGATAAGAGTATCCGGAAGGTATGTGGCGAAAGTTTGAGGCTCTGGGCTTGGAAGGCGGGTTTGTTGGAATTCTGAAAGCATTATATAAAGATGTACGGAGTGAACTTAGCCTGGATAACATAACAACAAAACGTATGCCTGTGGAGAAAGGCCTAAAACTGGGGTGTATCCTTTCGCCAATTCTATTTGCACTGTACATCAAAGGTTTAGGAGATGAACCCTTGCATAGCGACGATGGGGTAGCGGTTGGGGACTTGAAGATCCCAGAGCTATTTTTTCAGATGATATGGTGCTAGTGCCAGAAAGCGAAGATGGGCTAGCGAAAATATTGGGAATTGTTGGAAAATAAGGGAACAAATGGAGACTCGAACTAAATGAAAACAGAAGCAAAGTTATACCCGTGGCTCATAAGGTGAACCCTACTCGAAGGTGGAGAGTTACCTGTAGGAGTTCTGTATTCCGGAAGGTAGCAGCGAACCTCTTAGTGCAGGAGAGACAGGTGACTACGAGTATCCGGGGATAAATATAAACACCACAAGACAGGAAGAGGCACCTTCCGAAACCACACAAATAGACTGATTCTGAAGGTGTGTGTGTGGGGGGGGGGGGGGGGGGGGGCGAATCCTTAACCAAATGAAACTTATAAGGAGAAACAGTTTCAATACTTGACTGGCCCTTTGAAGCCCTGTTAAGGTTAATCACAGAGTACACCTTTAAAAACCGCTAAATCTTGGAAAAACAAGTGTTGTTCATTTTCGTTTGATTTTTACATGCCATCTTGTTTTGATAATCAGAGGCGCCGGATCACATCAAGATTTTGTGAATGTGTTTTTAAAGAGTAACCAATCAGCATTCATTGCAGCATCCCAAAATACCAGTCTAAAAGAATAATATTCTCTGGGAGTATAATGGGAAATTAAGTGGGATGGGATAATGAAGGACACGTGGGTAGTGAGTGACTAGAAGGAAAGGGTTAATATGCTAATCGGAGAGATTGGGAAAAATGGGGCAAAGGAAGTCATCAAGCAATTCGTCTCCGAGTGTTGTGAGGAGAGAAGAAGCGTGGGAATAGGGGGCAGTTGGGAGCACAGGGTTCACTGAAAAAGATGGCCAGCACCGGCCAAGGCCTTCTCACACGAGAACCGCGACAAATCAGCGATCGACTGCCCAAAGTGTTGTTATTATTATTATTATTAGTAGTCTGAATGATACCAGTTTCTTTTCGGAAAGCTTGTTTGGACAAGCATAACTAATGAGCACAAGTTTTGATAGTACCACCTTGCCACTATGTCAGGAACGTTTTCGGAAATTTTACAGATTTGGAAACATCAGTTGTGTTTATTCCATTTTGCATAGTTTCAAATGGATAATTATTGGATTTTCTGTACCGGTTTGTGGATAACATTTTCGGAAAAAGAGATAGGCCAACATTTACTCTCACAGTTTTTATTATTTAAATTTTGCTACAATGTCATAAAAAGCTACTAATAGGCGATCAAGTGTGGATAAAAATGCGCGGAGGCCGGTTTGGGTAAAATTGTGGAGGCCGGTGTGGACGAAATTGCGGAGGCCGGTTTGGTTGGAGGCCGGTTTGGGTGTAATTCGGACTCAGTTATGGCTAGCTGCACCGAACCGGCACGTCGATTTACCCAATAACACCCAATACTACCCAATAACACCCAATACTACCCAATAATACCCATTAACACCCAATACTATCTGATAACAGGGTCAGAACAATTTTTTCTATGGACCCGGTCCCTTCCCTTACACACGGACAGAATCCCCTTCAACAAAACGCCCCGGAGAGAAACCTCACCCGATCCAAGCCATTTTTAGCTTTACTTGACAAAGTCAAGATAAGCTATTGCCATCACGCGTGTGGAAGTCTGTTAGTCTGTGAGTCTGTAAGTCTGTTCACATTAGCACAGGCTACACCCCGCAGTTCTTGTCTGATCGTCACGAAATTCCATATGGAGTTTTGGGGTCATGTCTAAATGAGAACGTCCCCTTTTGGTCGCGATCGGTCAACCGGTATGGCTGCCAGAGCCCAAAACCCGAAAACCATTAGCAGTCTACAGGTCGTATTTATGAAGGGATTTCATTGTAACTTGGTAGGATGCCTCTGTATAATGCCTAGATGAGAACGTCCCCTTTTGGGCATGATCTGTCAACCGTGATGGCTTCCCCAAGCCCGAAACCCAAAAACTTTTAGCACAGTCTGCAGGTCATGTTTAATATGGAGGGATTTCATTGTAACTTGGTAGGATGCCTCTGTATAATGCCTAGATGAGAACGTCCCCTTTTGGGCATGATCTGTCAACCGTGATGGCTTCCCCAAGCCCGAAACCCAAAAACTTTTAGCACAGTCTGCAGGTCATGTTTAATATGGAGGGATTTCATTGTAACTTGGTAGGATGACTCCTTATGATGTCTAGATGAGAATGTCCCCATTTGGGTATGATCTGCCAACCGTGACGACTGCCCGAGCCCAAAACCCGAAAACCTTTAGCACAGTCATATTTATTGAGGAATTTCATTGTAACTTGGTGGGTTGACTTCATATAATGTCCAGATGAGAGAGAAAGTCCCCTTTTGGACGTGATTGGGCAACTGTGACGGCTACAGGGGCCCGAAGCTCGAAAATCTTTAGCACAGTCCACAGGTCATATTTATGAAGGGAATTAATTGTAACTTGGTAGGATGACTCCAAATAATGTCTAGATGAGAACGTCCTATTTTGATCGCGATCGTTCAGCCTTGATGGGTGCCCGAGCCCAAAAACCTTTAGCATAGGCAAAAGGTCATATTTATGGAAGGATTTCATTGTAACCTGTTAGGTTGACTCCATTTAATGCCTAGATGATGACATCCCCTTTTGGTCGTGATTGGTCAACTGTGATGGCTTCAGGTGCCCGAAGCCCGAAAACCTTGAGCACAGTCTACAGGTCATATTTATGAAGGGATTTCATTGTAACACCGTAGGATCACTCCAGATGATGCCCAGATGAGATTGCCCCCTTTAGTTGCGATCATTCAACCATTATTGCTGCCTGAGCCCGAAGCCCGAAAACCTTTAGAACAGTCTACAGGTCATATTTATGAAGGGATTTCATGGTAGCTTGGTAGGATGACTCCAAATAATGTCTAGATGAGAACATCCCCTTTTGGTCGCGATCATTCAGACTTTGTGGCTGCCCGAGCCCAAAGACCTTTAGCATAGTCTATAGGTCGTATTGATGGAAGGATTTCATTGTAACTTGTTAGGTTGACTCCATATAATGCCTAGATGATGACATCCCCTTTCGGTCGTGATTGGTCAACTGTGATGGCTACAGGTGCCCGAAGCCCGAAAATCTTGAGCACACTCTACAGGTCATATTTATGAAGGGATTTCATTGTAACTTCGTAGGATCTCTCCAGATGATGCCCAGATAAGAATGTCCCCTTTTGGTTGTGATCCTTCAACCATTATGGCTGCCCGAGCCCGAAGCCCAAATACCTTTAGCACAGTCTACAGGTCATATTTATGAAGGGATTTCATTGTAACTTGGTAGGTTTGACTTCATATAATGTCTAGATGAGAACGTCCCCTTTTGGACACGATTGGGCAACTGTGACAGCTACAGGGGCCCGAAGCCCGAAAACCTTTAGAACAGTCTACAGGTCATAATTATGAAGGGATTTCATTGTAGCTTGGTAGGATGACTCCAAATAATGTCTAGATGAGAACGTCCTATTTTGATCGCGATCGTTCAGCCTTGATGGGTGCCCGAGCCCAAAAACCTTTAGCATAGGCAAAAGGTCATATTTATGGAAGGATTTCATTGTAACCTGTTAGGTTGACTCCATTTAATGCCTAGATGATGACATCCCCTTTTGGTCGTGATTGGTCAACTGTGATGGCTTCAGGTGCCCGAAGCCCGAAAACCTTGAGCACAGTCTACAGGTCATATTTATGAAGGGATTTCATTGTAACACCGTAGGATCACTCCAGATGATGCCCAGATGAGATTGCCCCCTTTAGTTGCGATCATTCAACCATTATTGCTGCCTGAGCCCGAAGCCCGAAAACCTTTAGAACAGTCTACAGGTCATATTTATGAAGGGATTTCATGGTAGCTTGGTGGGATGACTCCAAATAATGTCTAGATGAGAACATCCCCTTTTGGTCGCGATCATTCAGACTTTGTGGCTGCCCGAGCCCAAAGACCTTTAGCATAGTCTATAGGTCGTATTGATGGAAGGATTTCATTGTAACTTGTTCGGTTGACTTCATATAATGCCTAGATGATGACATCCCCTTTCGGTCGTGATTGGTCAACTGTGATGGCTACAGGTGCCCGAAGCCCGAAAATCTTGAGCACATTCTACAGGTCATATTTATGAAGGGATTTCATTGTAACTTCGTAGGATGTCTCCAGATGATGCCCAGATAAGAATGTCCCCTTTTGGTTGTGATCCTTCAACCATTATGGCTGCCCGAGCCCGAAGCCCAAATACCTTTAGCACAGTCTACAGGTCATATTTATGAAGGGATTTCATTGTAACTTGGTAGGTTTGACTTCATATAATGTCTAGATGAGAACGTCCCCTTTTGGACACGATTGGGCAACTGTGACAGCTACAGGGGCCCGAAGCCCGAAAACCTTTAGAACAGTCTACAGGTCATAATTATTTATGAAGGGATTTCAATGTAGCTTGGTAGGATGACTCCAAATAATGTCTAGATGAGAACGCCCCCTTTTGGTCGCGATCATTCAGTCTTGATGGCTGCCCGAGCCCAAAAACCTTTAGCATAGTCAAAAGGTCATATTTATGGAAGGATTTCATTGTAACTTGTTAGGTTGACTCCATATAATGCCTAGCTGATGACATCCTCTTTTGGCCGTGATTGGTCAACTGTGATGGCTACAGGTGCCCGACGCCTGGAAATCTTGAGCACAGTCTACAGGTCATATTTATGAAGGGATTTCATTGTAACTTCGAAGGATCACTCCAGATGATGCCCAGATGAGAATACCCCTTTTGGTTGCGATCATTCAACCATGATGGCTGCCCGACCCAAAGCCCGAAAACATTTAGCACAGTCTTCAGTTCATATTTATGAAGGGCTTTTCATTGTAACTTGGTAGGTTGACTTCATATAATGTCTAGATGAGAACAGCCCCTTTTAGACACCATCAGGCAACTGTGACGGCTACATGGGCCTGAAGCCCGAAAACCTTTAGCACAGTCTACAGGTGATATTTATGAAGGGATTTCATTGTACCTTGGTAGGATGACTCCAAATAATGTCTAGATGAGAACGTCCCCTTTTGGTCGCGATCATTCAGCCTTGATGGCTGCCCAAGCCCAAAACACCAAAACCTTTAGCATTGTCTATAGGTCATATTTATGGAAAGATTTCATTGTAACCCGTAAGTTTGACTCCATATAATGCCTAGATGATGACATCCCCTTTTGGTCGTGATTGGTCAACTGTGACGGCTTCAGGGGCCCGAAGCCCGAAAACCTTCAGCACAGTCTACAGGTCATATTTATGAAGAAATTTCATTGTAACTTCGTAGGATCACTCCAGATGATGCCCAGATGAGAATGTCCTCTGTTGGTTGCGATCATTCAACCATGATAGTTGCCCGAGCCCAAAGCCCAAAAACATTTAGCACAGTCAACAGGTCATATTTATGAAGGGATTTCATTGTAACTTGTTAGGTTGACTTCATATAATGTCTGGATGAGAACGTCCCCTTTGGATGCAATTGGGAAACTGACGGCTACAGGGGCCCGAAGCCCGAAAACCTTTAGCACAGTCTACAGGCCATATTTATGAAGGGATTTCTATGTAACTTGATAGGATGACTCGTTTTGGAATAATTTCATTGTAACTTGGTAACTTTTATTGATATACGTTAACTGTGAGGGCCACATACATTAACTGTGAGGTCATATTAACCCACCCCTCAGCTCTTTAGTACAGTGTACACCTCTTATTATTTTTATCAAAAACATAGCATACAGGGAACAGAAATGAACATATTCCCAATTATCACAATTCTTGTCTTATTTCATAATCCTTTCATAAACATTGAACACTATCCTTTTCATCAAACACAACACACAAGTTAAGCTACAGTGTCATTGACACTTTCATTTGTTTAAAAAGTAAAGTATTGGGTATAGGTCTCTAAATCAGTATAATAATAAGTATAATAAGTGGAAAATGTGTCCGTCGTTCGGGGTTGGGGTTCAGGGCAAATAAAAGGATCTTTCTGTTTGTGTTGGGTTGATAAAGCGTAGAAATGCCTGATTTGGGTTAAAATTTGAGAACAATGGAGAGAGCGAGAGAGAGAGAGTGTAATTCCACTTGTAAGACCCTTCTGAAAGGTAGTTTTTTTATTATTTAAATTTCAATGCCCATAAGGTAATCACTCGGTTTCTTTTGGTTTGTCTTTAGTGCAACACATCAATTTTTGAGATCTTTTTATTGGAGTTGAAGGCGTTGCTAATGTTTTTACTCTGACTGGCTCACTGTGAAGTTCCAAAAAACAATCACTCCTACTTCCCTTTGACCCTTGTCCAAACCATGTTGCCGCCCAAGTGATATCTTTTGAATTTTCGAAAACAGCTCCCAGCCTTTTTACACGGACCAACTGATGTTCTCGTCTAAAGAAAGCGTTATTTTGTTATTCCCAATTTTATGGAGACGCAATTTCTTCGAGGGAGATTTTAAAGAATTAAATTAACCCCAACCTTACCCAGTTTATAGAATAAAATAAAAAACTTCAAGGTTGTTTAGACGTGAAAAGGTGTCCATTTGCTATTTGATATGGTCAGTACAATGGATATGGTCAGTACGACCGGGTCGCAAGGGATTTGTAAATCCGGGTCGCAAGGGATTTGTAAATCCCACATCGTCCCTGCGCGCCGAAGGCGCGCTAAAACCTTTCATTCATTCATTCATTCATGGTCAGTACAATCTTCCAAGATGTCCAAGCGCAAAGCATTCAGATGGATATGTAAAACATGCCAAAAAGAGATACAGAACGTGCAAAGTTTTTTTGTGTGAATTTTGTAATATGTGTTGACAGTGTTGTCAATCAAAATGTGAAAATATTGATGACGATAAATTTTTCGCATCGTCTAGTGGATCTTACATATGTCGTTCTTGCAGATCGGTTGAAAATGAGTACGACTACCTGTTTGGCCTAACAAGAATAAAATCGGTAAGTAATATTTATCTCCACAAGCACCTGTCAAATTTCCAACATAGTAATTCCGAAGTGCAGAACACTGCGGCACATGTAGTGTTAATCCTTTACTCGGCAAAATTGCGCAAAAAGCCCAGAAAATTACTTTTAAGGGAGTTTCAACAAACTGATATGTTGTGAAACCACGCAAATATAAATATCATTGGAATCGACGGAGCTAACCAGTTCCAGTAATAGCCCCTCACTCAGAGTTTCTGAGATGGGGGGGGGGGGGGGGGGGGGGGGGGGCGGGGGCGGTAATTGTGCTTAATTTTTTTTGCCCATTAGTTTTTGATTTGTTTTCAATAAAATGAAAAAAATAAAAACTCACTTCTCATCGGAAAAGGATGAAAGCACAGAAGTGTAATGCCACAAACCTACCTTCGGTTGTTAAAATAATTTTCCTTTCTTTTCGATGTTTGCAACATTGTTTTGAATTATTCCAGGTAACTTTTCGACATTTCGTCGTAAAGGCTGATAAAATAATGGAAAATTAAGTTGCCGATGTGCTTTTCTATGCATGTTCAATGTATGTTGAAGTGTCAAAGATTTACTTCGAAATCGATGGCTTAGAAAGCGTGGCTTTCAAGTTGGGCTTTTCCAGTGAACAATTTCGTGGTAAATTCTTCACCCATTTAGTAATTTTTTATTCACTTCTTTATCCAATATTCTGTTATTTTGAGTAAAATAACGAATATATAGAGCATATATCGCACATAGCATATTTTAAGTGGTTCATTTATTGCGAGGGTTTTGCAATTATGTGATAAAAATAAGGCTTTCGGGGGAACATTCGGTGAAAATCCTTATAGTTTTTATCCGAACCTATCAGAACATCTACCTACGTCAACAAACACTTGAAAATATCAAATAACTCCCCAATATTCCCTGCTCAAAAGAGTTGATCAAAGGATTACCGCACTGTCTCATTATTTCACTGCAATTGTTTGATTGGTTATTACCAGCAAATGTTAGCAGATTGGGAGTGTCTATCTTTGATATATTGTGTTGATTAACTTCTTTCGTCGATAACTGACATTTACTAATAGCCCAAGAACATTAGGTTTCACTAGGGAAAAAAATCGGAGAAAGCTGATTTTTTCAGGGAATGTCGAGTACATGTCACTGAACGATTAGACAAAACTCCCCTAAAATCCCAGTTGAGCTTTTTTTCTACAGCCTTTTTTCGAAAACGCGTTTGAAAAAAATCAAAAAAAATCGCACGAACTTTGTAACCTCGAATTGATCCAACTGTATTTTTTGTTTACGCGTATTTCGAGCTACATAATGTCTAATATACATTTACCTAGAGGAAAATGTGCATTCTGTGACAATTTCTGCGAAAAATTATTGAAAATTCACAAAAAAGTATCGGATTTACGCAAAAAATGACGATTTTCCTAACGGATTTGCCCAAAGGGTCGTAGTACAGAACGGGATGTTAGTTGGACAGACGATAAAAAATCCACCACCATTTGAAGACTTTTATCATTGCTTACAAAATAGACATTATGGAAGACCCCCTCTGCTTCTGGCCGAGTTCCCCTTTTGGCATAAAATTCGTCAGCATGAGAACTCAACTATTTTCGGGCTTGGGACCGAACAGACACGTCTGTGTCTGGCAGCATTAGATCAATAAATAATATTTAAAGAATGTACAAAAATCAATAAATAATATTTACAGAATGTACAAATCAATCAACATGAATTAAGTTACATTGACTATTATCAACGCTATATACAGAAATGACATGACCTATATACATATTATTCATCGAACTCAGAAATTCCCGACAGGACAGTGTTTCTGTGGTTGTTACAAGAATCCGAACTGCAATTACACAAACCTGAGCAAGAGAGTCCTGCCTTCTTACACCCACACCTTTTTGTACAAGCACTCTTGCAACCACAACTGATCAGATTCAGTAGGTTATCGGGGGCACATGGCTTTGTGGCTGCAGTCGGTACAAGAAGTCCATTGTCTAGCGACCACCCCCAATCCGTCGGAGGAAGCGAAGTGCCCAGCCATTGTTCGACCTGGAGATAACATCTGTAGACATGTTGTTGTGCATCATCGCTGCTTGGTGGGAGTGAGGCTAGGTCGATGGGTTTATTCAGTTTAGATTTTGCTACATAACGCTTGTAAGTGACATATCTATATTGGTCGAGGGAGGAAACAGTTTTACTCCCGTATAAGATCAGGAGAAGTTGTTCCCCGGCAGCGGCTACTGCACTTGGTGTACTGTCATCCGCCAAAATTGTGTTGACATACTGTTGTGAGTCGCTAGTAACATCGGAGACAATTGTACTGAATACTTTCTTCTTACCAACTCGAAAGAATGCAGAAGTAGTGTCACAACCACTTATAGAATGTGCTACAAGGAGGTTGCTTCTATGGTCACCCATTTTGGTTGCTATTTCACTAACTGAAACTAGTAAGTTTGGGGTAATGGAATACATCATGTGAATATTACATCCCGGTTGAACTCGAGAGGTAAGAATGACTAACAAGTCTGTGTCTGTTCCCACAACCACAACATTGTTGTCATCTTGAGCGATGTCAAGTGCCGTTTCGGCTATCAGTACATCAGCATCAGCCTCGGCCTGCTTGGACTGAATATTGATAGCAGATAGCTCCTGCATTAGAAGATCGATCAGTTGGGTTTTGTTCTTGGCATTTGCAAGGAAATCGGATTGGGGTGTGGTGGCTGGTAACTCGGGTGAGATATTGATATCAATGGAATACCTGTCTTTAGATCTACGGGCTTGTTCCATGCCCTTTGTCGACATTGTACAAGCATAACCATCAAAAACAACCACGACGTTCGCCCCAAAATGTTTCACTAGATAATTGGAATATGATGTACATATGTCCTTATATGACGACTGTTTAGGCCATACAACTGCCCTCAATAAAAATCCACCATCTACAACAAACAGAGAATGTTCTGGGATTTTAGTTTGCTCGGAACCGTATGTTTTGAGGATCTTACCGAGCGTGCTTTTCTGTGTCTTCCTCATTCCAGCAGAATCAAACAATGCTGGTGGTTTCGGGGCGAGTTCATATTTGAGATACTCTTCCATCTCTGCTTGTGACTGAATAACACATGTGATGCGGTTGAACAGAATTGTGTGGTCAATCACTACCTTACTTCCACGGACTTTGATGCTATTTGCCATCGATGCGAAAGACTTCACAGTGTCAACACGTCGTAGTTTGATGCTGTTGAACGTTTTGCTTACAACATTCGATACGCAACATTCACCAATTTTGCGAACTTGGTCACAGTTCACAGTTTCGTCGGCCACAAGCCCGGTCGCTATAGAGACTAATTGTAGTGGATCTCTATTCTGAAAGGGGGAATGCACTCTGAGACAGTTCAATAATTTGGTGATATCATTGGCATCAGTCAATTGTGAACTTTGACGGAGATCCCGATGTTGTTCGCCATGACCAGTGTGAACATGAACAAAATTTTCGAGAGCATTACATATCGGAAGGCAAAGAGGTAGTCCATGTACCCATTTCCCAACAGTGCTATCGGTTATTCCCCTGCCATGTGTGAGACCACCAGGGAGCTTGAACATTCTCATTAAACACTGCTCTATGGTCTAATCAGAATATATCCCGTCCCAGAATTTATCTGAGCGCCTTATGGTAAAGTAACCTTTCTCAGTGAACAACTTCAAATCATCCTGTTGCATTATTTCTGTTAGCTCATTCATCTGCTGCAAATAGAGATGAGAACTTTTTGCGTATGCAAAATGACCACCTGCGTGAAATACTGGAATCATATTGCGAACACAATATGTGTGGAGTTCCCAGTCGCCTGTGCGCTCTGCTCTCAAGAACAACTGGAGAAGACCTATTTGCTCGTAGTATTGTACCCAAAGCTTTCCTGTGCGTCCTACGGACGCATTCTGGAGCAGTTCGTGTAATTTTGACAGTAGATGGTTGACACTTTCTTGATTGACAGCGTCAGCTGTTGTACAGTCACCTCTGGCAAGTCCACAGAATATTTCATTGACTTCTGTGCAGTCTGTGTTATCTAGTGTTCGGCTTTCTTCAAACACAAGTTTTGTAATGGCAATT
The DNA here is from genome assembly GCA_031216915.1 of Pictodentalium vernedei. Taxonomy (NCBI): domain Eukaryota; kingdom Metazoa; phylum Mollusca; class Scaphopoda; order Dentaliida; family Dentaliidae; genus Pictodentalium; species Pictodentalium vernedei. The sequence continues at coordinate 428,438,644 of CM062292.1, forward strand.
TGTGTTAGCAAATGGGCACGAACTGCTCTTGAATATGCATGACCACTGATCAAATGATGGATTGACCCACCAGCAAAAACAGTCCCCCAAAGTTCATCCAAGCCGCTACCAGCCATGATCGAACCAATTGCCCCTAAATATGACATAATCATATGGAAGCCGCCGAGTCTAACGAAAACTTTTGTCAACTTGTCTGACGAAGACACAGTCTCCACTGCTTTGATATAAAGTGGTTGGTCAAACGTCACTGGACAAACGTTCAGTCCCTGTTTCTCACATTCAGTTTGTGCAAACATGAGAGCAGTGTAAATTGTGCTCGGGTTGGATAATACGGTATTTGAATGAGAAAAGTCGATGCTGTTTGAATTTGAGTTTAGGGGGTATGGTTAATATTTCACACGTTTCACCAGTTCATTATGGAATAAATGACTATTGTTATTTATCATTATAAAGCCACTGCTTTTCTGCAATTTTTGATATATAATTTAACTCCCAAAGTAGTCGTAGATTTGATTTAATGGACGTTGTGTACCGTTGTGTGTATGAAAACAATAAATTTTTTTTCGTAATTTTGTACATTTTCGTGAATATTTCACCATTGAGTGAGGATTGGTACAAAGTTGGCATTTTCTGTTGGGGATATGTATTCTCAATATAATTCAGCACGATATTTATGATTCTCACCCTACTAAGGCGAATAAGAATGAGAAATATGGAGCTGGGTCGAATTTAAAAAAAAAAAAAAATTTTCATCAAAAAAACGCTATAACTAAAAAAGCTCAACTCGGATTCGCGGGGACTTTTCACACTTTAGCCGCAATGTGTGTCCCGGAAACATATAAAAAAATCAGCTTTCTCCGATTTTTTCCCTTACTTTCTCATTTTTATGTCTAATGTGCCTGGACTATAACAGATTAATTCCATGGCTACTCTGAGTTACTCGGTGGTGTCTGCCCTCCCCTATTTAATTAATCAATGAACGTGCGGGAATGGGATGGTGCCCCCCCCCCCCCCCCCCCCCGAATTTATTCGGTCATTTTCACTAAAAAATCGGACAGAGCACAAGAATTGAACAAAGACAAATTGAAGGGGGGGGGGGGGGGCGGGAATAAAAAACAAACTTTTTGCGAGCTTCCGCCGCCCCTGAATTCTTTTTTTTTATTTCAAAACATTGCTGGGTTATGATCCCTTATGAGAGGTCATAATCAATGTTTTGGAATAAAAAAATTCTTATTCGGTACAGGAAGAATTATTGTTAAAGTTTTTCTTTCTTCCTTATCTTTTTCATTTTGTAATTAAAAAAAGGACAAGCAATTCCATTGTCACCCGAGTTTCATGTACGGTACACTGAAACTCAGGTGACGATATAATAAGACTATAGGGATCCACTGTCATTCATTTTTAAGGCTTCAACAATCCTAAATATCCCTGTCAAAATTTTATAATAGTTTCCAGGAATAAGAAATATAAAACTGAAAATTAACAATGTAAATAAAAATAAAATACAACTTTACTTGAGTTGTACTAAGAACAAATGGGGGCAGTCGTTCAAGCTGCCAAATGGACTGGGGCAGTCGTCCTAGTTGCTAACTGGACTGAGGGAGGGGCAGTCGGCCTAGCTGAGAATTGGTTTGGGGCAGTTGTCCGACTGTGCATTGTTGGACTGCGAGGCAGTTTGCTGGAGGAATTTGTCTTACATTCCGAATATTCTGCTGTAGAGTAATCGCGACGCGGATGTCTCTCGACAGCGACGATGTTACAAGTTGGCTTATTAATCTCCCTGTCATCATCATACCCTATACTCTACCCACTCACAACAGGAGGGGGGGGGGGGGGGGGATTCAAAAAATTCCGATACACAAGGCCAGGATGGGTGAGTGGTCCAGCAGCTCCAAAACTCACTTTTTTCCAGGTGGTCTAAATTTTTTCCTCACATACTTTTAACAGATAATTATAGTTGGAATTTGTTGAGACGCTTTTTGGGATGATTTTACAATATTTTGGGGTAGTTATTATGAATTGGGAGGTCACCTATGGTTCTCAGACACCAGATTAACCACTGACGACACTTGGAAAAAAATTGTTGACTGACTTAAAATTTTCAATTTTTGTCTCAAAAACAAAGCTTTAATATGACCCATCATAGGCACAAGCTCAATGAACTCATTCTGATGATGGGATCATAAGCTATGTTTTTGAAACCAAAACGTGAAAAGATAATAAAATTTGAATGGCAGTTTTAGTGAATAATGCTGGCCAGCTTTTGCCGTTACATTCACTGTTACATTGGAAAATGGGTTGAATGACTTGCCCAGTGTCTTTGACTCTGTGAGTAAATGCAACAAAGTAAATAAAATGAACATTTATATCTGGTTATAGCATTGGAACTGTCATAAAACAAGAAAACAGAAAATGGTTATTGTGTTCGGGTGAATTAGGGTTTAGAGATAAAAAGCAATTACAATTAATGAATATAGTCAGTCACTCCCCAAATATTTTTACCTTCCTACTCCCCTGTAAAATACTCATCCTTCAGTTGTGAGTTGAAGTTTACAGAAAACTCACCGAGAAAACTCAGAAAGTACGCATGGTGTCGTGTCAGCCCGCTCGATGTTGCAGGACGTTGTGAAAATAAATGGATACATGAAATCAGGTTTTTATGCTCATGAATTCTGATGAATTCATGATTATTGAGCACCAAATATGATATTGTACCATCTACTTACCCTTTATGTTGTTTGGAAAGCTGAAACCAGATATAATTAAAGTAAAAAAAAAATTTTTTTTGGGGGGGGGGGGTGGGGGGGGGGTGGTGTATAAGGATACTGTAACTAATTTTGCTGCGTTTCTGTTTTGTTACTGATAATTGTTTTGTGAGTACTATGTGCAGTGTTTTTGAGATAGTGAGCAACCGTATATACCTTTATAATTTGTGCAAAGTTATGTGTACTGGTCTTGTCCTAGATTTATTTCATTTTTTTTTCATTTTTTTATTATAAAAAGGAAAGACAAAAAAAAAATGTGTGTTGTCATGCTACTCCTTCATTTCTTTCTCACCTTACATTTTCATCACATTTTAATCTTTCTATTTGCCATCCCTTCCATCGCCATTAGACACTTTTAATTGTGGCATTATAATCTATTTTGTTTTCGCGCTTCGAGGGGCCTGTGAATGAAGATAATTGTTTTTCGTTCGGGTGAAGCTTCATTTTGCTTTCAAATCGAGCCAACTCATTGTCACGGTTCATCCCGTGCCCTTTTCCCACGACACCAGAAAGGACATCGTACCATAAAATTTCCCACGTGCTCACCAAACATTGGCTTCCACAGCTATTGTAAACTACACTATGGTTGGTGCCGTCTATCCTCTATCACACAATAAGTAGCTTGTCAGATTGTTTTGACCAGTGATAAATTGCTGAATAAAATAGTGGATGGGCTGTAAAATAGTAGATGGATGGTAAGTCATCTCGAAGCGCTAACCATCACCGAAGTCGTCGGAGGGGGTGGGGCTCCCCTCAGATGCCCTTGGTGACGGTCAGCACATTAGGGAAGCATGAGAGGAGCGAGCATAACCCACCACCCTTTGTAAGTTGGACCGGACAAGATTTTTTAAACTACCATTTCAAGAGTCCTGATTGATTTTCATATCTTTCTGTCGCATAATTCCACGAAGTAGGAAAAGGGTTAACTGTCCTCATGACAATATCTTTTGTTTGAGAAAATATATACGAAATGGCAGCTTTTGAGCTTTGAACGAAGCATAGCTGTAGGTTGATATGGTGAATAAATCTGATACTGATCGCGCACCTGGGAACTAAGTTTCGAGATAACTAGAAGGAAATAGCCTGCGCTGTTTTTGTCTTGTCGACTTTCTCAACTGACTTCGCTTGGGGCCGAACGATAACAAGGGCCGAGTTCTCCTATGAGCAAACTTCTCAGAATGTGAGCCCAATCGCCGCCATCTCAGCGCGACTGACACTGCATTCACTTTTTATGCACATGGGCCCTCAAACAGCATGAATTTGAGGATGGAATGATTCACAAACAAATCAGACCATATTTTATCCAAAACATTATGTCCGGGAGATTAAGTGCATTTACTTGGGTCTTGGGGAATTTGTCCGGGTGCCAATTGGGTAGTATTGAGTGCTGTTAGGTGTTATTGGGCAGTATTGGGTAGTATTGGGTGTTATTGGGTAAATCGACGTGCCCCCAGCAACCCATCGTGTGCTTTTGCCCAATATCAAAACCCTATCAGTACAAATGCACTGACGTGTTTCACTCAGGGGCACAAGTCAACAGAAGGACGCGTTTCAAATTCCAAATAAAGATTGTAAATTTAGTAGCTGCACTGGCCAAAGTGTGCATGCCTTTGTGTATTAGTGATGGTTGCGAATGTTTATGCATATCTGTACACTTGGTGCAACAGAGGAATAATTCATTATCAGTTATCCGACTTCCAAAGTTGCAGTCGGAAATGATTTATTTATTATTATTTATTTATTGGTGTTTGAGGTCACATACTTATGCGCAATGGCTAATCGTGACCATGACAGTTTTACGGGTGGAGGAAGCCGGAGTACCCGGAGAGAACCACCGAGCGTCGACGAGCAACTGTCAGCTCCTCAACATTCTAACTCTGTTCAAGCTCCGCCCAAGCAAGGTAATAGCGGTTGAAGACATATGCACCATTGACTGCAGTACGCCTTAGTGCACAGCGTCATCGTGCCCCCATGTAGGCAACCGGGATAAAGTGCCTTGCCCATGGACACAACGCGGGTGGTCCCGGGCGGGGATCGAACTCGGGACCTCAAGCATGGAAGTCCAACAGTCTACCATTGAGCCACCGCGCTCCCGTCGGAAATGATACAATCTGCGAATTGACGCTTTTGATAAAACTATTTTTGTTTGAAAAACCGCTGAAATATGTTATTTAGTTGATACATTGCTGTCGGATCTTCTGGGAAGAAAATAACCGATTGGATAGGTACACTTCAATGGCTTGAAATGGCCAGTTGAAATGATCCGTCGGCCTTAAAAAGCAATTGAATATTTCAATATATTTTGTTGGAAAGGCTAAAAATATTTCGTCGTCAGCGACTGGTTGTGCTGAATTAGGGACAATATTCTACTACCATCATACCCTCCTCGAAATCTACCATTGACACCAAAACATATTCTATATCTCTGTTTATAGACGCTAAGTGGCTTAAGGGGAGGGGGGGGGGTGTATTCTTCTTAAGCTCTAATTTAAAAGAAATTTTCGCTTGCATTTGTGAAAAACTGGTATTGTTTGTAAAGTTTGTGTATTGTGAGTACAGTTATAAATTTATATTACAATAATTTTTAACGCCCGAATGGAATGAATTAGTCAAAGTGTTTGTGGGCTTTGTCTGAAAAATTCAAAAACCGAAATAACTCTTTCTTTGTTTTTCGCCAAGCTGGTTGTCAGTAAATTTATGTAACTTTCCTCCATACCTTCACATTCTCTCACTAAATTTTATCGGGAGGGAATGACTTTTGTACGCCGGCGTGCAGGGCGCGGCTCGATAGGGGTTTCTTTTACGTATGATATATACGTGGTATGGAATCAGCATTTGCACATCATTGCAGCAACGAACTACATTAATGCAAGGAATAGTTCATCTATCAGGGTGAGTTGAAACCATATCCGCATAAATAAACTTTTAATTTAATACCCAGTCTATCTGTTCACTTGTATCGGGTTAATGAGGATCATTCTGTGGGCGAAGGCTATAATTTGGATCGCAGCGGAGTCCTTTAGAGTCAATAAAAACCACCCTCTTAAGCAAAGTTCATTCAAACTCTCCTGTTGGTCGCATTAGGGAAAACGTTTTGTAGTCGAGTTAGTGTTGGGATTCTGGGGTATTTCAGTAAATAAATGCGTTTTAAAGTAGATATGCACAACAAACTGTTTTGTGATCAGAACCAGAATATCGGCACTCCTTCATTTCTTTCTCACCTTACATTTTCATCACATTTTAATCTTTCTATTTGCCATCCCTTCCATCGCCATTAGACACTTTTAATTGTGGCATTATAATCTATTTTGTTTTCGCGCTTCGAGGGGCCTGTGAATGAAGATAATTGTTTTTCGTTCGGGTGAAGCTTCATTTTGCTTTCAAATCGAGCCAACTCATTGTCACGGTTCATCCCATGCCTTTTTCACACGACACCAGAAGGGATATCGTACCATAAAATTTCCCACGTGCTCACCAAACATTGGCTTCCACAGCTATTGTAAACTACACTATGGTTGGTGCCGTCTATCCTCTATTACACAATAAGTAGTTTGTCAGATTGTACAGGCCAGTGATAAATTGCTGAATAAAATAGTGGATGGGCTGTAAAATAGTAGATGGATGGTAAGTGATCTCGAAGCGCTGACCATCACCGAAGGCGTCGGAGTGGTGGGGGCTCCCCTCCGATGCCCTTGGTGACGGTCAGCACATCAGGGAAGCATGAGAGGAGCGAGCATAACCCACCACCCTTTGTAAGTTGGACCGGGCAAGATTTTTGAAACTACCATTTCAAGAGTCCTGATTGATTTTCATATCTTTCTGTCGCATAATTCCACGAAGTAGGTAAAGGGTTAACTGTCCTCATGACTTCCTCAACTGACTTCGCCTGGGGCCGAACGATAACAAGGGCCGAGTTCTGCTATGAGCAAACTTCTCAGAATGTGAGCCCAATCACCGCTATCTCAGCGCGGTTCACACTGCATTCACTTTTTATGCACATAGGCCCTCAAACAGCATGAATTTGAGGATGGAATGATTCACAAACAAATCAGACCATATTTTATCTAGAACATTATGTCCTGGAGATTAAGTGCATTAACTTGGGTCTTGGGGACTTTGTCCGGGTGCCAATTTGGGTAGTATTGAGTGTTTTTAGGTGTTATTGGGTAGTATTGGGTGTTATTGGGTAGTATTGGGTATTATTGGGTGTTATTGGGTAGTATTGGGTGTTATTGGGTAAATCTATCTATCTATCTATCTTCCATTAATGTCGAACCCCTCGCGGGGACTTAGACATGAACAAATCGGCACGCCAGCCACAAAGATTTTTAGTAAAAAGTAAAAATGAAGTATGCCAAAGTGGAGAACAAAAATAAAAAGAGTGTACATGTTAAAAGTAAAAGTAAAAGCAGGTGGATACAAGTTGTGGTGAGTCTAATTCAATACGACTAATGGCCGTATTGAATTGCTCAATGGTGGGGAGTGATGGGGTATGTAGGGGAGTTTATTCCAATGATACACTGTTCTGGGGAAGAATGAATACTTATAATAGTCAGTGATGGCCGAAATCTGTTTATAACACCACGGGTGACTGTGACGGGGTATTCTGGATTGTGGAGTTAGGTGGTCTTCAGCGGGAATGGCAACTAATTTATGAGTAATCTTATACATGAGTGAGAGCCGGGAGTCTATGCGCCGCCAGTTTAGGGACTGTAGCATATCTGTAACACTGGAAGTGCGTCCATAGTCAGACTTTACCCATCGGGCTGATCTTCTTTGGACGGTTTCGATTTGATCAATTTGGGATTGGGTGTAGGGGGACCAGACTTCAGAGGCGTATTCCAATTGGGGGCGGACTAGAGTCTGGTAGGCAAGGGATCTAAGTTGCGGGTTTTTTACTTTTATGTTTCTGCGTAAGAATCCTAGTGTTTGATTTGCCTTTTTGTGATTCTATTTATGTGTGTATTCCAGGAGTGATCGTGTGAGATATCTACTCCAAGGTATTTGGTGGATGGGGTTGTTTCTAGTAATGTGTTATGTAGGTAGTATATGGTGTCCAAGTGTTTTTTCTTTCTTGTGATGTTAATGACTTGACATTTTGAGGGGTTAAATTGCATGTCCCAGTCTGTTTCCCATTTTTCAAGTGTGTTGAGGTCATTCTGAAGTATTTTTGAATCATTTGCTGAGGCCATGGATAGGTAAATAGCAGTGTCATCAGCAAAGAGGCGGGCTCTTGAGTGAATGTTTTGAGGGAGGTCATTTATATAGGCCAAGAAAAGAAGAGGCCCCAGAACTGATCCCTGTTGCACACCAGATGACACAGGTATGGGTTCTGAGGCAACGCCGTTGAGAATGACTGATTGTACACGATTATCTAAGAAGCTTTTGATCCATTTTAGGGTTTGTCCGCGTATTCCATATCTGTGCATTTTGAAGAGGAGTTTCTCATGGCTGTCTTTATCGAAGGCTTTACTGAAATCCAATAATATTAAATCTGTTTGTTTTTTGTTGTACGTTGAGAGTAAGAGATCATTTATAAGCATAATTAGTTGGGTAGTACATGAGCGCTTTTCTCTGAAGCCGTGCTGCACCGAACTCATTTATGACTCGCACCGAACTCATTTATGACTCAGCGGTCTGTCCTACTATTGACTGTCCGAACTCACTTACGACTGGGCCGAACTCGCTAATTGGGCTGAACTCACTCGCACCAAACTTGCAATGTTCCGAAATCACCTGAGACTATCAAGTCTGATAACTCGTATTGAAAAATGATAAACAAGCATGGCGCTTTCAAGTAAGACGACTTCGAAATCAATATTCTGCTTTATTCCCAATGATCATGATGATGGCGTACTATGGACACATATTTGTAGGTAATTGAACGCGACTAAGTTCATGTTTAAAATAAAATTACTGCCCCTGCATATTTTTATTTCGGCACACAGAAGTGGACAGTGCCAGTGGTTCCTTGGAAATTTTCGCGCGGTTTTTTTTTTTTTTTTGAAATATGAGAATAGGGTTGACACACATGAGCGTAGCTTCTGAGGGCTACCCCCCCCCCCCCAAAAAAAAAAAAAAAATAAAGAAAAGAGAAAAGAAAGAAAGGCCTGCTCATGGGTTTCGTCGGCGGTGAGATCAGGCCTAGTTAGTTTATCTGCCATAAAAGAATCGCCGCATTCGGAAGGGGGGGGGGGGGGGGGGGGTCCTCCTAAAGGGTACGGGTCCAGTTGTCACCGGGCCAACTCACCAGCAGTGGCGAGTTGGCCCGATTTCTGGTGGCGACTTGGCCCACTTTGTTGACCACTATTATAGGTTTAGTACTCACGTTTTTTTCTATAAATAATCCGAAAAAAACCCCGTTTAAAGAATGAAGAATCCGTTAAAAATCCTCAAATACGATTTCGAATAGCTTCACACAAAAACTCTTCGATTGGCTTCATTCTTTGTTATACCGCCCATGGACACTATATATCGCCGGGTTTCCGTCATCGGTATCATCTGCCAGTCGCACACTCAAACTTAATATTATAATAATAAGATTATTGGCTCTCGCTCCCAACTCTCGTGGATTTATAAGTAAATAAAGCTATAAAGCAAATAAAGTTATTAGGGTTGCAAGGGATTTCAATCCCACATCGTCCCTGTGCACTTTTGGCGTGCCAGAAACTTTTCATTCATTCATTCAGTATCATCTCATCTCATTTCACAATGCCTGATTTTGCAGAAAGAATGTATCCAATGCAAAAGAGAAGTAAGGGGGCGACAACATGCCATCGACTGTGGGAGATGGCAGCACAGACTACCGACTTATATCTCGCCCACAGGCTTCCATTTCAATTCAGTCGAAACAAAGAGACTCACACCAAATCAGAGAGTAGAAATATTCTCCGTTTTGGTGCGGCTTTCTTTGTCAGTAAATATCCCGTCTCTAATCTCGCTAAATCAATTAGTGAAGTAATTATCACCTTGATCAATGCATGTCATACTATTAACTTCTGGTGGCGACTTGTCCCAGTGGCGAGTTGACCCGGTGGCGACTTGGCCCAGGTGCTTGGTGGCGAGTTGGCCTGGTGGCGACGGGACCTGTTCCCCCTCCTAAACACCAGAATTACTCCAAATAAGGCCATTTTGATTATGAGACTGGAATGATGGGTCTAATTATTAGTACACTAGATCCTCAAAAAAACCGAACTTCCCAGGTACAGGACATGGTGGGACTGTGGTGGCTTAGTGGTAGTTCAGCGATCCGAACGTAGTGGCTACCCCTCTACGTTCAGATTCTTCCCATTCAATCCTATAGAAAAAGTTCCCATCAAGTTTTTATGGGAACTCAAAACTCGAAATTAGGAATATATATCAAGCTTTCACCCTTATTACCGACTGCAATCGATAGTACACACATTTCCTTAATTTGAGCAGAGTTTATTGATCCAAACTATGTTTTATCCTTTAATTGTCATCATTTGAAGACTGGCGAGGCGGCAACAGAAATTTCCGAAAAGGCCATGTTTTTGTATAAATATAAAACGATAAAAACAATACCCCGGTAAAGGCGCCGAAACGAATAGACCTTTTCTTAAATGAGCAATCGGAAATTTGAACGGATTTGTGCAGAGGGGTTGATAATCTGCGACCGAGTTTGAAAAAAACTTGATGGGAACTTTTTCTATAGGATTGAATGGGAAGAATCTGAACGTAGAGGGGTAGCCACTACGTTCAGATCGCTGAACTAGCTTAGTGGTAGACTGTTGGACTTATCTGCTAGAGGTGCAGAGTTCGACTCGCGTTGTGCCCTTGGCCAAGGCACCTTTATCCCAGTTGCCTACATGGGGGCAAGATGACACCGTGTACTAAGGCGTACTGCTTGTAGATGATGCACATGTCTTCAGTCGCTGTAACCCTGCTTGAGCGGAGCTTGAACGAAGAGCTGACAGTTGCTCGTTGATGCTCGGTTCTCCTGTTACTCTGGCTTCCTCCACCCGTAAAGCGGTCACAATCACGATTAGCCATTGTGCATAAGTATGTGACCTTAAACACCAATAAATACTAAATACAGACAGGCCTGGAAATAATTTTTTTGGGTACATGGGTCATAATGACCGGCTCCATAATGATCAGATTGGTCATACAGTAACCCGGGTCGGTCATATGTTTTTTGCTTCCAGATCAAACATTAACTAGGGCAAAACCCATGTAAATTATGTTGCACTAATGTCGTAATGATATACAAAATATTAGGGCCTACCTGCTTTCAATTTTATTAGCTCAACTTTGGCGAAGCCAAATTTGAGCTTTTGTCATGGCCCGTCATCCGTCTGTCCGTCTGTCCGTACGTCAACAATTGGATACGGCTCGTGCTAGAGGCTGTATTTATGAACCGATCTTTACGAAACTTCTTTGGTACCTTTGTAATGACTGTGGGACGAGAACGAGTGTTTTTGGGTGCGGTCCAAAATTCAAGATGGCTGCCAGCCGCCATTTTGTACCGACGATGCAGAAATCTGTTTTTTGTACAGAACTTCCATATGAAAGCTCTGATTTGAATAATTTTTTGTATGAATGTTTAGTACCATGGGATACATTACATATAATACAGGTTTTTTCCCGTACGTAAATTGTACAAATTAGACTAATTTTGATGTTTTTTGGGGTTACTTTCAGCACTGTGAGTGCAAATGCCAATACGGCTCGGGCTAGAGGCCGAATTTATGAACCAATCTTTTCGAAACTTCTTGGGTACCGTGGGACGAGAACGAGTGTTTTTGGGTCCGGTCCGAAATTCAAGATGGCCGATGGCAGCCATTTTGTACAAAATTAGGTGCAATACGATTTTTGCACAGAACTTCCATATGAAAGCGCTGATTTGAATAATTTTTTGTGTGAATGTTTAGTACCATGGGATACATCACATATAATACGGGTTTTTTTCTCGTGCAGAAATTATGCAAATTAGATGAACTTTGATTTTTTCATTGCGACTTGCACACAGTAAGTACACATGTCAATACGGCTCGGGCTAGAGTCTGTATTTATGAACTGATCTTCACGAAATGTCTTGGGTACCTTTGTTATCACCTTGGGATGAGAACGAGTGTTTCTGGGTGCGGTCTAAAATTCAAGATGGCTGCCAGTGGCCATTTTGTACCGAAATTAGGTCTAATCAGTTTTTTGTACACAACTTCTATACGGCTCAGACTAGAGGCCATATTTATGAATCAATCTTTACGAAACTTCTTGGGTACCTTTGTTATCGCCGTGGGATGAGAGCGAGTGTTTTTGGGTGTGGTCTGAAATTCAAGATGGCCACCAGCAGCCATTTTGTACCAAAATTAGTGCAATCAGTCTTTTGTACAGAACTTCTGTATGAAAGTTTTGATTTGAATAAATTTTTGTATGAATGTTTAGTAACATGGAATACATCACATATTCTAAGTTTTTTTTTTTTCGTGCAGAAATTATGCAAATTAGATGAACTTTGATTTATTCAGTGCTACTTACACAATGTAAGCACACATGTCAATACGGCTCAGGGTAGAAGCTGTATTTATGAACCGATCTTCACAAAACTTCTTGGGTACCTTTGTTATCACCTTGGGACGAGAATGAGTGTTTCTGGGTGCAGTCCAAAATTCAAGATGGCTGCCAGTGGCCATTTTGTACCAAAATTTGGTCCAATCAGTTTTTTGTCACAAGTTCTATGCAGCTCGTATTTATGAACTGATCTTCACAAAACTTCTTGGGTACCTTTGTTTTCACCTTGGGTACCTTTGTTTTCACCTTGGGACAGGAACGAGTGTATTTTGGGGTGCCTTTGTTATTACTGTGCTATGAGAACAAATATTTTGGGGTTCAGTCAGACCCACTCTGGGACTCGAAGATTTATTTTCTATTTTAGCATCTGACTGTAGCCCACCTTTACAATACTTTACCTATACATTTGTTACAGGCAACGGTCAGTATTTATGTACAGACCGTTACAATACCTTTGTTATCAGGTCATTACCTAGATGTTTGTCATTGCTGTGTCACATACTATACATGTACATGTCTTTGTCTTGACAAGTTGAGCTACAGTGTCATTGACACTTTCATTTAGCATCTGACTGTCACCCACCTTTACAATACTTTACCTATACATTTGTTACAGGTAACGGTCAGTATTTATGTACAGACCGTTACAATACTTTATATGTACCTTTGTTATCAGGTCATTACCTAGATGTTTGTCATTGCTGTGTCACATACTATACATGTACATGTCTTTGTCTTGACAAGTTGAGCTACAGTGTCATTGACACTTTCATTGAAATGACACTTAACTTTTATAACATTAAACTGCATGACGGGGATGTCTTCAGTCCGCAAATTTAACACTTTTTTTGTCTTAAAACGTAACAACTGGACTCCAATGCGACAATTTCTTTGAAATTGAATGTGGACGTCTCACCACTGTGAAATCTGGAACCTGGTCAAAACCAACCCCATCATTTTCGGCACCAGGTAACCTCGGCGCCAAATAAAATCGGCACTTGCACATCTGTCACCGGAGTTAAAACTGGTTATATTTTTCTGGAAGTATTACTGAATTACTGTAAAGCTTCCCGGAAATTATGACAAATTCTGCTCACAGTCTTCAAAGAAAGTATATTACACAAAGGAAAGGAAAGAGGAAGGGGGATCATCTGGTTCGATTTGCGAAGAACATACACGGAAAAAATAAGAGTACAAATGAGTTTCAGTTTCGTTTGCAAAAGGAGCGTCTCTCATTTATAAATTTGTCTTGTGTTTTGTATTTGTATTTATTTTAGAAAATATTTTCGAATGCGGAAATTATTCACCATCAACAGCCATTATTAATGATTCAGAACACAAGGTCTCGTGAAAAATTAATATACTTGGGAGAAAAATGCGCTGGTCATTCATGACTGGTTGGATACAGTTAGCGCCTGTCACATCAGTGTTTCGTGGTGGTCACTGTCCGTGGCCGACCACTTATTTCCAGGCCTGATACAGGACATGGAACTGGAACATTCTTAGGAATGACAGCACATAAAACGGAATAAGAGTGTTGTGCCTACAGGGATAGCATAAGTACCACATACCTTTTTATCCAGGTTAAATTTGCTTATGTGTCTGTGTTGGGCAATTTTAATGGAAATATTGGAACACAAACGCTTAGATGTCATCCATGTTACTTTTCGCCTGTATCAGCTATGAAATAATAACCCGGAGTTGCACCTAAACAAATATCGATGTGGAACTGGAAATGTGTTCACATTCGTGCAGAGGTTGATTATGATCATTGCATGGGTGCATTTTATTAGGAGTTAACGTTTCCGCATCGATATTCGTTTCAGCACCAACTCCTGGTTGCACAAAAAACATGGCAGATTTCGAAGCGTTGGTTGACGCATCGCCATGTTCACATCTCGATAAATAAAGGATAACATATAGTTTGGATCTATAGGTCATATTTATGAAGGGATTTCATGGTAACTTGGTAGGATGACTGTATAATATGTAGAGAATGTCCTCTTTTGGTCATGACCTGTCAAGCGTGACGTCTGCCCATGCCCGAAATCAAAAAAACTTTTAGCACAGTCTACAGATCATATTTAACTGGTTGAGGGCTAGATTATATTTTGTGGTCTGAATTTGTCATTATGTCTCCCCTTCCCAGAAGGGAGACATATTGTTTTAGTGCATATTCTTCTTCTTCTTCTCATACAAACTTTGTCCGGGCCATAACATTTTTGTCTTTTGACCTACACCTTAGATACTTGGCATGTGGATGTATCACCATGAGCCGGTGTGCAGTGTACCATAGTGACCTTCATGCGATCTTGACCTATGACCTGAAGGTAAGATTTATGTGTTTTTTTAGCTCACCTGACTTTCAGTCAGGAGAGCTATAGTGATCACTCACCGTCCGTCGTCCGTCGTCCGTCGTCCTGCGTCCGTCGTCCGTCGTCCGTCGTCCGTGAACATGGTGTTTGCGTCTTCTCCTCCCAAACCGCTGAACCAATTTAATTGATATTTGAGATAATAGTTTGTTATGACATCGCAATTTGATTTTGTTCAAATCAAGTTGCCCCGCCCGTGGGTAGGGCCACACCCAAAAAGTGTGCTGAAATCTTAAAAAATCTTCTTCTCATGAACCAGCAGTAGCAGAGACTTGATATTTGGTGTGCAGCTTTCTTTTGAGGTGTAGACTCAGATTTGTTCAAGAGAAGTTTGTGGGGCTATACTTGGCGTCGTTATGGGAGGGGCAAAATTTTTGGCCCCGCCCAAAATTTCTATTTTCCAAACCGAGAGGCTGATTTGAACCAAATTTTATGTGAGGGCTTATTGGGTCATAAGTAACTAATTTATGCTGATTTTTTTTTTCCCGTAGCCCCATGGGAACCGCAGGAGCTAAAAATAGAAAAAAATTAAAACGCCCATATCTCCAAAACTGCACGGCACCGAGAATTTTTATTTGGTGTGAAGCTTCCTTAGGACCAACAGAAAGAATTGGTAAAAAAAAAATTGCCATCGGTTTTATCATAGGGTACAGTTTCGGGACATTGAAAAAGTGCTGAGTCAGCACTTTTTAACACTGTAGGCAATGGGAAAAACATTAAAAAATCTTCTTCTCCAGATCCAGCAGGCAGAATCTTTTGATATTTGGTATGCAACATTGGAGGGTGGATCTGATTCAGGTTTGTTCAAATCGGCCCCCTGGGTTCATATTTGGGCTCAGTATAGGAGCCCAAATTTGAACTTACTGCATTTCAGGCAAATTTCTTTGAAAATCTTCTTCTCCAGATCCAGCAGGCAGAATCTTTTGATATTTGGTATGCAACATTGTGGGGTGGATCTGATTCAAGTTTGTTCAAATCGGCCCCTTGGGTTTATATTTGGGCTCTGTATAGGAGCCCAAATTCGAACTTAGTGCATTTCAGGCAAATTTCTTAAAAAATCTTCTTCTCCAGATCCAGCAGGCAGAATCTTTTGATATTTGGTATGCAACATTGTGGGGTGGATCTGATTCAAGTTTGTTCAAATCGGCCCCCTGGGTTTATATTTGGGCTCAGTATAGGAGCCCAAATTTGAACTTACTGCATTTCAGGCAAATTTCTTTGAAAATCTTCTTCTCCAGATCCAGCAGGCAGAATCTTTTGATATTTGGTATGCAACATTGTGGGGTGGATCTGATTCAAGTTTGTTCAAATCGGCCCCTTGGGTTTATATTTGGGCTCTGTATAGGAGCCCAAATTTGAACTTAGTGCATTTCAGGCAAATTTCTTTGAAAATCTTCTTCTCAAGATCCAGCAGGCAGAATCTTTTGATATTGGGTATGCAACATTGTGGGGTGGATCTGATTCAAGTTTGTTCAAATCGGCCCCTTGGGTTTATATTTGGGCTCAGTGTAGGAGCCAAAATTTGAACTTAGTGCATTTCAGGCAAATTTCTTAAAAAATCTTCTTCTCCAGATCCAGCAGACAGAATCTTTTGATATTTGGTATGCAACATTGTGGGGTGGATCTGATTCTATTTTGTTCAAGTCGGCTCCCTAGATTCATATTTGGGCTCACTATAGAAGCTCGAATTTGAACTTAGTGCATTTCAGGCAAATTTCTTCAAAAATCTTCTTCTCCAGATCCTGCAGGCAGAATCTTTTGATATTTGGTATGCAACATTGTGGAGTGGATCTGATTCCAGTTTGTTCAAATCGGCCGCCTGGATTCATATTTGGGCTCACTATAGAAGCCCAAATTCGAACTTAGTGCATTTCAGGCAAATTTCTTTGAAAATCTTCTTCTCAAGATCCAGCAGGCAGAATCTTGTGATATTTGGTATGCAGCATCCTTAGGGGGGTGAGATTCAAGTTTGTTCAAGCCATGTCCCTAGGTCCATATTTGGGCTCAATGTGGGAGCTTGAATTGTAACTTTGTTCGAAATGAGGAATTTTCTTAAAAAATCTTCTTCTTCAGATCCAGCAGTCGGAATGGTTTGATATGTGGTGAGTAGCATCCTTGGGGGGGGGGGGGGGGGGGGGGGGGGGGGGGGGATTCAAGTGTGTTAAAGCCAAGTCCATGGGTCCATATTTGGGCTCCCTGTGGGAGCCCAAATTATAACTTAGTCAATATGAGGAATTTTTCTTTAAAAATCTTCTTCTTCAGATTCAGCAGTTGGAATGTTTTGATATTTGGCATGGAGCAACCTTAGGGGGCTGAGATTCAAGTTTGTTCAAGCCAAGTCCCTTGGTTCATATTTAGGCTCACTATGGGAGCCTGAATGACAACTTAGTTCAAAATGAGGAATTTTATTTAAAAATCTTCAGATCCAGCAGATGAATGCTTTTGATATTTTTTATGCAGCATCCTTAGGGGGGTAAGATTCAAGTTTGTTCAAGCCATGTCCCTAGGTCCATATTTGGGCTGATTGTGGGAGCTCGAATTGTAACTTGGTTCAAAATGAGGAATTTTCTTTAAAAATCTTCTTCTTCAGATCCAGCAGTCGGAATATTTTGATATTTGGTGTGCAGAATCCTTAGGGGTGTGAGATTCAGGTTTGTTAAAGCCAAGTCCCTGGGTTCATATATGGGCTTCCTGTGGGAGCCCGAATTATGACTTAGTTCAGTATGAGGAATATTCTTTAAAAATCTTTTTTTAGATCCACTGGTCAGAATATTTGGATATTTGGTTTCAGCTTTTCTTAGGAGGAGCAGAAGCAACTTGTGGAAATCAATTCTCTGGGTTGCTATTTAGGCTACCATGTCAGGTGAGCGCCCTAGGCCCCCTGGGGCCTCTTGTTTATACTTACCAATGACCCAGACGGGGATGGCCCTCCCAGGAGTTGGGAACTCATACCTCCCCGCTGAGTACATAGCGCTGACCAGGCACTGCTTGTAAGAATGATAATTGGTGCCAATTTCGGAACGTCCTTGACACTGCGCATGCGCAGTAAGGGCAAAGTATGGAGGTCCTATAGGACATGATTTCTTTTGGTTTTAGATGCAAATTTTGGGGATTGGGGGGCAAAATTTGTGTTTGGCCCTAGATTTTTAAGAGTTAGCACCAGCTATGTCTGGGTCATTGGTAAGTATAAAAAATATATAAATTACTATATATTTTTTAACTTTTCGGTTTTTGATGTAAATTTTGGGGATTGGGGGGTAAAATTTGTGTTTGGCCCTAGATATTTTAGAGTTAGCACCAGCTAAGTCTGGGTCATTGGTAAGTATAAAAAATATATAAATTACTATAAATTTTGTAACTTTTCGAAAAATCGAAGTTCACTTTTGACTTCCATGACAGGTGGAAAGAACAATACCATGACGTAACTGTTAGGCAGCACAATCGTTTTGGTGGTGGGGAGGCATAACCATGACAAGCAGAAGAGCATTACATGTCATCCATGGGCGTGTCACAGGGCAGTACTAGCATGACAACATGTTTGCAGCACATATCGTGCCATTTGCGTGACGTCATGGCCGTTGATTCATTTTCCAAGATGACAGTGTAAGAGCACACAGGGCCCTTGTTGCTAAATTTGTTAAAAACATGGCCTAAATTGGTGACAAAAGATCTTGAAGATTCAGGATACGTTTCAGTGAACTATTGCGGTATACTTGGTTTACTATTCCATGTAAACCTAAACTGTGGTTTTATAATCCCAATTGATCAGGGATTGAAAGCCAAACAGAAGTCTTGAGATTTAAATTGAGATCTTCAATTAAAGACATCCATACAGGAATCAGATAAATGTTTCCAAGAAGGCCCTCATGAGAAACTTTCCAATGATGGTGTCAGAAATTGCATTACTGCTTAGGGTCTTCTGAAAGTTGTAACACAATTTTTGGAGATAAGTGTGACGACATACAAGCTCCTTTGTATGTGATCTCTAAGGCTCTCATGCATCTTACTCACACGCATGCCTGTAACAAGGCTAATTAGGAATTAGTTTGCCGGGACGCTGTGTTGGACACAAACCGTTCCCTTCCTAAAGATCAACACACCACTCTTTGATCTGCTTCTTTATTGGGTCCATGATTATTCCATAATTCCGTGGTGACAGTCGGGGATGATGTCCTGCGTCATTCCAAAGACCAGCTGCTGCTTCACCAGCTTGATTCCCTTTCTGTTGGAGGCCAGGGCCATTCCCAACCTAACAAATGCCCTTTTGCTTCCTCTGTGAAGCCAAGAGCTGATCCTCCTGCTTCCGCTTCTTCATCTTACTCACGTGGTAAGGGTAAGCATCAGCAGTCCAGAGGGAGGTCTCAGGATCCTACATCTAGCAGAAGAGGTGGTTTCTCCTCTCGACGGGGCTTGAAATGAAGGTCCTCGCCTCCATTCGTGTATGTATATGGCTAAAAAATTATAAACTTTTTTTTAAAGTAATTTGTATATTTTTAGCTCACCTGACTGAAAGTCAGGGTGATCTTTTCTTATCACTATTCGTCTGTCGTCCGTCGTGAAGGTGGTGTTTGAGCCTCTTTCTCCTAAACCACTGGACACATTTTAATTAAATTTCATGTAAGTAGTGGTTATATAGGGGCATTTTGATTTTTATCCAAAATAGGTTTTGGCTCATATTGAGCAGAGGTGTGGGGAAAAAATGGCCAAAGTTTTTGAAAATCATCTTCTAATGAACCACCAGTAGCAGAGACTTGATATGTGGTATACAGAGTCCTTTTGAGGTTTAGAATCAAGTTTATTCAAGAGAAGTTTGTCGGGCATTATTTGCCTTCGTTATGGGAGAGTCAAAAATTTTGGGCACGCCTAAAATTTCTATTTTCAGAATCGTCAGGTCGATTTGAACCAAATTTGATATGAGATGATAATGGGTCATAAGTAATTGATTGGTGCAAAAAAAAATTTTCTCATTGCCCGGTGGGAACCTCGGGAGCAAAAAATAGGAAAAACCTTAAAACTGCCATATCTCCAAAACTACACAGCACAGAGAATTCTTATTTTGTATAAAGCTTACTTTTATCCAGTAGAATAGAATGGTTTAAAAAAAATCCCTATCGGTTTGATCACAAGGTACTTTTTTCAGGACTTTGAAAAAGTGCTAAGTCAGCACTTTTTAACACTGTAGGCAATGGGAAAAAGATTAAAAAATCTTCTTCTCCAGATCCAGCAGGCAGAATCTTTTGATATTTGGTATGCAACATTGTAGGGTGGATCTGATTCAAATTTGTTCAAATCGGCCTCCTGGGTTCATATTTGGGCTCAGTATAGGAGCCCAATTTCAAACTTAGTGCATTTCAGGCAAATTTCTTAAAAAATCTTCTTCTCCAGATCCAGCAAGCAGAATCTTTTGATATTTGGTATGCAACATTGTGGGGTGGATCTGATTGAAGTTTGTTCAAATCGGCTCCCCGGATTCATATTTGGGCTCACTATAGAAGCCCGAATTCGAACTTAGTGCATTTCAGGCAAATTTCTTAAAAAATCTTTTTCTCCAGATCAAGCAGACAGAATCTTTTGATATTTGGTATGCAACATCGTGGGGTGGATCTGATTCAAGTTTGTTCAAATCGGCCCCTGGGTTTATATTTGGGCCCAGTATAGAAGTTCGAATGGCAGAATCTTTTTATATTTAGTATGCAACATTGTGGGGTGGATCTGATTCAAGTTTGTTCAAATCAGCCTCCTGGGTTTATATTTGGGCTCAGTATAGAAGCTCGAATTCGAACTTAGTGCATTTCAGGCAAATTTCTTAAAAAATCTTCTTCTCCAGATCCAGCAGGCAGAATCTTTTGATATTTGGTATGCAACATTGTGGGGTGGATCTGATTCAAGTTTGTTCAAATCGGCCCCCTGGATTCATATTTGGGCTCGCTATAGAAGCCCGAATTCGAACTTAGTGCATTTCAGGCAAATTTCTTAAAAAATCTTTTCCAGATCCAGCAGGCAGAATCTTTTGATATTTGGTATGCAACATTGTGGGGCAGATCTGATTCAAGTTTGTTCAAATCGACCCCCTGGATTTATATTTGGGCTCAGTATAGAAGCTCGAATTTGAACTTAGTGCATTTCAGGCAAATTTCTTCAAAAATCTTCTTCTCCATATCCAGTAGGCAGAATCTTTTGATATTTGGTATGCAACATTGACAGGTGGATCTGATTCAAGTTTGTTCAAATCGGCCCCCTGGATTCATATTTGGGCTCACTATAGAAGCTCGAATTCAAACTTAGTGCATTTCAGGCAAATTTCTGAAAAAATCTTTTCCAGATCCAGCAGGCAGAATCCTTTGATATTTGGTATGCAACATTGTGGGGTGGATCTGATTCAAGTTTGTTCAAATCGGCCCCTGGGTGTATATTTGGGCTCAGTATAGAAGCTCGAATTTGAAATTAGTGCATTTCAGGCAAATTTCTTCAAAAATCTTCTTCTCCAGATCCAGCAGGCAGAATCTTTTGATATTTGGTATGCAACATTGAGGGGGGGGGGGGGGGGGGGGGGGGAGGGGGATCTGATTCAAGTTTGTTCAAAGTGGCCCCCTGGATTCATATTTGGGCTCGCTATAGAAGCTCGAATTCAAACTTAGTGCATTTCAGGCAAATTTCTGAAAAAATCTTTTCCAGATCCAGCAGGCAGAATCCTTTGATATTTGGTATGCAACATTGTGGGGTGGATCTGATTCAAGTTTGTTCAAATCGGCCCCCTGGATTCATATTTGGGCTCACTATAGAAGCCTGAATTCGAACTTAGTGTATTTCAGGCAAATTTCTTTAAAAATCTTCTTCTCCAGATTCAGCCGGCAGAATCTTTTAATATTTGGTATGCAACATTGTGAGGTGGATCTGATTCAAGTTTGTTCAAATCAGCTCCCTAGATTCATATTTGGGCTCACTGTAGAAGCTCGAATTCGAACTTAGTGCATTTCAGGCAAATTTCTTCAAAAATCTTCTTCTCAAGATCCAGCAGGCAGAATCTTTTGATATTGGGTATGCACCATGCTTAGGGGGGTGAGATTCAAGTTTGTTCAAGCCAAGTCCCTGGGTTCATATTTGGGCTCACTGTGGTAGCCCGAATTATAACTTAGTTCAAAATGAGGAATTTTCTTTAAAAATCTTCTTAAGATCCAGCAGTTGGAATGTTTTGATATTTGATATGCAGCATCCTTAGGGGGTGAGATTCAAGTTTGTTCAAGCCATATCCCTAGGTCCATATTTGGACTCCCTGTGGGAGCTTGAATTGTAACTTAGTTCAAAATGGGGAATTTTGTTTAAAAATCTTCTTCAGATCCAGCAGTCAGAATGTTTTGATATTTGGTGTGCAGCATCCTTAGTGGGGTGAGATTCAAGTTTGTTAAAGCCAAGTCCCTGGGTTCATATATGGGCCCGAATTATAACTTAGTTCAATATGAGGAATATTCTTTAAAAATCTTCTTTTTTTTTTTAGATCCACTGCTCAGAATCTGTGGATATTTGGTATAAGCTTTTCTTAGGAGGAGCAGATACAACTTGTTGAAATCAATTCTCTGGGTTGATATTTAGGCTACCATGTCAGGTGAGCGCCCTCAGGCCCCTTGGGGGCCTCTTGTTTATGGGAAGCATCACACAAACTTTGTCCGGGCCATAACTTTTTTGTCTTTTGACCTATACCTTAGATATTTGGCATGTGGATGTATCACCATGAACCGGTGTACAGTGTACCATAATGATCTTCATGTGACCTTGACCTTTGACCTGAAGGTCAGATTTATGCGCTTTTTTAAGGGAAACTGTCTGGACCAGAACTTTTTTGTATTTCGAGTCAGGCTTTAGATATTTGGCATGTGGATGTATCACCATGAGCCGGTGTGTAGCGTACCATTGTAACCTTCATGTGACCTTGACCTTTGATCTGAAGGTCAGATTTGTGCTTTTTTCAAGGAAACTTTGTCCGGACCAATACTTGTTAGTCTTTTGAGCCAGGCCTTAGATATTTGGCACATGGATGTATCACCATGAGCCGGTGTGTCACATACCATTGTGGCCTTCATGTGACCTTGACCTCAAGGTCAAATTTATGTACTTCAAATAGGGAGTAATTGTCCAGACCAGAATTTTTTTGTTTTTTGACATAGGACTTGGTTATTTGACATGTGGATGTGTCACCATGAGACTGTATGTCGTGACCTTCATGTGACCTTGACCTCAAGGTCAAATTTATGTACTTCAAATAGGGAGTAATTGTCCAGACCAGAATTTTTTTTGTTTTTTGACCTAGGACTTGGTTATTTGACATGTGGATGTGTCACCATGAGACTGCATTTCGTGACCTTAATGTGACCTTGACCTCAAGGTCAAATTTATGTACTTCAAATAGGGAGTAATTGTCCAGACCAGAATTTTTTTGTTTTTTGACCTAGGACTTGGTTATTTGACATGTGGATGTGTCACCATGAGACCGCATGTCGTCTATCTCGATGCGACCTTGACCTCTGACCTTAAGGTCAAATTTATGTACTTGAAATAGGGAATAATTATCCAGAACAGAACTTTTTTGTTTTTTGACCTAGGACTTAGATATTTGACATGTGGATGTATCGCAATTTGACCGCATGTCACATGTAATCATGACCTTCACGTGACCTTGACCTCAAGGTAAAATTTATGTACTTTAAATAGGGAGTAATTGTCCAGACCAGATTTTTTTTTTTTGGACATGTGGATGTGTCACCATGAAACCGCATGTCCGCTACCTTGTTGAACTGCATGTGACCTTGACCTCTGACCTCAAGGTCAAATTTATGTACTTCAAATAGGGAATAATTGTCCAGATCAGAACTTTTTTGTTTTTTGACCTAGGACTTAGATGATTGACATGTGGATGTATCACAATGAGACCACATGTCATCATGACCTTCATGTGACTTTGACCTCAAGGTCAAATTTATGTACTTTAAATAGGGAGTAATTCTCCAGACCAGAATTTTTTTTTTTGTTGACATGTGGAGGCGTCACCATGAAACCGCATGTCTGCTACCTTGATGAACTGCATGTGACCTTGACCACTGACCTCAAAAGGAAGGGGAGACATATGTTTTAGTGTGCTAAAACACTTTATAGTTTAAAATTTGTTCTATTACAAATTATGGGAGAGTGCCTTCGGGCACTCTCCCATAATTTGTAATAGAACAAATCTATATAAACAAAATATCATTTGTGCTTGACTGAATATGAAACATGAGGAAGAAAAATGTTTGCTTTTGCTCTGGTACCCTCATTTTTAGCTTAACTTGACATAGTCAAGATAAGCTATTGCCATCACACGTGCGGAAGTCTGTTAGTCTGTGAGTCTGTGACGTCTGTTCACATTATCCTTTAGCAGGGCTACACCCCACAGTTTTTGTTTGATCTTCACGAAATTTCATATGCAGGTTTGGGGTCATGTCTAGATGAGAATGTCCCCTTTTGGTCGCGATCGGGCAACCGGTATGGCTGTCCGAGCCCAAAACCCGAAAACCATTAGCACAGTCTACAGGTCGTATTTATGAAGGGATTTCATTGTAACTTGGTAGGATGCCTCTGTATAATGCCTAGATGAGAACGTCCCCTTTTGGGCATGATCTATCAACCGTGATGGCTGCCCAAGCCCGAAACCCAAAAACTTTTAGCACAGTCTGCAGGTCATGTTTAATGTGGAGGAATTTCATTGTAACTTGGTAGGATGACTCCTTATGATGTCTAGATGAGAATTTCCCCATTTGGGCATGATCTGCCAACCGTGACGACTGCCCAAGCCCAAAACCCAAAAACCTTTACCCAGTCTACAGGTCATATTTATTGAGCAATTTCATTGTAACTTGGTGGGTTGACTTCATACTAGATGAGAAAGTCACCTTTTGGGCGTGATTGGGCAACTGTGACGTCTACAGGGGCCCAAAGCCCGAAAACCTTTAGTACAGTCTAGAGGTCATATTTATGAAGGGATTTCATTGTAACTTGGTAAGATGACTCCAAATAATGTCTAGATGAGAACGTCCCATTTTGATCGCGATCATGCAGCCTTGATAGGTTCGGAGCCCAAAAACCTTTAGCATAGGCAAAAGGTCATATTTATGGAAGGATTTCATTGTAACCTGTTAGGTTGACTCCATGTAATGCCTAGATGATGACATCCCCTTTTGGTCGTGATTGGTCAGTTGTGATGGCTACTAGTGCCCGAAGCCCGAAAACATTGAGCACAGTCTACAGGTCATATTTATGAAGGGATTTCATTGTAACTTCTTAGGATCACTCCAGATGATGCCCAGATGAGATTGTCCCCTTTGGTTGCGATCATTCAACCATGATGGCTGCCCGTGCCCGAAAACCTTAAGCACAGTCTAACCTTAAGCACAGTCTATGGCTGCCCAAGCCCGAAGCCCAAAAACCTTTAGCACAGTCTACAGGTCATATTTATGAAGGGATTTCATTGTAACTTGGTAGGTTAACTTCATATAATATGTAGATGTCCTTTTTGGACATGATTGGGCTACTGTGACAGCTAAAGGTGCCCGAAGCCCGAAAACCTTTAGCACAGTCTACAGGTCATATTTATGAGGGGATTCCATTGTAAGTTTGTAGGATGACTCCAAATAATGTCTAGATGAGAACGTCCCATTTTGGCCATGATCATTCAGCCTTGATGGGTTCCCGAGCCCAAAAACCTTTAGCATAGGCAAAAGCTTATATTTATAGAAGGATTTCATTGTAACCTGTAAGGTTGACTCCATATAATGCCTAGATGATGACATCCCCTTTTGGTCGTGATTGATCAACTGTGATGGCTACAGGTGCCCGAAGCCCGAAAACATTGAGCACAGTCTACAGGTCATATTTATGAAGGGATTTCATTTTAGCTTCTTAGGATCACTCCAGATGATGCCCAGATGAGATTGTCCCCTTTGGTTGCGATCATTCAACCATGATGGATGCCCGAGCCCGAAAACCTTAAGCACAGTCTACAGGTCATATTTATGAAGGGATTTCATTGTAACTTGGTAGGTTGACTTCATGTAATGTCTAGATGAGAACGTCCCCTTTTGGACATGATTGGGCAACTTTGACGGCTAAAGGTGCCCGAAGCCCAAAAACCTTTTGCGCTGTCTACAGGTCATATTTATGAAGGGATTTCATTGTAACTTGGTAGGATGACTCCAAATAATGTCTAGATGAGAATGTCCCATTTTGGCCGTGATCATTCAGCCTTGATGGGTGCCCGGGCCCAAAAACCTTTAGCATAGGCAAAAGGTTACATTTATAGAAGGATTTCATTGTAACCTGTTAGGTTGACTCCATATAATGCCTAGATGATGACATCCCCTTTTGGTCGTGATTGATCAACTGTGATGGCTACAGGTGCCCGAAGCCCGAAAACCTTGAGCACAGTCTACAGGTCATATTTATGAAGGGATTTCATTGTAACTTCGCAGGATCACTCCAGATGATGCCCAGATGAGATTGTCCCCTTTGGTTGCGATCATTCAACCATGATGGCTGCCCGAGCCTGAAGCCCGAAAACCTTTAGCACAGTCCACTGGTCATATTTATGAAGGGATTTCATTGTAACTTGGTAGGTTAACTTCATATAATGTCTAGATGAGAACGTCCTCTTTTGGACATGATTGGGCTACTGTGACGGCTAAAGGTGCCCGAAGCCCGAAAACCTTTAGCACAGTCTACAGGTCATATTTATGAGGGGATTTCATTGTAACTTGGTAGGATGTCTCCAAATAATGTCTAGAAGAGAACGTCCCATTTTGATCGCGATCATTCGGCCTTGATGGGTGCCCGAGCCCAAAAACCTTTAGTATAGGTAAAAGGTCATATTTATGGAAGGATTTCATTGTAACCTATTAGGTTGACTCCATATAATGTCAAGATGATGACATCCCCTTTTGGTTGTGATTGGTCAGCTGTGATGTGCCCGAAGCCCAAAAACCTTGAGCACAGTCTACAGGTCATATTTATGAAGGGATTTCATTGTAACTTCGTAGGATCACTCCAGATGATGCCCAGATGAGATTGTCCCCTTTGGTTGCGATCATTCAACCATGATGGCTGCCCGAGCCGAAGCCCGAAAACCTTAAGCGCAGTCTACAGGTCATATTTATGAAGGGATTTCATTGTAAGATGGTAGGTTGGACATGATTGGGCAACTTTGACGGCTAAAGGTGCCCGAAGCCCAAAAACCTTTTGCACTGTCTACAGGTCATATTTATGAAGGGATTTCATTGTAACTTGGTAGGATGACTCCAAATAATGTCTAGATGAGAACGTCCCATTTTGGCCATGATCATTCAGCCTTGATGGGTGCCCGAGCACAAAAACCTTTAGCATAGGCAAAAGGTTATATTTATGGAAGGATTTCATTGTAACCTGTTAGGTTGACTCCATATAATGCCTAGATGATGACATCCCCTTTTGGTCGTGATTGGTCAACTGTGTTGGCTACAGGTGCCCAAAGCCCAAAAACCTTGAGAACAGTCTACAGGTCATATTTATGAAGGGATTTCATTGTAATTTCATAGGATCACTCCAGATGATGGCCAGATGAGATTGTCCCCTTTGGTTGTGATCATTGAACCATGATGGCTGCCCGAGCCCGAAGCCCGAAAACCTTTAGCACAGTCTACAGGTCATATTTATGAAGGGATTTCATTGTAACTTGGTAGGTTGACTTCATATAATGTCTAGATGAGAACGTCCCCTTTTGGACACGATTGGGCAACTGTGACGGCTTCAGGGGCCCAAAGCCCGAAAACCTTTAGAACAGTCCACAGGTCATAGTTATGAAAGGATTTCATTGTAGCTTGGTAGGATGACTCCAAATAGTGTCCAGATGAGAATGTCCCCTTTTGGTTGCGATCATTCAACCATGATGGCTGCCAGAGCCCAAAAACCTTTAGCACAGTCTACAGGTCATATTTATTAAGTGATTTCATTGTAACTTGGTAGATTGACTTCATATAATGTCTAGATGAGAAGGTCCCCTTTGGACGCTATTGGGGAAACAGACGGCTACAGGGGCCCGAAACCCGAAAACCTTTAGCACTGTCTACAGGCCATATTTATGAGCGGATTTTAATGTAACTTGATAGGATGACTCGTTTTGGAATAATTTCACTGTAACTTGGTAACTTTTGTTGATATACGTTAACTGTGAGGGCCACATACATTAACTGTGAGGTCATATTAACCCACCCCTCAACTCTTTAGTTCAGTGTACACCTCATATTATTTTTATCATAAATATAGCACACAGGGAACAGAAATGAACATATTCCCAATTATCACAATTCTTGTCTTATTTCATAATCCTTTCATAAACATTAAACATTATCCTTTTCATCAAACACAACACACAAGTTAAGCTACAGTGTCATTGACACTTTCATTTGGAAAGCCCTGATAGTGGCTTCTAGCACTCAACCAGTTAATATGAAGAGATTTTATTGTAACTTGGTAGGATGACTCCGTATGATGTCTAGATGAGAACTTCCCCCATTTGGTCACGATCTTTGAACCTTGACGATTGCCCAAACCCGAAATCCAAAAACCTTTAACACAGTCTGCAGGTCATTTTTATGGAGGGATTTCATTGTAACTTGGTATGATGACGCCAAATAATATCCAGATGAGAAGGTCCTCTTTTGGTCGTGATTGGGCAACTGTGATGGCTACAGGGGCCCGAAGCCCAAAAACCTTTAGCACAGTCTACAGGTCATATTTATGAAGGGATTTCATCGTAACTTGGTAGGATGACTCCAGATAATGTCTAGATGAGAACATCCCCTTTTGGTCGCGATCATTCGGCCATGATGGCTGTCTGAGCCCCAAACCCGAAAACCATTTATGAAGGGATTTCATTGTAACTAAGAAGGATGACTGAGTATAATGTCTAGATGAGGACATCCCTTTTGGTCGCGATTGGTCCACCATGATGGCTGCCCGAGCCCAAAACCCGAAAACCTTTAGCACAGTCTGCAGGTCGTATTTATGAAGGGAATTCATGGGAACTTGTTAGGATGACTCTGTGTAATATCTAGATGAGAATGTCCCCTTTTGGTCATGATCTGTCAACTGTGATGGCTGCCCAAGCCTGAAACAGAAAAACTTTTAGCACAATCTGCAGGTCATATTTAATATGGAGGGATTTCATTGTAATTTGGTAGGATGACTCTGTATGATGTCGAGACGAGGACGTTCCCTTTTTGTTGCGATCGGTCAACCATGATTTCTACACAGACCCGAAGCCCGAAAACCTTTAGCACTGTCTACAGGACATATTCAGTCCTTCCCAGGAAGAAAATCCCACAGGAGCAATAAAATACCCTCATAATAATGGAGACGGAGGCATTATGCACTCGTGAATCAATAACAGCATGTTACAATTTTCCAGTGAAAATTTTAACATGCAGGTAGAAAAAAAAATTTGTTCCCACCCAAATTAAAAGTAGATTGACACCCTACAAGCCACCAGAACAAAGTGATTTTCATGGAAAATGCAAGGCGATTCGTCGAATTCGGAGCGGCGTGGTACAGTCTTTCGATTTTGAAAACCGTAGGTACGTTATAGCCTACATTGCTTGCTACTATTTGAAGTGATGCGCACTATCGTGCATCCAGTCCCATCGATTAGAAAAAAGATTTGTCGGCGGCAATTCTTTGGCGAGAATGCTTGGGAGTGATGCCCGATTGTCGTGTTGTTGGCAAGAACAATTAACATGCAATGAAGAATGCAGCCACCAATTGACAGCACTGTGCATTCAGTACGGTATTTGGGCATATCCGTATCGAACGGTAACATGAAAGCTGGACGATTTGGTGCTTTCATGGTTTTCATTAAAGGAATGATCCGAATCCCAGCTTTTGGGTCATGACGATGTGTTAGGCGCCAAGTAACAAAAAATCGCACATTGCGGCTATAATTTATGCGGAGCTGATAAAATTGCTCCATTGGTGAATACTGAATGGTGATTGGACCAGGAAGCACGAACCTCTCAGAGAACATCAGGTTTTTCCAAACAGAAGAAGTGAATAGGATTTGTGCTGAATACATTCACGCTGTTACTAAAGCCCACTGCCAGATATTCATCCCTTGTTACTTAATAAAAAATAATTGACTGTTCACACAGAAATGATTTCTCAACTGGAATGAATTACCAGATTTTGATAGCTCTCAGAGCCGAGGCGCACTGTTGTTGACTCGCATTTCCGCCAAATCGTCTTGTATCCCAATGAGTTTATAGGTGCCCAATCAAAATGCGTATTACACTAAGTGACAGCAATTCATGGTATGTTTGATTATCATGATTCCGGGCCATAAATGCCGGTCTTTCGCTAAATTTCCGGTAATTTTACAGTAAATAATTAAAGATAGTAATCGCGTCGCTTGAAACCTTTCTCCTTACTTGATAATAATATATGCCTGGTCAAAACACGAGTGCGTTTTTTTGCACTCTGGAAACGGGAATGACGGGCGCGAGCGCTGTAGCGCCCGTCTCATGGGAAGGACTGCATATTTATGAAGGGATTTCCCTGTAACTTGATAGGATGACTCATTAGCTTAACTTGACATAGTCAAGATAAGCTATTGCCATCACGCGTGCGGAAGTCTGTTAATCTGTGAGTCTGTGATGTCTGTTCACATATTCCTTTAGCACGGGCTACCCCCCGCAGTTCTTGTCTGATCGTCACGAAATTTCATATGCAGGTTTGGGGTCATGTCTAGATGAGAACGTCCCCTTTTGGTCGCGATCGGGCAACCAGTATGGCTGCCCGAGCCCAAAACCTGAAAACCATTAGTGCAGTCTACAGGTCGTATTTATGAAGGGATTTCATTGTAACTTGGTAGGATGCCTCTGTATAATGCCTAGATGAGAACGTCCCCCTTTGGGCATGATCTATCAACCGTGATGGCTGCCCAAGCCCGAAACCCAAAAACTTTTAGCACAGTCTGCAGGTCATGTTTAATGTGGAGGGATTTCATTGTAACTTGGTAGGATGACTCCTTATGATGTCTAGATGAGAATTTCCCTATTTGGGCATGATCTGCCAACCGAGACGACTGCCCGAGCCCAAAACCTGAAAACCTTTAGCACAGTCTACTGGTCATATTTATTGAGGAATTTCATTGTAACTTGATGGGTTGATTTCATACAATGTCTAGATGAGAAAGTCCCCTTTTGGACGTGATTGGGCAAATGTGACGGCTACAGGAGCCCAAAGCCCGAAAACCTTTAGCACAGTCTAGAGGTCATATTTATGAAGGGATTTTATTGTAACTTGGCAGGATGACTCCAAATAATGTCTAGATGAGAACGTCCCATTTTGATCGCGATCATGCAGCCTTGATGGCCCAAGCCCAAAAACCTTTAGCATAGGCAAAAGGTCATATTTATGGAAGGATTTCATTGTAACCTGCAGTCCTTCGCGTGAGACGGGCGCTATTGCGCTCGCAAGTGCCCGTAATTTAAAAAAGACAAGCGCAAAAAATCGCACCCGTCATCGAACAGTTCAACTTCTCTTAAATTGCTCTCAACTCACAAGCATTGCCACGCTTCAAGTCAGAATGGACATCTATTTTGTTATTGTCCATTGGTTAATGGTAAAACAAAAACAAAATTAAAACTGCTGTTATATGCCCCCCCCCCCCCCCACCACACCCCCACCCCTCCACCTTCATATCACCATCCGCTCCACAAGAGGTCGGAATCGATATTGTCAGTGAAAACTGAAACATTTCCAGTTTCCTTTGTTCACTGCGCATGTCATTACACATCCCCATTCATCCAGTGAACGAAACCGAAAGTACAGCCTAATTAAATCAGAATTTGCTTTAAAAATTCTCATAATTATCTTGTACATACGTTTCATTTTCAGATTTCGGGTTTTAATTCTCAATTTAATGAATAAAACAAACAGAAAACCATGCAGTGTTGTTTTCATTTTTTGTACAGGTTACTCTCAAAGCTAGAAATGGACGTAAGTTAAGTATGTCAATCAACACTGCAAACCAGACAGACATAGTCTGTTTATCCCTTTACCTAACATGAAAAGCAGACGACACTTGCAAAAAAAATTCTTGAACAACTAATTTTTTTCATTTTTTGTCTCAAAAACATAGGTTACGACCCCTCATTGGAACGAGCTCGACGAGCTCGTTCCAATGAGGGGTCATAACCTATGTTTTTGAGACAAAAAATGAAAAAATAATGAAAATTAACTGACGATTTTTGAGAATAGCGCTAGTCGGTTTTGGCTGTTACGTTGGGTAAAGGGTTAAAAATAGCTGGGTTTTTTTTTTTTTTAAATATGTACAGTTATTATGAATAAACAAAATATAGCTTCACACAAAATCAATAAAAAAAAATCATAATATGAAGACCAGATAAAATTTACACAGCGGAATATGAATAACAAAATAGTTGCCTCCCTTGGCAAAATTCAAAAAATTGATTTTACACTGAAAGTCATAACTTCACATGTTGCAGAGCATGATGGAATGATAAATGAGCATGTTTTATTAAACCAATAAGTCATAAATCATATCCCTGGTTAAATTGTTTATATATAATTCTCAAATACCAGAGTTGTAATTATTTTTTATTTTTAATTACCACTTTCTCATTAATTTCTGAACACCCGTTTTCACACTGAGTTGTGCACGCTCGAAAGTGGCAGTGTTCTTTCACAATGAGTAGTGCACCGCTCGAAAGTGGCAGTGTTCAATCAGGGTCTTTGTGATGATGTTCGACCACTGTGAAAACTATATGTTATGGGCGTGTTTCAGACAACTATTGACAGCAGTCTGCACACTTATTTGAAACAAGTCACAGCTTCCAAAACGAGGTCGACAAAAAATAAACAAGTCAATTTTGCTTGGGATATATAATTTTTTAATAAAGACTTATTACACTGAACACAGACATAATGTATTACACAAAGGACGAATTTAACAACACAAAAACCCCAACTCCAAAAAATATACATAATACAGTATTACAGTTCTATTTGATACCGGGGTGAGTACAGTGTTGCAACAAGTCACCTGTTTTTCCATTTGATGCCTGTATTAAATTTGACGTCTCAAACAACTTTCGTCCAATTTGAAACTTGGTGGGGGGGGGGGGGGGGTTGACTCGAGTAGAGCACTCTGGTTCATAAATCTGAAAAAGCGAGGGTGGGCCTAATCACGAATATCGGCTTCGACACGGGTGAGTACGGTAGCTGTGTTAAATTAAACACATCTGTCTCAAACATGCACAGTTGTGAAACTTTGGGGAATTTTGCGAGTGCAATCGCACTCGCAACACAATTTGCGAGTGCACTTTTTTGCACCCGTAAAATTTACTCACACGAAGGACTGAACCTGGTAGGTTGACTCCATATAATGCCTAGATGATGACATCCCCTTTCGGTCGTGATTGGTCAGTTGTGATGGCTACAAGTGCTCGAAGCCCAAAAACCTTGAGCACAGTCTACAGGTCATATTTATGAAGGGATTTCATTGTAACTTCTTAGGATCACTCCAGATGATGCTCAGATGAGATTGTCCCCTATGGTTGGGATCATTCACCCATGATGGCTGCCCGAGCCCGAAGCCTGAAAACCTTTAGCACAGTCTACAGGTCATATTTATGAAGGGATTTCATTGTAACTTGGTAGGTTAACTTCATATAATGTCTAGATGAGAACGTCCCCTTTTGGACATGATAGGGCATGACGGCTAAAGGTGCCCGAAGCACGAAAACCTTTAGCACAGTCTACAGGTCATATTTATGAGGGGATTTCATTGTAACTTGGTAGGATGACTCCAAATGTCTAGATGAGAACGGCCCCTTTTGTTCGCGATCATTCAGCCTTGATGGGTGCCCGAGCCCAAAAACCTTTAGCATAGGTAAAAGGTCATATTTATGGAAGGATTTCATTGTAACCTATTAGGTTGACTCCATATAATGCTTAGATGATGACATCCCCTTTTGGTCGTGATTGGTCAGCTGTGATGGCTACAAGTGCCCGAAGCCCAAAAACCTTGAGCACAGTCTACAGGTCATATTTATGAAGGGATTTACTTGTAACTTCATAGAATCACTCCAGATGATGCCCAGATGAGATTGTCCCCTTTGGTTGCGATCATTCAACCATGATGGCTGCCCAAGCCTAAAGCCCGAAAACCTTTAGCACAGTCTTCAGATCATATTTATGAAGGGATTTCATTGTAACTTGGTAGGTTGACTTCATGTAATGTCTAGATGAGAACAGCCCCTTTTGGACACCATTAGGCAACTGTGTTGGCTAAGGGCCCAAAGCCCGAAAATCTTTAGCACATTCTGCAGTCCATGATGGCTGCCTGAGCCCGAAGCCCGAAAACCTTTAGCATAGTCTACAGGTCATATTTATGAAGGGATTTCATTGTAACTTGGTAGGTTAACTTCATATAATGTCTAGATGAGAACGTCCCCTTTTGGACATGATAGGGCATGACGGCTAAAGGTGCCCGAAGCACGAAAACCTTTAGCACTGTCTACAGGTCATATTTATGAAGGGATTTCATTGTAACTTGGTAGGTTGACTCCAAATAATGTCTAGATGAGAACGTCCCCTTTTGGGCATGATCTATCAACCGTGATGGCTGCCCAAGCCCGAAACCCAAAAACTTTTAGCACAGTCTGCAGGTCATGTTTAATGTGGAGGGATTTCATTGTAACTTGGTAGAATGACTCCTTATGATGTCTAGATGAGAATTTCCATTTTGGCCGTGATCATTCAGCCTTGATGGGTGCCCGAGCCCAAAAACCTTTAGCATAGGCAAAAGGTTATATTTATAGAAGGATTTCATTGTAACATTGTTAGGTTGACTCCATATAATGCCTAGATGATGACATTCCCTTTTGGTCGTGATTGGTCAACTGTGATGGCTACAGGTGCCCGAAGCCCGAAAACCTTGAGCACAGTCTACAGGTCATATTTATGAAGGGATTTCATTGTAACTTCTTAGGATCACTCCAGATGATGCCCAGATGAGATTGTCCCCTTTGGCCCGAAGCCCGAAAACCTTTAGCACAGTCTACAGGTCATCTAGATGAGAACGTCCCCTTTTGGACACGATTGGGCAACTGTGACGGCTTCAGGGGCCCAAAGCCCAAAAACCTTTAGAACAGTCTACAGGTCATAATTATGAAGGGATTTTTTTGTAGCTTGGTAGGATGACTCCAAATAGTGTCCAGATAAGAACGTCCCCTTTTGGTCCCGATCATTCAGCCTTGATGGCTGCCTGAGCCCAAAAACCTTTAGCATGTCTGTAGACATATTTATGGAAGGATTTCATTGTAACTTGTTAGGTTGACTCCATATAATGCCTAGATGATGACATCCCCCTTTGGTCATGGTTGGTCAACTGTGATGGCTACAGGTGCCTGAAGCCCGAAAATCTTGAGCAAAGTCTACAGGTCATATTTATGAAGGGATTTCATTGTAACTTCATAGGATCACTCCAGATGATGTCCAGATGAGAATGTTCCCTTTTGGTTGCGATCGTTCAACTATGATGGCTGCCCAAGCCTAAAGCCCAAAAACCTTTAGCACAGTCTTCAGATCATATTTATGAAGGGATTTCATTGTAACTTGGTAGGTTGACTTCATGTAATGTCTAGATGAGAACAGCCCCTTTTGGACACCATTAGGCAACTGTGTTGGCTACAGGGGCCCAAAGCCCGAAAATCTTTAGCACAGTCTACAGGTGATATTTATGAAGGGATTTCATTGTACCTTGGTAGGATGACTCTAAATAATGTCTAGATGAGAACGTCCCCTATTGGTCGCAATCATTCAGTCTTGATGGCTGCCCGAACCCAAAACCCCAAAACCTTTAGCACAGTCTATTGGTCATATTTATGAAAGGACTTCATTGTAACCTGTAAGTTTGACTCCATATAATGCCTAGATGATGACATCCCCTTTTGGTCGTGATTGGTCAACTGTGACGGCTTCAGGGGCCTGAAACCCAAAAACCTTGAGCACTGTCTACAGGTCATATTTATGAAGGGATTTTATTGTCACTTTGGAGGATCACTCCAGATGATGCCCAGATGAGAATGTCCCCTTTTGGTTGCGATCATTCAACCATGATGGCTGCCAGAGCCCAAAGCCCAAAAACCTTTAGCACAGTCTACAGGTCATATTTATTAAGGGATTTCATTGTAACTTGATAGGTTGACTTCATATAATGTCTAGATGAGAATGTCCCCTTTGGACACAATTGGGAAACTGATGGCTACAGGGGCCCAAAGCCCGAAAACCTTTAGCATGAAAACCTTTAGCACCGTCTTCAGGCCATATTTATGAAGGGATTTTAATGTAACTTGATAGGATGACTCATTTTGGAATAATTTCACTGTAACTTGGTAACTTTTGTTGATATACTGTGAGGGCCACATATATTAACTGTGAGGTCATATTAACCCGCCCCTCAGATCTTTAGTACAGTGTACACCTCATATTATTTTTGTCATAAACATAGCATACAGGGAACAGAAATGAACATATTCCCAATTATCACAATTCTTGTCTTATTTCACAAATCCTTTCATAAACATTGAACATTATCCTTTTCATCAAACACAACACACAAGTTAAGCTACAGTGTCATTGACACTTTCATTTTGGAATAATTTCACTTTAACTTAGTAACTTGGTTGACATGCAATGCATGAACTGTGAGGGGGCACAGTGGCATTGCGGTAACCAGTTCTCGTCAGATCACCGAAGTTAAGCAACATCGAGCCCGGTTATTCTCGGATAGATGACTGTCTGAGTGATCGATTTGGACTCCCGCGTTGTGTCCTTGGGCAAGGCACTTAACCCAGATTGTCCACATGGGGGAATGATGACGCTGTGTACTAAGGCGTACTGTACGTCGATGGTGCACATGCCTTCAACCAATCCAACCCTGCCTGTGCTGCAGTGCAGAGTTACGATGTTGGGGAGCTGGCAGCGGCTCGTCATTGCTCGGTGGTTCTCTCTGGGTACTCCGCCTTCCTCCACCCGTAAAACTGTCATGGTCATGATTAGCCATTGTGCATAAGTATATGACCTTAAACACCAATAAATAAATAATAATATTAACTGTGAGGGCTACATACATTAACTGTGAGGGCCACAGACATTAACTGTGAGGGCCACATACTAGGGTTGTACAGTATACCGGTAATTACCGGTATTGAGAATGATACCGGATGAATACCGGTATTGTTTTAAAAGTACCAGTATATCGTAAGAAACGGTATTGCAACAAATTATCGAAGTTGAAGTCGATATATTACTAGAAAAAAAAGTCAATGCATGCTATCATGTCTGTCAACTTCTGTGATAAAGTACAGGTCAATCAATCTTCATTCGACGAATGAAAACACAGTTTGCAGCATACTTGTGCTGTGTAAGTTACAAGTAAGTATACCAGCAATTTGAAACTGAAAGTTGAATATTTTGGTAATGCGTCGAATTCAGGGAATGAATTCTTTGACACATTTGTGTATGTAATCTAACATTTTCCTTTATGGATAATATAATTACTCACACATTCATTATAGGGATTGTTTGTTAGCTCACCTGAGCGAAGCTCAAGGGGAGCTTTACTAATCACTTTCTGTCCGTCGTCCGGCGTCCGTCGTCCGGCGTCGTCCGTCCGGCGTTAACTTTACATTATCGACTTCTCCTCCTAAACCACTAGCCCAATTTTATTCAAATGTTGGCGAAATGTTTATTACCTAATGCCAATTCAGATTTGTTCAAATGAAGTTGCCCCTCCTCCTGGGTGGTGCCACGCCCCCAAGGGGCTTCAAAATCTTTGTAAATCTTCTTCTCATGAACCAGCAGTAGCAGAGACTTGATATTTGGTGTGCAGCTTCCTTTTGAGGTGTAGACTCAGATTTGTTCAAGAGAAGTTTGTGGGGCTATACTTGGCGTCGTTATGGGAGGGGCAAAATTTTTTGCTCCGCCCAAAATTTCTATTTTCCAAACCGAGAGGCTGATTTGAACCAAATTTTATGTGAGGGCTTATTGGGTCATGAGTACTTGATTTATGCAAAAAAAAATTTTCCCGCAGCCCCGTGGGAACCGCAGGAGCTAAAAATAGAAAAAATTTAAAACGCCCATATCTCCAAAACTGCACGGCACTGAGAATTTTTATTTGGTGTGCAGCTTCCTTAGGACCAACAGAAAGGATTGGTAAAAAAATATTGCCATCGGTTTTATCATAGGGTACAGTTTCGGGACTTTGAAAAAGTGCTGAGTCAGCACTTTTTAACACTGTAGGCAATGGGAAAAACATTAAAAAATCTTCTTCTCCAGATCCAGCAGGCAGAATCTTTTGATATTTGGTATGCAACATTGTAGGGTGGATCTGATTCAAGTTTGTTCAAATCGGCCCCCTGGGTTCATATTTGGGCTCAGTATAGGAGCCCGATTTCGAACTTAGTGCATTTCAGGCAAATTTCTTAAAAAATCTTCTTCTCCAGATCCAGCAGGCAGAATCTTTTGATATTTGGCATGCAACATTGTAGGGTGGATCTGATTCAAGTTTGTTCAGATCGGCTCCCTAGATTCATATTTGGGCTCACTATAGGAGCTTGAATTCAAACTTAGTGCATTTCAGGCACATTTCTTCAAAAATCTTCTTCTCCAGATCCAGCAGGCAGATTCTTTTGATATTTGGTATGCAACGTTGCGGGGTAGATCTGATTCAAGTTTGTTCAAATCGGCCCCCTGGATTCATATTTGGGCTTACTATAGAAGCCCGAATTCGAACTTAGTGCATTTCAGGCAAATTTCTTAAAAAATCTTCTTCTCCAGATCCAGCAGGCAGAATCTTCTCATATTTGGTAAGCAACATTGTGGGGTGGATCTGATTCAAGTTTGTTCAAATCGGATCCCTGGGTTAATATTTGGGCTCAGTATAGGAGCCCAATTTCGAACTTAGTGCATTTCAGGCAAATTTCTTAAAAAATCTTCTTCTCCAGATCCAGCAGGCAGAATCTTTTGATATTTGGTATGCAACATTGTAGGGTGGATCTGATTCAAGTTTGTTCAAATCGGCCCCCTGGGTTCATATTTGGGCTCAGTATAGAAGCCCGATTTCGAACTTAGTGCATTTAGGCAAATTTCTTAAAAAATCTTCTTGTCCAGATCCAGCAGGCAGAATCTTTTGATATTTAGTATGCAACATTGTGGGGTGGATCTGATTCAAGTTTGTTCAAATCGGCTTCCTAGATTCATATTTGGGCTCACTATAGAAGCTCGAATTTGAACTTAGTGCATTTCATGCAAATTTCTTAAAAAATCTTCTTCTCCAGATCCAGCAGGCAGAATCTTTTCATATTTGGTAAGCAACATTGCGGGGTGGATCTGATTCAAGTTTGTTCAAATCGGCCCCCTGGGTTTATATTTGGGCTCAGTATAATAGCCCAAATTTGAACTTAGTGCATTTCAAGCAAATTTATTAAAAAATCTTCTTCTCCAGATCCAGCAGGCAGAATCTTTTGATATTTGGTATGCAACATTGTGGGATGGATCTGATTCAAGTTTGTTCAAATCGGCTTCCTAGATTCATATTTGGGCTCACTATAGAAGCTCGAATTCGAACTTAGTGCATTTCAGGCAAATTTCTTAAAAAATTTTCTTCTCCAGATCCAGCAGGCAGAATCTTTTGATATTTGGTATGCAACATTGTGGGATGGATCTGATGCAAATTTGTTCAAATCGGCTCCTTAGATTCATATTTGGGCTTACTATAGAAGCTCGAATTCGAACTTAGTGCATTTCAGGCAAATTTCTTAAAAAATCATCTTCTCCAGATCCAGCAGGCAGAATCTTTTGATATTTGGTATGCAACATTGCGGGGTGGATCTGATTCAAGTTTGTTCAAATCGGCCCCCTGGATTCATATTTGGGCTCACTATAGAAGCTCGAATTCAAACTTAGTGCATTTCGGGCAAATTTCTTCAAAAATCTTCTCCAGATCCAGCAGGCAGAATCTTTTGATATTTGGTATGCAACATTGCGGGGTGGATCTGATTCAAGTTTGTTCAAATCGGCCCCCTGGATTCATATTTGGGCTTAATATAGAAGCCTGAATTCGCACTTAGTGCATTTCGGGCAAATTTATTAAAAAATCATCTTCTCCAGATCCAGCAGGCAGAATCTTTTGATATTTGGTATGCAACATTGTGGGGTGGATCTGATTCAAGTTTGTTCAAATCGGCTTCCTAGTTTCATATTTGGGCTCACTATAGAAGCTCGAATTCGAACTTGGTGCATTTCAGGCAAATTTCTTAAAAAATCTTCTTCTCCAGATCCAGCTTCAGAATCTTTTCATATTTGGTAAGCAACATTGTGGGGTGGATCTGATTCAAGTTTGTTCAAATCGGCCCCCTGGGTTTATATTTGGGCTCCGTATAGGAGCCCAAATTTTAACTTAGTGCATTTCAGGCATATTTCTTAAAAAATCTTCTTCTCCAGATCCAGCAGGCAGAATCTTTTGATATTTGGTATGCAACATTGTGGGGTGGATCTGATTGTGATTCATGAACGTATTTATTTGTAAAGTTGATAGAATCTTAGACAAAATTTGCAGAAAAGATCTACTATAGAAGGGGTGGTATCCAGGGTGAACCGTTTACCCCAAATCTAGCAGTACTAATGCATTATTCACACAAATCTCCGTTCAAATTTTATGACCCCTCATTGGAACACACGCATTCAGCTCATTCCAACAAAGGTCATATGCCATGTTTTCGAGACAAAAGAATAAAAATTTCAGTTATTCATGAAATTTTTAGGCAACTGTTGTCTGTTATTCACATTGCTTCATGAAATTTCAGTACTTTTAGAAGTTACCTCAGTAATCAAGGGTTAATTCCCCTTAATTAAATGTCGCCTCTAAAAAACAACCACTTTGCATATCTTACCTTTTTACCAGCATAACTGCCAAAACTTGTCAGCATTCTTCGCAAAAATCGCTATTCAAATTTTAATTTTTGTCTCTTAAACATACATGTACTTATCGCTTGTAAATACCCCATTGGAATGAGCTTTTTGAGCTCATTCCAATGAGAGGTCGCACACCATGCTTTTTGAGTCAAAAAGCAATTTTTTAGTTATTCCAGAATTTCGTACGTAAAACACAGCTTTATGACTTCACATTAAAATGAGCTCTCTAAGCTTGTTCCAATCAACATTCACGCACTATGTCTTTCACACAAAAAATAAAATTTTCCATTTATTCAGGAATTTTGTTTGCAAGAACACTCTTACCCCCCCCCCCCCCCCCCCCCCCCCCCCACACACACACACACACACACACACACACAAACACAGACACACACATCTAAAAGTTCGGCAGCAAAAAAACAGTTACTTCAATTTTTAAATGCATTATAGGAACAACTTGCCTAATCAAATTTAAATACTTTTGCATCATTCTGTATCTAGAACAAACCATTTACCATATCTTTACGCAAAATTCTCCAGCATCATTCACAAAAAAACACCATTATTTATATATTCACATTTCTGTCTCAAAAATATACCTGATCTTCCCATACCCCTATTGGAATAAGCTGTTTGAGCTTGTTCCAATGATGATAAAAAAAACTAATATTTTGGAAAATTTGTGAAAATTTTTGTTTTCTTGCATGCAAATATGTACATGTAGCACATGGAAGATATGCACAGTTGGGGAGAGATGTCCAAGGCTATCTCTTCACATTCCTTGTTTGTGCTTCATGCTAAACCAGTTTGTCTGCAGAGATAAATTTGCTTTATTAAAAATCATTGGAGATTGGCCACACACCAATGATTTTAAATAAAACTAATTTTAGGTAACAAATGTTGAACTTCAAACAAAATCTATCACTCAACCAGTTAATGTTGATGAGGCATGACATGGTGAAGGTGACCTAAAATACTTCTTAGAATCACTTTGTCAGGTGAGCGATTAAGGCCACGTGGGGCATTTGGTATGCAGCATCCTTAAGGGGGTGAGATGCAAGTTTGTTCAAGCCTTGTCCATAGGTCCATATTTGGGCTCACTATGGGAGCTCATATTGTTACTTAGTTAAAAATGAGGAATTTTCTTAAAAAATCACTTCTTCAGATCCAGCAGTTGAAATATTTTGATATTTGGTATGCAGCATCCTTAGGGGGTGGGGGTGAGGTTCAAGTTTGTTGAAGCCAAGTCACTGGGCTCTTATTTGGGTTTCCTGTGGGAGTCCGAATTATAACTTAGTTCAATATGAGGAACTTTTCTTTAAAACTCTTCTTCAGATTCAGCAGTCGGAATGTTTTGATATTTGGCATGCAGCATTCTCTTGGATGAGGGGGGGGGGGGTAGGGGGGGAGGGGGGGATTCAAATTTGTTCAAGCCAAGTCCCTGGTTTAATACTTCACAGAACACACCTTGGAAGCTTTGCTAAGACCAGCAGAAATGAATGGCCCAAAACGTTGCCTTTGGTTGTGTCATAGCAAATCAAAAAATTGCTCTTGCTGCTGATCACTTACTGATACACTCATCTCTTTGGACAATTTGAGCCAGGTGAGTGTTTTAGGCTCACTTGAGCCTCTAGTTTATTCTATTCCTCTCAAAAACAGATAAAACCTGAAGTCACGTTGATCAACATTTCCCTCAGCACTGTCATTGTGAACTTCGAACATATGAATATTAATAAGCTGTTAAATGGCAATGAAGGCGTGGATTGGACGTCCTTGTCACTTTTCGTTCCACTTTTAAAACAACAACCAGCACTAAAAAACTATTTTTTTTGTAACTTCAAATATAACCACGCATCACATCAGGTGAAATTTTGGTGGTATGAACATACACGGTACAGAAACAGAAACAAAGGGAAGGGGAAGACTGCACAAAAATAATCAATTCTGACATTAATAATTGCCGCTCATATGAACCAGGACATTAATTACTTACACAAACACACCACTTACCATATCTATCAACACTTAGAATACAATAGATCATAAGAAGAACCAAACAATGGAGAGGACATTGCAGTGTGCAAAATGCACACACTCCACAAAAGAGCTGTATTAATTAATGAGATGGGTGGTTTTCAAATTTCTTGTCGGTTTAGGTTTCATTCAAAGAGTTGGGTTTTCGGTTCCGGTTTTCATGTAAAAACATAATATATTGCATTTGCATGTAAGAAGATGTATTTGGTGCCAGTCTGTGTCAATGGGACTCCCTTTCTAGTTCAACTTGCCTGTGTAATATCCTATACCGGTACTCTGATTTCCTGAGCACAATGTATTTGCATAAATTATCTCAAGAGTTTCAAGTTTGAGATCAATGATTTTTGCCTCGAGTCTGTTGCAAAATTAGCCCCCTCCCCAAATACCTGTGTTTAAGGTAACCCGACACACCCTAAAATATTATGACAACAATAAAAATTTTATCGAGTAAAAGTCGCTCATAAGCCTCATTTTGGTCATTGTAACCTGAAATTTCCATCCCAACTTCAACTGTAATTTTGACGCTGGCTTTGGAGTTCATGGTTTCAAAATTTCATGTAGAAATAAGTATATTTGTCATTATAAATGTGGAACAAGTGACAAGTTTCAGTTCAGCAAAGGAAATCGCATTTGATAAACAGATGAATGTTTAAAACACGATGCGTAAGAAGTAATTTTGTCACCTATTTTTGTGGTAAATGCCATGCTCGAACACAATACCAATTACTGCAGCTGCTCTGAAAATGGCGTATCGTGACTCTGAAGTTTGAAAATAGGTTAATTTTAGGTTGTTGATCCTTTTATTCTGAGAATTGAAGACCTGATTAGAGTTTTTCAACACTGAAGTTGAAAACCACGATGACGGTTTTCTGTAATTGTTTTGGTTTCGGTTTTGATAACAAAACCGAAATCGAACTGAATTTCCGAGACAGTTCGGGTGGTTCAACTACGATAAGCCTGGAAAAACCTTGAATTTAACTTTCTATTAGCCTTGAAACTCCTTGAATTTGGGGTGTATATGGCCTGGAAAAGCCTGGAATTTCATGTCAGGTCAGGTGCAGGAACCCTGCCTTCGAAAATAATGATTACCATAACCGCCTATGCCTGAAACCCACATCTTTTAAGATCTCTGCTACATGTTTGTAGCCAAGGCCCAGAGGTGTAGGAAGGGTAGTGTAGCCGTCTCACAGAGACTACCTTGTTAGCAGCTCCAAATAATAAAATGTACAAAGCCCA
The DNA here is from genome assembly GCA_031216915.1 of Pictodentalium vernedei. Lineage (NCBI taxonomy): Eukaryota > Metazoa > Mollusca > Scaphopoda > Dentaliida > Dentaliidae > Pictodentalium > Pictodentalium vernedei. The sequence continues at coordinate 428,482,637 of CM062292.1, forward strand.
CTTGGCAGAATTCATTAACAGTAAAACTTCATTTTGCAATTTTAGTTTTTGTAAGCTTGAGGAGAGCTAATCGCTCGCCTAGGTCACTTGAAGGGAGCAAGTTTTAGCCTTCCTGCATTTTTATTAAGAATGCTAGGCCTGAGACAGTCATAAATCCGTGTACGAAATGTCCTAGCTTGTGTACGAAACGGCCTAAAAGTTTGTGTACGAAATGTCCTAAATTGCCATATACGATCTGTCCAGCTCCCGTGAGTGACACTACATCGTCATAATCAGTTAACTCAACTTAAGTGTTGTTATTTCCCCCGGTCTATGTCACAGGTACTTGTGCCCCCATAATATTTATATATACCATTGGGGGCACGTCAGGTCGTCAGCATCCATTAAAAAATCAGATATCATTTTCTTGTGATTTCTCAGCTTGTGCTGAGTACTGTGGTTTGTGTATGTTCAGAAAAATACTAGGGTTTACCGGCAATTCCATAGTGATGTAATCAATTTTGTGTCACATGATACTCTCAATTCCAAGTTTGGAAATTTTTTGTGTCCATAAATTCCACCTCGATAATAAAATTATAGGATTTAAAATGGCAACACTTAACATGGATCATCAACAATTTGTTCGCTGTAGCTTGAACCAGTACAAAGTTTAGCTATGACAACGTCCATTTCATGAGACAATATCCGAGGGCAAAGTTGAAGTTTTCTGCCTATTTTCATGATATGAACAATGAATATGAAGGATAACAGGTACCAAGAAATGTTAGTTGCCCCTCGCGGACCAATATCATCATTCGCATCGCAAAATGCTATTCAAAAATGTTGAAATGCTAACCATTTTTAGCCCGACTGTTTACAGTCAGGGGTACAGTCATGACTTTCGCCCGTCTGTCCATCCACCTGTCCATCTGTTAACATTTAGAGTTTTGGTTAAAGTTTGTGGTTAAAGTTTTTTAGTCAAGGTTAAAGTTTTTTTTGTCTTTTAAATTAATATTAAGTACTATTGATTGTATCATTCTCATTATGTTTCATGTTATTTTGGGAAATATTTAACCCTTTTTTGTATGGCAATCTAACTTACAGCTTCCAGGTTAAAGTTTTTTTTTTTTGTTTGTTGGTAGAGGTGCAGGCTGCTAGCCGAGAGGTCCTTGGTTCGAATCCCACCTGCGGCAACCGCGTTGTGTCCTTGGGCAAGACACTTCACCCCCATTGCCCACGTGGAGGCATGGTGGCGTTGTGTACTAAGGTGTACTGCACGTCGATGGTGCACCTGTCTTCAACCCATGCTTACCCTGCTTGTGTGGAGTCAGTATGTAGGGGAGCTGACAGTTGCTCACCGTTGCTTGGTGGTTCTCTCCGGGTACTCCGGCTTCCTCCACCCATAAAACTGTCGCAGTCATAATTGTGCAGAAATATGTGACCTTAAATACCAATAAATAAATAAATAGATTTTGCTTACAAAGTCACACCTTTAATTCTTCAAACAGTTCAGTGCAGTGTCCCTGTTTCTCATTTGGGACAATGTCTACTGTCTACTGAACCTTTCTACAGTGATTTTCATTGATATTGACATGATTTTAACCCCTTTTAAAATGTTTTCAGACTTAGTTTCTTTGTATTTGAAATTAGGCTTTGCAACATATTTTCTTACTTTAATTCTTGCATAGTCAGTACAACTTAATGATTGCATTTACATCAATGATTTCTTTTATCGGTTTTAGGAAATATTTAACCCTTTTTTGGCAGTCAGTTTAACTTAGTATTCCCAGCTTAAAGTTTGGGATTAAAGTTCTGCTTTTCAAGGTTGTACCTTTCATTCTTCAAACACTGTTACAAAGTCATTGTTTTTCATTTGGGGCAAGGTCTACTGAACCTGTGTATGCAGTGGTTTCAAATAATACTGGCATTAATTGAACCCTTTTCAAAACGGTTTTCGAACTTTGTTTCTCTAAATTTGAAATTAGGCTTCTACCACATACTTTGTTTCTTTTTAACCCCCCCCCCCCCCCCCCACAAGGGAGGTATATAACATAGAGCTCCGTCCATCCATCTGTCTGTCTGTCAGTCCATCCATCCATCTGTCCGAACTTTGTTTATGGCATAACTTGAACAAAAGTTAACAGATTTCAATTCTTGTCAATACATGTCTCTACTGCAGCAATGTCAGTGTCAAGTTCGATGACCACCAATATCAAATGAAAATTGTTGGAAGTTATTCCTGTGCCCCTCCCCCCCCCCCCCCCTACCAATTAGGCATTTTTTATTTTTTTTTCTTTGCTTCAAAATGCATTTTGAAGTATTTCGAGTGATTACATGCAAACATTTTTTTTTAACTCCAATACCCCCCCCCCCCCCCTCCTTTTGTCCAAAATGCATATTTAAGGATTTAGAATGACTACATGCAGAAAAAATGTTTCCACTTTGTTCAGTTTTAGTCCCTGACTTGATGTTTGGGCTCTCTATAGGGGTGTAGGGAGGGGGGGGGGGTGGTGAGCAGGGGCAGGGGATCAGGTTAGGTTCAAGTTTGTTCAAGTCCATTCCTTTGTATTTTTCATAAAATTTGCCTTTCATGACTTCGTTCCTTTGTCGTGTAGATGAGCCATGTCTAACTGAATGTGATCCCAAATACTTCTTTGAATCACTTTGTCAGGTGAGTGATTAAGGCCCCTTGGGTCCTCTTGTTATGCCCCCAACCTCCGAAGGAGAATTCAAGGGTATCTAGTGAATACCTCCATCCGTTTGCCCGTCCGTCTGACTGTACAAACATTTTGCATTGTAACTTCAAATTCATCAGTCGGATTTGGATCTCCTTTGGTATGCCGTTAGACTCGTATTGAGGAATGGATATGCACAAGGAATGGGTTCCGTCCAATAATTTTTCCCACAGTTATGGCGCATTTTCACTCTTTCGACTTAGAAAAATTTTATCAACCTCTGTATTGCATTCACTGCATGTTGGATTTGATTTATTTGTATGCTCATGGACCTGCTTTGGAGAAGAATATCCACTAGTAATAGGGCATGGAGGTTTTTCGGTTTTTGCCGCAAACCGAACCAACAGGCGCCCAAAAAATGGCCATACGTTTTTTGCATACTTTGACGTTAAACTTCGAAATTCACACCTCCTTATAATCTCATTATTGAAAATAGCAGCGAACATCAGCAAAATGGTCAAATCCAAAAGCGATTATTTCCATATAGTTATGTCTGTGTATAAGTCTCTCCCATGTATACGTCGCACCTAATATTTACAGCTAAAATACCTCCCCTGCAACTATTACATTTGTATAGGATGCACAGCGACTGTGAGAACAGCCAGTGGGGGCCTACACAAGAACGACTATGGTCAGTGAGTGTGGGCTTTTACTGCATGAAATTAGTTGAGTGTCGGAACACGTGTTTTTTTATTTTTTCATTTCAGTCTTATTTATCTCATATTAAATGCATGAAATAAAATATTTATTATTTACTTTGACCATTTATTCCCCATGTGATACTCGTAAATCCATTTTATTTTGCACATAACATGATGGAGAGATCAAACTCAGTACTTCGAAAGGAAGCAAGAGGTCCATTGAGGTTCGCAGAACAGGACAGTGAATGGAGTCCCTGTAATATAGTGTTGAGAAGCTATGAAATTTTCCCACAGTTTCGGTTTCTACTCGTTTTTTTTTTAAAAAGAGTTGACTCCCGTTTCGTTTTTTTAGAGAAAAATATTCAAGTATTAAACACTATAAACATTTGGTTTTGTTCCCAGATATTAGTTTTAATAAAAGTTCAAAAGGCAAGTACCTTCCTAGTCTCTCTAAAATTATAAGATTATATATAGCGCAGCACATGTACCTTGAACCATTAATCCTGAAGACAATGAAGATTTTTCACAGAGCCCTGGATATACAGTTGATGAATAGCATTGGCCCCCCCCCCCCCCCCACACACACACCCAAGACAAGAGGGAAATGCTGTGGTAGCAATGCACAACATGGGGGCAAATGCTGTGGGTGTAATGTTGTGAAATGTCAGGCCAAAGAAAAAAATTCCTTTGTTGGGGTAACCCCACCGACCCTAAATAATTATGCCGACCCTAAAAGTTTTATAAAGTAAAATTTGCTTATTTAGGTCATTGTAACCCTAATTTTTATCGGACTTCAACTGAGAATTTGAAACCTATTTTAAGGTTCAAGAATTCAAAAACACATGTAGAAATAAATATGTGGGACAGTATAGATGTGGAGCAAGTGGTAAGTTTCAGTTCAGCAAAGGAAACCACATTTGATAAAGTGATCATTTTACAGATTGTGTTTTACCGTTGGTGTTGAAGGTCACAAAAATTAATGAATGTCGTGTTGAGTTTGTGTATTGATACTGAAAGCCCCGAATCTTGGCCTGCAGTCTTGAAAATGTTATTGGTGCAAGTATAGTTGACAACTGTTTCTTTTTATTTCATTCAAACATACACAGAAATTACTGACAGTGGACAGCAAATGCATGCAAAATTACTGACAGATGCATGCAAAATGTGTTCATTTTTGGTAATTCGATATTTGTTTCATTTTTGTCCAAAACCAGGTGGCTCTTTCAATCTCACACCGAATTGGGTGATTTTTATCATTTCATTCATTTCACATTCGAAAGAAAGTTTATTTAAATACAGAAATACGATTGTATTATTGGACCAAAAAAGTTATTAATTAGGCCTACCAAGCTCTTGATTTTTTCTGTGATTTCCGCCCTTTTTATTTAACACATTACACGAAACGACAGCATTCAAGATTGTGCAGTTAAATAACCGTACGTGTCCCGCCTGACGGTTATCTCAGGTTCAGGTCGGTCAGTGTTTTTAAATAACCGACACTGAGTTGTATTTTTGGTTAACCTCCCAACACTACTGTAATATGGCGATGTTAAACATAACAGAAAATTTACAAGTCCAAATTATTTATTTAATCAAAATTAAAATTGAACACAAAATAACAAAACAGGCATATAATGTATAGCAGTGGCGGCACCAGGATTTTGATTGGGAGTGGGGGAGGGCGGCTAAGTAAAATGTGGGGTCCAAGATCGAGATGCCAACGGCATCTCCCAAAGGTCGTAGGCTTGAGCCAGGGGTGTGGGCATGGGAGAGTGTGGCTCCCACCCATTGGTTTGCGATCTGTGCACCCTGCCGCAGGAAAAAAAAAATATCATATTTGGATAATTTGGATGCCATGGGAGCGATATCTGAGCATTTCTACAATGCCTGGCATGGTCTTCAAAGGCCCCAGATTGTGTCAGATAGCCACTCAAAATTTGGTTGGGGGGGGGGGGGGGGAAGTGTGTGTTTGGTGTTAGCCGCCCCCTCCCTCCTTTCCATGGCGCTGCCACTCATGTATAGCATTTACCAAATAGAACATCAACAACAAGAAAATAATCAAATGATAACACTTCGTCAGCGGAGTGCTAGTGAAGTGTGCTATGTCCCAGTGCTGCCAGTCGGACATATCACACTTTAAATAGCTCTCAGGTGACATTTCTATGGCCTTTTCTAGTAAGACAATAGTGATTTAGATTAATTGAAGGGCCTGGAAATAATACTTAAAAACCGAACCGAAACCAAGGTTTTAAAAAAAATAAAACCGAAACCGAACTTGGAAAAAAACAACCTCCAAGCACTAACAAGTAACAGGGTCTGTCCCGTTATATTTTTATACTGTACCAATGACCCAGACTTAGCTGGTGCTAAACTCCTTAATTCAGGGCCAAACACAAATTTTGCCCACCCAATCCCCAAAATTTGCATCAAAAACCGAAAAATACATGTCCTATATGGTCCTCCATACATTTACTCCTCTGCGCATGCGCAGTGTCAAGGAGGTCCCGAAATTGGCGCCAGTTATCATTCTTCTTTGTTTGGCCCTCAAAACAGTTACACATCACTGTTATTTGTGCTTCCAAATCTCAGTTTTCATGATGCCAGACACATTTTGATGAGAGAAATGGTGGAAATAAAGAGGATATATAAGGAGGAGAGGAAAAAATAGTGCAAGAAAATGTTCAGGGCTGTAACTTATAATTATTTTATGAAATTATTTCTAGTTGCCTTTTTTCAAGGCATAGCCCTGATGTTGTCATTCTTGCTATGAAGTACCATTGTTTGATCAGTGTTTCCCCTCTACCTTCCTTATTCCCCCCTAGCTATTCTCCCATGTTTTGGCTTATTTTTTGTAATGTTTATTACTAAAATTTCTTGGGAGTTTTAGCTTGGTAACAGAATTATTTCTGTTTTTTTCCCTATGTTTACGTCCTCACTCTAGGGGTGTTTAGGCGTTTTGGTCTGCATCTACCATCTGAAGTTCTACAGTTTCTTCTCTGGAAGCCTCTGTTTTGCATCAGATAGTGTTTTAATTGGTAACTGATTTCGGGCCAGGTTTGTTCAGTGCCTGGAGTCATGTTTCCGGTTTGTTGACACTTTTGCTTAGGTTGACAACAGTTACTGCTGATAGTGATTATTTATCTTCTGCATCTCTTATTCATAGTAAGATACATTATTATTGTCCGTAAGTGTCTCATTAATTTTTTCAAAATGAATTTAAATTTTTGTCTACACTTAGGCTTTTTTGGGATCCATTGGGCTCAGGGTTCCCTTTGGGAACTTGGGCTCTTCTGAAAAAAAAATCTTTTTGGAAAAAATCTTTTCTTTTCGAATCATTATTTATTAATGAATATAATGGATTGTTGTATTATGTATCTTTATTTTCAAGGATTAGTGCGAGTACTATGATTGTTTACATTTCACAATGAATGATTATTGTTCAAATTGTAATAGGAGGAAATCTTCCTATGATTCTCATGATTTCTGTATTAATTGTTCTCTCTGTACTCGCACTGATCTTTGTTCTGTGTGTTTCAAATGGGATGACAAACGTTGGAAACGTGTGTCACGGTATGTTCCTGGAGAAAGATCCATTCCGGTTCTCTCTCCGCAGAGTCACTCTAGTATTTCACTCTCTTTTTTAGAGGAACAAGAACAGGGTGATATTTCCGTGATGTCGTCCAGAAGTGTGCCTCCGTCGTCACATACAAGCGAAGAGCTAGTGGCAAAAGTGCTCATGGAGATTTGTCAATCACCCAAAAGGAACTTGAAGGGGTTGACGTCCGCTAGCTCGACCAGGGTTGCGTCCATTCATCTGTTGTGGTCCAGCAGAGAGAGTCGGGTGTTGCAAGCACTATAAAACATCCACGTGTACACCCAGTGACGATGGAAAGGAGGATGGATTGGAGGAAGCCTGACAGTCCGGTGTTTAGCTTGTCCAGCTCAGCACGGGCTGTAAGCGAGAGAGGTCCCTCTCTCATACAGCAGCATTTGGGACCAGATGTTGTAGTCCGTAGCGTTACGCAGTCGGAGCATACGTCCGCCGCTTGGGACGCTCCGGTATATAGGCAGTCTGGCGAGGCTACCTATAAGGCTTCCGTATCCTCACAGCAGCACACTCGACCACACCTTGGCTACGTGACCAGTGAATTACAGTCAGCTTCGCCGACCAGGGATTCCACGGCGACCAGGTCACACCATCCGGTAGCCAGGTATACGAGGCCTTCTACATTCAGACGTTCGCATAAAAGATGTAAGCAGGATCAGTGACCGTTGGGAGCGGGAGAGCAGGAGAGTGGAAATTCACTCTCCACTTTTAGATTTTACGAGAGTGAAAAATTTTAGGAGAGTGATTTTTAAAATAATGCCTCGGGCCAATTCGCCCTCAGGTGGAATAACGAGGATTGGTGGTGATTGCTGTTGAGAAATCAGTAGGCCTAATAACGCGCGATTTCCAAAATAATTGGTTTTATGACGTTGCGGCCTTGAGACGTTTCGGCCCTAAGAGGCCAAAACGGCTTAGAAATTGGGCCGAAACGTCTTCACATTCGGTAATTCTTTTTTAGATGTGATTGTGTGGAGGGGTTAAAGTATGCTATCGCCAGTATCGGCGCATTTCGTTTCTCTCTTCAAGCATCGTGAAAGCGAAACTCGAAATGCACCCCTTCTCAGCAAACCTGTCGTCAGCGACCACCTGTCTTTAACGACCATTTTTGGCAAGTCCCAAGGGTGGTCGCTCATGACCAGGGGTCAGCCTGGCAGCTGATTTTAGGGAGAAGTGACTTCTCCCTTCAGAGACTTTAGGGAGAAGTCAGGACCCAGGAGGGAGAAGTCAGTGGACATGAAGGAGAAATCAGAAAAAAGAAACATAAAACGTATATGACATCGTGACAAAATAAATGAACATAGAGGACACAATTGTGGAGAAAAAAATAAATAAAAGTTTATACAAACACACACAAAACTAAGTCAAGATGGTTACATAACAGAATGTAGGTTAAAATCCCCCACCCCACCCTACAAAAAACTGTGTCGTTCATGGTTTCTGAATACCCCCTAACTCTTTGCCTAACAGTGATGACTAAGGTTACCGTGCAGTTGGTTTTGTATTTGCCTCAACGATGTGGATTTGAAATTTAGTATGACCCATGGTGAGAGTGTTCTTCTCTGTAACAGAAGGTATATTCTTTTTAAAAAAATATTTAAAGTGTTTAAAATAAATTTCAAGTTCATATAAGAAGCTGGGTCATTCATGGTTTCTGAATACCCTAACTGAGTTGAAAAGCGTAGTTAAAAAAGTTTTCGATATCCTTCGTAAATTAAGCGTTATTAACAATTTGAGTTAATTAATTTCTTTGGTAAATGACAAAACATTTCAGTTGTCTCCCTTCCCGGCTGCGCTGGGTAAACTAATAATACACTGTTCAGGAAACTGACAATTTCTGCCAACCATCTTTCACTGACACGTGCGATTGGTGCTTTGAAGGTCTGCCATTCTTATCCATCCAAATACCTGTGATTTCTATTGTAGCCTTATTACATTTAACCCCCTTCCAACAAACTTCACAAGTTTTCAAAGAAAAACATTCAATGCAAATTGCGGGGCGAATTTCAATGCAGCCAATTTTTCAGTGGAACAGAGCGTAACCGCAAGCAATTTCGATATGGACGGACTGTCTCCAATACATTTTTTTTGTTTTGAAACGATGGTTAACTTTAATAAATTCTAATTAACTCGATGCGTGTCTTGTGTGATTCGTTGTTGTCTGGTACTTTGTTTTTAAATAGCCATTTTGTGCTGGTTGCTATCAGTTGGGGCGAATTGTTCGAACGACTTCGCCATTGCAATTCTTTTCAGAAATATAAAATTGGGCTAGTTTAGGCTATTTTCATAGCCGTGTGACGGACTTTAACAGCAACCGTGTTTACTGTTTTTTGCGGAAGCGTGTGTTTTTAAAAAATAAAACATAAGAAAATACAGTAAACTGCCATGTCTCCCAAGGAAGTTTGGGAGGGCGACTTGAATTTCACCCCCAATGTAAGCCAAGGCGACTTGAGGAATGACAAGGCGACTTCTTCGCCCAAGTCGCCCACTCGGCTGACCCCTGCTCATGACAGGTTCTTCTGTACTTTGCACTTCTCCGACGAAGGCTTTGAACACGACCGGAAGATAAACGTGCGCGACTAATTACTCGCGGTATACGAAAAAGAGGTGCGCGATGGTGCGCTGGCGCGATCGCTCGCCGTTCCCAACGGTCACTGCAGGATGCAACGTCCAGGGAGCTTCCGGCGGCTAAATCCAGTAAGACCGTGGCTCCCAGGCCCAGGCCTCCGTAACGGATTTGCTATCACAGATAGCAAAGTTAATCGCAGCATTCCAGCAACCGGCAGAGCCTCTGTCGGAACATGAAATGTCAGACGATGCTGGGTCGGTAGGTTCCGCCGCTGGATCGGGTGTGGACGACCGAGAATTCCATGAGGTCTGGCAGGATAGCGAAATGGATTCCGATGAATTAGGTATTTCCCTTTCGGAACAACATAAAATAGCCGTAGAATTCATCCGGCATTATCTTCCAGAAGTTGTTCCGCCGGACCAGAATGCTGCGCAGCCGGATAGGAAAGTGATAGCGCCACTGGACACCGATTTTTTTAATCGGTTTAGGGACATTGTCCCGGAATTTCCGTCACAATCCAAGAATGTCTCTCGGATTTTTAAATTATTGAATGGCGCTATTGATAAACTTGCCAACAAGACGGGCAGGTCAGCCTTCCTACCGGCATCTGCTCTACAGCTGCCGTTTATTAATCAAAGGAACAAGTTTGATACTGCAGGTCAGGGCATCCAGAGAGTTCCTCTGCGTTTAGACGACCAGGCTGAAGACCTTGATATATCCATGCCGTCGTCTATGTCACTTCCGTCGTCAATGATGGAAACGACGATATTGTCTAACAGCTAGTTTAGATGCTCTTTCCTACGCAGATCACCTTACTAGAGCATTGTCATTACGCTTTGAAGGACCAGAATTTCAAGACGTACAAACGTCATTAAGAATTCTGTCCAGGGCCATAGCTTTTTCCACGTATAACTCCGCCCTTTCAGTGGCAAATCTGGAGTTAGCTAGACGTGACGCGGCCCTGGCTACTTCCACACGCGTGGGCAGTAAGGTGAAAAACTCTCTTAGAGTCACTCCGGTCTCGGGAGAGTTTCTCTTCAGTGGCAAGCTTTCTGATATATATGATAAATTAACAAAGAAAGCTTCGGGCTCTCTGCTGTTTAAGTCTGCTTCCAAGAAATCGGAACCAGCAGACAGGAGTAGGCCAGGCACTTCCGGGATGAGTTCGTCCAGGGTAAGTTCCTATAGAGGTTCCTATGCGTCCTCTAGGTCTTACTCTAGAGACCGGCAGAGTAGCGACTCGAGTAGGGTCCGTTACGCTGGCCGAAATAACCGGTCAGACGCCCTTAGGCTGACGGGGTGAGTTGCATGTCGCGGAGGACGTAGTTTCTCCTTCCGCAAGCCTCGCGGATCCAGGAGGTGATGGTCAAGACCTCTGTCGCTTTCCGGTGGGCGGAAGACTGTTGAGTTTCTCAAGCAATTGGGAATCAATTATGGAGGACCCTTGGGTTCGAGGGGTTATTTCGGAAGGACTAAAACTGTCCTTCAAAGGCAAACCTCCATTAACTCGAAGTCTAAGATAGACTCAGCTTCCGTCAAATTGTCAGAAAAGACCGGCACTTCTATCAGAAGTCCAGTCTCTTTTAACGAAGAACGCGATAGAGGTCTAGAAAACCAGGAATCTCCAGGTTTCTACAGCCATCTCTTTCTGGTTCCGAAGCCAGACGGCTCGTTCCGTCCAGTGATCGACTTAAGCTGGATAAACAAGCTGATCGTGGCTCCAAAGTTTTATATGGAGACCATTCGATCGGTCAGAGCGAGCATTTGAGTGAACGACTATGATGCGAGCATAGACCTCAAGGATGCGTACTTTCACGTCATGGTACATCCGGCATTCAGAAAGTATCTTCGCTTCGCTGTCCTAGGTGTTGTTTATCAGTTCCGAGCGATGTGCTTTGGTCTGAATCTAGTGCCCTGGGCTTTCACTCGAGTAATGAACTCGGTAATGACTCATTTCTGAGCTCATTCGTCTGCGGTAACGTCGGCTTACCTGGACGATATTCTTCAGAGATACGGCAACGAGTTCACGCTTCAGAACGACATGCAGAATCTGCTTCTATTGCTCCGACGTCTCGGTTTCATAGTAAATGAAGAGAAGTTGGTTCTGGTGCCGTCCAAGTCATTCACCCACCTGGGGATGAGCTTCGAGATGCACAACAATCTCGTTTGTCTGCCGTAAACCAGAGCGAAATTAGTCAGTTGTCATGCTCGCTATTGTCGTCACTCAGACAAAGTTTCAGCGAGGGAATTCATGAGACTAATAGGTCTGTGCGGAGCTGCCGCGGATCTCATTCCGATGGGGCGGCTACGCACTCGTCCTCTCCAGGTCTATCTGACTCAGAATTGGAGAGTGAAGATTCATTTGCTCGAGACGGACATCCTCTTGTCAAGCCAAGTGAAACAAGAGATTCAGACTTGGGCAGACATACAGTGGTTAACTCAGGGAGTTCCACTGCAGTTGCCAGATCTGAGTTTTACGATTATGACGGATACCAGTCAAACAGGCTGGGGCGCGACACTGAGCCCTTCGGATTTGAAGTGCCAGGGTCTTTGGGAACCGCAGTTTCTAAGCAAGCACATCAACTTCAAAGAGATGATGTCGATTTGGCTTGCTCTACGTCATTGGATAGACGTTATTCAGAATGCACATGTGCAAATTATATCCGACAATACGACAGTAGTTGCGTATATTCGGAACCAAGGTGGCACTCATTCCATTCCGTTGCTCAATCTAACGGAAAGAATTCTTCTGTTTGTACTAGAACATCAGATTCTTCTCTCCGTCCGTCATATTCCGGGTCGTCTGAACGTCTTAGCAGACTCCCTTTCACGGAGGGGTCGCCTGTCGCCGTCAGAATGGACTCTCAACAAGCAAGTATTCAATCAGATTTGCTACCAATGGGAATGGCCAATGATAGATTTATTTGTGACACATCTCAACAATCAGTTGCAGACATATGTGTCACCTTGTCCGGATCCTCGAGTGTTTGCAGTAGACACTCTCTCGATCTCTTGGGACGGAATGATAGGATATGAGTATCCTCCAGCGCCGTTGATTCAGCAGATATTGCTCAAGATAAAACAATCGCAATGCAAGATTCTGATGGTAGCATCTCTGTCTCCACAGAGACCGCGGATAAATCTACTCAGGTGTCTGTTGTGGGACATGCCGAGGAAGCTTCCTCAACGGGAAGATCTTCTTTCGCAAGGGAAATCGCGCATCCTCCATCACAATCTGCAAGGTCTAAACCTTCACGTATTTCCATTGTGCGGTCCTTCTTGCACGGAAAACATTTTACAGGACGAGCAGTGGACGCGATTTCTAACTGTAGGAGGACCTCCTCTTCGCTAAACTATGCTGCTAATTGGAGGGTCTTTTTGTCAGTGGTGTGGGGATCATTCCGTAGATATTTATGATCCTTCCATTCCAGACATTGCAAACTTTCTAGTGTACTTGTTTGATGAGATCTGCAGCCTATCACCATTAAGGGTTATTGGTCTATGCTATCCGATACCTATGTACATCGTGATAGCTTGATGATTGGAACTAATGTCTCTTTATCTAAGTTAGTTAGAAATTTTTCGATAAATAGAACTAGAACCCTTAGATTAATTCCGAAGTGAATTTTGGCCTGGGTTCTTCTTAAGCTAAAAGAAGCGGCTTTTGAGCCTCTTGACAAAGTGGACTTCAAATTCTTAACATATAAGACAGCTTTTCTCTTAGCCTTCTCGTCTGCTAGAAGAGTTTGTGAGCTTCATGCACTATCTGTGGATGATTCTCACTACCGTAGTGTTGGTAATACTATTACCTTTACCACCAATGTTGGATTTTTGGCTAAGAATCAGGCTCCTAATAAGTATCCTGAACCTATTGTTATTAAGGCCCTTCCATTATCTGATGGTCGTAGGCCTTTACTGTGTCCTGTTAGAGCAATATGTATTTACAAACATAGATCTGAGTTCATCAGAAAGGGACGTAAGCGTTTCTTTGTCTTTGATGCCTTATAGAGAGGATATTATGGTTCATTCTATTGCTAGATGGATTCAATTAACTATTCGTAGTGCTTATGAAAAATTATCTTCTCAGCAGTCGGCACTCAAGATCTCAGCTCATGAAGTAAGAGCTCTTTCTACTTCTTGGGCCTATGCTAATTGTATTGCTATTACTGATCTAATGAAGGCTGCATATTGGTCTCAAACTTCCACATTCACTAATTTTTATCTCAGAAATATTGAGTCCATTTCTGGAGACCTCCATTGTTTAGGTCCGTTATCAGTTGCTCAGAATATCGTCCACTAAACAGTTGAAACTATAGTTATGTAGGCTTTCTGTTCCGGCAGTGACTCTGTCCTGCTGCCCTCTTCGCTCAGGGGTATTTGACCCAGGGCAAGGGGAAAGGGGCCCTCCCAGGAGTTGGGAACTCATACCTCCCCGCTGAGTAAATAACGCTTACCAGGCACTGGTTGTAAGAATGATAATTGGCGCCAATTTCGCGACCTCCTTGACACTGCACATGCGCAGAGGAGTAAATGTATGGAGGACCATATAGGACATGTATTTTTCGGTTTTTGATGCAAATTTTGGGGATTGTTGGGGCAAAATTTGTGTTTGGCCCTGAATTAAGGAGTTTAGCACCAGCTAAGTCTGGGTCATTGGTAAGTATAAAAAATATATAAATTATTATAAATTTTTTTAACTTTTCTTGAGTTATGGGCCCTTTTTTTACTTGGAAAATTTCAATTTTTCTGGTTTTAGTTTATTATGGATTGTAATTTCAAAGCCATCAGTCAGATTTCGATCACCTTTGGTAAGCTGATAGACCCACAAGGGGAATGGATATGCACAAGGAACGGGTTCTGTTGATTAATTTTTCCTAGAGTTATGGCCCTTTTTCACTCTTTCCAATTTTTCTACCCCACAATACTTTTAAGGCGGGTCGTGGGCAGTGGCCCATGCTTTGCGGTGCCCTTCTTTGTTGTACTTTCAGTATTTCATTAAGATTTGTTTGTTTAAATAACAAGGCATAAAAACTGGAACTATTTCCAAAACACCTAAAAATGATAACCATGGCTGGATACCAGAAATGTGATGGAAATAAAGCTTTACGCAGGTAGACTTTTGTATCCATATGTAACCATGTAAATTATATACTTGCTGTATACTATTTGTGTGTCTATATGTAATTACCTATTTGTATATGCACATTATTTCATCTGAATAAAAAAAAAAAAAGAAAAAAAAAAGAAGTGGGATCGATAATTGACTCTTTTATCACAGCTGGGGGAACGGTGGCTCATTAGGTGGAGCTGCAGGCTGCAAGCCGAGAGGTCCTCGGTTCGAATCCCACCTGTGGCAACTGCGTTGTGTCCTTGAGCACGACACTTCACCCCCATTGCCCACGGGACACGGTGTTGTTGTGTACTAAGGCATACTGCACATCGATGATGCCCTTGCCTTCAACCAATGCTTGTGTGGAGTTAGTATGTTGGGGAGCTGACAGTTGCTCGGTGGTTCTCTCCGGGTACTCCGGCTTCCTCCACCTGTAAAACTGTAGCGGTCATGATTAGCCATTGCGCAGAAATATGTGACCCTAAACACAAATAAATAAATAAATATCACAGCTGACTCTGGAAACCAAAACTGAGGCAAAATTGCGCAACCAAACTGCTCCAGTTTCTGTTCTGGGTTAGAAAATCAGTCTGCAGAAGGGAAAGAGTTAATAATTGAAACTTGATTTATTTCAGATGATATTTGTCCAGAAAGTTATGGAGTGGATGGAATGGTAGAAGCTGAAAGGAGTCGGGACTTTGACCGAACGAAGATGGGATGACCGATACCATTAGAATGCAGAAGAAAAGTGATGATCGAGGTATTTGTATATTCTATATATCCTTTTGTAGGTAACAATAATTCAAAACAATCTGGTTAATTCAATAATTCATTTTGTCCGCCAGATTTGGACCAATATATTCCCAGTATCTATCAGGCCTGCAGAAAATTGGAGATTGATCATTTCGTTGAAATATGTTGATCAAATTTTTTGTTCACCAACATTACAAGACCATGGATACATGACTTTTAGATTGGTCTAATTTGGGCGCGTAGCAGAACCACTGAGTCGGTAGTAGGAAAGAATTTGACATCCAGCAATAACATTTCTTCACTTTTCTGGACTTGAGTGTCTCAAAATGGCTACACTTATATCCTGAGTTTCAACTCGAACATGCATGTTTTTTAAATGCCGTCATTAAATTCAACCCCACACATTATTTATCCGGCTTTACATGTTTATTTTTTCAGTATTTTGTTTCCATCCACTTAACTGGAGGAAGCAGTACAAAATTAGTGTTCAACAAATACCAAAACTGGCCGCTGACCGATTACCGGTTATTTGAGCTCACACTTGGTCGATTCCGATTCCGATGCTGATTCAGATTGTAATACTGTGCACTACTAGACGAGTCGGGGCTTGAAAGAACTACATTAAATTGAACATATTTCAGTGTTAAAGGTCATTGACTCAGGTTGCAGTAAAATGACCGGACGCGCACACTTCGGCAGTAAGGGGGCGCAGTGGCTCAGTAGGTAGAGGTGCAGGCTGCAAGCGGAGAGGTCCTCACTTCGAATCCCACCCGCGACAACTGCATTGTGTCCTTGGGCAAGACTTCACCCCCATTGCCCATGTGCGGGCACATTGACGTTGTGTACTAAGGCGTACTGCACGTCGATGGAGCACCTGTCTTCAACCAATGCTAACTCTGCTTGTGTGGAGTTGGTATGTTGGGAAGCTGACAGTTGCTCGCTGTTGTTCAGTGGTTCTCTCCGGGTACTCCGGGTACTTCCTGCACTCGTAAAACTGTCATGGTCATGATTAGCCATTGTGCAGAAACATGTGACCTTAAACACCAATAAATAAATATAATTCGGCAGAAAGCGTGGCTCTCAGAGCCACGTATACCGCCCAAGTGTGCGCGTCTGGTCATTTTACTGCGACCTGAGTCAATGGAGTGCAACCTTTACTTTTTCCTGTATGAACTGGCGATTGCTGCAAGTACACTCAATTGCATGCTTCACATGTCGTTTAACTTGTATATCCCTCAAAGGGGTGTCTAGAGAAATTAAGAATACACACTGTGGTCAGCCCTTGCAATTCAGAAAATTTGCCTTGGCAAAACAAATGCTGAGGCAACGGCAGTTTGCGTCGGCTAAAAAACACTTTGCGTCGGCACTTTTTTAAATGATTATTGAAACAGAAACAAGACTTATGAGAGCCTTAAAGACGTTATGATGAGTACAGCTTTTGTGTGAGTGTGTCGATTTGAAGTCTGTTGTTCCTGAATAAAATTCTACGTTGTGTTGTAAGTTTTGTGTTGTTCGTCGTTGTTTGAACATATCACTATCGCGAAAAAAGGGAATAACATTTCAGCAGCAAAGTGGGTTAAAAACCAGT
Organism: Pictodentalium vernedei; assembly: GCA_031216915.1. Taxonomy (NCBI): domain Eukaryota; kingdom Metazoa; phylum Mollusca; class Scaphopoda; order Dentaliida; family Dentaliidae; genus Pictodentalium; species Pictodentalium vernedei. The sequence continues at coordinate 428,499,616 of CM062292.1, forward strand.
CACCTCAAACCCTGTCAGTCTACCTCAATAAAGATCCAAATTTTGATTAATTTTGTCACTTTCAATTCCATAATTTCAATAATTTGGTCGAAGTTATCGAACCGATACTGCATGTTAGGTGGCCTTGTTTACTTCCACTTCAAGATTAACACCACGTGTATCGGGACGAGCGTCCCTGGCAAAATTCGTCACCCGTGACGGTTTTGACCATGTTATAACCAAGTTATAACCACTGTTGCCCAGGTACTCAGTAACAAAAAATTGCATGGTAAAATAGTCACGTCAGATGTGAACATTTTTCCATTCCGAGATCGGGGGCAGGGGGGGGGGGGGGGGGGGAGGAGGGGACTCCATCACTTTCAGTTTGTAGATGCGTATAAAATCCGTCACTGGATTCTTTCAATGTTTGAGTGGTCATAATTATACCCCCCACAAACAAAGTTTGGGGGGTATATAGGAATCACCCTGTCCGTCCGTCTGTCTGTCTGTCCATCTGTCCTTCTGTCCATCCTTATAAGCGCAACTCCTCCTAAACCGTTTGAGGAATTTTCATGAAACTTTACACAATGGAAGAACTCTATATGAAGATGTGCATGAAGCAATATAATTCCGTTATGACATTTCCAAGGGGAGATAATTTAACTTATACCGTCTGTCCATCCTTGTAAGCGCAACTCCTCCTAAACCGTTTGAAGAATTTTCATGAAACTTTACACAATGGAAGAACTCCATATGAAGATGTGCATGAAGCAATATAATTCCGTTCGGACATTTCCAAGGGGAGATAATCTAACTTATACCGTCTGTCCATCCTTGTAAGCGCAACTCCTCCTAAACCGTTTGAAGAATTTTCATGAAACTTTACACAATGGAAGAACTCCATATGAAGATGTGCATGAAGAAATATAATTCCGTTCTGACATTTCCAAGGAGAGATAATCTAACTTATACATTTCAGGTGTGGGGGGGGGGGGGGGGGATCACTTTGTGAGTTTGCTCACAGTACCTCTAGTTTGACATTGTTCTTGAGTAAATGTGACACGCATGATGTTAATGCATCGTATTCCTTTTTGATCATATATAATATTATTAGGGCCCCGCCGTGAGGCGGATGCCCTATAGTGATCGCTCAGTCCCTGTGTCCGGGCTGTAATCTTTCTCTCTTAATAGATAAGGTTTTGATATTTGACATGTGGGTATATTATCTCAAGACGATGTGTCGCGTACCAAGGTTGCCATGCGTTGACCTTGAACTTTGACCTCAAGGTCAAATTATTCCGTTTTCGGGGTTCTTTTCTGACAAGTTCGTGTCCGGGCTGTAACTTTTTTCCCTTAATAGATAGGGTTTTGATATTTGGTATGTGGGCAGATTATCTCAAGACGATGTGTCGCGTACCACGGTTGCCATGCTTCGACCTTGAACTTTGACCTGAAGGTAAAATTATTCCGAATTCGGGGTTCTTTTCTGACAAGTTTGTGTCCGGGCTGTAACTTTTTTCCCTTAATAGATAGGGTTTTGATATTTGGTATGTGGATAGATTATCTCAAGACGACGTGTCGCGTACCAAGGTTGCCATGCTTTGACCTTGAAATTTGACCTCAAGGTCAAATTATTCAGAATTTGTTTTTTTTTCCTGACAAGTTCATGTCCGGGAAGGGATTTTAATCAGATTTTACCTATTGCTTGAAATATTTTAGTATTACGGTTCACATCAGTTTATACCTAACATCGGTTAGTTGCTGCGGGGCCCACAGAGATGGATTCCATCTCCGTGATATCTAGTTAACGTTATGTCATGAACGGATTAAAACCCAAAATGATAAAATTTTATCAATAAAAAATTGTTATCTGTTTTATTAATAAATAATATAACGTGTGTAATGAGGGGGGGGGGGGGGGGGGTACACAAGTCAAAGTAGAGCTAATAACAAAGTTTGTTATCAGTTCCACTTTGACTTGTGTACCGCCCCCCCCCTCCCCCCCCTTTCATTCCCAGATTCAATCCTACCCTCCCACTTGTGTTGCCCACCCCACTTTCAAAATATTGGAGATTTGTGATGCCAACCCTACCCCACCCTTACACACACACCTTGACTTTCCTGCATTCGTTCCCACCCTCTAATTTTGATTCGACTTGTATCCCGTTCTACTGGGAACAGGACAACCCGCCCCAGAGACAACCTGCCTCAAACCGACTAGGACAACCTGCCCCAAGTTTTTCACACGTCGCAGTGTTATCAGCTATTTGACAAAATGTCAATGGACAAAATAGAGCCAGCCATTATGGTGCACATGGAATAAGGTGAGGACGAGTTCTCAGCACTACTTACATTTAGAGCTTTAAGCTGGATGTTTATTTTAACTTTTTTGAAGTGGCTACACTCCCGATAGTTGCTGGGGGTGTTGCCCCACAATTGGGGCTTTCCAGAGTTGTGGCACTGCATGTCTTCGCGATGTGTTTGTCGACGTATTTCATACATTGTTGTTCCCCATTGCATTTGTGTGCCCAAATTTCTGACACTTGTGACACTGAACAGGTTGCAAAAGTATACGATATTCGTCGGTTTCGTATTTTTTGCCATTGATGTATACCCCTTTGCTTATTAAATTTCGTTACTCTGTTGAATTTAATTAGCATAATGAAGAAAGTCAGAAGTCTTCACTACTGACAACGGGTATAATTCAGAGAAAAGCAACATGAAGATTGTTAAAAGCTATAACAACACATTATTGTCTTAGTCTTAGAGGGAAAGAGAGCAACGCTGTGATGAATCCATATCACGCTAACACAACATGTCTTGTCATTTGATTTTTTGCGCATCAAACAAATATTCCTCTTGAAGGGTACCCCACTAGAACAACATGACTAAAACAACACGCCACTTCTCCCTCTGACTGGTCTCTACATGCTACCAATTCAGTTTAAAACTACTATTAGTTTTATTCAGTCATTCTAGGATGTGTTAATAGGATCAATGTGGAATGTGGATAATTTTCGATAAAAACAGTGAGTAAATATCATTTGTTTTTATATATTACCATCCCCAAGAAATATTTCTTCAAAAATCAGAAAAAATCGGGACAACCCACCCCAAAAATAGGCCTGGGGTGGGTTGTCCTTAGGGTGGGTTGTCCCTGATCCGTTTTACACTCCAATTTTGTGACAATGTTTTTTTTTGTTTTGTTTTGAAAGGTGCCTGTTGTTTACTTAAAATTGCAGAAGCAAGAAGCAGAAGGAACTCTGATGTTAACTTTTTTTCAGTAGATATCTCTCAAGGGATCTCAAAAGGGTGTTCTTGCATAAGCCGATTTTGTATGAGCTAAGCTTGAATGATTACGCGGGCCGAGTTTTCTTATGAACCGAATTTGTGTTGGACCGAGTTCTCGCATGGACCGACTTTGTATTCCAAATTTCCCCAACATCGTTACGTGTTCCGTAACTCTCACCACCGCCACTGACACACATTCATTTTATTTGACAGATCTGCCCCGATGAATTAATCAAATTAACATTTTTAAAATACTTAATTGGCTTTTGCTAAGAATAATTGTTCATTTTTTACCCCAAAATTCCTCTGAATAATAGAAGGCCGAAATCTCCTGGGTCCAATTGTTCCCGGGTAAATGTATCAATTCCAACGGTAACGTCTTTTGCTTTTTCAACAAAATGATATTCCCCCTCTGGAACACGATCCGTGTTTCTTTCTAAGATGGAGTTTTGTCTAGATAATGGGGGGGATATTTTTTTCTAAATTAATAGGACGTTTTGTCAAAAAGACAATCTTTTTAATCTGCATTTGTTCACCTGATAATTTTCGCCCATGCTCTGTTTTATTTTTAACGCACATGGACACACTGTTTGGCGTCAGCATTATTTCTGCCGACGCAAAACAAAATCACCTCGGCACTGCCGAATGCCGACACGAATTGCAAGGGCTGGTGGTTGTTTCCCAACTTTACTAAATGGTATCATTGACATCATTTTACATTCTCAATTAAACAGGTGCAGAAGATAATAAAATTTGATTTATGAGTCATCACAAAAAATGCTCTGTGACAGTTGGTTGGTGTTGTCATCCGATTGCCTAAAATCGGCCGATTGGAATGGCCATTTCCAATCATCGGTTGATCACTCTACAAAATATCTCAAGAAATATAAATCCATGTGAGGTCCCCTTATCACTGATGGATTTATACCAGGTAGGCCTGAGGTGGTAAGGAATCTTACAGAGATAAAGTACACTTAGTCTAGTAAATCCAGTATTTTGCGACTCTGCTTTTTCATTTGGAGTGTTATTTTTCTCTAAAGCTTTCACCACTACTGAAAGCAGAACATTTAAATCAGAATGGTTGTGTGGATAGATGTGTTCCAGCAAGTCCTTCACATTTTTAGCTCAACTTTGACGAAAGTCAAATTTGAGGTTTTGCCATGGCCCGTTGCCCGTCTGTCCTTCAACAATTCAATACGGCTCGGGCTAGAGGCCGCATTTATGAACCAATCTTTACAAAACTTCTTGAGTACCTTTGTTATCACCGTGGGACGAGAATGAGTGTTTTTGGGTGAGGTCTGAAATTCAAGATGGCCACCAGCAGCCATTTTGCACCAAAATTAGTGCAATCAGTTTTTTGAACAGAACTTCTGTATGAAAGTTCTGATTTGCATAAATTTTTGTATGAATGTTTAGTAACATGGAATACATCACATATAATACAGGTTTTTTCTTGTGCAGAAATTATGCAAATTAGATGAACCTTGATTTATTCGGTGCTACTTATACACTGTAAGTGCACATGTCAATACGGCTAGGGCTGAAGGCTGTATTTATGAACTGATCTTCACGAAACTTCTTGGGTACGTTTGTTCTCACCTTGGGACAAGAACGAGTGTTTTTGGGTGCGGTCCGAAATTCAAAAGGGCTGTCGGCGGCCATTTTGTTCCAAAATTAGGTACAATCAGTTTTTGGTACAGGACTTCTATATGAAGGTTCTGATTTGAATAAATTTTTGAATGAATGTTTAGTAACATGGAATACATCACATATAATACAGGTTTTTTTCTCGTGCAGAAATTATGCAAATTAGATGAACTTTGATTTATTCTGTGCTACTTGTACAAAGTAAGTGCACATGTCAATACGGCTCGGGCTAGAAACTTCTTGGGTACCTTTGTTATCACCTTGGGACGAGAACAAGTGTTTCTGGATGCAGTCCAAAATTCAGGATGGCTGCCATTGGCCATTTTGTACCAAAATTAGGTCCAATAAGTTTTTTGTACACAACTTCTATATGGCTCAGGCTAGAGGCCGTATTTATGAACCGATCTCTACAAAACTTCTTGGGTACCTTTGTTATCACAGTGGGACGAGAAAGACTGTTTTTGGGTGCGGTCTGAAATTCAAGATGGCCACCAGCAGCCATTTTTACAATCAGTTTTTTTGTACAGAACTTCTGTATGAAAGTTCTGATTTGAATAAATTTTTGTATGAATGTTTAGTAACATGGAATACTTCATATATAACACAGGTTTTTTTCTCGTGCAGAAATTATGCAAATTAGATGAACTTTGATTTATTCAGTGCTACTTATACACAGTATTTTGAACTATCTTCACAAAACTTCTTGGGTACCTCTGTTATCACCTTGGGACAGGAACGAGTGTTTTGGGGTGCCTTTGTCATCACTGTGCTATGAGAACAAATATTTTTGGGTTCAGTCAGACCCACTCTGGGACTCAAGATTTCTTTTCTAGTTTATCATCTAACTGGGGGCATGGTGGCTCAGTTGGTAGAGGTGCAGGCTGCAAGCCGAGAGGTCCTCGGTTCGAATCCCACCTGCGGCAACCGCGTTGTGTCTTTGGGCAAGACACTTCACCCCGATTGCCTACATGGGGGCACGATGACGCTGTGTACTGAGGCGTACTGCACGTCGATGGTGCGCATCTCTTCAACCAATCTAACCCTGCCTGTGCTGTGGTGCAGAGTTCAGAGTTACAATGTTGGAGAGCTGACAGCTGCTCGTCGTTGCTCGGTGGTTCTCTCCGGGTACTCCGGCTTCCTCCACCCGTAAAACTGTCACGGTCACGGTTAGCCATTGTGCATAAGTATGTGACCTTAAACACCAATAAATAAATATTATCTAACTGTCGCCCACCTTTACAATACTTTACCTATACATTTGTTACAGGCTACAGTCAGCATTTATGTACAGACCATTACAATACTTTATATGTACCTTCGTTATCAGGTCATTGCCTAGATGTTTGTCATTGCTGTGTCACATACTATACATGTACATGTCTTAAACAAGTAGAGCTACAGTGTCATTGACACTTTCATTATATTTTGGGCACGCTCTTTATCGCCTAGGTTAGGAGTAATTTAAAGCCCTGCTTGGACAAATAATTGAATTGCTCTCATTATTTATACAGTAGAACCTGTCTTGAGAGACCACCCCTTTTGCCAAGTAAAAGTGGTCTCTCAAGACAAGTGGTCTGTCATTAGAGGTTTGAGGTTTTCGCTTGTCAGTGAATGACCAACCACAGAATATTTGTTGCAGAAATGGAGGAAATTGATATTTTTATACTGTACCAATGACCCAGACTTAGCTGGTGCAAACTCCATTAAATTCAGGGCCAAACACAAGTTTTGCCCCCCCCCCCCCCCCCCATTCCCCAAATTTGCATCAAAAACGAAAATTAGATGTCCTGGTAGGTCCTCCATACTTTTACTGTACTGCACATGTGCAGTGTCAAGGAGGTCTCGAAATTCCCTCCAAAATGTCATTTCTTTGTTTGGCCCTGTAAACAGTGTCACCTCTCTGATATTTGTGCTGTAAATCTCAGTTTTAATGATGCCAGACACATAATTATGAGAGAAATGGTGGATATGAAGTGCATTTAGGATGAGGAGAGGAGAAAAACAGTGGTTTTTGATGTTCAGGGCTGTAACTTAAAATATTTTTATGAAAATTTATTTGTGTTGCCTATTTTCGAGGCATAGCCCTGTTGTTGTCATTCTTGCTATGAATGTTCCATTGTTTGATCAGTGTTTCCTCTCTCCCTTTCCTTCATTTCCCCCAAGCTATTCTCCCATGCTTTTGGCTTATTTTTAGCTCACCTGAGCGAAGCTCAAGGGGAGCTTTACTAATCACTTTCCGTCCGTCGTCCGTCGTCGTCGTCGTCCGGCGTTAACTTTACATTATCGACTTCTCCTCCTAAACCACTAGCCCAATTTTATTCAAATGTTGGCTAAATGTTTATTACCTAATGCCAATTCAGATTTGTTCAAATGAAGTTGCCCCTCCTCCTGGGTGGTGCCACGCCCCCAAGGGGCACCAAAATCTTTGTAAATCTTCTTCTCATGAACCAGCAGTAGCAGAGACTTGATATTTGGTGTGCAGCTTCCTTTTGAGTTGTAGACTCAGATTTGTTCAAGAGAAGTTTGTGGGGCTATACTTGGCGTTGTTATGAGAGGGGCAAAATTTTTTGCCCCGCCCAAAATTTCTATTTTCCAAACCGAGAGGCTGATTTGAACCAAATTTTATGTGAGGGCTTATTGGGTCATGAGTACTTGATTTATGCAAAAAAAAATTTTCCCGCAGCCCCGTGGGAACCGCAGGAGCTAAAAATAGAAAAAATTTAAAACGCCCATATCTCCAAAACTGCACGGCACTGAGAATTTTTATTTGGTGTGCAGCTTCCTTAGGACCAACAGAAAGGATTGGTAAAAAAAAATTGCCATCGGTTTTATCATAGGGTACAGTTTCGGGACTTTGAAAAAGTGCTGAGTCAGCACTTTTTAACACTGTAGGCAATGGGAAAAACATTAAAAAATCTTCTTCTCCAGATCCAGCAGGCAGAATCTTTTGATATTTGGTATGCAACATTGTAGGGTGGATCTGATTCAAGTTTGTTCAAATCGGCCCCCTGGGTTCATATTTGGGCTCAGTATAGGAGCCCGATTTCGAACTTAGTGCATTTCAGGCAAATTTCTTAAAAAATCTTCTTCTCCAGATCCAGCAGGCAGAATCTTTTGGTATTTGGTATGCAACATTGTGGGGTGGATCTGATTCAAGTTTGTTCAAATCGGCCCTCTGGGTTTATATTTGGGCTCAGTATAGGAGCCCAAATTTGAACTTACTGCATTTCAGGCAAATTTCTTTGAAAATCTTCTTCTCCAGATCCAGCAGGCAGAATCTTTTGATATTTGGTATGCAACATTGTAGGGTGGATCTGATTCAAGTTTGTTCAAATCGGCTCCCTAGATTCATATTTGGGCTCACTATAGGAGCTCGAATTCGAATTTAGTGCATTTCAGGCAAATTTCTTCAAAAATCTTCTTCTCCAGATCCAGCAGGCAGAATCTTTTGATATTTGGTATGCAACGTTGCGGGGTAGATCTGATTCAAGTTTGTTCAAATCGGCCCCCTGGATACATATTTGGGCTTACTATAGAAGCCCGAATTCGAACTTAGTGCATTTCAGGCAAATTTCTTAAAAAATCTTCTTCTCCAGATCCAGCAGGCAGAATCTTTTCATATTTGGTAAGCAACATTGTGGGGTGGATCTGATTCAAGATTGTTCAAATCGGCCCCCTGGGTTAATATTTGGGCTCAGTATAGGAGCCCGATTTCGAACTTAGTGCATTTCAGGCAAATTTCTTAAAAAATCTTCTTCTCCAGATCCAGCAGGCAGAATCTTTTGATATTTGGTATGCAACATTGCAGGGTGGATCTGATTCAAGTTTGTTCAAATCGGCCCCCTGGGTTCATATTTGGGCTCAGTATAGGAGCCCGATTTCGAACTTAGTGCATTTAGGCAAATTTCTTAAAAACTCTTCTTCTCCAGATCCAGTAGGCAGAATCTTTTGATATTTGGTATGCAACATTGTGGGGTGGATCTGATTCAAGTTTGTTCAAATCGGCTTCCTAGATTCATATTTGGGCTCACTATAGAAGCTCGAATTTGAACTTAGTGCATTTCATGCAAATTTCTTAAAAAATCTTCTTTTCCAGATCCAGCAGGCAGAATCTTTTCATATTTGGTAAGCAACATTGCAGGGTGGATCTGATTCAAGTTTGTTCAAATCGGCCCCCTGGGTTAATATTTGGGCTCACTATAGAAGCTCGAATTCGAACTTAGTGCATTTCAGGCAAATTTCTTAAAAAATTTTCTTCTCCAGATCCAGCAGGCAGAATCTTTTGATATTTGGTATGCAACATTGTGGGATGGATCTGATGCAAATTTGTTTAAATCGGCTCCCTAGATTCATATTTGAGCTTACTATAGAAGCTTGAATTCGAACTTAGTGCATTTCAGGCAAATTTCTTAAAAAATCATCTTCTTCAGATCCAGCAGGCAAAATCTTTTGATATTTGGTATGCAACATTGCGGGGTGGATCTGATTCAAGTTTGTTCAAATCGGCCCCCTGGATTCATATTTGGGCTCACTATAGAAGCTTGAATTCAAACTTAGTGCATTTCGGGCAAATTTCTTCAAAAATCTTCTTCTCCAGATCCAGCAGGCAGAATCTTTTGATATTTGGTATGCAACATTGCGGGGTAGATCTGATTCAAGTTTGTTCAAATCGGCTCCCCAGATTCATATTTGGGCTCACTATAGAAGCCCGAATTCGGACTTAGTGCATTTCAGGCAAATTTATTAAAAAATCTTCTTCTCCAGATCCAGCAGGCAGAATCTTTTGATATTTGGTATGCAACATTGTGGGGTGGATCTGATTCAAGTTTGTTCAAATCGGCTTCCTAGATTCATATTTGGGCTCACTATAGAAGCTCGAATTCGAACTTAGTGCATTTCAGGCAAATTTCTTAAAAAATTTTCTTCTCCAGATCCAGCAGGCAGAATCTTTTGATATTTGGTATGCAACATTGTGGGGTGGATCTGATTCAAGTTTGTTCAAATCGGCCCCCTGGATTCATATTTGGGCTCACTATAGAAGCTCAAATTCAAACTTAGTGCATTTCGGGCAAATTTCTTCAAAAATCTTCTTCTCCAAATCCAGCAGGCAGAATCTTGTGATATTTGGTATGCAACATTGCGGGGTGGATCTGATTCAAGTTTGTTCAAATCGGCCCCCTGGATTCATATTTGGGCTTAATATAGAAGCCCAAATTTGCACTTAGTGCATTTCGGGCAAATTTATTAAAAAATCTTCTTCTCCAGATCCAGCAGGCAGAATCTTTTGATATTTGGTATGCAACATTGTGGGGTGGATCTGATTCAAGTTTGTTCAAATCGGCTTCCTAGTTTCATATTTGGGCTCACTATAGAAGCTCGAATTCGAACTTAGTGCATTTCAGGCAAATTTCTTAAAAAATCTTCTTTTCCAGATCCAGCTTCAGAATCTTTTCATATTTGGTAAGCAACATTGTGGGGTGGATCTGATTCAAGTTTGTTCAAATCAGCCCCCTGGGTTTATATTTGAGCTCCGTATAGGAGCCCAAATGTTAACTTAGTGCATTTCAGGCATATTTCTTAAAAAATCTTCTTCTCCAGATCCAGCAGGCAGAATCTTTTGATATTTGGTATGCAACATTGTGGGGTGGATCTGATTGTGATTCATGAACGTATTTATTTGTAAAGTTGATAGAATCTTAGACAAAATTTGCAGAAAAGATCTACTATAGAAGGGGTGGTATCCAGGGTGAACCGTTTACCCAAATCTAGCAGTACTAATGCATTATTCACACAAATCTCCGTTCAAATTTTATGACCCCCTCATTGGAACACATGCATTCAGCTCATTGCAACAAAGGTCATATGCCATGTTTTCGAGACAAAGGAATAAAAATTTTAGTTATTCATGAAATTTTTAGGCAACTGTTGTCTGTTATTCACATTGCTTCATGAAATTTCAGTACTTTTAGAAGTTACCTCAGTAATCAAGGGTTAATTCCCCTTAATTAAATGTCGCCTTTAAAAAACAACCACTTTGCATATCTTACCTTTTTACCAGCATAACTGCCAAAACTTGTCGGCATTCTTCGCAAAAATCGCTATTCAAATTTTAATTTTTGTCTCTTAAACATACATGTACTTATCGCTTGTAAATACCCCATTGGAATGAGCTTTTTGAGCTCATTCCAATGAGAGGTCGCACACCATGCTTTTTGAGTCAAAAAAGCAATTTTTTTAGTTATTCCAGAATTTCGTACGTAAAACACAGCTTTATGACTTCACATTAAAATGAGCTCTCTAAGCTTGTTCCAATCAACATTCACGCACTATGTCTTTCACACAAAAAATAAAATTTTCCATTTATTCAGAAATTTTGTTTGCAAGAACACTCTTACCCCCCCCCCCCCCCCCACACACACACACACAAACACACACACACACACACACACACACACACAAACACAGACACACACATCTAAAAGTTTGTCAGCAAAAAAACAGTTACTTCAATTTTTAAATGCATTATAGGAACAACTTGCCTAATCAAATTTAAATACTTTTGCTTCATTCTGTATCTAGAACAAACCATTTACCATATCTTTACGCAAAATTCTCCAGCATCATTCACAAAAAAACACCATTATTTATATATTCACATTTCTGTCTCAAAAATATACCTGATCTTCCCATACCCCTATTGGAATAAGCTGTTTGAGCTTGTTCCAATGATGATAAAAAAAACTAATATTTTGGAAAATTTGTGAAAATTTTTGTTTTCTTGCATGCAAATATATACATGTAGCACATGGAAGATATCCACAGTTGGGGAGAGATGTCCAAGGCTATCTCTTCACATTCCTTGTTTGTGCTTCATGCTAAACCAGTTTGTCTGCAGAGATAAATTTGCTTTATTAAAAATCATTGGAGATTGGCCACACACCAACGATTTTAAATAAAACTAATTTTAGGTAACAAATGTTGAACTTCAAACAAAATCTATCACTCAACCAGTTAATGTTGATGAGGCATGACATGGTGAAGGTGACCTAAAATACTTCTTAGAGTCACTTTGTCAGGTGAGCGATTAAGGCCACGTGGGGCCTCTTGTTGCAATGCTTATTACTAAAATTTCTTGGGAGTTTTGGCTTGGAAACAGAATTATTTTCTGTTCTTTCCCCATGTTTACGTCCTCACCCTAGGGGTGTTTAGGCGTTTTGGTCTGCATCTACCATCTGATGCTCTGCAGTCTCTTCTGGGGAAGGCTCTGTTTAGCATCAGATAGTGTTTAAATTAGACACTGATTACTGGGCCATGTTTACCAGTGCCTGGAGTCAGTTTTCTGGTTTGTTTACACTTTTTGTTTATGTTGACAACGGTTGCTTCTGATAAGTGATTCCTTGTCTTCTGCCTTGATTATATCATAGTAAGATACATTAATATTGTCCGCAAGTGTTACATTAATTTTTCAGAAAGATTTAAAATTTTTGTCCACACTTAGGCTTTTTTGGGATCCATTTGGGCTCTGGGTTCCCTTTGGGAACTTGGGCTCTTCTGAAAAATTTTTTTCTTTTTGAATTGTTTTTTCATATTGTTATAATGGATTTTTAGCTCAACTTTGGCAAAGCCAAATTTGAGCTTATGCCATGGCCAATCGTCCGTCGTCCGTCTGTCCATCTGTCCGTCTGTCCCTCAACAATTCAATACGGCTCGGGCTAGAGGCCGTATTTATGAACCGATCTTTATGAAACTTCTTGGGTACCTTTGCTATGACCGTGGGACGAGAACGAGTGTTTTGGGGTCTGGTCCAAAATTCAAGATGGCTGCCAGCTGCCATTTTGTACCGACGATGCAGAAACCTGTTTTTTTGCACAGAACTTCCATATGAAAGCACTGATTTGAATAATTTTTTGTATGAATGTTTACTACCATGGGATACATCACATATAATACGTTTTTTTTTCTCGTACGTAAATTATGCAAATTAGACTAACTTTGATGTATTAAGTGTTGCTTTCAGCACTGTAAGTGCAAATGCCAATACGGCTCGGGCTAGAGGCCATATTTATGAACCGATCTTTACAAAACTACTTAGGTGCCTTTGGTATCACCGTGGGACGAGAAAGAGTGTTTTTGGGTGCGGTCCGAAATTCAAGATGGCCGCTGGCAGCCATTTTGTTAAAAATTAAAAATTAGGGGCAATCAGATTTTGCGCAGAACTTCCACATGAAAGCTCTGATTTGAATAATTTTTTGTGTGAATGTTTAGTACCATGGGATACATCACATATAATACAGGTTTTTTTCTCGTGCAGAAATTATGCAAGTTAGATGAACTTTGATTTTTTCAGTGCTGCTTACACACAGTAAGTACACATGTCATTACGGCTCGGGCTAGAGTCTGTATTTATGAACCGATCTTCACGAAACGTCTTGGGTACCTTTGTTATCACCTTGGGACAAGAACGGGTGTTTCTGGGTGCTCTCCAAAATTCATGATGGTTTTTCGTCGTTGGTGTAGGGATCATTCTGTAGATATATTCGATCCCTCTATACCAGACATTGCAAACTTTCTAGTATACTTGTTTGACGAAATCAAACTGCAGCCTGTTACTATTAAGGGTTATAGATCTATGCTATCTGATACCTATGCACATCATGATAGTTTACAAATTGGATCTAATGTCTCTTTATCTAAGTTGGTTAGAAACTTCTCGATAAATAGACCCAGAACTCTTAGGTTAATTCCTAAATGGAATTTAGCTTGGGTTCTTCTTAAATTGAAGGAAAAGCCATTTGAACCTCTTGGGACAGTAGATTTCAAATTCTTATCTTATAAGACAGCTTTTCTCTTAGCTTTCTCTTCTGCTAGAAGAGTCAGTGAGCTTCATGCACTGCCGGTGGATGATTCTCACTATCGTAGTGTCGGGAACACTATCACCTTCACTACTAATGTGGGTTTTTTAGCTAAGAATCAGGCTCTTAATAAATATCCGGAACCTATTGTCATTAAGGCTCTTCCGTCTTCGACGGGCGTAGGCCTTTACTCTGTCCTGTTAGAGCGTTACGTATCTATAAACAGAGATCTCAGTTTATCAGAAAGGGACGAAAACGTTTCTTTCTGTCTTTGATGCCTAATAGAAGGGACATTTCGGTCCATTCTATTGCTAGATGGATTCAATTAACTATCCGTACTGCTTATGAGAGTTTATCTTCTTCTCAGCAGTCTGTGCTTAAGATTTCCGCTCATGAAGTAAGAGCTCTTGCTACTTCTTGGGCTTACGCTAATAGTATTGCTATTACAGATTTAATGAAGGCTGCTTATTGGTCTCAGCCATCCACATTCACAAATTTTTATCTCAGAAATATTGAGTCCATTTCTGGAGACCTGCATTGTTTAGGTCCGTTATCTGTTGCTCAGAATGTCGTCCACTAAACAGTTGTAACTATAGTTATGCAGGCTTTCTGTTCCGGCAGTGACTCCGTCCGGCTGCCCTCTTCGCTCTGGGCTATTTGACCAAGGGGAAGGGGAGGGGGAGGGTGTTCCCTTAGGTCACCTGCTTTATAGTGAAAAGCAAGGGAATGCCTCCTCCAAAGTCAGTATTTCTGAGTCGCTTCCGGGATGGTTTTAAAGTGTAATATTAATGTTAAAATTCATTCATGTCATATTTTTAAAGTGTAGCTCGGTGTGAAGCATTTGTATATGTCAAGTGTCAAAGGGGCGTTAATATACAATCCTCGGACACTTTTAAAAGATTATAAAGAGTCTCAGTTCTCTGGACTAACTTTATTTAATTGGCTTACTTTAAAAATAATTAGTATAAGGGTTATACTGGATGTTAATAGAGAACATGAATGTTATTGTGCTCAATTATGAAGGGTATTGTATCTTTCGAATTTAATATTAAATAAGAAAGATACATGTAAAGCCTAATACTCCTTTTCTCCTTAAGGGGTTGCCTCTATATTATATAGTTGAGCTTATTGGATTTTCCTCTATGTCCTAGGCCCTCCAGCCTTTTTACTATTCAGCTAAGTCTGGGTCATTGGTACAGTATAAAAATGTTAAAAAATTTATAGTAATTTATATATTTTTTATACTTACCAATGACCCAGACGGGGATGGCCCTCCCAGGAGTTGGGAACTCTTGCCTCCCCGGTGAGTACATAGCGCTGACCAGGCACTGCCAGTAAGAATGATAATTGGCGCCAATTTCGGAACGTCCTTGACACTGTGCATGCGCAGTAGGGGCGAAGTATGGAGGTCCTATAGGACATGATTTCTTTTGGTTTTGGATGCAAATTTTGGGGATTGGGGGGCAAAATTTGTGTTTGGCCCTGGTTTTGTTAGAGTTAGCACCAGCTAAGTCTGGGTCATTGGTAAGTATAAAAAATATATAAATTACTATAAATTTTTTAACTTTTGCACAGAACTTCCATATGAATGCGCTGATTTCAATAATTTTTTGTGTGAATGTTTAGTACCATGGGATACATCACATATAATACGGGTTTTTTTCTCGTGCAGAAATTATGCAAATTAGATGAACTTTGATTTTTTCAGTGCTACTTACACACAGTAAGTACACATGTCAATACGGCTCGGGCTAGAGTCTGTATTTATGAACTGATCTTCACGAAACGTCTTGGGTACCTTTGTTATCACCTTGGGACGAGAACAAGTGTTTCTGGGTGCGGTCCAAAATTCAAGATGGCTGCCAGTGGCCATTTTGTACCGAAATTAGGTCTAATCAGTTTTTTGTACACAACTTCTATATACGGCTCAGGCTAGAGGCCGTATTTATGAACCGATCTTTATGAAACTTCTTGGGTACCTTTGTTATCACCGTGGGATGAGAACGAGTGTTTTTGGGTGTGGTCCAAAGTTCAAGATGGCCACCAGCAGCCATTTTGTACCAAAATTAGTGCAATCAGTCTTTTGTGCAGAACTTTCTGTATGAAAGTTCTGATTTGAATATATTTTTGTATGAATGTTTAGTAACATGGAATACATCACATATAGTACAGGTTTTTTTCTCGTGCAGAAATTATGCAAATTAGATGAACTTTGATTTATTCAGTGCTACTTATACACTGTAAGTGCACATGTCAATAAGGCTCGGGCTAGAGGCTGTATTTATGAACCGATCTTCACAAAACTTCTTGGGTACCTTTGTTATCTCCTTGGGATGAGAACGAGTGTTTCTGGGTGCAGTCCAGAATTCAAGATGGCTGCCAGTGGCCATTTTGTACCGAAATTAGGTCCAATCAGTTTTTTGTCACAACATCTACACAGCTCATATTTGTGAACTGATCTTCACGAAACTTCTTGGGTACCTTTGTTTTCACCTTGGGACAGGAATGAGTGTGTTTTGGGGTGCCTTTGTTATCACTGTGCTATGAGAACAAATATTTTGGGGTTCAGTCAGACCCACTCTGGGACTAAGATTTCTTTTCTAGTTTAGCATCTGACTGTCACCCACCTTTACAATACTTTACATATACATTTGTTACAGGAAACGGTCAGTATTTATGTACAGACCGTTACAATACTTTATATGAACCTTTGTTATCAGGTCATTACCTAGAGTTTGTCATTGCTGTGTCACATACTATACAAGTACATGTCTTTGTCTTGACAAGTTGAGCTACAGTGTCATTGACACTTTCATTATATTTCCATCCCCAAATTTTGCTTGGAAAGCCGAAAATTGAAAGTCCTATCTGGTCCTCCATACTTTTACTCTCTGCATATGCGCAACCGTCAGAAAATGACCGGAATTGGTGCCAGCATCATTCTTTGTTTGGCCCAAAAGTCAGTAACAGTGTTCTGACACCTGTACTTTAAAATCTCCTTTTTTAGCTCAACTTTGACGCAAGTCAAATTTGAGCTTATGCCATGGCCCGTCATCCATCCATCTGTCCATCAACAATTCAATACGGCTTGGGCTAGAGGCCGTATTTATGAACCGATCTTTACGAAACTTCTGGAGTACCTTTGTTATCACCATGAAACGAGAACGAGTGTTTTTGGGTGCGGTCCAAAATTCAAGATGGCCACCAACAGCCATTTTGTACTTTTAGTTAGTGCAATCAGTTTTTTGTAAAGAACTTCTGTATGAAAGTTCTGATTTGAATAAATTTTTGCATGAATTTTAGTAACATGGAATACATCACATATAATACAGGTTTTTTTCTCGTGCTGAAATTATGCAAATTAGATGAACTTTGATTTATTCAGTGCTACTTATACACAGTAAGTGCACATGACAATACAGCTCAGGCTAGGGGCTGTATTTATGAACCAATCTTCACGAAACTTCTTGGGTACCTCTGTTGTCACCTTGGGATGAGAACGAGTGTTTATGTGTGCGATCCAAAATTCAAGATGGCTGCCAGTGGCAATTTTGTACCAAAATTAGGTCCAATCAGTTTTTTGTACACAACTTATATACGGCTCAGGCTAGAGCTCGTATTTATGAACCGATCTTCATGAAACTTCTTCGGTACCTTTGTTATCACCTTGTGATAGGAACAAGTGTTTTTGGGTGCCTTTGTTATTACTGTGCTATGAGAACAAATATTTTGGGGTTCAGTCAGACCCACTCTGGGACTCAAAGATTTCTTTTCTAGTTTAGCATCTGACTGTTGCCCACCTTTACAATACTTTACCTATACGTTTGTTACTGGCTACTGTCAGCATTTATTTATAGGCCGCTACAATACTTTATATGTACCTTTGTTATCAGGTCATTACCTAGATGTTTGTCATTGCTGTGTCACATACTATACATGTACATGTCTTAAACAAGTTGAGCTACAGTGTCATTGACACTTTCATTTGAGGATGCAAGACACAAATCAATTTAAGAATTGGTGGATCCAAGGCAAATTTTTTGGCTATTTTTTGTTGAAATTTTTTATTAAATTTCTTGGGAGTTTAACGTGTATTACAGAATATTTATTCTGTTTATCCCCATCGTTATGTCCTAACCCTAGGGGTGTTAGGTCGTTTAGTCTTTCATCTTCTATCCGATGTATCGTTTTTTTCTTCATATGAAGATCTAGCTTTGCATCTGGTAGCATTTAAATTGGTTACTGACTTTGGGACTCTTTGTGTGCCTGATGTCTTGTTTCCGTTTTTTTTTATTGACGTTATTTACTTTGACAGTGTCCTCATTTATACCGGTATGTAGTATTTTATGTTATATTACTGTAGAATTATTGTAGGATACTACATTGATTATTATTCCAGTAGTGTAGCTCAAAAATTTGGATTTTGTCCACACGTAGGCTCTAATGGGATGCCCTTGGGCTCATAATGTTCCCGTTTGGGACTTTGGGCATTTTTTCAAAATTTAAAAAAAAATATTTTGAATTTAATTTTGATTGCTATTATTCATGTATCTTAATTATATATTTTGTTGTGGAGTTTGTAGGAGTGATATTGACTTTAGTCGATGCACTCCTGCGGATTCTTGTCATACTTGTGTACACTGGGATGATTCACGTTGGAGATAGGTGTCGCGGAACTTTGTTGGCAGTGAGGTTCATAGACCGGACCTCGCACCGTGTTTTGATTCATTTTTAGCTCAACTTTGGACGTATGCTGTGGTCCGTCGTCCATCTGTCCGACAGTTCAATACGGCTTGGGTTAGAGGCCGAATTTATGAACCGATCTTTACGAAACTTCTTGAGTACCTTTGTTATCACCGTGAAACGAGAACAAGTGTTTTTGGGTGCGGTCTGAAATTCAAGATTGCCACCAACAGCCATTTTGTACTTTAGTTAGTGCGATCAGTTTTTTGTACAGAACTTCTGTATGAAAGTTCTGATTTGAATAAATTTTTGTCTGAATGTTTAGTAACATCGAATACATCACATATAATACAGGTTTTTTTCTCGTGCAGACATTATGCAAATTAGATGGACCTTGATTTATTCAGTGCTACTTATACACAGCAAGTATACATGTTAATACGGCTCGGGCTAGGGTCTGCATTTATGAACCGATCTTCACGAAACTTCTTGGGTACCTTTGTAATCACCTTGAGACAGGAATGAGTGTTTTTGGGTGCCTTTGTTATCACTGTGCTGTGAGAACAAATATTTTGGGGTTCAGTCAGACCCACTCTGGGACTCAAAAGATTTCTTTTCTAGTTCAGCATCTATCGCCCACCTTTACAATACTTTACCTATACATTTGTTACAGACTACGGTCAGCATTTATGTACAGACCTTTACAATACTTTATTATGTACCTTTGTTATCAGGTCATTACCTAGATGTATGTCACATACTATACATGTACATGTCTTACACAAGTTGAGCTACAGTGTCATTGACACTTTCATTTCAGTTTCTATTTCTGAGGAACATAAACATGGTGATGATATTGTGACACCCATTCAAAGTGTGCTACTGTCATCGCGCTCCATTGAGCAAATAGAGCTAGCTGCAGTGCTCATGATAAGCAAGGGATAAGGCCTCTAGTTAGTGTTCTTAATCTCTTGCAAGCAGCTAGCTCGACCTGTGAAGCAGTTACTCCGTCCGTGAGAGCCGTGACACCGAGTAAGTCTGTTGCGGTCGAAGGAAGTGTATACGTGGGTAGAGCGAGCACTTAAAAATATAAGCTCACCCGGTGACGACGGGAATAGGGAGGATATAGAGAGGAAGTCGGCAAGTTTCTTGTTGTGTAGCTCGGCGAGGTCTAATAGACTGCAAACGGGAGAGGCCTCTCTCTAACCTAACAACATATGGGGTCAAATATTGTAATGAGAAACTTGCACGAGCTTGAGTATACGTCCGCCTGCCTCTTGGGACGCTCCGTCTGGTCTGCTGCCGGGACCAGCTTCAGTCACACCTTCCTCCACTACGTTTCGCAAGCTAAAATCAAGTTTTCTTGTTGGGAGGCTTAGCGAGGTCCGATGTGACCACGAGCGGGAGATCTCTCTCTCTAAGCTAACAACATTTGGGGCCAAATGTTATGTGAAACTTGCAGGAGCCGGAGCATACGTCCACCTGCCGCTCGAGACGCTCTGTCTGGTCTGCAGCCGGGGTCAGCTTCAGTCAAGGCTTCCTCCACTAAGTTATTAAAGCACACACGACTGCAGGGTAGCTACCTGACTTCAGATATCCAGTCAGCTGCACGAAGATGGAGCCATTCTTCGCCCGTGAAGTCCGACCATCTGGTAGCTAGCGATCCGAGGCATCGATCAACAGGACGTTCGGAGAAAAGATCTCAGGATCTTCGTCCGCAGCAAGCGGCGAAAAAACAAGACTGCTGCTCCTCAAGCCTCGGGAACATACTTTTTGTCTTAGTTTGCGCAGCTATTAGCAGCATCCCAGCAAATGCAAGAGCGGACTCCAGTGGTGAGTGTCGGACGGTGCTTGGTCGGTCCGGCCAATTGTGCATGTGGAAGAAGCGATAAGTTTCTCTATGGGACACTTGGCCAGATCTGGGGTCAGATCTCCGTTTGGAGAACCTTCTCCATCCTGTTAACAGTCGGGTTGACTTTGTCCGTTGTGAGAAACCATATTGAGTCGGAACACGCATCGAAACATTCCTTCAACACTGCAGCTGGGGCTGACGGCAGTTATACCTTCTTCTGCTTACATGAATGTGCACAAAAGAGGATTAAGCCTAGAAGTTTCTAAGCGGGATACTCTGCGAGATGTGGGGACAGGTCGCGAGTGCAGAGTGTTTTTCTTCCCGTTAGCAGTCGGGGACGACTACTTTGTGTTGTAAGAGACTTCAATGAGGAGAGCATCCGTCCTATGTGACGAGTCGAGATGCTTCTTCTGCACTTCAGCTGGGGGTCGGCTGTGGTTATGGCTTTCTCTTCTTCCATGGATATGCACGATAAGGGATAGATGCCTACAAGTTACTAATGGAACGCTCTGGAGCAGACCACGAGCTGGAGATTTTTCTCCTTTCCATCAGCAGTCGAGGTCGACTGTTTTTGATTCAAGAAACTTTAGTGAGTTGGGATGCCTGGTCACGCTTGCGATTCGGGACGCTCCTTCCACACTGCAGCCGGATTCGGTGGCAGCTATGGCATCTTCCCTTGCTTCCTTAATGAATCACATTGACCGCAGACTAGCTATCTGACCTCGCAGGTTCAAGTCGATAGCTAGTCGTCTGAGGCTTTTTTATACGGTACATGTGTCGAGGATCTGGGGCCAGATCTCAGTCCTGTGAGCAGCTTATGGTAACAAGTGGATTATTATTGCTCAGCTAGCCTCGGTCACGGACCGGCTGCTTCAGATTGCTCTGCATATCGCAGCATTCCAGTAGTCGCTGGTACTACCGTTTAACAGACTCCGAGGGTGAGCTGTGGGGCGGTGCTGCATTGGTCAAGTCATCGTTCAGTCGGATGGAGTTGACCATATTTGCTGATGGACCATTGATCAGAGTGTGAGTCTCCATCCCTCACAGAAGGGCACTTTGAAGACTTGAAATTTTCAGTCTTAAAGCTCTTAGAATATTGTTCCATCTGAATATAAGTCTGCATTTAGATGAGCAGGCCGGGATGAAAATATGTCCCTACCTGCATCATTTCATATATTCTCGGAAATAATGAAATGTGCTAATTCATTTAAAAGAGCGAATCTGGATGCAATGTCCTAAGCAGATCACCTTACCATAGCTATGGCGCAACGTCTCAATGGAAAGGAATAAGAGGACGTGGTTCCTCGCTAAAAGAGTTCTTTCCAGGGCAGTCATGTATGCCACGTACAACTCCGCACGGACAGTGGAATTTGGAGTTGGTAAGATATGATGCTGCCCTTGCGTCGTCATCACTTATATATGACAAGGTGAAAAGCTCTCTCTGAGTCGCTCCAGTTACCGGAAATATACTATTTGACAGCAAGCTTATGTTGCTATATGAGCAGGCTACAAGAAAGCTTCCAGTGCTCTGCTGTTGAAGTCGATGTCTCATCAACACACTTCAGTAGACCGGGGTAAGTGAGGCCATTCTGCTTCTATGAAAGCATCAAGGGAATGTCTCGCGAGGGGACAATAACCCTGTTATTAGCTCACCTGACTGAAAGTCAGTGTGAGCTTTTGCCATCACTTGACATCCGCCGTCCATCGTATGTTAGCTTTTACAAAACAATCTTCTCACAAACCAATGGCCCAAACTGAAACATATATGGGCCACATCATCTTGGGGGGTGGGGGTATTCTGTTTTAGATTTGTTCAAATGGGGTCTCCGCTCTTTTTGTGTGTGGTCTTCTGCCCAAATATGATGAAATTCTTTAAAAATTTTCTCATGAACCACAAGTAGGAGTGCTTTGATATTTAGTATGAAACTTCCTTTGGTGTTCAAGATTAAAAGTGTTCAAAGAAAGTTGATAGGTCCATATTTGGGCTCTCCAGGGGATGGGCTCACTTTTGAGCTCCCCTGAAAATTTCTATTTCAAGAACCAATGGAGCGATTTGAACCAAATTTTATATGTGGCATTAGTTGACCCTAAATACTTCATTCATGCCCCCAGTTTTTTCACGGTTCCCCATGGGAAACCCTGGAGATAAAAATAGAACAAAAATTAAAAGTTCAATATTTCCCAAACTACATGGACTAGAGATTTTGTGTTTGGTATGAAGCTTGCTTCTGAGCAGTTAAAACAATTGGACAAAAAAAATTGCTAGCGAACCTGTCGTGGTCTGTTTTTGGTGTTATGAAAATATGATGACTCAGCATTTTTAGCTCAACTTTGGCGAAGCCAAATTTGAGGTATTGTCATGGCCCATCATCCGTCCGTCCATCCGTCCGCCACGCTGTCAACACGGCTCGGGCTAGAGGCCGTATTTATGAACCGATCTTTACGAAACTTCTTGAGTACCTTTGTTATCACTGTGGGACGAAAACGAGTGTTTTTGGGTCCGGTCCGAAATTCAAGATGGCCGCTGGCCGCCATTTTTTACAAAATTAGGTGCAATCAGATTTTTGTGCATAACTTCCATATTTTTGTGTGAATGTTTAGTACCATGGTATACATCGCATAAAATACAGGTTTTTTTCTTGTGCATAAATTATGCCAATTAGACTAACTTTGATCAATTTAGTGTTAATTTCAGCACTGTAACTGCAAATGCCAATTCAGCTCGGGCTAGAGGCCGTATTTATGAACCAATCTTTACAAAACTTCTTGGATATCTTTGTTATCACCGTGGGAGGAGAACAAGTGTTTTGGGGTCCGGTCCGAAATTAAAGATGTCCACTGGTGGCCATTTTGTACCGAAATTAGGTGCAATCAGTTTTTTGTACAAAACTTCTTTCTGAAAGATCTGATATGGATAAATTTTTGAACGATTATTTAGTAAAATGGATTACATCACATATATTACGTTTTTTTTTCTCATGCATATATTATTCGAATTAGAGAAACTTTGATTTATTCGGTGCTACTTATATGTGTTAGAGGCTAGAGGCTGTATTTATGAACCGATCTTCACGAAACTTCTTGGGTACCTTTGTTATCGAGTGTTTTTGGGTGCGGTCCAAAATTCAAGATGGCCACCAGTAGCCATTTTGTACCAAAATTAGTGCAATCAGTTTTTTAGCTCAACTTGACAAAGTCAAGCTGAGCTATTGCATCACTTCTCGTCCGTCGGCGTACGTACGTACACAATTTCCTTTGGCACACCTCACAGGTCGCATTTATGATCAGATAGCTTTGAAACTTGGTATGCTTGTTTGGGGTGACCTCTAGATGGGAGCTATCGATATTTTTATAATTTTCCAATGACCCAGACTTATCTGGTGCTAACTCTAAAATATCTAGGGCCAAATGCAAATTTTACCCCCCATTCCCCAAAATTTGCATCTAAAACCGAAAATTACATGTCCTATATGGTCCTCCATACTTTTACTCCACTGCGCATGCGCAGTGTCAAGGAGGTCTCGAAATTGGCGCAATTATCATTCCTTGTTTGGCCCTCAATAAAGTTACACTTCACTGTTATTTGTGCTTGTAAATCTCAGTTTTAAGGATGCCAGGCGCATAATTATGAGAGAAATGGTGGATATAAGAAGGAAATAGAAGGTGGAGAGGAAAAAACAGTGGAAACAAATGTTCAGGGCTGTAACTTATAATTATTTTACGAAATTATTCATGTTACCTATTTTCGAGGCATGACCTTGTTGTGGTCATTCTTGCTATGAATGTTCCATTGTTTAATCAGTGTTTCCTCTCTCCCTTTCCTTTATTCCCCCCTAGCTATTCTCCCATGCTTTTGGCTTATTTTTTGTAATGTTTATTACTAAAATTTCTTGGGAGTTTTGGCTTGGAAACAGAATTATTTTCTGTTTTTTTTTCCCATGTTTATGTCCTCACCCTTGGGTGGTTAGGCATTTTGGTCTGCATCTACCATCTGATGTTCTCCAGTTTCTTCTCTGGAAGTCTCTGTTTTGCATCAGATAGTGTTTAAATTGGTAACTGATTTCGGGCCATGTTTATTAGTGCCTGGAGTCATGTTTCCGGTTTGTTAGCTCCGCTGACAAAGTCAGCAGAGCTTTTCTTATATTGATTCGTCCGTCGTCCGTCTGTTCTGTCTGTCCGTCCGTCCGTCGTCAACATTTTATTTGTCCGAGCCATAATTTCTAAACCGCTGAATATTTTTCCACCAAACTTCATAACAATATGTATTATCAATAGACGGTGTGTCATCAATTATTCTGCGGTCTGTAAATCCACAGGGTCAAGGTCACAGGTCACAGGATCAGGAAAATCTTAAGATATTTTTGATATTTGTCCAAGCCATAATTTCTGAACCGCTGAATATTTTTCGGCTAAAGTTTGTAACAATATTAGTATTAGAAAACATGCCCATGCGATCAGTGGCCCTCAGCGGAGCTCTCTAGGCGTGACAGGCCTCTTGTTTACACTTTTTGTTTATGTTGACAACGGTTACTTCTTATAGTGATTACTTGTCCTCTGCTTAGTTCAGTTCATAGCAAGATACATTAATATTGTCTGTAAGTGTTACATTAATTTTTTTAAATGATTTTAAAATTTTTGTCAACACTTAGGCTTTTTTGGGATCCATTTGGGCTCATTGTTCCCATTGGGAACTTGGGCTCTTCTGAAAATTTTTTCAAAAATTTTTTTTTTGGAAATTATTTTCTTTTGAAATGTTATAATGGATTATAATATATTATGTGTATTTATTTCAAGGGTTAGTGCGAGTAATATGACTGTGTATATTTTTTCATGTTGAAAAAATATTCTTCAATTGTAATGCGAGGATATTTTCCTCAAATTCACAGGTTCATTGTGTTTCTTATAGTCAATGTAGTCGCACTAATTCTTGCTCTGTGTGTGTTGATTGATATGACAACGTTGGAGACGTGTGTCACGGTATTTTTTTAGCGGTGAGGGGTCCATTACGGTCCTCTCTCCGAAGGGTCACTCTATATTATCAGTTTCTTTTTCAGAATTCAGAGTGATGTTTCCGTGATGTCTTCAACAAGTGTGTCTCCGTCGTTGCAATATTAGGGCTAGCGGAAAGTGCTCAAGGTATTAAGACAATTGCTGGGAGTTCGCTAGTTCGATCGAAGGCATTGTCGCCCGCTAGTCCGCCCAGTGTCGCGACCATTCACCAGGAAAGAGTGGCTCAGCACCCGGGTTTGTCCGTTGCAGTCCAGGGAAGCAGATTGGGTGATGCAAGCACTATAAAACATCAGATGTGCGCACCTAGCAACGACGGATCCGAGGATAGTACGGAGGAAGCCTTCAGTCCGGTAGCTAGCTCGTCCAGGTCCACCCGGACCGCGAGCGAGGGAGGCCCCCCTCTCTCTTGCATCAACATCTGCGCCACGATGTTGTTGTATGTTTGTTCGCTTAGTCGGAGCTTACGTCCACTCCTGCTCGGGACGCTCCATCGTATGACAGTCCGACGCGGCTGTTATATTGGCTTCCTCGTCCTCATCAACACACACGACCGCACCTTGGCTCTGTGACCACAGATTTCCAGGGGTCGTTCGCATATTATATAAATGCAGGATTGAACGTCCCTGGTGCTCCTGCTTCGCTGACCAAGGAATACACGTCGACCAGGTCACTCCATCTGCTAGCCAAGGATACGAGACCTTTCCTGTTGGGACGTTCGCATATTATATAAATGCAGGAATGAACGTTCCGGGAGCTTCCAGCGGATAATTCACGTAGGACCGCGGCTCCACATGTCTCATAGAGTAACAGGGTGTTGTTACCGCGTGATGTCTTCGTAAAGTGTGCTTCAGTCGTCACAGTCAAATGAAGAGTTAGTGGCAAAAGTGCTCATGTAGATGTGTCAATTGCCTGGAGTTCCCTGGTAGGATCGATGGCTTTGACACCCGCTAGCTCGCCCGGTGTCGCGACCATTCACCGAATGGCTCAGCAACCGGGTTCGTTGTGGTCCAGAAAGGAAATTTGGGTGATGCGAGCACTATAAAATACAATGTGCACACCCAGTGACGATGGATACGAGGATGGTACAGAGGAAGCCTATTGGTCCGGTTCCTAGTTCGTCCAGGTCCATCCGGGCTGCGAGCGAGAGAGGCCCCTCTCTCGTACTACAACATCTGGGCACAGATGTTCTGGTACAATACGTTCCTCATTCAGGGCATACGTCCACCGCTCGGGACGCTCCGTTATATAGACAGTCCAGAGAGACTGCTCTTTCGGCTTCCTCATCCTCACGGCATCACACGCGACCGCACCTTGGCTACGTGACCAGTCATATTCAACCTACATCGCTGACCAGGGATTCTACGGCGACCAGGTCATGCCATCTGGTAGCCAAGAATACGAGGCCTTCATACTCTGGACGTTCGCATATAAGAAATATGAAGGAATCAATGTTCAAGGAGCTTTTAGCGCCTAAATTCTGTAAGACCTCAGCTCCATAGGTCTTCGTTACAGACTAGCACAAATTATCACTGCATCCCAGCACCCGACAGTAACTCTGTCAGATTAAGAATTATCCGAGGAAGCTGGGTTGGTACATTACGCTGCAGGTTCAGGCACGGACAACCAAGAATTACAAGTGGTCCGACAGGATGGCGAAAGGGATACGGATGAGTTGTATTTTCCTTTCGGAACAACATAATTGCCATAGAGTGCATCCGGCATTATCTTCTGACGTTCCTCTGGACCAAAATTGCTGCGTTGCCGGATAAGAGACTGATAGTGCCACTGGACTCAGAATTCTTATCAGTTTAGGGACATCATCCCTCTGTTTCCGACATAGTCCAGATATGTATCACGGACATTTGATCTGTTGAATGACGCTATATTTATATAACTTGCTACCTAAATGGGCAGGTCAGGTTTCTTATCGGCAAATGCTCTACATCTGTCTTTCATCAATTTAAGGAATATTTTGATACAGCAGGACAGAGCATTCTGAGAGTTCTCTGCATCTAGACGACCAGGCCAGGACCTAGTATTGTTTATACCGCCGTCAATGTCAATTCCAACTATGATGTTGGAAACGACAATATCGTCTAGCAGGGTTAGCTTAGACGTATCATCGTACGCAGATCACCTTACCAGAGCGTTTTCATTATGTCTCAAAGGAAAAAGAATTCTAGGATGTACAACTTCCTTAAGAGTTCTTTCAAGGGCCTCACGTAAAACGCCACCCTTTTAGTGGCAATATGGAGGTGGTTAGACGTGACGCGGCCCTGGCTACATCCACGCGTGGATAGTAAGGTGAAAAACTCTCTTCGAGTCGCTCAGGTCTCCAGAGAGTTTCTCTTCGACGGCAAGCTTTCTGCAATCTATTATCTGATAACTAAGAAAGCTTCAAACTCTCTGCTATTCAAATCCGCTTCCATATAGTCGGATTCAGCGGAGAAAAGTAGGACAGGTACTTCTGGGACGAATACGTCCAAGGGAAGTTCCTATAGAGGTTCCTATGCGTCCTCTAGGTCTTACTCTAGAGACCGTCAGGGTAGCGACTCAGGTAGGGGCCGTAATTCTGGCCGAGACATCCGGTCAGACGCCCCAAGGTCGACGGGGCAAGGTGCAGGCCGTGGAGGACATGGCTTCTCCTTCTGCAAGCCTCGCAGGACCAGGAGGTAATGGTATTAACCTCTATCGTGTACTAGTGAACGGAAGACTGTCAAGTTTCTCAATTAATTGGGAGTAGATTACGGACGTCCCTTGGATTCGAGTGGTGATTGTCCTTCAAACGAAAACCTCCGTTAACTTGAAGTCCAAGATGGACTCAGCTTCCGTCAAGTCCACAGGAAAGAGGCTCGCTTACATCAGAAGTCCAGTCTCTTCTGGATTGATCGCGATAGAGATCGTAGAAATCCAGGAAATTCCAGGTTTCTACAACCATCCTTTTCTGGTTCCAAAACCAGACAACTCGTTCCGTCCACTCATTTTTCTGAGCTGGATAAACAAGCTGATCGTGGCTCCAAGTTTATATAGGGAGTCCATCCGATCGGTCAGAGCGAGTACTCGGGTGTACGACTATGCTACATGCATAGATCTCAAGATGCGTACTTTCACGTATGGTACATCAGGCGCTCAGAAAGTAACTTCGCTTCTTCATCATAGGAGTCGTGTATCAGTTTCGAGCAATGTGCTTTCGGTCTGAATCTAGCCCCCTGGGCTTTCACTGGAATAACGAACTCGGTAATGACTCATTTCCGAGCTCATTCGTCTGCGATAACGTTGGCCTACCTGGACGACATTCTTTAGAGGTACGGCAATGAGTTAACGCTTCAGAACGATTTGCCGAATCTGCTTCTATTGCTCTGACGTCTCGGTTTCATAAGTAAATGAGGAGAAGTCGGATCTGGTATCATCCAAGTCATTCACCCACTGGGGGATGAGCTTCGAAATGTACAACATTCTTGTTTGTCTGCAGTTACCCAGAGCGAAATTAATCAGTTGTTATGCTCACTATTGTCTTCGCTCAGACAAGGTCTCAGCGAGAGATCTCATGAGACTGATATGTTTGTGCGGAGCTGCCGAGATTTTATTCTGAACGGGCGGTTACGCACTTGTCCTCTCCAATTTCTTCTGATCCAGAATTGGAGGGTGAAGATTTTTTCGCTCAATAT
Source organism: Pictodentalium vernedei (assembly GCA_031216915.1). Classification (NCBI taxonomy): domain Eukaryota; kingdom Metazoa; phylum Mollusca; class Scaphopoda; order Dentaliida; family Dentaliidae; genus Pictodentalium; species Pictodentalium vernedei. The sequence continues at coordinate 428,528,598 of CM062292.1, forward strand.
GGACATCTTCTTGTCAATCAAGTGAATAAGAGATTCAGACTTGGGCAAGTTTTCAGGGGTTAACTCAGGGAGTTCCACTGCAATTGCCGGATCCGAGTTTTATAGTTTTGACGAACGCCAGTCAAACAGGTTGGGTCGTATCAGTGAGCCCAACGGATTTGAAGGGCCAGGGTCTTTGGGATCCGTAGTTCCTAATCAAGCACATTAACATCAAGAATGATGTCATTTTGGCTTGCGCTACGTTATTGGATGAACATTATTCAGAATGCTCATGTGCTAATTCTGTCTGACAATTCCACGGTATTAGTGTATTTTTGGAACTAGGGAGACACTCATTCCATTCTGTTATTCATGTTAACGGAAGGAATCTTTCTGTTTGTATTAGAACATCAAGTTCTCCTATCGGTCTGTCATATTCCGGGTCGTCTGAACGTATTAGCGGACTCCCTTCACGGAGGGGCCGCTTGTTGACGCCAGAATGGACTTTCAGCTATTGAGTATTCAATCAGATTTGCTACCAAGGAGAGCGGCATATGATCGACTTTTTCGTGATGCATCTCAACAATCAGTTGCAGACGTATGTGTAACAATGTTTGAATCTTCGAGCGTTTGCAGTAGACGCTCTATCGATCTCGTGAGACGGAATAATAGGATATGTGTATCTTCCAGCGCCGTTGATTCAGCAGATATTGCTCAAGTTATATATCTCAATGCAAAATTCTGTTGGTAGCATTTCTAACTCCACAAAGACCGTGAATAGGCGTCTGTTGTGGGACATGCCGTGGAAGTTTCCTCCACATTTCGGTCCATTCTATGGTCAGATGGATTCAATTTACTATCAGTACTGCTTATGATAATATCTTTAATCAGCAGTCTGTGCTTTAGTTTTAAGCTCATGAAGTAAGAGTTTTTTCTACATCAGGGGCTTACACTAATAATGTTGCTATTACAGATCTAATGAGGGCTGCATATTGTTCTTAGCCCTCCACTTTCTTGAATCTGTATCTGAGAAATGTGGAGTCCTTTTCTGCAGATCTGCATTGTTTAGGTCCGTTATTTTTCACTCAGAATGTTGTCCATTAAACAGTGGCAACTATATATATGTAGGCTTTCGGTTCCGGCAGTGACCCTGTCCTGCTGCCCTCTTCGCTCTGGAGTATTTGATCCAGGCCAAGGGGAAGGGGAGGTGGGGGCGGGTGTTCCCTTAGGTCACCTGCTTTATAGTGTAAAGCAAGGGAATACCTCCCTTGGAGTCAGTAATTCCGAGTTGGTACCGGGATGGTTTTAAAGTAAAGCTAATGTTTACTCATCTATGTAATATTTTTTAAGGGTTGCTCGGTGTGAGACATTTGTATATATCACGTACTAATCGGGCGTTAATATACATTCCTCGGACACTTTTATATGAGTATATAGAGTCTCATTTTGCTGGACTTCCTTATTTATTGGCTTTCCTTTAAAAAATATTAGTATAAAGGGTTATACTGAATGTTAATAGAGATCATTGATGTTATTGCGATCAATTACAGAATGGTGTTGTGTCTTTCTTTTTGATACAAATAAGAAAGATACATGTAAAGCCTATCTCTCATTTTGTCCTTCAGGGGATAGTTCTGTTATGTGTAATTGAGTCTATTGGATTTACCTTTATGTCCTCCAACCTTTTTACTATTCAGCTAAGTCTGGGTCATTGGTAGTGTATAAAAATGTTAAAAAATTTATAGTAATTTATATATTTTTTTATACTTACCAATGACCCAGACGGGGATGGCCCTCCCATGAGTTGGGAACTCATACCTCCCCGCTGAGTACATAACGCTTACCAGGCACTGGTTGTAAGAATGATAATTGCGCCAATTTCGAGACCTCCTTGACACTGCGCATGCGGAGTGGAGTAAAAGTATGGAGGACCACATAGGACATGTAATTTTCGGTTTTAGATGCAAATTTGGGGGATTGGGGGGTAAAATTTGCGTTTGGCCCTAGATATTTTAGAGTTAGCACCAGCTAAGTCTGGGTCATTGGTAAGTATAAAAAATATATAAATTACTATAAATTTTTTAACTTTCTTCCATTTCTGTCTGTCAAAAAATATTGCCGCCGGCAACGATCTTTGAACTTAGTTTAGTCAGGCATCAATATATTCCTTTGGCATGCCCTACAGGGCACATTTATGATCAGATCGGTTTGAAACTTTGTATGCTTGTTTGGGGTTACCTCTAGATGGGAGCTATCGATTTTCTTCAATTTCCGTCAAAAAATGTTGCCACTGGTAATGACCTTCGATGAACTTAGTAAAAACTTAGTGAAAAGCATTAATATTTCCCTTTGACACACCCTGCAGGGCACATTTATGATTGGATCGCTTGCAAACTTGGTGTGCTTGTGTGGGGTGACATCTATATGGGAGCTGTTGATTTTCTTCCATTTCTGTCAAAAAATATTGCTGATGACCCTTGAACTAAGTATAGTCAGACCTCAATATTTCCCTTTAACACACCCTTCAGGGCACATTTATGATTGGATCACTTTGAAACTTGGCATGTGTGTCTGGGGTGACCTCTAGATGTGAGCTATTGCTGTTTTTTTCATTTCCATAAAAAATTATTTTCGTTATCACCAGCCTTTGAACTTACTGCATTTGTGCATCAACTTATCCCTTTTGCACTCTCTGCAGGGTATATTTATGAATTTCCAGGCTACGGTCAGCATTTATGTACAGACCATTACAATACTTTATATGTACCTTTGTTATCAGGTCATTACCTAGATGTTTGTCATTGCTGTGTCACATACTATACATGTACATGTCTTACACAAATTGGGCTACAGTGTCATTGACACTTTCATTTAACACTGAAGTCAATGGGAAAAAGATTACATGTTTACCTTTCTAAAAATATCTTCTCACAAACCAATGGCCCAAATTGAAACATATATGGGCCACATCATCTTGGGTGTATTCTGTTTTAGATTTGTTCAAATGGGGTATCCGCCCTTTTTGGGCATGGGCTTTTGCCCAAATATCGTGAAATTCATTAAAAATCATCTTCTCATGGACCACAAGTGGGAATGCTTTGATATTTGGTATGAAACTTCCTCTGGTGTTCAATATTAAAAGTTATTCAAAGAAAGTTGATAGGTCCACATTTGGGCACTCCAGGGGATGGGCTCACTTTTGAGCTCCTCTGAAAATTTCTATTTCAAGAACCAGTGGAGCGATTCTAAGTACTTTATTCATGCCCCAAAAATTTTTTGCGGTTCCCCATGGGAACACCTGGCGCTAAAAATAGAAAAAAATTAAATATCCAATATTTCCCAAACTGCACGGACTAGAGATTTTGTATTTGGTATGTAGCTTTCTTCTGAGCAGTTGAAAAAATTGGACAAAAAAATTGCTGGCGAATCTGTCATATGGTCTGTTTTTAGCTCACCTGACTGCAAGTCAGTGTAAGGTATTGCGATATGAGGAAATTTGTTTTTAAAATCTTCAGATCAACCAGTCAGAATGCTTTTATATTTGATATACAACATCTTGGTGGGGAAGAGGGGGATTCAAGTTTGTTCAACATGGGCTCCTGGGTTAATATTTGGGCTCTATTTTGGAGCCCAAAATTTAACTTTGTTTAATATGAGGGAATTTCTTCAGATCCACCAGTCAGAATGTGTTTAGCTCACCAACTTTAGTTGTATGAGCTTATGGCATGGCTTGATCAGCGTCTGCATCGGCGTCAGCATACGTGTCTAATAATGTTAAAGCTTCTGTTTAGGTCACTTACTCACCCTATTTCCATATCATGGCCTTGATAATGCTGCTATAGGATGATTATTGTCATTCTACCATGATTTAACCCCTCATACACTGCATTTTAAACATTTTTCTTGACATTTTCAGTTGCGTTTAGTTTTCTGTTTAGCTCAGAATTTCATGTTTAACTAAGTGTTTAGGTCAGCTGCTGTGCTCCTTCTCTTCCCATGACACTTATATTCATCATACATGTTCCTCAGTATCATTGTTCCATGATTAACCCCTCATACTCTGCATTTTAATCATCATTTTTCTTGACATTTTCAGTTGCGTTTAATTTTCTGTTTAGCTCAGAATTTCATGTTTAACTAAGTGTTTAGGTCAGCTGCTGTGCTCCTTCTCTTCCCATGACACTTATATTCATCATACATGTTCCTCAGTATCATTGTTCCATGATTAACCCCTCATACTCTGCATTTTAATCATTTTTCTTGACATTTTTAGTTGCGTTTAGTTTTCTGTTTAGCTTGGAATTTCATGTTTAACTTAGTGTTTAGCTCACCTGCTGTGTTCCTTCTCTTCCCATGGTGCTTATATTCATCATACATCTTCTGCATTATCATTCTACCATGGTTTAACCCTTGTCCAGTGAATTTCTTAAAAATTTTTCTTCCAATTTTGAATGTTTAGTTTTCTGTTTAGTTCACACTTCGACATTTTCAGGGAGTTAAATTTTCTGTTTACATTGACTGCTGACACCCTTTTTATCCCATGGCCTTTATAATGCTTCCATATGGTGCTTATTATCATTCTACCACTATTTAACCCTCACCCAGTGTGTTTGAAACGTTTCTCTTAACATTATTTAGTTGCGTTTAGTTTTCTGTTTAGCTCGGAATTTCATGTTTAACTCAGTGTTTAGCTCACCTGCTGTGTTCCTTCTCTTCCCATGGTGCTTATATTCATCATACATCTTCTTCATTATCATTCTACCATGGTTTAACCCTTGTCCAGTGAATTTCTTAAAATTTTTCTTCCAATTTTGAATGTTTAGTTTTCTGTTTAGTTCACACATCGACATTTTCAGCGAGTTAAATTTTATGTTTACATCAACTGCTGACACCCTTTTCATCTCATGGCCTTTATAATGCTTATTTTATTCTACCACTATTTAACCCTCACCCTGTGTGTTTTAAACCTTTATCTTACCATTTTCAGTTAAGTTTACTTCTCTGTTTAGCTCAGAATTACTTAGTGTTTAGGTCAGCTGCTGTGTTCCTTCTCTTCCCATGGTGCTTATATTCCTCATATATATCTTCATTATCATTGTACCATGGTTTCACCCTTGTCCACTGAATTTCAATTCAAATTTCTCTTCAACTTTTGAACGTTGAGTTTTCTGTTTAGTTCACACTTAGACATTTTCAGTGTGTTAACGTTTCTATTCAGGGCTGCTGCCGACACCCTTTTCATCCCATGGACTTTATATTGCTTCTATATGGTGTTTATTATCATTCTACTACTATTTAACCCTCACCCTATGTGTTTTAAACCATTCTCTTTAACTTTTTTATTTATTTTTTACTTAGTTTAGTTTTCTGTTTAGCTCAGAATTTCTAACTTAGTGTTTATGTAAGTTTCTGTGTTTTACTTTTAAGAGGTTGTGTTTAGGTCAGTTTGTCACATGTTATGAACCTGTTTGATACAGTTCTTGTGATTGCCAAAGTTACTATCAAAGGGAAATGTTGGTGAGCTATAGGGTGTTGGCGTCCTTCTTGTTATATTTGGTATACAACATCTCTAGCCGTAGGGGATCAGATTCAAGTTTGTTCAAATTAAGTAACCTGGGTTAATATTTGGGCTTCCTATAGGAGCCCAAATTTCAACCTTGTGCAATATGAGGAAATTTCTTTAAAAAAATCTTCAGTTCCACCAATGAGAATGCTTTAATATGTGGTGTACAACATTGGGGTGTAAGATTAACGTTTGTTCAAATCGGGTCCCTGGGTTAATATTTGGGCTCCCAATGGTAGGTAGTCTGAACTTTTACTTAGAGCTATATGAGGGAATTTCAATGAATCATATTCAGATCCACCAGTCACAATCCTTTCATATTTGGTATATAACATCTCGGGGGGTATCAGCTTCAAGTTTGTTCAATTTTGAGTCGTGGGGTGGGGGGGGGGGGGGGGTGGAGGGAGTAGGTTGTTCAAATTCATTCCTTAATGTTTTACCATAGAATTTGCCTTTCAAATTGCAGTGACATAATCCTTGGAAGTTGTGCAGTGCTTGACTCCATTTGATAGAATTGGAAGCACTCAGGAAGACCAATGATAATAATCATCTGACATGGACACTAGAGTTATGAATAAATTCAGGACTTCTTTCCTCAAGTATTGATGAACCATGACTAACTGAATGTGACCCCAAATACTTCTGTGAACCACTTCGTCAGGTGAGCAATTAAGGCCTCTTGGGGCCTCCTGTGTAGTGTTCAACCAATGATCGGAACCAGCCACCACAATCAGTCGATTGTGGGCAATCGGTTGAAAGCGGCAACGGCTTCTGGAACATCGGTTCAACCGATTGTTGCAAGCATTTTGTGAAACCGCATTTTATTATCTGCAATTGTTCAATTGTTAATGTAAAATGATGTTAATGATACCATTCAATAAAGTTGAAAAATCACCATAATGTGTATTCTTAATCTCTCTTAGGCTTGCCGTGATTATGCAAAAAGTCAACTAATCGTCGGTCGTGCCGATTGATCGACTTTAAATTTGAAAGTCGACTTTTTCGACTTTTTTTTTTTTACCCCCGCATGCATAATGACACCACTGCCTTGCCAGAACGTGATCACGCTGTATATACATGATGAGAACTTTTCTGGATGTATAAACGACAGTGGTAGACCATATGGAGGTAAAGAAGGGCGGCTTCAATACCCGACTATGGAATTTCATAATTGTGGCAAGCCTAATCTCTCTAGACGCCTCTTTACGGGACATGCAAGTTAAACGACATGGAAAGCTTACAATTGAGCGTACTTGCGGCAATCGCCAGTTCATGCCGGAAAAGTGAAGGTTGCACTCCATTGACTCCAGTCGCAGTAAAAATTTCCATTTGTGCACACTTGGGTGGTAAGCGTGGCTCTGAGAGCCATGTTTACCACCAAAGGGTGTGCAACTGATAATTTTTCTGGACATGAGTCATCGGAGTTTAACTCTGTGAAATATGTTCTGTAGTGGTCGAGGTACAAAGGCCATTTACCACCCTGCCTGGTTGGCCTGCATCTGTTAGTCTCATGGTAAATCAGTCGCTTTGTGAGCTAGAGGTTCAGACCCCGGCTCCTGCACTTATCTTTCGTCCTGTTACATTTGGGGGCTTGTCCGATCCTCATGAGTTGGTGGCGTTGTGGTGAAGCATGGTGGATGTTGCAACCACTCTGAGGTGGAATCTGGGGTGAGATTCACACATGGTAAAACTAAAAAAGAAGGTATCGGTTGAACACTACTCCTGTGTTTTACATAACCCATAAATTAGTGATGAATTTAGATGAACATAATATTTGTATCTTAACTTTCTAACAATGTGTTATCCACACATGACATGAGTTGCTCTTGCGGGATATGTGCATGCGCACACTGGAGAATCCAAAACAAAGAGAAAGAGAAGCCTGCATAACACTAATCTATTCAGACATTAATAATGACCGCTTATTTGAACACTAATAACTAACACAAATAATCATCATTATGTACAACAAAGGCACTGACATCCAAGAAACTTTGGGATACATTTAACTCTCAACCTACTGAGTATATTTTTATACTGTACCAATGACCCAGACTTAGCTGGTGCTAACTCCAACAAAAACCAGGGCCAAACACAAATTTTGCCCCCCAATCCCCAAAATTTGCATCCAAAACAAAAAGAAATCATGTCCTAAAGGACCTCCATAGTACGCCTCTACTGCGCATGCGCAGTGACGCAGTCGTCCCGAAATTGGCGCCAATTATCATTCTCTGTTTGGCCCTTCATCAGTCAACATCTCACTGATCTTTGTGCTTGTAAATCTCAGTTTAAAGGATGCCAGACACGTAATTTTTGGAGAAAATGTGATTCTAAGGAGGATAGAAGGAGGAGAGGAAAAAGAAGTGGCAAAAAATAATCAGGGCTGTACTTAAAATTTTTTGTTGAAATTATGTTAAGTTGCCTATTTTCGAGGCATGGGCCTCTTGTTGTCATTCTTGCTAATTGTTGCACTGCTTATTCAGTGTTTCCTCTCCCCTAGCCTTCTAAAGTCCCCCCTTGCAATTCTCCCATGCTTTTGGCATATTTTTGAGAAGTTTCATTTCTAAAATTTCCTGGGAGAGTTGCTTGGTTACAGAATGTTTTCTGTTATTTTCCCCATAGTTACGTTTTCACCCATGGGTGTATAACGTTTGTGTTCTGCATCTTCCATCTGATGTTCTACAGATTCTCCCCTGGGAGTCTCTGTTTTGCATCAGATAGAGTGTAATTGATGACTGATTCCGGGCCAGTTTTTTCAGTGCCTGGAGTCATGTTTTCTAGTGTGTTTACACTGTTTGTTTTCATTGGCAACAGCCTTTTTTGAGGGGGGCTGTTTGCCTTTGTGGTAGTTTATCTCATTATAAGATACATTTATATTATCCGAAAGTGTCTCATTAATTATTTTATATAAATTTAAAATTTTTGACCACACTTTGCCATCGGATCCATCGGGGCTCAACGTTACTTTTCAGCAACTTGGGCTTCTCTGAAAAAATATTTTTTCAAAATTATTTTGTTTTGAAATTGTTTTTTCATTTATTAATGGATCATGTTATTATGTATCTTTGTGTCAGGGGTTTTTGCGAGTAACTAGGACTTATTGTTGTTCTTTCACAATGAAGGGACATTGTTCAAATTGTAATAGGAAGAAATCTTCCTCTGACTTTCATGATCATTGTATTAATTGTAGTCAGTGTTCTCGCATTAATCCCTGTCCTATATGTGAACATTGGGATGAGAAACATTGGAAACATGTGTCACGATATGTTGTTTCTGGAGAAAGAGCGATGCCGGCTCTTTCTCCACAAGGTCACTCTACTCTCTCAGTTTCTATTTCAGAGGAACCAGAACAGGGTGATGTTTCCATGTTATCTTCTTCAAGTGTGCGTCCGTCGTCACAAATGAATTCAGAGCTAGCGGCAAAAGTGCTCATGGAGATTAGACAAATGTCGTCCGCTAGCTCGCCCGGTGTAGCGTCCATTCACCGAATGGTTCGGCAGCCGGGTTCGTCCGATGCGGTCCAAGAGGAAATTTTGGGTGATGCGAGCACTATAAAAAAAATAGATGCACACCCAGTGACGGCGGATAGTAAACGAGAACGGAGGAAGCCTTTTAGTCCGGTTCCTAGCTCGTCCAGGTCCAGCCGGGCCGCGAGCGAGAGAGGCCCCTCTCTCGTACAACAACATCTGGGACCAGATGTTGTGGTACAAAATGTGTCTTTAGCGGAGCATACGTCCGTCGCTCGGGACGCTCCGTTGTATAAGCAGTCCGCAGAGACTGTTAAGGCTTCCTCTTCTCGTCGGCGCACACGACCGCACCTTGGCTGCGTGACCTCCGATATTTTGCCAGCTTCGCCGATGAAGGATTCTTCGGCGACCAGGTCACACCATCCGGCAGCCAGGGATTCGAGACCGATGGACTCCGGACGTTCGCATAGGAAAAGTATGCGGGAGCCATCTGATGCGGAGCTGCCCTCGGCGAAGCAGCGAAAGACCGCGCCTCCGCAGGTCTCGACGTCGGACATTCTAGTGCAGATAGCACAGCTTATCGCAGCATCCCAGCAGCCGACAGAAACGGTGTCGGATCGAGAATTATCCGACGGCGCTGGGTCGGTACACTCCGCCGAAGCATCGGGGGCGGACGACCGGGAACATCGGGAGGTCCGACCGGATGGTGAAAGGGATACGGATGAATTGGAGCTATCCCTTTCGGAACAACATAAAGCTGCCGTGGACTTCATCCGGCACTTTCTCCCTCAAGTTGTTCCGTCGGGCCAGACTGCTGCGCTTCCGGACAAGAGAATTATAGCGTCATTGGAGGGACTCTGAATTTTTTGAGCGGTTCAGGGACATCGCTCCCGAGTTTCCGTCGCAGTCCAATAATGTTGCAAGAACATTTGAATTATTGAACGACGCTATATTTAAACTTGCTTCCAGGACGGGGAAAGCAGGTTTCTTGTCCGCTAATACTCTTAACCTGCCTTTCATTAATGCAAGGAATAAATTCGACACGGCAGGACAGGGTATACCGAGAGTTCCTCTGCGTATGGACGACGAGGCGGAAGACTTAGAGCTATCATTACCGTCGTCAGCTTCTATTCCAACCGCGGTGTTGGAAACAGCTATTGCGTCTAACAGAGCCAATTTAGATGCCTTATCTTACGCAGATCACCTTACTAAGGCGTTATCACTGCGCCTTCAAGGGGAAGAGTTTCAGGATATACAATCCTCTTTAAGACTTCTTTCAAGGGCAGTAGCTTATTCCACGTGTAACTCCGCCCTTTCAGTGGCAAATCTGGAGTTGGTTAGACGTGACGCAGCCCTAGCTACATCCACACTAGTGGATTCTAAGGTGAAGAACTCTCTTAGAGTCGCTTCGGTCTCAGGAGAACTTCTCTTTGACGGCAAGCTTTCCGCTATTTATGATAATATTAAAAAGAAAGCTAATGATTCTCTGTTGTTCAGATCCGCTCCTAAAAGGTCGGATACAACAGACACGAATAAGGCAGGCACTTCTGGGTCTAATGCGCCCAAGAGAGGTTCCTATAGAGGTTCCGGTGCGTCCTCTTGGTCTTATTCGAGAGACCGTCAGGATAGCGACTCTCGTTCGGGACGTCCTTCAGGCCGGGACAATCGGTCGGACGCCCCGAGGTCGACGAGGCGAGGTGCGGGTCGTGGAAGACGTGGTTTCTCCTACCGCAGGCCTCGCAGGTCCAGGAGGTGATGGCTTAAACCTCTATCGCGTTCCGGTTGGCGGAAGGTTGTCGAGTTTTTCACAAGAGTGGGCGTCGATTACGGACGACCTGTGGGTGAGAGGAGTGACTTCGGAAGGTCTAAAGATATCCTTCAAACGAAAGCCTCCATTAACTCGAAGTCCAAAGTGGACTCATCTTCCGTCAAATCCACAGAAAAGAGACGCTCTGTTATCAGAGGTGCAGTCTCTTTTAATGAAGAACGCGGTAGAGGTCGTAGAAAACCAGGAATCTCTGGGATTCTACAGCCATCTGTTTCTGGTTCCGAAACCAGACGGCTCGTTCCGTCCAGTCATAGATTTGAGCTGGATAAACAAGCTGATCGTCGCTCCGAAGTTTTATATGGAGACGATTCGATCGGTCAGAGCGAGTATTCGGGTGAACGATTATGCAACGAGCATAGATCTCAAAGATGCGTACTTTCACGTCATGGTACATCCGACATTCCGAAAGTATCTACGCTTCGCAGTCCTAGGAGTGGTGTATCAGTTCCGGGCCATGTGCTTCGGATTGAATCTAGCACCCTGGGCTTTCACTCGGGTAATGAACTCGGTAATGATCTACTTCCGAGCTCATTCGTCTGCGGTAACGTCGGCCTACCTGGACGACATTCTTCAGAGGTACGGCAACGAGTTAACGCTTCAGAACGATGTTCAGAATCTTCTTCTATTGCTCCGACGTCTCGGTTTCATAGTAAACGAGGAGAAGTCGGATCTGGTGCCGTCCAAGTCATTCACTCATCTGGGAATGAGCTTCGAGACGCACAACAATCTCGTTCGTCTGCCGTTAACCAGAGCGAAATTAGTCAGTTGTTACGCTCGCTATTGTCTGCATGCAGACAAAGTCACGGCGAGAGAATTTATGAGACTGATAGGTCTGTGCGGAGCCGCCGCGGATCTCATTCCGATGGGGCAGCTACGCACACGTCCTCTTCAAATTTTCCTGACTCAGAATTGGAGTGTGAAAATTCATTCGCTCGATGTAGACGTTCTCTTGTCAGATCAAGTGAAACAAGAGATTCAGACTTGGGCAAACATTCAGTGGTTAACTCAAGGAGTTCCGCTGCAGTTGCCGGATCCGAGTTTTACCATTATGACGGATGCCAGTCAAACAGGTTGGGGTGCATCATTAATCCCAACGGATTCGAGATGCCAGGGTCTTTGGGATCCGCAATTCCTGTGCAAGCACATAAACATCAAGGAAATGATGTCAATTTGGCTTGCGTTACGTCACTGGATGGACATTATTCACGATGCTCATGTCCAAATCCTATCCGACAATACGACAGTAGTGGCGTATATACGGAATCAGGGAGGCACTCATTCAGTTCCGTTGTTCAATCTAACGGAAAGAATCCTTCTGTTTGCGTTGGAACATCACGTTCTTCTTTCGGTCCGTCACATACCGGGTCGTCTGAATGTGCTAGCAGACTCCCTTTCACGAAAGGGTCGCTTGTTGCCGTCGGAGTGGACTCTCAACAAACAAGTATTCAATCAGATTTGCTACCAATGGGAACGGCCAATGATAGACTTATTTGCGACACATCTCAACAATCAGTTGCAGACGTATGTGTCCCCGTGTCCGGATCCAAGAGCATTTGCAGTAGACGCTCTGTCGATCCCTTGGGACGGAATGATAGGATATGCGTATCCTCCAGCGCCGTTAAATCAACAAGTATTGCTAAAGATAAAACAATCTCAATGCAAGATTCTGTTGGTAGCATCTCTGTCGCCACAGAGACCGTGGATAAATCTACTCAGGTGTCTGTTGTGGGACCTACCGCGGAAGCTTCCTCCACGAGAGGATCTTCTTTCGCAGGGGAAATCGCGCCAACTCCATCACAACCCGCAAGGTCTCAACCTTCACGTTTTTCCGTTGTGCGGTCCTTCTTGCATGGCAAGCACTTTACAGGACGAGCAGTGGACGCGATTTCTAACTGTAGGAGGACCTCCTCTTCGCTAAACTATGCGGCTAAGTGGAAGGTTTTTCGTCGTTGGTGTAGGGATCATTCTGTAGATATATTTGATCCCTCTATACCAGACATTGCAAACTTTCTAGTATACTTGTTTGACGAAATCAAACTGCAGCCTGTTACTATAAAGGGTTATAGATCTATGTTATCTGATACCTATGCACATCATGATAGTTTACAAATTGGATCTAATGTCTCTTTATCGAAATTGGTTAGAAACTTTTCGATAAATAGACCCAGAACTCTTAGATTAATTCCTAAGTGGAATTTAGCTTGGGTTCTCCTTAAATTGAAGGAAAAGCCATTTGAACCTCTTGGGACAGTAGATTTCAAATTCTTATCTTATAAGACAGCTTTTCTCTTAGCTTTCTCTTCTGCCAGAAGAGTCAGTGAGCTTCATGCACTATCGGTGGATGATTCTCATTATCGTAGTGTTGGGAACACTATCACCTTCACTACTAATGTGGGTTTTTTAGCTAAGAATCAGGCTCCTAATAAATATCCGGAACCTATTGTTATTAAGGCTCTTCCGTCTTCAGACGGGCATAGGCCTTTTCTCTGTCCTGTTAGAGCACTACGTATCTATAAACAGAGATCTCAGTTCATCAGAAAGGGACGGAAACGTTTCTTTCTGTCTTTGATGCCTAATAGAAAGGACATTTCAGTCCATTCTATTGCTAGATGGATTCAGTTAACTATCCGTACTGCTTATGAAGATTTATCTTCTTCTCAGCAGTCTGTGCTTAAGATTTCTGCTCATGAAGTAAGAGCTCTTTCTACTTCCTGGGCTTATGCTAATAGTGTTGCTATTACAGATTTAATGAAGGCTGCTTATTGGTCTCAGCCATCCACATTTACTAATTTTTATCTCAGAAATACTGAGTCCATTTCTGGAGACCTGCATTGTTTAGGTCCGTTATCTGTTGCTCAGAATGTCGTCCACTAAACAGTTGCAACTATAGTTATGCAGGCTTTCTGTTCCGGCAGTGACTCCGTCCGGCTGCCCTCTTCGCTCTGGGCTATTTGACCCAGGGCAAGGGGAAGGGGGGGGGGGGGGGGGGCGGGTGTTCCCTTAGGTCACCTGCTTTATAGTGAAAAGCAAGGGAATGCCTCCTCCAAGACAGTATTTCTGAGTCGCTTCCGGGATGGTTTTAAAGTGTAATATTAATGTTTTTTTTCATTCATGTCTTATTTTTAAAGTGTAGCTCGGTGTGAAGCATTTGTATATGTCAAGTGTCAAACGGGCTTTAATATACAATACTCGGACACTTTTAAATGATTATAAAGAGTCTCAATTCTCTGGACTACTTTATTTATTGGCTTGCTTTAAAAATAATTAGTATAAGGGTTATACTGGATGTTAATAGAGAACATGAATGTTATTGTGCTCAATTATTAAGGGTAGTGTATCTTTCTAATTTAATATTAAATAAGAAAGATACATGTAAAGCCTAATACTCCTTTTCTCCTTAAGGGGTTACCTCTTTACTATATAATTGAGCTTATTGGATTTTCCTCTATGTCCTAGGCCCTCCAGCCTGTTTACTATTCAGCTAAGTCTGGGTCATTGGTACAGTATAAAAATGTTAAAAAATTTATAGTAATTTATATATTTTTTATACTTACCAATGACCCAGACGGGGATGGCCCTCCCTGAGTTGGGAACTCTTGCCTCCCCGCTGAGTACATAGCGCTGACCAGGCACTGCCAGTAAGAATGATAATTGGCGCCAATATCGGGACGACTGCGTCACTGCGCATGCGCAGTAGAGGCGTACTATGGAGGTCCTTTAGGACATGATTTCTTTTTGTTTTGGATGCAAATTTTGGGGATTGGGGGGCAAAATTTGTGTTTGGCCCTGGTTTTTGTTGGAGTTAGCACCAGCTAAGTCTGGGTCATTGGTAAGTATAAAAAATATATAAATTACTATAAATTTTTTAACTTTCTAGATGTTTTCATAAAATCTAGTCATGGCTGCTGTAAAGCAGCCATGACTAGATTTGATGCAAAATGAATCTAAATGTAACACAACAAACCATTGGTGAAAATACCCATTCAATTTTCATGGGGCAAATACGATTAAATGTGCCCAATTCATACTTATTTCAGTGATAAGAGAAGCCCTGCGCTGGGCGGGAATATCTGCCAGCAGCATGCAAAGAGTTAAATCAGAACTTGTCTATAGCATCGAGAGGAATGTTGGATCACAACAAGTGAAATCAAATAGCATCTCATGGATCAGCAACAAAATAAAAAAACTCCTCCAGAAAAAACAAATACTAGAGCAAGAAAAGTAACAACTGGAAAAACTACGCAAAGAGCATCAGAAAATTTGTAAAAACAGCATCAGCTATTCAATTTTCAAAGGACTTGAACCAAAAAAATACCAAACCTATCTGGAAATACGTGAAATCAAGGAAACAAGATAATATTGGATTTGCAATTGGAGTAAAACCACTGAAGGCAAGGGTAGCACTAATCAGTGATAGCAAAACTTAGGTTGCTTGAATTACTAGTCCAACAGTTCCAGTCTATTCATCTAAGAAAAAGCCTAAAAAATGCCAACAACTCCAAAATTCATACAGAAGATATTGCAAACATTAAGATTGTCACCAATAGCACAGAAATTAAAAAAATTAAATCAAAGGCACCAGATCCAGATAACATCCCAGATATGGTTCTCAAAGAATACTCGAAACAACTGGCATCTGGCAATCTTCCAACTCTCATACTCGAAACAACTGGCATCTGGCAATCTTCCAACTCTCATAAGATACTGGCCACTTTCCACATGTGGGCAATATTTCCCAAACACTAATTATAGGAATAATAATAATGAAAAATTTGTTGTACCCGGTGCTTTATTAATTAAAATTTTGATGATGATGATTTTTATTACCTGGGAAATGCATGCGTGTACATGACTGCCCACTCATGGATTACGACCTGTTCACAGCGCTGTACTGTAGAATAAAAGAAGACAAACATCTCCTAGAACACTACCGACCAGATATCACTTACCTCTGCTCTGTGAGCTCCTAGAACAGACACATTTTTGAAACACTTAGAAACACATATGATACAGTACCAACAAACCTAACAGGCTATTCGAGTGAGACCCAGCTGCTAACAACTACTCAAAACCTACTAAAATCCTTGGACAAATCGCCATGACCCTTTTAGATTTTGCAAAGGTGTTTGACACAGTGTCGCACCAAAAACTTCTCCATAAATAGTTCTGTTAGGGAATAAGGGGGACACAGCTTGTTACCAAAAGAACAACGTTGGAAAATCATCGGAAGTGACAGTGTACTCTGGAGTACCCCAAGGAATGGTATTGGGACCGATATTATTCCTATTCCACATCAATGACTTCCCAGGCCGACTGTAAGCTCAACAGTCTGACTCTTTGCCAATGACTGCCTGTTGTATAGAGAAATCAACAACTTTGCAGACCACACAAAATTATAAAAAGTCCTATGCAACCTTGAAGACTGGGCCGTTGACTGGGGCATGAGATTCAATGCAACAAAATGCTATATCAAAACGAAAAGTCAATCGTTCTATACCTTAAAAATCATATTTTACAGGAAGTACATTGATATCCATATCTAGGTCTACATTTGTCCAACTACCTGAAATGGGGAAATCATATTGGAAATGTAGCAAAGAAAGCCAATTCCACTCTTGGCTTCCTCAGATGAATCCTAAATCCTGCCCCAGGGAATGTTAATATATAGCCCTCCTACGTTCTGTACTTGAATATGGAGTTATCATATGGGAACCCTACACTAAGAACGATATCAACAAACTGGAGAAAATTCAAAAACTTGCAGCATGATTCATCATAAATCTTTATTGATCTAAAGAAGAAGGCAGAGTAACAGCAACCCTGAAAGACTTGAAAATATCGGCACTTGAAGTCCGAAGAAAACAACTAATAACTGACATTCCTGTACAAAATGGTTGAACAGCAGGTAGCAGCTCTTCCCATAAATGACTATCTGACCCCTAGCAAACGTAAATATCAAGGATACACGGGCCAAAACACCATAGAAAACCTGGTAAGAACACCAGAACCTTCTAATATCAAACAGTACCAATGAGCAGTATATACATTCCTTCTTTGTAGAAGGCACTGTCGACTGGAATAAGCTCAGTCATGCGAAGGTGTATGCAGCCTCTGTAGACCAATTCAAAGCTTCAGTTGAACGAGAAACCCATTCCGTGGTATAAAAGTCAAAATAGGATTCTACAACATACCCAGACACAGATACCACCGGGCATATATATATTAACACTGAAAATACAATAACTGATAAAAAGAACCGAACAGTGAAGAAGAAAACACAGGATACAAAGTGCCCACATTCCCCCAAAATGTATTAATATTCATGCCAAATGAAACTAAAAATTACAGTAATAAATTGTGGGATATTGTTTTTAAAGATAGGGTCATGGCACTTCATTGTTTTCTCTTGTGTATGAGCTGTCTGTTGTGAACATAATGTACAGAACAAAATGTAGAACAAATCCGAAACAGACTAGGGTCACAACAGGAAGTGGTCAGTCTACTGACCATGTGCTCAGTTCAGTTGGAAATGTGTTGAATGGCAGTTGTGCCAGTTGGAGAACTCAACAAATATAATTTATTCTTAGGTAAGCTACCTTATCATTGGTAGCAGAGCGAGAAATTCCAAAAGTTATTTTTTAATTTCATGGAAAATGGCTTCCAATTACAAAATTCCTCCTGTGTTTGATGACAAAAAATCATATCACCAGTGGTCAAATGAATTGGAAATGTGGAGATTGGTGACAGATTTGCCTAAGGAGAAACATGCACTTGCTGTCACATTATCATAATCAGAACATGCAAGAGAAGTAGAGCTGAAATGATTAAAGGGTTTTCTTGATCGATTAATCACATGGATTAACCTTGGTAAACTGATTAATCACTTACCCTAATAGGTAGCGGAATTATTGTTGTACTGTTGATGATTTACAGCATATTAACTCTTTACCTAACATAACAGGGAAAACCGGCCAGCGCTATCTGCAAAAGTCTCCATTCAAATTTTATTATGTTTTCAAGTTTTGTCTCAAAAACATGGCTTATGACCTCTCATTGGGATGAGCTCGTCCCAATGAGGGGTCATAAGCTATGTTTTTTAGACAAAAATTGAACATTTTTTGTAATTTAAAAATTTATTTTGCAAGTATCGTCTTTCAACCGCATTGGGTAAAGGGTTAAAAATGACCATTCCGGCTCTTGATACACACACGTGAACAAGTATGTCAGCACTTAACTTGCCTGCTTTACTCTGTCTCTCATATAATTGATGTGAGTCAGTGAGACAACGTGGGCCTGTTTTGGAGCAAGTTTGTTCCTTTGTTAACCTATATAATACAATAGTGTAAAAGTAACGGTTAATCGATCAATTACTTTTTTGATCGATCTAGACTTTGATCATTGGTTAATTGATTAATCGGTTAACCGTTTCAGCTCTAAAGAGAAGCTGCTCTTAATATTCCAGTAGCTGATTTGAACCAGGACACAGGTTTGACTACTTTGTTGAACACTTTGAATGAAATATTCAAAAAAGGCTTGATTGATTCTGCTTTTGAAAGTTACAAAAACTTTGATAGTTATCGACGTGATGACACCACTTCTGTTTCAGAATTCCTTGCAAATTTTGAGAACTTGTGTGCTAAATCCAAGATGTATGAAATGCGTTTTCCTGATGCAGTTTTGGCTTTTAAATTACTGGATAGTGCCAAATTGTCGTCTCAAGACAGACAACTTGCATTGACTGCATGTTCAGAACTCGGTATAAAAATATGAAATCAGCTCTCAAAAGAATATTCAGAAATTCAGGAAATGATATTTCTGAGCCTGGAATTCATATAAAAGAAGAGGTTTTAGTTACTAGTTATAGGAGACCTCAGTTTTGATCTCCAAGGTCCAGTTCGATTTCTGGGAATAGCAAAAGTAATCTTCCTGGGACAAATTTATTGGATGCACTTTAGAAAGTGAAACTTTATCTCTCACCGATGCTGTAGATACAGGTATTTATCTTGGTGCTTTGTACAATGAATTAATCACAGGGAATGACAATGCATAAGTTTTACAGACAGTTTCTCACTTCTAGATGCAGTACATTCTACAAGCAGTGCCTGTTCACTACGGTAAACAGGCTCTGTTTTACTGGTAAAATTGGACCCAGTCACCAATGCTTGGTA
Organism: Pictodentalium vernedei; assembly: GCA_031216915.1. Classification (NCBI taxonomy): domain Eukaryota; kingdom Metazoa; phylum Mollusca; class Scaphopoda; order Dentaliida; family Dentaliidae; genus Pictodentalium; species Pictodentalium vernedei. The sequence goes on from CM062292.1 coordinate 428,547,603, forward strand.
GTGTTGTGCGTTTTTTTTTCTGACCTCGGTTTCAGTTCATTCCGGTTTTGTCCCAAAAACTTAGTTTATAGGTCGGTTTTCGGTTTTTTGCAATAAAAAGATTGTAGACTTGAAAAATATCACACAGTGGCAATAAAAATACATATTCTGTTATATTTTAAATGATAATTCATCTGGCAATGGCTAGCATCAAATTATTCCCCCCGCGCCACCCCACACACACACCAACACAAATCTCCTACGTAGGTGGACACATCCAATACCACCACCCCACCCCACAAAAATACTTTAAAAGAGTCAAGGCAGGACTGCAGGTGCAGTGCCAGTAAATTGGCAGGAAACAAAAGTTGAGAGAACAAGTAAATTGTGGGGCGGAGTAAGCTGCATTGCATCTCTCCAAGGAATTCTCCCTCGTCACAACCTCCCCCCAATCTACTGCTGACCTTAAGACTCTGGTATATTATTGGTTATTGGAAGACTCCTTGCTATCACTGGCTATCCTGGTCCCAAATCCAGGTGGACCTAGTAGCCTAGTATCGGCATACCCCCCCCGAGATATTTTTGAAAAAAATGTTCTCTGAACTATGCCGTCTCAGACGGATCACTTTTAAGGCCAGTTGCACATTGGTACATTGATATAGAGTTAGGTTGCTCTCAGTACAGCCCCCCCCCCCCCCCCCCCTGTCAGTTACGCAACCGGATTTGAATGCGGTGGTATTGCAGTAACCGGTTCTCGTCAGATCACCGAAGTTGAGCAACGTCGAGCGCGGTTAGTAGTTGGATGGGTGACCATTTCAGCAACTGATTCGTGCTCCCACATCGTGTCCTTGGGCAAGGCACTTAACCCTGATTGCCTACATGGGGGCACGATGATGCTGTGTACTAGGGCGTACTACACTTCGATTGTGCGCATGTCTTCAACCAATCTAACCCTGCCTGTGCCGCGGTGCAGAGTTCAGAGTTACAATGTTCGAGGGCTGACAGCTGCTCGTCGTTGCTCGGTGGTTCCCTCTGGGTACTCCGGCTTCCTCCACCCGTAAAATTGTCACCGACATGATATGACCCTGGCTGTTAATGTGTCGTTAAACCCTAATAGAAAAAAAAAAAAAAAAAAAAAAAAGATTTGAATCCGTAAATGGTAGTTTGGAATGGGGATGCAATATTTGCGGTGGATGGGCTGATTGGGCTCGACACCACATCCTTTCCAATAGGTAACCCACACTCCCACACACTCCTCTTAAATTTCGCATCCGGACACCACCAGAAGGTGCCATGCTCGTTAGATTTTTAGAACAACCATAATTTACACTGACGAGTTTTTATCTGTAATGTTTTGAACTGTACCTTTTTCCATTTGTCTTTCGAAGTTGTCATTCCGCTTTCAATTTCCATCTTGCTTGCAAAACTAAATCAGTTCTGTATTATATGAGGCAAAATATTCTGTTTAATTGTGTGCAGGGAATTTTAGGCCTCACAGGTTCACATGGTCTGCACTCTGCAAGTAAGTACTAAATAGGTGCGGGGACATTCCATCGTGGTATGCGCTCGCATGCATACATTGGATAAACGCATCAAGGGAGGTGACAATGTTGAACGTTAAATTCTGAGCACGTGTCTGGGAAACCCACGCGACAAGTATGTTTTGTTTTTCACAGTAATCCGCCATTTAAAAAAACAAAGACTATTTTTTCTTTGATTTTATTCATGATTTTGTTGTTAGGTAATTAATACACCCAAACATGTGCAGATACGAAGCCGCTTGTGAAGTACCCAAGTTGCTCATTTTGACGTTTGCAGGCGTGTCAAGATTGTCATTCTGAGAATTTCTGACAGAACAAACCAACCCACTTTTGTAACCGTGCTGTATAATTGGACAAGAGTTGTCATACATCATACGAACATTTCTTGGAACGTGTGATCATTCTTCTAATGCGACAGTGACTCCTGTTAGACAGTCTTTGTTTCTATGGAGTCGGAATACATGAATACTGACGACAGAGTTATCAGTTGACGTTACGGATTTAGTTTTATGTCGTTAACAGTGCAAACTGAACAGTGTAAACGCAAGTTTCTGACATTCTGTAGTGAAAACTGAAACCGTACTGATTTAACAATTACACGGTTTCGGTTTTAGAGCCAAACCGCAACCGACTCACAAAACCGGTTAAACACACAACACTAATGCTTGGGAGGTGCAAACCCTCTCTAAAATGGGCAACATGGCTTATTAATGTTCACCCCCCTTGTCTTGAGTTGATGTTGTGGTCATGATTAGTCATTGTGCAAAAAATATGTGACCTTCAACACGAATAAATAAATAAATAAATAATACATTCTTCAAAATCAGTGTCCGAGAAAAGACTCTGTATAGAAATTGGTAATGTAAAAGAATTGATTCATTAAAAGAAAATAACTTAGTTATGTGGCTAGACACTAAAAAGCAACCAGCAGACTGCCTTACAAAGAGTGGAGCCTCCAGCTTGTTTATCCTCCGAGCACTGGAGTTAAAGAAAATGAATGTTTAACCCTTTACCCAATGAATCTGCCGTATCCGCCCGCGTAATATGCAAATTCAGTAGTTGAAAAAATATTTTTCAAATAATTTCAGCAAAACCATATTTGACCCCTCGTTGAAGCGAGCTTGTTCCAACGAGGGGTCACATGATATGATTTTGTTGAAATTTTTTGAAAAATTTGAAAAAATTATATTAAAATAATAAATTTGGATATCCACTGCATTGGGTAAAGGGTTAAACGCATTGATGAATTCTCAGTGTACATGGTGTGCGAAGTAAATAACAGATATTTTTGATGTACGTAAATTGTCCATTGCTGATAAAGGATTGTGAACATAATATATAGAACTAAATATAGAACAAATCTGAAACAGACTATAGTCACAACAGGAAGTGGTCAGAACACTGACCATGTGCTCAGTTCAGATGGAAATTGTGTTGAATGGCAGTTGTGCCAGTTGGAGAACTTGACAAATAAAGTTTATTCTTAGGTAAGCTACCTTTTCGAAAAGAGAGGCTCAATATACACAGAATGTAACTTGCAATTGCAAGTGTACCAAATAGCTGCACATTTGAGACTAGTTTTGTTGCAGTATAAAGTATTTGTAGCGGTCGAGGTTTCAAGGCTATTTACCAACCAGCCTGGTTGGTCTGGGTCTCATAGTCTCGTAAATCGGTCGCTTTGTTTGCTAGAGGTAGACAGTTCAAACCCCTCATCCCTCCCTTATCTCGTTAATCCTTTACAATAGCAGGTTTTCTTTTTTTTTTGCAAAATTAGGGGTAAACATGAAGAATAGCGGACCCAACAAATTACGCAAAAATTACCAACTTTTCATGGTTTCCCAACATTCTTTAGTGTTTTTTCTTTATATATTCATAAATTTGGGGGAATAAAAATCACTTTTTAGCTTGTTTTTACCAGTTTTTAACTTCCGTAACGAAGCAATTCAACTTGCACGTCGACCATCTTTTCTATCCGAAAGTGTGTGTTCGATTTTGAAGCGCACTTGTTCTGCACCGCTACCACAAGGAGAAGTTGGTAAATACAGCGGTTTTTACGTAATTTTAAGTTATTATGTTATAAATAGCACCGCACTCAACGGGTTAGGGTCAGTCCTACACTGACCCTAATCAGTCGAACACTGTGCAATTTCCTGAACTGATGTGATACTGAATTCTCCACAAATGGGAGGAGACGCCCACCCGTGACGTCACATGTTTGACAGGTTCCGCTGAAATGCTGAATTCTCCACAAATGGAAGGAGACGCCCACCGTGATGTCACATGTTTGACAGGTTCCGCTGAAAGAACGTCGCTGTTGATAAACACGATCAGACGACTTTTTCGTACCTCTCTTATGGGAAGGAAAAACTTGGTAAATAATGTCTGAATGTTTTAAAAACTCCGGGTTTTTGGTATATATGTGAAAAAAAAATGCTAAAGAATGTAGGGAAACTGTGGCGAAGCCCTCCACGTTGTGATTGATTTTTTTGGCCTTGATCGAGACTCCACCACACTCCACTTTCTACTGTAACTGGAATAAAACTGGAAAATGGTCCAAGTTCCTTGGAGTCTGAATTCTGTGGTGTATGGGTAAAACACTCAACACAAGACTGTTTGTACAGTGGGATGTATAAGCTAACCTTACACTCTTTTATTACATCAAAACTTTCAATATAAATACAGTGTCCTACACTGGAGTCCCTCTGAAAGATGTCATCAACTCAAGTATGAACAGAATAAATTCTAAGAAAAACATTTCTGATAGTCCGTCCTGGAAATAATAGCCCACTGCAGGTTTCTAGATGTGAACAGTTTGAGTTTTCAGAGGAGACTGCTGACAAAATGGCCGATTGGGGATTATATATTATTAATCACGTGGTTTATTTTCCTATTAAGTTGAGGAAAACTTTCCTTAAGAGTTCTGATGCCATCTTTGTTGACGTTCTTCAGTATCAGGGAGTTAAACTTTCATGTACTTTCATACCAAGTATTGGGTGGACAATATCACTTGGCAGAAAAGTATCAAATATTGCACTCTTCTGACCAGAGATTGAGTTCCTTTGTTAAGTGCTTTGACTCCCATATATTCTAGTTTTAATAAGAGTGCCATTCATTATAATTGGTTTTGGATAGGTTTTATATCTTTAATAGCTTTAATATCACATACCTATACTTCTGGTAAGTGGAAAGCCATTTGTTGTTATTGGTTTTAGATATGTTTTATACCTTTAATTTCCTTCCTACACACCTGGCCATTGGGATAATTATAATATTATCTTACCAACCTAATTATGAGAATAACTTTCCACTGATCTCTTAAAGTGATTCTGGTGTAATGCAAGTGCTTGTGGCTGATAACACTCTGTGAAAATAACTTTCTACTGCTCTCTAAAAGGGTTTCTGATGTAATGTAAGTGCTTATGGCTGCTAACATTCTGTGACTCTCCACAGTGTGAGCGCTTTCTAAGAGCCAAAAGCTCATTAAGCAAAGGGGGTTCTCACAGGGCTAGGGTGCATTCTGTCACAAAACCATGAAAAGCTAGTAATTTTTGCATAATTTCTTGAGTCCGCTATTCTTCATATTTACCAAATTAGGCAATTTTTTCTCGCTTCTTGTGGGTTTTTTCCGTTTTAAAACACTGTTCCAACAAATTAATAGAAAAATATTTGATTCCGGGGCAAGAAATTTAATAAAAAATGCATTTTAATAACACACTGGGTGTAGCGTTTTCGAATGGAGTCGTCAGCTCAATTTCGTTTCAGCGTTGGCACCTTCTGTGTCTTCTTAAAAGCGAGGGAGGCATCAATGTACATGCAACAGGATTTGAGGCCACATCAAAATAGGGTCAGTAGCAGCGGGGCCAGGGTTAGGATACCCTAACTTGGCTCCAGCTACTACTGACCCTAATGATTTTGGGTACCTTAAACCTGGCCGCAACTACTACTGACCATGTGATACTAGATCGATATAAAAGTTATTCATTAATTTACTAATTTTCACTGGCCTTCAAAACGAATCTTTCACTGATTTCTCCTGTATTCCACCTAGGGTGAATATTACACTTTCATATGAGCACACCTATTTACTCCAACCAGTGAGAAAGAACAAGCCAACAGCAATGGCGACTTCGAGTCGACTGATTTTCAACGGCGCAACAAAATAGTTTAATTCTCAATATAATATGAATATTTTTATCAAAAAAGTATGCGCTTTTGTTGGAAAAGTGTTTTAAAACGGAAAAAAAAAAAGAAGCGAGAAAGAATTGCCTAATTACTCAAAAAAACCCACTGTTGCAAAGGATTACCCTTATCTCTTCCTGTTACATTTGGGGGCTTGTCATATCCTCATCTGTTGGTGGCATTGTGGACGCTGTGGTGAAGCATAGTGAATGTTTTGACTGCTCTGAGGTGGAATCTGGGGCGCGATTCATGGTGGGTGAATCTCAAAAAGAAGGGGAGAGTAGTGTTGCAGTCGAAGTATAAAGGCCATTTACCAACCAGCCTGGTTTGTTCGGATCTCTTAGTATCGAGGTAAATCGGTCGCTTTGTGTGCTAGAGGTCGACTGTTCGAACCTCCGCTCCTGCACTTATCTCTCCTGTTACATATTCATGCAGGTGTGTAGATTTTAGAAATTCATGGAACCTGAAAATGGGTTGTGTGTATTTAGGAAGGTAACGCTATCAAACTGATTAGGATGGAATGTGTTACTGCAAACCTTTTTTTTTTATAAAATTCAAACACACCTCTTGATTCTGCACGAAGGGCTGTGGAATTGGAAGAACATATCTTGCATTTTAGCTAGTACTGAAATAGTTAACTGGATAACCGGTTTGAAACCGGTTACCTACTTAACCGATTTGAATAAAATGTCAACGGGTTATCCGAAATATCGATAGTGATCGTCATTCCATGGTAAAACGTAGTAAATCTGCTACTTCTCCTCTGGGATAGATTACACTTAGAAGCAGCGCAGTATATATTGAGAAATAATCGACTTTGGCTTCAAGACTTTGTTAATGATCGACAATTTCCCCGAGTACTGAGTAACTGCAGAAACTATTCCGTAGTATGTGCGCAAACGAATGTTGTCGAGTACTTGACAACGTTCGTTTGTATACATATTACAGAATAGTTTCTGATAATACTGCTTTCCAATTCCCAATTCCTAGAGTTTTGATCCCAGATTTGGGGAAATAATTGCCATGGATATTAACCGGTTATAGCTCTCAGTTAGTTGGTTGTGAAAATGAGCTAACCGTTTCAGCCCTAATTTTAGCAAAAATTTTCTCCCTCGACGTCAGTTTAAGTGATAAAATGTTATGTTATTGTTTTCAATGATAGTTAAACCTAGAAGTCCTGTCACGTCTAGTGCAGATTGAGGAAATACTCCTTGGTTAACCCTTTACCCAGCGAATCATCCGCATCCACCCACGTAATATGCAAATTCAGCAGCTCGTTCCAAAGAGGGGTCACATGATATGGTTTTGTTGAAATTTTTTGAAAAAATTCAAAATATGGTATTTAAAATAATAAATTTTGAAATCATCTGCGTTTGGCAGAGGGTTAATGCGCTTTCTAGTGCAGAACAGTTGTGTAAACCAAGTTAAATATGTGATAACATCTGCGTTTGTAATGCAGAATGTTGCACTATTCATAAGGTCGGTAACTTTGATCTTCGACACATATCTTTAGGAAAAGAATTGTGTTGTAACTGGACACGACCATCCATCGATATCATATCGAAAAGGGTTCACCTGATAAATTAGTGGTGACAGTGAAAGAAAAAACGCCAAGAAAAATTGTCAAAATGACGAGTTTTAATTTTCACAGGAAGCCTGGACAGTGAAATCAGTGTTGCTTCAAAATTAGATAATCGTCTTTTAAATGGTTTGAACACAGGGACGAGACTTGTGTAAGATGTGTTTGTATGAACAGCCCAGTATGTGATCGTTTTTAAATAGCTGAATAAAAATAAAATAAAATTAATTCTTGTGACTTGTTCTACTTGGAAAGCATGGATAAATTTGTTCATAAAATCACAATAAAAAATCCAAATACCGATAATACTGCTCAATCTTCTACTGAATTTTCAATGCGCGATTCGCAGCAGATTTTCAACATTTAAAACCTCATTCCTTTTTGTGGCCTTGTTCAAATAACTAACTACACCCAGTATAATAACAAACACTGTGTAGCTGTGACTCAATATTCAGTGTGATGGGAATTGCCCAGAGCGTCCCCGGGCTAAATCCCCCCTGTCCTTTGGATCCGAAGTGTCCCCTCTATTTAACCCAAACCGACATTAAGCGGCTGGGCCGTAAGACTGGCAGATGTTTTCACCTTGCCTCATGAGTCAAACCATCCCCTGAATTTTTTTATTACATTACCTCTGCCCACCCACCCACAAGATTTTGAAATCACAACTGAGTGGTCACAAGTTGTGTTTCTGAGGCATAAGGGGGTGGCAAATGACGTACGCGTTTGTATTAACCAAAGAGTTAAACAATTTTTGAATGTTGATTGAAAAATGCCCCCCACCCCCTTCCAGTACAGTGTGGTTAAAAATCGGCTATAGGCCTACATGACTTTAGAGGACCCCGACCCCCACCCCCTTCCCCAATTTCGATCACCAGGCCTACTGCTTGTATTTCCAGGTGATCTATTCATAAGAGTACTGTCAGACACTTAGGGATAAATTCTGCTGAAGCCAAGTGAGTTTTCGTAATTCTGATTTATTTAACTTGTCTCCGTTTGCTCTTCAGCTTTTCCGAACAGTCTTGTCACTGTGAGCTAAGTGTAACTTATAACATTATCAGTAAACAACAGGTTGTGAGAACGGCAAGCAACAAAATTCGCTGAAATTTGTGAAAATTCTCTTATTTTCAAAACAAATTTGTGAAAATCAGGGTTTTTTTTTTTTTTTTTTTATCTAAGAACACGGAGTGAAGCTGTTGGTTTAGAAATACTTAATTTCTTAAAAATTTAAGCATTTGGGGCATGAATTCGCCGAAATCAGTGAATTTGCTGTAAAATCCCATCCCTATAAACAAATGGAAGCAGCCAGAAAAAATGAGTTTTTTTTATTTTAATTTTTTATCTCAAACTGATTTTTCTCCAGATCAGGACTTTTCAATCACTCTTCATCATTAATCTTTAATCACTGATAATAAAAGAACATAAGACCCATGGAAATATAAATTTTACACCTATTTGTTCTAAAGTAATCCATTTCCTAATTGAGATCATAAAACGGGAGCTTTGCGTATTGACAGGATTGTTTTCAAACCTTCTACTGTCCAAAAACACGCACAAATGGTGATTGCCAACATTACTGATTGCTACCTGAAAAACTGCCGCAAATAGAGAAAAATCTTCTCTGTTCAGGCAGGATGAGTTGACATTTTCCGCTCCCAGTATCTTCACATCGAGAAGGAAAGCAATCCTCAACCATATTTATTGGTGCTTTATGCCACATATGTGGCTGTTGCCACACTATAGCCCAAGCTGCTGATGTAGCCTTCAGCATCAATAAATAATAATCATATTTATTCCATAAATGAGGAGCAAGAAAGTAGAATATTCAAAGGAACAATGGTCTGGTGACATTTGATGAAAATTAAAACCTAACAAGACCTCTCTCCCAGAAGTGAAAGTAAAGTACAATAAGTTGAGCTTTCGTGTAGGCCTACATCTACAGTTCATTGAAGAAAAAAAGTGTGTACAAGGACAAATGAAGAAGGAAAAACACAGCAGCTTGTTTGAGGACTACTTGATGACTAAAAGTCTTTGCATCAACTTTCTAGTGCGAGGTAACGATCTTACCAGGCTGGTAATTTAATGACAGTCCATAAACGAACTGTACACCTATATTAGAGATAAAACAGGGTCTTGTGTGAAATGTGTCTATAAAATTCCCATCCCCACCCACCGTTTGGGATAATATCCAACTGAAGTCTTGCAAGGAGGGGGGGGCAAATTTTTTCCAGATTTTATATATTTCAGTATAGTATGTTTGATTGTCCATATACGTTTAAAATATGCTAGAAGAAATTTAGCAGTTGATTCTCACGAATTTCCCCAATTATTTCTGCCTAAAATGAGTTATAAACCACATGTTAGAACTGTAAAATTCTTGTTACTTCATCGTCAGATTAGGTCTAACGATATGTGCTGCTTGCCCCTACTTGTATAGTGTAGTGTTGTGATGGATGTCTAGTTGTTTAGTCATTGACTAATGGCTGCCGATGGGGGCACGATGGCATTGTGGTAACCGGTTCTCATCAGATCAACAAAGTTAAGCAACGTCGAGACCGGTTAGTCCTTGGATGGGTGACTGTCTGAGCGATCGATTCGGACTCCCGTGTTGTGTCCTTGGGCAAGGCACTTAACCCCAATTGTCCACATGGGTGCACGCCGTCGCCGTGTACTAAGGCGTACTGCATGTTGATGGTACGCATGTCTTCAACCAATCTAACCCTGCCCGTGCTGTAGTGCGGAGTTACGATGTTGGGGAGTTGGTAGCTACTCGTCGTTGCTTGGTGGTTCTCTCCGGATACTCCGACTTCCTCTACCCGTAAAACTGTCACGGTCATGATTAGCCATTGTGCAGAAGTATGTGACCTTAAATACCAATAAATAAATTAATAATGACTGATGACTGGGATGAGGTGGCTCACTGGTTACGGAACTGAACTTCAAATTGTAAGGTTCAGGATTTGATCCCTGCCAGAGGTAACTGACATTGTTCTTGGGCAAGGCACTTTATCCCTGTTGGCCACATGGGGGGCACGGTGAAGCTGTGTGCTAAGGCGTACTGCATGTCAATGATGCACTTGTCTTGAACCAATGCTGTCCCTTCTTGTGTATACGATGGGGAGTCTGGTAGTTGCTCGCCCTTGCTTGGTTGTTCTCTCTGGGTACTCTGGCTTCCTGCAGCCATAAAATTCTTTGACTTAACGTCGTGGGAGCACTATAAGGTTCTATCTTCCACTGGAACCCCGACCCTAACCCTTCCACTGGAAGATAGAACCTTATGGTTCTCATACGACAACAAGGTGACCCTGGCTGTCAAAAGTGTCGTTATACTGCAATAAATAAATAATTACTGCCGATTGGTCAACTATGAAGTTCCCTAAAAGTTTCAATACTAAATTATATACTTCGTAGGGGAGCTGGTAGCTACTCATCGTTGCTCGATTGGCCTATTTTTGTAACCGGCTAACCGTCGGACATAACTGGATTTCAACCGGATATCCGTTAATTTCAACTGCTGGTATTATTGTATTGTCTGCAATGCAAAATCAGTAAGGAATGGCGAGAAAACAGTTCAAAACACTGCCACCTGACTTCCACAAAAAGTAAACAAACGAAAACCATCGAGTGCCAACAGAAATCATTGATGTGCAAACGATCGTTAACACATTGTAACTGTGGTCACCCTGAATCGCAAAATCAGGCCTTGCCATTTGAAAGTCAGAGGCACGCGGCGTGCTGTACACCTGAAACAAAGTTTTTGTGTGCAATTTGTTCATGCATTTGAAGTGAGGGATCAGGGTTCATACAGCTCTTGAAAAACCCTTGAAAATGAGTTTTTTCTTGAAAAACCCTGGAATTTGAAATTAGCCCTTGTGAAACCCTTGAACTTTCAGAAATCTCTTGAAAACCCCTTGAATACCAAGCTATTTCCTGGGCATTGTAAATATGTGTACTCGCCTTTTACTTGTTTGTTGCACTCGTGTCGCTCAGTTAAAAAAAAACATAAAAAAGTATGGAACGTTTTACCAAGATTACTGTAACACAGATCACACTTTGGGTACCAGTACTTCCTGACTTCCAAAGTGAGATCCGTGTCACATGAATCTTAGATTTTTAGAGCTCATACAACAAGCTGAACCGTATATGTAGCCCTTGGAAAAAAAAGAAGAAAAGAAGCCCTTGAAAAACCCTTGAAAAACCCTTGAACTTTGTGAGCAAATTTTTGTATGAACCCTGGGGATGATTGTCATTGATGTTACTAAAGAATTTTTCAAGCAATTTGTAAATTGTAGTTAGGCATAATTAACTGTATTAGCAAAGAGCCTCTTACCTCGAGTGGCTTGAATTTGATGTAATCAAATCATCATTAAGTGAAGATGCACTAATGTTTTGAGTATCTTTTTCTGTTCTCTGCCAAGACAAATGTCACAAACAGTCACACGTTTACATCTACCTATTCCTCGCAATGAAATTCTGGCGGGAAAATGTTGCGAGTCATGAAAGGGGTATGTTAAGAAATTATTGTATGTCCCATTGTCTGAGAGGGGAGCATGGGCGTTTCAGAACTTTTTCGTACACAAGCCATTTAGGACGTTTCGTACCCAAGCTAGGATGTTTCGTACACAAGCTAGGACGTTTCGTACACAAGCTAGGACGTTTCGTACCCAAGCTAGGACGTTTTGTACACAGGCTAGGACGTTTCGTACACAAGGTTCTGACTGTTTTGAGTCAAATAAAGATAACCCATGAGTGAAAATTACAAATTTATTGCAATAACATATTTATATAAACACAAAACATACTGGAATGATACAAATATAAAGTTCTACAAAGATAAGTCTGACTTTGTGCAGTATACAAATATAACATACTGGACAATATTTATTATAATTATAAGTAGGCCTATGCTAAGGATGGGGCTTAGGACTTTGAATTCCCAAGTCGCCTCCTCAGCATAGGTGGTGTAACCCTTACATGACGTCTCAGTAAGTTGTCTTACTTAAACTGGGATAAGGTGGGGTGGGGGGGGGGGGGGGGGGTCACTGCATGATGATATACTGGGTATTTAACATTGCAGTAATAAAAAAGTGTTGTACATGTACTGAAAATTAATCATTTTAATGTGTTTGTGCCAATTATGACTCCAGTGTAATAACAATGTTGTGATCACATATAAGAACTGATCAAAGCTGATTAATCATCAATGAGCTCACATCATAATGTTTTGATTTTTCATCTAAGAAAGATGTTTTACAGTCTGCGGTTCATTTTATTTCCTAACATATTGTGGTGGTGTTGGACGTATTAAATTCTGTCCCGGGATATTTCATCCGCGACTTGACAGCCCAAGTGACCGAAATAACTATTCGTTGAACGTTCTAACACCTAATCCCTTTAATGTTACATCGAGTTCACATCATTGTAAATCAACAAATGTTTGGCAGCTTTGACAATGCTTGTGTCAACAAAAGAATTCTAATGTATCGCGGTCAATTACTATCTATTTTCCCAACGCTTTCCTGTAAACTATAGGCATAGCGGGTATCTGGTTTGCAGCCGGTTATTGGCATAACCGGTTGGAAAAGCTGTTAACCAGATAACCACTATACCTATAGCTTGTGGGATAACGTCGGGAAAATAAATAGTACTTTACTGCGATACGTTAGAATTCTTTTACCGGATAACCGTTTCAGCACTAATACTTAGGAGGATGAGTGGTACATGTAACCTGCTCTGATCATATAACTGAGCAAAATACTTGTCCAGTCTCCATTTTGCAGAGTGTATTGTCTTTGTTACAGGTTGAAGATGAATGGATCTGTTGTTTTAACTGATCAATGGTATTGGTGTAGATCATACAAAGATAATCATTGCAGATGTAGGAGCTCGCGATAAAAAAAAGGTGAGTAGGACGTAGTGATCTGCTATGATAGTGGTTAAGTCAGCTTTGATATTTTTCAAGCAAAAGCCTGCCCTCCTTCCCACCCCACCAACACACTCGACACATGTTGTCTAAAGTTCACGAGGATGAATACAACTCTAGCAAGTTTACTGATTTTTTCATTACACTGCTCTGAATAAGCTTTTTATTGCATCCATTGTACAGATAGCTTGATTGGAGTCATTCGCTCACCTGACTGGATGTTGGTGTAATAATAACAGTAAAGGTAACAGGAGGGGGCGCGGTGGCATTGCGGTAATCGGTTCTCGTCAGGTCACCGAAGATAAGCAGTGTCGAGCCTGTCTAGTTCTTGGATGGGTGACTGTCTATGAGATCGATTGAGACTCGACTCCCGTGTTGTGTACTTGGGCATGGCACTTAAGCCTGATTGTCCACTTGGGGGCACGACGATGCCATGCACTAAGGTGTACTGCATGTCGATGGTGCGCATGTCTTCAACCAGTCTAACCCTGCCTGTGCTGCAGTGTGGAGTTACGATGTTGGGGACCTTACAACTGCTCGTTCCTCCACCCGTAAAACTGTCAACAACATGATATGACCTTGGTTTTTAAAGTGTCGTTAAACCTTAATAAAATAAATAAATAATGGTAACAGAAAGAAATTTGAGTAACCAAGGACTAACCAGGCTCGATGTTGCTTAACTTCGGTGATCTGACGAGAACCGATTACCGCTATGCACCCCCCACCCCCTCATCTGAGTATCAACAACAGTAACTTAAATTTAACTATTCTAAAATCTAATAAAAATAATTTGAGGCAAAAATTATACAAAATGTTTTACACTATATTCACCTGGCTGGCAGCCATCGGAATTTCCATTTAGAGCTGTGGTGGCAATAGACATAGTTATTCAGCATTGCAAGTACATGTATAGACAAATACATCAATCAGCTGTTGGCAGAAATGCCAGACCCGGTTCCAGAGGGACAACAATTCATTCACCTGGATGACCAGGTCCCTCTCCCTGTAAAGGCTGATGAGCTGTGGGTCGAAATGATAAACGATGCCAAAAAAGGTGAATTTGAAGTTGACGGTGCAGCTGCGGTCTACTCCACATGGAGGAATGAGGGAGATGATCTGTTTGATCTCGGGGATATGAAAATTATGGATGGTATAGAAGCCCGGGCAGGCCGCATAGTCATAGATGCTGGGATGACAGACAAGAGCGCTGCACAGCTCGTCAGACAGCTTCCGGACAGTGAATATCTCTTGAAAATCAAGTTCCTGCACTAGCATGACGAAGGAGACTGGGTAGTCGAAGACAAATTTGACCCTTTGAAGGCAGAAAAGAAGAAAGGCCAAGGCATTGTTGAAATCACACAAAACACCAAACCAGGCGCCCTGACGGGGATTGACTGCCTGTACTACAAAAATGCTTACCCTGTCACCGCGGTCGTTCACAGGCTCTACCCTCTGAGAGACCCTGACCCTGCCAACTTGGCTCCAATGCATAACGGCGATCTCAATTGCGTTGCCCATAGAGTGGTTGAGCACTTTAATGGCGCTCTCAGAGGACAGGACCTAACCCTGACCAGGTGCCAGAAAATACAGAAGTGGGAAAAGAAAGTCCACGGCACTGGTGCAATAGTCGACGATGTGGCCAAGGTCGGGAAAATACTTAAACGAGCGTTCATCGTGAAAGACATAGCTGGTAAGGATATCCACAACAGTGGCAAGTATCAGTTTGGAGGAAATGGTGTGAGAGGGAAAGTAGAGAGCTCATCTGCCATAACAGCCACACTTGGTCCAAAGACCTGCACTTCCCCCATTCCAGACAGGTCCACATATACGAGGGTGACGTCTGGGAAGCCGTCCAACAGGCCACCCAAAATGAGCCAATTACTGTCTGGCTTCTCGGAGATGACCAGGATAGACAGCCCAATGTCAACCAGTTCATTCTACAAGACGGCCGCACCTACAGGACACAGGAGAGTCATCAAACCCTCCATGCAGCCTGCGCCCATCTGGGAGATGACTCTTAGCAGACAGGGTCTTCAGAGTGAACCACGCAACCAGCATCGTCGCAAAGGAAAGGAATGAAAGCCGACCCCAGCATCTCTCCTGGATGACATCCAAAAGACTTGTGTCGAACATGGCCACGGTGTCCTCTGGAATGCAGAACGGTATCACGTCAATGACATCATAAGGCCCATATTAACCTCAGTATGTTACAGCGCTTTGACAAAAAAGAGGCAGTTCGAGTGGCGACAGACGGCATATATGTCACGAAAACAATACTCGACAAACTCAGCTGTGTCCAAGTCTATGTACCGCCAGAAGTTCACCCTGAGGGCTATTGCACAAGGTGCTGCCTCTATCATGACGAACCCACCCTACAGCCTCCCGAAAAGTGTAATGTCCTGCCATCTCAGTGGCACGACAAGGGTGAGCAGCTATACATGCCACAGGAACATGCCAACTACCTCCCCAAGCCAGAGTATTGTAGCGCCACGAAAGACCTCCCACCCAGCACTGCTCCGAGGTATAATGACCCACCATCGGCTGAGTTACCTCAACGGTGGAGGTGGTAGTGGCAAGACGAGAGCGATCAAGCCTTCAGGGTGCAAGACCCACTTGTCTTTACCCCAACTCGCCGCCTAGCCAAAGAGATGCGGGGTAGGGGAATCAAGGCCCAGACCTACCATAGCTTCTTCCGGTGGAGTGGTCAGAATGACTGGATGCCAGAAGTTGATCCCCCGTGTCATCATCTGGGATGAGGTCTGCACTGTGCCCTGGCCTATCCTAGAAATGTTCTTGTACTGGCTGGACCAGTGTGGGGTCTAGGCTATCTGCTGTGGTGATCAAGGCCAGCCATCACCAGGTGAGATGCTCCACGACTGGTTACGCCAAGCAGTGGGTTATTACGAAGAGGTCAAGGCAGACCACCGGGCAAAAGATGTGCTCAAGGCCCTGAAAAGCATCTGCCTTCGGGCTGATAAGGTCCAGTGTCTGGAGATGCGGAAGGCTCTCCCCAGCTGTCGTGGGTGGGAGCGCTTCATGGAGCAATGGAGGCCAGTTGACCTGATCCTCGCTAGTGGCAGAAGGTTTGCGACCAGGAACAAGAACTGTTGCTTCAAAGACACCAGGAGTACTTTCCAGACACCCGGGTTCCACTGCTGTACCTCCCCAAGGACAGCCGAAAACAGAACATTATGGTTCCCATCCCGGGCACAGTCCACGAAGAAGAGCTCGTCCTCAATGACATCGTTGAAGTCGCCATTCAGTCCACTGAATAGGCTATCAAGACCGATGATTGGCGTCTCGGGTATGCCCTCACAGTCCACTCAAGCCAGGGTCTCACTATCCACAACCCTCAGAAGGTTTGGATCATAGATGACTTACTACAATGGTCCATCCTCGCCTACCTCTCCTTTTCTCCCCGCGGGAACCCTGGGAAGTGAAGCAGTGTCTGTTCACAGCGGTAAACAGGCTCTGTTTTACTGGTAAAATAGGACCCAGTCACCAATGCTTGGGAGGTGCAAACCCTCTCTAAAATGGGCAACATGGATTATTAACACTCACCCCTGGTCTTGAGTTGATACTCATGTTGTGGTCATGATAAGCCCTTGTGCAAAAATATGTGACCTTAAACACCAATAAATAAATAAATAAATACCTCTCCATTTCCCACGTGGAGTATATGCAGCAGCTCAAACGGGTGACCTGTCCACCAGATGAGGGGTACTTGATGGCGTCAGATGTCCTCTTTTTAGTTAAGCGAGTCACCACACCATTCAGCACCGCAACAACGGCGGGTAGCCGAACGACCCATTCACTTGACCTCTCACCTGACTGTAACCTCATTTCCTGAGTGTATTGGTGTCGCTTCTCTTCCAGTGTATTGTTGAACCGCTACACAATTCCATGGTCCCGGTGGACATCCACACGGCCACGCCAGGCTTCTGTCCCGTGTTTTGCCAGATGTTGATTCACCATGCCCATTAACGTGCGCCCGGGATCGACCTGAAGGAGTTTGGGCCACCACAGTGGTCCACACTTGTATATATTTTCTAGGGCGGCCACGACCTCTTTGGCCTCTTTTGTGGACAAGGGCTCTGCCTCTTTATAGCCTCTTTATAGCGGTAGGCTACATTAACGACTGTGAGCGTATACTTGTAGGTTTTCGTATGACCTTTGATCATAAACCGGTCGTGTGGCAGAAAGAGCTGGTGGGCCTCAGTCGGCGGCCAACTTGGGTCATGGTATGTGTGTGCTTCGCTCAGCTGGTAGGTATATCAATCTCCCAGATGGCCTGCTTCTTAAGCCATGACCCAGCCAAATCTTCAGTGACCTTAGCCGTTGAAGCAAGGTTTTTGATGTCCATGAGTCCCTTCCAGAATGCCTGTAATAGATTGAAGCCAACTTTGTTGCAAGCTTGCTGTCCATTCTTGGGCATTCCAGCATCCTTTGGACCTCTAAAAGCCATATTGGAGAAGTTTTATAATGTTAATATACAATTATGTACGTGACATTATCTGATGCTCAAATTGTGGACCTACCAGCGGCTCCCTGCCGGAGAGCAATTTGAGTGTGCTCTTGCCGAAGTAACCTACTACCTTCTTTGGTACAACATTAGTTCGAGGCTAGGCAACAATATTCTGAGAAAAGTGACCCTGAGCAGAAGATAAAGATGCCAGTTGGCTATTACAATGTTTGTGAGCTAAATAATGAGGTGTTTAGTCAGGTTGAGGCTGTACTGGATCTTCACAACCCTTCGGGTCGTCTGCGACTCAAGACAGATAAGTCTCCGAGACTGGGAGGGTTGGCATGCACTTTGGGATTTGCAAAAAACAAAATCCCTCGGGGAGGGAAGCAGCGGATTGGGGATGAGTTCCCTGAACTTGCGACCCACCAGGAGCTCAACATTCATCTGTCAGAAGTCAGCACCACGGACAATGTTCACAATGGGCTACCCAGCACACCACTCAGAACAGTACCTGTAGCAAATGAAAAATGTGCCAGTGGCAGAACAGTAGCTTTCTCTCACTTGCTATACAAAAGGCTTGTCCCAGACCCTATAGGCAATGTTACAGTCTTGTTTTAGATAGCATGGGTGGCCCTGTTGAATTACAGCACCTATCCGTAACATTACACATTCGAAATATACCTATGGAATGCCAGCAATGAATAGCGGAGGACCAGGAGCACATGATGCATTGCCTCGCATGACCTTTCAGTTGGCTGATCTCGGCGACCCGCAGGGCTTTGGAGAACCAGAAATGATGGACAAATTGTATGTTTTTCAGCTCTCCAAGGGGTTATACAAAAGAAAAGAGCTGCCCGTTCCAAAGCAACAAGTTACATTTACTGAGCTGCGTGGTTTGAACCTGGAAGGCTCAGCCTCGTGGAGGGGCTACAAACTTGTCCAGAATGACTCCAGTCAATGGCCTCTGTATAGGCACCCTGTTCGTGGTGGGTGGGAACTTGACTTCAGGGTCATCCAACCTCACATCCAACTGGGCCGAGGCCGCAGGCTCCGTAAACTCCAGAACAGTGGCTGTGTGTTGGCTTCTTATATCCTGAAAGGTGCTGTTTATGTTCACAAAAGCCATGCTGGGTATGTGTTGGGTGGGGTAAAAGGAGGTGCTATGATGAAGCTCTTTTGGGAGTTTGATAGTCTTGCTCCTGGCCAGGGTACCACTACAGTTATACAGATAGTCCTGGGTATACCAACCAACGTCTTCATGCCAGTGCTACATGGACTTGACTAGGGCTTCATGGTATTGACATTTACAAAACCGACTATGGTATTGAAAACAATATCGCGCTATGACTAAATATCGCCGAAAATTTGAAATGTGACTTCGTTTTTTACTGAAAATGACAAATTCTTCAATGGCATTAAAGGCTCAAATATTTGTCATTTTTCGTTAGACAGAAAGCAACAGAATGATTTTAAATGAAAATTCTTACTTTTTAGCTCACCTGAGCGAAGCTCAGCGGGAGCTTTACTGATCGTGATCCGTCCGTCGTCCGGCATCCGTCTGGCGTTAACTTTACATTATCGACTTCTCCTCCTAAATCACTAGCCCAATTTTATTCAAATGTTGGCTAAATATTTATTACCTAATGCCAATTCAGATTTGTTCAAATGAAGTTGCCCCTCCTTCTGGGTGGGGCCACTCCCCCAAGGGGCACCAAAATCTTTGAAAATCTTCTTCTCAAGAACCAGCAGTAGCAGACACTTGATATATGGTATGCAGCTTCCTTTTGAGGTGTAGACTCAGATTTGTTCAAGAGAAGTTCGAGGGATAATATTTGGCGTTGTTATGGGAGGGGCAAAAATTTTGGCCCCCGCTCTAAATTTCTATTTTCTGAACCGAGAGGCCGATTTGAACCAAATTTAATGTGAGGACTTATTGGGTCATAAGTACTTGATTTATGCCAAAAAAAATTTTCCCGCAGCCCCGTGGGAACCTTAGGAGCTGAAAATAGAAAAAATTTAAAACGCCTATATCTGCAAAACTGCACGGCACTGAGAGTTTTTATTTGGTGTGAAGCTTCCTTAGGACCAACAGAAAGGATTGGTCAAAAAAAATTGCCATCGGTTTTATCATAGGTTACAGTTTCGGGACATTGAAAAAAGTGCTGAGTCAGCACTTTTTAACACTGTAGGCAATGGGAAAAACATTTAAGTATCTTCTTTTTTAGATTCACCAGTCAGAATCCTTTCATATTTGGTATACAACATCAATAGGGTGGTCAGATTTAAGTTTGTTCAAATCGAGCCCCTGGGTTAATATTTGGGCTCCCTATGGGAGCCCGAATTTCAACTTAGGGCAATATGAGGTCTATTATTTAAAAATCTTCTTCAGATCCGCCAGGCAGAATTCTTTCATATTTGGTATACAACATCAATAGGGGGGTCAGATTCAAGTTTGTTCAAATCAAGGCCCTGGGTTCATATTTGGTCTCCCTATGGGAGCCTGAATATTAACATAGTGCAATATGAGGATTATTCTTTAAAAATCTTCTTCTTCAAATTCAACAAGCAGAATTCTTTCATATTTGGTATACAACATCTCTAGGGGGGTCAGATTCAAGTTTGTTCAAATTGAGTCCTTGGGTTCATATTTGGGCTCCCTGTGGGAGCCCGAATTTTAACTTAGTGCAATATGAGGTCTTTTATTTAAAAATCTTCTTCTTCAGATCCACCAGGCAGAATTCTTCCATATTTGGTATGCAACATCAATAGGGAGGTCAGATTCAAGTTTGTTCCAATCGAGCCCCTGGGTTCATATTTGCGCTCCCTATGTGAGCCCGAATTTCAACATAGTGCAATATGAGGATTATTCTTTAAAAATTTTCTTCTTCAGATCCACCGGGCAGAATTCTTTCATATTTGGTATACAACATCTCTAGGGAGGTCAGATTCAAGTTTGTTTAAATCGAGTCCTTGTTTAATATTTGGGCTCCCTATGGGAGCCTGAATTTTAACTTGGTGCAATATGAAGATTATTCTTTAAAAATCTTCTTCAGATCCACCAGGCAAAATCCTTTCATATTTGGTATACAACATCTCTAGGGGGTTCAGATTCAAGTTTGTTCAAATTGTGTCCCTGGGTTCATATTTGGGCTCCCTATGGGAGCCCGAATTTTAACTTAGTGCAATATGGGGATTATTCTTTAAAAATCTTCTTCTTCGGATCAACCAGGCAGAATTCTTTCATATTTGGTATACAACATCTCTAGGGGGGTCAGATTCAAGTTTGTTCAAATCGAGTCCCTGGGTTCATATTTGGGCTCCCTATGGGAGCCCAAATTTTAACTTAGTGCAATATGAGGATTATTCTTCAAAAATTTTCTTCAGACCCACTAGGCAGAGTCCTTTCATGTATGGTATACAACATCTCTAGAGAGGTCAGATTTAAGTTTGTTCAATTCGAGTCCCTGGGTTCATATTTGAGCTCCCTGTGGGAGCCCGAATTTCAACTTAGTGCAATATTAGGTCTATTCTTTAAAAATCTTCTTCAGATCCACCAGTCAGAATTCTTCCATATGTGGTATACAACTTATCTAGGTGTACCAGATTCCTGTTTGTTCAAATCAAGTTTCTGGGTTTATATTTGGGCTCCCTGTGGGAGCCTGAATTTTAACTTAGTGCAATATGAGGATTATTCTTTACAAATCTTCTTCAGATCCCCCAACCAGAATCATTTCATATTCAGTATATAACATCTTTAGGGAGCTCAGATTCAAGTTTGTTGAAATCGAGTCCCTGGGTTCATATTTAGGCTCCCTATGGGAGCCCAAATTTTAACTTGGTGCAGTATGAGAATTATTCTTTAAAGATCTTCCTCTTCAGATCCCCCAGTCAGAATCATTTTATATTTGGCATTCAACATCTCTAGGGAGGTCAGATTCAAGTTTGTTCAAATCGAATCCCTGGGTTAATATTCGGCCTCCCTATGGGAGCCCAAATTTTAACTTAGTGCAATATGTGGAATTTTCTTTAAAAATCTTCTTCGGATCCACCAGTCAGAATCTTTTCATATTTTGTATATAACGTCTGTCTGGGGGTCAGATTCAAATTTGTTCAAATCGAATCCCTGGGTCAATATTTGGGCTCCCTATGGGAGCCCGAATTTTAGCTTAGTGCAATATGTGGAATATGCTTTAAAAATCTTCTTCTTCAGATCCGCCAGTCAGAATCATTTCATATTTGGTTAACATCTCTAGAGAGGTCAGATTCAAGTTTGTTCAAATCGAGTCCCTGGGTTCATAATTGAGCTCCCTGTGGGAGCCTGAATTTCAACTTAGTGCAATATCAGGTCTATTCCATAAAAATCTTATTCTTCAGATCAACCAGTCAGAATTCTTCCATATTTGGTATACAACTTATCTAGGGGCACTAGATTCAAGTTTGTTCAAATTGAATTCCTGGGTTCATATTTGGGCTTCCTATGGGAGCCCGAATTTTAACTTAGTGCAATATGAGGACTGTTCTTTAAAAATCTTCTCCTTCAGATTCACCAGTCAGAATGATTCAGGTTTGGTGTACAACATCTCTGGGGGGGGGGGGGGGGGGGGGGGGGGGGGGGGTCGGTCAGATTCAAGTTTGTTCAAATCGAGTCCCTTGTTTCATCAGTTATGGCTTTCAAACTGCAGTGGCATAACAACGCTTGGAAATTTGGAAATGCTTATCTATAGCTGGGAGAATTGGATCTAGTTGGCAAGACCTATGCTATTATAATGATTATCTGACATGGACACCTGAATTTAATTTCATGATGTCATTCCTCTGTGGTGTTGATGAACCATAACGAGCTGAATGTGATCCAAAATACTTCTTTGAACCACTTTGTCAGGTGAGCGATTTAAGGCCACGTGGGGCCTCTTGTTTGTGGATGTTCTCATGAAGAAACTTTTCACATAACATGTGATCATCAGACACCGGAAATATTTGATTGTAAATTGCAACCGATGTGTTCCAGAAGAAGATGCGAGCAGATACAAATGTGGCGTCATTTGAAAAGGGGGAAATAACAGGCAGCTGCTACTGGTCTTTTGATGAATTAATAACTAAAATATGCAAAGAAAAAAAAATACCCCTCACTTTATATTTATAAAGAGATGGGATATTTTCATTTCTGTTCGTATTTTATTTATTCATTCTTCATTGAAAGTCCGGTAGCAGTCTGCCCGTAACTCACTGTGATCAAATCACATCAGACAAAAAACACAGTGAATTTCAAACCTGTGACCATTTATTAACTGGTTGGGTGCGAGAAGCCACGATCGTGGCTCTCCTATAAAGTGCGGGGAGCCACGATCGTGGCTTTCGGTAATGTGATTTTATTGACCCTTGTATTTACATATAAAACACAATTAATAGCGCCCGGTTTGAAACTGTTGGTCAATATAAGATTGACCACTGGTAAGTTCACCAAATTGCGCATTCGGAAATGACCAATGGTCTGTGTTAAGCTGAATTAAATGATTAATTTTCCCGTAATTTTTCAAAAAAACAAAATGGGAAATCCCCATCTTGACCCAAGCTTGTTTGCTGTTGTCAAAAATTTTCGAATGGGGTGTTCTGTAAGAGATAGAAATAATTTCACCCCCTTGTCAGTTTTAATACATCCGTAGTTAAATAAAACAATGCATTCTTGTGTGAATATCCCGTTTTGATGATTTAGTTGTCATTTTTATGCCCCCCGACTTAAGTTGTGTGGCATATAGTGGTTGAAGTGTGCATGTGTCCATCCGTGTGTGTGTGTGTGTGTCCGAGCCAATAAATCGAAAACTATTGGGGCCACAGTCATCAAACTTCACACAATTATAAAGGACCATGGGAGGATGTGTCACACACAATAGCTAGGTTCGTACCTTCAAGGTCAAGGTCACATTTGAAGGTCACACTAAAAAACGGTCAATATTCGTGTCTCAGCCATAACTCAAAAACAAATCAACGTACAATTATTAAACTTTTTACAAATGTTAAGGACAGTCGGAAGGTGTGTCGCATATAATAGTTTCCGCCGCATCTGCAAGGTGAAGGTCACAGGGTGGGGGGGAGGGGGGGCATGTGTTACCTCAGTAACATTTTTCTTGTTTTAATTGTAAACTCAGAGAATGAAAGTTGAAACGCACGTGCGAATGTCTGTCTCGGATATTTTGGACTATTTTTAGCATTAAATAACAAGACAAGTTTTGTCCATAAAAGTTCTTAAAATCCATAATTTTTGTAAATTTTATTATGAATAAATATGATAGGGGGTGGATTATTTCATCAAAACAATACAGAATTGAGAATTATCCAGACGGAAGTGAAGATCGAAATCTGAGTTAATTTATGCAGGAAATTTGCAATGGCGTCATTGCAATGTTCAAGTCTGTTGTGCCTGTTTGGCGTTCATTCTCGCATATTTATTCATGCATTAAAAATGTAGAATTGAACACAATAAAAGAAAGGACCCCCTCCCCCAATGCCAGGAACGTTATGTAAGATATATTTTTATTTAACTGAAGCGAGCCAGCGGTCTTGTTTACAAATACAGTACAAATTGTGTCAAACACGTGTACCAGCATTAGAATCCAAGGCAAATTGTCAACAGTCCTTTACAGTGCCGTTCAGATATATCATTTAAAAATATGTTGAGATGCTCGTCCCCACCCCTCATACTTTCCTGGCTCTTGTGTATACTGAAAGAGTGAATAACCCAACGAAGGCCCTGTGAATACTTACACTTGTTCTCAAGGCACTTGGATGTTTCGCCCCTGGGATTGTGTTGGAACTGTTGGCAAAAATAAGAGATAAGTTGATAACCCAAATTTTTTGTGGTTTCTCCAACATATTTGAGGAGGAACTGTGTGTGTATAATACGCCTATTATACTAGGATCATGGGGGCTGTCCACTTTGATTTTCTACTAAATATTATTTTGGACTTGAAAATCTTTTGTAACGTGCCCCTGTGATGGAGGGGGGGGGGGGAGGGGTGCACCCTGATTGTGAAAAGATATGAATTATTAATATTATATCCCCCCTGGTCGACATGTTCACAGGTTGGTGGTCAGAAACGATAACATATTTACATGTTCGAGTTTCAAACATGATCGTTTTGGGGCAACGATTTGCCCTGACTTGCTAAATAATCGTTCTGACGGCACACTGGTCACACAGATGCACAAATATTTCTTGGCAAAGTTTGCTAGTGATGGGAAAGTTTTTTCGTGCAATTTCCACCAATCTAACGGGTCACTCTCACTTTCTGCACGATGGGTAGAAATGTAGCTGGCAATCTCGGTGGATATACCCGACTCACCTGAGTCAATGTTTTTGGTTGGTGTACTATCACAAAAAAGACTGCCCAGTGTCCTTTTGCATTTTGCAGCTGGCAGGTCGGAGTCATCTGATGTTTTTACTTCTGATTTAGTATTGGGTTTTCCAGATATAACATGCATTTTAGTGTCCTCGATAAGATCAGTGTTAATCTGGACAAACTCCTCTTCACTGAGGTACCTTTTTTTGAAACGTGGATCAAGAAATGAGGCAACAAAAATTAGTTTGTCAGTGTTATCAGTGTCCTCGTCCTCAAATTTGTCTGCCATGTAGCTTTTAATTTGCTTCTTAATGTCACGTGTCAGTTTATGTTTATCATTGGTGGTATCCAACAGCTCAGAATTAGGTCAAGTCATCATTGGTTTCACTGAGGAAATTGTCACATAATTCTCAGCTGATAATATGTCAGTGAAATCGGATACAGGAGCCAGCCCTTCAATAACAGCCTCAATAAGACAGGCAAGTAGGAACCACGTGCGATGTTTTTATGTCAGAACTGGGCACTTTCCGTATTGCAACCTCTTGTTCTGCAATGCGCTTCATCATTGCAAATTCAGCACCCCATCTTGTTGGGCAATCAGTTACTAAAGAATGTTCTTTCAAGTTTAGTTCATTTTGCACCAATTTTAAATTGTGGTGGCGTTTCCAACTGGTTGAGAATGCAGATACCACTGACCGACACACACCCAATGCGCTCGACACACATTTGTCATCTTTTATAGAATTATTTACGGCCAGGTTGAGATTATGCCCGAAGCATGACAGGCGCTGCCATTCGAGTTCATCTGCTGCTTTTTTGATATTTGATCCATTATCCATTGTTAGACGCACAAAATGTGAACTATCTTATCTCCACGAATTAGGAACATCACCTAGCACACCTGCAATATTTTCACCGGTATGACTTTCTGGGAAATATAGTGTCTCCAACACACGAGATTGTAAATTCCACTCACGATCTGTAAAATGCACTGTAAAACCAAAGACGACCACATATCGTAGCAGAAAAATATTTTATATCACTGAGTTCATTGGCTACTCGTTGACAGACTTCATTATACAGTTTGGGTATTGCCGTCTCACTGAAGTAATTACGACTTGGAAGTTTGTACCGCTGATCAAGCACCTGCCAGCAAGTTTCTAAAATGTTTGCGTTCAACTGTATATATTGGCACCATGTTTCCGCCTATGAATTGCGTAACCGCTGTCGTTATAGCGTAACATTGCTGAGAATTTTTGTCATATGAAGTTGAATTCTGTATAGCATTTGTGATTGTCGGTTGGTTTGTTGGAATTCCAGCTTCCTCTCGTTTACGTTTGCGAACTGTTTCTTATTATACCCCACGCAACGAAGTTGCAGGGGTATAATGTTTTTGACTGGTCCGTCCGTCAGTCTGTCCTACTTGTTTTCCAGACTTTTTTCTACACGCTTCCAGATATTGAGCTGATTTTTGGTATGCGAGTCTAACATGGTGGCCTACAGATCAAGTTTGCATTTTGTTCCGCTCCACTGATTTTTACCAAAATTACGGCCCTTGGACTCTGAAAAATTCATCAAAATTACAGTTTTCCAGACTTTTTTTCTACACGCTTCCAGATATTGAGCTGATTTTTGGTATGTTAGTCTAACATGGTGGCCTACAGAACAAGTTTGCGTTTTGTTCTGCTCCACTGATTTTTACAGAAATTACGGCCCTTGGACTCTGAAAAATTCATCAAAATGACAGTTTTGCGGACTTTTTTCTACACGCTTCCAGATATTGAGCTGATTTTTGGTATCTTAGTCTGACATGGTGGCCTACAGATCAAGTTTGCATTTTGTTCCGCTCCACTGATTTTTACCGAAATTACGGCCCTTGAACTTTGAAAAGTTCATCAAAATTACAGTTTTGCAGACTTTTTTCCTACACGCTTCCAGATATTGAGCTGATTTATGGTATGTTAGTCTAACATGATGGCCTACAGAACAATACCGCTGAAACTACAGAACACTGTTTTCTGCAGTATTCCTAGAATCTATGTTTATTTTTAAAAAAATGATGAGAGCTTGAAATATCGGGGCGCGTGGGGGTATGTGAGCGTGCTCACTAAGGTTCTATATTTTTGTATATGCTGCCAGATGGTTCGATTTCAAGTGAGCTATAAGATTTGACGTATTTGCAGCTTTACATGCAACTGCCTTCTGACATAATCAACATATTGCATGTGTCTCATTTATCACCCTCCTCAAATCCAAAGTAGGCCCATACTGGCGATGTTGTGTTCAATTTGGCAACAAGCTCCATTTTATTTTTAGTCCCCTACCGGCAACGCCTAAGGGGACTATAGGTTTGCACTCTGTCCATCCGTCAGTCTGTCAGTCACACTTTAGTTTTCCAGACTTTTTTTGGAAATGCTTCAACCGAATGATTTCATTTTTGGTAACCTACTATAGAACGATGACTTACAGATCAAGTTTGAGTTTCATGCTGATTGCATTATTCTTGTGTGAGTTATGGTCCTTGGAAATATGGAAAAGCGTCAAAATATCAGTTTTCCGGACTTTTTTTTTGGAAACGCTTCGACGAATTTCATACTGATCACATCTAGGTTATAATATTTGTATAATTATTAATGCTCATCAGTCCGGTAGGGGATATTGTATTGCTTCAGTGATACATGAGCTCTTGTTATTCTCAGTTTCAAGTTTTTTCGGACAATATATACTGCATTTTGAGTACTGAGTGCCAGTAAGATGTTTACATTTCTAAAATTAAGCGAACAAAGCACTGTTGTATGTCAACCAGTCTTCCTGATGTTAAGTAAACACAGGCCTCAAGAAATTTATTTAGTAACAATTAATTACATAACTGCATTAATAAACTGTAGCGTATAACTGAGCTTTTATTGTTGGTCATTATATTTCTCAAATCCGGCTATTGGTTTACTAAAAGCTGCAACTGTTATGTAATTAGTCTCTAGATTGAAGTCGCTTCCAGCTTTTCACTCATAATTAATATGTTTGATACGATAATAATGTAATATTTGCTTTACATGTTTCGGAAAGTTTCAATGCAAAAGTGATGTAATGTTAGCTTTGCATGTTTGTGAAAGTTTCAATGTGACAGACGCAGGTTTCTTTGCATTCGTAATATATGAACATTTAATAAATTTATAACGAACATCAAAAATGAATTTATGCTAAACAAAATACCGACTATATTTTTTAATACCGCGAACAGCGATAAACCGACTATTCATTTTTAGCTCAACTTGACACAGTCAAGCTGAGCTATTGCCATCACTTCTCTTCCGTCGGCGTACATGCGTATATACGTTAGTACGTACGTCCACAATTTCCTTTGGCACACCTCACAGGTCGCATTTATGATCAGATCGCTTTGAAACTTGGTATGCTTGTTCGGGGTGACCACTAGATGGGAGCTATCGATTTTATCGTTGCCACGGCCAACGTTCTTAGAACTTAGTTTAGTCAGACCTCAATATTTCCCTTTAGCACATCGTACAGGGCGAATTTATGATCAGCTTGCTTTGAAACCTGGCATGCTTGTTTGGGGAGACCTCTGGATGGGAGCTATCAATTTTCTTCCATTTCCGTCAAAAAATGTTGCCGCGGCCAACATTCTTAGAACTTAGTTTAGTCAGACCTCACTATTTCCCTTTGGCACACCCTACAGGGCACATTTATGATTGGATTGCTTTGAAACCTTGCATGCTTGTTTGGGATGACCTCTAGATGGGTGCTATTGATTTTCTTCCATTTCCGTCCATCAAAAAAAGTTGCCACTTGCAATGACCTTAACAGTTAACTTAGTAGTTAAGCATCAGTATTTCCCTTTGAAACTCCCTGCAGGTCACATTTATGATTGGATCGATTGCAAACTTGGTGTGCTTGTGTTGGGTAACATCTATATGGGAGCCGTCGATTTTCTTCCATTTCTGTCAAAAAATGTTGCCGCTGACCTTTATTGTCGTTCACCAGCCTTTGAATGTTGCCGCTGACCTTTATTGTCATTATCACCAGCCTTTGATCTTACTGCATTTGTGCATCAACTTCTCCCCTTTGCACTCTCTGCAGGTATATTTATGAATTTCCATAAAAAAAAACATTGCCACAAGCAATGACCTTTTACTTATTGCATTTGTGCATTAACATCTTCCTTTAGAATGCCTCAAAGGGCACATTCATTATCAGGTTGTTTTGAAACTTTGTATGCTTATGCAGGGTGGCAAAGATAGGGGCAATTGATTTTCTTTTCATTTCCATCAAAAACTGTTGCTGTTAGCAATAATCTTTGAATTTATTGCATTTGTGCATCAACATTCTTTGACATGGCCTACAGGCCACATTTATCATTGATTGTTTTTGAACTTGGTGTGCTCATTAGGCAAGACCTTTAGATAAGAGCTATTGATTAGCATTCATTTCTGTGAAAAAAGTTGCCATTTACAATAACCTCGGAACTTACTGCATTTATGTATCAACATTCTTCCTCTAGCCAGTCTTACAGTTTACATTTATAAATGCATGGATTACTCTGACGTTGTGCACACACAAGGCTGTTATGTTGCAATTTCATCAAATAACATTGGTACCAATGATCTGCAATTTTGCCATTTCATTTATAACTTACCAAGTTCAAGTTTGTCAAGTTGAGCTACCGTGTCATTGACACTTTATAATTTCTAATATCGACTACGCGGTATTGAAAACAATATCGCGATATGACTAAATACCGAAAAAATGTGCAGGCCAAGACTTGACCTAAAATGGCTTCCGACATAATGGCAAAGAACTTGTCATCATTTTCCGTGGCAGAGATGTGTTGCTCTCGTTAAGTGGTGTCAAGTACAAGGTCACAGATGCTAGTTTTCCAACCTACACATTCAGTACCCTATATCTTGGCCCAGCTAATCTCAAGCGCCTGCGGTTTACAAAACAGACACTGACGGACGATTTAAAGACATGAGAAAATGATGTATAATACCAATGGGCTTGTATCCAGAACTCAATACTAGCGATGCAAATACTTTCTATCTATACATTTCTATCCACGACTGGCATTGGATTATGCGTTGGTGGAATTGGGATGTTGGCCAACGTAGTCACAATTCCTGTGGTTATAGCACTGGAGGCTGCAGCAGGGGCCTTTGAATTGGCTGGTGTCTTCGGGAAGTTTGTAAGCCGTTGACTCCCAAAGAAGGAAAAAAAGCACAACACCATCGTCACCTCAGCAGAGGCCAAGCTTTCAAGCATCGCAGATCTGTATTCAAAGGCTGTTGCCGGTGGCCAGATATCGGAGCAGGAATTCAGTCACATGCTCGCTGAGGAAGAGAAATTCGACCATCTCCGGTTAGGTATCTGCAGGGCATCTCGTCTAGAGAGACCTCAGGACTCCAAAAACGAGATGATGCTGTTGATACGCCGAGAACTCGCCAAGCAGAGAGAGGACCTTTTGTTCCGAAGTAACAGCTGAGACTGGAGCCCACACTAACCGCAGATCTGTAGTTGCTGTGCAACTCTCATGGGCTTTTAGGATTACTTTACAGCATAGCTAGGTGGCCTTCCGTTCCGAAGGAACAGACCAACCAGTCACCCGAAAAAAGTTTTTTTTTTTTTTTTTTTATACATGCATAGCGAATCACTAGGCGAGTTTGTAGCTAACAAGCCCGACCACACCCAGCCTTCGTATGATGAAGGCGATCTCACGGTCCTTCTGCCAGGCTGATGGTATGTAAAAGTTGTCTAGTTGCAGTTCTGAGCCAAGACTGTTTCAATTGTTCCCAGTTACCTGGTTACCTGTGCATACTCGCAATTCGCAGCATCGACATCCTCGAATGTGCACAAGGCATGGCCTTCCTGACATAGTTCTTCGTAGATCCAATCGAGGCGTTCTGTTTGCTTACCAGACAGTGCTCCCTGGTTGGCGGCCTTAAGTTTTTTCTATGGCTTTGTCATGTTACACACATTCCGCACCAGCATCGTTATCCCGAAAACTTGGAAAAGAGGTAGTTGCTGCCAGAGAAGGCCACTTCTTCGTTAACAAGGCCGCCTCCAACTAGCTTTGCGATCGAGGCCATCTTGTTATTTCATAATATCTGCTGGAATGAGTCCTTGTTTAATTAGCATATCCTTGGTTGCCGTCGCCAGCCCCACGTCAAGGTCAACCATCCCGATGTCATAGCCGGTGAAGTCAAGTTTAGGGGTGGCTCCCTTCATTGCCATCTTACCTAAGCTGCCATACCCTATTGCGAGGGCAGATACCATGGCGATGTGATAGGCAGGATTGACCAGCATCTTTCCATTGGCAGAAGACATTGTATATACATAAACTACTCCATATAGAATTGGTCTGGGGATACCTTTAAATGCTTGTTCAGACAGAGATGCCACGCTACAGTTGACTGGATCAACAGGCAGTGTCATCAGATTGGCTGCTGACTTATTATTGGTCCTTTTCCTTTGGGAACTTCGTAACTTGAACCATAATGCCAAGCTAACAACCCAACCACCCCAGCAATCCATGGGGACTAGTCATGTTCGTGATGCATTGAATTCGAGACGCCTTGCTGCTGCCCATATTGTTCCTTCGGAACGGGACCAATGGGTCCAGCAGCCGCTTGGGATGCTACGGCATTGTTTACGTTAATTCTATGGAGATTGGCTTTCTGCAACCGGTCCAAGGCTTTTTTTTGTTTTGAATTCCGTGTAGTAGCTCCTGCCCATCAGGCGGTCACTTTTTTTTAGCTGACCGGACTGAAAGTCAAGGTGAGCTTTTCTTATCACTCTTTGTCCGTCGTCCTGCGTGAAGGTGGTGTTTGAGCCTCTTTCTCCTAAACCATTGGCCACATTTTAAATTTCATGTAAGTAGTGATTAGATAGGGGCATTTTGATTTTTATGCAAATTAGGTTTCGGCTCATATTGAGCAGAGGGGTGTGGATAAAATGGCCTTATTTTTTGAAAATCTTCTAATGAACCACCAGTAGCGCAGAGACTTGATATGTGGTATATAGAGTCCTTTTGAGGTTTAGAATCAAGTTTGTTCAAGAGAAGTTTCTCGGGCATTATTTGCCTTCGTTATGGGAGGGGCAAAAATTTGGGCCACGCCTAAAATTTCTATTTTCAGAACCGTGAGGTCAATTTGAACCAAATTTGATATGAGATGATAATGGGTCATAAGTAGTTGATTGATGCAAAAAAAATTTTCTTATTGCCCTGTGGGAACCTCAGAGCTAAAAATAGGAAAAACCTTAAAACTGCCATATCTCCAAAAGTACACGGCACAGAGAATTCTTATTTTGTATAAAGCTTACTTTTATCCAGTAGAATAGAATGGTTAAAAAAAATCCCTATCGTTTTGATCACAAGGTACTTTTTTCAGGACTTTGAAAAAGTGGTGTGTCAACACTTTTTAACACTAGGCAATGGGAAAAACATTAAAAAATTTTCTCCAGATCCAGCAGGCAGAATCTTTTGATATTTGATATGCAACATTGTGGGGTGGATCTAATTCAAGTTTGTTCAAATCGGCTCCCTAGATTCATATTTTGGCTCACTATAGAAGCTCGAATTCGAACTTAGTGCATTTCAGGCAAATTTCTTCAAAAATCTTCTTCTCCAGATCCTGCAGGCAGAATCTTTTGATATTTGGTATGCAACATTGTGGGGTGGATCTGATTCAAGTTTGTTCAAATTGGCCCCCTGGATTCATATTTGGGCTCACTATAGAAGCCCGAATTCGAACTTGGTGCATTTCAGGCAAATTTCTTTAAAAATCTTCTCCAGATCCAGCAGGCAGAATCTTTTGATATTTGGTATGCAACATTGTGGGGTGGATCTGATTCAAGTTTGTTCAAATTGGCCCCCTGGATTCATATTTGGGCTCACTATAGAAGCCCGAATTCGAACTTGGTGCATTTCAGGCAAATTTCTTTAAAAATCTAAAGATCGAGCAATCTTTTGATATTGGATATGCACCATGCTTAGGGTTGTGAGATTCAAGTTTGTTCAAGCCAAGTTCCTGGGTTCATATTTGGGCTCACTGTGGTAGCCTGAATGATAACTTAGTTGAAAATGAGGAATTTTCTTTAAAAATCTTCTTCAGATCCAGCAGTCGGAATGTTTTGATATTTTTATACTGTACCAATGACCCAGACTTAGCTGGTGCTAACTCTAACAAAACCAGGGCCAAACACAAATTTTGCCCCCCAATCCCCAAAATTTGCATCCAAAACAAAAAGAAATCATGTCCTAAAGGACCTCCATACTACGCCTCTACTGCGCATGCGCAGTGACGCAGACGTCCCGAAATTGGCGCCAACTATCATTCTCTGTTTGGCCCTTCATCAGTCAACATCTCACTGATCTTTGTGCTTGTAAATCTCAGTTTAAAGGATGCCAGACACGTAATTTTTGGAGAAAATGTGATTCTAAGGAGGATAGAAGGAGGAGAGGAAAAAGAAGTGACAAAAAATAATCAGGGCTGTACTTAAAATTTTTTGATGAAATTATGTTAAGTTGCCTATTTTGGAGGCATGGGCCACTTGTTGTCATTCTTGCTAAATGTTGCACTGCTTATTCAGTGTTTCCTCTCCCCTAGCCTTCTAAAGTCCCCCCTTGCAATTCTCCCATGCTTTTGGCATATTTTTGAGAAAGTTCATTTCTAAAATTTCCTGGGAGAGTTGCTTGGTTACAGAATGTTTTCTGTTATTTTCCCCATAGTTACGTTTTCACCCATGGGTGTATAACGTTTGTGTTCTGCATCTTCCATCTGATGTTCTGCAGATTCTCTCCTGGGAGTCTCTGTTTTGCATCAGATAGAGTGTAATTTTGATGACTGATTCCGGTGTCCCACGGTATCTTCCCCCCCTGTGTATCTTCCCCTCCGGGGGAAGATACACTAGTGCATCTTCCCCCCCGCAGGGGAAGATACACTAGTGTATCTTCCCCCCCACCCTGGGTATCTCCCCCCCCCCCCCCCCCCCCAAATATTTTTTTTAACATTGATAACATCAGGCATGACTATTCATGGTGTGGAGGGGATCCCTAGATTTGAGTACCATATTATTATTTTTTCTGACATTCCAGGTTTGACAGGTTTTTTCATGAAAAAAATTCACTCAGACAAAAAATATTTTTCAATTCAGATCTTTATTGGCTTTTTGACAAGCAAAAAATATGTACACATTTTGAAATTATAATATCAGAACAAGATCTAACAAAATGAACATCATCAGGACCTTTATGGAAGGCTAAGAGTGGGGGGGGGGGGGGGGGGGGGAAGATGCACAGGTCTGTGTATCTTCCCCCACCCACCCACATATTCACCTCTCAATGTTAGTTTTTTCAGTGCCTGGAGTCATGTTTTCTGGTGTTTTACACTGTTTGTTTACATTGGCAACAGCCTTTTTTGAGGGGGGCTGTTTGCCTTTGCTGTTGTTTATCTCACTATAAGATACATTTATATTATCCGTAAGTGTCTCATTAATTATTTAATATAAATTTAAAATTTTTGATCACACTTTGCCATCGGATCCATCGGGGCTCAACGTTACTTTTCAGCAACTTGGGCTTCGCTGAAAAAATATTTTTTCAAAATTATTTTGATTTGCAATTGTTTTTTCATTTATTAATGGATCATGTTATTATGTATCTTTGTGTCAGGGGTTTTTGCGAGTAACTAGGACTTGTTGTTGTTCTTTCACAATGAAGGGACTTTGTTCAAATTGTAATAGGAAGAAATCTTCCTCTGACTTTCATGATCATTGTATTAATTGTAGTCAGTGTTCTCACATTAATCCCTGTCCTATATGTCAATATTGGGATGAGAAACATTGGAAACGTGTGTCACGATATGTTGTTTCTGGAGAAAGGGCTATGCCGGCTCTTTCTCCGCAAGGTCACTCTACTCTCTCAGTTTCTATTTCAGAGGAACAAGAACAGGGTGATGTTTCCATGTTATCTTCTACAAGTGTGCGTCCGTCGTCACAAATGATTCAGAGCTAGCGGCAAAAGTGCTCATGGAGATTAGACAAATGTCGTCCGCTAGCTCGCCCGGTGTAGCGTCCATTCACCGAATGGTTCGGCAGCCGGGTTCGTCCGATGCGGTCCAGGAGGAAATTTTGGGTGATGCGAGCACTATAAACATAATAGATGCACACCCAGTGACGGCGGATAGTAAGCGAGAACAGGGGAAGCCTTTGAGTCCGGTTCCTAGCTCGTCCACGTCCAGCCGGGCCGCGAGCGAGAGAGGCCCCTCTCGTACAACAACATCTGGGACCAGATGTTGTGGTACAAAATGTGTCGCTAGCGGAGCATACGTCAGTCGCTTGGGACGCTCCGTTGTGTAGGCAGTCCGCAGAGACTGCTAAGGCTTCCTCTTCTCGTCAGCGCACACGACCGCACCTTGGCTGCGTGACCGCCGATATATTACCAGCTTCGCCGATAAAGGATTCTTCGGCGACCAGGTCACACCATCCGGCAGCCAGGGATTCGAGACCGATGGACTCCGGACGTTCGCATAGGAAAAGTATGCGGGAGCCATCTGATGCGGAGCTGCCCTCGGCGAAGCAGCGAAAGGCTGCGCCTCCACAGGTCTCGACGCCGCACATTCTTGTGCAGATAGCACAGCTTATCGCAACATCCCAGCAGCCGACAGAAACGGTGTCGGATCGAGAATTATCTGACGGCGCTGGGTCGGTACGCTCCGCCGAAGCATCGGGGGCGGACGAACGGGAACATCATGAGGTCCGACCGGATGGTGAAAGGGATACGGATGATTTGGAGCTATCCCTTTCGGAACAACATAAAGCTGCCGTGGACTTCATCCGGCACTTTCTCCCTCAAGTTGTTCCATCGGGCCAGACTGCTGCGGTTCCGGACAAGAGGATTATAGCGTTATTGGACTCTGAATTTTTTGAGCGGTTCAGGGACATCGCTCCCGAGTTTCCGTCGCAGTCCAATAATGTTGCAAGAACATTTGAATTATTGAACGACGCTATATTTAAACTTGCTTCCAAGACAGGGAAAGCAGGTTTCTTGTCCGCTAATACTCTCAACCTGCCTTTCATTAATGCAAGGAATAAATTCGATACGGCAGGACAGGGTATCTCGAGAGTTCCTCTGCGTATGGACGACGAGGCGGAAGACTTAGAGCTATCATTACCGTCGTCGGCTTCTATTCCAACCGTGGTGTTGGAAACAGCTATTGCGTCTAACAGAGCCAATTTAGATGCCTTATCTTACGCAGATCACCTTACTAAGGCGTTATCACTGCGCCTTCAAGGGAAAGAGTTTCAGGATATAAAATCCTCGTTAAGACTTCTTTCAAGGGCAGTAGCTTATTCCACGTGTAACTCCGCCCTTTCAGTGGCAAATCTGGTGTTGGTTAGACGTGACGCAGCCCTAGCTACATCCACACTAGTGGATACTAAGGTGAAGAACTCTCTTAGAGTCGCTTCGGTCTCCGGAGAACTTCTCTTTGACGGCAAGCTTTCTGCTATTTATGATAAAATTACAAAGAAAGCTTCGGATTCTCTGTTGTTCAAATCTGCTTCTAAGAAGTCGGATACAGCAGACAAGAATAAGACAGTCACTTCTGGGTCTAATGCGCCCAAGAGAGGTTCCTATAGAGGTTCCGGTGCGTCCTCTTGGTCTTATTCGAGAGACCGTCAGGGTAGCCACTCTCGTTCGGGACGTCCTTCGGGCCGGGAC
The DNA here is from genome assembly GCA_031216915.1 of Pictodentalium vernedei. Classification (NCBI taxonomy): domain Eukaryota; kingdom Metazoa; phylum Mollusca; class Scaphopoda; order Dentaliida; family Dentaliidae; genus Pictodentalium; species Pictodentalium vernedei. The sequence continues at coordinate 428,584,337 of CM062292.1, forward strand.
AATCGGTCGGACGCCCCGAGGTCGATGGGGCGAGGTGCGGGTCGTGGAGGACGTGGTTTCTCCTACCGCAGGCCTCGCAGGTCCAGGAGGTGATGGCTTAAACCTCTATCGCGTACCGGTTGGCGGACGTTTGTCGAGCTTTTCACAAGAATGGGCGTCGATTACGGACGACCCTTGGGTGAGAGGAGTGACTTCGGAAGGTCTAAAGATATCCTTCAAACGAAAGCCTCCATTAACTTGGAAGTCCAAAGTGGACTCATCTTCCGTCAAATCCGCAGAAAAGAGACGCTCTGTTATCAGAGGTGCAGTCTCTTTTAATGAAGAACGCGGTAGAGGTCGTAGAAAACCAGGAATCTCCGGGATTCTACAGCCATCTGTTTCTGGTTCCGAAACCAGACGGCTCGTTCCGTCCAGTCATAGATTTGAGCTGGATAAACAAGCTGATCGTCGCTCCGAAGTTTTATATGGAGACGATTCGGTCGGTCAGAGCGAGTATTCGGGTGAACGATTATGCATCAAGCATAGATCTCAAAGATGCGTACTTTAGTCATGGTACATCCGACATTCCGAAAGTACCTACGCTTCGCAGTCCTAGGAGTGGTGTATCAATTCCGGGCGATGTGCTTCGGATTGAATCTAGCACCCTGGGCTTTCACTCGGGTAATGAACTCGGTAATGATCTATTTCCGAGCTCATTCGTCTGCGGTAACGTCGGCCTACCTGGACGACATTCTTCAGAGGTACGGCAACGAGTTAACGCTTCAGAACGATGTTCAGAATCTTCTTCTATTGCTCCGACGTCTCGGTTTTATAGTAAATGAGGAGAAGTCGGATCTGGTGCCGTCCAAGTCATTCACTCATCTGGGAATGAGCTTCGAGACGCACAGCAATCTCGTTCGTCTGCCGTTAACCAGAGCGAAATTAGTCAGTTGTTACGCTCGCTATTGTCTGCACGCAGACAAAGTCACAGCGAGAGAATTTATGAGACTGATAGGTCTGTGCTAAGCCGCTGCGGATCTCATTGCGATGGGGCGGTTACGCACACGTCCTCTTCAAATTTTCTTGACTCAGAATTGGAGTGTGAAAATTCATTCGCTCGACGTAGACGTTCTCTTGTCAGATCAAGTGAAACAAGAGATTCAGACTTGGGCAAACATTCAGTGGTTAACTCAGGGAGTTCCGCTGCAGTTGCCGGATCCGAGTTTTACCATTATGACGGATGCCAGTCAAACAGGTTGGGGTGCATCATTGATCCCAACGGATTCGAGATGCCAGGGTCTTTGGGATCCGCAATTCCTGTGCAAGCACATAAACATCAAGGAAATGATGTCAATTTGGCTTGCGTTACGTCACTGGATGGACATTATTCACAATGCTCATGTCCAAATCCTATCCGACAATACGACAGTAGTGGCGTATATACGGAATCAGGGAGGCACTCATTCAGTTCCGTTGTTCAATCTAACGGAAAGAATCCTTCTGTTTGCGCTAGAACATCAGGTTCTTCTTTTGGTCCGTCACATACCGGGTCGTCTGAATGTGCTAGCAGACTCCCTTTCACGAAAGGGTCGCTTGTTGCCGTCGGAATGGACTCTCAACAAACAAGTATTCAATCAGATTTGCTACCAATGGGAACGGCCAATGATAGACTTATTTGTGACACATCTCAACAATCAGTTGCAGACGTATGTGTCTCCGTGTCCGGATCCAAGAGCATTTGCAGTAGACGCTCTGTCGATCCCTTGAGACGGAATGATAGGATATGCGTATCCTCCAGCGCCGTTAATTCAACAAGTATTGCTAAAGATAAAACAATCTCAATGCAAGATTCTGTTGGTAGCATCTCTGTCGCCACAGAGACCGTGGATAAATCTACTCAGGTGTCTGTTGTGGGACCTACCGCGAAAGCTTCCTCCATGGGAGGATCTTCTTTCGCAGGGGATATCGCGCCAACTCCATCACAACCCGCAAGGTCTCAACCTTGACGTTTTTCCATTGTGCGGTCCTTCTTGCATGGCAAACACTTTACAGGACGAGCAGTGGACGCGATTTCTAACTGTAGGAGGACCTCCTCTTCGCTAAACTATGCGGCTAAGTGGAAGGTTTTTCGTCGTTGGTGTAGGGATCATTCTGTAGATATATTCGATCCCTCTATACCAGACATTGCAAACTTTCTAGTATACTTGTTTGACGAAATCAAACTGCAGCCTGTTACTATAAAGGGTTATAGGTCTATGTTATCTGATACCTATGCACATCATGATAGTTTACAAATTGGATCTAATGTCTCTTTATCTAAGTTGGTTAGAAACTTTTCGATAAATAGACCCAGAACTCTTAGATTAATTCCTAAGTGGAATTTAGATTGGGTTCTTCTTAAATTGAAGGAAAAGCCATTTGACCCTCTTGGGACAGTAGATTTCAAATTCTTATCTTATAAGACAGCTTTTCTCTTAGCTTTCTCTTTTGCTAGAAGAGTCAGTGAGCTTCATGCACTGTCGGTGGATGATTCTCACTATCGTAGTGTCGGGAACACTATCACCTTCACTACTAATGTGGGTTTTTTAGCTAAGAATCAGGCTCCTAATAAATATCCGGAACCTATTGTTATTAAGGCTCTTCCGTCTTCAGACGGGCGTAGGCCTTTACTCTGTCCTGTTAGAGCGTTATGTAACTATAAACAGAGATCTCAGTTCATCAGAAAGGGACGGAAACGTTTCTTTCTGTCTTTGATGCCTAATAGAAAGGACATTTCGGTCCATTCTATTGCTAGATGGATTCAATTAACTATCCGTACTGCTTATGAGAGTTTATCTTCTTCTCAGCAGTCTGTGCTTAAGATTTCTGCTCATGAAGTAAGAGCTCTTGCTACTTCTTGGGCTTATGCTAATAGTGTTGCTATTACAGATTTAATGAAGGCTGCTTATTGGTCTCAGCCATCCACATTTACGAATTTTTATCTCAGAAATATTGAGTCCATTTCTGGAGACCTGCATTGTTTAGGTCCGTTATCTGTTGCTCAGAATGTCGTCCACTAAACAGTTGCAACTATAGTTATGCAGGCTTTCTGTTCCGGCAGTGACTCCGTCTGGCTGCCCTCTTCGCTCTGGGCTATTTGACCCAGGGCAAGGGGAAGGGGGGGGGCGGGTGTTCCCTTAGGTCACCTGCTTTATAGTGAAAAGCAAGGGAATGCCTCCTCAAAGTCAGTATTTCTGAGTCGCTTCCGGGATGGTTTTAAAGTGTAATATTAATGTTAATTTTCATTCATGTCTTATTTTTAAAGTGTAGCTCGGTGTGAAGCATTTGTATATGTCAAGTGTCAAACGGGCTTTAATATACAATACTCGGACACTTTTAAATGACTATAAAGAGTCTCAATTCTCGGGACTACTTTATTTATTGGCTTACTTTAAAAATAATTAGTATAAGGGATATACTGGATGTTAATAGAGAACATGAATGTTATTGTGCTCAATTATTAAGGGTAGTGTATCTTTCTAATTTAATTTTAAATAAGAAAGATACATGTTAAGCCTAATACTCCTTTTCTCCTTAACTGGTAGAGTGCTGGAAGCCCTATTTTGGGCTTTACTAAAAGTGACAGGCAATAACTGTCTGTAGCTACATTCAGCCTGAGGAAGCCTTTATTGTCCCTGATATCGATCAGATTTTTTATACAGTACCTTGCTCTCTGACATTTAATTGGATAGTGCATATAAGGCACTATCCAATTAAATGTAATAGAGCAGTATATGATGAGCTTTGATTTGTTGTCAGAAAAAACTCAGCACTTTACCAGTTAAGGGGTTACCTCTTTACTATATAGTTGAGCTTATTGGATTTTCCTCTATGTCCTAGGCCCTCCAGCCTGTTTACTATTCAGCTAAGTCTGGGTCATTGGTACAGTATAAAAATGTTAAAAAATTTATAGTAATTTATATATTTTTTATACTTACCAATGACCCAGACGGGGATGGCCCTCCCTGGAGTTGGGAACTCTTGCCTCCCCACTGAGTACATAGCGCTGACCAGGCACTGCCAGTAAGAATGATAGTTGGCGCCAATTTCGGGACGTCTGCGTCACTGCGCATGCGCAGTAGAGGCGTAGTATGGAGGTCCTTTAGGACATGATTTCTTTTTGTTTTGGATGCAAATTTTGGGGATTGGGGGGCAAAATTTGTGTTTGGCCCTGGTTTTGTTAGAGTTAGCACCAGCTAAGTCTGGGTCATTGGTAAGTATAAAAAATATATAAATTACTATAAATTTTTTAACATTGGGTGTGCAGCATCCTTAGGGGGGTGAGATTCAAGTTTGTTAAAGCCAAGTCCATGGGTTGGTATATGGGCTCCCTGTGGGAGCTCGAATTATAACTTAGTTCAATATGAGGAATATTCTTTAAAAATCTTCTTTTTTTTTTTTTTAGACAAACTGGTCAGAATCTTTGGATATTTGGTATAAGCTTTTCCTAGGAGGAGCAGATGCAACTTGTTGAAATCAAATCTCTGGGTTGATATTTAGGCTACCATGTCAGGTGAGCGCCCTCAGGCCCCCTGGGGCCTCTTGTTAGGGTCTTTCTGTTGCTGTTCCTTCCGAACGGGAACAACAAACAACCGACCCAGTGACTGGCGCAGCTGTCACTCTCTCCACCTGTTTCAGCAGTACCTATTGGCAGGTTTGGCTCTGTCATCGATGACATCGTCTTGCTTTGTTAAAGGGCAGGTATGTCCAAATTGACAAGTGTTTAGCAGTGGTTAGCATCGTGGTTAGCAGTGCTAAGTACATGCCATAGCGATGATAAAGCTTGCACGTGATACTGCTTAGCACGTGTCCAACAAATGGATCTGCCTCTAAGATCGGCAACCAACTTTAGTTGGTTCTCTTGGGGTATGGGAAGAAACATGCTGACCACCCCTGCATAGAGTTGTAGTGCAGCTGCCCCCAGAGTTTTTGTCATTGCTGCGCCGAGCCCTGCCGCATATCGGGCATAGAGTTTATCGATTTCCTCGATGTCCATAACGTCGACCTGGTCAGTTGTGAGGTTTTTCCCTATATACTGCTTAGCCTGCCCACCGGAAGCTAATGGAGCTAGCCTTTCGTGTTTGGACCCATCAACCTGTTTTTAGCTCACCTGACTTTCAGTCAGGAGAGCTATAGTGATCACTCGTCGTCCGTCGTCCGCGAACATGGTGTTTGCGTCTTCTCCTCCCAAACCGCTGAACCAATTTAATTGATATTTGAGATAATAGTTTGTTATGACATCGCAATTTGATTTTGTTCAAATCAAGTTGCCCCGCCCGTGGGTAGGGCCACACCCAAAAAGTGTGCTGAAATCTTAAAAAATCTTCTTCTCATGAACCAGCAGTAGCAGAGACTTGATATTTGGTGTGCAGCTTCCTTTTGAGGTGTAGACTCAGATTTGTTCAAGCGAAGTTTGTGGGGCTATACTTGGCGTCGTTATGGGAGGGGCAAAATTTTTGGCCCCGCCCAAAATTTCTATTTTCCAAACCGAGAGGCTGATTTGAACCAAATTTTATGTGAGGGCTTATTGGGCCATAAGTACCTAATTTATGCTGATTTTTTTTTTCCCGGTAGCCTCATGGGAACTGCAGGAGCTAAAAATAGAAAAAAATTAAAACGCCCATATTTCCAAAACTGTAAGGCACCGAGAATTTTTATTTGGTGTGAAGCTTCCTTAGGACCAACAGAAAGAATTGGTAAAAAAAAATTGCCATCAGTTTTATCATAGGGTACAGTTTCGGGACATTGAAAAAGTGCTGAGTCAGCACTTTTTAACACTGTAGGCAATGGGAAAAACATTAAAAAATCTTCTTCTCCAGATCCAGCAGGCAGAATCTTTTGATATTTGGTATGCAACATTGGAGGGTGGATCTGATTCAAGTTTGTTCAAATCGGCCCCCTGGGTTCATATTTGGGCTCAGTATAGGAGCCCGATTTCGAACTTAGTGCATTTCAGGCAAATTTCTTAAAAAATCTTCTTCTCCAGATCCAGCAGGCAGAATCTTTTGATATTTGGTATGCAACATTGTGGGGTGGATCTGATTCCAGTTTGTTCAAATCGGCCCCCTGGGTTTATATTTGGGCTCAGTATAGGAGCCCAAATTTGAACTTACTGCATTTCAGGCAAATTTCTTTGAAAATCTTCTTCTCCAGATCCAGCAGGCAGAATCTTCTGATATTTGGTATGTGACATTGTGGGGTGGATCTGATTCAAGTTTGTTCAAATCGGCCCCTTGGGTTTATATTTGGGCTCAGTATAGGAGCCCAAATTTGAACTTAGAGCATTTCAGGCAAATTTCTTTGAAAATCTTCTTCTCAAGATCCAGCAGGCAGAATCTTTTGATATTGGGTATGCAACATTGTGGGGTGGATCTGATTCAAGTTTGTTCAAATCGGCCCCTTGGGTTTATATTTGGGCTCAGTATAGGAGCCCAAATTTGAACTTAGTGCATTTCTGGCAAATTTCTTAAAAAATCTTCTTCTCCAGATCCAGTGGACAGAATCTTTTGATATTTGGTATGCAACATTGTGGGGTGGGTCTGATTCTATTTTGTTCAAATCGGCTCCCTAGATTCATATTTGGGCTCACTATAGAAGCTTGAATTTGAACTTAGTGCATTTCAGGCAAATTTCTTCAAAAATCTTCTTCTCCAGATCCTGCAGGCAGAATCTTTTGATATTTGGTATGCAACATTGTGGGGTGGATCTGATTCCAGTTTGTTCAAATCGGCCACCTGGATTCATATTTGGGCTCACTATAGAAGCCCAAATTCGAACTTAGTGCATTTCAGGCAAATTTCTTTGAAAATCTTCTTCTCAAGATCCAGCAGGCAGAATCTTGTGATATTTGGTATGCAGCATCCTTAGGGGGGTGAGATTCAAGTTTGTTCAAGCCATGTCCCTAGGTCCATATTTGGGCTCAATGTGGGAGCTTGAATTGTAACATTGTTCGAAATGAGGAATTTTCTTAAAAAATCTTCTTCTTCAGATCCAGCAGTCGGAATGGTTTGATATGTGGTGAGTAGCATCCTTGGGGGGAGGGGGGATTCAAGTGTGTTAAAGCCAAGTCCATGGGTCCATATTTGGGCTCCCTGTGGGAGCCCAAATTATAACTTAGTCAATATGAGGAATTTTTCTTTAAAAATCTTCTTCTTCAGATTCAGCAGTTGGAATGTTTTGATATTTGGCATGGAGCAACCTTAGGGGGCTGAGATTCAAGTTTGTTCAAGCCAAGTCCCTTGGTTCATATTTGGGCTCACTATGGGAGCCTGAATGACAACTTAGTTCAAAATGAGGAATCTTCAGATCCAGCAGATGAATGCTTTTGATATTTTTTATGCAGCATCCTTAGGGGGGTAAGATTCAAGTTTGTTCAAGCCATGTCCCTAGGTCCATATTTGGGCTGATTGTGGAAGCTCGAATTGTAACTTGGTTCAAAATGAGGAATTTTCTTTAAAAATCTTCTTCTTCAGATCCAGCAGTCGGAATGTTTTGATATTTGGTGTGCAGAATCCTTAGGGGTGTGAGATTCAGGTTTGTTAAAGCCAAGTCCCTGGGTTCATATATGGGCTTCCTGTGGGAGCCCGAATTGTGACTTAGTTCAGTATGAGGAATATTCTTTAAAAATCTTTTTTTTAGATTCACTGGTCAGAATATTTGGATATTTGGTTTCAGCTTTCTTAGGAGGAGCAGATGCAACTTGTGGAAATCAATTCTCTGGGTTGATATTTAGGCTACCATGTCAGGTGAGCGCCCTCAGGCCCCCTGGGGCCTCTTGTTTCTTAGGTAGTTCCAAAGGAACAGGCACAGCAAGATCCACGGCCATCTTGCCTCCCTATTGTTCCTTCGTGACAGCGCCACATTGCTCTTCCAGCAGTTGGTCAATGATATCGTCACAATACATGGTCTGTATACATGAACATATATGCCATTTGCGTCTAATATAGCACATAACAATGTGCAATGCTGCCCATCCCGCACACTTATATATAGTGCTTGGGTCACAAGAATCGCTGCGTCCCACAATATAGTTCCTTTATCGCAACATTTTATAAGTGGTTGGTCAGGCCTTCCCAAATTTAAATTTAATGTAACCCATTAACGGGTTACATTAAAATTTTTTAGGTAATCCATTTCATCGACCTCAAAACAATAATCAGTTGAATTTGGCCACTTTTTGAATGTCTTCACACCCACAGACTCGGTTGTTTGTTTCACTTTTAATTTACTCAACATGGTTTGTATGTAAGTATTTTATGCACAAAAAATTGAGTGTTTTACACTTTTACTGTCATTCATTCAATAGAATGTTGAAACGCGGAGCGCTACTCTCACCATTTCTAAAGTACACGTATAACGGTGTTTGTTCCGGTTAATTAACATAATATTCATGCGATTTTTGTCACTTTTGCGATATTTACAAAAAAAGTAAAATATTTAAAGTGATTTTCGCAAGGGGAACTACTTATATTCTTTTATTTAGAGAATGCTAAAACATTAGTTTGACATTGGAAATTTATTGCGAAAATGAAAGGTCAACATCGAGCATGGCATTGAAGACGATTGCACACGATTGCTGCGAAGTTATTTTTAGCACCCGCAAGGCAAACACAGAATCACTGGTCTATAAATAAATTTAGCTCAGTGCATAGAATCAACTATGACAGAGTGAATTTGAAATTTCCGATGACGAAATAAAATCACAATGATCTGAGCATGATTTTTCAGGATCACTTTCATTTGTTTGGTTTACATGTTTTAATTTGGGCGAACGGAAAAATGGCTCACCCTAAAAAAATTTAGGTAACCTTTGGGTAATCGAAACGGCCATTCGCCCAATTCGGGAAGACCTGTTGGTTGGTCTGTTTTTAACACTAGCCAGGCATGCTTGCTCTCGGCCAATGCCTGGCAAACTGCTACACGTTCCTCACGTCTTCCAATCACAGCATTCTCTTTTAGACAGTCCTCGAAGCTGTCTCCTTACAGTGGAACAGGCAAGCCCAGCGGGTCTGCTCGCGGAGATCCTTTAAGACAGAGTTATACTTCTGAGTTAAAACCCAAACACTCTGCTGCGCATGACAACCCGAAAAGGCTAGCTCAGACAGCATGTCTTTCTTTTGTGTCAAAGCTCCCGTAGTCGTGCAACCGTCAATAATGTTCAATGTTAAGCTGTGCATCCATGAGAAGGAACAAATATGCATTCAGTGCACCACTCGCCTCTGCTGTCTTTGTGATCTGGATAGTGATACCTTCACTGGCGTTTTCTATTTTCCGACCACTGCCGTGTAGTCGGCCATCATTCGAGGTCCGCAGGTCAAGCCATAGTGCATACTTGTTGGTCAAGAACTCTCCCAATGTGGCATCAGCCAGAGATAGCTCCTTCGCGACCAGTGCCACCTCCGGATCTCTTTTGCTGCTGGGGCAAGCTTCAAAGTGCCAAGTGGTTTCATTCCCTTTCTGGTAGGCACGCAATCCCTGGGAGTACAGCTGATTGGGCACCCCTTCAATGATAACCTCAACTTTGGTGAACTTAGGCTTATAAAAGACCTCAGTCTTCCTACTGAAATCTGCACCAGCTTCCTCGAACAGCAGCAGGATCCCTTTCATGCTCGTTGCAGCAACATTGAAGTTGATGTTCGCTCTTGCCTTTGGTCATTTTGCGATGGCAAAGGACGCGATCGTAGAGAATTGTGAGACGACCAGCATACTGGGTGCGGACGATGCAAGCAAGTTCAGATTCGGAGGCCATTTCATATTCCAGGCAAATATTATCAATGGTATAACTGTCTGGAAAAGTCTTCGGCCAGGACCACTTGACTGTAATCATTGAATGTCGGCTCGTACTCGAGCCGATCCCCAAGCGCACTCTGGTAGAAAGGCATATGAGCCTCGAGGAGTTCAAACTTCAAAGTCCAGCAGGATACAGAACTAATTGCCACAGGCATCAGCGATAGCCTTGTCTACAACAACAGTGTCAGCCTTGTCTTCTGCGCCGACCCGCAGCTTAGTAGCATTTCTTTTTGCGGAGGTATCAATGCCTTGGTAGTGCGCATTTTTGCGCTTGGAGGCTGTCTTCCAGAGATCAAGGTAGCAGTGGTACACGTCGGCATCATCGCCCGACATCACCTCGTTCCTGCTGATGTTGACTGCCATTTTCTTGACGATGGCACAGCCAAGATTCTGAATGACTGACCTGTTATCTGTTGAGTTCAGGGTTATGAGTTCAGGGTTACTGCAAAGGCTAGGCACATTGTACCCGGTATGTTAAGGTTATGGGGGCCCGAGGTTGGGGGACCAGATATTGAGCTGTTGGTTCGGGCTAATCGTACTAGGGTTGTGCGTGATCACAACCGACTGTCGAACTCCCTTTACCCCAAGAGGCTCTCGTAGTTTGCGGTATGGGTTGAGCTTGCGTCCGTATTGACTTGAAGACATGTTGAATGTAATGAACATATAACTGATCAGTCTTCAATACAATGGCAGACTTTGACCTCGAAGAGAGTTCGCAAGACAACAGGATGATGAGGATGAGTTGGAAGATGAAACTAGCTTGACACAGGCTCTTGACATCAGAGCTATCATTCCTTCTGAACGAGAACAAGAGACGGGCGTTAAAATACGTTCTTTGCAGCATGAGCTCTTGGAGGAGGCTGTCAATAGCTACTACCAGAATCTGAGACCGTGATGGTTCCTTATCTACGCGACTATTCCAAATTTGAGCTTGACAAAAAATGGGTGGCTGAGGCTGAAGGCCCATCCAGATATAGACATTGTTAGTAAACCGTGAGTACCCCATGCTTCCTCAACAATTGCTGGAAAGCGTGGCTGTGGTGAGATCATCTGGAATGAGTTGGGGTTTACGGACTGGACACAAGGAGGCAAGGCGCTTAAGCCAAAGGCACTTGAAACACTGTGGGTCAATAACTGTTACAGTGAGTTGAGTGAAGTGGCTGCTAGGATAGGATCGGATACTACAGAACTGCAAGACTTAGGACAGGTGGCTAATACTGCGTTAAATTCTACTAAAAAACGTGGAAAGTATTACTGAGGAGGAAGAAACTGTGCTTAAAAAACCTTGAATGACCCTCCACCTGATACCACGGGTTTGGATTACAGCATCGGAGAGCTCCGTGGACTCGACAGAGCAATGCAGACCATCCGAGGTGAGTTAACCAACAAGCTGGCCAGACTGTCCGAGCTGGATGAACACATCGCTTTGGAAAAAAGAAAGCTCAATGAAGCTCAAAATGATCAGTTTAGTATGCGCCAAGTAGCAGATCTCTTTCGCAACTTGGAAGATGAACTAGCTTCCCGCTTGGAGGTAACCGCAACGAATAGAGAGGCTCTTCGATCTCAGATCAACTGAATCAGAGAGACGATCAATCCAATCCTCGGTGAGGACATGATGCTCGTTAAGGGCATTCACTCCCTCTTCTGGGAACAGGGGATTATGATCACGCCTATCCCCACAGTGATTGGAATGGCAATCTCGACCCTAGTACTTGCTCTGGCCGGTGCGGGTGGAAATACCCCCACTCCCACTCCACCTCCATCTTATCTGATAAGAGTGGGCGAAGAAGCACCTACATGCTCTTGGGTGCATCCTGGCCAAGCTAGCTGGAAAGGCGGTGGCTGTGCTATGCAGAATTATAGGCTCCATTGTTTCGTAGTTGCTCAAGCTACTCACAAAAAACTTCGGCTGGCTGGCCGAAAACCTGTGGCCTATGGTTCTTGCTGTTGCAGGTCTGCTTCTTGTGGCGGCTCGTCAGTGGCTATCTCAACAGAAACCAAAGCGTGAGGAATCCAACCGTAACCCCGCCTACAATAATGGCAATTTTCTCATCGTGTTGGCGTGTTGCCACTATTCCTGTTGCTGCTGATGATGCCGAGTTAGAGGCATCAGCATCAGAGGCACCTCCCCTACGGCTCTCCACTTTCACAGTAGGCGTATCAATAGCCGTGAGGGTGGCAGGGGGCTTGACCAGTCCTGTTTCACCCCGTAGACATAGCTGGAGGGATTGGTGCAATGTTTGTTTGTATTTAGTCCCTGGGTCTGGGCGGTTGTGGCAATAATGATCTTGTTATACCCTACAGGGCCGTGTGAAAGGCCACCTAGTTCCATATCAGAAGGTGCCATGTAGAGGCCTCGAATACATAATCAATTTTTGACTTGGCATGAGATAACACGCTTTGATAGCGTTTAATTCCACTCTCCAGGTCCACTGGGCGGGCAATGGCATCTTCCACATTTGCCTCAAACTGTTTTTGGACGTCAAATGCTGTACTCGTTCCGAGAATCGATGAATGGTCTCTTAGCTATGTGGAGGAGTTAATACCACATGAATTTCACTTAGTTTTTTGCCCGCATTATATCTGGCAGTGGCATCGTACTCTAGGCTTTTGGGTGGTCCGCCATCAAAAGGAACAACAGAGTGTGTAGTGTTAAGTCCTACTCTAGTGAAAGTATTTGCTCTGAATAGATTCAACGACTGTGTAAAACTGAAACCTTTCGGTGAAAGTATTCGTTGTGAATCTGTTCATAGCGAATATGTTTAATAAATGAGTTTAACTGGTTGTGAATTATTTTTATGATTGTCAATCACACTGTGTGCTGTTAAGACATGGGTCACGCAATTTTGTAAAGTGTAGTCGCAAAGAAAATTGGAGCAAAAAAGAGGAAAATTAGAGCAAAACAGGGGGGAAACCTTCCACATGCTTATGGGTCTTGGCTGGATGTGCAGCTCTGGGCGAACCCGGCCAGCTGCCTTCACACATCCATGGAGTGTCATTTGTAGCTGTGACCGCTTGTACCTTATTGCAGGCACTGGCTAATACACTCTTGCAGTATCCGCTGACCCCAGGCAGTGGGTCGAAGCATGTGGCCCATCGGTTTCGGTGCCCTTGTCCTGAGCTAGTACGGTCTGCAACTTCGCGCTGGGCAGCTGATGGGTTGAACCGCACCACACCTAACGGATTTAACATACCCACCACAGACTGGCCAATCCCGCTAGCGTCAGATACATAGGGACTTTGCTGTACTCTGTACTAGTTATACAAAACAATCTGTGCTTATATATATCGCTAATATTTATTTAATATATATCGCTAATATTTATTTAACACTCCAGTGGTATTGAGCGATGAATGTTTCTAATCAGCTTGTTTACACACGGACTCCGAGGTAGTTGACAGTTACTTCAAGAGAATCTCTGGGTCGCCTGGAGGGATGGGCCATCCCTTATGGCTCTCTGAGGTGTATTTGGTGTTGAGGTAGAAAGTGAATCGATGCTGATGCTCAAGTGGTATGGCCTCTCGGCCGGCGAAGGTGGGGGACTGGCAAGGGTACGTGCCACAAGGTTCTTCCGGTTGCTGCATATGGAATCAGGGCTTGACAATTGGGGAAACCTATAGGACGGGTCGCCTATAGGTTACGCAAAAAGATTTTTGGGAGACCTCTTTATAGGTAAACCAAAAAATAGTTTCATAATTGGAGATTTGATTGGAAGGTAACGGCATAAGAAGACATGTAACAATGATAAAAGATAAATAATTATAAATCATAATGACTTTTATTTCTCAACAAAATTCACATCCCCAAATCTGCCAATTATAATGGTCAACCAAGAGGTTAAGCCTTTACCTAACAAAATGGCAAAAATGCCCAGAAAATTAGCCTAAGTGTGGCTTACACAACCTCACACATCATGGCAATTTCTCAATAAATCCATACCCATATGGATATCATTGGAACCAGCTGAATCAGCTGGTTCCAATGATATCCATATTTGTATGCTTGTATTGAAAATTTGAGAGAAAGGTTTTAATCATGAAGTTCAGGATATTTGGGGGAACATGTGATGGGGCAACCTTCAAATGGGTCCATCAAAATTCTGAATTGTCAAGCGCTGATTTGCCCCCTCCCCCATCCCTGCAGCTTATTTTGTTAGCTCACCTGACTTTCAGTCAGGAGAGCTATAGTGATCACTTGGCGTCCGGCGTCCGTGAACATGGTGTTTGTGTCTTCTCCTCCCAAACCGCTGAACCAATTTAATTGATATTTGAGATAATAGTTTGTTATGACATCGCAATTTGATTTTGTTCAAATCAAGTTGCCCCGCCCGTGGGTAGGGGCACACCCAAAAAGTGTGCTGAAATCTTAAAAAATCTTCTTCTCATGAACCAGCAGTAGCAGAGACTTGATATTTGGTGTGCAGCTTCCTTTTGAGGTGTAGACTCAGATTGTTCAAGAGAAGTTTGTGGGGCTATACTTGGCGTCGTTATGGGAGGGGCAAAATTTTTGTCCCCGCCCAAAACTTCTATTTTCCAAACCGAGAGGCTGATTTGAACCAAATTTTATGTGAGGGCTTATTGGGCCATAAGTACCTAATTTATGCTGATTTTTTTTTTCCTGTAGCCCCATGGGAACCGCAGGAGCTAAAAATAGAAAAAAAATTAAAAGCCCATATCTCCAAAACAGCACGGCACTGACAATTTTTATTTGGTGTGAAGCTTCCTTAGGACCAACAGAAAGAATTGGTAAAAAAAAAAATTGCCATCGGTTTTATCATAGGGTACAGTTTCGGGACATTGAAAAAGTGCTGGGTCAGCACTTTTTAACACTGTAGGCAATGGGAAAAACATTAAAAAATCTTCTTCTCCAGATCCAGCAGGCAGAATCTTTTGATATTTGGTAAGCAGCATTGGAGGGTGGATTTGATTCAAGTTTGTTCAAATCGGCCCCCTGGGTTCATATTTGGGCTCAGTATAGGAGCCCCATTTCGAACTTAGTGCATTTCAGGCAAATTTCTTAAAAAATCTTCTTCTCCAGATCCAGCAGGCAGAATCTTTTGATATTTGGTATGCAACATTGTGGGGTGGATCTGATTCAAGTTTGTTCAAATCGGCCCCCTGGGTTTATATTTGGGCTCAGTATAGGAGGCCAAATTTGAACTTCCTGCATTTCAGGCAAATTTCTTTGAAAATCTTCTTCTCCAGATCCAGCAGGCAGAATCTTTTGATATTTGGTATGCAACATTGTGGGGTGGATCTGATTCAAGTTTGTTCAAATCGGCCCCTTGGGTTTATATTTGGGCTCAGTATAGGAGCCCAAATTTGAACTTTGTGCATTTCAGGCAAATTTCTTAAAAAATCTTCTTCTCCAGATCCAACAGACAGAATCTTTTGATATTTGGTATGCGACATTGTGGGGTGGATCTGATTCTATTTTGTTCAAATCGGCTCCCTAGATTCATATTTGGGCTCACTATAGAAGCTCGAATTTGAACTTAGTGCATTTCAGGCAAATTTCTTAAAAAATCTTCTTCTCCAGATCCTGCAGGCAGAATCTTTTGATATTTGGTATGCAACATTGTGGGGTGGATCTGATTCCAGTTTGTTCAAATCGGCCACCTGGATTCATATTTGGGCTCACTATAGAAGCCCAAATTCGAACTTAGTGCATTTCGGGCAAATTTCTTTGAAAATCTTCTTCTCAAGATCCAGCAGGCAGAATCTTGTGATATTTGGTATACAGCATCCTTAGGGGGGTGAGATTCAAGTTTGTTCAAGCCATGTCCCTAGGTCCATATTTGGGCTCACTGTGGGAGCTTGAATTGTAACTTTGTTCGAAATGAGGAATTTTCTTAAAAAATCTTCTTCAGATCCAGCAGTCGGAATGGTTTGATATGTGGTGAGTAGCATCCTTGGGGAGGGAGGGGGGATTCAAGTGTGTTAAAGCCAAGTCCATGGGTCCATATTTGGGCTCCCTGTGGGAGCCCAAATTATAACTTAGTCAATATGAGGAATTTTTCTTTAAAAATCTTCTTCTTCAGATTCAGCAGTTGGAATGTTTTGATATTTGGCATGGAGCAACCTTAGGGGGCTGAGATTCAAGTTTGTTCAAGCCAAGTCCCTTGGTTCATATTTGGGCTCACTATGGGAGCCTGAATGACAACTTAGTTCAAAATGAGGAATTTTCTTTAAAAATCTTCAGATCCAGCAGATGAATGCTTTTGATATTTTTTATGCAGTATCCTTAGGGGGGTAAGATTCAAGTTTGTTCAAGCCATGTCCCTAGGTCCATATTTGGGCTGATTGTGGGAGCTTGAATTGTAACTTGGTTCAAAATGAGGAATTTTCTTTAAAAATCTTCTTCTTCAGATCCAGCAGCCGGAATGTTTTAATATTTGGTGTGCAGAATCCTTAGGGGTGTGAGATTCAGGTTTGTTAAAGCCAAGTCCCTGGGTTCATATATGGGCTCCCTGTGGGAGCCCGAATTATGACTTAGTTCAGTATGAGGAATATTCTTTAAAAATCTTTTTTTAGATCCACTGGTCAGAATATTTGGATATTTGGTTTCAGCTTTTCTTAGGAGGAGCAGATGCAACTTGTGGAAATCAATTCTCTGGGTTGATATTTAGGCTACCATGTCAGGTGAGCGCCCTCAGGCCCCCTGGGGCCTCTTGTTTTTATACCCCCCAAACAAAGTTGGGGGGGGGGGGGGGGGGTATATAGGAATCGCCCTGTCCGTCCATCCGTCTGTCCGTCTGTCCATCTTTGTAAGCGCAACTTCTAAACCATTTGAAGAATTTTCATGAAACTTTACACAATGGAAGAACTCCCTATGCAGATGTGCATGAAACAATATAATTCCGTTCTGGCATTTCCAAGGGGAGATAATCTAACTTATACATTTCAGCCATCCTTGTAAGCGCAACTCTTAAACCGTTTGAAGAATTTTCATTGTTTTTAGCTTAACTTGACATAGTCAAGATAAGCTATTGCCATCACACGTGCGGAAATCTGTTCGTCTGTGAGTCTGTTCACATTTTCCTTTAGCATGGGCTACACCCTGCAGTTCTTGTCTGATCGTCATGAAATTTCATATGCAGGTTTGACGTCGTGTCTAGATGAGAACGTCCCCTTTTGGTCGCGATCGGTCAACCGGTATGGCTGCCCGAGCCCAAAACCCGAAAACCATTAGCACATATTCATAGTATTTATGAAGGGATTTCATTGTAACTTGGTAGGATGCCTCTGTATAATGCCTAGATGAGAATGTCCCCTTTTGGGCATGATCTGTCAACCGTGATGGCTACCCAAGCCCGAAACCCGAAAACTTTTAGCACAGTCTGCAGGTCAGGTTTAATATGGAGGGATTTCATTGTAACTTGGTAGGATAACTTCTTATGATGTCTGAATGAGAATTTCCCCATTTGGGCGTGATCTACCAACCGTGACGACTGCCCGAGCCCAAAACCCAAAAACCTTTAGCACAGTCTGCAGGTCATATTTATTGAGGAATTTCATTGTAACTTGGTGGGTTGACTTCATACAATGTCTAGATGAGAAGTCCCCTTTTGGTCCTGATTGGGCAACTGTGACGGCTACAGGGGCCCGAAGCCCGAAAACCTTTAGCACAGTCTACAGATCATATTTATGAAGGGATTTCATTGTAACTTGGTAGGATGACTCCAAATAATGTCTAGATGAGAACGTCCCATTTTGATCGCGATCATTCAGCCTTGATGGGTGCCCGAGCCCAAAAACCTTTAGCATAGGCAAAAGGTCATATTTATGGAAGGATTTCATTGTAACCGGTTAGGTTGACTCCATATAATGCCTAGATGATGACATCCCCTTTTGGTCATAATTGGTCAACTGTGATGGCTGCAGGTGCCCGAAGTCCGAAAACCTTGAGCACAGCCTATGGGTCATATTTATAAAGGGATTTCAGTGTAACTTCGTAGGATCACTCCAGATGATGCCCAGATGAGATTGTCCCCTTTGGTTGCGATCATTCAACCATGATGGCTGAGGGATTTCATTGTAACTTGGTAGGTTGACTTCATATAATGTCTAGATGAGAACGTCCCCTTTGGACGTGATTGGGTAACTGTGATGGCTACAGGGGCCTGAAGCCCGAAAACCTTTAAAGAACAGTCTACAGGTCATAATTATGAAGGGATTTCATTGTAACTTGGTAGGATGCCTCTGTATAATGCATAGATGAGAACGTCCCCTATTGGGCATGATCTGTCAACCGTGATGGCTGCCCAAGCCCAAAGCCCAAAAACGTTTAGCACAGTATACAGGTCATATTGATGAAGGGATTTCATTATAACTTGGTAGGTTGACTTCATATAATGTCTAGATGAGAATGTCCCCCTTGGACGCAATTGGGAAACTGACGGCTACAGGAGCCCGAAGCCCGAAAACCTTTAGCACAGTCTACAGGCCATATTTATACCCCCCGCAAACAAAGTTTGGACGGGTATACAGGAATCACCCTATCCATCCGTCCATCTGTCCATCTATCCATCCTTATAAGCGCAACTCCTCCTAAACCATTTGAAGAATTTTCAAGAAACTTTACACAATGGAAGAACTCCATATGAAGTTGTGCATGAAGCAATATAATTCCGTTCTGACATTTCCAAGGGGAGATAATCTAACTTATGCATTTCAATTGCTACATCATATGGTTGTGTCCTTGTAAGTGCAACTGAGGTGCGGGGTCGGGGGGGGCCATCACTTTGTGACAGAGACCAGCCTAGGGAGGAATTTTAGGGAGACTTCATGTCTCTTTCTGGAAAAAATAAGGAGACTGCAGAGTCAAGTAGGGAGACTTCATAGGCAAGTGGGGAAAATTAAGAACACGTATGTATCACCCCCTGCCGCCCCTTCATATTTTCAGCTTGTGGTTCTCCATAAACGTCCGATTAATCCAGGTCCAGTTGTCTATGATGCATCTATGCCAGGCTAAAAAATCACAAAGTAATTATTGACTGAAAATCCCCACTGCTACCCTCTTCTTCATGACCCCTCCCCTCTTCTTCATGCCAAACCCCCCAGCACCCTCCTGTGGTTGACTTTCACCATTTGAAGTCTACTAAGCTAATAATTTCCTAAGTCTGAAAGTGTGAACAGGACCAGATGTAAGAAGGTTGCTTGGAGGGTACTTCGTTAAATAAACAAAATACATTCTGGGGTCAAGTATTTTGTAAAATAAATGTCATTCCACATCATTTTTATGGCATTCCGGTATCATTCCGCATCATTTTGTGTCATTCCGGTGTTTAGGAGGACCCCTTTTTCAAGATCCTTCACATGCACACTTGTGCCCTGTACAAATCTTTTCTTGTCATGACTAAAGCTTTTTCTCGTGTTTTTCAATTCCATTCGTGTTTTTCTGAGAATAGACGGTCCAATAGTTAACAGTCGTCCGCAAAACGAAATAAAAATACAGTGTAAGAAAATACGTCCGTTGTGAATACATTTTCGGCATCCTAAGCGAGGTAACCTACTTTCAAACAGGGTTATTTTGTTGAGTCGCGTAAGTCACCTATTTTCGTTTCGACACTTGAAGCTTCGACTGAAACGGAACAAAATAGAAATAAAA
This sequence comes from Pictodentalium vernedei, assembly GCA_031216915.1. NCBI lineage: Eukaryota > Metazoa > Mollusca > Scaphopoda > Dentaliida > Dentaliidae > Pictodentalium > Pictodentalium vernedei. The sequence goes on from CM062292.1 coordinate 428,603,754, forward strand.
AATCTGTGATTTCAAATAAATGGTTGCTTATTTGAAGAATGAAAATGCCCATTTATCACACTCAGGCACATTCGATTCTTGAAAATAATCGTTTTTGTGATCACTCAGTTCAGATTTCCTCATTTTGGCCAATTTTTAAAGGGCGACTTGTAATCGCCCTGACTATTTTTCTAGGCGACTCTGGGCTTAGAAGGGCGACATAATCGCCCTAGTCGCCCTCACGGCTGGTCCCTGCTTTGTGAGCTTGCTCACAGTACCTATAGTTATGAAGAATGTCCCTTTTGGACGCAATTGGGAAACTGACGGCTACAGGGGCCCGAAGCCTAAAAACCTTCAGCACAGTCTACAGGCCATATTTATGAAGGGATATCAATGTAACGTGATAGGATGACTCGTTTTGGAATAATTTCACTGTAACTTAGTAACTTTCGTTGATATACGTTAACTGTGAGGGCCACATACATTAACTGTGAGGTCATATTAACCCACCCCTCAGCTCTTTAGTACAGTGTGAATTGATTTCATTATAACTTGGTAGGTTGACTTCATATGTCTAGATGAGAACGTCCCCTTTTGGACAGGATTGTGCAACTGTGATGCTGCAGGGGCCCGAAGCCCAAAAACCTTTAGAACAGTCTACAGGTCATAATTATGAAGGGATTTCATTGTAGCTTGGTAGGATGACTCCAAATAATGTCTAGATGAGAACATCCCCTTTTGGTCGCGATCATTCAGCCTTTATGGCTGCCTGAGCCCAAAGACATTTAGCATAGTCTATAGGTCATATTTATGGAAGGATTTCATAGTAATTTGTTAGGTTGACTACATATAATGCCTAGATGATGACATCCTCTTTTGGTTGTGATTGGTCAACTGTGATAGCTACTGGTGCCCGAAGCCCGAAAATCTTTAGCACAGTCTGCAGGTCAAATTTGCGAAGGGATTTCATTGTAACTTTGTAGGATCACTCCAGATGATGCCCAGATGAGAATGTTCCCTTTTGGTTGCGATCATTCAACCATGATGGCTGCCCAATCCCGAAGCCTGAATACCTTTAGCACAGTCTACAGGTCATATTTATGAAGGGATTTCATTGTAACTTGGTAGGTTTGACTTCATATGATGTCTAGATGAGAACGTCCCCTTTTGGACACGATTGGGCAACTGTGACAGCCCGAAAACCTTTAGAACAGTCTACAGGTCATAATTACGAAGGGATTTCATTGTAGCTTGGTAGGATGACTCCAAATAATGTCTAGATGAGAACGTCCCCTTTTGGTCGCGATCGTTCAGTCTTCATGGCTGCCCGAGCCCAAACCCCAAAACCTTTAGCATAGTCTGCAGGTCATATTTATGGAAGGATTTCATTGTAACCTGTTAGTTTGACTCCATATAATGCCTAGAAGATGACATCCCCTTTTGGTCATGATTGGTCATCTGTGACGGCTTCAGGGGCCCGAAGCCCGGAAACCTTTAGCACAGTCTACAGGTCATATTTATGAAGGGATTTCATTGTAACTTTGTAGGATCACTCCAGATGATGCCCAGATGAGAATGTCCCAACTCCATATAATGTCTAGATGAGAACGTCCCCTTTTGGTCGTGATCATTCAGCCTTGATGGCTGCCCGAGCCTAAAGCCCCAAAACCTTTAGCACAGTCTACAGGTCATATTTATGAAGGGATTTCATTGTAACTTGGTAGGTTAACTTCATATAATGTCTAGATGAGAACGTCCCCTTTGGACGCAATTGGAAAACTGATGGCTACAGGGGCCCGAAGCCCGAAAACCTTTAGCACAGTCTACAGGCCATATTTATGAAGGGATTTTAATGTAACTTGATAGGATGACTCGTTTTGGAATAATTTCACTGTAACTTGGTAACTTTCGTTGATATACGTTAACTGTGAGGGCCACATACATTAACTGTGAGGTCATATTAACCCACCCCTCAGCTCTTTAGTACAGTGTACACCTCATATTATTTTTATCATAAACATAGCATGCAGGGAACAGAAATTAACATATTCCCAATTATCACAATTCTTGTCTTATTTCATAATCCTTTCATATACATTGAACATTATCCTTTTCATCAAACACAACACACAAGTTAAGCTACAGTGTCATCATTGACACTTTCATTTAGAGGTGGGGGGGTGGTTAACAACACTTTCAATAACTGGTCCAAATCATGTCAGGACAGCTTTCTGGGTGGAAGAAGTACCAAGAGAGAACTTCCGAAAAGTGGCGAGCAACGTCAAGGCTCTCTGACTTACTCACAAGGCACATGCAGAGTTACCAGTGGTTGAAGCAAGGACACCATCAATTCTGTTATCTAATTTAATGATGGCTTTTGTAAATCTGAAGGTTTACTTATGTTTCATAAAACAAGCCTGATTACCAAAGAAGCCAGCATATGTGGCTTTGGTGTCATATCTAGATGCGAGCTATTGATTTTTTCTGAATTTTGTTGAAAAACATGTCTGCCAGCAGCGTTCTTGGATTTGGCATATAAATTGTCAACAATTCCATTAGCACACCATACAGTCCACGTGTCTCACACAACCTTTTTCAAATTTCATATGTAGCTTTAGTGTGTTGTCTACATGGGAGCTATCAAATTTTTCTGAATTTTGTTTAAAAACGTGGCCACCATCGGTTATCTTGATTTGACATATAACAGGCCTTTAGATTACTCCAGTTTCACAACATTTACAGGTGTTCCCAAATTAGAGAAGGTATGAAGACATCAAGAAAAATATATTAATTCTCACTGCCTCTTCTACATTTGAGAATAACTTCCATCATAATATGGCCATAGAAACACAAAGAAAGGCATGACAATACAACACAACAGGATAAAGCTGTTATTTCTGGTTTTAATGTGCCCAAATTAGGGCAAAAGAATGTGTCCAAAATAAATGAATTTAAAAGTCTGCATATAAATTGTCAACAATTCCATTAGTGCACTCAACAGATAGCATCCTCACTCGATCTTTTTCAGATTTCATATGTAGCTTTGGTGTGAGGTCTTTTTTGTAGAGACTTGATTGAATGACTTGACATAACTAAGGCTTTCTATTTAGTTCAGTCATTTGCTTGGACAAGTTGAGCTGAGGTGTCATTGAAACTTTCGCTTGGTTTTCCATATTAATCAGGTCCTCGAGGCTGAAGTTCTTTGTGTTGTTCATGCTCTCATTAGTTCATATGAGCATTATAATAGTCCTTGAAAATCATGCTCAGAATCCATGAAAAGTGCTTAATCCTTTACTCAACGTGACGACCAAAACTGGCCAGCTCTATTCACAAAAGTCGTCAATTAATTTTCATTATTTTTTGTCTCAAAAACGTAGGTTATGACCCCCTTTTTGGAATGAGCTCGTTCAAATGAGGGGTCTTAGCCTATATTTTTAGCTGAGATGCGCACCTTTATATGTGGCAATGTCGGTCTGTCGGTCATCAATGAGTTTAAAAAACACCATAACTCCTAAAATACTTGATGGAATGACACCATACTCGGTATGCTAGTGTATCTTCATGATGTCTACACCCTCTCTATAGTGCATGTCATTCGGATAAGTTCTGTCACATTTATGGACTTGTCACCAACAAGTTTTTTGTCACAAGTTTTTTATTCACCAACAAGTTTTGAAACATTGGCGTCGCATGAATCGTCGCAGCTTCGGCACTGTGACAGTGCGCTCTAGTTGAAACAAAAAATGAAAAAAAAATGGTTTAGAATTTTGTTTACAAGTGTCGTCTGCTTTTTCATGTTTTTAAAGGGTTAAATAGGGCTTGATTTTGATTCTCTGATGTCTGTGGGGGAACCATGAATTGGCTAAATTGTCTGTAGGGACCATGAATTGGCTAAATTGTCTGTAGGAACCATGAATTGGCTAAATTGTCTGTAGGAACCATGAATTGGCTAAATTGTCTGTAGAAACCATGGATTGGCTAAATTGTCTGTAGGAACCATGAATTGGCTAAATTGTCTGTAGAAACCATGGATTGGCTAAATTGTCTGTAGGAACCATGAATTGGCTAAATTGTCTGTCGGAACCATGAATTGGCTAAATTGTCTGTAGGAACCACGGAATGGCTAAATTGTCTGTAGGAACCACGAATTGGCTAAATTGTCTGTAGGAACCATGAATTGGCTAAATTGTCTGTAGGAACCATGAATTGGCTAAATTATCCGTAGGAACCATGGATTGGCTAAATTGTGTGTAGGATCCATGGATTGGCTAAATTGTCAGTAGGAACCATGGGTTGGCTAAATCGTCTGTAGGAATCATGGATTGGCTAAATTGTCACCCGACAGCATGACACCGCTTTCTGTAGGAGGGGAATTTTTACTGAGTGCCTTAAGGGGACCATCCTTTAAATATCTTTTTCTTCAGATCTACCTGTCAGAATCTTTTGACATTTGATGTACAACATCCTGATTGAGCTCAGATTCAATTTTTTTTTCAAATAAGGTCCCAGGATTTATATTTGGACCCCCTATGGGAGCTCAAATTTTAATTTAGATCAATAAAGGATATCCTTCCAAGCTCTTTTCATGAACCCCCATCTGAATCAGAATCTTTCAATATATGAAATACACCATACCTGGGAGAGCCTGATCAAAGTTTGTTAAATTCAAGTCCCTGGTTTAATATTTGGGCTCCCATTTCTCCAGCTTCTTGTTAAAATCATGCCATTTGATTCACTTTTGGGCTCCATATGGGGGCCCAAATCACAGCTTTAATTCAAGTTTAACTTTGTGCAATATGAGGAAATTTCTTTAAAAATCTTCTTCAGATCCAGTGGTCAGAATCTTTTTATACATTGGTATACAACATCTCAAAGGGGGGAGGGGGGGGGGAGGGGGGGGGGGGAGATTCAGAATTGTTTGGGTTTGAATTGTGTCCCTGGGTTAAGAGTTTGTTCTCTCTGTTGGAGCTCAAAATTTAGTTTAGTGCAATATGAAAAGGTTTCCTTAAAACTCTTCTTCTTCAGACCTGCCTTGGCCCTCTATTGGAGCCTAAATTTAATATAGTCCATATCAGATTTCTTTAAAACTCTTCTTCAGATCCACCTATCAGACATCCTTCACATTTCAGGCCTTCGTGTGAGACAAGAGCGATTGCTCTTGCACTCACAAACACTCGCAAATCTTGAAAGACGGGTGAAAAATATCACACCCGCAACAATGTTTGGCCCATGATTGAAAGCCCATTTTAGACATCACAGCTCTAAGATCAACAGATTGCTTGTTTATTTGATTAATAAAAACTAATTTTAGGTAAATTTACCAGAATCTGAAAGGAGTTTCTTCAATTAGTTTGAATGTTTTGGATTCCCCTTTTACATGAGCCTTATTTTGCAATTGCGTTTACACTCCTAGCTCAATTGACAACTGCAGTTTTTTGCTCTCGGAAATTTACTCACACAAAGGCCTGGCTTTTTTTGGTACATAGCATCTCTAGGCGGGATCAGTTTCAGGTTCATTCAATTAGAGGCCCTGGCTAAATATTTGGGCTGTCTGGGAGGGAAGGATTGGGAGAGAAGGTTAGATTCAAGTCCTTAAGCGTTCTTTGTGCATCTTTGCCTTGTTACAATTTATGGGAGAGTGCCAATAGGCACTCTCCCATAAATTGTAACAGGGCATATCCTAACAGATAAAATTATATCACTTCAAAGATAATATGAAGTACATCCACAGAATATGAAGTGTATAAATTGTGGTACCGGCACTTTAGAATAAAGCCCAAATATGGGCTTCCAGCACTCTACCAGTTAATAAACTGTGGGGGCTTTTAATGAGATAAGTTGGGTCGAGGTGGCGTTGTGGTGACTGGTTCTCGTCTGATCACCAAAGTTAAGCATCATTGAACAAATTATCAATTACAAGCTCCTGTCAGTTGTCTAAAGCACGACTGCAATGAAGGTTATTGCAGGGGTTAATATCGAGTTGCATTATATTTTTGGTTCTGTACCAGTTAGTGCATAAATCGCACCCTCAAATTTTCAGCTAAATTGCCACCTTTAACAAATAATTAACGTGTAAGTTCTGAGACATTCTCAAACAGTGATCACTTCAAGAACTCTTGAGTTGCATAAATTACAAATGAGTATATACGTGTACCAGCAATTTGAAACTGAAAGTTGAAAATTTTGGGAGGGCGTTGAATTCAGGGAATGAATAGTTTGACGCATTTGTGTATGTAATCTCACTTTTTCCTGTGTGGATAATAAAATTACTCACAAAATCATTATCGCGAGTTTTTGGTTGATTTATTGCATCTAATTAACAGATAAAACCCAAAGCCATGTTGATCAACATTTCCATCAATACTGTCATTGTGATCTTTGAACTTATGAATACTAATAAGCTGTTTAATGGCAATGAAGACGTATGTAGGATGTCGATGTCACTGTCCAGGAACTGTCAGAGACTTAAAATCTTTGTAACTTCAAACATTTTTTAGCTCAATTTGACAAAGTAAAGCTGAGCTATTACTGTCACTTCTCATTTGTCCATGTATGTACATGCGTAACTAGTTCTCCTTTGGCACACCGCACAGGTCGCATTTATGATCAGAAACTTGGTTTGGGGTGCCCTCTAGATGGGTGCTATCGATTTTCTTCCTTTTCCATCAAAAAATGTTGCCGCAGGCAATGACCTTTGAACATAGTTCAGTCAGGCTCAATATTTCCCTTTGGCACACTCAACAGGGCACATATATAATTGTTTTGTTTTGAAACTTGGTATGCTTGTTTGGGATGACCTCTAGATGGGAGCTATCGGTTTTCTTCCATTTCCGTCAAAAATTGTAGCTGGCAACGGTCTTTGAACTAGTTTAGTCAGACCTCAATATTTTCCTTTGGCACACTCTACAGGGCACATTTATGATAGATTGCTTTGAAACCTGGTCTGCTTGCTTGGGGTTACACCTAGATGGGAGTTATCGATTTTCTTCCATTTCCATCAAAAAATATTGCCGCAGGCAATGACCTTTGAACTTAGTTTAGTCAGGCATCAATATATTCTTTTGGCATGCCATACAGGGCACTTTTATGATTAGATTGGTTTGAAACTTGGTATGCTTGTTTGGGGTTACCTCTAGATAGGAGCTATCAATTTTCTTCCTTTTCCATCACAAAATGTTGCCACTGGCAATGACCTTTGATGAACTTAGTGCAGTTATGCATCAGTATAACCCTTTGGACACCCAGTGGGGCACATTTATAATCAGATCGCTTTGAAACTTGGTGTGCTTGTTTGGGGTGACCTCTAGATGGGAGCTATCGATTTTCTTCTTCTTCTGTCGAAAAACATTGCCATTGGCAACAATCTTCGAACTTAATTTAGTCAGGCATCAATATTATTCTACTGGCATGCCCTACAGCATTTATGATCAGATCACTTTGAAACTTAGTATGCGTGTTTGGGGTGACCTCTAGATGTGAGCTGTTGATTTTTTTTTCATTTAGAAAATTATTGTCATTAGCACCAGCCTTTGAACTTAGCCCCTTTACACTCTCTGCAGGTTATATTTATGAATTTCCATAAAAAAGAGAAAAAGACCAGTTTCACAAGCAATGCCCTTTAAACTTTGTGCATTTGTGCATTAACATCTTCCTTTGACATGCCTCAGAGGGCACATTTATTATGGGGGTGTTTTTAAACTTTATATGCTTATGCAGGGTGACAAAGATAGGAGCTATTGATTTTCTTTACATTTCTATCAAAAACTGTTGCAGGTAGCAACAATCTTTGAATTTATTGCATTTGTGCATCAACATTCTTTTTTGACATGGCCTACAGGGCACATTTGTCACAGGATTGTTTTTGAACTTGGTGTGTTCATTAGGCGAAACCTCTAGATAACAGCTATTGATAAGCATTCATTTCTGTGAAAAAAGTTGCCGCTACAATAACCTCTGAACTTACTGCATTTGTGTATCAACATTCTTCCTTTACCCAGCCTTACAGTTGACATTTAAAAATGCATGGATTACTCTGACGTGCACACACAATGCAGTTATGTTGAAGTTTCACCAAATAACATTGGAACCATTGATCTTCAGTTTTACCATTTCACTTTAACTTTCCAAGTTCAAGTTTGTCGAGTTGAGCTGCATTGTCATTTGACACTTTCATTTTACAGATGTTATACCAGAAATTAGTAAATAACGAGAGATTAGTAATAAATTTAAATAAACCTCATATTTTTATCTTAACCTTCTAAGAACTGTATTAGCCGTACATCACATAAGATGTAGTTTCTGGGGTATATGCGTGCACAGTGCAGAAACAGAAACAACAGGGCTCTCAAAAAATGGCGAGTGATCACCCGCACTCTCCTATTACTCGCCAAAACATCCAAAGTGGCTAGTGATGATCACCCGCTTCTGAAACCCCTAAAATTGCCCTCTATAAGGCTAATTGCAGTTTCAGTTACTCACCATCACTGCCATTTACATCATCATCATCATCATCATTGCCATTTACAATGACCTCTGAACTTATTGTATTTTTGTATCAACATTCTTCCTTTAGCCAGCCTTTCAGTTTACTTTTAAAAATGCATGAATTGCTCTGACATTGTGCACACACTGCTGTTATTTTGAAGTATATACTCCATTTGATCGGAGTATACGAGGGTGTAATTACAATGGGAGAACGAATTAGGGTCAGTTTGGGATGGATACAGGTTAGCTAACCCGTACCCATCCTAAACTGACCCTAGTACGCAAAGAAGGTAATGATTAGAATACGGCGACCAATGCATTAGGGTCAGTTTAGGATGGGTACAGGTTAGCTAACCCGTACCCATCCTAAACTGATCCTAGGATGCAAAGAAGGTAATGATTGCTCCCCTGTGACATCACAACGAAACATCCGCAGCTCCATTTCAGAACGCAATCAGAAATTCATTTTGTTTCAAAAACCTGTCTCAGAGAAAAGGGTTAAAAGTGATGATTTTTGTGAGTGGGTATCGGTGTTTTTGCCAAATTTTGTGTAAAACATGTCTTAGAATGACAAGAAACTCAAAAAAGTTGTAAAAAATGTTTTATCTTTATAAACGCGCGGGCCTCTATTCTTGGCCTTTACCATTCTCAGTGTACATGGTGTGCGAAGTAAATAAGATATTTTTATGTACGTAAATTGTCCATAGCTGATAAAGGATTGTGATCATAATATATAGAACTAAATATAGAACAAATCTGAAACAGACTATAGTCACAACAGGAAATGGTCAGAACACTGACCATGTGCTCAGTTCAGATGGAAATTGTGTTGAATGGCAGTTGTGCCAGTTGGAGAACTTGACAAATAAAGTTTATTCTTAGGTAAGCTACCTTTTCAGAGAGGCTCAATATACACAGAATGTAACTTGCAATTGCAAGTGTACCAAATAGCTGCACATTTGGGACTAGTTTTGTTGCAGTACAAAGTATTTGTAGCGGTCGAGGATTCAGTGCTATTTACCAACCAGCCTGCTTGGTCCGGATCTCTTAGTCTCGTGGTAAATCAGTCGCTTTGTGTGCTAGAGGTAGACGGTTCGAACCCCTCATCCCTCCCTTATCTCATTAATCCTTTAAAATAGCGGGTTTTCGTTTTTTTGCAGAATTAGGGGTAAACATGAAGAATAGCGGACCCAACAAATTATGCAAAAATTACCAACTTTTCATGGTTTCACTACATTCTTTAGTGTTTTTAGCTGCGACTAGCAGCTCTATAAGTGGCAATGTCGGTCTTCGGTTGGTCGGTCGGTCGGACTGTCTGCGACCAACGAGTTTCAAAACTCAATAACTTTTGAAATACTTGATGGAATGACTTTATATTTGGCATGTAAGTGTATCTTATTGATGTCTAGCCACTGTTCAATGCATGTGCTGTTGCAAACATTCTTCTTGGAGTTATGGCCATGGATGAACTTAGAATTTTGTGAGATTGCACCACCCGTCGCAGCTACGGCGTCGATGTCGCGATTTTTTCTTTATATATTCATAAAATTGGGGGAATAAAAATAACTTTTAGCTTGTTTTTACTAGTTTTTAACTTCCGTAACGAAGCAATTCAACTTGCGCGTCAACCATCTTTTCTATCCGAAAGTGTGCGTTCGATTTTGAAGTGCACTTGTTCTGCACTGGTACCACAAGGAGAAGTCGGTAAGTACAGCGGTTTTTACATAATTTTAAGTTATTATGTAATAAATAGCACCGCTCTCGACGGTTTAGGGTCAATCCTACACTGACCTTAATCTTAATCAGTCGAATACGGCGCTATTTCCTGAACTGATGTGATTCTGAATTCTCCACAAATGGGAGGAGACGCCCACCGTGACGTCACATGTTTGACAGTTTCCGCTGAAAGAACGTTGCTGTTGATAAACATGATCAGACGACTTTTCTGTGCCTCTCTTACGGGAAGGAAAAACTTGGTAAATAATGTCTAAATATATTAAAAACTCAGGGTCTTTGGTACATATATGAAGAAAAAACACTAAAGAATGTAGGGAAACCATGAAAAGTTGGTAATTTTTGCATAATTTGTTGGGTTCGCTAAAGCTATCCTCAACCATATTTATTGGTGCTTTATGCCACATGTGGTTGTTGCCACAATATAGCCCAAGCTGCTGATGTAGCCTTCAGCATCAATAAATAATAATCATATTTGTTCCATAAATGAGGAGCAAGAAAGTAGAATATTCAAAGGAACAACGGTCTGGTGACATTTGAAGAAAATTAATACCTGACCAGACCTTTCTACCAGAGGTGAAAGTACAATAAGTTGAGCTTTCGTGTAGGCCTACATCTACAGTTCATTGAAGTAAAAAAGTATGTACAAGGACAAATGAACAAGGAAAAACACAGCAGTCTGTTTGAGGACTGCTTGATGACTAAAAGTCTTTGCATCAACTTTCAAGTGTGAGGTAATGATCTTACCATGCTGGTAATTTAATGGCAGACCACTCTAAATGAACTGTACACCTATATTAGAGAGATGACAGGGTCTTGTGTGGAATGGGTCTATAAAATTCCAATCCCCACCCACCGTTTGGGATAATATCCAACTGAAGTCTTGCAAATTTCAGCTCGAGGAAACTCCACTTGTTCCCCGTGGGAACCCCGGGAAGTAAGCAGCACTTGTTTACTGTGGTAAACCAGTTCCGCTTTACTAGTAAAATAGGACCCAGTCACCAATGCTTGGGGTGAAAGTCCTCTAAAATGGGCAACATGTAGATCAACGATTGACTAAACTTGACTTCATCTCCATGTTGTGTCACGATTAGCCATGGTGCATAAATATGTGACGTTAACCACCAACAAACAAACAAACAACTCCACTTGTACACATCTACTCGTCTGATGACCAGTCCTTCTTCAAAGAACTCCCTATGATATAATTGGGGTGTCTGCAAATCACTCAAATGATATACTCAGTTTCTCTTACAAAACAAGCACAAGGAACACACAGTATGCAATGGATTGGGCTTTTTAGATTGGTTCGAAGCTCACTTGAAGTTGAGAATGTTTCTTTTACAAAACACAATCCAGTATGTGTGGAAATTCCACTTTGTTGGTGTTTCTGAACAAAAGCATCCACCATGTACCATGGATGGATTTTAGACACCTTACAGGATATCCACAATCAAAAGTACAGTCGTTCACGGTGTCTGAGAATGTTAAATTCAGGATGGGTCTAGTCGCCTGTGGTACGAAACTGAGAGCATGTTGCAACTGCGTGTCATGATGTGCACGAGAAGTTGCCCACAATATGCTCACTAAGTTTTCTAAAACATTCTTTCAGATATTTTTCATGAATAAATAGTTGTTACACGCTTTTGATTGTTCTCAGTCATTTGGAAATGCTTCCTCACGACATATTAACCTATCAAGTGTAACTCATCAGAATATCAGTTCACCCCCAAAAGCCACCAGTGGGCAGAAAATGAAAAACTGATTTTTAATTGATTTCTAACATGAGCCTTTAAACAATTTTCAGTTGCCTCTGCTTTTTGAACACTCCATTAAACATTGACAACAATTGTTTGAAAGGTTTCGTGGATATCTTTCTAAAAGAAAATATAATACATGTATGCCAAGCCCATGCAAGGGTTCTTTAATATTCTATTGATATTTCCAGTATTTGAGAAAAAATTTAAAATGCCGTACTGTGAATTATAGGCCAAATTTAACTGACCACATTTTGAAGAGTAGGAATGAAGGTCTCAGGTCTCAGAAAAAGTGTTGTGAAGGGTAGACTCACCCTTATCAATCATAAATTGCTAACATAGCATGCCCACCAAACCCAAAATGCATTTGGAGAGGGGGGGGGGGCAAATTTTTCCAGATTTTATATATTTCAGTATATTATGTTTGATTGTCCATATACATTTAAAATATGCTAGAAGAAATTTAGCAGTTGATTCTCGCGAATTTCCCCAATTATTTCTGCCTAAAATGAGTTATAAACCACATGTTAGAACTGTAAAATTCTTATTACTTCGTCAGATTAGGTCTAACAATATGTGCTGCCTGCCCCTACTTGTATAGTGTAGTGTTGTGATGGATGTCTAGTTGTTTAGTCATTGACTAATGGCTGCCGATGGGGGCACGATGGCATTGTGGTAACCGGTTCTCATCAGATCAACAAAGTTAAGCAACGTCGAGCCCGGTTAGTCCTTGGATGGGTGACTGTCTGAGCGATCGATTCGGACTCCCGTGTTGTGTCCTTGGGCAAGGCACTTAACCCCAATTGTCCACATGGGTGCACGCCGTCGCCGTGTACTAAGGCGTACTGCATGTTGATGGTACGCATGTCTTCAACCAATCTAACCCTGCCCGTGCTGTAGTGCGGAGTTACGATGTTGGGGAGCTGGTAACTACTAGTCGTTGCTTGGTGGTTCTCTCCGGATACTCCGACTTCCTCTACCCGTAAAACTGTCACGGTCATGATTAGCCTTTGTGCATAAGTATGTGACCTTAAATACCAATAAATAAATTAATAATGACTGACGACTGGGATGAGGTGGCTCACTGGTTACGGAACTGAACTTTAAATTGTAAGGTTCAGGATTTGATCCCTGCCAGAGGTAACTGACATTGTTCATGGGCAAGGCACTTTATCCCTGTTGGCCACATGGGGGCACGGTGAAGCTGTGTGCTAAGGCGTACTGCATGTCATTGATGCACTTGTCTTGAACCAATGCTGTCCCTTCTTGTGTATACGATGGGGAGTCTGGTAGTTGCTCGCCCTTGCTTGGTTGTTCTCTCTGGGTACTCTGGCTTCCTGCAGCCATAAAATTCTTTGACTTAACGTCGTGGGAGCACTATAAGGTTCTATCTTCCACTGGAACCCCGACCCTAACCCTTCCACTGGAAGATAGAACCTTATGGTTCTCATATGACAACAAGGTGACCCTGGCTGTCAAAAGTGTCGTTATACTGCAATAAATAAATAATTACTGCCGATTGGTCAACTATGAAGTTCCCTAAAAGTTTCAATACTAAATTATATACTTCGTAGGGGAGCTGGTAGCTACTCATCATTGCTCGGTTGGCCTATTTTTGTAACCGGCTAACCGTCGGACATAACTGGATTTCAACCGGATATCCGTTAATTTCAACTGCTGGTATTATTGTATTGTCTGCAATGCAAAATCAGTAAGGAATGGCGAGAAAACAGTTCAAAACACTGCCACCTGACTTCCACAAAAAGTAAACAAACGAAAACCATCGAGTGCCAACAGAAATCATTGATGTGCAAACGATCGTTAACACATTGTTATTGTGGTCACGCTGCATTGCCCAGTCACAAAATCAGGCCTTGCCATTTGAAAGTCACAGGCATGCGGCGTGCCGTACACCTGAAACAAAGTTTACGTGTGCAATTTGTTCATGCATTTGAAGTGAGGGATGATTGTCATTGATATTACTAAAGGATTTTTCAAGCAGTTTGTAAATTGTAGTTAGGCATAATTAACTGTATTAGCAAAGAGTCTCTTACCTTGAGTGGCCTGAATTTGATGTAATCAAATCATCATAGAGTGAAGATGTACTAATGTTTTGAGTATCTTTAGCTCACCTGACTTTCAGTCAGGAGAGCTATAGTGATCACTCACCGTCCGTCGTCGTCTGTCATCGTCCGTGAACATGGTGTTTGCGTCTTCTCCCAAACCGCTGAACCAATTTAATTGATATTTGAGATAATAGTTTATGACATCGCAATTTGATTTTGTTCAAATCAAGTTGCCTCGCCCGTGGGTAGGGCCACACCCAAAAAGTGTGCTGAAATCTTAAAAAATCTTCTCATGAACCAGCAGTAGCAGAGACTTGATATTTGGTGTGCAGCTTCCTCTTGAGGTGTAGACTCAGATTTGTTCAAGAGAAGTTTGTGGGGCTATACTTGGCGTCATTATGGGAGGGGCATCCCCGTGGGAACCCCGGGAAGTAAGCAGCACTTGTTTACTGTGGTAAACCAGTTCCGCTTTACTAGTAAAATAGGACCCAGTCACCAATGCTTGGGGTGAAAGTCCTCTAAAATGGGCAACATGTAGATCAACGATTGACTAAACTTAACTTCATCTCCATGTTGTGTCACGATTAGCCATGGTGCATAAATATGTGACGTTAACCACCAACAAACAAACTATGGGAGGGGCAAAATTTTTGGCCTCGCCCAAAATTTCTATTTTCCAAACCGAGAGGTTGATTTGAACCAAATTTTATGTGAGGGCTTATTGGGTCATAAGTACCTATTTATGCTGATTTTTTTTTCCCGTAGCTCCATGGGAACCGCAGGAGCTAAAGATAGAAAACAATTAAAATGCCCATATCTCCAAAACTGCACGACACCGAGAATTTTTATTTGGTGTGAAGCTTCCTTAGGACCAACAGAAAGAATTGGTAAAAAAAAATTGCCATCGGTTTTATCATAGGGTACAGTTTCGGGACTTTGAAAAAGTGCTGAGTCAGCACTTTTTAACACTGTAGGCAATGGGAAAAACATTAAAAAATCTTATTCTCCAGATCCAGCAGGCAGAATCTTTTGATATTTGGTATGCAACATTGTAGGTTGATCTGATTCAAGTTTGTTCAAATTGGCCCCCTGGGTTCATATTTGGGCTCAGTATAGAAGCCCGAATTCTAACTTAGTGCATTTCAGGCAAATTTCTTAAAAAATCTTCTTCTCAAGATCCAGCAGGCAGAATCTTTTGATATTTGGTATGCAACATTGTGGGGTGGATCTGATTCAAGTTTGTTCAAATCGGCCTCCTGGATTCATATTTGGGCTCACTTTAAAAGCTTGAATTCGAACTTTGTGCACTTCAGGCAAATTTTTTCAAAAATCTTCTTCTCCAGATCCAGCAGGCAGAATCTTTTGATATTTGGTATGCAACATTGTGGGGTGGATCTGATTCATGTTAGTTCAAATCGGCACCCTGGATTCATATTTGGGCTCAGTATAGGAGCCCAAATTTGAACTTAGTGCATTTCAGGCAAATTTTTTCAAAAATCTTCTTCTCAAGATTCAGCAGGCAGAATCTTTTTTGATATTGGGTATGCAGCATGCTTAGGGAGGTGAGAGTCAATTTTATTCAAGCCAAGTCCCTGGGTTCATATTTGGGGTCACTGTGATAGCCCAAATTATAACGTAGTTCAAAATGAGGAATTTTCTTTAAAAAGCTTCTTCTTCAAATCCAGCAATAATGCATCTTCCTATAGCTAGTATTCATAGGTATTAATTTACTGTCAGCTGTTAAAGTCGATCACTCCCTACTTAAACACCAGGTATGCCTGAGTATGTGCTTGTGGAATTGAAAAAGGGTGTATGGTCATGTGTCGATGTGTGCAGGTGTGTAAGTGCGATAGCCTGATGAGGATTGTGTTTGAGGTCTGGATACTATGTTTATGACCAGGAGTGACGCTTGTGTGGGTATGTCACTGCCTTGGGGCCCATTTTGTCCTAGATTCACTCTATTATAAAGTGCACCTGGGACATGATGGTTCCAGGGCGACGAGGTGCGTATACGTATGGAAATGGGTTTGAGGGTGTGCGTGAGGATGCGTGGGTGTATTGCGCGCATGGGTGAGTATGGATGTATGTATGTGAGCGTGAAAGGTTATATGAAAGGTAGAGAAAATAGAGAATGAGAGGAGGGTGAGCAACAGAGGCACAGTAAATACACCCAGTAAATTCTGTGTGACATATAGGTCCAAAGGGCCGGGTGCTTTAAATATGTACATTTTTTGTTTTAACCTATGTAAATCTTAGCACATGTCACAAAAATAAAGATATACTTACTTACTTCCAGCAGTCAGAATGTTTTGATATTTGGTATGCAGCATCTTTAGGGGGGTGAGATTCAGGTTTGTTCAAGCCATTTTCCTAGGTCCATATTTGGGCTCACTGTGGGAGCTTGAATTGTAACTTAGTTCGAAATGTGGAATTTACTTTAAAAATCTTAAGATCCAGCAGTCGGAATGTTTTGATATGTGGTGTGTAGCATCCTGGGGGAGGATGGGGGGGGGGGGGGGGGGGGGGGTGAGATTCAAGTTTGTTAAATCCAAGTCCCTGGGTCCATATTTGGGCTCCCTGTTGGAGCCCGAATTATAACTTGGTCAATATGAGGAATTTTTCTTTAAAAGTCTTCTTCAGATTCAGCTGTCAGAATGTATTGATATTTGGCATGCAGCATCCTTGGGGGGGGGGATTCAAGTTTGTTCAAGCCAAGACCCTGGGTTCATATTTGGGCTCACTGTGGGAGCCCGAATGATAACTTAGTTCAAAATGAGGAATTTTCTTTAAAAATCCTCTTCTTTAGATCCAGCAGATGAATGCTTTTGATATTTGGTATGCAGCATCCTTAGGGGGGTAAGATTCAAGTTTGTTCAAGCCATGTCCCTAGTTCCATAAAATTTGTCTCTGATGACTTCATTCCTTTGTAGTGTTGATGAACCATGTCTAACTGAATGTGACCTCAAATACTTCTTTGAACCACTTTGAATCACTTTGCCCGGTGAGCATTTAAGGCCCCTTGGGGCCTCTTGTTTAAAAATCTTCTTCAGATCCTGCAGTCGGAATGTTTTGATATTTGGTATGCAGCATCCTTAGGGGGATGAGATTCAAGTTTGTTCAAGCCATGTCCCTGGGTTCATTTTTAGGCTGAAAATTTGGGGTCCCGGTCTGGACTTAGAAATTTTAGACCAAAATCCGGAAATGAGTTTTTTGGGTTTTTTATGCGTTTTGGTCAATTTTAAGAAGAAGAAAAAAAAGTTTTAGTCACAGATTATTTTTTGGGGGACTTTCTGAACAAATATAACATACTGGACAATATTATAATTATAAGTAGGCCTATGCTAAGGATGGGGCTTAGGACTTTGAATTCCCAAGTCGCCTCCTTAGCATAGGTGGTGACATGATGTCTCGGTAAGTTGTCTTACTTAAACTAGGGGTAAGGTGGGGTGGGGGGTCACTACATGATGATATACGGAGTATTTAACATTGCAGTTATAAAAAAGGGTTGTACATGTACTGAAAATTAATCATTTTAATGTGTTTATGTGCTAATTATGACTCCAGTGTAATAACAATGTTGTGATCACATATAAGAACTGATCAAAGCTGATTAATCATCAATGAGCTCACATTATAATGTTTTGATTTTTCATCAAAGAAAGATGTTTTTACAGTCAGCGGTTCATTTTATTTCCTAACAACATTTTCAAATGTACGACATATTGTGGTGGTGTTGGACGTATTAAATTCTGTCCTGCGGTATTTCATTTGCGACTTGACAGCCCAAGTGACCGAAATAACTGTTCGTTGAACATTCTAACACCTAATCCTTTTCATATTACATCAAGTTCACATCATTGTAAATTGACAAATGTTTGGCAGCTTTGTCGATGCTTGCGTCAGAAAAAGAATTCTAACGTATCGCCGTCAATTTGTTTATTTTCCTGACGCTTTCCTGTAAACTAGAGGTATAGTGGTTATCCAGTTTGCAGCCGGTTATCGGCCTAACCGGTAGAAAAAGCTGTTAACCGGATAACCACTATACCTGTAGCTTACAGGATAATGTCGGGAAAATAAATAGTACTTGACCACGATACGTTAGAATTCTTTTACCGGCTAACCGTTTCAGCACTAATACTTAGGAGGATGAGTAGTAAATGTAACCTGCTCTGATCAGATAAACTGAGCAAAATACATGTCCAGTGTCCATTTTGCAGAGTGTATTGTCTTTGTTACAGGTTGAAGATGAATGGATCGGGTGTTAAACTGATCAATGGTATGGGTGTAGATCATACAAAGATAATCATTGCTGATGTAGGAGCTCAGGATAAAAAAAAGGTGAGAAGGACGTAGTGATCTGCTATGATAGTGGTTAAGTAAGCTTTGATATTTTTTTAGCAAAACCCTGCCCTCCTTCCCACCCCCACCAACACACGAGGATGAATATAACAAGAGCAAGTTTACTGCTTTTTAGCTCACGGAGCTATAGTGATCACTCACCGGCCGTTGTCGTCCGTGAACATGGTGTTTGCGTCTTCTCCTCCCAAACCGCTGAACCAATTTAATTGATATTTGAGATAATAGTTTGTTATGACACTGCAATTTGATTTTGTTCAAATCAAGTTGCCTCGCCCTTTGGTAGGGCCTCGCCCGAAAAGTGTGCTTAAATCATAAAAAACTTCTCATGAACCTGCAGTAGCTGAGACTTGATAGTTGATGGGCAGGTTCCTTTTGAGTTGTAGACTCAGATTTGTTCAAGAGAAGTTTGTGGGGCTCTATTTCCCGTCGTTATGGGAGGGACAAGAATTTTTGCCCCTCCAAAAATTTCTATTTTCCAAACTGAGAGGCAGATTTGGACCAAATTTGATATGAGGGCTTATTGGGACATAAGTACTTAATTTATACCCAAATATCTCCAGAACTACACAGCACTGAGAATTCTTATTTGGTGTGAAGCTTCCTTAGAACCAACAGAATGGAATGGTAAAAAAAAAAATTGCTATCGGTTTTATCATGGGGTACTTTTCTGGGACTTCGAAAAAGTGCCGAGTCAGCACTTTTTCAACACTGTGGGTAATGGGAAAACATTTAAGAGTACTTTTCTCCCAAACCACTGCTCCAAAATCTTTCAAATTTCACATATAACATCTTTGGAAGATTGTTTCACGTGTTTATTGAAATCAATTCCCTGGGTCCATATTTGTGAGAGCCCAAATGTTTAAATTAGTGCAGTATTCTTTTAAAATCATCTTCAGATCTACCAATAAAGAAGCTTTTGATACTAGGTATGCATCATCCTTAGGTGGGTGAGATTCAAGTTTGTTCAAGCCTAGTCCCTGGGTTCATATTTAGGCTGAAATTTTGGGGTCCCATTCCGTACTTAGAAATTTTGGACCAAAACCCGGAAAGTTTTGTTTTTTGTTTTTTTATGCGTTTCGGTCAATTTCAGTTAACAAAAACTCTTACAACCTAAAATTGACTTGGTCCGAAAAAATATATTTTGACTGAAAAAAAAAGTTTTCATAACATTTGTGTATGCAGTGTGGTTAACTCTTTCAACATGAGAGACTGCTTTTCCAGTCCAGGAACATGATGATACACTGAAAAATTGGGGGCCGGGTGGGATTTGGAAAATTTTGGACCAAAATCCGGAAATTAGTTTTTAGATTTTTATGCGTTTTTGTCAATTTTAAGACAAAAATTTTTTTTTTTCTACACTGAAAATTCGGAGTCCGGTTGGGACTTCGAAAATTTCCGAACAAAAATAAAAAAAATCTGTTTTTTATGTGTTTATCTCAATTTTGGGCCGTAAAAGTGCAGGCACAACTGCTTCATCTAGTTGGTATATGCTTTTCGTAGGAGGGGCATAAGCAGCTTATTCAAATTAAGTGCCTGGTTTGATATTTAGACTACCATGTCAGGTGAGCGCCCTCAGGCCCCCTGGGGCCTCTTGTTTTCATTGCACTGCTCTGAATAAGATTTTTAGCTCAACTTTGGCAAAGCCAAATTTGAGCTTATGCCATGGCCCGTTGTCCGTCTGGCCGTCTGTCCATCAACAATTGGATACGGCTCGGGCTAGAGGCCGTATTTATGAACCGATCTTTACGAAACTTCTTGGGTACCTTTGTTATGACCGTGGGACGAGAACGAGTGTTTTTGGGTGCGGTCCGAAATTTAAGATGGCTGCCAGCCGCCATTTTGTACCGACGATGCAGAAATCTGTTTTTTGTACAGAACTTCCATATGAAAGCTCTGATTTGAATAATTTTTTGTATGAATATTTAGTACCATGGGATACATCACATATAATATGTGTTTTTTTCTCGTGCGTAAATTATGCAAATTAGACTAACTTTGATGTTTTTTGGTGTTACTTTCAGCACTGTAAGTGCAAATGCCAATACGGCTCGGGCTAGAGACCGTATTTATGAACCGATCTTTACAGAACTCCTTGGGTACATTTGTTATCACCGTGGGACGAGAACGAGTGTTTTGGGGTCCGGTCCGAAATTCAAGATGGCCGATGACAGCCATTTTGTACAAAATTTGGTGCAATCAGATTTTTGCACAGAACTTCCATATGAAAGCGCTGATTTGAATAATTTTTTGTGTGAATGTTTAGTACCATGGGATACATCACATATAATACAGGTTTTTTTCTCGTGCAGAAATTATGCAAATTAGATGAATTTTGATTTTTTCAGTGCTACTTACACACAGTAAGTACACATGTCAATACGGCTCGGGCTAGAGTCTGTATTTATGAACAGATCTTCACGAAACATCTTGGGTACCTTTGTTATCACCTTGGGACGAGAACGAGTGTTTCTGGGTGCGGTCCAAAATTCAAGATGGCTGCCAGTGGCCATTTTGTACCGAAATTAGGTCTAATCAGTTTTTTGTATACAACTTCTATACGGCTCAGACTAGAGGCCGTATTTATGAACCGATCTTTACGAAACTTCTTGGGTACCTTTGTTATCACCATGGGATGAGAACGAGTGTTTTGGGGTGTGGTCCGAAATTCAAGATGGCCACCAGCAGCCATTTTGTACCAAAATTAGTGCAATCAGTCTTTTGTACAGAACTTCTGTATGAAAGTTCTGATTTGAATAAATTTTTGTATGAATGTTTAGTAACATGGAATACATCACATATAGTACGGGTTTTTTTCTCATGCAGAAATTATGCAAATTAGACTAACTTTGATGTTTTTGGGTGTTACTTTCAGCACTGTAAGTGCAAATGCCAATACGGCTTGGGCTAGAGGCCGCATTTATGAACCGATCTTTACGAAACTCCTTGGGTACCTTTGTTATCACCGTGGGACGAGAACGAGTGTTTTGGGGTCCGGTCCAAAATTCAAGATAGCCGATGGCAGCCATTTTGTACAAAATTTGGTGCAATCAGATTTTTGCACAGAACTTCCATATGAAAGAGCTGATTTGAATAATTTTTTGTGTGAATGTTTAGTACCATGGGATACATCACATATAATACGGGTTTTTTTCTCGTGCAGAAATTATGCAAATTAGATGAACTTTGATTTTTTCAGTGCTACTTACACACAGTAAGTACACATGTCAATACGGCTCGGGCTAGAGTCTGTATTTATGAACCGATCTTCACGAAACATCTTGGGTACCTTTGTTATCACCTTGGGACGAGAACGAGTGTTTCTGGGTGCGGTCCAAAATTCAAGATGGCTGCCAGTGGCCATTTTGTACCGAAATTAGGTCTAATCAGTTTTTTGTCACAACTTCTACACAGCTCATATTTGTGAACTGATCTTCACGAAACTTCTTGGGTACCTTTGGTTTCACCTTGGGACAGGAATGAGTGTGTTTTGGGGTGCCTTTGTTATCACTGTGCTATGAGAACAAATATTTTGGGGTTCAGTCAGACCCACTCTGATTTTTTTCTAGTTTAGCATCTGACTGTCACCCACCTTTACAATACTTTACCTATACATTTGTTACAGGCAACGGTCAGTATTTATGTACAGACCGTTACAATACTTTATATGTACCTTTGTTATCAGGTCATTACCTAGATGTTTGTCATTGCTGTGTCACATACTATACATGTACATGTCTTTGTCTTGACAAGTTGAGCTACAGTGTCATTGACACTTTCATTATTGCATCCATTGGACAGATAGCTTGATTGGAGTCATTCGCTCACCTGACTGGATGTTGGTGTAATAATAACAGTAATGGTAACAGACGGGGGTGCGGTGGCGTTGTGGTAACCGGTTCTTATCGGATCACCGAAGTTAAGCAGATGGTGTTGGTGATAGTGACTGTCTGAGCGATTGATTCGGACTCCCTTGTATACTTGGGCAAGGCACTTTACCCTGATTGTCCACATGGGGGCACGATGATGCCGTGCACTAAGGTGTACTACAGTTCAACCAATCTAACCCTGCCTGTGCTGCAGTGTGGAGTTACGATGTTGGGGAGCTGATAACTGCTTGTCGTTGCCTGCAGGTACGCTGGCTTTCTCCAGCCGGAAAACTGTCAACAACATACGACAGACTCGATGTTGCTTAACTAAAGTGATCCCCCCCCCCCCCCATCTGAGTATCAACAACAGTAACTCAAATTTAACTATTCTAAAATCAAATAAAAATAACTTGAGGCAAAAATTATACAAAGTGTTTTACACTATATTTACCTGGCTGGCGGCCATTGGAATTTCCATTCAGAGCTGTGGTGGCAATAGACGTAGTTATTCAGCATTGCAAGTATGGACAAATACATGAATCAGCTGTTGGCAGAAATGCCAGACCCGGTTCCAGAGGGACAACAATTTATTGACCTGGATGACCAGGTCTCTCTCTCTGTAAGGCCCCCAGTTGTTGGTCGAAATGATAAATGATGCCAAAGGTAAATTTGAAGTTGATGGTTCAGCTGTGGTCTACTCCACATGGAGGTATGAGGGAGATGATCTGTTTGATCTCGGGGTTATGAAAATTATGGATGGTATAGAAGCCTGGGCAGGTCGCATAGTCATAGATGCTAGGATGACAGACAAGAGAGCTGCACAGCTCGTCCGACAACTTCCAGATGGTGAATATCTCCTGAAAATCAAGTTCCTGCACGAGTATGATGGAGACTGGATAGTTGAAGACAAGTTTGACTCTTTGAAGGCAGAAAAGAACAAAGGCCAGGGCGTTGTTGAAATCACACAAAACACCAAACCAGGCGCCCTGACCGGGATTGACAGCCTGTACTACAAAAATGCTTACCCTGTCACCCCGGTAGTTTATGGGCTCTACCCTCTCAGAGACCCAGACCCTGCCAACTTGGCTCCAATGCCTGACGACGATCTCAATTGCGTTGCCCATAGAGTGGTTGAGCACTTTGATGGCACTCTCAGAGGACAGGGCCTAACCCCGACCAGGTGCCAGAAAATACAGAAGTAGGAAGAAAAAGTCCATGGCACTGGTGCAACGTTCGACGAGCTCAAGAAAATCCTTAAACGAGCAATCATCGTGAAAGACATAGCTGGTGAGAATATCCACTACAGTGGCAAGTATCAGTTTGGAGGAAATGGTGTGAGAGGGAAAGTAGAGCTCATCTGCCATAATGACCACGCCTGGTCCAAAGACCTGCGCTTCCCCCATTCCAGACAGGTCCACATATTCGAGGATGACGTCTGGTAAGCCATCAAACAGGCCACCCAAAATGAGCCAATTACTGTCTGGCTTCTCGGAGGTGACCAGGATAGACAGCTCAACGTTGACCAGTTCGTTCTACAAGATGGCCGCACCTACAGGACACAGGAGACTCATCAAACCCCCCAAGCAGCCTGCGCCCATCTGGGTGAGGAGTCTCTTGCTGACAGGGTCTTCAGGATGAACCATGCAGCCAGCATCTTCGCAAAGGAAAGGAATGACTGGAAACCAACCCCAGCATCTCTCCTGGATGACATGAACGGTATCACGTCAATGACATCATAAGCATTGACATGAAGGCATGCTATCCCTCAAGCTTCCAAGGTCTGGGTGAGGCACAGGCCTACTTCGAACATTTCGGTCATCCAAAGGCCAACATGACCCGTGTAGCAATCAATGGTGCTTTGTACCGGTTTCGCCCAAATACACAAGTGGGCTTTCGATCCAAATTTCCACCCTGTCATCCCTGAATGGTCCAGGAGGCGTTTCGAGGAGCAGGGCTGGGCTCGGACGGCCCTCCACTCATATCTCAAGGATTCCGGCATCCTAACCGAACTGGAGATAGGAGAAGCCATCATCACTTTCAGAAAGAAGAATGTAGTATGGCTCCTCGTAGATAGAGATCAGGGCTGCAGCATCATCGGGAAGTTTACTCAGGGTGCAAAGGCCGATGGTAAACGATTGACTCGATGCCTGGTCACAGATCGTGGTGAACTAGATTATCTTGTGAGAGATACTCACCAAAGTGGCACTCTCGTCGGAGCACCAGAACGGTGCCTACTAAGTCATGTGCTAACTTACTATGATGGCAGCCAGCCCCAGTACGCCCATCTAAGGGCATCTATGTTAGCATACGCGCATATTAACCTTCTCAGTATGTTACAGCATTTTGACAAAAAAAGAGGCAGTTCGGATGGCTGTAGACAGCATATATGTCACAAAAACAATACTCTACAAACTCAGCTGTGTCCACGAAAGACCTCCCACCCAGCACTGCTCCAAGGTATAATGACCTACTGACCCACCATCGGCTGAGTTACCTCAACGGTGGAGGTGGTAGCAGCAAGACGAGAGCGATCGAGCCTTCAGGGTGCAAGACCCACTTGTCTTTATCCCAACTCGTTGCCTAGCCAAAGAGATGCGAGGTAGAGGAATCAAGGCCCAGACCTACCATAGCTTCTTCGGTGGAGTGGCCAGAATGACTGGACGCCAGAAGTTCATCCCCTGTGCCATCATCTGGGATGAGGTCTGCACTGTGCCCTGGCCTATCCTAGAAATGTTCTTGTACTGGCTGGACCAATGTGGGGTCTAGGCTATCTGCTGTGGTGATCAAGGCCAGCCACCACCAATCGCAGGTGAGATGCCCCGTGACTGGTTATGCCAACAGTGGATTATTATGAAGAGGTCAAGGCAGACCACCGGGCAAAAAATGTGCTCAAGGCCCTGGAAAGCCACATTTGCCTCCAGGCTGATAAGGTCAAGTGTCTTAAGATGCGGAAGGCTCTCCACAGCTGTCTCAGGTGGGAGTGCTTCATGGAGCAATGGAGGCCAGTTGACCTGAACCTCGCTAGCTGTCAGAAGGTTCTCGACCGGGGACAAGAGCTGTTGCTTCAAAGACACCAGTGGTACTTTCCAGGCCCCCGGTTCCACTGCTGTACCATCCCAAAGACAGCCAAAAACATTATGGTTCCCATCCCTGGCACAGACCCTGAAGAAGAGCTCGTCCTCAATGACATAGTTGAAGTCACCATTGAGTCCACTGAACAGGCTATCAAGACTGATGATTGGCACCTCGGGTATGCCCTCACAGTCCACTCAAGCCAGGGTCTCCCTATCCACAACCCTCAGAAGGTTTGGATCACTGACGACTTCCTACAAAGGTCCAGCCTCGCCTACCTCTCTGTTTCCCGTGTAAAGTATATGCAGCAGCTCGAACGGGTGACCTGTCCACCGGATTAAGGTACTGAGCTGGGTGTCGGGAGGCACCACAAGCAGCTCTTCCCACAAGCTGGTCCTTCCAACAAATAGTAGAGGACAGGTTCGCCGAACTTTGTGACCTTGCGTCCAAGCTGGTACACTTGGAGGGACCTCACAGGGTCAGTTGCACGACAGTGACCCCCCCTCTAGCTCACCTGCCTGGTAGAGATGACTTCTGCTCCTTGAGGCCAATAGGGCGATCAGAAATCACAGAGGAGGGCTTTTGTGTCACAACCTTGGCCTTGACAGCTTCGGATGTTCTCTTTTTAGTTAGAGTCACCTCACCATTCAGCATCGCAACAATGGCGGGTAGCTGAGCGACCCATTCACTTGACCGCTCACCTGACTGTAACCTCATCTCCTGGGTGTATTGGGGTCCGAACAGTCGCTCTACCAGGGTATTGTTGAACCGCTCCACAATTCCCTGGTCCCGGTGGACATACACACGGCCACGCCGGACTTCTGTCCCGTATTTCGCTAGCAGCTGATACACCACGCTCATGAACTTGCGCCCGGGATTGGCCTGAAGGAGCTTGGTCCACTGCAGTGGTCCGCACTTGTATATCTTTTGTAGGGCAGCCACGACCTCTTTGGTCTCTTTTGTGGCTAGAGGCTCTGCCTCTTTATAGCGGTAGGCTACATCAACAACTGTGAGCACGTACTTGTAGGTTTTCATATGACCTTTGATCATAACCTGGCGAGTGGCAGGAAAAGCAGGCCGGCCTGGTGGGCCCCAGTCGGCGTCTGCACATCGAACTTGGGTCGTGATATGTGTGTGCTTATCACAGCTGGAAGGTATATCAATCTGCCAGATGGCCTGCTTCTTAAGCCATAACCGAGCCAACTGGTGGGCCCTAGTCGGCGTCGGCACATCAAACTTGGGTCATGATATGTGTGTGCTTATCACAGCTGGAAGGTATATCAATCTGCCAGATGGCCTGCTTCTTAAGCCATGACCCAGCCAAATCTTCAGTGACCTTAGCCATGGAAGCAAGGTTTTTGATGACCGTGAGTCCCTTCCAGTACACCTGTAGTAGATTGAAGCCAACTTTGTTGCAAGCTTGCTGTCCATTCTTGGGTATTCCAGCATCCTTTGGACCTCTAAAAGCCATAAAGCCATATTGGAGAAGTCTTATAATAATATACAATTATGTATGTGACACTATCTGACGTTCAAACTGTGGACCTACCAACGGCTCTCCCTGCCGGAGAGCAATTTGAGTTTTCCCTTGCCGAAGTAACCTACTACCCTCTTTGGTACAACATTAATTCGAGGCTGGGCAACAATTCTCTTTGCGGCTTGGATGAGAAAAGTGACCCTGAGCAGAAGATAAAGGTGCCAGTTGGCTATTACAATGTTTGTGAGCTAAATAATGAGGTGTTTAGTCAGGTTGAGGCTGTACTGGATCTTCACAAACCTTCGGGTCGTCTGCGACTCAAGACAGATAAGTCATTGAGACTGGGAGGGTTGGCATGCACTTTGGGATTTGCAAAAAACAAAATCTCTCGGGGAGGGAAGCAGCTGATTGGGATTAGTTACCTGAACTTGCGACCCACCAGGAGCTCTTTCATCTGTCAGAAGTCAGCACCACGGACAATGTTCACAATGGGCTACCCAGCACACTACTCAGAACAGTACCTGTAGCAAATGAAAAATGTGCCAGTGGCAGAACCGTAGCTTTCTCTCATTTGCAATACAAAAGGCTTGTCCCAGGCCAATTAGGCAATGTTACAGTCTGCGTTTTAGATAGCATAGGTGGCCATGTTGAATTACAGCACCTATCTGTAACATTACATATTCGAAATATACCTACAGAATGCCAGCAATGAATAGCAGAGGACCAGGAGCACATGATGCATTGCACGACCTTTCAGCTGGCTGACCAGGAATGACGGACAAATTGTATGTATTTCAGTTCTTCGAGGGGTTATACAAGAGAAAAGAGCTGCCCATTCCAAAGCAACACAAGTTACATTTTTCCGAGCTGCGTGGTTTGAACCTGGAAGGCTCGGCTTCGTGGAGGAGCTACGAACTTGTTCAGAATGACTCAAGTCAATGGTCTCTGTATAGGCACCCTGTTCGCGGTGGGTGGGAACTTGACTTCAGGGTCATCCAACCTCACATCCAACTGGGCCGAGGCCACAGGCTCCATAAACTCCAGAACAGTGGCCATGTGTTGACTTCTTATATCCCGAAAGATGCTATTTATGTTCACAAAAGCAATGCTGGGTATGTGTTGGGTGGCGTAAAAGGAGGTGCGCTGATGAAGCTCTTTTGGGAGTTTGATAGTCTTATTCCTGGCCAGGGTACCACCACAATTATACAGATACTCCTGGGTATACCAACCAACGACTTCATGCCAGTTCTACATGGACTTTACCTAAAATGGCTTCCACGTCATAATGGCAAAGAACTTGTCATCATTGTCTGTGGCAAAGATGTGTTGCTCTCGTTAAGTGGTGTCAAGTACAAGGTCACAGATGCTAGTTTTCCAACCGACACCTTCAATACCCTATATCTTGGCCTAACTAAGCTCAAGTGCACATGTTCTACACCAGCATCATTATCACGAAACTTGGAGAAGAGATAGTTGCTGCCAGAGAAGGCCACTTTGTTAACAAGGGCACCCCCAACTAGCATTGCGATCGAGGCCATTTTATTTCATAATATGTACTGGAATGAGTCCTTGTTTAATTAGCATTTCCTTGGTTGCCGTCGCCAGCTACACGTCGAGGACTACCATCCGGGCAAGAATTTTCGCCAAGCCTAAAATTTCTATATTTTTATACTGTACCAATGACCCAGACATAGCTGGTGCTAACTCTTAAAATATAGGGCCAAACACAAAGTTTGCCCCCCAATCCCCAAAATTTGCATCTAAAACCAAAGAAAACATGTCCTGAATGGCCCTCCACACTTCACCTCTACTGCGCATGCGCAGTGTCAAGGACGTTCCGAAATTGGCGCCATTAATCATTCTAAGTTTGGCCCTTCATCAGTTAACATCTGACTGATCTTTGTGCTTGTAAATCTCAGTTTAAATGATGCCAGACACATAAATATTAGTGAAATGGTGATTCTAAGGAGGATAGAGAAGGAGGAGAGGAAAAATGTGTGACAGAATATTATCAGGGCTGTAACTTAAAATTTTTTAATGAAATTATGTTAAGTTACCTATTTTCGAGGCAGCAGCCATTTTGTTGTCATTCTGATTATTTAGTTACACTGATTTTTCAGTGTTTTCCTCTCTCCCTGTCCTTTAAGTCCCCCCTTGCTATTCTCCCATGCTTTTGGCATAGTTTCTGTAATTATTATTACTAAAATTTCTTGGGAGTTTTAGCTGAATAACAGAATGAATTCTGTTCTTTTCCCCATGTTTACGTCTTCACCTACGGGTGGTTAGGCATTGTGTTCTGCATCTACCATCTGATGTTCTGCAGTTTCTTCCCTGGAAGTCTCTGTTTTGCAACAGATAGTGTATTTTTGGTAACTGATTCCGGGCCTGGGTGCCTGGAGTCTTATTTTAGTGTTTTTACATTCATTGTTTACATTTACAACAGCCCTCTGTGTGAGGGGGGGATTTCTTGAAAATAATATCTTGATGTTATTTTAATCATAACTAGATACATTATTATTATTATGTATTTTGATTGCCAGGGGTTGGTGCGAGTACCAGGACTTGTTTTCTTTTCACATTGAAAGGAGTTTGATCAATTGTAATAAGAGGAAGTCTTCCTCTGACTTTTATAATCATTCTATATGTGGTCAGTGTACTCGCAGTAACTCCTGTTCTGTATCGTATGATTTCGATGACAACATGGGAAGCGTATGTCACGGTATGTTAGTGGGGAATTGGACACTCCGGTCCTTTCCCCGCAGGGTCACTCTACTTTATCAATTTCTATTTCAGACGATCAAGATTAGGGTGATGTATCTGTGATGTCTTCCAACAGTGTGCTTCCGTCACAATTAATGAAGGGCTAGCGGATAAGTGCTCATGTAAATACGCCAATTGCCTAAGAGGACCCTAGTAGGTTCGACGGCCTTTGACGTCCGCTAGCTCGCCCGGTGTAGCGTCCATTCATCGAATGGTTCGGCAGCCGGGTTCGTCCGTTGCGGTCTAGAAGGAGTTTTGGGGTGTTGCGAGCACTATAAATCAACCAAATGCACACCCAGTGACGGCGGATTAGAGGGAAAACGGAGGAAGCCTTTTAGTCCGGTTCATAGCTCGTTCTGGTCCATCCGGACGGCGAGTGAGAGAGGCCCCTCTCTCGTACAACAACATCTGGCCCCAGATGTTGTGGTACAAAATGTTTCGCATTCGGAGCATACGTCCGTCGCTCGGGACGCTCCGACATATAGTCAGTCCGGAGTAGACTGTCAATAAGGCTTCCTCATTCTCATGGTAGTGCACACGACCGCTCCTGGCTACGTGACCTCGGATATCCAGTCAGCTTCGCCAGTCAGAGAATCATCGGCGACCAGGTCACACCATCAGGTAGCCAGGGACACGAGGCCTGCAGACTCCGGACGTTCGCATAGGAAAGTGTGCGGGAGTCAACGTACACGGAGCTTCCGGCGGCAATGCATCGTAAGACCGCTTCTGCACAGGCCTCGGGAACGGACATGCTTTCCTAAATAGCACAGCTTATCGCAGCATCCCAGCATCAACTGAATCTGTCGCATATTTTTTATCCGACGATACTGGGTCGGGACGCTCCGCGGAAGCGGGTACGGACGTCCGAAAATTTCATCCCGTCCGACGGGATTCCGAAAGGGATTTGGAGGATTTCGAGCTTTCCCTTTCGGAACAACATATGCTGTTGTGTATGTCATCTGACTTGATCTTCTACAGCTTCTTTCGTCGGACCAGAATGCTGTGATGCCGGATAAGAAACTGATAGCGTCGGTGGACTTAGAAATTTTTTGGTTCGGTTCAGGGACATCGTCCCTCAGTTCCGACATAGTCCAATAATGTCACACAAACTTTCGAATTATTGAACGACGCTATATATATTATTATTATATGCTTGCTATAACCAAGCATTTCTGGTTTCTTGTTCGCAAAGTTACGGAGATGTCTTTCAAAAGTGTGCCTCTGTCGTCATAGTTAATGAAGAGCTAGCGGCAATAAGTGCTCATGGAATATGTCTATCGCCTAAGAGATCCCTTGTAGGATCGACGGAGTGACATTCGCTAGCTCACCCGGTGTAGCGTACATTCATCGAATGGTTCGGCTGCCGGGTTCGTCCGTTGCGGTCTAGGAAGGAGATTTGGGTGATGCGAGCACTATAATTATTTTAGTACTCACCCAGTGACGGCGGATTGAGGACAGATCGGAGGAAGCCTGTTAGTCCGGTTCCTGGCTTGTCCAGGTCCGTCTGGGCTGTGAGCGAGAGAGGTCCCTCTCTCGTCCAACAACATAGGGGACCGCATGTTGTGGTTCAGATATTTTACATTCGGAGCATATGTCTGTCGGTCGGGACGCTCCGTTATATTGACAGTCCGAGAGACTGTCGATAATGCTTCCTCATCCTCACAGCAGGGCACATGACCGCACATTGGCTATGTGACCTCGAGTTTCCGATCAGTTTCGTCATTCAGTGATTCCACGGCGAATAGGTCACGCCATCCGGTAGCCAAGGGACACGAGGCCTATACACTCTGTTCGCTCGCATATTGGTAGTATGCACGGGGTAACGATCACGGAGCTTCCAGCGGCAATGCATTGTAGGACCGCTTCTCCTCAGGCCTCAGTGACGGACGTGCTATCCGAGTTAGCACAGTTGTTTCGCAGCATCCCAGCAATCGACAGTTTCTTACTCGAATCAGGAATTATCTGACGGCGCTGGGTCGGTGCGGTCCGCGGTTGCATCAGGTACGGACGACCGAACGCTTTATAGGGTCCGACAGGATGGCGAAAGGGATTCGAAAGATTTCGAGTTTTCCCTTTCGTAGCATCGGAAGCTGCCATACATATCTTCCGGCATTATCTTCCAGTGATTGTTATTTCGGACTCCATTGCTGCGATGTTGGATAAGAGACTTATAGCGTCATTGGACACGGAATTTTGGATCGGTTCAGGGACGTGGTCCCTGACTTACCGACACAGTCCAATAATGTCATTACAACATGTGTTTTATTTTTCGACGCTATATATGCATATAAGCCTGCTACCAAGCATGATAGTTTAGTTTTCTTGTCCGCAATGCTCATTTCTGCCGTTTTATCATTTATACAAATTTATTTTGGCAGAGCAGGGCATACCGAGAGTTCATATGCGTCTAGACGGCGTGGTTAAAGACTGGAAATATTCTTTTTCGCCGTCTATGTCTTTTCCAACCACAGTGTTGGAAACGACAATGATGTCTAGTAGACTTAACTTAGACGCTTTATCATACGTAATCCACCTTACTGAGGCGTTATCATTACGTTTTCAAGAAAAGATTTATGGGATATTATTCTCAATGTGATTTCTTTTGAGGGCAGTAGTTTGTTCACGTATAACTCTGCCCTTCAGTGGCTGATTGGAGTTGGTTAGACATGACGCAGCCCTAGCTACATCCACGCGCGTGGATAGTAAGGTGAAGAACTCTCTCAGAGTCGCTTCGTTCTCGGAGAAGCCTCTCTTCGATGGCAACTTTTCAGCAATCCATGAATTGCTCGATTTACACGTTCTCTTGTCTATCTAGTGTTACAAGAGATTCAGACTGGGGCAAACATTCGGTGGTTGACTCAAGAGAGTGCCACTGCAGTTGCCGGATCCGAGTGTTATAGTTATGACGGTTGCCAGTCAAACAGATTGGGATATAATATTGATCCCAACGGATTCGAAGTGCCAGGGTCTTTGGGTTCCGCAGTCTCTAAGCAAGCAATTATCTTCCGCGGAATAATGTTTTTTAGGCTTGCTTTATGTCATTGCATGAACATTATTCAGAAACGCATGTCCAAATCCTGTCCGTTAATTCGACAGTAGTGGCGTATCTCCGGAACCAGGGAGGCTCTCATTCGTTTCCGTTATTCAATTTAATGGAAAGAACCCGTCTGTTGGTAATAGTACACCAAGTTCTGTTTCGGTCCGTCATATTCCGGGTCGTCTGATTGTTTTACCGGACTCCCGTTCACTTAGGGGTCGCTTGTTGCCGTCAGAATGGACTCTCAACAAACAGGTTTTTAATCAGATTTGCTATCTATGGGAGCGTCCAATGATAATTTATTAACGACACAGCTTGCTAATCAATTGCAGACGTATGTGTTGGTTTGTCCGGATCTCTGAGCTAATGTTGTTAACGCTCTATTGATGTAATAGGACGGAATGATAGGATACGCGTATCCTCTGGCGCGGTTGTTTCAGCAGGTATTGCTAAGATAAACAACCACAATACATTTCTGTTGATAGCATCTCTGTCTTCACAGAGACCGTGGGTAATTTACTCCGATGTCTACTGTGGGACTTAACGCGAAATCTTCCTCAATGAGAGGATCTTTTTTTGCTGGGTAAATCGTGTCATCTTTATCACAACCTGCAAGGTCGCAACCTTCACGTATTCCGTTGTGTGGTCTGTATTGCATTGTAAGCATTGTATTGGACGAGCTTTGGACGCGATTTCTTACTATAGGAGATCCTCTTCTTCGCTATTCTATGCAGCTTAAGTGGAGGCTCTTCCGTCGTGGGTGTAGGGATCACTATGTTCATATTGTTGATCCCTCCATACTACTTATTGCAACTTTTTAGTATACTTGTTTGACAAGATCTACTGCAGCCTGTTATTATTAAGGTTATAGGTTTATGTTACCTCATACCTATGCACTCTATGATAGTTTACAATTGAGTCTTTTGTCTCTTTATCTAAGTCAGTTAGTAACTTTTTGATAAATAGACTTAGAATCTTTAGATTAAATTCCTATATGGAATTTAACTTCGGTTCTTATTTAGCTAAGTAATCATTTGAGCCTATGGAAACAGTAGTTTTCAAATTCTGACCTTTTAGACAGTAATTCTGTTGGCTTCTCTTTTACTGAAGAGTCAGTGAGTTTCATGCACTATCGATGGATGATTTTCACTTTCATAGTTTCGGAATCACTACTTCCTTTACTATTTAGGTTGGATTTTTGCATAAGAGTTAGGCTCCTAATATCCGGAACCTATTGTTATTAAGGTCCTTCCATCTTCGTACGGGCATAGGCCTTTACTCTGTCCGGTTAGAGTTTATGTATTTATAAACAGATATCTGTTTATTACTACGGGCGTAAGCTTCTTCTGTCTTTGATGCCTAATAGAAGGACGTTACGCTTCATTCTATTGCTAATGGATTTAATTAACTATCGGTACTGCTTATGGTATATCATTGACTCAGCAGTGGTGCTTAAGATTTCGGCTCATGAAGTAAGAGTTCTTCTACATCTTGGGCTTACATTAATAGTGTCGCTATTATAGATTTTTGAAGGCTGCTCATTGTGCTCAGCCATGCACATTCATGAATTTTTATCTCAGAAATATCGAGTCCATTTCTGGAGGCCTCTATTGTTAGGTCTATTATCTACTGCTCAGAATGTCATTCACTTAACAGTTGCTACTATAGCTAGGTAGGCTGTCTGTTTCGGCAGTGACTCCGTTCTGCTGCCCTCTTCGCTCTGGGATATTTGACCCAGGGCAAGAAAAAGGGGGGGGGGGGGGGGGAGGGTGTTCCCTTGGGTCACCTGTTTTACTATGAAAACAAGGGGATACCTCCTCCGGAGTTAGTAATTCTGAGCTGTTATTGGGATGGTTGTTTAGTAAGAAGTTTATGTTTTAAAAATTCATTCAAGTCTTAGTTTTTAAAGTATAGCTTTTGAATATAGCACGTGTCAACAGACATGATTATGCTATCCTCAGACACTTTTAAGGAATATAAGAGTCTCTATTCTCTAGACTTACTTTATTTATTGGCTTACTTTAAAAATTATTAGTATAAGGATTATATTGGATATTAATAGAGTACATGGATGTATGATGCTCAATTTTGGAAGGTGTTGTATCTTTCTAATTTATCATAAATAAGAAAGATACATGTAAGACCTATTACTTCTTTTTCCCTAGAGGGGATGACTCTATTTTATATTATTGAGCGTATTCCATCTTGCTCTATGTCCTTGGCCCTCCAGCCTTTTTACTATTCAGCTATGTCTGGGTCATTGGTACAGTATAAAAATGTTAAAAAATTTATAGTAATTTCTATATTTTTTATACTTACCAATGACCCAGACTGGGATGGCCCTCCCAGGAGTTGGGAACTCTTGCCTCCCCGCTGAGTACATAGCGCTTACCAGGCACTGGTTATTAGAATGATTAATGGCGCCAATTTCGGAACGTCCTTGACACTGCGCATGCGCAGTAGGGGCGAAGTGTGGAGGGCCTTTCAGGACATGTTTTCTTTGGTTTTAGATGCAAATTTTGGGGATTGGGGGGCAAAATTTGTGTTTGGCCCTATATTTTAAGAGTTAGCACCAGCTATGTCTGGGTCATTGGTAAGTATAAAAAATATAGAAATTACTATAAATTTTTTAACTTTCCAAACCGAGAGGCAGATTTGATGTGAGGGCATATTAGGTCCAAAGTATTTAATTTATGCCCCAATTTTTTTTCCCATCGCCCCATGGGAACCGCAGGAGCTAAATATAGAAAAAAATTAAAACGTCCATATCTCCAAAACTACCCGGTATTAAGAATTCTCATTTGGTGTGAAGCTTCCTTAGGACCAACAGAATGGAATGGTCAAAAAAATTGCTATCTGTTTTATCATGGGGTACTTTTTGGGGGACTTTGAAATAGTGCTTGTGTCGGGGGGGGGGGGACCAAAAATTTGCAAGACGTGACGTGGGGGTGGGTGGGTCTCTTGAGTGCGCCAAAAATGTGCATTTCCAACTTGTGCAATTTTTTCAATTTTTTGAAAATATATCAATATATCAGCTAATATATACCATCATTTGTGTTTGTGTTTCAAACCTTAAAGATGATGTTGTACATCACACTCATAACATAAATACAACATCAGGAGGCTTTACATGTGAGAATATTGGGCTTAATCTGGGAAAATGTCACAGGTTAGTAGGGGGTGGGTGACTTGTTCGAAATGTAGAAAATGTGCAGACAATATTTTGGGAACAATTCAAGTGAAAATTTGTTCCCACATATGTACACCTGCTCTGGCCAAGCCTGATAATGAACAGCTTGTCATTTGTAGATTGGGACCCACAGCAGCCCACAGAGGTTTAAATTGGTGCTACCAGTTTAAGAACATTATGAAAACCCCCTAAAGACAGCTGTACCTACTAAGTTTATAAGTTTATTTTGTATTTTAATGGGAGAGTGGGGGGTGGGTGTCTGAGAACAGTAGTAGAAAATTGCAGTGGGTGGGTGGGTGTAAAAAGGAACCGAATAAAATATAGGACGTCATGTCTTGCAAATTTTTTTTTTTTTTTTTTTTTTTTTTTTTTTTTTTTTTACACTGAAAATTTGGGGGCCGGGTGGGACTTGGAAAATTTTGGACCAAAATCCGGAAATTAGTTTTTTTTGTTTTTTATGTGTTTTGGTCAATTTTAAGACAATTTTTTTTTTTTTAATGCATTTTGGTCCATTTTAAGAAGAAGAAAAAAAAATTTTAGTCTGAAAAAATTTGTTTGGGACTTCGAAAATTTCCAAACAAAAATAAAAAAAATCTGTTTTTATGCGTTTATCTCAGTTTTTGGACGTAAATGTGACGGAACTGAAAATAGAAGGAACATCCTGTGTATTGTGTGGGCACAATCGCTTCATCTAGTTGGTATATGCTTTTCTAAGTAGGGGCGTATGCAGCTTATTCAAGTCAAATCCCTGGTTTGATATTTTGACTACCATGTCAGGTGGGCGCCCTAAGGCCCCTGGGGCTTCTTGTTAACACTAGCAGGGTATGCTTGCCCTCCACCAATGCCTGGCGAACTGCTACACATTCCTCACGGCTTCCAATCACACCACTCTCTCGTAGACAGTCCTTGAACCTGTCTGTCCTCACAGTGGAACAGGCAAGCCCAGTGGGTCTGCCAAAATCCGGAAATTAGTTGTTTTGTTTTTTATGTGTTTTGGTCAATTTTAAGACAATTTTTTTTTTTTTTAATGCATTTTGGTCCATTTTAAGAAGAAGAAAAAAAAATTTTAGTCTGAAAAAATTTGTTTGGGACTTCGAAAATTTCCAAACAAAAATAAAAAAAATCTGTTTTTATGCGTTTATCTCAGTTTTTGGACGTAAATGTGACGGAACTGAAAATAGAAGGAACATCCTGTGTATTGTGTGGGCACAATCGCTTCATCTAGTTGGTATATGCTTTTCTAAGTAGGGGCGTATGCAGCTTATTCAAGTCAAATCCCTGGTTTGATATTTTGACTACCATGTCAGGTGAGCGCCCTAAGGCCCCTGGGGCTTCTTGTTAACACTAGCAGGGTATGCTTGCCCTCCACCAATGCCTGGCGAACTGCTACACATTCCTCACGGCTTCCAATCACACCACTCTCTCGTAGACAGTCCTTGAACCTGTCTGTCCTCACAGTGGAACAGGCAAGCCCAGTGGGTCTGCCAAAATCCGGAAATTAGTTTTTTTGTTTTTTATGTGTTTTGGTCAATTTTAAGACAATTTTTTTTTTTTTTAATGCATTTTGGTCCATTTTAAGAAGAAGAAAAAAAAATTTTAGTCTGAAAAAATTTGTTTGGGACTTCGAAAATTTCCAAACAAAAATAAAAAAAATCTGTTTTTATGCGTTTATCTCAGTTTTTGGACGTAAATGTGACGGAACTGAAAATAGAAGGAACATCCTGTGTATTGTGTGGGCACAATCGCTTCATCTAGTTGGTATATGCTTTTCTAAGTAGGGGCGTATGCAGCTTATTCAAGTCAAATCCCTGGTTTGATATTTTGACTACCATGTCAGGTGAGCGCCCTAAGGCCCCTGGGGCTTCTTGTTAACACTAGCAGGGTATGCTTGCCCTCCACCAATGCCTGGCGAACTGCTACACATTCCTCACGGCTTCCAATCACACCACTCTCTCGTAGACAGTCCTTGAACCTGTCTGTCCTCACAGTGGAACAGGCAAGCCCAGTGGGTCTGCTCGCAGAGATCCTTTAAGACAGAGTTATACTTATGAGTTAAAACCCAAACGCTATGCTGCACATGACAACCCGAGAAGGCTAGCTCAGACAGCATGTCTTTTGCGTCGGCTTTCGTAGCCAAGCAACCATCAATAATGTACAAGGTTGACTCCCCCAGGAACATCTGATATAAGGCCTGTAGATATGAGTGGAGGTGTTCACCAGGATTTGCTATGCACACATCGGGGTCATCCCAAAATTTATTGACAATTGTGGTATGTTTTGTTGTATTTGATTGTGGGACAGAGCACCACAATGTGCCGAAACACGCCCCTGTGAGGACCCTCCAGCAGGTTCAGAGCGAAAACTCTTGTCACAGCCTGTTTGACCACAAATAATGGCTGCGTGGGGCTCCGATAGGAAAAGGTCATTAATAAACTGTGTTGGTGAACCGGCCATTTTCAATGTTAAGCTGCGCATTCATGAGAAGGAACAGATATACGCTCAATGCACCACTTGCCTCTGCTGTCTTTGTGATCTGGATAGTGATACCTTCAATGGCGTTTTCTATTTTCCAACCACTGCCGTGTAGTCTGCCATCATCTGAAGTCTGCAGGTCAAGCCATAGTGCATACGTGTTGGTCAAGAACTCTCCCAATGTGACATCAGCCAGAGATAGCTCCTTTGCGTCCAGAGCCTCCTCAGGATCTCTTTTGCTATCGGGGCAGGCTCCAAAGTGCCGAGTGGCTTCATTCCATTTCTGGTAGGCATGCAATCCCTGGGAGTACAGTTGATTGGGCACCCCTTCGATGATAACCTCAACTATGGTGATCTTGGGGTTATGAAAGACCTCGGTCTTCCTACCGAAAACTGCACCAGCCGCAGCAGGGTCCTCTAACAGCAGCAGGATCCCTTTCATGCTCTTTGCGGCAACATTGAGGTTGATGTTCCACAGAGAGTTGCTCTTGTCTTTGGTCATTTTGCGATGGCAAAGGATGCGATCGTATAGGATTGCGAGGTGACCAGCATACTGGGTGCGGAAGATGCGAACAAGTTCAGATTCGGAGACTATTTCACATTCCAGGCAGATATTATCAGTGGTATAACTGGCTGTGGAAACGTCTGTGGCCAGGACCACTTGACTGTAATCATTGAATGTCGGATTGTATTCGAGCCGATCCCCAAGTGCACTCTGGTCGAAAGGCATATATATGAGCCTCGAGGAGTTCAAAGTCCAGCGGGATACAGAACCAATTGTCACAGGCATCAGCGATAGCCTTGTCTACAACAACAGTGTCAGCCTTGTCTTCAGTGCCGACCCGCAGCTTAGATGCATTTCTTTTCACTGAGGTATCAATGCCCTGGTAGTGCACATTTTTGTGCTTGGAGGCAATCTTCCCGAGATCAAGGTAGCAGTGGTACACGTCTGCATCGTCGACCGACATCACCTCATTCCCGCTGATCTTGATTGCCATTTTCTTGACGATGGCACAGCCAAGATTCTGAACAACTGACCTGTTATCTGTTGAGTTCAGGCTGACTACAAGTGCTAGGCTCACTGTACCCAGTACGATAAGGTCAAGGAGCCCGAGGTTGATGAATCGGATATTGAGCTGTTGGTTCTGGCCAATTGTACTAGGGTTGTGCGTGATCACAACCGACTGCCGAACTCCCTTTACCCCAAGAGGCCTTGTCTGCGGTATGGGTTGACTTGCATCCGTATTGACTAAGACATGTTGAATGTAATGAACATATAACGGATCAGTATTCAATACAATGGCAGACTTTGACCTTGATGAGAGTTCGCAAGACAACAGGACGATGATGATATGATGAGTTGGAAGATGAAACTAGCTTTACCCAGGCCCCTGATAGCAGAGCTGTCATTCCTTCGGACTGAGAACAAGAGATGGCCGTTAAAATACCTTCTTTGCAGCATGAGCTCTTGGAGGAGGCTGTCAAAAGCTACTACCAGAATCTGTCTGAGACTGTGATGATGTCTTATCTACACGACTATTCCAAATTTGAGCTCGACAAAAATGGGAGGTTGAGGCTGAAGGCCCCCCCCATCCTCTCTCAACAATTGCTGGAAAGTGTGGCGGTGGTGAGATCATCCGGAATGAGCTGGGTTTTACGGACTGGACACGAGACAAGGCGCTTAAGCCACTGCGGGTCAATAACAATGAGTTAGGTGAAGCGGCTGCTAGGATAGGATTGGATACTACAGAACTGCAAGACTTGGGACAGGTGGCTAATGCTGCTTTAAATTCTACTAAAAATGTGGAAAGTATTACTGAGGAGGAAGAAACTGTGCTTAAAACCTTGAATGACCCTCCACTTGATACCACAGGTTTGGATAACGGCATCAGAGAGCTCTGTGGACTCGACAGGGCAATGCAGACCATCCAAGGTGAGTTAACCAACAACCTGGCCAGACTGTCCAAGCTGGATGGACACATCGCTTTGGTAAAAAGAAAGCTCAATGAAGCTCAAAATGATCAGTTTAGTGTGCGCCAAATAGCGATGAACAAGCTTCCCGCTTGGAGGCAACCGCAACAAATAGAGAGGTTCTCCAATCTCAGATCAACTGAATCAGAGAGACGATCCTGAATGAGGACACGACACTCGCTAAGCGTATTCACTCCCTCTTCCGGGAACAGGGGATTACGATCGCATCTATCCTCACAGCAATTGGTATGGCAATCTCGACCCGAGGGGTTGAAATAACGCTTGTCTACTTGTAGCTGACAAATAATTTCTACCATCGACAACCAAAAAATAAATTCACTTGTCCTGGGCGACAAGTGTATTTTTGTTATGACTTTTTATGTTGTTGAAATCATTCTCAAACATACCCATTGTGATTACAAAAAAAAATCCGAAACAATCGGCACAGTTAACAATAATTACATTCCACTTCATTTTGTTTGTGGGGGAAACTCGTTTCTATTTTGAACCAAACACGTCATAGATATTGAGGGAGATTCGGTGCATACTCGTCATCATCTAGTGTTTTCTGGGGAAAACTTGTTTCCATTTTTAACTAAATTTATATGTCATTGGTATTGATTGAAAATTAATATGTACACGTCAATGCAATGCGGGGGTTACTACATAACAGTTGAAAGACAACGTGTTCACAACAACATGTTCACACAATTATAAACGATCATGGGAGGATGTGTCGCACACCATAGCCGGGTTCGTTCATTTACATGCCAGAAAAATATATAGAGGATATCTGGTGTTTTTGAGTGGATACCAAAAATTATCTCATGAGTGACCGATACAAATGTTTATTTTTCGTGAGCGCGAGCGAAATAACCATTTGTCTTGGTCACAAGTGAGATAATTTTCGGTATCCACTCAAAAGCACTAGATTTTTATGCCTCCTGACTCAAGTCCGGTGGCGTATAGTGATTGAAGTGTGCATGTGTCCGTTCTTCCATGTGTGTGTGTGTGTGTGTCCGAGCCAATAACTCGAAAACTGTTAGGGCCGCAGTCATCAAACTTCACAAAATTATAAAAACCATGGGATGATGTGTCGCACACCATAGCCAGGTTCGTACCCTCAAGGTCAAGGTCACATTTCAAGGTCACACTAAAAATCAGTCAATATTCGTGTCTCAGCCATAATTCAAACAAATCATAGTACAATTGTTCAATTTTTACAAATGTTAAGGACAGAAGGTGTGTCGCGTATAATAGTTTTCGCCACAGTTGCAAGGTGAAGGTCACAATTGACCTTCATATGTTCAGGGTCACAAATCATGTCTCAAGCATAACTCCAAAACTATTAGGGCTACAGTCATCAAACTTCACACAATTATAAAGGACCATGGGAGGATGTGTCACTCACCATAGCTGGGTTCGTACCTTCAAGGTCAAGGTCTCATTTCAAGATCACACTAAAAGTCGGTCAATATTCGTGTCTCAGCCATAACTCGGAAACGAATCATAGTACAATTGTTCAACTTTTCACAAATGTTAAGGACAGTCAGAACGTGTGTCGCATATAATAGTTTCTGCCGCATCTGTAAGGTGAAGGTCACAAGGGGGAGGGGGTGGGGGGGCATGTGTTACCTTAGTAACATTCTTCTTCTTTTTATTATACGCTTTTTATAAGAATTTGATAATTCCCCTTGTTTCAACCATGGATTGATGAATGAAAGTAAACAGCGCATTGAATCATTGATACGCGGAAGTGATTTGATGGATACTGAGAACAGATAGCGTCTTGCAATCTGATTCAGTTGACAGGAGTCCAGTCCAAACATGACCTGAAAGTCTGTAATACAAGTTTTTGGTTTGGAACATCCTTTGAAAGGATGTACCAAACTAAAAACTTATATTGCGGACTTTCAGGCCATGTTTGGACTACTTTCAGGCCATGTTTGAACTAGCAGTTGAATTTTTGCTGGAAATGATCGGTATCCACTCAAAAACACTGGATTTTCTTTTCGTTACACGTTTCTTGAACAAATTGATAATTTCCAGTGATAATTTGACTCCTTAATTTTCACCTTGAAGTGATGCTTTGAAAGCTGCCATTTTTATTGATACTGTGAAAGTGAAAAGTTTAAAATCTTAACAGTGGGGGATATGATTTCTATCTTTCCACAATTTATTTCGATAATCTATCATTTAGCGTATAATAAATTGGCAGTATGCCTGTTGTTTAATCGGACATCTTAGAACTGTTGTATACTCCTTTTCTTTGCAGTAATGAAAATAGAAAAAATAACAATAACATAAATAATGTTTGTATTTGAAGAAGAGTTCAAAATACAGTGAGTATTCTTAACCATTTACTTACTTTATCTGGAAAACATCTTCCTTTATAAGGTATTCATCATTTTCAGCTTACCTGAGTAAGTTTAATTTGTCTGTCTGTCTGTCACTCCATGCACCCTTGGCTTTTATTAGCTCACCTCACTGAAAGTCAGGGTGAGCTTTTCTTAACACTCTTCGT
Source organism: Pictodentalium vernedei (assembly GCA_031216915.1). NCBI lineage: Eukaryota > Metazoa > Mollusca > Scaphopoda > Dentaliida > Dentaliidae > Pictodentalium > Pictodentalium vernedei. Next base: position 428,646,502 of record CM062292.1, read on the forward strand.
CCATCCGTCCGTCCGTCCGTCCATCCTGCATGAAGGTGGTGTTTGAGCCTTTTTCTCCTAAACTACTGGCCACATTTTAATTAAATTTCATGTTAAGTAGTGCTTATATAGGGGCATTTTGATTTTTATGCAAATTAGGTTTCGGTTCATATTGAGCAGAGGTGTGGGGAAAAAATGGCCAAATTTTTTGAAAATCTTCTAATGAACCATCAGTAGCAGAGACTTGATATGTACACAGAGTCCTTTTGAGGTTTAGAATCAAGTTTGTTCAAGATTTGCCTTCGTTATGGGAGGGACAAGAATTTTTGCCACTCCCAAAATTTCTAGTTTCCAAACCGAGAGGCAGATTTGAACCAAATTTGATATGAGGGCTTTTTGGGTCATAAGTACTTAATTTATGCCCAAATTTTTTTTCCTGTCACCCCATGGGAACCGCAGGAGCTAAAAATAGTAAAAATTAAAATGCCCATATCTCCAAAACTAGATGGCACTGAGAATTCTCATTTAGTGTGAAGCTTCCTTTGAACCAACAGAATGGAATGGTCAAAGTCAAAAAAAAATTGCAATCGGTTTTATAATGGGGTATGGGGACTTTGAAAAAGTGCTGAGTCAGCATTTTTTAACACTGTGGATAATGGGAAAGACATTTAACACCACTTTTCTCCCAAACCACTGCTCCAAAAGCTTTCAAATTACACATATAACATCTTTGGAAGATTGTTTCACATGTTTATTGAAATCAATTCCCTGGGTCCATATTTGGGCTCTATGGGAGCCCAAATATTCAAATTAGTGCAGTATGAGGAATATTCTTTAAAAATCTTCAGATCTACCAACAAGAATCTTTTGATATTTGGTATGCAGCATCCTTAGGTGGGTGAGATTCAAGTTTGTTCAAGCCAAGTCCCTGGGTTCATATTTAGGATGAAATTTTGGGGCCCTGTTCCGGATTTAGATATTTTGGACCAAAATCCGGAAATTTTTTTTTTTTTTTTTATGCGTTTCGGTCAATTTTAAGACAAAAAATTTTTTTTTTACACTGAAAACTTGGGGTCGGGGTGGGACTTTGAAAAGTTTGGACCAAAATCTGGGAATTAGTTTTTTTGGTTTTAATACTGTTTAAGAAATAAAAAAAAATTTAGGCTGAAAATATTTTATTTGGGAAAAAAATCTGTTTTTTATGCGTTTATCTCAATTTTGGGACGTAAAGTGCAGGAACTGAAAATAGAAGGACAATCCTGTGTATTGTGTGGGCACAATCGCTTCATCTAGTTGGTATATGCTATTCTTAGGAGGGCCGTATGCAGCTTATTCAAGTCAAGTCGCTGGTTTGATATTTAGACTACCATGTCAGGTGAGTGCCCTCAGGCCTCCTGGGGCCTCTTGTGTTATTGACTTCTCAAAAGCTACTAGATTGAATAGAGCCAAATTTGGCGTGCTAATTCCTTATGTCTCCCCTCAAGGTGGAGATCACTGTATTGTCCTTGGGCAAGGCACCTACTCCTGATTGTTAATATGGAGGAACAGTAGGAACAGTGGTACTTAGTACTAAAGCATGTCGATGGTGCACAGGCCTTTACCTGCTGCAAACTTGGCTTGTGTCAGGTTAGTAAGTTGGAGATCCGGATAGTGACTGGTTCTTCACAGGTACTTTGGAAAAATTGTTGCAATTTTGAAAAAATCTTCTCAAGATCAAGATTCCATCCATCTGTCCGTCTGTTACACCTTAGGGGGTACACAACTGCTATCCACAACTCCTCCTAAACCAGTGAACGGATTTCATTGAAACTCTGACATTCTTTTACACACATTGAAGATGTGTACCACCTATTTTTCTTTTAGATATTTTCATAATCCTACAAACATCCGTTTGGCCGTCCATTACGCTGTAGGGGTGTTACGCTTTTGGGGGGTACACTTCTGCTATCTGCAACTCCTCTTAAACAAGTGAACGGATTTCATTGAAACTCTCCGACATTCTTTTAAATACATTGAAGATGTGCACCTCATATTTTGTTTTCAGATTTTTTTATTTTTACAGTTTGACATATTGAAAAATGGGCTTTGTCAATTCAAGCTTTGGGCTGGAGATGGGGGGGGGGGGGGGGGGGGGGGGGGGGGGTCAGTGTTTGTGCTCTCTACATTAAACACAGTTTTACTGTTGTAAAATGATTCTTGGAGTGAGTGGTATCATTTAGTGAGCAGTGCTCAGTTTTTCTAGTTTTTAGTCAGGCATCAATATATTCGTTTAGCACCCCCTCTACAGGGCACATTTATGATCGGGTCACTTTGAAACTTAATGTGCTTGTTTGGGGTGTCCTCCAGATGGCAGCAGGGACTAGTCTGGAGGGGGGGATTTTAGGGATACATCATGTCTCCCTGCAGAAAAAAAATAGGGAGACTGCAGTCAAGTCGGAGACTTCATAGGCAAGTTGGGAAAATTAAGAATATTTATGTACCACCCCCTGCCGCCCCTTCATATTTTCAGTTTGTGGTCCTCCATCCAGCGCCCTATTAATCCAGGTCCAGTTGTCTATGATGCATCTGTGTCAGGTTAAAAAATCACAAAGTAGTTATTGATTGAAAATCCCCCACTGCTACCCTCTCCTTCATGACCCCTCCCATCATCTTCGTGCCAGTCTCCCAGCACCCTCCTGTGGTTGCCTTTCACCAAAATCTACTAAGCTAATAATTTCCAAAGTCTAAAAGTGTGAACACGACCAGATATAAGAAGGCTGCTTGGAAGGTACTTTTTCAATATCCTTCATATGCACACTTCTGCCCTGTACAAAGCTTTTCTTGTCACACTAAAGCTTTTTTTCCGGTGTTTCAATTCCATTCTCAATTCCATTTGTGTTTTTTTGGGAATAGATGGCCCAACAGTTAACAGTCGTCAGCAAAACAAATTAAAAATAGTGTTAGAAAATATGGCCGTTGTGTATACATTTTCAGCAGATAATTTTTGGCATCCTAAGCGACATAACCTACTTTCAAACTGGGTTATTTTGTTGAATCGTGTAAGTCACCTGTTTTTGTTTCCACACTTGAAGCTCCGACTGAAATGGAACAAAATAGAAATAAAAAAATCTGCAAAAAGCGACAATGGACAATTGATTGTCGTGTGATTTTAAATAAATGGTCACTTATTTGACGAATGAAAATATCCCATTTATCACACTCAAGCACATTTGATTCTTGAAAACAATTGTTTTTATGTAAATCTCAGATCACTCAGTTCAGTCTTTCCACATTTTGGCCAATTTTCAGAGTGCGACTTGTAATCACCCCGACTATTTTTCTAGGCAACTTTGGGCATAGAAGGGCGACCTAATCACCCTAACGGCTGGTCCCTGAATGGCAGTTATTGATTTTTAGCTAGCCTTGACTTCAAGCTGAGCTTATCTATCGCACTTTGTCCATTGTTGGGAGCACGGTGGCTCAGTAGGTAGAGGTGCAGGCTGCCAGCCGAGAGGTCCTCCATTCGAATCCCACCTGCGGCAACCACGTTGTGTCCTTGGGCAAGACACTTCATCTCCATTGCCCACATGGGGGCATGGTGGCATTGTGTACTAAGGTGTACCGCACGTCGATGGTGCACTTGTCTTCAACCAAGGCTAACCCTGCTTGTGTGGAGTTAGTATGTTGGGGAGCTGACAGCTGCTCGCAGTTGCTCGGTGGTTCTCTCCAGGTACTCCGGCTTCTTCCACCCGTAAAACTGTCACAGTCATGAATAGCCATTTTGCATAAATATGTGACCGTAAACACCAATAAATAAATATTTGTCCGTTGTCCATCAGCACTATGTTTTGGGCTTCTCAGCCCTTGGGTTAATATTTCGTCTTTTTATTGGGGCCCATAGTTTAACTGTGCAATGTGAAAAAAAAATTTTCTTCGGATCCACTGGTCAGAATCTTTTCATATTTGGTGTGTGAATTCTCTAGGAGTGTCAGATTCAAGTTTGTTACCTGCGTCGCCAGCGGCAGAGCAGGTCTAGTAACCGCTCGACTCCGTCCGTCAGTCCGTCCGAAACACTTTTTCCGTCAAGCTTTTCTTGGCTTCTATGAAAGGGAATGATTTTATATTTGGTCTGCTGCTTCATAATGATGAGTTGTATCGTGTAAGCAATTTTCAGATCTGTCGTGCAACCACTTCCTGTTTACCGATACTTTGAAATTTTACTGTACCCACTGAACATTGAAATTTTTCTTCAAACTTTTCTCGGTTTTTATGCAAGGGATTGATTTTATATTTCATCTGGAGTCTGATAATGATCAGTTGTATCGTGTATGCAATTTTCAGATCTGCCTTGTACAGCCACTTCCTGTTTGCCGATTCAGTTGCATGCAGCGATGCAGGTCCAGACCCGGTATTGGTCTTGGCTTGTTCAAATTGAGTCCGTGGGTAAATATTTGGGCTCCGTATGCCGATCACTTACTGATACACTCGTCTCTTCTGACAACTTGAGTCAGGTGAGTGTTTTAGGCTCACTTGATCCTCTGGTTTGTTTCTTTGCATTATAGATACGTTTCTCTTCGTTGGTTCTATCAATAAAAAATATTTTTGTTTTTCACACAGTACTGATTCGTTTTAATTGTGTTTTGTTTATTTTTTTACCTTGTTAGCTTAACTTGACAAAGATCAGATAAGCTATTACCATCACACGTGCGGAAGTCTGTCAGTCTGTTCACATTTTCCTTTAGCACAGGCTATACACCCTTGTCTTATCATTAATAAATTTCATTTGCAAATTTGAGGTCATGTCTAGATGAGAACAAACCCTTTTGGTCATGATCGGTCAACCATGATGGGTGCCCGCGCCCAAAACCTTTAGCACAGTCAACAGGTCATATTTATGAAGGGATTTCATTTAAACTTGGTTGGATGACTTTGTATAATGTCTAGGTGAGAACGTCTCTTTTGGTCATAATCTGTCAACCGTGACTGGGCTCTCTATTGTAGCCCAAAAATTCAACTTGGTGCAGTATGATGAAATTTCTTTAAAATTCTTCTTCACATCCACCAGTTGGAATGCTTTCATATTTGGTATATAACATTTCTAGGGAGGTCAGATTTAGGTTTGTTGAAATCGGGTCCCTGGATTCATATTTGGACTCTCTACGGCCCCTAAAATTTTAATTTAGTGCAATATGAGCGAGCGTGGTGGCTCAGTGGTAGACTGTTGGACTTCTAAGCTAGAGGTCCGAGTTCGATCCCCGTCTGGGATGACCCGCGATGTGTCCTTGGGCTAGGCACTGGGGGGCACAATGCCATGTACTAAGGCGTACTGCACGTCAGTGGTACACATGTCTTCAACTGCTGTAATCCTGCCTGAGTGGTGCTTGAACAGAGTTAGAATATTGACCTGACAGTTGCTTATTGATGCTCGGTGGTTCTCTTTGGGTGTACCGGCTTCCTCCACCCGTAAAACTGTCACAATCAGCCATTGTGCATAAGTATGTGACCTTAAACACCAATAAATAAATAAATAAATAAATAAATAGTGCAATATGAAGAAATTTCTTGAAAAATCTTCTCCAGATCCACTATTGTGAATGGTTTCATATTTGATATACAATATCTCTGGTGGATGAGATTTCAGTTTGTCCAATTCGAGTGCCTGGGTTTATATTTTGGCTCAATACAGGAGCACAAATTTTAACTTAAATTTGAGGAAATTTCTTGAAAAAATTTATATTTTTATACTGTACCAATGACCCAGACATAGCTGCTGGTGCTAACTCTTAAAATATAGGGCCAAACACAAATTTTGCCCCCCAATCCCCAAAATTTGCATCTAAAACTAAAGAAAACATGTCCTGAAAGGCCCTCCACACTTCGCCCCTACTGCGCATGCGCAGTGTCAAGGACGTTCCGAAATTGGCGCCATTTATCATTCTAAGTTTGGCCCTTCATCAGTTAACATCTGACTGATCTTTGTGCTTTTAAATCTCAGTTTAAATGATGCCAGACACATAAATATTAGTGAAATGGTGATTCTAAGGAGGATAGAAAAGGAGGAGAGGAAAAGAATGTGTGACAGAATATTATCAGGGCTGTAACTTAAAATTTTTTAATGAAATTATGTTAAGTTACCTATTTTCAAGGCAGCAGCCATTTTGTTGTCATTCTGATTATTTAGTTACACTGTTTTTTCAAGTGTTTTCCTCTCTCCCTGTCCTTTAAGTTCCCCCTTGCTATTCTCCCATGCTTTTGGCATAGTTTCTGTAATTATTATTACTAAAATTTCTTGGGAGTTTTAGCTGAATAACAGAATGAATTCTGTTCTTTCCCCATGTTTACGTCTTCACCTACGGGTGGTTAGGCGTTGTGTTCTGCATCTACCATCTGATGTTCTGCAGTTTCTTCCCTGGAAGTCTCTGTTTTGCATCAGATAGTGTATTTTTGGTAACTGATTTCGGGCCTGGGTGCCTGGAGTCTTATTTTAGTGTTTTTACACTCATTGTTTACATTTACAACAGCCCTCTGTGTGAGGGGGGGATTTCTTGAAAATAATATCTTTATGTTATTTTAATCATAACTAGATACATTATTATTGTTCGTAAGTGTTGAATAAATTGTTTAAAATATTTTTAAAATTTTTGTCCACACTTAGGCTTGGGATCCATTGGGGCTCAACGTTACTTTTCAGAAACTTGGGCTGTTCTGAAAAAATATTTTTTCAAAATATTTTGATTTCAATTATTTTTTCTATATTAATGGATCATATTATTATTATGTATTTTGATTGCCAGGGGTTAGTGCGAGTACCAGGACTTGTTTTCTTTTCACATTGAAAGGATATTGATCAATTGTTTTAAGAGGAAGTCTTCCTCTGACCTTATTATCATTATATATGTGGTCAGTGTACTCGCATTAACTCCTGTTCTGTATCGTATGATTTCGATGACAATATGGGAAGCGTATGTCACGGTATGTTGTTGGGGATTTGGACACTCCGGTCCTTTCCCCGCAGGGTCACTCTACTTTATCAATTTCTATTTCAGACGATCAAGATTAGGGTGATGTATCTGTGATGTCTTCCAACAGTGTGCCTCCGTCGTCACAATTAATGAAGGGCTAGCGGAAAAGTGCTCATGTAATACGCCAATTGCCTAAGAGGACCCTAGTAGGTTCGACGGCCTTTGACGTCCGCTAGCTCGCCCGGTGTAGCGTCCATTCACCGAATGGTTCGGCAGCCGGGTTCGTCCGTTGCGGTCTAGAAGGAATTTTGGGGTGATGCGAGCACTATAAAATTAACTTAATGCACACCCAGTGACGGCGGATCGGAGGGAGAACGGAGGAAGCCTTTTAGTCCGGTTCATAGCTCGTTCCGGTCCATCCGGACGGCAAGCGAGAGAGGCCTCTCTCTCGTTCAACAACATCTGGCCCCAGATGTTGTGGTACAAATGTGTCGCTAGCGGAGCATACGTCCGTCGCTCCGTTGTATAGGCAGTCCGCTGAGACTGCTAAGGCTTCCTCTTCTCGTCAGCGCACACGACCGCACCTTGGCTGCGTGACCGCCGATATATTACAGCTTCGCCGATCAAGGATTCTTCGGCGACCAGGTCACACCATCCGGCAGCCAGGGATTCGAGACCGATGGACTCCGGACGTTCGCATAGGAAAAGTATGCGGGAGCCATCTGATGCGGAGCTGCCCTCGGCGAAGCAGCGATAGACTGCGCCTCCGCAGGTCTCGACGCCGGACATTCTTGTGCACATTGCACAGCTTATCGCAGCATCCCAGCAGCCGACAGAAACGGTGTCGGATCGAGAATTATCCGACAGCGCTGGGTCGGTAGCCGGGGACTCGAGGCCTGCAGACTCCGGACGTTCGCATAGGAAGTGTGCGGGAGTCAACGTACACGGAGCTTCCAGCGGCAATGCATCGTAAGTCCGCTACTGCACAGGCCTCGGGAACGGACGTGCTTTCCTTAATAGCACAGTTTATCGCAGCATCCCAGCATCAACTGAATCTGTCGCATATATTTTATCCGACGATGCTGGGTCGGGACGCTCCGCAGAAGCGGGTACGGACGTCCGAAAGTTTCATCCGGTCCGACGGGATACCGAAAGGGATTCGGAGGATTTCAAGCTTTCCCTTTCGGAACAACATATGCTGCGATGTCGGATAAGAAACTGATAGCGTCGGTGGACTTAGAAATTTTTGGTTCGGTTCAGGGACATCGTCCCTCAGTTCCGACATAGTCCAATAATGTCACACAAACTTTCGAATTATTGAACGACGCTATATATATTATTATTTTATGCTTGCTATCCAAGCATTTCTGGTTTCTTGTTCGAAGAGTTATGGAGATGTCTTTCAAAAGTGTGCCTCTGTCGTCATAGTTAATGAAGAGTTAGCGGCAATAAGTGCTCATGGAATATGTCTATCGCTTACGGAGTGACATTCGCTAGCTCACCCGGTGTAGTGTACATTCATCGAATGGTTCGGCTGCCGGGTTCGTCCGTTGCGGTCTAGGAAGGAGATTTGGGTGATGCGAGCACTTTAATTACTTTAGTACTCACCCAGTGACGGCAGATTGAGGACAGATCGGAGGAAGCCAACAACATAGGGGACCGCATGTTGTGGTTCAGATATTTTACATTCGGAGCATATGTCCGTTGCTCGGGACGCTCCGTTATATTGACAGTCCGAGAGACTGTCTTTAATGCTTCCTCATCCTCACAGCAGGGCACACGACCGCACATTGGCTACGTGACCTCGAGTATCCGATCAGTTTCGGCATTCAGTGATTCCACAGCGAATAGGTCGCGCCATCCGGTAGCCAAGGGACACGAGGCCTATACACTCCGTTCGCTCGCATATTGGAAGTATGCACGGGGTAACGATCTCGGAGCTTCCTGCGGCAATGCATCGTAAGACCGCTTCTCCTCAGGCCTCAGTGACGGACGTGCTATCCGAGTTAGCACAGTTGTTTCGCAGCATCCCAGCAATTGACAGTTTCTCGGTCGAATCAGGAATTATCCGACGGCGCTGGGTCGGTGCGGTTGCATCAGCTACGGACGACCGAACGCTTTATAGGGTCCGACAGGATGGCGAAAGGGATTCGAAAGATTTCGAGTTTTCCCTTTAGTAGTATCGGAAGATGCCTTTCATATCTTCTGGCATTTCTTCCAGTGATTATTTTTCGGACTTCATTGCTGCGATCTTGGATAAGAGACTTATAGCGTCATTGGACTCGGATTTTTCGATCGGTACAGGGACATTGTCCCTGACTTACCGACGCAGTCCAATATTGTCATTACAACATGTGTTTTATTTTTCGACGCTATATATTTATGTATATATACAAGCCTGCTAATAAGCATGATAGTTTAGTTTCTTGTCCGCGTGGCTCATTTCTGCCATTTTATCATTTTTACAAATAGTTTATTTTGGCAGAGCAGGGCATACCGAGAGTTCATATGCGTCTAGACGGTGTGATTAAAGACTGCATATATTCTTTTTCGCCGTTTATGTCTTTTCCAATTTCAATGTTGGGAACGACATTATGTATAGTAGACTTATCTTAGACGCTTTATTATATGTAATCCGCCTTACTGAGGCGTTATCATTACGTCTTCAAGAAAAGATTTACGGGATATTATTCTCAATGTAATTTCTTTTGAGGGCAGTAGTTTGTTCACGTATAACTCCGCCCTTCAGTGGCTGATTGGAGTTGGTTAGACGTGACGCAGCCCTAGCTACATCCACACGCGTGGATAGTAAGGTTAAGAACTCTCTCAGAGTCGCTTCGTTCTCGGAGGAGCTTCTCTTCGACGGCAACTTTCCGGCAATCCATGAATTGCTCGATTTATACATTCTCTTGTCTATCTAGTGTTACAAGAGACTCAGACTGGGGCAAACATTCGATGGTTGACTCAGAGAGTGCCGCCGCAGTTGCCGGACCCGAGTGTGGCTGTTATGACGGTTGCCAGTCAAACAGATTGGGATTTATACTGATCCCTACGGATTCGAAGTGCCAGGGTCTTTGGGTTCCGCAGTCTTTTAGCTATCAGTTTAACTTCCACGGAATAATGTTTTTTAGGCTTGCTTTATGTCATTGCATGAACATTATTCAGAAACGCATGCCCAAATTCCTGTCCTTTAATTCGACAGTAGTGGCGTATCTCCGGAACCAGGGAGGCACTCTTTCGTTTCCGTTATTCAATTTAATGGAAAGAATCCGTCTGTTGGTTATAGTACACCAAGTTCAGTTTTGGTCCGTCATATTCTGGGTCGTCGGATTGTTTTATCGGACTCCCGTTCTCTTACGGGTCGCTTGTTGCTGTCAGAATGGACTCTCAACAAACAAGTATTCAATCAGATTTGCTATCTATGGGAGCGCCCAATGATGTTTTATTTATGACACAGCTTGCTAATCAATTGCAGACGTATGTGTTGGCTTGTCCAGATCTCTGAGCTAATACTGTTAACGCTCTATTGATCTATAGGACGGAATGATAGGATACGCGTATCCTCCGGCGCTGTTGTTTTAGCAGGTATTGCTAAGATAAACAACCACAATACATTTCTGTTGATAGCATCTCTATCTTCTCAGAGATCATGAGTAATTTACTCTCTTGTCTACTGTGGATCTTAACGTGAAATCTTCCTCTATGTGAGGATCTTTTTTCACTGGGTAAATCGTGTCATCTTTATCACAACCAGCAAGGTCGCAACCTTCATGTATTCCGTTGTGTGGTCCGTATTGCATTGTAAGCACTGTACTGGACGAGCTTTGGACGCGATTTCTTACTATAGGAGATCCTCTTCTTCGCTATTCTATGCGACTAAAGTGGAGGCTCTTCCGTCGTGGTGTAGGGATCATTATGTTCATATTGTTGATCCCTCCATACTACTCATTGCTATTTTTTTTAGTATACTTGTTTCACAAGATCTACTGCAGCCTGTTATTATTTAGGTTATAGGTTTATGTTACCTCATACCTATGCACTCTACGATAGTTTACAATTGAGTCTCTTGTCTCTTTATCTAAGTCAGTTAGTAACTTTTTGATAAATAGACTTAGAATCTTTAGATTAAATTCCTATACGGATTTTAACTTCGGTTCTTATTTAGCTAAGTAATCATTTGAGCCTCTGGAAACAGTAGTTTTCAAATTCTGACCTTTTAGACAGTAATTCTGTTGGTTTCTCTTTTACTGTAGAGTCAGTGAGTTTCATGCACTATCGATGGATGATTTTCACTTTCATAGTTTCGGAATCAATACTTCCGTTACTATTTAGGTTGGATTGTTGCATAAGAGTTAGGCTCCTATTATCCGGAACCTATTATTTTAAGGTCCTTCCGTCTTCGTATCGGCATAGGCCTTTACTCTTTCCGGGTACAGTTTATGTATTTATAAACAGATATCTGTTTATTACAAGGGCGTAAGCTTCTTCTGTCTTTGATGTCTAGTAGAAGGACGTTACGCTCCATTTTATTGTTAATGGATTCTATTAACTAGCGTACTGCTTATGGTATATCATTGACTTAGCAGTTGTGCTTAAGATTTCGGCTCATGAAGTAAGAGTTCTTCTACTTCTTGGGCTTACTTTAATAGTGTCGCTATTATAGATTTTTGAAGGCCGCTCATTGCGCTCAGCCATCCACATTCATGAATTTTATCTTAGAAATATCGAGTCAATTTCTTGAGGCCTCTTTTGTTAGGTCTATTATCTACTGCTCAGAATGTCATTCTCTTAACAGTTGCTACTATAGCTAGGTAGGCTGTCTGTTTCGGCAGTGTCTCCGTTCGGCTGCCCTCTTCGCTCTGGGCTATTTGACCCAGGGCAAGAAAAAGGGGGGGGGGGGGGAGGGTGTTCCCTTGGGTCACCTGTTTTTACTATGAAAACAAGGGGATACCTCCTCCGGAGTTAGTAATTCTGAGCTGTTATTGGGATGGTTGTTTAGTGAGAAGTTTTAAGTTTATAAAATTCATTCAAGTCTTAGTTTTTAAAGTATAGCTTTTGAATATTGCATATGTCAACGGACATGATTATGCAATTCTCAGACACTTTTAGGAGTATAAGAGTCTCTATTCTCTAGACTTACTTTATTATTGGCTTACTTTAAAAATTATTAGTATAAGGATTATATTGGATATTAATAGAGTACATGGATGTATGAAGCTCAATTTTTGGAAGGTGTTGTATCTTTCTAATTTATCATAAATAAGAAAGATACATGTAAGGCCTATTACTTCTTTTCCCTACAGGGGATGACTCTATTTTATTTTATTGAGCGTATTCCATTTTGCTCTATGTCCTTGGCCCTCCAGCCTTTTTACTATTCAGCTATGTCTGGGTCATTGGTACAGTATAAAAATGTTAAAAAATTTATAGTAATTTATATATTTTTTATACTTACCAATGACCCAGACGGGGATGGCCCTCCCAGGAGTTGGGAACTCTTGCCTCCCCGCTGAGTACATAGCGCTTACCAGGCACTGGTTATTAGAATGATAAATGGCGCCGATTTCGGAACGTCCTTGACACTGCGCATGCGCAGTAGGGGCGAAGTGTGGAGGGCCTTTCAGGACATGTTTTCTTTAGTTTTAGATGCAAATTTTGGGGATTGGGGGGCAAAATTTGTGTTTGGCCCTATATTTTAAGAGTTAGCACCAGCAGCTATGTCTGGGTCATTGGTAAGTATAAAAAATATATAAATTACTATAAATTTTTTAACTTTTCAGATCCACCGGTCAGAATCCTTTCATATTTGATATACAACATCTCTCTAGGGGGTAAAATTCAAGTTTGTTCAAATTGGACCCCTTGGCTCATATTTGGGCTCCCTATGGTAGCCCAAATTTTTAACTCTGTGCAAGATGAGAAAAATTTCTTTAAAAATCTTCTTCAGATCCATCAGTCATAATGCTGTCATATTTGGTATACAATATCTCTTGGGGGTCAGATTCAAGTTTGTTCAAATTGGGTCTCTGGGTTCATATTTGGGCTCCACCTGTCAGAATCCTTTGATATTTGGTATACAACATCTCTTGTTCACTTCTTGAAACTCATAATCCGATTTTAACAAAATTTGATATGCAGTATTAGTGGGAAACAGATATTTGATTTAAATGAAAAAAATTAACCCCAGCAATCCTCGGACGCAATGTGTGCTAAAATTAGAAATATAATTCCAAGTTAATTTTATAAGGAGCCTCATTTATTAAGTACCCTCTAGAGGTGTGTAACTAAGACTAATCCACATAGGTTGTATATCAAGGGGCTCCATAGCGGAGCTCCACTTTTTGCATTATGATTTACTTTTTGAAAAGGAATGATGCTAGGTCTATTTCAGTCACTACTGAGGGCTTAAGTGTGGACAATAGATCCTATGGAAATTGATTGCCTAATGTTGATTCATTTATGGCCTCGATTTATATCAGGTTCTGTACAATATGAGCGCTTTAAGCCCTGTGGGGCCTCTTGTCTTACATGTCAGTCATTAAAAATTGCCATTGGTAATGACTGTTGATGACTTTAGTGCAGTTATGCTGCAATATTTCCCTTTGGTCCTATTTATGAATGGATTGCTTTGAAACTTGGTTCAAGTTTATAAGAAAAAAAACAACCTGTTGCCGTAGCACTTTGAACTTCACCCCTAGCACTCTGGTAGTTCAACAGAATTTTGCCAATCGCCATGTTTTTCTCTTGTTTAAAACTATGAATTTAACCAATTATATCTTGTTTGACAGAGCTCAAGGAACTTTAATTTTTTTGCACATCCTGACAAGTGTTTTAGGCTCATTTGAACCTCTTGAGTTTTTTTTAGCTCACCTGTGTGATCACTTTCTGTCTGCTGTCCATTCCTCTAGCTTGAACTTTACAATATTGACTTCTTATAAGTCACTGGGTCAAATTAAACCAAAATTGATATGCATCTTCCATATCATACGTCCATTCAAGTTTGTTCCTTACCACTCCCACAGGGTGCACCACAAAGGTCATTATTCTGTTAAAACCAAACAGTTTTCATTCCCCCGCCAATTTTGGCAGGATTAGATTGGTAGAATTATGGCCTTTTTCCGACATGTTGATATTGGTTTCTGAATTACAACTTGAGTTATAGGTGTCCAATTTCAATCTAACTTGGAATATAGCTTATTGTAGACAATATACTAGACAGGTTTGATTTTGAGAGTGGTGCGATAATTTTTAATCTGAGTTACGGCCACTTTTTGGACTTTGTTAACTGGTAAATCTAGTTTATCATAAAGTGGAGGCGTTAGTGTCCCATGGACACACTTGATGCCTGCTCAGGGCTTATATTTCAACGAGAATCCGAGAATCCATTCTCGTAAAGATTCGCGCAAACAAGCAAGCGAGAATCCATGTAGATTCTCGCTTCACCTCTGCTGGGATTCGTGTACAAAGTATTGAGTCAGTTTAACACCTTTTCATAACATAGCCACAGCAAATTAACCAATACAAGGCTAATACATGACCTAAAATATCCTGACACTTTGTCAATAAAACTACAAATATGGCTGTCATTGGAACCAGCTCAATGAGCTGGTTCCAATGGCATCCATATTTGTAAGGTTTTATTGATAAATATATGTATTGATAATTTTTTTTTTAAAATTATCAAATTCAATTTGGATTTTAGAAATTAAAATGCTGTGTTGGGTAAAGGGCTAACATGTGGTATCAGTGTACACCTGAGGTTCAACCAGGGGGGCCCTAATGGAATGCTAGGACAACCATAGCAGGTATGGATTCTCGCAACCGCTTTCACGAGAATCCAAATTTAGATGGAATATAAGCCTTGCTGCTGTATTGATGCTATTGTTTAATGGAGATAAAATGGGATATTTATTATACCCCCTCAATGAGTTAGGAGGGGGGGGGGGGGGGGCAGTATACTAGAATCGGCTTGTCTGTCCATCCATCTGTAGACATAATATGAGGAATATTCTTTTAAAAATCATCTTCAGATCTACCGGTCAGAATCTTTTATTATTGGATATGCAGTATCCTTAGGAGCTTCAGTTTCAATTTTAATCAAATCAGTTCCCTGGGGTCATATTTGAGTTCCTTGTGTGAGCCAGAATTTTTACTGAGTGCAATATTAGGAATATTCCTTAAAAACCTTCGATGTTCCACTCGGAATCTTGAGACATTCGGTTTGCAGTATCTTAAGTGGGTTGAGATTCCAGTTTGTTCAGATCAAGTCTCTTGGTTCATATTTTGCTCCCCAAAATGTGTGGCAACCCAACTTTCAGCCTGATGCATTATGGATAAATTCCTGTGAAAATCTCCTTCAAATCGACTATTGCAAATCTTTGAATATGTAGTATATATATTGACTTTCAAATGAGCAATTTAAAAATTTGAGATCAAACACAGAAGTTATCAAGCGACAGTTTATTTCTTTCTAGAGTGCTAAATTATTTTTGGCTTTCAAAATTTCACTTCTTTGCCCTGTTACAGTTTATGGGAGAGTGCCCATTTGCACTCTCCCATGAACTGCAACAAAGGAAATGTTTGTAGACAAATGAAATCTACTCTGAAGAGGATATGGAGCACAATCACAGTATGTGGATCCCTTAAAAAGAGTTTGGCGCGGTATAATCTGAGAAATAGAATTCTTAGCGCCTAATATTCATCAGGAATTTTACAGAAAGTATAGGTTGTATGTCCCTTCGCAGTTATTTGAGTTTCCAACTTCATTCAGCCACGCCAGGCAATTGTTCCCTCAATTTAGAATTTGTTGACACGAGTGATAAACTTAGAATGTAAACTTTTGTGATAGATCTTTTGATATCAGTAAAATGTGCGAAGTGGCTGTTGTTAGTCACACTAGAGGCAAAAAACATCACAAAAATATGGAAATGAAGATGACTGCATCGGGAGATATTGGAGAATTTTTTAGAAGTAAATTACAGTAAATTTTTCCCTTACTAAGTTATAAGAAAATTTTGCCATCCGAAGTCTTTGAAATTTTGGTGAAAAATCTTTTGGAAAAGTCATGAAAATTTTTTCCTCAAAGTCTTGGAATTTTTTCGAAAAAGTTTTGGAAAAGTCATGAAATGTTTTCCATAGTCAGGCGTACAAACCTTGCTTTAATTTGTGGTACCTGCATTTCAGCATAAAGAAAGCCCAAATATGGGCTTCCAGCACTCGGCCAGTTATGATTAGCATTGTGGAAATAAAATAATGTGCACATGTATTTCTGATGTTTAGGAAAAATCACATTGGTAAATATTTTCTCTCATGAAATAGAAAATGCTAGTGCAATTTTTTCACACACCTGCATTTCTTTCTATTTATTTATTTATTTATTGGTGTTTAAGGTCACATATTTCTGCACAATGGCTAATCATGACCACGACAGTTTTACGGGTGGAGGAAGCAACGGCGAGCAACTGTCAGCTCCCCAACATACTAACTCCACACAAGCAGGGTTAGCATTGGTTGAAGACAGGTGCACCATCGACGTGCAGTACGCCTTAGTACACAGCGTCACCGTGCCCCCACATGGGCAATGGGGGTGAAGTGTCTTGCCCAAGGACACAACGCGGTTGCTGCAGGTGGGATTCGAACCGAGGACCTCTCGGCTTGCACCTCTACCAACTGAGCCACCGCACCCCCATTTCTTTCTATTTATCACTGTATCAGCATGGAGACATTCAGGTCGGTCCTGATTTCCATCCTAATAGGGCACCGTGTTGCCGGTAGAGACCTACAAGATGACTATTATCATGTACTGATGCATCCCACATCTCTGAAATAACCCCATGTTTACTTTCAGTGGTTAAGTCTCGGTTCAAAGCCCTTCTTTATGACTTGAACCTGTTCCCACCACCACCATGCATCATAAATCAGGATCCGTCTCTAATCAACAGGGTTACTGCTTATATCTTTGGTTATTTGACATCCTCAAACAAGCCTGAAAATAAGCAGTCTGACATTTGTAGAATGAGGTCCTCAGAGGGTGAATTTGATGATGCTATCCCATACACTGGGCCAATTTATCACTTTCTGTTTAGGTTTGAGACCCTGATTCAGATTGAGGTTCACAGAGGGTAAATTTAGTGATGCTACCCTACTATGCATCATCATCATCAAACACAACACAAGTTAAGCTACAGTGTCATTGACACTTTCATTTGTACGAAACTTCTTGGGTACCTTTGTTATCACTGTGGGATGAGAACGAGTGTTTTTGGGTGTGGTCCAAAATTCAAGATGGCCACCAGCAGCCGTTTTGTACCAAAATTAGTGCAATCAGTCTTTTGTACAGAACTTCTGTATGAAAGTTCTGATTTGAATAAATTTTTGTATGAATGTTTAGTAACATGGAATACATCACATATAGTAGGGTTTTTTTTTCTCATGCAGAAGATATGCAATTTAGATGAATTTTGATTTATTAAATAATCAAAAACGTAGCATACAGGGACCAAAAATGAACATATTCCCAATTATCACAATTCTTGTCTTATTTTATAATCCTTTCATAAACATTGAAAATTATCCTTTTCATCAAACACAACACCCAGTCAAGTTAAGCTACAGTGTCATTGACACTTTCATTAATATCCTGCTCACAATTTTCTAAGGATCACACATACTCATTGACATATTTGTACTGTGGTAAACATGCTCCGTTTTACTGGTAAAATAGGACCCAGTCACTAATGCTTGGGGTGCAAGTCCTCTAAAATAGGCAACATGGGGCATAAACTATTGGCTCCATATTGTGGTCATGATTAGCCATTGTGCAGAAGTATGTGACCTTAAACAACAATAAATAAATAAATAAATCAAACACAACACACAAGTTAAGCTACAGTGTCATTGACACTTTCATTTGTCTCCTATAACGTCTCATTGTAATGAGCTTGTTGAGCTAGTTCCTATTTGGCTTCATAAACTATGTTTTTTGCACCAAAATGTAAAAGAAAATAAGTCAGTAATTTTGTTTGCAAGTATCTTCCTTTTTGTGTTGGGTAAGGGTTAAAGATGTTTATGAATTTGAATGACACATCCCACCTGCGGCAACCATGTTGTGTCCTTGGGCAAGACACTTCACCTTCATTGGCCACATTGTTGTACAGTACTAAGGCGCACTGCACGTCAATGGTGCACCCGCTTTCAACCAATGCTAACCCTGCTTCTGTCGAGTTGGCATGTTGGGAAGCCTAACAGTTGCTTGCCATTGCTTAGTGGTCCTCTCCTGGTACTCGGGACTTCTTCCACACATAAAACTGTTGTCATGATTAGTCATTGTGTAGAAATATGTGACCTTAACCCTTTACCTAACATGAAAAGCAGACGACACTTGCAAAAAAAATTCTTGAATAACTAATTTTTTTCATTTTTTGTCTCAAAAACATAGGTTATGACCCCTCGTTGGAACGAGCTCGACGAGCTCGTTCCAACGAGGGGTCATAACCTATGTTTTTGAGACAAAAAATGAAAATATTTTGAAAATTAATTGGCGATTTTTGAGAATAGCGCTGGCCGGTTTTGGCCGTTACGTTGGGTAAAGGGTTAAACACCAATAAATAAATAAATAAATTAGAAAGATATGAAATGTAAATTGAAAACTTTTTTTTTTTTTTTTTTTTTCCAGTTTCAAGAGTGGTATATGGAGTAGATTGATTTCTTGGTGGTTGATAAATATGCCATTACCTTGTGGACATTTGGAATTAGAATGGAGTGATGATAAAATGTAGGCAAAAAGGTTCTGAACACGGATTTGTATATTTGGTTGTACATTCTAGGTATTTCTATACATTGTCAGTTCCAACATTTTTTTTTCTCCTATATCTCTCGAGTGCAACAAGGCACCATCTGCAATGCCTTTGCCTTGGAGATTGTGCTTTGTTGCAGTCCAGGGACAATCTAACTAACAATACTGACAAAGGTGATGATGTCTTCAGCTGTCCAAATGGGAGACATCAACCTAGACACTAACTTGCTTGACAAGTGGAAATTTTAGGATTGAGCAAGTAAATGTGCTGTTGACCTTTGTCCATGATCTGCACATTTGTTTGTTTGAACCAAAAATTTCCACTTGTCTAGTAAGTGTACAGGTAGATTCACCATTTGGGTGGCTGGGTATCAAATCACTTCATTCTTCGAAAGAACTGAAATGACAAAAATGGATTGCTACACAGAGCCCAACATTACTGAGGTTTGGAAAAGCCCACTTGCCCACTAACTGGCCCACTAACTTACTAAATTGCTGACTTACTGATTCTGTCTCACCTGACTGAGGACCTGGGGACAGCTGACTGAGGCACAGGAAATTTGAGATTACCCAGCATGTCTGATGCTTCACCCCAAGAGCTATGGCACTGTTAAGAGTCCATGATGTTTGGGGAGGTTTTCTTACAGTTCATAATTTTTTTTTTTTTTTTCTTTGGCTGCCCCTGCACTCTGGAAATGCATTTTTTATGATGGGTGTCTTTGCACTAACAGGGATTTTCCTGTTGGTGCAAAGATTCCTGTCATTTAAAAAAATGCTTTTCCAGAGTGCAGGGGCAGATTAGAAAACCTCCTCAAACCGTTTTCCTTGTGTGTAGCAGCAGTGCCATAGCTCTTGGACTAAATTGTCTTCAGGCATGCTGAGTCATCTTGTGTGGACTGTGTCTCAGTCAGTTGTCACCAGGTTTTCTCACTTGGGTGGGATAGTCTGAGTAAGTCAGCTTCTTTTCTTTCCAAAGCCCCACCCGGATTTTTTTTCATTGGGTGGGGCCACGAAAACAAAAAACGAAAAGAGAAAAAAAAAAAAAAAAAATATTCTCTTTGTGTAATATCTTTATAATATGATGTTCTTATATACATTTAATATGTTCTTGTTATAAAAATGTATCTTTATATACTTATAAATACATACTTATATAGATCTTTATACACTTGTATATACTTCTCTGTATGTGTACTTATATATAATAATATTCTTAATAAATACTTGAAATATCTTCAATAGTTCTTTATTTCACTTAAAAATCTCACCATGTTATGGGAAAGAGAAACAACATACTCAAGGATTTGTGAGCACAAATATTTTATTCAAGATACTTCCAATTGACTGATGTACAAAAATTATACATATATATACATGGTTTTGCTCTATATTCTATGCCTTTTGCAATGACAATATCTGTTATCACTTTAAAAGACTTCTGCATACATTGGAGTTCATAGGAATCAACATTGACCTGCCCTGGGGTGTTATGGAAGGGGAGTGGGGGCTGACTGAGCACACCTTTCCTCTATTGTGTTAACATGAACTTGGGGTGGGACATGTTGGTAGAGGTGCAAGCTGCAACCCAAGGGGTCCTCGGTTTCAATCCCGGCTGCGACAATCACGTTGTATCCTTCACTCCCATTCCTCGGTGGTACTCAGGCTTCCACCACCCGTAAAACTGTCCTGCTCATGATTAGCCATTGTGCAGAAATATGTGACCATTAAATATTCAGGTCTGGGGGTGTGGCTATGGTTTCCCCTACTAACAAAGAAACTCATTCAAGGATATGTACAGGTACTATCACTGGAGGAGAAAGTGATATACTTCCTGCTTACAACCTCTCTCTAGTACACGTAAAAAAAACATGTGCAATGATACAAATATGAATGCCATTCATATTTGTATCATTGCGTAAAAAATGTTTCGCTTACATTTCTTTCAAGGCCTTGTTAAGCAAGTTTAGAATTCAATGACCCGCGGCTACCTTGTTACACAAGTTCTGCCTCTCAAAGGGGGGGGGGGCAGGTAAGGAAGCTGTTTAAGGTCACATATTTCTGCACAATGGCTTGAGAGAACCACCGCGAAAATGTCACCAACTCCACACAAGCAGGGTTAGCATTCATTGAACACAGGTACACAACATCACTGTGCCCCCCCCCACATGGGCAATGGGGGTGAAGTGTCTTGCCCGAGAACCTCTACCAACTGAGCCACCGCGCCCCCGATAAGGAAGCCAGGAGGAAAGACAACCCTCATCACTGCAGCAGAAACAGATATACGTAAATCATGCAATGATAGATGTCATTGGAACCAGCCCTACGATATGTATCATTGCAGGAAAATATATGCAGTATTGCACTGAAGCCCTCTTCATTAAAGGACCTTGGGGGTTTATGCGTGGAATTCAAGGATTCGCGGTTAAACTTCTGCATCTCAAACGGGGAAGGAAGGATAGGGGTTAGAGGTTGGATTACAACCGGCGATATTTCTTTCGGGGATCAGCAGGTAAGGAACCTAGGGGGATAAGTGTTGTAACAAAATCACTTCTTCAGGGAGGACAATACTGCATGTATGGCCATCTATTATTTAGGATATGGGGGGGGGGGGGGGGGGGGGAATGCCTGACCACCAACATATGACAAGGGATCATCCATTTTCTACATTTATAAACATGCTTGGGAAGTATCTGGAGGCATTCTCAGGACTTGCAACCTTTTCTTCGCTGATCTTCATTCAAATTAAATGAGGAATATGCTGTTTTTGAACGAACAGCTAAAACCCATCCCTTACACTTCTATTTGCAACTATGGGTAGGTTGAAGTTCACAGGAATCAAAATAGACCTCCTCAGGGTTAACACACTGTTCGGGGGCTGCGCACAGAATGGGAAGTGTGTATACACATGGTTTCCCATACTCACAAAGAAACAAATTCCATCGATATTCAAGGGCTTTCATATGAATGTGACAGGTACTATCAGTAGAGAAAGAGCTATACTTCCTGATCACCACCTCTCTCCAAATGTACATACAAATATGGATGTCATTGGAACCAGCTCAGACAGCTGATTCGAATATGCCATTCACATTTTTATTGTTATATACAAATCTGTTATACAAGTTCGGCACCTTAAACGGTGGGCACAGTATGGGTTTCAAATTGGAGAGGACTGAATATTTCTTAAGGCAATCCTAATATTGGGGATAACAGTTGTAACACCATCACTTTTTCTTCATGAAGTGCAGAGAGGAGAATAATGCAGGGGGGGGGGGCATTTTACATCACTTGGAAAAATTCTTTGCTCATCTTTAGTCCAATTAAATGAGGCATATGCAATTTGGGAGGTTTTTGAAACTATCCATAGGTTGGGATATCACCAGTTATGGTTGCAGACAACACTTAGAACTACCAACATTCTTCAGGAGGGAAAAACAATACTCCTGTATCATACACAGACATACATACAGGTTTCCGATTGCAGAAATGTAAGGTATGGAATTTCAAACTACGGAAGGGCAGAAGCCTCCACCCCATAGCTGGAAATTCACTTCCGGGAGAATAAAATTGTTTCTAGTAACTGAAACGCATTACATGGTCCTTCTCATATTGCATCTCCTCTATATTCTTATGCCTTACGCAATGACAATATCTTTTGTCACTTTTAACATATTTCTGCATACGTTCACAGGAGTTGACACATTGTTCTGTCCTGGGTGGAATTGAGGGGGAAACTTAGCACACCTTTGATATATTGTCTGGGCATGACAGCCGGAGCGGGGGGGGGGGGGGGGGGGGGGCATTTGAGGTAAATGGGGACTTTTCAATGACGCCTTGTTACATAAAATATGGAGGGGGGGGGGGGAGCCCAGTCCCAAGTAGGTGGTTTCACATTGCATAGGACTGCGAATATTTATTTATTGGGTATCTGCAAGTAAGGAAGCTAGAAACACAACACTCATATCAGCAATACCGATTGGGGATAACAGTTGTAACACCATCACTTTTCTTCATGAAGTTCAGGAAGGACAAACCTGCATTTATGTAGGATAGCACAATGCTGGTGGCAGGTATGGGTTTCAAAACTAACTGGTCACAAACATTTTTCTAACAAAACCTTACAACAATGTGTAGTCACGCATTATCAGGGCCCTCGCAAATGACTGGCCACATATACTCTCTACTTGGATGCAACACTCCTTCATTATCTACATGCACATCCCATGGGGAAATTCAAGGGCCTGTGCGTTATTATCTTTTCAAACAATTTGGGATAACAAGGCAGGAAAAACTGGTCACATAACTTAACAATCTCAACCAGCTCATAATGACGACTGCTGTCCCACTACACAAATTCCTTCAACTACACCTCCCAATCCTGAACTGTGTGGGTGAACCCATCAATCTCAATTCTCAATTAAGTACCCTCTGGAGGTGCGTTATATATTGCTTTTGCATTTACACTATAATAATTACATTTTCGGCCATTTTAAACACTTCTACACAAATCAACGCTTACCTGCTCAACGTTAAAACACTCTTCTACCCTAGAGAGGGGACAGGCGACCAACGGGGCATACCTTTGCTCTACTGAAAAATTAATTGTTTACATAACTATCACTTGGGGTGGTGGAAGGGCATGTCAATTGGGGGAGGGGTTGTCTGCACGCAAAACCATATCTGTAAAAGCATGTTGGGAAAACAGTGTCACAACAAATGCCAATTATTTACGCAAATTCTGCATCTCAAATGGGTGTAGTAGGAAGGGGGGGGGGGGGGAGGGGAACTAGCTTTTTTCAATTTCAGTACCACTCAGGATATTTCTTTTACGCAATAAATTGACAGTTCATGGAAGGATCAATAGGTGAGGAGAGTAGGAAAAAAAAACAAACCTCATATCAGTAATACCGATTTGGGATAATGGTTATGACACATAACTTTTCTTCAAGAACTTCAGGGAGAAGAACAATGCATGTATGGCCATGTATTATGTGAGGTGGAGTGTATATAAGATGGCACACTGGGGGGGGGGGGGGGGGGGGGGGGCTCTTAACTCACTGACCACATATACTCTCTACTGTGATGATGACATTTTAGCACAGCAAAGTTCACAACACGTCAAAAGTATTTGGACAACAGAGCAGATACACAAGTTATACATCTCAGCCAGCTTTTGGGGGGGGGGGGGGGGGGGGGGGGGTTGCATTTCATAAATATGGAGGTACGGCAGAAACAACACTTACACCTCTCTTGTCTGGGTAGCTGGGTTTGGGGATAACACCATAACAAAGCCAAAGAGAGTCCAAAGTCATCACCTTCAACACAACTCCATGTAAACCAAGGCAAACAATGAAACTACATTTACAAATCCATCACCATAGCATCCAGTGTCAATCATTCCCCACCCCCCCCCCCCCCCCCCCCCCAACACCACTCACGAGTCACTAAAATTGTACAAGTATCAGACCTTTTCTTCAGTTGATCATAATGTAAAAAGAGGAGATCCCCTATGAAGTCCATTCATACAACCTATGCAGATTAATCTGATTTATGCACATCCAGACAGTTCTTAATAAAACATAACTACAAGGAAATGTTTTAGTGAACTAAAAAACATGTCTCCCCTTCCATTAGTACCATGCTTCCAACTTACGACGAACAACGATCAAACTAAAGGTCAAATGTAAAGATCATGAAAGTTCAACATACAATGTGACACATCAGCCTGGATGTTGCATTCATATGTCAAATATCATAAATCCAGCTGAACAATTCAAAAATTGGACTTTGATGTCAAAGATCAAGGTCATCTGTCATCACAACAGTGCATGATACAATGTTCTCCTATGTTGATACGCCCCCATGCCAAATATCATCAGAATATGTCAAAAGATAAAAAAAAAAAATTTAAATTTAACTTAAGGTCAAGGTCATATGTTGGTCATGATAGGATGCAACACATCGTCTCATGGTGATAGACCCAAATTTTACCAGTAAAACAGAGCCTGTTTACCGCAGTGGACTGCTTTACTTACCAGGGTTCACACTGGAAGCCTAGGTAAAAGATAATAATAATAATACAATAATGTGTTATTGTAGTCAACGGTCAAGGTCATATGTGAATCATGAGGTTAAGTGACACATCATCTCATGGTGATCCACCCAAATCTCTAATATCATTAAATGAGGTGAAAAGGTCAAAAAGTTCTGGCCCAAGCAACCTTACTTGCAAATAAAATTATTATT
The DNA here is from genome assembly GCA_031216915.1 of Pictodentalium vernedei. NCBI lineage: Eukaryota > Metazoa > Mollusca > Scaphopoda > Dentaliida > Dentaliidae > Pictodentalium > Pictodentalium vernedei. Next base: position 428,671,462 of record CM062292.1, read on the forward strand.
TTGACATTAAAGTCAAAGGTCAATGTCATACATGGCTCAGGAAGGTATGCGACACATCGTCCTATGGTGATACATTCGCATGTCAAATATCATAAGCCAAGGTGAAAAGGTAAATAACTTCTTCACCAAACAAGCTTACTTGCAAAAAAATCAGTTATTCTACCTCAAGGTCGAAGGGCATTATCACATGTGCATTATGAAGGTACATCATCTCATGGTGATCAACCACATGCCAAATATCATAAGGCAAGGTCAAAAGGAAAAAAAATCAATAACTTCACCTTCACATCAAAGGTCAAGGTCATATGTGGGTCATGATAGTATGCAACACATTGTCTCACAGCGATACACCCACATGCCTAATATCATAAGCCAAGGTGAAAAAAAAGAAAAGATAATTAAGTTCTGGCCCAGACAAGTTCACTTGTCAAAAAATCAGTAATTATATCTTAATGTAAAAGGCCAATGTCATATGTGGGTTATGATGGAATGTAACACATCTTCACATGATGATACATCCACATGCTAATATCATACGCCTAGGCCAAAAGATAAAGTTCTGGCCCAGACATGGTTGTAGGAGGAGGAGAATAATTCAGGGTAAAACAATATGTCTCCCTTCGGTGAAGGGGAAACAAAATTCTTCAGCTACAAGGCCAATTTCGACTCCCATAAGGAGCACAAATATTAACCCAAGCACTCTATTGAACAAACTCCTATCTCACCCCAGTACAGATATTGTATACCAAATATGAAAGCATTCAGACTGATGGATTTCAAGAAGAATATTTCTTAACAAATTTCATCATATTGCACTAAGCTCACAGTCAGGATACCACCGAGAGAGACAAATATTAAACCAGGAATTTGTTTACAACGAACCTTAATCGCACCCCCTCTAATGATGTTCTGTATCAAAAGATTAATGCAATTTTGCTCCTCATGAGGAGCAGACATATCATATATCATATAAAGAAGGTTTTTTGAAGAAATGTCCTTACATTGCACTAACTTAAAACTTTGGGCTCAAACAGGAAGCAAAAATATTAACCCAGGGAGCGAGTTAAAGTTAAAAATTCAGAAGGGCTGATTCTAAATCTTTCAAAATATATCTTGCAGCCAAACATTTTGTTACATCTAATTAACCTTCCCCCCAAATGACAAAGAAGGGAGGGGAGGACACTTTCGCATAAAACCACTCTACTTCATCCAGGAACTCAATTTTGAAATGAATCAAAAAAATCCAGAATTTTGGTCCAAAATTTCCAAGTCACAACCGGACACAAAATTGTCAGGAGACAATTTTTCTTTCATCTCTAAACTGAACAAAACGCATCAAAATCGATAAAAAAATGGCTTCAAAATTTTGAGACAAAATTTCAAAGTCAGAACCAGACCCAAAATTATCAAACCAGGGACAAGATTTGAACAAACTTCATCTGACATCTCCCCCTACAGATGATGGTATACCAAATGATAAAGGATTCGGACTGGTGGATCAGAAGAGGATTTTTACATAAATTTCCTTATTATGCACTAAGTTAAAATTTGGGATCCCTTAGGGAGTCCAAATATTAACCGAGGAACTACATTTGAACAAACTTTAAACTTGCCCTAAGAGATGATGTATACCAAATGTGAGAGGATTCTAACTGGGGAATCTGAAGAAGATTCTTAAAGAATATTCCACGTATTGTACGAATTTAAAATTTGGGCTCTCATAGGCAGCCCAAATTTTAACCCAGCAACTCAATTTCAAGAAACTTTAATCTGACCCCCCTATAGAAGTTGTATACCAAACATGAAAGGATTCTGACTGGTGGATCTGAAGATTTTCAAAGAAATTTAATCAAATTGCACCAAGTTAAAGTTTGGGCTCCAATAAAGAGCCAAAATACTACCTCAGGGACAAGATTTGAACAAACTGCAATATGACTGCTTGCCCCTCCTCCGCACCTCTAGACATGCTGTATACCAAATATGAAAGCATTCTGACTGGTGGATCAGAAGTAAAATATTTTTTAAAGAAATTTCTTCATATTTCACCAAGTTAAAATTTGGGCTACTATAGAGGGCCCAATTATTAACCCAGGGACTCAATTTCAACAAACTTGAATTTGATCCCCTTATAGATGTTGTATATCAAACATCAAAGGATTCTGACTGGTGGATCTTAAGAAGATTTTTAAAGAAATTTCCTCAAATTGCACCTAGTTTAACTTTACTAACTCATGGACCCAATTTGAACACACTTGATGCTGCCCCCCCCCCCCCCCCCCCCCCCCCCCCCCCCCCCCCCCCCCTCTAGACGTTCTACTAGCAACAGGCACTCTCCAAAAAATAGTAACAAAACATTATTTGTCAACAAAAATTTTACGAATTAGGGCTGCCCTTGCTGGTAGCATTGCATCTATGAATCAATTACTCCTGTTTCAAATCACCTTTCAAAAGTACCACTCTAAAATTTTTTCCCATACAATAACAAATGTCTTTTCCTTTAAGAAAAGCCCCAAAAATATTGATGGTGTGGATACTACTAACATAAATTGTCTACTGGAAAGTCAGCTGCAAGCTGAATATCGGATATCAGAGATTTTAGTTGTACTTCACTCTTGTGAGATGGTGATACCCTGTACCATCAAAGGAGAACTACCTTTTAATCACACAGCTATAGTGGAAAAGGGAAACAACAGTTTACTGAGGAACGATTCTTGATCGCGAAATGTTTGAGAGAAAAATACCAATTACAGTAAAAAAGGTAAGCAACGAGCCAAATACCATTGTCAAGGACACATTAGCTGCAGAATGTCAAGTAGCATTAGTGTTCCCAAGAACATTTTATATGGAGCATAATATTAATATCATTTAAGCTATAAAAGGAGTACTTAGTTCCATAGTCACCACTAGCAGTAAACCAGGGGATGCATGTCACTTATCAGCTATGATAGAATCTCTGGACAGAGAGTTTCACACAGGAAAAAGAAAAGCCATCACAACATCGTAGAATAAACATACCAATCAAGGTTTTTGCAAAGGACAAGGATGGCTTGGGAAAAACTGATATGGTTTATCACAACATTGGCACAGGTGATGCCAGCCAAATAAACTAGTACCTTGAAAAGTGTGTTATTTCAAAGAGCTGAGGTGGATGTAGAAATTCAGACCATGCTGAAAAGTGGAGTTAATTGTGCCATCAAAATCAACATGGATTCTTATCCACTTCCGAGGATACACGACACACTCAATGCCTTGCAGGGCTCAGCCTATAGGCCATGTCAAAGAAGAATGTTGAGGCACAAATGCAATAAATTCAAAGATTGTGGCTAACAGCAACAGTTTTTGAAGGTAATGAAAACAAAATTAACAGCTCCTACCTTTGTCACCCTGCATAAGCATACAAAGTTTCAAAACAACCTGATAATGAATATGCCCTCTGAGGTATGCCAAAGAAAGATGTTAATGCACAAATGTACTAAGTGGAAGGTCATTGTTTTTGGCAATGGGGTTTTTGGGGGTTTTTTTTATGGAAATTCACAAATATACCTTGCAGAGAGTGCAAAAGGTATAAGTTGATGCACAAATGCATAAGTTCAAAGACTGCTGATAATGACAATAATTTTTTATGGAAATGAAAGAAAAGCAATAGCTCACATCGAGAGGTCACCCCAAACACTCATACCAAGTTTGAAAGTGATCCGATCATGAACGTGCCCTAAAGGGTGTGTTAAAGGGAAATATCGAGGTTTGAATAAACTAAGTTCCAAGGTCAGTGGCAACATTTTTGGACAGAAATGGAAGAAAATCCACAGATCACATATAGATGCCACCCCACACAAGCGATCCAATCATAAATGTACCCTGCAGGGTGTGTCAAAGGGAAATATTGATGCTTAACTGCACCAAGTTTTTACTAAGTTCATCAGAGGTTGTTGCCAATGGCAACTATCTTTGACGGAAATGGAAGAAATTTGATGTAACCCCAAACAAGCATGCCAGGTTTCAAAGAAATCTTATCATAAATGTGCCCTGTAGGGGGTGCCAAAGGGAAATATTGAGGGCTGACTAAACTGAGTTCTAAGAACGTTGCCAGCGGCAACATTTTTTGACAAAAATGGGAAAAAATCGATAACTCTCGTCTAGAGGTAACCCCAAACAAGAATGCCAGGTTTCAAAGCAATCCGATCATAAATGTGCCCAGTAGGGTGTACCAAAGGGAAATATTGAGGTGTGAATAAATTAAGTTCTAATATTGTTGGACGCGGCAACATTTTTTGACGAAAATAGATAGCTCCCATCTAAACAAACATACCAAGTTTCAAAGCGATCTCATCATAAAAGTGACCTGTGAGGTGTGCCATAAGAAATTGTGGACGTATTTAAGCCCATACGTACGTACGCCGACGGACGAGAAGTGATGGCAAGAGCTCAGCTTGACTTTGTCAAATTGAGCTAAACAAGAGGACCAACAGGGCCTGAAGCGCTGATCTTGAACAGAACACAATATAAACAGAGGCCAAGATTGAGTCAACATTAAGCAATCCATCTCCATAGGCTACACTGTCAATCCTTGAGTCCCTCTGGGGTGACAAAAATAATCCGAGCATCATAATATAAAATGTAGAGCTTCCCCACGAAGCCCCTTGATACAACCTATGTGGATTAATCTTAGTTACACACCTCTAGAGGGTACTGAATACAAAATTTTTAATTCTTCAGCAAACTGGCCAATTCCAGCTCTTGGAGGGAGCCCAAATATATTAACCTAGGCTCTCGATTTGAACACAATTGAATCTGACTTCCCTAGAAATTTTGTGTACCATATGAAAGCCTTCGGACTGTTGGACCTGAAGAGGAGAAATTTTAAAGAAATTTCTTCATATTGCACGGAGTTAAAATTTGGGTTATTATAGCGAGCCCAAATATTAACTTATGGATCCGATTTGAACAAACTTGAATCTGACCCCCCTAGAGATGTTGTATACCAAATATAAAAGCATTCTGACTAGTGGATATGAAGAAGATTTTTGAATAAATTCTCTCATTTAGTACTAAGTTAAATTTCAGGTTCCCATTTGGAGCCCAAATATTAACCCAGGCACTCGAATTGAACAAAGTGGAATCTGACCACCCTAGAGATGTTGTATACCAAATATGAAAGTATTCCGACTGGTGGATCTGAAGAATAAGATTTTTAAAGAAATTTTCTCATATCGCACTGAGTAAAAATCACGACATCAACGCCGTAGCTGCGACGGGTGGTTGGATCATAACTCCCAGAAAAATATTTGGAACAACACATGCATTGAACAGTGGCTAGACATCAATAGGATACACTTATATGCCAAATATAAAATCATTCCATCAAGTATTTCAAAAGTTATTGAGTTTTGAAACTCGTTGGTCGCAGACAAACTCCTTGGTCAGACAGACCGACCGACAGACATTGCCACTTATAGAGCTGCTAGTTGCAGCTAAAAATTTGGGCAAGCCCATATACCTACGGATCTGATTTGAACAAACTTCAATCTGTCCCCCTCCCCCTAGAGATGCTGCATACCAAATAAGAAAGCATTCTGACTGGTGGATCTGAAGAAGATTTTAAAAAATTTCCCCCATATTGAACAAAGTTAAAATCTGTGCTTCCGTAGAAAGCCCAAATATCAACATAGGGATTTGGTTTGAACATTCTTGAATCTGCCCCTCATAACAATGATGTATATCAAACATTAAAAGATTCTAACTGGTGGTTCTGAATTAGATTTTTCAAGAATATTCCCCCTATTACCCTTTGTAAAAAATTTCAGCTCCTGTATTGAGCCCAAATATGAACCAATGGGCTTTATTTTAACAAACTTGTATCTGACTCCCCTATCAATGCTGTATACCGAATATTAAAAGATTCTGATGATTGGTTCTGGAGAAAAGATTTTTAAAAAATTTTGCAAATATGCCGACTTGGCATTTTTTCGATGCCCATTACAGAACACCCTAACATAACCGATGGCAATTTTTTTTACCATTCAATTCTAGTGGTCCTAAGGATACTTCGTACCAAATAACAGCTCTCTGTGGTTTCGGAAATATGGGCGTTCCCATGGGGATGCAGGATTTTTTTTTCTTCGCATGGGTCAAGTACTGATGGCCCAATAATACCACATACCAAATTTGGTTCAAACTGGACCATCGGTTCAGAAAAGAGAAATTTTGGGTGGAGCCAAAAATCTTACCCCTCCCATTACAAAGCCAAATATTGCTTCACACACTTTGTTTGAACAAACTTGATTCTACACCTCAAAAGAAAGCTCCATAGCAAATATCAACTCATTGTACACACTGGTTCATGAGAAGAGGGTTTTAAAAATATTTTGGAACTTTCTCCCCCACTCCCTCCCTATGTGGCTGGGCATGTTGAGTTGAACAAAAATGCAATGCCCCTTTGGGACCATCACTCACACAAACTTTCACTTGAATTGGCACAGTGGCATTGGAGAAAACCAAAACATGGTGTTGACGGACGACGGACAGAGAGCGATGAGATTAGCTCTGCTTGACTTTGTCAAGATGAGTTAAAAAGTAGAGAGGTTAAGGTTACCCAATGAAACATATGTGCTGAATGATCACTGGATTAAGGACGCAGGTATAAAACAAGACGCCCCAAGGGGCCTGAGGGCACTCATCTGACATGGTAGCCTAAATATCAACCCAGAGAATTGATTTCAACAAGTTGCATCTGCTCCTCCTAAGAAAAGCTTATACCAAATATCCAAAGACTCTGACCAGTGGATCTAAAACAAAAGAAAAGATTTTTAAAGAATATTCCTCATATTGAGCCAAGTTATAATTCAGGCTCCCACAAGGAGCCCATATATGAACCCAGGGACTTGGCTTTAACAAACTTGAATCTCACCCCCCTAAGGATGCCGCACACCAAATATCAAAACATTCCGACTGCTGGATCTGAAGAAGATTTTTAAAGAAAATTCCTCATTTTGAACTAAGTTACAATTCAAGCTCCCACAGTGAGTCCAAATATGGACCTAGGGACATGGCTTGAACAAACTTGAATCTCACCCCCTAAGGATGCTGCATACCAAATATCAAAACATTCCGACTGCTGGATCTGAAGAAGATTTTTAAAGAAAATTCCTCATTTTGAACTAAGTTATAATTCGGGCTACCACAGTAAGCCCAAATATGAACCCAGGGACTTGGCTTGAACAAACTTGAATCTCACCCCCCTAAGCATGGTGCATACCCTATATAAGAAGATTTTGCCTGCTGGATCTTGTGAAGAAGATTTTTAAAGAAATTTGCCTGAAATGCACTAAGTTCAATTTGGGCTCCTATACTGAGTCCAAATATAAACCCAGGGGGCCGATTTGAACAAACTTGAATCAGATCAACACCACAATGTTGCATATCAAATATCAAAAGATTCTGCCTGCTGGATCTGGAGAAGATGATTTTTTAAGAAATTTGCATGAAATGCACTAAGTTCGAATTCAGGCTTGTATAGTAAGCCCAAATATGAATCCAGGGGGCCAATTTGAACAAACTTGAATCAGATCCACCCCATAATGTTGCATACCAAATATGAAAAGATTCTGCCTGCTGGATCTGGAGAAGAAGATTTTTTTAAGAAATTTGCCTGAAATGCACTAAGTTCGAATTCGGGCTTCTATAGTGAGCCCAAATATGAATCCAGGGGGCCGATTTGAACAAACTTGAATCAGATCCACCCCACAATCTTGCATACCAAATATCAAAAGACTCTGCCTGCTGGATCTGGACAAGGAGATTTTTTAAGAAATTTGCCTGAAATGCACTAAGTTCGAAATCGGGCTCCTATACTGAGCCCAAATATGAACCCAGGGGGCAGATTTGAACAAACTTGAATCAGATCCACCCTACAACGTTGCATATCAAATATCAAAAGATTCTGCCTGCTGGATCTGGAGAAGCTTTTTTAATCTTTTTCCCATTGCTTACAGTGTTAAAAAGTGCTGACTCAGCACTTTTTCAAAGTCCTGAAAAAAGTACCTTGTGATCAAACCGATAGGGATTTTTTTTAACCATTCTATTCTACTGGATAAAAGTAAGCTTTATACAACAGAAGAATTCTCTGTGCCGTGTAGTTTTGGAGATATGGCAGTTTTAAGGTTTTTCCTATTTTTAGCTCCCGAGGTTCCCACGGGGCAATGAGACAATTTTTTTTTGCATCAATCAACTACTTATGACCCATTATCATCTCATATCAAATTTGGTTCAAATCGACCTCACGGTTCAGAAAATAGAAATTTTAGGCGTGGCCAAAAGTTTTGCCCCTCCCATAACGAAGGCAAATAATGCCCGACAAACTTCTCTTGAACAAACTTGATTCTCAACCTCAAAAGGACTCTGTATACTACATATCAAGTCTCTGCTACTGGTGGTTCATTGGAAGATTTTCAAAACATTTGGCCATTTTTTCCCCACACCTCTGCTCAATATGAGCCAAAACCTAATTTGGATAAAAATCAAAATGCCCCTATATAACCACCACTTACATGAAATTTAATTAAAATCTGGCCAGTGGTTTAGGAGAAAGAGGCTCAAACACCACCTTCACGCAGGACGACGGACGGAAGACGGACGAAGAGTGATAAGAAAAGCTCACCCTGACTTTCAGTCAGGTGAGCTAAAAATTACCCAGGAGGTATTAACCCAAATAGAAGAAGGGGTTTACGTCTTACAACCACTGAATGTGACTTTACCCCAAACCCACTGGGCAGAGGAATAGGAACATATGATTCCAGCTGCTAAGAACTTGAGAAGATGTAATGGTCAGAGAAGAACCAAATTATTTTTTTTGACCTGTGAGATGTAGTAGGAATGAATATGCTTTCAATGACATAGAAATCTTTAGATAATTTTAAAGGATTTTTTTAAAAGAAAACCTTAAAGCTTAATGTTAGAGGACCCAACATTTCTTTTTTATAGGAGGGGTATTGTGCCGAGCTTGAAGTACAACTTATCATATTAATGTTGATGACAGTAATAATACTATCAGTGTCAAATTACACAAATAATTTAAGTTTTGAAATTGCGAATACATTAAAATATAAATCATATACTTTTTTTATACAAGTTTCTAAGAATATTTAAGCTATTTTACTTTTAAGAAAATGTCCAAAAAAAGTATTTCGTTAATTGCATATTTTGTTGTGCATATTATGTGTTTACTAATATTGTATTCTCACCATGTTTTTTCTCCATTACATTTTACTCCATTCCGCCACATTATATTTGCGCTGCGCTATTTTTAACATTTTTAGACTTGGTATCCCATTTTAACATTTAATTAGTTTTACTTTGTCTCTCAATTTATTATCGTAGTAGTGCCTTGCACGTTGTCATTTAAACCATTTGTAAAGTCTTCCATCTTTGTCCCAAAGTATGCTGGGAAAACTACTACTTTGATTGTATAATTTGATCTATGGGGTATATTAAATGAATGTAATTATTTTGACATTAACTACTGATGTCAATACTGACCAGTGTACCATACCTACTGGTTCATATAACTCATTCTAAGTATACTTCCAGCAGATTTACCCAGTTGCAACAGTCGATCATTTTGTACATAATGAAAGTGTCAATGACACTGCAGCTCAACTTGACAAACCTGAACTTGGCAAGTTATAAATGAAATGGCAAAATTGAAGAACAGAGTAATCCATCAATTTTTAAATGTAAACTGTAAGACTGGCTAAAGGAAGAATGTTGATACACAAATGCAGTATGTTCAGAGGTTACTGTAAATGGCAACTTTTTCACAGAAATGAATGCTAATCAATAGTTCTTATCGAAAGGTCTTGTCTAATGAGCACACCAAGTTAAACAAGCATACCAGGTTTCAAAGCAATCCAATCATAAATGTGCCCTGTAGGGTGTGCCAAAGAGAAATATTGAGGTCTGACTAAACTAAGTTCTAAGAACGCTGGCAGCAGCAACATTTTTCGATGGAAATGGAAGAAAATCGATAGCTCCCATCTAGAGGTCTCCACAAACAAGCATACCAGGTTTCAAACCAATCCGATCATAAATGTGCCCTGTAGGGTGTGCCAAAGGGAAATATTGAGGTCTGACTAAACTAAGTTCTAAGAACATTGGCCTGGGCAACATTTTTTGACGGAAATGGAAGAAAATCGATAGCTCCCATCTGGAGGTCACCACAAACAAGCATGCCAGGTTTCAAAGCAATCCAACCATAAATGTGCCCTGTAGGGTGTGCCAAAGGGAAATATTGAGGTCTGACTAAACTAAGTTCTAAGAACGTTGGCCGTAGCAACATTTTTTGATGGAAATGGAAGAAAATCGATAGCTCCCATTTAGAGGTCACCCCAAACAAGCATGCCAGGTTTCAAAGCAATCCAATCATAAATGTGCCCTGTAGGGTGTGCCAAAGGGAAATATTGAGGTCTGACTAAACTAAGTTCTAAGAACGTTGGCTGTAGCAACATTTTTTGACAGAAATTGAAGAAAATCCATAGATCCCATCTAAAGGTCACCCTAAACAAGCATACCAGGTTTCAAAGCAATCCAATCATAAATGTGCCCTTTAGGGTGTGCCAAAGGGAAATATTGTGGTTTGACTAAACTAAGTTTTAAGAGCGTATGAGAATTTTACTCTCCTGAGGCTTAACTTCCAATTAATCAACATAAGTTTTAAGAATGTTGGCCGCGGCAACATTTTTTGATGGAAATGGAAGAAAATCGATAGCTCCCATCTAGAGGTCACCCCAAACAAGCATGCCAGGTTACAAAGCAGTTCGATCATGTGCCCTGTAGGGTGTGCCAAAGAGAAATATCGAGGTCTTCTGACTAAACGAAGTTCTAAGAACATTGACCGCGGCAACATTTTTTGACGGAAATGGAAAAAAATTGATAGCTCCCATCTAGAGGTCACCCTAAACAAGCATACCATGTTTCAAAGCAATCCAATCATAAATGTGCCCTGTAGGGTGTGCCAAAGGGAAATATTGAGGTCTGACTAAACTAAGTTCTAAGAACATTGGCCGCGGCAATATTTTTTGACGGAAATCGAAGAAAATTGATAGCTCCCATCTAGAGGTCACCCCAAACAAGCATACCAAGTTTCAAAATGATCTGATCATAAATGCGCCCTGTGAGGTGTGCCAAAGGAAATTGTGGACGTACGTACTAACGTACTAACTAAAGTATGTACGTACGTACGACAGACGAGAAGTGATGGCAATAGCTCAGCTTGACTTTGTCAAGTTGAGCTAATAAATGAAAGTGTCAATGACACTGTAGCTCAACTTGTCAAGACATGTACATGTATAGTATGTGACACATCAATGACAAACATCTCGGTAATGACCTGATAACAAAGGTACATATAAAGTATTGTAACGGTCTGTACATAAATACTGGCCGTAGCCTGTAACAAATGTATAGGTAAAGTATTGTAAAGGTGGGTGACAGTCAGATGCTAAACTAGAAAAGAAATCTTCGAGTCCCAGAGTGGGTCTGACTGAACCCAAAAATATTTCTCATAGCAGTTATAACAAAGGCACCCCAAAACACACTCATTCCTGTCCCAAGGTGATAACAAAGGTACCCAAGAAGTTTCGTGAAGATCAGTTCATAAATACGAGCTGTTTCGAAGTTGTAACAACAAGTGTTTGACCACCGAGGTGGTATTAGTCCCTTACGGTGCTTTTGTGACATAAGGTGTTTTTGTCACAGAAGACACTAGAGTATATAAGCATCTTGGATTTTGAAAAAAAAATATTGAGTGTGCATAATCCCCTCACAACCCTTTATCCATGTACCATATATGAAAGGCGTAGCTTGAACCATGTTGGAGGGAGGGGTGGTAACATAAAATAGAGAAAAAAGCTTAAAAAACACAACAAAAATGGCCGCCATTCTGCCATCTTGGATTTTGAAAAATAAATATTGACTGTGCATCATCCCCTCAGAACCATTTATCCATGTACCAAATATGAAAGGTGTAGCTTGAAGCATATTAGAGGGAGAGGTGGTAACATAAAAACAGACAGACACATGTTAGATTTTTTAAAAAAATATTGAGCGTGCATAATCCCCTCACAACCCCTTTATCCATGTACCATATATGAAAAGTGCAGCTTGAACCATGTTGGAGGGAGCAGTGGTAACATAAAATAGAGAAAAAGGCTTAAAAAACATTGAACATGCAACATCCCATTACAACCCTCTATCCATGTTTGTGCCAGATATAAAAAGTGTAGCTTGAACCATGTTGGAGGGAGGGGTGGTAACATAAAATAGAGAAAAAAGCTTAAAAAACACAACAAAAATGGCCGCCATGCAGCCATCTTGGATTTTGAAAAAACAATATTGAACGTGCATCATCCCCTCCCAACCCTCTATCCATGTGCCAAATATGCAAAGTGTAGCTTGAACCATGTTGGTGGGAGGGGTGGTAACATGAAAATAGAGAAAAAAAAAGCTTAAAAAACAACAAAAATGGCCGCCATTCCGCCATCTTGGATTTTGAAAAAAAAATTTTGAGCGTGCATCATCCCCTCAGAACCATTTATCCATGTACCAAATATGAAAGGTGTAGCTTAAAGCATGTTGGAGGGAGAGGTGGCAACATAAAAAAACAGAGAGACAGATGCACAGGCGGACAGACGGACGGAGAGAAATCCTATAGTCCCCTTACGGTTCCCGTAGGGGACTAAAAAACTGATTGGACCTAATTTTGGTACAAAATGGCCACTGGCAGACATGTTGAATTTTGAACCGCACTCAAAAACACTTGTTCTCGTCCCAAGGTGATAACAAAGGTACCCAAGAAGTTTCGTGAAGAATGGTTGATAAATACAGCCTCTAGCACGAGCCGTATTGACATGTGCACTTACAGTGTATAAGTAGCACTAAATAAATCAAAATTCATCTAATTTGCATATTTTCTACACGAAAAAAAAAACCCGTACTATATGTGATGTATTCCATGTTACTAAACCTTCATACAAAAATTTATTCAAATCAGAACTTTCATACACAAGTTCTGTACAAAAAACTGATTGCACTAATTTTGATACAAAATGGCTGCTGGTGGCCATCTTTAATTTCGGACCGAACCCCAAAACACTCGTTCTCATCCCACGGTGATAACAAAGGTACCCAAGAAGTTTCGTAAAGATCGGTTCATAAATACCGCCTCTAGCCTGAGCCGTATAGAAGTTGTGTACAAAAAACTGATTACACCTAATTTCGGTACAAAATGGCCACTGGCAGCCATCTTGAATTTTGGACCGCACTCAGAAACACTCGTTCTCGTCCCAAGGTGATAACAGAGGTACCCAAGAAGTTTCGTGAAGATCGGTTAATACAGCCTCTAGCCCGAGCCGTACTGACATGTGTACTTACAGTGTGTAAGTAGCACTGAAAAAATCAAAGTTCATCTAATTTGCAGAATTTCTGCACGAGAAGAAAACCTGTATATGTGATGTATCCCATGGTACTAAACATTCACACAAAAAATTATTCAAATCAGCGCTTTAATATGGAAGTTCAGTGCAAAAATCTGATTGCACCTAATTTTGTACAAAAAGGCTGCCATCGGCCATCTTGAATTTCGGACCGCACCCAAAAATACTCGTTCTCGTCCAACGGTGATACCAAAGGTATCCCAAGAAGTTTCGTAACGGTCAGTTTATAAATACGGCCTCTAGCCCGAGCCGTATTGGCATTTGCACTTACAGTCCTGAAAGTAACACTAAATACATCAAAGTTAGTCTAATTTGCATAATTTACGTACAAGAAAAGAACCTGTATTATATGTGATGTAACCCATGGTACTAAACATTCATACAAAAAATTATTCAAATCAGTGCTTTCATATGGAAGTTCTGCGCAAAAACGTGATTGCACCTAAGTTTGTACAAAATGGCCACCAGCGGCCAACTTGAATTTCGGATCGGACCCCAAAACACTCGTTCTCGTCCCACGGTCATAACAAAGGTACCCAAGAAGTTTCGTAAAGATTGGTTCATAAATACGGCCTCTAGCTCGAACCGTATTGGCATTTGCTCTGTCAGTGCTGAAAGTAACACTAAATAAATCAAAGTTAGTCTAATTTGCATAATTTAAGCACGAGAAAAAAACCTGTATGATATGTAAGGTATCTCATGGTACTAAACATTCATACAGAAAATTATTCAAATCAGAGCTTTCATATGGAAGTTCTGTGCAAAAAACAGATTTCTGCATCGTTGGTACAAAATGGCGGCTGGCAGCCATCTTGAATTTTGGACCGCACCCAAAAACACTCGTTCTCGTCCCACAGTCATAACAAAGGTACCCAAGAAGTTTCGTAAAGATCAGTTCATAAATACGGCCTCTAGCCCGAGCCGTATCCAATTGTTGACGTTCGGACAGCCGGCCAGACGGACGGCGGGCCATGACAAAAGCTCAAATTTGGCTTTGCCAAAGTTGAGCTAAAAATGTTTATAACTTATAACTGTATTCCTTGCATTACCTCTTTGAATTGTAACCAATCTCTTTTAACCCCTGATCACAATTGTTGATCCTACCCAGGACACATCTATATTGTGCTGTTACTATAGGAAACTCAGTTCCAACAAAAACTTGATGCATGTACATTTACTTTGTGAGCTCCCAAAGCTAGCCATTGTTTAGCAGAGTATTTGTGCATCGCCTAACTTATTTTTGGGATGGTTTATTCCATGTTGTCTTGAGCCTGTCCACCCAGTATTTCTATAGATTATACTGGCCCAACCTAAGGAGGGTCGGGGGAGTAGAGCTCAAACCCATATAGCAGCCATACCTATCAGGACCACTGGAGTATTAGCGTAACCGACCTGGAATCATTATGGGAATGGAGTAATCGGCTGCAAACCACAACAGAACTGCACAGCTATTATTGGATACATAGTAACTGGCTGAAACCCCATCAAACATCAACAGCTATCATTGGAACAGAGTAAGCAGTCTGTGACCCAAGTACTAGTGACCCTTCATTAACCCGACACTTTACCTTTATTGTATAGACTATATTATCACCCTACCATTTCAAGTAAAACTTCCATGTCACCCAAGTCTGCACCTGGAATCGCATAGGGGTCTTGTCGACCGCTCGGATTCGACAGTTTGTCCTCACTGTGAAGATTAAGGGTGTGATACTCCATTAAATTATCGTTACGAATATTGCATTCAAGTCAGGCAGGTTATCTAAGTGTTAGCCCTTTTGCTAACAAATCGGCGGCATCTACCCATGCAATTTACAAATTAAGCAGTTGACAAAAAATATATTTTTAAAAAAAAATTCAACAAAACCTTACCATGTGACCACTCACTGCAGAGCTTCCATTTTGACGAGAATCCGAGAATTGATTCACACAAAGATTCGAGCGACAAAACTCTCTGCTGGGATTCCCGTGAAACGAGTGTTTCTTGGTGTTAACGTCACATATTTATGCACCATGGCTAATCGTGACACAACATGGAGATGAAGTCAAGTTTAGTCAATCGTTGATCTACATGTTGCCCATTTTAGAGGACTTTCACCCCAAGCATTTGTGGCTGGGTCCTATTTTACTAGTAAAGCGGAACTGGTTTACCACAGTAAACAAGGGCTGCTTACTTCCCGGGGGTTCCCACGGGGATCCCGTGAAATGAATGGAGTCCATTTAACCCCTTCCCTTACATAACGCAAGCAAATTAACTAACACAAGGCTAACATGATCTGAAATATCCTTACCATTGGTTAATAAAATTATACAAATATGGCGGTCATTGGAAGCGGCTCAATAAGCTAGTTCCAAAGACATGCATATTTGTAAGTTTTATTGATAAATATTGTTTATTTTTCAAAAAATTATCAAATTCAATTTAAGTTTTAAAAATTAACGTTATCAGTATACAACACTGGTTCAGTGGGCTCATGGGATCCTGGGACACTCATAGCAGGTTTGGATTCTTACAACCAGTTTTGTGAGAATCAATATGGATTCTCCCAAACTTAGGTGAAATATAAGCCCTGCACTGAGTGCATTCCAATGAGAGGTCACATGATATGGTTTTGTGGTAATTTTGTTTAAAATTTGAAAAAACTTAATTTTGATATCTTCTGCATTGTGTAAAGGATGGAAAGCTTGCATTCACAGAACATAACACTTGCCAGCAACAATGCATGGCACTTCAACCCACAACAAAAATTTTCTTATTATACAATATAGTGTACATACATGTCACAAATAATCAAAATAAGAGGCCCTATGGGGGCCTGAGGCATTCACCTGACCAGAGTTCTTTAACTAGAGCACACTGTCACAGTGCCGAAGCTGCGACAATTCGTGCAACGCCAATGATGTTTTAAAACTCGTTCAGGATAAAAAAAACTTGTTGGTGACAAAAAAACTCGTTGGTGACAAGTCCATAAATGTGACAGAATTTATTCGAATGACATGCACTATTGAGAGGGTGTAGACATCATGAAGATACACTAGCATACCAAGTATGGTGTCACTCCAAGTATTTTAGGAGTTACGGTGTTTTTTAAACTTGGTGACAAAAAAAACCTCGTTGGTGACAAGACCATAAATGTGACAGAATTTATTCGAATGACATACACTATTGGGAGGGTGTAGACATCATGAAGATACACTTGCATACCAAGTATGGTGTCATTCCATCAAGTATTTCAGGAGTTATGGTATTTTTTAAACTCGTTGGTGATAGACCGACAGACAGAGACAGACAGAGAGAAAGACAGACCGACACTGCCACATATAGAGCTGCTTGTCGCAGCTAAAAAAGGATTTAATTAGCATCTAAGACTAGTTAGCACTTCAGATGAAAGAAGTTATTTAATTATTTATAAATCTATTGTCCATGGCAGATGATTATTTTAAGCTGCGACGAGCAGCTCTCTATGTGGCAATGTCGGTCTGTCTGCCGGTTGGTTGGTCTGTGACCAACGAGTTTAAAAAACACTTTAACTCCAAAAATACTTGAAGTAACACCATACTTGGTATGCAAGTGTATCTTCATGATGTCTACGTTGCAATGCCGGTCTGTCTGTCAGTCGGTTGGTCTGTCAACTCCTAAAATACTTGATGGAATGACACCATACTTGGTATGCAAGTGTATCTTCATGATGTCACATTTATGGACTTGTCACCAAAGAGTGTTTTTGTCACCAAGTTTTTTTTTTGTCACCAACAAGTTTTAAAACATCACTGGCGTTGCACGAATCGTCGCAGCTTCGGCACTGTGATAGTGCGCTCTATTGTAGTATTGGGATGCTACCACAGAAATAATGCCAAAATATTCAGTAATGCAAAACTAGGGAGTCCCAATATCAATCTAGGGTCTTAATTTGAACAAACATGAAGGATGTTGTATACCAAAAATCAATAGATTCTGACTGGTCGTTCTGGAGAAGATATATACCAATTTTGCACTATGTTAAAATTTGCACCCCCCCCCCCCCCCAAAGGCCTGGCTTTTTCAGGAGAGCGATTTAAAAAAAAACTGAGGAGAGCGAAAAATAGCCCTCCTAGTCTTAGAAAATAATGATTACCACAACAGCCTGTTCCTAAAACCCACAGGTTTTCAGATCTCTTTGTTAGTGGTTTTTGCAAGATGGCAACACTGCTCCTCCCACACCTCCAGGCCTTCAAGGCCCTGAGGTGTGTGTGTGGGGGGAGGGGGAGGCAGTGTAGCCGACTCACAGAGATTTCCTTGTTAGCAGTACCAAATAAAATGCACAAAGCCCACTAGGCAGAATTCATTAATAGTAAAACTTCATTTCATCACTTTTAGCTTTTATAGGCTTGAGGAGAGCTAATCACTCCCCTAGGCTATGAGAGGAGAGCGATTTTTAGCCCTCCTGCATTTTTAAGAATGCCAGGCCTGCCCCCTACCCTGTCCTTTCCCCATAGAGAACACAAATATTAACCCAGGGACTTTATTTGAACAAACTGAATCTGAACCCTCTAAGAATGCTGAAAACCAAATATCAAAACATTCCGATTGTATCTCAAGAAGCAGATTTGTAAAAATCATTCCTCATATTTAACTTAAAATTCAGGCACCAATAGGGAGCCCAAATATTAATCCAAAGACTTGATTTTAGCAAACATAGATCTGACTTCTACCAAATGTCAAATTCTGACTGGTGGATTACTCCTCATTTTGCATTAAATTAAAATTCGAGCTCCCTAAGACAGCCCAATTATTAACTGGGCTTCAGTTGAACAAAATTAATCCAACCCTTGTAAAGATTCTGTTCTCCATATATTAAAAGATTTTCTGACTGGTGCTTTTGGAGAAGAGGAAGATTAAAGATTAAAATTCATGCTCCAATGGGGAAACCAAATATTAACCCAGGGACTTTGTTTGAAGAAAATGAGATCTAACTTTTCTAAGGATATTGTCTACCAACTATCAAAAAATTCTGACTGGTGGATCTAAAGAAGATTTTTAATGATTATCCCCCTTATTGCATTAAGTTAAAATTCAGGCCCCCATAGGAAGCCCAAAAATAAATGAGGAACTTGATTCGAACATAGCAATACATAGCTACCATAGCAAGCCAAAAAACATACCAGGGATCTGATTTGAACAAACTTTAATCTGCCCCTCCTAGCTCCTCCTGGGGTTCCCATGGGGACACAGGAAATTTTTTTTTGGCATGAATCATGTACTTATAACTCAATAATACTACATAACAAATTTGGTTAAATCAGCTCATCAGTTCAGAAAATAGAAATTCCAGGCATGGCCAAAAATCTTGCCTCTCCAATTACAAAGGCAAATATTGCTCCACAAACTCCATTTGAACAAACTTGATTCTACACCTCAGAAGGAAGCTCCATACCAAATATCAAGTCACTATACTCGTGAGAAGAAGATATTTTTTAAAACTTTGGAGCACCCCCCCCCCCCCCCTCCCCCTGCAACAAGCAATCGGCTCAAATTTAACTCAAACACCCATGTTCAGAGATGACGGACGAAGGATAGAGAGTGATCACTACAGCTAATTCCAACTTTCAATCAGGTGTGTTAACAAAATGTTCATGAGGTAACAATGTTCTTTCACAAGCACATTCACAAAACAATCATCAGACATCGGAATTGAAAAGATGATGGAATGCTGTATGTTTCCCTCTGGAGTCAAAAAGGCTCTGTTCTTCTCATCAGCAAACTGAAAAAGAGAGAAAAACATTCATAATTTTAAATAGAATATAATTGCATCACTTGATTCTACACACTGCACCTCAAGGAAATCAACAAGAACTTATCTTTTTCATATTTCCTGTGTACCAAAGAACCAAGAAAGGACACTGGCTTCATTTACAATAGTATAATGGGGGTTCGAATCCACACCATGAGAGTTTCCTTTGGCACAAACCGCATAGCTAAACAAGAGGCCCCTAGGAATAGAACCTGATATAAACTGAGCCCACAAATAAATCTACATTAAGCAATCAATTAGGGCTGTCACGATTTTTTAATTTAGGAATCGATTAATCGTCACAAATAATCGATGATAATCGATTGATCGTACCTAGATGACCCCCTCCTCTTCTCTTTGAAGTCGATAAAAATGAAGTTCAAATCAGTTGACCTACCTCAAATAAACAACGAAGACGATCCTCTTTTAGTTACATTCAAAGCTTTGATGTTCTGAACTTTTGAACCGTCAGTGTAATAATCAAGACAGGTCGGCAGTTGCCGCCCGGTCTTGATTAGTACACTGACGGTTCAAAAGTTAAGAACATCAAAGCTTTGATGAATGTACCTTAAAGACAAATGTTTCCCACAGCTTCTTGAGGTTTAACATCGATGTTCTTAACTCTTCACCTTTAGAAACAATATTTTTATCATCAAATTTTCTTTTAGTTATTAAATGTCTAAAACGGGATACAATTTACCGATTATTCGACAACGAAAAATACTAAGCGATTTCGCCGTGACCAATCAACAATTGATTAATCGATTACTCGTGACAGCCCTACAATCAATCTCCATAGGATCAATTGTCAATCCTTGAGCCCCTCAGTAGTGACTAAAATGGTCCAAGCATCATGCCTTTTCTTCAGGTAATCATAATTTACAAAGTGGAGCGCCCCTCTAGAGCCCCTTGATATACAACCTATGTGGATTATTCTCAGCTATACACCTCCAGAGTGTACAGTACTTTAAACATGGCTCCTTATAAAATTAACTTGGAATTATGTTTCTATTTTTAGCACACACCGAGTCTCGCGATAGCAAGGGTTAATTTTTTTTTTTTAATCAAATATCTGTTTTACACTTACGCTGTGTATCAAATTTTGTTAAAATCGGACTAAGAGTTCTGAGTAGTGAACTAGAGCTGTTGTATACTGAATATCTCTTAACCCACTGAATATTTTCAAAATATTATCCATCAAATGTGTCAGACTTCAACTCAAGAAATCAATGGACAAAATGTTGACACAATTTATAGAGCAAAATTTGGTTAAAATTGCCCATATCATACTTACTGTAGTTGCAAGAAATTTTGTCCTTGCAGTATGTAAGGAGATATGAAAGGATTCTGATAGGGAACCCAAATATGAATCGTGGGTCTCAATTTGAACAAGCTTGAATCTGATCCACCTATAGATGTTGTATACCAAATATGAAACTATTTGGCTTGGCGGATCTGGAGAAGAAGATTTTTAAAGAAATTTCCTCATATTGCACTAAATTAAAATTGAGCCCAAATATAAACTCAGGCACTACTCGAATTGAACAAACTGGATCAACTCGAATTGAACAAACTGGAATCTGATCATCCCCCCCTCCCCCTCCCCCGAGATGTTGTACACCAAATATGAAACCATTCGGACTAATAGATCTGGAGATTTTTAAAGAAATTTCCTCATATTGCACTAAATTAAAATTCGGGGGGGGGGGCCATAGGGAGCCCAAATTTCAATCCAGGAACCCCATTTGAACAAACCTAAATCTGACCTCCCCAGAGATGTTGTATACCAAACATGAAAGGATTCTGACTGGTGGATCTGAAGAAGATTTTTCAAGAAATTTCCTCATATTGCACAAAGTTGAAATTTTTCCCTACAAATAGACAGCCCAAATATGAACCCAGAGACCCGATTTGAACAAACTTCAATCAGACCTTGAAAACTGTGAGAAGAGTTATTCGGACAAACTACATACCATATAGGTGAAATTCTACAAAAAAAATTGGCTAAATTCAACAATTTGTAATTTAGTCAAATATTGAAGCAAATCAAAATTCTGACAATATTCACACCTGTGGAACATGTACAAACATCCTGTGAAATAATAAGTTCCCAGCTTTAAAAGTGTGAATGGAGTTAGCCAGACAATGCACCCAACATCAGGCCTCGAAATAAGCTGAAAATAAGTCTTTGATGCAATAATACAAGAGGCCCCAAGTAGCCTTAATCGCTCACTGGCCAAAGTGGTTCAAAGAAGTATTTGGGGGTCACATTCAGTTAGACATGGTTCATCAACACTACAAAGGAATGTAGTCACGAGAGACAAATTTTATGGAACTAGGGCCTTGGCTTGAACAAACTTGAATCTTACCCCCCATAAGATGTTGCATACCAAATATCAAAAACATTCATCTGCTGGATCTGAAGAAGATTTTTAAAGAAAATTCCTCATTTTGAACTAAGTTATCATTCAGGCTCCCACAGTGAGCCCAAATATGAACCCAGGGACTTGGCTTTAACAAACTTGAATCTCACCCTTCTAAGCATGCTGCACACCATATATCAAAACATTCCGACTGCTGGATCTGAAGAAGATTTTAAAGAAAATTCCTCATTTTGAACTAAAGTTACAATTCAAGCTCCCACAGTGAGCCCAAATATGGACCTAGGGACATGACTTGAACAAACTTGAATCTCACTCCCCTAAGGATGCTGCATACCAAATATCGAAACATTCCAACTGCTGGATCTGAAGAAGATTTTTAAAGAAAACTCCTCATTTTGAACTAAGTTATCATTCAGGCTCCCACAGTGAGCCAAAATATGGACCTAGGGACATGGCTTGAACAAACTTGAATCTCACCCCCCTAAGGATGCTGCATACCAAATATCAAAACATTCTGACTGCTGGATCTGAAGAAGATTTTTAAAGAAAATTCCTCATTTTGAACCAAATTATAATTCGGGCTACCACAGTGAATCCAAATATGAACCCAGGGACTTGGCTTGAACAACCTTGAATCCCCCCCCCCCCCACCCTTAAGCATGCTGCATACCCAATATCAAAAGATTCTGCCTGCTGGATCTTGAGAAGATTTTCAAAGAAATTTGCCTGAAATGTACTAAGTTTGAATTCGAGCTTCTATAGTGAGCCCAAATATGAATCCAGGGGGCAGATTTGTACAAACTTGAATCAGATCCACCCCACAATGTTGCATACCAAATATCAAAAGATTCTGCCTGCTGGATCTGGAGAAGATTTTTAAAAAATTGCCTGAAATGCACTAAGTTTGAATTCGAGCTTAAGTGAGCCCAAATAAGAATCCAGGGGGGGCCATTTGAACGAACTTGAATCAGATCCACTCCACAATGTTGCATACCAAATATCAAAAGATTCTGGAGAAGATTTTTTAAGAAATTTGCCTGAAATGCACTAAGTTCGAATTTGAGCTTTTATAGTGAGCCCAAATATGAATCCAGGGGGCCGATTTGTACAAACTTGAATCAGATCCACCCCACAATGTTGCATACCAAATATCAAAAGATTCTGCTTGCTGGATCTGGAGAATAAGATTTTTTTTAAAATTTGCCTGAAATGCACTAAGTTTGAATTTGAGCTTTTATAGCAGTCCTCGGAATTAGCAACGGCATCGGAAATACCGTCGCAAACACCGCCGCCGTGGGGCATGACGGCAGCATTTTCTTGCCGTCGCAAATTGGCAGCCATAATATTTTTTTACTTGTCCCAATCACCTGAAGTCTGTCAGAACTGATCATCCAACCCTACATAACATATGTTTTATAGTCGTAACTGGTGTATAAAATCAATATTTGAGGAAATATCTTATATTAATTAATAAAGTAAGTTTGTACAAAATGTATGTGGTTGAAAAACTGTTCATAACCAGCTGTTTTTCGTTTGTGTTTTTTCGAAAGAACCCCCTTGTTGACTGTGAAGCATGTTTAAAATAACCTAGGAATTCCTGGGCAATTCCCTTTTGATGTCACATCTTACATAAATACAACCAATCGAATTCTTCGTTTCATGAAAGTATGCTAAATTGGTGTACTGGGACAATGCGGCAGTTCTATTGGTCATTGATGTAATCTCAACAGAGCACATGGTCATGTTCCATTTTAATTTTAGCATCCTCCACTTGTGGCATATGTAAACTGTACAATCTCAAACAAACTGAATTGGAAAACAATCAATCAGTTCAATAAAAAAATAAACGCATTGAGCACAAAACAAGGGTGAGTTGGAAAATAAATTTTTGTTGTGTTTATCGGGTCAGAGTCAACTCGCCCCGGGTTGATGCGCAATGCAAATATTTCTGTCTCTAACCGTTACTGTCAAAACCGATAGGCTAATAATGCATGGATGCTAGTTACAACCAGCCCCTAAAATTAGGACAATCAGTCAATCAATTGATCATTTAATCGAACTACAGCTTGTCCAACTGACCACCCGCCAGTGATCTCTTGTCCATTCGAAGTCAGCTGTTCTGATTAATGATTATTATTCACTTAGTGTCATAATACTGTCATCCAAACAATTCAATTCAAAAGTGCCATCGCTGATAAAAATTTGCAGTCGCAGAATTTTTGGCGACGACAATGTTGTGCCGTCGCAATATTTTCCCAATTCTGAGGACTGTTATAGTGAGCCCAAATATGAATCCAGGGGGCCGATTTTAACAAACTTGAATCAGATCCACCCCACAATGTTGCATACCAAATATCAAAAGATTCTGCCTGCTGGATTTGGAGAAGAAGATTTTTTAAGAAATTTGCCTAAAAAGCATGCCATTTGAACAAACTTGAATCAGATCCACTCCACAATGTTACATACCAAATATCAAAAGATTCTGCCTGCTGGATCTGGAGAAGAAGATTTTTTAAGAAATTTGCCAGAAATGCACTAAGTTCGAATTTGAGCTTCTATACTGAGCCCAAATATGAATCCAGGGGGCCGATTTGAACAAACTTGAATCAGATCCACCCCATAATGCTGTACACCAAATATTAAATGATTCTGCTCACTTGTGCGGGAGAAGAAGATTTTTTAGTAATTTCTCTAATATACATAGGGTGCCATCGGAGTTATGTCCCCTATGGAGCATATATCAGATCCACCCTACAATGTTGCATACCAAATATCAAAAGATTCTGCCTGCTGGATCTGGAGAAGAAGATTTTTTAAGAAATATGCCTGAAACGCACTAAGTTAAAATTTGGCCTCCTATACGGAGCCCAAATATAAACCCAGGGGGCCGATTTGAACAAACTTGAATCAGATCCACCCCACAATGTTGCTTACCAAATATGAAAAGATTCTGAAGCTGGATCTGGAGAAGAAGATTTTTTAAGAAATTTGCCTGAAATGCACTAAGTTCGAATTCGAGCTTCTATAGTGAGCCCAAATATGAAACTAGGAAGCCGATTTGAACAAACTTGAATCAGATCCACCCCACAATGTTGCATACCAAATATCAAAAGATTCTGCCTGCTGGATCTGGAGAAGAAGATTTTTTAATAAATTTGCCCGAAATGCACTAAGTGCGAATTCGGGCTTCTATATTAAGCCCAAATATGAATCCAGGGGGCCGATTTGAACAAACTTGAATCAGATCCACCCCGCAATGTTGCATACCAAATATCAAAAGATTCTGCCTGCTGGATCTGGAGAAGATTTTTGAAGAAATTTGCCTGAAATGCACTAAGTGCGAATTCGGGCTTCTATAGTAAGCCCAAATATGTATCCAGGGGGCCGATTTGAACAAACTTGAATCAGATCTACCCTGCAACATTGCATACCAAATATCAAAAGATTCTGCCTGCTGGATCTGGAGAAGAAGATTTTTGAAGAAATTTGCCTGAAATGCACTAAATTCGAATTCGAGCTCCTATAGTGAGCCCAAATATGAATCTAGGGAGCCGATTTGAACAAACTTGAATCAGATCCACCCTACAATGTTGCATACCAAATATCAAAAGATTCTGCCTGCTGGATCTGGAGAAGAAGATTTTCAAAGAAATTTGCCTGAAATGCAGTAAGTTCAAATTTGGGCTCCTATACTGAACCCAAATATAAACCCAGGGGGCCGATTTGAACAAACTTGAATCAGATCCACCCCACAATGTTGCATACCAAATATCAAAAGATTCTGCCTGCTGGATCTGGAGAAGAAGATTTTTTAAGAAATTTGCCTGAAATGCACTAAGTTCGAAATCGGGCTCCTATACTGAGCCCAAATATGAACCCAGGGGGCCGATTTGAACAAACTTGAATCAGATCCACCCTACAATGTTGCATACCAAATATCAAAAGATTCTGCCTGCTGGATCTGGAGAAGAAGATTTTTTAATGTTTTTCCCATTGCCTACAGTGTTAAAAAGTGCTGACTCAGCACTTTTTCAAAGTCCCGAAACTGTACCCTATGATAAAACCGATGGCAATTTTTTTTTACCAATCCTTTCTGTTGGTCCTAAGGAAGCTGCACACCAAATAAAAATTCTCAGTGCCGTGCAGTTTTGGAGATGTGGGCGTTTTAAATTTTTTCTATTTTTAGCTCCTGCGGTTCCCACGGGGCTGCGGGAAAATTTTTTTTTGCATAAATCAAGTACTCATGACCCAATAAGCCCTCACATAAAATTTGGTTCAAATCAGCCTCTCGGTTTGGAAAATACAAATTTTGGGCGGGGCAAAAAATTTTGCCCCTCTCATAACAACGTCAAGTATAGCCCCACAAACTTCTCTTGAACAAATCTGAGTCTACACCTCAAAAGGAAGCTGCACACCAAATATCAAGTCTCTGCTACTGCTGGTTCATGA
This sequence comes from Pictodentalium vernedei, assembly GCA_031216915.1. Lineage (NCBI taxonomy): Eukaryota > Metazoa > Mollusca > Scaphopoda > Dentaliida > Dentaliidae > Pictodentalium > Pictodentalium vernedei. The sequence goes on from CM062292.1 coordinate 428,697,553, forward strand.
GAAGAAGATTTACAAAGATTTTGGTGCCCCTTGGGGGTGTGGCACCACCCAGGAGGAGGGGCAACTTCATTTGAACAAATCTGAATTGGCATTAGGTAATAAACATTTAGCCAACATTTGAATAAAATTGGGCTAGTGGTTTAGGAGGAGAAGTCGATAATGTAAAGTTAACGCCGGACGGACGACGACGGACAGAAAGTGATTAGTTAAGCTCCCCTTGAGCTTCGCTCAGGTGAGCTAAAAATGTGGACAGACTCACAGACATTCGCATACGTGATGGCAATAGCTTATCTTGATTTTGTCAAGTGAAGCTAAAAAGTTGGGGGTATAATAAGGTCTGTCAACTATACCCAGGGTTTCCGTTAGGGGTAAGGGAATGAAGCTGTTAGCATGGAGACTGATGATCGTTGGTACCACAGGCCGACCATGACTTGGCCAGTGGTAGGAAAATTTTGAATTCCGGAATTCCAAAACCCCCATTTCCTTGCATCTGAGAGAATATTTTGCGTCTTTTCCCGGAGATATTTGTGTCCAATTTTACACATTGACAGCCAGTAATTGCCGATGAATAAGACGTAAGTAAGAGAAAATGGTTGCTCAACCAAAAATAATTCGTAGTATACGTGATTTTCTATTCGCCCAGGGCATTTCGTCCCAATAAAACTGTCAAGCCTTGGCATTTTCATTGGGACTAAACGTCCAGGGTGAATAGAAAGTGTGAGTAGGAAGGGTACATTCAGCCATAATTTAAAAATTCAATTTTAAATTAGATGAGAGACGCTTGTGAGATATTTTAGCAGACACAAGCACTGCGCAAAAATCTCATTGCATGTTTGACGTTTGCGGCCACTGTGAAAACGAATACTCAATATTACTATTGTTTGATGTCTATGATGTTGAAAAACGCTTTGAAATCAATTACTCTCCAGTTGCTGCGACAGAACGGTGAACAGACATGCGTTTTGTTTTCAATGAAATATGTGTATGGAAATCCGCAAAAGAAGTTTAGAAATGGCAATTCTAAAAGCTAGGAACTATATGTATTCTCGGGGGACAGGCAGATCATGGTGAATTTTTTAAATTTTGTCATGTCGGGAAGGTGACTTGGCAGGGGAATGCGGCCGCTGTACTGGTTTAGCAGAAACCCTGCATACCAAGTTATATGGACCGGACAAAAGCGACAGTGAAATGTCAAAGTTTTTCTGTCACCTTAACATAGGGCCTGTGACCTTGAGGGACACATACCATATTATAATTCGTGACACACAGTCTTTTGATAATACATATTGTTAAAAAGTCCTGTCAAAAAATATTCAGTGGATAAAAAGTTATGGCCCAGACGAACAAAATGTTGACGAGGGACAAATTAGCATTAGAAAAACTCCACCAACTTTTTGTAAAGCAGAGCCAATAAAAAAAATTGAATAATTAAAAATACTTACTGCACACGACTTCTTGACTTGGATTTTTCTTCCTGACAACCAATCTTTACATCATCTGAAATGTTGCCCTTATTAACACTAATAAGCAAATCATTGAATGCATCTTGATGTCCAAACCATTTATAATCAAGTTTATTACACACCCAACTCCTGCAATAAAAAAAGAATTCTACTTACTTCAAGATGGTCACTTGCTGAATACACTAATCTGAATGAATGTAACTACATATTTAAGCTAACCATATTACATGATCTCCTCAGGCAAGATTTAACCCTTACAATAAGCACTTTAGTGGGTTAGAGAAGGTGTGCCCTTTTTAGGATAACAGTGGGTATGTTCGGCTTGTTTGATTTCTTGTAAAAATGTTCAAGAATGCAAAAATACTATTTATATGATACAAATTAAAAACATATTCAAGGAAAAGAACAAACACCTTTCACATTTTTTGTAATATTTGGATAACATTCAGACAATTTCCCAACCTGGACTAGGAAAGTTTGGCACAACACAAACACCAATTTCGGCGCGTGTTATTTTCAATTTTCGGCTAAAATATTGTATCTTCATGTTATAGAAAAAAATATGATTAAAAAAATTGCTGTAAAATTTTGGATGGGCTACATTCGACTCCCAGCTAAACATATCACTATAATGTAGCAAGAGCTTTTTATCTAACATGACCAGCAAACAAACGTATAAATGAATTTCTTGAATACCAATTTTTTTTCATCTCTGCCTCCAATGCACAGATTATCACACATCATTAGAATGAACTTAGTGAGGTGATTCCAATGAGATTGCTATGTTTTGAAGACAAGAATTGAAATGAAAGTGTCAATGACACTGTAGCTCAACTTGTCAAGACAAAGACATGTACATGTATAGTATGTGACACAGCAATGACAAACATCTAGGTAATGACCTGATAACAAAGGTACATATAAAGTATTGTAACGGTCTGTACATAAATACTGACCGTTGCCTGTAACAAATGTATAGGTAAAGTATTGTAAAGGTGGGTGACAGTCAGATACTGAACTAGAAAAAATCTTTGAGTCCCAGAGTGGGTCTGACTGAACCCCAAAATATTTGTTCTCATAGCACAGTGATAACAAAGGCACCCCAAAACACACTCGTTCCTGTCCCAAGGTGAAAACAAAAGTACTCAAGAAGTTTTGTGAAGATCAGTTCATAAATACGAGCTGTATAGAACTTGTGACAAAAAACTGATTGGACCTAATTTCGGTACAAAATGGCCACTGGCAGCCATCTTGAATTTTGGACCGTACCCAGAAACACTCATTCTCATCCCAAGGAGATAACAAAGGTACCCAAGAAGTTTTGTGAAGATCGGTTCATAAACACAGCCTCTACCCTGAGCCGTATTGACATGTGTGCTTACATTGTGTAAGTAGCACTGAATAAATCAAAGTTCATCTAATTTGCATAATTTCTGCACGAAAAAAAACCCCTTACAATATGTGATGTATTCCATGTTACTAAACATTCATACAAAAATATATTCAAATCAGAACTTTCATACAGAAGTTCTATACAAAAGACTGATTGCACTAATTTTGGTACAAAATGGCTGCTGGTGGCCATCTTGAATTTCGGACCACACCCAAAAACGCTCGCTCTCATCCCACGGTGATAACAAAGGTACCCAAGAAGTTTCGTAAAGATTGGTTCATAAATATGGCCTCTAGTCTGAGCTGTATAGAAGTTGTGTACAAAAAACTGATTAGACCTAATTTCGGTACAAAATGGCCACTGGCAGCCATCTTGAATTTTAGACCGCACCCAGAAACACTCGTTCTCGTCCCAAGGTGATAACAAAGGTACCCAAGACATTTCGTGAAGATCAGTTCATAAATACAGACTCTAGTCTGAGCCGTATTGACATGTGTACTTACTGTGTGTAAGTCGCACTGAAAAAATCAAAGTTCATCTAATTTGCATAATTTCTGCACGAGAAAAAAACCCGTATTATATGTGATGCATCCCATGGTACTAAACATTCACACAAAAAAATTATTCAAATCAGGGCTTTCATATGGAAGTTCAGTGCAAAAACGTGATTGCACCTAATTTTGTACAAAATGGCTGCCATCGGCCATCTTGAATTTCGGACCGGACCCAAAAACACCCGTTCTTGTCCCACGGTGATACCAAAGGTACCCAAGAAGTTTCGTAAAGATCGGTTCATAAATACGGCCTCTAGCCCGAGCCGTATTGGCATTTGCACTTACAGTTCTGAAAGTTACCCCAAAAAACATCAAAATTAGTCTAATTTGCACAATTTACGTACGAGAAAAAACCCCGTATTATATGTGATGTATCCCATGGTACTAAACATTCATACAAAAAATTATTCAAATCAGAGCTTTCATATGGAAGTTCTGTACAAAAAACAGATTTCTGCATCGTCGGTACAAAATGGCAGCTGACAGCCATCTTGAATTTCGAACCGCACCCAAAAACACTCGTTCTCGTCCCACGGTCATAACAAAGGTACCCAAGAAGTTTCGTAAAGATCGGTTCATAAATACGACCTCTAGCCCGAGCCATAGCAGCTTGGCACTTACAGCTCTGAAAGTAACACTAAATAAATCAAAGTCAGTCTAATTTGCATAATTTACGCACGAGAAAAAAACCCGTATTATATGTGATGTATCCCATGGTACTAAACATTTATACAAAACTTTATTCAAATCAGAACTTTCATACAGAAGTTCTGTACAAAAAACTGATTTTTGCATCATCGGTACAAAATGGCCACTGGCAGCCATCTTGAATTTTGGACCACACCTAAAAACACTCGTTCCTGTCCCAGGGTCATAACAAAGGTACACAAGAAGTTTCGTAAAGATCGGTTCATAAATACGACCTCTAGCCCGAGCCATAGCCAATTGTTGACGTACGGACAGACGGACAGACGGCCAGACGGACGAGGGGCCATGACAATAGCTCAAATTTGACTTCGTCAAAGTTGAGCTAAAAAAAATAATGAAATCTGAATGGCTATTTTTGTATATTCCACTGGCGGGATATGATAGATCTGCAAGATAAAAGAAAAATTGGGATTGTACGAGGAAACTGAAGCAAACAAAACTGCAGAAGTTCAGGGCTAGAATGCTGGACAATCAGAAGTCAGTTAAATTGTTTTATGACCATTTTCATGTAGATTTATAGAAAAAATATTTCAGCAATTTAATAATAAATTACATGTATCTGAAATTAGATATCTAACTGAATTATCTCATCCCTGTTGAAATCAGATATTAAAATTAACATAACTCTCACACATAAAACTGCACAAATCAAAAATTAAGGTGACCAGAGAAATCTGGATTACCAGGGTTTCCGCTAGACCAGCTGCGGCTCCGTCGACCCGACCCATTCCCCCGCCGATCATACTATGATCAGTCAGAAAAGCTGGTGGTAAAAATGTCAAGTGCAATGCTGTATCATAACGACACTCAGAATCCTTTGTTTCCATGTAATATAGGCATAATTATGTTGTATACTATGCCTACTATTACTGGCATCAACCTGATATTTTATAAACCCCAGACGAGGGGGAAACAAAGTTCAAATCCTAAACGTCGCCTATAAAATTTCGGACTCAAATTGTCGTGTTTGGGCCGAAATCACTGGCATGATGTAATTGCACGTGCATGATGTCACACGTCCGCATCATAGTTCTTTTCGAATATCGGGGTGTGTAAAAGAAATTTAGGTCAAGCGTTGCAGTCACCGTCAGGATTCGAGGATTTTGTGTTGTTTTGGGTTTGTATTTTTATGAAACCTCAGACCAGATGTAGTATTGTGTGTCCTATAGGAATTTACAGAATTGTAGGAGGAAAAAATACACATTTTCCACTTCAATTATTCAGCATTTTAGCGACCAGAATGCCCCCAGAGAGCACCTAAAATTCAAAATTTTCCAGGACCCTCCTCTATACGCAGGTGCCTTTGGCAAGTGCGGCAGATGGCTTTGCCATCTGAGTTTCAATTTCTTTAAACTACAGGACCAACAAATTTTCCCCACATGGAAACCCTGGGGTTATTTATACTCATATATGTAAAATGGGGTCTCTAGAGGATGAATTTAATGATGATACCCTGCTGTGCATCATTAAATTCACCCTCTGCGACCCTCAATCTGAATCAGGGTCTCAAAAATAAACAGAAAGAGATACCCAGAGGATAATTGGCCCACTGTATGGGATAGCATCATAAAATTCACCCTCTGGGGACCTCATTCTGTTTATTTTCAGGCCTGCTTATTTTACTTCCCTTTATTATGGTGACGATATATTATGGGAGAACCCTTTCCAACAGTGTCTCACATCACTCAAGTACAAGTACAATAAGTTTTATCATAAAATAGATCATGGTCTGGAAAAATTAAGCTACAAATATTTGTTCAAGGTCTTGTAATGTAGTTGAACAAAAATTTGGTCAAAATTATTTCCGTTGAGACGAACGAAATGATCAATCTCCAATTTTCTGCAGACCTGATAGATATCAGCCCTTGAAATTGGCCATTTTTTATGACGGCAGTAAAGTGCCATCGCAAATCAATTTTGCGACGGCATTTTAAAATCAATCTTTTTAACTGAATAGGCCTGTCAGTGTGAGTACGATGGCAGTTGTGTGCTGTCATAAAACTAGATTACGACAGCATTTTGCGACAGCATTGCCATTTGCCGTCGCCAATTTCAAGGGCTGAGATATTGGGAATATATTTGTATAACTCTGGTGGACAAAATGAATTACAGAATTAACCAGATTCTTTTGTATTATTATTACCTAGAAAAGGATATATAGAATATACAAATACCTTGATTAACACTTTTCTTCTACATTCTAATGATATCAGTCATCCCATCTTCATTCACCCAAAGTCCTGACTGCTTTCACATTCTACTATTTCATCCACTCCATAACTTTCTGGACAAATATCATCTGAAATAAATCAAGTTTCAATTATTAATTATTTCCATTCTGCAGACTAACTCGCCTACCCAGAACAGAAATTAGAGCTGTTTGGTTGTGCAATTTTGCTTCGGTTTTGGTTTCAGAGTAAGCTGTGATAAAAAAAAAATTGAATCTTGCCCCTCCCATTACAATCGCAAATACTGATCCCAGGGTTTACGCTAGGGGAAAGGGAATGAGACCGTTAGTGTGGCGACCAATGATTGTTGGTACCAGGGGCCGAACATGGTAGGAAAATTTTGAATTCCGGAATCCCCAAACCCCATTTCCTTGCATCTGAGAGGATATATTGCATCTTTTCACAGAGATATTTCTGTTCGATTTTACACATCGACAACCAGTAATTTCCAATGAAAAAGACGTAAAAAGAGAAAATGGTTGCTCAACCAAAAAATAATTCGTAGTATACGTGACTTTCTATTCACCCAGGGCATTTCATCCCAACAAAACTGTCAAGCCTTGGCATTTTCAATCATTGGGACAAAACGGTCAGGGCGAATAGAAGGTGCGAGTAGATTCGCCGTAATTTAAAAATTCAATTGGGACAAAACGGTCAGGGCGAATAGAAGGTGCGAGTAGATTCGCCGTAATTTAAAAATTCAATTTTAAATTAGGGGCAAAACGATGCTTTTTATGAGATATTTTAGCAGACACAAGCACTGCGCAAAAATCTCATTGCATGTACATGGTACAAATTTTGACGTTTACGGTCACTGTGAAAACGATTACTCGATATTACTACTGTTTGATGTCTATGATGTTGAAAACAGTTTGAAATCAATTACTCTCCAGGTGCTGCGACAGAATGGTGAAAAGGACATGCATTTTGATTTCAATGAAATATGAGTACGGAAATCGGCAAAAGAAGAAGTTTAGAAATGGCAATTCTACAAGCTAGGAACTAAATGTATTCTCGGAGAACGGGCAGATCATGGTGAATTTTTTAAATTCTGTTATGACGAGAAGGTGACCTGGCAGGGGAATGCAGCTGTTTGACGGCCGCTGTACTGGTATAGCGGAAACCCTGCATACCAAGTTATATGGACCGGACAAAAGCGACAGTGAAATGTCGAAGTTTTTCTGTCACCTTAACATAGGGCCTGTGACCTTGAGGGACACATACCCTAGTATAATTCGTGACACACAGTCTTTTCATAATACATATTGTTAAAGATCCAGCAAGAGGATCACAGATCCAGAAGTCGAGTTTTGACATTAAATTCTGAAGAAATAAACTATTTGTAGCAACAGTGACCTTGACCTGAAATCGATAGGTGCCTTCCTTTCCTAGAGGGTAACCTCTGGTGTAAGTTTGGTAAAGGTGCGTCAAATAGAACTAAAGTTATTGCCCGGAAACCAATTTGTCACAAAATATTCTATTGATAGTAACAGTGACCTTGACCTTGGGGCCCCAGACTCCGAAATCGATAGGTGTCTTCCCTTCCTATAGGGTAACCTGTGGTATAAGTTTGGTGAAGATACATGGAATAGAACTAAAGTTATTGCCCAGAAACCAATTTGTCACAAAATATTCTATTTATAGTAACAGTGACCTTGACCTTGGAGTACAAGACTCCGAAATCAATAGGTGTCTTCCCTTCCCATAGGGTAACCTCTGGCATAAGTTTGGTAAAGGTGCATCAAATAGAACTAAACTTATTGCCCAGAAACCAATTTGTCTATTAAGAGTAACAGTGACCTTGATCTTGGAGTCCCAGACTCCAAAATCAATAGGCGTCTTCCCTTCCTGCAGTGTAACCTCTGGTATAAGTTTGGTAAAGGTGCGTCAAATAGAACTAAAGTTATTGCCCAGAAATCAATTTCTCACAAAATATTCTATTTATAGTAACAGTGACCTTGACCTTGGCGTCCCAGACTCCAAAATCAATAGGTGTCTTCCCTTCCCGTAGGGTAACCTCTGGTGTAAGTTTGGTAAATGTGCGTCAAATAGAACTAAAGTTATTGCCCAGAAACCAATTTCTCACAAAATATTCTATTTATAGTAACAGTAACCTTGTCCTTGGGGCACGAGACTCTGAAATTGATAGGTGTCTTCCTTCCCTATAGGGTAACCTCTGGTATAAATTTGGTAAAGGTGCATCAAATAGAACTAAAGTTATTGCCTGGAAACCAATTGTTTACGCCCGCCGCCCACCCGTCATGTTATCAAACTATAAGTTGAGTTTGTCTTCGTCAAAACTCGACAAAAAAGTCCTGTCAAAAAATATTCAGTGGATAAGAAGTTACGGCCTAGACTAACAAAATGTTGACGAGGGACAAATTATCATTAGAAAAACTCCGACATTTTGTAAAGCAGAGCCAATAAAAAATTGAATACATAAAAATACTTACTGCACACGACTTCCTGACTTGGATTTTTCTTCCTGACGACCAATCTTTATATCATCTGAAATGTTGCCCTTATTAAGACTAATAAGCAAATCACTGAATGCATCTTAATGTCCAATCCACTTATCAGCAAGTTTATTACACACCCTGCTCCTGCAATAAAAAAAGAATTCTACTTGACTTCAAGATGGTCACTTGCTGAATACACTAATCTGAATGAATGTAACTACATATTTAAGCTAACCATATTACATGACCTCCTCAGGCAGAGCTTAATCCTTACCCATAGGCACTTTAGTGGGTTAGAGAAGGTGTGTCCCTTTTTAGGATAACAGTGGGTATGTTCGGCTTGATTGATTTCTTGTAAAAGATGTTCAAGAATGCAAAAATACTATTTATATGATACAAATTAAAAACATTTCCAAGGAAAAGAACAAACACCTTTCACATTTTTTGTAATATTTGGATAACATTCAGACAATTTCCAAACCTGGACTGGGAATGTTTGGCACAACACAAACACCAATTTCGGCGCGTGTTATTTTCAATTTTCGGCTAAAATATTGTATCTTCATGTTACAGAAAAAAATATGATTAAAAAAACTGCTGTAAAATTTTGGATGGGTTACATTCGACTCCCAGCTAAACATACCACTATAATGTAGCTATAGCTTTTTATCTAACATGACCAGCAAACAAACGTACAAATGAATTTCTTGAAAACCAATTTTTTTTCATTTCTTCCTGTAATGCACAAATTATGACACATCATTGGAATGAACTTGGTGAGATGATTCCAATGAGATTGCTATGTTTTGGTGACAAGCATTGCTAAAAATAATAAAATCTGAATGGCTATTTTTGTATATTCCACTGACAGGATATGATAGTTGTGCAAGATAAAGAAAAAATTGAGATTGTATGAGGAAACTGAAAATTGAAGCAAATAAAACTGCAAAAGTTCAGTTCAAGAATGCTGGGAAATCAGAAGTCAGTTAAATTATTTTATGACCATATTCATGTAGATTTATAGAAAAAAAATCCAGCAAGAGGATCACAGATCCAGAAGTCGAGTTTTGACATTAAATTCTTAAGAAATAACCTATTTGTAGCAACAGTGACCTTGATCTTGGGGTGCGAGACTCTGAAATCGATAGGTGTCTTCCTTTCCTATAGGGTAACATCTGGTGTCAGTTTGGTAAAGGTGCGTCAAATAGAACTAAAGTTATTGCCTGGAAACCAATTTGTCACAAAATATTAAAAGTAACAGTGACCTTGACCTTGGGGCCCCAGACTCCAAAAGCGATAGGTGTCTTCCCTTCCTATAGGGTAACCTGTGGTATAAGTTTGGTGAAGATACATGGAATAAACTAAAGTTATTGCCTGGAAACCAATTTGTCATAAAATATTCTATTTATAGTAACAGTGACCTTGACCTTGGAGTCCCAGACTTCGAAATCAATAGGTGTCTTCCCTTCCTATAGGGTAACCTCTGGTAAAGTTTGGTAAAGGTGCGTCAAATAGAACTAAAGTTATTTTCTGGAAACCAATTTCTCACAAATATTCTATTTATAGTAACAGTGACCTTGTCCTTGGGTTGCGAGACTCTGAAATTGATAGGTGTCTTCCTTTCCTATAGGGTAACCTCTGGTATAAATTTGGTAAAGGTGCATCAAATAGAACTAAAGTTATTGCCTGGAAACCAATTATTTACACCCGCCGCCCACCCGTCATTTCATCAAACTATAAGTCAACTCAACTAACAATTTCAGCAATTTAATAATAAATTATATGTATCTGAAATTGGATATCTAACTGAATTATCTCATCCCTGTAGAAATCAGATATTAAAATTAACATAACTCTCACAGACAAAACTGCACAAATCAAAAATTAAGGTGACCAGAGAAATCTGGATTAATAATACTCATATCTGTAAAATGAGGTCCCCAGAGGATGAATGTCATGATGAAACCCTGCTGTGCAGGGTTGCATCACTAAATTCACCCTCTGTGAACCTCAATCTGAATCAGGGTCTCAAAACTTTACAGAAAGAGATACCCAGAGGATAAATTGGCCCACTGTATGGGATAGCATCATCAAATTCACCCTCTGGGGACCTCATTCTGCAAATGTCAGATTGCTTATTTTCAGGCCTACTTATTTTACTTCCCTTTATTATGCTGACGACAAAATATTATGAGAGAACCCTTTTCAACAGTGTCTCATATCACTCAAGTCAGGCCTTCCTGAATTGGGCAAACGGTCATTTCGTTCGCCCAAAGGTTACCTAATTTTTTTTAAGGCGAGCCATTTTTCCGTTTGCCCAAATTAAAACCTGTAAACCAAACAAATAAAAGTGATCCCGAAAAATCATGCTCAGATCATTGCGATTTTATTTTGTCATCGGAAATTCCGAATTCATTCTGAATTTCTGTCACAGTTGATTCTATGCATTGAGCTAAATTTATTTATAGACCAGTGATTCTGTGTTTGCCTTGTGGATGTTAAAAATAACTGCGCAGCGATCATGCGCAATCGTCTTCAATGCCATGCTCGATGTTGACCTTTCATTTTCGCAATAAATTTCCAATGTCTAACTAATGTTTTACCATTTTCTAAATAAAAGAATATAAGTATAGTTTCCCTTGCGAAAAACACTTCAAATATTTTACTATTTTTATAAATATTATCGCAAAAGTGACACAAAAATCGTATGAATATTATGTTAATTAACCGAAACAGACACCGTTACACTTGTACTTTCGAAATAGTCAAGAGTAGAGCTCTGCTTTTCAGCATTCTATTGAATGAATGGCAGTAAACGTGTAAAACACGCAATTGTTTGATCATAAAATTACTAACATACAAACATGTTAAGTAAATTAAAAGTGAAACAAACGACCGAGTCTGTGGGCGTGAAGACATTCAAAAAGTGGCCAAATTCAAGTGATTTTAGTTTTGAGGTCAATGAGGATGGAAAACTTTTTAATTTAAAGTGCTTGGTGTGTAGCCAAAAGTGGAAGGAGATTCAAAAGGAGGCAGCATTACGCAATATACGTGGTGTTTCATTGACAAGCGTAAAACAATACATAGATGGCATCAATTATATCCACAAAGCAAATGTGGACAGACATGGTAAAATTAGTTCCCTCCGTGATTTTGCATTAAAGTTAATTTCCGCTGAGAAATCTGCCACTGGAACAGACTCTGATTCCCAAGACACAACCAGTTCCATTCAAACTGATCAAGCCCAAGGCACTAGTCACTCTGTCACCCAACCATCAATAGACAGTACATTTAAATTGATATCTAATGAGGGGTACAATAAGTTGTTTCGTACAGCATTATATGTTTGTGTTGAAAATGAGCCTCTCAGTAAATTTTCAAAACTTTTATCACTCCAACAAAAGAATGGAGTAAAAGTTGTGAAAGGGAAACATACTAAACAGGCATGCCGAGAAATGATACAGTGTATTTCAAAAATAATGAAAGATGATTTGAAACAATTACTGAAAGACTCTCGATTTATATCAGCTATGAATGATGGGTCCGAGGCGAGGAAAAATCGAGAGGAAAAAGAATTAATTTTTTGTAAATTAGTTCACAATGGGGTTCCACTTTGCTTTTTGGTTGCATGTAAGCGAATGCTATGGGCGTACGGATGGAGCTTCAGTGAAAAGAGCCTTCTTGGATTCTTTCAATGAATTTGACTTTGATTTTTTAGGACTGTCCAAATTTAAAGTAATTTCTGTGTGCGCCGATGGTGCTTCGGTCAACATGGGTCCTTACAATGGAGCAGTTGTTACACTGAAAAATGACATTCCCCATGTGTTAATAATACATTGTTCTCTCCATAAACTGGAACTGTCTATAAAAGATGCTTTTAAAACTTGTAAACATTTTGAAACTTTAGATGAAATAATGAAAGCTATGTTTTATTTCTTTAAGAATAGTGGAAAGTGTTGGAGGGTGATGTTGCTTTTATCTGACCGAATGAAATGTATCAGTTGGGCGGTTCACAAAATCACATGGTACACGATTCCAAAGCCACAAAGAACGCTCTACAAATGCATTTTTATATAACTACTGTGTACTGCTGTTGTTCTTTGAAAATGCTTTGGACTCTAATGGGTTAATAACAGGCCCAATGAAACAAAAAGTAATTGGGTATAGAAAATGAAAGTGTCAATGACACTGTAGCTCAACTTGTCAAGACAAAGACATGTACATGTACAGTATGTGACACAGCAATGACAAACATCTAGGTAATGACCTGATAACAAAGGTACATATAAAGTATTGTAACGGTCTGTACATAAATACTGACCGTTGCCTGTAACAAATGTATAGGTAAAGTATTGTAAAGGTGGGTGACAGTCAGATGCTAAACTAGAAAAAAATCAGAGTGGGTCTGACTGAACCCCAAAATATTTGTTCTCATAGCACAGTGATAACAAAGGCACCCCAAAACACACTCGTTCCTGTCCCAGTGTGAAAACAAAGGTACCCAAGTAGTTTTGTGAAAATCAGTTCATAAATACGAGCTGCATAGAACTTGTAACAAAAAACTGATTGGACCTAATTTCAGTACAAAATAGCCACTGGCAGCCATCTTGAATTTTGGACCGTACCCCAGGGTGTGTTTTGTTTTTTTATAATTGATTAGCAGTTTTCTCGCGGGTGGGAGAAATTGATTAGCAATACCCAGATTTTGATTAGCAGTTTTTCAGAGGGCAACTATTTTACATAAATTAAAGAATTGTTAAATATAAGACTTATCTGACTTTCAAAACAAACCCATACATCAGCTCAATCATGGACATGTTAGCTTTAAATGTACTATGCATTACCATATTTATTCGAAGAATTGATAGGCCTACACTCTTTGTATTGATACACCTTAATTTTTCAGAAAAATAATTTTTAAAACTACTCTTATTGTTGATACAGTTCAAAAATTATTTTTCCGAATTCATCTTAAGTATTGATACAGGCTGAACGGGAAGGTTCGACGGCCCAACGCATTTGTTTTTATACTTCGTTTTGAGCACAGTTGTAGCCTATGTACCATATTTATTAAAAGATATATGTCAACAGAGTTTGTTATTACTTTCGCCAGGTAGGTAATTTGTTGATACTTTTGATGCATCATATTTATTAAAAGATATATGTCGATATATGTCAAACGTGTTTGTTATTACTCACGCCGGTGAAAGACTGGAAGTCACAGAGCATGTTTTCAAGGTAAGATCGAAGTGAGTTGAATTCAAATGGTAAATCCCAAGCGAAAAGGGCTTCTCATTTAAGCAAACTGCACGTGCGCAAGGTCAAGAAATTTCCGGTTCATTCTCTCAGATTTCAGAGAATGCAACGGGAATTTCCGAGAACGTGAATATCTGTGGGAGAAGGATGGGGCTTTGGACAAAACGAGCACGTCAACTCGGCCCAGCGGCCTTCGCCATTGTTCAATAAGGGGTCACTTCCTATCATTTTCCATGCTAAAGGGATGATGCGCTGGGCTGTTTACGAATATTTTTTATCAAGAGATAAGAAAATATTAGTGAACAGGTGTACCCATAGCATTGTGTAGAGGTGCGGACCAAAGACTAGACACTGTGGGACCCCAGAAATTTACCGAGGCTGTGTTGCCTCACATTGTATTCAAAATATGAAAATATGAATCAATGGGTGTACGAAATTTGTGTTTTTCAACATATTTACAAATTATTAATCATTAATAATTTGTGAATATGTTGAAAAACACAAATTTCGTACACTCATTCATATTTTGAATACAATGTGAGGCAACGCAGTTTCGGTAAATTTCTGGGGTCCCACAGCGTCTTGTTATTGGTCCGCACCTCTACACTATGGGTACACCTGTTCACGAATATTTTCTTATGGAATAAATATGGTATGCTTAGGCTCCACTTTGTTGTACCCCACGGTGGTTGATTCATATAGATATTAAATAGAGATTGAAACCCATGGGACCACCATGCATGCCACATTGTGCTACCCTTGGCTGTCCCCATATGAATGATAATAAAGATTTCTGAAATAAAAATCTCTTCTTTCATACTTTGAAAGAATTTGATAAACAGTTACACACAAACTCATAAAAATGTTTAACAAGTCAGGACAAACTCAACCATTGATGATTACTAGTTATCATAAGTCAGTGTCACCAGTGATTATGTCTCAGTCTGAGTCATTAGAAGCAACAGCACTTGCCGAGGCAGATGGCTTGGACTGCTTTGGTCTTGGACCGTATGGCTTAACATACGAACATATGGCATTGCATCAAACTGGTCTATGTCCGGACCTTCCATGTCAATACGTAAGAGACTGTCAAGGGTTTGTGTGGAGAGCCTGGCTCGCCAGTCAGACTTAATCCTATTCAGTGCAGAAAATCCCCGTTCTACCTTCGCATTTGAGACAGGATAAATTCGAAGGATTTCAACTACATGAATGAAGTTAGGATAGTCCTTGCGATTATTTGTCAGTAATGTCTTCCACACATGGTTGTATGGCAGGTGGCTCATTCCCTCCATCCAAAATGTTTTCACTTGTCCCCACTCTGACCGTATCTTATCTAAATCAACTCCCCTCTTAATTAATAAGTCTTTGAATTGTGCAATGAAAAGTTCAATTTCAGCATCTCCAAACTCCTCCAAATCCTCCTTATTTGATGGCCACAGAGACGTATTCATTAACTTCAATGCCGAGAAATGTGTGTCCTTTATACCATCCTTGAATTCGGCAAATCTCTTGTCTATTGCAGATTTGAAATTGTTAAGCACTTTGTTTTTCTGGGCCTGAAAGTTTCTATACCCCTGAACAACATTTGTTAGTTTGACACCCTGAAATTTCACTTCTGATAAAATGTCTTGAGCTTTACTTGGTTCATCACTTGTTGTTGGTTCATCAGATGTTTGCACTTTTTCAATGTCACTGACCGAATCACTTCCAACTTTTTCGGAAGAGGCACGGGACATCCTTGTTGTTGGGATAAGAGATAATTCAGAATCGTCTGCTTGTTTCTGTACTCGAGAAGCGCTATCTAGCAATTCGCCAATATTTGTTGTTGTCTTGTGCTTGTCTTCCTTGAGTTTTTGTATTGTCGCGAGAGTTTTCTGCAAAGATGCACTTGCTTGAATGATATCAATACTGTTTCCCTGTAGAAGTAATGAAAGTTTAGCAACAGGTTCAAGAATTTCCTTCAGTAACATCAGGTGTGCAACAAACTGGATTTTTTTCATTTTTACAAGGTAGCCCCGGCTCTTAGCACGGTCTTCTGCTTTAGTTGATTGATCTTCTGCTAAATTCTCCATATGGCTAACTATGACTGCATAAGATTTAATAAGCGTGTCACTGGCGCGTCGCTTGAATTGTACCCATCTGGTACCACTACATCTTTCTGGCTTCCGTACTTTTTCTTCCAAAACATCAGCTAACTCGCGAAGTTCGCGCAATCTTTTTGGGCTTTTCTCATAAAATGTGTACAAGTTCCCTAGCATGTCAGTCACCTCATTGGTAAGTGTACTAGCAAAAGCATCTCTTGCGGCCAATTCTAGGCGGTGGTTTAAGCAGTGAACTGCTATCAGCCAGGACATTTTATTTTCTCTTTTAAGCAAACCTGCTAAACCCTCCTTCTCGCCAAGGTAAACATTTGCTCCGTCTGCCATGAAACCTATCATTCTTGACTCGAAATCTTCCAGCCCGGATTCTTCAAAAACCTTTACGATTGTATGCTTTACACCGTATGCTCTTGAATTGGCAACATCACACACAGCAAGAAATCGAAACTCAACATCACCTGTGTCTACATTATTGAAGAGGCAATACATCATTTCATTTTCAGTAACGGAATTATCAGTGGCGCCGTCAATAAGTATACAGAAGTAAAGACTCTTTTTCAACATATCAAGCATATCACTGCGCATTTCTGATCCAACAAGTTTAGTGAATTCACTGCATTTATTCTGGTTCATATAGGCAGTCCCCAGGTCAACCCCATGTCGTATTTCCAGGTTGGCAACACATTCAAACTTAGAAAATGACAACTCTTCTCTGGCAAGCATGTAGGCGATGTCTATCAACTTTCCAACCCTTTTTTCTTCCAAACTTTGTGTGGAAATCATAGAACGACCAATTGGCGTTTGCTTGTATATTTGTCCCAATGTAAGCTGAGGTGATTTGAGGTTAACAGCTCTCTTATGCTGTTCTGTTTGACTGTGTTTAATTACATTGTCTTTTTTCAGTGCACTTCCAGTAAACCCCTCAATGCCTATCCGTGAAAAATTGCGGACACTGTTTATTTTTGATTCAAATTCTGTGCATAAATTGCACGTAATTTTTGAAGCGATCACATTTTTCTTCTCATCTGTTTCCAGATGCACGTTTAGCCAGGTGCCATCTGGATCCAACTCCGTTTTCCAACGTAGGGCTGTACCTTTTTTTACAGACATTTCTAAATACAGGTGGGTTAATTTTCACGTGTTAAAGTTTACAGTGGGAATCACCCGTAAGACGACGTAAGTATTCATCGGCCAATAGAAACGAGAATGTTATTAGTTTGATCCAATCAGACACGAGGAGACCCCCGAACACGCGTTTAATACGTCATAACCACAATTGATTTGTATAAAAATAGAATGGCTGCCTGATTCCCGGAAAACAGCTGCCGATTCTATGAATACAACCGCCATGTCATGCGGTCGATGCATGATCGATAGAAGCGGAGTAACTCTGTTTGGCTATCGGGTCCACTGTTCGGTATTACTAACGAAATCCACGATTCGCGATTTGCGATCCAAAACGGGAAAACGATTCGCAGGCGCTTAATTTTGGTTCGCATTTTGCGATGCGAACCCGGTCATTACACACCCTGTACCCAGAAACACTCATTCTCGTCCCAAGGTGATAACAAAGGTACCCAAGAAGTTTTGTGAAGATCGGTTCATAAATACAGCCTCTACCCTGAGCCGCATTGACATGTGTGCTTACATTGTGCAAGAAGCACTGAATAAATCGAAGTTCATCTAATTTGCATAATTTCTGCACGAAAAAAAACCCCTTACAATATGTGATGTATTCCATGTTACTAAACATTCATACAAAAATTTATTCAAATCAGAACTTTCATACAGAAGTTCTGTACAAAAGACTGATTGCACTAATTTTGGTACAAAATGGCTGCTGGTGGCCATCTTGAATTTCAGACCATACCCAAAAACACTCGCTCTCATCCCACGGTGATAACAAAGGTACCCAAGAAGTTACGTAAAGATTGGTTCATAAATATGGCCTCTAGTCTGAGCTGTATAGAAGGTGTGTACAAAAAACTGATTAGACCTAATTTTGGTACAAAATGGCCACTGGCAGCCATCTTGAATTTTAGACCGCACCCAGAAACACTCGTTCTTGTCCCAAGGTGACATTTCGTGAAGATCAGTTCATAAATACAGACTCTAGTCTGAGCCGTATTGACATGTGTACTTACTGTGTGTAAGTCGCACTGAAAAAATCAAAGTTAATCTAATTTGCATAATTTCTGCACGAGAAAAAAACCCGTATTATATGTGATGTATCCCATGATACTAAACATTCACACAAAAAATTATTCAAATCAGCGCTTTCATATGGAAGTTCTGTGCAAAAATCTGATTGCACCTAATTTTGTACAAAATGGCTGCCATCGGCCATCTTGAATTTCGGACCGCACCCCAAAACACTCGTTCTCATCCCACGGTGATACCAAAGGTACCCAAGAAGTTTCGTAAAGATCGGTTCATAAATACGGCCTCTAGCCCGAGCCGTATTGGCATTTGCACTTACAGTGCTGAAAGTAACACCAAAAAACATCAAAATTAGTCTAATTTGCACAATTTACGCACCAGAAAAAAACCCCGTATTATATGTGATGTATCCCATGGTACTAAACATTCATACAAAAAATTATTCAAATCAGAGCTTTCATATGGAAGTTCTGTACAAAAAACAGATTTCTGCATCGTCGGTACAAAATGGTGGCTGGCAGCCATCTTGAATTTCAGACCGCACCCAAAAACACTCGTTCTCGTCCCACGGTCATAACAAAGGTACCCAAGAAGTTTTGTAAATATCGGTTCATAAATACGGCCTCTGGCCCGAGCCGTATCCAATTGTTGACGTACGGACAGACGGACGGACGACAGGCCATGACAAAAGCTCAAATTTGGCTTCGCCAAAGTTGAGCTAAAAATGATGAGCTACAGTTTTGCTGGCACACTTGCCCTATACAAAAATGTTCTAAAACAAACTGCTGGGGTAATATATACCATGGAATCTGATAAAGCGGTAATAACCGACATATTTGATTCTTTGGATGACTGCTTTGATGCCCTAGATGAAATAAGTAAATCACCTGATACTGTGCCCTGTTCAATTGGAAGTTTCACCTGTAAAAATGACACTGATGACACTGTGATAATGTCTGTCAGTGCAACTGACATACCATCCACCTTGTCTTTACGACCACAACAGTCACTATGTGACTCCTCAAAATTATCAAAAAAGCAGAAAAAAAATATAGAATCAAAATTTAAAAATCAAGTTTTAGTAACCCATGATTTCAAGCTAACAAACGTTAAGGAGGGTAGAAACAGAGTCAGGTCTGTTCAGCAGAATCTGGTACAACAGGTCAAATCCTCAATACAAAACAGGTTTGAATCCCTGCAAGTTAATTCTGAGGTTATTAAGTCAATGGTAATTCTGGACCACACACGATGGGATGTTACTAATAAAGAATGTAGATATTCTGACATAGAAACTTTAGCTTGTCATTTTTCTGACTGTCTCTCTCCTCACAATTTTGATGTCAACCTTGCAAAAAATGAGTTTCGATCCCTGGTGAAACTTCAAAGCAAGCGTTATGCTTGTATTAAAAACAGTGCTTACAATAGGAAAAAAATTTGAGGCCTAAAAAAGGCCTAGAGTTTTGAAGGTCGAGGCCTACGCATGGCTGATAAAAAGGCCCAGAGTTTTGAAGGTCGTGGACTACTTGGGACTGATTTATACCTTACGGACTCGTGTCGAAGCCCACCCCTCGCTTTTTCAGATTTGTGAACCAGGGTGCCCTACTCAAGTCAAAGCCCACCCCCAAGTTTCAAATTGGATGAAAGTTGTTCGAGACAGGACGTCAAATTTGCAGGCATCAAATGAAAAACAGGTGACTAGTTGCAACTCTGTACTTACAAAATAGAACTGTAATACTGTATTATATATATTTTTTGGAGTTGAGGTTTTTGTGTTGTTAAATTCATCTTTTGTGTAATACATTATGTCTGTGTTCAGTGTAATAAGTCTTTATTAAAAAATTATATATCCCAAGCAAAACTGACTTGTTTATTTTTTTGTCAACCTTGTTTTGGAAGCTGTCAATTGTTCAAATGAGTGTGCAGGCTGCTGTCAATAGTTGTCTGAAACACGCCCACAACATATAGTTTTCACAGCTTTCACAGTGGTTGAATATCATCAGAAAGATACTGATTGAACACTGCCACTTTCGAGCCGTGCACAACTCATTGTAAAAGAACACTGCCACTTTCGAGCGTGCACAACTCATTGTGAAAAATGGGTGTTCAGAAATTAATGAGAAAGTGGTAATTAAAAATAAAAAATAATTACAACTCTGGTATTTGAGAATTATGTAACAATATAACCAGGGATATGATTTATGACTTATTGGTTCAATAAAACATGCTCATTTATCATTTCATCATGCTCTGCAACATGTGACGTCATGACTTTCAGTGTAAAAATTTTGAATGTTGCCAAGGGAGGCAACTATTTTGTTATTCATATTCCGCTGTGTAAATTTTATCTGGTCTTCATATTATTATTTTTTTATTGATTTTGTGTGAAGCTATATTTTGTTTTATTCGTAATAAGTGTACATATTTAAAAAACAGCTATTTTTAAACAGACTATGTTTGTCTGTTTTCAAGGGGGTGGTTTGCAGTGTTGACTGACATACTTACGTCCATTTCTGGCTTCGAGAGTAACCTGTACAAAAAAAAATGAAAACAAACACCGCATGGTTTTCTGTTTGTTTTATTCATTAAATTGAGGATTAAAACCCGAAATCTGAAAATGAAACGTACGTACAAGATAATTATGAGAATTTGTAAAGCAAATTCTATAAAATTGGTAGGCGGTTAAAGAAACGTAACATACCCAGTGGACTTACTTGTCTTTTATCGCCAATTTCCGACGCATCTCAACGCGACTTGCAAGCACTATTACTCGTCACGAAGCCCCCTTCCCCCCCACGCACTTTGCAATTTATCCACAAAAGCACCCCCTCGGCTTCGACACGAGTCAGTACGGGTATTAATATAAATGTTTTGAAATTGGACAGTGAAATTTACGCGGCCGATTAAAAGGCCCCGAGAATACTGGTCTCGGGGCCGATCGGCCGCGACTTATTGCAAGCACTGTAAAAACAAAATAATTTTTTGGAACAAAATATTCACTCACCATTCTCAATCATTAAAACACATTTTATTACTGATGGAAATATGCTTAGTAGTAGCATGGGCACAGGGCACGGTGGAGCGTGGATTTAGTAAAATGCGTAAAACCCAAACAGGGCAAGGAAGTTGCATAAATGAAAGTGTCAATGACACTGTAGCTTAACTTGTGTGTTGTGTTTGATGAAAAGGATAATGTTCAATGTTTATGAAAGGATTATGAAATAAGACAAGAATTGTGATAATTGGGAATATGTTCATTTCTGTTCCCTGTGTGCTATGTTTATGATAAAAATAATATTAGGTGTACACTGTACTAAAGAGCTGAGGGGTGGGTTAATTTGACCTCACAGTTAATGTATGTGGCCCTCACAGTTAATGTATATCAACAAAAGTTACCAAGTTACAGTGAAATTATTCCAAAACGAGTCATCCTATCAAGTTACATTAAAATCCCCTCATACATATGGCCTGTAGACTGTGCTAAAGATTTTTGGGCCCCTGTAGCCGTCAGATTCCCAATTGCGTCCAAAGGGGACGTTTTCATCTAGACATTATATGAAGTCAATCTACCACGTTACAAAGAAATCCCTAATAAATATGACCTGTAGACTGTGCTAAAGGTCTTTGGGCTCAGGCAGCCAACATGGCTGAATGATCGCAACCAAAAGGGGACATTCTCATCTGGACACTATTTGGAGTCATCCTACCAAGCTA
The DNA here is from genome assembly GCA_031216915.1 of Pictodentalium vernedei. Lineage (NCBI taxonomy): Eukaryota > Metazoa > Mollusca > Scaphopoda > Dentaliida > Dentaliidae > Pictodentalium > Pictodentalium vernedei. The sequence goes on from CM062292.1 coordinate 428,719,584, forward strand.
CAATGAAATCCCTTCATAATTATGACCTGTAGACTGTGCTAAAGGTTTTTGGGCTTTGGGCCCCTGAAGCCGTCACAGTTGCCCAATCGTGTCCAAAAGGGGACGTTCTCATCTAGACATTATATGAAGTCAACCTACCAAGTTACAATGAAATCCCTTCATAAATATGACCTGTAGACTGTGCTAAAGGTTTTCGGGCTTCAGGCACCTGTACCCATCACAGTTGACCAATCACGACCAAAAGGGGATGTCATCATCTAGGCATTATATGGAGTCAACCTAATAGGTTACAATGAAATCCTTCCATAAATATGACCTTTTACCTGTACTAAAGGTTTTTGGGCTAGGGCACCCATCAAGGCAAAATGATCATGATCAAACTGGGACGTTCTCATTGAGACATTATTTGGAGTCATCCTACCAAGTTACAATGAAATCCCCTCATAAATATAACCTGTAGACTGTGCTAAAGGTTTTCGGGCTTCGGGCACCTTTAGCCGTCACAGTAGCCCAATCATGTCCAAAAGGGGACGTTCTCATCTAGACATTATATGAAGTTAACCTACCAAGTTACAATGAAATCCCTTCATAAATATGACCTGTAGACTGTGCTAAAGATTTTCGGGCTCGGGCAGCCATCATGGTTGAATGATCGCAACCAAAGGGGACAATCTCATCTGGGCATCATCTGGAGTGATCCTGCGAAGTTACAATGAAATCCCTTCACAAATATGACCTGTAGACTGTGCTCAAGGTTTTCGGGCTTCGGGCACCTGTAGCCATCACAGTTGACCAATCACGACCAAAAGGGGATGTCATCATCTAGGCATTATATGGAGTCAACCTAACAGGTTACAATGAAATCCTTCTATAAATATAACCTTTTGCCTATGCTAAAAGTTTTTAGGCTCGGGCACCCATCAAGGCTGAATGATCACGACCAAAATGGGACGTTCTCATCTAGACATTATTTGGAGTCATCCTACCAAGTTACAATGAAATCCCTTCATAAATATGACCTGTAGACAGTGCAAAAGGTTTTCGGGCTTCGGGCACCTTCTTTAGCCGTCAAAGATGCCCAATCATGTCCAAAAGAGGACATTCTCATCTAGACATTATATGAAGTCAACCTACCAGGTTACAATGAAATCCCTTCATAAATATGACCTGTAGACTGTGCTAAAGGTTTTCGGGCTTCGGGCTCGGGCAGCCATCATGGTTGAATGATCGCAACCAAAGGGGACAATCTCATCTGGGCATCATCTGGAGTGATCCTGCGAAGTTACAATGAAATCCCTTCATAAATATGACCTGTAGACTGTGCTAAAGGTTTTCGGGCACCTGTAGCCATCACAGTAGACCAATCACGACCAAAAGGGGATGTCATCATCTAGGCATTATATGGAGTCAACTTACAGGTTACAATGAAATCCTTCTATAAATATAACCTTTTGCCTATTCTGAAGGTTTTGGGGCTCGGGCACCCATCAAGGCTGAATGATCATGGCCAAAATGGGACGTTCTCATCTAGACATTATTTGGAGTCATCCTACCAAGTTACAATGAAATCCCCTCATAAATATGATCTGTAGACTGTGCGAAAGTTTTCGGGCTTCGGGCACCTTTAGCCGTCACAGTAGCCCAATCATGTCCAAAAGGGGACATTCTCATCTAGACATTATATGAAGTTAACCTACCAAGTTACAATGAAATCCCTTCATAAATATGACCTGTAGACTGTGCTAAAGGTTTTTGGGCTTCGGGCAGCCATCATGGCTGAATGATCGCAACCATAGGGGACAATCTCATCTGGGCATCATCTGGAGTGATCCTAAGAAGTTACAATGAAATCCCTTCATAAATATGACCTGTAGACTGTGCTCAAGGTTTTCGGGCTTCGGGCACTAGTAGCCATCACAACTGACCAATCACGACCAAAAGGGGATGTCATCATCTGGCATTACATGAAGTCAACCTAACAGGTTACAATGAAATCCTTCCATAAATATGACCTTTTGCCTATGCTAAAGGTTTTTGGGCTCGGGCACCCATCAAGGCTGCATGATCGCGATCAAAATAGGACGTTCTCATCTAGACATTATTTGGAGTCATCCTACCAAGTTACAATGAAAACCCTTCATAAATATGACCTCTAGACTGTGCTAAAGGTTTTTGGGCCCCTGTAGCCGTCACAGTTGCCCAATCACGCCCAAAAGGTGACTTTCTCATCTAGACATCGTATGATGTCAACCCACCAAGTTACAATGAAATTCCTCATTAAATATGACCTGTAGACTGTGGTAAAGGTTTTCGTGTTTTGGGCTCGGGCAGTTGTCACGGTTGGCAGATCATGCCCATATGGGGAAATTCTCATCTAGACATCATAAGGAGTCATCCTACCAAGTTACAATGAAATCCCTTCACATTAAACATGACCTGCAGACTGTGCTAAAAGTTTTTGGGTTTCGGGCTTGGGCAGCCATCACGGTTAATAGATCATGCCCAAAAGGGGACGTTCTCATCCAGGCATTATTATACAGAGGCACCCTATCATGTTACAATGAAATCCCTTCATAAATACGACCTGTAGACTGTGCTAATGGTTTTCGGGTTTTGGGCTTGGGCAGCCATATCGGTTGCCCGATCGCGACCAAAAGGGGACGTTCTCATCTAGACATGACCCCAAACCTGCATATGAAATTTCGTGACGATCAGACAAGACCTGTGGGGTGTAGCCCGTGCTAAAGGAAAATGTGAACAGACGTCACAGACTCACAGACTTCCGCACGCGTGATGGCAATAGCTTATCTTGACTATGTCAAGTTAAGCTAAAAATAATTTCTTGACGCATTATTATTCATAAACATAAACGTTAAACAGTTTCTGAAAATTAATGTAGATTATGAGGAAAGCTTACTCTCAAGAGCTGTACAGTACTACTTGAGTAAGAGTTGTGCTAAGTGGAGGTGGTGTCTAAAGCAAACTGTAGATGTACATACTAACATAAACTCAACTAATGTAATGGAGATGGATAGTGACACTTCAGATACTATTCAATCTGATGCTGCTTCAACTTGCACAGACGAGCAATACAATGGCATTGAGTTAGAATGTGGCTTAGATTTTGGGTTTTCCTCAAATGATGATGGGGAAATGTGCACTGATAACGATTTGGAAAGAGAGTAAGTGTTTGAATAAAGAAGCCCACACAATAATTGTAATTAGGGCTTCTTTAATCAAACAGTTCAGTTGCAGTACCACTGGAAATAAGATGTACAATGAGGAAGCTTTCCAAAAAATGATGGTAGGGTTTGTTATTGTCAATGAAGGACAAATAAAGTTGAAATTTTCTTGCGCTGATGGTTCGAACTAAAATATATTTCCAGTGCCGGTGGTACTGCATGCTAAGCAAAGGATAACAATTAACATCAACTTAGTTGTTTTCCACTGACAATGCCAAAATCTGCCATCCTTTCTTGGAAAGCCCTATATGGGAGTGTTCCAAGAATTGATGACAGGATTTGTTAGTAGTGTCAGTGAAATATATAATTTAAATTTTCTTGAGGTTAGACTGCATTATTAATGTTGACGTTATTTGCAGTGGTACTGACCTAATATGAGTTTCAAAATGTGTTGGTAGTTTTTCAAGAAAGTTTTAACAGTTTTGTTATTATGTTTCCAGAATGAATTGTTATATTAAAAAATGCATCATCACATCAAGGCAACATTTCTGAATTGCGTTTATTTTTGTACTGTGTGTTGCACAATTCTCGTCAGTCTGAAATTAAAAGTTGTTTATTTTAACAACTCACACTCGGAATTCCTCCCTTTTGCCTAAAGCCCATGTATAAGTCGCACACCCATTTTCAAGTATTTGCAGTCAACAAGAATTAGTTGCAAGTCACGTTTTGTCCATTTGGGGCAGTTTGGGATACAGCGGAAAAAGGTAAGTTTTCACAAGTTATCACATGTTGAATAAGGTAAAAGAAAGGAAAATTATTATTAAAGATTTGAAAAATACTTGCATTTATTTGTTTTTCGTTGTTTGTATATCACCCCAATGACTTCATCCCTGTCAAGAAAATCCAACATTTGTTTGTGACTGACACTTCATTGTTTAAGAATCAGAGCACCATTTGTGCCATAACCTGCGCAGTTATTGTTTTATGTTGGGTTTTCCGGAACGTGAGAACATTCAGGAAAAGCCAATAAAAATACAACAACTGCGCAGGTTACAGCGCAAATTGTTTTTCTAATTGATGTCCGACATAAGCATTGTTGGTGCTATTGAAACTAACTTTACCTGGTGAACATGTGCGTAATTTATAACCGGACATCACACATCAGTGAATTGAAGTTCCTGGAATAAATAAATACTTCTCTACAGGTATTGTTGGCATACATTTAATGGGTTTTTTTTATTGTTATTTTGATGATTTTGTATTTTTTATGGTTTCATCCATATTGGCCCCACAAACGTGTTGATTTCTGGTACACTCATTGATGTAAACACATGGGCCGATTGAACAACGACTAAATAGAATACTTCTTTATTATTATTTATGGATAAAAGTAACAGAAAACACACATATTTTATTGAGAATTTATTTTCTGAAGAATTTAAACCCTTTAAAGGGTTAAACAGTGAAAGAAATAACACACTAAATTGGCTTTACCTAACGCTAGTAGCAGACGACACTCGTAAAAAAAAAATCTCGTAAAACTAATTTTTTTCATTTAATTTTTTTGCTTCCAAAACATAGGTTATGACCCCTCACTGGAACGAGCACAATGCGCTGTTCCAATGTTGAATGTGGGGTCATAACCTATGTTTTAGAAGCAAAAAATGAAAATATATAAAAACTGAAATACATTTTTTGTATACTGCGCCGGCCCGGCTGGCCCATTTGGGACGTTACGTTAGCTAAAGGGTTAAATACAAAACTGTCCAATTTGTCATATAGGTTGAAGTGTACATGTATCGTCTTATCTGATAACCTAGGCTTCCTAAGACCTTCATGTTACATTTATCGTAAAATTATGTAGTTAATCTTTATTTGGTTGGCGTTATTAGTATGTCGATGAAAAGGGTTACCTTATATGAAATGAGTTACCTAAAATTTTTTAAGGTAACCCGTTAAATGGGTTACCTTAAATTTAAATTTGGGAAGGCCTGACACAAGTTCAAGTACAACTAGAAAGTGTTTTAGCACACTAAAACATATGTCTCCCCTTCCTTTTTAGGTCAGAGGTCAAGGTCACATGCAGTTCATCAAGGTAGCAGACATGCGGTTTCATGGTGACACATCCACATGTCAAAAAAAAAAAAAAAATTCTCGTCTGGACAATTACTCCCTATTTAAAGTACATAAATTTGAACTTGAGGTCAAGGTCACATGAAGGTCATGATGACATGTGGTCTCATTGTGATACATCCACATGTCAATCATCTCAGTCCTCGGTCAAAAAACAAAAAAGTTCTGATCTGGACAATTATTCCCTATTTGAAGTACATAAATTTGACCTTGAGGTCAGAGGTCAAGGTCACATGCAGCTCAACAAGGTAGCGGACATGCGGTTTCATGGTGACACATCCACATGTCCAAAAAAAAAAAATCTGGTCTGGACAATTACTCCCTATTTGATGTACATAAATTTGACCTTGAGGTCAAGGTCACATGAAGGTCACAATGGTATGCAACACACCGGCTCATGGTGATACATCCACGTGCCAAATATCTTAGGCCTGGCTCAAAAGACCAACAAGTTTTGGTCTGGACAAAGTTTCCTTGAAAAAAGCACAAATCTGACCTTCAGATCAAAGGTCAAGGTCACATGAAGGTCACAATGGTACACTACACACATGCTCATGGTGATACATCCACATGCCAAATATCTGAAGCCTGACTCGAAATACAAAAAAAGTTCTGGTCCAGACAGTTTCCCTTAAAAAAAAAACACATAAATCTGACCTTCAGGTCAAAAGGTCAAGGTCACATGAAGGTCACTATGGCGCACTGCACACCGGCTCATGGTGATACATCCACATGCCAAGTATCTAAGGTGTAGGTCAAAAGACAAAAAAGTTATGGCTCGGACAAAGTTTGTATGAGAAGAAGAAGAAGAATATGCACTATAACAATATGTCTCCCTTCTGGGAAGGGGAGACATAATAACAGGGTTCCTGCACCAAATTAGAAGTGAATTCCAGGAGTTTCCAGGAGGTTCAGATCAATTTTTCAAGGAGTTTCCAGGAGTCAGCTGGGTAAAGTTCAAGGGTTTTCAAGGAGTATAAAATGAGAAGCAGTGGCGTTGATAGCTTTTCGTTGGCGGAGGGGCAAGACCAAAATTTTCCAACAGACCGAAAATTTTCTGAGAGTTTAACAACAACAAAAACCCAAACAGAAAGAATCTGTTGTTTACTGACATGTACTGAAAATTGGTCTTTTTTTACCCAAAATGGCATATTTTTATCCCCAAAGCCAGCATTTTAATGTTATTAGGCATAAATTCGCCTAAAAATGGTCCCAAAAAATTTCCGACAAAACTTCTCCACTGGGAAGAAGGAAAAATGTTAGGAGTTGAATTAATCCAGTGAGCAACAGTCTCGATTTTTCCAAAACTCCAGGAGTTTCCAGTAAGTCCTTCAAAATTCAAGGAGTTTCCAGGTCCTTGGGAGGGGGTTTTGAAATTCAAGAACTTTCAAGGAGGCGTGGGAACCCTGAATAAGTTTTATCGTCATCATAATCATAAAATAGATCATGGTCTGGAACAAGAGGCCCCAGGGGACCTGAGGGCGCTCACCTGACATGGTAGTCTTAATATCAAACCAGGGACTTGACTTGAATAAGCTGCATACGCCCCTCCTAAGAAAAGCATATACCAACTAGATGAAGCGATTGTGCCCACACAATACACAGGATTTTCCTTCTATTTTCAGTTCCTGTACTTTAACGTCCCAAAATTGAGATAAACACATAAAAAACAGATTTTTTCCCAAACAAAATTCTTTCAGCCTAAATTTTTTTCTTCTTCTTAAAACGCATAAAAAACGCTAAAACTAATTTCCGGATTTTGGTCAAAAATTTTCTAAGTCCCAACCGGACCCCAAATTTTCGGTGTAAAAAAAAAAAAAAATTTTTTTTGTCTTAAAATTGGCCGAAACGCATAAAAAACAAAAAACAAAAAACAAAAAAATTATGGATTTTGGTCCAAAATTTTCGAAGTCCCACCCGGACCCCAAATATTCAGGGTAAAAAAAAAAAAAATTTTTTTGTCTTAAAACTGACAGAAATGCATAAAAAACAAAAAAAAGAAAATTCCGGATTTTGGTCCAAAATTTTCAAGTCCCACCCGCACCCCAAATTTTCAGTTGAAAAAAAAAACAAATTTTTTTTGTCTTAAAATTGACAGAAATGCATAAAAAACAAACAAAATTTTTTTCGGATTTTGGTCCAAAATTTTCTAAGTCCCACCCGCACCCCAAATTTTCAGGGGAAAAAAAATAAATTGTTTTTTGTCTTAAAATTCACCGAAACGCAGAAAAAACAAAAAAAATTTTTTTCGGATTTTGGTCCAAAATTTCGAAGTCCGCTACGGGACCCCAAATTTTCAGCCTAAATATGAACCCAGGGATTTGGCTTCAACAAACTTGAATCTCACCCCCCTAAGGATGCTGCATACCAAATATCAAAACATTCTTATTGCCAGATCTGAAGAAGATTTATCAAAAATACTCCTCATACTGTACTAATTTAAACATTTGGGCTCCCATAGAGAGCCCAAATATCGACCCAGGCAATTCATTTCAATAAACATGTGAAACAATCTTCCAAAGATGTTATATGTGAAATTTTAAAGCTTTTGGAGCAGTGGTTTCGGAGAAAAGTAGTCTTATGTTTTTCCCATTACCCATCATAAAACCGATTGCAATTTTTTTTTATCATTCCATTCTGTTGGTCCTAAGGAAGCTTCACAACAAATAAGAATTCTCAGTGCCGTGTAGTTTTGGAGATATGGGCGTTTTCATTTTTTTCTATTTTTAGCTCCTGTGGTTCCCACGGGGCTATGGGGAAAAAAATTTCGGCATAAATTAGGTACTTATGACCCAATAAGCACTCATGTAAAATTTGGTTCAAATCGGCCTCGCGGTTTGGAAAATAGAAATTTGGGGCGGGGCAAAAATTTTTGCCGCTCCTTTAACATCGTCAAATATAGCCCCTCCAACTTCTCTTGAACAAACTTGAGTCTACACCTCAAAAGGAAGCTGCATACCAAATATCAAGTCTCTGCTATTGCTGGTTCTTGAGAAGAAGATTTTTTCAAGAATTGGAGCATTTTTGCCCCATCCCTCTGCTCAATGTGAGCCGAAACCTAATTTGACAAAAAATCAAAGTCCACATACATAACCCCTTCTCACATGAAATTTCATTAAAATGCGGCCAGTGGTTTGGGAGAAAAAGCCCAAACACCACCTTCACGCCGGACGAAAAGTGATCAGAATAGCTCACCCTGACTTTCAGTCAGGTGAGCTAAAAATTAGGCTATAAATATTTGTCCAAGGTCTTGTAATGTAGGTGAACAAAATTTGGTCAAAATTATTTCTGTTGAGACGAACGAAATGATCAATTTCCTATTTTCTACAGACCTGATAGATACTGGGAATATATTTATATAAATCAGTAATCTGGTGGACAAAATGAATTATAGAATTAACCAGATTCTTTTGTATTACAGTGGAGTCCACTTAATTGGATATCTCTTAATTTTATATCCCTGTTAATTGAATATAATTTCCCAGAACAAAACCATTTACCATACCTCCAGTACAAATTTGACCTGTTAATTGAATATAGGTTATAGAGTGAACTCCTGTTAAATGAATAAATGAAAGTGTCAATGACACTGTAGCTCAACTTGTCAAGACATGCACATGTATAGCATGTGACAGAGCAATGACAAACATCTAGGTAATGACCTGATAACAAATGTACATATAAAGTATTGCAACGGTCTGTACATAAATACTGGCCGTAGCCTGTAACAATGTATAGGTAAAGTATTGTAAAGGTGGGTGACAGTCAGATGCTAAATACAAAAAAAAATCTTTGGAGTCCCAGAGTGGGTCTGACTGAACCCCAAAATATTTGTTCTCATAGCACAGTGATAACAAAGGCACCCAAAACACACTCATTCCTTCCCAAGGTGAAAACAAAGGTACCCAAGAAGTTTCGTGAAGATCAGTTCATAAATACGAGCTGTAGAGAAGTTGTGACAAAAAACTGATTGGACCTAATTTCGGTACAAAATGGCCAATGGCAGCCATCTTGAATTTTGGACCGCACACAGAAACACTCGTTCTCGTCCCAAAGTGATAACAAAGGTACCCAAGAAGTTTCGTGAAGATCGGTTGATAAATACAGCCTCTAGAACGAGCCATATTGACATGTGCACTTACAGTGTACAAGTAGCACTAAATAAATCAAAATTCATCTAATTTGCATAATTTCTGCACGAGAAAAAAACCTGTACTGTTTGTGATGTATTCCATTTTACTAAACATTCCTACAAACAAAAATGTATTCAAATCAGAACTTTCATACAGAAGTTTTGTACAAAAGACTGATTCCACTAATTTTGGTACAAAATGGCTGCTGGTGGCCATCTTGAATTTCGGACCACACCCAAAAACACTCGTTCTCATCCCACGATAACAAAGGTCCCCAAGAAGTTTCGTAAAGATCGGTTGATAAATACAGCCTCTAGCCCGAGCCGTATTGACATATGCACTTACTGTGTGTAAGTAACACTGAAAAAATCAAAGTTCATCTAATTTGCATAATTTCTGCACGAGAAAAAAACCTGTATTATATGTGATGTATCCCATGGTACTAAACATTCACACAAAAAATTATTCAAGTCAGCACTTTCATATGGAAGTTCTATGCAAAAATCTGATTGCACCTAATTTTGTACAAAATGGCTGCCATCGGCCATCTTGAATTTTGGACCGCACCCAAAAACACTCGTTCTCGTCCCACGGTGATACCAAAGGTACCCAAGAATTTTCGTAAAGATCGGTTCATAAATACGGCCTCTAGCCCGAGCCGTACTGGCATTTGCACTTACAGTGCTGAAAGTAACACTAAATACATCAAAGTTAGTCTAATTTGCATAATTTACGTACGAGATAAAAACCCGTATTATATGTGATGTATCCCATGGTACTAAACATTCATACAAAAAATTATTAAAATCAGCGCTTTCATATGGAAGTTCTGTACAAAAAACAGATTTCTGCATCGTCGGTACAAAATGGCGGCTGGCGGCCAACTTGAATTTTGGATCGGACCCAAAAACACTCGTTCTCGTCCCACAGTCATAACAAAGGTACCCAAGAAGTTTCGTAAAGATCGGTTCATAAATACGGCCTCTAGCCCGAGCCGTATTGAATTGTTGACGGCCAGACGGACGGCGGACAACTGGCTATGGCATAAGCTCAAATTTGGCTTTGCCAAAGTTGAGCTAAAAATCTTGTAACCTGTCAAGAAATAAATTACCCCGACTCTCCACAGTTTTCCTTTGTTTATAGACCTATTTGGCCTCATTACACCCAATACAGGCATTTAATCTATTATATCTTGGTTGACAGAGCTCATGGAGTTATAATAGAATAAATGCAAGGTTAATCTCTTGAATACAGGAAAGTGACACAATCCCTGTTAATTGAATACTCCTGTTGATTGAATAATTTTCATTGGCAAACTACCGATTAAATTAACAGGGTTCCACTGTATTATTACCTGGAAAAGGATATAAAGAATATACAAATACCTTGATTAACACTTTTCTTCTACATTCTGATAATATCAGTCATCCCATCTTCATTCACCCAAAGTCCCGACTCCTTTCACATTCTACAATCCCATCCACTCCATAACTTTCTGGACAAATATCATCTGAAATAAATCAAGTTTCAATTATTAACTATTTCCATTCTGCTGACTGAATTTCCAACCCAGCACAGAAATTAGAGCTGTTTGGCTGTGCAATTTTGCCTCGGTTTTGGTTTCAGAGTCAGCTGTGATAAAAAAAAGTTGAATCTTGCCTCTCCCATTACAATCGCAAATACTTATCCCAAGGTTTCCGCTAGGGGAAAGGGAATGAGACCGTTAACATGACGACCAATGATTGTTGATACCAGGGGACGAACATGGTAGGAAAATTTTGAATTCCGGAATCCCAAAACCCCCATTTCCTTGCATTTAAGAGGATATTTTATGTCTTTTCACAGAGATATTTCTGTCCGATTTTACACACTGACAGCCAGTAATTTCCTAAGAATAAGACGTAAATAAGAGAAAATGGTTGCTCAACCGAAAAATAATTTGTAGTATACATGACTTTCTATTTCGTCCCAATAAAACTGTCGAGCCTTGGCATTTTCAATCACTGGGACAAAACGCCCAGGGCGAATAGAAAGAGAGTGAGTAGGAAGGGTAGATTCGCCCTTAATTTAAAAATTCCAATTTTAAATTAGGGGCGAAACGATGCTTGTGAGATATTTTAGCAGACACCGGCGCTGCGCAAAAATCTCATTGCACGTGCATGATAGAAATTTTGACATTTGCGGCCACTGTGAAAACAAATACTCAATATCACTATTGTTTATGTCTTTGATGTTGAAAAACGCTTTGAAATCAATTACTCTCCAGGTGCTGCGACAGAACAGTGAAACGGACATACATTTTGTTTTTAATTAAATATGTGTATGGAAATCGGCAAAAGAAGTTTAGAAATGGCAATTCTACAAGCTAGGAACTAAATGATTCTCGGGGGACAGGCAGATCATGGCGAATTTAAAAAATTTTGTTATGTCAGGAAGGTGACCTGGCAGGGGAATGCAGCCGTTTGACGGCCGCTGTACCAGTATATCAGAAACCCTGGACACGAACTTTGTTTGAACAAACTTGATTTTACACCTCAAAAGGTAGCTTCAGACCAAATATCAAGTCATTGCACCCACTGGTTCATGCGAAGATTTTAAAAACATTTGGGAGTATTTTCACCCACCCACTTCCTATGGGCTGGGAATGTTGAGTTGAACAAAAATGCAATGCCCTTTCACGACCATCACTGACACAAAGTTTCACTTGAATTGACCAGGTGGTTTTGGAGACCAAGACATGGTGTCGACAAACGACGGATGGACAGACCACAGACAGGGAGCGATGAGTTTAGCTCAGACTGACTTTGTCAAGATGAGCTAAAAATACATGTGCTGGTGTCATATTGTAAACAATGTCTCCAGGAATTGTGTTACATGACAACCAAGGGAAACCGAAAAATAAACAAAGATTAATGCCTGGCCAACGTCTTGTTTATTTTGGTGAGCTTGGATTTGTGTCACTTTGTTTTGATATTGATTATCACTGAACCTTCTGACATCAAGTCATTCGATAAAAACTCGCACCACAGAATCAAAATATAGTCAAGAAAAAGTTAGTTTAAAGTAAACATAACAGAAGCAAGACACTTTGCAGTTGCTCATTTACATTGTACTGGAGTCATGACACTATGGCCGGTTGCTGATTGGTCAAGATTCCTTTGTAGGTATGGTCAATGCTCAAGTCTTCAATCTACAAAGAAAATTGAAGACTGTCAATGAAGTGACATGTGGTTTGTACATTGGACATGGGTAATGGAAATTTTCAACGTACACAATGCTTGCCCGTTTAGTAGAGCAGAAGCCAGCTTTGATAGAATTTGCGAGCATGTATGAGCTCCCCACATTCGCGGCGAGTCAGTGGAGTATTGCAGAGACGCCTCAAAAATTTCTTTAAAAATTGGACGTTTTGACAAAAACTGTTTCCAGTGACACAGCCTCTTAAATTTCGATTCCTGACATGTCACCATTGGGGCGGAGGGGGGTTCACAACACTTCTTCCTGACAAACCAGTGTTACGGTGTGGAATTATTATAGATATTGGTAACAGAAAGAAATCTGAGAATCAGCAACAAAACTATGAATTTAACTATTCTGAAATTTAATTAAAAAAAATTGATATAAAAAAAAATGATACAAAGATCTTTTACACTAATTGGGTTACAGAAAATAAAAACAATGGTACTTATCAATTATAGAATTAGTCCAAAGTACAGTTTGACAGAATCCAGTAATCCGGTGGTGAAGTATCTTCTGAAGAAAGTTACCAGCTGGTAGATATAGTATTAAATCCAAGAATGTCTCTTCAGAAACAGTATCCCGTAGATTTATAATAAAATTTTCACTTAGAAATTTCAGCAGTCTCCAATAAAATATAATAAAATTCTCCTCAAAATTCAAATGGAGTAAAAATCCAAGAAGTATTGGCGCCACAGGTAATTTCCAAACAATCCAGTAGAATCCTGCCTTTTCACAAAACATTATTCTGTTTCACAGAAAGTATAAATTCTCTTTTCCAAGACGAACAAATTCTCTTCAAAATTCTCTTTTGGAATCAATCTTCCAAATTCACAAAGAAGCACTGCTTCTATAATAAATGCACTGCTCTGAAACAATAATAATGTCCAATGGAAACAATTGAAGTTAGTCTTTCTGAAATGGTTTTCTAAAATGAGTTTTTGAATTCTGTTGACAAACCTTTATATAGTAACCAGATAGAATATCCCAGAAGAGGAAGTTTCTGCAGTGTTCTATTTGTTTCTGGGGGATTCTGTTAAAGTTCAAGTAAACAAGGTCATTGACCTATTTAAACAATTAAACAATCAACAGCTATATGTACAATATATCAGTGTAACAAAGATGTAAACAAGGTCACTGAGTGCAAAAGAGTTAGACCAGTCAGAAAATGCAGAAATAAAAAAAAAATCTTTCTCACATAATTATCAACTTAAGGATATATCAATCTCAATATAATATGGGGGCTATAACAACCAGCCTGCGTGAAATCGAAGATGGGAAGCACATGGATAGAGGCCCAGATTAGTGGTGGGGGCTTCTAGTTGTAAACTTGAACTGATAGACAGCTTTATGATTTTTGGATCAAATCATAAAGAAGAATATCATTTCAAGTTTAAACTAGGTGTGACTTAACAAATATTTGTAACACCTTGTCTGTGCATCTCGACCTCACGAGACAATTCAAGACGAATAGATTTCCATGATTCTTTCAGACAAAAGACCCCAATGTTTTGACAAACTGATCCTTTTACTCGACAATGGCAATGAATTTTCCTGATAATTTTTTTGCAGGGGCGCATGTCATCCCATCCCGTACGCCCATGTATGCTACTAAGAAATTGGTGAATGTACGTTCTTGGAAGGTTCTTCTCAGCAAAAATTCATTTGCAAAATAAACAACAATTTCTTTTTCCACTTGCAACCTATTCTACTGGCTATCATTCGAGATGAAAGGTGGCTGGCGAGTTGTGGCGGAGAAAGAGTCAAAGCTAATGACAATACAATCGTGTGTTCTTCCAAAATGAAAGATAAAAATTTGTCTTGCAACATCTGTAGAAGATCGCCCACACTCTCGCAGTTCTTTCAACTTTGCTCAACCAATCGGGTAACTTAGTTTAGCATAAGGCATGGCCTAAGTTACTGTCTTAGTATCGACAGGCATGTGAACAATGACAACATATGTGTAATCAACAACATGACAAATTGACAACCATGTCTGCCATTGCTCACTGGTCCATTTCAACAAATTAAGTTGAGAAGCGAAATGGGCTGGAATCTGATCAATGAATGGCTTTTGACGAAACTACAAACTGATGAAATTTTACAACAAAGAATGCACACCTGAAGATGACGTTTCTCACTGGCATTTAACATCTAACTGTTAAAATTTAGAGTTTTCACCTATTAGCAATATCGGACCGGAAAAGTTTCCCAGTGACATGTAAACCGATATCTAACCGATATGATAGTTATCGGTGGGGTCCGATCTGGTTATCGGCTCATCTCTAGTTATATTCACTTCAGGGTATTACTACTGTGAATGAAAAATTGTACAACATTCACAGGGGTTGAAACGTTTTTGAAAACTTACTTGTCACAGCTGACAAGTAATTTTTTTTTCTACCTGCCTCTCCATCAAACCAACATGAACATTCCCAAACAGACCAGTTTTTCTTTTTTATACAAGAATTAAATATGAAATAAACATATCATATCAAACACATTTTTATTATTACAAGCCCCATAAGTAATAACGCGTGTAGATGGCCGATTCCATATTAATCAGAGGACCACGTCATCACTTAAGGGGCATTCCATACATATTATTTCACTGAGGTAATTCTATTTCTCAAAGATGAGAAAAATACCTTTAATTGTTCCAGTTATTATTCAAGGCTAAAGCAGGCCTCAAAATAAGAGGCGAACGCTCGTACCGTTCGCCTATCGGTTACGCAGATTTGTTTTCAGGTGAACGCTCGATCGGTTAACCAAAAATCACGCCGATGGCCGACGAAGTTAGTTGCTACGAGATGAGAAAAGTTTTCAACGTTTTTCCTCCCACTGATTTAAAAGAAGCACTGCAGTGAACAAAACGAGAACAAAATGCTCATATGGTTATCATACGGCATGTTTCAATCATTACTGTACTTGTGGGGGTATAAATCTATGGTATTAACTCACGACGCCCTCTGGCTCTCGAAACAATTAATTTGTTTCGATTCTGAGAAAGACGATTGTCTGTTACAGCTAAAGGGAGCTAACTGCTTTGTTAATACATTTACCACATGTGAGGTATTAACGCTCGCACTGCACGAAACTGAAAATAAGTCTTTGATACAATAAAAAGGAGACGTATTGAAAATCAAATGAGCTGTTGTTAATTATTTGCATTCCGCCTCTTTTTGCCCTACCAATCCATGAGAAAAATTTTCAAACACATTATGGAAACGTATTTTATTCACTAATGCTGACTTCTTATTTATGTGCTTATTCCATTTGAATAAACAGCCAGCATGGTTGTAAACATAGGTTTTTCCAAATGATTTCGAACATTGTGGGACAAATGAAGTTTTAGTTTGAACTTTGGATGACATTCTCCGGATTCCGAAATGTAGGGGAAGGTAGATACGATTTACAATTGTTTCTTTTCCAATGTTAATCAGAGACTGCCAATGCAACTCCCATGCCCTAAAGTTCAATTTATTCGTAATACAGACGCCCATCGACTGTATTTGACCCCATCCCCACACAATTGCCCAATTCCCACTCCCAGTTCGAAACAAATGTGTTTGGGTTTCTGAAATAATAAGCCACACAGCAAAATAAACAATTAAAATTCTTTAATTTTTATTAGACACAAAAATCATGTAAAGCAAAGAACAACAAATGTTAATACGTGCATACGTGAATGTGCGTGTGTATGTGGGTGGGTGGGGCGTGTGTACTGCATGTACCTTTTTTGAACCACGCCTGCCTTGGGTTCCTTGTGTCTAAATGCCAAACTAATTTTGGAGGAACTGTAGTTGGGTATGTCAGAAGCTTTGTCAGTATTAATACAGTGGAGCCCACTTAATTGGATATCTCCTAATTGTATATCCCTGTTAATTGAATATAATTTTCAAACACAAAACCATTTACCATACATTCAGTACAAATTTGATCTGTTAATTGCATATGGGTTGTAGAGTAAACTCCTGTTAATTGTATATACATTTCTGTAATATGTTGAAAAAATTGCTGTGACACGCACCAAATTCCCCTTATTTATCAACCTTTTTGGCCGCATACATCCAATACAGACATTTATTCTATTATATCTTGTTTGACAGAGCTCTAAGAGCTCTGTCAAACAAGATATAATAGAATAAATGCTCAATTTATCTCCAGAACACAAGAAACTGACCAAATCCTGTTAATTGTATACTCCTGTTAATTGAATAATTTTCACTGGCAAAATGGATATTAAATTAAGAGGATTCTACTGTACTTTTAATCAAAGGTTAACCAATAGGTTTATGAAAAAAATCTAGGTAACCGATCAACAGGTTAACCATTGTCAAATGAGGCAACCTGCTGGAAGGTTTATCAAAATCTTGCTATTTCGAGGCCTGCTAAAGATAATCTCATCTTGACATTATAAGGCGACAATAAGTAGACATCTTGATGCGATCTAAGTTCCGAGATGACCGATGAACTGAATGATTTAAAACAGGAAACCAAAGCAATGGGGATAGTTGGTGCATACTAGTAAGATCAGGGACAGTTCTTGAATGGTTGGTGTAAGAACAGTTGCTGCAACCGTACCACCCAAATTCCTGTACCACCTGTTTACTGTGTCGCTTCTAACACGCAGGACAACTGGAAGTTCAATATCTGAATTCGGATTTGTTTTATTTGGATTGCAACGACTAAGTATCTAAAAAAAAATGTCAAAATAATGACGCTTGTGTCCATGACAGGTACTTTTATTTTAGGATTGTGACTGGTGAAAATCACTGGTCTCCGACAAGTAGACAGGCATTATTTCAACCCCTACATTCAGCTACATAGTGGAAAACTTGGCACACACATTTTATTATTCAAAATGCTGCATTCAATTCTTATCTGATAGTCTTCTACACTCAAAATGTATCAAAATGTGACAGGCATTATTTCAACCCGTGCATTCAGCTACATGGTGGAAAACTTGGCACACACATTTTATTATTCAAAATGCTGCATTCAATTTTTATCTGACTGTCATCTACGCTCAAAATGTATCGAAATGTGATACAGAATGGGTCCTGAATTACTGCAGATCAATACAACATTGACATATGATGATAGATGTTAAAGGAAGTCTCAAACAGATTTGGCATTCCAGAAAATCAAGGGGGTGCAAAGCATTGCCTTCCTCAATTTGTTCTAGGCATGCAGTAGGTGTGCAGCAGTAATGCATTCCTCAAGAATGTCAGGCCTGTAATTACACACCCTTCCTTGAAGTTTGCCATGGAGAAATTCACTTAATTTCGAGGGCTGCCTCCTCTCATAATCTCCTCCTGCTGCCTGCCTCAAATGATGCATTCAGATTCACAGACTAGGCTTTCAGCCGAGACAAATTATTTGGCCTAGGCTATTTAGCTAAAAACTAAAATTTTACTCTGGGTAATATGATGCCCGGTGTCTGAAACTTTTGTGAGTTCATTGTTGTTTTTTGTTGACAAAAGCAATGTTTTTTAAAAAAGTCTGAATGTGCGCTGGAAGAAAATTTCGACACGCGAAACTGCAAAAAAAAAGTTTTCATCTGAACTTCGAGAAGAAAATTATAGAGTGTGAATGAAAGTACTAATTATTATTTGTAAAGGTTTGTCTACACTTCAAATTCATGATAAAATAATTAGGATAAATACTGGGCATCATGATATATTTATTCCGTTTCAACAGCGAGTCGAGTTGTCAATACAGGGTCACTGTCAGACATGTGCCGTAAAACCTATTGAAACACTGCTCAGGTTGAACTATTTTTAGAAAATTGAAGCAAAACTACTGTATTTGATCCACTTCGTTTTCACTTCTTTCTATTGTAAACATTATGACTAGTGTGGTGAAACTAATTCAGAGAAGACACAAAAGACTTTTTGTGTCCAATAAATACATATAAAGTGGGAAAATAGTTTGCCAGTGGGTGCCAAATAGGGTGATTTTTTATGGACACAAGCGACCTGTTACTGGCCAAATTGCGACAGTCAAACAATCTAATCTTACAAAATAGCAAGCTTTATCTGAAGATTTCGGCTGCAGTATAATGAGTGTCAGATACATGTCCGTCAATAACAAAAAAACAAATTTGGAGAACTTATTTTATTTGAAATAAACGAAAATTTGAAAAGTGACCTGTTATACCCTGAATGACTGTACGTACAAAATTTGAAAGTTATAGTTTGGGTGATAACTCCACTCCATGGGTGATTTAGTTACAATCCACTTTTATATGCTAACAATAAACATTTATTTTCATCTTTAAAAATTCATTTTTTTTGTTCTCGGTTCTTCTCGGCAAGTAGTCTCACTGCCGACGAAACCAACGAATAGCCTTCTCTTTGGGGGGTGTGGGGTTGATTTGAATGGGTACGGGACCACTCGCCCCCGGGACAACTCGCCCCCTGGGGGCGAGTTTGCCCGATTTTGGGGGCAAGTTGGCCCACTTCGAAAATTATCGTTATTTATTTTTTTATTTGAATTAAATCGATTTATTTTATATTTCCTGTTACTTACAGTTTTCAGAATTAGTAATCCCAATTATATCCGATTTTCTTTTAATCATCAGCTTCACAGACTTAGTACATTCCAGCACAAATAAATTTTGAGCGGTTCATGACTTTGTAAGACAGATTTTAGCGCTCCCATTTCTACCTGCCTGCCAAATTTGTGACACATTTGATGCGCTATACAACAGAACACCACCAGAGTAAAAACTCAGACAACTGGCAGATTATGTTCAACAACAGTGGGTTGACTCAACCACCTTTGGAATCCAAGAGTGGAGCAACGGCAGCCTTTTTAAGGGGTCGTCCAACCTAACTTTGGTCAATTTGTTGACATTTTTCCCAATGCCTCAGAAACAGATAAGAGAAGTTAGGAAAGGCAAATTATATATCAAAATAATGAGTAAAGTGCATAGAAAAGGTACATATAATTTTTTTCAGGAAAAAAGTGAATTTTATGATTTAGAAGAAGATTAATTTGCAAATGGCATAAGTAACGAACCGGTAAAACCACAAAATAATCGGCAATTCGAAAGCCTTGTCCTCAATATAATGATAACATTCTACAGACTCAGAGAAAGCATTTTTTTGACACACACTCTGGTGGGTTTTGACGTTTGAATGTAATAACACCAACACAAATTTTGTATGTTCCGGATGTGGCCATGTTTCAATGATGTTTTTCCGGTCATGTGATTACAATGTGGTTCTTGCAGAAATACTCAATTTGGGCAATCGTAAGAATGCAAGGACGTGATCATGCCCCTTATTTGTTCGAGACAATGTATGAGCGGATTTGCAAACAGGTGACAGCAAATACTTGAGCTGTTAATGTCATAACTGCAAAATATGGTTCAAAATTCCCTCTCGTGTTTACAGGCCGTCTGAACTTTTTTGTTGACAAAAAATCTGAATTATTGCGCACTAGACAACATGAACCACTTGTAAAAAAAATAACCGATTGTATAAAATCGGGACGATACACATAAAATAAGGCAATATTCTTAAAGTAAGCAGAATGCTTCAGAAATCACTTTTTCACAAAGTATATTCCAAGTGACCTGGAACTATATTGAGCGTGTTAATTTCCCCCTGTCGCTGCGAAGTTATTTACTTCCTAGTAACCATGGAATTTGAAGGCGAATATGTTTGATGTCTGCAAAGGACCGATTGAAGATGGGTTGAAAATGATGCATTCGTGCTTTTAAATAAGGTGCGTTTGGACGATGCTGAGAATTTAGTTTTTTCTTGCAACCAACCATAGTAATACAAGCGTCGATCAGTGTCTTTTATGATCGCTTTACACTGACAAATGTGACAAATCTCCTTCACCGGAAACCATCCCCCAATTTGCATATCACAATAAACATAACCGCTGTCACGGAGTGTCAGCGTGGCCGTGTGGTCAAAACCCAAACGAATTATCGAATGCACGGTCAATATTAGCTGCAATTGGCTTTTAAACAAACGAAATATTCGCAATTTCTTCATTATTCATGCCGAGTTACTTTTTAACCAAACCACATGCCTTCAGTTTCGTTTGTCGGCATCAAACTGATATTGTTTGTGGTAATTAAACAGTACGAGAAGGCGAAGGAAGCCAAATATTTTCCATCATCTATTAATTAATTCAAATTGATAATTTCTTTTATTTTACTGAAATTATGAACTGATAAGGTGGGTGTGTTGCGATTATTATGCCCCAGACCTGGAAGTTGGAAAATCAAAAGTGCATCTAGGGCCGTGCAGTGCCAGTGGTGACCTCTGTCCTCTTACCCATTCATCATTACATGTACCAACATTCTCCCTTGTATCTCAACCATTGCTACTCCAATGTGAAGGATATTTGGTGTTGTGATCGAGCATCATGGGGAAACAATGCCTGTGTAGCTGCTGTAGCAAGTGTTTCTTCCCACATTTTTTCAGAGTTCTGGTACTTTTTCACTCTTTTGAGTTAGTAAAATTTTGTTTATAACTAGTTGATTTGTTACAATTTGTTGCAAAGTGCCTGCTAATACCTTCAATTGTATTGCTACAGAATTTTCTTATGAAGATTTTGTTCCTATTACTTATCAAGCAACAACCTAATGAATATTCTGTATAAAGCCACCAATCTGATGTTTGACACTTTTATCGGAGCTGTTTTGAAGGCTTATGGAACTCAAAATGTTGATTATGGCAGGACTTTTCTATTCACCCATTAATCGATAAATTAAGTGTTATAGTTGGAAGTAAGAAGCATGAAAGGTCCAGAACTAAAACTCTAAAAAGAATGTTTTGCAATGTAACATGATTTTTGCAGATACACTTATTTGGAGGGTTACCTGTCTGATAGTGTTTGGAACAGTGTGGCCAGGATCTTCAAAAAGAAAAAAGAGTTAAACTTTGAGAAAAAAGGCATATGCCTTGAGTGCCGGAGGTAGAGT
Source organism: Pictodentalium vernedei (assembly GCA_031216915.1). Lineage (NCBI taxonomy): Eukaryota > Metazoa > Mollusca > Scaphopoda > Dentaliida > Dentaliidae > Pictodentalium > Pictodentalium vernedei. The sequence continues at coordinate 428,741,216 of CM062292.1, forward strand.
CATACAAGGAAGAGAGCCCCCCCCCCCCCCCTCCCACAGGAAATTTTTTGTGTCAAATGGAGCTCACTTGTCATCTTTTGGTGATTGCTTTGTGTACTGCGTTCTTGAAAAAAATATGTGAGACCCTCTGGATGTGCCCTTCTGATCTCAGTATGTCAATAAGCCTCCTTGGGGAAAGTACATGCAATAATGGTTATGTAAGGTTGAATTGATGTGTTTTGAATAACAATGTACTTTTAAGTACATTAGATGGTTTATTGCAGTGACAGGTTACAGTTACCCTTATTTCTTCTCCAACAGATATCATGAGTGTATTGGTGTCCAAGAGTTAAACAAAGCTAATATACTTATTGATAAACCAGCCAAATTTAACAATTTAATCACTATCAAATTGATGCATGGGATAAAAGGGGTTACAGTGCAAGGGGGTTGCAAATATATTTATTCAACTACAATGTATGACTTTGCAGTGCATTCTACATAGGAGAATATCATATTTTCTTTTCAAACCATTACAGTAACACATACATCTTGATATTGGGAGACACTTCCATACTTCTTCTGCTGGACTCCTTCAAGAAGAGATGGAGAGTGGGGGAGTTCTCAATCCCCGAAGGGGAAAGCAAACAAATCACTGTAGGAGAAAAGGGAGAGTATGAGTATCTAGGGGTAAGCATAAATATAACGGGAAGAGGGGTGTACAGAAATTACTCAGCCAAACTGATTCTGAAAGGGAAAAGAATTCTGAACCAACTAAAACTTTTAGGAAAAAATAGTTTCAACAAGGTCTTTGTGGGGAAAACACTGTGGGAGAGGGTGGGTTTACCAAGTATAACGTATGGCACGGACGTGATTCCATTAAACCAAACCGTTATTAAGAAGTTGGAAAGTACTCAGAATGATGCCGGCAGATGGATAACAGGGTCGAGTAATGCTGCAGCTTTGGAAGCAGTAAGGGGGGAGCTTGGGTGGATGAAAATCAAGGACAGGGTAGATTTGGGAAAACTGTGTTACTTTAACTACTTGAGAAACCTGCCTGACAACCGGTGGTGCAAATTGATGCTCGATACCATTTGGAATTCTAATATAGAAACAGGGTGGTCAAAACATGTGAGGGAACTAATGGACAATTACTCTATAGAGGTCACAAACATAGAAGTAGGAATGAAAGAAGGCAAAAGGTTTGTCAAAGAGAGAGTCATGGAAGATTGCAATCGAAACTGGCGAGCAGGGGTTAGCGTGAAAAGATCACTGCAGGGGTCATTACGTGTACACTCCATATAAAACCGCACTTCGCGTACCCCACTTTTTGTGTAGAAAAGTGGGGTACCCAAGTGCGGTTAGGAGAGAAGCATTACATAATCAATTAGTGCTGGACGAGAAATTTCTTCCAGAGTCTGAACCTGATTAGCAATATTGGTCTTCAGTCAGTGAATTTCTAAAACCTGCATTTCATAAAATAATGACATAAAAATATTATATCTGTCTTTTCCAGATCATTGTACCCCGGAATAATGTCCGCTTTTAAACAATTCGCCCAATATTTTTCGAGATATTTAACTTGTTTCCGTATTAAAATAAAATGTTTTGCCGATATGTCATTTGGATTCCCCCCTGTATAATTAAAGGTAAGTTTATCGCCATCGAATATGATCTTGTCCACCTTCATTCTCGAAACATTTCATCGAGACATTTTTAAATAAAATTACCAAATAGAGGAAGTATTTTAAAATAAAACAAATTCTGTGCGTTGCTATGTTTTTTAGAACAATAATGTGACAGTCTCGGCGATATATCCTGTCTTTACGAAGTGCGGCCCCTGTTTTTCAGACTCAGGATCATTACAAACCCGGCATTTGATTTAATATCATTGCAGATAAGCTGCTTCACGTTTACCTCAGTAATTATTTTTGACGAACTAAATTGAGAATGAAACAGAATTAATAAATAAATCCATCTACTCCTTCCGGTCATTTTCGTAACAACTGGGGTGGATTTTTCAAATTAAGTTCAGTCTTCGGAATCATGAAATTTTAGAAGCAAGAGACATACGAATCATGGCCTACGGTAAACAAATTTATAGTGCAGTTTAGGAAGTGGAAGGCACCCACAATGGGATTTTCTTGTCAACTTCCAATATCTGAAAAAGGCATGAAAAATTGGTGGCGTCACTGGGGGCCGGGGGAGGGGTAGGTATTTGCCCCTTAAACGTAGATTTTGCCCACATTTGCTTCCCACGTCCATAACACACACACACACAAACTCTCCCTGTCTCTGCCCCCACCCCCCCCCCCCCCCCACCCCCGTAACCATGGCGTATTCATGCCTCCCGTGAGTCAATGATCGACAGTATAATCTCTCCACTTTTAAATCTGATCCGCCGCGCCTGGAGAAATTCTCCCTTAAAATTTTTATATATTTTCCTTTTTTTTACAGCTTGTGGTCCTCATTAACGGGGGAGGGGAGCATTCCAATGAGGGACCATAAACTATGTGACTCAAACAAAATATGGAAATTCACTAAATTCACAACGCCAATGGCCGAATTTGGCCAGCACTCAGGCTATACAAAAATCTGCATTCAAATTTTATTATGTTTAAGTTTTTGTTTCAAAAACATAGCTTATGACCCTTCATTGGAACGAGCTAGTGGATTTTGAGTCTTTCCATTGAGGGGTCCCAAGCTCTGTTTTGAGACAAAAAAATTCAAATTTTTAGTTGTTATTAAAGAATTTATCTTGCAAGTTCCACCTGGTCCTGTAGGCGGGTTGCGACTATTGGATCACCGGATTTATCTTCCTAGCATGGTACGTTTTTTCTTGGAAATAGCATGTTTAATTTCGTGGCTGGAAACTGGGTAGACTGATAACATTTTGGCCAGACGCTGTCGTCTGTATGTTGGTGTTTTGGTAATAATAATTCTCCCCAGCTAGCATGGGTTTCTTTTCAATAGATGCTTCAAATGCTTCGGCCCTTTGACAGATTAATAAGTAAATTAGCCTTAGAAAAGGTGTTGAACATATGACATACCAGTATACAATTATGCTCAATTAGTTAATTCTGTTCAGTGGCGTGTTAAATTAAATCCTTTGTTTGTTGTTAATCCCCAAGAAAATGTTAAAAGAAACGAAACACTTGCTATGTTTCATCATATCACATCCCCCAAATATAAAAATATTCACGGGAAACATTTTTAAAATCTCCTGAAATTTAGTGGTTGTGCGGTCTCGAGTCCAATGATATTAGCTACAAATAAGAGACTTCATTAGTTGAAACTTTGGATATTTAGTGCTTAACACGATTTCTTGATCAAGTAGTCCAATAATATTAGCTATGAACACGCGTCTCATCAAGCTATATTTATTTTTTATTATTTGTTGCTAATATTGGTGGACTGTTTCATTATCCACATCATAGTATGATGCCGCAACACTACCACCGAGTTAGGGTGAGAACGGTTTGAGTTTCGCCGAATTGAATAGAGCATGCGTTTTGGCTCTAATCTTTTCAAAATCAGCCCCCTCCCCCTCCAAAAAAAAAAGAATGGGAGCCAAAACTCGTTTTATCACCAATATCAGTCACCGCTGATATGACCGATTCCCCGGGTTGAATAAGATGTCACGACGTTGTTCTCATGGCCATAAACTCAGATTGTAGGATAAAATACCCTCGGACAAAATACCCTTAGGACATAATACCCTAAAAAAAAATACCCTTAGGACATAATACCCTCAATGGGTAGGACAAAATACCCTCGGACAAAATACCCTCATATTTGTTTCATGTTCTGTGCTATCTGCCATTTATATTGTGCTTCATATTCAATTGCCATCTGCCATTGGTATTGCGCTTCATATCTATTTAGTTTAACCCTTTACCTAGCCTGAAAAGCAGACGACACTTGCAAAAATAATTCTTGAATAACTAATTTTTTGTCTCAAAAACATAGGTTATGATCCCTCGTTGGAACGAGCTCGACGAGCTCATTCCAACAAGGGGTCGTAACCTATGTTTTTGAGACAAAAAAATGAAAAAGCAGTGAAAATTAATTGGCGATTTTTAAATTAATTGGCGATTTTTGAGAATATGGTGGCCGGTTTTGGGTGTTACGTTAGGTAAAGGGTTAATAAGAAAAATAAAAAATATTGGTACTTGTTATTTCAAACAAAACCCCGGCTAGTGCCTTAGATGCAATTACCCCGCCCCCACACCCCAACACCAAAAATCCAACTTTATATACATTTGATCTGAGGGTATTTTGTCCGAGGGTATTTTGTCCTACCCATTGAGGGTATTATGTCCTAAGGGTATTTTTTTGAGGGTATTATGTCCTAAGGGTATTTTGTCCGAGGGTATTTTGTCCGGATACCTAAACTCAAGTAATGTATTCCTGGGTGGCGTCATTTCGTTCCCGTGGGGACACACTTCATCGATCGGAATGGTCCCGAGTTGAATTATGATACCGTGTTTTGAAGTAGCTCCAGGAAAAAGATGAGAGAAGCACGGATCGGGTTTACCCAAATTGGATCTGATCCGTGTTTTGAAGATAATCTCCCCGTGTCTGGGGTTCCATAGCGGCTGTCAGATAGAATAAAAAATGTGTTTTAATTTAACATTTGGGCGAATTATCATCTTATATCCCGGGCGAAAAGCAGATAAATTGCCAGTATGTTCAAAACGAAAAATGTGTAGTTATCTGTACCCGTCCATTTCGGTTGAGAATCAGAATGTTTTTTTCAACAACAATGACCTCGATTAAGCGAGTTCAGACTATTTTATATCATGTAAATCCAATAGATGGAAGAGCCACACTGCTTCACTGGATCGTCAAAATTCACATTTTTTTAAAAGATTTATTAGAACACAAAACGTGAATTATTGGACCGATTTTCACATTTAAAGGATTCTTTTGATCCAGAAAATTCTCTCCAAAAATATTTCAGGCACAGAAAAAGGATTTAGTGAAGAGAACTTATTATGTAAATTGCAAGGTGTTTTCCCAATCAACACTGATTAATGAGTAAATACCTGCTGTTATATAATCATACATAACGCACTCAGTCGATAGTGGAATAATTTTTTTATATGGAGTGTACACGTAATGTACAATATAAAGAAAAGCCAGCTTTTGAGAAGTACCTAGATGGCACCTTTGGAGGGTCACTGCTGTTCAAACTGAGATCAAGATCACTGGAGCTTCGGGGAAAAATTGGGAGAGATGGGGAAAAGGGATGCCAAATGTGCCACTCTGGAGTAGTGGAGACCCTGGAACATTTTCTCTTGGAATGCCCACAGTATATACCTCGTAGAATAAAATTTACTGTAAGAATAATGCAGAAGTGGGGTGAAGAAACAAAAGATAGATGGCTGAAGGCGGACACGAGGGAGAGGGTAGGAATGCTTATTGAAGAAATTGAAAAAGAGGAAGTGAGGGACACTATTAAGCAGTTTATATCTGAATGCTGGGAGGAGAGGAGGGGAAGAGGGGGTGGGGTGCAGGGGGAATGATGGCCTTCTCTTATGAGGACCGCGACAAATCAGCCGCTGGCCAAAGAGTTATTATTATTATTATTAAGTTGACCTTTGTTGAACTCCCCAAATCAAAACATAAACAAAAGAAAATGTCTGCCTTCAATCAGTGAGCACTCCACTTATAACATTTGGTCTCAATCTTTATTACTTTCATGAATTAGGAAAAGATTTCTTGGAGTATGTACTTAAATGTTTATAGAATACAGCTGTTATTTTATTTTGAGGTATTTTACTGTAAAAATTTTGTTCTCTTACTTGTGCCACAGCAGACTTTCAGGTGGTGCTATTTACACATGGCAGCAGTTCCATGGCAAATTTCAGTTTCCACATGTTCTATGTTTCATTCCAAGCATTTTGGTATATAATTTATTGGGGTTATTCATTTTGGGCCTTTTTTAGACTTGAAAGAAAATTACATGAAATTTGACCAAAGTTAGGTTGGACGTCCCCTTAAGGAAATGTCCATCTGTTTATGTAAAGAAGTAGACTTATTATACTTTTGTAAATAAATATTATATAAATATTATATGTTTGATAAAAATTCATTATTTATGTTACGTAAAAATTGAGAGGTAAAACAATTATATTATCGTTAAGAACAGAGATTTTTTAAAAATAAACAAAATTATTTTTGAAATCGCACATTGTTACTCGTTTCTCAACACCCATCATGACCAAGCCTCGTTATTCCATCTGGGGGCGAGTTGGCCCGGGGGCGAGGTGGCCCACCAGCAAGGGGCGAGTTGGCCCAGGGGCGAGTGGTCCGTTCCCATTTGAATACTGTGTAAACCGCGGGGTGGGGAGTACCCCTCAGAAGCTACGCTCATGTCAGGCGTGTCGTTTCAAATTCACTGGGTACTCTATTTTCATATTTCCCCAAACTGCTGGTGCAATGTACAATCTATCAACACTGGGTTCAACTCGACAGAAGTGCCATCAAGAAAAAAACGCGCGAAAATTTCGACTGTCCAGTTCTGTAAAATAAAAATATAAAGGAGCAGAAATTTTATTTTAAGCATAAACTTAGTCGCGTTAAATTACCAACAAATATATGTATGTGTCCCTAGTACGCCACCATTGGGAATAAACCAAAATATTGATTTCGAAGTCTCTTTGGTCTCTCTTTCTTGAAACGCCATGCTTGTTTATCACTTTTCAATTGAGTTATCGGTCTTGGTGGTCACGGGACACTTTCTCCCCCACTCAAAACCTGGCGGAATCGTCCCTCCATTTTCAGAAATACATTCAAATAATCCGTGTTTGCACAGCTCTTCAAAACCACAATCTTAATATTCGAATGAAAAGCAAAACCCCAGTCTTAATGTTTTAATGAAAAGGAGGGTGGGGATAATTATTACTAAATCAAAGTGGGATTTTAGATTTCTCCGAAAAGTGATAACTTTTAAAGAACGAAGTGCCAGAAGCACTGAAACTTTAGAACCAAATTCGCACATGGAATAATTGAAATATATTGGGGTTGTGGTCCATGAGCTGGAAATTTGGTAGTGCTTTGTATTTTTTAAAGAATGGGCAACTTTTGTAAAAGAAATTCGTTATAACTGACGGCGAAAACAGAAGGGGTGTTGGATGTAGCTCGGTGGGCCGGGTGGCCTTCACTTTTTTAGATAATTTTTTTTTCGCCTCAAAAGCAGAGCGTTATTATGACCCAATCATTGGAAGCTCCAACGGATAGGTTCTGGCGAGGCCTAAAAGGGTTATGTTTTAGGGAAAAAGGAAACACGTGAATCGTGTGGGTGCAGGTCGTATCGGCACAGAGTCGTTTCGGCACCAGTGTTCAGGTCGTTTCGGCACCTGGGAAAAGTCGTTTCGGCACCTGGAGTAGGTCGCTTCGGCACCTGCAGTAAGTCGTTTCGGCATGTACTTTAGTTGTTTAATAGGGTATTTTCAGTATATTATGAATATTTTACACTGTTTTTTTTGTTTGAAGTAGTTTGGAACTGTATTGAATGATATTAAATTTTTAATTAAGTTCAAAGAGAAATGATTTCTTTGTGTTTTGTATGGCTTTGTTTTCAAAGGGATCAGAGCTGTGGCCCCATTTTGATTGATCCGATGTAGTTGTTTCTGCAGTGATTAAACATAACATGGTGACCTGATGTAGCTGTGTCTGCAGTGATTAAACATAACAGGATGTGAGCAACAGAAATAACTTGACAGAAAGAATTCGGCCCCTTGAATGTTTGTTGTTAGAAGAGAGAATTTTCCTATAAACCTGGCTCTGGGACAAGAAAACGGCGTTCAGTCAAAATGAAATAGGAACCGCGCCATTACTCGACGTAGAAAAAGCGTTCGACTCTGTCTGGCACAATGGCATGAGATACAAAGTACCTAAAATGGGGCTACCTACCAAAATTCTAAGGATCATATCATCATTTTTATCTGATCGAAAAAATCAAAGTGAGGGTCAACTGCGAAGTGTCAGACGAGGTAAAACTCGAAGCGGGCACTCCACAGGGTTCGGTCCTCAGCCCGCTTCTATTTATAATATATGTGAATGACGTTGACAAAGTAGGGAAGAACCATGTTGAACTATCTCAATTCTCAGACGACAAAGGAATGTGGACGGCCAGTAAGTCTAGAAACATAATACAAAACCGCCTGCAGGATACCATCCGCGACCTGCAAGACTGGTGCGCTCTGTGGCGCATCAAGCTAAATGCCAAGAAAACACAAAGAATCACATTCTATAAAAAGCAAAGGAAAAAAACTGTCCCTAATATTGAGCTTAAGCTTTACGACCACAAACTTGAAGCTAGTAATGAGGCAAAGTTTCTGGGATTCACCCTGGATAGCAGTCTCAATCTAAACAATCACGCAGGCCTGGCATTCTGAAAAATGCAGGAGTGCAAAAAATCGCTCTCCTCAACCAGCTTAGGAGAGCAATTAGCTTTACACGGCATTTTAAGTATCCAGTTGAACGAACTCATTGAAACTGAAATCAACAGACTACATCAGTGATTTTATTAACTTTACTAAGGTAAAGCGAAATCTCTTAGACATCTAGATGTCTCACTCAACAACCGAACACACACTTGACAAGACCTGTGTGTGTACCCAGACCTGTTGTCCAAGAAAGTCATACGCCTACCACTACCACCTTCAACCCCCAAGGGGGGGGGGGGGGTGAAGGTGGTAGTGGTAGGCGTATGACTTTCTTGGACAACAGGTCTGCTTGAATCTACAGTCACATCCTGGTGTAAGTGCTTCAAGTGACAGGATAGTAGTAATGGTAGTATATTATAGTGTCAATATTCCTTGAATAATTACCCCTCAAACTGTGATGTCAGTTGTTGAACTTGAAACTGACAGAAAAAAAAATATTGCTGTGACCCATTTTGCTTCAAATGATTGCAACTGTGTTTGGGTATGGTTGCAGCCATTACCTTTTACCACTAAACCACTTTCAAAATGAAATTACGTGATGTTATGTGACTTCGAAGTTAAATTGCATTTTTGCTTTACAACAAAAATTTAATGTGAGTATAATACATGTAATCTCAATCATCCCAGACCAAAATATTTAGGAGGGCAATTTTTCGCTCTCCTTAATTCTTTCAGGAGGGCAGTAAGGAGAGCTAAAAAATCGCTCTCCTGAAATTGCCAAGCCTGATCACGTAAACTCAGTCACTGTCAAAGCCACTAAACGCATCAATTTCTTGAAAATGATTAGAGGTAAAAATTAGGGAGCCAATAAAGAAGTTCTCCTCAAGCTTTACAAATCATATATACGCCCAGTACTAGAGTATGGGGCCATAATAACGAGTGACCTGAATAAAACCAACATTGAAAAACTACAACGGCTTCAAAATTATGCCCTGCGTGTGGCACTATGCAAACCCAAATGGACACCGATAAGAGAAGTTCACGAGCTAGCTGTTATGTTTTTTAACCCAACAATGATAATATCCCTAGGTGCCGAAACGACTTGCGCTGGTGCCGAAACGACTTGGAGCCGACGCGACTCGGTGCCGAAACGACCTGGCCAGGTGCCGAAACGACTTGCCCCGGTGCCGAAACGACTTGGTGCCGAAACGATCTGGTGCCGAAACGACCAGGATTCAATCGTGTCACCCACCCACCCCCAGAAAACAGCGGGCACCCTTGTTTGTCAGAGTGTCACAGTGGGGACATATACGGAACAGGAAGGCCCAATTTGTTTGCAGAAAGTTCCAAATGTGTCTCATTAACTGTTGTCAGGTATCTCATCCCATTTCAACACCGTGACACAATCACTTACAAGTACATTTTAATCTAGCTTCTCTTTTTTTCCAATCCCCAAAAATTAACCTGTACATCTTACTATTTCACTTTTCTCTAGCTTCGACAATTTTAAGTTCATATCTCTCCCCGGTGCGACTTTCTTTCCTTGGTTCATCCTTCTCCCAGACCAGTGACCTATGTAGAGGCAATTAAGTTGGTCACCAATAACTTCCCCACGACTCGTAAATCCTGTCCTGTTTTGTCTCTGGAACTGTTTACCCCACTGCATGAAGTGATCTCTCAAATTTCGTACATATTTAATACAAATAGAATTGGCAAAATGATTCCATCCTGCTAGAAGTCTATCGCCTTAGGAACCTTTTATTATTACAAAGCACAGACAAAATGTATAACCCCGGGGCTAAAAATAATAATAATAAAACAACAAACGCACGAACCGCCAAGCTCATGATCTCAAGCTTCGCCAACATGACCCATCAATACATGGTCATATACACATATGTAGGCTTTGTGGGTTTTTTTTAAAATCTAGAAATTCCATCAACGCCAAAGGGCGTCGCCAACCTTGTATTGAGAGGTGTGAAACCCCAATAATTTTTCCAGTCAGAACATTTCGTCAGGATTAGAGTGTAGGTTCTGAATCTTACTTGCTATTATGCATGTACCTTCTTTACTTGAATCTATATCACGCACACATTTAGTTGGGGTGCAAATGGAGGTCCGATCGAAGTATTGACCAATTCGGGCAAGTTGGGGGCACAGCGCATGACCAATTTGGAGTACAGACACAGTGCATGTTAATTAAATAGTAGATTCCGTCACGACTGCTACAAAATTAAATTATTAAAATAAATCCCCAAGAAGTCTTGACCTTTTAACTATAATACCGACTGACTTATATTCCAACACTATATCAGGAGCCATCGAGGCATGCCTTTAACGAAGTCATGCCCTGATGATTTGGATGGAATATTTGATTAGTTAGTGAACTGATTCATCACAGTTGTGACAAATCATGTTTACACCCCACCAATAGGTCATCTTCGCGACAGCCCCACCAATGGCATTTCCTCTTGTGGGAAGGGATGACCAACTCTTCATTTTATGGGGGTCGTACTAAATACAGCAAGTCCCTAATAAGTCGCTAAGTCCCTAAGTCCCCTCATGTACTAATTACAGCAAGTCCCTTTAAAACACATCATTTATTATGTAAAACACTCACAAAATTTAACCTCAGACATGAATTTGCAAAGGACTGTCAAATGGAAACATTCTTTACACCCCGAGTTTTTAGTCTCCTAGGGTCATAACCAGTTTGAAATACTCGATAGAATGCGGGGCTGGGTACTGAAGTGATGTCATATGAATACTTTCCGTGGGTCAACGCGCATTTTACTTGTCAGGGCTTTTGGTTGTGGTTGATTGAGCGAACGATACTTCGTCTTGAGGGAATTATCCTAGTGGTGTAGGTCAGTTATCAACTTCAATCACTGTCTGTAATAGGGATGCCCGAGCCATTTTGGGTGAGGGGAAGCAAGCTGATATATGCAAGGCCATTTGGTGGAGTTTCGGAGGTAACTACTAGTCTTAATTAGGACCCTCCGGCCGTTGCTCCCTCCACCCACTTGCTTGAAGGGGAGTGGGTGGAGAACAACCAGAGGGTCCTAGGTGGGACTATAGATCCCCCATGCTGAGGAAGGTTTGCAAAACTTAGTGCTCTAAGAGAGAATCTGAGGCATTTGTAGTGTGTGTAGCCTATATATAAGAAACCATTTTGGGACTCTATGTTGTGTGAAAGTTGCATTGGGTCAATGTTTTATTTTATTTTACTTTATTTTTTTTTTGGGGGGGGGGGGGGTAGAGTGGCAGCGAAAGTTTTAGGTTATCTCCCTGAACAAACGCCACTGATCAGTATTCCTGAACTCAACAACAGGAGCATCCGTGCTCTAACACCGCCCCGCTACACGGCTCCACCAGCCTTGCTCCAGCTCGCCGCAAGTGGACAGGTTGTTCACGGTGATGGTGGATTTACCCAAGAACTCATTAATTTCGACAACTTACACTAGTGTCCCAACTAAGCCAATTATTTCCCAAACTTGTTCTAGTAAAACGGTTAAATTTGTCCAGAAGTATTTTATCTTCAACACGTTCTGTTTGTTCTTGAATCTGTTTTCCATAAATGCGTCTTCGGATTTTTATCGAGAAGGTTCTATCCAGTTCAGTTCAGTTCAGTTCAGTTGTGGGAAGTTGGGAGCATTATTGGTCGAAAACAATAACATTTCACCGGCAACTGATTTGTCGGGGTTCAACGAACTTGAACGAAGCCCTCAAAAACAAGAATAACTTGCATCACGGCGAGGCTAACACCTCTGCAGCTACCACAGTCTCCCCCACCCCGAGGCCCTTGGAAGATATACGCTAAAGTTGCCAGCCGATCGAACGCGTCTCCCAACTTCTAAGCAGACCTGGAAATGTCAGAAGAAGGACATGTTTCTCCCCAAGCACACAAAACCGTCACCAGAAACAATCTAATCTCTCGTTTTAATAACAAGGGTTAACCTAATAACCGACCCGGCAGAAGTTCTATATGGGACCGTTTTACGTATCCGACCACAGGCGGCCAGGTTTCGAAATTTGAAAGGCTATTGCCCAGACCGCAAATAAAAACGTTAATTTATCCCCAAGGGCAAAGGCAGTGATGTGGTCGAACACACTGCTGTCATATAAAATACTTTCCCATAGACGTACTGAAGGAAACATGCGACTGGCTTGGCATTGGAAACATAGTTTCTACCGACTTCTCATCATTATATTATGTACTGGTGGAACACAAAACGAATGAGCTGATGGATATTCACTATGTTTACATCTAATATTGATGGGTTTTTTTTAAAAAAACGAAGAAAAAAAAAAACATTTCAGCTGACTGAATGAAAGAATTGTACATGCAGAAATATTTTATGTTCATGACTGCGAACGGGGAAAATCTCTTTTTCTGAGATTTCAGTTGTTCAGTTTTTGAGCAACTAATTCAACGGATGTGAACATTCAAGTTAGACTCAACTTGACAACGTCAAGTATGAGCTATTGGGATGTGTTGTTCGAACATCCATCCATCCACAATTCTTTTAGCACACTCTACAGACCACAGATCAGTTCCAAATTTCATATATGACTTTGGGGCAATACCTAGATGGGGGCTATCGATTTGTTTTCGAATTTAGTTAAAAAAAACAAAAACATGTCCACCAGTAGTCATCTTGGGAGCGCGATGGCTCTGTGGTAGACTGTTTAATTTCTATGCTAGAGGTCCCGAGTTCGATTCCCGACCGGGACGACCCGCGTTGAGTTGATTTTATCCCGTTTGTCTATACGGAGGCACTATAACGCCGTGTACTAAGACGTACTGCAGGTTGATGGTGCACATGTCTTCAACCGCTGCAACCCTGCTTAAGCACAACTTAAACAGAGTTAGAACATTGGGGAACTGACAGTTGCTCGTCGATGTTCGGTGGTTCTTTCCGGGTACTCCGGCTTCCTCCACCCACAAAACTGTCTTGATCACTATTAGCAATTCTGCATAAGTGTGTGACCTTAAACACCAATATATAAATAATAGTAGCCATCTCGGATATAAATTATCCAACCATTCCTTTAGCACACCCTACACCCGATCTGTCCAAAATTTCATATGTAGCTTTGGGGCAATGTCTAGATGGGAGCTGTCGTTTTTTCCGAATTTCGTTAAAAAAATATGGCCAGAATTGGCCACCAGCGGCCATCTTAGGTTAGGCTTATAAATTGTCAACAATTCCATTAGAGGACCCAACAGGCCGCTCCTCCCACCTGATCGTTTTCAGATTTCATTTGTAGTTTTGGTGTGATGTCTTTTCTGTAGAAACTTGATTGAGCGACATAGCATTACAGGATCTTTCTATTTAGTTCAGTCCCTTCTTGGACAAGTTGAGCTGCAGTGTCGCTGACACTTCCATATATAAGAAAGTAGGCATTTAGAGCATGGTTTCAAGTGCATCAGTGGCCACAGTTTATCTTGTTTTATTCCAAATCAGGCATGCAGATTTCATGGCAGCAATCATTTCATTTTATACCAACCGACTCACGATTGTTTGCTGATGACTTGTCAAGATTTAAACCTAAAATTGGAAGCTCTTATTTGAAGTGTCTCAAAGGAAAAGACTGAGAAACCGACTGAGTGCAGACACATAGGGGGGGGGGGGGGGGTACAAGCAGGTAATTCTCGGCCTTGTTGCTTCCTCCCGTCAGTCAGTATTATCCCCTGGCTTCTGGTTGTTCTGAAGTCAGTGGTCACCACACTGCAAGGGGCCTTACTAGCAGTGATGCTTGTGAAATATCAGCCATTGCTTTGTCGGTCTTCCGGGTGGAATCAATCGGATTAGCTGTTGGTGTTAGTCTCTCACATTCAGACCACCCCTACACCAGTCGAACCAAGTGACCGACGCTTTTACCAACTTGGACTTCCAAGTTGAAGTTAAAGGCCATGAAGAATGCTTTTTCATGAGGGCAGAGGCTTTCCTGCCACTGTTATGGTATGGTATCTCAGATTCCGAATGTTTCGCCTATTTTCCAGAGTGGCACTAAGCTGGATGTGTACTGTTCCACCTCTGGACTTGGCAAGTCCAATCTTTCTGTCGTGCTTACATTTGTTCTAGAACCTGTGCTTGTTTTTTCCAGAGAGATACTAAACTTGCTTTCTTGGCGACCACTTGCTGCTTTGAGGCATTCCTTATACGTGAGGTTTTAGAGACGTGAAGATTTTTTTCCATATTCTTCCCAAGGTTCTGTTGAATCTGTCTCATAATCATGTCTGCAACACTATGAATATGAAGTTGCACCGTTTGCACGTAGAATTGGGGCATTAGGTGTCCCCTTTGCGAGAGAGGAATGTGCTGCTCTTCTGTTTGCCTCCTGGGTCAGACCTCACCGAAGACCAGGGTGTCCATTCCAATTCCTGTTCCATCGGGCATGATCTGCCAGGAGGGTCGTCTCTAACTTGTCAAAGGGGTGATGAAGGTCGTCACGCAGAATATCCCCCGCCCCCCCCCCCCCCCCCCCCCATGTTCTTGGTGCCAAAGAAGAAAAGTCACTCTCCAGCTATCATTGATTTGAGCACATGGACGAGTTTATTAAGTAGTCTCATGTCACTAGTGACTGTTGGAAATGGCATGCGATCACACTCGTGTGTCAACATACTCGTAAAATAATTCCTTGGTGCGTGTGGAAATAAAAGAATGTGCACAAGAATTTATGAGGTTTGGAAATAATAACATCGCCAAATATTTCTCACTCATGAAACTGAAAATGCTAGTGCAGTTTTTCACACGCCTGCATTTCTTTCCAGATCTCACCGTTTCAGCGTGGAAACATTCGGGTCTGTCCTCTATGCCATTCAAATGGGGGATTTTGCTGCCAATAGAGACCCGCAGAAGGATTATTCCCATGTGCTGATACTCCATGTCTCTGAAATAACCTCAGGTTCTCTTTAAAAGTCAGTCTACCAGTTTAAAGCCCTTCCTTATGACTTGAACCTGCACCGCCCCTCCCCATGTACCAGGACTTGGCTCTAATCGAACATGGTCATTGGTTATATCTTTGGTTTATTTGATGGCAGTCTCATGAGGCATTCCACACCGTCATTCTGTAACAGGATGTCTTAAACCTTCTGACCTTACTGACATCGTGTTGTGAGTTCCTTTTTAGTCATTCATGCACAAGGGAATGGACATTCGAACACGCCTAAACTGGGTACAAGTATTGATTGATACAAGGGCTTTGATTCTGGCCATGTTTTTCTTGACTCCAGCAGGATCCAGATTGGCATCGTCTCAGGATTTTGTGCCTTTGTGGTTTAGTTCTAATTCTTCAGCGTTGTCTTGTCAGATCATACCATCATACACATCAACCAACAGAGGTCATTGGGTCACCTTTTTGAATTTCAGCTGTTTATCATGTTTTGCTTCTATCCGACATCTCAGCAGTGGTTTTGGAATCAAGGTGGAATTCCTTTGCTTACAATGTATGAGTTGGAGAGGGAGCTTATCTTATTAGCTCTTGAGATATTTCTAAGTTATGGTTTTGCCACAGTTTAGGTTGTTTAAACATCCTGACTGAACCCCGTCCCACAGAGAAGGGGTCATCTCCCCCAAACAATGTTTCAGTCCATTTGCAATATCTGGAGTCATCCCCAGATCAATCTTTTTGGCTCAGTGGCATTACGTTGTGACATTCTTTCTCTAGAAATCTTCTTCAAATCTACCCATCAGAATCGTTTGATATTTGACATGCAGTATCCTTAGGAGGTTCAACTTAAAGTTGATTCAAATTACCCTCGAGTCATTTGTGGGCTCCTTCTCAGAACTCGAGCTTTAACTTTGTGCAATATCAGGAATATTCTTTAATGAAAGTGTCAATAACACTGTAGCTCAACTTGACAATGTATTGTGTTTGATGAAAAGGATAATGTTCAATGTTTATGAAATACGACAAGAATTTTGATAATTGAGAATATGTTAATTTCTATTCCCTGTATGCTATGTTTGTTTTCAATAAAAATAATTTGAAGAGTAGTCTGTACTAAAGAACTGAGGGATGGGTTAATGTGGCCCTCACAGTTAAAGAATGTCAACCAAGTTACAGTGAAATTATAACAAAACGAGTCATCCTATCAAGTTGCATTGAAATCCCTTCATAAATACGACCTGTAGACTGTGCTAAAGGTATCCAGGCTTCGGGGCCCCTGTAGGTTTCACAGTTGACAGTTCGCGACCAAAAGGGGATGTTCTCATCTAGGCATTATGGAGTCATCCTACTAAGGTACAATGACATCCCTCCATAAATACGATTTGTAGACTGTGCTAAAGGTTTTTGGTTTCTGGGCTCGGGCTGCCATCACGGTTGACAGATGCCTTCACATTAAATACGACCTGTAGACTGTGCTAAAAGTTTTTGGGTTTCGGGCTTGAGCAGCCATCACTATTGACAGATCATGACCAAAAGGGGACCTTCTCATATAGACAATATACAGAGTCATCCTACCAAGTTACAATGAAACCCCTTCATAAATACGACCTGTAGACTGTGCAAAAGTTTTCGGATTTTGGGCTCGGACAGCCATCACGGTTGACCGATCGTCACCAAAAGGGAACATTCTCATCTACACATGACCTCAAACCAGCATATGAAACGTCATGACGATCGGACAAGAACTACGGGGTGCAGCAGCCTGTGCTAAAAATATATATATAAACAGACTCACAGACTTCCGCACACGTGATGGCAATAGCTTATCTTAACTTTGTCCTGTTAAGCTAAAATTCTTCTTCTTCAGCTCTGCCAGTCAGAATCTTTTAGTGTTTGGTATACATCATTGTTATGAGGGTCAGATTCAGGACTGTTCAAACCAAGTCCATGTTAATATTTGGGCTTCCTTTGGAAGCCCAAATTTTAACTAAGTTCAATATGGGGGTTAATTTTTAAAAATCTTCTTCAGATCCACCAGGCAGAATGTTTTCATATTTGGTGTACATCATCTCTGGAGGGGTGGGGGTGGAGGTCAAATTCAAGTTTGTTCAAATCAGTCCCTAGGTATATAGTTGGGCTCGCTATGGTAGCCCAAATTTTAACTTCATGCAGTATGAGGAAATATCTTTAACAATATTCTTCTTCAGATCCACCAGTCAGAATTCTTTCATATTTGGTATACAACATCTCTAGGGGGTCAGATTCAAGTTTGTTCAATTGGAGTGCTTGGGTTAATATTTGGGCTCCATATGGGAACCTGAAATTTAACTTAGTACAATATGAGAGAATTTCTTCAAAAATATTCTTCAGATTCACCTGTCAGAATCCTTTAATATTTGGTTTAAGGGGGTGGGGGGCTCAGATTCAAGTTTAAAGTTTGTTCAAATTGGGTCCGTGAGTTAATATTTGGGCTCACTATGGTAGCCCAAATTTAAACTTAGTGCAACATGAAGAAATTTCTTTAAATTGTTTTCTCCAGATCCACCAGTCAGAATGCTTTCATATTTGGTATACAACATCTCTAGGGAGGTCAGATTCATCTTTGTTCAAATCGAGAGCCTGGGTTAATATTTGGGCTCCCTCTGAGAGCTGGAATTGGCCATGTAGCTGAAGAATTAGAATTTTGTATTCAGTACCCTCTAGAGGTGTGTAACTAAAATTAATCCATGTAGGTTGTATCAAGGGGCTTCATAGGGGAGCTCCACATTTTACATTATGATCAACTGAAGAAAAGACATGATGCTCAGACTATTTGATCACCCCTGAAGGGCTCAAGGATTGACAATGTATCCTATGGAGATGGATTGCTTAATGTAGACTCATTCTTGGACTCTGTTTATATTGTGTTCTGTTCAAGGTGAGCGCTTCAGGCCCCCTGGGGCCTTTGTTTTTTTTTCATCCTGGATTATTTGTCCTTAAGCCATTGTTTGAAAAGACGTTTTATGAATTAGAAAGACATGAAATTAAATTTTCTTTATTTCAGTTTCAAGATTGGATGAGTTGTATATTGATTCCATGATGGAGGATAACATAACCTTGTGGACATTTGGACTTAAAATGGAATAATGATAAACTGCAGCCCAAGCGGAAAACAATTGTCATGCAGAAAAGGCTTTGGGTACAAGTTTGTAACATGGGTGTTTATTCAGTCGCAGATATTTGGTCATTTCTGATATTTCTATATATAATGAGTTCCAGCATTTTTTCCCCATATCTCTTGAGTGCAACAAGGAGCCATCTGCAGTGCTTTTGCATTGGAGATGGTGTCTTGTTGCAGTCTAGGGACAATATAACAAACAATACTGACAAAGGTGATGTTGTACTCAGCCACCCAAATGGTGGACATCAACCTAGACATTTACTTATTAGACAAGTTGAAATTTTAGGATTGAACAAGTAAATGTGAAGTGTAGTCTGGTCAAGCTCTTTGTCCATGATCTGCACATTTGTTTGTTTGAACCAAAAATTTTCACTTGTCTAGTAAGTGTACAGGTAGATTCACCATTTGGGTGGCTGGGTATCACATCACTTCATTCTTCGAAAGAACTAAAATGACAAAAATGGATTGCTACACAGAGCCCAACATTACTGAGGTTTGGAAAAGCCCACTTGCCCACTAACTGGCCCACTAACTTACTAAATTGCTGACTTACTGATTCTGTCTCACCTGACTGAGGACCTGGGGACAGCTGACTGAGGCACAGGAAATTTGAGATTACCCAGCATGTCTGATGCTTCACCCCAAGAGCTATGGCACTGTTAAGAGTCCATGATGTTTGGGGAGGTTTTCTTACAGTTCATAATTTTTTTTTTTTTTTTCTTTGGCTGCCCCTGCACTCTGGAAATGCATTTTTTATGATGGGTGTCTTTGCACTAACAGGGATTTTCCTGTTGGTGCAAAGATTCCTGTCATTTAAAAAAATGCTTTTCCAGAGTGCAGGGGCAGATTAGAAAACCTCCTCAAACCGTTTTCCTTGTGTGTAGCAGCAGTGCCATAGCTCTTGGACTAAATTGTCTTCAGGCATGCTGAGTCATCTTGTGTGGACTGTGTCTCAGTCAGTTGTCACCAGGTTTTCTCACTTGGGTGGGATAGTCTGAGTAAGTCAGCTTCTTTTCTTTCCAAAGCCCCACCCGGATTTTTTTTTATTGGGTGGGGCCACGAAAACAAAAAACGAAAAGAGAAAAAAAAAAAAAAAAAAAAATAATAATATTCTCTTTGTGTAATATCTTTATAATATGATGTTCTTATATACATTTAATATGTTCTTGTTATAAAATACTATTCATTGATATACTTATATATATCTTAATACACTTATGTATCTTTATATACTTATAAATACATACTTATATAGATCTTTATACACTTGTATATACTTCTCTGTATGTGTACTTATATATAATAATATTCTTAATAAATACTTGAAATATCTTCAATAGTTCTTTATTTCACTTAAAAATCTCACCATGTTATGGGAAAGAGAAACAACATACTCAAGGATTTGTGAGCACAAATATTTTATTCAAGATACTTCCAATTGACTGATGTACAAAAATTATACATATATATACATGGTTTTGCTCTATATTCTATGCCTTTTGCAATGACAATATCTGTTATCACTTTAAAAGACTTCTGCATACATTGGAGTTCATAGGAATCAACATTGACCTGCCCAAGGTTAACACACTGTTCTGCCCTGGGGTGGCACTTGGGTGTTATGGAAGGGGGTGGGGGGGCTGACTGAGCAAGCCTTTGCTCTATTGTGTTAACATGAACTTAGGGTGGGGCATGTTTTGGGCATGTCGGAGGGAGGGTGGGGGTTAAGGTCTGGGCAGGGGGCATGTTGGCTCGGTTGGTAGAGGTGCAGGCTGCAACCCGAGAGGTCCTCGGTTCGAATCCCACCTGCGGCAATCACGTTGTATCCTTGGGAAAGACACTTCACCCCATTGCCCACGTGGGTGCACAGTGGCGTTGTGTACTAAGGCATACTGCACGTCGATGGTGCATCTGTCTTCAACCAATGCTAACCCTGCTTGTGTGGAGTTGGTATGTTGGGGAGCTGACAGCTGCTCGCCATTGCTCGGTGGTTCTCTCCGGGTACTCTGGCTTCCACCACCCGTAAAACTGTCATGGTCATGATTAGCCATTGTGCAGAAATATGTGACCTTAAAAACACCAATAAATAAATAAATATTCAGGTCTGGGCATGCCAGTTGGGGGGAGGGTGTGTGGCTACAATTGCCAAATGTTTACACATGGTTTCCCCTACTAACGAAGAAACTAATTCAAGGACTCTCAAGGATATTTACGGGCTTTCAGATGAATGTTACAGGTACTATCAGTGGAGGAGAAAGAGATATACTTCCTGCTTACAACCTCTCTCCAAAAGTAGATACACATTCTCCAGTACACGTAAGTCAAGCATATGTTTCGATGCAATGATACAAATATGGATGTCATTGGAACCAGCTCAGAGAGCTGCTTCCAATGCCATTCATATTTGTATCATTGCGTAAAAAATGTGTTTGGCTTACTGGAGAATGTTTAGCCTACAGATTAATTCAAGCACATTCAACGACCTTTGGGGTTTATGGGTGATTTTCAAGGATTTTCAAGGCCTTGTTAAGCAAGTTTGCAATTCAAGGACTTTCAAGGACCCGCGGCTACCCTGTTACACAAGTTCTGCATCTCAAAGGTTGGGGTGGGGGGCAGAGTAGGGGTTTGGGGTTTAATTAGGACTAGGGATATTTCTTTCGCGGACTAAGTTGACAATTTTCTGAGCGATCTGCAAGTAAGGAAGCTAGGAGGAAAAACAACCCTCATATCAGCAATACCGGTTGGGGATAAGAGTTGTAACACCATCACTTTTCTTCATGAAGTTCAGGGAGGACAATAGTGCATGTATGTAGTATGTATGGCCATGTATTATGTGAGATGAAGTGTATGTAGGATGGCACAGTTGGGAGGGGGGGGGGGGGTGGTAGTCTCGGAACTGACTGGCCACTATCATATTTTTCAAAGTAAAGCTGAAAAAACAGTGAACCAACATATGGCAAGGGGTCATCCAATTTCTACATCTATAAACACGCTTGGGAGGTATCTGGGGGCATTTTACAGGACTTGCAACATTTTCTTCGCTTATCTTTTTTCCAATTAAATGAGTGATATACAGTTTTGGAAGGTAGAGGTGAAACACAACCCTTACACTTCTATTTGCAACTATGGGTAGGTTGGGATATCAGCAGTTATGGTTGCAGATAACACTTGGAACTCAACAACATTCTTCATGAAGCAAAAAACAAGCCATACTCCTGTATCATACACAGGGACATGGATAGAGGTTTCTGATTGGGGGAGTGTAGGGTAGTTAATTTCCAACTAGAGGAGGGACTGGGAGAAGGAAGCCCTCTCCCGGTCCCTCCCCTAGTTGGAAATTCACTTCTGAGAAAACTTTTGAAAATGAAGCTGTGAAAGGGGGCATAAAATTGTTTCTAGTAACTGAAATTCTAACCCTCCTTGTGTGGAGTTGGTATGTTGGGGAGCTGACAGTTGCTCGACATTGCTTGGTGGTTCTCTCCGAGTACTCCAGCTTCCACCACCCATAAAACTGTCATGGTCATGATTAGCCATTGTGCAGAAATATGTGACCTTAAAAACACCAATAAATAAATAAATATTCAGGTCTGTGCATGCCAGTTGGGGGGAGGGCGGTGTGACTGGGCACAGAACCATATCTGTCCAAGCATGTTGGGAAAACACTGTGGCTACAATTGCCAAATGTTTACACATGGTTCTGTATCATACACAGGGACATGGATAGAGGTTTCCGATTGGGGGAGTGTAGGGTAGTTAATTTCCAACTAGAGGAGGGACAGGGAGAAGGATGCCCTCTACCGGTCCCTCCCCCTAGTTGGAAATTCACTTCCGAGAAAACTTGAAAATGAAGCTGTGAAAGGGGGCATAAAATTGTTTCTAGTAACTGAAATTCCAACGCATTTATGAATGAATTATCAGGCTATTATTATTTGGTATTCTTCAAGGAACTGAATATGTGATAAACAAATGCCCAAGCTGAGAACTTTGAGCAAATCACACTGTCCTAACATTAAATCAGATCTTATGCAAGAATGATCAGTTTTGGATGTTTCATCATTTTGTAACTGTGAATGATGGAATTAACTCAGGATAATGATTTCACGAGATGTGATTTTCTTGAAGTTTGATATTGCGTACACTGTAGCTGTAAACAGTAACAGTTGGAATTTTTGCCAATTTGAAACAGAGTTGGAATTTTGGGGAGTACAGGAGACATCAGCATCACCAAAGAAGCTCTAAAATCCAGATAGATGGAGTTTCCAACAACTCATGACTTGCGCTCCAAATTTCTACCTACAGGAAATGTTTTGCAGGATTGTGTGTGTGTGTGGGGGGGGGGGGGGGGGGGGGGGGGGGAGGTGGGGTACACATTCACTCTACTTCAATGCCAAATTGCAAAGAAGAAAATGCCCATGA
Source organism: Pictodentalium vernedei (assembly GCA_031216915.1). NCBI lineage: Eukaryota > Metazoa > Mollusca > Scaphopoda > Dentaliida > Dentaliidae > Pictodentalium > Pictodentalium vernedei. Next base: position 428,764,064 of record CM062292.1, read on the forward strand.
TAATAAAAGAAGGGCCAGGAAAAATCCTTATCAACATTTAACCCTTTACCCAACGTAATGGCCAAAACCGACCAGTGCTATTCTAAACATGAGGCCCCAAGGGGCCTGAGGACGCTCACCTGACATGGTAGCCTAAATATCAACCCAGAGAATTGATTTCAGCAAGTTGCATCTGCTCCTCCTAAGAAAAGCTTATACCAAATATCCAAAGATTCTGACCAGTGGATCTAAAAAAAAGAAGATTTTTAAAGAATATTCCTCATATTGAACTAAGTTATAATTTGGGCTCCCAAAGGGAGCCCATATATGAACCCAGGGACTTGGCTTTAACAAACTTGAATCTCTCCCCAAAAGGATGCTGCACACCAAATATCAAAACATTCTGACTGCTGGATCTGAAGAAGAAGATTTTTAAAGAAAATTCCTCATTTTGAACTAAGTTCCAATTCAAGCTCCCACAGTGAGTCCAAATATGGACCTAGGGACATGGTTTGAACAAAATTGAATCTCACCCCCCTAAGGATGCTGCATACCAAATATCAAAACATTCCGACTGCTGGATCTGAAGAAGATTTTTAAAGAAAATTCCTCATTTTGAACTAAGTTATTATTCAGGCTAACACAGTGAGTCCAAATATGGACCTAGGGACATGGCTTGAACAAACTTGAATCTCACCCCCCCCCCCTAAGGATGCTGCATACCAAATATCAAAACATTCCGACTGCTGGATCTGAAGAATATTTTTAAAGAAAATTCCTCATTTTGAACTAAGTTATAATTCGGGCTACCACAGTGAGCCCAAATATGAACCCAAGGACTTGGCTTGAACAAACTTGAATCTCACCCCCCTAAGCATGGTGCATACTCAATATCAAAAGATTATGCCTGCTGGATCTTGAGAAGATTTTCAAAGAAATTTGCCTGAAATGCACGAAGTTTGAATTCGAGCTTCTATAGTGAGCCCAAATATGAATCTAGGGAGCCGATTTGAACAAACTTGAATCAGATCCACCCCACAATGTTGCATACCAAATATCAAAAGATTCTGCCTGCTGGATCTGGAGAAGAAGATTTTTGAAGAAATTTGCCTGAAATGCACTAAGTTCGAGTTTGAGCTTTTATAGTGAGCCCAAATATGAATCCAGGGGGCTGATTTGAACAAACTTGAATCAGATCCACCCCACAATGTTGCATACCAAATACCAAAAGATTCTGCCTGCTGGATCTGGGGAAGAAGATTTTTGAAGAAATTTGCCTGAAATGCACTAAGTTCGATTTCAGGCTTCTATAGTGAGCCCAAATATGAATCTAGGGAGCCAATTTGAACAAACTTGATTTAGATCCACCCCACAATGTTGCATACCCAATATCAAAAGATTCTGCCGCTGCATCTGGAGAAGAAGATTTTTTAAGAAATTTGCCTGAAATGCACTAAGTTCGAAATCGGGCTCCTATACTGAGCCCAAATATGAACCCAGGGGGCCGATTTGAACAAACTTGAATGAGATCCACCCTACAATGCTGCATACCAAATATCAAAAGATTCTGCCTGCTGGATCTGGAGAAGATTTTTTAATGTTTTTCCCATGGCCAACAGTTAAAAAGTGCTGACTCAGCACTTTTTCAAAAGTCCTGAAAAAAGTACCTTGTGATCAAACCGATAGGGATTTTTTTTAACCATTCTATTCTACTGGATAAAAGTAAGCTTTAAACAAAATAAGAATTCTCTGTGATGTGTAGTTTTGGAGATATGGCAGTTTTAAGGTTTTTCCTATTTTTAGCTCCCGAGGTTCCCACGGGGCAATGAGACAATTTTTTTTTTGCATCAGTCAACTACTTATGACCCATTATCATCTCATATCAAATTTGGTTCAAATCAACCTCTGCTCAATATGAGCCGAAACCTAATTTAGATAAAAATCAAAATGCTCCTATATAACCACTACTTACATGAAATTTAATTAAAATGTGGCCAGTGGTTTAGGAGAAAGAGGCTCAAGCACCACCTTCATGCAAGACAATGGACGACGGACGAAGAGTGATAAGAAAAGCTCACCCTGACTTTCAGTCAGGTGTGCTAAAAATCAGCAATTAATTTTCATTATTTTTTCTTTTTTTATCTCAAAAACATAGGTTATGACCGTTGTTGGAACAAGCTTGTTGAAAAATTAGTTATTGAATAATTTTTTTTGCAAGTCTCGGCCTGCTTCTCATGTTAGGTAAAGGGTTAACCTGGGCTCATGATGATAAGAAGGATGGAAGCACCTTTGAAAAACAGTGCATGTACAAAGTTATGATACATCTTAACCAGCTGGGTTTGTTGGATACAACTATGAACATTTACTTCGCTTATCTTTTTAACATTTGCCTTCTTAAAGATAGGTCTTTAAAAAAAAGAATCACCAATATTACATCCAAACATACTGTTTATCTTTCTAGGCAGGTGATTAAAGTAAGGCGTAAAACACAACAACAAGGTGCCAAGTCATTGGTATCCCCTGCCAATGGTTTCGAAATTGAAACAAGACTGCTCTGAAGAACCTGTAATTGCTCACCTGGCAGAACAATATATCCCTCAGTTATTCTAATCAAAATCAAACAATGCTGCCGGCTGCCATGCTACTTAACCCTTTACCCAATGCAGACGATATCAAAATTTATTATTTTAAATATCATTTTTTAAATTTTTCCAAACAATTTCAACAAAACCATATCATGTGACCCCTCGGTGGAACAAGCTCAGCAAGCACGTTTCAAAGAGGAGTCACATGATATGGTTTTGTTGAAATTTTTCGAAAAATAATATTTTTTCAGCTACTGAATTTGCATGTTGCGCGGGTGGATGCGGGTAAAGGGTTAATCTGTGAGAAACATAATGATGATTATTTTCACACTTTCCATACATTATTTCTGCAAAGTTTGCCTCACATTGGTCAAGTACTTTCATATAAGAATATAACATTCCTATTGGGTTTCCATGGTAACTATGAGCCACAATTGTGGCCATGTTTGCAACACGATCAACATTAGATGAGGATCAGTGGTAGGTGTCCCAGTCATCAATCATGTGAAGTTTCAAAACATTTGCCCTTGTAGTTTTTTTTAAAATCAACCAATCAGAATCAAAGAATGCCTCTAGCGTCCCCATTTTTCATCTAACAGGAACTCTCATAGACCATTCCTGCCAAGTTTTGCTCACATCTTCTGAGTAGTTCCAGAGAAAAAGATGAAAATGTTATTTCCCATACGGTTTCTATGGTAACTATGAGCCGCAATTGAAGTCATGTATGTATCCTGTTCAACATTAAATGAGGATCATTGGTACAGGGGGTTCCAGTCATCAATTATGTGAACTGGCCTTGCAGTTTCAGAGAAAATTTCTGAAAATCCACCAACCAGAATCAAATAATGCCTCTGGAGGCCATGTTTTCAACCAATGGGAATATGGCCACACTGCCCCTCCAACACCTCCAGCCTTAAAAAGGCCCGGAGGTGTGGGAGGGGCAGTGTAGCCATCTCACAGAGAATACCTGGTTAGTAGCACCAAACAAAATGTACAATGCCCTCAAGGCAGAATTCATTAATAGTACAACTTCATTTTGCCACTTCTAGCTTTTGTAAGCTTGAGGAGAGCTAATCGCTCCCTTAGGCAATGTGGAGAGAGCGATTTTTAGCCTGCCTGCATTTTTAAGAATGTCAGGCCTGAATATAGCCACCATGGCAGACATATTGAATTGGCTAGTTGATCCAAAATCAAAATGAAGCTTCCTCTAAACACCAATAATGCTTAACCGAAAATTGAAATTGATGTGAGTCAGTAAACATTAGTTATTTGACGGAAACCAAATTCAAGATTTCCACCACATCACACCAAAGCTACAAATAAAAACTGAAAAATCGGGTTAGGGATGGGGCCTGTTGGGTGTACTAATGAAATTGCTGACAAATTATATGTCAAATCCAAGATGGCTGGTGACAGCTATCTTTTTCAACGGAATGCGGGAAAATTTGAAGCTCCCATCTAAGCATCACACCATAGCTATATATGAAATTCAAAAAAGATCAGGAGAGAGATGCAATCTGTAGGGTGTACTGATGGAATTGTTGAAAATTTATATCCGAATCCAAGATGACTTCTGGTGGCCATGTTTTTCAACTAAATCCAGAAATATTCAATAACTCCCGCCTGGACATCAAACCAAAGCTACATATGAAATTTGAAAAAGATCGGGTAAGAGATGCAGCCTGTAGGATGTTCTAATAGAATTGTTGACAATTTAGAGGCCAAAGCTAAGATGGCCACTGCCAGCCATGTTTTTCAATAAATTGGGAAAAAATTGATATCTTCCATCTAGACACTGCCCCAAAGCCAAATATGAAATTTGGGACTGATTGGGTGAGAGCCGTGGCCTGTAGGGTGTGCTAAAGGAATTGTGAATGGATGGACGTACGAACAACCCATCCCAATAGCTCATATGTGACGTCGTCTAGTTGAGTCTAAAATGTAAACATCCGTTGAATTAGTTGCTCAAAAGCTGAACAACTGAAATCTCAGAAAAAGAGATTTTCCCTGATCGCAGTTTTGAACATAAAATATTTTTGCATGTACAATTTTTTCGTTCAGTCAGCTGAATTTTTTTTTTCTTTCCATTTTTCGTTTTTTAAAAAAATCATCACTGTAAGATGCAAACATAGTGAATATCCATCAGCTCATTCATTTTGTGTTCCACCCGTACAAAAGAAAATGGTGAGAAGTCGGTAGAAATAGAGAGAAAACGCTTGACTGGACTGGGTAGGTGAAATAATTCATGAGAGGTGAGGGATGTTGTTCGCGCACGAGTGTTTTACAATATAGTCCCTCGCCTCGAATGAATTATTTTACATAACCAGTCCAGTCAAGCGATTACTCTGTTTATTACTTTTCATTATTAACGATAATTATGTTATTTAACCCTTTACCCAACGTAACAGCCAAAAACGGCCAGCTCTATTCTCAAAACTCTCCAACCTACGTTTTTGAGACAAAAAATGAAAATAATAGTTATTCAAGAATTGTTTTTGCAAGTGTTGTCTGCTTTTCATATTAGGTAAAGGGTTAAAAAGCAAAAAAAAAAAAAACAGTGAAGTCCCCATTACATCCATGGCAAAGAATCTTTGTTTGCGCGCATGGATACATGACACAATTGTTGATTGCATAATTCACTTGTGAAGTTATCAAAAATCAAAACTACATATGAAATTTGAAAAAGATTGTTGAGAGATGCAGCCCGCTAAAGGAATTGTTGGGCAATTTATATTCAAATCCAAGATGGCCACCGGCAGCCACATTTTTCAACGAAATTTGAAAAAAAGCGATAGCTCACATCTGGACAGTGCCCCAAAGCCACATATGAAATTTGGGATTGACTGGTTGAGAGCCATGGCCTGTAGGGTGTTCTATTTAAGGTCACATACTTATGCACAATGGCTAATCGTGACCGTGACAGTTTTACGGGTGGAGGAAGCCGGAGTACCCGGAAAGAACCACCAAGCAATGACGAGCAGCTGCCAGCTTCCCAACAACGTAACTCCGTACTGCAGCACAGGCAGGGTTAGACTGGTTGAAGACATGCGCACCATTGATGTGCAGTATGTCTTGTTACACGGCGTCATCGTGCACCCATGTGGCAATCGGGGGTTTAGTGCCTTGCCCAAGGACACAGCGCGGGAGTCCGAATCGATCGCTCAGACAGTCACTTATCCGAGGACTAACCGGGCTCGACTTTGCTTAACTTCGGTGATCTGATGAGAACCGGTTACCGCAACACCAAAGAATTGTTGTCAATTTGTATCCAGATCCATGTTTTTCAGCAAAATCTATAAAAATTCAATAGCTCCCATCTAGACATCACACCAAAGCTACATATGAAATTTAAAAAGTATTGGGTGAGAGATGCGGCTTGTAGGATGTGCCAATGGAATTGTTGACAATTTATATGCCAAACCTAAGATGGCCACTGACGGCCATGTTTTTTTTAACAAAATTTGGAAAAATTTTATAGCTCCCATTTAGACATTGCCGCAAAGCTACCCAGGGTATTTGATGACTGGATTTGCATCGCAAAATGCTATCCAGAAATGTCCAAATGCTAACCATTTTTCTTTCATATTGGCCTTATATTCACTATTTACCATCACTTTTTGAAACCAAGATGGAAACTGCTAATCAAATTTTTAAAAACAAAAAAACCCCTGGTACATATGAAATTTGGGACAGATCGGGTGAGTGCTCCGACCTGTAGGGTGTGCTAAAAGAATCGTTGGACAATTTATATCCAAATCCAAGATGGCCACTAGTGGCCATGTTTTTCAACAAAATTTAAAATAACCGATAGCTCCCTTCTAGACATTGCCCCAAAGCCACATGTGAAATTTGGAACTGATCAGGTGAGAGCTGTGGCCTGTAGGGTGTACTAATGGAATTGTGGATAGATTGTCATCGGGCATATGGACGGACGATGGATCACAACCCATCCCAATAGCTCAAACTTGACACTGTCAAGTTGAGCTAAAAACAGGTTCCTTATCATATGTCAATTCAAGTTTGTTCAAATCAAGTTGCCATGCCCACAGGGGCCACCACAAGGGGCATTTCTTTGATAGCACCCATAAATTGTTTTCCAAAATTGAAAAAAAAATCTTCTTTTACAGAACCATCGATTAGAATCTTTTGATATTTGGTATACATCATTTCTAGGGGAGTGGGGATGGAAGGGGCCCAGATTCAAGTTTGTTCAAATCGCGTCCATGTGTTAACATTTGGGCTCCTATGACGCCCAAATTTTAACTTAATTCAATATGAGGAAATTTCTTTAAAAATTTTCTTCAGAATTGAAAAGACAATGTTATGCTGTACTCTTCAAAAAAGTTGAAAAGATTCTCTTCTAATCAGCAAACTGAAAAAGATAGAAAAACATTCTGAATTTTAAACAGAATATAATTGCGTTATTTAATTCTACATACTCCACCTCATGGAAATATAAATTTTATAGTAAATTTCCTTTCCTATTATACCTTCCACAATTGTTTACTACAGGCTTGCATTACAGCGGAAGACCCTAACTTGGAAAAATATACTCTCTATTTTGATCTTTCCCAAGCAATTTGGGAAAGAAAAGTGGTGCAAAAGCACCAAGAAAAAGTAAGCCAAAACTGGGTTGAGAGCCACCGGCACACACCCAGTAGGGGACACTCTTCTCCAAGTACAATTCCACAGCTTCGGGTACCAATGTGCAGACAAGTGACAGATGACTCATTCTTTTGAATCTGGCAACATTGGAGTTATGTGACCAGCAGGGAGGAAGGATTCTTACCTGAATAAGAAGACAGGAGGGCCTCCATGTAAACAATTGTGGTAGGAATAAAAAGAAAGGAAATTTACTATAAAATTTAGATTTCTTATCAACCTACACTACAATTGTTTACTAAAGGCTGAATAGACAATAGGAGGAGGGAATCACATAACAAACCCCCCACATAACCCAACTGCACTGGAACCGTGGACAGAAGAAGAGTTCCCAAGGCCTATCAAACCATAGCATCACAAACATTAGTAAAAGACAATGAGAGATGAGGCGTATGGCACTGCATGACGCACAGACAGAAAGGACAGTAAAACAGCACAGGGCTGGAACTGACCTTGAAGCCTTATGGCTAGGATAGACAACAACCTGAGCAGAAGAAAGAGGGCCCAAAGAAAAAAGGTCCTCAGGCTGCTCTTGCAACTGACACAGATAGAAGGTGGAGAAAGTAGAAACATTTCTCCAGTAGGCTGCCTGCATAACATCCGACAGCTTGACACAGTTAGCATAATCCCAGGAGGTAGACAAGGCACACACTGCGTGGGCAGAAATACAACCGGTAATACAATCAGAAGTCACTGGATGAGCATAAGCCGCACAAATAGCAAGACAAATCCATCAAGAAATGGATTGAGGAGAGATCTTCTGTCGACCAGGAATAAGAGACAGAAAGAATCATTCCCTGCCTTTCCAAATGAACTGCGCCCGGTTGAGACAAATGCGAAGTGCACTGGACAGAGCAAAGGGTGATTGTCCTCAGCAGAAGGAAGAGCCCTGATACAGATAGGAGGTGGAGTTATTTCTGGTATCTGATTCTTGGCCAGAAAGGCGCAATCAGTGGTAAAAGTAACATTGTTGGCAGAGCTCCTGAAAAAGGCCGGATCAACCGTGAGGGCATGAAGCTCACTAAGTTACTAACCTGTCTGGCTGAGGCAAAAGCCATCAGAAAAGCCATCTTGTATGTGAGAAAATGCATATCCACCTGGGATAAAGGTTTGAAAGGCACCCCCAAGCAGAGCAGCACCCAAGAAAGATTCCACTAACCCTTCTGGCTGAGGCAAACGCCATCAGAAAAGCCGTCTTGTATGTGAGAAAACACATATCCACCTGGGATAAAGGTTTGAACGGCACATCCCCCTCCCTGCCACCAAGCAAAGCAGCACCCAAGAATGATTCCATCTTGGGGTAAGCTGCAAAATCCTAGGCCTTTTCAAGGAGAGTGCCAAAAAGCTTGGAGGGGTATGGATTAGTGCCAATACGACGCTTTCCCACATACGAAAAGGTCTCCGAAAGCATGGACCTGTACCCTTTGATGGTAACAGGTTGGAGATGCGAGAATCAAACAGATATACCAGAAACTCTGCAATCTGTGTTATCGAAGGATTGGCATAATTAACAGAGTGATCAGCACACCATCGACAGACCTTCCACTTAGCCATATAGGCTAAACCAGTGGAGTGCCGCCTTGAAGAAGAAATCCACTCCACTGCTAGTCTCGAAAAACCTCTACGGAGGAGACAGGACCTGACAAAAGATATGCATGAAGGCACTATGAAGTCAGGTCAACGTGAAACCTCCTTGGGTGACCTAGGCAAAGAAGGTCACGACGTGCAGTGAGACATGCCGGAACCGTCGCCAACAGAGAGCGGAGCTGATTGATCCGCACTCGTTGAGGAAACAGGGGAGTGATCAGAATGATTCGACAACTACAGGTTTTGAGGCAGAATCGGAACCAGAGGGAAGGCATAGCCGACTTGGCAGTTCCAATCGAGTGACAGAGCGTCCACGGCAAAAGCCAGAGGATCTGGACACGGGGTCACGAAACCTGATGGCTTCAACAGATCACAAAGAGATCGATGTGGGGACGACCCCAGAGATCGCAAAGCGCTGGAACACTGCCCCGTGAAGCATCCACTCGGTGGAAATGACCCTGCCCCGACAGCTAGGACATTCAGACGACCGAGAATGTGACAAACCAACACTCCGGTGTTGACATCCTGAGCTAGCAGTAGAAGATCCCGAGCCAATTCGCACATGGGAACTGAGTGCGTGCCACCCTGGTTCTGAATGTAAGCGACCACTGTCGAACTGTCGGACAGCAGAAGGACCTGGCGATTCTAGAGGTGGGGGATCCACTTCTGGAAACTCAGAAGAAGAGCAAGAAGCTCCTTCTGGTTGATGTGAATAACTGCTTGATCCTGGTCCCATGCCCTGAGAAGGGAAAGTCCTAGAGGATCCAACGTTGTCGAGATCGCTGGCATCTGCCGTCAGAACATGATTGGACGTGGGCAAGTCCAACGGAACTCCCTGCATAATCCACTGAACATCTATCCAGGGGAGAAGGTGACGATGAAGAGTGTCTGGTAACAGAAGCACCAGATCCAGAGGATCGACATTCGGGCCTCCAACTACTGAGCAGAAAGTGTTGGAGAGATCTGACATGCAGCCGACCAAGAGGAATGAGATCCGTCACTGAACTGCAGAGACCGAGCAGCCGGAGAATACTGTCACGGACGTGGACTGGGACAGAGTCTGTGTGAACTGACCTGGAAATTTCCATGCGTAATTTGGGAGCAATGATAGATTGGTTCAGGATACTCAGATCGATAACCGGTCGAAATAGGCTATCCTTCTTCCGCACCAAGAACAGGTGGGAATAAAATCCCACTGAATGAATACTCTTGACGACCTCGATCGCCCCCATGACAGGAGATTGTCTATCTTTGTGATCAAAAGTTTTCCGACGTGAAACATCTGAAGGAACCTGTGTTGGAAGAGGCACCCTCGACAGAGTGTGGTGCCTCCAGAAGAATATTCGACACCGGACCGAACAACATCTAACACCCAAGGATCGGATGTGATTGTGGCCCAATGGTCTGCGAACTCTGATATCCTTCCTCCAACCTGGGACAAATCGAGGTGAGGAACTTCATTCCGAGCCCTGGCAAGGCCCGTGAGAGGAGAAACTACCTCCTCTACTAGATGAATGATCCAGAGTCCTCCCTCTGGTCTGCTGATGCTTACCCTTACCATGCGATTAAGAAGTAGAAGCAGCGGTAGGAGGATCAGCCCTTGGCTTGGCAGAGGAAGCAGAAGGCCGATTGTTAGGCTTAGAACGGCCCCTGCCTCCAACAGAAGGCTGATTAAGCTGGCGAAGCAGCAGCTGATCTTTGGAATAATGTTGCCATGGAACCATGGAATAGCCACGGACCCGACAAAGAAGCAGATCGAGGAGCAGCGTGCTGCCCCTCAGGAAGGGAATGGCTTGTGGCCAACACAGTGTCACGGCAAACTAATTTCAAGTTAGCCGTGTTACAAGCATGCGTGTGAGTAAAAACACTCCCAAAGGAGACTGTACGTCATTAAACTTATCTGGAGGCAGATGAGCAGCCAAAGCAGAGACGACGTGATCCGAGAGAGAAAGCATGCCCAGCATCTCTCTCGATAAGCCAACAGGGACTCCAGAGTCGCCATAGGAATAACGGCTGACTTGAGCGTAAAAAGCCTGAGGGAGGAGGAGTCCTGATCCAAGACCGCCAAAGTCTGGCCAACTGACAGATTGGCGGAATTGTAGGAACAATAACGCACTGGAGGCAAAAGGGTATCAGCCCTGGTGAAGAACGAAGTCTTCATGGCCTTGAAACTCAGCTTAGAGTCCAAAGCTGCAAAATGCTTCAACCACCTATATCGACTGGCATGGTCGAAGATGCCCAGAAGTGGGTTTCTCCACAGGCTGTAGGTGCGTGACCGATGATCGCGGCCTGGCTGACACCATCAGCTGGTCTGACTGTTTGAGATCCAGAAAAAATGCGAACACAAAGTCAAGAGCTGCCCCAAGTCAGAAGACTGTTGGCTCTCAACGTCAGGTATGTCTGACCCATCCTCTGAGTTGAAAGACACGTAGCCTATCATGGTGTCGGCACACCAGGGGGATCAGAAAGCAGCCTGCTTCCAATCCTGGTGTCTGGAAACCACTAGTAGCCTCGCTGGAGGCAAAGGGAAGGCTCTTGGAAAGAACCTGAGTGAGCAAGGAGAGGGTCTCCTAATCTCACGGCCTGGGTCAGCCGGTTAGACATGGGAACGAATCGGCAAAGTGGCTTCACTCCTGACCCTTCTAACCAGCGAAGGGTCACGACCCTCTAGTACACCCAACGTGGGGCAATGAGTGGCAGCTGAAACATCTGAATGCAGAAGCTTATAGGGATATGAAATACCCCGAGGATCTGATGTGCAGGAACTCAGTCGCCACTGAGCTCTGAGAGACAGAAGGTCCAGGCTGCACAAAAAGCATTGGTCCCGCAAAACTGGCGTAGGACCAATGTGCATGGACAGAAACGCAATAGACCTCACCATGAACATCCGAATCCAATGAAAAAGCTGCTGGGCTCGACGGCTGAGAGACCACAGCAGAGAGTTTGGCTGGTAGCCCCTTCTGATTTCACCGAATTGAAGTCAGAGAGGACTGAGGCAGATATCCCACATCCACACTACCAGACATCTTTGCAGACCCCTGCAGGGATAAGTTGAGGCCGACTGAAATGATGAATGATGGCATCGCAGACGGAACAGCAGTAGCAGCAGATACAATGGGAGCTGTTGAAACCGATGGAAACGTGGAGAGAGCAACCAAGCTCGGCTCCAAAGGAGGAGTCACAACCCTAGTGACAGCCTCAGATGTCGAATGGAGATGGACCACAGTCCCAGAACAGGGCATCTCTTCACCAGACAGCTCAACAGCTCCTGCAGTATCCACCACAGGAAAAGACTGCACATCCCCCATGGAAGGTGTACAACTCTTACCAGACATGGTCATGTCAGGAGGCCCCGAACGACAGTGTTTTCCATGAGAATGCACCACACGGCTCACAGAAGCCCTAAAAGTGAAAGACCAAGACCCACAGAGCTCACAGGGTCAATCTAAAGAACACCCATTACAAGTGGAACAACAAGCATGGGAATTGTCCACATGCTTGGGCAAAAGGCATTGCCCTCAAGGAACAGTCCTGGGCATAACAGAGGTAAGAGCAGTAGAAGAAAAGGTGAACTCAACAGATGTAGAAAGTAGAACACCCTCAACTACAAGAAAAAGGTGGAAGAAAATAAAGGACCGGTGGGAACACAACAGAACCCAGACGGCCGACAGGGACCCAAATGAAAGTGTCAGTGACACTGTAGCTTTACTTTTCTGTGTGTTGTGTTTGATGAAAAGGATAATGTTCAATGTTAATAAGAGGATTATGAAATAAGACAAGAATTGTGATACTTGGGAATATGTTAATTTCTGTTCCCTGCATGTTATGTTTTTAATAAAAATAATATGAGGTGTAGACTGTACTAAAGAGCTGAGGGGTGGGTTAAAGTGGACCTCACAGTTAATGTATGTGGCTCTCACAGTTAACGTATGTCAACAGAAGTTACAGTGAAATTATTCCAAAACGAGTCATCCTATCAAGTTACATTGAAATCCCTTCATAAATGTGGCCTGTAGACTGTGCTAAAGGTTTTGGGGCTTCAGGCCTGTGCAGCCATGACAGTTGACTGATTGCAACTAAAAGGGGACGTCCTCATCTTGACATTATACAGAGTCATTCTACTAAGTTACAATGAAATCCCTTCACAAATACGACCTGTAGTCTGTATTAAAGTTTTTCGGGTTTTGGGCCCGGGCAGCTATGATGGTTGAATGATCGCAACCAAAAGGGGATGTTGTCATCTGGCATCATCTGCAGTGATCCTATGAAGTTACAATGAATTCCCTTCATAAATATGACCTGTAGACTGTGCTCAAGGCTTTCGAGCTTCGGGCCCCTGTAGCCATCACAGTTGACCAATCACAACCAAAAGGGGATGTCATCATCTAGACATTATATGGAGTCAACCTAACAAGTTACAATGAAATCCTTCCATAAATACGACATATAGACTATGCTAAAGGTTTTGGAGTTTGGGCTCGGGCAGCCATCAAGGCTGAATGATCGCGACCAAAAGGGAATGTTCTCATCTAGACATTATTTGGAGTCATCCTACCAAGTTACAATGAAATCCCTTCATAAATTTGACCTGTAGACTGTGCTAAAGGTTTTGGGGTTTAGGGCCCCTGTAGCCATCACAGTTGCCCAATCGCGTCCAAAAGGGGATGTTCTCATCCAGACATAATATGAAGTAATCTACCAAGTTACAATCAAATCCCTTCATAAATATGACCTGTAGACTGTGCTCAAGTTTTTCAGGTTTTGGGCTCGGGTAGCCATCATGGTTCAATGATCGCAACCAAAAGGGGAATATCACCCGTAGACTGTGCTCAAGGTTTTTTGGCTTTGGGCCCCTGTAGCCGTCACAGATGACCAATCACGACCAAAAGGAATGTCATTATATAGGCATTATATGGAGTCAATCTAACAAGTTACAATGAAATCCTTCCACAAATACGACCTATAGACTATGCTACAGGTTTTGGGGTTTTGGGCTCAGGCAGCCAAAAAGGCTGAATGATCGCGACCAAAAGGGGACTTGACATTATTTGAAGTCATCCTACCAAGTTACAATAAATCCCTTCATAAATATGACCTGTAGATTTGGAGTTTTGGGCTTGGGCAGCCATCAGGGCCGAATGATCACAACCAAAAGGGGACGTTCTCATCTAGACATTATTTGGAGTCATCCTACCAAGTTACAATGAAATCCCTTCATAAATATGACCTGACGACTGTGCTAAAGGTTTTTGGGTTTAGGGCCCCTGTAGCCATCACAGTTGCCTAATCGCGTCCAAAAGGGGATGTTATCATTTAGACATAATATGAAGTACTCTACCAAGTTACAATGAAATCCCTTCATAAATATGACCTGTAGACTGTGCTCAAGTTTTTCAGGTTTTGGGCTCAGGCAGCCATCATGGTTGCATGATCGCAACCAAATGGGGACGTTCTCATCTGGGCATCATCTGAAGTGATCCTACGAAGTTACAATGAAATCCCTTCAAAAATATCACCCGTAGACTGTGCTCAAGGTATTGGTCTTCGGGCCCCTGTAGCCGTCACAGATGACCAATCACAACCAAAAGGGATGTCATTATCTAGGCATTGTATGGAGTCAACCTAACAAGTTACAATGAAATCCTTCCACAAATACGACCTTTTGACTATGCTAAAGGTTTTGGAGTTTTGGGCTCAGGCAGTCATAAAGGCTGAATGATTGCGACCAAAAGGGGACTTCTCATCTGCACATTATTTGGAGTCATCCTACCAAATTACAATAAATCCCTTCATAAATATGACCTGTACATTGTGCTAAAGGTTTCTGGGCTTCGGGCCCCATAAGCCATCACAGTTGCCCATTCACGTCCAAAAGGGGACATTCTCATCTAGACATTATATGAAGTCAACCTACCAAGTTACAATGAAATCCCTCCATAAATATGACCTGTAGACTGTGCTAATGGTTTTCGGGTTTTAGACTCGGGCAGTTGTCACGGTTGACAGATCGCGACTAAATGGGGAAGTTCTCATCTAGACATCATATGGAGTCATCCTACCAAGTCACAATGATCCAGTTTTGGCTTATTTTTTCTTAGTGCTTTTGCTCCACTTTTCTTTCCCAAATCGCTTGGGAAAGATCAGAATAGAGAGTATATTTTTCCATGTTAGGGTCTTCCGCTGTAATACAAGCCTGTAGTAAACAATTGTGGTAGGTATAATAGGAAAGGAAATTTACTATAAAATTTAGATTTCCATGAGGTGGAGTATGTAGAATTAAATGACGCATTTATATTCTGTTTAAAATTAAGAATGTTTTTCTATCTTTTTCAGTTTGCTGATTAAAAGAACAGAACCTTTTCGACTTTTTGAAAGAGTACAGCATACCATTGTCTTTTCAATTTTTTCAAGTCTATTCAGCCTGTAGTAAACAATTGTAGTGTAGGTTGACAAGAAATCTAAATTTTATAGTAAATTTCCTTTCTTATTATACCTACCACAAATGTTTACATGGAGGCCCTCCTGTCTTCTTATTCAGGTAAGAATCCTTCCTCCCCGCTAGTCACATAACTCCAATGTTGGCAGATTCAAAAGAATGAGTCATTTGTCACATGTCTGCGCACTGGTACCGGAAGCTGTGGATCTGTACTTGGAGAAGAGCGTCCGCCACTGGGTGTGCACCGGTAGCTCTCAACCCAGTTTTGGCTTATTTTTTCTTGGTGCTTTTGCGCCACTTTTCTTTCCCAAATCGCTTGGGAAAGATCAAAATAGAGAGTACATTTTCAGAGTTAGGGACTTCCTCTGTAGTGCAAGCCTGTAGTAAACAACTGTAGGGTAGGTTGATAAAAAATAAAAAACAAATAAATTGATTTAAGTAAAAAAAATCTGATTTAAGTATAAAAAAGAGGTGCGCAGAGGAAATGCAGGCATTGAGTTGTGGTAGCAATTGGAGAGTGTTGCATGTCTATAACCCGGTTATCAATCATATGCCATTTGTCAAATCTGGAACCTTTGTTCAAGTTATAATACTAATAAGTTCAGAATTCGTCAAAATTACTTAAGGCCCATAATTCTGTAATGACAAATCGTGCTGAGCCAGTTTTTGAACCGACTTGAAATATTATTGCAAAAGACCTTATGGCAGATATTAGTCAGAGAATGTTAGTGGAAGTTACTGCGATAATGCGTTCAAAATTCTTAAAAATTGTCAAATTAAGGCCCCTAACTCAGTAACAAAAAATTGGGCCAGGCCAGTTTTCAAATTTGCTTGAGACATTCTTGCAAAATACCTGTATGACAAATATTCGTCAAATCAGAGAATGTTTGTTCAAGTTATTGCGCCAACGAGCTCAAAATTTGTAAAAATTGACTAATTAAGGTCCATAACTCTGTAAAAAAAAAAATTGGGCCAGGCAAGTTTTTGAACAAGCTTGAGATATTACTGCAAAAGACCTGTATGCCAAATATTAGTCACATCAGAGAATGTTTGTTCAAGTTATTACGCTAACAGTGCGAGGATACCCAGCCACCTGCCCGTCCAGATGCCCACTGACCGTCGCCAAACCATAGGTCTCAGTTGTTAACACAACCTGACCAAAAATCAATTTTTTTAATTTTTTTGAAAAAAAAAAAAAAATTACCAACCCTGGGTACAACCTTTTCAGTCAATTTAGATCCAAAAGTTTGGCAGACTTGACAGACAAAACATGCAGGATTAGGAATTTAATTTCTGTTGGATTATTTTATTACAACCCATGAATCGTTCATATATTTTACAACTGAAGTACCTCCCCGCAAGCACCTAAATGACACTTCACGAGTTATTTCCGGCCTTAAAATACCAATACATGTAAGACATCATTATTCACTGAAGTTTATTTTGGTTGTCCAACTTACTTAGCCAATGTGCTTGTCGTAGTTCACTGGAATATGAAATGTGTAGAAAGGATATTTAAAATTGAGGGGATAGTGAATTCATCTAATTTAATATATCCCAGAGAGAGTCTTCCATCACAAAGCAGCTACTATATGCTACCTAAAAACATTTTCGGGGAGCCTGGGATATAATAGATTAAATGACTGTATTACACTTACTGAATTGAGGTCACATAAGTCTACAAATGAAGGAAATTTCTGATTTCAGTGTAATTTCTTGACAGAATTTCATGGTTTTATTCAATTAACAGAGTCTACTCTATAACCTATATGCAAGAACTAGGTCAAATTTGTATTGAGGGTATGATAAATGGTTTTGTGGTTGGATGTTTTGTTCAATTAACAGGGTTATTCAGTTAAGAGATATCCAATTTTCAGGTGTCTACTGTACCAGTTAACCCTTGACACACAGGTAGTTTAACAGAATTTTCACCAATCACTGTTTCTCTTTGTCTAACGACAAATTTAACCAATTATAACTTCTCTGATAGGGCTCACTGAGCTCTGTCAAATTAGGTAGATTTGGTTAAATGTAAAACACGTTGATGGTGCACATGTCTTCAACCACTGTAACCCTGCTTGAGCGGAGTTTGAATTGAGTTAGAATGTTGAGGAGCTGACAGTTGCTCATCGATGCTCGGTGGTTCTCTCCGGGTACTCCGGCTTCCTCCATCCTTAAAACTGTCCTGGTCATGATTAGCCATTGTGGATAAGTATGTGACCTTAAACACCAATAAATAAATAATCTGCTGTGTAAAAAGTGCTGTGAATTTTATTAACATTTTCATGACACAAAATAAACAAACTGAACAGGTAGACGATCATAATACATGTATTGACAAAACAGATTGACAAACAGACATATAAAAGGTTAAAAAACTGAATACATTCCTTGAGAGATTCTTTTGTCTACTACATCTCTAAAATCAAATTCAAATGACAAGAAAAAAAAAATTAAATTTTGTTGAAAAGCATGTGGTGTTGTCAAGTGACATCATTTTTCTGGTTTGAGAACCAGGTTAATTCAAATTTTTGGGCATAAAGTAGCATAACTCTATGTGTTCTGAAAGGGTATGCCATGCTGGACATCAATGGAAGACTTCATTGGGATCATACCACTAGCAGCCGAGTTATGGACAGTCAGCTGAATGTATTGACCAGGTGCTATCCAATATATCCCTACCATTTTTTTTTTAAACATTGGGATTTAATTAAACTTGGGAGCTGACATTGACTTTGGGTAGGAAATCTAGTGTAACACTTGATTGGAAAGGGAAACCACAGCCCTTTGTAACAGTATACAATATAGGAGAATGTCACCAGCTTAACTCTTAACCTGCTGAGTATTTTCCAAGATATTTTTCATCAAATCTAGTAATGCCTGCTGTAAATATTTTGGTGGCAAGAGAAATTCTTCTCTGGGCAGGAATATCCACCAGCAGCATGCAAAGTGCTAATGAAAAAATGATCCATCTTAAATGAGTAATATAATGTATACAGTATTCTTGGTTATTCATCTTACAGGGATTCTTCTGCCCTCTTTGGGAAAAGCCCAGCAATTGGGAAAATTCACATCATGAAGGCTCCAATTGGGAATTTGTTCGGGAGGAGAAACACACAAAGAATAAGAAATGTTACCTTCATATTGAACTGAGAACATTAATACAGAAGATACTACATGTATAGTACATGTAATACATTTTATAACAAACAGTCCATGGGGGCACGATGACGCTGTGTACTAAGGCGTACTGCATGTTGAAGGTGCACATGTCTTCAACCACTCTAACCCTGCCTGTGCCGCGGCGCAGAGTTCAGAGTTACGATGTTGGAGAGCTGACAGCTGCTCGTCGTTGCTCGGTGGTTCTCTCCGTGTACTCCGGCTTCCTCCACCCATAAAACTGTCACCGACATGATATGACCCTGGCTGTTAATGTGTCGTCAAATCCTAATAAAACAAGAGGCCCCACGTGGCCTTAAATCGCTCACCTGACAAAGTGGTTCAAAGAAGTATTTTGGATCACATTCAGCTCATTATGGTTCATCAACACCACAGAGGAATGACATCATGAAATTAAATTCAGGTGTCCATGTCAGATAATCATTATAATAGCATAGGTCTTGCCAACTAGATCCAATTCTCCCAGCTATAGATAAGCATTTCCAAATTTCCAAGCGTTGTTACGCCACTGCAGTTTGAAAGCCATAACTGATGAAACAAGGGACTCGATTTGAACAAACTTGAATCTGACCCCTGACCCCCCCCCCCCCCCCTTCCCAGAGATGTTGTATACCAAATGACTGGTGAATCTGAAGGAGAAGATTTTTAAAGAACAGTCCTCATATTGCACTAAGTTAAAATTCGGGCTCCCATAGAAAGCCCAAATATGAACCCAGGAATTCAATTTGAACAAACTTGAATCTGGTGCCCCTAGATAAGTTGTATACCAAATATGGAAGAATTCTGACTGGTGGATCTGAAGAATAAGATTTTTATGGAATAGACCTGATATTGCACCAAGTTGAAATTCAGCCTTCCACAGGGAGCTCAATTATGAACCCAGGGACTCGATTTGAACAAACTTGAATCTGACCTCCCTAGAGATGTTGTAAACCAAATATGAAATGATTCTGACTGGCGGATCTGAAGAAGAAGATTTTTAAAACATATTCCACATATTGCACTAAGTTAAAATTCAGGCTCCCATAGGGAGCCCAAATATTGACCCAGGGATTCGATTTGAACAAATTTGAATCTGACCCCCCAGAGAGATGTTATATACAAAATATGAAAAGATTCTGACTGGTGGATCTGAAGAAGATTTTTAAAGAAAATTCCACATATTGCACTAAGTTAAAATTTGGGCTCCCATAGGGAGGCCAAATATTAACCCAGGGATTCGATTTGAACAAACTTGAATCTGACCTCCCTAGAGATGTTGTATGCCAAATATAAAATGATTCTGACTAGGGGATCTGAAGAGGAAGATCTTTAAAGAATAATCCTCATACTGCACCAAGTTAAAATTTGGGCTCCCGTAGGGAGCCTAAATATGAACCCAGGGACTCGATTTCAACAAACTTGAATCTGAGCTCCCCAAAGATGTTATATACTGAATATGAAATGATTCTGCTTGGGGGATCTGAAGAAGAAGATTTGTAAAGAATAATCCTCATATTGCACTAAGTTAAAATTCAGGCTCCCACAGGGAGCCCAAATATAAACCCAGAAACGCGATTTGAACAAACAGGAATCTGGTACACCTAGAAAAGTTGTATACCACATATGGAAGAATTCTGACGGGTGGATCTGAAGAAGAAGATTTTTAAAGAATAGACCTAATATTGCACTAAGTTGAAATTCGGGCTCCCACAGGGAGCTCAAATATGAACCTAGGGACTTGAATTGAACAAACTTAAATCTGACCTCTCTAGAGATGTTGTATACCATATATGAAAGGACTCTGCCTAGTGGATCTGAAGAAGAAGATTTTTGAAGAATAATCCTCATATTGCACTAAGTTAAAATTTGGGCTCCCATAGGGAGCCCAAATATGAACCCAGGGACTCGATTTGAACAAACTTAAATCTGACCCCCCTAGAGATGTTGTATACCAAATATGAAAGAATTCTGCCTGGTTGATACAAAGAAGAAGATTTTTAAAGAATAATCCCCATATTGCACTAAGTTAAAATTCGGGCTCCCATAGGGAGCCCAAATATGAACCCAGGGACACAATTTGAACAAACTTGAATCTGAACCCCCTAGAGATGTTGTATACCAAATATGAAAGGATATTGCCTGGTGGATCTGAAGAAGAAGATTTTTAAAGAATAATCCTCATATTGCACCAAGTTAAAATTCAGGCTCCCATAGGAAGCCCAAATATGAACCCAGGGACTCGATTTGAACAAATGTGAATCTGACCCCCATAGAGATGTTGTATACCAAATATGAAAGAATTCTGCCTGGATGATCTGAAGCAGAAGATTTTAAAAGAATAATCCTCATATTGCACTAAGTTAAAATTCGGGCTCCCATAAGGAGCCCAAATATGAACCCAGAGACTCGATTTGAACAAACTTGAATCTGACCCCCCTACAGATGTTGTATACCAAATATGAAAGAATTCTGCCTGGTGGATCTGAAGAAGAAGATTTTTAAAGAATAATCCTCATATTGCACTATGTTAAAATTCGGGCTCTCATAGGGAGCCCAAATATGAACCCAGGGACTCGATTTCAACAAACTTGAATCGGACCTCCTTAAAGATGTTATATACCAAATATGAAATGATTCTGGTTGGGGGATCTGAAGAAGATTTGTAAAGAATAATCCTCATATTGCACTACATTAAAATTCGGGCTCCCACAGGGAGCCCAAATATAAACCCAGGAACTCGATTTGAACAAACTTGAATATGGTACCCCTAGATAAGTTGTATACCAAATATGGAAGAGTTCTGACTGGTGGATGTGAAGAAGAAGATTTTTAAAGAATAGACCTCATATTGAACTAAGTTGAAATTCGGGCTCCCACAGGGAGCTCAAATACGAACCCAGGGACTCAAATTAAACAAACTTCAATCTGACCTCCCTAGAGATGTTGTAAACCAAATATGAAATGATTCTGACTGGTGGTTCTGAAGAAGAAGATTTTTAAAGCATATTCCACATATTGCACTAAGTTAAAATTCAGACTCCCATAGGGAGCCCAAATATTGATCCAGGGACTTGATTTGAACAAATTTGAATCTGACCCCCCTAGAGATGTTATATACAAAATATGAAAAGATTCTGACTGGTGGATCTGAAGATGAAGATTTTTAAAGAAAATTCCACATATTGCACTAAGTTAAAATTCGGGCTCCCATAGGGAGGCCAAATATTAACCTAGGGACTCGATTTGAACAAACTTGAATCTGATCCCCCTAGAGATATTATATACCAAATATGAAAAGATTGACTGGTGGATCTGGAAAAGAAGATTTTTAAAGAAAATTCTACATATTGCACTAAGTTAAAATTCGGGCTCAGATAGGGAGCCCAAATATTAACCCAGGGACTGGATGTGAACAAACGAGAATCTGATCCCCCTAAAGATGTTGTATACCAAATATGAAAGGATTCTGACTGGTGGATCTGAAGAAGAAGATTTTTAAAGAAAATTCCACATATTGCACTAAGTTAAAATTCGGGCTCCCATAGGGAGCCCAAATATTAAACAAGGACTCAATTTGAACAAACTTGAATCTGACCTCCCTAGAGATGTTGTATACCAAATATGAAAGAATTCTGCCCGGTGGATCTGAAGAAGAAAATTTTTAAAGAATAATCCTCATATTGCACTATGTTAAAATTCGGGCTCACATAGGGGGCCCAAATATGAACCCAGGGGCTTGATTGGAACAAACTTGAATCTGACCTCCCTATTGATGTTGCATACCAAATATGGAAGAATTCTGCCTGGTGGATCTGAAGAAGAAGGTTTTTAAATAATAGACTTCATATTGCACTAAGTTAAAATTCGGGCTCCCATAGGGAGCCCAAATATGAACCCAAGGACTCAATTTGAACAAACTTGAATCTGACCCCCCCCCTAGAGATGTTGTATACCAAATATGAAAGAATTCTGCCTGTTGAATTTGAAGAAGAAGATTTTTAAAGAATAATCCTCATATTGCACTATGTTAATATTCAGGCTCCCATAGGGAGCCCAAATATTAACCCAGGGGCTCGATTTGAACAAACTTAAATCTGACCACCCTATTGATGTTGTATACCAAATATGAAAGGATTCTGACTGGTGAATCTAAAAAAGAAGATACTTAAATGTTTTTCCCATTGCCTACAGTGTTAAAAAGTGCTGACTCAGCACTTTTTCAAAGTCCCGAAACTGTAACCTATGATAAAACCGATGGCAATTTTTTTTTACCAATCCTTTCTGTTGGTCCTAAGGAAGCTTCACACCAAATAAAAATTCTCAGTGCCGTGCAGTTTTGCAGATATAGGCGTTTTAAATATTTTCTATTTTCAGCTCCTAAGGTTCCCACGGGGCTGCGGGGAAATTTTTTTTGGCATAAATCAAGTACTTATGACCCAATAAGTCCTCACATTAAATTTGGTTCAAATCGGCCTCTCGGTTCAGAAAATAGAAATTTAGGGCGGGGCCAAAATTTTTGCCCCTCCCATAACAACGCCAAATATTATCCCTCGAACTTCTCTTGAACAAATCTGAGTCTACACCTCAAAAGGAAGCTGCTTACCATATATCAAGTGTCTGCTACTGCTGGTTCTTGAGAAGAAGATTTTCAAAGATTTTGGTGCCCCTTGGGGACGTGGCCCCACCCAGGAGGAGGGGCAACTTCATTTGAACAAATCTGAATTGGCATTAGGTAATAAATATTTAGGCAACATTTGAATAAAATTGGCTAGTGATTTAGGAGGAGAAGTCGATAATGTAAAGTTAACGCCGGACGGACGACGGACGACGGACGGATCACGATCAGTAAAGCTCCCGCTGAGCTTCGCTCAGGTGAGCTAAAAAAAATAAAA
This sequence comes from Pictodentalium vernedei, assembly GCA_031216915.1. Lineage (NCBI taxonomy): Eukaryota > Metazoa > Mollusca > Scaphopoda > Dentaliida > Dentaliidae > Pictodentalium > Pictodentalium vernedei. The sequence goes on from CM062292.1 coordinate 428,787,367, forward strand.
CAAAAAAAAAATAACAAACAGTCGCATGAAATAATGAAAAGTCTCTGTAATTTCTATCAAATAAATTTTTCCTATACTATTAAATGATAAAGATATTTTATATGATAGTCTACATTCTGTGGATTTGCAGTTGTGTCTGGGTGTGGCTTTGCAGTTCTGTCTAGGCAAGTCTTGGCTGCCTATATAGGCAGCTAAGACTTGTCTAGAAACAACTGACAAGGTTCTTGTTTCTTGCACAAATTTCAACTTTGGTCTCCAATAAAGAGCCCAAATATCAACCCAGGGATTTGATTTGAACAAACTGAATCTGACCCCCATAGACATACTGTATACTAAATATAACAAAAATCTGACTGGTGGATCTGAAGAAGATTTTTAAAGATTATTCCCCATATTGCACTTAGTTAATACTTGAGCTCCCATAATGCTTTTGCACTGGCACGGGGAAAACACCAGCATAATTCTACCTTTCTTTTGCAAGAAAAACACGAGACCGCAAGGGGCCTTAATAGCTGAATTGATTAAAATTTTTTAAAGAAGGGTTTAAGGTCACAACCATCATCTACACATCTACATGATAATATAGTTAATCTAATTTAGCTAGGGGCTTCGGGGTTGTGGGAGATGAGTCTGTTGGGAGATTTTTTTTTTAAAACACACTTGAACAATATTTTTTGAAAACTTAGTAACTGCATGTAACAAATGCCATTTATGAAGTATACATGTACTAGAGAAGATACATGTAGTGTATGTTTGTGTAGTATCTTTAATAACAGGATTCGACACAAAGCCAAGGGCTTATGTGAGTCGTCTTCTGCAGCAAAGAGACAAATAATCACCCTGTGAACCCCCATCCAACTCCCCACAACAGGGTAACAGATTTTTTGGTATAAAATCACTCAAATCCTCTAAATCTTCTTTTCAAGCAAAAAAAAGATAAGAAATATTTGCCCAATGGGCCTTCCCTCACCAGGGCTCAAGTGGCTTGGTGGGTTCCCATTTGAGTAATGTTAATCTTATGTACTGACATAACCATCGAACTCAAGTTTACCAAAATCAGTTCTGTCATGCATGGGCACAATTCATTTAAACAAATAGTAAATTCTCCATTGGGTTCCAAGTTAAATTTCAACCCTCTTAGGAAAGCACCAAAATTGATCAAGCATAACACTTTGTACAAACTTTAGTCTGGGAGAGCAGTCGGAGAAATGCTATATACCACATATCAAAAGGTTCTGCCTGGTGGATCTGAAGATCATGGAAGAATATTCCTCATACTGCTATAAGTTAAAATCACAAGAAAAGACGGCTCATACACAAGAGAAAAGAATTAAGTGCCATGAACCTATCTTAAAAAAAACAATATCCTACAATTTAATACTGCAGTTTTTAGTTTCATTTGTCATGAATATTAATACAGTTGTTTTGGAATGTGGGCACTTCATATCCTGTGTTTTGTTCTGCACTGTTTGGTTCTTTTTATGAGCTATTTTATTTTCAGTGTTACTATATATGCCCGGTGGTATCTGTATCTGGGTGCATTGTAGAATCCTGTTTTGGTTTTGATACCAAGTGCACATGGCGTTTCCCGTTCAACTAAGCTTTGAATTGGTCTACAGTGACTGAACACACCTTCGCATCACTGAGATTATTCCAGTTGACAGTGCATTTTACAAAGAAGGAATGTATATACTGCTCATTGGTACTGTTTGGTATCTGGAAGGTTCTGGAGTTCTTACCAGGTTTTCTATGATGTTTTGGCTCGTGTATCCTTGATATTTATGTTTGTTTGGGGTCAGATAGTCAGATAGTCATTGATGGGAAGAGCTGCTATCTGCTGTTCAACCACTTTGTATAAGAATGTCAGTCATAGGTTGTTTTCTTCGGAATTCAAATGCCAATATTTTCAAGTCTTTCAAGCTTGCTGTTACACTGCCTTCTTCTTTAGATCCATAAAGATTTACGATGAAACGAGTTGCAAGTTTTTTAATTTTCTCCAGTTTGTTGAGGTTGTTCTTAGTGTAGGGTTCCCATATGATAGCTCAATATGATAGCTCCATATCTGAGTACAGGTCATATAAGGGCTATATATTAACATTCCCTGGGGCAGGATTTTGGATTCATCTGAGGAAGCCAAGAGTGGAATAGGCTTTCTTTGGTACATTTCCAATGTGATTCCCCCATTTCAGGTCGTTGTCCATTTGTAGACCTAGATATGGATATCAATGTACTTCCTGTAACATATGATTGTTTAAGGTACAGAACAATTGACTTTTCGATATGATTGAAAGGATATAGCATTTTGTTGCATTGAATCTCATGCCCCAGTCACCGGCCCAGTCTTCAAGACTGCATAGGTCTTTTTATAATTTTGTGTGGTCTGCAAAGTTGTTGATTTCCCTATACAACAGGAAGTCATCTGCAAAGAGTCATACTGCTGAGCTGACAGAGTCAGTTTGGGAAGTCACTGATGTGGCATAGGAATAATATCAGTCCCAATACCGTTCCTTGGGGTACTCCAGAGTCCACTGTCACTTCCGATGATGACTTTCCAATGTTGTTCTTTTGGTCAACAAGCTGAGTCCCCCTTATTCCCTAACAGACTCATTTATGGAGAAGTTTTTTATGCGACAATGTGTCAAACACATTTGCGAAATCTAAAATGGTCATGCCGATTTGCTTTCCACTGTTCAAGGATTTTAGTAGATTGTGAGTAGTTGTCAGCAGCTGGGTCTTGCTCGAATAGCCTGATCTAAAGTTTGTTGGCACCTGCATTTCACTATGGGTATACAGCAATAGGATACCCTTGGATACCAACTATCAACTCACTCAACTAAGAACTTTACAATTTATTCATGACTGAATTTTGGGATGGATGGATGGACTGCCGGACAGACGGACTGATGGAGAAGGCAAAACCTATATACCCCCACTGGGGGTATAATACAAATACTTACAGCACTCGACTTCTTGACTGGGATTTTCTTCCTGAAAACCAATCTTTACAATCTCTGAAATGTTGCCCTTATTAAGACTAATAAGCAAATCATTTAGTGCATCTTGATGTCCAATCCATTTATCAGCAAGTTTATTACACACCTTACTCCAGCAATAAAAAAAAAGAATTCTATTTGACTTCAGGATGGTCACTTGCTGAATACACTAATCTGAATGAATACAGATGACCTCCTCAGGCAAGGCTTAACCCTTATCCCTAAAGCACTTTAGTGGGTTAGAGAAGGTGTGCCCTTTTTAGGATAAGAGTGGCTATGCTAGGAGGCTTGATTGATTTCTTGTAAAAGATGTTCAAGAATGCAAAAATACTATTTTTATGACCCAATTAAAAACATTTCCAAAGAAAAGAACAAACATCTTTCACATTTTTTGTAATATTTGGATAACATTCAGACAATTTCAAAATCTGGACTGGGATAGTTTGACACAACACAAACATCAATTTTGACGATTGTTATTTTCAATTTTCCTCGAAAATATTATGATGAAAAAAAATATTGCTGTAAAATTCTGGATGGGCTACATTTAACTCCCAGCTATAACATAAACGCACAAATGATTTCTTGAACAACAATTTTTTTCATTTATGCCTCTTAAGCATGGATTATCAGACATCATTGGAATGAACTTGATGAGATGATTCCAATGAGATTGTTATGGTTTGGAGACAAGAATTAAAAAAATAATAAAATCTGAATGGTCATTTTTGTATATTCCACTGGTGGGATATGGCTGTGTTCTGTAAGATAAAGCAAAAATTGGGATTGCATGAGAAATTGAAGCAAACAAAACTGCAAAAGTTCGGGGCAAGAATGCTGAGCAATCAGAAATCAGTTACATTATATTATGACCATTTTCATGTAGATTTATAGAAAATAAACTTTCAGCAATTTGATAATAAATAAAAGGCGGCTCGGCCACATGTCCCCCGCAAAAACAAGTCGAAAAAGGGGCATAACTCTAGTAAAAATTATCGGTCCAAACCCATATTCGAACTTGACCTATATTATTACCCCAGAAAGTCACATACCAAAATTCTTTCCGATCAAATAATCCTAACTGGAGTTATCATCCAGACACAACAAATCTTGAAATTTCTAAGTCGAAAAAAAGGGGTATAACTCAGTATAACTCTAATAAAAATAATCTGGCCGAACCCATATTCGAACTTGACCTGTGGTTTGGGCTAAGAAGGTCATATACCAAAATTGGTTCCAATCAAATGATCCAAACTGGAGTTATCATGGGGACACCAAGTTGGATGGATGCACAGATGGACGGACGAATGAACGAACGGACGGACGGATTATCTGAAATTGGACATATAACTGAATTATCTCATCCATGTAGAAATCAGATATTAAAATTAACATAACTCTCATAGACAAAGCTGCACAAATCAAAAATTTAGGTGACCAAAGAAATCTGGATTACTTATTTTATAGGTCTGGCTCATTTTCACAACCGACTAACAGTGAGCTATAACCGGTTAATATCCGGTTATCCGTAGCCATTACTTCCCCGAATCTGGGATCAAAACTATAGGAATTGGAAAGCAGTAGTCTAAGAGACTATTCCGTAATGTGCATACAAATGAACGTTGTCAAGTACTCAACAACAATCGTTTATATACATACTACAGAATAGTTTCTGTGGTTACTCAGTACTCACTGAAATTACCGATCATTAACGAAGTCTTGAAGCCAAAGTCAATTATTCTCAATATATACAACATGGATTCGAGGTGTAATCTATCCCAAAGGTGAAGCGTCAGATTTACTACGTTTAAACCGTGGAATGATGATCATTATCGATATTTTGGATAATCGTTTGACTTTTTATTAAATCAGCTAGGTACATAACCGGTTTCAAACTGGTTATACTGTTAACCATTTCAGTACTATTATTTTACTTCCATTTATTATGCGGATGACATAATATTATGGGAGAACCCTTTCCAACAGTGTCTCACATCACAAAAATCCAAGTACAATAAGTTTTATCATCATCATAAAATAGATCATAGTCTGGAAAAGTTAAGCTATGGAGAGCAATTTAATTATTTGTCCAAGGTCTTGTAATGTGGGTTTTGGTCAACATATTTCTGTTGAGGCGAACAAAATGACCAATCGCCAATTTTCTGCAGACCTGATAGAGACTGGGAACATATTTGTACAAATCTGGTGGACAAAATAAATTATAAAATTAACCAGATTCTTTTGTATTATTATTACCTAGAAAAGGATATATAGAATATACAAATACCTTGATCATCACTTTTCTTCTACATTTTAATGATATCAGTCATCCCATCTTCATTCACCCAAAGTCCTGACTCCTTTCACTTTCTACAATCCCATCCACTCCATAACTTTCTGGACAAATATCATCTGAAATAAATCAAGTTTCAATTATTAATTCTTTCCCTTCTGCAGACTAACTCGCCTACCCAGAACAGTTGTGCAAATTTACCTTGGTTTTGGTTTCAGAGTCAGCTGTGATAAAAAAGTCTTGGTTTCAGTTTTTATTTTTTGTTATTTAAACAAACAAAACTTAATGAAATACTGAAACTGTAACAAACAAGGACAACACAAAGCATAGGCATGTTTGAAACAACATTAAAGGCATTGCAGGGCCGAAAAAGTTTCTAAGTCAAAAGAGTGAAAAATGGCTTTCACTCTGCGAAAAAATAATCAATGGAATCTGTTCCTTGTGCATATCACTGTGGGTCTATCAGCATGCCAGAGGAGATCCAAATCCAACTGATGGCTTTGAATTTAAAATCCATAACATATGGAAACAGAAAAATTGAAATTTTCTAAGTAAAAAAAAGGCCCATAACTGTAGGAAAATAATGTGACAGACCCCGTTACTTGTGGATATTTTTCTGCAAAGCAGGTCCATTAGCATACAAATAAATCAAATCCAACATGCAGTGAATGCAATACAGAGAGATCAATAAAATTTTTCTAAGTTGAAAGAGTGAAAAAGTGCTATACCTGTGGAAACAATTATTGGACGGAACCATTCCTTGTGCATATCCATTCTCCCATGCGGGTCTATCAACACACCAAAGGAGATCCAAATCTGGCCGATGAATTTGAAGCTACAATGCAAAATGTTTGTATGGTCAGACGGGCAGACAGCCGGATGGAGGGCTTTACTAGATACCCCCGAATTCTCCTTCAGAGGTCGGGGGCATAACAAGAAGCTCCAAGGGTCCTTAATCACCCACCTGACAAAGTGGTTCAAAGATGTATTTGGAGTCACATTCAGTTAGAATGGTTTATCGACACTACAAAGGAATGAAGTCATTAAAGGCAAATTTTATGGAAAAATACTAAGGAATGAATTTGAACAAACTTTACCTAACCTGCTCCCCTGCCCCTGCCCACTTCCCATAGAGAACCCAAATATTAAGCCAGGGACTCAAATTGAACAAATTTGAATCTTATCTCCCTTGAGATGTTATATACCAAATATGAAAGAATTCTGACAGGTGGTTCTGAAGAAGGTTTTTAAAGAAATGGCTTCACATTGCACACACTGCACCAATTTTAAAAATTCAGGCTCCCATAGATAGCCAAAATTATTAACCCAGGAGCTAGATTTGAATAAACTTGAATCTGACCCGCCAAGAGATATTGTATACCAAATATGAAAGGATTCTGACTGGTGGATCTGAAGAACATTATATTTTTTAAAAATTCCCTCATATTGCACTAAGTTAAAATTCAGGCTCCCATAGGTAGCGCAAATTATTAACGCAGGGCTCAATTTAAGCAAATTTCAATCTGACTTCCCCATAGATGTTGTATACCAAATATGACAAGATTCTGACTGGTGGATCAAAAGAAGAAGATTTTCAAAATTTCCTCATATTGCGCCAAGTTAAAATTTGGGCTCCCATAGGGAGCCCAAATATTAACCCAGGGACTCGATTTGAACAAACTTGAATCTGAACCCCCACCTCCCCTACAGATTTTATATATTAATATCAAAAGCTCTAATTGATGGTTCTGAAGAAGATGATTTTTTTTAATTTTGGAAAACAATTTATGGGTGCCATCTGAGTAATGCACCTTGTGATGCCCTGGTAACTTTATTTGAACAAACTTGAATTTACAATTTTACAAATAGAAATGTCATGGGATTTTCGATCTTGCAGTTAATTATCTTCTTGGTTATGCATCAAGTTGTCAGAATTTTCAAACATAGTCCATCTTCTACTTGAAAAATTCTCACAATATCATGAACTTACACCGAGTAGGCCTTAAAATTAGTTCTAAATCGACCATCTGTATGTTTCGTCAGTTTCAGCTTTTGTCTTGATTTGTAAATATTGCTTGATGTTTGTTCTTTTTTAACAATTTATAGTTGATAGGAAACAAATAAATAAACAACTCAGAATTGTACTGGTATGTGCATTTTTGTTTAATTTCTTTCACAATAAGCAAAACAAACATGGAGTGATCAGTAAATCAAATTTGACTTACACTGTTGTTCATCATAATCTGCGGCAAGTAGTTGGGACTCTTGGTCCACTTTACACTTGGTCTCCCTGTAAGTAAGTCCACCTTCCAAATCAAGGAGTGCAAAACAATTGCCCTCCGCAGATTGCTTGGGAGTGCAATTGCACCTGGAATTTTCACTGCATATACTTGCATGCTATTTTGGCTATATTCACTTCAAGGTATTACTACTGTGAATGAAAAATTGTACAACATTCACAGGGTTTGAAATGTTTTTGAAAACTTACCTGTCACAGGTGACAAGTAAATTTTTTTTTCTATCTGTCTCTCCATCAAACCAAGTTTAACATTCCCAAATAGAACAGTTTTTCTTTTTAATACCTGAATTAAATATGAAATAAACATATCATATCAAACACAGTTTATTATTATAAGCCCGTAAGTAATAAGCGTGTAGAGGGCTGATTCCATATTAATCAGTGGACCATGTCATCACTTACGGGGCATTCCATACACATTATTTCCCTGAGGCAATATTATTTCTCAAAGATGAGAAAAATACCTTTAATTGTTCCAGTTATTATTCTGGGCGAGAAATATTATCTCATCTTGACATTACAAGGTGACAATAAATAGACCTCTTGTCGTGATCTAAGTTCCGAGATGACAGATGAACTGAATGATTTTAAGACAGGAAACCAAAGGAATGGGGCCAGTTGGTGCATACTAGTAAGACCAGGGGCAGTTCGGGAATGGTTGGTGCAAGAACAGTCACTGCAACCGTACCACCCAAATTCTATCAGTTTACTATGTCACTTCTAACACACACGACAAGTGGAAGTTCAATGCCTGAACTCGGATTTGTTTCGTTTTATTTTGATTGCAACGACGACTAAGCATATAAAAAAAAATGTTAAAATAATTATGCTTGGCACCCATGACAGGTACTTTTATTCTATGAATGTCACTGGTGAAAATCACTTGTCTCCGACAAGCAGAAGGGCATTATTTCGACCCCTGCATTCAGCTTCATAGTGGAAAAATTGGCACACACATCTTATTATTCAAAATGTTGCATTTAATTCTTAAGTGACTGTGTTCTACACTCAAAATGTATCGAAATGTGACACAGAATGGGTCTTGAATTATTGCAAATCAATGCAACACTGACAAATGATAACAGATTTTAAAGGAAGTCACAAACAGGTCTGGCATTCCAGAAAATCAAGGGGCGCTAAAGAATGCCAAGCCTGCAATTCCACCCCCTCGATTTTTTTAAATTGCCATGAAGTTTGCCATGGGCTGTAACCTTGTCCGTGGCAATTAATTCTCTTATTAATTTTGAGGAATGCCCCCTCCTCTCATACTCTCCTCCTGCTCCATGCTGCGTGCCTCGGATGATGCATTCAACATCACAGCTAATAGCTGAGGAAAATTATTTGGCCTAGGCTAGGTAATTTACCCCTAATTAACAAGGCTGTATGTATACAATAACAATAAACTTATATTTTCATCTTTAAATGTTATTTCGCTTTGTTCTTGGTAACTAGTCTTTTATCGATTCGGTGCCGAATGCAGGGGTTAATAAATAATCTCTTCCACAATAGAACTGATTTGTTTAAAATTGGTTTGTTACTAATTTTTACATAATATAGAGTACATCCATGCTCAAAACACTAACCGTAAACTTTTATTTTCATCTTTAAATATTATTTTGTTTTGTTCTCAATAAGTAGTCTCTTCTAGGTTCGACATCGAAGACGGGGAGTAATAAATAATCCCCTTCACCATAGACTTGGCTGGTTTAAAAAATTTTCTGTTACATAAATAGAGTACCTATATGCTAGCAATAAACATTTATTTTCATCTTTAAATTTTTTGTTGTTGTTCTCGGTTCTTCTCAGTAAGTAGTCTCACCACTGACAAAACCCAGAAACCCATAAACAAGTGTTTCTTGGGGGGGGGGGGGGGGAGGGGAGGGGTGTTTACACCTCAGAAGCTACACTCATGTGCGCCATTTCAACGTGCGAAAATTTCCAAGGAACCACTGTCCACTTCTGTAAAACATGAGGCCCCCACGGAGCCTTAATCGCTCACCGGCCAAAGTGGTTCAAAGATGTATTTGGGGTCACATTCAGTTACACATGGTCATCAACACTACAAAGGAATGAAGTCATGAGCAACAAATTTTATGGAAATAGGGACATGGCTTGAACAAACTTGAATCTTACCCCCCTAAGGATGCTGCATACCAAATATCAAAAGCATTCATCTGCTGGATCTGAAGAAGAAGATTTTTAAAGGAAATTCCTCATTTTGAACCCAGTTATCATTCAGGCTCCCACGGTGAGCCCAAATATGAACCCAGGGACTTGGCTTGAACAAACTTGAATCTCACCCCTTAAGGATGCTGCATGCCAAATATCAAAACATTCTGACTGCTAGATCTGAAGAAGAAGATTTTTAAAGAAAATTCCTCATTTTGAACTAAGCTATCATTCGGGCTCCCATAGTGAGCCCAAATATGGACCTAGGAACATGGCTTGAACAAACTTGAATCTCACCCCCCTAAGGATGCTGCACACCAAATATCAAAATATTCCAACTGCTGGATCTGAAGAAGAAGATTTTTAAAGAAAATTCGTAATTTTGAACTAAGTTATCATTCAGGCTCTCATAGTGAGCCCAAATATGAACCCAGGGACTTGGCTTGAACAAATTTGAATCTCACCCCCCTAAGCATGCTGCATACCCAATATCAACAGATTCTGCCTGCTGAATCTTGAGAAGAAGATTTTTAAAGAAAATTGCCTGAAATGCACTAAGTTCAAATTTGGACTCCTATACTGAGCCCAAATATAAACCCAGGGGGCCGATTTGAACAAACTTGAATCCGATATACCGCACAATGTTGCATACCAAATATCAAAAGATTCTGCCCGCTAGATCTGGAGAAGAAGATTTTTTAAGAAATTTGCCTGAAATGCACTAAGTTCGAATTCGAGCTTCTATAGTGAGCCCAAATATGAATCCAGGGGGCAGATTTGAACAAACTTGAATCAGATCCACCCACAATGTTGCATACCAAATATCAAAAGATTCTGCCTGCTGGATCTTGAGAAGATTTTTTAAGAAATTTGCCTGAAATGCACTAAGTTTGAATTCAAGCTTCTAAAGTGAGCCCAAATATAAATCCAGGGGGCCGATTTGAACAAACTTGAATCAGATCCACCCCACAATGTTGCATACCAAATATCAAAAGATTCTGCTTGCTGGATCTGGAGAAGAGGATTTTTCAAGAAATTTGCCTGAAATGCATTAAGTTTGAATTCAAGCTTCTATAGTGAGCCCAAATATGAATCCAGGGGGCCGATTTGAACAAACTTGAATCAGATCCACCCCACAATGTTGCATACCAAATATCAAAAGATTCTGCCTGCTGGATCTTGAGAAGATTTTTTAAGAAATTTGCCTGAAATGCACTAAGTTTGAATTCGAGCTTCTATAATGAGCCCAAATATGAATCCAGGGGGCCGATTTTGAACAAACTTGAATCAGATCCACCCCACAATGTTGCATACCAAATATCAAAAGATTCTGCTTGCTGGATCTGGAGAAGAGGATTTTTTAAGAAATTTGCCTGAAATGCACTGAGTTCAAATTCGGGCTTCTATACTGAGCCCAAATGTGAATCCAGGAAGCCGATTTGAATAAACTTGAATCAGATCCACCCCACAATGTTGCATACCAAATATCAAAAGATTCTGCCTGCTAGATCTTGAGAAGATGATTTTTAAAGAAATTTGCCTGAAATGCACTAAGTTTGAATTCAGGCTCCTATACTGAGCCCAACTATGAACCCAGGGGGGCCGATTTGTACAAACTTGAATCAGATCCACCCCACAATGTCGCATACCAAATATCAAAAGATTCTGCTTGCTGAATCTGGAGAAGAAGATTTTTTAAGAAATTTGCCTGAAATGCACTAAGTTCAGATTCGGGCTTCTATACTGAGCCCAAATATGAACCCAGGGGGCCGATTTGTACAAACTTGAATTAGATCCACTCCACAATGTTGCATACCAAATATTAAAAGATTCTGCTTGCTGGATCTGGAGAAGAAGATTTTTTAAGAAATTTGCCTGAAATGCACTAAGTTCAAAATTCGGGCTTCTATAGTGAGCCCAAATATGAATCCAGGGAGCCGATTTGAACAAACTTGAATCTAACCCCCCCTAGAGATGATGTATACCAAATAGGAAAGAATTCTGCCTGGTGGATCTGAAGAAGAAGATTTTTTTTGAATTTTGGAAAGAAATTCATGGGTGCTATCAGAGTTATGCCCCTTGTGGTGCCCCCTGTAGGGGCAGCAAGTTTATTTGTACAAGTTTGAATTGACATATGGTGGGGAACATGCACACCAAATTTGGTTAAATTTGATCCAGTAGTTTGGGAGGAGTAGTCGATAATGTAAAGTTCACGACGGACGACGACGGACGACGACGGACGGCAAGTGATAAGTTAAGCTCCCTTCGGTGAGCTAATAAAAGTATAAAGGGACAGAAATTTTAATTTAAACATGAACTTAGTCACGTTTAATTACATCCAAATATGTGAATGTGTCAAAAGTATGCCACCATTGGGAATAAAGCAGAATACTGATTTTGAAGTCGTCTTTGGCTGTTCTTACTTGAAAACGCCATGCTTGTTTAGAACTTTTCAATACCAGTTATCAGTCTTGGTGGTTATGGGACACTTTCTCCCCCAACTCAAAACCTGGAGGATTCGTCCCTCCATTTTCAGAAAAAAATTCAAATAATTTGTGTTTGCACAGCTCTTCAAAACCACAATCTTAATTTTTGAATGAAAAGCAAATCCCCAATCTTAAAGTTTCAAAGAAAAGGAGGGCGGGGATTATTATTATTACTAAATCAAAGTGGGATTTTAGATTCCACCGAAAAGTGTTAACTTTTAAAGAACATAGTGCAAGAAGCCCTAAAACTAACCAAATCCGCTCATAGATATATTAGGGTTGTGCTGCAAATTTGGTACTGTTTTTTATTTTTGAATGAATGGGTAATTTTTGTAGAACAAATGTGTCAACCAGCGGCGAAAACAGAAGGGGAGTTGGGTGTAGCTCGGTGGGCCGGGTGGCCTTCACTTTTTCAGATCATTTTTTTTTTGCCTCAAAAGCAGAGTGTTATTATGATGTCAATGGAATTACAAGAACGTCTCAGTGGGAGTTGTTGAAATACATATGCCATTACATACAAGTTTTCCAGGATACTAATAATTAGTAAGCATTGATGCTTTATCGCAATCACTCATACTCGAATTATTCAGACAAAAACAAATGTCATTCGCTGACAAGAGGTTGATTGTTTCGTCATTATTATCACCACCACTATGGCCAGTGAGGGTAGCGGATGCTGCCATAACAGGGAGAGTTTTCACTTCAATCTCAGGGTCACAGACATCACCAGATGCTAGTGCAGCGTTATCTGACTTAGAAGAGCTGGTCTCTGGTTGTGGCTTGAAGAAAGAATCAATTGTGATCTTCTTTTTTAGACGGTGGTGTGCTCATTCTAATCAATTGTCTTGTACTCAGCTTTCGAAATTTGGTGGCAATAAACTTTCATCGGATGTTTGGATATTATTCACGTTAATCTATTTCGCGGAACTGAATGTCGATTTATAGAAGCGGAATGCGAAACGTCAAATTCGTCGTATAAGCGGCTTGAATACACTCGTTTATTATACAACAAAATGGTCCTTATTATAAGACTAAGGCCTATAATAAGGACCATTTTGTTGTATAATAAACAAGGGTATTCAAAACATTGTTTCATGGTAGTGGGAACTCTTCGCCATGAAGTAACATTAGATTTTTTGGAAAGGGGGTTTGTCCGAGTGTCACAGTGGGAACATATACCAAACTGGAATGTCGTAATTTGTTTGCAGAATGTTCCAAAATGTGTCTCAATAACTGTTGTCAGGTATTTCACCCCATTTCAACACAATCACACACCCACTCACACGTACACTTCAGCATGGCTTTTCTTTTTTTTCAACCCCCAAATTAACCTGATTACTCTTTCCCTTTTCTCCAGCTTCGACAAAAGTTCATGTTTCTCTCTCGGGCGACTTCTTTCCTTGGTTCATCCTTCTCCCCAGGCCTGTGACCGGCAGGCAATCAAGTTGGTCACCATTAATTTCCTGTCCTGTTTTGTCTTTGGAACTGTTCTTACAAAATTACAGCATTTTATTAACAATGAACTATGATCAACAATCCGGCATGAATTAAAATAGTTCAAGAGGGAAACGTACCTAAAAGGAAATGTTTGACTGATGACCAATGCAGAGTGCACTGACAGTGACAGTTACAGCACAATTCAGGATTATTCCAGGTATTTTTTTAATCTTTCATCAATGCATACTCATCTCCATGTCTCTCCTTGCAACAGAGTATGGTTGACCGGTAACGGAGCAATTACAGCTGAACGATTAACCGGTTACAAAATTTACTAACCGTTTCAGCACTAACCAAGCCTGAAAATAAGCAGTCTGACATTTTCAGAATGAGGTCCCCTGAGGGTGAATTTGATGATGCTATCCCATACTTTGGGCCAATTTATCCTCTGGGTACCTCTGACATTTTTTTCCCGATCAGATTCAAGATGGCCGACTAGTGGCCATATTGGATTCTTTTTTTACTTGGAAAAATTGAATGCCCCTTTTCAGTCACCCGCAATAGGCGGTATGCCACGGTGGATGTACCGTGCGACAGACCATCTCTAGTTTTACTAAAAACTCTTTGGAAAGGCTTGCTCATGCCTTTATTTCTGCACATTTGGATTTCTCTAGTTCACTGCTTGTAGGGCTACCTCAATTGCTCAACGCAAAGTTGCAAAAAATACAAAACACTGCCGCTCGTATTATTCCGGGGTCCAGACATTATGATCACATAACCCCTTTGCTCCATAACTTGAATTGGCTCCCTGCTCATCAATGTATCACGTTTAAAATTTTGGTGTTGGTCTTTAAGTGCATGAATGGATTGGCTCCAAAATATCTTTAGGACCTTTTGACTGTTCAATCATCAAAAAGGAATCTCTGCTCATCCAAACTTCTCAGGCTTCTTGTTTCATTTTCCTGTTCCACCTTGGTGAATACCAGGGCCTTTTCCTTTGTAGGTCTATTGACTCTGGAACTCACTGTCAGTGCATATCCAGGCTTTCATTAGCTTATATGACTTCAAAACAAAACTCAAGTCCCATCTCTTTCGAGAGGCCTTGAAGTTTCAGCTATCTAATTTGATCAGTTTTTGTTGCATCAGAGCTTTTAGCAGGGAGCTCAAATATGTATTTATTTTCCATGTAAAGCGTTTTAGAGCACAACCGTGTAATTTTACCCTGTATAAAAACTAGGGCTGCATGGCATATCGATAAAATGATATGTACCGGTATTCAAACCAATATTGATTGAATACCGATGTAATTACAAAAATATTGGTTTATCGTCATTATTTATTTACCCACAATTTAATTTTCAAGATGTCTTGAGTTTTAACTGTATGAATAATATTATCCCTTTATCCAAGGAATCGTTCACATGTGCCCGCGTAATATACAAATTCAGCAGTTGATAAAATAAATTTTATAAATTTCAACAAAACTTTTTCATGTGACCCCTCATTGGAACAAGCTTGCTGAGCTCGTTCCACTGAGGGGTCCCATGATATTGTTTTTGTAGAACTTTTTGGAAAAATCTGATAAACTATTATTTAAAATAATGAAGTTTGATATCGTCTGCGTTGGGTAATGGTGTTTCGAACTGCACCATCAAGGCATGCTGATTCGATGCTGATTCGTTCCGACTGTGATGCTTTAAGTCTCGATTGTGGTATTTATCAAGCCTGAAAATAATTTTCATTGCACATCCAGACAAAATGTCAGACACCAAATGAATGATGTCTGTCATTTAAGAATGATATCTGACATATTACAAAATGGAGATTGAATATTCGAAAAAATGAGTTTTGGGTGTTGTACCTTCATCTTAAAACTGCTCAGAATTCATCCAATCATACCCTTTTTGGCAGGGCTCAATCAATCTGAACTGGAACTGAATCACCCTTCGACACATATATGGCTAATGGCTATATCAAATTGTATTCCTTCACATGCTGTTAATACTGATGAGCTGTACAGTCACTTTCTTCACACTTCTCAACTTACCAAGACCAGAAATCACAATCGTTAATTTTTGGCTTGCTAGTTATATACATGATTTCCAGCATACACGATGTTCTGATCACTGAACTTCAATGATAATTTTGGCAACAGACATTTTGACTGATGATTTTAAACCTCAGTCAGACATTGGCCTTTTTTGTACCCGGCACTGTCCTTGTCTGACCACTTATTTTCTGGTGTGGTACTTATGTTAAGATATTTGAACAGTTTTTGATATACGGTATATCATGGTAATTTTATGAATACAGCCCCAATAAAAACTATGTATTATTATAATAACTGTATAAGTATAACAGAGTATATTAATAACACTGGGGTGAAATATGTAGAGAAATGTTTAATAAATTTTGACAAACAAGATTGGACTAGACATTAGTTATATTGGAGGTAGTCATATGAAAAGTTGTAACAAACTGTTTATTCTACATAGTCAATATGAACCCAGGGGGCCGATTTGTACAAACTAGTGATTTTCCCATATAAATGGAGAGAGAGAGAAAGAGGGGGGGGGGGGGAGGGGAGGCAAAAGTGTCTGTCCATGCCATGTGTATATGGTGGGTTAGTTAAATTGTTTTAAGAACAATATTATCAGAGTTTATAGTATTCTCACCTACTTTAGATTCTGAAGGGGTCTACACACCCAGACAGAGAGAGAGAGAGAGAGAGAGAGAGCGAGAGAGAGATTAAATGATGGTAGGTAAAGTATCCATTTGTATTATGCTGAATAGACACATTTATAGTATTATAGAAAATATGGTTATTAAAAGCTCGGAATCTGATAGGTTAAAATCCTTCTGCCACTGAACCTTTTAGCTGACAGGTTAGGAAACGTGTCTATTACATGATATGTCAAACAGATACATCTATGAGAGAGGAGAGAGAGAGACAGAATTAAGAGATGATAGGTTAAGTGGGTATTCTTGCTGTGCTAAAGATTTTTAAAAACAAATTTGGTACTCCCCCGCACCCCTGTTACAACCGATAATGTTACAACGCCGCATAATGTTACACCAACGCATAAAGTTACAAAAAATGTAGTAAACAACCGATAATGTTATAAACTCCGCATAATGTTATAACTTTTTTCAACCCGTTATGTTATAAAAATCGACGCATAATGTTATAACTTTTTTCAACCCGTTATGTTACAACAAATTAACCGATAATGTTATAACTTCTGTATACTAATTCCAGTTACAGCTATTGCAGATGGACTTTACCACTTACCATTTATTGCCGCATAAAGGTATGTAATATTTATACTAAAGGTTTCTGCTCCGGTTAAGGCGAGGAGACACCCCCACCCCCCTCCCAACCCCCAGGGATTTATCATAGAATGACCTTGTCACATTACATAGACGCGGATTATCCTGGTAACCTAATCGTGTGACGTCATTACCATGATCATCCAGTGCCCAACATGGTGAAGGCGGGGGTGGTGGAGGAGGAGTACTATTTTATCCGGTTGGTACGTTTACCAACATGCGTAATCTCCGCTTCCAAAAATGTAGTGCACCATAGTCCCTTGATGCCTTTGGGGATGGGCAAATGCCTCTGTTTCCGCTTGTTTTGGGCATCTAAAACTCATTTGTCGCATATTTCTTAGTCATAAGAATATCTTATTGTTCATTAATTTGACATTTTAACAACTAACAGTGAACAAAAATGAGGTGGAGTTAAAAGAGGTCAAAAAGTTGGATGGAGCGAGGTATATATGGTGGATGTGGCAGGTTGGTAGTGTCGCACGGAAGCCGAAGAATAAGATGCGAGACTGGGTAGGAAAAGGAATGGGGTTTAGGAGGATTGAAAGGGGTGGGCGGGGATTAGGCTGAGAAAGAGAGGAGGTCATGGATTAGCACATCAGGGTGATTGTGCAGAGAAGGCTATCTGAGAATACTGTAAGAGAGTAGTGCTAGACGGTATGATAATATAGATGGTGAAGATGTTGAAAGAAGTGGAAGTGATGAATTTGGGATTACAGGTTCTGGAAAAGGCGGAATCACTAGAACAGGCAGTATATGGAGAAGGAGGAGATTGTGGAGAAGGAGTTGTGTTGATGTTGTGGCGGTGTTGGTGATGGTGTTGAGTAGTTATGTATGTTGAAAGTGAGCCATTTTGTAGGACCCTGGGGCAGGACCCCGGAAGTGACGTCATGTCACGTGACTGGGCGGTCATGTTGGGTTGTCATGATAGTGCACGTGGGTGGCCATGTTGTGATGTCATTATCATGAAAAAGGTGGTGGGAGTGCGTGCAGCGCGTGTTGTTATAGGGACACGTGCTCCGTCTCACCCTTAACAACCCGACAATAGATATTGCATTAATCCAAACAACCCAACAATCTTCAGGAAACTGTCCAAAACATTCCCGAAAACACTCCCGAATCCTGCCAGTACCAATTTAGTAACTCGCCAGAAACTCGAGAGACCGAGACTTCAGGAGCTCCAGGGGCAAGGGGCAGTAGGGCTCCGGGGACAGGGACGGTGCCTCCCCATTCCAGTTTATCTCTCAGTTAAAAAAAACACTATTGTAATAAACCAACCATTATTGTAATAAACCCATTTCTGTGATAAATTACGCGTCCATTATATGGTCGGACATTAGGTAACGATAATATCCTATATTTTAAGAATACTAAACCCACGGAATCCCCCTTTTCGTCGTATGAAGCAATGAAAGCTATGAAAATGAGCACGATGCGCGCAAAATCATACGTCTCAAAATGAAAGCTACGAAAATGAGCGCAATGAGTACCTCTTCACACGTCTCATACCCTCATTAAGGATACTATCCTACCTTTATTTGGGAGTGTTTTCGGGAGTGTTTGGGTCAGTTTTCTGAAGATTGTCGGGTTGTTTAGATTAATTTGATAACTATTGTCGGGTTGTTAGGGGTGAGACAGAGCATGTGTCCCCATAACAACACGTGCTGCGCATACGCACTCCTACCACCTATTATCATGATAATGACATCACAACATGGCCACCCACGTGCACTATCATGACAACCCAACATGACCGCCCAGTCACGTGACACGACGTCACTTCCGGGGTCCTGCCTCGGTGTCCTACAAAATGGCTCATTTTCAACATACATAACTACTCAACATCATCACCATCACCGCCACAACATCAACACAACTCCTCCTCCACAATCTCCTCCTTCTCCCAATACTGCCTGTTCTAGTGATTCCGCCTTTCCCAGAATCTATAATCCCAAATTCATCACTTCCACTTCTTCCAACATCTCCACCATCTATATTATCATACCGTCTAGCACTACTCTCTTACAGTATTTTCTGATAGCTTTCTCTGCACAATCACCCTGATGTACTAATCCATGACCTCCTCTCTTTCTCAGCCTAATCCATGCCCACCCCTTTCAATCCTCCTAAACCCCATTCCTCTTCCTACCCAGTCTCGCATCTTATTCTTCGGCTTCCGTGCGACACTACCAACCTGCCACATCCACCGTATGTACCTCGCTCCATCCAACTTTTTGACCTCTTTTAACTCCACCTCATTTTTGTTCACTGTTAGTTGTTAAAATGTCAAATTAATGAACAATAAGATATTCTTATGACCAAGAAATATGCGACAAATGAGTTTTAGATGCCCAAAACAAGCGGAAACAGAGGCATTTGCCCATCCCCAAAGGCGTCAGGGGACTATGGTACACTACATTTCTGGAAGCGGAGACTACGCATGTGGGTAAACGTTCTTACCGGATAAAATAGTACCCCTCCCCCACCACCCCCGCCTTCACCATGTTGGGCACTGCACGATCATGGTAATGATGTCACACGATTGAGTTACCAGGATAAGCCGCGTCTATCAACATGACTAGGTCATTCTATGATAAATCCCCGGGACTTGGGGGGGGGGGGGGTGTCTCCTCACCTTAACCTTAAGCAGAGCAGAAACCTTTAGTATAAATATTACATACCTTTATGCGGCAATAAATGGTAAGTGGTAAAGTCCATCTGCAATAGCTGTAACTGGAATTAGTATACAGAAGTTATAACATTATCGGTTAATTTGTTGTAACATAACGGGTTGAAAAAAGTTATAACATTATGCGTCGATTTTTATAACATAACGGGTTGAAGAAATTTATAACATTATGCGGAGTTTATAACATTATCGGTTGTTTACTACATTTTTTGTAACGTTATGCGTTGGTGTAACATTATGCAGCGTTGTAACATTATCGGTTGTAACAACCCCTCCCACCACATGAATATGGCAACTTCATTTGAACAAAATTGATATGAAATATGCTGAGGAACATGTAAATCAAATTTGGTTAAATTCAGTCCACGTAGTTCATGAGAAGTTGATGATGTAAAGTTCATGCTGTTCTGTCAGATGGACGATGGATGGCAGAAAGTGATCACTAAAGCTCCCTTTGAGCTAAAAAGGATTAGAGCCTGCTGCTGTGATTATAAATGTTTTGTGAGTTGGTCACAATTATCATGAAAAAGCGTCAAGCCACCAGCAGCATTTTTGTAAGTCCATTGGGGCAGGGGGTCAAGCCACAAACAACACCAGCAACCAATGCTGACATCTGTAAGATGGCCGTGTGTGTACGTGGTTGGAGTGCACAATGAACAGAGTTTATGCAGCTTGTTGTTGTTGTTGCCAATCTGTATCCACTCTGGCGAGACTGCATGTGTAGCTGTTCTGGATTTTGAAGAATAATGAGTCGGTCGGGGCAGGGTCAAGTCATTAGCAGCAAACAGCCAAGCTGGCAGCTGTTCATGGCATTGGGGTGGTAACCAGGGATTATGCAGGTCACAGCTATTGCCCCCTTTGTATCTACTCCGACTTAGCTGCATGTATGTGTTTTGTAGCTGTTCTGGACAAGCCAGAAAATAAGCAGATTGTCATCTGCAAAATGAGGTCCCCAGAGGGTGAATTTGGTTATGCTACCATGCACAGCAGGGTAGCATCACCAAATTTACCCTCTGTGAACCTCAATCTGAATCAAGGTATCAAACCTAAACTGAAACAGGTACCCAGAGGATACATTGGCCCACTGCATGGGATAGCATCAGTACATTCACCCTCTGTGGACCTCATTCTGCAAATGACAGATTGCTTATTTTCTGGCTTGGTTCTGGAGTCAATTTGTCAGAGAGTACCCAAAATTCAACAAGCTATTAATTGAAAATAGAATATGTTTTCATTTTTGGAATTCACTAAAAAAAAAACAATGAGGGGTTTTAAGCTGAGTTTGAATGGTACTGTCTAGTTTTGACCATTACATTGGGAAAAGAGTTAATTTAGATGAGATTTACACAAAGGCTGTTCAGTGCACAGGTTTAGTTACTCTTTAGTTACTCAGTTAACAAGAGTACCACCTAGTAATGCATAATATGCCCAGAAGGCTTTTTCGAATTGTACATTACTGCTGTTTTCACCCAACCATTAACATCGTACCATTCTTAGCAGACATAAATGTGTTCACAGATTGTATAATTTCTAAGTCAGACTGTACTATAACTCTGGTTCAGAAAATCCAATCAAACTTAAAATCATACATACACAGGTTCTCATGTGTGAGTTTGAAAAAGATTGGACAACAAATGATAGATAAATGCGCCGGACCAAAATGTGTCCACAGACTGTATAATTTCTAAGTCTGACTGTACCATAACTCTGATTAAGAAAATCCAATCAAAACTCAAAACCACACTTGCACGCACAGGTTCTCACGGTGGTTAACTTATGTGTCAAATTTCAAGATTGGGCAACATATGGATGAGGAATGCTCTGGACAAAAATAAATCTGGACAGATGATGGATGGACAAACCATTTACATGATACAACCATTTTTTTTCAAACAGGCGTATAAAAATGAAAATTTTGTAAAACCAAGAAGTGTGACTAAATCTGTGCAGTCACATGTTCTGGTTATAAAAAATTGGTAGCTGCCACGTCACACACTACATGAAAATATACACTAAGCCAGTCAAAATGCACAAGGTTTATTTATTTATTTATTTATTTATTGGTGTTTAAGGTCACATATTTTTTCACAATGGTTGATCATGACCACAACATGAGTATCAACTCAAGACCAGGAGTGAGCGTTAATGAGCCATGTTGCTTATTTTGGAGAGAGTTTGCACCTCCCAAGCATTGGTGACTGGGTCCTATTTTACCGGTAAAACAGAGCCTTTTTACCACAGAACAGTCACTGCTTCACTTGCTGTGGTTCCCGTGGGGAACAGGGTTAGCTGGTTACATGTTGTTACACAGGGTGCAGGATGTAAGGAATTAATAGAAATACTTAAACTCGATTGTGGAAATTTTTTGAAGTGAATTCCAAAAATGAAAACATGTTATTTATTTATTTATTGGTGTTTAAGGACACATATTTCTGCACAATTGTTCATCATGACCACAACATGGAGATAAAGCCAAGTTTAGTCAATCGTTTATACCCATGCTGCCCATTTTAGAGGACTTCCATCCCATGCATTGGTGACTAGGTCCTATTTTACCAGTAAAGTAGAGTTTGTTTACTACAGTCATTATTTGTAAAACTGCATGCGGGAGAGCGTTTTTTTATTTCTGTAATTATTTTTTTGTCATCAAAAGTGCATGTACTTGGTTCAAGTTTTAGACCTCATAATCTATGGAATAGTATGGGTAGTGGTGTATTTCATCCCTTGAGTGCAAGAAGGCTTTGCAATGCCTTAGCCTTCTTTCACTCAAGAGACAAATTTATCAATTTTTTTAATTTGGGTAAAATATCAGACATAAACCATTTAATTTTTCTTTTTTTAAGTTATTATTATTATTCATTGGTGTTTAAGGTCACATACTTATGCACAATGGCTAATCATGACAGTTTTACGGGTGGAGGAAGCCGAAGTCCCCGGAGAGAACCACCGAGCAATGACGAACAGCTGGCAGCACTCCAACATCATAACTCTGAACTCTGCACCGCTGCACTGGTAGGGTTAGATTGGTAGAAGACATGCGCACCATAGACGTGCAGTACACCTTAGTACACAGCGCCATCGTGCCCCCATGTAGGCAATCGGGGTTACGTGCCTTGCCCAAGGACACAACGCGGGAGAGCGAATCAGTCACTGAAATGGTCACCCATCCAAATACTAACCGCGCTCGACGTTGCTTAGCTTCGGTGATCTGACGAGAACCGGTTACCGTGACACCACCATGCCCCCTTTTTTAAGTTTACTTTGGTTATAATAAACAGCTGCGCCATGAGCACATGATACACCCATTGTGAATTAAAAGAAAGAGGCACACAATATGAGTCTACATGTGTACCCATAACTCTGGAATGACTAATCGAACGGCGACACCAACCAAAAGGGAGCTTCCTTCCATCAACATAAACCACCTACCAAAAAATCGTGAAAATCTCTCGAAGCATTCTCAAGTTATCGTACGACATGTAAAAAATCAACAATTTTCTAAGTAATAAAGTCCCATAACTCTGGAATGACTAATGGAATGGCGATACTAAATGAAAGGGAGCTTCCCTCCATCGATATACACCACCTACCCAAAAATCACGAAAATCTCACATAGAGTTCTCGAGTTATCGTACGATGTGTAAAAAATCAACAATTTTCTGAGTAATAAAGTCCCATAACTCTGGAATGACTAAACGAAAGGAGTATCCCTCCATCGTTATACATCACCTACCCAAAAATCATGAAAATCTCTCAAAGCGTTCTTGAGTTATCGTACGACGTGTGACCGGACAGACAGACGGACGGACGGACGGACAGACGGACATCCTAACAAATTGGTAGTTATGTGGCTATTTTTATGGGACTACAATAAAATGCATGTCCATTATATTAAAACAAGTGATTTGGGGAAATATTTTTGGGGTGGTAGCAAACCCTGACCCTACCCTTTACCTACCCTAACCCTACTCCCCCCCACCCCTAATTAGAAACCCCACCCTAGACTAATGAAAATTCAATATATTCCTAGTCTATTTTAACTAAAATGCATGTCCATTGTATTAAAACAACTTTTGGGGTGAAAAATTTTTGGGTTGGTAGCAAACCCTAACCCTGCCCTTTACTGACCCTAACCCCACCCTACCCCAACTCTAAATCCCACCCTAGAATAATGACATTTAACTATGTGACTAGTCACATAAATTGCGGTAGTCACCTAACCCCATTTCTACCAACAAATAGCAACCTAAACCCTCATATGTCTGCCCGGACAGACGGACAGCGGTATACCATAATACAACCCTTTTTTTTCAAAACGGGCGTATAAAAAGAGGGCATGCGGAAGGGCTTGAGAAACAGATTTTAAATTTTTTAGGCCTTACTATTTACTTTTATTTTTTAACGATGTTTGGGGCAATGATTTGAGAGAACAACAGTTTCCACAAGGAAGTTACATTATTGCAAATACTGCACAGAAACTGAAAAATTAAACAAAATACAGAGTAATTAACCCTTTACCTAACGAATCGCCCGCATCCGTCCGCGTAATATGCAAATTGAGCAGTTGAAAAAATTAAATTATTCAAAATATTTCAACAAAACCATATCATGTGACCCCTCATTGGAACGAGCTCAATGAACTCGTTCCAATGAGGGGTCACATGATATGGTTTTGTTGGACTTTTTTTTTCAAATTTAAAAAAATGATTTTTAAAATAATCAATTTTGGGTAAAGGGTTAAGTTGAACAGGTTAAAATGACTGAAGGCCTAATTAGTGAGAACAAATGCTAATTAAATCCAGCTTTAAATACTTTTGTCAGTTGGGCACTTCAGGTCCTCTTGGTTTTCTTATTAAATGTTCCCCATATTGCATCAAGTTAAAAAGGGACTTGATTGGAACAAACTTGAATCTGAGGATGCTGAATACTAAATGTCAAAAGATTCTCACTGGTGGATAACATGAACATTTTCAAAGAATATTCCTTATACTGCATGAAGTTAAAATTTGTGCTCATAATGGTAGCTCAAATATAAACTGAGGGACGTGATTTGAACTTTGGAACTTGAATCAGACACCCTCCCACCCCCAAAGATTCTGTATACCAAATAATAACACGACACCTCTCAACCTAAACAGCTCTGCCCAAGGTCACGTTTTTTTTAGGAGGCTAAATCCAAGACAAGAATCCAAGTGTTACTCCTTGTGACTTGACCTTGATGATATGATGTTGGATCAAAGTCAAGACACACCTGAGTCATGAGCAATAATTTTATCTTACAATCAACATGTATTTTGTCTGTATTAACTCTGCAACTGTCGTGTATCCGTCCTCCTGATGCAGATGTTTGTATCAGGGGGTCGGATACAAGCACGTTCCTTTCGCGTGAGTTCCAATTTTTTTCTTTTTGTTCATCCGAACGAATAAATAGTTCGTTATATATTTGTCTACATTCTTGACTTATCCCAAATACATTGTAAGTTAAAATGATTATTACCATTATGTGGATGTACAAAATATGTATCTGAGTCTCGCTCCGGGTTCTAAGGGTAGATCACGACTCGTCGAATCTCTATGTACCAAGTATGAATAAGATCTGTCAATCATACCAAGTTATATGGACCGGACAGGGGCGATATAACAATAGCAAAGTTTTGCTGTCTGTGACCTTGGCCTTGATGATATGATCTTGGGTTAAGTTGTGACACAGCTTTGAGTCATGAGCAATAATTGTACGAAGCATGAATAAGATCTGGCAATCATACCAAGTTATATGGAATGGACATGAGCTGTATAAAAAAATCAAAGTTTTGTAGTCTTTGACCTTGACCTTGATATGGCCTTGGATCAGATTTATGTGCAATAAGGGTATCAAGTATGAATAAGATCTGTCAATCATACCAAATGATATGGACCAGACAAGGGCTGTTCACAATATCAAAGTTTTGCTGTCTGTGATCTTGACCTTGATGATATGACCTTGGTTCAAAGTTGAGGCAGACCTTTGAGTTATGAGCAATAATTGTACCAAGTATAAATAAGACCTGTCAATCATACCAAGTTATATGGATCGGACAAAATTGATGGGGAAATGTCAAAGTTTTTCTAAGTGTCACCTTAACATTGGGCTTGTGATCTTGAACTTGCTGGGCACATACCATAATACACTTTACGACACGCTGTATTTTGATAATAAATAAAGTTGTGTCAAAAAATATTCAGTGGTTGAAAAGTTATGGTCTGAAAAAACAAAATATTGATAACAGACAGACGCTTGACTGACAATCTTTGACAGACCAACAAATCATTATCAGAAAAGCTCCATAGACACTTGTCAGGCAGAGAAAAAAAAAAATGCTTCTAACTGGTGCATCAGAAGATGTCCAAACAGGATTTTTCATATTGCACCACGTTAAAATATGAAGAAGAGACTTGATTTGATCAAACTATACTCTCCCAAAAAAGAAAGTGTGCATGCTAAAAAATAACACTAAAAAAAATATATATCATTTTCATTCATGGAAATTTTATTCAATCACAGATGAATCAATTTGTGATCAACACGAGAAATTTCATTATGCTACGACGAATACGCTTGGTGCCATGGAGAGTCAAAGACACTAAGGGTCAAACACAAAAGTCACACACTCAATATCTGGTATGACCTCCGTCTGCATCGACTACTGCTGTGCATCTACGCCTCATGGAAGCGAACAAGTTAGCATGGAAGTGTTGTGGGATGTTGTTCCATATTCTGATAAGCTGTCTTTGGAGTTCCACAAGCGTTGACGGTGCATGGGGAAGCCGGCGTAGCTGATGTTTCATTTTGTCCCATACGTGCTCAATGGGTGAGATATCGGGCGAATTTGCGGGCCAGGGAAGAAAATCCACTTGTTGTTGCTGCAGATACTGTTGAACAACACGAGCTGCGTGGGGTCGGGCGTTGTCCTGCTGTAGAATGACGCCGGGGCCGTGACGTTGCAGAAATGGGACAACAACAGGTGTAAGCACTTCATCACGATATCTGGCTGCATTGAGATTGCCATCAATAATGACCAGCTCAGTTCTGTTATGGGCAGTGATGCCACCCCACACCATGAGAGACCCTCCCCCATAACGGTTTCGCTCCACGACACATGGATCTGCGTAGCGTTCGTTTCGACGTCTGTACACTCTCTGGTGGCCATCTGATGATGAAAGATGGAGACGACATTCATCTGTGAATAAAACACGTCGCCACCAGTGTAAGGGATGCCTGAGATGTTGTCTACATCACTGCAGTCGAGCAAGACGATGACATAATGTCAAAATCGGACGAATTGCAGGTCTTCGAGGACATAAGCCGTATTCTCTAAGTCGGTTGATTACTGTTTGAGGATGTATCCGTCTCAGGTTAGGGATGTTCCTGGCTGTCGTCGTTGCCGTTTGTTGCCGGTTCCGGAGATGGACAACATGGATATACCGATCTTGTGCAGGGGTGGTAACTCTGGGTCTCCCAGAGTGGGGTCGGTCTCGAACATCATCATGTTGTGCATGTTGATGGACTAGTCTGTCTACAGTGTTACGGTGGCAGTTCAAATGCTGGGCAACCACTCTGTGTGTTCTGCCAGCTCTAATCATACCCAGGGCAAGGAGACGTTGATTCATTGTCAATCTTAGCATGCTAATGTGGAGTCGTTTTAACAGCAGCGCAAGTTTGAATGTAAACGATAGGAAGGCCTTACCTTAGTCTTTAAATACCCAAGGATTCACACTGCTGCATGAATTTTCAGACTCTCCACGTGCAAAACATGCCTTTTCACAAACGTGCAGCACATCATTTAACATTAATGCAATTTTAACGGGGAAAGCTGTTTTTGTGTTCAATATAACTTATTCATGAACAGGTTAACACTCTTTACACCTACGAAATTATTTTATTGGAATTTGATCAATTTCTGCAATGCACACTTTCTTTTTTGGGCGAGTATAGAATCTGATCCCTCTTAGGATGTTGTACATCAAAAAATTCTGACTAGTGCTTCTGGAAAAGAAGATACAGTGTTGGCCACTTAATTGGATATCTCTTAATTGTATATCCCTGTTAATTGAATATAATTTTCAAACACAAAACCATTTACCATACCTTCAGTACAAATTTGATCTGTTAATTGCATATGAGTTGTAGAGTAAACTCCTGTTAATTGTATATACATTTTTGTAATATGTTGAAAAAATTGCTGACACGGACCAAATTCTCCTTATTTATCAACTTTTTTGGCCTCATACATCCAATACAGACATTTATTCTATTATATCTTGTTTGACAGAGCTCTATGAGCTCTGTCAAACAAGATATAATAGAATAAATGCTCAGTTTACCTCCAGAACACAAGAAACTGATCAAATCCCTGTTAATTGTATACTCCTGTTAATAGAATAATTTTCACTGGCAAAATGGATATTCAATTAAGAGGATTCTACTGTATTTATAGTTTTTGAAAATACTCTGATTCAGCATTTTTTTTAATTACAGAGAGTCCCTCCTTGGGTACCCAATGGTGATGCAGGAATCTTGTACTTGTGTCCCAATAATACCACATATCAAATTTGGTTAAATAGGCCCATTGGTTCTGAAAATAGAAATTTAGGTGAGGTCAAAAATCTTGCCCTCCTGCTACAACTGAAAATATTACCCCACCAACATTGCTTGAATAAACTTTAATGTTCACTGCAAAAGGAAACTGAATACCACATATCAACTCATTCCATCCATGAGAAGATTTTTTCTCCAATTTGGGGGAATTTTTCCCCAAAGCTTCTCCATAGGGTAAGAAAAATGGGGCCTGAGGTGCTCAACTGACAAAGTGATTCAAAGGAGAATTTAATTAGCATCTATGGGCAGTTAAAACCTCAGATGAATGAAGTCATGTAATTATTCATAACTTTATTGTACAAGGAATTATTCCTCATACTGGACTGGGTTTTGGTAAAATTTGGGGGTTAACATAGGGGATTCAAATATTAACATAAGGACTTGATTTGAACAAATTTGAATCTGATCTTCCCCCAAATAAGGATGTTGTTCTCTAAATATCAAATGATTCTAACTGGTGTCCTGGAGAAGAAACTGTTTGAAGAAACTTCCACATATTGCACTGCATTAGATTTCAGGCTCTCACATTGCACCCAAACATCAACTCTGGGACTTGATTTGAACAAAATTGAATCTGACCTCCTTAAGGATGCTCTATACCAAATATCAAAATATTTTGACTGGTGGGTCTGAAGACAAAGATTTTTAAAGATTCTTCCTTATACTGCACCAAGTTAAAGTTTGTGCTCTCGCTGCGAGCCCAAATATTAAGTGGGGGACTTGATCTGAACAATTTACTAAGGATTCTGTATACCATATATCAAAAGATTCTGACTGGTGGATCGAAAGAAATTTTTTTAAACATTTTATTCCCCATTTTGCACCAAGTTAAAATTTGGGCTCCTATAAGGGGGTCAAGTATTAACCGAGGGGGCTTTCTTCCACCAAATATCAGCCAAGGACTTGATTTGAATAAATTTGAATCTAACCTCTCTAAAGATGCAGTGTATCAAGTAACAAGATTCTGACTGGTGGATGTGAAGAAGATTTTTAAAGATTATTCCCTTTATTATATGCTTGCCTGTGAATTTTAGCAAATTATCTAAAAGATATTTCTCGATATCCATCATCTCGATGGATATCAAGAAATATCCCTCAGTAGCTTCCTAAATGACGTCATGCTATACCGCATCATATTGCCTTGAAGGAACAATCAGCTGATCTTTGTTATTGTTTTGATGCGTAAGCAGTTGGGGTCGACTTGGGCTGAATACTGTGCAATAAAATGTCTCGTAGCATATATTTGTCAGGATCAAATTATCAGAATTACACCAAAAACTATACAGCTTGGAACATCAGTAATCTGAAGATATATATGAAGTAACATGACAATCCAAGCAATATTTTTCAAAAAGTGATTGGAGGAATTTTCAATCTGAAGGATAAAGGGTTAATATCTCAGGATCAAATTATCAGATTTACACCAAAAGCTATACAGCACGGCACATCAGTAACCTGAAGATATATATAAAGTAACATGACAATTGGATTGATATTTTCTGAGTTATCTCACGCCAAAGGGATTGGAAGAATTCGCAATTTGAAGGATGAAGGGTTAATATCTCAAGATCAAATTATCAGATTTACACCAAAAACTATACAGCTCGGCACATCAGTAACCTGAACACAAATATAAAGTAACATGACAATCCAAGCAACATTTTTCAAGTTATCGAATGCCAAAGAAATGGATATGGATGCCAGATGGACAGACAGGCAGACGCATGGACAGACAAAGGATGGACGAACGACGAAGGGCCACCCCAGATGCCAACATCATGTGTACCATACATGGTATGGGTACACATAAAAAGAAAATCTTCTCTATTTTAGTCAGTATCTGGAATTATTTCATGAGTATGAACCGGAAAGTTTTATTTTTCACGAGCGCTTGTGTAGTTTCCTAAATGACGTTACACTTCGATGCAAGACATCGCCTTGAATGTCGCCTTGAAGGAACGATCAGCAGCTTTTTGTTATTGCCTTGAAACTGTTAGCAGTCGAAAAGGGTTAAATATTGTGCATTAAAGTGTCAGGTGGCATATAAGAAGAAAATCTACACTATTTTAGAGAATATCGGGAATTTTCTCATTTGTGTGGACCTGAAAGTATTATTTTTCACTCGCACAAGCACTTGCGAAAAATAAAAGTTTCAGGTCCACACTCATGAAGTAATTCTCGATATTCACTAAATCAGTGTCGAAACCTGTAACGAAGAAAGTTAGAAGGCACCTGAAAAGAACAAGGCTGAGCAGAGCACAAACCTGATAAAAACAAATTTAACGAGTGTGCACAACAGCCTGAGCAGCAACAAGAGGGCCTAAAGAAAAAAGGTCCTCAGATTGCTGCTGTAGGTTGCGGAGATAAAAGTAGGAGAAGGTAGAAGCATTCCTCCAGTAAGCTGCATTCATAACATCCCGGAGCGAAACAGAATTGGAGAACGCCCAGGATGTAGAAATGGCACAAACCTCATGAGCATTAAACCAGTTCAAAACAAGATCCGAAGCAGACAAGCTGGAATAAGCCAGCTTGATTGCAAGACAGATCCATCTGGAAATAGAATGGGAAGAGATAGACTGCCTCTCGAATGGCGCCACCTCCAAACAAAGCAACACCCATGCCAAGTTCCACTTGGGTGTAAGACACAAAACTCGAGGCCTCTTCAGAGAAAAGTGCCGAATCAGTTTGGAGAGAAAAAGATTACAACCGATGCACCACTTTCTCACATCAGAGAAAGTATCTGACAGCATAGACCAATGGCCCTTAATAGTAACAGGCTGGAGGCCCTTGGAGCCAGAAAATCCGCACTTTGAGTGATTGACGAATTTCGGTAATCCACATGTTGAGCTGTAAACAGCGACTGTAAACTTTCCACTTAGCAGCATAAGTCATGCCAGTGGAATGTCGCTGTGATGCAGAAATGCACTCCACTGTTTGTCTTGAAAAACCTCTACGTCGGAGACAGGACCAGATAAAAGACAGGCCTGAAGGGACATGGTCGTCAGGTTGTTGTGATACTTCCTGGGCCGACCCTGGGAAAGAAGATCGCAGCGTAGAGGTAGATGAATTGGCCGATCTGCCAACAGAGGCCACAGCTGATTGATACACACCCTCTGTGGAGACAGGAGGTGATCAGAATGACCCTGCAAGCGCGAATCTTCGCCAACACCTGAGGATGAATTGGTACAGGAGGGAAGGCATAGCCGATCCAACCTGTCCAGTGCAGAGACAGAGCATCTACTGCAAAAGCTAGTGGATCCGGACAAGGGGAGACAAAGGTCTCTACCTGAAGATTCCAGCGAGTGGTGAAAAGGTTGACAAGAGGACGACCCCACCGCTCATAAATCGTCTGAAACACTGACTGATGCATCATCCATTCTGTGGGAACGACACTTTGCGATGTCCGGGAATGTGTCGATTGGCCACCTGAGATAGCCGATACATGGGAATGGAATGCGTGCCACCTTGATTCCGGATGAGAGATCCATTGCTGAAAACTCAACAGAAGAGCAAGGAGCTCCTTCTGGTTGATATGAAGGGCCATCTGTTCACTGTCCCACTCGCCGTGAGTACAGACCAAGGGGAACCAATGTCACACCCCAGCCCCAATCGGACAAAGGAAGATCTAACGGGCCACCATGAGTCAACCAGGGAACATTGGCCCAAGGGTGGAGGTGACAAAGCAAGGACTGAGGAATAGGAAGTTTCAGGTCCAGAAGATCCACATTCGGATGCCAATGATCCAACAGGAAGTGTTGGAGAGGTCGGACAAAGAAGCTACCCAATGGAATGAGATCTGTTACCGAACTGCAAAGGCCCAACATCTGAAGGAAAGTCCTGGCCGAGACCGAGGAGGATCGGAGTGGGTTCCGAGTCAAGGCGGAAAGGATCACCGCCAGAGCATTGAGAACAGACACCACACTGTGAAAAGTGTCGGAATCCATTCCCAAATAACAAAATTGCTGAGAAGGAAGGAGATCCGACTTCTCGGAATTGACTCTGAAACCCAGCGACGCCAGCAGGCCATGTAACCATCGGATATCGGACTCCAGCATTGTGGTGCTGTTGGAGGATGTCGTCTAGGTAGGCCGACAAAGTCCCACCGACTGAGTACGGTGAAAAGCGAGCACATATGACATCAGTCAGGCGAAGACCCAAGGAGCCAGATTCAAACCGAACGGGAGAGCTTTGAATTGAAAGACACGATCCCAAAACGAGAACCGAAGGTATTTCCGTGACGCCAGGTGAATGGGTAAATGGAAAGAGGCATCCTTCAGGTCGATACTGGCTGAAAAATCTCCCTGATGAATCGACCCTAACCGACCTGAAAGTCTTCATGCTGAAACGAGGTGCTATGATGGACTCATTCAGGATACTCAGATCGATGACAGGATGAAACTGGCCGTTTTTCTTTGGCACCACGAAAAGTCTCGACTAGAATCCCAGAGAAAGGGTGTTCCTGAGCACCTTGATCGCCCCTTTGGAGAGAAGACTGTCACTCTCCTGCACCAAAGGTCCCGACGCTGAGGATTGGAAGGGACCTGAGTCAGGAGGGGCACCCAAGATAAACGGGTGCCGATGGAAGGACAGTCACAGACCTGATTGGATGTCATCAAGGACCCAAGGGGCCAACGTTATCTCTCTCCAATGGTCAAATAAACACCTGCACCATGAGCGCATGATACGCCCGTTATTAATTACAAGAGGGAAGCACACAATATGAGTATACATGTGTACTTGTCAGGGTTTTGTTTATATTCTTGTACAATAATCATAACCAACAACATACTGTGTTCATTAATTTGGAAATAAATTATTTGAATTTCATGTATATATCCTATGTCTACAGAGATCATAACTTCAAGAAAAAATGGTAAATGTATTGGATACATTGTTCAACGGCTGATCCTTCGAATGACAAAGAATCTCACCATGGACAGCTCCCACGGAACCATGGAACAGCTGAGGTCCAACCAAAGAGGCAGACCTCAGAACAGCACGCTGTTCAGAAGGAAGGGATGGAGAAGTGTCCAACACTGCATCCCGACGTGCAAGCTCCAAATTAACTGTGCTGCTGGCGTGAGTCAGGTTCATAAGAGCCTGAGACAAAATACGCAAAGGCACCTGAGCATCATCAAAATCCCCTTGCAGAAAATAGGCAGCCAGGGCAGCGACAATATGGTCCACGAGAGACAACATACCTAGCATCTCTCGGAACAGGACCACCATGGATTCAACTACCGACATCGGGAGAACTGCCGACTCAGGCTTAGTTAACCTGAGGGAAGAAGAATCCTCGTCCACAGTAGTCAACCCTTGGGAGGCTGGTAGACAGACAGATTCGTAGACACAAAATCGCGATGGAGGCAGAAAAGCATCAGATCATGAAAAGAAAGAACCTTTCAGGGCCTTGGAACGCATTTTGGCATCCAGTCTCTGGAAGGACTCAACAACCTGAGCTGATTGCAGAGGGCGCAAAACTTCAGAGCTAGAAGGCTCGACAGGATTGCGGCATTCCTCAGAGGACCACGGACGTACGGTCACTGATGGCTGGTCTGAAGGCTGAATGTCTGGCAATAAGCCAAAAAATAAAATCTAAAGCCTGCCCTAAGACTGACGAGGGAGCTTGTCGCCTTCAAGCAAATCGTCATCCTCTGTGGCAGAAGAGGCGTAGCCCAAATCATCAGAAGGGACCGACGACGAACGTCGATCAGCAGACAGATTAGGGAGACGGTGAGAAGACACCGGAGGACAGTCCCAAGAGTGAAGTCCAGGGGCATTCACTGACCTCTGCAAAACAGAAGGCCCTGCCTGCAAATGCTCTAGAGAGACCGACGCCGATCGTCGATTGGTAGCTAGACCTAGGACACATTGAGAAGACACCAGAGGATTGTACCAAGAATGACAGGAACCTGCCATTGGCCTCTGCGAGACAGAAGGTCCCAACTGCCCATCCTCTGAGACCAGCGACAAGCATCGATCGACAGCCAGACTTGGGACACAGTGAGAAATCACCGGAGGAAGGTCCCAAGAGTGACAGCTATGAGCATGAGCCATCACTGGCTTCTACCGAAAAGATGGCCCTGGTTGCCAATGTCCATACTGCTAGTCAGCTCACCAGCAGGGGAAGGCGGAACAACAAATGATTCGGCCGAGGAACGAGGAATTATTGCCAAAGCGACTGAGCATCCCAACCGGCCAGGAGCAAACCTAGCCAGATGAGACGGGGCAGCCAGCAAGCCCGTACAGCTTTGGTGAGAAGCCAGGGAAGGCTGGGAGCCCTGCGACACACCTCCAGATACAGCCTCGGGCCCAAGACTGTATACCATCCCTGGAAGAGATGGCAGAAGCACTATCATGCAAGACAGGAGAAGCATGAACAATTTCCTCAGCAACTGCAGATGATGCAGATGGCAAATTGGACAGAGTGACTAAGCTGACCTCGGAAAAACTCTCAACGAAAACAGCTTCCTCAAGGGTGACCACTGGAGCCAAAGAAAGGGAGACTGCAGTCCCCACTTCAGGTGTCCCAGCACCGCCAACAGTTGCGGAGGAACTTGCAACCGAAAAAGGTGGCCCAACATCCTGAGTCACCACATGCACTCTCAGAAATATCCGAGGAGACACGGCTACCTTTCACCCGAGAACGAGGGGTTCTAGCTCTGGTTAGAACCAGCTTGTTAACAGAAGCCCAGAACTTGGAACACCAAACACCACAGGGATGGGCCTGAGAACAATTGTTGCAAGTGACACAAGTACTTTGAACATCATCGACATATTTCACCTGCTTACAAGAAGGACAAGGGAGTGTTTTCGGCATTGTCCATAAAGGTGACAGAATAATTTCTTGTGGGAAAAATACCCCAAAATAATCCAAAGATTCAAGCTTCCCACCGGCAGAAAACCGATCAAGGCGGGTCACGTTTTTGCACACGGAAATGGCAAGATAAGCAAAGATAACACAAGCTAAAATGAGCATAAATATAAAGAAAAACACAACAATTTTCGGCTTGAGTAAAGGCTACAATCCTAGAATGCACATATAACAATAATCGTAGCGAGTTATTCAAGTTGTTCTCGAAGAAACAAGCTGAGCAGCACAAGTCACAAAAATTCTGATTATGCACGATGGCGGAAATTTGGAATTGACGTAACCATTGTTGTGCATGCGCTCGGTAAATGCAAGAGGTGTGCAGAGAGAGTACCTGTAATGTCGAGCGCCGGTCTCGCTCGACCCCTTTTTGATTTTTTTTTTTTCGTGCTTTTGCACTCTTCCACCTTTCCAACTCATTTGGAAAAGTTATGAGCTTGAGTTAGTTCTGAAGTAGAGCTTGCACTAACGTTACAGCCAATTGTAAACAATTGTGAGTACGCTGAAAAGAAAACTTGATTCTACACCTCAAAAGGAAGCTCAGTACCAATTTATTTATTTATTAGTGTTCAAGGTCACATATTTCTGCACAATGGCTAATCATGACCACAACAGTTTTACGGGTGGAGGAAGCTGGAGTACCTGGTGAGAACGGCGAGCAACTGTCAGCTCCCCAACATACTAACTCCACACAAGCAGGGTTAGCATTAATTGAAGACAGGTGCACCAACAACGTGCAGTATGCCTTAGTACACAACATGCCCCCATGTAGGCAATGGGGATGAAGTGTCTTGCCTAAGTACATAACGCGGTTCCCACAGTTGGGATTGCTCAGTACCAAATATTAAGTCATTGTATCCATTTGTTCATGAAAAAAATGTTTTAAAAATTTGGGTGAATTATGGGATGGGGCAAGTTTCTTTGAACAAAAACAAAATGTGATGTCAGAACAGTCAACACAAGTTTAACTCTTTGAACTCTCATTTCCTGGAATGATATCACTTTTGTGTACACTTACAGTGAGATGGGTCAGTTCAATATCAATATATAGGAAGGATAAAATAATAACTGCAGTCTGCAGCCCTCTGGCAGCAGACTGCAGTTATTATTTTATCATCAATGCCCTGTGTATAGACCTCTTATAGTAAGACAAAAATGAGGCGTAAATATGCCTAAGACCGAAAAATTGGTCTTACGAATTCAAAGAGTCAACTGAAATTGGTTCAGCAGTTTTGGATGAGAATTTGCAAACACTATGGTGACAGGCGTTGGATACCAGATGATGGACAACGGACAGTGAGTGATCACTATATCTCTGCTTGACTTTCAGTCAGGTGAGCTAATTATCGCTAACTTCATGTTTAACCCTTCAACCCTTAGAACAGGATATCAAAATTTATTATTTTAAATATAATGTTCAAATGAAAGTGTCAATGACACTGTAGCTCAACTTGTCAAGACAAAGACATGTACATGTATAGCATGTGACACAGCAATGACAAACATCTAGGTAATGACCTGATAACAAAGGTACATATAAAGTATTGTAATGGTCTGTACATAAATACTGACCGTAGCCTGTAACAAATGTATAAGTAAAGTATTGTAAAGGTGGGTGACAGTCAGATGCTAAACTAGAAAAAATCTTTGAGTCCCAGAGTGGGTCTGACTGAACCCCAAAATATTTGTTCTCATAGCACAGTGACAACAAAGGCACCCCAAAACACACTCATTCCTGTCCCAAGGTGAAAACAAAGGTACCCAAGAAGTTTCGTGAAGATCAGTTCACAAATATGAGCTGTGTAGAAGTTGTGACAAAAAACTGATTGGACCTAATTTCGGTACAAAATGGCCACTGGCAGCCATCTTAAATCTTGGACCGCGCCCAGAAACACTCGTTCTCGTCCCAAGGTGATAACAAAGGTACCCAAGAAGTTTTGTGAAGATCGGTTCATAAATACAGCCTCTAGCCCGAGCCGTATTGACATGTGCACTTACAGAGTATAAGTAGCACTGAATAAATCAAAGTTCATCTAATTTGCATAATTTCTGCACGAGAAAAAAACCCGTACTATATGTGATGTATTCCATGTTACTAAACATTCATACAAAAATTTATTAAAATCAGAACTTTCCTACAGAAGTTCTGTACAAAAGACTGATTGCACTAATTTTGGTACAAAATGGCTGCTGGTGGCCATCTTGAATTTCGGACCACACCCCAAAACACTCATTCTCACCCCATGGTAATAACAAAGGTACCCAAGAAGTTTCGTAATGATCGGTTCATAAATACGGCATCTAGCCTGAGCCGTATAGAAGTTGTGTACAAAAAACTGATTAGACCTAATTTCGATACAAAATGGCCACTGGCAGCCATCTTAAATTTTGGACCGCACCCAGAAACACTCGTTCTCGTCCCAAGGTGATAACAAAGGTACCCAAGACGTTTCGTGAAGATCGGTTCATAAATACAGACTCTAGCCCGAGCCGTATTGACATGTGTACTTACTGTGTGTAAGCAGCACTGAAAAAATCAAAGTTCATCTAATTTGCATAATTTCTGCACGAGAAAAAAACCCGTATTATATGTGATGTATCCCATGGTACTAAACATTCACACAAAAAATTATTCAAATCAGCGCTTTCATAAGGAAGTTCTGTGCAAAAATCTGATTGCACCAAATTTCGTACAAAATGGCTGCCATCGGCCATCTTGAATTTCGGACCAGACCCCAAAGCACTCGTTCTCATCCCACGGTGATAACAAAGGTACCCAAGAAGTTTCGTAAAGATCTGTTCATAAATACGGCCTCTAGCCCGAGCCGTATTGGCATTTGCACTTACAGTGCTGAAAGTAACACCATAAAACATCAAAGTTAGTCTAATTTGCATAATTTACGCACGAGAAAAAAAAACGTATTATATGTGATGTATCCCATGGTACTAAACATTCATACAAAAAATTATTCAAATCAGAGCTTTCATATGGAAGTTCTGTACAAAAAACAGATTTCTGCATCGTCGGTACAAAATGGCAGCTGGCAGCCATCTTGAATTTCGGACCGCACCCAAAAACACTCGTTCTCGTCCCACAGTCATAACAAAGGTACCCAAGAAGTTTCGTAAAGATCGGTTCATAAATACGGCCTCTAGCCCGAGCCATAGCAGCTTGGCACTTACAGCTCTGAAAGTAACACTAAATAAATCAAAGTCAGTCTAATTTGCATAATTTACGCACGAGAAAAAAACCCGTATTATATGTGATGTATCCCATGGTACTAAACATTTATACAAAACTTTATTCAAATCAGAACTTTCATACAGAAGTTCTATACAAAAAACTGATTTTTGCATCATCGGTACAAAATGGCCGCTGGCAGCCATCTTGAATTTCGGACCATACCTAAAAACACTCGTTCCCGTCCCAGGGTCATAACAAAGGTACACAAGAAGTTTCGTAAAGATCGGTTCATAAATACGACCTCTAGCCCGAGCCATAGCCAATTGTTGACGTACGGACAGTCGGACAGACAGGCAGACGGACGGACGGACGGACAGACGGACGACGGGTCATGACAATAGCTCAAACTTGACTTCGTCAAAGTTGAGCTAAAAAAAGAAACACAAAACGGGTTTTCTGTGATGAGGGGTGTTCCCAGGTTATGGGAAAATGAGATAGAGAATGAAATCAATTCATGACTAAAGTTTTAATGGATGAATGAAGCACAAATGGAGATGTTTCAGATGTTAACGTCACAAGTCGACGTCACCCAAACTCAATATCTAGTGTGACTGCCATGTGAGTCCAAAACTGCTTGGCACTTTCTGTTCAGTGAAGCAATCAGATTCTGGACAGAAGCTTGAGGGATGGTGGCCCACTCTTCCTGCAACGTTTGCGCCAACCTCGGTAACATCGGAGGTAGTGGTTGATCCAGTTGATCCCATAAATGTTCGAGCGGATTCCAATCTGTCGAGCTGGAGCACCAAGGCAGGACTTCGATGTTGTTATCCTGTAGATAAGCTGTGCGTCCGGCCGTTGTCATGCTGGAAAATGGCATTGGCATTCTGCAGAATGGGGAGCACATGAGGATGCAAAATTGCATCTCCGCACCTCTCAACATGGATGAGGTCCGTTCTACCAGTGTGTGAGATGGCTGCCCACATCATAACGCTACCACCACCAAATCCGTCCACCTCCCGAATGCAGCTATGCGCAAAACCTTCTCCACGACGTCTGTACACATGGCATAGTTCATCATGTCAGCGAAGAAGGAAACATGACCCATCACTGAACTCCTGATGAGGCCATGCCCAGTGCATCTGACACCATTGAAATCGCTGTCGATGATGCTGAGCCGTCAAAATGACGCCACGGACTGGCCATCTTGCACGCAGACATGCCTCATATAGACAGTTGCAAATGGTCTGATCTGAAATCCTCCGCGACCTGTAGCATTGACGCTGTAGAGGTCGCTGTGGTTGATCTTTCCTGCAAATGACATAACCAGATGAATCGAACCTGAGCTGTGGTGGCCACTTGTGGTCTCCTGGATCTTGGAAAATCCTGTGTTCTCCCCTGCATTTGGTAGAGGTTCCACAGGTGTGTGATGGTGCTCAGTGAGACATTGACCACTCTCGCTACATTCGAAGCTGATTCACCTGTTTTTAAGCGACCAATGGCATTATTTCTTTGAGCTGTGGTCAAACGAGGCATTTTGCATGAGCAAGATTCCTTTAACACTGTGCAAGTTCCGACCGATCTCCATGTCTAAATATACCCCCACATGCTCAGGTATTCAGTGGAAACCTTGTTTTGTTAATTTTCAATATTTTTGGGGTCATTGTGGCCGAAATTATGCCCCATTGTCCAAAATGTTACATAATATTTAGACCACCACGATATGTCGTTAATCGTATCTCTTCATCACTATATTCTCCAAAAATTGCCATATTATCGTGACTATACCCGTTTTGCATTTCTTTTTTTGAAGAGTATATTATGTTTTTTCAAATTTACAAAAAAAATGTCAAAAAAACCATATCATGTTACCCCTCATTGACAAGCTTGTTCCAATGAAGGGTCAACTGCTCAATTTGTATACTGTGGACAGATGTGTCTGATTCATTCCATGAAGTCCTCTGTACAATAATATAAATATACAGGAAATTTCAGGCAGCAAATCTGTAATGCAACAAGGAGTTTTACCAATTTCATCTTTTTTGACAGAGCTAAATTAGTCTCTCAAACAACACAGGAATTGGGTCAATTCCAAGTTGCAATATGGGGAAAATTTGCAGCTTGAAATTTTGATATTTTGACATCAATGTGGAGTGTTAACCCTTTACCCATCAGAACCGCCAAAACCGACCAGCATTATTCACAAAAATCACTGTTCAATTTCTATTATTTTTTTTATTTTTTGTCTCACAACATAGCTTGGACCCCTATTGGACTGTGCTCATTGAGCTCATTCCAATGAGGGGTCATAAGTTATGTTTTCACGCAAAAAATTAAAATTAGTTATTCAAGAATTTTGTTTGCAAGGGTTAACTCAGAATGGAAATTACTTTTACTTTTAGCATATTTAGATAATTTTTTGATTATATTTGCAACCAATCTGTGACACTTTTCCAGGCCTGACATGAAAAATACAGGGGGGTAAAAACTGCCCTAATAAATCCGCCCAGAAGGGCGAATGCTATCAACAGGACATCGTCACTTGGGTTCCATTCTGTTCTATCTCCCAGTAGGGAGATAGAACAGAATGGAACTCAGGTGACAACATGTTTAAGGAAGTCTTCTTGCTTCATACAGTAAGTGAAAGAATAACAAGATTTACCACATTTATCCCTAGCAGTATTTCTAGGGAGATGTGAAATGGATAAAGTGAGCCATAGAAATTGTGCACATAAAATAGAAGTAGTACTGCAAAACAATGTGTGATGTGTTTAATTGGCTAGATGCAGGAGGGCTAATAATAGCCCTCCTAAAAAAATTTGCAAGGGCTCTAGGAGGGCAGCCCTCCTTGAGAATGTAGGCATGCTTATCAGAAATACCTCAATGTGAGAAGCCATGCAAACTTAAAAAAATTAAAATTAAATGGTTTATGTCTAATATTTGACCTAAATTAATAAATTTGTCACTTGAGTGCAATGAGGCTTTGCAATGCTTTAACTATTCTGTAGATTACGAGGCCTAAAACAAACCTAGAACATGAACTTTTGATGGCAAAGAAATAATTACAAAAAATAAAAAAACGCCTGTCTGCATGCAATTTTACAAAAAAAAGCCTGATCTACTTTTTGGGGCCTTATAAAACCATTTTGGATGTTCTACAATGGAAGAGAAACAAGGCTGTGAAGGAACCACTTGAGTCTATTAGCACAATAACATATATGTTCTAATAACACCCTACCCTACACGTAACTCAAAACCCACTTCTTGGAATGAACAAGGCAACTTTTAACAATAACAAGTTTAATAAATAGATCTATCATGTACTTCACGACGTTCAAATCATAAACTGAATTGTAATTTAACCTTTACCCAACGTAACGGTCAAAACCGGCCAGTGTTATTCACAAAAATCGCCAATTAATTTTCATTATTTTTTCATTTTTTTTGTCTCAAAAGCACAGGTTATGACCCCTCTTTGAAACGAGCTCATCATAAACCTATGTTTTTGAGACAAAAAATGAAAAAAATTAGTTATTCAAGAATTTTGTTTCCATGTATCGTCTGCTTTTCATGCTAGGTAAAGGGTTAAACAACACTTCATTCAGAACATCGCCTGCAGAACACGTAAAAAATCTACAAAAATATAAATTTTATAGTAAATTTCCTTTCTTATTATACCTATCGCAATTGTTTACTACATGCTTGCACTACAGTGGAAGACCCTAACTTGGATAAAATACTCTCTATTTTAATCTTTCCCAAGAGATTTGGGAACGAAAGTGGTGTAAAAACACCACGAAAAAATAAGCCAAAACTGGGTCGAGCGCCATCAGCGCACACCCAGTAGGGGATGCTCTTCTCTTATTACAATTCCACGACTTCCATTAACCAGTGCGCAAGGCAGTCATCAAACCATTCTTTTGAGTCCGCCAACATAGGAGTTATGTGATCAGTGGGGAGGAAGGATTCTTACCTGAATAAGAAGACGGGAGGGCCTCCATGTAAACAATTGCAGTAGGTATAATAAGAAAGGAAATTTACTATAAAATTTATATTTCTTATCAACCTACCAATTGTTTACTACAGGCTGAATAGACAATAGGATGGAGGGAATCACATAACCAACCCACACATAACTCAATTGCACTGGAGCCGTGGACAGAGGAAGAGGTCCCTAGGCCTATCAAACCATAGCATCACAAACATTAGTAAAAAAGACAATGAGAGATAAGGCGTACGGTGATATGCGACACACAGACAGAAAGGGCAGTAACAGCACAGAGCTGGAACTGACCTTGTAAGAAGCTGAATGGCTGGGATAGACAACAGCCTGAGCAGAAGAAAGAGGGCCCGTAGAACAAAGGTCCTTTAACTGCTCCTGCAACTGTCGCAGATAAGTGGAGAAAGTAGCATTTCACCAGTAGGCTGCCAGCATAATATCCGACAACATGACGGAGTTAGTATAAGAGGTAGACAATGCACGCACCTCGTGGTAGAAAAACGATTGGTAATACAATCACCAGTCGCTAGACGAGCAGAAGCTGCACAAATAGCAAGACAAATCCATCAAGAAATGGATTCAGGAGAGATCTTCTGTCGACCAGGAATAAGAGATAGAAAATCGATCCCACCCTTCCAAATAAACAGAGCAAAGGGTGTTTACCCTCAACAGAAGGAAGAGTCCCGATACAGATAGGTGGCGGAGTAGTTTCCGGTATCTGAGCAATCACTGGTAAACATAACACTCATGGGAGAGCTCCAGAAAAAGACTGGGTCAACCAAGAGTGAGCGAAGCTCACTAACCCATCTGGCTGAGGCAAAAGCCATCAGAAAAAACTGTCTTGCATGTGAGAAAACGCACATCCACCTGCAGAGCAGCACCCAAGAAAGAGTCCATCTTGGATAAGCTGCAAAGTCCCAGGCCTTTTCAAGGAAAAGTGCAGAACAAGCTTGGAGAGGCAAGGATGAGTGCCTATGCGATGCTGTCCCACATACGAAAAAGGTCTCCAAAGCAGGGACCTGTACCCATTGCTGGAGACCCCCAGAATCAAACATATACCAGAAACCCTGCAATCTGTGTGATCAACGGAGTGACAGAAGCAACAGAGTGATCTGCACACCATTGACAGAAGATCTTCCACTTAGCCGCAGAGGCTAAACCAGTGGAGTGAGTGCCTCCTTGAAGAAGAAAAGCAACTCCACTGCTCGTCCTTGAAAAAACCACTACGGAGGAGACAGGACCTGACAAAAGACATGTGCGAAGGCACAATGAAGTAGGGTCGACGTGAAACCTCCTTGGCAAAGAAAGTCGCAACATAGAGGGAGACGTGCCAGAACCAGACAGCGGAGCAGATTCATCAACACCCACTCAGGCAACAGGGGTGCGATCGAAAAGATTCGACAACTGCAGGTTCGTATCTGGGCTAGAACCTGAGGCAGAATCAGAACCGGCAGGAAGGCATAGCCGACAAGACTGTTCCAAAGGAGGGACAGTGTGTCCACAGCGAAAGCCAGAGCATCTGGACACGCGGACATGAAAATGTCCACCTGATGGTTCCAACAAGTCGCAAAGAGATCGATGTGGGGACGACCTCAGAGATTGCAAAGAGACTGGAAAAAAGCCATGTGGAGCATCCACTCGGTGGAAAAGAACCTGCCCCATTGGGACAGGGAGTCGGCTAGGACGTTCAGACGACCGAGAAAGTGACAAACCACCACTCTGGCATTGACATCCTGCGTGAGCAGTAGAAGATCCTGAACCAATTCGTACATGGGAACATAGTGTGTGCCGCCCTGGTTCCGAATGTAAACCACCACCGTCGAATTGTCGGACAACAGAAGGACCTGACAATTCAAAAGGCGGGGGATGCACTGCCAGAAACTCCAAAGAAGAGCAAGAAGCTCCTTCTGGTTGACGTGAAGAGCTGCTAGATCCTGGTCCCATGACCCGTGAAGGAAAAGACCTAAAGGATCCAACGTCACACCCCATCGAGATCGCTGGCGACTGTCGTCAGAACACGATCGGACGTGGGGAAGTCCAACGGAACTCCCTGCATAATCCACTAAACATCTGTCAGGGGAGAAGGTGACAAGGAAGAGACTCTGGTAACTGAAGCACCAGATCCAGAGGATCGACATTCGGCCTCCAACGACTGAACAGAAAGTGTTGGAGAGGTCTGACATGCAGCAGACCTAGAGGAATGAGATCTGTCACCAAACCGCAGAGACCGAGCAGCCAGGGAAGACTCCGAGCTGTTGCAGACATGGACTGAGACAGAGTCAGGGCAAAAGGCTGAGAAAACCACAGCCCTTGCCTGGGAAACCACCACCGTATTCAGCTGA
This sequence comes from Pictodentalium vernedei, assembly GCA_031216915.1. Classification (NCBI taxonomy): domain Eukaryota; kingdom Metazoa; phylum Mollusca; class Scaphopoda; order Dentaliida; family Dentaliidae; genus Pictodentalium; species Pictodentalium vernedei. The sequence goes on from CM062292.1 coordinate 428,832,089, forward strand.
GTATGGAAGTCCATCCCAGATGACAAAACGACGGGGAAGGGATCAGGTTTGACTTCTCCCTGTTGACTCTGAACCCTAGTGACAAGAGTAGGCTCAACAGTGTGACGACATCAGACTCCAGAAAGGCAGCATTGGAATGCCTCTGGAGGATATTGACTAGATAAGCCGAAGAAGACACCCTGGACTGTGTGCGATGTAAGACTAACACATGTGACATCAGACAGGTGAAGGCCCAAGGATCCAGGTCGAGGCCAAAGGGCATGGCCTTGAACTGGAAAACATCCTGGGGAATGGAGCGGCGAACTGACATGAAAACCTCCATTCTGAACTGAGGAGCAATGATAGACTGCGTCAGGATACTCAGATCGATAACCTGAGTCAGCCGTCCTTCTTCGGCACCAAGAACAGACGGGAATAAAATCCCACTTGAAGAAAGTTCTTGATGACCTTGATCGCCTCCTTTGACAGGAGACTGCCCATCTCCGTGACATCTCCGTGATCAAAAGTTCCCAACATGTAACATTGAAATGACAGAGTTCAACCCCCCCCCCCCCCCCCCCCCCCGCACCAAAAGCAAGGACAAAAGGCGTTGCCCTAAAGGAACCAAACTGGACATAACAGAGGTGAGAGCAGTAGAAGAAAAAGGTGAACTCAACAGATACAGAAAGTAGAAGAAGACCCCAATTATGAGGGAAAGGTGGTAGAAAAAAGAACCGGCGGGAAAACAACAGAACCCAGATGGCCGACAAGGACCTAAAAACAGAAATTCAGCCCTCAACAGAGTGAAGAAATCCTATCCATACAGTCCCTCATTGACACCTAATTCCAATAATAATAATAAAATTTATGAACTGAAAAATTTTATGTCCAAACAGCACAGTACGCAAAAATCACGTGCGACATCGGAAAATATATATAAAACTTAATAAAAATGTGGTTGAAAATATTAACGGGAATATATAAAGCATAGTCCTGTTATTATACGATCCTCAGATCCATAATTCCAGTCACAGGAAACCATTATCGATGAGTTGAATTATCACTGATTCGTAATGCAAATGGCGGCACGTCCTTACATGCAGCGGACAAAAAAAGAATGGTTTGATGAGTGCCTTGCTCATTGGTTAACGGAAGTCATGGAATTGTACTAAGAGAAGAGCGTCCCCTACTGGGTGTGCACTGATGGCACTCGACCCAGTTTCGGCTTATTTTTTGGTGGTGTTTTTACACCACTTTTCTTTCCCAAATCTCTTGGGAAAGAATAAAATAAAGAGTATTTTATCCGAGTTAGGGTCTTCCACTGTAGTGCAAGCCTGTAGTAAACAACTGTAAGCTAGGTTGATAAGAAATGAAGCAGTTTGCAAGTCCCTCAATGACAGAAAAATTGCGAAATGGGTGACCTTATTCCAAGTATTTTGTGTGGTGATGTCAGACATGTGGTACTGTGGCTATAAACACCAAACAAGAGGTGCACATCAAAGATGAAGGCATCAAGTTGTGGTGGCAATCGGTGAGAGTTGCATGTCCATTACCTGTCTATCAATCATATCCCAGTTGTCATATCTGGAACATTTGTTCAAGCAAACCTGAAAATAAGCAATCTATCATTTGCAGAATGAGGTCCCCAGAGGGTGAATGTGCTGATGCTATCTCATACAGTGGGCCAATGTATCCTCTGGATACCTCTTTCTGTTTAGGTTTGAGACCTTGATTCAGATTAAGGTTCACAGAGGGCAAATTTAGTGATGATACCCTGCTGTGCAGGATAGCATCACCAAATTCACCCTCTGGGGACCTCATTTTGCAGATGTCAGTCTGCTTATTTTCTGGCTTGTGTTCAAGTTATAATGCTAACAAGTTAGGAATTCGTAAAAACTGACTGATTAAGGCCCAGAACTCTGTAATGAAAAATTAGGCTGGGCCAGTTTTCAAACTTGCTTGAGATATTACTGCAAAAGACCTGTATGGCAAATATTAATCAAATCGGAGAACCTTTATTCAAGTTATAATACTAACAACTTCAGAACTTGTAAAAATTTACCCATAACTCTAACATAAAATCAAGCCATGCCAGTTTTCGAGTTCGCTGGAGATTTTATGGCAAAGGACCTGTATGGAAAATTTTAGTCAAATAGGAGAATGCTTGTTCAAGTTATTGCACTAACAAGCTCAAAATTTGTAAAAATTGACTAATTAAGGCCCATAACTCTTTTCAAACTCACTTGAGATATTATTGTAAAAGACCTGTATAGCAAAATATTAGTCAAATCAGAGGACGTTTGTTCAAGTTATTGAGTTTCCGAGCTCAAAATTCGTAAAAACTGAATAATTAAGATTCATAACTCTGTAACAAAAAATCAGGCCAGGACAGATTTCGAACTCACTTGAAATATTCTTACAAAAGACCTTTGTGGCAAATATAAGTCAAATCAGAGAATGTTTTTCAAGTTATTGCGCCAACAGTGTGAATGCACCCAGATGCCCATCCACCGCTCTCCCATCTGCCCACCTCCCAGGATGCACACTCATCATCGCCAAACCAGAGGTCTCAGTTGTTAACACAACTTTACCAAAAAACTTTGCGAGCTCTAATCCAATCAGAGGGCGAGGATTTTAGTCTTATTGGAACATAATTCGTTTGTAATGTTTCATGTTTACTGTGTAGCCTGATAATTTTGAAATCATCGAGACATGATAACTCATGCCCAAAACATGATGATAACTCATGACTTGCAAGAGATGAGAAGTCTTGGGCCATTCTATTTTGACTATGGCTGTGAAGCAGCATAAACTAGCTTTGATGAAAGTTCAGGAAATTTAATTTAAGAAAATGCTTGTCAAAAAGTTTGACTTTCATGAAAGAAAATTCAGTTAACAGTCCACAAATCATCCTTACTCTAATTGCAAGTGATTTGCTGTTCTTGACTGGATTATGTGCCAGTAGCATGTAATAGTGTTGTGGATCGGACCGCAAAATACTGGTGTAGTTCTGGTCTAGGGCTGGAACCAAGCCTGAAAATAAGCAGACTGTCATCTTAAGAATGAGGACCCCAGAGGGTGAATTAGGTGATGCTAACTTGCACAGCTGGGTAGCATAACTGAATTTACCCTCTGTGAACCTCCATCTGAATCAAGGTCTCAAGCCTAAACAGCAAGAGGTACCCAGAGGATAAATTGGCACACTGTATAGGATGGCATCAGCAAATTCACCCTCTGGGCACCTCATTCTGCAAATGACGGACTGCTTATTTTCAGGCTTGGCTGGAACACGATCTGGACCAGATCTCCTGCGCTTAAATGGTACACAAACAAGCTGGGCGGGTCGTTTGTATGCTAATTCAGGATTTGGACTTTACCTTTAAACTTAACCTGTGAAATAAGTAGAGGAGATATTTATTTATTTATTTATTGGTGTTTTAAGGTCACGTACTTATGCACAATGGCTGATCGTGACCGTGACAGTTTTACGGGTGGAGTTAGCCGGAGTACCCGGAGAGAACCACCGAGCAACGACAAGCAGCTGTCAGCTCCCCAACATCGTAACTCTGAACTCTGCACCGCAGCACAGTCAGAGTTAGATTGGTTGAAGACATGCAGTACGCCTTAGTACCCAGCATCATCGTGCCCCCATGTAGGCAATCAGGGTTAAATGTCTTGCCCAAGGACACAATGCTGGAGCGTTGATCAGTCGCTGAAATGAACTGGAGGAGATTAGAGGAAATTGGTTTTGGGAACATGCTTTCCTCCCAATCTAAGCCATTCCAGATAGGAGCGCCAGCCCAGTACGTGTGAAGGCAAAAGTGATCGACATATCAGCCCTTAACCCTTCACCCAATGAACAGGATATCAAAAATTGTAATTATTGTTTTTTAAACTTTTTTCAAAAAAATTTCAACAAAACCATAATTATCATGTGACCGCCTCATTGGAACAAGCTCGATGAGATCATTCCAATGAGGGGGGACATGATATGGTTTTGCTAAAAAAAATTTCATCTGCTTAATTTGAAAATTATGTGGGCAGATGCAGCCGATTCGTTAGGTGAAGGGTTAAGGGCAACAAGGTGCTGATTACAAAGCCATAGTGACTTACATAATTTTTCATTTTTATGGCATTTTATCAACATTCTGATATCCATTAACCCTTTACCTAACATGAAAAGCAGACAACACTTGTAAAAGAAATTCTTGAATAACTAATTTTTTTCATTTTTTGTCTCAAAAATATAGTTTATGACCCCTCATTGGAACGAGCTCGACAAGCTCGTTCCAATGAGGTGTCATAACCTGTGTTTTTGAGACAACAAATGAAAAAATAATGAAAATGAATTGCCGATTTTTTAGAATAGCACTGGCCAGTTTTCCCCGTTACATTGGGTAAAGGGTTAAATTTGGGACTTTATCTTCTAACTTTACCTGTGAAATATCTAAGAGATTAGGTCTGGGAACATGCTCCACTCACACAGTGACGAATGGGAGTAAAATGGAGGCGGGTGGAAAATCTCTCACCTCAAATAAAGTTGGCGAGAGTGAAAAATGTGAGGAGAGTGATTTTGATTCAATGTTTATCTTCATTTTTTAATACTGTTGACTTGTACATTCAAAGTGTATTTTTTTTTAAATTAAGTCAAGTTAATGTTGTTGTTTGCCTGTGGTTCAGAATAAAATTGCAAGCTTGAAATCTAGTGTTTGTTTTTTAAATGTATTACTAGAATTCCTGAAATGAACTTTTGTCTTGTAAGATTTAGATAATCTGAGGTGAACTGTCTATATATTATGGCAGGTACAAAATTTTATTTTGCGTGTCCTTCGAAACGAATGTATGAATGCAACTGAACACGGATGGAAATTTTGACAGTGAAAATAATGTAACCCACTAAAATTAGTTCTGGATTTTAAATGGCAGATTATTAAAATCGTGGAAAATGGATGCGTCAATTCCAAATCAGGTACATTAATTCATATCACTGGTGAATTGGAGCGACAGGTATCACGTGTGTAAATTAAAATAAGGAACGGGGCAACATTCTGCATGTCTTTGATAAAAAAAAATACGGAAATATTAAAACGTTTCTCGGATCTCAGAATGACCACCATTTTTTTTTTATATCTGAACATGCGTGTTCGTTTTCTGGCAGGAGTAAGGTCTGGGCGAGTTGTCAATGTACCACCCTCTTACTGTTAGCATGTTGTGCAGGGATGTATTATTGTATAAGAGAACTACGGTGTGTTATGTTCATAATGACAAAAAGGAAATTGTTTGGAATTGTACTTTAAACGCATCAAATTGTGAGTGATTAAAAATTTCCCAACATCAAAAATTAACTGAATGTTTCTGTTGACGCAACTCAAATGGATAAAAAAACACCCCAAAACAGAGGCGAGCAATTATTCGCACACCCTGAACAATTTTTGAATGAGAGATGGTGCACGAGAGCGATCGCGCGCCTTTCCCATGCGTCACTGCTCACACATAAAATCAAAGTCATTCCAGTTAGATGCCTGCCCATTTTGAGTGAAGGTAGAAGAGATACAACATATCAGCAAAAGCATTTCAAAAGGTACTTTGTTGCACTCAGTGTCACCACAAGAAGATATAAAATTCACTGGTTACTCAGGGTCCATAGAGATATTCGAGAATTAAATTCAAGCACTATTTAAGCACTTTTCAAGGAAGTGTTAACGATTTTCAAGGACTATTACTGCGTGTAATGGGGCATACTGTTACGATGGCATGTCACATCAAGTCAATTTTATATCATACTGAAAATATGACATGAAAGTCGGAAATGCCAAAAGTGAACTTTGCATTTCACCAAAGGCAAAATTCTTTTCAGAACCTATCTTACAAAATGGTAAATCCATACTTTTTCTGCATTACTACAACTCATTTGAAACAGTAACGCATCTTTTAACATTTTAATGATGCTCAAAAAAACCACTCAACTCATTTTTGCGTCAAATTGAAAGGACTGTATTTCTTTCCAAAGCCCACTTCAAATACACATGGTTTGTCCTCAAATACTATCATTATTATTATGTCAATAAAAGCTGTATATTTTATATACGATTGCTATCCTGAGTGACAAAAACAAATTTTCAGATTTTTTAGACATCCATGTCACTTGAATTTGTCCACTTCAAGTATGCCATTATGCAATTAAATAAAAAAAAAAAAGGTATGTAAAAGCAGATGTAAACAGCAGTTTTTAGTGGCGCATGTTAATTCACCTTGCAATTGAGGATGATTTTAATTGGTCAACATTCGAAGGGACTCCTTCAGAAGGAGAGAGCTGGAATCTTGTGACAAAATTAAATTGTAGAAAGTTATAAGGTTTCAAAGGTGTTAGATGAACTGAATTCAAGTATTTTTCAAGGAACGGAGGGAAAATCAAGTACTTTTCAAGGATATAAATGAATTCAAGCACTTTTTAAGGAAAGGGTCTAAATTAAGGACTTTTCATTGCGTACAAACCCTGTTATAAAACCATAATTCCTCATAGAATTTTTCAATTTGCTGGTAGTTTATCAAACATGTCTGATTATTTATTTATTTATTGGTGTTTAAGGTCATACACTTATGCACAATTCTCTAATTATGACCGTGACAATTTTACTGGTGGAGGAAGCCGGAGTACCCGGAGAGAACCACCGAGCAACGATGAGCAACTGCCAGCTCCCCAACATCATAACTCCACACTGTAGCACAGGCAGGGTTAGATTGATTAAAGACATGCGTACCATCGATGTGCTGTACGCCTTAGTACACGGCGTTATCATGCCCCCATGTGGGCAATCAGGGTTAAGTGCCTTGCCCAAGGACACAATGCGGGAATCCAAACTGATCACTCAGACGGGCACCCATCCAATGACGCTCGACATTGCTTAACTTTGGTGATCTGACGAGAACCGGTTACCGCAATGCCACCACGCCCTCAAAATGTCTGATACATGTATCTGCTAAAAACCTACCCACCTCCATCAGACACACACACTGAAGGCATCAAAACATGGAAGGTGTCAAAATGCCCTATACATAAATGACAGGATATAGGTGGAGCTTCAGACCATAAAATTTGAGAGAAGTTGTGTCTTATCACCTTATTTGATAATACTGTTCTAAAATGTTCCTATGGGAAGACTCCTCTGTTCAACGCTCAAACTCCCTAAGACAGCTGATACCCCCTGTGCTTACCGCAGATGCTTTCAAAATCTGTGAACTGTCATAGAGAAGGGCCATTGTGGAGGGGTCAAAATCCAAGGGTTTGTCATTTTTCCCACACATATAATTCAGAGATGATCTGCTAAGACACCTAGCAAAATTTTCACCAAGGAAGCACAGGGATTACCCCGGTGCTTCATTGGTGAAAATTTTGCTAGGTGTCATAGCAGATCATCTCTGAATTATATGCATGGAAAAATATAAACTTTATAGTAAATTTCCTTTCTTATTATACCTACTGCAATTGTTTACTACAGGCTTGCACTACAGTGGAAGACCCTAACTCGGATAAAATACTCTCTAATTTAATCTTTCCCAAGAGATTTGGGAAAGAAAAGTGGTGTAAAAACACCACGAAAAAAAAGCCAAAACTAGGACGAGCGCCATCAGTGCACACCCAGTAGGGGACGCTCTTCTCTTAGTACAATTCCGCGACTTCCGTTAACCAGTGCGCAAGCAGTCATCAAACCATTCTTTCGAGTCCGCCAACAAAGGAGTTATGTGATCAGCGGGGAGGAAGGATTCTTACCCGAATAAGAAGACGGGAGGGCCTCCATGTAAACAATTGCGGTAGGTATAATAAGAAGAATTTACTATAAAATTTATATTTCTTATCAATCTACCTTACAATTGTTCACTACAGGCTGAATAGACAATAGGATGGAGGGAATCACATAACCAACCCACACATAACTCAATTGCACTGGAACCGTGGACAGAGGAAGAGATCCCTAGTCCTATCAAACCATAGCATCACAAACATTAGTAAAAGACAATGAAAGATGAGGTGTATGGTGATGTGTGACGCACAGACAGAAAGGGCAGTAACAGCACGGAGCTGTAACTGACCCTGTAAGAAGCTAAATGGCTGGGATAGACAACAGCCTGAGCAGAAGAAAGAGGGCCCGTAGGACAAAGGTCCTCTGTCTGCTCCTGCAACTGTCTCAGATAAATGAAGAAGGTAGCATTTCTCCAGTCGGCTGCCAGCATAACATCCGACAACATGACGGAGTTAGTAAAAGCCCTGAGAGGAAGACAATGCACGCACCTTGTGGCAGAAAAACGATTGGTAATACAATCGCCAGTAGCTAGACGAGCGGAAGCTGCACGAATAGCAAGACAAATCCATCGAGAAATGGATTCAAGAGAGATCTGGCATGTGAGATAACGCATATCCACCCGGGATAAAGGCGTGAACGTCCCCCCCCCCCCCCCCACCAAGCAGACCAGCACCCAAGAAAGAGTCCATTTTGGAGTAAACTGCAAAGGAAAAGAGCTGAACAAGCTTCTTGGAGAGACAAGGATGAGTGCGGTACCACATATGAAAAAGGTCTCCGAAGCATGGACTTGTACCCATTGCTGGAGACCCCCAGAAATAAACATATACCAGAAACTCTGCAATCGGTGTGATCGGAGGAGTGACAGAAGCAACAGAGTGATCGCACACCATCGACAGAAGAACCTTCTACTTAGCCACAGAGGCTAAACCAGTGGAGTGAGTGCCTCCTTGAAGAAGAAAAGCAACTCCACTGCTCGTCTCTAAAAACCATTACGGAGGAGACAGGACCCGATAAAATACATGCGCGAAGGCACAATGAAGTCAGGTCAACATGAAACCTCCTCAGGCGACTTTGGCAAAGAAAGTCGCGATGTAGAGGGAGACATGCTGGAACCGCTGCTAACAGAGAGTGGAGCAGATTGATCCACACCCACCGAGGAGACAGGGGTGTGATCGAAAGGATTCGACAACTGCAGGTTCATATCTGAGGCAGAATCGGAACCGGCAGGAAGGCATAGCCAAAGGAGGGCCAGAGCATCCACGGCAAAAGCCAGAGCATCTGGACACTTCGTGTCCCCCTGATGGTTCCAGCGAGTCACAAAGAGATCGATGTGGGGACGACCCCAGAGATCGCAAAGAGACTGGAACACCACCATGTGGAGCAACCACTCAGTGGAAAAGAAACTGCCCCGTTGGGGCAGGGAGTCGGCTAGGACGTTCAGACAACCGGGAATGTGATGAACCATCACTCCAGCGTTGACATACTAAGCAAGCAGTAGAAGATCCCGAACCAAAACGTACATGGGAACATAGTACGTTCTGCCCTGGTTGCGAATGTAAACAACCACCGTAGAATTGTCAGACCACAGAAGGACCTGACAATTTGAAAAGCGGGGGATCCACTGTCGAAAACAATGAAGAAGAGCAAGAAGCTCCTTCTGAGTGACATGAAGAGCTGCTAGATCCTGGTCCCATGACCCGTGAAGGAAAAGACCAAGAGGATCCAATGTCACACCCCATCCGAGACCTGTGGCGATTACCTCAGAACACGATCGGATGTGGGGAAGTCCAACGGAACTCCCTGCATAATCCACTGAACATCTGTCAGGGGAGAAGGTGATGAGGAAGAGACTCCGGTAACAGAAGCACCAGAACCAGAAGATCGAAATTCAGCCTCCAACGACTGAGCAAAAAGTGTTGGAGAGGTCAGTCATGCAGTTGACCTAGAGGAATGAGATCCGTCACCGAAACGCAGAGACCAAGCAGTCAGGGAAGCCTCCGGGCTGATGAAGTCCATCCCAGTTGACAAGACGGAGAAGGGACAGGTCCGACTTCTCTCCATTGAATCTGAACCCTAGTGACATGAGTAGGCTCAACAGTGTGATGACATCAGACTCCAGAAAAGCAGCATTGGATTGCCTCTGGTGGATATCAACTAGACAAGCCGAAGAAGACACCTTGGACTGTGTGCGATGTAAGACTAACACATGCGACATCAGACAGGTGAAGGTCCAAGGATCCAGGCCGAGGCCAAAGGGAATGGCCTTGAACTGGAAAACATCCTAGGGAATGGAGCAGCGAACTGATCTGAAAGCCTCCATGCTGAACTGAGGAGCAATGATAGACTGCATCAAAATACTCAGATCGATAACCTATCTGAGTCGGCCGTCCTTCTTCGGCACCAAGAACATGCGGGAATAAAATCCCACTGAAAGAATGTTCTTGATGACCTCAATTGTCCCCTTTGACAGGAGATCGCCTATCTCCGTGGTCAAAAGTTACCAATGTGTAACGTTGAAAGGGACTCATGTTGGAAGAGGGCCTCTCTACCTCAACCTGGGACGAAAACAAGGTGAGTACTGCCGATGCCTACCCCACCCTGTGAGTGAAGTGGAAGCAACGGAAAAAGGCTCTTGGACAGAACCTAAGTGAGCAAGGAGAGGGCCTCCCTAAGCTCACTGACTGTCGGAACGGAACGACGTGGGAACGAACCGACAAAGTGGCTTCACTCCTGACCCATTTACCAGTGAAGGGTCCCGATCCTCAAATACACCCGACGCGGGGCGACAGGCTGCAGTCGAAAACATCTGAAGGCAGATGTGTAGTGGGGTATCACATACCTCGAGGATCAACAGAGCGGAAACTCAGTAGAGTCGCTGCAGACCTCTGTGGGACAGAAGGTCCAGGCTGCACAAAAAGAGTTGGTCACACAAAACTGGCCATGGGACCAGAGTGCATGGACGGAAATGCCACGAAGCTCATGGTGACCCCACCATGAACATCCAAATCCAATGAGAGAAACTGAGGTACTTGACGGCTGAGAGACCACAGTAGAGGGTTTGGCCGGCAGCCCCTTCCAACTTCGCCAAGTTGAAGTCAGGGAAGGCTGAGGCCAATACCCCATGTCCACACTACCAGACATCCCAGTAGACCCCTGCAGGGATAAAACGGCTGTGCTCAACAGCTGAGAAGACACAGCATGGGGATTCGGTCGGCAGCCACTTCCAACTTTGCCGAGTTGGAAGTCAGGGAAGGCTGAGGCTGATACCCCACGTCTACACTACCAGACACCGCTGCAGGGAGAAAACTGCTGTGCTCAACGACCTAAAGGACACAGCAAGGGGTTCGGTCAGCAGCCACTTCCGACTTCACCGAGTTGAAATCAGGGAAGGCTGAGGCCGATACCCCACGTCAACACCACCAGACACCTCTGCAGACCCCTGCAGGGATAAAACTGCTGTGCTCAACAGCTGAGAGGACACAGCAGGGGGTTCAGTCGGCAGCCACTTCCGACTTCGCCGATACCCCACAACCACACTACAGACATCACTGCAGACCCCTGCACGGATAACCTGAGGCCGGCTAAAACAGTGACCGATGATGTTGTAGATGGAACAGCAGTAATAGCAGATACGACAGGAGTTGTTGGAACTGGCGGAAAAGGTGAGAGAGCCACCTCGCTCGTCCTCCAAAGGTAGAGTCACAACCCTAGTGACAGCCTCAGATGTCGACTGGAGAGGGCGCATAGTACCGGAACCAGGCATCTCTTCGCCAGAAATCCAACAGCTCCCGCAGTATCCACTACGGTAAAAAAAAACTGCACATCCCCCACAGATGGGGAATAACTCTCACCAGATGTGATCATGTCGGGAGGCCCCAAAACGACAGCAACCCCCCCCCCCCCCATGGGAGGAACTGCACATCCCCCACAGAGGGGGTGTAACTCTCACCAGACGTGGTCATGTTGGGAGGCCCCGAAACGACAGCATTCCCCACCCCCTGCAGGTGCAGGAGGAGCTAAACATCTCCCACGGAGGGGAGGCCCCGAAATGACAGCATCCCGCCTCACTCCCCCCCCCTCCCCCACCACCCCCCCCCCCCCCCCCCCACCCCACGGGTACAGGAGGAACAGCCACGAGAATGCACCAAAAGCGAGGGCAAAAGGAATTGCCCTAAAGGAACCGAACTGGAAATAACAGAGGTGAGAGCAGTGGAAGAAAAAGGTGAACTCAAAAGATACATAAAGTAGAACACCCCCAACTACGAGAGAAGGTGGCAGAAAAAATAACCGGTGGGTACACGACAGAACCCAGACGGCCGACAGGGACCTAAAAAAACTGAAATTCAGCCCTCAACAGAGTGAAGAAATCCTGTCCATACAGTCCCTCATTGACACCTAACTCTAATAATAATAATAAAACTTTTCAACCGAAAAAATGTTATTGCCGAACAGCGTTGACATGATGTCGAAAAAACATTTGCGAAAACGGAATATATAAATAAAATTCAATGAGAATGTGGTTGAAAATATTAATGAGAATATATAAAACACAGTCCTGTTATTATACGATCTTCAGATCCATAATCCAGTCACAGGAAAACCATTACCGACGAGTTGAATTATCACTGTTTCGTAAAGCAAAATGGCGACACGTTTTGCGGACAAAAAAAGAATGGTTTGATGACTGCTTGTGCACTGGTTAACGGAAGTCGTGGAATTGTACTAAGAGAAGAACATCCCCTACTGGGTGTGCGCCGATGGCGCTCGACCCAGTTTTGGCTTTTTTTTGGGGTGTTTTTACACCACTTTTCTTTCCCAAATCTCTTGGGAAAGATTAAAATAGAGAGTATTTTATCCGAGTTAGGGACTTCCACTGCAGTGCAAGCTTGTAGTAAACAACTGTAAGGTAGGTTGATAAGAAATGCCCACCTACAGATTCTGACCCGTCCATGAAGACTGTTGTGTAATTGGTCCTCTTTATTATATCCAGATGAACGGTAAATAGGTTATCTCAAAATTCAAGATTTTATTCTCTGCGCTTGATAAGTTATCTGCAATAAGCTTTACAACTATGGACACATCCCTCAGTACACATCTTCTATCCTAATTCGACAGACAAGACTTGATTTTCTGCATTGTTCATTATAAAGTCTGCATCTGTATCATCTTCAGTCAGAATCTGACGAGTCATGCTCAAGGGAGATTATCACAGAATTTTCATCAGTCGTCAAATTATATCCATTTAAAACAAAAAAGGATATCTTAAATGTTGACAAGTTTAAAAATAATTCTTTACACGGTTCATTCAAAGTATTTATTTATTTATTTATTTATTTATTTATTTATTTATTTAAGTTTAAGGTCACATATGTCTGTGCAATGGCTAATCGTGACCATAACTTTTCTCAGGTCAGTGCTGTATGTTTCGTTGTAGCTCAGATTATATCAATAGATCAGCAAAGGCTGACAATGCTTTTCTCGTACCATGAAATAAGGTGCGCGGAATCCAGGTAAGTACATACAGTGCAACCGCCATGGACTGGTCACTTTCCACGGGTTGGCAAAAATTCCACAAACACGATAATATTAGATTCCAAACACTAATTATAGGAATAATCATCAAAAATTCAATTAATGAAGTATCCGGTGCTAAATTAATTAAAATTTTGCTGCTGATGTTTTTTATTACCTGGTAAACGCATGCGTGGACGACACTTTCCATACGTGAATTACAACCAGTCCACGGCGGCTCTTATTTATTTAAGTTTAAGGTCACATATGTCTGTGCAATGACTAATTGTGACAACAACATGGATATCAAGTCAAGTTTATTCCATTGTTTAGACCCATGTTGCACATTTTAGAGGACTTCCACCCCCAGATATTGGTTACCAAATCCTATTTTACCAGTAAGTTCCCACAAAGTAGATCTTTTGTTCCTCAGGCCATTTTTTGTAAAATTGCATGTGGACGGGTGTTTTTTTTATTTTATGTTTGTAATTATTTCTTTGCCATCAAAAGTTAATTTTCTTGGTGTGTTTTATGTTTTAGGCCTCATTTTCTACAGAATAGTCCCTTGAGTGCAACAAGGCTTTGCAATGCTTGCATTCAAGGGACAAATTTATCAATTTTATTAACTTGGGTAAAATATCAGATATAAACCATTTAATTATTTTTTTAAGTTTGCATTGGTTGTAAAAAGAGAGAATGCAGCAGCTAAAAGGACCATGTAGGAGGGCCTGAGAAACAGATTTTTAACATTTTTAGGCCTAAACCAGAGCTTGTTTACCACATTGCTTCACTTCGCAGGGTTCCTAGAGGGAATTTCTTATTTTGACTTCAAATTATGCATTTTTATGTGTAAAGTGGTGAAGCAATTCACACTGATAAAACTATTTGTCTGATTGAGTCATATTTTCTGTTTAGGCCGTAAGAAAAAAAGAAACCAAATTTGGTAAAAAATTTACTTCCATCCTACCACACCAACACAACAAGATGAATGAGCAATAGGCAGTGGAGTACACGCATATCTGTATGAAATTTGGATGTCAAGAGTTAAAGTTTGTTTCTATCCGACTATCTGGTGTATTTACCATAGGGTAGGTTCGGCATAATTCCAAACAGAGTTATTTATTTATTTATTTATTTACTGGTGTTTAAGGTCACATATTTTTGCACAATGGCTAATCATGACCACAACATGAGTATCAACTCAAGACCAGGGGTAAGCTTTAATAAGCCATTTTGCCCATTTTAGAGAGGGTTTGCACCTCCCAAGCACTGGTGACGAGTCCTATTTTACCAGTAAAACAGAGCCTGTTTACCACAGTGAACTTCACTTCCTGGGGTTCCCTCGGGGGATCGAAATGGAGATTATAGATATGCATGTATATAAAAACATAAACAAGAACAAGTGCCAATCCCCTGCCACTAAAGTCCAAAAAGCTATATATTTTATCAATTTTATAAATTTATTTTATAAACTGAACAAAAATTTTCCACATTTTTTTTAATTGGTTGAGTCCTGGAAGCCCATATTTGGACTTTACTCTAAAGTGCAGGTACTGTAACTCAAAGGCTTCGAACTCTGAATGTTCTTCATATTGTTTTTTAATCTAAATTATTTAGTTTGCATGGATTTTCCTTGTTACAATTTATGGGAGAGTGCCTATAGGCACTCTCCCATAAATTTTAACAAAGCTAAGACTTGTGAACAAATTTTGACGACTAAAGATAATTCCGCAATCTATCAGTTAAATGTGTCGACAAGAAATAGGAATGTAAAGGCAAGAAATTGTAAGTCCCCCAAGGGCAATAACTTTTGGAGAAATACTTGGAGACTGCTGGTTCACAATTCCATTCGTGATATTAACACCCAAAAGCTATATATGTATATTACATCTAGACATAAAATCTTGAATGGTTTTCTTAGAATTGTGATGACAAGAAATTCTAAGTCCATCAAGGACATTAACTCTTCAAGATATAATTGAACACAGCTGGTTTGCAATCCCATTCATGATATTATCACCAAAATGCTGTATACCAAATTTGGAAAATCTTGATTCTCGTTGAAATGTGATGACAAGAAACGGGGAAGGACATATGGCTGGATGGACAGATGGATGGATAGATGTAAGGATGGATGGATGGATGGATGGATGGAAGGAAGGAACCCATTCCCATAACCCCTTCCCACTAATGGCAGGGATAGTAATAAAAGAATAACCCTAAATACATTCCTTTGGTTACTATACTAGAATCTATGAGATTAATACAAACATTCGACAGCGGCTGACAGTAAAATGGTCTGAGGTTTGTAGCTTGGAGCTTATGTTAGCGTTAAACATATGCTTAAAGCCACAAACCTCAGATCATGTTACTGTCAATTCAATACAATTACATAGGTATTCCAATAAGTTCCATAGCCCAAAACCCACATCGTAAAATTAACAAGGCAACTTGAATGAACAAGACAATTTTAACGATAACAAATTTAGTAAATAAACCTCTTGTGTTCCCCACGTCGTCAGTGGACAACAATAAATCAATACTCTAGATGAAAGTCAAAGTTACTTCATCTCAGTTCAATTCATGAACAAGTTTATAATTTGAACTGAGATGGAGTAACCTTGACCTTTTTTATAAGTGGGTTGTGGATATACATTCATAGAATGATCACAATGCTCACTGGCCTCGAAAAGTTAAAAAATTTATAGTAATTTATATATTTTTTATACTTACCAATGACCCACACTTAGCTGGTGCTAACTCCTTAAATTCTAGGGCCAAACACAAATTTTGCCCCCCAATCCCTAAAATTTGCATCAAAATCCAAAATTTCAATGTCCTATGTGGTCCTCCATACTTTTTATCCGCTGCGCATGCGCAGTGTCAAGGAGGTCTCGAAATTGGCACCAAATGTCATTCTCCAGTGCCTGGTAAGCGTTATGTAATCAGCGGGGAGGTATGAGTTCCCAACTCATGGGAGGGCCATCCCCGTCTGGGTCATTGGTAAGTATAAAAAATATATAAATTACTATAAATTTTTTAACATTTTTATACTGTACCAATGATCCAGACTTAGCTGAATAGAAAAAAGGCTGGAGGGCCTAGGACATAAAGGAAAATCCAATAGGCTCAAATACATGTAAACAGAATTATCCCCTCAAGGAGAAACAGGCTTTACATGTATCTTTCTTATTTGTATCAAAAAAGAAAGACACAATACCATTCTGTAACTGAACACAATAACATCAATGATCTCTATTAACATCCAGTATAACCCGTTATACTAATTTTTTAAAAGGAGGGGGGCGCGGTGGCTCAGTAGGTAGAGGTGCAGGCTGCAAGCCGAGAGGTCCTCGGTTTGAATCCCACCTGCGGCAACCGCGTTGTGTCCTTGGGCAAGACACTTCACCCCCATTGCCCCTGTGGGGGCAAGATGACGCTGTGTACTAAGGTGTACTGCACGTCGATGGTACGCTTGTCTTCAACCAATCTAATCCTGCCTGTGCTGCAGTGCGGAGTTACGATGTTGGGGAGCTGGCAGCTGCTCGTCGTTGCTCGGTGGTTCTCTCCGGGTACTCCGGCTTCCTCCACCCGTAAAACTGTCACGGTCATGATTAGCCATTGTGCATAAATATGTGACCTTAAACATCAATAAATAAATAAATAAATATTTTAAAAGGAAAGCCAATAAATAAAAGAAGTCCAGAGAATGAGACTCGTTATACTCATTAAAAGTGTCCGAGGATTGTATATTAATGCTCGTATGACACGTGACATATACAAATGCTTCACACCGAGCTACACTTTAAAAATATTACATGAATGAGTTAAACATTAGCTTTACACTTTAAAACCATCCCGGTACCAACTCGGAATTACTGACTCCAGAGGAGGTATTCCATTGCTTTTCACCATAAAGCAGGTGACCTAAGGGAACACCATCCCCCCCCCACCTCCCCTTGCCCTTGCCTCAAATACCCCAGAGCGAAGAGGGCAGCAGGACAGAGTCACTGCTGGAACAGAAAGCCTGCATAACTATAGTTGCAACTGTTTAGTGGACGACATTCTGAGCAACAGATAACGGACCTAAACAATGCAGGTCTCCAGAAATGGACTCAATATTTCTAAGATAAAAATTTGTGAATGTGGAAGGCTGAGACCAATATGCAGCCTTCATCAAATCTGTAATAGCAACACTATTAGCATAAGCCCAAGATGTAGATAGAGCTCTTACTTCATGCGCCGAAACCTTAAGCACAGACTGCTGAGTTGAAGATAATTTTTCATAAGCAGTACGGAAAGTTAATTGAATCCACCTTGCAATAGAATGGACCGTAATGTCCCTTCTATTAGGCACCAGAGACAGAAAGAAACGTTTACGTCCCTTTCTGATAAACTCAGACCTACGTTTGTACATACGTATAGTTCTAACAGGACAGAGTAAAGGCCTATGCCCATCTGAAGACGGAAGAGCCTTAATAACAATAGGTTCCGGATACTTATTAGGAGCCTGATTCTTAGCCCAAAATCCAACATTAGTAGTCAAGGTAATAGTATTACCTACAATACAATAGTGAGAATCATCAACAGATAGTGCATGAAGCTCACTAACTCTTCTAGCCGAAGAGACGGCTAAGAGAAAAGCTGTCTTATAAGATAAGAATTTGAAGTCCACCGTGTCAAGAGGTTCAAATGGCGCTTCTTTTAGCTTAAGAAGAACCCAAGCTAAATTCCACTTAGGAATTAATCTAAGGGTTCTAGGTCTATTTATCGAAAAGTTTTTCACTAACTTAGATAAAGAGACATTAGATCCAATCTGTAAACTATCATGATGTGCATAGGTATCAGATAGCATAAACCTATAACCCTTAATGGTAACAGGCTGCAGTTTGATCTCATCAAACAGGTAGACAAGAAAATTAGCAATGTCTGGAATGGAGGGATCATAAATATCAATAGAATGATCCCTACACCACCAATAAAAAACCTTCCACTTAGCAGCATAATTTAGTGAAGAGGAGGTCCTCCTACAGTTAGAATAAGCGTCCACTGCTCGTCCTGTAAATTGCTTGCCGCGCAAAAAGGACCGCACAACGGAAATACGTGAAGGTTGAGACCTTGCGGGTTGTGATGCAGTGTGCACGATTTCCCCAGCGAAAGAAGATCCCCCCGTGGAGGAAGCTTCCACGGCATGTCCCACAACATACACCTGAGTAGATTTATCCATGGTCTCTGGGGTGACAGAGATGCTACCAACAGAATTTTGCAGTGAGATTGCTTTATCTTGAGCAATATCTGCTGAATCAATGGCGCTGGAGGATATGCGTATCCTATCATTCCGTTCCAAGAGATCGAGAGAGTGTCTACTGCAAACGCTCGAGGATCTGGACATGGCGACACATACATCTGCAACTGATTGTTGAGATGCGTCGCAAATAAGTCTATCATCGGACGCTCCCATTGGTAGCAAATCTGATTGAATACTCGTTTGTTGAGAGTCCATTCTGATGGCAACATGCGACCCCTCCGAGAAAGGGAGTCTGCCAAAACGTTCAGACGACCCGGAATATGACGGACCGATAGAAGACCTTGATGCACTAGGACAAACAGAAGGATTCTTTCCGTTAAGTTGAATAACGGAATGGAATGAGTGCCTCCCTGGTTCCGAATATACGCTACAACCGTCGAATTGTCAGACAGAATTTGCACATGTGAATTCTGAATAATGTTCATCCAATGACATAGCACAAGCCAAATTGACATCATTTCTTTGATGTTTATGTGCTTGTTTAGGAACTGCGGATCCCAAAGACCCTGGCACTTCGAATCTGTTGGGCTCAAAGTTGCGCCCCAACCTGTTTGACTGGCATCCGTCATAATCGTAAAACTCGGATCCGGTGATTGCAGTGGAACTCCCTGAGTTAACCACCGAATATCTGCCCAAGAATGAATCTCTTGTTTCACTTGATTCGACAAGACGATGTTCGTATCGAGCGAATGAATCTTCACACTCCAATCCTGAGTCAGAAAGATTTGGAGTGGCCAAGTACGTAGCCGCCCCATCGGAATAAGATCTGCGGCGGCTCCGCACAAACCTATCAGTCGCATGAATTCTCTCGCAGTAACTATGACGGAGTGAAGACAAAAGCGAGCGTAACAACTGATTAATTTCACTCTGGTTAACGGCAGACGAACGAGATTGTTGTGCATCTCGAAACTCATTCCCAGGTGGGTGAATGATTTGGACGGCACCAGATCCGACTTCTTCTCGTTTACTATAAAACCGAGATGTCGGAGCAGTTGAAGCAGATTCTGAACATCGTTCTGAAGCGTTAACTCATTGCCATACCTCTGAAGAATGTCGTCCAGGTAGGCCGACATTACCGTAGACAAATGAGCTCGGAAATGAGTATTTACCGAGTTCATTATTCGAATGAAAGCCCAGGGCGCTAGATTCAGACCAAAGCACATTGCTCGGAACTGATAAATGACTTCCAGGACAGCAAAGCGAAGATACTTTCTGAACGCCGGATGTACCATGACGTGAAAGTACACATCCTTGAGATCTATGCTCGCAGCACAGACGTTCACTCGAATGCTAGCTCTGACTGATCGAATGGTTTCCATACAAAATTTTGGAGCCATGATCAGCTTGTTTATCCATCTCAGATCTATGACTGGACGAAACGAGCCGTCGGGTTTCGGAACCAAAAACAGATGGCTGTAGAAACCTGGAGATTCCTGGTTTTCTACGACCTCTATCACGTTCTTCTCCAGAAGAGATTGGACTTCTAATAGAAGCGAACCTCTCCTCTGAGGATTTGACGGAAGCTGAGTCCATCTTGGACTTCGAGTTAACAGAGGTTTTCTTTTGAAGGACAGTTTTAGCCCTTCTGAAATCACCCCTCGAACCCAAGGGTCGTCCGTAATTGACAACCAATTGGTTAAGAAACTCGATAGCCTTCCGCCCACTGGAGTACAATAGGGGTTTGCACCATCACCTCCTGGACCTGCGAGGCTTGCGGGAGGAGAAACCATGTCCTCCACGACCCGCACCTCACCCCGTCAACCTAGGGGCATCTGACCGGTTGTCTCGGCCAGTATTACGGCCCCTACCTGAGTCGCTACCTTGACGGTCTCTGGAGTAAGACCTAGAGGACTTATAAGAACCTCTATAGGAACTTCCCTTGGACATACTCACCCCAGAAGTGCCTGTCTTACTCTTCTCCGCTGAATCCGACTTTTTAGAAGTGGACTTGAACAGCAAGGAGTCTGAAGCTTTCTTAGTAATCTGATCATAGATTAAGGAAAGCTTGCTGTCAAAGAGAAACTCTCTGGAGACCGGAGCGACTCGAAGAGAGTTTTTCACCTTACTATCCACCCGAGTGGATGCAGCCAGGACAGCATCACGTCTAACTCCAGATTTGCCACTGAAAGGGCGGAGTTATACGTAGAGTATGCTATGGCCCTCGAAAGAACTCTTAAGGAAGTCTGAACATCCTGGAATTCTTTTCCTTCGAGACGTAATGATAACGCTCTGGTAAGGTGATCTGCGTACGATAATGCGTCTAAGCTGATCCTGTTAGACGAGATTGTCGTTTCCAACGTAGTGACTGGAATAGACATAGACGACGGCAAAGACAATTCTAGTTCTTCAGCCTGGTCGTCCAGACGCAGAGGAACTCTCGAAATGCCCTGTCCTGCCGTTTCAAATTTATTCTTTAAATTGATGAAAGGCAGCTGTAGAGCATTGGCCACTAAGAAACCGGACTTGCCCATCTTGGAGGCAAGTTTGAATATAGCGTCATTCAAAAGTTCAAATGTCCGTGAGACATTTCTGGACTGGGTCGGAAACTCAGGGACGGTGTCCCTATTCCGGCCGAAAAAGTCTGTGTCCAGTGATGCTATCAGTCTCTTATCCAGCAACGCAGCATTCTGGTCCGGAGGAACAACATCAGGAAGGTATTGCCGGATGAAATCTACGGCTACCTTATGTTGCTCAGAAAGGGAAAATTCCAGCTCCTCTGAATCCCTTTCGCCATCCGCCTGGACCACTTGATAATCTTGGTTGTCCCTTCCTGACTCTGCAGCGGAACGAACCGACCCAGCTTCCTCAGACAATTCCTGATCCTAAAAAAGTTTCTGACGGCTGCTGCGATGAGATGAGCTATCTGCGATAGCAAGTCCATTACGGAGGCCTGTGGAGCCGCGGTCTTACGTGATTTCACTGCTGGAAGCTCCTGGGACGTTGAATCCTGCATACATCTTTTATGCGAATGTCCCGTCTGTAAAGGCCTCGTATCCCTGGCTACCGGATGGCGTGACCTGGTCGACGTGGAATCCCTGGTCGCTGAAGCTGGCTGGATATCAGCAGTCATGTAGCCAAGGTGCGGTCGTGTGTGCTGCCGTGAGGATGAGGAAGCCGATAGGCTAGTCTCTCCGGACTGTCTATGCAATGGAGCATCCCGAGCAGGTGGAGTGGACGTATGCTCCGACTGACGAACGTTACGTACAACAACATCTGGGCCCAGATGTTGCTGTAAGAGAGAGGGGCCTCTCTCGCTCGCGGTCCGGGTAGACCTGGATGAGCTAGCTACCAGACTGACAGGCTTCCTCCATACTATCCTCGGATCCGTCGTCACTGGGTGTGCACGTTCAATGTTTATAGTGCTTGCATCACACAAACTCCTTCCCTGGCATGCAACAGACAAACCCGGCTGCCGAGCCATTCCATGAATGGTCGCTTCACCGGGCGAGCTATCGGAGGACAACACCGTCGATCCTACTTGGGACCTCTTAGGCAATTGTCGTATTTCCATGAGCACTTTAGCCACTAGCTCTTCGTTAGACTGCAATGACGGAGGCACACTTCTTGAAGACATCATGGAAACATCACACTGTTCTTGTTCCTCTGAAAAAGAGACTGAAAAACTAGAGTGAGCCTGCGGAGAGAGGACCGGCATCGACCCCTCACTGCTAACAATATACCGTGACACACGTCTCCAATGTTTGTCATTCCAATTGACACACACTGAGCAAGAATTAGTGCGAGTACATTGACTACAAGAAACACAATGAACATGAGAATCAGAGGAAGACTTCCTCGCAATACAATTTGAACAATATTCTTTCATCATGAAAAAATATAAACAGTCATAGTACTCGCACTAACCCTTGGAAACAAAGATACATAATATAATATAATCCATTATAACATTTCGAAAAAATAATTCAAAAGAAAAAAAAATTTTCGAAAAAATTTCAGAATAGCACAAGTTCCCAATTGGAACAATGAGCCCAAATGGATCCCAAAAAATAGGCCGATGAAATCGTCAGATGTGTACCCATACGCGCAATTAGTAGAAAGCTGTATGACGGAGGGCCACCACAGATGCTGACATAATGTATACCATACAAGGTATGGGTACATACAGAAATGGATTGGAGGAGTGTCTAATTTGATGGATAAAGGGTTAATATCTCTGGACCAATTATCAGATTTACATAAAAAACCATACAGCACAGCACATCAGTAACCTGAATAAATATATAAAGTAACATGACAATCAGATTGATATTTTTTGAGTTATCTCATGCCAAAGGGATTGGAGGAATTTTCAATTTGAAGGATAAAGGGGTTAATATCTCCGGATCAAATTATCAGATTTACACCAAAAACTATACAGCTCAGCACATCAGTAACCTGAACACAATTATAAAGTAACTTGACAATCCAAGCAATATTTTTCAAGTTATCGAATGCGAAAGGGATTGGAGGAATTTTCAATTTGAAGGATAAAGGGTTAATATCTCAGGATTAAATTATCAGATTTACACCAAAAACGATACAGCTTGGCACATCAGTAACCTGAACACAAATATAAAGTAACTTGACAATCCAAGCAATATTTTTCAAGTTATCGAATGCCAAAGGGATTGGAGGAATTTTCAATTTGAAGGATAAAGGGTTAATATCTCAGGATCAAAATAACAGATTTACACCAAAAACTATACAGCTCGGCATATCAGTAACCTGAACACAAATATAAAGTAACTTGACAATCTAAGTAGTATTTTTCAAGTTATCGAATGCCAAAGGGATTGGAGGAATTTTCAATTTGAAGGATAAAGGGTTAATATCTCGTGATCAAATCATTAGATTTACTCCAAAAACTATACAGATTGGCACATCAGTAACCTGAACACAAATATAAAGTAACTAGACAATCCAAGCAATATTTTTCAAGTTATCGAATGCCAAAGGGATTGGAGGAATTTTCAATTTGAAGGATAAAGGGTTAATATCTCAGGATTAAATTATCCGATTTACACCAAAAACTATACAGCTCGGCACATCAGTAACCTGAACACAAATATAAAGTAACTTGACAATCCAAGCAATATTTTTCAAAATATCGAATGACAAAGAAATGGATACGGATGCCGGACGGACAGACGGATGGACAGAAGGACAGACAAAGGATGGACGAACGACGGATGGTCACCCCGGATGCCGGCATTATGTGTACCATACATAGTATGGGTACACATAAAAAGCCTAAGTGTGGACAAAAATTTTAAAACACTTACGGACAATATTAATGTATCAGGCTATGAGCAGAACTAAACAGAAGACAAGTAATCACTATCAGAAGTAACCGATGTCAATGTAAACAAAAGTGTACAAAAACCGGAAACATGACTCCAGGCAATGTAAACATGGCCCAAAATCAGTTACCAATTTAAACACTATCCGATGTAAAACAGAGACATCCAGAGAAGAAACTGCAGTACATTGGATGGTAGATGCAGACCAAAATGCCTGACCACCCAAGGGTGAGGACGTAAGCATGGGGAAAAACAGAATAATTATTCTGTTACCAAACCAAAACTCCCAAGAAATTTTAGTAAAAAAAATTACAAAAATTATGCCAAAAGCATGGGAGAATAGCAAGGGGGGAATAAAGGAAAGGGAGAGAGGAAACACTGAACAAACAATGGTAAATTCATAGCAAGAATGACAACAACAGGTCCATGCCCCGAAATTAGGGAACATGAAATAATTTCGTAAAAAAATTGTAAGTTACAGCCCTGGACACATCCTGCCACTGTTTCTTCCTCTCATCCTTTTATTTCCTCCTTAGATCCACCATTTCTTTCATAATTATGTGTCTGGCATCATTTAAACTGAGATTTACAAGCACAAATATCAGTGAGATGTTACTGAATTTAGGGCCAAACAAAGAATGACATTTGGCGCCAATTTCGAGACCTTCTTGTCACTGCGCATAGGACCTTGAAATTTCGGATTTTGATGCAAATTTTGGGGATTGGGGGCAAAATTTGTGTTTGGCCCTAGAATTCAAGGAGTTAGCACCAGCTAAGTCTGGGTCATTGGTACAGTATAAAAATATACAATTTTCTACGCAGTATGAACTTTGAATATCCTCCCATTGTTACCATCTTTTCAATATTTCAGTTGGCGATGCCAGACAGTAATGTATGCCAGTGGAGCCATAAACATAGAAAAAACTAACCAGAGGGCGAGGATTTTAGTCTTAATGGAACATAATAGATTAAGGAGCTACAACTGTAACTTGATGCTTAGCTGGGATAGAAGTATTCGTTGTTAAAGTAATCGTACTTCCTCAACTGCAGAAGAATTCAGGTTTGAAAGACAAAGCATGGAATTCACTAACTTGTCAAGCTGAAGCATATGCAAAGAGTAGAGAATGAATAGAGCTAATACTCGCGTGATTTAAATGGGGAAAATTGTAACGTAAATGGGAAGGTCGACGCCATATTTTAACAATGTAAAAGTGGCAGCAAAACAATACAAATACAACGACCGCACTCCGGACAAAAAAAGGGGAAAAGTATTAACCCTTTGAACTGCAGAGGCCATTTTTTTGGCCGGGTCACAAGCTACGTCATACTGTCATTAAGTGGGATGGCTACAAGGTATATGTGCAGTGTAGACCAATCATTATTTTCAATGTGCAGCCTTGGTTGAGAATATTAATAGTCTACCCCCAAATAATGAATATGGACTCTCCCAACTGCTGTAACTGAACTAACATGGAAGATACCACCAGGGTTCAAAGGGTTAAATACTGTAGTGCATCGAGGTGTACAGTGTATTTGACAATTCATGACTTGAGTTTTCAATTAAATTTCGCAATTACCCATCAAAGACCCTGAATACATGTAGGAATGTTTGATGACGGGATTCGCATATCAAAATGCCTAAATGGTAACCATTTTCTGTCATTTAAACCTTATATTCCCCATTTCTCATCACTTTTGGAAAGCTCACATGAAAATAGCTAATCCAATGTTTTAAAACATCAGATACCCTGTGTGGATTTCAGACTTTCCATCTTTCCATATTTAGTTGGAAGTGCTACGTTGAATTACCATAAAAACTGCACATGCATAAAATAATACACATGCCATAATCACCCACATAGAACTTAAAGGTTATAGGACAAAACTCACAACATAAGAGGACCTCTCAAGACAAAATTCTTTATTTTTAAAACTAAAAAGTTGAAAAAAGGTGGACAAAACCCACAGACTATTTTTTATTATTATTACTTTTACTTTTTTTTCAATTTCATTTATTTTTATTTTCATTTATTTGCAACTCATATATTTTTTGTATTAATTTTTAATTACCGCTTTTTATTTCTTTTGCATTTATTTGTTTATTTATTACTCATATTATTATTATACTCATTTATTATATGCTAGCCTGCGAATTACAGTAAATTATCTAAAAGATAGATCTCAATATCAATTGACTCGATAGATATCGATGGTGGTGGCCGAGTGGATAAGTGCGCTGGTCTCTCATGCCAGAGGTCCCGGTATCGATCCTCGGTTGGGGAAAGTTCTCGAGGTTTCCGAACACTCTCTGTCAGCATCAATTGTGGGGTTTGATGCTGTCACAGCATACCTTCCTATCTGGTGGGGACGTAAAATGGCTGTCCTCTGTGTGGAGAGAGACACACTCTGTGCAAGCTAAATATCCCTTTGTAGTATTCGAGAAGAGCCAGGCCACAAAATCGCTGCTATGAAGGTCATCCCACACAGCTACGCCATTGGTAGGCATTACTATAAGTTGCCTAACTTGTTCACCAATCCTTGTAAAACAAATAAGATTAAATAAAATATCGATAAATTTTCCTCAGTAGCTTCCTAAATGACATCACACTATGGTACATTACATCGCCTTGAAGAAACGATCAGCTGATCTTTGTTATTGTTTTAAAACGTATGCATTTCTCGTCGAATTGGGTTAAATATTATGCAATAAAATGTCTTGTAACACAAAATAAAAAAGAAAATATACTCTATTTTAGTCAGTATCTAGAATTTTCTCACAAGTGTGGACCTGAAAGTTTTATTTTTCACGAGCATTTGCACGAGTGAAAAATAATATTTTCAGGTCCACACGATGAATTTTTTCAGTTGCTTCCTAAATGACGTTACACCTTGGCTCATGGTGTCATCTTGAATGTCGCCTTGAGGGAACAATCGGCAGCTTTTTGTTATTGTCTTGAAACTGTTTGCAGTCGAATTAGGCTGAATATTGCGCAGTAAAATGTCACATAGCGTATAATAAAAAGAAAATCTATGCTATTTGAGAGAATATTGCGAATTATCTCATTTGTGTGGACCTGAAAGTATTATTTTTCACTCGCGCAAGCCTGGATATAAGCAATCTGTTATTTACAGAATTAGGTCCCCAGAAGGTGAATTTGCTGATACAATAAACTAGAATCCACGATTTATCTTACAGGTACCTCTTCCTGTTCAGGCTTGAGGCCTTAATTCAGATTGAGGTTCACAGAGGGTACATTTAGTGATGCTAGCTTGCTCTGCAGGGTAGCATCACTAAATTCCCCCTCTGGGGACCACTTTTTGCAATTGACAGTCTGCTTATTTCCTGGCTTGCTCCCAAATTGCATGTTGGGTCACCTTTTCTTAGGTAGTGAAAATTGCCCAAAGTTGGACAATGGACAATAGTATTCAATGGTTTAAAGACTTTTCCTGAGATCTCATCAAGGCCTTTGATCAAAAGTTTGTCATGGTAACCAATACTTTATTGATCAATTTTATTATCACACACCATTAAGTATTTGACATTCAAGCCGGGAAATAAGCAGACTCATCTGCAGAATGAGGTCCCTAGAGGGTGAATTTGGTGATTCTACCCTGCATAGCAGGGTAGAATCACTAAATTTACCCTCTGTGAACCTCATTCTGAATCAAGGTATCAGGCTTAAAGAGAAAGAGGTAGCCAGAGGATAAACTGACCCACTTTATGGGACAGCATCAGCAAATTTACCCTCTGGTGACCGCCTCCTGCAAATGACATTGCTTATTTCCAGTCTTGTTTAACACATTATAGGGGGCATTTAAAAATAATGAAAACCAGAACCCAATTATTCAAACTTTAATTATTCTAAATACAGTTGACATGGCATGAGATTTGACGACAGTACAGAGTGACAGTAGTAAACACTAATCAACCTGTTCCACTCACCCAGCATTGGCGTGCCAAATATGTCAGCATTAAGACGGCATAGCCATTGGATGTGTTGGCAGATACTAGGTCACTTATCTAGAGATGACATATCTGGACTCAGAGCTGGCCATAGTGATGTGATGATATCCTGTTGCAGCAGGTAGCCAGTGACAAATCTGATGGGTGTGGCTGTTGTTATACAGGAACACAAAATTTGACCAATGCAGCATGAAAACAGCAACATAATCGTAGCAAGGATGCTGACACAATGGAACCGGACTGTGACCATTCCATGGACAAAGTTTTCACTCAGTCATATTGATATTCTCCAATATCATAACCAATAGGGCTGAAACAGTTGGCTCATTTTCACAACCGAATAACTGAAAGCTACAACCGGATAATATCCGGTTAATGGTAGCTATTGTTTCACCGAATCTGGGATCAAAACTATAGGAATTGGAAAGCAGTATTCTCAGAAACTATTCCGTAGTGTGTATACAAACGAACGTTGTCGAATACTCGACAATGTTTGTTTGTATACATGCTATGGAATAGTTTCGGCGGTTACTCAGAACTCACGGAAATTGCTGATTATGAATGAAGTCTTGAATGCCAAAGTCGATTATTTCTCAATATATACAGCGCTGCTTCGAGGTGTAGTCTATCCCAAAGGGGAAGCGGCAGATTTACTATGTTTTAACCATGGAATGACAATCACTATCGATATTTCTGATAAGGCCATACAAAGTTGATTATCTGTTTCTCAGGCCATTTTTTCCAAAAAAGCATGCGGGCGGGCGTTTTTTTTTTTCTTTTTATTTTCTCCCAGAGAGATTGTTTGTGGTAATTTGACCCCACCCAAACGCCTGGTGGACCACGCAAAATTTCGCAAATATATTGGTTATTCACCATAGGGTGTTGGGTCATAAATGAAGTGGGGTTTGAATGTTTGTTTTTTCAGTGAAACGTGAAAATTATAACACAGGACGAAAGTCACGAAATGCCTCGTGGGTGAAATGTCTCGGGTTGAAACGTTTCTGGGACAAATCAAATGTCGAAGTGCCAACTTTCAGAGATTTATTTTACCAAAAAAAAAAAATCCTTTCACAACCTGACTAATAAAATCATGAATCGCAATTTTTCCCCATTATATTCAAAATTATCACAACCCATTTGAACGGGCAGTTCATCCATAATCATATTTTTTTTAAATCTGAAAATGAAATACAAAACGAATGTTTGCGTGTTTTTATTAACCAATTCGACCGCACATACCTGCCTATATGCGATTTATTTTCAACTATGACTGTTACTTTTATATCAAGCAACGGTTACTATTAGTTATCCAATTATCCTGCATCTCAAATGCATTTATTTAAATTAACTGGGAAACTCGTAACGGTTTCAAATAACAGTACACAAATTCCCAATGACGGCCATTTACAATACAAATGTTACTAAAAATAAATGCCAGGAGACTGTGTTCCATTCAACATAGCACCTGATTTTGCAGAGTTTCTGAGGGTTGGTGCGAATCAAACGTGGTGCGAATCGACCATTCCTCTTTGTGACTGTTTGTTGTTAGACTGAAAGACACCTTCTTTCTTGCTGTCATTATGACTTACCTTTTACAGAATAAAACACTTTCTGTCATGAATATTGCTAAAACCCACCCACTTTATTAGGGTATGATGTAGAAAAAGCTTGAAGTGTGTTAATTTAAAATTTGCAAACGCATCGATATCGATTTACCAAAATGAGCACAATATCTCAATTTTTTTTTAAAGATTTTTTGGTGTCATAAAAAGGTTGCATGCGCACCAAAAATGACCATGCGTGCGGGCCTGAGAAACAGAGGTTCTTTTTTTATGGCCTAATCAGTTGACAGTTTTTTTAATCGCTTAGGTGGGTAACTGGTTTCAAACCGGTTATCCGGTTAACCATTTAAGTACTAATAACAAAACCACCATTATTGGTTCTGCTGTTGAATGCTGCCATCAATAAAAGCATTCATTCTACACATGGTGATATCTGTCATAGAAATCAAGACTTCCCTAAAAAAAAAAAACACAACATTTTGACCAACATCTCTGGTCCCAAAGTTGACAGTGATCACACCATGGATATGACCTGCAGCAAGTTTTCAGCAATTTACCTAACAAGCTCAGGACAGGGTACTTGCCTCAAAAACACAGCTTTGAAACCCTCCTTGAAATGAGCCCTCCCTCATGAGGTGTACAGTGGATTCCACTCAACTGGATATCTCCTAATTGAATAACCCTATCAACTGAATATAATTTCCATACACAAAACCATTTACTATATTTTCAGTGCAAATTTGACTTATTAATTATTCCCCCGAAAAAAATTCGGGGGAATCTAGCCGTGACATCGTCCGTCTGTCCATCTGTCTGTCTGTCCGTCTGGGCGTAGACGGAATTCGTGTCCGCTTCATAACTTCTTACAGCCTTCAAGGATATTAATGATACTTGGTATTACTATTGCCCACAACCAGAGGGTGTGTCGCGAATAAGGTTGGAATGGCTATCAACGCTTTTTTGGGGGAATCAGCCACCCTTTGGTGGCCATCCTCTAGTTTTATATGGGCTATTGAGCAACCTCATGTTAAATGAATTAAAAATCTTGTATTATGTCAAGAAATTACCCTGACAATCACCAAATTCCACTTGTTAATAGACCATTTTGACATCAGTATATCCAATACAGGCATTTAATCTATTATATCCTGTTAATTGAATAAAAAATCTTGTAACCTGTTGAGAAATTGCCCAGACTCTCCCCAGTTTTCCTTTATTTACAGACCTATTTGGCCTCAGTATGACATCTTTTTTCCAATACAGTCATTTAATCTATTATATTTGGTTTGACAGAGCTCCATGAGCTCTGTCAAACAAGATATAATAGAATAAATGTTCCGTTTATTTCCCTGTTAACTGAATACTCCTGTAAACTGAATAATTTTCATTGGCAAAATAACTATTCAAATTAACAAGGTTCAGCTGTAAGAAACAATCTTTTAAGGAAAAATTGTAATTTTGGGGGAAAAAATTGCAAAAACATGAAAAGTTAAATGGAAATTTTTGCAATTAATGCTGCCCAGATATGGCTGTTATTTATTTATTAAATGGGCAGGTACGGCGGATTGCTATTTATTTATTATTTATTTATTGGTGTTAAAGGTCACATATTTCTGCATAATGGCTAATCGTGACTGCAACAAGGATATAAAGTCAAGTCCAGCCAATAGATTATACCCATGTAGCCCATTTTAGAGGATTCCACACCAGGCTTTGGTGACTGGGTCCCATTTTACCAGAAAACAAGAGAATGTTCAACACAGTAAACAAGCATTGCTTCACTTCCTGGGGTTCCCACATGTACCAGGCCTTTATATTCACCTAATTTGGGTACATCACATTTAAGTGAAAAATTTGCTTAAAATATGAGAAACTATATTATTAGTCAATATATATACAAATAGAATATAATACAGGGCTTTCTAAGACCTAATTTGCATCAAGCAAAAGTAACAAATATCTTTATTTTAGAATGTTACAACAAGCTGTTGGTAACTATTTCCTAATTTGGGCACAACCTTTACCGCCTTGAAAATGGAGTAATATAAAGGCTAGTGATGAACCGATAATCGGTATCGGCAATTGAAACCGAACAGTTATGACAACCGGCAGTTAAAGACCGGCAGTTTCCGATTATTCTATATTTATCACTGACAATTAAAAATCTTTTTGATATCTGGCCATTTCAATCAAGTTTTTCCATTAAAAGTGTTTGTAGTGCATAGCAGAATATTTAGGAATTTGCAGAGCCGATACATTATGGGATTTACCATCTGCAATCGGTACGAGATCGCCACCATTTCAAGTCAGTGACCTTCAAACATGCTGCTCTACAAAGTTGATTTGGGTACATGTATAAATAAACTGTGTTCAGCCTGTACTCTGTAGAACTTCATGATTCAAGCACCACAACACAACAAGAAATTAAAATTGGAGAAAAAAACTAAAAAAACACTCTTTTTTTCAATGATAGATGATTGTGCAACATGTAAGTCACAAGACTGTCATAAACACGTTTTCACATTATCAAGTTTTTATAAACAAAGGAGTTTATTTGTATAATTATGCACTTTCTATATATTCTGTAAGTGAAAACATAGTGGAAATCCATGCCCACAACATGCAAGAAAAAAATTATAATAAAAAATAAAACCCTCCCTCCTTCACTGATTTGAAAAAAAATTGACTGAGAATCAATTCATTTATTTTGTGTGGCCTTAGATTCATCTCTATATTTTTCACAGGCCTTAAAATGTGTTCCCATTCATGAAAATTGGTTTTGACTGACAAGCATGAAAATAAGCAATCAGTCATTTGCAGAATGAGGTCCCCAGAATGTGAATTTGCTGATGATATCCCATACAGTGGGCCAATTTATCCTCTGGTACCTCTTTCTGTTTAGGGTTGAGACCTTGATTCAGACTAAGGTTCACATAGGGTAAATTTAGTGATGCTACCCTGTGCTGTGCAGGGTAGCAACACCAAAATTTACCCTCTGGGGACCTCATTCAGCAGATGACAGTCTGCATATATTTCCAGGCTTGTTGATCTACATGAACTCCTGCTGCGAGAATCAATTTTCAGTTCTTGAATAATTTAGAATTTGAAAGTTTGCTGATTGATAAATGTTTTTATTTTATCAATGCCTTCAGCTCAGTCCAAATAATAAAAATATTGTCTGTGTATCTATAATACACATGTGGTTGGCATGGTGCCTGTGAAAGCATTTCTACCTCAAATTCTCCCATGAAAATGATGGCATATGTCGATGATACTGTGGTGCCCATGCAGATACCAGAAATTTGTTGTTAGTTCTCTCCATCAACTGGTAGAGTGCTCAATTATTTTTGACCATCAAATCTTGTACAAATGTCTTTGCCTTGTTACAATTTATGGGAGAGTGCCTATGGGCACTCTCCCATAAATTGTAACAAGGCAAACCCTTAGAGACTAAATAATATCACTTCAAAGATAATACAAAGCACATCCACTGAATATGAACCTTCAAGCTGTGATACCCACACTTTAGAATAAAACCCAAATATGGGCTTCCAGCACTCTACCAGTTAAATGAGAAATTCTTGAAGAACAATTTTGAGTAGGTGAAGGAGACTGTTGTATTGTAGACTCCATTTTGGTTTTTTCCGTCTTAGACATTGTGCCACTGGTTTTAGGCATCCATGATTGGGAATGTTAGCATATATATTTATATCTTTATTGATGTTTAAGGTCACATATTTCTGTACAATGGCTATAATAATAATAATAATTTTTAAAGCCTAGAATCCACACATGGTGCTCAATGGCTGTACAATAAATGCATACATACATACACACACATACACATACATTCTCTCACATATACATTGATAGATGGATCACTATTATCATTTATTGGTGCCCAATGGCACATCAGCAACCGAGGCTATATCAAACTTTACCAAAACAAGTATATGAGTGTAACTTGACGAGTAACGGGGCTAATCATGACCACAACATGGAGATAAAGTCAAGTTTGGTCAAAGTACTTTTTAGACTTTTGGGGCATTAACCAAAGACTAAAGAAGGCTGCAGCTTCATTTCAACAAAGTAGAAAATGTATATATACTCCAAAGATGGTCTGTATCATATTTGTTTGAATTTGGCCCAGTGGTTTTGAAGAAAAAAACAAGTTTCTAAAGCTGACAGTTGACAGACAAGTGATAGTAATAGCTCCCACTGACTTTCAGCCAATTGAGCTATTATTCATTGGGGTTTAATGACACTTTCCACAGCCAAGGTCAGTTACTGTCATAGTTTTAAGGGTGGAGGAAGCTGGAGTACCTGGAGAGAACAACTGAGCCATGGTGAGCAAATGTCAGACTCCCCAATGTACTAACACCACACAATCAGGGTTAACATTGGTTAAAGACAAGTGTACCATCAACGTGCAGTATGCCTTAGTACACTGTGCCACCTTGTCACCATGTGGGCAATCGGGATTAGATGCCTTGTCCAAGGACACAATGCAGTTACCCCTGGCAGGGATTGAACCCTGAACTATTCGGTTTGAAGTTCAATGCCATAACCACTGAGCCACCGCGCGCCTTTCAAGTGTCAAAGTCGACCACAGGACAGAGGGTGACAACTGCAAGACAATACATGAACGACATAAGAGAATTTAGTGAACATTAAAAGGTATCGACAGGTGGGCCAAGCAGATGTTTTTGGTCTGAATGGGCAGACAACACTTGACTAAAAAAGACCATGCAAGTTAAACAAATTTTCTTATTCACTGTTAGTATGAATCCCTGACATGACTTGAGTCTTCTAGATGATAACTGGTAGAGTGGTGAATTATTTTTTGGCTTTTAAAATTTGTTCACATGTCTTTGCTTTGTTACAATTTATGGGAGAGTGACAACAGGCACTCTCCCATAAATTGCAACAAGGACAATCCTGACAGACTAAATATGTTCACTTCAAATGTGATATTGTAGAACATCCACAGAATATGAAGTCTTCAAGTTGTGGTACTGCCACTTCAGATTAAAGCTCAAATATGGGCTTTCAGCACTCCACCAGTTGAATCAATATAAATGAATGGTAGAAGTTGATAGATTCAAGAAGCTGAGAACCAGACCAGTTTTGACTGTGTTAGTCCAGTGTGCAAAATTTGAAAAATGACTCTGACTGACCGTTCATGTGGTTTGGCGATGGCTAACCGAACATTCGGCTGTGTAAAAATTCTTGGAAAACTGCTTTTTTATCATCAACAAATATTCATATATTGCAAAAGTCTAAAAATCTTTCAAGACACAAGAAAGTCTGCTTAACTGGTAGAGTGCTAGTAGCCCATGTTTGGGCTTTATTCTGATCTGCAGGTACCTAAAGTTAGAGGCTTCATATTTTGTGGATGTCCTTCATATTATCTTTTAAGTAAAATTACTTCCTTTCCATCGAGTTGCATTGTTACAATTTATGGGAGAGTGCTAAATTATAACAAGACAAAAATGTGTGAACAAATCTTGAGGCTGATAAAAAATTTAGCACTCTACCAGTTGAGTGTCTCAGACTTTACCATTCAAGATGCAACCTTTGGCTAACTGGTCATCCGTTCGCATCGATTTAAATTTGCATAACCACCATGTGAATGAAACGAGCATTCTTGTCAAATTTTGCACACTGGTAGTCTCATCAATGGTTTTCTGGTTGCATATTGTGATCAGTCTCCTTTTAAGGCAGATGTATTGTCCATCATAAGTGGATAATGTATCCATTGTTTCAGTGTTGGATATTATGTCAAAATTATGCTAAGTAATTATTATTTATTTATTTATTTATTGGTGTTTAAGGTCACATACTTATGCACAATGGCTAATCGAGACCGTGACAGTTTTACGGGTGGAGGAAGCCGGAGTAGAACCACCGAGCATCGACGAGCAACTGTCAGCTCCTCAGCATTCTAACTCTGTTCAAGCTCCACTCAAGCAGGGTTGCAGTGGTTGAAAACATATGCACCATCAGCATGCAGTACGCCTTAGCACAAGGTGTCACCATGTCCCCATGTAGGCAACCGGGAAAAAGTGCCTTAATGCCCAAGGACACAACGTGGGTCATCATGATGGGGATCGGACTCGGGACCTCTAGCATAGAAGTCCAACAGTCTAATACTGAGCCACCGAGCTCCTAGCTAAGTAATTATAGATATTATTTTGGACACAGGAGTTTTTTAATCATCAATTGTCTTTGTCCCATGACAAGGCTTCAACTGGGAATACATGTATTACAAAATGTCCAAATTCTGAGCTAAGAAAGAAAGTGTTATCACTTTATCACATTCAGTGTGTTAAGACCTCACAAATATTCAAGCAATGCAAAAAAAACTTAGTTTAACTGAAAAACAAGTTTCCAATCGTTTTTACAAATGAATATGAAACATGCTGGAGCAGTAATATCTTGGATAAAAAGCTAAGAATGTTCAAATTCAATTGAAACATCTTGAATTACTTTTAAATTATCAAAAACATGTGAAAAACAGCCAGACTTCTTTGAATAATTGTAAGAGTGACAACAAGAATTTGAAAAACTATTATCATTCTTACTTCAGCTCAGAAAAAGTACACCCCATCTCTTTGATTTTTCTACAAGTGAGAAGGTCAGCCAGTGGTACTTTCATCACATCATCATCTGTAGTTCTTGACATTCTGAACTGATTGAGGTAAAACAACACTTCATTCATCAAGTATTCTTTTCTGTTATCTACCCTTCTCTCTATCTTTGGAAAGGTGCTCTTTGCTACCTAAAAAAGTTTACATTTGATATAATTAAACCTTTTTTCTGTTCATGCATTTTCAGGCAAAATAATGGGTTCAAGAATTTCTTCTTTTTTTTTCATAACACAATGAACCAGAAAAAAAATGCATTTAGGCCCGCCATAAACCACAGCCCCAATATCTGTCTTGAAAATTATGTTGCACATTGTGAAAGGAAAAGTACCCCTGCATGCTCATATTGTTTCAACATGAAAAGTAATTAAATATTTATCTCATCATATTAAAAATACTTTCAAAATAAAATTTAATAAACAATGAAATCCTTATCATGCTTTTTATTCCATGTTCAATTTGTTTATACACAATAGGTGATCATCTGCATTCAACGTCTTACCCAAATCAAACATAAACAATGCCCGATCATAATAATCCACAAACGAAACTCGTGAGAAAAACTGTCCAATTTCCAAATAGCCTGGCTGAATGAACTCTTTCTGAGACAAAGTTCAACCAACTTCATGTCATATGGGTTTATATCGAACTCCCCATTTACAAACTACGTTTTCAATTTCTAAGGAAATGGTAAAAATCAGAATTAAATTGAACTCAGTGTTGCTTTGAATGATAGCACCCTCCCATCAAGTGGAAAAGGAGAGTGAAGTTTTGTGTGGGCGTGGCCTATCACGTTCCTTTTAACTTATGCAATTCAATGGTCAATAAAAATTTTAATGACACAAGAACATGTTTCGGTGAAATGTATTGTTGTTTCAAACAGAATTTTTGAAAGCTATGCCTTTTAATTCAGTTATCACTAGGAAGCATGATGTGATCTGGTTTTTATTTTAACTCTGTAACGTAGAGAGTGTTTAAATGTATTGCCCCTCAAGTTTAATTATAAGGAATGATCGTTTGTTTCTGTCTATTTCTTGAGTTATGAACCCCAAAAAACAAAAGCCAAACATAGTGTGAATGGGCTCTGCCCATTTAAACAGTTTGGCCTTTGTTTTTTGGGGTTCATAACTCAAGAAATAGACAGAAACCAATGATCATTCCTTATTTAGATGTCATTTAAATTGAAGATTTTCAAATTGACAGGTGGCAATAGAAAGTTTTTAGACAGATACTTCCTTGAATAGATGGGACCCAGACTGATATTTTTATTGAGAGTTCTCAACAAGGCCAAGGCATTAAACAATTAAGTTAATAATGATCGAAAATTGTTTGTTTCATTTGTGAATTCTTGGACAGACAGTTTTTAAAGATGAAATTCCATGATTGTTCATGACTTTACCTTGTCATTTCCATGATCAAATAAACACCCAACCACCATCACATAGGAAAAACTACCAGATAATTTTCATGAAGGTGTTATGTTATAAAAATAACACATTTTTTTGTGGAATTGATTTGAAGCTTTAATACAAGAATATAGCATTACACAGAGAAGCAAATCCTGCCCCTTCTGATGGACTATGACATAAGAAAAAGTGTAATAAACTAAACAATACTGAAATTATTACTGTTTAACTGGTAGAATGCAAAATTATTTTTGGCCATCAAATCTTATACACATGTCTTTGCCTCGTTACAATTAATGGGAGAGTTCCCATGGGCACTTTCCCATAAATTGTAACAAGGCAAACCCTTACAGACAAAACAAGAGATGGTCTGTTGCCCAGTATATCCCCACCGTGGCATGCTGCCTAGTGTGGGTGACTGAAAAGGTGCATTCAATTTTTGTAAGTAAAAAAAATAATAATTTACTGAAGTTATGAATATTCTCGGACGGACTCACACACAACAGACGGATGGACACACAGGCGGATGGACAATGTTTTCTAACAAAGGGCAATAACTCACATAATTTTCATCAGATATCGCCGGTCATCGAACTTGACATAGGCATTGTTGATACAGAGACATGTATCAAAAAGTATTGAAATCTGGTTACTATTTTATTTATTTATTGGTGTTTAAGGTCACATTCTTATGCACAATGGCTAATCGTGACCGTGACTTATGCACAATGGCTAATCATGATCGTGACAGTTTTACGGGTGGAGGAAGCAAGAGTACCCGGAGAGAACCACCGAGCATCGACGAGCAACTATCAGCTTCAACACATTCTCTGTTCAAGCCCTCCTCAAGCAGGGTTACAGCGGTTGAAGACATGTGCACCATCGATGTGCAGTATGCCTCAGTACATGGCGTCATTGTGCCCCCATGTAGGCAACCAGGATAGAGTGTCTTGCCCAAGGACACAGGACACAACATGGGTCGTCCCAGACAGGGATTGAACTCGGGACATCTAGCATAGAAGTCCAACAGTCTACCACTGAGCCACCACACTCCCTCAAAATCTGGTTACTCTATTGTTAAAGTTATGCCATAAACAAGCGTTACACGTTATTTTTTAAACAAAGTTCAATAA
This sequence comes from Pictodentalium vernedei, assembly GCA_031216915.1. Taxonomy (NCBI): domain Eukaryota; kingdom Metazoa; phylum Mollusca; class Scaphopoda; order Dentaliida; family Dentaliidae; genus Pictodentalium; species Pictodentalium vernedei. The sequence goes on from CM062292.1 coordinate 428,870,701, forward strand.
CTCCCATAATTTTCATTGGATACTGGTGTTCATCTCAAACTTGCCATAGACATTGTTGCTGTACAGACATATACCCAAAAGAATTGAAATCTGTTAACTATTGTTCAGGTTTTGCCATAAACAAAGTTTGAATGGATGGGGGGGGTGGGGGTGGGGGGCTTGAGAGGGGGGGGGGTCATAATAAATTCAGAAGGGGGGGGGGGGGATATATAAATTAGATTATATAAATACATGGGAGGTGAGGAAGATAAACCGTTGCACTGGGTGCCATTGTATTGGTGAAGCAAAACTTGTCCACCACAGTTAACCAACACTGCTCCATTTCCTGAATTTCTGTCGGAAACCCTGTTCATTGCAAAGAACATACATTCATGTATCCTTGTCAGATATATTGAAGTTGAAATAAAGCAACGTCCATTTCCGAATGTAACAATATATCATCCCAATGCTATTCACAATGAAAGTGTCAATGACAGTGTAGGTAAATTTGACTGTGTGTAGTGTTTGATGAAAAGGATAATGTTCAATGTTTAAGAAAGGATTACGAAATAAGACAAGAATTGTGATAACTGAGAATATGTTAATTTCTGTTCTTTGTATGCTATGTTTTCAATAAGAATAATATGAGGTGTAGACTGTACTAAAGAACTGAAGGGTGGGTTAATGTTGCCCTCACTGTTAATGTATGTCAACCAAAGTTACCAAGTTACAGTAAAATCATTCCAAAATGAGTCATCCTAGCAAGTTACAAGGAAATCCCTTCATAAATATAACTCATAAACTCTGATAAAGGAATCTAGGTCATGTGATGGTTTGGTGGTCATGGTTGACCGATCATGACCCAATAGGACAGTCTCAACTAGATATCATATCAAGTTATCCTACAAAGTTACAATGAAATCACTTCATAAAAACAACCTGTAGATAGTGCTAAAGGAATCTCGGTGACGTGACCAGGCAGCGGTAACAGCTGATCGTTCATGATCAAAATTGGACAGTCTCATCTAGACATCATATCGAGTTATCCTTCCAAGTTACAATGAAATCGCTTCATAAATACGAACTGTAGACTGTGCTAAAAAAATTCAGGTCATGTGCCTGTGCAGCTATCACAGTTGACCGATCACAGCCAAAATAGTATGTTCTCATCTAGACACCTGATATCATGGAGATTGAATCCATCTCTGCGGGCCCCGCAGCAACTAACCGATGTAAGGCATAAACTGATGTGAACCGTAATACTAAAATATTTCAAGCAATAGGTAAAATCTGATTAAAATCCCTTCCGGACACGAACTTGTCAGAAAAAAACCCAAATTCTGAATAATTTGACCTTGAGGTCAAACTTCAAGGTCAAAGCATGGCAACCCTGGTACGCGACACATCGTCTTGAGATAATCTACCCACATACCAAATATCAAAACCCTATCTATTAAGGGAAAAAAGTTACAGCCCGGACACGAACTTGTCAGAAAAAAAAAAAAATTCTGAATAATTTGACCTTGAGGTCAAACTTCAAGGTCAAAGCATGGCAACCTTGGTACCTGACACGTCGTCTTGAGATAATCTATCCACATACCAAATATCAAAACCCTATCTATTAAGGGAAAAAAGTTACAGCCCGGACACGAATTTGTCAGAAAAGAACCCCGAATTTGGAATAATTTGACCTTGAGGTCAAAGTTCAAGGTCAAAGCATAGCAACCTTGGTACGCGACACATCGTCTTGAGATAATCTACCCACATACCAAATATCAAAACCCTATCTATTAAGGGAAAAAGTTACAGCCCGGACACGAACTTGTCAGAAAAGAACCCTGAATTCTCAATAATTTGACCTTGAGGTCAAAGTTCAAGGTCAAAGCATGGCAACCTTGGTACGTGACACACTGTCTTGAGATAATCTACCCACATACCAAATATCAAAACCCTATCTATTAAGGGAAAAAAGTTACAGCCTGGACACGAACTTGTCAGAAAAGAACCCCGAAAACGGAATAATTTGACCTTGAAGTCAAAGTTCAAGTTCAAAGCATGGCAACCTTGGTACGTGACACATCGTCTTGAGATAATACCCACATGTCAAATATCAAAACCTTATCTATTAAGAGAGAAAGATTACAGCCCGGACGCACGGACAGAGCGATCACTATAGGGCGTCCTCCTCACGGTGGGGCCCTAATTATACTAAGTCATCCTAAAAATGTGCAATGAAATCCCCTTCATAAATGCAAGCTGTAGACTGTGCTAAAGGAATCTAGGTAACATGCCCCTGCAGCCATCACGGCTGACTGAACTCAACCAAAATAGGATGTTCTCATCCAGACATTATACAGAGTCATTCTTCGAAGTTACAATAAAATCCCTTCATAAATATGCCCTGTAGACTGAGCTAAATGTTATCAGGTTTCGGGTGTGCACAGCCATCATGGTTGACTAATCGCGACCAAAAGGGCACGTTCTCATCTGGAGCTTATACGGCGTTATCCTACCAAGTTACAATAAAATCCCTTCATAGATACAACCTGTAGACTGTGCTAAAGGCTTTTAAACTTGCATACCCATCAGGGCTGATTGATCAGGACCAAAAAGGAACTTTCTCATCAAAACATTATACAGAGTCATTCTACCAAGTTACAATGATATCCCTTCATAAATACGACCTGTAGACAGAGCTAAAGGTTCTTGGGTTTCGGGCTCGATTAGATGTCACAGTTGACTGATCATGACCAAAAGGGGACGTTCTCATCTATATATGACTTTGAACCTGCTTACAAAATTTTGTGATGATCGGACAAGAACTATGGGGTGTAGCCTGGGCTAAAGCAAATGTGAACAGACTCACAGACTTACAGACTAACAGACTTCCGCAAGCGTGATGACAATAGCTTATCTTAACTTTGTCAAGTTAAGCTAAAAAGCACAATTAAAATTTTATTATGCTTTCAATTATAGCTCCCAAAAACAGAGATTAGGATCGCAAATTATAATGAGATCATTCCACTGAGATGCCATAAGCTATGTTTTTGAGACAAAAAATTAAAATTCTTTTCCATAAAGCCTTCCGGCTTCTCGGATGTAACACTGGCATATTATTTTGCACGGGATTACCGTTCCAACTCACTTCAAAGCACTAAAGTTTGAAGGTCATGCACAAACACTATAAATACTCAGCTCAGGTGGAAAGCGTTGTCTTTTTATTTTGAGCGATTTACCGTTCCATTTCGATCATGTCATCCTCTAATAATAGCTGCGGCGATAGTTCTGCTTTTAAAAATTCCACACTTCTTGATTCGACATCAGATTCCGAATCGGAAAATTTACATGATAATTCCACTTATAGTGAAATTGTAAATATTTTTGCCTCTGACGCAGCTTCCAGTGGCGAGTTCAGTGGGTATGGCTCAAAGAGCAATTTACAAATCACTGTGGGTGAGGTCGCTGACCCATCCGATGTTTGTGGTGATAAGGAGGAGGTGGTTATCCGCTCTAAACAGGCACGACGCAGTCATTCTGAGACAAATATTGAAAATACGGCATCACGCTGTGATCCGGATCGATTCAGATGGGTAAATATGGAAGTATCGAAATCGAAAGTAGTGCAGGGGAGTTCGCCCCAGTCTGCTAAAAAAACGAAAACATAAAACTTCTCATCTACCTCCAAAGAGGTCGAGATTGAATAATGATACTATTACACATCTGATCAAAATTCTGCGACAAATTTGGTTGATACACAGGCAGCAGTTCATGATTTGTTTGGCTCTGATTCAGACTCAGAGGGCCAACATGGATCTTTGCCCAGTGATAACTCACACAGGACAAATTCTGATCACAATGGATCAGATGCCGACAACTTGTCAGAGGATGATTTTTTGAATTTATCAAAACTTTTTCCTGATGATATAAAATATGAGCAGAAAGTAAATACAACAATAGCAGATTTTGCTAACAAAACTACAACAATTAAATCAGATATAACTGATATAATTACCAAACATCCTGTTCCCAAAAACTGTAAGCTGATATCGGCACCCAAAATTAATTCTGAATTCTGGCAACAGCTGGATGATCGCACCAGGACACGTGATTGTCAGCTACAAGATACCCAAAAAATTATGGCTCATGCTATGACACCACTCTTAAAAATGGTTGACAATTTAAAGGAAATAAAACACACTATTGGGAAATTAAACAACCAAAAGCTAAGTCAGAAGTTTAATGATACTCTAGAAAATGCTAAAACAAACTTGACTGATGGCATTACCCTGATGGGTTCAGCCATTCACGATGTGTCTGTTAAATGACGACTGTTAATAAAACCTAATTTTAGCAATCCATTCAAGGCTTTGTGTGCACCTGACAGACCAATTACCCTCAATTTATTCGGTGATAATGTCTCCAAGGAGATTAAAAAAGCAGGAGAGGTCACCAGGGTAACCTTTCAAAATAGAGGTAGAGGCTTCAGAAATAGAGGTTCTGGTCCTTTTTTAGGCAGGCGCCCTTATTACAATCAACATCCTCGGTCATCAAATCAATACAACCAGGGCCGACAGCGATGGTCAGAAAGGTCGTCAAACTACAGGAGACCATACAGAGGCAACCAAAAGTTTGCATACCAACAGGACAGGAAGTAAATGTATGTTAAAACCTGGTGGCAGAACTCAACATTTTCTCTCTGAATGGGAGAAACTGACTCATGATAGATTTATTTTACAAGCTGTGAAAGGATATGAAATAGAATTTGTGTCTTCACCCATTCAACGTCGGCCACCTTCTCCTCTGCAGTTTTCATCCGAGGAGTTACAACTCGTGGATTTTGAAGTACAAGAACTGATTGATAAAGGGGCTATTCTGGTTTGTAATCATGAACCAGGTGAATTCCTTTCCAATATTTTCTTGCGGGAAAAGAAAAATGGGAAAATGAGGCCCGTGATTAATTTGAAAACACTGAACAAATACGTTGCCTATTCCCATTTTCAAATGGATACATTACGATCTGCTTTACAACTGATCATAATTAATGATTTTTTCACATCTATTGATCTTAAGGATGCTCATTTCAGCATTCCAATCTGTGCTCATGACCAGAAATATTTAAAATTTTCTTGGAGGGGAATTCTCTATAAATTCACCTGCTTACCATTTGGCTTGGCCTCAGTGCCCCGCTTGTACACCAAGGTCATGAAACCAATTTTTTCCTATCTGCATAGTAGAGGAATTCGTTGTACATACTATATTGATGATTCACTCACTATCAACCAATCAGGGAAAGGTGCCCGTGAAGACACAAACACTATGTCAGATCTTTTCAATAGGTTAGGTTTTGAACTTAATTTCGAAAAATCAGTTTTAAGTCCCACAAGGGAAATTACGTATCTTGGCCATATCATCAATTCAGGAACTTCCACCATACGTCTCCCCTGAGAGAGAATTAACACTATTGTGTCAATGTCAAAGGCAGTTTTGGCTGCACAGAACCCTACTATTCGAATGGTAGCGAGACTCATTGGACTCTATACCGCTGCTTTTTTAGTAATACATATAGGTCCTTTGTACTACAGATCACTTGAAAGGGATAAAACCAATGGTTTGAAGAAATACAAGTTATATTCTCGTAGTATTCGGCTGTCAAGAAACAGCAAGATTGACATTTCCTGGTGGATTGGTAATGTTTGTTTACTGAATTCACACCCACTTCACCTGATCACACACTTAGCGTTGACTCCTCCTCTACTGGTTGAGGTGGCATTTTAGACAATCAATGGGCTAATGGTCAATGGAATCTAACACAGCGGAAACTTCACTTCACATCAATGTTCTAGAACTTCTGGCCATCCAGCAGTCATTGCTTACCCTGGCCAATAATTTACGCAGTTGCCATATTTGTGTTAAAACTGATAACACCACTGCAATGTCTTCTCTTAATAAAGTAGGTGGCAGGAGAAACAACCTCTTCAATGTCTCTAAAAGTATTTGGCTGTGGTGTTCAGCTCGAAACATTCATATCTCAGCAATTCATATCCCTGGAAAACACAATTTACTGGCAGACTCTTTATCCAGGGAAGGACATAGTTCATCTGAATGGAAATTACACCCGAAAATATTCAGTACTCAATGAGCTCGTTCCAATGAGGGGTCACATAATATGGTTTTCTTGAAATGTTCTAAGAAATGGTATTTAGAATAATAAATTTTGATTTCACCTACATTAGGTAAGGGGTTATATTCTGAGGTGCATTGTTAAATGAGGCAGAAAATTGGGATTTTTAACAGAATCTCACTATGGAAGTAAATAAATTTTCCTCTTTGAGCCATATACAAATTACATAATTTCAGTATTTATTGGTCTTTAAGGTCTCTTTCAGGACCTATGGCTATATCATGTCCACCACATAGGTATGAAGTCAAGTTTAGCCAATTGTTTATACCTATGCTGCTCACTTTAGAGGACTTCCACCCCAGGTGTCGGTTCCAGATCTTATTTTATCAGTAAAGCGGAACTTGTTTACCACAGTAAACACGCATTGCTCCCCTTCCCAGGGTTTCCCAGCGGCCAGTCTACAACAGATTTGGAAGATCATGAGTCAGTCTGGAGAATCATGGTCTTGATTTGTATATCCGTATTGGTACTACTTACCAGTTCGTATGTCTGAGGGACCTTTACAAGGTCAGTTTTTGGTAACTGTCTGTTGAAAACTGCACTCTGTGAACAACAGCCTACATCAACTCGAGCCATACTTTTTCCAATGCCATAAAAGTTGACTGTATAGCAATACATGGCTGTTATGTCTTCACACCTGAATACAAACATATACAAATAGTTAAGGACTTGATCTCCTCTTCTTTTTTATCCATTTTCTTTTAAAAATAGGCCGATGAAATCGTCAGATGTGTACCCATACGCGCAACTAGTAGAAAGCTGTATGACGGAGGGCCTCCCCGGATGCTGACATTATGTACACCATACATGGTATGGGTACATATAGAAATGGATTGGAGGAGTTCCTAATTTGATGGATAAAGGGTTGATACCTCAGGATCAAATTATCAGATTTACACCAAAAAGTATACAGCTCGGCACATCAGTAACCTGAACACAAATATAAAGTAACTTGACAATCCAAGCAATATTTTTCAAGTTATCGAATGCCAATGGGATTGGAGGAATTTTCAATTTGAAGGATAAAGGGTTAATATCACAGAATCAAATTATCAGATTTACACCAAAAACTATACAGCTCGGCACATCAGTACCCTGAACACATATATGAAGTAACATGACAATCGGATTGATATTTTTTGAGTTATCTCATGCCAAAGGGATTGGAGGAATTTTCAATTTGAAGCATAAAAGGTTAATATCTCAGGATCAAATTATCAGATTTACACCAAAAACTATTCAGCTCGGCACATCAGTAACCTGAACACAAATATAAAGTAACTTGATAATCCAAGCAATGTTTTTTAAGTTATCGAATGCCAGAGGGACTGGAGGAATTTTCAATTTGAAGGATAAAGGGTTAATATCTCAGGATCAAAATAACAGATTTACACCAAAAACTATACAGGTCGGCACATCAGTAACCTGAACACAAATATAAAGTAACTTGACAATCCAAGCAATATTTTTCAAGTTATCGAATGCCAAAGGGATTGGAGGAATTTTCAGTTTGAAGGATAAAGGGTTAATATCTCAAGACCAAACTATCAGATTTACACCAAAAACTATACAGCTCGGCACATCAGTAACCTGAACACAAATATAAAGTAACTTGACAATCCAAGCGATATTTTTCAAGTTATCAAATGCCAAAGGGATTGGAGGAATTTTCAATTTGAAGGATAAAGGGTTAATATCTCAGGATCAAATTATCAGATTTACACCAAAAACTATACAGCTTGGCACATCAGTAACCTGAACACAAAAATAAAGTAACTTGACAATCCAAGCAATGTTTTTCGGGACGGAAGGACGGATGGATGGACAGATGGACGGACGGATGGATGGAAGGACAGACGGACAGACAGACAGACAGACAGACAGGCAGACAGAGGATGGACGAACGACGGGTGGCCACCCCGGATGCCCGCATTATGTGTACCATCATAGTATGGGTATACCTAAAAATGCATATGGACAAGCATTTTTTTATTTTAGTTTTCATTTTGTTAACCCTTTAACTAACATGAAAAGCAGACGACATCTGAAAACAAAATTCTTGAATAACTAAATATTTTCATTTTGTTGTCTCAAAAACATAGCTCAATGAGCTCATTCCAATGAGGGGTCATAAGCTATGTTTTTGAGACAAAAAATAAAAAAAATAATGAAAAATAAATGGTGATTTCTGTAAATAGTGCTGGCCAGTTTGGCTGTTACTTTGGGTAAAGGGTTAATTCTGTATTTTTTTTTCCTGAAGAGGCTCACACACTTGTTTATTTTTTTATGATTCAGCACCCTGGACTAAGCTGCAGAATAACATGGATAGTGGTGTATTTCATCCATTTTATTAACTTGAGGAATTGATCTGACATGAACAAATAATTATTTTTACATTTGTAGAGGTAAACGGAAAGAGTGCATGTGGCAGCCAAACTGATCATGTAGAACGGCCTGAGAAACAGATGTTTATATTTTTGGGCTTAATTATCTTTATATTTGTAAGTGCATCACTCAACAGAGTCATCATCCCACCCTTATAATATTGATGAAAAAAATTTCAAACATCGGCCTGAAACATTGATAGAAAAAAATTCACAACATCATCTTAAAACACTGAAAGAAAAAAATTCAAAACATCAGCTTAAAACACTGATGGAAAAAAATTCCAAACTTTAGTTTTGTTTCTTTGAAATATACTGAGAGTCCCTGTCATGAAAAGAGATTATTTGTAATTAGACAGTTTAATTAGTAGAGTGTTAAATTATTTATAGTCAACAAAAAATTGTTCATGCGTCTTTGTTTTGTTACAATTTATGAGAAAGTGCCAGTAGGCTGATAAGCACTCTCCCATAAATTGTAACAAGGTAAATTGATACAAATTAAATAATTTCCCATCAAAGATAACATGAAGCCAATTCCCAGGATGCAAAGTTACGGTATCTGACTTCAGAATAAATCTCAAATATGGGATGCCATTACTCTTCCAGTTAAACTGCTCACCTGGTATGTTTCATGAAAGACAAAATTTAAACTTTTGAAAATCTCAGGTTTCAGAAACATATCACGGCAACTCAAATAGGCTCCTGTAAAAAATCAAAATTCGATTCGAAAGTCAATATTCAATTTGATTCGAAACCGTAATTTGAATATTTTCGAATATACTTTGGCCATAACTGTGAATGTTTACATATTGTAACTGATCACATTATTTTATATTGAGTATTGTTTTGAGTAGAAATGTGACTGACTTGTAGCAGTAAAAGTGTTTGTAGCAATGTTGCTACAACTATACAACAGTTGCTACAAACACATCACTGTTACCGCTACAACTATTCATTTCAACCTATTGTGCATTATGACCTTTGACCATTTATAATAAGTTTTGAACTTTGAAAAGTTATTCAGTTGTTCAACTTCAATAAATGATTTTTTCCACAACATGATCACATTATTTTATATTGAATACTGTTCTGTTCAATCACAGTTACTGGATACATCGTCAAAAGCAATGGTTTTCTAAAAGAATATCCCTGATTGTCATATAAACAGAAGTGCAGGCTTTAATTTACAAGCGGATCAACTGATTCAGTCATGCAGCCATTTCTTTTAAAATGCGGAACGACTAAAACAAAACGATAATTCAGTGAACAATTATTCAGTTAAGAGATATCCAATTTAGTGGGCTCCACTGTACATGTACTTGAAGTTGTCAAGTTGTGCTAAAAATATTTAAAATAATAAATGTTGATACCTACTGCATTGGGTTAAGGGTTAAGTGGCTTATCTCCTTATACGACAGAGTATGTTCTAGGCTTGCCGTGATTATGCAAAGAGTCGACTAATCGTCGGTCATGCTGACTGATCGACTTTAAATTTGAAAGTCGACTTTTTTTACCCCTGCATGTATAACGACACCACTACCTTGCCAGAACGTGATCACGCTGTACATAAATTATGGGAACTTTCTGGATGTATAAATGAAAGTGGTAGACCATATGGAGGTAAAGGAGAGCGGCCTCAGGGCCCCACCCCCCCCCTCCACCTCAAATAAATCGGCATTTTTTTTTTGTTGAAAATCTGAAAGTTATTTGCAAGTATTACTGCTCTTGTCATGTCAACAACATATCCATATTTTAAACAACATTGTTTCCAATAACCATTCTTTTCTCATAAATCTTTTATTATTTTGAACAACACAAAATGAAACTCGCTGCGTTTGATGAAATTTGCGTAGCCATTTTCAATCATGGGTAAAGTTTCAGCTAACTCTAGTTTTGTAACACAAAATATTTAATCTATTTTGCATCACAAAACTAAAGTTAGCTCCCTTCGGTCACTCTTTCGTGTTGAAAATCCAAAAATCACAACGTTTCCCACCATTGATAAATTATCGTGAGTGTGTGTGCGGAGGGGGAGTGTGGGGGGGGGGGGGGGAGGGACTTTTTTACATCCTTAGTGTTCTTACAGGGTCCAGCAGAATAGTCCTTGTAAGTTGTAAAATCCCTCTCCCTTGGATCAGACCAAGTTCCTTCTGGCTGCTCACTGTTATGTTTCATCTGAATTTTGGGCATCAGGGTGTATTACTGTTTAACGGTATGGCAAACGATCGACCAACTTAACAGAATATGGTCAATGAAACGTTCATTCCGACGTTCACAAGCCTTATAATGTGGGAATGATGGATTGTTGACTATGTCACCATGTTATTTGAAATGTACACTGCCACACATCCGGTTATACCTACCTTTAGGACCATTCAGCCATCTCGTCTTAGTCGACCCTTTGTTCAAACAATGTGGTCAAAAAAGTCGACTAAGCGTCGATTTTGGGCTCTGATTAATCGACTATGGAATTTCATAATCGCGGCAAGCCTTGTATGTTCTCCCTTCGTGATTGAATACGGTCAACTGTATTCGATATTTATTACTAGCAATTATCTTGTACATTAAACTAACCACATCTGAAACTGTTTCCTACTCCATTCAAATTTGTGGTCCCAGTGACGGAAGCCTTTCAGTTCAGGAAACAGAACATTGAAGTCCGAATTAGGAGTGGTCATTACCACTATTCTTGGCTGCAGTTCAGAAAATACCATCTTGATGGCTGCATCCAATACATCTTTCTGCAGGTGTTCTATTCTGCAATACATCAATACAAGAAGTGAATATTCAACCACTAAAGCATTTGAAGATTCACCCTGATAAACAGATGGTTTGTACACTTATGGAAATTTAAACTTTCAAGACCTTTGGATGATATTCTGTGATCATCTTTTTCTGAATTTCCATCATGTTCAAATGCCAAGATTTCCCTGATTACTTTGAGAATGGGGGTTTAAGCCTATGTAAATGGGAAATTTACCATTGTTGGAACTTTTGTAAATTATTTATTTATTTATTGGAGTTTAACCCTTTACCCAACGAATTGCCCGCATCTGCCCGCATAATATGCAAATTCAGCAGCCGAAAAAATATTATTTTTCGAAAAATTTCGACAAAACCATATCATGTGACCCCTCTATGGAATGAGCTCATCGAGCTCATTCCAAAGAGGGGTCACATGATATGGTTTTGTTGAAATTTTTTGAAAAAATTTAAAAAATGATATTTAAAATAATAAATTTTGATATCGTCCGCGTTGGGTAAAGAGTTAATGGCACCTTCAATGGCCAGGGTCACCTTGTGTCTGATAGTTTTATGGGTGCAGGAAGCCAGAGTACCCGATGAGAACCACCGAGCAATGGCAAGCAACTGCCAGACTCCCCAACGTATTAACTCCACACAAGCAGGGTTGCACTGGTTGAAGACAAGTGCACCATTGATGTGCAGTACAGCTTAATACATAGTGCCACCATGCCCCCATGCAGGGGTTATTTTGGGTGTCTACAGGGGCCGAATATGGGCCCCTTTCCCAATGACATTTTGGCAGGATTTTTCCCAATTCAAACCAAAAATTTCCCAATTTCAGTCCTCATTCAAATGAAAATTTAATTTTTAATTCTTGGAGGTCTAATTTTGATATTCACCACCTTTTACTGCAACAAAAATAGGTGCGTCAACAGGCAATTTTTAGATATGTTTACAAGTTACATCTGAGGACCCTTGTCAGTTGTTTCTGGTCAAGTGTTGGCTGCCTACATAGGTAGCCAAGACTTGCCTAGACACAACTGCAAAGCCTGAATGTAGACAAATCACATAAATATCTTCATCATTAATAGTATAAGAACAATTTATTTGATAGAGATTACAAACTGATCATTATTTCATGTGATTGTTTTCCATAAAATATACTCTACATGCAGTAGCTTCTGTATAAAAATTCTCAGTTCAATATGAAGGTAACATTTCTAATTCTTTGTGTGTTCCTTTTCCCAAACAAAATTTCCAATTGGAGCCTTCATGGCATGAATTTTCCCAATTGCATGGGCCCGCGACCATTTCCCAAATAGGGCAGTAGAATCCCTGCCATGTAGGCAATTGAGATTAAGTACCTCAGTCTGGCAGCTGATTTTAGGGAGAAGCGACTTCTCCCTCCAGAGACTTTAGGGAGAAGTCAGGATCCAGGAGGGAAAAGTCAGTGGACATGAAGGAGAAATCAGAAAAAAAACATAAAACGTATATGACAGCGTGACAAAATAAATGAACATAGAGGACAAAATTGTGGAGAAAAAAATAAATAAAAGTTATACAAACATACATACACACACAAAACTAAGTCAGATGATATATAACAGAATGTAGGTTAAAATCCCACCTCCCCTCCAGCTCACAAATGAAAGTGTCAATGACACTGTAGCTTAACATGTGTGTTGTGTTTGATGAAAAGGATAATGTTCAATGTTTATGAAAGGATTATGAAATAAGACAAGAATTGTGATAATTGGGAATATGTTCATTTCTGTTCCCTGTATGCTATGTTTATGATAAAAATAATATGAGGTGTACACTGTACTAAAGAGCTGAGGGGTGGGTTAATATGACCTCACAGTTAATGTATGTGGCCTTCACAGTTAACGTATATCAACAAAAGTTACCAAGTTACAGTGAAATTATTCCAAAACGAGTCATCCTATCAAGTTACATTAAAATTCCTTCATAAATATGGCCTGAAGACTGTGCTAAAGGTTTTCGGGCTTCGGGCCCCTGTAGCCGTCAGTTTCCCAATTGCGTCCAAGGGGGACGTTCTCATCTAGACATTATATGAAGTCAACCTACCAAGTTACAATGAAATCCCTTAATAAATATGACCTGTAGACTGTGCTAAAGGTTTTTGGGCTTTGGGCTCTGGCAGCCATCATGGTAGAACGATTGCAACCAAAAGGGGACATTCTCATCTGGGCATCATCTGGAGTGATCCTACAAAGTTACAATGAAATCCCTTCATAAATATGACCTGTAGACTGTGCTCAAGGTTTTTGGACTTCGGGCGCCTGAAGCAGTCACAGTTGACCAATCACGACCAAAAGGGGATGTAATCATCTAGGCATTATATGGAGTCCAACTTACGGGTTACAATGAAGTCCTTCCATAAATATGACCAATAGACTATGCTAAAGGTTTTGGGGTTTTGGGTTCGGGCAGCCATCAAGGCTGAATGATCGCGACCAAAAGGGGACGTTCTCATCTAGACATTATTTTGAGTCATCCTACCACGGTACAATGAAATCCCTTCATAAATATCACCTGTAGACTGTGCTAAAGATTTTCGGGCTTTGGGCCCCTGTAGCCAACACAGTTGCCTAATGGTGTCCAAAAGGGACTGTTCTCATCCAGACATTACATGAAGTCAACCTACCAAGTTACAATGAAATCCTTTCATAAATATGATCTGAAGACTGTGCTAAAGGTTTTCGGGCTTTAGGCTTGGGCAGCCATCATGGTTGAATGATCGCAACCAAAAGGGGACATTCTCATCTGGATATAATTTGGAGTGATCCTATGAAGTTGCAATGAAATCCCTTCATAAAAATGACCTGTAGACTGTGCTCAAGATTTTTGGGCTTCGGGCGCCTGAAGCAGTCACAGTTGACCAATCACGAGCAAAGGGGGATGTCATCATCTAGGCATTATATGGAGTCAACCTAACAAGTTACAATGAAATCTTTTCATAAATATGACCTACAGACATGCTAAATGTTTTTGGGCTTGGGCAGCCATCAAGGCTGAATGATCGTGACCAAAAGGGGACGTTCTCATCTGGACACTATTTGGAGTCATCCTACCAAGCTACAATGCAATCCCTTCATAATTATGACCTGTAGACTGTTCTAAAGGTTTTTGGGCTTTGGGCCCCTGAAGCAGTCACAGTTGCCCAATCGTGTCCAAAAGGGGACGTTCTCATCTAGACATTATATGAAGTCAACCTACCAAGTTACAATGAAATCCCTTCATAAATATGACCTGTAGACTGTGCTAAATGTTTTCGGGCTTTGGGCTCGGGCAGCCATCATGGTTGAATGATCACAACCAAAGGGGACAATCTCATCTGGGCATCATCTGGAGTGATCCTAAGAAGTTACTACAATGAAATCCCTTCATAAATATGACCTGTAGACTGTGCTCAAGGTTTTTGGGCTTCGGGCACTTGTAGCCATCACAGTTCACCAATCACGACCAAAAGGGGATGTCATCATCTAGGCATTATATGGAGTCAACCTAATAGTTTACAATAAAATCCTTCCATAAATATGACCTTTTACCTATGCTAAAGGTTTTTGGGCTCGGGCACCCATCAAGGCTGAATGATCGCGATCAAAATGGGACGTTCTCATCTAGACATTATTTGGAGTCATCCTACCAAGTTACAATGAAATCCCCTCATAAATATGACCTGTGGACTGTGCTAAAGGTTTTCGGGCTTCGGGCACCTTTACCCATCACAGTTGCCCAATCATGTCCAAAAGGGGATGTTCTCATCTAGACATTATATGAAGTTAACCTACCAAGTTACAATGAAATCCCCTCATAAATATGACCTGTGGACTGTGCTAAAGGTTTTCGGGCTTCGGGCACCTTTACCCGTCACAGTTGCCCAATCATGTCCAAAAGGGGATGTTCTCATCTAGACATTATATGAAGTTAACCTACCAAGTTACAATGAAATCTCTTCATAAATATGACCTGTAGACTGTGCTAATGGTTTTCGGGTTTTGGGCTCGGGCAGCCATCATGGCTAAATGATCGCAACCATAGGGGACAATCTCATCTGGGCATCATCTGGAGTGATCCTAAGAAGTTACAATGAAATCCCTTCATAAATATGACCTGTAGACTGTGCTCAAGGTTTTTGGGCTTCAGGCACTTGTAGCCATCACAACTGACCAATCACGACCAAAAGGGGATGTCATCATCTAGGCGTTATATGGAGTCAACCTAACAGGTTACAATGAAATCCTTCCATAAATATGACCTTTTGCCTATGCTAAAGGTTTTTGGGCTTGGGCACCCATCAAGGCTGCATGATCGCGATCAAAATGGGACGTTCTCATCTAGACATTATTTTGAGTCATCCTACCAAGTTACAATGAAATCCCTTCATAAATATGACCTCTAGACTGTGCTAAAGGTTTTCGGGCTTCGGGCCCCTTTAACCGTCACAGTTGCCCAATCACGTCCAAAAGGGGACTTTCTCATCTAGACATTGTATGAAGTCAACCCACCAAGTTACAATGAAATTCCTCAATAAATATGACCTGTAGACTGTGCTAAAGGTTTTCGGGTTTTGGGCTCGGGCAGTCATCACGGTTGGCAGATCATGCCCAAATGGGGAAATTCTCATCTAGACATCATAAGAGTCATCCTACCAAGTTACAATGAAATCCCTCCATATTAAACATGACCTGCAGACTGTGCTAAAAGTTTTTGGGTTTCGGGCTTGGGCAGCCATCATGGTTGATAGATCATGCCCAAAAGGGGACGTTCTCATCTAGGCATTATACAGAGGCATCCTACCAAGTTACAATGAAATCCCTTCATAAATACGACCTGTAGACTGTGCTAATGGTTTGCGGGTTTTGGGCTCGGGCAGCCATACCGGTTGCCCGATCACGACCAAAAGGGACATGACCCCAAACCTGCATATGAAATTTCGTGACGATCAGACAAGAACTGCGGGGTATAGCCCGTGCTAAAGGAAAATGTGAACAGATGTCACAGACTCACAGACTAACAGACTCACAGACTAACAGACTCACAGACTTCCGCATGCATGATGGCAATAGCTTATCTTGACTATGTCAAGTTAAGCTAAAAACTGTGTCGTTCATGGTTTCTGAATACCCCCTAACTCTTTGCCTAACAGTGATGACTAAGGTTACCATGCAGTTGATTTTGTATTTGCCTCAATGCAGTGGATTTCAAATTTAGTATGACCCATGGTGAGAGTGTTCTCTGTAATAGAAGGTATATTCTTTTTAAAAAAAATATTTAAAGTGTTTAAAATAAATTTCAAGTTCATATAAGAAGCTGGGTCATTCATGGTTTCTGAATACCCTGAGTTGAAAAGCGTAGTTAAAAGAGTTTTTGATATCCTTCGTAAATTAAGCGTTATTAACAATTTGAGTTAATTTATTTCTTAGGTAAATAACAAAATATTTCAGTCGTCTCTCTTGCCGACTGCGCTGGGTAATAATACACTGTTCAGAAAACTGACAATTTCTGCCAACCATCTTACACTGACACGTGCGATTGGTGCTTTTTAGGTCTGCCATTCTTGTCCATCCAAATACCTGTGATTTCTATTGTAGCCTTATTACATTTAACCCCCTTCCATCACAATTTCACAAGTTTTCAAAGAAAAACATTCAATGCAAATTGCGAGGCGAATTTCAATGCAAGTTGCAACCAATTTTTCAGTGGAACAGAGCGTAAACGCAAGCAATTTCGATATGGACGAACTGTCTCCAATACATTTTTTTGTTTTGAAACGGTGGTTAACTTTAATAAATTCTAATTAACTCGATGCGTGTCTTGTGTGATTCGTTGTTTTGGCTGGTACTTTGTTTTTAAATAGCCATTTTGAGCTGGTTGCTACAAGTCAGGGACCAGCCGTGAGGGCGACTAGGGCGATTAAGTCGCCCTTCTAAGCCCAAAGTCGCCTAGAAAAATAGTCGGGGCGATTACAAGTCGCCCTCTAAAAATTGGCCAGAATGAGAAAAGGCTGAACTGAGTGATGCGAGGTTTACATGAAAACGAGTATTTTCAAAAATCGAATGTGCTCGAGTGTGATAAATGGGCATTTTAATTCGTCAAATAAACGTCCATTTATTTGAAATCACACGACAAGCAATTGTCCATTGTCGCTTTTGGCGGATTTTTTTATTTCTATTTTGTTGCGTTCCAGTCGGAGCTTCAAGTGTCGAAACGAAAATAGGTGACTTACGCGACTCATCAAAACAACCCAGTTTGAAAGTAGGTTACGTCGCTTAGGATGCCGAAAATGTATACACAACGGACGTATTTTATAACACATTATTTTCATTTCGATTTGCTGATGACTGTTAACTGTTGGGCTGTCTATTCCCAGAAAAACACGAATGGAATTGAAACACATGAAAAAAAGCTTTAGTGATGTCAAGAAAAGCTTTGTACAGGACACAAGTGTGCATGTGGACGATCTTGAAAAAGGGTCCTCCTAAACATCGAAATAACATGAAATGACGCGGAATGACACTGGAATGCCATAAAAATGACGCGGAATGACATTTCTTTTACAAAATACTCAACCCCAGAATGAATTTTGTTTATTAACTAACAAAGTACCTCCCAAGCAACCTTCTTACATCTGGTCCTGTTCACACTTTCAAACTTAGGAAATTATTAGCTTTGTTGACTTTGTTGAAAGGCAACCACAGGAGGGTGATGGGGGATTGGCACGAAGAAGAGGTGAGGGGTCATGAAGGAGAAGGTAGCAGTGGGGGATTTTCAGTCAATAATTACATTGTCATTTTTTAACCTGGCACAGATGCATCATAGACAACTGGACCTGGATTATTTGTACGTTAAGGGAGGACCATAAATTGAAAATATGAAGGGGCGGAGGGGGTGGTACATGAATATTCTTAATTTTTCCCACTTGCCTATGAAGTCTCCCTACATGACTCTGCAGTCTCCCTATTTTTTCTGGAGGGAGACTTGAAGTCTCCCTAAAATTCCCCCCCTAGGCTGGTCCCTGCTACAAGTTGGGGCGAATTGTTCGAACAACTACGCCATTACAATTCTTTTCAGAAATATAAAATTGGGCTAGTTTAGGCTATTTTCATAGCCGTGTGACGGACTTTAACAGCAGCCGTGTTTACTTTTTTTGCGAATGCGGAAGCGGGTGTTTTTAAAAAATAAAACATAAAAAAATACAGTAAACTGCCATGTCTCCCAAGGAAGTTTTGGAGGGCGACTTAAATTTCGCCCCCAATGTAAGCCAAGTCAACTTGAGGAATGACAAGGCGACTTCTTCGCCCAAGTCGCCCACTTGGCTGACCCCTGACCTTGCCCAAGGACACTACGCATTCAAAATTCTTTAGAGTGCAGCGATAGGACTGTATTTGGGAAAAGGACAACACTGTCTGCATTTTTTTTTTATTGAAGATGGATTCCATGTTCGATGGACATGCGAAAATCACTCGATACCACGAATTTCCATAAAAAAAAACAAAATCGTAATTTTAAGAAATTTCAACAGGTGTCATGATACCTTGCATAGAAATATGGCAACTGTACAGTCTCTATATAATAATAGTATGCTGTATCAGGCTTTTAAAAATTGCATGAACTTTAGTTTAGTTCATGCATGCAACGGTTAGGCAAATCATGCCTTATGTAACCCATTTTTCACTCATGCAAAATTCCAAACAGAAACATTTCAAAGCAACATTTTTCTGCAAATGGGTTAAGCCAAACTGTGAATGGTTAAGCAAATTATTTTTGCTAAACTTTTTTGGGGGATCAAGCAAAATTAAAATTTTTAAAGCCTGCTGTTTTAAGGCGATCTTCCTCATTATTTGATTTAAGGTTGTATATCAATGCTTTTTCCGTGCAATGACGTTGACCGGAAATCAAAAGTAATTTACAATGTAAACAAAGCCAACAGCTTTGGAATTTACCCCCATGCAGCTCTGTCGCTTGGTTTTGAAGAATTTTGTTTTGTCAGCTTTGTTCTTTTGTTATGTGAAGCACATCTGGTCACAAGTTGTTTATGTGAAATATTATTTTACTATTAGTTCTGGTACAAATATGATAAAATAGATTTTAAGTAATTTGTATATTTTTTATACTTACCAATGGCCCAGACTTAGCTGGTGCAAACTCGATATTATCAAGGGCCAAACACAAATTTTGAAACCCCTCCAATTCCCCAAATTTGCATATAAAACCGAAAATTAAAAGTCTTATCTAGCCCTCCATACTTTTACTCTCTGCACATGCGCAGTGGTCAGGAAGAGACCGAAATTGGCGCCAACATCATTTTTTGTAGATGAGCATACTAATAATAACTCAGCAGGGAGGTATGAGTGCCCACTCATGGGAGGGCCATCACCATCTGGGCCATTGGTTAGTATGAAAAATATACAAATTACTTAAAATTCATCATATTTTTATACTACAACCAATAGCTCAGACTTAGCTGAATCGTAAAAAGGCGGAGGGCCTAGGACTTAAGAATTAGCAGACCAAATATAGCTCCTAAGCCTGCATTCCAAGGTGAAAGGAAAATAAATTTAAAAATGAATTACATGTATGTCTCTCTATACAATAATAGAGAAGACATATAAACAAGGAGCCATATCCAAGTAATTCCATATTCTTAGCATGAATGATTATGTTAATTGGGTGTAACAAGCTCCCAATTTTTAAGGCTAGTCCAGACTAAGCCCCATCAATTATGATGGCGTATCTGAGAGTGAGAGACGAACCCCCACAAACATACACCATATATAAATAATAAACAAGCTGTATCTAGGATCAGATGTAATTTACAGACAAAAACAGCTTCACTCATAAAAGTCACCGATTTGTTCAAACTCCATGCGTTGCTCTTCGTGTTTGACTGGAAGAACGGCACACTTCCCACAAATTTTAGCAACTTTTTTAGCCAATTGGACAATCCGTCTGGCAGGAGGACCAGGGCCGCAAGCTTGTTACAAGTTCGTAGAACAAGGACAAAAACACTGGATAAATACCCAATTTATAGTTATCCCATACTGTGGAATGACCTGGATCTTAGTGTAAGATCCATTGATAACAAACATATTTTCAAGATTACGGTTATTTCCCATTTCTTAAATTCATATCTGAATGACCTATCATGTAACAACCCATACTGCCCTGATTGTTCTGGCTACTAAAATGCCCAAACTGTTCTGGTTACTAATACGCTTCGGTCGGTCCGATCTCACTCCCTTCACTTCTATGGTGGTCAAATCTAAATTTGTCGAATGAACTTGTCATAATTAATAATAATACAAGTTTTCAGCATACAAAATAATAGCCACCCAGGAGGTTGAAGGAACCATTCTCTTTACTCGGCAAGTCCCATTCCTCAGTCCCAAACCTCAACCCAATCCTCAACACAGTTACTATTATACAGTTTTTTGTCTACTTCAATGCAATTGCCACTAAATGAAAGTCTGAACATAATGTTGCAATTTTCTATTGATGTGGGAGGGGGGGGGGGGGGGGGCAGGTAGACAGCCAATCTGGCTATGCCTCCCCCGATGATGTACTTGATGGATACAAACTATACACATTCTTGTACTATGAACCTTTTATATTATTTTATGTTAATTATGTATAACTTTGTATACATGTGCATCGCAAAATAAACAATAAACCCAATAGTTACACACTTATCAAACCGGGGAGATTTTACAAGAAAATTCACAACCCCTTTTTTTGAAGGAATATTCTACAAAACAAAGAGGGGAGCGCTCTGGAATCAGTGCAAACTGATTCTAAATAATCCAAATATATTTGCCCAATAAGCACCCTGTTATTAATTATTATTAATTATTGGTGCTTAATGCCACTTCAGAAGCTAAGGCTATTTTGGCAATCCCGGTAATAAACAGGGCACGCTTCTAATAGGATGAAAACCGGTGATATAAAGTGTACGACCATACACTTGTGCAATTTAATACCAATTACACAGTATCTGAAGAGCAAACACGCAGGGCAACTTGATTTGAAGAAAATTAAAATGCAATGTCATAACAAAGAATTATCTCAAATTTATGGTTCAGCGGTTTTGGATGAGAAGACGCAAACACCATTTTCACGGATAGCTGGCGGAGGACGGACAGTGAGTGATCGCTATAGCTCACCTGACTGAAAGTCAGGTGAGCTAAAAAAAAAGAAGAGGAAACAGAAATGGTGGGAAAATTTCATAACCTCCCAACACGACCGGGTATAACCTGGTGCTTCCTTAATTAAAATTTAGCTGATGGTGATTTTTATTACCTGCATGAGTGGACATCACGGCCCACACATGGATTACGACCTGTCCATGGGGACTGTATCGCAAGCAATGATTGTGTGAAGTATGAACAAGAATAGTCCATTGCCTACATAGGTTATGACCCCTCTTTGGAACAAAAGAGGTAAAGTAACCCTTTACCTAACATGAAAAGTAGACGACACTTGCAAACAAAATTCTTGAACTAATTGTTTTTATTTTTTGTCTCAAAAACATAGGTTTTGACCCCTCATTGGCACGAGGTCGACCTGCTCATTCCAAAGAGAGGTCATAACATATATTTTTGAGAAAAAAAATGGAAAAAAAATAATGAAAATTAATAGATTTTTGTGAATAGCACTAGAATGGATGGATGGAAGGCAGACAGATAGACAGACAGACAAAGCTGCTACTACAAACATTTTGGGGGACACATAAAAGTGACCTTTCAGCACTGACTCCACCAGTAAAGGAGCAACTGATTGTATTCTTAATAATTTTTCACTCTGACCTGAACAGAACAAAAAATGAAAAACAGCAAAACTGCTCATTCAACAATTTAGTTGGTTTTAGGAGAACATTATCAAGAGAGAGAAAAATACGGAGAAAGATGCTGTGGAATTAAAAACATTTCAAATTTTAGTATTCCAAGTAAAAAGTTCAAACATTGAGAATTTATGATGAAAAAACAGCCGAGAGGTGAAATGACTGAAACTTTGCTTGTACTTCTAATGTCTTCTTGCAAAGTAAGTGTTCGTAAGTGTTATCATTTGGTGGCGATTTCACACTTCGGGGTATTCTGCAGACCAATGGGGTCAACAATGGTGTTAACACTTTTCCATCGGAATACACATAGATGTATTAGTGTAATTTCATAGTTCAGGGCCTCAGTATTATCAGAGAATCAAATACAGCACTATTTGAGCAGTACAAATTGGGTGAACAATGGTTTAGTTCGCCTAAAAAAAAAGGTTGGTGACAGATTTTTCATTCAACTACATTACTGGATCTTGACTTGAATTGCCATTTTATTTAATTGTTAACTCTTTCAGAACCAAAATCTACTTTGTAATGATGATAAACCCTACAGTTATGACATGATGATGAAATGTTGTGATGTAACACAGTGTTGGAAAGGGCTCTCTCAGCTTTCTGAACCCTTTCCAACAGTCAAGCCTGAAAATAAGCAGACTGTCATCTATAAAATGAGGTCCCCAGAGGGTGAATTGGGTGATGCTACCCTGCACAGGCAATCCTGAAAATAAGCAATCTGTCATTTGCAGAATGAGGTCCCCAGAGGGTGAATTTGCTGACCCTAACCCATGTGGTGGGCTAAAATCCCCCAATTTATTCTCTGGGTGCCTCTTTCTGGTTAGGCCCGAGACCTTGATTTAGTCTGAAGTTCCCAGAGGGACCTCACTCAGATGACAGTCCTCTTATTTTCAGGCTTGTGCACAGGGTAGAATCACTAACACTTTACCCTCCGTGAACTTCTATCTTAATCAAGGTCTCAAGTCTAAACAGAAAGAGTTACCTAGAGGATTAAACGACCAACTGAACAGGATAGCATCAGCAAATTCCCACTCTGGGGACCTCATTCTGCAATGACAGTTTGCTTATTTTCAGTCTTGCCAACAGTGTATTACATCACAGGATATTATCAGATTACTGACCGACTTGTAAAATGAAGTGCAGTGATCAAGAATCTACATACCAGACTGAAGCAGGTTATCCTGAACTTCTGGTCTCAAGAGGTTGCAGGTGAATTTCAATTCAAGAACATTTCAAGGGAAGTAGTGATAAATCAAGTACATATCAAGGATAGAAATAAATTCAAGCACTTCTCAAGGAAGAGGTTAAAATCCAAAGACTTTTCATTTGACTGCAAACCCTTAAGTTTCATATCTTCCAAATTTTGCACTGTTTTTTTCAGTCACTTTTTATTGAAGACTTCTTATGATTTCTGTAGAAATGGTTTACTCTACTCAATAAAGAACCAAAAGTAAACTTTTTTTTACTTAAGGCCCCACAAAGTAGATCTTCTGTTTCTCAGGCAATATTTTGGTAAAATTTTTATTTTATTATTTTATTTTTTATTTTTGCTATTATTTCTTTGCCATCAAAAGTTCATGTTCTTGGTTTGTTTTATATTTTAGGCCTCTAATCTACAAAATGGCATAGGTGGTGGTGTATTTAGTCCCTTGAGTACTTGAGTACAAGAAGGCTTGGGAATGCTAAAGCATTGCAAAGCTTTTTTACACTCAAGGAACAAATTTATAAATTTTATTAACTTGGTTTTTTAAAATATCAAGACATAAACCATTATTTTTTATTTTTTTAAGTACACATTGGCTATAAAAAGAGAGCATGTGGCAACCAAAAGGACCAAGCAGAAGAGCCTGAGAAAGAGATTTTTAACTTTTTTAGGTGTAAACTTTAATAATTAACCATAGGATTAGAATAATAATTTTAATTGCAAATTGTTTTCTTTAGATAGGCATTCCTAAAGATAGTGCATGAACGTTTATAAAGCATATTTGATTTAATACAGTGGTGTCCACCTAACTGGATATCTCTTAATTGTATTACCTGTTAATTGAATATAACTTCCAATCACAAAACCATTTCCCATATCTTCAGTACAAATTTGACCTGTTAACTGCATATGGGTTATAGAATATACTCCTTTAATTGAATAAAAAATTTAGCAATATGTCTAGAAATTACCCTTACAATCACCAATATGGCCTCAGTACGTCCAATACACACATGTAATCTATTATATCTTGTTTGACAGAGCTCCATGAGCTCTGTCAAACGAGATATAATAGAATAAATACTCAGTTTACTCTACAATACAGGAAAGTGACCGAATCCCTGTTAATTGAATACTCCCATTAAATGAATAATTTTCACTTGCAAAGTGGCTATTCATTTAACAGAGTTCCACTGTATTATCAATTTTTGTTGTTGTAACAACACATTTTAAAAATCATTCCATGAAAACAAGAATTTGTTCCATCTCTTGAGAATCAGCTCACAGTCATTGTTTTCTTGGCAAAAACAATCATTGTTTTCTTGGAATAAAAGCAGCCTTCAGCTGTATTTTCTATTCATTATAAGTTTTATGAGTTTGTTCTGTAAAGGTTTAATATTCAATTAAAAACATAACCTTATTATTCAAAATATTTATCAGAATGTAAACGGTTTTAACTCTTAACTCGCTGAGTATTTTCAAGATATTTTTCATCAAATCTAGTCATGGCTGCCGTTAAGCAGCCATGACTAGATTTGCTTAAAAATTTATGTAAATTCAACTCCAGGAATCATTGGTGAAAAAAAATCCATTCAGTTTAGAGTTGGAAAATTTGTTTAAATATGCCAAAATTGTACTTATTTCAGTGGCAAGAGAAATAGTGTCCTGGCAGGAAAATCCACCAGCAGCAAGCAAGGAGTTAATGTTACTTACATCTCCACCATAGAAACACCGTCATAACAAGAAATTCTTTCATCTAGTTTTGTGACACTCCCACAATATGAATACACATCCAATGAATTCTTTCTCCCCAACAGAAAATCTGCTGCCAATGGTCGTATTCGGTACACAGAGTTCTCTAGAAGATTCTTATCAATGTCGACTAGAGATATTTCTGTAAGACTTGGAACAGTTTTCAGTAAGGTTACAATCTTACATTCCGCACTTCCAAAATCAACAACCTATACCAATTAAAAGAAACATTAATTATTTTAAGGGTGTTTAAGATTAGATATTTCTGCTGTTGATAATCATGAACCCAACATGGATATAAAGTCAAGTCCAGCCCATCGTTTGTACCCATGTTGCCCATTCTAGATGACTTCCACCCCAGGCAATGGTAACCGAGTCTTATTTTGCTCCTACAACAGAGCCTGTTTACAAGAGTAAACAAGCACTGCTTTACTTCTCTGGGTTGGATATGTGGTCAACAAATATGGACAGAATTGCTGTGTCATCTTCGATGGTTGTGGACAGCGACCAAACACGAAGAGTCATGAGCATAGAAGGAGAGCTGTCAATGTGTGTGCCAATATTTGTTTGACAGATACAATGACTAAACAAAAGAACCAGGAACGGTTCTGGTCGAACGAGAATAACAAAATACAGTTCATAAGATTGCTGTCCACATTACTGAGAGCGGGTGGACATACTGTTACATGTAAATGCAGTTTGGGCGATGCTGATACCCTGATTGTTGAAAGTGCCATCAAACTTTCATCTCAAGGGAATTCAGTTGTTATTGCCGCTGATGATACTGATGTACTAGTGCTATCCGTTCACCACTGGAATCATACTTCGGCTGATGTTTATTTCCAATCAGAAGCACGGAAGTCACATAGGGGTAGGGAGGCATGGAAGATCGCAGATATAATAGCGAAGATCGGAGAAACAACTAGGCAACACCTCCTGTTCATACATGCATGCATGGAGTGGGTGTGATGTTACTTTGGCAACGTTTGGCCATGGGAAAACACAGCTTCTCACAAGGTTACAAAAGTCAAGGGAGATTCAGAAGATATCAGCAACAATGCGCGACAGCGCCATATCTCAAGCAGAAATTGGAAGAATCGGCACTGAACTGTTTGTAATGCTGTACTCTGGCAAGCAGTTAGACACATTGAGAAACTCAAAGTTCATGACAATGGTCACTTCCAGCAAGACAGGAATCGCACCTCAGAAACTACCTCCAACTGAACGTGCGGCATACTTTCACAGCCTGTGAGTCCACCTACAAACGGTGGAATGGAAACAATTGGATATTGATATCCTAGATCCTCAGAAATGGAGCTGGGAAATTCTCAAAAATGAGTTGATACCTGTGATGACTGACCTGGATGCAGTGCTGAAGCACTCCTGAAATTTATATGTTGCAAATGCAAAATGACCTCCAAACACCTCTGCGGAATGAATATATGCTCTTGTAGAAGGAATGCAATCAAATGTGTCTCTACTTGTGGAGACTGTCGAGGGGAGAATTGCCAACTTCTCAGTATACAGTAGAATATTGTTATAAAACACTTACAGTAATGGTAATTAAGGCAGACTTGACAACTAGGCTTCAATACAAGCTGGAAATATCACATGCAAAAGTGAAAAAAAGCAAAAAAAAGTTAAAAAATCCATCACAGAAATACATTGCAAATACTTATAAAATTTTAAAAAAGTTGTTGACCAACTGGAATTTGACCAACTGGGATTTGACCAATTGAGATTTGACCAACTAAGATTTGACCAACTGGGTTTTGACCAAATGAGATTTGACCAAATGAGAAGACACCATGATACGTGCTTCGTTTGCATTTTTATTTCATGAATATTCAAGACTTTTTAAGGCCTCCTGACACATTTTCCAAGATTTCAAGCTATTAAATGAACCTTAATCAAATTCAAGGACGTTCCTTGAATTCAAGATGCCGAGAGAACCCTGCAAAAAGCCAGAAAATAAGCAGACTGTCATCTGCAAAATGAGGTCCCCAGAGGGTAAAATTTAGAGATGCTACCCTGCACAGCAGATTGCCATCACTAAATTTACCCTCTGTGAACCTCAATCTGAATCAAGATCTCAACCTAAACAGAAAGAGGTACCCAGGGGATAAATTGTCCCACTGTATGGGATAGCATCAGCAAATTCACCCTCTGGGGACCTCATTCTGCAAATGACAGATTGCTTATTTTCAGGCTTGTCCTGCAATCCATTCTCCTTTGCCAATTATTAATCAAATTCAAAAGACGGCGATGTGTATAGTGATGTGTTTCATGCTGAACAGTGTTCACTCTAAATGCCACATGCAGACCTTTAATCCTTTACCCAACACAGACGATATCAAAATTTATTATTTTAAATATCATTTTTTTAAATTTTTCAAAAAATTTCAACAAAACCATATCATGTGACCCCTCAATGGAATGAGCTCAATACACTCGTTCCAATGAGGGGTCACATGATATGGTTTTGTTGAAATATTTTGAAAAATGAAATTTTTTCAACTGCTCAATATGCTTATTATGCGGACGGATGCAGGCGATTCGTTAGGTAAAGGGTTAAATTAATTTATTTTGGGCACACCCTTTTGCCCTCACTGGGCACATTATAACAAGAAATAACAGTCTTATACTGTTGTGTTTTATTGCCATGCCCTTCTTGTGTTTCTATGACTATATGATGGAAGTTATTCACAAATGAAGAAGAGGCAGAGAGAATTTATATATTTTTCTCAATGTCTTCATCACACCTTCTCTAATTTGAGCACACCTGTAAACGGTGTGAAATTGGGGTAATCTAAAGGCCTGACATACAACATGACAACTATTTCTTAATCAAGTATCAGAAAAACATGCTAACATCAACCAAAAGCTCTATGAACTACTTTGCAGTGTTGTATATATATATATATTCCTTTTCGTGTATTAGGCTTCAAAAAATCTTGAAAAAAAACAATAACAGGGATTGGAAGTTTAGAGTTTGAATTATCACGTGATTCCAAACAGACCATCTGATAGGGGTGCCGATTGTGTACTGAAATCACTGGTATTTATCTGATGAGGCGTTCTCAAGGCTTATATTTCAACAAGAATCTGAGAATCTATTCACATGAATATTCGTAACAAAACCAGCAAGAATCCATGGAGATTCTTGCTGCAACTCTGCTAGGATTCGCGTAAAAAGGATTGAGTCAATTTAACCATTTACCTAACATCACGGCAGCAAATTAACCAACACAAGACTAACTTGAGCTGAAATATCCGGACACTTTGCCAATAAAATTGTACAAATATGGCTGTCACTGGAACTGGCTCAACGGCTGTTTCCAATGACATCCATATTTGTAAAGTTTTATTGATAAATATTGTTTATTTTTTTTTTAAATTCAGTTTATATTATAAAACTTAAAAAGTGTTGTTGGGTCAAGGGTTAACATATGTTATTAGTGTACAACAGAGGTTCGACCAGGGTGGCCTCATGGGTTTTTGGGACACTCATTGCAGGTGTGAATTCTAGAAAACCATTTTTGCGAGAATCCAAAAGGATTCTCCCAAATTTAGATAAAATATAAGCCCTACTTCTTTTTATCACCTCTTCACTAATCATGAAAGGTACTATATTTTTTTTTTAAATTCAGTTTATAGTCTGCTCTATGTTAAATTCCAACTCACAGAACCACAGAAAGCAAGCAAGGAAGGAGCACATGAATCTGACTGTAGATTAACCCTTTACCCAATGTAACGGCCAAAACCGGCCAGCGATATTCACAAAAATCGCCAATTAATAATCATTATTTTTTTCATTTTTGTCTCAAAAACATAGGTCCCTCTTTGGAACAAGCGCATCAAAAAAATTAGTTATTCAAGAATTTTGTTTTAAGTGTCGTCTGCTTTTCATGTTAGGTAAAGGGTTAAACACCTGTTAGGTAAAGGGTTAATCAAATTACCTTTTCAATCCCATATTCTGTCATAATATCAGCAACAAATTTGTATCTCTGTATATAGAGGAGTGGAAAAAATGTTGGCCCCTTAAATGTTTCTTCCTTCTCTAGATTACCATCTGCTGTTAATACTGAACATGAAGAGGAGTCACATCCAAGATCACAACTATTCTCCTCAATTAAAGCTCTATGTGCATCATTCAGAGATTTCCTTGAGTCTTTATATTCTTTTGTCTTCACAATGTGATCAAAATTAAATGGCATTATCAGGGTGATAGTAATTCATGTTCAAAATAAACCTGAAAATTAAAAGAGATACTACTTCAGCTAGTTGGTCTGTTTGTTGTAATGATGCGCAGAGCTAATTATATAAAACGTTTAACTCCCAGCACTCTGGCAGTATTTCAAAAATTTTGACATTGACTCTATATTGCCCATGCAGCATGAAAAAATTAACAAATTATATCTTGTTTGACAGTGCTCAATGAGTTTCGGTTAACCTACAGCTCTAAGAAGTATACTTTCTATTTTGATCTTTCCCAAGCGATTTGGGAAAGAAAAGTGGTGCAAAATTAAAGCATCAAGAAAAAATAAGCCAAAACTGGGTCAAGTGCTACTGGTGCACACCCAGTAGGAGACGCACTTCTCTTAGTACAGATCCACAGCTTCTGGTACCCTTGCGCAGACATTTAACCAAAGTGACATTCTTTTGATTCTGCCAACATTGGAGTTATGTGATCAGCGGGGAGGAAGGATTATTTCCTGAATAAGAAGCCAGGAGGGCCTCCACATAAAGAATTGTGGTAGGTATAATAAGAAAGGAAATTTACTATAAAATTTAAATTTCTTGTCAACCTACCTTACAATTGTTTACAACGAGCTGAATGGACAAGAGGAGGAGGGAATCACATAACTCTCCCCCCCCCCCCCCCCCCCACATACCCCGACTGCGCTGGAACCGTAGACAGAAGAAGAGTTAGAGTTCCCTAGGCCTATAAAACTATAGCATCACAAACATTAGTAAATGACAATCAGAGATGAGGTGTATGGCTGTGTGACACACAGACAAAAAGGACAGTAACCAAGCACAGGGCTGGATCTGACTTTGGGAGAAGCCTAATGGCTAGGGTAGACAACAGCCTGAGCAGAAGAATGAGGATCCAAAGAAAAAAGGTCCTCAGACTGCTCCTGCAACAGACGCAGATAGAAGGTGGAGAAAGTAGAAGCATTTCTTCAGTAGGCTGCCTGTATAACAGAGCAAAGGGCGATTAGCCTCAACAGAAGGATTAGCCCTGATACAGATAGGAGGCAGAGTAGTTTCAGGTATCTGATTCTTGGCCGGAAAGGAGCAATTAGTGGTAAAAGTAACACTGTTGGCGAAGCTCCTGAAAAAGGCCGGATCAACCGAGAGGATGTGAAGCTCACTAACCCTTTTGGCTGAGGCAAAAGCTGTCTTGTAAGTGTAAGTGAGAAAATGCATATCCACCTGGGATAAAGGTTCCCCCGCCCCCACCAAAGCAAAGCAGCATCCAAGAAAGATTCCATCTTGGGGTAAGCTGCAAAATCCTAGGCCTTTTCAAAGAAAAGTGCAGAATAAGCTTTGTGAGGTTTGGATTAGTGCCAATACGACACTTTCCCACATACGAAAAGGGCTCCGAAAGCATGGACCTGTACCCCTTGGTGGTAACAGGTTAGAGAACCTGAGAATCAAACAGATATACCAGAAACTCTGCAATCTGTGTTACTGAAGGATCGGCATAATCAACAGAGTGATCAGCACACCATCGACAGAAGACCTTCCACTTAGCTGCATAGGCTAAACCAGTGGATTGCCACCTTGAAGAAGATATGCACTCCAGTGCTTGTCTCGAAAAACCTCTATGGAGGAGACAGGACATGACAAAAGATATGTGTGAAGACACAATGAAGTCAGGTCAAGGGGAAACCTCCTCTGGTGACCTTCGCAAAGAAGGTCACAACACAGAGGGAGATGTGCCAGAACCACCGCCACCAGAGAGTGGAGCTGATTGATCAACACTCGCTGAGGTGACAGGGAAGAGATCAGAATGATTCGACAATTGCAGGTTCATATCTTGGCTAGAACCTAAGGTAGAATCGGAACCAGAGAGAAGGTATAGCCGACTAAACCGTTCCAATCGAGTGACAGAGCATCCTCGGCAAAAGCCAGATGATCTGGACATGGGGACACGAAGGTGTCCCCCTGATGGTTCCAACGGGTTGCAAAAATGACCAGGAATGTGACGAAACACCACCCCAGCGTTGACATCCTGAGCAAGCAGTTGAAGATCCCGAGCCAATTCGTACATGGGAACAGAGTGTGTGCTGCCCTGGTTCCGAATGTAAGCGGCCACTGTCGAATTGGCAGACAACAGAAGAATCTCACGATTTGAAATGCAGGGGATCCACTGCCTGAAACTCATCAGAAGAGCAAGAAGCTCCTTCTGATTGATGTGAAGAGCTGCTTGATCCTGGTCCCAAACACCGTAAAGGGAAAGACCTAGCCTATCCAACATTGCACCCCATCCAAGATCGCTGGCATCTGCCGTCAGAACACGATTGAACGTGAGCAAGTCCAACGGAACTCCCTGCATAATCCACTGAACATCCATCCCAGGAAGAATTTGACAATGGAGGGATGCTGATAACATTTGGTCTCCAACGATTGAGCAGTTCCCGAACCACAGAGACCGAGCAGCCGGAGAATATTCCGAGCTGTCGCAGACGTGGACTGGGTTAGAGTCAGGGCAAAAGCCGAGAGAATCACTGCCCTTGCCCGGAGAACCATCACTGTATTCAGCTGAGTACGGAAGTCCATCTCCAGATGACAAAACAACTGGGAAGGGACCAGGTCCAACTTCTCCTTGTTGACTCTGAACCCTAGCGATGTGAGCAGGCTCAACAGTGTGTCAACATCTGACTCCAGAAGAGCAGCACTGTAGTGCCTCTGGAGGATATCTTCCAGATATGCTGAAGTAGTCACCCTGGACTGTATGCGATGGAATGCTATCATATGCGACATCAATCAGTGAAGGCCCAAGGAGCCAGGTTGAGAGCGAAAGGCATGGCCTTGAACTGGTAATTTCACCCCAGAAAAGCAAACCTGAGATACCTTCGAGATGTCCGATAAATCAGAACGTGAAAGTAAGCATCTTGCAGGTCGATGCTGGAAGCGAAATATCTCTGGTGAATGGAGCGGCGAACAGACCTGAAAGTCTCCATGCTGAACTTGGGAGCAATGATAGACTGGTTCAAGCTACTAAGATCGATAACCGGTCAGAGTCGGCGGTTCTTCTTCGGCACCAAGAACAGGGGGAATATAATCCCACTGAATGAATGTTCTTGACGACCTCAATTGTCCCCTTTGACAGGAGATTGTCTATCTCTATGAAGGAATTTGGGTTGGAAGAGGCACTCTCGACAGAGTGGGGGGCCTCCGAAAGGATATCTGCAGACCAGACCAAAGAACAACATCTAACACCCAAGAATCAGATGTGATCGTGGCCCAACGGACTGCAAACTCTGATAGTCCTTCCTCCAACCTGGGATGAATCAAGGTGAGGACCTTCATTTCGAGCCCCAAAGCCCATCACCTCCTCTGGTCTGCCGACGCTTACCCTTACCACGTGAGTAAGAGGAAGAAGTGGCGACAGGAGGATCAGCCCTGGACTTCACAGAGGAAGCAGAAGGGCGTCTGTTAGGCTCAGAACGGCCTCAGCCTCCAACAGAAGGCTGATCAAGCTGGCAAAACAGCAGATGATCTTTGGAATGATGCAGGACGTCATCCCAGACCATCGCCACGGAGCCATGGAATAGTCGCGGACCTACCAAAGAAGCAGATTGAAGAGCAGGCATGCTGTGAGGTGTGCCAAAGGAAATTGTGTATACGTACGTACGCTGATGGACGAGAAGTGATGGCAATAGCTCAGCTTAACTTTGTCAAGTTGAGCTAAAAACACAGCCCAGTTATTAAAAGTTCAGCAGATCCATAATTCAGTCACAGAAACATGGTGTAAACGAATTGAATTATCACTGTTTTATCAGAGCAAATGAAAGCACATCTTCCTGAGATTGCAGAAGAAAAATTAAAAATTTTTAGTAAATTTTGTTTCTTAACATACCTACCACAATTGTTTACAATTGGCTGTAACGTAAGTGCAAACCCTACTTTGGAACTAACTCAAGCTAAGAAACTTTTCCAAACAAGTTGAAAAAGTGAAAGAGTGCAAAAGCCCAAAAAATATCGAAAAAGGTTCGAGCGAGACCGGCGCTCGACATTGCACGTACTCTCTCTGCACACCTCTTGCGTTTACCGAGCGCATGCGCAACAACCATGACATCAATTCCGTATTTCCGCCAACGAGAAGTTTGTGATTTAGCGGGGAGGCGTCGATATAAAAGATATCCCCAACGAGGGTGGGCCTCCGGCAAACAATTGTGGCAGGTATGTTAAGAAACAAAATTTACTAAAAAAATTTAATTTCTTCTCAACCAACTCACAATTGTTTACAATTGGTTGAATAAACAATAGGAGGAGGTGAATCACATAACCAATACCAACAAGAGCAGCAGAAAGAAAAGCACGGAGGGCAGAGAAAATAGCGAAACCTGTAACGAAGAAAGAGAGAAGGCACCTGAAAAGAACAAGCCTGAGCGGAGCACAAACCCGATAAAAACAAATTTAACAAGAGTGCACAACAGCCTGAGCAGCAACAAGAGGGCCTGAAGAAAAAAGGTCCTCAGATTGCTGCTGTAGGTGGCGGAGATAAAAGGAGGAGAAGGTAGAAGCATTCCTCCAGTAAGCCGCATTCATAACATCCCGAATCGAAACAGAATTGGAGAACGCCCAGGATGTAGAAATGGCATGAACCTCATGAGCATTAAACCAGTTTAAAACAAGATTTGAAGCAGACAAGCTGGAATAAGCCAGCTTGATTGCAAGACAGATCCATCTGGAAGTAGAATGGGAAGAGATAGACTGCCTCTCGAATGGCG
This sequence comes from Pictodentalium vernedei, assembly GCA_031216915.1. Lineage (NCBI taxonomy): Eukaryota > Metazoa > Mollusca > Scaphopoda > Dentaliida > Dentaliidae > Pictodentalium > Pictodentalium vernedei. The sequence goes on from CM062292.1 coordinate 428,904,782, forward strand.
CCCCCTCCAAACAAAGCAACACCCATGCGAAGTTCCACTTGGGTGTAAGACGCAAAACTCGAGGCCTCTTCAAAGAAAAGTGCCAAATTAGTTTGGAGAGAAAAAGATTATGACCGATGCACCGCTTTCCCACATACGAGAAAGTATCAGACAGCATAGATAATAGCCCTTTATCATAATAGGCTGGAGGCCCTTGGAGTCAAAAAGGTATACCAGAAAATCCGCAATTTGAGCGATTGACGAATTACGGTAATCCACATTTTGAGCTGTACACCAGGGCAGAAAACCTTCCACTTAGCAGCATAAGTCATGCCAGTGGAATGTCGCTGCAATGCAGAAATGCACTCCACTGATCATCTCAAAAAACCTCTACGTCGTAGACAGGACCTGATAAAAGACAGACGTGAAGGGACAGGCTCACCAGGTTGTTGTGATACTTCCTGGGACGACTCTGGGAAAGAAGATAGTGACGTAGAGGTAGACAAATCGGCCGATCTGCCAACAGAGGCCGCAGCAGATTGATCCACACCCTCTGTGGAGTCAGAGGTGCGATCAGAATGATCCTGCAACTGCAAGCACGAATCTTCGCCAACATTTGAGGAAAAATCGGTGCAGGAGGGAAGGCATAGCCGATCCAACCTGTCCAGTCCAGAGACAGGGCGTCCACCGCACATGGCAGTGGATCTGGACAAGGAGAGACAAACGTCTCTACCTGATGATTCCAGCGAGTGGCGAAAAGGTCGACCAGAGGACACCCCCACCGCTCGCAAACCGCCTGAAACACTGACCGATGCAGCATCCATTCGGTGGGAAGGATAGTGTCGTGTCAGGACAGGGAGTCTGTTAGGACGTTGAGACACCAGGGAATGTGCCGAATGGTCACCCAAGCGTTTACAACCCGAGCCAACAGTAGAAGATCCCAAGATAGCCAATACATGGGAATCGAATGTGTGCCTCCTTGATTCCGTATGTAGGCCACCACTGTCGAATTGTCCGAAAGAAGTAGGACAATGTGGTCTGACAGGTGAGAGATCCAAAGCCGAAAACTCAACAGAAGAGCAAAGAGCTCCTTCTGGTTGATATGAAGGGCCACCTGCGCTGTCCCACTAGCCATGAGTAGACAGACCGAGAGGATCCAACGTCGCACCCCAGCCCTGTTCACTGGAATCCACAGTAAGGATGCGATCGGCTGAAGGAAGATCCAATGACACACCCTGAGTCAACCAGGGAACATCAGCCCAAGGGTGGAGGTGACGAAGCAGGTACCAAGGAATAGGAAGTTCCAGGTCCAGAGGATCCACATTCGGATGCCAATGATCCAACAGGAAGTGTTGGAGAGGTCGGACAAACAAGCAACCCAGCGGAATGAGATCTGTCACCGAACCGCAAAGGCCCAGCATCCGAAGGAAAGTCCTGGCCGAGACCAAGGAAGATTGGAGCATATTAGGAGTCAAGGTGGAATGAATCGTCGCCCGAGCATTGGGAACGAGACCACATTGTGAAGAGTGTCAAAATCCATTCCCAAATGACGAAATTGCTGAGAAAGAAGGAGATACGACTTCTCGCAATTTACTCTTAAACCCAGCGACACCAGTAGGCCAAGCAACCGCCGGACATCAGACTCCAGAACTGCAGCATTGTGGTGCCATTGTAGGATGTTGACCAGGTAGGCTGACGAAACGAGCACATGTGACATCAATCAGGTGAAGGCCCAAGGAGCCAGGTTCAAATCGAACGGGAGAGCTTTAAATTGAAAGACTTGATCCCGAAACGAGAACCGAATGTATTTCCGTGACGCCAGATGAATGGGTACATGGAAATAGGCATCCTTCAGGTCGATACTGGCTGCAAAGTCGCCCTGATGAACTGAGCGTCGAACCAACCGGAAATGAGGTGCTACAATGGACTCGTTCAGGATACTCAGATCGATGACAGGACGAACTGGCCGTTTTTCTTTGGCACCAAGAAAAATCTCGAGTAAAACCCTGGAGAAAGGGTGTTTCTGACTACCTCGATCGCCCCTTTGGAGAGGAGATTGTCATTTTCCTGCACCAGAAAATCCTGACGCAGAGAATTGTTAGGGACCTGAGTAGGGAGGGGCAACCGAAATAAACTGGGGTGCCGATGGAAGGACATCGCAGACCGGATTAGATGACGTCGATGACCCAAGGGTCCGACATTATCTCTGTCCAACGGTCGAAAAACAGCAACAGCCTTCATCCGACTGGAGGCGAATCGAGGTGAGGACCTTCATTTGTGGCCTAGACGAGGCCCCCGAGAGGAGAAACCACCCCCTCGGGAAGCAACAGAGTCCTGAGACATTCCTCCCTGAGGCTGCCAGCAAGCCTGGAAGGGTCAGCGCTTCTTCTGAGCAGGAGCGGACAGAGCTTGAGGCGTCGCCGACGTGGCCGACGCAGCGGGGCACTTGGCAGGCCTGGAACGACCACCACCCGCAGCAGCAGGCTGGTCCAGCTGTCAAAACAAAAGCTGGTCCTTTGAATGACGAAGAATTTCACCACGGACAGCTTCTACAGAACCATGGAACAGCTGAGGTCCAACCAAAGAAGCAGACCCCAGAACAGCACGCTGCTCAGAAGGAAGGGATGCAGAAGAATCCAACACCGCACCCCGGAGTGCAAGCTCCAAATTAGCCGTGTTACAGGCGTGTGTCAGGTTCTTAAGAGCTTGCGACAAAACACGCAAAGGCGTCTGATCATCATCAAACTCCCCTGGCGGAAAATATGCGTCCAGAGCAGCGACGACATGGTTCGCGAGAGATAACATACCCAGCATCTCCCGGGACAGGACCACCATAGATTCAATGACCGACATCGGGAGAACTGCCGACTTAGACTTAGTCAACCCGAGGGAAGAAGAATCTTTGTCCACAGTAGTCATCCCTTGGAAGACTGGTGGACAGACGGATTCGTAAACACGAAACCGCGATGGAGACAGAAAAGCATCAGCTCGTGAAAAGAAAGAACCCTTCAGGGCCTTGGAATGCATTTTGGCGTCCAAGCCCTGGAAGGACTCAACAACCTGAGCTGATTGCAGAGGACGCAAAACCTCAGAGCTAGAAGGCTCAACAGGGTTATGGCGCTCCACAGAGGACCGCAGCCGGATGGTCACTGATGGCTGGTTTGAAGGCTGAATGTCTGGCAAAAAGCCAAAGACAAAATCCAAAGCCTGCCCAAAGACTCACACGGGGGCCTGTCACCTTCAAGAAAATCGTCATCCTCTGTAGCAGAAAAGACGTAGCCCAACTCGGGCTGACCAGCAGGAACCTCCTGTGAATACTGAACAGTATCCAAAGGGCCAGGCGAGGAATCCCGGCGACCGACCAAAGGAGGTTGTGCCTCAGGAGGCACAGGGAAGCCAACTTGAGGGTTGCTAGAAAGCAACCAGGTGAGTGCCAAAATGGCCTGACACAGCTCACCCTGAGAATCCGTCATAGCAGCAGTGCCCAACGCAGTGTCTTCCCAATGGACCCTTCTAGCAGAAGAACCCAAATCCTCAGAAGGGACCGACGACGAACGTCAATCAGCAGGCAGAATAGGCAGACAGTGAGAAGACACAGAGGGGGCAATCACTGACCTCTGCAGAACAGAAGGCCCTGCCTGCAAATCCTCTAGAGAGACCAACGGAATACAACGATCGGTAGCTGGACCTGGGACACGATGAGAAGACACCGGAGGATTGTCCCAAGAATGACAGGAACCTGCCATTGGCCTCTGCGCGACAGAAGGCCCCAACTGCCCATCCTTTGAGACTGACGACAAGCTTCGATCGACAGCCAGACTTGGAACACAGTGAGGAATCACCGGAGGAAGGTTCCAAGAGTGACAGCTAACCGGAGCTGTCACTAGCCTCTGCCGAACAGCAGGCCCTGGATGCCAATGCCCAGCCCCATCCTGCTAGTCGGCACACCAGCAGGAGAAGGCAGAACAACAAACGATTCACCCGAGTGGTGAGGAATCGCTGCCGAAGCGACCGAACGGCCCAACTGACCAGGAGCAAACCTAGCCAGATGAGACGGAGCAGACAGCAAACCTGCACAGCTTCGCTGAGAAGCCAGGGGAGGCTGAGAGCTCAGAGACACACCAGCAGATACAGTCTCGGACCCCCAAGGCACCATCCCCAGAAGAGATGGAAGAGCCGCTATCATACAAGATAGGATCAGCAGGAACAACTTCCCCAGCAGCCTGTCGACGGCGCAGGAGGCAAATCAGAGAGACCTCGGAGAAACTCTCGACGAAAACAGCCGTCTCAAGTATGAAATCAGAAGACAAAGAGACCACAGTCTCCACCTTAGGCATCACAGCATCAGCACCGTCAACAGTTGCAGAGGAACTTGCTACAGAAAGAGATTGATCAACATCCTGCATGACAGAGTCACCATGTGCACTCCCAGAAATGTCTGAAGAGGCACGGCTACCCTTACTTATTTATTTATTTATTTATTTATTTATTTATTTATTTATTTATTAGGATTTAAGGTCACAGACTTATACACAATGGCTAATCATGACCGTGACAGTTTTATGGGTGGAGGAAGCCGGAGTACCCTGAGAGAACCACTGAGCATCGACGAGCAACAGTCAGCTCCACAACATTCTAACTCTGTTCAAGCTCCGCTCAAGCAGGGTTACAGCGGTTGAAGACATGTGCACCATAGACGTGCAGGACGTCTTAATACACAGCGTCATCGGGCCCCCATGTAGGCAACCTGGATAAAGTGCCTTGCCTGAGAACAAAACGCGGGTTGTCCCGGACGGGGATTGAACTCGGGACCTCTAGCGTATAAGTCCAACAGTCTACCACTGAGCCACCGCGCTCCCTACTACCCATTTTATAGAGGACTTCCACCCTTGCAGAGCAGGGTAGCATCACTAAATTTACCCTCTGTGAACCTAAGTCTGAATCAGGGTCCCAAAACTAAACAGAAAGAGGTACCCAGAGGATAAATTGGCCCACTGTATGGGATAGCATCATCAAATTCACCCTCTGTGGACCTCATTCTGCAAATGTCAGACTGCTTATTTTCAGGCCTGGCTATATTTGTGCACACAGTTTAATAAAATATTTGATTAGTTTATCTGGAACTCCAAAACTGGTCAAACCCGCATGGAAATGCCCTATTTATTTATTTATTGGGTTAACAGCACTTTTACGGGTGGAGGAAGCCAAAGTACCTGGAGAGAACCACCAAGCGATGACAAGCAACTGTCAGGCTCCCCAATGTACTAACTCCACTCCACACAAGCAGGGTTAGCATAGGTTGAAGTGCACCATCAATGTGCAGTACGCCTTAGTACACAACGCCACTGTGCCAAAGTAGATCTTCTATTTCTCAGGCAATTTTGGGGTAAAACTGCATGTGAGTGGGCATTTTTTTATTTTTGTAATTATTTTTTTGCCACCAAAAGGTCATGTTCTTGGTTTGTTTTATGTTTTAAGCCTCATAATCTACAGAATAACATGGGTTGTGGTGTATTTTGTTCCTTGAGTGCTGTAAGGCTTTGCAATGCTGAAAAGCCTTACAGCACTCGAGGGACAAATTTATCAATTTTATTAACTTGGGTAAAACATTGGACATAAACCATTTAATTTTTATTTTTTTTAAGTTCACATTGGTTATAAAAAGAAGGTATGCGGCAGCCAAAAGGACCAAATGAAGGGGCTTGAGAAACAGACTTTTAACTTTATTTAGGTCTAAACATTCCAAAAATATCTGTTAAAAAAAGCAAAGGAACAGTTTCAGTTCTCACTCTTGCAATAAACCAGATCTGTGTTGCATAATAACATACTATCAAAGAAATTCAAGGAATGTACAAAACAGTTACCGAAATCCAAATTTCAAAAAAGGTTATTGTGGATGAAGGTATGTTAGTTTGTTTTTTCTACTATTTATTTAATCTACAGCTTTTTCACAACTGCTACACAAGTATTAAATAACATTAAGTCAATCATTAAAACCAAGGCTGCCAACAATGGAGGACTTCCACCTCAGACTTTAGTAAATTGGCCTGTTACCAGAAGAACAGAACTTGTTTACCCCAGTAAACAAGCACTGCTCCACTTCCCACAGGAGTTTGTTTCTTCAATGATGTAACCAATATTTTCAAAGAGGGGGAACATTTAGGCTGATGGTGAAATGTGAAAACTATGGCTAAACCATGATTACTGTGCAAGTTCAATGGATGCACAAACAGCAGGCACCATTTATTTTGGTAACCATGGTGTTTTACATGTGATACAAACAATTTACTCGTGCAATGTATCCTTTAATGACTTTACAACTGTGTATTGATTCCAGTTTACCCTATCAACACACAACAATTACAGCATTCCTACAGGGAAGGACAGATACATTCAAAGTTATTCAACCCCATTTCTCAGCATTTTCAAGGTCCACATCTTCACTAGTCCTAACTAGGCTTTTGGTTGTTACCCCTCCACCCACTTTACTACTAAATCCTTTACCCAACGTAACAGCCAAAACTGGCCAGCGCTATTCTAAAAATCGGCAATTAATTATTTTTTCATTTTTTGTCTCAAAAACATAGGCTATAACCCCTCATTGGAAGGAGCTCGCAAGCTCGTTCCAATGAAGGGTTATAACCTATGTTTTTGAGACAAAAAATAGTTATTCAAGACTTTTTTTGGCAAGTATCATCTGTTTTTCATGTTGGGTAAAGAGTTAAGATAACTTCACAATATATGAATATTCAAAGCCTCCTGGCCCATTTTCGAGGATTTCTGCTGGAAACTCTGAAGTAAAAACACTTGGAAGCTTGAAACACACTCAAACAGTTAAAATTAGTCCAACCTAATGATTGCAAAATGGGAGGACACATAGTAATTCATATTTGAAAACATTCAACATATACAAATATTCCAGTTTTTTAACCATTCTATGCTTTGACGTGATTTATATTGTGCAAAAATATGAGAAGTCCAAGTTTTCAAAGGTAACAAAGCATGGGTGATACAGGGGGTGTAATGGAGAAATATTTTACTTACTGGTGATGGTTTTATGATCAAAATGAAAACCAATCTTCTTTTCACAACAAGTAAATGCCACTTTCGATATCATTAGGATAAATGCCACTTTTGGTAACACAGGGTATGCAACAACAATAAAATGAAGCGTGAAATGCCATTTCTTTTCTATTCTGAGCTGATATTTATTTGCAAATTAAATGAAGGGACAAAATAAATTGTTGCTGTGGTGAAAAAAAAAGAAGTAAATTTTAATAGAAGGTCTACATATCATTTGGGTGAAATTGCTCATTTGGATTTAACCCTAGACACTCAACCTTATGTCTGAGTCAAATATCTTCCCCTTAGGAGAAAATTTTCCAATCCCACATCACACCACTCGAGGAAAAGAATATCAGTAAGGAAGAACTTTCCTAGCAGAGTACACATTCCTACGGGAAGCTTTTGCTCGTAAATAGTTTCTCCAATCCTTTTTGCATATTTCTGGCAAATAAAATATGTTTAAATTATAAATCAATAGTTTTTCTGTAACTTTTTATACTCTCTCAGCCCTGTCCAGCATGATACATATGGGGATGTAAATGAGCAGGAGAAAAAACTGGCAACCTTAAATCCTTGTGTGATAGTGAAGTGCTTTCCTTCCTCGCAATACATACTCTATCGGAATACAGAGCAGTTTGGGTTTGGGCATTTGGGTCTTAGTCAAGGTCTATATCGTCCTTGATGAGAGTCCAAATGAAAACATCACAACTCATATAATGTAAAAAAAATACTTGCTGTTTTTGGGTAGGTACCAAAATTATCTCAGTTGTGACTATAAGGAAATCTAAGTTTTCATGAGTGGCTTTCAGCCTCTCATGAAAACTTATATTTCTGCAGAGTCACTCATTATATACCTGCTCAAAAACTATTGGTATATTTGAGAGAAAAATTATCAAATAAATTCTTTGGAAATCATGTAAAAGGTGGCGATGTCTATACAATTTGAAGAACAAATCAGTGGGCCAAGAGAAATAAGCCCTGACTACTTGAGGGACATTTGGAGGAAAATGTTACAAAAATTGGATAGGTAAAAGTTACTGAAACATCAGGCAGGCAATGAGTCCTAATTTTGCTGGTAGGTAGGGAACTTATCTATTGTGAATTAGTGCAATGAATGATGTCAGTATCATGCAGTGAATATGATTTATCCAATAACCCTAAAACTATTGGAGAATCCCCAAAAGTGCAGGGATAAGCATCAAGTGCCAAGATAAACATCAAAGTGACTGGATAATCGTCAAGGTGTATTTTCATCATGGTTGTATGTCTGTTCAATGTAAAGTACTTTGGAATCAGGTAAAAATTCTTTCTATTCTGTAATATTGGATTTACATGGGTAAAAATAATTCTATGCATGATCTTTTCAAATGGAAATATGAAAGTATTCACAGAAAAAATTGATAAAATAATTCAAAATGTCCTAGCAGAAAAAAATCACATTCTTTTCCATAAAGCCTTCCGGCTTCTCAGATGTAACACTGGCATATTATTTTGCCCGGGATTACCATTCCAGCTCACTTCAAAGCACTAAAGTTTGAAGGTCACGCACAAACACTATTAATACTCAGCTCAGGTGGAAAGCGTTGTCTTTTTATTTTGAGCGACTTACCGTTCCATTTCGATCCTGTCATCCTCTAATAATAGCTGCAGCGATAGTTCTGCTTATAAAAATTCCACACTTCTTGATTCGACATCAGATTCCGAATCGGAAAATTTACATGATAGTTCCACTGATAGTGAAATTTTAAATATTTTTGCCTCTGATGCAGCTTCCAGTGGCAAGTTCAGTGGGTATGGCTCGAAAAGCAATTTACAAATCACTGTGGGTGAGGTCGCTGACCCATCCGACGTTTGTGGTGATAAGGAGGAGGATGTTATCCCCTCTAAACAGGCACGACGTAGTCGTTCTGTGACAAATATTGAAAATACGGCATCACGCTGTGATCCGGATCGATTCAGATGGGTAACCGTAAATACGGAAGTATCGAAATCGAAAGTAGTGCAGGGGAGTTCGTCCCAGTCTGCTAAAAAACGAAAACATAAAACTTCTCATCTACCTCAAAAGAGGTCGAGATTGAATAATGATACTATTACACATCTGATCAAAATTCTGCGACAAATTTGGTTGATACATAGGCAGCAGTTCATGATTTGTTTGGCTCTGATTCAGAGGGCCAACATGGATCTTTGCCCAGTGATAACTCACACAGGACAAATTCTGATCACAATGGATCAGATGTCGACAACTTGTCAGAGGATGATTTTTTGAATTTACCAAAACTTTTTCCTGATGATATAAAATATGGGCAAGAAGTAAATACAACAATAGCAGGTTTTGCTAACAAAACTACAACAATTAAATCAGATATAACTGATATAATTACCAAACATCCTGTTCCCAAAAACTGTAAGCTGATATCAGCACCCAAAATTTATTCTGAATTCTGGCAACAGCTGGATGGTCGCACCAGGACACGTGATTGTCAGCTACAAGATACCCCAAAAATTATGGTTCATGCTATGACACCACTCTTAAAAATGGTTGACAATTTAAAGGAAATAAAACACACTATTGGGAAATTAAACAACCAAAAGCTAAGTCAGAAGTTTAATGATACTCTAGAAAATGCTAAAACAAACTTGACTGATTGCATTACCCTGATGGGTTCAGCCATTCACGATGTGTCTGTTAAACGACGACTGTTAATAAAACCTAATTTTAGCAATCCATTCAAGGCTTTGTGTGTACCTGACAGACCAATCACCCTCAATTTATTCGCTCATAATGTCTCCAAGGAGATTTAAAAAAGCAGGAGAGGTCACCAGGGTAACCTTTCAAAATAGAGGTAGAGGCTTCAGAAATAGAGGTTCTGGACCTTTTTTAGGCAGGCGCCCTTATTACAATCAACATCCTCGGTCGTCAAATCAATACAACCAGGGCCGACAGCGATGGTCAGAAAGGTCATCAAACTACAGGAGACCATACAGAGGCAACCAAAAGTTTGCATACCAACAGGACAGGAAGTAAATGTATGTTAAAACCTGGTGGCAGAACTCAACATTTTCTCTCTGAATGGGAGAAACTGACTCATGATAGATTTATTTTACAAGCTGTGAAAGGATATGAAATAGAGTTTGTGTCTTCACCCATTCAATGTCGGCCACCTTCTCCTCTGCAGTTTTCATCCGAGGAATCACAACTCGTGGATTTTGAAGTACAAGAACTGATTGATAAAGGGGCTATTCTGGTTTGTAATCATGAACCAGGTGAATTCCTTTCCAATATTTTCTTGTGGCCTTAAACTATTTAAAAACCTTATATCCTCTCAATACTTTGTCTCTTGATGTTTTGACCAAAAAACTAGCATCTCTCATGGCACTTGTCTCACCCCAAAGAGCACAAACATTTACCTCGTTAAATCTAAATTACATGCTAAGGATTGTCAATGGCATTAGTTTTGTAACTTCCACTCTGTAAAAGACATCCCGACCTGGACATATTTCTTATAACATTCATCTTTTCAAATATACTGATGATCGGCTTTGTGTGGTACACACTTTGGAAACATACTTGGAAAAGACAACAAACATACGAAAATCTGATAAATTATTTATTTCTTTCAAAACCAAGAAATCAATATCTACATCTACATTTGCTAGGTGGGTTTGTGCATGTATACATAAAGCAGGTATTAACAGTTCTTTTAAGGCACATTCTGTGCGAGGCGCTGCAACTTCAGCAGCTGTTCGGAAAGGTCTCCCATTGAGTCAGATTCTAAAGGCTGCAAATTGGCAATCTGCAAAAACCTTCCATGGTTTTTATTGCAGGAACCTTGAGGACACAGCTGAACAGTTTTCACACACCCTCTTGATGTGACTTGATTTCATCCATTCGCCTGTCGGTTGAAGTTCAGCCTTCAAACAGCTTGGATTCAGCGAAGAATGCCTGCAATGATATAGATTCTTTTTTCAGTAGTGTTTTTGTAGACAAACATCAATAGAGAAATGGATTCATGTGTATGTTTTGTTGTTGTTACTCTCTTAGGTGTTGTGTTTCACTCTGATTATTTCTCTACATGCGACATTCAGTGACTACGCGATATGTGACATACGCACTACATTGATCATACATGTGTCGCTATGGGGCTTCGCGCACTCATATTTAATGCTAAAAGCTTTGAAATCATGCCAGTGTTACATCCGAGAAGCCGGAAGGCTTTATGGAAAAGAATCCCCCACCTCATCCAAGTCATCCGAAGGATGTGATGGATGAGGGGATTCTTTGAATACAAGCCTGTAGGCTTGAGGATGTAACACCCACCCTCATTGGGTCAACAATACACTGTAATACACATTTGTTTTCCAATGTTACCCACCTCATTTATGGTAGGGGTTTTTTATCATTAAATATGACTATTCTTTGAAGAGACAACGCTTTCCACCTGAGCTGAGTATTTATAGTGTTTGTGCATGACCTTCAAACTTTAGTGCTTTGAAGTGAGCTGGAACGGTAATCCCGTGCAAAATAATATGCCAGTGTTACATCCGAGAAGCCGGAAGGCTTGTATTCAAAGAATCCCCTCATCCATCACATCTTTCGGATGACTTGGATGAGGTGGGGGATTTTTTTAACCTTCCAAAAAAAAGATAGTAAATTATTTGAGTAATTTATTGGTGTTTAAGGTCACCTTTAATAGAGTTTAAGGTCGCCTTCTGAATCTATGACTATATAGGGAGATCACAATGCATGTATCAAGTCAGGTTCAGCCAATCGTTTATACCAATGCTACCCAATTCAGAGAATTTCCACCGAGACATTGGTTACTGCGTCCTACTTTACAGGAACAAATTAACACAATATTAGCCTTCATGCTAAAGGAATATCTCAGCTATAAGTCTATCCTTTTCGAGGACAAATATCTAATTTTCACTGTTTCATCAACATTTTTTTTTTTTAGGGTTTAACGACACATTAACAGCCAGGGTCATATCATGTCAGTGACAGTTTTATGGGTGGAGGAAGCCGGAGTACCCGGAGAAACCACCGAGCAGCTGCCAGCTCTCCAACATCGTAACTCTGAACTCTGCACCGTGGCGCAGGCAGGGTTAGATTGGTTGTACACCATCGACGCGCAGTACGCCTTAGTACACAGAGTCATCGTGCCCCCATGTAGGCAATCAGGGTTAAGTGCCTTGCCCAAGGACACAACGAGGGAGCACGAATCAGTCGCTGAAATAGTCACCCATCCAACTACTAACCGCGCTCGATGTTGCTTAACTTCTGTGATCTGACGAGAACCAGTTACCACAAAGCCACCTCGCCCCCGTTTCATCAACATAATCTGAACCAATAACCTTAAAAATATAAATGATTTTATCTCACGGTTCCTGCAGGTAAAGACGGATAAATTTCAAGGCAATTCAAGAATGTTTCTCAACATTTTTTCAAGCCCCCCACAATAGCCAAATTCATGGATATTCAAGGTCCCCAAATTTTCCAAGGCCTCCTGGCTCTTTTTTCCAGGATTTCAAGGCCTTGAACGACCCTCAAATTCAAGGCCATTCCTTGTATTTTATTTGACAGAGCTCTGTGAGCATTTTAAAATATGTAACCATGAAAATCTTCACAAGAATAGAATATAATTAATCGGGCTCCTTCCAGTGTGCTTTCATTTATTATTTTATAAAATGTTTGCAATGCTTTAACACAAAATTTATTAGCGGCATACAACAGATATCAACCAATGTTTTTACCTTCTGTGTCAGCTGGAGATTCTGATTCTGAAAACATTAAGATGGATTATAAAATTGCAATATTAGCGCCGTTTTAACAGCAACATTAAGTGCAATGCATCTATGTTTGCTGTTTACCACTCAGTAATACCTGTGGCAAAAGAATATTTTAAGTTCAATATTTCCAAATAACATTACTTATCTTCTATGCTACATGCACAGAATGTCTAAACTCACAAGTATATCAATACCCCTCATTTGAATGAGAGTTAGTCTGATACACTCTTGACTTAATCTCTTAATACATAAACCAAACTGTGGTCAAGCCAATATCTGACCTTTTCTGTTCTGAAGTTATGGTCAATTTAACACTCTACATACAAATGTTGAAATACCCGAATTTTAAGATGCAAATTTTTCCCATAATGCAACTAGGAATTTAACCCTTTACTTAACAAATCGCCCGTATCCGCCCACATAATTTAGAAATTCAGCAAGTCAATGGATTTCTGGGATTGGTAAAAGTTCCAATTCCACTCAGAACTTTCTGGCAAGAGACACCCCATTACAAACCAATGCAAAAGAGAACGAAATATAGTGTTAGCAGCTATTCGAAAATACATCCAATTTGTATGTATTGTAAAGATTTTCATCCTCAAATGAAAGCAATGTGAATTGCTGCATTCAAAAGGTGACCTATTTTGTCCTGTATTATTCTGCATTGTCCATGTGGGTTGCAAATCAAATTTTGAATTGAAAAAGAACACAAGTCAATAATTAAATCTAGTAAATAAATTTGTTTTATTATTTAATTGCTATATTTTATTGAACAGAAAACTGCATTTAAAAAGAGATAGAAATAAAATTCGACCATAAGTCGCCTATTTTTGCTACGATACTCACAAATCGACATTAAATATCACAAACAACCCAGAATTGTTAATCCTTAGGGGCCTGGTGATTTTTATACATTTTTGCAATACTTTGAAAGTCTACCTCCTGTGGCTTTGCAGTTGTTTCTAGTCAAGGCTTGGCTGCCTACAGAGGCAGCCAAGACTTGCCTGGAAACAACTGACAAGGTACTTAAAAACAAGTTTTGAGTTTACCCAAACAATGCATGTTGGGGCACCCGTTCCTTTACATTAACCAGAAGACACCGTTGGACAGTGCATAATACACCAGCACTTCCAGAAATTATAAAACATTATTCATGTTCCAATTGAACTTTACTGTCAGTTTCTCCATTTTAGTTAATTATACTTATTCAAAAAGTCTGGAAAATGAAAAAAAATCTGGAAAACTCGAAAAATTCTAAGTTCAAGTGCAGTTACTCCACCAAAAATCAACTGAGTGGAACGAAATTCTAACTTGATCTGTAAGTATCCATAACAAAGCTATATATAAATTTTTTCTCAATATGTCAATACATAATGAAAAAAAGTGCGGAAAACAGAAACTATGTTCAAGGGCAGTAACTCCACCAAAAATCAACTAAGCGGAACGAAATTCGAACTTGATCTGTAAGTATCCATAACAAGAGGCCCCAGGGGGCCTGAGGGCACTCACCTGACATGGTAGTCTAAATATCAACCCAGAGAATTGATTTCAACAAGTTGCATCTGCGCCTCCTAAGAAAAGCTTATGCCAAATATCCAAAGATTCTAGTGGATCTAAAAAAAAAGATTTTTAAAGAATATTCCTCATATTGAACACAGGGAGCCCATATATGAACCCAGGGACTTGGTTTTAACAAACTTGAATCTCTCCCCCCCCCCCCCCCCCCCCCCCCCCCCTAAGAATGCTGCACACCAAATATCAAAACATTCCGACTGCTGGATCTGAAGAAGAAGATTTTTTAAGAAAATTCCTCATTTCGAACTAAGTTACAATTCAAGCTCCCACAGTGAGCCCAAATATGGCCCTAGGGACATGGCTTGAACAAACTTGAATCTCACCCCCTAAGGATGCTGCATACCAAATATCAAAACATTCCGACTGCTGGATCTGAAGAAGATTTTTAAAGAAAATTCCTCATTTTGAACTAAGTTATAATTCGGGCTCCCACAGTGAGCCCAAATATGAAGCAAGGGACTTGGCTTGAACAAAATTGAATCTCACCCCCCTAAGTATGGTGCATACCCAATATCAAAAGATTGTGCCTGCTGGATCTTGAGAAGAAGATTTTCAAAGAAATTTGCCTGAAATGCACTAAGTTCAAATTTGGGCCCCTATACTGAGCCCAAATATAAACACAGGGGGCCAATTGAACAAACTTGTATCAGATCCACCCCACAATGTTGCATACCAAATATCAAAATATTCTGCCTGCTGGATCTGGAGAAGATTTTTTAAGAATTTTACCTGAAATGCACAAAGTTTGAATTCGGGCTTCTATAGTGAGCCCAAATATGAATCCATGGGGCCGATTTGAACAAACTTGAATCAGATCCACCCCACAATGTTGCATACCAAATATCAAAAGATTCTGCCAGCTGGATCTGGAGAAGAAGATTTTTAAAGAAATTAGCCTGAAATGCACTAAGTTCCAATTCGAGCTTCTATAGTGAGCCCAAATATAAATCCAGGGGGCCGATTTGAACAAACTTGAATCAGATCCACCCCACAATGTTGAATCCATGGGGCCGATTTGAACAAACTTGAATCAGATCCACCCCACAATGTTGCATACCAAATATAAAAAGATTCTGCCTGCTGGATCTGGAGAAGATTTTTAAAGAAATTTGCCTAAAATACACTAAGTTCCAATTCGAGCTTCTATATGAGCCCAAATATGAATCAGGGTGCCGATTTGAACAAACTTGAATCAGATCCACACCACAATGTTGCATACCAAATATCAAAAGATTCTGCCTGCTGGATCTGGAGAAGAAGATTTTTAAAGTAATTTGCCTGAAATGCACTAAGTTCCAATTCGAGCATCTATATGAGTCCAAATATGAATCCAGGGGGCCGATTTGAACAAACTTGAATCAGATCCACCCCACAATGTTGCATACCAAATATCAAAAGATTCTTGAGAAGATTTTTTCAAGAAATTTGCCTGAAATGCACTAAGTTCAAAATCGGGCTCCTATACTGAGCCCAAATATGAATACAGGGGGCCAATTTGAACAAACTTGAATCAGATCCACCCCACAATGTTGCATACCAAATATCAAAAGATTCTTGAGAAGATTTTTTAAGAAATTTGCCTGAAATGCACTAAGTTCAAAATCGGGCTCCTATACTGAGCCCAAATATGAACCCAGGGGGCCAATTTGAACAAACTTGAATCAGATCCACCCTACAATGTTGCATACCAAATATCAAAAGATTCTGCCTTCTGGATCTGGAGAAGAAGATTTTTTAATGTTTTTCCCATTGCCTACAGTGTTAAAAAGTGCTGACTCTGCACTTTTTCAAAGTCCCGAAACTGTACCCTATGATTAAACCGATGGCAATTTTTTTTTACCAATCCTTTCTGTTGGTCCTAAGGAAGCTTCACAACAAATAAAAATTCTCGGTGCCGTGCAGTTTTGGAGATATGGGCGTTTTAATTTTTTCTATTTTTAGCTCCTGCGGTTCCCACGGGGTTGCAGGAAAAATTTTGTTTGCATAAATCAAGTACTTATAACCCAATAATAACTTATATTAAATTTGGTTCAAATAGGCCTCTGGGTTCAGAAAATAGAAATTTTGGGCTGGGCAAAAATTCTTGCCCCTCTCATAACAAAGGAAAATATTGCCCGTCAAACTTATCTTGAACAAAGTTGAGTCTACACCTCAAATGGAAGCTGCATACCAAATATCAAGTCTCTGCTATGGCCGGTTCAGGAGAAGAAGATTTTTTAAAATTTTGTGCATTTTGGCCCCACCCACTCCACAATATGAGCAGAAATCCAATTTGAAGAAAAACCCAAATGCCCCTATATAACCACTACTTACATGCAATTTAATAAAAATGTGGCCAGTGGTTAGGGGAGAAAGAGGCTCAAACACCACCTTCACACAGGACGACGGACGGATGGCGGAAGAAGAGTGATAAGAAAAGCTCACCATGACTTTCAGTCAGGTGAGCTAACAAAGCTGGATACCAAAAATTTTTCTCAATATGTCCAACAAAAAAAGTCTGGAAAACAATTCCGGACAGATGGATGGACGGACGCCAACAACATAACATATTACAACCGTTTTTATAAATCGGGCATATAAAAAGTTATCAGTCAGAATTAGGCCCTTGAGGGTTAACATGTCTGATCAAGGCACAGATATTTAGACTCTCTAACTTTGTATGAAGAGATGACACAACTCCAAGTCGACTAACAGCTGGTGACGAGGTGACAAAAGAATTTCCATGTCATTTCAACATGATGTTTGACAGAGCTCTTTGATTTCGAACAAGACTGATTTGGCTAAATTTCTAGTTGCATTGTGGGAAGAACATGCTACTTGAAATTTCGGTATTTTGACATCAGTGTGCAGAGGGCTAAAAGTCCTTAACCGGATATGAAAGAAAACGACTGAATCTGCTCAAATGTACACACACTCTCAGCTGTGTAAAAATAATAATTCACATCACTTCGAAATGTCTATTGAAACTATCAGTGTTATAACTGTATGTAACAAAAATACTGAATCTTTTTATCCACATGTTATCATTAACAGTTTGAACCTTGACATCCCTATATGGGTAGCTCCCACACACTGGGGAATATGACTAAGATATAGATATTAATAAATTTAAAATTTGGGCTGTTATACATGTTTATATTCATGTATTTGCAAATAAATGATGCAGGTTCGTTATCAGAATCGTCATTTGGGGTACTGTTCATATCAAAATCAACACGCCTGCCACATCACCTTCTATGCCCCCTTCTGCAGGCCTTACCCTGCTCCCATTTTGTGGGCCAGACCTCGATCACGACTCATGGTACCCAAGGTATCACTTGGTACAGTTCTCACAGCTATCTGCCCATCATCAGAATCACTATTTATGGCTGAACTTGAAATGTCTTTTTCCATTTCAAATTCACTATCAGTCCTGTAATTATCATCATTCATGTCTTCTGCGTTCGAATTCATAGTTTGCCTCAATACTTCATTAGTTGATAAACGTTTTCGAGCAATTGTGAAGGAAATACAAAACAAAAAGATGTGTTGACTTTTGAGTAAGTCTGATCAAATTCAAGGAGTTCTCTCCCCTTCACCCCCAGTAGTGTTAAATTTGATGGAAAAGTTGGAATGTTATCTGTCAATATCCCAAGGCCGGTATTATTCCATTTACCATATGGCCAGTTTTTTGGCTGCTGAGGTTCAAAGGGCTAAATCACAAAATATTTTCAATTCAGGAACTTTTCTTCCCACAGAATATATATTTCATGACATTCATTGTTTAAAACAATAAAAATTTATTCCAGAACATGTATTGGTACCATTGTTTAGTAATTATGTCAGATAAATGGTCAACCCTTTATGCAATTACTCAGAGAATCTGCCAGCTGTTATACAAATTTTGTTTTACTCTAATATCTTACTTAATCCTATGGTTATGGTTGCATAGTATATATTATGGGTCCAGTTTTGCATGCTAATCATTGGTCACTTGACATAATTTTGATTTTTTAAGAATTAAATGAGAATGATGTAGCAAGAGGAGCATTTGCTTTCCTATAGAGGTCCCCATTTCTTAAAATACAGTGGAACTGTTGATTGAATACCCATTTGGCCAGTGAAAAATATTCAACTGACAGGAATATTTAATCCTCAAGGATCGTATCATTTTCCTATATTCTGAAGATAAACTGAGTATTTATCCTATTATATCTTGTTTGACAGAACTCATGGAGCTCTGTCAAACAAGAAAAATTAGATTGAATGACTATTGTACGTACTGATGGAGCTCTGTCAAACAAGAAAAATTAGATTGAATGACTATTGTACGTACTGATGGAGCTCTGTCAAACAAGAAAAATTAGATTGAATGACTATTGTACGTACTGAGGCATATGTTTGTAAGCCTTCAACATATCACAAGTTCTTTTATTCAGTTATCAAGAGGTAACTCTATAACCTACATGCAATTAACCCTTCACCCAACGAATCGCCATTGAATAGGCAGATTCAGCAGCTGAAAAAATATTATTTTTTGAAAAATTTCAACAAAACCATATCATGTAACCTCTCTTTGTAATGAGCTTGTTGAGTTCGTTCCAATGAGGGGTCACATGATATGGTTTTGTTGAAATTTTTTGAAAAAATTTAAAAAATGATTTTTAAAATAATAAATTTTGATATCGTCTGCATTGGGTAAAGGGTTAACTGATCAAATTTGTTTTAATGGTATGGTAAACTGTTTTGTGTTTGGAAGTTATTTCAATTAACAAGGTTATTCAATTAAAAATTATACAATTAGGGAGTTCCACTGTATTCCCATGATAATAAGTATATCTACGATTGGTGTTGCTTCAAGTTCAGTATAAATGTAGGTTTCTCTCAAAATAAATTATTAGTAGGAACAGAACTGCAAGCCAGCACAACCTGAACTTACTTTCTCTACTTAGTCCGTTTTTTAGAATATCTACCACCTGATAACAAATAAGTAAAAAACTTCAATCAATACCAAACACACTCTATTGGATATAATAAAAAAAATCAAAGAAATAGAGGGGCTCCAATAATATGAACTTTGTTCACTAAAAACGATCTGTGCCAAGGTTCAACCAGACTTGGATCAATTTGAGTGACAGAGGTTCAGAACTTCACATCAAATCTTTGAATTTGATTCTTCTTGTCACATGATTTAACCCTTTACCTAACGAATCGCCCACATCCGACCACGTAATATGCAAATTCAGCAGTGGAAAAAATATTATTTTTCAAAAAATTTCAACAAAACCATATCATGTGACCCCTCATTGAAACGAGCTCATGATATGATTTTGTCAAAATTTTTTGAAAAATTTAAAAAAATGATATTTAAAATAATAAATTTTGATATCGTCTGCGTTGGGTAAAGGGTTAACCCTTTACCTAACATAACCGCAAAAACCAAGCAGTGCAATTCACAAAAAATGTCAACAAATTTCAATCTTTGCCTCGAAAAAATAGTTTTTAATGTCTCAATGAAACACGCCCAATAAGGGGGTCATAAACTATCTTTTTGCAGCAAAAAATTATTATTTTTTTATTGGTGTTGAAGGTCATATACTTATGCACAATGGCTAATCATGACTGTGACAGTTTTACGGGTGGAGGAAGCCAGAGTACCCGGAGAGAACCACCGAGCAACGACGAGCAGCTGCCAGCTCCCCAACATCGTAACTCCGCACTGCAGCACAGGCAGGGTTAGATTGGTTGAAGACATGCGCACCATCGACGTGCAGTACGCCTTAGTACATGGCGTCATCGTGCCCCCATGTGGACAATCGGGGTTAAGTGCCTTGCCCAAGGACACAATGCGGGAGTCCGAATTGATCGCTCAGACGGTCACCCATCCACTGATTAACTGGGCTCAATGTTGTTTAACTTCGGTGATCTGACGAGAACTGGTTACCGCAATGCCACCACGACCCCGCAGCAAAAAATGAAATACTTTTAGTTATTCAGGAAATGCTTTTGCAAATATATGTCCTCAAGTTGTTGTGTTAGGTTAACAGTTAATGAAAAAAATAACTACAAAATAAGAGAAGATTAACCATTTATCCAACACACAGTATATCAAAATTTATTATTTAAAATATTATTTATTTTTATTTTTTACAAAATTGCAACAGAACCAAATCATGTGACCCCTCACTGGAACGAGCTGAACAAGCTCGATCCAATGAGGGGTCAATATTAAAAAAAATGTTTCAACTGCTCAATTTGTAAATTACGCATGTGAATGCAACTCATTTGTTAGGTAAAGGATTAACCCTTTACCCAACGTAACGGCCAAAACCGGCCAGCGCTATTCACAAAAATTGCCAATTAATTTTCAATTTTTAAAATTTTTTGTCTCGAAAACTTAGGTTATGACCCCTCTTTGGAACGCGCTCGTTCATCTCGTTCCAATGAGGGGTCATAACCTATGTTTTTGAGACAAAAATTTTTAAAAATTAGTCAATCAAGAATTTTGTTTGCAAGTGTCGTCTGCTTTTCATGTTAGGTAAAGGATTAAATCAAAGGTACTTCTGAAATCAATTCACTTAAAATGTGACAATGTCACATTAAATTCAGGAGTCACATGTTTATTGGATTTGCTGCAGACAATATTCCATGCGCTATTTGTGATTATGTGATGTTTGCAGTAAATATGAAATTTGGGTCTGTCTCAGATGTTGGTGTTATACTCTTTGAGTGATCTCTTTCCAACCCAGTATCACAGCTTGATGAATTTTAACTCCAATAAGATGGTACCTCTAACAGAATACAAAAGCACATGTAAGGCCACACAAAGTAGATCTTCTGTTTCTCAGGCCATTATTTGTAAAATTGCATGTGGGCGAGCGTTTTTTTATTTTATTTCTTATATCTGTAATTATTTCTTTGCCATCAAAAGTTTATGTTCTTGGTTTATGGTTTAGGCCTCATAATCAACAGAATAGCATGGGTGGTGGCGTATTTTGTCCCTTGAGAGCAAGAAGGCTTGCAAAGCCTTCTTGCACTCAAGGGACACATTTATAAATTTTTTTAACTTGGGTAAAATATCAGACATAAACCATTTAATTGTTTTTTTTTTAAGTTTACATTGGTTATAAAAAGAGAGCATGCGGCAGCCAAAAGAACCATGCGGGAGGACCTGAGAAACAGATTTTTAATTTTTTAGGCCTAATAAAGTATTTTATCATATGACTTCTTCATGTTCTCAGCTTATGACTATTTCATATTTTCAATAAATATAAATTAGTGCTTCATAACACCTTTAGTTGATTTGATTGGTCAATTTCAAAAGAACACTTTTTGATCGGTTATCACCAAAAAGATCTGTGTCAAATTAATGAATGTGTAAATAGAACTATTTCACAACATAAACAAAGCCACGATGCCTGATTTTATTTGTTATAAACATTTACTAAAATCCCAACGATAAGAAATGGATAAATACTTGAAAATTATTATTTATAATGCCGAATTGTGGAACTAGATCTTGTCATGGTTATGATGTATGACTGAGTGTAGCTGTGACACATCACAGTCAAATGCATGACGTTCAAGGTGAAATTCCATTCTTTAACCCTTCTAAAATATGTATTTTTGGTAACCTTGGTTTCATATGATAAACAGAATATAAAATTCATGCCAGAGGCTTGACAAAAAATGAAAATTCCTCAACTCGTTTCATAAATATAGCAAGACCAAAACACTGATCCCATATATCCTCTATTTATCACACAAGGACTGATAAAATTCAAGATTATTCTAGGCCCTACAATTGCTAAATTCAATGATTTCCAAGGTTTGACCATATAATTTATATGCCATAGTTTGTGAATGTGAAGTCCTATCTAGGACCCTCTAGTCATTATCTCCTCCTGTCATTTGGAGGAAAATGGGAGGAAGGGGTAATAACCGGAGGGTCCTAGTTAGATGTCACCTTCACAAACTACAGCATCTGACCCATTTTTCAGGATTTCAAGGCATTGGATGGCCCCTCGTCAAATTCAAGGTTGTTCCTTAATCCAAGGCTCCAAGGGTACCCTGACACAGTAACGTGGAACCCTGTTAATTGAACACCCATTTTGCTAGCAAAATATATTCCCCACCTCATCCAAGCATCTTGGATGAGCAGGATGAGGGGAATTCTGTGAAGCATAAAACGAACATGTCAGAGGGATGAAATTGCATCGTCACCAATAGGGGGCGCGCCAATCTCTATTAAAAGAGGTGAAAATGAGTGCTATGCACGAATGATTTTATGATCAGTTATTGTTACCTGAGTATAAAATGCTGGTTCATGATGAACAGAATGTCGATTTAAAGCCTATTGGAGGTTGGCAGTATGAAAAAATGGGTGGGTTCTTGCGACCCAAGCCTGGGGGGAAGGCATCCCTCTGACATGTTCATTTTATGCTTCACAGAATTCCCCTCATCCTGCTCATTCAAGATGCTTGGATGAGGGGAGAATTCTGTTACACATAAAACTCACAGTCATTCGGGATAAAATTGCATAGTTTAAAGATGATGCCAACCAACAAATAATCTATGGAGTATTTTTTAATACAGCGTTAGCAAACGTTTTGTCAGGGTTAGCTAATGGAATATCTGATCTAAAATAAAATTTATAAAATGTTTCAGCAGAAGTCCAATTTGCTGTGGACAGAACGTTATTTAGTGAGATTCCAGCATGAATGGTGGCTGAGGTAGATGAACCTCTCACTGAGTGAGCCTTGTAAACTGAAATGTCGATGCCAGCATTTTTGAGAATATCACAAATCCATCTAGAGAGGGTGCTGGTGCAAATTGCAGAAAAAGTTTTGAAAGAAATAAACAATTTTGAACTTTTCCTTTTGTCTTTAGTTCTGTGGAGATATTCAAAAAGAACAGCAAGGACACATAAAGGTTCCTTTTCATATTTATAAAGATTTAGTTTTTATGACGTGATGGTTTGGTTGTTTTGAGATGATCAGTAATAAGAAAAATAACTTCGGAGTTTGTGATTCGAATATTTTTTATATCAAGAGCTGCAAGCGTTTGAACTCTTTGAGCAGTGCATAAAGCAATAAGGGCTGCCAATTTCTTGGTCAATAATTTTAAGGACAGCGTTCCATGAGGATAAAGTGATTCTAGATATTGGAGTAACGTAGAGACATCCCAAAGTGTCGAATAACGAGGCTTTGGAGGGTGTTTGTTGAAAATTCCTTTTACAGTTCTGTTAACTAATTTGGAATCTGAAAAACTAATATTTGATAATAAGCTAAGAGTTTGATTTAACATTGATCGGTGAGAATTAATCACACTGTAAGATTTTCCTGAATAATCAAGGAAGGCTAGATAATTAGCTAAATGTGTTTCAGATGGGTAAAGTGGATTAACCTTCCTTTCCTTACACCAAACAATCCATTTCCCCCAGGCATAATTATATGTTTTTTGAGTGGCTGGTTTCCATGACTGTAGGATGAGGTTGGCAGCTGATTTTGAAATGCCTCCTGATAGGAATTGATTCCAGAGACAAGACATCCGGCAAGTTGGAGTTTCCCTGCAAGGGGATGAATGCAGTTGCTGTGTGGTAGTCTGAGAAGATGTTCTGTTTTTGGAAGGAAAATAGGGTAATGACTGAGAATTTCGAGCAGTAGAGGATACCATGGTTGTGTACTCCAGACGGGAATTATGAGAAGAGCCAACCTTACTTTGTCTTCCTTTATTTTCATAATGATCTTCATGAGCAAACTGAAAGGAGGGAAAATATACGGAATTAGGTTTCCTCAATTTATAGTAAAAGCATCAACAAATTTTGCATAAGGATCATAATGCCAAGAAACATAATCTTGTAATTGACAATTCAATCTGGAAGCAAAGAGATCGATACAAGGAGAAATTTCCAATTGTTCACATAAGGTTTGAAATATTTCTGAGTCAATCATCCATTCTCTATTATCACTGAATTGTCTAGATAATTTGTCAGCAACAATATTTTCTTTCCCTGGGAGGTGAACAGCTGAAAGTTGGATTTCCCTGTCAAAACACCAAAGAAAAATTTTCTTAGTAACAAGAAACAAATTCATAACAGGGCCTCCCTTATTATTGATATAAGCTACTGCTGTGGAATTATCGCTTCTAACACATATATGAATTGAAGAAAAATTGTGACATAAACTTCGGAGACCTAAGAAGATTGCCTTAAGCTCCAACAAATTAATATGCAAAGGAGATTCTGAAGAGGACCATCTGCCATTCGCATAACTGTTTTCAAGTGATGCACCCCATCCAAGATGTGAGGCATCAGTCACCAAATATAGAGATATATCTTTTGGCCGACAATCTTTTCCATTCTTTATTTTAATATTCTTAGTCCACCAGATAACCTCTTCCCTGGCTGCTGAAGACAGAAGAATTTCAGCATCAAAGTTACCTTGTGAGACTTGAAGCCCCTCAGTTTTTTCTTTATCCAAAAACCGATAAAATAATTCTCCCAAATTGATTGCCTTTAAAGCTGAAGTATAAAGGCCTATTACCCGAGCTAAAGTTCTGAGAGTAACCGGGCCTAAGAGTAGATTTTTAGAATGAGAGATAATTTTTTCGATTTTTTCTTCTGAAAGAAAAATTTTGAATTTTCCAGAATAATAAACCCAAGATATTGGATTTTTTGAGTGGGTGTGAGGCATGATTTTCCAAGGTTGATATTAAAGCCTAGTCTTTCAAACATAGTCTTTAAGAACATGGTATTTTCCCTACAAGTCTCCGGAGACTTGTGACAAATGAGGGAGTCGTCAATATAAAAGAAAGACTTTACACCTCAAGATTGGACAAATGAAAAAATCGGTTTCATCAATTTTGTAAAAATCCTTGGCGCCGACGCCAAACCAAAAGGGAGACAGCAAAACTCATATAAGGTATTATTCCAGAGGAACCTCAAATATTTTCTGTCATGTTCATGAATAGGGACACTGAAATAAGCATCTTTCAGATCAAGTGAAGTGAAAAATTCATTTTTCTCCAAAGATTTTAAGACAACATCAAGAGTCTCTTGTTTGAAATGATGATATTCAATAAACAAATTGAGTTTTTTCAGATTTATGATAGGCCGAAAACCACCGGTTTTCTTTTCCCTGAGGAATAAATTGGAAATAAATTCCCCAGGGGAGTGAGAACAGGAAACAATAGCCCCCTTCTTAATCATTTCATCAATTTCTTGTTGAATAATAGATTTTTCACAGGAGGTAAATGGCAGACAGTTGGGTGCTTTAAGTTGAAAGGGCCTGGAAATAAATTCCAGTTTATGACCACAGACATTATTCAGAACCCATGAGTCCGAAGTAATAAATTTCCAATTTGACAGAAAATATTTGAGGGAGGCAGCCGAAGGATAGCTAATCACCTTTACTTGTCTGAAGGTTGGTGTTTGTCGAAGCGTTTTGGATTCCAGTTCTTTTTTGGTTGCCTGTTTTGGTAGCTGTTGTTGTGATTCTGATAATTTTGGTAATTGTGCCGTTTCTGAAATTGTGGTTTTCGGCTTTGCCCTAAAAAAGGCTTGCGACCAGTAAAAGAATCTTTGAAATTTTTGTTTGACGTTGTTCGTTGCACATCACCAAGCTCTTTAATCTTTTTGCATATATCTTCTCCAAATAAACAATTAGAGACCGGATTATCGGAAGAAAAAATTCCCTTGAAGGATGTGTGCATGATCGGTCTGAGTAAGTTGCATCTACACATGGACGACTCAAACATGGCATTACCAGAAAGTGTCAGGTTATCAACAAGAGCTTTCCTAACAATGTTTAGATCTGGGTTTTTCTTTCTGAGCTCTTCAGTAGCCTTTAAAGTGCAGCTGATTGCTGAGGCTGAAAGACGTTGAATTTTTTGTAATGTGCAATCTCTTGTGCGAAATTGACTGCTATGGATTTGAGCCCAAATCTCTGGGTTAACTTTTGGAGGATAACATTTCTCAGCATTTCCTGGAATAAGGTTATTCTCAAGTAATTTGTCGATATGAAACTTTATCAGATGGTGTAGTTTAAGTATTTGACATGAAAGAAGCAAACTTATCGCTGAGGTTTGGGCCAAGTTTGTACGAGGAAACTTGGGAAATTGAAGGAATAACAAAACCATCTTCATCTAACAAAGCAGAAATGTCTGCAATGCTATTGTCAAAAAGCTCGTTGGCATGTGGGCCAGACCGCTGAGGGTTGGATTTACCAAGAACGTCTGACTTTCCTCAGTTTCATCGAGGTCAGAATTTTCATTGTCAACCGTGACTATGAGATTAGGACCCAGAGATTGTCTCTGAAGCGATTCCCCTGTAACTGTGTGTGGTTTATCGAAACCCTCATCGGGTTTCCCTGAAGCTAATTTTTCTTGAGAAGTCTTAGACTTGGATGACTTTGAATAAGTCGAAATTGGGTGACTTTTCGAGCTTGCGCTCTTATTTTCAATTACATTGAGTCTATTATTAATATGATTCACAGAATCGAGGAGTGTTGCGAGAATATCATTATTTCCTACCCCAGATATGTCCGAAGTGACTTTGTCACAGTGGACTTTGGATTTCTTTGCTTTAGATTTTTTCCCGTTGTCATGGGAAAGAGAACGCTTCCGGGAGGAAAGAGAAGCAGAATCCTTTTCCGGTTGTCAAATGAAGAGTGCACAACTGCAGGAACGATAATTTTAGACGCTACTTTCGATTTCGATACATAAGGATTTTTCCTCGAAGTTGTATGAAATGTCGAACCATCTTGTACATAGCCAGAAAAACTACTATCTTCTGCATCTGAGGCGAAAATGTTAAGAACGTCATCATTCAGGTTTAAAGGATCTTTAGGATTTGAATTAACACTGGCTAATTCTTCCCGATCAGAGGAGTCATGATGACTGTCGAGTGAGCCTGTAGATGGACTTTTGTCCGGAACAGAATTGAAATCACTTTGAAGATCTGACATTACAAAACCAATCTGGAAAATTAACTGTAGTAACTCTGGCGCGCTCTCGATGACAAAAGACATTCTGTTCATCATGAACCAGCGTTTTATACTCAGGTAACAATAACTGATCATAAAATCATTTGTGCATAGCACTCATTTTCACCTCTTTTAATAGAGATTGGCGCGCTCCCTATCGGTGACGATGCAATTTCATCCCGAATGACTGTGAGTTTTATGTGTAACAGAATTCAGTAAACAGGAGCATTCAATCAACAGGAATTGGATCATTTTCCACTAATCTAGTGATAAACTCAGTATTTATTGTATTATATCTTGTTTGACAGAGCTCATAGAGCTCTGTCAAACAAGATATAATAAAATAAATGCCTGTATTGGATGTAGTGAGGCCAAAAAGGTTGATAAATAAGATATAATAGATTATATAGATATATTGGATGTCAGAGGCCTTTAAATTTACATGATGAAATCAGTGGCTGTCAGAATAAATATTTTATAGATCACCCGTTTTTTCATTCAGCTAACCTAAGTTAAATCTTTCACATATATGCAATTAGACCACATCTGTATGAAAGGGATGGTAAATGAAGTGGTGTACAGAAGTCAAATGCAATTAACAGAGTTATTTCAATTAAGAAATATCAAATTATGTGACCTCGACTGCACTATCACTATCCAACTTAGCCATAACAAAGCTTCCAGCAACGAGGCAGCTGAATGGTTCTGTGCAGAAAGTTGCTTGCAGGGTTCTATCGAAATGGAAGTGTATTCAGAATGCAGGGTTCTATCGAAATGGAAGTGTGTTCGGAATGATTGGTGAGTCAATTCTTACTGTCACAATTAATCTACATCACTCTTAATTTTCTATTTGGAAGAAAACAGAAGTTAATAATATTTACTACGCCTCAAATTTACATTGACCAATCACAAAGCATCATAACACATGGCGAGAAGTGTGCCATGTTACGAATGCTGCAGTATTTTACACTAGTGAGTTAATAGCAATTTTGAAAATTTTATCTCTCTCTCTCACCTTGAAGAGAGAATCATTGCGAATCAAGTGCACCATCGATGTTCAGAATGCCTAAGTACACAAGCACAAGCTGTGTTTGCTGCAGTTTGAAACCAAGTGCACCATTAATGTGCAGAATGCCTAAGTACACAGGCACAAGCTGTGTTAACAGCAGATTGAAACCAAGTGCACCATTGATGTGCAGAATGCTTAAGTACACAGGCACAAGCTGTGTAAGCAGCAGTTTGAAACCAAGTGCACCATTAATGTGCAGAATACTGAAGTACACAGGCACAAGCTGTGTTAACAGCAGTTTAAAACCAAGTGCACCATTGATGTGCAGAATGCCTAAAGTACACAGCACCACTATGCCACAAGGACACAACACAGAGGGTTAAGGTCAGGATCCAACTGTGGATTTGACCCTTTGAACCCCGGTGGTATCTTCCATGTCAGTTCAATGGCGGGCTTTTGAAGAGTCCATATTCATTTTGGGGGGTAGAACAATTAATATTTTCCAACGTGCAGCCTTGGGGCTGCACATTGAAAATATTGATCGGTCTTCCCCACACATTCACTTACCAATCACCCAACTTAATGAAATTATGACGTATCATGTTCGTGGGCCAGTAAAGTGGCCCCTCGAGTTCAAAGGGTTAAAGTCCAATGCTCTAACCAATGAGCCATTGCACTCCCAACAGCAAGTGTATTTATAATGTAACTTGTAGGTTTACCCCTCAACGACTGCATATTGGGGCACCTGTTTTGACACAGTAAAGTTAGGCCTTCAACTGGCTGAGTGCTGGAAACCACTAACAAGGCTCTTCTGAAAAGTGCTGAGAGCCACTTTAGTGGCATTACACTTTTTGCATTAACTTGCAATTTCCTCAGCTGCAGACGAAAAAATGGGTATATACAATTGTTTTCATACAATTTATTGGAGAGTGCATGGTATGTTTGAAAAAAATACTCATGTTTCAAATCACCTTTGAAAAATAGCTTAGCCCTCTACCAGTTAAAGGCTACACAACTTACAAATCTTTTCCAAACACTCTAACTTTAAAATGTAATCCTCAAAGATTTTGACTGAATCAAGAATAAAATAATACCCGAGTTTTTTTTCATATACTAGGTTAACATTTTAAAAACATCACCACCTCAACTTACCTAAATGTTTTCGCCTGTCCTCTTGTGCTATAGTATGTGCTTTTTCACAGAGGTCAGTTACAGCAGCAGCAAACCCAACATCACCTCTCCTCATACCAAGAGGCGAGGCTGCCCTTCGAGAGGGTAGGGGAGATGAGCCAGGAAAAACTGGGGCATATGTGTTGACTGGAGATGCAGGCTCAGATGGTGGTTTGAATCCCAGGCGATTGGAAGCATCTGATGGTGTTTTCTGTACAGATTTTTGAGAAGCATGTTCTGGTCTGAGTCCCTTGGAAAAATCCTGTTTTTCAAACGGCTGGAAAACAATATAAAAAATGCATTTAGTGCACAAATATTATTGTTAGTATTATGAAAAACCGAACATATGTTCAAAAAATTATTCATACTAATTTTTTTCATTAAGATTTCACAAAAGTTTTGTTGTGAGTTCATTCATAAATACAATAATATTGGTTCAATGTTACTTTAGCATCTGCGATTACATCATAACACAAATGAAAATAAATAAAGTTAGCAATTTGTTTGAACGAATCAGATCCTACCAAAATCATGTGAACAGATGGAATCTACAACAGAAGAGCACAATACCACTCGCTGAGTTTTCCTGTGATTTCATAATTGTTTCAGAGCCCTTTTCAATGACAAAATCATAAAAGAGAATTATTTCAGAGCCCTTATCAATGACAAAATCCTAAAAGAGAATTCTTGAGACATTTTTTTCTCCCCCCACTGCATGTTTAACATACGTGTGTCCGGGGTGAGATAGCAGGGAGAGACAGATGTATCCCACCCCACCCACGTGACGTTATACATTTATAACGTTGTTATGCATATCGTATCAGTTTCTTGCTACCAACTAATTCATACTGACGTCATCGGAATGCAGTGTGATCACAGTTCGATGCTCTAAAACTCTTCAACCCTCAAGCTGCCACCGTTCCTATTTCGTGGTATATACCTTTGGTATATACATAACTTGTGCATGCTCTTTCCGATGGTGTCATCAGTTTCTCAAAACAATGAATACAAAATGAGTTGATTGAATCAGCACGTGACTCCCGATTACCTCTGGCTAGCATAATCGCTGCATGGTGGTGGGAGAGAAAAATCATCCTCGGTGAGTCTGAAGGTGGGAATGGGGAAATCTCACTCTCGGGGCAAGATATTTGAAACAGACCCTCGGCAAGCCTCGGGTCTGGTTCAAATATCTTGCCCCTCGGGTGAGATTTCCCCATCCCACCTCCAGACTCATCGGGGATCATAATAATCTCAAATAGTATCTACACCCAACGCTCTCAGAAAGCGTCCAAAGGATTGGTATTAGACACAACTTGCAAGTACATTTTAGCCATGTAATTACCTGAATTCCAAGATTCAATCACTTTTAACTCTTAACCTGCTGAGTATTTTCAAGATATTTTTCATCAAATCTAGTCACGGCTGCTATGAAGCAGCCATGACTAGATTTGTTGAAAAATTAATCTTAGTATAACACAAGAAATCATTGGTGAAAAAAGCCATTCAATTTCTAGGGGGAAAACGTGATTAAATGAGTCCAAATTATGTTGACTTCAATGACAAGAGAAACCCTGTTCTGGGCAGGAATATCTGTCAGCAGCATGCAAAGAGTTAAGTACTTGCAGGAAACTGTATAAACACTGTCAGTTTGGCACATAACAGCACATCAACAGAAGTGCTGCATTATTCGGTGCCTCTTAAAACAGTTAAAACTGCTTTGTTGAGGTATTTGTTTTCTTATTACTAATCCCATGTTTTCCTTCAAAATGTGCAAAAATGCAAACAGTGTTTTCAGGCCTGCTCAAGTTAGAGATAATGTTGACCTGAAAAGTGTTATCCTAATATGTTTATCTGTGTTCATGCAAAGAATGAGATATTTATTTATATAATGATGTTTAACGACACTTTTGACAGCCAGGGTCACCTTGTGTCGGACAGTTTTATGGGTGGAGGAAGCGTGCATCGCCTTGCCCCATGTGGGCAATCGAGATTAAGTGCCTTGCCCAAGGACTCATTGCACTTATCCCTGGTGTAACAACACTTTTGACAGCAAGGATCACCTCATGTCAGACAGTTTTATGGGTGAAGTAAGCCAGAGTACTCATAGAGAACCACTGAGCAGTGCAGGGTTAGCAATGGCTGAAGACAGGTGCATTATCGACGTGCATTACTCTTCAGTACACAGTGCCACCGTGCCCCCATGTGGGCAATTGGGATTAAGTGCCTTGCCCAAGGACACAATGCAGTTAGCCCCATGGACCTCTGGCTCGATCTGTGGACCGCTCGGTTTGAAGTTCAATACAGTAACCAAGGAGACACAGCACTCCCTGACTACTACATGTATTTACCCATAAATCGTATTTCCGGAGTTTTTTTAACTATAATCTCGACTGACAAATATTCCAACTACATCATTGAGGCATGCCTTGACGATGTAGTTGGAATATTTTATCAGTCAGGACTTCAGTCACAACGTCAAAATACTGCAATTTCAATTTTTCCCACAAATGTAACTTGTAATTTAACAAATTCTATCTTGTTTCACAGACCTCGATTGGTTAAATTTCCAAGTGCATTTTGTGAAAATTTGACCTTGAAATTTTGATATTCAGACATCACTGTGCAGGAGGTTAAGAAATGAATAATAGGATGCTGGGAGTAAGCCTTCATGCTATATGTTTAGATCTAATAATAAATACAAAAACAATTTGGAATCCTATTTTCCTTTGAAAACAACAAATAAAGGTATGAAACAATCGTACAGGCTTAAATACTGAAAGCAGTTAAGACTTAAGTTACAACTTTATGTACTTTCGGAGTTTACCACAGCACAGGTATTAGATACCTTCAATTTTTATACCTCAATTTTTTCACCACTACATAACTTAAAATAAAAAAAAGATAAGGACATTTGACTTTGATATTTAACTGCAGCATCTGCAATCAGGAATTTGCAAGTGGAAAGGTTCAAAATCAACAAAACTGCAACTGTTGGTTCGACAAAGATGTGGTACAGTGGAGCCCACTTAATTGGATATCTCTTAATTGTATATCCCTGTTAATTGAATATAATTTTCAAACACAAAACCATTTACCATATCTTCAGTACAAATTTGATCTGTTAATTGCATATGGGTTGTAGAGTGAACTCCTGTTAATTGTATATAAATTTTTGTAATATGTCGAAAAAATGACTGTGACACGCACCAAATTCCCCTTATTTATCAACCTTTGTGGCCTCACTACATCCAATACAGGCATTTATTCTATTATATCTTGTTTGACAGAGCTCTATGAGCTCTGTCAAATAAGATATAATAGAATAAATGCCCAGTTTACCTCCAGAACACAGAAACTGACCAAATCCCTGTTAATTGTATACTCCTGTTAACTGAATAATTTTCACTGGCAAAATGGATATTCAATTAAGAGGATTCTACTGTATAATAAATGAACAATGTTTCTGTCAACACTCACCTTCTCAACTGACATAATTTTAATATAAAAGTCTTAAATTGTCTAATCACAAAATACTTCGAAAAATAATATAGTAAAGTGATATCCTTGATGAAAAAAGACCTGTTATATAATACAAAACAGTTACTATGCAAAATATATCTCTGGTAGAGATTTCAACCCATTTCAAGCTGTGAAAGACAGCAAAATGTTGATTTATTCCCATCGAAATACAATATACTTGAATTTTTTTTCCAATCAAATGCCTGGCCATCAGTAATTGTAGTTTTGTTATTGGGCCCTCCAAAGTTATACTGCTCTAGAGAGTAGGATATGGGTGGATTACATCTTAATGGCATTTCTGCCCATATAAATATCAAAACTAATGTGCAATCTCGGCATAGCGATTCTTTATTTTGGCAGAAATTCTTTGAAAAAGGAAATAGCATGCTATTCGATTCATATGTGGATGCAATACTCAACCTTTGAGTTGGGATGGTTCCGAAAGCCTGTAGTTCGTTTGCATATTTTACAATTGGCGTTACCCACACGCCAACTAAATGATCGTTCGAGTGTTATTTCCAGGCCTGTTCAAGACCTTTTCCAGACCAATACATATTTACACACGTCTTCAAGAATTTCAAAACAGCATAACAACCCAACACCCACTAGGTTCTGAGTACCGAATGATCTTGTCCTAATTGTATTCTAAGATAATTTTTTTTTTATTTATTGTTATTTATGGTCCCTTTCAGCATGTTTGGTTATATCATGACAGTAGCTTAAGCATCTTTGGCTATATCATGACTACAGCCAATGTATAAAGTGAAAAGCCAATCATTTATACTCATGCTGCCTACTTTAGAGACTCTCACCCCAGGTGTTGATAATACATCCTATTATTAATGCCCCCTATTGTTAATCCTTAGGTCCCCAGATTAATTTTACGTTAACCCTTTACCCAACGTAACGGCCAAAACCGGCCAGTATTATTCTAAAAAATTGCCAATTAATTTTCATTATTTTTTCATTTTTTGTCTCAAAAACATGGGTTATGACCCCTCGTGGAGCTCGTTCCAATGAGGGGTCATAACCTATGTTTTTGAGACAAAAAATGAAAAAAATTAGTTAATCAATAATTCTGTTTGCAAGTGTCGTCTGCATTTCATGTTAGGTAAAGGGTTAATAACTACCGTATATAGATGTACGCAGCTGCAGACAACCTGACGAGGGTTTCTACGCCATTGTTGCCTGCTTGTACAATGATGTAAAAACACTGTTGAGATAAATGCATCCTACCAGTCGAGTTCTCAGGAAGAATACACTTGGGACTACTTTTTCAGAGCAATATAAAAAGGGATATCTGTAGCTGTATGGGGGACTTGAGGCTTAAGAAGATAAACAGACCTGTTCAAAACATTTCTCAGAAGTATTTTAAAGATAAAGTTATATTCTGTAGAAAACAAAATGTTACATGAACAGTATGACAAACAATAGAAATGCAGGTTCTACTTAGCTAGCTTCCTTAAAATGTATTTACTTTTATAAATTGTAGAAAACATGCGTTTCTGATCTGACTATCATAGTTGGTAACGCAACATCTATCTGAGTATTTACAAGATCACAAACATGGGAACTACTGTAAAACACAACAGACGCACAAGTAAGTTAACTCTTTACCTAACGAATCGCCCGCATCCACCCGCGTAATATGCAAATTGAGCAATTGAAAAAATTAATTTTCTCAAAATATTTCAACAAAACCATATCCTGTGACCCCTCATTGGAACGAGCTCATTGAGCTCGTTCCAATGAGGGGTCACATGACATGTTTTTTTGGACATTTTTTTAAAAATTAAAAAAAATGATATTTAAAATAATAAATTTTGATATCGTCTGCATTGGGTTAAGGGTTAACGAGACAGATATCCTCAGATATTGCATTAACTTTTTACCAAACGCATCAACCAGAATTCAAATTTAGAAGATAAAAAAAAATACATTTTTCAAAATGTTTGAACAAAACCATATCATGTGACCCCTCACTGGAATGAGCTAATCAAGCTCGCTCCAATGAGGGGGCACATGATATGGTTTTGCTGAAATTTTTTGAAAAAACAATAATTAAAATAATAAATTTTGATATCCTGTCCATTGGGTAAAAGATTAATGGAGGACATCCAAGTCATCCATTTTATAAAATTCATGAAACCAGTTCAGTAAATAAGTCTAGACTAAGCCTTTGGTCTTTGACTCAGTCCAGGCCCAATTTAAAGAATAAGTTTTGTAGATTTCAGTACAAACTAGGGAGGAGTTGAAGATCCTATTCATCACTTGATCCACAAACCCGATAAAAGATGACTATTTCTTTTATTGGGGTTCAACAACACTTTTGACAACTAGGGCCACCTCATGATGTACAGCTTTATGGTTGGAGGAAGCCAGAGTACCTGGAGAGAACCACCATGCAGTGCTGAGCAAATGTCAAGACTCTCCAACATACTAATTTGGCACAAGCAGTGTTTGCATTAGATGAAGACAAGTGTACCATTGAAGTGCAGTATGCCTTAGTACACAGTGCCATTGTGCCCCAATGTGGGCAATTTGGATTAAGTGCCTTGCCCAAGGACACTATGCAGTTACTTCTGGTCGGTATCAAGCCATCGACCTTTTGGTATAATACTACCCTATTTGGAGGTCTTTCATCTCCAGGCATTGATTATCAGGACCTGTTTTACCAGTAATATAGTACTTGTTCATACTATCATAAATAAGCATGGTTCCTATTTCCCAGGGTTCCAATGGAGAACTCTTCAGGAATGCTACTCAATGATCATACTATTCTGTTTTTGAAGTATGAGTTAAAGCGCCAGAAAAAAAGTCAGACCATGTAATAAAAACGGTTATTACCAACACCCAGAAAGTTTTATTTTACAGTAAGTTGATGATGAAATTAACTGTCCCAGTAGATGAAACCAGGTCAAGGCTCTTATTTATGATAACCACTCTAATATCTTCTGGGATTCAGGCATGTAGTTTTCAAGTGGACAATTGTCCCCCTACCTCCCCCCACCACGACCAGTCTGAGCAGAAAATAAGGTAAATGACCTCCTAAAATAAAGCCTTGATACACTAACAGATTCAGAAATCCATGTACTCTATAAATCTAATAGAAACACACCTTGCCCTTTTTAACGGTCAAAGACATGGGCAATTTTCGAGACTTTCTACTAAATAACAGCTGTGGAGTCTAGCTGCTTAACCCTTTACCTAACGTAACGGCCAAAACCGGCCAGCACTATTCTCAAAAATCGCCAGTTAATTTTCATTATTTTTTTCATTTTTTTCTCAAAAACATAGGTTATGACCCCTCGTTGGAACGAGCTTGTCAAGCTCGTTCCAATGAGGGGTCATAACCTATGTTTTTGAGACAAAAAATGAAAAAAATTAGTTATTCAAGAATTATTTTGCAAGTGTCGTCTGCTTTTCAGGTTAGGTAAAGGGTTAACAGAGGTTTCTAGCCAAGACTTGAGTAGAAATGTCTAGAAACCACTGCCAATGTAATGGCAGTATTGTCTGCCAAATGTCTTGATCGAGTGTGCTTTGAGACTACAAAGTTTGTCAACCAATAGGCTGTTAATCGCCCTTCTGTGCTTTCAAACTACAGGCCGAAGAGGATTACACAAAACCAATGTTAGATCTGGCTGACCAATCAAACTTTCCACAACAGAATGACCTATGTATGATGACAACATGAACACTATACAATGTTAGACACTGATAGCACTCAAGAGGTACAAACATTTAACGGCACAGAATATACTTTCCAGACTTAGAAGGCAACTCCTCACAGAAGTGTGGCTAGATTGTTTCATATTCAGTGTCTGATTCCAAATGTTGTGATGCAACAGACGTGATAAGGGTAGAAGAAAAGTTAGAAAGAATTCAGAAAAAGAATACAGATGACATTTCAGTGTGATGATAATATTTCTTATGTAAATTCTGGTTACCTAAAAAGTAGTTTGAAAATTCTAGTCTGTCTTGTTTTGTGAAGAGGAAGTTTCATATATTTTCTATGAAGATTTATAATTATAAAAATGACACACCCACTGTGTCGAAACTCCATGAAATAAAATATGAATAGTCTGATTTTGAATGACTTATCAGAATTAACTCTTCATCTGATGTAATCAGAGGACAACGCTTGGTTTAAAATTTTCCTGAATAAGTAAATAGCAGTTTTTTTCCGCTCCAAAAATAGCTTATGACCTCTCACTGGAATGTGCATAACAAGCTCTTTAAAATGAGGCGTTAAAGCCCCACAAAGTAGATCTTTTGTTTCTCAGGCCATTTTTTGTAAAATTGCATGTGAGCAGGTATTTTTTTATTTTATATTTGTAATTATTTCTTTGCCATCAAAAGTTCATGTTCTTGGTTTGTTTTATGTTTTAGGCCCCATAATCTACAAAACAGCATGGGTGGTGGTGTATTTCGTCTCTTATGTGCAAGAAGACTTGCAATGTTAAAGCACTGCAAAGCCTTTTTACACTTGAGAGACAGATTTATCAATTTTATTTACTTGGGTAAGATATCAAACCATTTAATTTTTATGTTTTCAAGTTTGTATTGTCATAAAAAGAGAGCCTACAGTAGCCAATAGACTGCAAGAGGACCCGAAAAACAGATTTTAAACTTTGTTAGGCCTATAAGCTATGATTTGGAGGCAAATAAAAAATATATTGAAATTTGAATGGTGATTTTCCTTTAATAGTGCTGTCATTACATTACTGAAGGGTCTAGATGTGAAATGAAGAAAAAAATTATTTCCAAAGAATAAAATAACCAGTATTACATTGCATTTTATGATGCAAATTGCGAGTTTAATAAAACAATTTTCCTTTAGAATTGTGAACCATGACTTATTATTTGTACTTATTTATGTATTTATTAAGGTTTAATGACACTTTAACAGCCAAGGTCATATCGTGTCGGTGAAAGTTTTATGGGTGGAGGAAGCCGGAGTACCCAGAGAGAACCACCGGGAAACAACAAGCAGCTGCCAGCTCCCTAACAAGGTAACTCTGCACTGCAGCACAGGCTGGGTTAGATTGGTTGAAGACATGCGCACCATCGATATGCAGTATGACTTAGTACAAGGTGTCATCATGCCCCTATGTGGACAATCGGGGTTAAGTGCCTTGCCCAAGGACACAACATGGGATTCGGAATCGATCGCTCAGACGGTCACCCATCCAAGGACTAACCAAGCTTGCATTTTGCACTGAATATGTTTGAAACACTAACCTCTACACAGTTGGATTGCTTGAATGTCAACGAAAAATGTCGCAACTCAATCCGCCCCTTCAAGATGGTGATAAGTCAATCAACACAGTAACTCCTCCCATCAATGACATTTGATGACGTTGAAGCACTTATTATTTATTTATTGGTGTTTTAAGGTCACATATTTATGCACAATGGCTAATCATGACTGTGACAGTTTTACAGGTGGAGGAAGCTGGAGTACCCGGAGAGAACCACCGAGCAATGGTTAGCAACTGTCAGCTCCCCAACATACTAACTCCACACAAGCAGGGTTAGCATTGGTTGAAGACAAGTGCACCATTGACGTGCAGTATGCCTTAGTACACAACACCACCGTGCCCCCACGGGGGCAATGGAAATGAAGTGTCTTGCCCAAGGACACAACGTGGCTGCCGCAGGTGGAATTCGAACTGAGGACCTCTCGGCTTGCAGTCTGCACCTCTACC
Source organism: Pictodentalium vernedei (assembly GCA_031216915.1). Taxonomy (NCBI): domain Eukaryota; kingdom Metazoa; phylum Mollusca; class Scaphopoda; order Dentaliida; family Dentaliidae; genus Pictodentalium; species Pictodentalium vernedei. The sequence continues at coordinate 428,943,559 of CM062292.1, forward strand.
TACTGAGCCACCGCGCTCCCTTGAAGCGCTTAGGCACAGTGTAACAGCTTTCATATCATCAAACATCAAATGAAACATAGAGTGAAATCCTGTTAATTGAAAAGCCACTTGGCCAGTGATAATTATTCAATTAACAGGAGTATTCAATTAACAGGGATTGTGTCACTTTCCTGTATCCTAGAAATAAACTTAGCATTTATTCTATTATATCTTGTTTGACAGAGCTCCATGGGCTTTGCCAAACAAGATATAATAGACTAAATGCTTGTATTGGAATTACAGAGCCCAAATAGGTCAATGAACAAAGGAAAACTGGCTAGAGTCAGGGTAATTTCTCGACAGGTTGCAAGATTTTTTTAGTTTACTCCATAACCTATATTCAATTAACAGGTCAAATTTGTACTGGAGGTATGGTAAATGGTTTTGTGTTGGGAAATTATCTTCAATTAAAAGGGTTATTCACTTAATACATATCCAGTTAAGGGGTTCCACTGTATTAGGTTTTATCAATAACTTGTCACATAGTTATGACGTCACGCCTTTGTTAAAAGTGTGTGATATATTTCGAAGAGTTGGTTAGAGCATGTGTGATATTCAACATATATCGCCACACTTTTACCAATCAAGGAACAATAGACAGTGATTGTGTAATCTGTCAGTTCTAATACAAACACAGCCGAGAGGAAAGATTAAGGGCGCCTGTGCTAAAATGTTTTGAACAGAGAAACGAGAATTTACCTGACTTTTGATTTTATTGAAAGAGTTAAAGAAAGAAATCCACACCCGGGTGTAAATGATAAATGGAACGTTTAATTTCTCGCTCAACCTTTTGAGCGCAATGACGAAACAGAAAAAATGAAGTAATATCACTTGCTTTCCATCAATCTTCATGTGTCTTGCAAGTTTGGCTTCAGAAATTAACTAATTAAACGGGAATGGACACGTGTCAGACAAGGGTTCAGTGGAGTGTTTGATTGGTCGTGTTTTGATTGTTTGTGCAAACATCAATGTGACAAGTCGGTTACAGCACAAAAACTCGTGATATTGAACATACAATCGCTCGAGCTAGTTACTCGGACAAGTCCTCGTTAACTAACTCTCGCGATTGTATATTCAATATCACTCGTTTTCTATGCTGTAACCTATACTAATATCTGTTGCAAATATTCAATTTGTAAAAACAGTTGGGAATGTGTTTTTTTGGTGAGAATTGTCTATTTATAGAAACATCCCTCCCACCCCCAACCTGACAGCAATTGAGATAATTTTCTTTTTGTGATCAATGAACATTCCAGCAATCCAGTTACATGGAGATCAATGGTAAGGCCACACAAAGTAGATCTTCTGTTTATCAGGACATTATTTGCCAAATTGCATGCAGGCGAGCGTTTTTTTTATTTTATTTTTTATTTCTGTAATTATTTCTTTGACATCAAAAGTTGATGTTCTTGGTTTATGTTTTAGGCCTCATAATCTACGGAATGGCATGGGTGATTGCGTATTTCGGCCCTTGAGAGCAAGAAGGCTTTGTAATACTAAAGCACTGCAAAGCCTTCTTGCACTAAAGGGACAAATTTATAAATTTTTTTAACTTGGGTAAAATATCAAACGTAAACCATTTAATTTTTATTTTTATAAGGTTTTCATTGGTTATAAAAAAAGAGCATGCGGCAGTCAAAAGGGCCATGTGGGAGGGCCCAAGAAACAGATTTTTAACTTTTTTACGCATATATACCATATTATATACCATATTACATTGTTAATAATCTGTGTAACAGATATTTTCTTTTTTAGGCCTAATTACTTATTTATTTATTGGGGTTTAACAAGCCTTTCACAACTAGGATCACCTTGTGCTGGGCAGTTTTACAGGTGGCAGTAGCCGAGTACCCAGAGAGAACCACAGAGCAGCAGTGAGCAACTGTCAGACTCCTCAATGTACTTACGAGGCACATGCAGGGTTAGCATTGGTTGACGAAAAATACACCATCAATGTGCAGTGGCCCCTTATGGCCTTAATACACAGCATCACCGTGGCCCCATGCCAGAGGTAAATAAATCACTTTTAATAATATTACTTTCTAACCCCTTATCTAATGTAACAGCCAAATCTATTTATTTATTGGTGTTTAAGGTCACATATGTCTGCACAATGGCTAATCATGACCTCGACAGTTTTACGGGTGGAGGAAGCAGGAGTACCTGGAGAGAACCACAGAGCAACGGCGAGCAACTGTCAGCTCCCCAGAGAGAGCCACCGAGCAATGGCGAGCAACCAACTGTCAGCTCCCCAACATACTAAGTCCACACAAGCAGGGTTAGCATTGGTTGAAGACAGGTGCACCATCGACATGCAGTATGCCTTAGTACACAACGTCACTGTGCTCCCACGTGGGCAATAGGGGTGAAGTGTCTTGCCCAAGGACACAACGCGGTTGCCGCAGGTGGGATTTGAACCGAGGACCTTTCGGCTTGCTGCCTGCACCTCTACCAACTGAGCCACCACGCCAAATGAAGTCACAAACATAGCCATTTAAATTTTAGTATTTTTTTGAATTCTTGCTTCCAAAAGATAGCTCCCCAAATTGGAATGATCTAAACAAGCTTGTTCCACTGAGAGGTCATAATCTATATTTTGAGGCAAAAATGAGAAAATTTTCATTATTTAACCCTTTACCCAATGTAACCATCAAAAAGGCCAGCACTATTAACAAAAGTCATCATACAATTTTCATTAATTTTTCAATTTTTGTCTCAAAAACATAGCTTATGACCCACCATTGAAACATGCTCGTTCCAACAAGGGGTCATAAGCTATGTTTTGATGCAAAAAATGAAAAAAAATGTTATCCAAGAATTTTTTATGCAAGTGTCGTCTGCCTTTCGTGTTAGGTAAAGGGTTAACTGGTAGAGTGCTAAATTACATTACTTTTCAATGGTCATTTGTAACATGGTTATCATACTACCAGTAAAAGGAGCCTTAGTTTAGCAAGATACTGCTCATAAATAAATGTTTTGTAGCAATTTAATGGAGAGTGCCAGTTGGCACTCTCCAAAATATTGTAACAAAAGACTTTTATATTAATATTTTTCTTCCTCTGCTGAGCCGACAACAGATTAGCGCAAACAGTGTAAAGCCACTGTAGTGGCTTTCAGCACTTTTCAGTGGAGCCCTGATAGTGGCTTCTAGCACTCAACAAGTTAATACTTTACCTAACAAATCAGCCACATCCGCCCGCATAATTTGTAAATTGAGCAGTTGAAAAAAATTAATTTTTAAAAATACTTCAACAAAACTATATCATGTGACCCCTTCACTGCAACAAGCTCAATGAGCTCGTTCCAATGAGGGGTCACATGATATGTTTTTGTGAAACTTTTTTTGAAAAATTTAAAAAAATAGTAATTAGGCCTAAAAAAATTAAAAATCGGTTTCTCAGGCCCTCCCGCATGGTCCTTTTAGCTGCTGCATGCTCTCTTTTTATAATCAAACTTAAAAAAAATTAAATGGTTTATGTCTGATATTTTACCCAAGTAAAAATTGATAAATTTGTCCCTTGAGTGCAAGAAGGCTTTGCAATGCTTCAGCATTGCAAAGCCTTCTTGCACTCAAGGGATGAAATACACCACCACCCATGCTATTCTGTAGATAATGAGGCCTAAAACTTGAACCAAGAACATGAACTTTTGATGGCAAAGAAGTAATTACTGAAATAAAAAATAAAATAAAAAAACGCTCGCCCGCATGCAATTTCACAAATAATGGCCTGAGAAACAGAAGATCTACTTTGTGTGGCCTTAAAATAATAAATTTTGATATTCTCTGTTGGGTAAGAATATTTTTTAGCAAGTGTCATTTTGAGTTATGTTGGGTGAAGTGGCACTGATTATAAATGGAAAAGAGGGCTGAGAAATTCATACAATGTCCCAAATTAAACTTTGTTGTTGTGTGTAATGTAATTTTTGCAGATGCCATACAATTGTTCAAAATTACAATATTAAATTTTAAAACTGATGCAGTTTGCTACACGAGATTAATCGCCGAATAAAATTGTCCCCGATTATTTCTCACAAGAAACCCATCTCAACTAGATAGCAGTTGGAAAATAACCTGTTCTGATGTTGCTGAAAATATAAGAAAAATAATAATGTATGAAATCTGATCGCAAAGTTTGCACAAAGAGGAGTCTTTTCCTGAAAAACAAGGATGTTATATGTACACTATCCTACAAAATGTTGTTAGCCATGATGAAATAGGTTAGAAATTGAAATGATGTCTGATGCTGGCTATAATTAAACAGAAAAAGAGAATGAAATGGCTCCGAATGATCATTAAAAAGTCTGGAAAATATAAAAAAAAACACAAACACATTCAGCCATTTTGGTGACAAAAGCCAATTAGCATAAAAAAAAACCATTGGTGTCACCTTTTCCGTATTCAGTTTTGTCATAGAAGCCGTGATGTGGCTGGCTGCCATTGTTATGAGGGAGTTGCCACCAACACTTCTCTTGCTATCTATGGAAGACCTCCTGCTGTCTGACTTTAGATCTATGCTCTATATATACAATAAAGTATGACAATTTTATTGCAAGCACTGCAGACGGATGCACTGAAGTTCACACTCACCAATGTTTAACCCTTTAAACCCTAGCAGCTGCTTTTCTGGCCAGGAACATGATACGGCATAACATTATTAAATAGGATGGCTGTTCGGTAAACATGTGAGGTAGACCAATCAATATTTTCAACGTGCAGCCCAAAGGCGGCATGTTGAAAATATTGATTGGTCTACCCCAAATAATGAATATGGACTCTTCTAATTGTTTTTATTGAACTGGCATGGAAGATACCACCAGAGCTCAAAGGGTTAACAAATGAACTGCAACTGTATTATGTTTATGAGCTGATAAATCTGACTGACGATTATGGATCACCTTCAAAACATCAACCATTTTTATGCTGATATTGATTTTAACCCTTTACCCAACGTAACGGCCAAAACCGCCAGCGCTATTCTCAAAAATCGCCAATAAATTTTCATTATATTTTCATTTTTTGTCTCAAAAACATAGGTTATGACCCCTCGTTGGAACGAGCTCGTTGAGCTCGTCGAGCTCGTTCCAACGAGGGGTCATAAACTATGTTTTTGAGACAAAAAATGAAAGAAATTAGTTATTCAAGAATTTTTTTTGCAAGTGTCGTCTGCTTTTCATGTTAGGTAAAGGGTTAAGAAACCAAATTATTCTCAAAAATCGCCAATAAATTTTCATTATATTTTCATTTTTTGTCTCAAAAACATAGGTTATGACCCCTCGTTGGAACGAGCTCATCGAACTCGTTCCAACGAGGGGTCATAACCTATGTTTTTGAGACAAAAAATGAAAAAAATTAGTTATTCAAGAATTTTTTTTGCAAGTGTCGTCTGCTTTTCATGTTAGGTAAAGGGTTAAGAAACCAAATTATTTCAAGGCATTGTCAACACTTTGTTGATCAGCCATATCTGCCTAAGCTATAAACAAAATTATCATTTTTCAATCTTTACCCAACAAAAAGGCTTAACCCTTAAGGGCCTGGACAACTGTCTTGAATTCACACCCGACCACAACCTGTACACATCCAGTGGCTTATCAGTGAATTCTAGTCAAGTCTTGACTACCTGTTAAGGCAGCCAAGACTTAACTAAAAACCACTGCCTAGGTAAGTTGTTTATTGTCAGCAGGATTTCCTCATGATGGCATGTTGAGGGCACCTGTTCTGAGGAATAAAACTCGGAAATAGGCTTTTAAGGGTTAGCAACCTTTCCACAGAATGAGCTTCTTTACCTAACATAATGGCCAAAACTTGCCAGCATTATTAACAACATTTTTAGTCTTTTCACCTTGGAAACATAGCTAATGACCTCTCATTGGTATAAGCTCAATGAGCTTATTCCAATGATGGGTCATAAGCTGTTTTCGAGGTAAATGAAAGTGTCAATGACACTGTAGCTCAACTTGTCAAGACAAAGACATGTACATGTATAGTATGTGACACAGCAATGACAAACATCTAGGTAATGACCTGATAACAAAGGTACATATAAAGTATTGTAACGGTCTGTACATGAATACTGACCGTTGCCTGTAACAAATGTATAGGTAAAGTATTGTAAAGGTGGGTGACAGTCAGATGCTGAACTAGAAAAAATCTTTGAGTCCCAGAGTGGGTCTGACTGAACCCCAAAATATTTGTTCTCATAGCACAGTGATAACAAAGGCACCCCAAAACACACTCGTTCCTGTCCCAAGGTGAAAACAAAAGTACTCAAGAAGTTTTGTGAAGATCAGTTCATAAATACGAGCTGTATAGAACTTGTGACAAAAAACTGATTGGACCTAATTTCGGTACAAAATGATCACTGGCAGCCATCTTGAATTTTGGACCGTACCCAGAAACACTCATTCTCATCCCAAGGAGATAACAAAGGTACCCAAGAAGTTTTGTGAAGATCGGTTCATAAATACAGCCTCTACCCTGAGCCGTATTGACATGTGTGCTTACATTGTGTAAGTAGCACTGAATAAATCAAAGTTCATCTAATTTGCATAATTTCGGCACGAAAAAAAAACCCTTACAATATGTGATGTATTCCATGTTACTAAACATTCATACAAAAATTTATTCAAATCAGAACTTTCATACAGAAGTTCTATACAAAAGACTAATTGCACTAATTTTGGTACAAAATGGCTGCTGGTGGCCATCTTGAATTTCGGACCACACCCAAAAACACTCGCTCTCATCCCACGGTGATAACAAAGGTACCCAAGAAGTTTCGTAAAGATTGGTTCATAAATATGGCCTCTAGTCTGAGCTGTATAGAAGACGTGTACAAAAAACTGATTAGACCTAATTTCGGTACAAAATGGCCACTGGCAGCCATCTTGAATTTTAGACCGCACCCAGAAACACTCATTCTCGTCCCAAGGTGATAACAAAGGTACCCAAGACATTTCGTGAAGATCAGTTCATAAATACAGACTCTAGTCTGAGCCGTATTGACATGTGTACTTACTGTGTGTAAGTTGCACTGAAAAAATCAAAGTTCATCTAATTTGCATAATTTCTGCACGAGAAAAAAACCCGTATTATATGTGATGCATCCCATGGTACTAAACATTCACACAAAATAATTATTCAAATCAGGGCTTTCATATGGAAGTTCTGTACAAAAATCTGATTGCACCTAATTTTGTACAAAATGGCTGCCATCGGCGGTCTTGAATTTCGGACCGGACCCAAAAACACTCGTTCTCGTCCCACGGTGATACCAAAGGTACCCAAGAAGTTTCGTAAAGATCGGTTCATAAATACGGCCTCTAGCCCGAGCCGTATTGGCATTTGCACTTACAGTGCTGAAAGTAACCCCAAAAAACATCAAAATTAGTCTAATTTGCACAATTTACGTACGAGAAAAAAACCTGTATTATATGTGATGTATCCCATGGTACTAAACATTCATACAAAAAATTATTCAAATCAGAGCTTTCATATGGAAGTTCTGTACAAAAAACAGATTTCTGCATCGTCGGTACAAAATGGCGGCTGGCAGCCATCTTGAATTTCGGACCGCACCCATAAACACTCGTTCTCGTCCCACGGTCATAACAAAGGTACCCAAGAAGTTTCGTAAAGATCAGTTCATAAATACGGCCTCTAGCCCGAGCCATAGCAGCTTGGCACTTACAGCTCTGAAAGTAACACTAAATAAATCAAAGTCAGTCTAATTTGCATAATTTAAGCACGAGAAAAAAACCCGTATTATATGTGATGTATCCCATGGTACTAAACATTTATACAAAACTTTATTCAAATCAGAACTTTCATACAGAAGTTCTGTACAAAAAACTGATTTTTGCATCATCGGTACAAAATGGCCACTGGCAGCCATCTTGAATTTCGAACCACACCTAAAAACACTCGTTCCCGTCCCAGGGTCATAACAAAGGTACACAAGAAGTTTCGTAAAGATCGGTTCATAAATACGACCTCTAGCCCGAGCCATAGCCAATTGTTGACGTACGGACAGACGGACAGACAGACAGACGGACAGACGGACGACGGGCCATGACAATAGCTCAAATTTGACTTCGTCAAAGTTGAGCTAAAAATGAAAATTCAAGTGTCATCTGCTTTTTATTTAATAAAGAGGTAAGCTCCTCTCAGTTCTGGACAATTGTGAAATAAACTGGTTAAAGTTGGTGCTGGCTTCTAGCACTCAACCAGTTAAACTTGTTCTGAGAGAGGCTATCATAAGCTATGGTTTGAACAAAATGTGATACTTCTGACTTACTTGAAAAAACATACTGGTCCAATCATCTATAACTTATGAGAGATCTGTTTGTTGGGGATTAAAGACAGATTCAATGGGTAGAGTCATATCATACTGCACAGTTTTAAGAGTAGATGAAACCCGAATGGAAATGGGAAAAAGCCACTAAGCAATGGTGATCAACATGCTGTTCACCCAAGCACAAGTGCAACCGTTTCCATTTTGTCTTCAGGATTAAGCATCTTGCCCAAACAGACCGCAAATGATGTGAGCCAGGATTGAACCTACAACCTAAAGTCCAATGTACTAATTAATGAACCATTATAACTTATTCATTTTATTGGTGTTTAAGGGCACATATTTCTGCACAATGGCTAATTGTTACCACAACATGGATATAAAGTCAAGTTCAGCCAATCGTCTGTACCCATACTACCCAATTTACAGGACTTCCACCCAAGCCTGAAAATAAGCAGACTGTCATCTGCAAAATAAGGTCCCCAGAGGGTGAATTTGGTGATGGTACCCTCCACAGCAGGGTAGCATCACAAAATTTACCCTCTGTGAACCTCAGTCTGAATCAAGGTCTCAAGCCAAAACAGAAAGATGCACCTAGAGGATAAATTGGCCCACTGTATTGGATTGCATCAGCAAATTCACCCTCTGGGGACCCCATTTTGCAAATGACAGGTTGCTTATATGCAGGCTTGCTTCCACCCCAGGCATTGATAACCGGGTCCTATTTTACCAGTAAAACAGAGCTTGTTTACCACATTAAACAAGCACTGCTTCTTTTCCTGGAGTTCCCACAGGGAAACACTACACTATAACTGTTCCTCTATAATCGTAACTTTCAATAGGTAAAAGGTTGTTACAGAGTATATTCTTTACATGTCATCTACAATGTTGAAAACATAGGATGATCACAAAATCATTCAATTTTTTCTATTTAACAACCAGACAAGTCTGGAAATAAGCAATCTGTCATTTGCAGAATGAGGACCCCAGAAGGTGAATTTGCTGATGCTATCCCATACAGTGGGCGAGAATCACCGAATTTATCCTCTGGGTACCTCTTTCTGTTTGTGCCTGAGACATTGATTCAGATTGAGGTTCACAGAGGGTAAATTAGTAATACTACCCTGCTGTGCAGGGTAGCATCACCAAATTCACCCTCTGGGAACCTCACTCTGCAGATGACAGTCCGCATATTTCTAAACTTGAACCACACAGACCCTGCAATCTAATCTGGGATGAAATTCACATAAAAACAAAAAATACTTTTGTGTACAAGTTAATGAAACAGATTTGACCAAAAATGAAAACAGGCTAAAACAATTAAAGTCGAACATGATATTAGACTCTTAATCTTTCAGATTATAATTACGATGCAATGTTTTTCTACTACATTTACTTTCTTCTTAATTCAAAACAAAACATGAGATTCCTTGTATTTCTTAGGGTAACATATATCCCAACCAATGGAAGAATATTGTGCTGTAAACATCGTGAAATAAACAGGCAGGGAAGTCTTCAATTTTGGCATGCCTGAATTATCAGTCAAGGTCTAGTCCTCCAGAAGATTCTGAAACTGCATTTTCAAGAACACTTATTTGGAAAATAGGTAAATTTCTTCAATAAATAATTTTTTTTTATTTTTGCCTCCAAAACATTGCTGAATACCTCTCAATGAAATGAGCTTAACTGGTTGAGTGCTAGAAGCGACTATTAGGGCTTTCAAAAATATGAGGGTACCAGAGCAAAAGCCAACATTTTCCTTGCTTGTGTTTCCTATTCAGTCAAATGCAAATAATATTTTGTTTATAAAAGTTTGTTCTATTACAAATTATTGGAGAATGCCTATAGGCACTCTCCAATAATTTGTAATAAAACAAATTTTGAATAACAACTTTAGACTACCAAAAATAATCTAGCCCTCAATTAGTTAATGAGGAGTCATAAGCTATGAGATGGAGGTAAAAATTGAAAAAATAATAAAATTTGAATGTGATTTTTGTGATGAGCACTGGCCAGATTTGGTAGTTATATTCGATAGAGGATTAAAAAAAGGAAAATTCAGAATAAACTAGAAATACAGGACAGCTCAGGCTGGCCTAGGGTATAAAAAAATTATAATAAAATTTGGAATTTCACTATCTCATCAACATATCATATTTATTTATTAAAGTTTGAAGCCTTTTTACCATCTATTGCTATATTGCATCCAAGACGTGCGTATCACGCAAGCCTGGAAATAAGCAGAATGAGGTCCCCAAAGGATGAATTTGGTGATGCTACACTGCACAGTACATTACTAAATTTACCCTCTATGAACCTCAATCTGAATCATGGTCTCAGGCACAAACAGAAAGAGGTAACCAGAAGATAAATTGGGGGATTCTAGCCCACTGTATGGGATAGCATCAGCAAATTCACCCTCTGGAGTCCTCATTCTGCAAATCACAGATTGCTTATTTCCAGGCTTGGTATCAAGTCAAGTGGTGCCCTGTTAATTGAATATCCACTTTTCCAGTGAAACCTTTTCAAGTGACAAGAGTATTCAATTAACAGGGATATGGCCATTTTCCTGCATTCCAGTGATATGGGTATAAACGATTAATAACTAAACTTGACTTTATCTTAGGGCCCTGCGATTATTCGAATTTTGAGTCGAATCTCGAGTCGGAATGCAAATTTGACTCGACTCGTCTCCAATTTGCGGATGTCCTTTTTCTTGAGTCGAATCGGTCTGGATAAACGAGAGAGTTTTCATTGTGAGTTCTTTCTTTAAACGATGCAATAATCCAGTTTGGCCACGAAATAAATAGGAAAATATGTTACAAAACCCTATTTGTATCACTGTTAAATGATACCAACACGATTAACTGACGCCTCATCGCGGCCTTAGTAAAGTTGGCATTATACATAAGTCATAATGGGATTCATCAACTGAAGATAAGGCTTTGCTCTCAAGGTGAAATGCCCAATGGATGGTAGATAACTCTATTAGTGTAGAATGAAGTGCACTCCAAGCACTCGAGTCAGTATTCTTCCGATTAACGGAAGTATACAGACTCGAGTGCTCAGAGTGCACTTAATCTGTTATTGCTGTTTTTACTGCATGAACAACCCAATATGCTGTGCCTAATTTGGAAAACATGTTAAAACTTGTCAAAATTGTTACTTGGAGGTTCTAACAGGCAAGAAAGATTGGTAGCTTGTACCAAAATATGTATACATGGAATAGTTAGCAGATTGAAAGCTGCATTTACGTGATGAAAGAACATTAAATCCCTCTCTGTTGAGAAGAAATTGGGCCGATGGTTTTATAAGAATCGACTCGAAAAATGACTTGACTCCCGAGTTTTAAACTAGAATCAAATCGAGAATCGAACTAAAATATCCGACTCACATTATCTCTACATTATCTCTATGTTGCAGTCATTGTGCAGAAATATGTGACGTGAATTATTTATTTATTTATTAGTGTTTAAGGTCACATATTTCTGTAAAATGGATAATCATGACTGCACATGGATATAAAAGGTAAAGTTCAATAATTTGTTTATACCCATGTCGCCCATTTTAAAGGACTTCCACCCCAGGCATTGGTGACTTATTTTAGCAGTAAAACTGAGCTTGTTTCCCATAGTAAACAAGCACTGTTTCACTTCCCAGGGTTTCCATAAGGAATTAAACACCAAATAAATAAATATGGATCATTAACCATTTTTAAAAAAAACAGCTTGTTCAAATAGGTTTTGTTTGAAGTAAAGGAAAATTAATTGTTCAGAGACAAAGATGTCTTCAGTTTCTTTAAATTGTTTTATATTCATCTTCAGAAAATGTGTTTGTGAAGAGAGGCTTTCTAAAAAAAAAAACAGGTTTTCATATGCGGTAATACTGCTATGGAGAAATGGAATCAAATCTCTTTGCACACTCATGTGATCATTGTGCTGAAATCAATATCACTGCATTGAGTTTAACTCTTTGAACCCGTAAGACCGATTTTTCGGTCCAAGTCATAATTTTGTCCCATTTTTGTCTTTGTATAAGAGGTCTATATACGAGGCATTGATGATAAAATAATAACTGCAGTCTGCAGCCAGACGGCCGCAGACTGCAGTCATTTTTTTATCCTCCCTGTATATTGATATTGGACTGATCCATCTCACTGTAAGTATTCACACAGGTGATGGCGTTCCAAGAAACAAGAGTTCAAAGGGTTAAGAAAAAGATTTTTGCAACCGTCACCACTGAAATGTGTAGGAAACCTCCAGTGTACAACCTCTACAAAATAATTCCTTCTAAAAATGGATAAATAATGGATAAAAGGGGTGAATCCACCACCCAAAACAGGTTCAAAATACACTACAAAATACTGTATCCTAATATCTGATAGATCAAACTCATCCATCAAAATCTCTTTGCCAGGAACAATTCTTTCATTATATGTTCTATTTTGAATCTTTTCTGGGCCTATGATATCATGGGGTTTCTTGGGACAAAAGATTATTTAACCTTTAAAGGTCTAATTAGGAATTTGGTCACTTGTTACCTCAGCAAAAGAGGTGTCCCAACATGCAGTCTTTAGGCACACTTGCAAGTTACATTCTATGTACCTTGGCAGATGTTTCTCGCAAAGTCTCCACTGCCAGTATAGACAGGCAAGACTTTCCAAGAAGCACTGCAAAAGCCCAAAGTGTAGACTGACAAATGTATAAAAAATCACCAGGACTTTGAGTTAACTTTGGACAGTGCTATAAAAGCATTTTCTCCAATTAGCATGAAACATATGAATGAACATAGGACCACCCAAAGAAAAACTTGAAACTTCTCAACCTGAAAATCACATTTACCTGTAACCGATAAAAACAAGTAAACATGTTTCTCAGAATATGTTAAAAAACTTCCTTCATTCACAATAGCAATTTTTTTTTGACTGCCACGACACAAAGAGAATAAAAATAAGGGAAATTTATTATTCCTATACTCTATTCTAAATGTTGTGTGGATAACAGTGACTGAAAGCAGGGGACATATACACACTCCTCAATCAAATGAACTCTTTCAAATTTCTATAAATTATAACAATATGGACTTATTTTTGGATAACAAGATGTTGTATTATTTTGTATTTCAATTAACAAATTTACCTACCAAAACAACCAAAATTGGCCAGCACTATTTTCAAAAATCGCTTATTTTTTGCCTCAAAACAGGGCCAAAATAAGTGTGGGGGGGGGGGGGAGTGGGGGGGGGGGGGGTGTGGGGGGGGGGGCACTGCACCCATCGTCTTGATCATATATGTTGGAAATTTTTGTTGTCGGAAAAATGGTTGGTCGCTCAAAATACTAACATATTTTCAGAAAGCCACTAATTTGAAAAACAAAACTATAATTTTTGTTAAGCAAAAATAACCCTACGTTTGAAATATGCTTTGTCTGAAAGCACTTGTTAGAAGTATGTCGGCAATTGAGTAGACATGAACACCCCAAAATTTTGTGTATTTATTATTATTTTAAAGAATTTCATTATACCAAAATAATTATTTATTATACCATACTCGCCTATGTTACTAACTGTGAAAAGCCTGTATGTTAAATTTTAGCTTTTAACAATACTACCGGCGTAAAGCTTCTACTAGGGTTGAAAAAAATTTACACCCACAGTAGGAAGTTCATCCATGATGTGACATGACGTAATTTGCCAACTTCGATACATTCACAATTCGTGATTTTTCATTCAAACATACAAAGTTCTGCAGTACAATCTACTACGTGCAATGATTTAAGTTTAAAATATCTACAATTAAATATTTAAAATAAAATTTAAAAATTGTTAATAATAATTTGATTGAAAAAGCAAGGTAAATTCAGTCAACTTTGATGATGTGTCTAGCTGTCAATCAAGCATTCACGTACAACCGGTAGTACTGCCCATCGGCGCAGATGTAAACAAACGTGTTTTTGAGATAGAAAGTGTGTTTTTTTCTTCATTTTAAGTGACAAAGTCGATTATTTATTAAGCTATTTATTCTATATTTTAAAGAATTTCATTAAACCAAAATAATTCTTTTAAATAATAACAATAATAATAAACAAAAGTTTCCATCCTGTTTCATGTGTTATTGTTTCAAAAAAGTTCAGTTCAGTTTAAAGTCTAATGGTCATTCATCTGGAACTCTATTGGGGAATTTTAATTCTTGTCCCACCGTGTTGGAAAATTTTGAGATCCTAGCTTCAGGTCTGCTCAAAAACATAGGTTATAACCCCTCAGTAAAATGAGTTCACCAAGAAGGCTCTAATTATTGGGTCCTAAGTTATGTTTTTGTTGCAAAAATATATTTTTGTAAGTCATTCAAGAATTCTTGTTGCATGTGTGGACTGTGTTGTCTACTAACTGTGTTAGATAAAACAGTTAACTTTAGGTTAAAGAATGTTGAAAGCCTGCCTGAAAGCCATACCCTATTTTGGTATACACTCAAATATTTGGTTTCCTCAAAAAGCAGTTGTGTATTGGAATTCTGTTCATCTTGGTGAGAAAAAAACAGACAGCTACAAATTTAATATGGCCAGAAGAATTGGGCTTGGTTCTCAGGCAATCCCTCCTTAAAATTGAACAACCTCATTGAACATTTTTATTGGCTCGCTGTGTCTGCCAAAATAAAATTAGTATGGAATCTTGAGACTTTAAAATTTTACCTTCATTGACTGATGCATCTGCAAGTGTTTTTAACAAATCGTGATTAATATATTTAAAAAATGCCCAAATTTTAAGTTGTTTCCTAAAGGGCAAGTACCGATCGTTGAGGTTTCATATTCTGAGGATGTGCTTCATATTGTCTGTGAAGAGAAAATTTTCAGCCTTTATGGATTAGCCTTGTAACAATTTATGGTTACAATTTATGAACAATATGTTTTGATAATCGAAACCACTGTTTCTTTTAAAAAGTATTTTAGGTAATTGAATCATTTTTTTATTTTTTTTACATTAAACCCCCACAGTACTTTTTAACCAGTTCATTGATGATTGAAATAAGGGGTTTTATTTCTGTGGATATAATTTTATCTCACAAATGGGCCAAATCCAGCCAGTGCTACATATAGATATTTTAGAACATGGACCTTCACCATTTAACTCCTTGCATGCTACATTGAAAAATGTATAATTTGGGCACATTTAACCCGATCTCTACCCTGTAAATTGAATGAATCTTTTCACCAATGATCTCTTTAGTTAAATTTAGAAGAATTTTTCATCAAATCTAGTCATGGCTGCTTCACAGCAGCCATGACTAGGTTTGATGAAAAATATCTTAAAAATACTCAGCGGGTTAAGAGTTAAAAGAACAGACTTATTAAGCCTACATAAACTATGGGTCACAGGCAATATTTGGAAAATTGGAATGACATTTCAAAATGCTCGGTGGCGATGATGAGAAATGATACTGGCAAAGAAACAGTTAATGTGCATAAATTTATGAGATGAAAGTACCTCAAAAACTGCATTAGAAATTCCACAAGTTCTGCCACTGCCTCTTGTGCAATCAAAGACCTATTCCTTTATATTTAAAAAAAAACCCATTGATTTCGATTTGAATCCAACCATAAATGATTTCATACAAGGCATAAATAGTGCTTAACACTTTACCCAATGAACAGAATATTAAAATTTTATTATGTTAATTATTGTTTACTTAAATTTTTTAAAAGATTTCTACCAAACCATATCATGTGATCCATCATTGGAATGAGCTCAAGGAGCTTGTTCCAATGAGGAAGTCACATTATATGGTTTTGTGGAAGTTGAAAAAAAAAATTTTTTTTTCAACTACTTACAAATTACGCGGGCAGATGCGACTGATTCATTGGGTAAAGTGTTAAATTCCATTAAAACATGGAGAATTAAAAATAATGTACTTGAGGGTGTTATGACGTGCTATTTTAGGAATCAAAATTGTCAGCGGAATTCAGGGCTAATGATTTTAGACATACTCCAGACCTGCCTGACTTTGAATGCAAATCAAGAATGGTCAAGAATTTGATGGATGAGAACAGAACATTGTCTCCAGTTTACTACAGCAAGACTGCCACATCTTTTTTTTACAAATGGCGACCACTGCCACTGGTGGAATTAATTATTCCCTTTCAGTGCATGTTTCATTAACCTTTAAGGACCTGGTGATTTTTATACATTTTTGCTAGACTTTGACATTCAACATCCTGCGGCTTTGCAGTTGTTTTTAGGTAAGTCTTGCTGTCTATATAGGCAGCCAAGATTTGCTTAAAACAACTGCCAAAGTACTTAGAATTTGAGTTGGGAGATAACCCAGAGACAGCATGTTGGAGCACCTGTTGTTCTCTTGCAGTAAAAGTAACTGAAGTCGGAATTAGGCCATAAAGGGTTAAGACAAGATCAAGGAAACGGAAAACAGTTTCCCCAAAAATTTGTTTTGTATTTTGACACCTGTAACGTCAAATTAAAATGAACATGTTTTTTTCCCAAATTATTCATTGTAGCATAAACTACCATCACCAAAATGTACTAGTTTTAAAAGCAATATCGGACTACAACTACCAAATCAAGTTTCAAAGAGATTCCATTTTTAATCAAGGTTTAGTGCTGAAGGCACACAGGAAAAATATGAGGTAAATTGCCTTCTTGTGACCTTATCTGTGGATGTAACTTTCCAAGGCAATGTCATGAAAAAGCAAAAAAACCCTTAAGACTGCCAAGACGAAGGACGCCACAGAGAGGAAGCCATAGATAGGTGTTTTTTAATGAAAACAAAGAAATTTTTTTTTAGAGAAATTCCAGAGCATTTTATAATCAACACCCATGATGTCAGGAGAAACAGATCTTTGCTGGAGGGTGGGGGGGGGGGGGGGGGGGAGGGGGGGGGCAGAGGGTGAGGGGTAGTTGGATAATTGTGTACAGCCATATTTTGAAAGAGTGACAGTTCACTACTGTTCTGTCTTGGTTGTTTCACTCTGGGCCACATCACTCAGTGCAGGGGGGGGGGGGGGGGGAGTTGCGGAGTAGTTGGATAGCTGAGTATCAGAATTTAGCTATATTTTGCACCAGTGACACAGTGCATTACTGTTCTGTATGAGTTGTTTCTATCTGGGTCATATCACTCAGTACAAGTTGGAGTGGTTACATTAAGAGAAACATAGCTTCCCAGGGAATTCTCTTTTTCAATGTTTTGTTTTTTACTGTTTCTCAAAACAAAAACTGTGACTATCCAATGAGGAGGAAATATCTCACAGACACCTATAGCATCATCAGAAAATGAGTTGTCAATCTTGGGACTAACTACTTCTGGTTAGTACTTATGGTCTTGTAAACATTACAACTGTATTTGATAGCACAATTCAAATTTATCCAAGGGAAAACAACACAGAATCCTCCTCCATTAACTCACCCCAGCTGGAGAGGGTTGGTGAAAGGGAATCCCAGGGTGGTCTGCCCTTGGAAGAATTTTGCACAATGTTCAACATGACAATCAACATCAGCTTGCAGATTGCACACATCACATAAAGCGATGACATGATCATTGCCAACTTTTCTGGAGCAATCAAGTTATGATACCTAGTTTGCATTAGCAGGGCTTTTCCATTAGTATCTTTTAATAATGCCATTCAATAGCATTACAATGTAAACCAACAAACGCTGTGGAACAAAGAATTCTGCATACTAACCAGAAATAATTTATTTTATTTTCTGTAGTACCGAATAGTTCTAGGAATAGGTGGAGATAACCTATTTTTCAATAGACCTAACAATGTTTAACCCTTAAGGGTCTGGAGATTTTTTTATACTTTTTTGCTTTACTTTAAACATCCACATCCTGTGACTTTGCAGTTGTTTCTTGGAAAGTCTTGGCTGCCAATGTAGGCAGCCAAGACTTGCTTAGAAACAACTACTGTCAGGACACTTTGAATGTAACTTGCAAGCTTACTCAAAAACTGCATGTTGGGGCACCTGTTTTGTTGTAGAAAAATGTGATTAAAGTCGGAATTATGCCCTTAAGAGTTAACCCTTTATCTGAATATAACCGTCATATCTGGCAAGCACTATTCACGCCATTTAAAATTTATTTATTTATTTATTGGTGTAAGGTCACATATTTCTGCACAATGGATAATCATGAATGCAACATGGAAATAAAGTCAAGTTTTGTCAATCATTTAAACCCATGTTGCCCATTTTAGAGGACTTCCACCCCAAGCATTGGTGACTGGGTCCTATTATACCAGTAAAACAGAAGTTGCCTACTTCCTGGGGTTCCCACAGGGTTTTAAAATTTATTATTTTTTTTATCTTTTGCCTCCAAATCATAGCTCATGACCCCTCAATGGAATGACATCATCAAGCTCTTTCCAATGAGGGAGCATCAGAATCTCTTCCCAACAATTATGTGGATGGCAGCATTAATCTGCACATGAAAAAACATGCAGAACATCATAAAATAAGCAACAATAGTTGCTTTTGGCACGGCAAAGGTTAAATTCATATTGTTCAGTAACCATCTGTTGTGGGTGGAACAACCTAGGCTGTCAGACTCCGACATATATACAATAGATGAATATACAGAGAGACAGCAAGGGAGACGGACAGGGAGACAGAAAATTATTAAAATTTATCAAACCAGATTATTAAGTAGAAAAAACCCAACCCAGATTTCATAATCCAAACATTAGACCAATAATGAAATCAACTGGCAGTAGAGAAGGCAGTAGAATTTCTAATGCAGTTAAAAGCTAATATTATTTTGACAACTGGATTGTGGGAAGAAAATTGAAAACTCTTAGAAAACTTGAGTGTGGGATAAAAGGGTAAAATGTGTAGTAGATCCCATCTCCTAGTTAGGAGGTACCTCATGTTCTGTTGGATCTTCATCAATCACATAAGGAATGATTTATATATCCTCAATTTTAAAAATAAATTTTTTTTAGCAATTTTATCCTCAAAATGCAGAGCTGAAATAATGTTTACAAAATTATATTCACACCTGAAGGATATTCTAATGTGACCAAGCCACGTACCAGAAATCAGCCATTTATCCAAATGTTTATCAAAAAAAGTCTGGAAAACTGATCCTCAGACTTTTCACATCATAAACTAAGTTCAAGGTCAACTTAAAATTTTATTACAAGCCTGTTCTATGAAATTCCCATCTACAGCAATACTAAACTATGCAGAAAATGAAAATCTGTTCTGCACATATGTGTGGAATGGAAATCGTTGACGGACTATTTTTAACTAGAAGCAAAATTTCAATGGAATTTTCTACAAATCGTGGAACGCAATTACAATTTGAATGGACACCAATAGCTGAAAATCATTCCCTGAGTTCCAATGTGTTCTATGTGGCAGTAGGCACATAGAACACATTGGAACTCAGGGGACGAAAGAGTAACATAGGTTCCCCTTGCAAATTTGGTTGGCGATAAACTGTGTTCTTTTTCTATGAAATCCCTATCTACAGCAACACTAAATCATGCGGAAAATAAAAATCTGAACAGAAATCACTGACAGACTATTTTTAAGTAGAAGCGGATTTTCACTGGAATTTTCTACAAATCGTGCAACGCAGTTACAATTTGAATCCCTAGCAATAGCTGGAAATCATCCCCTGAGCCACTAGACACATAGAACACATTGGAACTCAGGGGACGAAATAGTAACACGGGTTTCCATCTCAAATTTGGTTGGCGATAAAATGTGTTCTTTTTATTGATAGTTGTCAAATGAATTGCTGAGTGTCCTTCTAATAGTGGTTTTCATAGACGTGAAGGCACATAATAAATACAGAACGACACACATGTGTGAATGGATTAATTTGGCACAAGTGTCAGTGCTGAAGGCCTTGAGTTTTATCCTTTCACGATGGCACAAGTGCCATATCGATCAACCCATTCATGCACGCATGTCGTTCTGTGTATATATGATCATACATAATTAGTTTTCTTCTAAAACCCTTTACCTAAAATGATGAACAGCAGATGATGTTTGCATTTTCTTTTTATGGATAACAGAAATATTTTGCTAAAAAAACATAGCTTAGGCCACACAAAGTAAAACTTCTGTTTCTCAGGACATTATTTGTAAAACTGCATGTGGACGAGCGGTTTTTATTTTATTTTTTTATTTCTGTACTTATTTCTTTGTCATCAAAAGTTCATGTTCTTGGTTTATGTTTTAGGCCTCATAATCTATGGAATAGCATGGGTGGTAGTGTATTTTGTCCCTTGAGAGCAAGAAGTCTTTGCAATACTAAAGCACCGCAAAGCCTTCTTGCAATCAAGGGACAAAAACTATTTAATTTTTATGTTTTGTAAGTTCACATTAGTTACAAAAAGAGAGTACGCGACAGCCAAAAGGACCATGTGGGACTGCCTGAGAAACAGATTTTTAATTTTTTTAGGCCATATGACCTCTCATTACAATAAGCTCATTCCAAAGAGGGGTAATAGCTATGTTTTGGAGGAAAGCAATTTCAAAAACACATGTAACAAAATTTTAATGGTGATTTTTGTAAATAGCACATGTCAGATATGACTGTTACATTCAGTAAAAAGTTAAACACCAACAATTTATTTACTTATTTATTATTTAATGGTTTTAAAGTCACATATTTCTGCATAATGGCTAATGTGACCATAACACAGACATTATTATTTTCTCCCACCACTAAGGTACTGAGACATATATAAAGACGTGGGAGACAGCTGGGAGAGATATGCCTGTCTCGCCGCACCCATGTGACAGCTATCTCACCCCACCCACATGACCAACCTATATTGGTTTATAAGCATATTTAATGGGCGCAGGACTATTTAATCATCGCACGTTCTTCTGTAAACAAACGACATGGTGTCACATTTTGGAAATATTAGCAGACAAACGTCTGTCGAAGAAAATAGAAATGAAAACACAGACCGCAAAACCAAAGGACACTTGACTCTTTTATCTCAGTTTTTGGATGAACGCCATTATGAGTGGAGCGAGTTGCACGAAATTTCCAACAAAAAGTTATGCAAATACATTGCAGAATTCATAATATGACGTCATCGGAAAGTGTCAATGTTCATTTCACTACAAAACTTTAACCCCTGTCTTGCCGGCATTGGGATTTAATTTCATGGCATATACCTGTGGTGGTATATACAGAACTTTTGTGCGCTCTTTCTAATAAGCAAATCAGTTTTCTTCAGAAAAGAACAACAAAATTGTTCGATATAGCTGCACGAGCCCCTGAATTACTTTTGATGACGTCAGACTGTTTTGGTGTGGGGAGAAAAATTATCCTTGATGGAAGCGGGTGTGACAAGGGTATATCTCACCCTCGGGACAAGATATTTGGTCCAGACACGTGGCAAGTGCCCAAATATCTTGCCCTGTCAAGTGTTTGACCAAATATCTTGCCCTCGGGTGAGATTTCCCCATCTCACACCCTCACACATCAGAGATTATTATTATCCCTGGTGGGTGAGGGTATGAGATGGGGAAATCTCACCAGAGGCCAAGCTATTTGGGCCAGACACGAGGCTTGTCCCATCTCACACCCACCTCCATCAGGGATAATTTTTCATCCCCCACCAAAACACTCTGGCATCATCAAAAGTAATCCAGGGGCATGTGCAGATATATCTAAAAATTTTGTTGTCCATTTCTGAAAAAAAACCCTGATCTGCTTATTGGAAAGAGTGCACAAAAGTTCTGTATATTCCACAGGTATATACCACGAAATTAAATCTCAATGCCGCAAAGAGAGGGGTTAAAGATTTGTAGCGGGGTGAACATTGACACATTCATAATGGTGTTCATCCAAAAATTCATATAAAAGAGTCAACTGTCCTTTTGTTTTTCGGTCTGTGTTTTTATTTCTATTTTCTTCAACAAACGTTCATCTGCCAATATTTCCAAAATGTGATGCCATGTTGTTTGTTTAACAGAAGAACATGCGATGATTAAATAGTCTGTGCACTCATTAAGTATGCTAAAAAGCCGGCCATGTGGGTCATGAGATATAGATATCTATCTCACATGGCCTTCTCACATGAGACATGCATATCTTGCATAGGAAGTGGGGGAGGAAAAAGTCAAGTTTGGTCTGTTGTTATACCCAAATTGCCTGTTTTAGAGGACTTAAACCTCAAGAATTGGTGACTGGGTCCTATTTTACCAGTAAAAAAGAGCTTGTTTACCATAGGAAGACCTCAAGCACTGGTGACTGGGTCCCATTTTACCAGTAAAACAGAGCTTGTTTACCACATTAAACAAATCCTGCTTCACTTCCCAGAGTTTCTATGAGAGTTAGTTATTGACGCCTTAGGTCACTTTCAGCATAAAAAGGTATTCTCATATTTAATGACTGAAACACAGGTAAAAAGTCAGTTAGCCAACCATTTAGACCTGCGCTGCCCACTTTAGATGACTTCCACACCACATGCTGGTTACCAGATCCTATTTTACCAGTAAAACAGAACCTATTTATTGAAGTAAACAAGCACTGCTCCACTTTTCTGGGTTCCCATGGATATAAACCCCATCTGGAAGCAGCATTTTTCAATAGAACTCAAAGACCTTGTTTTGTTAAAAAAGATCAATTAAAATGATTAGTTGGTGCTTTTGACATATTCGGCTGATGTTTCTGTTATTATTCTTTAACTGGTTGGGTGCTGGAAGCCACTATCATGGCTCTATAAAAAGTGCTAGATTAATTATTTATTTATTTATTATGGTTTAATGACACTTTAACAGCCAAGGTCATATCGTGTCGGTGACAGTTTTATGGATGGAAGAAGCCAGAGTACCTGGAGAGAACCACTGAGCAACGATGAGCAGCTGCCAGCTCCCCAACATCGTAACTCTGCACTGCCGCACAGGCATGGTTAGAGTGGTTTAAGACATGCGCACCATCGACATGCAGTACACCTTAGTACATGGTGTCATCGTGGCCCATGTGGACAATCAGGGTTAAGTGCCTTGCCCAAGGACACAACTCGGGAGTCCGAATAGATCACTCAGACGGTCACCCATTCAAGGACTAACCGGCCTTGACGTTGTTTAACTTTGGTGATCTAATGAGAATCGGTTACTGCAATGCCACCGCACTCCCCCCACTCCCCAAAAATTGCTAGAAGCCACTATCACAGCTCTACAAAAAAGTGCTGGAAGCCAATTTAGTGGATCAACACTGTATGCATTAGCCTGATGTTTGCTTAGCAGCAGAAGAAAAAAAAAATCATATAAAATCGTTTGGTTGCAATTTATTAGAGAGTGCCAATTTGGCACTCTCCAATAAATTGTAACCAAACAATTATTTATGAACAAAATATCGCTAAACTAAGGGTACTCTTGCTGGTAGCATGGTATCTTTAAAAAAAATACCCATGTTTCAAATCACCTTTGGAAGATAATTAAACACTCAACCTGATAAATTAATAAGGTTACTATTCAGCAAGAAAATTCATCTCATACACCAACTCTATTCTTAAAAGCTTTTAAATGACTAACATCAAGAAATCGTTGGGTCATCATATTAACAGCTGGCTACAGGGTACGACAGTTCATGAACAGAATGTCTAACACATTTCAGAGGTAATGCACACTGATTGATATTGCATATAAACAGATGAAAAAATAATATTTAAAAACCTCGAAGATGGGAAAATATAAGGGTAAACAAAATGAATGGAATGTAACATTAACAAAAGGTTTACAATGGTTCAATAAGTTCACAAAATTTCCATATGTACGGAACACACAGGGTGGGATTCAGTTGCCAAGGAAGTCCTGATTCTTACTCCAATATAACTCAACAAAACACAAAAACTGTTTTGTTCTGTCTTTAATTATCTTGTTCCCCAAAAAACGCTTGGCTGTGCATCCTTCTTTTTGGGTATCAAGAACTTTTAAAACTGCTCATAGAATTTTAGTGTTAACTGCTTCCAGGTGATTATTTATTTATTTGGGTTAAGGTTACTTCGGAAACCAAGGCTGTTTCACTACTGCAACACAAGTATGGAGATGAGTTTTTCAAGCATATAGTTCATATTCATGCTGCACATTTATGTCTAACAATTATCAATTATCAATTACAAAAATTTTTACTTTTAAAGCAGCCTTGAGGTGGGTGGGTGGGTTCTTGATGGAATGGAAGATAGAGACCCCAGAAAATTTTGATTTTTAGGTATGAAACTCGCCAAATCCTTGATTCTAGACCTTTTAGAAGGCTTGTATGTAACATACAAATTTTGCCTGTTTTAAGTTAATGATGTGCAACTAGGAATTTAACAAATCCAGTGGGGGCTCAGTAGGTAGAGGTGCAGGCTGCAAGCCGAGAGGTCCTCGGTTCGAATCCCACCTGCGGCAACCGCGTTGTGTCCTTGGGCAAGACACTTCACCCCCATTACCCATGTGGGGGCACGATTACGCCATGTACTAAGGTGTACTGCACGTCGATGGTACGCATGTCTTCAACCAATCTAACCCTGCCTGTGCTGCAGTGCGGAGTTACGATGTTGGGGAGCTGGCAGCTGCTTGTCGTTGCTCGGTGGTTCTCTCCGGGTACTCCGCCTTCCTCCACCCGTAAAACTGTCACGGTCATGATTAGCCATTGTGCATAAATATGTGACCTTAAACATCAATAAATAAATAAATAACTAATCCAGTCTTGTTTGACAGAGCTCAATGAACTCTGTCAAACAAGATTAAATTGATTAAATCTCTTGTTGCATTATGGGAAAAATTTGTGGCTTGAGATCTTGCTATTGCAACATCAGTGTGCAGGAGGTTAATCAGAACAAACTGAGAGATGGTCTGTCGCCCGCTATACCCCCACCATGGCATACCGCCTAGAGTGGGTGATTGAAAGAGGCATTCAAATTTTGTAAGTAAAAGAAATCCAACATGGCCACCAGTCGCCCATCTTGAATCTGATCGGGAAGAAAATTATGTCATGCACTGCTCCTCATCGTGTCAATCATTTATATTGAGTTTCATGACAATGCAGCAAAAACTGTAAAAGTAGTTTGCTCCACAATTATTTTGCAAAATCCAATATGGCCACCAGTCGGCCATTTTGAATCCGATTGGGAAAAAAATTATCATGTTGATCATTTGTGAAGTTTCATGAAAATGCGGCTAAAACTGTGGAAGTAGTTCGCTCCACAAGTTTACATGTGCAACGGACCGACGACAACTGACCAACGGACAAGTTAACTCCTATTCCTATATACCCCATCCCCCCCCCCCCCCCCAACTTTGTTTTGTGGGGTATAATGATTTCTGCTGAATAAAACCTTACGTTATTTTCATGTACAGAAATATATTTTAGCGGAACAAATGATTTTGGCTGAATCAAACATTAGGTTACTGTCGTATATAGAAATTACTGAAGCAGATGAGCAGTTGCAACTCCATAACATGCTCATTTATTTATTGTGTTTGAGGTCATTTTCAAGATCGATTGCAATATCAGGAACACAACATAAGTATGAAGTAAAGTTTAGGCCTAATAAAAATAAAAATCTGTTTCTCATGCCCTTCCGCATGGTCCTTTTGGCTGCCATATGCTCTCTTTTTATAACCAATCTAAACTTAAAAAAAATAAAAATTAAATGCTTTATGACTGATATTTTACCCAAGTTAAAAAAATTGATAAATTTGTCCCTTGAGTGCAAGAAGGCTTTGCAAGCCTTCTAGCTCTCAAGGGACAAAATACGCCACCACCCATGCTATTCTGTTGATTATGGGGCCTAAACCATAAACCAAGAACATGAACTTTGGATGGCAAAGAAATAATTACAGAAATAAAAATATAAAATGAAAGTGTCAATGACTCTGTAGCTCAACTTGTCAAGACATGTACATGTATAGTATGTGACACAGCAATGACAAACATCTAGGTAATGACCTGATAACAAAGGTACATAAAAAGTATTGTAACGGTCTGTACATAAATACTGACCGTAGCCTGTAACAAATGTATAGGTAAAGTATTGTAAAGGTGGGTGACAGTCAGATGCTAAACTAGAAAAGAAATCTTGGAGTCCCAGAGTGGGTCTAACTGAACCCCAAAATATTTGTTCTCATAGCACAGTGATAACAAAGGCACCCCAAAACACACTCATTCCTGTCCCAAGGTGAAAACAAAGGTACCCAAGAAGTTTCGTGAAGATCAGTTCATAAATACGAGCTGTATATAAGTTGTGACAAAAAACTGATTGGACCTAATTTCGGTACAAAATGGCCACTGGCAGCCATCTTGAATTTTGGACCGCACTCAGAAACACTCGTTCTCGTCCCAAGGTGGTAACAAAGGTACCCAAGAAGTTTCGTGAAGATTGGTTGATAAATACAGCCTATAGTCTGAGCCGTATTGACATGTGCACTACTAACAGTGTATAAGTAGCACTAAATAAATCAAAATTCATCTAATTTGCATAATTTCTGCATGAGAAAAAAACCTGCCCTGTATGTGATGTATTCCATTTTACTAAACATTCATACAAAAATTTATTCAAATCAGAACTTTCATACAGAAGTTCTGTACAAAACACTGATTGCACTAATTTTGGTACAAAATGGCTGCTGGTGGCCATCTTGAATTTCGGACCATGCCCCAAAACACTCGTTCTCATCCCACGGTGATAACAAAGGTACCCAAGAAGTTTTGTAAAGATCGGTTCATAAATACGGCCTCTAGCCTGAGCCGTATAGAAGTTGTGTACTAAAAACTGATTAGACCTAATTTTGGTACAAAATGGCTGCCAGTGGCCATCTTGAATTTCGAACCAGACCCCAAAATACTCGTTCTCATCCCACCGTGATAACAAAGGTACCCCAGAAGTTTTGTGAAGATCAGTTCATAAATTCGGCCTCTAGCCCAAGCCGAATTGGCATTTACATTTACAGTGCTGAAAGTAACACTGAATAAATCTAAGTTAGTCTAATTTGCATAATTTACGCACGAGAAAAAAACTCGTATTATATGTGATGTATCCCATGGTACTAAACATTCATACAAAAAATTATTCAAATCAGAGCTTTCATGTGGAAGTTCTGTGCAAAAATCTGATTGCCCCTAATTTTGAACAAAATGGCTACCAGCGGCCATCCTGAATTTCAGACCGGACCCCAAAACACTCGTTCTCGTCCCACGATGATAACAAAGGTACCCAAGAAGTTTCGTAAAGATCGGTTCATAAATGCGGCCTCTAGCCCGAGCCGTATTGGCATTTGCACTGACAGTGCTGAAAGTAACACTAAATAAATCAAAGTTAATCTAATTTGCATAATTTAAGCACGAGAAAAAAACCTGTATGATATGTGATGTATCTCATGGTACTAAACATTCATACAAAAAATTATTCAAATCAGAGCTTTCATATGGAAGTTCTGTACAAAAAACAGATTTCTGCATCGTCGATACAAAATGGCGGCTGGCAGCCATCTTGAATTTCGGACTGCACCCAAAAACACTTGTTCTCATCCTACAGTCATACCAAAGGTACCCAAGAAGTTTCGTAAAGATCGGTTCATAAATACGGCCTCTAGCCCGAGCCGTATCCAATTGTTGACGTATGGACAGACGGACAACGGGCCATGACAAAAGCTCAAATTTGGCTTTGCCAAAGTTGAACTAAAAACGCTCGCCCGCAAGTAATTTTATGAATGGCCTGAGAAACAGATCTACTTTGTGTGGCCTTAGCTAATCATTTATACCTATGCTGCTCACTTTAGATGACTTTCACCCAATGCATTGGTTCTGTGTCCAATCTTACCAGTAAGGTTGAACTTGTTTATCACAGTAAACAAGCACTGCTCCACTTCCCAGGGTTCCCACAGGAATCTGTTTTCTTATTGGAAAGAAGTCTTGGGGGTTCTTTCCAGCAATTAATCGGATGATATTGTTAACCCTTTACCCAACGCAGACGATATCAAAATTTATTATTTTAAATATAATTTTTTGAAATTTTTCAAAAAATTTCAACAAAACCATATCATGTGATCCCTTGTTGGAACGAGCTCGACGAGCTCGTTCCAACGAGGGGTCACATATGGTTGTGTTGAAATTTTTTGAAAAATATTTTTTCGACTGCTGAATTTGCATATTACGAGGCCGGATGCGGCCGTTTCATTGGGTAAAGGATTAATCTGCACGCCAAATGGTGCAGAACATCACAGTAAAATCCTCGCCTATAGTTACAATAGGATGTTTAAGGGTTAACCCTTTAACCATTAGACACGATATCAAAATGTATTTTAATTAGCTTTTTTTAAAATATCAATGAAAAATTCAACAAAACCATATCATGTGACCTCCTCATTGGAACGAGCTCATTCCAATGAGTGGTCACATGATATGGTTTTGTTGAAATTTTTTGAGAATTTGTTAATTTCTCAAGCGGTTGCAATCGATTTGTTAAGTGAAGGGTTAATTGCTGACATTCTCCCAATCCAGAAAAACCTCACCCACTTGGAAAACATTATTCATGAACTCAAGTTTGAAAGCATTTACCAGCAGTGGATATTTGATTAACAGGTGGTATGCAATTAACCAAAGTATATTATACCATTGAATGTTTTTTTGGAGCAAGACTGAGGATGAGAGTAAACAACTGTAAAAGGGAAGAACGAAAAACAAAATTAAACTGTGTTTTAACACATCTTCAAAAGATTGTGTTGTAAATTAACTCTGTGACTGCCACGTTAGTGCTTGCCGAAGCAGATGTCTCTAAAAATATGACCAATAAAATATTTTGTCTCTAACATAATATGTGCCTATATCAGCAAAAATCTTTTTGCTATAACTGTAAACAAATTTAAAAGAAATTGGTCTGAATAACTGGCTACGGTGAAAAAAATGTGATTAATGTAGAGATTCTAAACAAACCATAAACACTGAATTCCATAAAAAGTCATCATTTCGCTACAGGAAGTAAAAAGAAAAATTGGTTTTATTATTGGATCATGATAATATCAGGTGCCAAAAATTTAGTCCCCATTTTGAAGTATATTTCTTTAAACTGATAATGGCAAAGTACAGCAATACACTACAGCCGAGGTGCAATACCATGATTTATTTATTTAACCCTTTACACGCTGATGTCAAAATTGCAAAGTTTTCAGCTGCAAAAATTTCCCATAATGCAGTTTGATATTTAACCAAATATACCTTGTTTGACAGAGCTCAGTGAGCTCTGTCAAACAAGGTATAATTGGTTAAATTCATGTCTATCTAAAAAGAGAAAAATAAAGTGACTGGAGACATTTCCGAAGCACTACCAGTGTGATAGGGGTTAATTGGTGTTTAACCCTATAACCAACACACAGGATATCAAAATTTATTATTTTAATTATTGTTTTTTTTTATTTCTCCAAAAATGTCAACAAAACTATATCAAGTGGCTGCTCATTGGAATGAGCTCGATGAGCTCATTCCAGTGAGAGGTCATATGATATGGTTTTGTTGAAATTTTTTGAAAAATCTAATTTTTTCATCTGTTTAATTTTCAAATTTCGTTCAACCGATACATTAGTTAAAGGTAACATATTTCTGCACAAAGGCTGATCTTGGAAATGGGAAAGAACCACAGAGCAATGGGGATCAACAAGCTGTCCAATCTAGGACAAAGTGCAACTCTGTTTCCATTTGGTCTTTTGGATTAAGCATCTTGCCCAAAACAGATCCCAAATGATGTGAGTCAGGATTAAACCTATTTATTTTATTTATTGGTATTTAAGGTCACATATTTCTGCACAATGGCTAAACATGACAGCAAAATGGATATAAGTAAGTCCTACCAAACGTTTATACCCATGTGCCTATTTTAGAGGACCTCCATCACAGTCACTGGTGACAGGGTTCTATTTTACCAGTAAAACAGAGCTAGTTTACCACAGTAAACAAGCACTGTTTCACTTTACCAGGGGCCCCACAGGGATAATACCACGATAAAGCTACATATATAACACAGTGTGCAAAATTTGACGAGAACGCTTGTTTCATTCGCGTGGTGGTTACGCAAATATAAATCTACGCGGACGGATAACCAGTTAGCCAAAAGTTGCATCTTGAATGGTAAAGTCTGAGTAACTTAAGCAACCTTTCTTGTGCCTTAATAGATTTTTTAGATTTTTGCTGTGAGAGGCTATATATATTTCAATTCCATGCAATATATGAATACTTGTTAACGATAAAAAAGCATTTTTACAAGAATTTTTACATAGCCGAGCGCTCGGTTAGCCATCTCCAACCCACGTGAATGGTCAGTCGGTTACAGTCATTTTTGAAATTTTTCGCACTGTAACAGGCCTCAGGAAAATGAGTGAATGGTTATTTGACTGTACAAATTTATGTTGGCATAACTGAATCAAAGCACACAATATATTTTTTTGCATTCAGCCATCCAGTGAGTGGGCATCCTTACAGAGCATTACCCTGTTAATTGAATAGCCACATTGCCAGTGAAAATTATTCAATTAACAGAATTATTCCATTAACAGGGATTTGTTCACTTTCCGGTATTGTAAAGAAAAACTGAGCATTCACTCTGTTAATTTTTTAACCTTGCAGCAGTTATTTATTTATTGGTGTTTAAGGTCACAATGCAGCATATAACTAGCATTTCTTAGCCCAGCCCAGTGCCGGAGTCACAGGCACATGCTCAAGCCTAACCCTTTCTACATTGTAACAAAACAGTCCTACCTCTAGTTAGGGTAAGCAACACACTTCACGTCATTTATCGTTTAGATTATGTTGATCCTATTTTTTTTATTGGGGTTTTAACCCTTT
The DNA here is from genome assembly GCA_031216915.1 of Pictodentalium vernedei. Taxonomy (NCBI): domain Eukaryota; kingdom Metazoa; phylum Mollusca; class Scaphopoda; order Dentaliida; family Dentaliidae; genus Pictodentalium; species Pictodentalium vernedei. The sequence continues at coordinate 428,974,684 of CM062292.1, forward strand.
ACCTAACATGAAAAGCAGACAACACTTGCAAAAAAAAAATTCTTGAATAACTAATTTTTTTCATTTTTTGTCTCAAAAACATAGGTTATGACCTCTCGAGGGGTCATACCATATGTTTTTGAGACAAAAACGAAAATATAATGAAAATTAATTGGTGTTTTTTGAGAATAGCGCTGGCCGTTTTTGGCTGTTACGTTAGGTAAAGGGTTAAAAACACTTTTGACAGGCAGGGTCACATCATGTTGGACAGTTTTATGGGTGGAGTACCCAAAGAGAACCAAGCAACTGTACAACTCCCCAATGTACTAACTCCGCACAAGCAGGCTTAGTATTGGTTGAAGACAAGTGCACCATCAATGTGCAGTATGCCTTAGCACACAGTGCCACAGAGCCCCCAGGTGGGCAATCGGTATTAAGTGCCTAGCCCAAAAACACATTGCAGTTACCCTGCTGAACCATCGACCTATTGGTTTGAAGTCCAATGTCTTAACCATTGACGCATTGCATTCCCATGTTGATAATCACCCATCTACCAGTATGTTGTCAATGTAATAATAGTGGTTCAACAATGGCAGATTCACTATTGAACAGCGAAGAGAAAAGTATCAGTTGAAAATTTTCATTACAAATCTTTTGCGCCAGAAAGATGTTACTTATGAAGAAAATACAGTAAAAACAGAAAAAAAGAGGACAAATTGCACAGCTTTTCAAATTCCATTCCCCCCTCTCCTGCATCCCAGAGCCTCTGATGAAGATAACTGCTATTCAAGTTATCACATATCATTAAAGTTTTCAATAAAATTCAAAAAAGCAAAAGGCAAAAACTTTCTCAATTTTCAACAAATCACCATGGGCTTCAGACCTGTTCTAGACAATGTTAATATAAAACAACAAAATAAAAAGTTATTGAAATCTGATGATTACTTTTAGAGTTGTTGCATCAACATAAAAATCCAAGCAAAAGGAGATACACAACGAACACTCTTTTAATTTTTGAAATAGTCCAAGACAATATTAATACGAAGCAGTAAATCAAATTTAATTGAAATCTGATAATTATAGTTCAAGTAAAACATTAAAATTCCAAGCAAAGGACAAGAAGTTAGTGGAGGGTGGCAAGCCTGGAAATAAGTAATCTGCCTTTTGCAGAGGTCTCCAGAGGGTGAATTTGCTGATGCTATCCCACACAGTGGGCCAATTTATCCTTTGGGTACCTCCTTCTCTTTAGGCCCGAGACCGTGATTCAGATTAAGGTCCACAAAGGGTAAATTTAGTGATGCTACCCTGCTACCCACAATGGCTAATCATGACCGTGACAGTTTTAAGGGTGGAGGAAGCCAGAGTACCCGGAGAGAACCACCAAGCAATGATGAGCAACTGCCAGCACCCCCCCCCCAACATTGTAACTCCACACTGCAGCACAGGCAGGGTTAGATTGGTTGAAGACATGCATACCATCGACGTGCAGTACGCCTTAGTACATGGCGTCATCATGCCCCCATGTGGACAATCGGGGTTAAGTGCCTTGCCCAAGGACACAACACGGAAGTTCAAATCGATCACTCAGACGGTCACCCATCCAAGGACTAACCGGGCTCGACGTTGCTTAACTTCGGTGATCTGAAGAGAAATGGTTACCGCGACGCCACCATACCCCCCAAATGGATTGCAAGAATGTCAACAAAAAATGTTTAACTCAATCTGCAACTCCTAAGATGGCATCAAGTCAATCAACATGATAACTCCTCCTATCGATGATGTTTGATGATGTAAAGGTTGTCAGGCTGTACAAGACTGTAGTCAGAGCATAATGGCTCTCACTTCATCAAACATCATGAAGTTTACCTTGCACAAAAATTAGTAATAGGGTAACACGATTTTAACTTTCCAATCTCGACACTTTTTTCTATCAATAATTACCAAAATTTAAATTCGTTATACCTCATTTTAAAAGCCTATAGTAAACTGCCATTCAACTTGAATTGCTATTATACAATATTCCCATCACGGGTAATATCTCCGGCAATGTGTCATCCTTGGGCTGAAGTTTCCAGAAAATGATACCAGAAATAACTAAAGAAGAAGTTTTCATGTTCAGTTCTCTCAGACTGATGATCAGTGAATTTAACCATTGAAATTAACCAAATTTTAACAATTCAAATTAAACTAGAGAAACAGAATTTACTGCATTCAGTAAATTCAAGTCTATGTGAAAAGGGTTAAAGTATCAAGAATAAACTCTACAGAAAGAGAATTTATGGAGGCTTATTTTCTGGAGTAAAATATTTTTTAACAAATCAGAAATGGGTTTTCGTTAACAGTATTTACAGATATCCATACAGGAATCAGAACAATTTTTATAAGAAACCAGAAAAGGCATATATGTGACCAGCATTGGAAGGGTTCAATACACGAATCAGATATGAAAAATGTTGGCTCTGTCCACTAATTTGAGTGATGAAATACATTCATAAACTTTAGAAATACATTAAGGCGTAAATGCATTTCCCAGTCTTTCTTAATAATATGCACTTGATGACCCCATTCAGGTGGACCATATATTGAATCTCCAGCAATTTTTAACTCAGTCGGTGTAGTCCCATGTCTACATCTACAGTGAAGAATGAGCGCAACCCACTTTGAAATAATGCCTCCACCAACTTCAGATCTGTCATCTGTCATTCAGATCGAACGGGTGCAAAAAACATAGATGAACTGGGTATTGTTAACCAGCATGCCAAAATGCATAGAGATAAGACAATCCGTATTTGAGTTGTCGCCTTGACAAAGGGTGCATAGACTCTATATCGGAGATATTGTCATAAAAACCTTAAAAACCCCAAGAACTCATTTGAAGGCCTACTCTTAAAAGGGCATCTAGTGACCTAAACAAGGCATACATAAAACTAGAACTTCTCTAATAAATTAATTTTAAACAGCCATAGCACTAACACAGTTAACAGTACAGTCAACTATGTCAGTATTGCATCTTTTACCGGCATCCTGACAGTATTGTGATAGCTTTCAATAACAAATCTTCAGTGTAGTTTTACAATTACATGTACACTGGAGTTCTTCATGATCAAGATGTTTGTTTTTATATTAACTTGGTTTGGGAATTAAATCTGTACAATGAGATTAAATAAACAGATCATGTTATTGTATGTGACAGTCACAGCTTACTCCCTAACTGCTTTTTGTGAAATTCTTTCATAGAGAAAATATTCATACAGAAATCAGAACAATTTTTCTAAGAAACCCAAAAAGGCATATATGTGCACACCGTTTATAGGGTTTGATCAAGGAATCAGAAATTGACATTACTACCGCTGCCATTTGAATAATGAGATACATGTATAATCTTCAGAATTGCATTAATTGGTATAAAATGAAATTCCTAATAGGTCGCAAAAATATGCATTTAATGACCTCTCTTGACTGCATAGAGGTGGACCACATTTTGAACCTCCAGCACGTTTCAACTCATTTGGTGTAGGTACTATTTCTATAAGTCACACCAAGCCTGAAGTATGATCAAAAACTACTTTATAACCAGAGAAACCCCGGCTATGGTGTATGGCACATCCTCCCATGGTCCCTTATAATTGTGTGAAGTTTGATGACTGTGGCCCTAACCGTCTTCGAATTATTGGCTCGGGCACACACACATGGACACACACACGTACGGACACACGCACACTTCAATCACTATATGCCACCTGACTTTAGTCGAGGGGGGGGGGGGGGGGGCATAAATAGAAATCTTCGAGTCCCAGAGTGGGTCTGACTGAATCCCAAAATATTTGTTCTCATAGAACAGTGATAACAAAGGCATCCAAATACACTCATTCCTGTCACAAGGTGATAACAAAGGTACCCCAAGAAGTTTTGTGAAGATCGGTTCATAAATACAGACTCCAGTCCGAGCCGTATTAACATATGCGCTTACTGTGTATAAGTAACACTGAACAAATCAAAGTTCATCTAATTTGCATAATTTCTGCACGAGAAAAAAAAACCTGTATTATATGTGATGTATTTATGTTACTAAACATTCCTACAAAAATTTATTCAAATCAGAACTTTCATACAGCAGTTTTGTACGAAAAACTGATTGCACTAACTTTGGTACAAAATGGCTGCTGGAGGCTATCTTGAATTTTGGACCGCACCCCCAAAATGCTCATTCTCATACCACGGTGATAACAAAAGGTACCCAAGAAGTTTCATAAAGATCGGTTCATAAATACAGCCTCTAGCCTGTGCCGTATAGAAGTTGTGTAAAAAAAACCTGATTGGACCTAATTTCGGTACAAAATGGCCACTGGCTGCCATCTTGAATTTTGGACCGCACCCAGAAACACTTGTTCTCGTCCCAAGGTGATAACAAAGGAACCCAGGAAGTTTTGTGAAGATGGGTTCATAAATGCAGCCTCTAGCCCGAGTCGTATTGACACGTGCACTTACTGTGTATTAGTAGTACTGAATAAATCAAAAGTTCATCTAATTTGCATAATTTCTGCTCGCGAAAAAAACCCCGTACTATATGTGATTATCCCATGGTACTAAACATTCATACAAAAATTTATTGAAATCCGAACTTTCATACATATTCTGTACAAAAAAACTGATGCACTAACTAAAGTACAAAATGGCTTCTAGTGGCCATCTTGAATTTCGGACTGCACCCAAAACCACTCGTTCTCATCCCACGGTGATAACAAAGGTACCCAAGAAGTTTCGAAAAGATCAGTTCATAAATACAGTCTCTAGCCCGAGCCGTATTGGCATTTGCAGTTACAGTGCCGAAAGGAACATTAAATAGAACAAATTAGTCTAACTGGCAAAATTTATGTATGTGAAGAAAAAACCCTGTATTATATGTTATGTATCCCAAGGTACTAAACATTCACACAAGAAATTATTCAAATCAGCGCTTTCATATGGAAGTTCTGCGCCAAAAAAATCTGCTTGCACTTAATTTTGTACAGAATGGCTGCCAGTGGCCATCTTGAATTTCAGACCGGGCCCAAAAACACTTGTTCTCGTCTCACAGTGACAACAAAGGTACCCAAGAAGTTTCGTTTTATAAATACGGCCTCTAGCCCGAGACATGTGTACGGCGCGACAGACGGATAGACAAACAACGGGCCATGACAATACCTCGAATTTGGCTTCGCCAAAGTTGAGCTAAAAATGGACTAAGTTTAACAACCAGTAGTTTGAGAAAATATTGAGGCAAGTCAAAATTCTGACAATATGCACACATCTGGAAAATGTAGAAACATGCTGTGAAATAAAAAAGTAATACCTTGAAAATTACAAGAGGCCTCACGGGGCCTGAAGCACTCATCTTGAACAGAACACAATTTAAACAGAGTCCAAGAATGAGTACATTAAGCAAGCCATCTCCATAGGCTACACTCTCAATTCTTGAGTCCCTCAGGAGTGACAAAAATAAAACGGGCATCATGCCTTTTCTTCAGTTGATCAGAAAGTAAAATGTTGAGCTCCCCAATGACGCCCCTTGATACAACCTTTGTGGAATAATCTTAGTTACACACCTCTAGAGAGTACTGAATACAAAATTTTTAATTCTTCAGCAAAATGGCCAATTCCGGCTCCATAGGGAGCCCAAATATTAACCCAAGCTCTCAATGTGAACAGAGTTGAATCTGACTTCCCTAGAGATGTTGTGTACCAAATATGAAAGCATTCTGGCTGTTGGATCTGAAGAAGAGAAATTTTAAAGAAATTTCTTCATATTGCATCAAGTTAAAATTTGGGCTACCATAGCAAGCCCAAATATTATCCCATGGATCCGATTTGAACAAACATGAATCTGACCCCCCCCCCCCCCCTCCCTCCAGAGATGTTGTATACCAAATATGAAAGTGAAAGCATTCTAACTAAGTGAAAGCACTCCATGGGGATGCGGGAATTATTTTTTTTTGCATGGGTCAAGTACTTATGACCCAATGATACCGTATACCAAATTTGGTTCATACCGGACCATCGATTCAGAAAATAGAAATTTTGGGCGGGGTCAAAAATCTTACCCCTCCCATTACAAAGCCAAATATTGCTTCACGAACATAGTTTGAAAAAGTTGATTCTACTCCCCAAAAGGAAGTTCCATAGCAAATGTCAAGTCATTGTACACACTGGTTCTTGAGAAGATTTTAAAAATATTTTGGAGCATTTTTCCCACTCCCTTCCTATGGGACTGGGAATGTTGAGTTCAACAAAAGTGTAATGCCCCTTTGGAATCATCACTCATACAAACTTTCACTTGAATTGGCCCAGTGGCTTTGGAGGAGAAGACCAAAAAATGGTGTTGACACACGGCGGACGACGGACGACGGATGGAGAGTGATGAGATTGGCTCAGCTTGACTTTATCAAGATGAGCTAAGAAGAGAGGTTAGACGGATAAACAATTACCCTATATGCAGAAAGATAGAGGGAAAGACAAAGGTAAAACAATATCCTCCCCCCCCCCCCCTATTCGTTGTGGGCATAACAAGGACATACGCCAATTGTAACCAGACCGTCCAAGGCAGCCACTTGAAATTCTGAGAATGTGTTCTACTATCCCCGCTCGACAGTGTAGTATCTTTCTTGAGTCTTGCAACCGGGTGAAAACACCGTGGATGTACCCATAAGAGAAGTCCCAAATCTGCCAAGGGTTAAACGTTTATTAATAACATGATATAAAACTAGAAGGGTGGTTGGTACTGCTGGCAGGTCATAAAAAGTACACACTCTGTTACATGTACAGTAGATTGTGGAGAGAGTTTTTGGAGTAGCGACTCGAAATATTCAACGTTTGTTCTAGAAGCTCTGTCCAACTCGACCTGTGCCTGAAAAATCCAACAACCGACACATAGTCCGTGGGAGCCTCACGCGCATGTGCATACGCTCTTTTCGAATTGGACTTGAGGAAATGTGCAATTTGAGTCGCATTTTCAGGCATCCGATGGAGCAACTATTCGTGAATGCTGAGTGAAAATTTCGTGGAAATCTGCAGAGAATTCGCTGACATATAGCGTTTTTGAAGAGAGGAGGTAATTTTCTGAATTTGGTCTTTTTCAAGTAGGCGCGAAAGAAGAGGGCGGGAATGGGCGCAATGTCTCGTGGTGCCCCCTCTCTGGGTTAGGTCCACTTAAAAGTTACAATAGATTGTGACTGATGGAGAGATGGCTGTAAATCAAAGTAGTTTCTTTAAGAACAGCACCCAGGGATCCCATCGCAACCTTGAAACATTTGACAATCGTCATTAGTTAAAAGTAAGAAAAAAACGGCGGTGAGTAGGTTTTTGGCGGGAAAAGATTTATGAGAATTTGCATATAAGACATTAAAATAGCACTTCAGACATACGCTCACTGTGTCAAGACCGCTGAAGGCAGCGACTTGCAATTTTCAGAACTTGTTCTACGAAGCCTGGCCGACATTTGGGTATGAAATCGAGTGTTCTGACCGCGTGGAAAACACCACGCCTCGTTTGGAAACCGTGGGAATGGTTCGTTGCCACTTTATTTTCAATGCAATAAAATTTCCATTCATTATTTACCTGTCAAAGGCAGAGTTTGGCATTATTTCTGGCTGATGAACTGTTCAACTTTAACTATTTGCACCTATATATAGGACCGAAAGATCACTGCATGCTTACCAATATTCAGGTACTGATTTTAAGAAAATAACAATTATTTCAACAGTACCCACATGGCAACTCTCATAGACAACATTCAGCACTCAATCAATTAGGAATGGAGTAAACTGCGACTTAAACTTACCAAATTCTGAAAAATTTAGTTATTTTCAACGGCACCTATCTTTATGCAACCGAAACAGGGATTAGGTTAAACGTTACATCTACCCTATCAGGGAAAATCTTCTTGGACTTGAACTGTAAATCTGAATGTCAACAGAATTTTCAGATATTACGAAAATCACAATTATTCAGACAGTACCCATATGGGAGTCTCAGATCAGCTAAGGGTTAAACTTTTAATACCCACATATAAAACAAAAGTTTTCATACTATGACTGCTGCATGCAGCTATTGAAAACATTCAGCACTCAGTCAATAAGGAATGGAGTAAATTGTCACTTAATCATACCAAATTCTGAAAAAGCGTGAGTTTTTTGGACACCATCTATCTTTATGCAAACAGAATGGGCATATGGATAAACTTTACAACCAATCGAACAACAGAAAATATGCTCGATAGGTAATTGTGAGTATGAACATGTAAATCATTTTTCGATATACCATTCGTAAATGGAAGAAAAATGAACTAAAAATGAGCCATTTTTATGAACAAGTTAAGGGTACTCGAATTCAAGGCTCGAAAACGAGTTGAAGGTTAAAACTTTGAATAGAATATTTAACAGCCAAATTATTCTTGGATGAATGCCCAAACTTCTCATAGGAAACGTTTTGAAAAAATTTGGCCACAGAGCTGAGAAATTGCATGTGAAAATTGACCAGTTTTTCCAAAATTGCACTTTGCTCGGAATTTTGAGGTCAAAAGGGAGCAACGTGGGTAATACAGCTTATGCAATGAGATGTAGTAAGTCATGCTACAAATATAATAGAAAGCTCCAGCCAAATCGTCCAGGGTCTTGTTTGAGAATTGTGGCAAAACGTAACATTGTGACAACATTTTGCACGGTTCTGGCAGAAATTTGGCAGAAAAAGAAAAACTTCAGAAATGCCATGATCTAGGTGAGAAACTTCTAATGAAGCTCTACATATGTGCCAAATTTCAGTAGAATAGTAAAGAATCCATCAGACAAAAATCATTGAAATAGAAAATAATGTTGAAACTAAGAGAAATAGAATTTACTGCATCCAGTAAATTCAAGCTTGTAAGAAAGGCGTTAAAAAATCTATTGGGAAAAAACTATATAGAAAGAGAATTTATGGAGGGTTATTTTCGGAAGTAACATATTTTCAAACAAATCAGGAATGGATTTTCGCAAACAGTATTTACAGATATTCATAATGGAATCAGAACAATTTTTCTAAGAAACCAGAAAAGGCATATATGTACACAGCATTCAAAAGTTTTGCCAAGAGAATGCATTAGGTGTCCAAAAATTTGATTGCTAGCAATACTAAAAAATGCACTCAGTTATCCTTGGGCGACCTCAGTGACCTTGTCCATTTGTGAACCTCTATGGAGTGTTGACTCATTTGGTGTTGGTTCCCATGTCTATGTGTCATACCATCCTTGAGATATGAGTGTGACCCACTCTCAAGAATTTTTGCCCATATCCATTTTTTTTTCAAGTAAAAATGCTTGAATGAACTTGGGAATGCATTAGGAGGGTCAGAAAATGTGATTTCCATTAATTCTCAAAAATGCCCTCAATGATCCCTAGGTGACCTCTGTGACCTTGACTTATATTCTGAACTTCTATTGAGCGTTGACTCATTTGCTGTTAGTTTCAGGTCAATTCGTCACACCATGCTTGAGATATGAGAATAACTCACCTTCAAAAATTTGGGCCATGCCCACTTTTTTACATAAAAATTCATGTATGAACTTCGGAAATGCTTTGGGGGGTGAAAAATGTGTTTTTCCAGTCATTCCAAAATATGCACTCAATGACCCCTAGGTGACCTCCATGACCTTGACCCATATTTCGAACCTCTATCGAGTTTCGATTCATTTGGTGTTAGTTCCAGGTCCATTTGTCATAGCATGCTTGAGATATGTGCATGACCCACTTTTCAAAAATTTTGGCCATGACCACTTTTTTTTACATAAAAATTCATGTATGGACTTCGGGAATGCTTTAGGGGGTCAAAAAATGTGATTTCCAGCAATTCCGAAAAATGCACTCAATGACCCCTAGGAGCCCTCCACGACCTTGACCCATATTTTGAACCTCTATCGAGTTTTCGACTCATTTGGTGTTAGTTCCAGGTCCATTTATCACACCATGCTGGAGATATGACTGTGACCCACTTTTAAAAATGTTGGCCATTCCCACTTTTTTACATCAAAATGCATGTGTGTATGTCAGGAACACTTTAGGGGGTCAAAAAATGTGATTTCCAGCAATTATAAAAAAATGCACTCAATGACCCCTAGGTGACCTCCGCGACCTTGACCCATATTTTGAATCTCCATCAAGTGTCGACTAATTTGGTGTTGGTACCAGGTCCATACATCATACCACGCTTGAGATATGAGCGTGACCCACTTTCAAAAATTTTGGCCACGCCCACTTTTTTTACGTCAAAATGCATGTGTGTACATCAGGAATGCTTTAGGGGGTCAAAAAATGTGATTTCCAGCAATTATGAATGAAAGTGTCAATGACACTGTAGCTCAACTTGTCAAGACAAAGACATGTACATGTATAGTATGTGACACAGCAATGACAAACATCTAGGTGATGACCTGATAACAAAGGTACATATAAAGTATTGTAATGGTCTGTACATAAATACTGACCGTTGCCTGTAACAAATGTATAGGTAAAGTATTGTAAAGGTGGGTGACAGTCAGATGCTAAACTAGAAAAAAATCTTTGAGTCCCAGAGTGGGTCTGACTGAACCCCAAAATATTTGTTCTCATAGCACAGTGATAACAAAGGCACCCCAAAACACACTCGTTCCTGTCCCGAGGTGAAAACAAAGGTACCCAAGAAGTTTTGTAAAGATCAGTTTATAAATACGAGCTGTATAGAACTTGTGACAAAAAACTGATTGGACCTAATTTTGGTACAAAATGGCCACTGGCAGCCATCTTGAATTTTGGACCGTACCCAGAAACACTCATTCTCGTCCCAAGGTGATAACAAAGGTACCCAAGAAGTTTTGTGAAGATCGGTTCATAAATACAGCCTCTACCCTGAGCCGTATTGACATGTGTGCTTACATTGTGTAAGTAGCACTGAATAAATCAAAGTTCATCTAATTTGCATAATTTCTGCACAAAAAAAACCCCTTACAATATGTGATGTATTCCATGTTACTAAACGTTCATACAAAAATTTATTCAAATCAGAACTTTCATACAGAAGTTCTGTACAAAAGACTGACTGCACTAATTTTGGTACAAAATGGCTGCTGGTGGCCATCTTGAATTTCGGACCACACCCAAAAACACTCACTCTCATCCCACGGTGATAACAAAGGTACCCAAGAAGTTTCGTAAAGATTGGTTCGTAAATATGGCCTCTAGTCTGAGCTGTATAGAAGTCGTGTACAAAAAACTGATTAGAACTAATTTCGGTACAAAATGGCCACTGGCAGCAATCTTGAATTTTAGACCGCACCCACAAACACTCGTTCTCGTCCCAAGGTGATAACAAAGGTACCCAAGACATTTCGTGAAGATCAGTTCATAAATACAGACTCTAGTCTGAGCTGTATTGACATGTGTGTAAGTCGCACTGAAAAAAGCAAAGTTCATCTAATTTGCATAATTTCTGCACGAGAAAAAAACCCGCATTATATGTGATGTATCCCATGGTACTAAACATTCACACAAAAAATTATTCAAATCAGCGCTTTCATATGGAAGTTCTGTGCAAAAATCTGATTGCCCCTAATTTTGAACAAAATGGCTGCCATCGGCCATCTTGAATTTCAGACCGGACCCCAAAACACTCGTTTTCGTCCCACAGTGATACCAAAGGTACCCAAGAAGTTTCGTAAAGATCGGTTCATAAATACAGCCTCTAGCCCGAGCCGTATTGGTATTTGCACTTACCGTGCTGAAAGTAACATTAAATACATCAAAGTTAGTCTAATTTGCATAATTTCTGCACGAGAAAAAAAAACCTGTATGATATGTGATGTATCCCATGGTACTAAACATTCATACAAAAAATTATTCAAATTAGAGCTTTCATATGGAAGTTCTGTACAAAAAACAGATTTCTGCATCGTCGGTACAAAATGGTGGCTGGCAACCATCTTGAATTTCGGACCGCACCCAAAAACACTCGTTCTCGTCCCATGGTCATTACAAAGGTACCCAAGAAGTTTCGTAAAGATTGGTTCATAAATACGGCCTCTAGCCCAAGCCGTATCCAATTGTTGACATAAGGACAGACAGCCAGACGGACAGACAGACGACGGGCCATGACAAAAGCTCAAATTTGGCTTCGCCAAAGTTGAGCTAAAAATGCACTCAATGACCCTAGGTGACCTCCGTGACCTTGACCCATATTTTGAATCTCCATCGAGTGTCAACTCATTTGGTATTGGTCCCAGGTCCATACGTCATACCATGCTTGAGATATGAGCGTGACCCGCTTTCAAAAATGTTGGCCATGCCCATTTTTTTACGTCAAAATGCACGTGTGTATGTCAGGAATACTTCAGGGGGTCAAAAAATGTGATTTCTAGCAATTATGAAAAATGCACTTAATGACCCCTAGGTGACCTTCGTGACCTTGACCCATATTTTGAATCTCCATCGAAAGTCGACTCATTTGGTGTTGGTCCCAGGTCCATACGTCATACCACGCCTGAGATATGAGCATGACACACTTTCAAAACACCCCTACAGGCACCCCTGATACCCCAGGAATCTGAAAAACATAGGTGGCCAAGAACTTGTGGCTGTCTATCAGCATGCCAAAAATCAACGAGATAGTGCCATTTGTTTTCGAGTTATCTTGCGGACAAAAAAGTGATGAGAAGACAGGAGAAGAAGAAGAAGAAAAAGAAGAAGAAGAAGAAAAAAAAGAAGAAAAAAAGAAAAAGAAACCCTGCAAAAACAATAGTCTGTGTGTTTCACACAGACTAATTATTCAAGGTTCCTTCATTTAATACTGTCTCCTGACAAGTTGAAACTCTTGAGTTGAACATAAGATTATGCGTGTACTCAAGTACTAGTACAGAGATGCTGGATATCATTATTATTATTTATTGGTGTTTAAGGTCACATATTTATGCACAATGCCTAATCATGACTGTGACAGTTTTACGGGTGGAGGAAGCCGGAGTACCCGGAGAGAACCACCGAGCAACTGTCAGCTCTCCAACATACTAACTCCACACAAGCAGGGTTAGCATTGGTTGAAGACAAGTGCACCATCGATGTGTAGTACGCCTTAGTACACAACGCCATGCGGGCAATGGAGATGAAGTGTGTTGCCCAAGGACACAACGCAGTTGCTGCAGGTGGGATTCAAACCGAGGACCTCTCGACTTGCAGCCTGCACCTCTACCTACTGAGCCACCACACTCCCTGCTGGATATCAGTTTTTTTCATATTCATCTGACTGGGAAAGAAAAGGGGGGGGGGGGGGGATAAAACCATTCGATATAACTAGAGAAACAGAATTTACTGCACCCAGTAAATTCAAGTCTGTGTGAAAAGGGTTAAAGTATCAGGAATAAACTATACAGAAAAAGTATTTATGGAGGCTTATTTTCAGGAGTAAAATATTTTTAAACAAATCAGAAATGGGTTTTCATTAACAGTATTTACAGATATTCATACTGGAATCAGAACAATTATTTTTAAGAAACCAGAAAAGGCATACATGTGACCAGTATTCAAAGGATTCGATACTTTAATCAGAAATGGATATTTTTGGCTCTGCCCTCTAATTTGAATGATGAAATACGTTCATAAACTTTAGAAATTCATTAAGGTGTAATAAAATTCATTTCCCAGTATTTCTGAATAATACGCACTTCATGACTTTGGTGACCTCTTTCAGGCACACCCCTAGGTGACCTCCGTGACCTTGACCCATATTTTGAATTTCCATCAAGTGTCCACTCATTTGGTGTCAGTTCCAAGTCCATTCATCATACCACGATTGAGATATGAGCATGACCCACTTTCAAAAATGTTGGCTACGCCCACTTTTTAACATAAAAATGCATGTATGGACCTCAGGAATGCTTTGGGGGTCCAAAAATGTGATTTCCAGCAATTATGAAAAATGCACTTAATGACCCCTAGGTGATCTCCTTGACCCTGACCCATATTTTGAATCTCCATCAAGTGTCGACTCATTTGGTGTTAGTCCCAGGTCCATTCATCATACCATGCTTGAGATATGAGCGTGACCCACTTTCAAATTTTTTGGCCATGCCCACTTTTTTAACGTAAAAATGCATGTATGAATCTCAGGAATGCTTTGGGGTGGGGTGGGGGGGGGGGGGCAAAAAATGTGATTTTCAGCAATTATGAAAAATGCACTCAATGACCTCAGGTGACCTCCGTGACCTTGACCCATATTTTGAACCTCCATCGAGTGTCGACTCATTTGGTGTTGATCCCAGATCCGTAGGTCATACCACGCTTGAGATATGGGTGTGACCCACTTTCAAAAATTTTGGCCACGCCCATTTCTTTACGTCAAAATGCATGTGTGTACATCAGGAATACTTTAGGGGATCAAAAAATGTGATTTCCAGCAATTCTGAAAAAATGCACTCAATGACCCCAAGGTGTCCTCCGTGACCTTGACCCATATTTTGAGTCTCCCTCAAGTGTCGACTGATTTGATGTTCGTCCCTGGTCCATACGTCATACCATGCCTGAGATATGGGCGTGACCCACATTCAAAAATTTTGGCCACGCTCACTTTTTTTACGTCAATATGCATGTGTGTACGTCAGAAATAGTTTAGGGGTCAAAAAATGTGATTTCCAGCAATTCTGAAAAATGCACTCAATGACCCCTAGGTGACCTCTGTGACCTTGACCCATATTTTGAACCTCCATCAAGTGTCGACTCATTTGGTGTTGGTCCCAGGTCTATACGTCATACCATGCCCGAGATATGGGCGTGACCCAATTTAAAAAATTGTGGCCACGCCCACTTTTATTTTACGTCAACATGCATGTGTGTACATCAGGTATACTTTAGGAGGTCAAAAAATGTGATTTCCAGCAATTCTGAAAAATGCACTCAATGACCCCTAGGTGACCTCTGTGATCTTGACCCATATTTTGAATCTCCATCAAGTGTCGACTCATTTGGTGTTGGTCCCATGTCCATACGTCATACCACGCCTGGGGTATGGGCGTGACCCACTTTCACAAATTTTGGCCACGCCCACTTTTTTTACGTCAAAATGCATGTGTGTACGTGAGGAATACTTTAGGGGGTCAAAAAATGTGATTTCCAGCAATTCTGAAAAATGCACTCAATGACCCCTAGATGACCTCCGTGACCTCGACCCATATTTTGAACCTCCATCGAGTGTCGACTCATTTGGTGTTGGTCCCAGGTCTGTAGGTCATACCACGCCTGAGATATGGGCGTGACCCACTTTCAAAACACCCCTACAGACACCCCTGGTACCCCAGGAATCTGAAAAACATAGGTGGACGAGAACTTGTGGCTGTCTATCAGAATACCAAAAATCAACGAGATAGGTCAATTCGTTTTCGAGTTATCTTGCGGACAAAAAAGTGATGAGAAGACAGGAGAAGAAGAAGAAGAAGAAAAAGAAGAAGAAGAAGAAAAAAAAAAAGAAAAAAGAAGAAAAAGAATCCGTGCAAAAACAATAGTCTGTGTGTTTCACACAGACTAATTAAAATAATTATGTCCTGGCTTGAGGATAACATTACAGATTTCCTCCCCTTGGAACCAATGTCTCCCTCGGCTCATTTCTCGCAGGCAACACAGTATATTCTTTAAAAGGCGATCAGCAACTGTGCGACATCAGAAAATTAAAAACTTTTGAGAAAAGTTTTGTAGTAGAGCATTGCAGATTGTTGGCAACAACTGCCTCTCATCGCCCCTACAATGACGGTGGTTGATATGTGACCAATGAGCATTCCAACTATCCAGTTTTATAGAGATTAGTTCCTGTGTTTGACTATTAACCCTTTACCCAGCATAACAGCCAATACCAGCCAGCGCTATTCACAAAATTCACCATTCAATTTTTATTATTTTTTCATTTTGTGTCACAAAAACATAGCTCATGACCCCTCATTGAAACAAGCTCAACGAGCTATGTTTTTGAGGCAAAAAATAAAAAAAATTAGTGCTTCAAGAATTTTATTTGCAAGTGTTGTCTACTTTTCGTGTTAGGTAAAGGGTTAAAGTATTTTAGTTCTATTCCTTTTTTAGCAAAGGTGAGGTAGTAAACCTTGTAACTTGAAAAGCCAAGGCCAAAGCCATCCCCCCTCCAAGATTTTCAAACATGATATTTATATATTGAAAAAAGTTCCATCCCCAAACAACATTATTTCTTTATTCAACTGACAATCAGCTCTGGGTGTTGATTTTCATATTTGTGATTTCTTTGGATGATATTGGAGAAAAAAATGTTTGCAAGATAAATCTAGTCAATTTATTGCCTCATTATGTTCATTCTGTGAAGTAAATTTATGACTGCATTCAAGTTCAATTAATACAAAAAGGGTGTTTGTTCAGTGTGTAAAGTCAAAGCTCATATGTTAATAAAATCTGAAACTCACAAATTTAAAAATAAGTGATAGGTGTAGTGATTTTGTCATTCAATTTGCATTCCTCAATATCTTGGAACAAATTTAGTACCTGTAAGCTATCTCCATGCTGAGGTGAATTCTTTTTCTTTTTACTGCTTCCTCTTCTTAAAAAGCTAAAAGACCGCTGCCAAGGATGTTTTTCATGTCCTTTGTCGATACTGAAAAAGAAATTCATTACGATAATAGTATCACATTAAATAAAATTTAAAATATTTATATTTCATTCAATGATGCAAACCAGCTTGTACTCCATTCAACAAGTACAAAATAAGTTGTAGCATAACCGCAATAAACTAAGTATACTGCCGCTTCTGCACTGATAAGATCAGAATCTGACATCAGCTTCAGGAAAGCTCTCACTGAGAGCTTTCCAGAAAATGATATCAGATTCTGATCTTATCAGTGCAGGAAGAGAAAGATCATAGTTTATAGTGGTTATCCTACAACTTATTTTGACTTGTACTGTAAAGAGGAGGATGAAGGAATAAAAGGAAATTTGTGAATGTTGGTGGAAATTTATTCAACAAACGATGTGCTTCCATCTATACCAACTAAAGTATATTTTAATGATTACAATAAACACAAAAAACATATATGAGACACTGATGCATTAAAAAGAAATACGGCATCAGAAAACTAAATATAAAATCTAACCAGAGGCTCAAGTGAGCCTAAAACACTCACCTGGCTCAAGTTGTCAAAAGAAATGAGTGTATCAGTAAGTGACCGGCATATGGAGGTCAAATATTTCCATCATATGGTACTATGTTACAATTCAGTCTCCCATAGGGAGCATAAATATTAACCCAGTGACTTGATTTGAACAAATTCTAACCCCCATAGAGATGTTGTGTACCAAATATCAAAAGAATCTGACTGATGGATCTGAAGAAGATTTTTAAATATTATTCCACATATTGCACTAAGTTAAAATTCAGGCTCCCATGGATTTGAACAAATTCTAACCCCCATAGAGATGTTGATTACCAAATATCAAAAGAATCTGATTGGTGGATCTGAAGAAGATGATTTTTAAAGATTATTCCACATTTTGCACTAAGTTAAAATTCAGGCTCCCATGGGGAGGCCAAATATTGACCCAGGGACTCGATTTGAAACAGACTTGAATCTGACCCCCCTAGAGATGTTGTATACCAAATATGATTATGAAAGAATTCTGACAGGTGGATGTGAAGAAGATTATTTTAAAATAAATTTTCTCATATTGCACTAAGTTCAACTTTGTGCTCCATTAAAGAGCCCAAATATCAACCCAGGGATCCGATTTGAACAAACTTGAATCCGACCTTCCTACAGATGTTGAATTCTAAATATCAAAAGAATCTGACTGATGGATCTGAAGAAGAAGATTTTTAAAGATTATTCCACATATTGCACTATTTTAAAATTTGGACTCCCATGGGGAGCCCAAATATTGACCCAGGGACTCAATTTGAACAAAATCGAATTTGACGCCCCTAGAAATGTTGTATACCAAATATGAAATAATTCTGACATGTGGAAGTGAAGAAGATTTTAAAACAAATGTTCTCATACTGCACTAAGTTCAACTTTGTGCTCCAATAAAGAGCCCAAATATCAACCCAGAGATCCGATTTGAACAAACTTGAATTTGACCTTCCTAAAAATGTTGCATTCCGAATATCAAAAGAATCTGACTGATGGATCTGAAGAAGATTTTTAAAGATTATTCCCCATATTGCACTATGTTAAAATTCAGACTTCCATGGGGAGTCCAAATATTGCCCAATGGATTCGATTTGAACAAACTTGAATTGCCCAATGGACTCGATTTGAACAAACTTGAATTTACCTGCTCCCACAGAGAGCCGAAATATTGACCTACCAACTTCCCTTTAACAAACTTTAATCTTCAACACCAAGGGATTTTCCATACCAAATATCAAGGCATTCTCACTGGTGGTTTATGAGATTTTCAAAGATTTTTAGGCTTTTGGGGCATTAACCAGAGCCCGAAGATGGCAGCTACTTCATTTTAACAAAATAGAAAGGGTATACTCCATAGATGGTCTGTGCAATAGATGTTTGAATTTGGCTTAATGGTTGTGAAGAAGAAGACAAGTTTCCGAAAGTTAACAGATGACGGATGCCAAGTGATGGCAATAGCTCACACTGACTTGCAGTCAGGTGAGCTAAAAATGATTCAGTGGTGATTTTCTCTGCAGTGTGATGACAAATGGGTAAGTTTTAGAGAATTTGAAGAAAATAAGAGGAATAACTCTGTAAAACGCCCTAGTGAAGCTACTTTTTAAACTCAAGAAAGATATTTGTCATCAGAAAGACGAGTGTGGAATTAGAGGATTTATTGGACAGTTCTTCTCACAGTGCTGACAACATGAATAACTTGAAAAAAATAGGCCGATGAAATCGTCAGATGTGTACCCATACGCGCAACTAGAAGAAAGCTGTATGATGGAGGGCCACCACGGATGCTGACATTATGTACACCATACATGGTATGGGTACATATAGAAATGGATTGGAGGAGTGTCTAATTTGATGGATATAGGGTTAATATCTCCGGATCAAATTATCAGATTTACATAAAAAAAACTATACAGCACAGCACATCAGTAACCTGAATAAATATATAAAGTAACATGACAATCAGATTGATATTTTTTGAGTTATCTCATGCCAAAGGGATTGGAGGAATTTTCAATTTGAAAGATAAAGGGTTAATATCTCAGGATCAAATTATCAGATTTACACCAAAAACTATACAGCTCGGCACATCAGTAACCTGAACACAAATATAAAGTAACTTGACAATCCAAGCAATATTTTTCAAGTTATCGAATGCCAAAGGATTTGGAGGAATTTTCAATTTGAAGGATAAAGGGTTAATATCTCAGGATCAAAATAACAGATTTACACCAAAACTATACAGCTCGGCACATCAGTAACCTGAACACAAATATAAAGTAACCTGACAATCCAAGCAATGTTTTTCAAGTTATTGAATGCCAAAGGGATTGGAGGAATTTTCAATTTGAAGGATAAAGGGTTAATATCTCGGGATCAAATCATCAGATTTACACCAAAAACTATACAGCTCGGCAAATCAGTAACCTGAACACAAATATAAAGTAACTTGACAATCGAAGCAAAATTTTTCAAGTTTTCGAATGCCAAAGGGATTGGAGGAATTTTCAATTTGAAGGATAAAGGGTTAATATCTCAGGATCAAATTATCAGATTTACACCAAAAACTATACAGCTCGGCACATCAGTAACCTGAACACCAATGTAAAGTAACTTGACAATCCAAGTAATATTTTTCAAGTTATCGAATGACAAAGAAATGGATACGGACGCCGGACGGACAGACGGACGGACAGACAGACAGATGGACAAAGGATGGACGAACGACGGATATCCACCCCGGATGCCGGCATTATGTGTACCATACATAGTATGGGTACACATAATAAACAAAGGGGAATAATTCTGGAATAACCAGCCCCATGATGCTGATTAACAAACCCATTCGAGATATTGTCACTGAACAGTTACATACAAAATGATTCAATGAATACTTCTAACAGAGTGATGACAGATCCAGACGACCAGTGTTAGAGCACCTGCTGTATTTCATCAAGGGAGAGTATATTTGCTTTCAGGCTTCTTGGTGTTAACAGTGTGGTAACAAGTCCATAGGGGCTGCGGTGGTTCAATGGTTATGGCATTGGACTTCAAACCAAACGGTCCACGGTTTGATCCCCACAATGGGTGACTGTGTTTTATTTCCAAATGAAACAAAATACTGTATTTTGATTGGCTGGGAGGTACAGTGTAACTTGCAATCCACAGTAGCCTTTTTTTACACCATGGTTAACCATGGTGTAAAAACAAGAATACACAATAGCAGGCTATATGAATAAAAAGAAGTACCCATTTTTAATTATTAATTCATAACTTCTGCTCAATTGTGTTTGAACAGAAATAAAAATACAGGAAATTTAATATTTATATGTAATAAAATATTACAGATATGGATGTTATTGGAACTGGCTCAATGAGCAAGTTCCAATGACATCCATATTTGTCTGGTTTAATAAAGAAACTTACAAAGTACAATTTTCTGTCAGTTTTTTCCCACAATTTAGGTTAAAGTATTAAGTTTACCAAAATTCTTGGAAATAAATCCATTATCCTTGTGTCTTCCAGGGTGTATGGGAGTTTACACTGGTCTGGGAACTCATAAACCTTCTGCTCTGCCTCGGGGGTTAGAGTTTCCAAACCGGTGTAAATTCCCATACACCCTGGAAAACACTTGGGCAAGTATCCTTGGGCAAGGCATTCAATCCCGAGTGCCAACATGGAGGCATGGTGGCTCTGTGTCCCTACGGTGTACAGCATGTCAATGGTGCACTTGTCTACTACAATGCTAACCCAGCTTTTGTAGAGTTTGTATGCTGGGGAGTCTGATAGTCGCTCGCTTCTACTCGGTGGTTCTCTCCTGGTATTTCAGTTTCCTTCACCCGCGAAACTGTCAGACATGATGTGACTCTGGTTGTTGGAAGTGTCATTAAACCCCAATAAAGAGAAAAACAAAAAACAAAACAGATGCCTCCACTTACGGTCTTTGGGGAAACTTGCTAGTTACATTTTAAGTGCTAAGTGTCTTGGCTGACTAGATAAGCAGATAGTCAGGACATTAGGTAAGTGATTAAAAAGGATGGGATTTTCTAAAAAAAAATATAAGGCTGTTTGTAGGTCTGTATTAGGGCCCTGCAAAGCTTCAAAATTCAATTTGATTTGAAATAGTCCCCATCATTCGATTTGATTTCAATTGCACCAATTCGAAATTTTTTGAATTGTCGAGAAGTTCTCGAAATCCTTCTGTCTCCTCTTGAACTCTTCATCTATCATCATGTCTCCTGTACTTGAAGGGGGGGGGGGGGGGGAGGGGGGGAGGGGGGAGGGTCCTGTACAGGAGACCTGATGATAGATGAAGACTTCATGTAGGTTCCACTTCCTAAATTACATTGATTCCATTATGCAATATTCCACTTTTTGCTGGATTTGCAAGTCATCATTGTGCACAGTACTTAAGTGGAGACTGACAATATTTACGGTTGTAAGAAGATGTAATATCCATAACTTGAAAAGTGCAGAGATTTGATTCGATTTGAAATTTGATTTGATTCGACCCAAAATTTGAGATTTGCAGGGCCCCAGTTTGCAGGCAATCTAATCTTCCAACTGTATATGATGAACATCTCGAGTTACAAAAATACTTACTTGTGTCCTCCACCCTCTCCCTCATCTGAGTGGTCAGAATTCAAACTCTGCTGACCAGACCTAGCAGACGACGTTCTCATGACACCCATCAACCGACGGAATAGAGAAGGCCTCTGAAATATAAGATTAATAAGGATTACAGATGGAGAAATTTTAAAATTTTGTTGATGTCAACCTCACAGAACCTGTTCATCAGTGTTGACCCAGTTCTCTAAAAGTATTCTAAAACAATAATTAGTGGACAATACAGGTCAACTAAATGACGGAATTATAATATCATTATAGAACTCTGAAGATGTTTCATTGCCTTTTTAACAACACCATTCTATCAATGTTGGGGTAGGATTTGTACTCTTAATCATCAGCTTACTGGCATCCTAAAACAAAATTTCAAGCTTATTGTTTTATGTTTTAAGCCAGATAATCTACAGAATAGCATGGTTGGTGGTGTATTTCGTCCCTTGAGTGCAAGAAAGCCTTGCAATGCTGTAGCACTGAATGGACAAATTTATCAACTTTATTAACTTGGGTAAAATATCATACATAAACCATTTAATTTTTTATTTTTTTAAGTTTGCATTGGAAATAAAAAGAGAGCATGCCACAGTCAAAAGGACCATGCATGAGGGCTCAAGAAACAGGTTTTTAACTTTTTTTACGCTTAACTAACACAATATATACCATATTACATTGGTAATAATCTGTGTGACAGATAATTCTTACTGGATACTTTTTCTGTACAATGAACTGACAACTCCGATAAATAATAGATGATAGAATTCTTGTTTAACCCTTTACCTAATATGAAAAGCAGACAACACTTGCAAAAAAAATTCTTGAATGAGTAATATTTTTCATTTTTTGTCTCAAAAACATAGGTTATGACCCCTCACTCCAAAGAGGGGTCATAACCTGTTTTTGAGACAAAAAATGAAAAATATTACTCATTCACGAATTTATAAATCAAGAAAATAAAAATATGATGAAAATTAATTGGCAATTTTTGAGAATAGAGTTGGCCGGTTTTTGCTGTTACCTTAGATAAAGGGTTAACATGAAATCTATCAACATTTTGAAAGATCAATGAACAAAGGGCAGATTACTCTTGACTGTCAGCTGTATATAGATTATGAATGGCCATATATAGTTCATATACTGCTTACATGTGACATTTTAAAATCAATTAAATTATTACATATTTGGAGGCAAAATACAACACAAATACATGGTACTTCAACCGTTTTCACGTTTTATATAGCTCGACAGATTGCAAACCAAATTTTCATTTCAACCCTTTACCTAATAAATTGGACGTATCCGTCTGCATAATTCACAAATTCTGCAGTTGATAAAAAATGTTTTTAACCCTTTACTTAACATGAAAAGCAGACAACACTTGCAAAAAAAATTCTTGAATAATAATAATGGAACGAGCTTGACAAGCCCGTTTCAATGAGGGGTCATAACCTATGTTTTTTCTATAAAAAATGAAAAAAATTCTTAAAATTATTTGTCGACACTGGTGGTTTTGGCCATTACATTGGTAAAGGGTTAAACAAATTTCGACAAAACTATATGATGTGACCCTCATTGGAAGAACTCATCTAGCTCGTTCCAAGCGAGAGTTCACAGGATATAGTTTTGCTGAAATTTTGGGAAAAATATGAAAAAACAAAAATTAAAATAAGAAATTTTGATATCGTCTGCGTTGATTAAAGCATTAAAAGTCTGGAACACCAGGCATGGACAACTTCAGAGTTCTATTTTAATGACAAACCTCAACTAGTGTACAAAAGTAGAAAAAAAATTTTACTCAAAAATATTAGAAAAAGCTTATAAAAATACTTACTATATTATGTCCCTAACAACTGCTACCACCATATTTGTTGAAATCACTATTTTCTGATTAAATAATCTACTTTGTGAATCAAATATATTCACAAGTTTCAAAATGAATCTCACATGCAATGTAAAAAGCAGACCAACATTTAGCACCAATTCAAAACCATAATTAATATACGAGTTTGAAATAGGATTCCATGACCACAAGAAAAAGTCTATATAAAGTTTGATCTTTATCTAATAAAAAAGATAAACCTGAAAAGCACAATCCTGCAAATTTTTTAACCCTCTGCATCCTGATGTTAAAAAGCATAATTTCAACCTCCAAAATTTTATCATAAGTCCTACAAAAAATTTTATGATGAGGGAGGGAGGCTTTTTTTTCCTTTTTGTTTATTCACAAAACAGTTCTGAAATTGTTAGAATCTGAATTTCAACTACTTACTATTATGTGGAAAACTAATGTTTTCAGCAGTGAAAATTTCCCATACAGTAGTTGAAAATTTAACTGGTAGGGTGCTGGATGCCTATATTTGGGCTTTATTCTGAATTCGCAATTTAAAGGCTTCATATTCTGTGGATGTACTTCAGATTATCTTTGAAGTGATATTATTTTATCTGCTAGGATTTGCCTTGTTACAATTTATGGGAGAGTGCCTAATTAGGCACTCTCCCATAAATTGAAACAAGACAAAGATGCACAAAGAAATTTTAAGGACCAAAAATAATTAAGCACTCTACCAGTTAAGCAGTGCTTGTTTACCATGGTAAGCTCTGTTTTACTGGTATCTTTTTTGTGAGCACCAAACACTTAACACTTCTTTCAAAATCTATAATGACAGTTGTAGGATCACAGTCAGCCTCTGCTAATTTGTTGAACAGACTCTCATAACTTGTTTGGGTCTTTCTTTGGAGCAAAGCATAAACTAAAGGCAAAAACACATTATCTACACGACCATGTATGACATACAACTGATATAAAATATTTGGGGCAACTGAAAATGTTCCATCCATGCACCAAGTATCACAGCTTGCTAGCTGCTGTAAATGTTTTTCAGTGGCAAAAATAATAACCCTCTCATCAGCAGTAGGACCATTGTCACTGAACAAAAATGGAACAGGCTGGTCACCTGTAGTCATGCTCCACTCACCAGTTATTTCAAGTTCCTGTAGAGTTTGTGGATCTTTGGGTCGATGAAGAGCTCGGGCTCTCCGCAGCACACGTTTATTTACATCTGCATTTGGAAGATGGGCTTTCACTTCATCAGATACTGTTGAAAGCATTGTCGTGAAAATCTGGTTGGGCTTATCATTTGTTTTACTAGCCATCTCTTTCATGTTCTGTCTGCATTTAGAAATATCTACTTCTATTTCGTCAGATAAATGAGAATGCTCCTTCGTCAAAACTGGACATTCATATTTGTCATTTGTTTTCAAGATAGCTGTACAGTTGATAGGGGGGTCACGTTTCACACAGCGCCATGTTACAGATTTATACTTGTTTGATCTTGACTTCACAGTGTACATCTGTCCCTCAACGCATAGTTTTTTCCCACCTCTTTTTGTTGTAATGATTTCCATGTTAGGACTCCTAGCACACCAGAGGCTATGAGGAGAGTCCGAAATGATGATTTCGCGTGCCGAAGGCGCGCAGGGACGGTATGGGGGACAAGCCCCTTTCGACCCTCTGTGACTGTATAGGATGGCTCTCACATGTCAAGGCGTGTTGAAGGAGGAAAAGGATCCGGTACTCGGCAGGTGTCTCCAGTAGTGTCCACTTGTGGATGGGTAGTATCATTGGCACATGTCGGTTGAACCCTCGAGTGAGGACCAGTGTGGGAGGTTGGGTCCTCTCACAAAGGTACTACCTCTCCCCGAGGGTGCAGTTGATCTGGATTTTCGGGCAAGTATAGTCTGCCGCTTCGAGGATGATAATGAATGATGTCCATCACTGGCAAGTATAATCTGCCTCAGGCTGTCTCTGTTATAGTTGGACTCTTTTGAGGAAAACAGCAACGACCCCTTTCGGGGACCACCAAGAAGAAGACCCGAACTTCCCTGGTTCGGGGGCAGGCGTGCATTGTAATCCTATTGGGTTGGGACAAAAGATGCGCATTGCGCTAACAAAAAGGGGCAGAGGCGGGACGCAGGACCAACGCTCGCCTCCCTTAAAGTGGTTGACCACTTTTAGGGATGGAGCAGAGGATGTTCAGGAACCGTGGGGGTGACTGTTTCCATAACGGTTAGACTGTCTGTAGCGGTTATTGGGGTGCTGGTCAAAAAAACATCTTCTGTGTACCTGCTTAAAAGAAGAAGGTAGAATTAGTTTTCATTAGGAAATGTAAACTGTAAAGATAAAAGTAGCACCTCTTTAGTTGCGTGTCCTTGTGGTATCTGTTGTGTGAGTGTGGAGAGTATGGAATGCACAAATCTTTACATTTGTAAGAGCAGTAACATACTCTCGTGTGGTAATGTGCTGTGTGTGTGCTTGTCGCTATGGGGAGAGTATGAAATGCACGAATCTTTACATTCGTAAGAGCAGTAACATACTCTCGTGCTTGGGACCCCAATCGTTCCCTATTTATTATTTAGTTTTAAGGTGCAGGGGGTCGCGAGCGTTTTAAGTGGGCTGAACTTCCTAGTTTGCAGCGGGACGGTAACAGGTCTAGCACACTAGACCACACCCGAGGGTGTTTCTTTCCTGTTGTGTCCTTCGCTGGAAGTGGCCTTATTTTAGGTTAGTTTAAGTTTATTTGAAGTTGAGGGTGCCGGGGATCGCGATCGTTTAATGCGGGTTGAGCTTCCGAGGCTGTCAGCGGGAGGGCAACAGGTCTAGCACACTAGACCACACCCGAGGGTGTTTCTTTCCTGTTGTACCCTTCGCTGTTTGCGGACTTATTTATTTTAATTTAGTTTAGGGGTATTCGGGGGCGTCGGGGATCGCAGTTCACCTTGTCATTCCCTAGTTTTTATTCGAGCGGTCTTAGTTTTGATTGCAATTTTTGGGCTTTTGTCGGCTTTCGCAAATTACTCCAAGTTCAGAGATTAGTTCGCTGTCGGCTAACCGGTCATGATTTTTCGCGGCCAGGGTGGCTAGGCGGTCTTTAATGGTGGGGATATCGGCCCTGTCGTGGAGTGTTTTGATAGGTGTGTCCCATGGAGCGCGGAAGGCAACTCTAAGCACGTGATTTTGGACCCTCTGGAGTTTACCCATATTAGTTTGGTTGAGATCAGATAGTATGATTGCACCGTATTCGAGTACTGGGCACACAAAGGATTTGTATAGTTTGAGTAGGGTGGACTGGTGGGCCCCCCATGAAGTTCCCTTAAGCATTTTCAGTAAGTTAATTCGTTTGGTAGCTTTTTTCGCCATGTCGTCGGTATGTTTGTTGAAGGACAGTTTTTGATCAATGGTGATGCCCAGGAATTTCGCTTCTTTGCATTCCGGGAGGGTGTTATCCATAAGTTTTAGCTCAAAATCACGTTTATTTTTCTTGCGAGTAAAGGTGATTCGTTGGGTTTTATAGGCGTTTAGCTTAATTCTCCATTTGGCACACCATCGTTCTAGGTCATCGAGAGCGCGGTGCAGGGGTTTTTGGAGCAGATTGGCCGTATTGTTAGAGCCCCAGAGGCCCTTATCATCCGCGAATTGGGAGACTTGAACACGATCCTCAGAGAAGTTAAGGTCATTTACGTAGAAGATGTAAAGGAGGGGGCTTTGGACGGATCCTTGGGGGGGTGCCTGCTTCAAGGGTGACACTGTCAGACATTTCATTGTTCACTCTGACTTTAATTTCGCGATCATTTAAGAAAGAGGATAGTAATCTGAGCAATTTCTTGGGGAGTCTCATTTTTGATAATTTGTAGCGCATTCCATTGTGCCAAACGGAGTCAAATGCTTTTTCGACGTCTAATAGGACTGCCGCGCCTATTTGCTGATTGTTGATAGCAGTTTTCATTTGGGTGACTAGTTGGTGGACATGTTCGATGCCTTCTTTACGGTTTCTATAGGCTCTTTGCCATTTATTGAAAAAATCGTTGTCTTCAAGGTGCCCCCTGAACCGATTGGAAAGGATTCGTTCGAATGTCTTACCAATGCAGCTGAGTAGGCTGATTGGGCGGTAGCTGACTGGATCGGAGGGGTCCTTGTCCAGTTTTGGTATCATGACACCAATGGCTTTTTTCCAGCATTTGGGAAAGTAGCCATGGGTGAGACATGCGTTGAACAGTTTGTTTAGTTTTTCGATTAGGGAGAATGGGCTTTGTTTCAGAATTTTGTAGCTTACTTCGTCTTCGCCGGGTGCGGAGGTATTTTTGCATTTTTTTATGACGTTGATGATTTCCTCATTAGTGATGGGGGTGACGAGGTCATCGTCATCCCCGTCTTCTGGCTCGTTATCGAATTTAGGGTCACGGAAGATATCAGGGTGTTCATTGATGTAGTCATCAATGGCGTTTATGGCGGCGTCATTGTTGCCCGCACCTTGGTGCGGGCGATGCGTTTTTCTTAGGAGGTCGGCAAAGGTGTCGGCCTTGTCTTTGTCGGTGCGCGTGAAGGAACCGTCTTCCTTCTTAAGAGGTTTGCCTGCGGCTTTGCGGCTTTTGTTTTTTTGCCCAGTTAGGGTTTTGAAGGAGTCCCAGAATTTTTTGGCATCCTGGACTCCGTTTAGATCCGCTGTTGCCTTTTCCCAGTTTGCTTGTTTTTCAGCTTGGAGGGCTTTCTTGACCTCCCCATGAAGGCGGTTGTATGTTTTTTTGAGGTCAGCTTTCTTACCGGGGTCAGTTTCGATTTTAAGAGCGCGAAGTGCTTTCCGTTTAGTTTTGATTAGTGAGAGTGTGTCACCCGAGATAGTATTTCTCCAGGGGCGTACTTCTTCTTTTGGGCATATTTCGTTTAGGGTTGAGTTAATGATTTTCTCTATGCCCTCGCATTGGGTTTCGAGTTCCGCTGCATTGGATGGGGGGGTGTTTGTGAGTTTGACATCAATGATGTCACGATAGAGGTTCCAATCAATTTTTCTAAAATTTCGGTGGAGAGTGGGGGGGTACCTGAGTGGGCCATTTCCTAGCAGCAGTGAGGCGTGGACCGGGAGGTGATCGCTGCCTAAGTCGTCATCGCTGACCCAGTGGTCATCTATGTGATTTATCAGAGAGTCACTGGCGATAATTAGATCGAGGATCTCGGATGAGAATAATGGGTTATTACTGATATAAGTTGCAGAGCTGTCGTTCATAACCACATGAAGGTTATGCTTTTTAGGGGTGGTTTTGTTACAGCCAAAGTACAAGTGTTTGGCATTTGAAGTCGCCGAGGAAAATGCATTGTTTGTATTTCCTCGTAAAGAATTCAAAGACAGTGTCAGAAACAATTTTGCTTGGGTCGTTATAATAACAAACAATCGCGATGTTTTTGTTGTCGACAGTGATTTCAGTTGCAATCACCTCTGCATCGAGGTGATTAGTTTTTATGGTTTTGGTTTTGATGTTCTGCTTTATTAGAAGAGCGACGCCGCCACCTGTGGTGGTTAGTCGGTCTCTTCTAATAGTGCTGAACCCACTTATTGATAAATTTCTGGTGGGTTGAAGCCAACTTTCGCAGATGCAGACAATGTCTGTGCCTTCAAAGTATCGGCTCATTTGAAGTTTTTTATTGCTAACGCTTCTAGCGTTCCACACGGCTATTTGTAACTTATTCATAGGGGGGTGACATTTAGTTGCGGTGTTTGGATAGAGATAAGCGGTGGCTTTAGTTAATTTTGATGGCGGCCTTGACTATTGATTCAGAGATCTGGGTCTTGAAAAGCCGAGAAGCGGATCAGCTGACATCTCGACAGATGTCACCTAAGTTGGTGTTTATATGCTTCTCCAATACTGAGTGAAGTGCACCTGCGATAAGGGAGCACACAACGTGGGGGGATGAGGCATTGTCAGGCTTGGTTAGGTTTAGGTTTTTGAGTTCTATATTTGTTTTTACCTTCTTGTAATGGGGACACCCGCGGTAGTTGCTAGGGTGGTCCACTTTACAATTGGGGCAGGAGGGGGGACTCTAATCTGCATGATTTGGTGAGGTGATTACCTCCACACACCATGCAGGTTAGGGTCCCTCTGCATTTGTTGGCTAAATGTCCGAACTTCTGACACTTGTGGCATTGTATCGGGGGAGGAGTACTTCTGTATTCCTCTGCCATGTGTCGCCTATTATTGATATGTATTCCATTGACTAACAGTTTTGATTTGGTTTCCCGATTTGGGCATATGGCTTTGATTTTCCAGGTCGACTTCCCGGTGGCCTTGGACGTAAATCTTTCCCATTTGCAATTCTGTAACCCTTGATTTATGAGTTCCCTTGGCGTGTCAGGGTGAACCCTGGTGATTACTACTATGAATCTAGGGGGGTTGGATCCTTTGTTGTTCTTTTGGTTGTTTTTGCCCTTTTCCTTATCCTGACCTGTGGCATTGGTGGAAGCGAGAGGATTCCGCTTCCCCCTGTTGTTGTTGGAGTTTTGGTTAAGATTTTTTAGCTGATCAATATTGTTTACTACTACCTTATTCCAGGGTTTTTCCATGAGAGATGGGATACCGGGTGAGGTATTCAGATCTGAGGCTTGCTCAGACCCTGGTCCAGAGGCGGAGGCAGAGGTGTTAAAGGGGGAGGAGGGGCAATTCCTCAATTTTTTTGTCTGTCTATCGACAGTGTGAATGAACCCCTCCTCATCCACTAACTCCTGTGTTTCCCCCTCAGGATCTAAACTTAATTTCTTTCTTTTGTTTGGCGTTTCGGTTGATGTAGTAGTGCTAACCCAGTCCTCTGGTGATTTGACCTGACTGTAACCCAGACCTTTCTGGGAGGCCAACATTTCGATGATATCTTTGTCAGGGCAGAAAGCCTTGCAATTCAGTGGATCGACGGGGTCCTGCAAACCTAACTCGTCTCTACTTTCTGATGGCTGAGCACCCAGTCCGCCCCTTGCAGTCACCTCCCGGGTAACTTTGACCACTCCCGCTACTTCAGCGCACGTTTTTTGCCCCCTAGTCTCTTCGGTGTCTAACACTATTTCACTAGTAAGTGTAGTTACGTTTTGATTTTCAGGGACCTTGTGGACCTCCGCCACTACCTGAATCTCCCTGACAGGTGAAACAGGTGTTGGTGGAGTGAAACTCCCCCTAATCAAATCCCTGATGAAAGCCTCTTTTTCCTCGAGTTTAGCGTCCTTTTCTTCTATTTTTTTAGTGAGGTGAACTATCTGTTCCCTAAGTCCTCTCAGTTCTTCCATGAACTGGGCAGGAGAGTACCCCTCACAATCTGACTTGGTATGGTTTGTCATATCGTCACCCCCCCACATTGTAGTTATTAACAGTAAATAGGTTAGGACTTACCTTGCTCCCTTGGGATGAAACCCTCCTTGCAATATTCTCTTTATCCCTTCTGTCCTGCTTCCTTCTTTTATTCTCCTCCCTCCTCTTTTCCTGGATATTTAAAAAAGGCTTTTTCATAAAAGATGCCATTCTGTTTTCTATTCTATTCTCCTTTGAACGATTTGAACAGTCGTGTAGTAAGCCGTATATATCAACTGCCTACAGTCAAATGCAAGATTCGACAGTCAATGATGAGGAGAGTATGATAACATGGAGTATTTATATAAAAAACCAAACCCTCTTTGAAGCCACATAAGGCAGGTATAAAGAAAAGGACAATTTCTTGTCAATTGCTCAAACTACAAAAACACAAGGAGACCTAAAAATTCATCGATCTCAAAAACTCCAGTCCAATTGTTGTAAAAACACTCCCTGACAAAAGAGGAAGCCTAAATGAAATATTCTGCTAATAATCAAAAGCTGAAGCTAAATAGTTATGGAAACACACATAAAATGTAGAAAGCTGACAAGTAGGTTGAAGGAATATTACTATAAAAACATAATAGTTAATGATTATAACTATCCCTATGAAAAATCTTTTCATGTTTTAAATAAAAAAAATGAACATTCAAAAGAAAAAAAAAATAAATAAATAAAAAAAATAAAGTAAAAAAAATTAAAAATAATAATAGAAAAATCTCATATATTGTGAGAAATATCTCCAATTGGCCGAAACGTCCGTGGCCAAAACATCCTAGGCCGAAACGTCCGTGGCCGAAACGTCCGGGCCAAAACGTCCGTGGCCGAAACGTCCGTGGCCGAAACGTCCGGTCACCAAATTTGTCCTACAAGTGCAAAATAGTGTCATAGAAATAGATATTTCCAGGTGGATCAGGCAGATTTTCTATGATGAGGGAGGTGCATGAGAAACAAGAATTTTTTTTTTTATAGTTTAATGTAATGCGAGCTTTGACAGTCACTGAGATCTGTGAAACAAGAAACTGAATTGTTTGAATTCCCAGTTGCATGATGGAGAAATATTTGCTGCCTGAAATTTTGACATCATAACGCAGAGTCTGACAGAGAGCTCTAATTGCTGGAAGCGGGTCAATTTGACCATGTCTGTATACACACTACATGCAAACAATGGTGCTAAACCACTCCTATCACAGATCGAACACACCCACAGAGTTGTTTTCTGTAAATTCGATCATGGCAAATAGACCGAGCTCAAAAATTACATTTTCTTACTTTTCTTCAAATAAAATGGGTTTGGAGAATTTTTTTGCTTTTAATGATGACAGGAATTACAATGGTGGTAAATGTCTCTTGTTTTGTTAAGACATTCGGAATTTGACAATGGAAAACCATTTGTTAACTTGCCCCTTCTCGGCTCTTTAACAAATGGTATTCCATAGTCAAATTCTCAAATGTCTAACTCAACAAGACACGTTTACCTCCTAAGTAGAAGCCTGTTAATCCTTTGGCCAACCTCAATAGTATACTACACTTATAAACAAATGTCTTGAATAACTTTTTCATTTTTTGACTCAAAAATAAAGCTTATAATCCTTTATTGAAATTGAAATTAGACACTAAAGGATTAAAATTTACAGAGAATTTGAACAAACATATTCAAGATATTGATACATTAAAGCTATAAACTGTTATCAGAACACTATCTATGAAATATGACACAGTATCATAGATCCGATTTGTTTTTGTATGTAAGGACATATAGACAGATTTTGGAGCATTTGAAAAACCCATGGGACATAACTGTGGAAATGATCTTGTGAGGTTCATTTCTGAATCAAAGTCCGACACTATCATTAAAAGCTACATCTGAAATGATTCAGTGAGCAGGTTTCTATATAACTTGATAACACATGTACAGATTGTAGGTAATTTGAAACAAAAATCAAAGGGACTTTAACTGTGTAATTTGTGAACACTTCTCATACTGTCAACAAAAAGCTGTGCATTAAATATGAAACAGATTCACCCCCACTAGCTTTGAGCCTGAGTAATCTAAACAATATTTTACCACTTCTATAACCACAAAATCCACACCATGGTAGTATACTGGACCTATTTGAACCCAAGTTACAGGAAATATTCATGACAAGGAATGCTATTAAATAATCAGTCTTTTGACATAATATTTTGAGACCAGCACACTTTAGATATGTTTTCAAACCGTCAGAAGGCAATGTACTTCCAGTTTTGAAACATTATTATCAAATATACTGGCAGTTTGAAAAAAAAAACCATCATAAAGGCATAACCACTCATAATTTTACTCAACAAATCTGTCCACACAACAGTGTAACAGGCATTCAAACATAGCCTGCCCAGCGACCAACTCTCGCCATACCAATAAAGGATTTTTTGTTGTTGAAAACTCGACTAATAAATGTTTTGAAAAATCTCGAACTAATAATATGCCAAATCCACTCAGCCAAGCACAAACCAAAAAAACAATCATTTGACCATATCAATTCTTAGTTTTTACTTTTGTGTCCAAACTCTGTTTATAATCTCTCGTATAATAACACATGACTATTCAATCAAAACTAAATAGAGAAAAATAAGTCAAATCCATAACAAATGTATGAATTTGAGACAGTTTCGAAACAACAGCACCCTGGCTTAACTGTTCCGCATTGAGCTTTGAATGACATTCTTAGGTTATGGACAAACACCCATGCATTGATCATTCACTCGACTGTCAATTTATGATTTCCCTTTTCACTTGACAATCTTTATTTTGATAATCATTTGTGGTAAATATTGAAGCACTATCTTGTAAGGTAGGGATCCAATCATGAAATAGTATTTTATTTAACCCTTTACCCAACGAATCGCCCGCATCTGCCTGCGTAATATGCAAATTCAGCAGTTGAAAAAATATTATTTTTCAAAAACTTTCAACAAAACCATGTCATGTGACCCCTCGTTGGAACGAGCTCGTCGAGCTCGTTCCAATGAGGGGGTCACACGATATAGTTTTGTTGAAATTTTTTGAAAAATTTGAAAAAATTCTATTTAAAATAATAAATTTTGATATCGTCTGCGTTGGGTAAAGGGTTAACATATCAGTAACTCAGCCAGTGAAATAATTAAAATAAAATAACTTAGGCCCCATAAAGTAGATCTTCTGTTTCTCAGGCCATTTTTGATTTATTTATTTATTTTATTTATTATTTTTGTAATTATTTCTTTGACATCAAAAGTTCATATTCTTAGTTTGTTTTATGTTTTAGGCCTCATGATCTACAGAATCACACGGGTGGTGGTGTATTTTGCCCCTTGAGTGCAACAAGGCTTTGCAATGCTAATGCATTGCAAAGCCTTGTTGCACTCAAGGGACAAATTTATCAATTTTATTAACTTGGGTAAAATATCAGACATAAGGCCTCACAAAATAGATCTTCTGTTTCTCAGGCCATTTTTGTAAAATTGCATGTGAGCGGGCGTTTTTTATTTTAGTAATTATTTCTTTGCCATCAAAAGTTCATGTTCTTGGTTTGTTTTATGTTTCAGGCCTCATAATCTGCAGAATAGTATGGGTGGTGGTGTATTTCACCCCCTGAGTGCAAGAAGGCTTTGCAAAGCTAAATCATTGCATAGCCTTGTTGCACTCAAGGGACAAACTTATCAATTTTATTAACTTGGATAAAATATCAGACATAAACCATTTTATGTTTATTTTTTCAATTTTGCATTGGTTGTAAAAAGAGAGCATGCGGCAGCCAATAGGACCGTGTGGGAGGGCCCGAAAAACAGATTTTTAACTTTTGTAGGACTATTATAAAACCATTTAATTTTTATTTTTGTAAAGTCTGCATTGGTTATAAAAAGAGAGCATGCGGCAGCCAAAAGGACCATGCAGGAGGGTCTGAGAAACAGATTTTTAATTTTTTAGGCCTTATACTTATACATTTAAGATTTTTTTTTCATTCCCCCAAAATTGGTGATCACACATGGGAACAAGCTTGATAAGCTAATAATTCCTGCTATTATTTCTTTGAAATTTTTCTAGACAATTGGACAGATTAATTGGTCTCGAAATCAAAACAAAATAAAGTCTCTTTGGTTGTCTGATAAATATGTGTTTTGCTATTTAGAGCACTGTACATCAGTATTTCATGATGTATAGCAGGTGGAGGTTCGTGTGAATGCTTTGGGGCAAAAAACCTTCAAATAGTTTTCAAACCATATATAGATACAAGAATAATCCACATGCAAACTCAGAATTAGGAACAAGGCACAGATCATGAAGAAATAAATATATAGAGGATATGAAATGAGTGTTTTTCTCATATGATATTTATGAAACGAGTCTAAGAATTTTCCATTTGGGCGAGCCTCTGGCGAGCCCCAAAAGGAAAATTCGGACAAGTTTCATAAATATCATATGAGAAAAACACTTATTTCATATTCTATTTATCATATGACACACATATGCACAAATTAACGACTTAGTATGACTATTAAACCCTTTACCTAATGTGTGTTGCAGACGACACTTGGAAAAAAACATCATTATATAACTAAAAATTTTCATTTTTTGCTTCCAAAACATAGGCCCAATATGGCCCAGTTGTAGTTTGTTCAGCCAATCAAATTGTCTAGTTTTGAAACTGACCAATGAAATCAATGGAAGGCTTTATTTATCACTGATTAATATGAAAGCAAAATATCAAATGTTTTAACCCTTTACCCAACGTATCGGCCAAAAACGGCCAGCGTTATTGTCAAAAATCGCCAATTAATTTTCATTATTTCTTCATTTTTCGTCTGAAAAACATAGGTTATGACACCTCATTGGAACGAGCTCGTCGAGCTCGTTCCAATGAGGGGTCATAACCTATGTTTTTGAGACAAAAAATGAAAAAATTTAGTTATTCAAGAATTTTTTTTGCAAGTGTCGTCTGCTTTTCATGTTAGTTAAAGGGTTAAAGTGAACAAAACGGATGAGTCATATGATAAATATATATATTCTGATGTGCAGCATCCTGTGGTGTTTAGAGGGACTGCGTGAATTCCATGAAAGAATGAGAAATCCAAAAATATCAACAGCATGCTTCCACTGAAGCTACAACTTACCTGTGTTGCATTAATCCTTGATTCATTATGTATTACGTTTTAAAAGAAAACTGGTAATCAAAGGTTAACTTTGACAATATGTCCAAGAAGTGAAGTTGTCTGATTATTGATTGTAAGCTACCTGAAAGTATCTGTTTGTATTTTTTCACGTTTTTGGGGCTTTATTCAGTACACAGGAACCATTCTTAAGATGATATTATTGGTGACTCCCAGGATGCAGATAGACTGTGACAAAGTAGTAATATTGCACAGCAGTGTACATGTCTCAGATACACGTGTGACATCACGTTCATCATTAAAAATGTACTTAGGAATTCCGTCAGTTTATATCGGAATCTCCTCAGTTTTTGTTTATTTCACAAAAAATATAGAACTTCAGCATCGGATACTTGAAAATTACCATCTACGGTAGGTATGCTACCACTTGGAAAAACATTTGGGTGAATCTCTGTCCAAAACATGCATTGTTTTTAACTTGTAGAGTGGTAAATTATTTTTTAAAACTGTTTTGTAACACAAGTATTTTTTATAAAGGGTACCTTGCTTCCTACAAAACGAACCGCAGTTTAGTAAGATTTTAGTCATAAAAAATTAGGTTGTTAGAATTTATTGGAGAGTGCCTGTTGACACTATTTTACCAGTAAAATGTAGCTTGTTTACCACAGTAAACAAGCACTGCTTCGCTTCCTGGGGTTCCCATGGGAACTCTTCAGTAGAGCATGTGCAGCTATATCGAACAATTTTGTTGTCCATTTCTGAAAAAAAAACTGGTTTTCTTATCGGAAAGAGCTCACAAAAGTTCTGTATATACCACAGGTATATACCACGAAATTAAATCCTAACCCTGGTAAGACAGGGTTTAGAGATTTGTAGCGATATGAACACTGACACATTCAGATGAGGTCAGTTGGGTGCGTGCATCAATCGATCGATGGACGCGTAGCGATAGGAATTAAGTTAAGAAAATGAACAAACTAAAAACAATTTCTATTTTCTTCAACAAACATTCATTGCTAATAATATAATAGCACTTTGGCCAGCCTCTGATTTGTCGCGGTTCTCGGACATGAAGGCCATGGTTACCCCTGAACTCCCAACTGCCTCCCTATTCCCACGCTTCTCCTCTCCTCCCAACACTCTGAGACGAACTGCTTGATGACATCCTTTGCCCTATTCTTCCCAATCTCTCCGATTAGCATATTAACCCTCTCCTTTGAGTCTCCCCCTAACCACATGTCCTTCATTCTCCCATCCCACTTCCCCATTATACTCCCAATGAATCTCATTCTTTTAGACTGATACTTTGGGCATTCTAGAAGAAAGTGTTCCAGGGTCTCCACCATGCCCAAGTTACACATCTGGCACTCCCTTCCACCGTCTTTCCCAATTTTTCCCCTCAGCTCCAGGGATCGCGACCTCAGCTTGAACAACAGTGACCCCCCAAAGGTGCCATCAAGGTACTCTTTAAAATCTGGCCTCTCTTTATCACGCAGGCCACCCAAAGACCTCTTTGATTTAACCCCCTCTCACCAATTACGGTTACAATCCTCCATGACCCTTTCTCTGACAATTTTTTTACCCTGGTTTGCCCCAACGTCCAGGTCCGAGATCTCCAATGAGTAGTTCTCTAAGCTCCCTCACTTGGACCATCCACCCCGTTTTAATATTTGAGTTGAAAATTCTCAGGAACATTACTTTACACCATCGGCTGTCGGGGAGATTTACCAAATAAGTAAGATAACCGAGTTTCAACAGGTCTATCCTGTCCTTGATCCTCATCCACCCAAGCTCACCCCTGATTGCTTCTAGCGCTGTGGCATTACTCGACCCCGTTATCCATCGACCTGCATCGTTCTGCAAGATTTCCAAGCTCTTTACGGCCGTCTTGTTTAGGGTTATCACTTCCGTACCGTATGTTATACTTGGCAGCCCCACCATTTCCCAAATGGTTTTCCCCACGAAAACCTTATTGAAACTGTTTCTCCCTATAAGTTTCATTTGGTTAAGGATTCGCTTCCCCTTCAGAATCAATTTATTTGTGTCCTTTCGGTAGATGCCTCTTCCTGTAATGTTTATATTTACCCCCAAATACTCGTAATCACCTGTCTCTCCTACACTGAGAAGTTTGCTGCTCCCTTCCAGAATGCAGAACTCACCCACTCTCCACCTTCGAGTGGGGTCCACTTTGCGGCCCACAGGTATAACTTTGCTCTTGCTTTCATTAAGTTCGAGTCTCCATTTGCTCCCATATTTCCCAACAATTCCCAGCATTTTCGTTAGCCCCTCTTCGCTTTCTGACGCTAGAACCATATCGTGTGTAAAAAATAGCCCTGGGATCTTCAAGTCCCCGACTGCTACCCCCTCGTCGCTATGCAAGAGTTCATCTCCTAAACCTTTGATGTACAATGCAAACAGGATTGGCGAAAGGATACACCCCTGTTTTAGGCCTATCTCCATAGGCACACGTTTTGTTGTAATGTTTCCCAGGCTAAGGTCACTCTGTACATCTTTATATAGTGCTTTCATAATTCCAACAAACTCGCCTCCTAAGCCCAGAGCCTCCAGCTTGTGCCACATACCCTCCCTCCATACTCTATCGTATGCCTTTTTGACATCCAAAAGGCCATAAACATCTTTTTCTTTCTTGCTTTTGAGGATTCTATCATTTGGGATAGCGTGAAAAGATGGTCAGTTACTCTCCTTCCCTTCCTGAAGCCATTCTGAATTTCTCCCCAAAAAAACCCTTCTCTTCAATCACCTCCTCTAGTCTCCCATAAAGGACTTTACAGAAAACCTTTCCAATGTTGCTACTGACAGAGATCCCTCGATAGTTATCCAAAACGTCTTTTTCCCCCTTTTTGTGAATAAATGTCACTTTGCTTTCTCTCCACTCCTTTGGGACCTCTTGATTTGCTATGGCTAGATTGAGTAGGGCAGTTAGGCTTTCCACAAGTTCCTCTCCCCCTTTTTTGATAAACTCGTAGGAATTTCATCCACTCCTCCCGCTTTTCCATCCATAATTTTGATATCACCTTTCGCACCTCCTCCGTTTTAATTTCGCTGCACACGAAGTTCGATAGGTTTTCCTCGACCTGATTCGGACACTCAGGTGGGCTCACCATGCCCCATCGCTTATCGTTTACCTTTTCCCAGTGCTTGCCTAGTTCTGATGCGACTTGATCTTGCTCGTCTGTAACTCTGCCATCTACTTTAATAATCTGTGGGTTACTTCCTTTGTTACGTTTATTCACACATTTCCAAAATACGTTCGAATTCGACCCCCCTGTCGTTCTTATCGTCCTAATAAGACTGCTATTTCGAACTCTCCGATTATCGTCTTTAATCTTATTTACTTTATTTCGTGCTTGGTGGTATTCTTCCTTTGCTACTGTGGCCTCGTTGCTTTCCGCCCCCTTAAGTTTTCTACTTCTCCTGTATGCAGCACATTTTGCTTTTCTTCCCTTTATGGCCCTTTTCAGTTCTTCATTCACTCTGTACCCAAGTTCCCGTGTTGGCACCCTGACCTTTCCTACACTTTCCTTTCCTGCCTCCACCAGACTCGCAACTATGACGTCGCCATCTTCTGGACACTGCCCCTCTTGGGTACGGTTGCAAGCTTTGGTTTCAGTTTTTCATTGAACTTCGCCCAGTCAGCATCTTTTTTGAGTTCCCAAATCTCCTTAGAGCTTC
Source organism: Pictodentalium vernedei (assembly GCA_031216915.1). Lineage (NCBI taxonomy): Eukaryota > Metazoa > Mollusca > Scaphopoda > Dentaliida > Dentaliidae > Pictodentalium > Pictodentalium vernedei. The sequence goes on from CM062292.1 coordinate 429,014,429, forward strand.
CTTTGCTTTCTACTAGAGTTTTGGCCCTGATCGCCACTGTAATCAAGTTGTGATTACTATCCACCTCCATTTTACCCTCATCATCCACTTCTACCCATATCACCTCCCTCCATAAATTAATATCTGTGAGGATGTAGTCGATTATTGATTTTCTGGCGTTCCTCTCCCAGGTCCATTTCCCCTTACACCTCGCGTCCCTGTTCAGAATCTTCAGACCGAGCTCGTTTGTGAAGTTCAACAGCTTCCTTCCATTCCTGTTGACTTTATTGTCCCCACCCTCTATGCCTTCTTCATCATTACCTATGTGGCCATTAAAGTCACCCATCAGAATTATACCGAGCCCCTTGTTTTGTAGTTCGGTGATATTGGACCTTAGTGTTGAGTATATCGAATCATTCCATTCGGGTTTGCTTCCCTCCACCGCACAATACACAACCCCAAGGGCAATACTTTTGTTTTTCAGACTGATCCTTACCCATCCAATTTCTTTCGATACCTCAGCCGGGGTGCTGATGTTTTCCAGGTCTGTGATCAGCGACGGTTTTAAATTCTCTTTAATGTACATGCCTACCCCTCCCCCTTTTTTCTGGCCTTCCGTTCGCCCTACACCTGTCCATACGTACCCCCTTACTTGGTCTACCCGTTCCTCGTGTCTTACCCACATTTCGCTTAATCCCATGATGTCAAACTCCTCTGCCTCGATCAATGTAGCAATTTCACTTAATTTCCGGTGGAGACCCTGAATGTTGCTATAACCCACTTTCAGGTTATCAAGGTTCACTGGCTTCTGCCTACTTGTCCCATTATTATCTAGTCCCTGTATGTTTGTATATCCTACTTTGTGTACCTGTGCTTTCCTTGGGAAGCTCTTCCTATTGATTTGGATTTTTGGTCCCTTTTCCTTATCCCCCTTGTCCCATTTTTTACACCTATGGTTCGTGACACATTTCCTGTGTTCATTCCCCTCTTCACTGATACCCCCCTCTCCTCCCTATACCAAAAAAGGCTCCACCACCTGCAACATATTTCTTCCTAAAACCTCTGTACCCCTTGGGCTAAGATGCAGACCATCCCTTCCATATAGGTCATTTCTGCCCCAAAACGATCCCCAATTGTCTACAAAGGGCATCCCAAGTTCCTTACAATACTCCCCCAATTCCTCGTTGGTCCCAATGATCCGCTAATATTTCCGAAAAGTGACGCCATGTTGTTTGTTTAAGGAAGAACGCGTGATGATTAAATAGTCTGTGTGCTCATTAAATATGCTAATAAGCTGGTCATGTGGGTCATGTAGAAAGATATCTATCTCACATGGCCTTCTCACATGAGACACGCATATTTTGGATAGGAAGTGGGGGGAGAAAATGGTTACAACATAATTTTTTGAATTTGTTCCAGAAATTTCACTATAACCAGCAACAGGCTGTAGATTCTCTTGTATATTTTGCCCATGATAATTGTGTTTTTTCTTTAGAGTTCCAAAAGGTTCTATTTAATAAATTATTAAGTATTTACAAACATAAATACATGTCTGGCAAGCCCTGCAATAAGCAGTCTGTCATGGTTACTATTGGAATACCATAGTTTTGGGTTGTAATCCTTGACAGGTACCATGTTTGGAATGATAGGAACTAAACACATGACCAGGATATGTTAAAAAAAAAATTATTTGCAGCCTTAATGTTAAATGAAATAAATATTCCTTTACTCAAGGCACACAATACCAAAATTTGTTATTTTCATTATCTTTTAACCCTTTACCCAATGCAGACGATATCAAAATTTATTATTTTAAATATCATTTTTTTAAATTTTTCAAAAAATTTCAACAAAACCATATCAAGTGACCCCTCATTGGAACGAGCTCAATGAGCTCGTTCCAATGATGGGCCACATGATATGGTTTTGTTGAAATATTTTATTTTGAAAAATTTAATTTTTTCAACTGCTCAATTTGCATATTATGTGGGCTGATGCGGGCAATTCGTTAGGTAAAGAAGGGTTAAACAAAATTTTAAAAATATTTCATCAAAACCATATCATGAATCCAGTCATTGGAACAAGCTCAATGAGCTCGTTCCAATGAGGGATCACATGATATGGTTTGGCTGAAATAGATGAAAAATATCTATTTTTCAACTGCTCATTTTGTAAATTACATAGGCAGATGCGGTTGATATTCCTTAGGTCAAGAGATAACAAGTAATTGACTGATAGCAATGTTGACTCAAAGCACATTTCAAAAGAGTTTAATGTGGGCTTATAGCACTGATTAATTTTCATGCAAAAATAAAAAAAAATATATGATTTTGAAAAAATACTCACTATGAAGTAAATTCTCATTATCTGATGAACAAATACCACAGATACAAGAAGACAACTCACATACTCTTCAATATATATGGTGAGGTACCACCATCACATTTAGAAATTTCATTTTCTGCAAGCACTTGACGCAACAATTACCATCACAAAAAAACAGTGTACATGAACATCCAACAAGACAAAAAGTACAAGTGACATTTTGAACATTCTTAAAATATCAAAAGCCAGTTGATTTACACAAAGTGAAACAAACTCCTTGTGTGCTGCCGATGGCAAATTTTACAAGGTACAACAATATCAGCCGCAACATATATATAAGTTTACTGCCAAGAGTAAAACAGGGTGGCAACAGAAAATATATGATCATTGCTAAGTGTGAAAGTGAAAGCTTAAAAGCTGGAGCAGTAGCAACACAGATTTGATCATGCCTAGAGTTAAACAGCCCACCAGCAAAACATGTATGATCATTGCCAATAATGAAAATGAAAGTTGCAAGCTACTGCAGGCTTGGCAGCGCATATATCATCAGTGCAAAATGTGGAACAATCCAACAGCAGTAGCAAATATTTGATCAATAGCAAGTGAAACAGATGGTAGTAAATCTGACGGCAGTTTTGTAGCAGAAGCAGAAATATGATCACTGCTGAATGTGAAACAATCTGATAGAAGCACAGCACACATAATCAATGCAAGGAGTGAAGCAGTCTGATATTGTAGAATGATATCAGTTGAATAACAACCTAGACACTGAAAAATTTTTTAACAGGAGCATTAAATTTGCAGGAAGTTGCAAATTTTCCTGTTTTCAAGTGATAAACTCGAGCATTTACTCCATTACATCTTGTATTGGTGCATGGTGAGTACATGGTGCAGCAACAGCACCTACAAGGTTATTGCCCATAAGAACATTCAGGAGCATTATGTAAAAATAAGAGAGGAGTAGATTAATGGCCACAGCAGCACATGTTTGCTTAGTGCTAACAGAGTACATATAAGCACAGTGTTGACCAAGGACATGGTGCAGCAACAAGGTTCTGCCCAAAATGAACAGCAGGAGCAATGCACAAACATCAAAGAGAGAAACAGATTTAATAGTAGCAGTGGCAGCAGCAGCAGATGTATTCTCAGTGTTGATAATGAAACAGTTTGACAGCAGGAGCAAAAGCAACAGCAGCAGCAGCATAACAAATAAATTCTGTGCCAATAATGAATCATTCTGATGGCAGCTACATTTGCACATTTTTGCCAGCATGATTAATGAAACAGTCAGATAGCAGAAGAATTGTATTTATGCTCAATGCTAACAAGGAAATGGTCTGATACCAGCAGCAGTACAATCATACATATAATCAGTGTTATTAATGAAACAGTCTAATAGAAGAATCAGCATCACACAAATACTCAATGCCAATAATTAAAGTCTGACAGTACCAGCAACACACTGACAAATATGCTCAGTGCAAATAGTGAAACAGTCTAATAGCAGCAGCACCATCACACATATGCTCAGTGTCATTGATGAAATTGTCTGAAAGCAGCACCAACACCATCATAATACAACTGTTCAGTGTTAAAAATGAAAATCTGACAGCAGCAGCACCATCACCATCACATATATGCTCAATTCTAATAATGAAAATCACCATCACATATATAGAGGATATGGAATGAGTGTTTTTCTCATATAATATTTATGAAATGAGTCTAAGAATTTTCCGTTTTGGAGTGCCTCTGGCGAGCCCAAACGGAAAATTCGGACGAGTTTCATAAATATTATATGAGAAAAATACTCATTTCATATTCTATTTATCATATGACACACACACGCACAGATTAGCCACTTAGTATGACTGTTTAACCCATCACCTAACTTGAGTTGCAGACGGCACTTGGAAAAAGCATCCTCGTATAACTAAAAACAAAAAATGAAAATATAAAAAAAAATGAATGACATTTTTCTTGTAGGTAAAAGATTAAAAAAATATAACCCACCCTAAATAGGACAGATAACGCAAATTCTCCCTACTGAAATTATGCAAATGTCACCCAGTTGTATTTTGTTTAGCCAATCAAATTGTCCAGTTTTGAAATTGACCAATGAAGGCTCCCAACTCTAATTATGCAAATGTGGCCCAGTTTTATTTTGTTCAGCCAATCAAATTGTCTAGTTTTGAAAATGACCAATGAAATTGACGGAAGGCTTTATTTATCACTGATTAATATGAAAACAAACCTAACGTAACGGCCAAAACCGGCCATCGCTATTCTCAAAAATCGCCAATTAATTTTCATTATTTTTTTCATTTTTTGTCTCAAAAACATAGGTTATGACCCCTCGTTGGAACGAGCTCGTTCCAACGAGGGGTCATAACCTATGTTTCTAATAATGAAACAGTCTGATAGTAGCAGCACTATCAGTACCAATAATGAAACAGTCTGATAGCAGCACCATCATACCTATGCTTAGTGTCATCAATGAAACAGTCCGAGGGCAGCAGCAGCACCATCACCACACATATGCTCATTGCCAATAAAGAAGCTGCCTGCTAGCAGTAGCACATTACACATGTGCTCTGTGCCAATAAAGAAACAGCCCGACAGCAGCAGTGCATCACACACATGTGCTCTATGCCAATAAAGAAACAGCCCGACAGCAGCAGTGCATCACACACATGTGCTCTGTGTTAATAAAGAAACAGCTTGATAGCAGTTGCACAGGCCTGGCATTTTCAGGAGAGTGATTTATTCGCTCGCCTACTGCTCACCTTAAAAAATTGAGGAGGGCAAAAAATAGCCCTCCTAGCCTTTGAAAATAATGATTATCACAATAGCCTATTCCTAAGGCCCACAGGTTTTCAGATCTCTACTATGTTAGTGGTCTCTGCAATATGGCCAGACTGCCCCTCCCACACATCTCCGGGACTTGCCAAGGCCCGAAAGGTGTGGGAGGGGCAGTGTAGCCATCTCACAGAGACTACCTGGTTAGCAGCACCAAATAAAATGTACAAAGCCCACTAGGCAGAATTCATTAACAGTACAACTTCATTTTGCCGCTTTTAGCTTTTGTAAGCTTGAGGAAAGCTAATCGCTCCCCTAGGCCATGTGAGGAATGCGATTTTTAGCCCTCTTGCATTTTTAAGAATGCCAGGCCTGGTTGCAGCAGCACAATCATATATATACTCAGTGCCAATAATGATAATAATTCTTTGGCCTTCCACTGATTTGTCATGGTCCTCTAACGAAACAGTTTGACAGCAACACCATACCACATATGATATGTGCCAATAATGATATGATCAATGTCAATAATGAAACAGTCTGATAGCAGAACATCAATGATCATTTCCATGAGAACTGAATCCCATCGGACATACAGGATTGGTGAAACAGCAGTACATTTTGTATAATTACTTGAATTTGCATAAATACCCATTTTCTTGTGCTGCGTATCATCCTTCAGACTAGAGGCAGAATTACAAAAAATTTTGTGAGAATCGAAATGACATGATGCCCATTCTATTCTTCAATTCAGAAAGGAATTTGTGAGAATCATTCTAAAAATCAGATTCTCGCAAAATTCTAAAATTCTACCCCTACATTCGAAAGGTTAATTTCCTAACCAATCAACTGTGTTCCTTCCCAAACTGCTTTGAAGATCTGACAAATTACAGTTTGTTTGACAGAGCTCTGTAAAACAAAATGTAATTTGTTATCAACTTTTGTGGAAGGCTCTAAATAATGAAGAACTCAATTGGAAGAGAATACTAAAACTTTTATCGACAGCAATGCCATCATCCATACAATCACACAGAAATGTGTTCCATCCCAAGATTATACTCCCTTAAGGTCCACTAAATAAAACTTATTTTTCCAACTTCTTTTTGTATCTTACTTAAGGGTGCTTAATTTAACATTTTCAAAGTAGTACTTAACCCTTTACCTAACATGAAATGCAGACGACACTTGCAAACAAAATTCTTGAATAACTAATTTTTTTCATTTTTTGTCTCAAAAACATAGGTTATGACCCCTGATTGGAATGAGCTCCTCGAACTCATTCCAATGAGGGGTCATAACCTATGTTTTTGAGATGAAAAATAATGAAAATTAATTGTCGACTTTTATGAAGAGCGCTGGCTCTTCACAAAAGTTGGGTAAAGGGTTACCTCTTTATCCAACGCAGATGATATCAAAATTTATTATTTTAATTGTTTTTTTTTCAAATTTTTTGAAAAATTTATATATTTTTTTCAAATGCTTATTTTATTAAATTATGCAGGCAGATGTAGCCAATTAGTTAGGTAAAGGGTTAGCATTTAATTGGCTGTGGTGTAGCATTTGCCAATACAAGGAACAATAAAGCACAATAATCCTCTAAACAAAATGCTTCATGATGATGGCAGGTTATCTTGAGATCTCCAGATAGATGGCAAATTAAGTGTCTAAAATACAGTAGAATCCTCTTAATTGAATATCCATTTTGCCAGTGAAAATTATTCAATTAACAGGAGTATAAATTAACAGGGATTTGGTCAGTTTCCTGTGTTCTGGAGGTAAACTGAGCATTTATTCTATTATATCTTGTTTGACAGAGCTCACAGAGCTCTGTCAAACAAGATATAATAGAATAAATGCCTGTATTGGATGTAGTGAGGCCAAAAAGGTTGATAAATAAGGGGAATTTGGTGCGTGTCACAGTAATTAATTTTTTCGACATATTACAAAAATTTATATACAATTAACAGGAGTTTACTCTACAACCCATATGCAATTAACAGATCAAATCTGTTCTGAAGGTATGGTAAATGGTTTTGTGTTTGAAAATTATATTCAATTAACAGGGATATACAATTAAGAGATATCCAATTAAGTGGGCTCTAACTGTATATCCTTTAAATTTCTTTCTTTCAGATGCAGGTGGGTGTGTCGGCAGCTAGCTACATGAACTATTATTCCAAAGAACCACAGATCAAGGCACTTTTATGGAATTTTACAACAAACCTCAATTCATTAAAATTCTAGATCCTTAAAATGAATATGTTCAAATTCAAAAACATTCAGGACTCTTTTTAACATCGACAGCACAAAACAAAAGGCTTTAAACAAATCCTGTTTTCTCAATTTGCAAATTATGCGGGTAGATGTGGCCAATTCATTTGGTAAAGGGTTAAGACATGTTTAGCAAAACAATTTATATGTATGTTATGCATTTTTCTTTTGAGGTCTCTCTCCCAAGGTATTTGGTACAAGTTTCAATTAAATCAGTAAAAGAGCAGATTACCACAGTAATTAGGTTCTATTACATTTCTGGAAGTTCCCGGGGGATTATGTCTAGGTTACCTGAGAAAGCTTGTACCATTCTCTCTCAAAAATAAGATCAACCTCTGGCTGATCTTTTGTTTCAAAGAGGTTATTAGAAAAAAAATTGATGATTTAACCATCGAGTGCTAAATTATTTTTGGATGCCAATTTGTTCACATGTCTGTGCCCTGTTACAATTTATGGAAGAGGTCCTATATGCACTCTCCAATAAATTATATAGAGAGTAATTGCTTAACTGGACTGGTTACATGAAATAATTCATGAGAGGTGAGGGACATTGTACAAACACGAGTGTGCGTATGCACACAAGTATTTTACAATATAGTCCCACGCCTCGAATGAATTATTTCATGTAACCAGTCCAGTCAAGCGATTACTCTGTTTATTACTTTTCATTATTAACGATAATTATATTATTTAACCCTTTACCTTACATAATGGCCAAAACCTGCCAGTGCTATTCTCAAAAATCGCCAATTAATTTTCATTATTTTTTCATTTTTTGTCTCTAAAACATAGGTTATGACCCCCTCATTGGAACGATCGCGTCGAGCTCGTTCCAATGAGGGGTCATAACCTATGTTTTTGAGACCAAAATTGAAAAAAAATAGTTGTTCAAGAATTTTTTTTGCAAGTGTCGTCTGCTTTTCACGTTAGGTAAAGGGTTAAAAAAAAACAAACAAAAAGTCCCATTACACCAACGGCAAAGCGTCTTCGTTTGCACGCATGGATACATGATACAACTGTTGATTGCATAATTCACTTGTGAAGTCATCGTTTATAATCAAACCTGGAAATCCCAGTAAATCACACTTTGGAAAGTAATAAAACAAGGCAAATCCATACAGACTAAATAATTTCACTTCAAAAATAATACAAAGCACATCCACAGAATATGGAGCCTTTAACTTGCAGTACCTGCACTTCAGAATCAAGACAAACTATGGGCTTCCAACACCCAACCAGTTAAGGGACTGGTAGCGTCAATGAAAGAAAAGGATAAACATTTTTGCAAAAATTAACCTTCAAATAAGGCTCAAGAGAACAATTTTAACCCTTAGACTGCCACACCTACATTTACCATATATGGAGGACCAATATATATGCCTGTATGTGATGACGTTTAATCAAATTTTTAACACAGTTCATAATCTGATTAACTGTTGGAAAGTGCTCTACGGGCATTTTCTGACAATTATTCAAATATCAGTGTTTATCTCTACATGCCAGAACATGCACAACATAATATTAAAATATGTAAGGATAGTCACTATCATCAAACAATCAGTGCTCCAGAAAAGATTATTGTAAAGGCAGTTCACTCCTCCACTTTGCAATGCATATTTTATCGTTTGGAAACTTTGGCAAAAAATACTTCGAAATTTTCAATTTTCAGTGTCAGTGATTCTATACAACTGCCCAAGGACACAACCCGGAAGTCCGAATCAATCGCTCAGATGGTCACCCATCCAAGGACTAACCGGGCTCGACGTTGCTTAACTTCGGTGATCTGACGAGCACCGGTTACCGCAATGCCACCGCGCCCCCTATTCTCAAATATTCACAGCATATTTTAGTATATCGAAAAATAACACAAGTACTGATATTGGAAAGTTGATATTGTATTTCTAGTTTACATGTGTGGCAATTTGCCTAATGTATGGGATAGCATCATCAAATTCACCCTCTGGGGACCTCATTCTGCAAATGTCAGACTGCTTATTTTCAGGCCTGATCATATGTCACCAATGAGAGGAGTTATACAGGTTGACTGACCTGCCTCCATCTTGAGGGGATGCTGAGTTGCAATGTTTTTTACTGACATTCTAGCTATCCAGTTGTATAGAGGTCAGCAGTCGAGTAAGAGCATATGGCATCAAATTAGTGCGTTTTGCCACAAGATGAGGAGTAAAAAATATTTTGATTGATTCTATATGGAATGAATCATATCATTTTTTGACTTCTTGTCTCTTGCCAAGGACATTTGATGACAAAAATGGGTGAAAAATTAAACATATTTGCAGGCCTCAAAAGTATTGCATCTTAACTGCAGTGATGATTCAAAAATGTTATCCAAATAATTTGCCTCCCCCCACCACCCCCATCCTGTCAAAAAAATACATATATAGCTTTGCAATAATTAAAAGGCCTTGGAAATCAGAATGTGAAATTCAAACATTTTCAAGAAATATAAATACCAGTATGAACTCCACTCAATGGAACAAGCAAATATCAAGATGGGACAAGCAGAATATTTTGTGTTGCAGTTTAGGATACAAAAGACTGTGTCAACACCAGTTGAGTGGATTTGATTGATTGAGACATGTAATTGAAAATATATTCTTTTGAAAAAATTGATTTAAAAACATGCACAAATTAATAAATTTTAAAAATTCAAGAAACTTGTCTCAACTAATGACATGCAATGTCGAGAAAAGGCTGATCAAAAGAAAAAAATTGAAAAAAAAATGATTTGAAGTCTCTAATTACCTCATCATGATCAGAGTTTGTCTAAAAATGATACAAAAGGAAAATGTTGATAAAAGTTTTCTTAAAAAACCAGAAATTTGTCTCAAAAACTGTATATACTGATTGATAATTTGATAAAAGATACTGATGATTTGATAAAAGTAGAACAACCTTATTGACTAATCAAATGCCAGGAAAAAATATTTAAATAATAGAACTATTCTATTAATAAAAACTTTATTTTTTCTGCTTTTGTGTGATAAAATGGGAATTAACAAGTGATTTGGCTGAGCACAGGACAATTTACTAAACAAGAGATGAGGAACTTAACGTGTAATCAGGGTTTGTATGTACAATAGAACCTGTTTTGAGAGACCACCCTCTTTACCAGGAAAAAAGGATGGTCTCTCAAAACAGGTGGTTTTTCATGACAGGTCCATTACAGAGTAAAACAACCAAACAGTACAAGGTACCAGTGGTTTCTCAAGACAGGCGGTCTCTCACGACAGTGGTCTATCAAAACAGGTTTTACTCTACTCTAAAGAGTAGGGAAAAAATGCAAGTGAAATGCTGCGACAGGCAGACTATGCGATGACAATCATGTGTCTCAACAGATTATTTGCACTCTGATGTCAAAATAGTGAATTTTTCAGGAGCAAATATTTCCCATAATGCAGTTTGATATTTAACCAAATACAGTAGAACCTGTCTTGAGAGACCGCCCTTTGGGCCACACAAAAGTGGTCTCTCAAGACAGGTGGTCTCTCATAACAGGTTTCAGGTTTTCTCAAGTCAGTGAATAACCAACCACAAAATTCAGAAATGGAGAAGAACGGATTTTTGTAATTAATTTGTAGTTGTTCTTTTTTATGAAGTTTTTGTAACAAATTGAAATGGACTGTTATAAAAATTATAAAAATAAATTAGTGTTGAAAATCTTCATTGAAGATTTTCAGCACAAATTTATTTTTATAATCCTATCTGTCACATTTCAGGTATGTATGAAATTTTTTATTCAGCAATAATCCTAATCTTTTCACAGGGGTCTTATAAAAACATCTCAATCTTTAATGAGTTATGTAACTGAATAGCAATTGAAACCCAATTAAGAGCTTTTAATACTTTTAATTACGTTAGTATAACGCACAAGTGCTCGTCAAAAATAAAACTTTCAGGTCAACACTCATAATTCCAGATACTGACTAAAATCAAGTAGATTTTCTTTTTTATTATATGCTACAAGACATTTTATTGCACAATATTCAGCCCAATTTGACCCTCAAATGCGTATGTTTCAAAACAATAACAGAGATCAACTGATCGTTCCTTCAAGACGCCGTAATGCAGTGTAGCATGACGTCAGTTAGAAAGCTACTGAGGGATATTCCTCGATATCCATCAAGTCGATGGATATTGAGAAATATCTTTTAGATAATTTGCAATAATTCACAGGCTAGCATATAATAAAATTGGTTAAATTTATAGTTAAACAAGAGAAAATTCTGCTGTGCTACCACAGTACTAGGGGCTAATGAAGAATATAAAAAACGTGAGACCTCAACAAGTGTTTTCACAATCCTTGGATCACTTGGTAGACTATCAGATTCTCTGTTAACACTTTACCAAATGACACGATATCAAAATTTATTTTAATTATATTTTTTTCAACAAATCTTTTCATGTATCACCTCAATGGAATGATCTCAGCAAGCTCATCCCAATGAGGGGTTTCATGATCAGATTTTGTCGAAATTTTCTTGAAAATATTTTTTTTCAACTTGACTACTCAATTTGGATATTATGTTGCCGCATGACTGATTTGTTAAGTAAAGGGTTAACAAGTCTGCTGATCACGCATTCCTGGCAAGTAATAGTATGGACTACTGTCCTAACTTTCTATGTGTATTTACCTCAGTATATATCACATATCACAGTAATATAATTTACAACGCTATAATAAATTTCAGTTTTTCACTGGTATGCATGTAACAGTGTTACCTGCAGCAGTTAGTAAAGAACCAAACTAGGGAACAGATGCTGATCAAGCAGATATATTTTAAGTGTAATATTACAATTTTTACCAGCATGCTTCATCAATCCACAGAGCATGTAAAAGTATTGTCTTGCAATGAAATCTGATTGTGTTTATCTAGTTAAAAATGCTGTCAATAAAAACAAGTTACCGGCAAATTTAGATTGATCACATTTACTTTCATACTCTCTAGAGCTAGATACATGCAGTCCTGGAAATGAGACGGGTTCGAGTGCAATTGCTCCCGTCATCACCCGTGATTTCTATTTTACGGGAGCAAAAAAATGCACTCGTTGAAAAATATGTGGCGCACTAATATACTGTGAGGGCATAGAAATGTGTGTTGTTTTGAGAATTCAGCAATTCCTTATACACTTAACACTTTGAACACTTGTGGTATCTGCCATACCAGTTCAATGGCAGCACTTAAAAGAGTCCATATACATTATTTGGGGTAGACCAATCAATATTTTCAACGTGCAGCCTCGGGGCTGCACGTTGAAAATATTGATTGTCTACCTCACACATTTACTGAACTGCCATCCTGTTTAATGACATTATGACATATCATGTTCCTGGCTGGAAAATCGGCCATTGGGTTCAAAGGGTTAAGGTTTCTGGTGACAGTAATCCCTTGAAAATTCATATACTAACATTTTACGGGTGCAATTTACTCTTGTCTCTGATTTTGCGGGAGCTTAAAACTGCACCCATCAATTTTGTTCATTTCCAGCACTGTACATGCTGAATATCTGAACTTAATAATGTGCCATTATGAAAGGAAATTGAATTAATTCACCAAGTCTTTGTATAGAAACTGGCCCAAGACAGGTACTATGAGTGGTGAATGTGCTTACGTAAATGCCACAAATCGTACCTGCATTTCAGACTTTCCAAACAGGCATGTCCCCATTTTTTTAACCTGACCTACTTTGTTTTTCCTCAACTTGAGTGCAAAACATTCCAATTGCATGTTCTTCCTGATCTGAAATGTCTTAGTTTAAAGGTTATTGAGTAATGGATACTTACATGTATTGTAACATATTTTTGAACAGTAACAACTGAACAGGAACAACAATGATTAAGAGAAACATTCGTGTTCTCAATCAAGAAACAAGTGTGCAAGTGCACATGGGATGGTCTTCCCGATTTTGTGAGAACCAAGACAATGGTGTTAGGGTTCACACAAAGATTTCCTTTGTTTTCTCCATGTCCTCATAAAGAAAACAGTGGGTTAGGGTTGTCTTCCCAATTTTGTGAGGACTTGTTTGTCATGTTTTATAACTGAGAACAAAAGAAAAATCAAGCCCTCACAAAAACGTTTAAACAAGACTGAGGAGGTGTGTGTGTGTGTTGCATGTGTCTGTCTGTCTGCATGCATTTCTGAGCACATACCTGTGTGTTAATTTCTAAATTTGTACTAAGGAAGTGCTCCATACTGAAAAAATCAATCCCCCATACTTTGCTAAAAAATGTGAGGGTTTTACAAATACTGCAGTGTTAGTCCGCATATTTTGGTAAATAATTTTGAGGGGGTTACTAAGACTGCAGTAATAGTCACCCATATTTTGATAACTGTTTATCATACGTGTCTCCAAGTCTGAAGATGGTATGACATATTGAGTTGAAAGCCCCAAAAAAGCCATGTGAATTATAAATTGTATAAAAGTTTACATATAGAATATACCCACGAGTGGTGAATATTTGGTACAACAAGCTACTTTGGGTATATTTTATTTATACCATGACCATCAAATTATCAAGAGTCACCATTATTTTTTCTTGATTTTACTGAACAGCAAACGTACATATGTGCGAATCTGTTTTTGTTTACGTTAGCATCAGTTGGCAGTACTTCTGCTGTCAATTTTATCGCCAAAATGAAATGGACAAAGAAACGGAGCCTTTTTTGTTTTAATAACATAATAACATACTATTTCGAGTTATGGATGCTTTATTAACATGAGACAATGCATGTTTGTTAATATCTGACATCTTATGCGGTAAACCCATTTAAAAACATTATAAATAATTGCCGGTTTCATTTCACTCTTCGCGAGGTGACGTGCAGTAAATTTAGACAAGTTTGGATTCAGATCAACGTCATCAAAGGTCAACTTGGATGTAGTTCTACTGTAGGTGTAAAATTTAATTAATGAAATCCCATTGCTGGCGTGTTCACCACGGTTGGTGTGTAAAGCTAAAATTTATGTCATAGGCTTTTCATATATAGTACAAAAGGTAATCATGGTATAAATAAAGATACCGAAACCTGCTTGCGAAGGAATGTTAGAATCTTCAAGTTATTTAACTATATAAATGTTACATCTATGGCTGCTGCAGACAAGTTTTCCCACCCAATACAACAATACCCTGTTATGTAGTTATGGTATAATCCTGGCTCTTGCTAACAAAAATTACCCCCTATAAAGAGGCCTGTTTTTATCAATGATTTTGTCATGCCTCACTTGATTGAATTTACAACAGCCATAACTTGTTATTATGAGAAATTCTAGAAAATACACAACAGGTTAAGACTTAATTAACTTTTCTAATGATCTACAGAGTATAACCACACATTTCTTCAGACAGATAACAGTAAGACTGCATAAATGGAGTCAACTCACACTGACACTTGTCCTTTTAAGCTTTGGTACACCCTAGAATTTTAAAAATAAATATGAATCAACCCTGATGATGTGCATGTATTAAAGGATAAATACTACAAAGACAACATGTGGCCAGGGTTCAAGAATTCAATATAATTGTGAACCAATGACGTGCATATGTTTTCAATAGCAAGATTCCAGCACCCAATAAATAGGAAATAGTAATCCATCCTACTTTTCCCCTCCCTTATCAAATAATCCATTCACTTCTGCTGTTACAGAGTACTACTGTCTATGTCAGTTCAGTGACACAAATGGAAAGAGTCCATAGTTTATCAGTTATTTATTGATTGAACTGGAAGAATGCTAAATTATTTTTGAAAGGTGATTTGTAACACAAGTGTTTTTTCAAAGATGCCATGCTAACAGTAAGTGTAATTTTAGTTTAACAAGACTTTTTTCATAATTGTGTTACAAATCATTGGAGAGTGAAAAGAGGCACTCTCCAATAAATTGAAAGAAAGCAATTTTATGTAAACATACTTTTTTGTACTGCTGAGCAAACATCAAGCTAATGCATGCAGTACAAAGCCACTAAAGTGGCTTTCCACACTTTTCAATAGATCCATGATAGCAGCTTGTAGCACTCAACCAGTTATTAAAATCAGACCTATCTTGGTGTTGAAACATGAAACTGAGCTGTAATCATGAAATAATTGAAGAACTTCTTGATATGCAAAATTGCAAATTAAGACTTCAACAAGGCTGTAAATGACCTTTTATAACTTTTATGAGTAAGTTTTGGGCACTACAAATTTAGAAGTCTGTGGATGCCACATAATCCTGTTAACAGAATAGCCATCATGTCAGACCCTTTATATGACATTAACAGAGATATTTTGTAACCCAGCATGCTGTCATTTATCTTCATTTGTTTGAGCCAGAAAGCCTTGTTTGATGAAGCTCTCCAATCTAGCTCCTTGCATGCTGCTGGCAGATAGATATTCCTGCCCAGGACAGGAAATCTCTCGTCATTGAAGTAAGCACACATAACCAAATTTTCTCCCACAAATTGTATCAACATTTTTCCAAACGATTTCTTCAGTTAAACATTAATTTTTCATCAAATCTAGTCAAGACTAGATTTGAAGAAAAATATTTTAAAAATACCCAGCAGGTTAAGAATTTATTTATTATTTTATTTATTTATTAAGGTTTAACAACACTTTAACAGCCAAGGTCATATCGTGTCTGTGACAGTTTTACGGGTGGAGGAAGCCGCTGTACCCAGAGAGAACTACTGAGCAACGACGAGCAGCTGACAGCTCCCCAACATCGTAACTCCACACTGCAGCACAGTGTTAGATTGGTTGAAGACATGCACACCATCGACATGCAGTATGCCTTAGTACACTGCGTCATTGTGCCCCAATCAGGGTTAAGTGCCTTGTCCAAGGACACAACATGGGAGTCCAAATCTATCGCTCAGATGGTCACCCATCCAAGGACTAAGCAGGCTTGACATTGCTTAACTTTGGTGAACTGACATCCGCATCTTGTCAGATCACCGAAGTTAAGCAACGTCGAGCCCGGTTAAAAATTAAATACCAAGTTACCAGAATAATATAATTTATCACATGCTACTGAATAAAATACATTATAAAATAATAGAAAATGTTTTACAAATATTCAATATCTTTTGTCATGGAAGATATTAGAGAATATCTCTCCAGACATGTTGTGCATCACACAATAGATTTAGAAGAGATCATTGCACATTTTGGAGTGCACAATGTGTTTTAATTGCAATTAAAACATCGCAAGACATATAACAAAAAAAATTCATACTGTTTTGAGTAGATACCAGAATTATGAAAAAAATCATTCGTAAAAAGGAAATTTATGTTTTCACTCGCATCTCTCAGTCACTTGTGAAAACTTATATTTCGTTGCAGTCACTAATGCCATCATTCTGATATCAAAAACAGTAAAAATTCTCTTTTTATTTTAAATCATGGAAAAACCGCATCATGAATTCATAGTGAATAAAAATTCTATGTCCAATTTATTTATTTATTGGCATTTAAGGTTTACCAACACTTTTGACAGCAGGGTCACCTCATGTTGGACAGTTTTATAGGTGGAGGAAGCCTTTGCACCCGGAGAGAACCACTGAGCAATGGTAAGCAAATGTCAGACTCCCCAATGTACTAACTCCACACAAGCAGGGTTAGCATTGGTTGAAGACAAGTTCACCATTGACGTGCAGACGCCTTAGTACACAATGCCACTGTGCCCCCACGTGGGCAACTCAGATTAAGTGGGGTCTTGCCCAAGCACACAACGTGGTTGCCGCAGGTGGGACCTCACAGCTTGTAGCCTGCATCTCTACCTCCTGAGCAACCTCACTCTCAACATTCCAATTAAAACCATTCATATGGACTGGAACACTAATCAATTAAATCCTTAGAGTGGTTTCTAGAACTCTTACTGTTTAAAAGTTAACATGCAGTGTGTATATATTCATGTATCGTTGCCATTCTCCACCTCCTAACTGGCAGTGTGCTGAATTATTATCCTGTATCAAAAATTATGCATAAGAACTTATTTTGTTACAATTCATTGGAGAGTGCCCATGGGCACTCTCCAATGAACTCTACCAAATCCGTTTCATGTGAATGAAATATTTATGCTTTCAAATGAATATCAAGCACATCCACTGAATATGAAGTTTTTTAGTTGTGATAACGGTACTTTTCAGTCGAGCCCACATATGGGCTTCAAGCACTCAACCAATTAAATTGCCTCTAATAAACAATTATGTATTTTTTCAACCTTCTTTCCCAAGAGATAATGAGAAGACAGCTAATCTGGCTATGTAAGCTCCTTACAATTTCCATCTTATCTACTCATTGTAAATATATCAAGATGTCATTGCATATGGTTGTTCGATATTATCTCCAAGGTCTTGTAACATGTATATTGTTAAATGAAGGATTCAATTCACTTCACGAGAAATATTTTTTAACATAATGGAACCCTGTTAATTGAATAGTAACTTCGCCAGTGCAAAATATTCAATTAACAGCAGTATGCAGTTAATTTATTTATTTATTGGTGTTTAAGGTAACATATTTCTGCGCAATGGCTAACCATGACCGTGACAGTTTTACGGGCGGAGGAAGCCGGAGTACCCGGAGAGAACCACCGAGCAACGGCGAGCAACTGTCAGCTCCCCAACATACCAACTCTACACAAGCAGGGTTAGCATTGGTTGAAGACAGGTGCACCATCGACGTGCAGTACACCTTAGTACACAACGTCACCGTGCCCCCATGTGGGCAATGGGGTGAAGTGTCTTGCCCAAGGACACAACACGGTTGCCGCAGGTGGGATTTGAACCGAGGACCAGTATACAGTTAATAGGAATTGAGCTATTTTCCTATCATCTAGTGATTGTATATTTTTTTATTGGGGTTTTAATGACACTTTTGGCGGCCTCGTGTCAAACAGTTTTACAGGTGGAGGAAGCCAGAGTAGAGAACCAAGCAGAGGCGAGCAAATGTCAGACTCTCCAACATACGAACTCCACACAAGCAGGGTTAGCATTGGTTGAAGACAAGTGCACCATCGACATGCAGTACGCCTTAGCACACAGCACCACATGGGCAATCATAATTAGGTGCCTTGCCCCAGGACACAACGCAGTTACCTCTGATGGAGATAAAACTGCGGACCTTTTGGTTTGAAGTCCAATGCTTTAACCACTGAGCCACCATCTTCTAGTGATAAACTGAGCATTTATTCTATTTTATCTTGTCTGACAGAGCTCACAGAGCTCTGTCAGACAAGATATAATACATTAAATGGTTATGTTGGATGTACTGAAGCCCAAAATGTCCATAAATGTGAGAAGTTCAGTGGTTTTTTTAGAAATTTTTCGATAGATTACAACATTTTTTATTCAATTACCAGAAGTTTACTCTGTAAGCGATACTCAATGAACTGGTCTAATCTGTACCGAATCTATGGTAAATGGTTTAATGTTTGGGAGTCATATGCAATTAAGAAGATATTCCATTAAGAGGTACCCGATTAAGTGGGCTGCACTGTAATTACATTATTTATTTAACAGACCTAAATGCTAGTTGGTTTTGAAAATCTTGTGAGTAAAAAGGTAATATTTTTTAGATCTTATAAATGATGAAAGTGAATTTTATGAAACTGATTAAAAGCATGCTATATGTAAAAAAAAATAACTTTGAAAAAAATATTTATGTAATATATTTCCCATGCACTACAATTATACTATTGTTTCTAAATGATAGAAAAAATCCTTTCATGCAAAAATGAAAACTGATTTGGAACAGTTAACTTTTAATCTTTTGAAACTGCCAAATCTGTATAACAATTATGATTGCCATTCAATATTATTTTTTAATTATTTCTCATTTTCTCACAAAAAAATAGAATAAAAATAACAACAGGGAACTCCTCATGGCAATGACTGTGGTGTGTTCATCGCTGTGAGGAGCGAAGTGTAATGTTTCCAAATTTCAACTTTTATACTTCCTTACTTATTGGTGTTGAAAGTCACATATTTCTGCACAATGGCTAATCATGACCACGGCAGTTTTACGGGTGGAGCCAGAGTACCTGGAGAGAACCATCGTGCAATGGCATACAACTGTCAGCTCCCCAACATACTAACTCCACATAAGCAGGTTTAGCATTGGTTGAAGACAGGTGCACCATCGACGTGCAGTACGCCTTAGTACACGTCACCATGCCCCCACGTCGGCAATGGGGGTGAAGTATCTTGTCCAGGACACAATGTGGTTGCCGCAGGTGGGATTCGAACTGAGGACTTCTCAGCTTGAAGCCTGCACCTCTACCCACTGAGCCACCACGACCCCTTCAACTTTTATACCAAATATTATTAAGACTATTGTTTGAACTGCAATGCGCAGAGGGCAATACATTCCAGAATCAAGACCTAGTGTAATGACTGATAAATTGTTTGAACAATCTAAATATTAATCTTTTAAAAATTTGTGGAGAGGACTTGAGAGCGATCACTAAAGTACATGTATCTATGATTAAATTTAAACAGTATTGTAAAAAATAAGAGTTTTGACCCTTTGAACCCTTGTGGTACCTTCCATGTCAGTTCAATGGAAGCAATTGGAAGAGTTTGTTTTTATTATCTGGGGATAGAACAATTAATACTTTCAACGTGCAGCCTTGGGGCTGCACGTTGAAAATATTGATTGGTGTACCCCACACTTTAACTTCGCAGCTATCCCACTTAATAAAAGTATGACAGGCTTGTCATTTTGAAAATTGCAGGAGGGCCATTATGGTTGACCTCAAATCCCCCCAGGAGGGCCATTTTGACTTTGTCTAAAATGACCCCAGGAGGGCCCTTTATGCAAACTTGAATATTTGGATGCAAGATACCAGGTTTCCCATTACACTAACTAACAGGCGAATCGTCAGGCATCGAACTGGCTTGGGGACGACACGTCCAGTAATCGCGCATGGCACGAAAGTTGTCACAGTCTGATGTACAATGTAATAACTAATTACAACGTTGGAATTGGCAGACCTCTCGATCGTATTTGGAAAGTTACTTACTATCACTGGGTGACTGCATCGACGACACACTACAAACTTCACAAATTGCACTTTGTTACCTCCTTCAATCTGCGAAAATTGCCGTTTGAGGTGCCTTCGACTGAATTAATGGGCCGCAGAAATCTGGGTTAGACGGACGTTTACTGTCTGCAGAATTTTTAACTCAGGTGGGCGACTGCAGCCTGGGGCAATCGCCCGCCTCAAAATGACAAGCCTGGTATGTCATATCATGTTCCAGGATAGGAAATGTGGCCTCTCAGGTTCAAAGAGTTAACTGGTAGAGTGCGGGAAGCCCATATTTGGGCTTTATTCTGAAGTGCATGTGCCGCAACTTAAAGTCCTCAAATTCAATGGCTGTGCTTCATATTATCTTTGAAGTGATATTATTTAGTCTAATAAGATTTGCCTTGGTACAATTTATAGGAGAGTGCCCATAGGCACTCTCCTATAAATTGCAACAGGGCAAAGACATATGAACAAATTTTGGTGGCCAAAAATAATATAGCACTCTACCAGTTAAGGCATGGAGATTTTTATACATTTTTACAATACTCTGACGGTCTAAATCCTGCGGCTTTGCAGTTGTTTCTAGGCTAATTCTGGCTGCCTATACAGCAACTAAGACTAGTCTGGAAACAACCACCAAGGTACTTAAAGTATAACTTGCAAGACTGAATGTTGAGGCACCTGTTTTGTTGCAGTAAAAAGTGATTAATGTCAGAATTAGGCTTTTAAGGGTTCAAGTATGCTGAAGTGGTGTTTGGTACCGGAATGGATTTGATTATCTGGCTTACAGAAAAAATTTTAAAAATCCTATTGCTCTATTTTATTTCATGCATTCTGTTCTCAAAAAGTGAGTTTCACTTCTATTCTCAAAACACAGAATTGGAATTAAAAGTCAACTGTATTCTCATGCAAATTAATGAAATGACTTTAAGAAACAACAGAACGTTCAACGAAATGATGATGCTGACAAACTACATGAATTCTGTTTGTACTACTCTCCATGGTCTTGATACCAATAACCCCCACAATTCAGATTCAAGTTCTTGACACTGATGTAATTCCAGATTTCAAACCTGATGAATTGTTTATTTATTGTAACTTTTAATAGTTTTCTTAAAATGTAATGAGAAGAAATGGGGAAGGACAGATAGATGGAATGACAGACAGAAAGTACCTATTACTATATTCCCCTCCCACTATATAGCAGGGGATAATGAGCAATTGTAGCGCACTAAGACAATTTATCTTCCCATTTAGAAAGTTAGTGGTGTTACGATGCAATAATGAAGAGATACGATCCAAATCGTAATAGAGACCACAACATGATATTCATCAAAACGTATCCAATGTATATAATTATGTAGAGTGTCAAGGTATTAGTAGGGATCATTCAGAAAACAGCTTCCTTTAATTTCAGTAAACTGGTACTCAGCTCAGTTTAATCCTTCACCTACATAATGGCCAAATCTGGCAGTTTCACTAAAATCGTCATATAAATTTTCTTATTTTGCAGTTTTTCATAACTGGTTGAGTGCTAGAAGTCACTATCAGGGTACATGTACCAGAGTAAAAGACAACATTTTCTCCGCTCATGTTCCATACTCAGTCAAATGCAAATAATATTTTATTTATATAAATCTGTTTTATTATAAATTATTGAATAGTGCCTATGGGCACTCTCCAGTACTTTTTAATAAAACAATTTGTTATGAACAAATTCACACCACCAAAAATAATGTAACCCTCAACCAGTTACAAAACATAGTTTATGACCCCTAATTGAAACAAGCTTGTGAAGAATTTAAGCAATGTTTTTGAAACAAAAAATAAGAAAATGTTATTCAATTATTCTTTTGCATGTGGTACCTTCCAGTAGTGTTAGTTCAAGGTTTAAGATCAACATACATGGTTTGTGGTCATTAAATTGTTATTAAACTCCAACAAAGTAGTTTTCACTGAGTTATAACCAAAATTCTGTGAAAAAGCATGAGAAGGTTATGCAAGGCTTCAGCCAATTGAGCTCTGGGTTGAACTTGCAGGTCTTGCTGAAACTTTGCTTTTGCTGGTCCTGCAACATGTCCTGGGTATTTGTTTTCATTGTGTTTCATAAAGAAACTGAAATTATATCAAACAAACACTCAAATTAATCCAGGGCCAAACACAAATTTTGCCCCCCAATCCCCCAAATTTGCAAGCAAAACCGAAAAAATCAAGTCCTACATGGTCTTCCATACTTTTCAGATCTGCGCATGTGCAGTATCCAGGAAGGCACCAAAATTGGCACCAACCATCATTCTTTCTATAGATTGCCTGTTAAATGTTATAAACAGCGGGGAGGTATGAGTGCCCCCTCGTAGGAGGGCCATTCCCGTCTGGGCCATTGGTAAGTATAAAAAATATACAAATTACTTAAAATTTTTCATATTTTTATACAATAACCAATGGCCCAGACTAGCTGAATCGTAAAAAGGCTGGAAGGCCTAGGACTTAAAGGAAAATCCAATCTCTCAATAGCTTCAGTAAAGAATAGCTCCCACAGGAGAGGATAGGAATTACAGATGTCTTTCTCCTTTATGAGGAAAGAGAAAGACATAACACCAAAATGTAACTGAGTATTACATAATATATAATTCTCCATTTAATGCCAGCATAACCCGTTATGCTAATTCGGTGAAGGAAAACCAATATATAAAGATAGACCAGAGAATGAGACTCTTTATACTCATTTAAAAGTGTCTGAGGATTGTATATTAATGCCCGTCTAAATTTCTCAGGTAAAACTTGGTAAATGAAGAGGGCTGTGTCCAGTAAGCAGCCTTCATGAGATCAGTAATGGCTTACTGTTAGAATAAGCCCAAGAAGTGGACAGTGCTCTAACCTCGTGCACTGAGATTTTATTGACAGAACGTTGATCCGAAGATAGATTTTCATAGGCAATGTGAATTGCCAACTGAAACAATCAAGCGAAAGCATGAACAGAAATATCTTTTCTGTTAGGAATCAATGAAAGAAAGGTTTTCTTCCCTTTCTCACAAAATCTGATGGACGTTTATAAATGTGCATAGCCCTGACTGGACACAGCAAAGGTCTACGGTTATCCGAGGATGGTCGATTATCCGGAATCTGATTCTTAGCCAAAAATCCCACTTCCGTACTGAGGGTAATGGTATTACCCACACTACGGTAGTGAGATTAATCAACAGATAATGCATGAAGTTCACTGACTCTTCTAGCAGATGCAAAGGCTAAGAGAAATGCCGTTTTATAGGTCAAGAATTTGAACTCTACGACATCTAACGGCTCAAAAGAAGCTTCTTTGAGCTTCAACAGAACCCAAGCCAAATTCCACTTAGGAATTAATCTGAGAGTTCTAGGTCTATTGATAGACATTTCTAACTAGCATGGATAATGAAGTATTTGATATAATATAGCCAAGTTATCATGATGAGCATAAGTATCTGATAACATAAGCCTATAGTCCTTAATAATGATGGGCTGCAGTTTGAGATCCTCAAACAAGTAGACCAGGAAATTGGCAATATTTGGTATGGACGGATTGTATACATCCATCGACTGATCCTTACACCAACAGAAGAAAACCCTCCACTTCGCTACGCAATTCAATGAAGAGGAGGACCTCCTGGTTTGAAATTGCGTCCACTGCGCGTCCTGTAAAATGCTTCCCGTGCAAGAAGGATCGCACAAAAGAAATACGTGAAGGTTGAGACCTTCTGGAATGTGATGCAGTGCGCGTGACTTCCCCCGATAAAGAAAATCCTCTCGTGGAGGAAGCTTCCGGGGAATGTCCCATAACAGACACCTGAGAAGATTGATCCATGGTTTCTGTGACGACAGAGGTGCTACCAGCAGGATTTTGCAATGAGACTGTTTGACCTTTAACAGAATCTGCTGAATCAACGGAGTTGGAGGATATGCATATCCTATCATCCCGTCCCATGAAATTGAGCGTCTACTGCGTACACCTGTGGGCATGGCGACACAAATGTTGGTAACTGATAGTTCAGGTGTGTCGCAAAAAGTGCTATCATGGGACGATCTCACTGGTGGCAAATCTGCCAGAATAATTGCTTGTTGAGAGTGAGTGTCGCCTTAGTTCCTGAAGTAAGCAACTACTGTCGAATTATCCGAAAGAATTTGAACATGGACGTTCGCTATTAGGCGAATCCAATGTTGTAGTGCTAGCCATATTGACATCATCTCTTTGATGGTATGTGCTTCTCTAGGAATCAAGAGTCCCAAAGACCCTGGCATCTCAAGTCTGCGGGACTTAGGGTCGAGCCCCAGCCCGTCTGACTCGCATCCGTCATAATCATGAAAGCCAGATCCGGCAGTTGCAGTGGAACTCCTTGAGTTAACCACTGAAGATCTGCCCAAATCTGAACCTTTTGTTTTACTAGGTCCGTTAAAACAATACTGGTTTCGAGCGAATGCGTCTCCACACTCCAGTTCGGAGTAAAGAATACCTGGAGGGGACGCGTGTGCAGGCAGCCCATCGGAATAAGATCTGCAGCCGCTCCGCACAATCCCATCAGTTGCATGAACTCCCTCGCTGTTATTGTGTCTGAGTTTAGACAAAAGAGAGCATAACAACTGACTACTTTCGCTCTGGGTAACGGCAGACGAACCAGATTGTTGTGAGTCTCGAAGCTCATTCCCAAGTGATTGAATGACTTGGACGGAGCTAGATCTGACTTTTTCTCGTTTACTATGAAACCGAGATATTGGAGCAATAGTAGCAACTCTGAACAGCGTTCTGAAGAATAATTCTGTAGCCATATCTCTGCAGAATGTCGTCCAAGTAAGCCGACGTTACCGCAGATGAATGAGCTCGGAAGTAATACATTACCGAGTTCATTATTCGAGTGAAAGCCCAAGCAGCCAGGTTCAGAGCACATTGCTCTGAACTGATAAACATTTCCTTGCACGGCAAATCGCAGGTACTTTCTGAATGCCGGATGTACCAGGACATGAAAGTAAGCGTCCTTTAGATCTATGCTTGCCGCATAGTCATTCACTCGATGCTCACCAACCAAATGGTTTCCATATAGAATTTTGGAGCCACGATTAACTTGTTTATCCAGCTCATGTCTATTACCGGTCGAAACGAGTCGCCTGGCTTCGGTACGAGGAACAGGTGACTATAAAAACCCTGAGAATTTTTATTCTCGATGACCTCTATTGCTTCCTTCAATAAGAGAGCCTGTACCTCCGCTAGGAGAGACTCTCGTTTGAAAGGATCAGCCAAAAGATTTGTCCAACGCAGACATCTTGTTAGTGGGGGTTTCGCTCGGAATGATAGCCATAGGCCGTCCGAGACTAAACTTCTTAACTGCAAGGGCAGTATCATGTCTAATTAACTCCAGATTTGCCACTGTCAGGGCGGAGTTATACGTGGCATACATGACTGCCCTGGAAAGAACTCTAAGAGAGGTACACATGTCCTCAAATTCCTTCCCAATGAGACGTTGCGCCATAGCTCTGGTAAGGTGATCTGCGTAGGACATTGCATCCAAATTCGCTCTATTCGATGAAATTGCACTTTCCATTACATCTGAGTGAATGTTGAATGAAGCAGGTAAGGATATGTCTAAATTCCCAGCCTGCTCATCTAAATGCAGTGGAGCTCTCTGAACATCTTCTCCAACCGTTTTAAATGTCCAAGGAACGGTATATTTATGGAAGATGTTGATAAGAAACAGCCTTTTTTCCTCACACTTGACAGGTTAAATATGGCATCGTCTACATGGCCAAAGACCTGCGACACTTGTCTAGACTGAACCGGGAAAGAAAGAACTTCTTCCTTCCTCTGTATAAAGTCTGTGTCTAAAGACGCCAGTGGTTTCTCCCTTGTTGTCGCAGCTTGCTGATTCGGCGGAACAAATTCAGGATAGTATTGATGGATAAAGTCCATCACAACCATATGTTGTTCCGAAAGGGAAGGGTAATCCTCTTCCTTATCCCTTTCACCATCCGACTGAATCAGCTGTGAATTTTGGTCCATTGCATCTGCGTGAACAGATGACTGGACCGACCCAGCACCATCCGACAGCTCACTTCCAGAGTCTGCTCCCGCACTTGCTGGGATGCTGCGATCAGCTGCGCAATCTGTGACAGCAAGTCTGTCACCGAGGCTTGAAGAGCAGCGGTTTTCTGTTTTTTAGCTGCTTGCTGCTCCTGGGACGGCGTTCCAGAGATGGATCTCTTCTCTGAACGTCATGATGATCGAAGCTTTGGTTCCCAAGCTACCGGATGGTCCGACTTCACGGGCAAAGACTGGCTCTATCTTCGTTCAGCTGGCTGGATATCCGAAGTCGGGTAGCTAGGATGCAGTCATGTGTGCTTACTGATCGTAGCAGAGGAAGCCGTGACTGTAGCCAAGGCCGGCTGCAGTCTAGACAGAGCGTCCCGAGCGGCAGGTGTGGACGTATTTTCCGGCCTGTGCAAGTTTCTCATAACATCTGGCCCCAGATGTTGTTGGGTTAGAGAGGGACCTCTCCCGCTCGCTGACTTTTCAGACCTCGCCGAGCCTCCCAGCAAGAAACTTGCTGACTTCCTCCCTGGTTCCGTCATCGCTGGGTAAGCTTTTGTTTTTAAGGTGCTTGCTCTACCCACTACACTTCCTTCGACCACAACGGACATACCCGGTGTTACGGCTTCCACGGACGAAGCAACCACTTCACCGGTCGAGCTAGCTACCTGCAAGGGATTAAGAACACTGCCCAGTGGCCCTATACCTTGCCTAATATTCATGAGCATCTTAGCAGCCAGCTCTGTTTGCTCATCAGAGCACGATGACGGTAGCACACTTTTGATGGGTGTCACAATACCATCACCATGCTCTTGTTCCTCTGAAAAAGAAACTGAAAAACTTGAATTACCTTGTGGTGAGAGCACTGGCATAGGCATCGCACTGCCAACGACGTACCGTGACACCCGTTTCTAATGTTTGCCATCCCAATCGACACATGTTGGACAAGAATCTGCAGGAGTACATCGACTACAGGCAAGGCAACAAGCATGTAAATCTGAGGAAGACTTCCCCGCCTTGCATTTTGAGCAGTAAGCTTTCATGATTAATCAAAATTTAGTCGATCGTACTTCCACAAACTCCACAATAAGTATATGATATAGATACATAATAAATAGCAATCAAAATCGAAATCAAAATATTAAATTCAAAAAAATTTTCCCAAAGGGAACATGAAAAGCCCAAGGGCATCCCGACAGAGCCTAAGTGTGGACAAAATCCAAAATTTTTTTGCTACACTACAGGAATATTAATTAATGTATCTTACAACAATCCTATAGTAATAATAACTAAATACAACATATGTGGGGTGACCCTAGTTGAGAGTGTTGAGGCCGAATGGTTGCAATGAGCACAACGTGTATATCCAATGTTTTTCCCTTTGTTTTCTGATCGCGTGTTGCATTCAGTATCCGGGTTTCCCGAGAGCTTTTTTATTATTCGGACTGACATGTCTTGTGCGCAGTGGTTGTCAATTGGGTGGTGCTCGTTGCAGTATTGGATAAATTCAAGAAGATTGTCACGGCCTTTGGTCCAAATAATAAAAATATCGTCTATATATCTGTAATATGTGTGTGGTTGGGTGGGTGCTTGTTTGAGCATTTGAAGCTCTAATTCGCCCATGAATATGTTGGCGTACGTGGGGGCCACTTTGGTGCCCATTTATTTATTTATTTATTGATGTTTAAGGTCACATACTTATGCACAATGGCTAATCATGACCGTGGCAGTTTTACGGGTGGAGGAAGCCGGAGTACCCGGAGAGAACCACCGAGCAACGACGAGCAGCTGCCAGCTCCCCAACATCGTAACTCCGCACTGCAGCACAGGCAGGGTTAGATTGGTTGAAGACATGCGTACCATCGACGTGCAGTACGCCTTAGTACACGGCGTCATCGTGCCCCCACATGGGCAGTGGGGGTGAAGTGTCTTGCCCAAGGACACAACGCAGTTGCCGCAGGTGGGATTCGAACCGAGGACCTCTCGGCTTGCAGCCTGCACTTCTACCTACAGAGCCACCACGCCCCCCCTACCTTGGTGCCCATACAGGTGCTGTAAATTTGCTGGTCGTGTTCACCGTTAAATTCAAAATTGTTCAGCTGCACATTTCTTTTGAGAAGATTTAGGAGACTGTTGTGTATATCCCAAGATGGTTTTTCATGTTGGAGGCATTGGGCTATTGCTGCTAGTCCCCCCGATTCAGGATGTTGGTGTAAAGTGAGGTGACATCCATTGTCACTACAGGCGCGGATCCAGGATTTTATAAGGGGGGGTGCTATTGTTGGTCGGCAAGCGCCGAAGGCGCGCAGCGTGACGGCGCTCTGCGCCGTCCTTGCGATCACCGAAGGCGCGAAGCAATTAGCGGGGGGGGGGGGGGGGTCTGGGGGTCCTCCCCCATAAAAAAAATTGAATTAGGAACCCATCAGATGCTATCTGAGACGTATCCTGGTCATATATTTGTCCTTTCTCTTAAACCTATTTTCTGCCGATTTGGCTTGAAATTTGGTAAAAACAATTATGGTACTGACACTGCCCAATGAAAAACAAAATAAACATTCGAAATTGTTACCTACCAAGAGGCAAATATAATCACCCCTTGATTTTGCATCAAATTAACTGAAATGCGGGGAATGCCTGGAAGAAACATAATTTTCACCATGACATACCTGTTGTACGCAGGGGCGACAGAAGTTCCAAGAAGTATGAGTGTGTGTAGGTGGGTGAATGTGTGGATGGGTTGGTGCCACTGGGTGAGTGGCCGAGGGGGGGAGGGGGGGTCACATTTCTTCTGGTCAACTTTGAGATGCATATACTATTTAAATGTTAAACACCCCAAAGGCAGATTTAGACGGGGGCGCACATGGCGTGCGCCCCTCTATTTTCTCAGAAATCATTTCTGAGAAAATAGAGGGGCGCATGCCGCGTGCGTCCCCGTCTATTAATCAGATATAAAAAGTACATGTCGTTGAAAATTATTTTGTTAGAATTGACTGGAGCGTGCCAAAGGCAAAGGCACGCCCCAGTCAATTCTAATAAAATAAATTGAAGCCAGTGCGTACTATAAATTAATAATATGTGCACACTTGCATCACAACAGTCTGTGACCATATAAGTATAGAGGGCGACGTCCCTCTATTTTAAAATCCTGGATCCGCTTCTGAAACACCCAAGTCCTGTCTCAGTTTGTGCGCTTCATCCGTGCTATGTGAACGCACAAACTTGTACACTGTGTAAATACATTGTTCCATCAACTGATCTTAACTGGTAAGTAGCTTAATTATTTTATTCATGTTATCGAAGAAATAAGTCTGGATACTAGATGTCCTGTTGCTCTGTAACATTAAATTGTTTCAGTTTACTAGAGAATGCCTGTAGGCATTATCCAGCAAGTTCAACTGTTGCGACAATTTAATATTTAACAAAGAGCATTTAACATTGGTGAATCATTCACCAATGTTAAATGCTCTTTGTTAAATATTAAATTGTCCCATTCAATCATCTGTCATAGTGTAAAACTATTGCTGAAGGCGAACGTCACTATAGCATCACTGATTCAGCTGAACAAAGATATATTTACGAACAGAGCTGATATACGTGGAAACTTTGTCCATAAGACCGTAAATATATGGATGACATTGGAATCAGCTCGTCAACTGATTCAAATGCCATCCATTTTGGGAAAAGCTGTGATTGGTAACTGGTTAAATTCCAGGCACATTCTTATAACAATTACATTTTATTGAAATTAAATCTTCAAGATAGATTATTGGAGGCTGGATCAGAAATACGGTAATCGCATATGCTTATTACAGTAATACTTGTAATTGGGATGAAGTTCTCACTCTTTCAGAATGTCTGCAAATTCAAATTTTTTTGGATGACTGAGTAGTGAGTAGGCGTGTGTGTGTGTGTGTGTGTGTGGGGGGGGGGGGGTGCTCGAGCACCCAGAGCACCCCCCCTGGATCCGCCCCTGCACTAGCAGGAAGTGCTCCGGTAAATCACACAGTGACCCGATCTTGTTGATAAAGTCAGTGGTGTCTTTAATATAACTGGGGTAATGGTCTTTGTGTAGTTCACTCACTTGTGTGGGGACGTTACAGCAATTTGGAAATGTGGCTTCCATTTTCATTCCTGCTTTCAATTCTCTGTCTTTTCGATGGTCCATTGGTAGCGTTGTTGATAACAGTGATATCCGATTCTGATGAATCTAGCAGCGATGTTCCGCTGATGGACATACTTGTCGTGCTGTTGCTTGTGTTTGTTTCTGTTGATGCCATTTCTTACCAAGGAAAATTGACATAAATGGGTGGTGAAAACGAATCTTAGTAGGAAAGATTTGTGGAAAAACACCACTGATGAGATAAACACTATCGAAACCGGTCTGGTTAACATTGAACTGAATATTTCCTACCAAGATAAGTTTCCACCACCCATTTAAATACAACATATATTTAAAGATGTAGCCAATGTAAATAACGTCAAGGAAAAAAAATGGAAACAAGACATCAGGCACAGAAAGAAAGCCCAAAGTCAGTTACAGATTTTAAAGCTACCAGATGTAAAGCAAGATCTTCAAACGAAGAAAAAACGATACATCGGATAGAAGATGCATGACCCAAAATGTCCTAAAACCCCTTGGGTGAGGACGTAACCATGGGGATAAACAGAATAAACATTCTATTACACATGTTAAACTCCCAAGAAATTTAATAAAAAATTTCCATAAAAATAAGCCAAAAAGCTTGGGAGTTTAACAGGAGGGCTTCAAGGAGGGATAGGGAAGGAACACTTAACAAACAGTGGATAAATCATTAGCAAGAATGATGACGTCAGGCCCATGTCCTGAAATTGGGAAACATGAAATCATTTTTATAATTATTATAAAGTTACAGCCCTGAACGTTTCTAACCACCGTTGTTCACTTCCATCATCCATGTATATCCTTGGATCCACCAATTTTACCATTGATTTGTGTCTGGCATCCTCAAAAAAGGAGATTTAAAAGCACAGATGTCAGTTCACTGTTGCAGGCCAAACAAAGAAATGATGATTTGCGCCAGTTTCGGTGCCTTCCTGAATACTGGGCATGCGAAGATCTGAAAAGTATGGAGGACCATCTAAGACTTGATTTTTTCAGTTTTGCATGCAAATTTGGGGGATTGGGGGGGGGGGGGGAATTTGTGTTTGGACCTGGATTAATTTGAGTTGGCACCAGCTAGTCTGGGCCAGTGGTTGTCGTATAAAATATTAAAATATCCCAACTGGTAGTAAAAGGTAGGCATTGTCAGTGCCTGCTGTCGATTTGTGATGGTAACTGCAAAGGTCAGCTTTGAATGAAGAATAAAAAAAGTCAACAAGCTAAAGGTCATAATTTGAGTAAGAAAAGCAATTGAAACTGTTTTTCGAACTTCATTAACTCTAACTTCCTGCCAAAGTCCAACTGCAAAAAACTAAACTAATAAAATGGAAAAAGAGTGCTTAATTGTGAGCAATAAAAGCACAATTGACTAAAAGCTGTCATCATGTCTTCTTCTATTTTAATATCAAGGTTGATCAGAATAATCCTGACTTGAGGAAGTTCCTTCTATAATGCCTATATTATACTGTTACGAGATCTTTCCAACAATGCACTGAAAGTTTATAATCCATTTTATACACTAAGTTCATAATCCATTTTATAAGTTCATTGCATTACAACAGATGAAGTAGTAAAATAAAGCTGTAACCATCCAACAGTACATATGTAACAAAAAATCATTAACAAATCGTATCACCGCTGCTGAAAAGAGCAGGTCTTCATGTGATTTTTGTGAAAACATTGGGTATTCCATGGCATTGGTGCCTATAAAAACAGACAATGCATGAAAAATAATAGGCTGAATATAGGTTTTTCCCAGCAGTGTAATACTGCAACACTTTGACCAACACATTAGAAAATCCACCCAGAGCTACTCATGAAAAGCAATCCAAATTTTGTAGCTTTTACAATCATTTCTTTCTAAAAAAAAGTCTCTTGCAACACAAAGGAAGAAGAACATCAATCTTTTTCCATTGAAAGGACAAAAGCTATTGTTGGGGGAGGGGGGAGGGGGGTGGGGGGGAATTTGTGTTCTTTGGCATCTTCCATATATGATAAGTCAGCCAAAAGTATCAAGTTGCTGCCATGAAATCTATGTTATAATGTTCAGTTCTTGGTTTAAAATAGATAGATTATATGGCCATTGTATAAAGATAGGGACATTAGAGGAAAAATCTCCCCCTCTC
Organism: Pictodentalium vernedei; assembly: GCA_031216915.1. Lineage (NCBI taxonomy): Eukaryota > Metazoa > Mollusca > Scaphopoda > Dentaliida > Dentaliidae > Pictodentalium > Pictodentalium vernedei. Next base: position 429,047,142 of record CM062292.1, read on the forward strand.
CCTGAAGTCTTCATATAGCTAAGAATAAACAAACTCTGAGACCTCTGATACCCAAAATTTGATGTCAGCATTTCAAAATTTTTGACACAGAATTATATGTATTTCAATACATCAGATGTTTTGTTTACAGAAAACAAAATAGCAACTTCCAGTCTGTTCTAAATGTAAATACTGGTCAGGAATTTTTATCATATACAGATACAATACTGTAATCAGCAAAGATAAAGACCTACTGACCTCCAGATAGGATCTCATCCTTGGAAATTAACACTTCATATCCTTCAAAGCAAACACACACTTTTTTGTGCTTGATCTCCCCTTCCCCATCCTCCAGAAACACAACCGAACACACACATTAAAAGCGACATACAGTCACATTCCACACATACTAAACTTTTAATAATTGTGTCTTGCATACAATTCAATATTTTCTGCAAGCAATGGAAGAACTTGGGAGCATTATGGAAGATAATGATTTGGGTAACTCAAAGAATACAATGGTGGTACAGTAGAATCCTCTTAATTGAATACCCATTTTGCCAGTGAAAATTATTCAATTAACAGGAGTATACAATTAACAGGGATTTGGTCAGTTTTCTGTGTTCTGGAGGTAAACTAAGCATTTATTCTATTATATCTTGTTTGACAAAGCTCGTATAGCTCTGTCAAACAAGATATAATAGAAGAAATGCCTGTATCGGATGTAGTGAGGCCAAAAAGGTTGATAAATAAGGGGAATTTGATGCGTGTCACAGTAATTTTTTCAACATATTACAAAAATTTATATATAATTAACAGGAGTTTACTCTACAACCCATATGCAATTAACAGATCAAATTTGTACTGAAGGTATGGTAAATTGTTTTGTGTTTGAAAATTATATTCAATTAACAGGGTTATACAATTGAGAGATATCCAATTAAGTGGGCTCCACTGTAAACTGAAATCTGAGTAAATTTCCAAAATGAAAACTTGCTCGCTGATTTTCATCAGTTTCATACCAAGTAATTATAGAACTTGTTTTCTATTTTGTACATGACATGGTACATACTCTTCCTTTGTCTTCTGTACATATGGTCTAGAAGTAGTCTCACAGACAAGATTCACTTCACTATGGAAATGTACATCTGCTGCCAATATAGACAGCCAACAACTGGCAAGAAATCACTGACAAGCAGAACACATAACGGTGTTGTGTTTGAATTTCTTGTGAGGGAAATCATGTATACTTCAAAATAAAATAAAATAAACAAGGCAACAATAAACAAAATTCTAGATTTTCATACACATTTTTTTATTTGGGTGAGATGACCAATTTAAGATTTTCCATTTGAATAATTGATCATGTGGGCCAATCTCAAAGACGTGTGCATCTATTATTGTCTACAAAAAATGCATTGCTCTGTTTCCTACAATCCAATGTGCTGAAGGAGCCAGTGTCCATATGGGACTATCAAGCTGATTAACTCTAAGATGTCAAAAGAGGTGCCACATCATACAATCATGATAAATTCTTTGAAAATCATAGTCTTTCCTGACAATGTTTTAAGTCAAGTCTTGTCTGTTTATATAAGCAGTCACAACTTGATTAAAATTCGTCCTCAAACCACACAACTTACAGACTGCGGTGTGATGAGATTTCTAAATAATTTCCTCGACTTTTAAGAGTTGAAAATAGATGGGGTGCATAGGGAAGAATAGTGTCCACTGGTTCACAAAACACCAATTTTCAATCAGTTCTATAATCTACTGCCAAGATAATTTCCAAAATGTTTGGAACCTTGCGAGTTGGAAAAATAAAGCCTTATGATGAACTAAATTATTGCATGAAACAGATACATGAATTATTAGAAACTGTTGTTCTTGAACTGAATGCTGGGAATTTATTTTTTCATGTTAGGCTAAAAAAAAATAATGTTTTGATACTCAGGCCCTCCCTCGTTGGATTTGAACATCCTCATTAGACATTTTTATTATGTCATGTTTTTTTAAGAATTTGTGAAAACTTGGAATGGTAATTTTTTCACATTTTTCAACATATAATTATTTAGCTATGTTTGCAGAAAATTGTTTTTTCTTGTTGCAGTTTATGGGAGAGTGCCCAGAGGTACTCTCCCATAAACTGTAACAAGGAAAATTCTGATATACTGGATCATGATTTAATTATTTATTTATTTGCTGGTGTTTAAGGTCATATATTTCTGCACAATGGCTAATAATGGCCGCAACACCGATATAAACTCAAGTTTAACCAATCATTTAGAGCCATGTTTCCCACTTTAAAGGACTCCTACCCCAAGCATTGGTTACTGGGGCCTATTTTAATGGATCATGATGTTTGACAGATCTATACATTAAAAAGAACAATAAAATACAAATCCTCTTAGCTGTTGTTACGGCAGTTAGTTATAAAAGGTATACTATAATTACACTAAAATACAACCTTTTCTCTTTTTCAAGTGGAAAGACAGCAAAAAAGATTTACTGAGTATACTCAACCTTTTACACGAAAAAAAAAAAATAAATAAAAATAAAATCCTCCCTCCCTCATTGATTTGAAAAAAAAATTGGCTGAGAATCAATTCAATTTTTTTATTTGGCCTTAACATACAAGTGAAGCAAACAAGGTTAAAAATCTAGTAAAAATCTAAGGATTGGAAGAGATAATGAAAATCTAGAAATTGATTGTTGCTGAACAAGTGACTGATATACAGTGAGGGGGTTATGTATGGTGAATTATATTGGTCGGTTTCGGAACAAAATTAGAGAAACAGAATGATACTGTTGAATGAATATTTCGGGAAAAATACTGATATATTAACCCTCTACTTAGGCTACTAAAAAAAATTTACAGTTTCTCGGACACCTCCCTCGTCACTGAAAATCTCCCTCACCATTCTTTTTTATTACCAACAAGCTTTTCTGTAATACTATTTTGCACTTGTAAAACTGAAAATTTAACCTACTATATCTTGATTGACAGAGATCACTGAGCTCTGTCAAACAAGATATAGTTGGATAAATTTGCAACTGCAGTATGGGAAATTTTCATTGCTGAATCTATATGATAGTGTAAGGCATCAAATTAGTAATTCCAACTAGTGGTGGATTAACCCTTTACCTAACCTGAAAAGCAGATGACACTTGCAAACATAATTTTTGAATAACTAATTTTTTTAATTTTTTGTCTCAAAAACATAGGTTATGACCCCTCGTTGGAACGAGCTAGATTTTCATTATCTCTTCCAATCCTTAGATTTTTACTAGATTTTTAACCTTGTTTGCTTCACTTGTATGTTAAGGCCAAATTAGTAATTCCAACTAGTGGTGGATTAACCCTTTACCTAACCTGAAAAGCAGATGACACTTGCAAACATAATTTTTGAATAACTAATTTTTTTAATTTTTTGTCTCAAAAACATAGGTTATGATCCCTCGTTGGAATGAGCTCGACGAGCTCGTTCCAACGAGGGGTCATAACCTATGTTTTTGAGACAAAAAATTTTAAAAATAAGGAAAATTAATTGGCGATTTTTTAGAAGAGCGCTGGCCGGTTTTGGATGTTACGTTAGGTAAAGGGTTAACAGGAAAAAAAAGCCTCCTTCACTCATTATAAAATTGAGAGCAAATGTCCCTGAGAAACAAAAAAATTTTTTTTTAATAGGCCTTATCAAAAAGGAATCCATTTTTTTTTCCAAAACTTTCCTTATGATCTCCACAGAGTAGAGAGCTTATTTCATTCCTTTCAAAATGAGGTTATTTCAACGGAGGTTTTCCATGATTTTAGTGAAGTAAATACTGTTGAGTCAAATAATGATACAGTGGACACTTTAAATAGACACTTTGTCAGTGAAAAATATTCAATTAACAGGATTTTGATCAATTTCCCTGCATTCTAGTGATAAAGTAACCATTTCATCTATTACACTTTGTTTGACAGAGTTCATGGAGCTCTGTCAAACAAGATTTAACAGATTAAATTCATATATTGAATATACTGAAGCCATATGAGTCTATAAACATGGGGAATTCAGTAATTGTCAGAATAATTCATCAATATATTACCAAATGTTTTATTCATTTAACAAGAGTTTACTCTACAACCTATATGGAATGAACAGATCAAATTTGTTCTGAGGGTATGGTAAATGGTTTGGTATTTGGAAGTTATATGCAATTAACAAGGTTATTCATTTAAGACACATCCAATTTAGTGAGGTCCACTGTATCTGATGTACTCAGAATAAATAATTTAAAATCTATATTTTTTTTCCTAAACAGAATTTTTTTTAATGAATGTAAAGGTTTAACAAGACAAAAGTCTGGATGTGTTTGAGAAGTTTTTGAACATGCATCAAAAAGACAAAAACATCTCATGCAAATCTGATGCAGAAAATATCCAAGACCAGAGGGTCGAGAAATCAAACTTTAGCAAAGATTTAAGATGATGTCCACAAGAATGTGCATCAGCCCACCATGAGTTTTGAATACGTATGTATAATGTATAACAATATCTGATGAAAGTAAAATATGGACTGTAAAGTGCTTCTCATTCTAACACAAGCCGACCATTAGTACTGAATAAATACCAGCAATAACTATCAAGGTTACCAAGCAAATTTAGTAAAATAATGTGCCAAACACTCAACCACCAGCCATTTTTTTCAGTAAAGCATCCAGCAATGTCCAGAAGAGTCACTTTACAATATCCAAACATACATTTTTAAAAAAAAAAAAACACAAAATGCACACATCTAAGAAATAGATTTTTATTCAGAACATTGGCTTGTTTTAGAGTTTGATTAGAAATTAGAATAAAATAAAAAGAAACACTGATAAAGATATCTGAACTCCAAATAAACTGCCTAGGTGTCACTGGTGCCATAAAAATCATTCAATCTTGGAATGACTTTTCTGAGAATTTGTTATAACAAGACGTTGAAATTTAAAATGATGAGTTCTACACATGCAACATCAAAGATTAAGAATCTTTTTTTAATAGAGAGTCCCAAACAGAAATTAGGCAATTATTACTAAATATCTAACTCACTATTATTTCCACCTCACAAATTACAAAATTGTTAATGTTACACAATGAAGAATTGAAGTGTGAAATAGTTCACATTTCTTTAACTCTTATCTCGCTGAGTTTTTTAAAAAAAATTTCATCAAATCTAGTCATGACAGCTGTGAAGCTGCAATGACTGGATTTGATAAAAAATCCATGAATATTTAACTCAGGACATCATTTGTTGAAAAACGGATTAAATTTACTGGAAAAATATTGTTAAAATGGGCCAAATTATATGTATCTTGGGACAAGGGATTTGCTGTGCAGGGCAAGAATATCTGTCCACCACACCCTTGTATTATTTGACGTAATGTTATCAAACTACATTTTTGAACTTATCAGTTTGTGTCAATAATTTTGGGCTGAGACAGCTGATCGGTTTTAAAATTCAAACACTTAAAAGCACTTTCAAGGGCCAAAAGAAACCTTGTTCATTGTACTACAGTGGGTATATTACTCTTTGAAAACTGAAAAATTTTATTTTACAAAATTACCCACCCGGTGATTTGTTTGCTTGTTTGTTTATTGGGGTTCAATGATATTTTCAGCAGTCAGGGATACACTATGTTAAAAAGTTTTATACATGGAGGAAACTGGAGTACCAAGAGAGAACCACCAAGCAGTGGCAAGCAAACTTTCAAGACTCGCCAACCTAGAAACTCTCACGAGTAGAATGAGCAGTGGTTGAAGGCAAGTGCGCCATCAATGTGAGGTGCGCCTTGTCTACATTTCCACCTAACCCCAATGTGGGCAATTGGAAGTATTTTGCCAAGGACACAACACAGTTATTGCTGCTCAGGATTGAACCAGTGTCCTTTTGGTTTAAAGTCCAATGCTCTAACCACTGACCCACAGCAATAAATTAAAGAATGTACTTCAAAAAGAGTTCAGGTGTGAAGACCATTTATATCAAATTCTCATCTGGAGCTCTAACCCTTTACCCAATACAAATAGCTGACAATATTTGCAAAAATGTTTGAAATAAATAAAAACAATTCATTTTATATCAAAAAACAAAGCTTGTTCATAAGCTGTGTCTTTGAGACAAAAAATGAAAAAATATTAAAATTAGAACAGTAATTTTTTGTGAATAGAATTGGCGGGTTTTAGCCATTACATTAGGTAAAGGGTGAAGTAAATTATTTTTCTAAGGGTAAATATTAAAAATGGCTCGCCAGTGACTAAGCTATTCTGTCCTGATTCTTTATCAGTCTTTTGAGAAGTATGTAGAAAAAACTGGCAAACAATTCTGTCAAGGCTACATCAAAAGATGCAGTTAAAAAGAGCTTCAATAAAAAAACAACCATATATTAGCAAACATTCGTTGAATATAAAAATATGGCTGAAAAACAGTATGAACTGGATGCGACCAAAATACCAACCTCTTCTTTTTCTTCCTGAAAAATCAAGTTGAAAATTTGTTTGATTAGTCGAAATAAATCGCAGCATACCTAGTAGCATGGCATACCCTTTATGGCAAGCATATTAAATAAACATGAAGAATATTTGTAACCACATACATCATCAAATTCAAATACACCGATACATCATTTTAGAGTTAACCCTTGACAGCATTATTCTCACTTTGATCACGTTTTGCAACAAAACAGGTGCCCTCACATGCAGTCTTTGGGTTCACTCACAAGTTACATTCTAAGCACCTTGGTAGTTGTTTTTAGGCAAGTCTTGGCAGCCTATATAGGCAGTCTAGACATGCCAAAAACAGCAGCAAAGTCACAGAATGTAGACTGTCAAAGTGTAGTAAAAATATGTAAAAATCTCTAGGCCCTTAAGGGTTAAGATTATTTAACCCTTTACCTAACATGAAAAGCAGACGACACTTGCAAAAATAATTCTTGAATAACTAATTTTTTTCATTTTTTGTCTCAAAAACATAGGTTATGACCCCTCGTTGGAACAAGCTCGACGAGCTCGTTCCAATGAGGGGTCATAACCTATGTTTTTGAGACAAAAAATGAAAAAAATAATGAAAGTTAATAGGCGATTTTGAGAATAGTGCTGTCCGGTTTTGGCCGTTACGTTAGGTAAAGGGTTAAAATATTTTTGCTATAGTTTGACAGTGCTCACACTGTTACTTTGCAGTTGTATATAGGCAAATCTTGGCTGCCTGTATAGGCAGCCAAGACTTGCCTAGAACCAACTTTCAAGGCACTTTTAATAATGTACATGCAAGTTTACTCAAAGACTGCATGTTGGGGCACCTGTTTTGTCCTAGAAAAAAAGTGAATAAAGTCTGTATTAGGCACTTAAGGGTTAAACAGCCAAGCCAGAATACCAGGTCTTATTCCTGAATTAAAAACCTGGCAAATATATTGAATAAACAGAAAGAACATATCTAATGATATCAAATTCCAATACAGTGACGACACATTACCTAGAAAGTTACATGGCCAAGCCAGAATATCTGGTCATATTCCTGAATTGCTTTTCACAGCCTAATCGAGACTCCATTGCAGACTGATTAATTGTCTCTTTATGATGCAGAGTGGCCTCCGTTTTAGGGATGCAATACCTATTAGACCCAAAAGTGTTGTTATGAGCAGAACAAAGACCAAAGTAAGGCCACAAGTAATATTTTAAAATGTTTACAGACGACTTACCAGGGACCAGCCTAGGGGGGAATTATAGGGAGACTTCATGTCTCCCTCCAGAAAAATAGGGAGACTTCAAAGTCAAGTAGGGAGACTTCATAGGCAAGTGGGGAATATTAAGAATATTTATGTACCACCCTTTCATATTTTCAGCTTGTGGTCCTCCATTAACATCTGATTAACCCAGGTCCAGTTATCTATGATGCATCTATGCCAGGTTAAAAAATCACAAAGTAATTATTGACTGAAAATCACCCACTGCAACCCTCTCTTTCATGACCCCTCCCCTCTTCTTTGTGCCAATCCCCCCAGCACCCTCTTGTGGTTGCCTTTCACCAAAGTCAACTACATTGTAAGCTAATAATTTCCGAAGTCTGAAAGTGTGAACAGGACCAGATGTAAGAAGGTTGCTTGGAAGGTACTTTGTTAGATAATAAACAAAATACCTTCTGGGGTTGAGTATTTTGTAAAATAAATGTCATTCTGCATCTTTTTTATGGCATTCCGGTGTCATTTCGCATCATTCCTGTGTTTAGGAGGATCCCTTTTTCAAAATCCTCCATATTGACACTTGTGCCTGTACAAAGCTTTTCTTGTCATCACTAAAGCTTTTTCTCATGTGTTTCAATTCCATTCGTGTTTTACTGGGAATAGACAGCCCAACAGTTAACAGTCGTCAGCAAAATGAAATAAAAATACAGAGTTAGAAAATACGTCTGTTGTGTATACATTTTCGGCATCCTAAGCGAGGTAACCTGCTTTCAAACTGGGTTGTTTTGTTGAGTCGCGTAAGGTTCCGCTCCACATTTTCCAGGTATTTCCAAATGTGACATGCCATACACTCTCTTCAAATGAAAATATCCTGTAACTTAGTTATCTAACCCATTACATGTATTACATTTCCCAAATCCACAAAAAACATATAACACTCTCTGACTAAGTAGAAATAAACAATCTGAATGTGGGTGGAATTATTTATTGTCAAAGGCAAGACTTCAACCTGAAAAATTGCCCGAAAAAATACCGAAACCAGTCATTTTCAGCCACCTAGCAGCCTCAAAAGCAGAATTTTCCCACCAATCCCACCTACCCACCCCTGGAGCAGAGCATCAGTTGTTTCTAAAATGCAAAAAAAAAATTATATGTTTCCGTCTCATTTTTTAGTTACCTGTCTGGTAACAAACCCGTGTAAAAATTACATTTAAAAAAATAGCCAATTTTTCGAAGCCACTGTTTCCCATAATTCATCTGGTAATTTACCCCTATGTATCAGACTCCAACTTTGGGACCAAAACTTCAAATTCTCTTGTCCAACAAAAAGCCTAATGTAATCATATATCTGATACTAAAAATATATCTTTATTTTACATGGCCTTAGTTTCAACATACGACCTTTGTTTAGAATTTCAAACCCTGTGCAATAGTGCGAAACTGTGGAGCGGAACCTAAGTCACCGATTTGCATTTCGTCACTTGAAGTTCCGACTGAAACGGAACAAAATAGAAATTAAAAAAATCTGCCGCAAAGCGACAATTGACAATTGATTGTCGTGTGATTTCAAATAAATGGTAACTTATTTGACGAATGAAAATGCCCATTTATCACACTCAAGCACATTCGATTCTTGAAAATAATAGTTTTTTATGTAAACCTCGGATTACTCAGTTCAGCCTTTCCTCATCATTTTGCCATTTTTGGTCAATTTTTAGAGGGCGACTTGTGATCACCCCGACTATTTTTCTAGGTGACTTTGGGCGTAGAAGGGCGACATAATCGCCCTGGTCCCTACGACTTACCACACCAAAAAGTAATTTACAGTATTACGGTCCACAATTTGACTAAACAGAAAACAACCCTGCAAGTAGTCTTTGTAAGACTGTGACCCGGGGCCCTCCTGGCCCTCACATGTGAGCCAGGAGGGCCCCGGGTCACAGTCTTCCAAACACTACCCTGCAAGCACAAAGGCTGAAACTTATAAATTTACTTTCTGTGTTTGGCAAAAACGTCTTTGCATAAAATTCTGAGAAAAGTTTATTACGTGGATGAGTGTTAGATTACATGCAATGATTGAAGCCTGATTGCATCACATTTTCTGAAGAAAATTCTGATTTTAATCAAAGTTTCTTCATTATTGATCACAATTTGCAACACTCAATTTCTGCTAGTTTAACCCTCTGAACACAGGTGGTATCTTCCTTGCCAGTTCAAATGCAACAATTAGAAGAGTCCATATTCATTATTTGGGGGTAGACCAATCAATATTTTCAACATGAATACTGATTGGTCTACCCATCCTTAACTTAGCAGGCATACTACTTCACGAAAGTGTCCCCGGTAAAGCAGCCTCTCTTGTTCAAAGGGTTAATGATCCAGGGAGACAGAAGTTTTCCGTTTTAAAGTCCTAAACACTGCATATGGAATTATGAGTCTAAACTTATTGAATGCTGCTGGTGGATATTCCTGCCCAGGACAGGATTACTCTTGACTCTGAAATAAGTATAGTTTGGGCACATTTAACCCTTTACCCAAGGCAGACGATATCAAAATTTATTATTTTAAATATCATTTTTTGAAATTTTCAAAAAATTTCAACAAAACCATATCATGTGACCCCTCGTTGGAACGAGCTCGTAATAATTACAAGTCGCTAATGTTTGGAACCTATCTAGTTACGAAAAGTCATCATCTGGGGCCAAAATATAAGCACAAATATTTCCAAAAAGAATGAATGGAATATGCTGATATTCAGAGCCGAAATTCAAAATGTGCTGAAAAAGAGGAAGAGCATTCTTTTCCCTCGAAAATCTTATTTATAAAAAAAAACACATTTTCGAGAATTTGTGAAATTTTACCAATTGGTCACTCATTTTATACCCCTATCCATATTCTTGTCCAAACGTTCAATCTATTGCGAGTCGCGTTACGTAAGTTCTGGAGTACAGAAGCACCAACACATCACTTACATTGATATTTCTGACAATGCAAGGACACTCTTGTGTATGGAACAGAACACTATGTTTAGGAAAAAACATATTTACAGTTCCAAAAGCCGAACATTGATGCAACACTAGGTTATGAACCACTAAAGAATCCCATTGAACACAGTGCTAACCTTTGACTCTCTGTACAACATACCAAGTTGTTTTGCAAAAAATACATATAAATCCACAAGGTACATCATCTTTTGAAAAAAAAACTGGAAAAAATATATGTTGCCACATTGAATTTCAATTTAAAATTCGAATTTCCAGTACTACCCTATGGACCTGCACTGAATGGCCTTGACACTATTGTTTCATGCTTCATGTTTTTGAGAGATTATCACACATTCCGGCAGAAAATTGCAAACAAACTTCTTAAACCTTCCTAAAGAGAACAAATGTTTTTTTTAATTAATGGTTTCAAATCCCACTGATATTGAACCAATCAGCCAATCGGGCCTATTCAATCCTACTCACAACTTCGGGTGTTAAATGCTCCAAGTCACGTGTTCATTAGTTTAGTGGTTCCTAACCACTATTTGTTTACTGGATCGAACGGTCAAACTCAGTATTTAAGCCGAAACCCAGACCATATTATAAGAACAAAGTAGTGAAGTTTAGTTTATTGTTTTCAGTTACATGGTACTTTCAGAGAATCAATATCCGGGGCTTAGGACACAGTGCCTATAGCAGTATTAAAGCAGAACTTGTCCATCTCAGTAAAGAAACACTGCAGTCGTTCCCCGGGGCCCAGGAGAATACACCCACGTGCACTCTCATAAACACACATGCTTAATTATATAGTTTCGTGAATGCTTTCCTCAGTCGCTAGCGCCAATGTGTGTGAAGTGAAACGGGATGAAAGAGTGTGCGAAATCAAACATATTTTAGTTTATTGTTTACGATTGCGTGGGCCTTTCAGAGGCACTGGGTCCAATTATACCAGTAAAACAGAACTCGTGCAACTCAATAAACAAAATCTGCTGTAGGTCCCCGGGTGCGACATTTTTGTAAATTATTTTCTCAGTCTATGTACGCGTCGGGGGTGGGTGCATGCGTGGTTGAGTGGTGGATGCCAGGGTGGTTGGAGGAAAGGGTGGGTGTAACCAAACAGTTAAGACGAGCCCCCCCCCCCACCCCACCCCCCCCCCCCCCCCACACACACACACTCCTGGGAGGTATCAAGGTTGACAGTCGGAGAAGCAGAACTTGTCCAACTCCGTAAACACAAACTGCTGCAGGACCCCGGGTGCGACATTTTTGTAAATTATGTTTTCTGTCTATGTAAATGTCGTGCGAGCGTGCGAGCGTGCATACGTGTAAACAAACAGTTGATACAAGCCCCCCCCCCCCCCCTCCCAATCCTCACTCTTGGATGGCATCAAAGATGACAGTATCAGATTTATGGTACAAACACCCATATTGAAAATCTGCGTTCCAAATAACTCTAAAACACTTTCAGAAATGATCTTATTTGAGACGTGGTCTTTTTCACTCTAAATTATCACTTGCACCCATTTTTGTGGTAGCCGCATTATATAAGAGAAATCGGGGCGCAGTGGCGTTGCGGTAATCGGTTCTCGTCAGATCACCGAAAATAAGCAACGTCGAGCCTGGTTAGTCCTCGGATCGGTGACCGTCTGAGCGATCGATTCGGGCTCCCCGCATTGTGTCCTTGAGCAAGGCACTTAACTCCGATTGTCCGCATGGGGGCACGATGGCGCCGTGTACAAAGGCGGACTGCACGTCGATGGTGCGCATGCCTTCAGCAAATCTAACCCTGCCTGTGTGGCAGTGTGTAGTTACAATGTTGGGGAGCTGACAGTTACTGGTCATTTCTCGGTGGTTCTCTACGGGTACTCCGGCTTCCTCCACCCGTAATACGGTCACAGTCATCATTAGCCATTGTGCATAAGTATGTGACCTTAAACACCAATAAACAAAAAACTAAATAAATGAATAAATGTATAAGAGAAATGTACATCCCTTAATTTCAACCAAACAATTAGGAAAATATACTTGATGGGGGTCGAAAACATATATCCTTTTCATTTATTACCCCACACACAGATATCTACATACATGTTATTATTATTAGAAATATATCTCATATCCTAAAGCAACCCAGCCCATCTAGGCCCTCTGTAAGAAAAAAATAAAACATTAAACTTGGGGGAAATAATCTTCTTGAATGCCTCATCTGGCTGATATAGAAAATACATTGCTATTTTCGGCTTCTTTGGTCGTAGGTGAGAAAATTAAAATCTGTTTCTGAACTCTTCGCTTCCAAGTCGGTGCAGAGGGTGTCCTGTAAAATAGAAGTACTGAAAACAAATGCTTAACATTGAAAGTTTAGTTTCTATCATCTGTAACTATTATATTCCTAACTGATAGAACTCTTGGGGCATGAACTGAAGATTATTCAGTCTGCTCAGACCATATAATTATGGATGCATTCTATTGGAAGAGTTGTCTTCCTTCCCACATATTATTCCATTCAAATCCATTATCCGAATTTAATAATGTAGTGAAAAGTGATAGTGTGTGCGAACGTGATTTATGCTCTGGGTATCACGTCCTTAAAAGTTGAATTCACAGTGGCAGGCATTGCTGCTTTCAAGTTGACTTATTTAGTCAGAACAAACCATTTCAGCCGGATGAAAAGTGAAAACGAAGGTAATTGTGTCTGCAGAACTTATTTGTGCTGAAAAATAGTCCAAAAAAGATTAAATTTTTTTAACAAATTTCAAAATGGGTAACAAAGGAAAAACCAGAAGAAAAAAGTATTTGAGTTGACGAAACCAATATTATAAAGAAGTAAAATATTTCCATTGTTCATGATCTTATTCGGGTTAAATCTGTACTTCCGAATTGATAAAGGTTTTTAAAAGTTAATGTGTGTAAAGTGGACACCTCATTTTCGTTGCCATAAACAACGAATACTTCGTGTGCACACTGGAGAGCCACACTGCTGCACATAAAGCAGTAGTCCAAACTTGGACCCACAGTCCGTAATATAATTTTTGGGGTTGGTACGGCCTGTAGGTCCAACGCTCTCGATCCCTGTGCTGTACTATATGACCTGCAAACGATTTACTTGCAGGTCTATTTCGCCTCGTGAGAACAATATGGCATAACCAGGCTTCGTCGGGAAGTTCAAGTCTTGTATTTAACAACTGAAGGTCGATATTGGGGGCACTTCTATTCCAAGTTGCTGCTTTATGTGCATCAGTGTGGCTCTCCAGTGTGCACACGAAGTATTCGTTGTTTATGGCAACGAAAATGCGGTGTCCACTTTACACACATTAACTTTTAAAAACCTTTATCAATTCGGAAGTACAGATTGTTTATAATATTGGTTTAGTCAACTCAAATACTTTTTTCTTCGGGTTTTTCCTTTGTTACCCATTTTGAACTTTTTAAAAATTTTTTTAATCTTTTTGGACTATTTTTCAGCACAAATAAGTTCTACAGACAAAATTACCTTCGTTTTCACTTTTCATCCGGCTGAAATGGCTTGTTCTGACTAAATAAGTCAATTCGAAAGCAGCAATGCCTGCCACAGTGAATTCAACTTTTAAGGACGTGATACCCAGAGCATAAATCACGTTCGCATACACTATCACTTTTCACTACATTATTAAATTCGGATAAGGGATTTGAATGGAATAATATGTGGAAAGGAAGACAACTCTTCCAATAGAATGCATCCATATATGGTCTGAGCAGACTGAATAATCTTCAGTTCATGCCCCAAGAGTTCTATCAGTTAGGAATATAATAGTTACAGCTGATAGAAACTAAACTTTCAATGTTAAGCATTTGTTTTCAGTACTTCTATTTTACAGGACACCCTCTGCACCGACTTGGAAGCGAAGAGTTCAGAAACAGATTTTAATTTTCTCACCTACGACCAAAGAAGCCGAAAATAGCAATGTATTTTCTATATCAGCCAGATGAGGCATTCAAGAAGATTATTTCCCCCAAGTTTAATGCTTTATTTTTTCTTACAGATTGCCTAGATGGGCTGGGTTGCTCTGGGATATGAGATATATTTCTAATAATAATAACATGTATGTAGTTAAGGGTGTGTGGGGTAATAAATGAAAAGGATATATGTTTTCGACCCCCATCAAGTATATTTTCCTAATTGTTTGGTTGAAATTAAGGGATGTACATTTCTCTTATACATTTATTCATTTATTTAGTTTTTTATTTATTGGTGTTTAAGATCACATACTTATGCACAATGGCTGATCTTGACTGTGACCGTATTACGGGGTGGAGGAAGCCGGAGTATCCGCAGAGAACCACCGAGAAATGACCAGTAACTGTCAGCTCCCCAACATTGTAACTACACACTGCAGCACAGGCAGGGTTAGATTTGCTGAAGGCATGCGCACCATCGACGTGCAGTCCACCTTTGTACACGGCGCCATCGTGCCCCCAAGCGGACAATCGGAGTTAAGTGCCTTGCTCAAGGACACAACGCGGGAGCACGAATCGATCGCTCAGACGGTCACCGATCCGAGGACTAACCAGGCTCGACGTTGCTTATTTTCGGTGATCTGACGAGAACCGGTTACCGCAACGCCACTGCACCCCGATTTCTCTTATATAATGCGGCTACCACAAAAATGGGTGCAAGTGACAATTTAGAGTGAAAAAGACCACGTCCCAAATAAGATCATTTCTCAAAGTGTTTTAGAGTTATTTGGAACGCAGATTTTCAACATGGGTGTTTGTACCATAAATCTGATACTCTCATCTTTGATACCATCCAGGAGTGAGGAGGGGGTGGGGGGGGGGGGGGGGGGGCTTGTATCAACTGTTTGTTTACACGCATGCACGCATGCACGCACGCACGACATTTACATAGACAGAAAACATAATTTACAAAAATGTCGCACCCGGGGTCCTGCAGCAGTTTTTGTTTACGGAGTTGGACAAGTTCTGCTTCTCAGACTGTCATCCTTGATACCTCCCAGGAGTGTGTGTGTGTGGGGGGGGGGGGGGGGAGGGGGACTCGTCTTAACTGTTTGGTTACACCCACCCTTTCATCCAACCACCCTGGCATCCACCACTCAACCACGCATGCACCCAGCCCCGACACGTGCATAGACCGAGAAAATAATTTACAAAAATGTCACACCCGGGGACCTACAGCAGTTTTTGTCTATTGAGTTGGACACCCACCCTTTCATCCAACCACCCTGACATCCACCACTCAACCACGCATGCACCCATCCCGACACGTGCATAGACCGAGAAAATAATTTACAAAAATGTCGGACCCGGGGACCTACAGCAGTTTTTGTTTATTGAGTTGGACAAGTCCTGTTTTACTGGAATAATTGGACCCAGTGCCTCTGAAAGGCCCACGCAATCGTAAGCAATAAACTAAAATATGTTTGATTTCGCCCACCCTTTCATCCCCTTTCACTTCACACACTTTGGCGCTAGCGACTAAGGAAAGCATTCACGAAACTATATAATTAAGCATGTGTGTTTATGAGAGTGCTCGTGGGTGTATTCTCCTGGGCCCCGGGGAACTACTGCAGTGTTTCTTTACTGAGATGGACAAGTTCTGCTTTAATACTGCTATAGGCACTGTGTCCTAAGCCTCGGATGTTGATTCTCTGAAAGTACCAAGTAACTGAAATCAATAACCTAAACTTCACTACCTTGTTCTTATAATATGGTCTGGGTTTCGGCTTAAATACTGAGTTTGACCTTTAGATCCAGTAAACATATAGTGGTTATGAACCACTAAACTGGTGAACACGTGACTTGGAGCATTTAACACCCGAAGTTGTGAGTAGGATTAAATAGGCCCGATTGGCTGATTGGTTCAATATCAGTGGGATTTGAAACCATTAATTAAAAAAAAACATTTGTCCTCTTTAGGAAAGTTTAAGAAGTTTGTTTGCAATTTTCTGCCGGAATGTGTGAGAATCTCTCAAAAACATGAAGCATGAAAAAATAGTGTCAAGGCCATTCAGTGCAGGACCATAGATAGGGTAGTACTGAAAATTCGAATTTTAAATTGAAATTCAATGTGGCAACATATATTTTTTCCATTTTTTTTTTTTCAAGAGATGATGTACCTTGTGGATTTATATGTATTTTTTGCAAAACAACTTGGTATGTTGTACAGAGAGTCAAAGGTTAGCACTGTGTTCAATGGGATTTTTTAGTGGTTCATAACCTAGTGTTGCATCAATGTTCGGCTTTTGGAACTGTAAATATGTTTTTTCCTAAACATAGTGTTCTGTTCCATACACAGGAGTGTCCTCGCATTGTCAGAAATGTCAATGTAAGTGATGTGTTGGTGCTTCTGTACTCCAGAAATATACGTAACGCGACTCGCAATAGATTGAACGTTTGGACAAGAATATGGATAGGGGTAAAAAATGAGTGACCAATTGGTAAAATTTCGCAAATTTTCGAAAATGTGTTTTTTCAGAAATAGGATTTTCGAGGGAAAAGAATGCTCTTCCTCTTTTTCAGCACATTTTGAATTTAGGCTCTGAATATCAGCATATTCCATTCATTCTTTTTGGAAATATTTGTGCTTACATTTTGGCCCCAGATGATGACTTTTCGTAACTTGATAGGTTCCAAACATTAGCGACTTGTAACTATTTATAGTAAATTTGTGTTCAATGATAATGTTTCACCGGCCAGGGCGAATGAACAAATCCTAAAAAAATCGTCTGCTCAGTGTTTACGTTGGCTTAAACTGTAACTTATCACTGTTTTGTTTCCAGGCCCGTCGGAACGAAATTTATATTGGGGGGCTGATATTGCTAATTTGGGTGAACTGGCTGATACTAAATGGGTATGGGGTATCCAGATGCCGAAGGCATCTGGTGCGAGTGCTGAAGGCTCAAGCTTTTTTTGGGGGGGGGGGGCGGTTACTCCCCCAGAAATTTTTTTGGAAAAGGGCAATCAAAGGAAGCATTCTGGTAGCTTTTGAAGCAAAAACCTCTTGATTTTTTTAAACGGCAAAAGTTGTTTTTTTAACAAAATGTTTCAAAAATCCCAATAGAACCCCATAACATTTGGGGACGGTTCTCACACCGGGCTCACCTGCAGGCCGTGGCCGTATTCCGTCATGCTAAAAAACAGTCAGGCCTTATGGTGGATTCATTAGTTTTATCATTACGCCAACGGTTGTCGTGGTCTTCTAAGCTGCCAAAGGAATTGCTCAAAACGTTTGCACATCAACATATGCAGGTGCATGTTATACATTCAGTGATACGTTCATAATTCTAATCCAGGGGCGTAGTAAGCTAATTTTATTTGGGGGGAGGGGGGTAGGACCTATATTCCGATGATGCGACGCGTCATCCGAGCGGCGAGTGGGGGTGAACTCGAGAGGGGGTATCCTCCGTCTCGTTGGTGGGGGAAATTTTCGAATTTAAGATGTAAAAACATGCATTCTGGTTGATTCTGAGCAAATAAATCGTATATTCCTATGATGCGAAGCGTCATCCGAACCGCGAAGAGGCGAGTGGGGGGTGAGCACGAGTGGGGGTACCTCCCCCGTTTCGTTGGTGGGGGTCCGGGAATTTTTTTTAATTTAAGATGTACAAATATACATTCTGAGTGATTCTGAGCAAATACATCGTCAATAAGGAAATACGTCAGCTCTCTGATCAATTCAGCATGTTTTCCGAGCAGAATGACAGGAATAGTGAACATGCAATGAATTACCCTGTGGTTGGTTGGGGTTTAACATCGCTTTCCACAATTAGGCGAAAACACGACTGTCAGTTTTATTGGTGGCAGAAAGCCCACATGGAACCCACTCAATCCAGTAATCAATAACAGCAATGTCGGAATATGGTAACCAGTGGGCATCCCGTGTGGAGAAACCACCAACCCAGCCCAGTAAAGCCTACTTTTGACAAATTTGTGGGGGTGGGGTGGGGTGGGTGTGTGTGTGCCACTGTTATTATCTGAGTTAAATAGTGAAATGTCCAGTTTTATTCAGATTACATCGGTTGCTCCCATCATGGATAAACTAACGTCGAAATATGAGCAAATTATTGGGGGGGGGGGGGGGGGGGCTGCAGCCTTTCTATGGATAAACCCTTTTTCTATTAAAAACTAGCATCTTTTCCACATTTCTCCTAGTGTGTTCTTAATTTGATATTATTATGTCTTCTGAAAACAGAAAGATAGAGGTGTTAAAAATTAATTTCTTTTGTTATATCTTGTCACATTAGAACGAACGGGGATGTAGCTCAGTAAGCTAAAGCGTTCACTGCGTTGTTAAAGACGTGTGCAGTGTGACTAGGTTCAAATCTCACTGTTACCACGCTTTATTCATTATTTTAACACATACATTTTTCACTTTGTTTTGGTTGCTATCTTCATTTATAGAGCATTCCTTCGAAAATTAGCTTGTCATAGGCTGGGATACTTCACAATCCTTACATTTAAACGACAATGTTGGAAAACAACCAAATGCCCCAAACAGACAGACACTTTTGTATGGACTCTGTTGTGTGGGTTGCTGCGCTGTTGCGTTGCAAAATTTAAAAAGTCAAATGACGAGAGGAGAATTACTATCAGTCCAAGCCTTATGTTTATGTTGCATGACTGTAGGATAAATTTAATGGCTTCCTTAAACTAAAAGATTGTGAATATTCCCTACTGCGCTTAATAAATAAACCATGTGACGAACAGAAAGAATACAACTAACATGAGGCTGTCCAATCACCATCACGAGCATTGAATTTTATTTGTGTTTTATACTTGGTAAGGTCCTTAATTACAACTGCCCAAGCGTTAGCAGCTTGGTGTGGTGTGCAAAGGCCTTCAGCACATTAATGGTTCACTTGACGTCAGCCAATGCTCATTCTGTTTTTGCCAGTTTAAGAATTTGACGGGTAAGACTGTGTATATCTGCTGTGCAAAATGTTTCTTTCCGGGGCCCCTGGTTGCCTCCATCCGACACAATATAACCCTGGCTGTTGAAAGAGTCGCGATACCCAAAATAAACGACAGACAAATGCAAATCATCACTCTAAACTTTAAATATACAGAGCATTTTGAGCTGAAACGTGGCCTAACGTCTTCAACTGTTTATCGACGCTCATCATTATTTTTTTTTATATTTGTCCCTTAAGGTGAGTAAATTTTTAAGAAGGAAATCGTTTCATTTCAGTTTTAAATTTAGATTTGATTTGTTTTTGATCATTTGATGGGCATTCAATTCCACGCCAGTTTAGAGTGTTTAACAACTGAAGGTCGATATTGGGGGCACTTCTATTCCAAGTTACTGCCTTATGTGCAACAGTGTGGCTCTCCAGTGTGCACACGAAGTATTCGTTGTTTATGGCAACGAAAATGAGGTGCCCACTTTGCACACATTAACTTTGAAAAACCTTTATCAATTCGGAAGTTCAGATTTAACCCGAATAAAATCATGAACAATGGAAATATTTTACTTGTTTATAATACTGGTTTAGTCAACTCAAATACTTTTTTCTTCGGGTTTTTCCTTTGTTACCCATTTTGAAATTTGTAAAAAAAATTTAATCTTTTTTGGACTATTTTTCAGCACAAATAAGTTCTGCAGACACAATTACCTTCGTTTTCACTTTTCATCCGGCTGAAATGGCTTGTTCTGACTAAATAAGTCAACTCGAAAGCAGCAATGCCTGCCACTGTGAATTCAACTTTTAAGTACGTGATACCCAGAGCATAAATCACGTTCGCACACACTATCACTTTTCACTACATTATTAAATTCGGATAAGGGATTTGAATGGAATAATATGTGGAAAGGAAGACAACTCTTCCAATAGAATGCATCCATATATGGTCTGAGCAGACTGAATAATCTTCAGTTCATGCCCCAAGAGTTCTATCAGTTAGGAATATAATAGTTACAGCTGATAGAAACTAAACTTTCAATGTTAAGCATTTGTTTTCAGTACTTCTATTTTACAGGAAACCCTCGGCACCAACTTGGAAGCAAAGAGTTCAGAAACAGATTTTAATTTTCTCACCTACGACCTAAGAAGCCGAAAATAGCAATGTATTTTCTATATCAGCCAGATGTGGCATTCAAAAAGATTATTTCCCCCAAGTTTAAAGTTTTGTTTTTTTCTTACAGAGGGTCTAGATGGGCTGGGTTGCTTTGGGATATGAGATATATTTCTAATAGTAATAACATGTATGTAGATAAGGGTGTGTGGGGTAATAAATGAAAAGGATATATGTTTTCGACCCCCATCAAGTATATTTTCCTAATTGTTTGGTTGAAATTAAGGGAGGTACATTTCTCTTATACATTTATTCATTTATTTATTTTTCTATTTATTGGTGTTTAAGGTCACATACTTATGCACAATGGCTAATCATGACTGTGACCGCATTACGGGTGGATGAAGCCGGAGTACCCGTAGAGAACCACCGAGAAATGACCAGTAACTGTCAGCTCCCCAATATTGTAACTACACACTGCAGCACAGGCAGGGTTAGAATTGCTGAAGGCATGTGCACCATCGACGTGCAGTCTGCCTTTGTACATGGCGCCATCGTGCCCCATGCGGACAATCGGAGTTAAGTGCCTTGCTCAAGGACACAACGCGGGGAGCCCGAATCGATCGCTCAGACGGTCACCGATCCGAGGACTAACCAGGCTCGACGTTGCTTATTTTCGGTGATCTGACGAGACCCGGTTACCGCAACGCCACTGCACCCCGATTTCTCTTATATAATGCGGCTACCACAAAAATGGGTGCAAGTGATAATTTAGAGTGAAAAAGACCACGTCCCAAATAAGATCATTTCTCAAAGTGTTTTAGAGTTATTTGGAACGCAGATTTTCAATATGGGTGTTTGTACCATAAATCTGATACTGTCATCTTTGATATCATCCAGGAGTGAGGGGTGGCGGGTGGGGGGTCTTGTATCAACTGTTTGGTTACACGCATGCACGCATGCACGCACGACATTTACATAGACAGAAAACATAATTTACAAAAATGTCGCACCCGGGGTCCTGCAGCAGTTTTTGTTTACGGAGTTGGACTAGTTCTGCTTCTCAGACTGTCAACCTTGATACCTCCCAGGAGTGTGTGTGTGGGGGGTGGGGGGGGGGGGGGCTCGTCTTAACTGTTTTGTTGCACCCACCCTTTCATCCAACCACCCTGGCATCCACCACTCAACCACGCATGCACCCACCCCCGACGCGTACATAGACTGAGAAAATAATTTACAAAAATGTCGCACCCGGGGACCTACAGCAGTTTTTGTTTATTGAGTTGGACAAGTTCTGTTTTACTGCTATGATTGGACCCAGTGCCTCCGAAAGGCCCACGCAATCGTAAACAATAAACTAAAATATGTTTGATTTCGCCCACCCTTTCATCCCCTTTCAGTTCACACACAACATTGGCGCTAGCGACTGAGGAAAGCATTCACGAAACTATATAATTAAGCATGTGTGTTTATGAGAGTGCTCGTGGGTGTATTCTCCTGGGCCCCGGGGAACTACTGCAGTGTTTCTTTACTGAGATGGACAAGTTCTGCTTTAATACTGCTATAGACACTGTGTCCTAAGCCTCGGATGTTGATTCTCTGAAAGTACCAAGTAACTGAAAACAATAAACTAAACTTCACTACTTTGTTCTTATAATATGGTCTGGATTTCGGCTTAAATACTGAGTTTGACCTTTAGATCCAGTAAACAAATTGTGGTTATGAACCACTAAACTGGTGAACACGTGACTTGGAGCATTTAACACCCGAAGTTGTGAGTAGGACTGAATAGGCCCGATTGGCTGATTGGTTCAATATCAGTGGGATTTGAAACCATTAATTAAAAAAAACATTTGTCCTCTTTAGGAAGGTTTAAGAAGTTTGTTTGCAATTTTCTGCCGGAATGTGTGAGAATCTCTCAAAAACATGAAGCATGAAAAAATAGTGTCAAGGCCATTCAGTGCAGGACCATAGGGTAGTACAGGAAATTCAATGTGGCAACATATATTTTTTCCAGTTTTTTTTTTTTTCAAGAGATGATGTACCTTGTGGATTTATATGTATTTTTTGCAAAACAACTTGGCATGTTGTACAGAGAGTCAAAGGTTAGCACTGTGTTCAATGGGATTTTTTAGTGGTTCATAACCTAGTGTTGCATCAATGTTCGGCTTTTGGAACTGTAAATATGTTTTTTCCTAAACACAGTGTTCTGTTCCATACACAGGAGTGTCCTTGCATTGTCAGAAATGTCAATGTAAATGCTGTGTTGGTGCTTCTGTACTCCAGAAATATACGTAACGCGACTCGCAATAGATTGAACGTTTGGACAAGAATATGGATAGGGGTAAAAAATGAGTGACAAACTGGTAAAATTTCACAAATTTTCGAAAATGTGTTTTTTTAATAATAAGATTTTCGAGGGAAAAGAATGTTCTTCCTCTTTTTCAGTACATTTTGAATTTCGGCTCTGAATATCAGCATATTCCATTCATTCTTTTTGGAAATATATGTGCTTAAATTTTGGCCCCAGATGATGACTTTTCGTAACTAGATAGGTTCCAAACATTAGCGACTTGTAATTATTTATAGTAAATTTGTGTTCAATGATAATGTTTCACCGGCCAGGGCGAATGAACAAGTCCTAAAAAAATCGTCTGCTCAGTGTTTACGTTGGCTTAAACTGTAACTTATCACTGTTTTGTTTCGATGGATAAACCCTTTTTATATTAAAAACTAGCATCCTTTCCATATTTCTCCTAGTGTGTTCTTAATTTGATATTATTATGTCTTCTGAAAACAGAAAGATGGAGGTGTTAAAAATTAATTTCCTGGTTTATGTCTTGTCACATTTGAACAAACGGGGATGTAGCTCAGTAAGCTAAAGCGTTCACTGCGTTGTTAAAGACGTGCGCAATGTGACATGGGTTCAAATCTCACTGTTACTAACCTTTATTCATTATTTTAACATATACATTTTTCACTTTGTTTTGGTTGCTATCTTCATTTATAGAGCATTCCTTCGAAAATTAGCTTGTCATAGGCTGGGATACTTCACAATCCTTACATTTAAACGACAATGTTGGAAAAGAACAAAATGCCCCAAACAGACAGACACTTTTGTATGGACTCTGTTGTGTGGGTTGCTGCGCTGTTGCGTTGCAAAATTGAAAAAGTCAAATGACGAGAGTAGAATTATGTTGCATGACTGTAGGATAAATTTAATGACTTCCTTAAACTAAAAGATTGGTGAATATTCCCTACTGCGCTTAATAAATAAACCATGTGACGAACAGAAAGAATACGACTAACATGAGACTGTTCAATCACCATCACGAGCATTGAATTTTATTTGTGTTTTATAATTGGTGAGGTCCTTAATTACAACTGCCCAGGCGTTAGCAGCTTGGTGTAGTGTGCAAAGGCCTTCAGCACATTAATGGTTCACTTGACGTCAGCCAATGCTCATTCTGTTTTTGCCAGTTTAAGAATTTGGCGGGTAAGACTGTATATCTACTGTGCAAAATGTTTCTTTCCGGGACCCCTGGTTGCCTCCATCCGACACAATATAACCCTGGCTGTTGAAAGAGTCGCGATACCCCAAATAAACGACAGACAAATGCAAATCATCACTCTAAACTTTAAATATACAGGGCATTTTGAGCTAGAACGTGGCCTAACGTCTCCAACTGTTTATCGATGCTCATCATTATTTTTTTTATATTTGTCCTTTAAGGTGAGTAAATATTTAAAAATGAAATCTTTTCATTTCAGTTTTAAATTTAGATTTGATTTGTTTTTGAGCATTTGATGGGCATTCAATTCCACGGTACGTAGCCAGTTTAGAGTGTTTGTCAACATTGGTTTTAAATTGCTTCTATCGTTTCGATATTTGCTAATTCGTGAAGTCGTTTAATAGGTATATCAAATAAGGCGCAATGGAGCACGCAGGTGATGGTTTTGGACAGCTGTAGTTTAAGAATGTTTGCTTCAAACAGGCGGTTGGCAGCATTGATTCCATATTGTGTGCCCTTGTCGCTTGAACGCCTTCTATAGTTTGAGTTACGAACTCCTCGGATTATAACCGCGTTGGATTTTTTGCAGATTTGTTTGTTTACTAGCTTTAATGAAATTATGCGTTGGTCAATATTAATTTTGTGTGCATGGTAGATCACACCGACAAACCGGGCTTCGTCGGTAAGTTCAAGTCTTGTATTTAACAACTGAAGGTCGATACTGGGGGCACTTCTATTCCAAATTACTGCTTTATTAGTCCAAACTTGGACCCACAGTCCGTAATATAATTTTTGGGGTTGGTACGGCCTGTAGGTCCAACGCTCTTGATCTCTGTGCTGTACTATACGACCTGCAAACGATTTACTTGCAGGTCTATCTCGCCTCGTGAGAACAATATGGCATATCCAGAAGCTTTTTGTTATTATGTGACCGAAAGAAGGATAATTGTAAAAAACAAAAACCTCTATGTCGGAAGCGCTTGGTCACCGTATTGTTCAGAAACGAAAGATTCATATCATCGAAGTGGTTCGAGAAAATGAAGTTGGCATCCATGTTTTGTATTTTTAAACATAATGACGTCATTCCTTCCTAGGTTTCAACCAGGGATTCCCTGATTGCAACCAATCGCTTAAGGAAGGAATGACGTCATTATGTTTGAAAATACAAAACATGGCTGCCAACTTCATTTTGAAGCCTAAATTCAAAATGTGCTCAAAAAGAGGAAGAGCATTCTTTTCCCTCGAAAATCCTATTTATAAAAAAACACATTTTCGAAAATTTGTGAAATTTTACCAATTGGTCACTCGTTTTTTACCCCTATCCATATTCTTGTCCAAACGTTCAATCTATTGCGAGTCGCGTTACGTATATTTCTGGAGTACAGAAGCACCAACACATCACTTACATTGACATTTCTGACAATGCGAGGACACTCCTGTGTATGGAACAGAACACTATGTTTAGGAAAAAACATATTTACAGTACCAAAAGCCGAACATTGATGCAACACTAGGTTATGAACCACTAAAAAATCTCATTGAACACAGTGCTAACTTTTGACTCTCTGTACAACATACCAAGTTGTTTTGCAAAAAATACATATAAATCCACAAGGTACATCATCTCTTGAAAAAAAAAAAATGGAAAAAATATATGTTGCCACATTGAATTTCAATTTAAAATTCGAATTTTCAGTACTACCCTATCTATGGTCCTGCACTGAATGGCCTTGACACTATTTTTTCATGCTTCATGTTTTTGAGAGATTCTCACACATTCCGGCAGAAAATTGCAAACAAACTTCTTAAACCTTCCTAAAGAGGACAAATGTTTTTTTGAATTAATGGTTTCAAATCCCACTGATATTGAACCAATCAGCCAATCGGGCCTATTTAATCCTACTCACAACTTTGGGTGTTAAATGCTCCAAGTCACGTGTTCACCAATTTAGTGGTTCATAACCGCTATTTGTTAACTAGATATAAAGGTCAAACTCAGTATTTTAGCCGAAATCCAGACCATATTATAAGAACAAAGTAGTGAAGTTTAGTTTATTGTTTTCAGTTACTTGATACTTTCAGAGAATCAGCATCCGAAGCTTAGGACAGAGTGCCTATAGCAGCATTAAAGCAGAACTTGTCCATCTCAGTAAAGAAACACTGCAGTAGTTCCCCGGGGCCCAGGAGAATACACCCACGTGCACTCTCATAAACACACATGCTTAATTAGATAGTTTCGTGAATGCTTTCCTCAGTCGCTAGCGACAATGTGTGTGAAGTGAAAGGGGATGAAAGGGTGGGCAAAATCAAACATATTTTAGTTTATTGTTTACGACTGCGTGGGCCTTTCAGAGGCTCTGGGTCCAATTATACCAGTAAAACAGAACTTGTCCAACTCAATAAACAAAAACTGCTGTAGGTCCCCGAGTGCGACATTTTTGTAAATTATTATCTCGGTCTATGCACGTGTCGGGGGTGGGTGCATGCGTGGTCGAGTGGTGGATGCCAGGGTGGTTGGATGAAAGGGTGGGTGTAACCAAACAGTTAAGACTAGCTACCCCCCCCCCCCCCCCCCCCCCACACGCACACACACTCCTGGGAGGTATCAAGGATGACAGTCTGAGAAGCAGAACTTGTCCAACTCCGTAAACGAAAACTGCTGCAGGACCCCGGGTGTGACATTTTTGTAAATTATGTTTTCTGTCTATGTAAATGTCGTGCATGCGTGCGTGCGGGCGTGTAAACAAACAATTGATAAAAGCCCCCCCCCCCCCCCCTCACTCCTGGAAAGTATCAAAGATGACAGTATCAGATTTATGGTACAAACACCCATATTGAAAATCTGCGTTCCTAATGACTCTAAAACACTTTGAGAAATGATCTTATTTGTGACGTGGTCTTTTCCACTCTAAATTATCACTTGCATCCATTTTTGTGGTAGCCGCATTATATAAGAGACATCGGGGCGCAGTGGCGTTGCGGTAACCGGTTCTCGTCAGATCACCGAAAATAAGCAACGTCGAGCCTGGTTAGTCCTCGGATCGGTGACCGTCTGAGCGATCGATTCGGGCTCCGGCGTTGTGTCCTTGAGCAAGGCACTTAACTCCGATTGTCCGCATGGGGGCACGATGGCGCCGTGTACAAAGGCGGACTGCACGTCGATGGTGCGCATGCCTTCAGCTAACCTAACCCTGCCTGTGCTGCAGTGTGTAGTTACAATGTTGGGGAGCTGACAGTTACTGGTCGTTTCTCGGTGGTTCTCTATGCGTACTCCGGCTTCCTCCACCCGTAATACGGTCACAGTCATGATTAGCCATTGTGCATAAGTATGTGACCTTAAGCACCAATAAATAAAAAACTAAATAAATGAATAAATGTATAAGAGAAATGTACATCCCTTAATTTCAACCAAACAATTAGGAAAATATACTTGATGGGGGTCGAAAACATATATCCTTTTCATTTATTACCCCACACACCCTTATCTACATACATGTTATTACTATTAGAAATATATCTCATATCCCAAAGCAACCCAGCCCATCTAGGCCCTCTGTAAGAAAAAAATAAAACATTAAACTCGGGGGAAATAATCTTCTTGAATGCCTCATCTGGCTGATATAGAAAATACATTGCTATTTTCGGCTTCTTTGGTCGTAGGTGAGAAAATTAAAATCTGTTTCTGAACTCTTCGCTTCCAAGTCGGTGCAGAGGGTGTCCTGTAAAATAGAAGTACTGAAAACAAATGCTTAACATTGAAAGTTTAGTTTCTATCAGCTGTAACTATCATATTCCTAATTGATAGAACTCTTGGGGCATGAACTGAAGATTATTCAGTCTGCTCAGACCATATATGGATGCATTCTATTGGAAGAGTTGTCTTCCTTTCCACACATTATTCCATTCAAATCCCTTATCCGAATTTGATAATGTTGTGAAAAGTGATAGTGTGTGCGAACGTGATTTATGCTCTGGGTATCGCGTCCTTAAAAGTTGAATTCACAGTGGCAGGCATTGCTGCTTTCGAGTTGACTTATTTAGTCAGAACAAAATGAAAAGTGAAAACGACGGTAATTGTGTGTGTAGAACTTATTTGTGCTGAAAAATAGTCCAAAAAAGATTAAAATTTTTTAACAACTTTCAAAATGGGTAACAAAGGAAAACCCGAAGAAAAAAGTGTTTGAGTTGCCTAAACCAATATTATAAACAAGTAAATTATTTCCATTGTTCATGATTTTATTCGGGTTAAATCTGTACTTCCGAATTGATAAAGGTTTTTAAAAGTTAATGTGTGTAAAGTGGACACCACATTTTCGTTGCCATAAACAACGAATACTTCGTGTGCACACTGGAGAGCCACACTGTTGCACATAAAGCAGCAACTTGGAATAGAAGTGCCCCCAGTATCGACCTTCAGTTGTTAAATACAAGACTTGGACTTTCCGACGAAGCCCGGTTTCTCGGTGTGATCTACCATGTACACAAAATTAATATTGACCAACGCATAATTTCATTAAAGCCAGTAAACAAACAAATCTGCAAAAAATCCAACGCGGTTAAAATCCGAGGAGTTCGTAACTCAAACTATAGAAGGCGTTCAAGCGACAAGGGCACACAATGTGGAATCAATGCTGCCAACCGCCTGTTTGAAGCAAACATTCTTTAACTACAGCTGTCCAAAACCATGACTTATTTGATATACCTATTGAACGACTTCACGAATTAGCAAATATCGAAATGATAGGAAGCAATTTAAAACCAATGTTGACAAACACTCTAAACTGGCTACGTAGCGTGGAATTGAATGCCCATGAAATGCTCAAAAACAAATCAAATCTAAATTTAAAACTGAAATGAAAAGATTTCCTTCTTTAAAATTTACTCACCTTAAAGGACAAATATAAAAAATAATGATGAGCATCGATAAACAGTTGGAGACGTTAGGCCACGTTTTAGCTCAAAATGCCCTGTATATTTAAAGTTTAGAGTGATGATATGCATTTGTCTGTCGTTTATTTGGGGTGTCGCGACTCTTTCAACAGCCAGGGTTATATTGTGTCGGATGGAGGCAACCAGAGGTCCCGGAAAGAAACATTTTGCACAGCAGATATACACAGTCTTACCCGTCAAATTCTTAAACTGGCAAAAACAGAGTGAGCATTGGCTGACGTCAAGTGAACCATTAATGTGCTGAAGGCCCTTGCTCACTACACCAAGCTGCTCACGCTTGGGCAGTTGTAATTAAGGACCTTACCAAGTATAAAACACAAATAAAATTCAATGCTCGTGATGGTGATTGAACAGACTCATGTTAGTTGTATTCTTTCTGTTCGTCACATGGTTTATTTATTAAGCGCAGTAGGGAATATTCACAATCTTTTAGTTTAAGGAAGATATTAAATTTATCCTACAGTCATGCAGCATAAACATAAGGCTTGGACTGATAGTAATTCTCCTCTCGTCATTTGACTTTTTAAATTTTGCAACGCAACAGCGCAGCAACCCACACAACAGAGTCCATACAAAAGTGTCTGTCTGTTTGGGGCATTTGGTTGTTTTCCAACATTGTCGTTTAAATGTAAGGATTGTGAAGTATCCCAGCCTATGACAAGCTAATTTTCGAAGGAATACTCTATAAATGAAGATAGCAACCAAAACAAAGTGAAAAATGTATATGTTAAAATAATGAATAAAGCTTAGTAACAGTGAGATTTGAACCCATGTCACAATGCGCACGTCTTTAACAGCGAAGTGAACGCTTTAGCTTACTGAGCTACATCCCCGTTTGTTCACATGTGACAAGACATAAACCAAGAAATTAATTTTTAACACCTCCATCTTTCTGTTTTCAGAAGACATAATAATATCAAATTAAGAACACACTAGGAGAAATGTGGAAAAGATGCTAGTTTTTAATAGAAAAAGGGTTTATCCATAGAAACAAAACAGTGATAAATTACAGTTTAAGCCAACGTAAACACTGAGCAGACGAATTTTTTAGGATTTGTTCATTCGCCCTGGCCGGTGAAACATTATCATTGAACACAAATTTACTATAAATAGTTACAAGTCGCTAATGTTTGGAACCTATCAAGTTACGAAAAGTCATCATCTGGGGCCAAAATGTAAGCACAAATATTTCCAAAAAGAATGAATGGAATATGCTGATATTCAGAGCCTAAATTCAAAATGTGCTGAAAAAGAGGAAGAGCATTCTTTTCCCTCGAAAATCCTATTTATAAAAAAACACATTTTCGAAAATTTGTGAAATTTTACCAATTGGTCACTCATTTTTTACCCCTATCCATATTCTTGTCCAAACGTTCAATCTATTGCGAGTCGCGTTACGTATATTTCTGGAGTACAGAAGCACCAACACATCACTTACATTGACATTTCTGACAATGCGAGGACACTCCTGTGTATGGAACAGAACACTATGTTTAGGAAAAAACATATTTACAGTACCAAAAGCCGAACATTGATGCAACACTAGGTTATGAACCACTAAAAGATCTCATTGAACACAGTGCTAACCTTTGACTCTCTGTACAACATACCAAGTTGTTTTGCAAAAAATACATATAAATCCACAAGGTACATCATCTCTTGAAAAAAAAAATGGAAAAAATATATGTTGCCACATTGAATTTCAATTTAAAATTCGAATTTTCAGTACTACCCTATCTATGGTCCTGCACTGAATGGCCTTGACACTATTTTTTCATGCTTCATGTTTTTGAGAGATTCTCACACATTCCGGCAGAAAATTGCAAACAAACTTCTTAAACCTTCCTAAAGAGGACAAATGTTTTTTTGAATTAATGGTTTCAAATCCCACTGATATTGAACCAATCAGCCAATCGGGCCTATTTAATCCTACTCACAACTTTGGGTGTTAAATGCTCCAAGTCACGTGTTCACCAATTTAGTGGTTCATAACCGCTATTTGTTAACTAGATATAAAGGTCAAACTCAGTATTTTAGCCGAAATCCAGACCATATTATAAGAACAAAGTAGTGAAGTTTAGTTTATTGTTTTCAGTTACTTGATACTTTCAGAGAATCAGCATCCGAAGCTTAGGACAGAGTGCCTATAGCAGCATTAAAGCAGAACTTGTCCATCTCAGTAAAGAAACACTGCAGTAGTTCCCCGGGGCCCAGGAGAATACACCCACGTGCACTCTCATAAACACACATGCTTAATTAGATAGTTTCGTGAATGCTTTCCTCAGTCGCTAGCGACAATGTGTGTGAAGTGAAAGGGGATGAAAGGGTGGGCAAAATCAAAGATATTTTAGTTTATTGTTTACGACTGCGTGGGCCTTTCAGAGGCTCTGGGTCCAATTATACCAGTAAAACAGAACTTGTCCAACTCAATAAACAAAAACTGCTGTAGGTCCCCGAGTGCGACATTTTTGTAAATTATTATCTCGGTCTATGCACGTGTCGGGGGTGGGTGCATGCGTGGTCGAGTGGTGGATGCCAGGGTGGTTGGATGAAAGGGTGGGTGTAACCAAACAGTTAAGACTAGCTACCCCCCCCCCCCCCACACGCACACACACTCCTGGGAGGTATCAAGGATGACAGTCTGAGAAGCAGAACTTGTCCAACTCCGTAAACGAAAACTGCTGCAGGACCCCGGGTGTGACATTTTTGTAAATTATGTTTTCTGTCTATGTAAATGTCGTGCATGCGTGCGTGCGTGTAAACAAACAATTGATAACCCCCCCCCCCCCCTCACTCCTGGATGGTATCAAAGATGACAGTATCAGATTTATGGTACAAACACCCATATTGAAAATCTGCGTTCCTAATGACTCTAAAACACTTTGAGAAATGATCTTATTTGTGACGTGGTCTTTTCCACTCTAAATTATCACTTGCATCCATTTTTGTGGTAGCCGCATTATATAAGAGACATCGGGGCGCAGTGGCGTTGCGGTAACCGGTTCTCGTCAGATCACCGAAAATAAGCAACGTCGAGCCTGGTTAGTCCTCGGATCGGTGACCGTCTGAGCGATCGATTCGGGCTCCGGCGTTGTGTCCTTGAGCAAGGCACTTAACTCCGATTGTCCGCATGGGGGCACGATGGCGCCGTGTACAAAGGCGGACTGCACGTCGATGGTGCGCATGCCTTCAGCTAACCTAACCCTGCCTGTGCTGCAGTGTGTAGTTACAATGTTGGGGAGCTGACAGTTACTGGTCGTTTCTCGGTGGTTCTCTATGCGTACTCCGGCTTCCTCCACCCGTAATACGGTCACAGTCATGATTAGCCATTGTGCATAAGTATGTGACCTTAAGCACCAATAAATAAAAAACTAAATAAATGAATAAATGTATAAGAGAAATGTACATCCCTTAATTTCAACCAAACAATTAGGAAAATATACTTGATGGGGGTCGAAAACATATATCCTTTTCATTTATTACCCCACACACCCTTATCTACATACATGTTATTACTATTAGAAATATATCTCATATCCCAAAGCAACCCAGCCCATCTAGGCCCTCTGTAAGAAAAAAATAAAACATTAAACTCGGGGGAAATAATCTTCTTGAATGCCTCATCTGGCTGATATAGAAAATACATTGCTATTTTCGGCTTCTTTGGTCGTAGGTGAGAAAATTAAAATCTGTTTCTGAACTCTTCGCTTCCAAGTCGGTGCAGAGGGTGTCCTGTAAAATAGAAGTACTGAAAACAAATGCTTAACATTGAAAGTTTAGTTTCTATCAGCTGTAACTATCATATTCCTAATTGATAGAACTCTTGGGGCATGAACTGAAGATTATTCAGTCTGCTCAGACCATATATGGATGCATTCTATTGGAAGAGTTGTCTTCCTTTCCACACATTATTCCATTCAAATCCCTTATCCGAATTTGATAATGTTGTGAAAAGTGATAGTGTGTGCGAACGTGATTTATGCTCTGGGTATCGCGTCCTTAAAAGTTGAATTCACAGTGGCAGGCATTGCTGCTTTCGAGTTGACTTATTTAGTCAGAACAAAATGAAAAGTGAAAACGACGGTAATTGTGTGTGTAGAACTTATTTGTGCTGAAAAATAGTCCAAAAAAGATTAAAATTTTTTAACAACTTTCAAAATGGGTAACAAAGGAAAACCCGAAGAAAAAAGTGTTTGAGTTGCCTAAACCAATATTATAAACAAGTAAATTATTTCCATTGTTCATGATTTTATTCGGGTTAAATCTGTACTTCCGAATTGATAAAGGTTTTTAAAAGTTAATGTGTGTAAAGTGGACACCGCATTTTCGTTTCCATAAACAACGAATACTTCGTGTGCACACTGGAGAGCCACACTGTTGCACATAAAGCAGCAACTTGGAATAGAAGTGCCCCCAGTATCGACCTTCAGTTGTTAAATACAAGACTTGGACTTTCCGACGAAGCCCGGTTTCTCGGTGTGATCTACCATGTACACAAAATTAATATTGACCAACGCATAATTTCATTAAAGCCAGTAAACAAACAAATCTGCAAAAAATCCAACGCGGTTAAAATCCGGGGAGTTCGTAACTCAAACTATAGAAGGCGTTCAAGCGACAAGGGCACACAATGTGGAATCAATGCTGCCAACCGCCTGTTTGAAGCAAACATTCTTTAACTACAGCTGTCCAAAACCATGACTTATTTGATATACCTATTGAACGACTTCACGAATTAGCAAATATCGAAATGATAGGAAGCAATTTAAAACCAATGTTGACAAACACTCTAAACTGGCTACGTAGCGTGGAATTGAATGCCCATGAAATGCTCAAACACAAATCAAATCTAAATTTAAAACTGAAATGAAAAGATTTCCTTCTTTAAAATTTACTCACCTTAAAGGACAAATATAAAAAATAATGATGAGCATCGATAAACAGTTGGAGACGTTAGGCCACGTTTTAGCTCAAAATGCCCTGTATATTTAAAGTTTAGAGTGATGATATGCATTTGTCTGTCGTTTATTTGGGGTGTCGCGACTCTTTCAACAGCCAGGGTTATATTGTGTCGGATGGAGGCAACCAGAGGTCCCGGAAAGAAACATTTTGCACAGCAGATATACACAGTCTTACCCGTCAAATTCTTAAACTGGCAAAAACAGAGTGAGCATTGGCTGACGTCAAGTGAACCATTAATGTGCTGAAGGCCCTTGCTCACTACACCAAGCTGCTCACGCTTGGGCAGTTGTAATTAAGGACCTTACCAAGTATAAAACACAAATAAAATTCAATGCTCGTGATGGTGATTGAACAGACTCATGTTAGTTGTATTCTTTCTGTTCGTCACATGGTTTATTTATTAAGCGCAGTAGGGAATATTCACAATCTTTTAGTTTAAGGAAGATATTAAATTTATCCTACAGTCATGCAGCATAAACATAAGGCTTGGACTGATAGTAATTCTCCTCTCGTCATTTGACTTTTTAAATTTTGCAACGCAACAGCGCAGCAACCCACACAACAGAGTCCATACAAAAGTGTCTGTCCGTTTGGGGCATTTGGTTGTTTTCCAACATTGTCGTTTAAATGTAAGGATTGTGAAGTATCCCAGCCTATGACAAGCTAATTTTCGAAGGAATACTCTATAAATGGAGATAGCAACCAAAACAAAGTGAAAAATGTATATGTTAAAATAATGAATAAAGCTTAGTAACAGTGAGATTTGAACCCATGTCACACTGCGCACGTCTTTAACAGCGAAGTGAACGCTTTAGCTTACTGAGCTACATCCCCGTTTGTTCACATGTGACAAGACATAAACCAAGAAATTAATTTTTAACACCTCCATCTTTCTGTTTTCAGAAGACATAATAATATCAAATTAAGAACACACTAGGAGAAATGTGGAAAAGATGCTAGTTTTTAATAGAAAAAGGGTTTATCCATAGAAACAAAACAGTGATAAATTACAGTTTAAGCCAACGTAAACACTGAGCAGACGAATTTTTTAGGATTTGTTCATTCGCCCTGGCCGGTGAAACATTATCATTGAACACAAATTTACTATAAATAGTTACAAGTCGCTAATGTTTGGAACCTATCAAGTTACGAAAAGTCATCATCTGGGGCCAAAATGTAAGCACAAATATTTCCAAAAAGAATGAATGGAATATGCTGATATTCAGAGCCTAAATTCAAAATGTGCTGAAAAAGAGGAAGAGCATTCTTTTCCCTCGAAAATCCTATTTATAAAAAAACACATTTTCGAAAATTTGTGAAATTTTACCAGTTGGTCACTCATTTTTTACCCCTATCCATATTCTTGTCCAAACGTTCAATCTATTGCGAGTCGCGTTACGTATATTTCTGGAGTACAGAAGCACCAACACATCACTTACATTGACATTTCTGACAATGCGAGGACACTCCTGTGTATGGAACAGAACACTATGTTTAGGAAAAAACATATTTACAGTACCAAAAGCCGAACATTGATGCAACACTAGGTTATGAACCACTAAAAGATCTCATTGAACACAGTGCTAACCTTTGACTCTCTGTACAACATACCAAGTTGTTTTGCAAAAAATACATATAAATCCACAAGGTACATCATCTCTTGAAAAAAAAAATGGAA
Source organism: Pictodentalium vernedei (assembly GCA_031216915.1). Taxonomy (NCBI): domain Eukaryota; kingdom Metazoa; phylum Mollusca; class Scaphopoda; order Dentaliida; family Dentaliidae; genus Pictodentalium; species Pictodentalium vernedei. Next base: position 429,082,910 of record CM062292.1, read on the forward strand.
AAAATATATGTTGCCACATTGAATTTCAATTTAAAATTCGAATTTTCAGTACTACCCTATCTATGGTCCTGCACTGAATGGCCTTGACACTATTTTTTCATGCTTCATGTTTTTGAGAGATTCTCACACATTCCGGCAGAAAATTGCAAACAAACTTCTTAAACCTTCCTAAAGAGGACAAATGTTTTTTTGAATTAATGGTTTCAAATCCCACTGATATTGAACCAATCAGCCAATCGGGCCTATTTAATCCTACTCACAACTTTGGGTGTTAAATGCTCCAAGTCACGTGTTCACCAATTTAGTGGTTCATAACCGCTATTTGTTAACTAGATATAAAGGTCAAACTCAGTATTTTAGCCGAAATCCAGACCATATTATAAGAACAAAGTAGTGAAGTTTAGTTTATTGTTTTCAGTTACTTGATACTTTCAGAGAATCAGCATCCGAAGCTTAGGACAGAGTGCCTATAGCAGCATTAAAGCAGAACTTGTCCATCTCAGTAAAGAAACACTGCAGTAGTTCCCCGGGGCCCAGGAGAATACACCCACGTGCACTCTCATAAACACACATGCTTAATTAGATAGTTTCGTGAATGCTTTCCTCAGTCGCTAGCGACAATGTGTGTGAAGTGAAAGGGGATGAAAGGGTGGGCAAAATCAAAGATATTTTAGTTTATTGTTTACGACTGCGTGGGCCTTTCAGAGGCTCTGGGTCCAATTATACCAGTAAAACAGAACTTGTCCAACTCAATAAACAAAAACTGCTGTAGGTCCCCGAGTGCGACATTTTTGTAAATTATTATCTCGGTCTATGCACGTGTCGGGGGTGGGTGCATGCGTGGTCGAGTGGTGGATGCCAGGGTGGTTGGATGAAAGGGTGGGTGTAACCAAACAGTTAAGACTAGCTACCCCCCCCCCCCCCACACGCACACACACTCCTGGGAGGTATCAAGGATGACAGTCTGAGAAGCAGAACTTGTCCAACTCCGTAAACGAAAACTGCTGCAGGACCCCGGGTGTGACATTTTTGTAAATTATGTTTTCTGTCTATGTAAATGTCGTGCATGCGTGCGTGCGTGTAAACAAACAATTGATAACCCCCCCCCCCCCCCTCACTCCTGGATGGTATCAAAGATGACAGTATCAGATTTATGGTACAAACACCCATATTGAAAATCTGCGTTCCTAATGACTCTAAAACACTTTGAGAAATGATCTTTGTGACGTGGTCTTTTCCACTCTAAATTATCACTTGCATCCATTTTTGTGGTAGCCGCATTATATAAGAGACATCGGGGCGCAGTGGCGTTGCGGTAACCGGTTCTCGTCAGATCACCGAAAATAAGCAACGTCGAGCCTGGTTAGTCCTCGGATCGGTGACCGTCTGAGCGATCGATTCGGGCTCCGGCGTTGTGTCCTTGAGCAAGGCACTTAACTCCGATTGTCCGCATGGGGGCACGATGGCGCCGTGTACAAAGGCGGACTGCACGTCGATGGTGCGCATGCCTTCAGCTAACCTAACCCTGCCTGTGCTGCAGTGTGTAGTTACAATGTTGGGGAGCTGACAGTTACTGGTCGTTTCTCGGTGGTTCTCTATGCGTACTCCGGCTTCCTCCACCCGTAATACGGTCACAGTCATGATTAGCCATTGTGCATAAGTATGTGACCTTAAGCACCAATAAATAAAAAACTAAATAAATGAATAAATGTATAAGAGAAATGTACATCCCTTAATTTCAACCAAACAATTAGGAAAATATACTTGATGGGGGTCGAAAACATATATCCTTTTCATTTATTACCCCACACACCCTTATCTACATACATGTTATTACTATTAGAAATATATCTCATATCCCAAAGCAACCCAGCCCATCTAGGCCCTCTGTAAGAAAAAAATAAAACATTAAACTCGGGGGAAATAATCTTCTTGAATGCCTCATCTGGCTGATATAGAAAATACATTGCTATTTTCGGCTTCTTTGGTCGTAGGTGAGAAAATTAAAATCTGTTTCTGAACTCTTCGCTTCCAAGTCGGTGCAGAGGGTGTCCTGTAAAATAGAAGTACTGAAAACAAATGCTTAACATTGAAAGTTTAGTTTCTATCAGCTGTAACTATCATATTCCTAATTGATAGAACTCTTGGGGCATGAACTGAAGATTATTCAGTCTGCTCAGACCATATATGGATGCATTCTATTGGAAGAGTTGTCTTCCTTTCCACACATTATTCCATTCAAATCCCTTATCCGAATTTGATAATGTTGTGAAAAGTGATAGTGTGTGCGAACGTGATTTATGCTCTGGGTATCGCGTCCTTAAAAGTTGAATTCACAGTGGCAGGCATTGCTGCTTTCGAGTTGACTTATTTAGTCAGAACAAAATGAAAAGTGAAAACGACGGTAATTGTGTGTGTAGAACTTATTTGTGCTGAAAAATAGTCCAAAAAAGATTAAAATTTTTTAACAACTTTCAAAATGGGTAACAAAGGAAAACCCGAAGAAAAAAGTGTTTGAGTTGCCTAAACCAATATTATAAACAAGTAAATTATTTCCATTGTTCATGATTTTATTCGGGTTAAATCTGTACTTCCGAATTGATAAAGGTTTTTAAAAGTTAATGTGTGTAAAGTGGACACCGCATTTTCGTTTCCATAAACAACGAATACTTCGTGTGCACACTGGAGAGCCACACTGTTGCACATAAAGCAGCAACTTGGAATAGAAGTGCCCCCAGTATCGACCTTCAGTTGTTAAATACAAGACTTGGACTTTCCGACGAAGCCCGGTTTCTCGGTGTGATCTACCATGTACACAAAATTAATATTGACCAACGCATAATTTCATTAAAGCCAGTAAACAAACAAATCTGCAAAAAATCCAACGCGGTTAAAATCCGGGGAGTTCGTAACTCAAACTATAGAAGGCGTTCAAGCGACAAGGGCACACAATGTGGAATCAATGCTGCCAACCGCCTGTTTGAAGCAAACATTCTTTAACTACAGCTGTCCAAAACCATGACTTATTTGATATACCTATTGAACGACTTCACGAATTAGCAAATATCGAAATGATAGGAAGCAATTTAAAACCAATGTTGACAAACACTCTAAACTGGCTACGTAGCGTGGAATTGAATGCCCATGAAATGCTCAAACACAAATCAAATCTAAATTTAAAACTGAAATGAAAAGATTTCCTTCTTTAAAATTTACTCACCTTAAAGGACAAATATAAAAAATAATGATGAGCATCGATAAACAGTTGGAGACGTTAGGCCACGTTTTAGCTCAAAATGCCCTGTATATTTAAAGTTTAGAGTGATGATATGCATTTGTCTGTCGTTTATTTGGGGTGTCGCGACTCTTTCAACAGCCAGGGTTATATTGTGTCGGATGGAGGCAACCAGAGGTCCCGGAAAGAAACATTTTGCACAGCAGATATACACAGTCTTACCCGTCAAATTCTTAAACTGGCAAAAACAGAGTGAGCATTGGCTGACGTCAAGTGAACCATTAATGTGCTGAAGGCCCTTGCTCACTACACCAAGCTGCTCACGCTTGGGCAGTTGTAATTAAGGACCTTACCAAGTATAAAACACAAATAAAATTCAATGCTCGTGATGGTGATTGAACAGACTCATGTTAGTTGTATTCTTTCTGTTCGTCACATGGTTTATTTATTAAGCGCAGTAGGGAATATTCACAATCTTTTAGTTTAAGGAAGATATTAAATTTATCCTACAGTCATGCAGCATAAACATAAGGCTTGGACTGATAGTAATTCTCCTCTCGTCATTTGACTTTTTAAATTTTGCAACGCAACAGCGCAGCAACCCACACAACAGAGTCCATACAAAAGTGTCTGTCCGTTTGGGGCATTTGGTTGTTTTCCAACATTGTCGTTTAAATGTAAGGATTGTGAAGTATCCCAGCCTATGACAAGCTAATTTTCGAAGGAATACTCTATAAATGGAGATAGCAACCAAAACAAAGTGAAAAATGTATATGTTAAAATAATGAATAAAGCTTAGTAACAGTGAGATTTGAACCCATGTCACACTGCGCACGTCTTTAACAGCGAAGTGAACGCTTTAGCTTACTGAGCTACATCCCCGTTTGTTCACATGTGACAAGACATAAACCAAGAAATTAATTTTTAACACCTCCATCTTTCTGTTTTCAGAAGACATAATAATATCAAATTAAGAACACACTAGGAGAAATGTGGAAAAGATGCTAGTTTTTAATAGAAAAAGGGTTTATCCATAGAAACAAAACAGTGATAAATTACAGTTTAAGCCAACGTAAACACTGAGCAGACGAATTTTTTAGGATTTGTTCATTCGCCCTGGCCGGTGAAACATTATCATTGAACACAAATTTACTATAAATAGTTACAAGTCGCTAATGTTTGGAACCTATCAAGTTACGAAAAGTCATCATCTGGGGCCAAAATGTAAGCACAAATATTTCCAAAAAGAATGAATGGAATATGCTGATATTCAGAGCCTAAATTCAAAATGTGCTGAAAAAGAGGAAGAGCATTCTTTTCCCTCGAAAATCCTATTTATAAAAAAACACATTTTCGAAAATTTGTGAAATTTTACCAGTTGGTCACTCATTTTTTACCCCTATCCATATTCTTGCCCGAACGTTCAATCTATTGCGAGTCGCGTTACGTATATTTCTGGAGTACAGAAGCACCAACACATCACTTACATTGACATTTCTGACAATGCGAGGACACTCCTGTGTATGGAACAGAACACTATGTTTAGGAAAAAACATATTTACAGTACCAAAAGCCGAACATTGATGCAACACTAGGTTATGAACCACTAAAAGATCTCATTGAACACAGTGCTAACCTTTGACTCTCTGTACAACATACCAAGTTGTTTTGCAAAAAATACATATAAATCCACAAGGTACATCATCTCTTGAAAAAAAAAATGGAAACAATATATGTTGCCACATTGAATTTCAATTTAAAATTCGAATTTTCAGTACTACCCTATCTATGGTCCTGCACTGAATGGCCTTGACACTATTTTTTCATGCTTCATGTTTTTGAGAGATTCTCACACATTCCGGCAGAAAATTGCAAACAAACTTCTTAAACCTTCCTAAAGAGGACAAATGTTTTTTTGAATTAATGGTTTCAAATCCCACTGATATTGAACCAATCAGCCAATCGGGCCTATTTAATCCTACTCACAACTTTGGGTGTTAAATGCTCCAAGTCACGTGTTCACCAATTTAGTGGTTCATAACCGCTATTTGTTAACTAGATATAAAGGTCAAACTCAGTATTTTAGCCGAAATCCAGACCATATTATAAGAACAAAGTAGTGAAGTTTAGTTTATTGTTTTCAGTTACTTGATACTTTCAGAGAATCAGCATCCGAAGCTTAGGACAGAGTGCCTATAGCAGCATTAAAGCAGAACTTGTCCATCTCAGTAAAGAAACACTGCAGTAGTTCCCCGGGGCCCAGGAGAATACACCCACGTGCACTCTCATAAACACACATGCTTAATTAGATAGTTTCGTGAATGCTTTCCTCAGTCGCTAGCGACAATGTGTGTGAAGTGAAAGGGGATGAAAGGGTGGGCAAAATCAAAGATATTTTAGTTTATTGTTTACGACTGCGTGGGCCTTTCAGAGGCTCTGGGTCCAATTATACCAGTAAAACAGAACTTGTCCAACTCAATAAACAAAAACTGCTGTAGGTCCCCGAGTGCGACATTTTTGTAAATTATTATCTCGGTCTATGCACGTGTCGGGGGTGGGTGCATGCGTGGTCGAGTGGTGGATGCCAGGGTGGTTGGATGAAAGGGTGGGTGTAACCAAACAGTTAAGACTAGCTACCCCCCCCCCCCCCCCCCCCACACGCACACACACTCCTGGGAGGTATCAAGGATGACAGTCTGAGAAGCAGAACTTGTCCAACTCCGTAAACGAAAACTGCTGCAGGACCCCGGGTGTGACATTTTTGTAAATTATGTTTTCTGTCTATGTAAATGTCGTGCATGCGTGCGTGCGTGTAAACAAACAATTGATAACCCCCCCCCCCCCCCCCCCTCACTCCTGGATGGTATCAAAGATGACAGTATCAGATTTATGGTACAAACACCCATATTGAAAATCTGCGTTCCTAATGACTCTAAAACACTTTGAGAAATGATCTTATTTGTGACGTGGTCTTTTCCACTCTAAATTATCACTTGCATCCATTTTTGTGGTAGCCGCATTATATAAGAGACATCGGGGCGCAGTGGCGTTGCGGTAACCGGTTCTCGTCAGATCACCGAAAATAAGCAACGTCGAGCCTGGTTAGTCCTCGGATCGGTGACCGTCTGAGCGATCGATTCGGGCTCCGGCGTTGTGTCCTTGAGCAAGGCACTTAACTCCGATTGTCCGCATGGGGGCACGATGGCGCCGTGTACAAAGGCGGACTGCACGTCGATGGTGCGCATGCCTTCAGCTAACCTAACCCTGCCTGTGCTGCAGTGTGTAGTTACAATGTTGGGGAGCTGACAGTTACTGGTCGTTTCTCGGTGGTTCTCTATGCGTACTCCGGCTTCCTCCACCCGTAATACGGTCACAGTCATGATTAGCCATTGTGCATAAGTATGTGACCTTAAGCACCAATAAATAAAAAACTAAATAAATGAATAAATGTATAAGAGAAATGTACATCCCTTAATTTCAACCAAACAATTAGGAAAATATACTTGATGGGGGTCGAAAACATATATCCTTTTCATTTATTACCCCACACACCCTTATCTACATACATGTTATTACTATTAGAAATATATCTCATATCCCAAAGCAACCCAGCCCATCTAGGCCCTCTGTAAGAAAAAAATAAAACATTAAACTCGGGGGAAATAATCTTCTTGAATGCCTCATCTGGCTGATATAGAAAATACATTGCTATTTTCGGCTTCTTTGGTCGTAGGTGAGAAAATTAAAATCTGTTTCTGAACTCTTCGCTTCCAAGTCGGTGCAGAGGGTGTCCTGTAAAATAGAAGTACTGAAAACAAATGCTTAACATTGAAAGTTTAGTTTCTATCAGCTGTAACTATCATATTCCTAATTGATAGAACTCTTGGGGCATGAACTGAAGATTATTCAGTCTGCTCAGACCATATATGGATGCATTCTATTGGAAGAGTTGTCTTCCTTTCCACACATTATTCCATTCAAATCCCTTATCCGAATTTGATAATGTTGTGAAAAGTGATAGTGTGTGCGAACGTGATTTATGCTCTGGGTATCGCGTCCTTAAAAGTTGAATTCACAGTGGCAGGCATTGCTGCTTTCGAGTTGACTTATTTAGTCAGAACAAAATGAAAAGTGAAAACGACGGTAATTGTGTGTGTAGAACTTATTTGTGCTGAAAAATAGTCCAAAAAAGATTAAAATTTTTTAACAACTTTCAAAATGGGTAACAAAGGAAAACCCGAAGAAAAAAGTGTTTGAGTTGCCTAAACCAATATTATAAACAAGTAAATTATTTCCATTGTTCATGATTTTATTCGGGTTAAATCTGTACTTCCGAATTGATAAAGGTTTTTAAAAGTTAATGTGTGTAAAGTGGACACCGCATTTTCGTTTCCATAAACAACGAATACTTCGTGTGCACACTGGAGAGCCACACTGTTGCACATAAAGCAGCAACTTGGAATAGAAGTGCCCCCAGTATCGACCTTCAGTTGTTAAATACAAGACTTGGACTTTCCGACGAAGCCCGGTTTCTCGGTGTGATCTACCATGTACACAAAATTAATATTGACCAACGCATAATTTCATTAAAGCCAGTAAACAAACAAATCTGCAAAAAATCCAACGCGGTTAAAATCCGGGGAGTTCGTAACTCAAACTATAGAAGGCGTTCAAGCGACAAGGGCACACAATGTGGAATCAATGCTGCCAACCGCCTGTTTGAAGCAAACATTCTTTAACTACAGCTGTCCAAAACCATGACTTATTTGATATACCTATTGAACGACTTCACGAATTAGCAAATATCGAAATGATAGGAAGCAATTTAAAACCAATGTTGACAAACACTCTAAACTGGCTACGTAGCGTGGAATTGAATGCCCATGAAATGCTCAAACACAAATCAAATCTAAATTTAAAACTGAAATGAAAAGATTTCCTTCTTTAAAATTTACTCACCTTAAAGGACAAATATAAAAAATAATGATGAGCATCGATAAACAGTTGGAGACGTTAGGCCACGTTTTAGCTCAAAATGCCCTGTATATTTAAAGTTTAGAGTGATGATATGCATTTGTCTGTCGTTTATTTGGGGTGTCGCGACTCTTTCAACAGCCAGGGTTATATTGTGTCGGATGGAGGCAACCAGAGGTCCCGGAAAGAAACATTTTGCACAGCAGATATACACAGTCTTACCCGTCAAATTCTTAAACTGGCAAAAACAGAGTGAGCATTGGCTGACGTCAAGTGAACCATTAATGTGCTGAAGGCCCTTGCTCACTACACCAAGCTGCTCACGCTTGGGCAGTTGTAATTAAGGACCTTACCAAGTATAAAACACAAATAAAATTCAATGCTCGTGATGGTGATTGAACAGACTCATGTTAGTTGTATTCTTTCTGTTCGTCACATGGTTTATTTATTAAGCGCAGTAGGGAATATTCACAATCTTTTAGTTTAAGGAAGATATTAAATTTATCCTACAGTCATGCAGCATAAACATAAGGCTTGGACTGATAGTAATTCTCCTCTCGTCATTTGACTTTTTAAATTTTGCAACGCAACAGCGCAGCAACCCACACAACAGAGTCCATACAAAAGTGTCTGTCTGTTTGGGGCATTTGGTTGTTTTCCAACATTGTCGTTTAAATGTAAGGATTGTGAAGTATCCCAGCCTATGACAAGCTAATTTTCGAAGGAATACTCTATAAATGGAGATAGCAACCAAAACAAAGTGAAAAATGTATATGTTAAAATAATGAATAAAGCTTAGTAACAGTGAGATTTGAACCCATGTCACACTGCGCACGTCTTTAACAGCGAAGTGAACGCTTTAGCTTACTGAGCTACATCCCCGTTTGTTCAAATGTGACAAGACATAAACCAAGAAATTAATTTTTAACACCTCCATCTTTCTGTTTTCAGAAGACATAATAATATCAAATTAAGAACGCACTAGGAGAAATGTGGAAAAGATGCTAGTTTTTAATAGAAAAAGGGTTTATCCATAGAAACAAAACAGTGATAAATTACAGTTTAAGCCAACGTAAACACTGAGCAGACGAATTTTTTAGGATTTGTTCATTCGCCCTGGCCGGTGAAACATTATCATTGAACACAAATTTACTATAAATAGTTACAAGTCGCTAATGTTTGGAACCTATCAAGTTACGAAAAGTCATCATCTGGGGCCAAAATGTAAGCACAAATATTTCCAAAAAGAATGAATGGAATATGCTGATATTCAGAGCCTAAATTCAAAATGTGCTGAAAAAGAGGAAGAGCATTCTTTTCCCTCGAAAATCCTATTTATAAAAAAACACATTTTCGAAAATTTGTGAAATTTTACCAGTTGGTCACTCATTTTTTACCCCTATCCATATTCTTGTCCAAACGTTCAATCTATTGCGAGTCGCGTTACGTATATTTCTGGAGTACAGAAGCACCAACACATCACTTACATTGACATTTCTGACAATGCGAGGACACTCCTGTGTATGGAACAGAACACTATGTTTAGGAAAAAACATATTTACAGTACCAAAAGCCGAACATTGATGCAACACTAGGTTATGAACCACTAAAAGATCTCATTGAACACAGTGCTAACCTTTGACTCTCTGTACAACATACCAAGTTGTTTTGCAAAAAATACATATAAATCCACAAGGTACATCATCTCTTGAAAAAAAAAATGGAAAAAATATATGTTGCCACATTGAATTTCAATTTAAAATTCGAATTTTCAGTACTACCCTATCTATGGTCCTGCACTGAATGGCCTTGACACTATTTTTTCATGCTTCATGTTTTTGAGAGATTCTCACACATTCCGGCAGAAAATTGCAAACAAACTTCTTAAACCTTCCTAAAGAGGACAAATGTTTTTTTGAATTAATGGTTTCAAATCCCACTGATATTGAACCAATCAGCCAATCGGGCCTATTTAATCCTACTCACAACTTTGGGTGTTAAATGCTCCAAGTCACGTGTTCACCAATTTAGTGGTTCATAACCGCTATTTGTTAACTAGATATAAAGGTCAAACTCAGTATTTTAGCCGAAATCCAGACCATATTATAAGAACAAAGTAGTGAAGTTTAGTTTATTGTTTTCAGTTACTTGATACTTTCAGAGAATCAGCATCCGAAGCTTAGGACAGAGTGCCTATAGCAGCATTAAAGCAGAACTTGTCCATCTCAGTAAAGAAACACTGCAGTAGTTCCCCGGGGCCCAGGAGAATACACCCACGTGCACTCTCATAAACACACATGCTTAATTAGATAGTTTCGTGAATGCTTTCCTCAGTCGCTAGCGACAATGTGTGTGAAGTGAAAGGGGATGAAAGGGTGGGCAAAATCAAAGATATTTTAGTTTATTGTTTACGACTGCGTGGGCCTTTCAGAGGCTCTGGGTCCAATTATACCAGTAAAACAGAACTTGTCCAACTCAATAAACAAAAACTGCTGTAGGTCCCCGAGTGCGACATTTTTGTAAATTATTATCTCGGTGTATGCACGTGTCGGGGGTGGGTGCATGCGTGGTCGAGTGGTGGATGCCAGGGTGGTTGGATGAAAGGGTGGGTGTAACCAAACAGTTAAGACTAGCTACCCCCCCCCCCCCACCCCCACACGCACACACACTCCTGGGAGGTATCAAGGATGACAGTCTGAGAAGCAGAACTTGTCCAACTCCGTAAACGAAAACTGCTGCAGGACCCCGGGTGTGACATTTTTGTAAATTATGTTTTCTGTCTATGTAAATGTCGTGCATGCGTGCGTGCGTGTAAACAAACAATTGATAACCCCCCCCCCCCCCCCTCACTCCTGGATGGTATCAAAGATGACAGTATCAGATTTATGGTACAAACACCCATATTGAAAATCTGCGTTCCTAATGACTCTAAAACACTTTGAGAAATGATCTTATTTGTGACGTGGTCTTTTCCACTCTAAATTATCACTTGCATCCATTTTTGTGGTAGCCGCATTATATAAGAGACATCGGGGCGCAGTGGCGTTGCGGTAACCGGTTCTCGTCAGATCACCGAAAATAAGCAACGTCGAGCCTGGTTAGTCCTCGGATCGGTGACCGTCTGAGCGATCGATTCGGGCTCCGGCGTTGTGTCCTTGAGCAAGGCACTTAACTCCGATTGTCCGCATGGGGGCACGATGGCGCCGTGTACAAAGGCGGACTGCACGTCGATGGTGCGCATGCCTTCAGCTAACCTAACCCTGCCTGTGCTGCAGTGTGTAGTTACAATGTTGGGGAGCTGACAGTTACTGGTCGTTTCTCGGTGGTTCTCTATGCGTACTCCGGCTTCCTCCACCCGTAATACGGTCACAGTCATGATTAGCCATTGTGCATAAGTATGTGACCTTAAGCACCAATAAATAAAAAACTAAATAAATGAATAAATGTATAAGAGAAATGTACATCCCTTAATTTCAACCAAACAATTAGGAAAATATACTTGATGGGGGTCGAAAACATATATCCTTTTCATTTATTACCCCACACACCCTTATCTACATACATGTTATTACTATTAGAAATATATCTCATATCCCAAAGCAACCCAGCCCATCTAGGCCCTCTGTAAGAAAAAAATAAAACATTAAACTCGGGGGAAATAATCTTCTTGAATGCCTCATCTGGCTGATATAGAAAATACATTGCTATTTTCGGCTTCTTTGGTCGTAGGTGAGAAAATTAAAATCTGTTTCTGAACTCTTCGCTTCCAAGTCGGTGCAGAGGGTGTCCTGTAAAATAGAAGTACTGAAAACAAATGCTTAACATTGAAAGTTTAGTTTCTATCAGCTGTAACTATCATATTCCTAATTGATAGAACTCTTGGGGCATGAACTGAAGATTATTCAGTCTGCTCAGACCATATATGGATGCATTCTATTGGAAGAGTTGTCTTCCTTTCCACACATTATTCCATTCAAATCCCTTATCCGAATTTGATAATGTTGTGAAAAGTGATAGTGTGTGCGAACGTGATTTATGCTCTGGGTATCGCGTCCTTAAAAGTTGAATTCACAGTGGCAGGCATTGCTGCTTTCGAGTTGACTTATTTAGTCAGAACAAAATGAAAAGTGAAAACGACGGTAATTGTGTGTGTAGAACTTATTTGTGCTGAAAAATAGTCCAAAAAAGATTAAAATTTTTTAACAACTTTCAAAATGGGTAACAAAGGAAAACCCGAAGAAAAAAGTGTTTGAGTTGCCTAAACCAATATTATAAACAAGTAAATTATTTCCATTGTTCATGATTTTATTCGGGTTAAATCTGTACTTCCGAATTGATAAAGGTTTTTAAAAGTTAATGTGTGTAAAGTGGACACCGCATTTTCGTTTCCATAAACAACGAATACTTCGTGTGCACACTGGAGAGCCACACTGTTGCACATAAAGCAGCAACTTGGAATAGAAGTGCCCCCAGTATCGACCTTCAGTTGTTAAATACAAGACTTGGACTTTCCGACGAAGCCCGGTTTCTCGGTGTGATCTACCATGTACACAAAATTAATATTGACCAACGCATAATTTCATTAAAGCCAGTAAACAAACAAATCTGCAAAAAATCCAACGCGGTTAAAATCCGGGGAGTTCGTAACTCAAACTATAGAAGGCGTTCAAGCGACAAGGGCACACAATGTGGAATCAATGCTGCCAACCGCCTGTTTGAAGCAAACATTCTTTAACTACAGCTGTCCAAAACCATGACTTATTTGATATACCTATTGAACGACTTCACGAATTAGCAAATATCGAAATGATAGGAAGCAATTTAAAACCAATGTTGACAAACACTCTAAACTGGCTACGTAGCGTGGAATTGAATGCCCATGAAATGCTCAAACACAAATCAAATCTAAATTTAAAACTGAAATGAAAAGATTTCCTTCTTTAAAATTTACTCACCTTAAAGGACAAATATAAAAAATAATGATGAGCATCGATAAACAGTTGGAGACGTTAGGCCACGTTTTAGCTCAAAATGCCCTGTATATTTAAAGTTTAGAGTGATGATATGCATTTGTCTGTCGTTTATTTGGGGTGTCGCGACTCTTTCAACAGCCAGGGTTATATTGTGTCGGATGGAGGCAACCAGAGGTCCCGGAAAGAAACATTTTGCACAGCAGATATACACAGTCTTACCCGTCAAATTCTTAAACTGGCAAAAACAGAGTGAGCATTGGCTGACGTCAAGTGAACCATTAATGTGCTGAAGGCCCTTGCTTACTACACCAAGCTGCTCACGCTTGGGCAGTTGTAATTAAGGACCTTACCAAGTATAAAACACAAATAAAATTCAATGCTCGTGATGGTGATTGAACAGACTCATGTTAGTTGTATTCTTTCTGTTCGTCACATGGTTTATTTATTAAGCGCAGTAGGGAATATTCACAATCTTTTAGTTTAAGGAAGATATTAAATTTATCCTACAGTCATGCAGCATAAACATAAGGCTTGGACTGATAGTAATTCTCCTCTCGTCATTTGACTTTTTAAATTTTGCAACGCAACAGCGCAGCAACCCACACAACAGAGTCCATACAAAAGTGTCTGTCTGTTTGGGGCATTTGGTTGTTTTCCAACATTGTCGTTTAAATGTAAGGATTGTGAAGTATCCCAGCCTATGACAAGCTAATTTTCGAAGGAATACTCTATAAATGGAGATAGCAACCAAAACAAAGTGAAAAATGTATATGTTAAAATAATGAATAAAGCTTAGTAACAGTGAGATTTGAACCCATGTCACACTGCGCACGTCTTTAACAGCGAAGTGAACGCTTTAGCTTACTGAGCTACATCCCCGTTTGTTCAAATGTGACAAGACATAAACCAAGAAATTAATTTTTAACACCTCCATCTTTCTGTTTTCAGAAGACATAATAATATCAAATTAAGAACACACTAGGAGAAATGTGGAAAAGATGCTAGTTTTTAATAGAAAAAGGGTTTATCCATAGAAACAAAACAGTGATAAATTACAGTTTAAGCCAACGTAAACACTGAGCAGACGAATTTTTTAGGATTTGTTCATTCGCCCTGGCCGGTGAAACATTATCATTGAACACAAATTTACTATAAATAGTTACAAGTCGCTAATGTTTGGAACCTATCAAGTTACGAAAAGTCATCATCTGGGGCCAAAATGTAAGCACAAATATTTCCAAAAAGAATGAATGGAATATGCTGATATTCAGAGCCTAAATTCAAAATGTGCTGAAAAAGAGGAAGAGCATTCTTTTCCCTCGAAAATCCTATTTATAAAAAAACACATTTTCGAAAATTTGTGAAATTTTACCAGTTGGTCACTCATTTTTTACCCCTATCCATATTCTTGTCCAAACGTTCAATCTATTGCGAGTCGCGTTACGTATATTTCTGGAGTACAGAAGCACCAACACATCACTTACATTGACATTTCTGACAATGCGAGGACACTCCTGTGTATGGAACAGAACACTATGTTTAGGAAAAAACATATTTACAGTACCAAAAGCCGAACATTGATGCAACACTAGGTTATGAACCACTAAAAGATCTCATTGAACACAGTGCTAACCTTTGACTCTCTGTACAACATACCAAGTTGTTTTGCAAAAAATACATATAAATCCACAAGGTACATCATCTCTTGAAAAAAAAAATGGAAAAAATATATGTTGCCACATTGAATTTCAATTTAAAATTCGAATTTTCAGTACTACCCTATCTATGGTCCTGCACTGAATGGCCTTGACACTATTTTTTCATGCTTCATGTTTTTGAGAGATTCTCACACATTCCGGCAGAAAATTGCAAACAAACTTCTTAAACCTTCCTAAAGAGGACAAATGTTTTTTTGAATTAATGGTTTCAAATCCCACTGATATTGAACCAATCAGCCAATCGGGCCTATTTAATCCTACTCACAACTTTGGGTGTTAAATGCTCCAAGTCACGTGTTCACCAATTTAGTGGTTCATAACCGCTATTTGTTAACTAGATATAAAGGTCAAACTCAGTATTTTAGCCGAAATCCAGACCATATTATAAGAACAAAGTAGTGAAGTTTAGTTTATTGTTTTCAGTTACTTGATACTTTCAGAGAATCAGCATCCGAAGCTTAGGACAGAGTGCCTATAGCAGCATTAAAGCAGAACTTGTCCATCTCAGTAAAGAAACACTGCAGTAGTTCCCCGGGGCCCAGGAGAATACACCCACGTGCACTCTCATAAACACACATGCTTAATTAGATAGTTTCGTGAATGCTTTCCTCAGTCGCTAGCGACAATGTGTGTGAAGTGAAAGGGGATGAAAGGGTGGGCAAAATCAAAGATATTTTAGTTTATTGTTTACGACTGCGTGGGCCTTTCAGAGGCTCTGGGTCCAATTATACCAGTAAAACAGAACTTGTCCAACTCAATAAACAAAAACTGCTGTAGGTCCCCGAGTGCGACATTTTTGTAAATTATTATCTCGGTGTATGCACGTGTCGGGGGTGGGTGCATGCGTGGTCGAGTGGTGGATGCCAGGGTGGTTGGATGAAAGGGTGGGTGTAACCAAACAGTTAAGACTAGCTACCCCCCCCCCACCCCCACACGCACACACACTCCTGGGAGGTATCAAGGATGACAGTCTGAGAAGCAGAACTTGTCCAACTCCGTAAACGAAAACTGCTGCAGGACCCCGGGTGTGACATTTTTTGTAAATTATGTTTTCTGTCTATGTAAATGTCGTGCATGCGTGCGTGCGTGTAAACAAACAATTGATAAAAGCCCCCCCCCCCCCCCCCCTCACTCCTGGATGGTATCAAAGATGACAGTATCAGATTTATGGTACAAACACCCATATTGAAAATCTGCGTTCCTAATGACTCTAAAACACTTTGAGAAATGATCTTATTTGTGACGTGGTCTTTTCCACTCTAAATTATCACTTGCATCCATTTTTGTGGTAGCCGCATTATATAAGAGACATCGGGGCGCAGTGGCGTTGCGGTAACCGGTTCTCGTCAGATCACCGAAAATAAGCAACGTCGAGCCTGGTTAGTCCTCGGATCGGTGACCGTCTGAGCGATCGATTCGGGCTCCGGCGTTGTGTCCTTGAGCAAGGCACTTAACTCCGATTGTCCGCATGGGGGCACGATGGCGCCGTGTACAAAGGCGGACTGCACGTCGATGGTGCGCATGCCTTCAGCTAACCTAACCCTGCCTGTGCTGCAGTGTGTAGTTACAATGTTGGGGAGCTGACAGTTACTGGTCGTTTCTCGGTGGTTCTCTATGCGTACTCCGGCTTCCTCCACCCGTAATACGGTCACAGTCATGATTAGCCATTGTGCATAAGTATGTGACCTTAAGCACCAATAAATAAAAAACTAAATAAATGAATAAATGTATAAGAGAAATGTACATCCCTTAATTTCAACCAAACAATTAGGAAAATATACTTGATGGGGGTCGAAAACATATATCCTTTTCATTTATTACCCTACACACCCTTATCTACATACATGTTATTACTATTAGAAATATATCTCATATCCCAAAGCAACCCAGCCCATCTAGGCCCTCTGTAAGAAAAAAATAAAACATTAAACTCGGGGGAAATAATCTTCTTGAATGCCTCATCTGGCTGATATAGAAAATACATTGCTATTTTCGGCTTCTTTGGTCGTAGGTGAGAAAATTAAAATCTGTTTCTGAACTCTTCGCTTCCAAGTCGGTGCAGAGGGTGTCCTGTAAAATAGAAGTACTGAAAACAAATGCTTAACATTGAAAGTTTAGTTTCTATCAGCTGTAACTATCATATTCCTAATTGATAGAACTCTTGGGGCATGAACTGAAGATTATTCAGTCTGCTCAGACCATATATGGATGCATTCTATTGGAAGAGTTGTCTTCCTTTCCACACATTATTCCATTCAAATCCCTTATCCGAATTTGATAATGTTGTGAAAAGTGATAGTGTGTGCGAACGTGATTTATGCTCTGGGTATCGCGTCCTTAAAAGTTGAATTCACAGTGGCAGGCATTGCTGCTTTCGAGTTGACTTATTTAGTCAGAACAAAATGAAAAGTGAAAACGACGGTAATTGTGTGTGTAGAACTTATTTGTGCTGAAAAATAGTCCAAAAAAGATTAAAATTTTTTAACAACTTTCAAAATGGGTAACAAAGGAAAACCCGAAGAAAAAAGTGTTTGAGTTGCCTAAACCAATATTATAAACAAGTAAATTATTTCCATTGTTCATGATTTTATTCGGGTTAAATCTGTACTTCCGAATTGATAAAGGTTTTTAAAAGTTAATGTGTGTAAAGTGGACACCGCATTTTCGTTGCCATAAACAACGAATACTTCGTGTGCACACTGGAGAGCCACACTGTTGCACATAAAGCAGCAACTTGGAATAGAAGTGCCCCCAGTATCGACCTTCAGTTGTTAAATACAAGACTTGGACTTTCCGACGAAGCCCGGTTTCTCGGTGTGATCTACCATGTACACAAAATTAATATTGACCAACGCATAATTTCATTAAAGCCAGTAAACAAACAAATCTGCAAAAAATCCAACGCGGTTAAAATCCGGGGAGTTCGTAACTCAAACTATAGAAGGCGTTCAAGCGACAAGGGCACACAATGTGGAATCAATGCTGCCAACCGCCTGTTTGAAGCAAACATTCTTTAACTACAGCTGTCCAAAACCATGACTTATTTGATATACCTATTGAACGACTTCACGAATTAGCAAATATCGAAATGATAGGAAGCAATTTAAAACCAATGTTGACAAACACTCTAAACTGGCTACGTAGCGTGGAATTGAATGCCCATGAAATGCTCAAAAACAAATCAAATCTAAATTTAAAACTGAAATGAAAAGATTTCCTTCTTTAAAATTTACTCACCTTAAAGGACAAATATAAAAAATAATGATGAGCATCGATAAACAGTTGGAGACGTTAGGCCACGTTTTAGCTCAAAATGCCCTGTATATTTAAAGTTTAGAGTGATGATATGCATTTGTCTGTCGTTTATTTGGGGTGTCGCGACTCTTTCAACAGCCAGGGTTATATTGTGTCGGATGGAGGCAACCAGAGGTCCCGGAAAGAAACATTTTGCACAGCAGATATACACAGTCTTACCCGTCAAATTCTTAAACTGGCAAAAACAGAGTGAGCATTGGCTGACGTCAAGTGAACCATTAATGTGCTGAAGGCCCTTGCTCACTACACCAAGCTGCTCACGCTTGGGCAGTTGTAATTAAGGACCTTACCAAGTATAAAACACAAATAAAATTCAATGCTCGTGATGGTGATTGAACAGACTCATGTTAGTTGTATTCTTTCTGTTCGTCACATGGTTTATTTATTAAGCGCAGTAGGGAATATTCACAATCTTTTAGTTTAAGGAAGATATTAAATTTATCCTACAGTCATGCAGCATAAACATAAGGCTTGGACTGATAGTAATTCTCCTCTCGTCATTTGACTTTTTAAATTTTGCAACGCAACAGCGCAGCAACCCACACAACAGAGTCCATACAAAAGTGTCTGTCTGTTTGGGGCATTTGGTTGTTTTCCAACATTGTCGTTTAAATGTAAGGATTGTGAAGTATCCCAGCCTATGACAAGCTAATTTTCGAAGGAATACTCTATAAATGGAGATAGCAACCAAAACAAAGTGAAAAATGTATATGTTAAAATAATGAATAAAGCTTAGTAACAGTGAGATTTGAACCCATGTCACACTGCGCACGTCTTTAACAGCGAAGTGAACGCTTTAGCTTACTGAGCTACATCCCCGTTTGTTCAAATGTGATAAGACATAAACCAAGAAATTAATTTTTAACACCTCCATCTTTCTGTTTTCAGAAGACATAATAATATCAAATTAAGAACACACTAGGAGAAATGTGGAAAAGATGCTAGTTTTTAATAGAAAAAGGGTTTATCCATAGAAACAAAACAGTGATAAATTACAGTTTAAGCCAACGTAAACACTGAGCAGACGAATTTTTTAGGATTTGTTCATTCGCCCTGGCCGGTGAAACATTATCATTGAACACAAATTTACTATAAATAGTTACAAGTCGCTAATGTTTGGAACCTATCAAGTTACGAAAAGTCATCATCTGGGGCCAAAATGTAAGCACAAATATTTCCAAAAAGAATGAATGGAATATGCTGATATTCAGAGCCTAAATTCAAAATGTGCTGAAAAAGAGGAAGAGCATTCTTTTCCCTCGAAAATCCTATTTATAAAAAAACACATTTTCGAAAATTTGTGAAATTTTACCAATTGGTCACTCATTTTTTACCCCTATCCATATTCTTGTCCAAACGTTCAATCTATTGCGAGTCGCGTTACGTATATTTCTGGAGTACAGAAGCACCAACACATCACTTACATTGACATTTCTGACAATGCGAGGACACTCCTGTGTATGGAACAGAACACTATGTTTAGGAAAAAACATATTTACAGTACCAAAAGCCGAACATTGATGCAACACTAGGTTATGAACCACTAAAAGATCTCATTGAACACAGTGCTAACCTTTGACTCTCTGTACAACATACCAAGTTGTTTTGCAAAAAATACATATAAATCCACAAGGTACATCATCTCTTGAAAAAAAAAAATGGAAAAAATATATGTTGCCACATTGAATTTCAATTTAAAATTCGAATTTTCAGTACTACCCTATCTATGGTCCTGCACTGAATGGCCTTGACACTATTTTTTCATGCTTCATGTTTTTGAGAGATTCTCACACATTCCGGCAGAAAATTGCAAACAAACTTCTTAAACCTTCCTAAAGAGGACAAATGTTTTTTTGAATTAATGGTTTCAAATCCCACTGATATTGAACCAATCAGCCAATCGGGCCTATTTAATCCTACTCACAACTTTGGGTGTTAAATGCTCCAAGTCACGTGTTCACCAATTTAGTGGTTCATAACCGCTATTTGTTAACTAGATATAAAGGTCAAACTCAGTATTTTAGCCGAAATCCAGACCATATTATAAGAACAAAGTAGTGAAGTTTAGTTTATTGTTTTCAGTTACTTGATACTTTCAGAGAATCAGCATCCGAAGCTTAGGACAGAGTGCCTATAGCAGCATTAAAGCAGAACTTGTCCATCTCAGTAAAGAAACACTGCAGTAGTTGCCCGGGGCCCAGGAGAATACACCCACGTGCACTCTCATAAACACACATGCTTAATTAGATAGTTTCGTGAATGCTTTCCTCAGTCGCTAGCGACAATGTGTGTGAAGTGAAAGGGGATGAAAGGGTGGGCAAAATCAAAGATATTTTAGTTTATTGTTTACGACTGCGTGGGCCTTTCAGAGGCTCTGGGTCCAATTATACCAGTAAAACAGAACTTGTCCAACTCAATAAACAAAAACTGCTGTAGGTCCCCGAGTGCGACATTTTTGTAAATTATTATCTCGGTCTATGCACGTGTCGGGGGTGGGTGCATGCGTGGTCGAGTGGTGGATGCCAGGGTGGTTGGATGAAAGGGTGGGTGTAACCAAACAGTTAAGACTAGCTACCCCCCCCCCCCTCCCCCACACACGCACACACACTCCTGGGAGGTATCAAGGATGACAGTCTGAGAAGCAGAACTTGTCCAACTCCGTAAACGAAAACTGCTGCAGGACCCCGGGTGTGACATTTTTGTAAATTATGTTTTCTGTCTATGTAAATGTCGTGCATGCGTGCGTGCGTGTAAACAAACAATTGATAAAAGCCCCCCCCCCCCCCCCTCACTCCTGGATGGTATCAAAGATGACAGTATCAGATTTATGGTACAAACACCCATATTGAAAATCTGCGTTCCTAATGACTCTAAAACACTTTGAGAAATGATCTTATTTGTGACGTGGTCTTTTCCACTCTAAATTATCACTTGCATCCATTTTTGTGGTAGCCGCATTATATAAGAGACATCGGGGCGCAGTGGCGTTGCGGTAACCGGTTCTCGTCAGATCACCGAAAATAAGCAACGTCGAGCCTGGTTAGTCCTCGGATCGGTGACCGTCTGAGCGATCGATTCGGGCTCCGGCGTTGTGTCCTTGAGCAAGGCACTTAACTCCGATTGTCCGCATGGGGGCACGATGGCGCCGTGTACAAAGGCGGACTGCACGTCGATGGTGCGCATGCCTTCAGCTAACCTAACCCTGCCTGTGCTGCAGTGTGTAGTTACAATGTTGGGGAGCTGACAGTTACTGGTCGTTTCTCGGTGGTTCTCTATGCGTACTCCGGCTTCCTCCACCCGTAATACGGTCACAGTCATGATTAGCCATTGTGCATAAGTATGTGACCTTAAGCACCAATAAATAAAAAACTAAATAAATGAATAAATGTATAAGAGAAATGTACATCCCTTAATTTCAACCAAACAATTAGGAAAATATACTTGATGGGGGTCGAAAACATATATCCTTTTCATTTATTACCCTACACACCCTTATCTACATACATGTTATTACTATTAGAAATATATCTCATATCCCAAAGCAACCCAGCCCATCTAGGCCCTCTGTAAGAAAAAAATAAAACATTAAACTCGGGGGAAATAATCTTCTTGAATGCCTCATCTGGCTGATATAGAAAATACATTGCTATTTTCGGCTTCTTTGGTCGTAGGTGAGAAAATTAAAATCTGTTTCTGAACTCTTCGCTTCCAAGTCGGTGCAGAGGGTGTCCTGTAAAATAGAAGTACTGAAAACAAATGCTTAACATTGAAAGTTTAGTTTCTATCAGCTGTAACTATCATATTCCTAATTGATAGAACTCTTGGGGCATGAACTGAAGATTATTCAGTCTGCTCAGACCATATATGGATGCATTCTATTGGAAGAGTTGTCTTCCTTTCCACACATTATTCCATTCAAATCCCTTATCCGAATTTGATAATGTTGTGAAAAGTGATAGTGTGTGCGAACGTGATTTATGCTCTGGGTATCGCGTCCTTAAAAGTTGAATTCACAGTGGCAGGCATTGCTGCTTTCGAGTTGACTTATTTAGTCAGAACAAAATGAAAAGTGAAAACGACGGTAATTGTGTGTGTAGAACTTATTTGTGCTGAAAAATAGTCCAAAAAAGATTAAAATTTTTTAACAACTTTCAAAATGGGTAACAAAGGAAAACCCGAAGAAAAAAGTGTTTGAGTTGCCTAAACCAATATTATAAACAAGTAAATTATTTCCATTGTTCATGATTTTATTCGGGTTAAATCTGTACTTCCGAATTGATAAAGGTTTTTAAAAGTTAATGTGTGTAAAGTGGACACCGCATTTTCGTTGCCATAAACAACGAATACTTCGTGTGCACACTGGACAGCCACACTGTTGCACATAAAGCAGCAACTTGGAATAGAAGTGCCCCCAGTATCGACCTTCAGTTGTTAAATACAAGACTTGGACTTTCCGACGAAGCCCGGTTTCTCGGTGTGATCTACCATGTACACAAAATTAATATTGACCAACGCATAATTTCATTAAAGCCAGTAAACAAACAAATCTGCAAAAAATCCAACGCGGTTAAAATCCGGGGAGTTCGTAACTCAAACTATAGAAGGCGTTCAAGCGACAAGGGCACACAATGTGGAATCAATGCTGCCAACCGCCTGTTTGAAGCAAACATTCTTTAACTACAGCTGTCCAAAACCATGACTTATTTGATATACCTATTGAACGACTTCACGAATTAGCAAATATCGAAATGATAGGAAGCAATTTAAAACCAATGTTGACAAACACTCTAAACTGGCTACGTAGCGTGGAATTGAATGCCCATGAAATGCTCAAAAACAAATCAAATCTAAATTTAAAACTGAAATGAAAAGATTTCCTTCTTTAAAATTTACTCACCTTAAAGGACAAATATAAAAAATAATGATGAGCATCGATAAACAGTTGGAGACGTTAGGCCACGTTTTAGCTCAAAATGCCCTGTATATTTAAAGTTTAGAGTGATGATATGCATTTGTCTGTCGTTTATTTGGGGTGTCGCGACTCTTTCAACAGCCAGGGTTATATTGTGTCGGATGGAGGCAACCAGAGGTCCCGGAAAGAAACATTTTGCACAGCAGATATACAGAGTCTTACCCGTCAAATTCTTAAACTGGCAAAAACAGAGTGAGCATTGGCTGACGTCAAGTGAACCATTAATGTGCTGAAGGCCCTTGCTCACTACACCAAGCTGCTCACGCTTGGGCAGTTGTAATTAAGGACCTTACCAAGTATAAAATACAAATAAAATTCAATGCTCGTGATGGTGATTGAACAGACTCATGTTAGTTGTATTCTTTCTGTTCGTCACATGGTTTATTTATTAAGCGCAGTAGGGAATATTCACAATCTTTTAGTTTAAGGAAGATATTAAATTTATCCTACAGTCATGCAGCATAAACATAAGGCTTGGACTGATAGTAATTCTCCTCTCGTCATTTGACTTTTTAAATTTTGCAACGCAACAGCGCAGCAACCCACACAACAGAGTCCATACAAAAGTGTCTGTCTGTTTGGGGCATTTGGTTGTTTTCCAACATTGTCGTTTAAATGTAAGGATTGTGAAGTATCCCAGCCTATGACAAGCTAATTTTCGAAGGAATACTCTATAAATGGAGATAGCAACCAAAACAAAGTGAAAAATGTATATGTTAAAATAATGAATAAAGCTTAGTAACAGTGAGATTTGAACCCATGTCACACTGCGCACGTCTTTAACAGCGAAGTGAACGCTTTAGCTTACTGAGCTACATCCCCGTTTGTTCAAATGTGACAAGACATAAACCAAGAAATTAATTTGTAACACCTCCATCTTTCTGTTTTCAGAAGACATAATAATATCAAATTAAGAACACACTAGGAGAAATGTGGAAAAGATGCTAGTTTTTAATAGAAAAAGGGTTTATCCATAGAAACAAAACAGTGATAAATTACAGTTTAAGCCAACGTAAACACTGAGCAGACGAATTTTTTAGGATTTGTTCATTCGCCCTGGCCGGTGAAACATTATCATTGAACACAAATTTACTATAAATAGTTACAAGTCGCTAATGTTTGGAACCTATCAAGTTACGAAAAGTCATCATCTGGGGCCAAAATGTAAGCACAAATATTTCCAAAAAGAATGAATGGAATATGCTGATATTCAGAGCCTAAATTCAAAATGTGCTGAAAAAGAGGAAGAGCATTCTTTTCCCTCGAAAATCCTATTTATAAAAAAACACATTTTCGAAAATTTGTGAAATTTTACCAATTGGTCACTCATTTTTTACCCCTATCCATATTCTTGTCCAAACGTTCAATCTATTGCGAGTCGCGTTACGTATATTTCTGGAGTACAGAAGCACCAACACATCACTTACATTGACATTTCTGACAATGCGAGGACACTCCTGTGTATGGAACAGAACACTATGTTTAGGAAAAAACATATTTACAGTACCAAAAGCCGAACATTGATGCAACACTAGGTTATGAACCACTAAAAGATCTCATTGAACACAGTGCTAACCTTTGACTCTCTGTACAACATACCAAGTTGTTTTGCAAAAAATACATATAAATCCACAAGGTACATCATCTCTTGAAAAAAAAAAATGGAAAAAATATATGTTGCCACATTGAATTTCAATTTAAAATTCGAATTTTCAGTACTACCCTATCTATGGTCCTGCACTGAATGGCCTTGACACTATTTTTTCATGCTTCATGTTTTTGAGAGATTCTCACACATTCCGGCAGAAAATTGCAAACAAACTTCTTAAACCTTCCTAAAGAGGACAAATGTTTTTTTGAATTAATGGTTTCAAATCCCACTGATATTGAACCAATCAGCCAATCGGGCCTATTTAATCCTACCCACAACTTTGGGTGTTAAATGCTCCAAGTCACGTGTTCACCAATTTAGTGGTTCATAACCGCTATTTGTTAACTAGATATAAAGGTCAAACTCAGTATTTTAGCCGAAATCCAGACCATATTATAAGAACAAAGTAGTGAAGTTTAGTTTATTGTTTTCAGTTACTTGATACTTTCAGAGAATCAGCATCCGAAGCTTAGGACAGAGTGCCTATAGCAGCATTAAAGCAGAACTTGTCCATCTCAGTAAAGAAACACTGCAGTAGTTGCCCGGGGCCCAGGAGAATACACCCACGTGCACTCTCATAAACACACATGCTTAATTAGATAGTTTCGTGAATGCTTTCCTCAGTCGCTAGCGACAATGTGTGTGAAGTGAAAGGGGATGAAAGGGTGGGCAAAATCAAAGATATTTTAGTTTATTGTTTACGACTGCGTGGGCCTTTCAGAGGCTCTGGGTCCAATTATACCAGTAAAACAGAACTTGTCCAACTCAATAAACAAAAACTGCTGTAGGTCCCCGAGTGCGACATTTTTGTAAATTATTATCTCGGTCTATGCACGTGTCGGGGGTGGGTGCATGCGTGGTCGAGTGGTGGATGCCAGGGTGGTTGGATGAAAGGGTGGGTGTAACCAAACAGTTAAGACTAGCTACCCCCCCCCCCCCCCCACACACGCACACACACTCCTGGGAGGTATCAAGGATGACAGTCTGAGAAGCAGAACTTGTCCAACTCCGTAAACGAAAACTGCTGCAGGACCCCGGGTGTGACATTTTTGTAAATTATGTTTTCTGTCTATGTAAATGTCGTGCATGCGTGCGTGCGTGTAAACAAACAATTGATAAAAGCCCCCCCCCCCCCCCCCCCCCCTCACTCCTGGATGGTATCAAAGATGACAGTATCAGATTTATGGTACAAACACCCATATTGAAAATCTGCGTTCCTAATGACTCTAAAACACTTTGAGAAATGATCTTATTTGTGACGTGGTCTTTTCCACTCTAAATTATCACTTGCATCCATTTTTGTGGTAGCCGCATTATATAAGAGACATCGGGGCGCAGTGGCGTTGCGGTAACCGGTTCTCGTCAGATCACCGAAAATAAGCAACGTCGAGCCTGGTTAGTCCTCGGATCGGTGACCGTCTGAGCGATCGATTCGGGCTCCGGCGTTGTGTCCTTGAGCAAGGCACTTAACTCCGATTGTCCGCATGGGGGCACGATGGCGCCGTGTACAAAGGCGGACTGCACGTCGATGGTGCGCATGCCTTCAGCTAACCTAACCCTGCCTGTGCTGCAGTGTGTAGTTACAATGTTGGGGAGCTGACAGTTACTGGTCGTTTCTCGGTGGTTCTCTATGCGTACTCCGGCTTCCTCCACCCGTAATACGGTCACAGTCATGATTAGCCATTGTGCATAAGTATGTGACCTTAAGCACCAATAAATAAAAAACTAAATAAATGAATAAATGTATAAGAGAAATGTACATCCCTTAATTTCAACCAAACAATTAGGAAAATATACTTGATGGGGGTCGAAAACATATATCCTTTTCATTTATTACCCCACACACCCTTATCTACATACATGTTATTACTATTAGAAATATATCTCATATCCCAAAGCAACCCAGCCCATCTAGGCCCTCTGTAAGAAAAAAATAAAACATTAAACTCGGGGGAAATAATCTTCTTGAATGCCTCATCTGGCTGATATAGAAAATACATTGCTATTTTCGGCTTCTTTGGTCGTAGGTGAGAAAATTAAAATCTGTTTCTGAACTCTTCGCTTCCAAGTCGGTGCAGAGGGTGTCCTGTAAAATAGAAGTACTGAAAACAAATGCTTAACATTGAAAGTTTAGTTTCTATCAGCTGTAACTATCATATTCCTAATTGATAGAACTCTTGGGGCATGAACTGAAGATTATTCAGTCTGCTCAGACCATATATGGATGCATTCTATTGGAAGAGTTGTCTTCCTTTCCACACATTATTCCATTCAAATCCCTTATCCGAATTTGATAATGTTGTGAAAAGTGATAGTGTGTGCGAACGTGATTTATGCTCTGGGTATCGCGTCCTTAAAAGTTGAATTCACAGTGGCAGGCATTGCTGCTTTCGAGTTGACTTATTTAGTCAGAACAAAATGAAAAGTGAAAACGACGGTAATTGTGTGTGTAGAACTTATTTGTGCTGAAAAATAGTCCAAAAAAGATTAAAATTTTTTAACAACTTTCAAAATGGGTAACAAAGGAAAACCCGAAGAAAAAAGTGTTTGAGTTGCCTAAACCAATATTATAAACAAGTAAATTATTTCCATTGTTCATGATTTTATTCGGGTTAAATCTGTACTTCCGAATTGATAAAGGTTTTTAAAAGTTAATGTGTGTAAAGTGGACACCGCATTTTCGTTGCCATAAACAACGAATACTTCGTGTGCACACTGGACAGCCACACTGTTGCACATAAAGCAGCAACTTGGAATAGAAGTGCCCCCAGTATCGACCTTCAGTTGTTAAATACAAGACTTGGACTTTCCGACGAAGCCCGGTTTCTCGGTGTGATCTACCATGTACACAAAATTAATATTGACCAACGCATAATTTCATTAAAGCCAGTAAACAAACAAATCTGCAAAAAATCCAACGCGGTTAAAATCCGGGGAGTTCGTAACTCAAACTATAGAAGGCGTTCAAGCGACAAGGGCACACAATGTGGAATCAATGCTGCCAACCGCCTGTTTGAAGCAAACATTCTTTAACTACAGCTGTCCAAAACCATGACTTATTTGATATACCTATTGAACGACTTCACGAATTAGCAAATATCGAAATGATAGGAAGCAATTTAAAACCAATGTTGACAAACACTCTAAACTGGCTACGTAGCGTGGAATTGAATGCCCATGAAATGCTCAAAAACAAATCAAATCTAAATTTAAAACTGAAATGAAAAGATTTCCTTCTTTAAAATTTACTCACCTTAAAGGACAAATATAAAAAATAATGATGAGCATCGATAAACAGTTGGAGACGTTAGGCCACGTTTTAGCTCAAAATGCCCTGTATATTTAAAGTTTAGAGTGATGATATGCATTTGTCTGTCGTTTATTTGGGGTGTCGCGACTCTTTCAACAGCCAGGGTTATATTGTGTCGGATGGAGGCAACCAGAGGTCCCGGAAAGAAACATTTTGCACAGCAGATATACACAGTCTTACCCGTCAAATTCTTAAACTGGCAAAAACAGAGTGAGCATTGGCTGACGTCAAGTGAACCATTAATGTGCTGAAGGCCCTTGCTCACTACACCAAGCTGCTCACGCTTGGGCAGTTGTAATTAAGGACCTTACCAAGTATAAAATACAAATAAAATTCAATGCTCGTGATGGTGATTGAACAGACTCATGTTAGTTGTATTCTTTCTGTTCGTCACATGGTTTATTTATTAAGCGCAGTAGGGAATATTCACAATCTTTTAGTTTAAGGAAGATATTAAATTTATCCTACAGTCATGCAGCATAAACATAAGGCTTGGACTGATAGTAATTCTCCTCTCGTCATTTGACTTTTTAAATTTTGCAACGCAACAGCGCAGCAACCCACACAACAGAGTCCATACAAAAGTGTCTGTCTGTTTGGGGCATTTGGTTGTTTTCCAACATTGTCGTTCAAATGTAAGGATTGTGAAGTATCCCAGCCTATGACAAGCTAATTTTCGAAGGAATACTCTATAAATGGAGATAGCAACCAAAACAAAGTGAAAAATGTATATGTTAAAATAATGAATAAAGCTTAGTAACAGTGAGATTTGAACCCATGTCACACTGCGCACGTCTTTAACAGCGAAGTGAACGCTTTAGCTTACTGAGCTACATCCCCGTTTGTTCAAATGTGACAAGACATAAACCAAGAAATTAATTTTTAACACCTCCATCTTTCTGTTTTCAGAAGACATAATAATATCAAATTAAGAACACACTAGGAGAAATGTGGAAAAGATGCTAGTTTTTAATAGAAAAAGGGTTTATCCATAGAAACAAAACAGTGATAAATTACAGTTTAAGCCAACGTAAACACTGAGCAGACGAATTTTTTAGGATTTGTTCATTCGCCCTGGCCGGTGAAACATTATCATTGAACACAAATTTACTATAAATAGTTACAAGTCGCTAATGTTTGGAACCTATCAAGTTACGAAAAGTCATCATCTGGGGCCAAAATGTAAGCACAAATATTTCCAAAAAGAATGAATGGAATATGCTGATATTCAGAGCCTAAATTCAAAATGTGCTGAAAAAGAGGAAGAGCATTCTTTTCCCTCGAAAATCCTATTTATAAAAAAACACATTTTCGAAAATTTGTGAAATTTTACCAATTGGTCACTCATTTTTTACCCCTATCCATATTCTTGTCCAAACGTTCAATCTATTGCGAGTTGCGTTACGTATATTTCTGGAGTACAGAAGCACCAACACATCACTTACATTGACATTTCTGACAATGCGAGGACACTCCTGTGTATGGAACAGAACACTATGTTTAGGAAAAAACATATTTACAGTACCAAAAGCCGAACATTGATGCAACACTAGGTTATGAACCACTAAAAGATCTCATTGAACACAGTGCTAACCTTTGACTCTCTGTACAACATACCAAGTTGTTTTGCAAAAAATACATATAAATCCACAAGGTACATCATCTCTTGAAAAAAAAAATGGAAAAAATATATGTTGCCACATTGAATTTCAATTTAAAATTCGAATTTTCAGTACTACCCTATCTATGGTCCTGCACTGAATGGCCTTGACACTATTTTTTCATGCTTCATGTTTTTGAGAGATTCTCACACATTCCGGCAGAAAATTGCAAACAAACTTCTTAAACCTTCCTAAAGAGGACAAATGTTTTTTTGAATTAATGGTTTCAAATCCCACTGATATTGAACCAATCAGCCAATCGGGCCTATTTAATCCTACTCACAACTTTGGGTGTTCAATGCTCCAAGTCACGTGTTCACCAATTTAGTGGTTCATAACCGCTATTTGTTAACTAGATATAAAGGTCAAACTCAGTATTTTAGCCGAAATCCAGACCATATTATAAGAACAAAGTAGTGAAGTTTAGTTTATTGTTTTCAGTTACTTGATACTTTCAGAGAATCAGCATCCGAAGCTTAGGACAGAGTGCCTATAGCAGCATTAAATCAGAACTTGTCCATCTCAGTAAAGAAACACTGCAGTAGTTCCCCGGGGCCCAGGAGAATACACCCACGTGCACTCTCATAAACACACATGCTTAATTAGATAGTTTCGTGAATGCTTTCCTCAGTCGCTAGCGACAATGTGTGTGAAGTGAAAGGGGATGAAAGGGTGGGCAAAATCAAAGATATTTTAGTTTATTGTTTACGACTGCGTGGGCCTTTCAGAGGCTCTGGGTCCAATTATACCAGTAAAACAGAACTTGTCCAACTCAATAAACAAAAACTGCTGTAGGTCCCCGAGTGCGACATTTTTGTAAATTATTATCTCGGTCTATGCACGTGTCGGGGGTGGGTGCATGCGTGGTCGAGTGGTGGATGCCAGGGTGGTTGGATGAAAGGGTGGGTGTAACCAAACAGTTAAGACTAGCTACCCCCCCCCCCCCCACACGCACACACACTCCTGGGAGGTATCAAGGATGACAGTCTGAGAAGCAGAACTTGTCCAACTCCGTAAACGAAAACTGCTGCAGGACCCCGGGTGTGACATTTTTGTAAATTATGTTTTCTGTCTATGTAAATGTCGTGCATGCGTGCGTGCGTGTAAACAAACAATTGATAAAAGCCCCCCCCCCCCCCTCACTCCTGGATGGTATCAAAGATGACAGTATCAGATTTATGGTACAAACACCCATATTGAAAATCTGCGTTCCTAATGACTCTAAAACACTTTGAGAAATGATCTTATTTGTGACGTGGTCTTTTCCACTCTAAATTATCACTTGCATCCATTTTTGTGGTAGCCGCATTATATAAGAGACATCGGGGCGCAGTGGCGTTGCGGTAACCGGTTCTCGTCAGATCACCGAAAATAAGCAACGTCGAGCCTGGTTAGTCCTCGGATCGGTGACCGTCTGAGCGATCGATTCGGGCTCCGGCGTTGTGTCCTTGAGCAAGGCACTTAACTCCGATTGTCCGCATGGGGGCACGATGGCGCCGTGTACAAAGGCGGACTGCACGTCGATGGTGCGCATGCCTTCAGCTAACCTAACCCTGCCTGTGCTGCAGTGTGTAGTTACAATGTTGGGGAGCTGACAGTTACTGGTCGTTTCTCGGTGGTTCTCTATGCGTACTCCGGCTTCCTCCACCCGTAATACGGTCACAGTCATGATTAGCCATTGTGCATAAGTATGTGACCTTAAACACCAATAAATAAAAAACTAAATAAATGAATAAATGTATAAGAGAAATGTACATCCCTTAATTTCAACCAAACAATTAGGAAAATATACTTGATGGGGGTCGACAACATATATCCTTTTCATTTATTACCCCACACACCCTTATCTACATACATGTTATTACTATTAGAAATATATCTCATATCCCAAAGCAACCCAGCCCATCTAGGCCCTCTGTAAGAAAAAAATAAAACATTAAACTCGGGGGAAATAATCTTCTTGAATGCCTCATCTGGCTGATATAGAAAATACATTGCTATTTTCGGCTTCTTTGGTCGTAGGTGAGAAAATTAAAATCTGTTTCTGAACTCTTCGCTTCCAAGTCGGTGCAGAGGGTGTCCTGTAAAATAGAAGTACTGAAAACAAATGCTTAACATTGAAAGTTTAGTTTCTATCAGCTGTAACTATCATATTCCTAATTGATAGAACTCTTGGGGCATGAACTGAAGATTATTCAGTCTGCTCAGACCATATATGGATGCATTCTATTGGAAGAGTTGTCTTCCTTTCCACACATTATTCCATTCAAATCCCTTATCCGAATTTGATAATGTTGTGAAAAGTGATAGTGTGTGCGAACGTGATTTATGCTCTGGGTATCGCGTCCTTAAAAGTTGAATTCACAGTGGCAGGCATTGCTGCTTTCGAGTTGACTTATTTAGTCAGAACAAAATGAAAAGTGAAAACGACGGTAATTGTGTGTGTAGAACTTATTTGTGCTGAAAAATAGTCCAAAAAAGATTAAAATTTTTTAACAACTTTCAAAATGGGTAACAAAGGAAAACCCGAAGAAAAAAGTGTTTGAGTTGCCTAAACCAATATTATAAACAAGTAAATTATTTCCATTGTTCATGATTTTATTCGGGTTAAATCTGTACTTCCGAATTGATGAAGGTTTTTAAAAGTTAATGTGTGTAAAGTGGACACCGCATTTTCGTTGCCATAAACAACGAATACTTCGTGTGCACACTGGAGAGCCACACTGTTGCACATAAAGCAGCAACTTGGAATAGAAGTGCCCCCAGTATCGACCTTCAGTTGTTAAATACAAGACTTGGACTTTCCGACGAAGCCCGGTTTCTCGGTGTGATCTACCATGTACACAAAATTAATATTGACCAACGCATAATTTCATTAAAGCCAGTAAACAAACAAATCTGCAAAAAATCCAACGCGGTTAAAATCCGGGGAGTTCGTAACTCAAACTATAGAAGGCGTTCAAGCGACAAGGGCACACAATGTGGAATCAATGCTGCCAACCGCCTGTTTGAAGCAAACATTCTTTAACTACAGCTGTCCAAAACCATGACTTATTTGATATACCTATTGAACGACTTCACGAATTAGCAAATATCGAAATGATAGGAAGCAATTTAAAACCAATGTTGACAAACACTCTAAACTGGCTACGTAGCGTGGAATTGAATGCCCATGAAATGCTCAAAAACAAATCAAATCTAAATTTAAAACTGAAATGAAAAGATTTCCTTCTTTAAAATTTACTCACCTTAAAGGACAAATATAAAAAATAATGATGAGCATCGATAAACAGTTGGAGACGTTAGGCCACGTTTTAGCTCAAAATGCCCTGTATATTTAAAGTTTAGAGTGATGATATGCATTTGTCTGTCGTTTATTTGGGGTGTCGCGACTCTTTCAACAGCCAGGGTTATATTGTGTCGGATGGAGGCAACCAGAGGTCCCGGAAAGAAACATTTTGCACAGCAGATATACACAGTCTTACCCGTCAAATTCTTAAACTGGCAAAAACAGAGTGAGCATTGGCTGACGTCAAGTGAACCATTAATGTGCTGAAGGCCCTTGCTCACTACACCAAGCTGCTCACGCTTGGGCAGTTGTAATTAAGGACCTTACCAAGTATAAAACACAAATAAAATTCAATGCTCGTGATGGTGATTGAACAGACTCATGTTAGTTGTATTCTTTCTGTTCGTCACATGGTTTATTTATTAAGCGCAGTAGGGAATATTCACAATCTTTTAGTTTAAGGAAGATATTAAATTTATCCTACAGTCATGCAGCATAAACATAAGGCTTGGACTGATAGTAATTCTCCTCTCGTCATTTGACTTTTTAAATTTTGCAACGCAACAGCGCAGCAACCCACACAACAGAGTCCATACAAAAGTGTCTGTCTGTTTGGGGCATTTGGTTGTTTTCCAACATTGTCGTTTAAATGTAAGGATTGTGAAGTATCCCAGCCTATGACAAGCTAATTTTCGAAGGAATACTCTATAAATGGAGATAGCAACCAAAACAAAGTGAAAAATGTATATGTCAAAATAATGAATAAAGCTTAGTAACAGTGAGATTTGAACCCATGTCACACTGCGCACGTCTTTAACAGCGAAGTGAACGCTTTAGCTTACTGAGCTACATCCCCGTTTGTTCAAATGTGACAAGACATAAACCAAGAAATTAATTTTTAACACCTCCATCTTTCTGTTTTCAGAAGACATAATAATATCAAATTAAGAACACACTAGGAGAAATGTGGAAAAGATGCTAGTTTTTAATAGAAAAAGGGTTTATCCATAGAAACAAAACAGTGATAAATTACAGTTTAAGCCAACGTAAACACTGAGCAGACGAATTTTTTAGGATTTGTTCATTCGCCCTGGCCGGTGAAACATTATCATTGAACACAAATTTACTATAAATAGTTACAAGTCGCTAATGTTTGGAACCTATCAAGTTACGAAAAGTCATCATCTGGGGCCAAAATGTAAGCACAAATATTTCCAAAAAGAATGAATGGAATATGCTCATATTCAGAGCCTAAATTCAAAATGTGCTGAAAAAGAGGAAGAGCATTCTTTTCCCTCGAAAATCCTATTTATAAAAAAACACATTTTCGAAAATTTGTGAAATTTTACCAATTGGTCACTCATTTTTTACCCCTATCCATATTCTTGTCCAAACGTTCAATCTATTGCGAGTCGCGTTACGTATATTTCTGGAGTACAGAAGCACCAACACATCACTTACATTGACATTTCTGACAATGCGAGGACACTCCTGTGTATGGAACAGAACACTATGTTTAGGAAAAAACATATTTACAGTACCAAAAGCCGAACATTGATGCAACACTAGGTTATGAACCACTAAAAGATCTCATTGAACACAGTGCTAACCTTTGACTCTCTGTACAACATACCAAGTTGTTTTGCAAAAAATACATATAAATCCACAAGGTACATCATCTCTTGAAAAAAAAAATGGAAAAAATATATGTTGCCACATTGAATTTCAATTTAAAATTCGAATTTTCAGTACTACCCTATCTATGGTCCTGCACTGAATGGCCTTGACACTATTTTTTCATGCTTCATGTTTTTGAGAGATTCTCACACATTCCGGCAGAAAATTGCAAACAAACTTCTTAAACCTTCCTAAAGAGGACAAATGTTTTTTTGAATTAATGGTTTCAAATCCCACTGATATTGAACCAATCAGCCAATCGGGCCTATTTAATCCTACTCACAACTTTGGGTGTTAAATGCTCCAAGTCACGTGTTCACCAATTTAGTGGTTCATAACCGCTATTTGTTAACTAGATATAAAGGTCAAACTCAGTATTTTAGCCGAAATCCAGACCATATTATAAGAACAAAGTAGTGAAGTTTAGTTTATTGTTTTCAGTTACTTGATACTTTCAGAGAATCAGCATCCGAAGCTTAGGACAGAGTGCCTATAGCAGCATTAAAGCAGAACTTGTCCATCTCAGTAAAGAAACACTGCAGTAGTTGCCCGGGGCCCAGGAGAATACACCCACGTGCACTCTCATAAACACACATGCTTAATTAGATAGTTTCGTGAATGCTTTCCTCAGTCGCTAGCGACAATGTGTGTGAAGTGAAAGGGGATGAAAGGGTGGGCAAAATCAAAGATATTTTAGTTTATTGTTTACGACTGCGTGGGCCTTTCAGAGGCTCTGGGTCCAATTATACCAGTAAAACAGAACTTGTCCAACTCAATAAACAAAAACTGCTGTAGGTCCCCGAGTGCGACATTTTTGTAAATTATTATCTCGGTCTATGCACGTGTCGGGGGTGGGTGCATGCGGGGTCGAGTGGTGGATGCCAGGGTGGTTGGATGAAAGGGTGGGTGTAACCAAACAGTTAAGACTAGCTACCCCCCCCCCCCCCCCACACGCACACACACTCCTGGGAGGTATCAAGGATGACAGTCTGAGAAGCAGAACTTGTCCAACTCCGTAAACGAAAACTGCTGCAGGACCCCGGGTGTGACATTTTTGTAAATTATGTTTTCTGTCTATGTAAATGTCGTGCATGCGTGCGTGCGTGTAAACAAACAATTGATAAAAGCCCCCCCCCCCCCCCTCACTCCTGGATGGTATCAAAGATGACAGTATCAGATTTATGGTACAAACACCCATATTGAAAATCTGCGTTCCTAATGACTCTAAAACACTTTGAGAAATGATCTTATTTGTGACGTGGTCTTTTCCACTCTAAATTATCACTTGCATCCATTTTTGTGGTAGCCGCATTATATAAGAGACATCGGGGCGCAGTGGCGTTGCGGTAACCGGTTCTCGTCAGATCACCGAAAATAAGCAACGTCGAGCCTGGTTAGTCCTCGGATCGGTGACCGTCTGAGCGATCGATTCGGGCTCCGGCGTTGTGTCCTTGAGCAAGGCACTTAACTCCGATTGTCCGCATGGGGGCACGATGGCGCCGTGTACAAAGGCGGACTGCACGTCGATGGTGCGCATGCCTTCAGCTAACCTAACCCTGCCTGTGCTGCAGTGTGTAGTTACAATGTTGGGGAGCTGGCAGTTACTGGTCGTTTCTCGGTGGTTCTCTATGCGTACTCCGGCTTCCTCCACCCGTAATACGGTCACAGTCATGATTAGCCATTGTGCATAAGTATGTGACCTTAAGCACCAATAAATAAAAAACTAAATAAATGAATAAATGTATAAGAGAAATGTACATCCCTTAATTTCAACCAAACAATTAGGAAAATATACTTGATGGGGGTCGAAAACATATATCCTTTTCATTTATTACCCTACACACCCTTATCTACATACATGTTATTACTATTAGAAATATATCTCATATCCCAAAGCAACCCAGCCCATCTAGGCCCTCTGTAAGAAAAAAATAAAACATTAAACTCGGGGGAAATAATCTTCTTGAATGCCTCATCTGGCTGATATAGAAAATACATTGCTATTTTCGGCTTCTTTGGTCGTAGGTGAGAAAATTAAAATCTGTTTCTGAACTCTTCGCTTCCAAGTCGGTGCAGAGGGTGTCCTGTAAAATAGAAGTACTGAAAACAAATGCTTAACATTGAAAGTTTAGTTTCTATCAGCTGTAACTATCATATTCCTAATTGATAGAACTCTTGGGGCATGAACTGAAGATTATTCAGTCTGCTCAGACCATATATGGATGCATTCTATTGGAAGAGTTGTCTTCCTTTCCACACATTATTCCATTCAAATCCCTTATCCGAATTTGATAATGTTGTGAAAAGTGATAGTGTGTGCGAACGTGATTTATGCTCTGGGTATCGCGTCCTTAAAAGTTGAATTCACAGTGGCAGGCATTGCTGCTTTCGAGTTGACTTATTTAGTCAGAACAAAATGAAAAGTGAAAACGACGGTAATTGTGTGTGTAGAACTTATTTGTGCTGAAAAATAGTCCAAAAAAGATTAAAATTTTTTAACAACTTTCAAAATGGGTAACAAAGGAAAACCCGAAGAAAAAAGTGTTTGAGTTGCCTAAACCAATATTATAAACAAGTAAATTATTTCCATTGTTCATGATTTTATTCGGGTTAAATCTGTACTTCCGAATTGATGAAGGTTTTTAAAAGTTAATGTGTGTAAAGTGGACACCGCATTTTCGTTGCCATAAACAACGAATACTTCGTGTGCACACTGGAGAGCCACACTGTTGCACATAAAGCAGCAACTTGGAATAGAAGTGCCCCCAGTATCGACCTTCAGTTGTTAAATACAAGACTTGGACTTTCCGACGAAGCCCGGTTTCTCGGTGTGATCTACCATGTACACAAAATTAATATTGACCAACGCATAATTTCATTAAAGCCAGTAAACAAACAAATCTGCAAAAAATCCAACGCGGTTAAAATCCGGGGAGTTCGTAACTCAAACTATAGAAGGCGTTCAAGCGACAAGGGCACACAATGTGGAATCAATGCTGCCAACCGCCTGTTTGAAGCAAACATTCTTTAACTACAGCTGTCCAAAACCATGACTTATTTGATATACCTATTGAACGACTTCACGAATTAGCAAATATCGAAATGATAGGAAGCAATTTAAAACCAATGTTGACAAACACTCTAAACTGGCTACGTAGCGTGGAATTGAATGCCCATGAAATGCTCAAAAACAAATCAAATCTAAATTTAAAACTGAAATGAAAAGATTTCCTTCTTTAAAATTTACTCACCTTAAAGGACAAATATAAAAAATAATGATGAGCATCGATAAACAGTTGGAGACGTTAGGCCACGTTTTAGCTCAAAATGCCCTGTATATTTAAAGTTTAGAGTGATGATATGCATTTGTCTGTCGTTTATTTGGGGTGTCGCGACTCTTTCAACAGCCAGGGTTATATTGTGTCGGATGGAGGCAACCAGAGGTCCCGGAAAGAAACATTTTGCACAGCAGATATACACAGTCTTACCCGTCAAATTCTTAAACTGGCAAAAACAGAGTGAGCATTGGCTGACGTCAAGTGAACCATTAATGTGCTGAAGGCCCTTGCTCACTACACCAAGCTGCTCACGCTTGGGCAGTTGTAATTAAGGACCTTACCAAGTATAAAACACAAATAAAATTCAATGCTCGTGATGGTGATTGAACAGACTCATGTTAGTTGTATTCTTTCTGTTCGTCACATGGTTTATTTATTAAGCGCAGTAGGGAATATTCACAATCTTTTAGTTTAAGGAAGATATTAAATTTATCCTACAGTCATGCAGCATAAACATAAGGCTTGGACTGATAGTAATTCTCCTCTCGTCATTTGACTTTTTAAATTTTGCAACGCAACAGCGCAGCAACCCACACAACAGAGTCCATACAAAAGTGTCTGTCTGTTTGGGGCATTTGGTTGTTTTCCAACATTGTCGTTTAAATGTAAGGATTGTGAAGTATCCCAGCCTATGACAAGCTAATTTTCGAAGGAATACTCTATAAATGCAGATAGCAACCAAAACAAAGTGAAAAATGTATATGTTAAAATAATGAATAAAGCTTAGTAACAGTGAGATTTGAACCCATGTCACACTGCGCACGTCTTTAACAGCGAAGTGAACGCTTTAGCTTACTGAGCTACATCCCCGTTTGTTCAAATGTGACAAGACATAAACCAAGAAATTAATTTTTAACACCTCCATCTTTCTGTTTTCAGAAGACATAATAATATCAAATTAAGAACACACTAGGAGAAATGTGGAAAAGATGCTAGTTTTTAATAGAAAAAGGGTTTATCCATAGAAACAAAACAGTGATAAATTACAGTTTAAGCCAACGTAAACACTGAGCAGACGAATTTTTTAGGATTTGTTCATTCGCCCTGGCCGGTGAAACATTATCATTGAACACAAATTTACTATAAATAGTTACAAGTCGCTAATGTTTGGAACCTATCAAGTTACGAAAAGTCATCATCTGGGGCCAAAATGTAAGCACAAATATTTCCAAAAAGAATGAATGGAATATGCTCATATTCAGAGCCTAAATTCAAAATGTGCTGAAAAAGAGGAAGAGCATTCTTTTCCCTCGAAAATCCTATTTATAAAAAAACACATTTTCGAAAATTTGTGAAATTTTACCAATTGGTCACTCATTTTTTACCCCTATCCATATTCTTGTCCAAACGTTCAATCTATTGCGAGTTGCGTTACGTATATTTCTGGAGTACAGAAGCACCAACACATCACTTACATTGACATTTCTGACAATGCGAGGACACTCCTGTGTATGGAACAGAACACTATGTTTAGGAAAAAACATATTTACAGTACCAAAAGCCGAACATTGATGCAACACTAGGTTATGAACCACTAAAAGATCTCATTGAACACAGTGCTAACCTTTGACTCTCTGTACAACATACCAAGTTGTTTTGCAAAAAATACATATAAATCCACAAGGTACATCATCTCTTGAAAAAAAAAATGGAAAAAATATATGTTGCCACATTGAATTTCAATTTAAAATTCGAATTTTCAGTACTACCCTATCTATGGTCCTGCACTGAATGGCCTTGACACTATTTTTTCATGCTTCATGTTTTTGAGAGATTCTCACACATTCCGGCAGAAAATTGCAAACAAACTTCTTAAACCTTCCTAAAGAGGACAAATGTTTTTTTGAATTAATGGTTTCAAATCCCACTGATATTGAACCAATCAGCCAATCGGGCCTATTTAATCCTACTCACAACTTTGGGTGTTCAATGCTCCAAGTCACGTGTTCACCAATTTAGTGGTTCATAACCGCTATTTGTTAACTAGATATAAAGGTCAAACTCAGTATTTTAGCCGAAATCCAGACCATATTATAAGAACAAAGTAGTGAAGTTTAGTTTATTGTTTTCAGTTACTTGATACTTTCAGAGAATCAGCATCCGAAGCTTAGGACAGAGTGCCTATAGCAGCATTAAATCAGAACTTGTCCATCTCAGTAAAGAAACACTGCAGTAGTTCCCCGGGGCCCAGGAGAATACACCCACGTGCACTCTCATAAACACACATGCTTAATTAGATAGTTTCGTGAATGCTTTCCTCAGTCGCTAGCGACAATGTGTGTGAAGTGAAAGGGGATGAAAGGGTGGGCAAAATCAAAGATATTTTAGTTTATTGTTTACGACTGCGTGGGCCTTTCAGAGGCTCTGGGTCCAATTATACCAGTAAAACAGAACTTGTCCAACTCAATAAACAAAAACTGCTGTAGGTCCCCGAGTGCGACATTTTTGTAAATTATTATCTCGGTCTATGCACGTGTCGGGGGTGGGTGCATGCGTGGTCGAGTGGTGGATGCCAGGGTGGTTGG
The DNA here is from genome assembly GCA_031216915.1 of Pictodentalium vernedei. Taxonomy (NCBI): domain Eukaryota; kingdom Metazoa; phylum Mollusca; class Scaphopoda; order Dentaliida; family Dentaliidae; genus Pictodentalium; species Pictodentalium vernedei. Next base: position 429,123,548 of record CM062292.1, read on the forward strand.
ATGAAAGGGTGGGTGTAACCAAACAGTTAAGACTAGCTACCCCCCCCCCCCACACGCACACACACTCCTGGGAGGTATCAAGGATGACAGTCTGAGAAGCAGAACTTGCCCAACTCCGTAAACGAAAACTGCTGCAGGACCCCGGGTGTGACATTTTTGTAAATTATGTTTTCTGTCTATGTAAATGTCGTGCATGCGTGCGTGCGTGTAAACAAACAATTGATAAAAGCCCCCCCCCCCCCCCCTCACTCCTGGATGGTATCAAAGATGACAGTATCAGATTTATGGTACAAACACCCATATTGAAAATCTGCGTTCCTAATGACTCTAAAACACTTTGAGAAATGATCTTATTTGTGACGTGGTCTTTTCCACTCTAAATTATCACTTGCATCCATTTTTGTGGTAGCCGCATTATATAAGAGACATCGGGGCGCAGTGGCGTTGCGGTAACCGGTTCTCGTCAGATCACCGAAAATAAGCAACGTCGAGCCTGGTTAGTCCTCGGATCGGTGACCGTCTGAGCGATCGATTCGGGCTCCGGCGTTGTGTCCTTGAGCAAGGCACTTAACTCCGATTGTCCGCATGGGGGCACGATGGCGCCGTGTACAAAGGCGGACTGCACGTCGATGGTGCGCATGCCTTCAGCTAACCTAACCCTGCCTGTGCTGCAGTGTGTAGTTACAATGTTGGGGAGCTGACAGTTACTGGTCGTTTCTCGGTGGTTCTCTATGCGTACTCCGGCTTCCTCCACCCGTAATACGGTCACAGTCATGATTAGCCATTGTGCATAAGTATGTGACCTTAAACACCAATAAATAAAAAACTAAATAAATGAATAAATGTATAAGAGAAATGTACATCCCTTAATTTCAACCAAACAATTAGGAAAATATACTTGATGGGGGTCGACAACATATATCCTTTTCATTTATTACCCCACACACCCTTATCTACATACATGTTATTACTATTAGAAATATATCTCATATCCCAAAGCAACCCAGCCCATCTAGGCCCTCTGTAAGAAAAAAATAAAACATTAAACTCGGGGGAAATAATCTTCTTGAATGCCTCATCTGGCTGATATAGAAAATACATTGCTATTTTCGGCTTCTTTGGTCGTAGGTGAGAAAAATAAAATCTGTTTCTGAACTCTTCGCTTCCAAGTCGGTGCAGAGGGTGTCCTGTAAAATAGAAGTACTGAAAACAAATGCTTAACATTGAAAGTTTAGTTTCTATCAGCTGTAACTATCATATTCCTAATTGATAGAACTCTTGGGGCATGAACTGAAGATTATTCAGTCTGCTCAGACCATATATGGATGCATTCTATTGGAAGAGTTGTCTTCCTTTCCACACATTATTCCATTCAAATCCCTTATCCGAATTTGATAATGTTGTGAAAAGTGATAGTGTGTGCGAACGTGATTTATGCTCTGGGTATCGCGTCCTTAAAAGTTGAATTCACAGTGGCAGGCATTGCTGCTTTCGAGTTGACTTATTTAGTCAGAACAAAATGAAAAGTGAAAACGACGGTAATTGTGTGTGTAGAACTTATTTGTGCTGAAAAATAGTCCAAAAAAGATTAAAATTTTTTAACAACTTTCAAAATGGGTAACAAAGGAAAACCCGAAGAAAAAAGTGTTTGAGTTGCCTAAACCAATATTATAAACAAGTAAATTATTTCCATTGTTCATGATTTTATTCGGGTTAAATCTGTACTTCCGAATTGATGAAGGTTTTTAAAAGTTAATGTGTGTAAAGTGGACACCGCATTTTCGTTGCCATAAACAACGAATACTTCGTGTGCACACTGGAGAGCCACACTGTTGCACATAAAGCAGCAACTTGGAATAGAAGTGCCCCCAGTATCGACCTTCAGTTGTTAAATACAAGACTTGGACTTTCCGACGAAGCCCGGTTTCTCGGTGTGATCTACCATGTACACAAAATTAATATTGACCAACGCATAATTTCATTAAAGCCAGTAAACAAACAAATCTGCAAAAAATCCAACGCGGTTAAAATCCGGGGAGTTCGTAACTCAAACTATAGAAGGCGTTCAAGCGACAAGGGCACACAATGTGGAATCAATGCTGCCAACCGCCTGTTTGAAGCAAACATTCTTTAACTACAGCTGTCCAAAACCATGACTTATTTGATATACCTATTGAACGACTTCACGAATTAGCAAATATCGAAATGATAGGAAGCAATTTAAAACCAATGTTGACAAACACTCTAAACTGGCTACGTAGCGTGGAATTGAATGCCCATGAAATGCTCAAAAACAAATCAAATCTAAATTTAAAACTGAAATGAAAAGATTTCCTTCTTTAAAATTTACTCACCTTAAAGGACAAATATAAAAAATAATGATGAGCATCGATAAACAGTTGGAGACGTTAGGCCACGTTTTAGCTCAAAATGCCCTGTATATTTAAAGTTTAGAGTGATGATATGCATTTGTCTGTCGTTTATTTGGGGTGTCGCGACTCTTTCAACAGCCAGGGTTATATTGTGTCGGATGGAGGCAACCAGAGGTCCCGGAAAGAAACATTTTGCACAGCAGATATACACAGTCTTACCCGTCAAATTCTTAAACTGGCAAAAACAGAGTGAGCATTGGCTGACGTCAAGTGAACCATTAATGTGCTGAAGGCCCTTGCTCACTACACCAAGCTGCTCACGCTTGGGCAGTTGTAATTAAGGACCTTACCAAGTATAAAACACAAATAAAATTCAATGCTCGTGATGGTGATTGAACAGACTCATGTTAGTTGTATTCTTTCTGTTCGTCACATGGTTTATTTATTAAGCGCAGTAGGGAATATTCACAATCTTTTAGTTTAAGGAAGATATTAAATTTATCCTACAGTCATGCAGCATAAACATAAGGCTTGGACTGATAGTAATTCTCCTCTCGTCATTTGACTTTTTAAATTTTGCAACGCAACAGCGCAGCAACCCACACAACAGAGTCCATACAAAAGTGTCTGTCTGTTTGGGGCATTTGGTTGTTTTCCAACATTGTCGTTTAAATGTAAGGATTGTGAAGTATCCCAGCCTATGACAAGCTAATTTTCGAAGGAATACTCTATAAATGGAGATAGCAACCAAAACAAAGTGAAAAATGTATATGTCAAAATAATGAATAAAGCTTAGTAACAGTGAGATTTGAACCCATGTCACACTGCGCACGTCTTTAACAGCGAAGTGAACGCTTTAGCTTACTGAGCTACATCCCCGTTTGTTCAAATGTGACAAGACATAAACCAAGAAATTAATTTTTAACACCTCCATCTTTCTGTTTTCAGAAGACATAATAATATCAAATTAAGAACACACTAGGAGAAATGTGGAAAAGATGCTAGTTTTTAATAGAAAAAGGGTTTATCCATAGAAACAAAACAGTGATAAATTACAGTTTAAGCCAACGTAAACACTGAGCAGACGAATTTTTTAGGATTTGTTCATTCGCCCTGGCCGGTGAAACATTATCATTGAACACAAATTTACTATAAATAGTTACAAGTCGCTAATGTTTGGAACCTATCAAGTTACGAAAAGTCATCATCTGGGGCCAAAATGTAAGCACAAATATTTCCAAAAAGAATGAATGGAATATGCTCATATTCAGAGCCTAAATTCAAAATGTGCTGAAAAAGAGGAAGAGCATTCTTTTCCCTCGAAAATCCTATTTATAAAAAAACACATTTTCGAAAATTTGTGAAATTTTACCAATTGGTCACTCATTTTTTACCCCTATCCATATTCTTGTCCAAACGTTCAATCTATTGCGAGTCGCGTTACGTATATTTCTGGAGTACAGAAGCACCAACACATCACTTACATTGACATTTCTGACAATGCGAGGACACTCCTGTGTATGGAACAGAACACTATGTTTAGGAAAAAACATATTTACAGTACCAAAAGCCGAACATTGATGCAACACTAGGTTATGAACCACTAAAAGATCTCATTGAACACAGTGCTAACCTTTGACTCTCTGTACAACATACCAAGTTGTTTTGCAAAAAATACATATAAATCCACAAGGTACATCATCTCTTGAAAAAAAAAATGGAAAAAATATATGTTGCCACATTGAATTTCAATTTAAAATTCGAATTTTCAGTACTACCCTATCTATGGTCCTGCACTGAATGGCCTTGACACTATTTTTTCATGCTTCATGTTTTTGAGAGATTCTCACACATTCCGGCAGAAAATTGCAAACAAACTTCTTAAACCTTCCTAAAGAGGACAAATGTTTTTTTGAATTAATGGTTTCAAATCCCACTGATATTGAACCAATCAGCCAATCGGGCCTATTTAATCCTACTCACAACTTTGGGTGTTAAATGCTCCAAGTCACGTGTTCACCAATTTAGTGGTTCATAACCGCTATTTGTTAACTAGATATAAAGGTCAAACTCAGTATTTTAGCCGAAATCCAGACCATATTATAAGAACAAAGTAGTGAAGTTTAGTTTATTGTTTTCAGTTACTTGATACTTTCAGAGAATCAGCATCCGAAGCTTAGGACAGAGTGCCTATAGCAGCATTAAAGCAGAACTTGTCCATCTCAGTAAAGAAACACTGCAGTAGTTGCCCGGGGCCCAGGAGAATACACCCACGTGCACTCTCATAAACACACATGCTTAATTAGATAGTTTCGTGAATGCTTTCCTCAGTCGCTAGCGACAATGTGTGTGAAGTGAAAGGGGATGAAAGGGTGGGCAAAATCAAAGATATTTTAGTTTATTGTTTACGACTGCGTGGGCCTTTCAGAGGCTCTGGGTCCAATTATACCAGTAAAACAGAACTTGTCCAACTCAATAAACAAAAACTGCTGTAGGTCCCCGAGTGCGACATTTTTGTAAATTATTATCTCGGTCTATGCACGTGTCGGGGGTGGGTGCATGCGTGGTCGAGTGGTGGATGCCAGGGTGGTTGGATGAAAGGGTGGGTGTAACCAAACAGTTAAGACTAGCTACCCCCCCCCCCCCCCACACGCACACACACTCCTGGGAGGTATCAAGGATGACAGTCTGAGAAGCAGAACTTGTCCAACTCCGTAAACGAAAACTGCTGCAGGACCCCGGGTGTGACATTTTTGTAAATTATGTTTTCTGTCTATGTAAATGTCGTGCATGCGTGCGTGCGTGTAAACAAACAATTGATAAAAGCCCCCCCCCCCCCCCCCCCTCACTCCTGGATGGTATCAAAGATGACAGTATCAGATTTATGGTACAAACACCCATATTGAAAATCTGCGTTCCTAATGACTCTAAAACACTTTGAGAAATGATCTTATTTGTGACGTGGTCTTTTCCACTCTAAATTATCACTTGCATCCATTTTTGTGGTAGCCGCATTATATAAGAGACATCGGGGCGCAGTGGCGTTGCGGTAACCGGTTCTCGTCAGATCACCGAAAATAAGCAACGTCGAGCCTGGTTAGTCCTCGGATCGGTGACCGTCTGAGCGATCGATTCGGGCTCCGGCGTTGTGTCCTTGAGCAAGGCACTTAACTCCGATTGTCCGCATGGGGGCACGATGGCGCCGTGTACAAAGGCGGACTGCACGTCGATGGTGCGCATGCCTTCAGCTAACCTAACCCTGCCTGTGCTGCAGTGTGTAGTTACAATGTTGGGGAGCTGGCAGTTACTGGTCGTTTCTCGGTGGTTCTCTATGCGTACTCCGGCTTCCTCCACCCGTAATACGGTCACAGTCATGATTAGCCATTGTGCATAAGTATGTGACCTTAAGCACCAATAAATAAAAAACTAAATAAATGAATAAATGTATAAGAGAAATGTACATCCCTTAATTTCAACCAAACAATTAGGAAAATATACTTGATGGGGGTCGAAAACATATATCCTTTTCATTTATTACCCTACACACCCTTATCTACATACATGTTATTACTATTAGAAATATATCTCATATCCCAAAGCAACCCAGCCCATCTAGGCCCTCTGTAAGAAAAAAATAAAACATTAAACTCGGGGGAAATAATCTTCTTGAATGCCTCATCTGGCTGATATAGAAAATACATTGCTATTTTCGGCTTCTTTGGTCGTAGGTGAGAAAATTAAAATCTGTTTCTGAACTCTTCGCTTCCAAGTCGGTGCAGAGGGTGTCCTGTAAAATAGAAGTACTGAAAACAAATGCTTAACATTGAAAGTTTAGTTTCTATCAGCTGTAACTATCATATTCCTAATTGATAGAACTCTTGGGGCATGAACTGAAGATTATTCAGTCTGCTCAGACCATATATGGATGCATTCTATTGGAAGAGTTGTCTTCCTTTCCACACATTATTCCATTCAAATCCCTTATCCGAATTTGATAATGTTGTGAAAAGTGATAGTGTGTGCGAACGTGATTTATGCTCTGGGTATCGCGTCCTTAAAAGTTGAATTCACAGTGGCAGGCATTGCTGCTTTCGAGTTGACTTATTTAGTCAGAACAAAATGAAAAGTGAAAACGACGGTAATTGTGTGTGTAGAACTTATTTGTGCTGAAAAATAGTCCAAAAAAGATTAAAATTTTTTAACAACTTTCAAAATGGGTAACAAAGGAAAACCCGAAGAAAAAAGTGTTTGAGTTGCCTAAACCAATATTATAAACAAGTAAATTATTTCCATTGTTCATGATTTTATTCGGGTTAAATCTGTACTTCCGAATTGATAAAGGTTTTTAAAAGTTAATGTGTGTAAAGTGGACACCGCATTTTCGTTGCCATAAACAACGAATACTTCGTGTGCTCACTGGAGAGCCACACTGTTGCACATAAAGCAGCAACTTGGAATAGAAGTGCCCCCAGTATCGACCTTCAGTTGTTAAATACAAGACTTGGACTTTCCGACGAAGCCCGGTTTCTCGGTGTGATCTACCATGTACACAAAATTAATATTGACCAACGCATAATTTCATTAAAGCCAGTAAACAAACAAATCTGCAAAAAATCCAACGCGGTTAAAATCCGGGGAGTTCGTAACTCAAACTATAGAAGGCGTTCAAGCGACAAGGGCACACAATGTGGAATCAATGCTGCCAACCGCCTGTTTGAAGCAAACATTCTTTAACTACAGCTGTCCAAAACCATGACTTATTTGATATACCTATTGAACGACTTCACGAATTAGCAAATATCGAAATGATAGGAAGCAATTTAAAACCAATGTTGACAAACACTCTAAACTGGCTACGTAGCGTGGAATTGAATGCCCATGAAATGCTCAAAAACAAATCAAATCTAAATTTAAAACTGAAATGAAAAGATTTCCTTCTTTAAAATTTACTCACCTTAAAGGACAAATATAAAAAATAATGATGAGCATCGATAAACAGTTGGAGACGTTAGGCCACGTTTTAGCTCAAAATGCCCTGTATATTTAAAGTTTAGAGTGATGATATGCATTTGTCTGTCGTTTATTTGGGGTGTCGCGACTCTTTCAACAGCCAGGGTTATATTGTGTCGGATGGAGGCAACCAGAGGTCCCGGAAAGAAACATTTTGCACAGCAGATATACACAGTCTTACCCGTCAAATTCTTAAACTGGCAAAAACAGAGTGAGCATTGGCTGACGTCAAGTGAACCATTAATGTGCTGAAGGCCCTTGCTCACTACACCAAGCTGCTCACGCTTGGGCAGTTGTAATTAAGGACCTTACCAAGTATAAAACACAAATAAAATTCAATGCTCGTGATGGTGATTGAACAGACTCATGTTAGTTGTATTCTTTCTGTTCGTCACATGGTTTATTTATTAAGCGCAGTAGGGAATATTCACAATCTTTTAGTTTAAGGAAGATATTAAATTTATCCTACAGTCATGCAGCATAAACATAAGGCTTGGACTGATAGTAATTCTCCTCTCGTCATTTGACTTTTTAAATTTTGCAACGCAACAGCGCAGCAACCCACACAACAGAGTCCATACAAAAGTGTCTGTCTGTTTGGGGCATTTGGTTGTTTTCCAACATTGTCGTTTAAATGTAAGGATTGTGAAGTATCCCAGCCTATGACAAGCTAATTTTCGAAGGAATACTCTATAAATGCAGATAGCAACCAAAACAAAGTGAAAAATGTATATGTTAAAATAATGAATAAAGCTTAGTAACAGTGAGATTTGAACCCATGTCACACTGCGCACGTCTTTAACAGCGAAGTGAACGCTTTAGCTTACTGAGCTACATCCCCGTTTGTTCAAATGTGACAAGACATAAACCAAGAAATTAATTTTTAACACCTCCATCTTTCTGTTTTCAGAAGACATAATAATATCAAATTAAGAACACACTAGGAGAAATGTGGAAAAGATGCTAGTTTTTAATAGAAAAAGGGTTTATCCATAGAAACAAAACAGTGATAAATTACAGTTTAAGCCAACGTAAACACTGAGCAGACGAATTTTTTAGGATTTGTTCATTCGCCCTGGCCGGTGAAACATTATCATTGAACACAAATTTACTATAAATAGTTACAAGTCGCTAATGTTTGGAACCTATCAAGTTACGAAAAGTCATCATCTGGGGCCAAAATGTAAGCACAAATATTTCCAAAAAGAATGAATGGAATATGCTCATATTCAGAGCCTAAATTCAAAATGTGCTGAAAAAGAGGAAGAGCATTCTTTTCCCTCGAAAATCCTATTTATAAAAAAACACATTTTCGAAAATTTGTGAAATTTTACCAATTGGTCACTCATTTTTTACCCCTATCCATATTCTTGTCCAAACGTTCAATCTATTGCGAGTCGCGTTACGTATATTTCTGGAGTACAGAAGCACCAACACATCACTTACATTGACATTTCTGACAATGCGAGGACACTCCTGTGTATGGAACAGAACACTATGTTTAGGAAAAAACATATTTACAGTACCAAAAGCCGAACATTGATGCAACACTAGGTTATGAACCACTAAAAGATCTCATTGAACACAGTGCTAACCTTTGACTCTCTGTACAACATACCAAGTTGTTTTGCAAAAAATACATATAAATCCACAAGGTACATCATCTCTTGAAAAAAAAAATGGAAAAAATATATGTTGCCACATTGAATTTCAATTTAAAATTCGAATTTTCAGTACTACCCTATCTATGGTCCTGCACTGAATGGCCTTGACACTATTTTTTCATGCTTCATGTTTTTGAGAGATTCTCACACATTCCGGCAGAAAATTGCAAACAAACTTCTTAAACCTTCCTAAAGAGGACAAATGTTTTTTTGAATTAATGGTTTCAAATCCCACTGATATTGAACCAATCAGCCAATCGGGCCTATTTAATCCTACTCACAACTTTGGGTGTTAAATGCTCCAAGTCACGTGTTCACCAATTTAGTGGTTCATAACCGCTATTTGTTAACTAGATATAAAGGTCAAACTCAGTATTTTAGCCGAAATCCAGACCATATTATAAGAACAAAGTAGTGAAGTTTAGTTTATTGTTTTCAGTTACTTGATACTTTCAGAGAATCAGCATCCGAAGCTTAGGACAGAGTGCCTATAGCAGCATTAAAGCAGAACTTGTCCATCTCAGTAAAGAAACACTGCAGTAGTTGCCCGGGGCCCAGGAGAATACACCCACGTGCACTCTCATAAACACACATGCTTAATTAGATAGTTTCGTGAATGCTTTCCTCAGTCGCTAGCGACAATGTGTGTGAAGTGAAAGGGGATGAAAGGGTGGGCAAAATCAAAGATATTTTAGTTTATTGTTTACGACTGCGTGGGCCTTTCAGAGGCTCTGGGTCCAATTATACCAGTAAAACAGAACTTGTCCAACTCAATAAACAAAAACTGCTGTAGGTCCCCGAGTGCGACATTTTTGTAAATTATTATCTCGGTCTATGCACGTGTCGGGGGTGGGTGCATGCGTGGTCGAGTGGTGGATGCCAGGGTGGTTGGATGAAAGGGTGGGTGTAACCAAACAGTTAAGACTAGCTACCCCCCCCCCCCCCCCACACGCACACACACTCCTGGGAGGTATCAAGGATGACAGTCTGAGAAGCAGAACTTGTCCAACTCCGTAAACGAAAACTGCTGCAGGACCCCGGGTGTGACATTTTTGTAAATTATGTTTTCTGTCTATGTAAATGTCGTGCATGCGTGCGTGCGTGTAAACAAACAATTGATAAAAGCCCCCCCCCCCCCCCCTCACTCCTGGATGGTATCAAAGATGACAGTATCAGATTTATGGTACAAACACCCATATTGAAAATCTGCGTTCCTAATTACTCTAAAACACTTTGAGAAATGATCTTATTTGTGACGTGGTCTTTTCCACTCTAAATTATCACTTGCATCCATTTTTGTGGTAGCCGCATTATATAAGAGACATCGGGGCGCAGTGGCGTTGCGGTAACCGGTTCTCGTCAGATCACCGAAAATAAGCAACGTCGAGCCTGGTTAGTCCTCGGATCGGTGACCGTCTGAGCGATCGATTCGGGCTCCGGCGTTGTGTCCTTGAGCAAGGCACTTAACTCCGATTGTCCGCATGGGGGCACGATGGCGCCGTGTACAAAGGCGGACTGCACGTCGATGGTGCGCATGCCTTCAGCTAACCTAACCCTGCCTGTGCTGCAGTGTGTAGTTACAATGTTGGGGAGCTGACAGTTACTGGTCGTTTCTCGGTGGTTCTCTATGCGTACTCCGGCTTCCTCCACCCGTAATACGGTCACAGTCATGATTAGCCATTGTGCATAAGTATGTGACCTTAAGCACCAATAAATAAAAAACTAAATAAATGAATAAATGTATAAGAGAAATGTACATCCCTTAATTTCAACCAAACAATTAGGAAAATATACTTGATGGGGGTCGAAAACATATATCCTTTTCATTTATTACCCCACACACCCTTATCTACATACATGTTATTACTATTAGAAATATATCTCATATCCCAAAGCAACCCAGCCCATTTAGGCCCTCTGTAAGAAAAAAATAAAACATTAAACTCGGGGGAAATAATCTTCTTGAATGCCTCATCTGGCTGATATAGAAAATACATTGCTATTTTCGGCTTCTTTGGACGTAGGTGAGAAAATTAAAATCTGTTTCTGAACTCTTCGCTTCCAAGTCGGTGCAGAGGGTGTCCTGTAAAATAGAAGTACTGAAAACAAATGCTTAACATTGAAAGTTTAGTTTCTATCAGCTGTAACTATCATATTCCTAATTGATAGAACTCTTGGGGCATGAACTGAAGATTATTCAGTCTGCTCAGACCATATATGGATGCATTCTATTGGAAGAGTTGTCTTCCTTTCCACACATTATTCCATTCAAATCCCTTATCCGAATTTGATAATGTTGTGAAAAGTGATAGTGTGTGCGAACGTGATTTATGCTCTGGGTATCGCGTCCTTAAAAGTTGAATTCACAGTGGCAGGCATTGCTGCTTTCGAGTTGACTTATTTAGTCAGAACAAAATGAAAAGTGAAAACGACGGTAATTGTGTGTGTAGAACTTATTTGTGCTGAAAAATAGTCCAAAAAAGATTAAAATTTTTTAACAACTTTCAAAATGGGTAACAAAGGAAAACCCGAAGAAAAAAGTGTTTGAGTTGCCTAAACCAATATTATAAACAAGTAAATTATTTCCATTGTTCATGATTTTATTCGGGTTAAATCTGTACTTCCGAATTGATAAAGGTTTTTAAAAGTTAATGTGTGTAAAGTGGACACCGCATTTTCGTTGCCATAAACAGCGAATACTTCGTGTGCACACTGGAGAGCCACACTGTTGCACATAAAGCAGCAACTTGGAATAGAAGTGCCCCCAGTATCGACCTTCAGTTGTTAAATACAAGACTTGGACTTTCCGACGAAGCCCGGTTTCTCGGTGTGATCTACCATGTACACAAAATTAATATTGACCAACGCATAATTTCATTAAAGCCAGTAAACAAACAAATCTGCAAAAAATCCAACGCGGTTAAAATCCGGGGAGTTCGTAACTCAAACTATAGAAGGCGTTCAAGCGACAAGGGCACACAATGTGGAATCAATGCTGCCAACCGCCTGTTTGAAGCAAACATTCTTTAACTACAGCTGTCCAAAACCATGACTTATTTGATATACCTATTGAACGACTTCACAAATTAGCAAATATCGAAATGATAGGAAGCAATTTAAAACCAATGTTGACAAACACTCTAAACTGGCTACGTAGCGTGGAATTGAATGCCCATGAAATGCTCAAAAACAAATCAAATCTAAATTTAAAACTGAAATGAAAAGATTTCCTTCTTTAAAATTTACTCACCTTAAAGGACAAATATAAAAAAATAATGATGAGCATCGATAAACAGTTGGAGACGTTAGGCCACGTTTTAGCTCAAAATGCCCTGTATATTTAAAGTTTAGAGTGATGATATGCATTTGTCTGTCGTTTATTTGGGGTGTCGCGACTCTTTCAACAGCCAGGGTTATATTGTGTCGGATGGAGGCAACCAGAGGTCCCGGAAAGAAACATTTTGCACAGCAGATATACACAGTCTTACCCGTCAAATTCTTAAACTGGCAAAAACAGAGTGAGCATTGGCTGACGTCAAGTGAACCATTAATGTGCTGAAGGCCCTTGCTCACTACACCAAGCTGCTCACGCTTGGGCAGTTGTAATTAAGGACCTTACCAAGTATAAAACACAAATAAAATTAAATGCTCGTGATGGTGATTGAACAGACTCATGTTAGTTGTATTCTTTCTGTTCGTCACATGGTTTATTTATTAAGCGCAGTAGGGAATATTCACAATCTTTTAGTTTAAGGAAGATATTAAATTTATCCTACAGTCATGCAGCATAAACATAAGGCTTGGACTGATAGTAATTCTCCTCTCGTCATTTGACTTTTTAAATTTTGCAACGCAACAGCGCAGCAACCCACACAACAGAGTCCATACAAAAGTGTCTGTCTGTTTGGGGCATTTGGTTGTTTTCCAACATTGTCGTTTAAATGTAAGGATTGTGAAGTATCCCAGCCTATGACAAGCTAATTTTCGAAGGAATACTCTATAAATGGAGATAGCAACCAAAACAAAGTGAAAAATGTATATGTTAAAATAATGAATAAAGCTTAGTAACAGTGAGATTTGAACCCATGTCACACTGCGCACGTCTTTAACAGCGAAGTGAACGCTTTAGCTTACTGAGCTACATCCCCGTTTGTTCAAATGTGACAAGACATAAACCAAGAAATTAATTTTTAACACCTCCATCTTTCTGTTTTCAGAAGACATAATAATATCAAATTAAGAACACACTAGGAGAAATGTGGAAAAGATGCTAGTTTTTAATAGAAAAAGGGTTTATCCATAGAAACAAAACAGTGATAAATTACAGTTTAAGCCAACGTAAACACTGAGCAGACGAATTTTTTAGGATTTGTTCATTCGCCCTGGCCGGTGAAACATTATCATTGAACACAAATTTACTATAAATAGTTACAAGTCGCTAATGTTTGGAACCTATCAAGTTACGAAAAGTCATCATCTGGGGCCAAAATGTAAGCACAAATATTTCCAAAAAGAATGAATGGAATATGCTGATATTCAGAGCCTAAATTCAAAATGTGCTGAAAAAGAGGAAGAGCATTCTTTTCCCTCGAAAATCCTATTTATAAAAAAACACATTTTCGAAAATTTGTGAAATTTTACCAATTGGTCACTCATTTTTTACCCCTATCCATATTCTTGTCCAAACGTTCAATCTATTGCGAGTCGCGTTACGTATATTTCTGGAGTACAGAAGCACCAACACATCACTTACATTGACATTTCTGACAATGCGAGGACACTCCTGTGTATGGAACAGAACACTATGTTTAGGAAAAAACATATTTACAGTACCAAAAGCCGAACATTGATGCAACACTAGGTTATGAACCACTAAAAGATCTCATTGAACACAGTGCTAACCTTTGACTCTCTGTACAACATACCAAGTTGTTTTGCAAAAAATACATATAAATCCACAAGGTACATCATCTCTTGAAAAAAAAAATGGAAAAAATATATGTTGCCACATTGAATTTCAATTTAAAATTCGAATTTTCAGTACTACCCTATCTATGGTCCTGCACTGAATGGCCTTGACACTATTTTTTCATGCTTCATGTTTTTGAGAGATTCTCACACATTCCGGCAGAAAATTGCAAACAAACTTCTTAAACCTTCCTAAAGAGGACAAATGTTTTTTTGAATTAATGGTTTCAAATCCCACTGATATTGAACCAATCAGCCAATCGGGCCTATTTAATCCTACTCACAACTTTGGGTGTTAAATGCTCCAAGTCACGTGTTCACCAATTTAGTGGTTCATAACCGCTATTTGTTAACTAGATATAAAGGTCAAACTCAGTATTTTAGCCGAAATCCAGACCATATTATAAGAACAAAGTAGTGAAGTTTAGTTTATTGTTTTCAGTTACTTGATACTTTCAGAGAATCAGCATCCGAAGCTTAGGACAGAGTGCCTATAGCAGCATTAAAGCAGAACTTGTCCATCTCAGTAAAGAAACACTGCAGTAGTTGCCCGGGGCCCAGGAGAATACACCCACGTGCACTCTCATAAACACACATGCTTAATTAGATAGTTTCGTGAATGCTTTCCTCAGTCGCTAGCGACAATGTGTGTGAAGTGAAAGGGGATGAAAGGGTGGGCAAAATCAAAGATATTTTAGTTTATTGTTTACGACTGCGTGGGCCTTTCAGAGGCTCTGGGTCCAATTATACCAGTAAAACAGAACTTGTCCAACTCAATAAACAAAAACTGCTGTAGGTCCCCGAGTGCGACATTTTTGTAAATTATTATCTCGGTCTATGCACGTGTCGGGGGTGGGTGCATGCGTGGTCGAGTGGTGGATGCCAGGGTGGTTGGATGAAAGGGTGGGTGTAACCAAACAGTTAAGACTAGCTACCCCCCCCCCCCCACACGCACACACACTCCTGGGAGGTATCAAGGATGACAGTCTGAGAAGCAGAACTTGTCCAACTCCGTAAACGAAAACTGCTGCAGGACCCCGGGTGTGACATTTTTGTAAATTATGTTTTCTGTCTATGTAAATGTCGTGCATGCGTGCGTGCGTGTAAACAAACAATTGATAAAAGCCCCCCCCCCCCCCCCCTCACTCCTGGATGGTATCAAAGATGACAGTATCAGATTTATGGTACAAACACCCATATTGAAAATCTGCGTTCCTAATGACTCTAAAACACTTTGAGAAATGATCTTATTTGTGACGTGGTCTTTTCCACTCTAAATTATCACTTGCATCCATTTTTGTGGTAGCCGCATTATATAAGAGACATCGGGGCGCAGTGGCGTTGCGGTAACCGGTTCTCGTCAGATCACCGAAAATAAGCAACGTCGAGCCTGGTTAGTCCTCGGATCGGTGACCGTCTGAGCGATCGATTCGGGCTCCGGCGTTGTGTCCTTGAGCAAGGCACTTAACTCCGATTGTCCGCATGGGGGCACGATGGCGCCGTGTACAAAGGCGGACTGCACGTCGATGGTGCGCATGCCTTCAGCTAACCTAACCCTGCCTGTGCTGCAGTGTGTAGTTACAATGTTGGGGAGCTGACAGTTACTGGTCGTTTCTCGGTGGTTCTCTATGCGTACTCCGGCTTCCTCCACCCGTAATACGGTCACAGTCATGATTAGCCATTGTGCATAAGTATGTGACCTTAAGCACCAATAAATAAAAAACTAAATAAATGAATAAATGTATAAGAGAAATGTACATCCCTTAATTTCAACCAAACAATTAGGAAAATATACTTGATGGGGGTCGAAAACATATATCCTTTTCATTTATTACCCCACACACCCTTATCTACATACATGTTATTACTATTAGAAATATATCTCATATCCCAAAGCAACCCAGCCCATCTAGGCCCTCTGTAAGAAAAAAATAAAACATTAAACTCGGGGGAAATAATCTTCTTGAATGCCTCATCTGGCTGATATAGAAAATACATTGCTATTTTCGGCTTCTTTGGACGTAGGTGAGAAAATTAAAATCTGTTTCTGAACTCTTCGCTTCCAAGTCGGTGCAGAGGGTGTCCTGTAAAATAGAAGTACTGAAAACAAATGCTTAACATTGAAAGTTTAGTTTCTATCAGCTGTAACTATCATATTCCTAATTGATAGAACTCTTGGGGCATGAACTGAAGATTATTCAGTCTGCTCAGACCATATATGGATGCATTCTATTGGAAGAGTTGTCTTCCTTTCCACACATTATTCCATTCAAATCCCTTATCCGAATTTGATAATGTTGTGAAAAGTGATAGTGTGTGCGAACGTGATTTATGCTCTGGGTATCGCGTCCTTAAAAGTTGAATTCACAGTGGCAGGCATTGCTGCTTTCGAGTTGACTTATTTAGTCAGAACAAAATGAAAAGTGAAAACGACGGTAATTGTGTGTGTAGAACTTATTTGTGCTGAAAAATAGTCCTAAAAAGATTAAAATTTTTTAACAACTTTCAAAATGGGTAACAAAGGAAAACCCGAAGAAAAAAGTGTTTGAGTTGCCTAAACCAATATTATAAACAAGTAAATTATTTCCATTGTTCATGATTTTATTCGGGTTAAATCTGTACTTCCGAATTGATAAAGGTTTTTAAAAGTTAATGTGTGTAAAGTGGACACCGCATTTTCGTTGCCATAAACAGCGAATACTTCGTGTGCACACTGGAGAGCCACACTGTTGCACATAAAGCAGCAACTTGGAATAGAAGTGCCCCCAGTATCGACCTTCAGTTGTTAAATACAAGACTTGGACTTTCCGACGAAGCCCGGTTTCTCGGTGTGATCTACCATGTACACAAAATTAATATTGACCAACGCATAATTTCATTAAAGCCAGTAAACAAACAAATCTGCAAAAAATCCAACGCGGTTAAAATCCGGGGAGTTCGTAACTCAAACTATAGAAGGCGTTCAAGCGACAAGGGCACACAATGTGGAATCAATGCTGCCAACCGCCTGTTTGAAGCAAACATTCTTTAACTACAGCTGTCCAAAACCATGACTTATTTGATATACCTATTGAACGACTTCACAAATTAGCAAATATCGAAATGATAGGAAGCAATTTAAAACCAATGTTGACAAACACTCTAAACTGGCTACGTAGCGTGGAATTGAATGCCCATGAAATGCTCAAAAACAAATCAAATCTAAATTTAAAACTGAAATGAAAAGATTTCCTTCTTTAAAATTTACTCACCTTAAAGGACAAATATAAAAAAATAATGATGAGCATCGATAAACAGTTGGAGACGTTAGGCCACGTTTTAGCTCAAAATGCCCTGTATATTTAAAGTTTAGAGTGATGATATGCATTTGTCTGTCGTTTATTTGGGGTGTCGCGACTCTTTCAACAGCCAGGGTTATATTGTGTCGGATGGAGGCAACCAGAGGTCCCGGAAAGAAACATTTTGCACAGCAGATATACACAGTCTTACCCGTCAAATTCTTAAACTGGCAAAAACAGAGTGAGCATTGGCTGACGTCAAGTGAACCATTAATGTGCTGAAGGCCCTTGCTCACTACACCAAGCTGCTCACGCTTGGGCAGTTGTAATTAAGGACCTTACCAAGTATAAAACACAAATAAAATTCAATGCTCGTGATGGTGATTGAACAGACTCATGTTAGTTGTATTCTTTCTGTTCGTCACATGGTTTATTTATTAAGCGCAGTAGGGAATATTCACAATCTTTTAGTTTAAGGAAGATATTAAATTTATCCTACAGTCATGCAGCATAAACATAAGGCTTGGACTGATAGTAATTCTCCTCTCGTCATTTGACTTTTTAAATTTTGCAACGCACCAGCGCAGCAACCCACACAACAGAGTCCATACAAAAGTGTCTGTCTGTTTGGGGCATTTGGTTGTTTTCCAACATTGTCGTTTAAATGTAAGGATTGTGAAGTATCCCAGCCTATGACAAGCTAATTTTCGAAGGAATACTCTATAAATGGAGATAGCAACCAAAACAAAGTGAAAAATGTATATGTTAAAATAATGAATAAAGCTTAGTAACAGTGAGATTTGAACCCATGTCACACTGCGCACGTCTTTAACAGCGAAGTGAACGCTTTAGCTTACTGAGCTATATCCCCGTTTGTTCAAATGTGACAAGACATAAACCAAGAAATTAATTTTTAACACCTCCATCTTTCTGTTTTCAGAAGACATAATAATATCAAATTAAGAACACACTAGGAGAAATGTGGAAAAAATGCTAGTTTTTAATAGAAAAAGGGTTTATCCATAGAAACAAAACAGTGATAAATTACAGTTTAAGCCAACGTAAACACTGAGCAGACGAATTTTTTAGGATTTGTTCATTCGCCCTGGCCGGTGAAACATTATCATTGAACACAAATTTACTATAAATAGTTACAAGTCGCTAATGTTTGGAACCTATCAAGTTACGAAAAGTCATCATCTGGGGCCAAAATGTAAGCACAAATATTTCCAAAAAGAATGAATGGAATATGCTGATATTCAGAGCCTAAATTCAAAATGTGCTGAAAAAGAGGAAGAGCATTCTTTTCCCTCGAAAATCCTATTTATAAAAAAACACATTTTCGAAAATTTGTGAAATTTTACCAATTGGTCACTCATTTTTTACCCCTATCCATATTCTTGTCCAAACGTTCAATCTATTGCGAGTCGCGTTACGTATATTTCTGGAGTACAGAAGCACCAACACATCACTTACATTGACATTTCTGACAATGCGAGGACACTCCTGTGTATGGAACAGAACACTATGTTTAGGAAAAAACATATTTACAGTACCAAAAGCCGAACATTGATGCAACACTAGGTTATGAACCACTAAAAGATCTCATTGAACACAGTGCTAACCTTTGACTCTCTGTACAACATACCAAGTTGTTTTGCAAAAAATACATATAAATCCACAAGGTACATCATCTCTTGAAAAAAAAAATGGAAAAAATATATGTTGCCACATTGAATTTCAATTTAAAATTCGAATTTTCAGTACTACCCTATCTATGGTCCTGCACTGAATGGCCTTGACACTATTTTTTCATGCTTCATGTTTTTGAGAGATTCTCACACATTCCGGCAGAAAATTGCAAACAAACTTCTTAAACCTTCCTAAAGAGGACAAATGTTTTTTTTAATTAATGGTTTCAAATCCCACTGATATTGAACCAATCAGCCAATCGGGCCTATTTAATCCTACTCACAACTTTGGGTGTTAAATGCTCCAAGTCACGTGTTCACCAATTTAGTGGTTCATAACCGCTATTTGTTAACTAGATATAAAGGTCAAACTCAGTATTTTAGCCGAAATCCAGACCATATTATAAGAACAAAGTAGTGAAGTTTAGTTTATTGTTTTCAGTTACTTGATACTTTCAGAGAATCAGCATCCGAAGCTTAGGACAGAGTGCCTATAGCAGCATTAAAGCAGAACTTGTCCATCTCAGTAAAGAAACACTGCAGTAGTTCCCCGGGGCCCAGGAGAATACACCCACGTGCACTCTCATAAACACACATGCTTAATTAAATAGTTTCGTGAATGCTTTCCTCAGTCGCTAGCGACAATGTGTGTGAAGTGAAAGGGGATGAAAGGGTGGGCAAAATCAAAGATATTTTAGTTTATTGTTTACGACTGCGTGGGCCTTTCAGAGGCTCTGGGTCCAATTATACCAGTAAACCAGAACTTGTCCAACTCAATAAACAAAAACTGCTGTAGGTCCCCGAGTGCGACATTTTTGTAAATTATTATCTCGGTCTATGCACGTGTCGGGGGTGGGTGCATGCGTGGTCGAGTGGTGGATGCCAGGGTGGTTGGATGAAAGGGTGGGTGTAACCAAACAGTTAAGACTAGCTACCCCCCCCCCCCCCACACGCACACACACTCCTGGGAGGTATCAAGGATGACAGTCTGAGAAGCAGAACTTGTCCAACTCCGTAAACGAAAACTGCTGCAGGACCCCGGGTGTGACATTTTTGTAAATTATGTTTTCTGTCTATGTAAATGTCGTGCATGCGTGCGTGCGTGTAAACAAACAATTGATAAAAGCCCCCCCCCCCCCCTCCCCCCTCACTCCTGGATGGTATCAAAGATGACAGTATCAGATTTACGGTACAAACACCCATATTGAAAATCTGCGTTCCTAATGACTCTAAAACACTTTGAGAAATGATCTTATTTGTGACGTGGTCTTTTCCACTCTAAATTATCACTTGCATCCATTTTTGTGGTAGCCGCATTATATAAGAGACATCGGGGCGCAGTGGCGTTGCGGTAACCGGTTCTCGTCAGATCACCGAAAATAAGCAACGTCGAGCCTGGTTAGTCCTCGGATCGGTGACCGTCTGAGCGATCGATTCGGGCTCCGGCGTTGTGTCCTTGAGCAAGGCACTTAACTCCGATTGTCCGCATGGGGGCACGATGGCGCCGTGTACAAAGGCGGACTGCACGTCGATGGTGCGCATGCCTTCAGCTAACCTAACCCTGCCTGTGCTGCAGTGTGTAGTTACAATGTTGGGGAGCTGACAGTTACTGGTCGTTTCTCGGTGGTTCTCTATGCGTACTCCGGCTTCCTCCACCCGTAATACGGTCACAGTCATGATTAGCCATTGTGCATAAGTATGTGACCTTAAGCACCAATAAATAAAAAACTAAATAAATGAATAAATGTATAAGAGAAATGTACATCCCTTAATTTCAACCAAACAATTAGGAAAATATACTTGATGGGGGTCGAAAACATATATCCTTTTCATTTATTACCCTACACACCCTTATCTACATACATGTTATTACTATTAGAAATATATCTCATATCCCAAAGCAACCCAGCCCATCTAGGCCCTCTGTAAGAAAAAAATAAAACATTAAACTCGGGGGAAATAATCTTCTTGAATGCCTCATCTGGCTGATATAGAAAATACATTGCTATTTTCGGCTTCTTTGGTCGTAGGTGAGAAAATTAAAATCTGTTTCTGAACTCTTCGCTTCCAAGTCGGTGCAGAGGGTGTCCTGTAAAATAGAAGTACTGAAAACAAATGCTTAACATTGAAAGTTTAGTTTCTATCAGCTGTAACTATCATATTCCTAATTGATAGAACTCTTGGGGCATGAACTGAAGATTATTCAGTCTGCTCAGACCATATATGGATGCATTCTATTGGAAGAGTTGTCTTCCTTTCCACACATTATTCCATTCAAATCCCTTATCCGAATTTGATAATGTTGTGAAAAGTGATAGTGTGTGCGAACGTGATTTATGCTCTGGGTATCGCGTCCTTAAAAGTTGAATTCACAGTGGCAGGCATTGCTGCTTTCGAGTTGACTTATTTAGTCAGAACAAAATGAAAAGTGAAAACGACGGTAATTGTGTGTGTAGAACTTATTTGTGCTGAAAAATAGTCCAAAAAAGATTAAAATTTTTTAACAACTTTCAAAATGGGTAACAAAGGAAAACCCGAAGAAAAAAGTGTTTGAGTTGCCTAAACCAATATTATAAACAAGTAAATTATTTCCATTGTTCATGATTTTATTCGGGTTAAATCTGTACTTCCGAATTGATAAAGGTTTTTAAAAGTTAATGTGTGTAAAGTGGACACCGCATTTTCGTTGCCATAAACAACGAATACTTCGTGTGCACACTGGAGAGCCACACTGTTGCACATAAAGCAGCAACTTGGAATAGAAGTGCCCCCAGTATCGACCTTCAGTTGTTAAATACAAGACTTGGACTTTCCGACGAAGCCCGGTTTCTCGGTGTGATCTACCATGTACACAAAATTAATATTGACCAACGCATAATTTCATTAAAGCCAGTAAACAAACAAATCTGCAAAAAATCCAACGCGGTTAAAATCCGGGGAGTTCGTAACTCAAACTATAGAAGGCGTTCAAGCGACAAGGGCACACAATGTGGAATCAATGCTGCCAACCGCCTGTTTGAAGCAAACATTCTTTAACTACAGCTGTCCAAAACCATGACTTATTTGATATACCTATTGAACGACTTCACGAATTAGCAAATATCGAAATGATAGGAAGCAATTTAAAACCAATGTTGACAAACACTCTAAACTGGCTACGTAGCGTGGAATTGAATGCCCATGAAATGCTCAAAAACAAATCAAATCTAAATTTAAAACTGAAATGAAAAGATTTCCTTCTTTAAAATTTACTCACCTTAAAGGACAAATATAAAAAATAATGATGAGCATCGATAAACAGTTGGAGACGTTAGGCCACGTTTTAGCTCAAAATGCCCTGTATATTTAAAGTTTAGAGTGATGATATGCATTTGTCTGTCGTTTATTTGGGGTGTCGCGACTCTTTCAACAGCCAGGGTTATATTGTGTCGGATGGAGGCAACCAGAGGTCCCGGAAAGAAACATTTTGCACAGCAGATATACACAGTCTTACCCGTCAAATTCTTAAACTGGCAAAAACAGAGTGAGCATTGGCTGACATCAAGTGAACCATTAATGTGCTGAAGGCCCTTGCTCACTACACCAAGCTGCTCACGCTTGGGCAGTTGTAATTAAGGACCTTACCAAGTATAAAACACAAATAAAATTCAATGCTCGTGATGGTGATTGAACAGACTCATGTTAGTTGTATTCTTTCTGTTCGTCACATGGTTTATTTATTAAGCGCAGTAGGGAATATTCACAATCTTTTAGTTTAAGGAAGATATTAAATTTATCCTACAGTCATGCAGCATAAACATAAGGCTTGGACTGATAGTAATTCTCCTCTCGTCATTTGACTTTTTAAATTTTGCAACGCAACAGCGCAGCAACCCACACAACAGAGTCCATACAAAAGTGTCTGTCTGTTTGGGGCATTTGGTTGTTTTCCAACATTGTCGTTTAAATGTAAGGATTGTGAAGTATCCCAGCCTATGACAAGCTAATTTTCGAAGGAATACTCTATAAATGGAGATAGCAACCAAAACAAAGTGAAAAATGTATATGTTAAAATAATGAATAAAGCTTAGTAACAGTGAGATTTGAACCCATGTCACACTGCGCACGTCTTTAACAGCGAAGTGAACGCTTTAGCTTACTGAGCTACATCCCCGTTTGTTCAAATGTGACAAGACATAAACCAAGAAATTAATTTTTAACACCTCCATCTTTCTGTTTTCAGAAGACATAATAATATCAAATTAAGAACACACTAGGAGAAATGTGGAAAAGATGCTAGTTTTTAATAGAAAAAGGGTTTATCCATAGAAACAAAACAGTGATAAATTACAGTTTAAGCCAACGTAAACACTGAGCAGACGAATTTTTTAGGATTTGTTCATTCGCCCTGGCCGGTGAAACATTATCATTGAACACAAATTTACTATAAATAGTTACAAGTCGCTAATGTTTGGAACCTATCAAGTTACGAAAAGTCATCATCTGGGGCCAAAATGTAAGCACAAATATTTCCAAAAAGAATGAATGGAATATGCTGATATTCAGAGCCTAAATTCAAAATGTGCTGAAAAAGAGGAAGAGCATTCTTTTCCCTCGAAAATCCTATTTATAAAAAAACACATTTTCGAAAATTTGTGAAATTTTACCAATTGGTCACTCATTTTTTACCCCTATCCATATTCTTGTCCAAACGTTCAATCTATTGCGAGTCGCGTTACGTATATTTCTGGAGTACAGAAGCACCAACACATCACTTACATTGACATTTCTGACAATGCGAGGACACTCCTGTGTATGGAACAGAACACTATGTTTAGGAAAAAACATATTTACAGTACCAAAAGCCGAACATTGATGCAACACTAGGTTATGAACCACTAAAAGATCTCATTGAACACAGTGCTAACCTTTGACTCTCTGTACAACATACCAAGTTGTTTTGCAAAAAATACATATAAATCCACAAGGTACATCATCTCTTGAAAACAAAAATGGAAAAAATATATGTTGCCACATTGAATTTCAATTTAAAATTCGAATTTTCAGTACTACCCTATCTATGGTCCTGCACTGAATGGCCTTGACACTATTTTTTCATGCTTCATGTTTTTGAGAGATTCTCACACATTCCGGCAGAAAATTGCAAACAAACTTCTTAAACCTTCCTAAAGAGGACAAATGTTTTTTTGAATTAATGGTTTCAAATCCCACTGATATTGAACCAATCAGCCAATCGGGCCTATTTAATCCTACTCACAACTTTGGGTGTTAAATGCTCCAAGTCACGTGTTCACCAATTTAGTGGTTCATAACCGCTATTTGTTAACTAGATATAAAGGTCAAACTCAGTATTTTAGCCGAAATCCAGACCATATTATAAGAACAAAGTAGTGAAGTTTAGTTTATTGTTTTCAGTTACTTGATACTTTCAGAGAATCAGCATCCGAAGCTTAGGACAGAGTGCCTATAGCAGCATTAAAGCAGAACTTGTCCATCTCAGTAAAGAAACACTGCAGTAGTTGCCCGGGGCCCAGGAGAATACACCCACGTGCACTCTCATAAACACACATGCTTAATTAGATAGTTTCGTGAATGCTTTCCTCAGTCGCTAGCGACAATGTGTGTGAAGTGAAAGGGGATGAAAGGGTGGGCAAAATCAAAGATATTTTAGTTTATTGTTTACGACTGCGTGGGCCTTTCAGAGGCTCTGGGTCCAATTATACCAGTAAAACAGAACTTGTCCAACTCAATAAACAAAAACTGCTGTAGGTCCCCGAGTGCGACATTTTTGTAAATTATTATCTCGGTCTATGCACGTGTCGGGGGTGGGTGCATGCGTGGTCGAGTGGTGGATGCCAGGGTGGTTGGATGAAAGGGTGGGTGTAACCAAACAGTTAAGACTAGCTACCCCCCCCCCCCACACGCACACACACTCCTGGGAGGTATCAAGGATGACAGTCTGAGAAGCAGAACTTGTCCAACTCCGTAAACGAAAACTGCTGCAGGACCCCGGGTGTGACATTTTTGTAAATTATGTTTTCTGTCTATGTAAATGTCGTGCATGCGTGCGTGCGTGTAAACAAACAATTGATAAAAGCCCCCCCCCCCCCTCACTCCTGGATGGTATCAAAGATGACAGTATCAGATTTATGGTACAAACACCCATATTGAAAATCTGCGTTCCTAATGACTCTAAAACACTTTGAGAAATGATCTTATTTGTGACGTGGTCTTTTCCACTCTAAATTATCACTTGCATCCATTTTTGTGGTAGCCGCATTATATAAGAGACATCGGGGCGCAGTGGCGTTGCGGTAACCGGTTCTCGTCAGATCACCGAAAATAAGCAACGTCGAGCCTGGTTAGTCCTCGGATCGGTGACCGTCTGAGCGATCGATTCGGGCTCCGGCGTTGTGTCCTTGAGCAAGGCACTTAACTCCGATTGTCCGCATGGGGGCACGATGGCGCCGTGTACAAAGGCGGACTGCACGTCGATGGTGCGCATGCCTTCAGCTAACCTAACCCTGCCTGTGCTGCAGTGTGTAGTTACAATGTTGGGGAGCTGACAGTTACTGGTCGTTTCTCGGTGGTTCTCTATGCGTACTCCGGCTTCCTCCACCCGTAATACGGTCACAGTCATGATTAGCCATTGTGCATAAGTATGTGACCTTAAGCACCAATAAATAAAAAACTAAATAAATGAATAAATGTATAAGAGAAATGTACATCCCTTAATTTCAACCAAACAATTAGGAAAATATACTTGATGGGGGTCGAAAACATATATCCTTTTCATTTATTACCCCACACACCCTTATCTACATACATGTTATTACTATTAGAAATATAACTCATATCCCAAAGCAACCCAGCCCATCTAGGCCCTCTGTAAGAAAAAAATAAAACATTAAACTCGGGGGAAATAATCTTCTTGAATGCCTCATCTGGCTGATATAGAAAATACATTGCTATTTTCGGCTTCTTTGGTCGTAGGTGAGAAAATTAAAATCTGTTTCTGAACTCTTCGCTTCCAAGTCGGTGCAGAGGGTGTCCTGTAAAATAGAAGTACTGAAAACAAATGCTTAACATTGAAAGTTTAGTTTCTATCAGCTGTAACTATCATATTCCTAATTGATAGAACTCTTGGGGCATGAACTGAAGATTATTCAGTCTGCTCAGACCATATATGGATGCATTCTATTGGAAGAGTTGTCTTCCTTTCCACACATTATTCCATTCAAATCCCTTATCCGAATTTGATAATGTTGTGAAAAGTGATAGTGTGTGCGAACGTGATTTATGCTCTGGGTATCGCGTCCTTAAAAGTTGAATTCACAGTGGCAGGCATTGCTGCTTTCGAGTTGACTTATTTAGTCAGAACAAAATGAAAAGTGAAAACGACGGTAATTGTGTGTGTAGAACTTATTTGTGCTGAAAAATAGTCCAAAAAAGATTAAAATTTTTTAACAACTTTCAAAATGGGTAACAAAGGAAAACCCGAAGAAAAAAGTGTTTGAGTTGCCTAAACCAATATTATAAACAAGTAAATTATTTCCATTGTTCATGATTTTATTCGGGTTAAATCTGTACTTCCGAATTGATAAAGGTTTTTAAAAGTTAATGTGTGTAAAGTGGACACCGCATTTTCGTTGCCATAAACAACGAATACTTCGTGTGCACACTGGAGAGCCACACTGTTGCACATAAAGCAGCAACTTGGAATAGAAGTGCCCCCAGTATCGACCTTCAGTTGTTAAATACAAGACTTGGACTTTCCGACGAAGCCCGGTTTCTCGGTGTGATCTACCATGTACACAAAATTAATATTGACCAACGCATAATTTCATTAAAGCCAGTAAACAAACAAATCTGCAAAAAATCCAACGCGGTTAAAATCCGGGGAGTTCGTAACTCAAACTATAGAAGGCGTTCAAGCGACAAGGGCACACAATGTGGAATCAATGCTGCCAACCGCCTGTTTGAAGCAAACATTCTTTAACTACAGCTGTCCAAAACCATGACTTATTTGATATACCTATTGAACGACTTCACGAATTAGCAAATATCGAAATGATAGGAAGCAATTTAAAACCAATGTTGACAAACACTCTAAACTGGCTACGTAGCGTGGAATTGAATGCCCATGAAATGCTCAAAAACAAATCAAATCTAAATTTAAAACTGAAATGAAAAGATTTCCTTCTTTAAAATTTACTCACCTTAAAGGACAAATATAAAAAATAATGATGAGCATCGATAAACAGTTGGAGACGTTAGGCCACGTTTTAGCTCAAAATGCCCTGTATATTTAAAGTTTAGAGTGATGATATGCATTTGTCTGTCGTTTATTTGGGGTGTCGCGACTCTTTCAACAGCCAGGGTTATATTGTGTCGGATGGAGGCAACCAGAGGTCCCGGAAAGAAACATTTTGCACAGCAGATATACACAGTCTTACCCGTCAAATTCTTAAACTGGCAAAAACAGAGTGAGCATTGGCTGACGTCAAGTGAACCATTAATGTGCTGAAGGCCCTTGCTCACTACACCAAGCTGCTCACGCTTGGGCAGTTGTAATTAAGGACCTTACCAAGTATAAAACACAAATAAAATTCAATGCTCGTGATGGTGATTGAACAGACTCATGTTAGTTGTATTCTTTCTGTTCGTCACATGGTTTATTTATTAAGCGCAGTAGGGAATATTCACAATCTTTTAGTTTAAGGAAGATATTAAATTTATCCTACAGTCATGCAGCATAAACATAAGGCTTGGACTGATAGTAATTCTCCTCTCGTCATTTGACTTTTTAAATTTTGCAACGCAACAGCGCAGCAACCCACACAACAGAGTCCATACAAAAGTGTCTGTCTGTTTGGGGCATTTGGTTGTTTTCCAACATTGTCGTTTAAATGTAAGGATTGTGAAGTATCCCAGCCTATGACAAGCTAATTTTCGAAGGAATACTCTATAAATGGAGATAGCAACCAAAACAAAGTGAAAAATGTATATGTTAAAATAATGAATAAAGCTTAGTAACAGTGAGATTTGAACCCATGTCACACTGCGCACGTCTTTAACAGCGAAGTGAACGCTTTAGCTTACTGAGCTACATCCCCGTTTGTTCAAATGTGACAAGACATAAACCAAGAAATTAATTTTTAACACCTCCATCTTTCTGTTTTCAGAAGACATAATAATATCAAATTAAGAACACACTAGGAGAAATGTGGAAAAGATGCTAGTTTTTAATAGAAAAAGGGTTTATCCATAGAAACAAAACAGTGATAAATTACAGTTTAAGCCAACGTAAACACTGAGCAGACGAATTTTTTAGGATTTGTTCATTCGCCCTGGCCGGTGAAACATTATCATTGAACACAAATTTACTATAAATAGTTACAAGTCGCTAATGTTTGGAACCTATCAAGTTACGAAAAGTCATCATCTGGGGCCAAAATGTAAGCACAAATATTTCCAAAAAGAATGAATGGAATATGCTGATATTCAGAGCCTAAATTCAAAATGTGCTGAAAAAGAGGAAGAGCATTCTTTTCCCTCGAAAATCCTATTTATAAAAAAACACATTTTCGAAAATTTGTGAAATTTTACCAATTGGTCACTCATTTTTTACCCCTATCCATATTCTTGTCCAAACGTTCAATCTATTGCGAGTCGCGTTACGTATATTTCTGGAGTACAGAAGCACCAACACATCACTTACATTGACATTTCTGACAATGCGAGGACACTCCTGTGTATGGAACAGAACACTATGTTTAGGAAAAAACATATTTACAGTTCCAAAAGCCGAACATTGATGCAACACTAGGTTATGAACCACTAAAAAATCTCATTGAACACAGTGCTAAACTTTGACTCTCTGTACAACATACCAAGTTGTTTTGCAAAAAATACATATAAATCCACAAGGTACATCATCTCTTGAAAAAAAAAATGGAAAAAATATATGTTGCCACATTGAATTTCAATTTAAAATTCGAATTTTCAGTACTACCCTATCTATGGTCCTGCACTGAATGGCCTTGACACTATTTTTTCATGCTTCATGTTTTTGAGAGATTCTCACATATTCCGGCAGAAAATTGCAAACAAACTTCTTAAACCTTCCTAAAGAGGACAAATGTTTTTTTGAATTAATGGTTTCAAATCCCACTGATATTGAACCAATCAGCCAATCGGGCCTATTTAATCCTACTCACAAGTTTGGGTGTTAAATGCTCCAAGTCACGTGTTCACCAATTTAGTGGTTCATAACCGCTATTTGTTAACTAGATATAAAGGTCAAACTCAGTATTTTAGCCGAAATCCAGACCATATTATAAGAACAAAGTAGTGAAGTTTAGTTTATTGTTTTCAGTTACTTCATACTTTCAGAGAATCAGCATCCGAAGCTTAGGACAGAGTGCCTATAGCAGCATTAAAGCAGAACTTGTCCATCTCAGTAAAGAAACACTGCAGTAGTTCCCCGGGGCCCAGGAGAATACACCCACGTGCACTCTCATAAACACACATGCTTAATTAGATAGTTTCGTGAATGCTTTCCTCAGTCGCTAGCGACAATGTGTGTGAAGTGAAAGGGGATGAAAGGGTGGGCAAAATCAAAGATATTTTAGTTTATTGTTTACGACTGCGTGGGCCTTTCAGAGGCTCTGGGTCCAATTATACCAGTAAAACAGAACTTGTCCAACTCAATAAACAAAAACTGCTGTAGGTCCCCGAGTGCGACATTTTTGTAAATTATTATCTCGGTCTATGCACGTGTCGGGGGTGGGTGCATGCGTGGTCGAGTGGTGGATGCCAGGGTGGTTGGATGAAAGGGTGGGTGTAACCAAACAGTTAAGACTAGCTACCCCCCCCCCCCCCCACACGCACACACACTCCTGGGAGGTATCAAGGATGACAGTCTGAGAAGCAGAACTTGTCCAACTCCGTAAACGAAAACTGCTGCAGGACCCCGGGTGTGACATTTTTGTAAATTATGTTTTCTGTCTATGTAAATGTCGTGCATGCGTGCGTGCGTGTAAACAAACAATTGATAAAAGCCCCCCCCCCCCCCCCCCCCCCCCCTCACTCCTGGATGGTATCAAAGATGACAGTATCAGATTTATGGTACAAACACCCATATTGAAAATCTGCGTTCCTAATGACTCTAAAACACTTTGAGAAATGATCTTATTTGTGACGTGGTCTTTTCCACTCTAAATTATCACTTGCATCCATTTTTGTGGTAGCCGCATTATATAAGAGACATCGGGGCGCAGTGGCGTTGCGGTAACCGGTTCTCGTCAGATCACCGAAAATAAGCAACGTCGAGCCTGGTTAGTCCTCGGATCGGTGACCGTCTGAGCGATCGATTCGGGCTCCGGCGTTGTGTCCTTGAGCAAGGCACTTAACTCCGATTGTCCGCATGGGGGCACGATGGCGCCGTGTACAAAGGCGGACTGCACGTCGATGGTGCGCATGCCTTCAGCTAACCTAACCCTGCCTGTGCTGCAGTGTGTAGTTACAATGTTGGGGAGCTGACAGTTACTGGTCGTTTCTCGGTGGTTCTCTATGCGTACTCCGGCTTCCTCCACCCGTAATACGGTCACAGTCATGATTAGCCATTGTGCATAAGTATGTGACCTTAAGCACCAATAAATAAAAAACTAAATAAATGAATAAATGTATAAGAGAAATGTACATCCCTTAATTTCAACCAAACAATTAGGAAAATATACTTGATGGGGGTCGAAAACATATATCCTTTTCATTTATTACCCCACACACCCTTATCTACATACATGTTATTACTATTAGAAATATATCTCATATCCCAAAGCAACCCAGCCCATCTAGGCCCTCTGTAAGAAAAAAATAAAACATTAAACTCGGGGGAAATAATCTTCTTGAATGCCTCATCTGGCTGATATAGAAAATACATTGCTATTTTCGGCTTCTTTGGTCGTAGGTGAGAAAATTAAAATCTGTTTCTGAACTCTTCGCTTCCAAGTCGGTGCAGAGGGTGTCCTGTAAAATAGAAGTACTGAAAACAAATGCTTAACATTGAAAGTTTAGTTTCTATCAGCTGTAACTATCATATTCCTAATTGATAGAACTCTTGGGGCATGAACTGAAGATTATTCAGTCTGCTCAGACCATATATGGATGCATTCTATTGGAAGAGTTGTCTTCCTTTCCACACATTATTCCATTCAAATCCCTTATCCGAATTTGATAATGTTGTGAAAAGTGATAGTGTGTGCGAACGTGATTTATGCTCTGGGTATCGCGTCCTTAAAAGTTGAATTCACAGTGGCAGGCATTGCTGCTTTCGAGTTGACTTATTTAGTCAGAACAAAATGAAAAGTGAAAACGACGGTAATTGTGTGTGTAGAACTTATTTGTGCTGAAAAATAGTCCAAAAAAGATTAAAATTTTTTAACAACTTTCAAAATGGGTAACAAAGGAAAACCCGAAGAAAAAAGTGTTTGAGTTGCCTAAACCAATATTATAAACAAGTAAATTATTTCCATTGTTCATGATTTTATTCGGGTTAAATCTGTACTTCCGAATTGATAAAGGTTTTTAAAAGTTAATGTGTGTAAAGTGGACACCGCATTTTCGTTGCCATAAACAACGAATACTTCGTGTGCACACTGGAGAGCCACACTGTTGCACATAAAGCAGCAACTTGGAATAGAAGTGCCCCCAGTATCGACCTTCAGTTGTTAAATACAAGACTTGGACTTTCCGACGAAGCCCGGTTTCTCGGTGTGATCTACCATGTACACAAAATTAATATTGACCAACGCATAATTTCATTAAAGCCAGTAAACAAACAAATCTGCAAAAAATCCAACGCGGTTAAAATCCGGGGAGTTCGTAACTCAAACTATAGAAGGCGTTCAAGCGACAAGGGCACACAATGTGGAATCAATGCTGCCAACCGCCTGTTTGAAGCAAACATTCTTTAACTACAGCTGTCCAAAACCATGACTTATTTGATATACCTATTGAACGACTTCACGAATTAGCAAATATCGAAATGATAGGAAGCAATTTAAAACCAATGTTGACAAACACTCTAAACTGGCTACGTAGCGTGGAATTGAATGCCCATCAAATGCTCAAAAACAAATAAAATCTAAATTTAAAACTGAAATGAAAAGATTTCCTTCTTTAAAATTTACTCACCTTAAAGGACAAATATAAAAAATAATGGTGAGCATCGATAAACAGTTGGAGACGTTAGGCCACGTTTTAGCTCAAAATGCACTGTATATTTAAAGTTTAGAGTGATGATATGCATTTGTCTGTCGTTTATTTGGGGTGTCGCGACTCTTTCAACAGCCAGGGTTATATTGTGTCGGATGGAGGCAACCAGAGGTCCCGGAAAGAAACATTTTGCACAGCAGATATACACAGTCTTACCCGTCAAATTCTTAAACTGGCAAAAACAGAGTGAGCACTGGCTGACGTCAAGTGAACCATTAATGTGCTGAAGGCCCTTGCTCACTACACCAAGCTGCTCACGCTTGGGCAGTTGTAATTAAGGACCTTACCAAGAATAAAACACAAATAAAATTCAATGCTCGTGATGGTGATTGAACAGACTCATGTTAGTTGTATTCTTTCTGTTCGTCACATGGTTTATTTATTAAGCGCAGTAGGGAATATTCACAATCTTTTAGTTTAAGGAAGATATTAAATTTATCCTACAGTCATGCAGCATAAACATAAGGCTTGGACTGATAGTAATTCTCCTCTCGTCATTTGACTTTTTAAATTTTGCAACGCAACAGCGCAGCAACCCACACAACAGAGTCCATACAAAAGTGTCTGTCTGTTTGGGGCATTTGGTTGTTTTCCAACATTGTCGTTTAAATGTAAGGATTGTGAAGTATCCCAGCCTATGACAAGCTAATTTTCGAAGGAATACTCTATAAATGAAGATAGCAACCAAAACAAAGTGAAAAATGTATATGTTAAAATAATGAATAAAGCTTAGTAACAGCGAGATTTGAACCCATGTCACACTGCGCACGTCTTTAACAGCGAAGTGAACGCTTTAGCTTACTGAGCTACATCCCCGTTTGTTCAAATGTGACAAGACATAAACCAAGAAATTAATTTTTAACACCTCCATCTTTCTGTTTTCAGAAGACATAATAATATCAAATTAAGAACACACTAGGAGAAATGTGGAAAAGATGCTAGTTTTTAATAGAAAAAGGGTTTATCCGTAGAAACAAAACAGTGGTAAGTTACAGTTTAAGCCAACGTAAACACTGAGCAGACGATTTTTTTAGGATTTGTTCATTCGCCCTGGCCGGTGAAACATTATCATTGAACACAAATTTACTATAAATAGTTACAAATCGCTAATGTTTGGAACCTATCAAGTTACGAAAAGTCATCATCTGGGGCCAAAATGTAAGCACAAATATTTCCAAAAAGAATGAATGGAATATGCTGATATTCAGAGCCTAAATTCAAAATGTGCTGAAAAAGAGGAAGAGCATTCTTTTCCCTCGAAAATCCTATTTATAAAAAAAACACATTTTCGAAAATTTGTGAAATTTTACCAATTGGTCACTCATTTTTTACCCCTATCCATATTCTTGTCCAAACGTTCAATCTATTGCGAGTCGCGTTACGTATATTTCTGGAGTACAGAAGCACCAACACATCACTTACATTGACATTTCTGACAATGCGAGGACACTCCTGTGTATGGAACAGAACACTATGTTTAGGAAAAAACATATTTACAGTTCCAAAAGCCGAACATTGATGCAACACTAGGTTATGAACCACTAAAAAATCTCATTGAACACAGTGCTAACCTTTGACTCTCTGTACAACATACCAAGTTGTTTTGCAAAAAATACATATAAATCCACAAAGTACATCATCTCTTGAAAAAAAAAAATGGAAAAAATATATGTTGCCACATTGAATTTCAATTTAAAATTCGAATTTTCAGTACTACCCTATCTATGGTCCTGCACTGAATGGCCTTGACACTATTTTTTCATGCTTCATGTTTTTGAGAGATTCTCACACATTCCGGCAGAAAATTGCAAACAAACTTCTTAAACCTTCCTAAAGAGGACAAATGCTTTTTTTAATTAATGGTTTCAAATCCCACTGATATTGAACCAATCAGCCAATCGGGCCTATTTAATCCTACTCACAACTTTGGGTGTTAAATGCTCCAAGTCACGTGTTCACCAATTTAGTGGTTCATAACCGCTATTTGTTAACTAGATATAAAGGTCAAACTCAGTATTTAAGCCGAAATCCAGACCATATTATAAGAACAAAGTAGTGAAGTTTAGTTTATTGTTTTCAGTTACTTGATACTTTCAGAGAATCAGCATCCGAAGCTTAGGACAGAGTGCCTATAGCAGCATTAAAGCAGAACTTGTCCATCTCAGTAAAGAAACACTGCAGTAGTTCCCCGGGGCCCAGGAGAATACACCCACGTGCACTCTCATAAACACACATGCTTAATTAGATAGTTTCGTGAATGCTTTCCTCAGTCGCTAGCGACAATGTGTGTGAAGTGAAAGGGGATGAAAGGGTGGGCAAAATCAAAGATATTTTAGTTTATTGTTTACGACTGCGTGGGCCTTTCAGAGGCTCTGGGTCCAATTATACCAGTAAAACAGAACTTGTCCAACTCAATAAACAAAAACTGCTGTAGGTCCCCGAGTGCGACATTTTTGTAAATTATTATCTCGGTCTATGCACGTGTCGGGGGTGGGTGCATGCGTGGTCGAGTGGTGGATGCCAGGGTGGTTGGATGAAAGGGTGGGTGTAACCAAACAGTTAAGACTAGCTACCCTCCCCCCCCCCCCCCACACGCACACACACTCCTGGGAGGTATCAAGGATGACAGTCTGAGAAGCAGAACCTGTCCAACTCCGTAAACGAAAACTGCTGCAGGACCCCGGGTGTGACATTTTTGTAAATTATGTTTTCTGTCTATGTAAATGTCGTGCATGCGTGCGTGCGTGTAAACAAACAATTGATAAAAGCCCCCCCCCCCCCCCCCCCTCACTCCTGGATGGTATCAAAGATGACAGTATCAGATTTATGGTACAAATACCCATATTGAAAATCTGCGTTCCTAATGACTCTAAAACACTTTGAGAAATGATCTTATTTGTGACGTGGTCTTTTCCACTCTAAATTATCACTTGCATCCATTTTTGTGGTAGCCGCATTATATAAGAGACATCGGGGCGCAGTGGCGTTGCAGTAACCGGTTCTCGTCAGATCACCGAAAATAAGCAACGTCGAGCCTGGTTAGTCCTCGGATCGGTGACCGTCTGAGCGATCGATTCGGGCTCCGGCGTTGTGTCCTTGAGCAAGGCACTTAACTCCGATTGTCCGCATGGGGGCACGATGGCGCCGTGTACAAAGGCGGACTGCACGTCGATGGTGCGCATGCCTTCAGCTAACCTAACCCTGCCTGTGCTGCAGTGTGTAGTTACAATGTTGGGAGCTGACAGTTACTGGTCGTTTCTCGGTGGTTCTCTATGGATACTCCGGCTTCCTCCACCCGTAATACGGTCACAGTCATGATTAGCCATTGTGCATAAGTATGTGACCTTAAGCACCAATAAATAAAAAACTAAATAAATGAATAAATGTATAAGAGAAATGTACATCCCTTAATTTCAACCAAACAATTAGGAAAATATACTTGATGGGGGTCGAAAACATATATCCTTTTCATTTATTACCCCACACACCCTTATCTACATACATGTTATTACTATTAGAAATATATCTCATATCCCAAAGCAACCCAGCCCATCTAGGCCCTCTGTA
Source organism: Pictodentalium vernedei (assembly GCA_031216915.1). Lineage (NCBI taxonomy): Eukaryota > Metazoa > Mollusca > Scaphopoda > Dentaliida > Dentaliidae > Pictodentalium > Pictodentalium vernedei. The sequence goes on from CM062292.1 coordinate 429,159,376, forward strand.
AGAAAAAAATAAAACATTAAACTCGGGGGAAATAATCTTCTTGAATGCCTCATCTGGCTGATATAGAAAATACATTGCTATTTTCGGCTTCTTTGGTCGTAGGTGAGAAAATTAAAATCTGTTTCTGAACTCTTCGCTTCCAAGTCGGTGCAGAGGGTGTCCTGTAAAATAGAAGTACTGAAAACAAATGCTTAACATTGAAAGTTTAGTTTCTATCAGCTGTAACTATCATATTCCTAATTGATAGAACTCTTGGGGCATGAACTGAAGATTATTCAGTCTGCTCAGACCATATATGGATGCATTCTATTGGAAGAGTTGTCTTCCTTTCCACACATTATTCCATTCAAATCCCTTATCCGAATTTGATAATGTTGTGAAAAGTGATAGTGTGTGCGAACGTGATTTATGCTCTGGGTATCGCGTCCTTAAAAGTTGAATTCACAGTGGCAGGCATTGCTGCTTTCGAGTTGACTTATTTAGTCAGAACAAAATGAAAAGTGAAAACGACGGTAATTGTGTGTGTAGAACTTATTTGTGCTGAAAAATAGTCCAAAAAAGATTAAAATTTTTTAACAACTTTCAAAATGGGTAACAAAGGAAAAACCCGAAGAAAAAAGTGTTTGAGTTGCCTAAACCAATATTATAAACAAGTAAATTATTTCCATTGTTCATGATTTTATTCGGGTTAAATCTGTACTTCCGAATTGATAAAGGTTTTTAAAAGTTAATGTGTGTAAAGTGGACACCGCATTTTCGTTGCCATAAACAACGAATACTTCGTGTGCACACTGGAGAGCCACACTGTTGCACATAAAGCAGCAACTTGGAATAGAAGTGCCCCCAGTATCGACCTTCAGTTGTTAAATACAAGACTTGGACTTTCCGACGAAGCCCGGTTTCTCGGTGTGATCTACCATGTACACAAAATTAATATTGACCAACGCATAATTTCATTAAAGCCAGTAAACAAACAAATCTGCAAAAAATCCAACGCGGTTAAAATCCGGGGAGTTCGTAACTCAAACTATAGAAGGCGTTCAAGCGACAAGGGCACACAATGTGGAATCAATGCTGCCAACCGCCTGTTTGAAGCAAACATTCTTTAACTACAGCTGTCCAAAACCATGACTTATTTGATATACCTATTGAACGACTTCACGAATTAGCAAATATCGAAATGATAGGAAGCAATTTAAAACCAATGTTGACAAACACTCTAAACTGGCTACGTAGCGTGGAATTGAATGCCCATGAAATGCTCAAAAACAAATCAAATCTAAATTTAAAACTGAAATGAAAAGATTTCCTTCTTTAAAATTTACTCACCTTAAAGGACAAATATAAAAAATAATGATGAGCATCGATAAACAGTTGGAGACGTTAGGCCACGTTTTAGCTCAAAATGCCCTGTATATTTAAAGTTTAGAGTGATGATATGCATTTGTCTGTCGTTTATTTGGGGTGTCGCGACTCTTTCAACAGCCAGGGTTATATTGTGTCGGATGGAGGCAACCAGAGGTCCCGGAAAGAAACATTTTGCACAGCAGATATACACAGTCTTACCCGTCAAATTCTTAAACTGGCAAAAACAGAGTGAGCATTGGCTGACGTCAAGTGAACCATTAATGTGCTGAAGGCCCTTGCTCACTACACCAAGCTGCTCACGCTTGGGCAGTTGTAATTAAGGACCTTACCAAGAATAAAACACAAATAAAATTCAATGCTCGTGATGGTGATTGAACAGACTCATGTTAGTTGTATTCTTTCTGTTCGTCACATGGTTTATTTATTAAGCGCAGTAGGGAATATTCACAATCTTTTAGTTTAAGGAAGATATTAAATTTATCCTACAGTCATGCAGCATAAACATAAGGCTTGGACTGATAGTAATTCTCCTCTCGTCATTTGACTTTTTAAATTTTGCAACGCAACAGCGCAGCAACCCACACAACAGAGTCCATACAAAAGTGTCTGTCTGTTTGGGGCATTTGGTTGTTTTCCAACATTGTCGTTTAAATGTAAGGATTGTGAAGTATCCCAGCCTATGACAAGCTAATTTTCGAAGGAATACTCTATAAATGGAGATAGCAACCAAAACAAAGTGAAAAATGTATATGTTAAAATAATGAATAAAGCTTAGTAACAGTGAGATTTGAACCCATGTCACACTGCGCACGTCTTTAACAGCGAAGTGAACGCTTTAGCTTACTGAGCTACATCCCCGTTTGTTCAAATGTGACAAGACATAAACCAAGAAATTAATTTTTAACACCTCCATCTTTCTGTTTTCAGAAGACATAATAATATCAAATTAAGAACACACTAGGAGAAATGTGGAAAAGATGCTAGTTTTTAATAGAAAAAGGGTTTATCCATAGAAACAAAACAGTGATAAATTACAGTTTAAGCCAACGTAAACACTGAGCAGACGAATTTTTTAGGATTTGTTCATTCGCCCTGGCCGGTGAAACATTATCATTGAACACAAATTTACTATAAATAGTTACAAGTCGCTAATGTTTGGAACCTATCAAGTTACGAAAAGTCATCATCTGGGGCCAAAATGTAAGCACAAATATTTCCAAAAAGAATGAATGGAATATGCTGATATTCAGAGCCTAAATTCAAAATGTGCTGAAAAAGAGGAAGAGCATTCTTTTCCCTCGAAAATCCTATTTATAAAAAAACACATTTTCGAAAATTTGTGAAATTTTACCAATTGGTCACTCATTTTTCACCCCTATCCATATTCTTGTCCAAACGTTCAATCTATTGCGAGTCGCGTTACGTATATTTCTGGAGTACAGAAGCACCAACACATCACTTACATTGACATTTCTGACAATGCGAGGACACTCCTGTGTATGGAACAGAACACTATGTTTAGGAAAAAACATATTTACAGTACCAAAAGCCGAACATTGATGCAACACTAGGTTATGAACCACTAAAAGATCTCATTGAACACAGTGCTAACCTTTGACTCTCTGTACAACATACCAAGTTGTTTTGCAAAAAATACATATAAATCCACAAGGTACATCATCTCTTGAAAAAAAAAATGGAAAAAATATATGTTGCCACATTGAATTTCAATTTAAAATTCGAATTTTCAGTACTACCCTATCTATGGTCCTGCACTGAATGGCCTTGACACTATTTTTTCATGCTTCATGTTTTTGAGAGATTCTCACACATTCCGGCAGAAAATTGCAAACAAACTTCTTAAACCTTCCTAAAGAGGACAAATGTTTTTTTTAATTAATGGTTTCAAATCCCACTGATATTGAACCAATCAGCCAATCGGGCCTATTTAATCCTACTCACAACTTTGGGTGTTAAATGCTCCAAGTCACGTGTTCACCAATTTAGTGGTTCATAACCGCTATTTGTTAACTAGATATAAAGGTCAAACTCAGTATTTAAGCCGAAATCCAGACCATATTATAAGAACAAAGTAGTGAAGTTTAGTTTATTGTTTTCAGTTACTTCATACTTTCAGAGAATCAACATCCGAAGCTTAGGACAGAGTGCCTATAGCAGCATTAAAGCAGAACTTGTCCATCTCAGTAAAGAAACACTGCAGTAGTTCCCCGGGGCCCAGGAGAATACACCCACGTGCACTCTCATAAACACACATGCTTAATTAGATAGTTTCGTGAATGCTTTCCTCAGTCGCTAGCGACAATGTGTGTGAAGTGAAAGGGGATGAAAGGGTGGGCAAAATCAAAGATATTTTAGTTTATTGTTTACGACTGCGTGGGCCTTTCAGAGGCTCTGGGTCCAATTATACCAGTAAAACAGAACTTGTCCAACTCAATAAACAAAAACTGCTGTAGGTCCCCGAGTGCGACATTTTTGTAAATTATTATCTCGGTCTATGCACGTGTCGGGGGTGGGTGCATGCGTGGTCGAGTGGTGGATGCCAGGGTGGTTGGATGAAAGGGTGGGTGTAACCAAACAGTTAAGACTAGCTACCCCCCCCCCCCCCCCCACACGCACACACACTCCTGGGAGGTATCAAGGATGACAGTCTGAGAAGCAGAACTTGTCCAACTCCATAAACGAAAACTGCTGCAGGACCCCGGGTGTGACATTTTTGTAAATTATGTTTTCTGTCTATGTAAATGTCGTGCATGCGTGCGTGCGTGTAAACAAACAATTGATAAAAGCCCCCCCCCCCCCCCCACCCCCCCCCCCCCTCACTCCTGGATGGTATCAAAGATGACAGTATCAGATTTATGGTACAAACACCCATATTGAAAATCTGCGTTCCTAATGACTCTAAAACACTTTGAGAAATGATCTTATTTGTGACGTGGTCTTTTCCACTCTAAATTATCGCTTGCATCCATTTTTGTGGTAGCCGCATTATATAAGAGACATCGGGGCGCAGTGGCGTTGCGGTAACCGGTTCTCGTCAGATCACCGAAAATAAGCAACGTCGAGCCTGGTTAGTCCTCGGATCGGTGACCGTCTGAGCGATCGATTCGGGCTCCGGCGTTGTGTCCTTGAGCAAGGCACTTAACTCCGATTGTCCGCATGGGGGCACGATGGCGCCGTGTACAAAGGCGGACTGCACGTCGATGGTGCGCATGCCTTCAGCTAACCTAACCCTGCCTGTGCTGCAGTGTGTAGTTACAATGTTGGGGAGCTGACAGTTACTGGTCGTTTCTCGGTGGTTCTCTATGGGTACTCCGGCTTCCTCCACCCGTAATACGGTCACAGTCATGATTAGCCATTGTGCATAAGTATGTGACCTTAAGCACCAATAAATAAAAAACTAAATAAATGAATAAATGTATAAGAGAAATGTACATCCCTTAATTTCAACCAAACAATTAGGAAAATATACTTGATGGGGGTCGAAAACATATATCCTTTTCATTTATTACCCCACACACCCTTATCTACATACATGTTATTACTATTAGAAATATATCTCATATCCCAAAGCAACCCAGCCCATCTAGGCCCTCTGTAAGAAAAAAATAAAACATTAAACTCGGGGGAAATAATCTTCTTGAATGCCTCATCTGGCTGATATAGAAAATACATTGCTATTTTCGGCTTCTTTGGTCGTAGGTGAGAAAATTAAAATCTGTTTCTGAACTCTTCGCTTCCAAGTCGGTGCAGAGGGTGTCCTGTAAAATAGAAGTACTGAAAACAAATGCTTAACATTGAAAGTTTAGTTTCTATCAGCTGTAACTATCATATTCCTAATTGATAGAACTCTTGGGGCATGAACTGAAGATTATTCAGTCTGCTCAGACCATATATGGATGCATTCTATTGGAAGAGTTGTCTTCCTTTCCACACATTATTCCATTCAAATCCCTTATCCGAATTTGATAATGTTGTGAAAAGTGATAGTGTGTGCGAACGTGATTTATGCTCTGGGTATCGCGTCCTTAAAAGTTGAATTCACAGTGGCAGGCATTGCTGCTTTCGAGTTGACTTATTTAGTCAGAACAAAATGAAAAGTGAAAACGACGGTAATTGTGTGTGTAGAACTTATTTGTGCTGAAAAATAGTCCAAAAAAGATTAAAATTTTTTAACAACTTTCAAAATGGGTAACAAAGGAAAAACCCGAAGAAAAAAGTGTTTGAGTTGCCTAAACCAATATTATAAACAAGTAAATTATTTCCATTGTTCATGATTTTATTCGGGTTAAATCTGTACTTCCGAATTGATAAAGGTTTTTAAAAGTTAATGTGTGTAAAGTGGACACCGCATTTTCGTTGCCATAAACAACGAATACTTCGTGTGCACACTGGAGAGCCACACTGTTGCACATAAAGCAGCAACTTGGAATAGAAGTGCCCCCAGTATCGACCTTCAGTTGTTAAATACAAGACTTGGACTTTCCGACGAAGCCCGGTTTCTCGGTGTGATCTACCATGTACACAAAATTAATATTGACCAACGCATAATTTCATTAAAGCCAGTAAACAAACAAATCTGCAAAAAATCCAACGCGGTTAAAATCCGGGGAGTTCGTAACTCAAACTATAGAAGGCGTTCAAGCGACAAGGGCACACAATGTGGAATCAATGCTGCCAACCGCCCGTTTGAAGCAAACATTCTTTAACTACAGCTGTCCAAAACCATGACTTATTTGATATACCTATTGAACGACTTCACGAATTAGCAAATATCGAAATGATAGGAAGCAATTTAAAACCAATGTTGACAAACACTCTAAACTGGCTACGTAGCGTGGAATTGAATGCCCATGAAATGCTCAAAAACAAATCAAATCTAAATTTAAAACTGAAATGAAAAGATTTCCTTCTTTAAAATTTACTCACCTTAAAGGACAAATATAAAAAATAATGATGAGCATCGATAAACAGTTGGAGACGTTAGGCCACGTTTTAGCTCAAAATGCCCTGTATATTTAAAGTTTAGAGTGATGATATGCATTTGTCTGTCGTTTATTTGGGGTGTCGCGACTCTTTCAACAGCCAGGGTTATATTGTGTCGGATGGAGGCAACCAGAGGTCCCGGAAAGAAACATTTTGCACAGCAGATATACACAGTCTTATCCGTCAAATTCTTAAACTGGCAAAAACAGAGTGAGCATTGGCTGACGTCAAGTGAACCATTAATGTGCTGAAGACCCTTGCTCACTACACCAAGCTGCTCACGCTTGGGCAGTTGTAATTAAGGACCTTACCAAGTATAAAACACAAATAAAATTCAATGCTCGTGATGGTGATTGAACAGACTCATGTTAGTTGTATTCTTTCTGTTCGTCACATGGTTTATTTATTAAGCGCAGTAGGGAATATTCACAATCTTTTAGTTTAAGGAAGATATTAAATTTATCCTACAGTCATGCAGCATAAACATAAGGCTTGGACTGATAGTAATTCTCCTCTCGTCATTTGACTTTTTAAATTTTGCAACGCAACAGCGCAGCAACCCACACAACAGAGTCCATACAAAAGTGTCTGTCTGTTTGGGGCATTTGGTTGTTTTCCAACATTGTCGTTTAAATGTAAGGATTGTGAAGTATCCCAGCCTATGACAAGCTAATTTTCGAAGGAATACTCTATAAATGAAGATAGCAACCAAAACAAAGTGAAAAATGTATATGTTAAAATAATGAATAAAGCTTAGTAACAGCGAGATTTGAACCCATGTCACACTGCGCACGTCTTTAACAGCGAAGTGAACGCTTTAGCTTACTGAGCTACATCCCCGTTTGTTCAAATGTGACAAGACATAAACCAAGAAATTAATTTTTAACACCTCCATCTTTCTGTTTTCAGAAGACATAATAATATCAAATTAAGAACACACTAGGAGAAATGTGGAAAAGATGCTAGTTTTTAATAGAAAAAGGGTTTATCCGTGGAAACAAAACAGTGGTAAGTTACAGTTTAAGCCAACGTAAACACTGAGCAGACGATTTTTTTAGGATTTGTTCATTCGCCCTGGCCGGTGAAACATTATCATTGAACACAAATTTACTATAAATAGTTACAAATCGCTAATGTTTGGAACCTATCAAGTTACGAAAAGTCATCATCTGGGGCCAAAATGTAAGCACAAATATTTCCAAAAAGAATGAATGGAATATGCTGATATTCAGAGCCTAAATTCAAAATGTGCTGAAAAAGAGGAAGAGCATTCTTTTCCCTCGAAAATCCTATTTATAAAAAAACACATTTTCGAAAATTTGTGAAATTTTACCAATTGGTCACTCATTTTTTACCCCTATCCATATTCTTGTCCAAACGTTCAATCTATTGCGAGTCGCGTTACGTATATTTCTGGAGTACAGAAGCACCAACACATCACTTACATTGACATTTCTGACAATGCGAGGACACTCCTGTGTATGGAACAGAACACTATGTTTAGGAAAAAACATATTTACAGTTCCAAAAGCCGAACATTGATGCAACACTAGGTTATGAACCACTAAAAAATCTCATTGAACACAGTGCTAACCTTTGACTCTCTGTACAACATACCAAGTTGTTTTGCAAAAAATACATATAAATCCACAAGGTACATCATCTCTTGAAAAAAAAAAATGGAAAAAATATATGTTGCCACATTGAATTTCAATTTAAAATTCGAATTTTCAGTACTACCCTATCTATGGTCCTGCACTGAATGGCCTTGACACTATTTTTTCATGCTTCATGTTTTTGAGAGATTCTCACACATTCCGGCAGAAAATTGCAAACAAACTTCTTAAACCTTCCTAAAGAGGACAAATGTTTTTTTTAATTAATGGTTTCAAATCCCACTGATATTGAACCAATCAGCCAATCGGGCCTATTTAATCCTACTCACAACTTTGGGTGTTAAATGCTCCAAGTCACGTGTTCACCAATTTAGTGGTTCATAACCGCTATTTGTTAACTAGATATAAAGGTCAAACTCAGTATTTAAGCCGAAATCCAGACCATATTATAAGAACAAAGTAGTGAAGTTTAGTTTATTGTTTTCAGTTACTTCATACTTTCAGAGAATCAACATCCGAAGCTTAGGACAGAGTGCCTATAGCAGCATTAAAGCAGAACTTGTCCATCTCAGTAAAGAAACACTGCAGTAGTTCCCCGGGGCCCAGGAGAATACACCCACGTGCACTCTCATAAACACACATGCTTAATTAGATAGTTTCGTGAATGCTTTCCTCAGTCGCTAGCGACAATGTGTGTGAAGTGAAAGGGGATGAAAGGGTGGGCAAAATCAAAGATATTTTAGTTTATTGTTTACGACTGCGTGGGCCTTTCAGAGGCTCTGGGTCCAATTATACCAGTAAAACAGAACTTGTCCAACTCAATAAACAAAAACTGCTGTAGGTCCCCGAGTGCGACATTTTTGTAAATTATTATCTCGGTCTATGCACGTGTCGGGGGTGGGTGCATGCGTGGTCGAGTGGTGGATGCCAGGGTGGTTGGATGAAAGGGTGGGTGTAACCAAACAGTTAAGACTAGCTACCCTCCCCCCCCCCCCCACACGCACACACACTCCTGGGAGGTATCAAGGATGACAGTCTGAGAAGCAGAACCTGTCCAACTCCGTAAACGAAAACTGCTGCAGGACCCCGGGTGTGACATTTTTGTAAATTATGTTTTCTGTCTATGTAAATGTCGTGCATGCGTGCGTGCGTGTAAACAAACAATTGATAAAAGCCCCCCCCCCCCCCCCCCCTCACTCCTGGATGGTATCAAAGATGACAGTATCAGATTTATGGTACAAATACCCATATTGAAAATCTGCGTTCCTAATGACTCTAAAACACTTTGAGAAATGATCTTATTTGTGACGTGGTCTTTTCCACTCTAAATTATCACTTGCATCCATTTTTGTGGTAGCCGCATTATATAAGAGACATCGGGGCGCAGTGGCGTTGCAGTAACCGGTTCTCGTCAGATCACCGAAAATAAGCAACGTCGAGCCTGGTTAGTCCTCGGATCGGTGACCGTCTGAGCGATCGATTCGGGCTCCGGCGTTGTGTCCTTGAGCAAGGCACTTAACTCCGATTGTCCGCATGGGGGCACGATGGCGCCGTGTACAAAGGCGGACTGCACGTCGATGGTGCGCATGCCTTCAGCTAACCTAACCCTGCCTGTGCTGCAGTGTGTAGTTACAATGTTGGGAGCTGACAGTTACTGGTCGTTTCTCGGTGGTTCTCTATGGATACTCCGGCTTCCTCCACCCGTAATACGGTCACAGTCATGATTAGCCATTGTGCATAAGTATGTGACCTTAAGCACCAATAAATAAAAAACTAAATAAATGAATAAATGTATAAGAGAAATGTACATCCCTTAATTTCAACCAAACAATTAGGAAAATATACTTGATGGGGGTCGAAAACATATATCCTTTTCATTTATTACCCCACACACCCTTATCTACATACATGTTATTACTATTAGAAATATATCTCATATCCCAAAGCAACCCAGCCCATCTAGGCCCTCTGTAAGAAAAAAATAAAACATTAAACTCGGGGGAAATAATCTTCTTGAATGCCTCATCTGGCTGATATAGAAAATACATTGCTATTTTCGGCTTCTTTGGTCGTAGGTGAGAAAATTAAAATCTGTTTCTGAACTCTTCGCTTCCAAGTCGGTGCAGAGGGTGTCCTGTAAAATAGAAGTACTGAAAACAAATGCTTAACATTGAAAGTTTAGTTTCTATCAGCTGTAACTATCATATTCCTAATTGATAGAACTCTTGGGGCATGAACTGAAGATTATTCAGTCTGCTCAGACCATATATGGATGCATTCTATTGGAAGAGTTGTCTTCCTTTCCACACATTATTCCATTCAAATCCCTTATCCGAATTTGATAATGTTGTGAAAAGTGATAGTGTGTGCGAACGTGATTTATGCTCTGGGTATCGCGTCCTTAAAAGTTGAATTCACAGTGGCAGGCATTGCTGCTTTCGAGTTGACTTATTTAGTCAGAACAAAATGAAAAGTGAAAACGACGGTAATTGTGTGTGTAGAACTTATTTGTGCTGAAAAATAGTCCAAAAAAGATTAAAATTTTTTAACAACTTTCAAAATGGGTAACAAAGGAAAAACCCGAAGAAAAAAGTGTTTGAGTTGCCTAAACCAATATTATAAACAAGTAAATTATTTCCATTGTTCATGATTTTATTCGGGTTAAATCTGTACTTCCGAATTGATAAAGGTTTTTAAAAGTTAATGTGTGTAAAGTGGACACCGCATTTTCGTTGCCATAAACAACGAATACTTCGTGTGCACACTGGAGAGCCACACTGTTGCACATAAAGCAGCAACTTGGAATAGAAGTGCCCCCAGTATCGACCTTCAGTTGTTAAATACAAGACTTGGACTTTCCGACGAAGCCCGGTTTCTCGGTGTGATCTACCATGTACACAAAATTAATATTGACCAACGCATAATTTCATTAAAGCCAGTAAACAAACAAATCTGCAAAAAATCCAACGCGGTTAAAATCCGGGGAGTTCGTAACTCAAACTATAGAAGGCGTTCAAGCGACAAGGGCACACAATGTGGAATCAATGCTGCCAACCGCCTGTTTGAAGCAAACATTCTTTAACTACAGCTGTCCAAAACCATGACTTATTTGATATACCTATTGAACGACTTCACGAATTAGCAAATATCGAAATGATAGGAAGCAATTTAAAACCAATGTTGACAAACACTCTAAACTGGCTACGTAGCGTGGAATTGAATGCCCATGAAATGCTCAAAAACAAATCAAATCTAAATTTAAAACTGAAATGAAAAGATTTCCTTCTTTAAAATTTACTCACCTTAAAGGACAAATATAAAAAATAATGATGAGCATCGATAAACAGTTGGAGACGTTAGGCCACGTTTTAGCTCAAAATGCCCTGTATATTTAAAGTTTAGAGTGATGATATGCATTTGTCTGTCGTTTATTTGGGGTGTCGCGACTCTTTCAACAGCCAGGGTTATATTGTGTCGGATGGAGGCAACCAGAGGTCCCGGAAAGAAACATTTTGCACAGCAGATATACACAGTCTTACCCGTCAAATTCTTAAACTGGCAAAAACAGAGTGAGCATTGGCTGACGTCAAGTGAACCATTAATGTGCTGAAGGCCCTTGCTCACTACACCAAGCTGCTCACGCTTGGGCAGTTGTAATTAAGGACCTTACCAAGAATAAAACACAAATAAAATTCAATGCTCGTGATGGTGATTGAACAGACTCATGTTAGTTGTATTCTTTCTGTTCGTCACATGGTTTATTTATTAAGCGCAGTAGGGAATATTCACAATCTTTTAGTTTAAGGAAGATATTAAATTTATCCTACAGTCATGCAGCATAAACATAAGGCTTGGACTGATAGTAATTCTCCTCTCGTCATTTGACTTTTTAAATTTTGCAACGCAACAGCGCAGCAACCCACACAACAGAGTCCATACAAAAGTGTCTGTCTGTTTGGGGCATTTGGTTGTTTTCCAACATTGTCGTTTAAATGTAAGGATTGTGAAGTATCCCAGCCTATGACAAGCTAATTTTCGAAGGAATACTCTATAAATGGAGATAGCAACCAAAACAAAGTGAAAAATGTATATGTTAAAATAATGAATAAAGCTTAGTAACAGTGAGATTTGAACCCATGTCACACTGCGCACGTCTTTAACAGCGAAGTGAACGCTTTAGCTTACTGAGCTACATCCCCGTTTGTTCAAATGTGACAAGACATAAACCAAGAAATTAATTTTTAACACCTCCATCTTTCTGTTTTCAGAAGACATAATAATATCAAATTAAGAACACACTAGGAGAAATGTGGAAAAGATGCTAGTTTTTAATAGAAAAAGGGTTTATCCATAGAAACAAAACAGTGATAAATTACAGTTTAAGCCAACGTAAACACTGAGCAGACGAATTTTTTAGGATTTGTTCATTCGCCCTGGCCGGTGAAACATTATCATTGAACACAAATTTACTATAAATAGTTACAAGTCGCTAATGTTTGGAACCTATCAAGTTACGAAAAGTCATCATCTGGGGCCAAAATGTAAGCACAAATATTTCCAAAAAGAATGAATGGAATATGCTGATATTCAGAGCCTAAATTCAAAATGTGCTGAAAAAGAGGAAGAGCATTCTTTTCCCTCGAAAATCCTATTTATAAAAAAACACATTTTCGAAAATTTGTGAAATTTTACCAATTGGTCACTCATTTTTCACCCCTATCCATATTCTTGTCCAAACGTTCAATCTATTGCGAGTCGCGTTACGTATATTTCTGGAGTACAGAAGCACCAACACATCACTTACATTGACATTTCTGACAATGCGAGGACACTCCTGTGTATGGAACAGAACACTATGTTTAGGAAAAAACATATTTACAGTACCAAAAGCCGAACATTGATGCAACACTAGGTTATGAACCACTAAAAGATCTCATTGAACACAGTGCTAACCTTTGACTCTCTGTACAACATACCAAGTTGTTTTGCAAAAAATACATATAAATCCACAAGGTACATCATCTCTTGAAAAAAAAAATGGAAAAAATATATGTTGCCACATTGAATTTCAATTTAAAATTCGAATTTTCAGTACTACCCTATCTATGGTCCTGCACTGAATGGCCTTGACACTATTTTTTCATGCTTCATGTTTTTGAGAGATTCTCACACATTCCGGCAGAAAATTGCAAACAAACTTCTTAAACCTTCCTAAAGAGGACAAATGTTTTTTTTAATTAATGGTTTCAAATCCCACTGATATTGAACCAATCAGCCAATCGGGCCTATTTAATCCTACTCACAACTTTGGGTGTTAAATGCTCCAAGTCACGTGTTCACCAATTTAGTGGTTCATAACCGCTATTTGTTAACTAGATATAAAGGTCAAACTCAGTATTTAAGCCGAAATCCAGACCATATTATAAGAACAAAGTAGTGAAGTTTAGTTTATTGTTTTCAGTTACTTCATACTTTCAGAGAATCAACATCCGAAGCTTAGGACAGAGTGCCTATAGCAGCATTAAAGCAGAACTTGTCCATCTCAGTAAAGAAACACTGCAGTAGTTCCCCGGGGCCCAGGAGAATACACCCACGTGCACTCTCATAAACACACATGCTTAATTAGATAGTTTCGTGAATGCTTTCCTCAGTCGCTAGCGACAATGTGTGTGAAGTGAAAGGGGATGAAAGGGTGGGCAAAATCAAAGATATTTTAGTTTATTGTTTACGACTGCGTGGGCCTTTCAGAGGCTCTGGGTCCAATTATACCAGTAAAACAGAACTTGTCCAACTCAATAAACAAAAACTGCTGTAGGTCCCCGAGTGCGACATTTTTGTAAATTATTATCTCGGTCTATGCACGTGTCGGGGGTGGGTGCATGCGTGGTCGAGTGGTGGATGCCAGGGTGGTTGGATGAAAGGGTGGGTGTAACCAAACAGTTAAGACTAGCTTCCCCCCCCCCCCCCACACGCACACACACTCCTGGGAGGTATCAAGGATGACAGTCTGAGAAGCAGAACTTGTCCAACTCCATAAACGAAAACTGCTGCAGGACCCCGGGTGTGACATTTTTGTAAATTATGTTTTCTGTCTATGTAAATGTCGTGCATGCGTGCGTGCGTGTAAACAAACAATTGATAAAAGCCCCCCCCCCCCCCCTCACTCCTGGATGGTATCAAAGATGACAGTATCAGATTTATGGTACAAACACCCATATTGAAAATCTGCGTTCCTAATGACTCTAAAACACTTTGAGAAATGATCTTATTTGTGACGTGGTCTTTTCCACTCTAAATTATCGCTTGCATCCATTTTTGTGGTAGCCGCATTATATAAGAGACATCGGGGCGCAGTGGCGTTGCGGTAACCGGTTCTCGTCAGATCACCGAAAATAAGCAACGTCGAGCCTGGTTAGTCCTCGGATCGGTGACCGTCTGAGCGATCGATTCGGGCTCCGGCGTTGTGTCCTTGAGCAAGGCACTTAACTCCGATTGTCCGCATGGGGGCACGATGGCGCCGTGTACAAAGGCGGACTGCACGTCGATGGTGCGCATGCCTTCAGCTAACCTAACCCTGCCTGTGCTGCAGTGTGTAGTTACAATGTTGGGGAGCTGACAGTTACTGGTCGTTTTTCGGTGGTTCTCTATGGGTACTCCGGCTTCCTCCACCCGTAATACGGTCACAGTCATGATTAGCCATTGTGCATAAGTATGTGACCTTAAGCACCAATAAATAAAAAACTAAATAAATGAATAAATGTATAAGAGAAATGTACATCCCTTAATTTCAACCAAACAATTAGGAAAATATACTTGATGGGGGTCGAAAACATATATCCTTTTCATTTATTACCCCACACACCCTTATCTACATACATGTTATTACTATTAGAAATATATCTCATATCCCAAAGCAACCCAGCCCATCTAGGCCCTCTGTAAGAAAAAAATAAAACATTAAACTCGGGGGAAATAATCTTCTTGAATGCCTCATCTGGCTGATATAGAAAATACATTGCTATTTTCGGCTTCTTTGGTCGTAGGTGAGAAAATTAAAATCTGTTTCTGAACTCTTCGCTTCCAAGTCGGTGCAGAGGGTGTCCTGTAAAATAGAAGTACTGAAAACAAATGCTTAACATTGAAAGTTTAGTTTCTATCAGCTGTAACTATCATATTCCTAATTGATAGAACTCTTGGGGCATGAACTGAAGATTATTCAGTCTGCTCAGACCATATATGGATGCATTCTATTGGAAGAGTTGTCTTCCTTTCCACACATTATTCCATTCAAATCCCTTATCCGAATTTGATAATGTTGTGAAAAGTGATAGTGTGTGCGAACGTGATTTATGCTCTGGGTATCGCGTCCTTAAAAGTTGAATTCACAGTGGCAGGCATTGCTGCTTTCGAGTTGACTTATTTAGTCAGAACAAAATGAAAAGTGAAAACGACGGTAATTGTGTGTGTAGAACTTATTTGTGCTGAAAAATAGTCCAAAAAAGATTAAAATTTTTTAACAACTTTCAAAATGGGTAACAAAGGAAAAACCCGAAGAAAAAAGTGTTTGAGTTGCCTAAACCAATATTATAAACAAGTAAATTATTTCCATTGTTCATGATTTTATTCGGGTTAAATCTGTACTTCCGAATTGATAAAGGTTTTTAAAAGTTAATGTGTGTAAAGTGGACACCGCATTTTCGTTGCCATAAACAACGAATACTTCGTGTGCACACTGGAGAGCCACACTGTTGCACATAAAGCAGCAACTTGGAATAGAAGTGCCCCCAGTATCGACCTTCAGTTGTTAAATACAAGACTTGGACTTTCCGACGAAGCCCGGTTTCTCGGTGTGATCTACCATGTACACAAAATTAATATTGACCAACGCATAATTTCATTAAAGCCAGTAAACAAACAAATCTGCAAAAAATCCAACGCGGTTAAAATCCGGGGAGTTCGTAACTCAAACTATAGAAGGCGTTCAAGCGACAAGGGCACACAATGTGGAATCAATGCTGCCAACCGCCTGTTTGAAGCAAACATTCTTTAACTACAGCTGTCCAAAACCATGACTTATTTGATATACCTATTGAACGACTTCACGAATTAGCAAATATCGAAATGATAGGAAGCAATTTAAAACCAATGTTGACAAACACTCTAAACTGGCTACGTAGCGTGGAATTGAATGCCCATGAAATGCTCAAAAACAAATCAAATCTAAATTTAAAACTGAAATGAAAAGATTTCCTTCTTTAAAATTTACTCACCTTAAAGGACAAATATAAAAAAATAATGATGAGCATCGATAAACAGTTGGAGACGTTAGGCCACGTTTTAGCTCAAAATGCCCTGTATATTTAAAGTTTAGAGTGATGATATGCATTTGTCTGTCGTTTATTTGGGGTGTCGCGACTCTTTCAACAGCCAGGGTTATATTGTGTCGGATGGAGGCAACCAGAGGTCCCGGAAAGAAACATTTTGCACAGCAGATATACACAGTCTTACCCGTCAAATTCTTAAACTGGCAAAAACAGAGTGAGCATTGGCTGACGTCAAGTGAACCATTAATGTGCTGAAGGCCCTTGCTCACTACACCAAGCTGCTCACGCTTGGGCAGTTGTAATTAAGGACCTTACCAAGAATAAAACACAAATAAAATTCAATGCTCGTGATGGTGATTGAACAGACTCATGTTAGTTGTATTCTTTCTGTTCGTCACATGGTTTATTTATTAAGCGCAGTAGGGAATATTCACAATCTTTTAGTTTAAGGAAGATATTAAATTTATCCTACAGTCATGCAGCATAAACATAAGGCTTGGACTGATAGTAATTCTCC
Organism: Pictodentalium vernedei; assembly: GCA_031216915.1. Classification (NCBI taxonomy): domain Eukaryota; kingdom Metazoa; phylum Mollusca; class Scaphopoda; order Dentaliida; family Dentaliidae; genus Pictodentalium; species Pictodentalium vernedei. Next base: position 429,176,205 of record CM062292.1, read on the forward strand.
TCTCGTCATTTGACTTTTTAAATTTTGCAACGCAACAGCGCAGCAACCCACACAACAGAGTCCATACAAAAGTGTCTGTCTGTTTGGGGCATTTGGTTGTTTTCCAACATTGTCGTTTAAATGTAAGGATTGTGAAGTATCCCAGCCTATGACAAGCTAATTTTCGAAGGAATACTCTATAAATGGAGATAGCAACCAAAACAAAGTGAAAAATGTATATGTTAAAATAATGAATAAAGCTTAGTAACAGTGAGATTTGAACCCATGTCACACTGCGCACGTCTTTAACAGCGAAGTGAACGCTTTAGCTTACTGAGCTACATCCCCGTTTGTTCAAATGTGACAAGACATAAACCAAGAAATTAATTTTTAACACCTCCATCTTTCTGTTTTCAGAAGACATAATAATATCAAATTAAGAACACACTAGGAGAAATGTGGAAAAGATGCTAGTTTTTAATAGAAAAAGGGTTTATCCATAGAAACAAAACAGTGATAAATTACAGTTTAAGCCAACGTAAACACTGAGCAGACGAATTTTTTAGGATTTGTTCATTCGCCCTGGCCGGTGAAACATTATCATTGAACACAAATTTACTATAAATAGTTACAAGTCGCTAATGTTTGGAACCTATCAAGTTACGAAAAGTCATCATCTGGGGCCAAAATGTAAGCACAAATATTTCCAAAAAGAATGAATGGAATATGCTGATATTCAGAGCCTAAATTCAAAATGTGCTGAAAAAGAGGAAGAGCATTCTTTTCCCTCGAAAATCCTATTTATAAAAAAACACATTTTCGAAAATTTGTGAAATTTTACCAATTGGTCACTCATTTTTCACCCCTATCCATATTCTTGTCCAAACGTTCAATCTATTGCGAGTCGCGTTACGTATATTTCTGGAGTACAGAAGCACCAACACATCACTTACATTGACATTTCTGACAATGCGAGGACACTCCTGTGTATGGAACAGAACACTATGTTTAGGAAAAAACATATTTACAGTACCAAAAGCCGAACATTGATGCAACACTAGGTTATGAACCACTAAAAGATCTCATTGAACACAGTGCTAACCTTTGACTCTCTGTACAACATACCAAGTTGTTTTGCAAAAAATACATATAAATCCACAAGGTACATCATCTCTTGAAAAAAAAAATGGAAAAAATATATGTTGCCACATTGAATTTCAATTTAAAATTCGAATTTTCAGTACTACCCTATCTATGGTCCTGCACTGAATGGCCTTGACACTATTTTTTCATGCTTCATGTTTTTGAGAGATTCTCACACATTCCGGCAGAAAATTGCAAACAAACTTCTTAAACCTTCCTAAAGAGGACAAATGTTTTTTTTAATTAATGGTTTCAAATCCCACTGATATTGAACCAATCAGCCAATCGGGCCTATTTAATCCTACTCACAACTTTGGGTGTTAAATGCTCCAAGTCACGTGTTCACCAATTTAGTGGTTCATAACCGCTATTTGTTAACTAGATATAAAGGTCAAACTCAGTATTTAAGCCGAAATCCAGACCATATTATAAGAACAAAGTAGTGAAGTTTAGTTTATTGTTTTCAGTTACTTCATACTTTCAGAGAATCAACATCCGAAGCTTAGGACAGAGTGCCTATAGCAGCATTAAAGCAGAACTTGTCCATCTCAGTAAAGAAACACTGCAGTAGTTCCCCGGGGCCCAGGAGAATACACCCACGTGCACTCTCATAAACACACATGCTTAATTAGATAGTTTCGTGAATGCTTTCCTCAGTCGCTAGCGACAATGTGTGTGAAGTGAAAGGGGATGAAAGGGTGGGCAAAATCAAAGATATTTTAGTTTATTGTTTACGACTGCGTGGGCCTTTCAGAGGCTCTGGGTCCAATTATACCAGTAAAACAGAACTTGTCCAACTCAATAAACAAAAACTGCTGTAGGTCCCCGAGTGCGACATTTTTGTAAATTATTATCTCGGTCTATGCACGTGTCGGGGGTGGGTGCATGCGTGGTCGAGTGGTGGATGCCAGGGTGGTTGGATGAAAGGGTGGGTGTAACCAAACAGTTAAGACTAGCTACCCCCCCCCCCCCACACGCACACACACTCCTGGGAGGTATCAAGGATGACAGTCTGAGAAGCAGAACTTGTCCAACTCCATAAACGAAAACTGCTGCAGGACCCCGGGTGTGACATTTTTGTAAATTATGTTTTCTGTCTATGTAAATGTCGTGCATGCGTGCGTGCGTGTAAACAAACAATTGATAAAAGCCCCCCCCCCCCCCCCCTCACTCCTGGATGGTATCAAAGATGACAGTATCAGATTTATGGTACAAACACCCATATTGAAAATCTGCGTTCCTAATGACTCTAAAACACTTTGAGAAATGATCTTATTTGTGACGTGGTCTTTTCCACTCTAAATTATCGCTTGCATCCATTTTTGTGGTAGCCGCATTATATAAGAGACATCGGGGCGCAGTGGCGTTGCGGTAACCGGTTCTCGTCAGATCACCGAAAATAAGCAACGTCGAGCCTGGTTAGTCCTCGGATCGGTGACCGTCTGAGCGATCGATTCGGGCTCCGGCGTTGTGTCCTTGAGCAAGGCACTTAACTCCGATTGTCCGCATGGGGGCACGATGGCGCCGTGTACAAAGGCGGACTGCACGTCGATGGTGCGCATGCCTTCAGCTAACCTAACCCTGCCTGTGCTGCAGTGTGTAGTTACAATGTTGGGGAGCTGACAGTTACTGGTCGTTTTTCGGTGGTTCTCTATGGGTACTCCGGCTTCCTCCACCCGTAATACGGTCACAGTCATGATTAGCCATTGTGCATAAGTATGTGACCTTAAGCACCAATAAATAAAAAACTAAATAAATGAATAAATGTATAAGAGAAATGTACATCCCTTAATTTCAACCAAACAATTAGGAAAATATACTTGATGGGGGTCGAAAACATATATCCTTTTCATTTATTACCCCACACACCCTTATCTACATACATGTTATTACTATTAGAAATATATCTCATATCCCAAAGCAACCCAGCCCATCTAGGCCCTCTGTAAGAAAAAAATAAAACATTAAACTCGGGGGAAATAATCTTCTTGAATGCCTCATCTGGCTGATATAGAAAATACATTGCTATTTTCGGCTTCTTTGGTCGTAGGTGAGAAAATTAAAATCTGTTTCTGAACTCTTCGCTTCCAAGTCGGTGCAGAGGGTGTCCTGTAAAATAGAAGTACTGAAAACAAATGCTTAACATTGAAAGTTTAGTTTCTATCAGCTGTAACTATCATATTCCTAATTGATAGAACTCTTGGGGCATGAACTGAAGATTATTCAGTCTGCTCAGACCATATATGGATGCATTCTATTGGAAGAGTTGTCTTCCTTTCCACACATTATTCCATTCAAATCCCTTATCCGAATTTGATAATGTTGTGAAAAGTGATAGTGTGTGCGAACGTGATTTATGCTCTGGGTATCGCGTCCTTAAAAGTTGAATTCACAGTGGCAGGCATTGCTGCTTTCGAGTTGACTTATTTAGTCAGAACAAAATGAAAAGTGAAAACGACGGTAATTGTGTGTGTAGAACTTATTTGTGCTGAAAAATAGTCCAAAAAAGATTAAAATTTTTTAACAACTTTCAAAATGGGTAACAAAGGAAAAACCCGAAGAAAAAAGTGTTTGAGTTGCCTAAACCAATATTATAAACAAGTAAATTATTTCCATTGTTCATGATTTTATTCGGGTTAAATCTGTACTTCCGAATTGATAAAGGTTTTTAAAAGTTAATGTGTGTAAAGTGGACACCGCATTTTCGTTGCCATAAACAACGAATACTTCGTGTGCACACTGGAGAGCCACACTGTTGCACATAAAGCAGCAACTTGGAATAGAAGTGCCCCCAGTATCGACCTTCAGTTGTTAAATACAAGACTTGGACTTTCCGACGAAGCCCGGTTTCTCGGTGTGATCTACCATGTACACAAAATTAATATTGACCAACGCATAATTTCATTAAAGCCAGTAAACAAACAAATCTGCAAAAAATCCAACGCGGTTAAAATCCGGGGAGTTCGTAACTCAAACTATAGAAGGCGTTCAAGCGACAAGGGCACACAATGTGGAATCAATGCTGCCAACCGCCTGTTTGAAGCAAACATTCTTTAACTACAGCTGTCCAAAACCATGACTTATTTGATATACCTATTGAACGACTTCACGAATTAGCAAATATCGAAATGATAGGAAGCAATTTAAAACCAATGTTGACAAACACTCTAAACTGGCTACGTAGCGTGGAATTGAATGCCCATGAAATGCTCAAAAACAAATCAAATCTAAATTTAAAACTGAAATGAAAAGATTTCCTTCTTTAAAATTTACTCACCTTAAAGGACAAATATAAAAAAATAATGATGAGCATCGATAAACAGTTGGAGACGTTAGGCCACGTTTTAGCTCAAAATGCCCTGTATATTTAAAGTTTAGAGTGATGATATGCATTTGTCTGTCGTTTATTTGGGGTGTCGCGACTCTTTCAACAGCCAGGGTTATATTGTGTCGGATGGAGGCAACCAGAGGTCCCGGAAAGAAACATTTTGCACAGCAGATATACACAGTCTTACCCGTCAAATTCTTAAACTGGCAAAAACAGAGTGAGCATTGGCTGACGTCAAGTGAACCATTAATGTGCTGAAGGCCCTTGCTCACTACACCAAGCTGCTCACGCTTGGGCAGTTGTAATTAAGGACCTTACCAAGAATAAAACACAAATAAAATTCAATGCTCGTGATGGTGATTGAACAGACTCATGTTAGTTGTATTCTTTCTGTTCGTCACATGGTTTATTTATTAAGCGCAGTAGGGAATATTCACAATCTTTTAGTTTAAGGAAGATATTAAATTTATCCTACAGTCATGCAGCATAAACATAAGGCTTGGACTGATAGTAATTCTCCTCTCGTCATTTGACTTTTTAAATTTTGCAACGCAACAGCGCAGCAACCCACACAACAGAGTCCATACAAAAGTGTCTGTCTGTTTGGGGCATTTGGTTGTTTTCCAACATTGTCGTTTAAATGTAAGGATTGTGAAGTATCCCAGCCTATGACAAGCTAATTTTCGAAGGAATACTCTATAAATGGAGATAGCAACCAAAACAAAGTGAAAAATGTATATGTTAAAATAATGAATAAAGCTTAGTAACAGTGAGATTTGAACCCATGTCACACTGCGCACGTCTTTAACAGCGAAGTGAACGCTTTAGCTTACTGAGCTACATCCCCGTTTGTTCAAATGTGACAAGACATAAACCAAGAAATTAATTTTTAACACCTCCATCTTTCTGTTTTCAGAAGACATAATAATATCAAATTAAGAACACACTAGGAGAAATGTGGAAAAGATGCTAGTTTTTAATAGAAAAAGGGTTTATCCATAGAAACAAAACAGTGATAAATTACAGTTTAAGCCAACGTAAACACTGAGCAGACGAATTTTTTAGGATTTGTTCATTCGCCCTGGCCGGTGAAACATTATCATTGAACACAAATTTACTATAAATAGTTACAAGTCGCTAATGTTTGGAACCTATCAAGTTACGAAAAGTCATCATCTGGGGCCAAAATGTAAGCACAAATATTTCCAAAAAGAATGAATGGAATATGCTGATATTCAGAGCCTAAATTCAAAATGTGCTGAAAAAGAGGAAGAGCATTCTTTTCCCTCGAAAATCCTATTTATAAAAAAACACATTTTCGAAAATTTGTGAAATTTTACCAATTGGTCACTCATTTTTCACCCCTATCCATATTCTTGTCCAAACGTTCAATCTATTGCGAGTCGCGTTACGTATATTTCTGGAGTACAGAAGCACCAACACATCACTTACATTGACATTTCTGACAATGCGAGGACACTCCTGTGTATGGAACAGAACACTATGTTTAGGAAAAAACATATTTACAGTACCAAAAGCCGAACATTGATGCAACACTAGGTTATGAACCACTAAAAGATCTCATTGAACACAGTGCTAACCTTTGACTCTCTGTACAACATACCAAGTTGTTTTGCAAAAAATACATATAAATCCACAAGGTACATCATCTCTTGAAAAAAAAAATGGAAAAAATATATGTTGCCACATTGAATTTCAATTTAAAATTCGAATTTTCAGTACTACCCTATCTATGGTCCTGCACTGAATGGCCTTGACACTATTTTTTCATGCTTCATGTTTTTGAGAGATTCTCACACATTCCGGCAGAAAATTGCAAACAAACTTCTTAAACCTTCCTAAAGAGGACAAATGTTTTTTTTAATTAATGGTTTCAAATCCCACTGATATTGAACCAATCAGCCAATCGGGCCTATTTAATCCTACTCACAACTTTGGGTGTTAAATGCTCCAAGTCACGTGTTCACCAATTTAGTGGTTCATAACCGCTATTTGTTAACTAGATATAAAGGTCAAACTCAGTATTTAAGCCGAAATCCAGACCATATTATAAGAACAAAGTAGTGAAGTTTAGTTTATTGTTTTCAGTTACTTCATACTTTCAGAGAATCAACATCCGAAGCTTAGGACAGAGTGCCTATAGCAGCATTAAAGCAGAACTTGTCCATCTCAGTAAAGAAACACTGCAGTAGTTCCCCGGGGCCCAGGAGAATACACCCACGTGCACTCTCATAAACACACATGCTTAATTAGATAGTTTCGTGAATGCTTTCCTCAGTCGCTAGCGACAATGTGTGTGAAGTGAAAGGGGATGAAAGGGTGGGCAAAATCAAAGATATTTTAGTTTATTGTTTACGACTGCGTGGGCCTTTCAGAGGCTCTGGGTCCAATTATACCAGTAAAACAGAACTTGTCCAACTCAATAAACAAAAACTGCTGTAGGTCCCCGAGTGCGACATTTTTGTAAATTATTATCTCGGTCTATGCACGTGTCGGGGGTGGGTGCATGCGTGGTCGAGTGGTGGATGCCAGGGTGGTTGGATGAAAGGGTGGGTGTAACCAAACAGTTAAGACTAGCTACCCCCCCCCCCCCCCCCCACACGCACACACACTCCTGGGAGGTATCAAGGATGACAGTCTGAGAAGCAGAACTTGTCCAACTCCATAAACGAAAACTGCTGCAGGACCCCGGGTGTGACATTTTTGTAAATTATGTTTTCTGTCTATGTAAATGTCGTGCATGCGTGCGTGCGTGTAAACAAACAATTGATAAAAGCCCCCCCCCCCCCCCCCCCCCACCCCCCCCCCCCCCTCACTCCTGGATGGTATCAAAGATGACAGTATCAGATTTATGGTACAAACACCCATATTGAAAATCTGCGTTCCTAATGACTCTAAAACACTTTGAGAAATGATCTTATTTGTGACGTGGTCTTTTCCACTCTAAATTATCGCTTGCATCCATTTTTGTGGTAGCCGCATTATATAAGAGACATCGGGGCGCAGTGGCGTTGCGGTAACCGGTTCTCGTCAGATCACCGAAAATAAGCAACGTCGAGCCTGGTTAGTCCTCGGATCGGTGACCGTCTGAGCGATCGATTCGGGCTCCGGCGTTGTGTCCTTGAGCAAGGCACTTAACTCCGATTGTCCGCATGGGGGCACGATGGCGCCGTGTACAAAGGCGGACTGCACGTCGATGGTGCGCATGCCTTCAGCTAACCTAACCCTGCCTGTGCTGCAGTGTGTAGTTACAATGTTGGGGAGCTGACAGTTACTGGTCGTTTTTCGGTGGTTCTCTAGGGGTACTCCGGCTTCCTCCACCCGTAATACGGTCACAGTCATGATTAGCCATTGTGCATAAGTATGTGACCTTAAGCACCAATAAATAAAAAACTAAATAAATGAATAAATGTATAAGAGAAATGTACATCCCTTAATTTCAACCAAACAATTAGGAAAATATACTTGATGGGGGTCGAAAACATATATCCTTTTCATTTATTACCCCACACACCCTTATCTACATACATGTTATTACTATTAGAAATATATCTCATATCCCAAAGCAACCCAGCCCATCTAGGCCCTCTGTAAGAAAAAAATAAAACATTAAACTCGGGGGAAATAATCTTCTTGAATGCCTCATCTGGCTGATATAGAAAATACATTGCTATTTTCGACTTCTTTGGTCGTAGGTGAGAAAATTAAAATCTGTTTCTGAACTCTTCGCTTCCAAGTCGGTGCAGAGGGTGTCCTGTAAAATAGAAGTACTGAAAACAAATGCTTAACATTGAAAGTTTAGTTTCTATCAGCTGTAACTATCATATTCCTAATTGATAGAACTCTTGGGGCATGAACTGAAGATTATTCAGTCTGCTCAGACCATATATGGATGCATTCTATTGGAAGAGTTGTCTTCCTTTCCACACATTATTCCATTCAAATCCCTTATCCGAATTTGATAATGTTGTGAAAAGTGATAGTGTGTGCGAACGTGATTTATGCTCTGGGTATCGCGTCCTTAAAAGTTGAATTCACAGTGGCAGGCATTGCTGCTTTCGAGTTGACTTATTTAGTCAGAACAAAATGAAAAGTGAAAACGACGGTAATTGTGTGTGTAGAACTTATTTGTGCTGAAAAATAGTCCAAAAAAGATTAAAATTTTTTAACAACTTTCAAAATGGGTAACAAAGGAAAAACCCGAAGAAAAAAGTGTTTGAGTTGCCTAAACCAATATTATAAACAAGTAAATTATTTCCATTGTTCATGATTTTATTCGGGTTAAATCTGTACTTCCGAATTGATAAAGGTTTTTAAAAGTTAATGTGTGTAAAGTGGACACCGCATTTTCGTTGCCATAAACAACGAATACTTCGTGTGCACACTGGAGAGCCACACTGTTGCACATAAAGCAGCAACTTGGAATAGAAGTGCCCCCAGTATCGACCTTCAGTTGTTAAATACAAGACTTGGACTTTCCGACGAAGCCCGGTTTCTCGGTGTGATCTACCATGTACACAAAATTAATATTGACCAACGCATAATTTCATTAAAGCCAGTAAACAAACAAATCTGCAAAAAATCCAACGCGGTTAAAATCCGGGGAGTTCGTAACTCAAACTATAGAAGGCGTTCAAGCGACAAGGGCACACAATGTGGAATCAATGCTGCCAACCGCCCGTTTGAAGCAAACATTCTTTAACTACAGCTGTCCAAAACCATGACTTATTTGATATACCTATTGAACGACTTCACGAATTAGCAAATATCGAAATGATAGGAAGCAATTTAAAACCAATGTTGACAAACACTCTAAACTGGCTACGTAGCGTGGAATTGAATGCCCATGAAATGCTCAAAAACAAATCAAATCTAAATTTAAAACTGAAATGAAAAGATTTCCTTCTTTAAAATTTACTCACCTTAAAGGACAAATATAAAAAATAATGATGAGCATCGATAAACAGTTGGAGACGTTAGGCCACGTTTTAGCTCAAAATGCCCTGTATATTTAAAGTTTAGAGTGATGATATGCATTTGTCTGTCGTTTATTTGGGGTGTCGCGACTCTTTCAACAGCCAGGGTTATATTGTGTCGGATGGAGGCAACCAGAGGTCCCGGAAAGAAACATTTTGCACAGCAGATATACACAGTCTTATCCGTCAAATTCTTAAACTGGCAAAAACAGAGTGAGCATTGGCTGACGTCAAGTGAACCATTAATGTGCTGAAGACCCTTGCTCACTACACCAAGCTGCTCACGCTTGGGCAGTTGTAATTAAGGACCTTACCAAGAATAAAACACAAATAAAATTCAATGCTCGTGATGGTGATTGAACAGACTCATGTTAGTTGTATTCTTTCTGTTCGTCACATGGTTTATTTATTAAGCGCAGTAGGGAATATTCACAATCTTTTAGTTTAAGGAAGATATTAAATTTATCCTACAGTCATGCAGCATAAACATAAGGCTTGGACTGATAGTAATTCTCCTCTCGTCATTTGACTTTTTAAATTTTGCAACGCAACAGCGCAGCAACCCACACAACAGAGTCCATACAAAAGTGTCTGTCTGTTTGAGGCATTTGGTTGTTTTCCAACATTGTCGTTTAAATGTAAGGATTGTGAAGTATCCCAGCCTATGACAAGCTAATTTTCTAAGGAATACTCTATAAATGGAGATAGCAACCAAAACAAAGTGAAAAATGTATATGTTAAAATAATGAATAAAGCTTAGTAACAGTGAGATTTGAACCCATGTCACACTGCGCACGTCTTTAACAGCGAAGTGAACGCTTTAGCTTACTGAGCTACATCCCCGTTTGTTCAAATGTGACAAGACATAAACCAAGAAATTAATTTTTAACACCTCCATCTTTCTGTTTTCAGAAGACATAATAATATCAAATTAAGAACACACTAGGAGAAATGTGGAAAAGATGCTAGTTTTTAATAGAAAAAGTGTTTATCCATAGAAACAAAACAGTGATAAATTACAGTTTAAGACAACGTAAACACTGAGCAGACGAATTTTTTAGGATTTGTTCATTCGCCCTGGCCGGTGAAACATTATCATTGAACACAAATTTACTATAAATAGTTACAAGTCGCTAATGTTTGGAACCTATCAAGTTACGAAAAGTCATCATCTGGGGCCAAAATGTAAGCACAAATATTTCCAAAAAGAATGAATGGAATATGCTGATATTCAGAGCCTAAATTCAAAATGTGCTGAAAAAGAGGAAGAGCATTCTTTTCCCTCGAAAATCCTATTTATAAAAAAACACATTTTCGAAAATTTGTGAAATTTTACCAATTGGTCACTCATTTTTTACCCCTATCCATATTCTTGTCCAAACGTTCAATCTATTGCGAGTCGCGTTACGTATATTTCTGGAGTACAGAAGCACCAACACATCACTTACATTGACATTTCTGACAATGCGAGGACACTCCTGTGTATGGAACAGAACACTATGTTTAGGAAAAAACATATTTACAGTACCAAAAGCCGAACATTGATGCAACACTAGGTTATGAACCACTAAAAGATCTCATTGAACACAGTGCTAACCTTTGACTCTCTGTACAACATACCAAGTTGTTTTGCAAAAAATACATATAAATCCACAAGGTACATCATCTCTTGAAAAAAAAAATGGAAAAAATATATGTTGCCACATTGAATTTCAATTTAAAATTCGAATTTTCAGTACTACCCTATCTATGGTCCTGCACTGAATGGCCTTGACACTATTTTTTCATGCTTCATGTTTTTGAGAGATTCTCACACATTCCGGCAGAAAATTGCAAACAAACTTCTTAAACCTTCCTAAAGAGGACAAATGTTTTTTTTAATTAATGGTTTCAAATCCCACTGATATTGAACCAATCAGCCAATCGGGCCTATTTAATCCTACTCACAACTTTGGGTGTTAAATGCTCCAAGTCACGTGTTCACCAATTTAGTGGTTCATAACCGCTATTTGTTAACTAGATATAAAGGTCAAACTCAGTATTTAAGCCGAAATCCAGACCATATTATAAGAACAAAGTAGTGAAGTTTAGTTTATTGTTTTCAGTTACTTCATACTTTCAGAGAATCAACATCCGAAGCTTAGGACAGAGTGCCTATAGCAGCATTAAAGCAGAACTTGTCCATCTCAGTAAAGAAACACTGCAGTAGTTCCCCGGGGCCCAGGAGAATACACCCACGTGCACTCTCATAAACACACATGCTTAATTAGATAGTTTCGTGAATGCTTTCCTCAGTCGCTAGCGACAATGTGTGTGAAGTGAAAGGGGATGAAAGGGTGGGCAAAATCAAAGATATTTTAGTTTATTGTTTACGACTGCGTGGGCCTTTCAGAGGCTCTGGGTCCAATTATACCAGTAAAACAGAACTTGTCCAACTCAATAAACAAAAACTGCTGTAGGTCCCCGAGTGCGACATTTTTGTAAATTATTATCTCGGTCTATGCACGTGTCGGGGGTGGGTGCATGCGTGGTCGAGTGGTGGATGCCAGGGTGGTTGGATGAAAGGGTGGGTGTAACCAAACAGTTAAGACTAGCTACCCCCCCACACGCACACACACTCCTGGGAGGTATCAAGGATGACAGTCTGAGAAGCAGAACTTGTCCAACTCCATAAACGAAAACTGCTGCAGGACCCCGGGTGTGACATTTTTGTAAATTATGTTTTCTGTCTATGTAAATGTCGTGCATGCGTGCGTGCGTGTAAACAAACAATTGATAAAAGCCCCCCCCCCCCACCCCCCCCCCCTCACTCCTGGATGGTATCAAAGATGACAGTATCAGATTTATGGTACAAACACCCATATTGAAAATCTGCGTTCCTAATGACTCTAAAACACTTTGAGAAATGATCATATTTGTGACGTGGTCTTTTCCACTCTAAATTATCGCTTGCATCCATTTTTGTGGTAGCCGCATTATATAAGAGACATCGGGGCGCAGTGGCGTTGCGGTAACCGGTTCTCGTCAGATCACCGAAAATAAGCAACGTCGAGCCTGGTTAGTCCTCGGATCGGTGACCGTCTGAGCGATCGATTCGGGCTCCGGCGTTGTGTCCTTGAGCAAGGCACTTAACTCCGATTGTCCGCATGGGGGCACGATGGCGCCGTGTACAAAGGCGGACTGCACGTCGATGGTGCGCATGCCTTCAGCTAACCTAACCCTGCCTGTGCTGCAGTGTGTAGTTACAATGTTGGGGAGCTGACAGTTACTGGTCGTTTCTCGGTGGTTCTCTATGGGTACTCCGGCTTCCTCCACCCGTAATACGGTCACAGTCATGATTAGCCATTGTGCATAAGTATGTGACCTTAAGCACCAATAAATAAAAAAACTAAATAAATGAATAAATGTATAAGAGAAATGTACATCCCTTAATTTCAACCAAACAATTAGGAAAATATACTTGATGGGGGTCGAAAACATATATCCTTTTCATTTATTACCCCACACACCCTTATCTACATACATGTTATTACTATTAGAAATATATCTCATATCCCAAAGCAACCCAGCCCATCTAGGCCCTCTGTAAGAAAAAAATAAAACATTAAACTCGGGGGAAATAATCTTCTTGAATGCCTCATCTGGCTGATATAGAAAATACATTGCTATTTTCGGCTTCTTTGGTCGTAGGTGAGAAAATTAAAATCTGTTTCTGAACTCTTCGCTTCCAAGTCGGTGCAGAGGGTGTCCTGTAAAATAGAAGTACTGAAAACAAATGCTTAACATTGAAAGTTTAGTTTCTATCAGCTGTAACTATCATATTCCTAATTGATAGAACTCTTGGGGCATGAACTGAAGATTATTCAGTCTGCTCAGACCATATATGGATGCATTCTATTGGAAGAGTTGTCTTCCTTTCCACACATTATTCCATTCAAATCCCTTATCCGAATTTGATAATGTTGTGAAAAGTGATAGTGTGTGCGAACGTGATTTATGCTCTGGGTATCGCGTCCTTAAAAGTTGAATTCACAGTGGCAGGCATTGCTGCTTTCGAGTTGACTTATTTAGTCAGAACAAAATGAAAAGTGAAAACGACGGTAATTGTGTGTGTAGAACTTATTTGTGCTGAAAAATAGTCCAAAAAAGATTAAAATTTTTTAACAACTTTCAAAATGGGTAACAAAGGAAAAACCCGAAGAAAAAAGTGTTTGAGTTGCCTAAACCAATATTATAAACAAGTAAATTATTTCCATTGTTCATGATTTTATTCGGGTTAAATCTGTACTTCCGAATTGATAAAGGTTTTTAAAAGTTAATGGGTGTAAAGTGGACACCGCATTTTCGTTGCCATAAACAACGAATACTTCGTGTGCACACTGGAGAGCCACACTGTTGCACATAAAGCAGCAACTTGGAATAGAAGTGCCCCCAGTATCGACCTTCAGTTGTTAAATACAAGACTTGGACTTTCCGACGAAGCCCGGTTTCTCGGTGTGATCTACCATGTACACAAAATTAATATTGACCAACGCATAATTTCATTAAAGCCAGTAAACAAACAAATCTGCAAAAAATCCAACGCGGTTAAAATCCGGGGAGTTCGTAACTCAAACTATAGAAGGCGTTCAAGCGACAAGAGCACACAATGTGGAATCAATGCTGCCAACCGCCCGTTTGAAGCAAACATTCTTTAACTACAGCTGTCCAAAACCATGACTTATTTGATATACCTATTGAACGACTTCACGAATTAGCAAATATCGAAATGATAGGAAGCAATTTAAAACCAATGTTGACAAACACTCTAAACTGGCTACGTAGCGTGGAATTGAATGCCCATGAAATGCTCAAAAACAAATCAAATCTAAATTTAAAACTGAAATGAAAAGATTTCCTTCTTTAAAATTTACTCACCTTAAAGGACAAATATAAAAAATAATGATGAGCATCGATAAACAGTTGGAGACGTTAGGCCACGTTTTAGCTCAAAATGCCCTGTATATTTAAAGTTTAGAGTGATGATATGCATTTGTCTGTCGTTTATTTGGGGTGTCGCGACTCTTTCAACAGCCAGGGTTATATTGTGTCGGATGGAGGCAACCAGAGGTCCCGGAAAGAAACATTTTGCACAGCAGATATACACAGTCTTATCCGTCAAATTCTTAAACTGGCAAAAACAGAGTGAGCATTGGCTGACGTCAAGTGAACCATTAATGTGCTGAAGACCCTTGCTCACTACACCAAGCTGCTCACGCTTGGGCAGTTGTAATTAAGGACCTTACCAAGTATAAAACACAAATAAAATTCAATGCTCGTGATGGTGATTGAACAGACTCATGTTAGTTGTATTCTTTCTGTTCGTCACATGGTTTATTTATTAAGCGCAGTAGGGAATATTCACAATCTTTTAGTTTAAGGAAGATATTAAATTTATCCTACAGTCATGCAGCATAAACATAAGGCTTGGACTGATAGTAATTCTCCTCTCGTCATTTGACTTTTTAAATTTTGCAACGCAACAGCGCAGCAACCCACACAACAGAGTCCATACAAAAGTGTCTGTCTGTTTGAGGCATTTGGTTGTTTTCCAACATTGTCGTTTAAATGTAAGGATTGTGAAGTATCCCAGCCTATGACAAGCTAATTTTCTAAGGAATACTCTATAAATGGAGATAGCAACCAAAACAAAGTGAAAAATGTATATGTTAAAATAATGAATAAAGCTTAGTAACAGTGAGATTTGAACCCATGTCACACTGCGCACGTCTTTAACAGCGAAGTGAACGCTTTAGCTTACTGAGCTACATCCCCGTTTGTTCAAATGTGACAAGACATAAACCAAGAAATTAATTTTTAACACCTCCATCTTTCTGTTTTCAGAAGACATAATAATATCAAATTAAGAACACACTAGGAGAAATGTGGAAAAGATGCTAGTTTTTAATAGAAAAAGTGTTTATCCATAGAAACAAAACAGTGATAAATTACAGTTTAAGACAACGTAAACACTGAGCAGACGAATTTTTTAGGATTTGTTCATTCGCCCTGGCCGGTGAAACATTATCATTGAACACAAATTTACTATAAATAGTTACAAGTCGCTAATGTTTGGAACCTATCAAGTTACGAAAAGTCATCATCTGGGGCCAAAATGTAAGCACAAATATTTCCAAAAAGAATGAATGGAATATGCTGATATTCAGAGCCTAAATTCAAAATGTGCTGAAAAAGAGGAAGAGCATTCTTTTCCCTCGAAAATCCTATTTATAAAAAAACACATTTTCGAAAATTTGTGAAATTTTACCAATTGGTCACTCATTTTTTACCCCTATCCATATTCTTGTCCAAACGTTCAATCTATTGCGAGTCGCGTTACGTATATTTCTGGAGTACAGAAGCACCAACACATCACTTACATTGACATTTCTGACAATGCGAGGACACTCCTGTGTATGGAACAGAACACTATGTTTAGGAAAAAACATATTTACAGTACCAAAAGCCGAACATTGATGCAACACTAGGTTATGAACCACTAAAAGATCTCATTGAACACAGTGCTAACCTTTGACTCTCTGTACAACATACCAAGTTGTTTTGCAAAAAATACATATAAATCCACAAGGTACATCATCTCTTGAAAAAAAAAATGGAAAAAATATATGTTGCCACATTGAATTTCAATTTAAAATTCGAATTTTCAGTACTACCCTATCTATGGTCCTGCACTGAATGGCCTTGACACTATTTTTTCATGCTTCATGTTTTTGAGAGATTCTCACACATTCCGGCAGAAAATTGCAAACAAACTTCTTAAACCTTCCTAAAGAGGACAAATGTTTTTTTTAATTAATGGTTTCAAATCCCACTGATATTGAACCAATCAGCCAATCGGGCCTATTTAATCCTACTCACAACTTTGGGTGTTAAATGCTCCAAGTCACGTGTTCACCAATTTAGTGGTTCATAACCGCTATTTGTTAACTAGATATAAAGGTCAAACTCAGTATTTAAGCCGAAATCCAGACCATATTATAAGAACAAAGTAGTGAAGTTTAGTTTATTGTTTTCAGTTACTTCATACTTTCAGAGAATCAACATCCGAAGCTTAGGACAGAGTGCCTATAGCAGCATTAAAGCAGAACTTGTCCATCTCAGTAAAGAAACACTGCAGTAGTTCCCCGGGGCCCAGGAGAATACACCCACGTGCACTCTCATAAACACACATGCTTAATTAGATAGTTTCGTGAATGCTTTCCTCAGTCGCTAGCGACAATGTGTGTGAAGTGAAAGGGGATGAAAGGGTGGGCAAAATCAAAGATATTTTAGTTTATTGTTTACGACTGCGTGGGCCTTTCAGAGGCTCTGGGTCCAATTATACCAGTAAAACAGAACTTGTCCAACTCAATAAACAAAAACTGCTGTAGGTCCCCGAGTGCGACATTTTTGTAAATTATTATCTCGGTCTATGCACGTGTCGGGGGTGGGTGCATGCGTGGTCGAGTGGTGGATGCCAGGGTGGTTGGATGAAAGGGTGGGTGTAACCAAACAGTTAAGACTAGCTACCCCCCCCCCCCCCCACACGCACACACACTCCTGGGAGGTATCAAGGATGACAGTCTGAGAAGCAGAACTTGTCCAACTCCATAAACGAAAACTGCTGCAGGACCCCGGGTGTGACATTTTTGTAAATTATGTTTTCTGTCTATGTAAATGTCGTGCATGCGTGCGTGCGTGTAAACAAACAATTGATAAAAGCCCCCCCCCCACCCCCCCCCCCCCTCACTCCTGGATGGTATCAAAGATGACAGTATCAGATTTATGGTACAAACACCCATATTGAAAATCTGCGTTCCTAATGACTCTAAAACACTTTGAGAAATGATCATATTTGTGACGTGGTCTTTTCCACTCTAAATTATCGCTTGCATCCATTTTTGTGGTAGCCGCATTATATAAGAGACATCGGGGCGCAGTGGCGTTGCGGTAACCGGTTCTCGTCAGATCACCGAAAATAAGCAACGTCGAGCCTGGTTAGTCCTCGGATCGGTGACCGTCTGAGCGATCGATTCGGGCTCCGGCGTTGTGTCCTTGAGCAAGGCACTTAACTCCGATTGTCCGCATGGGGGCACGATGGCGCCGTGTACAAAGGCGGACTGCACGTCGATGGTGCGCATGCCTTCAGCTAACCTAACCCTGCCTGTGCTGCAGTGTGTAGTTACAATGTTGGGGAGCTGACAGTTACTGGTCGTTTCTCGGTGGTTCTCTATGGGTACTCCGGCTTCCTCCACCCGTAATACGGTCACAGTCATGATTAGCCATTGTGCATAAGTATGTGACCTTAAGCACCAATAAATAAAAAACTAAATAAATGAATAAATGTATAAGAGAAATGTACATCCCTTAATTTCAACCAAACAATTAGGAAAATATACTTGATGGGGGTCGAAAACATATATCCTTTTCATTTATTACCCCACACACCCTTATCTACATACATGTTATTACTATTAGAAATATATCTCATATCCCAAAGCAACCCAGCCCATCTAGGCCCTCTGTAAGAAAAAAATAAAACATTAAACTCGGGGGAAATAATCTTCTTGAATGCCTCATCTGGCTGATATAGAAAATACATTGCTATTTTCGGCTTCTTTGGTCGTAGGTGAGAAAATTAAAATCTGTTTCTGAACTCTTCGCTTCCAAGTCGGTGCAGAGGGTGTCCTGTAAAATAGAAGTACTGAAAACAAATGCTTAACATTGAAAGTTTAGTTTCTATCAGCTGTAACTATCATATTCCTAATTGATAGAACTCTTGGGGCATGAACTGAAGATTATTCAGTCTGCTCAGACCATATATGGATGCATTCTATTGGAAGAGTTGTCTTCCTTTCCACACATTATTCCATTCAAATCCCTTATCCGAATTTGATAATGTTGTGAAAAGTGATAGTGTGTGCGAACGTGATTTATGCTCTGGGTATCGCGTCCTTAAAAGTTGAATTCACAGTGGCAGGCATTGCTGCTTTCGAGTTGACTTATTTAGTCAGAACAAAATGAAAAGTGAAAACGACGGTAATTGTGTGTGTAGAACTTATTTGTGCTGAAAAATAGTCCAAAAAAGATTAAAATTTTTTAACAACTTTCAAAATGGGTAACAAAGGAAAAACCCGAAGAAAAAAGTGTTTGAGTTGCCTAAACCAATATTATAAACAAGTAAATTATTTCCATTGTTCATGATTTTATTCGGGTTAAATCTGTACTTCCGAATTGATAAAGGTTTTTAAAAGTTAATGTGTGTAAAGTGGACACCGCATTTTCGTTGCCATAAACAACGAATACTTCGTGTGCACACTGGAGAGCCACACTGTTGCACATAAAGCAGCAACTTGGAATAGAAGTGCCCCCAGTATCGACCTTCAGTTGTTAAATACAAGACTTGGACTTTCCGACGAAGCCCGGTTTCTCGGTGTGATCTACCATGTACACAAAATTAATATTGACCAACGCATAATTTCATTAAAGCCAGTAAACAAACAAATCTGCAAAAAATCCAACGCGGTTAAAATCCGGGGAGTTCGTAACTCAAACTATAGAAGGCGTTCAAGCGACAAGAGCACACAATGTGGAATCAATGCTGCCAACCGCCCGTTTGAAGCAAACATTCTTTAACTACAGCTGTCCAAAACCATGACTTATTTGATATACCTATTGAACGACTTCACGAATTAGCAAATATCGAAATGATAGGAAGCAATTTAAAACCAATGTTGACAAACACTCTAAACTGGCTACGTAGCGTGGAATTGAATGCCCATGAAATGCTCAAAAACAAATCAAATCTAAATTTAAAACTGAAATGAAAAGATTTCCTTCTTTAAAATTTACTCACCTTAAAGGACAAATATAAAAAATAATGATGAGCATCGATAAACAGTTGGAGACGTTAGGCCACGTTTTAGCTCAAAATGCCCTGTATATTTAAAGTTTAGAGTGATGATATGCATTTGTCTGTCGTTTATTTGGGGTGTCGCGACTCTTTCAACAGCCAGGGTTATATTGTGTCGGATGGAGGCAACCAGAGGTCCCGGAAAGAAACATTTTGCACAGCAGATATACACAGTCTTATCCGTCAAATTCTTAAACTGGCAAAAACAGAGTGAGCATTGGCTGACGTCAAGTGAACCATTAATGTGCTGAAGACCCTTGCTCACTACACCAAGCTGCTCACGCTTGGGCAGTTGTAATTAAGGACCTTACCAAGTATAAAACACAAATAAAATTCAATGCTCGTGATGGTGATTGAACAGACTCATGTTAGTTGTATTCTTTCTGTTCGTCACATGGTTTATTTATTAAGCGCAGTAGGGAATATTCACAATCTTTTAGTTTAAGGAAGATATTAAATTTATCCTACAGTCATGCAGCATAAACATAAGGCTTGGACTGATAGTAATTCTCCTCTCGTCATTTGACTTTTTAAATTTTGCAACGCAACAGCGCAGCAACCCACACAACAGAGTCCATACAAAAGTGTCTGTCTGTTTGAGGCATTTGGTTGTTTTCCAACATTGTCGTTTAAATGTAAGGATTGTGAAGTATCCCAGCCTATGACAAGCTAATTTTCTAAGGAATACTCTATAAATGGAGATAGCAACCAAAACAAAGTGAAAAATGTATATGTTAAAATAATGAATAAAGCTTAGTAACAGTGAGATTTGAACCCATGTCACACTGCGCACGTCTTTAACAGCGAAGTGAACGCTTTAGCTTACTGAGCTACATCCCCGTTTGTTCAAATGTGACAAGACATAAACCAAGAAATTAATTTTTAACACCTCCATCTTTCTGTTTTCAGAAGACATAATAATATCAAATTAAGAACACACTAGGAGAAATGTGGAAAAGATGCTAGTTTTTAATAGAAAAAGTGTTTATCCATAGAAACAAAACAGTGATAAATTACAGTTTAAGACAACGTAAACACTGAGCAGACGAATTTTTTAGGATTTGTTCATTCGCCCTGGCCGGTGAAACATTATCATTGAACACAAATTTACTATAAATAGTTACAAGTCGCTAATGTTTGGAACCTATCAAGTTACGAAAAGTCATCATCTGGGGCCAAAATGTAAGCACAAATATTTCCAAAAAGAATGAATGGAATATGCTGATATTCAGAGCCTAAATTCAAAATGTGCTGAAAAAGAGGAAGAGCATTCTTTTCCCTCGAAAATCCTATTTATAAAAAAACACATTTTCGAAAATTTGTGAAATTTTACCAATTGGTCAATCATTTTTTACCCCTATCCATATTCTTGTCCAAACGTTCAATCTATTGCGAGTCGCGTTACGTATATTTCTGGAGTACAGAAGCACCAACACATCACTTACATTGACATTTCTGACAATGCGAGGACACTCCTGTGTATGGAACAGAACACTATGTTTAGGAAAAAACATATTTACAGTACCAAAAGCCGAACATTGATGCAACACTAGGTTATGAACCACTAAAAGATCTCATTGAACACAGTGCTAACCTTTGACTCTCTGTACAACATACCAAGTTGTTTTGCAAAAAATACATATAAATCCACAAGGTACATCATCTCTTGAAAAAAAAAATGGAAAAAATATATGTTGCCACATTGAATTTCAATTTAAAATTCGAATTTTCAGTACTACCCTATCTATGGTCCTGCACTGAATGGCCTTGACACTATTTTTTCATGCTTCATGTTTTTGAGAGATTCTCACACATTCCGGCAGAAAATTGCAAACAAACTTCTTAAACCTTCCTAAAGAGGACAAATGTTTTTTTTAATTAATGGTTTCAAATCCCACTGATATTGAACCAATCAGCCAATCGGGCCTATTTAATCCTACTCACAACTTTGGGTGTTAAATGCTCCAAGTCACGTGTTCACCAATTTAGTGGTTCATAACCGCTATTTGTTAACTAGATATAAAGGTCAAACTCAGTATTTAAGCCGAAATCCAGACCATATTATAAGAACAAAGTAGTGAAGTTTAGTTTATTGTTTTCAGTTACTTCATACTTTCAGAGAATCAACATCCGAAGCTTAGGACAGAGTGCCTATAGCAGCATTAAAGCAGAACTTGTCCATCTCAGTAAAGAAACACTGCAGTAGTTCCCCGGGGCCCAGGAGAATACACCCACGTGCACTCTCATAAACACACATGCTTAATTAGATAGTTTCGTGAATGCTTTCCTCAGTCGCTAGCGACAATGTGTGTGAAGTGAAAGGGGATGAAAGGGTGGGCAAAATCAAAGATATTTTAGTTTATTGTTTACGACTGCGTGGGCCTTTCAGAGGCTCTGGGTCCAATTATACCAGTAAAACAGAACTTGTCCAACTCAATAAACAAAAACTGCTGTAGGTCCCCGAGTGCGACATTTTTGTAAATTATTATCTCGGTCTATGCACGTGTCGGGGGTGGGTGCATGCGTGGTCGAGTGGTGGATGCCAGGGTGGTTGGATGAAAGGGTGGGTGTAACCAAACAGTTAAGACTAGCTACCCCCCCCCCCCCCCCACACGCACACACACTCCTGGGAGGTATCAAGGATGACAGTCTGAGAAGCAGAACTTGTCCAACTCCATAAACGAAAACTGCTGCAGGACCCCGGGTGTGACATTTTTGTAAATTATGTTTTCTGCCTATGTAAATGTCGTGCATGCGTGCGTGCGTGTAAACAAACAATTGATAAAAGCCCCCCCCCCCCCCCACCCCCCCTCACTCCTGGATGGTATCAAAGATGACAGTATCAGATTTATGGTACAAACACCCATATTGAAAATCTGCGTTCCTAATGACTCTAAAACACTTTGAGAAATGATCTTATTTGTGACGTGGTCTTTTCCACTCTAAATTATCGCTTGCATCCATTTTTGTGGTAGCCGCATTATATAAGAGACATCGGGGCGCAGTGGCGTTGCGGTAACCGGTTCTCGTCAGATCACCGAAAATAAGCAACGTCGAGCCTGGTTAGTCCTCGGATCGGTGACCGTCTGAGCGATCGATTCGGGCTCCGGCGTTGTGTCCTTGAGCAAGGCACTTAACTCCGATTGTCCGCATGGGGGCACGATGGCGCCGTGTACAAAGGCGGACTGCACGTCGATGGTGCGCATGCCTTCAGCTAACCTAACCCTGCCTGTGCTGCAGTGTGTAGTTACAATGTTGGGGAGCTGACAGTTACTGGTCGTTTCTCGGTGGTTCTCTATGGGTACTCCGGCTTCCTCCACCCGTAATACGGTCACAGTCATGATTAGCCATTGTGCATAAGTATGTGACCTTAAGCACCAATAAATAAAAAACTAAATAAATGAATAAATGTATAAGAGAAATGTACATCCCTTAATTTCAACCAAACAATTAGGAAAATATACTTGATGGGGGTCGAAAACATATATCCTTTTCATTTATTACCCCACACACCCTTATCTACATACATGTTATTACTATTAGAAATATATCTCATATCCCAAAGCAACCCAGCCCATCTAGGCCCTCTGTAAGAAAAAAATAAAACATTAAACTCGGGGGAAATAATCTTCTTGAATGCCTCATCTGGCTGATATAGAAAATACATTGCTATTTTCGGCTTCTTTGGTCGTAGGTGAGAAAATTAAAATCTGTTTCTGAACTCTTCGCTTCCAAGTCGGTGCAGAGGGTGTCCTGTAAAATAGAAGTACTGAAAACAAATGCTTAACATTGAAAGTTTAGTTTCTATCAGCTGTAACTATCATATTCCTAATTGATAGAACTCTTGGGGCATGAACTGAAGATTATTCAGTCTGCTCAGACCATATATGGATGCATTCTATTGGAAGAGTTGTCTTCCTTTCCACACATTATTCCATTCAAATCCCTTATCCGAATTTGATAATGTTGTGAAAAGTGATAGTGTGTGCGAACGTGATTTATGCTCTGGGTATCGCGTCCTTAAAAGTTGAATTCACAGTGGCAGGCATTGCTGCTTTCGAGTTGACTTATTTAGTCAGAACAAAATGAAAAGTGAAAACGACGGTAATTGTGTGTGTAGAACTTATTTGTGCTGAAAAATAGTCCAAAAAAGATTAAAATTTTTTAACAACTTTCAAAATGGGTAACAAAGGAAAAACCCGAAGAAAAAAGTGTTTGAGTTGCCTAAACCAATATTATAAACAAGTAAATTATTTCCATTGTTCATGATTTTATTCGGGTTAAATCTGTACTTCCGAATTGATAAAGGTTTTTAAAAGTTAATGTGTGTAAAGTGGACACCGCATTTTCGTTGCCATAAACAACGAATACTTCGTGTGCACACTGGAGAGCCACACTGTTGCACATAAAGCAGCAACTTGGAATAGAAGTGCCCCCAGTATCGACCTTCAGTTGTTAAATACAAGACTTGGACTTTCCGACGAAGCCCGGTTTCTCGGTGTGATCTACCATGTACACAAAATTAATATTGACCAACGCATAATTTCATTAAAGCCAGTAAACAAACAAATCTGCAAAAAATCCAACGCGGTTAAAATCCGGGGAGTTCGTAACTCAAACTATAGAAGGCGTTCAAGCGACAAGGGCACACAATGTGGAATCAATGCTGCCAACCGCCCGTTTGAAGCAAACATTCTTTAACTACAGCTGTCCAAAACCATGACTTATTTGATATACCTATTGAACGACTTCACGAATTAGCAAATATCGAAATGATAGGAAGCAATTTAAAACCAATGTTGACAAACACTCTAAACTGGCTACGTAGCGTGGAATTGAATGCCCATGAAATGCTCAAAAACAAATCAAATCTAAATTTAAAACTGAAATGAAAAGATTTCCTTCTTTAAAATTTACTCACCTTAAAGGACAAATATAAAAAATAATGATGAGCATCGATAAACAGTTGGAGACGTTAGGCCACGTTTTAGCTCAAAATGCCCTGTATATTTAAAGTTTAGAGTGATGATATGCATTTGTCTGTCGTTTATTTGGGGTGTCGCGACTCTTTCAACAGCCAGGGTTATATTGTGTCGGATGGAGGCAACCAGAGGTCCCGGAAAGAAACATTTTGCACAGCAGATATACACAGTCTTATCCGTCAAATTCTTAAACTGGCAAAAACAGAGTGAGCATTGGCTGACGTCAAGTGAACCATTAATGTGCTGAAGACCCTTGCTCACTACACCAAGCTGCTCACGCTTGGGCAGTTGTAATTAAGGACCTTACCAAGTATAAAACACAAATAAAATTCAATGCTCGTGATGGTGATTGAACAGACTCATGTTAGTTGTATTCTTTCTGTTCGTCACATGGTTTATTTATTAAGCGCAGTAGGGAATATTCACAATCTTTTAGTTTAAGGAAGATATTAAATTTATCCTACAGTCATGCAGCATAAACATAAGGCTTGGACTGATAGTAATTCTCCTCTCGTCATTTGACTTTTTAAATTTTGCAACGCAACAGCGCAGCAACCCACACAACAGAGTCCATACAAAAGTGTCTGTCTGTTTGAGGCATTTGGTTGTTTTCCAACATTGTCGTTTAAATGTAAGGATTGTGAAGTATCCCAGCCTATGACAAGCTAATTTTCTAAGGAATACTCTATAAATGGAGATAGCAACCAAAACAAAGTGAAAAATGTATATGTTAAAATAATGAATAAAGCTTAGTAACAGTGAGATTTGAACCCATGTCACACTGCGCACGTCTTTAACAGCGAAGTGAACGCTTTAGCTTACTGAGCTACATCCCCGTTTGTTCAAATGTGACAAGACATAAACCAAGAAATTAATTTTTAACACCTCCATCTTTCTGTTTTCAGAAGACATAATAATATCAAATTAAGAACACACTAGGAGAAATGTGGAAAAGATGCTAGTTTTTAATAGAAAAAGTGTTTATCCATAGAAACAAAACAGTGATAAATTACAGTTTAAGACAACGTAAACACTGAGCAGACGAATTTTTTAGGATTTGTTCATTCGCCCTGGCCGGTGAAACATTATCATTGAACACAAATTTACTATAAATAGTTACAAGTCGCTAATGTTTGGAACCTATCAAGTTACGAAAAGTCATCATCTGGGGCCAAAATGTAAGCACAAATATTTCCAAAAAGAATGAATGGAATATGCTGATATTCAGAGCCTAAATTCAAAATGTGCTGAAAAAGAGGAAGAGCATTCTTTTCCCTCGAAAATCCTATTTATAAAAAAACACATTTTCGAAAATTTGTGAAATTTTACCAATTGGTCACTCATTTTTTACCCCTATCCATATTCTTGTCCAAACGTTCAATCTATTGCGAGTCGCGTTACGTATATTTCTGGAGTACAGAAGCACCAACACATCACTTACATTGACATTTCTGACAATGCGAGGACACTCCTGTGTATGGAACAGAACACTATGTTTAGGAAAAAACATATTTACAGTACCAAAAGCCGAACATTGATGCAACACTAGGTTATGAACCACTAAAAGATCTCATTGAACACAGTGCTAACCTTTGACTCTCTGTACAACATACCAAGTTGTTTTGCAAAAAATACATATAAATCCACAAGGTACATCATCTCTTGAAAAAAAAAATGGAAAAAATATATGTTGCCACATTGAATTTCAATTTAAAATTCGAATTTTCAATACTACCCTATCTATGGTCCTGCACTGAATGGCCTTGACACTATTTTTTCATGCTTCATGTTTTTGAGAGATTCTCACACATTCCGGCAGAAAATTGCAAACAAACTTCTTAAACCTTCCTAAAGAGGACAAATGTTTTTTTTAATTAATGGTTTCAAATCCCACTGATATTGAACCAATCAGCCAATCGGGCCTATTTAATCCTACTCACAACTTTGGGTGTTAAATGCTCCAAGTCACGTGTTCACCAATTTAGTGGTTCATAACCGCTATTTGTTAACTAGATATAAAGGTCAAACTCAGTATTTAAGCCGAAATCCAGACCATATTATAAGAACAAAGTAGTGAAGTTTAGTTTATTGTTTTCAGTTACTTGATACTTTCAGAGAATCAGCATCCGAAGCTTAGGACAGAGTGTCTATAGCAGCATTAAAGCAGAACTTGTCCATCTCAGTAAAGAAACACTGCAGTAGTTCCCCGGGGCCCAGGAGAATACACCCACGTGCACTCTCATAAACACACATGCTTAATTAGATAATTTCGTGAATGCTTTCCTCAGTCGCTAGCGACAATGTGTGTGAAGTGAAAGGGGATGAAAGGGTGGGCAAAATCAAAGATATTTTAGTTTATTGTTTACGACTGCGTGGGCCTTTCAGAGGCTCTGGGTCCAATTATACCAGTAAAACAGAACTTGTCCAACTCAATAAACAAAAACTGCTGTAGGTCCCCGAGTGCGACATTTTTGTAAATTATTATCTCGGTCTATGCACGTGTCGGGGGTGGGTGCATGCGTGGTCGAGTGGTGGATGCCAGGGTGGTTGGATGAAAGGGTGGGTGTAACCAAACAGTTAAGACTAGCTACCCCCCCCCCCCCCCCCACACACGCAAACACACTCCTGGGAGGTATCAAGGATGACAGTCTGAGAAGCAGAACTTGTCCAACTCCGTAAACGAAAACTGCTGCAGGACCCCGGGTGTGACATTTTTGTAAATTATGTTTTCTGTCTATGTAAATGTCGTGCATGCGTGCGTGCGTGTAAACAAACAATTGATAAAAGCCCCCCCCCCCCCCCCCCCCCTCACTCCTGGATGGTATCAAAGATGACAGTATCAGATTTATGGTACAAACACCCATATAGAAAATCTGCGTTCCTAATGACTGTAAAACACTTTGAGAAATGATCTTATTTGTGACGTGGTCTTTTCCACTCTAAATTATCACTTGCATCCATTTTTGTGGTAGCCGCATTATATAAGAGACATCGGGGCGCAGTGGCGTTGCGGTAACCGGTTCTCGTCAGATCACCGAAAATAAGCAACGTCGAGCCTGGTTAGTCCTCGGATCGGTGACCGTCTGAGCGATCGATTCGGGCTCCGGCGTTGTGTCCTTGAGCAAGGCACTTAACTCCGATTGTCCGCATGGGGGCACGATGGCGCCGTGTACAAAGGCGGACTGCACGTCGATGGTGCGCATGCCTTCAGCTAACCTAACCCTGCCTGTGCTGCAGTGTGTAGTTACAATGTTGGGGAGCTGACAGTTACTGGTCGTTTCTCGGTGGTTCTCTATGGGTACTCCGGCTTCCTCCACCCGTAATACGGTCACAGTCATGATTAGCCATTGTGCATAAGTATGTGACCTTAAGCACCAATAAATAAAAAACTAAATAAATGAATAAATGTATAAGAGAAATGTACATCCCTTAATTTCAACCAAACAATTAGGAAAATATACTTGATGGGGGTCGAAAACATATATCCTTTTCATTTATTACCCCACACACCCTTATCTACATACATGTTATTACTATTAGAAATATATCTCATATCCCAAAGCAACCCAGCCCATCTAGGCCCTCTGTAAGAAAAAAATAAAACATTAAACTCGGGGGAAATAATCTTCTTGAATGCCTCATCTGGCTGATATAGAAAATACATTGCTATTTTCGGCTTCTTTGGTCGTAGGTGAGAAAATTAAAATCTGTTTCTGAACTCTTCGCTTCCAAGTCGGTGCAGAGGGTGTCCTGTAAAATAGAAGTACTGAAAACAAATGCTTAACATTGAAAGTTTAGTTTCTATCAGCTGTAACTATCATATTCCTAATTGATAGAACTCTTGGGGCATGAACTGAAGATTATTCAGTCTGCTCAGACCATATATGGATGCATTCTATTGGAAGAGTTGTCTTCCTTTCCACACATTATTCCATTCAAATCCCTTATCCGAATTTGATAATGTTGTGAAAAGTGATAGTGTGTGCGAACGTGATTTATGCTCTGGGTATCGCGTCCTTAAAAGTTGAATTCACAGTGGCAGGCATTGCTGCTTTCGAGTTGACTTATTTAGTCAGAACAAAATGAAAAGTGAAAACGACGGTAATTGTGTGTGTAGAACTTATTTGTGCTGAAAAATAGTCCAAAAAAGATTAAAATTTTTTAACAACTTTCAAAATGGGTAACAAAGGAAAAACCCGAAGAAAAAAGTGTTTGAGTTGCCTAAACCAATATTATAAACAAGTAAATTATTTCCATTGTTCATGATTTTATTCGGGTTAAATCTGTACTTCCGAATTGATAAAGGTTTTTAAAAGTTAATGTGTGTAAAGTGGACACCGCATTTTCGTTGCCATAAACAACGAATACTTCGTGTGCACACTGGAGAGCCACACTGTTGCACATAAAGCAGCAACTTGGAATAGAAGTGCCCCCAGTATCGACCTTCAGTTGTTAAATACAAGACTTGGACTTTCCGACGAAGCCCGGTTTCTCGGTGTGATCTACCATGTACACAAAATTAATATTGACCAACGCATAATTTCATTAAAGCCAGTAAACAAACAAATCTGCAAAAAATCCAACGCGGTTAAAATCCGGGGAGTTCGTAACTCAAACTATAGAAGGCGTTCAAGCGACAAGGGCACACAATGTGGAATCAATGCTGCCAACCGCCTGTTTGAAGCAAACATTCTTTAACTACAGCTGTCCAAAACCATGACTTATTTGATATACCTATTGAACGACTTCACGAATTAGCAAATATCGAAATGATAGGAAGCAATTTAAAACCAATGTTGACAAACACTCTAAACTGGCTACGTAGCGTGGAATTGAATGCCCATGAAATGCTCAAAAACAAATCAAATCTAAATTTAAAACTGAAATGAAAAGATTTCCTTCTTTAAAATTTACTCACCTTAAAGGACAAATATAAAAAATAATGATGAGCATCGATAAACAGGTGGAGACGTTAGGCCACGTTTTAGCTCAAAATGCCCTGTATATTTAAAGTTTAGAGTGATGATATGCATTTGTCTGTCGTTTATTTGGGGTGTCGCGACTCTTTCAACAGCCAGGGTTATATTGTGTCGGATGGAGGCAACCAGAGGTCCCGGAAAGAAACATTTTGCACAGCAGATATACACAGTCTTATCCGTCAAATTCTTAAACTGGCAAAAACAGAGTGAGCATTGGCTGACGTCAAGTGAACCATTAATGTGCTGAAGACCCTTGCTCACTACACCAAGCTGCTCACGCTTGGGCAGTTGTAATTAAGGACCTTACCAAGTATAAAACACAAATAAAATTCAATGCTCGTGATGGTGATTGAACAGACTCATGTTAGTTGTATTCTTTCTGTTCGTCACATGGTTTATTTATTAAGCGCAGTAGGGAATATTCACAATCTTTTAGTTTAAGGAAGATATTAAATTTATCCTACAGTCATGCAGCATAAACATAAGGCTTGGACTGATAGTAATTCTCCTCTCGTCATTTGACTTTTTAAATTTTGCAACGCAACAGCGCAGCAACCCACACAACAGAGTCCATACAAAAGTGTCTGTCTGTTTGGGGCATTTGGTTGTTTTCCAACATTGTCGTTTAAATGTAAGGATTGTGAAGTATCCCAGCCTATGACAAGCTAATTTTCGAAGGAATACTCTATAAATGGAGATAGCAGCCAAAACAAAGTGAAAAATGTATATGTTAAAATAATGAATAAAGCTTAGTAACAGTGAGATTTGAACCCATGTCACACTGCGCACGTCTTTAACAGCGAAGTGAACGCTTTAGCTTACTGAGCTACATCCCCGTTTGTTCAAATGTGACAAGACATAAACCAAGAAATTAATTTTTAACACCTCCATCTTTCTGTTTTCAGAAGACATAATAATATCAAATTAAGAACACACTAGGAGAAATGTGGAAAAGATGCTAGTTTTTAATAGAAAAAGGGTTTATCCATAGAAACAAAACAGTGATAAATTACAGTTTAAGCCAACGTAAACACTGAGCAGACGAATTTTTTAGGATTTGTTCATTCGCCCTGGCCGGTGAAACATTATCATTGAACACAAATTTACTATAAATAGTTACAAGTCGCTAATGTTTGGAACCTATCAAGTTACGAAAAGTCATCATCTGGGGCCAAAATGTAAGCACAAATATTTCCAAAAAGAATGAATGGAATATGCTGATATTCAGAGCCTAAATTCAAAATGTGCTGAAAAAGAGGAAGAGCATTCTTTTCCCTCGAAAATCCTATTTATAAAAAAACACATTTTCGAAAATTTGTGAAATTTTACCAATTGGTCACTCATTTTTTACCCCTATCCATATTCTTGTCCAAACGTTCAATCTATTGCGAGTCGCGTTACGTATATTTCTGGAGTACAGAAGCACCAACACATCACTTACATTGACATTTCTGACAATGCGAGGACACTCCTGTGTATGGAACAGAACACTATGTTTAGGAAAAAACATATTTACAGTACCAAAAGCCGAACATTGATGCAACACTAGGTTATGAACCACTAAAAGATCTCATTGAACACAGTGCTAACCTTTGACTCTCTGTACAACATACCAAGTTGTTTTGCAAAAAATACATATAAATCCACAAGGTACATCATCTCTTGAAAAAAAAAATGGAAAAAATATATGTTGCCACATTGAATTTCAATTTAAAATTCGAATTTTCAGTACTACCCTATCTATGGTCCTGCACTGAATGGCCTTGACACTATTTTTTCATGCTTCATGTTTTTGAGAGATTCTCACACATTCCGGCAGAAAATTGCAAACAAACTTCTTAAACCTTCCTAAAGAGGACAAATGTTTTTTTTAATTAATGGTTTCAAATCCCACTGATATTGAACCAATCAGCCAATCGGGCCTATTTAATCCTACTCACAACTTTGGGTGTTAAATGCTCCAAGTCACGTGTTCACCAATTTAGTGGTTCATAACCGCTATTTGTTAACTAGATATAAAGGTCAAACTCAGTATTTAAGCCGAAATCCAGACCATATTATAAGAACAAAGTAGTGAAGTTTAGTTTATTGTTTTCAGTTACTTCATACTTTCAGAGAATCAACATCCGAAGCTTAGGACAGAGTGCCTATAGCAGCATTAAAGCAGAACTTGTCCATCTCAGTAAAGAAACACTGCAGTAGTTCCCCGGGGCCCAGGAGAATACACCCACGTGCACTCTCATAAACACACATGCTTAATTAGATAGTTTCGTGAATGCTTTCCTCAGTCGCTAGCGACAATGTGTGTGAAGTGAAAGGGGATGAAAGGGTGGGCAAAATCAAAGATATTTTAGTTTATTGTTTACGACTGCGTGGGCCTTTCAGAGGCTCTGGGTTCAATTATACCAGTAAAACAGAACTTGTCCAACTCAATAAACAAAAACTGCTGTAGGTCCCCGAGTGCGACATTTTTGTAAATTATTATCTCGGTCTATGCACGTGTCGGGGGTGGGTGCATGCGTGGTCGAGTGGTGGATGCCAGGGTGGTTGGATGAAAGGGTGGGTGTAACCAAACAGTTAAGACTAGCTACCCCCCCCCCCCACACGCACACACACTCCTGGGAGGTATCAAGGATGACAGTCTGAGAAGCAGAACTTGTCCAACTCCGTAAACGAAAACTGCTGCAGGACCCCGGGTGTGACATTTTTGTAAATTATGTTTTCTGTCTATGTAAATGTCGTGTATGCGTGCGTGCGTGTAAACAAACAATTGATAAAAGCCCCCCCCCCCCCCCCCCCTCACTCCTGGATGGTATCAAAGATGACAGTATCAGATTTATGGTACAAACACCCATATTGAAAATCTGCGTTCCTAATGACTCTAAAACACTTTGAGAAATGATCTTATTTGTGACGTGGTCTTTTCCACTCTAAATTATCACTTGCATCCATTTTTGTGGTAGCCGCATTATATAAGAGACATCGGGGCGCAGTGGCGTTGCGGTAACCGGTTCTCGTCAGATCACCGAAAATAAGCAACGTCGAGCCTGGTTAGTCCTCGGATCGGTGACCGTCTGAGCGATCGATTCGGGCTCCGGCGTTGTGTCCTTGAGCAAGGCACTTAACTCCGATTGTCCGCATGGGGGCACGATGGCGCCGTGTACAAAGGCGGACTGCACGTCGATGGTGCGCATGCCTTCAGCTAACCTAACCCTGCCTGTGCTGCAGTGTGTAGTTACAATGTTGGGGAGCTGACAGTTACTGGTCGTTTCTCGGTGGTTCTCTATGGGTACTCCGGCTTCCTCCACCCGTAATACGGTCACAGTCATGATTAGCCATTGTGCATAAGTATGTGACCTTAAGCACCAATAAATAAAAAACTAAATAAATGAATAAATGTATAAGAGAAATGTACATCCCTTAATTTCAACCAAACAATTAGGAAAATATACTTGATGGGGGTCGAAAACATATATCCTTTTCATTTATTACCCCACACACCCTTATCTACATACATGTTATTACTATTAGAAATATATCTCATATCCCAAAGCAACCCAGCCCATCTAGGCCCTCTGTAAGAAAAAAATAAAACATTAAACTCGGGGGAAATAATCTTCTTGAATGCCTCATCTGGCTGATATAGAAAATACATTGCTATTTTCGGCTTCTTTGGTCGTAGGTGAGAAAATTAAAATCTGTTTCTGAACTCTTCGCTTCCAAGTCGGTGCAGAGGGTGTCCTGTAAAATAGAAGTACTGAAAACAAATGCTTAACATTGAAAGTTTAGTTTCTATCAGCTGTAACTATCATATTCCTAATTGATAGAACTCTTGGGGCATGAACTGAAGATTATTCAGTCTGCTCAGACCATATATGGATGCATTCTATTGGAAGAGTTGTCTTCCTTTCCACACATTATTCCATTCAAATCCCTTATCCGAATTTGATAATGTTGTGAAAAGTGATAGTGTGTGCGAACGTGATTTATGCTCTGGGTATCGCGTCCTTAAAAGTTGAATTCACAGTGGCAGGCATTACTGCTTTCGAGTTGACTTATTTAGTCAGAACAAAATGAAAAGTGAAAACGACGGTAATTGTGTGTGTAGAACTTATTTGTGCTGAAAAATAGTCCAAAAAAGATTAAAATTTTTTAACAACTTTCAAAATGGGTAACAAAGGAAAAACCCGAAGAAAAAAGTGTTTGAGTTGCCTAAAGCAATATTATAAACAAGTAAATTATTTCCATTGTTCATGATTTTATTCGGGTTAAATCTGTACTTCCGAATTGATAAAGGTTTTTAAAAGTTAATGTGTGTAAAGTGGACACCGCATTTTCGTTGCCATAAACAACGAATACTTCGTGTGCACACTGGAGAGCCACACTGTTGCACATAAAGCAGCAACTTGGAATAGAAGTGCCCCCAGTATCGACCTTCAGTTGTTAAATACAAGACTTGGACTTTCCGACGAAGCCCGGTTTCTCGGTGTGATCTACCATGTACACAAAATTAATATTGACCAACGCATAATTTCATTAAAGCCAGTAAACAAACAAATCTGCAAAAAATCCAACGCGGTTAAAATCCGGGGAGTTCGTAACTCAAACTATAGAAGGCGTTCAAGCGACAAGGGCACACAATGTGGAATCAATGCTGCCAACCGCCCGTTTGAAGCAAACATTCTTTAACTACAGCTGTCCAAAACCATGACTTATTTGATATACCTATTGAACGACTTCACGAATTAGCAAATATCGAAATGATAGGAAGCAATTTAAAACCAATGTTGACAAACACTCTAAACTGGCTACGTAGCGTGGAATTGAATGCCCATGAAATGCTCAAAAACAAATCAAATCTAAATTTAAAACTGAAATGAAAAGATTTCCTTCTTTAAAATTTACTCACCTTAAAGGACAAATATAAAAAATAATGATGAGCATCGATAAACAGTTGGAGACGTTAGGCCACGTTTTAGCTCAAAATGCCCTGTATATTTAAAGTTTAGAGTGATGATATGCATTTGTCTGTCGTTTATTTGGGGTGTCGCGACTCTTTCAACAGCCAGGGTTATATTGTGTCGGATGGAGGCAACCAGAGGTCCCGGAAAGAAACATTTTGCACAGCAGATATACACAGTCTTATCCGTCAAATTCTTAAACTGGCAAAAACAGAGTGAGCATTGGCTGACGTCAAGTGAACCATTAATGTGCTGAAGACCCTTGCTCACTACACCAAGCTGCTCACGCTTGGGCAGTTGTAATTAAGGACCTTACCAAGTATAAAACACAAATAAAATTCAATGCTCGTGATGGTGATTGAACAGACTCATGTTAGTTGTATTCTTTCTGTTCGTCACATGGTTTATTTATTAAGCGCAGTAGGGAATATTCACAATCTTTTAGTTTAAGGAAGATATTAAATTTATCCTACAGTCATGCAGCATAAACATAAGGCTTGGACTGATAGTAATTCTCCTCTCGTCATTTGACTTTTTAAATTTTGCAACGCAACAGCGCAGCAACCCACATAACAGAGTCCATACAAAAGTGTCTGTCTGTTTGAGGCATTTGGTTGTTTTCCAACATTGTCGTTTAAATGTAAGGATTGTGAAGTATCCCAGCCTATGACAAGCTAATTTTCGAAGGAATACTCTATAAATGGAGATAGCAACCAAAACAAAGTGAAAAATGTATATGTTAAAATAATGAATAAAGCTTAGTAACAGTGAGATTTGAACCCATGTCACACTGCGCACGTCTTTAACAGCGAAGTGAACGCTTTAGCTTACTGAGCTACATCCCCGTTTGTTCAAATGTGACAAGACATAAACCAAGAAATTAATTTTTAACACCTCCATCTTTCTGTTTTCAGAAGACATAATAATATCAAATTAAGAACACACTAGGAGAAATGTGGAAAAGATGCTAGTTTTTAATAGAAAAAGGGTTTATCCATAGAAACAAAACAGTGATAAATTACAGTTTAAGACAACGTAAACACTGAGCAGACGAATTTTTTAGGATTTGTTCATTCGCCCTGGCCGGTGAAACATTATCATTGAACACAAATTTACTATAAATAGTTACAAGTCGCTAATGTTTGGAACCTATCAAGTTACGAAAAGTCATCATCTGGGGCCAAAATGTAAGCACAAATATTTCCAAAAAGAATGAATGGAATATGCTGATATTCAGAGCCTAAATTCAAAATGTGCTGAAAAAGAGGAAGAGCATTCTTTTCCCTCGAAAATCCTATTTATAAAAAAACACATTTTCGAAAATTTGTGAAATTTTACCAATTGGTCACTCATTTTTTACCCCTATCCATATTCTTGTCCAAACGTTCAATCTATTGCGAGTCGCGTTACGTATATTTCTGGAGTACAGAAGCACCAACACATCACTTACATTGACATTTCTGACAATGCGAGGACACTCCTGTGTATGGAACAGAACACTATGTTTAGGAAAAAACATATTTACAGTACCAAAAGCCGAACATTGATGCAACACTAGGTTATGAACCACTAAAAGATCTCATTGAACACAGTGCTAACCTTTGACTCTCTGTACAACATACCAAGTTGTTTTGCAAAAAATACATATAAATCCACAAGGTACATCATCTCTTGAAAAAAAAATGGAAAAAATATATGTTGCCACATTGAATTTCAATTTAAAATTCGAATTTTCAGTACTACCCTATCTATGGTCCTGCACTGAATGGCCTTGACACTATTTTTTCATGCTTCATGTTTTTGAGAGATTCTCACACATTCCGGCAGAAAATTGCAAACAAACTTCTTAAACCTTCCTAAAGAGGACAAATGTTTTTTTTAATTAATGGTTTCAAATCCCACTGATATTGAACCAATCAGCCAATCGGGCCTATTTAATCCTACTCACAACTTTGGGTGTTAAATGCTCCAAGTCACGTGTTCACCAATTTAGTGGTTCATAACCGCTATTTGTTAACTAGATATAAAGGTCAAACTCAGTAATTAAGCCAAAATCCAGACCATATTATAAGAACAAAGTAGTGAAGTTTAGTTTATTGTTTTCAGTTACTTCATACTTTCAGAGAATCAACATCCGAAGCTTAGGACAGAGTGCCTATAGCAGCATTAAAGCAGAACTTGTCCATCTCAGTAAAGAAACACTGCAGTAGTTCCCCGGGGCCCAGGAGAATACACCCACGTGCACTCTCATAAACACACATGCTTAATTAGATAGTTTCGTGAATGCTTTCCTCAGTCGCTAGCAACAATGTGTGTGAAGTGAAAGGGGATGAAAGGGTGGGCAAAATCAAAGATATTTTAGTTTATTGTTTACGACTGCGTGGGCCTTTCAGAGGCTCTGGGTCCAATTATACCAGTAAAACAGAACTTGTCCAACTCAATAAACAAAAACTGCTGTAGGTCCCCGAGTGCGACATTTTTGTAAATTATCATCTCGGTCTATGCACGTGTCGGGGGTGGGTGCATGCGTGGTCGAGTGGTGGATGCCAGGGTGGTTGGATGAAAGGGTGGGTGTAACCAAACAGTTAAGACTAGCTACCCCCCGCCCCCCACACGCACACACACTCCTGGGAGGTATCAAGGATGACAGTCTGAGAAGCAGAACTTGTCCAACTCCGTAAACGAAAACTGCTGCAGGACCCCGTGTGTGACATTTTTGTAAATTATGTTTTCTGTCTATGTAAATGTCGTGCATGCGTGCGTGCGTGTAAACAAACAATTGATAAAAGCCCCCCCCCCCCCCCCCTCACTCCTGGATGGTATCAAAGATGACAGTATCAGATTTATGGTACAAACACCCATATAGAAAATCTGCGTTCCTAATGACTGTAAAACACTTTGAGAAATGATCTTATTTGTGACGTGGTCTTTTCCACTCTAAATTATCACTTGCATCCATTTTTGTGGTAGCCGCATTATATAAGAGACATCGGGGCGCAGTGGCGTTGCGGTAACCGGTTCTCGTCAGATCACCGAAAATAAGCAACGTCGAGCCTGGTTAGTCCTCGGATCGGTGACCGTCTGAGCGATCGATTCGGGCTCCGGCGTTGTGTCCTTGAGCAAGGCACTTAACTCCGATTGTCCGCATGGGGGCACGATGGCGCCGTGTACAAAGGCGGACTGCACGTCGATGGTGCGCATGCCTTCAGCTAACCTAACCCTGCCTGTGCTGCAGTGTGTAGTTACAATGTTGGGGAGCTGACAGTTACTGGTCGTTTCTCGGTGGTTCTCTATGGGTACTCCGGCTTCCTCCACCCGTAATACGGTCACAGTCATGATTAGCCATTGTGCATAAGTATGTGACCTTAAGCACCAATAAATAAAAAACTAAATAAATGAATAAATGTATAAGAGAAATGTACATCCCTTAATTTCAACCAAACAATTAGGAAAATATACTTGATGGGGGTCGAAAACATATATCCTTTTCATTTATTACCCCACACACCCTTATCTACATACATGTTATTACTATTAGAAATATATCTCATATCCCAAAGCAACCCAGCCCATCTAGGCCCTCTGTAAGAAAAAAATAAAACATTAAACTCGGGGGAAATAATCTTCTTGAATGCCTCATCTGGCTGATATAGAAAATACATTGCTATTTTCGGCTTCTTTGGTCGTAGGTGAGAAAATTAAAATCTGTTTCTGAACTCTTCGCTTCCAAGTCGGTGCAGAGGGTGTCCTGTAAAATAGAAGTACTGAAAACAAATGCTTAACATTGAAAGTTTAGTTTCTATCAGCTGTAACTATCATATTCCTAATTGATAGAACTCTTGGGGCATGAACTGAAGATTATTCAGTCTGCTCAGACCATATATGGATGCATTCTATTGGAAGAGTTGTCTTCCTTTCTACACATTATTCCATTCAAATCCCTTATCCGAATTTGATAATGTTGTGAAAAGTGATAGTGTGTGCGAACGTGATTTATGCTCTGGGTATCGCGTCCTTAAAAGTTGAATTCACAGTGGCAGGCATTGCTGCTTTCGAGTTGACTTATTTAGTCAGAACAAAATGAAAAGTGAAAACGACGGTAATTGTGTGTGTAGAACTTATTTGTGCTGAAAAATAGTCCAAAAAAGATTAAAATTTTTTAACAACTTTCAAAATGGGTAACAAAGGAAAAACCCGAAGAAAAAAGTGTTTGAGTTGCCTAAACCAATATTATAAACAAGTAAATTATTTCCATTGTTCATGATTTTATTCGGGTTAAATCTGTACTTCCGAATTGATAAAGGTTTTTAAAAGTTAATGTGTGTAAAGTGGACACCGCATTTTCGTTGCCATAAACAACGAATACTTCGTGTGCACACTGGAGAGCCACACTGTTGCACATAAAGCAGCAACTTGGAATAGAAGTGCCCCCAGTATCGACCTTCAGTTGTTAAATACAAGACTTGGACTTTCCGACGAAGCCCGGTTTCTCGGTGTGATCTACCATGTACACAAAATTAATATTGACCAACGCATAATTTCATTAAAGCCAGTAAACAAACAAATCTGCAAAAAATCCAACGCGGTTAAAATCCGGGGAGTTCGTAACTCAAACTATAGAAGGCGTTCAAGCGACAAGGGCACACAATGTGGAATCAATGCTGCCAACCGCCTGTTTGAAGCAAACATTCTTTAACTACAGCTGTCCAAAACCATGACTTATTTGATATACCTATTGAACGACTTCACGAATTAGCAAATATCGAAATGATAGGAAGCAATTTAAAACCAATGTTGACAAACACTCTAAACTGGCTACGTAGCGTGGAATTGAATGCCCATGAAATGCTCAAAAACAAATCAAATCTAAATTTAAAACTGAAATGAAAAGATTTCCTTCTTTAAAATTTACTCACCTTAAAGGACAAATATAAAAAATAATGATGAGCATCGATAAACAGTTGGAGACGTTAGGCCACGTTTTAGCTCAAAATGCCCTGTATATTTAAAGTTTAGAGTGATGATATGCATTTGTCTGTCGTTTATTTGGGGTGTCGCGACTCTTTCAACAGCCAGGGTTATATTGTGTCGGATGGAGGCAACCAAAGGTCCCGGAAAGAAACATTTTGCACAGCAGATATACACAGTCTTATCCGTCAAATTCTTAAACTGGCAAAAACAGAGTGAGCATTGGCTGACGTCAAGTGAACCATTAATGTGCTGAAGACCCTTGCTCACTACACCAAGCTGCTCACGCTTGGGCAGTTGTAATTAAGGACCTTACCAAGTATAAAACACAAATAAAATTCAATGCTCGTGATGGTGATTGAACAGACTCATGTTAGTTGTATTCTTTCTGTTCGTCACATGGTTTATTTATTAAGCGCAGTAGGGAATATTCACAATCTTTTAGTTTAAGGAAGATATTAAATTTATCCTACAGTCATGCAGCATAAACATAAGGCTTGGACTGATAGTAATTCTCCTCTCGTCATTTGACTTTTTAAATTTTGCAACGCAACAGCGCAGCAACCCACACAACAGAGTCCATACAAAAGTGTCTGTCTGTTTGAGGCATTTGGTTGTTTTCCAACATTGTCGTTTAAATGTAAGGATTGTGAAGTATCCCAGCCTATGACAAGCTAATTTTCGAAGGAATACTCTATAAATGGAGATAGCAACCAAAACAAAGTGAAAAATGTATATGTTAAAATAATGAATAAAGCTTAGTAACAGTGAGATTTGAACCCATGTCACACTGCGCACGTCTTTAACAGCGAAGTGAACGCTTTAGCTTACTGAGCTACATCCCCGTTTGTTCAAATGTGACAAGACATAAACCAAGAAATTAATTTTTAACACCTCCATCTTTCTGTTTTCAGAAGACATAATAATATCAAATTAAGAACACACTAGGAGAAATGTGGAAAAGATGCTAGTTTTTAATAGAAAAAGGGTTTATCCATAGAAACAAAACAGTGATAAATTACAGTTTAAGACAACGTAAACACTGAGCAGACGAATTTTTTAGGATTTGTTCATTCGCCCTGGCCGGTGAAACATTATCATTGAACACAAATTTACTATAAATAGTTACAAGTCGCTAATGTTTGGAACCTATCAAGTTACGAAAAGTCATCATCTGGGGCCAAAATGTAAGCACAAATATTTCCAAAAAGAATGAATGGAATATGCTGATATTCAGAGCCTAAATTCAAAATGTGCTGAAAAAGAGGAAGAGCATTCTTTTCCCTCGAAAATCCTATTTATAAAAAAACACATTTTCGAAAATTTGTGAAATTTTACCAATTGGTCACTCATTTTTTACCCCTATCCATATTCTTGTCCAAACGTTCAATCTATTGCGAGTCGCGTTACGTATATTTCTGGAGTACAGAAGCACCAACACATCACTTACATTGACATTTCTGACAATGCGAGGACACTCCTGTGTATGGAACAGAACACTATGTTTAGGAAAAAACATATTTACAGTACCAAAAGCCGAACATTGATGCAACACTAGGTTATGAACCACTAAAAGATCTCATTGAACACAGTGCTAACCTTTGACTCTCTGTACAACATACCAAGTTGTTTTGCAAAAAATACATATAAATCCACAAGGTACATCATCTCTTGAAAAAAAAAATGGAAAAAATATATGTTGCCACATTGAATTTCAATTTAAAATTCGAATTTTCAGTACTACCCTATCTATGGTCCTGCACTGAATGGCCTTGACACTATTTTTTCATGCTTCATGTTTTTGAGAGATTCTCACACATTCCGGCAGAAAATTGCAAACAAACTTCTTAAACCTTCCTAAAGAGGACAAATGTTTTTTTTAATTAATGGTTTCAAATCCCACTGATATTGAACCAATCAGCCAATCGGGCCTATTTAATCCTACTCACAACTTTGGGTGTTAAATGCTCCAAGTCACGTGTTCACCAATTTAGTGGTTCATAACCGCTATTTGTTAACTAGATATAAAGGTCAAACTCAGTATTTAAGCCGAAATCCAGACCATATTATAAGAACAAAGTAGTGAAGTTTAGTTTATTGTTTTCAGTTACTTCATACTTTCAGAGAATCAACATCCGAAGCTTAGGACAGAGTGCCTATAGCAGCATTAAAGCAGAACTTGTCCATCTCAGTAAAGAAACACTGCAGTAGTTCCCCGGGGCCCAGGAGAATACACCCACGTGCACTCTCATAAACACACATGCTTAATTAGATAGTTTCGTGAATGCTTTCCTCAGTCGCTAGCAACAATGTGTGTGAAGTGAAAGGGGATGAAAGGGTGGGCAAAATCAAAGATATTTTAGTTTATTGTTTACGACTGCGTGGGCCTTTCAGAGGCTCTGGGTCCAATTATACCAGTAAAACAGAACTTGTCCAACTCAATAAACAAAAACTGCTGTAGGTCCCCGAGTGCGACATTTTTGTAAATTATCATCTCGGTCTATGCACGTGTCGGGGGTGGGTGCATGCGTGGTCGAGTGGTGGATGCCAGGGTGGTTGGATGAAAGGGTGGGTGTAACCAAACAGTTAAGACTAGCTACCCCCCGCCCCCCCACACGCACACACACTCCTGGGAGGTATCAAGGATGACAGTCTGAGAAGCAGAACTTGTCCAACTCCGTAAACGAAAACTGCTGCAGGACCCCGTGTGTGACATTTTTGTAAATTATGTTTTCTGTCTATGTAAATGTCGTGCATGCGTGCGTGCGTGTAAACAAACAATTGATAAAAGCCCCCCCCCCCCCCCCTCACTCCTGGATGGTATCAAAGATGACAGTATCAGATTTATGGTACAAACACCCATATAGAAAATCTGCGTTCCTAATGACTGTAAAACACTTTGAGAAATGATCTTATTTGTGACGTGGTCTTTTCCACTCTAAATTATCACTTGCATCCATTTTTGTGGTAGCCGCATTATATAAGAGACATCGGGGCGCAGTGGCGTTGCGGTAACCGGTTCTCGTCAGATCACCGAAAATAAGCAACGTCGAGCCTGGTTAGTCCTCGGATCGGTGACCGTCTGAGCGATCGATTCGGGCTCCGGCGTTGTGTCCTTGAGCAAGGCACTTAACTCCGATTGTCCGCATGGGGGCACGATGGCGCCGTGTACAAAGGCGGACTGCACGTCGATGGTGCGCATGCCTTCAGCTAACCTAACCCTGCCTGTGCTGCAGTGTGTAGTTACAATGTTGGGGAGCTGACAGTTACTGGTCGTTTCTCGGTGGTTCTCTATGGGTACTCCGGCTTCCTCCACCCGTAATACGGTCACAGTCATGATTAGCCATTGTGCATAAGTATGTGACCTTAAGCACCAATAAATAAAAAACTAAATAAATGAATAAATGTATAAGAGAAATGTACATCCCTTAATTTCAACCAAACAATTAGGAAAATATACTTGATGGGGGTCGAAAACATATATCCTTTTCATTTATTACCCCACACACCCTTATCTACATACATGTTATTACTATTAGAAATATATCTCATATCCCAAAGCAACCCAGCCCATCTAGGCCCTCTGTAAGAAAAAAATAAAACATTAAACTCGGGGGAAATAATCTTCTTGAATGCCTCATCTGGCTGATATAGAAAATACATTGCTATTTTCGGCTTCTTTGGTCGTAGGTGAGAAAATTAAAATCTGTTTCTGAACTCTTCGCTTCCAAGTCGGTGCAGAGGGTGTCCTGTAAAATAGAAGTACTGAAAACAAATGCTTAACATTGAAAGTTTAGTTTCTATCAGCTGTAACTATCATATTCCTAATTGATAGAACTCTTGGGGCATGAACTGAAGATTATTCAGTCTGCTCAGACCATATATGGATGCATTCTATTGGAAGAGTTGTCTTCCTTTCTACACATTATTCCATTCAAATCCCTTATCCGAATTTGATAATGTTGTGAAAAGTGATAGTGTGTGCGAACGTGATTTATGCTCTGGGTATCGCGTCCTTAAAAGTTGAATTCACAGTGGCAGGCATTGCTGCTTTCGAGTTGACTTATTTAGTCAGAACAAAATGAAAAGTGAAAACGACGGTAATTGTGTGTGTAGAACTTATTTGTGCTGAAAAATAGTCCAAAAAAGATTAAAATTTTTTAACAACTTTCAAAATGGGTAACAAAGGAAAAACCCGAAGAAAAAAGTGTTTGAGTTGCCTAAACCAATATTATAAACAAGTAAATTATTTCCATTGTTCATGATTTTATTCGGGTTAAATCTGTACTTCCGAATTGATAAAGGTTTTTAAAAGTTAATGTGTGTAAAGTGGACACCGCATTTTCGTTGCCATAAACAACGAATACTTCGTGTGCACACTGGAGAGCCACACTGTTGCACATAAAGCAGCAACTTGGAATAGAAGTGCCCCCAGTATCGACCTTCAGTTGTTAAATACAAGACTTGGACTTTCCGACGAAGCCCGGTTTCTCGGTGTGATCTACCATGTACACAAAATTAATATTGACCAACGCATAATTTCATTAAAGCCAGTAAACAAACAAATCTGCAAAAAATCCAACGCGGTTAAAATCCGGGGAGTTCGTAACTCAAACTATAGAAGGCGTTCAAGCGACAAGGGCACACAATGTGGAATCAATGCTGCCAACCGCCTGTTTGAAGCAAACATTCTTTAACTACAGCTGTCCAAAACCATGACTTATTTGATATACCTATTGAACGACTTCACGAATTAGCAAATATCGAAATGATAGGAAGCAATTTAAAACCAATGTTGACAAACACTCTAAACTGGCTACGTAGCGTGGAATTGAATGCCCATGAAATGCTCAAAAACAAATCAAATCTAAATTTAAAACTGAAATGAAAAGATTTCCTTCTTTAAAATTTACTCACCTTAAAGGACAAATATAAAAAATAATGATGAGCATCGATAAACAGTTGGAGACGTTAGGCCACGTTTTAGCTCAAAATGCCCTGTATATTTAAAGTTTAGAGTGATGATATGCATTTGTCTGTCGTTTATTTGGGGTGTCGCGACTCTTTCAACAGCCAGGGTTATATTGTGTCGGATGGAGGCAACCAAAGGTCCCGGAAAGAAACATTTTGCACAGCAGATATACACAGTCTTATCCGTCAAATTCTTAAACTGGCAAAAACAGAGTGAGCATTGGCTGACGT
Source organism: Pictodentalium vernedei (assembly GCA_031216915.1). NCBI lineage: Eukaryota > Metazoa > Mollusca > Scaphopoda > Dentaliida > Dentaliidae > Pictodentalium > Pictodentalium vernedei. Next base: position 429,220,696 of record CM062292.1, read on the forward strand.
CAAGTGAACCATTAATGTGCTGAAGACCCTTGCTCACTACACCAAGCTGCTCACGCTTGGGCAGTTGTAATTAAGGACCTTACCAAGTATAAAACACAAATAAAATTCAATGCTCGTGATGGTGATTGAACAGACTCATGTTAGTTGTATTCTTTCTGTTCGTCACATGGTTTATTTATTAAGCGCAGTAGGGAATATTCACAATCTTTTAGTTTAAGGAAGATATTAAATTTATCCTACAGTCATGCAGCATAAACATAAGGCTTGGACTGATAGTAATTCTCCTCTCGTCATTTGACTTTTTAAATTTTGCAACGCAACAGCGCAGCAACCCACACAACAGAGTCCATACAAAAGTGTCTGTCTGTTTGGGGCATTTGGTTGTTTTCCAACATTGTCGTTTAAATGTAAGGATTGTGAAGTATCCCAGCCTATGACAAGCTAATTTTCGAAGGAATACTCTATAAATGGAGATAGCAACCAAAACAAAGTGAAAAATGTATATGTTAAAATAATGAATAAAGCTTAGTAACAGTGAGATTTGAACCCATGTCACACTGCGCACGTCTTTAACAGCGAAGTGAACGCTTTAGCTTACTGAGCTACATCCCCGTTTGTTCAAATGTGACAAGACATAAACCAAGAAATTAATTTTTAACACCTCCATCTTTCTGTTTTCAGAAGACATAATAATATCAAATTAAGAACACACTAGGAGAAATGTGGAAAAGATGCTAGTTTTTAATAGAAAAAGGGTTTATCCATAGAAACAAAACAGTGATAAATTACAGTTTAAGCCAACGTAAACACTGAGCAGACGAATTTTTTAGGATTTGTTCATTCGCCCTGGCCGGTGAAACATTATCATTGAACACAAATTTACTATAAATAGTTACAAGTCGCTAATGTTTGGAACCTATCAAGTTACGAAAAGTCATCATCTGGGGCCAAAATGTAAGCACAAATATTTCCAAAAAGAATGAATGGAATATGCTGATATTCAGAGCCTAAATTCAAAATGTGCTGAAAAAGAGGAAGAGCATTCTTTTCCCTCGAAAATCCTATTTATAAAAAAACACATTTTCGAAAATTTGTGAAATTTTACCAATTGGTCACTCATTTTTAACCCCTATCCATATTCTTGTCCAAACGTTCAATCTATTGCGAGTCGCGTTACGTATATTTCTGGAGTACAGAAGCACCAACACATCACTTACATTGACATTTCTGACAATGCGAGGACACTCCTGTGTATGGAACAGAACACTATGTTTAGGAAAAAACATATTTACAGTACCAAAAGCCGAACATTGATGCAACACTAGGTTATGAACCACTAAAAGATCTCATTGAACACAGTGCTAACCTTTGACTCTCTGTACAACATACCAAGTTGTTTTGCAAAAAATACATATAAATCCACAAGGTACATCATCTCTTGAAAAAAAAAATGGAAAAAATATATGTTGCCACATTGAATTTCAATTTAAAATTCGAATTTTCAGTACTACCCTATCTATGGTCCTGCACTGAATGGCCTTGACACTATTTTTTCATGCTTCATGTTTTTGAGAGATTCTCACACATTCCGGCAGAAAATTGCAAACAAACTTCTTAAACCTTCCTAAAGAGGACAAATGTTTTTTTTAATTAATGGTTTCAAATCCCACTGATATTGAACCAATCAGCCAATCGGGCCTATTTAATCCTACTCACAACTTTGGGTGTTAAATGCTCCAAGTCACGTGTTCACCAATTTAGTGGTTCATAACCGCTATTTGTTAACTAGATATAAAGGTCAAACTCAGTATTTAAGCCGAAATCCAGACCATATTATAAGAACAAAGTAGTGAAGTTTAGTTTATTGTTTTCAGTTACTTCATACTTTCAGAGAATCAACATCCGAAGCTTAGGACAGAGTGCCTATAGCAGCATTAAAGCAGAACTTGTCCATCTCAGTAAAGAAACACTGCAGTAGTTCCCCGGGGCCCAGGAGAATACACCCACGTGCACTCTCATAAACACACATGCTTAATTAGATAGTTTCGTGAATGCTTTCCTCAGTCGCTAGCGACAATGTGTGTGAAGTGAAAGGGGATGAAAGGGTGGGCAAAATCAAAGATATTTTAGTTTATTGTTTACGACTGCGTGGGCCTTTCAGAGGCTCTGGGTCCAATTATACCAGTAAAACAGAACTTGTCCAACTCAATAAACAAAAACTGCTGTAGGTCCCCGAGTGCGACATTTTTGTAAATTATTATCTCGGTCTATGCACGTGTCGGGGGTGGGTGCATGCGTGGTCGAGTGGTGGATGCCAGGGTGGTTGGATGAAAGGGTGGGTGTAACCAAACAGTTAAGACTAGCTACCCCCCCCCCCCCCCACACGCACACACACTCCTGGGAGGTATCAAGGATGACAGTCTGAGAAGCAGAACTTGTCCAACTCCGTAAACGAAAACTGCTGCAGGACCCCGGGTGTGACATTTTTGTAAATTATGTTTTCTGTCTATGTAAATGTCGTGCGTGCATGCATGCGTGCGTGCGTGTAAACAAACAATTGATACAAGCCCCCCCCCCCCCCCCCTCACTCCTGGATGGTATCAAAGATGACAGTATCAGATTTATGGTACAAACACCCATATTGAAAATCTGCGTTCCTAATGACTCTAAAACACTTTGAGAAATGATCTTATTTGTGACGTGGTCTTTTTCACTCTAAATTATCACTTGCATCCATTTTTGTGGTTGCCGCATTATATAAGAGACATCGGGGCGCAGTGGCGTTGCGGTAACCGGTTCTCGTCAGATCACCGAAAATAAGCAACGTCGAGCCTGGTTAGTCCTCGGATCGGTGACCGTCTGAGCGATCGATTCGGGCTCCCGCGTTGTGTCCTTGAGCATGCACTTAACTCCGATTGTCCGCATGGGGGCACGATGGCGCCGTGTACAAAGGCGGACTGCACGTCGATGGTGCGCATGCCTTCAGCTAACCAAACCCTGCCTGTGCTGCAGTGTGTAGTTACAATGTTGGGGAGCTGACAGTTACTGGTCGTTTCTCGGTGGTTCTATATGGGTACTCCGGCTTCCTCCACCCGTAATACGGTCACAGTCATGATTAGCCATTGTGCATAAGTATGTGACCTTAAACACCAATAAATAAAAAACTAAATAAATGAATAAATGTATAAGAGAAATGTACATCCCTTAATTTCAACCAAACAATTAGGAAAATATACTTGATGGGGGTCGAAAACATATATCCTTTTCATTTATTACCCCACACACCCTTATCTACATACATGTTATTACTATTAGAAATATATCTCATATCCCAAAGCAACCCAGCCCATCTAGGCCCTCTGTAAGAAAAAAATAAAACATTAAACTTGGGGGAAATAATCTTCTTGAATGCCTCATCTGGCTGATATAGAAAATACATTGCTATTTTCGGCTTCTTTGGTCATAGGTGAGAAAGTTAAAATCTGTTTCTGAACTCTTCGCTTCCAAGTCGGTGCAGAGGGTGTCCTGTAAAATAGAAGTACTGAAAACAAATGCTTAACATTGAAAGTTTAGTTTCTATCAGCTGTAACTATCATATTCCTAATTGATAGAACTCTTGGGGCATGAACTGAAGATTATTCAGTCTGCTCAGACCATATATGGATGCATTCTATTGGAAGAGTTGTCTTCCTTTCCACACATTATTCCATTCAAATCCCTTATCCGAATTTGATAATGTTGTGAAAAGTGATAGTGTGTGCGAACGTGATTTATGCTCCGGGTATCACGTCCTTAAAAGTTGAATTCACAGTGGCAGGCATTGCTGCTTTCGAGTTGACTTATTTAGTCCGAACAAGCCATTTCAGCCGGATGAAAAGTGAAAACGAAGGTAATTGTGTGTGTAGAACTTATTTGTGCTTAAAATAGTCCAAAAATGATTAAAATTTTTTAACAACTTTCAAAATGGGTTACAAAGGAAAAACCCGAAGAAAAAAGTGTTTGAGTTCACTAAACCAATATTATAAACAAGTAAATTATTTCCATTGTTCATGATTTTATTCGGGTTAAATCTGTACTTCCGAATTGATAAAGGTTTTTAAAAGTTAATGTGTGTAAAGTGGACACCGCATTTTCGTTGCCATAAACAACGAATACTTCGTGTGCACACTGGAGAGCCACACTGTTGCACATAAAGCAGCAACTTGGAATAGAAGTGCCCCCAGTATCGACCTTCAGTTGTTAAATACAAGACTTGGACTTTCCGACGAAGCCCGGTTTCTCGGTGTGATCTACCATGTACACAAAATTAATATTGACCAACGCATAATTTCATTAAAGCCAGTAAACAAACAAATCTGCAAAAAATCCAACGCGGTTAAAATCCGGGGAGTTCGTAACTCAAACTATAGAAGGCGTTCAAGCGACAAGGGCACACAATATGGAATCAATGCTGCCAGCCGCCTGTTTGAAGCAAACATTCTTTAACTACAGCTGTCCAAAACCATGACTTATTTGATATACCTATTGAACGACTTCACGAATTAGCAAATATCGAAATGATAGGAAGCAATTTAAAACCAATGTTGACAAACACTCTAAACTGGCTACGTAGCGTGGAATTGAATGCCCATCAAATGCTCAAAAACAAATAAAATCTAAATTTAAAACTGAAATGAAAAGATTTCCTTCTTTAAAATTTACTCACCTTAAAGGACAAATATAAAAAATAATGATGAGCATCGATAAACAGTTGGAGACGTTAGGCCACGTTTTAGCTCAAAATGCACTGTATATTTAAAGTTTAGAGTGATGATATGCATTTGTCTGTCGTTTATTTGGGGTGTCGCGACTCTTTCAACAGCCAGGGTTATATTGTGTCGGATGGAGGCAACCAGAGGTCCCGGAAAGAAACATTTTGCACAGCAGATATACACAGTCTTACCCGTCAAATTCTTAAACTGGCAAAAACAGAGTGAGCATTGGCTGACGTCAAGTGAACCGTTAATGTGCTGAAGGCCCTTGCTCACTACACCAAGCTGCTCACGCTTGGGCAGTTGTAATTAAGGACCTTACCAAGAATAAAACACAAATAAAATTCAATGCTCGTGATGGTGATTGAACAGACTCATGTTAGTTGTATTCTTTCTGTTCGTCACATGGTTTATTTATTAAGCGCAGTAGGGAATATTCACAATCTTTTAGTTTAAGGAAGATATTAAATTTATCCTACAGTCATGCAGCATAAACATAAGGCTTGGACTGATAGTAATTCTCCTCTCGTCATTTGACTTTTTAAATTTTGCAACGCAACAGCGCAGCAACCCACACAACAGAGTCCATACAAAAGTGTCTGTCTGTTTGGGGCATTTGGTTGTTTTCCAACATTGTCGTTTAAATGTAAGGATTGTGAAGTATCCCAGCCTATGACAAGCTAATTTTCGAAGGAATACTCTATAAATGAAGATAGCAACCAAAACAAAGTGAAAAATGTATATGTTAAAATAATGAATAAAGCTTAGTAACAGCGAGATTTGAACCCATGTCACACTGCGCACGTCTTTAACAGCGAAGTGAACGCTTTAGCATACTGAGCTACATCCCCGTTTGTTCAAATGTGACAAGACATAAACCAAGAAATTAATTTTTAACACCTCCATCTTTCTGTTTTCAGAAGACATAATAATATCAAATTAAGAACACACTAGGAGAAATGTGGAAAAGATGCTAGTTTTTAATAGAAAAAGGGTTTATCCGTAGAAACAAAACAGTGATAAGTTACAGTTTAAGCCAACGTAAACACTGAGCAGACGATTTTTTTAGGATTTGTTCATTCGCCCTGGCCGGTGAAACATTATCATTGAACACAAATTTACTATAAATAGTTACAAATCGCTAATGTTTGGAACCTATCAAGTTACGAAAAGTCATCATCTGGGGCCAAAATGTAAGCACAAATATTTCCAAAAAGAATGAATGGAATATGCTGATATTCAGAGCCTAAATTCAAAATGTGCTGAAAAAGAGGAAGAGCATTCTTTTCCCTCGAAAATCCTATTTATAAAAAAACACATTTTCGAAAATTTGTGAAATTTTACCAATTGGTCACTCATTTTTTACCCCTATCCATATTCTTGTCCAAACGTTCAATCTATTGCGAGTCGCGTTACGTATATTTCTGGAGTACAGAAGCACCAACACATCACTTACATTGACATTTCTGACAATGCGAGGACACTCCTGTGTATGGAACAGAACACTATGTTTAGGAAAAAACATATTTACAGTTCCAAAAGCCGAACATTGATGCAACACTAGGTTATGAACCACTAAAAAATCTCATTGAACACAGTGCTAACCTTTGACTCTCTGTACAACATACCAAGTTGTTTTGCAAAAAATACATATAAATCCACAAGGTACATCATCTCTTGAAAAAAAAAATGGAAAAAATATATGTTGCCACATTGAATTTCAATTTAAAATTCGAATTTTCAGTACTACCCTATCTATGGTCCTGCACTGAATGGCCTTGACACTATTTTTTCATGCTTCATGTTTTTGAGAGATTCTCACACATTCCGGCAGAAAATTGCAAACAAACTTCTTAAACCTTCCTAAAGAGGACAAATGTTTTTTTTAATTAATGGTTTCAAATCCCACTGATATTGAACCAATCAGCCAATCGGGCCTATTTAATCCTACTCACAACTTTGGGTGTTAAATGCTCCAAGTCACGTGTTCACCAATTTAGTGGTTCATAACCGCTATTTGTTAACTAGATATAAAGGTCAAACTCAGTATTTAAGCCGAAATCCAGACCATATTATAAGAACAAAGTAGTGAAGTTTAGTTTATTGTTTTCAGTTACTTCATACTTTCAGAGAATCAACATCCGAAGCTTAGGACAGAGTGCCTATAGCAGCATTAAAGCAGAACTTGTCCATCTCAGTAAAGAAACACTGCAGTAGTTCCCCGGGGCCCAGGAGAATACACCCACGTGCACTCTCATAAGCACACATGCTTAATTAGATAGTTTCGTGAATGCTTTCCTCAGTCGCTAGCGACAATGTGTGTGAAGTGAAAGGGGATGAAAGGGTGGGCAAAATCAAAGATATTTTAGTTTATTGTTTACGACTGCGTGGGCCTTTCAGAGGCTCTGGGTCCAATTATACCAGTAAAACAGAACTTGTCCAACTCAATAAACAAAAACTGCTGTAGGTCCCCGAGTGCGACATTTTTGTAAATTATTATCTCGGTCTATGCACGTGTCGGGGGTGGGTGCATGCGTGGTCGAGTGGTGGATGCCAGGGTGGTTGGATGAAAGGGTGGGTGTAACCAAACAGTTAAGACTAGCTACCCCCCCCCCCCCCCCCACACTCACACACACTCCTGGGAGGTATCAAGGATGACAGTCTGAGAAGCAGAACCTGTCCAACTCCGTAAACGAAAACTGCTGCAGGACCCCGGGTGTGACATTTTTGTAAATTATGTTTTCTGTCTATGTAAATGTCGTGCATGCGTGCGTGCGTGTAAACAAACAATTGATAAAAGCCCCCCCCCCCCCCCCCTCACTCCTGGATGGTATCAAAGATGACAGTATCAGATTTATGGTACAAACACCCATATTGAAAATCTGCGTTCCTAATGACTCTAAAACACTTTGAGAAATGATCTTATTTGTGACGTGGTCTTTTCCACTCTAAATTATCACTTGCATCCATTTTTGTGGTAGCCGCATTATATAAGAGACATCGGGGCGCAGTGGCGTTGCGGTAACCGGTTCTCGTCAGATCACCGAAAATAAGCAACGTCGAGCCTGGTTAGTCCTCGGATCGGTGACCGTCTGAGCGATCGATTCGGGCTCCGGCGTTGTGTCCTTGAGCAAGGCACTTAACTCCGATTGTCCGCATGGGGGCACGATGACGCCGTGTACAAAGGCGGACTGCACGTCGATGGTGCGCATGCCTTCAGCTAACCTAACCCTGCCTGTGCTGCAGTGTGTAGTTACAATGTTGGGGAGCTGACAGTTACTGGTCGTTTCTCGGTGGTTCTCTATGGATACTCCGGCTTCCTCCACCCGTAATACGGTCACAGTCATGATTAGCCATTGTGCATAAGTATGTGACCTTAAGCACCAATAAATAAAAAACTAAATAAATGAATAAATGTATAAGAGAAATGTACATCCCTTAATTTCAACCAAACAATTAGGAAAATATACTTGATGGGGGTCGAAAACATATATCCTTTTCATTTATTACCCCACACACCCTTATCTACATACATGTTATTACTATTAGAAATATATCTCATATCCCAAAGCAATCCAGCCCATCTAGGCCCTCTGTAAGAAAAAAATAAAACATTAAACTCGGGGGGAATAATCTTCTTGAATGCCTCATCTGGCTGATATAGAAAATACATTGCTATTTTCGGCTTCTTTGGTCGTAGGTGAGAAAATTAAAATCTGTTTCTGAACTCTTCGCTTCCAAGTCGGTGCAGAGGGTGTCCTGTAAAATAGAAGTACTGAAAACAAATGCTTAACATTGAAAGTTTAGTTTCTATCAGCTGTAACTATCATATTCCTAATTGATAGAACTCTTGGGGCATGAACTGAAGATTCTTCAGTCTGCTTAGACCATATATGGATGCATTCTATTGGAAGAGTTGTCTTCCTTTCCACACATTATTCCATTCAAATCCCTTATCCGAATTTGATAATGTTGTGAAAAGTGATAGTGTGTGCGAACGTGATTTATGCTCTGGGTATCGCGTCCTTAAAAGTTGAATTCACAGTGGCAGGCATTGCTGCTTTCGAGTTGACTTATTTAGTCAGAACAAAATGAAAAGTGAAAACGACGGTAATTGTGTGTGTAGAACTTATTTGTGCTGAAAAATAGTCCAAAAAAGATTAAAATTTTTTAACAACTTTCAAAATGGGTAACAAAGGAAAAACCCGAAGAAAAAAGTGTTTGAGTTGCCTAAACCAATATTATAAACAAGTAAATTATTTCCATTGTTCATGATTTTATTCGGGTTAAATCTGTACTTCCGAATTGATAAAGGTTTTTAAAAGTTAATGTGTGTAAAGTGGACACCGCATTTTCGTTGCCATAAACAACGAATACTTCGTGTGCACACTGGAGAGCCACACTGTTGCACATAAAGCAGCAACTTGGAATAGAAGTGCCCCCAGTATCGACCTTCAGTTGTTAAATACAAGACTTGGACTTTCCGACGAAGCCCGGTTTCTCGGTGTGATCTACCATGTACACAAAATTAATATTGACCAACGCATAATTTCATTAAAGCCAGTAAACAAACAAATCTGCAAAAAATCCAACGCGGTTAAAATCCGGGGAGTTCGTAACTCAAACTATAGAAGGCGTTCAAGCGACAATGGCACACAATGTGGAATCAATGCTGCCAACCGCCTGTTTGAAGCAAACATTCTTTAACTACAGCTGTCCAAAACCATGACTTATTTGATATACCTATTGAACGACTTCACGAATTAGCAAATATCGAAATGATAGGAAGCAATTTAAAACCAATGTTGACAAACACTCTAAACTGGCTACGTAGCGTGGAATTGAATGCCCATGAAATGCTCAAAAACAAATCAAATCTAAATTTAAAACTGAAATGAAAAGATTTCCTTCTTTAAAATTTACTCACCTTAAAGGACAAATATAAAAAATAATGATGAGCATCGATAAACAGTTGGAGACGTTAGGCCACGTTTTAGCTCAAAATGCCCTGTATATTTAAAGTTTAGAGTGATGATATGCATTTGTCTGTCGTTTATTTGGGGTGTCGCGACTCTTTCAACAGCCAGGGTTATATTGTGTCGGATGGAGGCAACCAAAGGTCCCGGAAAGAAACATTTTGCACAGCAGATATACACAGTCTTATCCGTCAAATTCTTAAACTGGCAAAAACAGAGTGAGCATTGGCTGACGTCAAGTGAACCATTAATGTGCTGAAGACCCTTGCTCACTACACCAAGCTGCTCACGCTTGGGCAGTTGTAATTAAGGACCTTACCAAGTATAAAACACAAATAAAATTCAATGCTCGTGATGGTGATTGAACAGACTCATGTTAGTTGTATTCTTTCTGTTCGTCACATGGTTTATTTATTAAGCGCAGTAGGGAATATTCACAATCTTTTAGTTTAAGGAAGATATTAAATTTATCCTACAGTCATGCAGCATAAACATAAGGCTTGGACTGATAGTAATTCTCCTCTCGTCATTTGACTTTTTAAATTTTGCAACGCGACAGCGCAGCAACCCACACAACAGAGTCCATACAAAAGTGTCTGTCTGTTTGGGGCATTTGGTTGTTTTCCAACATTGTCGTTTAAATGTAAGGATTGTGAAGTATCCCAGCCTATGACAAGCTAATTTTCGAAGGAATACTCTATAAATGGAGATAGCAACCAAAACAAAGTGAAAAATGTATATGTTAAAATAATGAATAAAGCTTAGTAACAGCGAGATTTGAACCCATGTCACACTGCGCACGTCTTTAACAGCGAAGTGAACGCTTTAGCTTACTGAGCTACATCCCCGTTTGTTCAAATGTGACAAGACATAAACCAAGAAATTAATTTTTAACACCTCCATCTTTCTGTTTTCAGAAGACATAATAATATCAAATTAAGAACACACTAGGAGAAATGTGGAAAAGATGCTAGTTTTTAATAGAAAAAGGGTTTATCCATAGAAACAAAACAGTGATAAATTACAGTTTAAGCCAACGTAAACACTGAGCAGACGAATTTTTTAGGATTTGTTCATTCGCCCTGGCCGGTGAAACATTATCATTGAACACAAATTTACTATAAATAGTTACAAGTCGCTAATGTTTGGAACCTATCAAGTTACGAAAAGTCATCATCTGGGGCCAAAATGTCAGCACAAATATTTCCAAAAAGAATGAATGGAATATGCTGATATTCAGAGCCTAAATTCAAAATGTGCTGAAAAAGAGGAAGAGCATTCTTTTCCCTCGAAAATCCTATTTATAAAAAAACACATTTTCGAAAATTTGTGAAATTTTACCAATTGGTCACTCATTTTTAACCCTTATCCATATTCTTGTCCAAACGTTCAATCTATTGCGAGTCGCGTTACGTATATTTCTGGAGTACAGAAGCACCAACACATCACTTACATTGACATTTCTGACAATGCGAGGACACTCCTGTGTATGGAACAGAACACTATGTTTAGGAAAAAACATATTTACAGTACCAAAAGCCGAACATTGATGCAACACTAGGTTATGAACCACTAAAAGATCTCATTGAACACAGTGCTAACCTTTGACTCTCTGTACAACATACCAAGTTGTTTTGCAAAAAATACATATAAATCCACAAGGTACATCATCTCTTGAAAAAAAAAATGGAAAAAATATATGTTGCCACATTGAATTTCAATTTAAAATTCGAATTTTCAGTACTACCCTATCTATGGTCCTGCACTGAATGGCCTTGACACTATTTTTTCATGCTTCATGTTTTTGAGAGATTCTCACACATTCCGGCAGAAAATTGCAAACAAACTTCTTAAACCTTCCTAAAGAGGACAAATGTTTTTTTTAATTAATGGTTTCAAATCCCACTGATATTGAACCAATCAGCCAATCGGGCCTATTTAATCCTACTCACAACTTTGGGTGTTAAATGCTCCAAGTCACGTGTTCACCAATTTAGTGGTTCATAACCGCTATTTGTTAACTAGATATAAAGGTCAAACTCAGTATTTAAGCCGAAATCCAGACCATATTATAAGAACAAAGTAGTGAAGTTTAGTTTATTGTTTTCAGTTACTTCATACTTTCAGAGAATCAACATCCGAAGCTTAGGACAGAGTGCCTATAGCAGCATTAAAGCAGAACTTGTCCATCTCAGTAAAGAAACACTGCAGTAGTTCCCCGGGGCCCAGGAGAATACACCCACGTGCACTCTCATAAACACACATGCTTAATTAGATAGTTTCGTGAATGCTTTCCTCAGTCGCTAGCGACAATGTGTGTGAAGTGAAAGGGGATGAAAGGGTGGGCAAAATCAAAGATATTTTAGTTTATTGTTTACGACTGCGTGGGCCTTTCAGAGGCTCTGGGTCCAATTATACCAGTAAAACAGAACTTGTCCAACTCAATAAACAAAAACTGCTGTAGGTCCCCGAGTGCGACATTTTTGTAAATTATTATCTCGGTCTATGCACGTGTCGGGGGTGGGTGCATGCGTGGTCGAGTGGTGGATGCCAGGGTGGTTGGATGAAAGGGTGGGTGTAACCAAACAGTTAAGACTAGCTACCCCCCCCCCCCCCCACACGCACACACACTCCTGGGAGGTATCAAGGATGACAGCCTGAGAAGCAGAACTTGTCCAACTCCGTAAACGAAAACTGCTGCAGGACCCCGGGTGTGACATTTTTGTAAATTATGTTTTCTGTCTATGTAAATGTCGTGCATGCATGCGTGCGTGCGTGTAAACAAACAATTGATACAAGCCCCCCCCCCCCCCCCCCTCACTCCTGGATGGTATCAAAGATGACAGTATCAGATTTATGGTACAAACACCCATATTGAAAATCTGCGTTCCTAATGACTCTAAAACACTTTGAGAAATGATCTTATTTGTGACGTGGTCTTTTTCACTCTAAATTATCACTTGCATCCATTTTTGTGGTTGCCGCATTATATAAGAGACATCGGGGCGCAGTGGCGTTGCGGTAACCGGTTCTCGTCAGATCACCGAAAATAAGCAACGTCGAGCCTGGTTAGTCCTCGGATCGGTGACCGTCTGAGCGATCGATTCGGGCTCCCGCGTTGTGTCCTTGAGCATGCACTTAACTCCGATTGTCCGCATGGGGGCACGATGGCGCCGTGTACAAAGGCGGACTGCACGTCGATGGTGCGCATGCCTTCAGCTAACCAAACCCTGCCTGTGCTGCAGTGTGTAGTTACAATGTTGGGGAGCTGACAGTTACTGGTCGTTTCTCGGTGGTTCTATATGGGTACTCCGGCTTCCTCCACCCGTAATACGGTCACAGTCATGATTAGCCATTGTGCATAAGTATGTGACCTTAAACACCAATAAATAAAAAACTAAATAAATGAATAAATGTATAAGAGAAATGTACATCCCTTAATTTCAACCAAACAATTAGGAAAATATACTTGATGGGGGTCGAAAACATATATCCTTTTCATTTATTACCCCACACACCCTTATCTACATACATGTTATTACTATTAGAAATATATCTCATATCCCAAAGCAACCCAGCCCATCTAGGCCCTCTGTAAGAAAAAAATAAAACATTAAACTTGGGGGAAATAATCTTCTTGAATGCCTCATCTGGCTGATATAGAAAATACATTGCTATTTTCGGCTTCTTTGGTCATAGGTGAGAAAGTTAAAATCTGTTTCTGAACTCTTCGCTTCCAAGTCGGTGCAGAGGGTGTCCTGTAAAATAGAAGTACTGAAAACAAATGCTTAACATTGAAAGTTTAGTTTCTATCAGCTGTAACTATCATATTCCTAATTGATAGAACTCTTGGGGCATGAACTGAAGATTATTCTGTCTGCTCAGACCATATATGGATGCATTCTATTGGAAGAGTTGTCTTCCTTTCCACACATTATTCCATTCAAATCCCTTATCCGAATTTGATAATGTTGTGAAAAGTGATAGTGTGTGCGAACGTGATTTATGCTCCGGGTATCACGTCCTTAAAAGTTGAATTCACCGTGGCAGGCATTGCTGATTTCGAGTTGACTTATTTAGTCCGAACAAGCCATTTCAGCCGGATGAAAAGTGAAAACGAAGGTAATTGTGTGTGTAGAACTTATTTGTGCTGAAAATAGTCCAAAAATGATTAAAATTTTTTAACAACTTTCAAAATGGGTTACAAAGGAAAAACCCGAAGAAAAAAGTGTTTGAGTTCACTAAACCAATATTATAAACAAGTAAATTATTTCCATTGTTCATGATTTTATTCGGGTTAAATCTGTACTTCCGAATTGATAAAGGTTTTTAAAAGTTAATGTGTGTAAAGTGGACACCGCATTTTCGTTGCCATAAACAACGAATACTTCGTGTGCACACTGGAGAGCCACACTGTTGCACATAAAGCAGCAACTTGGAATAGAAGTGCCCCCAGTATCGACCTTCAGTTGTTAAATACAAGACTTGGACTTTCCGACGAAGCCCGGTTTCTCGGTGTGATCTACCATGTACACAAAATTAATATTGACCAACGCATAATTTCATTAAAGCCAGTAAACAAACAAATCTGCAAAAAATCCAACGCGGTTAAAATCCGGGGAGTTCGTAACTCAAACTATAGAAGGCGTTCAAGCGACAAGGGCACACAATATGGAATCAATGCTGCCAGCCGCCTGTTTGAAGCAAACATTCTTTAACTACAGCTGTCCAAAACCATGACTTATTTGATATACCTATTGAACGACTTCACGAATTAGCAAATATCGAAATGATAGGAAGCAATTTAAAACCAATGTTGACAAACACTCTAAACTGGCTACGTAGCGTGGAATTGAATGCCCATCAAATGCTCAAAAACAAATAAAATCTAAATTTAAAACTGAAATGAAAAGATTTCCTTCTTTAAAATTTACTCACCTTAAAGGACAAATATAAAAAATAATGATGAGCATCGATAAACAGTTGGAGACGTTAGGCCACGTTTTAGCTCAAAATGCACTGTATATTTAAAGTTTAGAGTGATGATATGCATTTGTCTGTCGTTTATTTGGGGTGTCGCGACGCTTTCAACAGCCAGGGTTATATTGTGTCGGATGGAGGCAACCAGAGGTCCCGGAAAGAAACATTTTGCACAGCAGATATACACAGTCTTACCCGTCAAATTCTTAAACTGGCAAAAACAGAGTGAGCATTGGCTGACGTCAAGTGAACCATTAATGTGCTGAAGGCCCTTGCTCACTACACCAAGCTGCTCACGCTTGGGCAGTTGTAATTAAGGACCTTACCAAGAATAAAACACAAATAAAATTCAATGCTCGTGATGGTGATTGAACAGACTCATGTTAGTTGTATTCTTTCTGTTCGTCACATGGTTTATTTATTAAGCGCAGTAGGGAATATTCACAATCTTTTAGTTTAAGGAAGATATTAAATTTATCCTACAGTCATGCAGCATAAACATAAGGCTTGGACTGATAGTAATTCTCCTCTCGTCATTTGACTTTTTAAATTTTGCAACGCAACAGCGCAGCAACCCACACAACAGAGTCCATACAAAAGTGTCTGTCTGTTTGGGGCATTTGGTTGTTTTCCAACATTGTCGTTTAAATGTAAGGATTGTGAAGTATCCCAGCCTATGACAAGCTAATTTTCGAAGGAATACTCTATAAATGAAGATAGCAACCAAAACAAAGTGAAAAATGTATATGTTAAAATAATGAATAAAGCTTAGTAACAGCGAGATTTGAACCCATGTCACACTGCGCACGTCTTTAACAGCGAAGTGAACGCTTTAGCTTACTGAGCTACATCCCCGTTTGTTCAAATGTGACAAGACATAAACCAAGAAATTAATTTTTAACACCTCCATCTTTCTGTTTTCAGAAGACATAATAATATCAAATTAAGAACACACTAGGAGAAATGTGGAAAAGATGCTAGTTTTTAATAGAAAAAGGGTTTATCCGTAGAAACAAAACAGTGATAAGTTACAGTTTAAGCCAACGTAAACACTGAGCAGACGATTTTTTTAGGATTTGTTCATTCGCCCTGGCCGGTGAAACATTATCATTGAACACAAATTTACTATAAATAGTTACAAGTCGCTAATGTTTGGAACCTATCAAGTTACGAAAAGTCATCATCTGGGGCCAAAATGTAAGCACAAATATTTCCAAAAAGAATGAATGGAATATGCTGATATTCAGAGCCTAAATTCAAAATGTGCTGAAAAAGAGGAAGAGCATTCTTTTCCCTCGAAAATCCTATTTATAAAAAAACACATTTTCGAAAATTTGTGAAATTTTACCAATTGGTCACTCATTTTTTACCCCTATCCATATTCTTGTCCAAACGTTCAATCTATTGCGAGTCGCGTTACGTATATTTCTGGAGTACAGAAGTACCAACACATCACTTACATTGACATTTCTGACAATGCGAGGACACTCCTGTGTATGGAACAGAACACTATGTTTAGGAAAAAACATATTTACAGTACCAAAAGCCGAACATTGATGCAACACTAGGTTATGAACCACTAAAAAATCTCATTGAACACAGTGCTAACCTTTGACTCTCTGTACAACATACCAAGTTGTTTTGCAAAAAATACATATAAATCCACAAGGTACATCATCTCTTGAAAAAAAAAATGGAAAAAATATATGTTGCCACATTGAATTTCAATTTAAAATTCGAATTTTCAGTACTACCCTATCTATGGTCCTGCACTGAATGGCCTTGACACTATTTTTTCATGCTTCATGTTTTTGAGAGATTCTCACACATTCCGGCAGAAAATTGCAAACAAACTTCTTAAACCTTCCTAAAGAGGACAAATGTTTTTTTGAATTAATGGTTTCAAATCCCACTGATATTGAACCAATCAGCCAATCGGGCCTATTTAATCCTACTCACAACTTTGGGTGTTAAATGCTCCAAGTCACGTGTTCACCAATTTAGTGGTTCATAACCGCTATTTGTTAACTGGATATAAAGGTCAAACTCAGTATTTAAGCCGAAATCCAGACCATATTATAAGAACAAAGTAGTGAAGTTTAGTTTATTGTTTTCAGTTACTTCATACTTTCAGAGAATCAACATCCGAAGCTTAGGACACAGTGCCTATAGCAGCATTAAAGCAGAACTTGTCCATCTCAGTAAAGAAACACTGCAGTAGTTCCCCGGGGCCCAGGAGAATACACCCACGTGCACTCTCATAAACACACATGCTTAATTAGATAGTTTCGTGAATGCTTTCCTCAGTCGCTAGCGACAATGTGTGTGAAGTGAAAGGGGATGAAAGGGTGGGCGAAATCAAACATATTTTAGTTTATTGTTTACGACTGCGTGGGCCTTTCAGAGGCACTGGGTCCAATTATACCAGTAAAACAGAACTTGTCCAACTCAATAAACAAAAACTTCTGTAGATTCCCGAGTGCGACATTTTTGTAAATTATTTTCTCGGTCTATGCACGTGTCGGGGGTGGGTGCATCCGTGGTCGAGTGGTGGATGCCAGGGTGGTTGGATGAAAGGGTGGGTGTAACCAAACAGTTAAGACTAGCCCCCCCCCCCCCACACACACACACGCACACACACTCCTGGGGGGTATCAAGGATGACAGTCTGAGAAGCAGAACTTGTCCAACTCCGTAAACGAAAACTGCTGCTGGACCCCGGGTGTGACATTTTTGTAAATTATGTTTTCTGTCTATGTAAATGTCGTGCATGCATGCGTGCGTGCGTGTAAACAAACAATTGATACAAGCCCCCCCCCCCCCCCCCCCCCTCACTCCTGGATGGTATCAAAGATGACAGTATCAGATTTATGGTACAAACACCCATATTGAAAATCTGCGTTCCTAATGACTCTAAAACACTTTGAGAAATGATCTGATTTGTGACGTGGTCTTTTTCACTCTAAATTATCACTTGCATCCATTTTTGTGGTAGCCGCATTATATAAGAGACATCGGGGCGCAGTGGCGTTGCGGTAACCGGTTCTCGTCAGATCACCGAAAATAAGCAACGTCGAGCCTGGTTAGTCCTCGGATCGGTGACCGTCTGAGCGATCGATTCGGGCTCCCGCGTTGTGTCCTTGAGCAGGCACTTAACTCCGATTGTCCGCATGGGGGCACGATGGCGCCGTGTACAAAGGCGGACTGCTCGTCGATGGTGCGCATGCCTTCAGCTAACCTAACCCTGCCTGTGCTGCAGTGTGTAGTTACAATGTTGGGGAGCTGACAGTTACTGGTCGTTTCTCGGTGGTTCTATATGGGTACTCCGGCTTCCTCCACCCGTAATACGGTCACAGTCATGATTAGCCATTGTGCATAAGTATGTGACCTTAAGCACCAATAAATAAAAAACTAAATAAATGAATAAATGTATAAGAGAAATGTACATCCCTTAATTTCAACCAAACAATTAGGAAAATATACTTGATGGGGGTCGAAAACATATATCCTTTTCATTTATTACCCCACACACCCTTATCTACATACATGTTATTACTATTAGAAATATATCTCATATCCCAAAGCAACCTAGCCCATCTAGGCCCTCTGTAAGAAAAAAATAAAACATTAAACTTGGGGAAATAATCTTCTTGAATGCCTCATCTGGCTGATATAGAAAATACATTGCTATTTTCGGCTTCTTTGGTCGTAGGTGAGAAAATTAAAATCTGTTTCTGAACTCTTCGCTTCCAAGTCGGTGCAGAGGGTGTCCTGTAAAATAGAAGTACTGAAAACAAATGCTTAACATTGAAAGTTTAGTTTCTATCAGCTGTAACTATCATATTCCTAATTGATAGAACTCTTGGGGCATGAACTGAAGATTATTCAGTCTGCTCAGACCATATATGGATGCATTCTATTGGAAGAGTTGTCTTCCTTTCCACACATTATTCCATTCAAATCCCTTATCCGAATTTGATAATGTTGTGAAAAGTGATAGTGTGTGCGAACGTGATTTATGCTCCGGGTATCACGTCCTTAAAAGTTGAATTCACAGTGGCAGGCATTGCTGCTTTCGAGTTGACTTATTTAGTCCGAACAAGCCATTTCAGCCGGATGAAAAGTGAAAACGAAGGTAATTGTGTGTGTAGAACTTATTTGTGCTGAAAAATAGTCCAAAAATGATTAAAAATTTTTAACAACTTTCAAAATGGGTTACACAGGAAAAACCCGAAGAAAAAAGTGTTTGAGTTGACTAAACCAATATTATAAACAAGTAAATTATTTCCATTGTTCATGATTTTATTCGGGTTAAATCTGTACTTCCGAATTGATAAAGGTTTTTAAAAGTTAATGTGTGTAAAGTGGACACCGCATTTTCGTTGCCATAAACAACGAATACTTCGTGTGCACACTGGAGAGCCACACTGTTGCACATAAAGCAGCAACTTGGAATAGAAGTGCCCCCAGTATCGACCTTCAGTTGTTAAATACAAGACTTGGACTTTCCGACGAAGCCCGGTTTCTCGGTGTGATCTACCATGTACACAAAATTAATATTGACCAACGCATAATTTCATTAAAGCCAGTAAACAAACAAATCTGCAAAAAATCCAACGCGGTTAAAATCCGGGGAGTTCGTAACTCAAACTATAGAAGGCGTTCAAGCGACAAGGGCACACAATATGGAATCAATGCTGCCAGCCGCCTGTTTGAAGCAAACATTCTTTAACTACAGCTGTCCAAAACCATGACTTATTTGATATACCTATTGAACGACTTCACGAATTAGCAAATATCGAAATGATAGGAAGCAATTTAAAACCAATGTTGACAAACACTCTAAACTGGCTACGTAGCGTGGAATTGAACGCCCATGAAATGCTCAAAAACAAATCAAATCTAAATTTAAAACTGAAATGAAAAGATTTCCTTCTTTAAAATTTACTCACCTTAAAGGACAAATATAAAAAATAATGATGAGCATCGATAAACAGTTGGAGACGTTAGGCCACGTTTTAGCTCAAAATGTCCTGTATATTTAAAGTTTAGAGTGATGATATGCATTTGTCTGTCGTTTATTTGGGGTGTCGCGACTCTTTCAACAGCCAGGGTTATATTGTGTCGGATGGAGGCAACCAGAGGTCCCGGAAAGAAACATTTTGCACAGCAGATATACACAGTCTTACCCGTCAAATTCTTAAACTGGCAAAAACAGAGTGAGCATTGGCTGACGTCAAGTGAACCATTAATGTGCTGAAGGCCCTTGCTCACTACACCAAGCTGCTCACGCTTGGGCAGTTGTAATTAAGGACCTTACCAAGAATAAAACACAAATAAAATTCAATGCTCGTGATGGTGATTGAACAGACTCATGTTAGTTGTATTCTTTCTGTTCGTCACATGGTTTATTTATTAAGCGCAGTAGGGAATATTCACAATCTTTTAGTTTAAGGAAGATATTAAATTTATCCTACAGTCATGCAGCATAAACATAAGGCTTGGACTGATAGTAATTCTCCTCTCGTCATTTGACTTTTTAAATTTTGCAACGCAACAGCGCAGCAACCCACACAACAGAGTCCATACAAAAGTGTCTGTCTGTTTGGGGCATTTGGTTGTTTTCCAACATTGTCGTTTAAATGTAAGGATTGTGAAGTATCCCAGCCTATGACAAGCTAATTTTCGAAGGAATACTCTATAAATGAAGATAGCAACCAAAACAAAGTGAAAAATGTATATGTTAAAATAATGAATAAAGCTTAGTAACAGCGAGATTTGAACCCATGTCACACTGCGCACGTCTTTAACAGCGAAGTGAACGCTTTAGCTTACTGAGCTACATCCCCGTTTGTTCAAATGTGACAAGACATAAACCAAGAAATTAATTTTTAACACCTCCATCTTTCTGTTTTCAGAAGACATAATAATATCAAATTAAGAACACACTAGGAGAAATGTGGAAAAGATGCTAGTTTTTAATAGAAAAAGGGTTTATCCGTAGAAACAAAACAGTGATAAGTTACAGTTAAAGCCAACGTAAACACTGAGCAGACGATTTTTTTAGGATTTGTTCATTCGCCCTGGCCGGTGAAACATTATCATTGAACACAAATTTACTATAAATAGTTACAAGTCGCTAATGTTTGGAACCTATCAAGTTACGAAAAGTCATCATCTGGGGCCAAAATGTAAGCACAAATATTTCCAAAAAGAATGAATGGAATATGCTGATATTCAGAGCCTAAATTCAAAATGTGCTGAAAAAGAGGAAGAGCATTCTTTTCCCTCGAAAATCCTATTTATAAAAAAACACATTTTCGAAAATTTGTGAAATTTTACCAATTGGTCACTCATTTTTTACCCCTATCCATATTCTTGTCCAAACGTTCAATCTATTGCGAGTCGCGTTACGTATATTTCTGGAGTACAGAAGCACCAACACATCACTTACATTGACATTTCTGACAATGCGAGGACACTCCTGTGTATGGAACAGAACACTATGTTTAGGAAAAAACATATTTACAGTACCAAAAGCCGAACATTGATGCAACACTAGGTTATGAACCACTAAAAAATCTCATTGAACACAGTGCTAACCTTTGACTCTCTGTACAACATACCAAGTTGTTTTGCAAAAAATACATATAAATCCACAAGGTACATCATCTCTTGAAAAAAAAAATGGAAAAAATATATGTTGCCACATTGAATTTCAATTTAAAATTCGAATTTTCAGTACTACCCTATCTATGGGCCTGCACTGAATGGCCTTGACACTATTTTTTCATGCTTCATGTTTTTGAGAGATTCTCACACATTCCGGCAGAAAATTGCAAACAAACTTCTTAAACCTTCCTAAAGAGGACAAATGTTTTTTTGAATTAATGGTTTCAAATCCCACTGATATTGAACCAATCAGCCAATCGGGCCTATTTAATCCTACTCACAACTTTGGGTGTTAAATGCTCCAAGTCACGTGTTCACCAATTTAGTGGTTCATAACCGCTATTTGTTAACTGGATATAAAGGTCAAACTCAGTATTTAAGCCGAAATCCAGACCATATTATAAGAACAAAGTAGTGAAGTTTAGTATATTGTTTTCAGTTACTTCATACTTTCAGAGAATCAACATCCGAAGCTTAGGACACAGTGCCTATAGCAGCATTAAAGCAGAACTTGTCCATCTCAGTAAAGAAACACTGCAGTAGTTCCCCGGGGCCCAGGAGAATACACCCACGTGCACTCTCATAAACACACATGCTTAATTAGATAGTTTCGTGAATGCTTTCCTCAGTCGCTAGCGACAATGTGTGTGAAGTGAAAGGGGATGAAAGGGTGGGCGAAATCAAACATATTTTAGTTTATTG
The DNA here is from genome assembly GCA_031216915.1 of Pictodentalium vernedei. Taxonomy (NCBI): domain Eukaryota; kingdom Metazoa; phylum Mollusca; class Scaphopoda; order Dentaliida; family Dentaliidae; genus Pictodentalium; species Pictodentalium vernedei. The sequence continues at coordinate 429,242,776 of CM062292.1, forward strand.
TTTACGACTTCGTGGGCCTTTCAGAGGCACTGGGTCCAATTATACCAGTAAAACAGAACTTGTCCAACTCAATAAACAAAAACTTCTGTAGATTCCCGAGTGCGACATTTTTGTAAATTATTTTCTCGGTCTATGCACGTGTCGGGGGTGGGTGCATCCGTGGTCGAGTGGTGGATGCCAGGGTGGTTGGATGAAAGGGTGGGTGTAACCAAACAGTTAAGACTAGCCACCCCCCCCCCCCCCCACACACACACACACGCACATACACTCCTGGGAGGTATCAAGGATGACAGTCTGAGAAGCAGAACTTGTCCAACTCCGTAAACGAAAACTGCTGCTGGACCCCGGGTGTGACATTTTTGTAAATTATGTTTTCTGTCTATGTAAATGTCGTGCATGCATGCGTGCGTGCGTGTAAACAAACAATTGATACAAGCCCCCCCCCCCCCCCCCTCACTCCTGGATGGTATCAAAGATGACAGTATCAGATTTATGGTACAAACACCCATATTGAAAATCTGCGTTCCTAATGACTCTAAAACACGTTGAGAAATGATCTGATTTGTGACGTGGTCTTTTTCACTCTAAATTATCACTTGCATCCATTTTTGTGGTAGCCGCATTATATAAGAGACATCGGGGCGCAGTGGCGTTGCGGTAACCGGTTCTCGTCAGATCACCGAAAATAAGCAACGTCGAGCCTGGTTAGTCCTCGGATCGGTGACCGTCTGAGCGATCGATTCGGGCTCCCGCGTTGTGTCCTTGAGCAGGCACTTAACTCCGATTGTCCGCATGGGGGCACGATGGCGCCGTGTACAAAGGCGGACTGCACGTCGATGGTGCGCATGCCTTCAGCTAACCTAACCCTGCCTGTGCTGCAGTGTGTAGTTACAATGTTGGGGAGCTGACAGTTACTGGTCGTTTCTCGGTGGTTCTATATGGGTACTCCGGCTTCCTCCACCCGTAATACGGTCACAGTCATGATTAGCCATTGTGCATAAGTATGTGACCTTAAACACCAATAAATAAAAAACTAAATAAATGAATAAATGTATAAGAGAAATGTACATCCCTTAATTTCAACCAAACAGTTAGGAAAATATACTTGATGGGGGTCGAAAACATATATCCTTTTCATTTATTACCCCACACACCCTTATCTACATACATGTTATTACTATTAGAAATATATCTCATATCCCAAAGCAACCCAGCCCATCTAGGCCCTCTGTAAGAAAAAAATAAAACATTAAACTTGGGGGAAATAATCTTCTTGAATGCCTCATCTGGCTGATATAGAAAATACATTGCTATTTTCGGCTTCTTTGGTCGTAGGTGAGAAAATTAAAATCTGTTTCTGAACTCTTCGCTTTCAAGTCGGTGCAGAGGGTGTCCTGTAAAATAGAAGTACTGAAAACAAATGCTTAACATTGAAAGTTTAGTTTCTATCAGCTGTAACTATCATATTCCTAATTGATAGAACTCTTGGGGCATGAACTGAAGATTATTCAGTCTGCTCAGACCATATATGGATGCATTCTATTGGAAGAGTTGTCTTCCTTTCCACACATTTTTCCATTCAAATCCCTTATCCGAATTTGATAATGTTGTGAAAAGTGATAGTGTGTGCGAACGTGATTTATGCTCCGGGTATCACGTCCTTAAAAGTTGAATTCACAGTGGCAGGCATTGCTGCTTTCGAGTTGACTTATTTAGTCCGAACAAGCCATTTCAGCCGGATGAAAAGTGAAAACGAAGGTAATTGTGTGTGTAGAACTTATTTGTGCTGAAAAATAGTCCAAAAATGATTAAAAATTTTTAACAACTTTCAAAATGGGTTACACAGGAAAAACCCGAAGAAAAAAGTGTTTGAGTTGACTAAACCAATATTATAAACAAGTAAATTATTTCCATTGTTCATGATTTTATTCGGGTTAAATCTGTACTTCCGAATTGATAAAGGTTTTTAAAAGTTAATGTGTGTAAAGTGGACACCGCATTTTCGTTGCCATAAACAACGAATACTTCGTGTGCACACTGGAGAGCCACACTGTTGCACATAAAGCAGCAACTTGGAATAGAAGTGCCCCCAGTATCGACCTTCAGTTGTTAAATACAAGACTTGGACTTTCCGACGAAGCCCGGTTTCTCGGTGTGATCTACCATGTACACAAAATTAATATTGACCAACGCATAATTTCATTAAAGCCAGTAAACAAACAAATCTGCAAAAAATCCAACGCGGTTAAAATCCGGGGAGTTCGTAACTCAAACTATAGAAGGCGTTCAAGCGACAAGGGCACACAATATGGAATCAATGCTGCCAGCCGCCTGTTTGAAGCAAACATTCTTTAACTACAGCTGTCCAAAACCATGACTTATTTGATATACCTATTGAACGACTTCACGAATTAGCAAATATCGAAATGATAGGAAGCAATTTAAAACCAATGTTGACAAACACTCTAAACTGGCTACGTAGCGTGGAATTGAACGCCCATGAAATGCTCAAAAACAAATCAAATCTAAATTTAAAACTGAAATGAAAAGATTTCCTTCTTTAAAATTTACTCACCTTAAAGGACAAATATAAAAAATAATGATGAGCATCGATAAACAGTTGGAGACGTTAGGCCACGTTTTAGCTCAAAATGTCCTGTATATTTAAAGTTTAGAGTGATGATATGCATTTGTCTGTCGTTTATTTGGGGTGTCGCGACTCTTTCAACAGCCAGGGTTATATTGTGTCGGATGGAGGCAACCAGAGGTCCCGGAAAGAAACATTTTGCACAGCAGATATACACAGTCTTACCCGTCAAATTCTTAAACTGGCAAAAACAGAGTGAGCATTGGCTGACGTCAAGTGAACCATTAATGTGCTGAAGGCCCTTGCTCACTACACCAAGCTGCTCACGCTTGGGCAGTTGTAATTAAGGACCTTACCAAGAATAAAACACAAATAAAATTCAATGCTCGTGATGGTGATTGAACAGACTCATGTTAGTTGTATTCTTTCTGTTCGTCACATGGTTTATTTATTAAGCGCAGTAGGGAATATTCACAATCTTTTAGTTTAAGGAAGATATTAAATTTATCCTACAGTCATGCAGCATAAACATAAGGCTTGGACTGATAGTAATTCTCCTCTCGTCATTTGACTTTTTAAATTTTGCAACGCAACAGCGCAGCAACCCACACAACAGAGTCCATACAAAAGTGTCTGTCTGTTTGGGGCATTTGGTTGTTTTCCAACATTGTCGTTTAAATGTAAGGATTGTGAAGTATCCCAGCCTATGACAAGCTAATTTTCGAAGGAATACTCTATAAATGAAGATAGCAACCAAAACAAAGTGAAAAATGTATATGTTAAAATAATGAATAAAGCTTAGTAACAGCGAGATTTGAACCCATGTCACACTGCGCACGTCTTTAACAGCGAAGTGAACGCTTTAGCTTACTGAGCTACATCCCCGTTTGTTCAAATGTGACAAGACATAAACCAAGAAATTAATTTTTAACACCTCCATCTTTCTGTTTTCAGAAGACATAATAATATCAAATTAAGAACACACTAGGAGAAATGTGGAAAAGATGCTAGTTTTTAATAGAAAAAGGGTTTATCCGTAGAAACAAAACAGTGATAAGTTACAGTTAAAGCCAACGTAAACACTGAGCAGACGATTTTTTTAGGATTTGTTCATTCGCCCTGGCCGGTGAAACATTATCATTGAACACAAATTTACTATAAATAGTTACAAGTCGCTAATGTTTGGAACCTATCAAGTTACGAAAAGTCATCATCTGGGGCCAAAATGTAAGCACAAATATTTCCAAAAAGAATGAATGGAATATGCTGATATTCAGAGCCTAAATTCAAAATGTGCTGAAAAAGAGGAAGAGCATTCTTTTCCCTCGAAAATCCTATTTATAAAAAAACACATTTTCGAAAATTTGTGAAATTTTACCAATTGGTCACTCATTTTTTACCCCTATCCATATTCTTGTCCAAACGTTCAATCTATTGCGAGTCGCGTTACGTATATTTCTGGAGTACAGAAGCACCAACACATCACTTACATTGACATTTCTGACAATGCGAGGACACTCCTGTGTATGGAACAGAACACTATGTTTAGGAAAAAACATATTTACAGTACCAAAAGCCGAACATTGATGCAACACTAGGTTATGAACCACTAAAAAATCTCATTGAACACAGTGCTAACCTTTGACTCTCTGTACAACATACCAAGTTGTTTTGCAAAAAATACATATAAATCCACAAGGTACATCATCTCTTGAAAAAAAAAATGGAAAAAATATATGTTGCCACATTGAATTTCAATTTAAAATTCGAATTTTCAGTACTACCCTATCTATGGTCCTGCACTGAATGGCCTTGACACTATTTTTTCATGCTTCATGTTTTTGAGAGATTCTCACACATTCCGGCAGAAAATTGCAAACAAACTTCTTAAACCTTCCTAAAGAGGACAAATGTTTTTTTGAATTAATGGTTTCAAATCCCACTGATATTGAACCAATCAGCCAATCGGGCCTATTTAATCCTACTCACAACTTTGGGTGTTAAATGCTCCAAGTCACGTGTTCACCAATTTAGTGGTTCATAACCGCTATTTGTTAACTGGATATAAAGGTCAAACTCAGTATTTAAGCCGAAATCCAGACCATATTATAAGAACAAAGTAGTGAAGTTTAGTATATTGTTTTCAGTTACTTCATACTTTCAGAGAATCAACATCCGAAGCTTAGGACACAGTGCCTATAGCAGCATTAAAGCAGAACTTGTCCATCTCAGTAAAGAAACACTGCAGTAGTTCCCCGGGGCCCAGGAGAATACACCCACGTGCACTCTCATAAACACACATGCTTAATTAGATAGTTTCGTGAATGCTTTCCTCAGTCGCTAGCGACAATGTGTGTGAAGTGAAAGGGGATGAAAGGGTGGGCGAAATCAAACATATTTTAGTTTATTGTTTACGACTTCGTGGGCCTTTCAGAGGCACTGGGTCCAATTATACCAGTAAAACAGAACTTGTCCAACTCAATAAACAAAAACTTCTGTAGATTCCCGAGTGCGACATTTTTGTAAATTATTTTCTCGGTCTATGCACGTGTCGGGGGTGGGTGCATCCGTGGTCGAGTGGTGGATGCCAGGGTGGTTGGATGAAAGGGTGGGTGTAACCAAACAGTTAAGACTAGCCACCCCCCCCCCCCACACACACACACACACACACACGCACATACACTCCTGGGAGGTATCAAGGATGACAGTCTGAGAAGCAGAACTTGTCCAACTCCGTAAACGAAAACTGCTGCTGGACCCCGGGTGTGACATTTTTGTAAATTATGTTTTCTGTCTATGTAAATGTCGTGCATGCATGCGTGCGTGCGTGTAAACAAACAATTGATACAAGCCCCCCCCCCCCCCCCCCCCTCACTCCTGGATGGTATCAAAGATGACAGTATCAGATTTATGGTACAAACACCCATATTGAAAATCTGCGTTCCTAATGACTCTAAAACACGTTGAGAAATGATCTGATTTGTGACGTGGTCTTTTTCACTCTAAATTATCACTTGCATCCATTTTTGTGGTAGCCGCATTATATAAGAGACATCGGGGCGCAGTGGCGTTGCGGTAACCGGTTCTCGTCAGATCACCGAAAATAAGCAACGTCGAGCCTGGTTAGTCCTCGGATCGGTGACCGTCTGAGCGATCGATTCGGGCTCCCGCGTTGTGTCCTTGAGCAGGCACTTAACTCCGATTGTCCGCATGGGGGCACGATGGCGCCGTGTACAAAGGCGGACTGCACGTCGATGGTGCGCATGCCTTCAGCTAACCTAACCCTGCCTGTGCTGCAGTGTGTAGTTACAATGTTGGGGAGCTGACAGTTACTGGTCGTTTCTCGGTGGTTCTATATGGGTACTCCGGCTTCCTCCACCCGTAATACGGTCACAGTCATGATTAGCCATTGTGCATAAGTATGTGACCTTAAACACCAATAAATAAAAAACTAAATAAATGAATAAATGTATAAGAGAAATGTACATCCCTTAATTTCAACCAAACAGTTAGGAAAATATACTTGATGGGGGTCGAAAACATATATCCTTTTCATTTATTACCCCACACACCCTTATCTACATACATGTTATTACTATTAGAAATATATCTCATATCCCAAAGCAACCCAGCCCATCTAGGCCCTCTGTAAGAAAAAAATAAAACATTAAACTTGGGGGAAATAATCTTCTTGAATGCCTCATCTGGCTGATATAGAAAATACATTGCTATTTTCGGCTTCTTTGGTCGTAGGTGAGAAAATTAAAATCTGTTTCTGAACTCTTCGCTTTCAAGTCGGTGCAGAGGGTGTCCTGTAAAATAGAAGTACTGAAAACAAATGCTTAACATTGAAAGTTTAGTTTCTATCAGCTGTAACTATCATATTCCTAATTGATAGAACTCTTGGGGCATGAACTGAAGATTATTCAGTCTGCTCAGACCATATATGGATGCATTCTATTGGAAGAGTTGTCTTCCTTTCCACACATTTTTCCATTCAAATCCCTTATCCGAATTTGATAATGTTGTGAAAAGTGATAGTGTGTGCGAACGTGATTTATGCTCCGGGTATCACGTCCTTAAAAGTTGAATTCACAGTGGCAGGCATTGCTGCTTTCGAGTTGACTTATTTAGTCCGAACAAGCCATTTCAGCCGGATGAAAAGTGAAAACGAAGGTAATTGTGTGTGTAGAACTTATTTGTGCTGAAAAATAGTCCAAAAATGATTAAAAATTTTTAACAACTTTCAAAATGGGTTACACAGGAAAAACCCGAAGAAAAAAGTGTTTGAGTTGACTAAACCAATATTATAAACAAGTAAATTATTTCCATTGTTCATGATTTTATTCGGGTTAAATCTGTACTTCCGAATTGATAAAGGTTTTTAAAAGTTAATGTGTGTAAAGTGGACACCGCATTTTCGTTGCCATAAACAACGAATACTTCGTGTGCACACTGGAGAGCCACACTGTTGCACATAAAGCAGCAACTTGGAATAGAAGTGCCCCCAGTATCGACCTTCAGTTGTTAAATACAAGACTTGGACTTTCCGACGAAGCCCGGTTTCTCGGTGTGATCTACCATGTACACAAAATTAATATTGACCAACGCATAATTTCATTAAAGCCAGTAAACAAACAAATCTGCAAAAAATCCAACGCGGTTAAAATCCGGGGAGTTCGTAACTCAAACTATAGAAGGCGTTCAAGCGACAAGGGCACACAATATGGAATCAATGCTGCCAGCCGCCTGTTTGAAGCAAACATTCTTTAACTACAGCTGTCCAAAACCATGACTTATTTGATATACCTATTGAACGACTTCACGAATTAGCAAATATCGAAATGATAGGAAGCAATTTAAAACCAATGTTGACAAACACTCTAAACTGGCTACGTAGCGTGGAATTGAACGCCCATGAAATGCTCAAAAACAAATCAAATCTAAATTTAAAACTGAAATGAAAAGATTTCCTTCTTTAAAATTTACTCACCTTAAAGGACAAATATAAAAAATAATGATGAGCATCGATAAACAGTTGGAGACGTTAGGCCACGTTTTAGCTCAAAATGTCCTGTATATTTAAAGTTTAGAGTGATGATATGCATTTGTCTGTCGTTTATTTGGGGTGTCGCGACTCTTTCAACAGCCAGGGTTATATTGTGTCGGATGGAGGCAACCAGAGGTCCCGGAAAGAAACATTTTGCACAGCAGATATACACAGTCTTACCCGTCAAATTCTTAAACTGGCAAAAACAGAGTGAGCATTGGCTGACGTCAAGTGAACCATTAATGTGCTGAAGGCCCTTGCTCACTACACCAAGCTGCTCACGCTTGGGCAGTTGTAATTAAGGACCTTACCAAGAATAAAACACAAATAAAATTCAATGCTCGTGATGGTGATTGAACAGACTCATGTTAGTTGTATTCTTTCTGTTCGTCACATGGTTTATTTATTAAGCGCAGTAGGGAATATTCACAATCTTTTAGTTTAAGGAAGATATTAAATTTATCCTACAGTCATGCAGCATAAACATAAGGCTTGGACTGATAGTAATTCTCCTCTCGTCATTTGACTTTTTAAATTTTGCAACGCAACAGCGCAGCAACCCACACAACAGAGTCCATACAAAAGTGTCTGTCTGTTTGGGGCATTTGGTTGTTTTCCAACATTGTCGTTTAAATGTAAGGATTGTGAAGTATCCCAGCCTATGACAAGCTAATTTTCGAAGGAATACTCTATAAATGAAGATAGCAACCAAAACAAAGTGAAAAATGTATATGTTAAAATAATGAATAAAGCTTAGTAACAGCGAGATTTGAACCCATGTCACACTGCGCACGTCTTTAACAGCGAAGTGAACGCTTTAGCTTACTGAGCTACATCCCCGTTTGTTCAAATGTGACAAGACATAAACCAAGAAATTAATTTTTAACACCTCCATCTTTCTGTTTTCAGAAGACATAATAATATCAAATTAAGAACACACTAGGAGAAATGTGGAAAAGATGCTAGTTTTTAATAGAAAAAGGGTTTATCCGTAGAAACAAAACAGTGATAAGTTACAGTTAAAGCCAACGTAAACACTGAGCAGACGATTTTTTTAGGATTTGTTCATTCGCCCTGGCCGGTGAAACATTATCATTGAACACAAATTTACTATAAATAGTTACAAGTCGCTAATGTTTGGAACCTATCAAGTTACGAAAAGTCATCATCTGGGGCCAAAATGTAAGCACAAATATTTCCAAAAAGAATGAATGGAATATGCTGATATTCAGAGCCTAAATTCAAAATGTGCTGAAAAAGAGGAACAGCATTCTTTTCCCTCGAAAATCCTATTTATAAAAAAACACATTTTCGAAAATTTGTGAAATTTTACCAATTGGTCACTCATTTTTTACCCCTATCCATATTCTTGTCCAAACGTTCAATCTATTGCGAGTCGCGTTACGTATATTTCTGGAGTACAGAAGCACCAACACATCACTTACATTGACATTTCTGACAATGCGAGGACACTCCTGTGTATGGAACAGAACACTATGTTTAGGAAAAAACATATTTACAGTACCAAAAGCCGAACATTGATGCAACACTAGGTTATGAACCACTAAAAAATCTCATTGAACACAGTGCTAACCTTTGACTCTCTGTACAACATACCAAGTTGTTTTGCAAAAAATACATATAAATCCACAAGGTACATCATCTCTTGAAAAAAAAAATGGAAAAAATATATGTTGCCACATTGAATTTCAATTTAAGATTCGAATTTTCAGTACTACCCTATCTATGGTCCTGCACTGAATGGCCTTGACACTATTTTTTCATGCTTCATGTTTTTGAGAGATTCTCACACATTCCGGCAGAAAATTGCAAACAAACTTCTTAAACCTTCCTAAAGAGGACAAATGTTTTTTTGAATTAATGGTTTCAAATCCCACTGATATTGAACCAATCAGCCAATCGGGCCTATTTAATCCTACTCACAACTTTGGGTGTTAAATGCTCCAAGTCACGTGTTCACCAATTTAGTGGTTCATAACCGCTATTTGTTAACTGGATATAAAGGTCAAACTCAGTATTTAAGCCGAAATCCAGACCATATTATAAGAACAAAGTAGTGAAGTTTAGTATATTGTTTTCAGTTACTTCATACTTTCAGAGAATCAACATCCGAAGCTTAGGACACAGTGCCTATAGCAGCATTAAAGCAGAACTTGTCCATCTCAGTAAAGAAACACTGCAGTAGTTCCCCGGGGCCCAGGAGAATACACCCACGTGCACTCTCATAAACACACATGCTTAATTAGATAGTTTCGTGAATGCTTTCCTCAGTCGCTAGCGACAATGTGTGTGAAGTGAAAGGGGATGAAAGGGTGGGCGAAATCAAACATATTTTAGTTTATTGTTTACGACTTCGTGGGCCTTTCAGAGGCACTGGGTCCAATTATACCAGTAAAACAGAACTTGTCCAACTCAATAAACAAAAACTTCTGTAGATTCCCGAGTGCGACATTTTTGTAAATTATTTTCTCGGTCTATGCACGTGTCGGGGGTGGGTGCATCCGTGGTCGAGTGGTGGATGCCAGGGTGGTTGGATGAAAGGGTGGGTGTAACCAAACAGTTAAGACTAGCCACCCCCCCCCCCCCACACACACACACACACACACACGCACATACACTCCTGGGAGGTATCAAGGATGACAGTCTGAGAAGCAGAACTTGTCCAACTCCGTAAACGAAAACTGCTGCTGGACCCCGGGTGTGACATTTTTGTAAATTATGTTTTCTGTCTATGTAAATGTCGTGCATGCATGCGTGCGTGCGTGTAAACAAACAATTGATACAAGCCCCCCCCCCCCCCCCCCCCCCTCACTCCTGGATGGTATCAAAGATGACAGTATCAGATTTATGGTACAAACACCCATATTGAAAATCTGCGTTCCTAATGACTCTAAAACACGTTGAGAAATGATCTGATTTGTGACGTGGTCTTTTTCACTCTAAATTATCACTTGCATCCATTTTTGTGGTAGCCGCATTATATAAGAGACATCGGGGCGCAGTGGCGTTGCGGTAACCGGTTCTCGTCAGATCACCGAAAATAAGCAACGTCGAGCCTGGTTAGTCCTCGGATCGGTGACCGTCTGAGCGATCGATTCGGGCTCCCGCGTTGTGTCCTTGAGCAGGCACTTAACTCCGATTGTCCGCATGGGGGCACGATGGCGCCGTGTACAAAGGCGGACTGCACGTCGATGGTGCGCATGCCTTCAGCTAACCTAACCCTGCCTGTGCTGCAGTGTGTAGTTACAATGTTGGGGAGCTGACAGTTACTGGTCGTTTCTCGGTGGTTCTATATGGGTACTCCGGCTTCCTCCACCCGTAATACGGTCACAGTCATGATTAGCCATTGTGCATAAGTATGTGACCTTAAACACCAATAAATAAAAAACTAAATAAATGAATAAATGTATAAGAGAAATGTACATCCCTTAATTTCAACCAAACAGTTAGGAAAATATACTTGATGGGGGTCGAAAACATATATCCTTTTCATTTATTACCCCACACACCCTTATCTACATACATGTTATTACTATTAGAAATATATCTCATATCCCAAAGCAACCCAGCCCATCTAGGCCCTCTGTAAGAAAAAAATAAAACATTAAACTTGGGGGAAATAATCTTCTTGAATGCCTCATCTGGCTGATATAGAAAATACATTGCTATTTTCGGCTTCTTTGGTCGTAGGTGAGAAAATTAAAATCTGTTTCTGAACTCTTCGCTTTCAAGTCGGTGCAGAGGGTGTCCTGTAAAATAGAAGTACTGAAAACAAATGCTTAACATTGAAAGTTTAGTTTCTATCAGCTGTAACTATCATATTCCTAATTGATAGAACTCTTGGGGCATGAACTGAAGATTATTCAGTCTGCTCAGACCATATATGGATGCATTCTATTGGAAGAGTTGTCTTCCTTTCCACACATTTTTCCATTCAAATCCCTTATCCGAATTTGATAATGTTGTGAAAAGTGATAGTGTGTGCGAACGTGATTTATGCTCCGGGTATCACGTCCTTAAAAGTTGAATTCACAGTGGCAGGCATTGCTGCTTTCGAGTTGACTTATTTAGTCCGAACAAGCCATTTCAGCCGGATGAAAAGTGAAAACGAAGGTAATTGTGTGTGTAGAACTTATTTGTGCTGAAAAATAGTCCAAAAATGATTAAAAATTTTTAACAACTTTCAAAATGGGTTACACAGGAAAAACCCGAAGAAAAAAGTGTTTGAGTTGACTAAACCAATATTATAAACAAGTAAATTATTTCCATTGTTCATGATTTTATTCGGGTTAAATCTGTACTTCCGAATTGATAAAGGTTTTTAAAAGTTAATGTGTGTAAAGTGGACACCGCATTTTCGTTGCCATAAACAACGAATACTTCGTGTGCACACTGGGGAGCCACACTGTTGCACATAAAGCAGCAACTTGGAATAGAAGTGCCCCCAGTATCGACCTTCAGTTGTTAAATACAAGACTTGGACTTTCCGACGAAGCCCGGTTTCTCGGTGTGATCTACCATGTACACAAAATTAATATTGACCAACGCATAATTTCATTAAAGCCAGTAAACAAACAAATCTGCAAAAAATCCAACGCGGTTAAAATCCGGGGAGTTCGTAACTCAAACTATAGAAGGCGTTCAAGCGACAAGGGCACACAATATGGAATCAATGCTGCCAGCCGCCTGTTTGAAGCAAACATTCTTTAACTACAGCTGTCCAAAACCATGACTTATTTGATATACCTATTGAACGACTTCACGAATTAGCAAATATCGAAATGATAGGAAGCAATTTAAAACCAATGTTGACAAACACTCTAAACTGGCTACGTAGCGTGGAATTGAACGCCCATGAAATGCTCAAAAACAAATCAAATCTAAATTTAAAACTGAAATGAAAAGATTTCCTTCTTTAAAATTTACTCACCTTAAAGGACAAATATAAAAAATAATGATGAGCATCGATAAACAGTTGGAGACGTTAGGCCACGTTTTAGCTCAAAATGTCCTGTATATTTAAAGTTTAGAGTGATGATATGCATTTGTCTGTCGTTTATTTGGGGTGTCGCGACTCTTTCAACAGCCAGGGTTATATTGTGTCGGATGGAGGCAACCAGAGGTCCCGGAAAGAAACATTTTGCACAGCAGATATACACAGTCTTACCCGTCAAATTCTTAAACTGGCAAAAACAGAGTGAGCATTGGCTGACGTCAAGTGAACCATTAATGTGCTGAAGGCCCTTGCTCACTACACCAAGCTGCTCACGCTTGGGCAGTTGTAATTAAGGACCTTACCAAGAATAAAACACAAATAAAATTCAATGCTCGTGATGGTGATTGAACAGACTCATGTTAGTTGTATTCTTTCTGTTCGTCACATGGTTTATTTATTAAGCGCAGTAGGGAATATTCACAATCTTTTAGTTTAAGGAAGATATTAAATTTATCCTACAGTCATGCAGCATAAACATAAGGCTTGGACTGATAGTAATTCTCCTCTCGTCATTTGACTTTTTAAATTTTGCAACGCAACAGCGCAGCAACCCACACAACAGAGTCCATACAAAAGTGTCTGTCTGTTTGGGGCATTTGGTTGTTTTCCAACATTGTCGTTTAAATGTAAGGATTGTGAAGTATCCCAGCCTATGACAAGCTAATTTTCGAAGGAATACTCTATAAATGAAGATAGCAACCAAAACAAAGTGAAAAATGTATATGTTAAAATAATGAATAAAGCTTAGTAACAGCGAGATTTGAACCCATGTCACACTGCGCACGTCTTTAACAGCGAAGTGAACGCTTTAGCTTACTGAGCTACATCCCCGTTTGTTCAAATGTGACAAGACATAAACCAAGAAATTAATTTTTAACACCTCCATCTTTCTGTTTTCAGAAGACATAATAATATCAAATTAAGAACACACTAGGAGAAATGTGGAAAAGATGCTAGTTTTTAATAGAAAAAGGGTTTATCCGTAGAAACAAAACAGTGATAAGTTACAGTTAAAGCCAACGTAAACACTGAGCAGACGATTTTTTTAGGATTTGTTCATTCGCCCTGGCCGGTGAAACATTATCATTGAACACAAATTTACTATAAATAGTTACAAGTCGCTAATGTTTGGAACCTATCAAGTTACGAAAAGTCATCATCTGGGGCCAAAATGTAAGCACAAATATTTCCAAAAAGAATGAATGGAATATGCTGATATTCAGAGCCTAAATTCAAAATGTGCTGAAAAAGAGGAAGAGCATTCTTTTCCCTCGAAAATCCTATTTATAAAAAAACACATTTTCGAAAATTTGTGAAATTTTACCAATTGGTCACTCATTTTTTACCCCTATCCATATTCTTGTCCAAACGTTCAATCTATTGCGAGTCGCGTTACGTATATTTCTGGAGTACAGAAGCACCAACACATCACTTACATTGACATTTCTGACAATGCGAGGACACTCCTGTGTATGGAACAGAACACTATGTTTAGGAAAAAACATATTTACAGTACCAAAAGCCGAACATTGATGCAACACTAGGTTATGAACCACTAAAAAATCTCATTGAACACAGTGCTAACCTTTGACTCTCTGTACAACATACCAAGTTGTTTTGCAAAAAATACATATAAATCCACAAGGTACATCATCTCTTGAAAAAAAAAATGGAAAAAATATATGTTGCCACATTGAATTTCAATTTAAAATTCGAATTTTCAGTACTACCCTATCTATGGTCCTGCACTGAATGGCCTTGACACTATTTTTTCATGCTTCATGTTTTTGAGAGATTCTCACACATTCCGGCAGAAAATTGCAAACAAACTTCTTAAACCTTCCTAAAGAGGACAAATGTTTTTTTGAATTAATGGTTTCAAATCCCACTGATATTGAACCAATCAGCCAATCGGGCCTATTTAATCCTACTCACAACTTTGGGTGTTAAATGCTCCAAGTCACGTGTTCACCAATTTAGTGGTTCATAACCGCTATTTGTTAACTGGATATAAAGGTCAAACTCAGTATTTAAGCCGAAATCCAGACCATATTATAAGAACAAAGTAGTGAAGTTTAGTATATTGTTTTCAGTTACTTCATACTTTCAGAGAATCAACATCCGAAGCTTAGGACACAGTGCCTATAGCAGCATTAAAGCAGAACTTGTCCATCTCAGTAAAGAAACACTGCAGTAGTTCCCCGGGGCCCAGGAGAATACACCCACGTGCACTCTCATAAACACACATGCTTAATTAGATAGTTTCGTGAATGCTTTCCTCAGTCGCTAGCGACAATGTGTGTGAAGTGAAAGGGGATGAAAGGGTGGGCGAAATCAAACATATTTTAGTTTATTGTTTACGACTTCGTGGGCCTTTCAGAGGCACTGGGTCCAATTATACCAGTAAAACAGAACTTGTCCAACTCAATAAACAAAAACTTCTGTAGATTCCCGAGTGCGACATTTTTGTAAATTATTTTCTCGGTCTATGCACGTGTCGGGGGTGGGTGCATCCGTGGTCGAGTGGTGGATGCCAGGGTGGTTGGATGAAAGGGTGGGTGTAACCAAACAGTTAAGACTAGCCACCCCCCCCCCACACACACACACACACACACACACGCACATACACTCCTGGGAGGTATCAAGGATGACAGTCTGAGAAGCAGCACTTGTCCAACTCCGTAAACGAAAACTGCTGCTGGACCCCGGGTGTGACATTTTTGTAAATTATGTTTTCTGTCTATGTAAATGTCGTGCATGCATGCGTGCGTGCGTGTAAACAAACAATTGATACAAGCCCCCCCCCCCCCCCCCCCTCACTCCTGGATGGTATCAAAGATGACAGTATCAGATTTATGGTACAAACACCCATATTGAAAATCTGCGTTCCTAATGACTCTAAAACACGTTGAGAAATGATCTGATTTGTGACGTGGTCTTTTTCACTCTAAATTATCACTTGCATCCATTTTTGTGGTAGCCGCATTATATAAGAGACATCGGGGCGCAGTGGCGTTGCGGTAACCGGTTCTCGTCAGATCACCGAAAATAAGCAACGTCGAGCCTGGTTAGTCCTCGGATCGGTGACCGTCTGAGCGATCGATTCGGGCTCCCGCGTTGTGTCCTTGAGCAGGCACTTAACTCCGATTGTCCGCATGGGGGCACGATGGCGCCGTGTACAAAGGCGGACTGCACGTCGATGGTGCGCATGCCTTCAGCTAACCTAACCCTGCCTGTGCTGCAGTGTGTAGTTACAATGTTGGGGAGCTGACAGTTACTGGTCGTTTCTCGGTGGTTCTATATGGGTACTCCGGCTTCCTCCACCCGTAATACGGTCACAGTCATGATTAGCCATTGTGCATAAGTATGTGACCTTAAACACCAATAAATAAAAAACTAAATAAATGAATAAATGTATAAGAGAAATGTACATCCCTTAATTTCAACCAAACAGTTAGGAAAATATACTTGATGGGGGTCGAAAACATATATCCTTTTCATTTATTACCCCACACACCCTTATCTACATACATGTTATTACTATTAGAAATATATCTCATATCCCAAAGCAACCCAGCCCATCTAGGCCCTCTGTAAGAAAAAAATAAAACATTAAACTTGGGGGAAATAATCTTCTTGAATGCCTCATCTGGCTGATATAGAAAATACATTGCTATTTTCGGCTTCTTTGGTCGTAGGTGAGAAAATTAAAATCTGTTTCTGAACTCTTCGCTTTCAAGTCGGTGCAGAGGGTGTCCTGTAAAATAGAAGTACTGAAAACAAATGCTTAACATTGAAAGTTTAGTTTCTATCAGCTGTAACTATCATATTCCTAATTGATAGAACTCTTGGGGCATGAACTGAAGATTATTCAGTCTGCTCAGACCATATATGGATGCATTCTATTGGAAGAGTTGTCTTCCTTTCCACACATTTTTCCATTCAAATCCCTTATCCGAATTTGATAATGTTGTGAAAAGTGATAGTGTGTGCGAACGTGATTTATGCTCCGGGTATCACGTCCTTAAAAGTTGAATTCACAGTGGCAGGCATTGCTGCTTTCGAGTTGACTTATTTAGTCCGAACAAGCCATTTCAGCCGGATGAAAAGTGAAAACGAAGGTAATTGTGTGTGTAGAACTTATTTGTGCTGAAAAATAGTCCAAAAATGATTAAAAATTTTTAACAACTTTCAAAATGGGTTACACAGGAAAAACCCGAAGAAAAAAGTGTTTGAGTTGACTAAACCAATATTATAAACAAGTAAATTATTTCCATTGTTCATGATTTTATTCGGGTTAAATCTGTACTTCCGAATTGATAAAGGTTTTTAAAAGTTAATGTGTGTAAAGTGGACACCGCATTTTCGTTGCCATAAACAACGAATACTTCGTGTGCACACTGGAGAGCCACACTGTTGCACATAAAGCAGCAACTTGGAATAGAAGTGCCCCCAGTATCGACCTTCAGTTGTTAAATACAAGACTTGGACTTTCCGACGAAGCCCGGTTTCTCGGTGTGATCTACCATGTACACAAAATTAATATTGACCAACGCATAATTTCATTAAAGCCAGTAAACAAACAAATCTGCAAAAAATCCAACGCGGTTAAAATCCGGGGAGTTCGTAACTCAAACTATAGAAGGCGTTCAAGCGACAAGGGCACACAATATGGAATCAATGCTGCCAGCCGCCTGTTTGAAGCAAACATTCTTTAACTACAGCTGTCCAAAACCATGACTTATTTGATATACCTATTGAACGACTTCACGAATTAGCAAATATCGAAATGATAGGAAGCAATTTAAAACCAATGTTGACAAACACTCTAAACTGGCTACGTAGCGTGGAATTGAACGCCCATGAAATGCTCAAAAACAAATCAAATCTAAATTTAAAACTGAAATGAAAAGATTTCCTTCTTTAAAATTTACTCACCTTAAAGGACAAATATAAAAAATAATGATGAGCATCGATAAACAGTTGGAGACGTTAGGCCACGTTTTAGCTCAAAATGTCCTGTATATTTAAAGTTTAGAGTGATGATATGCATTTGTCTGTCGTTTATTTGGGGTGTCGCGACTCTTTCAACAGCCAGGGTTATATTGTGTCGGATGGAGGCAACCAGAGGTCCCGGAAAGAAACATTTTGCACAGCAGATATACACAGTCTTACCCGTCAAATTCTTAAACTGGCAAAAACAGAGTGAGCATTGGCTGACGTCAAGTGAACCATTAATGTGCTGAAGGCCCTTGCTCACTACACCAAGCTGCTCACGCTTGGGCAGTTGTAATTAAGGACCTTACCAAGAATAAAACACAAATAAAATTCAATGCTCGTGATGGTGATTGAACAGACTCATGTTAGTTGTATTCTTTCTGTTCGTCACATGGTTTATTTATTAAGCGCAGTAGGGAATATTCACAATCTTTTAGTTTAAGGAAGATATTAAATTTATCCTACAGTCATGCAGCATAAACATAAGGCTTGGACTGATAGTAATTCTCCTCTCGTCATTTGACTTTTTAAATTTTGCAACGCAACAGCGCAGCAACCCACACAACAGAGTCCATACAAAAGTGTCTGTCTGTTTGGGGCATTTGGTTGTTTTCCAACATTGTCGTTTAAATGTAAGGATTGTGAAGTATCCCAGCCTATGACAAGCTAATTTTCGAAGGAATACTCTATAAATGAAGATAGCAACCAAAACAAAGTGAAAAATGTATATGTTAAAATAATGAATAAAGCTTAGTAACAGCGAGATTTGAACCCATGTCACACTGCGCACGTCTTTAACAGCGAAGTGAACGCTTTAGCTTACTGAGCTACATCCCCGTTTGTTCAAATGTGACAAGACATAAACCAAGAAATTAATTTTTAACACCTCCATCTTTCTGTTTTCAGAAGACATAATAATATCAAATTAAGAACACACTAGGAGAAATGTGGAAAAGATGCTAGTTTTTAATAGAAAAAGGGTTTATCCGTAGAAACAAAACAGTGATAAGTTACAGTTAAAGCCAACGTAAACACTGAGCAGACGATTTTTTTAGGATTTGTTCATTCGCCCTGGCCGGTGAAACATTATCATTGAACACAAATTTACTATAAATAGTTACAAGTCGCTAATGTTTGGAACCTATCAAGTTACGAAAAGTCATCATCTGGGGCCAAAATGTAAGCACAAATATTTCCAAAAAGAATGAATGGAATATGCTGATATTCAGAGCCTAAATTCAAAATGTGCTGAAAAAGAGGAAGAGCATTCTTTTCCCTCGAAAATCCTATTTATAAAAAAACACATTTTCGAAAATTTGTGAAATTTTACCAATTGGTCACTCATTTTTTACCCCTATCCATATTCTTGTCCAAACGTTCAATCTATTGCGAGTCGCGTTACGTATATTTCTGGAGTACAGAAGCACCAACACATCACTTACATTGACATTTCTGACAATGCGAGGACACTCCTGTGTATGGAACAGAACACTATGTTTAGGAAAAAACATATTTACAGTACCAAAAGCCGAACATTGATGCAACACTAGGTTATGAACCACTAAAAAATCTCATTGAACACAGTGCTAACCTTTGACTCTCTGTACAACATACCAAGTTGTTTTGCAAAAAATACATATAAATCCACAAGGTACATCATCTCTTGAAAAAAAAAATGGAAAAAATATATGTTGCCACATTGAATTTCAATTTAAAATTCGAATTTTCAGTACTACCCTATCTATGGTCCTGCACTGAATGGCCTTGACACTATTTTTTCATGCTTCATGTTTTTGAGAGATTCTCACACATTCCGGCAGAAAATTGCAAACAAACTTCTTAAACCTTCCTAAAGAGGACAAATGTTTTTTTGAATTAATGGTTTCAAATCCCACTGATATTGAACCAATCAGCCAATCGGGCCTATTTAATCCTACTCACAACTTTGGGTGTTAAATGCTCCAAGTCACGTGTTCACCAATTTAGTGGTTCATAACCGCTATTTGTTAACTGGATATAAAGGTCAAACTCAGTATTTAAGCCGAAATCCAGACCATATTATAAGAACAAAGTAGTGAAGTTTAGTTTATTGTTTTCAGTTACTTCATACTTTCAGAGAATCAACATCCGAAGCCTAGGACACAGTGCCTATAGCAGCATTAAAGCAGAACTTGTCCATCTCAGTAAAGAAACACTGCAGTAGTTCCCCGGGGCCCAGGAGAATACACCCACGTGCACTCTCATAAACACACATGCTTAATTAGATAGTTTCGTGAATGCTTTCCTCAGTCGCTAGCGACAATGTGTGTGAAGTGAAAGGGGATGAAAGGGTGGGCGAAATCAAACATATTTTAGTTTATTGTTTACGACTTCGTGGGCCTTTCAGAGGCACTGGGTCCAATTATACCAGTAAAACAGAACTTGTCCAACTCAATAAACAAAAACTTCTGTAGATTCCCGAGTGCGACATTTTTGTAAATTATTTTCTCGGTCTATGCACGTGTCGGGGGTGGGTGCATCCGTGGTCGAGTGGTGGATGCCAGGGTGGTTGGATGAAAGGGTGGGTGTAACCAAACAGTTAAGACTAGCCACCCCCCCCCCCCCCACACACACACGCACACACACTCCTGGGAGGTATCAAGGATGACAGTCTGAGAAGCAGAACTTGTCCAACTCCGTAAACGAAAACTGCTGCTGGACCCCGGGTGTGACATTTTTGTAAATTATGTTTTCTGTCTATGTAAATGTCGTGCATGCATGCGTGCGTGCGTGTAAACAAACAATTGATACAAGCCCCCCCCCCCCCCCCTCACTCCTGGATGGTATCAAAGATGACAGTATCAGATTTATGGTACAAACACCCATATTGAAAATCTGCGTTCCTAATGACTCTAAAACACTTTGAGAAATGATCTTATTTGTGACGTGGTCTTTTTCACTCTAAATTATCACTTGCATCCATTTTTGTGGTAGCCGCATTATATAAGAGACATCGGGGCGCAGTGGCGTTGCGGTAACCGGTTCTCGTCAGATCACCGAAAATAAGCAACGTCGAGCCTGGTTAGTCCTCGGATCGGTGACCGTCTGAGCGATCGATTCGGGCTCCCGCGTTGTGTCCTTGAGCAGGCACTTAACTCCGATTGTCCGCATGGGGGCACGATGGCGCCGTGTACAAAGGCGGACTGCACGTCGATGGTGCGCATGCCTTCAGCTAACCTAACCCTGCCTGTGCTGCAGTGTGTAGTTACAATGTTGGGGAGCTGACAGTTACTGGTCGTTTCTCGGTGGTTCTATATGGGTACTCCGGCTTCCTCCACCCGTAATACGGTCACAGTCATGATTAGCCATTGTGCATAAGTATGTGACCTTAAACACCAATAAATAAAAAACTAAATAAATGAATAAATGTATAAGAGAAATGTACATCCCTTAATTTCAACCAAACAATTAGGAAAATATACTTGATGGGGGTCGAAAACATATATCCTTTTCATTTATTACCCCACACACCCTTATCTACATACATGTTATTACTATTAGAAATATATCTCATATCCCAAAGCAACCCAGCCCATCTAGGCCCTATGTAAGAAAAAAATAAAACATTAAACTTGGGGGAAATAATCTTCTTGAATGCCTCATCTGGCTGATATAGAAAATACATTGCTATTTTCGGCTTCTTTGGTCGTAGGTGAGAAAATTAAAATCTGTTTCTGAACTCTTCGCTTCCAAGTCGGTGCAGAGGGTGTCCTGTAAAATAGAAGTACTGAAAACAAATGCTTAACATTGAAAGTTTAGTTTCTATCAGCTGTAACTATCATATTCCTAATTGATAGAACTCTTGGGGCATGAACTGAAGATTATTCAGTCTGCTCAGACCATATATGGATGCATTCTATTGGAAGAGTTGTCTTCCTTTCCACACATTATTCCATTCAAATCCCTTATCCGAATTTGATAATGTTGTGAAAAGTGATAGTGTGTGCGAACGTGATTTATGCTCCGGGTATCACGTCCTTAAAAGTTGAATTCACAGTGGCAGGCATTGCTGCTTTCGAGTTGACTTATTTAGTCCGAACAAGCCATTTCAGCCGGATGAAAAGTGAAAACGAAGGTAATTGTGTGTGTAGAACTTATTTGTGCTGAAAAATAGTCCAAAAATGATTAAAATTTTTTAACAACTTTCAAAATGGGTTACAAAGGAAAAACCCGAAGAAAAAAGTGTTTGAGTTGACTAAACCAATATTATAAACAAGTAAATTATTTCCATTGTTCATGATTTTATTCGGGTTAAATCTGTACTTCCGAATTGATAAAGGTTTTTAAAAGTTAATGTGTGTAAAGTGGACACCGCATTTTCGTTGCCATAAACAACGAATACTTCGTGTGCACACTGGAGAGCCACACTGTTGCACATAAAGCAGCAACTTGCAATAGAAGTGCCCCCAGTATCGACCTTCAGTTGTTAAATACAAGACTTGGACTTTCCGACGAAGCCCGGTTTCTCGGTGTGATCTACCATGTACACAAAATTAATATTGACCAACGCATAATTTCATTAAAGCCAGTAAACAAACAAATCTGCAAAAAATCCAACGCGGTTAAAATCCGGGGAGTTCGTAACTCAAACTATAGAAGGCGTTCAAGCGACAAGGGCACACAATATGGAATCAATGCTGCCAGCCGCCTGTTTGAAGCAAACATTCTTTAACTACAGCTGTCCAAAACCATGACTTATTTGATATACCTATTGAACGACTTCACGAATTAGCAAATATCGAAATGATAGGAAGCAGTTTAAAACCAATGTTGACAAACACTCTAAACTGGCTACGTAGCGTGGAATTGAATGCCCATGAAATGCTCAAAAACAAATCAAATCTAAATTTAAAACTGAAATGAAAATATTTCCTTCTTTAAAATTTACTCACCTTAAAGGACAAATATAAAAAATAATGATGAGCATCGATAAACAGTTGGAGACGTTAGGCCACGTTTTAGCTCAAAATGCACTGTATATTTAAAGTTTAGAGTGATGATATGCATTTGTCTGTCGTTTATTTGGGGTGTCGCGACTCTTTCAACAGCCAGGGTTATATTGTGTCGGATGGAGGCAACCAGAGGTCCCGGAAAGAAACATTTTGCACAGCAGATATACACAGTCTTACCCGTCAAATTCTTAAACTGGCAAAAACAGAGTGAGCATTGGCTGACGTCAAGTGAACCATTAATGTGCTGAAGGCCCTTGCTCACTACACCAAGCTGCTCACGCTTGGGCAGTTGTAATTAAGGACCTTACCAAGAATAAAACACAAATAAAATTCATTGCTCGTGATGGTGATTGAACAGACTCATGTTAGTTGTATTCTTTCTGTTCGTCACATGGTTTATTTATTAAGCGCAGTAGGGAATATTCACAATCTTTTAGTTTAAGGAAGATATTAAATTTATCCTACAGTCATGCAGCATAAACATAAGGCTTGGACTGATAGTAATTCTCCTCTCGTCATTTGACTTTTTAAATTTTGCAACGCAACAGCGCAGCAACCCACACAACAGAGTCCATACAAAAGTGTCTGTCTGTTTGGGGCATTTGGTTGTTTTCCAACATTGTCGTTTAAATGTAAGGATTGTGAAGTATCCCAGCCTATGACAAGCTAATTTTCGAAGGAATACTCTATAAATGAAGATAGCGACCAAAACAAAGTGAGAAATGTATATGTTAAAATAATGAATAAAGCTTAGTAACAGCGAGATTTGAACCCATGTCACACTGCGCACGTCTTTAACAGCGAAGTGAACGCTTTAGCTTACTGAGCTACATCCCCGTTTGTTCAAATGTGACAAGACATAAACCAAGAAATTAATTTTTAACACCTCCATCTTTCTGTTTTCAGAAGACATAATAATATCAAATTAAGAACACACTAGGAGAAATGTGGAAAAGATGCTAGTTTTTAATAGAAAAAGGGTTTATCCGTAGAAACAAAACAGTGATAAGTTACAGTTTAAGCCAACGTAAACACTGAGCAGACGATTTTTTTAGGATTTGTTCATTCGCCCTGGCCGGTGAAACATTATCATTGAACACAAATTTACTATAAATAGTTACAAGTCGCTAATGTTTGGAACCTATCAAGTTACGAAAAGTCATCATCTGGGGCCAAAATGTAAGCACAAATATTTCCAAAAAGAATGAATGGAATATGCTGATATTCAGAGCCGAAATTCAAAATGTGCTGAAAAAGAGGAAGAGCATTCTTTTCCCTCGAAAATCCTATTTATAAAAAAACACATTTTCGAAAATTTGTGAAATTTTACCAATTGGTCACTCATTTTTTACCCCTATCCATATTCTTGTCCAAACGTTCAATCTATTGCGAGTCGCGTTACGTATATTTCTGGAGTACAGAAGCACCAACACATCACTTACATTGACATTTCTGACAATGCGAGGACACTCCTGTGTATGGAACAGAACACTATGTTTAGGAAAAAACATATTTACAGTACCAAAAGCCGAACATTGATGCAACACTAGGTTATGAACCACTAAAAAATCTCATTGAACACAGTGCTAACCTTTGACTCTCTGTACAACATACCAAGTTGTTTTGCAAAAAATACATATAAATCCACAAGGTACATCATCTCTTGAAAAAAAAAATGGAAAAAATATATGTTGCCACATTGAATTTCAATGTAAAATTCGAATTTTCAGTACTACCCTATCTATGGTCCTGCACTGAATGGCCTTGACACTATTTTTTCATGCTTCATGTTTTTGAGAGATTCTCACACATTCCGGCAGAAAATTGCAAACAAACTTCTTAAACCTTCCTAAAGAGGACAAATGTTTTTTTGAATTAATGGTTTCAAATCCCACTGATATTGAACCAATCAGCCAATCGGGCCTATTTAATCCTACTCACAACTTTGGGTGTTAAATGCTCCAAGTCACGTGTTCACCAATTTAGTGGTTCATAACCGCTATTTGTTAACTGGATATAAAGGTCAAACTCAGTATTTAAGCCGAAATCCAGACCATATTATAAGAACAAAGTAGTGAAGTTTAGTTTATTGTTTTCAGTTACTTCATACTTTCAGAGAATCAACATCCGAAGCCTAGGACACAGTGCCTATAGCAGCATTAAAGCAGAACTTGTCCATCTCAGTAAAGAATCACTGCAGTAGTTCCCCGGGGCCCAGGAGAATACACCCACGTGCACTCTCATAAACACACATGCTTAATTAGATAGTTTCGTGAATGCTTTCCTCAGTCGCTAGCGACAATGTGTGTGAAGTGAAAGGGGATGAAAGGGTGGGCGAAATCAAACATATTTTAGTTTATTGTTTACGACTGCGTGGGCCTTTCAGAGGCGCTGGGTCCAATTATACCAGTAAAACAGAACTTGTCCAACTCAATAAACAAAAACTTCTGTAGATCCCCGAGTGCGACATTTTTGTAAATTATTTTCTCGGTCTATGCACGTGTCGGGGGTGGGTGCATCCGTGGTCGAGTGGTGGATGCCAGGGTGGTTGGATGAAAGGGTGGGTGTAACCAAACAGTTAAGACTAGCCACCCCCCCCCCCCCCACACACACACACACGCACACACACTCCTGGCAGGTATCAAGGATGACAGTCTGAGAAGCAGAACTTGTCCAACTCCGTAAACGAAAACTGCTGCAGGACCCCGGGTGTGACATTTTTGTAAATTATGTTTTCTGTCTATGTAAATGTCGTGCATGCATGCGTGCGTGCGTGTAAACAAACAATTGATACAAGCCCCCCCCCCCCCCCCCTCACTCCTGGATGGTATCAAAGATGACAGTATCAGATTTATGGTACAAACACCCATATTGAAAATCTGCGTTCCTAATGACTCTAAAACACTTTGAGAAATGATCTTATTTGTGACGTGGTCTTTTTCACTCTAAATTATCACTTGCATCCATTTTTGTGTTAGCCGCATTATATAAGAGACATCGGGGCGCAGTGGCGTTGCGGTAACCGGTTCTCGTCAGATCACCGAAAATAAGCAACGTCGAGCCTGGTTAGTCCTCGGATCGGTGACCGTCTGAGCGATCGATTCGGGCTCCCGCGTTGTGTCCTTGAGCAGGCACTTAACTCCGATTGTCCGCATGGGGGCACGATGGCGCCGTGTACAAAGGCGGACTGCACGTCGATGGTGCGCATGCCTTCAGCTAACCTAACCCTGCCTGTGCTGCAGTGTGTAGTTACAATGTTGGGGAGCTGACAGTTACTGGTCGTTTCTCGGTGGTTCTATATGGGTACTCCGGCTTCCTCCACCCGTAATACGGTCACAGTCATGATTAGCCATTGTGCATAAGTATGTGACCTTAAACACCAATAAATAAAAAACTAAATAAATGAATAAATGTATAAGAGAAATGTACATCCCTTAATTTCAACCAAACAATTAGGAAAATATACTTGATGGGGGTCGAAAACATATATCCTTTTCATTTATTACCCCACACACCCTTATCTACATACATGTTATTACTATTAGAAATATATCTCATATCCCAAAGCAACCCAGCCCATCTAGGCCCTATGTAAGAAAAAAATAAAACATTAAACTTGGGGGAAATAATCTTCTTGAATGCCTCATCTGGCTGATATAGAAAATACATTGCTATTTTCGGCTTCTTTGGTCGTAGGTGAGAAAATTAAAATCTGTTTCTGAACTCTTCGCTTCCAAGTCGGTGCAGAGGGTGTCCTGTAAAATAGAAGTACTGAAAACAAATGCTTAACATTGAAAGTTTAGTTTCTATCAGCTGTAACTATCATATTCCTAATTGATAGAACTCTTGGGGCATGAACTGAAGATTATTCAGTCTGCTCAGACCATATATGGATGCATTCTATTGGAAGAGTTGTCTTCCTTTCCACACATTATTCCATTCAAATCCCTTATTCGAATTTGATAATGTTGTGAAAAGTGATAGTGTGTGCGAACGTGATTTATGCTCCGGGTATCACGTCCTTAAAAGTTGAATTCACAGTGGCAGGCATTGCTGCTTTCGAGTTGACTTATTTAGTCCGAACAAGCCATTTCAGCCGGATGAAAAGTGAAAACGAAGGTAATTGTGTGTGTAGAACTTATTTGTGCTGAAAAATAGTCCAAAAATGATTAAAATTTTTTAACAACTTTCAAAATGGGTTACAAAGGAAAAACCCGAAGAAAAAAGTGTTTGAGTTGACTAAACCAATATTATAAACAAGTAAATTATTTCCATTGTTCATGATTTTATTCGGGTTAAATCTGTACTTCCGAATTGATAAAGGTTTTTAAAAGTTAATGTGTGTAAAGTGGACACCGCATTTTCGTTGCCATAAACAACGAATACTTCGTGTGCACACTGGAGAGCCACACTGTTGCACATAAAGCAGCAACTTGGAATAGAAGTGCCCCCAGTATCGACCTTCAGTTGTTAAATACAAGACTTGGACTTTCCGACGAAGCCCGGTTTCTCGGTGTGATCTACCATGTACACAAAATTAATATTGACCAACGCATAATTTCATTAAAGCCAGTAAACAAACAAATCTGCAAAAAATCCAACGCGGTTAAAATCCGGGGAGTTCGTAACTCAAACTATAGAAGGCGTTCAAGCGACAAGGGCACACAATATGGAATCAATGCTGCCAGCCGCCTGTTTGAAGCAAACATTCTTTAACTACAGCTGTCCAAAACCATGACTTATTTGATATACGTATTGAACGACTTCACGAATTAGCAAATATCGAAATGATAGGAAGCAGTTTAAAACCAATGTTGACAAACACTCTAAACTGGCTACGTAGCGTGGAATTGAATGCCCATGAAATGCTCAAAAACAAATCAAATCTAAATTTAAAACTGAAATGAAAAGATTTCCTTCTTTAAAATTTACTCACCTTAAAGGACAAATATAAAAAATAATGATGAGCATCGATAAACAGTTGGAGACGTTAGGCCACGTTTTAGCTCAAAATGCACTGTATATTTAAAGTTTAGAGTGATGATATGCATTTGTCTGTCGTTTATTTGGGGTGTCGCGACTCTTTCAACAGCCAGGGTTATATTGTGTCGGATGGAGGCAACCAGAGGTCCCGGAAAGAAACATTTTGCATAGCAGATATACACAGTCTTACCCGTCAAATTCTTAAACTGGCAAAAACAGAGTGAGCATTGGCTGACGTCAAGTGAACCATTAATGTGCTGAAGGCCCTTGCTCACTACACCAAGCTGCTCACGCTTGGGCAGTTGTAATTAAGGACCTTACCAAGAATAAAACACAAATAAAATTCAATGCTCGTGATGGTGATTGAACAGACTCATGTTAGTTGTATTCTTTCTGTTCGTCACATGGTTTATTTATTAAGCGCAGTAGGGAATATTCACAATCTTTTAGTTTAAGGAAGATATTAAATTTATCCTACAGTCATGCAGCATAAACATAAGGCTTGGACTGATAGTAATTCTCCTCTCGTCATTTGACTTTTTAAATTTTGCAACGCAACAGCGCAGCAACCCACACAACAGAGTCCATACAAAAGTGTCTGTCTGTTTGGGGCATTTGGTTGTTTTCCAACATTGTCGTTTAAATGTAAGGATTGTGAAGTATCCCAGCCTATGACAAGCTAATTTTCGAAGGAATACTCTATAAATGAAGATAGCGACCAAAACAAAGTGAGAAATGTATATGTTAAAATAATGAATAAAGCTTAGTAACAGCGAGATTTGAACCCATGTCACACTGCGCACGTCTTTAACAGCGAAGTGAACGCTTTAGCTTACTGAGCTACATCCCCGTTTGTTCAAATGTGACAAGACATAAACCAAGAAATTAATTTTTAACACCTCCATCTTTCTGTTTTCAGAAGACATAATAATATCAAATTAAGAACACACTAGGAGAAATGTGGAAAAGATGCTAGTTTTTAATAGAAAAAGGGTTTATCCGTAGAAACAAAACAGTGATAAGTTACAGTTTAAGCCAACGTAAACACTGAGCAGACGATTTTTTTAGGATTTGTTCATTCGCCCTGGCCGGTGAAACATTATCATTGAACACAAATTTACTATAAATAGTTACAATTCGCTGATGTTTGGAACCTATCAAGTTACGAAAAGTCATCATCTGGGGCCAAAATGTAAGCACAAATATTTCCAAAAAGAATGAATGGAATATGCTGGTATTCAGAGCCTAAATTCAAAATGTGCTGAAAAAGAGGAAGAGCATTCTTTTCCCTCGAAAATCCTATTTATAAAAAAACACATTTTCGAAAATTTGTGAAATTTTACCAATTGGTCACTCATTTTTTACCCCTATCCATATTTTTGTCCAAACGTTCAATCTATTGCGAGTCGCGTTACGTATATTTCTGGAGTACAGAAGCACCAACACATCACTTACATTGACATTTCTGACAATGCGAGGACACTCCTGTGTATGGAACAGAACACTATGTTTAGGAAAAAACATATTTACAGTACCAAAAGCCGAACATTGATGCAACACTAGGTTATGAACCACTAAAAAATCTCATTGAACACAGTGCTAACCTTTGACTCTCTGTACAACATACCAAGTTGTTTTGGAGAAAATACATATAAATCCACAAGGTACATCATCTCTTGAAAAAAAAAATGGAAAAAATATATGTTGCCACATTGAATTTCAATTTAAAATTCGAATTTTCAGTACTACCCTATCTATGGTCCTGCACTGAATGGCCTTGACACTATTTTTTCATGCTTCATGTTTTTGAGAGATTCTCACACATTCCGGCAGAAAATTGCAAACAAACTTCTTAAACCTTCCTAAAGAGGACAAATGTTTTTTTGAATTAATGGTTTCAAATCCCACTGATATTGAACCAATCAGCCAATCGGGCCTATTTAATCCTACTCACAACTTTGGGTGTTAAATGCTCCAAGTCACGTGTTCACCAATTTAGTGGTTCATAACCGCTATTTGTTAACTGGATATAAAGGTCAAACTCAGTATTTAAGCCGAAATCCAGACCATATTATAAGAACAAAGTAGTGAAGTTTAGTTTATTGTTTTCAGTTACTTCATACTTTCAGAGAATCAACATCCGAAGCTTAGGACACAGTGCCTATAGCAGCATTAAAGCAGAACTTGTCCATCTCAGTAAAGAAACACTGCAGTAGTTCCCCGGGGCCCAGGAGAATACACCCACGTGCACTCTCATAAACACACATGCTTAATTAGATAGTTTCGTGAATGCTTTCCTCAGTCGCTAGCGACAATGTGTGTGAAGTGAAAGGGGATGAAAGGGTGGGCGAAATCAAACATATTTTAGTTTATTGTTTACGACTGCGTGGGCCTTTCAGAGGCACTGGGTCCAATTATACCAGTAAAACAGAACTTGTCCAACTCAATAAACAAAAACTTCTGTAGATCCCCGAGTGCGACATTTTTGTAAATTATTTTCTCGGTCTATGCACGTGCCGGGGGTGGGTGCATCCGTGGTCGAGTGGTGGA
Organism: Pictodentalium vernedei; assembly: GCA_031216915.1. Taxonomy (NCBI): domain Eukaryota; kingdom Metazoa; phylum Mollusca; class Scaphopoda; order Dentaliida; family Dentaliidae; genus Pictodentalium; species Pictodentalium vernedei. Next base: position 429,272,952 of record CM062292.1, read on the forward strand.
TGCCAGGGTGGTTGGATGAAAGGGTGGGTGTAACCAAACAGTTAAGACTAGCCACCCCCCCCCCCCACACACACGCACACACGCACACACACTCCTGGGAGGTATCAAGGATGACAGTCTGAGAAGCAGAACTTGTCCAACTCCGTAAACGAAAACTGCTGCAGGACCCCGGGTGTGACATTTTTGTAAATTATGTTTTCTGTCTATGTAAATGTCGTGCATGCATGCGTGCGTGCGTGTAAACAAACAATTGATACAAGCCCCCCCCCCCCCCCCCCTCACTCCTGGATGGTATCAAAGATGACAGTATCAGATTTATGGTACAAACACCCATATTGAAAATCTGCGTTCCTAATGACTCTAAAACACTTTGAGAAATGATCTGATTTGTGACGTGGTCTTTTTCACTCTAAATTATCACTTGCATCCATTTTTGTGGTAGCCGCATTATATAAGAGACATCGGGGCGCAGTGGCGTTGCGGTAACCGGTTCTCGTCAGATCACCGAAAATAAGCAACGTCGAGCCTGGTTAGTCCTCGGATCGGTGACCGTCTGAGCGATCGATTCGGGCTCCCGCGTTGTGTCCTTGAGCAGGCACTTAACTCCGATTGTCCGCATGGGGGCACGATGGCGCCGTGTACAAAGGCGGACTGCACGTCTATGGTGCGCATGCCTTCAGCTAACCTAACCCTGCCTGTGCTGCAGTGTGTAGTTACAATGTTGGGGAGCTGACAGTTACTGGTCGTTTCTCGGTGGTTCTATATGGGTACTCCGGCTTCCTCCACCCGTAATACGGTCACAGTCATGATTAGCCATTGTGCATAAGTATGTGACCTTAAACACCAATAAATAAAAAACTAAATAAATGAATAAATGTATAAGAGAGATGTACATCCCTTAATTTCAACCAAACAATTAGGAAAATATACTTGATGGGGGTCGAAAACATATATCCTTTTCATTTATTACCCCACACACCCTTATCTACATACATGTTATTACTATTAGAAATATATCTCATATCCCAAAGCAACCTAGCCCATCTAGGCCCTCTGTAAGAAAAAAATAAAACATTAAACTTGGGGAAATAATCTTCTTGAATGCCTCATCTGGCTGATATAGAAAATACATTGCTATTTTCGGCTTCTTTGGTCGTAGGTGAGAAAATTAAAATCTGTTTCTGAACTCTTCGCTTCCAAGTCGGTGCAGAGGGTGTCCTGTAAAATAGAAGTACTGAAAACAAATGCTTAACATTGAAAGTTTAGTTTCTATCAGCTGTAACTATCATATTCCTAATTGATAGAACTCTTGGGGCATGAACTGAAGATTATTCAGTCTGCTCAGACCATATATGGATGCATTCTATTGGAAGAGTTGTCTTCCTTTCCACACATTATTCCATTCAAATCCCTTATCCGAATTTGATAATGTTGTGAAAAGTGATAGTGTGTGCGAACGTGATTTATGCTCCGGGTATCACGTCCTTAAAAGTTGAATTCACAGTGGCAGGCATTGCTGCTTTCGAGTTGACTTATTTAGTCCGAACAAGCCATTTCAGCCGGATGAAAAGTGAAAACGAAGGTAATTGTGTGTGTAGAACTTATTTGTGCTGAAAAATAGTCCAAAAATGATTAAAAATTTTTAACAACTTTCAAAATGGGTTACACAGGAAAAACCCGAAGAAAAAAGTGTTTGAGTTGACTAAACCAATATTATAAACAAGTAAATTATTTCCATTGTTCATGATTTTATTCGAGTTAAATCTGTACTTCCGAATTGATAAAGGTTTTTAAAAGTTAATGTGTGTAAAGTGGACACCGCATTTTCGTTGCCATAAACAACGAATACTTCGTGTGCACACTGGAGAGCCACACTGTTGCACATAAAGCAGCAACTTGGAATAGAAGTGCCCCCAGTATCGACCTTCAGTTGTTAAATACAAGACTTGGACTTTCCGACGAAGCCCGGTTTCTCGGTGTGATCTACCATGTACACAAAATTAATATTGACCAACGCATAATTTCATTAAAGCCAGTAAACAAACAAATCTGCAAAAAATCCAACGCGGTTAAAATCCGGGGAGTTCGTAACTCAAACTATAGAAGGCGTTCAAGCGACAAGGGCACACAATATGGAATCAATGCTGCCAGCCGCCTGTTTGAAGCAAACATTCTTTAACTACAGCTGTCCAAAACCATGACTTATTTGATATACCTATTGAACGACTTCACGAATTAGCAAATATCGAAATGATAGGAAGCAATTTAAAACCAATGTTGACAAACACTCTAAACTGGGTACGTAGCGTGGAATTGAACGCCCATGAAATGCTCAAAAACAAATCAAATCTAAATTTAAAACTGAAATGAAAAGATTTCCTTCTTTAAAATTTACTCACCTTAAAGGACAAATATAAAAAATAATGATGAGCATCGATAAACAGTTGGAGACGTTAGGCCACGTTTTAGCTCAAAATGTCCTGTATATTTAAAGTTTAGAGTGATGATATGCATTTGTCTGTCGTTTATTTGGGGTGTCGCGACTCTTTCAACAGCCAGGGTTATATTGTGTCGGATGGAGGCAACCAGAGGTCCCGGAAAGAAACATTTTGCACAGCAGATATACACAGTCTTACCCGTCAAATTCTTAAACTGGCAAAAACAGAGTGAGCATTGGCTGACGTCAAGTGAACCATTAATGTGCTGAAGGCCCTTGCTCACTACACCAAGCTGCTCACGCTTGGGCAGTTGTAATTAAGGACCTTACCAAGAATAAAACACAAATAAAATTCAATGCTCGTGATGGTGATTGAACAGACTCATGTTAGTTGTATTCTTTCTGTTCGTCACATGGTTTATTTATTAAGCGCAGTAGGGAATATTCACAATCTTTTAGTTTAAGGAAGATATTAAATTTATCCTACAGTCATGCAGCATAAACATAAGGCTTGGACTGATAGTAATTCTCCTCTCGTCATTTGACTTTTTAAATTTTGCAACGCAACAGCGCAGCAACCCACACAACAGAGTCCATACAAAAGTGTCTGTCTGTTTGGGGCATTTGGTTGTTTTCCAACATTGTCGTTTAAATGTAAGGATTGTGAAGTATCCCAGCCTATGACAAGCTAATTTTCGAAGGAATACTCTATAAATGAAGATAGCAACCAAAACAAAGTGAAAAATGTATATGTTAAAATAATGAATAAAGCTTAGTAACAGCGAGATTTGAACCCATGTCACACTGCGCACGTCTTTAACAGCGAAGTGAACGCTTTAGCTTACTGAGCTACATCCCCGTTTGTTCAAATGTGACAAGACATAAACCAAGAAATTAATTTTTAACACCTCCATCTTTCTGTTTTCAGAAGACATAATAATATCAAATTAAGAACACACTAGGAGAAATGTGGAAAAGATGCTAGTTTTTAATAGAAAAAGGGTTTATCCGTAGAAACAAAACAGTGATAAGTTACAGTTTAAGCCAACGTAAACACTGAGCAGACGATTTTTTTAGGATTTGTTCATTCGCCCTGGCCGGTGAAACATTATCATTGAACACAAATTTACTATAAATAGTTACAAGTCGCTAATGTTTGGAACCTATCAAGTTACGAAAAGTCATCATCTGGGGCCAAATTGTAAGCACAAATATTTCCAAAAAGAATGAATGGAATATGCTGATATTCAGAGCCTAAATTCAAAATGTGCTGAAAAAGAGGAAGAGCATTCTTTTCCCTCGAAAATCCTATTTATAAAAAAACACATTTTCGAAAATTTGTGAAATTTTACCAATTGGTCACTCATTTTTTACCCCTATCCATATTCTTGTCCAAACGTTCAATCTATTGCGAGTCGCGTTACGTATATTTCTGGAGTACAGAAGCACCAACACATCACTTACATTGACATTTCTGACAATGCGAGGACACTCCTGTGTATGGAACAGAACACTATGTTTAGGAAAAAACATATTTACAGTACCAAAAGCCGAACATTGATGCAACACTAGGTTATGAACCACTAAAAAATCTCATTGAACACAGTGCTAACCTTTGACTCTCTGTACAACATACCAAGTTGTTTTGCAAAAAATACATATAAATCCACAAGGTACATCATCTCTTGAAAAAAAAAATGGAAAAAATATATGTTGCCACATTGAATTTCAATTTAAAATTCGAATTTTCAGTACTACCCTATCTATGGTCCTGCACTGAATGGCCTTGACACTATTTTTTCATGCTTCATGTTTTTGAGAGATTCTCACACATTCCGGCAGAAAATTGCAAAAAAACTTCTTAAACCTTCCTAAAGAGGACAAATGTTTTTTTGAATTAATGGTTTCAAATCCCACTGATATTGAACCAATCAGCCAATCGGGCCTATTTAATCCTACTCACAACTTTGGGTGTTAAATGCTCCAAGTCACGTGTTCACCAATTTAGTGGTTCATAACCGCTATTTGTTAACTAGATATAAAGGTCAAACTCAGTATTTAAGCCGAAATCCAGACCATATTATAAGAACAAAGTAGTGAAGTTTAGTTTATTGTTTTCAGTTACTTCATATTTTCAGAGAATCAACATCCGAAGCTTAGGACACAGTGCCTATAGCAGCATTAAAGCAGAACTTGTCCATCTCAGTAAAGAAACACTGCAGTAGTTCCCCGGGGCCCAGGAGAATACACCCACGTGCACTCTCATAAACACACATGCTTAATTAGATAGTTTCGTGAATGCTTTCCTCAGTCGCTAGCGACAATGTGTGTGAAGTGAAAGGGGATGAAAGGGTGGGCGAAATCAAACATATTTTAGTTTATTGTTTACGACTGCGTGGGCCTTTCAGAGGCACTGGGTCCAATTATACCAGTAAAACAGAACTTGTCCAACTCAATAAACAAAAACTTCTGTAGATCCCCGAGTGCGACATTTTTGTAAATTATTTTCTCGGTCTATGCACGTGTCGGGGGTGGGTGCATCCGTGGTCGAGTGGTGGATGCCAGGGTGGTTGGATGAAAGGGTGGGTGTAACCAAACAGTTAAGACTAGCCACCCCCCCCCCCCCCCCACACACACACACACACACGCACACACACTCCTGGGAGGTATCAAGGATGACAGTCTGAGAAGCAGAACTTGTCCAACTCCGTAAACGAAAACTGCTGCAGGACCCCGGGTGTGACATTTTTGTAAATTATGTTTTCTGTCTATGTAAATGTCGTGCATGCATGCGTGCGTGCGTGTAAACAAACAATTATACAAGCCCCCCCCCCCCCCCCCCACCTCACTCCTGGATAGTATCAAAGATGACAGTATCAGATTTATGGTACAAACACCCATATTGAAAGTCTGCGTTCCTAATGACTCTAAAACACTTTGAGAAATGATCTTATTGGTGACGTGGTCTTTTTCACTCTAAATTATCACTTGCATCCATTTTTGTGGTAGCCGCATTATATAAGAGACATCGGGGCGCAGTGGCGTTGCGGTAACCGGTTCTCGTCAGATCACCGAAAATAAGCAACGTCGAGCCTGGTTAGTCCTCGGATCGGTGACCGTCTGAGCGATCGATTCGGGCTCCCGCGTTGTGTCCTTGAGCAGGCACTTAACTCCGATTGTCCGCATGGGGGCACGATGGCGCCGTGTACAAAGGCGGACTGCACGTCGATGGTGCGCATGCCTTCAGCTAACCTAACCCTGCCTGTGCTGCAGTGTGTAGTTACAATGTTGGGGAGCTGACAGTTACTGGTCGTTTCTCGGTGGTTCTATATGGGTACTCCGGCTTCCTCCACCCGTAATACGGTCACAGTCATGATTAGCCATTGTGCATAAGTATGTGACCTTAAACACCAATAAATAAAAAACTAAATAAATGAATAAATGTATAAGAGAAATGTACATCCCTTAATTTCAACCAAACAATTAGGAAAATATACTTGATGGGGGTCGAAAACATATATCCTTTTCATTTATTACCCCACACACCCTTATCTACATACATGTTATTACTATTAGAAATATATCTCATATCCCAAAGCAACCCAGCCCATCTAGGCCCTCTGTAAGAAAAAAATAAAACATTGAACTTGGGGGAAATAATCTTCTTGAATGCCTCATCTGGCTGATATAGAAAATACATTGCTATTTTCGGCTTCTTTGGTCGTAGGTGAGAAAATTAAAATCTGTTTCTGAACTCTTCGCTTCCAAGTCGGTGCAGAGGGTGTCCTGTAAAATAGAAGTACTGAAAACAAATGCTTAACATTGAAAGTTTAGTTTCTATCAGCTGTAACTATCATATTCCTAATTGATAGAACTCTTGGGGCATGAACTGAAGATTATTCAGTCTGCTCAGACCATATATGGATGCATTCTATTGGAAGAGTTGTCTTCCTTTCCACACATTATTCCATTCAAATCCCTTATCCGAATTTGATAATGTTGTGAAAAGTGATAGTGTGCGCGAACGTGATTTATGCTCCGGGCATCACGTCCTTAAAAGTTGAATTCACAGTGGCAGGCATTGCTGCTTTCGAGTTGACTTATTTAGTCCGAACAAGCCATTTCAGCCGGATGAAAAGTGAAAACGAAGGTAATTGTGTGTGTAGAACTTATTTGTGCTGAAAAATAGTCCAAAAATGATTAAAATTTTTTAACAACTTTCAAAATGGGTTACAAAGGAAAAACCCGAAGAAAAAAGTGTTTGAGTTGACTAAACCAATATTATAAACAAGTAAATTATTTCCATTGTTCATGATTTTATTCGGGTTAAATCTGTACTTCCGAATTGATAAAGGTTTTTAAAAGTTAATGTGTGTAAAGTGGACACCGCATTTTCGTTGCCATAAACAACGAATACTTCGTGTGCACACTGGAGAGCCACACTATTGCACATAAAGCAGCAACTTGCAATAGAAGTGCCCCCAGTATCGACCTTCAGTTGTTAAATACAAGACTTGGACTTTCCGACGAAGCCCGGTTTCTCGGTGTGATCTACCATGTACACAAAATTAATATTGACCAACGCATAATTTCATTAAAGCCAGTAAACAAACAAATCTGCAAAAAATCCAACGCGGTTAAAATCCGGGGAGTTCGTAACTCAAACTATAGAAGGCGTTCAAGCGACAAGGGCACACAATATGGAATCAATGCTGCCAGCCGCCTGTTTGAAGCAAACATTCTTTAACTACAGCTGTCCAAAACCATGACTTATTTGATATACCTATTGAACGACTTCACGAATTAGCAAATATCGAAATGATAGGAAGCAATTTAAAACCAATGTTGACAAACACTCTAAACTGGCTACGTAGCGTGGAATTGAATGCCCATGAAATGCTCAAAAACAAATCAAATCTAAATTTAAAACTGAAATGAAAAGATTTCCTTCTTTAAAATTTACTCACCTTAAAGGACAAATATAAAAAATAATGATGAGCATCGATAAACAGTTGGAGACGTTAGGCCACGTTTTAGCTCAAAATGCCCTGTATATTTAAAGTTTAGAGTGATGATATGCATTTGGCTGTCGTTTATTTGGGGTGTCGCGACTCTTTCAACAGCCAGGGTTATATTGTGTCGGATGGAGGCAACCAGAGGTCCCGGAAAGAAACATTTTGCACAGCAGATATACACAGTCTTACCCGTCAAATTCTTAAACTGGCAAAAACAGAGTGAGCATTGGCTGACGTCAAGTGAACCATTAATGTGCTGAAGGCCCTTGCTCACTACACCAAGCTGCTCACGCTTGGGCAGTTGTAATTAAGGACCTTACCAAGAATAAAACACAAATAAAATTCAATGCTCGTGATGGTGATTGAACAGACTCATGTTATTTGTATTCTTTCTGTTCGTCACATGGTTTATTTATTAAGCGCAGTAGGGAATATTCACAATCTTTTAGTTTAAGGAAGATATTAAATTTATCCTACAGTCATGCAGCATATACATAAGGCTTGGACTGATAGTAATTCTCCTCTCGTCATTTGACTTTTTAAATTTTGCAAATCAACAGCGCAGCAACCCACACAACCGAGTCCATACAAAAGTGTCTGTCTGTTTGGGGCATTTGGTTGTTTTCCAACATTGTCGTTTAAATGTAAGGATTGTGAAGTATCCCAGCCTATGACAAGCTAATTTTCGAAGGAAAACTCTATAAATGAAGATAGCAACCAAAACAAAGTGAAAAATGTATATGTTAAAATAATGAATAAAGCTTAGTAACAGTGGGATTTGAACCCATGTCACACTGCGCACGTCTTTAACAGCGAAGTGAACGCTTTAGCTTACTGAGCTACATCCCCGTTTGTTCAAATGTGACAAGACATAAACCAAGAAATTAATTTTTAACACCTCCATCTTTCTGTTTTCAGAAGACATAATAATATCAAATTAAGAACACACTAGGAGAAATGTGGAAAAGATGCTAGTTTTTAATAGAAAAAGGGTTTATCCGTAGAAACAAAACAGTGATAAGTTACAGTTTAAGCCAACGTAAACACTGAGCAGACGATTTTTTTAGGATTTGTTCATTCGCCCTGGCCGGTGAAACATTATCATTGAACACAAATTTACTATAAATAGTTACAAGTCGCTAATGTTTGGAACCTATCAAGTTACGAAAAGTCATCATCTGGGGCCAAAATGTAAGCACAAATATTTCCAAAAAGAATGAATGGAATATGCTGATATTCAGAGCCTAAATTCAAAATGTGCTGAAAAAGAGGAAGAGCATTCCTTTCCCTCGAAAATCCTATTTATAAAAAAACACATTTTCGAAAATTTGTGAAATTTTACCAATTGGTCACTCATTTTTTACCCCTATCCATATTCTTGTCCAAACGTTCAATCTATTGCGAGTCGCGTTACGTAAATTTCTGGAGTACAGAAGCACCAACACATCACTTACATTGACATTTCTGACAATGCGAGGACACTCCTGTGTATGGAACAGAACACTATGTTTAGGAAAAAACATATTTACAGTTCCAAAAGCCGAACATTGATGCAACACTAGGTTATGAACCACTAAAAAATCCCATTGAACACAGTGCTAACCTTTGACTCTCTGTACAACATACCAAGTTGTTTTGCAAAAAATACATATAAATCCACAAGGTACATCATCTCTTGAAAAAAAAAATGGAAAAAATATACGTTGCCACATTGAATTTCATTTTAAAATTCGATTTTTCAGTACTACCCTATCTATGGTCCTGCACTGAATGGCCTTGACACTATTTTTTCATGCTTCATGTTTTTGAGAGATTCTCACACATTCCGGCAGAAAATTGCAAACAAACTTCTTAAACCTTCCTAAAGAGGACAAATGTTTTTTTTAATTAATGGTTTCAAATCCCACTGATATTGAACCAATCAGCCAATCGGGCCTATTTAATCCTACTCACAACTTTGGGTGTAAATGCTCCAAGTCACGTGTTCACCAATTTAGTGGTTCATAACCGCTATTTGTTAACTGGATATAAAGGTCAAACTCAGTATTTAAGCCGAAATCCAGACCATATTATAAGAACAAAGTAGTGAAGTTTAGTTTATTGTTTTCAGTTACTTCATACTTTCAGAGAATCAACATCCGAAGCTTAGGACACAGTGCCTATAGCAGCATTAAAGCAGAACTTGTCCATCTCAGTAAAGAAACACTGCAGTAGTTCCCCGGGGCCCAGGAGAATACACCCACGTGCACTCTCATAAACACACATGCTTAATTAGATAGTTTCGTGAATGCTTTCCTCAGTCGCTAGCGACAATGTGTGTGAAGTGAAAGGGTGGGCGAAATCAAACATATTTTAGTTTATTGTTTACGACTGCGTGGGCCTTTCAGAGGCACTGGGTCCAATTATACCAGTAAAACAGAACTTGTCCAACTCAATAAACAAAAACTTCTGTAGATCCCCGAGTGCGACATTTTTGTAAATTATTTTCTCGGTCTATGCACGTGTCGGGGGTGGGTGCATCCGTGGTCGAGTGGTGGATGCCAGGGTGGTTGGATGAAAGGGTGGGTGTAACCAAACAGTTAAGACTAGCCACCCCCCCCCCCCCCCACACACACACACACACACACGCACACACACTCCTGGGAGGTATCAAGGATGACAGTCTGAGAAGCAGAACTTGTCCAACTCCGTAAACGAAAACTGCTGCAGGACCCCGGGTGTGACATTTTTGTAAATTATGTTTTCTGTCTATGTAAATGTCGTGCATGCATGCGTGCGTGCGTGTAAACAAACAATTGATACAAGCCCCCGCCCCCCCCCCCCCCCTCACTCCTGGATGGTATCAAAGATGACAGTATCAGATTTATGGTACAAACACCCATATTGAAAATCTGCGTTCCTAATGACTCTAAAACACTTTGAGAAATGATCTTATTTGTGACGTGGTCTTTTTCACTCTAAATTATCACTTGCATCCATTTTTGTGGTAGCCGCATTATATAAGAGACATCGGGGCGCAGTGGCGTTGCGGTAACCGGTTCTCGTCAGATCACCGAAAATAAGCAACGTCGAGCCTGGTTAGTCCTCGGATCGGTGACCGTCTGAGCGATCGATTCGGGCTCCCGCGTTGTGTCCTTGAGCAGGCACTTAACTCCGATTGTCCGCATGGGGGCACGATGGCGCCGTGTACAAAGGCGGACTGCACGTCGATGGTGCGCATGCCTTCAGCTAACCTAACCCTGCCTGTGCTGCAGTGTGTAGTTACAATGTTGGGGAGCTGACAGTTACTGGTCGTTTCTCGGTGGTTCTATATGGGTACTCCGGCTTCCTCCACCCGTAATACGGTCACAGTCATGATTAGCAATTGTGCATAAGTATGTGACCTTAAACACCAATAAATAAAAAACTAAATAAATGAATAAATGTATAAGAGAAATGTACATCCCTTAATTTCAACCAAACAATTAGGAAAATATACTTGATGGGGGTCGAAAACATATATCCTTTTCATTTATTACCCCACACACCCTTATCTACATACATGTTATTACTATTAGAAATATATCTCATATCCCAAAGCAACCCAGCCCATCTAGGCCCTCTGTAAGAAAAAAATAAAACATTGAACTTGGGGGAAATAATCTTCTTGAATGCCTCATCTGGCTGATATAGAAAATACATTGCTATTTTCGGCTTCTTTGGTCGTAGGTGAGAAAATTAAAATCTGTTTCTGAACTCTTCGCTTCCAAGTCGGTGCAGAGGGTGTCCTGTAAAATAGAAGTACTGAAAACAAATGCTTAACATTGAAAGTTTAGTTTCTATCAGCTGTAACTATCATATTCCTAATTGATAGAACTCTTGGGGCATGAACTGAAGATTATTCAGTCTGCTCAGACCATATATGGATGCATTCTATTGGAAGAGTTGTTTTCCTTTCCACACATTATTCCATTCAAATCCCTTATCCGAACTTGATAATGTTGTGAAAAGTGATAGTGTGTGCGAACGTGATTTATGCTCCGGGTATCACGTCCTTAAAAGTTGAATTCACAGTGGCAGGCATTGCTGCTTTCGAGTTGACTTATTTAGTCCGAACAAGCCATTTCAGCCGGATGAAAAGTGAAAACGAAGGTAATTGTGTGTGTAGAACTTATTTGTGCTGAAAAATAGTCCAAAAATGATTAAAATTTTTTAACAACTTTCAAAATGGGTTACAAAGGAAAAACCCGAAGAAAAAAGTGTTTGAGTTGACTAAACCAATATTATAAACAAGTAAATTATTTCCATTGTTCATGATTTTATTCGGGTTAAATCTGTACTTCCGAATTGATAAAGGTTTTTAAAAGTTAATGTGTGTAAAGTGGACACCGCATTTTCGTTGCCATAAACAACGAATACTTCGTGTGCACACTGGAGAGCCACACTGTTGCACATAAAGCAGCAACTTGCAATAGAAGTGCCCCCAGTATCGACCTTCAGTTGTTAAATACAAGACTTGGACTTTCCGACGAAGCCCGGTTTCTCGGTGTGATCTACCATGTACACAAAATTAATATTGACCAACGCATAATTTTATTAAAGCCAGTAAACAAACAAATCTGCAAAAAATCCAACGCGGTTAAAATCCGGGGAGTTCGTAACTCAAACTATAGAAGGCGTTCAAGCGACAAGGGCACACAATATGGAATCAATGCTGCCAGCCGCCTGTTTGAAGCAAACATTCTTTAACTACAGCTGTCCAAAACCATGACTTATTTGATATACCTATTGAACGACTTCACGAATTAGCAAATATCGAAATGATAGGAAGCAATTTAAAACCAATGTTGACAAACACTCTAAACTGGCTACGTAGCGTGGAATTGAATGCCCATGAAATGCTCAAAAACAAATCAAATCTAAATTTAAAACTGAAATGAAAAGATTTCCTTCTTTAAAATTTACTCACCTTAAAGGACAAATATAAAAAATAATGATGAGCATCGATAAACAGTTGGAGACGTTAGGCCACGTTTTAGCTCAAAATGCCCTGTATATTTAAAGTTTAGAGTGATGATATGCATTTGTCTGTCGTTTATTTGGGGTGTCGCGACTCTTTCAACAGCCAGGGTTATATTGTGTCGGATGGAGGCAACCAGAGGTCCCGGAAAGAAACATTTTGCACAGCAGATATACACAGTCTTACCCGTCAAATTCTTAAACTGGCAAAAACAGAGTGAGCATTGGCTGACGTCAAGTGAACCATTAATGTGCTGAAGGCCCTTGCTCACTACACCAAGCTGCTCACGCTTGGGCAGTTGTAATTAAGGACCTTACCAAGAATAAAACACAAATAAAATTCAATGCTCGTGATGGTGATTGAACAGACTCATGTTATTTGTATTCTTTCTGTTCGTCACATGGTTCATTTATTAAGCGCAGTAGGGAATATTCACAATCTTTTAGTTTAAGGAAGATATTAAATTTATCCTACAGTCATGCAGCATATACATAAGGCTTGGACTGATAGTAATTCTCCTCTCGTCATTTGACTTTTTAAATTTTGCAAATCAACAGCGCAGCAACCCACACAACCGAGTCCATACAAAAGTGTCTGTCTGTTTGGGGCAGTTGGTTGTTTTCCAACATTGTCGTTTAAATGTAAGGATTGTGAAGTATCCCAGCCTATGACAAGCTAATTTTCGAAGGAAAACTCTATAAATGAAGATAGCAACCAAAACAAAGTGAAAAATGTATATGTTAAAATAATGAATAAAGCTTAGTAACAGTGAGATTTGAACCCATGTCACACTGCGCACGTCTTTAACAGCGAAGTGAACGCTTTAGCTTACTGAGCTACATCCCCGTTTGTTCAAATGTGACAAGACATAAACCAAGAAATTAATTTTTAACACCTCCATCTTTCTGTTTTCAGAAGACATAATAATATCAAATTAAGAACACACTAGGAGAAATGTGGAAAAGATGCTAGTTTTTAATAGAAAAAGGGTTTATCCGTAGAAACAAAACAGTGATAAGTTACAGTTTAAGCCAACGTAAACACTGAGCAGACGAATTTTTTAGGATTTGTTCATTCGCCCTGGCCGGTGAAACATTATCATTGAACATAAATTTACTATAAATAGTTACAAGTCGCTAATGTTTGGAACCTATCAAGTTACGAAAAGTCATCATCTGGGGCCAAAATGTAAGCACAAATATTTCCAAAAAGAATGAATGGAATATGCTGATATTCAGAGCCTAAATTCAAAATGTGCTGAAAAAGAGGAAGAGCATTCCTTTCCCTCGAAAATCCTATTTATAAAAAAACACATTTTCGAAAATTTGTGAAATTTTACCAATTGGTCACTCATTTTTTACTCCTATCCATATTCTTGTCCAAACGTTCAATCTATTGCGAGTCGCGTTACGTAAATTTCTGGAGTACAGAAGCACCAACACATCACTTACATTGACATTTCTGACAATGCGAGGACACTCCTGTGTATGGAACAGAACACTATGTTTAGGAAAAAACATATTTACAGTTCCAAAAGCCGAACATTGATGCAACACTAGGTTATGAACCACTAAAAAATCCCATTGAACACAGTGCTAACCTTTGACTCTCTGTACAACATACCAAGTTGTTTTGCAAAAAATACATATAAATCCACAAGGTACATCATCTCTTGAAAAAAAAAATGGAAAAAATATACGTTGCCACATTGAATTTCAATTTAAAATTCGATTTTTCAGTACTACCCTATCTATGGTCCTGCACTGAATGGCCTTGACACTATTTTTTCATGCTTCATGTTTTTGAGAGATTCTCACACATTCCGGCAGAAAATTGCAAACAAACTTCTTAAACCTTCCTAAAGAGGACAAATGTTTTTTTTAATTAATGGTTTCAAATCCCACTGATATTGAACCAATCAGCTAATCGGGCCTATTCAATCCTACTCACAACTTTGGGTGTTAAATGCTCCAAGTCACGTGTTCACCAATTTAGTGGTTCATAACCGCTATTTGTTAACTGGATATAAAGGTCAAACTCAGTATTTAAGCCGAAATCCAGACCATATTATAAGAACAAAGTAGTGAAGTTTAGTTTATTGTTTTCAGTTACTTCATACTTTCAGAGAATCAACATCCGAAGCTTAGGACACAGTGCCTATAGCAGCATTAAAGCAGAACTTGTCCATCTCAGTAAAGAAACACTGCAGTAGTTCCCCGGGGCCCAGGAGAATACACACACGTGCACTCTCATAAACACACATGCTTAATTAGATAGTTTCGTGAATGCTTTCCTCAGTCGCTAACGACAATGTGTGTGAAGTGAAAGGGTGGGCGAAATCAAACATATTTTAGTTTATTGTTTACGACTGCGTGGGCCTTTCAGAGGCACTGGGTCCAATTATACCAGTAAAACAGAACTTGTCCAACTCAATAAACAAAAACTTCTGTAGATCCCCGAATGCGACATTTTTGTAAATTATTTTCTCGGTCTATGCACGTGTCGGGGGTGGGTGCATCCGTGGTCGTGTGGTGGATGCCAGGGTGGTTGGATGAAAGGGTGGGTGTAACCAAACAGTTAAGACTAGCCACCCCCCCCCACACACACACACACACACGCACACACACTCCTGGGAGGTATCAAGGATGACAGTCTGAGAAGCAGAACTTGTCCAACTCCGTAAACGAAAACTGCTGCAGGACCCCGGGTGTGACATTTTTGTAAATTATGTTTTCTGTCTATGTAAATGTCGTGCATGCATGCGTGCGTGCGTGTAAACAAACAATTGATACAAGCCCCCGCCCCCCCCCCCCTCACTCCTGGATGGTATCAAAGATGACAGTATCAGATTTATGGTACAAACACCCATATTGAAAATCTGCGTTCCTAATGACTCTAAAACACTTTGAGAAATGATCTTATTTGTGACGTGGTCTTTTTCACTCTAAATTATCACTTGCATCCATTTTTGTGGTAGCCGCATTATATAAGAGACATCGGGGCGCAGTGGCGTTGCGGTAACCGGTTCTCGTCAGATCACCGAAAATAAGCAACGTCGAGCCTGGTTAGTCCTCGGATCGGTGACCGTCTGAGCGATCGATTCGGGCTCCCGCGTTGTGTCCTTGAGCAGGCACTTAACTCCGATTGTCCGCATGGGGGCACGATGGCGCCGTGTACAAAGGCGGACTGCACGTCGATGGTGCGCATGCCTTCAGCTAACCTAACCCTGCCTGTGCTGCAGTGTGTAGTTACAATGTTGGGGAGCTGACAGTTACTGGTCGTTTCTCGGTGGTTCTATATGGGTACTCCGGCTTCCTCCACCCGTAATATGGTCACAGTCATGATTAGCCATTGTGCATAAGTATGTGACCTTAAACACCAATAAATAAAAAACTAAATAAATGAATAAATGTATAAGAGAAATGTACATCCCTTAATTTCAACCAAACAATTAGGAAAATATACTTGATGGGGGTCGAAAACATATATCCTTTTCATTTATTACCCCACACACCCTTATCTACATACATGTTATTACTATTAGAAATATATCTCATATCCCAAAGCAACCCAGCCCATCTAGGCCCTCTGTAAGAAGAAAATAAAACATTGAACTTGGGGGAAATAATCTTCTTGAATGCCTCATCTGGCTGATATAGAAAATACATTGCTATTTTCGGCTTCTTTGGTCGTAGGTGAGAAAATTAAAATCTGATTCTGAACTCTTCGCTTCCAAGTCGGTGCAGAGGGTGTCCTGTAAAATAGAAGTACTGAAAACAAATGCTTAACATTGAAAGTTTAGTTTCTATCAGCTGTAACTATCATATTCCTAATTGATAGAACTCTTGGGGCATGAACTGAAGATTATTCAGTCTGCTCAGACCATATATGGATGCATTCTATTGGAAGAGTTGTCTTCCTTTCCACACATTATTCCATTCAAATCCCTTATCCGAATTTGATAATGTTGTGAAAAGTGATAGTGTGTGCGAACGTGATTTATGCTCCGGGTATCACGTCCTTAAAAGTTGAATTCACAGTGGCAGGCATTGCTGCTTTCGAGTTGACTTATTTAGTCCGAACAAGCCATTTCAGCCGGATGAAAAGTGAAAACGAAGGTAATTGTGTGTGTAGAACTTATTTGTGCTGAAAAATAGTCCAAAAATGATTAAAATTTTTTAACAACTTTCAAAATGGGTTACAAAGGAAAAACCCGAAGAAAAAAGTGTTTGAGTTGACTAAACCAATATTATAAACAAGTAAATTATTTCCATTGTTCATGATTTTATTCGGGTTAAATCTGTCCTTCCGAATTGATAAAGGTTTTTAAAAGTTAATGTGTGTAAAGTGGACACCGCATTTTCGTTGCCATAAACAACGAATACTTCGTGTGCACACTGGAGAGCCACACTGTTGCACATAAAGCAGCAACTTGCAATAGAAGTGCCCCCAGTATCGACCTTCAGTTGTTAAATACAAGACTTGGACTTTCCGACGAAGCCCGGTTTCTCGGTGTGATCTACCATGTACACAAAATTAATATTGACCAACGCATAATTTCATTAAAGCCAGTAAACAAACAAATCTGCAAAAAATCCAACGCGGTTAAAATCCGGGGAGTTCGTAACTCAAACTATAGAAGGCGTTCAAGCGACAAGGGCACACAATATGGAATCAATGCTGCCAGCCGCCTGTTTGAAGCAAACATTCTTTAACTACAGCTGTCCAAAACCATGACTTATTTGATATACCTATTGAACGACTTCACGAATTAGCAAATATCGAAATGATAGGAAGCAATTTAAAACCAATGTTGACAAACACTCTAAACTGGCTACGTAGCGTGGAATTGAATGCCCATGAAATGCTCAAAAACAAATCAAATCTAAATTTAAAACTGAAATGAAAAGATTTCCTTCTTTAAAATTTACTCACCTTAAAGGACAAATATAAAAAATAATGATGAGCATCGATAAACAGTTGGAGACGTTAGGCCACGTTTTAGCTCAAAATGCCCTGTATATTTAAAGTTTAGAGTGATGATATGCATTTGTCTGTCGTTTATTTGGGGTGTCGCGACTCTTTCAACAGCCAGGGTTATATTGTGTCGGATGGAGGCAACCAGAGGTCCCGGAAAGAAACATTTTGCACAGCAGATATACACAGTCTTACCCGTCAAATTCTTAAACTGGCAAAAACAGAGTGAGCATTGGCTGACGTCAAGTGAACCATTAATGTGCTGAAGGCCCTTGCTCACTACACCAAGCTGCTCACGCTTGGGCAGTTGTAATTAAGGACCTTACCAAGAATAAAACACAAATAAAATTCAATGCTCGTGATGGTGATTGAACAGACTCATGTTATTTGTATTCTTTCTGTTCGTCACATGGTTTATTTATTAAGCGCAGTAGGGAATATTCACAATCTTTTAGTTTAAGGAAGATATTAAATTTATCCTACAGTCATGCAGCATATACATAAGGCTTGGACTGATAGTAATTCTCCTCTCGTCATTTGACTTTTTAAATTTTGCAAATCAACAGCGCAGCAACCCACACAACCGAGTCCATACAAAAGTGTCTGTCTGTTTGGGGCATTTGGTTGTTTTCCAACATTGTCGTTTAAATGTAAGGATTGTGAAGTATCCCAGCCTATGACAAGCTAATTTTCGAAGGAAAACTCTATAAATGAAGATAGCAACCAAAACAAAGTGAAAAATGTATATGTTAAAATAATGAATAAAGCTTAGTAACAGTGAGATTTGAACCCATGTCACACTGCGCACGTCTTTAACAGCGAAGTGAACGCTTTAGCTTACTGAGCTACATCCCCGTTTGTTCAAATGTGACAAGACATAAACCAAGAAATTAATTTTTAACACCTCCATCTTTCTGTTTTCAGAAGACATAATAATATCAAATTAAGAACACACTAGGAGAAATGTGGAAAAGATGCTAGTTTTTAATAGAAAAAGGGTTTATCCGTAGAAACAAAACAGTGATAAGTTACAGTTTAAGCCAACGTAAACACTGAGCAGACGATTTTTTTAGGATTTGTTCATTCGCCCTGGCCGGTGAAACATTATCATTGAACACAAATTTACTATAAATAGTTACAAGTCGCTAATGTTTGGAACCTATCAAGTTACGAAAAGTCATCATCTGGGGCCAAAATGTAAGCACAAATATTTCCAAAAAGAATGAATGGAATATGCTGATATTCAGAGCCTAAATTCAAAATGTGCTGAAAAAGAGGAAGAGCATTCCTTTCCCTCGAAAATCCTATTTATAAAAAAACACATTTTCGAAAATTTGTGAAATTTTACCAATTGGTCACTCATTTTTTACCCCTATCCATATTCTTGTCCAAACGTTCAATCTATTGCGAGTCGCGTTACGTAAATTTCTGGAGTACAGAAGCACCAACACATCACTTACATTGACATTTCTGACAATGCGAGGACACTCCTGTGTATGGAACAGAACACTATGTTTAGGAAAAAACATATTTACAGTTCCAAAAGCCGAACATTGATGCAACACTAGGTTATGAACCACTAAAAAATCCCATTGAACACAGTGCTAACCTTTGACTCTCTGTACAACATACCAAGTTGTTTTGCAAAAAATACATATAAATCCACAAGGTACATCATCTCTTGAAAAAAAAAATGGAAAAAATATACGTTGCCACATTGAATTTCAATTTAAAATTCGATTTTTCAGTCCTACCCTATCTATGGTCCTGCACTGAATGGCCTTGACACTATTTTTTCATGCTTCATGTTTTTGAGAGATTCTCACACATTCCGGCAGAAAATTGCAAACAAACTTCTTAAACCTTCCTAAAGAGGAGAAATGTTTTTTTTAATTAATGGTTTCAAATCCCACTGATATTGAACCAAGCAGCTAATCGGGCCTATTTAATCCTACTCACAACTTTGGGTGTTAAATGCTCCAAGTCACGTGTTCACCAATTTAGTGGTTCATAACCGCTATTTGTTAACTGGATATAAAGGTCAAACTCAGTATTTAAGCCGAAATCCAGACCATATTATAAGAACAAAGTAGTGAAGTTTAGTTTATTGTTTTCAGTTACTTCATACTTTCAGAGAATCAACATCCGAAGCTTAGGACACAGTGCCTATAGCAGCATTAAAGCAGAACTTGTCCATCTCAGTAAAGAAACACTGCAGTAGTTCCCCGGGGCCCAGGAGAATACACCCACGTGCACTCTCATAAACACACATGCTTAATTAGATAGTTTCGTGAATGCTTTCCTCAGTCGCTAGCGACAATGTGTGTGAAGTGAAAGGGTGGGCGAAATCAAACATATTTTAGTTTATTGTTTACGACTGCGTGGGCCTTTCAGAGGCACTGGGTCCAATTATACCAGTAAAACAGAACTTGTCCAACTCAATAAACAAAAACTTCTGTAGATCCCCGAGTGCGACATTTTTGTAAATTATTTTCTCGGTCTATGCACGTGTCGGGGGTGGGTGCATCCGTGGTCGAGTGGTGGATGCCAGGGTGGTTGGATGAAAGGGTGGGTGTAACCAAACAGTTAAGACTAGCCACCCCCCCCCCCCCCCCACACACACACACACACACACGCACACACACTCCTGGGAGGTATCAAGGATGACAGTCTGAGAAGCAGAACTTGTCCAACTCCGTAAACGAAAACTGCTGCAGGACTCCGGGTGTGACATTTTTGTAAATTATGTTTTCTGTCTATGTAAATGTCGTGCATGCATGCGTGCGTGCGTGTAAACAAACAATTGATACAAGCCCCCCCCCCCCCCCCCCTCACTCCTGGATGGTATCAAAGATGACAGTATCAGATTTATGGTACAAACACCCATATTGAAAATCTGCGTTCCTAATGACTCTAAAACACTTTGAGAAATGATCTTATTTGTGACGTGGTCTTTTTCACTCTAAATTATCACTTGCATCCATTTTTGTGGTAGCCGCATTATATAAGAGACATCGGGGCGCAGTGGCGTTGCGGTAACCGGTTCTCGTCAGATCACCGAAAATAAGCAACGTCGAGCCTGGTTAGTCCTCGGATCGGTGACCGTCTGAGCGATCGATTCGGGCTCCCGCGTTGTGTCCTTGAGCAGGCACTTAACTCCGATTGTCCGCATGGGGGCACGATGGCGCCGTGTACAAAGGCGGACTGCACGTCGATGGTGCGCATGCCTTCAGCTAACCTAACCCTGCCTGTGCTGCAGTGTGTAGTTACAATGTTGGGGAGCTGACAGTTACTGGTCGTTTCTCGGTGGTTCTATATGGGTACTCCGGCTTCCTCCACCCGTAATACGGTCACAGTCATGATTAGCCATTGTGCATAAGTATGTGACCTTAAACACCAATAAATAAAAAACTAAATAAATGAATAAATGTATAAGAGAACTGTACATCCCTTAATTTCAACCAAACAATTAGGAAAATATACTTGATGGGGGTCGAAAACATATATCCTTCTCATTTATTACCCCACACACCCTTATCTACATACATGTTATTACTATTAGAAATATATCTCATATCCCAAAGCAACCCAGCCCATCTAGGCCCTCTGTAAGAAAAAAATAAAACATTGAACTTGGGGGAAATAATCTTCTTGAATGCCTCATCTGGCTGATATAGAAAATACATGGCTATTTTCGGCTTCTTTGGTCGTAGGTGAGAAAATTAAAATCTGATTCTGAACTCTTCGCTTCCAAGTCGGTGCAGAGGGTGTCCTGTAAAATAGAAGTACTGAAAACAAATGCTTAACATTGAAAGTTTAGTTTCTATCAGCTGTAACTATCATATTCCTAATTGATAGAACTCTTGGGGCATGAACTGAAGATTATTCAGTCTGCTCAGACCATATATGGATGCATTCTATTGGAAGAGTTGTCTTCCTTTCCACACATTATTCCATTCAAATCCCTTATCCGAATTTGATAATGTTGTGAAAAGTGATAGTGTGTGCGAACGTGATTTATGCTCCGGGTATCACGTCCTTAAAAGTTGAATTCACAGTGGCAGGCATTGCTGCTTTCGAGTTGACTTATTTAGTCCGAACAAGCCATTTCAGCCGGATGAAAAGTGAAAACGAAGGTAATTGTGTGTGTAGAACTTATTTGTGCTGAAAAATAGTCCAAAAATGATTAAAATTTTTTAACAACTTTCAAAATGGGTTACAAAGGAAAAACCCGAAGAAAAAAGTGTTTGAGTTGACTAAACCAATATTATAAACAAGTAAATTATTTCCATTGTTCATGATTTTATTCGGGTTAAATCTGTACTTCCGAATTGATAAAGGTTTTTAAAAGTTAATGTGTGTAAAGTGGACACCGCATTTTCGTTGCCATAAACAACGAATACTTCGTGTGCACACTGGAGAGCCACACTGTTGCACATAAAGCAGCAACTTGCAATAGAAGTGCCCCCAGTATCGACCTTCAGTTGTTAAATACAAGACTTGGACTTTCCGACGAAGCCCGGTTTCTCGGTGTGATCTACCATGTACACAAAATTAATATTGACCAACGCATAATTTCATTAAAGCCAGTAAACAAACAAATCTGCAAAAAATCCAACGCGGTTAAAATCCGGGGAGTTCGTAACTCAAACTATAGAAGGCGTTCAAGCGACAAGGGCACACAATATGGAATCAATGCTGCCAGCCGCCTGTTTGAAGCAAACATTCTTTAACTACAGCTGTCCAAAACCATGACTTATTTGATATACCTATTGAACGACTTCACGAATTAGCAAATATCGAAATGATAGGAAGCAATTTAAAACCAATGTTGACAAACACTCTAAACTGGCTACGTAGCGTGGAATTGAATGCCCATGAAATGCTCAAAAACAAATCAAATCTAAATTTAAAACTGAAATGAAAAGATTTCCTTCTTTAAAATTTACTCACCTTAAAGGACAAATATAAAAAATAATGATGAGCATCGATAAACAGTTGGAGACGTTAGGCCACGTTTTAGCTCAAAATGCCCTGTATATTTAAAGTTTAGAGTGATGATATGCATTTGTCTGTCGTTTATTTGGGGTGTCGCGACTCTTTCAACAGCCAGGGTTATATTGTGTCGGATGGAGGCAACCAGAGGTCCCGGAAAGAAACATTTTGCACAGCAGATATACACAGTCTTACCCGTCAAATTCTTAAACTGGCAAAAACAGAGTGAGCATTGGCTGACGTCAAGTGAACCATTAATGTGCTGAAGGCCCTTGCTCACTACACCAAGCTGCTCACGCTTGGGCAGTTGTAATTAAGGACCTTACCAAGAATAAAACACAAATAAAATTCAATGCTCGTGATGGTGATTGAACAGACTCATGTTATTTGTATTCTTTCTGTTCGTCACATGGTTTATTTATTAAGCGCAGTAGGGAATATTCACAATCTTTTAGTTTAAGGAAGATATTAAATTTATCCTACAGTCATGCAGCATATACATAAGGCTTGGACTGATAGTAATTCTCCTCTCGTCATTTGACTTTTTAAATTTTGCAAATCAACAGCGCAGCAACCCACACAACCGAGTCCATACAAAAGTGTCTGTCTGTTTGGGGCATTTGGTTGTTTTCCAACATTGTCGTTTAAATGTAAGGATTGTGAAGTATCCCAGCCTATGACAAGCTAATTTTCGAAGGAAAACTCTATAAATGAAGATAGCAACCAAAACAAAGTGAAAAATGTATATGTTAAAATAATGAATAAAGCTTAGTAACAGTGAGATTTGAACCCATGTCACACTGCGCACGTCTTTAACAGCGAAGTGAACGCTTTAGCTTACTGAGCTACATCCCCGTTTGTTCAAATGTGACAAGACATAAACCAAGAAATTAATTTTTAACACCTCCATCTTTCTGTTTTCAGAAGACATAATAATATCAAATTAAGAACACACTAGGAGAAATGTGGAAAAGATGCTAGTTTTTAATAGAAAAAGGGTTTATCCGTAGAAACAAAACAGTGATAAGTTACAGTTTAAGCCAACGTAAACACTGAGCAGACGATTTTTTTAGGATTTGTTCATTCGCCCTGGCCGGTGAAACATTATCATTGAACACAAATTTACTATAAATAGTTACAAGTCGCTAATGTTTGGAACCTATCAAGTTACGAAAAGTCATCATCTGGGGCCAAAATGTAAGCACAAATATTTCCAAAAAGAATGAATGGAATATGCTGATATTCAGAGCCTAAATTCAAAATGTGCTGAAAAAGAGGAAGAGCATTCCTTTCCCTCGAAAATCCTATTTATAAAAAAACACATTTTCGAAAATTTGTGAAATTTTACCAATTGGTCACTCATTTTTTACCCCTATCCATATTCTTGTCCAAACGTTCAATCTATTGCGAGTCGCGTTACGTAAATTTCTGGAGTACAGAAGCACCAACACATCACTTACATTGACATTTCTGACAATGCGAGGACACTCCTGTGTATGGAACAGAACACTATGTTTAGGAAAAAACATATTTACAGTTCCAAAAGCCGAACATTGATGCAACACTAGGTTATGAACCACTAAAAAATCCCATTGAACACAGTGCTAACCTTTGACTCTCTGTACAACATACCAAGTTGTTTTGCAAAAAATACATATAAATCCACAAGGTACATCATCTCTTGAAAAAAAAAATGGAAAAAATATACGTTGCCACATTGAATTTCAATTTAAAATTCGATTTTTCAGTCCTACCCTATCTATGGTCCTGCACTGAATGGCCTTGACACTATTTTTTCATGCTTCATGTTTTTGAGAGATTCTCACACATTCCGGCAGAAAATTGCAAACAAACTTCTTAAACCTTCCTAAAGAGGACAAATGTTTTTTTTAATTAATGGTTTCAAATCCCACTGATATTGAACCAAGCAGCTAATCGGGCCTATTTAATCCTACTCACAACTTTGGGTGTTAAATGCTCCAAGTCACGTGTTCACCAATTTAGTGGTTCATAACCGCTATTTGTTAACTGGATATAAAGGTCAAACTCAGTATTTAAGCCGAAATCCAGACCATATTATAAGAACAAAGTAGTGAAGTTTAGTTTATTGTTTTCAGTTACTTCATACTTTCAGAGAATCAACATCCGAAGCTTAGGACACAGTGCCTATAGCAGCATTAAAGCAGAACTTGTCCATCTCAGTAAAGAAACACTGCAGTAGTTCCCCGGGGCCCAGGAGAATACACCCACGTGCACTCTCATAAACACACATGCTTAATTAGATAGTTTCGTGAATGCTTTCCTCAGTCGCTAGCGACAATGTGTGTGAAGTGAAAGGGTGGGCGAAATCAAACATATTTTAGTTTATTGTTTACGACTGCGTGGGCCTTTCAGAGGCACTGGGTCCAATTATACCAGTAAAACAGAACTTGTCCAACTCAATAAACAAAAACTTCTGTAGATCCCCGAGTGCGACATTTTTGTAAATTATTTTCTCGGTCTATGCACGTGTCGGGGGTGGGTGCATCCGTGGTCGAGTGGTGGATGCCAGGGTGGTTGGATGAAAGGGTGGGTGTAACCAAACAGTTAAGACTAGCCACCCCCCCCCCCCCCCCCACACACACACACACACACACACGCACACACACTCCTGGGAGGTATCAAGGATGACAGTCTGAGAAGCAGAACTTGTCCAACTCCGTAAACGAAAACTGCTGCAGGACTCCGGGTGTGACATTTTTGTAAATTATGTTTTCTGTCTATGTAAATGTCGTGCATGCATGCGTGCGTGCGTGTAAACAAACAATTGATACAAGCCCCCCCCCCCCCCCCCTCACTCCTGGATGGTATCAAAGATGACAGTATCAGATTTATGGTACAAACACCCATATTGAAAATCTGCGTTCCTAATGACTCTAAAACACTTTGAGAAATGATCTTATTTGTGACGTGGTCTTTTTCACTCTAAATTATCACTTGCATCCATTTTTGTGGTAGCCGCATTATATAAGAGACATCGGGGCGCAGTGGCGTTGCGGTAACCGGTTCTCGTCAGATCACCGAAAATAAGCAACGTCGAGCCTGGTTAGTCCTCGGATCGGTGACCGTCTGAGCGATCGATTCGGGCTCCCGCGTTGTGTCCTTGAGCAGGCACTTAACTCCGATTGTCCGCATGGGGGCACGATGGCGCCGTGTACAAAGGCGGACTGCACGTCGATGGTGCGCATGCCTTCAGCTAACCTAACCCTGCCTGTGCTGCAGTGTGTAGTTACAATGTTGGGGAGCTGACAGTTACTGGTCGTTTCTCGGTGGTTCTATATGGGTACTCCGGCTTCCTCCACCCGTAATACGGTCACAGTCATGATTAGCCATTGTGCATAAGTATGTGACCTTAAACACCAATAAATAAAAAACTAAATAAATGAATAAATGTATAAGAGAACTGTACATCCCTTAATTTCAACCAAACAATTAGGAAAATATACTTGATGGGGGTCGAAAACATATATCCTTCTCATTTATTACCCCACACACCCTTATCTACATACATGTTATTACTATTAGAAATATATCTCATATCCCAAAGCAACCCAGCCCATCTAGGCCCTCTGTAAGAAAAAAATAAAACATTGAACTTGGGGGAAATAATCTTCTTGAATGCCTCATCTGGCTGATATAGAAAATACATGGCTATTTTCGGCTTCTTTGGTCGTAGGTGAGAAAATTAAAATCTGATTCTGAACTCTTCGCTTCCAAGTCGGTGCAGAGGGTGTCCTGTAAAATAGAAGTACTGAAAACAAATGCTTAACATTGAAAGTTTAGTTTCTATCAGCTGTAACTATCATATTCCTAATTGATAGAACTCTTGGGGCATGAACTGAAGATTATTCAGTCTGCTCAGACCATATATGGATGCATTCTATTGGAAGAGTTGTCTTCCTTTCCACACATTATTCCATTCAAATCCCTTATCCGAATTTGATAATGTTGTGAAAAGTGATAGTGTGTGCGAACGTGATTTATGCTCCGGGTATCACGTCCTTAAAAGTTGAATTCACAGTGGCAGGCATTGCTGCTTTCGAGTTGACTTATTTAGTCCGAACAAGCCATTTCAGCCGGATGAAAAGTGAAAACGAAGGTAATTGTGTGTGTAGAACTTATTTGTGCTGAAAAATAGTCCAAAAATGATTAAAATTTTTTAACAACTTTCAAAATGGGTTACAAAGGAAAAACCCGAAGAAAAAAGTGTTTGAGTTGACTAAACCAATATTATAAACAAGTAAATTATTTCCATTGTTCATGATTTTATTCGGGTTAAATCTGTACTTCCGAATTGATAAAGGTTTTTAAAAGTTAATGTGTGTAAAGTGGACACCGCATTTTCGTTGCCATAAACAACGAATACTTCGTGTGCACACTGGAGAGCCACACTGTTGCACATAAAGCAGCAACTTGCAATAGAAGTGCCCCCAGTATCGACCTTCAGTTGTTAAATACAAGACTTGGACTTTCCGACGAAGCCCGGTTTCTCGGTGTGATCTACCATGTACACAAAATTAATATTGACCAACGCATAATTTCATTAAAGCCAGTAAACAAACAAATCTGCAAAAAATCCAACGCGGTTAAAATCCGGGGAGTTCGTAACTCAAACTATAGAAGGCGTTCAAGCGACAAGGGCACACAATATGGAATCAATGCTGCCAGCCGCCTGTTTGAAGCAAACATTCTTTAACTACAGCTGTCCAAAACCATGACTTATTTGATATACCTATTGAACGACTTCACGAATTAGCAAATATCGAAATGATAGGAAGCAATTTAAAACCAATGTTGACAAACACTCTAAACTGGCTACGTAGCGTGGAATTGAATGCCCATGAAATGCTCAAAAACAAATCAAATCTAAATTTAAAACTGAAATGAAAAGATTTCCTTCTTTAAAATTTACTCACCTTAAAGGACAAATATAAAAAATAATGATGAGCATCGATAAACAGTTGGAGACGTTAGGCCACGTTTTAGCTCAAAATGCCCTGTATATTTAAAGTTTAGAGTGATGATATGCATTTGTCTGTCGTTTATTTGGGGTGTCGCGACTCTTTCAACAGCCAGGGTTATATTGTGTCGGATGGAGGCAACCAGAGGTCCCGGAAAGAAACATTTTGCACAGCAGATATACACAGTCTTACCCGTCAAATTCTTAAACTGGCAAAAACAGAGTGAGCATTGGCTGACGTCAAGTGAACCATTAATGTGCTGAAGGCCCTTGCTCACTACACCAAGCTGCTCACGCTTGGGCAGTTGTAATTAAGGACCTTACCAAGAATAAAACACAAATAAAATTCAATGCTCGTGATGGTGATTGAACAGACTCATGTTATTTGTATTCTTTCTGTTCGTCACATGGTTTATTTATTAAGCGCAGTAGGGAATATTCACAATCTTTTAGTTTAAGGAAGATATTAAATTTATCCTACAGTCATGCAGCATATACATAAGGCTTGGACTGATAGTAATTCTCCTCTCGTCATTTGACTTTTTAAATTTTGCAAATCAACAGCGCAGCAACCCACACAACCGAGTCCATACAAAAGTGTCTGTCTGTTTGGGGCATTTGGTTGTTTTCCAACATTGTCGTTTAAATGTAAGGATTGTGAAGTATCCCAGCCTATGACAAGCTAATTTTCGAAGGAAAACTCTATAAATGAAGATAGCAACCAAAACAAAGTGAAAAATGTATATGTTAAAATAATGAATAAAGCTTAGTAACAGTGAGATTTGAACCCATGTCACACTGCGCACGTCTTTAACAGCGAAGTGAACGCTTTAGCTTACTGAGCTACATCCCCGTTTGTTCAAATGTGACAAGACATAAACCAAGAAATTAATTTTTAACACCTCCATCTTTCTGTTTTCAGAAGACATAATAATATCAAATTAAGAACACACTAGGAGAAATGTGGAAAAGATGCTAGTTTTTAATAGAAAAAGGGTTTATCCGTAGAAACAAAACAGTGATAAGTTACAGTTTAAGCCAACGTAAACACTGAGCAGACGATTTTTTTAGGATTTGTTCATTCGCCCTGGCCGGTGAAACATTATCATTGAACACAAATTTACTATAAATAGTTACAAGTCGCTAATGTTTGGAACCTATCAAGTTACGAAAAGTCATCATCTGGGGCCAAAATGTAAGCACAAATATTTCCAAAAAGAATGAATGGAATATGCTGATATTCAGAGCCTAAATTCAAAATGTGCTGAAAAAGAGGAAGAGCATTCCTTTCCCTCGAAAATCCTATTTATAAAAAAACACATTTTCGAAAATTTGTGAAATTTTACCAATTGGTCACTCATTTTTTACCCCTATCCATATTCTTGTCCAAACGTTCAATCTATAGCGAGTCGCGTTACGTAAATTTCTGGAGTACAGAAGCACCAACACATCACTTACATTGACATTTCTGACAATGCGAGGACACTCCTGTGTATGGAACAGAACACTATGTTTAGGAAAAAACATATTTACAGTTCCAAAAGCCGAACATTGATGCAACACTAGGTTATGAACCACTAAAAAATCCCATTGAACACAGTGCTAACCTTTGACTCTCTGTACAACATACCAAGTTGTTTTGCAAAAAATACATATAAATCCACAAGGTACATCATCTCTTGAAAAAAAAAATGGAAAAAATATACGTTGCCACATTGAATTTCAATTTAAAATTCGATTTTTCAGTACTACCCTATCTATGGTCCTGCACTGAATGGCCTTGACACTATTTTTTCATGCTTCATGTTTTTGAGAGATTCTCACACATTCCGGCAGAAAATTGCAAACAAACTTCTTAAACCTTCCTAAAGAGGAGAAATGTTTTTTTTAATTAATGGTTTCAAATCCCACTGATATTGAACCAAGCAGCTAATCGGGCCTATTTAATCCTACTCACAACTTTGGGTGTTAAATGCTCCAAGTCACGTGTTCACCAATTTAGTGGTTCATAACCGCTATTTGTTAACTGGATATAAAGGTCAAACTCAGTATTTAAGCCGAAATCCAGACCATATTATAAGAACAAAGTAGTGAAGTTTAGTTTATTGTTTTCAGTTACTTCATACTTTCAGAGAATCAACATCCGAAGCTTAGGACACAGTGCCTATAGCAGCATTAAAGCAGAACTTGTCCATCTCAGTAAAGAAACACTGCAGTAGTTCCCCGGGGCCCAGGAGAATACACCCACGTGCACTCTCATAAACACACATGCTTAATTAGATAGTTTCGTGAATGCTTTCCTCAGTCGCTAGCGACAATGTGTGTGAAGTGAAAGGGTGGGCGAAATCAAACATATTTTAGTTTATTGTTTACGACTGCGTGGGCCTTTCAGAGGCACTGGGTCCAATTATACCAGTAAAACAGAACTTGTCCAACTCAATAAACAAAAACTTCTGTAGATCCCCGAGTGCGACATTTTTGTAAATTATTTTCTCGGTCTATGCACGTGTCGGGGGTGGGTGCATCCGTGGTCGAGTGGTGGATGCCAGGGTGGTTGGATGAAAGGGTGGGTGTAACCAAACAGTTAAGACTAGCCACCCCCCCCCCCCCACACACACACACACACGCACACACACTCCTGGGAGGTATCAAGGATGACAGTCTGAGAAGCAGAACTTGTCCAACTCCGTAAACGAAAACTGCTGCAGGACCCCGGGTGTGACATTTTTGTAAATTATGTTTTCTGTCTATGTAAATGTCGTGCATGCATGCGTGCGTGCGTGTAAACAAACAATTGATACAAGCCCCCGCCCCCCCCCCCCCTCACTCCTGGATGGTATCAAAGATGACAGTATCAGATTTATGGTACAAACACCCATATTGAAAATCTGCGTTCCTAATGACTCTAAAACACTTTGAGAAATGATCTTATTTGTGACGTGGTCTTTTTCACTCTAAATTATCACTTGCATCCATTTTTGTGGTAGCCGCATTATATAAGAGACATCGGGGCGCAGTGGCGTTGCGGTAACCGGTTCTCGTCAGATCACCGAAAATAAGCAACGTCGAGCCTGGTTAGTCCTCGGATCGGTGACCGTCTGAGCGATCGATTCGGGCTCCCGCGTTGTGTCCTTGAGCAGGCACTTAACTCCGATTGTCCGCATGGGGGCACGATGGCGCCGTGTACAAAGGCGGACTGCACGTCGATGGTGCGCATTCCTTCAGCTAACCTAACCCTGCCTGTGCTGCAGTGTGTAGTTACAATGTTGGGGAGCTGACAGTTACTGGTCGTTTCTCGGTGGTTCTATATGGGTACTCCGGCTTCCTCCACCCGTAATATGGTCACAGTCATGATTAGCCATTGTGCATAAGTATGTGACCTTAAACACCAATAAATAAAAAACTAAATAAATGAATAAATGTATAAGAGAAATGTACATCCCTTAATTTCAACCAAACAATTAGGAAAATATACTTGATGGGGGTCGAAAACATATATCCTTTTCATTTATTACCCCACACACCCTTATCTACATACATGTTATTACTATTAGAAATATATCTCATATCCCAAAGCAACCCAGCCCATCTAGGCCCTCTGTAAGAAGAAAATAAAACATTGAACTTGGGGGAAATAATCTTCTTGAATGCCTCATCTGGCTGATATAGAAAATACATTGCTATTTTCGGCTTCTTTGGTCGTAGGTGAGAAAATTAAAATCTGATTCTGAACTCTTCGCTTCCAAGTCGGTGCAGAGGGTGTCCTGTAAAATAGAAGTACTGAAAACAAATGCTTAACATTGAAAGTTTAGTTTCTATCAGCTGTAACTATCATATTCCTAATTGATAGAACTCTTGGGGCATGAACTGAAGATTATTCAGTCTGCTCAGACCATATATGGATGCATTCTATTGGAAGAGTTGTCTTCCTTTCCACACATTATTCCATTCAAATCCCTTATCCGAATTTGATAATGTTGTGAAAAGTGATAGTGTGTGCGAACGTGATTTATGCTCCGGGTATCACGTCCTTAAAAGTTGAATTCACAGTGGCAGGCATTGCTGCTTTCGAGTTGACTTATTTAGTCCGAACAAGCCATTTCAGCCGGATGAAAAGTGAAAACGAAGGTAATTGTGTGTGTAGAACTTATTTGTGCTGAAAAATAGTCCAAAAATGATTAAAATTTTTTAACAACTTTCAAAATGGGTTACAAAGGAAAAACCCGAAGAAAAAAGTGTTTGAGTTGACTAAACCAATATTATAAACAAGTAAATTATTTCCATTGTTCATGATTTTATTCGGGTTAAATCTGTCCTTCCGAATTGATAAAGGTTTTTAAAAGTTAATGTGTGTAAAGTGGACACCGCATTTTCGTTGCCATAAACAACGAATACTTCGTGTGCACACTGGAGAGCCACACTGTTGCACATAAAGCAGCAACTTGCAATAGAAGTGCCCCCAGTATCGACCTTCAGTTGTTAAATACAAGACTTGGACTTTCCGACGAAGCCCGGTTTCTCGGTGTGATCTACCATGTACACAAAATTAATATTGACCAACGCATAATTTCATTAAAGCCAGTAAACAAACAAATCTGCAAAAAATCCAACGCGGTTAAAATCCGGGGAGTTCGTAACTCAAACTATAGAAGGCGTTCAAGCGACAAGGGCACACAATATGGAATCAATGCTGCCAGCCGCCTGTTTGAAGCAAACATTCTTTAACTACAGCTGTCCAAAACCATGACTTATTTGATATACCTATTGAACGACTTCACGAATTAGCAAATATCGAAATGATAGGAAGCAATTTAAAACCAATGTTGACAAACACTCTAAACTGGCTACGTAGCGTGGAATTGAATGCCCATGAAATGCTCAAAAACAAATCAAATCTAAATTTAAAACTGAAATGAAAAGATTTCCTTCTTTAAAATTTACTCACCTTAAAGGACAAATATAAAAAATAATGATGAGCATCGATAAACAGTTGGAGACGTTAGGCCACGTTTTAGCTCAAAATGCCCTGTATATTTAAAGTTTAGAGTGATGATATGCATTTGTCTGTCGTTTATTTGGGGTGTCGCGACTCTTTCAACAGCCAGGGTTATATTGTGTCGGATGGAGGCAACCAGAGGTCCCGGAAAGAAACATTTTGCACAGCAGATATACACAGTCTTACCCGTCAAATTCTTAAACTGGCAAAAACAGAGTGAGCATTGGCTGACGTCAAGTGAACCATTAATGTGCTGAAGGCCCTTGCTCACTACACCAAGCTGCTCACGCTTGGGCAGTTGTAATTAAGGACCTTACCAAGAATAAAACACAAATAAAATTCAATGCTCGTGATGGTGATTGAACAGACTCATGTTATTTGTATTCTTTCTGTTCGTCACATGGTTTATTTATTAAGCGCAGTAGGGAATATTCACAATCTTTTAGTTTAAGGAAGATATTAAATTTATCCTACAGTCATGCAGCATATACATAAGGCTTGGACTGATAGTAATTCTCCTCTCGTCATTTGACTTTTTAAATTTTGCAAATCAACAGCGCAGCAACCCACACAACCGAGTCCATACAAAAGTGTCTGTCTGTTTGGGGCATTTGGTTGTTTTCCAACATTGTCGTTTAAATGTAAGGATTGTGAAGTATCCCAGCCTATGACAAGCTAATTTTCGAAGGAAAACTCTATAAATGAAGATAGCAACCAAAACAAAGTGAAAAATGTATATGTTAAAATAATGAATAAAGCTTAGTAACAGTGAGATTTGAACCCATGTCACACTGCGCACGTCTTTAACAGCGAAGTGAACGCTTTAGCTTACTGAGCTACATCCCCGTTTGTTCAAATGTGACAAGACATAAACCAAGAAATTAATTTTTAACACCTCCATCTTTCTGTTTTCAGAAGACATAATAATATCAAATTAAGAACACACTAGGAGAAATGTGGAAAAGATGCTAGTTTTTAATAGAAAAAGGGTTTATCCGTAGAAACAAAACAGTGATAAGTTACAGTTTAAGCCAACGTAAACACTGAGCAGACGATTTTTTTAGGATTTGTTCATTCGCCCTGGCCGGTGAAACATTATCATTGAACACAAATTTACTATAAATAGTTACAAGTCGCTAATGTTTGGAACCTATCAAGTTACGAAAAGTCATCATCTGGGGCCAAAATGTAAGCACAAATATTTCCAAAAAGAATGAATGGAATATGCTGATATTCAGAGCCTAAATTCAAAATGTGCTGAAAAAGAGGAAGAGCATTCCTTTCCCTCGAAAATCCTATTTATAAAAAAACACATTTTCGAAAATTTGTGAAATTTTACCAATTGGTCACTCATTTTTTACCCCTATCCATATTCTTGTCCAAACGTTCAATCTATTGCGAGTCGCGTTACGTAAATTTCTGGAGTACAGAAGCACCAACACATCACTTACATTGACATTTCTGACAATGCGAGGACACTCCTGTGTATGGAACAGAACACTATGTTTAGGAAAAAACATATTTACAGTTCCAAAAGCCGAACATTGATGCAACACTAGGTTATGAACCACTAAAAAATCCCATTGAACACAGTGCTAACCTTTGACTCTCTGTACAACATACCAAGTTGTTTTGCAAAAAATACATATAAATCCACAAGGTACATCATCTCTTGAAAAAAAAAATGGAAAAAATATACGTTGCCACATTGAATTTCAATTTAAAATTCGATTTTTCAGTCCTACCCTATCTATGGTCCTGCACTGAATGGCCTTGACACTATTTTTTCATGCTTCATGTTTTTGAGAGATTCTCACACATTCCGGCAGAAAATTGCAAACAAACTTCTTAAACCTTCCTAAAGAGGAGAAATGTTTTTTTTAATTAATGGTTTCAAATCCCACTGATATTGAACCAAGCAGCTAATCGGGCCTATTTAATCCTACTCACAACTTTGGGTGTTAAATGCTCCAAGTCACGTGTTCACCAATTTAGTGGTTCATAACCGCTATTTGTTAACTGGATATAAAGGTCAAACTCAGTATTTAAGCCGAAATCCAGACCATATTATAAGAACAAAGTAGTGAAGTTTAGTTTATTGTTTTCAGTTACTTCATACTTTCAGAGAATCAACATCCGAAGCTTAGGACACAGTGCCTATAGCAGCATTAAAGCAGAACTTGTCCATCTCAGTAAAGAAACACTGCAGTAGTTCCCCGGGGCCCAGGAGAATACACCCACGTGCACTCTCATAAACACACATGCTTAATTAGATAGTTTCGTGAATGCTTTCCTCAGTCGCTAGCGACAATGTGTGTGAAGTGAAAGGGTGGGCGAAATCAAACATATTTTAGTTTATTGTTTACGACTGCGTGGGCCTTTCAGAGGCACTGGGTCCAATTATACCAGTAAAACAGAACTTGTCCAACTCAATAAACAAAAACTTCTGTAGATCCCCGAGTGCGACATTTTTGTAAATTATTTTCTCGGTCTATGCACGTGTCGGGGGTGGGTGCATCCGTGGTCGAGTGGTGGATGCCAGGGTGGTTGGATGAAAGGGTGGGTGTAACCAAACAGTTAAGACTAGCCACCCCCCCCCCCCCCACACACACACACACACACACGCACACACACTCCTGGGAGGTATCAAGGATGACAGTCTGAGAAGCAGAACTTGTCCAACTCCGTAAACGAAAACTGCTGCAGGACTCCGGGTGTGACATTTTTGTAAATTATGTTTTCTGTCTATGTAAATGTCGTGCATGCATGCGTGCGTGCGTGTAAACAAACAATTGATACAAGCCCCCCCCCCCCCCCCCTCACTCCTGGATGGTATCAAAGATGACAGTATCAGATTTATGGTACAAACACCCATATTGAAAATCTGCGTTCCTAATGACTCTAAAACACTTTGAGAAATGATCTTATTTGTGACGTGGTCTTTTTCACTCTAAATTATCACTTGCATCCATTTTTGTGGTAGCCGCATTATATAAGAGACATCGGGGCGCAGTGGCGTTGCGGTAACCGGTTCTCGTCAGATCACCGAAAATAAGCAACGTCGAGCCTGGTTAGTCCTCGGATCGGTGACCGTCTGAGCGATCGATTCGGGCTCCCGCGTTGTGTCCTTGAGCAGGCACTTAACTCCGATTGTCCGCATGGGGGCACGATGGCGCCGTGTACAAAGGCGGACTGCACGTCGATGGTGCGCATGCCTTCAGCTAACCTAACCCTGCCTGTGCTGCAGTGTGTAGTTACAATGTTGGGGAGCTGACAGTTACTGGTCGTTTCTCGGTGGTTCTATATGGGTACTCCGGCTTCCTCCACCCGTAATACGGTCACAGTCATGATTAGCCATTGTGCATAAGTATGTGACCTTAAACACCAATAAATAAAAAACTAAATAAATGAATAAATGTATAAGAGAACTGTACATCCCTTAATTTCAACCAAACAATTAGGAAAATATACTTGATGGGGGTCGAAAACATATATCCTTCTCATTTATTACCCCACACACCCTTATCTACATACATGTTATTACTATTAGAAATATATCTCATATCCCAAAGCAACCCAGCCCATCTAGGCCCTCTGTAAGAAAAAAATAAAACATTGAACTTGGGGGAAATAATCTTCTTGAATGCCTCATCTGGCTGATATAGAAAATACATGGCTATTTTCGGCTTCTTTGGTCGTAGGTGAGAAAATTAAAATCTGATTCTGAACTCTTCGCTTCCAAGTCGGTGCAGAGGGTGTCCTGTAAAATAGAAGTACTGAAAACAAATGCTTAACATTGAAAGTTTAGTTTCTATCAGCTGTAACTATCATATTCCTAATTGATAGAACTCTTGGGGCATGAACTGAAGATTATTCAGTCTGCTCAGACCATATATGGATGCATTCTATTGGAAGAGTTGTCTTCCTTTCCACACATTATTCCATTCAAATCCCTTATCCGAATTTGATAATGTTGTGAAAAGTGATAGTGTGTGCGAACGTGATTTATGCTCCGGGTATCACGTCCTTAAAAGTTGAATTCACAGTGGCAGGCATTGCTGCTTTCGAGTTGACTTATTTAGTCCGAACAAGCCATTTCAGCCGGATGAAAAGTGAAAACGAAGGTAATTGTGTGTGTAGAACTTATTTGTGCTGAAAAATAGTCCAAAAATGATTAAAATTTTTTAACAACTTTCAAAATGGGTTACAAAGGAAAAACCCGAAGAAAAAAGTGTTTGAGTTGACTAAACCAATATTATAAACAAGTAAATTATTTCCATTGTTCATGATTTTATTCGGGTTAAATCTGTACTTCCGAATTGATAAAGGTTTTTAAAAGTTAATGTGTGTAAAGTGGACACCGCATTTTCGTTGCCATAAACAACGAATACTTCGTGTGCACACTGGAGAGCCACACTGTTGCACATAAAGCAGCAACTTGCAATAGAAGTGCCCCCAGTATCGACCTTCAGTTGTTAAATACAAGACTTGGACTTTCCGACGAAGCCCGGTTTCTCGGTGTGATCTACCATGTACACAAAATTAATATTGACCAACGCATAATTTCATTAAAGCCAGTAAACAAACAAATCTGCAAAAAATCCAACGCGGTTAAAATCCGGGGAGTTCGTAACTCAAACTATAGAAGGCGTTCAAGCGACAAGGGCACACAATATGGAATCAATGCTGCCAGCCGCCTGTTTGAAGCAAACATTCTTTAACTACAGCTGTCCAAAACCATGACTTATTTGATATACCTATTGAACGACTTCACGAATTAGCAAATATCGAAATGATAGGAAGCAATTTAAAACCAATGTTGACAAACACTCTAAACTGGCTACGTAGCGTGGAATTGAATGCCCATGAAATGCTCAAAAACAAATCAAATCTAAATTTAAAACTGAAATGAAAAGATTTCCTTCTTTAAAATTTACTCACCTTAAAGGACAAATATAAAAAATAATGATGAGCATCGATAAACAGTTGGAGACGTTAGGCCACGTTTTAGCTCAAAATGCCCTGTATATTTAAAGTTTAGAGTGATGATATGCATTTGTCTGTCGTTTATTTGGGGTGTCGCGACTCTTTCAACAGCCAGGGTTATATTGTGTCGGATGGAGGCAACCAGAGGTCCCGGAAAGAAACATTTTGCACAGCAGATATACACAGTCTTACCCGTCAAATTCTTAAACTGGCAAAAACAGAGAGAGCATTGGCTGACGTCAAGTGAACCATTAATGTGCTGAAGGACCTTGCTCACTACACCAAGCTGCTCACGCTTGGGCAGTTGTAATTAAGGACCTTACCAAGAATAAAACACAAATAAAATTCAATGCTCGTGATGGTGATTGAACAGACTCATGTTATTTGTATTCTTTCTGTTCGTCACATGGTTTATTTATTAAGCGCAGTAGGGAATATTCACAATCTTTTAGTTTAAGGAAGATATTAAATTTATCCTACAGTCATGCAGCATATACATAAGGCTTGGACTGATAGTAATTCTCCTCTCGTCATTTAACTTTTTAAATTTTGCAAATCAACAGCGCAGCAACCCACACAACCGAGTCCATACAAAAGTGTCTGTCTGTTTGGGGCATTTGGTTGTTTTCCAACATTGTCGTTTAAATGTAAGGATTGTGAAGTATCCCAGCCTATGACAAGCTAATTTTCGAAGGAAAACTCTATAAATGAAGATAGCAACCAAAACAAAGTGAAAAATGTATATGTTAAAATAATGAATAAAGCTTAGTAACAGTGAGATTTGAACCCATGTCACACTGCGCACGTCTTTAACAGCGAAGTGAACGCTTTAGCTTACTGAGCTACATCCCCGTTTGTTCAAATGTGACAAGACATAAACCAAGAAATTAATTTTTAACACCTCCATCTTTCTGTTTTCAGAAGACATAATAATATCAAATTAAGAACACACTAGGAGAAATGTGGAAAAGATGCTAGTTTTTAATAGAAAAAGGGTTTATCCGTAGAAACAAAACAGTGATAAGTTACAGTTTAAGCCAACGTAAACACTGAGCAGACGATTTTTTTAGGATTTGTTCATTCGCCCTGGCCGGTGAAACATTATCATTGAATACAAATTTACTATAAATAGTTACAAGTCGCTAATGTTTGGAACCTATCAAGTTACGAAAAGTCATCATCTGGGGCCAAAATGTAAGCACAAATATTTCCAAAAAGAATGAATGGAATATGCTGATATTCAGAGCCTAAATTCAAAATGTGCTGAAAAAGAGGAAGAGCATTCCTTTCCCTCGAAAATCCTATTTATAAAAAAACACATTTTCGAAAATTTGTGAAATTTTACCAATTGGTCACTCATTTTTTACCCCTATCCATATTTTTGTCCAAACGTTCAATCTATTGCGAGTCGCGTTACGTAAATTTCTGGAGTACAGAAGCACCAACACATCACTTACATTGACATTTCTGACAATGCGAGGACACTCCTGTGTATGGAACAGAACACTATGTTTAGGAAAAAACATATTTACAGTTCCAAAAGCCGAACATTGATGCAACACTAGGTTATGAACCACTAAAAAATCCCATTGAACACAGTGCTAACCTTTGACTCTCTGTACAACATACCAAGTTGTTTTGCAAAAAATACATATAAATCCACAAGGTACATCATCTCTTGAAAAAAAAAAATGGAAAAAATATACGTTGCCACATTGAATTTCAATTTAAAATTCGATTTTTCAGTACTACCCTATCTATGGTCCTGCACTGAATGGCCTTGACACTATTTTTTCATGCTTCATGTTTTTGAGAGATTCTCACACATTCCGGCAGAAAATTGCAAACAAACTTCTTAAACCTTCCTAAAGAGGACAAATGTTTTTTTGAATTAATGGTTTCAAATCCCACTGATATTGAACCAATCAGCCAATCGGGCCTATTTAATCCTACTCACAACTTTGGGTGTTAAATGCTCCAAGTCACGTGTTCACCAATTTAGTGGTTCATAACCGCTATTTGTTAACTGGATATAAAGGTCAAACTCAGTATTTAAGCCGAAATCCAGACCATATTATAAGAACAAAGTAGTGAAGTTTAGTTTATTGTTTTCAGTTACTTCATACTTTCAGAGAATCAACATCCGAAGCTTAGGACACAGTGCCTATAGCAGCATTAAAGCAGAACTTGTCCATCTCAGTAAAGAAACACTGCAGTAGTTCCCCGGGGCCCAGGAGAATACACCCACGTGCACTCTCATAAACACACATGCTTTTTTAGATAGTTTCGTTAATGCTTTCCTCAGTCGCTAGCGACAATGTGTGTGAAGTGAAAGGGGATGAAAGGGTGGGCGAAATCAAACATATTTTAGTTTATTGTTTACGACTGCGTGGGCCTTTCAGAGGCACTGGGTCCAATTATACCAGTAAAACAGAACTTGTCCAACTCAATAAACAAAAACTTCTGTAGATCCCCGAGTGCGACATTTTTGTAAATTATTTTCTCGGTCTATGCACGTGTCGGGGGTGGGTGCATCCGTGGTCGAGTGGTGGATGCCAGGGTGGTTGGATGAAAGGGTGGGTGTAACCAAACAGTTAAGACTAGCCACCCCCCCCCCCCCACACACACACACACACGCACACACACTCCTGGGAGGTATCAAGGATGACAGTCTGAGAAGCAGAACTTGTCCAACTCCGTAAACGAAAACTGCTGCAGGACCCCGGGTGTGACATTTTTGTAAATTATGTTTTCTGTCTATGTAAATGTCGTGCATGCATGCGTGCGTGCGTGTAAACAAACAATTGATACAAGCCCCCCCCCCCCCCCCCTCACTCCTGGGTGGTATCAAAGATGACAGTATCAGATTTATGGTACAAACACCCATATTGAAAATCTGCGTTCCTAATGACTCTAAAACACTTTGAGAAATATGGGTTATATACACATGGTGTTTGTAAAAAATCTTTTATCGCGACGAGAGCGTTTTCGGGGGCATATATAGCTACGAGTCGCGCAGCGACGAGTAGCTATGTAGCCCCCGAAAACGCTCGAGTCGCGATAAAAGATTTTTTACAAACACCATGTGTATATAACCCTTTTATCTACACCCCCACCTCCCCCACTCCCGTAATAAAACAAGTTTTGATTAACAAATGCAGACCACTAAAAATAATCTAGCCTTCAACCAGATAATCACTAATGTGAAAAATATCTGGTTATTTGTACTTTCCGACGTTTGACGTCACATTTTGGAAAATGTTGAAGAAACTGAATTCCTAGTGACGTTTGAACGTCAGGATAATTAAAGTCTCGAAGGGTGAAATAATCTCATTTGAAAAAGTGTAAGTTACTAATTTTTACTCTTTTCCGTCAAATTTTATTTTTACAATTCAGTAAGTTTAATTAATGGCCTTCTTTTTTATTCAATACATTTCGATAAATACGCCCCGTTTTATTTGTTTCGATCCGCGGCAGCGATAATTAGTTATTCAAAGTGTTGAATGAAATAGTACGTCATGCAAATGAGATGGGCGTGAACGTTGTATTCTTGCGATATCACGTGACTTTTATTCTTACTGCAGTAACGATAAAAGATTTTTTATTGACTGCGAGTTTTCGATAACGATAAAAGATAAAACGTTACTGTTTTTACCTATAAAGTAGATAAATGATCTTATTTGTGACGTGGACTTTTTCACTCTAAATTATCACTTGCATCCATTTTTGTGGTAGCCGCATTATATAAGAGACATCGGGGCGCAGTGGCGTGGCGGTAACCGGTCCTCGTCAGATCACCGAAAATAAGCAACGTCGAGCCTGGTTAGTCCTCGGATCGGTGACCGTCTGAGCGATCGATTCGGGCTCCCGCGTTGTGTCCTTGAGTAGGCACTTAACTCCGATTGTCCGCATGGGGGCACGATGGCGCCGTGTACAAAGGCGGACTGCACGTCGATGGTGCGCATGCCTTTAGATAACCTAACCCTGCCTGTGCTGCAGTGTGTAGTTACAATGTTGGGGAGCTGACAGTTACTGGTCGTTTCTCGGTGGTTCTCTATGGGTACTCCGGCTTCCTCCACCCGTAATACGGTCACAGTCATGATTAGCCATTGTGCATAAGTATGTGACCTTAAACACCAATAAATAAAAAACTAAATAAATGAATAAATGTATAAGAGAAATGTACATCCCTTAATTTCAACCAAACAATTAGGAAAATATACTTGATGGGGGTCGAAAACATATATCCTTTTCATTTATTACCCCACACACCCTTATCTACATACATGTTATTACTATTAGAAATATATCTTATATCCCAAAGCAACCCAGCCCATCTAGGCCCTCTGTAAGAAAAAAATAAAACATTAAACTTGGGGGAAATAATCTTCTTGAATGCCTCATCTGGCTGATATAGAAAATACATTGCTATTTTCGGCTTCTTTGGTCGTAGGTGAGAAAATTAAAATCTGTTTCTGAACTCTTCGCTTCCAAGTCGGTGCAGAGGGTGTCCTGTAAAATAGAAGTACTGAAAACAAATGCTTAACATTGAAAGTTTAGTTTCTATCAGCTGTAACTATCATATTCCTAATTGATAGAACTCTTGGGGCATGAACTGAAGATTATTCAGTCTGCTCAGACCATATATGGATGCATTCTATTGGAAGAGTTGTCTTCCTTTCCACACATTATTCCATTCAAATCCCTTATCCGAATTTGATAATGTTATGAAAAGTGATAGTGTGTGCGAACGTGATTTATGCTCCGGGTATCACGTCCTTAAAAGTTGAATTCACAGTGGCAGGCATTGCTGCTTTCGAGTTGACTTATTTAGTCCGAACAAGCCATTTCAGCCGGATGAAAAGTGAAAACGAAGGTAATTGTGTGTGTACATGTAGAACTTATTTGTGCTGAAAAATAGTCCAAAAATGATTAAAAATTTTTAACAACTTTCAAAATGGCTTACAAAGGAAAAACCCGAAGAAAAAAGTGTTTGAGTTGACTAAACCAATATTATAAACAAGTAAATTATTTCCATTGTTCATGATTTTATTCGGGTTAAATCTGTACTTCCGAATTGATAAAAGTTTTTAAAAGTTAATGTGTGTAAAGTGGACACCGCATTTTCGTTGCCATAAACAACGAATACTTCGTGTGCACACTGGAGAGCCACACTGTTGCACATAAAGCAGCAACTTGGAATAGAAGTGCCCCCAGTATCGACCTTCAGTTGTTAAATACAAGACTTGGACTTTCCGACGAAGCCCGGTTTCTCGGTGTGATCTACCATGTACACAAAATTAATATTGACCAACGCATAATTTCATTAAAGCCAGTAAACAAACAAATCTGCAAAAAAACCAACGCGGTTAAAATCCGGGCAGTTCGTAACTCAAACTATAGAAGGCGTTCAAGCGACAAGGGCACACAATATGGAATCAATGCTGCCAGCCGCCTGTTTGAAGCAAACATTCTTTAACTAC
Organism: Pictodentalium vernedei; assembly: GCA_031216915.1. Taxonomy (NCBI): domain Eukaryota; kingdom Metazoa; phylum Mollusca; class Scaphopoda; order Dentaliida; family Dentaliidae; genus Pictodentalium; species Pictodentalium vernedei. The sequence continues at coordinate 429,315,839 of CM062292.1, forward strand.
AGCTGTCCAAAACCATGACTTATTTGATATACCTATTGAACGACTTCACGAATTAGCAAATATCGAAATGATAGGAAGCAATTTAAAACCAATGTTGACAAACACTCTAAACTGGCTACGTAGCGTGGAATTGAATGCCCATGAAATGCTCAAAAACAAATCAAATCTAAATTTAAAACTGAAATGAAAAGATTTCCTTCTTTAAAATTTACTCACCTTAAAGGACAAATATAAAAAATAATGATGAGCATCGATAAACAGTTGGAGACGTTAGGCCACGTTTTAGCTCAAAATGCCCTGTATTTTTAAAGTTGAGAGTGATGATATGCATTTGTCTGTCGTTTATTTGGGGTGTCGCGACTCTTTCAACAGCCAGGGTTATATTGTGTCGGATGGAGGCAACCAGAGGTCCCGGAAAGAAACATTTTGCACAGCAGATATACACAGTCTTACCCGTCAAATTCTTAAACTGGCAAAAACAGAGTGAGCATTGGCTGACGTCAAGTGAACCATTAATGTGCTGAAGGCCCTTGCTCACTACACCAAGCTGCTCACGCTTGGGCAGTTGTAATTAAGGACCTTACCAAGAATAAAACACAAATAAAATTCAATGCTCGTGATGGTGATTGAACAGACTCATGTTAGTTGTGTTCTTTCTGTTCGTCACGTGGTTTATTTATTAAGCGCAGTAGGGAATATTCACAATCTTTTAGTTTAAGGAAGATATTAAATTTATCCTACAGTCATGCAGCATAAACATAAGGCTTGGACTGATAGTAATTCTCCTCTCGTCATTTGACTTTTTAAATTTTGCAACGCAACAGCGCAGCAACCCACACAACAGAGTCCATACAAAAGTGTCTGTCTGTTTGGGGCATTTGGTTGTTTTCCAACATTGTCGTTTAAATGTAAGGATTGTGAAGTATCCCAGCCTATGACAAGCTAATTTTCGAAGGAATACACTATAAATGAAGATAGCAACCAAAACAAAGTGAAAAATGTATATGTTAAAATAATAAATAAAGCTTAGTAACAGTGAGATTTGAACCCATGTCACACTGCGCACGTCTTTAACAGCGAAGTGAACGCTTTAGCTTACTGAGCTACATCCCCGTTTGTTCAAATGTGACAAGACATAAACCAAGAAATTAATTTTTAACACCTCCATCTTTCTGTTTCCAGAAGACATAAAATCAAATTAAGAACACACTAGGAGAAATGTGGAAAAGATGCTAGTTTTTAATAGAAAAAGGGTTGATCCGTAGAAACAAAACAGTGATAAGTTACAGCTTAAGCCAACGTAAACACTGAGCAGACGATTTTTTTAGGATTTGTTCATTCGCCCTGGCCGGTGAAACATTATCATTGAACACAAATTTACTATAAATAGTTACAAGTCGCTAATGTTTGGAACCTATCAAGTTACGAAAAGTCATCATCTGGGGCCAAAATGTAAGCACAAATATTTCCAAAAAGAATGAATGGAATATGCTGATATTCAGAGCCTAAATTCAAAATGTGCTGAAAAAGAGGAAGGGCATTCTTTTCCCTCGAAAATCCTATTTATAAAAAAACACATTTTCGAAAATTTGTGAAATTTTACCAATTGGTCACTCATTTTTTACCCCTATCCATATTCTTGTCCAAACGTTCAATCTATTGCGAGTCGCGTTACGTAAATTTCTGGAGTACAGAAGCTCCAACACATCACTTACATTGACATTCTGACAATGCGAGGACACTCCTGTGTATGGAACAGAACACTATGTTTAGGAAAAAACATATTTACAGTTCCAAAAGCCAAACATTGATGCAACACTAGGTTATGAACCACTAAAAAATCTCATTGAACACACTGCTAACCTTTGACTCTCTGTACAACATACCAAGTTGTTTTGCAAAAATACATATAAATCCACAAGGTACATCATCTCTTGAAAAAAAAAAATGGAAAAAATGTATGTTGCCACATTGAATTTCAATTTAAAATTCGATTTTTCAGTACTACCCTATCTATGGTCCTGCACTGAATGGCCTTGACACTATTTTTTCATGCTTCATGTTTTTGAGAGATTCTCACACATTCCGGCAGAAAATTGCAAACAAACTTCTTAAACCTTCCTAAAGAGGACAAATGTTTTTTTGAATTAATGGTTTCAAATCCCACTGATATTGAACCAATCAGCCAATCGGGCCTATTTAATCCTACTCACAACTTTGGGTGTTAAATGCTCCAAGTCACGTGTTCACCAATTTAGTGGTTCATAACCGCTATTTGTTAACTGGATATAAAGGTCAAACTCAGTATTTAAGCCGAAATCCAGACCATATTATAAGAACAAAGTAGTGAAGTTTAGTTTATTGTTTTCAGTTACTTCATACTTTCAGAGAATCAACATCCGAAGCTTAGGACACAGTGCCTATAGCAGCATTAAAGCAGAACTTGTCCATCTCAGTAAAGAAACACTGCAGTAGTTCCCCGGGGCCCAGGAGAATACACCCACGTGCACTCTCATAAACACACATGCTTTTTTAGATAGTTTCGTTAATGCTTTCCTCAGTCGCTAGCGACAATGTGTGTGAAGTGAAAGGGGATGAAAGGGTGGGCGAAATCAAACATATTTTAGTTTATTGTTTACGACTGCGTGGGCCTTTCAGAGGCACTGGGTCCAATTATACCAGTAAAACAGAACTTGTCCAACTCAATAAACAAAAACTTCTGTAGATCCCCGAGTGCGACATTTTTGTAAATTATTTTCTCGGTCTATGCACGTGTCGGGGGTGGGTGCATCCGTGGTCGAGTGGTGGATGCCAGGGTGGTTGGATGAAAGGGTGGGTGTAACCAAACAGTTAAGACTAGCCACCCCCCCCCCCCCCACACACACACACACGCACACACACTCCTGGGAGGTATCAAGGATGACAGTCTGAGAAGCAGAACTTGTCCAACTCCGTAAACGAAAACTGCTGCAGGACCCCGGGTGTGACATTTTTGTAAATTATGTTTTCTGTCTATGTAAATGTCGTGCATGCATGCGTGCGTGCGTGTAAACAAACAATTGATACAAGCCCCCCCCCCCCCCCCCCCTCACTCCTGGGTGGTATCAAAGATGACAGTATCAGATTTATGGTACAAACACCCATATTGAAAATCTGCGTTCCTAATGACTCTAAAACACTTTGAGAAATATGGGTTATATACACATGGTGTTTGTAAAAAATCTTTTATCGCGACGAGAGCGTTTTCGGGGGCATATATAGCTACGAGTCGCGCAGCGACGAGTAGCTATGTAGCCCCCGAAAACGCTCGAGTCGCGATAAAAGATTTTTTACAAACACCATGTGTATATAACCCTTTTATCTACACCCCCACCTCCCCCACTCCCGTAATAAAACAAGTTTTGATTAACAAATGCAGACCACTAAAAATAATCTAGCCTTCAACCAGATAATCACTAATGTGAAAAATATCTGGTTATTTGTACTTTCCGACGTTTGACGTCACATTTTGGAAAATGTTGAAGAAACTGAATTCCTAGTGACGTTTGAACGTCAGGATAATTAAAGTCTCGAAGGGTGAAATAATCTCATTTGAAAAAGTGTAAGTTACTAATTTTTACTCTTTTCCGTCAAATTTTATTTTTACAATTCAGTAAGTTTAATTAATGGCCTTCTTTTTTATTCAATACATTTCGATAAATACGCCCCGTTTTATTTGTTTCGATCCGCGGCAGCGATAATTAGTTATTCAAAGTGTTGAATGAAATAGTACGTCATGCAAATGAGATGGGCGTGAACGTTGTATTCTTGCGATATCACGTGACTTTTATTCTTACTGCAGTAACGATAAAAGATTTTTTATTGACTGCGAGTTTTCGATAACGATAAAAGATAAAACGTTACTGTTTTTACCTATAAAGTAGATAAATGATCTTATTTGTGACGTGGACTTTTTCACTCTAAATTATCACTTGCATCCATTTTTGTGGTAGCCGCATTATATAAGAGACATCGGGGCGCAGTGGCGTGGCGGTAACCGGTCCTCGTCAGATCACCGAAAATAAGCAACGTCGAGCCTGGTTAGTCCTCGGATCGGTGACCGTCTGAGCGATCGATTCGGGCTCCCGCGTTGTGTCCTTGAGTAGGCACTTAACTCCGATTGTCCGCATGGGGGCACGATGGCGCCGTGTACAAAGGCGGACTGCACGTCGATGGTGCGCATGCCTTTAGATAACCTAACCCTGCCTGTGCTGCAGTGTGTAGTTACAATGTTGGGGAGCTGACAGTTACTGGTCGTTTCTCGGTGGTTCTCTATGGGTACTCCGGCTTCCTCCACCCGTAATACGGTCACAGTCATGATTAGCCATTGTGCATAAGTATGTGACCTTAAACACCAATAAATAAAAAACTAAATAAATGAATAAATGTATAAGAGAAATGTACATCCCTTAATTTCAACCAAACAATTAGGAAAATATACTTGATGGGGGTCGAAAACATATATCCTTTTCATTTATTACCCCACACACCCTTATCTACATACATGTTATTACTATTAGAAATATATCTTATATCCCAAAGCAACCCAGCCCATCTAGGCCCTCTGTAAGAAAAAAATAAAACATTAAACTTGGGGGAAATAATCTTCTTGAATGCCTCATCTGGCTGATATAGAAAATACATTGCTATTTTCGGCTTCTTTGGTCGTAGGTGAGAAAATTAAAATCTGTTTCTGAACTCTTCGCTTCCAAGTCGGTGCAGAGGGTGTCCTGTAAAATAGAAGTACTGAAAACAAATGCTTAACATTGAAAGTTTAGTTTCTATCAGCTGTAACTATCATATTCCTAATTGATAGAACTCTTGGGGCATGAACTGAAGATTATTCAGTCTGCTCAGACCATATATGGATGCATTCTATTGGAAGAGTTGTCTTCCTTTCCACACATTATTCCATTCAAATCCCTTATCCGAATTTGATAATGTTATGAAAAGTGATAGTGTGTGCGAACGTGATTTATGCTCCGGGTATCACGTCCTTAAAAGTTGAATTCACAGTGGCAGGCATTGCTGCTTTCGAGTTGACTTATTTAGTCCGAACAAGCCATTTCAGCCGGATGAAAAGTGAAAACGAAGGTAATTGTGTGTGTACATGTAGAACTTATTTGTGCTGAAAAATAGTCCAAAAATGATTAAAAATTTTTAACAACTTTCAAAATGGCTTACAAAGGAAAAACCCGAAGAAAAAAGTGTTTGAGTTGACTAAACCAATATTAAAAACAAGTAAATTATTTCCATTGTTCATGATTTTATTCGGGTTAAATCTGTACTTCCGAATTGATAAAAGTTTTTAAAAGTTAATGTGTGTAAAGTGGACACCGCATTTTCGTTGCCATAAACAACGAATACTTCGTGTGCACACTGGAGAGCCACACTGTTGCACATAAAGCAGCAACTTGGAATAGAAGTGCCCCCAGTATCGACCTTCAGTTGTTAAATACAAGACTTGGACTTTCCGACGAAGCCCGGTTTCTCGGTGTGATCTACCATGTACACAAAATTAATATTGACCAACGCATAATTTCATTAAAGCCAGTAAACAAACAAATTTGCAAAAAAACCAACGCGGTTAAAATCCGGGCAGTTCGTAACTCAAACTATAGAAGGCGTTCAAGCGACAAGGGCACACAATATGGAATCAATGCTGCCAGCCGCCTGTTTGAAGCAAACATTCTTTAACTACAGCTGTCCAAAACCATGACTTATTTGATATACCTATTGAACGACTTCACGAATTAGCAAATATCGAAATGATAGGAAGCAATTTAAAACCAATGTTGACAAACACTCTAAACTGGCCACGTAGCGTGGAATTGAATGCCCATGAAATGCTCAAAAACAAATCAAATCTAAATTTAAAACTGAAATGAAAAGATTTCCTTCTTTAAAATTTACTCACCTTAAAGGACAAATATAAAAAATAATGATGAGCATCGATAAACAGTTGGAGACGTTAGGCCACGTTTTAGCTCAAAATGCCCTGTATTTTTAAAGTTGAGAGTGATGATATGCATTTGTCTGTCGTTTATTTGGGGTGTCGCGACTCTTTCAACAGCCAGGGTTATATTGTGTCGGATGGAGGCAACCAGAGGTCCCGGAAAGAAACATTTTGCACAGCAGATATACACAGTCTTACCCGTCAAATTCTTAAACTGGCAAAAACAGAGTGAGCATTGGCTGACGTCAAGTGAACCATTAATGTGCTGAAGGCCCTTGCTCACTACACCAAGCTGCTCACGCTTGGGCAGTTGTAATTAAGGACCTTACCAAGAATAAAACACAAATAAAATTCAATGCTCGTGATGGTGATTGAACAGACTCATGTTAGTTGTGTTCTTTCTGTTCGTCACGTGGTTTATTTATTAAGCGCAGTAGGGAATATTCACAATCTTTTAGTTTAAGGAAGATATTAAATTTATCCTACAGTCATGCAGCATAAACATAAGGCTTGGACTGATAGTAATTCTCCTCTCGTCATTTGACTTTTTAAATTTTGCAACGCAACAGCGCAGCAACCCACACAACAGAGTCCATACAAAAGTGTCTGTCTGTTTGGGGCATTTGGTTGTTTTCCAACATTGTCGTTTAAATGTAAGGATTGTGAAGTATCCCAGCCTATGACAAGCTAATTTTCGAAGGAATACACTATAAATGAAGATAGCAACCAAAACAAAGTGAAAAATGTATATGTTAAAATAATAAATAAAGCTTAGTAACAGTGAGATTTGAACCCATGTCACACTGCGCACGTCTTTAACAGCGAAGTGAACGCTTTAGCTTACTGAGCTACATCCCCGTTTGTTCAAATGTGACAAGACATAAACCAAGAAATTAATTTTTAACACCTCCATCTTTCTGTTTCCAGAAGACATAAAATCAAATTAAGAACACACTAGGAGAAATGTGGAAAAGATGCTAGTTTTTAATAGAAAAAGGGTTGATCCGTAGAAACAAAACAGTGATAAGTTACAGCTTAAGCCAACGTAAACACTGAGCAGACGATTTTTTTAGGATTTGTTCATTCGCCCTGGCCGGTGAAACATTATCATTGAACACAAATTTACTATAAATAGTTACAAGTCGCTAATGTTTGGAACCTATCAAGTTACGAAAAGTCATCATCTGGGGCCAAAATGTAAGCACAAATATTTCCAAAAAGAATGAATGGAATATGCTGATATTCAGAGCCTAAATTCAAAATGTGCTGAAAAAGAGGAAGGGCATTCTTTTCCCTCGAAAATCCTATTTATAAAAAAACACATTTTCGAAAATTTGTGAAATTTTACCAATTGGTCACTCATTTTTTACCCCTATCCATATTCTTGTCCAAACGTTCAATCTATTGCGAGTCGCGTTACGTAAATTTCTGGAGTACAGAAGCTCCAACACATCACTTACATTGACATTCTGACAATGCGAGGACACTCCTGTGTATGGAACAGAACACTATGTTTAGGAAAAAACATATTTACAGTTCCAAAAGCCAAACATTGATGCAACACTAGGTTATGAACCACTAAAAAATCTCATTGAACACACTGCTAACCTTTGACTCTCTGTACAACATACCAAGTTGTTTTGCAAAAATACATATAAATCCACAAGGTACATCATCTCTTGAAAAAAAAAAATGGAAAAAATGTATGTTGCCACATTGAATTTCAATTTAAAATTCGATTTTTCAGTACTACCCTATCTATGGTCCTGCACTGAATGGCCTTGACACTATTTTTTCATGCTTCATGTTTTTGAGAGATTCTCACACATTCCGGCAGAAAATTGCAAACAAACTTCTTAAACCTTCCTAAAGAGGACAAATGTTTTTTTGAATTAATGGTTTCAAATCCCACTGATATTGAACCAATCAGCCAATCGGGCCTATTTAATCCTACTCACAACTTTGGGTGTTAAATGCTCCAAGTCACGTGTTCACCAATTTAGTGGTTCATAACCGCTATTTGTTAACTGGATATAAAGGTCAAACTCAGTATTTAAGCCGAAATCCAGACCATATTATAAGAACAAAGTAGTGAAGTTTAGTTTATTGTTTTCAGTTACCTGATACTTTCAGAGAATCAACATTCGAAGATTAGGACACAGTGCCTATAGCAGCATTAAAGCAGAACTTGTCCATCTCAGTAAAGAAACACTGCAGTAGTTCCCCGGGGCCCAGGAGAATACACCCACGTGCACTCTCATAAACACACATGCTTAATTAGATAGTTTCGTGAATGCTTTCCTCAGTCGCTAGCGACAATGTGTGTGAAGTGAAAGGGGATGAAAGGGTGGGCGAAATCAAACATATTTTAGTTTATTGTTTACGACTGCGTGGGCCTTTCAGAGGCACTGGGTCCAATTATACCAGTAAAACAGAACTTGTCCAACTCAATAAACAAAAACTTCTGTAGATCCCCGAGTGCGACATTTTTGTAAATTATTTTCTCGGTCTATGCACGTGTCGGGGGTGGGTGCATCCGTGGTCGAGTGGTGGATGCCAGGGTGGTTGGATGAAAGGGTGGGTGTAACCAAACAGTTAAGACTAGCCACCCCCCCCCCCACACACACACGCACACACACTCCTGGGAGGTATCAAGGATGACAGTCTGAGAAGCAGAACTTGTCCAACTCCGTAAACGAAAACTGCTGCAGGACCCCGGGTGTGACATTTTTGTAAATTATGTTTTCTGTCTATGTAAATGTCGTGCATGCATGCGTGCGTGCGTGTAAACAAACAATTGATACAAGCCCCCCCCCCCCCCCCCCCCTCACTCCCGGATGGTATCAAAGATGACAGTATCGGATTTATGGTACAAACACCCATATTGAAAATCTGCGTTCCTAATCACTCTAAAACACTTTGAGAAATGATCTTATTTGTGACGTGGTCTTTTTCACTCTAAATTATCACTTGCATCCATTTTTGTGGTAGCCGCATTATATAAGAGACATCGGGGCGCAGTGGCGTTGCGGTAACCGGTTTTCGTCAGATCACCGAAAATAAGCAACGTCGAGCCTGGTTAGTCCTCGGATCGGTGACCGTCTGAGCGATCGATTCGGGCTCCCGCGTTGTGTCCTTGAGCAGGCACTTAACTCCGATTGTCCGCATGGGGGCACGATGGCGCCGTGTATAAAGGCGGACTGCACGTCGATGGTGCGCATGCCTTCAGCTAACCTAACCCTGCCTGTGCTGCAGTGTGTAGTTACAATGTTGGGGAGCTGACAGTTACTGGTCGTTTCTCGGTGGTTCTCTATGGGTACTCCGGCTTCCTCCACCCGTAATACGGTCACAGTCATGATTAGCCATTGTGCATAAGTATGTGATCTTAAACACCAATAAATAAAAAACTAAATAAATGAATAAATGTATAAGAGAAATGTACATCCCTTAATTTCAACCAAACAATTAGGAAAATATACTTGATGGGGGTCGAAAACATATATCCTTTTCATTTATTACCCCACACACCCTTATCTACATACATGTTATTACTATTAGAAATATATCTCATATCCCAAAGCAACCCAGCCCATCTAGGCCCTCTGTAAGAAAAAAATAAAACATTAAACTTGGGGGAAATAATCTTCTTGAATGCCTTATCTGGCTGATATAGAAAATACATTGCTATTTTCGGCTTCTTTGGTCGTAGGTGAGAAAATTAAAATCTGTTTCTGAACTCTTCGCTTCCAAGTCGGTGCAGAGGGTGTCCTGTAAAATAGAAGTACTGAAAACAAATGCTTAACATTGAAAGTTTAGTTTCTATCAGCTGTAACTATCATATTCCTAATTGATAGAACTCTTGGGGCATGAACTGAAGATTATTCAGTCTGCTCAGACCATATATGGATGCATTCTATTGGAAGAGTTGTCTTCCTTTCCACACATTATTCCATTCAAATCCCTTATCCGAATTTGATAATGTTGTGAAAAGTGATAGTGTGTGCGAACGTGATTTATACTCCGGGTATCACGTCCTTAAAAGTTGAATTCACAGTGGCAGGCATTGCTGCTTTCGAGTTGACTTATTTAGTCCGAACAAGCCATTTCAGCCGGATGAAAAGTGAAAACGAAGGTAATTGTGTGTGTAGAACTTATTTGTGCTGAAAAATAGTCCAAAAATGATTAAAATTTTTTAACAACTTTCAAAATGGGTTACAAAGGAAAAACCCGAAGAAAAAAGTGTTTGAGTTGACTAAACCAATATTATAAACAAGTAAATTATTTCCATTGTTCATGATTTTATTCGGGTTAAATCTGTACTTCCGAATTGATAAAGGTTTTTAAAAGTTAATGTGTGTAAAGTGGACACCGCATTTTCGTTGCCATAAACAACGAATACTTCGTGTGCACACTGGAGAGCCACACTGTTGCACATAAAGCAGCAACTTGGAATAGAAGTGCCCCCAGTATCGACCTTCAGTTGTTAAATACAAGACTTGGACTTTCCGACGAAGCCCGGTTTCTCGGTGTGATCTACCATGTACACAAAATTAATATTGACCAACGCATAATTTCATTAAAGCCAGTAAACAAATCTGCAAAAAATCCAACGCGGTTAAAATCCGGGGAGTTCGTAACTCAAACTATAGAAGGCGTTCAAGCTACAAGGGCACACAATATGGAATCAATGCTGCCAGCCGCCTGTTTGAAGCAAACATTCTTTAACTACAGCTGTCCAAAACCATGACTTATTTGATATACCTATTGAACGACTTCACGAATTAGCAAATATCGAAATGATACGAAGCAATTTAAAACCAATGTTGACAAACACTCTAAACTGGGTACGTAGCGTGGAATTGAATGCCCATGAAATGCTCAAAAACAAATCAAATCTAAATTTAAAACTGAAATGAAAAGATTTCCTTTTTTAAAATTCACTCACCTTAAAGGAAAATATAAAAAATAATGATGAGCATCGATAAACAGTTGGAGACGTTAGGCCACGTTTTAGCTCAAAATGCCCTGTATATTTAAAGTTTAGAGTGATGATATGCATTTGTCTGTCGTTTATTTGCGGTGTCGCGACTCTTTCAACAGCCAGGGTTATATTGTGTCGGATGGAGGCAACCAGAGGTCCCGGAAAGAAACATTTTTCACAGCAGATATACACAGTCTTACCCGTCAAATTCTTGAAACTGCCAAAAACAGAGTGAGCATTGGCTGACGTCAAGTGAACCATTAATGTGCTGAAGGCCTTTGCTCACTACACCAAGCTGCTCACGCTTGGGCAGTTGTTATTAAGGACCTTACCAAGAATAAAACACAAATAAAATTCAATGCTCGTGATGGTGATTGAACAGACTCATGTTAGTTGTATTCTTTCTGTTCGTCACATGGTTTATTTATTAAGTGCAGTAGGGAATATTCACAATCTTTTAGTTTAAGGAAGATATTAAATTTATCCTACAGTCATGCAGCATAAACATAAGGCTTGGACTGATAGTAATTCTCCTCTCGTCATTTGACTTTTTTAATTTTGCAACGCAACAGCACAGCAACCCACACAACAGAGTCCATACAAAAGTGTCTGTCTGTTTGGGGCATTTGGTTGTTTTCCAACATTGTCGTTTAAATGTAAGGATTGTGAAGTATCCCAGCCTATGATAAGCTAATTTTCGAAGGAATACTCTATAAATGAAGATAGCAATCAAAACAAAGTGAAAAATGTATATGTTAAAATAATGAATAAAGCTTAGTAACAGTGAGATTTGAACCCATGTCACACTGCGCACGTCTTTAACAGCGAAGTGAACGCTTCAGCTTACTGAGCTACATCCCCGTTTGTTCAAATGTGACAAGACATAAACCAAGAAATTAATTTTTAACACCTCCATCTTTCTGTTTTCAGAAGACATAATATCAAATTAAGAACACACTAGGAGAAATGTGGAAAAGATGCTAGTTTTTAATAGAAAAAGGGTTTATCCGTAGAAACAAAACAGTGATAAGTTACAGTTTAAGCCAACGTAAACACTGAGCAGACGATTTTTTTAGGATTTGTTCATTCGCCCTGGCCGGTGAAACATTATCATTGAACACAAATTTACTATAAATAGTTACAAGTCGCTAATGTTTGGAACCTATCAAGTTACGAAAAGTCATCATCTGGGGCCAAAATGTAAGCACAAATATTTCCAAAAAGAATGAATGGAATATGCTGATATTCAGAGCCTAAATTCAAAATGTGCTGAAAAAGAGGAAGAGCATTCTTTTCCCTCGCAAATCCTATTTATAAAAAAAACACATTTTCGAACATTTGTGAAATTTTACCAACTGGTCACTCATTTTTTACCCCTATCCATATTCTTGTCCAAACGTTCAATCTATTGCGAGTCGCGTTACGTAAATTTCCTGAGTACAGAAGCACCAACACATCACTTACATTGACATTTCTGACAATGCGAGGACACTCCTGTGTATGGAACAGAACACTATGTTTAGGAAAAAACATATTTACAGTTCCAAAAGCCGAACATTGATGCAACACTAGGTTATGAACCACTAAAAAATCTCATTGAACACATTGCTAACCTTTGACTCTCTGTACAACATACCAAGTTGTTTTGCAAAAAATACATATAAATCCACAAGGTACATCATCTCTTGAAAAAAAAAATGGAAAAAATATATGTTGCCACATTGAATTTCAATTTAAAATTCGATTTTTCAGTACTACCCTATCTATGGTCCTGCACTGAATGGCCTTGACATTATTTTTTCATGCTTCATGTTTTTGAGAGATTCTCACACATTCCTGCAGAAACTTGCAAACAAACTTCTTAAACCTTCCTAAAGAGGACAAATGTTTTTTTTAATTAATGGTTTCAAATCCCACTGATATTGAACCAATCAGCCAATCGGGCCTATTTAATCCTACTCACAACTTTGGGTGTAAATGCTCCAAGTCACGTGTTCACCAATTTAGTGGTTCATAACCGCTATTTGTTAACTGGATATAAAGGTCAAACTCAGTATTTAAGCCGAAATCCAGACCATTTTATAAGAACAAAGTAGTGAAGTTTAGTTTATTGTTTTCAGTTACTTGATACTTTCAGAGAGTCAACATCCGAAGCTTAGGACACAGTGCCTATAGCAGCATTAAAGCAGAACTTGTCCATCTCAGTAAAGAAACACTGCAGTAGTTCCCCGGGGCCCAGGAGAATACACCCACGTGCGCTCTCATAAACACACATGCTTAATTAGATAGTTTCGTGAATGCTTTCCTCAGTCGCTAGCGACAATGTGTGTGAAGTGAAAGGGGATGAAAGGGTGGGCGAAATCAAACATATTTTAGTTTATTGTTTACGACTGCGTGGGCCTTTCAGAGGCACTGGGTCCAATTATACCAGTAAAACAGAACTTGTCCAACTCAATAAACAAAAACTTCTGTAGATCCCCGAGTGCGACATTTTTGTAAATTATTTTCTCGGTCTATGCACGTGTCGGGGGTGGGTGCATCCGTGGTCGAGTGGTGGATGCCAGGGTGGTTGGATGAAAGGGTGGGTGTAACCAAACAGTAAAGACTAGCCACCCCCCCCCCCCCACACACACACACACGCGCACACACACTCCTGGGAGGTATCAAGGATGACAGTCTGAGAAGCAGAACTTGTCCAACTCCGTAAACGAAAACTGCTGCAGGAGCCCGGGTGTGACATTTTTGTAAATTATGTTTTCTGTCTATGTAAATGTCGTGCATGCATGCGTGCGTGCGTGTAAACAAACAATTGATACAAGCCCCCCCCCCCCCCCCCCCCCCCTCACTCCCGGATGGTATCAAAGATGACAGTATCAGATTTATGGTACAAACACCCATATTGAAAATCTGCGTTCCTAATGACTCTAAAACACTTTGAGAAATGATCTTATTTGTGACGTGGTCTTTTTCACTCTAAATTATCACTTGCATCCATTTTTGTGGTAGCCGCATTATATAAGAGACATCGGGGCGCAGTGGCGTTGCGGTAACCGGTTTTCGTCAGATCACCGAAAATAAGCAACGTCGAGCCTGGTTAGTCCTTGGATCGGTGACCGTCTGAGCGATCGATTCGGGCTCCCGCGTTGTGTCCTTGAGCAGGCACTTAACTCCGATTGTCCGCATGGGGGCACGATGGCGCCGTGTACAAAGGCGGACTGCACGTCGATGGTGCGCATGCCTTCAGCTAACCTAACCCTGCCTGTGCTGCAGTGTGTAGTTACAATGTTGGGGAGCTGACAGTTACTGGTCGTTTCTCGGTGGTTCTCTATGGGTACTCCGGCTTCCTCCACCCGTAATACGGTCACAGTCATGATTAGCCATTGTGCATAAGTATGTGATCTTAAACACCAATAAATAAAAAACTAAATAAATGAATAAATGTATAAGAGAAATGTACATCCCTTAATTTCAACCAAACAATTAGGAAAATATACTTGATGGGGGTCGAAAACATATATCCTTTTCATTTATTACCCCACACACCCTTATCTACATACATGTTATTACTATTAGAAATATATCTCATATCCCAAAGCAACCCAGCCCATCTAGGCCCTCTGTAAGAAAAAAATAAAACATTAAACTTGGGGGAAATAATCTTCTTGAATGCCTTATCTGGCTGATATAGAAAATACATTGCTATTTTCGGCTTCTTTGGTCGTAGGTGAGAAAATTAAAATCTGTTTCTGAACTCTTCGCTTCCAAGTCGGTGCAGAGGGTGTCCTGTAAAATAGAAGTACTGAAAACAAATGCTTAACATTGAAAGTTTAGTTTCTATCAGCTGTAACTATCATATTCCTAATTGATAGAACTCTTGGGGCATGAACTGAAGATTATTCAGTCTGCTCAGACCATATATGGATGCATTCTATTGGAAGAGTTGTCTTCCTTTCCACACATTATTCCATTCAAATCCCTTATCCGAATTTGATAATGTTGTGAAAAGTGATAGTGTGTGCGAACGTGATTTATGCTCCGGGTATCACGTCCTTAAAAGTTGAATTCACAGTGGCAGGCATTGCTGCTTTCGAGTTGACTTATTTAGTCCGAACAAGCCATTTCAGCCGGATGAAAAGTGAAAACGAAGGTAATTGTGTGTGTAGAACTTATTTGTGCTGAAAAATAGTCCAAAAATGATTAAAATTTTTTAACAACTTTCAAAATGGGTTTCAAAGGAAAAACCCGAAGAAAAAAGTGTTTGAGTTGACTAAACCAATATTATAAACAAGTAAATTATTTCCATTGTTCATGATTTTATTCGGGTTAAATCTGTACTTCCGAATTGATAAAGGTTTTTAAAAGTTAATGTGTGTAAAGTGGACACCGCATTTTCGTTGCCATAAACAACGAATACTTCGTGTGCACACTGGAGAGCCACACTGTTGCACATAAAGCAGCAACTTGCAATAGAAGTGCCCCCAGTATCGACCTTCAGTTGTTAAATACAAGACTTGGACTTTCCGACGAAGCCCGGTTTCTCGGTGTGATCTACCATGTACACAAAATTAATATTGACCAACGCATAATTTCATTAAAGCCAGTAAACAAATCTGCAAAAAATCCAACGCGGTTAAAATCCGGGGAGTTCGTAACTCAAACTATAGAAGGCGTTCAAGCGACAAGGGCACACAATATGGAATCAATGCTGCCAGCCGCCTGTTTGAAGCAAACATTCTTTAACTACAGCTGTCCAAAACCATGACTTATTTGATATACCTATTGAACGACTTCACGAATTAGCAAATATCGAAATGATAGGAAGCAATTTAAAACCAATGTTGACAAACACTCTAAACTGGCTACGTAGCGTGGAATTGAATGCCCATGAAATGCTCAAAAACAAATCAAATCTAAATTTAAAACTGAAATGAAAAGATTTCCTTCTTTTAAATTTACTCACCTTAAAGGACAAATATAAAAAATAATGATGAGCATCGATAAACAGTTGGAGACGTTAGGCCACGTTTTAGCTCAAAATGCCCTGTATATTTAAAGTTTAGAGTGATGATATGCATTTGTCTGTCGTTTATTTGGGGTGTCGCGACTCTTTCAACAGCCAGGGTTATATTGTGTCGGATGGAGGCAACCAGAGGTCCCGGAAAGAAACATTTTGCACAGCAGATATACACAGTCTTACCCGTCAAATTCTTAAACTGGCAAAAACAGAGTGAGCATTGGCTGACGTCAAGTGAACCATTAATGTGCTGAAGGCCCTTGCTCACTACACCAAGCTGCTCACGCTTGGGCAGTTGTAATTAAGGACCTTACCAAGAATAAAACACAAATAAAATTCAATGCTCGTGATGGTGATTGAACAGACTCATGTTAGTTGTATTCTTTCTGTTCGTCACATGGTTTATTTATTAAGCGCAGTAGGGAATATTCACAATCTTTTAGTTTAAGGAAGATATTAAATTTATCCTACAGTCATGCAGCATAAACATAAGGCTTGGACTGATAGTAATTCTCCTCTCGTCATTTGACTTTTTAAATTTTGCAACGCAACAGCGCAGCAACCCACACAACAGAGTCCATACAAAAGTGTCTGTCTGTTTGGGGCATTTGGTTGTTTTCCAACATTGTCGTTTAAATGTAAGGATTGTGAAGTATCCCAGCCTATGACAAGCCAATTTTCGAAGGAATACTCTATAAATGAAGATAGCAACCAAAACAAAGTGAAAAATGTATATGTTAAAATAATGAATAAAGCTTAGTAACAGTGAGATTTGAACCCATGTCACACTGCGCACGTCATTAACAGCGAAGTGAACGCTTCAGCTTACTGAGCTACATCCCCGTTTGTTCAAATGTGACAAGACATAAACCAAGAAATTAATTTTTAACACCTCCATCTTTCTGTTTTCAGAAGACATAATATCAAATTAAGAACACACTAGGAGAAATGTGGAAAAGATGCTAGTTTTTAATAGAAAAAGGGTTTATCCGTAGAAACAAAACAGTGATAAGTTACAGTTTAAGCCAACGTAAACACTGAGCAGACGATTTTTTTAGGATTTGTTCATTCGCCCTGGCCGGTGAAACATTATCATTGAACACAAATTTACTATAAATAGTTACAAGTCGCTAATGTTTGGAACCTATCAAGTTACGAAAAGTCATCATCTGGGGCCAAAATGTAAGCACAAATATTTCCAAAAAGAATGAATGGAATATGCTGATATTCAGAGCCTAAATTCAAAATGTGCTGAAAAAGAGGAAGAGCATTCTTTTCCCTCGAAAATCCTATTTATAAAAAAACACATTTTCGAACATTTGTGAAATTTTACCAACTGGTCACTCATTTTTTACCCCTATCCATATTCTTGTCCAAACGTTCAATCTATTGCGAGTCGCGTTACGTAAATTTCTGGAGTACAGAAGCACCAACACATCACTTACATTGACATTTCTGACAATGCGAGGACACTCCTGTGTATGGAACAGAACACTATGTTTAGGAAAAAACATATTTACAGTTCCAAAAGCCGAACATTGATGCAACACTAGGTTATGAACCACTAAAAAATCTCATTGAACACATTGCTAACCTTTGACTCTCTGTACAACATACCAAGTTGTTTTGCAAAAAATACATATAAATCCACAAGGTACATCATCTCTTGAAAAAAAAAATGGAAAAAATATATGTTGCCACATTGAATTTCAATTTAAAATTCGATTTTTCAGTACTACCCTATCTATGGTCCTGCACTGAATGGCCTTGACATTATTTTTTCATGCTTCATGTTTTTGAGAGATTCTCACACATTCCTGCAGAAACTTGCAAACAAACTTCTTAAACCTTCCTAAAGAGGACAAATGTTTTTTTTAATTAATGGTTTCAAATCCCACTGATATTGAACCAATCAGCCAATCGGGCCTATTTAATCCTACTCACAACTTTGGGTGTAAATGCTCCAAGTCACGTGTTCACCAATTTAGTGGTTCATAACCGCTATTTGTTAACTGGATATAAAGGTCAAACTCAGTATTTAAGCCGAAATCCAGACCATTTTATAAGAACAAAGTAGTGAAGTTTAGTTTATTGTTTTCAGTTACTTGATACTTTCAGAGAGTCAACATCCGAAGCTTAGGACACAGTGCCTATAGCAGCATTAAAGCAGAACTTGTCCATCTCAGTAAAGAAACACTGCAGTAGTTCCCCGGGGCCCAGGAGAATACACCCACGTGCGCTCTCATAAACACACATGCTTAATTAGATAGTTTCGTGAATGCTTTCCTCAGTCGCTAGCGACAATGTGTGTGAAGTGAAAGGGGATGAAAGGGTGGGCGAAATCAAACATATTTTAGTTTATTGTTTACGACTGCGTGGGCCTTTCAGAGGCACTGGGTCCAATTATACCAGTAAAACAGAACTTGTCCAACTCAATAAACAAAAACTTCTGTAGATCCCCGAGTGCGACATTTTTGTAAATTATTTTCTCGGTCTATGCACGTGTCGGGGGTGGGTGCATCCGTGGTCGAGTGGTGGATGCCAGGGTGGTTGGATGAAAGGGTGGGTGTAACCAAACAGTAAAGACTAGCCACCCCCCCCCCCCCCCCCACACACACACACACGCGCACACACACTCCTGGGAGGTATCAATGATGACAGTCTGAGAAGCAGAACTTGTCCAACTCCGTAAACGAAAACTGCTGCAGGAGCCCGGGTGTGACATTTTTGTAAATTATGTTTTCTGTCTATGTAAATGTCGTGCATGCATGCGTGCGTGCGTGTAAACAAACAATTGATACAAGCCCCCCCCCCCCCCCCCCCCTCACTCCCGGATGGTATCAAAGATGACAGTATCAGATTTATGGTACAAACACCCATATTGAAAATCTGCGTTCCTAATGACTCTAAAACACTTTGAGAAATGATCTTATTTGTGACGTGGTCTTTTTCACTCTAAATTATCACTTGCATCCATTTTTGTGGTAGCCGCATTATATAAGAGACATCGGGGCGCAGTGGTGTTGCGGTAACCGGTTTTCGTCAGATCACCGAAAATAAGCAACGTCGAGCCTGGTTAGTCCTTGGATCGGTGACCGTCTGAGCGATCGATTCGGGCTCCCGCGTTGTGTCCTTGAGCAGGCACTTAACTCCGATTGTCCGCATGGGGGCACGATGGCGCCGTGTACAAAGGCGGACTGCACGTCGATGGTGCGCATGCCTTCAGCTAACCTAACCCTGCCTGTGCTGCAGTGTGTAGTTACAATGTTGGGGAGCTGACAGTTACTGGTCGTTTCTCGGTGGTTCTCTATGGGTACTCCGGCTTCCTCCACCCGTAATACGGTCACAGCCATGATTAGCCATTGTGCATAAGTATGTGATCTTAAACACCAATAAATAAAAAACTAAATAAATGAATAAATGTATAAGAGAAATGTACATCCCTTAATTTCAACCAAACAATTAGGAAAATATACTTGATGGGGGTCGAAAACATATATCCTTTTCATTTATTACCCCACACACCCTTATCTACATACATGTTATTACTATTAGAAATATATCTCATATCCCAAAGCAACCCAGCCCATCTAGGCCCTCTGTAAGAAAAAAATAAAACATTAAACTTGGGGGAAATAATCTTCTTGAATGCCTTATCTGGCTGATATAGAAAATACATTGCTATTTTCGGCTTCTTTGGTCGTAGGTGAGAAAATTAAAATCTGTTTCTGAACTCTTCGCTTCCAAGTCGGTGCAGAGGGTGTCCTGTAAAATAGAAGTACTGAAAACAAATGCTTAACATTGAAAGTTTAGTTTCTATCAGCTGTAACTATCATATTCCTAATTGATAGAACTCTTGGGGCATGAACTGAAGATTATTCAGTCTGCTCAGACCATATATGGATGCATTCTATTGGAAGAGTTGTCTTCCTTTCCACACATTATTCCATTCAAATCCCTTATCCGAATTTGATAATGTTGTGAAAAGTGATAGTGTGTGCGAACGTGATTTATGCTCCGGGTATCACGTCCTTAAAAGTTGAATTCACAGTGGCAGGCATTGCTGCTTTCGAGTTGACTTATTTAGTCCGAACAAGCCATTTCAGCCGGATGAAAAGTGAAAACGAAGGTAATTGTGTGTGTAGAACTTATTTGTGCTGAAAAATAGTCCAAAAATGATTAAAATTTTTTAACAACTTTCAAAATGGGTTACAAAGGAAAAACCCGAAGAAAAAAGTGTTTGAGTTGACTAAACCAATATTATAAACAAGTAAATTATTTCCATTGTTCATGATTTTATTCGGGTTAAATCTGTACTTCCGAATTGATAAAGGTTTTTAAAAGTTAATGTGTGTAAAGTGGACACCGCATTTTCGTTGCCATAAACAACGAATACTTCGTGTGCACACTGGAGAGCCACACTGTTGCACATAAAGCAGCAACTTGCAATAGAAGTGCCCCCAGTATCGACCTTCAGTTGTTAAATACAAGACTTGGACTTTCCGACGAAGCCCGGTTTCTCGGTGTGATCTACCATGTACACAAAATTAATATTGACCAACGCATAATTTCATTAAAGCCAGTAAACAAATCTGCAAAAAATCCAACGCGGTTAAAATCCGGGGAGTTCGTAACTCAAACTATAGAAGGCGTTCAAGCGACAAGGGCACACAATATGGAATCAATGCTGCCAGCCGCCTGTTTGAAGCAAACATTCTTTAACTACAGCTGTCCAAAACCATGACTTATTTGATATACCTATTGAACGACTTCACGAATTAGCAAATATCGAAATGATAGGAAGCAATTTAAAACCAATGTTGACAAACACTCTAAACTGGCTACGTAGCGTGGAATTGAATGCCCATGAAATGCTCAAAAACAAATCAAATCTAAATTTAAAACTGAAATGAAAAGATTTCCTTCTTTTAAATTTACTCACCTTAAAGGACAAATATAAAAAATAATGATGAGCATCGATAAACAGTTGGAGACGTTAGGCCACGTTTTAGCTCAAAATGCCCTGTATATTTAAAGTTTAGAGTGATGATATGCATTTGTCTGTCGTTTATTTGGGGTGTCGCGACTCTTTCAACAGCCAGGGTTATATTGTGTCGGATGGAGGCAACCAGAGGTCCCGGAAAGAAACATTTTGCACAGCAGATATACACAGTCTTACCCGTCAAATTCTTAAACTGGCAAAAACAGAGTGAGCATTGGCTGACGTCAAGTGAACCATTAATGTGCTGAAGGCCCTTGCTCACTACACCAAGCTGCTCACGCTTGGGCAGTTGTAATTAAGGACCTTACCAAGAATAAAACACAAATAAAATTCAATGCTCGTGATGGTGATTGAACAGACTCATGTTAGTTGTATTCTTTCTGTTCGTCACATGGTTTATTTATTAAGCGCAGTAGGGAATATTCACAATCTTTTAGTTTAAGGAAGATATTAAATTTATCCTACAGTCATGCAGCATAAACATAAGGCTTGGACTGATAGTAATTCTCCTCTCGTCATTTGACTTTTTAAATTTTGCAACGCAACAGCGCAGCAACCCACACAACAGAGTCCATACAAAAGTGTCTGTCTGTTTGGGGCATTTGGTTGTTTTCCAACATTGTCGTTTAAATGTAAGGATTGTGAAGTATCCCAGCCTATGACAAGCCAATTTTCGAAGGAATACTCTATAAATGAAGATAGCAACCAAAACAAAGTGAAAAATGTATATGTTAAAATAATGAATAAAGCTTAGTAACAGTGAGATTTGAACCCATGTCACACTGCGCACGTCATTAACAGCGAAGTGAACGCTTCAGCTTACTGAGCTACATCCCCGTTTGTTCAAATGTGACAAGACATAAACCAAGAAATTAATTTTTAACACCTCCATCTTTCTGTTTTCAGAAGACATAATATCAAATTAAGAACACACTAGGAGAAATGTGGAAAAGATGCTAGTTTTTAATAGAAAAAGGGTTTATCCGTAGAAACAAAACAGTGATAAGTTACAGTTTAAGCCAACGTAAACACTGAGCAGACGATTTTTTTAGGATTTGTTCATTCGCCCTGGCCGGTGAAACATTATCATTGAACACAAATTTACTATAAATAGTTACAAGTCGCTAATGTTTGGAACCTATCAAGTTACGAAAAGTCATCATCTGGGGCCAAAATGTAAGCACAAATATTTCCAAAAAGAATGAATGGAATATGCTGATATTCAGAGCCTAAATTCAAAATGTGCTGAAAAAGAGGAAGAGCATTCTTTTCCCTCGAAAATCCTATTTATAAAAAAACACATTTTCGAACATTTGTGAAATTTTACCAACTGGTCACTCATTTTTTACCCCTATCCATATTCTTGTCCAAACGTTCAATCTATTGCGAGTCGCGTTACGTAAATTTCTGGAGTACAGAAGCACCAACACATCACTTACATTGACATTTCTGACAATGCGAGGACACTCCTGTGTATGGAACAGAACACTATGTTTAGGAAAAAACATATTTACAGTTCCAAAAGCCGAACATTGATGCAACACTAGGTTATGAACCACTAAAAAATCTCATTGAACACATTGCTAACCTTTGACTCTCTGTACAACATACCAAGTTGTTTTGCAAAAAATACATATAAATCCACAAGGTACATCATCTCTTGAAAAAAAAAATGGAAAAAATATATGTTGCCACATTGAATTTCAATTTAAAATTCGATTTTTCAGTACTACCCTATCTATGGTCCTGCACTGAATGGCCTTGACATTATTTTTTCATGCTTCATGTTTTTGAGAGATTCTCACACATTCCTGCAGAAACTTGCAAACAAACTTCTTAAACCTTCCTAAAGAGGACAAATGTTTTTTTTAATTAATGGTTTCAAATCCCACTGATATTGAACCAATCAGCCAATCGGGCCTATTTAATCCTACTCACAACTTTGGGTGTAAATGCTCCAAGTCACGTGTTCACCAATTTAGTGGTTCATAACCGCTATTTGTTAACTGGATATAAAGGTCAAACTCAGTATTTAAGCCGAAATCCAGACCATTTTATAAGAACAAAGTAGTGAAGTTTAGTTTATTGTTTTCAGTTACTTGATACTTTCAGAGAGTCAACATCCGAAGCTTAGGACACAGTGCCTATAGCAGCATTAAAGCAGAACTTGTCCATCTCAGTAAAGAAACACTGCAGTAGTTCCCCGGGGCCCAGGAGAATACACCCACGTGCGCTCTCATAAACACACATGCTTAATTAGATAGTTTCGTGAATGCTTTCCTCAGTCGCTAGCGACAATGTGTGTGAAGTGAAAGGGGATGAAAGGGTGGGCGAAATCAAACATATTTTAGTTTATTGTTTACGACTGCGTGGGCCTTTCAGAGGCACTGGGTCCAATTATACCAGTAAAACAGAACTTGTCCAACTCAATAAACAAAAACTTCTGTAGATCCCCGAGTGCGACATTTTTGTAAATTATTTTCTCGGTCTATGCACGTGTCGGGGGTGGGTGCATCCGTGGTCGAGTGGTGGATGCCAGGGTGGTTGGATGAAAGGGTGGGTGTAACCAAACAGTAAAGACTAGCCACCCCCCCCCCCCACACACACACACACACACGCGCACACACACTCCTGGGAGGTATCAAGGATGACAGTCTGAGAAGCAGAACTTGTCCAACTCCGTAAACGAAAACTGCTGCAGGACCCCGGGTGTGACATTTTTGTAAATTATGTTTTCTGTCTATGTAAATGTCGTGCATGCATGCGTGCGTGCGTGTAAACAAACAATTGATACAAGCCCCCCCCCCCCCCCCCTCACTCCCGGATGGTATCAAAGATGACAGTATCAGATTTATGGTACAAACACCCATATTGAAAATCTGCGTTCCTAATGACTCTAAAACACTTTGAGAAATGATCTTATTTGTGACGTGGTCTTTTTCACTCTAAATTATCACTTGCATCCATTTTTGTGGTAGCCGCATTATATAAGAGACATCGGGGCGCAGTGGCGTTGCGGTAACCGGTTTTCGTCAGATCACCGAAAATAAGCAACGTCGAGCCTGGTTAGTCCTTGGATCGGTGACCGTCTGAGCGATCGATTCGGGCTCCCGCGTTGTGTCCTTGAGCAGGCACTTAACTCCGATTGTCCGCATGGGGGCACGATGGCGCCGTGTACAAAGGCGGACTGCACGTCGATGGTGCGCATGCCTTCAGCTAACCTAACCCTGCCTGTGCTGCAGTGTGTAGTTACAATGTTGGGGAGCTGACAGTTACTGGTCGTTTCTCGGTGGTTCTCTATGGGTACTCCGGCTTCCTCCACCCGTAATACGGTCACAGTCATGATTAGCCATTGTGCATAAGTATGTGATCTTAAACACCAATAAATAAAAAACTAAATAAATGAATAAATGTATAAGAGAAATGTACATCCCTTAATTTCAACCAAACAATTAGGAAAATATACTTGATGGGGGTCGAAAACATATATCCTTTTCATTTATTACCCCACACACCCTTATCTACATACATGTTATTACTATTAGAAATATATCTCATATCCCAAAGCAACCCAGCCCATCTAGGCCCTCTGTAAGAAAAAAATAAAACATTAAACTTGGGGGAAATAATCTTCTTGAATGCCTTATCTGGCTGATATAGAAAATACATTGCTATTTTCGGCTTCTTTGGTCGTAGGTGAGAAAATTAAAATCTGTTTCTGAACTCTTCGCTTCCAAGTCGGTGCAGAGGGTGTCCTGTAAAATAGAAGTACTGAAAACAAATGCTTAACATTGAAAGTTTAGTTTCTATCAGCTGTAACTATCATATTCCTAATTGATAGAACTCTTGGGGCATGAACTGAAGATTATTCAGTCTGCTCAGACCATATATGGATGCATTCTATTGGAAGAGTTGTCTTCCTTTCCACACATTATTCCATTCAAATCCCTTATCCGAATTTGATAATGTTGTGAAAAGTGATAGTGTGTGCGAACGTGATTTATGCTCCGGGTATCACGTCCTTAAAAGTTGAATTCACAGTGGCAGGCATTGCTGCTTTCGAGTTGACTTATTTAGTCCGAACAAGCCATTTCAGCCGGATGAAAAGTGAAAACGAAGGTAATTGTGTGTGTAGAACTTATTTGTGCTGAAAAATAGTCCAAAAATGATTAAAATTTTTTAACAACTTTCAAAATGGGTTACAAAGGAAAAACCCGAAGAAAAAAGTGTTTGAGTTGACTAAACCAATATTATAAACAAGTAAATTATTTCCATTGTTCATGATTTTATTCGGGTTAAATCTGTACTTCCGAATTGATAAAGGTTTTTAAAAGTTAATGTGTGTAAAGTGGACACCGCATTTTCGTTGCCATAAACAACGAATACTTCGTGTGCACACTGGAGAGCCACACTGTTGCACATAAAGCAGCAACTTGCAATAGAAGTGCCCCCAGTATCGACCTTCAGTTGTTAAATACAAGACTTGGACTTTCCGACGAAGCCCGGTTTCTCGGTGTGATCTACCATGTACACAAAATTAATATTGACCAACGCATAATTTCATTAAAGCCAGTAAACAAATCTGCAAAAAATCCAACGCGGTTAAAATCCGGGGAGTTCGTAACTCAAACTATAGAAGGCGTTCAAGCGACAAGGGCACACAATATGGAATCAATGCTGCCAGCCGCCTGTTTGAAGCAAACATTCTTTAACTACAGCTGTCCAAAACCATGACTTATTTGATATACCTATTGAACGACTTCACGAATTAGCAAATATCGAAATGATAGGAAGCAATTTAAAACCAATGTTGACAAACACTCTAAACTGGCTACGTAGCGTGGAATTGAATGCCCATGAAATGCTCAAAAACAAATCAAATCTAAATTTAAAACTGAAATGAAAAGATTTCCTTCTTTTAAATTTACTCACCTTAAAGGACAAATATAAAAAATAATGATGAGCATCGATAAACAGTTGGAGACGTTAGGCCACGTTTTAGCTCAAAATGCCCTGTATATTTAAAGTTTAGAGTGATGATATGCATTTGTCTGTCGTTTATTTGGGGTGTCGCGACTCTTTCAACAGCCAGGGTTATATTGTGTCGGATGGAGGCAACCAGAGGTCCCGGAAAGAAACATTTTGCACAGCAGATATACACAGTCTTACCCGTCAAATTCTTAAACTGGCAAAAACAGAGTGAGCATTGGCTGACGTCAAGTGAACCATTAATGTGCTGAAGGCCCTTGCTCACTACACCAAGCTGCTCACGCTTGGGCAGTTGTAATTAAGGACCTTACCAAGAATAAAACACAAATAAAATTCAATGCTCGTGATGGTGATTGAACAGACTCATGTTAGTTGTATTCTTTCTGTTCGTCACATGGTTTATTTATTAAGCGCAGTAGGGAATATTCACAATCTTTTAGTTTAAGGAAGATATTAAATTTATCCTACAGTCATGCAGCATAAACATAAGGCTTGGACTGATAGTAATTCTCCTCTCGTCATTTGACTTTTTAAATTTTGCAACGCAACAGCGCAGCAACCCACACAACAGAGTCCATACAAAAGTGTCTGTCTGTTTGGGGCATTTGGTTGTTTTCCAACATTGTCGTTTAAATGTAAGGATTGTGAAGTATCCCAGCCTATGACAAGCCAATTTTCGAAGGAATACTCTATAAATGAAGATAGCAACCAAAACAAAGTGAAAAATGTATATGTTAAAATAATGAATAAAGCTTAGTAACAGTGAGATTTGAACCCATGTCACACTGCGCACGTCATTAACAGCGAAGTGAACGCTTCAGCTTACTGAGCTACATCCCCGTTTGTTCAAATGTGACAAGACATAAACCAAGAAATTAATTTTTAACACCTCCATCTTTCTGTTTTCAGAAGACATAATATCAAATTAAGAACACACTAGGAGAAATGTGGAAAAGATGCTAGTTTTTAATAGAAAAAGGGTTTATCCGTAGAAACAAAACAGTGATAAGTTACAGTTTAAGCCAACGTAAACACTGAGCAGACGATTTTTTTAGGATTTGTTCATTCGCCCTGGCCGGTGAAACATTATCATTGAACACAAATTTACTATAAATAGTTACAAGTCGCTAATGTTTGGAACCTATCAAGTTACGAAAAGTCATCATCTGGGGCCAAAATGTAAGCACAAATATTTCCAAAAAGAATGAATGGAATATGCTGATATTCAGAGCCTAAATTCAAAATGTGCTGAAAAAGAGGAAGAGCATTCTTTTCCCTCGAAAATCCTATTTATAAAAAAACACATTTTCGAACATTTGTGAAATTTTACCAACTGGTCACTCATTTTTTACCCCTATCCATATTCTTGTCCAAACGTTCAATCTATTGCGAGTCGCGTTACGTAAATTTCCTGAGTACAGAAGCACCAACACATCACTTACATTGACATTTCTGACAATGCGAGGACACTCCTGTGTATGGAACAGAACACTATGTTTAGGAAAAAACATATTTACAGTTCCAAAAGCCGAACATTGATGCAACACTAGGTTATGAACCACTAAAAAATCTCATTGAACACATTGCTAACCTTTGACTCTCTGTACAACATACCAAGTTGTTTTGCAAAAAATACATATAAATCCACAAGGTACATCATCTCTTGAAAAAAAAAATGGAAAAAATATATGTTGCCACATTGAATTTCAATTTAAAATTCGATTTTTCAGTACTACCCTATCTATGGTCCTGCACTGAATGGCCTTGACATTATTTTTTCATGCTTCATGTTTTTGAGAGATTCTCACACATTCCTGCAGAAACTTGCAAACAAACTTCTTAAACCTTCCTAAAGAGGACAAATGTTTTTTTTAATTAATGGTTTCAAATCCCACTGATATTGAACCAATCAGCCAATCGGGCCTATTTAATCCTACTCACAACTTTGGGTGTAAATGCTCCAAGTCACGTGTTCACCAATTTAGTGGTTCATAACCGCTATTTGTTAACTGGATATAAAGGTCAAACTCAGTATTTAAGCCGAAATCCAGACCATTTTATAAGAACAAAGTAGTGAAGTTTAGTTTATTGTTTTCAGTTACTTGATACTTTCAGAGAGTCAACATCCGAAGCTTAGGACACAGTGCCTATAGCAGCATTAAAGCAGAACTTGTCCATCTCAGTAAAGAAACACTGCAGTAGTTCCCCGGGGCCCAGGAGAATACACCCACGTGCGCTCTCATAAACACACATGCTTAATTAGATAGTTTCGTGAATGCTTTCCTCAGTCGCTAGCGACAATGTGTGTGAAGTGAAAGGGGATGAAAGGGTGGGCGAAATCAAACATATTTTAGTTTATTGTTTACGACTGCGTGGGCCTTTCAGAGGCACTGGGTCCAATTATACCAGTAAAACAGAACTTGTCCAACTCAATAAACAAAAACTTCTGTAGATCCCCGAGTGCGACATTTTTGTAAATTATTTTCTCGGTCTATGCACGTGTCGGGGGTGGGTGCATCCGTGGTCGAGTGGTGGATGCCAGGGTGGTTGGATGAAAGGGTGGGTGTAACCAAACAGTAAAGACTAGCCACCCCCCCCCCCCCCACACACACACACACGCGCGCACACACACTCCTGGGAGGTATCAAGGATGACAGTCTGAGAAGCAGAACTTGTCCAACTCCGTAAACGAAAACTGCTGCAGGACCCCGGGTGTGACATTTTTGTAAATTATGTTTTCTGTCTATGTAAATGTCGTGCATGCATGCGTGCGTGCGTGTAAACAAACAATTGATACAAGCCCCCCCCCCCCCTCACTCCCGGATGGTATCAAAGATGACAGTATCAGATTTATGGTACAAACACCCATATTGAAAATCTGCGTTCCTAATGACTCTAAAACACTTTGAGAAATGATCTTATTTGTGACGTGGTCTTTTTCACTCTAAATTATCACTTGCATCCATTTTTGTGGTAGCCGCATTATATAAGAGACATCGGGGCGCAGTGGCGTTGCGGTAACCGGTTTTCGTCAGATCACCGAAAATAAGCAACGTCGAGCCTGGTTAGTCCTTGGATCGGTGACCGTCTGAGCGATCGATTCGGGCTCCCGCGTTGTGTCCTTGAGCAGGCACTTAACTCCGATTGTCCGCATGGGGGCACGATGGCGCCGTGTACAAAGGCGGACTGCACGTCGATGGTGCGCATGCCTTCAGCTAACCTAACCCTGCCTGTGCTGCAGTGTGTAGTTACAATGTTGGGGAGCTGACAGTTACTGGTCGTTTCTCGGTGGTTCTCTATGGGTACTCCGGCTTCCTCCACCCGTAATACGGTCACAGTCATGATTAGCCATTGTGCATAAGTATGTGATCTTAAACACCAATAAATAAAAAACTAAATAAATGAATAAATGTATAAGAGAAATGTACATCCCTTAATTTCAACCAAACAATTAGGAAAATATACTTGATGGGGGTCGAAAACATATATCCTTTTCATTTATTACCCCACACACCCTTATCTACATACATGTTATTACTATTAGAAATATATCTCATATCCCAAAGCAACCCAGCCCATCTAGGCCCTCTGTAAGAAAAAAATAAAACATTAAACTTGGGGGAAATAATCTTCTTGAATGCCTTATCTGGCTGATATAGAAAATACATTGCTATTTTCGGCTTCTTTGGTCGTAGGTGAGAAAATTAAAATCTGTTTCTGAACTCTTCGCTTCCAAGTCGGTGCAGAGGGTGTCCTGTAAAATAGAAGTACTGAAAACAAATGCTTAACATTGAAAGTTTAGTTTCTATCAGCTGTAACTATCATATTCCTAATTGATAGAACTCTTGGGGCATGAACTGAAGATTATTCAGTCTGCTCAGACCATATATGGATGCATTCTATTGGAAGAGTTGTCTTCCTTTCCACACATTATTCCATTCAAATCCCTTATCCGAATTTGATAATGTTGTGAAAAGTGATAGTGTGTGCGAACGTGATTTATGCTCCGGGTATCACGTCCTTAAAAGTTGAATTCACAGTGGCAGGCATTGCTGCTTTCGAGTTGACTTATTTAGTCCGAACAAGCCATTTCAGCCGGATGAAAAGTGAAAACGAAGGTAATTGTGTGTGTAGAACTTATTTGTGCTGAAAAATAGTCCAAAAATGATTAAAATTTTTTAACAACTTTCAAAATGGGTTACAAAGGAAAAACCCGAAGAAAAAAGTGTTTGAGTTGACTAAACCAATATTATAAACAAGTAAATTATTTCCATTGTTCATGATTTTATTCGGGTTAAATCTGTACTTCCGAATTGATAAAGGTTTTTAAAAGTTAATGTGTGTAAAGTGGACACCGCATTTTCGTTGCCATAAACAACGAATACTTCGTGTGCACACTGGAGAGCCACACTGTTGCACATAAAGCAGCAACTTGCAATAGAAGTGCCCCCAGTATCGACCTTCAGTTGTTAAATACAAGACTTGGACTTTCCGACGAAGCCCGGTTTCTCGGTGTGATCTACCATGTACACAAAATTAATATTGACCAACGCATAATTTCATTAAAGCCAGTAAACAAATCTGCAAAAAATCCAACGCGGTTAAAATCCGGGGAGTTCGTAACTCAAACTATAGAAGGCGTTCAAGCGACAAGGGCACACAATATGGAATCAATGCTGCCAGCCGCCTGTTTGAAGCAAACATTCTTTAACTACAGCTGTCCAAAACCATGACTTATTTGATATACCTATTGAACGACTTCACGAATTAGCAAATATCGAAATGATAGGAAGCAATTTAAAACCAATGTTGACAAACACTCTAAACTGGCTACGTAGCGTGGAATTGAATGCCCATGAAATGCTCAAAAACAAATCAAATCTAAATTTAAAACTGAAATGAAAAGATTTCCTTCTTTTAAATTTACTCACCTTAAAGGACAAATATAAAAAATAATGATGAGCATCGATAAACAGTTGGAGACGTTAGGCCACGTTTTAGCTCAAAATGCCCTGTATATTTAAAGTTTAGAGTGATGATATGCATTTGTCTGTCGTTTATTTGGGGTGTCGCGACTCTTTCAACAGCCAGGGTTATATTGTGTCGGATGGAGGCAACCAGAGGTCCCGGAAAGAAACATTTTGCACAGCAGATATACACAGTCTTACCCGTCAAATTCTTAAACTGGCAAAAACAGAGTGAGCATTGGCTGACGTCAAGTGAACCATTAATGTGCTGAAGGCCCTTGCTCACTACACCAAGCTGCTCACGCTTGGGCAGTTGTAATTAAGGACCTTACCAAGAATAAAACACAAATAAAATTCAATGCTCGTGATGGTGATTGAACAGACTCATGTTAGTTGTATTCTTTCTGTTCGTCACATGGTTTATTTATTAAGCGCAGTAGGGAATATTCACAATCTTTTAGTTTAAGGAAGATATTAAATTTATCCTACAGTCATGCAGCATAAACATAAGGCTTGGACTGATAGTAATTCTCCTCTCGTCATTTGACTTTTTAAATTTTGCAACGCAACAGCGCAGCAACCCACACAACAGAGTCCATACAAAAGTGTCTGTCTGTTTGGGGCATTTGGTTGTTTTCCAACATTGTCGTTTAAATGTAAGGATTGTGAAGTATCCCAGCCTATGACAAGCCAATTTTCGAAGGAATACTCTATAAATGAAGATAGCAACCAAAACAAAGTGAAAAATGTATATGTTAAAATAATGAATAAAGCTTAGTAACAGTGAGATTTGAACCCATGTCACACTGCGCACGTCATTAACAGCGAAGTGAACGCTTCAGCTTACTGAGCTACATCCCCGTTTGTTCAAATGTGACAAGACATAAACCAAGAAATTAATTTTTAACACCTCCATCTTTCTGTTTTCAGAAGACATAATATCAAATTAAGAACACACTAGGAGAAATGTGGAAAAGATGCTAGTTTTTAATAGAAAAAGGGTTTATCCGTAGAAACAAAACAGTGATAAGTTACAGTTTAAGCCAACGTAAACACTGAGCAGACGATTTTTTTAGGATTTGTTCATTCGCCCTGGCCGGTGAAACATTATCATTGAACACAAATTTACTATAAATAGTTAAAAGTCGCTAATGTTTGGAACCTATCAAGTTACGAAAAGTCATCATCTGGGGCCAAAATGTAAGCACAAATATTTCCAAAAAGAATGAATGGAATATGCTGATATTCAGAGCCTAAATTCAAAATGTGCTGAAAAAGAGGAAGAGCATTCTTTTCCCTCGAAAATCCTATTTATAAAAAAACACATTTTCGAACATTTGTGAAATTTTACCAACTGGTCACTCATTTTTTACCCCTATCCATATTCTTGTCCAAACGTTCAATCTATTGCGAGTCGCGTTACGTAAATTTCTGGAGTACAGAAGCACCAACACATCACTTACATTGACATTTCTGACAATGCGAGGACACTCCTGTGTATGGAACAGAACACTATGTTTAGGAAAAAACATATTTACAGTTCCAAAAGCCGAACATTGATGCAACACTAGGTTATGAACCACTAAAAAATCTCATTGAACACATTGCTAACCTTTGACTCTCTGTACAACATACCAAGTTGTTTTGCAAAAAATACATATAAATCCACAAGGTACATCATCTCTTGAAAAAAAAAATGGAAAAAATATATGTTGCCACATTGAATTTCAATTTAAAATTCGATTTTTCAGTACTACCCTATCTATGGTCCTGCACTGAATGGCCTTGACATTATTTTTTCATGCTTCATGTTTTTGAGAGATTCTCACACATTCCTGCAGAAACTTGCAAACAAACTTCTTAAACCTTCCTAAAGAGGACAAATGTTTTTTTTAATTAATGGTTTCAAATCCCACTGATATTGAACCAATCAGCCAATCGGGCCTATTTAATCCTACTCACAACTTTGGGTGTAAATGCTCCAAGTCACGTGTTCACCAATTTAGTGGTTCATAACCGCTATTTGTTAACTGGATATAAAGGTCAAACTCAGTATTTAAGCCGAAATCCAGACCATATTATAAGAACAAAGTAGTGAAGTTTAGTTTATTGTTTTCAGTTACTTGATACTTTCAGAGAATCAACATCCGAAGCTTAGGACACAGAGCCTATAGCAGCATTAAAGCAGAACTTGTCCATCTCAGTAAAGAAACACTGCAGTAGTTCCCCGGGGCCCAGGAGAATACACCCACGTGCACTCTCATAAACACACATGCTTAATTAGATAGTTTCGTGAATGCTTTCCTCAGTCGCTAGCGACAATGTGTGTGAAGTGAAAGGGGATGAAAGGGTGGGCGAAATCAAACATATTTTAGTTTATTGTTTACGACTGCGTGGGCCTTTCAGAGGCACTGGGTCCAATTATACCAGTAAAACAGAACTTGTCCAACTCAATAAACAAAAACTTCTGTAGATCCCCGAGTGCGACATTTTTGTAAATTATTTTCTCGGTCTATGCACGTGTCGGGGGTGGGTGCATCCGTGGTCGAGTGGTGGATGCCAGGGTGGTTGGATGAAAGGGTGGGTGTAACCAAACAGTTAAGACTAGCCCCCCCCCCCCCACACACACACACACTCCTGGGAGGTATCAAGGATGACAGTCTGAGAAGCAGAACTTGTCCAACTCCGTAAACAAAAACTGCTGCTGGACCCCGGGTGCGACATTCTTGTAAATTATGTTTTCTGTCTATGTAAATGTCGTGCATGCGTGCGTGCGTGTAAACAAACAATTGATACAAGCCCCCCCCCCCCCCCCCCCCCCCTCACTCCTGGATGGTATCAAAGATGACAGTATCAGATTTATGGTACAAACTCCCATATTGAAAATCTGCTTTCCTAATAACTCTAAAACACTTTGAGAAATGATCTTATTTGTGACGTGGTCTTTTTCACTCTAAATTATCACTTGCATCCATTTTTGTGGTAGCTGCATTATATAAGAGACATCGGGGCGCAGTGGCGTTGCGGTAACCGCTTCCCGTCAGATCACCGAAAATAAGCAACGTCGAGCCTGGTTAGTCCTCGGATCGGTGACCGTCTGAGCGATCGATTCGGGCTCCCGCGTTGTGTCCTTGAGCAAGGCACTTAACTCCGATTGTCCGCATGGGGGCACGATGGCGCCGTGTACAAAGGCGGACTGCACGTCGATGGTGCGCATGCCTTCAGCTAACCTAACCCTGCCTGTGCTGCAGTGTGTAGTTACAATGTTGGGGAGCTGACAGTTACTGGTCGTTTCTCGGTGGTTCTCTATGGGTACTCCGGCTTCCTCCACCCGTAATACGGTCACAGTCATGATTAGCCATTGTGCATAAGTATGTGACCTTAAACACCAATAAATAAAAAACTAAATAAATGAATAAATGTATAAGAGAAATGTACATCCCTTAATTTCAACCAAACAATTAGGAAAATATACTTGATGGGGGTCGAAAACATATATCCTTTTCATTTATTACCCCACACACCCTTATCTACATACATGTTATTACTATTAGAAATATATCTCATATCCCAAAGCAACCCAGCCCATCTAGGCCCTCTGTAAGAAAAAAATAAAACATTAAACTTGGGGGAAATAATCTTCTTGAATGCCTCATCTGGCTGATAAAGAAAATACATTCCTATTTTCGGCTTCTTTGGTCGTAGGTGAGAAAATTAAAATCTGTTTCTGAACTCTTCGCTTCCAAGTCTGTGCAGAGGGTGTCCTGTAAAATAGAAGTACTGAAAACAAATGCTTAACATTGAAAGTTTAGTTCCTATCAGCTGTAACTATCATATTCCTAACTGATAGAACTCTTGGGGCATGAACTGAAGATTATTCAGTCTGCTCAGACCATATATGAATGCATTCTATTGGAAGAGTTGTCTTCCTTTCCACATATTATTCCATTCAAATCCCTTATCCGAATTTAATAATGTTGTGAAAAGTGAGAGTGTGTGCGAACGTGATTTATGCTCTTGGTATCACGTCCTTAAAAGTTGATTTCACAGTGGCAGGCATTGCTGCTTTCGAGTTGACTTATTTAGTCAGAACAAGCCATTTCAGCCGGATGAAAAGTGAAAACGAAGGTAATTGTGTGTGTAGAACTTATTTGTGCTGAAAAATAGTCCAAAAAAGATTAAAATTTTTTAACAACTTTCAAAATGGGTAACAAAGGAAAAACCCGAAGAAAAAAGTGTTTGAGTTGACTAAACCAATATTATAAACAAGTAAATTATTTCCATTGTTCATGATTTTATTCGGGTTAAATCTGTACTTCCGAATTGATAAAGGTTTTTAAAAGTTAATGTGTGTAAAGTGGACACCGCACTTTCGTTGCCATAAACAACGAATACTTCGTGTGCACACTGGAGAGCCACGCTGTTGCACATAAAGCAGCAACTTGCAATAGAAGTGCCCCCAGTATCGACCTTCAGTTGTTAAATACAAGACTTGGACTTTCCGACGAAGCCCGGCCAAGTTTCTCGGTGTGATCTACCATGTACACAAAATTAATACTGACCAACGCATTATTTCATTAAAGCCAGTAAACAAACAAATCTGCAAAAAATCCAACGCGGTTAAAATCCGGGGAGTTCGTAACTCAAACTATAGAAGGCGTTCAAGCTACAAGGGCACACAATATGGAATCAATGCTGCCAACCGCCTGTTTGAAGCAAACATTCTTTAACTACAGCTGTCCAAAACCATGACTTATTTGATATACCTATTGAACGACTTCACGAATTAGCAAATATCGAAATGATAGGAAGCAATTTAAAACCAATGTTGACAAACACTCTAAAAAGGCTTCGTAGCGTGGAATTGAATGCCCATGAAATGCTCAAAAACAAATCAAATCTAAATTTAAAACTGAAATGAAAAGATTTCCTTCTTTAAAATTTACTCACCTTAAAGGACAAATATAAAAAAATAATGATGAGCATCGATAAACAGTTGGAGACGTTAGGCCACGTTTTAGCTCAAAATGCCCTGTATATTTAAAGTTTAGAGTGATGATATGCATTTGTCTGTCGTTTATTTGGGGTGTCGCGACTCTTTCAACAGCCAGGGTTATATTGTGTCGGATGGAGGCAACCAGAGGTCCCGGAAAGAAACATTTTGCACAACAGATATACACAGTCTTACCCGTCAAATTCTTAAACTGGCAAAAACAGAACGAGCATTGGCTGACGTCAAGTGAACCATTAATGTGCTGAAGGCCTTTGCTCACTACACCAAGCTGCTCACGCTTGGGCAGTTGTAATTAAGGACCTTACCAAGTATAAAACACAAATAAAATTCAATGCTCGTGATGGTGATTGAACAGTCTCATGTTAGTCGTATTCTTTCTGTTCGTCACATGGTTTATTTATTAAGCGCAGTTGGGAATATTCACAATCTTTTAGTTTAAGGAAGACATTAAATTTATCCTACAGTCATGCAGCATCAACATAAGGCTTGGACTGATAGTAATTCTCCTCTCGTCATTTGACTTTTTAAATTTTGCAACGCAACAGCGCAGCAACCCACACAACAGAGTCCATACAAAAGTGTCTGTCTGTTTGGGGCATTTGGTTGTTTTCCAACATTGTCGTTTAAATGTAAGGATTGTGAAGTATCCCAGCCTATGACAACCTAATTTTCGAAGGAATACTCTATAAATGAAGATAGCAACCAAAACAAAGTGAAAAATGTATATGTTAAAATAAAGGATAAAGCTTGGTAACAGGGAGATTTGAAGCCATGTCACACTTCACACGTCTTTAACAGTGAATTGAACGCTTTAGCTTACTGAGCTACATCCCCGTTTGTTCTAATGTGACAAGATATAAACAAAGAAATTAATTTTTAACACCTCCATCTTTCTGTTTTCAGAAGACATAATAATATCTAATTAAGAACACACCAGGAGAAATGTGGAAAAGATGCTAGTTTTTAATAGAAAAAGGGTATATCCATCGAAACAAAACAGTGATAAGTTACAGTTTAAGCCAACGTAAAGACTGAGTAGACGATTTTTTTAGGATTTGTTCATTCGCCCTGGCCGGTGAAACATTATCATTGAACACAAATTTACTATAAATAGTTACAAGTCGCTAATGTTTGGAACCTATCTAGTTACGAAAAGTCATCATCTGCGGCCAGAATTTAAGCACAAATATTTCCAAAAAGAATGAATGGAATATGCTGATATTCAGAGCCGAAATTCAAAATGTGCTGAAAAAGAGGAAGAGCATTCTTTTCCCTCGAAAATCCTGTTTATAAAAAAACACATTTTCGAAAATTTGTGAAATTTTACCAATTGGTCACTCATTTTTTACCCCTATCCATATTCTTGTCCAAACTCCAAACGTTCAATCTATTGCGAGTCGCGTTTCGTATATTTCTGGAGTGCAGAAGCACCAACACATCTCTTACATTGACATTTCTGACAATGCGAGGACACTCCTGTGAACAGAACACTATGTTTAGGAAAAAACATTTTTACAGTTCCAAAAGCCGAACATTGATGCAACACCAGGTTGTGAACCACTAAAAAATCCCGTTGAACATGCTAACCTTTGACTCTCTGTACAACATACCAAGTTGTTTTGCAAAAATACTTATAAATCCACAAGGTACATCATCTCTTGTGTGTTTATGAGAGGTCACGTGGGTGTATTCTCCTGGCCCCCGGGGAACTACTGCAGTGTTTCTTTACTGAGATGGACAAGTTCTGCTTTAATGCTGCTATAGGCACTGTGTCCTAAGCCTCGTATGTTGATTCTCTGAAAGTACCAAGTAACTGAAAACAATAAACTAAACTTCTCTACTTTGTTCTTATAATATGGTCTGGATTTCGGCTTAAATACTGAGTTTGACCTTTATATCCAGTAAACAAATAGTGGTTATGAACCACTAAATTGGTGAACACGTGACTTGGAGCATTTAACACCCAAAGTTGTGAGTAGGATTAAATAGGCCCGATTGGCTGATTTGTTCAATATCAGTGGGATTGCTAAGTTGTTCACACGAGATAGCTAAATCGTTTAAACGAGATAGCTAAGTCGTTTAAACGAGATAGCTAAGTCGTTTAAACGAGATAGCCTAGTCGTTTAAACGAGATAGCTAAGTCGTTTAAACGAGATAGCTAAGTCGTTTAAACGTGATAGCTAAGTCGTTTAAACGAGATAGCTAAATCGTTTAAACGAGATAGCTAAGTCGTTTAAACGAGATAGCTATTGACCAATCAAATTCATTTTGACACGGGCACAACTTTTGAACTGACGAACGACAGCAGTGTTGAGTCAACTACACGCAGAAAGAAGCATCCGTCCGTGGAAGGTGAATTTAATGTACACTTAGGGAAAATGTACGGCGGCCCATACCTGACATGCATTATTATTTTTTTCTTCAAATTTTCATCATGGTGCAAATTACTTTTCACCATGTGATAGTTGGGGGGGGGGGGGCATAGTAGCCACTAGGTTCACCCTCAAGCTTCGGATGCGGTCATCTAACAGCGGTGCGAGATGGGGAGGGCCATGGTAGCCCAACCCTATAAGCCCAGCCCGGGGGAGGGGGGGAGGTTGGGTGTTGTTGCTTGGTGATATGATCTGGATTTGAAGGTTATGGGCTCAGGATTGGAAATATAGCCCGCTGCGTTGCGCATGGGTGCGGTCTCCACACAGTGGCACGCATATAAGGGAATGAGAATTGGTGTTCTCATTTGGCTGTGCGCCAGGTTAAGCGGTTCGGGTGAGAACTCAACTCTCGTATAGGTTATGGTTTGTTCTCTGCTTCTTCGAGGGAGCTTGTTTTTTTTGTAAATATGAAGGCAATGAGTATGTATAGGTATCACTGTTTCTAATATTGTGGGTTGCCCTGAAAAGGGCCGTTAATTAGCGTAGTGTATGGTCTACAGCCAGGATTCTTCATTGTTGGTGGACGTGGATTCATCCGGTTTGTCCATCGTCTGTGGGTCAGTAGCTGTTTTAGGTGCTGCTTGCAGCAGTTGTTTGGCTACGAGCAGTGAAATCTAGGCAGCCATGTCCGCAATCTTCTGATCGTCACTACTGCCAGTGTGCAGGTTAACAGGGTCTTTGACTAGGCCATTACGCTCATATCAGTGATGTTCACTCTTTTACAGACTACCGTAGACCTAAGCGCCACTGCCGCGCGTGCAATTTCCACGTGGCTTCTCGTGTCAAACATAACCAGAATCAGCATACATGACATCACTAATCTATCGAATTACACCCTCAGTATACCTGAGAAGATTGTACTGGGCAAGGGCCTTAAATTTATACCAACGCCTCCAAAATCTATCAAATCTTTCTTCAATGAGGATATCCAATTGCTTCATAATCGAATGCGACTGAGAGTTATACATGCTGACCAACAGGGGCTTCATTAACCCCTTCCACAAGAGGACCAATACCGCTCCAACCACTTGTCACAATGTTGCAGTGGAAACATACCTATCTAAGACGAAAATGGAACTCCTACGGTTTCTTAACCCCTCGCGCCTTCGCATCTGCCGCAATAATATGACCAAGGCGGAGCGAATTGCGATAAATAGCCTCCGGCGGAACCGCGACATTGACATCAAACAGTCGGATAAAGGCAAATCAACTGTTCTAATCAACCGCACCACCCATGTAGCAGAGGGCCTTCATCAACTTACCTCGACCCTCCACTATAAACCGTTCACCCATGATATAACGGCACGTACCACACTCGACGTCCGGAATTACTTGGAACGTATGTACAGTTACCACGAGATTGATAATAAAATGCATACATAGCTTCAACCAAAACTGGACACGACCAAACAGCCTGTCCTCTACCTTCTACCAAAGATACACAAGGATCCGCCTACAACGGGTAGACCGATCATTGCGGGTTGCAGCAGCCCCACTCCCTCTATATCCGGTCTACTCGATTTTTTCCTGGTTCCCATTGTGACGATACGGGACACTGCCCACTCCATCCAACTCATTGAGGAGGCATATATTCCTCCTGATTCCATCCTCGTTTTTGCCGACATTGCCAATATGTATACCAACATATCGCACGAGGAAGCTATGGCATCTGTCGAACGAGTTCTGGTTGAGAACCATAATTTACCATATCTCATACCCAGATCATCGACTACTTCACTACTAACGCTCCTTAAGCTTATACTTGAGCGCAACTCCTTCCAGTTTGGTGGACAGTCCTATATCCAAACATTGGGAGCTGCCATGGGCAGTAAGGCCAGTCCTGAAATAGCCGATATCATGGCCCATACTTGGGAGATCACACTACTTTCAAAGGGCCAGAGCAAAATCCACAAATGGCTCCGATATCGTGATAATACCTTTATCATCTGGACGAGATCCGAAGCGGACCTGCATAGCTTCATGGAACGAGTTAACCAATCACACCCGACATTTCGCTTTGTTTATGAAGCCTCGACCACCGAGGTCACGTTCCTTGATACCGAGATTTACAAAGGTGACCGGTTCCAAGCCACCGGCGTTCTGGATGCACACTAAAAACTGAAGTGTTAAAACTGACTCTTTCAAGGTGTTAAACCCATTCTAACTCTTAGGGTTTGATTTTAACACTCGAAGTGCAATGCTTTAAGCACTTAGACATTACAATCGTCAGACATCTGAAACTTGAATGGATGGCACTTCCCATGTGTCTAGCATTGGTGATTCTTCCAGAATCGTCCATAATTTGATTTGCGCTTGGTGGGTACATGATTAAAAGGACACAACGCAGATCATCAGTGACACGGACCAGGCTCGAGAGTTCGAGCCTGATCCGCGTCATCTGCGTTGTTTCCTTTTAGGTGTCGCGACATTACACTTGTCAAGTGGTATTATTGTAACACCTGTCAAGTTCTAGAATATCTACACTTGAACAAAGTACTAGTTCAGCACTTAGTAAGTGTTATATACAGCACTTCAAGTGTGGTTTTTAACACTTCAGTTTTTAGCGTGTGTGCGTTTCCACATCAAACCAACGGAGACATTCCAATACCTCCACCGCCAATCCGCTCACCCCCCCCCCCCCCCCCTGCCACTTTCAAGGGTTTCATCAAGGGTGAACTGGCGCGCTTTATACGCAACAACTCATCTGATACACGCTATACACACCACAAAGAACAGTTTGTGAATAAACGCCTACCACGGGGTTACACCATGCAGGAAATTGAACACCTGTACTCACCACTGTCAACTTCACGGATCGACCCACGCTGCTTACAAACACGAATCGGGGTCGGACAAATAAAGCTTATATGGAGCCACCTCTGGTCTTTACTACGACCTTCAACCCGTACATTTCTAACATCAAGAAGGCACTCCTAAGATATCGGGAACTCATATCCAGCAGTACCACACTGCGTAGAATATTCCCAGAGCCTCCAATTCTGGCTTTCAAACGCGGCACAAACCTTAATGACACCCTAGTATGTGCAACTACCGCCTACAAGGCATAGTGTCGGAGAGAACCACCCACCGACCATCCGGTCTCCCACTGGCAGTACAACCCATCACAATTAACCGGTACCAACCTACGGTCTACCCCCCCCCCCCCCCCCCCATACACACACACACACATGGGGTTGTGGCTCGATGAGCACATTTACTACAGGCAATTAACTATCTGAACGCATGATCATGCCAGCTGCTACCCACCACACGCATCCTCCTACGAGGATAGAGCGTCTTGAATGACCATCTACCCATCTCCGTGTCCTCTGACCTTGACACCAATATATAGCGGCGCTATCTCTATTACGTCCGCCACAGACTGATTTATACCCGGTTCAACCGAACGGCTTTCGTAACTACTTCTGCTTCCAAGCATGCGACCAATTAGAACAACTCGTAGATCGAACAACCAGCACAGAATGTCGGCACGACCGTATCAGCCTCCACCTAGGCATACTGGAATCATTATGCCGCCACTAGATCATACCAAGACTAGGGAGGAAGCTTTAAGGGAACAGAGAACGAGGCACGCCCTCGATTGGATTAAACATGTCCAATCATCTGACTGGACCTACGGCACTCGCCCTCCATCCACCGCGTACATTCCTGACCAACAGGAGCTTGACGCACAGTTGTTTGACCAGGTGGAGAAGTATAAACAGGCGGTCAAAGACACCATTGTGAACCACCTTAACCAGTGGGCTGCCAAAGACCCTGTTAACCTGCACACTGGCAGTAGTGACGATCAGAAGATTGCTAACATGGGTGCCAAGATTTCACTGCTCGTAGCCAAACAACTGCTGCAAGCAGCACCTAAAGCAGCTACTGACCCACAGACGATGGACAAACCGGATGAATCCACGTCCACCAAGAAGGAAGAATCCTGGCTGTAGACCCTACACTACGCTAATTAACGGCCCTTCTCAAGGCAACCCACACTATTAGAAACAGTGATACCAAAACATACTCACTGCCTTCAAATTTACAAAAAAAAACAAGCTCCCTCGAAGAAGCAGAGAACAAACCATAACCTATACGGAAGTTGAGTTCTCACCCGAACCGCTTAACCTGGCGCACAACCAAATGAGAACACCAATACTCATTCCTCTACAGGCGTGCCACTATGTTAAGACCCACCCCCTGCGCAACGCAGCAGGCTATATTTCCAATCCTGATCCCTTAACCTCGGGCCAACCTAGGGTCCATCTACGGTGACCACATATCGATAGCCTAATCCCGTTTCCACACCACCTTTCATAAACACGGGATATATGAGATTATACGCAACCGGGCGCCCCCCCCCCCCAAGTGGGGATTCCAGCAGTGTAATACGACGGTATTATGAACATGGCACTCCGTGATCAATCTTGACACGAACTGATGGTGCTCTCTTCAAATCCAGATCATATCACCAAGCAACAACGCCCCCCCCCCCCCCCGGGCCGGGCTTATAGGGATGGGCTACCATGGCTCTCCCCATCTCGCAGTGCTGTTAGATGACCGCACCCGAAGCTTGAGAGCGAACCTAGTGGTTACTATGCCCCCCCCCCCCCTCCCCCACTATCGCATGGTGAAAATTAATTTGCACCATGGTGAAAAGTAATTTGCACTAAGGTGAAAATTTGAAAAAAAAATAATAATGCATGTCAGGTATGGGCCGCCGTACATTTGCCCTAAGTGTACATTACATTCACCTTCGACGGACGGATGCACTTTTCTGCTTGTAGTTGACTCAACACTGCTGTCGTTCGTCAGTTCACAAGTTGGGCCCGTGTCAAAATGAATTTGATTGGTCAATAGTTATCTCGTTTAAACAGCATAGCTATCTCGTTTAAACGACTTAGCTATCTCGTTTAAGCGACTTACCTATCTCGTTTAAACGACTTACCTATCTCGTTTAAACAAGATAGTAGGAAAACATAGAGTGTCGCTTCGACGCTGCCGTACAAATGTGCTTTACATATCCAAGAATAAAGCTAGGGGATCAAAACACGGCGATAGAGCTGCATTGGGGGCAATTGCAAAGCCTTTGCTTTTGTTTACGTATGAGTATACTTTCGATTTTCGGTCGACGTCATCGGACAGAAAAAGCCGTCTAAAATCAAATAATGAAAAAGATCGCCTTCATACAGTATACTGTTATTAGATAGAGATTGCACAGTTGCCATATTCAATGCAAGGTATCATGATACCTGTTAAAATTTCTTAGAATTACGATTTTGTTTTTTGATGGAAATTCATGGTAACCAGTGATTTGCGCATGTCTGTCGAGTATGAAAACCATCTTCAATAAAAAATGCAGACAGTGTTGTCCTTTTCCAAAATGCAGTCCTATCGCTGTATTCGAAAGTGTTTTGAATGCCTAGCTTTGTTCTTGGATATATGAAGCATATTTGGCCACAAGTTGTTCTGATGAAATATTATTTTATTATCAGTTCTGGTGCGAATACGGTAGCAGACTTCCAGGAACCAGTGGGGAATACAGTCGACTCGATGAGTTGATTACATATGTATTCCGTGTTCTATACATCCAAACCTTCATTTTGATGTATAATTTGTGTATATTTAATCTGAATTTAAGGAATATGAGAGGTGAGAATTTCAAAATAAACAAAATTCCATTACTTATATAGGCCCTAAAATATGCGATGTATGACCCTGCATCGTACAGGTTGAACCTGCATCATGCTATTTGCGTACGAGAGGGTCCTAATTTCTAATTTAGTATGATAGTAAATTAATTAATTTAGTACTTAATTAATTTAGTATGATACTTATTTATTTTAGCATCGTACTTTATTAATTTAGTATCATACTAAAATAAAGAATTTTGACCCTAATCGAACGTCATAGACATGCGCAATCACAACATCGTGTATGGCCGATGTAGTTACCTCCCTTGTTGTACCTGGTCTATTCCCCCCCCCCCCCCTTTCTTCATTTTTTCAAACAGAACTTGATTGCTGCAATTTTTAGAGCCCCCCCCCCCCCCCCCCGCACCTACACACACAGACAGACACCTTTGTGTA
This sequence comes from Pictodentalium vernedei, assembly GCA_031216915.1. Taxonomy (NCBI): domain Eukaryota; kingdom Metazoa; phylum Mollusca; class Scaphopoda; order Dentaliida; family Dentaliidae; genus Pictodentalium; species Pictodentalium vernedei. Next base: position 429,360,325 of record CM062292.1, read on the forward strand.
TGGGAAACGTGTGTCCAGAGAAGAAGTTGGCATGTGGAGGAGAGTTTTTCCCTCTTTTACATTATTGCCTTTATCGTTCGATTTAAGTTGACATGGTGACGCTTCCCGTGCCTCCCATGCCTTTGCACTTTCCCTGTATAAGAATCAGGGGAAGTGGAATCGTGCTTGTTTACTTTGGCAGACAAGTTCTGATTCACCATGGGAACCCCGGGAAGTGAAGCATGCAGTGTTTGTTTGCTGTGGTAAACAGGCTCTGTTTCACAGGTCAAACAGGACCCACCCATCATATTTATTTATCTATTTATTGTTGTTTAAGGTCACATACTTATGCACAATGGTTAATCGTGACCATGATCCAGTCATCAATGCTGGGGTGGAATTCCTCTAAAATTATCAACTTTGTAATAAACGATTGACTAAACTTGACTTTATCTCCATGTTGCGGTTACTTTTAGCCATCGTGCAGAAATATGTGACCTTAAACACCAATAAATAAATAAGTTCTAATTGCTGGTGTAATAGGATCCGGTAACCAACACTAGGGGTGAACGTCCTCAAGAGTGGACTACGCAAATATAAACTATTTGCCCTTTATACTTACAAGTGCTGAGACCTGAAGTGACTTTACATTCCAACAAATGCCTGACCACACAGTTTGTAGAAATAGCAGATACTGAAGGAAAGTAGTTATTATTATTTTATCACAACGCTCGCCGCATACGCATCTCTTCTAATGTGAAAGGGCATTTAATGGTAAAACGAGAAAGTGAATGTACTGATGCTGGAAGTGACCTCAAACACCAATTAATAAATAAATTTCAGCAGTATGCTCTCTAAACTGAACGTTCCCTGTGTCTAGTGGATGAGCAGGTAGAAGTGCCGGCTACAAGCCGAGGGGTCCTCGGTTCGAATCCCACCTGCGGCAAACGCGTTGTGTCCTTGGGCAAGACACTTCACCTCCATTGCCTGCGTGGGAGCACGGTGGTGTTATGAACAAAGGCGTACTGCACGTCGATGGTGCTCATGTCTTCATTCAATGCTAAATCTGCCTGTGTGGAGTTAGTATGTTTGGGAGCTGACAGTTGCTCGGTGGTTCTCTTTGGATCCTCCGGCTTCCCCTACCCGTAAAACTGCCGTGGTCATGATTAGCCATTGTTCAGAAACATGTGACCTTAAACACCAATAAATAAATTAATAATAAGTTTTTGATCAAACGCCAGGCAGGGTTGTCTCCCTTCTCAGGCTCGTTTCAGCCCCATTGGGCACAGTGAAGAGAGAAAACACCGCTTAGCGTTAAATCTGATGAGAAAGGTTTTTTTGTATTTTGGTTTAAATGTTTTTTTCTGCCACTGCTTGTAACATGTTCTTTGTAGCGAGACATAATCGAGGGGGTTGATCGGGGATGGTTGCAAGTAATAGATATATCACTATTTTGTGTACTATATGGGTAAATAATTGTACAGTTGTGCAGGTGTCCGGAGATATTTTGGACGAGGCGAAGCCGAGTCCAAATATTGGAGGACACCTGCACAACTGTACAATTATTTACCCACAATGTACACAAAATAGTGATATATGTGATTTAATCCACAGCCTCTCAATATTAAAAGTCAAAAAAATTATATTTTAAAAAGTTTGACACGAGTAAAACCACATTTTAAAGCACTTTTTGCTTGCTCTACCCCCGAAAAACAAAATGGGCATAACCCATTGTTTGCTTGCTAGAAAGTCTATTGAAGTTATGACTTTTTTTCACGCTATCCCAAATGATAGAATCCGCGAAAGCAAAAAAGAAAAAGATGTTCATGGCCTTTTTGGATGTTAAAAAGGCATATGATAGAGTATGGAGGGAGGGTATGTGGCGCAAGCTGGAGGCTCTGGGCTTGGGGGCGTGTTTGTTGGGATTATGAAAGCATTATATAAAGATGTACAGAGTGAACTTAGCCTGGGAAACATTACAACAAAACGTGTGCCTTTGGAGATAGGCCTAAAACAGGGGTGTATCCTTTCGCCAATTCTTTTTGCATTGTACATCAAAGGTTTAGGAGATGAACTCCTGCATAGCGACGAGGGGGTTGCAGTTGGTGACTTGAAGATCCCAGGGCTATTTTTTGCAGACGATATGGTGCTAGTGTCAGAAAGCGAAGAGGGGCTAGCGAGGATGCTGGGAATTGTTGGGAAATATTGGAGCAAATGGAGACTCGAACTCAATGAAAGCAAGAGCAAAGTTATACCCGTGGGCCGCAAAGTGGACCCCACTCGAAGGTGGAGAGTGGGGGAGTTCTGCATTCCGGAAGGTAGCAGTAGACTTCTTAGTGTAGGAGAGACTAGTGACTATGAGTACCTGGGGGTAAATATAAACATCACAGGAAGAGGCATCTAACGAAACCACACAAATAAATTGATTCTGAAGGGGAAGCGAATCCTTAACCAAATGAAACTTATAGGGAGAAACAGTTTCAATAAGGTTTTCGTGGGGAAAACTATTTGGGAAATGGTGGGTCTTCCAAGTATAACATACGGTACGGACGTTGTATCCCTAAACCACACAGTTGTTAAGATCTTGGAAATCCAGCAGAACGATGCAGGCCGATGGATAACAGGCTCGAGTCAGGGGTGAGCTTGGGTGGATGAGGATCATGGACAGGATAGACCTTTTGAAACTCGGTTATCTTAATTATTTGATAAATCTCCCCGATAGCCGATGGTGTAAAGTAATGTTCCTGAGAACTTTCAACTCAAATATCAAGACGGGGTGGATGGTCCAAGTGAGGAAGCTAGTAGAAAACTACTCATTGGAAATTTCGGACCTTGACGTTGGGGCAAACCAGGGCAAAAAGATCGTCAGAGAAAGGCTCATTCTTCCCAATCTCTTCGATTAGTATATTAACCCTCTCCTTTGAGTCTCCCCCTAACCACATGTCCTTCATTCTCCCATCCCACTTTCCCATTATACTCCCAGTGAATCTCATTCTTTTAGACTGATACTTTGGGCATTCTAGAAGAAAGTGTTCCAGGGTCTCCACCATGCCCAAGATACACATCTGGCACTCCCTTTCACCGTCTTTCCCAGTTTTTCCCCTCAGCTCCAGGGATCGCGTCCTCAGCTTGAACAGCAGTGACCCCCCAAAGGTGCCATCAAGGTACTCTTCAAAACCTGGCCTCTCTTTATCACGCAGGCCACCCAAAGACCTCTTTGATTTGACCCCCTCTCGCCAATTACGGTTACAATCCTCCATGACCCTTTCTCTTACGATTTTTTTTATCCTGGTTTGCCCCAACGTCCAGGTCCGATATCTCCAATGAGTAGTTCTCTACTAGCTCCTTCACTTGGACCATCCACCCCGTTTTGATATTTGAGTTGAAAATTCTCAGGAACATATTGTGAACAGATCTGTGGCTTCGAAGTGAACTCACATCATGACGTAATTTGTTCTCTCGCTAATATAATGTCTCAGCTCAAGGGTGGAACACTTATTCAATCCCTCATCGAAAGTGCGGCAGATAAATTTAATAATCGTTCATTTTTAAAGCATTTGGAAGAATAATTCTTTTTTTATCTGAAGAAGAGGTTCGCTTTCTCTCAGGGGTGGCGGGTGGTGGTGCCTGATTGCCGTCTTAATATTTGAAAAAGGGCGGTTTCTTTAGGTTATTTATTTATTTACTGGTGTTTAAGGTCACTTTTCTGCAGCTATGACTAATTGTTGCCGCAAAAAAAGGGTGTAAAGTCAAGATTAGCCAATCGTTTACACCCATGCTGCCCATTTTAAGGGACTTCTACCCCTGGCACTGGTAACCGGGTCCTATTTTACCAGTAAAACTGAACTTTTTTACCACAGCAAACGAGCACGGCTTCACTTCCGAGGTTTCCAAAGGAGTCCTTTTTAGGTTACCAGGGCTGTTGGTTATTAAAAGCAACAAAAAATTAAAAAGTACATTATAATTTGGACACGATGCACACTCAATTCAGTTGCTCTGTCGAGAAAAGCTTGTCGATAATTCATGTGTAAGAAAGTTTTTCACACCTCCTTTACAGCATCTTTACTTTTGAATGGTTATGATTACAGTACCGTGACAATCGTACAAATATCTGGTCATTGGGACTGTTTCAAAACCGTCCCAATGTCCAGATATTGGTACTGTTTTACTGAGCTGTTCTCATCAAAACCGTACTTGGTGTGAGTGATTTTATAGGGATTGATTTCATGACAGAGAACAAAAGAAATATTAGGTAGCTGTGGATTAAGTGGAGGAGGGAAGCACCTTTTGTTGATCATAATTATTTTCTTCTTCATACAGAGACGGATTAAAAAATAAATTTTCGAGCCAATCAAATTGGAAGTTGAATCCATAAAAACACCAGAGAGCACCAGTTGTTGTTATCTTACTAAAAAATGAGATGAAAGGGCGCAATTGTCAGATTCCACAGAGCTCATTCCAATTCGTGAAAATATTTCCAAGAGAAAGAAATGTGAGTTTTCAACTTTCAGCTTTACCTTCGGGTTTTGTCCTTTGCATTACGACTATTAATCCTTTACCTAACATGAAAAGCAGACGACACTTGCAAAAAAATTCTAAAATAACTATTTTTTTCATTTTTTTTGTCTCAAAAACATTGGTTATGACCCCTCGTTGGAACGAGCTCGACGTCATAACCTATGTTTTTGAGACAAAAAATGAAAATATTTTGAAAATTAATTGGCGATTTTGGAGAATAGCGCTGGCCGGTTTTTGCAGTTACGTTGTGTAAAGGGTTAACATGCTGAGTATTATCTTGAATTTGTCTTCAAATTAAGTCATGGCTCGTGGGGAGCACGGCGGCACTGTGCATGGCGCATTGCACGTCGATGGTGCAGTTGTCTTCCACCAATGCTGACCCTGCTTGGATGGAGTTAGTAGGCCCTGCATGTGTTTGTGAGTCTGACAGTTGCTCGCAACTGCGCGGTGGTTCTCTCAGGGTACTCCGATTTCCCCCACTTGTAAAATTGTTCGAAACGAGGTGATCCTGGCTGTCGAAACTGTCGTTAACCCCCAACAAATAAATAACTAACTAACTGAATAATAAATAAATAAATAAATAAATAAATAAATAAATAAATAAATAAATAAATAAATAAATAAATCATGGCTGACTTTTCCTGACGAAAAATTCGATACATTTTGGTATCAAGAGATCATTGATATTTGTAGGGGAAGGCTATATTTTGTCAGCAAGAGTAGGTCTGAGAAGCCCTACTCAGTGGCGTACGTATGGGGAGGGAGTGAGGGTCCTCCCCTAAAACTTTAGCCCTCCCCACCCACCTCCGAAAAAATTGGCTCAATGCAACTTCCTCACAACATGGAACATATAACTCTAAAATGGTATCAAATATAGGGGTTACACACGCTACAGGTGCCTCAGATTCGTACTCAGAGCACTAAATTTTGCAACGGGGGGGGGGGGGGGGGGGTAGTCCTCACTTGGACCATCTATCCGTTGTCCCCTTCTCCCGCTTCCGGGAAGTAGGAAAGGCAACGACCGAAAGGTCCTAGTTAGAACTTGGGGAGGCACCCCCCCCCCCCCCCCACACACACACACACGCACACACAACGGCCTTTCAAATATCATTTTTACCACACACCCCCCAACCCCCACCCCTACAAAAAGTGGCCAGGTCACCCCCTATTATAGAATCCTGGCTACGCACCTGCCTCTACTAAAAATGCCATTATGGGATATTTTTGTACATAAGAGGAAACGATTATTTTTGTGCAACACGGAGGTAATTGTTTGTGTTGACTTTTTTTTGAAAGTATTAGGCCCACACTTGATTAAGTTTTGATGAAATCGACAACACATTGCCAAATATGGGATCGCCGAGTGGTCAGTGACGTAGGAATTGAAATGCAGACGACCAGTGTCGCGCGCACAATCATACAACTTGCACATTTCCAACAGATGCCGACTGGAAAGGAACCACGCATTACGTGCACAGTGCATTACAAATTTGAGTCGTCGGAGCGAAGAAAATATTGCTTCAGTTCAGAAGATGCGATGGAAATGTCGGAAAAGTAAACGGTTGATTTTATGTTGAATATTTTCAGCAATAATGATGCAAATAAGGATTAAAAGATAAATGCTTTCTAACAGGGGACAACTCGTAAGTCAAAAGCAAATTTTAGTAGTCAATTTTGATGTTGCCCTGAGCAGGAGTTTGACCATGAAGGTAGGTGATAGGCCTATTCGTAATTCATTCAACAGAAAGAATAATCAATGAAAGCTCTTAAAAAGTTGTTCACACACACACACATACACACACACACAAAAATACGCCTCCTTGTAAGTGCCAGGCATTTAAACTATGACTCCCCCGCCCCCCCCCCCCCCCTCAAATTTTTTTTTTTTAAAATACACACACACGCTGTGGGAGCACCAAACAAAGTAATTTGAATTATCCAGTAATATATCTTAATTTTTCCTAGTCCACTGACAATGTTTTGCCTGGAGAGATTGCAGTTTCACTCGCCCCCTGCTACTGATGAAAAACGTAGCAATCTCCAACTCAGATGTTCAGCGGTCACCATATTTTATTTATTTTATTATCGGTGGAAAAGAATTAACAGTTTTTTAAAAGTAAAATCAGCAGCAGAACAAAAAAAAAACACAAGAAAAACACCCGTGTTTTGCTTTCAATGTTTTGTCTACGATACCAAGAATCTGTGCCATTGTGTCATCAGGAAGGAAAACCGAGTGAAAAAAATTCTGCGGTAATTATCCAACAACCTATTTTTACCGACAAGGCTGACACCAGGGGGAGGGGAGTCAGAAGGGCCCCCACACACCCACATGCGGAACTGCCACCTTCATTGTAGACTTGTCAGGCAATACCTTAACCCCACTAAAGATTAGCACAAACCCCCTAATAACCAGTACTGTGCATCAAGAAAATATTTTAGGATCCCCCACTGCACAGTAATTCTAGAAGGGTGGGGGGGTCATTTTTCTAGATAAAAAGGGCAATATTCATATTTTCCCTGAACTTGTGGCTCAACAATGTGGTGAGCGTGTATTTACCACTAATACACAGTGGAGTGTTCAATTCTTATTCAGTCACAAGTCATATATAATGTAAAAATAGATTAGAAGCACCAGAAAAGTTTCAGTCAGCTGACCTCTGTGTTGAATCCACCTTGTCATCAACCCAAATGTTTGTTAACTAAATTTTGCTTGTCATGTTTGTTTGTTTTGTTTTTTTGTGGGAAGAATTTGGAAATGATTGCTTGTACGGAAAATCCACTTCATGGGTGTTTCAATAATAAGTGCCCCTCCCCATAAAATGTAAATATACCCTTGAACCATTTCCAAATATTTTCTTCATTCTGAATTTGTTTATTCATTTATTTGGGGTTTAATTATACTTTCAACAGCCAGGGTTACCTCTTGTCAGATAGTTCTATGGGTGGAGGAACCTGGAGTATCCAGAGAGAACCACCAAGCAGCAGCAAGCAACTGTCAGACTATCCAATGTACTAACTCCACACATGCAGGCTTAGCATTGGTTGAAGACAAATGCACCATTGTCATGCAGTATGCCTTAGCACATGGTCACTGTGCCCCCCCCCCACCCCACACATGGGCAATTAGGATTAAGTGCTTTGCCCAAGGACACAATGCAGTTACTCCTGGCAGGGATCGAACCATGGATCCTTTAGTTTGAAGTCCAATGCTGTAACCACTGAGTCACCATGCTCCCTTTCATTCTGAACCTGCACTGGATTACAATTATAAAGTACACAGGTACCAAGGTACACAATATGACATAATGAAGGGGCAGAAGCTGGGGGGCGGGGAGAGGGAAGAGAAAAATTCCACAAAACTACTGTTAAGAACAAGCTTGAAGGACAGGGCAGGGCAGGGCTGAAGCTAGAATGCCCAACACTTGGGGTGGGGAGGTGAAAGTTTCTGACACACCACAAACTACATGTAAGAAATGTAAGGATGGTTTGTTGTGGAAAATTTGTTTTCTATTTAAGTGCATTTTAAGGTCCCAGGGAGCGCGGTGGCTCAGTAGGTAGAGGTGCAGGCTGCAAGCCGAGAGGTCCTCGGTTGGAATCCCACCTGCGGCAACCGCGTTGTGTCCTTGGGCAAGACACTTCATCTCCATTGCCCGCGTGGGGGCACGATGACGCCGTGTACTAAGGCGGACTGCACGTCGATGGTACACATGTCTTCAACCAATCTAACCCTGCCTGTGCTGCAGTGCGGGGTTACGATGTTGGGGAGCTGGCAGCTGCTCGTCATTGCTCGGTGGTTCTCTCTGGGTACTCCAGCTTCCTCCACCCGTAAAACTGTCACGGTCATGATTAGCCATTGTGCATAAATATGTGACCTTAAACATCAATAAATAAATAAATTTTAAGGTCCCAGCCCACATCCCTACCCTGGTAATTCTGTAGAAATTGAGCACAAGTACTTCTATCTGAAGATTTCGTAAGCATTTGTTTTTCTTAATTTGGCAGTGAACTAAGGACATTTCGTGTGTTGTTGATCAACAATACCTGCAACAAAACTTTTTACAAAGCTTCCCAAGAAATAATGTCATGGCTTGGAATTATCAACAGTGAAAAATGGAATGAAAATTTGCTTGTGGCATTCCTACACTGTATTTCAGCTTATAATTTTCTGATGGGTGCATTTAAGGTGGGGAAGTCACCCCAGGCCCCTAACCAGTTTCCGACATGTTAACTGGTTAAGTATTAAATTATTTTCTAAGGTGATTTGAAGGGGCACATTGGCTCAGTTGTTAGAGGTGCAGGCTGCAAGCTGAGAGGTCCTTGGTTCGAATCCCACCTGCGGCAACCACGTTGTGTCCTTGGGCAAGACACTTCACCCCCCATTGCCCACGTGGGGGCACGGTGACGCTGTGTACTAAGGTGTACTGCACCTGTCTTCAACCAGTGCTAACCCTACTTGTGTGGAGTTAGTATGTTGGGGAGCTGACAGTTGCTCGCCGTTGCTCAGTGGTTCTCTCCGGGTTCTCCGGCTTCCTCCACCCGTAAAACTGTCTTGGTCATGATTAGCCATTGTGCAGAAATATGGGACCTTAAACACCAATAAATAAATAAATATAAATAATAAATAAGGTGATTTGAAGCATGAGTATTTTTCTCAAAGTTGCCATCCAACCAGCTAAGGAAGCCTTAATTTATCCAGATTTTGTTCATGAACAATTGTTTTGTCACAATTTATTGGAGAGTGCCTCTTGGCACTCTCCAATAAATTGTAAGAAAATAACTTAATATAAACATTTATTTTCTACTTGTAAGAAAACCTCAAGCCTATGCAAATACTGTAAAGCTCCTAAAGTGGTTTCATCACTTTTCAATAGAGCCATGATAGTAGCTTCTGGCACTCAACCAGTTGAATGGATGTCTGAAGGAGAATGTACCCTCCCCTGCAGAACCGTTTCAAAAGATTGCCTTCACAGATGTATTCCAGGCATTCATTTTGAAAGTATTACCTACTTAAATGTTGTGATCCATTACATAAATGAGACAACATCTTTGTGTATCTCTGTTTACAGTGATATGCTGTTATTTTACATTTCTGAAAAAGGTTGAACCGTTCTCTAACTAAGAAGTTGTACTTCGCTGGTTCTCAGCGAAAAAAGTCCACATATGGACTCTTTTTAAAAGAAACTCTGAAGCCCATATTTGGGCGTTAATGAACAGATGTATAATTCATCCAATTTATGTTCAATTGACTAAACATAAGTTTGGTAATGAATAGTTTGAGGGTTTTTTTTACAATTTATTAGAGATTCAGAATGCCAACAAGAATTTTATGAAACTGAAATTTTGATGACAATAACTAGGATTTTGTGATACCTGAAAAAATATTTAACTTTCAAATGATCTGCTTATTTAAAAATCGAACCAGTTAATCTAACTATAAAGCCCTATTCAGATGATAGATCGTAACCCTTTATACAGTGAGTGCAGGCTGCAGAATCCCACCTGCGGCAACCACATTTTGTCCTTGGGCAAGACACTTCATCCCCATTGCCCACGTGGGGACATGTTGGCTCTGTGTACTATGACCTACTGCAAGTCAACGGTATACTTGTCTTCAACCAATGCTAACTCTGTTTGTGTGGAGTTAGTATATTGGGGAGCTGACAGTTGCTTGCTGTTGCTGATTAGTTCTCTCTGGGTACTCCAGCCTCCTCCATCCATAAAACTGTTGTGGTCATGATTAGTCATTGTGCAGAAACATGTGACCTTAAACACCAATAAATAAATAAATAACCCTTTATCCAATGCAAATAATATCAAAATTTATTATTTTAAATATTATTTTTTCAAATTTTTCAAAATATTTCAACAAAACCATATGTGATCCCTCAATGGAACAAGCTCGATGATCTTGTTCCAATGAGGGGACACATGATATAGTTTGTTAGAGGATAATGTTTTTTCAACTGCTGAATTTGCATATTATGCAGGTGTATTTGTCCAGTTCGTTAGGTAAAGAGTTAAAAGACATTGTGGTGTTGTCATTGCAGACAGATCTGTGATCACAAAAAAACTATTTTACCAAAGTTAGGATTCTCAGTTCCTTTTAACTGGTAGATTGCTAAATAACCATTTGTAGGTGATTTGTAAATGTCCTGCTACCAACATGTGAAGCTTCAGATTAGGAAGATTCTGTTAAAAAATAACTGTTTTGTAACAATTTACTGGAGAGTGCCTGCTGGCTCTCTCTAATAAATTGCAACAAAAGTCTCATTTAGGCATTTTTTCTACTGCTCAAAAAGCAACAACATAATCAGGCTGTGAATTTTGAAATAAGGTTGAGGCCTACCAGAAGGCCTTGTAGACAAAATTAATGGTTGAAGTGTGCGTGTGTCTGTGTGTGTGTGTCCAAGCCAATAACTCGAAAACTGTTAGGGCCACAGTCATCAAACTTCACACAATTATAAAGGACCATGGGTAGATGTGTCACACACCATAGAGGGTTTGTACCTTCAAGGTCACATTTCAAGGTCACATTAAAAATCGGTCAATATTCGTGTCTCAGCCATAACTCAGAAACAAATCATAGTACAATTGTTAAACTTTTTACAAATGTTAAGGACAGTCAGAAGGTGTGTCACGTATAATAGTTTCCACTGCATCTGCTAGGTGAAGGTCACAAGGGGGGGGGGGGGGTGGGCGGGTGGGGGGGGAGGTGGGGGGGGCATGTGTTACCTTAGTAACATTCTTCTTATTTAAAAGTGTATAGCAGAATGCTATACTAAATTTGTTTTTGTATAGCATAAATTGAAAAACGAAAAACATTTTTGTTTCTATTAAATTGATACTGTTCGGGATGGTGTTTTGCTGAATTAAGCCTTAAAATACTCACTATTTATCAATTTGATTAAAATTAACATTGAAAATGATCTAATGGGGCATATCACGTCGGCTGTCGATAGATGGCGTGTGTGTTCTATCAGTTATACTGTACTTTCGATTTGACCAGTGGAAGTTATTTTTGTTCATGAAAATATTTGCACACTCGTTATCGCAAAAGCTGAAATATTTTTTGATGAATATGTCGAATCACGGGAATTACACCGTTAAACGTCTGAAAATTTAAGTTGACAACAGAAGGGCCATTTAATAACCGGCTGGAAGACAGATTTGATAACCAGGCGAATGTCTTGTTTTCGTGTAGTGTAACCTAATTTCACCCAGTCTTTGAGTTATCACATGTAGTTCTCAGTCGTCATCTGATTAATTATAAATATTCATGTTACACACCACAAGTGCCTGTATTTAAAACAGAAATGCAAGTTAACTGAAAACATTATGTTTGAAAACAAACTTAGCTCTTAGATTTCATTTGCCGTGTTGAGGGCATATTTGACACAAATTGTTATTGGTAATTAGACGGTTCTTCAATTCCACAGTACTTTATGTAGAAAGGGGTCATGTTATACACCAAAAGTGTCCATAATAAAAGAAGAATGCATGTTAAGTGTACAAATGTTGAATCTATTACTTTTGATGAATAAATTTAGCTGCAAGTTTTTCCTCAGTGTGTTTAAAATTGGAGACATTGTGTTAGTTATACATGTATGTATTTACAATGAATGTACAAAGCAAATCACAATCAATTTGTATAAGATGAACTCTGTTTTATGTACAGTATGGCCATTGAGCATTGATTAAATTCCACACATGGCTTTTTTTTTTTATTCATACAGGCATTGGAATTCATCGTAGAACATGGAACTCAAATGCAAAATTTCCATTAATGAAGCACTGGTATAACAATTTATACCCTCCCACCCCCGGATGAATTAATTTAACTTCCCACACCCTGATTACCCCCACACACACAAACACACAGTGACACACACACCTAATTTGTTTTTGTTTTTGCCTTTCCATGTAATGAAACTTTTTTAAAAAATTTGAACTCACGAATATTTTTCTGCTGGAATCAATATTGTTGAAATACATGTATTTTTTGAAAATATCTGTTTTATGACTGTCATGTAAAAAAGTTTTGAAGACAACATTTTAGGAAGTGGAGGTGACAGATACATGTCACATGACAAGTGTATCTTCCCCACCTGGGACTTCAAGGACAAGAAATATTTTTTTCTTAACCAAATGTTTCTGAATGGTTTTCCTCAATCTAATCCAAGACTTATGTCAGATATATCTGTTCAAAAGATCTGTGTGTGTGTGTTAATCCCCTCCCCCACCTGACACTACAAGGTCAAGAATTTTTCTTTTATACAAAAATCAAATTTTATACAAAAATCAATTTTTTTGGAGGGTGTTCCGCAATACAATCCCATTTCAAGATGTCCAATTTTAAAAAAAAAAAAAAAAAAATTTCATGAGGTGGGGAGATAAGAACAACATTTTATTTGGCACAAATCAATGTTTCCGAAGAGTCATCCCCAATATAATCTAATTTTAAGACTCACAAATTGGAAATTTTTAGGAGAGAATAATTTTCAGAGGGGGTGGGTGATAATCCAACCTGTGTATTCTACCCCATCCCTTCTGACACTTCACAGACAAGATAAATATTTAACACAGTAAGATAAATAAAGTAAAGAAAAACAGTAAAGAGCAAATTTATTATTGCAGTAAGGAATAGGGTAAAAAGGCCAACAAGATACCAAACCCCCCACCCCAGAGACAAAGTGGGAATGGGAAGCCACAGCAGTTGCAATCTACCCGCTCGGTGACAGGTTGGTTTGAAATTTTCATCATATCCCAACCTCTGTGGATCCCTGCAAGGAGTGTTCAATGAGCCTATCACCAACAGAATTCAATAAATATTTTTAAAAATTTCTCTACAAATTTTTAATTGAAGGAAAAAAATCTTTAGTTTTTACTGACTTGAGGCCTAAAATTGCAAAGAAGTAGTGTTGAAACGATTAGTCGACTAGTCGAAGACGATTCAGTTTTCAAAAAAAATCGACTCTAAAAATCCGCCGATTGACTAGTCGGGAAACTCAAAGATGAAGTCGTAAAATGCCAATAGTGGGGGTTAATGATTACAAACATCAGACGTTTCTGCTTCGTGGTGGACCTATTTTAAATTGTATTGAGAAGTGGATGTCAATGCAATCATTGTCGTTTGTTGATGCCGATAATGTTACAACTTAGATTTCAGCAGCATTGCAAGCACTGATTTCACCTAACCTAATCACTGGCACGCGTTGAAAAGAAATACTTTGATGTACATCTTCAAAGATCGTTAATTCATGCAAACGTTCTGTCCCTCACCCAAGTCGCCCACACTTTTTAATTGCAGTTTCTGCAGAGTTCCCGTGCTTAAACTGACTCTTGTGCATGTATACAAGTGAGTCTTCTTTGAGACAGTTGCCCTGTCTTCCTCAAAGGTAAATCAATGCCACAGCTCCATATTCTATGACTGTACTGGTTTGGGTGCGAGCTGGCGAAGACTGGTGGATATGAAGGTAAGGAAACTGTCCGTCACAAAATTTGACCCGGAAGTTTTTAATTAATTGCACCGGGCGAATGGCGGCACACTTCATACATTTTACAAATTCACTAAACTTCTGTTTTAAAATTATTGGGTACTTTTTCTACTGTATGGACAGATGACTGGGAGGCACGCACTTCCCAGGTATCCTAATTTTTTTACTGAATGGTTAAAGCTATAATATGCACAACATTTTAAAAAACTCAAAATACGAAAAAGAGAACAGCTACGTTCATGACTTTGACAAGGAAACTCCATCAAACACCTCTCAAGACTCAAACGAGTCATTAAATGAAAGGGTTATCAACTTACATGTAACAGCCTCTTGTCACCTAATTTACTGAGACAATTATGTTTTCAACAGAAAAGCCGACTAGTCAATTTTGAATATATTACTCCCGTCGACTAGTCGACTTTGAAAAATGGGTAATCGTTTCAACACTACATAGAAGTTATTCAGTTTCAAATCACACACTATATATATGCACACACCTGTACCATATGCCACAAAAGGTTGTTCAATAAACATCTGACCCCTTTTTGCTTGTATCAGGGCTTAAAAATATCTACAAATTTTTTGATAACTGAAAATATCTTTTTAAATTTATTAAGGAATGAAGATTTAATTTTGCGTATAAAAATATATAATGTTTTGTATTTTTAATTATTCATTTACAGATATATGCATTTTAAGGAAAACTAAACATAATTGGGGACTCAGTTGTAAGCTCAAACTTACAGTAAGCGGAGAGTAGACTGTAATCAACCCTGGAGTGGAGTTATTACCCAAAGTATCTCTTTCAAATTATGAACATATGGGCATAAAACACAAGCAATGTTTCAGCCAATGGACCTCTGTGTTTAACCCAGAGGACCATTGGCTGGAGTAACTGTGCTTGTGCTTGTTTAGCTTTGCAACAAACTTGCAATTATTGCTTGGGTGGAATTTCCACTCTGCAGGTGATTTAGTGATAATACACCCTCCATGTATTGTACTTCGATTTGTAACACCTAACTTCAAATCCTGATACCCATGGCAATGAGTGGTTGACTTAATTGTATGTACATGTACCAGTATCTGTATTGACAATGGTACTAACTGCTTTCAAACAATCTATTCCTGATATATGCAGTTTAATGAAACCTAAACATGATTGGGGACTAGGTTCTAAGCTAACACTTACTTTGATTTGTGTTACACCCAACTTCAAGTCCTGATACTCTTGGCAATGATGGTTGACTTAATTGTATGTACCAGTCAATTTGTCCATTCTCCCAAACAGAGAAACATTTTAGCATCTGTCCCATGCTTTGGCGTGAGAACACAGGTTGCAGCATACATATAGGCACTTGCCTAAACTTTACTTCCCAAATTGTAACTTGTATACTATAAAAGTAAGTGGCACAAGATTATGCCATGTCTGTCTGTTCATTTGTATTTATTTCCGTTGGTTGGGTAATTTGGCAAAAACACCCAGAAGGGGGAGGAGATGGAGTGGAGAGTGGAGGGTCACACACCCTACTTTGTAGTGTGGGGAGGGGTGCAACATATTGTTTAAAAGTAGTTTAAAAGTAATTACATGCAGTACCATTGTTAGTACATTACAGTCATTTACAGATATATGCAACTAAGTCAATCATCATTTTCAACATAATGCCAAGAGTATCAGGACTTGAAAGTGGGTGTAACACAAACCAAAGTAGGTGTAAGCTTAGAATCCAGTCCTCAATCATGTTAAGATTTCGATGAACTGCATATATCTGTTAATCAAATGTCGTAAGCTTAATTCTAAATAAATTTCAACATAAAATAAATTATCAGTAACGCTTGAATTAAGTGGTGGGACAAGGACAATGACCGGCACCAAACTTACTTTAACCTACACTCTTTGAAATCCATAGGATATTTTGACCGATGCAATATTCTGCTCAATTTTAGAATCTGAGTTTAAAAAACACTGGTAATTCGGTATAAACTTAAATTCCATTGAGAATTAACAAGTCATTTCCTCATTTAGTAGTCACCATATGTCAATTTACAATGTGTAAAGCAATATGTTGAAAATGACCTGCACCAAATTAAAATGACCTGTACCAACTCATTGGGGCAAAACATTTTGACCTACCCCGGAAAAAAAAAGAATTTTGAGCTTTGATTATTAGTTTTTTAAGTTAAATAATTGATTTACTTTTAGAAATAATTTTAAATATTGATCCATACAAACCTGTCATTTTAAACACTTTCATTGGTTGAGTTATGGGGCAAAGACAGGTGAGGTGAAGGGGCTGGGAGTTAATAGTAATAGTAAAAAGAAGGGAAATGTTAATTAATCACATACACATTCCTACTCTGGTAAATGGTAAAGGAGAGTGAAGGATGTACATGCAACAGATAGAAAGAAGTGTTATCCCCAGTGGCCCTACCAACTCCAATTCTTGAATGAATGAACGGATGGATGAATGAACAATTCACTCAACAAATATGACAAGTTACATCAGTAATGAATACAAAGTGATATTGCAGTTGCGTCAATATCATTAGCTCAGGCGAAGCCAAATTTGAGGTATTGTCATGGCCCGCCGTCCGTCCGTCCATCCATCTATCCTTCTGTCCATCCATTGCACCGTCAACACGGCTCGGGCTAGAGGCCGTATTTATGAACTGACCTTTACAAAACTTCTTGGGTACCTTTGTTATCACCGTGGGACGAGAGTGAGTATTTTTGGGTCCAGTCCAAAATTCAAGATGGTCACTGGCAGCCATTTTGTACAAAATTAGGTGCAATCAGATTTTTGCGCAGAACATCCATATGAAAGCTCTGATTTGAATAATTTTTTGTCTGAATGTTTAGTACCATGGGATACATCCCATATAATATGGGGTTTTTTCTCAGGTGTAAATTATGCAAATTAGACTAACTTTGATTTATTAGCTCAACTTTGGCGAAGCCAAATTTGAGCTTTTGTCATGGCCCGTAGTCCGTCTGTCCGTACGTCAACAATTGGATACGGCTCGGGCTAGAGGCCGTATTTATGAACCGATATTTACGAAACTTCTTGGGTACCTTTGTTATGACCGTGGGAGGAGAATGAGTGTTTTGGGGTGCGGTCCGAAATTCAAGATGGCTGCCAGCCGCCATTTTGTACCAACGATGCAGAAATCTGTTTTTTGTACAGAACTTCCATATGAAAGCTCTGATTTGAATAATTTTTTGGATGAATGTTTAGTACCATGGGATACATCACATATAATACAGGTTTTTTTCTTGTGCGTAAATTGTGCAAATTAGACTAATTTTGAAGTTTTTTGGTGTTACTTTCAGCACTGTAAGTGCAAATGCCAATACGGCTCGGGCTGGAGGCCGTATTTATGAACCGATCTTTACGAAACTTCTTGGGTACCTTTGGTATCACTGTGGGATGAGAACGAGTGTTTATGGGTCCGGTCCAAAATTCAAGATGGCCGATGTCAGCCATTTTGTACAAAATTAGGTGCAATCAGATTTTTGCACAGAACTTCCATATGAAAGCGCTGATTTGAATAATTTTTTGTGTGAATGTTTAGTACCATGGGATACATCACATATAATACGTGTTTTTTTCTTGTGCAGAGATTATGCAAATTAGATGAACTTTGATTTTTTCAGTGCGACTTACACACAGTAAGTACACATGTCAATACGGCTCAGACTAGAGTCTGTATTTATGAACTGATCTTCACGACATGTCTTTATTCTTGGGTACCTTTATTATCACCTTGGGACGAGAACGAGTGTTTCTGGGTGCAGTCTAAAATTCAAGATGGCTGCCAGTGGCCATTTTGTACCGAAATTAGGTCTAATCAGTTTTTTGTACGCAACTTCTATACGGCTCAGACTGGAGGCCATATTTATGAACCAATCTTTACGAAACTTCTTGGGTACCTTTGTTATCACCGTGGGATGAGAGCGAGTGTTTTTGGGTGTGGTCCAAAATTCAAGATGGCCACCAGCAGCCATTTTGTACCAAAATTAGTGCAATCAGTCTTTTGTACAGAACTTCTGTATGAAAATTCTGATTTGAATAAATTTTTGTATGAATGTTTAGTAACATGGAATACATCACATATTGTTAGGGTTTTTTTTCGTGCAGAAATTATGCAAATTAGATGAACTTTGATTTATTCAGTGCTACTTACACAATGTAAGCACACATGTCAATACGGCTCAGGGTAGAGGCTGTATTTATGAACCGATCTTCACCAAACTTCTTGGGTACCTTTGTTATCACCTTGGAATGAGAATGAGTGTTTCTGGGTACGGTCCAAAATTCAAGATGACTGCCAGTGGCCATTTTGTACCGAAATTAGGTCCAATCAGTTTTTTGTCACAAGTTCTATACAACTCGTATTTATGATCTGATCTTCACAAAACTTCTTGGGTACCCTTGTTTTCACCTTGGGACAGGAATGAGTGTGTTTTGGGGTGCCTTTGTTATCACTGTGCTATGAGAACAAATATTTTGGGGTTCAGTCAGACCCACTCTGGGACTCAAAGATTTCTTTTCTAGTTTAGCATCTGACTGTCACCCACCTTTACAATACTTTACCTATACATTTGTTACAGGCAACGGTCAGTATTTATGTACAGACCGTTATAATACTTTATATGTACCTTTGTTATCAGGTCATTACCTAGATGTTTGTCATTGCTGTGTCACATAATATACATGTACATGTCTTTGTCTTGACAAGTTGAGCTACAGTGTCTTTGACACTTTCATTTAGTATTACTGTCAGCACTGTAAGTGCAAAGGCCAATACGGCTTGGGCTAGAGGCTGCATTTATGAACCGATCTTTATGAAACTTCTTGGGTACCTTTGTTATCACTTTGGGACGAGAATGAGTGTTTTTAGGTCCGGTCTGAAATTCAAGATGGCCGCTGGCAGCCATTTTGTACAAAATTAGGCGTAATCAGATTTTTGCACACAACCTCCATATGAAAGTGCTGATTGAATAATTTTTTGTGTGAATGTTTAGTACCATGGGTTACATCACATATAATACAGGTTTTTTCCTCGTGCATAAATTATGCCAATTGGACAAACTTTGATCTATTTAGTGGTACTTTCAGCACTGTAACTGCAAATGCCAATACGGCTCGGGCTAGAGGCCGTATTTATGAACCGATCTTTACGAAACTTCTTGGATATCTTTGTTATCACCGTGGGACGAGAACGAGTGTTTTGGGGTCTTGTCCGAAATTCAATTTGGCCACCAGCAGCCATTTTGTACAAACTTTTGTGCAATCAGTCTTTTGCTCAGAACTTCTATATGAAAGCTCTGATTTGAATAAATTTTTGTGTGATTGTTTACTAACATAGGATGCATCACATATAATACTTATGTCCTATTCTTTAGACCATTGCAGTCACCTTGTTATTGATTTACTATGGTTAACATGGTCACAGCAAAACTCCTTTTTCTCTTATTCATTATTGTTGACCTGGTCACAGCAAATACTAATTACTGTCATATTCAAAGCTGAGCTATAGTGTCATTGACACTTTCATTTTTAATAGGATAGAACATTATTAAATGAAATATTAATATCATTAGTATAGTGGTAAGAAAAAAATTGTTGAAGGGAGATGGTAGAAGTGTAAACTTATATGTAAAAAATCCCCCGGGGATTATATTTAAATTGCTTTACAGTACACTTATTTATCCCGGTTTTATCTTTTATCACTTAAGATGAGAAGTAGTATCGCATCAATTTATGTCAGATATAGGGAAAAGTATGCTGGAAAAAAGAATATTTTACATATGTACATATATGTTTATTGTTTTCTTACTATTTCTTATAAGAATGTGTTTTTAGCTCAACTTTGACGTAAGTCAAATTTGAAGTTATGCCATGGGCAGTCATCCATCTGTCCATCAACAATTCAATACGGCTCGGGCTAGAGGCCGTATTCATGAACCGATCTTTACGAAACTTCTTGAGTACCTTTGTTATCACCGTGGGACGAGAACAAATGTTTTTGGGTGCGGTCCGAAATTCAAGATGGCCACCAGCAGCCATTTTGTACTTTAGTTAGTGCAATCAGTTTTTTGTACAGAACTTCTGTATGAAAGTTTGGATTTGAATACATTTTTGTATGAAAGTTCTATCTGGAGCTATCCTGAGCATCTGTTTGTTAAATTTAGACATTGTGCTTATAAAGCTCTAGATAACAAGAAAATTTGTTATATTTCAAGGAATGGTGTCAATGTTTTGAATTATCAATAGTGAAAAATGGAATGAAAATTACTGGTGGTATTCCTGCAATTTATGTCAACTGGTAATTTTCCAACAGCTAGGTAAGTCAATAGAATAACAGTCAAAAGCGTTCGTACTCAGTTGTTGTGCTTCATATTCTTTGAACCCTCAGCCCAATGATGTCAAAATGTAAAACTTTCAAGCAGTATTTTGTCCCCCATAATGCAACTTGGAATTTAAACAATTCATTCTTGTTTGACAGAGCTCATTGATTGAATGGTTTAAATTTCTAGTTGGATTATGGGGAAAATGTGTAGGTTGAAATACTCACCCCTGCATAACTGCTTTGAAACATTGTCCTGTACAGATGTATTCTAGCCATTCTTTGTAGAGATGAGCAATATTCCGAAGAACCAAACCCATACCGTCATCATGGGGATACCAAAAAACCAAACCAAACGAATCGTTGAACACCAAAACGTCTGGTTTTCAAATTTTCCTGCATTCACTAGTGATTTATAAGGCCCCGCTGAGGCTTGATAACAGCTGAAAGGTTCATTTTCTTGAAAGAAGTGCCTGATTTTTTTTCTCAGTTTTGTTAACCCTCAATGGACTGTGCAATTGTTCCGAATTCCCACTAAGCTTCAATCTGTACATGTCCAGTTGCTTATCAGTGATTTCTGGTCAAGTCTTGGCTGCCTGTTATGCAGGCTAGCCATTTTGAAAACTGCAGGAGGGCCATTATGGTTCGCCTCAAATCACCCTAGGAGGGCCATTTTGGGTTCACCTAAAATTATCCCTGGAGGGCTGTTTATGGTTTGTGGGGGCCATTTTGTTTCAGCCTGCTGGGTAGACAACTAATATCATTTTAAGGTACATGGTTTGAGTAATTATGATGTATGTCATCACTAATATATAGATGTAGGTAGGGCTGCACGGTATTGGTGATGGTATTGAAAACAATACCACAGTATACCGGTATACCGTGAAACAGTTAAAAATGAAAGCAAAATAAAACTGAAATGCCTTACTTTTCCTCAAGCCTTTGATAAATGCGATGTACACAGTCCCACCGTCCCAGATGAAAAACAACTCATGAAATTCGGTACATTCAGAGTGTTGAGTTTACTTTGGATGTAAAAGAATTTTGATGTTCATTAATTGACACAGTCTTGGTATCAAAAGCCTGGCTCAATAATTAAATGCTTATTGAGACAAGAGAGGTCGACCATGTTTTCACAGGAGTTAAACTGACAAAGACTAATTTACGTGTATCCGAGTTTCTATCGGATGAAAGCGAGTAAACCGGCTAATAATTTTATGGCTTATTTTCATAACAATAGGTTCAATAACTTTGCAGACATGGATTAGTCTTTCATTGAATCCATTCAAATCACTCATTTACTCAGGGCAGTAAGTAATACTTCTATCTATAACTCCAAAAATATCTTTTTTATTGATGATATCCCTTGCATTTAATATGTGTTTTCCCTATTTTCGCGCATTATATATATTTTTATTTCAAGAAAACGTGAATTTCAAATCATAATACTAAACCCAAAAATTGTATAACATTACTCACGGTATACCGGTATTCATTTTTGATGGACTGTTTTTAACCGGTGACAATTTCAATACTGGTACCAACCAGTATACTGTAATACCGTGCAGCCGTAGATGTAGGCTTGAATATTTGGATGCAAGATACCAGGTTACCCATGACACTCACTAACAGTAGTGTTATAGTTATCTTGCATCCAAATAACCAAGCCATGTTGGGGTGAATCAATCAGATTTGGGGGGGGGGGGGGGTGGGAGAGGGAGGGGTAGGGGAGATGAATCGTCCTGGCTTTGATTTTGTGATGAAACACTCCAGGGGAATCATCAGAGGTCAAACTGACTTGGAAAAGATATGTCCCGTAATCGGGCATGACATGACATCACAGTCTGATCATATTTGGAAAGTTACTTATTTCTCTGGGTGATTGCGTTGACGACACACTACAAACTTTTCAAATCGCACTTTGTTACCTCCTTGAATCTGCAAAAATTGCCATTTGAGACTGCCGATTTTGAGGTGCTTCGACTGAATTAATGGGTCGCAGAAATCAGAGTTAGGTGGACGTTTACCGTTCGCTGAATTTTGAACTCAGGAGGGCGACTGCGGCCCGGGGTGATCACCCACCTCAAAATGACAAGCCTGGTTAAGGCAGCCAAGGTCTGACCTAATGAGAATATTATTATCTCTGATGGGGTGGGGGTGAGATGAGGAAATCTCAACTGAGGGCAAAATATTTGGGCTAGACACGAGGCTTGCTGAGTGTCTGGACCAAATATCTTATCCCGAGGCTGAAAAAATATAAAAACACTGTTAAGTTGAATGCATGCTAACATTTGATTTCTCGTGGAAGAATACACTTGGGACAACATTTTAAGAGCATGTTTTAACGGCGAGCAACTGTCAGACTCCACAAGCACACTAACTCAGCACAAGCAGAATTAGTATTGTTGAAGGCAAGTGCACCATTGACCTGCAGTATGCCTTAGGACACAGTGCCATTGTGGCCCCCACTAAGAGCAATATAAAAGGGTCTGTTTGTGGCTGAATGGGACTTAAAGGTTTATTGGTTGAGTGAAGGAGTTATGTAAAATGAGTATTTGTTTTCAAAGATGTCATGTTACCAGCAAGCCAAGCCTCAGTTTAGTAATGAGAATTTGTTTTAAAAAATAACTCTTTTGTTACAATTTATTGAAGACTGCATTTTGGCATTTATAACCATTTCCTGTAAACATTCTGCTTCTCAAAAAACAATAAGTCACAATGCATACAATATAATGCTACTGAAGTGGCATTCAGCACCTTTCAATAAACCATGATAGTGGATTCTAGCACTGGACAGTTGGGTTCTTTTGAGAAGTGTTTCTTCCTCAGTCAAAAGCCTTCATACTCTGTTTCATATTCTTTTAACCCTCTGCACACCTATAAATGATTGGCTAAACTTGACTTCATACTGGTCATGATATAGCCATGGATGCATAAAATGACCTTAAACACCAATAAATAAATAACACTGATGCCAGAATATAAATATTTAATGCTGGGTATTGTTTCCATATTGCCACTAGAATTTAACTAATTCATTCTTATTTATCAGGGATCATGAGATAAAAATTAAATTGTTTATAGTTGCATTTTGGGAAGAATTTGCAGCTTGACATTGTGATATTTCAACATCAGTGTGTTCCAGGGCAAAAACTTTTTTGCTGACTCTTCACCCAATATAACTATCAAATACAGCCAGTGCCATTCACAAATATCACCTTTCAAATTCTTTTGATTTTTGCCTCCAAAACAAAGCTTATAACCCCAACATTGCATATTTTGCCTTTAAAACAATTAACATAGATCATAATCCCTTACTAGAATGAGCTCATTCTAATGAAAGGTCATAAGCTATGTTTCTGAGGTGAAAAAGGATAATTTTGAGTTTATATAAAAAGAATTTGTAAATGTCACATAGCTGTGTTACAAAAGGCATTAATAAACAAATTAATCTGTTACAATCTGTTGGAAAGCACCTGCAGGCTCATACTTAATGTCTTTTTCAGACTATATGGCTTAACTGTTATTGGCTTAACTGGTGTTTCTTCCTCACCCAAAAGCCTTCATACTCTGTTTCATATTCTTTTAACCCTCTGCACACCTATAAATGATTGGCTAAACTTGCCTTCATACTGGTCATGATATAGCCATGGATGCATAAAATGACCTTAAACACCAATAAATAAATAACACTGATGCCAGAATATAAATATTTAATGCTGGGTATTGTTTCCATATTGCCACTAGAATTTAACTAATTCATTCTTATTTATCAGGGATCATGAGATAAAAATTAAATTGTTTATAGTTGCATTATGGGAAGAATTTGCAGCTTGAAATTTTGATATTTCAACATCAGTGTGTTCCAGGGCAAAAACTTTTTTGCTAACTCTTCACCCAATATAACTATCAAATACAGCCAGTGCTATTCACAAATATCACCTTTCAAATTCTTTTTGATTTTTGCCTCCAAAACAAAGCTTATAACCCCAACATTGGATTTTTTGCCTTTAAACAATTAACATAGATCATAATCCCTTACTGGAATGAGCTCATTCTAATGAAAGGTCATAAGCTATGTTTCTGAGGTGAAAAAGGATAATTTTGAATTTATATAAAAAGAATTTGTAAATGTCACATAGCTGTGTTACAAAAGGCATTAATAAACAAATTAATCTGTTACAATCTGTTGGAAAGCACCTGCAGGCTCATACTTGTATCTTTTTCAGACTATATGGCTTAACTGGTATAGAGTGCTAAATTATTTTTCAAAGGTAATTTGTGATATGAGTATTTTTTTTTAACGATACCATGCCACCAGCATGGGGTGCCTTATGGTTAAGCAAAATTTTGTTCATAAATGATTGTTTTGGTAGAATTCATTGGAGCTTGCCAGCAGATGCTCCAATAAATTATAGCAAAACAATTTTATGTAGACATTTTCTTGCTACGCAAAAAAAAAGGGTTAATTCACACAGTGTAAAGCAACTACTAGTAACGTGACTATCAGCACTTTTCAAAAGAAAAGATCCATGATGGTTTAAATCGAGGCCCTATTTGGAGCAGAAATAAGGCCCCATTCCCAATGTGATACATGCTATAAAATTCAAATTTCTGGTACAAAGCAACATTATCCCCAAACTCATACAGCACAATCACGTTACATAGCCATTGTTAGTGATGAGGAAATTAATCGGTATACAATCCGATATTGGCCGAAAAGCAGCAATTGGTTGACAAAAATCGATTGTCGGGGTGTGTAATTGGCCCTTACCGATGGTCACAGATAAAACAACATTCAAAATTTGTATGTTGTTTCTGTGTCTGTGTTATTTAAACAACAACCTCACCCAAAACAAAGAGTTGAAAATGCACCAATGTTCATGCCAACAAAAAGTACACAAGTGAATATTCAAAACCAATTTACTGAGTTTGTGAGAAATCATATTTCTTTCTGACCCCAAGTAATGAATATTTATGATGTAAGCAGGGCTGGAAATCTAGAAAATGCAGGAGAGCTAAAAAATCAATTTGGTTTGGAGGCAATAGTCCTCCTAAATTTCAGCTCAAATGGAAATGTTGAAATAGGGGCACATATCTATAACAAACAACTATTTTGTGTTGTAATGTGTTTAAGTGTTATAAGCCTTAGACACAACCCTCAGCATGCTTAAGGTGGAATCTATAATTTTGGCACTTTTGTTTCAGATGTTATTTTATGTCCATAATGAATCTAAAAAACGGACTAGGTATAAACAATTCACCGAGGCGTGTGCGCAAATTAAACCTGACGAAGTTCGAAGTATCTGTATCCAGACTCGTCACCTTACATTATAAGGGGAGGCCAGTCACTGACTCAATCATTCAATGTCATTGCGTTTTCATACCGAAACCCCTCTAGAAACAGTTTGCACCGTACACATGCACAGTTGTTGTATTTATGTTGGATTTTCCTGAACGTGATCAGCACGTTCAGGAAAATCCAACATAAACATAACAACTGCACATGTGTATGAGGCAAACTGTGCTCTGAAATTCAGTCACAAACGAGTGACACAGATTGATTTGAGAGAATAAGTAAATTGAGGTGAGCAAACTTACTGTCTTATTAATGTTTCAATTATGCAAACCCATAAAAACGAATGCATGTTGAACTTCCTTGGTCCCTGCAAACACACAACATAACTACAACATTATGTTATGTTGCCACTGTGTCTGAACTGGAAACAGAACTTTGTCAATACAATGCAATGCACACCAAGGGAGATAACACTCCCCACATGTTCAGTGTGAAAGCGTCTGCTCAAAATTCCTGGTTTTATTCAATTATTTCTGTGTGGGAAATATAAAAAAATAAATAAATGAAGTTGCTGTCATATCTTTCCACCAAAAACATTTCCACAACATGAATAAATACCACCATATGTATCTATTGTATTATAATTGAGAAGACCAGTGAAGGCGTGGTTTAGAGATTATTGACAGGAGCTTACACAAAGCGACTGACTTATAAACAAGTTGTTGTTACATGAGATATTTCAGTTGAACTAAATACATAATATTTACGTCATTGAATGTACGCCATTGGATAAAAACAAACCCCCAAAACCCACAAACATTATCCAGTTCCCAATTTCAGCTGATATATTGAGTGGAATGTTGCAATAATTCACCTGAGTTCATTTTTATGGCCTGTGAATCTGACTTCTCATCTAACTTGTAAAATCGGAGAATGGGAGGTGTGAGGTCTAGGCAGGCTAAAAAAAAAAAAGCCAGCCTTGGAAATTTTTTGTGTGGGCAGTAGGTGGGCAGCCCACCTTGAAAATGCCAGCCCTGCGTAAGGTCACGAATGAGAATTGTGACATATTGTTGACATTACGCTTCAAAGAAAATAAACATGTGGTTCTTTATTTTTTGGGGTTCTACACAAACAATAAACCCAATTTTATTCCACAAAAGTTATTCTGTGTTTTATTGATTATAATTATTTTAGTCTCAACTGTTTATTTGTAAAAAATAAGAAAATAAATTATTCAATTATTCGAAACACTAATAACTGCAACAGAATCGCATTCATCTGACAACTTTGTTCTATATCATTCCTCCAGGTAAACTTTTTGAGCTTCATTTTGGGAGCATAAAGTTACGAAAATGAAAAAATCAGGGCAGGTATTTAAATTTGGGGTGGGCAGGGATCAAAATCTAGCATATTTTTTTTTATTATGGCCTAAGGTAACGTGAGTGTACTAGATCATTCAATTTGGCAAACATGTCATGTGACCCGATGACAATTTGGCACGACCCATTTTTCGTTCCTGTGTTTTTCATTTTAGGTAACCCCCATGTGACCCAAATGGCTGTTCGCCTCATATCAACAGGCCTGCCATAGATGCTGACTATAACTGTAATTCCTTATGTAAACAAGTTTCTCAGGTGAACGATTAAGACCCCTTGGAGCCTCTTGTTTACATTTGTGGTTGTAGAGTGGAATGTGACAGCAAGGTTGAATCCATGGAAATTGGAAAAGGGGTTTTTGGGGGGACAATGGAGCCTATGACCATGTTTCTCGACCATGTTTCTCACTGTGGAAGAAAATTTTACAACATAAAATATAATGAGCTGGTATCTAGTATGAAGTTTCTTGAAATTGTTTAGCAAATAAAATGTGGGGTTTATTTACAATCATATTTCAGAGAAGGATTTTCTGCTTGTTGGAACATAAATGGCTATCATGATAATAACAGAGTCCTTGGTGCATGTATGTTTTGTGAGGCAGTGTTCTCATCACAGTTGATCAGGTAAATGATACTAAAACTTTTTTAAAAACTCACAAGATGGAAGATCTTGAAGATTTTATTACCATTAATTCCTGTAACAGAAAACTTGTCAAGTCCAAGCAAAGTATTTCATAATTCCAGGGACCCCAAAAATTAATGACAAGTTGTCAGGCATCACTGATCTTTTGGAGTCCCCTGAACTGAGGTAGTTAACAGAAGTGGACATTTGTCAGACTCCCCAATGTACTAACTCCACACAAGCAGGGTTAACATTGATTGAAGACACATCAACATGCAGTACGCCTTAGCACATAGCACCACCCTGCTCCCACATGGACAATTAG
Organism: Pictodentalium vernedei; assembly: GCA_031216915.1. Taxonomy (NCBI): domain Eukaryota; kingdom Metazoa; phylum Mollusca; class Scaphopoda; order Dentaliida; family Dentaliidae; genus Pictodentalium; species Pictodentalium vernedei. The sequence continues at coordinate 429,388,285 of CM062292.1, forward strand.
GATGAAGTGCCTTGTCAAGGACACAATGCATTTACTCCTGGCAGGGATCAAATGTGGACCTTTTGGTTAAAGTCAAATGCCATGACCACTGAGCAACTGCACCCCAGAAGGGGAAGAGGACATTGCTATTGCCCTAAAAAGTTCATAGTTTAGCAATTAACTGAATTTACTGAGAATGACACATTGTGAACAGTTTCATTTGGCATCCAGACCAGGCCAAGAAATGAAAGCATATTTCATAATGAGAATTTTTTATTTGATAAAGGCAATAGAAGTTTACCAACATGCATGCCTTCTCTTTCTGAGTTTTACTTTAACCATTATGTCCTCATATAGCCACAAACTGCCACTTTTATATTGCTTTGAAAAAGTTGTCCCAAGTGTATTTTTCTTCAGAACTTCTCTGGTTGGCTCAATTTATCTTGGTAGTATTTTGGCATCATTATTGGCTGCCTATATAGGCATCCAACAATGATGAATAAACACTGTTAACTCCTAGCACTCTGGTAATATTTCAAATTTTTCGTCATTAACTCCGTATTGCTCATGCAGCAAGAAAAATTAAAAAAATTATATCTTGTTTGACAGAGCTCAATGAGCTCTGTCAAACAAGATCTAATTTTTAAAATCTCAGCTGCATTGTGGGAAAAATTTGATGCTCAAAACTTTGGTATTTTGACATCAGTGTGCAGAGTGTTAATGGGTGGTGTGCTAATTATTTTTCAAAGGTGATTTGTAAAATGAGTATTTTTTTCAGAGGTCCGATACATGTGAATTTGTAGAAATAATTTTAAATGTATTAATCCTTGAATGGGTGACCATTCAGCGATTAATTTGGATGCCTGCATTTCATATTACAAGGTTCTATCTAGAAGTTTTATAGAGAGACTGTTTGCCGGTCATAGTGATGGAAAACATTTTGCAGTGGGTAGTTTGGGCTGCTGAAATACATACAGAGTTTAATACCATCTTACTTGCTGAGAGTGTATGGTAGTTTTCTTAAAATTCTTAAAAATCTTCAAATTTCTACCTATGTGAAATAGTGTTTTATTTTGTTAGACAAATTCTATAAAATTTTGCTAACACTTTGTTCTTTGAAAGCATAAAAGTATCAACTGCAATGCTTAAGCCACCTTACAGTTGGCAACTTCTTTCTTTCAAAGGAAAAACAGTCTGTTTCCAATTAAGCGGAGGCCATAAATCGGTCTAAAATATTTGCTAGATTTGGCCCTGTGACAAATATATGTTTGAAATTTATTGGAGAGATCATCACCTGTAAATATATTATAAATTATAAGAAAAAAAGAAAATTTTCATGACCATAAACTTCTGTTCAGTTAAGTAAATAACCAAATAATGGACAAACTGAAGATTCCTCTAATTCAGGTACAATGAGATGGTCCATGGACCCACTGTGCTGACTATGGTTTAACCCAGAGTTTGAAATTTGACAATTTGACAACGTAATTTCCTGGCTTCTGGTGTTGAAATATACAAAACATGAGTGAAAGTGTATCATTTTCACCCATCTTTAAGCAGATTGAAACTGAGATTAACCCTCTGAACACTGATGGCAAAATATCAAAATTTTAAAAAGTTGCAAATTTTTCTCAAATGCAACAAGAAATATAACCAGTTCACGTTTGTTTGGCAGATCTCATGGAGTTCTGTCAAACAAGATTGAATTGGTTGAATTTCTATTTGCATTTTGAGAAACCCTTGCAGCTTGAAATAACAGTAATTTGACATCAGAATGTAGAGCTTAGGTTAATGACATTTTTCACTAACTGTATTCCAACTTAAAAACTTCTCAAATGAGATTTCCTCTGAATGTCATAAACGCAAAACTTCTGTTGGGAGTCGTCATCGACAGACTATTCTATATTTTGTGAGTTATGTCCCTTTGCCAAAATGGTGATTGCTGTTATTTCCATAACATGCACTGCACTTCTGAATAGACTGCTCCACAAAATTGATTCTGTAACTCTTAAATTTTGAAAAATAAGGATTCCTTGTATAGAAATTAGATCAATGAACTTAATGCAGGTGGCATCCAGGATGTGCACCCTCATCACCAGTTGAGGACAATGGGGATCAGTATTTGACAGAGATTCACATTTACTGAAAAATAAAATAGCATAATGGCCAATTCGATCTAACCATTGACAAACACCTACCAGGTGCATGTACCCCAATGGGTTAACTTATAGGCTGCATGTGTAACAAACACACCCTTACCATAACTCTAATCCCAACCTAGAACAATATAAACCTAAAATGTATGCATTTATCAGTAGTGAGTTTAACAAAATTGTTTGATTGTTTATTGGGGTTTAATGACACTTTCAGCACCCAGGATCATATCTTCTCGGACTGTTTTATGGGTGGATGATGCCAGAGAGAACCACTGAGTTGTGGTGGTCTATGACAATGAAATGTATATTTCTGCATTTTATACATCCTCAAATTTGTGTTTGAGCATTATAGAAAACAGCAATGGCAGCATCAGATTTTTATTCAGAGAGTGGGGTGGGGTAAGAGTTGAACATTCTAGTTCTTCATTGTGGAGGTAGGGAGTTGATTGGTGTGTGTGTGGAGAGGAGTGATGCCTGTTTTTGGGGGGTTGGGGGGGAGGGGGTGATATGAATTAATTTTTGTCCTGCAAAATATTTTCTTGAGATTGTTATAAAATCAAGTTAGGACTGTTGGAACGCAAAGCAGCCATGTTTTGATTATTTGATGAATTAATGAATAAAGTTTGCTTTCCATAACTCATTGACAAGAAGACTACTCCTATTTATAGCAGTACATTCTGTCAACAAGAGCCAGGAACACACTTCCATTAGTGATTTTTGTACTGGTCAGGAAAATTCACTTGCAGCAAGCAAAGACTTAAATCCCAAATGTGTTTTTTTGGCATCCGGTTCATGGCTCAAAATTCATGTGAGAATCAGAATCAATTCTCCTATATGATTCCCACTAGGGAAACAATGAAAATCAGCTTTGATTCTCAAAGAATGTTCATTTGATTCTGGTCATAAATTTGGAAAGTGCCATTAACTCCTTGCATTCTACTGGCAGATATTCCTGCCCAGGGCAGGATTTATCTTGTCTCTGAAATATGTATAATTTGGGCATATTTAATTCAGTTTCCACCCTGTAAATTGAATGCATTTTTTAACCAATGATTTTTGGGGTTAAACTTACATGAATTTTTCATCAGATCTAGTCCTGGCTACTTAAGAGCAACCATGACTAGATTTGATGAAAAATATCTGAAAATATACTCTGCGGGTTAAGAGTTATAGGCCCGGAGAATTCCCATTTTTGTTGCTCCCTCATAATACGGTAACACTTTAACTTAGCAGTGATGTCTAATGAAGTCTTGGCCACCTATATATGCAGCCAAGACTTCACTAGAAACCACTGCCAGGCACTGTAACTGCCATCATTCCATCAGCAAGACCACCAAAAATGCCTTTCTGTTGGAACATGTGTTTTACATGTGCATGTAAGACAAGAAACTAACCAATGTTTGAACTAGGCCTTTAAGGGTTAAGCAGCTGTAGTAAATACACAAATGTGAGGTTTGTTTTTGCCATGGAATATGTACTGGCTGCACTCACAAGGGTTTTACAGGGTTCAAATTCTAAATTATTTCAGAACTAAAAATTAATTTTTGCAGCAGGAGTTCATTAGAATTGAAATTGATTCATACAAATTTTAAGGCCTGGAGTTTTGCACTGAATCATTTTAAAACTTGTATCTGTTATTCATTGTATCACCAGCTTATAGCAATGGTTAGTTTAGAATTTGTGCATGTTAGTTATTTTTTAATAATTTATTGGAGAGTGTGTCACTGTAATAAGTTGTAACAGAAATCATTTTTATTTACAGAAAGTTTTAAAGAAAACAAAAACAACAACCTACTCTGTTTGAAAAATAGTACCATAGTTATGGAAAGAGGAAAGCCTTACAACAGACCTGATAACCTGAACAAGAAACACAATCTGTATTGGTCTTGTGAGAAGAATTATCTTTACTTTAACTCTTTGCATTCTGCTGGCAGATATTCCTGCCCAGCACAGAGTTTCTCTTGTCACTGACATAACTTGGGCATATTTAAACATATTTTCCCCTGTAAATTGCATGGATTTTTTCACCAATGATTTTTTGTTATATTTAGATTAATTTTTCATCAACGGTAGGCATAGCTGCTTTACAGCAGCCATAATTAGATTTGATGAAAAAATATCTTGAAAATACTCAGCGGGTTAAGAGTTGACCCACAGCTTTCTTTCAGTATTCTTTTGTTCTGTGGGTTTTCAATCATACAAATATATTGGCATATGTATTGTAAATGGTGAAAATCTCAGATATTTGTACTGTTTCTGATATTTGAATGGTACTAATATCTGAACTGTAGACCATTGTTTGCAAATCGGGATGAATTTTAAGGTCTGCGTGGACCACATTGTATTGAATGTGTTGAAGCCAAAGAGGTCTGTAAAGCAGAACAATGGAGTGATTATCAAAATAAATTTTCAATAAGTTTTATTTTTATTCAATTAAGAGATATTTATTCTGTAACCTTTTTACAAATTCTGATCAATTTTATACTAAAGGCATAATGAATGGTTTAGTGTTTTAAATGTATATACATTTAACAGCGTTTTCCATCATGTAATATCCAGTTAAGTGGGTCCCTCTGTATTTGCTTTGCAGCATATGTCTTCAGCAATGGCTAACCAAGTTTCAAATTGAATTCTAATCAATTGACACCATCTAGTAAATTAAAAGAAAACACTTTATCATGAACAGAAACTTTTGTCATGTGAACATTTTTTACTTTAAAAATTATATTAAACCCAGACTTGAGGCTTTGCCTGTTTTCCTGTCAGTTTTGTCAACAACAGATCGAAAAAAATACAATGGTTGCATGCAGCAGGTCATTTGATTAATTTCTATTTGTCTATGTTATATAATTATTCCCAAAACAACAAAATTATGCATCAACTCTTGTGTGGAAAAAAAAATTGTACAAGCTAAACTCAGTTACTTCAAAAACACATTTGTGAGTTTGTCATTTGACAGGTATGTTTCAGTATGGTAGATTCAGAAGGAAAAATTTGGGAGTGAAGTGAACCCATGGAATGAACACTGTTTGATGCCCACGGATTCTAAACCTTGGTAATGATCGAGCATTGTCAAACAAGATATAATGGAATAAATACTTTGTTTTTCCCTGTTTTATGGGTGGATAATGCCAGAGAGAACCACTGAGTTGTGGTGGGCTATAACAATGAAATGTATATTTCTGTATTTTATACATCCTCAAATTTGTGTTTGAGCATTATGGCAAACAGCAATGGCAGCACCAGAATGTTGTTCAGAGAGTGGGGTGGGGTAAGAGTGGAACATTTTAGTTCTCCATTGTGGAGGTTGATTGGTGTGTGTGTGTGGTGGAAAGAAGTGATGTCTGTTTTCGTCGGGAGGAGGGGGATGGGAGATATGAATTAAATTTTACCCTGCAAAATATTTTCTTGAAATTGTTATAAAATAAAATCAAGTTATGACTGTTGGAAAACAAAGCAGCCATGTTTTGATTATTTGATGAATTAATGAATAAAGTTTGCCTTCCATAACTCATTGACAAGAAGACTACTCCTATTTATAGCTGTACATTCTGTCAACAGGAGCCAGGAACACAATTCCATTTGTGATTTTTGTACTGGTCACGAAAATTCACTTGCAGCAAGCAAAGACTTAAATCCAAGATGTGTTTTTTGGCATCCGGTTCATGGCTCAAAATTCATGTGAGAATCCGAATCAATTCTATATGATTCCCACCAGGAAAACAATGAAAATCAGCTTTGATTCTCAAAGAATGTTCATTTGATTCTGGTCATAAATTTGGAAAGAGTCCTTAACTCCATGCATTCTACTGGCAGATATTCCTGCCCAGGACAGGATTTATCTTGTCTCTGAAATATGTATAATTTGGGCATATTTAATCCAGTTTTCACCCTGTAAATTGAATTCATTTTTTAACCAATGATTTTTGGGGTTAAACTTACATGAATTTTTCATCAGATCTAGTGCTGGCTGCTTAAGAGCAGCCATGACTAGATTTGATGAAAAATATCTAAAAATAGTGTGCGGGTTAAGAGTTATAGGCCCGGAGAATTCCAATTTTTTGTTGCTCCCTCATAATATGGTAACACTTTACTTAAAAGTGATGTCTAATGAAGTCTTGGCCGCCTTTACAGGCAGCAAAGACTTCACTATAAACCACTGCCAGGCACTGTAGCTGCCATCATTCCATCAGCAAGACCACCAAAAATGCCTTTCTGTTGGAACATGTGTTTTACAAGTACATGTAAGACAAGAAACTAACCAATATTTGAACTAGGCCTTTAAGGGTTAAGCAGCTGTAGTAAATACACAAAGGTGAGGTTTGTTTTTACCGTGGAATATGTACTGGTTGCACTCACAAGGGTTTTACAGAGTTCAAATTCTAAATTATTTCAGAACTTAAAATTAATTTTTGCAGCAGGAGTTCATTAGAATTGAAACTGATTCATACAAATTTTAAGGCCTGGGGTTTTGCACTGAATCATTTTAAAACTTGTATATTTTATTCATTGTATCACAAGCTTACAGCAATGGTTTGTTAAGAATTTGTGCATGTTAGTTATTTTTTAATAATTTATTGGAGAGCGTGTCACTGTAATACGTTGTAAGAAAAATCATTTTTATTTTCAGAAATGTTTAAAGAAAACAAAAAGAAACAACCAACTCTGTCTGAAAAATAGTACCATAGTTATGAAAAGAGGAAAGCCTTACAACAGACCTGATAATCTGAACAAGAAACACAATCTGTATTGGTCTTGTGAGAAGAATTATCTTTACTTTAACTCTTTACATTCTGCTGGCAGATATTCCTGCCCAGCACAAGGTTTCTCTTGTCACTGACATAAGTATAATTTTGGCATATTTAAACATATTTTCCCCTGTAAATTGAATGGATTTTTTCAGCAATGATTTCTTGTTATATTTAAATTAATGTTTCACCAACAGTAGCCATGGCTGCTTTACAACAGGCATGACTAGATTTGATGAGAAAATATCTTGAAAATACTCAGCGTTTTAAGAGTTAACCCACAGCTTTCTTGCAGTATTCTTTTGTTCTGTGGGTTTTCAATCATTCAAATATATTGGCATATTTATTGGATTGTAAATGGTGAGAAACTCAAATATTTGTACTGTTTCATATATTTGGATGGTACTAATATCTGCACTATAGACCATTGTTTGCAAATCGGGATAAATTTTAAGGTCTGCGTGGACCACATTGAATTGAATGTATTGAAGCCAAAGAGGCCTGTAAAGTAGAAGAATTGAGTGATTAGCAAAATAAATTTTCGATAAGTTTTATATTTTTATACTGTACCAATGACCCAGACTTGGCTGGTGCTAACTCTAACAAAACCAGGGCCAAACACAAACTTTGCCCCCCAATCCCCAAAATTTGCATCCAAAACAAAAAGAAATCATGTCCTATAGGACCTCCATACTACGCCCCCACTGCGCATGCGCAGTGTCAAGGACGTCCCGAAATTGGCGCCAATTATCATTCTCTGTTTGGCCCTTCATCAGTCAACATCTCACTGATCTTTGTGCTTGTAAATCTCAGTTTAAAGGATGCCAGACACGTAATTTTTGGAGAAATAGTGATTCTAAGGAGGATATAGAAGGAGGAGAGGAAAAAGAAGTGACAAAAAATAATCAGGGCTGTACTTAAAAATTTTTATGAAATTATGTTAAGTTGCCTATTTTCGAGGCATGGGCCTCTTGTCATTCTTGCTAAAATGTTGCACTGCTTATTCAGTGTTTCCTCTCCCCTAGCCTTCTAAGTCCCCCCTTGCAATTCTCCCATGCTTTTGGCATATTTTTGAGAAAGTTCATTTCTAAAATTCTCTTGGGAGAGTTGCTTGGTTACAGAATGTTTTCTGTTATTTTCCCCATAGTTACGTTTTCACCCATGGGTGTATAAACGTTGTGTTCTGCATCTTCCATCTGATGTTCTGCAGATTCTCCCCTGGGAGTCTCTGTCTTGCATCAGATAGAGTGTAATTTTGATGACTGATTTCGGGCCAGTTTTTTCAGTGCCTGGAGTCATGTTTTCTGGTATTTTACACTGTTTGTTTACATTGGCAACAGCCTTTTTTGAGGGGGGCTGTTGGCCTTTGGTGTAGTTTATCTCAATATAAGATACATTTATATTATCCGTAAGTGTCTCATTAATTATTTAATAAAAATTTAAAATTTTTGACCACACTTTGCCATCGGATCCATCGGGGCTCAACGTTACTTTTCAGAAACTTGGGCTTCGCTGAAAAAATATTTTTTCAAAATTATTTTGATTTGCAATTGTTTTTTCATTTATTAATGGATCATGTTATTATGTATCTTTGTGTCAGGGGTTTGTGCGAGTAACTAGGACTTGTTGTTGACTTTTCACAATGAAAGGATATTGTTCAAATTGTAATGGGAAGAAATCTTCCTCTGACTTTCATGATCATTGTATTAATTGTAGTCAGTGTTCTCGCACTAATCCCTGTTCTATATGTCAATATTGGGATGACAAACATTGGAAACGTGTGTCACGGTATGTTGTTACTGGAGAAAGGGCTATGCCGGCTCTTTCTCCGCAAGGTCACTCTACTCTCTCAGTTTCTGTTTCAGAGGAACAAGAACAGGGTGATGTTTCCATGTTATCTTCTGCAAGTGCGCTTCCGTCGTCACAAATGAATTCAGAGCTAGCGGCAAAAGTGCTCATGGAGATTAGACAAATGTCGTCCGCTAGCTCGCCCGGTGTAGCGTCCATTCACCGAATGGTTCGGCAGCCGGGTTCGTCCGATGCGGTCCAGGAGGAAATGTTGGGTGATGCGAGCACTATAAACATTCAATGTGCACACCCAGTGACGGCGGATAGTAAGCGAGTTCGGAGGAAGCCTTTGAGTCCGGTTCCTAGCTCGTCCAGGTCCAGCCGGGCCGCGAGCGAGAGAGGCCCCTCTCTCGTACAACAACATCTGGGACCAGATGTTGTGGTACAAAATGTGTCGCAAGCGGAGCATACGTCCGTCGCTCGGGACGCTCCGTTGTATAGGCAGTCCGCGGAGACTGCTAAGGCTTCTTCTTCTCGTCAGCGCACACGACCGCACCTTGGCTGCGTGACCGCCGATATATTACCAGCTTCGCCGATCAAGGATTCTTCGGCGACCAGGTTACACCATCCGGCAGCCAGGGACACGAGGCCGATGGACTCCGGACGTTCGCATAGAAAAAGTATGCGGGAGCCATCTGATGCAGAGCTGCCCTCGGCGAAGCAGCGAAAGACTGCGCCTCCGCAGGTCTCGACGCCGGACATTCTTGTACAGATAGCACAGCTTATCGCAGCATCCCAGCAGCCGACAGAAACGGTGTCGGATCGAGAATTATCCGACGGCGCTGGGTCGGTACACTCCGCCGAAGCATCGGGGGCGGACGACCGGGAGCATCATGAGGTCCGACCGGATGGTGAAAGGGATACGGATGATTTGGAGCTATCCCTTTCGGAACAACATAAAGCTGCCATGGACTTCATCCGGCACTTTCTCCCTCAAGTTGTTCCGTCGGGCCAGACTGCTGCGGTTCCGGACAAGAGGATTATAGCGTCATTGGACTCTGAATTTTTTGAGCGGTTCAGGGACATCGCTCCCGAGTTTCCGTCGCAGTCCAATAATGTTGCAAGAACATTTGAATTATTGAACGACGCTATATTTAAACTTGCTTCCAAGACGGGGAAAGCAGGTTTCTTGTCCGCCAATACTCTCAACCTGCCTTTCATTAATGCAAGGAATAAATTCGACACGGCAGGACAGGGTATCCCGAGAGTTCCTCTGCGTATGGACGACGAGGCGGAAGACTTAGAGCTATCATTACTGTCGTCGGCTTCTATTCCAACCGCGGTGTTGGAAACAGCTATTTCGTCTAACAGAGCCAATTTAGATGCCTTATCTTATGCAGATCACCTTACTAAGGCGTTATCACTGCGCCTTCAAGGGAAACAATTTCAGGATATACAATCCTCTTTAAGACTTCTTTCAAGGGCAGTAGCTTATTCCACGTGTAACTCTGCCCTTTCTGTGGCAAACCTGGAGTTGGTTAGACGTGACGCAGCCCTAGCTACATCCACACTCATGGATACTAAGGTGAAGAACTCTCTTAGAGTCGCTTCGGTCTCCGGAGAACTTCTCTTTGACGGCAAGCTTTCTGCTATTTATGATAAAATTACAAAGAAAGCTTCGGATTCTCTGTTGTTCAAATCTGCTTCTAAGAAAAGAATAAGACAGGCACTTCTGGGTCTAATGCGCCCAAGAGAGGTTCCTATAGAGGTTCCGGTGCGCCCTCTTGGTCTTATTCGAGAGACTGTCAGGGTAGCGACTCTCGTTCGGGACGTCCTTCGGGCCGGGACAACCGGTCAGACGCCCCGAGGTCGACGGGACGAGGTGCGGGTCGTGGAGGATGTGGTTTCTCCTATCGCAGGCCTCGCAGGTCCAGGAGGTGATGGCTTAAACCTCTATCGCATACCGGTTGGTGGAAGGTTGTCGAGCTTTTCACAAGAATGGGCGTCGATTACGGACGACCCTTGGGTGAGAGGAGTGACTTCGGAAGGCCTAAAGATATCCTTCAAACGAAAGCCTCCATTAACTCGAAGTCCAAAGTGGACTCACCTTCCGTCAAATCCGCAGAAAAGAGACGCTCTGTTATCAGAGGTGCAGTCTCTTTTAATGAAGAACGCGGTAGAGGTCGTAGAAAACCAGGAGACTCCGGGATTCTACAGCCATCTGTTTCTGGTTCCGAAACCAGACGGCTCGTTCCGTCCAGTCATAGATTTGAGCTGGATAAACAAGCTGATCGTTGCTCCAAAATTTTATATGGAGACGATTCGGTCGGTCAGAGCGAGTATTCGGGTGAACGATTATGCAACAAGCATAGATCTCAAAGATGCGTACTTTCACGTCATGGTACATCCGACATTCAGAAAGTATCTACGCTTCGCAGTCCTAGGAGTGGTGTATCAATTCCGGGCGATGTGCTTCGGACTGAATCTAGCACCCTGGGCTTTCACTCGGGTAATGAACTCGGTAATGATCTATTTCCGAGCTCATTCGTCTGCGGTAACGTCGGCCTACCTGGACGACATTCTTCAGAGGTACGGCAACGAGTTAACGCTTCAGAACGATGTTCAGAATCTACTTCTATTGCTCCGACGTCTCGGTTTTATAGTAAACGAGGAGAAGTCGGATCTGGTGCCGTCCAAGTCATTCACTCATCTGGGAATGAGCTTCGAGACGCACAACAATCTCGTTCGTCTGCCGTTAACCAGAGCGAAATTAGTCAGTTGTTACGCTCGCTATTGTCTGCACGCAGACAAAGTCACAGTGAGAGAATTTATGAGACTGATAGGTCTGTGTGGAGCCGCTGCGGATCTCATTCCGATGGGGCAGTTACGCACGCATCCTCTCCAAATTTTCTTGACTCAGAATTGGAGTGTGAAAATTCATTCGCTCGACGTAGACGTTCTCTTGTCAGATCAAATGAAACAAGAGATTCAGACTTGGGCAAACATTCAGTGGTTAACTCAGGGAGTTCCGCTGCAGTTGCTGGATCCGAGTTTTACCATTATGACGGATGCCAGTCAAACAGGTTGGGGTGCATCATTGATCCCAACGGATTCGAGATGCCAGGGTCTTTGGGATCCGCAATTCCTGTGCAAGCACATAAACATCAAAGAAATGATGTCAATTTGGCTTGCGTTACGTCATTGGATGGACATTATTCACAATGCTCATGTCCAAATCCTATCCGACAATACGACAGTAGTGGCGTATATACGGAATCAGGGAGGCACTCATTCAGTTCCGTTGTTCAATCTAACGGAAAGAATCCTTCTGTTTGCGCTAGAACATCAGGTTCTTCTTTCGGTCCGTCACATACCGGGTCATCTGAATGTGCTAGCAGACTCCCTTTCACGAAAGGGTCGCTTGTTGCCGTCGGAGTGGACTCTCAACAAACAAGTATTCAATCAGATTTGCTACCAATGGGAACGGCCAATGATAGACTTATTTGCGACACATCTCAACAATCAGTTGCAGACGTATGTGTCTCCGTGTCCGGATCCGAGAGCATTTGCAGTAGACGCTCTGTCGATCCCTTGGGACGGAATGATAGGATATGCGTATCCTCCAGCGCCGTTAATTCAACAAGTATTGCTAAAGATAAAACAATCTCAATGCAAGATTCTGTTTGTAGCATCTCTGTCGCCACAGAGACCGTGGATAAATCTACTCAGGTGTCTGTTGTGGGACCTACCGCGAAAGCTTCCTCCACGGGAGGATCTTCTTTCGCAGGGGAAATCGCGTCAACTCCATCACAACCCGCAAGGTCTCAACCTTCACGTTTTTCCGTTGTGCGGTCCTTCTTGCATGGCAAGCACTTTACAGGACGAGCAGTGGACGCGATTTCTAACTGTAGGAGGACCTCCTCTTCGCTAAACTATGCGGCTAAGTGGAAGGTTTTTCGTCGTTGGTGTAGGGATCATTCTGTCGATATTTTTGATCCCTCTATACCAGACATTGCAAACTTTCTAGTATACTTGTTTGACGAAATCAAACTGCAGCCTGTTACTATTAAGGGTTATAGGTCTATGTTATCTGATACCTATGCACATCATGATAGTTTACAAATTGGATCTAATGTCTCTTTATCTAAGTTGGTTAGAAACTTCTCGATAAATAGACCCAGAACTCTTAGATTAATTCCTAAATGGAATTTAGCTTGGGTTCTTCTTAAATTGAAGGAAAAGCCATTTGAACCTCTTGGGACAGTAGATTCAAATTCTTATCTTATAAGACAGCTTTTCTCTTAGCTTTCTCTTCTGCTAGAAGAGTCAGTGAGCTTCATGCACTGTCGGTGGATGATTCTCACTATCGTAGTGTCGGGAACACTATCACCTTCACTACTAATGTGGGTTTTTTTAGCTAAGAATCAGGCTAAATATCCGGAACCTATTGTTATTAAGGCTCTTCCGTCTTCAGACGGGCGTAGGCCTTTACTCTGTCCTGTTAGAGCGTTACGTATCTATAAACAGAGATCTCAGTTTATCAGAAAGGGACGGAAACGTTTCTTTCTGTCTTTGATGCCTAATAGAAGGGACATTTCGGTCCATTCTATTGCTAGATGGATTCAATTAACTATCCGCACTGCTTATGAGAGTTTATCTTCTTCTCAGCAGTCTGTGCTTAAGATTTCCGCTCATGAAGTAAGAGCTCTTGCTACTTCTTGGGAATGCTAATCGTGTTGCTATTACAGATTTAATGAAGGCTGCTTATTGGTCTCAGCCGTCCACATTCACGAATTTTTATGTCAGAAATATTGAGTCCATTTCTGGAGACCTGCATTGTTTAGGTCCGTTATCTGTTGCTCAGAATGTCGTCCACTAAACAGTTGCAACTATAGTTATGCAGGCTTTCTGTTCCGGCAGTGACTCCGTCCGGCTGCCCTCTTCGCTCTGGGCTATTTGACCCAGGGCAAGGGGAAGGGGGGGGGGGGCGGGTGTTCCCTTAGGTCACCTGCTTTATAGTGAAAAGCAAGGGAATGCCTCCTCCAAGTCAGTATTTCTGAGTCGCTTCCAGGATGGTTTTAAAGTGCAATATTAATGTTAAAATTCATTCATGTCTTATTTTTAAAGTGTAGCTCGGTGTGAAGCATTTGTATATGTCAAGTGTCAAACGGGCTTTAATATACAATACTCGGACACTTTTAAATGACTATAAAGAGTCTCAATTCTCTGGACTAACTTTATTTATTGGCTTACTTTAAAAATAATTAGTTTAAGGGATATATTGGATGTTAATAGAGAACATGAATATTATTGTGCTCAATAATGAAGGGTATTGTATCTTTCTAATTTAATATTAAATAAGAAAGATACATGTAAAGCCTAATACTCCTTTTCTCCTTAAGGGGTTACCTCTTTATTATATAGTTGAGCTAATTGGATTTTCCTCTATGTCCTAGGCCCTCCAGCCTTTTTACTATTCAGCTAAGTCTGGGTCATTGGTACAGTATAAAAATGTTAAAAAATTTATAGTAATTTATATATTTTTTATACTTACCAATGACCCAGACGGGGATGGCCCTCCCAGGAGTTGGGAACTCTTGCCTCCCCGCTGAGTACATAGCGCTGACCAGGCACTGCCAGTAAGAATGATAATTGGCGCCAATTTTGGGACGTCCTTGACACTGCGCATGCGCAGTGGGGGCGTAGTATGGAGGTCCTATAGGACATGATTTCTTTTTGTTTTGGATGCAAATTTTGGGGATTGGGGGGCAAAATTTGTGTTTGGCCCTGGTTTTGTTAGAGTTAGCACCAGCCAAGTCTGGGTCATTGGTAAGTATAAAAAATATATAAATTACTATAAATTTTTTAACTTTTATTCAATTAACAGATATTTATTCTATAACCTATATGCAACTTCACATCAATTTTATACTAAAGGCATAATAAATGATTTAGTGTTTTAAATGTATATTCATTTAACAGGGTTTTCCATCATGTAATATCCAGTTAAGTGGTGGGTCCCTCTGTATTTGCTTTGCAGCATATGTCTTCAGCAATGGCTAACCAAGTTTCAAATTGAATTCTAATCAATTGACACCATCCAGTAAATTGAAAGAAAACACTTTATCATGAACAGAAACTTTTGTCATGTGAACATTTTTTACTTTAAAAATTATATTAAACCCACACTTGAGGCTTTGCTTGTCTGCCTGTCAGTTTTGTCAACAACAGATAAAAAAATACAATGGTTGCATGCAGCAGGTCAGTTGATTAATTTCTATTTGTCTATGTTATATAATTATTCCCAAAACAATAAAATTATGCATCAACTCTTGTGTGGAAAAAAATATTGTACAAGCCAAACTCAGTTACTTCAAAAACAGATTTGTCAGTTTGTCATTTGACAGGTATGTTTACAGTATGGTAGATTCAGAAGGAAAAATTTGGGAGTGAAAGGAACCCATGGAATGAACACTGTTTGATGCCCACGGATTCTAAACCTTGGTAAATCTGGGGTGTCTTGGTTATGATCGAGCATTGTCAAACAAGATATAATGGAATAAATACTCTGTTTTTCCCAAAAATGTAGGCAAAATACAAAATTCTGGTCAACTGAATATTCTTAACTTAATAGTTTTAATTGGAAAGGTGTAAGTACTGTTAGTTTGTTTGTTTGACAACAGTAATTAATGGATGGTCCATGGACCCACTGTACTGACTATGGTTTAACACCGAGTTTGAAATTTGACAATTTGACAACGTAATTTCCTGGCTTCTGGTGTTGAAATATACAAAACATGAGTGAAAGTATATCATTTTCACCCATCCATAAGCAGATTGAAACTGAGATTAACCCTCTGAACACTGATTGCAAAATATCAAAATTTTAAGAAGTTGCAAATTTTTCTCATAATGCAACAAGGAATATAACTAGTTCACGTTTGTTTGGCAGATCTCATGGAGTTCTGTCAAACAAGATTGAATTGGTTGATTTTCTATTTGCATTTTGAGAAACTCTTGCAGCTTGAAATAACAGTAATCTGACATCAGAATGTAGAGCCTGGGTTAATTACATTTTTCACTGACTGTATTCCAACTTAAAACTTCTCAAATGAGATTTCCTCTGAATGTTACAAACGCAAAACTTCTGCTGGGAGGAGCCATCAACAGGCTATTCTATATTTTGTGGGTTATGTCCCTTTGCCGAAATGGTGATTGCTGTTATTTTCCTGACATGCACTGCTTTTCTGAATAGACTGCTCCACAAAATTAATATGAATTAAATTTTACCCTACAAAATATTTTCTTGAAATTGTTATAAAATCAAGTTATGACTGTTGGAAAGCAAAGCAGCCATGTTTTGATTATTTAATGAATTAATGAATCAAGTTTGCCTTCCATAACTCATTGACAGGAAGACTACTCCTGTTTATAGTGGTACATTCTGTCAATAGGAGCCAAGAACACAATTCCATTAGTGATTTTTGTACTGGTCAGGAAAATTCACTTGCAGCAAGCAAAGACTCAAATCCAAAATGTGTTTTTTTGGCATCTGGTTCATGGCTCAAAATTCATGTGAGAATCCGAATCAATTCTCTTATATGATTCCCACTAGGAAAACCATTAAAATCAGCTTTGATTCTCAAAGAATGTTCATTTGATTCTGGTCATAAGTTTGGAAAGAGTCCTTAACTCCTTGCATGCTACTGGCAGATATTCCTGCCCTGGCCAGGATTTATCTTGTCTCTGAAATATGTATAATTTGGGCATATTTAATCCAGTTTCCACCCTGTAAATTGAATGCATTTTTTAACCAATGATTTTTGGGGTTAAACTTACATGAATTTTTCATCAGATCTAGTGCTGGCTGCTTAAGAGCAGCCATGACTAGATTTGATGAAAAATATCTAAAAATAGTGTGCGGGTTAAGAGTTATAGGCCCGGAGAATTCCAATTTTTTGTTGCTCCCTCATAATATGGTAACACTTTACTTGGAAGTGATGTCTGATGAAGTCTTGGCCGCCTATACAGGCAGCCAAGACTTCACTAGAAAAAACTGCCAGGCACTGTAACGCCCATCATTCCATCAGCAAGACCTCCAAAAATGCCTTTCTGTTGGAACATGTGTTTTACATGTACATATAAGACAAGAAACTAACCAATATTTGAACTAGACTTTTAAGGGTTAAGCAGCTGTAGTAAATACACAAATGTGAGGTTTGTTTTTACCATGGAATATGTCCTGGTTGCACTCACAAGGGTTTTACAGGGTTCAAATTCTAAATTATTTCAGAACTTAAAATTAATTTTTGCAGCAGGAGTTCATTAGAATTGAAACTGATTCATACAAATTTTAAGGCCTGGGTTTTTGCACTGAATCATTTTAAAACTTGTATATTTTATTCATTGTATCACAAGCTTATAGCAATGGTTAGTTGAGAATTTGTGCATGTTAGTTATTTTTTAATAAATTATTGGAGAGCGTGTCACTGTAATAAGTTGTAAGAAAAATCATTTTTATTTTCAGAAATTTTTAAAGAAAACAAAAACAAACAACCAACTCTGTCTGAAAAATAGTACCATAGTTATGGAAAGAGGAAAGCCTTACAACAGACCTGATAACCTGAACAAGAAACACAATCTGTATTGGTCTTGTGAGAAGAATTATCTTTACTTTAACTCTTTGCATTCTGCTGGCAGATATTCCTGCCCAGGACAGGCTTCCCATGTCACTGACATAAGTATAATTTGGGCATATTTAAACATATCTTCCCCTGTAAATTGCATGAATTTTTTCACCAATGTTATATTTGTTATATTTAAATTAATGTTTCACCAACAGTAGCCATGGCTGCTTTACAACAGGCATGACTAGATTTGATGAGAAAATATCTTGAAAATACTCAGCGGTTTAAGAGTTAACCCACAGCTTTCTTGCAGTATTCTTTTGTTCTGTGGCTTTTCAATCATTCAAATATATTGGCATATTTATTGTATTGCAAATGGTGAGAAACTCAAATATTTGTACTGTTTCATATATTTGGATGGTACTAATATCTGCACTATAGACCATTGTTTGCAAATCTGGATAAATTTTAAGGTCTGCGTGGACCACATTGAATTGAATGTATTGAAGCCAAAGAGCTCAGTAAAGCAGAAGAATTGAGTGATTATCAAAATAAATTTTCAATAAGTTTTATTTTTATTCAATTAACAGATATTTATTCTGTAACCTTTTTGCAAATTCAGATCAATTTTATCCTAAAGCCATAATAAATGGTTTAGTGTTTTAAATGTATATTCATTTAACAGGGTTTTCCATCATGAAATATCCAGTTAAGTGGGTCCCTCTGTATTTGCTTTGCAGCATATGTCTTCAGCAATGGCTAACCAAGTTTCAAATTGAATTCTAATCAATTAACATCATCCAGTAAATTGAAAGAAAACACTTTATCATGAACAGAAACTTTTGTCATGTGAACATTTTTTACTTTAAAAATTATATTAAACCCAGACTTGAGGCTTTGCCTGTCTGCCTGTCAGTTTTGTCAACAAGGTCGAAAAATACAATGGTTGCATGCAGCAGGTCAGTTGATTATTTTCTATTTGTCTATGTTATATAATTATTCCCAAAACAATAAAATTATGCATCAACTCTTGTGTGGAAAAAAAATATTGTACAAGCCAAACTCAGTTACTTCAAAAACAGATTTGTCAGTTTGTCATTTGACAGGTATGTTTACAGTATGGTAGATTCAGAAGGAAAAATTTGGGAGTGAAAGGAACTCATGGAATGAACACTGTTTGATGCCCATGGATTCTAAACCTTGGTAAATCTGGGGGTGTCTTGGTTATGATCGAGCATTGTCAAACAAGATATAATGGAATAAATACTCTGTTTTTCCCCAAAATGTAGGGAAAATACAAAATTCTGGTCAACTGAATATTCTTAACTTAATAGTTTTAATTGGAAAGGTGTAAGTACTCTTAGTTTGTTTGACAACAGTAATTAATGGATGGTCCATGGACCCACTGTGCTGACTATGGTTTAACCCAGAGTTTGACAATTTGACAACGTAATATTTTTATACTGTACCAATGACCCAGATTAGCTGGTGCTAACTCCTTAAATAATAGGGCCAAACACAAATTTTGCCCCCAATATCCCAAAATTGGCATCAAAAACCAAAATTTTAATGTCCTATGTGGTCCTCTTAGTTAACAGAAAGATTTTTATAACAGTTAAGCAGTTCAGTGCTTGAACAAATTTTGACTGTTAGATAATACTATAGATGATTCAGTAAAATTCTCTCATTCATAGCCTGTGCTTGTTGTCCAGTGGAAAGTAACTGACATTACATTAATGTGGATTTGTTTTCCTACAGTTTTTATACCCCCCATAAAACGAAGTTTAGGTGGGGTATACAGGAGTCAACTTGTCCGTCGGTTGGTCGGTTGTCATTGTCGGTCTGTTGCACATATAAAGTTGTGGAGCGAACTACAATCACAGTTTTATTCGCATTTTCATGAAACTTCACAAAAATGATGAGGGGAAGTGCATGACATAATTTTTTTCCAGATCAGGTTCAAGATTGCCGACTGGTGGCCATATTGGATTTTGCAAAATACTTGTGGAGCGAACTACTTCTACAGTTTTTGCTGCATCTTAATGAATCTCAATATAAATTGATCGGCATGATGAGGAGCAGTGCGTGACATAAATTTTTTCCAGATCGGATTCAAGATGGCCGACTGAAAACCATATTGGATTTTGCAAAATACTTGTGGAGCAAACTACTTCCACAGTTTTAGTCACATTTTCATGAAACTTCACCAAAATGGTCAACATGATGAGGAGCAGTGCATGACATAATCTTTTTCCTGATCAGATTCAAGATGACCGACTGGTGGCCATATTGGATTTTTTTTTTTACTTAGAAAAACTGAATGCCACTTTTCAGGCTACTGTAGAAAAATTGAATGCCCCTTTTCAGTCACCCACACTAGGCGGTATGCCACAGTGGTGGTATACCAGGCAACAGACCATCTCTAGTTTGAGAGTGCCTGTTTGAACTCTTCTCTGAAATTTAACAGAACAATGATTGATGAACTAATTTTGTCTACCAAACATAATCTAGGACCCAACTAAGAACTGATGCAATCTTTTAAAAAGACTGAAAAATTGTGTAAGATGGTAAAAGATCACAAAATAATTAATAATGGATACATACCATTTTATACCCACTTGAACAAAGTTGTGGCGGGAGGTGTTTATTAGAATTAGCCCATCTGTGGACACAATTTTGTCCAGAGGCTTTTCAGTAATTTATGAGTCCATATTTTTTAAATTTGGCACGGAAGGGAACATGTACACTTGCGATTCTGAGATTGATTGGACATGTTGTTGCCGAATTATTGCACTTTTTGACATAGAATTTGTCACCCATGGACACAACTTTGACCAAGCTTGTATTCCATCATTTTTTATGGACTTATATTGTCTATGAAATTGAGACACTTTAATATTCTACCTTATTTCAGGTTTATATATTTGCATGTATTTGCATCAAAGCATGGTTGAAATACAGTGTCTGTTTATCATATTTGTTGTGTAAACATGTAGTTTACTCTGTTCTGCAGAAAAAAAATTAAAATAATATGTGGATAGTATTTATTTTTCAAAATAGGTACATTTTAAATAATTATTATGATAAACAAACAAAATAAAAGTCTTCCCCCCTCATTGATTTGTAAACTTAATTGCCTTTGAATCAAATGTATTTTTGTTTGACTTTTGTGATCAATTTCTTTCAGTACTTGGTACAGACACTAACCAATATGGGAACCTGTTCACTTGTGATTTTGAGATCGATTGGACTCGTTTCACAGAGTTATTGATCTTTTTTGACTTGAGAGTATTTTTGCAGCCCTCATCAATTTTTCTCTGCATGTTTGGTCAATTTTTTAAAAACTTTATGCAGAGTTTTACCAGTATGGGAATCTTTGCACCATAATTTTGAGATCAGCTGGACTAATTTTGCTAAAGGTATTGCCTATTTTGACTAATTGTATCTTTGCGACCAAAACAATGAAGATAATGGAGCAGTATTCTTAGTCTCACTGCGACAGACACATCTAGTTTTGTCTGTGTAACACTTTTTCAAACATGTTTTTCTGTATTTATTTGAAAGGATATATGAAACAGAAAAGCCTTGATCCCCACCACAGTCTACTTTTACAGATATTGAGACCTTGACATAAGGATGGGAGGCAATTAAGCATTCTGAGCATTGTGATAAAATAATAAATAGTGATTTATCTTCTCATATTGCAAATCACACATTGTAATGTGGCTTTGATTTTAACCTTGTTGTAAAACACAGACACCATGTATTGTGTTTAAGGTCACTTTTTGTATCTCTGGCTATATAATGACTGCAACACAAGTTTAAAGTCAAGTTTAGCCCTTTTTTTATACCTATGCTGCCCACTTTAGAGGACCTCTACCCCAGGCTTTAGTTACTAGATCCTATTTCATGAATCGGAATGTGAAAGTAATCGACTCGCAGGTCGATGCTGGAAGCGAAATCTCCCTGGGAAATGGAACCGACCTGAAAGTCTCCATGCTGAACTTGGGAGCAATAATAGACTGGTTCAGGATACTTCTAGGTTCCTACGACTGTACCAGTCGGTACAAATGGTTGAAGCTTTTGTAGCATTGGACTCCAAGCTGAGTTCCAAGACTATATAGACTTCATTCTTCGCTAGGCTGATATCTTTTTGCCTCCTGTGCATTATCGTTCCTACGATTACGCCAATCCGTTGGTCTGCCAGACTTTGATGGTCTTGGATCAGAACTCCTCCTCCCTTGGGCTTTCCAAGCCCAAGTTGGCCATTATTCCAATGGCGACTTTGGAGTCCATGTTGGGCTTATCCAGAGAGATGCTAGGCATGCTTTCTCAGATCACGTCGTCTCTGCCTTGGCTGCTTATCTGCCTTCAGATAAGTTTGACGACATACATGCTCCTGGTCCCTTCTCAGTTGTTTTGTCATCTGGGGATGAACTTCCACACTCAGCTGAATACGGTGGCGGTTCCCCAGGCGAGGGCTGTGGTTCCCCCGGCTTTTGCCCTGACTCTTACCCAGTCCATGTCCGCGACAGCTCGGAGTATTCTCTGGCTGCTTGGTCTGTGGTTCGGTGATGAATCTCATTCCTCTAGGTCGGCTGCATGCCATACCTCTCCAACACTTTCTGCTCAGTCGTTGGAGGCCGATTGTCAATCCTCTGAATCTGGTTCTTCAATTACCAGCAGGTATTTTGCAGCTTACCCCAAGATGGAATCTTTCTTGGGTGCTGCTTTGCTTGGTGGCAGGGAGGGGGAGGTGCCGTTCAAACCTTTATCCCAGGTGGATATGTGTTTTCTCACACACAAGACAGCTTTTCTGATGGCTTTTGCCGCAGCCAGAAGGTTAGTGAGATTCATGCCCTCTCAGTTGATCCGGCCTTTTTCAGGAGCTCCGCCAACAGTGTTACTTTTACCACTGATTGCTCCCTTCTGGTCAAGAATCAGATGCCAGAAACTACTCCAACTATCTGTATCAGGGCTGTTCCTTCTGCTGATGGTAATCGCCCTTTGCTCTGTCCGGTTCGTGCAAAATCGCATTTATCCCAACCGGATGCAGTTCATTGGGAATGGCAGGAATCAATTTTTTCTGTCTCTTATTCCTGGTTGACAGAAGATCTCTCCTCAATCAATTTCTCAATGGATTTGTCTTGCTAATCGTGCATCCTACACCCGTCTGGCGACTGACAATTGTATTACCAATCGTATTTTTGCCCAAGAGGTATGTGCCTTGTCTACCTCCTGGGCTTATGATAACTCTGTCAAGTTGTTGGATGCTATGCAGGCAGCCTATTGGAGAAATGTTTCTACTTTCTCCATCTGCTATCTGTGTCAGTTGCAGGAGCAGTCTGAGGACCATTTTTCCTTGGGCCCTCTTTCTTCTGCTCAGTCTGTTGTCTACCCTAGCCATTAGACTTCTTACAAGGTCAGTTGCAGCCATGTGCTTGGTTACTGTCCTTTCTGTCTGTGTGTCACACAGAGCCATATGCCTCATATCTGATTGTCTTTTATGAATGTTTGTGATGCTATGGTTTTATAGGCCTAGGGAACTCCTCTTCTGTCCACGGTTCCAGCACAGGCGGGTTGTGTGGGGTTGTTTATGTGATTCCCTCCTCCTATTGTCTATTCAGCCTGTTGTAAACAGTTGTAAGGTAGGTTGATAAGAAATTTAAATTTTATAGTAAATTTCCTTTCTTATTATACCTGCCACAATTGTTTATGTGGAGGCCCTACCGTCTTCTTATTCGGGTAAGAATCCTTCCTCCCCGCTGATCACATAACTCCAATGTTGGCGGATTCAAACAGAATGACACATTGGTTATGTGTCTGTGCACTGGTTCCGGAAGCTGTGGATTAGTACGAGGAGAAGAGTGTCTTCTACTGGGTGTGCGCTGGTCGGACACGACCCAGTTTTGGCTTATTTTTTCTTGGTGCTTCTATACCACTTTTCTTTCCAAAATCACTTCGGAAAGAAGTAAAAAGAGAGTATTTTTCTGAGTTACGGACTTCCACTGTAGTGCAAGCATGTATCTAAATGCTAGTGCACAATGTGCCACATTGTGCCTTTTCACATAAGCACATCCAGCATGTGTCGATGTGCTAGTGCACAATGTGTCATATTGTGCCTTTTCACATAAGCACATATTGGCACATCCAGCATGTGCTTTTGTGCTGCATGTAATGTGTACAATAGAAGATAAACACGTCTAGGAAAGTCAAAATAAATAGAACAAAGAAGTCATAGCAGCTTGTAGATACATAGGTAGGAACCGAGAATTTACTGGGAAATCAGAGCCAAGTAAACAATTATGGGTATGTGTTTTTTTTGTGGTAATTCTATGAAGTAAATATGGATTCTGTGGAAATCCAAACCAGAAAAACTACTCTAGTTCAATCAAACTTACCCAGGGCCCCACCACAGTATGGCGGTCCTAAAAAGGTTTTAGGTGCATTTTGGTGCTTTGGAGGGATTGTCGGGTCTCTTTGGGGACGCTCTTCTACAAAGGAACATATCCTCCAAACATACCCCTATCCTATAAGAGTCTTTGGGTAACATAGAAACCACATCTTACCATATGCTACCATAGAAACCAAGACGGCTGCTTCCAGTATACAAAATGGACTACGGAAACACAAATCACCCTAACAACACGTGTTGCATATACACACTTACATCACATATCACTATGGGGATGACGTCACAACATGGCCACACACACGGGTTACCATGACAACACAACATGATGCAACTGGGTCATTTGACTATGATGTCACATGAGATCTGGCCAGTGTGGGGTGAAACATATGAGACATACTACTCCTGACTTTGATTCTTGGGAAGCTCTCTGAGAGAGCTTAACAAGGGTCAGGTGCAGGTGTTAATGGTCTGGGTTAGAATGGTCAACAGGCTTGTATACAATCACCGTAGATAACGGAAATAGTTTTGGACAAAAGTGGGAATGTGCTTGAGAATTCTCAGTACATGTCCTCAGAAGTCCAGGATTTTTTCCTCCAGAGGTACACTACAAGTCAGAAGTAGTTGTAGGTAAACTGCAATTATCTCGCGGTTTTGTGCGCGGTTATAAACTATACAAAACCACAAGTTTCATTTCCGTACCACTAATAAAAACGATAACCGCGGTTGCCGATCTTTTGCGACCGGAGTCCGAAACGTAAATAAACGATAGTGTTAGTCTTGTGGGAAGAAATGAGATGTGGGCTTTGATGAAACTGCATTGTGGCTTTCAGTCATAAACGCAAATAAACGATACCAACAATCATTTGTGATAAGATACACGTACATGTATATACACATGTAAAGCAAAAATCCAAAATATGTTGTTGGCATTTGCAATGCTCAAGTCGTGCAATCAAAAATTTAGAACTTCATTCTATTTGAAATATTGTCCATTGTCTGCCTTTTAGGTACAAAATTTCCTATTTGGCAAGTAATAGTGAAGACTGTCAAATAGTAAATAACACATGGATCTAATCACCGTGACAATGAGTGGCCGAGATTATCTTGAAAAATCATCTGATGTGAATATAATGCATAATCCATTGTATATTTGAACAAGTTAAATTGAAAATATTTTTTTCAGTGTTATTGTCGGTCGCAAGTTTTTAAGTAGGCCCACCAAAGGCAAAGAAAGCCTTCAAAATCTCAATACCGTTGCATCTGAATCACAACAAACGACAAATTCAACAACACATTGTTGGACTTTATTTCTTAATGAAAAAAAATTGCAATGTGACATTTATGAAGAAATAATAGTGAGTCGTCAAATTGTGCACCTCTAATAAAAGTGTTGGGGGTATGATTCAATTTCATGGCTCCAGAGCACAAAAATGTTAAGAATTAGGCTAATCATACACCGTATGCCTGTATGTACATGTACCAACTAAAATTAATGACGGCACCTGGAAGTCTTTTCATATTTTCGCCCTTGTGAAGATTTGATTGAACCTTTCTCTTTGGAAAATAAGCTGTTACCGTACATACAAGCCTATTTGTTTACACCAGATTTAAACCCCACCAGGAAATGGAAGCTTGGGCAGGAAAAGAAGAAAGGAAGCAGAATATTAAATAAAGGATAACAGGCACTGTTTTGGATCACTTTCAAAACTGATGAAAGTTTCTGCACTGCCACCTCCCCCCCCCCCCCCCCACATGCACTCCATCTTCCACATGTACAGACAGTTTGGCCTGTACACTGCCAACGTTCTGTCCCTCTACCCAGTATTTTTAGCCTCTCAGGCCCAATAATCTGTCACAGTTCAATGGAAGAAAATAACATGTTTTTCCAACACACGTAAAATATTATCCTCTATCAAAACACCACTTTCTCTTTCCATAGTGTATCAGAGTGACTGATGAGTCATCCAACAATTTTAATACCATATTAACAACACCTAGGCAGAAAGCAGAAGTAATATGTTTCATAATTTTTTACTGCCCACCCAGTGTTACCATACTAACCCACACACATCTACTGTCTGAACTGCATCCAAGAAAAATTCAGAGCTAAAAAATTAAACCGGTCTGTTGGCCTACAGTTACTCAATTTTGAGTTTCCCAGTCGTGGGTTAAACTCACTGATGCATTGGTTCACGAATTTCCACTACACAGGCAAATTTTTTACTATTACCTTAATTGGCATGCCAGGTAACAAGGAAATTCAAATGAATAACGTGTGGGCTACTGTGATTTTCAGCAGTGCAAAAGCCAAATACTCGAATGAAATGGTTATGTGAGGCGGTTGTTTTGTGGTGAATAAACATTTGAAGAAATATGCGAATGGCCATTTAATCTAATGAAATATGTTTTGTTGGGATAATGCAAGTTAAAAATAAAATGTTCGTCGAACAAAAAACAACGAAGAATGGTTCAAGCCTTAATTTGTTTATTTGTATGCTAAACACGAAAAAGCTAATTCTCATCTGAACATGTGCTCTGTACAAAACATGAGAAAGCTTAGAGGAGTACATACACACCCCATGATTTAAATAAATGCACATCCTTGTCAGGAACCCTTGGAAGCAAAGAGTGCTGATCTACAGATGTAGACATTTATCTACTTCACCAAAGAGATTGTGGGGTGGGATGGACATACTGAAACTTACTCCACAGGCTCATTGTCGAGAGGGATGCAATATTTTATTTTTTAAATAATTAAAAAAATATTTCATGAGGGCATTTCAGTGGTATAGCCAGGGGGGAGGGGCTGAAGGGCACATACCCCACCTCCATTTCAGTTGTGGCCCCACCCCGGTGATGTGTCCTAATTATTGATGCCTTTCACAACTTATAAATTATGGACACAAGCAGATTCAGTCTGAGTTTTTTTGTCTCGAATTTCACATTTGTTTCAGGGGCACACCCCCCCCCCTCCCCCCACTCACACATTTTTCAGGGAGAATGGGAAGAGGGGGCAAGTTCTCTAGATGAAGAAACTCAGTTTGTTTCATTATTTCAAACGAAAAATTCAAGTAAAAGCCTTGCAGAATATGAGTCAAACTAAATAGGGATGAATTGTCTTGGTTCCCAGGCACATGTGTTGAGCAATGATCTTGTCACGTACAATCGACATGTGCGTTATTTTTTTTTGCAATCTCTACCCTTAGAAATTGGCACATTTTTTTAATATGATGGCGAATAAATAACTAAAACTCATTCTGTTGTTTTTTTTTATCACATGAACATCTTCGTCTAATGAAGGGAAGCAAACAGAATATCAATTTACCCCAAATTGACATCGATATGATAAGGGAGGTGCATGTAAAAACCTGGGGTTTGCACATGTATGTGTTATGTTTGGAACTGCCCTTCAGAATGAGAAGATTGGATGTGCATGGAGGGGAGAGGGGTGGGGTGTCATATACCGGGGCAGCGAAGCCTTTATTAAGTGGTACATGTAAATGACATCCGACGTAGCTAAGCGTATTACACATCAAGTCATTCAAGACAAGTCTGAGGCGATGAAATAGAAAGTATTTTTTTCTATCAAATTGGAAACTTCAGGACATTTAATCGCCAGAGTTTTGGTGAATGGTGCAATAGAGGGCGGAGAAGTGAAACGGGGTATAGAGAGTTGGTGGGAGGGACAATTGATGCATAACTATGTTCATGTTTTTCTGTTCATAACTTCTATGCTGGCATTTTTGGAGGGGGTGGAGGGGGTGGGATGGTAGGAAACAATGGCTGAGAAGTAGAAAACATTATGTAAAACTAACCAGTACCTATTTACAGACCTTCCTCTGTCTGTAACGTGTCCTGTTCCGATATCTTGTTTTTCAGGCTCGTTTAATTTTAGTAGTATGGCATTGCGCGACGGATGTATTCTTAGTTGTATTTGCAGAATTTACAGGTCAAGCGAGTGAGCCGCCAAATGTTTATCATCATTTATAAACGGGACTAGAAACAAAAGGATAAACAATTTTCCCATAGAGTAACCTTGAAAAAAACGATAAATGTGCTTTTTGAACATTACAACCGCGTTTCTATTCCTGATTATACCGCAGTTGTTACTACAACTACTTCTGAATTGGAGTGTACATGAACCCTGTCAGTAGGAACTTTAGGACCCCACATGTAGTATGATGACCTGTCATTCATCAGCATGAACTTTCCTTGTTGGTTCCTCATATTTTCACTTGACTAGCAAGTGGGGGTATGCACAGATGTACAGATGTAACCCTTTGTGAGACTATGCACATTGTAATTCAGTTGATGTCACAAAACTTGCTTTAATGGTGATTTACTTAAAAAATGTCAAAATGTATACTTTGCACCATCCAAAGGAACATTCATGCAGTTTCCACAGGCCTGTGATGCTGGAAACTACAAAACATGTTGCAAACAAGATCCATTTTTTGATATCAGTTTTCTTAGATACTGAAGGATTACATATTGAATGTTTTTTATTACAAATATGAATGATCAGTGTTGCATGGCAAAGGAAAGTCTAATCTTGAATGGCTTCACTGATTGAACCAACAGGCCCAACTCAGATGGAAACATTAATCAGTCATTCTCTAATGTCTGTCTTGTTGGGAGCTACATTAATTTAAGTCATCAGAATTTAATTACAAAATGTATTTATCAATAGGTTTTTTGAAAAACTGATTGGTGAGGACCCATAGACAACTAACTGTAACAGAAGAAATCAAGATTAAGAAAACATAATGCCTCTGAATGAAATGCACATACAATTGTTTACAGAGTTATGTCCCTTTTCATGAAACTTATCAATTGCATTGAGGTTTGGATTTGAATCACCAGTTCAGACTAAACATGCATTAATTCCCCCCCCTCCCTGCCCCCAAGCAAAGCAGCACCCAAGGAAAGATTCCATCTTGGGGTAAGCTGCAAAATTCTAGGTCTTTTCAAAGAAAAGGGCTGAATAAGCTTGGACAGGTACGGATTAGTGCCGATACGATGCTTTCCCACAAACAAAAAGGTCTCGAAAAGCATGGACCTGTACCCTTTGACGACAACAGGTTGGAGACCCCAAGAATCAAACAGATATACCAGAAACTCTCCAATCTGTGTTTTCGAAGGATCAGCATAATCAACAGAGTGATCAGCACACCATCGACAGAAGACCTTCCACTTAGCTGCATAGGCTAAACCAGTGGAGTGCCACCGTGAAGAAGAAATGCACTCCACTGTTCGTGTCGAAAAACCTCTACGAGGAGACAGGACCCAACAAAGATATGCGCGAAGGCACAATGAAGTCGGGTCGACATGAAACCTCCTCGGGTATCCATGACAAAGAAGGTTGTGACATAGTGGGCGATGTGTCAGAACTGCCGCCAACAGAGAGCGGAGCTGATTGTTCCACACCTGCTGAAGCAACAGGGGAGTGATCAGAATGATTCAACAACTGCAGGCTCATATCTTGGCTAGAACCTGAGGCAGAATTGGACCCAGTGGGAAGGTGTAGCCGACAAGCCCATTCCAATTGAGTGACCGAGCGTCCACAGTGAAAGCCAGAGGATCTGGACACAGGGACACGAAAGTGTCCACCTGATCATTCCAATGGGGCGCAAAAAGATCTATATGGGGATGACCCCAGAGATCGAAAGTGTCTGGAACACTGCCTAGTGAAGCATCCACTCGGTGGAAATGACCCTGCCCCATCGGGACAGGGAGTCGGCAAAGATATTCAGACGACCGGGAATGTGACAGTCCACCACACCAGCATTGGCATCCTGAGCTAGCAGTAGAATATCCCGAGCCAATTTGTACATGAGAACCGAGTGCGTGACCCGGGGAACCGCCACCATATTCAGCTGAGTGCGGAAATCCATCCCCAGATGACAAAAAGACTTAGAAGGGACCAGGTCCGACTTCTCGTTGACGCGTAACCCCAGCGACGTGAGCAGGCTCAACAGTGTGTTGACATCTGACTCCAGTAGAGCAGCATTGAAGTGCCTCTGGAGAATATCATCCAGATACGCCAAAGTAGTCACCTTGGACTGTGTGCAATGGAAGGCTATCACATGCGACATCAGTTGGGTGAAGGCCCAAGGAACCAGGTTGCGGCCGAAAGGCATGACCATGAACTGGTAAACTCACCCCAGAAAGGCGAACCTGAGATACTTTCGAGATGTCCGATGAATCGGAACGTGAAAGTAAGCAACTCACAGGTTGAAGCTGGAAGCGAAATCTCCATGGGAAATTCAACCAACCTGAAAGTCTCCATGCTGAAATTGGGAGCAGTGACAGACTGGTTCAGAATACTTCTGGGTACCTTCGACCATACCAGTCGGTACAAGAGTTCCAAGGCTATGAAGACTTCATTCTTGGCTAGGCTGATACCATTTTGCCTCCTGTGCGCTATCGTTCCTACGATTCTGCCAATCTGTCGGCCTGCCAGAGTTTGACGGTCTAGGATCAGGACTCCTCCTCCCTCAAGCTTTTCAAGCCCAAGTTGGCCATTATTCCAATGGCGACTTTGGAGTCCATGTTGGGCTTATCCAGAGAGATGCTAGGCATGCTTTCTCTCTCGGATCACATCGTCTCTGCCTTGGCTGCTTATCTGCCTCCAGATAGGTTTGATGACATACAGGCTCCTTTGCATGTGATCTCTAAGGTGCTCATGCATCTTACTTACCCGCATGCCTGTAACACGGCTAATTTGGAATTAGTTTACCGTGACACTGTGTTGGACACAAGCTGTTTCCTACCTGAAGGGCAGTGCACTGCTCTTTGAGCCGCTTCTTTGGTGGGTCTGCGACTATTCCATAATTCCATGGCAGTGGTCCGCGATTACGTCCTGTGTCATTCGTAAGATCAGCTGCTGCTTTGCCAGCTTGATCCACCTTCTGTTAGAGGCCGTGGCCGTTCCAAGCCTAACAAATGCCCTTCTGCTTCCTTTGTGAAGCCACAGGCTGATCCTCCTGCCGCCGCTTATTCTTACTCACGTGGTAAGCGTAAGCATCGGCAGACCAGAGAGATGTCTCAGGATCCTTCCTTGAGCAGAGGAGATGGTTTCTTCTCTCACAGGCCTTGCTGGGGCTCAAAATGAAGGTCTTCACCTCGATTCGTCCCAGGTTGGAGGAAGGATATCCGAGTTTGCAGACCATTGGGCCACGATCACATCCGATTCTTGGATGTTAGATGTTGTTCGATCCGGTCTGCGGATATCCTTTCGGAGGCACCCCACTCTGTCAAGAGTGCCTGTTCCAACCCAAGTTCCTTCAAAACGTTTCACGTCGAGAACTTTTGATCACAGAGATAGACAATCTTCTGTCAAAGGGAAGATTGAGGTCGTCAAGAACATTCAGTGGGATTTTATTCTAGCCGGTTCTTGGGGGCAAAGAAGGATGGCCGACTCCAAATGGTTATCTATCTGAGTATCCTGAACCAGTCTCTCCCAAGTTCAGCATGGCGATTTTCAGGTCAGTTCCATTTCCCAGGGAGATTTCGCTTCCTGCATCGACCTGCGAGTCGCTTACTTTCACGTTCTGATTTATCGGACATCTCGAAAGTATCTCAGGTTTGCTTTTCTGGAGTGAGTTTACCAGTTCAAGAGCGTGCCTTTCAGCCACATCCTGGCCCCTTGGGCCTAAACCCGACTGATGTCGCATGTGATAGCCTTCCATTGCACACAGTCCAAGGTGACTACTTCGGCGTATCTGGATGATATTCTCCAGAGGCACTTCAGTGCTGCTCTTCTGGAGTCAGATGTCAACACACTGTTAAGCCTGCTCAAGTCACAGGGGTTCCGAGTCATTGAGGAGAAGTCAGACCTGGTCCCTTCTCAGTCATTTTGTCATCTGGTTATGGACTTTTGCACACAGCTGAATATGGTGGCAGTTCCCCGGGGGAGGGCTGTGATTCCCCCGGCTTTCGCCCTGACTCTGACCCAGTCCACTACAGCTCGGAGTATACTCCGGCTGCTCAGTCTCTGCGGTTCGGTGACAGATCTCATTCCTCTAGGTCGGCTGCATGTCATTCCTCTACAACCTTTTGCTCAGTCATTGGAGGCCGATCATCGATCCTCTGGATTTGGTGCTTCAGTTACTAACATCTCTTCATCGTCACCTTTTTCCCTGGACAGATGTTCAGTGGATTATGCAGGGAGTTCTGTTGGACTTGCCCATATCCAATCTGTATTCTGTCGGT
Organism: Pictodentalium vernedei; assembly: GCA_031216915.1. Taxonomy (NCBI): domain Eukaryota; kingdom Metazoa; phylum Mollusca; class Scaphopoda; order Dentaliida; family Dentaliidae; genus Pictodentalium; species Pictodentalium vernedei. Next base: position 429,420,212 of record CM062292.1, read on the forward strand.
AGATGCCAGTGATCTCAGATGGGGCACGACGTTGGATCCTCTAGGTCTTTCCCTTCATGATGTATGGGACCAGAATCAAGCAGCTCTTCACATCAACCAGAAGAGGCTTCTTGCTCTTCTACAGAGTTTCCGGTATTGGATCCCCCACATTTCGAATCGTCAGGTTCTTCTGTTGTTCAACAATTGTCGCTTACATTCAGAACCAGGGCGGCACGCACTCTGTTCTCATGTACGAATTGGCTCGGGTTCTTCTACTTTTAGCTCAGGATGTCAACACCGGGGTGGTGGGTCGACACATTCCCGGTCGCCTGAATGTCCTAGCCAACTCCCTGTCCCGACGTGACAGGGTCATTTCCCCTGAGTGGATGCTTTACAGGGCAGTGTTCCAGTCCCTTCGCGATCTCTGGGGTTGTCCCCACATCGATTCTTTTGCAACCTGTTGGAACCATCAAGTGGACACTTTCATGACCCTGTGTCCAGATCCTCTGGCTTTCGCTGTGGACACTGTGTCAATTGATTGGAACAGTCTTGTCGGCTACGCCTTCTCGTCAGGGCCGATTCTGCCTCAGGTTCTCGCCAAGATACGAACCTGCAGCTGTCGAATCATTCTGATTGCTCCCCTGTCGCCTCAGCGAGTGTGGATCAATCAGCTCCGCTCTTGGTTGGCGGCGGTTCTGAAATGTCTCCCTCTATGTCACAACCTTCTTTGTCAAGGTCATCTGAGGAGGTTTCATGTCGACCCGGCTTCATTGTGCCTTCACGCATATCTTTGTTGGATCCTGTCTTTCTCCGTAGAATTTTTCGAGACAAACAGTGGAGTGCATTTCTTCTTCAAGGCGGCACTCCAATGGTTTAGCCTATGTGGCTAAGTGGAAGGTATTCTATCGATGGTGTGCTGATCACTCTGTTGATTATGCTGATCTTTCGGTAACACAGATTGGAGTGTTTCTGGTACATCGGCTTGATTCTCGGAGTCTGCAACCCTTACCATCCAAGGGTACAGTTCCATGCTTTTGGAGACCTTTTCGTATGTGGGAAAGCGTCATATCAGCACTAATCTGTACCTCTCCAAGCTTAGTCGGCACTTTTCCTTGGAAAGGCCTAGGATTTTGCAGCTTACCTCAAGATGAAATCTTTCTTGGGTGCTGCTTTACATGGTGGCAGGGAGTGGGAGGTGCTGTTCAAACCTTTATCCCGGTGGATATGTGTCTTCTCACATACAAGACAGCTTTTCTGAGAGCGTTTGCCGCAGCCAGAAGGGTTAGTGACCTTCACGCCCTCTCAGTTGATCCGGTCTTTTTTAGGAGCTCCGACAACAGTGTTACTTTTACTGATTGCTCATTTCTGGTGAAGAATCAGATACCAGAAACTACTCCACCAACTATCTGTATCAGGGCTCTTCCTTCTGCTGATGGTATCGCCCTTTGCTGTGTCCACTTCGTGCAAAATCGCATTTATCTCAACCAGACGCAGTTGATTAGGAAAGGCAGGCAAACAATTTTTTCTGTCTCTTATTCCTGGTCGACAGAAGATCTCTCCTCAATCTATTTGTCGATGGATTTGTCTTGCTATTCACGCATCCTACACCCGTCTAGCGACTGACAATTCTATTACCAATTGGCAGCCTATTGGAGAAATGCTTCTACTTTCTCCACCTTCTATCTGTGTCAGTTGCAAGAGCAGTTGGAGGACCTTTTTTCCTTGGGCCCTCCTTCTTCTGCTCAGTCTGTTGTCTACCCTAGTCATTAGACTTCTTACAAGGTCAGTTCCAGCCACGTGCTTGGTTACTGTCATTTCTGTCTGTGTGTCACACAGAGCCATATGCCTCATATCTGATTGTCTTTTATGAATGTTTGTGATGCTATGGTTTTATAGGCCTAGGGAACTCCTCTTCTGTCCATGGTTCCAGCACAGGCAGGTTGTGTGGGGTTTGTTATGTGATTCCCTTCTCCTATTGTCTATTCAGCCTGTTGTAAACAGTTGTAAGGTAGGTTGATAAGAAATTTAAATTTTATTGTCAATTTCCTTTCTTATTATACCTACCACAATTGTTTACTTGGAGGCCCTACTGTCTTCTTATTCGGGTAAGAATCCTTCCTCCCCGCTGATCACATAACTCCAATGTTGGCGGATTCAAATAGAATGACACATTGGTTATGTGTCTGTGCACTGGTTCCGGAGTCTGTGCACTGGCTCCGGGAGCTGTGGATTAGTACAAGGAGAAGAGTGTCCTCTACTGGGTCTGCGCCGGTCAGACACGCCCCAGTTTTGGCTTATTTTTTCTTGATGCTTTTTCACCACTTTTCTTTCCCAAATTGCTTGGGAAAGAAGATAATAGAGAGTAGTTTTCCGAGTTACGGACTTCCACTGTAGTGCAACCATGTGTTTAAATGCTAGTGCACAATGTGTCACATTGTGCCTTTTCACATAAGTACTTCCAGCATGTGTCGATGTGCTAGTGCACAATGTGTCACATTGTGCCTTTTCACATATCGGCATATCCAAGTGTGCTTTTGTGCTGCAGGTAATGTGTACAATAGAAGATAAACATGTCTAGGGAAGTCAAAATAAATAGAACAAAGAAGTCATAACAGCTTGTTGATACATGGGTAGAAACCAAGAATTTACTGGAAAATCTGAGCCAAGTAAACAATTATGGGTATGGGTTTTTTGTGGTAATTCTGTAAATATGGATTCTGTGGAAATCTGAACCAGGAAAACTACACTAGTTGAATCGATCTTACCCCAGGCCCCACCACAGTATGGCGGTCCTAAAAAGGATTTTAGGTGCATTTTGGTGGTTTGGAGAGATTGTCGAGTCTATTTGGGTAATTGTATGAATCGGGGACTACTCTTGTACAAAGGAACATATCCTCCGAACATACAACTATCCTATAAGAAGTCTTTGGGTAACATAGAAACCACATGTTACCATAGAAACCAAGATGGCTGCCACCAGTATACAAAATGGACGACGGAAACACATATCACCCTAACAACACGTGTTGCATATGTGCACTTACACCACGTATCACTATGGGGATGATGTCACAGCATGGCCACTCAAGTGGGTTACCATGACAACCCACCATGATGCAACTTGGTCATGTGACTTTGATGTCACATGAGATCCAGAAAATGTGGGATGAGACGTATGAGACATACTACTCCTGACTCTGATCCTTCCTTGGGAAGCTCTCTCAGAGAGCTTTACAAGGTGTAGGTGTTAATGGTCTGGGTTAGAATGGTTAACAGGCTTGTATACAATCACCGTAGATAACGAAAATAGATTTGTACAAAAGTGAAAAGTGCTTGAGAATACTCAGTACATGTCCTTGAAAGTCCAGGATTTTTTTCCTCCAGAGGTACATGAACCCTGTCAGTAGGAACTTTAGGATCCCACATGTAGTATGACCTGTCATCCATCAGCATGAAATTTCCTTGTTGGTTCCTCATATTTTTACTTGACTAGCAAGTGTGGGTATGCACAGATGAACACTCTTTGTGAGACTATGCACCTTGTAATGTTAATGTCACAAAACTTGCTTTGATTTACGTAAAAAATGTATACTTTGCACCATCCAAAGGAAAATTCATGCAGTTTCCATAGGCATGTGATGCAGGAAACTACAAAACATGTTGCAAACTAGATCCATTTTTAGCTCACCTGAGCGAAGCTCAAGGGGAGCTTTACTGATCACTTTCTGTCTGTCATTAACTTTATATTAATGACTTCTTCTCAGGAACTGCTGGACCAAATTCAACAAAATTTGCTGTGTATGTTCCCTATCATATGTCAATTCAAGTTTGTTCAAATCAAGTTGACCCGCCCCTTGGTAAGACCATGCCCCAAAAGTGAGCCTAAATCTTAAAAAATCTTCTTCTCGTGAACCAGCAGTAGCAGAGACTTGATATTAGGTGTGCATCTTCCTTTTGAAGCTCTAGGGGCTATATTTGCCATCATTATGGGAGGGGCAAGAATTTTCGCCCCGCCCAAAATTTCTATTTTCCTAACCGAGATGCTGATTTGAACCAAATTTGATATGAGGTTTTATTGGGACATTAGTAGCTAATTTATGCAAAAAAAAAATTTCCTGTAGCCCCATGGGAACCGCAGGAGCTAAAAATAGAAAAAATTTAAAATGCCCATATCTCCAAAACTGCACTGAGAATTTTTATATGGTGTGAAGCTTCCTTAGGACCAATAGAATGGAATGGTAAAAAAAAATTGCTATCGGTTTTATCATAGGGTACTTTTTGGGGGACTTTGAAAAAGTGTTGAGTCAGCATTTTTAGCTCACCTGACTGAAAGTCAGGGTGAGCTTTTCTGATCGCTCTTCGTCCATCGTCCTGCGTGAAGGTGGTGTTTGAGCCTCTTTCTCCTAAACCACTGGCCACATTTTAATTAAATTTCATTGAAGTAGTGGTTATATAGGGGCATTTTGATTTTTATGCAAATTAGGTTTTGGCTCATATTGAGCAGAGGGGTGGTGAAAAAATGCCCAAATTTTTTGTAAATCTTCTTCTGATGAACCACCAGTAGCGGAGACTTGATATGTGGTATACAGAGTCCTTTTGAGGTTTAGAATCAAGTTTGTTCAAGAGAAGTTTGTCGGGCATTATTTGCCTTCGTTATGGGACGGGCAAAAATTTTGGCCTAAAATTTCTATTTTCAGAACCGTGAGGTCGATTTGAACCAAATTGATATGAGGTGATAATGGGTCATAAGTAGTTGATTGATGCAAAAAAAAATTTTTCTCATTGCCCGTGGGAACCTCGGGAGCTAAAAATAGGAAAAACCTTAAAACTGCCATATCTCCAAAACTACACAGCACAGAGAATTCTTATTTTGTATAACGCTTACTTTTATCCAGTAGAATAGAATGGTTAAAAAAAAATCCCTATCGGTTTGATCACTAGGTACATTTTTCAGAACTTTGAAAAAGTGCTGAGTCAGCACTTTTTAACATTGTAGGCAATGTGAAAAACATTAAAAAATCTTCTTCTCCAGATCCAGCAAGCAGAATCTTTTGATATTTGGTATGCTACATTGTGGGGTGGATCTGATTCAAGTTGTTCAAATCGGCCCCCTGGGTATATATTTGGGCTCAGTATAGGAGCTCAAATTTGAACTAGTGCATTTCAGGCAAATATCTTTAAAAATCTTCTTCTCTAGATCCAGCAGGCAGAATCTTTTGATAATGGGTATGCACCATGCTTAGGGGGTGAGATTCAAGTTTGTTCAAGTCAAGTCCCTGGGTTCATATTTGGGCTCACTGTGGTAGCCCGGATTATAACTAAGTTCCAAATGAGGAATATTCTTTAAAAGTCTTCTTCTTCAGATCCAGCAGTCGGAATGTTATGATATTTAGTGTGCAGCATCCTTAGGGGGGTGAGATTCAAGTTTGTTAAAGCCAAGTCCCTGGGTTTATATATGGGCTCCCTGTGGGAGCCCGGATTATAACTTAGTTCAATATGAGGAATATTCTTTAAAAATCTTTTTTTTTTGTTAGATCCACTTGTTAGAATCTTTGGATATTTGGTGTAAGCTTTTCTTAGGAGGAGCAGATGCAACTTGTTGAAATCAATTCTCTGGGTTGATATTTAGGCTACCATGTCAGGTGAGCACCCTCAGTCCCCCTGGGGCCTCTTGTTTAACACTGTGGGTAATGGGGAAAACATTAAAGAATCTTCTTCTCCCAAACCACTGGTTCAAAGGATTTCATATTTCACATATAACATCATTGGAAGATTGATTCACATATTTCTTGAAATCTGTTCCCTGGCTGTATATTTGGGCTCTCTACGAGAGCCCAAATATTCAAATTAGTGCAATATGAGGAATATTCTTAAAAAAACTCTTCTTCAGATGCACCAATCACTGTCTTTTGATATTTGGTATGCAGCATCCTTAGGGGAGTGAGATTCAAGTTTGTTCAAGCCAACACTCTGGGTTCATATTTGGGCTCACTGTGGGAGCCCGAATTATAGCTTAGTTCAATATGAGGAGTTTTCTTCAAAAATCTTCTTCTTCACATCCACCAGTCAGAATCTTTTGATATTTGGAATACAATATCTTTAGGGTGGTGAGATATAAGTTATAAGTCCCTGGGTTCATATTTGGGCTTCCTGTGGGAGCCTGAATTGTACCAAAATTTGTGTTTTCCAAACTGAGAAGCCAATTTGAACCAAATTTGATATGAGGGCTTATTGGGTCATAAGTACCTAATTTATGCCAAAAACATTTTTCCTGTAACCCCATAGGAACTGCAGGCGCTAAAAATAGAAAAAATTTAAAACAACCATATCTCCAAAACTACACGGCACTGAGAATGTTTATTTTGAGTGAAGCTTCCTTAGAAACAGCAGGAAGGAATGGTGAAAAAAAGAATTGCCCCTGAAAAAATTTTTCAAGGGGGTATATAGTCGAGGTCTCCATGCTTCCGTCTGTCCGTATATTGTGGTGGTTCCCCGGGTGAGGGCTGTGATTCCCCCGGCTTTTGCCCTGATTCTGACCCAGTCCACGACCGCGATAGATGGGAGTATTCTCCGGCTGCTCGGTCTCTGCGGTTCGGTGACGGATCTCCTTCCTCTAGGTCGACTGCATGTCATAACTCTCCAACACTTTCTGCTCATTCGTTGGAGGTCAATTGTCGATTCTCTAGATCTGGTGCTTCAGTTACTAGCATCTCTTTATCGTCACCTTCATCCCTGGACAGATGTTCAGTGGATTATGCAGGGAGTTCTGTTGGACTTGCCCATATACAATCGTGTTCTGTCGGCAAATGCCAGCGATGTCGGATGGGGCACAATGTTGCATTCTCTAGGTCTTTCCCTTTATGGTGTATGGGACCAGAATCAAGCAGCTCTTCACATCAACCAGAAGGAGCCTCTTGCTCTTCTACAGAGTTTCCAGCAGTCGTTCCCCCACCTTTCGAATCATCAGGTCCTTCTGTTGTTCGACAATTCGACAATGGTCGCTTACATTTGGAACCAGGGTGGCACACACAGGGTTCTCATGTATGAATTGGCTCGGGATTTTCTACTGCTAGCTCAGGATGTCAATGCCGGGGTGGTGGTTCGACACATTCCCGGTTGTCTGAATGTCCTAGCCGACTCCCTGTCCCAACGTGACAGTGTCATTTCCACTGAGTGGATGCTTTACAAGGCAGTGTTCCAGTCACTTTGTGATCTCTGGGGTCATCCCCACATCGATCTTTTTGTGACCCGTTGGAACCATCAAGTGGACACTTTCATGTCCCTGTGTCCAGATCCTCTGGTTCTCGCTGTGGACGCTCCGTCAATCAATTGGAACAGTCTTGTCAGCTAAGCCTTCTCGCCAGGACCGATTCTGCCTCAGGTTCTAGCCAAGATACGAACCTGCAGTTGTCGAACCCCCTGCCTCCTCAGCAGGTGTGGATCAATCACCTCTGATCTCTGTTGGTGGCGGTTCTGACATGTCTCCCTCTACATCATGACCTTCTTTGTTAAGGTCACACGAGGAGGTTTCATGTCGACCTGACTTCATTGTGCCTTCACGCATATCTTTGTTGGGTCCTGTGTCTTTTCGTAGAGGTCTTTTGAGACAAGCAGTGGAGCGCATTTCTTAAAGGCGGCACTCCACTGGTTTAGCCTACATATCTAGGTGGAAGGTCTTCTGTTGAAGGTGTGCTGATCACTCTTTTGATTATGCTGATCTTTCGGTAACACAGATTGGAGAGTTTCTGGTATATCTGTTTGATTCTCGGAGTCTCCAACCTGTTACCGTCAAAGGGTACAGGTCCATGCTTTTAGAGACCTTTTCGTATGTGGGAAAGCGTCATATCGGCACTAATCCATACCTCTTCAAGCTTAGTCGGCACTTTTCTTTGGAAAGGCCTAGGATTTTGCAGCTTACCCCAAGATGGAATCTTTCTTGGGTGCTGCTTTGCTTGGTGGCAGGGAGGGGGATGTGCCGTTCAAACCTTTATCCCAGGTGGATATGTGTTTTCTCACATATAAGACGGCTTTTCTGATGGCGTTTGCCTCAGCCAGAAGGGTTAGTGAGCTTCACGCCCTCTCGGTTAATCTGACCTTTTTCAGGAGCTCTGCCAACAGTGTTACATTTACCACTGATTGCTCCTTTCTGGTCAAGAATTAGATGCCAGAAACTACTCAACCTCCTATCTGTATCAGGGCTTTTCCTTCTACTGATGGTAATCGCCCTTTGCTCTGTCCAGTTTGTGCAAAATCACATTTATTTCAACCAGACGCAGTTGATTAGGAAAGGCAGGAATCGATTTTTTCTGTCTCTTATTCCTGGTTGACAGAAGATCTCTCCTGAATCCATTTCTCGATGGATTTGTCTTGCTATTTGTGCATCCTACACCCTTCTAGCAACTGACAATTGTATTACCAATCGTACTTTAGCCCCAGAGGTATGTGCCTTGTCTACCTTCTGGGCATATGCTAAGTCAAGTTGTTGGATGCTATGCAGGCAGCCTATTGGAGAATTGCTTCTACTTTCTCCACCTTCTATCTGTCAGTTGCAGGAGCAGTCTGAGGACCTTTTTTCCTTGGGCCCTCTTTCTTCTGCTCATTCTGTTGTCTACCCTAGCCATTAGCCTTCTTACAAGGTCAGTTCCAGCCATGTGCTTGGTTATTGTCCTTTCTGTCTTTGTGTCAAACAGAGCCATATGCCTCATATCTGATTGTCTTTTACTAATGTTTGTGATGCTATGGTTTTACAGGCCCAGGGAAGTCCTCTTCTGTCCATGGTTCCAGCACAGGTGGGTTGTGTGGGGTTTGATATGTGATTTCCTCCTCCTATTGTCGATTCAGCCTGTTGTAAACAGTTGTGAGGTAGGTTGATAAGAAATTTAAATTTCATAGTAAATTTCCTTCATTATTATACCTACCACAATTGTTTACTTATTAGGGTAAGAATCCTTCCTCATCGCTGATCACATAATTCCAATGTTGGCGAATTCAAATAGAATGACACACTGGTTATGTGTCTGTGTACTGATTCTAGAAGGCATGGATATAGTACAAGGAGAAGAGTGTCCTCTACTGGGTGTGTGTCGGTCGCACACGACCCAGTTTTGGCTTATTTTTTCTTGGTGCTTTTACACCACTTTTCTTTCCCAAATCGCTTGGAAAAGAAGAAAATAGAGAGTATATTTCTGAGTTACGTATTTCCACTGGAGTGCAAGTATGTGCCTAAATGCTAGTGCACAATGTGTCAAATTGTGCCTTTTCACATAAGCACATATCAGCACATCCAGCATGTGTCGATGTGCTAGTACACAATGTGTCACATTGTGCCTTTTCACATCAGCAGATATTGGCACATCCAGCATGTGCTTTTGTGCTGCATGTAATGTGTAGAATAGAAGATAAACACATCCCGGGAAGTCAAAATAAATAGAACAAAGAAGTCATAACAAACAGCTTGTTGATACATAGGTAGAAACCGAGAATTTACTGGGAAATCAAAGCAAACAATTATGGGTATGGGTTTTTTTGTGGTAATTCTACAAAGTAAATATGGATTCTGTGGAAATCTGAACCAGAAAAACTACATTAGTTGAATCAAACTTACCCCAGGCCCCACCATGGTAAGGCAGTCCTAAAAAGGATTTTGGTGGTTTGGAGGGATTGTCGGGTCTATTTGCATAATTCTGTGAATTGGGGGACTACTCTTTTACAAAGGAACATATCCTCCGAACATACCCCTATCCTATAAGAAGTCCTTGGGTAACATGGCAACTATATACTACCATGGTAACCAAGATGGCTGCCTCCTGTATACAAAATGGACTACGGAAACACATATCACCCCAGCAACATGTGTTGCGTATGCGCACTTACACCACGTATCACTATGGGGATGAAATCACAACATGGCCACTCACACAGGTTACCATGACAACAGAACATGATGCAACTGGGTCATGTGACTATGATGTCACATAAGATCCGGCAGATGTGGGGTGAAACATATGAAACATACTACTCCTGTCTCTGATCCTTGGGAAGCTCTCTCAGAGACCTTAACAAGGGTCAGGTGCAGGTGTTATTAGTCTGGGTTAGAATGGTTAACGGGCTTGTATACAATCGCCATAGATAACGAAAATAGTTTTGGACAAAATAGGTAAAGTGCTTGAGAATTCTCAGTACATGTCCTTGAAAGTTCAGGATTTTTTTCCTCCAGAGGTACATGAACCCTGTCAGTAGGAACTTTAGGACCCCACATGTAGTATGATGACCTGTCATCCATCAGCATGAAATTTCCTTGTTGGTTCCTCATATTTTTACTTGACTAACAAGTGGGGGTATGCACAGATGTACACCCTTTGTAAGAATATGCACCTTGTAATTCAGTTAATGTCACAAAACTTGCTTAAATGGCAATTTACGTCAAAAATGTCAAAATGTATACTTTGCACCATCCAAAGGAACATTCATGCAGTTTCCACAGGCCTGTGATGCAGGAAACTACAAAACATGTTGCAAACAAGATCCATTTTTTGCTATCAGTTTTCTTAAATATTGAATGCTTTTTATTACAAATATGAATGATCAGTGTTGCATGGCAAAGGAAAGTCTAATCTTGAATGGTTTCACTGATTGAACCAACAGGCCCAACTCAGATGGAAACATCAGTCAGTCATTCTCTTATGTTTGACTTGTTGGGAGCTACATTAATTTAAGTTGTCACAATTTAATTACAAAATGTATTTATCAATAGGTTTTTTCGAAAAACTGATTGGTGAGGACGCATAGACAACTAACTGTAACAGAAGAAATCGAGATTAAGAATACATAATGCCTCTGAATGAAATGCACTAAAAATTGTTTACAGAGTTATGTCCCTTTTCATGAAACTTATCAATTGCATTGAGGTTTGGATTTGAATCACCAGTTAAGACTAAACATGCACCAAATTCCCCCTCCCTCTCCCTGCCCCAAGCAAAGCTGCACCCAAGAGAGATTCCATCTTGGGGTAAGCTGCAAAATCCTAGGCCTTTTCAAAGAAAAGTGCCGAATAAGCTTGGACAGGTACGGATTAGTGCCATTAGGATGCTTTCCCACATACAAAAAGGTCTCGAAAAGCATGCACCTGTACCCTTTGATGATAACAGGTTGGAGACCCGAAGAATCAAAAACTCACCAATCTGTGTTATCGAAGGATCAGCATAATCAGCAGAGTGATCGGCACACCATCGAGAGAAGACCTTCTACTTAGCCGCATAGGCAAAACCAGTGGATTGCCGCCTCGAAGAAGAAATGGACTCCACTGTTCATCTCGAAAAACCTCTACGAGGAGACAGGTCCTGACAAAGATATTTGTGACGACACAATGAAATCGGATCTACATGAAACCTCCATGTTTGACCATGGCAAAGAAGGTCGCGACGTAGTGGGACACATGTCAGACCTGCCGCCAACATACAGCGGAGCTGATTGATCCACACCCTCTGAGGTGACAGGGGAGTGATCAGAATGACTCAACAACTGCAGGTTCGTATCTTGGCTATAACCTCAGGCAGAATCGGACCTAGTGGGAAGGTGTAGCCTACAGGCCCATTCCAAACGAGTGACAGAGCATCCACGGCGAAAGCCAGAGGATCTGGACACAGGGACACGAAAGTGTCCACCTGATCATTCCAATGGGGTGCAAAAAGATCATTCCAATGGGGCGCAATAATGACCGACTTGGGCTTGGAAAGCCTGAGGGAGGAGAAGTCCTAATCCAAGACCGTCAACCTCTGGCGGGCCGACAGATTTGGGGATTCGTAGGAACGATAATGCACAGGAGGCAAAAAGGTGTCAGCCTAGCGAAGAATGAAGTCTTCCTAGCCTTGGAACTCAGCTTTGAATCGCATGCTGCAAAAGCTTGGACCACTTGTTCTGACTGGTATGATCGAAGGCACCAAGAAGTATCCTGAACCAGTCTATTATTGCTCCCAAGTTCAGCATGGAGATTTTCAGGTCAGTTCCATTTCCCAGGGAGATTTTACTTCCAGCATCGACCTGCGAGTTGCTTACTTTCACGTTTTGATTCATCAAACATCTCGAAAGTATCTCAGGTTCGCTTTTCTGGGGCTAGTTTACCAGTTCAAGATCATGTCTTTCAGCCACATCCTGGCTCCTTGGGCCTTCACCCGACTGATGTCGCACGTGATAGCCTTCCATTGCACACAGTCCAAGGTGACTACTTCAGTGTATCTGGACGATATTCTCCAGAGGCACTTCAATGCTACTCTTCTGGAGTCAGATGTCAACACACTGTTGAGCCTGCTCACATTGCTGGGATACAGAGTCAATGAGGGGAAGTCGGACCTGGTCCCTTCTCAGTCGTTTTGTCATCTGAGGATGGACTTGTGCACACGGCTGTATATTGTGGCGGTTCCCCGGGTGAGGGGTGTGATTCCCCCGGCTTTCGCCCTGACTCTGACCCAGTCCACGACTGCGATAGCTGGGAGTATTCTCCAGCTGCTCGGTCTCTGCGATTCGGTGATGATCTCATTCCTCTAGGTCGGCTGCATGTCATAACTGTCCAACACTTTCTGCTTCAGTCGTTGGAGTCTGATTGTCGATCCTCTAGATCTGGTGCTTCAGTTACTAGCATCTTCTTCCCTGGACAGATGTTCAGTGGATTATGCAGGGAGTTCTGTTGGACTTGCCCATATTCGATCGTGTTCTGTCGGCAGATGCCAGCGATCTCGGATGGGTCATGACGTTGGATTCTCTAGGTCTTTCCCTTTATGGTGTTTGTGACCAGAATCAAGCAGCTCCTCACATCAACCAGAAGGAGCTTCTTGCTCTTCTGCATAGCTTCTGGCAGTGGATCCCCCACCTTTCGAATTGTCAGGTCCTTCTGTTGTTCAACAATTCAACAATGGTCGCTTACATTCGGAACCAGGGTGGCACACACAGGGTTCTCATGTATGAATTAGCTCGGGATTTTCTACTGCTAGCTCAGGATGTCAACGCCAGGGTGGTGGTTTGACACATTCCCGGTCGTCTGAATGTCCTAGCTGACTCCCTGTCCCGACGTGACAGGGTCATTTCCACAGAGTGGATGCTTTACAGGGCAGTGTTGCAGTCGCTTTGCGATCTCTGGGGTCGTTCCCACATCGATATTTTTGCAACCCATTGAAACCATCAAGTGGACACTTTTGTGTCCCTGTGTCCAGATCCTCAAGCTCTCGCCGTGGACGCTCTGTCAATCGATTGGAACAGTCTTGTCAGCTAAGCCTTCTTGCCAGGGCCGATTCTGCCTCAAGTTCTAGCCAAGATACGAACCTGCAGTTGGCAAATTATTCTGTTCGCACCCCTGTCGCCTCAGCGGGTGTGGATCAATCACCTGGGCTCTCTGTTGGCTGCGGTTCTTACATGTCACCCTCTCCATCACGAGCTTCTTTGTTAAGGTCACACAAGGAGGTTTCGTGTCAACCTGACTTCATTGTGCCTTTATGCATATCTTTGTTGGGTCCAGTCTCTTTTCGTAGAGGTTTTTCGAGACGAGCAGTGGAGCGCATTTCTTCTTCAAGGCGGCACTCCACTGGTTTAGCCTGTGGCTGGGTGGAAGGTCTTCTGTTGATGGTGTGCTGATCACTCTGTTGAATATGCTGATCCTTTGGTAACACAAATTGGAGAGTTTCTGGTATATTTGTTTGATTCTCGGAGTCTCCAAAATGTTACTGTCAAAGGGTACAGGTCCATGCTTTTGGAGACCTTTTCGTATGTGGGAAAGCGTCATATCGGCACTAATCCATACCTCTCTAAGCTTAGTCGGCACTTTTCTTTGGAAAGGCCTTGGAATTTGCAGCTTACCCCAAGATGGAATCTTTCTTGGGTGCTGCTTTGCTTGGTGGCAGGGAGGGGTGGGGGGGGGGGGGGGTGTGCCATTCAAACCTTTATCCCTTGTGGATATGTGTTTTCTCACATACAAGACGGCTTTTCTGATGGCGTTTGCCTCTGACAGAAGGGTTAGTGAGCTTCATGCCCTCGGTTGATCCGGCCTTCTTCAGGAGCTCCGCCAACAGTGTTACATTTACCACTGATTGCTCCTTTCTGGTAAGGATTTAGATGCCAGAAACTACTCCACCTCCTATCTGTATCAGGGCTCTTCCTTCTACTGATGGTAATCACCCTTTGCTCTGTCCAGTTTGTGCAAAATCGCAATTATTTCAACCAGACGCAGTTGATTAGGAAAGGCAGGAAACAATTTTTTCTGTCTCTTTTTTCTGGTCGACAGAAGATCTCTCTGAATCCATTTCTCGATGGATTTTTCTTGCTATTCACGCATCCTTCACTGTTCTAGCAACTGACAATTGTATTACCAATCGTATTTTTGTCCACGAGGTATGTGCCTTGTCTTCCTCCTGGGTTTATGCTAACTCTGTCAAGTTGTTGGATGCAATGCAGGCAGCCTATTGGAGAAATGATTTTACTTTCTCCACCTTCTATCTGTGTCAGTTGCAGGAGCAGTCTGAGGAGCTTTTTTCCTTGGGCCCTCTTTCTTCTACTCATTCTGTTGTCTACCCTAGCCATTAGACTTCTTACAAGGTCAGTTCCATCCATGTGTTTGGTTATTGTCCTTTCTGTCTGTGTGTCAAACAGAGCCATATTCTTCAAATCTGATTGTCTTTTACTAATGTTTGTGATGCTATGGTTTTATAGGCCTAGGGAAGTCCTTTTCTGTCCACCGTTCCAGCACAGGTGGGTTGTGTGGGGTTTGGTTATGTGATTTCCTCCTCCTATTGTCGATTCAGACTGTTGTAAACAGTTGTAAGGTAGGTTGATAAGAAATTTAAATTTGATAGTAAATTTCCTTTCTTATTATACATACGACAATTGTTTATATGGAGACCTTCCGTTTTCTTATTCGGGTAAGAATCCTTCCTCATCGCTGATCTCATAAGTCCAATGTTGGCGAATTCAAATAGAATGACACATTGGCTATGTATTTGTGTACTGGTTCCGGAAGGCGTGGATTAGTACAAGGAGAAGAGTGTCCTCTACTGGGTGTGCGCCGGTCGCACACGACCCAATTTTGGCTTATTTTTTCTTGGTGATTTTCCAACACTTTTCTTTCCCAAATCGCTTGGAAAAGAAGAAAATAGAGAGTATATTTCCGAGTTATGGACTTCCACTGTAGTGCAAACATGTGCCTAAATGCTAGTGCACAATGTGTCACATTGTGCCTTTTCACATAAGCACATATCAGCACATCCAGCATGTATCGATGTGCTCGTGCACAATATGTCACATTGTGCCTTTTCACATAAGCACATATTGGCACATCCAGCATGTGCTTTTGTGCTGCATGTAATGTGTACAATAGAAGATAAACACGTCTAGGGAAGTCAAAAGTCATAACAGCTTGTTGATACATAGGTAGAAACCGAGAATTTACTGGGAAATTAGAGTGAAGTAAACAATTATGGATCTTGGTTTTTTTGTGATAATTCTACGAAGTAATTGTGGATTCTGTGGAAATCTGAACCAGAAAAACTACACTAGTTGAATCGAACTTACCCCAGGCCCCACCACGGTATGGCGGTCCTAAAAATGATTTTGGTGGTTTGGAGGGATTGTTGGGTCTATTTGGGTAATTCTATGAATTGGGGACTACTCTTTTACAAAGGAACATAACCTCCGAACATACCCCTATCCTATAAGAAGTCTTTGGTTAACATAGCAACTACATGCTACCATAGAAACCAAGATGGCTGCCTCCTGTATACAAAATGGACTATGGAAACACATATCACCCTAACAAAACGTGTTGCGTATGCGCACTTACAACATGTATCCCTATGGGTTGACATCACAACATGGCCACTCACACAGGTTTCCATGACAACACAACATGATGCTACTGGGTCATGTGACTATGATGTCACATAAGTTCCGACAGATGTGGGGTGAAACATATGAGACATACTACTCCTGACTCTGATCCTTGGGAAGCTCTCAGTGAGCGTAACAAGGGTCAGGTGTAGGTGTTATTGGTCTGGGTTAGAATGGTTAACGGGCGTATATACATCACCATAGATAACGAAAATTTTGGACAAAATAGGGAAAGTGCTTGAGAATTCTCAGTACATGTCCTTGAAAGTTCAGGATTTGTTTCCTCCAGAGGTACATGAACCCTGTCAGTAGGAACATTAGGACCCCCACATGTAGTTTGATGACCTGTCATCCATCAGCATGAAATTTCCTTGTTGGTTCCTCATATTTTCACTTAACTAGCAAGTGGGGGTATGCACAGATGTGCACCCTTTGTGGGAATATGCACCTTGTAATTCAGTTAATGTCACAAAACTTGCTTAAGTGGCAATTTACGTCAAAAATGTCAAAATGTATACTTTGCACAATCCAAAGGAACATTCATGCAGTTTCCACAGGCCTGTGATGCAGGAAACTAGAAAACATGTTGCAAAAAGATCCAATTTTGCTATCAGTTTTCTTAAATATTGAATGCTTTTTATTACAAATATGAATGATCAGTGTTGCATGGCAAAGTGAAGTCTAATCTTGAATGGTTTCACTGATTGAACCAACAGGCCCAACTCAGATGGAAACATCAATCAGTCATTCTCTTATGTCTGACCTGTTGGGAGCTACAATAATTTAAGTTGTCACAATTTAATTACAAAATGTATTTATCAATAGGTTTTTTCGAAAAAATGATTGGTGAGGATGCATAGACAACTAACTGTATCAGAAGAAATCAAGATTAAGAAAACATAATGCCTCTGAATGAAATGCACTTGAAATTGTTTACAGAGTTATGTCCCTTTTCATGAAACTTATCAATTGCATTGAGGTTTGGATTTGAATCACCAGTTCAGACTAAACATGCACCAAATTCCCCCTCCCTCTCCCTGCCCTCAAGCAAAGCAGCACCCAAGAGAGATTCCATCTTGGGGTAAGCTGCAAAATCCTAGGCCTTTTCAAAGAAAAGTGCTGAATAAGCTTGGACAGGTACGGATTAGTGCCAATAGGATGCTTTCCCATATACAAAAAGGTCTCGAAAAGCATGCACCTGTACCCTTTGATGATAACAGGTTGGAGACCCGAAGAATCAAAAGCTCTCCAATATGTTTTATCGAAGGATCAGAATAATCAACAGAGTGATCAGCACACCATCGAGAGAAGACCTTCCATTTAGCCACATAGGCTAAACCAGTGGATTGCCGCCTCAAAGAAGAAATGGACTCCACTGTTCATCTCGAAAAACCTCAACGAGGAGACAGGTCCTGACAAATATATGTGTGAAGACACAATGAAGTCGGGTCTACATGAAATCTCCGTGTTTGACCATGACAAAGAAGGTTGTGACGTAGTGGGACATGTGTCAGACCTGCCACCAACATAGAGCAGAGCTGATTGATCCACACCCTCTGAGATGACAGGGGAGTGATCAGAATGATTCAGCAACTGCAGGTTCGTATCTTGGCTAGAACCTGAGGCAGAACCGGACCTAGTGGGAAGGTGTAGCTTACAGGCCCATTCCAATCGAGTGACAGAGCGTCCACGGCAAAAGCCAGAGGAGCTAGACACAGCGACACGAAAGTGTCCACCTGATCATTCCAATGGGGTGCAAAAAGATCATTCCAATGGGGCGCAATAATGACCGACTTGGGCTTGGAAAGCCTGAGGGAGGAGAAGTCTTGATCCAAGACCGTCAACCTCTGGATGGCTGACAGATTGGCGGAATCGTAGGAACGATAATGCACAGGAGGCAAAAAGGTGTCAGCCTAGCGAAGAATGAAGTCTTCCTAGCCTTGGAACTCAGCTTTGAATCGTATGCTGCAAAAGCTTGGACCACTTGTTGCGACTGGTACAGTCAAAGGCACCCAGAAGTATCCTGAACCAGTCTATTATTGCTCCCAAGTTCAGCATGGAGATTTTCAGGTCAGTTCCATTTCCCAGGGAGATTTCACTTCCAGCATCGACCTGTGAGTTGCTTACTTTCACGTTTTGACTCACTAGACATCTCGAAAGTATCTCAGGTTCGCTTTTCTGGGGCTAGTTTACCAGTTCAAGATCATGTCTTTCAGCCACATCCTGGCTCCTTGGGCCTTCACCCGACTGATGTCGCATGTGATAGACTTCCATTGCACACAATCCAAGGTGACTACTTCGGTGTATCTGGACAATATTCTCCAGAGGCACTTCAATGCTACTCTTCTGGAGTCAGATGTCAACACACTGTTGAGCCTGCTCACATTGCTGGGGTTCCGAGTCAATGAGGAGAAGTCGGACCTGGTCCCTTCTCAGTCGTTTTGTCATCTGAGGATGGACTTCTGCACACAGCTGTATATTGTGGCGGTTCCCCGGGTGAGGGGTGTGATTCTCCCGGCTTTCGCCCTGACTCTGACCCAGTCCACGACTGCGATAGCTGGGAGTATTGTCCGGCTGCTCGGTCTCTGCGATTCAGTGATGGATCTCATTCCTCTAGGTTGGCTGCATGTCATAACTGTCCAGCACTTTCTGCTTCAGTCGTTGGAGGCCGATTGTCGATCCTCTAGATCTGGTGCTTCAGTTACTAGCATCTTTTCATCATCACCTTCTTCCCTGGACATATGTTCAGTGGATTATGCAGGGAGTTCTGTTGGACTTGCCCATATGCGATCATGTTCTGTCGGCAGATGCCAGCGATCTCGGATGGGTCATGACGTTGAATCTCTAGGTCTTTCCCTTTATGGTGTTTGGGACCAGAATCAAGCAGCTCTTCTCATCAACCAGAAGGAGCTTCTTGCTCTTCTTCAGAGTTTCTGGCAGTGGATCCCCCACCTTTTGAATCATCAGGTCCTTCTGTTGTTCAACAATTCGACAATGGTCGCTTACATTCGAAACCAGGGTGGCACACACAGGGTTCTCATGTATGAATTAGCTCGGGATTTTCTACTGCTAGCTCAGGATGTTTACGCCAGGGTGGTGGTTTGACACATTCTCGGTCATCTGAATGTCCTAGCCGACTCCCTGTCCCGACGTGACAGGGTCATTTCCACAGAGTGGATGCTTTATGGGGAAGTGTTCCAGTCACTTTGCGATCTCTGGGGTCGTTCCCACATCGATCTTTTTGCAACCCGTTGAAACCATCAAGTGGACACTTTTGTGTCCCTGTGTCCAGATCCTCAGGCTCTCGCCGTGGATGCTCTGTCAATCGATTGGAACAGTCTTGTCAGCTAAGCCTTCTCGCCCGGGCCGATTCTGCCTCAAGTTCTAACCAAGATACGAACCTGCAGTTGGCGAATCATTCTGTTCGCACCCCTGTCGCCTCAGCGGGTGTGGATTAATCACCTGCGCTCTCTGTTGGCTGCGGTTCTTACATGTCACCCTCTACATCACAACCTTCTTTGTTAAGGTCACACGAGGAGGTTTCATGTCAACCTGACTTCATTTTGCCTTTATGCATATCTTTGTTGGGTCCAGTCTCTTTTCGTAGAGGTTTTTCGTGATGAGCAGTGGAGCACATTTCTTCTTCAAGGCGGCACTCCACTGGTTTAGCCTGTGGCTGGGTGGAAGGTCTTCTGTTGATGGTGTGCTGATCACTCTGTTGATTATGCTGATCCTTTGGTAACACAAATTGGAGAGTTTCTGTTTGATTCTTGGAGTCTCCAAAATGTTGCTATCAAAGGGAAAGGTCCATGCTTTCGGAGACCTTTTCGTATGTGGGAAAGCGTCATATCGGCACTAATCCATACCTCTCCAAGCTAGGTCAGCACTTTTCTTTGGAAAGGCCTTGGAACTTGCAGCTTACCCCAAGATGGAATCTTTCTTGGGTGCTGCTTTGCTTGGTGGCAGGGAGGGGTGGGGGTGTGCCGTTCAAACCTTTATCCCATGTGGATATGTGTTTTCTCACATACATGACGGCTTTTCTGATGGCGTTTGCCTCTGCCAGAAGGTTTAGTGAGCTTCACACAAACGGTTGATCCGGCCTTCTTCAGGAGCTCCGCCAACAGTGTTACATTTACCACTGATTGCTCCTTTCTGGTCAAGAATTAGATGCCAGAAACTAACTACTCCACCTCCTATCTGTATCAGGGCTCTTCCTTCTACTGATGGTAATCGCCCTTTGCTCTGTCCAGTTTGTGCAAAATCGCATTTATTTCAACCAGACGCAGTTCTGTCTCTTTTTCCTGGTTGACAGAAGATCTCTCCTGAATCCATTTCTCGATGGATTTTTCTTGCTATTCACGCATCCTACACTGTTCTAGCAACTGACAATTGTATTACCAATCGTATATTTGTCCACGAGGTATGTGCCTTGTCTTCCTCCTGGGCTTATGCTAACTCTGTCAAGTTGTTGGATGCTATGCAGGCAGCCTATTGGAGAAATGCTTTTACTTTCTCCACCTTCTATCTGTGTCAGTTGCAGGAGCAGTCTGAGGACCTTTTTTCCTTGGGCCCTCTTTCTTCTGCTCATTCTGTTGTCTACCCTAGCCATTAGACTTCTTACAAGGTCAGTTCCAGCCATGTGTTTGGTTATTGTCCTGTTTTTTTGTCTGTGTGTCAAAGAGAGCCATATTCCTCAAATCTGATTGTCTTTTACTAATGTTTGTGATGCTATGGTTTTATAGGCCTAGGGAAGTCCTTTTCTGTCCACGGTTCCAGCACAGGTGGGTTGTGTGGGGTTTGGTTATGTGATTTCCTCCTCCTATTGTCGATTCAGACTGTTGTAAACAGTTGTAAGGTAGGTTGATAAGAAATTTAAATTTGATAGTAAATTTCCTTTCTTATTATACATACCACAATTGTTTACATGGAGACCTTCCATTTTCTTATTCGGGTAAGAATCCTTCCTCATCGCTGATCTCATAAGTCCAATGTTGGCGGATTCAAATAGAATGACACATTGGCTATGTATTTGTGTACTGGTTCCGGAAGGCGTGGATTAGTACAAGGAGAAGAGTGTCCTCTACTGGATGTGCGCCGGTCGCACACGTCCCAATTTTGGCTTATTTTTCTTGATGATTTTACAACACTTTTCTTTCCCAAATCGCTTGGAAAAGAAGAAAATAGAGAGTATATTTCCGAGTTATGGACTTCCACTGTAGTGCAAACATGTGCCTAAATGCTAGTGCAGAATGTTTCACATTGTGCCTTTTCACATAAGCACATATCAGCACATCCAGCATGTATCGATGTGCTAGTGCACAATGTGTCACATTGTGCCTTTTCACATAAGCACATATTGGCACATGCAGCATGTGCTTTTGTGCTGCATGTAATGTGTACAATAGAAGATAAACACGTCTAGGGAAGTCAAAAGTCATAACAGCTTGTTGATACATAGGTAGAAACCGAGAATTTACTGGGAAATTAGAGTGAAGTAAACAATTATGGATCTTGGTTTTTTTGTGGTAATTCTACGAAGTAATTATGGATTCTGTGGAAATCTGAACCAGAAAAACTACACTAGTTGAATCGAACTTACCCCAGGCCCCACCACGGTATGGCGGTCCTAAAAATGATTTTGGTGGTTTGGAGGGATTGTTGGGTCTATTTGGGTAATTCTATGAATTGGGGACTACTCTTTTACAAAGGAACATAACCTCCGAACATACCCCTATCCTATAAGAAGTCTTTGGTTAACATAGCAACTACATGCTACCATAGAAACCAAGATGGCTGCCTCCTGTATACAAAATGGACTATGGAAACACATATCACCCTAACAACACGTGTTGCGTATGCGCACTTACACCATGTATCCCTATGGGGTGACATCACAACATGGCCACTCACACAGGTTTCCATGACAACACAACATGATGCTACTGGGTCATGTGACTATGATGTCACATAAGATCCAGCAGATGTGGGGTGAAACATATGAGACATTCTACCACTACTGCACATACGGCCATTAAATGAGCCATTAAATTGTGCCATTAAAAAATACCATTAAATATTCCCATTAATTTGGTTGCTTTAATGGGCATTAAATTAAACTTGAAGACCATTAAAAAATGTGGATATAATGCCCATTACTAATGTTAATGGGCATCAAAAGTTAATGGATATGAACTACATTTTCATGGGCATTATTACCAGTTTCTTAGTGAATGTAATGGCCATTAAAGCGACCAAATTAATGGGAAATTTGTTTTGTCAAAATCTAATGGCCATTAACTGTTATTGAAAGCAACAATTTGATGAGCATTAATTACAAACCAGTAGCCAGATTTTGATGGCCATTAAAAGGAACCAAAATTAATGGTTACATTTTGTGCATGCCAAAAAGTAATGGACATTAAAACTTATACCATTTTGCCATTTTAATGGCCATTCCAAAATCCAGTCAGTCGTTTCTTTAATTCCCATTAAAGGGGTAGAGGCACTGTTCATCCCTAGGTTTTTAATGCCCATCAGACCTATATACATGTATACTATACTCTCCCACAAATTGTAACAAGGCAAAGACATGTATATTATATATATGTGGCCAAAAAAGATAAATGATCTGTTTCTCAGACAATTTTTTTTTAGATTCAATGAGGGAGGGAGGACTTTATTTTTTTATTTGTGACAACGAGGGATCTGATTATATAATTCCAGCCTGAGTCCCCCAATTCCACCCCCCTCCTTCCCAGTGCCAGATTTGACATGCAAGAGCACTATTTTATGTTCTTAAATCAGTTTATTATATAATAAACTAGCAGGATACCCGACTTCATTCGGGGTCAGTGAAGGAGAGAAAAGTAAAAAAAAAAAAAAAATGAGGGTCACATACCCAACTCACTCGGCCCCGACTGTCGGGCAGGGCCTTCAACCTCGAGACCCCCGCAGTCCTCTAAGTTAGGTCAGAATATATTACCATGCCAAATTTCAGCCTTCTATGTGCCCCGGTGCATCCGCGCAGACACACACACACAGAATCTCTTCTTTATATATAAGATTTAAAAATAAAACTTTCCTCTAAAAACAAACTGTAGGTACTTCAAAGACTATGTATTCTTTTGATGCTCTTCATTATCTTTGAAGTAAAATTTTTCAATCTGTGGGGATTTGCCACATTACAATTTATGGGAGAGTGCCTATAGGCACTCTCCCATAAATTGTAATGAGGCAAATCCCCATATACAGAGGCCAACATATTGCAGACACAAATAAATAAATATCCATCAGTCAAAAAACCTAAATAATTTTGAGTCTCCAGCTGGGTTTGTACTAATATTGGAAGACAGTGAAAGGCAATAAAAATGTCTAATGAGCTCGAGGGGGTTCAAATTCAATGAGGGATTGTCTGAGAAACAAAACACTATTTTTTTAGCCTATATATCTTGCCTGTATCAAGCAGGAATACAGCTTGCAAATAATATTTTTTGTGTCAGGCACCAACAATTTTCTGCTAATCATCCCAAACTTGGTACCTGTCGTGGGGTTGGGGTTTACATACAGATTTTCACTTTCTGTTAATAAATTTCACGGGTTATTAATTCTTTAGCATTTTATTAGTTCAAAGCATCATGGAGATGTGTGTTAACTGTATAATTGACTTATTATTTATTGGAAAGCTCTCTTACAGAGAGCTTTCCAATAAATGATCATATATAAAGAATTTAGTTATGTTGAAGCATACAAAAATTGAACAAGCTTATATCCAGTTCTAATATAAGAAATTGCACTGGTCATTATATGACAGGCTCAACTGAATCAGTGTCTGTCAATCATTCAAGTTGAGTCAGTCAGTGACCATGACAGGCAGCCTTATTTGCAGGCTTGCAGGAATACCACAACGAATGGTCATGGGCCATTTTGAGCTCAGTTGATATGATTCTGTGCCAAAGACCTGTGATCGGCCCCCCACCAGGTAGGCTTCAGAAAATTTAGAATTTTCAGGCCTAGTACTGTTCCTTGTGGTGGATCGTCTAGCCCTAACTGTTCTCCACCATGCCAACTGAGCTAACATCAATTTGGGATTGTCTTTAGCCAAGTTTGTGTGGTGGCAAAACATTTAGGGCCAGCTACTAACTATAGGCAGCCGCAATTCGGTGTTTTAGCCCCGGCTGATCCCTGTCGGGGCCCGGGGGCGACTTCAAAAAACTTCTGAGTTTTCAATTTAGTCTTACGACCTTATTATTTATTTATTTATTGGTGTTTAAGGTCACATAATTATGTGGCTAATCGTGACCGCAACATGGAGATAAAGTCAAGTTTAGTCTATCATTTATAACCATGTTGTCCATTTTAGAGGACAAACTCAAATGTTTAATAAACGAAACAAATTGTGTGAATATTTATTAATTTCACATTCCACAAATATTGCACAGAATGTAATTTATTTTCACTTTATATATAATTACCAATCTTTGTGGAGCCCAAAATCATGGTGCACAAACATAACCCTTTGTCTAACACGGTAGAAACAAAATTCCAAAAATTTAACCGATATAAGGCTAACCCAGCCTGAAATATCTGAATGTTCTCAATAAAATCATACTAATTTAAATATGGATATTATTGGAATTGACTCAACAAGCTGGTTTCAATGATATCCATATTTATATCTTCTTTAATTTATCAAAAAACAGTAACACCAATTTGCAAATTAAATTTCTTTTTTTTTTTTTTTAAAAAAAAGGTACCGTACTGACCCGTGTCGAAGCCCATATTCATGATTAAGCCCACCCCCGGCTTTTTCAGAATTGTGAACCAGGGTGCCCTACTCGAGTCAAAGCCCACCCCCAAGTTTCAAATTGGACGAAAGTTGTTTTGAGACAAGACGTCAAATTTACAGGCATCAAGATTCAAATGGAAAAACAGTTGACTTGTTGCAACACTGTACTTACCAAATAGAACTGTAATACTGTATTATGTATATTTTTTTGGAGTTGAGGTTTTTGCGTTGTTAAACTCGTCTTTTGTGTAATACGTTATGTCTGTGTTCAGTGTAATAAGTCTTTATTAAAAAATTATATATCCCAAGCAAAATTGTCTTGTTTATTTTTTTGTCGACCTCGTTTTTGGAAGCTGTCACTTGTTTCAAATGTGCAGGCTGCTGTCAATAGTTGTCTGAAACACGCCCACAACATATAGTTTTCACAATGGTTGAATATCATCAGAAAGATACTGATTGAACACTGCCACTTTCGAGTGGTGCACAACTCATTGTGAAAGAACACCGCCACTTTCGAGCGTGCACAACTCACTGTGAAAACGGGTGTTCAGAAATTAATTAGAAAGTGGTAATTAAAAATAAAAAATAATTACAACTCTGGTATTTGAGAATTATATAACAATATAACCAGGGATATAATGTATGACTTATTGGTTCAATAAAACATGCTCATTTATCATTTCATCATGCTCTGCAACATGTGAAGTTATGACTTTCAGTGTAAAATAATTTTTTTGAATTTTGACAAGGGAGGCAACTATTTTGTTATTCATATTCCGCTGTGTAAATTGTTATCTGGTCTTCATATTATGAGTTTTTTTATTGATTTTATGTAAAGCTATATTTTGTTTTATTCATAATAAATGTACATATTTAAAAAAACAGCTATTTTTAAACAGTCTATGTTTGTCTGTTTTCAAGGAGGTGGTTTGCAGTGTTGATTGACATACTTACGTCCATTTCTGGCTTCGAGAGCAACCTGAACAAAAAATGAAAAAATACCGCATGGTTTTCTGTTTGTTTTATTCATTAAATTGAGGATTAAAACCCCAAATCTGAAAATGAAACGTATGTACAAGATAATTATGAGAATTTTAAAAGCAAATTCTATAAAATTGGTGGGCAGTTTCCAAAGAAACGTAACATACCCAGTGGATACTTGTCTTATAAAGTTATATCCCCAATTTCCGACGCAAACCAAAGCGACTTGCAAGCACTATTACATTACTTGTCCCGAAGCCCTCCTCCCACCCCCCCCCCCCCCCCCCCCCCCACACACACACACACACTTCTTTGCAATTTATCCACTGCAAGCAACCCTGGGCTTCGACACGGGTCAGTACGGTATGTTAGGTATATGGTGTCAATAACTGAGGCACCTCATGATCAAAAGATAGGAAAAAACATTTTGAAGATCAAAGGCAGCAATTAACTTTAATTTATTTACACTGGTTGTGTAATAATAGAACCAGGTCCATCATTTCTGGCAAAGCTGTTTTGGAGAACATTGTTTCATTAAACATGGTACCAGAACCTGGATTTATTAACTGGAGTGTACTAAATTATATTTGGGCATCAAAATTTGTTCATGTGCCTTTGCCTTGTAAGAATTCATGGGAGAGTACCCAACTGCTCATAGGCACTCTCCAATATGAATTGTTACAAAGAAAATCTGTACAGACTAAGTAATTTCACTTAAAAAAGATAATATGGAGGAAATAAGAAGCATTTAAAATGTGGGTCATGCACTTAGGCTCAAATATGAACTTCCTGCACTCTACCCATTAACACAGGAAGAACAGAATAGAACGATTTTGTCTTGATCCCTTTGCATTATTAGTCCCTACGGGAATCGTAAGGGGACTATAGGTTTGCACTCCGTCCGTCCGTCCGTCCGTCCGTCCGTCCGTCCGTCCGTTCGTCTCCATCTGTCTGTCTGTCTGTCTGTCTATCTGTCTGTCTGACTGTCTGTCTGTCTGTCTGTCTGTCTGTCTCTGTCTGTCTGTCTGTTTTTTATGTTACCACCTCTCCCTCCAACATGCTTTAAGCTACACCTTTCATATTTGGTACATGGATAAATGGTTCTGAGGGGATGATGCACGCTCAAAATTTTTTTTTCAAAATCCAAGATGGCGGAATGGCAACCATTTTTGTTGTGTTTTTTAAGCTTTTTTTCTCTATATTTTTATACTGTACCAATGACCCAGACATAGCTGGTGCTAACTCTTAAAATATAGGGCCAAACACAAATTTTGCCCCCCAATCCCCAAAATTTGCATCTAAAACTAAAGAAAACATGTCCTGAAAGGCCCTCCACACCTCGCCCCCACTGCGCATGCGCAGTGTCAAGGACGTTCCGAAATTGGCGCCATTTATCATTCTAAGTTTGGCCCTTCATCAGTTAACATCTGACTGATCTTTGTGCTTTTAAATCTCAGTTTAAATGATGCCAGACACATAAATATTAGTGAAATGGTGATTCTAAGGAGGATAGAAAAGGAGGAGAGGAAAAGAATGTGTGACAGAATATTATCAGGGCTGTAACTTAAAATTTTTTAATGAAATTATGTTAAGTTACCTATTTTCAAGGCAGCAGCCATTTTGTTGTCATTCTGATTATTTAGTTACACTGTTTTTTCAAGTGTTTTTCCTCTCTCCCTGTCCTTTAAGTTCCCCCTTGCTATTCTCCCATGCTTTTGGCATAGTTTCTGTAATTATTATTACTAAAATTTCTTGGGAGTTTTAGCTTAATAACAGAATGAATTCTGTTCTTTCCCCATGTTTACGTCTTCACCTACGGGTGGTTAGGCGTTGTGTTCTGCATCTACCATCTGATGTTCTGCAGTTTCTTCCCTGGAAGTCTCTGTTTTGCATCAGATGGTGTATTTTTGGTAACTGATTTCGGGCCTGGGTGCCTGGAGTCTTATTTTAGTGTTTTTACACTCATTGTTTACATTTACAACAGCCCTCTGTGTGAGGGGGGGATTTCTAAATAATAATATCTTTATGTTATTTTAATCATAACTAGATACATTATTATTGTTCGTAAGTGTTGAATAAATTGTTTAAAATATTTTTAAAATTTTTGTCCACACTTAGGCTTGGGATCCATTGGGGCTCAACGTTACTTTTCAGAAACTTGGGCTGTTCTGAAAAAATATTTTTTCAAAATATTTTGATTTCAATTATTTTTTCTATATTAATGGATCATATTATTATTATGTATTTTGATTGCCAGGGGTTAGTGCGAGTACCAGGACTTGTTTTCTTTTCACATTGAAAGGATATTGATCAATTGTTTTAAGAGGAAGTCTTCCTCTGACCTTATTATCATTCTATATGTGGTCAGTGTACTCGCATTAACTCCTGTTCTGTATCGTATGATTTCGATGACAATATGGGAAACGTATGTCACGGTATGTTGTTGGGGATTTGGACACTCCGGTCCTTTCCCCGCAGGGTCACTCTACTTTATCAATTTCTATTTCAGACGATCAAGATTAGGGTGATGTATCTGTGATGTCTTCCAACAGTGTGCCTCCGTCGTCACAATTAATGAAGGGCTAGCGGAAAAGTGCTCATGTAATACGCCAATTGCCTAAGAGGACCCTAGTAGGTTCGACGGCCTTTGACGTCCGCTAGCTCGCCCGGTGTAGCGTCCATTCACCGAATGGTTCGGCAGCCGGGTTCGTCCGTTGTGGTCTAGAAGGAATTTTGGGGTGATGCGCGCACTATAAAATTAACTTAATGCACACCCAGTGACGGCGGATCGGAGGGAGAACGGAGGAAGCCTTTTAGTCCGGTTCATAGCTCGTTCCGGTCCATCCGGACGGCAAGCGAGAGAGGCCCCTCTCTCGTTCAACAACATCTGGCCCCAGATGTTGTGGTACAAATGTGTCGTTAGCGGAGCATACGTCCGTCGCTCGGGACGCTCCGTTGTATAGGCAGTCCGCTGAGACTGCTAAGGCTTCCTCTTCTCGTCAGCGCACACGACCGCACCTTGGCTGCGTGACCGCCGATATATTACCAGCTTCGCCGATCAAGGATTCTTCGGCGACCAGGTCACACCATCCGGCAGCCAGGGATTCGAGACCGATGGACTCCGGACGTTCGCATAAGAAGTATGCGGGAGCCATCTGATGCGGAGCTGCCCTCGGCGAAGCACCGATAGACTGCGCCTCCGCAGGTCTCGACGCCGGACATTCTTGTGCACATAGCACAGCTTATCGCAGCATCCCAGCAGCCGACAGAAACGGTGTCGGATCGAGAATTATCCGACAGCGCTGGGTCGGTAGCCGGGGACTCGAGGCCTGCAGACTCCGGACGTTCGCATAGGAAGTGTGCGGGAGTCAACGTACACGGAGCTTCCAGCGGCAATGCATCGTAAGTCCGCTACTGCACAGGCCTCGGGAACGGACGTGCTTTCCTTAATAGCACAGTTTATCGCAGCATCCCAGCATCAACTGAATCTGTCGCATATATTTTATCCGACGATGCTGGGTCGGGACGCTCCGCGGAAGCGGGTACGGACGTCCGAAAGTTTCATCCGGTCCGACGGGATACCGAAAGGGATTCGGTGGATTTCAAGCTTTCCCTTTCGGAACAACATATGCTGCGATGCCGGATAAGAAACTGATAGCGTCGGTGGACTTAGAAATTTTTGGTTCGGTTCAGGGACATCGTCCCTCAGTTCCGACATAGTCCAATAATGTCACACAAACTTTCGAATTATTGAACGACGCTATATATATTATTATTTTATGCTTGCTATCCAAGCATTTCTGGTTTCTTGTTCGAAGAGTTATGGAGATGTCTTTCAAAAGTGTGCCTCTGTCGTCATAGTTAATGAAGAGTTAGCGGCAATAAGTGCTCATGGAATATGTCTATCGCTTACGGAGTGACATTCGCTAGCTCACCCGGTGTAGCGTACATTCATCGAATGGTTCGGCTGCCGGGTTCGTCCGTTGCGGTCTAGGAAGGAGATTTGGGTGATGCGAGCACTTTAATTACTTTAGTACTCACCCAGTGACGGCAGATTGAGGACAGATCGGAGGAAGCCAACAACATAGGGGACCGCATGTTGTGGTTCAGATATTTTACATTCGGAGCATATATCCGTTGCTCGGGACGCTCCGTTATATTGACAGTCCGAGAGACTGTCTTTAATGCTTCCTCATCCTCACAGCAGGGCACACGACCACACATTGGCTACGTGACCTCGAGTATCCGATCAGTTTCGGCATTCAGTGATTCCACAGCGAATATGTCGCGCCATCCGGTAGCCAAGGGACACGAGGCCTATACACTCCGTTCGCTCGCATATTGGAAGTATGCACGGGGTAACGATCTCGGAGCTTCCTGCGGCAATGCATCGTAAGACCGCTGCTCCTCAGGCCTCAGTGACGGACGTGCTATCCGAGTTAGCACAGTTGTTTTGCAGCATCCCAGCAATTGACGGTTTCTCGGTCGAATCAGGAATTATCCGACGGCGCTGGGTCGGTGCGGTCCGCGGTTGCATCAAGCTACGGACGACCGAACGCTTTATAGGGTCCGACAGGATGGCGAAAGGGATTCGAAAGATTTCGAGTTTTCCCTTTAGTAGTATCGGAAGATGCCTTTCATATCTTCTGGCATTTCTTCCAGTGATTATTTTTCGGACTTCATTGCTGCGATCTTGGATAAGAGACTTATAGCGTCATTGGACTCGGATATTCGCTATATATATTATATATATATATATACAAGCCTGCTACTAAGCATGATAGTTTAGTTTCTTGTCCGCGTGGCTCATTTCTGCCATTTTATCTTTTTTACATATAGTTTATTTTGGCAGAGCAGGGCATACCGAGAGTTCATATGCGTCTAGACGGTGTGATTAAAGACTGCATATATTCTTTTTTGCCGTTTATGTCTTTTCCAATTTCAATGTTGGGAATGACATTATGTATAGTAGACTTAACTTAGACGCTTTATTATACGTAATCCGCCTTACTGAGGCGTTATCATTACGTCTTCAAGAAAAGATTTACGGGATATTATTCTCAATGTAATTTCTTTTGAGGGCAGTAGTTTGTTCACGTATAACTCCGCCCTTCAGTGGCTGATTGGAGTTGGTTAGACGTGATGCAGCCCTAGCTACATCCACGCGTGGATAGTAGGTTAAGAACTCTCTCAGAGTCGCTTCGTTCTCGGAGGAGCTTCTCTTCGACGGCAACTTTCCGGCAATCCATGAATTGCTTGATTTATACATTCTCTTGTCTATCTAGTGTTACAAGAGATTCAGACTGGGGCAAACATTCGGTGGTTGACTCAGAGAGTGCCGCCGCAGTTGCCGGACCCTAGTGTGGCTGTTATGACGGTTGCCAGTCAAACAGATTGGGATATATACTGATCCCTACGGATTCGAAGTGCCAGGGTCTTTGGGTTCCGCAGTCTTTTAGCTATCAGTTTAACTTCCGCGGAATAATGTTTTTTAGGCTTGCTTTATGTCATTGCATGAACATTATTCAGAAACGCATGCCCAAATTCCTGTCCTTTAATTCGACAGTAGTGGCGTATCTCCGGAACCAGGGAGGCACTCTTTCGTTTCCGTTATTCAATTTAATGGAAAGAATCCGTCTGTTGGGTATAGTACACCAAGTTCAGTTTTGGTCCGTCATATTCTGGGTCGTCTGATTGTTTTATCGCACTCCCGTTCTCTTACGGGTCGCTTGTTGCTGTCAGAATGGACTCTCAACAAACAAGTATTTAATCAGATTTGCTATCTATGGGAGTGCCCAATGATGTTTTATTATGACACAGCTTGCTAATCAATTGCAGACGTATGTGTTGGCTTGTCCAGATCTCTGAGCTAATACTGTTAACGCTCTATTGATCTATAGGACGCAATGATAGGATACGCGTATCCTCCGGCGCTGTTGTTTTAGCAGGTATTGCTAAGATAAACAACCACAATACATTTCTGTTGATAGCATCTCTATCTTCACAGAGATCATGAGTAATTTACTCTCTTGTCTACTGTGGATCTTAACGTGAAATCTTCCTCTATGTGAGGATCTTTTTTCACTGGGTAAATCGTGTCATCTTTATCACAACCAGCAAGGTCGCAACCTTCATGTATTCCGTTGTGTGGTCCGTATTGCATTGTAAGCACTGTACTGGACGAGCTTTGGACGCGATTTCTTACTATAGGAGATCCTCTTCTTCGCTATTCTATGCGACTAAAGTGGAGGCTCTTCCGTCATGGTGTAGGGATCATTATGTTCATATGGTTGATCCCTCCATACTACGCATTGCTAGTTTTTAGTATACTTGTTTCACAAGATCTACTGCAGCCTGTTGTTATTTAGGTTATAGGTTTATGTTACCTCATACCTATGCACTCTACGATAGTTTACAATTGAGTCTTTTGTCTCTTTATCTAAGTCAGTTAGTAACTTTTTGATAAATAGACTTAGAATCTTTAGATTAAATTCCTATACGGATTTTAACTTCGGTTCTTATTTAGCTAAGTAATCATTTGAGCCTCTGGAAACAGTAGTTTTCAAATTCTGACCTTTTAGACAGTAATTCTGTTGGTTTCTCTTTTACTGTAGAGTCAGTGAGTTTCATGCACTATCGATGGATGATTTTCACTTTCATAGTTTCGGAATCAATACTTCCGTTACTATTTAGGTTGGATTGTTGCATAAGAGTCAGGCTCCTATTATCCGGAACCTATTATTTTAAGGTCCTTCCGTCTTCGTATGGGCATAGGCCTTTACTCTTTCCGGGTACAGTTTATGTTTTTATAAACAGATATCTGTTTATTACAAGGGCGTAAGCTTCTTCTGTCTTTGATGTCTAGTAGAAGGACGTTACGCTCCATTTTATTGTTAATGGATTCTATTAACTAGCGTACTGCTTATGGTATATCATTGGCTTAGCAGTTGTGCTTAGGATTTCGGCTCATGAAGTAAGAGTTCTTCTACTTCTTGGGCTTACATTAATAGTGTTGCTATTATAGATTTTTGAAGGCTGCTCATTGCGCTCAGCCATCCATTCATGAATTTTATCTCAGAAATATCGAGTCCATTTCTGGAGGCCTCTATTGTTAGGTCTATTATCTACTGCTCAGAATGTCATTCACTTAACAGTTGCTACTATAGCTAGGTAGGCTGTCTGTTTCGGCAGTGTCTCCGTTCGGCTGCCCTCTTCGCTCTGGGCTATTTGACCCAGGGCAAGAAAAAGGGGGGGGGGGAGGGTGTTCCCTTGGGTCACCTGTTTTTACTATGAAAACAAGGGGATACCTCCTCCGGAGTTAGTAATTCTGAGCTGTTATTGGGATGGTTGTTTAGTGAGAAGTTTAAGTTTATAAATTCATTCAAGTCTTAGTTTTTAAAGTATAGCTTTTGAATATTGCATATGTCAACGGACATGATTATGCAATTCTCACACACTTTTAGGAGTATAAGAGTCTCTATTCTCTAGACTTACTTTATTATTGGCTTACTTTAAAAATTATTAGTATAAGGATTATTGGATATTAATAGAGTACATGGATGTATGAAGCTCAATTTTTGGAAGGTGTTGTATCTTTCTAATTTATCATAAATAAGAAAGATACATGTAAGGCCTATTACTTCTTTTGCCTACAGGGGATGACTCTATTTTATTTTATTGAGCGTATTCCATTTTGCTCTATGTCCTTGGCCCTCCAGCCTTTTTACTATTCAGCTATGTCTGGGTCATTGGTACAGTATAAAAATGTTAAAAAATTTATAGTAATTTATATATTTTTTATACTTACCAATGACCCAGACGGGGATGGCCCTCCCAGGAGTTGGGAACTCTTGCCTCCCCGCTGAGTACATAGCGCTTACCAGGCACTGGTTATTAGAATGATAAATGGCGCCAATTTCGGAACGTCCTTGACACTGCGCATGCGCAGTGGGGGCGAGGTGTGGAGGGCCTTTCAGGACATGTTTTCTTTAGTTTTAGATGCAAATTTTGGGGATTGGGGGGGCAAAATTTGTGTTTGGCCCTATATTTTAAGAGTTAGCACCAGCTATGTCTGGGTCATTGGTAAGTATAAAAAATATATAAATTACTATAAATTTTTTAACTTTCATGTTACCACCCCTCCACCAACATGGTTCAAGCTACACTTTGCATATTTGGCACATGGATAGAGGGTTGGGAGGGGATGATGCACGTTCAATATTTGTTTTTCAACATCCAAGATGGCAGCATGGTGGCCATTTTTGTTGTGTTTTTTAAGCTTTTTAGCTCAACTTTGACGAAGTCAAATTTGAGCTATTGTCATGGCCCGTCGTCTGTCTGTCCGTCCGTCCGTCCATCTGTCCATCTGTCCGTCTGTCTGTACGTCAACAATTGGCTATGGCTCGGGCTAGAGGTCGTATTTATGAACCGATCTTTACGAAACTTCTTGTGTACCTTTGTTATGACCCTGGGACAGGAACGAGTGTTTTTAGGTGTGGTCCGAAATTCAAGATGGCTGCCAGCAGCCATTTTGTACCGATGATGCTAAAATCAGTTTTTTGTACAGAACTTCTGTATGAAAGTTCTGATTTGAATAAAGTTTTGTATAAATGTTTAGTACCATGGGATACATCACATATAATACGGGTTTTTTTCACGTGCGTAAATTATGCAAATTAGACTGACTTTGATTTATTTAGTGTTACTTTCAGAGCTGTAAGTGCCAAGCTGCTATGGCTCAGGCTAGAGGCCGTATTTATGAACCAGTCTTTACGAAACTTCTTGGGTACCTTTGTTATGACCCTGGGACGGGAACGAGTGTTTTTGGGTGTGGTCCGAAATTCAAGATGGCTGCCAGTGGCTTTTTTGTACCGATGATGCAAAAATCAGTTTTTTGTACAGAACTTCTGTATGAAAGTTCTGATTTGAATAAAGTTTTGTATAAATGTATAGTACAATGGGATACATCACATATAATACGGGTTTTTTTCTCGTGCGTAAATTATGCAAATTAGACTAACTTTGATTTATTTAGTGTTACTTTCAGAGCTGTAAGTGCCAAGCTGCTATGGCTCGGGCTAGAGGCCGTATTTATGAACCAATCTTTACGAAACTTCTTGGGTACCTTTGTTATGACCGTGGGACGAGAACGAGTGTTTTTGGGTGCAGTCCCAAATTCCAGATGGCTGCCAGCAGCCATTTTGTACCGACGATGCCGAAATCTGTTTTTTGTACAGAACTTCCATATGAAAGCTCTGATTTGAATAATTTTTTGTATGAATGTTTAGTACCATGGGATACATTACATATATTACAGGTTTTTTTCTTGTGCGTAAATTATGCAAATTAGGCTAACTTTGATTTATTTAGTGTTACTTTCAGCACTGTGAGTGCAAATCCCAATACGGCTCGGGCTAGAGACCGTATTTATGAACCGATCTTCACGAAACTTCTTGGGTACCTTTGTTATCACTGTGGGACGAGAAGGAGTGTTTTTGGGTCCAGTCTGAAATTCAAGATGGCCACTAGCAGCCATTTTGTTCAAAATTAAGTGCAATCAGATTTTTGCGCAGAACTTCCAAATGAAAGATCTGATTTGAATAAATTTTTGTATGAATGTTTAGTACCATGGGATACATTACATATAATACAGAGTTTTTCTCATGAATAAATTATGCAAATTAGGGGTCCGGGTGGGACTTAGAAAAATTTGGACAAAAATCCGGAAATTAGTTTTTTGGTTTTATATGCGTTTTGGTCAATTTTAAGACAAAAAAAAAAATTTTTTTTTACACTGAAAATTTGGGGTCCGGGTGGGACTTAGAAAATTTTGGACCAAAATCCGGAAATTAGTTTTTTGTGTTTTGATGCGTTTTGGTCAATTTTAAGAAGAAGAAGAAAAAATTTTAGTCTGAAAATATTTTGTTTGGGACTGAAAATTTCCACACAAAAATAATAATCTACAATGATTGGTCTTAATCTGTAGTCCATTACAGTCACCTTGTAATTCTTTTATTATTGTTGACTGGGGCAAAACAAATACTAATTCCTGTCATATTCATTATTCAGTTGTCTTGGTCACAGCAAGTACTAATTCCTGTCATATCCAAGTTGAGCTACAGAGTCATTGACTCTTTCATTTTTCTATTTTATGGTTACCACCCCTCCCACCAACATGGTTCAAGCTACACTTTGCATATTTGGCACATGGATAGAGGGTTGGGAGGGGATGATGCACGTTCAATATTTTTTTTTCAAAATCCAAGATGGCGGCATGGCGGCCATTTTTGTTGTGTTTTTTAAGCTTTTTTCTCTATTTTATGTTACCACCCCTCACTCCAACATGGTTCAAGCTACACTTTTTTATATCTGGCACATGGATAGAGAGTTGTAATGGGATGTTGCACGTTCAATATTTTTTTTTCAAAAATTTGTCCGTCCGTCTGTCTGTCCATCCGTCTGTTTGTCTGTCTGTTTTTTTATGTTACCACCTCTCCCTCCAACATGCTTTAAGCTACACCTTTCATAATTGGTACATGGATAAATGGTTCTGAGGGGATGATGCACGCTCAAAATTTTTTTTTCAAAATCTAAGATGGCGGAATGGCGGCCATTTTTGTTGTGTTTTTTAAGCTTTTTTTCTCTATTTTCATGTTACCACCAAACCCACCAACATGGTTCAAGCTACACTTTGCATATTTGGCACATGGATAGAGGGTTGGGAGGGGATGATGCACGTTCAATATTTTTTTTTCAAAATCCAAGATGGCAGCCATTTTTGTTGTGTTTTTTAAGCTTTTTTCTCTATTTTATGTTACCACCCCTCACTCCAACATGGTTTAAGCTACACTTTGCATATTTGGCACATGAATAGAGGGTTGGGAGGGGATGATGCACGTTCAATATTTTTTTTTCAAAGTCCAAGATGGCGGCATGGCGGCCATTTTTGTTGTGTTTTTTAAGCTTTTTTCTCTATTTTATGTTACCACCCCTCACTCCAACATGGTTCAAGCTACACTTTTTATATCTGGCACATGGATAGAGGGTTGTAATGGGATGTTGCACGTTCAATATTTTTTTTCAAAAATTCAAGATGGCGCCATGGCAACCATTTCTGTTG
Organism: Pictodentalium vernedei; assembly: GCA_031216915.1. Taxonomy (NCBI): domain Eukaryota; kingdom Metazoa; phylum Mollusca; class Scaphopoda; order Dentaliida; family Dentaliidae; genus Pictodentalium; species Pictodentalium vernedei. Next base: position 429,456,943 of record CM062292.1, read on the forward strand.
TGTTTTTAAGCATTTTTCTCTATTTTATGTTACCACTGCCCCCTCCAACATGGTTCAAGCTGCACTTTTCATATATGGTACATGGATAAAGGGGTTGTGAGGGGATTATGCACGCTCAATATTTTTTTTCAAAATCTAACATCTGTCTGTCTGTCCGTCTGTCTATCTGTCTGTTTTTATGTTACCACCTCTCCCTCTAATATGCTTCAAGCTACACCTTTCATATTTGGTACATTGATAAATGGTTCTGAGGGGATGATGCACAGTCAATATTTATTATTCAAAATCCAAGATGGCAGAATGGCGGCCATTTTTGTTGTGTTTTTTAAGCTTTTGCTCTATTTTATGTTACCACCCCTCCCTCCAACATGGTTCAAGCTACGCCTTTCATATATGGTACATGGATAAAGGGTTGTGAGGGGATTATCCACGCTCAATATTTTTTTTCAAAATCCAAGATGCTTATGTACTCTAGTGTCTTCTGTGACAAAAACACCATATGTCACAAAAGCGCCGTAGGGGACTAATACCACATCGGTGGTCAAACACTTGTTTCAGATGGAACACAATACCAGGGACATAAACAAAACAAGAGGCTCCAAGGGGGCTGAGGCACTCACCTGACACAGGACAATGGGGTTTTAAATATTTATTTATTGATTGGTGTTTAAGGTCACATATTTATGCACAACGGCTAATCATGACCGCAACATGGAGATAAAGTCAAGTTTAGTCAATCGTTTATACCCATGTTACCAATTTTAGAGGACTTCCACCCTAAGCATTGGTGACTGGGCCCTATTTTACCAGTAATACAGAACTTGTTGACCATAGTAAACAAGCACTGCCTCACTTCCCAGGGTTCCCACAGGTTTCTTTTTTTCTCACAAATAGATTTGGACTACTTAAAACTAATTAATGAACATGGTTTCATAAAAATTGTCACATTGAACTGACATGGAAAAAAGATCAGACTCTCAGAGATATAATACAAAGTGAAGAGATTAATATAATTGACCTATTTTTAGTGTGGCAGTGGGAAATTATTTTTCTCTGGTGGTCATTGCTAAACATTAGAATACATGATCTAGATAAGAGATCATTCATTTAATCATTTTAAGGTCAAATGTATCAGTTTAGTATTAGTACATACCAAATGATTACAATTGACCCTTTACTTTTAATGGTGGTGGATTCTCCCAAAGAGAAATGCTCTGCAAATTTCTGAGGTAGAATATCCTAGATTGTGCTTGCAAAATGTTCCCATTATATAAACAGTTTTGATCTCTTGTTGTATGCCAGTTGTATTTAGGTTTTGAAATCAAATCAAATCATAGCTGCCATAAAGCAGCCATGATATATCAACCAATACTTCATAGATTTTTAGTTCAAATCGGCAGACTTACCAGAGTAAATAAGCATTATTGCTTCCCTTCCCTTGACCTGTTTAATTGCATCTAAATTACTAGGAGGAGTACCCGCCCTTCATCGTCCATACCAATTTTTATTAAGATTGGTCCAATGACAATAGACAAATTACCTAGCAGTGTTTTCTAGTCAAGTCTTGGCAGCGACTAGACTAGAAATCACTGCAACATGTAAGCCATTGGATGTGAGCTTGCTGTGGTCAGGTGTCAATTTATAGCAACTGTCTTGGCCCTTAAGAGTTAAGAGTGTAAACTGCAACGTGGCTGCAAGTTTTGTTTCTTTGCCGGACATATTTTTCTAAGGCAATTTTAAAGGAAATTTTGCTGTAGAAAACAGCTTCTTCTACAGCAATGATTGGTGTAGACAAATTTTGAGGGGTGTAATGAATATAAAAATTCCTAAGAGGCAAGTTTGTAGTACATGTACATTTAAATTTAGCATTTGATTCCATTTCTGGGTATACATTGCACTTTCCAAGCAATAATATATAAGTTAGGGTATTATTGTAACAAAATCAAAGGAATATTGTGATTGCTGAACATTTATTTACAACCAAATATGCTAGTACTTGTAGGTTGTGAGTAGATGATGTACATGGGGAAATGTATTTATTTCAGTACTGGTACTTTTTATGAAAGACAATTCCAATAAATTGTCAAATCGATATGATAAACCTTTAAACATTGATTATTCATATGGTCATTGAAAGATCTACAATATTTAATGCCCATGAATTTTTCTACCTCACTGGAGCTACAATTTAATGGCCATTAAAAACCCTTCTGGGTGATTTCTTTTATTTAAATTGGATTAATGGCCATTAATTCTTTTGAAATCTATGATTGTCAACATGGGTTTGCTTAATGCCCATTAAAAATGCTTTATGACAGTATGATGGGCATTAATTTATCTAATTTTATTTAATAGCCATGAGTTTAAAACCCAATCATGGCCATTAAACAAAGTCATTACAAATTTTAATGGGTGTTAATGGGCATGAAAATTATGAAGACCATATTTAATGGCAAATTTAATGGCCAAACCTGAAAATGACCATTAAATTGAGCAATTTTAATGGTTTCCTTACCCAGCCATTACTTTTTTCATCACAAGAATTAATGGGTAAAAATAATGGTTTTTGGTGTTTTAAAGGGTTTTTAATGGGTTTTTAATGGGTTGCCTGTCCAGTAGTGTATACTCCTGATTCTGATCCTTGGGAAGCTCTCAGTGAGCTTAACAAGGGTCAGGTGTAGGTGTTATTGGTCTGGGTTAGAATGGTTAACGGGCGTGTATACATCACCATAGATAAAAATTTTGGACAAAATAGGGAAAGTGCTTGAGAATTCTCAGTACATGTCCTTGAAAGTTCAGGATTTGTTTCCTCCAGAGGTACATGAACCCTGTCAGTAGGAACATTAGGAACCCCACATGTAGTTTGATGACCTGTCATCCATCAGCATGAAATTTCCTTGTTGGTTCCTCATATTTTCACTTGACTAGCAAGTGGGGGTATGCACAGATGTACACCCTTTGTAAGAATATGCACCTTGTAATTCAGTTAATGTCACAAAACTTGCTTAAATGGCGATTTACGTCAAAAATGTCAAAATGTATACTTTGCCCCATCCAAAGGAACATTCATGCAGTTTCCACAGGCCTGTGATGCAGGAAACTACAAAACATGTTGCAAACAAGATCCATTTTTGTTATCAGTTTTCTTAAATATTGAATACTTTTTATTACAAATATGAATGATCAGTGTTGCATGGCAAAGGAAAGTCTAATCTTGAATGGTTTCACTGATTGAACCAACAGGCCCAACTCAGATGGAAACATCAATTAGTCATTCTCTTATGTCTGACCTGTTGGGAGCTACAGTAATTTAAGTTGTCACAATTTAATTACAAAATGTATTTATCAATAGGTTTTTTTGAAAAACTGATTGGTGAGAATGCATAGACAACTAACTGTATCAGAAGAAATCAAGATTAAGAAAACATAATGCCTCTGAATAAAATCCACTTAAAATTGTTTACAGAGTTATGTCCCTTTTCATGAAACTTATCAATTGCATTGAGGTTTGGATTTGAATCACCAGTTCAGACTAAACATGCACCAAATTCCCCCTCCCTCTCCCTGCCCCCAAGCAAAGCAGCACCCAAGAGAGATTCCATCTTGGGGTAAGCTGCAAAATCCTAGGCCTTTTCAAAGAAAAGTGCTGAATAAGCTTGAACAGGTACGGATTAGTGCCTTTAGGATGCTTTCCCACATACAAAAAGGTCTCGAAAAGCATGCACCTGTACCCTTTGATGATAACAGGTTGAAGACCCGAAGAATCAAAACCTCTCCAATCTGTGTTATCGAAGGATCAGAATAATCAACAGAGTGATCAGCACACCATCGAGAGAAGACCTTCCACTTAGCCGCATAGGCTAAACCAGTGGATTGCCGCCTCGAAGAAGAAATGGACTCCACTGTTCATCTCGAAAAACCTCAACGAGGAGACAGGTCCTGACAAATATATGTGTGAAGACACAATGATATCGGGTCTACATGAAACCTCCGTGTTTGACCATGACAAAGAAGGTTGCGACGTAGTGGGACACATGTCTGACCTGCCACCAACATAGAGCGGAGCTGATTGATCCACACCCTCTGAGATGACAGGGGAGTGATCAGAATGATTCAACAACTGCAGGTTCGTATCTTGGCTAGAACCTGAGGCAGAACCGGACCTAGTGGGAAGGTGTAGCTTACAGGCCCATTCCAATCGAGTGACAGAGCGTCCACGGCAAAAGCCAGAGGAGCTGGACACAGGGACACGAAAGTGTCCACCTGATCATTCCAGTGGGGTGCAAAAAGATCATTCCAATGGGGCGCAATAATGACCGACTTGGGCTTGGAAAGCCTGAGGGAGGAGAAGTCCTGATCCAAGACTGTCAACCTCTGGCAGGCCGACAGATTGGCGGAATCGTAGGAACGATAATGCACAGGAGGCAAAAAGGTGTCAGCCTAGCGAAGAATGAAGTCTTCCTAGCATTGGAACTCAGCTTTGAATCGCATGCTGCAAAAGCTTGGACCACTTGTTCCGACTGGTACGGTCGAAGGCACCCAGAAGTATCCTGAACCAGTCTATTATTGCTCCCAAGTTCAGCATGGAGATTTTCAGGTCAGTTCCATTTCCCAGGGAGATTTCACTTCCAGCATCGACCTGCGAGTTGCTTACTTTCACGTTTTGACTCACCAGACATCTCGAAAGTATCTCAGGTTCGCTTTTCTGGGGCTAGTTTACCAGTTCAAGATCATGTCTTTCAGCCACATCCTGGCTCCTTGGGCCTTCACCCGACTGATGTCGCATGTGATAGCCTTCCATTGCACACAATCCAAGGTGACTACTTCGGTGTATCTGGACAATATTCTCCAGAGGCACTTCAATGCTACTCTTCTGGAGTCAGATGTCAACACACTGTTGAGCCTGCTCACCTTGCTGGGGTTCCGAGTCAATGAGGAGAAGTCGGACCTGGTCCCTTCTCAGTCATTTTGTCATCTGAGGATGGACTACTGCACACAGCTATATATTGTGGCGGTTCCCCGGGTGAGGGCTGTGATTTCCCCGGCTTTCGCCCTGACTCTGACCCAGTCCATGACTGCAATAGCTGAGAGTATTCTCCGGCTGCACGGTCTCTGCGGTTCGGTGATGGATCTCATTCCTCTAGGTCCGCTGCATGTCATAACTGTCCAGCACTTTCTGCTTCAGTCGTTGGAGGCCGATTGTCGATCTTCTAGATCTGGTGCTTCAGTTACTAGCATCTTTTCATCATCACCTTCTTCCCTGGACAGATGTTCGGTGGATTATGCAGTGAGTTCTGTTGGACTTGCCCATATTCTGTTGGCAGATGCCAGCGATCACGGATGGGGCATGAAGTTGGATTCTCTAGGTCTTTCCCTTTATGTTGTTTGGGACCAGAATCAAGCAGCTCTTCACATCAACCAGAAGAAGCTTCTTGCTCTTCTTCAGAGTTTCTGGCAGTGGATCCCCTACCTTTCGAATTGTCAGGTCCTTCTGTTGTTCAACAATTCGACAGTGGTCGCTTACATTCGGAACCAGGGTGGCACACACAGGGTTCTCATGTATGAATTGTCTCGGGATTTTCTACTGCTAGCTCAGGATGTCAATGCCAGGGTGGTGGTTTGACACATTCCCGGTCATCTGAATGTCCTAGCCGACTCCCTGTACCAACATGGCAGGGTCATTTCCACTGAGTGGATGCTTTACAGAGCAGTGTTCCAGTCGCTTTGCGATCTCTGGGGTCGTCCCCACATCGATCTTTTTGCGACGCATTGAAACCATCAAGTGGACACTTTTGTGTCCCTGTGTCCAGATCCTCTGGCTCTCGCCATGGACGCTCTGTCAATCGATTGGAACAGTCTTGTCAGCTAAGCCTTCTCGCCAGGGCCGATTCTGCCTCAAGTTCTAGCCAAGATACGAACCTTCAGTTGGCGAATCATTCTGTTCAGTGGATCAATCAACTCAGCTCTCTGTTGGCTGAGGTTCTTACATGTCTCCCTCTACATCACGACCTTCTTTGTTAAGGTCACAAGAGGAGGTTTCATGTCGACCTGACTTCATTGTGCCTTTATGCATATCTTTGTTGGGTCCAGTCTCTTTTCGTAGCGGTGTTTCGAGACGAGCAGTGGAGCGCATTTCTTCTTCAAGGCGGCACTCCACTGGTTTAGCATGTGGCTGGGTGGAAGGTCTTCTGTTGATGGTGTGCTGATCACTCTGTTGATTATGCTGATCCTTTGGTAACACAAATTGGAGAGTTTCTGGTATATCTGTTTGATTCTCGGAGTCTCCAAAATGTTACTGTCAAAGGGTACAGGTCCATGCTTTTGGAGACCTTTTTGTATGTGGGAAAGCATCATATTGGCACTAATCCATACCTCTCCAAGCTTAGTCGGCACTTTTCTTTGGAAAGGCCTTGGAATTTGCAGCTTACCCGAAGATGGAATCTTTCTTGGGTGCTGTTTTGCTTGGTGGCAGGAAGGGGTGGGGGTGTGCCATTCAAACCTTTATCCCATGTGGATATGTGTTTTCTCACATCCAAGACGGCTTTTCTGATGGCATTTGCCTCTGCCAGAAGGGTTAGAGAGCTTTGGTTGATCCGGCCTTCTTCAGGAGCTCCGCCAACAGTGTTACATTTACCACTGATTGCTCTTTTCTGGTCAAGAATTAGATGCCAGAAACTACTCCACCTCCTATCTGTATCAGGGCTCTTCCTTCTACTGATGGTAATCGCCCTTTGCTCTGTCCAGTTTGTGCAAAATCGCATTTATTTCAACCAGATGCAGTTCATTAGGAAAGGCAGGAAACAATTTTTTCTGTCTCTTTTTCCTGGTCGACAGAAGATCTCTCTTGAATCCATTTCTCGATGGATTTTTCTTGCTATTCATGCATCCTACACTGTTCTAGCGACTGACAATTGTATTACCAATCATATTTTTGCCCACGAGGTATGTGCCTTGTCTTCCTCCTGGGCTTATGCTAACTCTGTCAAGTTGTTGGATGCTATGCAGGCAGCCTGTTGGAGAAATGCTTTTACTTTCTCCACCTTCTTCTGTGTCAGTTGCAGGAGAAGTCTGAGGACCTTTTTTCCTTGGGCCCTCTTTCTTCTGTCCAGATCCTCTGGCTTTTGCCAATTTTGACACTCTGTCAATCGATTGGAACAAGCTTATCGGCTACGCCTTCTCGCCAGGGCCGATTCTGCCTCAGGTTCTCGCCAAGATACGAACCTGCAGTTGTCGAATCATTTTGTTCGCTCCCCTGTTGCCTCAGCGGGTGTGGATTAATCACCTCTGCTCTCCGTTGGCGGCGTTTCTGACACGTCTCCATCTACGTCTCATCCTTCTCTGTCAAGTCAGCCTAGGAGGTTTCATGTCAACCCGACTTCATTGTGCATCACGCATATCTTTGTTGGATGCTGTCTCTCTCCACAGAGGTTTTTCGAGACGAGCAGTGGAGTGCATTTCTTCTTCAAGGCAGCACTCCAATGGTTTAGCCTATTTGGCTAGGTGGAAGGTCTTCTGTCGAAGGTGCGCTGATCACTCTGTTGATTATGCTGATCCTTTGGTAATACAGATTGGAGAGTTTCTGGTATATCTGTTTGATTCTCAGAGTATCCAACCTGTTGCCATCAAAGGGTACAGGTCCATGCTTTTGGAGACCGTTTTGTATGCGGCACTTTTCTTTGGAAAGGCCTAGGATTTTGCAGCTTACCCCAAGATGGAATCTTTCTTGGGTGCTACTTTGCTTGGTGGCAGGGAGGGGGAGGTGCCATTCAAACCATTATACCAGGTGCATATGTGTTTTCTCACATACAAGACAGCTTTTCTGATGGCGTTTCCCTCAGCCAGAAGGGTTAGTGAGCCTCACGCCCTCTCGCTTGATTCGGCCTTTTTCAGGAGCTCCACCAACAGTGTTACTTTTACCACTGATTGCTCCTTTCTGGTCAAGAATCAGATTCCAGAAACTACTCCACCTCCTATTTGTATCAGGGCTCTTCCTTCTGCTGATGGTAATTGCCCGTTGCTCTGTCCGGTTCGTGCAAAATTGTATTTATCTCAACCAGATGCAGTTCATTAGGAAATGCAGGAAACGATTTTTTCTGTCTTTTATTCCTGGTCGACAGAAGATCTCTCCTTAGTCCATTTCTCGATGGATTTCTCTTGCTATTCGTGTATCCTACACCTGTCTAGCGACTGGCAATTGTATTACCAATGGTCAATCATATTTTTGCCCAAGAGGTATGTGCCTTGTCTACCTCCTGTGCTTACGTTAACTCTGTCAAGTTGTTGGATGCTGTGCAGGCAGCCTCTTGGAGAAATGCTTCTACTTTCTCCACCTTCTATCTGTGTCAGTTGTAGGAGCAGTCTTAGGACCTTTTGTCCTTGGGCCCTCTTTCTTCTGCTCAGTCTGTTGTCTACCCTTGCCATTAGACCTCTTACAAGGTCAGTTCCTGCTATCTGCTTGGTTACTGTCCTTTCTGTCTGTGTGTCACACAAAGCCATATGCCTCATATCTGATTCTCTTTTACTAATGTTTGTTATGCTATGGTTTTATAGGCCTAGGGAACTCCTCTACTGTTCAGGGTTCCTGCACAGGCGGGTTTGGTTATGTGATTCCCTCCTCCTATTGTCTATTCAGCCTGTTGTAAACAGTTGTAAGGTAGGTTGATAAGAAATTTAAATTTTATAGTAAATTTCCTTTCTTATTATATCTACCACAATTGTTTACGTGGAGGCCCTCCGTCTTCTTATTCGGGTGAGAATCCTTCCTCCCCCTCTGATCACATAACTCCAATGTTGGCGGATTCAAATAGAATAACACATTGGTTATGTGTCTGTGCACTGGTTCCGGAAGCTGTGGATTAGTACAAGGAGAAGAGTGTCCTCCACTGGGTGTGCACCGGTCAAACACGACCCAGTTTTGGCTTATTTTTTATTGGTGCTTTAACACCACTTTTCTTTCCCAAATCGCTTGGGAAAGAAGAAAATAGAGAGTATTTCATCAAGTGGACACTTTCGTGTCCCTGTGTCCAGATCCTCTGGCTTTCCAATTTTGACACTCTGTCAATCGATTGGAACAGTCTTGTCAGCTATGCCTTCTGACCAGGGCCGATTCTGCCTCAGGTTCTCATCAAGATACGAACCTGCAGTTGTTGAATCATTCTGTTGGCTCCCCTGTTGCCTCAGCAGGTGTGGATCAATCACCTCACCTCCGCTCACTGTTGGCGGCATTTCTGACATGTCTCCATCTATGTCGCGACCTTCTTTGTCAAGGTCACCTGAGGAGGTTTCATGTCGAGCCGACTTCATTGTGCCTTAACGCATATCTTTGTTGGTTCCTGTCTCTCTCCGCAGAGGTTTTTCGAGATGAGCAGTGGAGCACATTTCTTCTTCAAAGTGGCACTCCACTGGTTTAGCCTATGTGGCTAGGTGGAAGGTCTTCTGTCGATGATGTGCTGATCACTCTGTTGATTATGCTGGTCCTTTGGTAACACAGATTGGAGAGTTTCTGGTTTTTCTGCTTGATTCTCGGAGTCTCCAACCTGTTACCGTCAAAGGGTACAGGTCCATGCTTTTGGAAACCGTTTCGTATGTGGGAAAGCGTCATATCGGCACCAATCCATTTTTATCTCAACCAGACGCAGTTCATTTGGAAAGGCATGAAATGATTTTTTCTGTCTCTTATTCCTGGTCGACAGAAGATCTCTCCTCAATCCATTTCTCGATGGATTTGTCTTGCTATTTGCACATCCTATACCCATCTAGCGACTGGCAATTGTATTACCAATCATATTTTTGCCCACAAGGTATGTGCCTTGTCTACCTCCTGGGCTTATGCTAACTCTGTCAAGTTGTTGGATGCTATGCAGGCAGCCTATTAGAGAAATGCCTCTACTTTCTCCACCTTCTCTCTGTGTCAGTTGTAGGAGCAGTCTGAGGACCTTTTTCTTCTGCTCAGTCTGTTGTCTACCCTGGACATACTATACATGTACATGTCTTAAACAAGTTGAGCTACAGTGTCATTGACACTTTCATTACAGTTTCCCATATTGAAAAATGAACTTAGTCAAATTCAATTGACATTCCATACAGATCTGCTATCCACAACTCCTCCTAAACCAGTGAATGGATTTCATTGAAACTCTCAGACATTCTTATACATACATTGAAGATGTGCACCTCCTGTTTTCTTTTCAGACATTTTCATTTTTACAGTTTCCCATATTGAAAAATGAACTTTGTCAAATTTAATTGACATTCTGTACAGATCTGCTATCCACAACCCCTCTTAAACCATTGAACAGATTTCATTGAAACTTTCAGACGTTCTTTTACATACATTGCAGATGTGCACCTCCTATTTTCTTTTTAGATATTTTCTTATTTACAGTTCCCCATATTCAAAAATGGTCTTTGTCTTCAGGTTTTAGTAGGGAGGGATATAGATCTGCTATCCGCTACTCCTCTTAAACCATTGAACAAACTCCATTGGAACTCTCAGACATTCTTTTACATACACTGAAGATGTGCACCTCCTATTTTTCTTTCAGATATTTTCATATTCCGACATATGTCCGTCCCTCCATTATGTTATAGGGGTGTTACGCCTTGTGGGGTTACAAAGTAGTCATAACAGCTTGTAGATACAAAGGGAGAAACCAAGAATTTACTGGGAAATCAGAGCCAAGTAAACAATTATGGGTATGGGGTTTTTTTGTGGTAATTCTATGAAGTAGATATAGATTCTGTGGAAATCTGAACCAGAAAAACTACTCTAGTTCAATCGAACTTACCCCGGGCCCCACCACGGGATGACGGTCCTAAAAAGGATTTTGGTGGTTTGGGGGAATTGTCGGATCTATTTGGGTAATTCTATGAATCAGGGACTAATCTTTTACAAAGGAACATATCCTCTGAACATACCCCTATCCTATAAGACATCTTTTGGTAACATAGCAACCACATGCTATCATAGAAACCAAGATGGCTGCCTCCAGTATACAAAATGGACTACGGAAACACATAGCGTATGCGCACTTAAGCCACGTATCACTATGGGGATGACATCACAACATGGCCACTCACATGGGTTACCATGACAACACAACATGATTCAACTGGGTCATGTCATGTGACTATGATGTCACATGAGATCCGGCAAATGTGGGGTGAAACATATGAGACATACTACTCCTGACTCTGATCCTTGGGAAGCTCTCTCAGAGAGCTTAACAAGGGTCAGATGCAGGTGTTAATGGTATGTGTTAAAATGATTAACAGGTTTGTATACAATCACCGTAGATAACGAAAATAGTTCTGAACAAATGTGGGAAAGTGCTTGAGAATTCTCTGTACATGTCCTTCAAAGTCCAGGATTTCTTTTCCTCCAGAGGTACATGAACCCTGTCAGTTGGAACTTTAGGACCCCACATGTAGTATGATGACCTGTCATCCATCAACATGAAATTTCCTTGTTGGTTCCTCATATTTTAACTTGACTAGCAAGTGGGGGTATGCACAGATGTCACCCTTTGTGAGAATATGCACCTTGTAATTCAGTAATAATGTCACAAAATGTGCTTAAATGGCGATTTACGTCAAAAATGTCAAAATGTATTCTTTGCTCCATCCAAAGGAACATTCTTGCAGTTTCCACAGGCCTATGATGCAGGAAACTACAAAACATGTTGCAAACAATATCCACTTTTTGCTATCAGTTCTCTTAAATATTGGATGTTTTTTATTACAAATATGAATGATCACTGTTGCATGGCAAAGGAAGTCTAATATTGAATGGTTTTACTGATTGAACCAACAGGCCCAACTCAGATGGAAACATCAATCAGTCATTCTCTAATGTCTGACTTGTTGGGAGCTACATTAATTTAAGTTGTCGGAATTTAATTACAAAATGTATTTATCAATAGGTTTTTTAGCTCACCTGAGCGAAGCTCAGTGGGGGCTTTTCTGATCACATTCTGTCCGTCATCCATCGTCCAACATTCGGCGTCTGTCATCGTCCGGCGTTTACTTTACATTATCGACTTCTCCTTCAAAACCACTAGCCCAATTTTATTCAAAGGTTGGGTAAATGTTTATTACCTAATGCCAATTCAGATTTGTTCAAATGAAGTTGCCGCTCCTTCTGGGTGGTGCCATGCCCCCAAGGGGCACCCAAATCTTTGAAAATCTTCTTCTCATGAACCAGCAGTAGCAGTGACTTGATATATGGTACACAGCTTCCTTTTAAGGTGAAGACTCCGTTTTGTTTAAGAGAAGTTTGTTGGGCTATATTTGGCGTCGTTATGGGAGGGGAAAAATTTTTTGGCCCTGCCTGAAATTTCTATTTTCCGAACCGAGAGGCTGATTTGAACCAGATTTTATGTGAGGGCTTATTGGGTCATAAGTACCTAATTTATGCCAATTTTTTTTCCCCGTAGCCCCGTAGGAACTGCAGGAGCTAAAAATAGAAAAAAATTAAAACGCCCATATCTCCAAAGCTGCACGGCACTGAGAATTTTGATTTGGTGTGAAGCTTCCTTAGGACCAACAGAAAGGGTTGGTCAAAAAAAATTGCCATCGGTTTTATCATAGGGTACAGTTTCGAGACTTTGAAAAAGTGCTGAGTCAGCACTTTTTAACACTGCAGGCAATGGGAAAAACATTAAAAAATCTTCTTCTCCAGATCCAGAAGGCAGAATCTTTTGATATTTGGTATGCAACATTGTAGGGTGGATCTGCTTCAAGTTTGTTCAAATCGGCCCACTGGGTTTATATTTGGGCTCAGTATAGGAGCCCGCATTCGAACTTAGTGCATTTTAGGCAAATTTCATTAAAAATCATCTTCTCCAGACCCAGCAGGCAGAATCTTTTGATATTTGGTACGCAACATTGTGGGGTGGATCAGATTCAAGTTTGTTCAAATTGGCCTTCTGGATTCATATTTGGGCTCAGTATAGAAGCCTGAATTCGAACTTAGTGCATTTCAGAAAAATTTCTTAAAAAATCTTCTCCTTCAGATCCAGCAGGCAGAATCTTTTGATATTTGGTATGCAACATTATGGGGTGGATCTGATTCAAGTTTGTTCAAATCAGCCCCCTGGATTCTTATCTGGGCTCAGTATAGGAGCCCAAATTTGAACTTAGTGCATTTCAGACAAATTTCTTGGAAAATCTTCTCTCAAGATCCAGCTGGCAGAATCTTTTGATATTGGGTATGCAGCATGCTTAGGGGGGTGAGATTCAAGTTTGTTCAAGCCAAGTTCCTGGGTTCACATTTGGGCTCACTGTGGTAGCCTGAAATATAACTTAGTACAAAATGAGGAATTTTCTTTAAAAATCTTCTTCAGATCCAGCAATCAGAATGTTTTGATATTTGGTATGCAGCATCCTTAAGGGGTGAGATTCAAGTTTGTTCAAGCCATTTCCCTAGGTCCATATTTGGGCTCACTGTGGGAGCTTGAATTGTAACTTGTCAGATCCAGCAGTCGGAATGTGTTTGATATGTGGTGTGTAGCATCCTTGGGGGGGGGGGGGGGGGGATTCAAGTTTGTTAAAGCCAAGTCCCTGGGTCCATATTATAACTTAGTCAATATGAGGAATTTTCTTTAAAGTTTTGATATTTTTTATGCAGCATCCTTAGGGATGTAAGATTCAAGTTTGTTCAAGCCATGTCCTTAGGTCCATATTTGGGCTCTCACTGTGGGAGCTTGAATTGTAACTTAGTTCAAAATGAGGAATTTTCTTTAAAAATCTTTTTTTTCAGATCCAGCAATCAGAATGTTTTGATATTTGGTGTGCAGCATCCTTAGGGGGGTGAGATTCAAGTTTATTAAAGACAAGTCCCTGGGTTCATATATGGGCTCCCTGTGGGAGCCAGAATTATAACTTAGTTCAATATGAGGAATATTCTTTAAAAAACTTATTTTTAAGATCCACTTATCAGAATATTTCGATATTTGGTTTAAGCTTTTCTTAGGAGGAGCAGATGCAACTTGTTGAAATCAATTCTCTGGGTTGATATTCAGGCTACCATGTCAGGTGAGTGCCTCAGTTGAGAAACTGATTTGTGAGGACCCATAGACAACTAACTGTAACAGAAGAAATCAAGATTAAGGAAACATAATGCCTCTGAATGAAATGCACATACAATTGTTTATAGTACATGTTATGTCCTTTTTCATGAAACTTATCAATTGCATTGAGGTTTGGATTTGAATCACCAGTTCAGATTAAACATGCACTAATTCCCCCCCCCCACCCCCCTCTCCCTGCCCGAAGCAAAGCAGCACCCAAAAAAGATTCCATCTCAGGGTAAGCTGCAAAATCCTAGGCCTTTTCAAAGAAAAGTGCCGAATAAGCTTGGACAGGTATGGATTAGTGCCAATACGATGCTTTCCCACATACAAAAAGGTCTCCAAAAGCATGGACCTGTACCCTTTGACGATAACAGGTTGGAGACCCCAAGAATCAAACAGACATACCAGAAACTCTCTAATCTGTGTTATCGAAGGATCAGCATAATCAACCGAGTGATCAGCACACCATCGACAGAAGACCTTCCACTTAGCCGCATTGGCTAAACCAGTGGAGTGCCGCCTTGAAGAAGAAATGCACTCCACTGCTTGTCTCGAAAAACCTCTATGAGGAGACAGGACCTGACAAAGATATGCGTGAATGCACAATGAAGTCTGGTCGACATGAAACCTCTTTGGGTGACCTTGACAAAGAAGGTCACGTCGTAGTGGGACACATGTCAGACCCACTGCCAACAGAGAGCGGAGCTGATTGATCCACACCCGCTGAGGCAACATGGGAGTGATCAGAATGATTCAACAACTGCAGGTTCGTATCTTGGCTAGAACCTGAGGCAGAATCGGACCTGGCAGGAAGGTGAAGCCGACAAGCCCATTCCAATCGAGTGACAGAGCATTCATTGCAAAAGCCAGAGGATCTGGACACAGAGACAAGAAAGTGTCCACCTGATCATTCCAATGGGTCACAAAAAGATCAGTGTGGGGATGACCCCAGAGATCGCAAAGCAACTGGAATACTGCCCAGTGAAGCATCCACCCGGTGGAAATGACCCTCCTTTGTCGGGACAGGGAGTCAGCTAGGACATTCAGACGACCGGGTATGTGACGAACCACCACACCGGCATTGACATCCTGAGCTAGCAGTAGAAGATCCCGAGCCAATTCTTAAATGAGAACCGAGTGTGTGCCGCCCTGGTTCCGAATGTTAAGAGACCATGGTCGAATTGTCGAACAACAGAAGGACCTGGCAATTCTAAATGTGGAGTATCCACTGCCAGAAACTCAGAAGAAGAGCCAGAAGCTTCTTCTGGTTGATGTGAAGAGCTGCTTGATCCTGGTCCCGCACACTATGAAGGGAAAGACCTAGAGGATCCAACGTCGCACCCCATCCAAGATCGCTGGCATCTGCCATCAGAACACGACCGGATATGGGCATGTCCAATGGAACTCCCTGCACTATCCACTGAACATTTGTCCAGGCCAGAAGGTGACGATGAAGAGATGCTGGTAACTGAAGACGCAGATGCAGAGGATCAACATTCGGCCTCCAATGACTGAGCAGAAAGTGTTAGAGAGATATAACATGCAGCCGACCTAGATGAATGAGATCCGTTACCAAACCGCAGAGACCGAGCAGCCGGAAAATAGTCTGAGCTGTCGTGGATGTGTTCTGGGTCAGAGTCAGGGCGAAAGCTGAGGGAATCATAGGCCTCACCCGGGGAATCGCCACCATATTCAGCTGAGTGCGGAAATACATCCCCAGATGATAAAATGACTGAGAAGGGACCAGGTCTGACTTCTCCTCGTTGACACGGAACCCTAGCGACATGAGCAGGCTCAACAGTGGGTTCACATCTTAGTCCAGAAGAGCAGCATTGAAGTGCCTCTGGAGGATATCGTCCAGATATGGCGAAGTAGTCACCTTGGACTGTATGCAATGGCAGGCTATCACATGCGACATCAGTCGGGTGAAGGCCTAAGGAGCTAGGTTGCGGCTGAGAGGCATGACCTTGAACTGGTAAACTCCCCCCCCCAGAAAAAAGTGAACCGGAGATACATTCGGAATGTTCGATGAATCGGAATGTGAAAGTAAGCGACTCGCAGGTCGATGCTGGAAGCAGAATCTCCCTGGGAAATGCAACCGTCCTGAAAGTCTCCATGCTGAACCTGGGAGCAATGATAGACTGGTTCAGGATACTTCTGGGTGCCTTCGGCCGCACCAGTCGGTACAAATCGTCGAAGCTTTTGCAGCATGCAACTCAAAACTGAGTTCCAAGGCTATGAAGACTTCATTCTTTGCTAGGCCGATACCTTTTTGCCTCCTGTGCGTTATCGGCCCTACAATCCGCCAATCTGTCGGCCTTCCAGAGTTTGACGGCCTTGGATCAGGACTCCGCCTCCCTCGGGCTTTCCAAGCCCAAGTTGGCCATCTGCTTCCTTTGTGAAGCCAAGGGCTGATCCTCCTGCCGCAGCTTCTTCTTACTCAAGTGGTAAGAGTAAGCATCGGCAGACCAGAGAGATGTCTCAGGATCCTTCCTCTAGCAGAGGAGATGGTTTCTCCTCTCACAGGCCTCACTGGGGCTCGAAATGAAGGTCTTCACCTCGATTCGTCCCAGGTTGGAGCAAGGATATCAGAGTTTGCAGACCGTTGGGCCACGATCACATCCGATCCTTGGGTGTTAGATGTTGTTCAGTCTGGTCTGCGGATATCCTTTCGGAGGCACCCCACTCTGTCAAGAGAGCCTCTTCCCACCCAAGTTTCTTCAAACGTTTCACGTTGGGAACTTTTGATCACAGAGATAGACAATCTCCTGTCAAAGGGAAGATTGAGGTCTTCAAGAACATTCAGTGGGATTTTATTCCTGCCTGTTCTTGTTAGCGAAGAAGGCTGGCCAACTCCGACCAGTTATCTATCTGAGTATCCTGAACCAGTCTATCATTGCTCCCAAAGTCAGCATGGAGATTTTCAGGTCAGTTCCATTTCCCAGGGAGATTTCGCTTCCAGCATCGACCTGCGAGTTGCTTACTTTCACGTTCCGATTCATTGGACATCTCGAAAGTATCTCAGGTTCGTTTTTCTGGGGCGAGTTTACCAGTTCAACAAGATCATGCCTTTCAGCCACATCCTGGCTCCTTGGGCCTTCACCCGACTGATGTCGCATGTGATAGCCTTCCATTTCACACAGTCCAAGGTGACTACTTCACCGTATCTGGATGATATCCTCTAGAGGCACTTCAATGCTGCTCTTTGGAGTCGGATGTCAACACATTGTTGAGCCTGTTCATGTCTCTGGGGTTCCGAGTCAACAAGGAGAAGTTGGACCTGCTCCCTTCTCAGTTGTTTTGTCATCTGGGGATAGACTTCTGCACACAGCTGAATATGGGGGTGGTTCCTCGGGCGAGGTCTGTGATTCACCCTGATTCTGACCCAGTCCATGACCGCGACAGCTCGGAGTATTCTCCGGCTGCTCGGTCTCTACAGTTCGGTGATGGATCTCATTCCTCTAGGTCAGCGGCATGTCAAACATCTCCAACACTTTCTGCTCAGTCGTTAGAGGCCGATTGTCGATCCTCTAGATCTGTTGCTTCAGTTACTAGCATCTCTTCATCATCATCTTCTTCCCTCGATAGATGTTCAGTGGATTATGCAGGGTGTTCAGTTGGACTTGCCCATATCCGATTGTGTTCTGTCGGCAGATGCCAGTGATCTTGGATAGGGCATGATGTTGGATCCTCTTGGTCTTTTCCTTCATGGTGTATGGGACCAGAATCAAGCAGCTCTTCACATCAACCAAAAGGAGCTTCTGGCTCTTCTTCATAGTTTCCGGCAGTGGATCCCCCACCTTTCGAATCATCAGGTCCTTCTGTTGTTCGACAATTCAACAATGGTCACTTACATTCGGAAACAGGACGGCATGCTCTCGGTTCTCGTGTATGAATTGGCTCGGGATCTTCTTCTGCTAGCTCAGGATGTCAATGCCGGTGTAGTGGTTCGACACATTCCCGGTCGTCTGAATGTCCTAGCTGGCTCCCTGTCCCGACGTGACAGGGTCATTTCCACTGAGTGGATGCTTTACAGGGCAGTGTTCCAGTCGCTTTGAGATCTCTGGGGTCGTCCCCACATCGATCTTTCTGCAACCCGTTGGAACCATCAAGTGGACACTTTCGTGTCTCTGTGTCCAGATCCTCTGGCTCTCGCCGTGGACGCTCTGTCAATCAATTGGAACAGTCTTTTCAGCTAAGTCTTCTCGCCAGGGCTGATTCTGCCTCAGGTTCTAGCCAAGATACGAACATGCAGTTGGCGAATCATTCTGTTCGCATCCCTGTCGCCTCAGCGGGTGTGGATCAATCACCTCCGCTCTCTGTTGGTGGCGGTTCTGATATGTCTCCCTCTACATCACGATCTTCTTTGTTAAGGTTACACAAGGAGGTTTCATGTCGACCTGACTTCATTGTGCCATCACGCATATCTTTGTTGGGTCCTGTCTCTTTTTGTAGAGGTTTTTCGAGACGAGTACTGGAGCGCATTTCTTCTTCAAGGCAGCACTCCACTGGTTTAGTCTATGTGGCTGGGTAGAAGGTCTTCTGTTGATGGTGTGCTGATCCATCTGTTGATTATGCTGATCCTTTGGCAACACAGATTGGAGAGTTTCTGATATATCTGTTTGATTCTCAGAGTCTCCAAAATGTTACTGTCAAAGGGTACAGGTCCATTCTTTAGGAGACCTTTTCATACGAGGGAAAGCGCCATATCGGCACTAATCCATACCTCTCCAAGCTTAGTCGGCACTTTTCTTTGGAAAGGCCTAGGAATTTGCAGCTTACCTCAAGATGGAATCTTTCTTGGGTGCTGCTTTGCTTGGTTGCAGGGAAGGGGGGTGGTGGGGTGGGGGGAGGGTGCCGTTCAAACCTTTATCCCAGGTGGATATGTGTTTTCTCACATACAAGACTGCTTTTCTGATGGCATTTGCCTCAGCCAGAAGGGTTACTGAGCTTCACGCCCTCTCGGTTGATCCGACCTTCTTCAGGAGCTCCGCCAACAGTGTTACATTTACCACTGATTGCTCCTTTCTGGTCAAGAATTAGATGCCAGAAACTACTGCACCTCCTATCTGTATCAGGGTGCTTCCTTCTACTGATGGTAATCGCCCTTTGTTCTGTCCAGTTTGTGCAAAATCGCATTTATTTCAACCAGATGCAGTTGTTTAGGAAAGGCAGGAAACAATTTTTTCTGTCTCTTATTCCTAGTCGACAGAAGATCTCTCCTGAATCCATTTCTCGATGGATTTGTCTTGCTATTCGCACATCCTACATCCGTGTAGCAACTGATAATTGTATTACCAATCGTATTTTTGCCCACGAGGTATGTGCCTTGTCTACCTCCTAGGCTTATGCTAACTCTGTCAAGTTGATGGATGCCATGCAGGCAGCCTATTGGAAAAATGCTTCTACTTTCTCCACCTATCTGTGTCAGTTGCAGGAGCAGTCTGAGGACCTTTTTTCCTTGGGCCCTCTTTCTTCTGCTCATTCTGTTGTCTTCCCTAGCCATTAGACTTCTTACAATGTCAGTTCCAGCCATGTGCTTGGTAATTGTCCATTCTGACTGTGTGTCAAACAGAGCCATATGCCTCATATCTGATTGTCTTTTACTAATGTTTGTGATACTATGGTTTTATAGGCTTAGGGAAGTCCTCTTCTGTCCACGGTTCCAGCACAGGTGGGTTGTGTGGGGTTTGGTTATGTGATTATTTCCTCCTATTGTCGATTCAGCCTGTTGCAAACAGTTGTAAGGTAGGTTGATAAGAAATATAAATTTTATAGTAAATTTACTTTCTTATTATACATACCACAATTGTTTACATGGAGACCCTCCGTTTTCTTATTCGGGAAGAATCCTTCCTCATCGCTGATCGCATAACTCCAGTGTTGGCGGATTCAAATAGAATGACACATTGGTTATGTGTCTGTGTACTGGTTCCGGAAGGCATGGATTAGTACAAAGAGAAGAGTGTCCTCTACTGGGTGTGCGCCAGTCGGACACGACCCAGTTTTGGCTTATTTTTTCTTGATGCTTTAATGGCACTTTTCTTTCCCAAATCGCTTCGAAAAGAAGAAAATAGAGAGTATATTTCCGAGTTACCGACTTCCACTGTAGTGCAAGCATGTGTCTAAATGCTAGTGCGCAATGTGTTACATTGTGCCTTTTCACATAAGCACCTATCAGCACATCCAGCATGTGTCAATGTGCTAGTGCACAATGTGTCACATTGTGCATTTCACATAAGCACATATTGGCACATCCAGCATGTGCTTTTGTGCTTCATGTAATGTGTACAATAGAAGATAAACACATCTATGAAAGTCAAAATAAATAGAACAAAGAAGTCATAACAGCTTGTTGATACATAGGTAGAAACCGAGAATTTACTATGAAATCAGAGCCAAGTAAACAATTATGGGTATGGATTTTTTTGTGGTAATTCTTCGAAGTAAATATGGATTCTGTGGAAATCTGAACTAGAAAAACTACACTAGTTGAATTGAACTTACTCCAGGCCCCACCACGGTATGGCAGCCCTGACAAGGATTTTGGTGGTTTGAAGGGATTGTCTGGTCTATTTGGGTAATTCTATGAATTGGGGACTACTCTTTTACAAGGGAACATATCCTCCGAACATACCCCTATCCTATAAGAAGTCTTTAGTTAACATAGCAACTACATGCTACCATATAAACCAAGATGGCTGCCTCCTGTATACAAAAGGGACTACGGAAACACATATCACCCTAACAACACGTGTTGCGTATGCGCACTTACACCATGTATCACTATGGAGATGACATCACAACATAGCCACTCACACAGGTTACTATGACAACACAACATGATGCAACTGGGTCATGTGACTATGATGTCACATAAGATTCGGCAGATGTGGGGTGAAACATATGAGACATACTACTCCTGACTCTAATCCTTGCTAAGCTCTCTCAGAGAGCTTAACAAGGATCTGGTGCAGGTGTTAATGGTCTGGGTTAGAATGGTTTACAGGCATGTATACAATCACCATAGATAACGAAAATAGTTTTGGACAAATGTTGGAAAGTGCTTGAGAATTCTCAGTACATGTCCTTGAAAGTCCCGGATTTTTTTCCTCCAGAGGTACATGAGTACATGAACCCTGTCAGTATGAACGTTAGGACCCCACATGTAGTATGATGACCTGTTATCCATCAGCATGAAATTTCCTTGTTGGTTCCTCATATTTTTACTTGACTAGCAAGTAGGGGTATGCACAGATATACACCCTTTGTGAGACTATGCACCTTGTAATTCAGTCAATGTCACAAAACTTGCTTAAATGGCGATTTACGTCCAAAATGTCAAAATGTTTACTTTGCACCATCCAAAGGAACATTTATGCAGTTTCCACAGGCCTGTGATGCAGGAAACTACAAAACATGTTGCAAACAAGATCCATTTTTTGCTATCAGTTTTCTTAAATATTGAATGCTTTTTAGTACAAATATGAATGATCAGTGTTGCAGGGCAAAGGAAAGTCTTATCTTGAATGGTTTCACTGATTGAACCAACAGGCCCAACTCAGATGGAAACATCAATCAGTCATTCTCTAATGTCTGACTTGTTTGGAGCTACATTAATTTATGTTGTCAGAATTGAATTATAAAATGTATTTATCAATAGTTTTTTTTGAAAAACTGATTGGTGAGGACCCATAGACAACTAACTGTAACAGAAGAAATCAAGATTAAGAAAACATAATGCATCTGAATGAAATGCACATACAATTGTTCACAGAGTTATGTCCGTTTTCATGAAACTTATCAATTGCATTGAGGTTTGGATTTGAATCACTAGTTCAGACTAAACGTGGCCTAATTTCCCCCTCCCCTCTCCCTGCCCCAAATAAAGCAGCAACCAAGAAAGATTCCATCTTCAGGTAGGCTGCAAAATTTCAAAGAAAAGTTTCGAATAAGCTTGGACAGGTTCGGATTAGTGCCAATACGATGGTTTCCCACATACGAAAAGGTCTCCAAAAGCATGGACCTGTACCCTTTGACAATAACTGGTTGGAGACCCGAAGAATCAAACAGATATACCAAAACTCTCCAGTCTGTGTTTTCGAAGGATCAGCATAATCAACAGAGTGATCAGCACACCATCGACAGAAGACCTTCCACTTAGCCACATAGGCTAAACCAGTGGAGTGCCGCCTTGAAGAAGAAATGCACTCCACTGCTCATCTTGAAAAACCTCTAGGAGGCAGGACCCGACAAAGATATGTGTGATGGCACAATGAAGTTGGGTCCACATGAAACCTCCTCGGGTGACCTTGACAAAGAAGGTCGCGATGTAGTGGGTGACATGTCAGAACCGCCGCCAAAAGGGAGCAGAGCTTATTGATCCACACCCGCTGAGGCGACAGGGGAGTGATCAGAATGATTCAACAACTGCAGGTTCATATCTTGGCTAGAACCTGAGGCAGAATCGGACCTGTCGGAAAGGTGTAGCCGACAAGCCCATTCCAATCGAGTGACAGAGGATCTGGACACAGGGACACGAAAGTGTCCACCTGATCATTCCAATGGGTGCAAAAAGATCTATGTGGGGATGACCCCAAAGATCGCAAAGTGACTGGAACACTGCCTTGCGAAGCATCCACTCAGTGGAAATGACCCTGCCCCGTCAGTTCAGTGAGTTGGCTAGGACATTCAGATGACCGGGTATGTGATGAACCACCACACCGGCATTGACATCCTGAGCTAGTAGCAGAAGATCCCAAGCCAATTCATACATGAGAACCGAGTGCGTGCCGCCCTGGTTCTGAATGTAAGAAATCATTGTCGAATTGTCGAACAACAGAAGGACCTGACGATTCGAAATGTGTGGGATTCACTCTCAGAAACTCAGAAGATGAGCCAGAAGCTCCTTCTTGTTGATGTGAAGAGCTGCTTTATGATGGTCTCGTACACCATGAAGGGAAAGACCTAAAGGATCCAACGTCGCGCCCCATCCGAGATCGCTGGCATCTGCCATCAGAACACAAATGGATATGGCAAGTCCAATGGAACCCCTGCATATTCCACTGAACATTTGTCCAGGCAAGAAGGTTACGATGAAGAGATGCTAGTAACTGAAGACCCAGATGCAGGGGATGGACATTCGGCCTCCAATGACTGAGTAGAAAGTGTTGGAGAGGTATGACATGCAACTGACCTAGATGAATGAGATCCGTCACCGAACTGCAGAGACCGAGCAGCCGGAAAATACTCCGAGCTGTTGTGGACTGGGTCAGAGTCATGGTGAAAGCCGAGGGTATCGCATCCCTCAGACGTGGAATCGCCACCATATTCATCTCAGTGCGGAAATCCATCCCCAGATGACAAAACGACTGAGGCGGAACCAGTTCCGACTTCTCGTTGTCTCAGAATCCCAGCGACGTGAGCAGGCTGAATACTGTGTTGACATCTGATTCCAGAAGAGCAGCATTGAAGTGCCTCTGGAGGATATCGTCCAGATACGGCGAAGTAGTCACCTTGGACTGTGTGCAATGGAAGGCTATCACATACGACGTTGGTCGGGTGAAGTCCCAAGGAGCCAGGTTGTGGCCAAGAGGCATGACCTTGAACTGGTAATCTCTCCCCAGAAAAGCGAATCTGAGATACTTTCGAGATGTCCGATGAATCAGAACGTGAAAGTCTCCATGCTGAACCTGGGAGCAATGAAAGACTGGTTCAGGATACTTCTGGGTGCCTTCGACCGTACTAGTCGGTACAAGTGGTCGAAGCTTTTGCAGCATGCGGCTCGAAGCTGAGTTCCAAGGCTATGGAGACTTCATTCTTCGCTGGGCTGATACCTTTTTGCCTCCTGTGTTTTATCATTCCTACGATTCTGCCAATCTGTCAGCCTGCCAGAGTTTGACAGTCTTGGATCAGGACTCCTCCTCCCTCGGGCTTTCCAAGCCCAAGTCGGCCATTATTCCAATGGCGACTTTGGAGTCCATGTTGGGCTTATCCAGAGAGATTCTAGACATGCTTTCTCTCTCAGATCACATTCTCTCTGCCTTGGCTGCTTATCTGCCTCCAGATAGGTTTGACAACCTACAGGCTCTTTTGCATGTGATCTCAAAGGTGCTCATGCATCTTACTCATACGCATTCCTGTAACACGGCTAATTTAGAATTAGTTTTCCATAATGCTGTGGGACACAAGCTGTCCCATTCCTGAAGGGCAGCACACTGCTCTTCGATCTGCTTCTTTGGTGGGGCTGCGACTATTCCATGATTGCGTAACAATGGTCCGCGATGACATCCTGTGTCATTCAAAAGATCATCTGCTGCTTTGCCAGCTTGATCCACCTTTTGTTGGAGGCTGTGGCCATTCCAAGCTTGACAAACGCCCTTCTGCTTCCTTTATGAAGCCACGGGCTGATCCTCCTGCCGCCACTTCTTCTTACTCACGTAAGGGTAAGCATCGGTAGACAAGAGAGGTGTCTCAGGATCCTTCCTCTAGCAGAGGAGATGGTTTCTCCTCTCACAGGCCTTGCTGGGGCTCAAAATGGAGGTCTTTACCTCGATTCATCCCAGGTTGGAAGAAGGATATCAGAGTTTGCAGACTGTTGGGCCATGATCACATCCGATCATTGGGTGTTAGTTGTTGTTCGTTCTGGTCTGCGGATATCCTTTCAGAGGTAACCCACTCTCTCTCGAGAGAGAGTGCCTCTTCCAACCCAAGTTCCTTCAAATGTTTCACGTCGGAAACTTTTGATCACGGAGATAGACAATCTCCTGTCAAAGGGAAGATCGAGGTCGTTAAGAACATTCATTTAGTGGGATTTCATTCCCGCCTGTTTTGGTGGCGAAGAAGGATGGCCGACTCCGACCAGTTATCTATCTGAGTACCCTGAACCAGTCTATGATTGCTCCCAAGTTCAGCATGGAGATGTTGTCAGTTCCATTTCCCAGGGAGATATCACTTCCAGCATCGACCTGCAAGCTGCTTACTTTCACGTTCCGATTCATCGGACATCTCAAAAGTATCTCCGGTTCACTTTTCTGGTGGCAAGTTTACCAGTTCAAGATCATGCCTTTCAGCCACATCCTAGCTCCGTGAGCCTTCACCCGACTGATGTCGCATGTGATAGCCTTCCATTGCACACAGTCCAAGGTGACTACTGTGCCGTATCTGGACGATATCCTCCAGAGGCACTTCAGTGCTGCTCTTCTAGAATCAGATTTCAACACACTGTTGAGTCTGCTCATGTCACTGGGGTTCCGAGTCGACAAGGAGAAGTCGGACCTGGTCCCTTCTCAGTTGTTTTGTCATCTGAGGATGGACTTCTGCACACAGCTGAATATGGTGGCAGTTCCCTGGACGAGGGCTGTGATTCCCGTGGCTTTTGCCCTGACTCTGACCCAGTCCACGACCGCGACAGCTCAGAGTATTCTCTGGCTGCTTGGTCTTTGCGGTTCGATGACGGATCTCATTCCTCTAGGTCGGCTGCATGTCATAACTCTCCAACACTTTCTGCTCCCTCGTTGGAGTCCGATTGTCGATCCTCTAGATCTGGGGCTTCAATTACTAGCATCTCTTCATCATCACCCTCTTCCCTGGACAGATGTTCAGTGGATTATGCAGGGAGTTCTGTTGGATTTGCCCATATCCGATAGTGTTCTGGCAGCAGATGCCAGCGATCTCGGATGGGGCACGACGTTGGATTCTCTAGGTCTTTCCCTTCTTGGTGTATGGGACCAGAATCAAGCAGCCCTTCACATCAACCAGAAGGAGCTTCTTGCTCCTCTTCAGAGTTTCCGGCAGTGGATCCCCCACCTTTTGAATCATCAGGTCCTTCTATTGTCCGACAATTCAACAATGGTCGTTTACATTTCGGAACCAACCAGGGCAGCATGCACAAGGTTCTTGTGTACGAATTTGCTCGGGATTTTCTACAGCTTGGATGTCAATGCCGGGGTGGTGGTTCGACATATTCCCGGTTGTCTGAATGTCCTAGCCAACTCCGTCTTGCCATGACAGGAACATTTCGACTGAGTGGATGCTTTACAGGGCAGTGTTCCAGTCGCTTTGCAATCTCTGGGGTCATCCCCACATTGATCTTTTTGCGACCCATTGGAACCATCAAGTGGACACTTTCGTGTCCCTGTGTCCAGATCCTCTGGCTTTTGTCGAATGGAACAGTCTTGTCGGCCACGCCTTCTCACCAGGGACGATTCTGCCTCAGGTTCTCGCCAAGATACGACCCTGCAGTTGTCGAATCATTCTGTTCACTCCCCTGTAGCCTCAGCGGGTGTGGATCAATCACCTCCGCTCTCTAATGGAGGTGGTTCTGATACATCTCCCTCTACGTCGCGACCTTCTTTGTCAAGGTCACTCAAGGAGGTTTCATGTCGACCTGACTTCATTGTTCCTTCACGCATTTCTTTGTTGGGTCCTGTCTCTCTTTGTAGAGGTTTTTTCGAGACGAGCAGTGGAGCACATTTCTTCTTCAAGGCTGCAATCCACTGCTTTAGCCTATGTGGCTAGGTGGAAGGTCTTCTGTCGATGGTGTGCTGATCCTTTGGTTACACAGATTGGAGAGTTTCTGGTATATCTGTTTGATTCTCGGAGTCTCCAGCTGGTTACCATTAAAGGGTACAGGTCCATGCTTTTGGAGACCTTTTTGTATGTGGGAAAGCATCATATTAGCACTAATCCATACCTCTCCAAGCTTAGTCGGCACTTTTCTTTGGAAAGGCCTAGGATTTTGCACCTTAACCCAAGTTGAAATCTTTCTTGGGAGCTGCTTTGCTTGGTGGCAGGGAGGGGGAGATGCCGTTCATACCTTTATCCCAGGTGGATATGTGTTTTCTCACATACAAGACGGGTTAGTGAACTTCACGCCCTCGCGGTTGATCTGGCCTTTTTCAGGAGCTCCGCCAACAGTGTTACTTTTACCACTGATTGCTCCTTTCTGGTCAAGAATCAGATGCCCGAAACTACTCCACCTCCTATGTGTATCAGGGCTCTTCCTTCTGCTGATGGTAATTGCCCTTTCCTCTGTCCGGTCCGTGCAAAATCGTATTTATCTCAACCAGACTCAGTTCATTAGGAAAGGCAGGAAACAATTTTTTCTGTCTCTTATTCCTGGTCTACAGAAGATCTCTCCTCAATACATTTCTCAATGGATTCGTCTTGCTATTCGCACATCCTACACCCATCTAGTGACTGACAATTGTATTACCAATCATATTTTTGCCACCGAGGTATGTGCCTTGTCTACCTCCTGGACTTATGCTAACTCTGTCAAGTTGTTGGATGCTATGCATGCAGCTTATTGGAGAAATGATTCTACTTTCTCCACCTTCTATCTGTGTCAGTTGCAGGAGCAGTCTGAGGACCTTTTTTCCTTGGGCCCTCCTTCTTCTGCTCAGTCTGTTGTCTCCCCTAGCCTTTAGACTTTACAAGGTCAGTTCACACAGAGCCATATGCCTCATATCTGATTGTCTTTTACTAATGTTTGTGATGCTATGGTTTTATAGGCCTAGGGAACTCCTCTTCTGTCCACGATTCCAGCATAGGTGGGTTGTGTGGGTTTGGTTATGTGATTCCCTCCTCCTATTGTCTATTTAGCCTGTTGTAAACAATTGTAAGGTAGGTTGATAAAAAATTTAAATTTTATAGTAAATTTCCTTTCTTATACCTACCACAATTGTTTACGTGGAGGCCCTACCGTCTTCTTATTCGGGTAAGAATCCTTCCTCATTGATGATCACATAACTCTAATGTTGGCGGATTGAAATAGAATGACACATTGGTTATGTATCTGTGCACTGGTTCCGGAAGCTGTGGATTAGTACAATGAGATGAGTGTCCTCTACTGGGTGTGTGCCAGTCACACATGACCCAGTTTTGGCTTATTTTTAGCTCCACTTGAGAAAGTTAAGCTGAGCTATTGCCATCATTTCTCGAACATCGGCATACGTACATACATCCACAATTTTCTTTGGCACACCTCACAGGTCGCATTTATAATCAGATTGCTCTGAAACTTGGTATGCTTCTTTTGGGGTGACCTATAGATGGGAGCTATCGATTTTTATCAATTCCTGTCAAAAAATGTTACCGCGGCCAACGTTCTTAGAACTTAGTTTAGTCGGACCTCAATATTTCCCTTTGGCACACCCTACAGAGCACATTTATGATCAGATTGCTCTGAAATCTGGCATGCTTGTTTGGGGTGACCTCTACATGGAAGCTATCTATTTTCTTCCATTTTCGTCAAAAAATGTTGCCACTGGCAACGACCTTTGAACTTACTTTAGTCAGGCGTCAACATATTCCTTTGGCACGCCATACAGGGCACATTTTTGATCAGAATGGTTTGAAACTTGGTATATTTGTTTGGGGTTACTTCAAGATGGGAGATATCATTTTCTTCAATTTCTGTCAAATGCCCGTCAATGATCTTCATGCAGTTATGTATCAATATTTCCCTTTGGGGCAGCCTGCAGTTGACTGGATCACTTTGAAACTTGGTGTGCGTGTTTGGGGTGACCTCTAGATGGAAGCTATCCATTTTCTTCCATTTCCGTCACAAATAGTTGACATTGGCAATGACCTCTGATGAACTTAGTAAAAACTTAGTGCAGTTAAGCATCAATATTTCCCCTTGACACACCTTGCAGGGCACATTTATGAGTGGATCACTTGCGAACTTGGTGTGCTTGTGTGGGGTGACATCTATACGGGAGCTGTCGATTTTTTTACGTTTCGGTCAAAAATGTTGTCGCTGACCTTTGAACTTAGTTTAGTCAGACCTCAATATTTCCCTTTAACACACCCTTCAGGGCACATTTATGATCGGATCACTTGGAAACTTGGTATGTGTATTCGGGGTGACCTCTAGATGTGAGCTATTGCTTTTTTTGATTTCCATAAAAATTATTGTCGTTATCACCAGCCTTTGAACTTAGTGCATTTGTGCATCAACTTATCCATTTTGCACTGTCTGCAGGGTATATTTATGAATTTCCATAAAAAGAAAACAAAAAGCATTGCCCCAAGCAACGACCTTCAAACTTGGTACATTTGTGCATTAACATCTTCCTTTGGCATGCCTCAGCGGGCACATTCATTATCAGGTTGTTTTGAAACTTTGTACGCTTATGCAAGGTGACAAAGATAGGAGCTATTGATTTTCTTTTCATTTCCATCAAAAACTGTTGCTGTTAGCAACAATCTTTGAATTTATTGCATTTGTGCATCAACATTTTTCTTTTGACTTGGCCCACAGGCCACATTTATCATAGGATTGTTTTTATACGCCCGTTTTAAAAAAACGGTTGTCTTATGTTATACGGCTGTCCATCCGTCCGTCCACACGTCGTACAATAACTAAAAAACGCTTCGAGCAATTTTTGTGATTTTTTGGTGGAAAGTATGTGTTGATGGATGGAAGCTCCCTTTCGATTTGTGTCGCTGTCTGATTTGTCATTCCAGAGTTATGGGACTTTATTCGTCAAAATATAAGCAATTTTACACATGTCAAACAATAACTTGAAAATGCTTAGAGCAATTTTCATGATTTTTTGGTTTCAAGTATATGTTAATAGAAGGAATCTCCCTTTCGATTTGTGTCGCTGCCTAATTTGTCATTCCAGAGTTATATAGGCAATTTTCCACATGTCAGACTTTGAGCAATTTTCATGATATTTTGGCGGCAAGTATATTTAACCTGACAAGTGCACATGTACACTCTTATTGTGTGCTTCCCTCTTGTAATTAATAATGGACGTATCATGTGCTCATAGCGCAGCTGTTTATTGAACTTGGTGTGCTCATTAAGCAAGATCTTTAGATCAAAGCTATTGATTAGCATTCATTTCTGTGAAAAAATCTGCCATTTACAATAACCTCTGAACTTACTGCATTTGTGTATCAACATTCTTCCTTTAGCCAGTCTTACAGTTTACATTTAAAAATTCATTGATTACTCTGATGTTGTGCACACACAATGCTGTTTCATTGAAATTTCACCAAATAACATTGGAACCAATGATTTTCAATTTTGGCATTTCAGTTATAACTTACCAAGTTCAAGTTTGTCAAGTTGAGCTACAGTGTCATTGACACTTTTTTTCCGAGTTACGGACTTCCACTGTAGTGCAAGCATGTGTCTAAATGGTAGTGCACAATGTGTCACATTGTGCCTTTTCACATAAGCACATATCAGCACATCCAGCATGTATAGATGTGCTAGTGCACAATGTGTCACATTGTGCCTTTTCACTTAAGCACATATTGGCACATCCAGCATGTGCTTTTGTACTGCATGTAATGTGTACAATAGAAGATAAACACAACTAGGGAAGTCAGAATATATAGAACAAAGAAGTCATAACAGCTTGTAGATACATAGGTTGAAACCGAGAATTTACTGGGAAATCAGAGCCAAGTAAACAATTATGGGTATGGGTTTTTGTGGTAATTCTGTGAAGTAAATATGAATTCTGCAGAAATCTGAACCAGAAAAACTACTCTGGTTCAATCGAACTTACCCCTGGCCCCACCACAGTATGGCAGTCCTAAAAAGAATTTTGGTGGTTTGGAGGGATTGTCGGATCTATTTGGGTAATACTATGAATTGGGGATTATTCTTTTACAAAGGAACATACCCTCCGAACATACCCCTATCCTATAAGAAGTCTTTGGGTAACATAGCAACCACATGCTACCCTAGAAACTATTTGGGTAATTCTTTGAATAGGGGACTACTCTTTTACAAAGGAAAATATCTTCCAAACATAATCCCTATCCTATAAGAAGTCTTTGGGTAACATAGCAACTACACGCTACCATAGAAACCAAGATGGCTGCCTCCTGTATACAAAATGGGCTACGGAAACACATATCACCCTAACAACACGTGTTGCGTATGCGCACTTACACCACATATCACTATGGGGGATGACATCACAACATGGTCACTCACACAGGTTACCATGACAACACAACATGATGCAACTGGGTCATGTGACTATGATGTCACATAAGATCCAGCAGATGTGGGGTGAAACATATGAGACATACTACTCCTGACTCTGATCCTTGGGAAGCTCTCAGTGAGCTTAACAAGGGTCAGGTGCAGGTGTTATTGGTCTGGGTTAGAATGGTTAACGGGCGTGTATACATCACCATAGATAACGAAAATAGTTTTGGACAAAATAGGGAAAGTGCTTGAGAATTCTCAGTACATGTCCTTGAAAGTTCAGGATTTTTTTCCTCCAGAGATACATGAACCCTGTCAGTAGGAACTTTAGGACCCCGCATGTAGTATGATGACCTGTCATCCATCAGCATGAAATTTCCTTGTTGGTTCCTCATATTTTTACTTGACTAGCAAGTGGGGTATGCACAGATGTACACCCTTTGTGAGACTATGCACCTTGTAATTCAGTTAATGTCACAAAACTTGCTAAAATGGCAATTTACATCAAAAATGACAAAATTTATACTTTACACCATCCAAAGGAATATTCATGCAGTTTCCACAGGCCTGTGATGCAGGAAACTACAAAACATGTTGCAAACAATATCCATTTTTTGCTATCAGTTTTCCTAAATATTGAATGCTTAAATTTTGAATGTTTTTTATTTGCTCAACTTGACAAAGTCAAGCTGAGCTATTGCCATCACTTCTCGTCGTACGTCCACAATTTCTTTTGGCACACCTCACAGGTCGCATTTATGATCAGATCGCTTTGAAACTTGGTATGCTTGTTTGGGGTGACATGTAGATGAGAGATTTCCATCAAAAAATGTTGTTGCGGCCATCGTTCTTGGAACTTAGTTTAGTCAGACCTCAATATTTCCCTTTGGCACACCCTACAGGGAACATTTATGCTTGGATTGCTTTGAAACCTGGCATGCTTGGTTGGGGTGACCTCTAGATGAGAGGTGTCGATTGTCTTCCATTTCTGCCAAAAAATGTTGCCGCGGCCAATGTTCTTAGGACTTAGTTTAGTCAGACTTCAATATTTCCCTTTGGCACACCCTACAGGGCATATTTATGATCGGATTGCTTTGAAACCTGGCATGCTTGTTTGGGGTGACCTCTAGATGGGAGCTATCGATTTTCTTCTATTTCAGTCCGTCAAAAAATGTTGCAGCTGGCAACGATCTTTGAACTTAGTTTAGTCAGGGATCAATGTACTCCTTTGGCACACCGTACAGAGCACATCTTTGATCAGATCTGTTTGAAAGTTGGTACACTTGTTTGGGGATTACCTCTAGATGGGAGCTATCGATTTTCTTCTATATCTACCAATAAATGTTGCCGCTGGCAAGGACCTTTGATGAACTTAGTGCATTTATGCTTCGAAATTTCCCCTTGGCACACCCTGCAGGGCACATTTATTATTTGATCACTTTGAAACCTGGTAGGTATGCTTGTCTTGGGTGACCTCTAGATGGGAGCTATTGATTTTCTTCCATTTCTGTCAAAAAATGTTGCCATTGGCAATGTTCTTAGAACTTAGTTTAGTCAGACCTCTATATTTCCCTTTGGCACACCCTACAGGGCACATTTATGATCGAATTGCTTTGAGATCTGGCATGCTTGTTTGCAGTGACCTCTAGATGGGTGCTATTGATTTTCTTCCATTTCCATCAAAAAATGTTTCCGCTGGCAACAACCTTTGAACTTTGCTTAGTCAGGCATCAGTATATTCGTTTGGCATGCCCTACAGGGCTCATTTATGTTCAGATCGTTTGAAACTTTGTGTGCTTGTTTGAGGTTACCTCGAGATGGGAGCTATCGATTTTCTTCAATTTCCGTCAAAAAATGTTGCCAATGCCAATGACCTTCGATGAACTGATGAACTTAGTGCAGTTATGCATCAATATTTCGCTTTTGGCACACCTGCAGTGCACAGTTTTGACCAGATCACTTTGAAACTTGTTATGCTTGTTTGAGGTGCGCTCTAGATGGGAGCTACCAATTTTTTTCCATTTTTGTCAATAAATGTTGCCGCTGCCAACATTCTTAGAACTAAGTTTAGTCAAACCTAAATATTTCCCTTTGGCACACCCTACAGGGCTCATTGATGATCGAATTGTTTTGAAACCTGGCCTGCTTATTTGGGGTGACTTCTACATGAGAGCTATTGATTTTTTACCATTTTCCGTCAAATAATGTTGCCACTGTCAACGACCTTTGAACTTCGTTTAGTCAGGGATCAACATATTCCTTTGGCATGCCCTACATGGCACATTTATGATCAGGATGGTTTGAAACTTAGTATGCTTGTTTGGGGTTACCTCTAGATGGGAGCTCTTGATTTTCTTCCATTTCCATCAAAAATAGTTGCCAATGGCAACAACCTCTGATGAACTTAGTAAAAACTTACTTAATGCAGTCAAGCATCAATATTTCCCGCACATTTATGATTGGATCGTGTGCAAAATTGGTGTGCTTGTGTGGGGTGACATCTATATGGGAGCTGTCGATTTTCTTCCATTTCTGTCAAAAATATTGCTGATGACCTTTGAACTAAGTTTAGTCAGACCTCAGTATTTCCATTAACACACCCTTCAGGGCACATTTATGATCGGATCACTTTGAAACTTGGTATGTGTGTTCAGGGTGACCTCTAGATGTGAGCTATTGCTTTTTTTGATTTCCATAAAAAATTATTGTCATTATCACAAGCCTTAGAACTTACTGCATTTGTGCATAAACTTATCCCTTTTGCACTCTCTGCAGGGTATATTTATGAATTTCCATAAAAAAACAAAACAAAAAACATTGCCACAAGCAATGTCCTAATACTTAATGCATTTGTGCATAAACATCTTTCTTTGGCATGCCTCAAAGAGGGCACATTCATTATCAGGTTGTTTTGAAACTTTGTATGCTTATGCAAGGTGACAAAGATAGGTGCTATTGATTTTATTTTCATTTCCATTAAAAACTGTTGCTGTTAGCAACAATCTTTGAATTTATTGCATTTGTGCATCAACATTCTTTGACATGGCCTACAGGCCACATTTATCATAGGATTGTTTTTTAACTTGGTGTGCTCATTAGGCAAGACCTTTAGATAAGAGCTATTGATTAGCATTCCTTTCTGTGAAAAAAGTTGCCATTTGAACCTCTGAACATACTGCATTTGTGTATCAATATTCCTCATTTAGCCAGTCTTACAGTTTACATTTAAAAATGCATGGATTACTCTGACGTTGTGCACTCACAATGCTGTTATGGTGAAATTTCATCAAATAACATTGGCACCAATGAT
Organism: Pictodentalium vernedei; assembly: GCA_031216915.1. Lineage (NCBI taxonomy): Eukaryota > Metazoa > Mollusca > Scaphopoda > Dentaliida > Dentaliidae > Pictodentalium > Pictodentalium vernedei. The sequence goes on from CM062292.1 coordinate 429,491,288, forward strand.
CTTCAATTTTGCAATTTCATTTATAACTTACCATGTTCAAGTTTGCCAAGTTGAGCTACAGTGTCATTGTCACTTTCATTACAAATATGAATGATCAGTGTTGCATGGCAATGGAAGTCTAATCTTGAATGGTTTCACTAATTAAACCAACATGCCCAGCTCAGATGGAAACATCAATCAGTCATTCTCTTATGTCTGACTTGTTGGGAGCTACATTAATTCAAGTCATCAGAATTTAATTACAAAATGTATTTATCAATAGTTTTTTTTTTTTAAATCTGATAGATGAGGACCCATAGACAACTAACTGTAACAAAAGACATCAAGATTAAGAAAACATAATGCCTCTGAATGAAATGCATATACAATTGTTTACAGTGTTATGTCCCTTTTCATGAAACTCATCAATTGCATTCAGGTTTTGATTTGAATCACCAGTTCAGACTAAACAGGCACTAATTCCCCCCACCCCCACCCCCCTCTCCCTGCCTCCAAGCAAAGCAGCACCCAAGAAAGATTCCATCTTGGGGTAAATTGCAAAATCCTAGGCCTTTTCAAAGAAAAGTGCCGAATAAGCTTGGACAGGAACGAATTAGAGTCATTAGGATGCTTTCCCACATACGAAAAGGTCTCCTAAAGCATGGACCTGTACCCTTTGACGATAACAGGTTGGAGACCCCAAGAATCAAACAGATATACCAGAAACTCTCCAATCTGAGTTATCGAAGGATCAGCATAATCTACAGAGTGATCAGCACACTATCGACTGAAGAACTTCCACTTAGCCACATAGGCTAAACCAGTGGAGTGCTGCCTTGAAGAAGAAATGCACTGCTCATCTCGAAAAACCTCTACAAGGAGACAGGACCCGACAAAGATATGCGTGAAGGCACAATAAAGTCGGGTCGACATGAAACCTCCTTGGGTGACCTTGACAAAGAAGGTCGCTACGTAGTGGGAGACATGTCAGAACCGCCGCCAACAGAGAGTGGAGCTGACTTATCCACACCTGCTGAGGCGACAGGGGAGTGGTCAGAATGATTCAACAACTGCAGGTTCGTATCTTGGCTAGAACCTGAGGCAGAATCGGACCCGTTGGGAAGATGTAGCCGACAAGCCCATTCCAATCGAGTGACAGAGCATCCATGGCGAAAGCCAGAGGATCTGGACACAGGGACACGAAATTGTCCACCTGATCATTTCAATGGGTCACAAAAAGATCTATGTGGGGATGACCCCAGAGATCGCAAAACAACTGGAACACTGCCATGTGAAGCATCCACTCAGTGAAATGACCCTGCCCCGTCGGTTCAGGGAGTCAGCTAGGACATTCAAACGACTGGGTATGTGACGAACCACCACATCGGCATTGACATCCTGAGCTAGCAGTAGAAGATCCCCCAAGCCAATTCTTACATGAGAACCGAGCTGTGCCGCCCTGGTTCCAATTGTAAGAGACCATTGTCGAATTGTCAAACAACAGAAGGAACTGACGATTCAAAATGTGGGGGACCCACTGCCGGAAACTCAGAAGAAGAGCCAGAAGCTCCTTCTGGTTGATGTGAAGAGCTGCTTGATCCTGGTCCCAAACACCGTGAAGGGAAAGACCTAGAGGATCCAACATCGTGCCCTAATAAAGAAGAGCAGTATTGAAGTGCCACTGGAGGATATTGTCCAGATACAGCGAAGTCACCTTGGACTGTGTGCAATGGCAGGCTATCACATGCGACATCAGTCAGGTGAAGGCCCAAGGAGACAGCTTTCGGCCGAGAGGCATGACCTTGAACTGGTAAACTCTCCCCAGAAAAGTGAACCTGAAATACTTTTGAGATGTCCGATGAATTGGAACGTAAAAGTAAGTGGCTCGGAGGTCGATGCTGGAAGCGAAATCTCCCTGGGAAATGTAACCGACCTGAAAGTAGCCATGCTGAACCTGGGAGCATAGACTTGTTCAGGCCACTTCTGGGTGCCTTTGGTACAAGTGGTTGAAGCTTCTGCAGCATGCGACTCAAAGCTGAGTTCCAAGGCTATGAAGACTTCATTCTAGGCTGATACCTTTTTGCCTCATGTGCATTATTGTTCCTACGATTCCGCCAATCTGTTGGCCTGCCAGAGTTTGATGGTCTTGGATCAGAACTCCTCCCTCGGGCTTTCCAAGCCCAAGTCAGCCATTATTCCAATGGCGACTTTGGAGTCCATGTTGGGCTTATCCAGAGAGATGCTAGGCATTCTTTTTCTCTCAGTTCACTTCGTCTCTGCCTTGGCTGCTTATCTGCCTCCAGATAGGTTTGACAACATACAGGCTCTTTTACATGTGATCTCTAAGGTGCTCATTCATCTTACTCACATGCATGCCTGTAACACGGCTAATTTGGAATTAGTTTGCCAGAACGGTGCGTTGGACACAAGTCGTTCCCTTCCTGAAGGGCAGCGCACTGCTCTTCGATCTGCTTCTTTGGTGGGTCCGCAACTATTCCATGGCAATGGTCCGCGATGACGTCCTGTGTCATTCCAAAGATCAGCTTGATCCACCTTCTGTTGAGGCCTTGACTGTTCCAAGCCTAACAAATGCCCTTCTGCTTCCTTTGTGAAGCCATGGGCTGATCCTCCTGCCACCGCTTCTTCTTACTCACGTGGTAAGGGTAAGCATCAGCAGACAAGGGAATATCTCAGGATCCTTCCTCTAGCAGAGGAGATGGTTTCTCCTCTCACGGGCCTCACTGGGGCAGGAAATGAAGATCTTCAACTTGATTCATCTCAGGTTGGAGGAAGGATATCAGAGTTTGCAGAACGTTGGGCCACGATCACATCTGATCCTTGGGTGTTAGATGTTGTTCTGTCTGGTCTGCGGATATCCTTTTAGAGACGCCCCACTCTCTCGAGAGTACCTCTCCCAACCCAAGTTCCTTCAAACATTTCACGTCAGGAACTTTTGATCACGGAGACAATCTCCTGTCAGAGGGAAGATCGAGGTCGTCAAGAACATTCATTCAATGGGATTTTATTCCCGCCTGTATTTGGTGGCAAAGAAGGATGGCCAACACTGACTGGTTATCTATCTGAGTATCCTGAACCAGTCTATCATTGCTTCCAAGTTCAGCATGGAGATTTTCAAGTCAGTTCCATTTCCCAGGGAGATTTTACTTCCAGCATCGACTTGCGAGTTGCTTACTTTCACGTTCCGATTCATCGGACATTTCGAAAGTATCTCAGGTTTGCTTTTCTGGAGCGAGTTTACCAGTTCAAGATCATGCCTTTCAACCACATCCTGGCTCCTTGGGCCTTCAACCGACTGATGTCACATGTGATAGCCTTCCATTGCACACAGTTCAAGGTGACTACTTCGCTGTATCTGGACGGTATCCTCCAGATGCACTTCAATGCTGCTCTTCTGGAGTCAGATATCAACACACTGTTGAGCCTACTCATGTCGCTGTTGTTCCGAGTCAACAAGAAGTCGGACCTGGTCCCTTCTTGTCATCTGGGGATGGACTTCTGCACACAGCTGAATATTGTGGCAGTTCCCCGTGCGAGGGCTGCTTTCGCACTGACTCTGACCCAGTACCGGACAACAGCCGGTCGGAGTATTCTCTTGCTGTTCGGTCTCTGCGGTTCAGTGACAGGTCTCATTCCTCTAGGTCGGCTGTGTGTCATACCTCCCCAACACTTTCTGCTCAGTCGTTGGAGGCCGACTGTCGATCCTCTAGATCTGGTGCTTCAGTTGCTAGCAAGATCTGGTGCTTCAGTTGCTAGCATCTCTTCATCATCACGTTCTTCCCTGGACAGATGTTCAGTGGATTATGCAGGGAGTTCTGTTGGACTTGCCCATATCCGATCGTGTTCTGTCGGCGATCTCGGATGGGGCATGACTTTGGATCCACTAGGTCTTTCCCTTCATGGTGTATGGGACCAAAATCAGGCAGCTCTTCACATCAACAAAAAGGACCTTCTTGCTCTTCTTCAGAGTTTCCGGCAGTGGATCCCCCACCTTTCGAAACCTCAGGTCCTTCTGTTGTTCAACAATTCAACAATTATCACTTACATTCAGAACCAGGGCGGCACACACTCATTTCTCATGTATGAATTGGCTCGGGATCTTCTACTGCTAGCTCATATCCGATCATGTTCTGTCGGCAGATGTGAGCGATCTCGGATGGGGCACGACGTTGGATCCTCTAGGTCTTTCCCTTCATGGTGTATGGGACCAGAATCAAGCAGCTCTTCACATCAACCAGAAGGACCTTCTTGCTCTTCTTCAGTTTCCGGCAGTGGATCCCCCACCTTTCGAAACCTCAGGTCCTTCTGTTGTTCAACAATGATCGCTTACATTCAGAACCAGGGCAGTACACACTCAGTTCTCGTGTATAAATTGGCTCGGGATCTTCTACTGCTAGCTCAGGATGTCAATGCTGGGGTGGTGGATCGACACATTTCCGGTCATCTGAATGTCCTAGCCGATTCCCTGTCCTGTCGAGACAGGGTCATTTCCACTGAGTGGATGGTTTACAGGTCAGTGTTCCAGTCGCTTTGTGATCTGTGGGTTCATCCCCACAACAATCTTTTTGCGATCCATTGGAACCATCAAGTGGACACTTCCGTGTCCCTGTGTCCAGATCCTCTGGCTTTTGCCAATTTTGACACTCTGTCAATCGATTGGAACAAGCTTATCGGCTACGTCTTCTCGCCAGGGCCGATTCTGCCTCAGGTACTCACCAAGATACGAACCTGCAGTTGTCGAATCATTTTGTTCGCTCCCCTGTTGCCTCAGTGGGTGTGGATTAATCACCTCTGCTCTCTGTTGGCGGCGTTTCTGACACGTCTCCATCTACATCTCATCCTTCTCTGTCAAGTCAGCCGAGGAGGTTTCATGTCGACCCGACTTCATTGTGCATCACGCATATCTTTGTTGGATGCTGTCTCTCTCCACAGAGGTTTTTCGAGACGAGCAGTGGAGCGCATTTCTTCTTCAAGGCAGCACTCCAATGGTTTAGCCTGTTTGGCTAGGTGGAAGGTCTTCTGTCGATGGTGCGCTGATCACTCTGTTGATTATGCTGATCCTTTGGTAATACAGATTGGAGAGTTTCTGGTATATCTGTTTGATTCTCGGAGTATCCAACCTGTTTCCATCAAAGGGTACAGGTCCATGCTTTTGGAGACCATTTTGTATGCGGCACTTTTCTTTGGAAAGGCCTAGGATTTTGCAGCTTACCCCAAGATGGAATCTTTCTTGGGTGCTACTTTGCTTGGTGGCAGGGAGGGGGAGGTGCCATTCAAACCATTATACCAGGTGCATATGTGTTTTCTCACATACAAGACAGCTTTTCTGATGGCATTTCCCTCAGCCAGAAGGGTTAGTGAGCCTCACGCCCTCTCGCTTGATTCGGCCTTTTTCAGGAGTTCCGCCAACAGTGTTACTTTTACCACTGATTGCTCCTTTCTGGTCAAGAATCAGATACCAGAAACTACTCCACCTCCTATTTGTATCAGGGCTCTTCCTTCTGCTGATGGTAATTGCCCGTTGCTCTGTCCGGTTCGTGCAAAATTGTATTTATCTCAACCAGATGCAGTTCATTAGGAAAGGCAGGAAACGATTTTTTCTGTCTTTTATTCCTGGTCGACAGAAGATCTCTCCTTAGTCCATTTCTCGATGGATTTCTCTTGCTATTCGTGTATCCTACACCCATCTAGCGACTGGCAATTGTATTACCAATCGTCAATCATATTTTTGCCCAAGAGGTATGTGCCTTGTCTACCTCCTGTGCTTACGCTAACTCTGTCAAGTTGTTGAATGCTGTGCAGGCAGCCTCTTGGAGAAATGCTTCTACTTTCTCCACCTTCTATCTGTGTCAGTTGTAGGAGCAGTCTTAGGACCTTTTGTCCTTGGGCCCTCTTTCTTCTGCTCAGTCTGTTGTCTACCCTTGCCATTAGACTTCTTAAAAGGTCAGTTCCAGCCATCCGCTTGGTTACTGTCCTTTTTGTCTGTGTGTCACACAGAGCCATATGCCTCATATCTGATTGTCTTTTACTAATGTTTGTTATGCTATGGTTTTATCGGCCTAGGGAACTCCTCTACTGTTCAGGGTTCCTGCACAGGCGGGTTTGGTTATGTGATTCCCTCCTCCTATTGTCTATTCAGCCTGTTGTAAACAATTGTAAGGTAGGTTGATAAGAAATTTAAATTTTATAGTAAATTTCCTTTCTTATTATATCTACCACAATTGTTTACGTGGAGGCCCTCCGTCTTCTTATTCGGGTGAGAATCCTTCCTCCCCCACTGATCACATAACTCCAATGTTGGCGGATTCAAATAGAATGACACATTGGTTATGTGTCTGTGCACTGGTTCCGGAAGCTGTGGATTAGTACAAGGAGAAGAGTGTCCTCCACTGGGTGTGCACCGGTCAAACATGACCCAGTTTTGGCTTATTTTTTTGGTGCTTTAACACCACTTTTCTTTCCCAAATCGCTTGGGAAAGAAGAAAATAGAGAGTATTTCATCAAGTGGACACTTTCGTGTCCCTGTGTCCAGATCCTCTGGCTTTCCAATTTTGACACTCTGTCAATCGATTGGAACAGTCTTGTCAGCTACGCCTTCTGACCAGGGCCGATTCTGCCTCAGGTTCTCATCAAGATACGAACCTGCAGTTGTTGAATCATTCTGTTGGCTCCCCTGTTGCCTCAGCAGGTGTGGATCAATCACCTCCACTCACTGTTGGCGGCGTTTCTGACATGTCTCCATCTATGTCGCGACCTTCTTTGTCAAGGTCACCTGAGGAGGTTTCATGTCGAGCCGACTTCATTGTGCCCTAATGCATATCTTTGTTGGTTCCTGTCTCTCTCCACAGAGGTTTTTCGAGATGAGCAGTGGAGCGCATTTCTTCTTCAAAGCGGCACTCCACTGGTTTAGCCTATGTGGCTAGGTGGAAGGTCTTCTGTCGATGATGTGCTGATCACTCTGTTGATTATGCTGATCCTTTGGTAACACAGATTGGAGAGTTTCTGATTTTTCTGTTTGATTCTCGGAGTCTCCAACCTGTTACCGTCAAAGGGTACAGGTCCATGCTTTTGGAGACTGTTTCGTATGTGGGAAAGCGTCATATCGGCACCAATCCATTTTTATCTCAACCAGACGCAGTTCATTTGGAAAGGCATGAAATGATTTTTTCTGTCTCTTATTCCTGGTCGACAGAAGATCTCTCCTCAATCCATTTCTCGATGGATTTGTCTTGCTATTTGCACATCCTATACCCATCTAGCGACTGGCAATTGTGTTACCAATCATATTTTTGCCCACAAGGTATGTGCCTTGTCTGCCTCCTGGGCTTATGCTAACTCTGTCAAGTTGTTGGATGCTATGCAGGCAGCCTATTAGAGAAATGCTTCTACTTTCTCCACCTTCTATCTGTGTCAGTTGTAGGAGCAGTCTGAGGACCTTTTTCTTCTGCTCAGTCTGTTGTCTACCCTAGACATTGCTGTGTCACATACTATACATGTACATGTCTTAAACAAGTTGAGCTACAGTGTCATTGACACTTTCAATACAGTTTCCCATACTGAAAAATGAACTTAGTCAAATTCAATTGACATTCCATACAGATCTGCTATCCGCAACTCCTCCTAAACCAGTGAACGGATTTCATTGAAACTCTCAGACATTCTTATACATACATTGAAGATGTGCACCTCCTGTTTTTTTTCAGACATTTTCATTTTTACAGTTTCCCATATTGAAAAATGAACTTTGTCAAATTTAATTGACATTCTGTACAGATCTGCTATCCACAACCCCTCTTAAACCATTGAACACATTTCATTGAAACTTTCAGACGTTCTTTTACATACATTGCAGATGTGCACCTCCTATTTTCTTTTTAGATATTTTCTTATTTACAGTTCCCCATATTCAAAAATGGTCTTTGTCTTCAGGTTTTAGTAGGGAGGGATATAGATCTGCTATCCGCTACTCCTCTTAAACCATTGAACAAACTCCATTGGAACTCTCAGACATTCTTTTACATACACTGAAGATGTGCACCTCCTATTTTTCTTTCAGATATTTTCATATTCCGACATATGTCCATCCCTCCATTATGCTATAGGGGTGTTACGCCTTGTGGGGTTTGTCAATTCAAGCTTGCGTGGGGGGGGGGGGGGGGGGGAACCTCTTTTAAACTAGTGAATGGATTTCAATGACACCTTCAAACATCGGTCTCAGTGTTTGTGCTCTCTACATTAAACATACTTTTACTGTTGTAAAATGTTTCTTGGTGGGATTGGGTGCTATCATTTAGTGAGCAGTGCTCACAGTTTTTCTAGTTTTTAGCTCACCTGACTGAAAGTCAGGGTGAGCTTTTCTGATCACTTTTCGGCCATCGTCCGTCGTCTGTCATCCGTCGTGAAGGTGGTGTTTGGGCCTTTTTCTCCCAAACCACTGGCCGCATATTAATGAAATTTCATGTGAGTAGGGGTTATATAAGGGCATTTTGATTTTTATCCAAATTAGGTTTCAGCTCATATTGAGCAGAGGTGTGGGGAAAAAATGGCCAAATTTTTTGAAAATCTTCTAATGAACCACCAGTAGCAGAGACTTGATATGTGGTCCTTTTGAGGTTTAGAATCAAGTTTGTTCAAGAGAAGCTTGTCGTTCATTATTTGGCTTCGTTATGGGAGGGGCAAAAATTTTGGCCATGCCTAAAATTTCTATTTTCAGAACCGTGAGGTCGATTTGAACCAAATTTGATATGAGATGATAATGGGTCATAAGTAGTTGATTGATGCAAAAAAAAATTTTCTCATTGCTCCGTCGGAACCTTGGGAGCTAAAAATAGGAAAAACCTTAAAACTGCCATATCTTCAAAACTACAAGAAGAATTCTTATTTTGTATAAAGCTTACTTTTATCCAGTAGAATAGAGTGGTTGAAAAAAACCTCTATCGGTTTGATCACAAGGTACTTTTTTCAGGACTTTAAAAAAGTGCTGTGTCAGCACTTTTTAACACTGTAGGCAATGGGAAAAAGATTAAAAAATCTTCTTCTCCAGATCCAGCAGGCAGAATCTTTTGATATTTGGTATGCAACATTGTAGGGTGGATCTGATTCAAGTTTGTTCAAATCGGCCCCCTGGGTTCATATTTGGCCTCAGTATAGAAGCCCGATTTCGAACTTCGTGCATTTCAAGGCAAATTTCTTCAAAAATCTTCTTCTCCAGATCCAGCAGGCAGAATCCTTCGATATTTGGTATGCAACATTGTGGTGTGGATCTGATTCAAGTTTGTTCAAATCGGCCCCCTGGATTCATATTCGGGCTCACTATAGAAGCCCGAATTCGAACTTAGTGCATTTCAGGTAAATTTCTTAAAAAATCTTCTTCTCCAGATCCAGCAGGCAGAATCTTTTGATATTTGGTATGCAACATTGAGGGGTGGATCTGATTCAAGTTTGTTCAAATCGGCCCCTGGATTCATATTTGGGCTCACTATAGAAGCCCGAATTCGAACTTAGTGCATTTCAGGCAAAGTTTTTCAAACATCTTCTTCTCCAGATCCAGCAGGCAGAATCTTTTGGTATTTGGTATGCAACATTGTGGGGTGGATCTGATTCAAGTTTGTTCAAATTGGCCCCCTGGGTTTATATTTGGGCTCAGTATAGAAGCTCGAATTCGAACTTAGTGCATTTCAGGCAAATTTCTTAAAAAATCTTCTTCTCCAGATCCAGCAGGCAGAATCTTTTGATATTTGGTATGCTACATTGAGGGGTGGATCTGATTCAAGTTTGTTCAAATCGGCTCCCTGGATTCATATTTGGGCTCACTATAGAAGCCCAAATTCGAACTTAGTGCATTTCAGGCAAATTTCTTAAAAAATCTTCTTCTCCAGATTCAGCAGGCAGAATCTTTTGATATTTGGTATGCAACATTGTGGGGTGGATCTGATTCAAGTTTGTTCAAATCGGCTCCCTAGATTCATATTTGGGCTCACTATAGAAGCTTGAATTCGAACTTAGTGCATTTCACTGTGGTAGCCCGAATTATAACTTAGTTCAAAATGAGGAATTTTCTTTAAAAATCTTCTTCAGATCCAGCAGTTGGAATGTTTTGATATTTTATATGCAGCATCCTTAGGGGGGTGAGATTCAAGTTTGTTCAAGCCATGTCCCTAGGTCCATATTTGGACTCACTGTGAGAGCTTGAATTGTAACTTAGTTCAAAATGAGGAATTTTCTTTAAAAATCTTCTTCTTCAGATCCAGCAGTCGGAATGTTTTGATATTTGGTGTGCAGCATCCTTAGGGGGGTGAGATTTAAGTTTGTTAAAGCCAAGTCCCTGGGTTCATATAAGGGCTCCCTGTGGGAGCCCAAATTATAACTTGAGGAATATTCTTTAAAAATCTTCTTATTTTTTTTGATCCAGTGGTCAGAATCTTTGGATATTTGGTATAAGCTTTTCTTAGGAGGAGCAGATGCAACTTGTTGAAATCAATTCTCTGGGTTGATATTTAGGCTACCATGTCAGGTGAGTGCCCTCAGGCCCATTAGGGCCTCTTGTTTCTTGGTGCTTTTACACCACTTTTCTTTCCCAAATTGCTTGGGAAAGAAGAAAATAGAGAGTATTTTTCCGGGTTACAGACTTCCACTGTAGTGCAAGTATGTGCCTAAATGCTAGTACACAATGTGTCACATTGTGCCTTTTCACATAAGCACATATCAGCACATCCAGCATGTATAGATGTGCTAGTGCACAATGTGTCACATGTGCCTTTTCACATAAGCACATATTGGCACATTCAGCATGTGCTTTTGTGCTGCATGTAATGTGTACAATAGAAGATAAACATGTCTAGGAAAGTCAGGATAAATAGAACAAAGAAATCATAACAGCTTGTAGATACATAGATAGAAACCGAGAATTTACTGTGAAATCAGAGCCAAGTAAACAATTATGGGTATGGGTTTTTTGTGGTAATTCTACAAAATAAATATGGATTCTGTGGAAATCTGAACCAGAAAAACTTCTCTAGTTCAATCGAACTTACCCTACCACGTTATGGCAGTCCTAAAAAGGATTTTGGTGCTTTGGAGGGATTTTTGGGTCTATTTGGGTAATTTTATGAATCGGGGTCTACTCTTTTACAAAGGAACATATCCTCCGAACATATCCCTATCCTATAAGAAGTCTTTGGGTAACATAGCAACCACATGCTACCATAGAAACCAAGATGGCTGCCTCCAGTATATGAAATGGACTACGGAAACACATCACCTTAACAACACGTGTTGCGTATGCGCACTTACACCACATATCACTATGGGGATGACATCACAACATGGCCACTCACATGGGTTACCATGACAACCCAACATGATGCAACTGGGTCATGTGACTATGATATCACATGAGATCCGGCAAATGTGGGGTGAAGCATATGAGACCTACTACTCCTGACTCTGATCATTGGGAAGCTCTCTCAGAGAGCTTAACAAGGTTCAGGTGCAGGTGTTAATGGTCTGGGTTAGAATGGTTAACAGTCTTGTATACAATCACAGTAGATGACGAAAATAGTTTTGGACAAAAGTAGGAAAGTGCTTGAGAATTATCAGTACATGTCCTTGAAAGCCAAGAATTTTTTTCCTCCAGAGGTACATGAACCCTGTCAGTGGGAACTTTAGGACCCCACATGTAGTATGATGACCTGTCATCCATGAGCATGAAATTTCCTTGTTGGTTCCTCATATTTTTACTTGACTAGCAAGTGGGGGTATGCACAGATGTACACCCTTTGTGAGACTATGCACCTTGTAATTCAGTTAATGTCACAAAACTTGCTTAAATGGCGATTTACGTCAAAAATGTATACTTTGCGCCATCCAGAGGAACATTCATGCAGTTTCCACAGGCCTGTGATGCAGGAAACTACAAAACATGTTGCAAACAAGATCCATTTTTTGCTATCAGTTTTCTTAAATATTGAATGCTTAAATATTGAATGTTTTTTATTACAAATATGTATGATCAGTGTTGCATGGCAAAGGAAAGTCTAATCTTGAATGGTTTCACTGATTGAACCAACAGGCCCAACTCAGATGGAAACACCAATCAGTCCTTCTCTAGTCTGACTTGTTGGGAACTACATTAGTTTAAGTTATCAGAATTTAATTACGAAATGTATTTATCAACAGGTTTTTAGTTCACCTGAGAAAAGCTCAAGGGCAGCTTAACTGATCACTTTCCGTCCGTCTTCCAGCGTTAACTTTACATTATCGACTTCTTCTCACGAACTGCTGGACCAAATTCAACAAAATTTGCTGTGCATGTTCCCTATCATATGTCAATTCAAGTTTGTTCAAATCAAGATGACCCGATCCTCGATAGGGCCACGTCCAAAAAGTGTGCTTAGATCTTAAAAAATTGTCTTCTCATGAACCAGTAGTAGCAGAGACTTGATATTGGTGTGCAGCTTCCTTTTGAGGTGTAGACTCAGATTTGTTCAAGAGAAGTTCGAGGAGCTATATTTGCCTTTGTTATAGGAGGAGCAATAATTTTCGCCCCGCCCCAAATTTCTATTTTCCAAACCGAGAGGCAGATTTGAACCAAATTTGATATGAGGACTTATTGGGTCATAAGTACTTAATTTATGACAAAATTTTTTTGTCCCGTTGCCCCATGGGAACCGCAGAAAATTACACGGCACTGAGAATTTTTATTTGGTGTGAAGCATTCTTAGGACCAACAGAATGGAATGGTCAAAGATAATTGCTATCGGTTTTATCATGGGGTACTTTTTGGGGACTTTCGAAAAAGTGCCGAGTCAGCATTTTTTGACACTGTGGGTAATGGGAAAAACATTTAACACTACTTTTCTCCCAAACCACTGCTCCAAAAGCTTTCAAATTTCACATATAACATCTTTGGAAGATTGTTTCATGTGTTTATTGAAATCAATTCCCTGGGTCCATATTTGGGCCCTCTATGGGAGCCCAAATGATTAAATTAGTAGAGTATGAGGAATATTCTTTAAAAATCTTCTTCTTCAGGTCTACCAATAAGAATCTTTTGATATTTGGTATGCAGCATCCTTAGGGGGGTGAGATTCAAGTTTGTTCAAGCCAAGTCCCTGGGTTCATATTTAACGTGAAAATTTGAGGTTCCGTTCCGGACTTAGAAATTTTGACCAAAGTCCGAATTTTTTTTTGTTTTTTCTGTGTTTCAGTCAATTTTAAGACAAAAAAAATTTATTTTTTTTCACACTGAAAATTTGGGGGCTGGGTGGGACTTAGAAAATTTTGGACAAAAATCCGGAATTTTTTTTTTTGTTATTTTATTCGTTTTGGTCAATTTTAAAACAAAAAAATTTTTTTTTTTACACTGAAAATTTGGGGGCCGGATAGGACTTGGAACATTTCTAAACAAAAATAAAAAAAAAAATCTATTTTTTATGCATTTATCTCCATTTTGGGACGTAAAAGTGCAGGAACTGAAAATAGAATGAAAATCTTGTGTATTGTGTGGGCACAACAGCTTCATCTGGTTGGTATATGCTTTTCATCGGAGGGGCGTATGCAGCTTATTCAAGTCAAGTCCCTGGTCTGATATTTGGACTACCATGTCAGGTGAGCACCCTCAGGCCCCCTGGGATCTATTGTTTTGAAAAACTGATTGATGAGGACCCATAGACAACTAACTGTAACAGAATAAATCAAGATTAAGAAAACATAATGCCTCTGGAATGAAATGCACATACAATTGTTTACAGAGTTATGTCCCTATTCATGAAACTTATCAATTGCATTCAGGTTTGGATTTGAATCACCAGTTCAGACTAAACATGCACTAATTCCCCTTGGGGTAAGCTGCAAAATCCTAGGCCTTTTCAAAGAAAAGTGCCAGATTAGTGCTGATACGATGCTTCCCCACATACGAAAATGTCTCCAAAAGCATGGACCTGTACCCTTTGACGATAACAGGTTGGAGACTCCAAGAATCAAACAGATATACCAGAAACTCTCCAATCTGTGTTACGAAAGGATCAGCATAATCAACAGAGTGATCAGCACACCATTGACAGAAGACCTTCCACTTAGCCGCATAGGCTAAATCAGTGGAGTGCCGCCTTGACGAAGAAATGCACTCCACTGCTCGTCTCGAAAAACCTCTATGAGGAGACAGGACCCGACAAAGTTTTATGTGAAGGCACAATGAAGTCGGGTCGACATGAAACCTCCTCGGGTGGCCTTGACAAAGAAGGTTGCGATGTAGTGGGAGATGTGTCAGAACCGCCGCCAAGAGAGAGCGGTGCTGATTGATCCACCCCACTGAGGTGACAGGGTAGTGATCAGAATGATTCAACAACTGCAGGTTCGTATCTTGGCCAGAACCTGAAGCAGAATCGGACCCGGCGGCAAGGTGTAGCCGACAAGCCCATTCCAATCAAGTGACAGAGCATTCACGGCAAAAGCCAGAGGATCTGGAGGCAGGGACACGAAAGTGTCCACCTGATCATTCCAGTTGGTCGCAAAAAAAATCTATGTGTGGATGACCCCAGAGATCGCAAAGCGACTGGAACACTGCCCTGTGAAGCATCCACTCAGTGGAAATGACCGTACCCCATTGGAACAGGGAGTTGGCTAGGTCATTCAGATGACTGGGTATGTGACGAAACACCACACCGACATTGACATCCTGAGCTAGCCGTAGAAGATCCTGAGCCAATTCATACATGAGAACCGAGTGCGTGCCGCCCTGGTTCCGAATGTAAGAGACCATTGTCGAATTGTCGAACAACAGAAGAACCTGACAATTCAAAATGTGGGGGATCCACTGCCGGAAACTCAGAAGAAGAGCCAGAAGCTCCTGGTTGATGTGAAGAGCTGCTTGATTCTGGTCCAGTACACCACCATGAAGGAAAAGACCTAGAGGATCCAACATCGCACCCTATCCGAGAGTGCTGGCATCTGCCGCCGGAAAAACGCGACTGGATATGGGTAAGTCCAATGGAACTCCCTACATAATCCACTGAACATTTGTCCAGGCAAGAAGGTGACGATGAAGAGATGCTGGTAACTGAAGACCCAGATGCAGAGGATCGACATTCAGCGAGTCAAAGCTGAGTTTCAAGGCTATGAAGACTTCATTCTTCGCTAGGCTGATACCCTTTTTGCCTCCTGTGCATTATCGTTCCTACGATTCTGCCAATCTGTTGGCCTGCCAGAGTTTGACAGTCATGGATCAGGACTCCTCCTCCCTCGGGCTTTCCATGTGTCGGCCATTATTCCAATGACGACTTTGGAGTCCAAGTTGGGCTTATCCAGAGAGATGCTAGACATGCTCTCTCTCTCAGATCACATCGTCTCTGCCTTGGCTGCTTATCTGTTTAAGGTGCTCATGCATCTTACTCACATGCATGCCTGAAACACGGCTAATTTGGAATTAGTTTGCCGGGCAGCTGTGTTGGACACAAGCCATTCCCTTCCTGAAGGGCAGCGTTCTGCTCTTCGATCCGCTTCTTTGGTGGGTCAGCAACTATTCCATGATTCCGTGGCAATGGTCTGCGATGACATCCTGTGTCATTCCAAAGATCAGCTGCTGCTTTGCCAGCTTGATCCATCTTCTGTTGGAGGCCGTGGCCATTCCAAGCCTAACAAACGCCCTTCTGCTTCCTTTGTGAAGCCACAGGCTAATCCTCCTGCCACTGTTTCTTACTCACGTGGTAAGGGTAAGCATCGGCAGACCAGAGAGATGTCTCAGGATCCTTCCTCTAGCAGAGGAGATGGTTTCTCCTCTCACAGGCCTCACTGAGGCTCAAAATGAAGGTCTTCACCTCGATTTGTTCCAGGTCGGAGGAAGGATATCAGAGTTTGCAGACCATTGGGCCACGATCACATCTGATCCTTGGGTGTTAGATGTTGTTCGGTCCGGTCTGAGGATATCCTTTCAGAGGCACCCCACTCTCTTCGAGAGTACCTCTTCCAACCCAAGTTCCTTCAAACGTTTCACGTCAGGATCTTTTGATCACAGAGATAGACAATCTCCTGTCAAAGGGAAGATCAAGGTCATCAAGAACATTCATTCAGTGGGATTTTATTGCGAAGAAGGATGGACAACTCCAACCGGTTATCTAGCTGAGTATCCTGAACCAGTTTCTCATTGCTCCCAAGTTCAGCATAGAGATTTTCAGGTCAGTTCCATTTCCCAGGGATATTTCACTTCCTGCATCGACCTGCGAGTTGTTCACTTTCACGTTCCCATTCATCAGACATCTCGAAAGTATCTCAGGTTTGCTTTTCTGGGGTGAGTTTACCAGTTCAAGATCATGACTTTCAGCCACATCCTGGCTCCTTGGGCCTTCATCTGACTGATGTCGCATGTGATAGCTTTCCATTGCACACAGTCCAAGGTGACTACTTTGCTGTATCTAGACGATATCCTCCAGAGGCACTTCAATGCTGCTCTTCTGGAGTTAGATGTCAACACACTGTTGAGCCTGCTCATGTCTCTGGGGTTCCAAATCAAAGAGGAGAAGTCGGACCTGGTCCCTTCTCAGTCGTTTTGTCATCTGGGGATGGACTTCTGCACACAGCTGAATATGGTGGCAGTTCCTCAGGCAAGGGATGTGATTCCACTGGCTTTCACCCTGACCCAGTCCACGACCGCAACAGCTGGGAGTATTCTTCGGCTGCTCAGTCTCTGCAGTTCGATGACGGATCTCATTCCTCTAGGTCGGCTGCACGTCATACCTCTCCAACACTTTCTGCTCAGTTGTTGGAGGTCAATTGTCAATCCTCTTGATCTGGTGCTTCAGTTACTAGCATCTTTTCATCGTCACCTTCTTCAATGGACAGATGTTCAGTGGATTATGCAGGGAGTTCTGTTGGACTTACCCATATTCGATCGTGTTTTGTTGGCAGATTCTAGAGATCTCGGATGGGGCATGACGTTGGATCCTCTAGGTCTTTCCCTTCATGGTGTATGGGACCAGAATCAAGCAGCTCTTCACATCAATCAGAAGGAGCTTCTTGCTCTTCTTCAGAGTTTCTGGCGATGGACCCCCACCTTTCGATTTGTCAGATCCTTCTGCTGTTCGACAATTCAACAATGGTCACTTACATTCGGAACCAGGGCATTACACACTTGGTTCTCGTGCACGAATTGGCTTTGTGCCTTCTACCGCTAGCTCAGGATGTCAATGCCGGGGAGGTGGTTCGACACATTCCCAGTCGTCTGAATGTCCTAGCCGACTCCCTGTCTACTGAGCGGATGCTTTGCAGGGCAGTGTTCCAGTCGCTTTGCGATCTCTGGTGTTGTCCCCACATCAATCTTTTTGCGACCCGTTGGAACCATCAAGTGGACACTTTCGTGTCCCTGTGTCCAGATCCTCTGGCTTTTGCCTAGATGCTCTGTCAATTGATTGGAATAGTCTTGTAGGCTACGCCTTCCTGCCAGGGCCGATTCTGCCTCAGGTTCTCGCCAAGATATGAACCTGCAGTTGTAGCTTGGTAGGATGACTCCAAATAGTGTCCAGATGAGAACGTCCCCTTTTGGTCACGATCATTCAGCCTTGATGGCTGCCCGAGCCCAAAAACCTTTAGCATGTCTGTAGGTCGTATTTATGGAAGGATTTCATTGTAACTTGTTAGGTTGACTCCATATAATGCCTAGATGATGACATCCGCTTTTGGTCATGGTTGGTCAACTGTGATGTCTACAGGTGCCTGAAGCCCGAAAATCTCGAGCACAGTCTACAGGTCATATTTATGAAGGGATTTCATTGTAACTTCATAGGACCACTCCAGATGATGTCCAGATGAGAATGTCCCCTTTTGGTTGCGATCATTCAACCATGATTGCTGCCCAAGCCTAAAGCCCGCAAACCTTTAGCACAGTCTTCAGATCATATTTATGAAGGGATTTCATTGTAACTTGGTAGGTTGACTTCATGTAATGTCTAGATGAGAACAGCCCCTTTTGGACACCATTAGGCAACTGTGTTGGCTACAGGGGCCCAAAGCCCAAAAATCTTTAGAACAGTCTACAGGTGATATTTTTGAAGGGATTTCATTGTACCTTGGTAGGATGACTCTAAATAATGTCTAGATGAGAACGTCCCCTTTTGGTCGCGATCATTCAGCCTTGATGGCTGCCCGAACCCAAACCCCCCAACCTTTAGCATAGTCTATTGGTCATATTTATGGAAGGACTTCATTGTAACCCGTAAGTTTGACTCCATATAATGCCTAGATGATGACATCCCCTTTTGGTCGGGATTGGTCAACTGTGACGGCTTCAGGGGACCGAAGCTCAAAAACCTTGAGCACAGTCTTCAGGTCATAGTTATGAAGGGATTTCATTGTAACTTTGTAGGATCACTCCAGATGATGCCCAGATGAGAATGTCCCCTTTTGGTTGCGATCATTCAACCATGATGGCTGCCAGAGCCCAAAGCCCAAAAACCTTTAGCACAGTCTACAGGTCATATTTATTAAGGGTTTTCATTGTAACTTGGTAGGTTGACTTCATATAATGTCTAGATAAGAACGTCCCCTTTGGACGCAATTGGGAAACTGACGGCTACAGGGGCCCGAAGCCCGAAAACCTTTAGCACAGTCTACAGGCCATATTTATGAAGGGATTTTAATGTAACTTGATAGGATGACTCGTTTTGGAATAATTTCACTGTAACTTGGTAACATTTGTTGATATATGTTAACTGTGAGGGCCACATACATTAACTGTGAGGTCATATTAACCCATCCCTCAGCTCTTTAGTACAGTGTACACCTCATATTATTTTTATCATTAACATAGCATACAGGGAACAGAAATGAACATATTCCCAATTATCACAATTCTTGTCTTATTTCATAATCCTTTCATAAACATTGAACATTATCCTTTTCATCAAACACAACACACAAGTTAAGCTACAGTGTCATTGATGCTTTAATTTTTAAGCATCACCACGCAACAATTTCACGGTTATTTAGTTTAATAAGCCAGCTTGCTGTAAATGGGTCAATACTTCGTAGGTACAATTCCAAGAATAGCGTTAAGAAACTGGGACAGACGAAAGACTAAATGTGCACACGCAGAGTTCGAATTTTAAACTGCAAGCATGTTTCCCGAAAAACAATGTGTATATTTACGGCCTAAAATTGCTATTCTTCCAAAGGATAATTCCTGATTCGGATATAAAGGGATTAATTTATGCAGGATATGATACTAGGAATTTGTTGCAAGGTGAGTTCTTTCATTTCAAAGTGATTTTTACGGATAATTTCACTCCGATGTACAGACTCCAATTGACCTTCAAATTGTCAGGTTATACATGCCTCTGAATTACAGGTTGCCAATTGCAACATAAATAAAATTGGCTTGTCGTTGTTACATAACAAGAATGGCATTCAGAAGATCCGAGCGCTGCTTATAAAAACGAAAGCTGACAGCTAAGGCGATTTCATCACAGTAGGTTGATAAGAAATTTAAATTTTATAGTAAATTTTCTTATTATATCTACCACAATTGTTTACATGGAGGCCCTCTGTCTTCTTATTCGGGTAAGAATTCTTCCTTCTCACTGATCACATAACTCCAATGTTGGCAGATTCAAATAGAATGACACATTGGTTATGGGTCTGTGCACTGGTTCCGGAAGCTGTGGATTAGTACAAGGAGAAGAGTGTCCTCTACTGGGTGTATGCCGGTTGCACACGACCCAGTTTTGGCTTTTTTTTTCTTGATGCTTTAACACCACTTTTCTTTCCCAAATCGCTTGGAAAAGAAGAAAATAGAGAGTATTTTTCCGAGTTACGGACTTCCACTGTAGTGCAAGCATGAGCCTAAATGCTATTGTGCAATGTGTCACATTGTGCCTTTTCACATAAGCACATATTGGCACATCCAGAATTCTATGAAGTAGATATAGATTCTGTGGAAATCTGAACCAGAAAAACTACTCTAGTTCAATCGAACTTACCCTGGGCCCCACCACGGGATGGCGGTCCTAAAAAGGATTTTGGTGGTTTGGAGGAATTGTCGGATCTATTTGGGTAATTCTATGAATCAGGGACTACTCTTTTACAAAGGAACATATCCTCTGAACATACCCCTATCCTATAAGACATCTTTGGGTAACATAGCAACCACATGCTATCATAGAAACCAAGATGGCTGCCTCCAGTATACAAAATGGACTACGGAAACACATAGCGTATGCGCACTTAAGCCACGTATCACTATGGGGATGACATCACAACATGGCCACTCACGCAGGTTACCATGACAACACAACATGATTCAACTGGGTCATGTCATGTGACTATGATGTCACATGAGATCCGGCAAATGTGGGGTGAAACATATGAGACATACTACTCCTGACTCTGATCCTTGGGAAGCTCTCTCAGAGGGTCAGATGCAGGTGTTAACAAGGGTCAGATGCAGGTGTTAATGGTCTGGGTTAAAATGATTAACAGGCTTGTATACAATCACCGTAGATAACGAAAATAGTTCTGGACAAAAGTGGGAAAGTGCTTGAGAATTCTCCGTACATGTCCTTGAAAGTTCAGGATTTTTTTTTCTCCAGAGGTACATGAACCCTGTCAGTAGGAGCTTTAGGACCCCACATGTAGTATGATGACCTGTCATCCATCAACATGAAATTTCCTTGTTGGTTCCTCATATTTTTACTTGACTAGCAAGTGGGGGTATGCACAGATGTCACCCTTTGTGAGAATATGCACCTTGTAATTCAGTAATAATGTCACAAAATGTGCTTAAATGGTGATTTATGTCAAAAATGTCAAAATGTATTCTTTGCTCCATCCAAAGGAACATTCTTGCAGTTTCCACAGGCCTGTGATGCAGGAAACTACAAAACATGGTGCAAACAAGATCCACTTTTTGCTATCAGTTTTCTTAAATATTGGATGTTTTTTATTACAAATATGAATGATCACTGTTGCATGGCAAAGGAAGTCTAATATTGAATGGTTTTACTGATTGAACCAACAGGCCCAACTCAGATGGAAACATCAATCAGTCATTCTCTAATGTCTGACTTGTTGGGAGCTACATTAATTTAAGTTGTCGGAATTTAATTACAAAATGTATTTATCAATAGGTTTTTAGCTCACCTGAGCGAAGCTCAGTGGGGGCTTTTCTGATCACATTCTGTCCGTCATCCATCGTCCAACATCTGGCGTCTGTCATCGTCCGGCGTTTACTTTACATTATCGACTTCTCCTTCAAAACCACTAGCCCAATTTTATTCAAATGTTGGGTAAATGTTTATTACCTAATGCCAATTCAGATTTGTTCAAATGAAGTTGCCGCTCCTTCTGGGTGGTGCCATGACCCCAAGGGGCACCAAAATCTTTGAAAATCTTCTTCTCATGAACCAGCAGTAGCAGAGACTTGATATATGGTACACAGCTTCCTTTTAAGGTGTAGACTCCGTTTTGTTTAAGAGAAGTTTGTTGGGCTATATTTGGCGTCGTTATGGGAGGGGAAAAATTTTTTGGCCCTGCCCGAAAATTTTATTTTCCGAACCGAGAGGCTGATTTGAACCAGATTTTATGTGAGGGCTTATTGGGTCATAAGTACCTAATTTATGCCAATTTTTTTCCCTGTAGCCCCGTAGGAACTGCAGGAGCTAAAAATAGAAAAAAAATTAAACGCTCATATCTCCAAAGCTGCACGGCACTGAGAATTTTTATTTGGTGTGAAGCTTTCTTAGGACCAACAGAAAGGGTTGGTAAAAAAAAATTGCCATCGGTTTTATCATAGGGTACAGTTTCGAGACTTTGAAAAAGTGCTGAGTCAGCACTTTTTAACACTGTAGGCAATGGGAAAAACATTAAAAAATCTTCTTCTCCAGATCCAGAAGGCAGAATCTTTTGATATTTGGTATGCAACATTGTAGGGTGGATCTGCTTCAAGTTTGTTCAAATCGGCCCACTGGGTTTATATTTGGGCTCAGTATAGGAGCCTGCATTCGAACTTAGTGCATTTTAGGCAAATTTCATTAAAAATCATCTTCTCCAGACCCAGCAGGCAGAATCTTTTGATATTTGGTACGCAACATTGTGGGGTGGATCAGATTCAGTTTTGTTCAAATTGGCCTTCTGGATTCATATTTGGGCTCAGTATAGCAGCCCGAATTCTAACTTAGTGCATTTCAGGCAAATTTCTTAAAAAATCTTCTCCTTCAGATCCAGCAGGCAGAATCTTTTGATATTTGGTATGCAACATTGTGGGGTGGATCTGATTCAAGTTTTTCAAATCAGCCCCCTGGATTCATATCTGGGCTCAGTATAGGAGCCCAAATTTGAACTTAGTGTATTTCAGACAAATTTCTTGGAAAATCTTCTTTCAAGATCCAGCTGGCAGAATCTTTTGATATTGGGTATGCAGCATGCTTAGGGGGGTGAGATTCAAGTTTGTTCAAGCCAAGTTCCTGGGTTCACATTTGGGCTCACTGTGGTAGCCTGAAATATAACTTAGTACAAAATGAGGAATTTACTTTAAAAATCTTCTTCAGATCCAGCAATCAGAATGTTTTGATATTTGGTATGCAGCATCCTTAGGGGGTGAGATTCAAGTTTGTTCAAGCCAAGTTCCTGGGTTCACATTTGGGCTCACTGTGGTAGCCTGAAATATAACTTAGTACAAAATGAGGAATTTTCTTTAAAAATCTTCTTCAGATCCAGCAATCAGAATGTTTTGATATTTGGTATGCAACATCCTCAGTGGGTGAGATTCAAGTTTGTTCAAGCCATTTCCCTAGGTCCATATTTGGGCTCACTGTGGGAGCTTGAATTGTAACTTGTCAGATCCAGCAGTCGGAATGTGTTTGATATGTAGTGTGTAGCATCCTTGGGGGGGGGGGGGGGGGGGGGGGATTCAAGTTTGTTAAAGCCAAGTCCCTGGGTCCATATTATAACTTAGTCAATATGAGGAATTTTCTTTAAAGTTTTGATATTTTTTATGCAGCATCCTTAGGGGTGTAAGATTCAAGTTTGTTCAAGCCATGTCCCTAGGTCCATATTTGGGCTCTCACTGTGGGAGCTTGAATTGTAAGACCCACTGCCAACAGAGAGCGGAGCTGATTGATCCACACCCGCTGAGGCGACATGGGAGTGATCAGAATGATTCAACAACTGCAGGTTCGTATCTTGGCTAGAACCTGAGGCAGAATCGGACCTGGCAGGAAGGTGAAGCCGACAAGCCCATTCCAATCGAGTGACAGAGCATTCATTGCAAAAGCCAGAGGATCTGGACACAGGGACAAGAAAGTGTCCACCTGATCATTCCAATGGGTCACAAAAAGATCAGTGTGGGGATGACCCCAGAGATCGCAAAGCAACTGGAACACTGCGCAGTGAAGCATCCACTCGGTGGAAATGACCCTCCTTCGTCGGGACAGGGAGTCAGCTAGGACATTCAGACGACCGAGTATGTGACGAACCACCACACCGGCATTGACATCCTGAGCTAGCAGTAGAAGATCCCAAGCCAATTCTTACATGAGTACCGAGTGTGTGCCGCCCTGGTTCCGAATGTTAAGAGACCATGGTCGAATTGTCGAACAACAGAAGGACCTGGCGATTCTAAATGTGGGGTATCCACTGCCAGAAACTCAGAAGAAGAGCCAGAAGCTTCTTCTGGTTGATGTGAAGAGCTGCTTGATCCTGGTCCCGCACACCATGAAGGGAAAGACCTAGAGGATCCAATGTCGCGCCCCATCCAAGATCGCTGGCATCTGCCATCAAAACAAGACCGGATATGGGCATGTCCAATGGAACTCCCTGCATAATCCACTGAACATTTGTCCAGGCCAGAAGGTGACGATGAAGAGATGCTGGTAACTGAAGACGCAGATGCAGAGGATCGACAATCGGCCTCCAATGACTGAGCAGAAAGTGTTAGAGAGATATAACATGCAGCTGACCTAGATGAATGAGATCCGTTACCAAACCGCAGAGACCGAGCAGCCGGAAAATAGTCCGAGCTGTCGTGGATGTGGACTGGGTCAGAGTCAGGGCGAAAGCCGAGGGAATCATAGGCCTCACCCGGGGAATCGCCACCATATTCAGCTGAGTGCGGAAGTACATCCCCAGATGATAAAATGACTGAGAAGGGACCAGGTCTGACTTCTCCTCGTTGACACGGAACCCTAGCGACATGAGCAGGCTCAACAGTGGGTTCACATCTGAGTCCAGAAGAGCAGCATTGAAGTGCCTCTGGAGGATATCGTCCAGATATGGCGAAGTAGTCACCTTGGACTGTGTGCAATGGAAGGCTATCACATGCGACATCAGTCGGGTGAAGGCCTAAGGAGCGAGGTTGCGGCTGAGAGGCATGACCTTGAACTGGTAAACTCCCCCCCAGAAAAAGTGAACCGGAGATACATTTGGGATATTCGATGAATCGGAATGTGAAAGTAAGCGACTCGCAGGTCGATGCTGGAAGCAGAATCTCCCTGGGAAATGCAACCGTCCTGAAAGTCTCCATGCTGAACCTGGGAGCAATGATAGACTGGTTCAGGATACTTCTGGGTGCTTTCGGCCGCACCAGTCGGTACAAATCATCGAAGCTTTTGCAGCATGCGACTCAAAACTGAGTTCCAAGGCTATGAAGACTTCATTCTTTGCTAGGTCGATACCTTTTTGCCTCCTGTGCGTTATCGGTCCTACAATCTGCCAATCTGTCGGCCTGCCAGAGTTTGACGGTCTTGGATCAGGACTCCGCCTCCCTCGGGCTTTCCAAGCCCAAGTTGGCCATCTGCTTCCTTTGTGAAGCCACGGGCTGATCCTCCTGCCGCAGCTTCTTCTTACTCAAGTGGTAAGAGTAAGCATCGGCAGACCAGAGAGATGTCTCAGGATCCTTCCTCTAGCAGAGGAGATGGTTTCTCCTCTCACAGGCCTCACTGGGGCTCGAAATGAAGGTCTTCACCTCGATTCGTCCCATGTTGGAGAAAGGATATCAGAGTTTGCAGACCGTTGGGCCACGATCACATCCGATCCTTGGGTGTTAGATGTTGTTCGGTCTGGTCTGCGGATATCCTTTCAGAGGCACCCCACTCTGTCAAGAGTGCCTCTTCCCACCCAAGTTTCTTCAAACGTTTCACGTTGGGAACTTTTGATCACAGAGATAGACAATCTCCTGTCAAAGGGAAGATTGAGGTCTTCAAGAACATTCAGTGGGATTTTATTCCTGCCTGTTCTTGTTAGCGAAGAAGGCTGGCCAACTCCGACCAAGTTATCTATCTGAGTACCCTGAACCAGTCTATCATTGCTCCCAAGTTCAGCATGGAGATTTTCAGGTCAGTTCCATTTCCCAGGGAGATTTCACTTCCAGCATCGACCTGCGAGTTGCTTACTTTCACGTTCCGATTCATTGGACATCTCGAAAGTATCTCAGGTTCGCTTTTCTGGGGCGAGTTTACCAGTTCAACAAGATCATGCCTTTCAGCCACATCCTGGCTCCTTGGGCCTTCACCCGACTGATGTCGCATGTGATAGCCTTCCATTTCACGCAGTCCAAGGTGACTATTTCACCGTATCTGGATGATATCCTCTAGAGGCACTTCAATGCTGCTCTCTGGAGTCAGATGTCAACACATTGTTGAGCCTGTTCATGTCTCTGGGGTTCCGAGTCAACAAGGAGAAGTTGGACCTGCTCCCTTCTCAGTTGTTTTGTCATCTGGGGATAGACTTCTGCACACAGCTGAATATGGGGGTGGTTCCTCGGGTGAGGTCTGTGATTCACCCTGATTCTGACCCAGTCCATGACCGCGACAGCTCGAAGTATTCTCCGGCTGCTCGGTCTCTACAGTTCAGTGAGGGATCTCATTCCTCTAGGTCAGCTGCATGTCATACATCTCCAACACTTTCTGCTCAGTCGTTAGAGGCCGATTGTCGATCCTCTAGATCTGTTGCTTCAGTTACTAGCATCTCTTCATCATCACCTTCTTCCCTGGATAGATGTTCAGTGGATTATGCAGGGTGTTCTGTTGGACTTGCCCATATCCGATTGTGTTCTGTCGGCAGATGCCAGTGATCTCGGATAGGGCATGATGTTGGATCCTCTTGGTCTTTTCCTTCATGGTGTATGGGATCAGAATCAAGCAGCTCTTCACATCAACCAAAAGGAGCTTCTGGCTCTTCTTCATAGTTTCCGGCAGTGGATCCCCCACCTTTCGAATCATCAGGTCCTTCTGTTGTTTGACAATTCAACAATGGTCACTTACATTCGGAAACAGGGCGGCATGCTCTCGGTTCTCGTGTATGAATTGGCTCGGGATCTTCTTCTGCTAGCTCAGGATGTCAATGCCGGTGTAGTGGTTCGACACATTCCCGGTCGTCTGAATGTCCTAGCCGACTCCCTGTCCCGACGTGACAGGGTCATTTCCACTGAGTGGATGCTTTACAGGGCAGTGTTCCAGTTGCCTTGAGATCTCTGGGGTCGTCCCCACATCGATCTTTTTGCAACCCGTTGGAACCATCAAGTGGACACTTTCGTGTCTCTGTGTCCAGATCCTCTGGCTCTCGCCATGGACGCTCTGTCAATCGATTGGAACAGTCTTTTCAGCTAAGTCTTCTCGCCAGGGCCGATTCTGCCTCAGGATCTAGCCAAGATACGAACATGCAGTTGTTGAATCATTCTGTTCGCATCCCTGTCGCCTCAGCGGGTGTGGATCAATCACCTCCGCTCTCTGTTGGTGGTGGTTCTGATATGTCTCCCTCTACATCACGATCTTCTTTGTTAAGGTTACACGAGGAGGTTTCATGTCGACCTGACTTCATTGTGCCTTCACGCATATCTTTGTTGGGTCCTGTCTCTTTTTGTAGAGGTTTTTAGAGACGAGCACTGGGGCACATTTCTTCTTCAAGGCAGCACTCCACTGGTTTAGCCTATGTGGCTGGGTAGAAGGTCTTCTGTTGATGGTGTGCTGATCCATTTGTTGATTATGCTGATCCTTTGGCAACACAGATTGGAGAGTTTCTGGTATATCTGTTTGATTCTCGGAGTCTCCAAAATGTTACTGTCAAAGGGTACAGGTCCCTGCTTTTGGAGACCTTTTCATATGAGGGAAAGCACCATATCGGCACTAATCCATACCTCTCCAAGCTTAGTCGGCACATTTCTTTGGAAAGGCCTAGGAATTTGCAGCTTACCTCAAGATGGAATCTTTCTTGGGTGCTGCTTTGTTGAGGGACTTTGTAGTTTACAAATGCATGCAATTTCTGTTGTTTTTTTTGCACATTTAATCAGTTAATGTGTAATTAATAACCACTGGTTTTGCCTGATCATTGGCAATATACCAACACAACTGCAATGAGAGTTATTGTCACCTACGGCAACTGCATTGTGACCTTGTGCAAGACCCTTCATCTGAATTGCCCATGTGGAGGTACAGTGGCTATGTGTACTAAGGCATACTGCACATCAATGGTGCACTTGTCTTCAACCAATGCTAACCCTGCTTGTGTGGAGTTAGTATGTTGGAGAGTCTGACAGTTGCTTGTCACTGCTCGGTGGTTCTCTCTGGGTTCTCCAGCTTCCCTACCCCACCCCTCCATAAAACTCTGACAGGAGGTGACCCTGGCTGTTGGAAGTGTCATTCAACCCCAATAAATAAAAATAAATAAATACATAAATGAGAGTTATTGTCCTTGGTGATGCAACAGTGCATCCCTCTAAGTTGAAGCCTAGCTAACTCCTAATATGAGGTTGAAGCCTACTGCCTTGACTGAATAGGAAAAGCACTGTTGTTACATGCTTTTATCCAAAGTAAAATTTTGAACTACAAAGCGTTTTAATCAGAGTGAGAAATGTGAAAGAACATGCCATCTCTCATGAGTCATTAGTGTATAAAGGAACATAAAAATGTGGACATCAGAGTGCTTGGTCTGCCACTATTCGTGCGGCTTAACGGCACTATGTTAACAATTTTTTGCACATATTTATTTTTATCTGAATTAAATGTAGGGGCACATATACTGTCTCATTATGCCCCCGGAGAAGGCATTATGTTATCACCATGTCCCTCGTCTGTCATCCATTGTCCATCATCCATCTGTTTACTTTTCGTATTCCGTCAATTAACTAAAGTTCTACCAACTGGATCTATACCAAACTTCATATGTGGGTTTGGTATGAGGAGTGGAAGAAGCCTCTTTATTTTGACCATGGTGTGCCAAAGGTCAAGGTCACAGTGATCTCCAGTGTTAAATACACTTGAAATTGGTTTCCACTCCATAACTAAACTTCTGCAAGACTGATCTTGTTTTTTTGTAATTCTATCCATGATATTGCAGAAGGGGGCATATGCCACGCTTTGCATTGCTCTTGTTTCCTATTAAAAAGGTCATATGAGAGGTGAGTGGATATCCTCGGTCAAATGGCTGGTTTGGTCTGCAGTTTTATTTTGTGATGGTGTGGATTAAGTAAATAATGCTCATTAATGATGATTTGAAAATATAATGTTGATGGATTTGATTTGAACTTTGTTCTGTCAAGTGCATTTCAGTTGGAGATCAAGGTGACACGAGTGTTTAGTGACTAATTCACTCCTGTTTGTGAGCTGACATTTTGCAAGTGACAAATGGGACAATGTTTGTATAAATTTGCTTTGAGAAAGCTTTTTGAAAGAAGGGATAAGAAGCCCATATGTTTTTGCTTTGTCAGAATGTTCATCTTATGTTGTAAAATCATCAGTGTGGATATAAAGAATTCCTATATGTCATGTTATTGTTTTATCGCTGTCGATGCACGGGAATAGGAACTTTTGGCCCATTTCACGAACAATCAACTGTGCAATTCAGCTGACTGTATTTGAGTGATATTGTAAAATTGTGATAGTGTGCTGTTTACTCCAGGAAAGGCCACACTACGAGCTTCCAGAAACTGTATACATTGTGAGGATTGTGAATAAGGGAGGTAATTTAATGCAAAATATAATGGGCCGTGTTAATGAGAAGCTGTGCATTTCTTGAAAAAACAATGTATTCTACCGAATAACAGTTACTGTAACAAGACCTTAATTAGAAAACGGTATTTGCTTTCATTGCATCTTCTGGCCTCAAATCTCCATAGCAAGTAAGAGTAAATAAAATGTTTCTATTTGCAGGATAACTAAAAGAAATATTAAAAGCATGTTTTCCTTTTTCAGTGATAGTGGTACCCTGATATAATTTCCAGGAAAGTTCCCCTCATGAGGTATTTATATGCCAAGTACTGGTATTATGAAGAGAATTACATGGGGTGATGTTTTATTTTTCATTCTTTTGTTTGACAATGTTAACTGGTATAGTTGTATGGAGAACTTTTTCTGAGAGCATTCTGGGGAATTGTGTCAGAGTCTAATCTTATCAGTTGAAATAAATTTTGACTGAACATTCTTAATTGTTACATTTGTACAGCTTCTTTCAAATGGCATATAATTCATATGGCAGCCTCTTAAATTAGGTCAGAAACTCATATGGATCTATTCTCAACCCTTTAGGAGGCACAATTCGTGCTGTGCAGGAAAATGTCATTGCACAAAATTTTATAGAAATCTTCTTTCTATTATTCATTTATTTATTAGAGTTCATCGACACTCTTGACAGCCAGGATCACCTGGTGTTAGGCAGTTTTATGGGGGAAGGAAGCCAGACTACCTGGAGAGAACCAATGACAATAGCAAATAACTGCCAGACTCTGCAATGTACTAACTCCATGCAAACATGGTTAGCATTGATTGAAGACAAGAGCACCATCAACATGCAATACGCCTTAGTACAAAGTGTGACTGTGCCCCCACATGGGCAATTGGGATGATATACCTTACCCAAGGACACAGCACAGTTACCCCTGGTGGAGTTCGAGCCATGGACCTTTCAGTTTGAAGTCTGAATCCAGAACCACTGAACCACCGTGCTCCCAATTTTCCCCTGTGATTACCTTATATTATCATTGATAGAATTAATGAAAGTTGCCTGGCCACATGAGGAGAAAATGGGAGTAGGTGGTCGTGGGGGGTGGGTGGGTTTGTGGTGGATCGGGCCAGGGGATTGGGGGGATAAAATGTGTATTGTTGAGGGACTTTGTAGTTTACAAATGCATGCAATTTCTGTTGTTTTTTTTGCACATTTAATCAGTTAATGTGTAATTAATAACCACTGGTTTTGCCTGATCATTGGCAATATACCAACACAACTGCAATGAGAGTTATTGTCACCTACGGCAACTGCATTGTGACCTTGTGCAAGACCCTTCATCCGAATTGCCCATGTGGAGGTACAGTGGCTATGTGTACTAAGGCATACTGCACATCAATGGTGCACTTGTCTTCAACCAATGCTAACCCTGCATGTGTGGAGTTAGTATGTTGGAGCGTCTGACAATTGCTTGTCACTGCTCGGTGGTTCTCTCTGGGTTCTCCAGCTTCCCTCCCCCTCTCCATAAAACTCTGACAGGAGGTGACCCTGGCTGTTGGAAGTGTCATTCAACCCCAATAAATAAAAATAAATAAATACATAAATGAGAGTTATTGTCCTTGGTGATGCAACAGTGCATCCCTCTAAGTTGAATCCTAGCTACCTCCTAATATGAGGTTGAAGCCTACTGCCTTGACTGAATAGGAAAAGCACTGTTGTTACATGCTTTTATCCAAAGTAAAATTTTGAACTACAAAGCGTTTTAATCAGAGTGAGAAATGTGAAAGAACATGCCATCTCTCATGAGTCATTAGTGTATAAAGGAACATAAAATGTGGACATCAGAGTGCTTGGTCTGCCACTATTCGTGCGGCTTAACGGCACTATGTTAACAATTTCTTGCACGTATTACTTTATTTTTATCTGAATTAAATGTAGGGGCACATATACTGTCTCATTATGCCCCCGGAGAAGGCATTATGTTATCACCATGTCCCTCGTCTGTCATACATTGTCCATCATCCATCTGTTTACTTTTCGTATTCCGTCAATTAACTAAAGTTCTACCAACTGGATCTATACCAAACTTCATATGTGGGTTTGGTATGAGGAGTGGAAGAAGCCTCTTTATTTTGACCATGGTGTGCCAAAGGTCAAGGTCACAGTGATCTCCAGTGTTAAATACACTTGAAATTGGTTTCCACTCCATAACTAAACTTCTGCAAGACTGATCTTGTTTTTTTGTAATTCTATCCATGATATTGCAGAAGGGGGCATATGCCACACTTTGCATTGCTCTTGTTTCCTATTAAATAGGTCATATGAGAGGTGAGTGGATATCCTCGGTCAAATGGCTGGTTTGGTCTGCAGTTTTATTTTGTGATGTTGTGGATTAAGTAAATAATGCTCATTAATGATGATTTGAAAATATAATGTTGATGGATTTGATTTGAACTGTGTTCTGTCAAGTGCATTTCAGTTGGAGATCAAGGTGACACGAGTGTTTAGTGACTAATTCACTCCTGTTTGTGAGCTGACATTTTGCAAGTGACAAATGGGACAATGTTTGTATAAATTTGCTTTGAGAAAGCTTTTTGAAAGAAGGGATAAGAAGCCCATATGTTTTTGCTTTGTCAGAATGTTCATCTTATGTTGTAAAATCATCAGTGTGGATATAAAGAATTCCTATATGTCATGTTATTGTTTTATCGCTGTCGATGCACGGGAATAGGAACTTTTGGCCCATTTCACAAACAATCAACTGTGCAATTCAGCTGACTGTATTTGAGTGATATTGTAAAATTGTGATAGTGTGCTGTTTACTCCAGGAAAGGCCACACTACGAGCTTCCAGAAACTGTATACATTGTGAGGATTGTGAATAAGGGAGGTAATTTAATGCAAAATATAATGGGCCGTGTTAATGAGAAGCTGTGCATTTCTTGAAAAAACAATGTATTCTACCGAATAACAGTTACTGTAACAAGACCTTAATTAGAAAACGGTATTTGCTTTCATTGCATCTTCTGGCCTCAAATCTCCATAGCAAGCAAGAGTAAATAAAATGTTTCTATTTGCAGGATAACTAAAAGAAATATTAAAAGCATGTTTTCCTTTTTCAGTGATAGTGGTACCCTGATATAATTTCCAGGAAAGTTCCCCTCATGAGGTATTTATATGCCAAGTACTGGTATTATGAAGAGAATTACATGGGGTGATGTTTTATTTTTCATTCTTTTGTTTGACAATGTTAACTGGTATAGTTGTATGGAGAACTTTTTCTGAGAGCATTCTGGGGAATTGTGTCAGAGTCTAATCTTATCAGTTGAAATAAATTTTGACTGAACATTCTTAATTGTTACATTTGTACAGCTTCTTTCAAATGGCATATAATTCATATGGCAGCCTCTTAAATTAGGTCAGAAACTCATATGGATCTATTCTCAACCCTTTAGGAGGCACAATTCGTGCTGTGCAGGAAAATGTCATTGCACAAAATTTTATAGAAATCTTCTTTCTATTATTCATTTATTTATTAGAGTTCATCGACACTCTTGACAGCCAGGATCACCTGGTGTTAGGCAGTTTTATGGGGGAAGGAAGCCAGACTACCTGGAGAGAACCAATGACAATAGCAAATAACTGCCAGACTCTGCAATGTACTAACTCCATGCAAACATGGTTAGCATTGATTGAAGACAAGAGCACCATCAACATGCAATACGCCTTAGTACAAAGTGTGACTGTGCCCCCACATGGGCAATTGGGATGATATACCTTACCCAAGGACACAGCACAGTTACCCCTGGTGGAGTTCGAGCCATGGACCTTTCAGTTTGAAGTCTGAATCCAGAACCACTGAACCACCGTGCTCCCAATTTTCCCCTGTGATTACCTTATATTATCATTGATAGAATTAATGAAAGTTGCCTGGCCACATGAGGAGAAAATGGGAGTAGGTGGTCGTGGGGGGTGGGTGGGTTTGTGGTGGATCGGGCCAGGGGATTGGGGGGATAAAATGTGTATTGTTGAGGGACTTTGTAGTTTACAAATGCATGCAATTTCTGTTGTTTTTTTTGCACATTTAATCAGTTAATGTGTAATTAATAACCACTGGTTTTGCCTGATCATTGGCAATATACCAACACAACTGCAATGAGAGTTATTGTCACCTACGGCAACTGCATTGTGACCTTGTGCAAGACCCTTCATCCGAATTGCCCATGTGGAGGTACAGTGGCTATGTGTACTAAGGCATACTGCACATCAATGGTGCACTTGTCTTCAACCAATGCTAACCCTGCATGTGTGGAGTTAGTATGTTGGAGCGTCTGACAATTGCTTGTCACTGCTCGGTGGTTCTCTCTGGGTTCTCCAGCTTCCCTCCCCCCCTCCATAAAACTCTGACAGGAGGTGACCCTGGCTGTTGGAAGTGTCATTCAACCCCAATAAATAAAAATAAATAAATACATAAATGAGAGTTATTGTCCTTGGTGATGCAACAGTGCATCCCTCTAAGTTGAAGCCTAGCTACCTCCTAATATGAGGTAGAAACCTACTGCCTTGACTGAATAGGAAAAGCACTGTTGTTACATGCTTTTATCGAAAGTAAAATTTTGAACTACAAAGCATTTTAATCAGAGTGAGAAATGTGAAAGAACATGCCATCTCTCATGAGTCATTAGTGTATAAAGGAACATAAAAATGTGGACATCAGAGTGCTTGGTCTGCCACTATTCGTGCGGCTTAACGGCACTATGTTAACAATTTTTTGCACGTATTACTTTATTTTTATCTGAATTAAATGTAGGGGCACATATACTGTCTCATTATGCCCCCGGAGAAGGCATTATGTTATCACCATGTCCCTCGTCTGTCATCCATTGTCCATCATCCATCTGTTTACTTTTCGTATTCCGTCAATTAACTAAAGTTCTACCAACTGGATCTATACCAAACTTCATATGTGGGTTTGGTATGAGGAGTGGAAGAAGCCTCTTTATTTTGACCATGGTGTGCCAAAGGTCAAGGTCACAGTGATCTCCAGTGTTAAATACACTTGAAATTGGTTTCCACTCCATAACTAAACTTCTGCAAGACTGATCTTGTTTTTTTGTAATTCTATCCATGATATTGCAGAAGGGGGCATATGCCACACTTTGCATTGCTCTTGTTTCCTATTAAATAGGTCATATGAGAGGTGAGTGGATATCCTCGGTCAAATGGCTGGTTTGGTCTGCAGTTTTATTTTGTGATGTTGTGGATTAAGTAAATACTGCTCATTAATGATGATTTGAAAATATAATGTTGATGGATTTGATTTGAACTGTGTTCTGTCAAGTGCATTTCAGTTGGAGATCAAGGTGACACGAGTGTTTAGTGACTAATTCACTCCTGTTTGTGAGCTGACATTTTGCAAGTGACAAATGGGACAATGTTTGTATAAATTTGCTTTGAGAAAGCTTTTTGAAAGAAGGGATAAGAAGCCCATATGTTTTTGCTTTGTCAGAATGTTCATCTTATGTTGTAAAATCATCAGTGTGGATATAAAGAATTCCTATATGTCATGTTATTGTTTTATCGCTGTCGATGCACGGGAATAGGAACTT
Organism: Pictodentalium vernedei; assembly: GCA_031216915.1. Classification (NCBI taxonomy): domain Eukaryota; kingdom Metazoa; phylum Mollusca; class Scaphopoda; order Dentaliida; family Dentaliidae; genus Pictodentalium; species Pictodentalium vernedei. The sequence goes on from CM062292.1 coordinate 429,525,810, forward strand.
TTGGCCCATTTCACAAACAATCAACTGTGCAATTCAGCTGACTGTATTTGAGTGATATTGTAAAATTGTGATAGTGTGCTGTTTACTCCAGGAAAGGCCACACTACGAGCTTCCAGAAACTGTATACATTGTGAGGATTGTGAATAAGGGAGGTAATTTAATGCAAAATATAATGGGCCGTGTTAATGAGAAGCTGTGCATTTCTTGAAAAAACAATGTATTCTACCGAATAACAGTTACTGTAACAAGACCTTAATTAGAAAACGGTATTTGCTTTCATTGCATCTTCTGGCCTCAAATCTCCATAGCAAGCAAGAGTAAATAAAATGTTTCTATTTGCAGGATAACTAAAAGAAATATTAAAAGCATGTTTTCCTTTTTCAGTGATAGTGGTACCCTGATATAATTTCCAGGAAAGTTCCCCTCATGAGGTATTTATATGCCAAGTACTGGTATTATGAAGAGAATTACATGGGGTGATGTTTTATTTTTCATTCTTTTGTTTGACAATGTTAACTGGTATAGTTGTATGGAGAACTTTTTCTGAGAGCATTCTGGGGAATTGTGTCAGAGTCTAATCTTATCAGTTGAAATAAATTTTGACTGAACATTCTTAATTGTTACATTTGTACAGCTTCTTTCAAATGGCATATAATTCATATGGCAGCCTCTTAAATTAGGTCAGAAACTCATATGGATCTATTCTCAACCCTTTAGGAGGCACAATTCGTGCTGTGCAGGAAAATGTCATTGCACAAAATTTTATAGAAATTTTCTTTCTATTATTCATTTATTTATTAGAGTTCATCGACACTCTTGACAGCCAGGATCACCTGGTGTTAGGCAGTTTTATGGGGGAAGGAAGCCAGACTACCTGGAGAGAACCAATGACAATAGCAAATAACTGCCAGACTCTGCAATGTACTAACTCCATGCAAACATGGTTAGCATTGATTGAAGACAAGAGCACCATCAACATGCAATACGCCTTAGTACAAAGTGTGACTGTGCCCCCACATGGGCAATTGGGATGATATACCTTACCCAAGGACACAGCACAGTTACCCCTGGTGGAGTTCGAGCCATGGACCTTTCAGTTTGAAGTCTGAATCCAGAACCACTGAACCACCGTGCTCCCAATTTTCCCCTGTGATTACCTTATATTATCATTGATAGAATTAATGAAAGTTGCCTGGCCACATGAGGAGAAAATGGGAGTAGGTGGTCGTGGGGGGTGGGTGGGTTTGTGGTGGATCGGGCCAGGGGATTGGGGGGATAAAATGTGTATTGTTGAGGGACTTTGTAGTTTACAAATGCAAGCAATTTCTGTTGTTTTTTTTGCACATTTAATCAGTTAATGTGTAATTAATAACCACTGGTTTTGCCTGATCATTGGCAATATACCAACACAACTGCAATGAGAGTTATTGTCACCTACGGCAACTGCATTGTGACCTTGTGCAAGACCCTTCATCCGAATTGCCCATGTGGAGGTACAGTGGCTATGTGTACTAAGGCATACTGCACATCAATGGTGCACTTGTCTTCAACCAATGCTAACCCTGCATGTGTGGAGTTAGTATGTTGGAGCGTCTGACAATTGCTTGTCACTGCTCGGTGGTTCTCTCTGGGTTCTCCAGCTTCCCTCCCCCTCTCCATAAAACTCTGACAGGAGGTGACCCTGGCTGTTGGAAGTGTCATTCAACCCCAATAAATAAAAATAAATAAATACATAAATGAGAGTTATTGTCCTTGGTGATGCAACAGTGCATCCCTCTAAGTTGAATCCTAGCTACCTCCTAATATGAGGTTGAAGCCTACTGCCTTGACTGAATAGGAAAAGCACTGTTGTTACATGCTTTTATCCAAAGTAAAATTTTGAACTACAAAGCGTTTTAATCAGAGTGAGAAATGTGAAAGAACATGCCATCTCTCATGAGTCATTAGTGTATAAAGGAACATAAAATGTGGACATCAGAGTGCTTGGTCTGCCACTATTCGTGCGGCTTAACGGCACTATGTTAACAATTTCTTGCACGTATTACTTTATTTTTATCTGAATTAAATGTAGGGGCACATATACTGTCTCATTATGCCCCCGGAGAAGGCATTATGTTATCACCATGTCCCTCGTCTGTCATACATTGTCCATCATCCATCTGTTTACTTTTCGTATTCCGTCAATTAACTAAAGTTCTACCAACTGGATCTATACCAAACTTCATATGTGGGTTTGGTATGAGGAGTGGAAGAAGCCTCTTTATTTTGACCATGGTGTGCCAAAGGTCAAGGTCACAGTGATCTCCAGTGTTAAATACACTTGAAATTGGTTTCCACTCCATAACTAAACTTCTGCAAGACTGATCTTGTTTTTTTGTTATTCTATCCATGATATTGCAGAAGGGGGCATATGCCACACTTTGCATTGCTCTTGTTTCCTATTAAAAAGGTCATATGAGAGGTGAGTGGATATCCTCGGTCAAATGGCTGGTTTGGTCTGCAGTTTTATTTTGTGATGTTGTGGATTAAGTAAATAATGCTCATTAATGATGATTTGAAAATATAATGTTGATGGATTTGATTTGAACTGTGTTCTGTCAAGTGCATTTCAGTTGGAGATCAAGGTGACACGAGTGTTTAGTGACTAATTCACTCCTGTTTGTGAGCTGACATTTTGCAAGTGACAAATGGGACAATGTTTGTATAAATTTGCTTTGAGAAAGCTTTTTGAAAGAAGGGATAAGAAGCCCATATGTTTTTGCTTTGTCAGAATGTTCATCTTATGTTGTAAAATCATCAGTGTGGAAATAAAGAATTCTGATATGTCATGTTATTGTTTTATCGCTGTCGATGCACGGGAATAGGAACTTTTGGCCCATTTTACGAACAATCATCTGTGCAATTCAGCTGACTGTGTTTGAGTGATATTGTAAAATTGTGATAGTGTGCTGTTTACTCCAGGAAAGGCCACACTACAAACTTCCAGAAACTGTATACATTGTGAGGATTGTGAATAAGAGAGGTAATTTAATGCAAAATATAATGGGCCGTGTTAATGAGAAGCTGCGCATTTCTTGAAAAAACAATGTATTCTACCGAATAACAGTTACTGTAACAAGACCTTAATTAGAAAACGGTATTTGCTTTCATTGCATCTTCTGGCCTCAAATCTCCATAGCAAGCAAGAGTAAATAAAATGTTTCTATTTGCAGGATAACTAAAAGAAATATTAAAAGCATGCTTTTCCTTTTTCAGTGATAGTGGTACCCTGATATAATTTCCAGGAAAGTTCCCCTCATGAGGTATTTATATGCCAAGTACTGGTATTATGAAGAGAATTACATGGGGTGATGTTTTATTTTTCATTCTTTTGTTTGACAATGTTAACTGGTATAGTTGTATGGAGAACTTTTTCTGAGAGCATTCTGGGGAATTGTGTCAGAGTCTAATCTTATCAGTTGAAATAAATTTTGACTGAACATTCTTAATTGTTACATTTGTACAGCTTCTTTCAAATGGCATATAATTCATATGGCAGCCTCTTAAATTAGGTCAGAAACTCATATGGATCTATTCTCAACCCTTTAGGAGGCACAATTCGTGCTGTGCAGGAAAATGTCATTGCACAAAATTTTATAGAAATCTTCTTTCTATTATTCATTTATTTATTAGAGTTCATCGACACTCTTGACAGCCAGGATCACCTGGTGTTAGGCAGTTTTATGGGGGAAGGAAGCCAGACTACCTGGAGAGAACCAATGACAATAGCAAATAACTGCCAGACTCTGCAATGTACTAACTCCATGCAAACATGGTTAGCATTGATTGAAGACAAGAGCACCATCAACATGCAATACGCCTTAGTACAAAGTGTGACTGTGCCCCCACATGGGCAATTGGGATGATATACCTTACCCAAGGACACAGCACAGTTACCCCTGGTGGAGTTCGAGCCATGGACCTTTCAGTTTGAAGTCTGAATCCAGAACCACTGAACCACCGTGCTCCCAATTTTCCCCTGTGATTACCTTATATTATCATTGATAGAATTAATGAAAGTTGCCTGGCCACATGAGGAGAAAATGGGAGTAGGTGGTCGTGGGGGGTGGGTGGGTTTGTGGTGGATCGGGCCAGGGGATTGGGGGGATAAAATGTGTATTGTTGAGGGACTTTGTAGTTTACAAATGCATGCAATTTCTGTTGTTTTTTTTACACATTTAATCAGTTAATGTGTAATTAATAACCACTGGTTTTGCCTGATCATTGGCAATATACCAACACAACTGCAATGAGAGTTATTGTCACCTACGGCAACTGCATTGTGACCTTGTGCAAGACCCTTCATCCGAATTGCCCATGTGGAGGTACAGTGGCTATGTGTACTAAGGCATACTGCACATCAATGGTGCACTTGTCTTCAACCAATGCTAACCCTGCATGTGTGGAGTTAGTATGTTGGAGCGTCTGACAATTGCTTGTCACTGCTCGGTGGTTCTCTCTGGGTTCTCCAGCTTCCCTCCCCCCCTCCATAAAACTCTGACAGGAGGTGACCCTGGCTGTTGGAAGTGTCATTCAACCCCAATAAATAAAAATAAATAAATACATAAATGAGAGTTATTGTCCTTGGTGATGCAACAGTGCATCCCTCTAAGTTGAAGCCTAGCTACCTCCTAATATGAGGTTGAAACCTACTGCCTTGACTGAATAGGAAAAGCACTGTTGTTACATGCTTTTATCGAAAGTAAAATTTTGAACTACAAAGCGTTTTAATCAGAGTGAGAAATGTGAAAGAACATGCCATCTCTCATGAGTCATTAGTGTATAAAGGAACATAAAAATGTGGACATCAGAGTGCTTGGTCTGCCACTATTCGTGCGGCTTAACGGCACTATGTTAACAATTTTTTGCACGTATTACTTTATTTTTATCTGAATTAAATGTAGGGGCACATATACTGTCTCATTATGCCCCCGGAGAAGGCATTATGTTATCACCATGTCCCTCGTCTGTCATCCATTGTCCATCATCCATCTGTTTACTTTTCGTATTCCGTCAATTAACTAAAGTTCTACCAACTGGATCTATACCAAACTTCATATGTGGGTTTGGTATGAGGAGTGGAAGAAGCCTCTTTATTTTGACCATGGTGTGCCAAAGGTCAAGGTCACAGTGATCTCCAGTGTTAAATACACTTGAAATTGGTTTCCACTCCATAACTAAACTTCTGCAAGACTGATCTTGTTTTTTTGTTATTCTATCCATGATATTGCAGAAGGGGGCATATGCCACACTTTGCATTGCTCTTGTTTCCTATTAAAAAGGTCATATGAGAGGTGAGTGGATATCCTCGGTCAAATGGCTGGTTTGGTCTGCAGTTTTATTTTGTGATGTTGTGGATTAAGTAAATAATGCTCATTAATGATGATTTGAAAATATAATGTTGATGGATTTGATTTGAACTGTGTTCTGTCAAGTGCATTTCAGTTGGAGATCAAGGTGACACGAGTGTTTAGTGACTAATTCACTCCTGTTTGTGAGCTGACATTTTGCAAGTGACAAATGGGACAATGTTTGTATAAATTTGCTTTGAGAAAGCTTTTTGAAAGAAGGGATAAGAAGCCCATATGTTTTTGCTTTGTCAGAATGTTCATCTTATGTTGTAAAATCATCAGTGTGGAAATAAAGAATTCTGATATGTCATGTTATTGTTTTATCGCTGTCGATGCACGGGAACAGGAACTTTTGGCCCATTTTACGAACAATCATCTGTGCAATTCAGCTGACTGTGTTTGAGTGATATTGTAAAATTGTGATAATGTGCTGTTTACTCCAGGAAAGGCCACACTACGAGCTTCCAGAAACTGTATACATTGTGAGGATTGTGAATAAGGGAGGTAATTTAATGCAAAATATAATGGGCCGTGTTAATGAGAAGCTGTGCATTTCTTGAAAAAACAATGTATTCTACCGAATAACAGTTACTGTAACAAGACCTTAATTAGAAAACGGTATTTGCTTTCATTGCATCTTCTGGCCTCAAATCTCCATAGCAAGCAAGAGTAAATAAAATGTTTCTATTTGCAGGATAACTAAAAGAAATATTAAAAGCATGTTTTCCTTTTTCAGTGATAGTGGTACCCTGATATAATTTCCAGGAAAGTTCCCCTCATGAGGTATTTATATGCCAAGTACTGGTATTATGAAGAGAATTACATGGGGTGATGTTTTATTTTTCAATCTTTTGTTTGACAATGTTAACTGGTATAGTTGTATGGAGAACTTTTTCTGAGAGCATTCTGGGGAATTGTGTCAGAGTCTAATCTTATCAGTTGAAATAAATTTTGACTGAACATTCTTAATTGTTACATTTGTACAGCTTCTTTCAAATGGCATATAATTCATATGGCAGCCTCTTAAATTAGGTCAGAAACTCATATGGATCTATTCTCAACCCTTTAGGAGGCACAATTCGTGCTGTGCAGGAAAATGTCATTGCACAAAATTTTATAGAAATCTTCTTTCTATTATTCATTTATTTATTAGAGTTCATCGACACTCTTGACAGCCAGGATCACCTGGTGTTAGGCAGTTTTATGGGGGAAGGAAGCCAGACTACCTGGAGAGAACCAATGACAATAGCAAATAACTGCCAGACTCTGCAATGTACTAACTCCATGCAAACATGGTTAGCATTGATTGAAGACAAGAGCACCATCAACATGCAATACGCCTTAGTACAAAGTGTGACTGTGCCCCCACATGGGCAATTGGGATGATATACCTTACCCAAGGACACAGCACAGTTACCCCTGGTGGAGTTCGAGCCATGGACCTTTCAGTTTGAAGTCTGAATCCAGAACCACTGAACCACCGTGCTCCCAATTTTCCCCTGTGATTACCTTATATTATCATTGATAGAATTAATGAAAGTTGCCTGGCCACATGAGGAGAAAATGGGAGTAGGTGGTCGTGGGGGGTGGGTGGGTTTGTGGTGGATCGGGCCAGGGGATTGGGGGGATAAAATGTGTATTGTTGAGGGACTTTGTAGTTTACAAATGCATGCAATTTCTGTTGTTTTTTTTGCACATTTAATCAGTTAATGTGTAATTAATAACCACTGGTTTTGCCTGATCATTGGCAATATACCAACGCAACTGCAATGAGAGTTATTGTCACCTACGGCAACTGCATTGTGACCTTGTGCAAGACCCTTCATCCGAATTGCCCATGTGGAGGTACAGTGGCTATGTGTACTAAGGCATACTGCACATCAATGGTGCACTTGTCTTCTACCAATGCTAACCCTGCATGTGTGGAGTTAGTATGTTGGAGCGTCTGACAATTGCTTGTCACTGCTCGGTGGTTCTCTCTGGGTTCTCCAGCTTCCCTCCCCCTCTCCATAAAACTCTGACAGGAGGTGACCCTGGCTGTTGGAAGTGTCATTCAACCCCAATAAATAAAAATAAATAAATACATAAATGAGAGTTATTGTCCTTGGTGATGCAACAGTGCATCCCTCTAAGTTGAATCCTAGCTACCTCCTAATATGAGGTTGAAGCCTACTGCCTTGACTGAATAGGAAAAGCACTGTTGTTACATGCTTTTATCCAAAGTAAAATTTTGAACTACAAAGCGTTTTAATCAGAGTGAGAAATGTGAAAGAACATGCCATCTCTCATGAGTCATTAGTGTATAAAGGAACATAAAATGTGGACATCAGAGTGCTTGGTCTGCCACTATTCGTGCGGCTTAACGGCACTATGTTAACAATTTCTTGCACGTATTACTTTATTTTTATCTGAATTAAATGTAGGGGCACATATACTGTCTCATTATGCCCCCGGAGAAGGCATTATGTTATCACCATGTCCCTCGTCTGTCATACATTGTCCATCATCCATCTGTTTACTTTTCGTATTCCGTCAATTAACTAAAGTTCTACCAACTGGATCTATACCAAACTTCATATGTGGGTTTGGTATGAGGAGTGGAAGAAGCCTCTTTATTTTGACCATGGTGTGCCAAAGGTCAAGGTCACAGTGATCTCCAGTGTTAAATACACTTGAAATTGGTTTCCACTCCATAACTAAACTTCTGCAAGACTGATCTTGTTTTTTTGTTATTCTATCCATGATATTGCAGAAGGGGGCATATGCCACACTTTGCATTGCTCTTGTTTCCTATTAAAAAGGTCATATGAGAGGTGAGTGGATATCCTCGGTCAAATGGCTGGTTTGGTCTGCAGTTTTATTTTGTGATGTTGTGGATTAAGTAAATAATGCTCATTAATGATGATTTGAAAATATAATGTTGATGGATTTGATTTGAACTGTGTTCTGTCAAGTGCATTTCAGTTGGAGATCAAGGTGACACGAGTGTTTAGTGACTAATTCACTCCTGTTTGTGAGCTGACATTTTGCAAGTGACAAATGGGACAATGTTTGTATAAATTTGCTTTGAGAAAGCTTTTTGAAAGAAGGGATAAGAAGCCCATATGTTTTGCTTTGTCAGAATGTTCATCTTATGTTGTAAAATCATCAGTGTGGAAATAAAGAATTCTGATATGTCATGTTATTGTTTTATCGCTGTCGATGCACGGGAATAGGAACTTTTGGCCCATTTTACGAACAATCATCTGTGCAATTCAGCTGACTGTGTTTGAGTGATATTGTAAAATTGTGATAGTGTGCTGTTTACTCCAGGAAAGGCCACACTACGAACTTCCAGAAACTGTATACATTGTGAGGATTGTGAATAAGAGAGGTAATTTAATGCAAAATATAATGGGCCGTGTTAATGAGAAGCTGCGCATTTCTTGAAAAAACAATGTATTCTACCGAATAACAGTTACTGTAACAAGACCTTAATTAGAAAACGGTATTTGCTTTCATTGCATCTTCTGGCCTCAAATCTCCATAGCAAGCAAGAGTAAATAAAATGTTTCTATTTGCAGGATAACTAAAAGAAATATTAAAAGCATGTTTTCCTTTTTCAGTGATAGTGGTACCCTGATATAATTTCCAGGAAAGTTCCCCTCATGAGGTATTTATATGCCAAGTACTGGTATTATGAAGAGAATTACATGGGGTGATGTTTTATTTTTCATTCTTTTGTTTGACAATGTTAACTGGTATAGTTGTATGGAGAACTTTTTCTGAGAGCATTCTGGGGAATTGTGTCAGAGTCTAATCTTATCAGTTGAAATAAATTTTGACTGAACATTCTTAATTGTTACATTTGTACAGCTTCTTTCAAATGGCATATAATTCATATGGCAGCCTCTTAAATTAGGTCAGAAACTCATATGGATCTATTCTCAACCCTTTAGGAGGCACAAATCGTGCTGTGCAGGAAAATGTCATTGCACAAAATTTTATAGAAATCTTCTTTCTATTATTCATTTATTTATTAGAGTTCATCGACACTCTTGACAGCCAGGATCACCTGGTGTTAGGCAGTTTTATGGGGAAGGAAGCCAGACTACCTGGAGAGAACCAATGACAATAGCAAATAACTGCCAGACTCTGCAATGTACTAACTCCATGCAAACATGGTTAGCATTGATTGAAGACAAGAGCACCATCAACATGCAATACGCCTTAGTACAAAGTGTGACTGTGCCCCCACATGGGCAATTGGGATGATATACCTTACCCAAGGACACAGCACAGTTACCCCTGGTGGAGTTCGAGCCATGGACCTTTCAGTTTGAAGTCTGAATCCAGAACCACTGAACCACCGTGCTCCCAATTTTCCCCTGTGATTACCTTATATTATCATTGATAGAATTAATGAAAGTTGCCTGGCCACATGAGGAGAAAATGGGAGTAGGTGGTCATGGGGGGTGGGTGGGTTTGTGGTGGATCGGGCCAGGGGATTGGGGGGATAAAATGTGTATTGTTGAGGGACTTTGTAGTTTACAAATGCATGCAATTTCTGTTGTTTTTTTTGCACATTTAATCAGTTAATGTGTAATTAATAACCACTGGTTTTGCCTGATCATTGGCAATATACCAACACAACTGCAATGAGAGTTATTGTCACCTACGGCAACTGCATTGTGACCTTGTGCAAGACCCTTCATCCGAATTGCCCATGTGGAGGTACAGTGGCTATGTGTACTAAGGCATACTGCACATCAATGGTGCACTTGTCTTCAACCAATGCTAACCCTGCATGTGTGGAGTTAGTATGTTGGAGCGTCTGACAATTGCTTGTCACTGCTCGGTGGTTCTCTCTGGGTTCTCCAGCTTCCCTCCCCCCCTCCATAAAACTCTGACAGGAGGTGACCCTGGCTGTTGGAAGTGTCATTCAACCCCAATAAATAAAAATAAATAAATACATAAATGAGAGTTATTGTCCTTGGTGATGCAACAGTGCATCCCTCTAAGTTGAAGCCTAGCTACCTCCTAATATGAGGTTGAAACCTACTGCCTTGACTGAATAGGAAAAGCACTGTTGTTACATGCTTTTATCGAAAGTAAAATTTTGAACTACAAAGCGTTTTAATCAGAGTGAGAAATGTGAAAGAACATGCCATCTCTCATGAGTCATTAGTGTATAAAGGAACATAAAAATGTGGACATCAGAGTGCTTGGTCTGCCACTATTCGTGCGGCTTAACGGCACTATGTTAACAATTTTTTGCACGTATTACTTTATTTTTATCTGAATTAAATGTAGGGGCACATATACTGTCTCATTATGCCCCCGGAGAAGGCATTATGTTATCACCATGTCCCTCGTCTGTCATCCATTGTCCATCATCCATCTGTTTACTTTTCGTATTCCGTCAATTAACTAAAGTTCTACCAACTGGATCTATACCAAACTTCATATGTGGGTTTGGTATGAGGAGTGGAAGAAGCCTCTTTATTTTGACCATGGTGTGCCAAAGGTCAAGGTCACAGTGATCTCCAGTGTTAAATACACTTGAAATTGGTTTCCACTCCATAACTAAACTTCTGCAAGACTGATCTTGTTTTTTTGTAATTCTATCCATGATATTGCAGAAGGGGGCATATGCCACACTTTGCATTGCTCTTGTTTCCTATTAAATAGGTCATATGAGAGGTGAGTGGATATCCTCGGTCAAATGGCTGGTTTGGTCTGCAGTTTTATTTTGTGATGTTGTGGATTAAGTAAATAATGCTCATTAATGATGATTTGAAAATATAATGTTGATGGATTTGATTTGAACTGTGTTCTGTCAAGTGCATTTCAGTTGGAGATCAAGGTGACACGAGTGTTTAGTGACTAATTCACTCCTGTTTGTGAGCTGACATTTTGCAAGTGACAAATGGGACAATGTTTGTATAAATTTGCTTTGAGAAAGCTTTTTGAAAGAAGGGATAAGAAGCCCATATGTTTTTGCTTTGTCAGAATGTTCATCTTATGTTGTAAAATCATCAGTGTGGAAATAAAGAATTCTGATATGTCATGTTATTGTTTTATCGGTGTCGATGCACGGGAATAGGAACTTTTGGCCCATTTTACGAACAATCATCTGTGCAATTCAGCTGACTGTGTTTGAGTGATATTGTAAAATTGTGATAATGTGCTGTTTACTCCAGGAAAGGCCACACTACGAGCTTCCAGAAACTGTATACATTGTGAGGATTGTGAATAAGGGAGGTAATTTAATGCAAAATATAATGGGCCGTGTTAATGAGAAGCTGTGCATTTCTTGAAAAAACAATGTATTCTACCGAATAACAGTTACTGTAACAAGACCTTAATTAGAAAACGGTATTTGCTTTCATTGCATCTTCTGGCCTCAAATCTCCATAGCAAGCAAGAGTAAATAAAATGTTTCTATTTGCAGGATAACTAAAAGAAATATTAAAAGCATGTTTTCCTTTTTCAGTGATAGTGGTACCCTGATATAATTTCCAGGAAAGTTCCCCTCATGAGGTATTTATATGCCAAGTACTGGTATTATGAAGAGAATTACATGGGGTGATGTTTTATTTTTCAATCTTTTGTTTGACAATGTTAACTGGTATAGTTGTATGGAGAACTTTTTCTGAGAGCATTCTGGGGAATTGTGTCAGAGTCTAATCTTATCAGTTGAAATAAATTTTGACTGAACATTCTTAATTGTTACATTTGTACAGCTTCTTTCAAATGGCATATAATTCATATGGCAGCCTCTTAAATTAGGTCAGAAACTCATATGGATCTATTCTCAACCCTTTAGGAGGCACAATTCGTGCTGTGCAGGAAAATGTCATTGCACAAAATTTTATAGAAATCTTCTTTCTATTATTCATTTATTTATTAGAGTTCATCGACACTCTTGACAGCCAGGATCACCTGGTGTTAGGCAGTTTTATGGGGGAAGGAAGCAAGACTACCTGGAGAGAACCAATGACAATAGCAAATAACTGCCAGACTCTGCAATGTACTAACTCCATGCAAACATGGTTAGCATTGATTGAAGACAAGAGCACCATCAACATGCAATATGCCTTAGTACAAAGTGTGACTGTGCCCCCACATGGGCAATTGGGATGATATACCTTACCCAAGGACACAGCACAGTTACCCCTGGTGGAGTTCGAGCCATGGACCTTTCAGTTTGAAGTCTGAATCCAGAACCACTGAACCACCGTGCTCCCAATTTTCCCCTGTGTTTACCTTATATTATCATTGATAGAATTAATGAAAGTTGCCTGGCCACATAAGGAGAAAATGGGAGTAGGTGGTCGTGGGGGGTGGGTGGGTTTGTGGTGGATCGGGCCAGGGGATTGGGGGGATAAAATGTGTATTGTTGAGGGACTTTGTAGTTTACAAATGCATGCAATTTCTGTTGTTTTTTTTGCACATTTAATCAGTTAATGTGTAATTAATAACCACTGGTTTTGCCTGATCATTGGCAATATACCAACACAACTGCAATGAGAGTTATTGTCACCTACGGCAACTGCATTGTGACCTTGTGCAAGACCCTTCATCCGAATTGCCCATGTGGAGGTACAGTGGCTATGTGTACTAAGGCATACTGCACATCAATGGTGCACTTGTCTTCAACCAATGCTAACCCTGCATGTGTGGAGTTAGTATGTTGGAGCGTCTGACAATTGCTTGTCACTGCTCGGTGGTTCTCTCTGGGTTCTCCAGCTTCCCTCCCCCTCTCCATAAAACTCTGACAGGAGGTGACCCTGGCTGTTGGAAGTGTCATTCAACCCCAATAAATAAAAATAAATAAATACATAAATGAGAGTTATTGTCCTTGGTGATGCAACAGTGCATCCCTCTAAGTTGAATCCTAGCTACCTCCTAATATGAGGTTGAAGCCTACTGCCTTGACTGAATAGGAAAAGCACTGTTGTTACATGCTTTTATCCAAAGTAAAATTTTGAACTACAAAGCGTTTTAATCAGAGTGAGAAATGTGAAAGAACATGCCATCTCTCATGAGTCATTAGTGTATAAAGGAACATAAAATGTGGACATCAGAGTGCTTGGTCTGCCACTATTCGTGCGGCTTAACGGCACTATGTTAACAATTTCTTGCACGTATTACTTTATTTTTATCTGAATTAAATGTAGGGGCACATATACTGTCTCATTATGCCCCCGGAGAAGGCATTATGTTATCACCATGTCCCTCGTCTGTCATACATTGTCCATCATCCATCTGTTTACTTTTCGTATTCCGTCAATTAACTAAAGTTCTACCAACTGGATCTATACCAAACTTCATATGTGGGTTTGGTATGAGGAGTGGAAGAAGCCTCTTTATTTTGACCATGCTGTGCCAAAGGTCAAGGTCACAGTGATCTCCAGTGTTAAATACACTTGAAATTGGTTTCCACTCCATAACTAAACTTCTGCAAGACTGATCTTGTTTTTTTGTTATTCTATCCATGATATTGCAGAAGGGGGCATATGCCACACTTTGCATTGCTCTTGTTTCCTATTAAAAAGGTCATATGAGAGGTGAGTGGATATCCTCGGTCAAATGGCTGGTTTGGTCTGCAGTTTTATTTTGTGATGTTGTGGATTAAGTAAATAATGCTCATTAATGATGATTTGAAAATATAATGTTGATGGATTTGATTTGAACTGTGTTCTGTCAAGTGCATTTCAGTTGGAGATCAAGGTGACACGAGTGTTTAGTGACTAATTCACTCCTGTTTGTGAGCTGACATTTTGCAAGTGACAAATGGGACAATGTTTGTATAAATTTGCTTTGAGAAAGCTTTTTGAAAGAAGGGATAAGAAGCCCATATGTTTTGCTTTGTCAGAATGTTCATCTTATGTTGTAAAATCATCAGTGTGGAAATAAAGAATTCTGATATGTCATGTTATTGTTTTATCGCTGTCGATGCACGGGAATAGGAACTTTTGGCCCATTTTACGAACAATCATCTGTGCAATTCAGCTGACTGTGTTTGAGTGATATTGTAAAATTGTGATAGTGTGCTGTTTACTCCAGGAAAGGCCACACTACGAACTTCCAGAAACTGTATACATTGTGAGGATTGTGAATAAGAGAGGTAATTTAATGCAAAATATAATGGGCCGTGTTAATGAGAAGCTGCGCATTTCTTGAAAAAACAATGTATTCTACCGAATAACAGTTACTGTAACAAGACCTTAATTAGAAAACGGTATTTGCTTTCATTGCATCTTCTGGCCTCAAATCTCCATAGCAAGCAAGAGTAAATAAAATGTTTCTATTTGCAGGATAACTAAAAGAAATATTAAAAGCATGTTTTCCTTTTTCAGTGATAGTGGTACCCTGATATAATTTCCAGGAAAGTTCCCCTCATGAGGTATTTATATGCCAAGTACTGGTATTATGAAGAGAATTACATGGGGTGATGTTTTATTTTTCATTCTTTTGTTTGACAATGTTAACTGGTATAGTTGTATGGAGAACTTTTTCTGAGAGCATTCTGGGGAATTGTGTCAGAGTCTAATCTTATCAGTTGAAATAAATTTTGACTGAACATTCTTAATTGTTACATTTGTACAGCTTCTTTCAAATGGCATATAATTCATATGGCAGCCTCTTAAATTAGGTCAGAAACTCATATGGATCTATTCTCAACCCTTTAGGAGGCACAAATCGTGCTGTGCAGGAAAATGTCATTGCACAAAATTTTATAGAAATCTTCTTTCTATTATTCATTTATTTATTAGAGTTCATCGACACTCTTGACAGCCAGGATCACCTGGTGTTAGGCAGTTTTATGGGGAAGGAAGCCAGACTACCTGGAGAGAACCAATGACAATAGCAAATAACTGCCAGACTCTCCAATGTACTAACTCCATGCAAACATGGTTAGCATTGATTGAAGACAAGAGCACCATCAACATGCAATACGCCTTAGTACAAAGTGTGACTGTGCCCCCACATGGGCAATTGGGATGATATACCTTACCCAAGGACACAGCACAGTTACCCCTGGTGGAGTTCGAGCCATGGACCTTTCAGTTTGAAGTCTGAATCCAGAACCACTGAACCACCGTGCTCCCAATTTTCCCCTGTGATTACCTTATATTATCATTGATAGAATTAATGAAAGTTGCCTGGCCACATGAGGAGAAAATGGGAGTAGGTGGTCGTGGGGGGTGGGTGGGTTTGTGGTGGATCGGGCCAGGGGATTGGGGGGATAAAATGTGTATTGTTGAGGGACTTTGTAGTTTACAAATGCATGCAATTTCTGTTGTTTTTTTTGCACATTTAATCAGTTAATGTGTAATTAATAACCACTGGTTTTGCCTGATCATTGGCAATATACCAACACAACTGCAATGAGAGTTATTGTCACCTACGGCAACTGCATTGTGACCTTGTGCAAGACCCTTCATCCGAATTGCCCATGTGGAGGTACAGTGGCTATGTGTACTAAGGCATACTGCACATCAATGGTGCACTTGTCTTCAACCAATGCTAACCCTGCATGTGTGGAGTTAGTATGTTGGAGCGTCTGACAATTGCTTGTCACTGCTCGGTGGTTCTCTCTGGGTTCTCCAGCTTCCCTCCCCCTCTCCATAAAACTCTGACAGGAGGTGACCCTGGCTGTTGGAAGTGTCATTCAACCCCAATAAATAAAAATAAATAAATACATAAATGAGAGTTATTGTCCTTGGTGATGCAACAGTGCATCCCTCTAAGTTGAATCCTAGCTACCTCCTAATATGAGGTTGAAGCCTACTGCCTTGACTGAATAGGAAAAGCACTGTTGTTACATGCTTTTATCCAAAGTAAAATTTTGAACTACAAAGCGTTTTAATCAGAGTGAGAAATGTGAAAGAACATGCCATCTCTCATGAGTCATTAGTGTATAAAGGAACATAAAATGTGGACATCAGAGTGCTTGGTCTGCCACTATTCGTGCGGCTTAACGGCACTATGTTAACAATTTCTTGCACGTATTACTTTATTTTTATCTGAATTAAATGTAGGGGCACATATACTGTCTCATTATGCCCCCGGAGAAGGCATTATGTTATCACCATGTCCCTCGTCTGTCATACATTGTCCATCATCCATCTGTTTACTTTTCGTATTCCGTCAATTAACTAAAGTTCTACCAACTGGATCTATACCAAACTTCATATGTGGGTTTGGTATGAGGAGTGGAAGAAGCCTCTTTATTTTGACCATGGTGTGCCAAAGGTCAAGGTCACAGTGATCTCCAGTGTTAAATACACTTGAAATTGGTTTCCACTCCATAACTAAACTTCTGCAAGACTGATCTTGTTTTTTTGTTATTCTATCCATGATATTGCAGAAGGGGGCATATGCCACACTTTGCATTGCTCTTGTTTCCTATTAAAAAGGTCATATGAGAGGTGAGTGGATATCCTCGGTCAAATGGCTGGTTTGGTCTGCAGTTTTATTTTGTGATGTTGTGGATTAAGTAAATAATACTCATTAATGATGATTTGAAAATATAATGTTGATGGATTTGATTTGAACTGTGTTCTGTCAAGTGCATTTCAGTTGGAGATCAAGGTGACACGAGTGTTTAGTGACTAATTCACTCCTGTTTGTGAGCTGACATTTTGCAAGTGACAAATGGGACAATGTTTGTATAAATTTGCTTTGAGAAAGCTTTTTGAAAGAAGGGATAAGAAGCCCATATGTTTTGCTTTGTCAGAATGTTCATCTTATGTTGTAAAATCATCAGTGTGGAAATAAAGAATTCTGATATGTCATGTTATTGTTTTATCGCTGTCGATGCACGGGAATAGGAACTTTTGGCCCATTTTACGAACAATCATCTGTGCAATTCAGCTGACTGTGTTTGAGTGATATTGTAAAATTGTGATAGTGTGCTGTTTACTCCAGGAAAGGCCACACTACGAACTTCCAGAAACTGTATACATTGTGAGGATTGTGAATAAGAGAGGTAATTTAATGCAAAATATAATGGGCCGTGTTAATGAGAAGCTGCGCATTTCTTGAAAAAACAATGTATTCTACCGAATAACAGTTACTGTAACAAGACCTTAATTAGAAAACGGTATTTGCTTTCATTGCATCTTCTGGCCTCAAATCTCCATAGCAAGCAAGAGTAAATAAAATGTTTCTATTTGCAGGATAACTAAAAGAAATATTAAAAGCATGTTTTCCTTTTTCAGTGATAGTGGTACCCTGATATAATTTCCAGGAAAGTTCCCCTCATGAGGTATTTATATGCCAAGTACTGGTATTATGAAGAGAATTACATGGGGTGATGTTTTATTTTTCATTCTTTTGTTTGACAATGTTAACTGGTATAGTTGTATGGAGAACTTTTTCTGAGAGCATTCTGGGGAATTGTGTCAGAGTCTAATCTTATCAGTTGAAATAAATTTTGACTGAACATTCTTAATTGTTACATTTGTACAGCTTCTTTCAAATGGCATATAATTCATATGGCAGCCTCTTAAATTAGGTCAGAAACTCATATGGATCTATTCTCAACCCTTTAGGAGGCACAAATCGTGCTGTGCAGGAAAATGTCATTGCACAAAATTTTATAGAAATCTTCTTTCTATTATTCATTTATTTATTAGAGTTCATCGACACTCTTGACAGCCAGGATCACCTGGTGTTAGGCAGTTTTATGGGGAAGGAAGCCAGACTACCTGGAGAGAACCAATGACAATAGCAAATAACTGCCAGACTCTCCAATGTACTAACTCCATGCAAACATGGTTAGCATTGATTGAAGACAAGAGCACCATCAACATGCAATACGCCTTAGTACAAAGTGTGACTGTGCCCCCACATGGGCAATTGGGATGATATACCTTACCCAAGGACACAGCACAGTTACCCCTGGTGGAGTTCGAGCCATGGACCTTTCAGTTTGAAGTCTGAATCCAGAACCACTGAACCACCGTGCTCCCAATTTTCCCCTGTGATTACCTTATATTATCATTGATAGAATTAATGAAAGTTGCCTGGCCACATGAGGAGAAAATGGGAGTAGGTGGTCGTGGGGGGTGGGTGGGTTTGTGGTGGATCGGGCCAGGGGATTGGGGGGATAAAATGTGTATTGTTGAGGGACTTTGTAGTTTACAAATGCATGCAATTTCTGTTGTTTTTTTTGCACATTTAATCAGTTAATGTGTAATTAATAACCACTGGTTTTGCCTGATCATTGGCAATATACCAACACAACTGCAATGAGAGTTATTGTCACCTACGGCAACTGCATTGTGACCTTGTGCAAGACCCTTCATCCGAATTGCCCATGTGGAGGTACAGTGGCTATGTGTACTAAGGCATACTGCACATCAATGGTGCACTTGTCTTCAACCAATGCTAACCCTGCATGTGTGGAGTTAGTATGTTGGAGCGTCTGACAATTGCTTGTCACTGCTCGGTGGTTCTCTCTGGGTTCTCCAGCTTCCCTCCCCCTCTCCATAAAACTCTGACAGGAGGTGACCCTGGCTGTTGGAAGTGTCATTCAACCCCAATAAATAAAAATAAATAAATACATAAATGAGAGTTATTGTCCTTGGTGATGCAACAGTGCATCCCTCTAAGTTGAATCCTAGCTACCTCCTAATATGAGGTTGAAGCCTACTGCCTTGACTGAATAGGAAAAGCACTGTTGTTACATGCTTTTATCCAAAGTAAAATTTTGAACTACAAAGCGTTTTAATCAGAGTGAGAAATGTGAAAGAACATGCCATCTCTCATGAGTCATTAGTGTATAAAGGAACATAAAATGTGGACATCAGAGTGCTTGGTCTGCCACTATTCGTGCGGCTTAACGGCACTATGTTAACAATTTCTTGCACGTATTACTTTATTTTTATCTGAATTAAATGTAGGGGCACATATACTGTCTCATTATGCCCCCGGAGAAGGCATTATGTTATCACCATGTCCCTCGTCTGTCATACATTGTCCATCATCCATCTGTTTACTTTTCGTATTCCGTCAATTAACTAAAGTTCTACCAACTGGATCTATACCAAACTTCATATGTGGGTTTGGTATGAGGAGTGGAAGAAGCCTCTTTATTTTGACCATGGTGTGCCAAAGGTCAAGGTCACAGTGATCTCCAGTGTTAAATACACTTGAAATTGGTTTCCACTCCATAACTAAACTTCTGCAAGACTGATCTTGTTTTTTTGTTATTCTATCCATGATATTGCAGAAGGGGGCATATGCCACACTTTGCATTGCTCTTGTTTCCTATTAAAAAGGTCATATGAGAGGTGAGTGGATATCCTCGGTCAAATGGCTGGTTTGGTCTGCAGTTTTATTTTGTGATGTTGTGGATTAAGTAAATAATACTCATTAATGATGATTTGAAAATATAATGTTGATGGATTTGATTTGAACTGTGTTCTGTCAAGTGCATTTCAGTTGGAGATCAAGGTGACACGAGTGTTTAGTGACTAATTCACTCCTGTTTGTGAGCTGACATTTTGCAAGTGACAAATGGGACAATGTTTGTATAAATTTGCTTTGAGAAAGCTTTTTGAAAGAAGGGATAAGAAGCCCATATGTTTTGCTTTGTCAGAATGTTCATCTTATGTTGTAAAATCATCAGTGTGGAAATAAAGAATTCTGATATGTCATGTTATTGTTTTATCGCTGTCGATGCACGGGAATAGGAACTTTTGGCCCATTTTACGAACAATCATCTGTGCAATTCAGCTGACTGTGTTTGAGTGATATTGTAAAATTGTGATAGTGTGCTGTTTACTCCAGGAAAGGCCACACTACGAACTTCCAGAAACTGTATACATTGTGAGGATTGTGAATAAGAGAGGTAATTTAATGCAAAATATAATGGGCCGTGTTAATGAGAAGCTGCGCATTTCTTGAAAAAACAATGTATTCTACCGAATAACAGTTACTGTAACAAGACCTGAATTAGAAAACGGTATTTGCTTTCATTGCATCTTCTGGCCTCAAATCTCCATAGCAAGCAAGAGTAAATAAAATGTTTCTATTTGCAGGATAACTAAAAGAAATATTAAAAGCATGTTTTCCTTTTTCAGTGATAGTGGTACCCTGATATAATTTCCAGGAAAGTTCCCCTCATGAGGTATTTATATGCCAAGTACTGGTATTATGAAGAGAATTACATGGGGTGATGTTTTATTTTTCATTCTTTTGTTTGACAATGTTAACTGGTATAGTTGTATGGAGAACTTTTTCTGAGAGCATTCTGGGGAATTGTGTCAGAGTCTAATCTTATCAGTTGAAATAAATTTTGACTGAACATTCTTAATTGTTACATTTGTACAGCTTCTTTCAAATGGCATATAATTCATATGGCAGCCTCTTAAATTAGGTCAGAAACTCATATGGATCTATTCTCAACCCTTTAGGAGGCACAAATCGTGCTGTGCAGGAAAATGTCATTGCACAAAATTTTATAGAAATCTTCTTTCTATTATTCATTTATTTATTAGAGTTCATCGACACTCTTGACAGCCAGGATCACCTGGTGTTAGGCAGTTTTATGGGGAAGGAAGCCAGACTACCTGGAGAGAACCAATGACAATAGCAAATAACTGCCAGACTCTCCAATGTACTAACTCCATGCAAACATGGTTAGCATTGATTGAAGACAAGAGCACCATCAACATGCAATACGCCTTAGTACAAAGTGTGACTGTGCCCCCACATGGGCAATTGGGATGATATACCTTACCCAAGGACACAGCACAGTTACCCCTGGTGGAGTTCGAGCCATGGACCTTTCAGTTTGAAGTCTGAATCCAGAACCACTGAACCACCGTGCTCCCAATTTTCCCCTGTGATTACCTTATATTATCATTGATAGAATTAATGAAAGTTGCCTGGCCACATGAGGAGAAAATGGGAGTAGGTGGTCGTGGGGGGTGGGTGGGTTTGTGGTGGATCGGGCCAGGGGATTGGGGGGATAAAATGTGTATTGTTGAGGGACTTTGTAGTTTACAAATGCATGCAATTTCTGTTGTTTTTTTTGCACATTTAATCAGTTAATGTGTAATTAATAACCACTGGTTTTGCCTGATCATTGGCAATATACCAACACAACTGCAATGAGATTATTGTCACCTACGGCAACTGCATTGTGACCTTGTGCAAGACCCTTCATCCGAATTGCCCATGTGGAGGTACAGTGGCTATGTGTACTAAGGCATACTGCACATCAATGGTGCACTTGTCTTCAACCAATGCTAACCCTGCATGTGTGGAGTTAGTATGTTGGAGCGTCTGACAATTGCTTGTCACTGCTCGGTGGTTCTCTCTGGGTTCTCCAGCTTCCCTCCCCCCCTCCATAAAACTCTGACAGGAGGTGACCCTGGCTGTTGGAAGTGTCATTCAACCCCAATAAATAAAAATAAATAAATACATAAATGAGAGTTATTGTCCTTGGTGATGCAACAGTGCATCCCTCTAAGTTGAAGCCTAGCTACCTCCTAATATGAGGTTGAAACCTACTGCCTTGACTGAATAGGAAAAGCACTGTTGTTACATGCTTTTATCGAAAGTAAAATTTTGAACTACAAAGCATTTTAATCAGAGTGAGAAATGTGAAAGAACATGCCATCTCTCATGAGTCATTAGTGTATAAAGGAACATAAAAATGTGGACATCAGAGTGCTTGGTCTGCCACTATTCGTGCGGCTTAACGGCACTATGTTAACAATTTTTTGCACGTATTACTTTATTTTTATCTGAATTAAATGTAGGGGCACATATACTGTCTCATTATGCCCCCGGAGAAGGCATTATGTTATCACCATGTCCCTCGTCTGTCATCCATTGTCCATCATCCATCTGTTTACTTTTCGTATTCCGTCAATTAACTAAAGTTCTACCAACTGGATCTATACCAAACTTCATATGTGGGTTTGGTATGAGGAGTGGAAGAAGCCTCTTTATTTTGACCATGGTGTGCCAAAGGTCAAGGTCACAGTGATCTCCAGTGTTAAATACACTTGAAATTGGTTTCCACTCCATAACTAAACTTCTGCAAGACTGATCTTGTTTTTTTGTAATTCTATCCATGATATTGCAGAAGGGGGCATATGCCACACTTTGCATTGCTCTTGTTTCCTATTAAATAGGTCATATGAGAGGTGAGTGGATATCCTCGGTCAAATGGCTGGTTTGGTCTGCAGTTTTATTTTGTGATGTTGTGGATTAAGTAAATAATGCTCATTAATGATGATTTGAAAATATAATGTTGATGGATTTGATTTGAACTGTGTTCTGTCAAGTGCATTTCAGTTGGAGATCAAGGTGACACGAGTGTTTAGTGACTAATTCACTCCTGTTTGTGAGCTGACATTTTGCAAGTGACAAATGGGACAATGTTTGTATAAATTTGCTTTGAGAAAGCTTTTTGAAAGAAGGGATAAGAAGCCCATATGTTTTTGCTTTGTCAGAATGTTCATCTTATGTTGTAAAATCATCAGTGTGGAAATAAAGAATTCTGATATGTCATGTTATTGTTTTATCGCTGTCGATGCACGGGAATAGGAACTTTTGGCCCATTTTACGAACAATCATCTGTGCAGTTCAGCTGACTGTGTTTGAGTGATATTGTAAAATTGTGATAGTGTGCTGTTTACTCCAGGAAAGGCCACACTACGAACTTCCAGAAACTGTATACATTGTGAGGATTGTGAATAAGAGAGGTAATTTAATGCAAAATATAATGGGCCGTGTTAATGAGAAGCTGCGCATTTCTTGAAAAAACAATGTATTCTACCGAATAACAGTTACTGTAACAAGACCTTAATTAGAAAACGGTATTTGCTTTCATTGCATCTTCTGGCCTCAAATCTCCATAGCAAGCAAGAGTAAATAAAATGTTTCTATTTGCAGGATAACTAAAAGAAATATTAAAAGCATGTTTTCCTTTTTCAGTGATAGTGGTACCCTGATATAATTTCCAGGAAAGTTCCCCTCATGAGGTATTTATATGCCAAGTACTGGTATTATGAAGAGAATTACATGGGGTGATGTTTTATTTTTCATTCTTTTGTTTGACAATGTTAACTGGTATAGTTGTATGGAGAACTTTTTCTGAGAGCATTCTGGGGAATTGTGTCAGAGTCTAATCTTATCAGTTGAAATAAATTTTGACTGAACATTCTTAATTGTTACATTTGTACAGCTTCTTTCAAATGGCATATAATTCATATGGCAGCCTCTTAAATTAGGTCAGAAACTCATATGGATGTATTCTCAACCCTTTAGGAGGCACAAATCGTGTTGTGCAGGAAAATGTCATTGCACAAAATTTTATAGAAATCTTCTTTCTATTATTCATTTATTTATTAGAGTTCATCGACACTCTTGACAGCCAGGATCACCTGGTGTTAGGCAGTTTTATGGGGAAGGAAGCCAGACTACCTGGAGAGAACCAATGACAATAGCAAATAACTGCCAGACTCTCCAATGTACTAACTCCATGCAAACATGGTTAGCATTGATTGAAGACAAGAGCACCATCAACATGCAATACGCCTTAGTACAAAGTGTGACTGTGCCCCCACATGGGCAATTGGGATGATATACCTTACCCAAGGACACAGCACAGTTACCCCTGGTGGAGTTCGAGCCATGGACCTTTCAGTTTGAAGTCTGAATCCAGAACCACTGAACCACCGTGCTCCCAATTTTCCCCTGTGATTACCTTATATTATCATTGATAGAATTAATGAAAGTTGCCTGGCCACATGAGGAGAAAATGGGAGTAGGTGGTCGTGGGGGGTGGGTGGGTTTGTGATGGATCGGGCCAGGGGATTGGGGGGATAAAATGTGTATTGTTGAGGGACTTTGTAGTTTACAAATGCATGCAATTTCTGTTGTTTTTTTTGCACATTTAATCAGTTAATGTGTAATTAATAACCACTGGTTTTGCCTGATCATTGGCAATATACCAACACAACTGCAATGAGAGTTATTGTCACCTACGGCAACTGCATTGTGACCTTGTGCAAGACCCTTCATCCGAATTGCCCATGTGGAGGTACAGTGGCTATGTGTACTAAGGCATACTGCACATCAATGGTGCACTTGTCTTCAACCAATGCTAACCCTGCATGTGTGGAGTTAGTATGTTGGAGCGTCTGACAATTGCTTGTCACTGCTCGGTGGTTCTCTCTGGGTTCTCCAGCTTCCCTCCCCCCTCCATAAAACTCTGACAGGAGGTGACCCTGGCTGTTGGAAGTGTCATTCAACCCCAATAAATAAAAATAAATAAATACATAAATGAGAGTTATTGTCCTTGGTGATGCAACAGTGCATCCCTCTAAGTTGAAGCCTAGCTACCTCCTAATATGAGGTTGAAATCTACTGCCTTGACTGAATAGGAAAAGCACTGTTGTTACATGCTTTTATCGAAAGTAAAATTTTGAACTACAAAGCGTTTTAATCAGAGTGAGAAATGTGAAAGAACATGCCATCTCTCATGAGTCATTAGTGTATAAAGGAACATAAAAATGTGGACATCAGAGTGCTTGGTCTGCCACTATTCGTGCGGCTTAACGGCACTATGTTAATAATTTTTTGCACGTATTACTTTATTTTTATCTGAATTAAATGTAGGGGCACATATACTGTCTCATTATGCCCCCGGAGAAGGCATTATGTTATCACCATGTCCCTCGTCTGTCATCCATTGTCCATCATCCATCTGTTTACTTTTCGTATTCCGTCAATTAACTAAAGTTCTACCAACTGGATCTATACCAAACTTCATATGTGGGTTTGGTATGAGGAGTGGAAGAAGCCTCTTTATTTTGACCATGGTGTGCCAAAGGTCAAGGTCACAGTGATCTCCAGTGTTAAATACACTTGAAATTGGTTTCCACTCCATAACTAAACTTCTGCAAGACTGATCTTGTTTTTTTGTAATTCTATCCATGATATTGCAGAAGGGGGCATATGCCACACTTTGCATTGCTCTTGTTTCCTATTAAATAGGTCATATGAGAGGTGAGTGGATATCCTCGGTCAAATGGCTGGTTTGGTCTGCAGTTTTATTTTGTGATGTTGTGGATTAAGTAAATAATGCTCATTAATGATGATTTGAAAATATAATGTTGATGGATTTGATTTGAACTGTGTTCTGTCAAGTGCATTTCAGTTGGAGATCAAGGTGACACGAGTGTTTAGTGACTAATTCACTCCTGTTTGTGAGCTGACATTTTGCAAGTGACAAATGGGACAATGTTTGTATAAATTTGCTTTGAGAAAGCTTTTTGAAAGAACGGGTAAGAAGCCCATATGTTTTTGCTTTGTCAGAATGTTCATCTTATGTTGTAAAATCATCAGTGTGGAAATAAAGAATTCCGATATGTCATGTTATTGTTTTATCGCTGTCGATGCACGGGAATAGGAACTTTTGGCCCATTTTACGAACAATCAACTGTGCAATTCAGCTGACTGTATTTGAGTGATATTGTAAAATTGTGATAGTGTGCTGTTTACTCCAGGAAAGGCCACACTACGAGCTTCCAGAAACTGTATACATTGTGAGGATTGTGAATAAGAGAGGTAATTTAATGCAAAATATAATGGGCCGTGTTAATGAGAAGCTGTGCATTTCTTGAAAAAACAATGTATTCTACCGAATAACAGTTACTGTAACAAGACCTTAAGTAGAAAACGGTATTTGCTTTCATTGCATCTTCTGGCCTCAAATCTCCATAGCAAGCAAGAGTAAATAAAATGTTTCTATTTGCAGGATAACTAAAAGAAATATTAAAAGCATGTTTTTCCTTTTTCAGTGATAGTGGTACCCTGATATAATTTCCAGGAAAGTTCCCCTCATGAGGTATTTATATGCCAAGTACTGGTATTATGAAGAGAATTATATGGGGTGATGTTTTATTTTTCATTCTTTTGTTTGACAATGTTAACTGGTGTAGTTGTATGGAGAACTTTTTCTGAGAGCATTCTGGGGAATTGTGTCAGAGTCTAATCTTATCAGTTGAAATAAATTTTGACTGAACATTCTTAATTGTTACATTTGTACAGCTTCTTTCAAATGGCATATAATTCATATGGCAGCCTCTTAAATTAGGTCAGAAACTCATATGGATCTATTCTCAACCCTTTAGGAGGCACAATTCGTGCTGTGCAGGAAAATGTCATTGCACAAAATTTTATAGAAATCTTCTTTCTATTATTCATTTATTTATTAGAGTTCATCGACACTCTTGACAGCCAGGATCACCTGGTGTTAGGCAGTTTTATGGGGGAAGGAAGCCAGACTACCTGGAGAGAACCAATGACAATAGCAAATAACTGCCAGACTCTCCAATGTACTAACTCCATGCAAACATGGTTAGCATTGATTGAAGACAAGAGCACCATCAACATGCAATACGCCTTAGTACAAAGTGTGACTGTGCCCCCACATGGGCAATTGGGATGATATACCTTACCCAAGGACACAGCACAGTTACCCCTGGTGGAGTTCGAGCCATGGACCTTTCAGTTTGAAGTCTGAATCCAGAACCACTGAACCACCGTGCTCCCAATTTTCCCCTGTGATTACCTTATATTATCATTGATAGAATTAATGAAAGTTGCCTGGCCACATGAGGAGAAAATGGGAGTAGGTGGTCGTGGGGGGTGGGTGGGTTTGTGGTGGATCGGGCCAGGGGATTGGGGGGATAAAATGTGTATTGTTGAGGGACTTTGTAGTTTACAAATGCATGCAATTTCTGTTGTTTTTTTTGCACATTTAATCAGTTAATGTGTAATTAATAACCACTGGTTTTGCCTGATCATTGGCAATATACCAACACAACTGCAATGAGAGTTATTGTCACCTACGGCAACTGCATTGTGACCTTGTGCAAGACCCTTCATCCGAATTGCCCATGTGGAGGTACAGTGGCTATGTGTACTAAGGCATACTGCACATCAATGGTGCACTTGTCTTCAACCAATGCTAACCCTGCATGTGTGGAGTTAGTATGTTGGAGCGTCTGACAATTGCTTGTCACTGCTCGGTGGTTCTCTCTGGGTTCTCCAGCTTCCCTCCCCCTCTCCATAAAACTCTGACAGGAGGTGACCCTGGCTGTTGGAAGTGTCATTCAACCCCAATAAATAAAAATAAATAAATACATAAATGAGAGTTATTGTCCTTGGTGATGCAACAGTGCATCCCTCTAAGTTGAATCCTAGCTACCTCCTAATATGAGGTTGAAGCCTACTGCCTTGACTGAATAGGAAAAGCACTGTTGTTACATGCTTTTATCCAAAGTAAAATTTTGAACTACAAAGCGTTTTAATCAGAGTGAGAAATGTGAAAGAACATGCCATCTCTCATGAGTCATTAGTGTATAAAGGAACATAAAATGTGGACATCAGAGTGCTTGGTCTGCCACTATTCGTGCGGCTTAACGGCACTATGTTAACAATTTCTTGCACGTATTACTTTATTTTTATCTGAATTAAATGTAGGGGCACATATACTGTCTCATTATGCCCCCGGAGAAGGCATTATGTTATCACCATGTCCCTCGTCTGTCATCCATTGTCCATCATCCATCTGTTTACTTTTCGTATTCCGTCAATTAACTAAAGTTCTACCAACTGGATCTATACCAAACTTCATATGTGGGTTTGGTATGAGGAGTGGAAGAAGCCTCTTTATTTTGACCATGGTGTGCCAAAGGTCAAGGTCACAGTGATCTCCAGTGTTAAATACACTTGAAATTGGTTTCCACTCCATAACTAAACTTCTGCAAGACTGATCTTGTTTTTTTGTTATTCTATCCATGATATTGCAGAAGGGGGCATATGCCACACTTTGCATTGCTCTTGTTTCCTATTAAAAAGGTCATATGAGAGGTGAGTGGATATCCTCGGTCAAATGGCTGGTTTGGTCTGCAGTTTTATTTTGTGATGTTGTGGATTAAGTAAATAATGCTCATTAATGATGATTTGAAAATATAATGTTGATGGATTTGATTTGAACTGTGTTCTGTCAAGTGCATTTCAGTTGGAGATCAAGGTGACACGAGTGTTTAGTGACTAATTCACTCCTGTTTGTGAGCTGACATTTTGCAAGTGACAAATGGGACAATGTTTGTATAAATTTGCTTTGAGAAAGCTTTTTGAAAGAACGGGTAAGAAGCCCATATGTTTTTGCTTTGTCAGAATGTTCATCTTATGTTGTAAAATCATCAGTGTGGAAATAAAGAATTCCGATATGTCATGTTATTGTTTTATCGCTGTCGATGCAAGGGAATAGGAACTTTTGGCCCATTTTACGAACAATCAACTGTGCAATTCAGCTGACTGTATTTGAGTGATATTGTAAAATTGTGATAGTGTGCTGTTTACTCCAGGAAAGGCCACACTACGAGCTTCCAGAAACTGTATACATTGTGAGGATTGTGAATAAGAGAGGTAATTTAATGCAAAATATAATGGGCCGTGTTAATGAGAAGCTGTGCATTTCTTGAAAAAACAATGTATTCTACCGAATAACAGTTACTGTAACAAGACCTTAAGTAGAAAACGGTATTTGCTTTCATTGCATCTTCTGGCCTCAAATCTCCATAGCAAGCAAGAGTAAATAAAATGTTTCTATTTGCAGGATAACTAAAAGAAATATTAAAAGCATGTTTTTCCTTTTTCAGTGATAGTGGTACCCTGATATAATTTCCAGGAAAGTTCCCCTCATGAGGTATTTATATGCCAAGTACTGGTATTATGAAGAGAATTATATGGGGTGATGTTTTATTTTTCATTCTTTTGTTTGACAATGTTAACTGGTGTAGTTGTATGGAGAACTTTTTCTGAGAGCATTCTGGGGAATTGTGTCAGAGTCTAATCTTATCAGTTGAAATAAATTTTGACTGAACATTCTTAATTGTTACATTTGTACAGCTTCTTTCAAATGGCATATAATTCATATGGCAGCCTCTTAAATTAGGTCAGAAACTCATATGGATCTATTCTCAACCCTTTAGGAGGCACAATTCGTGCTGTGCAGGAAAATGTCATTGCACAAAATTTTATAGAAATCTTCTTTCTATTATTCATTTATTTATTAGAGTTCATCGACACTCTTGACAGCCAGGATCACCTGGTGTTAGGCAGTTTTATGGGGGAAGGAAGCCAGACTACCTGGAGAGAACCAATGACAATAGCAAATAACTGCCAGACTCTCCAATGTACTAACTCCATGCAAACATGGTTAGCATTGATTGAAGACAAGAGCACCATCAACATGCAATACGCCTTAGTACAAAGTGTGACTGTGCCCCCACATGGGCAATTGGGATGATATACCTTACCCAAGGACACAGCACAGTTACCCCTGGTGGAGTTCGAGCCATGGACCTTTCAGTTTGAAGTCTGAATCCAGAACCACTGAACCACCGTGCTCCCAATTTTCCCCTGTGATTACCTTATATTATCATTGATAGAATTAATGAAAGTTGCCTGGCCACATGAGGAGAAAATGGGAGTAGGTGGTCGTGGGGGGTGGGTGGGTTTGTGGTGGATCGGGCCAGGGGATTGGGGGGATAAAATGTGTATTGTTGAGGGACTTTGTAGTTTACAAATGCATGCAATTTCTGTTGTTTTTTTTGCACATTTAATCAGTTAATGTGTAATTAATAACCACTGGTTTTGCCTGATCATTGGCAATATACCAACACAACTGCAATGAGAGTTATTGTCACCTACGGCAACTGCATTGTGACCTTGTGCAAGACCCTTCATCCGAATTGCCCATGTGGAGGTACAGTGGCTATGTGTACTAAGGCATACTGCACATCAATGGTGCACTTGTCTTCAACCAATGCTAACCCTGCATGTGTGGAGTTAGTATGTTGGAGCGTCTGACAATTGCTTGTCACTGCTCGGTGGTTCTCTCTGGGTTCTCCAGCTTCCCTCCCCCTCTCCATAAAACTCTGACAGGAGGTGACCCTGGCTGTTGGAAGTGTCATTCAACCCCAATAAATAAAAATAAATAAATACATAAATGAGAGTTATTGTCCTTGGTGATGCAACAGTGCATCCCTCTAAGTTGAATCCTAGCTACCTCCTAATATGAGGTTGAAGCCTACTGCCTTGACTGAATAGGAAAAGCACTGTTGTTACATGCTTTTATCCAAAGTAAAATTTTGAACTACAAAGCGTTTTAATCAGAGTGAGAAATGTGAAAGAACATGCCATCTCTCATGAGTCATTAGTGTATAAAGAAACATAAAATGTGGACATCAGAGTGCTTGGTCTGCCACTATTCGTGCGGCTTAACGGCACTATGTTAACAATTTCTTGCACGTATTACTTTATTTTTATCTGAATTAAATGTAGGGGCACATATACTGTCTCATTATGCCCCCGGAGAAGGCATTATGTTATCACCATGTCCCTCGTCTGTCATCCATTGTCCATCATCCATCTGTTTACTTTTCGTATTCCGTCAATTAACTAAAGTTCTACCAACTGGATCTATACCAAACTTCATATGTGGGTTTGGTATGAGGAGTGGAAGAAGCCTCTTTATTTTGACCATGGTGTGCCAAAGGTCAAGGTCACAGTGATCTCCAGTGTTAAATACACTTGAAATTGGTTTCCACTCCATAACTAAACTTCTGCAAGACTGATCTTGTTTTTTTGTTATTCTATCCATGATATTGCAGAAGGGGGCATATGCCACACTTTGCATTGCTCTTGTTTCCTATTAAAAAGGTCATATGAGAGGTGAGTGGATATCCTCGGTCAAATGGCTGGTTTGGTCTGCAGTTTTATTTTGTGATGTTGTGGATTAAGTAAATAATGCTCATTAATGATGATTTGAAAATATAATGTTGATGGATTTGATTTGAACTGTGTTCTGTCAAGTGCATTTCAGTTGGAGATCAAGGTGACACGAGTGTTTAGTGACTAATTCACTCCTGTTTGTGAGCTGACATTTTGCAAGTGACAAATGGGACAATGTTTGTATAAATTTGCTTTGAGAAAGCTTTTTGAAAGAAGGGATAAGAAGCCCATATGTTTTTGCTTTGTCAGAATGTTCATCTTATGTTGTAAAATCATCAGTGTGGAAATAAAGAATTCTGATATGTCATGTTATTGTTTTATCGCTGTCGATGCACGGGAATAGGAACTTTTGGCCCATTTTACGAACAATCATCTGTGCAATTCAGCTGACTGTGTTTGAGTGATATTGTAAAATTGTGATAGTGTGCTGTTTACTCCAGGAAAGGCCACACTACGAACTTCCAGAAACTGTATACATTGTGAGGATTGTGAATAAGAGAGGTAATTTAATGCAAAATATAATGGGCCGTGTTAATGAGAAGCTGTGCATTTCTTGAAAAAACAATGTATTCTACCGAATAACAGTTACTGTAACAAGACCTTAATTAGAAAACGGTATTTGCTTTCATTGCATCTTCTGGCCTCAAATCTCCATAGCAAGCAAGAGTAAATAAAATGTTTCTATTTGCAGGATAGCTAAAAGAAATATTAAAAGCATGTTTTCCTTTTTCAGTGATAGTGGTACCCTGATATAATTTCCAGGAAAGTTCCCCTCATGAGGTATTTATATGCCAAGTACTGGTATTATGAAGAGAATTACATGGGGTGATGTTTTATTTTTCATTCTTTTGTTTGACAATGTTAACTGGTATAGTTGTATGGAGAACTTTTTCTGAGAGCATTCTGGGGAATTGTGTCAGAGTCTAATCTTATCAGTTGAAATAAATTTTGACTGAACATTCTTAATTGTTACATTTGTACAGCTTCTTTCAAATGGCATATAATTCATATGGCAGCCTCTTAAATTAGGTCAGAAACTCATATGGATCTATTCTCAACCCTTTAGGAGGCACAATTCGTGCTGTGCAGGAAAATGTCATTGCACAAAATTTTATAGAAATCTTCTTTCTATTATTCATTTATTTATTAGAGTTCATCGACACTCTTGACAGCCAGGATCACCTGGTGTTAGGCAGTTTTATGGGGGAAGGAAGCCAGACTACCTGGAGAGAACCAATGACAATAGCAAATAACTTCCAGACTCTCCAATGTACTAACTCCATGCAAACATGGTTAGCATTGATTGAAGACAAGAGCACCATCAACATGCAATACGCCTTAGTACAAAGTGTGACTGTGCCCCCACATGGGCAATTGGGATGATATACCTTACCCAAGGACACAGCACAGTTACCCCTGGTGGAGTTCGAGCCATGGACCTTTCAGTTTGAAGTCTCAATCCAGAACCACTGAACCACCGTGCTCCCAATTTTCCCCTGTGATTACCTTATATTATCATTGATAGAATTAATGAAAGTTGCCTGGCCACATGAGGAGAAAATGGGAGTAGGTGGTCGTGGGGGGTGGGTGGGTTTGTGGTGGATCGGGCCAGGGGATTGGGGGGATAAAATGTGTATTGTTGAGGGACTTTGTAGTTTACAAATGCATGCAATTTCTCTTGTTTTTTTTTGCACATTTAATCAGTTAATGTGTAATTAATAACCACTGGTTTTGCCTGATCATTGGCAATATACCAACACAACTGCAATGAGAGTTATTGTCACCTACGGCAACTGCATTGTGACCTTGTGCAAGACCCTTCATCCGAATTGCCCATGTGGAGGTACAGTGGCTATGTGTACTAAGGCATACTGCACATCAATGGTGCACTTGTCTTCAACCAATGCTAACCCTGCATGTGTGGAGTTAGTATGTTGGAGCGTCTGACAATTGCTTGTCACTGCTCGGTGGTTCTCTCTGGGTTCTCCAGCTTCCCTCCCCCCCCCTCCATAAAACTCTGACAGGAGGTGACCCTGGCTGTTGGAAGTGTCATTCAACCCCAATAAATAAAAATAAATAAATACATAAATGAGAGTTATTGTCCTTGGTGATGCAACAGTGCATCCCTCTAAGTTGAAGCCTAGCTACCTCCTAATATGAGGTTGAAACCTACTGCCTTGACTGAATAGGAAAAGCACTGTTGTTACATGCTTTTATCGAAAGTAAAATTTTGAACTACAAAGCGTTTTAATCAGAGTGAGAAATGTGAAAGAACATGCCAGCTCTCATGAGTCATTAGTGTATAAAGGAACATAAAAATGTGGACATCAGAGTGCTTGGTCTGCCACTATTCGTGCGGCTTAACGGCACTATGTTAACAATTTTTTGCACGTATTACTTTATTTTTATCTGAATTAAATGTAGGGGCACATATACTGTCTCATTATGCCCCCGGAGAAGGCATTATGTTATCACCATGTCCCTCGTCTGTCATCCATTGTCCATCATCCATCTGTTTACTTTTCGTATTCCGTCAATTAACTAAAGTTCTACCAACTGGATCTATACCAAACTTCATATGTGGGTTTGGTATGAGGAGTGGAAGAAGCCTCTTTATTTTGACCATGGTGTGCCAAAGGTCAAGGTCACAGTGATCTCCAGTGTTAAATACACTTGAAATTGGTTTCCACTCCATAACTAAACTTCTGCAAGACTGATCTTGTTTTTTTGTAATTCTATCCATGATATTGCAGAAGGGGGCATATGCCACACTTTGCATTGCTCTTGTTTCCTATTAAATAGGTCATATGAGAGGTGAGTGGATATCCTCGGTCAAATGGCTGGTTTGGTCTGCAGTTTTATTTTGTGATGTTGTGGATTAAGTAAATAATGCTCATTAATGATGATTTGAAAATATAATGTTGATGGATTTGATTTGAACTGTGTTCTGTCAAGTGCATTTCAGTTGGAGATCAAGGTGACACGAGTGTTTAGTGACTAATTCACTCCTGTTTGTGAGCTGACATTTTGCAAGTGACAAATGGGACAATGTTTGTATAAATTTGCTTTGAGAAAGCTTTTTGAAAGAACGGTTAAGAAGCCCATATGTTTTTGCTTTGTCAGAATGTTCATCTTATGTTGTAAAATCATCAGTGTGGAAATAAAGAATTCCGATATGTCATGTTATTGTTTTATCGCTGTCGATGCACGGGAATAGGAACTTTTGGCCCATTTTACGAACAATCAACTGTGCAATTCAGCTGACTGTATTTGAGTGATATTGTAAAATTGTGATAGTGTGCTGTTTACTCCAGGAAAGGCCACACTACGAGCTTCCAGAAACTGTATACATTGTGAGGATTGTGAATAAGAGAGGTAATTTAATGCAAAATATAATGGGCCGTGTTAATGAGAAGCTGTGCATTTCTTGAAAAAACAATGTATTCTACCGAATAACAGTTACTGTAACAAGACCTTAAGTAGAAAACGGTATTTGCTTTCATTGCATCTTCTGGCCTCAAATCTCCATAGCAAGCAAGAGTAAATAAAATGTTTCTATTTGCAGGATAACTAAAAGAAATATTAAAAGCATGTTTTTCCTTTTTCAGTGATAGTGGTACCCTGATATAATTTCCAGGAAAGTTCCCCTCATGAGGTATTTATATGCCAAGTACTGGTATTATGAAGAGAATTATATGGGGTGATGTTTTATTTTTCATTCTTTTGTTTGACAATGTTAACTGGTGTAGTTGTATGGAGAACTTTTTCTGAGAGCATTCTGGGGAATTGTGTCAGAGTCTAATCTTATCAGTTGAAATAAATTTTGACTGAACATTCTTAATTGTTACATTTGTACAGCTTCTTTCAAATGGCATATAATTCATATGGCAGCCTCTTAAATTAGGTCAGAAACTCATATGGATCTATTCTCAACCCTTTAGGAGGCACAATTCGTGCTGTGCAGGAAAATGTCATTGCACAAAATTTTATAGAAATCTTCTTTCTATTATTCATTTATTTATTAGAGTTCATCGACACTCTTGACAGCCAGGATCACCTGGTGTTAGGCAGTTTTATGGGGGAAGGAAGCCAGACTACCTGGAGAGAACCAATGACAATAGCAAATAACTGCCAGACTCTCCAATGTACTAACTCCATGCAAACATGGTTAGCATTGATTGAAGACAAGAGCACCATCAACATGCAATACGCCTTAGTACAAAGTGTGACTGTGCCCCCACATGGGCAATTGGGATGATATACCTTACCCAAGGACACAGCACAGTTACCCCTGGTGGAGTTCGAGCCATGGACCTTTCAGTTTGAAGTCTGAATCCAGAACCACTGAACCACCGTGCTCCCAATTTTCCCCTGTGATTACCTTATATTATCATTGATAGAATTAATGAAAGTTGCCTGGCCACATGAGGAGAAAATGGGAGTAGGTGGTCGTGGGGGGTGCGTGGGTTTGTGGTGGATCGGGCCAGGGGATTGGGGGGATAAAATGTGTATTGTTGAGGGACTTTGTAGTTTACAAATGCATGCAATTTCTGTTGTTTTTTTTGCACATTTAATCAGTTAATGTGTAATTAATAACCACTGGTTTTGCCTGATCATTGGCAATATACCAACACAACTGCAATGAGAGTTATTGTCACCTACGGCAACTGCATTGTGACCTTGTGCAAGACCCTTCATCCGAATTGCCCATGTGGAGGTACAGTGGCTATGTGTACTAAGGCATACTGCACATCAATGGTGCACTTGTCTTCAACCAATGCTAACCCTGCATGTGTGGAGTTAGTATGTTGGAGCGTCTGACAATTGCTTGTCACTGCTCGGTGGTTCTCTCTGGGTTCTCCAGCTTCCCTCCCCCTCTCCATAAAACTCTGACAGGAGGTGACCCTGGCTGTTGGAAGTGTCATTCAACCCCAATAAATAAAAATAAATAAATACATAAATGAGAGTTATTGTCCTTGGTGATGCAACAGTGCATCCCTCTAAGTTGAATCCTAGCTACCTCCTAATATGAGGTTGAAGCCTACTGCCTTGACTGAATAGGAAAAGCACTGTTGTTACATGCTTTTATCCAAAGTAAAATTTTGAACTACAAAGCGTTTTAATCAGAGTGAGAAATGTGAAAGAACATGCCATCTCTCATGAGTCATTAGTGTATAAAGAAACATAAAATGTGGACATCAGAGTACTTGGTCTGCCACTATTCGTGCGGCTTAACGGCACTATGTTAACAATTTCTTGCACGTATTACTTTATTTTTATCTGAATTAAATGTAGGGGCACATATACTGTCTCATTATGCCCCCGGAGAAGGCATTATGTTATCACCATGTCCCTCGTCTGTCATCCATTGTCCATCATCCATCTGTTTACTTTTCGTATTCCGTCAATTAACTAAAGTTCTACCAACTGGATCTATACCAAACTTCATATGTGGGTTTGGTATGAGGAGTGGAAGAAGCCTCTTTATTTTGACCATGGTGTGCCAAAGGTCAAGGTCACAGTGATCTCCAGTGTTAAATACACTTGAAATTGGTTTCCACTCCATAACTAAACTTCTGCAAGACTGATCTTGTTTTTTTGTTATTCTATCCATGATATTGCAGAAGGGGGCATATGCCACACTTTGCATTGCTCTTGTTTCCTATTAAAAAGGTCATATGAGAGGTGAGTGGATATCCTCGGTCAAATGGCTGGTTTGGTCTGCAGTTTTATTTTGTGATGTTGTGGATTAAGTAAATAATGCTCATTAATGATGATTTGAAAATATAATGTTGATGGATTTGATTTGAACTGTGTTCTGTCAAGTGCATTTCAGTTGGAGATCAAGGTGACACGAGTGTTTAGTGACTAATTCACTCCTGTTTGTGAGCTGACATTTTGCAAGTGACAAATGGGACAATGTTTGTATAAATTTGCTTTGAGAAAGCTTTTTGAAAGAAGGGATAAGAAGCCCATATGTTTTTGCTTTGTCAGAATGTTCATCTTATGTTGTAAAATCATCAGTGTGGAAATAAAGAATTCTGATATGTCATGTTATTGTTTTATCGCTGTCGATGCACGGGAATAGGAACTTTTGGCCCATTTTACGAACAATCATCTGTGCAATTCAGCTGACTGTGTTTGAGTGATATTGTAAAATTGTGATAGTGTGCTGTTTACTCCAGGAAAGGCCACACTACGAACTTCCAGAAACTGTATACATTGTGAGGATTGTGAATAAGAGAGGTAATTTAATGCAAAATATAATGGGCCGTGTTAATGAGAAGCTGTGCATTTCTTGAAAAAACAATGTATTCTACCGAATAACAGTTACTGTAACAAGACCTTAATTAGAAAACGGTATTTGCTTTCATTGCATCTTCTGGCCTCAAATCTCCATAGCAAGCAAGAGTAAATAAAATGTTTCTATTTGCAGGATAACTAAAAGAAATATTAAAAGCATGTTTTCCTTTTTCAGTGATAGTGGTACCCTGATATAATTTCCAGGAAAGTTCCCCTCATGAGGTATTTATATGCCAAGTACTGGTATTATGAAGAGAATTACATGGGGTGATGTTTTATTTTTCATTCTTTTGTTTGACAATGTTAACTGGTATAGTTGTATGGAGAACTTTTTCTGAGAGCATTCTGGGGAATTGTGTCAGAGTCTAATCTTATCAGTTGAAATAAATTTTGACTGAACATTCTTAATTGTTACATTTGTACAGCTTCTTTCAAATGGCATATAATTCATATGGCAGCCTCTTAAATTAGGTCAGAAACTCATATGGATCTATTCTCAACCCTTTAGGAGGCACAATTCGTGCTGTGCAGGAAAATGTCATTGCACAAAATTTTATAGAAATCTTCTTTCTATTATTCATTTATTTATTAGAGTTCATCGACACTCTTGACAGCCAGGATCACCTGGTGTTAGGCAGTTTTATGGGGGAAGGAAGCCAGACTACCTGGAGAGAACCAATGACAATAGCAAATAACTGCCAGACTCTCCAATGTACTAACTCCATGCAAACATGGTTAGCATTGATTGAAGACAAGAGCACCATCAACATGCAATACGCCTTAGTACAAAGTGTGACTGTGCCCCCACATGGGCAATTGGGATGATATACCTTACCCAAGGACACAGCACAGTTACCCCTGGTGGAGTTCGAGCCATGGACCTTTCAGTTTGAAGTCTGAATCCAGAACCACTGAACCACCGTGCTCCCAATTTTCCCCTGTGATTACCTTATATTATCATTGATAGAATTAATGAAAGTTGCCTGGCCACATGAGGAGAAAATGGGAGTAGGTGGTCGTGGGGGGTGGGTGGGTTTGTGGTGGATCGGGCCAGGGGATTGGGGGGATAAAATGTGTATTGTTGAGGGACTTTGTAGTTTACAAATGCATGCAATTTCTCTTGTTTTTTTTTGCACATTTAATCAGTTAATGTGTAATTAATAACCACTGGTTTTGCCTGATCATTGGCAATATACCAACACAACTGCAATGAGAGTTATTGTCACCTACGGCAACTGCATTGTGACCTTGTGCAAGACCCTTCATCCGAATTGCCCATGTGGAGGTACAGTGGCTATGTGTACTAAGGCATACTGCACATCAATGGTGCACTTGTCTTCAACCAATGCTAACCCTGCATGTGTGGAGTTAGTATGTTGGAGCGTCTGACAATTGCTTGTCACTGCTCGGTGGTTCTCTCTGGGTTCTCCAGCTTCCCTCCCCCCCCCCTCCATAAAACTCTGACAGGAGGTGACCCTGGCTGTTGGAAGTGTCATTCAACCCCAATAAATAAAAATAAATAAATACATAAATGAGAGTTATTGTCCTTGGTGATGCAACAGTGCATCCCTCTAAGTTGAAGCCTAGCTACCTCCTAATATGAGGTTGAAACCTACTGCCTTGACTGAATAGGAAAAGCACTGTTGTTACATGCTTTTATCGAAAGTAAAATTTTGAACTACAAAGCGTTTTAATCAGAGTGAGAAATGTGAAAGAACATGCCAGCTCTCATGAGTCATTAGTGTATAAAGGAACATAAAAATGTGGACATCAGAGTGCTTGGTCTGCCACTATTCGTGCGGCTTAACGGCACTATGTTAACAATTTTTTGCACGTATTACTTTATTTTTATCTGAATTAAATGTAGGGGCACATATACAGTCTCATTATGCCCCCGGAGAAGGCATTATGTTATCACCATGTCCCTCGTCTGTCATCCATTGTCCATCATCCATCTGTTTACTTTTCGTATTCCGTCAATTAACTAAAGTTCTACCAACTGGATCTATACCAAACTTCATATGTGGGTTTGGTATGAGGAGTGGAAGAAGCCTCTTTATTTTGACCATGGTGTGCCAAAGGTCAAGGTCACAGTGATCTCCAGTGTTAAATACACTTGAAATTGGTTTCCACTCCATAACTAAACTTCTGCAAGACTGATCTTGTTTTTTTGTAATTCTATCCATGATATTGCAGAAGGGGGCATATGCCACACTTTGCATTGCTCTTGTTTCCTATTAAATAGGTCATATGAGAGGTGAGTGGATATCCTCGGTCAAATGGCTGGTTTGGTCTGCAGTTTTATTTTGTGATGTTGTGGATTAAGTAAATAATGCTCATTAATGATGATTTGAAAATATAATGTTGATGGATTTGATTTGAACTGTGTTCTGTCAAGTGCATTTCAGTTGGAGATCAAGGTGACACGAGTGTTTAGTGACTAATTCACTCCTGTTTGTGAGCTGACATTTTGCAAGTGACAAATGGGACAATGTTTGTATAAATTTGCTTTGAGAAAGCTTTTTGAAAGAACGGGTAAGAAGCCCATATGTTTTTGCTTTGTCAGAATGTTCATCTTATGTTGTAAAATCATCAGTGTGGAAATAAAGAATTCCGATATGTCATGTTATTGTTTTATCGCTGTCGATGCACGGGAATAGGAACTTTTGGCCCATTTTACGAACAATCAACTGTGCAATTCAGCTGACTGTATTTGAGTGATATTGTAAAATTGTGATAGTGTGCTGTTTACTCCAGGAAAGGCCACACTACGAGCTTCCAGAAACTGTATACATTGTGAGGATTGTGAATAAGAGAGGTAATTTAATGCAAAATATAATGGGCCGTGTTAATGAGAAGCTGTGCATTTCTTGAAAAAACAATGTATTCTACCGAATAACAGTTACTGTAACAAGACCTTAAGTAGAAAACGGTATTTGCTTTCATTGCATCTTCTGGCCTCAAATCTCCATAGCAAGCAAGAGTAAATAAAATGTTTCTATTTGCAGGATAACTAAAAGAAATATTAAAAGCATGTTTTTCCTTTTTCAGTGATAGTGGTACCCTGATATAATTTCCAGGAAAGTTCCCCTCATGAGGTATTTATATGCCAAGTACTGGTATTATGAAGAGAATTATATGGGGTGATGTTTTATTTTTCATTCTTTTGTTTGACAATGTTAACTGGTGTAGTTGTATGGAGAACTTTTTCTGAGAGCATTCTGGGGAATTGTGTCAGAGTCTAATCTTATCAGTTGAAATAAATTTTGACTGAACATTCTTAATTGTTACATTTGTACAGCTTCTTTCAAATGGCATATAATTCATATGGCAGCCTCTTAAATTAGGTCAGAAACTCATATGGATCTATTCTCAACCCTTTAGGAGGCACAATTCGTGCTGTGCAGGAAAATGTCATTGCACAAAATTTTATAGAAATCTTCTTTCTATTATTCATTTATTTATTAGAGTTCATCGACACTCTTGACAGCCAGGATCACCTGGTGTTAGGCAGTTTTATGGGGGAAGGAAGCCAGACTACCTGGAGAGAACCAATGACAATAGCAAATAACTGCCAGACTCTCCAATGTACTAACTCCATGCAAACATGGTTAGCATTGATTGAAGACAAGAGCACCATCAACATGCAATACGCCTTAGTACAAAGTGTGACTGTGCCCCCACATGGGCAATTGGGATGATATACCTTACCCAAGGACACAGCACAGTTACCCCTGGTGGAGTTCGAGCCATGGACCTTTCAGTTTGAAGTCTGAATCCAGAACCACTGAACCACCGTGCTCCCAATTTTCCCCTGTGATTACCTTATATTATCATTGATAGAATTAATGAAAGTTGCCTGGCCACATGAGGAGAAAATGGGAGTAGGTGGTCGTGGGGGGTGGGTGGGTTTGTGGTGGATCGGGCCAGGGGATTGGGGGGATAAAATGTGTATTGTTGAGGGACTTTGTAGTTTACAAATGCATGCAATTTCTGTTGTTTTTTTTGCACATTTAATCAGTTAATGTGTAATTAATAACCACTGGTTTTGCCTGATCATTGGCAATATACCAACACAACTGCAATGAGAGTTATTGTCACCTACGGCAACTGCATTGTGACCTTGTGCAAG
Organism: Pictodentalium vernedei; assembly: GCA_031216915.1. Taxonomy (NCBI): domain Eukaryota; kingdom Metazoa; phylum Mollusca; class Scaphopoda; order Dentaliida; family Dentaliidae; genus Pictodentalium; species Pictodentalium vernedei. The sequence goes on from CM062292.1 coordinate 429,567,462, forward strand.
ACCCTTCATCCGAATTGCCCATGTGGAGGTACAGTGGCTATGTGTACTAAGGCATACTGCACATCAATGGTGCACTTGTCTTCAACCAATGCTAACCCTGCATGTGTGGAGTTAGTATGTTGGAGCGTCTGACAATTGCTTGTCACTGCTCGGTGGTTCTCTCTGGGTTCTCCAGCTTCCCTCCCCCTCTCCATAAAACTCTGACAGGAGGTGACCCTGGCTGTTGGAAGTGTCATTCAACCCCAATAAATAAAAATAAATAAATACATAAATGAGAGTTATTGTCCTTGGTGATGCAACAGTGCATCCCTCTAAGTTGAATCCTAGCTACCTCCTAATATGAGGTTGAAGCCAACTGCCTTGACTGAATAGGAAAAGCACTGTTGTTACATGCTTTTATCCAAAGTAAAATTTTGAACTACAAAGCGTTTTAATCAGAGTGAGAAATGTGAAAGAACATGCCATCTCTCATGAGTCATTAGTGTATAAAGGAACATAAAATGTGGACATCAGAGTGCTTGGTCTGCCACTATTTGTGCGGCTTAACGGCACTATGTTAACAATTTCTTGCACGTATTACTTTATTTTTATCTGAATTAAATGTAGGGGCACATATACTGTCTCATTATGCCCCCGGAGAAGGCATTATGTTATCACCATGTCCCTCGTCTGTCATCCATTGTCCATCATCCATCTGTTTACTTTTCGTATTCCGTCAATTAACTAAAGTTCTACCAACTGGATCTATACCAAACTTCATATGTGGGTTTGGTATGAGGAGTGGAAGAAGCCTCTTTATTTTGACCATGGTGTGCCAAAGGTCAAGGTCACAGTGATCTCCAGTGTTAAATACACTTGAAATTGGTTTCCACTCCATAACTAAACTTCTGCAAGACTGATCTTGTTTTTTTGTTATTCTATCCATGATATTGCAGAAGGGGGCATATGCCACACTTTGCATTGCTCTTGTTTCCTATTAAAAAGGTCATATGAGAGGTGAGTGGATATCCTCGGTCAAATGGCTGGTTTGGTCTGCAGTTTTATTTTGTGATGTTGTGGATTAAGTAAATAATGCTCATTAATGATGATTTGAAAATATAATGTTGATGGATTTGATTTGAACTGTGTTCTGTCAAGTGCATTTCAGTTGGAGATCAAGGTGACACGAGTGTTTAGTGACTAATTCACTCCTGTTTGTGAGCTGACATTTTGCAAGTGACAAATGGGACAATGTTTGTATAAATTTGCTTTGAGAAAGCTTTTTGAAAGAACGGGTAAGAAGCCCATATGTTTTTGCTTTGTCAGAATGTTCATCTTATGTTGTAAAATCATCAGTGTGGAAATAAAGAATTCCGATATGTCATGTTATTGTTTTATCGCTGTCGATGCACGGGAATAGGAACTTTTGGCCCATTTTACGAACAATCAACTGTGCAATTCAGCTGACTGTATTTGAGTGATATTGTAAAATTGTGATAGTGTGCTGTTTACTCCAGGAAAGGCCACACTACGAGCTTCCAGAAACTGTATACATTGTGAGGATTGTGAATAAGAGAGGTAATTTAATGCAAAATATAATGGGCCGTGTTAATGAGAAGCTGTGCATTTCTTGAAAAAACAATGTATTCTACCGAATAACAGTTACTGTAACAAGACCTTAAGTAGAAAACGGTATTTGCTTTCATTGCATCTTCTGGCCTCAAATCTCCATAGCAAGCAAGAGTAAATAAAATGTTTCTATTTGCAGGATAACTAAAAGAAATATTAAAAGGATGTTTTTCCTTTTTCAGTGATAGTGGTACCCTGATATAATTTCCAGGAAAGTTCCCCTCATGAGGTATTTATATGCCAAGTACTGGTATTATGAAGAGAATTATATGGGGTGATGTTTTATTTTTCATTCTTTTGTTTGACAATGTTAACTGGTGTAGTTGTATGGAGAACTTTTTCTGAGAGCATTCTGGGGAATTGTGTCAGAGTCTAATCTTATCAGTTGAAATAAATTTTGACTGAACATTCTTAATTGTTACATTTGTACAGCTTCTTTCAAATGGCATATAATTCATATGGCAGCCTCTTAAATTAGGTCAGAAACTCATATGGATCTATTCTCAACCCTTTAGGAGGCACAATTCGTGCTGTGCAGGAAAATGTCATTGCACAAAATTTTATAGAAATCTTCTTTCTATTATTCATTTATTTATTAGAGTTCATCGACACTCTTGACAGCCAGGATCACCTGGTGTTAGGCAGTTTTATGGGGGAAGGAAGCCAGACTACCTGGAGAGAACCAATGACAATAGCAAATAACTGCCAGACTCTCCAATGTACTAACTCCATGCAAACATGGTTAGCATTGATTGAAGACAAGAGCACCATCAACATGCAATACGCCTTAGTACAAAGTGTGACTGTGCCCCCACATGGGCAATTGGGATGATATACCTTACCCAAGGACACAGCACAGTTACCCCTGGTGGAGTTCGAGCCATGGACCTTTCAGTTTGAAGTCTGAATCCAGAACCACTGAACCACCGTGCTCCCAATTTTCCCCTGTGATTACCTTATATTATCATTGATAGAATTAATGAAAGTTGCCTGGCCACATGAGGAGAAAATGGGAGTAGGTGGTCGTGGGGGGTGGGTGGGTTTGTGGTGGATCGGGCCAGGGGATTGGGGGGATAAAATGTGTATTGTTGAGGGACTTTGTAGTTTACAAATGCATGCAATTTCTGTTGTTTTTTTTGCACATTTAATCAGTTAATGTGTAATTAATAACCACTGGTTTTGCCTGATCATTGGCAATATACCAACACAACTGCAATGAGAGTTATTGTCACCTACGGCAACTGCATTGTGACCTTGTGCAAGACCCTTCATCCGAATTGCCCATGTGGAGGTACAGTGGCTATGTGTACTAAGGCATACTGCACATCAATGGTGCACTTGTCTTCACCCAATGCTAACCCTGCATGTGTGGAGTTAGTATGTTGGAGCGTCTGACAATTGCTTGTCACTGCTCGGTGGTTCTCTCTGGGTTCTCCAGCTTCCCTCCCCCTCTCCATAAAACTCTGACAGGAGGTGACCCTGGCTGTTGGAAGTGTCATTCAACCCCAATAAATAAAAATAAATAAATACATAAATGAGAGTTATTGTCCTTGGTGATGCAACAGTGCATCCCTCTAAGTTGAATCCTAGCTACCTCCTAATATGAGGTTGAAGCCTACTGCCTTGACTGAATAGGAAAAGCACTGTTGTTACATGCTTTTATCCAAAGTAAAATTTTGAACTACAAAGCGTTTTAATCAGAGTGAGAAATGTGAAAGAACATGCCATCTCTCATGAGTCATTAGTGTATAAAGGAACATAAAATGTGGACATCAGAGTGCTTGGTCTGCCACTATTCGTGCGGCTTAACGGCACTATGTTAACAATTTCTTGCACGTATTACTTTATTTTTATCTGAATTAAATGTAGGGGCACATATACTGTCTCATTATGCCCCCGGAGAAGGCATTATGTTATCACCATGTCCCTCGTCTGTCATCCATTGTCCATCATCCATCTGTTTACTTTTCGTATTCCGTCAATTAACTAAAGTTCTACCAACTGGATCTATACCAAACTTCATATGTGGGTTTGGTATGAGGAGTGGAAGAAGCCTCTTTATTTTGACCATGGTGTGCCAAAGGTCAAGGTCACAGTGATCTCCAGTGTTAAATACACTTGAAATTGGTTTCCACTCCATAACTAAACTTCTGCAAGACTGATCTTGTTTTTTTGTTATTCTATCCATGATATTGCAGAAGGGGGCATATGCCACACTTTGCATTGCTCTTGTTTCCTATTAAAAAGGTCATATGAGAGGTGAGTGGATATCCTCGGTCAAATGGCTGGTTTGGTCTGCAGTTTTATTTTGTGATGTTGTGGATTAAGTAAATAATGCTCATTAATGATGATTTGAAAATATAATGTTGATGGATTTGATTTGAACTGTGTTCTGTCAAGTGCATTTCAGTTGGAGATCAAGGTGACACGAGTGTTTAGTGACTAATTCACTCCTGTTTGTGAGCTGACATTTTGCAAGTGACAAATGGGACAATGTTTGTATAAATTTGCTTTGAGAAAGCTTTTTGAAAGAAGGGATAAGAAGCCCATATGTTTTTGCTTTGTCAGAATGTTCATCTTATGTTGTAAAATCATCAGTGTGGAAATAAAGAATTCTGATATGTCATGTTATTGTTTTATCGCTGTCGATGCACGGGAATAGGAACTTTTGGCCCATTTTACGAACAATCATCTGTGCAATTCAGCTGACTGTGTTTGAGTGATATTGTAAAATTGTGATAGTGTGCTGTTTACTCCAGGAAAGGCCACACTACGAACTTCCAGAAACTGTATACATTGTGAGGATTGTGAATAAGAGAGGTAATTTAATGCAAAATATAATGGGCCGTGTTAATGAGAAGCTGTGCATTTCTTGAAAAAACAATGTATTCTACCGAATAACAGTTACTGTAACAAGACCTTAATTAGAAAACGGTATTTGCTTTCATTGCATCTTCTGGCCTCAAATCTCCATAGCAAGCAAGAGTAAATAAAATGTTTCTATTTGCAGGATAACTAAAAGAAATATTAAAAGCATGTTTTCCTTTTTCAGTGATAGTGGTACCCTGATATAATTTCCAGGAAAGTTCCCCTCATGAGGTATTTATATGCCAAGTACTGGTATTATGAAGAGAATTACATGGGGTGATGTTTTATTTTTCATTCTTTTGTTTGACAATGTTAACTGGTATAGTTGTATGGAGAACTTTTTCTGAGAGCATTCTGGGGAATTGTGTCAGAGTCTAATCTTATCAGTTGAAATAAATTTTGACTGAACATTCTTAATTGTTACATTTGTACAGCTTCTTTCAAATGGCATATAATTCATATGGCAGCCTCTTAAATTAGGTCAGAAACTCATATGGATCTATTCTCAACCCTTTAGGAGGCACAATTCGTGCTGTGCAGGAAAATGTCATTGCACAAAATTTTATAGAAATCTTCTTTCTATTATTCATTTATTTATTAGAGTTCATCGACACTCTTGACAGCCAGGATCACCTGGTGTTAGGCAGTTTTATGGGGGAAGGAAGCCAGACTACCTGGAGAGAACCAATGACAATAGGAAATAACTGCCAGACTCTCCAATGTACTAACTCCATGCAAACATGGTTAGCATTGATTGAAGACAAGAGCACCATCAACATGCAATGCGCCTTAGTACAAAGTGTGACTGTGCCCCCACATGGGCAATTGGGATGATATACCTTACCCAAGGACACAGCACAGTTACCCCTGGTGGAGTTCGAGCCATGGACCTTTCAGTTTGAAGTCTGAATCCAGAACCACTGAACCACCGTGCTCCCAATTTTCCCCTGTGATTACCTTATATTATCATTGATAGAATTAATGAAAGTTGCCTGGCCACATGAGGAGAAAATGGGAGTAGGTGGTCGTGGGGGGTGGGTGGGTTTGTGGTGGATCGGGCCAGGGGATTGGGGGGATAAAATGTGTATTGTTGAGGGACTTTGTAGTTTACAAATGCATGCAATTTCTGTTGTTTTTTTTGCACATTTAATCAGTTAATGTGTAATTAATAACCACTGGTTTTGCCTGATCATTGGCAATATACCAACACAACTGCAATGAGAGTTATTGTCACCTACGGCAACTGCATTGTGACCTTGTGCAAGACCCTTCATCCGAATTGCCCATGTGGAGGTACAGTGGCTATGTGTACTAAGGCATACTGCACATCAATGGTGCACTTGTCTTCACCCAATGCTAACCCTGCATGTGTGGAGTTAGTATGTTGGAGCGTCTGACAATTGCTTGTCACTGCTCGGTGGTTCTCTCTGGGTTCTCCAGCTTCCCTCCCCCTCTCCATAAAACTCTGACAGGAGGTGACCCTGGCTGTTGGAAGTGTCATTCAACCCCAATAAATAAAAATAAATAAATACATAAATGAGAGTTATTGTCCTTGGTGATGCAACAGTGCATCCCTCTAAGTTGAATCCTAGCTACCTCCTAATATGAGGTTGAAGCCTACTGCCTTGACTGAATAGGAAAAGCACTGTTGTTACATGCTTTTATCCAAAGTAAAATTTTGAACTACAAAGCGTTTTAATCAGAGTGAGAAATGTGAAAGAACATGCCATCTCTCATGAGTCATTAGTGTATAAAGGAACATAAAATGTGGACATCAGAGTGCTTGGTCTGCCACTATTCGTGCGGCTTAACGGCACTATGTTAACAATTTCTTGCACGTATTACTTTATTTTTATCTGAATTAAATGTAGGGGCACATATACTGTCTCATTATGCCCCCGGAGAAGGCATTATGTTATCACCATGTCCCTCGTCTGTCATCCATTGTCCATCATCCATCTGTTTACTTTTCGTATTCCGTCAATTAACTAAAGTTCTACCAACTGGATCTATACCAAACTTCATATGTGGGTTTGGTATGAGGAGTGGAAGAAGCCTCTTTATTTTGACCATGGTGTGCCAAAGGTCAAGGTCACAGTGATCTCCAGTGTTAAATACACTTGAAATTGGTTTCCACTCCATAACTAAACTTCTGCAAGACTGATCTTGTTTTTTTGTTATTCTATCCATGATATTGCAGAAGGGGGCATATGCCACACTTTGCATTGCTCTTGTTTCCTATTAAAAAGGTCATATGAGAGGTGAGTGGATATCCTCGGTCAAATGGCTGGTTTGGTCTGCAGTTTTATTTTGTGATGTTGTGGATTAAGTAAATAATGCTCATTAATGATGATTTGAAAATATAATGTTGATGGATTTGATTTGAACTGTGTTCTGTCAAGTGCATTTCAGTTGGAGATCAAGGTGACACGAGTGTTTAGTGACTAATTCACTCCTGTTTGTGAGCTGACATTTTGCAAGTGACAAATGGGACAATGTTTGTATAAATTTGCTTTGAGAAAGCTTTTTGAAAGAAGGGATAAGAAGCCCATATGTTTTTGCTTTGTCAGAATGTTCATCTTATGTTGTAAAATCATCAGTGTGGAAATAAAGAATTCTGATATGTCATGTTATTGTTTTATCGCTGTCGATGCACGGGAATAGGAACTTTTGGCCCATTTTACGAACAATCATCTGTGCAATTCAGCTGACTGTGTTTGAGTGATATTGTAAAATTGTGATAGTGTGCTGTTTACTCCAGGAAAGGCCACACTACGAACTTCCAGAAACTGTATACATTGTGAGGATTGTGAATAAGAGAGGTAATTTAATGCAAAATATAATGGGCCGTGTTAATGAGAAGCTGTGCATTTCTTGAAAAAACAATGTATTCTACCGAATAACAGTTACTGTAACAAGACCTTAATTAGAAAACGGTATTTGCTTTCATTGCATCTTCTGGCCTCAAATCTCCATAGCAAGCAAGAGTAAATAAAATGTTTCTATTTGCAGGATAACTAAAAGAAATATTAAAAGCATGTTTTCCTTTTTCAGTGATAGTGGTACCCTGATATAATTTCCAGGAAAGTTCCCCTCATGAGGTATTTATATGCCAAGTACTGGTATTATGAAGAGAATTACATGGGGTGATGTTTTATTTTTCATTCTTTTGTTTGACAATGTTAACTGGTATAGTTGTATGGAGAACTTTTTCTGAGAGCATTCTGGGGAATTGTGTCAGAGTCTAATCTTATCAGTTGAAATAAATTTTGACTGAACATTCTTAATTGTTACATTTGTACAGCTTCTTTCAAATGGCATATAATTCATATGGCAGCCTCTTAAATTAGGTCAGAAACTCATATGGATCTATTCTCAACCCTTTAGGAGGCACAATTCGTGCTGTGCAGGAAAATGTCATTGCACAAAATTTTATAGAAATCTTCTTTCTATTATTCATTTATTTATTAGAGTTCATCGACACTCTTGACAGCCAGGATCACCTGGTGTTAGGCAGTTTTATGGGGGAAGGAAGCCAGACTACCTGGAGAGAACCAATGACAATAGCAAATAACTGCCAGACTCTCCAATGTACTAACTCCATGCAAACATGGTTAGCATTGATTGAAGACAAGAGCACCATCAACATGCAATACGCCTTAGTACAAAGTGTGACTGTGCCCCCACATGGGCAATTGGGATGATATACCTTACCCAAGGACACAGCACAGTTACCCCTGGTGGAGTTCGAGCCATGGACCTTTCAGTTTGAAGTCTCAATCCAGAACCACTGAACCACCGTGCTCCCAATTTTCCCCTGTGATTACCTTATATTATCATTGATAGAATTAATGAAAGTTGCCTGGCCACATGAGGAGAAAATGGGAGTAGGTGGTCGTGGGGGGTGGGTGGGTTTGTGGTGGATCGGGCCAGGGGATTGGGGGGATAAAATGTGTATTGTTGAGGGACTTTGTAGCTTACAAATGCATGCAATTTCTGTTGTTTTTTTTTGCACATTTAATCAGTTAATGTGTAATTAATAACCACTGGTTTTGCCTGATCATTGGCAATATACCAACACAACTGCAATGAGAGTTATTGTCACCTACGGCAACTGCATTGTGACCTTGTGCAAGACCCTTCATCCGAATTGCCCATGTGGAGGTACAGTGGCTATGTGTACTAAGGCATACTGCACATCAATGGTGCACTTGTCTTCAACCAATGCTAACCCTGCATGTGTGGAGTTAGTATGTTGGAGCGTCTGACAATTGCTTGTCACTGCTCGGTGGTTCTCTCTGGGTTCTCCAGCTTCCCTCCCCCCCCCCCCTCCATAAAACTCTGACAGGAGGTGACCCTGGCTGTTGGAAGTGTCATTCAACCCCAATAAATAAAAATAAATAAATACATAAATGAGAGTTATTATCCTTGGTGATGCAACAGTGCATCCCTCTAAGTTGAAGCCTAGCTACCTCCTAATATGAGGTTGAAACCTACTGCCTTGACTGAATAGGAAAAGCACTGTTGTTACATGCTTTTATCGAAAGTAAAATTTTGAACTACAAAGCGTTTTAATCAGAGTGAGAAATGTGAAAGAACATGCCATCTCTCATGAGTCATTAGTGTATAAAGGAACATAAAAATGTGGACATCAGAGTGCTTGGTCTGCCACTATTCGTGCGGCTTAACGGCACTATGTTAACAATTTTTTGCACGTATTACATTATTTTTATCTGAATTAAATGTAGGGGCACATATACTGTCTCATTATGCCCCCGGAGAAGGCATTATGTTATCACCATGTCCCTCGTCTGTCATCCATTGTCCATCATCCATCTGTTTACTTTTCGTATTCCGTCAATTAACTAAAGTTCTACCAACTGGATCTATACCAAACTTCATATGTGGGTTTGGTATGAGGAGTGGAAGAAGCCTCTTTATTTTGACCATGGTGTGCCAAAGGTCAAGGTCACAGTGATCTCCAGTGTTAAATACACTTGAAATTGGTTTCCACTCCATAACTAAACTTCTGCAAGACTGATCTTGTTTTTTTGTAATTCTATCCATGATATTGCAGAAGGGGGCATATGCCACACTTTGCATTGCTCTTGTTTCCTATTAAATAGGTCATATGAGAGGTGAGTGGATATCCTCGGTCAAATGGCTGGTTTGGTCTGCAGTTTTATTTTGTGATGTTGTGGATTAAGTAAATAATGCTCATTAATGATGATTTGAAAATATAATGTTGATGGATTTGATTTGAACTGTGTTCTGTCAAGTGCATTTCAGTTGGAGATCAAGGTGACACGAGTGTTTAGTGACTAATTCACTCCTGTTTGTGAGCTGACATTTTGCAAGTGACAAATGGGACAATGTTTGTATAAATTTGCTTTGAGAAAGCTTTTTGAAAGAACGGTTAAGAAGCCCATATGTTTTTGCTTTGTCAGAATGTTCATCTTATGTTGTAAAATCATCAGTGTGGAAATAAAGAATTCCGATATGTCATGTTATTGTTTTATCGCTGTCGATGCACGGGAATAGGAACTTTTGGCCCATTTTACGAACAATCAACTGTGCAATTCAGCTGACTGTATTTGAGTGATATTGTAAAATTGTGATAGTGTGCTGTTTACTCCAGGAAAGGCCACACTACGAGCTTCCAGAAACTGTATACATTGTGAGGATTGTGAATAAGAGAGGTAATTTAATGCAAAATATAATGGGCCATGTTAATGAGAAGCTGTGCATTTCTTGAAAAAACAATGTATTCTACCGAATAACAGTTACTGTAACAAGACCTTAAGTAGAAAACGGTATTTGCTTTCATTGCATCTTCTGGCCTCAAATCTCCATAGCAAGCAAGAGTAAATAAAATGTTTCTATTTGCAGGATAACTAAAAGAAATATTAAAAGCATGTTTTTCCTTTTTCAGTGATAGTGGTACCCTGATATAATTTCCAGGAAAGTTCCCCTCATGAGGTATTTATATGCCAAGTTCTGGTATTATGAAGAGAATTACATGGGGTAATGTTTTATTTTTCATTCTTTTGTTTGACAATGTTAACTGGTATAGTTGTATGGAGAACTTTTTCTGAGAGCATTCTGGGGAATTGTGTCAGAGTCTAATCTTATCAGTTGAAATAAATTTTGACTGAACATTCTTAATTGTTACATTTGTACAGCTTCTTTCAAATGGCATATAATTCATATGGCAGCCTCTTAAATTAGGTCAGAAACTCATATGGATCTATTCTCAACCCTTTAGGAGGCACAATTCGTGCTGTGCAGGAAAATGTCATTGCACAAAATTTTATAGAAATCTTCTTTCTATTATTCATTTATTTATTAGAGTTCATCGACACTCTTGACAGCCAGGATCACCTGGTGTTAGGCAGTTTTATGGGGGAAGGAAGCCAGACTACCTGGAGAGAACCAATGACAATAGCAAATAACTGCCAGACTCTCCAATGTACTAACTCCATGCAAACATGGTTAGCATTGATTGAAGACAAGAGCACCATCAACATGCAATACGCCTTAGTACAAAGTGTGACTGTGCCCCCACATGGGCAATTGGGATGATATACCTTACCCAAGGACACAGCACAGTTACCCCTGGTGGAGTTCGAGCCATGGACCTTTCAGTTTGAAGTCTCAATCCAGAACCACTGAACCACCGTGCTCCCAATTTTCCCCTGTGATTACCTTATATTATCATTGATAGAATTAATGAAAGTTGCCTGGCCACATGAGGAGAAAATGGGAGCAGGTGGTCGTGGGGGGTGGGTGGGTTTGTGGTGGATTGGGCCAGGGGAATGGGTGGATAAAATGTGTATTGTTGAGGGACTTTGTAGTTTACAAATGCATGCAATTTCTGTTTTTTTTTTGCACATTTAATCAGTTAATCTGTAATTAATAACTACTGGTTTTGCCTGATTATTGGCAATATACCAACTCAACTGCAATGAGAGTTATTGTCACCTACGGTAACTGCATTGTGACCTTGTGCAAGACCCTTCATCCGAATTGCCCATGTGGAGGTACAGTGGCTATGTGTACTAAGGCATACTGCACATCAATGGTGCACTTGTCTTCAACCAATGCTAACCCTGCTTGTGTGGAGTTAGTATGTTGGAGAGTCTGACAATTGCTTGTCACTGCTCGGTGGTTTTCTCTGGGTTCTCCAGCTTCCCTCCCCCTCTCCATAAAACTCTGACAGGAGGTGACCCTGGCTGTTGGAAGTGTCATTCAACCCCAATAAATAAAAATAAATAAATACATAAATGAGAGTTATTGTCCTTGGTGATGCAACAGTGCATCCCTCTAAGTTTTAGCCTAGCTACCTCCTCATATGAGGTTGAAGCCTACTGCCTTGACTGAATAGGATAAGCACTGTTGTTACATGCTTTTATCCAAAGTAAAATTTTGAACTACAAAGCGTTTTAATCAGAGTGAGAAATGTGAAAGAACATGCCATCTCTCATGAGTCATTAGTGTATAAAGGAACATAAAATGTGGACATCAGAGTGCTTGGTCTGCCACTATTCGTGCGGCTTAACGGCACTATGTTAACAATTTTTTGCACGTATTACTTTATTTTCATCTGAATTAAATGTAGGGGCACATATACTGTCTCATTATGCCCCCGGAGAAGGCATTATGTTATCACCATGTCCCTCGTCTGTCATCCATTGTCCATCATCCATCTGTTTACTTTTCGTATTCCGTCAGTTAACTAAAGTTCTACCAACTGGATCTATACCAAACTTCATATGTGGGTTTGGTATGAGGAGTGGCAGAAGCCTCTTTATTTTGACAATGGTGTGCCAAAGGTCAAGGTCACAGTGATCTCCAGTGTTAAATACACTTTAAATTGGTTTCCACTCCATAACTAAACTTCTGCAAGACTGATCTTGTTTTTTTGTAATTCTATCCATGATATTGCAGAAGGGGGCATATGCCACACTTTGCATTGCTCTTGTTTCCTATTTAAAAGGTCATATGAGAGGTGAGTGGATATCCTCGGTCAAATGGCTGGTTTGGTCTGCAGTTTTATTTTGTGATGTTGTGGATTAAGTAAATAATGCTCATTAATGATGATTTGAAAATATAATGTTGATGGATTTGATTTGAACTGTGTTCTGTCAAGTGCATTTCAGTTGGAGATCAAGTTGACACGAGTGTTTAGTGACTAATTCACTCCTGTTTGTGAGCTGACATTTTGCAAGTGACAAATGGGACAATGTTTGTATAAATTTGCTTTGAGAAAGCTTTTTGAAAGAAGGGATAAGAAGCCCATATGTTTTTGCTTTGTCAGAATGTTCATCTTATGTTGTAAAATCATCAGTGTGGAAATAAAGAATTCCGATATGTCATGTTATTGTTTTATCGCTGTCGATGCACGGGAATAGGAACTTTTGGCCCATTTTACGAACAATCAACTGTGCAATTCAGCTGACTGTATTTGAGTGATATTGTAAAATTGTGATAGTGTGCTGTTTACTCCAGGAAAGGCTACACTACGAGCTTCCAGAAACTGTATACATTGTGAGGATTGTGAATAAGAGAGGTAATTTAATGCAAAATATAATGGGCCGTGTTAATGAGAAGCTGTGCATTTCTTGAAAAAACAATGTATTCTACCGAATAACAGTTACTTTAACAAGACCTTAAGTAGAAAACGGTATTTGCTTTCATTGCATCTTCTGGCCTCAAATCTCCATAGCAAGCAAGAGTAAATAAAATGTTTCTATTTGCAGGATAACTAAAAGAAATATTAAAAGCATGTTTTTCCTTTTTCAGTGATAGTGGTACCCTGATATAATTTCCAGGAAAGTTCCCCTCATGAGGTATTTATATGCCAAGTACTGGGATTATGAAGAGAATTACATGGGGTAATGTTTTATTTTTCATTCTTTTGTTTGACAATGTTAACAGGTATAGTTGTATGGAGAACTTTTTCTGAGAGCATTCTGGGGAATTGTGTCAGAGTCTAATCTTATCAGTTGAAATAAATTTTGACTGAACATTCTTAATTGTTACATTTGTACAGCTTCTTTCAAATGGCATATAATTCATATGGCAGCCTCTTAAATTAGGTCACAAACTCATATGGATATATTCTCAACCCTTTAGGAGGCACAATTCGTGCTGTGCAGGAAAATGTCATTGCACAAAATTTTATAGAAATCTTCTTTCTATTATTCATTTATTTATTAGAGTTCATCGATACTCTTGACAGCCAGGATCACCTGGTGTTAGGCAGTTTTATGGGGGAAGGAAGCCAGACTACCTGGAGAGAACCAATGACAATAGCAAATAACTGCCAGACTCTCCAATGTACTAACTCCATGCAAACATGGTTAGCATTGATTGAAGACAAGAGCACCATCAACATGCAATACGCCTTAGTACAAAGTGTGACTGTGCCCCCACATGGGCAATTGGGATGATATACCTTACCCAAGAACACAGCACAGTTACCCCTGGTGGAGTTCGAGCCATGGACCTTTCAGTTTGAAGTCTGAATCCAGAACCACTGAACCACCGTGCTCCCAATTTTCCCCTGTGATTACCTTATATTATCATTGATAGAATTAATGAAAGTTGCCTGGCCACATGAGGAGAAAATGGGAGCAGGTGGTCGTGGGGGGTGGGTGGGTTTGTGGTGGATCGGGCCAGGGGATTGGGGGGATAAAATGTGTATTGTTGAGGGACTTTGTAGTTTACAAATGCATGCAATTTCTGATGTTTTTTTTGCACATTTAATCAGTTAATGTGTAATTAATAACCACCGGTTTTGCCTGATCATTGGCAATATACCAACACAACTGCAATGAGAGTTATTGTCACCTACGGCAACTGCATTGTGACCTTGTGCAAGACCCTTCATCCGAATTGCCCATGTGGAGGTACAGTGGCTATGTGTACTAAGGCATACTGCACATCAATGGTGCACTTGTCTTCAACCAATGCTAACCCTGCTTGTGTGGAGTTAGTATGTTGGAGAGTCTGACAATTGCTTGTCACTGCTCGGTGGTTCTCTCTGGGTTCTCCAGCTTCCCTCCCCCTCTCCATAAAACTCTGACAGGAGGTGACCCTGGCTGTTGGAAGTGTCATTCAACCCCAATAAATAAAAATAAATAAATACATAAATGAGAGTTATTGTCCTTGGTGATGCAACAGTGCATCCCTCTAAGTTGAAGCCTAGCTACCTCCTAATATGAGGTTGAAGCCTACTGCCTTGACTGAATAGGAAAAGCACTGTTGTTACATGCTTTTATCCAAAGTAAAATTTTGAACTACAAAGCGTTTTAATCAGAGTGAGAAATGTGAAAGAACATGCCATCTCTCATTAGTCATTAGTGTATAAAGGAACATAAAATGTGGACATCAGAGTGCTTGGTCTGCCACTATTCTTGCGGCTTAATGGCACTCTGTTAACAATTTTTTGCACGTATTACTTTATTTTCATCTGAATTAAATGTAGGGGCACATATACTGTCTCATTATGCCCCCGGAGAAGGCATTATGTTATCACCATGTCCCTCGTCTGTCATCCATTGTCCATCATCCATCTGTTTACTTTTCGTATTCCGTCAATTAACTAAAGTTCTACCAACTGGATCTATACCAAACTTCATATGTGGGTTTGGTATGAGGAGTGGAAGAAGCCTCTTTATTTTGACCATGGTGTGCCAAAGGTCAAGGTCACAGTGATCTCCAGTGTTAAATACACTTGAAATTGGTTTCCACTCCATAACTAAACTTCTGCAAGACTGATCTTGTTTTTTTGTAATTCTATCCATGATATTGCAGAAGGGGGCATATGCCACACTTTGCATTGCTCTTGTTTCCTATTAAAAAGGTCATATGAGAGGTGAGTGGATATCCTCAGTCAAATGGCTGGTTTGGTCTGCAGTTTTATTTTGTGATGTTGTGGATTAAGTAAATAATGCTCATTAATGATGATTTGAAAATATAATGTTGATGGATTTGATTTGAACTGTGTTCTGTCAAGTGCATTTCAGTTGGAGATCAAGGTGACACGAGTGTTTAGTGACTAATTCACTCCTGTTTGTGAGCTGACATTTTGCAAGTGACAAATGGGACAATGTTTGTATAAATTTGCTTTGAGAAAGCTTTTTGAAAGAAGGGATAAGAAGCCCATATGTTTTTGCTTTGTCAGAATGTTCATCTTATGTTGTAAAATCATCAGTGTGGAAATAAAGAATTCTGATATGTCATGTTATTGATTTATCGCTATCGATGCATGGGAATAGGAACTTTTGGCCCATTTTACGAACAATCAACTGTGCAATTCAGCTGACTGTATTTGAGTGATATTGTAAAATTGTGATAGTGTGCTGTTTACTCCAGGAAAGGCTACACTACGAGCTTCCAGAAACTGTATACATTGTGAGGATTGTGAATAAGGGAGGTAATTTAATGCAAAATATAATGGGCCGTGTTAATGAGAAGCTGTGCATTTCTTGAAAAAACAATGTATTCTACCGAATAACAGTTACTGTAACAAGACCTTAAGTAGAAAACGGTATTTGCTTTCATTGCATCTTCTGGCCTCAAATCTCCATAGCAAGCAAGAGTAAATAAAATGTTTCTATTTGCAGGATAACTAAAAGAAATATTAAAAGCATGTTTTTCCTTTTTCAGTGATAGTGGTACCCTGATATAATTTCCAGGAAAGTTCCCCTCATGAGGTATTTATATGCCAAGTACTGGTATTATGAAGAGAATTACATGGGGTAATGTTTTATTTTTCATTCTTTTGTTTGACAATGTTAACTGGTATAGTTGTATGGAGAACTTTTTCTGAGAGCATTCTGGGGAATTGTGTCAGAGTCTAATCTTATCAGTTGAAATAAATTTTGACTGAACATTCTTTATTGTTACATTTGTACAGCTTCTTTCAAATGGCATATAATTCATATGGCAGCCTCTTAAATTAGGTCAGAAACTCATATGGATCTATTCTCAACCCTTTAGGAGGCACAATTCGTGCTGTGCAGGAAAATGTCATTGCACAAAATTTTATAGAAATCTTCTTTCTATTATTCATTTATTTATTAGAGTTCATCGACACTCTTGACAGCCAGGATCACCTGGTGTTAGGCAGTTTTATGGGGGAAGGAAGCCAGACTACCTGGAGAGAACCAATGACAATAGCAAATAACTGCCAGACTCTCCAATGTACTAACTCCATGCAAACATGGTTAGCATTGATTGAAGACAAGAGCACCATCAACATGCAATACGCCTTAGTACAAAGTGTGACTGTGCCCCCACATGGGCAATTGGGATGATATACCTTACCCAAGGACACAGCACAGTTACCCCTGGTGGAGTTCGAGCCATGGACCTTTCAGTTTGAAGTCTGAATCCAGAACCACTGAACCACCGTGCTCCCAATTTTCCCCTGTGATTACCTTATATTATCATTGATAGAATTAATGAAAGTTGCCTTGCCACATGAGGAGAAAATGGGAGCAGGTGGTTGTGGGGGGTGGGTGGGTTTGTGGTGGATCGGGCCAGGGGATTGGGGGGATAAAATGTGTATTGTTGAGGGACTTTGTAGTTTACAAATGCATGCAATTTCTGTTGTTTTTTTTGCACATTTAATCAGTTACTGTGTAATTAATAACCACCGGTTTTGCCTGATCATTGGCAATATACCAACACAACTGCAATGAGAGTTATTGTCACCTACGTCAACTGCATTGTGACCTTGTGCAAGACCCTTCATCCGAATTGCCCATGTGGAGGTACAGTGGCTATGTGTACTAAGGCATACTGCACATCAATGGTGCACTTGTCTTCAACCAATGCTAACCCTGCTTGTGTGGAGTTAGTATGTTGGAGAGTCTGACAATTGCTTGTCACTGCTCGGTGGTTCTCTCTGGGTTCTCCAGCTTCCCTCCCCCTCTCCATAAAACTCTGACAGGAGGTGACCCTGGCTGTTGGAAGTGTCATTCAACCCCAATAAATAAAAATAAATAAATACATAAATGAGAGTTATTGTCCTTGGTGATGCAACAGTGCATCCCTCTAAGTTGAAGCCTAGCTACCTCCTAATATGAGGTTGAAGCCTACTGCCTTGACTGAATAGGAAAAGCACTGTTGTTACATGCTTTTATCCAAAGTAAAATTTTGAACTACACAGCGTTTTAATCAGAGTGAGAAATGTGAAAGAACATGCCATCTCTCATGAGTCATTAGTGTATAAAGGAACATAAAATGTGGACATCAGAGTGCTTGGTCTGC
Source organism: Pictodentalium vernedei (assembly GCA_031216915.1). NCBI lineage: Eukaryota > Metazoa > Mollusca > Scaphopoda > Dentaliida > Dentaliidae > Pictodentalium > Pictodentalium vernedei. The sequence goes on from CM062292.1 coordinate 429,585,219, forward strand.
CACTATTCGTGCGGCTTCACGGCACTATGTTAACAATTTTTTGCACGTATTACTTTATTTTCATCTGAATTAAATGTAGGGGCACATATACTGTCTCATTATGCCCCCGGAGAAGGCATTATGTTATCACCATGTCCCTCGTCTGTCATCCATTGTCCATCATCCATCTGTTTACTTTTCGTATTCCGTCAATTAACTAAAGTTCTACCAACTGGATCTATACCAAACGTCATATGTGGGTTTGGTATGAGGAGTGGAAGAAGCCTCTTTATTTTGACCATGGTGTGCCAAAGGTCAAGGTCACAGTGATCTCCAGTGTTAAATACACTTGAAATTGGTTTCCACTCCATAACTAAACTTCTGCAAGACTGATCTTGTTTTTTTGTAATTCTATCCATGATATTGCAGAAGGGGGCATATGCCACACTTTGCATTGCTCTTGTTTCCTATTAAAAAGGTCATATGAGAGGTGAGTGGATATCCTCGGTCAAATGGCTGGTTTGGTCTGCAGTTTTATTTTGTGATGTTGTGGATTAAGTAAATAATGCTCATTAATGATGATTTGAAAATATAATGTTGATGGATTTGATTTGAACTGTGTTCTGTCAAGTGCATTTCAGTTGGAGATCAAGGTGACACGAGTGTTTAGTGACTAATTCACTCCTGTTTGTGAGCTGACATTTTGCAAGTGACAAATGGGACAATGTTTGTATAAATTTGCTTTGAGAAAGCTTTTTGAAAGAAGGGATAAGAAGCCCATATGTTTTTGCTTTGTCAGAATGTTCATCTTATGTTGTAAAATCATCAGTGTGGAAATAAAGAATTCTGATATGTCATGTTATTGATTTATCGCTAACGATGCACGGGAATAGGAACTTTTGGCCCATTTTACGAACAATCAACTGTGCAATTCAGCTGACTGTATTTGAGTGATATTGTAAAATTGTGATAGTGTGCTGTTTACTCCAGGAAAGGCTACACTACGAGCTTCCAGAAACTGTATACATTGTGAGGATTGTGAATAAGGGAGGTAATTTAATGCAAAATATAATGGGCCGTGTTAATGAGAAGCTGTGCATTTCTTGAAAAAACAATGTATTCTACCGAATAACAGTTACTGTAACAAGACCTTAAGTAGAAAATGGTATTTGCTTTCATTGCATCTTCTGGCCTCAAATCTCCATAGCAAGCAAGAGTAAATAAAATGTTTCTATTTGCAGGATAACTAAAAGAAATATTAAAAGCATGTTTTTCCTTTTTCAGTGATAGTGGTACCCTGATATAATTTCCAGGAAAGTTCCCCTCATGAGGTATTTATATGCCAAGTACTGGTATTATGAAGAGAATTACATGGGGTAATGTTTTATTTTTCATTCTTTTGTTTGACAATGTTAACTGGTATAGTTGTATGGAGAACTTTTTCTGAGAGCATTCTGGGGAATTGTGTCAGAGTCTAATCTTATCAGTTGAAATAAATTTTGACTGAACATTCTTTATTGTTACATTTGTACAGCTTCTTTCAAATGGCATATAATTCATATGGCAGCCTCTTAAATTAGGTCAGAAACTCATATGGATCTATTCTCAACCCTTTAGGAGGCACAATTCGTGCTGTGCAGGAAAATGTCATTGCACAAAATTTTATAGAAATCTTCTTTCTATTATTCATTTATTTATTAGAGTTCATCGACACTCTTGACAGCCAGGATCACCTGGTGTTAGGCAGTTTTATGGGGGAAGGAAGCCAGACTACCTGGAGAGAACCAATGACAATAGCAAATAACTGCCAGACTCTCCAATGTACTAACTCCATGCAAACATGGTTAGCATTGATTGAAGACAAGAGCACCATCAACATGCAATACGCCTTAGTACAAAGTGTGACTGTGCCCCCACATGGGCAATTGGGATGATATACCTTACCCAAGGACACAGCACAGTTACCCCTGGTGGAGTTCGAGCCATGGACCGTTCAGTTTGAAGTCTGAATCCAGAACCACTGAACCACCGTGCTCCCAATTTTCCCCTGTGATTACCTTATATTATCATTGATAGAATTAATGAAAGTTGCCTGGCCACATGAGGAGAAAATGGGAGCAGGTGGTTGTGGGGGGTGGGTGGGTTTGTGGTGGATCGGGCCAGGGGATTGGGGGGATAAAATGTGTATTGTTGAGGGACTTTGTAGTTTACAAATGCATGCAATTTCTGTTGTTTTTTTTGCACATTTAATCAGTTACTGTGTAATTAATAACCACCGGTTTTGCCTGATCATTGGCAATATACCAACACAACTGCAATGAGAGTTATTGTCACCTACGGCAACTGCATTGTGACCTTGTGCAAGACCCTTCATCCGAATTGCCCATGTGGAGGTACAGTGGCTATGTGTACTAAGGCATACTGCACATCAATGGTGCACTTGTCTTCAACCAATGCTAACCCTGCTTGTGTGGAGTTAGTATGTTGGAGAGTCTGACAATTGCTTGTCACTGCTCGGTGGTTCGCTCTGGGTTCTCCAGCTTCCCTCCCCCTCTCCATAAAACTCTGACAGGAGGTGACCCTGGCTGTTGGAAGTGTCATTCAACCCCAATAAATAAAAATAAATAAATACATAAATGAGAGTTATTGTCCTTGGTGATGCAACAGTGCATCCCTCTAAGTTGAAGCCTAGCTACCTCCTAATATGAGGTTGAAGCCTACTGCCTTGACTGAATAGGAAAAGCACTGTTGTTACATGCTTTTATCCAAAGTAAAATTTTGAACTACAAAGCGTTTTAATCAGAGTGAGAAATGTGAAAGAACATGCCATCTCTCATGAGTCATTAGTGTATAAAGGAACATAAAATGTGGACATCAGAGTGCTTGGTCTGCCACTATTCGTGCGGCTTCACGGCACTATGTTAACAATTTTTTGCACGTATTACTTTATTTTCATCTGAATTAAATGTAGGGGCACATATACTGTCTCATTATGCCCCCGGAGAAGGCATTATGTTATCACCATGTCCCTCGTCTGTCATCCATTGTCCATCATCCATCTGTTTACTTTTCGTATTCCGTCAATTAACTAAAGTTCTACCAACTGGATCTATACCAAACTTCATATGTAGGTTTGGTATGAGGAGTGGAAGAAGCCTCTTTATTTTGACCATGGTGTGCCAAAGGTCAAGGTCACAGTGATCTCCAGTGTTAAATACACTTGAAATTGGTTTTCACTCCATAACTAAACTTCTGCAAGACTGATCTTGTTTTTTTGTAATTCTATCCATGATATTGCAGAAGGGGGCATATGCCACACTTTGCATTGCTCTTGTTTCCTATTAAAAAGGTCATATGAGAGGTGAGTGGATATCCTCGGTCAAATGGCTGGTTTGGTCTGCAGTTTTATTTTGTGATGTTGTGGATTAAGTAAATAATGCTCATTAATGATGATTTGAAAATATAATGTTGATGGATTTGATTTGAACTGTGTTCTGTCAAGTGCATTTCAGTTGGAGATCAAGGTGACACGAGTGTTTAGTGACTAATTCACTCCTGTTTGTGAGCTGACATTTTGCAAGTGACAAATGGGACAATGTTTGTATAAATTTGCTTTGAGAAAGCTTTTTGAAAGAAGGGATAAGAAGCCCATATGTTTTTGCTTTGTCAGAATGTTCATCTTATGTTGTAAAATCATCAGTGTGGAAATAAAGAATTCTGATATGTCATGTTATTGATTTATCGCTAACGATGCACGGGAATAGGAACTTTTGGCCCATTTTACGAACAATCAACTGTGCAATTCAGCTGACTGTATTTGAGTGATATTGTAAAATTGTGATAGTGTGCTGTTTACTCCAGGAAAGGCTACACTACGAGCTTCCAGAAACTGTATACATTGTGAGGATTGTGAATAAGGGAGGTAATTTAATGCAAAATATAATGGGCCGTGTTAATGAGAAGCTGTGCATTTCTTGAAAAAACAATGTATTCTACCGAATAACAGTTACTGTAACAAGACCTTAAGTAGAAAATGGTATTTGCTTTCATTGCATCTTCTGGCCTCAAATCTCCATAGCAAGCAAGAGTAAATAAAATGTTTCTATTTGCAGGATAACTAAAAGAAATATTAAAAGCATGTTTTTCCTTTTTCAGTGATAGTGGTACCCTGATATAATTTCCAGGAAAGTTCCCCTCATGAGGTATTTATATGCCAAGTACTGGTATTATGAAGAGAATTACATGGGGTAATGTTTTATTTTTCATTCTTTTGTTTGACAATGTTAACTGGTATAGTTGTATGGAGAACTTTTTCTGAGAGCATTCTGGGGAATTGTGTCAGAGTCTAATCTTATCAGTTGAAATAAATTTTGACTGAACATTCTTTATTGTTACATTTGTACAGCTTCTTTCAAATGGCATATAATTCATATGGCAGCCTCTTAAATTAGGTCAGAAACTCATATGGATCTATTCTCAACCCTTTAGGAGGCACAATTCGTGCTGTGCAGGAAAATGTCATTGCACAAAATTTTATAGAAATCTTCTTTCTATTATTCATTTATTTATTAGAGTTCATCGACACTCTTGACAGCCAGGATCACCTGGTGTTAGGCAGTTTTATGGGGGAAGGAAGCCAGACTACCTGGAGAGAACCAATGACAATAGCAAATAACTGCCAGACTCTCCAATGTACTAACTCCATGCAAACATGGTTAGCATTGATTGAAGACAAGAGCACCATCAACATGCAATACGCCTTAGTACAAAGTGTGACTGTGCCCCCACATGGGCAATTGGGATGATATACCTTACCCAAGGACACAGCACAGTTACCCCTGGTGGAGTTCGAGCCATGGACCTTTCAGTTTGAAGTCTGAATCCAGAACCACTGAACCACCGTGCTCCCAATTTTCCCCTGTGATTACCTTATATTATCATTGATAGAATTAATGAAAGTTGCCTGGCCACATGAGGAGAAAATGGGAGCAGGTGGTTGTGGGGGGTGGGTGGGTTTGTGGTGGATCGGGCCAGGGCATTGGGGGGATAAAATGTGTATTGTTGAGGGACTTTGTAGTTTACAAATGCATGCAATTTCTGTTGTTTTTTTTGCACATTTAATCAGTTAATGTGTAATTAATAACCACCGGTTTTGCCTGATCATTGGCAATATACCAACACAACTGCAATGAGAGTTATTGTCACCTACGTCAACTGCATTGTGACCTTGTGCAAGACCCTTCATCCGAATTGCCCATGTGGAGGTACAGTGGCTATGTGTACTAAGGCATACTGCACATCAATGGTGCACTTGTCTTCAACCAATGCTAACCCTGCTTGTGTGGAGTTAGTATGTTGGAGAGTCTGACAATTGCTTGTCACTGCTCGGTGGTTCTCTCTGGGTTCTCCAGCTTCCCTCCCCCTCTCCATAAAACTCTGACAGGAGGTGACCCTGGCTGTTGGAAGTGTCATTCAACCCCAATAAATAAAAATAAATAAATACATAAATGAGAGTTATTGTCCTTGGTGATGCAACAGTGCATCCCTCTAAGTTGAAGCCTAGCTACCTCCTAATATGAGGTTGAAGCCTACTGCCTTGACTGAATAGGAAAAGCACTGTTGTTACATGCTTTTATCCAAAGTAAAATTTTGAACTACACAGCGTTTTAATCAGAGTGAGAAATGTGAAAGAACATGCCATCTCTCATGAGTCATTAGTGTATAAAGGAACATAAAATGTGGACATCAGAGTGCTTGGTCTGCCACTATTCGTGCGGCTTCACGGCACTATGTTAACAATTTTTTGCACGTATTACTTTATTTTCATCTGAATTAAATGTAGGGGCACATATACTGTCTCATTATGCCCCCGGAGAAGGCATTATGTTATCACCATGTCCCTCGTCTGTCATCCATTGTCCATCATCCATCTGTTTACTTTTCGTATTCCGTCAATTAACTAAAGTTCTACCAACTGGATCTATACCAAACTTCATATGTGGGTTTGGTATGAGGAGTGGAAGAAGCCTCTTTATTTTGACCATGGTGTGCCAAAGGTCAAGGTCACAGTGATCTCCAGTGTTAAATACACTTGAAATTGGTTTCCACTCCATAACTAAACTTCTGCAAGACTGATCTTGTTTTTTTGTAATTCTATCCATGATATTGCAGAAGGGGGCATATGCCACACTTTGCATTGCTCTTGTTTCCTATTAAAAAGGTCATATGAGAGGTGAGTGGATATCCTCGGTCAAATGGCTGGTTTGGTCTGCAGTTTTATTTTGTGATGTTGTGGATTAAGTAAATAATGCTCATTAATGATGATTTGAAAGTATAATGTTGATGGATTTGATTTGAACTGTGTTCTGTCAAGTGCATTTCAGTTGGAGATCAAGGTGACACGAGTGTTTAGTGACTAATTCACTCCTGTTTGTGAGCTGACATTTTGCAAGTGACAAATGGGACAATGTTTGTATAAATTTGCTTTGAGAAAGCTTTTTGAAAGAAGGGATAAGAAGCCCATATGTTTTTGCTTTGTCAGAATGTTCATCTTATGTTGTAAAATCATCAGTGTGGAAATAAAGAATTCTGATATGTCATGTTATTGATTTATCGCTAACGATGCACGGGAATAGGAACTTTTGGCCCATTTTACGAACAATCAACTGTGCAATTCAGCTGACTGTATTTGAGTGATATTGTAAAATTGTGATAGTGTGCTGTTTACTCCAGGAAAGGCTACACTACGAGCTTCCAGAAACTGTATACATTGTGAGGATTGTGAATAAGGGAGGTAATTTAATGCAAAATATAATGGGCCGTGTTAATGAGAAGCTGTGCATTTCTTGAAAAAACAATGTATTCTACCGAATAACAGTTACTGTAACAAGACCTTAAGTAGAAAACGGTATTTGCTTTCATTGCATCTTCTGGCCTCAAATCTCCATAGCAAGCAAGAGTAAATAAAATGTTTCTATTTGCAGGATAACTAAAAGAAATATTAAAAGCATGTTTTTCCTTTTTCAGTGATAGTGGTACCCTGATATAATTTCCAGGAAAGTTCCCCTCATGAGGTATTTATATGCCAAGTACTGGTATTATGAAGAGAATTACATGGGGTAATGTTTTATTTTTCATTCTTTTGTTTGACAATGTTAACTGGTATAGTTGTATGGAGAACTTTTTCTGAGAGCATTCTGGGGAATTGTGTCAGAGTCTAATCTTATCAGTTGAAATAAATTTTGACTGAACATTCTTTATTGTTACATTTGTACAGCTTCTTTCAAATGGCATATAATTCATATGGCAGCCTCTTAAATTAGGTCAGAAACTCATATGGATCTATTCTCAACCCTTTAGGAGGCACAATTCGTGCTGTGCAGGAAAATGTCATTGCACAAAATTTTATAGAAATCTTCTTTCTATTATTCATTTATTTATTAGAGTTCATCGACACTCTTGACAGCCAGGATCACCTGGTGTTAGGTAGTTTTATGGGGGAAGGAAGCCAGACTACCTGGAGAGAACCAATGACAATAGCAAATAACTGCCAGACTCTCCAATGTACTAACTCCATGCAAACATGGTTAGCATTGATTGAAGACAAGAGCACCATCAACATGCAATACGCCTTAGTACAAAGTGTGACTGTGCCCCCACATGGGCAATTGGGATGATATACCTTACCCAAGGACACAGCACAGTTACCCCTGGTGGAGTTCGAGCCATGGACCTTTCAGTTTGAAGTCTGAATCCAGAACCACTGAACCACCGTGCTCCCAATTTTCCCCTGTGATTACCTTATATTATCATTGATAGAATTAATGAAAGTTGCCTGGCCACATGAGGAGAAAATGGGAGCAGGTGGTTGTGGGGGGTGGGTGGGTTTGTGGTGGATCGGGCCAGGGCATTGGGGGGATAAAATGTGTATTGTTGAGGGACTTTGTAGTTTACAAATGCATGCAATTTCTGTTGTTTTTTTTGCACATTTAATCAGTTAATGTGTAATTAATAACCACCGGTTTTGCCTGATCATTGGCAATATACCAACACAACTGCAATGAGAGTTATTGTCACCTACGTCAACTGCATTGTGACCTTGTGCAAGACCCTTCATCCGAATTGCCCATGTGGAGGTACAGTGGCTATGTGTACTAAGGCATACTGCACATCAATGGTGCACTTGTCTTCAACCAATGCTAACCCTGCTTGTGTGGAGTTAGTATGTTGGAGAGTCTGACAATTGCTTGTCACTGCTCGGTGGTTCTCTCTGGGTTCTCCAGCTTCCCTCCCCCTCTCCATAAAACTCTGACAGGAGGTGACCCTGGCTGTTGGAAGTGTCATTCAACCCCAATAAATAAAAATAAATAAATACATAAATGAGAGTTATTGTCCTTGGTGATGCAACAGTGCATCCCTCTAAGTTGAAGCCTAGCTACCTCCTAATATGAGGTTGAAGCCTACTGCCTTGACTGAATAGGAAAAGCACTGTTGTTACATGCTTTTATCCAAAGTAAAATTTTGAACTACACAGCGTTTTAATCAGAGTGAGAAATGTGAAAGAACATGCCATCTCTCATGAGTCATTAGTGTATAAAGGAACATAAAATGTGGACATCAGAGTGCTTGGTCTGCCACTATTCGTGCGGCTTCACGGCACTATGTTAACAATTTTTTGCACGTATTACTTTATTTTCATCTGAATTAAATGTAGGGGCACATATACTGTCTCATTATGCCCCCGGAGAAGGCATTATGTTATCACCATGTCCCTCGTCTGTCATCCATTGTCCATCATCCATCTGTTTACTTTTCGTATTCCGTCAATTAACTAAAGTTCTACCAACTGGATCTATACCAAACTTCATATGTGGGTTTGGTATGAGGAGTGGAAGAAGCCTCTTTATTTTGACCATGGTGTGCCAAAGGTCAAGGTCACAGTGATCTCCAGTGTTAAATACACTTGAAATTGGTTTCCACTCCATAACTAAACTTCTGCAAGACTGATCTTGTTTTTTTGTAATTCTATCCATGATATTGCAGAAGGGGGCATATGCCACACTTTGCATTGCTCTTGTTTCCTATTAAAAAGGTCATATGAGAGGTGAGTGGATATCCTCGGTCAAATGGCTGGTTTGGTCTGCAGTTTTATTTTGTGATGTTGTGGATTAAGTAAATAATGCTCATTAATGATGATTTGAAAATATAATGTTGATGGATTTGATTTGAACTGTGTTCTGTCAAGTGCATTTCAGTTGGAGATCAAGGTGACACGAGTGTTTAGTGACTAATTCACTCCTGTTTGTGAGCTGACATTTTGCAAGTGACAAATGGGACAATGTTTGTATAAATTTGCTTTGAGAAAGCTTTTTGAAAGAAGGGATAAGAAGCCCATATGTTTTTGCTTTGTCAGAATGTTCATCTTATGTTGTAAAATCATCAGTGTGGAAATAAAGAATTCTGATATGTCATGTTATTGTTTTATCGCTGTCGATGCACGGGAATAGGAACTTTTGGCCCATTTTACGAACAATCATCTGTGCAATTCAGCTGACTGTGTTTGAGTGATATTGTAAAATTGTGATAGTGTGCTGTTTACTCCAGGAAAGGCCACACTACGAACTTCCAGAAACTGTATACATTGTGAGGATTGTGAATAAGAGAGGTAATTTAATGCAAAATATAATGGGCCGTGTTAATGAGAAGCTGTGCATTTCTTGAAAAAACAATGTATTCTACCGAATAACAGTTACTGTAACAAGACCTTAATTAGAAAACGGTATTTGCTTTCATTGCATCTTCTGGCCTCAAATCTCCATAGCAAGCAAGAGTAAATAAAATGTTTCTATTTGCAGGATAACTAAAAGAAATATTAAAAGCATGTTTTTCCTTTTTCAGTGATAGTGGTACCCTGATATAATTTCCAGGAAAGTTCCCCTCATGAGGTATTTATATGCCAAGTACTGGTATTATAAAGAGAATTACATGGGGTAATGTTTTATTTTTCATTCTTTTGTTTGACAATGTTAACTGGTATAGTTGTATGGAGAACTTTTTCTGAGAGCATTCTGGGGAATTGTGTCAGAGTCTAATCTTATCAGTTGAAATAAATTTTGACTGAACATTCTTTATTGTTACATTTGTACAGCTTCTTTCAAATGGCATATAATTCATATGGCAGCCTCTTAAATTAGGTCAGAAACTCATATGGATCTATTCTCAACCCTTTAGGAGGCACAATTCGTGCTGTGCAGGAAAATGTCATTGCACAAAATTTTATAGAAATCTTCTTTCTATTATTCATTTATTTATTAGAGTTCATCGACACTCTTGACAGCCAGGATCACCTGGTGTTAGGCAGTTTTATGGGGGAAGGAAGCCAGACTACCTGGAGAGAACCAATGACAATAGCAAATAACTGCCAGACTCTCCAATGTACTAACTCCATGCAAACATGGTTAGCATTGATTGAAGACAAGAGCACCATCAACATGCAATACGCCTTAGTACAAAGTGTGACTGTGCCCCCACATGGGCAATTGGGATGATATACCTTACCCAAGGACACAGCACAGTTACCCCTGGTGGAGTTCGAGCCATGGATCTTTCAGTTTGAAGTCTGAATCCAGAACCACTGAACCACCGTGCTCCCAATTTTCCCCTGTGATTACCTTATATTATCATTGATAGAATTAATGAAAGTTGCCTGGCCACATGAGGAGAAAATGGGAGCAGGTGGTTGTGGGGGGTGGGTGGGTTTGTGGTGGATCGGGCCAGGGCATTGGGGGGATAAAATGTGTATTGTTGAGGGACTTTGTAGTTTACAAATGCATGCAATTTCTGTTGTTTTTTTTGCACATTTAATCAGTTAATGTGTAATTAATAACCACCGGTTTTGCCTGATCATTGGCAATATACCAACACAACTGCAATGAGAGTTATTGTCACCTACGGCAACTGCATTGTGACCTTGTGCAAGACCCTTCATCCGAATTGCCCATGTGGAGGTACAGTGGCTATGTGTACTAAGGCATACTGCACATCAATGGTGCACTTGTCTTCAACCAATGCTAACCCTGCTTGTGTGGAGTTAGTATGTTGGAGAGTCTGACAATTGCTTGTCACTGCTCGGTGGTTCTCTCTGGGTTCTCCAGCTTCCCTCCCCCTCTCCATAAAACTCTGACAGGAGGTGACCCTGGCTGTTGGAAGTGTCATTCAACCCCAATAAATAAAAATAAATAAATACATAAATGAGAGTTATTGTCCTTGGTGATGCAACAGTGCATCCCTCTAAGTTGAAGCCTAGCTACCTCCTAATATGAGGTTGAAGCCTACTGCCTTGACTGAATAGGAAAAGCACTGTTGTTACATGCTTTTATCCAAAGTAAAATTTTGAACTACAAAGCGTTTTAATCAGAGTGAGAAATGTGAAAGAACATGCCATCTCTCATGAGTCGTTAGTGTATAAAGGAACATAAAATGTGGACATCAGAGTGCTTGGTCTGCCACTATTCGTGCGGCTTAACGGCACTATGTTAACAATTTTTTGCACGTATTACTTTATTTTCATCTGAATTAAATGTAGGGGCACATATACTGTCTCATTATGCCCCCGGAGAAGGCATTATGTTATCACCATGTCCCTCGTCTGTCATCCATTGTCCATCATCCATCTGTTTACTTTTCGTATTCCGTCAATTAACTAAAGTTCTACCAACTGGATCTATACCAAACTTCATATGTGGGTTTGGTATGAGGAGTGGAAGAAGCCTCTTTATTTTGACCATGGTGTGCCAAAGGTCAAGGTCACAGTGATCTCCAGTGTTAAATACACTTGAAATTGGTTTCCACTCCATAACTAAACTTCTGCAAGACTGATCTTGTTTTTTTGTAATTCTATCCATGATATTGCAGAAGGGGGCATATGCCACACTTTGCATTGCTCTTGTTTCCTATTAAAAAGGTCATATGAGAGGTGAGTGGATATCCTCGGTCAAATGGCTGGTTTGGTCTGCAGTTTTATTTTGTGATGTTGTGGATTAAGTAAATAATGCTCATTAATGATGATTTGAAAATATAATGTTGATGGATTTGATTTGAACTGTGTTCTGTCAAGTGCATTTCAGTTGGAGATCAAGGTGACACGAGTGTTTAGTGACTAATTCACTCCTGTTTGTGAGCTGACATTTTGCAAGTGACAAATGGGACAATGTTTGTATAAATTTGCTTTGAGAAAGCTTTTTGAAAGAAGGGATAAGAAGCCCATATGTTTTTGCTTTGTCAGAATGTTCATCTTATGTTGTAAAATCATCAGTGTGGAAATAAAGAATTCTGATATGTCATGTTATTGATTTATCGCTAACGATGCACGGGAATAGGAACTTTTGGCCCATTTTACGAACAATCAACTGTGCAATTCAGCTGACTGTATTTGAGTGATATTGTAAAATTGTGATAGTGTGCTGTTTACTCCAGGAAAGGCTACACTACGAGCTTCCAGAAACTGTATACATTGTGAGGATTGTGAATAAGGGAGGTAATTTAATGCAAAATATAATGGGCCGTGTTAATGAGAAGCTGTGCATTTCTTGAAAAAACAATGTATTCTACCGAATAACAGTTACTGTAACAAGACCTTAAGTAGAAAACGGTATTTGCTTTCATTGCATCTTCTGGCCTCAAATCTCCATAGCAAGCAAGAGTAAATAAAATGTTTCTATTTGCAGGATAACTAAAAGAAATATTAAAAGCATGCTTTTCCTTTTTCAGTGATAGTGGTACCCTGATATAATTTCCAGGAAAGTTCCCCTCATGAGGTATTTATATGCCAAGTACTGGTATTGTGAAGAGAATTACATGGGGTAATGTTTTATTTTTCATTCTTTTGTTTGACAATGTTAACTGGTATAGTTGTATGGAGAACTTTTTCTGATAGCATTCTGGGGAATTGTGTCAGAGTCTAATCTTATCAGTTGAAATAAATTTTGACTGAACATTCTTTATTGTTACATTTGTACAGCTTCTTTCAAATGGCATATAATTCATATGGCAGCCTCTTAAATTAGGTCAGAAACTCATATGGATCTATTCTCAACCCTTTAAGAGGCACAATTCGTGCTGTGCAGGAAAATGTCATTGCACAAAATTTTATAGAAATCTTCTTTCTATTATTCATTTATTTATTAGAGTTCATCGACACTCTTGACAGCCAGGATCACCTGGTGTTAGGCAGTTTTATGGGGGAAGGAAGCTAGACTACCTGGAGAGAACCAATGACAATAGCAAATAACTGCCAGACTCTCCAATGTACTAACTCCATGCAAACATGGTTAGCATTGATTGAAGACAAGAGCGCCATCAACATGCAATACGCCTTAGTACAAAGTGTGACTGTGCCCCCACATGGGCAATTGGGATGATATACCTTACCCAAGGACACAGCACAGTTACCCCTGGTGGAGTTCGAGCCATCGATCTTTCAGTTTGAAGTCTGAATCCAGAATCACTGAACCACCGTGCTCCCAATTTTCCCCTGTGATTACCTTATATTATCATTGATAGAATTAATGAAAGTTGCCTGGCCACATGAGGAGAAAATGGGAGCAGGTGGTCGTGGGGGGTGGGTGGGTTTGTGGTGGATCGGGCCAGGGGATTGGGGGGATAAAATGTGTATTGTTGAGGGACTTTGTAGTTTACAAATGCATGCAATTTCTGTTGTTTTTTTTGCACATTTAATCAGTTAATGTGTAATTAATAACCACCGGTTTTGCCTGATCATTGGCAATATACCAACACAACTGCAATGAGAGTTATTGTCACCTACGGCAACTGCATTGTGACCTTGTGCAAGACCCTTCATCCGAATTGCCCATGTGGAGGTACAGTGGCTATGTGTACTAAGGCATACTGCACATCAATGGTGCACTTGTCTTCAACCAATGCTAACCCTGCTTGTGTGGAGTTAGTATGTTGGAGAGTCTGACAATTGCTTGTCACTGCTCGGTGGTTCTCTCTGGGTTCTCCAGCTTCCCTCCCCCTCTCCATAAAACTCTGACAGGAGGTGACCCTGGCTGTTGGAAGTGTCATTCAACCCCAATAAATAAAAATAAATAAATACATAAATGAGAGTTATTGTCCTTGGTGATGCAACAGTGCATCCCTCTAAGTTGAAGCCTAGCTACCTCCTAATATGAGGTTGAAGCCTACTGCCTTGACTGAATAGGAAAAGCACTGTTGTTACATGCTTTTATCCAAAGTAAAATTTTGAACTACAAAGCGTTTTAATCAGAGTGAGAAATGTGAAAGAACATGCCATCTCTCATGAGTCGTTAGTGTATAAAGGAACATAAAATGTGGACATCAGAGTGCTTGGTCTGCCACTATTCGTGCGGCTTAACGGCACTATGTTAACAATTTTTTGCACGTATTACTTTATTTTCATCTGAATTAAATGTAGGGGCACATATACTGTCTCATTATGCCCCCGGAGAAGGCATTATGTTATCACCATGTCCCTCGTCTGTCATCCATTGTCCATCATCCATCTGTTTACTTTTCGTATTCCGTCAATTAACTAAAGTTCTATCAACTGGATCTATACCAAACTTCATATGTGGGTTTGGTATGAGGAGTGGAAGAAGCCTCTTTATTTTGACCATGGTGTGCCAAAGGTCAAGGTCACAGTGATCTCCAGTGTTAAATACACTTGAAATTGGTTTCCACTCCATAACTAAACTTCTGCAAGACTGATCTTGTTTTTTTGTAATTCTATCCATGATATTGCAGAAGGGGGCATATGCCACACTTTGCATTGCTCTTGTTTCCTATTAAAAAGGTCATATGAGAGGTGAGTGGATATCCTCGGTCAAATGGCTGGTTTGGTCTGCAGTTTTATTTTGTGATGTTGTGGATTAAGTAAATAATGCTCATTAATGATGATTTGAAAATATAATGTTGATGGATTTGATTTGAACTGTGTTCTGTCAAGTGCATTTCAGTTGGAGTTCAAGTTGACACGAGTGTTTAGTGACTAATTCACTCCTGTTTGTGAGCTGACATTTTGCAAGTGACAAATGGGACAATGTTTGTATAAATTTGCTTTGAGAAAGCTTTTTGAAAGAAGGGATAAGAAGCCCATATGTTTTTGCTTTGTCAGAATGTTCATCTTATGTTGTAAAATCATCAGTGTGGAAATAAAGAATTCCGATATGTCATGTTATTGTTTTATCGCTGTCGATGCACGGGAATAGGAACTTTTGGCCCATTTTACGAACAATCAACTGTGCAATTCAGCTGACTGTATTTGAGTGATATTGTAAAATTGTGATAGTGTGCTGTTTACTCCAGGAAAGGCTACACTACGAGCTTCCAGAAACTGTATACATTGTGAGGATTGTGAATAAGGGAGGTAATTTAATGCAAAATATAATGGGCCGTGTTAATGAGAAGCTGTGCATTTCTTGAAAAAACAATGTATTCTACCGAATAACAGTTACTGTAACAAGACCTTAAGTAGAAAACGGTATTTGCTTTCATTGCATCTTCTGGCCTCAAATCTCCATAGCAAGCAAGAGTAAATAAAATGTTTCTATTTGCAGGATAACTAAAAGAAATATTAAAAGCATGCTTTTCCTTTTTCAGTGATAGTGGTACCCTGATATAATTTCCAGGAAAGTTCCCCTCATGAGGTATTTATATGCCAAGTACTGGTATTATGAAGAGAATTACATGGGGTAATGTTTTATTTTTCATTCTTTTGTTTGACAATGTTAACTGGTATAGTTGTATGGAGAACGTTTTCTGAGAGCATTCTGGGGAATTGTGTCAGAGTCTAATCTTATCAGTTGAAATAAAT
Source organism: Pictodentalium vernedei (assembly GCA_031216915.1). Taxonomy (NCBI): domain Eukaryota; kingdom Metazoa; phylum Mollusca; class Scaphopoda; order Dentaliida; family Dentaliidae; genus Pictodentalium; species Pictodentalium vernedei. The sequence continues at coordinate 429,601,051 of CM062292.1, forward strand.
TTTGACTGAACATTCTTTATTGTTACATTTGTACAGCTTCTTTCAAATGGCATATAATTCATATGGCAGCCTCTTAAATTAGGTCAGAAACTCATATGGATCTATTCTCAACCCTTTAAGAGGCACAATTCGTGCTGTGCAGGAAAATGTCATTGCACAAAATTTTATAGAAATCTTCTTTCTATTATTCATTTATTTATTAGAGTTCATCGACACTCTTGACAGCCAGGATCACCTGGTGTTAGGCAGTTTTATGGGGGAAGGAAGCTAGACTACCTGGAGAGAACCAATGACAATAGCAAATAACTGCCAGACTCTCCAATGTACTAACTCCATGCAAACATGGTTAGCATTGATTGAAGACAAGAGCACCATCAACATGCAATACGCCTTAGTACAAAGTGTGACTGTGCCCCCACATGGGCAATTGGGATGATATACCTTACCCAAGGACACAGCACAGTTACCCCTGGTGGAGTTCGAGCCATCGATCTTTCAGTTTGAAGTCTGAATCCAGAACCACTGAACCACCGTGCTCCCAATTTTCCCCTGTGATTACCTTATATTATCATTGATAGAATTAATGAAAGTTGCCTGGCCACATGAGGAGAAAATGGGAGCAGGTGGTCGTGGGGGGTGGGTGGGTTTGTGGTGGATCGGGCCAGGGGATTGGGGGGATAAAATGTGTATTGTTGAGGGACTTTGTAGTTTACAAATGCATGCAATTTCTGTTGTTTTTTTTGCACATTTAATCAGTTAATGTGTAATTAATAACCACCGGTTTTGCCTGATCATTGGCAATATACCAACACAACTGCAATGAGAGTTATTGTCACCTACGGCAACTGCATTGTGACCTTGTGCAAGACCCTTCATCCGAATTGCCCATGTGGAGGTACAGTGGCTATGTGTACTAAGGCATACTGCACATCAATGGTGCACTTGTCTTCAACCAATGCTAACCCTGCTTGTGTGGAGTTAGTATGTTGGAGAGTCTGACAATTGCTTGTCACTGCTCGGTGGTTCTCTCTGGGTTCTCCAGCTTCCCTCCCCCTCTCCATAAAACTCTGACAGGAGGTGACCCTGGCAGTTGGAAGTGTCATTCAACCCCAATAAATAAAAATAAATAAATACATAAATGAGAGTTATTGTCCTTGGTGATGCAACAGTGCATCCCTCTAAGTTGAAGCCTAGCTACCTCCTAATATGAGGTTGAAGCCTACTGCCTTGACTGAATAGGAAAAGCACTGTTGTTACATGCTTTTATCCAAAGTAAAATTTTGAACTACAAAGCGTTTTAATCAGAGTGAGAAATGTGAAAGAACATGCCATCTCTCATGAGTCGTTAGTGTATAAAGGAACATAAAATGTGGACATCAGAGTGCTTGGTCTGCCACTATTCGTGCGGCTTAACGGCACTATGTTAACAATTTTTTGCACGTATTACTTTATTTTCATCTGAATTAAATGTAGGGGCACATATACTGTCTCATTATGCCCCCGGAGAAGGCATTATGTTATCACCATGTCCCTCGTCTGTCATCCATTGTCCATCATCCATCTGTTTACTTTTCGTATTCCGTCAATTAACTAAAGTTCTACCAACTGGATCTATACCAAACTTCATATGTGGGTTTGGTATGAGGAGTGGAAGAAGCCTCTTTATTTTGACCATGGTGTGCCAAAGGTCAAGGTCACAGTGATCTCCAGTGTTAAATACACTTGAAATTGGTTTCCACTCCATAACTAAACTTCTGCAAGACTGATCTTGTTTTTTTGTAATTCTATCCATGATATTGCAGAAGGGGGCATATGCCACACATTGCATTGCTCTTGTTTCCTATTAAAAAGGTCATATGAGAGGTGAGTGGATATCCTCGGTCAAATGGCTGGTTTGGTCTGCAGTTTTATTTTGTGATGTTGTGGATTAAGTAAATAATGCTCATTAATGATGATTTGAAAATATAATGTTGATGGATTTGATTTGAACTGTGTTCTGTCAAGTGCATTTCAGTTGGAGATCAAGTTGACACGAGTGTTTAGTGACTAATTCACTCCTGTTTGTGAGCTGACATTTTGCAAGTGACAAATGGGACAATGTTTGTATAAATTTGCTTTGAGAAAGCTTTTTGAAAGAAGGGATAAGAAGCCCATATGTTTTTGCTTTGTCAGAATGTTCATCTTATGTTGTAAAATCATCAGTGTGGAAATAAAGAATTCCGATATGTCATGTTATTGTTTTATCGCTGTCGATGCACGGGAATAGGAACTTTTGGCCCATTTTACGAACAATCAACTGTGCAATTCAGCTGACTGTATTTGAGTGATATTGTAAAATTGTGATAGTGTGCTGTTTACTCCAGGAAAGGCTACACTACAAGCTTCCAGAAACTGTATACATTGTGAGGATTGTGAATAAGGGAGGTAATTTAATGCAAAATATAATGGGCCGTGTTAATGAGAAGCTGTGCATTTCTTGAAAAAACAATGTATTCTACCGAATAACAGTTACTGTAACAAGACCTTAAGTAGAAAACGGTATTTGCTTTCATTGCATCTTCTGGCCTCAAATCTCCATAGCAAGCAAGAGTAAATAAAATGTTTCTATTTGCAGGATAACTAAAGGAAATATTAAAAGCATGCTTTTCCTTTTTCAGTGATAGTGGTACCCTGATATAATTTCCAGGAAAGTTCCCCTCATGAGGTATTTATATGCCAAGTACTGGTATTATGAAGAGAATTACATGGGGTAATGTTTTATTTTTCATTCTTTTGTTTGACAATGTTAACTGGTATAGTTGTATGGAGAACGTTTTCTGAGAGCATTCTGGGGAATTGTGTCAGAGTCTAATCTTATCAGTTGAAATAAATTTTGACTGAACATTCTTTATTGTTACATTTGTACAGCTTCTTTCAAATGGCATATAATTCATATGGCAGCCTCTTAAATTAGGTCAGAAACTCATATGGATCTATTCTCAACCCTTTAGGAGGCACAATTCGTGCTGTGCAGGAAAATGTCATTGCACAAAATTTTATAGAAATCTTCTTTCTATTATTCATTTATTTATTAGAGTTCATCGACACTCTTGACAGCCAGGATCACCTGGTGTTAGGCAGTTTTATGGGGGAAGGAAGCTAGACTACCTGGAGAGAACCAATGACAATAGCAAATAACTGCCAGACTCTCCAATGTACTAACTCCATGCAAACATGGTTAGCATTGATTGAAGACAAGAGCACCATCAACATGCAATACGCCTTAGTACAAAGTGTGACTGTGCCCCCACATGGGCAATTGGGATGATATACCTTACCCAAGGACACAGCATAGTTACCCCTGGTGGAGTTCGAGCCATCGATCTTTCAGTTTGAAGTCTGAATCCAGAACCACTGAACCACCGTGCTCCCAATTTTCCCCTGTGATTACCTTATATTATCATTGATAGAATTAATGAAAGTTGCCTGGCCACATGAGGAGAAAATGGGAGCAGGTGGTCGTGGGGGGTGGGTGGGTTTGTGGTGGATCGGGCCAGGGGATTGGGGGGATAAAATGTGTATTGTTGAGGGACTTTGTAGTTTACAAATGCATGCAATTTCTGTTGTTTTTTTTGCACATTTAATCAGTTAATGTGTAATTAATAACCACCGGTTTTGCCTGATCATTGGCAATATACCAACACAACTGCAATGAGAGTTATTGTCACCTACGGCAACTGCATTGTGACCTTGTGCAAGACCCTTCATCCGAATTGCCCATGTGGAGGTACAGTGGCTATGTGTACTAAGGCATACTGCACATCAATGGTGCACTTGTCTTCAACCAATGCTAACCCTGCTTGTGTGGAGTTAGTATGTTGGAGAGTCTGACAATTGCTTGTCACTGCTCGGTGGTTCTCTCTGGGTTCTCCAGCTTCCCTCCCCCTCTCCATAAAACTCTGACAGGAGGTGACCCTGGCAGTTGGAAGTGTCATTCAACCCCAATAAATAAAAATAAATAAATACATAAATGAGAGTTATTGTCCTTGGTGATGCAACAGTGCATCCCTCTAAGTTGAAGCCTAGCTACCTCCTAATATGAGGTTGAAGCCTACTGCCTTGACTGAATAGGAAAAGCACTGTTGTTACATGCTTTTATCCAAAGTAAAATTTTGAACTACAAAGCGTTTTAATCAGAGTGAGAAATGTGAAAGAACATGCCATCTCTCATGAGTCATTAGTGTATAAAGGAACATAAAATGTGGACATCAGAGTGCTTGGTCTGCCACTATTCGTGCGGCTTAACCGGCACTATGTTAACAATTTTTTGCACGTATTACTTTATTTTCATCTGAATTAAATGTAGGGGCACATATACTGTCTAATTATGCCCCCGGAGAAGGCATTATGTTATCACCATGTCCCTCGTCTGTCATCCATTGTCCATCATCCATCTGTTTACTTTTCGTATTCCGTCAATTAACTAAAGTTCTACCAACTGGATCTATACCAAACTTCATATGTGGGTTTGGTATGAGGAGTGGAAGAAGCCTCTTTATTTTGACCATGGTGTGCCAAAGGTCAAGGTCACAGTGATCTCCAGTGTTAAATACACTTGAAATTGGTTTCCACTCCATAACTAAACTTCTGCAAGACTGATCTTGTTTTTTTGTAATTCTATCCATGATATTGCAGAAGGGGGCATATGCCACACATTGCATTGCTCTTGTTTCCTATTAAAAAGGTCATATGAGAGGTGAGTGGATATCCTCGGTCAAATGGCTGGTTTGGTCTGCAGTTTTATTTTGTGATGTTGTGGATTAAGTAAATAATGCTCATTAATGATGATTTGAAAATATAATGTTGATGGATTTGATTTGAACTGTGTTCTGTCAAGTGCATTTCAGTTGGAGATCAAGTTGACACGAGTGTTTAGTGACTAATTCACTCCTGTTTGTGAGCTGACATTTTGCAAGTGACAAATGGGACAATGTTTGTATAAATTTGCTTTGAGAAAGCTTTTTGAAAGAAGGGATAAGAAGCCCATATGTTTTTGCTTTGTCAGAATGTTCATCTTATGTTGTAAAATCATCAGTGTGGAAATAAAGAATTCCGATATGTCATGTTATTGTTTTATCGCTGTCGATGCACGGGAATAGGAACTTTTGGCCCATTTTACGAACAATCAACTGTGCAATTCAGCTGACTGTATTTGAGTGATATTATAAAATTGTGATAGTGTGCTGTTTACTCCAGGAAAGGCTACACTACGAGCTTCCAGAAACTGTATACATTGTGAGGATTGTGAATAAGGGAGGTAATTTAATGCAAAATATAATGGGCCGTGTTAATGAGAAGCTGTGCATTTCTTGAAAAAACAATGTATTCTACCGAATAACAGTTACTGTAACAAGACCTTAATTAGAAAACGGTATTTGCTTTCATTGCATCTTCTGGCCTCAAATCTCCATAGCAAGCAAGAGTAAATAAAATGTTTCTATTTGCAGGATAACTAAAAGAAATATTAAAAGCATGCTTTTCCTTTTTCAGTTATAGTGGTACCCTGATATAATTTCCAGGAAAGTTCCCCTCATGAGGTATTTATATGCCAAGTACTGGTATTATGAAGAGAATTACATGGGGTAATGTTTTATTTTTCATTCTTTTGTTTGACAATGTTAACTGGTATAGTTGTATGGAGAACTTTTTCTGAGAGCATTCTGGGGAATTGTGTCAGAGTCTAATCTTATCAGTTGAAATAAATTTTGACTGAACATTCTTTATTGTTACATTTGTACAGCTTCTTTCAAATGGCATATAATTCATATGGCAGCCTCTTAAATTAGGTCAGAAACTCATATGGATCTATTCTCAACCCTTTAGGAGGCACAATTCGTGCTGTGCAGGAAAATGTCATTGCACAAAATTTTATAGAAATCTTCTTTCTATTATTCATTTATTTATTAGAATTCATCGACACTCTTGACAGCCAGGATCACCTGGTGTTAGGCAGTTTTATGGGGGAAGGAAGCCAGACTACCTGGAGAGAACCAATGACAATAGCAAATAACTGCCAGACTCTCCAATGTACTTACTCCATGCAAACATGGTTAGCATTGATTGAAGACAAGAGCACCATCAACATGCAATACGCCTTAGTACAAAGTGTGACTGTGCCCCCACATGGGCAATTGGGATGATATACCTTACCCAAGGACACAGCACAGTTACCCCTGGTGGAGTTCAAGCCATGGACCTTTCAGTTTGAAGTCTAAATCCAGAACCACTGAACCACCGTGCTCCCAATTTTCCCCTGTGATTACCTTATATTATCATTGATAGAATTAATGAAAGTTGCCTGGCCACATGAGGAGAAAATGGGAGCAGGTGGTCGTGGGGGGTGGGAGGGTTTGTGGTGGATCGGGCCAGGAGATTGGGGGGATAAAATGTGTATTGTTGAGGGACTTTGTAGTTTACAAATGCATGCAATTTCTGTTGTTTTTTTTGCACATTTAATCAGTTAATGTGTAATTAATAACCACCGGTTTTGCCTGATCATTGGCAATATACCAACACAACTGCAATGAGAGTTATTGTCACCTACGGCAACTGCATTGTGACCTTGTGCAAGACCCTTCATCCGAATTGCCCATGTGGAGGTACAGTGGCTATGTGTACTAAGGCATACTGCACATCAATGGTGCACTTGTCTTCAACCAATGCTAACCCTGCTTGTGTGGAGTTAGTATGTTGGAGAGTCTGACAATTGCTTGTCACTGCTCGGTGGTTCTCTCTGGGTTCTCCAGCTTCCCTCCCCCTCTCCATAAAACTCTGACAGGAGGTGACCCTGGCTGTTGGAAGTGTCATTCAACCCCGATAAATAAAAATAAATAAATACATAAATGAGAGTTATTGTCCTTGGTGATGCAACAGTGCATCCCTCTAAGTTGAAGCCTAGCTACCTCCTAATATGAGGTTGAAGCCTACTGCCTTGACTGAATAGGAAAAGCACTGTTGTTACATGCTTTTATCCAAAGTAAAATTTTGAACTACAAAGCGTTTTAATCAGAGTGAGAAATGTGAAAGAACATGCCATCTCTCATGAGTCATTAGTGTATAAAGGAACATAAAATGTGGACATCAGAGTGCTTGGTCTGCCACTATTCGTGCGGCTTAACGGCACTATGTTAACAATTTTTTGCACGTATTACTTTATTTTCATCTGAATTAAATGTAGGGGCACATATACTGTCTCATTATGCCCCCGGAGAAGGCATTATGTTATCACCATGTCCCTCGTCTGTCATCCATTGTCCATCATCCATCTGTTTACTTTTCGTATTCCGTCAATTAACTAAAGTTCTACCAACTGGATCTATACCAAACTTCATATGTGGGTTTGGTATGAGGAGTGGAAGAAGCCTCTTTATTTTGACCATGGTGTGCCAAAGGTCAAGGTCACGGTGATCTCCAGTGTTAAATACACTTGAAATTGGTTTCCACTCCATAACTAAACTTCTGCAAGACTGATCTTGTTTTTTTGTAATTCTATCCATGATATTGCAGAAGGGGGCATATGCCACACTTTGCATTGCTCTTGTTTCCTATTAAAAAGGTCATATGAGAGGTGAGTGGATATCCTCGGTCAAATGGCTGGTTTGGTCTGCAGTTTTATTTTGTGATGTTGTGGATTAAGTAAATAATGCTCATTAATGATGATTTGAAAATATAATGTTGATGGATTTGATTTGAACTGTGTTCTGTCAAGTGCATTTCAGTTGGAGATCAAGTTGACACGAGTGTTTAGTGACTAATTCACTCCTGTTTGTGAGCTGACATTTTGCAAGTGACAAATGGGACAATGTTTGTATAAATTTGCTTTGAGAAAGCTTTTTGAAAGAAGGGATAAGAAGCCCATATGTTTTTGCTTTGTCAGAATGTTCATCTTATGTTGTAAAATCATCAGTGTGGAAATAAAGAATTCCGATATGTCATGTTATTGTTTTATCGTTGTCGATGCACGGGAATAGGAACTTTTGGCCCATTTTACGAACAATCAACTGTGCAATTCAGCTGACTGTATTTGAGTGATATTGTAAAATTGTGATAGTGTGCTGTTTACTCCAGGAAAGGCTACACTACGAGCTTCCAGAAACTGTATACATTGTGAGGATTGTGAATAAGGGAGGTAATTTAATGCAAAATATAATGGGCCGTGTTAATGAGAAGCTGTGCATTTCTTGAAAAAACAATGTATTCTACCGAATAACAGTTACTGTAACAAGACCTTAAGTAGAAAACGGTATTTGCTTTCATTGCATCTTCTGGCCTCAAATCTCCATAGCAAGCAAGAGTAAATAAAATGTTTCTATTTGCAGGATAACTAAAAGAAATATTAAAAGCATGCTTTTCCTTTTTCAGTGATAGTGGTACCCTGATATAATTTCCAGGAAAGTTCCCCTCATGAGGTATTTATATGCCAAGTACTGGTATTATGAAGAGAATTACATGGGGTAATGTTTTATTTTTCATTCTTTTGTTTGACAATGTTAACTGGTATAGTTGTATGGAGAACGTTTTCTGAGAGCATTCTGGGGAATTGTGTCAGAGTCTAATCTTATCAGTTGAAATAAATTTTGACTGAACATTCTTTATTGTTACATTTGTACAGCTTCTTTCAAATGGCATATAATTCATATGGCAGCCTCTTAAATTAGGTCAGAAACTCATATGGATCTATTCTCAACCCTTTAGGAGGCACAATTCATGCTGTGCAGGAAAATGTCATTGCACAAAATTTTATAGAAATCTTCTTTCTATTATTCATTTATTTATTAGAATTCATCGACACTCTTGACAGCCAGGATCACCTGGTGTTAGGCAGTTTTATGGGGGAAGGAAGCCAGACTACCTGGAGAGAACCAATGACAATAGCAAATAACTGCCAGACTCTCCAATGTACTTACTCCATGCAAACATGGTTAGCATTGATTGAAGACAAGAGCACCATCAACATGCAATACGCCTTAGTACAAAGTGTGACTGTGCCCCCACATGGGCAATTGGGATGATATACCTTACCCAAGGACACAGCACAGTTACCCCTGGTGGAGTTCAAGCCATGGACCTTTCAGTTTGAAGTCTGAATCCAGAACCACTGAACCACCGTGCTCCCAATTTTCCCCTGTGATTACCTTATATTATCATTGATAGAATTAATGAAAGTTGCCTGGCCACATGAGGAGAAAATGGGAGCAGGTGGTCGTGGGGGGTGGGAGGGTTTGTGGTGGATCGGGCCAGGAGATTGGGGGGATAAAATGTGTATTGTTGAGGGACTTTGTAGTTTACAAATGCATGCAATTTCTGTTGTTTTTTTTGCACATTTAATCAGTTAATGTGTAATTAATAACCACCGGTTTTGCCTGATCATTGGCAATATACCAACACAACTGCAATGAGAGTTATTGTCACCTACGGCAACTGCATTGTGACCTTGTGCAAGACCCTTCATCCGAATTGCCCATGTGGAGGTACAGTGGCTATGTGTACTAAGGCATACTGCACATCAATGGTGCACTTGTCTTCAACCAATGCTAACCCTGCTTGTGTGGAGTTAGTATGTTGGAGAGTCTGACAATTGCTTGTCACTGCTCGGTGGTTCTCTCTGGGTTCTCCAGCTTCCCTCCCCCTCTCCATAAAACTCTGACAGGAGGTGACCCTGGCTGTTGGAAGTGTCATTCAACCCCGATAAATAAAAATAAATAAATACATAAATGAGAGTTATTGTCCTTGGTGATGCAACAGTGCATCCCTCTAAGTTGAAGCCTAGCTACCTCCTAATATGAGGTTGAAGCCTACTGCCTTGACTGAATAGGAAAAGCACTGTTGTTACATGCTTTTATCCAAAGTAAAATTTTGAACTACAAAGCGTTTTAATCAGAGTGAGAAATGTGAAAGAACATGCCATCTCTCATGAGTCATTAGTGTATAAAGGAACATAAAATGTGGACATCAGAGTGCTTGGTCTGCCACTATTCGTGCGGCTTAACGGCACTATGTTAACAATTTTTTGCACGTATTACTTTATTTTCATCTGAATTAAATGTAGGGGCACATATACTGTCTCATTATGCCCCCGGAGAAGGCATTATGTTATCACCATGTCCCTCGTCTGTCATCCATTGTCCATCATCCATCTGTTTACTTTTCGTATTCCGTCAATTAACTAAAGTTCTACCAACTGGATCTATACCAAACTTCATATGTGGGTTTGGTATGAGGAGTGGAAGAAGCCTCTTTATTTTGACCATGGTGTGCCAAAGGTCAAGGTCACGGTGATCTCCAGTGTTAAATACACTTGAAATTGGTTTCCACTCCATAACTAAACTTCTGCAAGACTGATCTTGTTTTTTTGTAATTCTATCCATGATATTGCAGAAGGGGGCATATGCCACACTTTGCATTGCTCTTGTTTCCTATTAAAAAGGTCATATGAGAGGTGAGTGGATATCCTCGGTCAAATGGCTGGTTTGGTCTGCAGTTTTATTTTGTGATGTTGTGGATTAAGTAAATAATGCTCATTAATGATGATTTGAAAATATAATGTTGATGGATTTGATTTGAACTGTGTTCTGTCAAGTGCATTTCAGTTGGAGATCAAGTTGACACGAGTGTTTAGTGACTAATTCACTCCTGTTTGTGAGCTGACATTTTGCAAGTGACAAATGGGACAATGTTTGTATAAATTTGCTTTGAGAAAGCTTTTTGAAAGAAGGGATAAGAAGCCCATATGTTTTTGCTTTGTCAGAATGTTCATCTTATGTTGTAAAATCATCAGTGTGGAAATAAAGAATTCCGATATGTCATGTTATTGTTTTATCGTTGTCGATGCACGGGAATAGGAACTTTTGGCCCATTTTACGAACAATCAACTGTGCAATTCAGCTGACTGTATTTGAGTGATATTGTAAAATTGTGATAGTGTGCTGTTTACTCCAGGAAAGGCTACACTACGAGCTTCCAGAAACTGTATACATTGTGAGGATTGTGAATAAGGGAGGTAATTTAATGCAAAATATAATGGGCCGTGTTAATGAGAAGCTGTGCATTTCTTGAAAAAACAATGTATTCTACCGAATAACAGTTACTGTAACAAGACCTTAAGTAGAAAACGGTATTTGCTTTCATTGCATCTTCTGGCCTCAAATCTCCATAGCAAGCAAGAGTAAATAAAATGTTTCTATTTGCAGGATAACTAAAAGAAATATTAAAAGCATGCTTTTCCTTTTTCAGTGATAGTGGTACCCTGATATAATTTCCAGGAAAGTTCCCCTCATGAGGTATTTATATGCCAAGTACTGGTATTATGAAGAGAATTACATGGGGTAATGTTTTATTTTTCATTCTTTTGTTTGACAATGTTAACTGGTATAGTTGTATGGAGAACGTTTTCTGAGAGCATTCTGGGGAATTGTGTCAGAGTCTAATCTTATCAGTTGAAATAAATTTTGACTGAACATTCTTTATTGTTACATTTGTACAGCTTCTTTCAAATGGCATATAATTCATATGGCAGCCTCTTAAATTAGGTCAGAAACTCATATGGATCTATTCTCAACCCTTTAGGAGGCACAATTCGTGCTGTGCAGGAAAATGTCATTGCACAAAATTTTATAGAAATCTTCTTTCTATTATTCATTTATTTATTAGAGTTCATCGACACTCTTGACAGCCAGGATCACCTGGTGTTAGGCAGTTTTATGGGGGAAGGAAGCTAGACTACCTGGAGAGAACCAATGACAATAGCAAATAACTGCCAGACTCTCCAATGTACTAACTCCATGCAAATATGGTTAGCATTGATTGAAGACAAGAGCACCATCAACATGCAATACGCCTTAGTACAAAGTGTGACTGTGCCCCCACATGGGCAATTGGGATGATATACCTTACCCAAGGACACAGCACAGTTACCCCTGGTGGAGTTCGAGCCATCGATCTTTCAGTTTGAAGTCTGAATCCAGAACCACTGAACCACCGTGCTCCCAATTTTCCCCTGTGATTACCTTATATTATCATTGATAGAATTAATGAAAGTTGCCTGGCCACATGAGGAGAAAATGGGAGCAGGTGGTCGTGGGGGGTGGGTGGGTTTGTGGTGGATCGGGCCAGGGGATTGGGGGGATAAAATGTGTATTGTTGAGGGACTTTGTAGTTTACAAATGCATGCAATTTCTGTTGTTTTTTTTGCACATTTAATCAGTTAATGTGTAATTAATAACCACCGGTTTTGCCTGATCATTGGCAATATACCAACACAACTGCAATGAGAGTTATTGTCACCTACGGCAACTGCATTGTGACCTTGTGCAAGACCCTTCATCCGAATTGCCCATGTGGAGGTACAGTGGCTATGTGTACTAAGGCATACTGCACATCAATGGTGCACTTGTCTTCAACCAATGCTAACCCTGCTTGTGTGGAGTTAGTATGTTGGAGAGTCTGACAATTGCTTGTCACTGCTCGGTGGTTCTCTCTGGGTTCTCCAGCTTCCCTCCCCTTCTCCATAAAACTCTGACAGGAGGTGACCCTGGCTGTTGGAAGTGTCATTCAACCCCAATAAATAAAAATAAATAAATACATAAATGAGAGTTATTGTCCTTGGTGATGCAACAGTGCATCCCTCTAAGTTGAAGCCTAGCTACCTCCTAATATGAGGTTGAAGCCTACTGCCTTGACTGAATAGGAAAAGCACTGTTGTTACATGCTTTTATCCAAAGTAAAATTTTGAACTACAAAGCGTTTTAATCAGAGTGAGAAATGTGAAAGAACATGCCATCTCTCATGAGTCATTAGTGTATAAAGGAACATAAAATGTGGACATCAGAGTGCTTGGTCTGCCACTATTCGTGCGGCTTAACAGCACTATGTTAACAATTTTTTGCACGTATTACTTTATTTTCATCTGAATTAAATGTAGGGGCACATATACTGTCTCATTATGCCCCCGGAGAAGGCATTATGTTATCACCATGTCCCTCGTCTGTCATCCATTGTCCATCATCCATCTGTTTACTTTTCGTATTCCGTCAATTAACTAAAGTTCTACCAACTGGATCTATACCAAACTTCATATGTGGGTTTGGTATGAGGAGTGGAAGAAGCCTCTTTATTTTGACCATGGTGTGCCAAAGGTCAAGGTCACGGTGATCTCCAGTGTTAAATACACTTGAAATTGGTTTCCACTCCATAACTAAACTTCTGCAAGACTGATCTTGTTTTTTTGTAATTCTATCCATGATATTGCAGAAGGGGGCATATGCCACACTTTGCATTGCTCTTGTTTCCTATTAAAAAGGTCATATGAGAGGTGAGTGGATATCCTCGGTCAAATGGCTGGTTTGGTCTGCAGTTTTATTTTGTGATGTTGTGGATTAAGTAAATAATGCTCATTAATGATGATTTGAAAATATAATGTTGATGGATTTGATTTGAACTGTGTTCTGTCAAGTGCATTGCAGTTGGAGATCAAGTTGACACGAGTGTTTAGTGACTAATTCACTCCTGTTTGTGAGCTGACATTTTGCAAGTGACAAATGGGACAATGTTTGTATAAATTTGCTTTGAGAAAGCTTTTTGAAAGAAGGGATAAGAAGCCCATATGTTTTTGCTTTGTCAGAATGTTCATCTTATGTTGTAAAATCATCAGTGTGGAAATAAAGAATTCCGATATGTCATGTTATTGTTTTATCGCTGTCGATGCACGGGAATAGGAACTTTTGGCCCATTTTACGAACAATCAACTGTGCAATTCAGCTGACTGTATTTGAGTGATATTATAAAATTGTGATAGTGTGCTGTTTACTCCAGGAAAGGCTACACTACGAGCTTCCAGAAACTGTATACATTGTGAGGATTGTGAATAAGGGAGGTAATTTTAATGCAAAATATAATGGGCCGTGTTAATGAGAAGCTGTGCATTTCTTGAAAAAACAATGTATTCTACCGAATAACAGTTACTGTAACAAGACCTTAATTAGAAAACGGTATTTGCTTTCATTGCATCTTCTGGCCTCAAATCTCCATAGCAAGCAAGAGTAAATAAAATGTTTCTATTTGCAGGATAACTAAAAGAAATATTAAAAGCATGCTTTTCCTTTTTCAGTGATAGTGGTACCCTGATATAATTTCCAGGAAAGTTCCCCTCATGAGGTATTTATATGCCAAGTACTGGTATTATGAAGAGAATTACATGGGGTAATGTTTTATTTTTCATTCTTTTGTTTGACAATGTTAACTGGTATAGTTGTATGGAGAACTTTTTCTGAGAGCATTCTGGGGAATTGTGTCAGAGTCTAATCTTATCAGTTGAAATAAATTTTGACTGAACATTCTTTATTGTTACATTTGTACAGCTTCTTTCAAATGGCATATAATTCATATGGCAGCCTCTTAAATTAGGTCAGAAACTCATATGGATCTATTCTCAACCCTTTAGGAGGCACAATTCGTGCTGTGCAGGAAAATGTCATTGCACAAAATTTTATAGAAATCTTCTTTCTATTATTCATTTATTTATTAGAATTCATCGACACTCTTGACAGCCAGGATCACCTGGTGTTAGGCAGTTTTATGGGGGAAGGAAGCCAGACTACCTGGAGAGAACCAATGACAATAGCAAATAACTGCCAGACTCTCCAATGTACTTACTCCATGCAAACATGGTTAGCATTGATTGAAGACAAGAGCACCATCAACATGCAATACGCCTTAGTACAAAGTGTGACTGTGCCCCCACATGGGCAATTGGGATGATATACCTTACCCAAGGACACAGCACAGTTACCCCTGGTGGAGTTCAAGCCATGGACCTTTCAGTTTGAAGTCTGAATCCAGAACCACTGAACCACCATGCTCCCAATTTTCCCCTGTGATTACCTTATATTATCATTGATAGAATTAATGAAAGTTGCCTGGCCACATGAGGAGAAAATGGGAGCAGGTGGTCGTGGGGGGTGGGAGGGTTTGTGGTGGATCGGGCCAGGAGATTGGGGGGATAAAATGTGTATTGTTGAGGGACTTTGTAGTTTACAAATGCATGCAATTTCTGTTGTTTTTTTTGCACATTTAATCAGTTAATGTGTAATTAATAACCACCGGTTTTGCCTGATCATTGGCAATATACCAACACAACTGCAATGAGAGTTATTGTCACCTACGGCAACTGCATTGTGACCTTGTGCAAGACCCTTCATCCGAATTGCCCATGTGGAGGTACAGTGGCTATGTGTACTAAGGCATACTGCACATCAATGGTGCACTTGTCTTCAACCAATGCTAACCCTGCTTGTGTGGAATTCGTATGTTGGAGAGTCTGACAATTGCTTGTCACTGCTCGGTGGTTCTCTCTGGGTTCTCCAGCTTCCCTCCCCCTCTCCATAAAACTCTGACAGGAGGTGACCCTGGCTGTTGGAAGTGTCATTCAACCCCGATAAATAAAAATAAATAAATACATAAATGAGAGTTATTGTCCTTGGTGATGCAACAGTGCATCCCTCTAAGTTGAAGCCTAGCTACCTCCTAATATGAGGTTGAAGCCTACTGCCTTGACTGAATAGGAAAAGCACTGTTGTTACATGCTTTTATCCAAAGTAAAATTTTGAACTACAAAGCGTTTTAATCAGAGTGAGAAATGTGAAAGAACATGCCATCTCTCATGAGTCATTAGTGTATAAAGGAACATAAAATGTGGACATCAGAGTGCTTGGTCTGCCACTATTCGTGCGGCTTAACGGCACTATGTTAACAATTTTTTGCACGTATTACTTTATTTTCATCTGAATTAAATGTAGGGGCACATATACTGTCTCATTATGCCCCCGGAGAAGGCATTATGTTATCACCATGTCCCTCGTCTGTCATCCATTGTCCATCATCCATCTGTTTACTTTTCGTATTCCGTCAATTAACTAAAGTTCTACCAACTGGATCTATACCAAACTTCATATGTGGGTTTGGTATGAGGAGTGGAAGAAGCCTCTTTATTTTGACCATGGTGTGCCAAAGGTCAAGGTCACAGTGATCTCCAGTGTTAAATACACTTGAAATTGGTTTCCACTCCATAACTAAACTTCTGCAAGACTGATCTTGTTTTTTTGTAATTCTATCCATGATATTGCAGAAGGGGGCATATGCCACACTTTGCATTGCTCTTGTTTCCTATTAAAAAGGTCATATGAGAGGTGAGTGGATATCCTCGGTCAAATGGCTGGTTTGGTCTGCAGTTTTATTTTGTGATGTTGTGGATTAAGTAAATAATGCTCATTAATGATGATTTGAAAATATAATGTTGATGGATTTGATTTGAACTGTGTTCTGTCAAGTGCATTGCAGTTGGAGATCAAGCTGACACGAGTGTTTAGTGACTAATTCACTCCTGTTTGTGAGCTGACATTTTGCAAGTGACAAATGGGACAATGTTTGTATAAATTTGCTTTGAGAAAGCTTTTTGAAAGAAGGGATAAGAAGCCCATATGTTTTTGCTTTGTCAGAATGTTCATCTTATGTTGTAAAATCATCAGTGTGGAAATAAAGAATTCCGATATGTCATGTTATTGTTTTATCGCTGTCGATGCACGGGAATAGGAACTTTTGGCCCATTTTACGAACAATCAACTGTGCAATTCAGCTGACTGTATTTGAGTGATATTATAAAATTGTGATAGTGTGCTGTTTACTCCAGGAAAGGCTACACTACGAGCTTCCAGAAACTGTATACATTGTGAGGATTGTGAATAAGGGAGGTAATTTAATGCAAAATATAATGGGCCGTGTTAATGAGAAGCTGTGCATTTCTTGAAAAAACAATGTATTCTACCGAATAACAGTTACTGTAACAAGACCTTAATTAGAAAACGGTATTTGCTTTCATTGCATCTTCTGGCCTCAAATCTCCATAGCAAGCAAGAGTAAATAAAATGTTTCTATTTGCAGGATAACTAAAAGAAATATTAAAAGCATGCTTTTCCTTTTTCAGTGATAGTGGTACCCTGATATAATTTCCAGGAAAGTTCCCCTCATGAGGTATTTATATGCCAAGTACTGGTATTATGAAGAGAATTACATGGGGTAATGTTTTATTTTTCATTCTTTTGTTTGACAATGTTAACTGGTATAGTTGTATGGAGAACTTTTTCTGAGAGCATTCTGGGGAATTGTGTCAGAGTCTAATCTTATCAGTTGAAATAAATTTTGACTGAACATTCTTTATTGTTACATTTGTACAGCTTCTTTCAAATGGCATATAATTCATATGGCAGCCTCTTAAATTAGGTCAGAAACTCATATGGATCTATTCTCAACCCTTTAGGAGGCACAATTCGTGCTGTGCAGGAAAATGTCATTGCACAAAATTTTATAGAAATCTTCTTTCTATTATTCATTTATTTATTAGAATTCATCGACACTCTTGACAGCCAGGATCACCTGGTGTTAGGCAGTTTTATGGGGGAAGGAAGCCAGACTACCTGGAGAGAACCAATGACAATAGCAAATAACTGCCAGACTCTCCAATGTACTTACTCCATGCAAACATGGTTAGCATTGATTGAAGACAAGAGCACCATCAACATGCAATACGCCTTAGTACAAAGTGTGACTGTGCCCCCACATGGGCAATTGGGATGATATACCTTACCCAAGGACACAGCACAGTTACCCCTGGTGGAGTTCAAGCCATGGACCTTTCAGTTTGAAGTCTGAATCCAGAACCACTGAACCACCGTGCTCCCAATTTTCCCCTGTGATTACCTTATATTATCATTGATAGAATTAATGAAAGTTGCCTGGCCACATGAGGAGAAAATGGGAGCAGGTGGTCGTGGGGGGTGGGAGGGTTTGTGGTGGATCGGGCCAGGAGATTGGGGGGATAAAATGTGTATTGTTGAGGGACTTTGTAGTTTACAAATGCATGCAATTTCTGTTGTTTTTTTTGCACATTTAATCAGTTAATGTGTAATTAATAACCACCGGTTTTGCCTGATCATTGGCAATATACCAACACAACTGCAATGAGAGTTATTGTCACCTACGGCAACTGCATTGTGACCTTGTGCAAGACCCTTCATCCGAATTGCCCATGTGGAGATACAGTGGCTATGTGTACTAAGGCATACTGCACATCAATGGTGCACTTGTCTTCAACCAATGCTAACCCTGCTTGTGTGGAATTAGTATGTTGGAGAGTCTGACAATTGCTTGTCACTGCTCGGTGGTTCTCTCTGGGTTCTCCAGCTTCCCTCCCCCTCTCCATAAAACTCTGACAGGAGGTGACCCTGGCTGTTGGAAGTGTCATTCAACCCCGATAAATAAAAATAAATAAATACATAAATGAGAGTTATTGTCCTTGGTGATGCAACAGTGCATCCCTCTAAGTTGAAGCCTAGCTACCTCCTAATATGAGGTTGAAGCCTACTGCCTTGACTGAATAGGAAAAGCACTGTTGTTACATGCTTTTATCCAAAGTAAAATTTTGAACTACAAAGCGTTTTAATCAGAGTGAGAAATGTGAAAGAACATGCCATCTCTCATGAGTCATTAGTGTATAAAGGAACATAAAATGTGGACATCAGAGTGCTTGGTCTGCCACTATTCGTGCGGCTTAACGGCACTATGTTAACAATTTTTTGCACGTATTACTTTATTTTCATCTGAATTAAATGTAGGGGCACATATACTGTCTCATTATGCCCCCGGAGAAGGCATTATGTTATCACCATGTCCCTCGTCTGTCATCCATTGTCCATCATCCATCTGTTTACTTTTCGTATTCCGTCAATTAACTAAAGTTCTACCAACTGGATCTATACCAAACTTCATATGTGGGTTTGGTATGAGGAGTGGAAGAAGCCTCTTTATTTTGACCATGGTGTGCCAAAGGTCAAGGTCACGGTGATCTCCAGTGTTAAATACACTTGAAATTGGTTTCCACTCCATAACTAAACTTCTGCAAGACTGATCTTGTTTTTTTGTAATTCTATCCATGATATTGCAGAAGGGGGCATATGCCACACTTTGCATTGCTCTTGTTTCCTATTAAAAAGGTCATATGAGAGGTGAGTGGATATCCTCGGTCAAATGGCTGGTTTGGTCTGCAGTTTTATTTTGTGATGTTGTGGATTAAGTAAATAATGCTCATTAATGATGATTTGAAAATATAATGTTGATGGATTTGATTTGAACTGTGTTCTGTCAAGTGCATTTCAGTTGGAGATCAAGTTGACACGAGTGTTTAGTGACTAATTCACTCCTGTTTGTGAGCTGACATTTTGCAAGTGACAAATGGGACAATGTTTGTATAAATTTGCTTTGAGAAAGCTTTTTGAAAGAAGGGATAAGAAGCCCATATGTTTTTGCTTTGTCAGAATGTTCATCTTATGTTGTAAAATCATCAGTGTGGAAATAAAGAATTCCGATATGTCATGTTATTGTTTTATCGCTGTCGATGCACGGGAATAGGAACTTTTGGCCCATTTTACGAACAATCAACTGTGCAATTCAGCTGACTGTATTTGAGTGATATTGTAAAATTGTGATAGTGTGCTGTTTACTCCAGGAAAGGCTACACTACGAGCTTCCAGAAACTGTATACATTGTGAGGATTGTGAATAAGGGAGGTAATTTAATGCAAAATATAATGGGCCGTGTTAATGAGAAGCTGTGCATTTCTTGAAAAAACAATGTATTCTACCGAATAACAGTTACTGTAACAAGACCTTAAGTAGAAAACGGTATTTGCTTTCATTGCATCTTCTGGCCTCAAATCTCCATAGCAAGCAAGAGTAAATAAAATGTTTCTATTTGCAGGATAACTAAAAGAAATATTAAAAGCATGCTTTTCCTTTTTCAGTGATAGTGGTACCCTGATATAATTTCCAGGAAAGTTCCCCTCATGAGGTATTTATATGCCAAGTACTGGTATTATGAAGAGAATTACATGGGGTAATGTTTTATTTTTCATTCTTTTGTTTGACAATGTTAACTGGTATAGTTGTATGGAGAACGTTTTCTGAGAGCATTCTGGGGAATTGTGTCAGAGTCTAATCTTATCAGTTGAAATAAATTTTGACTGAACATTCTTTATTGTTACATTTGTACAGCTTCTTTCAAATGGCATATAATTCATATGGCAGCCTCTTAAATTAGGTCAGAAACTCATATGGATCTATTCTCAACCCTTTAGGAGGCACAATTCGTGCTGTGCAGGAAAATGTCATTGCACAAAATTTTATAGAAATCTTCTTTCTATTATTCATTTATTTATTAGAGTTCATCGACACTCTTGACAGCCAGGATCACCTGGTGTTAGGCAGTTTTATGGGGGAAGGAAGCTAGACTACCTGGAGAGAACCAATGACAATAGCAAATAACTGCCAGACTCTCCAATGTACTAACTCCATGCAAACATGGTTAGCATTGATTGAAGACAAGAGCACCATCAACATGCAATACGCCTTAGTACAAAGTGTGACTGTGCCCCCACATGGGCAATTGGGATGATATACCTTACCCAAGGACACAGCACAGTTACCCCTGGTGGAGTTCAAGCCATGGACCTTTCAGTTTGAAGTCTGAATCCAGAACCACTGAACCACCGTGCTCCCAATTTTCCCCTGTGATTACCTTATATTATCATTGATAGAATTAATGAAAGTTGCCTGGCCACATGAGGAGAAAATGGGAGCAGGTGGTTGTGGGGGGTGGGTGGGTTTGTGGTGGATCGGGCCAGGGGATTGGGGGGATAAAATGTGTATTGTTGAGGGACTTTGTAGTTTACAAATGCATGCAATTTCTGTTGTTTTTTTTGCACATTTAATCAGTTAATGTGTAATTAATAACCACTGGTTTTGCCTGATCATTGGCAATATACCAACACAACTGCAATGAGAGTTATTGTCACCTACGGCAACTGCATTGTGACCTTGTGCAAGACCCTTCATCCGAATTGCCCATGTGGAGGTACAGTGGCTATGTGTACTAAGGCATACTGCACATCAATGGTGCACTTGTCTTCAACCAATGCTAACCCTGCTTGTGTGGAATTCGTATGTTGGAGAGTCTGACAATTGCTTGTCACTGCTCGGTGGTTCTCTCTGGGTTCTCCAGCTTCCCTCCCCCTCTCCATAAAACTCTGACAGGAGGTGACCCTGGCTGTTGGAAGTGTCATTCAACCCCGATAAATAAAAATAAATAAATACATAAATGAGAGTTATTGTCCTTGGTGATGCAACAGTGCATCCCTCTAAGTTGAAGCCTAGCTACCTCCTAATATGAGGTTGAAGCCTACTGCCTTGACTGAATAGGAAAAGCACTGTTGTTACATGCTTTTATCCAAAGTAAAATTTTGAACTACAAAGCGTTTTAATCAGAGTGAGAAATGTGAAAGAACATGCCATCTCTCATGAGTCATTAGTGTATAAAGGAACATAAAATGTGGACATCAGAGTGCTTGGTCTGCCACTATTCGTGCGGCTTAACGGCACTATGTTAACAATTTTTTGCACGTATTACTTTATTTTCATCTGAATTAAATGTAGGGGCACATATACTGTCTCATTATGCCCCCGGAGAAGGCATTATGTTATCACCATGTCCCTCGTCTGTCATCCATTGTCCATCATCCATCTGTTTACTTTTCGTATTCCGTCAATTAACTAAAGTTCTACCAACTGGATCTATACCAAACTTCATATGTGGGTTTGGTATGAGGAGTGGAAGAAGCCTCTTTATTTTGACCATGGTGTGCCAAAGGTCAAGGTCACGGTGATCTCCAGTGTTAAATACACTTGAAATTGGTTTCCACTCCATAACTAAACTTCTGCAAGACTGATCTTGTTTTTTTGTAATTCTATCCATGATATTGCAGAAGGGGGCATATGCCACACTTTGCATTGCTCTTGTTTCCTATTAAAAAGGTCATATGAGAGGTGAGTGGATATCCTCGGTCAAATGGCTGGTTTGGTCTGCAGTTTTATTTTGTGATGTTGTGGATTAAGTAAATAATGCTCATTAATGATGATTTGAAAATATAATGTTGATGGATTTGATTTGAACTGTGTTCTGTCAAGTGCATTTCAGTTGGAGATCAAGTTGACACGAGTGTTTAGTGACTAATTCACTCCTGTTTGTGAGCTGACATTTTGCAAGTGACAAATGGGACAATGTTTGTATAAATTTGCTTTGAGAAAGCTTTTTGAAAGAAGGGATAAGAAGCCCATATGTTTTTGCTTTGTCAGAATGTTCATCTTATGTTGTAAAATCATCAGTGTGGAAATAAAGAATTCCGATATGTCATGTTATTGTTTTATCGCTGTCGATGCACGGGAATAGGAACTTTTGGCCCATTTTACGAACAATCAACTGTGCAATTCAGCTGACTGTATTTGAGTGATATTGTAAAATTGTGATAGTGTGCTGTTTACTCCAGGAAAGGCTACACTACGAGCTTCCAGAAACTGTATACATTGTGAGGATTGTGAATAAGGGAGGTAATTTAATGCAAAATATAATGGGCCGTGTTAATGAGAAGCTGTGCATTTCTTGAAAAAACAATGTATTCTACCGAATAACAGTTACTGTAACAAGACCTTAAGTAGAAAACGGTATTTGCTTTCATTGCATCTTCTGGCCTCAAATCTCCATAGCAAGCAAGAGTAAATAAAATGTTTCTATTTGCAGGATAACTAAAAGAAATATTAAAAGCATGCTTTTCCTTTTTCAGTGATAGTGGTACCCTGATATAATTTCCAGGAAAGTTCCCCTCATGAGGTATTTATATGCCAAGTACTGGTATTATGAAGAGAATTACATGGGGTAATGTTTTATTTTTCATTCTTTTGTTTGACAATGTTAACTGGTATAGTTGTATGGAGAACGTTTTCTGAGAGCATTCTGGGGAATTGTGTCAGAGTCTAATCTTATCAGTTGAAATAAATTTTGACTGAACATTCTTTATTGTTACATTTGTACAGCTTCTTTCAAATGGCATATAATTCATATGGCAGCCTCTTAAATTAGGTCAGAAACTCATATGGATCTATTCTCAACCCTTTAGGAGGCACAATTCGTGCTGTGCAGGAAAATGTCATTGCACAAAATTTTATAGAAATCTTCTTTCTATTATTCATTTATTTATTAGAGTTCATCGACACTCTTGACAGCCAGGATCACCTGGTGTTAGGCAGTTTTATGGGGGAAGGAAGCTAGACTACCTGGAGAGAACCAATGACAATAGCAAATAACTGCCAGACTCTCCAATGTACTAACTCCATGCAAACATGGTTAGCATTGATTGAAGACAAGAGCACCATCAACATGCAATACGCCTTAGTACAAAGTGTGACTGTGCCCCCACATGGGCAATTGGGATGATATACCTTACCCAAGGACACAGCACAGTTACCCCTGGTGGAGTTCAAGCCATGGACCTTTCAGTTTGAAGTCTGAATCCAGAACCACTGAACCACCGTGCTCCCAATTTTCCCCTGTGATTACCTTATATTATCATTGATAGAATTAAGGAAAGTTGCCTGGCCACATGAGGAGAAAATGGGAGCAGGTGGTTGTGGGGGGTGGGTGGGTTTGTGGTGGATCGGGCCAGGGGATTGGGGGGATAAAATGTGTATTGTTGAGGGACTTTGTAGTTTACAAATGCATGCAATTTCTGTTGTTTTTTTTGCACATTTAATCAGTTAATGTGTAATTAATAACCACTGGTTTTGCCTGATCATTGGCAATATACCAACACAACTGCAATGAGAGTTATTGTCACCTACGGCAACTGCATTGTGACCTTGTGCAAGACCCTTCATCCGAATTGCCCATGTGGAGGTACAGTGGCTATGTGTACTAAGGCATACTGCACATCAATGGTGCACTTGTCTTCAACCAATGCTAACCCTGCTTGTGTGGAATTCGTATGTTGGAGAGTCTGACAATTGCTTGTCACTGCTCGGTGGTTCTCTCTGGGTTCTCCAGCTTCCCTCCCCCTCTCCATAAAACTCTGACAGGAGGTGACCCTGGCTGTTGGAAGTGTCATTCAACCCCGATAAATAAAAATAAATAAATACATAAATGAGAGTTATTGTCCTTGGTGATGCAACAGTGCATCCCTCTAAGTTGAAGCCTAGCTACCTCCTAATATGAGGTTGAAGCCTACTGCCTTGACTGAATAGGAAAAGCACTGTTGTTACATGCTTTTATCCAAAGTAAAATTTTGAACTACAAAGCGTTTTAATCAGAGTGAGAAATGTGAAAGAACATGCCATCTCTCATGAGTCATTAGTGTATAAAGGAACATAAAATGTGGACATCAGAGTGCTTGGTCTGCCACTATTCGTGCGGCTTAACGGCACTATGTTAACAATTTTTTGCACGTATTACTTTATTTTCATCTGAATTAAATGTAGGGGCACATATACTGTCTCATTATGCCCCCGGAGAAGGCATTATGTTATCACCATGTCCCTCGTCTGTCATCCATTGTCCATCATCCATCTGTTTACTTTTCGTATTCCGTCAATTAACTAAAGTTCTACCAACTGGATCTATACCAAACTTCATATGTGGGTTTGGTATGAGGAGTGGAAGAAGCCTCTTTATTTTGACCATGGTGTGCCAAAGGTCAAGGTCACGGTGATCTCCAGTGTTAAATACACTTGAAATTGGTTTCCACTCCATAACTAAACTTCTGCAAGACTGATCTTGTTTTTTTGTAATTCTATCCATGATATTGCAGAAGGGGGCATATGCCACACTTTGCATTGCTCTTGTTTCCTATTAAAAAGGTCATATGAGAGGTGAGTGGATATCCTCGGTCAAATGGCTGGTTTGGTCTGCAGTTTTATTTTGTGATGTTGTGGATTAAGTAAATAATGCTCATTAATGATGATTTGAAAATATAATGTTGATGGATTTGATTTGAACTGTGTTCTGTCAAGTGCATTTCAGTTGGAGATCAAGTTGACACGAGTGTTTAGTGACTAATTCACTCCTGTTTGTGAGCTGACATTTTGCAAGTGACAAATGGGACAATGTTTGTATAAATTTGCTTTGAGAAAGCTTTTTGAAAGAAGGGATAAGAAGCCCATATGTTTTTGCTTTGTCAGAATGTTCATCTTATGTTGTAAAATCATCAGTGTGGAAATAAAGAATTCCGATATGTCATGTTATTGTTTTATCGCTGTCGATGCACGGGAATAGGAACTTTTGGCCCATTTTACGAACAATCAACTGTGCAATTCAGCTGACTGTATTTGAGTGATATTGTAAAATTGTGATAGTGTGCTGTTTACTCCAGGAAAGGCTACAATTCGAGCTTCCAGAAACTGTATACATTGTGAGGATTGTGAATAAGGGAGGTAATTTAATGCAAAATATAATGGGCCGTGTTAATGAGAAGCTGTGCATTTCTTGAAAAAACAATGTATTCTACCGAATAACAGTTACTGTAACAAGACCTTAAGTAGAAAACGGTATTTGCTTTCATTGCATCTTCTGGCCTCAAATCTCCATAGCAAGCAAGAGTAAATAAAATGTTTCTATTTGCAGGATAACTAAAAGAAATATTAAAAGCATGCTTTTCCTTTTTCAGTGATAGTGGTACCCTGATATAATTTCCAGGAAAGTTCCCCTCATGAGGTATTTATATGCCAAGTACTGGTATTATGAAGAGAATTACATGGGGTAATGTTTTATTTTTCATTCTTTTGTTTGACAATGTTAACTGGTATAGTTGTATGGAGAACGTTTTCTGAGAGCATTCTGGGGAATTGTGTCAGAGTCTAATCTTATCAGTTGAAATAAATTTTGACTGAACATTCTTTATTGTTACATTTGTACAGCTTCTTTCAAATGGCATATAATTCATATGGCAGCCTCTTAAATTAGGTCAGAAACTCATATGGATCTATTCTCAACCCTTTAGGAGGCACAATTCGTGCTGTGCAGGAAAATGTCATTGCACAAAATTTTATAGAAATCTTCTTTCTATTATTCATTTATTTATTAGAGTTCATCGACACTCTTGACAGCCAGGATCACCTGGTGTTAGGCAGTTTTATGGGGGAAGGAAGCTAGACTACCTGGAGAGAACCAATGACAATAGCAAATAACTGCCAGACTCTCCAATGTACTAACTCCATGCAAACATGGTTAGCATTGATTGAAGACAAGAGCACCATCAACATGCAATACGCCTTAGTACAAAGTGTGACTGTGCCCCCACATGGGCAATTGGGATGATATACCTTACCCAAGGACACAGCACAGTTACCCCTGGTGGAGTTCAAGCCATGGACCTTTCAGTTTGAAGTCTGAATCCAGAACCACTGAACCACCGTGCTCCCAATTTTCCCCTGTGATTACCTTATATTATCATTGATAGAATTAATGAAAGTTGCCTGGCCACATGAGGAGAAAATGGGAGCAGGTGGTTGTGGGGGGTGGGTGGGTTTGTGGTGGATCGGGCCAGGGGATTGGGGGGATAAAATGTGTATTGTTGAGGGACTTTGTAGTTTACAAATGCATGCAATTTCTGTTGTTTTTTTTGCACATTTAATCAGTTAATGTGTAATTAATAACCACTGGTTTTGCCTGATCATTGGCAATATACCAACACAACTGCAATGAGAGTTATTGTCACCTACGGCAACTGCATTGTGACCTTGTGCAAGACCCTTCATCCGAATTGCCCATGTGGAGGTACAGTGGCTATGTGTACTAAGGCATACTGCACATCAATGGTGCACTTGTCTTCAACCAATGCTAACCCTGCTTGTGTGGAATTCGTATGTTGGAGAGTCTGACAATTGCTTGTCACTGCTCGGTGGTTCTCTCTGGGTTCTCCAGCTTCCCTCCCCCTCTCCATAAAACTCTGACAGGAGGTGACCCTGGCTGTTGGAAGTGTCATTCAACCCCGATAAATAAAAATAAATAAATACATAAATGAGAGTTATTGTCCTTGGTGATGCAACAGTGCATCCCTCTAAGTTGAAGCCTAGCTACCTCCTAATATGAGGTTGAAGCCTACTGCCTTGACTGAATAGGAAAAGCACTGTTGTTACATGCTTTTATCCAAAGTAAAATTTTGAACTACAAAGCGTTTTAATCAGAGTGAGAAATGTGAAAGAACATGCCATCTCTCATGAGTCATTAGTGTATAAAGGAACATAAAATGTGGACATCAGAGTGCTTGGTCTGCCACTATTCGTGCAGCTTAACGGCACTATGTTAACAATTTTTTGCACGTATTACTTTATTTTCATCTGAATTAAATGTAGGGGCACATATACTGTCTCATTATGCCTCCGGAGAAGGCATTATGTTATCACCATGTCCCTCGTCTGTCATCCATTGTCCATCATCCATCTGTTTACTTTTCGTATTCCGTCAATTAACTAAAGTTCTACCAACTGGATCTATACCAAACTTCATATGTGGGTTTGGTATGAGGAGTGGAAGAAGCCTCTTTATTTTGACCATGGTGTGCCAAAGGTCAAGGTCACGGTGATCTCCAGTGTTAAATACACTTGAAATTGGTTTCCACTCCATAACTAAACTTCTGCAAGACTGATCTTGTTTTTTTGTAATTCTATCCATGATATTGCAGAAGGGGGCATATGCCACACTTTGCATTGCTCTTGTTTCCTATTAAAAAGGTCATATGAGAGGTGAGTGGATATCCTCGGTCAAATGGCTGGTTTGGTCTGCAGTTTTATTTTGTGATGTTGTGGATTAAGTAAATAATGCTCATTAATGATGATTTGAAAATATAATGTTGATGGATTTGATTTGAACTGTGTTCTGTCAAGTGCATTTCAGTTGGAGATCAAGTTGACACGAGTGTTTAGTGACTAATTCACTCCTGTTTGTGAGCTGACATTTTGCAAGTGACAAATGGGACAATGTTTGTATAAATTTGCTTTGAGAAAGCTTTTTGAAAGAAGGGATAAGAAGCCCATATGTTTTTGCTTTGTCAGAATGTTCATCTTATGTTGTAAAATCATCAGTGTGGAAATAAAGAATTCCGATATGTCATGTTATTGTTTTATCGCTGTCGATGCACGGGAATAGGAACTTTTGGCCCATTTTACGAACAATCAACTGTGCAATTCAGCTGACTGTATTTGAGTGATATTGTAAAATTGTGATAGTGTGCTGTTTACTCCAGGAAAGGCTACACTACGAGCTTCCAGAAACTGTATACATTGTGAGGATTGTGAATAAGGGAGGTAATTTAATGCAAAATATAATGGGCCATGTTAATGAGAAGCTGTGCATTTCTTGAAAAAACAATGTATTCTACCGAATAACAGTTACTGTAACAAGACCTTAATTAGAAAACGGTATTTGCTTTCATTGCATCTTCTGGCCTCAAATCTCCATAGCAAGCAAGAGTAAATAAAATGTTTCTATTTGCAGGATAACTAAAAGAAATATTAAAAGCATGCTTTTCCTTTTTCAGTGATAGTGGTACCCTGATATAATTTCCAGGAAAGTTCCCCTCATGAGGTATTTATATGCCAAGTACTGGTATTATGAAGAGAATTACATGGGGTAATGTTTTATTTTTCATTCTTTTGTTTGACAATGTTAACTGGTATAGTTGTATGGAGAACTTTTTCTGAGAGCATTCTGGGGAATTGTGTCAGAGTCTAATCTTATCAGTTGAAATAAATTTTGACTGAACATTCTTTATTGTTACATTTGTACAGCTTCTTTCAAATGGCATATAATTCATATGGCAGCCTCTTAAATTAGGTCAGAAACTCATATGGATCTATTCTCAACCCTTTAGGAGGCACAATTCGTGCTGTGCAGGAAAATGTCATTGCACAAAATTTTATAGAAATCGTCTTTCTATTATTCATTTATTTATTAGAATTCATCGACACTCTTGACAGCCAGGATCACCTGGTGTTAGGCAGTTTTATGGGGGAAGGAAGCCAGACTACCTGGAGAGAACCAATGACAATAGCAAATAACTGCCAGACTCTCCAATGTACTTACTCCATGCAAACATGGTTAGCATTGATTGAAGACAAGAGCACCATCAACATGCAATACGCCTTAGTACAAAGTGTGACTGTGCCCCCACATGGGCAATTGGGATGATATACCTTACCCAAGGACACAGCACAGTTACCCCTGGTGGAGTTCAGGCCATGGACCTTTCAGTTTGAAGTCTGAATCCAGAACCACTGAACCACCGTGCTCCCAATTTTCCCCTGTGATTACCTTATATTATCATTGATAGAATTAATGAAAGTTGCCTGGCCACATGAGGAGAAAATGGGAGCAGGTGGTCGTGGGGGGTGGGAGGGTTTGTGGTGGATCGGGCCAGGAGATTGGGGGGATAAAATGTGTATTGTTGAGGGACTTTGTAGTTTACAAATGCATGCAATTTCTGTTGTTTTTTTTGCACATTTAATCAGTTAATGTGTAATTAATAACCACCGGTTTTGCCTGATCATTGGCAATATACCAACACAACTGCAATGAGAGTTATTGTCACCTACGGCAACTGCATTGTGACCTTGTGCAAGACCCTTCATCCGAATTGCCCATGTGGAGGTACAGTGGCTATGTGTACTAAGGCATACTGCACATCAATGGTGCACTTGTCTTCAACCAATGCTAACCCTGCTTGTGTGGAGTTAGTATGTTGGAGAGTCTGACAATTGCTTGTCACTGCTCGGTGGTTCTCTCTGGGTTCTCCAGCTTCCCTCCCCCTCTCCATAAAACTCTGACAGGAGGTGACCCTGGCTGTTGGAAGTGTCATTCAACCCCGATAAATAAAAATAAATAAATACATAAATGAGAGTTATTGTCCTTGGTGATGCAACAGTGCATCCCTCTAAGTTGAAGCCTAGCTACCTCCTAATATGAGGTTGAAGCCTACTGCCTTGACTGAATAGGAAAAGCACTGTTGTTACATGCTTTTATCCAAAGTAAAATTTTGAACTACAAAGCGTTTTAATCAGAGTGAGAAATGTGAAAGAACATGCCATCTCTCATGAGTCATTAGTGTATAAAGGAACATAAAATGTGGACATCAGAGTGCTTGGTCTGCCACTATTCGTGCGGCTTAACGGCACTATGTTAACAATTTTTTGCACGTATTACTTTATTTTCATCTGAATTAAATGTAGGGGCACATATACTGTCTCATTATGCCCCCGGAGAAGGCATTATGTTATCACCATGTCCCTCGTCTGTCATCCATTGTCCATCATCCATCTGTTTACTTTTCGTATTCCGTCAATTAACTAAAGTTCTACCAACTGGATCTATACCAAACTTCATATGTGGGTTTGGTATGAGGAGTGGAAGAAGCCTCTTTATTTTGACCATGGTGTGCCAAAGGTCAAGGTCACGGTGATCTCCAGTGTTAAATACACTTGAAATTGGTTTCCACTCCATAACTAAACTTCTGCAAGACTGGTCTTGTTTTTTTGTAATTCTATCCATGATATTGCAGAAGGGGGCATATGCCACACTTTGCATTGCTCTTGTTTCCTATTAAAAAGGTCATATGAGAGGTGAGTGGATATCCTCGGTCAAATGGCTGGTTTGGTCTGCAGTTTTATTTTGTGATGTTGTGGATTAAGTAAATAATGCTCATTAATGATGATTTGAAAATATAATGTTGATGGATTTGATTTGAACTGTGTTCTGTCAAGTGCATTTCAGTTGGAGATCAAGTTGACACGAGTGTTTAGTGACTAATTCACTCCTGTTTGTGAGCTGACATTTTGCAAGTGACAAATGGGACAATGTTTGTATAAATTTGCTTTGAGAAAGCTTTTTGAAAGAAGGGATAAGAAGCCCATATGTTTTTGCTTTGTCAGAATGTTCATCTTATGTTGTAAAATCATCAGTGTGGAAATAAAGAATTCCGATATGTCATGTTATTGTTTTATCGCTGTCGATGCACGGGAATAGGAACTTTTGGCCCATTTTACGAACAATCAACTGTGCAATTCAGCTGACTGTATTTGAGTGATATTGTAAAATTGTGATAGTGTGCTGTTTACTCCAGGAAAGGCTACACTACGAGCTTCCAGAAACTGTATACATTGTGAGGATTGTGAATAAGGGAGGTAATTTAATGCAAAATATAATGGGCCGTGTTAATGAGAAGCTGTGCATTTCTTGAAAAAACAATGTATTCTACCGAATAACAGTTACTGTAACAAGACCTTAAGTAGAAAACGGTATTTGCTTTCATTGCATCTTCTGGCCTCAAATCTCCATAGCAAGCAAGAGTAAATAAAATGTTTCTATTTGCAGGATAACTAAAAGAAATATTAAAAGCATGCTTTTCCTTTTTCAGTGATAGTGGTACCCTGATATAATTTCCAGGAAAGTTCCCCTCATGAGGTATTTATATGCCAAGTACTGGTATTATGAAGAGAATTACATGGGGTAATGTTTTATTTTTCATTCTTTTGTTTGACAATGTTAACTGGTATAGTTGTATGGAGAACGTTTTCTGAGAGCATTCTGGGGAATTGTGTCAGAGTCTAATCTTATCTGTTGAAATAAATTTTGACTGAACATTCTTTATTGTTACATTTGTACAGCTTCTTTCAAATGGCATATAATTCATATGGCAGCCTCTTAAATTAGGTCAGAAACTCATATGGATCTATTCTCAACCCTTTAGGAGGCACAATTCGTGCTGTGCAGGAAAATGTCATTGCACAAAATTTTATAGAAATCTTCTTTCTATTATTCATTTATTTATTAGAGTTCATCGACACTCTTGACAGCCAGGATCACCTGGTGTTAGGCAGTTTTATGGGGGAAGGAAGCTAGACTACCTGTAGAGAACCAATGACAATAGCAAATAACTGCCAGACTCTCCAATGTACTAACTCCATGCAAACATGGTTAGCATTGATTGAAGACAAGAGCACCATCAACATGCAATACGCCTTAGTACAAAGTGTGACTGTGCCCCCACATGGGCAATTGGGATGATATACCTTACCCAAGGACACAGCACAGTTACCCCTGGTGGAGTTCGAGCCATCGATCTTTCAGTTTGAAGTCTGAATCCAGAACCACTGAACCACCGTGCTCCCAATTTTTCCCTGTGATTACCTTATATTATCATTGATAGAATTAATGAAAGTTGCCTGGCCACATGAGGAGAAAATGGGAGCAGGTGGTCGTGGGGGGTGGGTGGGTTTGTGGTGGATCGGGCCAGGGGATTGGGGGGATAAAATGTGTATTGTTGAGGGACTTTGTAGTTTACAAATGCATGCAATTTCTGTTGTTTTTTTTGCACATTTAATCAGTTAATGTGTAATTAATAACCACCGGTTTTGCCTGATCATTGGCAATATACCAACACAACTGCAATTAGAGTTATTGTCACCTACGGCAACTGCATTGTGACCTTGTGCAAGACCCTTCATCCGAATTGCCCATGTGGAGGTACAGTGGCTATGTGTACTAAGGCATACTGCACATCAATGGTGCACTTGTCTTCAACCAATGCTAACCCTGCTTGTGTGGAGTTAGTATGTTGGAGAGTCTGACAATTGCTTGTCACTGCTCAGTGGTTCTCTCTGGGTTCTCCAGCTTCCCTCCCTCTCTCCATAAAACTCTGACAGGAGGTGACCCTGGCAGTTGGAAGTGTCATTCAACCCCAATAAATAAAAATAAATAAATACATAAATGAGAGTTATTGTCCTTGGTGATGCAACAGTGCATCCCTCTAAGTTGAAGCCTAGCTACCTCCTAATATGAGGTTGAAGCCTACTGCCTTGACTGAATAGGAAAAGCACTGTTGTTACATGCTTTTATCCAAAGTAAAATTTTGAACTACAAAGCGTTTTAATCAGAGTGAGAAATGTGAAAGAACATGCCATCTCTCATGAGTCATTAGTGTATAAAGGAACATAAAATGTGGACATCAGAGTGCTTGGTCTGCCACTATTCGTGCGGCTTAACAGCACTATGTTAACAATTTTTTGCACGTATTACTTTATTTTCATCTGAATTAAATGTAGGGGCACATATACTGTCTCATTATGCCCCCGGAGAAGGCATTATGTTATCACCATGTCCCTCGTCTGTCATCCATTGTCCATCATCCAT
This sequence comes from Pictodentalium vernedei, assembly GCA_031216915.1. Classification (NCBI taxonomy): domain Eukaryota; kingdom Metazoa; phylum Mollusca; class Scaphopoda; order Dentaliida; family Dentaliidae; genus Pictodentalium; species Pictodentalium vernedei. The sequence continues at coordinate 429,634,195 of CM062292.1, forward strand.
CTGTTTACTTTTCGTATTCCGTCAATTAACTAAAGTTCTACCAACTGGATCTATACCAAACTTCATATGTGGGTTTGGTATGAGGAGTGGAAGAAGCCTCTTTATTTTGACCATGGTGTGCCAAAGGTCAAGGTCACAGTGATCTCCAGTGTTAAATACACTTGAAATTGTTTCCACTCCATAACTAAACTTCTGCAAGACTGATCTTGTTTTTTTGTAATTCTATCCATGATATTGCAGAAGGGGGCATATGCCACACTTTGCATTGCTCTTGTTTCCTATTAAAAAGGTCATATGAGAGGTGAGTGGATATCCTCGGTCAAATGGCTGGTTTGGTCTGCAGTTTTATTTTGTGATGTTGTGGATTAAGTAAATAATGCTCATTAATGATGATTTGAAAATATAATGTTGATGGATTTGATTTGAACTGTGTTCTGTCAAGTGCATTTCAGTTGGAGATCAAGTTGACACGAGTGTTTAGTGACTAATTCACTCCTGTTTGTGAGCTGTCATTTTGCAAGTGACAAATGGGACAATGTTTGTATAAATTTGCTTTGAGAAAGCTTTTTGAAAGAAGGGATAAGAAGCCCATATGTTTTTGCTTTGTCAGAATGTTCATCTTATGTTGTAAAATCATCAGTGTGGAAATAAAGAATTCCGATATGTCATGTTATTGTTTTATCGCTGTCGATGCATGGGAATAGGAACTTTTGGCCCATTTTACGAACAATCAACTGTGCAATTCAGCTGACTGTATTTGAGTGATATTATAAAATTGTGATAGTGTGCTGTTTACTCCAGGAAAGGCTACACTACGAGCTTCCAGAAACTGTATACATTGTGAGGATTGTGAATAAGGGAGGTAATTTAATGCAAAATATAATGGGCCGTGTTAATGAGAAGCTGTGCATTTCTTGAAAAAACAATGTATTCTACCGAATAACAGTTACTGTAACAAGACCTTAATTAGAAAACGGTATTTGCTTTCATTGCATCTTCTGGCCTCAAATCTCCATAGCAAGCAAGAGTAAATAAAATGTTTCTATTTGCAGGATAACTAAAAGAAATATTAAAAGCATGCTTTTCCTTTTTCAGTGATAGTGGTACCCTGATATAATTTCCAGGAAAGTTCCCCTCATGAGGTATTTATATGCCAAGTACTGGTATTATGAAGAGAATTACATGGGGTAATGTTTTATTTTTCATTCTTTTGTTTGACAATGTTAACTGGTATAGTTGTATGGAGAACTTTTTCTGAGAGCATTCTGGGGAATTGTGTCAGAGTCTAATCTTATCAGTTGAAATAAATTTTGACTGAACATTCTTTATTGTTACATTTGTACAGCTTCTTTCAAATGGCATATAATTCATATGGCAGCCTCTTAAATTAGGTCAGAAACTCATATGGATCTATTCTCAACCCTTTAGGAGGCACAATTCGTGCTGTGCAGGAAAATGTCATTGCACAAAATTTTATAGAAATCTTCTTTCTATTATTCATTTATTTATTAGAGTTCATCGACACTCTTGACAGCCAGGATCACCTGGTGTTAGGCAGTTTTATGGGGGAAGGAAGCCAGACTACCTGGAGAGAACCAATGACAATAGCAAATAACTGCCAGACTCTCCAATGTACTTACTCCATGCAAACATGGTTAGCATTGATTGAAGACAAGAGCACCATCAACATGCAATACGCCTTAGTACAAAGTGTGACTGTGCCCCCACATGGGCAATTGGGATGATATACCTTACCCAAGGACACAGCACAGTTACCCCTGGTGGAGTTCAAGCCATGGACCTTTCAGTTTGAAGTCTGAATCCAGAACCACTGAACCACCGTGCTCCCAATTTTCCCCTGTGATTACCTTATATTATCATTGATAGAATTAATGAAAGTTGCCTGGCCACATGAGGAGAAAATGGGAGCAGGTGGTCGTGGGGGGTGGGAGGGTTTGTGGTGGATCGGGCCAGGAGATTGGGGGGATAAAATGTGTATTGTTGAGGGACTTTGTAGTTTACAAATGCATGCAATTTCTGTTGTTTTTTTTGCACATTTAATCAGTTAATGTGTAATTAATAACCACCGGTTTTGCCTGATCATTGGCAATATACCAACACAACTGCAATGAGAGTTATTGTCACCTACGGCAACTGCATTGTGACCTTGTGCAAGACCCTTCATCCGAATTGCCCATGTGGAGGTACAGTGGCTATGTGTACTAAGGCATACTGCACATCAATGGTGCACTTGTCTTCAACCAATGCTAACCCTGCTTGTGTGGAGTTAGTATGTTGGAGAGTCTGACAATTGCTTGTCACTGCTCGGTGGTTCTCTCTGGGTTCTCCAGCTTCCCTCCCCCTCTCCATAAAACTCTGACAGGAGGTGACCCTGGCTGTTGGAAGTGTCATTCAACCCCGATAAATAAAAATAAATAAATACATAAATGAGAGTTATTGTCCTTGGTGATGCAACAGTGCATCCCTCTAAGTTGAAGCCTAGCTACCTCCTAATATGAGGTTGAAGCCTACTGCCTTGACTGAATAGGAAAAGCACTGTTGTTACATGCTTTTATCCAAAGTAAAATTTTGAACTACAAAGCGTTTTAATCAGAGTGAGAAATGTGAAAGAACATGCCATCTCTCATGAGTCATTAGTGTATAAAGGAACATAAAATGTGGACATCAGAGTGCTTGGTCTGCCACTATTCGTGCGGCTTAACGGCACTATGTTAACAATTTTTTGCACGTATTACTTTATTTTCATCTGAATTAAATGTAGGGGCACATATACTGTCTCATTATGCCCCCGGAGAAGGCATTATGTTATCACCATGTCCCTCGTCTGTCATCCATTGTCCATCATCCATCTGTTTACTTTTCGTATTCCGTCAATTAACTAAAGTTCTACCAACTGGATCTATACCAAACTTCATATGTGGGTTTGGTATGAGGAGTGGAAGAAGCCTCTTTATTTTGACCATGGTGTGCCAAAGGTCAAGGTCACGGTGATCTCCAGTGTTAAATACACTTGAAATTGGTTTCCACTCCATAACTAAACTTCTGCAAGACTGGTCTTGTTTTTTTGTAATTCTATCCATGATATTGCAGAAGGGGGCATATGCCACACTTTGCATTGCTCTTGTTTCCTATTAAAAAGGTCATATGAGAGGTGAGTGGATATCCTCGGTCAAATGGCTGGTTTGGTCTGCAGTTTTATTTTGTGATGTTGTGGATTAAGTAAATAATGCTCATTAATGATGATTTGAAAATATAATGTTGATGGATTTGATTTGAACTGTGTTCTGTCAAGTGCATTTCAGTTGGAGATCAAGTTGACACGAGTGTTTAGTGACTAATTCACTCCTGTTTGTGAGCTGACATTTTGCAAGTGACAAATGGGACAATGTTTGTATAAATTTGCTTTGAGAAAGCTTTTTGAAAGAAGGGATAAGAAGCCCATATGTTTTTGCTTTGTCAGAATGTTCATCTTATGTTGTAAAATCATCAGTGTGGAAATAAAGAATTCCGATATGTCATGTTATTGTTTTATCGCTGTCGATGCACGGGAATAGGAACTTTTGGCCCATTTTACGAACAATCAACTGTGCAATTCAGCTGACTGTATTTGAGTGATATTGTAAAATTGTGATAGTGTGCTGTTTACTCCAGGAAAGGCTACACTACGAGCTTCCAGAAACTGTATACATTGTGAGGATTGTGAATAAGGGAGGTAATTTAATGCAAAATATAATGGGCCGTGTTAATGAGAAGCTGTGCATTTCTTGAAAAAACAATGTATTCTACCGAATAACAGTTACTGTAACAAGACCTTAAGTAGAAAACGGTATTTGCTTTCATTGCATCTTCTGGCCTCAAATCTCCATAGCAAGCAAGAGTAAATAAAATGTTTCTATTTGCAGGATAACTAAAAGAAATATTAAAAGCATGCTTTTCCTTTTTCAGTGATAGTGGTACCCTGATATAATTTCCAGGAAAGTTCCCCTCATGAGGTATTTATATGCCAAGTACTGGTATTATGAAGAGAATTACATGGGGTAATGTTTTATTTTTCATTCTTTTGTTTGACAATGTTAACTGGTATAGTTGTATGGAGAACGTTTTCTGAGAGCATTCTGGGGAATTGTGTCAGAGTCTAATCTTATCAGTTGAAATAAATTTTGACTGAACATTCTTTATTGTTACATTTGTACAGCTTCTTTCAAATGGCATATAATTCATATGGCAGCCTCTTAAATTAGGTCAGAAACTCATATGGATCTATTCTCAACCCTTTAGGAGGCACAATTCGTGCTGTGCAGGAAAATGTCATTGCACAAAATTTTATAGAAATCTTCTTTCTATTATTCATTTATTTATTAGAGTTCATCGACACTCTTGACAGCCAGGATCACCTGGTGTTAGGCAGTTTTATGGGGGAAGGAAGCTAGACTACCTGTAGAGAACCAATGACAATAGCAAATAACTGCCAGACTCTCCAATGTACTAACTCCATGCAAACATGGTTAGCATTGATTGAAGACAAGAGCACCATCAACATGCAATACGCCTTAGTACAAAGTGTGACTGTGCCCCCACATGGGCAATTGGGATGATATACCTTACCCAAGGACACAGCACAGTTACCCCTGGTGGAGTTCGAGCCATCGATCTTTCAGTTTGAAGTCTGAATCCAGAACCACTGAACCACCGTGCTCCCAATTTTTCCCTGTGATTACCTTATATTATCATTGATAGAATTAATGAAAGTTGCCTGGCCACATTGAGGAGAAAATGGGAGCAGGTGGTCGTGGGGGGTGGGTGGGTTTGTGGTGGATCGGGCCAGGGGATTGGGGGGATAAAATGTGTATTGTTGAGGGACTTTGTAGTTTACAAATGCATGCAATTTCTGTTGTTTTTTTTGCACATTTAATCAGTTAATGTGTAATTAATAACCACCGGTTTTGCCTGATCATTGGCAATATACCAACACAACTGCAATTAGAGTTATTGTCACCTACGGCAACTGCATTGTGACCTTGTGCAAGACCCTTCATCCGAATTGCCCATGTGGAGGTACAGTGGCTATGTGTACTAAGGCATACTGCACATCAATGGTGCACTTGTCTTCAACCAATGCTAACCCTGCTTGTGTGGAGTTAGTATGTTGGAGAGTCTGACAATTGCTTGTCACTGCTCGGTGGTTCTCTCTGGGTTCTCCAGCTTCCCTCCCTCTCTCCATAAAACTCTGACAGGAGGTGACCCTGGCAGTTGGAAGTGTCATTCAACCCCAATAAATAAAAATAAATAAATACATAAATGAGAGTTATTGTCCTTGGTGATGCAACAGTGCATCCCTCTAAGTTGAAGCCTAGCTACCTCCTAATATGAGGTTGAAGCCTACTGCCTTGACTGAATAGGAAAAGCACTGTTGTTACATGCTTTTATCCAAAGTAAAATTTTGAACTACAAAGCGTTTTAATCAGAGTGAGAAATGTGAAAGAACATGCCATCTCTCATGAGTCATTAGTGTATAAAGGAACATAAAATGTGGACATCAGAGTGCTTGGTCTGCCACTATTCGTGCGGCTTAACAGCACTATGTTAACAATTTTTTGCACGTATTACTTTATTTTCATCTGAATTAAATGTAGGGGCACATATACTGTCTCATTATGCCCCCGGAGAAGGCATTATGTTATCACCATGTCCCTCGTCTGTCATCCATTGTCCATCATCCATCTGTTTACTTTTCGTATTCCGTCAATTAACTAAAGTTCTACCAACTGGATCTATACCAAACTTCATATGTGGGTTTGGTATGAGGAGTGGAAGAAGCCTCTTTATTTTGACCATGGTGTGCCAAAGGTCAAGGTCACAGTGATCTCCAGTGTTAAATACACTTGAAATTGTTTCCACTCCATAACTAAACTTCTGCAAGACTGATCTTGTTTTTTTGTAATTCTATCCATGATATTGCAGAAGGGGGCATATGCCACACTTTGCATTGCTCTTGTTTCCTATTAAAAAGGTCATATGAGAGGTGAGTGGATATCCTCGGTCAAATGGCTGGTTTGGTCTGCAGTTTTATTTTGTGATGTTGTGGATTAAGTAAATAATGCTCATTAATGATGATTTGAAAATATAATGTTGATGGATTTGATTTGAACTGTGTTCTGTCAAGTGCATTTCAGTTGGAGATCAAGTTGACACGAGTGTTTAGTGACTAATTCACTCCTGTTTGTGAGCTGTCATTTTGCAAGTGACAAATGGGACAATGTTTGTATAAATTTGCTTTGAGAAAGCTTTTTGAAAGAAGGGATAAGAAGCCCATATGTTTTTGCTTTGTCAGAATGTTCATCTTATGTTGTAAAATCATCAGTGTGGAAATAAAGAATTCCGATATGTCATGTTATTGTTTTATCGCTGTCGATGCATGGGAATAGGAACTTTTGGCCCATTTTATGAACAATCAACTGTGCAATTCAGCTGACTGTATTTGAGTGATATTATAAAATTGTGATAGTGTGCTGTTTACTCCAGGAAAGGCTACACTACGAGCTTCCAGAAACTGTATACATTGTGAGGATTGTGAATAAGGGAGGTAATTTAATGCAAAATATAATGGGCCGTGTTAATGAGAAGCTGTGCATTTCTTGAAAAAACAATGTATTCTACCGAATAACAGTTACTGTAACAAGACCTTAATTAGAAAACGGTATTTGCTTTCATTGCATCTTCTGGCCTCAAATCTCCATAGCAAGCAAGAGTAAATAAAATGTTTCTATTTGCAGGATAACTAAAAGAAATATTAAAAGCATGCTTTTCCTTTTTCAGTGATAGTGGTACCCTGATATAATTTCCAGGAAAGTTCCCCTCATGAGGTATTTATATGCCAAGTACTGGTATTATGAAGAGAATTACATGGGGTAATGTTTTATTTTTCATTCTTTTGTTTGACAATGTTAACTGGTATAGTTGTATGGAGAACTTTTTCTGAGAGCATTCTGGGGAATTGTGTCAGAGTCTAATCTTATCAGTTGAAATAAATTTTGACTGAACATTCTTTATTGTTACATTTGTACAGCTTCTTTCAAATGGCATATAATTCATATGGCAGCCTCTTAAATTAGGTCAGAAACTCATATGGATCTATTCTCAACCCTTTAGGAGGCACAATTCGTGCTGTGCAGGAAAATGTCATTGCACAAAATTTTATAGAAATCTTCTTTCTATTATTCATTTATTTATTAGAGTTCATCGACACTCTTGACAGCCAGGATCACCTGGTGTTAGGCAGTTTTATGGGGGAAGGAAGCCAGACTACCTGGAGAGAACCAATGACAATAGCAAATAACTGCCAGACTCTCCAATGTACTTACTCCATGCAAACATGGTTAGCATTGATTGAAGACAAGAGCACCATCAACATGCAATACGCCTTAGTACAAAGTGTGACTGTGCCCCCACATGGGCAATTGGGATGATATACCTTACCCAAGGACACAGCACAGTTACCCCTGGTGGAGTTCAAGCCATGGACCTTTCAGTTTGAAGTCTGAATCCAGAACCACTGAACCACCGTGCTCCCAATTTTCCCCTGTGATTACCTTATATTATCATTGATAGAATTAATGAAAGTTGCCTGGCCACATGAGGAGAAAATGGGAGCAGGTGGTCGTGGGGGGTGGGAGGGTTTGTGGTGGATCGGGCCAGGAGATTGGGGGGATAAAATGTGTATTGTTGAGGGACTTTGTAGTTTACAAATGCATGCAATTTCTGTTGTTTTTTTTGCACATTTAATCAGTTAATGTGTAATTAATAACCACCGGTTTTGCCTGATCATTGGCAATATACCAACACAACTGCAATGAGAGTTATTGTCACCTACGGCAACTGCATTGTGACCTTGTGCAAGACCCTTCATCCGAATTGCCCATGTGGAGGTACAGTGGCTATGTGTACTAAGGCATACTGCACATCAATGGTGCACTTGTCTTCAACCAATGGTAACCCTGCTTGTGTGGAGTTAGTATGTTGGAGAGTCTGACAATTGCTTGTCACTGCTCGGTGGTTCTCTCTGGGTTCTCCAGCTTCCCTCCCCCTCTCCATAAAACTCTGACAGGAGGTGACCCTGGCTGTTGGAAGTGTCATTCAACCCCGATAAATAAAAATAAATAAATACATAAATGAGAGTTATTGTCCTTGGTGATGCAACAGTGCATCCCTCTAAGTTGAAGCCTAGCTACCTCCTAATATGAGGTTGAAGCCTACTGCCTTGACTGAATAGGAAAAGCACTGTTGTTACATGCTTTTATCCAAAGTAAAATTTTGAACTACAAAGCGTTTTAATCAGAGTGAGAAATGTGAAAGAACATGCCATCTCTCATGAGTCATTAGTGTATAAAGGAACATAAAATGTGGACATCAGAGTGCTTGGTCTGCCACTATTCGTGCGGCTTAACGGCACTATGTTAACAATTTTTTGCACGTATTACTTTATTTTCATCTGAATTAAATGTAGGGGCACATATACTGTCTCATTATGCCCCCGGAGAAGGCATTATGTTATCACCATGTCCCTCGTCTGTCATCCATTGTCCATCATCCATCTGTTTACTTTTCGTATTCCGTCAATTAACTAAAGTTCTACCAACTGGATCTATACCAAACTTCATATGTGGGTTTGGTATGAGGAGTGGAAGAAGCCTCTTTATTTTGACCATGGTGTGCCAAAGGTCAAGGTCACGGTGATCTCCAGTGTTAAATACACTTGAAATTGGTTTCCACTCCATAACTAAACTTCTGCAAGACTGATCTTGTTTTTTTGTAATTCTATCCATGATATTGCAGAAGGGGGCATATGCCACACTTTGCATTGCTCTTGTTTCCTATTAAAAAGGTCATATGAGAGGTGAGTGGATATCCTCGGTCAAATGGCTGGTTTGGTCTGCAGTTTTATTTTGTGATGTTGTGGATTAAGTAAATAATGCTCATTAATGATGATTTGAAAATATAATGTTGATGGATTTGATTTGAACTGTGTTCTGTCAAGTGCATTTCAGTTGGAGATCAAGGTGACACGAGTGTTTAGTGACTAATTCACTCCTGTTTGTGAGCTGACATTTTGCAAGTGACAAATGGGACAATGTTTGTATAAATTTGCTTTGAGAAAGCGTTTTGAAAGAAGGGATAAGAAGCCCATATGTTTTTGCTTTGTCAGAATGTTCATCTTATGTTGTAAAATCATCAGTGTGGAAATAAAGAATTCTGATATGTCATGTTATTGATTTATCGCTAACGATGCACGGGAATAGGAACTTTTGGCCCATTTTACGAACAATCAACTGTTCAATTCAGCTGACTGTATTTGAGTGATATTGTAAAATTGTGATAGTGTGCTGTTTACTCCAGGAAAGGCTACACTACGAGCTTCCAGAAACTGTATACATTGTGAGGATTGTGAATAAGGGAGGTAATTTAATGCAAAATATAATGGGCCGTGTTAATGAGAAGCTGTGCATTTCTTGAAAAAACAATGTATTCTACCGAATAACAGTTACTGTAACAAGACCTTAAGTAGAAAACGGTATTTGCTTTCATTGCATCTTCTGGCCTCAAATCTCCATAGCAAGCAAGAGTAAATAAAATGTTTCTATTTGCAGGATAACTAAAAGAAATATTAAAAGCATGCTTTTCCTTTTTCAGTGATAGTGGTACCCTGATATAATTTCCAGGAAAGTTCCCCTCATGAGGTATTTATATGCCAAGTACTGGTATTATGAAGAGAATTACATGGGGTAATGTTTTATTTTTCATTCTTTTGTTTGACAATGTTAACTGGTATAGTTGTATGGAGAACTTTTTCTGAGAGCATTCTGGGGAATTGTGTCAGAGTCTAATCTTATCAGTTGAAATAAATTTTGACTGAACATTCTTTATTGTTACATTTGTACAGCTTCTTTCAAATGGCATATAATTCATATGGCAGCCTCTTAAATTAGGTCAGAAACTCATATGGATCTATTCTCAACCCTTTAGGAGGCGCAATTCGTGCTGTGCAGGAAAATGTCATTGCACAAAATTTTATAGAAATCTTCTTTCTATTATTCATTTATTTATTAGAGTTCATCGACACTCTTGACAGCCAGGATCACCTGGTGTTAGGCAGTTTTATGGGGGAAGGAAGCCAGACTACCTGGAGAGAACCAATGACAATAGCAAATAACTGCCAGACTCTCCAATGTACTAACTCCATGCAAACATGGTTAGCATTGATTGAAGACAAGAGCACCATCAACATGCAATACGCCTTAGTACAAAGTGTGACTGTGCCCCCACATGGGCAATTGGGATGATATACCTTACCCAAGGACACAGCACAGTTACCCCTGGTGGAGTTCGAGCCATGGACCTTTCAGTTTGAAGTCTGAATCCAGAACCACTGAACCACCGTGCTCCCAATTTTCCCCTGTGATTACCTTATATTATCATTGATAGAATTAATGAAAGTTGCCTGGCCACATGAGGAGAAAATGGGAGCAGGTGGTCGTGGGGGGTGGGTGGGTTTGTGGTGGATCGGGCCAGGGGATTGGGGGGATAAAATGTGTATTGTTGAGGGACTTTGTAGTTTACAAATGCATGCAATTTCTGTTGTTTTTTTTGCACATTTAATCAGTTAATGTGTAATTAATAACCACTGGTTTTGCCTGATCATTGGCAATATACCAACACAACTGCAATGAGAGTTATTGTCACCTACGGCAACTGCATTGTGACCTTGTGCAAGACCCTTCATCCGAATTGCCCATGTGGAGGTACAGTGGCTATGTGTACTAAGGCATACTGCACATCAATGGTGCACTTGTCTTCAACCAATGCTAACCCTGCTTGTGTGGAGTTAGTATGTTGGAGAGTCTGACAATTGCTTGTCACTGCTCGGTGGTTCTCTCTGGGTTCTCCAGCTTCCCTCCCTCTCTCCATAAAACTCTGACAGGAGGTGACCCTGGCAGTTGGAAGTGTCATTCAACCCCAATAAATAAAAATAAATAAATACATAAATGAGAGTTATTGTCCTTGGTGATGCAACAGTGCATCCCTCTAAGTTGAAGCCTAGCTACCTCCTAATATGAGGTTGAAGCCTACTGCCTTGACTGAATAGGAAAAGCACTGTTGTTACATGCTTTTATCCAAAGTAAAATTTTGAACTACAAAGCGTTTTAATCAGAGTGAGAAATGTGAAAGAACATGCCATCTCTCATGAGTCATTTGTGTATAAAGGAACATAAAATGTGGACATCAGAGTGCTTGGTCTGCCACTATTCGTGCGGCTTAACAGCACTATGTTAACAATTTTTTGCACGTATTACTTTATTTTCATCTGAATTAAATGTAGGGGCACATATACTGTCTCATTATGCCCCCGGAGAAGGCATTATGTTATCACCATGTCCCTCGTCTGTCATCCATTGTCCATCATCCATCTGTTTACTTTTCGTATTCCGTCAATTAACTAAAGTTCTACCAACTGGATCTATACCAAACTTCATATGTGGGTTTGGTATGAGGAGTGGAAGAAGCCTCTTTATTTTGACCATGGTGTGCCAAAGGTCAAGGTCACAGTGATCTCCAGTGTTAAATACACTTGAAATTGTTTCCACTCCATAACTAAACTTCTGCAAGACTGATCTTGTTTTTTTGTAATTCTATCCATGATATTGCAGAAGGGGGCATATGCCACACTTTGCATTGCTCTTGTTTCCTATTAAAAAGGTCATATGAGAGGTGAGTGGATATCCTCGGTCAAATGGCTGGTTTGGTCTGCAGTTTTATTTTGTGATGTTGTGGATTAAGTAAATAATGCTCATTAATGATGATTTGAAAATATAATGTTGATGGATTTGATTTGAACTGTGTTCTGTCAAGTGCATTTCAGTTGGAGATCAAGTTGACACGAGTGTTTAGTGACTAATTCACTCCTGTTTGTGAGCTGTCATTTTGCAAGTGACAAATGGGACAATGTTTGTATAAATTTGCTTTGAGAAAGCTTTTTGAAAGAAGGGATAAGAAGCCCATATGTTTTTGCTTTGTCAGAATGTTCATCTTATGTTGTAAAATCATCAGTGTGGAAATAAAGAATTCCGATATGTCATGTTATTGTTTTATCGCTGTCGATGCATGGGAATAGGAACTTTTGGCCCATTTTACGAACAATCAACTGTGCAATTCAGCTGACTGTATTTGAGTGATATTATAAAATTGTGATAGTGTGCTGTTTACTCCAGGAAAGGCTACACTACGAGCTTCCAGAAACTGTATACATTGTGAGGATTGTGAATAAGGGAGGTAATTTAATGCAAAATATAATGGGCCGTGTTAATGAGAAGCTGTGCATTTCTTGAAAAAACAATGTATTCTACCGAATAACAGTTACTGTAACAAGACCTTAATTAGAAAACGGTATTTGCTTTCATTGCATCTTCTGGCCTCAAATCTCCATAGCAAGCAAGAGTAAATAAAATGTTTCTATTTGCAGGATAACTAAAAGAAATATTAAAAGCATGCTTTTCCTTTTTCAGTGATAGTGGTACCCTGATATAATTTCCAGGAAAGTTCCCCTCATGAGGTATTTATATGCCAAGTACTGGTATTATGAAGAGAATTACATGGGGTAATGTTTTATTTTTCATTCTTTTGTTTGACAATGTTAACTGGTATAGTTGTATGGAGAACTTTTTCTGAGAGCATTCTGGGGAATTGTGTCAGAGTCTAATCTTATCAGTTGAAATAAATTTTGACTGAACATTCTTTATTGTTACATTTGTACAGCTTCTTTCAAATGGCATATAATTCATATGGCAGCCTCTTAAATTAGGTCAGAAACTCATATGGATCTATTCTCAACCCTTTAGGAGGCACAATTCGTGCTGTGCAGGAAAATGTCATTGCACAAAATTTTATAGAAATCTTCTTTCTATTATTCATTTATTTATTAGAGTTCATCGACACTCTTGACAGCCAGGATCACCTGGTGTTAGGCAGTTTTATGGGGGAAGGAAGCCAGACTACCTGGAGAGAACCAATGACAATAGCAAATAACTGCCAGACTCTCCAATGTACTTACTCCATGCAAACATGGTTAGCATTGATTGAAGACAAGAGCACCATCAACATGCAATACGCCTTAGTACAAAGTGTGACTGTGCCCCCACATGGGCAATTGGGATGATATACCTTACCCAAGGACACAGCACAGTTACCCCTGGTGGAGTTCAAGCCATGGACCTTTCAGTTTGAAGTCTGAATCCAGAACCACTGAACCACCGTGCTCCCAATTTTCCCCTGTGATTACCTTATATTATCATTGATAGAATTAATGAAAGTTGCCTGGCCACATGAGGAGAAAATGGGAGCAGGTGGTCGTGGGGGGTGGGAGGGTTTGTGGTGGATCGGGCCAGGAGATTGGGGGGATAAAATGTGTATTGTTGAGGGACTTTGTAGTTTACAAATGCATGCAATTTCTGTTGTTTTTTTTGCACATTTAATCAGTTAATGTGTAATTAATAACCACCGGTTTTGCCTGATCATTGGCAATATACCAACACAACTGCAATGAGAGTTATTGTCACCTACGGCAACTGCATTGTGACCTTGTGCAAGACCCTTCATCCGAATTGCCCATGTGGAGGTACAGTGGCTATGTGTACTAAGGCATACTGCACATCAATGGTGCACTTGTCTTCAACCAATGCTAACCCTGCTTGTGTGGAGTTAGTATGTTGGAGAGTCTGACAATTGCTTGTCACTGCTCGGTGGTTCTCTCTGGGTTCTCCAGCTTCCCTCCCCCTCTCCATAAAACTCTGACAGGAGGTGACCCTGGCTGTTGGAAGTGTCATTCAACCCCGATAAATAAAAATAAATAAATACATAAATGAGAGTTATTGTCCTTGGTGATGCAACAGTGCATCCCTCTAAGTTGAAGCCTAGCTACCTCCTAATATGAGGTTGAAGCCTACTGCCTTGACTGAATAGGAAAAGCACTGTTGTTACATGCTTTTATCCAAAGTAAAATTTTGAACTACAAAGCGTTTTAATCAGAGTGAGAAATGTGAAAGAACATGCCATCTCTCATGAGTCATTAGTGTATAAAGGAACATAAAATGTGGACATCAGAGTGCTTGGTCTGCCACTATTCGTGCGGCTTAACGGCACTATGTTAACAATTTTTTGCACGTATTACTTTATTTTCATCTGAATTAAATGTAGGGGCACATATACTGTCTCATTATGCCCCCGGAGAAGGCATTATGTTATCACCATGTCCCTCGTCTGTCATCCATTGTCCATCATCCATCTGTTTACTTTTCGTATTCCGTCAATTAACTAAAGTTCTACCAACTGGATCTATACCAAACTTCATATGTGGGTTTGGTATGAGGAGTGGAAGAAGCCTCTTTATTTTGACCATGGTGTGCCAAAGGTCAAGGTCACGGTGATCTCCAGTGTTAAATACACTTGAAATTGGTTTCCACTCCATAACTAAACTTCTGCAAGACTGATCTTGTTTTTTTGTAATTCTATCCATGATATTGCAGAAGGGGGCATATGCCACACTTTGCATTGCTCTTGTTTCCTATTAAAAAGGTCATATGAGAGGTGAGTGGATATCCTCGGTCAAATGGCTGGTTTGGTCTGCAGTTTTATTTTGTGATGTTGTGGATTAAGTAAATAATGCTCATTAATGATGATTTGAAAATATAATGTTGATGGATTTGATTTGAACTGTGTTCTGTCAAGTGCATTTCAGTTGGAGATCAAGGTGACACGAGTGTTTAGTGACTAATTCACTCCTGTTTGTGAGCTGACATTTTGCAAGTGACAAATGGGACAATGTTTGTATAAATTTGCTTTGAGAAAGCTTTTTGAAAGAAGGGATAAGAAGCCCATATGTTTTTGCTTTGTCAGAATGTTCATCTTATGTTGTAAAATCATCAGTGTGGAAATAAAGAATTCTGATATGTCATGTTATTGATTTATCGCTAACGATGCACGGGAATAGGAACTTTTGGCCCATTTTACGAACAATCAACTGTTCAATTCAGCTGACTGTATTTGAGTGATATTGTAAAATTGTGATAGTGTGCTGTTTACTCCAGGA
Organism: Pictodentalium vernedei; assembly: GCA_031216915.1. Taxonomy (NCBI): domain Eukaryota; kingdom Metazoa; phylum Mollusca; class Scaphopoda; order Dentaliida; family Dentaliidae; genus Pictodentalium; species Pictodentalium vernedei. The sequence continues at coordinate 429,649,352 of CM062292.1, forward strand.
AAGGCTACACTACGAGCTTCCAGAAACTGTATACATTGTGAGGATTGTGAATAAGGGAGGTAATTTAATGCAAAATATAATGGGCCGTGTTAATGAGAAGCTGTGCATTTCTTGAAAAAACAATGTATTCTACCGAATAACAGTTACTGTAACAAGACCTTAAGTAGAAAACGGTATTTGCTTTCATTGCATCTTCTGGCCTCAAATCTCCATAGCAAGCAAGAGTAAATAAAATGTTTCTATTTGCAGGATAACTAAAAGAAATATTAAAAGCATGCTTTTCCTTTTTCAGTGATAGTGGTACCCTGATATAATTTCCAGGAAAGTTCCCCTCATGAGGTATTTATATGCCAAGTACTGGTATTATGAAGAGAATTACATGGGGTAATGTTTTATTTTTCATTCTTTTGTTTGACAATGTTAACTGGTATAGTTGTATGGAGAACTTTTTCTGAGAGCATTCTGGGGAATTGTGTCAGAGTCTAATCTTATCAGTTGAAATAAATTTTGACTGAACATTCTTTATTGTTACATTTGTACAGCTTCTTTCAAATGGCATATAATTCATATGGCAGCCTCTTAAATTAGGTCAGAAACTCATATGGATCTATTCTCAACCCTTTAGGAGGCGCAATTCGTGCTGTGCAGGAAAATGTCATTGCACAAAATTTTATAGAAATCTTCTTTCTATTATTCATTTATTTATTAGAGTTCATCGACACTCTTGACAGCCAGGATCACCTGGTGTTAGGCAGTTTTATGGGGGAAGGAAGCCAGACTACCTGGAGAGAACCAATGACAATAGCAAATAACTGCCAGACTCTCCAATGTACTAACTCCATGCAAACATGGTTAGCATTGATTGAAGACAAGAGCACCATCAACATGCAATACGCCTTAGTACAAAGTGTGACTGTGCCCCCACATGGGCAATTGGGATGATATACCTTACCCAAGGACACAGCACAGTTACCCCTGGTGGAGTTCGAGCCATGGACCTTTCAGTTTGAAGTCTGAATCCAGAACCACTGAACCACCGTGCTCCCAATTTTCCCCTGTGATTACCTTATATTATCATTGAATGAATTAATGAAAGTTGCCTGGCCACATGAGGAGAAAATGGGAGCAGGTGGTCGTGGAGGTGGGTGGGTTTGTGGTGGATCGGGCCAGGGGATTGGGGGGATAAAATGTGTATTGTTGAGGAACTTTGTAGTTTACAAATGCATGCAATTTCTGTTGTTTTTTTTGCACATTTAATCAGTTAATGTGTAATTAATAACCACCGGTTTTGCCTGATCATTGGCAATATACCAACACAACTGCAATGAGAGTTATTGTCACCTACGGCAACTGCATTGTGACCTTGTGCAAGACCCTTCATCCGAATTGCCCATGTGGAGGTACAGTGGCTATGTGTACTAAGGCATACTGCACATCAATGGTGCACTTGTCTTCAACCAATGCTAACCCTGCTTGTGTGGAGTTAGTATGTTGGAGAGTCTGACAATTGCTTGTCACTGCTCGGTGGTTCTCTCTGGGTTCTCCAGCTTCCCTCCCCCTCTCCATAAAACTCTGACAGGAGGTGACCCTGGCTGTTGGAAGTGTCATTCAACCCCAATAAATAAAAATAAATAAATACATAAATGAGAGTTATTGTCCTTGGTGATGCAACAGTGCATCCCTCTAAGTTGAAGCCTAGCTACCTCCTAATATGAGGTTGAAGCCTACTGCCTTGACTGAATAGGAAAAGCACTGTTGTTACATGGTTTTATCCAAAGTAAAATTTTGAACTACAAAGCGTTTTAATCAGAGTGAGAAATGTGAAAGAACATGCCATCTCTCATGAGTCGTTAGTGTATAAAGGAACATAAAATGTGGACATCAGAGTGCTTGGTCTGCCACTATTCGTGCGGCTTAACGGCACTATGTTAACAATTTTTTGCATGTATTACTTTATTTTCATCTGAATTAAATGTAGGGGCACATATACTGTCTCATTATGCCCCCGGAGAAGGCATTATGTTATCACCATGTCCCTCGTCTGTCATCCATTGTCCATCATCCATCTGTTTACTTCTCGTATTCCGTCAATTAACTAAAGTTCTACCAACTGGATCTATACCAAACTTCATATGTGGGTTTGGTATGAGGAGTGGAAGAAGCCTCTTTATTTTGACCATGGTGTGCCAAAGGTCAAGGTCACAGTGATCTCCAGTGTTAAATACACTTTAAATTGGTTTCCACTCCATAACTAAACTTCTGCAAGACTGATCTTGTTTTTTTGTATTTCTATCCATGATATTGCAGAAGGGGGCATATGCCACACTTTGCATTGCTCTTGTTTCCTATTAAAAAGGTCATATGAGAGGTGAGTGGATATCCTCGGTCAAATGGCTGGTTTGGTCTGCAGTTTTATTTTGTGATGTTGTGGATTAAGTAAATAATGCTCATTAATGATGATTTGAAAATATAATGTTGATGGATTTGATTTGAACTGTGTTCTGTCAAGTGCATTTCAGTTGGAGATCAAGTTGACATGAGTGTTTAGTGACTAATTCACTCCTGTTTGTGAGCTGACATTTTGCAAGTGACAAATGGGACAATGTTTGTATAAATTTGCTTTGAGAAAGCTTTTTGAAAGAAGGGATACGAAGCCCATATGTTTTTGCTTTGTCAGAATGTTCATCTTATGTTGTAAAATCATCAGTGTGGAAATAAAGAATTCCGATATGTCATGTTATTGTTTTATCGCTGTCGATGCACGGGAATAGGAACTTTTGGCCCATTTTACGAACAATCAACTGTGCAATTCAGCTGACTGTATTTGAGTGATATTGTAAAATTGTGATAGTGTGCTGTTTACTCCAGGAAAGGCTATACTACGAGCTTCCAGAAACTGTATACATTGTGAGGATTGTGAATAAGGGAGGTAATTTAATGCAAAATATAATGGGCCGTGTTAATGAGAAGCTGTGCATTTCTTGAAAAAACAATGTATTCTACCGAATAACAGTTACTGTAACAAGACCTTAATTAGAAAACGGTATTTGCTTTCATTGCATCTTCTGGCCTCAAATCTCCATAGCAAGCAAGAGTAAATAAAATGTTTCTATTTGCAGGATAACTAAAAGAAATATTAAAAGCATGCTTTTCCTTTTTCAGTGATAGTGGTACCCTGATATAATTTCCAGGAAAGTTCCCCTCATGAGGTATTTATATGCCAAGTACTGGTATTATGAAGAGAATTACATGGGGTAATGTTTTATTTTTCATTCTTTTGTTTGACAATGTTAACTGGTATAGTTGTATGGAGAACTTTTTCTGAGAGCATTCTGGGGAATTGTGTCAGAGTCTAATCTTATCAGTTGAAATAAATTTTGACTGAACATTCTTTATTGTTACATTTGTACAGCTTCTTTCAAATGGCATATAATTCATATGGCAGCCTCTTAAATTAGGTCAGAAACTCATATGGATCTATTCTCAACCCTTTAGGAGGCGCAATTCGTGCTGTGCAGGAAAATGTCATTGCACAAAATTTTATAGAAATCTTCTTTCTATTATTCATTTATTTATTAGAGTTCATCGACACTCTTGACAGCCAGGATCACCTGGTGTTAGGCAGTTTTATGGGGGAAGGAAGCCAGACTACCTGGAGAGAACCAATGACAATAGCAAATAACTGCCAGACTCTCCAATGTACTAACTCCATGCAAACATGGTTAGCATTGATTGAAGACAAGAGCACCATCAACATGCAATACGCCTTAGTACAAAGTGTGACTGTGCCCCCACATGGGCAATTGGGATGATATACCTTACCCAAGGACACAGCACAGTTACCCCTGGTGGAGTTCGAGCCATGGACCTTTCAGTTTGAAGTCTGAATCCAGAACCACTGAACCACCGTGCTCCCAATTTTCCCCTGTGATTACCTTATATTATCATTGATAGAATTAATGAAAGTTGCCTGGCCACATGAGGAGAAAATGGGAGCAGGTGGTCGTGGGGGGTGGGTGGGTTTGTGGTGGATCGGGCCAGGGGATTGGGGGGATAAAATGTGTATTGTTGAGGGACTTTGTAGTTTACAAATGCATGCAATTTCTGTTGTTTTTTTTGCACATTTAATCAGTTAATGTGTAATTAATAACCACTGGTTTTGCCTGATCATTGGCAATATACCAACACAACTGCAATGAGAGTTATTGTCACCTACGGCAACTGCATTGTGACCTTGTGCAAGACCCTTCATCCGAATTGCCCATGTGGAGGTACAGTGGCTATGTGTACTAAGGCATACTGCACATCAATGGTGCACTTGTCTTCAACCAATGCTAACCCTGCTTGTGTGGAGTTAGTATGTTGGAGAGTCTGACAATTGCTTGTCACTGCTCGGTGGTTCTCTCTGGGTTCTCCAGCTTCCCTCCCTCTCTCCATAAAACTCTGACAGGAGGTGACCCTGGCAGTTGGAAGTGTCATTCAACCCCAATAAATAAAAATAAATAAATACATAAATGAGAGTTATTGTCCTTGGTGATGCAACAGTGCATCCCTCTAAGTTGAAGCCTAGCTACCTCCTAATATGAGGTTGAAGCCTACTGCCTTGACTGAATAGGAAAAGCACTGTTGTTACATGCTTTTATCCAAAGTAAAATTTTGAACTACAAAGCGTTTTAATCAGAGTGAGAAATGTGAAAGAACATGCCATCTCTCATGAGTCATTTGTGTATAAAGGAACATAAAATGTGGACATCAGAGTGCTTGGTCTGCCACTATTCGTGCGGCTTAACAGCACTATGTTAACAATTTTTTGCACGTATTACTTTATTTTCATCTGAATTAAATGTAGGGGCACATATACTGTCTCATTATGCCCCCGGAGAAGGCATTATGTTATCACCATGTCCCTCGTCTGTCATCCATTGTCCATCATCCATCTGTTTACTTTTCGTATTCCGTCAATTAACTAAAGTTCTACCAACTGGATCTATACCAAACTTCATATGTGGGTTTGGTATGAGGAGTGGAAGAAGCCTCTTTATTTTGACCATGGTGTGCCAAAGGTCAAGGTCACAGTGATCTCCAGTGTTAAATACACTTGAAATTGTTTCCACTCCATAACTAAACTTCTGCAAGACTGATCTTGTTTTTTTGTAATTCTATCCATGATATTGCAGAAGGGGGCATATGCCACACTTTGCATTGCTCTTGTTTCCTATTAAAAAGGTCATATGAGAGGTGAGTGGATATCCTCGGTCAAATGGCTGGTTTGGTCTGCAGTTTTATTTTGTGATGTTGTGGATTAAGTAAATAATGCTCATTAATGATGATTTGAAAATATAATGTTGATGGATTTGATTTGAACTGTGTTCTGTCAAGTGCATTTCAGTTGGAGATCAAGTTGACACGAGTGTTTAGTGACTAATTCACTCCTGTTTGTGAGCTGTCATTTTGCAAGTGACAAATGGGACAATGTTTGTATAAATTTGCTTTGAGAAAGCTTTTTGAAAGAAGGGATAAGAAGCCCATATGTTTTTGCTTTGTCAGAATGTTCATCTTATGTTGTAAAATCATCAGTGTGGAAATAAAGAATTCCGATATGTCATGTTATTGTTTTATCGCTGTCGATGCATGGGAATAGGAACTTTTGGCCCATTTTACGAACAATCAACTGTGCAATTCAGCTGACTGTATTTGAGTGATATTATAAAATTGTGATAGTGTGCTGTTTACTCCAGGAAAGGCTACACTACGAGCTTCCAGAAACTGTATACATTGTGAGGATTGTGAATAAGGGAGGTAATTTAATGCAAAATATAATGGGCCGTGTTAATGAGAAGCTGTGCATTTCTTGAAAAAACAATGTATTCTACCGAATAACAGTTACTGTAACAAGACCTTAATTAGAAAACGGTATTTGCTTTCATTGCATCTTCTGGCCTCAAATCTCCATAGCAAGCAAGAGTAAATAAAATGTTTCTATTTGCAGGATAACTAAAAGAAATATTAAAAGCATGCTTTTCCTTTTTCAGTGATAGTGGTACCCTGATATAATTTCCAGGAAAGTTCCCCTCATGAGGTATTTATATGCCAAGTACTGGTATTATGAAGAGAATTACATGGGGTAATGTTTTATTTTTCATTCTTTTGTTTGACAATGTTAACTGGTATAGTTGTATGGAGAACTTTTTCTGAGAGCATTCTGGGGAATTGTGTCAGAGTCTAATCTTATCAGTTGAAATAAATTTTGACTGAACATTCTTTATTGTTACATTTGTACAGCTTCTTTCAAATGGCATATAATTCATATGGCAGCCTCTTAAATTAGGTCAGAAACTCATATGGATCTATTCTCAACCCTTTAGGAGGCACAATTCGTGCTGTGCAGGAAAATGTCATTGCACAAAATTTTATAGAAATCTTCTTTCTATTATTCATTTATTTATTAGAGTTCATCGACACTCTTGACAGCCAGGATCACCTGGTGTTAGGCAGTTTTATGGGGGAAGGAAGCCAGACTACCTGGAGAGAACCAATGACAATAGCAAATAACTGCCAGACTCTCCAATGTACTTACTCCATGCAAACATGGTTAGCATTGATTGAAGACAAGAGCACCATCAACATGCAATACGCCTTAGTACAAAGTGTGACTGTGCCCCCACATGGGCAATTGGGATGATATACCTTACCCAAGGACACAGCACAGTTACCCCTGGTGGAGTTCAAGCCATGGACCTTTCAGTTTGAAGTCTGAATCCAGAACCACTGAACCACCGTGCTCCCAATTTTCCCCTGTGATTACCTTATATTATCATTGATAGAATTAATGAAAGTTGCCTGGCCACATGAGGAGAAAATGGGAGCAGGTGGTCGTGGGGGGTGGGAGGGTTTGTGGTGGATCGGGCCAGGAGATTGGGGGGATAAAATGTGTATTGTTGAGGGACTTTGTAGTTTACAAATGCATGCAATTTCTGTTGTTTTTTTTGCACATTTAATCAGTTAATGTGTAATTAATAACCACCGGTTTTGCCTGATCATTGGCAATATACCAACACAACTGCAATGAGAGTTATTGTCACCTACGGCAACTGCATTGTGACCTTGTGCAAGACCCTTCATCCGAATTGCCCATGTGGAGGTACAGTGGCTATGTGTACTAAGGCATACTGCACATCAATGGTGCACTTGTCTTCAACCAATGCTAACCCTGCTTGTGTGGAGTTAGTATGTTGGAGAGTCTGACAATTGCTTGTCACTGCTCGGTGGTTCTCTCTGGGTTCTCCAGCTTCCCTCCCCCTCTCCATAAAACTCTGACAGGAGGTGACCCTGGCTGTTGGAAGTGTCATTCAACCCCGATAAATAAAAATAAATAAATACATAAATGAGAGTTATTGTCCTTGGTGATGCAACAGTGCATCCCTCTAAGTTGAAGCCTAGCTACCTCCTAATATGAGGTTGAAGCCTACTGCCTTGACTGAATAGGAAAAGCACTGTTGTTACATGCTTTTATCCAAAGTAAAATTTTGAACTACAAAGCGTTTTAATCAGAGTGAGAAATGTGAAAGAACATGCCATCTCTCATGAGTCATTAGTGTATAAAGGAACATAAAATGTGGACATCAGAGTGCTTGGTCTGCCACTATTCGTGCGGCTTAACGGCACTATGTTAACAATTTTTTGCACGTATTACTTTATTTTCATCTGAATTAAATGTAGGGGCACATATACTGTCTCATTATGCCCCCGGAGAAGGCATTATGTTATCACCATGTCCCTCGTCTGTCATCCATTGTCCATCATCCATCTGTTTACTTTTCGTATTCCGTCAATTAACTAAAGTTCTACCAACTGGATCTATACCAAACTTCATATGTGGGTTTGGTATGAGGAGTGGAAGAAGCCTCTTTATTTTGACCATGGTGTGCCAAAGGTCAAGGTCACGGTGATCTCCAGTGTTAAATACACTTGAAATTGGTTTCCACTCCATAACTAAACTTCTGCAAGACTGATCTTGTTTTTTTTGTAATTCTATCCATGATATTGCAGAAGGGGGCATATGCCACACTTTGCATTGCTCTTGTTTCCTATTAAAAAGGTCATATGAGAGGTGAGTGGATATCCTCGGTCAAATGGCTGGTTTGGTCTGCAGTTTTATTTTGTGATGTTGTGGATTAAGTAAATAATGCTCATTAATGATGATTTGAAAATATAATGTTGATGGATTTGATTTGAACTGTGTTCTGTCAAGTGCATTTCAGTTGGAGATCAAGGTGACACGAGTGTTTAGTGACTAATTCACTCCTGTTTGTGAGCTGACATTTTGCAAGTGACAAATGGGACAATGTTTGTATAAATTTGCTTTGAGAAAGCTTTTTGAAAGAAGGGATAAGAAGCCCATATGTTTTTGCTTTGTCAGAATGTTCATCTTATGTTGTAAAATCATCAGTGTGGAAATAAAGAATTCTGATATGTCATGTTATTGATTTATCGCTAACGATGCACGGGAATAGGAACTTTTGGCCCATTTTACGAACAATCAACTGTTCAATTCAGCTGACTGTATTTGAGTGATATTGTAAAATTGTGATAGTGTGCTGTTTACTCCAGGAAAGGCTACACTACGAGCTTCCAGAAACTGTATACATTGTGAGGATTGTGAATAAGGGAGGTAATTTAATGCAAAATATAATGGGCCGTGTTAATGAGAAGCTGTGCATTTCTTGAAAAAACAATGTATTCTACCGAATAACAGTTACTGTAACAAGACCTTAAGTAGAAAACGGTATTTGCTTTCATTGCATCTTCTGGCCTCAAATCTCCATAGCAAGCAAGAGTAAATAAAATGTTTCTATTTGCAGGATAACTAAAAGAAATATTAAAAGCATGCTTTTCCTTTTTCAGTGATAGTGGTACCCTGATATAATTTCCAGGAAAGTTCCCCTCATGAGGTATTTATATGCCAAGTACTGGTATTATGAAGAGAATTACATGGGGTAATGTTTTATTTTTCATTCTTTTGTTTGACAATGTTAACTGGTATAGTTGTATGGAGAACTTTTTCTGAGAGCATTCTGGGGAATTGTGTCAGAGTCTAATCTTATCAGTTGAAATAAATTTTGACTGAACATTCTTTATTGTTACATTTGTACAGCTTCTTTCAAATGGCATATAATTCATATGGCAGCCTCTTAAATTAGGTCAGAAACTCATATGGATCTATTCTCAACCCTTTAGGAGGCGCAATTCGTGCTGTGCAGGAAAATGTCATTGCACAAAATTTTATAGAAATCTTCTTTCTATTATTCATTTATTTATTAGAGTTCATCGACACTCTTGACAGCCAGGATCACCTGGTGTTAGGCAGTTTTATGGGGGAAGGAAGCCAGACTACCTGGAGAGAACCAATGACAATAGCAAATAACTGCCAGACTCTCCAATGTACTAACTCCATGCAAACATGGTTAGCATTGATTGAAGACAAGAGCACCATCAACATGCAATACGCCTTAGTACAAAGTGTGACTGTGCCCCCACATGGGCAATTGGGATGATATACCTTACCCAAGGACACAGCACAGTTACCCCTGGTGGAGTTCGAGCCATGGACCTTTCAGTTTGAAGTCTGAATCCAGAACCACTGAACCACCGTGCTCCCAATTTTCCCCTGTGATTACCTTATATTATCATTGAATGAATTAATGAAAGTTGCCTGGCCACATGAGGAGAAAATGGGAGCAGGTGGTCGTGGAGGTGGGTGGGTTTGTGGTGGATCGGGCCAGGGGATTGGGGGGATAAAATGTGTATTGTTGAGGAACTTTGTAGTTTACAAATGCATGCAATTTCTGTTGTTTTTTTTGCACATTTAATCAGTTAATGTGTAATTAATAACCACCGGTTTTGCCTGATCATTGGCAATATACCAACACAACTGCAATGAGAGTTATTGTCACCTACGGCAACTGCATTGTGACCTTGTGCAAGACCCTTCATCCGAATTGCCCATGTGGAGGTACAGTGGCTATGTGTACTAAGGCATACTGCACATCAATGGTGCACTTGTCTTCAACCAATGCTAACCCTGCTTGTGTGGAGTTAGTATGTTGGAGAGTCTGACAATTGCTTGTCACTGCTCGGTGGTTCTCTCTGGGTTCTCCAGCTTCCCTCCCCCTCTCCATAAAACTCTGACAGGAGGTGACCCTGGCTGTTGGAAGTGTCATTCAACCCCAATAAATAAAAATAAATAAATACATAAATGAGAGTTATTGTCCTTGGTGATGCAACAGTGCATCCCTCTAAGTTGAAGCCTAGCTACCTCCTAATATGAGGTTGAAGCCTACTGCCTTGACTGAATAGGAAAAGCACTGTTGTTACATGGTTTTATCCAAAGTAAAATTTTGAACTACAAAGCGTTTTAATCAGAGTGAGAAATGTGAAAGAACATGCCATCTCTCATGAGTCGTTAGTGTATAAAGGAACATAAAATGTGGACATCAGAGTGCTTGGTCTGCCACTATTCGTGCGGCTTAACGGCACTATGTTAACAATTTTTTGCATGTATTACTTTATTTTCATCTGAATTAAATGTAGGGGCACATATACTGTCTCATTATGCCCCCGGAGAAGGCATTATGTTATCACCATGTCCCTCGTCTGTCATCCATTGTCCATCATCCATCTGTTTACTTTTCGTATTCCGTCAATTAACTAAAGTTCTACCAACTGGATCTATACCAAACTTCATATGTGGGTTTGGTATGAGGAGTGGAAGAAGCCTCTTTATTTTGACCATGGTGTGCCAAAGGTCAAGGTCACAGTGATCTCCAGTGTTAAATACACTTTAAATTGGTTTCCACTCCATAACTAAACTTCTGCAAGACTGATCTTGTTTTTTTGTATTTCTATCCATGATATTGCAGAAGGGGGCATATGCCACACTTTGCATTGCTCTTGTTTCCTATTAAAAAGGTCATATGAGAGGTGAGTGGATATCCTCGGTCAAATGGCTGGTTTGGTCTGCAGTTTTATTTTGTGATGTTGTGGATTAAGTAAATAATGCTCATTAATGATGATTTGAAAATATAATGTTGATGGATTTGATTTGAACTGTGTTCTGTCAAGTGCATTTCAGTTGGAGATCAAGTTGACATGAGTGTTTAGTGACTAATTCACTCCTGTTTGTGAGCTGACATTTTGCAAGTGACAAATGGGACAATGTTTGTATAAATTTGCTTTGAGAAAGCTTTTTGAAAGAAGGGATACGAAGCCCATATGTTTTTGCTTTGTCAGAATGTTCATCTTATGTTGTAAAATCATCAGTGTGGAAATAAAGAATTCCGATATGTCATGTTATTGTTTTATCGCTGTCGATGCACGGGAATAGGAACTTTTGGCCCATTTTACGAACAATCAACTGTGCAATTCAGCTGACTGTATTTGAGTGATATTGTAAAATTGTGATAGTGTGCTGTTTACTCCAGGAAAGGCTATACTACGAGCTTCCAGAAACTGTATACATTGTGAGGATTGTGAATAAGGGAGGTAATTTAATGCAAAATATAATGGGCCGTGTTAATGAGAAGCTGTGCATTTCTTGAAAAAACAATGTATTCTACCGAATAACAGTTACTGTAACAAGACCTTAATTAGAAAACGGTATTTGCTTTCATTGCATCTTCTGGCCTCAAATCTCCATAGCAAGCAAGAGTAAATAAAATGTTTCTATTTGCAGGATAACTAAAAGAAATATTAAAAGCATGCTTTTCCTTTTTCAGTGATAGTGGTACCCTGATATAATTTCCAGGAAAGTTCCCCTCATGAGGTATTTATATGCCAAGTACTGGTATTATGAAGAGAATTACATGGGGTAATGTTTTATTTTTCATTCTTTTGTTTGACAATGTTAACTGGTATAGTTGTATGGAGAACTTTTTCTGAGAGCATTCTGGGGAATTGTGTCAGAGTCTAATCTTATCAGTTGAAATAAATTTTGACTGAACATTCTTTATTGTTACATTTGTACAGCTTCTTTCAAATGGCATATAATTCATATGGCAGCCTCTTAAATTAGGTCAGAAACTCATATGGATCTATTCTCAACCCTTTAGGAGGCGCAATTCGTGCTGTGCAGGAAAATGTCATTGCACAAAATTTTATAGAAATCTTCTTTCTATTATTCATTTATTTATTAGAGTTCATCGACACTCTTGACAGCCAGGATCACCTGGTGTTAGGCAGTTTTATGGGGGAAGGAAGCCAGACTACCTGGAGAGAACCAATGACAATAGCAAATAACTGCCAGACTCTCCAATGTACTAACTCCATGCAAACATGGTTAGCATTGATTGAAGACAAGAGCACCATCAACATGCAATACGCCTTAGTACAAAGTGTGACTGTGCCCCCACATGGGCAATTGGGATGATATACCTTACCCAAGGACACAGCACAGTTACCCCTGGTGGAGTTCGAGCCATGGACCTTTCAGTTTGAAGTCTGAATCCAGAACCACTGAACCACCGTGCTCCCAATTTTCCCCTGTGATTACCTTATATTATCATTGATAGAATTAATGAAAGTTGCCTGGCCACATGAGGAGAAAATGGGAGCAGGTGGTCGTGGGGGGTGGGTGGGTTTGTGGTGGATCGGGCCAGGGGATTGGGGGGATAAAATGTGTATTGTTGAGGGACTTTGTAGTTTACAAATGCATGCAATTTCTGTTGTTTTTTTTGCACATTTAATCAGTTAATGTGTAATTAATAACCACTGGTTTTGCCTGATCATTGGCAATATACCAACACAACTGCAATGAGAGTTATTGTCACCTACGGCAACTGCATTGTGACCTTGTGCAAGACCCTTCATCCGAATTGCCCATGTGGAGGTACAGTGGCTATGTGTACTAAGGCATACTGCACATCAATGGTGCACTTGTCTTCAACCAATGCTAACCCTGCTTGTGTGGAGTTAGTATGTTGGAGAGTCTGACAATTGCTTGTCACTGCTCGGTGGTTCTCTCTGGGTTCTCCAGCTTCCCTCCCCCTCTCCATAAAACTCTGACAGGAGGTGACCCTGGCTGTTGGAAGTGTCATTCAACCCCAATAAATAAAAATAAATAAATACATAAATGAGAGTTATTGTCCTTGGTGATGCAACAGTGCATCCCTCTAAGTTGAAGCCTAGCTACCTCCTAATATGAGGTTGAAGCCTACTGCCTTGACTGAATAGGAAAAGCACTGTTGTTACATGCTTTTATCCAAAGTAAAATTTTGAACTACAAAGCGTTTTAATCAGAGTGAGAAATGTGAAAGAACATGCCATCTCTCATGAGTCATTAGTGTATAAAGGAACATAAAATGTGGACATCAGAGGGCTTGGTCTGCCACTATTCGTGCGGCTTCACGGCACTATGTTAACAATTTTTTGCACGTATTACTTTATTTTCATCTGAATTAAATGTAGGGGCACATATACTGTCTCATTATGCCCCCGGAGAAGGCATTATGTTATCACCATGTCCCTCGTCTGTCATCCATTGTCCATCATCCATCTGTTTACTTTTCGTATTCCGTCAATTAACTAAAGTTCTACCAACTGGATCTATACCAAACTTCATATGTGGGTTTGGTATGAGGAGTGGAAGAAGCCTCTTTATTTTGACCATGGTGTGCCAAAGGTCAAGGTCACAGTGATCTCCAGTGTTAAATACACTTGAAATTGGTTTCCACTCCATAACTAAACTTCTGCAAGACTGATCTTGTTTTTTTGTAATTCTATCCATGATATTGCAGAAGGGGGCATATGCCACACTTTGCATTGCTCTTGTTTCCTATTAAAAAGGTCATATGAGAGGTGAGTGGATATCCTCGGTCAAATGGCTGGTTTGGTCTGCAGTTTTATTTTGTGATGTTGTGGATTAAGTAAATAATGCTCATTAATGATGATTTGAAAATATAATGTTGATGGATTTGATTTGAACTGTGTTCTGTCAAGTGCATTTCAGTTGGAGATCAAGTTGACATGAGTGTTTAGTGACTAATTCACTCCTGTTTGTGAGCTGACATTTTGCAAGTGACAAATGGGACAATGTTTGTATAAATTTGCTTTGAGAAAGCTTTTTGAAAGAAGGGATAAGAAGCCCATATGTTTTTGCTTTGTCAGAATGTTCATCTTATGTTGTAAAATCATCAGTGTGGAAATAAAGAATTCCGATATGTCATGTTATTGTTTTATCGCTGTCGATGCACGGGAATAGGAACTTTTGGCCCATTTTACGAACAATCAACTGTGCAATTCAGCTGACTGTATTTGAGTGATATTGTAAAATTGTGATAGTGTGCTGTTTACTCCAGGAAAGGCTATACTACGAGCTTCCAGAAACTGTATACATTGTGAGGATTGTGAATAAGGGAGGTAATTTAATGCAAAATATAATGGGCCGTGTTAATGAGAAGCTGTGCATTTCTTGAAAAAACAATGTATTCTACCGAATAACAGTTACTGTAACAAGACCTTAATTAGAAAACGGTATTTGCTTTCATTGCATCTTCTGGCCTCAAATCTCCATAGCAAGCAAGAGTAAATAAAATGTTTCTATTTGCAGGATAACTAAAAGAAATATTAAAAGCATGCTTTTCCTTTTTCAGTGATAGTGGTACCCTGATATAATTTCCAGGAAAGTTCCCCTCATGAGGTATTTATATGCCAAGTACTGGTATTATGAAGAGAATTACATGGGGTAATGTTTTATTTTTCATTCTTTTGTTTGACAATGTTAACTGGTATAGTTGTATGGAGAACTTTTTCTGAGAGCATTCTGGGGAATTGTGTCAGAGTCTAATCTTATCAGTTGAAATAAATTTTGACTGAACATTCTTTATTGTTACATTTGTACAGCTTCTTTCAAATGGCATATAATTCATATGGCAGCCTCTTAAATTGGGTCAGAAACTCATATGGATCTATTCTCAACCCTTTAGGAGGCGCAATTCATGCTGTGCAGGAAAATGTCATTGCACAAAATTTTATAGAAATCTTCTTTCTATTATTCATTTATTTATTAGAGTTCATCGACACTCTTGACAGCCAGGATCACCTGGTGTTAGGCAGTTTTATGGGGGAAGGAAGCCAGACTACCTGGAGAGAACCAATGACAATAGCAAATAACTGCCAGACTCTCCAATGTACTAACTCCATGCAAACATGGTTAGCATTGATTGAAGACAAGAGCACCATCAACATGCAATACGCCTTAGTACAAAGTGTGACTGTGCCCCCACATGGGCAATTGGGATGATATACTTTACCCAAGGACACAGCACAGTTACCCCTGGTGGAGTTCGAGCCATGGACCTTTCAGTTTGAAGTCTGAATCCAGAACCACTGAACCACCGTGCTCCCAATTTTCCACTGTGATTACCTTATATTATCATTGATAGAATTAATGAAAGTTGCCTGGCCACATGAGGAGAAAATGGGAGCAGGTGGTCGTGGGGGGTGGGTGGGTTTGTGGTGGATCGGGCCAGGGGATTGGGGGGATAAAATGTGTATTGTTGAGGGACTTTGTAGTTTACAAATGCATGCAATTTCTGTTGTTTTTTTTGCACATTTAATCAGTTAATGTGTAATTAATAACCACTGGTTTTGCCTGATCATTGGCAATATACCAACACAACTGCAATGAGAGTTATTGTCACCTACGGCAACTGCATTGTGACCTTGTGCAAGACCCTTCATCCGAATTGCCCATGTGGAGGTACAGTGGCTATGTGTACTAAGGCATACTGCACATCAATGGTGCACTTGTCTTCAACCAATGCTAACCCTGCTTGTGTGGAGTTAGTATGTTGGAGAGTCTGACAATTGCTTGTCACTGCTCGGTGGTTCTCTCTGGGTTCTCCAGCTTCCCTCCCCCTCTCCATAAAACTCTGACAGGAGGTGACCCTGGCTGTTGGAAGTGTCATTCAACCCCAATAAATAAAAATAAATAAATACATAAATGAGAGTTATTGTCCTTGGTGATGCAACAGTGCATCCCTCTAAGTTGAAGCCTAGCTACCTCCTAATATGAGGTTGAAGCCTACTGCCTTGACTGAATAGGAAAAGCACTGTTGTTACATGCTTTTATCCAAAGTAAAATTTTGAACTACAAAGCGTTTTAATCAGAGTGAGAAATGTGAAAGAACATGCCATCTCTCATGAGTCATTAGTGTATAAAGGAACATAAAATGTGGACATCAGAGTGCTTGGTCTGCCACTATTCGTGCGGCTTAACGGCACTATGTTAACAATTTTTTGCACGTATTACTTTATTTTCATCTGAATTAAATGTAGGGGCACATATACTGTCTCATTATGCCCCCGGAGAAGGCATTATGTTATCACCATGTCCCTCGTCTGTCATCCATTGTCCATCATCCATCTGTTTACTTTTCGTATTCCGTCAATTAACTAAAGTTCTACCAACTGGATCTATACCAAACTTCATATGTGGGTTTGGTATGAGGAGTGGAAGAAGCCTCTTTATTTTGACCATGGTGTGCCAAAGGTCAAGGTCACAGTGATCTCCAGTGTTAAATACACTTGAAATTGGTTTCCACTCCATAACTAAACTTCTGCAAGACTGATCTTGTTTTTTTGTAATTCTATCCATGATATTGCAGAAGGGGGCATATGCCACACTTTGCATTGCTCTTGTTTCCTATTAAAAAGGTCATATGAGAGGTGAGTGGATATCCTCGGTCAAATGGCTGGTTTGGTCTGCAGTTTTATTTTGTGATGTTGTGGATTAAGTAAATAATGCTCATTAATGATGATTTGAAAATATAATGTTGATGGATTTGATTTGAACTGTGTTCTGTCAAGTGCATTTCAGTTGGAGATCAAGTTGACATGAGTGTTTAGTGACTAATTCACTCCTGTTTGTGAGCTGACATTTTGCAAGTGACAAATGGGACAATGTTTGTATAAATTTGCTTTGAGAAAGCTTTTTGAAAGAAGGGATAAGAAGCCCATATGTTTTTGCTTTGTCAGAATGTTCATCTTATGTTGTAAAATCATCAGTGTGGAAATAAAGAATTCCGATATGTCATGTTATTGTTTTATCGCTGTCGATGCACGGGAATAGGAACTTTTGGCCCATTTTATGAACAATCAACTGTGCAATTCAGCTGACTGTATTTGAGTGATATTGTAAAATTGTGATAGTGTGCTGTTTACTCCAGGAAAGGCTATACTACGAGCTTCCAGAAACTGTATACATTGTGAGGATTGTGAATAAGGGAGGTAATTTAATGCAAAATATAATGGGCCGTGTTAATGAGAAGCTGTGCATTTCTTGAAAAAACAATGTATTCTACCGAATAACAGTTACTGTAACAAGACCTTAATTAGAAAACGGTATTTGCTTTCATTGCATCTTCTGGCCTCAAATCTCCATAGCAAGCAAGAGTAAATAAAATGTTTCTATTTGCAGGATAACTAAAAGAAATATTAAAAGCATGCTTTTCCTTTTTCAGTGATAGTGGTACCCTGATATAATTTCCAGGAAAGTTCCCCTCATGAGGTATTTATATGCCAAGTACTGGTATTATGAAGAGAATTACATGGGGTAATGTTTTATTTTTCATTCTTTTGTTTGACAATGTTAACTGGTATAGTTGTATGGAGAACTTTTTCTGAGAGCATTCTGGGGAATTGTGTCAGAGTCTAATCTTATCAGTTGAAATAAATTTTGACTGAACATTCTTTATTGTTACATTTGTACAGCTTCTTTCAAATGGCATATAATTCATATGGCAGCCTCTTAAATTAGGTCAGAAACTCATATGGATCTATTCTCAACCCTTTAGGAGGCGCAATTCGTGCTGTGCAGGAAAATGTCATTGCACAAAATTTTATAGAAATCTTCTTTCTATTATTCATTTATTTATTAGAGTTCATCGACACTCTTGACAGCCAGGATCACCTGGTGTTAGGCAGTTTTATGGGGGAAGGAAGCCAGACTACCTGGAGAGAACCAATGACAATAGCAAATAACTGCCAGACTCTCCAATGTACTAACTCCATGCAAACATGGTTAGCATTGATTGAAGACAAGAGCACCATCAACATGCAATACGCCTTAGTACAAAGTGTGACTGTGCCCCCACATGGGCAATTGGGATGATATACCTTACCCAAGGACACAGCACAGTTACCCCTGGTGGAGTTCAAGCCATGGACCTTTCAGTTTGAAGTCTGAATCCAGAACCACTGAACCACCGTGCTCCCAATTTTCCCCTGTGATTACCTTATATTATCATTGATAGAATTAATGAAAGTTGCCTGGCCACATGAGGAGAAAATGGGAGCAGGTGGTCGTGGGGGTGGGTGGGTTTGTGGTGGATCGGGCCAGGGGATTGGGGGGATAAAATGTGTATTGTTGAGGGACTTTGTAGTTTACAAATGCATGCAATTTCTGTTGTTTTTTTTGCACATTTAATCAGTTAATGTGTAATTAATAACCACTGGTTTTGCCTGATCATTGGCAATATACCAACACAACTGCAATGAGAGTTATTGTCACCTACGGCAACTGCATTGTGACCTTGTGCAAGACCCTTCATCCGAATTGCCCATGTGGAGGTACAGTGGCTATGTGTACTAAGGCATACTGCACATCAATGGTGCACTTGTCTTCAACCAATGCTAACCCTGCTTGTGTGGAGTTAGTATGTTGGAGAGTCTGACAATTGCTTGTCACTGCTCGGTGGTTCTCTCTGGGTTCTCCAGCTTCCCTCCCCCTCTCCATAAAACTCTGACAGGAGGTGACCCTGGCTGTTGGAAGTGTCATTCAACCCCAATAAATAAAAATAAATAAATACATAAATGAGAGTTATTGTCCTTGGTGATGCAACAGTGCATCCCTCTAAGTTGAAGCCTAGCTACCTCCTAATATGAGGTTGAAGCCTACTGCCTTGACTGAATAGGAAAAGCACTGTTGTTACATGCTTTTATCCAAAGTAAAATTTTGAACTACAAAGCGTTTTAATCAGAGTGAGAAATGTGAAAGAACATGCCATCTCTCATGAGTCATTAGTGTATAAAGGAACATAAAATGTGGACATCAGAGTGCTTGGTCTGCCACTATTCGTGCGGCTTAACGGCACTATGTTAACAATTTTTTGCACGTATTACTTTATTTTCATCTGAATTAAATGTAGGGGCACATATACTGTCTCATTATGCCCCCGGAGAAGGCATTATGTTATCACCATGTCCCTCGTCTGTCATCCATTGTCCATCATCCATCTGTTTACTTTTCGTATTCCGTCAATTAACTAAAGTTCTACCAACTGGATCTATACCAAACTTCATATGTGGGTTTGGTATGAGGAGTGGAAGAAGCCTCTTTATTTTGACCATGGTGTGCCAAAGGTCAAGGTCACAGTGATCTCCAGTGTTAAATACACTTGAAATTGGTTTCCACTCCATAACTAAACTTCTGCAAGACTGATCTTGTTTTTTTGTAATTCTATCCATGATATTGCAGAAGGGGGCATATGCCACACTTTGCATTGCTCTTGTTTCCTATTAAAAAGGTCATATGAGAGGTGAGTGGATATCCTCGGTCAAATGGCTGGTTTGGTCTGCAGTTTTATTTTGTGATGTTGTGGATTAAGTAAATAATGCTCATTAATGATGATTTGAAAATATAATGTTGATGGATTTGATTTGAACTGTGTTCTGTCAAGTGCATTTCAGTTGGAGATCAAGTTGACATGAGTGTTTAGTGACTAATTCACTCCTGTTTGTGAGCTGACATTTTGCAAGTGACAAATGGGACAATGTTTGTATAAATTTGCTTTGAGAAAGCTTTTTGAAAGAAGGGATAAGAAGCCCATATGTTTTTGCTTTGTCAGAATGTTCATCTTATGTTGTAAAATCATCAGTGTGGAAATAAAGAATTCCGATATGTCATGTTATTGTTTTATCGCTGTCGATGCACGGGAATAGGAACTTTTGGCCCATTTTACGAACAATCAACTGTGCAATTCAGCTGACTGTATTTGAGTGATATTGTAAAATTGTGATAGTGTGCTGTTTACTCCAGGAAAGGCTATACTACGAGCTTCCAGAAACTGTATACATTGTGAGGATTGTGAATAAGGGAGGTAATTTAATGCAAAATATAATGGGCCGTGTTAATGAGAAGCTGTGCATTTCTTGAAAAAACAATGTATTCTACCGAATAACAGTTACTGTAACAAGACCTTAATTAGAAAACGGTATTTGCTTTCATTGCATCTTCTGGCCTCAAATCTCCATAGCAAGCAAGAGTAAATAAAATGTTTCTATTTGCAGGATAACTAAAAGAAATATTAAAAGCATGCTTTTCCTTTTTCAGTGATAGTGGTACCCTGATATAATTTCCAGGAAAGTTCCCCTCATGAGGTATTTATATGCCAAGTACTGGTATTATGAAGAGAATTACATGGGGTAATGTTTTATTTTTCATTCTTTTGTTTGACAATGTTAACTGGTATAGTTGTATGGAGAACTTTTTCTGAGAGCATTCTGGGGAATTGTGTCAGAGTCTAATCTTATCAGTTGAAATAAATTTTGACTGAACATTCTTTATTGTTACATTTGTACAGCTTCTTTCAAATGGCATATAATTCATATGGCAGCCTCTTAAATTGGGTCAGAAACTCATATGGATCTATTCTCAACCCTTTAGGAGGCGCAATTCATGCTGTGCAGGAAAATGTCATTGCACAAAATTTTATAGAAATCTTCTTTCTATTATTCATTTATTTATTAGAGTTCATCGACACTCTTGACAGCCAGGATCACCTGGTGTTAGGCAGTTTTATGGGGGAAGGAAGCCAGACTACCTGGAGAGAACCAATGACAATAGCAAATAACTGCCAGACTCTCCAATGTACTAACTCCATGCAAACATGGTTAGCATTGATTGAAGACAAGAGCACCATCAACATGCAATACGCCTTAGTACAAAGTGTGACTGTGCCCCCACATGGGCAATTGGGATGATATACTTTACCCAAGGACACAGCACAGTTACCCCTGGTGGAGTTCGAGCCATGGACCTTTCAGTTTGAAGTCTGAATCCAGAACCACTGAACCACCGTGCTCCCAATTTTCCACTGTGATTACCTTATATTATCATTGATAGAATTAATGAAAGTTGCCTGGCCACATGAGGAGAAAATGGGAGCAGGTGGTCGTGGGGGGTGGGTGGGTTTGTGGTGGATCGGGCCAGGGGATTGGGGGGATAAAATGTGTATTGTTGAGGGACTTTGTAGTTTACAAATGCATGCAATTTCTGTTGTTTTTTTTGCACATTTAATCAGTTAATGTGTAATTAATAACCACTGGTTTTGCCTGATCATTGGCAATATACCAACACAACTGCAATGAGAGTTATTGTCACCTACGGCAACTGCATTGTGACCTTGTGCAAGACCCTTCATCCGAATTGCCCATGTGGAGGTACAGTGGCTATGTGTACTAAGGCATACTGCACATCAATGGTGCACTTGTCTTCAACCAATGCTAACCCTGCTTGTGTGGAGTTAGTATGTTGGAGAGTCTGACAATTGCTTGTCACTGCTCGGTGGTTCTCTCTGGGTTCTCCAGCTTCCCTCCCCCTCTCCATAAAACTCTGACAGGAGGTGACCCTGGCTGTTGGAAGTGTCATTCAACCCCAATAAATAAAAATAAATAAATACATAAATGAGAGTTATTGTCCTTGGTGATGCAACAGTGCATCCCTCTAAGTTGAAGCCTAGCTACCTCCTAATATGAGGTTGAAGCCTACTGCCTTGACTGAATAGGAAAAGCACTGTTGTTACATGCTTTTATCCAAAGTAAAATTTTGAACTACAAAGCGTTTTAATCAGAGTGAGAAATGTGAAAGAACATGCCATCTCTCATGAGTCATTAGTGTATAAAGGAACATAAAATGTGGACATCAGAGTGCTTGGTCTGCCACTATTCGTGCGGCTTAACGGCACTATGTTAACAATTTTTTGCACGTATTACTTTATTTTCATCTGAATTAAATGTAGGGGCACATATACTGTCTCATTATGCCCCCGGAGAAGGCATTATGTTATCACCATGTCCCTCGTCTGTCATCCATTGTCCATCATCCATCTGTTTACTTTTCGTATTCCGTCAATTAACTAAAGTTCTACCAACTGGATCTATACCAAACTTCATATGTGGGTTTGGTATGAGGAGTGGAAGAAGCCTCTTTATTTTGACCATGGTGTGCCAAAGGTCAAGGTCACAGTGATCTCCAGTGTTAAATACACTTGAAATTGGTTTCCACTCCATAACTAAACTTCTGCAAGACTGATCTTGTTTTTTTGTAATTCTATCCATGATATTGCAGAAGGGGGCATATGCCACACTTTGCATTGCTCTTGTTTCCTATTAAAAAGGTCATATGAGAGGTGAGTGGATATCCTCGGTCAAATGGCTGGTTTGGTCTGCAGTTTTATTTTGTGATGTTGTGGATTAAGTAAATAATGCTCATTAATGATGATTTGAAAATATAATGTTGATGGATTTGATTTGAACTGTGTTCTGTCAAGTGCATTTCAGTTGGAGATCAAGTTGACATGAGTGTTTAGTGACTAATTCACTCCTGTTTGTGAGCTGACATTTTGCAAGTGACAAATGGGACAATGTTTGTATAAATTTGCTTTGAGAAAGCTTTTTGAAAGAAGGGATAAGAAGCCCATATGTTTTTGCTTTGTCAGAATGTTCATCTTATGTTGTAAAATCATCAGTGTGGAAATAAAGAATTCCGATATGTCATGTTATTGTTTTATCGCTGTCGATGCACGGGAATAGGAACTTTTGGCCCATTTTATGAACAATCAACTGTGCAATTCAGCTGACTGTATTTGAGTGATATTGTAAAATTGTGATAGTGTGCTGTTTACTCCAGGAAAGGCTATACTACGAGCTTCCAGAAACTGTATACATTGTGAGGATTGTGAATAAGGGAGGTAATTTAATGCAAAATATAATGGGCCGTGTTAATGAGAAGCTGTGCATTTCTTGAAAAAACAATGTATTCTACCGAATAACAGTTACTGTAACAAGACCTTAATTAGAAAACGGTATTTGCTTTCATTGCATCTTCTGGCCTCAAATCTCCATAGCAAGCAAGAGTAAATAAAATGTTTCTATTTGCAGGATAACTAAAAGAAATATTAAAAGCATGCTTTTCCTTTTTCAGTGATAGTGGTACCCTGATATAATTTCCAGGAAAGTTCCCCTCATGAGGTATTTATATGCCAAGTACTGGTATTATGAAGAGAATTACATGGGGTAATGTTTTATTTTTCATTCTTTTGTTTGACAATGTTAACTGGTATAGTTGTATGGAGAACTTTTTCTGAGAGCATTCTGGGGAATTGTGTCAGAGTCTAATCTTATCAGTTGAAATAAATTTTGACTGAACATTCTTTATTGTTACATTTGTACAGCTTCTTTCAAATGGCATATAATTCATATGGCAGCCTCTTAAATTAGGTCAGAAACTCATATGGATCTATTCTCAACCCTTTAGGAGGCGCAATTCGTGCTGTGCAGGAAAATGTCATTGCACAAAATTTTATAGAAATCTTCTTTCTATTATTCATTTATTTATTAGAGTTCATCGACACTCTTGACAGCCAGGATCACCTGGTGTTAGGCAGTTTTATGGGGGAAGGAAGCCAGACTACCTGGAGAGAACCAATGACAATAGCAAATAACTGCCAGACTCTCCAATGTACTAACTCCATGCAAACATGGTTAGCATTGATTGAAGACAAGAGCACCATCAACATGCAATACGCCTTAGTACAAAGTGTGACTGTGCCCCCACATGGGCAATTGGGATGATATACCTTACCCAAGGACACAGCACAGTTACCCCTGGTGGAGTTCAAGCCATGGACCTTTCAGTTTGAAGTCTGAATCCAGAACCACTGAACCACCGTGCTCCCAATTTTCCCCTGTGATTACCTTATATTATCATTGATAGAATTAATGAAAGTTGCCTGGCCACATGAGGAGAAAATGGGAGCAGGTGGTCGTGGGGGTGGGTGGGTTTGTGGTGGATCGGGCCAGGGGATTGGGGGGATAAAATGTGTATTGTTGAGGGACTTTGTAGTTTACAAATGCATGCAATTTCTGTTGTTTTTTTTGCACATTTAATCAGTTAATGTGTAATTAATAACCACTGGTTTTGCCTGATCATTGGCAATATACCAACACAACTGCAATGAGAGTTATTGTCACCTACGGCAACTGCATTGTGACCTTGTGCAAGACCCTTCATCCGAATTGCCCATGTGGAGGTACAGTGGCTATGTGTACTAAGGCATACTGCACATCAATGGTGCACTTGTCTTCAACCAATGCTAACCCTGCTTGTGTGGAGTTAGTATGTTGGAGAGTCTGACAATTGCTTGTCACTGCTCGGTGGTTCTCTCTGGGTTCTCCAGCTTCCCTCCCCCTCTCCATAAAACTCTGACAGGAGGTGACCCTGGCTGTTGGAAGTGTCATTCAACCCCAATAAATAAAAATAAATAAATACATAAATGAGAGTTATTGTCCTTGGTGATGCAACAGTGCATCCCTCTAAGTTGAAGCCTAGCTACCTCCTAATATGAGGTTGAAGCCTACTGCCTTGACTGAATAGGAAAAGCACTGTTGTTACATGCTTTTATCCAAAGTAAAATTTTGAACTACAAAGCGTTTTAATCAGAGTGAGAAATGTGAAAGAACATGCCATCTCTCATGAGTCATTAGTGTATAAAGGAACATAAAATGTGGACATCAGAGTGCTTGGTCTGCCACTATTCGTGCGGCTTAACGGCACTATGTTAACAATTTTTTGCACGTATTACTTTATTTTCATCTGAATTAAATGTAGGGGCACATATACTGTCTCATTATGCCCCCGGAGAAGGCATTATGTTATCACCATGTCCCTCGTCTGTCATCCATTGTCCATCATCCATCTGTTTACTTTTCGTATTCCGTCAATTAACTAAAGTTCTACCAACTGGATCTATACCAAACTTCATATGTGGGTTTGGTATGAGGAGTGGAAGAAGCCTCTTTATTTTGACCATGGTGTGCCAAAGGTCAAGGTCACAGTGATCTCCAGTGTTAAATACACTTGAAATTGGTTTCCACTCCATAACTAAACTTCTGCAAGACTGATCTTGTTTTTTTGTAATTCTATCCATGATATTGCAGAAGGGGGCATATGCCACACTTTGCATTGCTCTTGTTTCCTATTAAAAAGGTCATATGAGAGGTGAGTGGATATCCTCGGTCAAATGGCTGGTTTGGTCTGCAGTTTTATTTTGTGATGTTGTGGATTAAGTAAATAATGCTCATTAATGATGATTTGAAAATATAATGTTGATGGATTTGATTTGAACTGTGTTCTGTCAAGTGCATTTCAGTTGGAGATCAAGTTGACATGAGTGTTTAGTGACTAATTCACTCCTGTTTGTGAGCTGACATTTTGCAAGTGACAAATGGGACAATGTTTGTATAAATTTGCTTTGAGAAAGCTTTTTGAAAGAAGGGATAAGAAGCCCATATGTTTTTGCTTTGTCAGAATGTTCATCTTATGTTGTAAAATCATCAGTGTGGAAATAAAGAATTCCGATATGTCATGTTATTGTTTTATCGCTGTCGATGCACGGGAATAGGAACTTTTGGCCCATTTTACGAACAATCAACTGTGCAATTCAGCTGACTGTATTTGAGTGATATTGTAAAATTGTGATAGTGTGCTGTTTACTCCAGGAAAGGCTATACTACGAGCTTCCAGAAACTGTATACATTGTGAGGATTGTGAATAAGGGAGGTAATTTAATGCAAAATATAATGGGCCGTGTTAATGAGAAGCTGTGCATTTCTTGAAAAAACAATGTATTCTACCGAATAACAGTTACTGTAACAAGACCTTAATTAGAAAACGGTATTTGCTTTCATTGCATCTTCTGGCCTCAAATCTCCATAGCAAGCAAGAGTAAATAAAATGTTTCTATTTGCAGGATAACTAAAAGAAATATTAAAAGCATGCTTTTCCTTTTTCAGTGATAGTGGTACCCTGATATAATTTCCAGGAAAGTTCCCCTCATGAGGTATTTATATGCCAAGTACTGGTATTATGAAGAGAATTACATGGGGTAATGTTTTATTTTTCATTCTTTTGTTTGACAATGTTAACTGGTATAGTTGTATGGAGAACTTTTTCTGAGAGCATTCTGGGGAATTGTGTCAGAGTCTAATCTTATCAGTTGAAATAAATTTTGACTGAACATTCTTTATTGTTACATTTGTACAGCTTCTTTCAAATGGCATATAATTCATATGGCAGCCTCTTAAATTAGGTCAGAAACTCATATGGATCTATTCTCAACCCTTTAGGAGGCGCAATTCGTGCTGTGCAGGAAAATGTCATTGCACAAAATTTTATAGAAATCTTCTTTCTATTATTCATTTATTTATTAGAGTTCATCGACACTCTTGACAGCCAGGATCACCTGGTGTTAGGCAGTTTTATGGGGGAAGGAAGCCAGACTACCTGGAGAGAACCAATGACAATAGCAAATAACTGCCAGACTCTCCAATGTACTAACTCCATGCAAACATGGTTAGCATTGATTGAAGACAAGAGCACCATCAACATGCAATACGCCTTAGTACAAAGTGTGACTGTGCCCCCACATGGGCAATTGGGATGATATACCTTACCCAAGGACACAGCACAGTTACCCCTGGTGGAGTTCGAGCCATGGACCTTTCAGTTTGAAGTCTGAATCCAGAACCACTGAACCACCGTGCTCCCAATTTTCCCCTGTGATTACCTTATATTGTCATTGATAGAATTAATGAAAGTTGCCTGGCCACATGAGGAGAAAATGGGAGCAGGTGGTCGTGGGGGGTGGGTGGGTTTGTGGTGGATCGGGCCAGGGGATTGGGGGGATAAAATGTGTATTGTTGAGGGACTTTGTAGTTTACAAATGCATGCAATTTCTGTTGTTTTTTTTGCACATTTAATCAGTTAATGTGTAATTAATAACCACTGGTTTTGCCTGATCATTGGCAATATACCAACACAACTGCAATGAGAGTTATTGTCACCTACGGCAACTGCATTGTGACCTTGTGCAAGACCCTTCATCCGAATTGCCCATGTGGAGGTACAGTGGCTATGTGTACTAAGGCATACTGCACATCAATGGTGCACTTGTCTTCAACCAATGCTAACCCTGCTTGTGTGGAGTTAGTATGTTGGAGAGTCTGACAATTGCTTGTCACTGCTCGATGGTTCTCTCTGGGTTCTCCAGCTTCCCTCCCCCTCTCCATAAAACTCTGACAGGAGGTGACCCTGGCTGTTGGAAGTGTCATTCAACCCCAATAAATAAAAATAAATAAATACATAAATGAGAGTTATTGTCCTTGGTGATGCAACAGTGCATCCCTCTAAGTTGAAGCCTAGCTACCTCCTAATATGAGGTTGAAGCCTACTGCCTTGACTGAATAGGAAAAGCACTGTTGTTACATGCTTTTATCCAAAGTAAAATTTTGAACTACAAAGCGTTTTAATCAGAGTGAGAAATGTGAAAGAACATGCCATCTCTCATGAGTCATTAGTGTATAAAGGAACATAAAATGTGGACATCAGAGTGCTTGGTCTGCCACTATTCGTGCGGCTTAACGGCACTATGTTAACAATTTTTTGCACGTATTACTTTATTTTCATCTGAATTAAATGTAGGGGCACATATACTGTCTCATTATGCCCCCGGAGAAGGCATTATGTTATCACCATGTCCCTCGTCTGTCATCCATTGTCCATCATCCATCTGTTTACTTTTCGTATTCCGTCAATTAACTAAAGTTCTACCAACTGGATCTATACCAAACTTCATATGTGGGTTTGGTATGAGGAGTGGAAGAAGCCTCTTTATTTTGACCATGGTGTGCCAAAGGTCAAGGTCACAGTGATCTCCAGTGTTAAATACACTTGAAATTGGTTTCCACTCCATAACTAAACTTCTGCAAGACTGATCTTGTTTTTTTGTAATTCTATCCATGATATTGCAGAAGGGGGCATATGCCACACTTTGCATTGCTCTTGTTTCCTATTAAAAAGGTCATATGAGAGGTGAGTGGATATCCTCGGTCAAATGGCTGGTTTGGTCTGCAGTTTTATTTTGTGATGTTGTGGATTAAGTAAATAATGCTCATTAATGATGATTTGAAAATATAATGTTGATGGATTTGATTTGAACTGTGTTCTGTCAAGTGCATTTCAGTTGGAGATCAAGTTGACATGAGTGTTTAGTGACTAATTCACTCCTGTTTGTGAGCTGACATTTTGCAAGTGACAAATGGGACAATGTTTGTATAAATTTGCTTTGAGAAAGCTTTTTGAAAGAAGGGATAAGAAGCCCATATGTTTTTGCTTTGTCAGAATGTTCATCTTATGTTGTAAAATCATCAGTGTGGAAATAAAGAATTCCGATATGTCATGTTATTGTTTTATCGCTGTCGATGCACGGGAATAGGAACTTTTGGCCCATTTTACGAACAATCAACTGTGCAATTCAGCTGACTGTATTTGAGTGATATTGTAAAATTGTGATAGTGTGCTGTTTACTCCAGGAAAGGCTATACTACGAGCTTCCAGAAACTGTATACATTGTGAGGATTGTGAATAAGGGAGGTAATTTAATGCAAAATATAATGGGCCGTGTTAATGAGAAGCTGTGCATTTCTTGAAAAAACAATGTATTCTACCGAATAACAGTTACTGTAACAAGACCTTAATTAGAAAACGGTATTTGCTTTCATTGCATCTTCTGGCCTCAAATCTCCATAGCAAGCAAGAGTAAATAAAATGTTTCTATTTGCAGGATAACTAAAAGAAATATTAAAAGCATGCTTTTCCTTTTTCAGTGATAGTGGTACCCTGATATAATTTCCAGGAAAGTTCCCCTCATGAGGTATTTATATGCCAAGTACTGGTATTATGAAGAGAATTACATGGGGTAATGTTTTATTTTTCATTCTTTTGTTTGACAATGTTAACTGGTATAGTTGTATGGAGAACTTTTTCTGAGAGCATTCTGGGGAATTGTGTCAGAGTCTAATCTTATCAGTTGAAATAAATTTTGACTGAACATTCTTTATTGTTACATTTGTACAGCTTCTTTCAAATGGCATATAATTCATATGGCAGCCTCTTAAATTAGGTCAGAAACTCATATGGATCTATTCTCAACCCTTTAGGAGGCGCAATTCGTGCTGTGCAGGAAAATGTCATTGCACAAAATTTTATAGAAATCTTCTTTCTATTATTCATTTATTTATTAGAGTTCATCGACACTCTTGACAGCCAGGATCACCTGGTGTTAGGCAGTTTTATGGGGGAAGGAAGCCAGACTACCTGGAGAGAACCAATGACAATAGCAAATAACTGCCAGACTCTCCAATGTACTAACTCCATGCAAACATGGTTAGCATTGATTGAAGACAAGAGCACCATCAACATGCAATACGCCTTAGTACAAAGTGTGACTGTGCCCCCACATGGGCAATTGGGATGATATACCTTACCCAAGGACACAGCACAGTTACCCCTGGTGGAGTTCGAGCCATGGACCTTTCAGTTTGAAGTCTGAATCCAGAACCACTGAACCACCGTGCTCCCAATTTTCCCCTGTGATTACCTTGTATTATCATTGATAGAATTAATGAAAGTTGCCTGGCCACATGAGGAGAAAATGGGAGCAGGTGGTCGTGGGGGGTGGGTGGGTTTGTGGTGGATCGGGCCAGGGGATTGGGGGGATAAAATGTGTATTGTTGAGGGACTTTGTAGTTTACAAATGCATGCAATTTCTGTTGTTTTTTTTGCACATTTAATCAGTTAATGTGTAATTAATAACCACTGGTTTTGCCTGATCATTGGCAATATACCAACACAACTGCAATGAGAGTTATTGTCACCTACGGCAACTGCATTGTGACCTTGTGCAAGACCCTTCATCCGAATTGCCCATGTGGAGGTACAGTGGCTATGTGTACTAAGGCATACTGCACATCAATGGTGCACTTGTCTTCAACCAATGCTAACCCTGCTTGTGTGGAGTTAGTATGTTGGAGAGTCTGACAATTGCTTGTCACTGCTCGATGGTTCTCTCTGGGTTCTCCAGCTTCCCTCCCCCTCTCCATAAAACTCTGACAGGAGGTGACCCTGGCTGTTGGAATTGTCATTCAACCCCAATAAATAAAAATAAATAAATACATAAATGAGAGTTATTGTCCTTGGTGATGCAACAGTGCATCCCTCTAAGTTGAAGCCTAGCTACCTCCTAATATGAGGATGAAGCCTACTGCCTTGACTGAATAGGAAAAGCACTGTTGTTACATGCTTTTATCCAAAGTAAAATTTTGAACTACAAAGCGTTTTAATCAGAGTGAGAAATGTGAAAGAACATGCCATCTCTCATGAGTCATTAGTGTATAAAGGAACATAAAATGTGGACATCAGAGTGCTTGGTCTGCCACTATTCGTGCGGCTTAACGGCACTATGTTAACAATTTTTTGCACGTATTACTTTATTTTCATCTGAATTAAATGTAGGGGCACATATACTGTCTCATTATGCCCCCGGAGAAGGCATTATGTTATCACCATGTCCCTCGTCTGTCATCCATTGTCCATCATCCATCTGTTTACTTTTCGTATTCCGTCAATTAACTAAAGTTCTACCAACTGGATCTATACCAAACTTCATATGTGGGTTTGGTATGAGGAGTGGAAGAAGCCTCTTTATTTTAACCATGGTGTGCCAAAGGTCAAGGTCACAGTGATCTCCAGTGTTAAATACACTTGAAATTGGTTTCCACTCCATAACTAAACTTCTGCAAGACTGATCTTGTTTTTTTGTAATTCTATCCATGATATTGCAGAAGGGGGCATATGCCACACTTTGCATTGCTCTTGTTTCCTATTAAAAAGGTCATATGAGAGGTGAGTGGATATCCTCGGTCAAATGGCTGGTTTGGTCTGCAGTTTTATTTTGTGATGTTGTGGATTAAGTAAATAATGCTCATTAATGATGATTTGAAAATATAATGTTGATGGATTTGATTTGAACTGTGTTCTGTCAAGTGCATTTCAGTTGGAGATCAAGTTGACATGAGTGTTTAGTGACTAATTCACTCCTGTTTGTGAGCTGACATTTTGCAAGTGACAAATGGGACAATGTTTGTATAAATTTGCTTTGAGAAAGCTTTTTGAAAGAAGGGATAAGAAGCCCATATGTTTTTGCTTTGTCAGAATGTTCATCTTATGTTGTAAAATCATCAGTGTGGAAATAAAGAATTCCGATATGTCATGTTATTGTTTTATCGCTGTCGATGCACGGGAATAGGAACTTTTGGCCCATTTTACGAACAATCAACTGTGCAATTCAGCTGACTGTATTTGAGTGATATTGTAAAATTGTGATAGTGTGCTGTTTACTCCAGGAAAGGCTATACTACGAGCTTCCAGAAACTGTATACATTGTGAGGATTGTGAATAAGGGAGGTAATTTAATGCAAAATATAATGGGCCGTGTTAATGAGAAGCTGTGCATTTCTTGAAAAAACAATGTATTCTACCGAATAACAGTTACTGTAACAAGACCTTAATTAGAAAACGGTATTTGCTTTCATTGCATCTTCTGGCCTCAAATCTCCATAGCAAGCAAGAGTAAATAAAATGTTTCTATTTGCAGGATAACTAAAAGAAATATTAAAAGCATGCTTTTCCTTTTTCAGTGATAGTGGTACCCTGATATAATTTCCAGGAAAGTTCCCCTCATGAGGTATTTATATGCCAAGTACTGGTATTATGAAGAGAATTACATGGGGTAATGTTTTATTTTTCATTCTTTTGTTTGACAATGTTAACTGGTATAGTTGTATGGAGAACTTTTTCTGAGAGCATTCTGGGGAATTGTGTCAGAGTCTAATCTTATCAGTTGAAATAAATTTTGACTGAACATTCTTTATTGTTACATTTGTACAGCTTCTTTCAAATGGCATATAATTCATATGGCAGCCTCTTAAATTAGGTCAGAAACTCATATGGATCTATTCTCAACCCTTTAGGAGGCGCAATTCGTGCTGTGCAGGAAAATGTCATTGCACAAAATTTTATAGAAATCTTCTTTCTATTATTCATTTATTTATTAGAGTTCATCGACACTCTTGACAGCCAGGATCACCTGGTGTTAGGCAGTTTTATGGGGGAAGGAAGCCAGACTACCTGGAGAGAACCAATGACAATAGCAAATAACTGCCAGACTCTCCAATGTACTAACTCCATGCAAACATGGTTAGCATTGATTGAAGACAAGAGCACCATCAACATGCAATACGCCTTAGTACAAAGTGTGACTGTGCCCCCACATGGGCAATTGGGATGATATACCTTACCCAAGGACACAGCACAGTTACCCCTGGTGGAGTTCGAGCCATGGACCTTTCAGTTTGAAGTCTGAATCCAGAACCACTGAACCACCGTGCTCCCAATTTTCCCCTGTGATTACCTTATATTATCATTGATAGAATTAATGAAAGTTGCCTGGCCACATGAGGAGAAAATGGGAGCAGGTGGTCGTGGGGGGTGGGTGGGTTTGTGGTGGATCGGGCCAGGGGATTGGGGGGATAAAATGTGTATTGTTGAGGGACTTTGTAGTTTACAAATGCATGCAATTTCTGTTGTTTTTTTTGCACATTTAATCAGTTAATGTGTAATTAATAACCACTGGTTTTGCCTGATCATTGGCAATATACCAACACAACTGCAATGAGAGTTATTGTCACCTACGGCAACTGCATTGTGACCTTGTGCAAGACCCTTCATCCGAATTGCCCATGTGGAGGTACAGTGGCTATGTGTACTAAGGCATACTGCACATCAATGGTGCACTTGTCTTCAACCAATGCTAACCCTGCTTGTGTGGAGTTAGTATGTTGGAGAGTCTGACAATTGCTTGTCACTGCTCGATGGTTCTCTCTGGGTTCTCCAGCTTCCCTCCCCCTCTCCATAAAACTCTGACAGGAGGTGACCCTGGCTGTTGGAAGTGTCATTCAACCCCAATAAATAAAAATAAATAAATACATAAATGAGAGTTATTGTCCTTGGTGATGCAACAGTGCATCCCTCTAAGTTGAAGCCTAGCTACCTCCTAATATGAGGTTGAAGCCTACTGCCTTGACTGAATAGGAAAAGCACTGTTGTTACATGCTTTTATCCAAAGTAAAATTTTGAACTACAAAGCATTTTAATCAGAGTGAGAAATGTGAAAGAACATGCCATCTCTCATGAGTCATTAGTGTATAAAGGAACATAAAATGTGGACATCAGAGTGCTTGGTCTGCCACTATTCGTGCGGCTTAACGGCACTATGTTAACAATTTTTTGCACGTATTACTTTATTTTCATCTGAATTAAATGTAGGGGCACATATACTGTCTCATTATGCCCCCGGAGAAGGCATTATGTTATCACCATGTCCCTCGTCTGTCATCCATTGTCCATCATCCATCTGTTTACTTTTCGTATTCCGTCAATTAACTAAAGTTCTACCAACTGGATCTATACCAAACTTCATATGTGGGTTTGGTATGAGGAGTGGAAGAAGCCTCTTTATTTTGACCATGGTGTGCCAAAGGTCAAGGTCACAGTGATCTCCAGTGTTAAATACACTTGAAATTGGTTTCCACTCCATAACTAAACTTCTGCAAGACTGATCTTGTTTTTTTGTAATTCTATCCATGATATTGCAGAAGGGGGCATATGCCACACTTTGCATTGCTCTTGTTTCCTATTAAAAAGGTCATATGAGAGGTGAGTGGATATCCTCGGTCAAATGGCTGGTTTGGTCTGCAGTTTTATTTTGTGATGTTGTGGATTAAGTAAATAATGCTCATTAATGATGATTTGAAAATATAATGTTGATGGATTTGATTTGAACTGTGTTCTGTCAAGTGCATTTCAGTTGGAGATCAAGTTGACATGAGTGTTTAGTGACTAATTCACTCCTGTTTGTGAGCTGACATTTTGCAAGTGACAAATGGGACAATGTTTGTATAAATTTGCTTTGAGAAAGCTTTTTGAAAGAAGGGATAAGAAGCCCATATGTTTTTGCTTTGTCAGAATGTTCATCTTATGTTGTAAAATCATCAGTGTGGAAATAAAGAATTCCGATATGTCATGTTATTGTTTTATCGCTGTCGATGCACGGGAATAGGAACTTTTGGCCCATTTTACGAACAATCAACTGTGCAATTCAGCTGACTGTATTTGAGTGATATTGTAAAATTGTGATAGTGTGCTGTTTACTCCAGGAAAGGCTATACTACGAGCTTCCAGAAACTGTATACATTGTGAGGATTGTGAATAAGGGAGGTAATTTAATGCAAAATATAATGGGCCGTGTTAATGAGAAGCTGTGCATTTCTTGAAAAAACAATGTATTCTACCGAATAACAGTTACTGTAACAAGACCTTAATTAGAAAACGGTATTTGCTTTCATTGCATCTTCTGGCCTCAAATCTCCATAGCAAGCAAGAGTAAATAAAATGTTTCTATTTGCAGGATAACTAAAAGAAATATTAAAAGCATGCTTTTCCTTTTTCAGTGATAGTGGTACCCTGATATAATTTCCAGGAAAGTTCCCCTCATGAGGTATTTATATGCCAAGTACTGGTATTATGAAGAGAATTACATGGGGTAATGTTTTATTTTTCATTCTTTTGTTTGACAATGTTAACTGGTATAGTTGTATGGAGAACTTTTTCTGAGAGCATTCTGGGGAATTGTGTCAGAGTCTAATCTTATCAGTTGAAATAAATTTTGACTGAACATTCTTTATTGTTACATTTGTACAGCTTCTTTCAAATGGCATATAATTCATATGGCAGCCTCTTAAATTAGGTCAGAAACTCATATGGATCTATTCTCAACCCTTTAGGAGGCGCAATTCGTGCTGTGCAGGAAAATGTCATTGCACAAAATTTTATAGAAATCTTCTTTCTATTATTCATTTATTTATTAGAGTTCATCGACACTCTTGACAGCCAGGATCACCTGGTGTTAGGCAGTTTTATGGGGGAAGGAAGCCAGACTACCTGGAGAGAACCAATGACAATAGCAAATAACTGCCAGACTCTCCAATGTACTAACTCCATGCAAACATGGTTAGCATTGATTGAAGACAAGAGCACCATCAACATGCAATACGCCTTAGTACAAAGTGTGACTGTGCCCCCACATGGGCAATTGGGATGATATACCTTACCCAAGGACACAGCACAGTTACCCCTGGTGGAGTTCGAGCCATGGACCTTTCAGTTTGAAGTCTGAATCCAGAACCACTGAACCACCGTGCTCCCAATTTTCCCCTGTGATTACCTTATATTATCATTGATAGAATTAATGAAAGTTGCCTGGCCACATGAGGAGAAAATGGGAGCAGGTGGTCGTGGGGGGTGGGTGGGTTTGTGGTGGATCGGGCCAGGGGATTGGGGGGATAAAATGTGTATTTTGAGGGACTTTGTAGTTTACAAATGCATGCAATTTCTGTTGTTTTTTTTGCACATTTAATCAGTTAATGTGTAATTAATAACCACTGGTTTTGCCTGATCATTGGCAATATACCAACACAACTGCAATGAGAGTTATTGTCACCTACGGCAACTGCATTGTGACCTTGTGCAAGACCCTTCATCCGAATTGCCCATGTGGAGGTACAGTGGCTATGTGTACTAAGGCATACTGCACATCAATGGTGCACTTGTCTTCAACCAATGCTAACCCTGCTTGTGTGGAGTTAGTATGTTGGAGAGTCTGACAATTGCTTGTCACTGCTCGGTGGTTCTCTCTGGGTTCTCCAGCTTCCCTCCCCCTCTCCATAAAACTCTGACAGGAGGTGACCTTGGCTGTTGGAAGTGTCATTCAACCCCAATAAATAAAAATAAATAAATACATAAATGAGAGTTATTGTCCTTGGTGATGCAACAGTGCATCCCTCTAAGTTGAAGCCTAGCTACCTCCTAATATGAGGTTGAAGCCTACTGCCTTGACTGAATAGGAAAAGCACTGTTGTTACATGCTTTTATCCAAAGTAAAATTTTGAACTACAAAGCGTTTTAATCAGAGTGAGAAATGTGAAAGAACATGCCATCTCTCATGAGTCATTAGTGTATAAAGGAACATAAAATGTGGACATCAGAGTGCTTGGTCTGCCACTATTTGTGCGGCTTAACGGCACTATGTTAACAATTTTTTGCACGTATTACTTTATTTTCATCTGAATTAAATGTAGGGGCACATATACTGTCTCATTATGCCCCCGGAGAAGGCATTATGTTATCACCATGTCCCTCGTCTGTCATCCATTGTCCATCATCCATCTGTTTACTTTTCGTATTCCGTCAATTAACTAAAGTTCTACCAACTGGATCTATACCAAACTTCATATGTGGGTTTGGTATGAGGAGTGGAAGAAGCCTCTTTATTTTGACCATGGTGTGCCAAAGGTCAAGGTCACAGTGATCTCCAGTGTTAAATACACTTGAAATTGGTTTCCACTCCATAACTAAACTTCTGCAAGACTGATCTTGTTTTTTTGTAATTCTATCCATGATATTGCAGAAGGGGGCATATGCCACACTTTGCATTGCTCTTGTTTCCTATTAAAAAGGTCATATGAGAGGTGAGTGGATATCCTCGGTCAAATGGCTGGTTTGGTCTGCAGTTTTATTTTGTGATGTTGTGGATTAAGTAAATAATGCTCATTAATGATGATTTGAAAATATAATGTTGATGGATTTGATTTGAACTGTGTTCTGTCAAGTGCATTTCAGTTGGAGATCAAGTTGACATGAGTGTTTAGTGACTAATTCACTCCTGTTTGTGAGCTGACATTTTGCAAGTGACAAATGGGACAATGTTTGTATAAATTTGCTTTGAGAAAGCTTTTTGAAAGAAGGGATAAGAAGCCCATATGTTTTTGCTTTGTCAGAATGTTCATCTTATGTTGTAAAATCATCAGTGTGGAAATAAAGAATTCCGATATGTCATGTTATTGTTTTATCGCTGTCGATGCACGGGAATAGGAACTTTTGGCCCATTTTACGAACAATCAACTGTGCAATTCAGCTGACTGTATTTGAGTGATATTGTAAAATTGTGATAGTGTGCTGTTTACTCCAGGAAAGGCTACACTACGAGCTTCCAGAAACTGTATACATTGTGAGGATTGTGAATAAGGGAGGTAATTTAATGCAAAATATAATGGGCCGTGTTAATGAGAAGCTGTGCATTTCTTGAAAAAACAATGTATTCTACCGAATAACAGTTACTGTAACAAGACCTTAAGTAGAAAACGGTATTTGCTTTCATTGCATCTTCTGGCCTCAAATCTCCATAGCAAGCAAGAGTAAATAAAATGTTTCTATTTGCAGGATAACTAAAAGAAATATTAAAAGCATGCTTTTCCTTTTTCAGTGATAGTGGTACCCTGATATAATTTCCAGGAAAGTTCCCCTCATGAGGTATTTATATGCCAAGTACTGGTATTATGAAGAGAATTACATGGGGTAATGTTTTATTTTTCATTCTTTTGTTTGACAATGTTAACTGGTATAGTTGTATGTAGAACTTTTTCTGAGAGCATTCTGGGGAATTGTGTCAGAGTCTAATCTTATCAGTTGAAATAAATTTTGACTGAACATTCTTTATTGTTACATTTGTACAGCTTCTTTCAAATGGCATATAATTCATATGGCAGCCTCTTAAATTAGGTCAGAAACTCATATGGATCTATTCTCAACCCTTTAGGAGGCACAATTCGTGCTGTGCAGGAAAATGTCATTGCACAAAATTTTATAGAAATCTTCTTTCTATTATTCATTTATTTATTAGAGTTCATCGACATTCTTGACAGCCAGGATCACCTGGTGTTAGGCAGTTTTATGGGGGAAGGAAGCCAGACTACCTGGAGAGAACCAATGACAATAGCAAATAACTGCCAGACTCTCCAATGTACTAACTCCATGCAAACATGGTTAGCATTGATTGAAGACAAGAGCACCATCAACATGCAATACGCCTTAGTACAAAGTGTGACTGTGCCCCCACATGGGCAATTGGGATGATATACCTTACCCAAGGAAACAGCACAGTTACCCCTGGTGGAGTTCGAGCCATGGACCTTTCAGTTTGAAGTCTGAATCCAGAACCACTGAACCACCGTGCTCCCAATTTTCCCCTGTGATTATCTTATATTATCATTGATAGAATTAATGAAAGTTGCCTGGCCACATGAGGAGAAAATGGGAGCAGGTGGTCGTGGGGGGTGGGTGGGTTTGTGGTGCATCGGGCCAGGGGATTGGGGGGATAAAATGTGTATTGTTGAGGGACTTTGTAGTTTACAAATGCATGCAATTTCTGTTGTTTTTTTTGCAAATTTAATCAGTTAATGTGTAATTAATAACCACCGGTTTTGCCTGATCATTGGCAATATACCAACACAACTGCAATGAGAGTTATTGTCACCTACGGCAACTGCATTGTGACCTTGTGCAAGACCCTTCATCCGAATTGCCCATGTGGAGGTACAGTGGCTATGTGTACTAAGGCATACTGCACATCAATGGTGCACTTGTCTTCAACCAATGCTAACCCTGCTTGTGTGGAGTTAGTATGTTGGAGAGTCTGACAATTGCTTGTCACTGCTCGGTGGTTCTCTCTGGGTTCTCCAGCTTCCCTCCCCCTCTCCATAAAACTCTGACAGGAGGTGACCCTGGCTTTTGGAAGTGTCATTCAACCCCAATAAATAAAAATAAATAAATACATAAATGAGAGTTATTGTCCTTGGTGATGCAACAGTGCATCCCTCTAAGTTGAAGCCTAGCTACCTCCTAATATGAGGTTGAAGCCTACTGCCTTGACTGAATAGGAAAAGCACTGTTGTTACATGCTTTTATCCAAAGTAAAATTTTGAACTACAAAGCGTTTTAATCAGAGTGAGAAATGTGAAAGAACATGCCATCTCTCATGAGTCATTAGTGTATAAAGGAACATAAAATGTGGACATCAGAGTGCTTGGTCTGCCACTATTCGTGCGGCTTAACGGCACTATGTTAACAATTTTTTGCACGTATTACTTTATTTTCATCTGAATTAAATGTAGGGGCACATATACTGTCTCATTATGCCCCCGGAGAAGGCATTATGTTATCACCATGTCCCTCGTCTGTCATCGATTGTCCATCATCCATCTGTTTACTTTTCGTATTCCGTCAATTAACTAAAGTTCTACCAACTGGATCTATACCAAACTTCATATGTGGGTTTGGTATGAGGAGTGGAAGAAGCCTCTTTATTTTGACCATGGTGTGCCAAAGGTCAAGGTCACAGTGATCTCCAGTGTTAAATACACTTGAAATTGGTTTCCACTCCATAACTAAACTTCTGCAAGACTGATCTTGTTTTTTTGTAATTCTATCCATGATATTGCAGAAGGGGGCATATGCCACACTTTGCATTGCTCTTGTTTCCTATTAAAAAGGTCATATGAGAGGTGAGTGGATATCCTCGGTCAAATGGCTGGTTTGGTCTGCAGTTTTATTTTGTGATGTTGTGGATTAAGTAAATAATGCTCATTAATGATGATTTGAAAATATAATGTTGATGGATTTGATTTGAACTGTGTTCTGTCAAGTGCATTTCAGTTGAAGATCAAGTTGACATGAGTGTTTAGTGACTAATTCACTCCTGTTTGTGAGCTGACATTTTGCAAGTGACAAATGGGACAATGTTTGTATAAATTTGCTTTGAGAAAGCTTTTTGAAAGAAGGGATAAGAAGCCCATATGTTTTTGCTTTGTCAGAATGTTCATCTTATGTTGTAAAATCATCAGTGTGGAAATAAAGAATTCCGATATGTCATGTTATTGTTTTATCGCTGTCGATGCACGGGAATAGGAACTTTTGGCCCATTTTACGAACAATCAACTGTGCAATTCAGCTGACTGTATTTGAGTGATATTGTAAAATTGTGATAGTGTGCTGTTTACTCCAGGAAAGGCTACACTACGAGCTTCCAGAAACTGTATACATTGTGAGGATTGTGAATAAGGGAGGTAATTTAATGCAAAATATAATGGGCCGTGTTAATGAGAAGCTGTGCATTTCTTGAAAAAACAATGTATTCTACCGAATAACAGTTACTGTAACAAGACCTTAAGTAGAAAACGGTATTTGCTTTCATTGCATCTTCTGGCCTCAAATCTCCATAGCAAGCAAGAGTAAATAAAATGTTTCTATTTGCAGGATAACTAAAAGAAATATTAAAAGCATGCTTTTCCTTTTTCAGTGATAGTGGTACCCTGATATAATTTCCAGGAAAGTTCCCCTCATGAGGTATTTATATGCCAAGTACTGGTATTATGAAGAGAATTACATGGGGTAATGTTTTATTTTTCATTCTTTTGTTTGACAATGTTAACTGGTATAGTTGTATGGAGAACGTTTTCTGAGAGCATTCTGGGGAATTGTGTCAGAGTCTAATCTTATCAGTTGAAATAAATTTTGACTGAACATTCTTTATTGTTACATTTGTACAGCTTCTTTCAAATGGCATATAATTCATATGGCAGCCTCTTAAATTAGGTCAGAAACTCATATGGATCTATTCTCAACCCTTTAGGAGGCACAATTCGTGCTGTGCAGGAAAATGTCATTGCACAAAATTTTATAGAAATCTTCTTTCTATTATTCATTTATTTATTAGAGTTCATCGACACTCTTGACAGCCAGGATCACCTGGTGTTAGGCAGTTTTATGGGGGAAGGAAGCTAGACTACCTGGAGAGAACCAATGACAATAGCAAATAACTGCCAGACTCTCCAATGTACTAACTCCATGCAAACATGGTTAGCATTGATTGAAGACAAGAGCACCATCAACATGCAATACGCCTTAGTACAAAGTGTGACTGTGCCCCCACATGGGCAATTGGGATGATATACCTTACCCAAGGACACAGCACAGTTACCCCTGGTGGAGTTCGAGCCATGGACCTTTCAGTTTGAAGTCTGAATCCAGAACCACTGAACCACCGTGCTCCCAATTTTCCCCTGTGATTACCTTATATTATCATTGATAGAATTAATGAAAGTTGCCTGGCCACATGAGGAGAAAATGGGAGCAGGTGGTCGTGGGGGGTGGGTGGGTTTGTGGTGGATCGGGCCAGGGGATTGGGGGGATAAAATGTGTATTGTTGAGGGACTTTGTAGTTTATAAATGCATGCAATTTCTGTTGTTTTTTTTTGCACATTTAATCAGTTAATGTGTAATTAATAACCACCGGTTTTGCCTGATCATTGGCAATATACCAACACAACTGCAATGAGAGTTATTGTCACCTACGGCAACTGCATTGTGACCTTGTGCAAGACCCTTCATCCGAATTGCCCATGTGGAGGTACAGTGGCTATGTGTACTAAGGCATACTGCACATCAATGGTGCACTTGTCTTCAACCAATGCTAACCCTGCTTGTGTGGAGTTAGTATGTTGGAGAGTCTGACAATTGCTTGTCACTGCTCGGTGGTTCTCTCTGGGTTCTCCAGCTTCCCTCCCCCTCTCCATAAAACTCTGACAGGAGGTGACCCTGGCAGTTGGAAGTGTCATTCAACCCCAATAAATAAAAATAAATAAATACATAAATGAGAGTTATTGTCCTTGGTGATGCAACAGTGCATCCCTCTAAGTTGAAGCCTAGGTACCTCCTAATATGAGGTTGAAGCCTACTGCCTTGACTGAATAGGAAAAGCACTGTTGTTACATGCTTTTATCCAAAGTAAAATTTTGAACTACAAAGCGTTTTAATCAGAGTGAGAAATGTGAAAGAACATGCCATCTCTCATGAGTCATTAGTGTATAAAGGAACATAAAATGTGGACATCAGAGTGCTTGGTCTGCCACTATTCGTGCGGCTTAACAGCACTATGTTAACAATTTTTTGCACGTATTACTTTATTTTCATCTGAATTAAATGTAGGGGCACATATACTGTCTCATTATGCCCCCGGAGAAGGCATTATGTTATCACCATGTCCCTCGTCTGTCATCCATTGTCCATCATCCATCTGTTTACTTTTCGTATTCCGTCAATTAACTAAAGTTCTACCAACTGGATCTATACCAAACTTCATATGTGGGTTTGGTATGAGGAGTGGAAGAAGCCTCTTTATTTTGACCATGGTGTGCCAAAGGTCAAGGTCACAGTGATCTCCAGTGTTAAATACACTTGAAATTGGTTTCCACTCCATAACTAAACTTCTGCAAGACTGATCTTGTTTTTTTGTAATTCTATCCATGATATTGCAGAAGGGGGCATATGCCACACTTTGCATTGCTCTTGTTTCCTATTAAAAAGGTCATATGAGAGGTGAGTGGATATCCTCGGTCAAATGGCTGGTTTGGTCTGCAGTTTTATTTTGTGATGTTGTGGATTAAGTAAATAATGCTCATTAATGATGATTTGAAAATATAATGTTGATGGATTTGATTTGAACTGTGTTCTGTCAAGTGCATTTCAGTTGGAGATCAAGTTGACATGAGTGTTTAGTGACTAATTCACTCCTGTTTGTGAGCTGACATTTTGCAAGTGACAAATGGGACAATGTTTGTATAAATTTGCTTTGAGAAAGCTTTTTGAAAGAAGGGATAAGAAGCCCATATGTTTTTGCTTTGTCAGAATGTTCATCTTATGTTGTAAAATCATCAGTGTGGAAATAAAGAATTCCGATATGTCATGTTATTGTTTTATCGCTGTCGATGCACGGGAATAGGAACTTTTGGCCCATTTTACGAACAATCAACTGTGCAATTCAGCTGACTGTATTTGAGTGATATTGTAAAATTGTGATAGTGTGCTGTTTACTCCAGGAAAGGCTATACTACGAGCTTCCAGAAACTGTATACATTGTGAGGATTGTGAATAAGGGAGGTAATTTAATGCAAAATATAATGGGCCGTGTTAATGAGAAGCTGTGCATTTCTTGAAAAAACAATGTATTCTACCGAATAACAGTTACTGTAACAAGACCTTAATTAGAAAACGGTATTTGCTTTCATTGCATCTTCTGGCCTCAAATCTCCATAGCAAGCAAGAGTAAATAAAATGTTTCTATTTGCAGGATAACTAAAAGAAATATTAAAAGCATGCTTTTCCTTTTTCAGTGATAGTGGTACCCTGATATAATTTCCAGGAAAGTTCCCCTCATGAGGTATTTATATGCCAAGTACTGGTATTATGAAGAGAATTACATGGGGTAATGTTTTATTTTTCATTCTTTTGTTTGACAATGTTAACTGGTATAGTTGTATGGAGAACTTTTTCTGAGAGCATTCTGGGGAATTGTGTCAGAGTCTAATCTTATCAGTTGAAATAAATTTTGACTGAACATTCTTTATTGTTACATTTGTACAGCTTCTTTCAAATGGCATATAATTCATATGGCAGCCTCTTAAATTAGGTCAGAAACTCATATGGATCTATTCTCAACCCTTTAGGAGGCGCAAATCGTGCTGTGCAGGAAAATGTCATTGCACAAAATTTTATAGAAATCTTCTTTCTATTATTCATTTATTTATTAGAG
Organism: Pictodentalium vernedei; assembly: GCA_031216915.1. Taxonomy (NCBI): domain Eukaryota; kingdom Metazoa; phylum Mollusca; class Scaphopoda; order Dentaliida; family Dentaliidae; genus Pictodentalium; species Pictodentalium vernedei. The sequence continues at coordinate 429,693,124 of CM062292.1, forward strand.
TTCATCGACACTCTTGACAGCCAGGATCACCTGGTGTTAGGCAGTTTTATGGGGGAAGGAAGCCAGACTACCTGGAGAGAACCAATGACAATAGCAAATAACTGCCAGACTCTCCAATGTACTAACTCCATGCAAACATGGTTAGCATTGATTGAAGACAAGAGCACCATCAACATGCAATACGCCTTAGTACAAAGTGTGACTGTGCCCCCACATGGGCAATTGGGATGATATACCTTACCCAAGGACACAGCACAGTTACCCCTGGTGGAGTTCGAGCCATGGACCTTTCAGTTTGAAGTCTGAATCCAGAACCACTGAACCACCGTGCTCCCAATTTTCCCCTGTGATTACCTTATATTATCATTGATAGAATTAATGAAAGTTGCCTGGCCACATGAGGAGAAAATGGGAGCAGGTGGTCGTGGGGGGTGGGTGGGTTTGTGGTGGATCGGGCCAGGGGATTGGGGGGATAAAATGTGTATTTTGAGGGACTTTGTAGTTTACAAATGCATGCAATTTCTGTTGTTTTTTTTGCACATTTAATCAGTTAATGTGTAATTAATAACCACTGGTTTTGCCTGATCATTGGCAATATACCAACACAACTGCAATGAGAGTTATTGTCACCTACGGCAACTGCATTGTGACCTTGTGCAAGACCCTTCATCCGAATTGCCCATGTGGAGGTACAGTGGCTATGTGTACTAAGGCATACTGCACATCAATGGTGCACTTGTCTTCAACCAATGCTAACCCTGCTTGTGTGGAGTTAGTATGTTGGAGAGTCTGACAATTGCTTGTCACTGCTCGGTGGTTCTCTCTGGGTTCTCCAGCTTCCCTCCCCCTCTCCATAAAACTCTGACAGGAGGTGACCTTGGCTGTTGGAAGTGTCATTCAACCCCAATAAATAAAAATAAATAAATACATAAATGAGAGTTATTGTCCTTGGTGATGCAACAGTGCATCCCTCTAAGTTGAAGCCTAGCTACCTCCTAATATGAGGTTGAAGCCTACTGCCTTGACTGAATAGGAAAAGCACTGTTGTTACATGCTTTTATCCAAAGTAAAATTTTGAACTACAAAGCGTTTTAATCAGAGTGAGAAATGTGAAAGAACATGCCATCTCTCATGAGTCATTAGTGTATAAAGGAACATAAAATGTGGACATCAGAGTGCTTGGTCTGCCACTATTTGTGCGGCTTAACGGCACTATGTTAACAATTTTTTGCACGTATTACTTTATTTTCATCTGAATTAAATGTAGGGGCACATATACTGTCTCATTATGCCCCCGGAGAAGGCATTATGTTATCACCATGTCCCTCGTCTGTCATCCATTGTCCATCATCCATCTGTTTACTTTTCGTATTCCGTCAATTAACTAAAGTTCTACCAACTGGATCTATACCAAACTTCATATGTGGGTTTGGTATGAGGAGTGGAAGAAGCCTCTTTATTTTGACCATGGTGTGCCAAAGGTCAAGGTCACAGTGATCTCCAGTGTTAAATACACTTGAAATTGGTTTCCACTCCATAACTAAACTTCTGCAAGACTGAACTTGTTTTTTTGTAATTCTATCCATGATATTGCAGAAGGGGGCATATGCCACACTTTGCATTGCTCTTGTTTCCTATTAAAAAGGTCATATGAGAGGTGAGTGGATATCCTCGGTCAAATGGCTGGTTTGGTCTGCAGTTTTATTTTGTGATGTTGTGGATTAAGTAAATAATGCTCATTAATGATGATTTGAAAATATAATGTTGATGGATTTGATTTGAACTGTGTTCTGTCAAGTGCATTTCAGTTGGAGATCAAGTTGACATGAGTGTTTAGTGACTAATTCACTCCTGTTTGTGAGCTGACATTTTGCAAGTGACAAATGGGACAATGTTTGTATAAATTTGCTTTGAGAAAGCTTTTTGAAAGAAGGGATAAGAAGCCCATATGTTTTTGCTTTGTCAGAATGTTCATCTTATGTTGTAAAATCATCAGTGTGGAAATAAAGAATTCCGATATGTCATGTTATTGTTTTATCGCTGTCGATGCACGGGAATAGGAACTTTTGGCCCATTTTACGAACAATCAACTGTGCAATTCAGCTGACTGTATTTGAGTGATATTGTAAAATTGTGATAGTGTGCTGTTTACTCCAGGAAAGGCTACACTACGAGCTTCCAGAAACTGTATACATTGTGAGGATTGTGAATAAGGGAGGTAATTTAATGCAAAATATAATGGGCCGTGTTAATGAGAAGCTGTGCATTTCTTGAAAAAACAATGTATTCTACCGAATAACAGTTACTGTAACAAGACCTTAAGTAGAAAACGGTATTTGCTTTCATTGCATCTTCTGGCCTCAAATCTCCATAGCAAGCAAGAGTAAATAAAATGTTTCTATTTGCAGGATAACTAAAAGAAATATTAAAAGCATGCTTTTCCTTTTTCAGTGATAGTGGTACCCTGATATAATTTCCAGGAAAGTTCCCCTCATGAGGTATTTATATGCCAAGTACTGGTATTATGAAGAGAATTACATGGGGTAATGTTTTATTTTTCATTCTTTTGTTTGACAATGTTAACTGGTATAGTTGTATGGAGAACTTTTTCTGAGAGCATTCTGGGGAATTGTGTCAGAGTCTAATCTTATCAGTTGAAATAAATTTTGACTGAACATTCTTTATTGTTACATTTGTACAGCTTCTTTCAAATGGCATATAATTCATATGGCAGCCTCTTAAATTAGGTCAGAAACTCATATGGATCTATTCTCAACCCTTTAGGAGGCGCAATTCGTGCTGTGCAGGAAAATGTCATTGCACAAAATTTTATAGAAATCTTCTTTCTATTATTCATTTATTTATTAGAGTTCATCGACACTCTTGACAGCCAGGATCACCTGGTGTTAGGCAGTTTTATGGGGGAAGGAAGCCAGACTACCTGGAGAGAACCAATGACAATAGCAAATAACTGCCAGACTCTCCAATGTACTAACTCCATGCAAACATGGTTAGCATTGATTGAAGACAAGAGCACCATCAACATGCAATACGCCTTAGTACAAAGTGTGACTGTGCCCCCACATGGGCAATTGGGATGATATACCTTACCCAAGGACACAGCACAGTTACCCCTGGTGGAGTTCGAGCCATGGACCTTTCAGTTTGAAGTCTGAATCCAGAACCACTGAACCACCGTGCTCCCAATTTTCCCCTGTGATTACCTTATATTATCATTGATAGAATTAATGAAAGTTGCCTGGCCACATGAGGAGAAAATGGGAGCAGGTGGTCGTGGGGGGTGGGTGGGTTTGTGGTGGATCGGGCCAGGGGATTGGGGGGATAAAATGTGTATTTTGAGGGACTTTGTAGTTTACAAATGCATGCAATTTCTGTTGTTTTTTTTGCACATTTAATCAGTTAATGTGTAATTAATAACCACTGGTTTTGCCTGATCATTGGCAATATACCAACACAACTGCAATGAGAGTTATTGTCACCTACGGCAACTGCATTGTGACCTTGTGCAAGACCCTTCATCCGAATTGCCCATGTGGAGGTACAGTGGCTATGTGTACTAAGGCATACTGCACATCAATGGTGCACTTGTCTTCAACCAATGCTAACCCTGCTTGTGTGGAGTTAGTATGTTGGAGAGTCTGACAATTGCTTGTCACTGCTCGGTGGTTCTCTCTGGGTTCTCCAGCTTCCCTCCCCCTCTCCATAAAACTCTGACAGGAGGTGACCTTGGCTGTTGGAAGTGTCATTCAACCCCAATAAATAAAAATAAATAAATACATAAATGAGAGTTATTGTCCTTGGTGATGCAACAGTGCATCCCTCTAAGTTGAAGCCTAGCTACCTCCTAATATGAGGTTGAAGCCTACTGCCTTGACTGAATAGGAAAAGCACTGTTGTTACATGCTTTTATCCAAAGTAAAATTTTGAACTACAAAGCGTTTTAATCAGAGTGAGAAATGTGAAAGAACATGCCATCTCTCATGAGTCATTAGTGTATAAAGGAACATAAAATGTGGACATCAGAGTGCTTGGTCTGCCACTATTTGTGCGGCTTAACGGCACTATGTTAACAATTTTTTGCACGTATTACTTTATTTTCATCTGAATTAAATGTAGGGGCACATATACTGTCTCATTATGCCCCCGGAGAAGGCATTATGTTATCACCATGTCCCTCGTCTGTCATCCATTGTCCATCATCCATCTGTTTACTTTTCGTATTCCGTCAATTAACTAAAGTTCTACCAACTGGATCTATACCAAACTTCATATGTGGGTTTGGTATGAGGAGTGGAAGAAGCCTCTTTATTTTGACCATGGTGTGCCAAAGGTCAAGGTCACAGTGATCTCCAGTGTTAAATACACTTGAAATTGGTTTCCACTCCATAACTAAACTTCTGCAAGACTGATCTTGTTTTTTTGTAATTCTATCCATGATATTGCAGAAGGGGGCATATGCCACACTTTGCATTGCTCTTGTTTCCTATTAAAAAGGTCATATGAGAGGTGAGTGGATATCCTCGGTCAAATGGCTGGTTTGGTCTGCAGTTTTATTTTGTGATGTTGTGGATTAAGTAAATAATGCTCATTAATGATGATTTGAAAATATAATGTTGATGGATTTGATTTGAACTGTGTTCTGTCAAGTGCATTTCAGTTGGAGATCAAGTTGACATGAGTGTTTAGTGACTAATTCACTCCTGTTTGTGAGCTGACATTTTGCAAGTGACAAATGGGACAATGTTTGTATAAATTTGCTTTGAGAAAGCTTTTTGAAAGAAGGGATAAGAAGCCCATATGTTTTTGCTTTGTCAGAATGTTCATCTTATGTTGTAAAATCATCAGTGTGGAAATAAAGAATTCCGATATGTCATGTTATTGTTTTATCGCTGTCGATGCACGGGAATAGGAACTTTTGGCCCATTTTACGAACAATCAACTGTGCAATTCAGCTGACTGTATTTGAGTGATATTGTAAAATTGTGATAGTGTGCTGTTTACTCCAGGAAAGGCTACACTACGAGCTTCCAGAAACTGTATACATTGTGAGGATTGTGAATAAGGGAGGTAATTTAATGCAAAATATAATGGGCCGTGTTAATGAGAAGCTGTGCATTTCTTGAAAAAACAATGTATTCTACCGAATAACAGTTACTGTAACAAGACCTTAAGTAGAAAACGGTATTTGCTTTCATTGCATCTTCTGGCCTCAAATCTCCATAGCAAGCAAGAGTAAATAAAATGTTTCTATTTGCAGGATAACTAAAAGAAATATTAAAAGCATGCTTTTCCTTTTTCAGTGATAGTGGTACCCTGATATAATTTCCAGGAAAGTTCCCCTCATGAGGTATTTATATGCCAAGTACTGGTATTATGAAGAGAATTACATGGGGTAATGTTTTATTTTTCATTCTTTTGTTTGACAATGTTAACTGGTATAGTTGTATGTAGAACTTTTTCTGAGAGCATTCTGGGGAATTGTGTCAGAGTCTAATCTTATCAGTTGAAATAAATTTTGACTGAACATTCTTTATTGTTACATTTGTACAGCTTCTTTCAAATGGCATATAATTCATATGGCAGCCTCTTAAATTAGGTCAGAAACTCATATGGATCTATTCTCAACCCTTTAGGAGGCACAATTCGTGCTGTGCAGGAAAATGTCATTGCACAAAATTTTATAGAAATCTTCTTTCTATTATTCATTTATTTATTAGAGTTCATCGACATTCTTGACAGCCAGGATCACCTGGTGTTAGGCAGTTTTATGGGGGAAGGAAGCCAGACTACCTGGAGAGAACCAATGACAATAGCAAATAACTGCCAGACTCTCCAATGTACTAACTCCATGCAAACATGGTTAGCATTGATTGAAGACAAGAGCACCATCAACATGCAATACGCCTTAGTACAAAGTGTGACTGTGCCCCCACATGGGCAATTGGGATGATATACCTTACCCAAGGAAACAGCACAGTTACCCCTGGTGGAGTTCGAGCCATGGACCTTTCAGTTTGAAGTCTGAATCCAGAACCACTGAACCACCGTGCTCCCAATTTTCCCCTGTGATTATCTTATATTATCATTGATAGAATTAATGAAAGTTGCCTGGCCACATGAGGAGAAAATGGGAGCAGGTGGTCGTGGGGGGTGGGTGGGTTTGTGGTGCATCGGGCCAGGGGATTGGGGGGATAAAATGTGTATTGTTGAGGGACTTTGTAGTTTACAAATGCATGCAATTTCTGTTGTTTTTTTTGCACATTTAATCAGTTAATGTGTAATTAATAACCACCGGTTTTGCCTGATCATTGGCAATATACCAACACAACTGCAATGAGAGTTATTGTCACCTACGGCAACTGCATTGTGACCTTGTGCAAGACCCTTCATCCGAATTGCCCATGTGGAGGTACAGTGGCTATGTGTACTAAGGCATACTGCACATCAATGGTGCACTTGTCTTCAACCAATGCTAACCCTGCTTGTGTGGAGTTAGTATGTTGGAGAGTCTGACAATTGCTTGTCACTGCTCGGTGGTTCTCTCTGGGTTCTCCAGCTTCCCTCCCCCTCTCCATAAAACTCTGACAGGAGGTGACCCTGGCTTTTGGAAGTGTCATTCAACCCCAATAAATAAAAATAAATAAATACATAAATGAGAGTTATTGTCCTTGGTGATGCAACAGTGCATCCCTCTAAGTTGAAGCCTAGCTACCTCCTAATATGAGGTTGAAGCCTACTGCCTTGACTGAATAGGAAAAGCACTGTTGTTACATGCTTTTATCCAAAGTAAAATTTTGAACTACAAAGCGTTTTAATCAGAGTGAGAAATGTGAAAGAACATGCCATCTCTCATGAGTCATTAGTGTATAAAGGAACATAAAATGTGGACATCAGAGTGCTTGGTCTGCCACTATTCGTGCGGCTTAACGGCACTATGTTAACAATTTTTTGCACGTATTACTTTATTTTCATCTGAATTAAATGTAGGGGCACATATACTGTCTCATTATGCCCCCGGAGAAGGCATTATGTTATCACCATGTCCCTCGTCTGTCATCGATTGTCCATCATCCATCTGTTTACTTTTCGTATTCCGTCAATTAACTAAAGTTCTACCAACTGGATCTATACCAAACTTCATATGTGGGTTTGGTATGAGGAGTGGAAGAAGCCTCTTTATTTTGACCATGGTGTGCCAAAGGTCAAGGTCACAGTGATCTCCAGTGTTAAATACACTTGAAATTGGTTTCCACTCCATAACTAAACTTCTGCAAGACTGATCTTGTTTTTTTGTAATTCTATCCATGATATTGCAGAAGGGGGCATATGCCACACTTTGCATTGCTCTTGTTTCCTATTAAAAAGGTCATATGAGAGGTGAGTGGATATCCTCGGTCAAATGGCTGGTTTGGTCTGCAGTTTTATTTTGTGATGTTGTGGATTAAGTAAATAATGCTCATTAATGATGATTTGAAAATATAATGTTGATGGATTTGATTTGAACTGTGTTCTGTCAAGTGCATTTCAGTTGAAGATCAAGTTGACATGAGTGTTTAGTGACTAATTCACTCCTGTTTGTGAGCTGACATTTTGCAAGTGACAAATGGGACAATGTTTGTATAAATTTGCTTTGAGAAAGCTTTTTGAAAGAAGGGATAAGAAGCCCATATGTTTTTGCTTTGTCAGAATGTTCATCTTATGTTGTAAAATCATCAGTGTGGAAATAAAGAATTCCGATATGTCATGTTATTGTTTTATCGCTGTCGATGCACGGGAATAGGAACTTTTGGCCCATTTTACGAACAATCAACTGTGCAATTCAGCTGACTGTATTTGAGTGATATTGTAAAATTGTGATAGTGTGCTGTTTACTCCAGGAAAGGCTACACTACGAGCTTCCAGAAACTGTATACATTGTGAGGATTGTGAATAAGGGAGGTAATTTAATGCAAAATATAATGGGCCGTGTTAATGAGAAGCTGTGCATTTCTTGAAAAAACAATGTATTCTACCGAATAACAGTTACTGTAACAAGACCTTAAGTAGAAAACGGTATTTGCTTTCATTGCATCTTCTGGCCTCAAATCTCCATAGCAAGCAAGAGTAAATAAAATGTTTCTATTTGCAGGATAACTAAAAGAAATATTAAAAGCATGCTTTTCCTTTTTCAGTGATAGTGGTACCCTGATATAATTTCCAGGAAAGTTCCCCTCATGAGGTATTTATATGCCAAGTACTGGTATTATGAAGAGAATTACATGGGGTAATGTTTTATTTTTCATTCTTTTGTTTGACAATGTTAACTGGTATAGTTGTATGGAGAACGTTTTCTGAGAGCATTCTGGGGAATTGTGTCAGAGTCTAATCTTATCAGTTGAAATAAATTTTGACTGAACATTCTTTATTGTTACATTTGTACAGCTTCTTTCAAATGGCATATAATTCATATGGCAGCCTCTTAAATTAGGTCAGAAACTCATATGGATCTATTCTCAACCCTTTAGGAGGCACAATTCGTGCTGTGCAGGAAAATGTCATTGCACAAAATTTTATAGAAATCTTCTTTCTATTATTCATTTATTTATTAGAGTTCATCGACACTCTTGACAGCCAGGATCACCTGGTGTTAGGCAGTTTTATGGGGGAAGGAAGCTAGACTACCTGGAGAGAACCAATGACAATAGCAAATAACTGCCAGACTCTCCAATGTACTAACTCCATGCAAACATGGTTAGCATTGATTGAAGACAAGAGCACCATCAACATGCAATACGCCTTAGTACAAAGTGTGACTGTGCCCCCACATGGGCAATTGGGATGATATACCTTACCCAAGGACACAGCACAGTTACCCCTGGTGGAGTTCGAGCCATGGACCTTTCAGTTTGAAGTCTGAATCCAGAACCACTGAACCACCGTGCTCCCAATTTTCCCCTGTGATTACCTTATATTATCATTGATAGAATTAATGAAAGTTGCCTGGCCACATGAGGAGAAAATGGGAGCAGGTGGTCGTGGGGGGTGGGTGGGTTTGTGGTGGATCGGGCCAGGGGATTGGGGGGATAAAATGTGTATTGTTGAGGGACTTTGTAGTTTATAAATGCATGCAATTTCTGTTGTTTTTTTTTGCACATTTAATCAGTTAATGTGTAATTAATAACCACCGGTTTTGCCTGATCATTGGCAATATACCAACACAACTGCAATGAGAGTTATTGTCACCTACGGCAACTGCATTGTGACCTTGTGCAAGACCCTTCATCCGAATTGCCCATGTGGAGGTACAGTGGCTATGTGTACTAAGGCATACTGCACATCAATGGTGCACTTGTCTTCAACCAATGCTAACCCTGCTTGTGTGGAGTTAGTATGTTGGAGAGTCTGACAATTGCTTGTCACTGCTCGGTGGTTCTCTCTGGGTTCTCCAGCTTCCCTCCCCCTCTCCATAAAACTCTGACAGGAGGTGACCCTGGCAGTTGGAAGTGTCATTCAACCCCAATAAATAAAAATAAATAAATACATAAATGAGAGTTATTGTCCTTGGTGATGCAACAGTGCATCCCTCTAAGTTGAAGCCTAGGTACCTCCTAATATGAGGTTGAAGCCTACTGCCTTGACTGAATAGGAAAAGCACTGTTGTTACATGCTTTTATCCAAAGTAAAATTTTGAACTACAAAGCGTTTTAATCAGAGTGAGAAATGTGAAAGAACATGCCATCTCTCATGAGTCATTAGTGTATAAAGGAACATAAAATGTGGACATCAGAGTGCTTGGTCTGCCACTATTCGTGCGGCTTAACAGCACTATGTTAACAATTTTTTGCACGTATTACTTTATTTTCATCTGAATTAAATGTAGGGGCACATATACTGTCTCATTATGCCCCCGGAGAAGGCATTATGTTATCACCATGTCCCTCGTCTGTCATCCATTGTCCATCATCCATCTGTTTACTTTTCGTATTCCGTCAATTAACTAAAGTTCTACCAACTGGATCTATACCAAACTTCATATGTGGGTTTGGTATGAGGAGTGGAAGAAGCCTCTTTATTTTGACCATGGTGTGCCAAAGGTCAAGGTCACAGTGATCTCCAGTGTTAAATACACTTGAAATTGGTTTCCACTCCATAACTAAACTTCTGCAAGACTGATCTTGTTTTTTTGTAATTCTATCCATGATATTGCAGAAGGGGGCATATGCCACACTTTGCATTGCTCTTGTTTCCTATTAAAAAGGTCATATGAGAGGTGAGTGGATATCCTCGGTCAAATGGCTGGTTTGGTCTGCAGTTTTATTTTGTGATGTTGTGGATTAAGTAAATAATGCTCATTAATGATGATTTGAAAATATAATGTTGATGGATTTGATTTGAACTGTGTTCTGTCAAGTGCATTTCAGTTGGAGATCAAGTTGACATGAGTGTTTAGTGACTAATTCACTCCTGTTTGTGAGCTGACATTTTGCAAGTGACAAATGGGACAATGTTTGTATAAATTTGCTTTGAGAAAGCTTTTTGAAAGAAGGGATAAGAAGCCCATATGTTTTTGCTTTGTCAGAATGTTCATCTTATGTTGTAAAATCATCAGTGTGGAAATAAAGAATTCCGATATGTCATGTTATTGTTTTATCGCTGTCGATGCACGGGAATAGGAACTTTTGGCCCATTTTACGAACAATCAACTGTGCAATTCAGCTGACTGTATTTGAGTGATATTGTAAAATTGTGATAGTGTGCTGTTTACTCCAGGAAAGGCTATACTACGAGCTTCCAGAAACTGTATACATTGTGAGGATTGTGAATAAGGGAGGTAATTTAATGCAAAATATAATGGGCCGTGTTAATGAGAAGCTGTGCATTTCTTGAAAAAACAATGTATTCTACCGAATAACAGTTACTGTAACAAGACCTTAATTAGAAAACGGTATTTGCTTTCATTGCATCTTCTGGCCTCAAATCTCCATAGCAAGCAAGAGTAAATAAAATGTTTCTATTTGCAGGATAACTAAAAGAAATATTAAAAGCATGCTTTTCCTTTTTCAGTGATAGTGGTACCCTGATATAATTTCCAGGAAAGTTCCCCTCATGAGGTATTTATATGCCAAGTACTGGTATTATGAAGAGAATTACATGGGGTAATGTTTTATTTTTCATTCTTTTGTTTGACAATGTTAACTGGTATAGTTGTATGGAGAACTTTTTCTGAGAGCATTCTGGGGAATTGTGTCAGAGTCTAATCTTATCAGTTGAAATAAATTTTGACTGAACATTCTTTATTGTTACATTTGTACAGCTTCTTTCAAATGGCATATAATTCATATGGCAGCCTCTTAAATTAGGTCAGAAACTCATATGGATCTATTCTCAACCCTTTAGGAGGCGCAATTCGTGCTGTGCAGGAAAATGTCATTGCACAAAATTTTATAGAAATCTTCTTTCTATTATTCATTTATTTATTAGAGTTCATCGACACTCTTGACAGCCAGGATCACCTGGTGTTAGGCAGTTTTATGGGGGAAGGAAGCCAGACTACCTGGAGAGAACCAATGACAATAGCAAATAACTGCCAGACTCTCCAATGTACTAACTCCATGCAAACATGGTTAGCATTGATTGAAGACAAGAGCACCATCAACATGCAATACGCCTTAGTACAAAGTGTGACTGTGCCCCCACATGGGCAATTGGGATGATATACCTTACCCAAGGACACAGCACAGTTACCCCTGGTGGAGTTCGAGCCATGGACCTTTCAGTTTGAAGTCTGAATCCAGAACCACTGAACCACCGTGCTCCCAATTTTCCCCTGTGATTACCTTATATTATCATTGATAGAATTAATGAAAGTTGCCTGGCCACATGAGGAGAAAATGGGAGCAGGTGGTCGTGGGGGGTGGGTGGGTTTGTGGTGGATCGGGCCAGGGGATTGGGGGGATAAAATGTGTATTTTGAGGGACTTTGTAGTTTACAAATGCATGCAATTTCTGTTGTTTTTTTTGCACATTTAATCAGTTAATGTGTAATTAATAACCACTGGTTTTGCCTGATCATTGGCAATATACCAACACAACTGCAATGAGAGTTATTGTCACCTACGGCAACTGCATTGTGACCTTGTGCAAGACCCTTCATCCGAATTGCCCATGTGGAGGTACAGTGGCTATGTGTACTAAGGCATACTGCACATCAATGGTGCACTTGTCTTCAACCAATGCTAACCCTGCTTGTGTGGAGTTAGTATGTTGGAGAGTCTGACAATTGCTTGTCACTGCTCGGTGGTTCTCTCTGGGTTCTCCAGCTTCCCTCCCCCTCTCCATAAAACTCTGACAGGAGGTGACCTTGGCTGTTGGAAGTGTCATTCAACCCCAATAAATAAAAATAAATAAATACATAAATGAGAGTTATTGTCCTTGGTGATGCAACAGTGCATCCCTCTAAGTTGAAGCCTAGCTACCTCATAATATGAGGTTGAAGCCTACTGCCTTGACTGAATAGGAAAAGCACTGTTGTTACATGCTTTTATCCAAAGTAAAATTTTGAACTACAAAGCGTTTTAATCAGAGTGAGAAATGTGAAAGAACATGCCATCTCTCATGAGTCATTAGTGTATAAAGGAACATAAAATGTGGACATCAGAGTGCTTGGTCTGCCACTATTTGTGCGGCTTAACGGCACTATGTTAACAATTTTTTGCACGTATTACTTTATTTTCATCTGAATTAAATGTAGGGGCACATATACTGTCTCATTATGCCCCCGGAGAAGGCATTATGTTATCACCATGTCCCTCGTCTGTCATCCATTGTCCATCATCCATCTGTTTACTTTTCGTATTCCGTCAATTAACTAAAGTTCTACCAACTGGATCTATACCAAACTTCATATGTGGGTTTGGTATGAGGAGTGGAAGAAGCCTCTTTATTTTGACCATGGTGTGCCAAAGGTCAAGGTCACAGTGATCTCCAGTGTTAAATACACTTGAAATTGGTTTCCACTCCATAACTAAACTTCTGCAAGACTGAACTTGTTTTTTTGTAATTCTATCCATGATATTGCAGAAGGGGGCATATGCCACACTTTGCATTGCTCTTGTTTCCTATTAAAAAGGTCATATGAGAGGTGAGTGGATATCCTCGGTCAAATGGCTGGTTTGGTCTGCAGTTTTATTTTGTGATGTTGTGGATTAAGTAAATAATGCTCATTAATGATGATTTGAAAATATAATGTTGATGGATTTGATTTGAACTGTGTTCTGTCAAGTGCATTTCAGTTGGAGATCAAGTTGACATGAGTGTTTAGTGACTAATTCACTCCTGTTTGTGAGCTGACATTTTGCAAGTGACAAATGGGACAATGTTTGTATAAATTTGCTTTGAGAAAGCTTTTTGAAAGAAGGGATAAGAAGCCCATATGTTTTTGCTTTGTCAGAATGTTCATCTTATGTTGTAAAATCATCAGTGTGGAAATAAAGAATTCCGATATGTCATGTTATTGTTTTATCGCTGTCGATGCACGGGAATAGGAACTTTTGGCCCATTTTACGAACAATCAACTGTGCAATTCAGCTGACTGTATTTGAGTGATATTGTAAAATTGTGATAGTGTGCTGTTTACTCCAGGAAAGGCTACACTACGAGCTTCCAGAAACTGTATACATTGTGAGGATTGTGAATAAGGGAGGTAATTTAATGCAAAATATAATGGGCCGTGTTAATGAGAAGCTGTGCATTTCTTGAAAAAACAATGTATTCTACCGAATAACAGTTACTGTAACAAGACCTTAAGTAGAAAACGGTATTTGCTTTCATTGCATCTTCTGGCCTCAAATCTCCATAGCAAGCAAGAGTAAATAAAATGTTTCTATTTGCAGGATAACTAAAAGAAATATTAAAAGCATGCTTTTCCTTTTTCAGTGATAGTGGTACCCTGATATAATTTCCAGGAAAGTTCCCCTCATGAGGTATTTATATGCCAAGTACTGGTATTATGAAGAGAATTACATGGGGTAATGTTTTATTTTTCATTCTTTTGTTTGACAATGTTAACTGGTATAGTTGTATGGAGAACTTTTTCTGAGAGCATTCTGGGGAATTGTGTCAGAGTCTAATCTTATCAGTTGAAATAAATTTTGACTGAACATTCTTTATTGTTACATTTGTACAGCTTCTTTCAAATGGCATATAATTCATATGGCAGCCTCTTAAATTAGGTCAGAAACTCATATGGATCTATTCTCAACCCTTTAGGAGGCACAATTCGTGCTGTGCAGGAAAATGTCATTGCACAAAATTTTATAGAAATCTTCTTTCTATTATTCATTTATTTATTAGAGTTCATCGACATTCTTGACAGCCAGGATCACCTGGTGTTAGGCAGTTTTATGGGGGAAGGAAGCCAGACTACCTGGAGAGAACCAATGACAATAGCAAATAACTGCCAGACTCTCCAATGTACTAACTCCATGCAAACATGGTTAGCATTGATTGAAGACAAGAGCACCATCAACATGCAATACGCCTTAGTACAAAGTGTGACTGTGCCCCCACATGGGCAATTGGGATGATATACCTTACCCAAGGAAACAGCACAGTTACCCCTGGTGGAGTTCGAGCCATGGACCTTTCAGTTTGAAGTCTGAATCCAGAACCACTGAACCACCGTGCTCCCAATTTTCCCCTGTGATTATCTTATATTATCATTGATAGAATTAATGAAAGTTGCCTGGCCACATGAGGAGAAAATGGGAGCAGGTGGTCGTGGGGGGTGGGTGGGTTTGTGGTGCATCGGGCCAGGGGATTGGGGGGATAAAATGTGTATTGTTGAGGGACTTTGTAGTTTACAAATGCATGCAATTTATGTTGTTTTTTTTGCACATTTAATCAGTTAATGTGTAATTAATAACCACCGGTTTTGCCTGATCATTGGCAATATACCAACACAACTGCAATGAGAGTTATTGTCACCTACGGCAACTGCATTGTGACCTTGTGCAAGACCCTTCATCCGAATTGCCCATGTGGAGGTACAGTGGCTATGTGTACTAAGGCATACTGCACATCAATGGTGCACTTGTCTTCAACCAATGCTAACCCTGCTTGTGTGGAGTTAGTATGTTGGAGAGTCTGACAATTGCTTGTCACTGCTCGGTGGTTCTCTCTGGGTTCTCCAGCTTCCCTCCCCCTCTCCATAAAACTCTGACAGGAGGTGACCCTGGCTGTTGGAAGTGTCATTCAACCCCAATAAATAAAAATAAATAAATACATAAATGAGAGTTATTGTCCTTGGTGATGCAACAGTGCATCCCTCTAAGTTGAAGCCTAGCTACCTCCTAATATGAGGTTGAAGCCTACTGCCTTGACTGAATAGGAAAAGCACTGTTGTTACATGCTTTTATCCAAAGTAAAATTTTGAACTACAAAGCGTTTTAATCAGAGTGAGAAATGTGAAAGAACATGCCATCTCTCATGAGTCATTAGTGTATAAAGGAACATAAAATGTGGACATCAGAGTGCTTGGTCTGCCACTATTCGTGCGGCTTAACGGCACTATGTTAACAATTTTTTGCACGTATTACTTTATTTTCATCTGAATTAAATGTAGGGGCACATATACTGTCTCATTATGCCCCAGGAGAAGGCATTATGTTATCACCATGTCCCTCGTCTGTCATCGATTGTCCATCATCCATCTGTTTACTTTTCGTATTCCGTCAATTAACTAAAGTTCTACCAACTGGATCTATACCAAACTTCATATGTGGGTTTGGTATGAGGAGTGGAAGAAGCCTCTTTATTTTGACCATGTTGTGCCAAAGGTCAAGGTCACAGTGATCTCCAGTGTTAAATACACTTGAAATTGGTTTCCACTCCATAACTAAACTTCTGCAAGACTGATCTTGTTTTTTTGTAATTCTATCCATGATATTGCAGAAGGGGGCATATGCCACACTTTGCATTGCTCTTGTTTCCTATTAAAAAGGTCATATGAGAGGTGAGTGGATATCCTCGGTCAAATGGCTGGTTTGGTCTGCAGTTTTATTTTGTGATGTTGTGGATTAAGTAAATAATGCTCATTAATGATGATTTGAAAATATAATGTTGATGGATTTGATTTGAACTGTGTTCTGTCAAGTGCATTTCAGTTGAAGATCAAGTTGACATGAGTGTTTAGTGACTAATTCACTCCTGTTTGTGAGCTGACATTTTGCAAGTGACAAATGGGACAATGTTTGTATAAATTTGCTTTGAGAAAGCTTTTTGAAAGAAGGGATAAGAAGCCCATATGTTTTTGCTTTGTCAGAATGTTCATCTTATGTTGTAAAATCATCAGTGTGGAAATAAAGAATTCCGATATGTCATGTTATTGTTTTATCGCTGTCGATGCACGGGAATAGGAACTTTTGGCCCATTTTACGAACAATCAACTGTGCAATTCAGCTGACTGTATTTGAGTGATATTGTAAAATTGTGATAGTGTGCTGTTTACTCCAGGAAAGGCTACACTACGAGCTTCCAGAAACTGTATACATTGTGAGGATTGTGAATAAGGGAGGTAATTTAATGCAAAATATAATGGGCCGTGTTAATGAGAAGCTGTGCATTTCTTGAAAAAACAATGTATTCTACCGAATAACAGTTACTGTAACAAGACCTTAAGTAGAAAACGGTATTTGCTTTCATTGCATCTTCTGGCCTCAAATCTCCATAGCAAGCAAGAGTAAATAAAATGTTTCTATTTGCAGGATAACTAAAAGAAATATTAAAAGCATGCTTTTCCTTTTTCAGTGATAGTGGTACCCTGATATAATTTCCAGGAAAGTTCCCCTCATGAGGTATTTATATGCCAAGTACTGGTATTATGAAGAGAATTACATGGGGTAATGTTTTATTTTTCATTCTTTTGTTTGACAATGTTAACTGGTATAGTTGTATGGAGAACGTTTTCTGAGAGCATTCTGGGGAATTGTGTCAGAGTCTAATCTTATCAGTTGAAATAAATTTTGACTGAACATTCTTTATTGTTACATTTGTACAGCTTCTTTCAAATGGCATATAATTCATATGGCAGCCTCTTAAATTAGGTCAGAAACTCATATGGATCTATTCTCAACCCTTTAGGAGGCACAATTCGTGCTGTGCAGGAAAATGTCATTGCACAAAATTTTATAGAAATCTTCTTTCTATTATTCATTTATTTATTAGAGTTCATCGACACTCTTGACAGCCAGGATCACCTGGTGTTAGGCAGTTTTATGGGGGAAGGAAGCTAGACTACCTGGAGAGAACCAATGACAATAGCAAATAACTGCCAGACTCTCCAATGTACTAACTCCATGCAAACATGGTTAGCATTGATTGAAGACAAGAGCACCATCAACATGCAATACGCCTTAGTACAAAGTGTGACTGTGCCCCCACATGGGCAATTGGGATGATATACCTTACCCAAGGACACAGCACAGTTACCCCTGGTGGAGTTCGAGCCATGGACCTTTCAGTTTGAAGTCTGAATCCAGAACCACTGAACCACCGTGCTCCCAATTTTCCCCTGTGATTACCTTATATTATCATTGATAGAATTAATGAAAGTTGCCTGGCCACATGAGGAGAAAATGGGAGCAGGTGGTCGTGGGGGGTGGGTGGGTTTGTGGTGGATCGGGCCAGGGGATTGGGGGGATAAAATGTGTATTGTTGAGGGACTTTGTAGTTTATAAATGCATGCAATTTCTGTTGTTTTTTTTTGCACATTTAATCAGTTAATGTGTAATTAATAACCACCGGTTTTGCCTGATCATTGGCAATATACCAACACAACTGCAATGAGAGTTATTGTCACCTACGGCAACTGCATTGTGACCTTGTGCAAGACCCTTCATCCGAATTGCCCATGTGGAGGTACAGTGGCTATGTGTACTAAGGCATACTGCACATCAATGGTGCACTTGTCTTCAACCAATGCTAACCCTGCTTGTGTGGAGTTAGTATGTTGGAGAGTCTGACAATTGCTTGTCACTGCTCGGTGGTTCTCTCTGGGTTCTCCAGCTTCCCTCCCCCTCTCCATAAAACTCTGACAGGAGGTGACCCTGGCAGTTGGAAGTGTCATTCAACCCCAATAAATAAAAATAAATAAATACATAAATGAGAGTTATTGTCCTTGGTGATGCAACAGTGCATCCCTCTAAGTTGAAGCCTAGGTACCTCCTAATATGAGGTTGAAGCCTACTGCCTTGACTGAATAGGAAAAGCACTGTTGTTACATGCTTTTATCCAAAGTAAAATTTTGAACTACAAAGCGTTTTAATCAGAGTGAGAAATGTGAAAGAACATGCCATCTCTCATGAGTCATTAGTGTATAAAGGAACATAAAATGTGGACATCAGAGTGCTTGGTCTGCCACTATTCGTGCGGCTTAACAGCACTATGTTAACAATTTTTTGCACGTATTACTTTATTTTCATCTGAATTAAATGTAGGGGCACATATACTGTCTCATTATGCCCCCGGAGAAGGCATTATGTTATCACCATGTCCCTCGTCTGTCATCCATTGTCCATCATCCATCTGTTTACTTTTCGTATTCCGTCAGTTAACTAAAGTTCTACCAACTGGATCTATACCAAACTTCATATGTGGGTTTGGTATGAGGAGTGGAAGAAGCCTCTTTATTTTGACCATGGTGTGCCAAAGGTCAAGGTCACAGTGATCTCCAGTGTTAAATACACTTGAAATTGGTTTCCACTCCATAACTAAACTTCTGCAAGACTGATCTTGTTTTTTTGTAATTCTATCCATGATATTGCAGAAGGGGGCATATGCCACACTTTGCATTGCTCTTGTTTCCTATTAAAAAGGTCATATGAGAGGTGAGTGGATATCCTCGGTCAAATGGCTGGTTTGGTCTGCAGTTTTATTTTGTGATGTTGTGGATTAAGTAAATAATGCTCATTAATGATGATTTGAAAATATAATGTTGATGGATTTGATTTGAACTGTGTTCTGTCAAGTGCATTTCAGTTGGAGATCAAGTTGACACGAGTGTTTAGTGACTAATTCACTCCTGTTTGTGAGCTGACATTTTGCAAGTGACAAATGGGACAATGTTTGTATAAATTTGCTTTGAGAAAGCTTTTTGAAAGAAGGGATAAGAAGCCCATATGTTTTTGCTTTGTCAGAATGTTCATCTTATGTTGTAAAATCATCAGTGTGGAAATAAAGAATTCCGATATGTCATGTTATTGTTTTATCGCTGTCGATGCATGGGAATAGGAACTTTTTGCCCATTTTACGAACAATCAACTGTGCAATTCAGCTGACTGTATTTGAGTGATATTATAAAATTGTGATAGTGTGCTGTTTACTCCAGGAAAGGCTACACTACGAGCTTCCAGAAACTGTATACATTGTGAGGATTGTGAATAAGGGAGGTAATTTAATGCAAAATATAATGGGCCGTGTTAATGAGAAGCTGTGCATTTCTTGAAAAAACAATGTATTCTACCGAATAACAGTTACTGTAACAAGACCTTAAGTAGAAAACGGTATTTGCTTTCATTGCATCTTCTGGCCTCAAATCTCCATAGCAAGCAAGAGTAAATAAAATGTTTCTATTTGCAGGATAACTAAAAGAAATATTAAAAGCATGTTTTTCCTTTTTCAGTGATAGTGGTACCCTGATATAATTTCCAGGAAAGTTCCCCTCATGAGGTATTTATATGCCAAGTACTGGTATTATGAAGAGAATTACATGGGGTAATGTTTTATTTTTCATTCTTTTGTTTGACAATGTTAACTGGTATAGTTGTATGGAGAACTTTTTCTGAGAGCATTCTGGGGAATTGTGTCAGAGTCTAATCTTATCAGTTGAAATAAATTTTGACTGAACATTCTTTATTGTTACATTTGTACAGCTTCTTTCAAATGGCATATAATTCATATGGCAGCCTCTTAAATTAGGTCAGAAACTCATATGGATCTATTCTCAACCCTTTAGGAGGCACAATTCGTGCTGTGCAGGAAAATGTCATTGCACAAAATTTTATAGAAATCTTCTTTCTATTATTCATTTATTTATTAGAGTTCATCGACACTCTTGACAGCCAGGATCACCTGGTGTTAGGCAGTTTTATGGGGGAAGGAAGCCAGACTACCTGGAGAGAACCAATGACAATAGCAAATAACTGCCAGACTCTCCAATGTACTAACTCCATGCAAACATGGTTAGCATTGACTGAAGACAAGAGCACCATCAACATGCAATACGCCTTAGTACAAAGTGTGACTGTGCCCCCACATGGGCAATTGGGATGATATACCTTACCCAAGGACACAGCACAGTTACCCCTGGTGGAGTTCGAGCCATGGACCTTTCAGTTTGAAGTCTGAATCCAGAACCACTGAACCACCGTGCTCCCAATTTTCCCCTGTGATTACCTTATATTATCATTGATAGAATTAATGAAAGTTGCCTGGCCACATGAGGAGAAAATGGGAGCAGGTGGTCGTGGGGGTGGGTGGGTTTGTGGTGGATCGGGCCAGGGGATTGGGGGGATAAAATGTGTATTGTTGAGGAACTTTGTAGTTTACAAATGCATGCAATTTCTGTTGTTTTTTTTGCACATTTAATCAGTTAATGTGTAATTAATAACCACCGGTTTTGCCTGATCATTGGCAATATACCAACACAACTGCAATGAGAGTTATTGTCACCTACGGCAACTGCATTGTGACCTTGTGCAAGACCCTTCATCCGAATTGCCCATGTGGAGGTACAGTGGCTATGTGTACTAAGGCATACTGCACATCAATGGTGCACTTGTCTTCAACCAATGCTAACCCTGCTTGTGTGGAGTTAGTATGTTGGAGAGTCTGACAATTGCTTGTCACTGCTCGGTGGTTCTCTCTGGGTTCTCCAGCTTCCCTCCCCCTCTCCATAAAACTCTGACAGGAGGTGACCCTGGCTGTTGGAAGTGTCATTCAACCCCAATAAATAAAAATAAATAAATACATAAATGAGAGTTATTGTCCTTGGTGATGCAACAGTGCATCCCTCTAAGTTGAAGCCTAGCTACCTCCTAATATGAGGTTGAAGCCTACTGCCTTGACTGAATAGGAAAAGCACTGTTGTTACATGCTTTTATCCAAAGTAAAATTTTGAACTACAAAGCGTTTTAATCAGAGTGAGAAATGTGAAAGAACATGCCATCTCTCATGAGTCATTAGTGTATAAAGGAACATAAAATGTGGACATCAGAGTGCTTGGTCTGCCACTATTCGTGCGGCTTAACGGCACTATGTTAACAATTTTTTGCACGTATTACTTTATTTTCATCTGAATTAAATGTAGGGGCACATATACTGTCTCATTATGCCCCCGGAGAAGGCATTATGTTATCACCATGTCCCTCGTCTGTCATCGATTGTCCATCATCCATCTGTTTACTTTTCGTATTCCGTCAATTAACTAAAGTTCTACCAACTGGATCTATACCAAACTTCATATGTGGGTTTGGTATGAGGAGTGGAAGAAGCCTCTTTATTTTGACCATGGTGTGCCAAAGGTCAAGGTCACAGTGATCTCCAGTGTTAAATACACTTGAAATTGGTTTCCACTCCATAACTAAACTTCTGCAAGACTGATCTTGTTTTTTTGTAATTCTATCCATGATATTGCAGAAGGGGGCATATGCCACACTTTGCATTGCTCTTGTTTCCTATTAAAAAGGTCATATGAGAGGTGAGTGGATATCCTCGGTCAAATGGCTGGTTTGGTCTGCAGTTTTATTTTGTGATGTTGTGGATTAAGTAAATAATGCTCATTAATGATGATTTGAAAATATAATGTTGATGGATTTGATTTGAACTGTGTTCTGTCAAGTGCATTTCAGTTGAAGATCAAGTTGACATGAGTGTTTAGTGACTAATTCACTCCTGTTTGTGAGCTGACATTTTGCAAGTGACAAATGGGACAATGTTTGTATAAATTTGCTTTGAGAAAGCTTTTTGAAAGAAGGGATAAGAAGCCCATATGTTTTTGCTTTGTCAGAATGTTCATCTTATGTTGTAAAATCATCAGTGTGGAAATAAAGAATTCCGATATGTCATGTTATTGTTTTATCGCTGTCGATGCACGGGAATAGGAACTTTTGGCCCATTTTACGAACAATCAACTGTGCAATTCAGCTGACTGTATTTGAGTGATATTGTAAAATTGTGATAGTGTGCTGTTTACTCCAGGAAAGGCTACACTACGAGCTTCCAGAAACTGTATACATTGTGAGGATTGTGAATAAGGGAGGTAATTTAATGCAAAATATAATGGGCCGTGTTAATGAGAAGCTGTGCATTTCTTGAAAAAACAATGTATTCTACCGAATAACAGTTACTGTAACAAGACCTTAAGTAGAAAACGGTATTTGCTTTCATTGCATCTTCTGGCCTCAAATCTCCATAGCAAGCAAGAGTAAATAAAATGTTTCTATTTGCAGGATAACTAAAAGAAATATTAAAAGCATGCTTTTCCTTTTTCAGTGATAGTGGTACCCTGATATAATTTCCAGGAAAGTTCCCCTCATGAGGTATTTATATGCCAAGTACTGGTATTATGAAGAGAATTACATGGGGTAATGTTTTATTTTTCATTCTTTTGTTTGACAATGTTAACTGGTATAGTTGTATGGAGAACGTTTTCTGAGAGCATTCTGGGGAATTGTGTCAGAGTCTAATCTTATCAG
The DNA here is from genome assembly GCA_031216915.1 of Pictodentalium vernedei. Taxonomy (NCBI): domain Eukaryota; kingdom Metazoa; phylum Mollusca; class Scaphopoda; order Dentaliida; family Dentaliidae; genus Pictodentalium; species Pictodentalium vernedei. Next base: position 429,715,874 of record CM062292.1, read on the forward strand.
TTGAAATAAATTTTGACTGAACATTCTTTATTGTTACATTTGTACAGCTTCTTTCAAATGGCATATAATTCATATGGCAGCCTCTTAAATTAGGTCAGAAACTCATATGGATCTATTCTCAACCCTTTAGGAGGCACAATTCGTGCTGTGCAGGAAAATGTCATTGCACAAAATTTTATAGAAAACTTCTTTCTATTATTCATTTATTTATTAGAGTTCATCGACACTCTTGACAGCCAGGATCACCTGGTGTTAGGCAGTTTTATGGGGGAAGGAAGCTAGACTACCTGGAGAGAACCAATGACAATAGCAAATAACTGCCAGACTCTCCAATGTACTAACTCCATGCAAACATGGTTAGCATTGATTGAAGACAAGAGCACCATCAACATGCAATACGCCTTAGTACAAAGTGTGACTGTGCCCCCACATGGGCAATTGGGATGATATACCTTACCCAAGGACACAGCACAGTTACCCCTGGTGGAGTTCGAGCCATGGACCTTTCAGTTTGAAGTCTGAATCCAGAACCACTGAACCACCGTGCTCCCAATTTTCCCCTGTGATTACCTTATATTATCATTGATAGAATTAATGAAAGTTGCCTGGCCACATGAGGAGAAAATGGGAGCAGGTGGTCGTGGGGGGTGGGTGGGTTTGTGGTGGATCGGGCCAGGGGATTGGGGGGATAAAATGTGTATTGTTGAGGGACTTTGTAGTTTATAAATGCATGCAATTTCTGTTGTTTTTTTTTGCACATTTAATCAGTTACTGTGTAATTAATAACCACCGGTTTTGCCTGATCATTGGCAATATACCAACACAACTGCAATGAGAGTTATTGTCACCTACGGCAACTGCATTGTGACCTTGTGCAAGACCCTTCATCCGAATTGCCCATGTGGAGGTACAGTGGCTATGTGTACTAAGGCATACTGCACATCAATGGTGCACTTGTCTTCAACCAATGCTAACCCTGCTTGTGTGGAGTTAGTATGTTGGAGAGTCTGACAATTGCTTGTCACTGCTCGGTGGTTCTCTCTGGGTTCTCCAGCTTCCCTCCCCCTCTCCATAAAACTCTGACAGGAGGTGACCCTGGCAGTTGGAAGTGTCATTCAACCCCAATAAATAAAAATAAATAAATACATAAATGAGAGTTATTGTCCTTGGTGATGCAACAGTGCATCCCTCTAAGTTGAAGCCTAGGTACCTCCTAATATGAGGTTGAAGCCTACTGCCTTGACTGAATAGGAAAAGCACTGTTGTTACATGCTTTTATCCAAAGTAAAATTTTGAACTACAAAGCGTTTTAATCAGAGTGAGAAATGTGAAAGAACATGCCATCTCTCATGAGTCATTAGTGTATAAAGGAACATAAAATGTGGACATCAGAGTGCTTGGTCTGCCACTATTCGTGCGGCTTAACAGCACTATGTTAACAATTTTTTGCACGTATTACTTTATTTTCATCTGAATTAAATGTAGGGGCACATATACTGTCTCATTATGCCCCCGGAGAAGGCATTATGTTATCACCATGTCCCTCGTCTGTCATCCATTGTCCATCATCCATCTGTTTACTTTTCGTATTCCGTCAGTTAACTAAAGTTCTACCAACTGGATCTATACCAAACTTCATATGTGGGTTTGGTATGAGGAGTGGAAGAAGCCTCTTTATTTTGACCATGGTGTGCCAAAGGTCAAGGTCACAGTGATCTCCAGTGTTAAATACACTTGAAATTGGTTTCCACTCCATAACTAAACTTCTGCAAGACTGATCTTGTTTTTTTGTAATTCTATCCATGATATTGCAGAAGGGGGCATATGCCACACTTTGCATTGCTCTTGTTTCCTATTAAAAAGGTCATATGAGAGGTGAGTGGATATCCTCGGTCAAATGGCTGGTTTGGTCTGCAGTTTTATTTTGTGATGTTGTGGATTAAGTAAATAATGCTCATTAATGATGATTTGAAAATATAATGTTGATGGATTTGATTTGAACTGTGTTCTGTCAAGTGCATTTCAGTTGGAGATCAAGTTGACACGAGTGTTTAGTGACTAATTCACTCCTGTTTGTAAGCTGACATTTTGCAAGTGACAAATGGGACAATGTTTGTATAAATTTGCTTTGAGAAAGCTTTTTGAAAGAAGGGATAAGAAGCCCATATGTTTTTGCTTTGTCAGAATGTTCATCTAATGTTGTAAAATCATCAGTGTGGAAATAAAGAATTCCGATATGTCATGTTATTGTTTTATCGCTGTCGATGCATGGGAATAGGAACTTTTTGCCCATTTTACGAACAATCAACTGTGCAATTCAGCTGACTGTATTTGAGTGATATTATAAAATTGTGATAGTGTGCTGTTTACTCCAGGAAAGGCTACACTACGAGCTTCCAGAAACTGTATACATTGTGAGGATTGTGAATAAGGGAGGTAATTTAATGCAAAATATAATGGGCCGTGTTAATGAGAAGCTGTGCATTTCTTGAAAAAACAATGTATTCTACCGAATAACAGTTACTGTAACAAGACCTTAAGTAGAAAACGGTATTTGCTTTCATTGCATCTTCTGGCCTCAAATCTCCATAGCAAGCAAGAGTAAATAAAATGTTTCTATTTGCAGGATAACTAAAAGAAATATTAAAAGCATGTTTTTCCTTTTTCAGTGATAGTGGTACCCTGATATAATTTCCAGGAAAGTTCCCCTCATGAGGTATTTATATGCCAAGTACTGGTATTATGAAGAGAATTACATGGGGTAATGTTTTATTTTTCATTCTTTTGTTTGACAATGTTAACTGGTATAGTTGTATGGAGAACTTTTTCTGAGAGCATTCTGGGGAATTGTGTCAGAGTCTAATCTTATCAGTTGAAATAAATTTTGACTGAACATTCTTTATTGTTACATTTGTACAGCTTCTTTCAAATGGCATATAATTCATATGGCAGCCTCTTAAATTAGGTCAGAAACTCATATGGATCTATTCTCAACCCTTTAGGAGGCACAATTCGTGCTGTGCAGGAAAATGTCATTGCACAAAATTTTATAGAAATCTTCTTTCTATTATTCATTTATTTATTAGAGTTCATCGACACTCTTGACAGCCAGGATCACCTGGTGTTAGGCAGTTTTATGGGGGAAGGAAGCCAGACTACCTGGAGAGAACCAATGACAATAGCAAATAACTGCCAGACTCTCCAATGTACTAACTCCATGCAAACATGGTTAGCATTGACTGAAGACAAGAGCACCATCAACATGCAATACGCCTTAGTACAAAGTGTGACTGTGCCCCCACATGGGCAATTGGGATGATATACCTTACCCAAGGACACAGCACAGTTACCCCTGGTGGAGTTCGAGCCATGGACCTTTCAGTTTGAAGTCTGAATCCAGAACCACTGAACCACCGTGCTCCCAATTTTCCCCTGTGATTACCTTATATTATCATTGATAGAATTAATGAAAGTTGCCTGGCCACATGAGGAGAAAATGGGAGCAGGTGGTCGTGGGGGTGGGTGGGTTTGTGGTGGATCGGGCCAGGGGATTGGGGGGATAAAATGTGTATTGTTGAGGAACTTTGTAGTTTACAAATGCATGCAATTTCTGTTGTTTTTTTTGCACATTTAATCAGTTAATGTGTAATTAATAACCACCGGTTTTGCCTGATCATTGGCAATATACCAACACAACTGCAATGAGAGTTATTGTCACCTACGGCAACTGCATTGTGACCTTGTGCAAGACCCTTCATCCGAATTGCCCATGTGGAGGTACAGTGGCTATGTGTACTAAGGCATACTGCACATCAATGGTGCACTTGTCTTCAACCAATGCTAACCCTGCTTGTGTGGAGTTAGTATGTTGGAGAGTCTGACAATTGCTTGTCACTGCTCGGTGGTTCTCTCTGGGTTCTCCAGCTTCCCTCCCCCTCTCCATAAAACTCTGACAGGAGGTGACCCTGGCTGTTGGAAGTGTCATTCAACCCCAATAAATAAAAATAAATAAATACATAAATGAGAGTTATTGTCCTTGGTGATGCAACAGTGCATCCCTCTAAGTTGAAGCCTAGCTACCTCCTAATATGAGGTTGAAGCCTACTGCCTTGACTGAATAGGAAAAGCACTGTTGTTACATGCTTTTATCCAAAGTAAAATTTTGAACTACAAAGCGTTTTAATCAGAGTGAGAAATGTGAAAGAACATGCCATCTCTCATGAGTCATTAGTGTATAAAGGAACATAAAATGTGGACATCAGAGTGCTTGGTCTGCCACTATTCGTGCGGCTTAACGGCACTATGTTAACAATTTTTTGCACGTATTACTTTATTTTCATCTGAATTAAATGTAGGGGCACATATACTGTCTCATTATGCCCCCGGAGAAGGCATTATGTTATCACCATGTCCCTCGTCTGTCATCAATTGTCCATCATCCATCTGTTTACTTTTCGTATTCCGTCAATTAACTAAAGTTCTACCAACTGGATCTATACCAAACTTCATATGTGGGTTTGGTATGAGGAGTGGAAGAAGCCTCTTTATTTTGACCATGGTGTGCCAAAGGTCAAGGTCACAGTGATCTCCAGTGTTAAATACACTTGAAATTGGTTTCCACTCCATAACTAAACTTCTGCAAGACTGATCTTGTTTTTTTGTAATTCTATCCATGATATTGCAGAAGGGGGCATATGCCACACTTTGCATTGCTCTTGTTTCCTATTAAAAAGGTCATATGAGAGGTGAGTGGATATCCTCGGTCAAATGGCTGGTTTGGTCTGCAGTTTTATTTTGTGATGTTGTGGATTAAGTAAATAATGCTCATTAATGATGATTTGAAAATATAATGTTGATGGATTTGATTTGAACTGTGTTCTGTCAAGTGCATTTCAGTTGGAGATCAAGTTGACATGAGTGTTTAGTGACTAATTCACTCCTGTTTGTGAGCTGACATTTTGCAAGTGACAAATGGGACAATGTTTGTATAAATTTGCTTTGAGAAAGCTTTTTGAAAGAAGGGATAAGAAGCCCATATGTTTTTGCTTTGTCAGAATGTTCATCTTATGTTGTAAAATCATCAGTGTGGAAATAAAGAATTCCGATATGTCATGTTATTGTTTTATCGCTGTCGATGCACGGGAATAGGAACTTTTGGCCCATTTTACGAACAATCAACTGTGCAATTCAGCTGACTGTATTTGAGTGATATTGTAAAATTGTGATAGTGTGCTGTTTACTCCAGGAAAGGCTACACTACGAGCTTCCAGAAACTGTATACATTGTGAGGATTGTGAATAAGGGAGGTAATTTAATGCAAAATATAATGGGCCGTGTTAATGAGAAGCTGTGCATTTCTTGAAAAAACAATGTATTCTACCGAATAACAGTTACTGTAACAAGACCTTAAGTAGAAAACGGTATTTGCTTTCATTGCATCTTCTGGCCTCAAATCTCCATAGCAAGCAAGAGTAAATAAAATGTTTCTATTTGCAGGATAACTAAAAGAAATATTAAAAGCATGCTTTTCCTTTTTCAGTGATAGTGGTACCCTGATATAATTTCCAGGAAAGTTCCCCTCATGAGGTATTTATATGCCAAGTACTGGTATTATGAAGAGAATTACATGGGGTAATGTTTTATTTTTCATTCTTTTGTTTGACAATGTTAACTGGTATAGTTGTATGGAGAACTTTTTCTGAGAGCATTCTGGGGAATTGTGTCAGAGTCTAATCTTATCAGTTGAAATAAATTTTGACTGAACATTCTTTATTGTTACATTTGTACAGCTTCTTTCAAATGGCATATAATTCATATGGCAGCCTCTTAAATTAGGTCAGAAACTCATATGGATCTATTCTCAACCCTTTAGGAGGCACAATTCGTGCTGTGCAGGAAAATGTCATTGCACAAAATTTTATAGAAATCTTCTTTCTATTATTCATTTATTTATTAGAGTTCATCGACATTCTTGACAGCCAGGATCACCTGGTGTTAGGCAGTTTTATGGGGGAAGGAAGCCAGACTACCTGGAGAGAACCAATGACAATAGCAAATAACTGCCAGACTCTCCAATGTACTAACTCCATGCAAACATGGTTAGCATTGATTGAAGACAAGAGCACCATCAACATGCAATACGCCTTAGTACAAAGTGTGACTGTGCCCCCACATGGGCAATTGGGATGATATACCTTACCCAAGGAAACAGCACAGTTACCCCTGGTGGAGTTCGAGCCATGGACCTTTCAGTTTGAAGTCTGAATCCAGAACCACTGAACCACCGTGCTCCCAATTTTCCCCTATGATTATCTTATATTATCATTGATAGAATTAATGAAAGTTGCCTGGCCACATGAGGAGAAAATGGGAGCAGGTGGTCGTGGGGGGTGGGTGGGTTTGTGGTGCATCGGGCCAGGGGATTGGGGGGATAAAATGTGTATTGTTGAGGGACTTTGTAGTTTACAAATGCATGCAATTTATGTTGTTTTTTTTGCACATTTAATCAGTTAATGTGTAATTAATAACCACCGGTTTTGCCTGATCATTGGCAATATACCAACACAACTGCAATGAGAGTTATTGTCACCTACGGCAACTGCATTGTGACCTTGTGCAAGACCCTTCATCCGAATTGCCCATGTGGAGGTACAGTGGCTATGTGTACTAAGGCATACTGCACATCAATGGTGCACTTGTCTTCAACCAATGCTAACCCTGCTTGTGTGGAGTTAGTATGTTGGAGAGTCTGACAATTGCTTGTCACTGCTCGGTGGTTCTCTCTGGGTTCTCCAGCTTCCCTCCCCCTCTCCATAAAACTCTGACAGGAGGTGACCCTGGCTGTTGGAAGTGTCATTCAACCCCAATAAATAAAAATAAATAAATACATAAATGAGAGTTATTGTCCTTGGTGATGCAACAGTGCATCCCTCTAAGTTGAAGCCTAGCTACCTCCTAATATGAGGTTGAAGCGTACTGCCTTGACTGAATAGGAAAAGCACTGTTGTTACATGCTTTTATCCAAAGTAAAATTTTGAACTACAAAGCGTTTTAATCAGAGTGAGAAATGTGAAAGAACATGCCATCTCTCATGAGTCATTAGTGTATAAAGGAACATAAAATGTGGACATCAGAGTGCTTGGTCTGCCACTATTCGTGCGGCTTAACGGCACTATGTTAACAATTTTTTGCACGTATTACTTTATTTTCATCTGAATTAAATGTAGGGGCACATATACTGTCTCATTATGCCCCCGGAGAAGGCATTATGTTATCACCATGTCCCTCGTCTGTCATCGATTGTCCATCATCCATCTGTTTACTTTTCGTATTCCGTCAATTAACTAAAGTTCTACCAACTGGATCTATACCAAACTTCATATGTGGGTTTGGTATGAGGAGTGGAAGAAGCCTCTTTATTTTGACCATGGTGTGCCAAAGGTCAAGGTCACAGTGATCTCCAGTGTTAAATACACTTGAAATTGGTTTCCACTCCATAACTAAACTTCTGCAAGACTGATCTTGTTTTTTTGTAATTCTATCCATGATATTGCAGAAGGGGGCATATGCCACACTTTGCATTGCTCTTGTTTCCTATTAAAAAGGTCATATGAGAGGTGAGTGGATATCCTCGGTCAAATGGCTGGTTTGGTCTGCAGTTTTATTTTGTGATGTTGTGGATTAAGTAAATAATGCTCATTAATGATGATTTGAAAATATAATGTTGATGGATTTGATTTGAACTGTGTTCTGTCAAGTGCATTTCAGTTGAAGATCAAGTTGACATGAGTGTTTAGTGACTAATTCACTCCTGTTTGTGAGCTGACATTTTGCAAGTGACAAATGGGACAATGTTTGTATAAATTTGCTTTGAGAAAGCTTTTTGAAAGAAGGGATAAGAAGCCCATATGTTTTTGCTTTGTCAGAATGTTCATCTTATGTTGTAAAATCATCAGTGTGGAAATAAAGAATTCCGATATGTCATGTTATTGTTTTATCGCTGTCGATGCACGGGAATAGGAACTTTTGGCCCATTTTACGAACAATCAACTGTGCAATTCAGCTGACTGTATTTGAGTGATATTGTAAAATTGTGATAGTGTGCTGTTTACTCCAGGAAAGGCTACACTACGAGCTTCCAGAAACTGTATACATTGTGAGGATTGTGAATAAGGGAGGTAATTTAATGCAAAATATAATGGGCCGTGTTAATGAGAAGCTGTGCATTTCTTGAAAAAACAATGTATTCTACCGAATAACAGTTACTGTAACAAGACCTTAAGTAGAAAACGGTATTTGCTTTCATTGCATCTTCTGGCCTCAAATCTCCATAGCAAGCAAGAGTAAATAAAATGTTTCTATTTGCAGGATAACTAAAAGAAATATTAAAAGCATGCTTTTCCTTTTTCAGTGATAGTGGTACCCTGATATAATTTCCAGGAAAGTTCCCCTCATGAGGTATTTATATGCCAAGTACTGGTATTATGAAGAGAATTACATGGGGTAATGTTTTATTTTTCATTCTTTTGTTTGACAATGTTAACTGGTATAGTTGTATGGAGAACGTTTTCTGAGAGCATTCTGGGGAATTGTGTCAGAGTCTAATCTTATCAGTTGAAATAAATTTTGACTGAACATTCTTTATTGTTACATTTGTACAGCTTCTTTCAAATGGCATATAATTCATATGGCAGCCTCTTAAATTAGGTCAGAAACTCATATGGATCTATTCTCAACCCTTTAGGAGGCACAATTCGTGCTGTGCAGGAAAATGTCATTGCACAAAATTTTATAGAAATCTTCTTTCTATTATTCATTTATTTATTAGAGTTCATCGACACTCTTGACAGCCAGGATCACCTGGTGTTAGGCAGTTTTATGGGGGAAGGAAGCTAGACTACCTGGAGAGAACCAATGACAATAGCAAATAACTGCCAGACTCTCCAATGTACTAACTCCATGCAAACATGGTTAGCATTGATTGAAGACAAGAGCACCATCAACATGCAATACGCCTTAGTACAAAGTGTGACTGTGCCCCCACATGGGCAATTGGGATGATATACCTTACCCAAGGACACAGCACAGTTACCCCTGGTGGAGTTCGAGCCATGGACCTTTCAGTTTGAAGTCTGAATCCAGAACCACTGAACCACCGTGCTCCCAATTTTCCCCTGTGATTACCTTATATTATCATTGATAGAATTAATGAAAGTTGCCTGGCCACATGAGGAGAAAATGGGAGCAGGTGGTCGTGGGGGGTGGGTGGGTTTGTGGTGGATCGGGCCAGGGGATTGGGGGGATAAAATGTGTATTGTTGAGGGACTTTGTAGTTTATAAATGCATGCAATTTCTGTTGTTTTTTTTTGCACATTTAATCAGTTACTGTGTAATTAATAACCACCGGTTTTGCCTGATCATTGGCAATATACCAACACAACTGCAATGAGAGTTATTGTCACCTACGGCAACTGCATTGTGACCTTGTGCAAGACCCTTCATCCGAATTGCCCATGTGGAGGTACAGTGGCTATGTGTACTAAGGCATACTGCACATCAATGGTGCACTTGTCTTCAACCAATGCTAACCCTGCTTGTGTGGAGTTAGTATGTTGGAGAGTCTGACAATTGCTTGTCACTGCTTGGTGGTTCTCTCTGGGTTCTCCAGCTTCCCTCCCCCTCTCCATAAAACTCTGACAGGAGGTGACCCTGGCTGTTGGAAGTGTCATTCAACCCCAATAAATAAAAATAAATAAATACATAAATGAGAGTTATTGTCCTTGGTGATGAAACAGTGCATCCCTCTAAGTTGAAGCCTAGCTACCTCCTAATATGAGGTTGAAGCCTACTGCCTTGACTGAATAGGAAAAGCACTGTTGTTACATGCTTTTATCCAAAGTAAAATTTTGAACTACAAAGCGTTTTAATCAGAGTGAGAAATGTGAAAGAACATGCCATCTCTCATTAGTCATTAGTGTATAAAGGAACATAAAATGTGGACATCAGAGTGCTTGGTCTGCCACTATTCGTGCGGCTTAACGGCACTATGTTAACAATTTTTTGCACGTATTACTTTATTTTTATCTGAATTAAATGTAGGGGCACATATACTGTCTCATTATGCCCCCGGAGAAGGCATTATGTTATCACCATGTCCCTCGTCTGTCATCCATTGTCCATCATCCATCTGTTTACTTTTCGTATTCCGTCAATTAACTAAAGTTCTACCAACTGGATCTATACCAAACTTCATATGTGGGTTTGGTATGAGGAGTGGAAGAAGCCTCTTTATTTTGACCATGGTGTGCCAAAGGTCAAGGTCACAGTGATCTCCAGTGTTAAATACACTTGAAATTGGTTTCCACTCCATAACTAAACTTCTGCAAGACTGATCTTGTTTTTTTGTAATTCTATCCATGATATTGCAGAAGGGGGCATATGCCACACTTTGCATTGCTCTTGTTTCCTATTAAAAAGGTCATATGAGAGGTGAGTGGATATCCTCGGTCAAATGGCTGGTTTGGTCTGCAGTTTTATTTTGTGATGTTGTGGATTAAGTAAATAATGCTCATTAATGATGATTTGAAAATATAATGTTGATGGATTTGATTTGAACTGTGTTCTGTCAAGTGCATTTCAGTTGGAGATCAAGGTGACACGAGTGTTTAGTGACTAATTCACTCCTGTTTGTGAGCTGACATTTTGCAAGTGACAAATGGGACAATGTTTGTATAAATTTGCTTTGAGAAAGCTTTTTGAAAGAAGGGATAAGAAGCCCATATGTTTTTGCTTTGTCAGAATGTTCATCTTATGTTGTAAAATCATCAGTGTGGAAATAAAGAATTCTGATATGTCATGTTATTGTTTTATCGCTAACGATGCACGGGAATAGGAACTTTTGGCCCATTTTACGAACAATCAACTGTGCAATTCAGCTGACTGTATTTGAGTGATATTGTAAAATTGTGATAGTGTGCTGTTTACTCCAGGAAAGGCTACACTACGAGCTTCCAGAAACTGTATACATTGTGAGGATTGTGAATAAGGGAGGTAATTTAATGCAAAATATAATGGGCCGTGTTAATGAGAAGCTGTGCATTTCTTGAAAAAACAATGTATTCTACCGAATAACAGTTACTGTAACAAGACCTTAAGTAGAAAACGGTATTTGCTTTCATTGCATCTTCTGGCCTCAAATCTCCATAGCAAGCAAGAGTAAATAAAATGTTTCTATTTGCAGGATAACTAAAAGAAATATTAAAAGCATGCTTTTCCTTTTTCAGTGATAGTGGTACCCTGATATAATTTCCAGGAAAGTTCCCCTCATGAGGTATTTATATGCCAAGTACTGGTATTATGAAGAGAATTACATGGGGTAATGTTTTATTTTTCATTCTTTTGTTTGACAATGTTAACTGGTATAGTTGTATGGAGAACTTTTTCTGAGAGCATTCTGGGGAATTGTGTCAGAGTCTAATCTTATCAGTTGAAATAAATTTTGACTGAACATTCTTTATTGTTACATTTGTACAGCTTCTTTCAAATGGCATATAATTCATATGGCAGCCTCTTAAATTAGGTCAGAAACTCATATGGATCTATTCTCAACCCTTTAGGAGGCACAATTCGTGCTGTGCAGGAAAATGTCATTGCACAAAATTTTATAGAAATCTTCTTTCTATTATTCATTTATTTATTAGAGTTCATCGACACTCTTGACAGCCAGGATCACCTGGTGTTAGGCAGTTTTATGGGGGAAGGAAGCCAGACTACCTGGAGAGAACCAATGACAATAGCAAATAACTGCCAGACTCTCCAATGTACTAACTCCATGCAAACATGGTTAGCATTGATTGAAGACAAGAGCACCATCAACATGCAATACGCCTTAGTACAAAGTGTGACTGTGCCCCCACATGGGCAATTGGGATGATATACCTTACCCAAGGACACAGCACAGTTACCCCTGGTGGAGTTCGAGCCATGGATCTTTCAGTTTGAAGTCTGAATCCAGAACCACTGAACCACCGTGCTCCCAATTTTCCCCTGTGATTACCTTATATTATCATTGATAGAATTAATGAAAGTTGCCTGGCCACATGAGGAGAAAATGGGAGCAGGTGGTCGTGGGGGGTGGGTGGGTTTGTGGTGGATCGGGCCAGGGGATTGGGGGGATAAAATGTGTATTGTTGAGGGACTTTGTAGTTTACAAATGCATGCAATTTCTGTTGTTTTTTTTGCACATTTAATCAGTTAATGTGTAATTAATAACCACCGGTTTTGCCTGATCATTGGCAATATACCAACACAACTGCAATGAGAGTTATTGTCACCTACGGCAACTGCATTGTGACCTTGTGCAAGACCCTTCATCCGAATTGCCCATGTGGAGGTACAGTGGCTATGTGTACTAAGGCATACTGCACATCAATGGTGCACTTGTCTTCAACCAATGCTAACCCTGCTTGTGTGGAGTTAGTATGTTGGAGAGTCTGACAATTGCTAGTCACTGCTCGGTGGTTCTCTCTGTGTTCTCCAGCTTCCCTCCCCCTCTCCATAAAACTCTGACAGGAGGTGACCCTGGCTGTTGGAAGTGTCATTCAACCCCAATAAATAAAAATAAATAAATACATAAATGAGAGTTATTGTCCTTGGTGATGAAACAGTGCATCCCTCTAAGTTGAAGCCTAGCTACCTCCTAATATGAGGTTGAAGCCTACTGCCTTGACTGAATAGGAAAAGCACTGTTGTTACATGCTTTTATCCAAAGTAAAATTTTGAACTACAAAGCGTTTTAATCAGAGTGAGAAATGTGAAAGAACATGCCATCTCTCATTAGTCATTAGTGTATAAAGGAACATAAAATGTGGACATCAGAGTGCTTGGTCTGCCACTATTCGTGCGGCTTAACGGCACTATGTTAACAATTTTTTGCACGTATTACTTTATTTTTATCTGAATTAAATGTAGGGGCACATATACTGTCTCATTATGCCCCCGGAGAAGGCATTATGTTATCACCATGTCCCTCGTCTGTCATCCATTGTCCATCATCCATCTGTTTACTTTTCGTATTCCGTCAATTAACTAAAGTTCTACCAACTGGATCTATACCAAACTTCATATGTGGGTTTGGTATGAGGAGTGGAAGAAGCCTCTTTATTTTGACCATGGTGTGCCAAAGGTCAAGGTCACAGTGATCTCCAGTGTTAAATACACTTGAAATTGGTTTCCACTCCATAACTAAACTTCTGCAAGACTGATCTTGTTTTTTTGTAATTCTATCCATGATATTGCAGAAGGGGGCATATGCCACACTTTGCATTGCTCTTGTTTCCTATTAAAAAGGTCATATGAGAGGTGAGTGGATATCCTCGGTCAAATGGCTGGTTTGGTCTGCAGTTTTATTTTGTGATGTTGTGGATTAAGTAAATAATGCTCATTAATGATGATTTGAAAATAAAATGTTGATGGATTTGATTTGAACTGTGTTCTGTCAAGTGCATTTCAGTTGGAGATCAAGGTGACACGAGTGTTTAGTGACTAATTCACTCCTGTTTGTGAGCTGACATTTTGCAAGTGACAAATGGGACAATGTTTGTATAAATTTGCTTTGAGAAAGCTTTTTGAAAGAAGGGATAAGAAGCCCATATGTTTTTGCTTTGTCAGAATGTTCATCTTATGTTGTAAAATCATCAGTGTGGAAATAAAGAATTCTGATATGTCATGTTATTGATTTATCGCTAACGATGCACGGGAATAGGAACTTTTGGCCCATTTTACGAACAATCAACTGTGCAATTCAGCTGACTATTTGAGTGATATTGTAAAATTGTGATAGTGTGCTGTTTACTCCAGGAAAGGCTACACTACGAGCTTCCAGAAACTGTATACATTGTGAGGATTGTGAATAAGGGAGGTAATTTAATGCAAAATATAATGGGCCGTGTTAATGAGAAGCTGTGCATTTCTTGAAAAAACAATGTATTCTACCGAATAACAGTTACTGTAACAAGACCTTAAGTAGAAAACGGTATTTGCTTTCATTGCATCTTCTGGCCTCAAATCTCCATAGCAAGCAAGAGTAAATAAAATGTTTCTATTTGCAGGATAACTAAAAGAAATATTAAAAGCATGTTTTTCCTTTTTCAGTGATAGTGGTACCCTGATATAATTTCCAGGAAAGTTCCCCTCATGAGGTATTTATATGCCAAGTACTGGTATTATGAAGAGAATTACGTGGGGTAATGTTTTATTTTTCATTCTTTTGTTTGACAATGTTGACTGGTATAGTTGTATGGAGAACTTTTTCTGAGAGCATTCTGGGGAATTGTGTCAGAGTCTAATCTTATCAGTTGAAATAAATTTTGACTGAACATTCTTTATTGTTACATTTGTACAGCTTCTTTCAAATGGCATATAATTCATATGGCAGCCTCTTAAATTAGGTCAGAAACTCATATGGATCTATTCTCAACCCTTTAGGAGGCACAATTCGTGCTGTGCAGGAAAATGTCATTGCACAAAATTTTATAGAAATCTTCTTTCTATTATTCATTTATTTATTAGAGTTCATCGACACTCTTGACAGCCAGGATCACCTGGTGTTAGGCAGTTTTATGGGGGAAGGAAGCCAGACTACCTGGAGAGAACCAATGACAATAGCAAATAACTGCCAGACTCTCCAATGTACTAACTCCATGCAAACATGGTTAGCATTGATTGAAGACAAGAGCACCATCAACATGCAATACGCCTTAGTACAAAGTGTGACTGTGCCCCCACATGGGCAATTGGGATGATATACCTTACCCAAGGACACAGCACAGTTACCCCTGGTGGAGTTCGAGCCATGGATCTTTCAGTTTGAAGTCTGAATCCAGAACCACTGAACCACCGTGCTCCCAATTTTCCCCTGTGATTACCTTATATTATCATTGATAGAATTAATGAAAGTTGCCTGGCCACATGAGGAGAAAATGGGAGCAGGTGGTCGTGGGGGGTGGGTGGGTTTGTGGTGGATCGGGCCAGGGGATTGGGGGGATAAAATGTGTATTGTTGGGGGACTTTGTAGTTTACAAATGCATGCAATTTCTGTTGTTTTTTTTGCACATTTAATCAGTTAATGTGTAATTAATAACCACCGGTTTTGCCTGATCATTGGCAATATACCAACACAACTGCAATGAGAGTTATTGTCACCTACGGCAACTGCATTGTGACCTTGTGCAAGACCCTTCATCCGAATTGCCCATGTGGAGGTACAGTGGCTATGTGTACTAAGGCATACTGCACATCAATGGTGCACTTGTCTTCAACCAATGCTAACCCTGCTTGTGTGGAGTTAGTATGTTGGAGAGTCTGACAATTGCTTGTCACTGCTCGGTGGTTCTCTCTGTGTTCTCCAGCTTCCCTCCCCCTCTCCATAAAACTCTGACAGGAGGTGACCCTGGCTGTTGGAAGTGTCTTTCAACCCCAATAAATAAAAATAAATAAATACATAAATGAGAGTTATTGTCCTTGGTGATGAAACAGTGCATCCCTCTAAGTTGAAGCCTAGCTACCTCCTAATATGAGGTTGAAGCCTACTGCCTTGACTGAATAGGAAAAGCACTGTTGTTACATGCTTTTATCCAAAGTAAAATTTTGAACTACAAAGCGTTTTAATCAGAGTGAGAAATGTGAAAGAACATGCCATCTCTCATTAGTCATTAGTGTATAAAGGAACATAAAATGTGGACATCAGAGTGCTTGGTCTGCCACTATTCGTGCGGCTTAACGGCACTATGTTAACAATTTTTTGCACGTATTACTTTATTTTTATCTGAATTAAATGTAGGGGCACATATACTGTCTCATTATGCCCCCGGAGAAGGCATTATGTTATCACCATGTCCCTCGTCTGTCATCCATTGTCCATCATCCATCTGTTTACTTTTCGTATTCCGTCAATTAACTAAAGTTCTACCAACTGGATCTATACCAAACTTCATATGTGGGTTTGGTATGAGGAGTGGCAGAAGCCTCTTTATTTTGACCATGGTGTGCCAAAGGTCAAGGTCACAGTGATCTCCAGTGTTAAATACACTT
Organism: Pictodentalium vernedei; assembly: GCA_031216915.1. NCBI lineage: Eukaryota > Metazoa > Mollusca > Scaphopoda > Dentaliida > Dentaliidae > Pictodentalium > Pictodentalium vernedei. The sequence continues at coordinate 429,731,963 of CM062292.1, forward strand.
GAAATTGGTTTCCACTCCATAACTAAACTTCTGCAAGACTGATCTTGTTTTTTTGTAATTCTATCCATGATATTGCAGAAGGGGGCATATGCCACACTTTGCATTGCTCTTGTTTCCTATTAAAAAGGTCATATGAGAGGTGAGTGGATATCCTCGGTCAAATGGCTGGTTTGGTCTGCAGTTTTATTTTGTGATGTTGTGGATTAAGTAAATAATGCTCATTAATGATGATTTGAAAATATAATGTTGATGGATTTGATTTGAACTGTGTTCTGTCAAGTGCATTTCAGTTGGAGATCAAGGTGACACGAGTGTTTAGTGACTAATTCACTCCTGTTTGTGAGCTGACATTTTGCAAGTGACAAATGGGACAATGTTTGTATAAATTTGCTTTGAGAAAGCTTTTTGAAAGAAGGGATAAGAAGCCCATATGTTTTTGCTTTGTCAGAATGTTCATCTTATGTTGTAAAATCATCAGTGTGGAAATAAAGAATTCTGATATGTCATGTTATTGTTTTATCGCTAACGATGCACGGGAATAGGAACTTTTGGCCCATTTTACGAACAATCAACTGTGCAATTCAGCTGACTGTATTTGAGTGATATTGTAAAATTGTGATAGTGTGCTGTTTACTCCAGGAAAGGCTACACTACGAGCTTCCAGAAACTGTATACATTGTGAGGATTGTGAATAAGGGAGGTAATTTAATGCAAAATATAATGGGCCGTGTTAATGAGAAGCTGTGCATTTCTTGAAAAAACAATGTATTCTACCGAATAACAGTTACTGTAACAAGACCTTAAGTAGAAAACGGTATTTGCTTTCATTGCATCTTCTGGCCTCAAATCTCCATAGCAAGCAAGAGTAAATAAAATGTTTCTATTTGCAGGATAACTAAAAGAAATATTAAAAGCATGCTTTTCCTTTTTCAGTGATAGTGGTACCCTGATATAATTTCCAGGAAAGTTCCCCTCATGAGGTATTTATATGCCAAGTACTGGTATTATGAAGAGAATTACATGGGGTAATGTTTTATTTTTCATTCTTTTGTTTGACAATGTTAACTGGTATAGTTGTATGGAGAACTTTTTCTGAGAGCATTCTGGGGAATTGTGTCAGAGTCTAATCTTATCAGTTGAAATAAATTTTGACTGAACATTCTTTATTGTTACATTTGTACAGCTTCTTTCAAATGGCATATAATTCATATGGCAGCCTCTTAAATTAGGTCAGAAACTCATATGGATCTATTCTCAACCCTTTAGGAGGCACAATTCGTGCTGTGCAGGAAAATGTCATTGCACAAAATTTTATAGAAATCTTCTTTCTATTATTCATTTATTTATTAGAGTTCATCGACACTCTTGACAGCCAGGATCACCTGGTGTTAGGCAGTTTTATGGGGGAAGGAAGCCAGACTACCTGGAGAGAACCAATGACAATAGCAAATAACTGCCAGACTCTCCAATGTACTAACTCCATGCAAACATGGTTAGCATTGATTGAAGACAAGAGCACCATCAACATGCAATACGCCTTAGTACAAAGTGTGACTGTGCCCCCACATGGGCAATTGGGATGATATACCTTACCCAAGGACACAGCACAGATACCCCTGGTGCAGTTCGAGCCATGGATCTTTCAGTTTGAAGTCTGAATCCAGAACCACTGAACCACTGTGCTCCCAATTTTCCCCTGTGATTACCTTATATTATCATTGATAGAATTAATGAAAGTTGCCTGGCCACATGAGGAGAAAATGGGAGCAGGTGGTCGTGGGGGGTGGGTGGGTTTGTGGTGGATCGGGCCAGGGGATTGGGGGGATAAAATGTGTATTGTTGGGGGACTTTGTAGTTTACAAATGCATGCAATTTCTGTTGTTTTTTTTGCACATTTAATCAGTTAATGTGTAATTAATAACCACCGGTTTTGCCTGATCATTGGCAATATACCAACACAACTGCAATGAGAGTTATTGTCACCTACGGCAACTGCATTGTGACCTTGTGCAAGACCCTTCATCCGAATTGCCCATGTGGAGGTACAGTGGCTATGTGTACTAAGGCATACTGCACATCAATGGTGCACTTGTCTTCAACCAATGCTAACCCTGCTTGTGTGGAGTTAGTATGTTGGAGAGTCTGACAATTGCTTGTCACTGCTCGGTGGTTCTCTCTGTGTTCTCCAGCTTCCCTCCCCCTCTCCATAAAACTCTGACAGGAGGTGACCCTGGCTGTTGGAAGTGTCATTCAACCCCAATAAATAAAAATAAATAAATACATAAATGAGAGTTATTGTCCTTGGTGATGAAACAGTGCATCCCTCTAAGTTGAAGCCTAGCTACCTCCTAATATGAGGTTGAAGCCTACTGCCTTGACTGAATAGGAAAAGCACTGTTGTTACATGCTTTTATCCAAAGTAAAATTTTGAACTACAAAGCGTTTTAATCAGAGTGAGAAATGTGAAAGAACATGCCATCTCTCATTAGTCATTAGTGTATAAAGGAACATAAAATGTGGACATCAGAGTGCTTGGTCTGCCACTATTCGTGCGGCTTAACGGCACTATGTTAACAATTTTTTGCACGTATTACTTTATTTTTATCTGAATTAAATGTAGGGGCACATATACTGTCTCATTATGCCCCCGGAGAAGGCATTATGTTATCACCATGTCCCTCGTCTGTCATCCATTGTCCATCATCCATCTGTTTACTTTTCGTATTCCGTCAATTAACTAAAGTTCTACCAACTGGATCTATACCAAACTTCATATGTGGGTTTGGTATGAGGAGTGGCAGAAGCCTCTTTATTTTGACCATGGTGTGCCAAAGGTCAAGGTCACAGTGATCTCCAGTGTTAAATACACTTGAAATTGGTTTCCACTCCATAACTAAACTTCTGCAAGACTGATCTTGTTTTTTTGTAATTCTATCCATGATATTGCAGAAGGGGGCATATGCCACACTTTGCATTGCTCTTGTTTCCTATTAAAAAGGTCATATGAGAGGTGAGTGGATATCCTCGGTCAAATGGCTGGTTTGGTCTGCAGTTTTATTTTGTGATGTTGTGGATTAAGTAAATAATGCTCATTAATGATGATTTGAAAATATAATGTTGATGGATTTGATTTGAACTGTGTTCTGTCAAGTGCATTTCAGTTGGAGATCAAGGTGACACGAGTGTTTAGTGACTAATTCACTCCTGTTTGTGAGCTGACATTTTGCAAGTGACAAATGGGACAATGTTTGTATAAATTTGCTTTGAGAAAGCTTTTTGAAAGAAGGGATAAGAAGCCCATATGTTTTTGCTTTGTCAGAATGTTCATCTTATGTTGTAAAATCATCAGTGTGGAAATAAAGAATTCTGATATGTCATGTTATTGATTTATCGCTAACGATGCACGGGAATAGGAACTTTTGGCCCATTTTACGAACAATCAACTGTGCAATTCAGCTGACTATTTGAGTGATATTGTAAAATTGTGATAGTGTGCTGTTTACTCCAGGAAAGGCTACACTACGAGCTTCCAGAAACTGTATACATTGTGAGGATTGTGAATAAGGGAGGTAATTTAATGCAAAATATAATGGGCCGTGTTAATGAGAAGCTGTGCATTTCTTGAAAAAACAATGTATTCTACCGAATAACAGTTACTGTAACAAGACCTTAAGTAGAAAACGGTATTTGCTTTCATTGCATCTTCTGGCCTCAAATCTCCATAGCAAGCAAGAGTAAATAAAATGTTTCTATTTGCAGGATAACTAAAAGAAATATTAAAAGCATGTTTTTCCTTTTTCAGTGATAGTGGTGCCCTGATATAATTTCCAGGAAAGTTCCCCTCATGAGGTATTTATATGCCAAGTACTGGTATTATGAAGAGAATTACGTGGGGTAATGTTTTATTTTTCATTCTTTTGTTTGACAATGTTAACTGGTATAGTTGCATGGAGAACTTTTTCTGAGAGCATTCTGGGGAATTGTGTCAGAGTCTAATCTTATCAGTTGAAATAAATTTTGACTGAACATTCTTTATTGTTACATTTGTACAGCTTCTTTCAAATGGCATATAATTCATATGGCAGCCTCTTAAATTAGGTCAGAAACTCATATGGATCTATTCTCAACCCTTTAGGAGGCACAATTCGTGCTGTGCAGGAAAATGTCATTGCACAAAATTTTATAGAAATCTTCTTTCTATTATTCATTTATTTATTAGAGTTCATCGACACTCTTGACAGCCAGGATCACCTGGTGTTAGGCAGTTTTATGGGGGAAGGAAGCCAGACTACCTGGAGAGAACCAATGACAATAGCAAATAACTGCCAGACTCTCCAATGTACTAACTCCATGCAAACATGGTTAGCATTGATTGAAGACAAGAGCACCATCAACATGCAATACGCCTTAGTACAAAGTGTGACTGTGCCCCCACATGGGCAATTGGGATGATATACCTTACCCAAGGACACAGCACAGTTACCCCTGGTGGAGTTCGAGCCATGGACCTTTCAGTTTGAAGTCTGAATCCAGAACCACTGAAGCACCGTGCTCCCAATTTTCCCCTGTGATTACCTTATATTATCATTGATAGAATTAATGAAAGTTGCCTGGCCACATGAGGAGAAAATGGGAGCAGGTGGTTGTGGGGGGTGGGTGGGTTTGTGGTGGATCGGGCCAGGGGATTGGGGGGATGAAATGTGTATTGTTGAGGGACTTTGTAGTTTACAAATGCATGCAATTTCTGTTGTTTTTTTGCACATTTAATCAGTTAATGTGTAATTAATAACCACCGGTTTTGCCTGATCATTGGCAATATACCAACACAACTGCAATGAGAGTTATTGTCACCTACGGCAACTGCATTGTGACCTTGTGCAAGACCCTTCATCTGAATTGCCCATGTGGAGGTACAGTGGCTATGTGTACTAAGGCATACTGCACATCAGTGGTGCACTTGTCTTCAACCAATGCTAACCCTGCTTGTGTGGAGTTAGTATGTTGGAGAGTCTGACAATTGCTTGTCACTGCTCGGTGGTTCTCTCTGGGTTCTCCAGCTTCCCTCCCCCTCTCCATAAAACTCTGACAGGAGGTGACCCTGGCTGTTGGAAGTGTCATTCAACCCCAATAAATAAAAATAAATAAATACATAAATGAGAGTTATTGTCCTTGGTGATGCAACAGTGCATCCCTCTAAGTTGAAGCCTAGCTACCTCCTAATATGAGGTTGAAGCCTACTGCCTTGACTGAATAGGAAAAGCACTGTTGTTACATGCTTTTATCCAAAGTAAAATTTTGAACTACAAAGCGTTTTAATCAGAGTGAGAAATGTGAAAGAACATGCCATCTCTCATGAGTCATTAGTGTATAAAGGAACATAAAATGTGGACATCAGAGTGCTTGGTCTGCCACTATTCGTGCGGCTTAACGGCACTATGTTAACAATTTTTTGCACGTATTACTTTATTTTTATCTGAATTAAATGTAGGGGCACATATACTGTCTCATTATGCCCCCGGAGAAGGCATTATGTTATCACCATGTCCCTCGTCTGTCATCCATTGTCCATCATCCATCTGTTTACTTTTCGTATTCCGTCAATTAACTAAAGTTCTACCAACTGGATCTATACCAAACTTCATATGTGGGTTTGGTATGAGGAGTGGAAGAAGCCTCTTCATTTTGACCATGGTGTGCCAAAGGTCAAGGTCACAGTGATCTCCAGTGTTAAATACACTTGAAATTGGTTTCCACTCCATAACTAAACTTCTGCAAGACTGATCTTGTTTTTTTGTAATTCTATCCATGATATTGCAGAAGGGGGCATATGCCACACTTTGCATTGCTCTTGTTTCCTATTAAAAAGGTCATATGAGAGGTGAGTGGATATCCTCGGTCAAATGGCTGGTTTGGTCTGCAGTTTTATTTTGTGATGTTGTGGATTAAGTAAATAATGCTCATTAATGATGATTTGAAAATATAATGTTGATGGATTTGATTTGAACTGTGTTCTGTCAAGTGCATTTCAGTTGGAGATCAAGGTGACACGAGTGTTTAGTGACTAATTCACTCCTGTTTGTGAGCTGACATTTTGCAAGTGACAAATGGGACAATGTTTGTATAAATTTGCTTTGAGAAAGCTTTTTGAAAGAAGGGATAAGAAGCCCATATGTTTTTGCTTTGTCAGAATGTTCATCTTATGTTGTAAAATCATCAGTGTGGAAATAAAGAATTCTGATATGTCATGTTATTGTTTTATCGCTAACGATGCACGGGAATAGGAACTTTTGGCCCATTTTACGAACAATCAACTGTGCAATTCAGCTGACTGTATTTGAGTGATATTGTAAAATTGTGATAGTGTGCTGTTTACTCCAGGAAAGGCTACACTACGAGCTTCCAGAAACTGTATACATTGTGAGGATTGTGAATAAGGGAGGTAATTTAATGCAAAATATAATGGGCCGTGTTAATGAGAAGCTGTGCATTTCTTGAAAAAACAATGTATTCTACCGAATAACAGTTACTGTAACAAGACCTTAAGTAGAAAACGGTATTTGCTTTCATTGCATCTTCTGGCCTCAAATCTCCATAGCAAGCAAGAGTAAATAAAATGTTTCTATTTGCAGGATAACTAAAAGAAATATTAAAAGCATGCTTTTCCTTTTTCAGTGATAGTGGTACCCTGATATAATTTCCAGGAAAGTTCCCCTCATGAGGTATTTATATGCCAAGTACTGGTATTATGAAGAGAATTACATGGGGTAATGTTTTATTTTTCATTCTTTTGTTTGACAATGTTAACTGGTATAGTTGTATGGAGAACTTTTTCTGAGAGCATTCTGGGGAATTGTGTCAGAGTCTAATCTTATCAGTTGAAATAAATTTTGACTGAACATTCTTTATTGTTACATTTGTACAGCTTCTTTCAAATGGCATATAATTCATATGGCAGCCTCTTAAATTAGGTCAGAAACTCATATGGATCTATTCTCAACCCTTTAGGAGGCACAATTCGTGCTGTGCAGGAAAATGTCATTGCACAAAATTTTATAGAAATCTTCTTTCTATTATTCATTTATTTATTAGAGTTCATCGACACTCTTGACAGCCAGGATCACCTGGTGTTAGGCAGTTTTATGGGGGAAGGAAGCCAGACTACCTGGAGAGAACCAATGACAATAGCAAATAACTGCCAGACTCTCCAATGTACTAACTCCATGCAAACATGGTTAGCATTGATTGAAGACAAGAGCACAATCAACATGCAATACGCCTTAGTACAAAGTGTGACTGTGCCCCCACATGGGCAATTGGGATGATATACCTTACCCAAGGACACAGCACAGTTACCCCTGGTGCAGTTCGAGCCATGGATCTTTCAGTTTGAAGTCTGAATCCAGAACCACTGAACCACTGTGCTCCCAATTTTCCCCTGTGATTACCTTATATTATCATTGATAGAATTAATGAAAGTTGCCTGGCCACATGAGGAGAAAATGGGAGCAGGTGGTCGTGGGGGGTGGGTGGGTTTGTGGTGGATCGGGCCAGGGGATTGGGGGGATAAAATGTGTATTGTTGGGGGACTTTGTAGTTTACAAATGCATGCAATTTCTGTTGTTTTTTTTGCACATTTAATCAGTTAATGTGTAATTAATAACCACCGGTTTTGCCTGATCATTGGCAATATACCAACACAACTGCAATGAGAGTTATTGTCACCTACGGCAACTGCATTGTGACCTTGTGCAAGACCCTTCATCCGAATTGCCCATGTGGAGGTACAGTGGCTATGTGTACTAAGGCATACTGCACATCAATGGTGCACTTGTCTTCAACCAATGCTAACCCTGCTTGTGTGGAGTTAGTATGTTGGAGAGTCTGACAATTGCTTGTCACTGCTCGGTGGTTCTCTCTGTGTTCTCCAGCTTCCCTCCCCCTCTCCATAAAACTCTGACAGGAGGTGACCCTGGCTGTTGGAAGTGTCATTCAACCCCAATAAATAAAAATAAATAAATACATAAATGAGAGTTATTGTCCTTGGTGATGAAACAGTGCATCCCTCTAAGTTGAAGCCTAGCTACCTCCTAATATGAGGTTGAAGCCTACTGCCTTGACTGAATAGGAAAAGCACTGTTGTTACATGCTTTTATCCAAAGTAAAATTTTGAACTACAAAGCGTTTTAATCAGAGTGAGAAATGTGAAAGAACATGCCATCTCTCATTAGTCATTAGTGTATAAAGGAACATAAAATGTGGACATCAGAGTGCTTGGTCTGCCACTATTCGTGCGGCTTAACGGCACTATGTTAACAATTTTTTGCACGTATTACTTTATTTTTATCTGAATTAAATGTAGGGGCACATATACTGTCTCATTATGCCCCCGGAGAAGGCATTATGTTATCACCATGTCCCTCGTCTGTCATCCATTGTCCATCATCCATCTGTTTACTTTTCGTATTCCGTCAATTAACTAAAGTTCTACCAACTGGATCTATACCAAACTTCATATGTGGGTTTGGTATGAGGAGTGGCAGAAGCTTCTTTATTTTGACCATGGTGTGCCAAAGGTCAAGGTCACAGTGATCTCCAGTGTTAAATACACTTGAAATTGGTTTCCACTCCATAACTAAACTTCTGCAAGACTGATCTTGTTTTTTTGTAATTCTATCCATGATATTGCAGAAGGGGGCATATGCCACACTTTGCATTGCTCTTGTTTCCTATTAAAAAGGTCATATGAGAGGTGAGTGGATATCCTCGGTCAAATGGCTGGTTTGGTCTGCAGTTTTATTTTGTGATGTTGTGGATTAAGTAAATAATGCTCATTAATGATGATTTGAAAATATAATGTTGATGGATTTGATTTGAACTGTGTTCTGTCAAGTGCATTTCAGTTGGAGATCAAGGTGACACGAGTGTTTAGTGACTAATTCACTCCTGTTTGTGAGCTGACATTTTGCAAGTGACAAATGGGACAATGTTTGTATAAATTTGCTTTGAGAAAGCTTTTTGAAAGAAGGGATAAGAAGCCCATATGTTTTTGCTTTGTCAGAATGTTCATCTTATGTTGTAAAATCATCAGTGTGGAAATAAAGAATTCTGATATGTCATGTTATTGATTTATCGCTAACGATGCACGGGAATAGGAACTTTTGGCCCATTTTACGAACAATCAACTGTGCAATTCAGCTGACTATTTGAGTGATATTGTAAAATTGTGATAGTGTGCTGTTTACTCCAGGAAAGGCTACACTACGAGCTTCCAGAAACTGTATACATTGTGAGGATTGTGAATAAGGGAGGTAATTTAATGCAAAATATAATGGGCCGTGTTAATGAGAAGCTGTGCATTTCTTGAAAAAACAATGTATTCTACCGAATAACAGTTACTGTAACAAGACCTTAAGTAGAAAACGGTATTTGCTTTCATTGCATCTTCTGGCCTCAAATCTCCATAGCAAGCAAGAGTAAATAAAATGTTTCTATTTGCAGGATAACTAAAAGAAATATTAAAAGCATGTTTTTCCTTTTTCAGTGATAGTGGTACCCTGATATAATTTCCAGGAAAGTTCCCCTCATGAGGTATTTATATGCCAAGTACTGGTATTATGAAGAGAATTACGTGGGGTAATGTTTTATTTTTCATTCTTTTGTTTGACAATGTTAACTGGTATAGTTGCATGGAGAACTTTTTCTGAGAGCATTCTGGGGAATTGTGTCAGAGTCTAATCTTATCAGTTGAAATAAATTTTGACTGAACATTCTTTATTGTTACATTTGTACAGCTTCTTTCAAATGGCATATAATTCATATGGCAGCCTCTTAAATTAGGTCAGAAACTCATATGGATCTATTCTCAACCCTTTAGGAGGCACAATTCGTGCTGTGCAGGAAAATGTCATTGCACAAAATTTTATAGAAATCTTCTTTCTATTATTCATTTATTTATTAGAGTTCATCGACACTCTTGACAGCCAGGATCACCTGGTGTTAGGCAGTTTTATGGGGGAAGGAAGCCAGACTACCTGGAGAGAACCAATGACAATAGCAAATAACTGCCAGACTCTCCAATGTACTAACTCCATGCAAACATGGTTAGCATTGATTGAAGACAAGAGCACCATCAACATGCAATACGCCTTAGTACAAAGTGTGACTGTGCCCCCACATGGGCAATTGGGATGATATACCTTACCCAAGGACACAGCACAGTTACCCCTGGTGGAGTTCGATCCATGGGCCTTTCAGTTTGAAGTCTGAATCCAGAACCACTGAACCACCGTGCTCCCAATTTTCCCCTGTGATTACCTTATATTATCATTATAGAATTAATGAAAGTTGCCTGGCCACATGAGGAGAAAATGGGAGCAGGTGGTTGTGGGGGGTGGGTGGGTTTGTGGTGGATCGGGCCAGGGGATTGGGGGGATGAAATGTGTATTGTTGAGGGACTTTGTAGTTTACAAATGCATGCAATTTCTGTTGTTTTTTTGCACATTTAATCAGTTAATGTGTAATTAATAACCACCGGTTTTGCCTGATCATTGGCAATATACCAACACAACTGCAATGAGAGTTATTGTCACCTACGGCAACTGCATTGTGACCTTGTGCAAGACCCTTCATCTGAATTGCCCATGTGGAGGTACAGTGGCTATGTGTACTAAGGCATACTGCACATCAATGGTGCACTTGTCTTCAACCAATGCTAACCCTGCTTGTGTGGAGTTAGTATGTTGGAGAGTCTGACAATTGCTTGTCACTGCTCGGTGGTTCTCTCTGGGTTCTCCAGCTTCCCTCCCCCTCTCCATAAAACTCTGACAGGAGGTGACCCTGGCTGTTGGAAGTGTCATTCAACCCCAATAAATAAAAATAAATAAATACATAAATGAGAGTTATTGTCCTTGGTGATGCAACAGTGCATCCCTCTAAGTTGAAGCCTAGCTACCTCCTAATATGAGGTTGAAGCCTACTGCCTTGACTGAATAGGAAAAGCACTGTTGTTACATGCTTTTATCCAAAGTAAAATTTTGAACTACAAAGCGTTTTAATCAGAGTGAGAAATGTGAAAGAACATGCCATCTCTCATGAGTCATTAGTGTATAAAGGAACATAAAATGTGGACATCAGAGTGCTTGGTCTGCCACTATTCGTGCGGCTTAACGGCACTATGTTAACAATTTTTTGCACGTATTACTTTATTTTTATCTGAATTAAATGTAGGGGCACATATACTGTCTCATTATGCCCCCGGAGAAGGCATTATGTTATCACCATGTCCCTCGTCTGTCATCCATTGTCCATCATCCATCTGTTTACTTTTCGTATTCCGTCAATTAACTAAAGTTCTACCAACTGGATCTATACCAAACTTCATATGTGGGTTTGGTATGAGGAGTGGAAGAAGCCTCTTTATTTTGACCATGGTGTGCCAAAGGTCAAGGTCACAGTGATCTCCAGTGTTAAATACACTTGAAATTGGTTTCCACTCCATAACTAAACTTCTGCAAGACTGATCTTGTTTTTTTGTAATTCTATCCATGATATTGCAGAAGGGGGCATATGCCACACTTTGCATTGCTCTTGTTTCCTATTAAAAAGGTCATATGAGAGGTGAGTGGATATCCTCGGTCAAATGGCTGGTTTGGTCTGCAGTTTTATTTTGTGATGTTGTGGATTAAGTAAATAATGCTCATTAATGATGATTTGAAAATATAATGTTGATGGATTTGATTTGAACTGTGTTCTGTCAAGTGCATTTCAGTTGGAGATCAAGGTGACACGAGTGTTTAGTGACTAATTCACTCCTGTTTGTGAGCTGACATTTTGCAAGTGACAAATGGGACAATGTTTGTATAAATTTGCTTTGAGAAAGCTTTTTGAAAGAAGGGATAAGAAGCCCATATGTTTTTGCTTTGTCAGAATGTTCATCTTATGTTGTAAAATCATCAGTGTGGAAATAAAGAATTCTGATATGTCATGTTATTGTTTTATCGCTAACGATGCACGGGAATAGGAACTTTTGGCCCATTTTACGAACAATCAACTGTGCAATTCAGCTGACTGTATTTGAGTGATATTGTAAAATTGTGATAGTGTGCTGTTTACTCTAGGAAAGGCTACACTACGAGCTTCCAGAAACTGTATACATTGTGAGGATTGTGAATAAGGGAGGTAATTTAATGCAAAATATAATGGGCCGTGTTAATGAGAAGCTGTGCATTTCTTGAAAAAACAATGTATTCTACCGAATAACAGTTACTGTAACAAGACCTTAAGTAGAAAACGGTATTTGCTTTCATTGCATCTTCTGGCCTCAAATCTCCATAGCAAGCAAGAGTAAATAAAATGTTTCTATTTGCAGGATAACTAAAAGAAATATTAAAAGCATGCTTTTCCTTTTTCAGTGATAGTGGTATCCTGATATAATTTCCAGGAAAGTTCCCCTCATGAGGTATTTATATGCCAAGTACTGGTATTATGAAGAGAATTACATGGGGTAATGTTTTATATTTTTATACTGTACCAATGACCCAGACATAGCTGGTGCTAACTCTTAAAATATAGGGCCAAACACAAATTTTGCCCCCCAATCCCCAAAATTTGCATCTAAAACTAAAGAAAACATGTCCTGAAAGGCCCTCCACACTTCGCCCCTACTGCGCATGCGCAGTGTCAAGGACGTTCCGAAATTGGCGCCATTTATCATTCTAAGTTTGGCCCTTCATCAGTTAACATCTGACTGATCTTTGTGCTTTTAAATCTCAGTTTAAATGATGCCAGACACATAAATATTAGTGAAATGGTGATTCTAAGGAGGATAGAGAAGGAGGAGAGGAAAAGAATGTGTGACAGAATATTATCAGGGCTGTAACTTAAAATTTTTTAATGAAATTATGTTAAGTTACCTATTTTCAAGGCAGCAGCCATTTTGTTGTCATTCTGATTATTTAGTTACACTGTTTTTTCAAGTGTTTTCCTCTCTCCCTGTCCTTTAAGTTCCCCCTTGCTATTCTCCCATGCTTTTGGCATAGTTTCTGTAATTATTATTACTAAAATTTCTTGGGAGTTTTAGCTGAATAACAGAATGAATTCTGTTCTTTCCCCATGTTTACGTCTTCACCTACGGGTGGTTAGGCGTTGTGTTCTGCATCTACCATCTGATGTTCTGCAGTTTCTTCCCTGGAAGTCTCTGTTTTGCATCAGATAGTGTATTTTTGGTAACTGATTTCGGGCCTGGGTGCCTGGAGTCTTATTTTAGTGTTTTTACACTCATTGTTTACATTTACAACAGCCCTCTGTGTGAGGGGGGGATTTCTAAAAAATAATATCTTTATGTTATTTTAATCATAACTAGATACATTATTATTGTTCGTAAGTGTTGAATAAATTGTTTAAAATATTTTTAAAATTTTTGTCCACACTTAGGCTTGGGATCCATTGGGGCTCAATGTTACTTTTCAGAAACTTGGGCTGTTCTGAAAAAATATTTTTTCAAAATATTTTGATTTCAATTATTTTTTCTATATTAATGGATCATATTATTATTATGTATTTTGATTGCCAGGGGTTAGTGCGAGTACTAGGACTTGTTTTCTTTTCACATTGAAAGGATATTGATCAATTGTTTTAAGAGGAAGTCTTCCTCTGACTTTATTATCATTCTATATGTGGTCAGTGTACTCGCATTAACTCCTGTTCTGTATCGTATGATTTCGATGACAATATGGGAAGCGTATGTCACGGTATGTTGTTGGGGATTTGGACACTCCGGTCCTTTCCCCGCAGGGTCACTCTACTTTATCAATTTCTATTTCAGACGATCAAGATTAGGGTGATGTATCTGTGATGTCTTCCAACAGTGTGCCTCCGTCGTCACAATTAATGAAGGGCTAGCGGAAAAGTGCTCATGTTATACGCCAATTGCCTAAGAGGACCCTAGTAGGTTCGATGGCCTTTGACGTCCGCTAGCTCGCCCGGTGTAGCGTCCATTCACCGAATGGTTCGGCAGCCGGGTTCGTCCGTTGCGGTCTAGAAGGAATTTTGGGGTGATGCGAGCACTATAAAATTAACTTAATGCACACCCAGTGACGGCGGATCGGAGGGAGAACGGAGGAAGCCTTTTAGTCCGGTTCATAGCTCGTTCCGGTCCATCCGGACGGCAAGCGAGAGAGGCCCCTCTCTCGTTCAACAACATCTGGCCCCAGATGTTGTGGTACAAAATGTGTCGCTAGCGGAGCATACGTCCGTCGCTCGGGACGCTCCGTTGTATAGGCAGTCCGCTGAGACTGCTAAGGCTTCCTCTTCTCGTCAGCGCACACGACCGCACCTTGGCTGCGTGACCGCCGATATATTACCAGCTTCGCCGATCAAGGATTCTTCGGCGACCAGGTCACACCATCCGGCAGCCAGGGATTCGAGACCGATGGACTCCGGACGTTCGCATAGGAAAAGTATGCGGGAGCCATCTGATGCGGAGCTGCCCTCGGCGAAGCAGCGATAGACTGCGCCTCCGCAGGTCTCGACGCCGGACATTCTTGTGCACATAGCACAGCTTATCGCAGCATCCCAGCAGCCGACAGAAACGGTGTCGGATCGAGAATTATCCGACAGCGCTGGGTCGGTAGCCGGGGACTCGAGGCCTGCAGACTCCGGACGTTCGCATAGGAAGTGTGCGGGAGTCAACGTACACGGAGCTTCCGGCGGCAATGCATCGTAAGTCCGCTACTGCACAGGCCTCGGGAACGGACGTGCTTTCTTTAATAGCACAGTTTATCGCAGCATCCCAGCATCAACTGAATCTGTCACATATATTTTATCCGACGATGCTGGGTCGGGACGCTCCGCGGAAGCGGGTACGGACGTCCGAAAGTTTCATCCGGTCTGACGGGATACCGAAAGGGATTCGGAGGATTTCAAGCTTTCCCTTTCGGAACAACATATGCTGCGATGCCGGATAAGAAACTGATAGCGTCGGTGGACTTAGAAATTTTTTGGTTCGGTTCAGGGACATCGTCCCTCAGTTCCGACATAGTCCAATAATGTCACACAAACTTTCGAATTATTGAACGACGCTATATATATTATTATTTTATGCTTGCTATCCAAGCATTTCTGGTTTCTTGTTCGAAGAGTTATGGAGATGTCTTTCAAAAGTGTGCCTCTGTCGTCATAGTTAATGAAGAGTTAGCGGCAATAAGTGCTCATGGAATATGTCTATCGCTTACGGAGTGACATTCGCTAGCTCACCCGGTGTAGCGTACATTCATTGAATGGTTCGGCTGCCGGGTTCGTCCGTTGCGGTCTAGGAAGGAGATTTGGGTGATCGAGCACTTTAATTACTTTAGTACTCACCCAGTGACGGCAGATTGAGGACAGATCGGAGGAAGCCTGTTAGTCCGGTTCCTGGCTTGTCCAGGTCCGTCTGGGCTGTGAGCGAGAGAGGTTCCTCTCTCGCCCAACAACATAGGGGACCGCATGTTGTGGTTCAGATATTTTACATTCGGAGCATATGTCCGTTGCTCGGGACGCTCCGTTATATTGACAGTCCGAGAGACTGTCTTTAATGCTTCCTCATCCTCACAGCAGGGCACACGACCGCACATTGGCTACGTGACCTCGAGTATCCGATCAGTTTCGGCATTCAGTGATTCCACGGCGAATAGGTCGCGCCATCCGGTAGCCAAGGGACACGAGGCCTATACACTCCGTTCGCTCGCATATTGGAAGTATGCACGGGGTAACGATCACGGAGCTTCCAGCGGCAATGCATCGTAAGACCGCTTCTCCTCAGGCCTCAGTGACGGACGTGCTATCCGAGTTAGCACAGTTGTTTCGCAGCATCCCAGCAATTGACAGTTTCTCGGTCGAATCAGGAATTATCCGACGGCGCTGGGTCGGTGCGGTCCGCGGTTGCATCAGCTACGGACGACCGAACGCTTTATAGGGTCCGACAGGATGGTGAAAGGGATTCGAAAGATTTCGAGTTTTCCCTTTAGTAGTATCGGAAGATGCCTTTCATATCTTCTGGCATTTCTTCCAGTGATTATTATTTCGGACTTCATTGCTGCGATCTTGGATAAGAGACTTATAGCGTCATTGGACTCGGATTTTTCGATCGGTACAGGGACATTGTCCCTGACTTACCGACGCAGTCCAATATTGTCATTACAACATGTGTTTTATTTTTCGACGCTATATATATATATATACAAGCCTGCTACTAAGCATGATAGTTTAGTTTCTTGTCCGCGTTGCTCATTTCTGCCATTTTATCATTTTTACAAATAGTTTATTTTGGCAGAGCAGGGCATACCGAGAGTTCATATGCGTCTAGACGGTATGATTAAAGACTGCATATATTCTTTTTCGCCGTTTATGTCTTTTCCAATTTCAATGTTGGGAACGACATTATGTATAGTAGACTTAACTTGGACGCTTTATTATACGTAATCCGCCTTACTGAGGCGTTATCATTACGTCTTCAAGAAAAGATTTACGGGATATTATTCTCAATGTAATTTCTTTTGAGGGCAGTAGTTTGTTCACGTATAACTCCGCCCTTCAGTGGCTGATTGGAGTTGGTTAGACGTGACGCAGCCCTAGCTACATCCACACGCGTGGATAGTAAGGTTAAGAACTCTCTCAGAGTCGCTTCGTTCTCGGAGGAGCTTCTCTTCGACGGCAACTTTCCGGCAATCCATGAATTGCTCGATTTATACGTTCTCTTGTCTATCTAGTGTTACAAGAGATTCAGACTGGGGCAAACATTCGGTGGTTGACTCAGAGAGTGCCGCCGCAGTTGCCGGACCCGAGTGTGGCTGTTATGACGGTTGCCAGTCAATCAGATTGGGATATATACTGATCCCTACGGATTCGAAGTGCCAGGGTCTTTGGGTTCCGCAGTCTTTTAGCTATCAGTTTAACTTCCGCGGAATAATGTTTTTTAGGCTTGCTTTATGTCATTGCATGAACATTATTCAGAAACGCATGCCCAAATTCCTGTCCTTTAATTCGACAGTAGTGGCGTATCTCCGGAACCAGGGAGGCACTCTTTCGTTTCTGTTATTCAATTTAATGGAAAGAATCCGTCTGTTGGTTATAGTACACCAAGTTCAGTTTTGGTCCGTCATATTCCGGGTCGTCTGATTGTTTTATCGGACTCCCGTTCTCTTACGGGTCGCTTGTTGCTGTCAGAATGGACTCTCAACAAACAAGTATTCAATCAGATTTGCTATCTATGGGAGCGCCCAATGATGATTTATTTATGACACAGCTTGCTAATCAATTGCAGACGTATGTGTTGGCTTGTCCAGATCTCTGAGCTAATAGTGTTAACGCTCTATTGATCTATAGGACGGAATGATAGGATACGCGTATCCTCCGGCGCTGTTGTTTTAGCAGGTATTGCTAAGATAAACAACCACAATACATTTCTGTTGATAGCATCTCTATCTTCACAGAGATCATGAGTAATTTACTCTCTTGTCTACTGTGGGTCTTAACGTGAAATCTTCCTCTATGTGAGGATCTTTTTTCACTGGGTAAATCGTGTCATCTTTATCACAACCAGCAAGGTCGCAACCTTCATGTATTCCGTTGTGTGGTCCGTATTACATTGTAAGCACTGTACTGGATGAGCTTTGGACGCGATTTCTTACTATAGGAGATCCTCTTCTTCGCTATTCTATGCGACTAAAGTGGAGGCTCTTCCGTCGTGGTGTAGGGATCATTATGTTCATATTGTTGATCCCTCCATACTACTCATTGCTATTTTTTAGTATACTTGTTTCACAAGATCTACTGCAGCCTGTTATTATTTAGGTTATAGGTTTATGTTACCTCATACCTATGCACTCTACGATAGTTTACAATTGAGTCTTTTGTCTCTTTATCTAAGTCAGTTAGTAACTTTTTGATAAATAGACTTAGAATCTTTAGATTAAATTCCTATACGGATTTTAACTTCGGTTCTTATTTAGCTAAGTAATCATTTGAGCCTCTGGAAACAGTAGTTTTCAAATTCTGACCTTTTAGACAGTAATTCTGTTGGTTTCTCTTTTACTGTAGAGTCAGTGAGTTTCATGCACTATCGATGGATGATTTTCACTTTCATAGTTTCGGAATCAATACTTCCGTTACTATTTAGGTTGGATTGTTGCATAAGAGTTAGGCTCCTATTATCCGGAACCTATTATTTTAAGGTCCTTCCGTCTTCGTATGGGCATAGGCCTTTACTCTTTCCGGGTACAGTTTATGTATTTATAAACAGATATCTGTTTATTACAAGGGCGTAAGCTTCTTCTGTCTTTGATGTCTAGTAGAAGGACGTTACGCTCCATTTTATTGTTAATGGATTCTATTAACTATCGGTACTGCTTATGGTATATCATTGACTTAGCAGTTGTGCTTAAGATTTCGGCTCATGAAGTAAGAGTTCTTCTACTTCTTGGGCTTACATTAATAGTGTCGCTATTATAGATTTTTGAAGGCCGCTCATTGCGCTCAGCCATCCACATTCATGAATTTTATCTTAGAAATATCGAGTCAATTTCTTGAGGCCTCTTTTGTTAGGTCTATTATCTACTGCTCAGAATGTCATTCACTTAACAGTTGCTACTATAGCTAGGTAGGCTGTCTGTTTCGGCAGTTTCTCCGTTCGGCTGCCCTCTTTGCTCTGGGCTATTTGACCCAGGGCAAGAAAAAAGGGGGGGGGGAGGGTGTTCCCTTGGGTCACCTGTTTTACTATGAAAACAAGGGGATACCTCCTCCGGAGTTAGTAATTCTGAGCTGTTATTGGGATGGTTGTTTAGTGAGAAGTTTAAGTTTATAAAATTCATTCAAGTCTTAGTTTTTAAAGTATAGCTTTTGAATATTGCATATGTCAACGGACATGATTATGCAATTCTCAGACACTTTTAGGAGTATAAGAGTCTCTATTCTCTAGACTTACTTTATTATTGGCTTACTTTAAAAATTATTACTATAAGGATTATATTGGATATTAATAGAGTACATGGATGTATGAAGCTCAATTTTGGAAGGTGTTGTATCTTTCTAATTTATCATAAATAAGAAAGATACATGTAAGGCCTATTACTTCTTTTCCCTACAGGGGATGACTCTATTTTATTTTATTGAGCGTATTCCATTTTGCTCTATGTCCTTGGCCCTCCAGCCTTTTTACTATTCAGCTATGTCTGGGTCATTGGTACAGTATAAAAATGTTAAAAAATTTATAGTAATTTATATATTTTTTATACTTACCAATGACCCAGACGGGGATGGCCCTCCCAGGAGTTGGGAACTCTTGCCTCCCCGCTGAGTACATAGCGCTTACCAGGCACTGGTTATTAGAATGATAAATGGCGCCAATTTCGGAACGTCCTTGACACTGCGCATGCGCAGTAGGGGCGAAGTGTGGAGGGCCTTTCAGGACATGTTTTCTTTAGTTTTAGATGCAAATTTTGGGGATTGGGGGGCAAAATTTGTGTTTGGCCCTATATTTTAAGAGTTAGCACCAGCTATGTCTGGGTCATTGGTAAGTATAAAAAATATATAAATTACTATAAATTTTTTAACTTTTCATTCTTTTGTTTGACAATGTTAACTGGTATAGTTGTATGGAGAACTTTTTCTGAGAGCATTCTGGGGAATTGTGTCAGAGTCTAATCTTATCAGTTGAAATAAATTTTGACTGAACATTCTTTATTGTTACATTTGTACAGCTTCTTTCAAATGGCATATAATTCATATGGCAGCCTCTTAAATTAGGTCAGAAACTCATATGGATCTATTCTCAACCCTTTAGGAGGCACAATTCGTGCTGTGCAGGAAAATGTCATTGCACAAAATTTTATAGAAATCTTCTTTCTATTATTCATTTATTTATTAGAGTTCATCGACACTCTTGACAGCCAGGATCACCTGGTGTTAGGCAGTTTTATGGGGGAAGGAAGCCAGACTACCTGGAGAGAACCAATGACAATAGCAAATAACTGCCAGACTCTCCAATGTACTAACTCCATGCAAACATGGTTAGCATTGATTGAAGACAAGAGCACCATCAACATGCAATACGCCTTAGTACAAAGTGTGACTGTGCCCCCACATGGGCAATTGGGATGATATACCTTACCCAAGGACACAGCACAGTTACCCCTGGTGGAGTTCGAGCCATGGACCTTTCAGTTTGAAGTCTGAATCCAGAACCACTGAACCACCGTGCTCCCAATTTTCCCCTGTGATTACCTTATATTATCATTGATAGAATTAATGAAAGTTGCCTGGCCACATGAGGAGAAAATGGGAGCAGGTGGTCGTGGGGGGTGGGTGGGTTTGTGGTGGATCGGGCCAGGGGATTGGGGGGATAAAATGTGTATTGTTGAGGGACTTTGTAGTTTACAAATGCATGCAATTTCTGTTGTTTTTTTTGCACATTTAATCAGTTAATGTGTAATTAATAACCAACGGTTTTGCCTGATCATTGGCAATATACCAACACAACTGCAATGAGAGTTATTGTCACCTACGGCAACTGCATTGTGACCTTGTGCAAGACCCTTCATCCGAATTGCCCATGTGGAGGTACAGTGGCTATGTGTACTAAGGCATACTGCACATTAATGGTGTACTTGTCTTCAACCAATGCTAACCCTGCTTGTGTGGAGTTAGTATGTTGGAGAGTCTGACAATTGCTTGTCACTGCTCGGTGGTTCTCTCTGGGTTCTCCAGCTTCCCTCCCCCTCTCCATAAAACTCTGACAGGAGGTGACCCTGGCTGTTGGAAGTGTCATTCAACCCCAATAAATAAAAATAAATAAATACATAAATGAGAGTTATTGTCCTTGGTGATGCAACAGTGCATCCCTCTAAGTTGAAGCCTAGCTACCTCCTAATATGAGGTTGAAGCCTACTGCCTTGACTGAATAGGAAAAGCACTGTTGTTACATGCTTTTATCCAAAGTAAAATTTTGAACTACAAAGCATTTTAATCAGAGTGAGAAATGTGAAAGAACATGCCATCTCTCATTAGTCATTAGTGTATAAAGGAACATAAAATGTGGACATCAGAGTGCTTGGTCTGCCACTATTCGTGCGGCTTAACAGCACTATGTTAACAATATTTTTATACTGTACCAATGACCCAGACTTAGCTGGTGCTAACTCCACAAAAACCAGGGCCAAACACAAATTTTGCCCCCCAATCCCCAAAATTTGCATCCAAAACAAAAAGAAATCATGTCCTAAAGGACCTCCATAGTACGACTCTACTGCGCATGCGCAGTGACGCAGTCGTCCCGAAATTGGCGCCAAATATCATTCTCTGTTTGGCCCTTCATCAGTGAACATCTCACTGATCTTTGTGCTTGTAAATCTCAGTTTAAAGGATGCCAGACACGTAATTTTTGGAGAAAATGTGATTCTAAGGAGGATAGAAGGAGGAGAGGAAAAAAGAAGTGGCAAAAAATAATCAGGGCTGTACTTAAAATTTTTTGTTGAAATTATGTTAAGTTGCCTATTTTCGAGGCATGGGCCTCTTGTTGTCATTCTTTCTAATTGTTGCACTGCTTATTCAGTGTTTCCTCTCCCCTAGCCTTTTAAAGTCCCCCCTTGCAATTCTCCCATGCTTTTGGCATATTTTTGAGAAGTTTCATTTCTAAAATTCCCTGGGAGAGTTGCTTGGTTACAGAATGTTTTCTGTTATTTTCCCCATAGTTACGTTTTCACCCATGGGTGTATAACGTTTGTGTTCTGCATCTTCCATCTGATGTTCTGCAGATTCTCCCCTGGGAGTCTCTGTTTTGCATCAGATAGAGTGTAATTGATGACTGATTCCGGGCCAGTTTTTTCAGTGCCTGGAGTCATGTTTTCTACTGTGTTTACACTGTTTGTTTTCATTGGCAACAGCCTTTTTTGAGGGGGGCTGTTTGCCTTTGTGGTAGTTTATCTCATTATAAGATACATTTATATTATCCGAAAGTGTCTCATTAATTATTTTATATAATTTTAAAATTTTTGACCACACTTTGCCATCGGATCCATCGGGGCTCAACGTTACTTTTCAGCAACTTGGGCTTCTCTGAAAAAATATTTTTTCAAAATTATTTTGTTTTGCAATTGTTTTTTCATTTATTAATGGATCATCTTATTATGTATCTTTGTGTCAGGGGTTTTTGCGAGTAACTAGGACTTATTGTTGTTCTTTCACAATGAAGGGACTTTGTTCAAATTGTAATAGGAAGAAATCTTCCTCTGACTTTCATGATCATTGTATTAATTGTAGTCAGTGTTCTCGCATTAATCCCTGTCCTATATGTGAACATTGGGATGAGAAACATTGGAAACGTGTGTCACGATATGTTGTTTCTGGAGAAAGAGCGATGCCGGCTCTTTCTCCACAAGGTCACTCTACTCTCTCAGTTTCTATTTCAGAGGAACCAGAACAGGGTGATGTTTCCATGTTATCTTCTTCAAGTGTGCGTCCGTCGTCACAAATAAATACAGAGCTAGCGGCAAAAGTGCTCATGGAGATTAGACAAATGTCGTCCGCTAGCTCGCCCGGTGTAGCGTCCATTCACCGAATGGTTCGGCAGCCGGGTTCGTCCGATGCGGTCCAAGAGGAAATTTTGGGTGATGCGAGCACTATAAAAATAATAGAGGCACACCCAGTGACGGCGGATAGTGAACGAGAACGGAGGAAGCCTTTTAGTCCGGTTCCTAGCTCGTCCAGGTCCAGCCGGGCCGCGAGCGAGAGAGGCCCCTCTCTCGTACAACAACATCTGGGACCAGATGTTGTGGTACAAAATGTGTCTTTAGCGGAGCATACGTCCGTCGCTCGGGACGCTCCGTTGTATAAGCAGTCCGCAGAGACTGTTAAGGCTTCCTCTTCTCGTCGGCGCACACGACCGCACCTTGGCTGCGTGACCTCCGATATTTTTCCAGCTTCGCCGATGAAGGATTCTTCGGCGACCAGGTCACACCATCCGGCAGCCAGGGATTCGAGACCGATGGACTCCGGACGTTCGCATAGGAAAAGTATGCGGGAGTCATCTGATGCGGAGCTGCCCTCGGCGAAGCAGCGAAAGACCGCTCCTCCGCAGGTCTCGACGTCGGACATTCTAGTGCAGATAGCACAGCTTATCGCAGCATCCCAGCAGCCGACAGAAACGGTGTTGGATCGAGAATTATCCGACGGCGCTGGGTCGGTACGCTCCGCCGAAGCATCGGGGGCGGACGACCGGGAACATCGGGAGGTCCGACCGGATGGTGAAAGGGATACGGATGAATTGGAGCTATCCCTTTCGGAACAACATAAAGCTGCCGTGGACTTCATCCGGCACTTTCTTCCTCAAGTTGTTCCGTCGGGCCAGACTGCTGCGCTTCCGGACAGGAGAATTATAGCGTCATTGGACTCTGATTTTTTTGAGCAGTTCAGGGACATCGCTCCCGAGTTTCCGTCGCAGTCCAATAATGTTGCAAGAACATTTGAATTATTGAACGACGCTATTTTTAAACTTGCTTCCAGGACGGGGAAAGCAGGTTTCTTGTCCGCAAATACTCTCAACCTGCCTTTCATTAATGCAAGGAATAAATTCGACACGGCAGGTCAGGGTATACCGAGAGTTCCTCTGCGTATGGACGACGAGGCGGAAGACTTAGAGCTATCATTACCGTCGTCAGCTTCTATTCCAACCGCAGTGTTGGAAACAGCTATTGCGTCTAACAGAGCCAATTTAGATGCCTTATCTTACGCAGATCACCTTACTAAGGCGTTATCACTGCGTCTTCAAGGGGAAGAGTTTCAGGATATACAATCCTCCTTAAGACTTCTTTCAAGGGCAGTAGCTTATTCCACGTGTAACTCCGCCCTTTCAGTGGCAAATCTGGAGTTGGTTAGACGTGACGCAGCCCTGGCTACATCCACACTAGTGGATTCTAAGGTGAAGAACTCTCTTAGAGTCGCTTCGGTCTCAGGAGATCTTCTCTTTGACGGCAAGGTTTCCGCTATTTATGATAATATTAAAAAGAAAGCTAGTGATTCTCTGTTGTTTAGATCCGCTCCTAAAAGGTCGGATACAGCAGACACGAATAAGGCGGGCACTTCTGGGTCTTATGCGCCCAAGAGAGGTTCCTATAGAGGTTCCGGTGCGTCCTCTAGCTCTTATTCGAGAGACCGTCAGGATAGTGACTCTCGTTCGGGACGTCCTTCAGGCCGGGACAATCGGTCGGACGCCCCGAGGTCGACGAGGCGAGGTGCGGGTCGTGGAAGACGTGGTTTCTCCTACCGCAGGCCTCGCAGATCCAGGAGGTGATGGCTTAAACCTCTATCGCGTTCCGGTTGGCGGAAGGTTGTCGAGTTTTTCTCAAGAGTGGGCGTCGATTACGGACGACCCGTGGGTGAGAGGAGTGACTTCGGAAGGTCTAAAGATATCCTTCAAACGAAAGCCTCCATTAACTCGAAGTCCAAAGTGGACTCATCTTCCGTCAAATCCTCAGAAAAGAGACGCTCTGCTATCAGAGGTGCAGTCTCTTTTAATGAAGAACGTTTATATGGAGACGATTTGGTCGGTCAGAGCGAGTATTCGGGTGAACGATTATGCAACGAGCATAGATCTCAAAGATGCGTACTTTCACGTCATGGTACATCCGACATTCCGAAAGTATCTACGCTTCGCAGTCCTAGGAGTGGTGTATCAGTTCTGGGCCATGTGCTTCGGATTGAATCTAGCACCCTGGGCTTTCACTCGGGTAATGAACTCGGTAATGATCTACTTCCGAGCTCATTCGTCTGCGGTAACGTCGGCCTACCTGGACGACATTCTTCAGAGGTACGGCAACGAGTTAACGCTTCAGAACGATGTTCAGAATCTTCTTCTATTGCTCCGACGTCTCGGTTTCATAGTAAACGAGGAGAAGTCGGATCTGGTGCCGTCCAAGTCATTCACTCATCTGGGAATGAGCTTCGAGACGCACAACAATCTCGTTCGTCTGCCGTTAACCAGAGCGAAATTAGTCAGTTGTTACGCTCACTATTGTCTGAATACGGACAAAGTCACGGCGAGAGAATTTATGAGACTGATAGGTCTGTGCGGAGCCGCCGCGGATCTCATTCCGATGGGACGGCTACGCACACGGCCTCTTCAAATTTTCCTGACTCAGAATTGGAGTGTGAAAATTCATTCGCTCGATGTAGACGTTCTCTTGTCAGATCAAGTGAAACAAGAGATTCAGACTTGGGCAAACATTCAGTGGTTAACTCAAGGAGTTCCGCTGGAGTTGCCGGATCCGAGTTTTACCATTATGACGGATGCCAGTCAAACAGGTTGGGGTGCATCATTAATCCCAACGGATTCGAGATGCCAGGGTCTTTGGGATCCGCAATTCCTGTGCAAGCACATAAACATCAAGGAAATGATGTCAATTTGGCTTGCGTTACGTCACTGGATGGACATTATTCACGATGCTCATGTCCAAATCCTATCCGACAATACGACAGTAGTGGCGTATATACGGAATCAGGGAGGCACTCATTCAGTTCCGTTGTTCAATCTAACGGAAAGAATCCTTCTGTTTGCGTTGGAACATCACGTTCTTCTTTCGGTCCGTCACATAACGGGTCGTCTGAATGTGCTAGCAGACTCCCTTTCACGAAAGGGTCGCTTGTTGCCGTCGGAGTGGACTCTCAACAAACAAGTATTCAATCAGATTTGCTACCATTGGGAACGGCCAATGATAGACTTATTTGCGACACATCTCAACAATCAGTTGCAGACGTATGTGTCCCCGTGTCCGGATCCAAGAGCATTTGCAGTAGACGCTCTGTCGATCCCTTGGGACGGAATGATAGGATATGCGTATCCTCCAGCGCCGTTAATTCAACAAGTATTGCTAAAGATAAAACAATCTCAATGCAAGATTCTGTTGGTAGCATCTCTGTCGCCACAGAGACCGTGGATAAATCTACTCAGGTGTCTGTTGTGGGACCTACCGCGGAAGCTTCCTCCACGAGAGGATCTTCTTTGGCAGGGGAAATCGCGCCAACTCCATCACAACCCGCAAGGTCTCAACCTTCACGTTTTTCCGTTGTGCGGTCCTTCTGGCATGGCAAGCACTTTACAGGACGAGCAGTGGACGTGATTTCTAACTGTAGGAGGACCTCCTCTTCACTAAACTATGCGGCTAAGTGGAAGGTTTTCCATCATTGGTGTAGGGATCATTCTGTAGATATATTTGATCCCTCTATACCAGACATTGCTAACTTTCTAGTATACTTGTTTGACGAAATCAAACTGCAGCCTGTTACTATAAAGGGTTATAGATCTATGTTATCTGATACCTATGCACATCATGATAGTTTACAAATTGGATCTAATGTCTCTTTATCGAAATTGGTTAGAAACTTTTCGATAAATAGACCCAGAACTCTTAGATTAATTCCTAAGTGGAATTTAGCTTGGGTTCTCCTTAAATTGAAGGAAAAGCCATTTGAACCTCTTGGGACAGTAGATTTCAAATTCTTATCTTATAAGACAGCTTTTCTCTTAGCTTTCTCTTCTGCCAGAAGAGTCAGTGAGCTTCATGCACTATCGGTGGATGATTCTCATTATCGTAGTGTTGGGAACACTATCACCTTCACTACTAATGTCGGTTTTTTAGCTAAGAATCAGGCTCCTAATAAATATCCGGAACCTATTGTTATTAAGGCTCTTCCGTCTTCAGACGGGCGTAGGCCTTTACTCTGTCCTGTTAGAGCACTACGTATCTATAAACAGAGATCTCAGTTCATCAGAAAGGGACGGAAACGTTTCTTTCTGTCTTTGATGCCTAATAGAAAGGACATTTCAGTCCATTCTATTGCTAGATGGATTCAGTTAACTATCCGTACTGCGTATGAAGATTTATCTTCTCAGCAGTCTGTGCTTAAGATTTCTGCTCATGAAGTAAGAGCTCTTTCTACTTCCTGGGCTTATGCTAATAGTCTTGCTATTACAGATTTAATGAAGGCTGCTTATTGGTCTCAGCCTTCCACATTTACTAATTTTTATCTCAGAAATATTGAGTCCATTTCTGGAGACCTGCATTGTTTAGGTCCGTTATCTGTTGCTCAGAATGTCGTCCACTAAACAGTTGCAACTATAGTTATGCAGGCTTTCTGTTCCGGCAGTGACTCCGTCCGACTGCCCTCTTTGCTCTGGGCTATTTGACCCAGGGCAAGGGGAAGGGTGGGGGGGGGGGGGGCGGGTGTTCCCTTAGGTCACCTGCTTTATAGTGAAAAGCAAGGGAATGCCTCCTCCAAGACAGTATTTCTGAGTCACTTCCGGGATGGTTTTAAAGTGTAATATTAATGTTTATTTTCATTCATGTCTTATTTTTAAAGTGTAGCTCGGTGTGAAGCATTTGTATATGTCAAGTGTCAAACGGTCTTTAATATACAATACTCGGACACTTTTAAATGATTATAAAGAGTCTCAATTCTCTGGACTACTTTATTTATTGGCTTACTTTAAAAATAATTAGTATAAGGGTTATACTGGATGTTAATAGAGAACATGAATGTTATTGTGCTCAATTATTAAGGGTAGTGTATCTTTCTAATTTAAATATTAAATAAGAAAGATACATGTAAAGCCTAATACTCCTTTTCTCCTTAAGGGGTTACCTCTTTATTTTATAATTGAGCTTATTGGATTTTCCTCTATGTCCTAGGCCCTCCAGCCTGTTTACTATTCAGCTAAGTCTGGGTCATTGGTACAGTATAAAAATGTTAAAAAATTTATAGTAATTTATATATTTTTTATACTTACCAATGACCCAGACGGGGATGGCCCTCCCTGAGTTGGGAACTCTTGCCTCCCCGCTGAGTACATAGCGCTGACCAGGCACTGCCAGTAAGAATGATATTTGGCGCCAATTTCGGGACGACTGCGTCACTGCGCATGCGCAGTAGAGTCGTACTATGGAGATCCTTTAGGACATGATTTCTTTTTGTTTTGGATGCAAATTTTGGGGATTGGGGGGCAAAATTTGTGTTTGGCCCTGGTTTTTGTGGAGTTAGCACCAGCTAAGTCTGGGTCATTGGTAAGTATAAAAAATATATAAATTACTATAAATTTTTTAACTTTTTGCACGTATTACTTTATTTTTATCTGAATTAAATGTAGGGGCACATATACTGTCTCATTATGCCCCCGGAGAAGGCATTATGTTATCACCATGTCCCTCGTCTGTCATCCATTGTCCATCATCCATCTGTTTACTTTTCATATTCTGTCAATTAACTAAAGTTCTACCAACTGGATCTATACCAAACTTCATATGTGGGTTTGGTATGAGGAGTGGAAGAAGCCTCTTTATTTTGACCATGGTGTGCCAAAGGTCAAGGTCACAGTGATCTCCAGTGTTAAATACACTTGAAATTGGTTTCCACTCCATAACTAAACTTCTGCAAGACTGATCTTGTTTTTTTGTAATTCTATCCATGATATTGCAGAAGGGGGCATATGCCACACTTTGCATTGCTCTTGTTTCCTATTAAAAAGGTCATATGAGAGGTGAGTGGATATCCTCGGTCAAATGGCTGGTTTGGTCTGCAGTTTTATTTTGTGATGTTGTGGATTAAGTAAATAATGCTCATTAATGATGATTTGAAAATATAATGTTGATGGATTTGATTTGAACTGTGTTCTGTGAAGTGCATTTCAGTTGGAGATCAAGGTGACACGAGTGTTTAGTGACTAATTCACTCCTGTTTGTGAGCTGACATTTTGCAAGTGACAAATGGGACAATGTTTGTATAAATTTGCTTTGAGAAAGCTTTTTGAAAGAAGGGATAAGAAGCCCATATGTTTTTGCTTTGTCAGAATGTTCATCTTATGTTGTAAAATCATCAGTGTGGAAATAAAGAATTCTGATATGTCATGTTATTGATTTATCGCTAACGATGCACGGGAATAGGAACTTTTGGCCCATTTTACGAACAATCAACTGTGCAATTCAGCTGACTGTATTTGAGTGATATTGTAAAATTGTGATAGTGTGCTGTTTACTCCAGGAAAGGCTACACTACGAGCTTCCAGAAACTGTATACATTGTGAGGATTGTGAATAAGGGAGGTAATTTAATGCAAAATATAATGGGCCGTGTTAATGAGAAGCTGTGCATTTCTTGAAAAAACAATGTATTCTACCGAATAACAGTTACTGTAACAAGACCTTAAGTAGAAAACGGTATTTGCTTTCATTGCATCTTCTGGCCTCATATCTCCATAGCAAGCAAGAGTAAATAAAATGTTTCTATTTGCAGGATAACTAAAAGAAATATTAAAAGCATGTTTTTCCTTTTTCAGTGATAGTGGTACCCTGATATAATTTCCAGGAAAGTTCCCCTCATGAGGTATTTATATGCCAAGTACTGGTATTATGAAGAGAATTACATGGGGTAATGTTTTATTTTTCATTCTTTTGTTTGACAATGTTAACTGGTATAGTTGTATGGAGAACTTTTTCTGAGAGCATTCTGGGGAATTGTGTCAGAGTCTAATCTTATCAGTTGAAATAAATTTTGACTGAACATTCTTTATTGTTACATTTGTACAGCTTCTTTCAAATGGCATATAATTCATATGGCAGCCTCTTAAATTAGGTCAGAAACTCATATGGATCTATTCTCAACCCTTTAGGAGGCACAATTCGTGCTGTGCAGGAAAATGTCATTGCACAAAATTTTATAGAAATCTTCTTTCTATTATTCATTTATTTATTAGAGTTCATCGACACTCTTGACAGCCAGGATCACCTGGTGTTAGGCAGTTTTATGGGGGAAGGAAGCCAGACTACCTGGAGAGAACCAATGACAATAGCAAATAACTGCCAGACTCTCCAATGTACTAACTCCATGCAAACATGGTTAGCATTGATTGAAGACAAGAGCACCATCAACATGCAATACGCCTTAGTACAAAGTGTGACTGTGCCCCCACATGGGCAATTGGGATGATATACCTTACCCAAGGACACAGCACAGTTACCCCTGGTGGAGTTCGAGCCATGGACCTTTCAGTTTGAAGTCTGAATCCAGAACCACTGAACCACCGTGCTCCCAATTTTCCCCTGTGATTACCTTATATTATCATTGATAGAATTAATGAAAGTTGCCTGGCCACATGAGGAGAAAATGGGAGCAGGTGGTTGTGGGGGGTGGGTGGGTTTGTGGTGGATCGGGCCAGGGGATTGGGGGGATAAAATGTGTATTGTTGAGGGACTTTGTAGTTTACAAATGCATGCAATTTCTGTTGTTTTTTTTGCACATTTAATCAGTTAATGTGTAATTAATAACCACCGGTTTTGCCTGATCATTGGCAATATACCAACACAACTGCAATGAGAGTTATTGTCACCTACGGCAACTGCATTGTGACCTTGTGCAAGACCCTTCATCCGAATTGCCCATGTGGAGGTACAGTGGCTATGTGTACTAAGGCATACTGCACATCAATGGTGCACTTGTCTTCAACCAATGCTAACCCTGCTTGTGTGGAGTTAGTATGTTGGAGAGTCTGACAATTGCTTGTCACTGCTCGGTGGTTCTCTCTGGGTTCTCCAGCTTCCCTCCCCCTCTCCATAAAACTCTGACAGGAGGTGACCCTGGCTGTTGGAAGTGTCATTCAACCCCAATAAATAAAAATAAATAAATACATAAATGAGAGTTATTGTCCTTGGTGATGCAACAGTGCATCCCTCTAAGTTGAAGCCTAGCTACCTCCTAATATGAGGTTGAAGCCTACTGCCTTGACTGAATAGGAAAAGCACTGTTGTTACATGCTTTTATCCAAAGTAAAATTTTGAACTACAAAGCGTTTTAATCAGAGTGAGAAATGTGAAAGAACATGCCATCTCTCATGAGTCATTAGTGTATAAAGGAACATAAAATGTGGACATCAGAGTGCTTGGTCTGCCACTATTCGTGCGGCTTCACGGCACTATGTTAACAATTTTTTGCACGTATTACTTTATTTTCATCTGAATTAAATGTAGGGGCACATATACTGTCTCATTATGCCCCCGGAGAAGGCATTATGTTATCACCATGTCCCTCGTCTGTCATCCATTGTCCATCATCCATCTGTTTACTTTTCGTATTCCGTCAATTAACTAAAGTTCTACCAACTGGATCTATACCAAACTTCATATGTGGGTTTGGTATGAGGAGTGGAAGAAGCCTCTTTATTTTGACCATGGTGTGCCAAAGGTCAAGGTCACAGTGATCTCCAGTGTTAAATACACTTGAAATTGGTTTCCACTCCATAACTGAACTTCTGCAAGACTGATCTTGTTTTTTTGTAATTCTATCCATGATATTGCAGAAGGGGGCATATGCCACACTTTGCATTGCTCTTGTTTCCTATTAAAAAGGTCATATGAGAGGTGAGTGGATATCCTCGGTCAAATGGCTGGTTTGGTCTGCAGTTTTATTTTGTGATGTTGTGGATTAAGTAAATAATGCTCATTAATGATGATTTGAAAATATAATGTTGATGGATTTGATTTGAACTGTGTTCTGTCAAGTGCATTTCAGTTGGAGATCAAGGTGACACGAGTGTTTAGTGACTAATTCACTCCTGTTTGTGAGCTGACATTTTGCAAGTGACAAATGGGACAATGTTTGTATAAATTTGCTTTGAGAAAGCTTTTTGAAAGAAGGGATAAGAAGCCCATATGTTTTTGCTTTGTCAGAATGTTCATCTTATGTTGTAAAATCATCAGTGTGGAAATAAAGAATTCTGATATGTCATGTTATTGATTTATCGCTAACGATGCACGGGAATAGGAACTTTTGGCCCATTTTACGAACAATCAACTGTGCAATTCAGCTGACTGTATTTGAGTGATATTGTAAAATTGTGATAGTGTGCTGTTTACTCCAGGAAAGGCTACACTACGAGCTTCCAGAAACTGTATACATTGTGAGGATTGTGAATAAGGGAGGTAATTTAATGCAAAATATAATGGGCCGTGTTAATGAGAAGCTGTGCATTTCTTGAAAAAACAATGTATTCTACCGAATAACAGTTACTGTAACAAGACCTTAAGTAGAAAACGGTATTTGCTTTCATTGCATCTTCTGGCCTCAAATCTCCATAGCAAGCAAGAGTAAATAAAATGTTTCTATTTGCAGGATAACTAAAAGAAATATTAAAAGCATGCTTTTCCTTTTTCAGTGATAGTGGTACCCTGATATAATTTCCAGGAAAGTTCCCCTCATGAGGTATTTATATGCCAAGTACTGGTATTATGAAGAGAATTACATGGGGTAATGTTTTATTTTTCATTCTTTTGTTTGACAATGTTAACTGGTATAGTTGTATGGAGAACTTTTTCTGAGAGCATTCTGGGGAATTGTGTCAGAGTCTAATCTTATCAGTTGAAATAAATTTTGACTGAACATTCTTTATTGTTACATTTGTACAGCTTCTTTCAAATGGCATATAATTCATATGGCAGCCTCTTAAATTAGGTCAGAAACTCATATGGATCTATTCTCAACCCTTTAGGAGGCACAATTCGTGCTGTGCAGGAAAATGTCATTGCACAAAATTTTATAGAAATCTTCTTTCTATTATTCATTTATTTATTAGAGTTCATCGACACTCTTGACAGCCAGGATCACCTGGTGTTAGGCAGTTTTATGGGGGAAGGAAGCCAGACTACCTGGAGAGAACCAATGACAATAGCAAATAACTGCCAGACTCTCCAATGTACTAACTCCATGCAAACATGGTTAGCATTGATTGAAGACAAGAGCACCATCAACATGCAATACGCCTTAGTACAAAGTGTGACTGTGCCCCCACATGGGCAATTGTGATGATATACCTTACCCAAGGACACAGCACAGTTACCCCTGGTGGAGTTCGAGCCATGGACCTTTCAGTTTGAAGTCTGAATCCAGAACCACTGAACCACCGTGCTCCCAATTTTCCCCTGTGATTACCTTATATTATCATTGATAGAATTAATGAAAGTTGCCTGGCCACATGAGGAGAAAATGGGAGCAGGTGGTTGTGGGGGGTGGGTGGGTTTGTGGTGGATCGGGCCAGGGGATTGGGGGGATAAAATGTGTATTGTTGAGGGACTTTGTAGTTTACAAATGCATGCAATTTCTGTTGTTTTTTTTGCACATTTAATCAGTTAATGTGTAATTAATAACCACCGGTTTTGCCTGATCATTGGCAATATACCAACACAACTGCAATGAGAGTTATTGTCACCTACGGCAACTGCATTGTGACCTTGTGCAAGACCCTTCATCCGAATTGCCCATGTGGAGGTACAGTGGCTATGTGTACTAAGGCATACTGCACATCAATGGTGCACTTGTCTTCAACCAATGCTAACCCTGCTTGTGTGGAGTTAGTATGTTGGAGAGTCTGACAATTGCTTGTCACTGCTCGGTGGTTCTCTCTGGGTTCTCCAGCTTCCCTCCCCCTCTCCATAAAACTCTGACAGGAGGTGACCCTGGCTGTTGGAAGTGTCATTCAACCCCAATAAATAAAAATAAATAAATACATAAATGAGAGTTATTGTCCTTGGTGATGCAACAGTGCATCCCTCTAAGTTGAAGCCTAGCTACCTCCTAATATGAGGTTGAAGCCTACTGCCTTGACTGAATAGGAAAAGCACTGTTGTTACATGCTTTTATCCAAAGTAAAATTTTGAACTACAAAGCGTTTTAATCAGAGTGAGAAATGTGAAAGAACATGCCATCTCTCATGAGTCATTAGTGTATAAAGGAACATAAAATGTGGACATCAGAGTGCTTGGTCTGCCACTATTCGTGCGGCTTCACGGCACTATGTTAACAATTTTTTGCACGTATTACTTTATTTTCATCTGAATTAAATGTAGGGGCACATATACTGTCTCATTATGCCCCCGGAGAAGGCATTATGTTATCACCATGTCCCTCGTCTGTCATCCATTGTCCATCATCCATCTGTTTACTTTTCGTATTCCGTCAATTAACTAAAGTTCTACCAACTGGATCTATACCAAACTTCATATGTGGGTTTGGTATGAGGAGTGGAAGAAGCCTCTTTATTTTGACCATGGTGTGCCAAAGGTCAAGGTCACAGTGATCTCCAGTGTTAAATACACTTGAAATTGGTTTCCACTCCATAACTGAACTTCTGCAAGACTGATCTTGTTTTTTTGTAATTCTATCCATGATATTGCAGAAGGGGGCATATGCCACACTTTGCATTGCTCTTGTTTCCTATTAAAAAGGTCATATGAGAGGTGAGTGGATATCCTCGGTCAAATGGCTGGTTTGGTCTGCAGTTTTATTTTGTGATGTTGTGGATTAAGTAAATAATGCTCATTAATGATGATTTGAAAATATAATGTTGATGGATTTGATTTGAACTGTGTTCTGTCAAGTGCATTTCAGTTGGAGATCAAGGTGACACGAGTGTTTAGTGACTAATTCACTCCTGTTTGTGAGCTGACATTTTGCAAGTGACAAATGGGACAATGTTTGTATAAATTTGCTTTGAGAAAGCTTTTTGAAAGAAGGGATAAGAAGCCCATATGTTTTTGCTTTGTCAGAATGTTCATCTTATGTTGTAAAATCATCAGTGTGGAAATAAAGAATTCTGATATGTCATGTTATTGATTTATCGCTAACGATGCACGGGAATAGGAACTTTTGGCCCATTTTACGAACAATCAACTGTGCAATTCAGCTGACTGTATTTGAGTGATATTGTAAAATTGTGATAGTGTGCTGTTTACTCCAGGAAAGGCTACACTACGAGCTTCCAGAAACTGTATACATTGTGAGTATTGTGAATAAGGGAGGTAATTTAATGCAAAATATAATGGGCCGTGTTAATGAGAAGCTGTGCATTTCTTGAAAAAACAATGTATTCTACCGAATAACAGTTACTGTAACAAGACCTTAAGTAGAAAACGGTATTTGCTTTCATTGCATCTTCTGGCCTCAAATCTCCATAGCAAGCAAGAGTAAATAAAATGTTTCTATTTGCAGGATAACTAAAAGAAATATTAAAAGCATGCTTTTCCTTTTTCAGTGATAGTGGTACCCTGATATAATTTCCAGGAAAGTTCCCCTCATGAGGTATTTATATGCCAAGTACTGGTATTATGAAGAGAATTACATGGGGTAATGTTTTATTTTTCATTCTTTTGTTTGACAATGTTAACTGGTATAGTTGTATGGAGAACTTTTTCTGAGAGCATTCTGGGGAATTGTGTCAGAGTCTAATCTTATCAGTTGAAATAAATTTTGACTGAACATTCTTTATTGTTACATTTGTACAGCTTCTTTCAAATGGCATATAATTCATATGGCAGCCTCTTAAATTAGGTCAGAAACTCATATGGATCTATTCTCAACCCTTTAGGAGGCACAATTCGTGCTGTGCAGGAAAATGTCATTGCACAAAATTTTATAGAAATCTTCTTTCTATTATTCATTTATTTATTAGAGTTCATCGACACTCTTGACAGCCAGGATCACCTGGTGTTAGGCAGTTTTATGGGGGAAGGAAGCCAGACTACCTGGAGAGAACCAATGACAATAGCAAATAACTGCCAGACTCTCCAATGTACTAACTCCATGCAAACATGGTTAGCATTGATTGAAGACAAGAGCACCATCAACATGCAATACGCCTTAGTACAAAGTGTGACTGTGCCCCCACATGGGCAATTGGGATGATATACCTTACCCAACCTAGGGGGGTTTGATCATCCCCTACTAGGCGGGTCCTCAGGTGGCGGATAGAGGACGGCCTGCTCAGTTGGGCAGGTTTGCTAATTTCTAATTGGCAGGTTTGCTCAATTGAGTTGGTTCGCTGCGAAATACATAAATACGCAGCCCCGGACCAAAATGATCAATCCTGCTAATTCCATCTGGCAGGCACCTTGTTCTCCCGTGAGGTGCGTTCCGAAAGCCCCGGAAGAAGGAATCCTGGCAGTTGAGGACTTGTGGCCCCGGTTAGGGCAGTCTCCGGGATGGAGCCCTGGTCTCCATTTCGGAGATAATCTTGTTCAACACACTGCTTTGGCCCCAATTTCGGGAGTAGAAGGATGGTCGGATGGTCCGTTCTGGCCAATCGGGAGCCCCACCCCAAAAGTACTGGGTGTCACGTCGGGGGGCATTTGGTGGCCATTCAATCAGTCATTTCTTTTAATCATTTATCATCATTGCCATTGTGTGCTGTTTTTAAACTCATTTTTTAACCAAATACTTAGTTTTGCTGCACTGTTTGTTTCAGTTTCACGTGGCAACCGTAATTACAGTATTTTATAAAGTGATTGGTTGGATGGTCGCCATCTGAAGACCTGGCACTTCCACACACGGGCCAATCAGCCAGTGGCATACTTCGGTATCAACACTGGCTGAGTATACTGCCCCATACCAGGTATGTGGGAATACCGGCAACCCGGTGGGTTCACTGCATGGCAGTAACCCTACCCCTTGTTGGACTCCGTGGTGGGTGGGAGCCGGGGCAGTGAACGTTTAAAATATTAACATGGCTACCTCACAACCAAAAATCAAACGACCTTTTTTAGACACTGGACTACGAGATTCTGACTCTGATGAAGAACTAATTAAATCACTGATTCCACCTGAAGACAACCTTCCAAAATTCATTCTACTGCATTCAACTGATGAAAATAAGAAATTAAGTAATCTAAACCCATTTGCTCTTGATAAGGCCATCAAAGGTATAGCAGGAACTGTAAAGGATATAAAGAAACTACGCTCTGGAGATTTATTAATTCAGTGTTCCAGACAAGTTCAAACATTTAATCTTTTACATACGACAAAATTAATTGACATTAGTATTAAAGCAAGTTACCATAAAACTTTAAACAGTAGCAAGGGAGTTATCAGAACTCCTGAACTAGCTGACATGGAAGAAAATGAAATTACATGTGAATTAAAACCTCAAGGAATCACCTCTGTAAGACGAATTGAAATCAACAAACAAGGAAACAAAATTAAAACTAACACTTACATCTGCACCTTTGATGGTACAAGACCTCCAAAGTCACTTAAGATTGGTTACTTGAACGTCAGAGTGGATTTGTACATCCCAAATCCACTGCGATGTTTCAAGTGCCAAAAGTTTGGACATGGCCAGGATTCTTGTCGCGGCAAGAAAATCTGCTTTAAATGTGGTCTCAACCATGAAGAGCCTTGTACTACTACAGATTATAAATGTGTCAACTGTCAGGGCAATCACATGTCATCATCTAAGGATTGCCCTGTATGGAAAAAAGAAAAACTAATACAAAAAGTAAAATGTGAAAAGCAGATTAGTTTTAAGGAGGCCCGGGAATTTGTTATATCAATGCCGGGGATGAATTTACCACCATCATCTTATGCGAACGCTATTAAACATTCTACTATTACAACAACAAAATCAGTGCAATGTCAAACAGATCTCACATGGCTTAATAATACAGAACCCAAATCTATAAATCCATTTAGCATTATACAAACAACAAAAACGAATAGCTCATCTACTCAAACAAAAACAACAGAAAACAAAAACAAGGGCAAAAAGGTTAGTGAAACGTCAAGTGACCAATCACAATCTAGTCAACATCAGAGTCAGAATCAAAGTCAGAAAAGCAGAAAAGACAAAAAGAAAACTCTTTCAGATCGAATTCCCAAATTTTCTAGAGATATTGTCACTAGAAATAGATTTGAGGCCTTCGAGGAAATGTGTGTGGACGAATGTCTCACGGAAACATTTTCAAATAATCCCCTTCCATCATTGCAGGGAAGGTCCCCACGCAAATCTTCACCAAAAAGAACTACGGGGGCAATTTCACCCATACGACCACCTTCAAAATCACCTTCCAAACATGCATAGTACACCAAAACAAAATATAATACAGTGGAATTGTCGAGGTTTTAGAGCTAATTTTAATGAACTTGGTCTTCTCAGCCAAAAGTATAAACCTGCTGCTTTTTGCCTGCAGGAAACTCTTTTAAAGAAACCCGAGGCTCAGGATCATTCAGCTTTTAAGCATTATACATCGTATGATGCTTGGGCAGATGATAATGATCTTCATATTCGTGGAACGACTGTCTTGGTTAGGAACGACATCATTCACAGTACTGTACCATTACAGACAAATTTACAGGCTGTGGCGGTACGCCTAACTTTAGACAAAACAGTTACACTTTGTTCTATTTACGTTTCACCAAGTAAAGCCTTACAATTGAATGACCTTGAGCTGCTGGTTCGACAACTCCCAACTCCATACATTTTGTTGGGTGATTTTAACGCACATAGCCCCCTTTGGGGTAATTCCTGCAGTCAAGAAGATGCAAAAGGTAAAACTGTGGAAGAGTTCATTACAAAATATGACTTGTGCTTGTTCAATGATGGGTCAGATACTTACCTGCACCCTGCATCTGGTTCTTACACGTCAATTGATTTAACAATTGCATGCCCTTCTGTCTTCCTTGATTTTTCATGGAAGGCAGAAGATGACTTGTGCGGGAGTGACCACTTTCCGATTGTGTTGGAGAGTGTAGTTCCGGCGGATGATGAGAGGGTGCCCCAGTGGAATTTTAAAAAGGCCGACTGGGACACTTTCTCATCGCTTTGTTCTGAACGCCTCACACGGGAGAAATTTCAGGACAGTACTGACCAGATTGAACACTTCACCACAGAGTTGATTGACATTGCAAGCCAAGTCATTCCTAAAACCTCGGCAAATCCAAAACGTTTCACTAAACCATGGTTTGATACTGAGTGCAAACAGGCTATAAAAGATCGCAAGAAATTTGAGAGGGAATTTAATAAGTCACCAACTACACAAAATTTGGATAGATTGCGTATAAATCGGGCAAAAACAAGACGACTTTTAAAACATAAAAAGAAAAGTTCATGGGAAACTTACGTTTCGAAACTAAATCAAAACACCCCCATCACTAAAATTTGGAAAATGATTAAAAAAATGAAAGGAAAAGAAACAAAATCAGCTGTACAACACCTAAAAGATAACAACACACTCATAACATCAAAACAAGAAATTTCAAACAGGTTGGCCTCTACATTTTCTAAACATTCGTCGTCTGAAAATAGTAACCCAGAATTCCTCAAACTAAAAAAACAACAAGAAAAACAAAAGATTAAATTTACATCCAATAACTCAGAGGACTACAACGAACCTTTCTCTATGGAAGAGTTATGCAACTCTTTGCATAGAGCAAAGGATTCTGCCACTGGACCCGATAAAATACACTATCAACTTTTAAAACATCTGCCTCAAACTTCACTAGAACTTTTATTGTCAGTTTTTAATGACATTTGGGTGACTGGCCAGTTTCCACCTTCCTGGCGAAAGGCAACAATTATTCCTATTCCAAAGCCTGATAAGGATCACAGTAATCCAAGTAATTACAGACCAATTGCACTAACTAGTTGTCTCTGTAAAACCATGGAGAGGATGATCAATGACCGACTTGTCTGGTTTCTGGAATCGAACAATCTGCTTGCGGATGTTCAGTGTGGTTTCAGAAACCAGAGAAGTACTGTGGATCATTTGGTCAGACTTGAAACCTTTATAAGAAATGCCTTTGCTAGAAAAGAACATGTGGTCGCCATCTTCTTTGACCTGGAAAAGGCATATGACACAACGTGGACGTATGGGATTTTAAAAGATCTTTTTAACATGGGGTTGAGGGGGCGTATGCCTCTTTTTATTGAAAACTTTCTGAGGGACCGCCAATTTCAGGTCCGTGTTGGGTCAACGTTATCTGATCCTCACGGGCAGGAATTGGGGGTTCCTCAGGGAAGTATTTTATCTGTTACCCTTTTTTCAGTGAAAATCAACAGTATTATTGATGCAATTGAAAATATGGTTGACTCGTCATTGTATGTAGATGACTTTTTAATCTGCTATAGCAGCAAAAAAATGAATGCTATAGAGCGCAAACTTCAGCTGTGTTTGAATAGAATCCAGAAATGGGCTACAGAAAACGGCTTCAAATTCTCAAAAACGAAAACTAATTGTGTTCATTTCTGTAGGCTCCGGAAGCACCACCTTGATCCGGAATTGAAAATAGACGGGAGTCGTATTAATGTTGTTAAGGAAGTGAAATTCTTGGGTTTGTTGTTCGACAGCAAACTGAATTTCACTTCTCATATAAAACAACTAAAAGTAAAGTGTAAAAGGGCACTGAACCTTTTGAAGGTAGTTGGTAGCACTGATTGGGGTGCTGACCAAAAAACATTACTCCATCTGTATAGATCACTTGTCAGATCAAAATTAGATTACGGCTGTGTGGTTTACGGTTCAGCAAGAAAGTCATATCTCAAACCTCTTGATGCCATTCATAATAGTGGCATAAGAATCAGCCTTGGTGCTTTTAGAACATCACCGGTAGATTCGATGCTTGTTGAGGCAGAGGAGCCTTCTCTCGAGAAGCGCAGAATTAAACTTTCACTCCAATATGTTTCAAAACTTCTTTCTAATCCGTCCAACCCTGCATACAATTGTGTCTCAGAACCTCAAAATACTGAATTTTTTAACCGTCATCAGAAACATATCCCTCCATTGGGAATTAGAATTAAACCTCATATGGAGTCTGCCAAAATTGAACCAGTTACAATAAAAGAGAACCGTGAACTACAAACTCCTCCTTGGCATCTTAAAAAGCCAACAGTTATTTTGGACCTAGCATCTACTAAAAAGTCTGAAACAAATTCTCTGCAGTTTAAGCAGAAATATGCGGAAATTAAGTCCAAGTATAGTACATATACAAGGATCTATACAGACGGATCAAAAGGTGGTGACAAAGTAGCATCAGCTGTTGTCACTGATGATCATGTCACTTCAGTCAGAATACCGAATCAAAGTTCTATTTTCACAGCTGAAGTTAAAGCTTTACAACTCGCCCTCGAACATATTGAAAATGTACAGGAAAAGAAGTCGATTATTTTTTCTGACTCTCTTTCCTCTTTGCTTGCTTTGCTCAACCCCAAGTTGAAGAACTCTCTCATTTTGGAACTTCGTGAGAAGTTATCAACTCTTGTGTCTGACCAATATGATATCGTGTTTTGCTGGTTACCCGGACATGTAGGTATCGCTGGAAACACCAGGGCAGACAGTGCAGCAAAACAGGCTTTATCCAAGCCTCTCACTGATTTTAAGATTCCGTTCAGTGACTTCAAACCACATATCAGTAGTTACATCAAATCCATATGGCAGGCGGAGTGGGATGGAGCGACAAATAACAAGCTCCATCGCTTTCGACCCACTATTTCTGATCACTACCCAACCAGTAACCTTTGTAGAAAAGATCATGTTATTCTGACACGGTGTCATGTTGGTCACACACGACTTACACATTCCTTTCTGTTAGAGGGTAATATGCGACCAGAGTGTGTTCCTTGTCAGCAGGTGTTGTCACTGGAACACATTCTTTTACATTGTACAGATTGTAATCTTGTCAGAGGGCAGTATTTTACAGTACCATCTCTAAGAGATTTATTTTACCATACAAGCCCGCATAAAATAATCTCATTTTTGAAAGAAATCAACCTTTTTA
This sequence comes from Pictodentalium vernedei, assembly GCA_031216915.1. Lineage (NCBI taxonomy): Eukaryota > Metazoa > Mollusca > Scaphopoda > Dentaliida > Dentaliidae > Pictodentalium > Pictodentalium vernedei. The sequence continues at coordinate 429,773,566 of CM062292.1, forward strand.
ATAAATTTTAAAAGTGTTTTTATTCTTTTAGCGTAGACTCCACAAGTCTAAATGTCACCAGGTTGATTTTATAAGTTTAGTCATTACTGTTTCGACTGCTCTTGGTTTTAAGTATTGTTGTGATTATTTTAATTCCTACTTGATACTTGTTGTTTCTGTAGTTTTCTCGCCACGATATAGCCTTAGCTGCTGATGTGGCGTTAAGCAACAATAAATAAATAAATAAATAAATACCTTACCCAAGGACACAGCACAGTTACCCCTGGTGGAGTTCGAGCCATGGACCTTTCAGTTTGAAGTCTGAATCCAGAACCACTGAACCACCGTGCTCCCAATTTTCCCCTGTGATTACCTTATATTATCATTGATAGAATTAATGAAAGTTGCCTGGCCACATGAGGAGAAAATGGGAGCAGGTGGTCGTGTGGGGTGGGTGGGTTTGTGGTGGATCGGGCCAGGGGATTGGGGGGATAAAATGTGTATTGTTGAGGGACTTTGTAGTTTACAAATGCATGCAATTTCTGTTGTTTTTTTTGCACATTTAATCAGTTAATGTGTAATTAATAACCACCGGTTTTGCCTGATCATTGGCAATATACCAACACAACTGCAATGAGAGTTATTGTCACCTACGGCAACTGCATTCTGACCTTGTGCAAGACCCTTCATCCGAATTGCCCATGTGGAGGTACAGTGGCTATGTGTACTAAGGCATACTGCACATCAATGGTGCACTTGTCTTCAACCAATGCTAACCCTGCTTGTGTGGAGTTAGTATGTTGGAGAGTCTGACAATTGCTTGTCACTGCTCGGTGGTTCTTTCTGGGTTCTCCAGCTTCCCTCCCCCTCTCCATAAAACTCTGACAGGAGGTGACCCTGGCTGTTGGAAGTGTCATTCAACCCCAATAAATAAAAATAAATAAATACATAAATGAGAGTTATTGTCCTTGGTGATGCAACAGTGCATCCCTCTAAGTTGAAGCCTAGCTACCTCCTAATATGAGGTTGAAGCCTACTGCCTTGACTGAATAGGAAAAGCACTGTTGTTACATGCTTTTATCCAAAGTAAAATTTTGAACTACAAAGCGTTTTAATCAGAGTGAGAAATGTGAAAGAACATGCCATCTCTCATGAGTCATTAGTGTATAAAGGAACATAAAATGTGGACATCAGAGTGCTTGGTCTGCCACTATTCGTGCGGCTTAACGGCACTATGTTAACAATTTTTTGCACGTATTACTTTATTTTCATCTGAATTAAATGTAGGGGCACATATACTGTCTCATTATGCCCCCGGAGAAGGCATTATGTTATCACCATGTCCCTCGTCTGTCATCCATTGTCCATCATCCATCTGTTTACTTTTCGTATTCCGTCAATTAACTAAAGTTCTACCAACTGGATCTATACCAAACTTCATATGTGGGTTTGGTATGAGGAGTGGAAGAAGCCTCTTTATTTTGACCATGGTGTGCCAAAGGTCAAGGTCACAGTGATCTCCAGTGTTAAATACACTTGAAATTGGTTTCCACTCCATAACTAAACTTCTGCAAGACTGATCTTGTTTTTTTGTAATTCTATCCATGATATTGCAGAAGGGGGCATATGCCACACTTTGCATTGCTCTTGTTTCCTATTAAAAAGGTCATATGAGAGGTGAGTGGATATCCTCGGTCAAATGGCTGGTTTGGTCTGCAGTTTTATTTTGTGATGTTGTGGATTAAGTAAATAATGCTCATTAATGATGATTTGAAAATATAATGTTGATGGATTTGATTTGAACTGTGTTCTGTCAAGTGCATTTCAGTTGGAGATCAAGGTGACACGAGTGTTTAGTGACTAATTCACTCCTGTTTGTGAGCTGACATTTTGCAAGTGACAAATGGGACAATGTTTGTATAAATTTGCTTTGAGAAAGCTTTTTGAAAGAAGGGATAAGAAGCCCATATGTTTTTGCTTTGTCAGAATGTTCATCTTATGTTGTAAAATCATCAGTGTGGAAATAAAGAATTCCGATATGTCATGTTATTGTTTTATCGCTGTCGATGCACGGGAATAGGAACTTTTGGCCCATTTTACGAACAATCAACTGTGCAATTCAGCTGACTGTATTTGAGTGATATTGTAAAATTGTGATAGTGTGCTGTTTACTCCAGGAAAGGCTACACTACGAGCTTCCAGAAACTGTATACATTGTGAGGATTGTGAATAAGGGAGGTAATTTAATGCAAAATATAATGGGCCGTGTTAATGAGAAGCTGTGCATTTCTTGAAAAAACAATGTATTCTACCGAATAACAGTTACTGTAACAAGACCTTAATTAGAAAACGGTATTTGCTTTCATTGCATCTTCTGGCCTCAAATCTCCATAGCAAGCAAGAGTAAATAAAATGTTTCTATTTGCAGGATAACTAAAAGAAATATTAAAAGCATGCTTTTCCTTTTTCAGTGATAGTGGTACCCTGATATAATTTCCAGGAAAGTTCCCCTCATGAGGTATTTATATGCCAAGTACTGGTATTATGAAGAGAATTACATGGGGTAATGTTTTATTTTTCATTCTTTTGTTTGACAATGTTAACTGGTATAGTTGTATGGAGAACTTTTTCTGAGAGCATTCTGGGGAATTGTGTCAGAGTCTAATCTTATCAGTTGAAATAAATTTTGACTGAACATTCTTTATTGTTACATTTGTACAGCTTCTTTCAAATGGCATATAATTCATGCTGTGCAGGAAAATGTCATTGCACAAAATTTTATAGAAATCTTCTTTCTATTATTCATTTATTTATTAGAGTTCATCGACACTCTTGACAGCCAGGATTCACCTGGTGTTAGGCAGTTTTATGGGGGAAGGAAGCCAGACTACCTGGAGAGAACCAATGACAATAGCAAATAACTGCCAGACTCTCCAATGTACTAACTCCATGCAAACATGGTTAGCATTGATTGAAGACAAGAGCACCATCAACATGCAATACGCCTTAGTACAAAGTGTGACTGTGCCCCCACATGGGCAGTTGGGATGATATACCTTACCCAAGGACACAGCACAGTTACCCCTGGTGGAGTTCGAGCCATGGACCTTTCAGTTTGAAGTCTGAATCCAGAACCACTGAACCACCGTGCTCCCAATTTTCCCCTGTGATTACCTTATATTATCATTGATAGAATTAATGAAAGTTGCCTGGCCACATGAGGAGAAAATGGGAGCAGGTGGTCGTGGGGGGTGGGTGGGTTTGTGGTGGATCGGGCCAGGAGATTGGGGGGATAAAATGTGTATTGTTGAGGGACTTTGTAGTTTACAAATGCATGCAATTTCTGTTGTTTTTTTTGCACATTTAATCAGTTAATGTGTAATTAATAACCACCGGTTTTGCCTGATCATTGGCAATATACCAACACAACTGCAATGAGAGTTATTGTCACCTACGGCAACTGCATTGTGACCTTGTGCAAGACCCTTCATCCGAATTGCCCATGTGGAGGTACAGTGGCTATGTGTACTAAGGCATACTGCACATCAATGGTGCACTTGTCTTCAACCAATGCTAACCCTGCTTGTGTGGAGTTAGTATGTTGGAGAGTCTGACAATTGCTTGTCACTGCTCGGTGGTTCTTTCTGGGTTCTCCAGCTTCCCTCCCCCTCTCCATAAAACTCTGACAGGAGGTGACCCTGGCTGTTGGAAGTGTCATTCAACCCCAATAAATAAAAATAAATAAATACATAAATGAGAGTTATTGTCCTTGGTGATGCAACAGTGCATCCCTCTAAGTTGAAGCCTAGCTACCTCCTAATATGAGGTTGAAGCCTACTGCCTTGACTGAATAGGAAAAGCACTGTTGTTACATGCTTTTATCCAAAGTAAAATTTTGAACTACAAAGCGTTTTAATCAGAGTGAGAAATGTGAAAGAACATGCCATCTCTCATGAGTCATTAGTGTATAAAGGAACATAAAATGTGGACATCAGAGTGCTTGGTCTGCCACTATTCGTGCGGCTTAACGGCACTATGTTAACAATTTTTTGCACGTATTACTTTATTTTCATCTGAATTAAATGTAGGGGCACATATACTGTCTCATTATGCCCCCGGAGAAGGTATTATGTTATCACCATGTCCCTCGTCTGTCATCCATTGTCCATCATCCATCTGTTTACTTTTCGTATTCCGTCAATTAACTAAAGTTCTACCAACTGGATCTATACCAAACTTCATATGTGGGTTTGGTATGAGGAGTGGAAGAAGCCTCTTTATTTTGACCATGGTGTGCCAAAGGTCAAGGTCACAGTGATCTCCAGTGTTAAATACACTTGAAATTGGTTTCCACTCCATAACTAAACTTCTGCAAGACTGATCTTGTTTTTTTGTAATTCTATCCATGATATTGCAGAAGGGGGCATATGCCACACTTTGCATTGCTCTTGTTTCCTATTAAAAAGGTCATATGAGAGGTGAGTGGATATCCTCGGTCAAATGGCTGGTTTGGTCTGCAGTTTTATTTTGTGATGTTGTGGATTAAGTAAATAATGCTCATTAATGATGATTTGAAAATATAATGTTGATGGATTTGATTTGAACTGTGTTCTGTCAAGTGCATTTCAGTTGGAGATCAAGGTGACACGAGTGTTTAGTGACTAATTCACTCCTGTTTGTGAGCTGACATTTTGCAAGTGACAAATGGGACAATGTTTGTATAAATTTGCTTTGAGAAAGCTTTTTGAAAGAAGGGATAAGAAGCCCATATGTTTTTGCTTTGTCAGAATGTTCATCTTATGTTGTAAAATCATCAGTGTGGAAATAAAGAATTCCGATATGTCATGTTATTGTTTTATCGCTGTCGATGCATGGGAATAGGAACTTTTGGCCCATTTTACGAACAATCAACTGTGCAATTCAGCTGACTGTATTTGAGTGATATTGTAAAATTGTGATAGTGTGCTGTTTACTCCAGGAAAGGCTACACTACGAGCTTCCAGAAACTGTATACATTGTGAGGATTGTGAATAAGGGAGGTAATTTAATGCAAAATATAATGGGCCGTGTTAATGAGAAGCTGTGCATTTCTTGAAAAAACAATGTATTCTACCGAATAACAGTTACTGTAACAAGACCTTAATTAGAAAACGGTATTTGCTTTCATTGCATCTTCTGGCCTCAAATCTCCATAGCAAGCAAGAGTAAATAAAATGTTTCTATTTGCAGGATAACTAAAAGAAATATTAAAAGCATGCTTTTCCTTTTTCAGTGATAGTGGTACCCTGATATAATTTCCAGGAAAGTTCCCCTCATGAGGTATTTATATGCCAAGTACTGGTATTATGAAGAGAATTACATGGGGTAATGTTTTATTTTTCATTCTTTTGTTTGACAATGTTAACTGGTATAGTTGTATGGAGAACTTTTTCTGAGAGCATTCTGGGGAATTGTGTCAGAGTCTAATCTTATCAGTTGAAATAAATTTTGACTGAACATTCTTTATTGTTACATTTGTACAGCTTCTTTCAAATGGCATATAATTCATATGGCAGCCTCTTAAATTAGGTCAGAAACTCATATGGATCTATTCTCAACCCTTTAGGAGGCGCAATTCGTGCTGTGCAGGAAAATGTCATTGCACAAAATTTTATAGAAATCTTCTTTCTATTATTCATTTATTTATTAGAGTTCATCGACACTCTTAACAGCCAGGATCACCTGGTGTTAGGCAGTTTTATGGGGGAAGGAAGCCAGACTACCTGGAGAGAACCAATGACAATAGCAAATAACTGCCAGACTCTCCAATGTACTAACTCCATGCAAACATGGTTAGCATTGATTGAAGACAAGAGCACCATCAACATGCAATACGCCTTAGTACAAAGTGTGACTGTGCCCCCACATGGGCAATTGGGATGATATACCTTACCCAAGGACACAGCACAGTTACCCCTGGTGGAGTTCGAGCCATGGACCTTTCAGTTTGAAGTCTGAATCCAGAACCACTGAACCACCGTGCTCCCAATTTTCCCCTGTGATTACCTTATATTATCATTGATAGAATTAATGAAAGTTGCCTGGCCACATGAGGAGAAAATGGGAGCAGGTGGTCGTGGGGGGTGGGTGGGTTTGTGGTGGATCGGGCCAGGGGATTGGGGGGATAAAATGTGTATTGTTGAGGGACTTTGTAGTTTACAAATGCATGCAATTTCTGTTGTTTTTTTTGCACATTTAATCAGTTAATGTGTAATTAATAACCACTGGTTTTGCCTGATCATTGGCAATATACCAACACAACTGCAATGAGAGTTATTGTCACCTACGGCAACTGCATTGTGACCTTGTGCAAGACCCTTCATCCGAATTGCCCATGTGGAGGTACAGTGGCTATGTGTACTAAGGCATACTGCACATCAATGGTGCACTTGTCTTCAACCAATGCTAACCCTGCTTGTGTGGAGTTAGTATGTTGGAGAGTCTGACAATTGCTTGTCACTGCTCGGTGGTTCTCTCTGGGTTCTCCAGCTTCCCTCCCCCTCTCCATAAAACTCTGACAGGAGGTGACCCTGGCTGTTGGAAGTGTCATTCAACCCCAATAAATAAAAATAAATAAATACATAAATGAGAGTTATTGTCCTTGGTGATGCAACAGTGCATCCCTCTAAGTTGAAGCCTAGCTACCTCCTAATATGAGGTTGAAGCCTACTGCCTTGACTGAATAGGAAAAGCACTGTTGTTACATGCTTTTATCCAAAGTAAAATTTTGACCTACAAAGCGTTTTAATCAGAGTGAGAAATGTGAAAGAACATGCCATCTCTCATGAGTCATTAGTGTATAAAGGAACATAAAATGTGGACATCAGAGTGCTTGGTCTGCCACTATTCGTGCGGCTTAACGGCACTATGTTAACAATTTTTTGCACGTATTACTTTATTTTCATCTGAATTAAATGTAGGGGCACATATACTGTCTCATTATGCCCCCGGAGAAGGTATTATGTTATCACCATGTCCCTCGTCTGTCATCCATTGTCCATCATCCATCTGTTTACTTTTCGTATTCCGTCAATTAACTAAAGTTCTACCAACTGGATCTATACCAAACTTCATATGTGGGTTTGGTATGAGGAGTGGAAGAAGCCTCTTTATTTTGACCATGGTGTGCCAAAGGTCAAGGTCACAGTGATCTCCAGTGTTAAATACACTTGAAATTGGTTTCCACTCCATAACTAAACTTCTGCAAGACTGATCTTGTTTTTTTGTAATTCTATCCATGATATTGCAGAAGGGGGCATATGCCACACTTTGCATTGCTCTTGTCTCCTATTAAAAAGGTCATATGAGAGGTGAGTGGATATCCTCGGTCAAATGGCTGGTTTGGTCTGCAGTTTTATTTTGTGATGTTGTGGATTAAGTAAATAATGCTCATTAATGATGATTTGAAAATATAATGTTGATGGATTTGATTTGAACTGTGTTCTGTCAAGTGCATTTCAGTTGGAGATCAAGTTGACACGAGTGTTTAGTGACTAATTCACTCCTGTTTGTGAGCTGACATTTTGCAAGTGACAAATGGGACAATGTTTGTATAAATTTGCTTTGAGAAAGCTTTTTGAAAGAAGGGATAAGAAGCCCATATGTTTTTGCTTTGTCAGAATGTTCATCTTATGTTGTAAAATCACCAGTGTGGAAATAAAGAATTCCGATATGTCATGTTATTGTTTTATCGCTGTCGATGCACGGGAATAGGAACTTTTGGCCCATTTTACGAACAATCAACTGTGCAATTCAGCTGACTGTATTTGAGTGATATTGTAAAATTGTGATAGTGTGCTGTTTACTCCAGGAAAGGCCACACTACGAGCTTCCAGAAACTGTATACATTGTGAGGATTGTGAATAAGAGAGGTAATTTAATGCAAAATATAATGGGCCGTGTTAATGAGAAGCCGTGCATTTCTTGAAAAAACAATGTTTTCTACCGAATAACAGTTACTGTAACAAGACCTTAAGTAGAAAACGGTATTTGCTTTCATTGCATCTTCTGGCCTCAAATCTCCATTGCAAGCAAGAGTAAATAAAATGTTTCTATTTGCAGGATAACTAAAAGAAATATTAAAAGCATGTTTTCCTTTTTCAGTTACAGTTGTACCCTGATATAATTTCCAGGAAAGTTCCCCTCATGAGGTATTTATATGCCAAGTACTGGTATTATGAAGAGAATTACATGGGGTAATGTTTTATTTTTCATTCTTTTGTTTGACAATGTTAACTGGTATAGTGGTATGGAGAACTTTTTCTGAGAGCATTCTGGGGAATTGTGTCAGAGTCTAATCTTATCAGTTGAAATAAATTTTGACTGAACATTCTTAATTGTTACATTTGTACAGCTTCTTTCAAATGGCATATAATTCATATGGCAGCCTCTTAAATTAGGTCAGAAACTCATATGGATCTATTCTCAACCCTTTAGGAGGCACAATTCGTGCTGTGCAGGAAAATGTCATTGCACAAAATTTTATAGAAATCTTCTTTCTATTATTCATTTATTTATTAGAGTTCATCGACACTCTTGACAGCCAGGATCACCTGGTGTTAGGCAGTTTTATGGGGGAAGGAAGCCAGACTACCTGGAGAGAACCAATGACAATAGCAAATAACTGCCAGACTCTCCAATGTACTAACTCCATGCAAACATGGTTAGCATTGATTGAAGACAAGAGCACCATCAACATGCAATACGCCTTAGTACAAAGTGTGACTGTGCCCCCACATGGGCAATTGGGATGATATACCTTACCCAAGGACACAGCAGTTACCCCTGGTGGAGTTCGAGCCAGGGACCTTTCAGTTTGAAGTCTGAATCCAGAACCACTGAACCACCGTGCTCCCAATTTTCCCCTGTGATTACCTTATATTATCATTGATAGAATTAATGAAAGTTGCCTGGCCACATGAGGAGAAAATGGGAGCAGGTGGTCGTGGGGGGTGGGTGGGTTTTTGGTGGATCGGGCCAGGGGATTGGGGGGATAAAATGTGTATTGTTGAGGGACTTTGTAGTTTACAAATGCATGCAATTTCTGTTGTTTTTTTTGCACATTTAATCAGTTAATGTGTAATTAATAACCACTGGTTTTGCCTGATCATTGGCAATATACCAACACAACTGCAATGAGAGTTATTGTCACCTACGGCAACTGCATTGTGACCTTGTGCAAGACCCTTCTTCCGAATTGCCCATGTGGAGGTACAGTGGCTATGTGTACTAAGGCATACTGCACATCAATGGTGCACTTGTCTTCAACCAATGCTAACCCTGCTTGTGTGGAGTTAGTATGTTGGAGAGTCTGACAATTGTTTGTCACTGCTCGGTGGTTCTCTCTGGGTTCTCCAGCTTCCCTCCCCCTCTCCATAAAACTCTGACAGGAGGTGACCCTGGCTGTTGGAAGTGTCATTCAACCCCAATAAATAAAAATAAATAAATACATAAATGAGAGTTATTGTCCTTGGTGATGCAACAGTGCATCCCTCTAAGTTGAAGCCTAGCTACCTCCTAATATGAGGTTGAAGCCTACTGCCTTGACTGAATAGGAAAAGCACTGTTGTTACATGCTTTTATCCAAAGTAAAATTTTGAACTACAAAGCGTTTTAATCAGAGTGAGAAATGTGAAAGAACATGCCATCTCTCATGAGTCATTAGTGTATAAAGGAACATAAAATGTGGACATCAGAGTGCTTGGTCTGCCACTATTCGTGCGGCTTAACGGCACTATGTTAACAATTTTTTGCACGTATTACTTTGTTTTTATCTGAATTAAATGTAGGGGCACATATACTGTCTCATTATGCCCCCGGAGAAGGCATTATGTTATCACCATGTCCCTCGTCTGTCATCCATTGTCCATCATCCATCTGTTTACTTTTCGTATTCCGTCAATTAACTAAAGTTCTACCAACTGGATCTATACCAAACTTCATATGTGGGTTTGGTATGAGGAGTGGAAGAAGCCTCTTTATTTTGACCATGGTGTGCCAAAGGTCAAGGTCACAGTGATCTCCAGTGTTAAATACACTTGAAATTGGTTTCCACTCCATAACTAAACTTCTGCAAGACTGATCTTGTTTTTTTGTAATTCTATCCATGATATTGCAGAAGGGGGCATATGCCACACTTTGCATTGCTCTTGTCTCCTATTAAAAAGGTCATATGAGAGGTGAGTGGATATCCTCGGTCAAATGGCTGGTTTGGTCTGCAGTTTTATTTTGTGATGTTGTGGATTAAGTAAATAATGCTCATTAATGATGATTTGAAAATATAATGTTGATGGATTTGATTTGAACTGTGTTCTGTCAAGTGCATTTCAGTTGGAGATCAAGTTGACACGAGTGTTTAGTGACTAATTCACTCCTGTTTGTGAGCTGACATTTTGCAAGTGACAAATGGGACAATGTTTGTATAAATTTGCTTTGAGAAAGCTTTTTGAAAGAAGGGATAAGAAGCCCATATGTTTTTGCTTTGTCAGAATGTTCATCTTATGTTGTAAAATCATCAGTGTGGAAATAAAGAATTCCGATATGTCATGTTATTGTTTTATCGCTGTCGATGCACGGGAATAGGAACTTTTGGCCCATTTTACGAACAATCAACTGTGCAATTCAGCTGACTGTATTTGAGTGATATTGTAAAATTGTGATAGTGTGCTGTTTACTCCAGGAAAGGCCACACTACGAGCTTCCAGAAACTGTATACATTGTGAGGATTGTGAATAAGAGAGGTAATTTAATGCAAAATATAATGGGCCGTGTTAATGAGAAGCCGTGCATTTCTTGAAAAAACAATGTATTCTACCGAATAACAGTTACTGTAACAAGACCTTAAGTAGAAAACGGTATTTGCTTTCATTGCATCTTCTGGCCTCAAATCTCCATTGCAAGCAAGAGTAAATAAAATGTTTCTATTTGCAGGATAACTAAAAGAAATATTAAAAGCATGTTTTCCTTTTTCAGTTACAGTTGTACCCTGATATAATTTCCAGGAAAGTTCCCCTCATGAGGTATTTATATGCCAAGTACTGGTATTATGAAGAGAATTACATGGGGTAATGTTTTATTTTTCATTCTTTTGTTTGACAATGTTAACTGGTATAGTGGTATGGAGAACTTTTTCTGAGAGCATTCTGGGGAATTGTGTCAGAGTCTAATCTTATCAGTTGAAATAAATTTTGACTGAACATTCTTAATTGTTACATTTGTACAGCTTCTTTCAAATGGCATATAATTCATATGGCAGCCTCTTAAATTAGGTCAGAAACTCATATGGATCTATTCTCAACCCTTTAGGAGGCACAATTCGTGCTGTGCAGGAAAATGTCATTGCACAAAATTTTATAGAAATCTTCTTTCTATTATTCATTTATTTATTAGAGTTCATCGACACTCTTGACAGCCAGGATCACCTGGTGTTAGGCAGTTTTATGGGGGAAGGAAGCCAGACTACCTGGAGAGAACCAATGACAATAGCAAATAACTGCCAGACTCTCCAATGTACTAACTCCATGCAAACATGGTTAGCATTGATTGAAGACAAGAGCACCATCAACATGCAATACGCCTTAGTACAAAGTGTGACTGTGCCCCCACATGGGCAATTGGGATGATATACCTTACCCAAGGACACAGCAGTTACCCCTGGTGGAGTTCGAGCCAGGGACCTTTCAGTTTGAAGTCTGAATCCAGAACCACTGAACCACCGTGCTCCCAATTTTCCCCTGTGATTACCTTATATTATCATTGATAGAATTAATGAAAGTTGCCTGGCCACATGAGGAGAAAATGGGAGCAGGTGGTCGTGGGGGGTGGGTGGGTTTTTGGTGGATCGGGCCAGGGGATTGGGGGGATAAAATGTGTATTGTTGAGGGACTTTGTAGTTTACAAATGCATGCAATTTCTGTTGTTTTTTTTGCACATTTAATCAGTTAATGTGTAATTAATAACCACTGGTTTTGCCTGATCATTGGCAATATACCAACACAACTGCAATGAGAGTTATTGTCACCTACGGCAACTGCATTGTGACCTTGTGCAAGACCCTTCTTCCGAATTGCCCATGTGGAGGTACAGTGGCTATGTGTACTAAGGCATACTGCACATCAATGGTGCACTTGTCTTCAACCAATGCTAACCCTGCTTGTGTGGAGTTAGTATGTTGGAGAGTCTGACAATTGTTTGTCACTGCTCGGTGGTTCTCTCTGGGTTCTCCAGCTTCCCTCCCCCTCTCCATAAAACTCTGACAGGAGGTGACCCTGGCTGTTGGAAGTGTCATTCAACCCCAATAAATAAAAATAAATAAATACATAAATGAGAGTTATTGTCCTTGGTGATGCAACAGTGCATCCCTCTAAGTTGAAGCCTAGCTACCTCCTAATATGAGGTTGAAGCTTACTGCCTTGACTGAATAGGAAAAGCACTGTTGTTACATGCTTTTATCCAAAGTAAAATTTTGAACTACAAAGCGTTTTAATCAGAGTGAGAAATGTGAAAGAACATGCCATCTCTCATGAGTCATTAGTGTATAAAGGAACATAAAATGTGGACATCAGAGTGCTTGGTCTGCCACTATTCGTGCGGCTTAACGGCACTATGTTAACAATTTTTTGCACGTATTACTTTATTTTTATCTGAATTAAATGTAGGGGCACATATACTGTCTCATTATGCCCCCGGAGAAGGCATTATGTTATCACCATGTCCCTCGTCTGTCATCCATTGTCCATCATCCATCTGTTTACTTTTCGTATTCCGTCAATTAACTAAAGTTCTACCAACTGGATCTATACCAAACTTCATATGTGGGTTTGGTATGAGGAGTGGAAGAAGCCTCTTTATTTTGACCATGGTGTGCCAAAGGTCAAGGTCACAGTGATCTCCAGTGTTAAATACACTTGAAATTGGTTTCCACTCCATAATTAAACTTCTGCAAGACTGATCTTGTTTTTTTGTAATTCTATCCATGATATTGCAGATGGGGGCATATGCCACACTTTGCATTGCTCTTGTTTCCTATTAAAAAGGTCATATGAGAGGTGAGTGGATATCCTCGGTCAAATGGCTGGTTTGGTCTGCAGTTTTATTTTGTGATGTTGTGGATTAAGTAAATAATGCTCATTAATGATGATTTGAAAATATAATGTTGATGGATTTGATTTGAACTGTGTTCTGTCAAGTGCATTTCAGTTGGAGATCAAGGTGACACGAGTGTTTAGTGACTAATTCACTCCTGTTTGTGAGCTGACATTTTGCAAGTGACAAATGGGACAATGTTTGTATAAATTTGCTTTGAGAAAGCTTTTTGAAAGAAGGGATAAGAAGCCCATATGTTTTTGCTTTGTCAGAATGTTCATCTTATGTTGTAAAATCATCAGTGTGGAAATAAAGAATTCCGATATGTCATGTTATTGTTTTATCGCTGTCGATGCACGGGAATAGGAACTTTTGGCCCATTTTACGAACAATCAACTGTGCAATTCAGCTGACTGTATTTGAGTGATATTGTAAAATTGTGATAGTGTGCTGTTTACTCCAGGAAAGGCTACACTACGAGCTTCCAGAAACTGTATGCATTGTGAGGATTGTGAATAAGGGAGGTAATTTAATGCAAAATATAATGGGCCGTGTTAATGAGAAGCTGTGCATTTCTTGAAAAAACAATGTATTCTACCGAATAACAGTTACTGTAACAAGACCTTAATTAGAAAACGGTATTTGCTTTCATTGCATCTTCTGGCCTCAAATCTCCATAGCAAGCAAGAGTAAATAAAATGTTTCTATTTGCAGGATAACTAAAAGAAATATTAAAAGCATGCTTTTCCTTTTTCAGTGATAGTGGTACCCTGATATAATTTCCAGGAAAGTTCCCCTCATGAGGTATTTATATGCCAAGTACTGGTATTATGAAGAGAATTACATGGGGTAATGTTTTATTTTTCATTCTTTTGTTTGACAATGTTAACTGGTATAGTTGTATGGAGAACTTTTTCTGAGAGCATTCTGGGGAATTGTGTCAGAGTCTAATCTTATCAGTTGAAATAAATTTTGACTGAACATTCTTTATTGTTACATTTGTACAGCTTCTTTCAAATGGCATATAATTCATATGGCAGCCTCTTAAATTAGGTCAGAAACTCATATGGATCTATTCTCAACCCTTTAGGAGGCACAATTCGTGCTGTGCAGGAAAATGTCATTGCACAAAATTTTATAGAAATCTTCTTTCTATTATTCATTTATTTATTAGAGTTCATCGACACTCTTGACAGCCAGGATCACCTGGTGTTAGGCAGTTTTATGGGGGAAGGAAGCCAGACTACCTGGAGAGAACCAATGACAATAGCAAATAACTGCCAGACTCTCCAATGTACTAACTCCATGCAAACATGGTTAGCATTGATTGAAGACAAGAGCACCATCAACATGCAATACGCCTTAGTACAAAGTGTGACTGTGCCCCCACATGGGCAATTGGGATGATATACCTTACCCAAGGACACAGCACAGTTACCCCTGGTGGAGTTCGAGCCATGGACCTTTCAGTTTGAAGTCTGAATCCAGAACCACTGAACCACCGTGCTCCCAATTTTCCCCTGTGATTACCTTATATTATCATTGATAGAATTAATGAAAGTTGCCTGGCCACATGAGGAGAAAATGGGAGCAGGTGGTCGTGGGGGGTGGGTGGGTTTGTGGTGGATCGGGCCAGGGGATTGGGGGGATAAAATGTGTATTGTTGAGGGACTTTGTAGTTTACAAATGCATGCAATTTCTGTTGTTTTTTTGCACATTTAATCAGTTAATGTGTAATTAATAACCACTGGTTTTGCCTGATCATTGGCAATATACCAACACAACTGCAATGAGAGTTATTGTCACCTACGGCAACTGCATTGTGACCTTGTGCAAGACCCTTCATCCGAATTGCCCATGTGGAGGTACAGTGGCTATGTGTACTAAGGCATACTGCACATCAATGGTGCACTTGTCTTCAACCAATGCTAACCCTGCTTGTGTGGAGTTAGTATGTTGGAGAGTCTGACAATTGCTTGTCACTGCTCGGTGGTTCTCTCTGGGTTCTCCAGCTTCCCTCCCCCTCTCCATAAAACTCTGACAGGAGGTGACCCTGGCTGTTGGAAGTGTCATTCAACCCCAATAAATAAAAATAAATAAATACATAAATGAGAGTTATTGTCCTTGGTGATGCAACAGTGCATTCCTCTAAGTTGAAGCCTAGCTACCTCCTAATATGAGGTTGAAGCCTACTGCCTTGACTGAATAGGAAAAGCACTGTTGTTACATGCTTTTATCCAAAGTAAAATTTTGAACTACAAAGCGTTTTAATCAGAGTGAGAAATGTGAAAGAACATGCCATCTCTCATGAGTCATTAGTGTATAAAGGAACATAAAATGTGGACATCAGAGTGCTTGGTCTGCCACTATTCGTGCGGCTTAACGGCACTATGTTAACAATTTTTTGCACGTATTACTTTATTTTCATCTGAATTAAATGTAGGGGCACATATACTGTCTCATTATGCCCCCGGAGAAGGCATTATGTTATCACCATGTCCCTCGTCTGTCATCCATTGTCCATCATCCATCTGTTTACTTTTCGTATTCCGTCAATTAACTAAAGTTCTACCAACTGGATCTATACCAAACTTCATATGTGGGTTTGGTATGAGGAGTGGAAGAAGCCTCTTTATTTTGACCATGGTGTGCCAAAGGTCAAGGTCACAGTGATCTCCAGTGTTAAATACACTTGAAATTGGTTTCCACTCCATAATTAAATTTCTGCAAGACTGATCTTGTTTTTTTGTAATTCTATCCATGATATTGCAGAAGGGGGCATATGCCACACTTTGCATTGCTCTTGTTTCCTATTAAAAAGGTCATATGAGAGGTGAGTGGATATCCTCGGTCAAATGGCTGGTTTGGTCTGCAGTTTTATTTTGTGATGTTGTGGATTAAGTAAATAATGCTCATTAATGATGATTTGAAAATATAATGTTGATGGATTTGATTTGAACTGTGTTCTGTCAAGTGCATTTCAGTTGGAGATCAAGGTGACACAAGTGTTTAGTGACTAATTCACTCCTGTTTGTGAGCTGACATTTTGCAAGTGACAAATGGGACAATGTTTGTATAAATTTGCTTTGAGAAAGCTTTTTGAAAGAAGGGATAAGAAGCCCATATGTTTTTGCTTTGTCAGAATGTTCATCTTATGTTGTAAAATCATCAGTGTGGAAATAAAGAATTCCGATATGTCATGTTATTGTTTTATCGCTGTCGATGCACGGGAATAGGAACTTTTGGCCCATTTTACGAACAATCAACTGTGCAATTCAGCTGACTGTATTTGAGTGATATTGTAAAATTGTGATAGTGTGCTGTTTACTCCAGGAAAGGCTACACTACGAGCTTCCAGAAACTGTATGCATTGTGAGGATTGTGAATAAGGGAGGTAATTTAATGCAAAATTTAATGGGCCGTGTTAATGAGAAGCTGTGCATTTCTTGAAAAAACAATGTATTCTACCGAATAACAGTTACTGTAACAAGACCTTAAGTAGAAAACGGTATTTGCTTTCATTGCATCTTCTGGCCTCAAATCTCCATAGCAAGCAAGAGTAAATAAAATGTTTCTATTTGCAGGATAACTAAAAGAAATATTAAAAGCATGCTTTTCCTTTTTCAGTGATAGTGGTACCCTGATATAATTTCCAGGAAAGTTCCCCTCATGAGGTATTTATATGCCAAGTACTGGTATTATGAAGAGAATTACATGGGGTAATGTTTTATTTTTCATTCTTTTGTTTGACAATGTTAACTGGTATAGGTGTATGGAGAACTTTTTCTGAGAGCATTCTGGGGAATTGTGTCAGAGTCTAATCTTATCAGTTGAAATAAATTTTGACTGAACATTCTTTATTGTTACATTTGTACAGCTTCTTTCAAATGGCATATAATTCATATGGCAGCCTCTTAAATTAGGTCAGAAACTCATATGGATCTATTCTCAACCCTTTAGGAGGCACAATTCGTGCTGTGCAGGAAAATGTCATTGCACAAAATTTTATAGAAATCTTCTTTCTATTATTCATTTATTTATTAGAGTTCATCGACACTCTTGACAGCCAGGATCACCTGGTGTTAGGCAGTTTTATGGGGGAAGGAAGCCAGACTACCTGGAGAGAACCAATGACAATAGCAAATAACTGCCAGACTCTCCAATGTACTAACTCCATGCAAACATGGTTAGCATTGATTGAAGACAAGAGCACCATCAACATGCAATACGCCTTAGTACAAAGTGTGACTGTGCCCCCACATGGGCAATTGGGATGATATACCTTACCCAAGGACACAGCACAGTTACCCCTGGTGGAGTTCGAGCCATGGACCTTTCAGTTTGAAGTCTGAATCCAGAACCACTGAACCACCGTGCTCCCAATTTTCCCCTGTGATTACCTTATATTATCATTGATAGAATTAATGAAAGTTGCCTGGCCACATGAGGAGAAAATGGGAGCAGGTGGTCGTGGGGGGTGGGTGGGTTTGTGGTGGATCGGGCCAGGGGATTGGGGGGATAAAATGTGTATTGTTGAGGGACTTTGTAGTTTACAAATGCATGCAATTTCTGTTGTTTTTTTTGCACATTTAATCAGTTAATGTGTAATTAATAACCACTGGTTTTGCCTGATCATTGGCAATATACCAACACAACTGCAATGAGAGTTATTGTCACCTACGGCAACTGCATTGTGACCTTGTGCAAGACCCTTCATCCGAATTGCCCATGTGGAGGTACAGTGGCTATGTGTACTAAGGCATACTGCACATCAATGGTGCACTTGTCTTCAACCAATGCTAACCCTGCTTGTGTGGAGTTAGTATGTTGGAGAGTCTGACAATTGCTTGTCACTGCTCGGTGGTTCTCTCTGGGTTCTCCAGCTTCCCTCCCCCTCTCCATAAAACTCTGACAGGAGGTGACCCTGGCTGTTGGAAGTGTCATTCAACCCCAATAAATAAAAATAAATAAATACATAAATGAGAGTTATTGTCCTTGGTGATGCAACAGTGCATCCCTCTAAGTTGAAGCCTAGCTACCTCCTAATATGAGGTTGAAGCCTACTGCCTTGACTGAATAGGAAAAGCACTGTTGTTACATGCTTTTATCCAAAGTAAAATTTTGACCTACAAAGCGTTTTAATCAGAGTGAGAAATGTGAAAGAACATGCCATCTCTCATGAGTCATTAGTGTATAAAGGAACATAAAATGTGGACATCAGAGTGCTTGGTCTGCCACTATTCGTGCGGCTTAACGGCACTATGTTAACAATTTTTTGCACGTATTACTTTATTTTCATCTGAATTAAATGTAGGGGCACATATACTGTCTCATTATGCCCCCGGAGAAGGTATTATGTTATCACCATGTCCCTCGTCTGTCATCCATTGTCCATCATCCATCTGTTTACTTTTCGTATTCCGTCAATTAACTAAAGTTCTACCAACTGGATCTATACCAAACTTCATATGTGGGTTTGGTATGAGGAGTGGAAGAAGCCTCTTTATTTTGACCATGGTGTGCCAAAGGTCAAGGTCACAGTGATCTCCAGTGTTAAATACACTTGAAATTGGTTTCCACTCCATAACTAAACTTCTGCAAGACTGATCTTGTTTTTTTGTAATTCTATCCATGATATTGCAGAAGGGGGCATATGCCACACTTTGCATTGCTCTTGTCTCCTATTAAAAAGGTCATATGAGAGGTGAGTGGATATCCTCGGTCAAATGGCTGGTTTGGTCTGCAGTTTTATTTTGTGATGTTGTGGATTAAGTAAATAATGCTCATTAATGATGATTTGAAAATATAATGTTGATGGATTTGATTTGAACTGTGTTCTGTCAAGTGCATTTCAGTTGGAGATCAAGTTGACACGAGTGTTTAGTGACTAATTCACTCCTGTTTGTGAGCTGACATTTTGCAAGTGACAAATGGGACAATGTTTGTATAAATTTGCTTTGAGAAAGCTTTTTGAAAGAAGGGATAAGAAGCCCATATGTTTTTGCTTTGTCAGAATGTTCATCTTATGTTGTAAAATCATCAGTGTGGAAATAAAGAATTCCGATATGTCATGTTATTGTTTTATCGCTGTCGATGCACGGGAATAGGAACTTTTGGCCCATTTTACGAACAATCAACTGTGCAATTCAGCTGACTGTATTTGAGTGATATTGTAAAATTGTGATAGTGTGCTGTTTACTCCAGGAAAGGCCACACTACGAGCTTCCAGAAACTGTATACATTGTGAGGATTGTGAATAAGAGAGGTAATTTAATGCAAAATATAATGGGCCGTGTTAATGAGAAGCCGTGCATTTCTTGAAAAAACAATGTTTTCTACCGAATAACAGTTACTGTAACAAGACCTTAAGTAGAAAACGGTATTTGCTTTCATTGCATCTTCTGGCCTCAAATCTCCATTGCAAGCAAGAGTAAATAAAATGTTTCTATTTGCAGGATAACTAAAAGAAATATTAAAAACATGTTTTCCTTTTTCAGTTACAGTTGTACCCTGATATAATTTCCAGGAAAGTTCCCCTCATGAGGTATTTATATGCCAAGTACTGGTATTATGAAGAGAATTACATGGGGTAATGTTTTATTTTTCATTCTTTTGTTTGACAATGTTAACTGGTATAGTGGTATGGAGAACTTTTTCTGAGAGCATTCTGGGGAATTGTGTCAGAGTCTAATCTTATCAGTTGAAATAAATTTTGACTGAACATTCTTAATTGTTACATTTGTACAGCTTCTTTCAAATGGCATATAATTCATATGGCAGCCTCTTAAATTAGGTCAGAAACTCATATGGATCTATTCTCAACCCTTTAGGAGGCACAATTCGTGCTGTGCAGGAAAATGTCATTGCACAAAATTTTATAGAAATCTTCTTTCTATTATTCATTTATTTATTAGAGTTCATCGACACTCTTGACAGCCAGGATCACCTGGTGTTAGGCAGTTTTATGGGGGAAGGAAGCCAGACTACCTGGAGAGAACCAATGACAATAGCAAATAACTGCCAGACTCTCCAATGTACTAACTCCATGCAAACATGGTTAGCATTGATTGAAGACAAGAGCACCATCAACATGCAATACGCCTTAGTACAAAGTGTGACTGTGCCCCCACATGGGCAATTGGGATGATATACCTTACCCAAGGACACAGCAGTTACCCCTGGTGGAGTTCGAGCCAGGGACCTTTCAGTTTGAAGTCTGAATCCAGAACCACTGAACCACCGTGCTCCCAATTTTCCCCTGTGATTACCTTATATTATCATTGATAGAATTAATGAAAGTTGCCTGGCCACATGAGGAGAAAATGGGAGCAGGTGGTCGTGGGGGGTGGGTGGGTTTGTGGTGGATCGGGCCAGGGGATTGGGGGGATAAAATGTGTATTGTTGAGGGACTTTGTAGTTTACAAATGCATGCAATTTCTGTTGTTTTTTTTGCACATTTAATCAGTTAATGTGTAATTAATAACCACTGGTTTTGCCTGATCATTGGCAATATACCAACACAACTGCAATGAGAGTTATTGTCACCTACGGCAACTGCATTGTGACCTTGTGCAAGACCCTTCTTCCGAATTGCCCATGTGGAGGTACAGTGGCTATGTGTACTAAGGCATACTGCACATCAATGGTGCACTTGTCTTCAACCAATGCTAACCCTGCTTGTGTGGAGTTAGTATGTTGGAGAGTCTGACAATTGTTTGTCACTGCTCGGTGGTTCTCTCTGGGTTCTCCAGCTTCCCTCCCCCTCTCCATAAAACTCTGACAGGAGGTGACCCTGGCTGTTGGAAGTGTCATTCAACCCCAATAAATAAAAATAAATAAATACATAAATGAGAGTTATTGTCCTTGGTGATGCAACAGTGCATCCCTCTAAGTTGAAGCCTAGCTACCTCCTAATATGAGGTTGAAGCCTACTGCCTTGACTGAATAGGAAAAGCACTGTTGTTACATGCTTTTATCCAAAGTAAAATTTTGAACTACAAAGCGTTTTAATCAGAGTGAGAAATGTGAAAGAACATGCCATCTCTCATGAGTCATTAGTGTATAAAGGAACATAAAATGTGGACATCAGAGTGCTTGGTCTGCCACTATTCGTGCGGCTTAACGGCACTATGTTAACAATTTTTTGCACGTATTACTTTATTTTTATCTGAATTAAATGTAGGGGCACATATACTGTCTCATTATGCCCCCGGAGAAGGCATTATGTTATCACCATGTCCCTCGTCTGTCATCCATTGTCCATCATCCATCTGTTTACTTTTCGTATTCCGTCAATTAACTAAAGTTCTACCAACTGGATCTATACCAAACTTCATATGTGGGTTTGGTATGAGGAGTGGAAGAAGCCTCTTTATTTTGACCATGGTGTGCCAAAGGTCAAGGTCACAGTGATCTCCAGTGTTAAATACACTTGAAATTGGTTTCCACTCCATAACTAAACTTCTGCAAGACTGATCTTGTTTTTTTGTAATTCTATCCATGATATTGCAGAAGGGGGCATATGCCACACTTTGCATTGCTCTTGTCTCCTATTAAAAAGGTCATATGAGAGGTGAGTGGATATCCTCGGTCAAATGGCTGGTTTGGTCTGCAGTTTTATTTTGTGATGTTGTGGATTAAGTAAATAATGCTCATTAATGATGATTTGAAAATATAATGTTGATGGATTTGATTTGAACTGTGTTCTGTCAAGTGCATTTCAGTTGGAGATCAAGTTGACACGAGTGTTTAGTGACTAATTCACTCCTGTTTGTGAGCTGACATTTTGCAAGTGACAAATGGGACAATGTTTGTATAAATTTGCTTTGAGAAAGCTTTTTGAAAGAAGGGATAAGAAGCCCATATGTTTTTGCTTTGTCAGAATGTTCATCTTATGTTGTAAAATCATCAGTGTGGAAATAAAGAATTCCGATATGTCATGTTATTGTTTTATCGCTGTCGATGCACGGGAATAGGAACTTTTGGCCCATTTTACGAACAATCAACTGTGCAATTCAGCTGACTGTATTTGAGTGATATTGTAAAATTGTGATAGTGTGCTGTTTACTCCAGGAAAGGCCACACTACGAGCTTCCAGAAACTGTATACATTGTGAGGATTGTGAATAAGAGAGGTAATTTAATGCAAAATATAATGGGCCGTGTTAATGAGAAGCCGTGCATTTCTTGAAAAAACAATGTATTCTACCGAATAACAGTTACTGTAACAAGACCTTAAGTAGAAAACGGTATTTGCTTTCATTGCATCTTCTGGCCTCAAATCTCCATTGCAAGCAAGAGTAAATAAAATGTTTCTATTTGCAGGATAACTAAAAGAAATATTAAAAGCATGTTTTCCTTTTTCAGTTACAGTTGTACCCTGATATAATTTCCAGGAAAGTTCCCCTCATGAGGTATTTATATGCCAAGTACTGGTATTATGAAGAGAATTACATGGGGTAATGTTTTATTTTTCATTCTTTTGTTTGACAATGTTAACTGGTATAGTGGTATGGAGAACTTTTTCTGAGAGCATTCTGGGGAATTGTGTCAGAGTCTAATCTTATCAGTTGAAATAAATTTTGACTGAACATTCTTAATTGTTACATTTGTACAGCTTCTTTCAAATGGCATATAATTCATATGGCAGCCTCTTAAATTAGGTCAGAAACTCATATGGATCTATTCTCAACCCTTTAGGAGGCACAATTCGTGCTGTGCAGGAAAATGTCATTGCACAAAATTTTATAGAAATCTTCTTTCTATTATTCATTTATTTATTAGAGTTCATCGACACTCTTGACAGCCAGGATCACCTGGTGTTAGGCAGTTTTATGGGGGAAGGAAGCCAGACTACCTGGAGAGAACCAATGACAATAGCAAATAACTGCCAGACTCTCCAATGTACTAACTCCATGCAAACATGGTTAGCATTGATTGAAGACAAGAGCACCATCAACATGCAATACGCCTTAGTACAAAGTGTGACTGTGCCCCCACATGGGCAATTGGGATGATATACCTTACCCAAGGACACAGCAGTTACCCCTGGTGGAGTTCGAGCCAGGGACCTTTCAGTTTGAAGTCTGAATCCAGAACCACTGAACCACCGTGCTCCCAATTTTCCCCTGTGATTACCTTATATTATCATTGATAGAATTAATGAAAGTTGCCTGGCCACATGAGGAGAAAATGGGAGCAGGTGGTCGTGGGGGGTGGGTGGGTTTTTGGTGGATCGGGCCAGGGGATTGGGGGGATAAAATGTGTATTGTTGAGGGACTTTGTAGTTTACAAATGCATGCAATTTCTGTTGTTTTTTTTGCACATTTAATCAGTTAATGTGTAATTAATAACCACTGGTTTTGCCTGATCATTGGCAATATACCAACACAACTGCAATGAGAGTTATTGTCACCTACGGCAACTGCATTGTGACCTTGTGCAAGACCCTTCTTCCGAATTGCCCATGTGGAGGTACAGTGGCTATGTGTACTAAGGCATACTGCACATCAATGGTGCACTTGTCTTCAACCAATGCTAACCCTGCTTGTGTGGAGTTAGTATGTTGGAGAGTCTGACAATTGTTTGTCACTGCTCGGTGGTTCTCTCTGGGTTCTCCAGCTTCCCTCCCCCTCTCCATAAAACTCTGACAGGAGGTGACCCTGGCTGTTGGAAGTGTCATTCAACCCCAATAAATAAAAATAAATAAATACATAAATGAGAGTTATTGTCCTTGGTGATGCAACAGTGCATCCCTCTAAGTTGAAGCCTAGCTACCTCCTAATATGAGGTTGAAGCCTACTGCCTTGACTGAATAGGAAAAGCACTGTTGTTACATGCTTTTATCCAAAGTAAAATTTTGAACTACAAAGCGTTTTAATCAGAGTGAGAAATGTGAAAGAACATGCCATCTCTCATGAGTCATTAGTGTATAAAGGAACATAAAATGTGGACATCAGAGTGCTTGGTCTGCCACTATTCGTGCGGCTTAACGGCACTATGTTAACAATTTTTTGCACGTATTACTTTATTTTTATCTGAATTAAATGTAGGGGCACATATACTGTCTCATTATGCCCCCGGAGAAGGCATTATGTTATCACCATGTCCCTCGTCTGTCATCCATTGTCCATCATCCATCTGTTTACTTTTCGTATTCCGTCAATTAACTAAAGTTCTACCAACTGGATCTATACCAAACTTCATATGTGGGTTTGGTATGAGGAGTGGAAGAAGCCTCTTTATTTTGACCATGGTGTGCCAAAGGTCAAGGTCACAGTGATCTCCAGTGTTAAATACACTTGAAATTGGTTTCCACTCCATAATTAAACTTCTGCAAGACTGATCTTGTTTTTTTGTAATTCTATCCATGATATTGCAGATGGGGGCATATGCCACACTTTGCATTGCTCTTGTTTCCTATTAAAAAGGTCATATGAGAGGTGAGTGGATATCCTCGGTCAAATGGCTGGTTTGGTCTGCAGTTTTATTTTGTGATGTTGTGGATTAAGTAAATAATGCTCATTAATGATGATTTGAAAATATAATGTTGATGGATTTGATTTGAACTGTGTTCTGTCAAGTGCATTTCAGTTGGAGATCAAGGTGACACGAGTGTTTAGTGACTAATTCACTCCTGTTTGTGAGCTGACATTTTGCAAGTGACAAATGGGACAATGTTTGTATAAATTTGCTTTGAGAAAGCTTTTTGAAAGAAGGGATAAGAAGCCCATATGTTTTTGCTTTGTCAGAATGTTCATCTTATGTTGTAAAATCATCAGTGTGGAAATAAAGAATTCCGATATGTCATGTTATTGTTTTATCGCTGTCGATGCACGGGAATAGGAACTTTTGGCCCATTTTACGAACAATCAACTGTGCAATTCAGCTGACTGTATTTGAGTGATATTGTAAAATTGTGATAGTGTGCTGTTTACTCCAGGAAAGGCTACACTACGAGCTTCCAGAAACTGTATGCATTGTGAGGATTGTGAATAAGGGAGGTAATTTAATGCAAAATATAATGGGCCGTGTTAATGAGAAGCTGTGCATTTCTTGAAAAAACAATGTATTCTACCGAATAACAGTTACTGTAACAAGACCTTAATTAGAAAACGGTATTTGCTTTCATTGCATCTTCTGGCCTCAAATCTCCATAGCAAGCAAGAGTAAATAAAATGTTTCTATTTGCAGGATAACTAAAAGAAATATTAAAAGCATGCTTTTCCTTTTTCAGTGATAGTGGTACCCTGATATAATTTCCAGGAAAGTTCCCCTCATGAGGTATTTATATGCCAAGTACTGGTATTATGAAGAGAATTACATGGGGTAATGTTTTATTTTTCATTCTTTTGTTTGACAATGTTAACTGGTATAGTTGTATGGAGAACTTTTTCTGAGAGCATTCTGGGGAATTGTGTCAGAGTCTAATCTTATCAGTTGAAATAAATTTTGACTGAACATTCTTTATTGTTACATTTGTACAGCTTCTTTCAAATGGCATATAATTCATATGGCAGCCTCTTAAATTAGGTCAGAAACTCATATGGATCTATTCTCAACCCTTTAGGAGGCACAATTCGTGCTGTGCAGGAAAATGTCATTGCACAAAATTTTATAGAAATCTTCTTTCTATTATTCATTTATTTATTAGAGTTCATCGACACTCTTGACAGCCAGGATCACCTGGTGTTAGGCAGTTTTATGGGGGAAGGAAGCCAGACTACCTGGAGAGAACCAATGACAATAGCAAATAACTGCCAGACTCTCCAATGTACTAACTCCATGCAAACATGGTTAGCATTGATTGAAGACAAGAGCACCATCAACATGCAATACGCCTTAGTACAAAGTGTGACTGTGCCCCCACATGGGCAATTGGGATGATATACCTTACCCAAGGACACAGCACAGTTACCCCTGGTGGAGTTCGAGCCATGGACCTTTCAGTTTGAAGTCTGAATCCAGAACCACTGAACCACCGTGCTCCCAATTTTCCCCTGTGATTACCTTATATTATCATTGATAGAATTAATGAAAGTTGCCTGGCCACATGAGGAGAAAATGGGAGCAGGTGGTCGTGGGGGGTGGGTGGGTTTGTGGTGGATCGGGCCAGGGGATTGGGGGGATAAAATGTGTATTGTTGAGGGACTTTGTAGTTTACAAATGCATGCAATTTCTGTTGTTTTTTTTGCACATTTAATCAGTTAATGTGTAATTAATAACCACTGGTTTTGCCTGATCATTGGCAATATACCAACACAACTGCAATGAGAGTTATTGTCACCTACGGCAACTGCATTGTGACCTTGTGCAAGACCCTTCATCCGAATTGCCCATGTGGAGGTACAGTGGCTATGTGTACTAAGGCATACTGCACATCAATGGTGCACTTGTCTTCAACCAATGCTAACCCTGCTTGTGTGGAGTTAGTATGTTGGAGAGTCTGACAATTGCTTGTCACTGCTCGGTGGTTCTCTCTGGGTTCTCCAGCTTCCCTCCCCCTCTCCATAAAACTCTGACAGGAGGTGACCCTGGCTGTTGGAAGTGTCATTCAACCCCAATAAATAAAAATAAATAAATACATAAATGAGAGTTATTGTCCTTGGTGATGCAACAGTGCATCCCTCTAAGTTGAAGCCTAGCTACCTCCTAATATGAGGTTGAAGCCTACTGCCTTGACTGAATAGGAAAAGCACTGTTGTTACATGCTTTTATCCAAAGTAAAATTTTGAACTACAAAGCGTTTTAATCAGAGTGAGAAATGTGAAAGAACATGCCATCTCTCATGAGTCATTAGTGTATAAAGGAACATAAAATGTGGACATCAGAGTGCTTGGTCTGCCACTATTCGTGCGGCTTAACGGCACTATGTTAACAATTTTTTGCACGTATTACTTTATTTTTATCTGAATTAAATGTAGGGGCACATATACTGTCTCATTATGCCCCCGGAGAAGGCATTATGTTATCACCATGTCCCTCGTCTGTCATCCATTGTCCATCATCCATCTGTTTACTTTTCGTATTCCGTCAATTAACTAAAGTTCTACCAACTGGATCTATACCAAACTTCATATGTGGGTTTGGTATGAGGAGTGGAAGAAGCCTCTTTATTTTGACCATGGTGTGCCAAAGGTCAAGGTCACAGTGATCTCCAGTGTTAAATACACTTGAAATTGGTTTCCACTCCATAATTAAACTTCTGCAAGACTGATCTTGTTTTTTTGTAATTCTATCCATGATATTGCAGAAGGGGGCATATGCCACACTTTGCATTGCTCTTGTTTCCTATTAAAAAGGTCATATGAGAGGTGAGTGGATATCCTCGGTCAAATGGCTGGTTTGGTCTGCAGTTTTATTTTGTGATGTTGTGGATTAAGTAAATAATGCTCATTAATGATGATTTGAAAATATAATGTTGATGGATTTGATTTGAACTGTGTTCTGTCAAGTGCATTTCAGTTGGAGATCAAGGTGACACGAGTGTCTAGTGACTAATTCACTCCTGTTTGTGAGCTGACATTTTGCAAGTGACAAATGGGACAATGTTTGTATAAATTTGCTTTGAGAAAGCTTTTTGAAAGAAGGGATAAGAAGCCCATATGTTTTTGCTTTGTCAGAATGTTCATCTTATGTTGTAAAATCATCAGTGTGGAAATAAAGAATTCCGATATGTCATGTTATTGTTTTATCGCTGTCGATGCACGGGAATAGGAACTTTTGGCCCATTTTACGAACAATCAACTGTGCAATTCAGCTGACTGTATTTGAGTGATATTGTAAAATTGTGATAGTGTGCTGTTTACTCCAGGAAAGGCTACACTACGAGCTTCCAGAAACTGTATGCATTGTGAGGATTGTGAATAAGGGAGGTAATTTAATGCAAAATTTAATGGGCCGTGTTAATGAGAAGCTGTGCATTTCTTGAAAAAACAATGTATTCTACCGAATAACAGTTACTGTAACAAGACCTTAATTAGAAAACGATATTTGCTTTCATTGCATCTTCTGGCCTCAAATCTCCATAGCAAGCAAGAGTAAATAAAATATTTCTATTTGCAGGATAACTAAAAGAAATATTAAAAGCATGCTTTTCCTTTTTCAGTGATAGTGGTACCCTGATATAATTTCCAGGAAAGTTCCCCTCATGAGGTATTTATATGCCAAGTACTGGTATTATGAAGAGAATTACATGGGGTAATGTTTTATTTTTCATTCTTTTGTTTGACAATGTTAACTGGTATAGTTGTATGGAGAACTTTTTCTGAGAGCATTCTGGGGAATTGTGTCAGAGTCTAATCTTATCAGTTGAAATAAATTTTGACTGAACATTCTTTATTGTTACATTTGTACAGCTTCTTTCAAATGGCATATAATTCATATGGCAGCCTCTTAAATTAGGTCAGAAACTCATATGGATCTATTCTCAACCCTTTAGGAGGCACAATTCGTGCTGTGCAGGAAAATGTCATTGCACAAAATTTTATAGAAATCTTCTTTCTATTATTCATTTATTTATTAGAGTTCATCGACACTCTTGACAGCCAGGATCACCTGGTGTTAGGCAGTTTTATGGGGGAAGGAAGCCAGACTACCTGGAGAGAACCAATGACAATAGCAAATAACTGCCAGACTCTCCAATGTACTAACTCCATGCAAACATGGTTAGCATTGATTGAAGACAAGAGCACCATCAACATGCAATACGCCTTAGTACAAAGTGTGACTGTGCCCCCACATGGGCAATTGGGATGATATACCTTACCCAAGGACACAGCACAGTTACCCCTGGTGGAGTTCGAGCCATGGACCTTTCAGTTTGAAGTCTGAATCCAGAACCACTGAACCACCGTGCTCCCAATTTTCCCCTGTGATTACCTTATATTATCATTGATAGAATTAATGAAAGTTGCCTGGCCACATGAGGAGAAAATGGGAGCAGGTGGTCGTGGGGGGTGGGTGGGTTTGTGGTGGATCGGGCCAGGGGATTGGGGGGATAAAATGTGTATTGTTGAGGGACTTTGTAGTTTACAAATGCATGCAATTTCTGTTGTTTTTTTTGCTCATTTAATCAGTTAATGTGTAATTAATAACCACTGGTTTTGCCTGATCATTGGCAATATACCAACACAACTGCAATGAGAGTTATTGTCACCTACGGCAACTGCATTGTGACCTTGTGCAAGACCCTTCATCCGAATTGCCCATGTGGAGGTACAGTGGCTATGTGTACTAAGGCATACTGCACATCAATGGTGCACTTGTCTTCAACCAATGCTAACCCTGCTTGTGTGGAGTTAGTATGTTGGAGAGTCTGACAATTGCTTGTCACTGCTCGGTGGTTCTCTCTGGGTTCTCCAGCTTCCCTCCCCCTCTCCATAAAACTCTGACAGGAGGTGACCCTGGCTGTTGGAAGTGTCATTCAACCCCAATAAATAAAAATAAATAAATACATAAATGAGAGTTATTGTCCTTGGTGATGCAACAGTGCATCCCTCTAAGTTGAAGCCTAGCTACCTCCTAATATGAGGTTGAAGCCTACTGCCTTGACTGAATAGGAAAAGCACTGTTGTTACATGCTTTTATCCAAAGTAAAATTTTGAACTACAAAGCATTTTAATCAGAGTGAGAAATGTGAAAGAACATGCCATCTCTCATGAGTCATTAGTGTATAAAGGAACATAAAATGTGGACATCAGAGTGCTTGGTCTGCCACTATTCGTGCGGCTTAACGGCACTATGTTAACAATTTTTTGCACGTATTACTTTATTTTTATCTGAATTAAATGTAGGGGCACATATACTGTCTCATTATGCCCCCGGAGAAGGCATTATGTTATCACCATGTCCCTCGTCTGTCATCCATTGTCCATCATCCATCTGTTTACTTTTCGTATTCCGTCAATTAACTAAAGTTCTACCAACTGGATCTATACCAAACTTCATATGTGGGTTTGGTATGAGGAGTGGAAGAAGCCTCTTTATTTTGACCATGGTGTGCCAAAGGTCAAGGTCACAGTGATCTCCAGTGTTAAATACACTTGAAATTGGTTTCCACTCATAACTAAACTTCTGCAAGACTGATCTTGTTTTTTTGTAATTCTATCCATGATATTGCAGAAAGGGGCATATGCCACACTTTGCATTGCTCTTGTTTCCTATTAAAAAGGTCATATGAGAGGTGAGTGGATATCCTCGGTCAAATGGCTGGTTTGGTCTGCAGTTTTATTTTGTGATGTTGTGGATTAAGTAAATAATGCTCATTAATGATGATTTGAAAATATAATGTTGATGGATTTGATTTGAACTGTGTTCTGTCAAGTGCATTTCAGTTGGAGATCAAGTTGACACGAGTGTTTAGTGACTAATTCACTCCTGTTTGTGAGCTGACATTTTGCAAGTGACAAATGGGACAATGTTTGTATAAATTTGCTTTGAGAAAGCTTTTTGAAAGAAGGGATAAGAAGCCCATATGTTTTTGCTTTGTCAGAATGTTCATCTTATGTTGTAAAATCATCAGTGTGGAAATAAAGAATTCCGATATGTCATGTTATTGTTTTATCGCTGTCGATGCACGGGAATAGGAACTTTTGGCCCATTTTACGAACAATCAACTGTGCAATTCAGCTGACTGTATTTGAGTGATATTGTAAAATTGTGATAGTGTGCTGTTTACTCCAGGAAAGGCTACACTACGAGCTTCCAGAAACTGTATGCATTGTGAGGATTGTGAATAAGGGAGGTAATTTAATGCAAAATATAATGGGCCGTGTTAATGAGAAGCTGTGCATTTCTTGAAAAAACAATGTATTCTACCGAATAACAGTTACTGTAACAAGACCTTAATTAGAAAACGGTATTTGCTTTCATTGCATCTTCTGGCCTCAAATCTCCATAGCAAGCAAGAGTAAATAAAATGTTTCTATTTGCAGGATAACTAAAAGAAATATTAAAAGCATGCTTTTCCTTTTTCAGTGATAGTGGTACCCTGATATAATTTCCAGGAAAGTTCCCCTCATGAGGTATTTATATGCCAAGTACTGGTATTATGAAGAGAATTACATGGGGTAATGTTTTATTTTTCATTCTTTTGTTTGACAATGTTAACTGGTATAGTTGTATGGAGAACTTTTTCTGAGAGCATTCTGGGGAATTGTGTCAGAGTCTAATCTTATCAGTTGAAATAAATTTTGACTGAACATTCTTTATTGTTACATTTGTACAGCTTCTTTCAAATGGCATATAATTCATATGGCAGCCTCTTAAATTAGGTCAGAAACTCATATGGATCTATTCTCAACCCTTTAGGAGGCACAATTCGTGCTGTGCAGGAAAATGTCATTGCACAAAATTTTATAGAAATCTTCTTTCTATTATTCATTTATTTATTAGAGTTCATCGACACTCTTGACAGCCAGGATCACCTGGTGTTAGGCAGTTTTATGGGGGAAGGAAGCCAGACTACCTGGAGAGAACCAATGACAATAGCAAATAACTGCCAGACTCTCCAATGTACTAACTCCATGCAAACATGGTTAGCATTGATTGAAGACAAGAGCACCATCAACATGCAATACGCCTTAGTACAAAGTGTGACTGTGCCCCCACATGGGCAATTGGGATGATATACCTTACCCAAGGACACAGCACAGTTACCCCTGGTGGAGTTCGAGCCATGGACCTTTCAGTTTGAAGTCTGAATCCAGAACCACTGAACCACCGTGCTCCCAATTTTCCCCTGTGATTACCTTATATTATCATTGATAGAATTAATGAAAGTTGCCTGGCCACATGAGGAGAAAATGGGAGCAGGTGGTCGTGGGGGGTGGGTGGGTTTGTGGTGGATCGGGCCAGGGGATTGGGGGGATAAAATGTGTATTGTTGAGGGACTTTGTAGTTTACAAATGCATGCAATTTCTGTTGTTTTTTTTGCACATTTAATCAGTTAATGTGTAATTAATAACCACTGGTTTTGCCTGATCATTGGCAATATACCAACACAACTGCAATGAGAGTTATTGTCACCTACGGCAACTGCATTGTGACCTTGTGCAAGACCCTTCATCCGAATTGCCCATGTGGAGGTACAGTGGCTATGTGTACTAAGGCATACTGCACATCAATGGTGCACTTGTCTTCAACCAATGCTAACCCTGCTTGTGTGGAGTTAGTATGTTGGAGAGTCTGACAATTGCTTGTCACTGCTCGGTGGTTCTCTCTGGGTTCTCCAGCTTCCCTCCCCCTCTCCATAAAACTCTGACAGGAGGTGACCCTGGCTGTTGGAAGTGTCATTCAACCCCAATAAATAAAAATAAATAAATACATAAATGAGAGTTATTGTCCTTGGTGATGCAACAGTGCATCCCTCTAAGTTGAAGCCTAGCTACCTCCTAATATGAGGTTGAAGCCTACTGCCTTGACTGAATAGGAAAAGCACTGTTGTTACATGCTTTTATCCAAAGTAAAATTTTGAACTACAAAGCGTTTTAATCAGAGTGAGAAATGTGAAAGAACATGCCATCTCTCATGAGTCATTAGTGTATAAAGGAACATAAAATGTGGACATCAGAGTGCTTGGTCTGCCACTATTCGTGCGGCTTAACGGCACTATGTTAACAATTTTTTGCACGTATTACTTTATTTTTATCTGAATTAAATGTAGGGGCACATATACTGTCTCATTATGCCCCCGGAGAAGGCATTATGTTATCACCATGTCCCTCGTCTGTCATCCATTGTCCATCATCCATCTGTTTACTTTTCGTATTCCGTCAATTAACTAAAGTTCTACCAACTGGATCTATACCAAACTTCATATGTGGGTTTGGTATGAGGAGTGGAAGAAGCCTCTTTATTTTGACCATGGTGTGCCAAAGGTCAAGGTCACAGTGATCTCCAGTGTTAAATACACTTGAAATTGGTTTCTACTCCATAATTAAACTTCTGCAAGACTGATCTTGTTTTTTTGTAATTCTATCCATGATATTGCAGAAGGGGGCATATGCCACACTTTGCATTGCTCTTGTTTCCTATTAAAAAGGTCATATGAGAGGTGAGTGGATATCCTCGGTCAAATGGCTGGTTTGGTCTGCAGTTTTATTTTGTGATGTTGTGGATTAAGTAAATAATGCTCATTAATGATGATTTGAAAATATAATGTTGATGGATTTGATTTGAACTGTGTTCTGTCAAGTGCATTTCAGTTGGAGATCAAGGTGACACGAGTGTTTAGTGACTAATTCACTCCTGTTTGTGAGCTGACATTTTGCAAGTGACAAATGGGACAATGTTTGTATAAATTTGCTTTGAGAAAGCTTTTTGAAAGAAGGGATAAGAAGCCCATATGTTTTTGCTTTGTCAGAATGTTCATCTTATGTTGTAAAATCATCAGTGTGGAAATAAAGAATTCCGATATGTCATGTTATTGTTTTATCGCTGTCGATGCACGGGAATAGGAACTTTTGGCCCATTTTACGAACAATCAACTGTGCAATTCAGCTGACTGTATTTGAGTGATATTGTAAAATTGTGATAGTGTGCTGTTTACTCCAGGAAAGGCTACACTACGAGCTTCCAGAAACTGTATGCATTGTGAGGATTGTGAATAAGGGAGGTAATTTAATGCAAAATATAATGGGCCGTGTTAATGAGAAGCTGTGCATTTCTTGAAAAAACAATGTATTCTACCGAATAACAGTTACTGTAACAAGACCTTAATTAGAAAACGGTATTTGCTTTCATTGCATCTTCTGGCCTCAAATCTCCATAGCAAGCAAGAGTAAATAAAATGTTTCTATTTGCAGGATAACTAAAAGAAATATTAAAAGCATGCTTTTCCTTTTTCAGTGATAGTGGTACCCTGATATAATTTCCAGGAAAGTTCCCCTCATGAGGTATTTATATGCCAAGTACTGGTATTATGAAGAGAATTACATGGGGTAATGTTTTATTTTTCATTCTTTTGTTTGACAATGTTAACTGGTATAGTTGTATGGAGAACTTTTTCTGAGAGCATTCTGGGGAATTGTGTCAGAGTCTAATCTTATCAGTTGAAATAAATTTTGACTGAACATTCTTTATTGTTACATTTGTACAGCTTCTTTCAAATGGCATATAATTCATATGGCAGCCTCTTAAATTAGGTCAGAAACTCATATGGATCTATTCTCAACCCTTTAGGAGGCACAATTCGTGCTGTGCAGGAAAATGTCATTGCACAAAATTTTATAGAAATCTTCTTTCTATTATTCATTTATTTATTAGAGTTCATCGACACTCTTGACAGCCAGGATCACCTGGTGTTAGGCAGTTTTATGGGGGAAGGAAGCCAGACTACCTGGAGAGAACCAATGACAATAGCAAATAACTGCCAGACTCTCCAATGTACTAACTCCATGCAAACATGGTTAGCATTGATTGAAGACAAGAGCACCATCAACATGCAATACGCCTTAGTACAAAGTGTGACTGTGCCCCCACATGGGCAATTGGGATGATATACCTTACCCAAGGACACAGCACAGTTACCCCTGGTGGAGTTCGAGCCATGGACCTTTCAGTTTGAAGTCTGAATCCAGAACCACTGAACCACCGTGCTCCCAATTTTCCCCTGTGATTACCTTATATTATCATTGATAGAATTAATGAAAGTTGCCTGGCCACATGAGGAGAAAATGGGAGCAGGTGGTCGTGGGGGGTGGGTGGGTTTGTGGTGGATCGGGCCAGGGGATTGGGGGGATAAAATGTGTATTGTTGAGGGACTTTGTAGTTTACAAATGCATGCAATTTCTGTTGTTTTTTTTGCACATTTAATCAGTTAATGTGTAATTAATAACCACTGGTTTTGCCTGATCATTGGCAATATACCAACACAACTGCAATGAGAGTTATTGTCACCTACGGCAACTGCATTGTGACCTTGTGCAAGACCCTTCATCCGAATTGCCCATGTGGAGGTACAGTGGCTATGTGTACTAAGGCATACTGCACATCAATGGTGCACTTGTCTTCAACCAATGCTAACCCTGCTTGTGTGGAGTTAGTATGTTGGAGAGTCTGACAATTGCTTGTCACTGCTCGGTGGTTCTCTCTGGGTTCTCCAGCTTCCCTCCCCCTCTCCATAAAACTCTGACAGGAGGTGACCCTGGCTGTTGGAAGTGTCATTCAACCCCAATAAATAAAAATAAATAAATACATAAATGAGAGTTATTGTCCTTGGTGATGCAACAGTGCATCCCTCTAAGTTGAAGCCTAGCTACCTCCTAATATGAGGTTGAAGCCTACTGCCTTGACTGAATAGGAAAAGCACTGTTGTTACATGCTTTTATCCAAAGTAAAATTTTGAACTACAAAGCGTTTTAATCAGAGTGAGAAATGTGAAAGAACATGCCATCTCTCATGAGTCATTAGTGTATAAAGGAACATAAAATGTGGACATCAGAGTGCTTGGTCTGCCACTATTCGTGCGGCTTAACGGCACTATGTTAACAATTTTTTGCACGTATTACTTTATTTTTATCTGAATTAAATGTAGGGGCACATATACTGTCTCATTATGCCCCCGGAGAAGGCATTATGTTATCACCATGTCCCTCGTCTGTCATCCATTGTCCATCATCCATCTGTTTACTTTTCGTATTCCGTCAATTAACTAAAGTTCTACCAACTGGATCTATACCAAACTTCATATGTGGGTTTGGTATGAGGAGTGGAAGAAGCCTCTTTATTTTGACCATGGTGTGCCAAAGGTCAAGGTCACAGTGATCTCCAGTGTTAAATACACTTGAAATTGGTTTCCACTCCATAATTAAACTTCTGCAAGACTGATCTTGTTTTTTTGTAATTCTATCCATGATATTGCAGAAGGGGGCATATGCCACACTTTGCATTGCTCTTGTTTCCTATTAAAAAGGTCATATGAGAGGTGAGTGGATATCCTCGGTCAAATGGCTGGTTTGGTCTGCAGTTTTATTTTGTGATGTTGTGGATTAAGTAAATAATGCTCATTAATGATGATTTGAAAATATAATGTTGATGGATTTGATTTGAACTGTGTTCTGTCAAGTGCATTTCAGTTGGAGATCAAGGTGACACGAGTGTTTAGTGACTAATTCACTCCTGTTTGTGAGCTGACATTTTGCAAGTGACAAATGGGACAATGTTTGTATAAATTTGCTTTGAGAAAGCTTTTTGAAAGAAGGGATAAGAAGCCCATATGTTTTTGCTTTGTCAGAATGTTCATCTTATGTTGTAAAATCATCAGTGTGGAAATAAAGAATTCCGATATGTCATGTTATTGTTTTATCGCTGTCGATGCACGGGAATAGGAACTTTTGGCCCATTTTACGAACAATCAACTGTGCAATTCAGCTGACTGTATTTGAGTGATATTGTAAAATTGTGATAGTGTGCTGTTTACTCCAGGAAAGGCTACACTACGAGCTTCCAGAAACTGTATGCATTGTGAGGATTGTGAATAAGGGAGGTAATTTAATGCAAAATTTAATGGGCCGTGTTAATGAGAAGCTGTGCATTTCTTGAAAAAACAATGTATTCTACCGAATAACAGTTACTGTAACAAGACCTTAATTAGAAAACGATATTTGCTTTCATTGCATCTTCTGGCCTCAAATCTCCATAGCAAGCAAGAGTAAATAAAATGTTTCTATTTGCAGGACAACTAAAAGAAATATTAAAAGCATGCTTTTCCTTTTTCAGTGATAGTGGTACCCTGATATAATTTCCAGGAAAGTTCCCCTCATGAGGTATTTATATGCCAAGTACTGGTATTATGAAGAGAATTACATGGGGTAATGTTTTATTTTTCATTCTTTTGTTTGACAATGTTAACTGGTATAGTTGTATGGAGAACTTTTTCTGAGAGCATTCTGGGGAATTGTGTCAGAGTCTAATCTTATCAGTTGAAATAAATTTTGACTGAACATTCTTTATTGTTACATTTGTACAGCTTCTTTCAAATGGCATATAATTCATATGGCAGCCTCTTAAATTAGGTCAGAAACTCATATGGATCTATTCTCAACCCTTTAGGAGGCACAATTCGTGCTGTGCAGGAAAATGTCATTGCACAAAATTTTATAGAAATCTTCTTTCTATTATTCATTTATTTATTAGAGTTCATCGACACTCTTGACAGCCAGGATCACCTGGTGTTAGGCAGTTTTATGGGGGAAGGAAGCCAGACTACCTGGAGAGAACCAATGACAATAGCAAATAACTGCCAGACTCTCCAATGTACTAACTCCATGCAAACATGGTTAGCATTGATTGAAGACAAGAGCACCATCAACATGCAATACGCCTTAGTACAAAGTGTGACTGTGCCCCCACATGGGCAATTGGGATGATATACCTTACCCAAGGACACAGCACAGTTACCCCTGGTGGAGTTCGAGCCATGGACCTTTCAGTTTGAAGTCTGAATCCAGAACCACTGAACCACCGTGCTCCCAATTTTCCCCTGTGATTACCTTATATTATCATTGATAGAATTAATGAAAGTTGCCTGGCCACATGAGGAGAAAATGGGAGCAGGTGGTCGTGGGGGGTGGGTGGGTTTGTGGTGGATCGGGCCAGGGGATTGGGGGGATAAAATGTGTATTGTTGAGGGACTTTGTAGTTTACAAATGCATGCAATTTCTGTTGTTTTTTTTGCACATTTAATCAGTTAATGTGTAATTAATAACCACTGGTTTTGCCTGATCATTGGCAATATACCAACACAACTGCAATGAGAGTTATTGTCACCTACGGCAACTGCATTGTGACCTTGTGCAAGACCCTTCATCCGAACTGCCCATGTGGAGGTACAGTGGCTATGTGTACTAAGGCATACTGCACATCAATGGTGCACTTGTCTTCAACCAATGCTAACCCTGCTTGTGTGGAGTTAGTATGTTGGAGAGTCTGACAATTGCTTGTCACTGCTCGGTGGTTCTCTCTGGGTTCTCCAGCTTCCCTCCCCCTCTCCATAAAACTCTGACAGGAGGTGACCCTGGCTGTTGGAAGTGTCATTCAACCCCAATAAATAAAAATAAATAAATACATAAATGAGAGTTATTGTCCTTGGTGATGCAACAGTGCATCCCTCTAAGTTGAAGCCTAGCTACCTCCTAATATGAGGTTGAAGCCTACTGCCTTGACTGAATAGGAAAAGCACTGTTGTTACATGCTTTTATCCAAAGTAAAATTTTGAACTACAAAGCGTTTTAATCAGAGTGAGAAATGTGAAAGAACATGCCATCTCTCATGAGTCATTAGTGTATAAAGGAACATAAAATGTGGACATCAGAGTGCTTGGTCTGCCACTATTCGTGCGGCTTAACGGCACTATGTTAACAATTTTTTGCACGTATTACTTTATTTTTATCTGAATTAAATGTAGGGGCACATATACTGTCTCATTATGCCCCCGGAGAAGGCATTATGTTATCACCATGTCCCTCGTCTGTCATCCATTGTCCATCATCCATCTGTTTACTTTTCGTATTCCGTCAATTAACTAAAGTTCTACCAACTGGATCTATACCAAACTTCACATGTGGGTTTGGTATGAGGAGTGGAAGAAGCCTCTTTATTTTGACCATGGTGTGCCAAAGGTCAAGGTCACAGTGATCTCCAGTGTTAAATACACTTGAAATTGGTTTCCACTCCATAATTAAACTTCTGCAAGACTGATCTTGTTTTTTTGTAATTCTATCCATGATATTGCAGAAGGGGGCATATGCCACACTTTGCATTGCTCTTGTTTCCTATTAAAAAGGTCATATGAGAGGTGAGTGGATATCCTCGGTCAAATGGCTGGTTTGGTCTGCAGTTTTATTTTGTGATGTTGTGGATTAAGTAAATAATGCTCATTAATGATGATTTGAAAATATAATGTTGATGGATTTGATTTGAACTGTGTTCTGTCAAGTGCATTTCAGTTGGAGATCAAGGTGACACGAGTGTTTAGTGACTAATTCACTCCTGTTTGTGAGCTGACATTTTGCAAGTGACAAATGGGACAATGTTTGTATAAATTTGCTTTGAGAAAGCTTTTTGAAAGAAGGGATAAGAAGCCCATATGTTTTTGCTTTGTCAGAATGTTCATCTTATGTTGTAAAATCATCAGTGTGGAAATAAAGAATTCCGATATGTCATGTTATTGTTTTATCGCTGTCGATGCACGGGAATAGGAACTTTTGGCCCATTTTACGAACAATCAACTGTGCAATTCAGCTGACTGTATTTGAGTGATATTGTAAAATTGTGATAGTGTGCTGTTTACTCCAGGAAAGGCTACACTACGAGCTTCCAGAAACTGTATGCATTGTGAGGATTGTGAATAAGGGAGGTAATTTAATGCAAAATTTAATGGGCCGTGTTAATGAGAAGCTGTGCATTTCTTGAAAAAACAATGTATTCTACCGAATAACAGTTACTGTAACAAGACCTTAAGTAGAAAACGGTATTTGCTTTCATTGCATCTTCTGGCCTCAAATCTCCATAGCAAGCAAGAGTAAATAAAATGTTTCTATTTGCAGGATAACTAAAAGAAATATTAAAAGCATGCTTTTCCTTTTTCAGTGATAGTGGTACCCTGATATAATTTCCAGGAAAGTTCCCCTCATGAGGTATTTATATGCCAAGTACTGGTATTATGAAGAGAATTACATGGGGTAATGTTTTATTTTTCATTCTTTTGTTTGACAATGTTAACTGGTATAGTTGTATGGAGAACTTTTTCTGAGAGCATTCTGGGGAATTGTGTCAGAGTCTAATCTTATCAGTTGAAATAAATTTTGACTGAACATTCTTTATTGTTACATTTGTACAGCTTCTTTCAAATGGCATATAATTCATATGGCAGCCTCTTAAATTAGGTCAGAAACTCATATGGATCTATTCTCAACCCTTTAGGAGGCACAATTCGTGCTGTGCAGGAAAATGTCATTGCACAAAATTTTATAGAAATCTTCTTTCTATTATTCATTTATTTATTAGAGTTCATCGACACTCTTGACAGCCAGGATCACCTGGTGTTAGGCAGTTTTATGGGGGAAGGAAGCCAGACTACCTGGAGAGAACCAATGACAATAGCAAATAACTGCCAGACTCTCCAATGTACTAACTCCATGCAAACATGGTTAGCATTGATTGAAGACAAGAGCACCATCAACATGCAATACGCCTTAGTACAAAGTGTGACTGTGCCCCCACATGGGCAATTGGGATGATATACCTTACCCAAGGACACAGCACAGTTACCCCTGGTGGAGTTCGAGCCATGGACCTTTCAGTTTGAAGTCTGAATCCAGAACCACTGAACCACCGTGCTCCCAATTTTCCCCTGTGATTACCTTATATTATCATTGATAGAATTAATGAAAGTTGCCTGGCCACATGAGGAGAAAATGGGAGCAGGTGGTCGTGGGGGGTGGGTGGGTTTGTGGTGGATCGGGCCAGGGGATTGGGGGGATAAAATGTGTATTGTTGAGGGACTTTGTAGTTTACAAATGCATGCAATTTCTGTTGTTTTTTTTGCACATTTAATCAGTTAATGTGTAATTAATAACCACTGGTTTTGCCTGATCATTGGCAATATACCAACACAACTGCAATGAGAGTTATTGTCACCTACGGCAACTGCATTGTGACCTTGTGCAAGACCCTTCATCCGAATTGCCCATGTGGAGGTACAGTGGCTATGTGTACTAAGGCATACTGCACATCAATGGTGCACTTGTCTTCAACCAATGCTAACCCTGCTTGTGTAGAGTTAGTATGTTGGAGAGTCTGACAATTGCTTGTCACTGCTCGGTGGTTCTCTCTGGGTTCTCCAGCTTCCCTCCCCCTCTCCATAAAACTCTGACAGGAGGTGACCCTGGCTGTTGGAAGTGTCATTCAACCCCAATAAATAAAAATAAATAAATACATAAATGAGAGTTATTGTCCTTGGTGATGCAACAGTGCATCCCTCTAAGTTGAAGCCTAGCTACCTCCTAATATGAGGTTGAAGCCTACTGCCTTGACTGAATAGGAAAATCACTGTTGTTACATGCTTTTATCCAAAGTAAAATTTTGAACTACAAAGCGTTTTAATCAGAGTGAGAAATGTGAAAGAACATGCCATCTCTCATGAGTCATTAGTGTATAAAGGAACATAAAATGTGGACAT
Source organism: Pictodentalium vernedei (assembly GCA_031216915.1). NCBI lineage: Eukaryota > Metazoa > Mollusca > Scaphopoda > Dentaliida > Dentaliidae > Pictodentalium > Pictodentalium vernedei. Next base: position 429,814,846 of record CM062292.1, read on the forward strand.
CAGAGTGCTTGGTCTGCCACTATTCGTGCGGCTTAACGGCACTATGTTAACAATTTTTTGCACGTATTACTTTATTTTTATCTGAATTAAATTTAGGGGCACATATACTGTCTCATTATGCCCCCGGAGAAGGCATTATGTTATCACCATGTCCCTCGTCTGTCATCCATTGTCCATCATCCATCTGTTTACTTTTCGTATTCCGTCAATTAACTAAAGTTCTACCAACTGGATCTATACCAAACTTCATATGTGGGTTTGGTATGAGGAGTGGAAGAAGCCTCTTTATTTTGACCATGGTGTGCCAAAGGTCAAGGTCACAGTGATCTCCAGTGTTAAATACACTTGAAATTGGTTTCCACTCCATAACTAAACTTCTGCAAGACTGATCTTGTTTTTTTGTAATTCTATCCATGATATTGCAGAAAGGGGCATATGCCACACTTTGCATTGCTCTTGTTTCCTATTAAAAAGGTCATATGAGAGGTGAGTGGATATCCTCGGTCAAATGGCTGGTTTGGTCTGCAGTTTTATTTTGTGATGTTGTGGATTAAGTAAATAATGCTCATTAATGATGATTTGAAAATATAATGTTGATGGATTTGATTTGAACTGTGTTCTGTCAAGTGCATTTCAGTTGGAGATCAAGTTGACACGAGTGTTTAGTGACTAATTCACTCCTGTTTGTGAGCTGACATTTTGCAAGTGACAAATGGGACAATGTTTGTATAAATTTGCTTTGAGAAAGCTTTTTGAAAGAAGGGATAAGAAGCCCATATGTTTTTGCTTTGTCAGAATGTTCATCTTATGTTGTAAAATCATCAGTGTGGAAATAAAGAATTCCGATATGTCATGTTATTGTTTTATCGCTGTCGATGCACGGGAATAGGAACTTTTGGCCCATTTTACGAACAATCAACTGTGCAATTCAGCTGACTGTATTTGAGTGATATTGTAAAATTGTGATAGTGTGCTGTTTACTCCAGGAAAGGCTACACTACGAGCTTCCAGAAACTGTATGCATTGTGAGGATTGTGAATAAGGGAGGTAATTTAATGCAAAATATAATGGGCCGTGTTAATGAGAAGCTGTGCATTTCTTGAAAAAACAATGTATTCTACCGAATAACAGTTACTGTAACAAGACCTTAATTAGAAAACGGTATTTGCTTTCATTGCATCTTCTGGCCTCAAATCTCCATAGCAAGCAAGAGTAAATAAAATGTTTCTATTTGCAGGATAACTAAAAGAAATATTAAAAGCATGCTTTTCCTTTTTCAGTGATAGTGGTAGCCTGATATAATTTCCAGGAAAGTTCCCCTCATGAGGTATTTATATGCCAAGTACTGGTATTATGAAGAGAATTACATGGGGTAATGTTTTATTTTTCATTCTTTTGTTTGACAATGTTAACTGGTATAGTTGTATGGAGAACTTTTTCTGAGAGCATTCTGGGGAATTGTGTCAGAGTCTAATCTTATCAGTTGAAATAAATTTTGACTGAACATTCTTTATTGTTACATTTGTACAGCTTCTTTCAAATGGCATATAATTCATATGGCAGCCTCTTAAATTAGGTCAGAAACTCATATGGATCTATTCTCAACCCTTTAGGAGGCACAATTCGTGCTGTGCAGGAAAATGTCATTGCACAAAATTTTATAGAAATCTTCTTTCTATTATTCATTTATTTATTAGAGTTCATCGACACTCTTGACAGCCAGGATCACCTGGTGTTAGGCAGTTTTATGGGGGAAGGAAGCCAGACTACCTGGAGAGAACCAATGACAATAGCAAATAACTGCCAGACTCTCCAATGTACTAACTCCATGCAAACATGGTTAGCATTGATTGAAGACAAGAGCACCATCATCATGCAATACGCCTTAGTACAAAGTGTGACTGTGCCCCCACATGGGCAATTGGGATGATATACCTTACCCAAGGACACAGCACAGTTACCCCTGGTGGAGTTTGAGCCATGGACCTTTCAGTTTGAAGTCTGAATCCAGAACCACTGAACCACCGTGCTCCCAATTTTCCCCTGTGATTACCTTATATTATCATTGATAGAATTAATGAAAGTTGCCTGGCCACATGAGGAGAAAATGGGAGCAGGTGGTCGTGGGGGGTGGGTGGGTTTGTGGTGGATCGGGCCAGGGGATTGGGGGGATAAAATGTGTATTGTTGAGGGACTTTGTAGTTTACAAATGCATGCAATTTCTGTTGTTTTTTTTGCACATTTAATCAGTTAATGTGTAATTAATAACCACTGGTTTTGCCTGATCATTGGCAATATACCAACACAACTGCAATGAGAGTTATTGTCACCTACGGCAACTGCATTGTGACCTTGTGCAAGACCCTTCATCCGAATTGCCCATGTGGAGGTACAGTGGCTATGTGTACTAAGGCATACTGCACATCAATGGTGCACTTGTCTTCAACCAATGCTAACCCTGCTTGTGTGGAGTTAGTATGTTGGAGAGTCTGACAATTGCTTGTCACTGCTCAGTGGTTCTCTCTGGGTTCTCCAGCTTCCCTCCCCCTCTCCATAAAACTCTGACAGGAGGTGACCCTGGCTGTTGGAAGTGTCATTCAACCCCAATAAATAAAAATAAATAAATACATAAATGAGAGTTATTGTCCTTGGTGATGCAACAGTGCATCCCTCTAAGTTGAAGCCTAGCTACCTCCTAATATGAGGTTGAAGCCTACTGCCTTGACTGAATAGGAAAAGCACTGTTGTTACATGCTTTTATCCAAAGTAAAATTTTGAACTACAAAGCGTTTTAATCAGAGTGAGAAATGTGAAAGAACATGCCATCTCTCATGAGTCATTAGTGTATAAAGGAACATAAAATGTGGACATCAGAGTGCTTGGTCTGCCACTATTCGTGCGGCTTAACGGCACTATGTTAACAATTTTTTGCACGTATTACTTTATTTTTATCTGAATTAAATGTAGGGGCACATATACTGTCTCATTATGCCCCCGGAGAAGGCATTATGTTATCACCATGTCCCTCGTCTGTCATCCATTGTCCATCATCCATCTGTTTACTTTTCGTATTCCGTCAATTAACTAAAGTTCTACCAACTGGATCTATACCAAACTTCATATGTGGGTTTGGTATGAGGAGTGGAAGAAGCCTCTTTATTTTGACCATGGTGTGCCAAAGGTCAAGGTCACAGTGATCTCCAGTGTTAAATACACTTGAAATTGGTTTCCACTCCATAACTAAACTTCTGCAAGACTGATCTTGTTTTTTTGTAATTCTATCCATGATATTGCAGAAAGGGGCATATGCCACACTTTGCATTGCTCTTGTTTCCTATTAAAAAGGTCATATGAGAGGTGAGTGGATATCCTCGGTCAAATGGCTGGTTTGGTCTGCAGTTTTATTTTGTGATGTTGTGGATTAAGTAAATAATGCTCATTAATGATGATTTGAAAATATAATGTTGATGGATTTGATTTGAACTGTGTTCTGTCAAGTGCATTTCAGTTGGAGATCAAGTTGACACGAGTGTTTAGTGACTAATTCACTCCTGTTTGTGAGCTGACATTTTGCAAGTGACAAATGGGACAATGTTTGTATAAATTTGCTTTGAGAAAGCTTTTTGAAAGAAGGGATAAGAAGCCCATATGTTTTTGCTTTGTCAGAATGTTCATCTTATGTTGTAAAATCATCAGTGTGGAAATAAAGAATTCCGATATGTCATGTTATTGTTTTATCGCTGTCGATGCACGGGAATAGGAACTTTTGGCCCATTTTACGAACAATCAACTGTGCAATTCAGCTGACTGTATTTGAGTGATATTGTAAAATTGTGATAGTGTGCTGTTTACTCCAGGAAAGGCTACACTACGAGCTTCCAGAAACTGTATGCATTGTGAGGATTGTGAATAAGGGAGGTAATTTAATGCAAAATATAATGGGCCGTGTTAATGAGAAGCTGTGCATTTCTTGAAAAAACAATGTATTCTACCGAATAACAGTTACTGTAACAAGACCTTAATTAGAAAACGGTATTTGCTTTCATTGCATCTTCTGGCCTCAAATCTCCATAGCAAGCAAGAGTAAATAAAATGTTTCTATTTGCAGGATAACTAAAAGAAATATTAAAAGCATGCTTTTCCTTTTTCAGTGATAGTGGTACCCTGATATAATTTCCAGGAAAGTTCCCCTCATGAGGTATTTATATGCCAAGTACTGGTATTATGAAGAGAATTACATGGGGTAATGTTTTATTTTTCATTCTTTTGTTTGACAATGTTAACTGGTATAGTTGTATGGAGAACTTTTTCTGAGAGCATTCTGGGGAATTGTGTCAGAGTCTAATCTTATCAGTTGAAATAAATTTTGACTGAACATTCTTTATTGTTACATTTGTACAGCTTCTTTCAAATGGCATATAATTCATATGGCAGCCTCTTAAATTAGGTCAGAAACTCATATGGATCTATTCTCAACCCTTTAGGAGGCACAATTCGTGCTGTGCAGGAAAATGTCATTGCACAAAATTTTATAGAAATCTTCTTTCTATTATTCATTTATTTTTTAGAGTTCATCGACACTCTTGACAGCCAGGATCACCTGGTGTTAGGCAGTTTTATGGGGGAAGGAAGCCAGACTACCTGGAGAGAACCAATGACAATAGCAAATAACTGCCAGACTCTCCAATGTACTAACTCCATGCAAACATGGTTAGCATTGATTGAAGACAAGAGCACCATCAACATGCAATACGCCTTAGTACAAAGTGTGACTGTGCCCCCACATGGGCAATTGGGATGATATACCTTACCCAAGGACACAGCACAGTTACCCCTGGTGGAGTTTGAGCCATGGACCTTTCAGTTTGAAGTCTGAATCCAGAACCACTGAACCACCGTGCTCCCAATTTTCCCCTGTGATTACCTTATATTATCATTGATAGAATTAATGAAAGTTGCCTGGCCACATGAGGAGAAAATGGGAGCAGGTGGTCGTGGGGGGTGGGTGGGTTTGTGGTGGATCGGGCCAGGGGATTGGGGGGATAAAATGTGTATTGTTGAGGGACTTTGTAGTTTACAAATGCATGCAATTTCTGTTGTTTTTTTTGCACATTTAATCAGTTAATGTGTAATTAATAACCACTGGTTTTGCCTGATCATTGGCAATATACCAACACAACTGCAATGAGAGTTATTGTCACCTACGGCAACTGCATTGTGACCTTGTGCAAGACCCTTCATCCGAATTGCCCATGTGGAGGTACAGTGGCTATGTGTACTAAGGCATACTGCACATCAATGGTGCACTTGTCTTCAACCAATGCTAACCCTGCTTGTGTGGAGTTAGTATGTTGGAGAGTCTGACAATTGCTTGTCACTGCTCGGTGGTTCTCTCTGGGTTCTCCAGCTTCCCTCCCCCTCTCCATAAAACTCTGACAGGAGGTGACCCTGGCTGTTGGAAGTGTCATTCAACCCCAATAAATAAAAATAAATAAATACATAAATGAGAGTTATTGTCCTTGGTGATGCAACAGTGCATCCCTCTAAGTTGAAGCCTAGCTACCTCCTAATATGAGGTTGAAGCCTACTGCCTTGACTGAATAGGAAAAGCACTGTTGTTACATGCTTTTATCCAAAGTAAAATTTTGAACAACAAAGCGTTTTAATCAGAGTGAGAAATGTGAAAGAACATGCCATCTCTCATGAGTCATTAGTGTATAAAGGAACATAAAATGTGGACATCAGAGTGCTTGGTCTGCCACTATTCGTGCGGCTTAACGGCACTATGTTAACAATTTTTTGCACGTATTACTTTATTTTTATCTGAATTAAATGTAGGGGCACATATACTGTCTCATTATGCCCCCGGAGAAGGCATTATGTTATCACCATGTCCCTCGTCTGTCATCCATTGTCCATCATCCATCTGTTTACTTTTCGTATTCCGTCAATTAACTAAAGTTCTACCAACTGGATCTATACCAAACTTCATATGTGGGTTTGGTATGAGGAGTGGAAGAAGCCTCTTTATTTTGACCATGGTGTGCCAAAGGTCAAGGTCACAGTGATCTCCAGTGTTAAATACACTTGAAATTGGTTTCCACTCCATAACTAAACTTCTGCAAGACTGATCTTGTTTTTTTGTAATTCTATCCATGATATTGCAGAAAGGGGCATATGCCACACTTTGCATTGCTCTTGTTTCCTATTAAAAAGGTCATATGAGAGGTGAGTGGATATCCTCGGTCAAATGGCTGGTTTGGTCTGCAGTTTTATTTTGTGATGTTGTGGATTAAGTAAATAATGCTCATTAATGATGATTTGAAAATATAATGTTGATGGATTTGATTTGAACTGTGTTCTGTCAAGTGCATTTCAGTTGGAGATCAAGTTGACACGAGTGTTTAGTGACTAATTCACTCCTGTTTGTGAGCTGACATTTTGCAAGTGACAAATGGGACAATGTTTGTATAAATTTGCTTTGAGAAAGCTTTTTGAAAGAAGGGATAAGAAGCCCATATGTTTTTGCTTTGTCAGAATGTTCATCTTATGTTGTAAAATCATCAGTGTGGAAATAAAGAATTCCGATATGTCATGTTATTGTTTTATCGCTGTCGATGCACGGGAATAGGAACTTTTGGCCCATTTTACGAACAATCAACTGTGCAATTCAGCTGACTGTATTTGAGTGATATTGTAAAATTGTGATAGTGTGCTGTTTACTCCAGGAAAGGCTACACTACGAGCTTCCAGAAACTGTATGCATTGTGAGGATTGTGAATAAGGGAGGTAATTTAATGCAAAATATAATGGGCCGTGTTAATGAGAAGCTGTGCATTTCTTGAAAAAACAATGTATTCTACCGAATAACAGTTACTGTAACAAGACCTTAATTAGAAAACGGTATTTGCTTTCATTGCATCTTCTGGCCTCAAATCTCCATAGCAAGCAAGAGTAAATAAAATGTTTCTATTTGCAGGATAACTAAAAGAAATATTAAAAGCATGCTTTTCCTTTTTCAGTGATAGTGGTACCCTGATATAATTTCCAGGAAAGTTCCCCTCATGAGGTATTTATATGCCAAGTACTGGTATTATGAAGAGAATTACATGGGGTAATGTTTTATTTTTCATTCTTTTGTTTGACAATGTTAACTGGTATAGTTGTATGGAGAACTTTTTCTGAGAGCATTCTGGGGAATTGTGTCAGAGTCTAATCTTATCAGTTGAAATAAATTTTGACTGAACATTCTTTATTGTTACATTTGTACAGCTTCTTTCAAATGGCATATAATTCATATGGCAGCCTCTTAAATTAGGTCAGAAACTCATATGGATCTATTCTCAACCCTTTAGGAGGCACAATTCGTGCTGTGCAGGAAAATGTCATTGCACAAAATTTTATAGAAATCTTCTTTCTATTATTCATTTATTTATTAGAGTTCATCGACACTCTTGACAGCCAGGATCACCTGGTGTTAGGCAGTTTTATGGGGGAAGGAAGCCAGACTACCTGGAGAGAACCAATGACAATAGCAAATAACTGCCAGACTCTCCAATGTACTAACTCCATGCAAACATGGTTAGCATTGATTGAAGACAAGAGCACCATCAACATGCAATACGCCTTAGTACAAAGTGTGACTGTGCCCCCACATGGGCAATTGGGATGATATACCTTACCCAAGGACACAGCACAGTTACCCCTGGTGGAGTTCGAGCCATGGACCTTTCAGTTTGAAGTCTGAATCCAGAACCACTGAACCACCGTGCTCCCAATTTTCCCCTGTGATTACCTTATATTATCATTGATAGAATTAATGAAAGTTGCCTGGCCACATGAGGAGAAAATGGGAGCAGGTGGTCGTGGGGGGTGGGTGGGTTTGTGGTGGATCGGGCCAGGGGATTGGGGGGATAAAATGTGTATTGTTGAGGGACTTTGTAGTTTACAAATGCATGCAATTTCTGTTGTTTTTTTTGCACATTTAATCAGTTAATGTGTAATTAATAACCACTGGTTTTGCCTGATCATTGGCAATATACCAACACAACTGCAATGAGAGTTATTGTCACCTACGGCAACTGCATTGTGACCTTGTGCAAGACCCTTCATCCGAATTGCCCATGTGGAGGTACAGTGGCTATGTGTACTAAGGCATACTGCACATCAATGGTGCACTTGTCTTCAACCAATGCTAACCCTGCTTGTGTGGAGTTAGTATGTTGGAGAGTCTGACAATTGCTTGTCACTGCTCGGTGGTTCTCTCTGGGTTCTCCAGCTTCCCTCCCCCTCTCCATAAAACTCTGACAGGAGGTGACCCTGGCTGTTGGAAGTGTCATTCAACCCCAATAAATAAAAATAAATAAATACATAAATGAGAGTTATTGTCCTTGGTGATGCAACAGTGCATCCCTCTAAGTTGAAGCCTAGCTACCTCCTAATATGAGGTTGAAGCCTACTGCCTTGACTGAATAGGAAAAGCACTGTTGTTACATGCTTTTATCCAAAGTAAAATTTTGAACTACAAAGCGTTTTAATCAGAGTGAGAAATGTGAAAGAACATGCCATCTCTCATGAGTCATTAGTGTATAAAGGAACATAAAATGTGGACATCAGAGTGCTTGGTCTGCCACTATTCGTGCGGCTTAACGGCACTATGTTAACAATTTTTTGCACGTATTACTTTATTTTTATCTGAATTAAATGTAGGGGCACATATACTGTCTCATTATGCCCCCGGAGAAGGCATTATGTTATCACCATGTCCCTCGTCTGTCATCCATTGTCCATCATCCATCTGTTTACTTTTCGTATTCCGTCAATTAACTAAAGTTCTACCAACTGGATCTATACCAAACTTCATATGTGGGTTTGGTATGAGGAGTGGAAGAAGCCTCTTTATTTTGACCATGGTGTGCCAAAGGTCAAGGTCACAGTGATCTCCAGTGTTAAATACACTTGAAATTGGTTTCCACTCCATAACTAAACTTCTGCAAGACTGATCTTGTTTTTTTGTAATTCTATCCATGATATTGCAGAAAGGGGCATATGCCACACTTTGCATTGCTCTTGTTTCCTATTAAAAAGGTCATATGAGAGGTGAGTGGATATCCTCGGTCAAATGGCTGGTTTGGTCTGCAGTTTTATTTTGTGATGTTGTGGATTAAGTAAATAATGCTCATTAATGATGATTTGAAAATATAATGTTGATGGATTTGATTTGAACTGTGTTCTGTCAAGTGCATTTCAGTTGGAGATCAAGTTGACACGAGTGTTTAGTGACTAATTCACTCCTGTTTGTGAGCTGACATTTTGCAAGTGACAAATGGGACAATGTTTGTATAAATTTGCTTTGAGAAAGCTTTTTGAAAGAAGGGATAAGAAGCCCATATGTTTTTGCTTTGTCAGAATGTTCATCTTATGTTGTAAAATCATCAGTGTGGAAATAAAGAATTCCGATATGTCATGTTATTGTTTTATCGCTGTCGATGCACGGGAATAGGAACTTTTGGCCCATTTTACGAACAATCAACTGTGCAATTCAGCTGACTGTATTTGAGTGATATTGTAAAATTGTGATAGTGTGCTGTTTACTCCAGGAAAGGCTACACTACGAGCTTCCAGAAACTGTATGCATTGTGAGGATTGTGAATAAGGGAGGTAATTTAATGCAAAATATAATGGGCCGTGTTAATGAGAAGCTGTGCATTTCTTGAAAAAACAATGTATTCTACCGAATAACAGTTACTGTAACAAGACCTTAATTAGAAAACGGTATTTGCTTTCATTGCATCTTCTGGCCTCAAATCTCCATAGCAAGCAAGAGTAAATAAAATGTTTCTATTTGCAGGATAACTAAAAGAAATATTAAAAGCATGCTTTTCCTTTTTCAGTGATAGTGGTACCCTGATATAATTTCCAGGAAAGTTCCCCTCATGAGGTATTTATATGCCAAGTACTGGTATTATGAAGAGAATTACATGGGGTAATGTTTTATTTTTCATTCTTTTGTTTGACAATGTTAACTGGTATAGTTGTATGGAGAACTTTTTCTGAGAGCATTCTGGGGAATTGTGTCAGAGTCTAATCTTATCAGTTGAAATAAATTTTGACTGAACATTCTTTATTGTTACATTTGTACAGCTTCTTTCAAATGGCATATAATTCATATGGCAGCCTCTTAAATTAGGTCAGAAACTCATATGGATCTATTCTCAACCCTTTAGGAGGCACAATTCGTGCTGTGCAGGAAAATGTCATTGCACAAAATTTTATAGAAATCTTCTTTCTATTATTCATTTATTTATTAGAGTTCATCGACACTCTTGACAGCCAGGATCACCTGGTGTTAGGCAGTTTTATGGGGGAAGGAAGCCAGACTACCTGGAGAGAACCAATGACAATAGCAAATAACTGCCAGACTCTCCAATGTACTAACTCCATGCAAACATGGTTAGCATTGATTGAAGACAAGAGCACCATCAACATGCAATACGCCTTAGTACAAAGTGTGACTGTGCCCCCACATGGGCAATTGGGATGATATACCTTACCCAAGGACACAGCACAGTTACCCCTGGTGGAGTTCGAGCCATGGACCTTTCAGTTTGAAGTCTGAATCCAGAACCACTGAACCACCGTGCTCCCAATTTTCCCCTGTGATTACCTTATATTATCATTGATAGAATTAATGAAAGTTGCCTGGCCACATGAGGAGAAAATGGGAGCAGGTGGTCGTGGGGGGTGGGTGGGTTTGTGGTGGATCGGGCCAGGGGATTGGGGGGATAAAATGTGTATTGTTGAGGGACTTTGTAGTTTACAAATGCATGCAATTTCTGTTGTTTTTTTTGCACATTTAATCAGTTAATGTGTAATTAATAACCACTGGTTTTGCCTGATCATTGGCAATATACCAACACAACTGCAATGAGAGTTATTGTCACCTACGGCAACTGCATTGTGACCTTGTGCAAGACCCTTCATCCGAATTGCCCATGTGGAGGTACAGTGGCTATGTGTACTAAGGCATACTGCACATCAATGGTGCACTTGTCTTCAACCAATGCTAACCCTGCTTGTGTGGAGTTAGTATGTTGGAGAGTCTGACAATTGCTTGTCACTGCTCGGTGGTTCTCTCTGGGTTCTCCAGCTTCCCTCCCCCTCTCCATAAAACTCTGACAGGAGGTGACCCTGGCTGTTGGAAGTGTCATTCAACCCCAATAAATAAAAATAAATAAATACATAAATGAGAGTTATTGTCCTTGGTGATGCAACAGTGCATCCCTCTAAGTTGAAGCCTAGCTACCTCCTAATATGAGGTTGAAGCCTACTGCCTTGACTGAATAGGAAAAGCACTGTTGTTACATGCTTTTATCCAAAGTAAAATTTTGAACTACAAAGCGTTTTAATCAGAGTGAGAAATGTGAAAGAACATGCCATCTCTCATGAGTCATTAGTGTATAAAGGAACATAAAATGTGGACATCAGAGTGCTTGGTCTGCCACTATTCGTGCGGCTTAACGGCACTATGTTAACAATTTTTTGCACGTATTACTTTATTTTTATCTGAATTAAATGTAGGGGCACATATACTGTCTCATTATGCCCCCGGAGAAGGCATTATGTTATCACCATGTCCCTCGTCTGTCATCCATTGTCCATCATCCATCTGTTTACTTTTCGTATTCCGTCAATTAACTAAAGTTCTACCAACTGGATCTATACCAAACTTCATATGTGGGTTTGGTATGAGGAGTGGAAGAAGCCTCTTTATTTTGACCATGGTGTGCCAAAGGTCAAGGTCACAGTGATCTCCAGTGTTAAATACACTTGAAATTGGTTTCCACTCCATAACTAAACTTCTGCAAGACTGATCTTGTTTTTTTGTAATTCTATCCATGATATTGCAGAAAGGGGCATATGCCACACTTTGCATTGCTCTTGTTTCGTATTAAAAAGGTCATATGAGAGGTGAGTGGATATCCTCGGTCAAATGGCTGGTTTGGTCTGCAGTTTTATTTTGTGATGTTGTGGATTAAGTAAATAATGCTCATTAATGATGATTTGAAAATATAATGTTGATGGATTTGATTTGAACTGTGTTCTGTCAAGTGCATTTCAGTTGGAGATCAAGTTGACACGAGTGTTTAGTGACTAATTCACTCCTGTTTGTGAGCTGACATTTTGCAAGTGACAAATGGGACAATGTTTGTATAAATTTGCTTTGAGAAAGCTTTTTGAAAGAAGGGATAAGAAGCCCATATGTTTTTGCTTTGTCAGAATGTTCATCTTATGTTGTAAAATCATCAGTGTGGAAATAAAGAATTCCGATATGTCATGTTATTGTTTTATCGCTGTCGATGCACGGGAATAGGAACTTTTGGCCCATTTTACGAACAATCAACTGTGCAATTCAGCTGACTGTATTTGAGTGATATTGTAAAATTGTGATAGTGTGCTGTTTACTCCAGGAAAGGCTACACTACGAGCTTCCAGAAACTGTATGCATTGTGAGGATTGTGAATAAGGGAGGTAATTTAATGCAAAATATAATGGGCCGTGTTAATGAGAAGCTGTGCATTTCTTGAAAAAACAATGTATTCTACCGAATAACAGTTACTGTAACAAGACCTTAATTAGAAAACGGTATTTGCTTTCATTGCATCTTCTGGCCTCAAATCTCCATAGCAAGCAAGAGTAAATAAAATGTTTCTATTTGCAGGATAACTAAAAGAAATATTAAAAGCATGCTTTTCCTTTTTCAGTGATAGTGGTACCCTGATATAATTTCCAGGAAAGTTCCCCTCATGAGGTATTTATATGCCAAGTACTGGTATTATGAAGAGAATTACATGGGGTAATGTTTTATTTTTCATTCTTTTGTTTGACAATGTTAACTGGTATAGTTGTATGGAGAACTTTTTCTGAGAGCATTCTGGGGAATTGTGTCAGAGTCTAATCTTATCAGTTGAAATAAATTTTGACTGAACATTCTTTATTGTTACATTTGTACAGCTTCTTTCAAATGGCATATAATTCATATGGCAGCCTCTTAAATTAGGTCAGAAACTCATATGGATCTATTCTCAACCCTTTAGGAGGCACAATTCGTGCTGTGCAGGAAAATGTCATTGCACAAAATTTTATAGAAATCTTCTTTCTATTATTCATTTATTTATTAGAGTTCATCGACACTCTTGACAGCCAGGATCACCTGGTGTTAGGCAGTTTTATGGGGGAAGGAAGCCAGACTACCTGGAGAGAACCAATGACAATAGCAAATAACTGCCAGACTCTCCAATGTACTAACTCCATGCAAACATGGTTAGCATTGATTGAAGACAAGAGCACCATCAACATGCAATACGCCTTAGTACAAAGTGTGACTGTGCCCCCACATGGGCAATTGGGATGATATACCTTACCCAAGGACACAGCACAGTTACCCCTGGTGGAGTTCGAGCCATGGACCTTTCAGTTTGAAGTCTGAATCCAGAACCACTGAACCACCGTGCTCCCAATTTTCCCCTGTGATTACCTTATATTATCATTGATAGAATTAATGAAAGTTGCCTGGCCACATGAGGAGAAAATGGGAGCAGGTGGTCGTGGGGGGTGGGTGGGTTTGTGGTGGATCGGGCCAGGGGATTGGGGGGATAAAATGTGTATTGTTGAGGGACTTTGTAGTTTACAAATGCATGCAATTTCTGTTGTTTTTTTTGCACATTTAATCAGTTAATGTGTAATTAATAACCACTGGTTTTGCCTGATCATTGGCAATATACCAACACAACTGCAATGAGAGTTATTGTCACCTACGGCAACTGCATTGTGACCTTGTGCAAGACCCTTCATCCAAATTGCCCATGTGGAGGTACAGTGGCTATGTGCACTAAGGCATACTGCACATCAATGGTGCACTTGTCTTCAACCAATGCTAACCCTGCTTGTGTGGAGTTAGTATGTTGGAGAGTCTGATAATTGCTTGTCACTGCTCGGTGGTTCTCTCTGGGTTCTCCAGCTTCCCTCCCCCTCTCCATAAAACTGTGACAGGAGGTGACCCTGGCTGTTGGAAGTGTCATTCAACCCCAATAAATAAAAATAAATAAATACATAAATGAGAGTTATTGTCCTTGGTGATGCAACAGTGCATCCCTCTAAGTTGAAGCCTAGCTACCTCCTAATATGAGGTTGAAGCCTACTGCCTTGACTGAATAGGAAAAGCACTGTTGTTACATGCTTTTATCCAAAGTAAAATTTTGAACTACAAAGCGTTTTAATCAGAGTGAGAAATGTGAAAGAACATGCCATCTCTCATGAGTCATTAGTGTATAAAGGAACATAAAATGTGGACATCAGAGTGCTTGGTCTGCCACTATTCGTGCGGCTTAACGGCACTATGTTAACAATTTTTTGCACGTATTACTTTATTTTTATCTGAATTAAATGTAGGGGCACATATACTGTCTCATTATGCCCCCGGAGAAGGCATTATGTTATCACCATGTCCCTCATCTGTCATCCATTGTCCATCATCCATCTGTTTACTTTTCGTATTCCGTCAATTAACTAAAGTTCTACCAACTGGATCTATACCAAACTTCATATGTGGGTTTGGTATGAGGAGTGGAAGAAGCCTCTTTATTTTGACCATGGTGTGCCAAAGGTCAAGGTCACAGTGATCTCCAGTGTTAAATACACTTGAAATTGGTTTCCACTCCATAACTAAACTTCTGCAAGACTGATCTTGTTTTTTTGTAATTCTATCCATGATATTGCAGAAAGGGGCATATGCCACACTTTGCATTGCTCTTGTTTCCTATTAAAAAGGTCATATGAGAGGTGAGTGGATATCCTCGGTCAAATGGCTGGTTTGGTCTGCAGTTTTATTTTGTGATGTTGTGGATTAAGTAAATAATGCTCATTAATGATGATTTGAAAATATAATGTTGATGGATTTGATTTGAACTGTGTTCTGTCAAGTGCATTTCAGTTGGAGATCAAGGTGACACGAGTGTTTAGTGACTAATTCACTCCTGTTTGTGAGCTGACATTTTGCAAGTGACAAATGGGACAATGTTTGTATAAATTTGCTTTGAGAAAGCTTTTTGAAAGAAGGGATAAGAAGCCCATATGTTTTTGCTTTGTCAGAATGTTCATCTTATGTTGTAAAATCATCAGTGTGGAAATAAAGAATTCCGATATGTCATGTTATTGTTTTATCGCTGTCGATGCACGGGAATAGGAACTTTTGGCCCATTTTACGAACAATCAACTGTGCAATTCAGCTGACTGTATTTGAGTGATATTGTAAAATTGTGATAGTGTGCTGTTTACTCCAGGAAAAGCTACACTACGAGCTTCCAGAAACTGTATGCATTGTGAGGATTGTGAATAAGGGAGGTAATTTAATGCAAAATTTAATGGGCCGTGTTAATGAGAAGCTGTGCATTTCTTGAAAAAACAATGTATTCTACCGAATAACAGTTACTGTAACAAGACCTTAAGTAGAAAACGGTATTTGCTTTCATTGCATCTTCTGGCCTCAAATCTCCATAGCAAGCAAGAGTAAATAAAATGTTTCTATTTGCAGGATAACTAAAAGAAATATTAAAAGCATGCTTTTCCTTTTTCAGTGATAGTGGTACCCTGATATAATTTCCAGGAAAGTTCCCCTCATGAGGTATTTATATGCCAAGTACTGGTATTATGAAGAGAATTACATGGGGTAATGTTTTATTTTTCATTCTTTTGTTTGACAATGTTAACTGGTATAGTTGTATGGAGAACTTTTTCTGAGAGCATTCTGGGGAATTGTGTCAGAGTCTAATCTTATCAGTTGAAATAAATTTTGACTGAACATTCTTTATTGTTACATTTGTACAGCTTCTTTCAAATGGCATATAATTCATATGGCAGCCTCTTAAATTAGGTCAGAAACTCATATGGATCTATTCTCAACCCTTTAGGAGGCACAATTCGTGCTGTGCAGGAAAATGTCATTGCACAAAATTTTATAGAAATCTTCTTTCTATTATTCATTTATTTATTAGAGTTCATCGACACTCTTGACAGCCAGGATCACCTGGTGTTAGGCAGTTTTATGGGGGAAGGAAGCCAGACTACCTGGAGAGAACCAATGACAATAGCAAATAACTGCCAGACTCTCCAATGTACTAACTCCATGCAAACATGGTTAGCATTGATTGAAGACAAGAGCACCATCAACATGCAATACGCCTTAGTACAAAGTGTGACTGTGCCCCCACATGGGCAATTGGGATGATATACCTTACCCAAGGACACAGCACAGTTACCCCTGGTGGAGTTCGAGCCATGGACCTTTCAGTTTGAAGTCTGAATCCAGAACCACTGAACCACCGTGCTCCCAATTTTCCCCTGTGATTACCTTATATTATCATTGATAGAATTAATGAAAGTTGCCTGGCCACATGAGGAGAAAATGGGAGCAGGTGGTCGTGGGGGGTGGGTGGGTTTGTGGTGGATCGGGCCAGGGGATTGGGGGGATAAAATGTATATTGTTGAGGGACTTTGTAGTTTACAAATGCATGCAATTTCTGTTGTTTTTTTTTGCACATTTAATCAGTTAATGTGTAATTAATAACCACTGGTTTTGCCTGATCATTGGCAATATACCAACACAACTGCAATGAGAGTTATTGTCACCTACGGCAACTGCATTGTGACCTTGTGCAAGACCCTTCATCCAAATTGCCCATGTGGAGGTACAGTGGCTATGTGTACTAAGGCATACTGCACATCAATGGTGCACTTGTCTTCAACCAATGCTAACCCTGCTTGTGTGGAGTTAGTATGTTGGAGAGTCTGACAATTGCTTGTCACTGCTCGGTGGTTCTCTCTGGGTTCTCCAGCTTCCCTCCCCCTCTCCATAAAACTGTGACAGGAGGTGACCCTGGCTGTTGGAAGTGTCATTCAACCCCAATAAATAAAAATAAATAAATACATAAATGAGAGTTATTGTCCTTGGTGATGCAACAGTGCATCCCTCTAAGTTGAAGCCTAGCTACCTCCTAATATGAGGTTGAAGCCTACTGCCTTGACTGAATAGGAAAAGCACTGTTGTTACATGCTTTTATCCAAAGTAAAATTTTGAACTACAAAGCGTTTTAATCAGAGTGAGAAATGTGAAAGAACATGCCATCTCTCATGAGTCATTAGTGTATAAAGGAACATAAAATGTGGACATCAGAGTGCTTGGTCTGCCACTATTCGTGCGGCTTAACGGCACTATGTTAACAATTTTTTGCACGTATTACTTTATTTTTATCTGAATTAAATGTAGGGGCACATATACTGTCTCATTATGCCCCCGGAGAAGGCATTATGTTATCACCATGTCCCTCATCTGTCATCCATTGTCCATCATCCATCTGTTTACTTTTCGTATTCCGTCAATTAACTAAAGTTCTACCAACTGGATCTATACCAAACTTCATATGTGGGTTTGGTATGAGGAGTGGAAGAAGCCTCTTTATTTTGACCATGGTGTGCCAAAGGTCAAGGTCACAGTGATCTCCAGTGTTAAATACACTTGAAATTGGTTTCCACTCCATAATTAAACTTCTGCAAGACTGATCTTGTTTTTTTGTAATTCTATCCATGATATTGCAGAAGGGGGCATATGCCACACTTTGCATTGCTCTTGTTTCCTATTAAAAAGGTCATATGAGAGGTGAGTGGATATCCTCGGTCAAATGGCTGGTTTGGTCTGCAGTTTTATTTTGTGATGTTGTGGATTAAGTAAATAATGCTCATTAATGATGATTTGAAAATATAATGTTGATGGATTTGATTTGAACTGTGTTCTGTCAAGTGCATTTCAGTTGGAGATCAAGGTGACACGAGTGTTTAGTGACTAATTCACTCCTGTTTGTGAGCTGACATTTTGCAAGTGACAAAAGGGACAATGTTTGTATAAATTTGCTTTGAGAAAGCTTTTTGAAAGAAGGGATAAGAAGCCCATATGTTTTTGCTTTGTCAGAATGTTCATCTTATGTTGTAAAATCATCAGTGTGGAAATAAAGAATTCCGATATGTCATGTTATTGTTTTATCGCTGTCGATGCACGGGAATAGGAACTTTTGGCCCATTTTACGAACAATCAACTGTGCAATTCAGCTGACTGTATTTGAGTGATATTGTAAAATTGTGATAGTGTGCTGTTTACTCCAGGAAAGGCTACACTACGAGCTTCCAGAAACTGTATGCATTGTGAGGATTGTGAATAAGGGAGGTAATTTAATGCAAAATTTAATGGGCCGTGTTAATGAGAAGCTGTGCATTTCTTGAAAAAACAATGTATTCTACCGAATAACAGTTACTGTAACAAGACCTTAAGTAGAAAACGGTATTTGCTTTCATTGCATCTTCTGGCCTCAAATCTCCATAGCAAGCAAGAGTAAATAAAATGTTTCTATTTGCAGGATAACTAAAAGAAATATTAAAAGCATGCTTTTCCTTTTTCAGTGATAGTGGTACCCTGATATAATTTCCAGGAAAGTTCCCCTCATGAGGTATTTATATGCCAAGTACTGGTATTATGAAGAGAATTACATGGGGTAATGTTTTATTTTTCATTCTTTTGTTTGACAATGTTAACTGGTATAGTTGTATGGAGAACTTTTTCTGAGAGTATTCTGGGGAATTGTGTCAGAGTCTAATCTTATCAGTTGAAATAAATTTTGACTGAACATTCTTTATTGTTACATTTGTACAGCTTCTTTCAAATGGCATATAATTCATATGGCAGCCTCTTAAATTAGGTCAGAAACTCATATGGATCTATTCTCAACCCTTTAGGAGGCACAATTCATGCTGTGCAGGAAAATGTCATTGCACAAAATTTTATAGAAATCTTCTTTCTATTATTCATTTATTTATTAGAGTTCATCGACACTCTTGACAGCCAGGATCACCTGGTGTTAGGCAGTTTTATGGGGGAAGGAAGCCAGACTACCTGGAGAGAACCAATGACAATAGCAAATAACTGCCAGACTCTCCAATGTACTAACTCCATGCAAACATGGTTAGCATTGATTGAAGACAAGAGCACCATCAACATGCAATACGCCTTAGTACAAAGTGTGACTGTGCCCCCACATGGGCAATTGGGATGATATACCTTACCCAAGGACACAGCACAGTTACCCCTGGTGGAGTTCGAGCCATGGACCTTTCAGTTTGAAGTCTGAATCCAGAACCACTGAACCACCGTGCTCCCAATTTTCCCCTGTGATTACCTTATATTATCATTGATAGAATTAATGAAAGTTGCCTGGCCACATGAGGAGAAAATGGGAGCAGGTGGTCGTGGGGGGTGGGTGGGTTTGTGGTGGATCGGGCCAGGGGATTGGGGGGATAAAATGTGTATTGTTGAGGGACTTTGTAGTTTACAAATGCATGCAATTTCTGTTGTTTTTTTTGCACATTTAATCAGTTAATGTGTAATTAATAACCACTGGTTTTGCCTGATCATTGGCAATATACCAACACAACTGCAATGAGAGTTATTGTCACCTACGGCAACTGCATTGTGACCTTGTGCAAGACCCTTCATCCAAATTGCCCATGTGGAGGTACAGTGGCTATGTGTACTAAGGCATACTGCACATCAATGGTGCACTTGTCTTCAACCAATGCTAACCCTGCTTGTGTGGAGTTAGTATGTTGGAGAGTCTGACAATTGCTTGTCACTGCTCGGTGGTTCTCTCTGGGTTCTCCAGCTTCCCTCCCCCTCTCCATAAAACTGTGACAGGAGGTGACCCTGGCTGTTGGAAGTGTCATTCAACCCCAATAAATAAAAATAAATAAATACATAAATGAGAGTTATTGTCCTTGGTGATGCAACAGTGCATCCCTCTAAGTTGAAGCCTAGCTACCTCCTAATATGAGGTTGAAGCCTACTGCCTTGACTGAATAGGAAAAGCACTGTTGTTACATGCTTTTATCCAAAGTAAAATTTTGAACTACAAAGCGTTTTAATCAGAGTGAGAAATGTGAAAGAACATGCCATCTCTCATGAGTCATTAGTGTATAAAGGAACATAAAATGTGGACATCAGAGTGCTTGGTCTGCCACTATTCGTGCGGCTTAACGGCACTATGTTAACAATTTTTTGCACGTATTACTTTATTTTTATCTGAATTAAATGTAGGGGCACATATACTGTCTCATTATGCCCCCGGAGAAGGCATTATGTTATCACCATGTCCCTCATCTGTCATCCATTGTCCATCATCCATCTGTTTACTTTTCGTATTCCGTCAATTAACTAAAGTTCTACCAACTGGATCTATACCAAACTTCATATGTGGGTTTGGTATGAGGAGTGGAAGAAGCCTCTTTATTTTGACCATGGTGTGCCAAAGGTCAAGGTCACAGTGATCTCCAGTGTTAAATACACTTGAAATTGGTTTCCACTCCATAACTAAACTTCTGCAAGACTGATCTTGTTTTTTTGTAATTCTATCCATGATATTGCAGAAAGGGGCATATGCCACACTTTGCATTGCTCTTGTTTCCTATTAAAAAGGTCATATGAGAGGTGAGTGGATATCCTCGGTCAAATGGCTGGTTTGGTCTGCAGTTTTATTTTGTGATGTTGTGGATTAAGTAAATAATGCTCATTAATGATGATTTGAAAATATAATGTTGATGGATTTGATTTGAACTGTGTTCTGTCAAGTGCATTTCAGTTGGAGATCAAGGTGACACGAGTGTTTAGTGACTAATTCACTCCTGTTTGTGAGCTGACATTTTGCAAGTGACAAATGGGACAATGTTTGTATAAATTTGCTTTGAGAAAGCTTTTTGAAAGAAGGGATAAGAAGCCCATATGTTTTTGCTTTGTCAGAATGTTCATCTTATGTTGTAAAATCATCAGTGTGGAAATAAAGAATTCCGATATGTCATGTTATTGTTTTATCGCTGTCGATGCACGGGAATAGGAACTTTTGGCCCATTTTACGAACAATCAACTGTGCAATTCAGCTGACTGTATTTGAGTGATATTGTAAAATTGTGATAGTGTGCTGTTTACTCCAGGAAAAGCTACACTACGAGCTTCCAGAAACTGTATGCATTGTGAGGATTGTGAATAAGGGAGGTAATTTAATGCAAAATTTAATGGGCCGTGTTAATGAGAAGCTGTGCATTTCTTGAAAAAACAATGTATTCTACCGAATAACAGTTACTGTAACAAGACCTTAAGTAGAAAACGGTATTTGCTTTCATTGCATCTTCTGGCCTCAAATCTCCATAGGAAGCAAGAGTAAATAAAATGTTTCTATTTGCAGGATAACTAAAAGAAATATTAAAAGCATGCTTTTCCTTTTTCAGTGATAGTGGTACCCTGATATAATTTCCAGGAAAGTTCCCCTCATGAGGTATTTATATGCCAAGTACTGGTATTATGAAGAGAATTACATGGGGTAATGTTTTATTTTTCATTCTTTTGTTTGACAATGTTAACTGGTATAGTTGTATGGAGAACTTTTTCTGAGAGCATTCTGGGGAATTGTGTCAGAGTCTAATCTTATCAGTTGAAATAAATTTTGACTGAACATTCTTTATTGTTACATTTGTACAGCTTCTTTCAAATGGCATATAATTCATATGGCAGCCTCTTAAATTAGGTCAGAAACTCATATGGATCTATTCTCAACCCTTTAGGAGGCACAATTCGTGCTGTGCAGGAAAATGTCATTGCACAAAATTTTATAGAAATCTTCTTTCTATTATTCATTTATTTATTAGAGTTCATCGACACTCTTGACAGCCAGGATCACCTGGTGTTAGGCAGTTTTATGGGGGAAGGAAGCCAGACTACCTGGAGAGAACCAATGACAATAGCAAATAACTGCCAGACTCTCCAATGTACTAACTCCATGCAAACATGGTTAGCATTGATTGAAGACAAGAGCACCATCAACATGCAATACGCCTTAGTACAAAGTGTGACTGTGCCCCCACATGGGCAATTGGGATGATATACCTTACCCAAGGACACAGCACAGTTACCCCTGGTGGAGTTCGAGCCATGGACCTTTCAGTTTGAAGTCTGAATCCAGAACCACTGAACCACCGTGCTCCCAATTTTCCCCTGTGATTACCTTATATTATCATTGATAGAATTAATGAAAGTTGCCTGGCCACATGAGGAGAAAATGGGAGCAGGTGGTCGTGGGGGGTGGGTGGGTTTGTGGTGGATCGGGCCAGGGGATTGGGGGGATAAAATGTATATTGTTGAGGGACTTTGTAGTTTACAAATGCATGCAATTTCTGTTGTTTTTTTTTGCACATTTAATCAGTTAATGTGTAATTAATAACCACTGGTTTTGCCTGATCATTGGCAATATACCAACACAACTGCAATGAGAGTTATTGTCACCTACGGCAACTGCATTGTGACCTTGTGCAAGACCCTTCATCCAAATTGCCCATGTGGAGGTACAGTGGCTATGTGTACTAAGGCATACTGCACATCAATGGTGCACTTGTCTTCAACCAATGCTAACCCTGCTTGTGTGGAGTTAGTATGTTGGAGAGTCTGACAATTGCTTGTCACTGCTCGGTGGTTCTCTCTGGGTTCTCCAGCTTCCCTCCCCCTCTCCATAAAACTCTGACAGGAGGTGACCCTGGCTGTTGGAAGTGTCATTCAACCCCAATAAATAAAAATAAATAAATACATAAATGAGAGTTATTGTCCTTGGTGATGCAACAGTGCATCCCTCTAAGTTGAAGCCTAGCTACCTCCTAATATGAGGTTGAAGCCTACTGCCTTGACTGAATAGGAAAAGCACTGTTGTTACATGCTTTTATCCAAAGTAAAATTTTGAACTACAAAGCGTTTTAATCAGAGTGAGAAATGTGAAAGAACATGCCATCTCTCATGAGTCATTAGTGTATAAAGGAAGATAAAATGTGGACATCAGAGTGCTTGGTCTGCCACTATTCGTGCGGCTTAACGGCACTATGTTAACAATTTTTTGCACGTATTACTTTATTTTTATCTGAATTAAATGTAGGGGCACATATATTGTCTCATTATGCCCCCGGAGAAGGCATTATGTTATCACCATGTCCCTCATCTGTCATCCATTGTCCATCATCCATCTGTTTACTTTTCGTATTCCGTCAATTAACTAAAGTTCTACCAACTGGATCTATACCAAACTTCATATGTGGGTTTGGTATGAGGAGTGGAAGAAGCCTCTTTATTTTGACCATGGTGTGCCAAAGGTCAAGGTCACAGTGATCTCCAGTGTTAAATACACTTGAAATTGGTTTCCACTCCATAACTAAACTTCTGCAAGACTGATCTTGTTTTTTTGTAATTCTATCCATGATATTGCAGAAAGGGGCATATGCCACACTTTGCATTGCTCTTGTTTCCTATTGAAAAGGTCATATGAGAGGTGAGTGGATATCCTCGGTCAAATGGCTGGTTTGGTCTGCAGTTTTATTTTGTGATGTTGTGGATTAAGTAAATAATGCTCATTAATGATGATTTGAAAATATAATGTTGATGGATTTGATTTGAACTGTGTTCTGTCAAGTGCATTTCAGTTGGAGATCAAGGTGACACGAGTGTTTAGTGACTAATTCACTCCTGTTTGTGAGCTGACATTTTGCAAGTGACAAATGGGACAATGTTTGTATAAATTTGCTTTGAGAAAGCTTTTTGAAAGAAGGGATAAGAAGCCCATATGTTTTTGCTTTGTCAGAATGTTCATCTTATGTTGTAAAATCATCAGTGTGGAAATAAAGAATTCCGATATGTCATGTTATTGTTTTATCGCTGTCGATGCACGGGAATAGGAACTTTTGGCCCATTTTACGAACAATCAACTGTGCAATTCAGCTGACTGTATTTGAGTGATATTGTAAAATTGTGATAGTGTGCTGTTTACTCCAGGAAAAGCTACACTACGAGCTTCCAGAAACTGTATGCATTGTGAGGATTGTGAATAAGGGAGGTAATTTAATGCAAAATTTAATGGGCCGTGTTAATGAGAAGCTGTGCATTTCTTGAAAAAACAATGTATTCTACCGAATAACAGTTACTGTAACAAGACCTTAAGTAGAAAACGGTATTTGCTTTCATTGCATCTTCTGGCCTCAAATCTCCATAGCAAGCAAGAGTAAATAAAATGTTTCTATTTGCAGGATAACTAAAAGAAATATTAAAAGCATGCTTTTCCTTTTTCAGTGATAGTGGTACCCTGATATAATTTCCAGGAAAGTTCCCCTCATGAGGTATTTATATGCCAAGTACTGGTATTATGAAGAGAATTACATGGGGTAATGTTTTATTTTTCATTCTTTTGTTTGACAATGTTAACTGGTATAGTTGTATGGAGAACTTTTTCTGAGAGCATTCTGGGGAATTGTGTCAGAGTCTAATCTTATCAGTTGAAATAAATTTTGACTGAACATTCTTTATTGTTACATTTGTACAGCTTCTTTCAAATGGCATATAATTCATATGGCAGCCTCTTAAATTAGGTCAGAAACTCATATGGATCTATTCTCAACCCTTTAGGAGGCACAATTCGTGCTGTGCAGGAAAATGTCATTGCACAAAATTTTATAGAAATCTTCTTTCTATTATTCATTTATTTATTAGAGTTCATCGACACTCTTGACAGCCAGGATCACCTGGTGTTAGGCAGTTTTATGGGGGAAGGAAGCCAGACTACCTGGAGAGAACCAATGACAATAGCAAATAACTGCCAGACTCTCCAATGTACTAACTCCATGCAAACATGGTTAGCATTGATTGAAGACAAGAGCACCATCAACATGCAATACGCCTTAGTACAAAGTGTGACTGTGCCCCCACATGGGCAATTGGGATGATATACCTTACCCAAGGACACAGCACAGTTACCCCTGGTGGAGTTCGAGCCATGGACCTTTCAGTTTGAAGTCTGAATCCAGAACCACTGAACCACCGTGCTCCCAATTTTCCCCTGTGATTACCTTATATTATCATTGATAGAATTAATGAAAGTTGCCTGGCCACATGAGGAGAAAATGGGAGCAGGTGGTCGTGGGGGGTGGGTGGGTTTGTGGTGGATCGGGCCAGGGGATTGGGGGGATAAAATGTATATTGTTGAGGGACTTTGTAGTTTACAAATGCATGCAATTTCTGTTGTTTTTTTTTGCACATTTAATCAGTTAATGTGTAATTAATAACCACTGGTTTTGCCTGATCATTGGCAATATACCAACACAACTGCAATGAGAGTTATTGTCACCTACGGCAACTGCATTGTGACCTTGTGCAAGACCCTTCATCCAAATTGCCCATGTGGAGGTACAGTGGCTATGTGTACTAAGGCATACTGCACATCAATGGTGCACTTGTCTTCAACCAATGCTAACCCTGCTTGTGTGGAGTTAGTATGTTGGAGAGTCTGACAATTGCTTGTCACTGCTCGGTGGTTCTCTCTGGGTTCTCCAGCTTCCCTCCCCCTCTCCATAAAACTGTGACAGGAGGTGACCCTGGCTGTTGGAAGTGTCATTCAACCCCAATAAATAAAAATAAATAAATACATAAATGAGAGTTATTGTCCTTGGTGATGCAACAGTGCATCCCTCTAAGTTGAAGCCTAGCTACCTCCTAATATGAGGTTGAAGCCTACTGCCTTGACTGAATAGGAAAAGCACTGTTGTTACATGCTTTTATCCAAAGTAAAATTTTGAACTACAAAGCGTTTTAATCAGAGTGAGAAATGTGAAAGAACATGCCATCTCTCATGAGTCATTAGTGTATAAAGGAACATAAAATGTGGACATCAGAGTGCTTGGTCTGCCACTATTCGTGCGGCTTAACGGCACTATGTTAACAATTTTTTGCACGTATTACTTTATTTTTATCTGAATTAAATGTAGGGGCACATATACTGTCTCATTATGCCCCCGGAGAAGGCATTATGTTATCACCATGTCCCTCATCTGTCATCCATTGTCCATCATCCATCTGTTTACTTTTCGTATTCCGTCAATTAACTAAGGTTCTACCAACTGGATCTATACCAAACTTCATATGTGGGTTTGGTATGAGGAGTGGAAGAAGCCTCTTTATTTTGACCATGGTGTGCCAAAGGTCAAGGTCACAGTGATCTCCAGTGTTAAATACACTTGAAATTGGTTTCCACTCCATAACTAAACTTCTGCAAGACTGATCTTGTTTTTTTGTAATTCTATCCATGATATTGCAGAAAGGGGCATATGCCACACTTTGCATTGCTCTTGTTTCCTATTAAAAAGGTCATATGAGAGGTGAGTGGATATCCTCGGTCAAATGGCTGGTTTGGTCTGCAGTTTTATTTTGTGATGTTGTGGATTAAGTAAATAATGCTCATTAATGATGATTTGAAAATATAATGTTGATGGATTTGATTTGAACTGTGTTCTGTCAAGTGCATTTCAGTTGGAGATCAAGGTGACACAAGTGTTTAGTGACTAATTCACTCCTGTTTGTGAGCTGACATTTTGCAAGTGACAAATGGGACAATGTTTGTATAAATTTGCTTCGAGAAAGCTTTTTGAAAGAAGGGATAAGAAGCCCATATGTTTTTGCTTTGTCAGAATGTTCATCTTATGTTGTAAAATCATCAGTGTGGAAATAAAGAATTCCGATATGTCATGTTATTGTTTTATCGCTGTCGATGCACGGGAATAGGAACTTTTGGCCCATTTTACGAACAATCAACTGTGCAATTCAGCTGACTGTATTTGAGTGATATTGTAAAATTGTGATAGTGTGCTGTTTACTCCAGGAAAAGCTACACTACGAGCTTCCAGAAACTGTATGCATTGTGAGGATTGTGAATAAGGGAGGTAATTTAATGCAAAATTTAATGGGCCGTGTTAATGAGAAGCTGTGCATTTCTTGAAAAAACAATGTATTCTACCGAATAACAGTTACTGTAACAAGACCTTAAGTAGAAAACGGTATTTGCTTTCATTGCATCTTCTGGCCTCAAATCTCCATAGCAAGCAAGAGTAAATAAAATGTTTCTATTTGCAGGATAACTAAAAGAAATATTAAAAGCATGCTTTTCCTTTTTCAGTAATAGTGGTACCCTGATATAATTTCCAGGAAAGTTCCCCTCATGAGGTATTTATATGCCAAGTACTGGTATTATGAAGAGAATTACATGGGGTAATGTTTTATTTTTCATTCTTTTGTTTGACAATGTTAACTGGTATAGTTGTATGGAGAACTTTTTCTGAGAGCATTCTGGGGAATTGTGTCAGAGTCTAATCTTATCAGTTGAAATAAATTTTGACTGAACATTCTTTATTGTTACATTTGTACAGCTTCTTTCAAATGGCATATAATTCATATGGCAGCCTCTTAAATTAGGTCAGAAACTCATATGGATCTATTCTCAACCCTTTAGGAGGCACAATTCATGCTGTGCAGGAAAATGTCATTGCACAAAATTTTATAGAAATCTTCTTTCTATTATTCATTTATTTATTAGAGTTCATCGACACTCTTGACAGCCAGGATCACCTGGTGTTAGGCAGTTTTATGGGGGAAGGAAGCCAGACTACCTGGAGAGAACCAATGACAATAGCAAATAACTGCCAGACTCTCCAATGTACTAACTCCATGCAAACATGGTTAGCATTGATTGAAGACAAGAGCACCATCAACATGCAATACGCCTTAGTACAAAGTGTGACTGTGCCCCCACATGGGCAATTGGGATGATATACCTTACCCAAGGACACAGCACAGTTACCCCTGGTGGAGTTCGAGCCATGGACCTTTCAGTTTGAAGTCTGAATCCAGAACCACTGAACCACCGTGCTCCCAATTTTCCCCTGTGATTACCTTATATTATCATTGATAGAATTAATGAAAGTTGCCTGGCCACATGAGGAGAAAATGGGAGCAGGTGGTCGTGGGGGGTGGGTGGGTTTGTGGTGGATCGGGCCAGGGGATTGGGGGGATAAAATGTGTATTGTTGAGGGACTTTGTAGTTTACAAATGCATGCAATTTCTGTTGTTTTTTTTGCACATTTAATCAGTTAATGTGTAATTAATAACCACTGGTTTTGCCTGATCATTGGCAATATACCAACACAACTGCAATGAGAGTTATTGTCACCTACGGCAACTGCATTGTGACCTTGTGCAAGACCCTTCATCCGAATTGCCCATGTGGAGGTACAGTGGCTATGTGTACTAAGGCATACTGCACATCAATGGTGCACTTGTCTTCAACCAATGCTAACCCTGCTTGTGTGGAGTTAGTATGTTGGAGAGTCTGACAATTGCTTGTCACTGCTCGGTGGTTCTCTCTGGGTTCTCCAGCTTCCCTCCCCCTCTCCATAAAACTGTGACAGGAGGTGACCCTGGCTGTTGGAAGTGTCATTCAACCCCAATAAATAAAAATAAATAAATACATAAATGAGAGTTATTGTCCTTGGTGATGCAACAGTGCATCCCTCTAAGTTGAAGCCTAGCTACCTCCTAATATGAGGTTGAAGCCTACTGCCTTGACTGAATAGGAAAAGCACTGTTGTTACATGCTTTTATCCAAAGTAAAATTTTGAACTACAAAGCGTTTTAATCAGAGTGAGAAATGTGAAAGAACATGCCATCTCTCATGAGTCATTAGTGTATAAAGGAACATAAAATGTGGACATCAGAGTGCTTGGTCTGCCACTATTCGTGCGGCTTAACGGCACTATGTTAACAATTTTTTGCACGTATTACTTTATTTTTATCTGAATTAAATTTAGGGGCACATATACTGTCTCATTATGCCCCCGGAGAAGGCATTATGTTATCACCATGTCCCTCGTCTGTCATCCATTGTCCATCATCCATCTGTTTACTTTTCGTATTCCGTCAATTAACTAAAGTTCTACCAACTGGATCTATACCAAACTTCATATGTGGGTTTGGTATGAGGAGTGGAAGAAGCCTCTTTATTTTGACCATGGTGTGCCAAAGGTCAAGGTCACAGTGATCTCCAGTGTTAAATACACTTGAAATTGGTTTCCACTCCATAACTAAACTTCTGCAAGACTGATCTTGTTTTTTTGTAATTCTATCCATGATATTGCAGAAAGGGGCATATGCCACACTTTGCATTGCTCTTGTTTCCTATTAAAAAGGTCATATGAGAGGTGAGTGGATATCCTCGGTCAAATGGCTGGTTTGGTCTGCAGTTTTATTTTGTGATGTTGTGGATTAAGTAAATAATGCTCATTAATGATGATTTGAAAATATAATGTTGATGGATTTGATTTGAACTGTGTTCTGTCAAGTGCATTTCAGTTGGAGATCAAGTTGACACGAGTGTTTAGTGACTAATTCACTCCTGTTTGTGAGCTGACATTTTGCAAGTGACAAATGGGACAATGTTTGTATAAATTTGCTTTGAGAAAGCTTTTTGAAAGAAGGGATAAGAAGCCCATATGTTTTTGCTTTGTCAGAATGTTCATCTTATGTTGTAAAATCATCAGTGTGGAAATAAAGAATTCTGATATGTCATGTTATTGTTTTATCGCTGTCGATGCACGGGAATAGGAACTTTTGGCCCATTTTACGAACAATCAACTGTGCAATTCAGCTGACTGTATTTGAGTGATATTGTAAAATTGTGATAGTGTGCTGTTTACTCCAGGAAAGGCTACACTACGAGCTTCCAGAAACTGTATGCATTGTGAGGATTGTGAATAAGGGAGGTAATTTAATGCAAAATATAATGGGCCGTGTTAATGAGAAGCTGTGCATTTCTTGAAAAAACAATGTATTCTACCGAATAACAGTTACTGTAACAAGACCTTAATTAGAAAACGGTATTTGCTTTCATTGCATCTTCTGGCCTCAAATCTCCATAGCAAGCAAGAGTAAATAAAATGTTTCTATTTGCAGGATAACTAAAAGAAATATTAAAAGCATGCTTTTCCTTTTTCAGTGATAGTGGTACCCTGATATAATTTCCAGGAAAGTTCCCCTCATGAGGTATTTATATGCCAAGTACTGGTATTATGAAGAGAATTACATGGGGTAATGTTTTATTTTTCATTCTTTTGTTTGACAATGTTAACTGGTATAGTTGTATGGAGAACTTTTTCTGAGAGCATTCTGGGGAATTGTGTCAGAGTCTAATCTTATCAGTTGAAATAAATTTTGACTGAACATTCTTTATTGTTACATTTGTACAGCTTCTTTCAAATGGCATATAATTCATATGGCAGCCTCTTAAATTAGGTCAGAAACTCATATGGATCTATTCTCAACCCTTTAGGAGGCACAATTCGTGCTGTGCAGGAAAATGTCATTGCACAAAATTTTATAGAAATCTTCTTTCTATTATTCATTTATTTATTAGAGTTCATCGACACTCTTGACAGCCAGGATCACCTGGTGTTAGGCAGTTTTATGGGGGAAGGAAGCCAGACTACCTGGAGAGAACCAATGACAATAGCAAATAACTGCCAGACTCTCCAATGTACTAACTCCATGCAAACATGGTTAGCATTGATTGAAGACAAGAGCACCATCAACATGCAATACGCCTTAGTACAAAGTGTGACTGTGCCCCCACATGGGCAATTGGGATGATATACCTTACCCAAGGACACAGCACAGTTACCCCTGGTGGAGTTTGAGCCATGGACCTTTCAGTTTGAAGTCTGAATCCAGAACCACTGAACCACCGTGCTCCCAATTTTCCCCTGTGATTACCTTATATTATCATTGATAGAATTAATGAAAGTTGCCTGGCCACATGAGGAGAAAATGGGAGCAGGTGGTCGTGGGGGGTGGGTGGGTTTGTGGTGGATCGGGCCAGGGGATTGGGGGGATAAAATGTGTATTGTTGAGGGACTTTGTAGTTTACAAATGCATGCAATTTCTGTTGTTTTTTTTGCACATTTAATCAGTTAATGTGTAATTAATAACCACTGGTTTTGCCTGATCATTGGCAATATACCAACACAACTGCAATGAGAGTTATTGTCACCTACGGCAACTGCATTGTGACCTTGTGCAAGACCCTTCATCCGAATTGCCCATGTGGAGGTACAGTGGCTATGTGTACTAAGGCATACTGCACATCAATGGTGCACTTGTCTTCAACCAATGCTAACCCTGCTTGTGTGGAGTTAGTATGTTGGAGAGTCTGACAATTGCTTGTCACTGCTCGGTGGTTCTCTCTGGGTTCTCCAGCTTCCCTCCCCCTCTCCATAAAACTCTGACAGGAGGTGACCCTGGCTGTTGGAAGTGTCATTCAACCCCAATAAATAAAAATAAATAAATACATAAATGAGAGTTATTGTCCTTGGTGATGCAACAGTGCATCCCTCTAAGTTGAAGCCTAGCTACCTCCTAATATGAGGTTGAAGCCTACTGCCTTGACTGAATAGGAAAAGCACTGTTGTTACATGCTTTTATCCAAAGTAAAATTTTGAACTACAAAGCGTTTTAATCAGAGTGAGAAATGTGAAAGAACATGCCATCTCTCATGAGTCATTAGTGTATAAAGGAACATAAAATGTGGACATCAGAGTGCATGGTCTGCCACTATTCGTGCGGCTTAACGGCACTATGTTAACAATTTTTTGCACGTATTACTTTATTTTTATCTGAATTAAATGTAGGGGCACATATACTGTCTCATTATGCCCCCGGGGGAAGGCATTATGTTATCACCATGTCCCTCGTCTGTCATCCATTGTCCATCATCCATCTGTTTACTTTTCGTATTCCGTCAATTAACTAAAGTTCTACCAACTGGATCTATACCAAACTTCATATGTGGGTTTGGTATGAGGAGTGGAAGAAGCCTCTTTATTTTGACCATGGTGTGCCAAAGGTCAAGGTCACAGTGATCTCCAGTGTTAAATACACTTGAAATTGGTTTCCACTCCATAACTAAACTTCTGCAAGACTGATCTTGTTTTTTTGTAATTCTATCCATGATATTGCAGAAGGGGGCATATGCCACACTTTGCATTGCTCTTGTTTCCTATTAAAAAGGTCATATGAGAGGTGAGTGGATATCCTCGGTCAAATGGCTGGTTTGGTCTGCAGTTTTATTTTGTGATGTTGTGGATTAAGTAAATAATGCTCATTAATGATGATTTGAAAATATAATGTTGATGGATTTGATTTGAACTGTGTTCTGTCAAGTGCATTTCAGTTGGAGATCAAGGTGACACGAGTGTTTAGTGACTAATTCACTCCTGTTTGTGAGCTGACATTTTGCAAGTGACAAATGGGACAATGTTTGTATAAATTTGCTTTGAGAAAGCTTTTTGAAAGAAGGGATAAGAAGCCCATATGTTTTTGCTTTGTCAGAATGTTCATCTTATGTTGTAAAATCATCAGTGTGGAAATAAAGAATTCCGATATGTCATGTTATTGTTTTATCGCTGTCGATGCACGGGAATAGGAACTTTTGGCCCATTTTACGAACAATCAACTGTGCAATTCAGCTGACTGTATTTGAGTGATATTGTAAAATTGTGATAGTGTGCTGTTTACTCCAGGAAAGGCTACACTACGAGCTTCCAGAAACTGTATGCATTGTGAGGATTGTGAATAAGGGAGGTAATTTAATGCAAAATTTAATGGGCCGTGTTAATGAGAAGCTGTGCATTTCTTGAAAAAACAATGTATTCTACCGAATAACAGTTACTGTAACAAGACCTTAAGTAGAAAATGGTATTTGCTTTCATTGCATCTTCTGGCCTCAAATCTCCATAGCAAGCAAGAGTAAATAAAATGTTTCTATTTGCAGGATAACTAAAAGAAATATTAAAAGCATGCTTTTCCTTTTTCAGTGATAGTGGTACCCTGATATAATTTCCAGGAAAGTTCCCCTCATGAGGTATTTATATGCCAAGTACTGGTATTATGAAGAGAATTACATGGGGTAATGTTTTATTTTTCATTCTTTTGTTTGACAATGTTAACTGGTATAGTTGTATGGAGAACTTTTTCTGAGAGCATTCTGGGGAATTGTGTCAGAGTCTAATCTTATCAGTTGAAATAAATTTTGACTGAACATTCTTTATTGTTACATTTGTACAGCTTCTTTCAAATGGCATATAATTCATATGGCAGCCTCTTAAATTAGGTCAGAAACTCATATGGATCTATTCTCAACCCTTTAGGAGGCAGAATTCGTGCTGTGCAGGAAAATGTCATTGCACAAAATTTTATAGAAATCTTCTTTCTATTATTCATTTATTTATTAGAGTTCATCGACACTCTTGACAGCCAGGATCACCTGGTGTTAGGCAGTTTTATGGGGGAAGGAAGCCAGACTACCTGGAGAGAACCAATGACAATAGCAAATAACTGCCAGACTCTCCAATGTACTAACTCCATGCAAACATGGTTAGCATTGATTGAAGACAAGAGCACCATCAACATGCAATACGCCTTAGTACAAAGTGTGACTGTGCCCCCACATGGGCAATTGGGATGATATACCTTACCCAAGGACACAGCACAGTTACCCCTGGTGGAGTTCGAGCCATGGACCTTTCAGTTTGAAGTCTGAATCCAGAACCACTGAACCACCGTGCTCCCAATTTTCCCCTGTGATTACCTTATATTATCATTGATAGAATTAATGAAAGTTGCCTGGCCACATGAGGAGAAAATGGGAGCAGGTGGTCGTGGGGGGTGGGTGGGTTTGTGGTGGATCGGGCCAGGGGATTGGGGGGATAAAATGTGTATTGTTGAGGGACTTTGTAGTTTACAAATGCATGCAATTTCTGTTGTTTTTTTTGCACATTTAATCAGTTAATGTGTAATTAATAACCACTGGTTTTGCCTGATCATTGGCAATATACCAACACAACTGCAATGAGAGTTATTGTCACCTACGGCAACTGCATTGTGACCTTGTGCAAGACCCTTCATCCGAATTGCCCATGTGGAGGTACAGTGGCTATGTGTACTAAGGCATACTGCACATCAATGGTGCACTTGTCTTCAACCAATGCTAACCCTGCTTGTGTGGAGTTAGTATGTTGGAGAGTCTGACAATTGCTTGTCACTGCTCGGTGGTTCTCTCTGGGTTCTCCAGCTTCCCTCCCCCTCTCCATAAAACTCTGACAGGAGGTGACCCTGGCTGTTGGAAGTGTCATTCAACCCCAATAAATAAAAATAAATAAATACATAAATGAGAGTTATTGTCCTTGGTGATGCAACAGTGCATCCCTCTAAGTTGAAGCCTAGCTACCTCCTAATATGAGGTTGAAGCCTACTGCCTTGACTGAATAGGAAAAGCACTGTTGTTACATGCTTTTATCCAAAGTAAAATTTTGAACTACAAAGCGTTTTAATCAGAGTGAGAAATGTGAAAGAACATGCCATCTCTCATGAGTCATTAGTGTATAAAGGAACATAAAATGTGGACATCAGAGTGCTTGGTCTGCCACTATTCGTGCGGCTTAACGGCACTATGTTAACAATTTTTTGCACGTATTACTTTATTTTTATCTGAATTAAATGTAGGGGCACATATACTGTCTCATTATGCCCCCGGAGAAGGCATTATGTTATCACCATGTCCCTCGTCTGTCATCCATTGTCCATCATCCATCTGTTTACTTTTCGTATTCCGTCAATTAACTAAAGTTCTACCAACTGGATCTATACCAAACTTCATATGTGGGTTTGGTATGAGGAGTGGAAGAAGCCTCTTTATTTTGACCATGGTGTGCCAAAGGTCAAGGTCACAGTGATCTCCAGTGTTAAATACACTTGAAATTGGTTTCCACTCCATAATTAAACTTCTGCAAGACTGATCTTGTTTTTTTGTAATTCTATCCATGATATTGCAGAAGGGGGCATATGCCACACTTTGCATTGCTCTTGTTTCCTATTAAAAAGGTCATATGAGAGGTGAGTGGATATCCTCGGTCAAATGGCTGGTTTGGTCTGCAGTTTTATTTTGTGATGTTGTGGATTAAGTAAATAATGCTCATTAATGATGATTTGAAAATATAATGTTGATGGATTTGATTTGAACTGTGTTCTGTCAAGTGCATTTCAGTTGGAGATCAAGGTGACACGAGTGTTTAGTGACTAATTCACTCCTGTTTGTGAGCTGACATTTTGCAAGTGACAAATGGGACAATGTTTGTATAAATTTGCTTTGAGAAAGCTTTTTGAAAGAAGGGATAAGAAGCCCATATGTTTTTGCTTTGTCAGAATGTTCATCTTATGTTGTAAAATCATCAGTGTGGAAATAAAGAATTCCGATATGTCATGTTATTGTTTTATCGCTGTCGATGCACGGGAATAGGAACTTTTGGCCCATTTTACGAACAATCAACTGTGCAATTCAGCTTACTGTATTTGAGTGATATTGTAAAATTGTGATAGTGTGCTGTTTACTCCAGGAAAGGCTACACTACGAGCTTCCAGAAACTGTATGCATTGTGAGGATTGTGAATAACGGAGGTAATTTAATGCAAAATTTAATGGGCCGTGTTAATGAGAAGCTGTGCATTTCTTGAAAAAACAATGTATTCTACCGAATAACAGTTACTGTAACAAGACCTTAAGTAGAAAACGGTATTTGCTTTCATTGCATCTTCTGGCCTCAAATCTCCATAGCAAGCAAGAGTAAATAAAATGTTTCTATTTGCAGGATAACTAAAAGAAATATTAAAAGCATGCTTTTCCTTTTTCAGTGATAGTGGTACCCTGATATAATTTCCAGGAAAGTTCCCCTCATGAGGTATTTATATGCCAAGTACTGGTATTATGAAGAGAATTACATGGGGTAATGTTTTATTTTTCATTCTTTTGTTTGACAATGTTAACTGGTATAGTTGTATGGAGAACTTTTTCTGAGAGCATTCTGGGGAATTGTGTCAGAGTCTAATCTTATCAGTTGAAATAAATTTTGACTGAACATTCTTTATTGTTACATTTGTACAGCTTCTTTCAAATGGCATATAATTCATATGGCAGCCTCTTAAATTAGGTCAGAAACTCATATGGATCTATTCTCAACCCTTTAGGAGGCAGAATTCGTGCTGTGCAGGAAAATGTCATTGCACAAAATTTTATAGAAATCTTCTTTCTATTATTCATTTATTTATTAGAGTTCATCGACACTCTTGACAGCCAGGATCACCTGGTGTTAGGCAGTTTTATGGGGGAAGGAAGCCAGACTACCTGGAGAGAACCAATGACAATAGCAAATAACTGCCAGACTCTCCAATGTACTAACTCCATGCAAACATGGTTAGCATTGATTGAAGACAAGAGCACCATCAACATGCAATACGCCTTAGTACAAAGTGTGACTGTGCCCCCACATGGGCAATTGGGATGATATACCTTACCCAAGGACACAGCACAGTTACCCCTGGTGGAGTTCGAGCCATGGACCTTTCAGTTTGAAGTCTGAATCCAGAACCACTGAACCACCGTGCTCCCAATTTTCCCCTGTGATTACCTTATATTATCATTGATAGAATTAATGAAAGTTGCCTGGCCACATGAGGAGAAAATGGGAGCAGGTGGTCGTGGGGGGTGGGTGGGTTTGTGGTGGATCGGGCCAGGGGATTGGGGGGATAAAATGTGTATTGTTGAGGGACTTTGTAGTTTACAAATGCATGCAATTTCTGTTGTTTTTTTTGCACATTTAATCAGTTAATGTGTAATTAATAACCACTGGTTTTGCCTGATCATTGGCAATATACCAACACAACTGCAATGAGAGTTATTGTCACCTACGGCAACTGCATTGTGACCTTGTGCAAGACCCTTCCTCCGAATTGCCCATGTGGAGGTACAGTGGCTATGTGTACTAAGGCATACTGCACATCAATGGTGCACTTGTCTTCAACCAATGCTAACCCTGCTTGTGTGGAGTTAGTATGCTGGAAAGTCTGACAATTGCTTGTCACTGCTCGGTGGTTCTCTCTGGGTTCTCCAGCTTCCCTCCCCCTCTCCATAAAACTCTGACAGGAGGTGACCCTGGCTGTTGGAAGTGTCATTCAACCCCAATAAATAAAAATAAATAAATACATAAATGAGAGTTATTGTCCTTGGTGATGCAACAGTGCATCCCTCTAAGTTGAAGCCTAGCTACCTCCTAATATGAGGTTGAAGCCTACTGCCTTGACTGAATAGGAAAAGCACTGTTGTTACATGCTTTTATCCAAAGTAAAATTTTGAACTACAAAGCGTTTTAATCAGAGTGAGAAATGTGAAAGAACATGCCATCTCTCATGAGTCATTAGTGTATAAAGGAACATAAAATGTGGACATCAGAGTGCTTGGTCTGCCACTATTCGTGCGGCTTAACGGCACTATGTTAACAAGTTTTTGCACGTATTACTTTATTTTTATCTGAATTAAATTTAGGGGCACATATACTGTCTCATTATGCCCCCGGAGTAGGCATTATGTTATCACCATGTCCCTCGTCTGTCATCCATTGTCCATCATCCATCTGTTTACTTTTCGTATTCCGTCAATTAACTAAAGTTCTACCAACTGGATCTATACCAAACTTCATATGTGGGTTTGGTATGAGGAGTGGAAGAAGCCTCTTTATTTTGACCATGGTGTGCCAAAGGTCAAGGTCACAGTGATCTCCAGTGTTAAATACACTTGAAATTGGTTTCCACTCCATAACTAAACTTCTGCAAGACTGATCTTGTTTTTTTGTAATTCTATCCATGATATTGCAGAAAGGGGCATATGCCACACTTTGCATTGCTCTTGTTTCCTATTAAAAAGGTCATATGAGAGGTGAGTGGATATCCTCGGTGAAATGGCTGGTTTCGTCTACAGTTTTATTTTGTGATGGTGTGGATTAAGTAAATAATGCTCATTAATGATGATTTGAAAATATAATGTTGATGGATTTGATTTGAACTGTGTTCTGTCAAGTGCATTTCAGTTGGAGATCAAGTTGACACGAGTGTTTAGTGACTAATTCACTCCTGTTTGTGAGCTGACATTTTGCAAGTGACAAATGGGACAATGTTTGTATAAATTTGCTTTGAGAAAGCTTTTTGAAAGAAGGGATAAGAAGCCCATATGTTTTTGCTTTGTCAGAATGTTCATCTTATGTTGTAAAATCATCAGTGTGGAAATAAAGAATTCCGATATGTCATGTTATTGTTTTATCGCTGTCGATGCACGGGAATAGGAACTTTTGGCCCATTTTACGAACAATCAACTGTGCAATTCAGCTGACTGTATTTGAGTGATATTGTAAAATTGTGATAGTGTGCTGTTTACTCCAGGAAAGGCTACACTACGAGCTTCCAGAAACTGTATGCATTGTGAGGATTGTGAATAAGGGAGGTAATTTAATGCAAAATTTAATGGGCCATGTTAATGAGAAGCTGTGCATTTCTTGAAAAAACAATGTATTCTACCGAATAACAGTTACTGTAACAAGACCTTAAGTAGAAAACGGTATTTGCTTTCATTGCATCTTCTGGCCTCAAATCTCCATAGCAAGCAAGAGTAAATAAAATGTTTCTATTTGCAGGATAACTAAAAGAAATATTAAAAGCATGCTTTTCCTTTTTCAGTGATAGTGGTACCCTGATATAATTTCCAGGAAAGTTCCCCTCATGAGGTATTTATATGCCAAGTACTGGTATTATGAAGAGAATTACATGGGGTAATGTTTTATTTTTCATTCTTTTGTTTGACAATGTTAACTGGTATAGTTGTATGGAGAACTTTTTCTGAGAGCATTCTGGGGAATTGTGTCAGAGTCTAATCTTATCAGTTGAAATAAATTTTGACTGAACATTCTTTATTGTTACATTTGTACAGCTTCTTTCAAATGGTATATAATTCATATGGCAGCCTCTTAAATTAGGTCAGAAACTCATATGGATCTATTCTCAACCCTTTAGGAGGCAGAATTCGTGCTGTGCAGGAAAATGTCATTGCACAAAATTTTATAGAAATCTTCTTTCTATTATTCATTTATTTATTAGAGTTCATCGACACTCTTGACAGCCAGGATCACCTGGTGTTAGGCAGTTTTATGGGGGAAGGAAGCCAGACTACCTGGAGAGAACCAATGACAATAGCAAATAACTGCCAGACTCTCCAATGTACTAACTCCATGCAAACATGGTTAGCATTGATTGAAGACAAGAGCACCATCAACATGCAATACGCCTTAGTACAAAGTGTGACTGTGCCCCCACATGGGCAATTGGGATGATATACCTTACCCAAGGACACAGCACAGTTACCCCTGGTGGAGTTCGAGCCATGGACCTTTCAGTTTGAAGTCTGAATCCAGAACCACTGAACCACCGTGCTCCCAATTTTCCCCTGTGATTACCTTATATTATCATTGATAGAATTAATGAAAGTTGCCTGGCCACATGAGGAGAAAATGGGAGCAGGTGGTCGTGGGGGGTGGGTGTGTTTGTGGTGGATCGGGCCAGGGGATTGGGGGGATAAAATGTATATTGTTGAGGGACTTTGTAGTTTACAAATGCATGCAATTTCTGTTGTTTTTTTGCACATTTAATCAGTTAATGTGTAATTAATAACCACTGGTTTTGCCTGATCATTGGCAATATACCAACACAACTGCAATGAGAGTTATTGTCACCTACGGCAACTGCATTGTGACCTTGTGCAAGACCCTTCATCCAAATTGCCCATGTGGAGGTACAGTGGCTATGTGTACTAAGGCATACTGCACATCAATGGTGCACTTGTCTTCAACCAATGCTAATCCTGCTTGTGTGGAGTTAGTATGTTGGAGAGTCTGACAATTGCTTGTCACTGCTCGGTGGTTCTCTCTGGGTTCTCCAGCTTCCCTCCCCCTCTCCATAAAACTCTGACAGGAGGTGACCCTGGCTGTTGGAAGTGTCATTCAACCCCAATAAATAAAAATAAATAAATACATAAATGAGAGTTATTGTCCTTGGTGATGCAACAGTGCATCCCTCTAAGTTGAAG
The DNA here is from genome assembly GCA_031216915.1 of Pictodentalium vernedei. Lineage (NCBI taxonomy): Eukaryota > Metazoa > Mollusca > Scaphopoda > Dentaliida > Dentaliidae > Pictodentalium > Pictodentalium vernedei. Next base: position 429,854,855 of record CM062292.1, read on the forward strand.
CCTAGCTACCTCGTAATATGAGGTTGAAGCCTACTGCCTTGACTGAATAGGAAAAGCACTGTTGTTACATGCTTTTATCCAAAGTAAAATTTTGAACTACAAAGCGTTTTAATCAGAGTGAGAAATGTGAAAGAACATGCCATCTCTCATGAGTCATTAGTGTATAAAGGAACATAAAATGTGGACATCAGAGTGCTTGGTCTGCCACTATTCGTGCGGCTTAACGGCACTATGTTAACAATTTTTTGCACGTATTACTTTATTTTTATCTGAATTAAATTTAGGGGCACATATACTGTCTCATTATGCCCCCGGAGAAGGCATTATGTTATCACCATGTCCCTCATCTGTCATCCATTGTCCATCATCCATCTGTTTACTTTTCGTATTCCGTCAATTAACTAAAGTTCTACCAACTGGATCTATACCAAACTTCATATGTGGGTTTGGTATGAGGAGTGGAAGAAGCCTCTTTATTTTGACCATGGTGTGCCAAAGGTCAAGGTCACAGTGATCTCCAGTGTTAAATACACTTGAAATTGGTTTCCACTCCATAACTAAACTTCTGCAAGACTGATCTTGTTTTTTTGTAATTCTATCCATGATATTGCAGAAAGGGGCATATGCCACACTTTGCATTGCTCTTGTTTCCTATTAAAAAGGTCATATGAGAGGTGAGTGGATATCCTCGGTCAAATGGCTGGTTTGGTCTGCAGTTTTATTTTGTGATGTTGTGGATTAAGTAAATAATGCTCATTAATGATGATTTGAAAATATAATGTTGATGGATTTGATTTGAACTGTGTTCTGTCAAGTGCATTTCAGTTGGAGATCAAGGTGACACGAGTGTTTAGTGACTAATTCACTCCTGTTTGTGAGCTGACATTTTGCAAGTGACAAATGGGACAATGTTTGTATAAATTTGCTTCGAGAAAGCTTTTTGAAAGAAGGGATAAGAAGCCCATATGTTTTTGCTTTGTCAGAATGTTCATCTTATGTTGTAAAATCATCAGTGTGGAAATAAAGAATTCCGATATGTCATGTTATTGTTTTATCGCTGTCGATGCACGGGAATAGGAACTTTTGGCCCATTTTACGAACAATCAACTGTGCAATTCAGCTGACTGTATTTGAGTGATATTGTAAAATTGTGATAGTGTGCTGTTTACTCCAGGAAAGGCTACACTACGAGCTTCCAGAAACTGTATGCATTGTGAGGATTGTGAATAAGGGAGGTAATTTAATGCAAAATTTAATGGGCCGTGTTAATGAGAAGCTGTGCATTTCTTGAAAAAACAATGTATTCTACCGAATAACAGTTACTGTAACAAGACCTTAAGTAGAAAACGGTATTTGCTTTCATTGCATCTTCTGGCCTCAAATCTCCATAGCAAGCAAGAGTAAATAAAATGTTTCTATTTGCAGGATAACTAAAAGAAATATTAAAAGCATGCTTTTCCTTTTTCAGTGATAGTGGTACCCTGATATAATTTCCAGGAAAGTTCCCCTCATGAGGTATTTATATGCCAAGTACTGGTATTATGAAGAGAATTACATGGGGTAATGTTTTATTTTTCATTCTTTTGTTTGACAATGTTAACTGGTATAGTTGTATGGAGAACTTTTTCTGAGAGCATTCTGGGGAATTGTGTCAGAGTCTAATCTTATCAGTTGAAATAAATTTTGACTGAACATTCTTTATTGTTACATTTGTACAGCTTCTTTCAAATGGCATATAATTCATATGGCAGCCTCTTAAATTAGGTCAGAAACTCATATGGATCTATTCTCAACCCTTTAGGAGGCAGAATTCGTGCTGTGCAGGAAAATGTCATTGCACAAAATTTTATAGAAATCTTCTTTCTATTATTCATTTATTTATTAGAGTTCATCGACACTCTTGACAGCCAGGATCACCTGGTGTTAGGCAGTTTTATGGGGGAAGGAAGCCAGACTACCTGGAGAGAACCAATGACAATAGCAAATAACTGCCAGACTCTCCAATGTACTAACTCCATGCAAACATGGTTAGCATTGATTGAAGACAAGAGCACCATCAACATGCAATACGCCTTAGTACAAAGTGTGACTGTGCCCCCACATGGGCAATTGGGATGATATACCTTACCCAAGGACACAGCACAGTTACCCCTGGTGGAGTTCGAGCCATGGACCTTTCAGTTTGAAGTCTGAATCCAGAACCACTGAACCACCGTGCTCCCAATTTTCCCCTGTGATTACCTTATATTATCATTGATAGAATTAATGAAAGTTGCCTGGCCACATGAGGGGAAAATGGGAGCAGGTGGTCGTGGGGGGTGGGTGGGTTTGTGGTGGATCGGGCCAGGGGATTGGGGGGATAAAATGTGTATTGTTGAGGGACTTTGTAGTTTACAAATGCATGCAATTTCTGTTGTTTTTTTTGCACATTTAATCAGTTAATGTGTAATTAATAACCACTGGTTTTGCCTGATCATTGGCAATATACCAACACAACTGCAATGAGAGTTATTGTCACCTACGGCAACTGCATTGTGACCTTGTGCAAGACCCTTCCTCCGAATTGCCCATGTGGAGGTACAGTGGCTATGTGTACTAAGGCATACTGCACATCAATGGTGCACTTGTCTTCAACCAATGCTAACCCTGCTTGTGTGGAGTTAGTATGCTGGAGAGTCTGACAATTGCTTGTCACTGCTCGGTGGTTCTCTCTGGGTTCTCCAGCTTCCCTCCCCCTCTCCATAAAACTCTGACAGGAGGTGACCCTGGCTGTTGGAAGTGTCATTCAACCCCAATAAATAAAAATAAATAAATACATAAATGAGAATTATTGTCCTTGGTGATGCAACAGTGCATCCCTCTAAGTTGAAGCCTAGCTACCTCCTAATATGAGGTTGAAGCCTACTGCCTTGACTGAATAGGAAAAGCACTGTTGTTACATGCTTTTATCCAAAGTAAAATTTTGAACTACAAAGCGTTTTAATCAGAGTGAGAAATGTGAAAGAACATGCCATCTCTCATGAGTCATTAGTGTATAAAGGAACATAAAATGTGGACATCAGAGTGCTTGGTCTGCCACTATTCGTGCGGCTTAACGGCACTATGTTAACAAGTTTTTGCACGTATTACTTTATTTTTATCTGAATTAAATTTAGGGGCACATATACTGTCTCATTATGCCCCCGGAGTAGGCATTATGTTATCACCATGTCCCTCGTCTGTCATCCATTGTCCATCATCCATCTGTTTACTTTTCGTATTCCGTCAATTAACTAAAGTTCTACCAACTGGATCTATACCAAACTTCATATGTGGGTTTGGTATGAGGAGTGGAAGAAGCCTCTTTATTTTGACCATGGTGTGCCAAAGGTCAAGGTCACAGTGATCTCCAGTGTTAAATACACTTGAAATTGGTTTCCACTCCATAATTAAACTTCTGCAAGACTGATCTTGTTTTTTTGTAATTCTATCCATGATATTGCAGAAAGGGGCATATGCCACACTTTGCATTGCTCTTGTTTCCTATTAAAAAGGTCATATGAGAGGTGAGTGGATATCCTCGGTCAAATGGCTGGTTTGGTCTGCAGTTTTATTTTGTGATGTTGTGGATTAAGTAAATAATGCTCATTAATGATGATTTGAAAATATAATGTTGATGGATTTGATTTGAACTGTGTTCTGTCAAGTGCATTTCAGTTGGAGATCAAGGTGACACGAGTGTTTAGTGACTAATTCACTCCTGTTTGTGAGCTGACATTTTGCAAGTGACAAATGGGACAATGTTTGTATAAATTTGCTTCGAGAAAGCTTTTTGAAAGAAGGGATAAGAAGCCCATATGTTTTTGCTTTGTCAGAATGTTTATCTTATGTTGTAAAATCATCAGTGTGGAAATAAAGAATTCCGATATGTCATGTTATTGTTTTATCGCTGTCGATGCACGGGAATAGGAACTTTTGGCCCATTTTACGAACAATCAACTGTGCAATTCAGCTGACTGTATTTGAGTGATATTGTAAAATTGTGATAGTGTGCTGTTTACTCCATGAAAGGCTACACTACGAGCTTCCAGAAACTGTATGCATTGTGAGGATTGTGAATAAGGGAGGTAATTTAATGCAAAATTTAATGGGCCGTGTTAATGAGAAGCTGTGCATTTCTTGAAAAAACAATGTATTCTACCGAATAACAGTTACTGTAACAAGACCTTAAGTAGAAAACGGTATTTGCTTTCATTGCATCTTCTGGCCTCAAATCTCCATAGCAAGCAAGAGTAAATAAAATGTTTCTATTTGCAGGATAACTAAAAGAAATATTAAAAGCATGCTTTTCCTTTTTCAGTGATAGTGGTACCCTGATATAATTTCCAGGAAAGTTCCCCTCATGAGGTATTTATATGCCAAGTACTGGTATTATGAAGAGAATTACATGGGGTAATGTTTTATTTTTCATTCTTTTGTTTGACAATGTTAACTGGTATAGTTGTATGGAGAACTTTTTCTGAGAGCATTCTGGGGAATTGTGTCAGAGTCTAATCTTATCAGTTGAAATAAATTTTGACTGAACATTCTTTATTGTTACATTTGTACAGCTTCTTTCAAATGGCATATAATTCATATGGCAGCCTCTTAAATTAGGTCAGAAACTCATATGGATCTATTCTCAACCCTTTAGGAGGCACAATTCATGCTGTGCAGGAAAATGTCATTGCACAAAATTTTATAGAAATCTTCTTTCTATTATTCATTTATTTATTAGAGTTCATCGACACTCTTGACAGCCAGGATCACCTGGTGTTAGGCAGTTTTATGGGGGAAGGAAGCCAGACTACCTGGAGAGAACCAATGACAATAGCAAATAACTGCCAGACTCTCCAATGTACTAACTCCATGCAAACATGGTTAGCATTGATTGAAGACAAGAGCACCATCAACATGCAATACGCCTTAGTACAAAGTGTGACTGTGCCCCCACATGGGCAATTGGGATGATATACCTTACCCAAGGACACAGCACAGTTACCCCTGGTGGAGTTCGAGCCATGGACCTTTCAGTTTGAAGTCTGAATCCAGAACCACTGAACCACCGTGCTCCCAATTTTCCCCTGTGATTACCTTATATTATCATTGATAGAATTAATGAAAGTTGCCTGGCCACATGAGGAGAAAATGGGAGCAGGTGGTCGTGGGGGGTGGGTGGGTTTGTGGTGGATCGGGCCAGGGGATTGGGGGGATAAAATGTGTATTGTTGAGGGACTTTGTAGTTTACAAATGCATGCAATTTCTGTTGTTTTTTTTGCACATTTAATCAGTTAATGTGTAATTAATAACCACTGGTTTTGCCTGATCATTGGCAATATACCAACACAACTGCAATGAGAGTTATTGTCACCTACGGCAACTGCATTGTGACCTTGTGCAAGACCCTTCCTCCGAATTGCCCATGTGGAGGTACAGTGGCTATGTGTACTAAGGCATACTGCACATCAATGGTGCACTTGTCTTCAACCAATGCTAACCCTGCTTGTGTGGAGTTAGTATGCTGGAGAGTCTGACAATTGCTTGTCACTGCTCGGTGGTTCTCTCTGGGTTCTCCAGCTTCCCTCCCCCTCTCCATAAAACTGTGACAGGAGGTGACCCTGGCTGTTGGAAGTGTCATTCAACCCCAATAAATAAAAATAAATAAATACATAAATGAGAGTTATTGTCCTTGGTGATGCAACAGTGCATCCCTCTAAGTTGAAGCCTAGCTACCTCCTAATATGAGGTTGAAGCCTACTGCCTTGACTGAATAGGAAAAGCACTGTTGTTACATGCTTTTATCCAAAGTAAAATTTTGAACTACAAAGCGTTTTAATCAGAGTGAGAAATGTGAAAGAACATGCCATCTCTCATGAGTCATTAGTGTATAAAGGAACATAAAATGTGGACATCAGAGTGCTTGGTCTGCCACTATTCGTGCGGCTTAACGGCACTATGTTAACAAGTTTTTGCACGTATTACTTTATTTTTATCTGAATTAAATTTAGGGGCACATATACTGTCTCATTATGCCCCCGGAGTAGGCATTATGTTATCACCATGTCCCTCGTCTGTCATCCATTGTCCATCATCCATCTGTTTACTTTTCGTATTCCGTCAATTAACTAAAGTTCTACCAACTGGATCTATACCAAACTTCATATGTGGGTTTGGTATGAGGAGTGGAAGAAGCCTCTTTATTTTGACCATGGTGTGCCAAAGGTCAAGGTCACAGTGATCTCCAGTGTTAAATACACTTGAAATTGGTTTCCACTCCATAACTAAACTTCTGCAAGACTGATCTTGTTTTTTTGTAATTCTATCCATGATATTGCAGAAAGGGGCATATGCCACACTTTGCATTGCTCTTGTTTCCTATTAAAAAGGTCATATGAGAGGTGAGTGGATATCCTCGGTCAAATGGCTGGTTTGGTCTGCAGTTTTATTTTGTGATGTTGTGGATTAAGTAAATAATGCTCATTAATGATGATTTGAAAATATAATGTTGATGGATTTGATTTGAACTGTGTTCTGTCAAGTGCATTTCAGTTGGAGATCAAGGTGACACGAGTGTTTAGTGACTAATTCACTCCTGTTTGTGAGCTGACATTTTGCAAGTGACAAATGGGACAATGTTTGTATAAATTTGCTTTGAGAAAGCTTTTTGAAAGAAGGGATAAGAAGCCCATATGTTTTTGCTTTGTCAGAATGTTCATCTTATGTTGTAAAATCATCAGTGTGGAAATAAAGAATTCCGATATGTCATGTTATTGTTTTATCGCTGTCGATGCACGGGAATAGGAACTTTTGGCCCATTTTACGAACAATCAACTGTGCAATTCAGCTGACTGTATTTGAGTGATATTGTAAAATTGTGATAGTGTGCTGTTTACTCCAGGAAAGGCTACACTACGAGCTTCCAGAAACTGTATGCATTGTGAGGATTGTGAATAAGGGAGGTAATTTAATGCAAAATATAATGGGCCGTGTTAATGAGAAGCTGTGCATTTCTTGAAAAAACAATGTATTCTACCGAATAACAGTTACTGTAACAAGACCTTAATTAGAAAACGGTATTTGCTTTCATTGCATCTTCTGACCTCAAATCTCCATAGCAAGCAAGAGTAAATAAAATGTTTCTATTTGCAGGATAACTAAAAGAAATATTAAAAGCATGCTTTTCCTTTTTCAGTGATAGTGGTACCCTGATATAATTTCCAGGAAAGTTCCCCTCATGAGGTATTTATATGCCAAGTACTGGTATTATGAAGAGAATTACATGGGGTAATGTTTTATTTTTCATTCTTTTGTTTGACAATGTTAACTGGTATAGTTGTATGGAGAACTTTTTCTGAGAGCATTCTGGGGAATTGTGTCAGAGTCTAATCTTATCAGTTGAAATAAATTTTGACTGAACATTCTTTATTGTTACATTTGTACAGCTTCTTTCAAATGGCATATAATTCATATGGCAGCCTCTTAAATTAGGTCAGAAACTCATATGGATCTATTCTCAACCCTTTAGGAGGCAGAATTCGTGCTGTGCAGGAAAATGTCATTGCACAAAATTTTATAGAAATCTTCTTTCTATTATTCATTTATTTATTAGAGTTCATCGACACTCTTGACAGCCAGGATCACCCGGTGTTAGGCAGTTTTATGGGGGAAGGAAACCAGACTACCTGGAGAGAACCAATGACAATAGCAAATAACTGCCAGACTCTCCAATGTACTAACTCCATGCAAACATGGTTAGCATTGATTGAAGACAAGAGCACCATCAACATGCAATACGCCTTAGTACAAAGTGTGACTGTGCCCCCACATGGGCAATTGGGATGATATACCTTACCCAAGGACACAGCACAGTTACCCCTGGTGGAGTTCGAGCCATGGACCTTTCAGTTTGAAGTCTGAATCCAGAACCACTGAACCACCGTGCTCCCAATTTTCCCCTGTGATTACCTTATATTATCATTGATAGAATTAATGAAAGTTGCCTGGCCACATGAGGAGAAAATGGGAGCAGGTGGTCGTGGGGGGTGGGTGGGTTTGTGGTGGATCGGGCCAGGGGATTGGGGGGATAAAATGTATATTGTTGAGGGACTTTGTAGTTTACAAATGCATGCAATTTCTGTTGTTTTTTTTGCACATTTAATCAGTTAATGTGTAATTAATAACCACTGGTTTTGCCTGATCATTGGCAATATACCAACACAACTGCAATGAGAGTTATTGTCACCTACGGCAACTGCATTGTGACCTTGTGCAAGACCCTTCCTCCGAATTGCCCATGTGGAGGTACAGTGGCTATGTGTACTAAGGCATACTGCACATCAATGGTGCACTTGTCTTCAACCAATGCTAACCCTGCTTGTGTGGAGTTAGTATGCTGGAGAGTCTGACAATTGCTTGTCACTGCTCGGTGGTTCTCTCTGGGTTCTCCAGCTTCCCTCCCCCTCTCCATAAAACTCTGACAGGAGGTGACCCTGGCTGTTGGAAGTGTCATTCAACCCCAATAAATAAAAATAAATAAATACATAAATGAGAGTTATTGTCCTTGGTGATGCAACAGTGCATCCCTCTAAGTTGAAGCCTAGCTACCTCCTAATATGAGGTTGAAGCCTACTGCCTTGACTGAATAGGAAAAGCACTGTTGTTACATGCTTTTATCCAAAGTAAAATTTTGAACTACAAAGCGTTTTAATCAGAGTGAGAAATGTGAAAGAACATGCCATCTCTCATGAGTCATTAGTGTATAAAGGAACATAAAATGTGGACATCAGAGTGCTTGGTCTGCCACTATTCGTGCGGCTTAACGGCACTATGTTAACAAGTTTTTGCACGTATTACTTTATTTTTATCTGAATTAAATTTAGGGGCACATATACTGTCTCATTATGCCCCCGGAGTAGGCATTATGTTATCACCATGTCCCTCGTCTGTCATCCATTGTCCATCATCCATCTGTTTACTTTTCGTATTCCGTCAATTAACTAAAGTTCTACCAACTGGATCTATACCAAACTTCATATGTGGGTTTGGTATGAGGAGTGGAAGAAGCCTCTTTATTTTGACCATGGTGTGCCAAAGGTCAAGGTCACAGTGATCTCCAGTGTTAAATACACTTGAAATTGGTTTCCACTCCATAACTAAACTTCTGCAAGACTGATCTTGTTTTTTTGTAATTCTATCCATGATATTGCAGAAAGGGGCATATGCCACACTTTGCATTGCTCTTGTTTCCTATTAAAAAGGTCATATGAGAGGTGAGTGGATATCCTCGGTCAAATGGCTGGTTTGGTCTGCAGTTTTATTTTGTGATGTTGTGGATTAAGTAAATAATGCTCATTAATGATGATTTAAAAATATAATGTTGATGGATTTGATTTGAACTGTGTTCTGTCAAGTGCATTTCAGTTGGAGATCAAGTTGACACGAGTGTTTAGTGACTAATTCACTCCTGTTTGTGAGCTGACATTTTGCAAGTGACAAATGGGACAATGTTTGTATAAATTTGCTTTGAGAAAGCTTTTTGAAAGAAGGGATAAGAAGCCCATATGTTTTTGCTTTGTCAGAATGTTCATCTTATGTTGTAAAATCATCAGTGTGGAAATAAAGAATTCCGATATGTCATGTTATTGTTTTATCACTGTCGATGCACGGGAATAGGAACTTTTGGCCCATTTTACGAACAATCAACTGTGCAATTCAGCTGACTGTATTTGAATGATATTGTAAAATTGTGATAGTGTGCTGTTTACTCCAGGAAAGGCTACACTACGAGCTTCCAGAAACTGTATGCATTGTGAGGATTGTGAATAAGGGAGGTAATTTAATGCAAAATATAATGGGCCGTGTTAATGAGAAGCTGTGCATTTCTTGAAAAAACAATGTATTCTACCGAATAACAGTTACTGTAACAAGACCTTAATTAGAAAACGGTATTTGCTTTCATTGCATCTTCTGGCCTCAAATCTCCATAGCAAGCAAGAGTAAATAAAATGTTTCTATTTGCAGGATAACTAAAAGAAATATTGAAAGCATGCTTTTCCTTTTTCAGTGATAGTGGTACCCTGATATAATTTCCAGGAAAGTTCCCCTCATGAGGTATTTATATGCCAAGTACTGGTATTATGAAGAGAATTACATGGGGTAATGTTTTATTTTTCATTCTTTTATTTGACAATGTTAACTGGTATAGTTGTATGGAGAACTTTTTCTGAGAGCATTCTGGGGAATTGTGTCAGAGTCTAATCTTATCAGTTGAAATAAATTTTGACTGAACATTCTTTATTGTTACATTTGTACAGCTTCTTTCAAATGGCATATAATTCATATGGCAGCCTCTTAAATTAGGTCAGAAACTCATATGGATCTATTCTCAACCCTTTAGGAGGCAGAATTCGTGCTGTGCAGGAAAATGTCATTGCACAAAATTTTATAGAAATCTTCTTTCTATTATTCATTTATTTATTAGAGTTCATCGACACTCTTGACAGCCAGGATCACCTGGTGTTAGGCAGTTTTATGGGGGAAGGAAGCCAGACTACCTGGAGAGAACCAATGACAATAGCAAATAACTGCCAGACTCTCCAATGTACTAACTCCATGCAAACATGGTTAGCATTGATTGAAGACAAGAGCACCATCAACATGCAATACGCCTTAGTACAAAGTGTGACTGTGCCCCCACATGGGCAATTGGGATGATATACCTTACCCAAGGACACAGCACAGTTACCCCTGGTGGAGTTCGAGCCATGGACCTTTCAGTTTGAAGTCTGAATCCAGAACCACTGAACCACCGTGCTCCCAATTTTCCCCTGTGATTACCTTATATTATCATTGATAGAATTAATGAAAGTTGCCTGGCCACATGAGGAGAAAATGGGAGCAGGTGGTCGTGGGGGGTGGGTGGGTTTGTGGTGGATCGGGCCAGGGGATTGGGGGGATAAAATGTATATTGTTGAGGGACTTTGTAGTTTACAAATGCATGCAATTTCTGTTGTTTTTTTGCACATTTAATCAGTTAATGTGTAATTAATAACCACTGGTTTTGCCTGATCATTGGCAATATACCAACACAACTGCAATGAGAGTTATTGTCACCTACGGCAACTGCATTGTGACCTTGTGCAAGACCCTTCATCCAAATTGCCCATGTGGAGGTACAGTGGCTATGTGTACTAAGGCATACTGCACATCAATGGTGCACTTGTCTTCAACCAATGCTAATCCTGCTTGTGTGGAGTTAGTATGTTGGAGAGTCTGACAATTGCTTGTCACTGCTCGGTGGTTCTCTCTGGGTTCTCCAGCTTCCCTCCCCCTCTCCATAAAACTCTGACAGGAGGTGACCCTGGCTGTTGGAAGTGTCATTCAACCCCAATAAATAAAAATAAATAAATACATAAATGAGAGTTATTGTCCTTGGTGATGCAACAGTGCATCCCTCTAAGTTGAAGCCTAGCTACCTCGTAATATGAGGTTGAAGCCTACTGCCTTGACTGAATAGGAAAAGCACTGTTGTTACATGCTTTTATCCAAAGTAAAATTTTGAACTACAAAGCGTTTTAATCAGAGTGAGAAATGTGAAAGAACATGCCATCTCTCATGAGTCATTAGTGTATAAAGGAACATAAAATGTGGACATCAGAGTGCTTGGTCTGCCACTATTCGTGCGGCTTAACGGCACTATGTTAACAATTTTTTGCACGTATTACTTTATTTTTATCTGAATTAAATTTAGGGGCACATATACTGTCTCATTATGCCCCCGGAGAAGGCATTATGTTATCACCATGTCCCTCATCTGTCATCCATTGTCCATCATCCATCTGTTTACTTTTCGTATTCCGTCAATTAACTAAAGTTCTACCAACTGGATCTATACCAAACTTCATATGTGGGTTTGGTATGAGGAGTGGAAGAAGCCTCTTTATTTTGACCATGGTGTGCCAAAGGTCAAGGTCACAGTGATCTCCAGTGTTAAATACACTTGAAATTGGTTTCCACTCCATAACTAAACTTCTGCAAGACTGATCTTGTTTTTTTGTAATTCTATCCATGATATTGCAGAAAGGGGCATATGCCACACTTTGCATTGCTCTTGTTTCCTATTAAAAAGGTCATATGAGAGGTGAGTGGATATCCTCGGTCAAATGGCTGGTTTGGTCTGCAGTTTTATTTTGTGATGTTGTGGATTAAGTAAATAATGCTCATTAATGATGATTTGAAAATATAATGTTGATGGATTTGATTTGAACTGTGTTCTGTCAAGTGCATTTCAGTTGGAGATCAAGTTGACACGAGTGTTTAGTGACTAATTCACTCCTGTTTGTGAGCTGACATTTTGCAAGTGACAAATGGGACAATGTTTGTATAAATTTGCTTTGAGAAAGCTTTTTGAAAGAAGGGATAAGAAGCCCATATGTTTTTGCTTTGTCAGAATGTTCATCTTATGTTGTAAAATCATCAGTGTGGAAATAAAGAATTCCGATATGTCATGTTATTGTTTTATCGCTGTCGATGCACGGGAATAGGAACTTTTGGCCCATTTTACGAACAATCAACTGTGCAATTCAGCTGACTGTATTTGAGTGATATTGTAAAATTGTGATAGTGTGCTGTTTACTCCAGGAAAGGCTACACTACGAGCTTCCAGAAACTGTATGCATTGTGAGGATTGTGAATAAGGGAGGTAATTTAATGCAAAATATAATGGGCCGTGTTAATGAGAAGCTGTGCATTTCTTGAAAAAACAATGTATTCTACCGAATAACAGTTACTGTAACAAGACCTTAATTAGAAAACGGTATTTGCTTTCATTGCATCTTCTGGCCTCAAATCTCCATAGCAAGCAAGAGTAAATAAAATGTTTCTATTTGCAGGATAACTAAAAGAAATATTAAAAGCATGCTTTTCCTTTTTCAGTGATAGTGGTACCCTGATATAATTTCCAGGAAAGTTCCCCTCATGAGGTATTTATATGCCAAGTACTGGTATTATGAAGAAAATTACATGGGGTAATGTTTTATTTTTCATTCTTTTGTTTGACAATGTTAACTGGTATAGTTGTATGGAGAACTTTTTCTGAGAGCATTCTGGGGAATTGTGTCAGAGTCTAATCTTATCAGTTGAAATAAATTTTGACTGAACATTCTTTATTGTTACATTTGTACAGCTTCTTTCAAATGGCATATAATTCATATGGCAGCCTCTTAAATTAGGTCAGAAACTCATATGGATCTATTCTCAACCCTTTAGGAGGCAGAATTCGTGCTGTGCAGGAAAATGTCATTGCACAAAATTTTATAGAAATCTTCTTTCTATTATTCATTTATTTATTAGAGTTCATCGACACTCTTGACAGCCAGGATCACCTGGTGTTAGGCAGTTTTATGGGGGAAGGAAGCCAGACTACCTGGAGAGAACCAATGACAATAGCAAATAACTGCCAGACTCTCCAATGTACTAACTCCATGCAAACATGGTTAGCATTGATTGAAGACAAGAGCACCATCAACATGCAATACGCCTTAGTACAAAGTGTGACTGTGCCCCCACATGGGCAATTGGGATGATATACCTTACCCAAGGACACAGCACAGTTACCCCTGGTGGAGTTCGAGCCATGGACCTTTCAGTTTGAAGTCTGAATCCAGAACCACTGAACCACCGTGCTCCCAATTTTCCCCTGTGATTACCTTATATTATCATTGATAGAATTAATGAAAGTTGCCTGGCCACATGAGGAGAAAATGGGAGCAGGTGGTCGTGGGGGGTGGGTGGGTTTGTGGTGGATCGGGCCAGGGGATTGGGGGGATAAAATGTGTATTGTTGAGGGACTTTGTAGTTTACAAATGCATGCAATTTCTGTTGTTTTTTTTGCACATTTAATCAGTTAATGTGTAATTAATAACCACTGGTTTTGCCTGATCATTGGCAATATACCAACACAACTGCAATGAGAGTTATTGTCACCTACGGCAACTGCATTGTGACCTTGTGCAAGACCCTTCATCCAAATTGCCCATGTGGAGGTACAGTGGCTATGTGTACTAAGGCATACTGCACATCAATGGTGCACTTGTCTTCAACCAATGCTAACCCTGCTTGTGTGGAGTTAGTATGTTGGAGAGTCTGACAATTGCTTGTCACTGCTCGGTGGTTCTCTCTGGGTTCTCCAGCTTCCCTCCCCCTCTCCATAAAACTCTGACAGGAGGTGACCCTGGCTGTTGGAAGTGTCATTCAACCCCAATAAATAAAAATAAATAAATACATAAATGAGAGTTATTGTCCTTGGTGAAGCAACAGTGCATCCCTCTAAGTTGAAGCCTAGCTACCTCCTAATATGAGGTTGAAGCCTACTGCCTTGACTGAATAGGAAAAGCACTGTTGTTACATGCTTTTATCCAAAGTAAAATTTTGAACTACAAAGCGTTTTAATCAGAGTGAGAAATGTGAAAGAACATGCCATCTCTCATGAGTCATTAGTGTATAAAGGAACATAAAATGTGGACATCAGAGTGCTTGGTCTGCCACTATTCGTGCGGCTTAACGGCACTATGTTTACAATTTTTTGCACGTATTACTTTATTTTTATCTGAATTAAATGTAGGGGCACATATACTGTCTCATTATGCCCCCGGAGAAGGCATTATGTTATCACCATGTCCCTCATCTGTCATCCATTGTCCATCATCCATCTGTTTACTTTTCGTATTCCGTCAATTAACTAAAGTTCTACCAACTGGATCTATACCAAACTTCATATGTGGGTTTGGTATGAGGAGTGGAAGAAGCCTCTTTATTTTGACCATGGTGTGCCAAAGGTCAAGGTCACAGTGATCTCCAGTGTTAAATACACTTGAAATTGGTTTCCACTCCATAATTAAACTTCTGCAAGACTGATCTTGTTTTTTTGTAATTCTATCCATGATATTGCAGAAAGGGGCATATGCCACACTTTGCATTGCTCTTGTTTCCTATTAAAAAGGTCATATGAGAGGTGAGTGGATATCCTCGGTCAAATGGCTGGTTTGGTCTGCAGTTTTATTTTGTGATGTTGTGGATTAAGTAAATAATGCTCATTAATGATGATTTGAAAATATAATGTTGATGGATTTGATTTGAACTGTGTTCTGTCAAGTGCATTTCAGTTGGAGATCAAGGTGACACGAGTGTTTAGTGACTAATTCACTCCTGTTTGTGAGCTGACATTTTGCAAGTGACAAATGGGACAATGTTTGTATAAATTTGCTTTGAGAAAGCTTTTTGAAAGAAGGGATAAGAAGCCCATATGTTTTTGCTTTGTCAGAATGTTCATCTTATGTTGTAAAATCATCAGTGTGGAAATAAAGAATTCCGATATGTCATGTTATTGTTTTATCGCTGTCGATGCACGGGAATAGGAACTTTTGGCCCATTTTACGAACAATCAACTGTGCAATTCAGCTGACTGTATTTGAGTGATATTGTAAAATTGTGATAGTGTGCTGTTTACTCCAGGAAAGGCTACACTACGAGCTTCCAGAAACTGTATGCATTGTGAGGATTGTGAATAAGGGAGATAATTTAATGCAAAATTTAATGGGCCGTGTTAATGAGAAGCTGTGCATTTCTTGAAAAAACAATGTATTCTACCGAATAACAGTTACTGTAACAAGACCTTAAGTAGAAAACGGTATTTGCTTTCATTGCATCTTCTGGCCTCAAATCTCCATAGCAAGCAAGAGTAAATAAAATGTTTCTATTTGCAGGATAACTAAAAGAAATATTAAAAGCATGCTTTTCCTTTTTCAGTGATAGTGGTACCCTGATATAATTTCCAGGAAAGTTCCCCTCATGAGGTATTTATATGCCAAGTACTGGTATTATGAAGAGAATTACATGGGGTAATGTTTTATTTTTCATTCTTTTGTTTGACAATGTTAACTGGTATAGTTGTATGGAGAACTTTTTCTGAGAGCATTCTGGGGAATTGTGTCAGAGTCTAATCTTATCAGTTGAAATAAATTTTGACTGAACATTCTTTATTGTTACATTTGTACAGCTTCTTTCAAATGGCATATAATTCATATGGCAGCCTCTTAAATTAGGTCAGAAACTCATATGGATCTATTCTCAACCCTTTAGGAGGCAGAATTCGTGCTGTGCAGGAAAATGTCATTGCACAAAATTTTATAGAAATCTTCTTTCTATTATTCATTTATTTATTAGAGTTCATCGACACTCTTGACAGCCAGGATCACCTGGTGTTAGGCAGTTTTATGGGGGAAGGAAGCCAGACTACCTGGAGAGAACCAATGACAATAGCAAATAACTGCCAGACTCTCCAATGTACTAACTCCATGCAAACATGGTTAGCATTGATTGAAGACAAGAGCACCATCAACATGCAATACGCCTTAGTACAAAGTGTGACTGTGCCCCCACATGGGCAATTGGGATGATATACCTTACCCAAGGACACAGCACAGTTACCCCTGGTGGAGTTCGAGCCATGGACCTTTCAGTTTGAAGTCTGAATCCAGAACCACTGAACCACCGTGCTCCCAATTTTCCCCTGTGATTACCTTATATTATCATTGATAGAATTAATGAAAGTTGCCTGGCCACATGAGGAGAAAATGGGAGCAGGTTGTCGTGGGGGGTGGGTGGGTTTGTGGTGGATCGGGCCAGGGGATTGGGGGGATAAAATGTATATTGTCGAGGGACTTTGTAGTTTACAAATGCATGCAATTTCTGTTGTTTTTTTGCACATTTAATCAGTTAATGTGTAATTAATAACCACTGGTTTTGCCTGATCATTGGCAATATACCAACACAACTGCAATGAGAGTTATTGTCACCTACGGCAACTGCATTGTGACCTTGTGCAAGACCCTTCATCCAAATTGCCCATGTGGAGGTACAGTGGCTATATGTACTAAGGCATACTGCACATCAATGGTGCACTTGTCTTCAAACAATGCTAATCCTGCTTGTGTGGAGTTAGTATGTTGGAGAGTCTGACAATTGCTTGTCACTGCTCGGTGGTTCTCTCTGGGTTCTCCAGCTTCCCTCCCCCTCTCCATAAAACTCTGACAGGAGGTGACCCTGGCTGTTGGAAGTGTCATTCAACCCCAATAAATAAAAATAAATAAATACATAAATGAGAGTTATTGTCCTTGGTGATGCAACAGTGCATCCCTCTAAGTTGAAGCCTAGCTACCTCGTAATATGAGGTTGAAGCCTACTGCCTTGACTGAATAGGAAAAGCACTGTTGTTACATGCTTTTATCCAAAGTAAAATTTTGAACTACAAAGCGTTTTAATCAGAGTGAGAAATGTGAAAGAACATGCCATCTCTCATGAGTCATTAGTGTATAAAGGAACATAAAATGTGGACATCAGAGTGCTTGGTCTGCCACTATTCGTGCGGCTTAACGGCACTATGTTAACAATTTTTTGCACGTATTACTTTATTTTTATCTGAATTAAATTTAGGGGCACATATACTGTCTCATTATGCCCCCGGAGAAGGCATTATGTTATCACCATGTCCCTCATCTGTCATCCATTGTCCATCATCCATCTGTTTACTTTTCGTATTCCGTCAATTAACTAAAGTTCTACCAACTGGATCTATACCAAACTTCATATGTGGGTTTGGTATGAGGAGTGGAAGAAGCCTCTTTATTTTGACCATGGTGTGCCAAAGGTCAAGGTCACAGTGATCTCCAGTGTTAAATACACTTGAAATTGGTTTCCACTCCATAACTAAACTTCTGCAAGACTGATCTTGTTTTTTTGTAATTCTATCCATGATATTGCAGAAAGGGGCATATGCCACACTTTGCATTGCTCTTGTTTCCTATTAAAAAGGTCATATGAGAGGTGAGTGGATATCCTCGGTCAAATGGCTGGTTTGGTCTGCAGTTTTATTTTGTGATGTTGTGGATTAAGTAAATAATGCTCATTAATGATGATTTGAAAATATAATGTTGATGGATTTGATTTGAACTGTGTTCTGTCAAGTGCATTTCAGTTGGAGATCAAGGTGACACGAGTGTTTAGTGACTAATTCACTCCTGTTTGTGAGCTGACATTTTGCAAGTGACAAATGGGACAATGTTTGTATAAATTTGCTTTGAGAAAGCTTTTTGAAAGAAGGGATAAGAAGCCCATATGTTTTTGCTTTGTCAGAATGTTCATCTTATGTTGTAAAATCATCAGTGTGGAAATAAAGAATTCCGATATGTCATGTTATTGTTTTATCGCTGTCGATGCACGGGAATAGGAACTTTTGGCCCATTTTACGAACAATCAACTGTGCAATTCAGCTGACTGTATTTGAGTGATATTGTAAAATTGTGATAGTGTGCTGTTTCCTCCAGGAAAGGCTACACTACGAGCTTCCAGAAACTGTATGCATTGTGAGGATTGTGAATAAGGGAGATAATTTAATGCAAAATTTAATGGGCCGTGTTAATGAGAAGCTGTGCATTTCTTGAAAAAACAATGTATTCTACCGAATAACAGTTACTGTAACAAGACCTTAAGTAGAAAATGGTATTTGCTTTCATTGCATCTTCTGGCCTCAAATCTCCATAGCAAGCAAGAGTAAATAAAATGTTTCTATTTGCAGGATAACTAAAAGAAATATGAAAAGCATGCTTTTCCTTTTTCAGTGATAGTGGTACCCTGATATAATTTCCAGGAAAGTTCCCCTCATGAGGTATTTATATGCCAAGTACTGGTATTATGAAGAGAATTACATGGGGTAATGTTTTATTTTTCATTCTTTTGTTTGACAATGTTAACTGGTATAGTTGTATGGAGAACTTTTTCTGAGAGCATTCTGGGGAATTGTGTCAGAGTCTAATCTTATCAGTTGAAATAAATTTTGACTGAACATTCTTTATTGTTACATTTGTACAGCTTCTTTCAAATGGCATATAATTCATATGGCAGCCTCTTAAATTAGGTCAGAAACTCATATGGATCTATTCTCAACCCTTTAGGAGGCACAATTCGTGCTGTGCAGGAAAATGTCATTGCACAAAATTTTATAGAAATCTTCTTTCTATTATTCATTTATTTATTAGAGTTCATCGACACTCTTGACAGCCAGGATCACCTGGTGTTAGGCAGTTTTATGGGGGAAGGAAGCCAGACTACCTGGAGAGAACCAATGACAATAGCAAATAACTGCCAGACTCTCCAATGTACTAACTCCATGCAAACATGGTTAGCATTGATTGAAGACAAGAGCACCATCAACATGCAATACGCCTTAGTACAAAGTGTGACTGTGCCCCCACATGGGCAATTGGGATGATATACCTTACCCAAGGACACAGCACAGTTACCCCTGGTGGAGTTCGAGCCATGGACCTTTCAGTTTGAAGTCTGAATCCAGAACCACTGAACCACCGTGCTCCCAATTTTCCCCTGTGATTACCTTATATTATCATTGATAGAATTAATGAAAGTTGCCTGGCCACATGAGGAGAAAATGGGAGCAGGTGGTCGTGGGGGGTGGGTGGGTTTGTGGTGGATCGGGCCAGGGGATTGGGGGGATAAAATGTATATTGTTGAGGGACTTTGTAGTTTACAAATGCATGCAATTTCTGTTGTTTTTTTGCACATTTAATCAGTTAATGTGTAATTAATAACCACTGGTTTTGCCTGATCATTGGCAATATACCAACACAACTGCAATGAGAGTTATTGTCACCTACGGCAACTGCATTGTGACCTTGTGCAAGACCCTTCATCCAAATTGCCCATGTGGAGGTACAGTGGCTATGTGTACTAAGGCATACTGCACATCAATGGTGCACTTGTCTTCAAACAATGCTAATCCTGCTTGTGTGGAGTTAGTATGTTGGAGAGTCTGACAATTGCTTGTCACTGCTCAGTGGTTCTCTCTGGGTTCTCCAGCTTCCCTCCCCCTCTCCATAAAACTCTGACAGGAGGTGACCCTGGCTGTTGGAAGTGTCATTCAACCCCAATAAATAAAAATAAATAAATACATAAATGAGAGTTATTGTCCTTGGTGATGCAACAGTGCATCCCTCTAAGTTGAAGCCTAGCTACCTCGTAATATGAGGTTGAAGCCTACTGCCTTGACTGAATAGGAAAAGCACTGTTGTTACATGCTTTTATCCAAAGTAAAATTTTGAACTACAAAGCGTTTTAATCAGAGTGAGAAATGTGAAAGAACATGCCATCTCTCATGAGTCATTAGTGTATAAAGGAACATAAAATGTGGACATCAGAGTGCTTGGTCTGCCACTATTCGTGCGGCTTAACGGCACTATGTTAACAATTTTTTGCACGTATTACTTTATTTTTATCTGAATTAAATTTAGGGGCACATATACTGTCTCATTATGCCCCCGGAGAAGGCATTATGTTATCACCATGTCCCTCATCTGTCATCCATTGTCCATCATCCATCTGTTTACTTTTCGTATTCCGTCAATTAACTAAAGTTCTACCAACTGGATCTATACCAAACTTCATATGTGGGTTTGGTATGAGGAGTGGAAGAAGCCTCTTTATTTTGACCATGGTGTGCCAAAGGTCAAGGTCACAGTGATCTCCAGTGTTAAATACACTTGAAATTGGTTTCCACTCCATAACTAAACTTCTGCAAGACTGATCTTGTTTTTTTGTAATTCTATCCATGATATTGCAGAAAGGGGCATATGCCACACTTTGCATTGCTCTTGTTTCCTATTAAAAAGGTCATATGAGAGGTGAGTGGATATCCTCGGTCAAATGGCTGGTTTGGTCTGCAGTTTTATTTTGTGATGTTGTGGATTAAGTAAATAATGCTCATTAATGATGATTTGAAAATATAATGTTGATGGATTTGATTTGAACTGTGTTCTGTCAAGTGCATTTCAGTTGGAGATCAAGGTGACACGAGTGTTTAGTGACTAATTCACTCCTGTTTGTGAGCTGACATTTTGCAAGTGACAAATGGGACAATGTTTGTATAAATTTGCTTCGAGAAAGCTTTTTGAAAGAAGGGATAAGAAGCCCATATGTTTTTGCTTTGTCAGAATGTTCATCTTATGTTGTAAAATCATCAGTGTGGAAATAAAGAATTCCGATATGTCATGTTATTGTTTTATCGCTGTCGATGCACGGGAATAGGAACTTTTGGCCCATTTTACGAACAATCAACTGTGCAATTCAGCTGACTGTATTTGAGTGATATTGTAAAATTGTGATAGTGTGCTGTTTACTCCAGGAAAGGCTACACTACGAGCTTCCAGAAACTGTATGCATTGTGAGGATTGTGAATAAGGGAGGTAATTTAATGCAAAATTTAATGGGCCGTGTTAATGAGAAGCTGTGCATTTCTTGAAAAAACAATGTATTCTACCGAATAACAGTTACTGTAACAAGACCTTAAGTAGAAAACGGTATTTGCTTTCATTGCATCTTCTGGCCTCAAATCTCCATAGCAAGCAAGAGTAAATAAAATGTTTCTATTTGCAGGATAACTAAAAGAAATATTAAAAGCATGCTTTTCCTTTTTCAGTGATAGTGGTACCCTGATATAATTTCCAGGAAAGTTCCCCTCATGAGGTATTTATATGCCAAGTACTGGTATTATGAAGAGAATTACATGGGGTAATGTTTTATTTTTCATTCTTTTGTTTGACAATGTTAACTGGTATAGTTGTATGGAGAACTTTTTCTGAGAGCATTCTGGGGAATTGTGTCAGAGTCTAATCTTATCAGTTGAAATAAATTTTGACTGAACATTCTTTATTGTTACATTTGTACAGCTTCTTTCAAATGGCATATAATTCATATGGCAGCCTCTTAAATTAGGTCAGAAACTCATATGGATCTATTCTCAACCCTTTAGGAGGCAGAATTCGTGCTGTGCAGGAAAATGTCATTGCACAAAATTTTATAGAAATCTTCTTTCTATTATTCATTTATTTATTAGAGTTCATCGACACTCTTGACAGCCAGGATCACCTGGTGTTAGGCAGTTTTATGGGGGAAGGAAGCCAGACTACCTGGAGAGAACCAATGACAATAGCAAATAACTGCCAGACTCTCCAATGTACTAACTCCATGCAAACATGGTTAGCATTGATTGAAGACAAGAGCACCATCAACATGCAATACGCCTTAGTACAAAGTGTGACTGTGCCCCCACATGGGCAATTGGGATGATATACCTTACCCAAGGACACAGCACAGTTACCCCTGGTGGAGTTCGAGCCATGGACCTTTCAGTTTGAAGTCTGAATCCAGAACCACTGAACCACCGTGCTCCCAATTTTCCCCTGTGATTACCTTATATTATCATTGATAGAATTAATGAAAGTTGCCTGGCCACATGAGGAGAAAATGGGAGCAGGTGGTTGTGGGGGGTGGGTGGGTTTGTGGTGGATCGGGCCAGGGGATTGGGGGGATGAAATGTGTATTGTTGAGGGACTTTGTAGTTTACAAATGCATGCAATTTCTGTTGTTTTTTTTGCACATTTAATCAGTTAATGTGTAATTAATAACCACTGGTTTTGCCTGATCATTGGCAATATACCAACACAACTGCAATGAGAGTTATTGTCACCTACGGCAACTGCATTGTGACCTTGTGCAAGACCCTTCCTCCGAATTGCCCATGTGGAGGTACAGTGGCTATGTGTACTAAGGCATACTGCACATCAATGGTGCACTTGTCTTCAACCAATGCTAACCCTGCTTGTGTGGAGTTAGTATGCTGGAGAGTCTGACAATTGCTTGTCACTGCTCGGTGGTTCTCTCTGGGTTCTCCAGCTTCCCTCCCCCTCTCCATAAAACTCTGACAGGAGGTGACCCTGGCTGTTGGAAGTGTCATTCAACCCCAATAAATAAAAATAAATAAATACATAAATGAGAGTTATTGTCCTTGGTGATGCAACAGTGCATCCCTCTAAGTTGAAGCCTAGCTACCTCCTAATATGAGGTTGAAGCCTACTGCCTTGACTGAATAGGAAAAGCACTGTTGTTACATGCTTTTATCCAAAGTAAAATTTTGAACTACAAAGCGTTTTAATCAGAGTGAGAAATGTGAAAGAACATGCCATCTCTCATGAGTCATTAGTGTATAAAGGAACATAAAATGTGGACATCAGAGTGCTTGGTCTGCCACTATTCGTGCGGCTTAACGGCACTATGTTAACAAGTTTTTGCACGTATTACTTTATTTTTATCTGAATTAAATTTAGGGGCACATATACTGTCTCATTATGCCCCCGGAGTAGGCATTATGTTATCACCATGTCCCTCGTCTGTCATCCATTGTCCATCATCCATCTGTTTACTTTTCGTATTCCGTCAATTAACTAAAGTTCTACCAACTGGATCTATACCAAACTTCATATGTGGGTTTGGTATGAGGAGTGGAAGAAGCCTCTTTATTTTGACCATGGTGTGCCAAAGGTCAAGGTCACAGTGATCTCCAGTGTTAAATACACTTGAAATTGGTTTCCACTCCATAACTAAACTTCTGCAAGACTGATCTTGTTTTTTTGTAATTCTATCCATGATATTGCAGAAAGGGGCATATGCCACACTTTGCATTGCTCTTGTTTCCTATTAAAAAGGTCATATGAGAGGTGAGTGGATATCCTCGGTCAAATGGCTGGTTTGGTCTGCAGTTTTATTTTGTGATGTTGTGGATTAAGTAAATAATGCTCATTAATGATGATTTGAAAATATAATGTTGATGGATTTGATTTGAACTGTGTTCTGTCAAGTGCATTTCAGTTGGAGATCAAGGTGACACGAGTGTTTAGTGACTAATTCACTCCTGTTTGTGAGCTGACATTTTGCAAGTGACAAATGGGACAATGTTTGTATAAATTTGCTTCGAGAAAGCTTTTTGAAAGAAGGGATAAGAAGCCCATATGTTTTTGCTTTGTCAGAATGTTCATCTTATGTTGTAAAATCATCAGTGTGGAAATAAAGAATTCCGATATGTCATGTTATTGTTTTATCGCTGTCGATGCACGGGAATAGGAACTTTTGGCCCATTTTACGAACAATCAACTGTGCAATTCAGCTGACTGTATTTGAGTGATATTGTAAAATTGTGATAGTGTGCTGTTTACTCCAGGAAAGGCTACACTACGAGCTTCCAGAAACTGTATGCATTGTGAGGATTGTGAATAAGGGAGGTAATTTAATGCAAAATTTAATGGGCCGTGTTAATGAGAAGCTGTGCATTTCTTGAAAAAACAATGTATTCTACCGAATAACAGTTACTGTAACAAGACCTTAAGTAGAAAACGGTATTTGCTTTCATTGCATCTTCTGGCCTCAAATCTCCATAGCAAGCAAGAGTAAATAAAATGTTTCTATTTGCAGGATAACTAAAAGAAATATTAAAAGCATGCTTTTCCTTTTTCAGTGATAGTGGTACCCTGATATAATTTCCAGGAAAGTTCCCCTCATGAGGTATTTATATGCCAAGTACTGGTATTATGAAGAGAATTACATGGGGTAATGTTTTATTTTTCATTCTTTTGTTTGACAATGTTAACTGGTATAGTTGTATGGAGAACTTTTTCTGAGAGCATTCTGGGGAATTGTGTCAGAGTCTAATCTTATCAGTTGAAATAAATTTTGACTGAACATTCTTTATTGTTACATTTGTACAGCTTCTTTCAAATGGCATATAATTCATATGGCAGCCTCTTAAATTAGGTCAGAAACTCATATGGATCTATTCTCAACCCTTTAGGAGGCAGAATTCGTGCTGTGCAGGAAAATGTCATTGCACAAAATTTTATAGAAATCTTCTTTCTATTATTCATTTATTTATTAGAGTTCATCGACACTCTTGACAGCCAGGATCACCTGGTGTTAGGCAGTTTTATGGGGGAAGGAAGCCAGACTACCTGGAGAGAACCAATGACAATAGCAAATAACTGCCAGACTCTCCAATGTACTAACTCCATGCAAACATGGTTAGCATTGATTGAAGACAAGAGCACCATCAACATGCAATACGCCTTAGTACAAAGTGTGACTGTGCCCCCACATGGGCAATTGGGATGATATACCTTACCCAAGGACACAGCACAGTTACCCCTGGTGGAGTTCGAGCCATGGACCTTTCAGTTTGAAGTCTGAATCCAGAACCACTGAACCACCGTGCTCCCAATTTTCCCCTGTGATTACCTTATATTATCATTGATAGAATTAATGAAAGTTGCCTGGCCACATGAGGAGAAAATGGGAGCAGGTGGTCGTGGGGGGTGGGTGGGTTTGTGGTGGATCGGGCCAGGGGATTGGGGGGATAAAATGTGTATTGTTGAGGGACTTTGTAGTTTACAAATGCATGCAATTTCTGTTGTTTTTTTTGCACATTTAATCAGTTAATGTGTAATTAATAACCACTGGTTTTGCCTGATCATTGGCAATATACCAACACAACTGCAATGAGAGTTATTGTCACCTACGGCAACTGCATTGTGACCTTGTGCAAGACCCTTCATCCAAATTGCCCATGTGGAGGTACAGTGGCTATGTGTACTAAGGCATACTGCACATCAATGGTGCACTTGTCTTCAACCAATGCTAACCCTGCTTGTGTGGAGTTAGTATGTTGGAGAGTCTGACAATTGCTTGTCACTGCTCGGTGGTTCTCTCTGGGTTCTCCAGCTTCCCTCCCCCTCTCCATAAAACTCTGACAGGAGGTGACCCTGGCTGTTGGAAGTGTCATTCAACCCCAATAAATAAAAATAAATAAATACATAAATGAGAGTTATTGTCCTTGGTGATGCAACAGTGCATCCCTCTAAGTTGAAGCCTAGCTACCTCCTAATATGAGGTTGAAGCCTACTGCCTTGACTGAATAGGAAAAGCACTGTTGTTACATGCTTTTATCCAAAGTAAAATTTTGAACTACAAAGCGTTTTAATCAGAGTGAGAAATGTGAAAGAACATGCCATCTCTCATGAGTCATTAGTGTATAAAGGAACATAAAATGTGGACATCAGAGTGCTTGGTCTGCCACTATTCGTGCGGCTTAACGGCACTATGTTAACAATTTTTTGCACGTATTACTTTATTTTTATCTGAATTAAATGTAGGGGCACATATACTGTCTCATTATGCCCCCGGAGAAGGCATTATGTTATCACCATGTCCCTCATCTGTCATCCATTGTCCATCATCCATCTGTTTACTTTTCGTATTCCGTCAATTAACTAAAGTTCTACCAACTGGATCTATACCAAACTTCATATGTGGGTTTGGTATGAGGAGTGGAAGAAGCCTCTTTATTTTGACCATGGTGTGCCAAAGGTCAAGGTCACAGTGATCTCCAGTGTTAAATACACTTGAAATTGGTTTCCACTCCATAACTAAACTTCTGCAAGACTGATCTTGTTTTTTTGTAATTCTATCCATGATATTGCAGAAAGGGGCATATGCCACACTTTGCATTGCTCTTGTTTCCTATTAAAAAGGTCATATGAGAGGTGAGTGGATATCCTCGGTCAAATGGCTGGTTTGGTCTGCAGTTTTATTTTGTGATGTTGTGGATTAAGTAAATAATGCTCATTAATGATGATTTGAAAATATAATGTTGATGGATTTGATTTGAACTGTGTTCTGTCAAGTGCATTTCAGTTGGAGATCAAGTTGACACGAGTGTTTAGTGACTAATTCACTCCTGTTTGTGAGCTGACATTTTGCAAGTGACAAATGGGTCAATGTTTGTATAAATTTGCTTTGAGAAAGCTTTTTGAAAGAAGGGATAAGAAGCCCATATGTTTTTGCTTTGTCAGAATGTTCATCTTATGTTGTAAAATCATCAGTGTGGAAATAAAGAATTCCGATATGTCATGTTATTGTTTTATCGCTGTCGATGCACGGGAATAGGAACTTTTGGCCCATTTTACGAACAATCAACTGTGCAATTCAGCTGACTGTATTTGAGTGATATTGTAAAATTGTGATAGTGTGCTGTTTACTCCAGGAAAGGCTACACTACGAGCTTCCAGAAACTGTATGCATTGTGAGGATTGTGAATAAGGGAGGTAATTTAATGCAAAATATAATGGGCCGTGTTAATGAGAAGCTGTGCATTTCTTGAAAAAACAATGTATTCTACCGAATAACAGTTACTGTAACAAGACCTTAATTAGAAAACGGTATTTGCTTTCATTGCATCTTCTGGCCTCAAATCTCCATAGCAAGCAAGAGTAAATAAAATGTTTCTATTTGCAGGATAACTAAAAGAAATATTAAAAGCATGCTTTTCCTTTTTCAGTGATAGTTGTACCCTGATATAATTTCCAGGAAAGTTCCCCTCATGAGGTATTTATATGCCAAGTACTGGTATTATGAAGAGAATTACATGGGGTAATGTTTTATTTTTCATTCTTTTGTTTGACAATGTTAACTGGTATAGTTGTATGGAGAACTTTTTCTGAGAGCATTCTGGGGAATTGTGTCAGAGTCTAATCTTATCAGTTGAAATAAATTTTGACTGAACATTCTTTATTGTTACATTTGTACAGCTTCTTTCAAATGGCATATAATTCATATGGCAGCCTCTTAAATTAGGTCAGAAACTCATATGGATCTATTCTCAACCCTTTAGGAGGCACAATTCGTGCTGTGCAGGAAAATGTCATTGCACAAAATTTTATAGAAATCTTCTTTCTATTATTCATTTATTTATTAGAGTTCATCGACACTCTTGACAGCCAGGATCACCTGGTGTTAGGCAGTTTTATGGGGGAAGGAAGCCAGACTACCTGGAGAGAACCAATGACAATAGCAAATAACTGCCAGACTCTCCAATGTACTAACTCCATGCAAACATGGTTAGCATTGATTGAAGACAAGAGCACCATCAACATGCAATACGCCTTAGTACAAAGTGTGACTGTGCCCCCACATGGGCAATTGGGATGATATACCTTACCCAAGGACACAGCACAGTTACCCCTGGTGGAGTTCGAGCCATGGACCTTTCAGTTTGAAGTCTGAATCCAGAACCACTGAACCACCGTGCTCCCAATTTTCCCCTGTGATTACCTTATATTATCATTGATAGAATTAATGAAAGTTGCCTGGCCACATGAGGAGAAAATGGGAGCAGGTGGTCGTGGGGGGTGGGTGGGTTTGTGGTGGATCGGGCTAGGGGATTGGGGGGATAAAATGTGTATTGTTGAGGGACTTTGTAGTTTACAAATGCATGCAATTTCTGTTGTTTTTTTTGCACATTTAATCAGTTAATGTGTAATTAATAACCACTGGTTTTGCCTGATCATTGGCAATATACCAACACAACTGCAATGAGAGTTATTGTCACCTACGGCAACTGCATTGTGACCTTGTGCAAGACCCTTCATCCGAATTGCCCATGTGGAGGTACAGTGGCTATGTGTACTAAGGCATACTGCACATCAATGGTGCACGTGTCTTCAACCAATGCTAACCCTGCTTGTGTGGAGTTAGTATGTTGGAAAGTCTGACAATTGCTTGTCACTGCTCGGTGGTTCTCTCTGGGTTCTCCAGCTTCCCTCCCCCTCTCCATAAAACTCTGACAGGAGGTGACCCTGGCTGTTGGAAGTGTCATTCAACCCCAATAAATAAAAATAAATAAATACATAAATGAGAGTTATTGTCCTTGGTGATGCAACAGTGCATCCCTCTAAGTTGAAGCCTAGCTACCTCGTAATATGAGGTTGAAGCCTACTGCCTTGACTGAATAGGAAAAGCACTGTTGTTACATGCTTTTATCCAAAGTAAAATTTTGAACTACAAAGCGTTTTAATCAGAGTGAGAAATGTGAAAGAACATGCCATCTCTCATGAGTCATTAGTGTATAAAGGAACATAAAATGTGGACATCAGAGTGCTTGGTCTGCCACTATTCGTGCGGCTTAACGGCACTATGTTAACAATTTTTTGCACGTATTACTTTATTTTTATCTGAATTAAATGTAGGGGCACATATACTGTCTCATTATGCCCCCGGAGAAGGCATTATGTTATCACCATGTCCCTCGTCTGTCATCCATTGTCCATCATCCATCTGTTTACTTTTCGTATTCCGTCAATTAACTAAAGTTCTACCAACTGGATCTATACCAAACTTCATATGTGGGTTTGGTATGAGGAGTGGAAGAAGCCTCTTTATTTTGACCATGGTGTGCCAAAGGTCAAGGTCACAGTGATCTCCAGTGTTAAATACACTTGAAATTGGTTTCCACTCCATAATTAAACTTCTGCAAGACTGATCTTGTTTTTTTGTAATTCTATCCATGATATTGCAGAAGGGGGCATATGCCACACTTTGCATTGCTCTTGTCTCCTATTAAAAAGGTCATATGAGAGGTGAGTGGATATCCTCGGTCAAATGGCTGGTTTGGTCTGCAGTTTTATTTTGTGATGTTGTGGATTAAGTAAATAATGCTCATTAATGATGATTTGAAAATATAA
This sequence comes from Pictodentalium vernedei, assembly GCA_031216915.1. Classification (NCBI taxonomy): domain Eukaryota; kingdom Metazoa; phylum Mollusca; class Scaphopoda; order Dentaliida; family Dentaliidae; genus Pictodentalium; species Pictodentalium vernedei. Next base: position 429,884,341 of record CM062292.1, read on the forward strand.
TGTTGATGGATTTGATTTGAACTGTGTTCTGTCAAGTGCATTTCAGTTGGAGATCAAGGTGACACGAGTGTTTAGTGACTAATTCACTCCTGTTTGTGAGCTGACATTTTGCAAGTGACAAATGGGACAATGTTTGTATAAATTTGCTTCGAGAAAGCTTTTTGAAAGAAGGGATAAGAAGCCCATATGTTTTTGCTTTGTCAGAATGTTCATCTTATGTTGTAAAATCATCAGTGTGGAAATAAAGAATTCCGATATGTCATGTTATTGTTTTATCGCTGTCGATGCATGGGAATAGGAACTTTTGGCCCATTTTACGAACAATCAACTGTGCAATTCAGCTGACTGTATTTGAGTGATATTGTAAAATTGTGATAGTATGCTGTTTACTCCAGGAAAGGCTACACTACGAGCTTCCAGAAACTGTATGCATTGTGAGGATTGTGAATAAGGGAGGTAATTTAATGCAAAATATAATGGGCCGTGTTAATGAGAAGCTGTGCATTTCTTGAAAAAACAATGTATTCTACCGAATAACAGTTACTGTAACAAGACCTTAAGTAGAAAACGGTATTTGCTTTCATTGCATCTTCTGGCCTCAAATCTCCATAGCAAGCAAGAGTAAATAAAATGTTTCTATTTGCAGGATAACTAAAAGAAATATTAAAAGCATGCTTTTCCTTTTTCAGTGATAGTGGTACCCTGATATAATTTCCAGGAAAGTTCCCCTCATGAGGTATTTATATGCCAAGTACTGGTATTATGAAGAGAATTACATGGGGTAATGTTTTATTTTTCATTCTTTTGTTTGAGAATGTTAACTGGTATAGTTGTATGGAGAACTTTTTCTGAGAGCATTCTTGGGAATTGTGTCAGAGTCTAATCTTATCAGTTGAAATAAATTTTGACTGAACATTCTTTATTGTTACATTTGTACAGCTTCTTTCAAATGGCATATAATTCATATGGCAGCCTCTTAAATTAGGTCAGAAACTCATATGGATCTATTCTCAACCCTTTAGGAGGCACAATTCGTGCTGTGCAGGAAAATGTCATTGCACAAAATTTTATAGAAATCTTCTTTCTATTATTCATTTATTTATTAGAGTTCATCGACACTCTTGACAGCCAGGATCACCTGGTGTTAGGCAGTTTTATGGGGGAAGGAAGCCAGACTACCTGGAGAGAACCAATGACAATAGCAAATAACTGCCAGACTCTCCAATGTACTAACTCCATGCAAACATGGTTAGCATTGATTGAAGACAAGAGCACCATCAACATGCAATACGCCTTAGTACAAAGTGTGACTGTGCCCCCACATGGGCAATTGGGATGATATACCTTACCCAAGGACACAGCACAGTTACCCCTGGTGGAGTTCGAGCCATGGACCTTTCAGTTTGAAGTCTGAATCCAGAACCACTGAACCACCGTGCTCCCAATTTTCCCCTGTGATTACCTTATATTATCATTGATAGAATTAATGAAAGTTGCCTGGCCACATGAGGAGAAAATGGGAGCAGGTGGTCGTGGGGGTGGGTGGGTTTATGGTGGATCGGGCCAGGGGATTGGGGGGATAAAATGTGTATTGTTGAGGGACTTTGTAGTTTACAAATGCATGCAATTTCTGTTGTTTTTTTTGCACATTTAATCAGTTAATGTGTAATTAATAACCACTGGTTTTGCCTGATCATTGGCAATATACCAACACAACTGCAATGAGAGTTATTGTCACCTACGGCAACTGCATTGTGACCTTGTGCAAGACCCTTCATCCGAATTGCCCATGTGGAGGTACAGTGGCTATGTGTACTAAGGCATACTGCACATCAATGGTGCACTTGTCTTCAACCAATGCTAACCCTGCTTGTGTGGAGTTAGTATGTTGGAAAGTCTGACAATTGCTTGTCACTGCTCGGTGGTTCTCTCTGGGTTCTCCAGCTTCCCTCCCCCTCTCCATAAAACTCTGACAGGAGGTGACCCTGGCTGTTGGAAGTGTCATTCAACCCCAATAAATAAAAATAAATAAATACATAAATGAGAGTTATTGTCCTTGGTGATGCAACAGTACATCCCTCTAAGTTGAAGCCTAGCTACCTCCTAATATGAGGTTGAAGCCTACTGCCTTGACTGAATAGGAAAAGCACTGTTGTTACATGCTTTTATCCAAAGTAAAATTTTGAACTACAAAGCGTTTTAATCAGAGTGAGAAATGTGAAAGAACATGCCATCTCTCATGAGTCATTAGTGTATAAAGGAACATAAAATGTGGACATCAGAGTGCTTGGTCTGCCACTATTCGTGCGGCTTAACGGCACTATGTTAACAATTTTTTGCACGTATTACTTTATTTTTATCTGAATTAAATGTAGGGGCACATATACTGTCTCATTATGCCCCCGGAGAAGGCATTATGTTATCACCATGTCCCTCGTCTGTCATCCATTGTCCATCATCCATCTGTTTACTTTTCGTATTCCGTCAATTAACTAAAGTTCTACCAACTGGATCTATACCAAACTTCATATGTGGGTTTGGTATGAGGAGTGGAAGAAGCCTCTTTATTTTGACCATGGTGTGCCAAAGGTCAAGGTCACAGTGATCTCCAGTGTTAAATACACTTGAAATTGGTTTCCACTCCATAATTAAACTTCTGCAAGACTGATCTTGTTTTTTTGTAATTCTATCCATGATATTGCAGAAGGGGGCATATGCCACACTTTGCATTGCTCTTGTCTCCTATTAAAAAGGTCATATGAGAGGTGAGTGGATATCCTCGGTCAAATGGCTGGTTTGGTCTGCAGTTTTATTTTGTGATGTTGTGGATTAAGTAAATAATGCTCATTAATGATGATTTGAAAATATAATGTTGATGGATTTGATTTGAACTGTGTTCTGTCAAGTGCATTTCAGTTGGAGATCAAGGTGACACGAGTGTTTAGTGACTAATTCACTCCTGTTTGTGAGCTGACATTTTGCAAGTGACAAATGGGACAATGTTTGTATAAATTTGCTTTGAGAAAACTTTTTGAAAGAAGGGATAAGAAGCCCATATGTTTTTGCTTTGTCAGAATGTTCATCTTATGTTGTAAAATCATCAGTGTGGAAATAAAGAATTCCGATATGTCATGTTATTGTTTTATCGCTGTCGATGCATGGGAATAGGAACTTTTGGCCCATTTTACGAACAATCAACTGTGCAATTCAGCTGACTGTATTTGAGTGATATTGTAAAATTGTGATAGTGTGCTGTTTACTCCAGGAAAGGCTACACTACGAGCTTCCAGAAACTGTATGCATTGTGAGGATTGTGAATAAGGGAGGTAATTTAATGCAAAATATAATGGGCCGTGTTAATGAGAAGCTGTGCATTTCTTGAAAAAACAATGTATTCTACCGAATAACAGTTACTGTAACAAGACCTTAAGTAGAAAACGGTATTTGCTTTCATTGCATCTTCTGGCCTCAAATCTCCATAGCAAGCAAGAGTAAATAAAATGTTTCTATTTGCAGGATAACTAAAAGAAATATTAAAAGCATGCTTTTCCTTTTTCAGTGATAGTGGTACCCTGATATAATTTCCAGGAAAGTTCCCCTCATGAGGTATTTATATGCCAAGTACTGGTATTATGAAGAGAATTACATGGGGTAATGTTTTATTTTTCATTCTTTTGTTTGAGAATGTTAACTGGTATAGTTGTATGGAGAACTTTTTCTGAGAGCATTCTTGGGAATTGTGTCAGAGTCTAATCTTATCAGTTGAAATAAATTTTGACTGAACATTCTTTATTGTTACATTTGTACAGCTTCTTTCAAATGGCATATAATTCATATGGCAGCCTCTTAAATTAGGTCAGAAACTCATATGGATCTATTCTCAACCCTTTAGGAGGCACAATTCGTGCTGTGCAGGAAAATGTCATTGCACAAAATTTTATAGAAATCTTCTTTCTATTATTCATTTATTTATTAGAGTTCATCGACACTCTTGACAGCCAGGATCACCTGGTGTTAGGCAGTTTTATGGGGGAAGGAAGCCAGACTACCTGGAGAGAACCAATGACAATAGCAAATAACTGCCAGACTCTCCAATGTACTAACTCCATGCAAACATGGTTAGCATTGATTGAAGACAAGAGCACCATCAACATGCAATACGCCTTAGTACAAAGTGTGACTGTGCCCCCACATGGGCAATTGGGATGATATACCTTACCCAAGGACACAGCACAGTTACCCCTGGTGGAGTTCGAGCCATGGACCTTTCAGTTTGAAGTCTGAATCCAGAACCACTGAACCACCGTGCTCCCAATTTTCCCCTGTGATTACCTTATATTATCATTGATAGAATTAATGAAAGTTGCCTGGCCACATGAGGAGAAAATGGGAGCAGGTGGTCGTGGGGGGTGGGTGGGTTTGTGGTGGATCGGGCCAGGGGATTGGGGGGATAAAATGTGTATTGTTGAGGGACTTTGTAGTTTACAAATGCATGCAATTTCTGTTGTTTTTTTTGCACATTTAATCAGTTAATGTGTAATTAATAACCACTGGTTTTGCCTGATCATTGGCAATATACCAACACAACTGCAATGAGAGTTATTGTCACCTACGGCAACTGCATTGTGACCTTGTGCAAGACCCTTCATCCAAATTGCCCATGTGGAGGTACAGTGGCTATGTGTACTAAGGCATACTGCACATCAATGGTGCACTTGTCTTCAACCAATGCTAACCCTGCTTGTGTGGAGTTAGTATGTTGGAGAGTCTGACAATTGCTTGTCACTGCTCGGTGGTTCTCTCTGGGTTCTCCAGCTTCCCTCCCCCTCTCCATAAAACTCTGACAGGAGGTGACCCTGGCTGTTGGAAGTGTCATTCAACCCCAATAAATAAAAATAAATAAATACATAAATGAGAGTTATTGTCCTTGGTGATGCAACAGTGCATCCCTCTAAGTTGAAGCCTAGCTACCTCCTAATATGAGGTTGAAGTCTACTGCCTTGACTGAATAGGAAAAGCACTGTTGTTACATGCTTTTATCCAAAGTAAAATTTTGAACTACAAAGCGTTTTAATCAGAGTGAGAAATGTGAAAGAACATGCCATCTCTCATGAGTCATTAGTGTATAAAGGAACATAAAATGTGGACATCAGAGTGCTTGGTCTGCCACTATTCGTGCGGCTTAACGGCACTATGTTAACAATTTTTTGCACGTATTACTTTATTTTTATCTGAATTAAATGTAGGGGCACATATACTGTCTCATTATGCCCCCGGAGAAGGCATTATGTTATCACCATGTCCCTCATCTGTCATCCATTGTCCATCATCCATCTGTTTACTTTTCGTATTCCGTCAATTAACTAAAGTTCTACCAACTGGATCTATACCAAACTTCATATGTGGGTTTGGTATGAGGAGTGGAAGAAGCCTCTTTATTTTGACCATGGTGTGCCAAAGGTCAAGGTCACAGTGATCTCCAGTGTTAAATACACTTGAAATTGGTTTCCACTCCATAACTAAACTTCTGCAAGACTGATCTTGTTTTTTTGTAATTCTATCCATGATATTGCAGAAAGGGGCATATGCCACACTTTGCATTGCTCTTGTTTCCTATTAAAAAGGTCATATGAGAGGTGAGTGGATATCCTCGGTCAAATGGCTGGTTTGGTCTGCAGTTTTATTTTGTGATGTTGTGGATTAAGTAAATAATGCTCATTAATGATGATTTGAAAATATAATGTTGATGGATTTGATTTGAACTGTGTTCTGTCAAGTGCATTTCAGTTGGAGATCAAGTTGACACGAGTGTTTAGTGACTAATTCACTCCTGTTTGTGAGCTGACATTTTGCAAGTGACAAATGGGTCAATGTTTGTATAAATTTGCTTTGAGAAAGCTTTTTGAAAGAAGGGATAAGAAGCCCATATGTTTTTGCTTTGTCAGAATGTTCATCTTATGTTGTAAAATCATCAGTGTGGAAATAAAGAATTCCGATATGTCATGTTATTGTTTTATCGCTGTCGATGCACGGGAATAGGAACTTTTGGCCCATTTTACGAACAATCAACTGTGCAATTCAGCTGACTGTATTTGAGTGATATTGTAAAATTGTGATAGTGTGCTGTTTACTCCAGGAAAGGCTACACTACGAGCTTCCAGAAACTGTATGCATTGTGAGGATTGTGAATAAGGGAGGTAATTTCATGCAAAATATAATGGGCCGTGTTAATGAGAAGCTGTGCATTTCTTGAAAAAACAATGTATTGTACCGAATAACAGTTACTGTAACAAGACCTTAATTAGAAAACGGTATTTGCTTTCATTGCATCTTCTGGCCTCAAATCTCCATAGCAAGCAAGAGTAAATAAAATGTTTCTATTTGCAGGATAACTAAAAGAAATATTAAAAGCATGCTTTTCCTTTTTCAGTGATAGTTGTACCCTGATATAATTTCCAGGAAAGTTCCCCTCATGAGGTATTTATATGCCAAGTACTGGTATTATGAAGAGAATTACATGGGGTAATGTTTTATTTTTCATTCTTTTGTTTGACAATGTTAACTGGTATAGTTGTATGGAGAACTTTTTCTGAGAGCATTCTGGGGAATTGTGTCAGAGTCTAATCTTATCAGTTGAAATAAATTTTGACTGAACATTCTTTATTGTTACATTTGTACAGCTTCTTTCAAATGGCATATAATTCATATGGCAGCCTCTTAAATTAGGTCAGAAACTCATATGGATCTATTCTCAACCCTTTAGGAGGCACAATTCGTGCTGTGCAGGAAAATGTCATTGCACAAAATTTTATAGAAATCTTCTTTCTATTATTCATTTATTTATTAGAGTTCATCGACACTCTTGACAGCCAGGATCACCTGGTGTTAGGCAGTTTTATGGGGGAAGGAAGCCAGACTACCTGGAGAGAACCAATGACAATAGCAAATAACTGCCAGACTCTCCAATGTACTAACTCCATGCAAACATGGTTAGCATTGATTGAAGACAAGAGCACCATCAACATGCAATACGCCTTAGTACAAAGTGTGACTGTGCCCCCACATGGGCAATTGGGATGATATACCTTACCCAAGGACACAGCACAGTTACCCCTGGTGGAGTTCGAGCCATGGACCTTTCAGTTTGAAGTCTGAATCCAGAACCACTGAACCACCGTGCTCCCAATTTTCCCCTGTGATTACCTTATATTATCATTGATAGAATTAATGAAAGTTGCCTGGCCACATGAGGAGAAAATGGGAGCAGGTGGTCGTGGGGGGTGGGTGGGTTTGTGGTGGATCGGGCCAGGGGATTGGGGGGATAAAATGTGTATTGTTGAGGGACTTTGTAGTTTACAAATGCATGCAATTTCTGTTGTTTTTTTTGCACATTTAATCAGTTAATGTGTAATTAATAACCACTGGTTTTGCCTGATCATTGGCAATATACCAACACAACTGCAATGAGAGTTATTGTCACCTACGGCAACTGCATTGTGACCTTGTGCAAGACCCTTCATCCGAATTGCCCATGTGGAGGTACAGTGGCTATGTGTACTAAGGCATACTGCACATCAATGGTGCACTTGTCTTCAACCAATGCTAACCCTGCTTGTGTGGAGTTAGTATGTTGGAAAGTCTGACAATTGCTTGTCACTGCTCGGTGGTTCTCTCTGGGTTCTCCAGCTTCCCTCCCCCTCTCCATAAAACTCTGACAGGAGGTGACCCTGGCTGTTGGAAGTGTCATTCAACCCCAATAAATAAAAATAAATAAATACATAAATGAGAGTTATTGTCCTTGGTGATGCAACAGTACATCCCTCTAAGTTGAAGCCTAGCTACCTCCTAATATGAGGTTGAAGCCTACTGCCTTGACTGAATAGGAAAAGCACTGTTGTTACATGCTTTTATCCAAAGTAAAATTTTGAACTACAAAGCGTTTTAATCAGAGTGAGAAATGTGAAAGAACATGCCATCTCTCATGAGTCATTAGTGTATAAAGGAACATAAAATGTGGACATCAGAGTGCTTGGTCTGCCACTATTCGTGCGGCTTAACGGCACTATGTTAACAATTTTTTGCACGTATTACTTTATTTTTATCTGAATTAAATGTAGGGGCACATATACTGTCTCATTATGCCCCCGGAGAAGGCATTATGTTATCACCATGTCCCTCGTCTGTCATCCATTGTCCATCATCCATCTGTTTACTTTTCGTATTCCGTCAATTAACTAAAGTTCTACCAACTGGATCTATACCAAACTTCATATGTGGGTTTGGTATGAGGAGTGGAAGAAGCCTCTTTATTTTGACCATGGTGTGCCAAAGGTCAAGGTCACAGTGATCTCCAGTGTTAAATACACTTGAAATTGGTTTCCACTCCATAATTAAACTTCTGCAAGACTGATCTTGTTTTTTTGTAATTCTATCCATGATATTGCAGAAGGGGGCATATGCCACACTTTGCATTGCTCTTGTCTCCTATTAAAAAGGTCATATGAGAGGTGAGTGGATATCCTCGGTCAAATGGCTGGTTTGGTCTGCAGTTTTATTTTGTGATGTTGTGGATTAAGTAAATAATGCTCATTAATGATGATTTGAAAATATAATGTTGATGGATTTGATTTGAACTGTGTTCTGTCAAGTGCATTTCAGTTGGAGATCAAGGTGACACGAGTGTTTAGTGACTAATTCACTCCTGTTTGTGAGCTGACATTTTGCAAGTGACAAATGGGACAATGTTTGTATAAATTTGCTTTGAGAAAACTTTTTGAAAGAAGGGATAAGAAGCCCATATGTTTTTGCTTTGTCAGAATGTTCATCTTATGTTGTAAAATCATCAGTGTGGAAATAAAGAATTCCGATATGTCATGTTATTGTTTTATCGCTGTCGATGCATGGGAATAGGAACTTTTGGCCCATTTTACGAACAATCAACTGTGCAATTCAGCTGACTGTATTTGAGTGATATTGTAAAATTGTGATAGTGTGCTGTTTACTCCAGGAAAGGCTACACTACGAGCTTCCAGAAACTGTATGCATTGTGAGGATTGTGAATAAGGGAGGTAATTTAATGCAAAATATAATGGGCCGTGTTAATGAGAAGCTGTGCATTTCTTGAAAAAACAATGTATTCTACCGAATAACAGTTACTGTAACAAGACCTTAAGTAGAAAACGGTATTTGCTTTCATTGCATCTTCTGGCCTCAAATCTCCATAGCAAGCAAGAGTAAATAAAATGTTTCTATTTGCAGGATAACTAAAAGAAATATTAAAAGCATGCTTTTCCTTTTTCAGTGATAGTGGTACCCTGATATAATTTCCAGGAAAGTTCCCCTCATGAGGTATTTATATGCCAAGTACTGGTATTATGAAGAGAATTACATGGGGTAATGTTTTATTTTTCATTCTTTTGTTTGAGAATGTTAACTGGTATAGTTGTATGGAGAACTTTTTCTGAGAGCATTCTTGGGAATTGTGTCAGAGTCTAATCTTATCAGTTGAAATAAATTTTGACTGAACATTCTTTATTGTTACATTTGTACAGCTTCTTTCAAATGGCATATAATTCATATGGCAGCCTCTTAAATTAGGTCAGAAACTCATATGGATCTATTCTCAACCCTTTAGGAGGCACAATTCGTGCTGTGCAGGAAAATGTCATTGCACAAAATTTTATAGAAATCTTCTTTCTATTATTCATTTATTTATTAGAGTTCATCGACACTCTTGACAGCCAGGATCACCTGGTGTTAGGCAGTTTTATGGGGGAAGGAAGCCAGACTACCTGGAGAGAACCAATGACAATAGCAAATAACTGCCAGACTCTCCAATGTACTAACTCCATGCAAACATGGTTAGCATTGATTGAAGACAAGAGCACCATCAACATGCAATACGCCTTAGTACAAAGTGTGACTGTGCCCCCACATGGGCAATTGGGATGATATACCTTACCCAAGGACACAGCACAGTTACCCCTGGTGGAGTTCGAGCCATGGACCTTTCAGTTTGAAGTCTGAATCCAGAACCACTGAACCACCGTGCTCCCAATTTTCCCCTGTGATTACCTTATATTATCATTGATAGAATTAATGAAAGTTGCCTGGCCACATGAGGAGAAAATGGGAGCAGGTGGTCGTGGGGGGTGGGTGGGTTTGTGGTGGATCGGGCCAGGGGATTGGGGGGATAAAATGTGTATTGTTGAGGGACTTTGTAGTTTACAAATGCATGCAATTTCTGTTGTTTTTTTTGCACATTTAATCAGTTAATGTGTAATTAATAACCACTGGTTTTGCCTGATCATTGGCAATATACCAACACAACTGCAATGAGAGTTATTGTCACCTACGGCAACTGCATTGTGACCTTGTGCAAGACCCTTCATCCAAATTGCCCATGTGGAGGTACAGTGGCTATGTGTACTAAGGCATACTGCACATCAATGGTGCACTTGTCTTCAACCAATGCTAACCCTGCTTGTGTGGAGTTAGTATGTTGGAGAGTCTGACAATTGCTTGTCACTGCTCGGTGGTTCTCTCTGGGTTCTCCAGCTTCCCTCCCCCTCTCCATAAAACTCTGACAGGAGGTGACCCTGGCTGTTGGAAGTGTCATTCAACCCCAATAAATAAAAATAAATAAATACATAAATGAGAGTTATTGTCCTTGGTGATGCAACAGTGCATCCCTCTAAGTTGAAGCCTAGCTACCTCCTAATATGAGGTTGAAGTCTACTGCCTTGACTGAATAGGAAAAGCACTGTTGTTACATGCTTTTATCCAAAGTAAAATTTTGAACTACAAAGCGTTTTAATCAGAGTGAGAAATGTGAAAGAACATGCCATCTCTCATGAGTCATTAGTGTATAAAGGAACATAAAATGTGGACATCAGAGTGCTTGGTCTGCCACTATTCGTGCGGCTTAACGGCACTATGTTAACAATTTTTTGCACGTATTACTTTATTTTTATCTGAATTAAATGTAGGGGCACATATACTGTCTCATTATGCCCCCGGAGAAGGCATTATGTTATCACCATGTCCCTCATCTGTCATCCATTGTCCATCATCCATCTGTTTACTTTTCGTATTCCGTCAATTAACTAAAGTTCTACCAACTGGATCTATACCAAACTTCATATGTGGGTTTGGTATGAGGAGTGGAAGAAGCCTCTTTATTTTGACCATGGTGTGCCAAAGGTCAAGGTCACAGTGATCTCCAGTGTTAAATACACTTGAAATTGGTTTCCACTCCATAACTAAACTTCTGCAAGACTGATCTTGTTTTTTTGTAATTCTATCCATGATATTGCAGAAAGGGGCATATGCCACACTTTGCATTGCTCTTGTTTCCTATTAAAAAGGTCATATGAGAGGTGAGTGGATATCCTCGGTCAAATGGCTGGTTTGGTCTGCAGTTTTATTTTGTGATGTTGTGGATTAAGTAAATAATGCTCATTAATGATGATTTGAAAATATAATGTTGATGGATTTGATTTGAACTGTGTTCTGTCAAGTGCATTTCAGTTGGAGATCAAGTTGACACGAGTGTTTAGTGACTAATTCACTCCTGTTTGTGAGCTGACATTTTGCAAGTGACAAATGGGTCAATGTTTGTATAAATTTGCTTTGAGAAAGCTTTTTGAAAGAAGGGATAAGAAGCCCATATGTTTTTGCTTTGTCAGAATGTTCATCTTATGTTGTAAAATCATCAGTGTGGAAATAAAGAATTCCGATATGTCATGTTATTGTTTTATCGCTGTCGATGCACGGGAATAGGAACTTTTGGCCCATTTTACGAACAATCAACTGTGCAATTCAGCTGACTGTATTTGAGTGATATTGTAAAATTGTGATAGTGTGCTAATTACTCCAGGAAAGGCTACACTACGAGCTTCCAGAAACTGTATGCATTGTGAGGATTGTGAATAAGGGAGGTAATTTCATGCAAAATATAATGGGCCGTGTTAATGAGAAGCTGTGCATTTCTTGAAAAAACAATGTATTGTACCGAATAACAGTTACTGTAACAAGACCTTAATTAGAAAACGGTATTTGCTTTCATTGCATCTTCTGGCCTCAAATCTCCATAGCAAGCAAGAGTAAATAAAATGTTTCTATTTGCAGGATAACTAAAAGAAATATTAAAAGCATGCTTTTCCTTTTTCAGTGATAGTTGTACCCTGATATAATTTCCAGGAAAGTTCCCCTCATGAGGTATTTATATGCCAAGTACTGGTATTATGAAGAGAATTACATGGGGTAATGTTTTATTTTTCATTCTTTTGTTTGACAATGTTAACTGGTATAGTTGTATGGAGAACTTTTTCTGAGAGCATTCTGGGGAATTGTGTCAGAGTCTAATCTTATCAGTTGAAATAAATTTTGACTGAACATTCTTTATTGTTACATTTGTACAGCTTCTTTCAAATGGCATATAATTCATATGGCAGCCTCTTAAATTAGGTCAGAAACTCATATGGATCTATTCTCAACCCTTTAGGAGGCACAATTCGTGCTGTGCAGGAAAATGTCATTGCACAAAATTTTATAGAAATCTTCTTTCTATTATTCATTTATTTATTAGAGTTCATCGACACTCTTGACAGCCAGGATCACCTGGTGTTAGGCAGTTTTATGGGGGAAGGAAGCCAGACTACCTGGAGAGAACCAATGACAATAGCAAATAACTGCCAGACTCTCCAATGTACTAACTCCATGCAAACATGGTTAGCATTGATTGAAGACAAGAGCACCATCAACATGCAATACGCCTTAGTACAAAGTGTGACTGTGCCCCCACATGGGCAATTGGGATGATATACCTTACCCAAGGACACAGCACAGTTACCCCTGGTGGAGTTCGAGCCATGGACCTTTCAGTTTGAAGTCTGAATCCAGAACCACTGAACCACCGTGCTCCCAATTTTCCCCTGTGATTACCTTATATTATCATTGATAGAATTAATGAAAGTTGCCTGGCCACATGAGGAGAAAATGGGAGCAGGTGGTCGTGGGGGGTGGGTGGGTTTGTGGTGGATCGGGCCAGGGGATTGGGGGGATAAAATGTGTATTGTTGAGGGACTTTGTAGTTTACAAATGCATGCAATTTCTGTTGTTTTTTTTGCACATTTAATCAGTTAATGTGTAATTAATAACCACTGGTTTTGCCTGATCATTGGCAATATACCAACACAACTGCAATGAGAGTTATTGTCACCTACGGCAACTGCATTGTGACCTTGTGCAAGACCCTTCATCCGAATTGCCCATGTGGAGGTACAGTGGCTATGTGTACTAAGGCATACTGCACATCAATGGTGCACTTGTCTTCAACCAATGCTAACCCTGCTTGTGTGGAGTTAGTATGTTGGAAAGTCTGACAGTTGCTTGTCACTGCTCGGTGGTTCTCTCTGGGTTCTCCAGCTTCCCTCCCCCTCTCCATAAAACTCTGACAGGAGGTGACCCTGGCTGTTGGAAGTGTCATTCAACCCCAATAAATAAAAATAAATAAATACATAAATGAGAGTTATTGTCCTTGGTGATGCAACAGTGCATCCCTCTAAGTTGAAGCCTAGCTACCTCCTAATATGAGGTTGAAGCCTACTGCCTTGACTGAATAGGAAAAGCACTGTTGTTACATGCTTTTATCCAAAGTAAAATTTTGAACTACAAAGCGTTTTAATCAGAGTGAGAAATGTGAAAGAACATGCCATCTCTCATGAGTCATTAGTGTATAAAGGAACATAAAATGTGGACATCAGAGTGCTTGGTCTGCCACTATTCGTGCGGCTTAACGGCACTATGTTAACAATTTTTTGCACGTATTACTTTATTTTTATCTGAATTAAATGTAGGGGCACATATACTGTCTCATTATGCCCCCGGAGAAGGCATTATGTTATCACCATGTCCCTCGTCTGTCATCCATTGTCCATCATCCATCTGTTTACTTTTCGTATTCCGTCAATTAACTAAAGTTCTACCAACTGGATCTATACCAAACTTCATATGTGGGTTTGGTATGAGGAGTGGAAGAAGCCTCTTTATTTTGACCATGGTGTGCCAAAGGTCAAGGTCACAGAGATCTCCAGTGTTAAATACACTTGAAATTGGTTTCCACTCCATAATTAAACTTCTGCAAGACTGATCTTGTTTTTTTGTAATTCTATCCATGATATTGCAGAAGGGGGCATATGCCACACTTTGCATTGCTCTTGTCTCCTATTAAAAAGGTCATATGAGAGGTGAGTGGATATCCTCGGTCAAATGGCTGGTTTGGTCTGCAGTTTTATTTTGTGATGTTGTGGATTAAGTAAATAATGCTCATTAATGATGATTTGAAAATATAATGTTGATGGATTTGATTTGAACTGTGTTCTGTCAAGTGCATTTCAGTTGGAGATCAAGGTGACACGAGTGTTTAGTGACTAATTCACTCCTGTTTGTGAGCTGACATTTTGCAAGTGACAAATGGGACAATGTTTGTATAAATTTGCTTTGAGAAAGCTTTTTGAAAGAAGGGATAAGAAGCCCATATGTTTTTGCTTTGTCAGAATGTTCATCTTATGTTGTAAAATCATCAGTGTGGAAATAAAGAATTCCGATATGTCATGTTATTGTTTTATCGCTGTCGATGCATGGGAATAGGAACTTTTGGCCCATTTTACGAACAATCAACTGTGCAATTCAGCTGACTGTATTTGAGTGATATTGTAAAATTGTGATAGTGTGCTGTTTACTCCAGGAAAGGCTACACTACGAGCTTCCAGAAACTGTATGCATTGTGAGGATTGTGAATAAGGGAGGTAATTTAATGCAAAATATAATGGGCCGTGTTAATGAGAAGCTGTGCATTTCTTGAAAAAACAATGTATTCTACCGAATAACAGTTACTGTAACAAGACCTTAAGTAGAAAACGGTATTTGCTTTCATTGCATCTTCTGGCCTCAAATCTCCATAGCAAGCAAGAGTAAATAAAATGTTTCTATTTGCAGGATAACTAAAAGAAATATTAAAAGCATGCTTTTCCTTTTTCAGTGATAGTGGTACCCTGATATAATTTCCAGGAAAGTTCCCCTCATGAGGTATTTATATGCCAAGTACTGGTATTATGAAGAGAATTACATGGGGTAATGTTTTATTTTTCATTCTTTTGTTTGAGAATGTTAACTGGTATAGTTGTATGGAGAACTTTTTCTGAGAGCATTCTTGGGAATTGTGTCAGAGTCTAATCTTATCAGTTGAAATAAATTTTGACTGAACATTCTTTATTGTTACATTTGTACAGCTTCTTTCAAATGGCATATAATTCATATGGCAGCCTCTTAAATTAGGTCAGAAACTCATATGGATCTATTCTCAACCCTTTAGGAGGCACAATTCGTGCTGTGCAGGAAAATGTCATTGCACAAAATTTTATAGAAATCTTCTTTCTATTATTCATTTATTTATTAGAGTTCATCGACACTCTTGACAGCCAGGATCACCTGGTGTTAGGCAGTTTTATGGGGGAAGGAAGCCAGACTACCTGGAGAGAACCAATGACAATAGCAAATAACTGCCAGACTCTCCAATGTACTAACTCCATGCAAACATGGTTAGCATTGATTGAAGACAAGAGCACCATCAACATGCAATACGCCTTAGTACAAAGTGTGACTGTGCCCCCACATGGGCAATTGGGATGATATACCTTACCCAAGGACACAGCACAGTTACCCCTGGTGGAGTTCGAGCCATGGACCTTTCAGTTTGAAGTCTGAATCCAGAACCACTGAACCACCGTGCTCCCAATTTTCCCCTGTGATTACCTTATATTATCATTGATAGAATTAATGAAAGTTGCCTGGCCACATGAGGAGAAAATGGGAGCAGGTGGTCGTGGGGGGTGGGTGGGTTTGTGGTGGATCGGGCCAGGGGATTGGGGGGATAAAATGTGTATTGTTGAGGGACTTTGTAGTTTACAAATGCATGCAATTTCTGTTGTTTTTTTTGCACATTTAATCAGTTAATGTGTAATTAATAACCACTGGTTTTGCCTGATCATTGGCAATATACCAACACAACTGCAATGAGAGTTATTGTCACCTACGGCAACTGCATTGTGACCTTGTGCAAGACCCTTCATCCGAATTGCCCATGTGGAGGTACAGTGGCTATGTGTACTAAGGCATACTGCACATCAATGGTGCACTTGTCTTCAACCAATGCTAACCCTGCTTGTGTGGAGTTAGTATGTTGGAGAGTCTGACAATTGCTTGTCACTGCTCGGTGGTTCTCTCTGGGTTCTCCAGATTCCCTCCCCCTCTCCATAAAACTCTGACAGGAGGTGACCCTGGCTGTTGGAAGTGTCATTCAACCCCAATAAATAAAAATAAATAAATACATAAATGAGAGTTATTGTCCTTGGTGATGCAACAGTGCATCCCTCTAAGTTGAAGCCTAGCTACCTCCTAATATGAGGTTGAAGCCTACTGCCTTGACTGAATAGGAAAAGCACTGTTGTTACATGCTTTTATCCAAAGTAAAATTTTGAACTACAAAGCGTTTTAATCAGAGTGAGAAATGTGAAAGAACATGCCATCTCTCATGAGTCATTAGTGTATAAAGGAACATAAAATGTGGACATCAGAGTGCTTGGTCTGCCACTATTCGTGCGGCTTAACGGCACTATGTTAACAATTTTTTGCACGTATTACTTTATTTTTATCTGAATTAAATGTAGGGGCACATATACTGTCTCATTATGCCCCCAGAGAAGGCATTATGTTATCACCATGTCCCTCGTCTGTCATCCATTGTCCATCATCCATCTGTTTACTTTTCGTATTCCGTCAATTAACTAAAGTTCTACCAACTGGATCTATACCAAACTTCATATGTGGGTTTGGTATGAGGAGTGGAAGAAGCCTCTTTATTTTGACCATGGTGTGCCAAAGGTCAAGGTCACAGTGATCTCCAGTGTTAAATACACTTGAAATTGGTTTCCACTCCATAACTAAACTTCTGCAAGACTGATCTTGTTTTTTTGTAATTCTATCCATGATATTGCAGAAAGGGGCATATGCCACACTTTGCATTGCTCTTGTTTCCTATTAAAAAGGTCATATGAGAGGTGAGTGGATATCCTCGGTCAAATGGCTGGTTTGGTCTGCAGTTTTATTTTGTGATGTTGTGGATTAAGTAAATAATGCTCATTAATGATGATTTGAAAATATAATGTTGATGGATTTGATTTGAACTGTGTTCTGTCAAGTGCATTTCAGTTGGAGATCAAGTTGACACGAGTGTTTAGTGACTAATTCACTCCTGTTTGTGAGCTGACATTTTGCAAGTGACAAATGGGACAATGTTTGTATAAATTTGCTTTTCGAAAGCTTTTTGAAAGAAGGGATAAGAAGCCCATATGTTTTTGCTTTGTCAGAATGTTCATCCTATGTTGTAAAATCATCAGTGTGGAAATAAAGAATTCCGATATGTCATGTTATTGTTTTATCGCTGTCTATGCACGGGAATAGGAACTTTTGGCCCATTTTACGAACAATCAACTGTGCAATTCAGCTGACTGTATTTGAGTGATATTGTAAAATTGTGATAGTGTGCTGTTTACTCCAGGAAAGGCTACACTACGAGCTTCCAGAAACTGTATGCATTGTGAGGATTGTGAATAAGGGAGGTAATTTAATGCAAAATATAATGGGCCGTGTTAATGAGAAGCTGTGCATTTCTTGAAAAAACAATGTATTCTACCGAATAACAGTTACTGTAACAAGACCTTAAGTAGAAAACGGTATTTGCTTTCATTGCATCTTCTGGCCTCAAATCTCCATAGCAAGCAAGAGTAAATAAAATGTTTCTATTTGCAGGATAACTAAAAGAAATATTAAAAGCATGCTTTTCCTTTTTCAGTGATAGTGGTACCCTGATATAATTTCCAGGAAAGTTCCCCTCATGAGGTATTTATATGCCAAGTACTGGTATTATGAAGAGAATTACATGGGGTAATGTTTTATTTTTCATTCTTTTGTTTGACAATGTTAACTGGTATAGTTGTATGGAGAACTTTTTCTGAGAGCATTCTGGGGAATTGTGTCAGAGTCTAATCTTATCAGTTGAAATAAATTTTGACTGAACATTCTTTATTGTTACATTTGTACAGCTTCTTTCAAATGGCATATAATTCATATGGCAGCCTCTTAAATTAGGTCAGAAACTCATATGGATCTATTCTCAACCCTTTAGGAGGCACAATTCGTGCTGTGCAGGAAAATGTCATTGCACAAAATTTTATAGAAATCTTCTTTCTATTATTCATTTATTTATTAGAGTTCATCGACACTCTTGACAGCCAGGATCACCTGGTGTTAGGCAGTTTTATGGGGGAAGGAAGCCAGACTACCTGGAGAGAACCAATGACAATAGCAAATAACTGCCAGACTCTCCAATGTACTAACTCCATGCAAACATGGTTAGCATTGATTGAAGACAAGAGCACCATCAACATGCAATACGCCTTAGTACAAAGTGTGACTGTGCCCCCACATGGGCAATTGGGATGATATACCTTACCCAAGGACACAGCACAGTTACCCCTGGTGGAGTTCGAGCCATGGACCTTTCAGTTTGAAGTCTGAATCCAGAACCACTGAACCACCGTGCTCCCAATTTTCCCCTGTGATTACCTTATATTATCATTGATAGAATTAATGAAAGTTGCCTGGCCACATGAGGAGAAAATGGGAGCAGGTGGTCGTGGGGGGTGGGTGGGTTTGTGGTGGATCGGGCCAGGGGATTGGGGGGATAAAATGTGTATTGTTGAGGGACTTTGTAGTTTACAAATGCATGCAATTTCTGTTGTTTTTTTTGCACATTTAATCAGTTAATGTGTAATTAATAACCACTGGTTTTGCCTGATCATTGGCAATATACCAACACAACTGCAATGAGAGTTATTGTCACCTACGGCAACTGCATTGTGACCTTGTGCAAGACCCTTCATCCGAATTGCCCATGTGGAGGTACAGTGGCTATGTGTACTAAGGCATACTGCACATCAATGGTGCACTTGTCTTCAACCAATGCTAACCCTGCTTGTGTGGAGTTAGTATGTTGGAGAGTCTGACAATTGCTTGTCACTGCTCGGTGGTTCTCTCTGGGTTCTCCAGCTTCCCTCCCCCTCTCCATAAAACTCTGACAGGAGGTGACCCTGGCTGTTGGAAGTGTCATTCAACCCCAATAAATAAAAATAAATAAATACATAAATGAGAGTTATTGTCCTTGGTGATGCAACAGTGCATCCCTCTAAGTTGAAGCCTAGCTACCTCCTAATATGAGGTTGAAGCCTACTGCCTTGACTGAATAGGAAAAGCACTGTTGTTACATGCTTTTATCCAAAGTAAAATTTTGAACTACAAAGCGTTTTAATCAGAGTGAGAAATGTGAAAGAACATGCCATCTCTCATGAGTCATTAGTGTATAAAGGAACATAAAATGTGGACATCAGAGTGCTTGGTCTGCCACTATTCGTGCGGCTTAACGGCACTATGTTAACAATTTTTTGCACGTATTACTTTATTTTTATCTGAATTAAATGTAGGGGCACATATACTGTCTCATTATGCCCCCGGAGAAGGCATTATGTTATCACCATGTCCCTCGTCTGTCATCCATTGTCCATCATCCATCTGTTTACTTTTCGTATTCCGTCAATTAACTAAAGTTCTACCAACTGGATCTATACCAAACTTCATATGTGGGTTTGGTATGAGGAGTGGAAGAAGCCTCTTTATTTTGACCATGGTGTGCCAAAGGTCAAGGTCACAGTGATCTCCAGTGTTAAATACACTTGAAATTGGTTTCCACTCCATAACTAAACTTCTGCAAGACTGATCTTGTTTTTTTGTAATTCTATCCATGATATTGCAGAAAGGGGCATATGCCACACTTTGCATTGCTCTTGTTTCCTATTAAAAAGGTCATATGAGAGGTGAGTGGATATCCTCGGTCAAATGGCTGGTTTGGTCTGCAGTTTTATTTTTTGATGTTGTGGATTAAGTAAATAATGCTCATTAATGATGATTTGAAAATATAATGTTGATGGATTGGATTTGAACTGTGTTCTGTCAAGTGCATTTCAGTTGCAGATCAAGTTGACACGAGTGTTTAGTGACTAATTCACTCCTGTTTGTGAGCTGACATTTTGCAAGTGACAAATGGGACAATGTTTGTATAAATTTGCTTTGAGAAAGCTTTTTGAAAGAAGGGATAAGAAGCCCATATGTTTTTGCTTTGTCAGAATGTTCATCTTATGTTGTAAAATCATCAGTGTGGAAATAAAGAATTCCGATATGTCATGTTATTGTTTTATCGCTGTCGATGCACGGGAATAGGAACTTTTGGCCCATTTTACGAACAATCAACTGTGCAATTCAGCTGACTGTATTTGAGTGATATTGTAAAATTGTGATAGTGTGCTGTTTACTCCAGGAAAGGCTACACTACGAGCTTCCAGAAACTGTATGCATTGTGAGGATTGTGAATAAGGGAGGTAATTTAATGCAAAATATAATGGGCCGTGTTAATGAGAAGCTGTGCATTTCTTGAAAAAACAATGTATTCTACCGAATAACAGTTACTGTAACAAGACCTTAAGTAGAAAACGGTATTTGCTTTCATTGCATCTTCTGGCCTCAAATCTCCATAGCAAGCAAGAGTAAATAAAATGTTTCTATTTGCAGGATAACTAAAAGAAATTTTAAAAGCATGCTTTTCCTTTTTCAGTGATAGTGGTACCCTGATATAATTTCCAGGAAAGTTCCCCTCATGAGGTATTTATATGCCAAGTACTGGTATTATGAAGAGAATTACATGGGGTAATGTTTTATTTTTCATTCTTTTGTTTGACAATGTTAACTGGTATAGTTGTATGGAGAACTTTTTCTGAGAGCATTCTGGGGAATTGTGTCAGAGTCTAATCTTATCAGTTGAAATAAATTTTGACTGAACATTCTTTATTGTTACATTTGTACAGCTTCTTTCAAATGGCATATAATTCATATGGCAGCCTCTTAAATTAGGTCAGAAACTCATATGGATCTATTCTCAACCCTTTAGGAGGCACAATTCGTGCTGTGCAGGAAAATGTCATTGCACAAAATTTTATAGAAATCTTCTTTCTATTATTCATTTATTTATTAGAGTTCATCGACACTCTTGACAGCCAGGATCACCTGGTGTTAGGCAGTTTTATGGGGGAAGGAAGCCAGACTACCTGGAGAGAACCAATGACAATAGCAAATAACTGCCAGACTCTCCAATGTACTAACTCCATGCAAACATGGTTAGCATTGATTGAAGACAAGAGCACCATCAACATGCAATACGCCTTAGTACAAAGTGTGACTGTGCCCCCACATGGGCAATTGGGATGATATACCTTACCCAAGGACACAGCACAGTTACCCCTGGTGGAGTTCGAGCCATGGACCTTTCAGTTTGAAGTCTGAATCCAGAACCACTGAACCACCGTGCTCCCAATTTTCCCCTGTGATTACCTTATATTATCATTGATAGAATTAATGAAAGTTGCCTGGCCACATGAGGAGAAAATGGGAGCAGGTGGTCGTGGGGGGTGGGTGGGTTTGTGGTGGATCGGGCCAGGGGATTGGGGGGATAAAATGTGTATTGTTGAGGGACTTTGTAGTTTACAAATGCATGCAATTTCTGTTGTTTTTTTTGCACATTTAATCAGTTAATGTGTAATTAATAACCACTGGTTTTGCCTGATCATTGGCAATATACCAACACAACTGCAATGAGAGTTATTGTCACCTACGGCAACTGCATTGTGACCTTGTGCAAGACCCTTCATCCAAATTGCCCATGTGGAGGTACAGTGGCTATGTGTACTAAGGCATACTGCACATCAATGGTGCACTTGTCTTCAACCAATGCTAACCCTGCTTGTGTGGAGTTAGTATGTTGGAGAGTCTGACAATTGCTTGTCACTGCTAGGTGGTTCTCTCTGGGTTCTCCAGCTTCCCTCCCCCTCTCCATAAAACTCTGACAGGAGGTGACCCTGGCTGTTGGAAGTGTCATTCAACCCCAATAAATAAAAATAAATAAATACATAAATGAGAGTTATTGTCCTTGGTGATGCAACAGTGCATCCCTCTAAGTTGAAGCCTAGCTACCTCCTAATATGAGGTTGAAGCCTACTGCCTTGACTGAATAGGAAAAGCACTGTTGTTACATGCTTTTATCCAAAGTAAAATTTTGAACTACAAAGCGTTTTAATCAGAGTGAGAAATGTGAAAGAACATGCCATCTCTCATGAGTCATTAGTGTATAAAGGAACATAAAATGTGGACTTCAGAGTGCTTGGTCTGCCACTATTCGTGCGGCTTAACGGCACTATGTTAACAATTTTTTGCATGTATTGCTTTATTTTTATCTGAATTAAATTTAGGGGCACATATACTGTCTCATTATGCCCCCGGAGAAGGCATTATGTTATCACCATGTCCCTCATCTGTCATCCATTGTCCATCATCCATCTGTTTACTTTTCGTATTCCGTCAATTAACTAAAGTTCTACCAACTGGATCTATACCAAACTTCATATGTGGGTTTGGTATGAGGAGTGGAAGAAGCCTCTTTATTTTGACCATGGTGTGCCAAAGGTCAAGGTCACAGTGATCTCCGGTGTTAAATACACTTGAAATTGGTTTCCACTCCATAACTAAACTTCTTCAAGACTGATCTTGTTTTTTTGTAATTCTATCCATGATATTGCAGAAAGGGGCATATGCCACACTTTGCATTGCTCTTGTTTCCTATTAAAAAGGTCATATGAGAGGTGAGTGGATATCCTCGGTCAAATGGCTGGTTTGGTCTGCAGTTTTATTTTGTGATGTTGTGGATTAAGTAAATAATGCTCATTAATGATGATTTGAAAATATAATGTTGATGGATTTGATTTGAACTGTGTTCTGTCAAGTGCATTTCAGTTGGAGATCAAGGTGACACGAGTGTTTAGTGACTAATTCACTCCTGTTTGTGAGCTGACATTTTGCAAGTGACAAATGGGACAATGTTTGTATAAATTTGCTTTGAGAAAGCTTTTTGAAAGAAGGGATAAGAAGCCATATGTTTTTGCTTTGTCAGAATGTTCATCTTATGTTGTAAAATCATCAGTGTGGAAATAAAGAATTCCGATATGTCATGTTATTGTTTTATCGCTGTCGATGCACGGGAATAGGAACTTTTGGCCCATTTTACGAACAATCAACTGTGCAATTCAGCTGACTGTATTTGAGTGATATTGTAAAATTGTGATTGTGTGCTGTTTACTCCAGGAAAGGCTACACTACGAGCTTCCAGAAACTGTATGCATTGTGAGGATTGTGAATAAGGGAGGTAATTTAATGCAAAATATAATGGGCCGTGTTAATGAGAAGCTGTGCATTTCTTGAAAAAACAATGTATTCTACCGAATAACAGTTACTGTAACAAGACCTTAAGTAGAAAACGGTATTTGCTTTCATTGCATCTTCTGGCCTCAAATCTCCATAGCAAGCAAGAGTAAATAAAATGTTTCTATTTGCAGGATAACTAAAAGAAATATTAAAAGCATGCTTTTCCTTTTTCAGTGATAGTGGTACCCTGATATAATTTCCAGGAAAGTTCCCCTCATGAGGTATTTATATGCCAAGTACTGGTATTATGAAGAGAATTACATGGGGTAATGTTTTATTTTTCATTCTTTTGTTTGACAATGTTAACTGGTATAGTTGTATGGAGAACTTTTTCTGAGAGCATTCTGGGGAATTGTGTCAGAGTCTAATCTTATCAGTTGAAATAAATTTTGACTGAACATTCTTTATTGTTACATTTGTACAGCTTCTTTCAAATGGCATATAATTCATATGGCAGCCTCTTAAATTAGGTCAGAAACTCATATGGATCTATTCTCAACCCTTTAGGAGGCACAATTCGTGCTGTGCAGGAAAATGTCATTGCACAAAATTTTATAGAAATCTTCTTTCTATTATTCATTTATTTATTAGAGTTCATCGACACTCTTGACAGCCAGGATCACCTGGTGTTAGGCAGTTTTATGGGGGAAAGAAGCCAGACTACCTGGAGAGAACCAATGACAATAGCAAATAACTGCCAGACTCTCCAATGTACTAACTCCATGCAAACATGGTTAGCATTGATTGAAGACAAGAGCACCATCAACATGCAATACGCCTTAGTACAAAGTGTGACTGTGCCCCCACATGGGCAATTGGGATGATATACCTTACCCAAGGACACAGCACAGTTACCCCTGGTGGAGTTCGAGCCATGGACCTTTCAGTTTGAAGTCTGAATCCAGAACCACTGAACCACCGTGCTCCCAATTTTCCCCTGTGATTACCTTATATTATCATTGATAGAATTAATGAAAGTTGCCTGGCCACATGAGGAGAAAATGGGAGCAGGTGGTCGTGGGGGGTGGGTGGGTTTGTGGTGGATCGGGCCAGGGGATTGGGGGGATAAAATGTGTATTGTTGAGGGACTTTGTAGTTTACAAATGCATGCAATTTCTGTTGTTTTTTTTGCACATTTAATCAGTTAATGTGTAATTAATAACCACTGGTTTTGCCTGATCATTGGCAATATACCAACACAACTGCAATGAGAGTTATTGTCACCTACGGCAACTGCATTGTGACCTTGTGCAAGACCCTTCATCCAAATTGCCCATGTGGAGGTACAGTGGCTATGTGTACTAAGGCATACTGCACATCAATGGTGCACTTGTCTTCAACCAATGCTAACCCTGCTTGTGTGGAGTTAGTATGTTGGAGAGTCTGACAATTGCTTGTCACTGCTAGGTGGTTCTCTCTGGGTTCTCCAGCTTCCCTCCCCCTCTCCATAAAACTCTGACAGGAGGTGACCCTGGCTGTTGGAAGTGTCATTCAACCCCAATAAATAAAAATAAATAAATACATAAATGAGAGTTATTGTCCTTGGTGATGCAACAGTGCATCCCTCTAAGTTGAAGCCTAGCTACCTCCTAATATGAGGTTGAAGCCTACTGCCTTGACTGAATAGGAAAAGCACTGTTGTTACATGCTTTTATCCAAAGTAAAATTTTGAACTACAAAGCGTTTTAATCAGAGTGAGAAATGTGAAAGAACATGCCATCTCTCATGAGTCATTAGTGTATAAAGGAACATAAAATGTGGACTTCAGAGTGCTTGGTCTGCCACTATTCGTGCGGCTTAACGGCACTATGTTAACAATTTTTTGCACGTATTGCTTTATTTTTATCTGAATTAAATTTAGGGGCACATATACTGTCTCATTATGCCCCCGGAGAAGGCATTATGTTATCACCATGTCCCTCATCTGTCATCCATTGTCCATCATCCATCTGTTTACTTTTCGTATTCCGTCAATTAACTAAAGTTCTACCAACTGGATCTATACCAAACTTCATATGTGGGTTTGGTATGAGGAGTGGAAGAAGCCTCTTTATTTTGACCATGGTGTGCCAAAGGTCAAGGTCACAGTGATCTCCGGTGTTAAATACACTTGAAATTGGTTTCCACTCCATAACTAAACTTCTTCAAGACTGATCTTGTTTTTTTGTAATTCTATCCATGATATTGCAGAAAGGGGCATATGCCACACTTTGCATTGCTCTTGTTTCCTATTAAAAAGGTCATATGAGAGGTGAGTGGATATCCTCGGTCAAATGGCTGGTTTGGTCTGCAGTTTTATTTTGTGATGTTGTGGATTAAGTAAATAATGCTCATTAATGATGATTTGAAAATATAATGTTGATGGATTTGATTTGAACTGTGTTCTGTCAAGTGCATTTCAGTTGGAGATCAAGGTGACACGAGTGTTTAGTGACTAATTCACTCCTGTTTGTGAGCTGACATTTTGCAAGTGACAAATGGGACAATGTTTGTATAAATTTGCTTTGAGAAAGCTTTTTGAAAGAAGGGATAAGAAGCCATATGTTTTTGCTTTGTCAGAATGTTCATCTTATGTTGTAAAATCATCAGTGTGGAAATAAAGAATTCCGATATGTCATGTTATTGTTTTATCGCTGTCGATGCACGGGAATAGGAACTTTTGGCCCATTTTACGAACAATCAACTGTGCAATTCAGCTGACTGTATTTGAGTGATATTGTAAAATTGTGATAGTGTGCTGTTTACTCCAGGAAAGGCTACACTACGAGCTTCCAGAAACTGTATGCATTGTGAGGATTGTGAATAAGGGAGGTAATTTAATGCAAAATATAATGGGCCGTGTTAATGAGAAGCTGTGCATTTCTTGAAAAAACAATGTATTCTACCGAATAACAGTTACTGTAACAAGACCTTAAGTAGAAAACGGTATTTGCTTTCATTGCATCTTCTGGCCTCAAATCTCCATAGCAAGCAAGAGTAAATAAAATGTTTCTATTTGCAGGATAACTAAAAGAAATATTAAAAGCATGCTTTTCCTTTTTCAGTGATAGTGGTACCCTGATATAATTTCCAGGAAAGTTCCCCTCATGAGGTATTTATATGCCAAGTACTGGTATTATGAAGAGAATTACATGGGGTAATGTTTTATTTTTCATTCTTTTGTTTGACAATGTTAACTGGTATAGTTGTATGGAGAACTTTTTCTGAGAGCATTCTGGGGAATTGTGTCAGAGTCTAATCTTATCAGTTGAAATAAATTTTGACTGAACATTCTTTATTGTTACATTTGTACAGCTTCTTTCAAATGGCATATAATTCATATGGCAGCCTCTTAAATTAGGTCAGAAACTCATATGGATCTATTCTCAACCCTTTAGGAGGCACAATTCGTGCTGTGCAGGAAAATGTCATTGCACAAAATTTTATAGAAATCTTCTTTCTATTATTCATTTATTTATTAGAGTTCATCGACACTCTTGACAGCCAGGATCACCTGGTGTTAGGCAGTTTTATGGGGGAAGGAAGCCAGACTACCTGGAGAGAACCAATGACAATAGCAAATAACTGCCAGACTCTCCAATGTACTAACTCCATGCAAACATGGTTAGCATTGATTGAAGACAAGAGCACCATCAACATGCAATACGCCTTAGTACAAAGTGTGACTGTGCCCCCACATGGGCAATTGGGATGATATACCTTACCCAAGGACACAGCACAGTTACCCCTGGTGGAGTTCGAGCCATGGACCTTTCAGTTTGAAGTCTGAATCCAGAACCACTGAACCACCGTGCTCCCAATTTTCCCCTGTGATTACCTTATATTATCATTGATAGAATTAATGAAAGTTGCCTGGCCACATGAGGAGAAAATGGGAGCAGGTGGTCGTGGGGGGTGGGTGGGTTTGTGGTGGATCGGGCCAGGGGATTGGGGGGATAAAATGTGTATTGTTGAGGGACTTTGTAGTTTACAAATGCATGCAATTTCTGTTGTTTTTTTTGCACATTTAATCAGTTAATGTGTAATTAATAACCACTGGTTTTGCCTGATCATTGGCAATATACCAACACAACTGCAATGAGAGTTATTGTCACCTACGGCAACTGCATTGTGACCTTGTGCAAGACCCTTCATCCGAATTGCCCATGTGGAGGTACAGTGGCTATGTGTACTAAGGCATACTGCACATCAATGGTGCACTTGTCTTCAACCAATGCTAACCCTGCTTGTGTGGAGTTAGTATGTTGGAGAGTCTGACAATTGCTTGTCACTGCTCGGTGGTTCTCTCTGGGTTCTCCAGCTTCCCTCCCCCTCTCCATAAAACTCTGACAGGAGGTGACCCTGGCTGTTGGAAGTGTCATTCAACCCCAATAAATAAAAATAAATAAATACATAAATGAGAGTTATTGTCCTTGGTGATGCAACAGTGCATCCCTCTAAGTTGAAGCCTAGCTACCTCCTAATATGAGGTTGAAGCCTACTGCCTTGACTGAATAGGAAAAGCACTGTTGTTACATGCTTTTATCCAAAGTAAAATTTTGAACTACAAAGCGTTTTAATCAGAGTGAGAAATGTGAAAGAACATGCCATCTCTCATGAGTCATTAGTGTATAAAGGAACATAAAATGTGGACATCAGAGTGCTTGGTCTGCCACTATTCGTGCGGCTTAACGGCACTATGTTAACAATTTTTTGCACGTATTACTTTATTTTTATCTGAATTAAATGTAGGGGCACATATACTGTCTCATTATGCCCCCGGAGAAGGCATTATGTTATCACCATGTCCCTCATCTGTCATCCATTGTCCATCATCCATCTGTTTACTTTTCGTATTCCGTCAATTAACTAAAGTTCTACCAACTGGATCTATACCAAACTTCATATGTGGGTTTGGTATGAGGAGTGGAAGAAGCCTCTTTATTTTGACCATTGTGTGCCAAAGGTCAAGGTCACAGTGATCTCCAGTGTTAAATACACTTGAAATTGGTTTCCACTCCATAATTAAACTTCTGCAAGACTGATCTTGTTTTTTTGTAATTCTATCCATGATATTGCAGAAGGGGGCATATGCCACACTTTGCATTGCTCTTGTTTCCTATTAAAAAGGTCATATGAGAGGTGAGTGGATATCCTCGGTCAAATGGCTGGTTTGGTCTGCAGTTTTATTTTGTGATGTTGTGGATTAAGTAAATAATGCTCATTAATGATGATTTGAAAATATAATGTTGATGGATTTGATTTGAACTGTGTTCTGTCAAGTGCATTTCAGTTGGAGATCAAGGTGACACGAGTGTTTAGTGACTAATTCACTCCTGTTTGTGAGCTGACATTTTGCAAGTGACAAATGGGACAATGTTTGTATAAATTTGCTTTGAGAAAGCTTTTTGAAAGAAGGGATAAGAAGCCCATATGTTTTTGCTTTGTCAGAATGTTCATCTTATGTTGTAAAATCATCAGTGTGGAAATAAAGAATTCCGATATGTCATGTTATTGTTTTATCGCTGTCGATGCATGGGAATAGGAACTTTTGGCCCATTTTACGAACAATCAACTGTGCAATTCAGCTGACTGTATTTGAGTGATACTGTAAAATTGTGATAGTGTGCTGTTTACTCCAGGAAAGGCTACACTACGAGCTTCCAGAAACTGTATGCATTGTGAGGATTGTGAATAAGGGAGGTAATTTAATGCAAAATATAATGGGCCGTGTTAATGAGAAGCTGTGCATTTCTTGAAAAAACAATGTATTCTACCGAATAACAGTTACTGTAACAAGACCTTAAGTAGAAAACGGTATTTGCTTTCATTGCATCTTCTGGCCTCAAATCTCCATAGCAAGCAAGAGTAAATAAAATGTTTCTATTTGCAGGATAACTAAAAGAAATATTAAAAGCATGCTTTTCCTTTTTCAGTGATAGTGGTACCCTGATATAATTTCCAGGAAAGTTCCCCTCATGAGGTATTTATATGCCAAGTACTGGTATTATGAAGAGAATTACATGGGGTAATGTTTTATTTTTCATTCTTTTGTTTGACAATGTTAACTGGTATAGTTGTATGGAGAACTTTTTCTGAGAGCATTCTGGGGAATTGTGTCAGAGTCTAATCTTATCAGTTGAAATAAATTTTGACTGAACATTCTTTATTGTTACATTTGTACAGCTTCTTTCAAATGGCATATAATTCATATGGCAGCCTCTTAAATTAGGTCAGAAACTCATATGGATCTATTCTCAACCCTTTAGGAGGCAGAATTCGTGCTGTGCAGGAAAATGTCATTGCACAAAATTTTATAGAAATCTTCTTTCTATTATTCATTTATTTATTAGAGTTCATCGACACTCTTGACAGCCAGGATCACCTGGTGTTAGGCAGTTTTATGGGGGAAGGAAGCCAGACTACCTGGAGAGAACCAATGACAATAGCAAATAACTGCCAGACTCTCCAATGTACTAACTCCATGCAAACATGGTTAGCATTGATTGAAGACAAGAGCACCATCAACATGCAATACGCCTTAGTACAAAGTGTGACTGTGCCCCCACATGGGCAATTGGGATGATATACCTTACCCAAGGACACAGCACAGTTACCCCTGGTGGAGTTCGAGCCATGGACCTTTCAGTTTGAAGTCTGAATCCAGAACCACTGAACCACCGTGCTCCCAATTTTCCCCTGTGATTACCTTATATTATCATTGATAGAATTAATGAAAGTTGCCTGGCCACATGAGGAGAAAATGGGAGCAGGTGGTCGTGGGGGGTGGGTGGGTTTGTGGTGGATCGGGCCAGGGGATTGGGGGGATAAAATGTGTATTGTTGAGGGACTTTGTAGTTTACAAATGCATGCAATTTCTGTTGTTTTTTTTGCACATTTAATCAGTTAATGTGTAATTAATAACCACTGGTTTTGCCTGATCATTGGCAATATACCAACACAACTGCAATGAGAGTTATTGTCACCTACGGCAACTGCATTGTGACCTTGTGCAAGACCCTTCATCTGAATTGCCCATGTGGAGGTACAGTGGCTATGTGTACTAAGGCATACTGCACATCAATGGTGCACTTGTCTTCAACCAATGCTAACCCTGCTTGTGTGGAGTTAGTATGTTGGAGAGTCTGACAATTGCTTGTCACTGCTCGGTGGTTCTCTCTGGGTTCTCCAGCTTCCCTCCCCCTCTCCATAAAACTCTGACAGGAGGTGACCCTGGCTGTTGGAAGTGTCATTCAACCCCAATATATAAAAATAAATAAATACATAAATGAGAGTTATTGTCCTTGGTGATGCAACAGTGCATCCCTCTAAGTTGAAGCCTAGCTACCTCCTAATATGAGGTTGAAGCCTACTGCCTTGACTGAATAGGAAAAGCACTGTTGTTACATGCTTTTATCCAAAGTAAAATTTTGAACTACAAAGCGTTTTAATCAGAGTGAGAAATGTGAAAGTACATGCCATCTCTCATGAGTCATTAGTGTATAAAGGAACATAAAATGTGGACATCAGAGTGCTTGGTCTGCCACTATTCGTGCGGCTTAACGGCACTATGTTAACAATTTTTTGCACGTATTACTTTATTTTTATCTGAATTAAATGTAGGGGCACATATACTGTCTCATTATGCCCCCGGAGAAGGCATTATGTTATCACCATGTCCCTCGTCTGTCATCCATTGTCCATCATCCATCTGTTTACTTTTCGTATTCCGTCAATTAACTAAAGTTCTACCAACTGGATCTATACCAAACTTCATATGTGGGTTTGGTATGAGGAGTGGAAGAAGCCTCTTTATTTTGACCATGGTGTGCCAAAGGTCAAGGTCACAGTGATCTCCAGTGTTAAATACACTTGAAATTGGTTTCCACTCCATAACTAAACTTCTGCAAGACTGATCTTGTTTTTTTGTAATTCTATCCATGATATTGCAGAAAGGGGCATATGCCACACTTTGCATTGCTCTTGTTTCCTATTAAAAAGGTCATATGAGAGGTGAGTGGATATCCTCGGTCAAATGGCTGGTTTGGTCTGCAGTTTTATTTTGTGATGTTGTGGATTAAGTAAATAATGCTCATTAATGATGATTTGAAAATATAATGTTGATGGATTTGATTTGAACTGTGTTCTGTCAAGTGCATTTCAGTTGGAGATCAAGTTGACACGAGTGTTTAGTGACTAATTCACTCCTGTTTGTGAGCTGACATTTTGCAAGTGACAAATGGGACAATGTTTGTATAAATTTGCTTTGAGAAAGCTTTTTGAAAGACGGGATAAGAAGCCCATATGTTTTTGCTTTGTCAGAATGTTCATCTTATGTTGTAAAATCATCAGTGTGGAAATAAAGAATTCCGATATGTCATGTTATTGTTTTATCGCTGTCGATGCACGGGAATAGGAACTTTTGGCCCATTTTACGAACAATCAACTGTGCAATTCAGCTGACTGTATTTGAGTGATATTGTAAAATTGTGATAGTGTGCTGTTTACTCCAGGAAAGGCTACACTACGAGCTTCCAGAAACTGTATGCATTGTGAGGATTGTGAATAAGGGAGGTAATTTAATGCAAAATATAATGGGCCGTGTTAATGAGAAGCTGTGCATTTCTTGAAAAAACAATGTATTCTACCGAATAACAGTTACTGTAACAAGACCTTAAGTAGAAAACGGTATTTGCTTTCATTGCATCTTCTGGCCTCAAATCTCCATAGCAAGCAAGAGTAAATAAAATGTTTCTATTTGCAGGATAACTAAAAGAAATATTAAAAGCATGCTTTTCCTTTTTCAGTGATAGTGGTACCCTGATATAATTTCCAGGAAAGTTCCCCTCATGAGGTATTTATATGCCAAGTACTGGTATTATGAAGAGAATTACATGGGGTAATGTTTTATTTTTCATTCTTTTGTTTGACAATGTTAACTGGTATAGTTGTATGGAGAACTTTTTCTGAGAGCATTCTGGGGAATTGTGTCAGAGTCTAATCTTATCAGTTGAAATAAATTTTGACTGAACATTCTTTATTGTTACATTTGTACAGCTTCTTTCAAATGGCATATAATTCATATGGCAGCCTCTTAAATTAGGTCAGAAACTCATATGGATCTATTCTCAACCCTTTAGGAGGCACAATTCGTGCTGTGCAGGAAAATGTCATTGCACAAAATTTTATAGAAATCTTCTTTCTATTATTCATTTATTTATTAGAGTTCATCGAGACTCTTGACAGCCAGGATCACCTGGTGTTAGGCAGTTTTATGGGGGAAGGAAGCCAGACTACCTGGAGAGAACCAATGACAATAGCAAATAACTGCCAGACTCTCCAATGTACTAACTCCATGCAAACATGGTTAGCATTGATTGAAGACAAGAGCACCATCAACATGCAATACGCCTTAGTACAAAGTGTGACTGTGCCCCCACATGGGCAATTGGGATGATATACCTTACCCAAGGACACAGCACAGTTACCCCTGGTGGAGTTCGAGCCATGGACCTTTCAGTTTGAAGTCTGAATCCAGAACCACTGAACCACCGTGCTCCCAATTTTCCCCTGTGATTACCTTATATTATCATTGATAGAATTAATGAAAGTTGCATGGCCACATGAGGAGAAAATGGGAGCAGGTGGTCGTGGGGGGTGGGTGGGTTTGTGGTGGATCGGGCCAGGGGATTGGGGGGATAAAATGTGTATTGTTGAGGGACTTTGTAGTTTACAAATGCATGCAATTTCTGTTGTTTTTTTTGCACATTTAATCAGTTAATGTGTAATTAATAACCACTGGTTTTGCCTGATCATTGGCAATATACCAACACAACTGCAATGAGAGTTATTGTCACCTACGGCAACTGCATTGTGACCTTGTGCAAGACCCTTCATCCGAATTGCCCATGTGGAGGTACAGTGGCTATGTGTACTAAGGCATACTGCACATCAATGGTGCACTTGTCTTCAACCAATGCTAACCCTGCTTGTGTGGAGTTAGTATGTTGGAGAGTCTGACAATTGCTTGTCACTGCTCGGTGGTTCTCTCTGGGTTCTCCAGCTTCCCTCTCCCTCTCCATAAAACTCTGACAGGAGGTGACCCTGGCTGTTGGAAGTGTCATTCAACCCCAATAAATAAAAATAAATAAATACATAAATGAGAGTTATTGTCCTTGGTGATGCAACAGTGCATCCCTCTAAGTTGAAGCCTAGCTACCTCCTAATATGAGGTTGAAGCCTACTGCCTTGACTGAATAGGAAAAGCACTGTTGTTACATGCTTTTATCCAAAGTAAAATTTTGAACTACAAAGCGTTTTAATCAGAGTGAGAAATGTGAAAGAACATGCCATCTCTCATGAGTCATTAGTGTATAAAGGAACATAAAATGTGGACATCAGAGTGCTTGGTCTGCCACTATTCGTGCGGCTTAACGGCACTATGTTAACAATTTTTTGCACGTATTACTTTATTTTTATCTGAATTAAATGTAGGGGCACATATACTGTCTCATTATGCTCCCGGAGAAGGCATTATGTTATCACCATGTCCCTCGTCTGTCATCCATTGTCCATCATCCATCTGTTTACTTTTTGTATTCCGTCAATTAACTAAAGTTCTACCAACTGGATCTATACCAAACTTCATATGTGGGTTTGGTATGAGGAGTGGAAGAAGCCTCTTTATTTTGACCATGGTGTGCCAAAGGTCAAGGTCACAGTGATCTCCAGTGTTAAATACACTTGAAATTGGTTTCCACTCCATAACTAAACTTCTGCAAGACTGATCTTGTTTTTTTGTAATTCTATCCATGATATTGCAGAAAGGGGCATATGCCACACTTTGCATTGCTCTTGTTTCCTATTAAAAAGGTCATATGAGAGGTGAGTGGATATCCTCGGTCAAATGGCTGGTTTGGTCTGCAGTTTTATTTTGTGATGTTGTGGATTAAGTAAATAATGCTCATTAATGATGATTTGAAAATATAATGTTGATGGATTTGATTTGAACTGTGTTCTGTCAAGTGCATTTCAGTTGGAGATCAAGTTGACACGAGTGTTTAGTGACTAATTCACTCCTGTTTGTGAGCTGACATTTTGCAAGTGACAAATGGGACAATGTTTGTATAAATTTGCTTTGAGAAAGCTTTTTGAAAGAAGGGATAAGAAGCCCATATGTTTTTGCTTTGTCAGAATGTTCATCTTATGTTGTAAAATCATCAGTGTGGAAATAAAGAATTCCGATATGTCATGTTATTGTTTTATCGCTGTCGATGCACGGGAAAGGAACTTTTGGCCGATTTTACGAACAATCAACTGTGCAATTCAGCTGACTGTATTTGAGTGATATTGTAAAATTGTGATAGTGTGCTGTTTACTCCAGGAAAGGCTACACTACGAGCTTCCAGAAACTGTATGCATTGTGAGGATTGTGAATAAGGGAGGTAATTTAATGCAAAATATAATGGGCCGTGTTAATGAGAAGCTGTGCATTTCTTGAAAAAACAATGTATTCTACCGAATAACAGTTACTGTAACAAGACCTTAAGTAGAAAATGGTATTTGCTTTCATTGCATCTTCTGGCCTCAAATCTCCATAGCAAGCAAGAGTAAATAAAATGTTTCTATTTGCAGGATAACTAAAAGAAATATTAAAAGCATGCTTTTCCTTTTTCAGTGATAGTGGTACCCTGATATAATTTCCAGGAAAGTTCCCCTCATGAGGTATTTATATGCCAAGTACTGGTATTATGAAGAGAATTACATGGGGTAATGTTTTATTTTTCATTCTTTTGTTTGACAATGTTAACTGGTATAGTTGTATGGAGAACTTTTTCTGAGAGCATTCTGGGGAATTGTGTCAGAGTCTAATCTTATCAGTTGAAATAAATTTTGACTGAACATTCTTTATTGTTACATTTGTACAGCTTCTTTCAAATGGCATATAATTCATATGGCAGCCTCTTAAATTAGGTCAGAAACTCATATGGATCTATTCTCAACCCTTTAGGAGGCACAATTCGTGCTGTGCAGGAAAATGTCATTGCACAAAATTTTATAGAAATCTTCTTTCTATTATTCATTTATTTATTAGAGTTCATCGACACTCTTGACAGCCAGGATCACCTGGTGTTAGGCAGTTTTATGGGGGAAGGAAGCCAGACTACCTGGAGAGAACCAATGACAATAGCAAATAACTGCCAGACTCTCCAATGTACTAACTCCATGCAAACATGGTTAGCATTGATTGAAGACAAGAGCACCATCAACATGCAATACGCCTTAGTACAAAGTGTGACTGTGCCCCCACATGGGCAATTGGGATGATATACCTTACCCAAGGACACAGCACAGTTACCCCTGGTGGAGTTCGAGCCATGGACCTTTCAGTTTGAAGTCTGAATCCAGAACCACTGAACCACCGTGCTCCCAATTTTCCCCTGTGATTACCTTATATTATCATTGATAGAATTAATGAAAGTTGCATGGCCACATGAGGAGAAAATGGGAGCAGGTGGTCATGGGGGGTGGGTGGGTTTGTGGTGGATCGGGCCAGGGGATTGGGGGGATAAAATGTGTATTGTTGAGGGACTTTGTAGTTTACAAATGCATGCAATTTCTGTTGTTTTTTTTGCACATTTAATCAGTTAATGTGTAATTAATAACCACTGGTTTTGCCTGATCATTGGCAATATACCAACACAACTGCAATGAGAGTTATTGTCACCTACGGCAACTGCATTGTGACCTTGTGCAAGACCCTTCATCCGAATTGCCCATGTGGAGGTACAGTGGCTATGTGTACTAAGGCATACTGCACATCAATGGTGCACTTGTCTTCAACCAATGCTAACCCTGCTTGTGTGGAGTTAGTATGTTGGAGAGTCTGACAATTGCTTGTCACTGCTCGGTGGTTCTCTCTGGGTTCTCCAGCTTCCCTCCCCCTCTCCATAATACTCTGACAGGAGGTGACCCTGGCTGTTGGAAGTGTCATTCAACCCCAATAAATAAAAATAAATAAATACATAAAAGAGAGTTATTGTCCTTGGTGATGCAACAGTGCATCCCTCTAAGTTGAAGCCTAGCTACCTCCTAATATGAGGTTGAAGCCTACTGCCTTGACTGAATAGGAAAAGCACTGTTGTTACATGCTTTTATCCAAAGTAAAATTTTGAACTACAAAGCGTTTTAATCAGAGTGAGAAATGTGAAAGAACATGCCATCTCTCATGAGTCATTAGTGTATAAAGGAACATAAAATGTGGACATCAGAGTGCTTGGTCTGCCACTATTCGTGCGGCTTAACGGCACTATGTTAACAATTTTTTGCACGTATTACTTTATTTTTATCTGAATTAAATGTAGGGGCACATATACTGTCTCATTATGCTCCCGGAGAAGGCATTATGTTATCACCATGTCCCTCGTCTGTCATCCATTGTCCATCATCCATCTGTTTACTTTTCGTATTCCGTCAATTAACTAAAGTTCTACCAACTGGATCTATACCAAACTTCATATGTGGGTTTGGTATGAGGAGTGGAAGAAGCCTCTTTATTTTGACCATGGTGTGCCAAAGGTCAAGGTCACAGTGATCTCCAGTGTTAAATACACTTGAAATTGGTTTCCACTCCATAACTAAACTTCTGCAAGACTGATCTTGTTTTTTTGTAATTCTATCCATGATATTGCAGAAAGGGGCATATGCCACACTTTGCATTGCTCTTGTTTCCTATTAAAAAGGTCATATGAGAGGTGAGTGGATATCCTCGGTCAAATGGCTGGTTTGGTCTGCAGTTTTATTTTGTGATGTTGTGGATTAAGTAAATAATGCTCATTAATGATGATTTGAAAATATAATGTTGATGGATTTGATTTGAACTGTGTTCTGTCAAGTGCATTTCAGTTGGAGATCAAGTTGACACGAGTGTTTAGTGACTAATTCACTCCTGTTTGTGAGCTGACATTTTGCAAGTGACAAATGGGACAATGTTTGTATAAATTTGCTTTGAGAAAGCTTTTTGAAAGAAGGGATAAGAAGCCCATATGTTTTTGCTTTGTCAGAATGTTCATCTTATGTTGTAAAATCATCAGTGTGGAAATAAAGAATTCCGATATGTCATGTTATTGTTTTATCGCTGTCGATGCACGGGAAAGGAACTTTTGGCCCATTTTACGAACAATCAACTGTGCAATTCAGCTGACTGTATTTGAGTGATATTGTAAAATTGTGATAGTGTGCTGTTTACTCCAGGAAAGGCTACACTACGAGCTTCCAGAAACTGTATGCATTGTGAGGATTGTGAATAAGGGAGGTAATTTAATGCAAAATATAATGGGCCGTGTTAATGAGAAGCTGTGCATTTCTTGAAAAAACAATGTATTCTACCGAATAACAGTTACTGTAACAAGACCTTAAGTAGAAAACGGTATTTGCTTTCATTGCATCTTCTGGCCTCAAATCTCCATAGCAAGCAAGAGTAAATAAAATGTTTCTATTTGCAGGATAACTAAAAGAAATATTAAAAGCATGCTTTTCCTTTTTCAGTGATAGTGGTACCCTGATATAATTTCCAGGAAAGTTCCCCTCATGAGGTATTTATATGCCAAGTACTGGTATTATGAAGAGAATTACATGGGGTAATGTTTTATTTTTCATTCTTTTGTTTGACAATGTTAACTGGTATAGTTGTATGGAGAACTTTTTCTGAGAGCATTCTGGGGAATTGTGTCAGAGTCTAATCTTATCAGTTGAAATAAATTTTGACTGAACATTCTTTATTGTTACATTTGTACAGCTTCTTTCAAATGGCATATAATTCATATGGCAGCCTCTTAAATTAGGTCAGAAACTCATATGGATCTATTCTCAACCCTTTAGGAGGCACAATTCGTGCTGTGCAGGAAAATGTCATTGCACAAAATTTTATAGAAATCTTTCTATTATTCATTTATTTATTAGAGTTCATCGACACTCTTGACAGCCAGGATCACCTGGTGTTAGGCAGTTTTATGGGGGAAGGAAGCCAGACTACCTGGAGAGAACCAATGACAATAGCAAATAACTGCCAGACTCTCCAATGTACTAACTCCATGCAAACATGGTTAGCATTGATTGAAGACAAGAGCACCATCAACATGCAATACGCCTTAGTACAAAGTGTGACTGTGCCCCCACATGGGCAATTGGGATGATATACCTTACCCAAGGACACAGCACAGTTACCCCTGGTGGAGTTCGAGCCATGGACCTTTCAGTTTGAAGTCTGAATCCAGAACCACTGAACCACCGTGCTCCCAATTTTCCCCTGTGATTACCTTATATTATCATTGATAGAATTAATGAAAGTTGCCTGGCCACATGAGGAGAAAATGGGAGCAGGTGGTCGTGGGGGGTGGGTGGGTTTGTGGTGGATCGGGCCAGGGGATTGGGGGGATAAAATGTGTATTGTTGAGGGACTTTGTAGTTTACAAATGCATGCAATTTCTGTTGTTTTTTTTGCACATTTAATCAGTTAATGTGTAATTAATAACCACTGGTTTTGCCTGATCATTGGCAATATACCAACACAACTGCAATGAGAGTTATTGTCACCTACGGCAACTGCATTGTGACCTTGTGCAAGACCCTTCATCCAAATTGCCCATGTGGAGGTACAGTGGCTATGTGTACTAAGGCATACTGCACATCAATGGTGCACTTGTCTTCAACCAATGCTAACCCTGCTTGTGTGGAGTTAGTATGTTGGAGAGTCTGACAATTGCTTGTCACTGCTAGGTGGTTCTCTCTGGGTTCTCCAGCTTCCCTCCCCCTCTCCATAAAACTCTGACAGGAGGTGACCCTGGCTGTTGGAAGTGTCATTCAACCCCAATAAATAAAAATAAATAAATACATAAATGAGAGTTATTGTCCTTGGTGATGCAACAGTGCATCCCTCTAAGTTGAAGCCTAGCTACCTCCTAATATGAGGTTGAAGCCTACTGCCTTGACTGAATAGGAAAAGCACTGTTGTTACATGCTTTTATCCAAAGTAAAATTTTGAACTACAAAGCGTTTTAATCAGAGTGAGAAATGTGAAAGAACATGCCATCTCTCATGAGTCATTAGTGTATAAAGGAACATAAAATGTGGACTTCAGAGTGCTTGGTCTGCCACTATTCGTGCGGCTTAACGGCACTATGTTAACAATTTTTTGCACGTATTGCTTTATTTTTATCTGAATTAAATTTAGGGGCACATATACTGTCTCATTATGCCCCCGGAGAAGGCATTATGTTATCACCATGTCCCTCATCTGTCATCCATTGTCCATCATCCATCTGTTTACTTTTCGTATTCCGTCAATTAACTAAAGTTCTACCAACTGGATCTATACCAAACTTCATATGTGGGTTTGGTATGAGGAGTGGAAGAAGCCTCTTTATTTTGACCATGGTGTGCCAAAGGTCAAGGTCACAGTGATCTCCGGTGTTAAATACACTTGAAATTGGTTTCCACTCCATAACTAAACTTCTTCAAGACTGATCTTGTTTTTTTGTAATTCTATCCATGATATTGCAGAAAGGGGCATATGCCACACTTTGCATTGCTCTTGTTTCCTATTAAAAAGGTCATATGAGAGGTGAGTGGATATCCTCGGTCAAATGGCTGGTTTGGTCTGCAGTTTTATTTTGTGATGTTGTGGATTAAGTAAATAATGCTCATTAATGATGATTTGAAAATATAATGTTGATGGATTTGATTTGAACTGTGTTCTGTCAAGTGCATTTCAGTTGGAGATCAAGGTGACACGAGTGTTTAG
This sequence comes from Pictodentalium vernedei, assembly GCA_031216915.1. Classification (NCBI taxonomy): domain Eukaryota; kingdom Metazoa; phylum Mollusca; class Scaphopoda; order Dentaliida; family Dentaliidae; genus Pictodentalium; species Pictodentalium vernedei. The sequence goes on from CM062292.1 coordinate 429,924,602, forward strand.
TGACTAATTCACTCCTGTTTGTGAGCTGACATTTTGCAAGTGACAAATGGGACAATGTTTGTATAAATTTGCTTTGAGAAAGCTTTTTGAAAGAAGGGATAAGAAGCCATATGTTTTTGCTTTGTCAGAATGTTCATCTTATGTTGTAAAATCATCAGTGTGGAAATAAAGAATTCCGATATGTCATGTTATTGTTTTATCGCTGTCGATGCACGGGAATAGGAACTTTTGGCCCATTTTACGAACAATCAACTGTGCAATTCAGCTGACTGTATTTGAGTGATATTGTAAAATTGTGATAGTGTGCTGTTTACTCCAGGAAAGGCTACACTACGAGCTTCCAGAAACTGTATGCATTGTGAGGATTGTGAATAAGGGAGGTAATTTAATGCAAAATATAATGGGCCGTGTTAATGAGAAGCTGTGCATTTCTTGAAAAAACAATGTATTCTACCGAATAACAGTTACTGTAACAAGACCTTAAGTAGAAAACGGTATTTGCTTTCATTGCATCTTCTGGCCTCAAATCTCCATAGCAAGCAAGAGTAAATAAAATGTTTCTATTTGCAGGATAACTAAAAGAAATATTAAAAGCATGCTTTTCCTTTTTCAGTGATAGTGGTACCCTGATATAATTTCCAGGAAAGTTCCCCTCATGAGGTATTTATATGCCAAGTACTGGTATTATGAAGAGAATTACATGGGGTAATGTTTTATTTTTCATTCTTTTGTTTGACAATGTTAACTGGTATAGTTGTATGGAGAACTTTTTCTGAGAGCATTCTGGGGAATTGTGTCAGAGTCTAATCTTATCAGTTGAAATAAATTTTGACTGAACATTCTTTATTGTTACATTTGTACAGCTTCTTTCAAATGGCATATAATTCATATGGCAGCCTCTTAAATTAGGTCAGAAACTCATATGGATCTATTCTCAACCCTTTAGGAGGCACAATTCGTGCTGTGCAGGAAAATGTCATTGCACAAAATTTTATAGAAATCTTCTTTCTATTATTCATTTATTTATTAGAGTTCATCGACACTCTTGACAGCCAGGATCACCTGGTGTTAGGCAGTTTTATGGGGGAAGGAAGCCAGACTACCTGGAGAGAACCAATGACAATAGCAAATAACTGCCAGACTCTCCAATGTACTAACTCCATGCAAACATGGTTAGCATTGATTGAAGACAAGAGCACCATCAACATGCAATACGCCTTAGTACAAAGTGTGACTGTGCCCCCACATGGGCAATTGGGATGATATACCTTACCCAAGGACACAGCACAGTTACCCCTGGTGGAGTTCGAGCCATGGACCTTTCAGTTTGAAGTCTGAATCCAGAACCACTGAACCACCGTGCTCCCAATTTTCCCCTGTGATTACCTTATATTATCATTGATAGAATTAATGAAAGTTGCCTGGCCACATGAGGAGAAAATGGGAGCAGGTGGTCGTGGGGGGTGGGTGGGTTTGTGGTGGATCGGGCCAGGGGATTGGGGGGATAAAATGTGTATTGTTGAGGGACTTTGTAGTTTACAAATGCATGCAATTTCTGTTGTTTTTTTTGCACATTTAATCAGTTAATGTGTAATTAATAACCACTGGTTTTGCCTGATCATTGGCAATATACCAACACAACTGCAATGAGAGTTATTGTCACCTACGGCAACTGCATTGTGACCTTGTGCAAGACCCTTCATCCGAATTGCCCATGTGGAGGTACAGTGGCTATGTGTACTAAGGCATACTGCACATCAATGGTGCACTTGTCTTCAACCAATGCTAACCCTGCTTGTGTGGAGTTAGTATGTTGGAGAGTCTGACAATTGCTTGTCACTGCTCGGTGGTTCTCTCTGGGTTCTCCAGCTTCCCTCCCCCTCTCCATAAAACTCTGACAGGAGGTGACCCTGGCTGTTGGAAGTGTCATTCAACCCCAATAAATAAAAATAAATAAATACATAAATGAGAGTTATTGTCCTTGGTGATGCAACAGTGCATCCCTCTAAGTTGAAGCCTAGCTACCTCCTAATATGAGGTTGAAGCCTACTGCCTTGACTGAATAGGAAAAGCACTGTTGTTACATGCTTTTATCCAAAGTAAAATTTTGAACTACAAAGCGTTTTAATCAGAGTGAGAAATGTGAAAGAACATGCCATCTCTCATGAGTCATTAGTGTATAAAGGAACATAAAATGTGGACATCAGAGTGCTTGGTCTGCCACTATTCGTGCGGCTTAACGGCACTATGTTAACAATTTTTTGCACGTATTACTTTATTTTTATCTGAATTAAATGTAGGGGCACATATACTGTCTCATTATGCCCCCGGAGAAGGCATTATGTTATCACCATGTCCCTCATCTGTCATCCATTGTCCATCATCCATCTGTTTACTTTTCGTATTCCGTCAATTAACTAAAGTTCTACCAACTGGATCTATACCAAACTTCATATGTGGGTTTGGTATGAGGAGTGGAAGAAGCCTCTTTATTTTGACCATTGTGTGCCAAAGGTCAAGGTCACAGTGATCTCCAGTGTTAAATACACTTGAAATTGGTTTCCACTCCATAATTAAACTTCTGCAAGACTGATCTTGTTTTTTTGTAATTCTATCCATGATATTGCAGAAGGGGGCATATGCCACACTTTGCATTGCTCTTGTTTCCTATTAAAAAGGTCATATGAGAGGTGAGTGGATATCCTCGGTCAAATGGCTGGTTTGGTCTGCAGTTTTATTTTGTGATGTTGTGGATTAAGTAAATAATGCTCATTAATGATGATTTGAAAATATAATGTTGATGGATTTGATTTGAACTGTGTTCTGTCAAGTGCATTTCAGTTGGAGATCAAGGTGACACGAGTGTTTAGTGACTAATTCACTCCTGTTTGTGAGCTGACATTTTGCAAGTGACAAATGGGACAATGTTTGTATAAATTTGCTTTGAGAAAGCTTTTTGAAAGAAGGGATAAGAAGCCCATATGTTTTTGCTTTGTCAGAATGTTCATCTTATGTTGTAAAATCATCAGTGTGGAAATAAAGAATTCCGATATGTCATGTTATTGTTTTATCGCTGTCGATGCATGGGAATAGGAACTTTTGGCCCATTTTACGAACAATCAACTGTGCAATTCAGCTGACTGTATTTGAGTGATACTGTAAAATTGTGATAGTGTGCTGTTTACTCCAGGAAAGGCTACACTACGAGCTTCCAGAAACTGTATGCATTGTGAGGATTGTGAATAAGGGAGGTAATTTAATGCAAAATATAATGGGCCGTGTTAATGAGAAGCTGTGCATTTCTTGAAAAAACAATGTATTCTACCGAATAACAGTTACTGTAACAAGACCTTAAGTAGAAAACGGTATTTGCTTTCATTGCATCTTCTGGCCTCAAATCTCCATAGCAAGCAAGAGTAAATAAAATGTTTCTATTTGCAGGATAACTAAAAGAAATATTAAAAGCATGCTTTTCCTTTTTCAGTGATAGTGGTACCCTGATATAATTTCCAGGAAAGTTCCCCTCATGAGGTATTTATATGCCAAGTACTGGTATTATGAAGAGAATTACATGGGGTAATGTTTTATTTTTCATTCTTTTGTTTGACAATGTTAACTGGTATAGTTGTATGGAGAACTTTTTCTGAGAGCATTCTGGGGAATTGTGTCAGAGTCTAATCTTATCAGTTGAAATAAATTTTGACTGAACATTCTTTATTGTTACATTTGTACAGCTTCTTTCAAATGGCATATAATTCATATGGCAGCCTCTTAAATTAGGTCAGAAACTCATATGGATCTATTCTCAACCCTTTAGGAGGCACAATTCGTGCTGTGCAGGAAAATGTCATTGCACAAAATTTTATAGAAATCTTCTTTCTATTATTCATTTATTTATTAGAGTTCATCGACACTCTTGACAGCCAGGATCACCTGGTGTTAGGCAGTTTTATGGGGGAAGGAAGCCAGACTACCTGGAGAGAACCAATGACAATAGCAAATAACTGCCAGACTCTCCAATGTACTAACTCCATGCAAACATGGTTAGCATTGATTGAAGACAAGAGCACCATCAACATGCAATACGCCTTAGTACAAAGTGTGACTGTGCCCCCACATGGGCAATTGGGATGATATACCTTACCCAAGGACACAGCACAGTTACCCCTGGTGGAGTTCGAGCCATGGACCTTTCAGTTTGAAGTCTGAATCCAGAACCACTGAACCACCGTGCTCCCAATTTTCCCCTGTGATTACCTTATATTATCATTGATAGAATTAATGAAAGTTGCCTGGCCACATGAGGAGAAAATGGGAGCAGGTGGTCGTGGGGGGTGGGTGGGTTTGTGGTGGATCGGGCCAGGGGATTGGGGGGATAAAATGTGTATTGTTGAGGGACTTTGTAGTTTACAAATGCATGCAATTTCTGTTGTTTTTTTTGCACATTTAATCAGTTAATGTGTAATTAATAACCACTGGTTTTGCCTGATCATTGGCAATATACCAACACAACTGCAATGAGAGTTATTGTCACCTACGGCAACTGCATTGTGACCTTGTGCAAGACCCTTCATCTGAATTGCCCATGTGGAGGTACAGTGGCTATGTGTACTAAGGCATACTGCACATCAATGGTGCACTTGTCTTCAACCAATGCTAACCCTGCTTGTGTGGAGTTAGTATGTTGGAGAGTCTGACAATTGCTTGTCACTGCTCGGTGGTTCTCTCTGGGTTCTCCAGCTTCCCTCCCCCTCTCCATAAAACTCTGACAGGAGGTGACCCTGGCTGTTGGAAGTGTCATTCAACCCCAATATATAAAAATAAATAAATACATAAATGAGAGTTATTGTCCTTGGTGATGCAACAGTGCATCCCTCTAAGTTGAAGCCTAGCTACCTCCTAATATGAGGTTGAAGCCTACTGCCTTGACTGAATAGGAAAAGCACTGTTGTTACATGCTTTTATCCAAAGTAAAATTTTGAACTACAAAGCGTTTTAATCAGAGTGAGAAATGTGAAAGAACATGCCATCTCTCATGAGTCATTAGTGTATAAAGGAACATAAAATGTGGACATCAGAGTGCTTGGTCTGCCACTATTCGTGCGGCTTAACGGCACTATGTTAACAATTTTTTGCACGTATTACTTTATTTTTATCTGAATTAAATGTAGGGGCACATATACTGTCTCATTATGCCCCCGGAGAATGCATTATGTTATCACCATGTCCCTCGTCTGTCATCCATTGTCCATCATCCATCTGTTTACTTTTCGTATTCCGTCAATTAACTAAAGTTCTACCAACTGGATCTATACCAAACTTCATATGTGGGTTTGGTATGAGGAGTGGAAGAAGCCTCTTTATTTTGACCATGGTGTGCCAAAGGTCAAGGTCACAGTGATCTCCAGTGTTAAATACACTTGAAATTGGTTTCCACTCCATAACTAAACTTCTGCAAGACTGATCTTGTTTTTTTGTAATTCTATCCATGATATTGCAGAAAGGGGCATATGCCACACTTTGCATTGCTCTTGTTTCCTATTAAAAAGGTCATATGAGAGGTGAGTGGATATCCTCGGTCAAATGGCTGGTTTGGTCTGCAGTTTTATTTTGTGATGTTGTGGATTAAGTAAATAATGCTCATTAATGATGATTTGAAAATATAATGTTGATGGATTTGATTTGAACTGTGTTCTGTCAAGTGCATTTCAGTTGGAGATCAAGTTGACACGAGTGTTTAGTGACTAATTCACTCCTGTTTGTGAGCTGACATTTTGCAAGTGACAAATGGGACAATGTTTGTATAAATTTGCTTTGAGAAAGCTTTTTGAAAGACGGGATAAGAAGCCCATATGTTTTTGCTTTGTCAGAATGTTCATCTTATGTTGTAAAATCATCAGTGTGGAAATAAAGAATTCCGATATGTCATGTTATTGTTTTATCGCTGTCGATGCACGGGAATAGGAACTTTTGGCCCATTTTACGAACAATCAACTGTGCAATTCAGCTGACTGTATTTGAGTGATATTGTAAAATTGTGATAGTGTGCTGTTTACTCCAGGAAAGGCTACACTACGAGCTTCCAGAAACTGTATGCATTGTGAGGATTGTGAATAAGGGAGGTAATTTAATGCAAAATATAATGGGCCGTGTTAATGAGAAGCTGTGCATTTCTTGAAAAAACAATGTATTCTACCGAATAACAGTTACTGTAACAAGACCTTAAGTAGAAAACGGTATTTGCTTTCATTGCATCTTCTGGCCTCAAATCTCCATAGCAAGCAAGAGTAAATAAAATGTTTCTATTTGCAGGATAACTAAAAGAAATATTAAAAGCATGCTTTTCCTTTTTCAGTGATAGTGGTACCCTGATATAATTTTCAGGAAAGTTCCCCTCATGAGGTATTTATATGCCAAGTACTGGTATTATGAAGAGAATTACATGGGGTAATGTTTTATTTTTCATTCTTTTGTTTGACAATGTTAACTGGTATAGTTGTATGGAGAACTTTTTCTGAGAGCATTCTGGGGAATTGTGTCAGAGTCTAATCTTATCAGTTGAAATAAATTTTGACTGAACATTCTTTATTGTTACATTTGTACAGCTTCTTTCAAATGGCATATAATTCATATGGCAGCCTCTTAAATTAGGTCAGAAACTCATTTGGATCTATTCTCAACCCTTTAGGAGGCACAATTCGTGCTGTGCAGGAAAATGTCATTGCACAAAATTTTATAGAAATCTTCTTTCTATTATTCATTTATTTATTAGAGTTCATCGACACTCTTGACAGCCAGGATCACCTGGTGTTAGGCAGTTTTATGGGGGAAGGAAGCCAGACTACCTGGAGAGAACCAATGACAATAGCAAATAACTGCCAGACTCTCCAATGTACTAACTCCATGCAAACATGGTTAGCATTGATTGAAGACAAGAGCACCATCAACATGCAATACGCCTTAGTACAAAGTGTGACTGTGCCCCCACATGGGCAATTGGGATGATATACCTTACCCAAGGACACAGCACAGTTACCCCTGGTGGAGTTCGAGCCATGGACCTTTCAGTTTGAAGTCTGAATCCAGAACCACTGAACCACCGTGCTCCCAATTTTCCCCTGTGATTACCTTATATTATCATTGATAGAATTAATGAAAGTTGCTTGGCCACATGAGGAGAAAATGGGAGCAGGTGGTCGTGGGGGGTGGGTGGGTTTGTGGTGGATCGGGCCAGGGGATTGGGGGGATAAAATGTGTATTGTTGAGGGACTTTGTAGTTTACAAATGCATGCAATTTCTGTTGTTTTTTTTGCACATTTAATCAGTTAATGTGTAATTAATAACCACCGGTTTTGCCTGATCATTGGCAATATACCAACACAACTGCAATGAGAGTTATTGTCACCTACGGCAACTGCATTGTGACCTTGTGCAAGACCCTTCATCCGAATTGCCCATGTGGAGGTACAGTGGCTATGTGTACTAAGGCATACTGCACATCAATGGTGCACTTGTCTTCAACCAATGCTAACCCTGCTTGTGTGGAGTTAGTATGTTGGAGAGTCTGACAATTGCTTGTCACTGCTCGGTGGTTCTCTCTGGGTTCTCCAGCTTCCCTCCCCCTCTCCATAAAACTCTGACAGGAGGTGACCCTGGCTGTTGGAAGTGTCATTCAACCCCAATAAATAAAAATAAATAAATACATAAATGAGAGTTATTGTCCTTGGTGATGCAACAGTGCATCCCTCTAAGTTGAAGCCTAGCTACCTCCTAATATGAGGTTGAAGCCTACTGCCTTGACTGAATAGGAAAAGCACTGTTGTTACATGCTTTTATCCAAAGTAAAATTTTGAACTACAAAGCGTTTTAATCAGAGTGAGAAATGTGAAAGAACATGCCATCTCTCATGAGTCATTAGTGTATAAAGGAACATAAAATGTGGACATCAGAGTGCTTGGTCTGCCACTATTCGTGCGGCTTAACGGCACTATGTTAACAATTTTTTGCACGTATTACTTTATTTTTATCTGAATTAAATGTAGGGGCACATATACTGTCTCATTATGCCCCCGGAGAATGCATTATGTTATCACCATGTCCCTCGTCTGTCATCCATTGTCCATCATCCATCTGTTTACTTTTCGTATTCCGCCAATTAACTAAAGTTCTACCAACTGGATCTATACCAAACTTCATATGTGGGTTTGGTATGAGGAGTGGAAGAAGCCTCTTTATTTTGACCATGGTGTGCCAAAGGTCAAGGTCACAGTGATCTCCAGTGTTAAATACACTTGAAATTGGTTTCCACTCCATAACTAAACTTCTGCAAGACTGATCTTGTTTTTTTGTAATTCTATCCATGATATTGCAGAAAGGGGCATATGCCACACTTTGCATTGCTCTTGTTTCCTATTAAAAAGGTCATATGAGAGGTGAGTGGATATCCTCGGTCAAATGGCTGGTTTGGTCTGCAGTTTTATTTTGTGATGTTGTGGATTAAGTAAATAATGCTCATTAATGATGATTTGAAAATATAATGTTGATGGATTTGATTTGAACTGTGTTCTGTCAAGTGCATTTCAGTTGCAGATCAAGTTGACACGAGTGTTTAGTGACTAATTCACTCCTGTTTGTGAGCTGACATTTTGCAAGTGACAAATGGGACAATGTTTGTATAAATTTGCTTTGAGAAAGCTTTTTGAAAGAAGGGATAAGAAGCCCATATGTTTTTGCTTTGTCAGAATGTTCATCTTATGTTGTAAAATCATCAGTGTGGAAATAAAGAATTCCGATATGTCATGTTATTGTTTTATCGCTGTCGATGCACGGGAATAGGAACTTTTGGCCCATTTTACGAACAATCAACTGTGCAATTCAGCTGACTGTATTTGAGTGATATTGTAAAATTGTGATAGTGTGCTGTTTACTCCAGGAAAGGCCACACTATGAGCTTCCAGAAACTGTATACATTGTGAGGATTGTGAATAAGACAGGTAATTTAATGCAAAATATAATGGGCCGTGTTAATGAGAAGCTGTGCATTTCTTGAAAAAACAATGTATTCTACCGAATAACAGTTACTGTAACAAGACCTTAAGTAGAAAACGGTATTTGCTTTCATTGCATCTTCTGGCCTCAAATCTCCATAGCAAGCAAGAGTAAATAAAATGTTTCTATTTGCAGGATAACTAAAAGAAATATTAAAAGCATGCTTTTCCTTTTTCAGTGATAGTGGTACCCTGATATAATTTCCAGGAAAGTTCCCCTCATGAGGTATTTATATGCCAAGTACTGGTATTATGAAGAGAATTACATGGGGTAATGTTTTATTTTTCATTCTTTTGTTTGACAATGTTAACTGGTATAGTTGTATGGAGAACTTTTTCTGAGAGCATTCTGGGGAATTGTGTCAGAGTCTAATCTTATCAGTTGAAATAAATTTTGACTGAACATTCTTTATTGTTACATTTGTACAGCTTCTTTCAAATGGCATATAATTCATATGGCAGCCTCTTAAATTAGGTCAGAAACTCATATGGATCTATTCTCAACCCTTTAGGAGGCACAATTCGTGCTGTGCAGGAAAATGTCATTGCACAAAATTTTATAGAAATCTTCTTTCTATTATTCATTTATTTATTAGAGTTCATCGACACTCTTGACAGCCAGGATCACCTGGTGTTAGGCAGTTTTATGGGGGAAGGAAGCCAGACTACCTGGAGAGAACCAATGACAATAGCAAATAACTGCCAGACTCTCCAATGTACTAACTCCATGCAAACATGGTTAGCATTGATTGAAGACAAGAGCACCATCAACATGCAATACGCCTTAGTACAAAGTGTGACTGTGCCCCCACATGGGCAATTGGGATGATATACCTTACCCAAGGACACAGCACAGTTACCCCTGGTGGAGTTCGAGCCATGGACCTTTCAGTTTGAAGTCTGAATCCAGAACCACTGAACCACCGTGCTCCCAATTTTCCCCTGTGATTACCTTATATTATCATTGATAGAATTAATGAAAGTTGCATGGCCACATGAGGAGAAAATGGGAGCAGGTGGTCGTGGGGGGTGGGTGGGTTTGTGGTGGATCGGGCCAGGGGATTGGGGGGATAAAATGTGTATTGTTGAGGGACTTTGTAGTTTACAAATGCATGCAATTTCTGTTGTTTTTTTTGCACATTTAATCAGTTAATGTGTAATTAATAACCACTGGTTTTGCCTGATCATTGGCAATATACCAACACAACTGCAATGAGAGTTATTGTCACCTACGGCAACTGCATTGTGACCTTGTGCAAGACCCTTCATCCGAATTGCCCATGTGGAGGTACAGTGGCTATGTGTACTAAGGCATACTGCACATCAATGGTGCACTTGTCTTCAACCAATGCTAACCCTGCTTGTGTGGAGTTAGTATGTTGGAGAGTCTGACAATTGCTTGTCACTGCTCGGTGGTTCTCTCTGGGTTCTCCAGCTTCCCTCCCCCTCTCCATAAAACTCTGACAGGAGGTGACCCTGGCTGTTGGAAGTGTCATTCAACCCCAATAAATAAAAATAAATAAATACATAAATGAGAGTTATTGTCCTTGGTGATGCAACAGTGCATCCCTCTAAGTTGAAGCCTAGCTACCTCCTAATATGAGGTTGAAGCCTACTGCCTTGACTGAATAGGAAAAGCACTGTTGTTACATGCTTTTATCCAAAGTAAAATTTTGAACTACAAAGCGTTTTAATCAGAGTGAGAAATGTGAAAGAACATGCCATCTCTCATGAGTCATTAGTGTATAAAGGAACATAAAATGTGGACATCAGAGTGCTTGGTCTGCCACTATTCGTGCGGCTTAACGGCACTATGTTAACAATTTTTTGCACGTATTACTTTATTTTTATCTGAATTAAATGTAGGGGCACATATACTGTCTCATTATGCTCCCGGAGAAGGCATTATGTTATCACCATGTCCCTCGTCTGTCATCCATTGTCCATCATCCATCTGTTTACTTTTCGTATTCCGTCAATTAACTAAAGTTCTACCAACTGGATCTATACCAAACTTCATATGTGGGTTTGGTATGAGGAGTGGAAGAAGCCTCTTTATTTTGACCATGGTGTGCCAAAGGTCAAGGTCACAGTGATCTCCAGTGTTAAATACACTTGAAATTGGTTTCCACTCCATAACTAAACTTCTGCAAGACTGATCTTGTTTTTTTGTAATTCTATCCATGATATTGCAGAAAGGGGCATATGCCACACTTTGCATTGCTCTTGTTTCCTATTAAAAAGGTCATATGAGAGGTGAGTGGATATCCTCGGTCAAATGGCTGGTTTGGTCTGCAGTTTTATTTTGTGATGTTGTGGATTAAGTAAATAATGCTCATTAATGATGATTTGAAAATATAATGTTGATGGATTTGATTTGAACTGTGTTCTGTCAAGTGCATTTCAGTTGCAGATCAAGTTGACACGAGTGTTTAGTGACTAATTCACTCCTGTTTGTGAGCTGACATTTTGCAAGTGACAAATGGGACAATGTTTGTATAAATTTGCTTTGAGAAAGCTTTTTGAAAGAAGGGATAAGAAGCCCATATGTTTTTGCTTTGTCAGAATGTTCATCTTATGTTGTAAAATCATCAGTGTGGAAATAAAGAATTCCGATATGTCATGTTATTGTTTTATCGCTGTCGATGCACGGGAAAGGAACTTTTGGCCCATTTTACGAACAATCAACTGTGCAATTCAGCTGACTGTATTTGAGTGATATTGTAAAATTGTGATAGTGTGCTGTTTACTCCAGGAAAGGCTACACTACGAGCTTCCAGAAACTGTATGCATTGTGAGGATTGTGAATAAGGGAGGTAATTTAATGCAAAATATAATGGGCCGTGTTAATGAGAAGCTGTGCATTTCTTGAAAAAACAATGTATTCTACCGAATAACAGTTACTGTAACAAGACCTTAAGTAGAAAACGGTATTTGCTTTCATTGCATCTTCTGGCCTCAAATCTCCATAGCAAGCAAGAGTAAATAAAATGTTTCTATTTGCAGGATAACTAAAAGAAATATTAAAAGCATGCTTTTCCTTTTTCAGTGATAGTGGTACCCTGATATAATTTCCAGGAAAGTTCCCCTCATGAGGTATTTATATGCCAAGTACTGGTATTATGAAGAGAATTACATGGGGTAATGTTTTATTTTTCATTCTTTTGTTTGACAATGTTAACTGGTATAGTTGTATGGAGAACTTTTTCTGAGAGCATTCTGGGGAATTGTGTCAGAGTCTAATCTTATCAGTTGAAATAAATTTTGACTGAACATTCTTTATTGTTACATTTGTACAGCTTCTTTCAAATGGCATATAATTCATATGGCAGCCTCTTAAATTAGGTCAGAAACTCATATGGATCTATTCTCAACCCTTTAGGAGGCACAATTCGTGCTGTGCAGGAAAATGTCATTGCACAAAATTTTATAGAAATCTTTCTATTATTCATTTATTTATTAGAGTTCATCGACACTCTTGACAGCCAGGATCACCTGGTGTTAGGCAGTTTTATGGGGGAAGGAAGCCAGACTACCTGGAGAGAACCAATGACAATAGCAAATAACTGCCAGACTCTCCAATGTACTAACTCCATGCAAACATGGTTAGCATTGATTGAAGACAAGAGCACCATCAACATGCAATACGCCTTAGTACAAAGTGTGACTGTGCCCCCACATGGGCAATTGGGATGATATACCTTACCCAAGGACACAGCACAGTTACCCCTGGTGGAGGTCGAGCCATGGACCTTTCAGTTTGAAGTCTGAATCCAGAACCACTGAACCACCGTGCTCCCAATTTTCCCCTGTGATTACCTTATATTATCATTGATAGAATTAATGAAAGTTGCCTGGCCACATGAGGAGAAAATGGGAGCAGGTGGTCGTGGGGGGTGGGTGGGTTTGTGGTGGATCGGGCCAGGGGATTGGGGGGATAAAATGTGTATTGTTGAGGGACTTTGTAGTTTACAAATGCATGCAATTTCTGTTGTTTTTTTTGCACATTTAATCAGTTAATGTGTAATTAATAACCACCGGTTTTGCCTGATCATTGGCAATATACCAACACAACTGCAATGAGAGTTATTGTCACCTACGGCAACTGCATTGTGACCTTGTGCAAGACCCTTCATCCGAATTGCCCATGTGGAGGTACTGTGGCTATGTGTACTAAGGCATACTGCACATCAATGGTGCACTTGTCTTCAACCAATGCTAACCCTGCTTGTGTGGAGTTAGTATGTTGGAGAGTCTGACAATTGCTTGTCACTGCTCGGTGGTTCTCTCTGGGTTCTCCAGCTTCCCTCCCCCTCTCCATAAAACTCTGACAGGAGGTGACCCTGGCTGTTGGAAGTGTCATTCAACCCCAATAAATAAAAATAAATAAATACATAAATGAGAGTTATTGTCCTTGGTGATGCAACAGTGCATCCCTCTAAGTTGAAGCCTAGCTACCTCCTAATATGAGGTTGAAGCCTACTGCCTTGACTGAATAGGAAAAGCACTGTTGTTACATGCTTTTATCCAAAGTAAAATTTTGAACTACAAAGCGTTTTAATCAGAGTGAGAAATGTGAAAGAACATGCCATCTCTCATGAGTCATTAGTGTATAAAGGAACATAAAATGTGGACATCAGAGTGCTTGGTCTGCCACTATTCGTGCGGCTTAACGGCACTATGTTAACAATTTTTTGCACGTATTACTTTATTTTTATCTGAATTAAATGTAGGGGCACATATACTGTCTCATTATGCCCCCGGAGAAGGCATTATGTTATCACCATGTCCCTCGTCTGTCATCCATTGTCCATCATCCATCTGTTTACTTTTCGTATTCCGTCAATTAACTAAAGTTCTACCAACTGGATCTATACCAAACTTCATATGTGGGTTTGGTATGAGGAGTGGAAGAAGCCTCTTTATTTTGACCATGGTGTGCCAAAGGTCAAGGTCACAGTGATCTCCAGTGTTAAATACACTTGAAATTGGTTTCCACTCCATAACTAAACTTCTGCAAGACTGATCTTGTTTTTTTGTAATTCTATCCATGATATTGCAGAAAGGGGCATATGCCACACTTTGCATTGCTCTTGTTTCCTATTAAAAAGGTCATATGAGAGGTGAGTGGATATCCTCGGTCAAATGGCTGGTTTGGTCTGCAGTTTTATTTTGTGATGTTGTGGATTAAGTAAATAATGCTCATTAATGATGATTTGAAAATATAATGTTGATGGATTTGATTTGAACTGTGTTCTGTCAAGTGCATTTCAGTTGGAGATCAAGTTGACACGAGTGTTTAGTGACTAATTCACTCCTGTTTGTGAGCTGACATTTTGCAAGTGACAAATGGGACAATGTTTGTATAAATTTGCTTTGAGAAAGCTTTTTGAAAGAAGGGATAAGAAGCCCATATGTTTTTGCTTTGTCAGAATGTTCATCTTATGTTGTAAAATCATCAGTGTGGAAATAAAGAATTCCGATATGTCATGTTATTGTTTTATCGCTGTCGATGCACGGGAATAGGAACTTTTGGCCCATTTTACGAACAATCAACTGTGCAATTCAGCTGACTGTATTTGAGTGATATTGTAAAATTGTGATAGTGTGCTGTTTACTCCAGGAAAGGCCACACTATGAGCTTCCAGAAACTGTATACATTGTGAGGATTGTGAATAAGACAGGTAATTTAATGCAAAATATAATGGGCCGTGTTAATGAGAAGCCGTGCATTTCTTGAAAAAACAATGTATTCTACCGAATAACAGTTACTGTAACAAGACCTTAAGTAGAAAACGGTATTTGCTTTCATTGCATCTTCTGGCCTCAAATCTCCATAGCAAGCAAGAGTAAATAAAATGTTTCTATTTGCAGGATAACTAAAAGAAATATTAAAAGCATGTTTTTCCTTTTTCAGTGATAGTGGTACCCTGATATAATTTTCAGGAAAGTTCCCCTCATGAGGTATTTATATGCCAAGTACTGGTATTATGAAGAGAATTACATGGGGTAATGTTTTATTTTTCATTCTTTTGTTTGACAATGTTAACTGGTATAGTTGTATGGAGAACTTTTTCTGAGAGCATTCTGGGGAATTGTGTCAGAGTCTAATCTTATCAGTTGAAATAAATTTTGACTGAACATTCTTAATTGTTACATTTGTACAGCTTCTTTCAAATGGCATATAATTCATATGGCAGCCTCTTAAATTAGGTCAGAAACTCATATGGATCTATTCTCAACCCTTTAGGAGGCACAATTCGTGCTGTGCAGGAAAATGTCATTGCACAAAATTTTATAGAAATCTTCTTTCTATTATTCATTTATTTATTAGAGTTCATCGACACTCTTGACAGCCAGGATCACCTGGTGTTAGGCAGTTTTATGGGGGAAGGAAGCCAGACTACCTGGAGAGAACCAATGACAATAGCAAATAACTGCCAGACTCTCCAATGTACTAACTCCATGCAAACATGGTTAGCATTGATTGAAGACAAGAGCACCATCAACATGCAATACGCCTTAGTACAAAGTGTGACTGTGCCCCCACATGGGCAATTGGGATGATATACCTTACCCAAGGACACAGCACAGTTACCCCTGGTGGAGTTCGAGCCATGGACCTTTCAGTTTGAAGTCTGAATCCAGAACCACTGAACCACCGTGCTCCCAATTTTCCCCTGTGATTACCTTATATTATCATTGATAGAATTAATGAAAGTTGCCTGGCCACGTGAGGAGCAAATGGGAGCAGGTGGTCGTGGGGGGTGGGTGGGTTTGTGGTGGATCGGGCCAGGGGATTGGGGGGATAAAATGTGTATTGTTGAGGGACTTTGTAGTTTACAAATGCATGCAATTTCTGTTGTTTTTTTTGCACATTTAATCAGTTAATGTGTAATTAATAACCACTGGTTTTGCCTGATCATTGGCAATATACCAACACAACTGCAATGAGAGTTATTGTCACCTATGGCAACTGCATTGTGACCTTGTGCAAGACCCTTCATCCGAATTGCCCATGTGGAGGTACAGTGGCTATGTGTACTAAGGCATACTGCACATCAATGGTGCACTTGTCTTCAACCAATGCTAACCCTGCTTGTGTGGAGTTAGTGTGTTGGAGAGTCTGACAATTGCTTGTCACTGCTCGGTGGTTCTCTCTGGGTTCTCCAGCTTCCCTCCCCCTCTCCATAAAACTCTGACAGGAGGTGACCCTGGCTGTTGGAAGTGTCATTCAACCCCAATAAATAAAAATAAATAAATACATAAATGAGAGTTATTGTCCTTGGTGATGCAACAGTGCATCCCTCTAAGTTGAAGCCTAGCTACCTCCTAATATGAGGTTGAAGCCTACTGCCTTGACTGAATAGGAAAAGCACTGTTGTTACATGCTTTTATCCAAAGTAAAATTTTGGCCTACAAAGCGTTTCAATCAGAGTGAGAAATGTGAAAGAACATGCCATCTCTCATGAGTCATTAGTGTATAAAGGAACATAAAATGTGGACATCAGAGTGCTTGGTCTGCCACTATTCGTGCGGCTTAACGGCACTATGTTAACAATTTTTTGCACGTATTACTTTATTTTTATCTGAATTAAATGTAGGGGCACATATACTGTCTCATTATGCCCCCGGAGAAGGCATTATGTTATCACCATGTCCCTCGTCTGTCATCCATTGTCCATCATCCATCTGTTTACTTTTCGTATTCCGTCAATTAACTAAAGTTCTACCAACTGGATCTATACCAAACTTCATATGTGGGTTTGGTATGAGGTGTGGAAGAAGCCTCTTTATTTTGACCATGGTGTGCCAAAGGTCAAGGTCACAGTGATCTCCAGTGTTAAATACACTTGAAATTGGTTTCCACTCCATAACTAAACTTCTGCAAGACTGATCTTGTTTTTTTGTAATTCTATCCATGATATTGCAGAAGGGGGCATATGCCACACTTTGCATTGCTCTTGTTTCCTGTTAAAAAGGTCATATGAGAGGTGAGTGGATATCCTCGGTCAAATGGCTGGTTTGGTCTGCAGTTTTATTTTGTGATGTTGTGGATTAAGTAAATAATGCTCATTAATGATGATTTGAAAATATAATGTTGATGGATTTGATTTGAACTGTGTTCTGTCAGATGCATTTCAGTTGGAGATCAAGTTGACACGAGTGTTTAGTGACTAATTCACTCCTGTTTGTGAGCTGACATTTTGCAAGTGACAAATGGGACAATGTTTGTATAAATTTGCTTTGAGAAAGCTTTTTGAAAGAAGGGATAAGAAGCCCATATGTTTTTGCTTTGTCAGAATGTTCATCTTATGTTGTAAAATCATCAGTGTGGAAATAAAGAATTCCGATATGTCATGTTATTGTTTTATCGCTGTCGATGCACGGGAATAGGAACTTTTGGCCCATTTTACGGACAATCAACTGTGCAATTCAGCTGACTGTATTTGAGTGATATTGTAAAATTGTGATAGTGTGCTGTTTACTCCAGGAAAGGCCACACTACGAGCTTCCAGAAACTGTATACATTGTGAGGATTGTGAATAAGAGAGGTAATTTAATGCAAAATATAATGGGCCGTGTTAATGAGAAGCCGTGCATTTCTTGAAAAAACAATGTATTCTACCGAATAACAGTTACTGTAACAAGACCTTAAGTAGAAAACGGTATTTGCTTTCATTGCATCTTCTGGCCTCAAATCTCCATAGCAAGCAAGAGTAAATAAAATGTTTCTATTTGCAGGATAACTAAAAGAAATATTAAAAGCATGTTTTCCTTTTTCAGTGATAGTGATACCCTGATATAATTTCCAGGAAAGTTCCCCTCATGAGGTATTTATATGCCAAGTACTGGTATTATGAAGAGAATTACATGGGGTAATGTTTTATTTTTCATTCTTTTGTTTGACAATGTTAACTGGTATAGTTGTATGGAGAACTTTTTCTGAGAGCATTCTGGGGAATTGTGTCATAGTCTAATCTTGTCAGTTGAAATAAATTTTGACTGAACATTCTTAATTGTTACATTTGTACAGCTTCTTTCAAATGGCATATAATTCATATGGCAGCCTCTTAAATTAGGTCAGAAACTCATATGGATCTATTCTCAACCCTTTAGGAGGCACAATTCGTGCTGTGCAGGAAAATGTCATTGCACAAAATTTTATAGAAATCTTCTTTCTATTATTCATTTATTTATTAGAGTTCATCGACACTCTTGACAGCCAGGATCACCTGGTGTTAGGCAGTTTTATGGGGGAAGGAAGCCAGACTACCTGGAGAGAACCAATGACAATAGCAAATAACTGCCAGACTCTCCAATGTACTAACTCCATGCAAACATGGTTAGCATTGATTGAAGACAAGAGCACCATCAACATGCAATATGCCTTAGTACAAAGTGTGACTGTGCCCCCACATGGGCAATTGGGATGATATACCTTACCCAAGGACACAGCAGTTACCCCTGGTGGAGTTCGAGCCAGGGACCTTTCAGTTTGAAGTCTGAATCCAGAACCACTGAACCACCGTGCTCCCAATTTTCCCCTGTGATTACCTTATATTATCATTGATAGAATTAATGAAAGTTGCCTGGCCACATGAGGAGAAAATGGGAGCAGGTGGTCGTGGGGGGTGGGTGGGTTTTTGGTGGATCGGGCCAGGGGATTGGGGGGATAAAATGTGTATTGTTGAGGGACTTTGTAGTTTACAAATGCATGCAATTTCTGTTGTTTTTTTTGCACATTTAATCAGTTAATGTGTAATTAATAACCACTGGTTTTGCCTGATCATTGGCAATATACCAACACAACTGCAATGAGAGTTATTGTCACCTACGGCAACTGCATTGTGACCTTGTGCAAGACCCTTCTTCCGAATTGCCCATGTGGAGGTACAGTGGCTATGTGTACTAAGGCATACTGCACATCAATGGTGCACTTGTCTTCAACCAATGCTAACCCTGCTTGTGTGGAGTTAGTATGTTGGAGAGTCTGACAATTGCTTGTCACTGCTCGGTGGTTCTCTCTGGGTTCTCCAGCTTCCCTTCCCCTCTCCATAAAACTCTGACAGGAGGTGACCCTGGCTGTTGGAAGTGTCATTCAACCCCAATAAATAAAAATAAATAAATACATAAATGAGAGTTATTGTCCTTGGTGATGCAACAGTGCATCCCTCTAAGTTGAAGCCTAGCTACCTCCTAATATGAGGTTGAAGCCTACTGCCTTGACTGAATAGGAAAAGCACTGTTGTTACATGCTTTTATCCAAAGTAAAATTTTGAACTACAAAGCGTTTTAATCAGAGTGAGAAATGTGAAAGAACATGCCATCTCTCATGAGTCATTAGTGTATAAAGGAACATAAAATGTGGACATCAGAGTGCTTGGTCTGCCACTATTCGTGCGGCTTAACGGCACTATGTTAACAATTTTTTGCACGTATTACTTCATTTTTATCTGAATTAAATGTAGGGGCACATATACTGTCTCATTATGCAGGGCTCGATTTGTTTTGAAAAAATTGATTAGCAGTTTTGTGTAAGTAGATGCCGAAGGCATCTATGCGAGTGCCGAAGGCACGAGCAAGTTAGGGGGGTCCCAGAAAATTTTTTGAAATGTGCTATCAAATGGAGCCTTCTGGTGGCTTTTGGGGTGCAAATTCACTTTGTTTTCGTATCCCCCAAATCAAGATTTTTAAACAACGTGTTTCAAATTATCATGTTGTTAACTAGAAAGTTATATTTTTTAATCAAGCTCTGACAAACTGCCGAATAAACGTGATTTTACCATTCAATCATTGCTGATTGTGACGTCACATGTGGGTGACAATATCTCACATGATTATGAAGCTTTTGACTGTCACTCGCTCAGTCTCGCTGGTGTACAAGTTTCACCCGTCCCTAGGTGAAAATGACAACAATTTCAATTTTGCCATTTGCCATCAGATATCATAAAGCAAAGATGCCATCATGGGTACTGTGTATACACGAACGGAATTAGGTAAGTTTTGGGAAACGAATTTTGGCGGAGGCGAACCTGTCATTCACTGTGATTCATTGTCAACATTTTTGTTCAAATAAATTGAATGGAGAAAATAAAAGTAATATATTCTTACTTGACTTTCGTTTTGATTGAATTATTGAACCCCCAAGTGCATGATGATATTCCAATCACATGATCAATTCTTTCAACGCATCGAGCCTCTTGTGCTGTGTATTCGCTAAATCAGGGATTTAACTGAATGTTGCTGCAGTTTCGTTTTCAGTTCCAGGAACTAAAACCGAAACTACAACAACATTCAGTTTTCTAAGAAATAATTTCATGTCTCCGCTGCAAGCACCCCCTTGGGCTTCGACAGTCACACAGATCATGCAGCTAATAGCATTAGGTCTGATTGTTGAATATGCTGTGACAGAATTTTTTAATTAACAAAACTTGCTAATGAAAAAATCCTCTCACAACATCTTTAACACTGCGCTCTATTACTAATAGTATTAGCTGCCGCGTCAGAGCCCAGGGGCCGGGTGCTGACAGCGGAGAAATGAAAAAGATATATGGGGGTGGGATGGGGGGTGGGGGGTGGGGGCTTCAGCCTCGGGACGCAGGACGACCACTAAAGGAGCTTGCAAGCAATTAGCATAGGTATGATTACATCTTGTCTGTGAACCTGACACGGAGAGATGTATCAACCTTACTTTAAAATATCCCACCCCCTTCAGAAGAGAATGTTTAAATAGGGTCGATTCATCTCTTAGATCGGGTTTCCAGGCGCGGACAGTGTTGTAGCTGGGGTCGGTTTGCGACGGAACAGGACAAGGTGGATGTTCTTCCCCTGTTGCCCCCTCCCCCCCCCACCCCCCCCCACCCCCCCCCCCCCCCCCCCCCAGTTTCAAAAGTTTGGAGAGGTCAGTGTTCAATTCGCGGAAGAAGTAAATCAGGATGGCCTAAAGTTTTGCGAAAATTACGCAAAATAAATATTAGGCCATTTTGATTTTCTGCTTGTGAAATTAAAGCTTCGGAGGGGGTGTTGTGATAGGCTTTAACACAAGGAGGGAACTTTGATTCTTAAACCCGAAAAGGAGGGGGACCCGGGTGACTTCGGCACGAGTATTGGCTTCGACGCACAATTTGGTTTCTTTCACTGAAAACACGTACAGATAATAAAATAACTGATCTTTATTATATTAAACCAAGGTTCTTCTTTTGAGCAGTTTAATATAACCCCTTGCATTCATTTGTCTCATTCGAATCTAGTATCTAATACAAGATTCTAATCAGGCAAATGGAGGCTGGCGGGGAATATTATTAAACACCAGACTACGAAAACATTGAATCGGGGGTGCTCCAGGGACATGTCCTCGGACCAGGTATTCCGAAGAATAATAGGGTTGACGACTTCGGTTTGGCAGGAATCAATACATTATCAAGTAATGTATTCATTCCCACTAAGCCAACGCCATCAAACCCATTATTACGGGAATACTAGGTCTATCAGAGGACGAATCTCTGGGGCACACTCAGTTCAATGTTTTCGTCCTCTTGTGTTTATGTATTCCTATGATCATTTGTCTTTGAGTTCTCAAGTGCAGCAGCAGATCTGGATGCCAGGGGTTAACTTATGCAAGTTTCTATTTTTTCTCTCATTCTACTAAATCATGGAAAATGGGTTAATTTCTTACTGGAGTCCGAGAACAAAAGTAATGGCGATGAAAGTTAGAAACTGATATTGTTGGTAGAAACCTAGTCTTTATAACAATATTCAATAAATCAGAACTCTTCAAGTGATCAACTGTTTTGTGTGTTAAAATGAGCTACAGTCTTGTCAATACATCTGGGTCTTTTGACAAGGATGATAATGACCAGTCAATCTAGTTATCATCATCTTTGGCAACAGACTCAGATGCGTTGCCCACTTTCATCTTCTTTCTTGGTCCATATGGAAGGACGTTGGGGTGCCTTCTTTTTCCAAAGAATTTTCTGGTGATTGGCGTGGGATCAAAGGAATGAGGGTCTGGACCTTCAATGTCGATTCTTATCAAACAGTCTAGAATGGAGTTGCCCAGACTGCATCGCCAGTCTGTTTTTACGCGATTAACTGCCGAAAAGCTGCGTTCTACTTTTGCGTTAGAGACGGGGTAAATCCTCAGAATCTGAACTACGTGTATGAAATTTGGATAGTTGAAATTGTCTTTCTCTTGGTGATACTTGATGAGGATGGTTTCCCACACATCATTGTATTTGAGATGCTTCAACGCTGTGCACCAATAAAGTTTAAGTTGTTGCCATTCATTGTGAATCTCGCCGAGATTTACACAATTTTTTTCTAGGAGTGTCTTAAAATGTTCAATAAAGGCATTGAGTTCATCATCTCCAAACTGGAGAAGATCCTTCTCCTCAGTTGGCCACAATGAGGTGTCCAGAAGTTTTAGTGCACCAAGATGAGATTTGATATTGGCACTGGCATTTGACGCGGCTGCGGAACTGGATTTTCGGGAATCAGATTTCTTAACACTGGAGTCGACAATTAACTCCCCTGACTCGGATTGGCTATCACCTGGATCGACCTTCAACTCGTCTAGCTCTCCGAAACGGCGGTTTAGTGTCCCTTGTAATTTGTTAATGAGCTCTTGCCTATGGGTGTTAAAGTTCAATAAACCTTGATTTACATGAGTCAATTTCACGCCTTTGTACGTCACCATCGGAATTTCTGCTACAGAAACAGATGCCTGTGACTTATCAGATTCGATTTCTTCAGAGAGTAGTACTGATTTTGCGCTGTCTATTAGATTTGATAGGCCAGAGTTAAACGTTTTCGATTTGCAAATCTCTGTAGTTTGACATTCATTTGAAACTGGCAAGATTAGTAGTTTGTCTAAACGATGGCGAGTCCTTTCCAAAGCAGCATAAGCTTGCAGTAAATCTACGCTGTCACCCTGCAGGTAGAGTGACAACTTAGAGATAGGCTCCAGTATTTCAGAAAGAAATAAGAGTGCTGCAACGAATTGAAACCGCTTTATCTTTGCCAAGTAGCCATGTATTTTGGCTCTGTCTTCAGCTTTCGTTGATGTGTCCTCTGCAAGATTCTCCATGTGACTAACGAAAATTTCGAACGATTTCGCGAGTATGCTACAAGCCCTTCGTTTGAACTGTACCCAACGAGTACCATTTGCTCGTTCTGGCTTCTGGATATTCTCCTCCAAAATCGAAGCAAGTTCGCGTAGCTCTCGGAGGCGCTTAGAACTTTTCTCATAGAACTTGTAGAGATTTTCCAACATATCTGTAACATCTTTGAAAAGCACGCCACTAAATGCCTCCTTTATTGCCAGCTCCAACCGATGGTTCAGACAGTGTACCCCCAACAGCCATGGCATGTTATTTTCCCTCCTAAACCTGCCCAGTAGGCCATCTTTTTCGCCCAAATTAACGCTTGCTCCATCAACCATAAACCCAATCATACGAGAACTAAAATCGGCGAGACCCGCTTCCTCGAATGCATCCTCAATGCCCCTTTTCAAACCGTAGGCACGCGCATTCTCGACACAAGACACTTTAAAAAAACGGAAATCGACCTTACCACTTTCAACATCATTGAACATAACGTACATCATTTCATTTTCCACAACAGCACTGTCAGTTGCGCCATCCACAAGCAGTGTGAAATATTTAGCTTCGAGGAGTTTAGCCATCAAACCCTGTTTCATGTGTTCGCCAATCAAAGCTGTAAATTCACTGCACTTTTTATCGTTTATGTAGGTATTACCAACATCAACACCGTGCTTCCTCTCAAGTTCGGCAAATACTGGGAATTTCGTGAACGGGAGTTCTTCTTTAGCGAGTGTGTATGCTATGTCTATTAGTTTCGAAACCCTTTCTTCCTCATTACTATTGCTTTGTGCAATCGAGCGCCCAATTGGGGTTTTGAACAACCGGTCAAGTGTTAACACTGATGGATTCTTCAGTCTCGCAGCTTTTTTGTGCGGTTCTGACTGAGCATGTTTGACAACATTGTCTTTTTTCAAGGCTGTGCCTGTTAATCCCAATATCATCGCACGCGAAAAGTTACGCAAATTATTTACTTGTTTTTCGTAGTCTGTACAAATCCCACATGTAATCGTAGTCACATGCTTCCCATCATCATCAGTCATCCATCGTAGCCAGTGTGCTTTTGGGTCAACTTCCTTTTGCCAACTCTCAACAGTTTCTACTTTTACACCGTGACCTTTCATATTTCCAGTACCGGCAGTCAAAGTTGACTGCATTCTATCGAAAGCCGCGAATCAAATAAGCACGCGCCCTCCACTTTCGAAATGAAAATCATAATGATGTCATCGGGATTTCCATGTATACCAATTCAACTTCTGAATACCCCAAATAACTATACAAGTTAAAGTTGTATTGTGTAATCGACAATCAGTTTACTTGATATTACAACAGATTTTCTTGAACGCTCAGAGAAGGCATGTTTTTCATTTACGGTACTTTCCATAATAAACGAAACATGCTATTTATTATTGCTAATCAATGACCAGATATTGAATCGCGGCCCGGGATTTATGCATCACAAATTGCGATGCGAAACCGAACAAATCGAGCCCTGTTATGCCCCCGGAGAAGGCATTATGTTATCACCATGTCCCTCGTCTGTCATCCATTGTCCATCATCCATCTGTTTACTTTTCGTATTCCATCAATTAACTAAAGTTCTACCAACTGGATCTATACCAAACTTCATATGTGGGTTTGGTATGAGGAGTGGAAGAAGCCTCTTTATTTTGACCATGGTGTGCCAAAGGTCAAGGTCACAGTGATCTCCAGTGTTAAATACACTTGAAATTGGTTTCCACTCCATAATTAAACTTCTGCAAGACTGATCTTGTTTTTTTGTAATTCTATCCATGATATTGCAGAAGGGGGCATATGCCACACTTTGCATTGCTCTTGTTTCCTATTAAAAAGGTCATATGAGAGGTGAGTGGATATCCTCGGTCAAATGGCTGGTTTGGTCTGCAGTTTTATTTTGTGATGTTGTGGATTAAGTAAATAATGCTCATTAATGATGATTTGAAAATATAATGTTGATGGATTTGATTTGAACTGTGTTCTGTCAAGTGCATTTCAGTTGGAGATCAAGGTGACACGAGTGTTTAGTGACTAATTCACTCCTGTTTGTGAGCTGACATTTTGCAAGTGACAAATGGGACAATGTTTGTATAAATTTGCTTTGAGAAAGCTTTTTGAAAGAAGGGATAAGAAGCCCATATGTTTTTGCTTTGTCAGAATGTTCATCTTATGTTGTAAAATCATCAGTGTGGAAATAAAGAATTCCGATATGTCATGTTATTGTTTTATCGCTGTCGATGCACGGGAATAGGAACTTTTGGCCCATTTTACGAACAATCAACTGTGCAATTCAGCTGACTGTATTTGAGTGATATTGTAAAATTGTGATAGTGTGCTGTTTACTCCAGGAAAGGCTACACTACGAGCTTCCAGAAACTGTATGCATTGTGAGGATTGTGAATAAGGGAGGTAATTTAATGCAAAATATAATGGGCCGTGTTAATGAGAAGCTGTGCATTTCTTGAAAAAACAATGTATTCTACCGAATAACAGTTACTGTAACAAGACCTTAAGTAGAAAACGGTATTTGCTTTCATTGCATCTTCTGGCCTCAAATCTCCATAGCAAGCAAGAGTAAATAAAATGTTTCTATTTGCAGGATAACTAAAAGAAATATTAAAAGCATGCTTTTCCTTTTTCAGTGATAGTGGTACCCTGATATAATTTCCAGGAAAGTTCCCCTCATGAGGTATTTATATGCCAAGTATTGGTATTATGAAGAGAATTACATGGGGTAATGTTTTATTTTTCATTCTTTTGTTTGACAATGTTAACTGGTATAGTTGTATGGAGAACTTTTTCTGAGAGCATTCTGGGGAATTGTGTCAGAGTCTAATCTTATCAGTTGAAATAAATTTTGACTGAACATTCTTTATTGTTACATTTGTACAGCTTCTTTCAAATGGCATATAATTCATATGGCAGCCTCTTAAATTAGGTCAGAAACTCATATGGATCTATTCTCAACCCTTTAGGAGGCAGAATTCGTGCTGTGCAGGAAAATGTCATTGCACAAAATTTTATAGAAATCTTCTTTCTATTATTCATTTATTTATTAGAGTTCATCGACACTCTTGACAGCCAGGATCACCTGGTGTTAGGCAGTTTTATGGGGGAAGGAAGCCAGACTACCTGGAGAGAACCAATGACAATAGCAAATAACTGCCAGACTCTCCAATGTACTAACTCCATGCAAACATGGTTAGCATTGATTGAAGACAAGAGCACCATCAACATGCAATACGCCTTAGTACAAAGTGTGACTGTGCCCCCACATGGGCAATTGGGATGATATACCTTACCCAAGGACACAGCACAGTTACCCCTGGTGGAGTTCGAGCCATGGACCTTTCAGTTTGAAGTCTGAATCCAGAACCACTGAACCACCGTGCTCCCAATTTTCCCCTGTGATTACCTTATATTATCATTGATAGAATTAATGAAAGTTGCCTGGCCACATGAGGAGAAAATGGGAGCAGGTGGTCGTGGGGGGTGGGTGGGTTTGTGGTGGATCGGGCCAGGGGATTGGGGGGATAAAATGTGTATTGTTGAGGGACTTTGTAGTTTACAAATGCATGCAATTTCTGTTGTTTTTTTTGCACATTTAATCAGTTAATGTGTAATTAATAACCACTGGTTTTGCCTGATCATTGGCAATATACCAACACAACTGCAATGAGAGTTATTGT
The DNA here is from genome assembly GCA_031216915.1 of Pictodentalium vernedei. Lineage (NCBI taxonomy): Eukaryota > Metazoa > Mollusca > Scaphopoda > Dentaliida > Dentaliidae > Pictodentalium > Pictodentalium vernedei. The sequence continues at coordinate 429,951,458 of CM062292.1, forward strand.
CACCTACGGCAACTGCATTGTGACCTTGTGCAAGACCCTTCATCCGAATTGCCCATGTGGAGGTACAGTGGCTATGTGTACTAAGGCATACTGCACATCAATGGTGCACTTGTCTTCAACCAATGCTAACCCTGCTTGTGTGGAGTTAGTATGTTGGAGAGTCTGACAATTGCTTGCCACTGCTCGGTGGTTCTCTCTGGGTTCTCCAGCTTCCCTCCCCCTCTCCATAAAACTCTGACAGGAGGTGACCCTGGCTGTTGGAAGTGTCATTCAACCCCAATAAATAAAAATAAATAAATACATAAATGAGAGTTATTGTCCTTGGTGATGCAACAGTGCATCCCTCTAAGTTGAAGCCTAGCTACCTCCTAATATGAGGTTGAAGCCTACTGCCTTGACTGAATAGGAAAAGCACTGTTGTTACATGCTTTTATCCAAAGTAAAATTTTGAACTACAAAGCGTTTTAATCAGAGTGAGAAATGTGAAAGAACATGCCATCTCTCATGAGTCATTAGTGTATAAAGGAACATAAAATGTGGACATCAGAGTGCTTGGTCTGCCACTATTCGTGCGGCTTAACGGCACTATGTTAACAATTTTTTGCACGTATTACTTTATTTTTATCTGAATTAAATGTAGGGGCACATATACTGTCTCATTATGCCCCCGGAGAAGGCATTATGTTATCACCATGTCCCTCGTCTGTCATCCATTGTCCATCATCCATCTGTTTACTTTTCGTATTCCGTCAATTAACTAAAGTTCTACCAACTGGATCTATACCAAACTTCATATGTGGGTTTGGTATGAGGAGTGGAAGAAGCCTCTTTATTTTGACCATGGTGTGCCAAAGGTCAAGGTCACAGTGATCTCCAGTGTTAAATACACTTGAAATTGGTTTCCACTCCATAACTAAACTTCTGCAAGACTGATCTTGTTTTTTTGTAATTCTATCCATGATATTGCAGAAAGGGGCATATGCCACACTTTGCATTGCTCTTGTTTCCTATTAAAAAGGTCATATGAGAGGTGAGTGGATATCCTCGGTCAAATGGCTGGTTTGGTCTGCAGTTTTATTTTGTGATGTTGTGGATTAAGTAAATAATGCTCATTAATGATGATTTGAAAATATAATGTTGATGGATTTGATTTGAACTGTGTTCTGTCAAGTGCATTTCAGTTGGAGATCAAGTTGACACGAGTGTTTAGTGACTAATTCACTCCTGTTTGTGAGCTGACATTTTGCAAGTGACAAATGGGACAATGTTTGTATAAATTTGCTTTGAGAAAGCTTTTTGAAAGAAGGGATAAGAAGCCCATATGTTTTTGCTTTGTCAGAATGTTCATCTTATGTTGTAAAATCATCAGTGTGGAAATAAAGAATTCCAATATGTCATGTTATTGTTTTATCGCTGTCGATGCACGGGAATAGGAACTTTTGGCCCATTTTAGGAACAATCAACTGTGCAATTCAGCTGACTGTATTTGAGTGATATTGTAAAATTGTGATAGTGTGCTGTTTACTCCAGGAAAGGCCACACTACGAGCTTCCAGAAACTGTATACATTGTGAGGATTGTGAATAAGACAGGTAATTTAATGCAAAATATAATGGGCCGTGTTAATGAGAAGCCGTGCATTTCTTGAAAAAACAATGTATTCTACCGAATAACAGTTACTGTAACAAGACCTTAAGTAGAAAACGGTATTTGCTTTCATTGCATCTTCTGGCCTCAAATCTCCATAGCAAGCAAGAGTAAATAAAATGTTTCTATTTGCAGGATAACTAAAAGAAATATTAAAAGCATGTTTTTCCTTTTTCAGTGATAGTGGTACCCTGATATAATTTTCAGGAAAGTTCCCCTCATGAGGTATTTATATGCCAAGTACTGGTATTATGAAGAGAATTACATGGGGTAATGTTTTATTTTTCATTCTTTTGTTTGACAATGTTAACTGGTATAGTTGTATGGAGAACTTTTTCTGAGAGCATTCTGGGGAATTGTGTCAGAGTCTAATCTTATCAGTTGAAATAAATTTTGACTGAACATTCTTAATTGTTACATTTGTACAGCTTCTTTCAAATGGCATATAATTCATATGGCAGCCTCTTAAATTAGGTCAGAAACTCATATGGATCTATTCTCAACCCTTTAGGAGGCACAATTCGTGCTGTGCAGGAAAATGTCATTGCACAAAATTTTATAGAAATCTTCTTTCTATTATTCATTTATTTATTAGAGTTCATCGACACTCTTGACAGCCAGGATCACCTGGTGTTAGGCAGTTTTATGGGGGAAGGAAGCCAGACTACCTGGAGAGAACCAATGACAATAGCAAATAACTGCCTGACTCTCCAATGTACTAACTCCATGCAAACATGGTTAGCATTGATTGAAGACAAGAGCACCATCAACATGCAATACGCCTTAGTACAAAGTGTGACTGTGCCCCCACATGGGCAATTGGGATGATATACCTTACCCAAGGACACAGCACAGTTACCCCTGGTGGAGTTCGAGCCATGGACCTTTCAGTTTGAAGTCTGAATCCAGAACCACTGAACCACCGTGCTCCCAATTTTCCCCTGTGATTACCTTATATTATCATTGATAGAATTAATGAAAGTTGCCTGGCCACATGAGGAGAAAATGGGAGCAGGTGGTCGTGGGGGGTGGGTGGGTTTGTGGTGGATCGGGCCAGCTGTTGTTACATGCTTTTATCCAAAGTAAAATTTTGAACTACAAAGCGTTTTAATCAGAGTGAGAAATGTGAAAGAACATGCCATCTCTCATGAGTCATTAGTGTATAAAGGAACATAAAATGTGGACATCAGAGTGCTTGGTCTGCCACTATTCGTGCGGCTTAACGGCACTATGTTAACAATTTTTTGCACGTATTACTTTATTTTCATCTGAATTAAATGTAGGGGCACATATACTGTCTCATTATGCCCCCGGAGAAGGCATTATGTTATCACCATGTCCCTCGTCTGTCATCCATTGTCCATCATCCATCTGTTTACTTTTCGTATTCCGTCAATTAACTAAAGTTCTACCAACTGGATCTATACCAAACTTCATATGTGGGTTTGGTATGAGGAGTGGAAGAAGCCTCTTTATTTTGACCATGGTGTGCCAAAGGTCAAGGTCACAGTGATCTCCAGTGTTAAATACACTTGAAATTGGATTCCACTCCATAACTAAACTTCTGCAAGACTGATCTTGTTTTTTTGTAATTCTATCCATGATATTGCAGAAGGGGGCATATGCCACACTTTGCATTGCTCTTGTTTCCTGTTAAAAAGGTCATATGAGAGGTGAGTGGATATCCTCGGTCAAATGGCTGGTTTGGTCTGCAGTTTTATTTTGTGATGTTGTGGATTAAGTAAATAATGCTCATTAATGATGATTTGAAAATATAATGTTGATGGATTTGATTTGAACTGTGTTCTGTCAAGTGCATTTCAGTTGGAGATCAAGGTGACACGAGTGTTTAGTGACTAATTCACTCCTGTTTGTGAGCTGACATTTTGCAAGTGACAAATGGGACAATGTTTGTATAAATTTGCTTTGAGAAAGCTTTTTGAAAGAAGGGATAAGAAGCCCATATGTTTTTGCTTTGTCAGAATGTTCATCTTATGTTGTAAAATCATCAGTGTGGAAATAAAGAATTCTGATATGTCATGTTATTGTTTTATCGCTGTCGATGCACGGGAATAGGAACTTTTGTCCCATTTTACGAACAATCAACTGTGCAATTCAGCTGACTGTATTTGAGTGATATTGTAAAATTGTGATAGTGTGCTGTTTACTCCAGGAAAGGCTACACTACGAGCTTCCAGAAACTGTATACATTGTGAGGATTGTGAATAAGGGAGGTAATTTAATGCAAAATATAATGGGCCGTGTTAATGAGAAGCTGTGCATTTCTTGAAAAAACAATGTATTCTACCGAATAACAGTTACTGTAACAAGACCTTAATTAGAAAACGGTATTTGCTTTCATTGCATCTTCTGGCCTCAAATCTCCATAGCAAGCAAGAGTAAATAAAATGTTTCTATTTGCAGGATAACTAAAAGAAATATTAAAAGCATGCTTTTCCTTTTTCAGTGATAGTGGTACCCTGATATAATTTCCAGGAAAGTTCCCCTCATGAGGTATTTATATGCCAAGTACTGGTATTATGAAGAGAATTACATGGGGTAATGTTTTATTTTTCATTCTTTTGTTTGACAATGTTAACTGGTATAGTTGTATGGAGAACTTTTTCTGAGAGCATTCTGGGGAATTGTGTCAGAGTCTAATCTTATCAGTTGAAATAAATTTTGACTGAACATTCTTTATTTTTACATTTGTACAGCTTCTTTCAAATGGCATATAATTCATATGGCAGCCTCTTAAATTAGGTCAGAAACTCATATGGATCTATTCTCAACCCTTTAGGAGGCACAATTCGTGCTGTGCAGGAAAATGTCATTGCACAAAATTTTATAGAAATCTTCTTTCTATTATTCATTTATTTATTAGAGTTCATCGACACTCTTGACAGCCAGGATCACCTGGTGTTAGGCAGTTTTATGGGGGAAGGAAGCCAGACTACCTGGAGAGAACCAATGACAATAGCAAATAACTGCCAGACTCTCCAATGTACTAACTCCATGCAAACATGGTTAGCATTGATTGAAGACAAGAGCACCATCAACATGCAATACGCCTTAGTACAAAGTGTGACTGTTCCCCCACATGGGCAATTGGGATGATATACCTTACCCAAGGACACAGCACAGTTACCCCTGGTGGAGTTCGAGCCATGGACCTTTCAGTTTGAAGTCTGAATCCAGAACCACTGAACCACCGTGCTCCCAATTTTCCCCTGTGATTACCTTATATTATCATTGATAGAATTAATGAAAGTTGCCTGGCCACATGAGGAGAAAATGGGAGCAGGTGGTCGTGGGGGGTGGGTGGGTTTGTGGTGGATCGGGCCAGGAGATTGGGGGGATAAAATGTGTATTGTTGAGGTACTTTGTAGTTTACAAATGCATGCAATTTCTGTTGTTTTTTTTGCACATTTAATCAGTTAATGTGTAATTAATAACCACCGGTTTTGCCTGATCATTGGCAATATACCAACACAACTGCAATGAGAGTTATTGTCACCTACGGCAACTGCATTGTGACCTTGTGCAAGACCCTTCATCCGAATTGCCCATGTGGAGGTACAGTGGCTATGTGTACTAAGGCATACTGCACATCAATGGTGCACTTGTCTTCAACCAATGCTAACCCTGCTTGTGTGGAGTTAGTATGTTGGAGAGTCTGACAATTGCTTGTCACTGCTCGGTGGTTCTTTCTGGGTTCTCCAGCTTCCCTCCCGCTCTCCATAAAACTCTGACAGGAGGTGACCCTGGCTGTTGGAAGTGTCATTCAACCCCAATAAATAAAAATAAATAAATACATAAATGAGAGTTATTGTCCTTGGTGATGCAACAGTGCATCCCTCTAAGTTGAAGCCTAGCTACCTCCTAATATGAGGTTGAAGCCTACTGCCTTGACTGAATAGGAAAAGCACTGTTGTTACATGCTTTTATCCAAAGTAAAATTTTGAACTACAAAGCGTTTTAATCAGAGTGAGAAATGTGAAAGAACATGCCATCTCTCATGAGTCATTAGTGTATAAAGGAACATAAAATGTGGACATCAGAGTGCTTGGTCTGCCACTATTCGTGCGGCTTAACGGCACTATGTTAACAATTTTTTGCACGTATTACTTTATTTTCATCTGAATTAAATGTAGGGGCACATATACTGTCTCATTATGCCCCCGGAGAAGGCATTATGTTGTCACCATGTCCCTCGTCTGTCATCCATTGTCCATCATCCATCTGTTTACTTTTCGTATTCCGTCAGTTAACTAAAGTTCTACCAACTGGATCTATACCAAACTTCATATGTGGGTTTGGTATGAGGAGTGGAAGAAGCCTCTTTATTTTGACCATGGTGTGCCAAAGGTCAAGGTCACAGTGATCTCCAGTGTTAAATACACTTGAAATTGGTTTCCACTCCATAACTAAACTTCTGCAAGACTGATCTTGTTTTTTTGTAATTCTATCCATGATATTGCAGAAGGGGGCATATGCCACACTTTGCATTGCTCTTGTCTCCTATTAAAAAGGTCATATGAGAGGTGAGTGGATATCCTCGGTCAAATGGCTGGTTTGGTCTGCAGTTTTATTTTGTGATGTTGTGGATTAAGTAAATAATGCTCATTAATGATGATTTGAAAATATAATGTTGATGGATTTGATTTGAACTGTGTTCTGTCAGATGCATTTCAGTTGGAGATCAAGTTGACACGAGTGTTTAGTGACTAATTCACTCCTGTTTGTGAGCTGACATTTTGCAAGTGACAAATGGGACAATGTTTGTATAAATTTGCTTTGAGAAAGCTTTTTGAAAGAAGGGATAAGAAGCCCATATGTTTTTGCTTTGTCAGAATGTTCATCTTATGTTGTAAAATCATCAGTGTGGAAATAAAGAATTCCGATATGTCATGTTATTGTTTTATCGCTGTCGATGCACGGGAATAGGAACTTTTGGCCCATTTTACGAACAATCAACTGTGCAATTCAGCTGACTGTATTTGAGTGATATTGTAAAATTGTGATAGTGTGCTGTTTACTCCAGGAAAGGCCACACTACGAGCTTCCAGAAACTGTATACATTGTGAGGATTGTGAATAAGAGAGGTAATTTAATGCAAAATATAATGGGCCGTGTTAATGAGAAGCCGTGCATTTCTTGAAAAAACAATGTATTCTACCGAATAACAGTTACTGTAACAAGACCTTAAGTAGAAAACGGTATTTGCTTTCATTGCATCTTCTGGCCTCAAATCTCCATAGCAAGCAAGAGTAAATAAAATGTTTCTATTTGCAGGATAACTAAAAGAAATATTAAAAGCATGTTTTCCTTTTTCAGTGATAGTGGTACCCTGATATAATTTCCAGGAAAGTTCCCCTCATGAGGTATTTATATGCCAAGTACTGGTATTATGAAGAGAATTACATGGGGTAATGTTTTATTTTTCATTCTTTTGTTTGACAATGTTAACTGGTATAGTGGTATGGAGAACTTTTTCTGAGAGCATTCTGGGGAATTGTGTCAGAGTCTAATCTTATCAGTTGAAATAAATTTTGACTGAACATTCTTAATTGTTACATTTGTACAGCTTCTTTCAAATGGCATATAATTCATATGGCAGCCTCTTAAATTAGGTCAGAAACTCATATGGATCTATTCTCAACCCTTTAGGAGGCACAATTCGTGCTGTGCAGGAAAATGTCATTGCACAAAATTTTATAGAAATCTTCTTTCTATTATTCATTTATTTATTAGAGTTCATCGACACTCTTGACAGCCAGGATCACCTGGTGTTAGGCAGTTTTATGGGGGAAGGAAGCCAGACTAGCTGGAGAGAACCAATGACAATAGCAAATAACTGCCAGACTCTCCAATGTACTAACTCCATGCAAACATGGTTAGCATTGATTGAAGACAAGAGCACCATCAACATGCAATACGCCTTAGTACAAAGTGTGACTGTGCCCCCACATGGGCAATTGGGATGATATACCTTACCCAAGGACACAGCAGTTACCCCTGGTGGAGTTCGAGCCAGGGACCTTTCAGTTTGAAGTCTGAATCCAGAACCACTGAACCACCGTGCTCCCAATTTTCCCCTGTGATTACCTTATATTATCATTGATAGAATTAATGAAAGTTGCCTGGCCACATGAGGAGAAAATGGGAGCAGGTGGTCGTGGGGGGTGGGTGGGTTTGTGGTGGATCGGGCCAGGGGATTGGGGGGATAAAATGTGTATTGTTGAGGGACTTTGTAGTTTACAAATGCATGCAATTTCTGTTGTTTTTTTTGCACATTTAATCAGTTAATGTGTAATTAATAACCACTGGTTTTGCCTGATCATTGGCAATATACCAACACAACTGCAATGAGAGTTATTGTCACCTACGGCAACTGCATTGTGACCTTGTGCAAGACCCTTCATCCGAATTGCCCATGTGGAGGTACAGTGGCTATGTGTACTAAGGCATACTGCACATCAATGGTGCACTTGTCTTCAACCAATGCTAACCCTGCTTGTGTGGAGTTAGTATGTTGGAGAGTCTGACAATTGCTTGTCACTGCTCGGTGGTTCTCTCTGGGTTCTCCAGCTTCCCTCCCCCTCTCCATAAAACTCTGACAGGAGGTGACCCTGGCTGTTGGAAGTGTCATTCAACCCCAATAAATAAAAATAAATAAATACATAAATGAGAGTTATTGTCCTTGGTGATGCAACAGTGCATCCCTCTAAGTTGAAGCCTAGCTACCTCCTAATATGAGGTTGAAGCCTACTGCCTTGACTGAATAGGAAAAGCACTGTTGTTACATGCTTTTATCCAAAGTAAAATTTTGACCTACAAAGCGTTTTAATCAGAGTGAGAAATGTGAAAGAACATGCCATCTCTCATGAGTCATTAGTGTATAAAGGAACATAAAATGTGGACATCAGAGTGCTTGGTCTGCCACTATTCGTGCGGCTTAACGGCACTGTGTTAACAATTTTTTGCACGTATTACTTTATTTTCATCTGAATTAAATGTAGGGGCACATATACTGTCTCATTATGCCCCCGGAGAAGGCATTATGTTATCACCATGTCCCTCGTCTGTCATCCATTGTCCATCATCCATCTGTTTACTTTTCGTATTCCGTCAATTAACTAAAGTTCTACCAACTGGATCTATACCAAACTTCATATGTGGGTTTGGTATGAGGAGTGGAAGAAGCCTCTTTATTTTGACCATGGTGTGCCAAAGGTCAAGGTCACAGTGATCTCCAGTGTTAAATACACTTGAAATTGGTTTCCACTCCATAACTAAACTTCTGCAAGACTGATCTTGTTTTTTTGTAATTCTATCCATGATATTGCAGAAGGGGGCATATGCCACACTTTGCATTGCTCTTGTCTCCTATTAAAAAGGTCATATGAGAGGTGAGTGGATATCCTCGGTCAAATGGCTGGTTTGGTCTGCAGTTTTATTTTGTGATGTTGTGGATTAAGTAAATAATGCTCATTAATGATGATTTGAAAATATAATGTTGATGCATTTGATTTGAACTGTGTTCTGTCAGATGCATTTCAGTTGGAGATCAAGTTGACACGAGTGTTTAGTGACTAATTCACTCCTGTTTGTGAGCTGACATTTTGCAAGTGACAAATGGGACAATGTTTGTATAAATTTGCTTTGAGAAAGCTTTTTGAAAGAAGGGATAAGAAGCCCATATGTTTTTGCTTTGTCAGAATGTTCATCTTATGTTGTAAAATCATCAGTGTGGAAATAAAGAATTCCGATATGTCATGTTATTGTTTTATCGCTGTCGATGCACGGGAATAGGAACTTTTGGCCCATTTTACGAACAATCAACTGTGCAAATCAGCTGACTGTATTTGAGTGATATTGTAAAATTGTGATAGTGTGCTGTTTACTCCAGGAAAGGCTACACTACGAGCTTCCAGAAACTGTATGCATTGTGAGGATTGTGAATAAGGGAGGTAATTTAATGCAAAATATAATGGGCCGTGTTAATGAGAAGCTGTGCATTTCTTGAAAAAACAATGTATTCTACCGAATAACAGTTACTGTAACAAGACCTTAAGTAGAAAACGGTATTTGCTTTCATTGCATCTTCTGGCCTCAAATCTCCATAGCAAGCAAGAGTAAATAAAATGTTTCTATTTGCAGGATAACTAAAAGAAATATTAAAAGCATGCTTTTCCTTTTTCAGTGATAGTGGTACCCTGATATAATTTCCAGGAAAGTTCCCCTCATGAGGTATTTATATGCCAAGTACTGGTATTATGAAGAGAATTACATGGGGTAATGTTTTATTTTTCATTCTTTTGTTTGACAATGTTAACTGGTATAGTTGTATGGAGAACTTTTTCTGAGAGCATTCTGGGGAATTGTGTCAGAGTCTAATCTTATCAGTTGAAATAAATTTTGACTGAACATTCTTTATTGTTACATTTGTACAGCTTCTTTCAAATGGCATATAATTCATATGGCAGCCTCTTAAATTAGGTCAGAAACTCATATGGATCTATTCTCAACCCTTTAGGAGGCACAATTCATGCTGTGCAGGAAAATGTCATTGCACAAAATTTTATAGAAATCTTCTTTCTATTATTCATTTATTTATTAGAGTTCATCGACACTCTTGACAGCCAGGATCACCTGGTGTTAGGCAGTTTTATGGGGGAAGGAAGCCAGACTACCTGGAGAGAACCAATGACAATAGCAAATAACTGCCAGACTCTCCAATGTACTAACTCCATGCAAACATGGTTAGCATTGATTGAAGACAAGAGCACCATCAACATGCAATACGCCTTAGTACAAAGTGTGACTGTGCCCCCACATGGGCAATTGAGATGATATACCTTACCCAAGGACACAGCACAGTTACCCCTGGTGGAGTTCGAGCCATGGACCTTTCAGTTTGAAGTCTGAATCCAGAACCACTGAACCACCGTGCTCCCAATTTTCCCCTGTGATTACCTTATATTATCATTGATAGAATTAATGAAAGTTGCCTGGCCACATGAGGAGAAAATGGGAGCAGGTGGTCGTGGGGGGTGGGTGGGTTTGTGGTGGATCGGGCCAGGGGATTGGGGGGATAAAATGTGTATTTTGAGGGACTTTGTAGTTTACAAATGCATGCAATTTCTGTTGTTTTTTTTGCACATTTAATCAGTTAATGTGTAATTAATAACCACTGGTTTTGCCTGATCATTGGCAATATACCAACACAACTGCAATGAGAGTTATTGTCACCTATGGCAACTGCATTGTGACCTTGTGCAAGACCCTTCATCCGAATTGCCCATGTGGAGGTACAGTGGCTATGTGTACTAAGGCATACTGCACATCAATGGTGCACTTGTCTTCAACCAATGCTAACCCTGCTTGTGTGGAGTTAGTATGTTGGAGAGTCTGACAATTGCTTGTCACTGCTCGGTGGTTCTCTCTGGGTTCTCCAGCTTCCCTCCCCCTCTCCATAAAACTCTGACAGGAGGTGACCCTGGCTGTTGGAAGTGTCATTCAACCCCAATAAATAAAAATACATAAATACATAAATGAGAGTTATTGTCCTTGGTGATGCAACAGTGCATCCCTCTAAGTTGAAGCCTAGCTACCTCCTAATATGAGGTTGAAGCCTACTGCCTTGACTGAATAGGAAAAGCACTGTTGTTACATGCTTTTATCCAAAGTAAAATTTTGACCTACAAAGCGTTTTAATCAGAGTGAGAAATGTGAAAGAACATGCCATCTCTCATGAGTCATTAGTGTATAAAGGAACATAAAATGTGGACATCAGAGTGCTTGGTCTGCCACTATTCGTGCGGCTTAACGGCACTATGTTAACAAATTTTTGCACGTATTACTTTATTTTCATCTGAATTAAATGTAGGGGCACATATACTGTCTCATTATGCCCCCGGAGAAGGCATTATGTTATCACCATGTCCCTCGTCTGTCATCCATTGTCCATCATCCATCTGTTTACTTTTCGTATTCCGTCAATTAACTAAAGTTCTACCAACTGGATCTATACCAAACTTCATATGTGGGTTTGGTATGAGGAGTGGAAGAAGCCTCTTTATTTTGACCATGGTGTGCCAAAGGTCAAGGTCACAGTGATCTCCAGTGTTAAATACACTTGAAATTGGTTTCCACTCCATAACTAAACTTCTGCAAGACTGATCTTGTTTTTTTGTAATTCTATCCATGATATTGCAGAAGGGGGCATATGCCACACTTTGCATTGCTCTTGTCTCCTATTAAAAAGGTCATATGAGAGGTGAGTGGATATCCTCGGTCAAATGGCTGGTTTGGTCTGCAGTTTTATTTTGTGATGTTGTGGATTAAGTAAATAATGCTCATTAATGATGATTTGAAAATATAATGTTGATGCATTTGATTTGAACTGTGTTCTGTCAGATGCATTTCAGTTGGAGATCAAGTTGACACGAGTGTTTAGTGACTAATTCACTCCTGTTTGTGAGCTGACATTTTGCAAGTGACAAATGGGACAATGTTTGTATAAATTTGCTTTGAGAAAGCTTTTTGAAAGAAGGGATAAGAAGCCCATATGTTTTTGCTTTGTCAGAATGTTCATCTTATGTTGTAAAATCATCAGTGTGGAAATAAAGAATTCCGATATGTCATGTTATTGTTTTATCGCTGTCGATGCACGGGAATAGGAACTTTTGGCCCATTTTACGAACAATCAACTGTGCAATTCAGCTGACTGTATTTGAGTGATATTGTAAAATTGTGATAGTGTGCTGTTTACTCCAGGAAAGGCCACACTACGAGCTTCCAGAAACTGTATACATTGTGAGGATTGTGAATAAGAGAGGTAATTTAATGCAAAATATAATGGGCCGTGTTAATGAGAAGCCGTGCATTTCTTGAAAAAACAATGTATTCTACCGAATAACAGTTACTGTAACAAGACCTTAAGTAGAAAACGGTATTTGCTTTCATTGCATCTTCTGGCCTCAAATCTCCATAGCAAGCAAGAGTAAATAAAATGTTTCTATTTGCAGGATAACTAAAAGAAATATTAAAAGCATGTTTTCCTTTTTCAGTGATAGTGGTACCCTGATATAATTTCCAGGAAAGTTCCCCTCATGAGGTATTTATATGCCAAGTACTGGTATTATGAAGAGAATTACATGGGGTAATGTTTTATTTTTCATTCTTTTGTTTGACAATGTTAACTGGTATAGTGGTATGGAGAACTTTTTCTGAGAGCATTCTGGGGAATTGTGTCAGAGTCTAATCTTATCAGTTGAAATAAATTTTGACTGAACATTCTTAATTGTTACATTTGTACAGCTTCTTTCAAATGGCCTATAATTCATATGGCAGTCTCTTAAATTAGGTCAGAAACTCATATGGATCTATTCTCAACCCTTTAGGAGGCACAATTCGTGCTGTGCAGGAAAATGTCATTGCACAAAATTTTATAGAAATCTTCTTTCTATTATTCATTTATTTATTAGAGTTCATCGACACTCTTGACAGCCAGGATCACCTGGTGTTAGGCAGTTTTATGGGGGAAGGAAGCCAGACTACCTGGAGAGAACCAATGACAATAGCAAATAACTGCCAGACTCTCCAATGTACTAACTCCATGCAAACATGGTTAGCATTGATTGAAGACAAGAGCACCATCAACATGCAATACGCCTTAGTACAAAGTGTGACTGTGCCCCCACATGGGCAATTGGGATGATATACCTTACCCAAGGACACAGCACAGTTACCCCTGGTGGAGTTCGAGCCATGGACCTTTCAGTTTGAAGTCTGAATCCAGAACCACTGAACCACCGTGCTCCCAATTTTCCCCTGTGATTACCTTATATTATCATTGATAGAATTAATGAAAGTTGCCTGGCCACATGAGGAGAAAATGGGAGCAGGTGGTCGTGGGGGGTGGGTGGGTTTGTGGTGGATCGGGCCAGGGGATTGGGGGGATAAAATGTGTATTTTGAGGGACTTTGTAGTTTACAAATGCATGCAATTTCTGTTGTTTTTTTTGCACATTTAATCAGTTAATGTGTAATTAATAACCACTGGTTTTGCCTGATCATTGGCAATATACCAACACAACTGCAATGAGAGTTATTGTCACCTATGGCAACTGCATTGTGACCTTGTGCAAGACCCTTCATCCGAATTGCCCATGTGGAGGTACAGTGGCTATGTGTACTAAGGCATACTGCACATCAATGGTGCACTTGTCTTCAACCAATGCTAACCCTGCTTGTGTGGAGTTAGTATGTTGGAGAGTCTGACAATTGCTTGTCACTGCTCGGTGGTTCTCTCTGGGTTCTCCAGCTTCCCTCCCCCTCTCCATAAAACTCTGACAGGAGGTGACCCTGGCTGTTGGAAGTGTCATTCAACCCCAATAAATAAAAATAAATAAATACATAAATGAGAGTTATTGTCCTTGGTGATGCAACAGTGCATCCCTCTAAGTTGAAGCCTAGCTACCTCCTAATATGAGGTTGAAGCCTACTGCCTTGACTGAATAGGAAAAGCACTGTTGTTACATGCTTTTATCCAAAGTAAAATTTTGACCTACAAAGCGTTTTAATCAGAGTGAGAAATGTGAAAGAACATGCCATCTCTCATGAGTCATTAGTGTATAAAGGAACATAAAATGTGGACATCAGAGTGCTTGGTCTGCCACTATTCGTGCGGCTTAACGGCACTGTGTTAACAATTTTTTGCACGTATTACTTTATTTTCATCTGAATTAAATGTAGGGGCACATATACTGTCTCATTATGCCCCCGGAGAAGGCATTATGTTATCACCATGTCCCTCGTCTGTCATCCATTGTCCATCATCCATCTGTTTACTTTTCGTATTCCGTCAATTAACTAAAGTTCTACCAACTGGATCTATACCAAACTTCATATGTGGGTTTGGTATGAGGAGTGGAAGAAGCCTCTTTATTTTGACCATGGTGTGCCAAAGGTCAAGGTCACAGTGATCTCCAGTGTTAAATACACTTGAAATTGGTTTCCACTCCATAACTAAACTTCTGCAAGACTGATCTTGTTTTTTTGTAATTCTATCCATGATATTGCAGAAGGGGGCATATGCCACACTTTGCATTGCTCTTGTCTCCTATTAAAAAGGTCATATGAGAGGTGAGTGGATATCCTCGGTCAAATGGCTGGTTTGGTCTGCAGTTTTATTTTGTGATGTTGTGGATTAAGTAAATAATGCTCATTAATGATGATTTGAAAATATAATGTTGATGCATTTGATTTGAACTGTGTTCTGTCAGATGCATTTCAGTTGGAGATCAAGTTGACACGAGTGTTTAGTGACTAATTCACTCCTGTTTGTGAGCTGACATTTTGCAAGTGACAAATGGGACAATGTTTGTATAAATTTGCTTTGAGAAAGCTTTTTGAAAGAAGGGATAAGAAGCCCATATGTTTTTGCTTTGTCAGAATGTTCATCTTATGTTGTAAAATCATCAGTGTGGAAATAAAGAATTCCGATATGTCATGTTATTGTTTTATCGCTGTCGATGCACGGGAATAGGAACTTTTGGCCCATTTTACGAACAATCAACTGTGCAAATCAGCTGACTGTATTTGAGTGATATTGTAAAATTGTGATAGTGTGCTGTTTACTCCAGGAAAGGCTACACTACGAGCTTCCAGAAACTGTATGCATTGTGAGGATTGTGAATAAGGGAGGTAATTTAATGCAAAATATAATGGGCCGTGTTAATGAGAAGCTGTGCATTTCTTGAAAAAACAATGTATTCTACCGAATAACAGTTACTGTAACAAGACCTTAAGTAGAAAACGGTATTTGCTTTCATTGCATCTTCTGGCCTCAAATCTCCATAGCAAGCAAGAGTAAATAAAATGTTTCTATTTGCAGGATAACTAAAAGAAATATTAAAAGCATGCTTTTCCTTTTTCAGTGATAGTGGTACCCTGATATAATTTCCAGGAAAGTTCCCCTCATGAGGTATTTATATGCCAAGTACTGGTATTATGAAGAGAATTACATGGGGTAATGTTTTATTTTTCATTCTTTTGTTTGACAATGTTAACTGGTATAGTTGTATGGAGAACTTTTTCTGAGAGCATTCTGGGGAATTGTGTCAGAGTCTAATCTTATCAGTTGAAATAAATTTTGACTGAACATTCTTTATTGTTACATTTGTACAGCTTCTTTCAAATGGCATATAATTCATATGGCAGCCTCTTAAATTAGGTCAGAAACTCATATGGATCTATTCTCAACCCTTTAGGAGGCACAATTCATGCTGTGCAGGAAAATGTCATTGCACAAAATTTTATAGAAATCTTCTTTCTATTATTCATTTATTTATTAGAGTTCATCGACACTCTTGACAGCCAGGATCACCTGGTGTTAGGCAGTTTTATGGGGGAAGGAAGCCAGACTACCTGGAGAGAACCAATGACAATAGCAAATAACTGCCAGACTCTCCAATGTACTAACTCCATGCAAACATGGTTAGCATTGATTGAAGACAAGAGCACCATCAACATGCAATACGCCTTAGTACAAAGTGTGACTGTGCCCCCACATGGGCAATTGAGATGATATACCTTACCCAAGGACACAGCACAGTTACCCCTGGTGGAGTTCGAGCCATGGACCTTTCAGTTTGAAGTCTGAATCCAGAACCACTGAACCACCGTGCTCCCAATTTTCCCCTGTGATTACCTTATATTATCATTGATAGAATTAATGAAAGTTGCCTGGCCACATGAGGAGAAAATGGGAGCAGGTGGTCGTGGGGGGTGGGTGGGTTTGTGGTGGATCGGGCCAGGGGATTGGGGGGATAAAATGTGTATTTTGAGGGACTTTGTAGTTTACAAATGCATGCAATTTCTGTTGTTTTTTTTGCACATTTAATCAGTTAATGTGTAATTAATAACCACTGGTTTTGCCTGATCATTGGCAATATACCAACACAACTGCAATGAGAGTTATTGTCACCTATGGCAACTGCATTGTGACCTTGTGCAAGACCCTTCATCCGAATTGCCCATGTGGAGGTACAGTGGCTATGTGTACTAAGGCATACTGCACATCAATGGTGCACTTGTCTTCAACCAATGCTAACCCTGCTTGTGTGGAGTTAGTATGTTGGAGAGTCTGACAATTGCTTGTCACTGCTCGGTGGTTCCCTCTGGGTTCTCCAGCTTCCCTCCCCCTCTCCATAAAACTCTGACAGGAGGTGACCCTGGCTGTTGGAAGTGTCATTCAACCCCAATAAATAAAAATACATAAATACATAAATGAGAGTTATTGTCCTTGGTGATGCAACAGTGCATCCCTCTAAGTTGAAGCCTAGCTACCTCCTAATATGAGGTTGAAGCCTACTGCCTTGACTGAATAGGAAAAGCACTGTTGTTACATGCTTTTATCCAAAGTAAAATTTTGACCTACAAAGCGTTTTAATCAGAGTGAGAAATGTGAAAGAACATGCCATCTCTCATGAGTCATTAGTGTATAAAGGAACATAAAATGTGGACATCAGAGTGCTTGGTCTGCCACTATTCGTGCGGCTTAACGGCACTATGTTAACAATTTTTTGCACGTATTACTTTATTTTCATCTGAATTAAATGTAGGGGCACATATACTGTCTCATTATGCCCCCGGAGAAGGCATTATGTTATCACCATGTCCCTCGTCTGTCATCCATTGTCCATCATCCATCTGTTTACTTTTCGTATTCCGTCAATTAACTAAAGTTCTACCAACTGGATCTATACCAAACTTCATATGTGGGTTTGGTATGAGGAGTGGAAGAAGCCTCTTTATTTTGACCATGGTGTGCCAAAGGTCAAGGTCACAGTGATCTCCAGTGTTAAATACACTTGAAATTGGTTTCCACTCCATAACTAAACTTCTGCAAGACTGATCTTGTTTTTTTGTAATTCTATCCATGATATTGCAGAAGGGGGCATATGCCACACTTTGCATTGCTCTTGTCTCCTATTAAAAAGGTCATATGAGAGGTGAGTGGATATCCTCGGTCAAATGGCTGGTTTGGTCTGCAGTTTTATTTTGTGATGTTGTGGATTAAGTAAATAATGCTCATTAATGATGATTTGAAAATATA
The DNA here is from genome assembly GCA_031216915.1 of Pictodentalium vernedei. Classification (NCBI taxonomy): domain Eukaryota; kingdom Metazoa; phylum Mollusca; class Scaphopoda; order Dentaliida; family Dentaliidae; genus Pictodentalium; species Pictodentalium vernedei. The sequence goes on from CM062292.1 coordinate 429,969,229, forward strand.
ATGTTGATGCATTTGATTTGAACTGTGTTCTGTCAGATGCATTTCAGTTGGAGATCAAGTTGACACGAGTGTTTAGTGACTAATTCACTCCTGTTTGTGAGCTGACATTTTGCAAGTGACAAATGGGACAATGTTTGTATAAATTTGCTTTGAGAAAGCTTTTTGAAAGAAGGGATAAGAAGCCCATATGTTTTTGCTTTGTCAGAATGTTCATCTTATGTTGTAAAATCATCAGTGTGGAAATAAAGAATTCCGATATGTCATGTTATTGTTTTATCGCTGTCGATGCACGGGAATAGGAACTTTTGGCCCATTTTACGAACAATCAACTGTGCAATTCAGCTGACTGTATTTGAGTGATATTGTAAAATTGTGATAGTGTGCTGTTTACTCCAGGAAAGGCCACACTACGAGCTTCCAGAAACTGTATACATTGTGAGGATTGTGAATAAGAGAGGTAATTTAATGCAAAATATAATGGGCCGTGTTAATGAGAAGCCGTGCATTTCTTGAAAAAACAATGTATTCTACCGAATAACAGTTACTGTAACAAGACCTTAAGTAGAAAACGGTATTTGCTTTCATTGCATCTTCTGGCCTCAAATCTCCATAGCAAGCAAGAGTAAATAAAATGTTTCTATTTGCAGGATAACTAAAAGAAATATTAAAAGCATGTTTTCCTTTTTCAGTGATAGTGGTACCCTGATATAATTTCCAGGAAAGTTCCCCTCATGAGGTATTTATATGCCAAGTACTGGTATTATGAAGAGAATTACATGGGGTAATGTTTTATTTTTCATTCTTTTGTTTGACAATGTTAACTGGTATAGTGGTATGGAGAACTTTTTCTGAGAGCATTCTGGGGAATTGTGTCAGAGTCTAATCTTATCAGTTGAAATAAATTTTGACTGAACATTCTTAATTGTTACATTTGTACAGCTTCTTTCAAATGGCCTATAATTCATATGGCAGCCTCTTAAATTAGGTCAGAAACTCATATGGATCTATTCTCAACCCTTTAGGAGGCACAATTCGTGCTGTGCAGGAAAATGTCATTGCACAAAATTTTATAGAAATCTTCTTTCTATTATTCATTTATTTATTAGAGTTCATCGACACTCTTGACAGCCAGGATCACCTGGTGTTAGGCAGTTTTATGGGGGAAGGAAGCCAGACTACCTGGAGAGAACCAATGACAATAGCAAATAACTGCCAGACTCTCCAATGTACTAACTCCATGCAAACATGGTTAGCATTGATTGAAGACAAGAGCACCATCAACATGCAATACGCCTTAGTACAAAGTGTGACTGTGCCCCCACATGGGCAATTGGGATGATATACCTTACCCAAGGACACAGCAGTTACCCCTGGTGGAGTTCGAGCCAGGGACCTTTCAGTTTGAAGTCTGAATCCAGAACCACTGAACCACCGTGCTCCCAATTTTCCCCTGTGATTACCTTATATCATTGATAGAATTAATGAAAGTTGCCTGGCCACATGAGGAGAAAATGGGAGCAGGTGGTCGTGGGGGGTGGGTGGGTTTTTGGTGGATCAGGCCAGGGGATTGGGGGGATAAAATGTGTATTGTTGAGGGACTTTGTAGTTTACAAATGCATGCAATTTCTGTTGTTTTTTTTGCACATTTAATCAGTTAATGTGTAATTAATAACCACTGGTTTTGCCTGATCATTGGCAATATACCAACACAACTGCAATGAGAGTTATTGTCACCTACGGCAACTGCATTGTGACCTTGTGCAAGACCCTTCATCCGAATTGCCCATGTGGAGGTACAGTGGCTATGTGTACTAAGGCATACTGCACATCAATGGTGCACTTGTCTTCAACCAATGCTAACCCTGCTTGTGTGGAGTTAGTATGTTGGAGAGTCTGACAATTGCTTGTCACTGCTCGGTGGTTCTCTCTGGGTTCTCCAGCTTCCCTCCCCCTCTCCATAAAACTCTGACAGGAGGTGACCCTGGCTGTTGGAAGTGTCATTCAACCCCAATAAATAAAAATAAATAAATACATAAATGAGAGTTATTGTCCTTGGTGATGCAACAGTGCATCCCTCTAAGTTGAAGCCTAGCTACCTCCTAATATGAGGTTGAAGCCTACTGCCTTGACTGAATAGGAAAAGCACTGTTGTTACATGCTTTTATCCAAAGTAAAATTTTTGAACTACAAAGCATTTTAATCAGAGTGAGAAATGTGAAAGAACATGCCATCTCTCATGAGTCATTAGTGTATAAAGGAACATAAAATGTGGACATCAGAGTGCTTGGTCTGCCACTATTCGTGCGGCTTAACGGCACTATGTTAACAATTTTTTGCACGTATTACTTTATTTTTATCTGAATTAAATGTAGGGGCACATATACTGTCTCATTATGCCCCCGGAGAAGGCATTATGTTATCACCATGTCCCTCGTCTGTCATCCATTGTCCATCATCCATCTGTTTACTTTTCGTATTCCGTCAATTAACTAAAGTTCTACCAACTGGATCTATACCAAACTTCATATGTGGGTTTGGTATGAGGAGTGGAAGAAGCCTTTTTATTTTGACCATGGTGTGCCAAAGGTCAAGGTCACAGTGATCTCCAGTGTTAAATACACTTGAAATTGGTTTCCACTCCATAACTAAACTTCTGCAAGACTGATCTTGTTTTTTTGTAATTCTATCCATGATATTGCAGAAAGGGGCATATGCCACACTTTGCATTGCTCTTGTTTCCTATTAAAAAGGTCATATGAGAGGTGAGTGGATATCCTCGGTCAAATGGCTGGTTTGGTCTGCAGTTTTATTTTGTGATGTTGTGGATTAAGTAAATAATGCTCATTAATGATGATTTGAAAATATAATGTTGATGGATTTGATTTGAACTGTGTTCTGTCAAGTGCATTTCAGTTGGAGATCAAGTTGACACGAGTGTTTAGTGACTAATTCACTCCTGTTTGTGAGCTGACATTTTGCAAGTGACAAATGGGACAATGTTTGTATAAATTTGCTTTGAGAAAGCTTTTTGAAAGAAGGGATAAGAAGCCCATATGTTTTTGCTTTGTCAGAATGTTCATCTTATGTTGTAAATTCATCAGTGTGGAAATAAAGAATTCCAATATGTCATGTTATTGTTTTATCGCTGTCGATGCACGGGAATAGGAACTTTTGGCCCATTTTACGAACAATCAACTGTGCAATTCAGCTGACTGTATTTGAGTGATATTGTAAAATTGTGATAGTGTGCTGTTTACTCCAGGAAAGGCCACACTACGAGCTTCCAGAAACTATATACATTGTGAGGATTGTGAATAAGAGAGGTAATTTAATGCAAAATATAATGGGCCGTGTTAATGAGAAGCCGTGCATTTCTTGAAAAAACAATGTATTCTACCGAATAACAGTTACTGTAACAAGACCTTAAGTAGAAAACGGTATTTGCTTTCATTGCATCTTCTGGCCTCAAATCTCCATAGCAAGCAAGAGTAAATAAAATGTTTCTATTTGCAGGATAACTAAAAGAAATATTAAAAGCATGTTTTCCTTTTTCAGTGATAGTGGTACCCTGATATAATTTCCAGGAAAGTTCCCCTCATGAGGTATTTATATGCCAAGTACTGGTATTATGAAGAGAATTACATAGGGTAATGTTTTATTTTTCATTCTTTTGTTTGAGAATGTTAACTGGTATAGTGGTATGGAGAACTTTTTCTGAGAGCATTCTGGGGAATTGTGTCAGAGTCTAATCTTATCAGTTGAAATAAATTTTGACTGAACATTCTTAATTGTTACATTTGTACAGCTTCTTTCAAATGGCATATAATTCATATGGCAGCCTCTTAAATTAGGTCAGAAACTCATATGGATCTATTCTCAACCCTTTAGGAGGCACAATTCGTGCTGTGCAGGAAAATGTCATTGCACAAAATTTTATAGAAATCTTCTTTCTATTATTCATTTATTTATTAGAGTTCATCGACACTCTTGACAGCCAGGATCACCTGGTGTTAGGCAGTTTTATGGGGGAAGGAAGCCAGACTACCTGGAGAGAACCAATGACAATAGCAAATAACTGCCAGACTCTCCAATGTACTAACTCCATGCAAACATGGTTAGCATTGATTGAAGACAAGAGCACCATCAACATGCAATACGCCTTAGTACAAAGTGTGACTGTGCCCCCACATGGGCAATTGGGATGATATACCTTACCCAAGGACACAGCAGTTACCCCTGGTGGAGTTCGAGCCAGGGACCTTTCAGTTTGAAGTCTGAATCCAGAACCACTGAACCACCGTGCTCCCAATTTTCCCCTGTGATTACCTTATATCATTGATAGAATTAATGAAAGTTGCCTGGCCACATGAGGAGAAAATGGGAGCAGGTGGTCGTGGGGGGTGGGTGGGTTTTTGGTGGATCGGGCCAGGGGATTGGGGGGATAAAATGTGTATTGTTGAGGGACTTTGTAGTTTACAAATGCATGCAATTTCTGTTGTTTTTTTTGCACATTTAATCAGTTAATGTGTAATTAATAACCACTGGTTTTGCCTGATCATTGGCAATATACCAACACAACTGCAATGAGAGTTATTGTCACCTACGGCAACTGCATTGTGACCTTGTGCAAGACCCTTCATCCGAATTGCCCATGTGGAGGTACAGTGGCTATGTGTACTAAGGCATACTGCACATCAATGGTGCAATTGTCTTCAACCAATGCTAACCCTGCTTGTGTGGAGTTAGTATGTTGGAGAGTCTGACAATTGCTTGTCACTGCTCGGTGGTTCTCTCTGGGTTCTCCAGCTTCCCTCCCCCTCTCCATAAAACTCTGACAGGAGGTGACCCTGGCTGTTGGAAGTGTCATTCAACCCCAATAAATAAAAATAAATAAATACATAAATGAGAGTTATTGTCCTTGGTGATGCAACAGTGCATCCCTCTAAGTTGAAGCCTAGCTACCTCCTAATATGAGGTTGAAGCCTACTGCCTTGACTGAATAGGAAAAGCACTGTTGTTACAAGCTTTTATCCAAAGTAAAATTTTTGAACTACAAAGCGTTTTAATCAGAGTGAGAAATGTGAAAGAACATGCCATCTCTCATGAGTCATTAGTGTATAAAGGAACATAAAATGTGGACATCAGAGTGCTTGGTCTGCCACTATTCGTGCGGCTTAACGGCACTATGTTAACAATTTTTTGCACGTATTACTTTATTTTTATCTGAATTAAATGTAGGGGCACATATACTGTTTCATTATGCCCCCGGAGAAGGCATTATGTTATCACCATGTCCCTCGTCTGTCATCCATTGTCCATCATCCATCTGTTTACTTTTCGTATTCCGTCAATTAACTAAAGTTCTACCAACTGGATCTATACCAAACTTCATATGTGGGTTTGGTATGAGGAGTGGAAGAAGCCTCTTTATTTTGACCATGGTGTGCCAAAGGTCAAGGTCACAGTGATCTCCAGTGTTAAATACACTTGAAATTGGTTTCCACTCCATAACTAAACTTCTGCAAGACTGATCTTGTTTTTTTGTAATTCTATCCATGATATTGCAGAAAGGGGCATATGCCACACTTTGCATTGCTCTTGTTTCCTATTAAAAAGGTCATATGAGAGGTGAGTGGATATCCTCGGTCAAATGGCTGGTTTGGTCTGCAGTTTTATTTTGTGATGTTGTGGATTAAGTAAATAATGCTCATTAATGATGATTTGAAAATATAATGTTGATGGATTTGATTTGAACTGTGCTCTGTCAAGTGCATTTCAGTTGGAGATCAAGTTGACACGAGTGTTTAGTGACTAATTCACTCCTGTTTGTGAGCTGACATTTTGCAAGTGACAAATGGGACAATGTTTGTATAAATTTGCTTTGAGAAAGCTTTTTGAAAGAAGGGATAAGAAGCCCATATGTTTTTGCTTTGTCAGAATGTTCATCTTATGTTGTAAAATCATCAGTGTGGAAATAAAGAATTCCAATATGTCATGTTATTGTTTTATCGCTGTCGATGCACGGGAATAGGAACTTTTGGCCCATTTTACGAACAATCAACTGTGCAATTCAGCTGACTGTATTTGAGTGATATTGTAAAATTGTGATAGTGTGCTGTTTACTCCAGGAAAGGCCACACTACGAGCTTCCAGAAACTGTATACATTGTGAGGATTGTGAATAAGACAGGTAATTTAATGCAAAATATAATGGGCCGTGTTAATGAGAAGCCGTGCATTTCTTGAAAAAACAATGTATTCTACCGAATAACAGTTACTGTAACAAGACCTTAAGTAGAAAACGGTATTTGCTTTCATTGCATCTTCTGGCTTCAAATCTCCATAGCAAGCAAGAGTAAATAAAATGTTTCTATTTGCAGGATAACTAAAAGAAATATTAAAAGCATGTTTTTCCTTTTTCAGTGATAGTGGTACCCTGATATAATTTTCAGGAAAGTTCCCCTCATGAGGTATTTATATGCCAAGTACTGGTATTATGAAGAGAATTACATGGGGTAATGTTTTATTTTTCATTCTTTTGTTTGACAATGTTAACTGGTATAGTTGTATGGAGAACTTTTTCTGAGAGCATTCTGGGGAATTGTGTCAGAGTCTAATCTTATCAGTTGAAATAAATTTTGACTGAACATTCTTAATTGTTACATTTGTACAGCTTCTTTCAAATGGCATATAATTCATATGGCAGCCTCTTAAATTAGGTCAGAAACTGATATGGATCTATTCTCAACCCTTTAGGAGGCACAATTCGTGCTGTGCAGGAAAATGTCATTGCACAAAATTTTATAGAAATCTTCTTTCTATTATTCATTTATTTATTAGAGTTCATCGACACTCTTGACAGCCAGGATCACCTGGTGTTAGGCAGTTTTATGGGGGAAGGAAGCCAGACTACCTGGAGAGAACCAATGACAATAGCAAATAACTGCCAGACTCTCCAATGTACTAACTCCATGCAAACATGGTTAGCATTGATTGAAGACAAGAGCACCATCAACATGCAATACGCCTTAGTACAAAGAGTGACTGTGCCCCCACATGGGCAATTGGGATGATATACCTTACCCAAGGACACAGCACAGTTACCCCTGGTGGATTTCGAGCCATGGACCTTTCAGTTTGAAGTCTGAATCCAGAACCACTGAACCACCGTGCTCCCAATTTTCCCCTGTGATTACCTTATATTATCATTGATAGAATTAATGAAAGTTGCCTGGCCACATGAGGAGAAAATGGGAGCAGGTGGTCGTGGGGGGTGGGTGGGTTTGTGGTGGATCGGGCCAGCTGTTGTTACATGCTTTTATCCAAAGTAAAATTTTGAACTACAAAGCGTTTTAATCAGAGTGAGAAATGTGAAAGAACATGCCATCTCTCATGAGTCATTAGTGTATAAAGGAACATAAAATGTGGACATCAGAGTGCTTGGTCTGCCACTATTCGTGCGGCTTAACGGCACTATGTTAACAATATTTTTATACTGTACCAATGACCCAGACATAGCTGGTGCTAACTCTTAAAATATAGGGCCAAACACAAATTTTGCCCCCCAATCCCCAAAATTTGCATCTAAAACTAAAGAAAACATGTCCTGAAAGGCCCTCCACACCTCGCCCCCACTGCGCATGCGCAGTGTCAAGGACGTTCCGAAATTGGCGCCATTTATCATTCTAAGTTTGGCCCTTCATCAGTTAACATCTGACTGATCTTTGTGCTTTTAAATCTCAGTTTAAATGATGCCAGACACATAAATATTAGTGAAATGGTGATTCTAAGGAGGATAGAAAAGGAGGAGAGGAAAAGAATGTGTGACAGAATATTATCAGGGCTGTAACTTAAAATTTTTTAATGAAATTATGTTAAGTTACCTATTTTCAAGGCAGCAGCCATTTTGTTGTCATTCTGATTATTTAGTTACACTGTTTTTTCAAGTGTTTTTCCTCTCTCCCTGTCCTTTAAGTTCCCCCTTGCTATTCTCCCATGCTTTTGGCATAGTTTCTGTAATTATTATTACTAAAATTTCTTGGGAGTTTTAGCTTAATAACAGAATGAATTCTGTTCTTTCCCCATGTTTACGTCTTCACCTACGGGTGGTTAGGCGTTGTGTTCTGCATCTACCATCTGATGTTCTGCAGTTTCTTCCCTGGAAGTCTCTGTTTTGCATCAGATGGTGTATTTTTGGTAACTGATTTCGGGCCTGGGTGCCTGGAGTCTTATTTTAGTGTTTTTACACTCATTGTTTACATTTACAACAGCCCTCTGTGTGAGGGGGGGATTTCTAAAATAATAATATCTTTATGTTATTTTAATCATAACTGGATACATTATTATTGTTCGTAAGTGTTGAATAAATTGTTTAAAATATTTTTAAAATTTTTGTCCACACTTAGGCTTGGGATCCATTGGGGCTCAACGTTACTTTTCAGAAACTTGGGCTGTTCTGAAAAAATATTTTTTCAAAATATTTTGATTTCAATTATTTTTTCTATATTAATGGATCATATTATTATTATGTATTTTGATTGCCAGGGGTTAGTGCGAGTACCAGGACTTGTTTTCTTTTCACATTGAAAGGATATTGATCAATTGTTTTAAGAGGAAGTCTTCCTCTGACCTTATTATCATTCTATATGTGGTCAGTGTACTCGCATTAACTCCTGTTCTGTATCGTATGATTTCGATGACAATATGGGAAGCGTATGTCACGGTATGTTGTTGGGGATTTGGACACTCCGGTCCTTTCCCCGCAGGGTCACTCTACTTTATCAATTTCTATTTCAGACGATCAAGATTAGGGTGATGTTTCTGTGATGTCTTCCAACAGTGTGCCTCCGTCGTCACAATTAATGAAGGGCTAGCGGAAAAGTGCTCATGTAATACGCCAATTGCCTAAGAGGACCCTAGTAGGTTCGACGGCCTTTGACGTCCGCTAGCTCGCCCGGTGTAGCGTCCATTCACCGAATGGTTCGGCAGCCGGGTTCGTCCGTTGCGGTCTAGAAGGAATTTTGGGGTGATGCGAGCACTATAAAATTAACTTAATGCACACCCAGTGACGGCGGATCGGAGGGAGAACGGAGGAAGCCTTTAGTCCGGTTCATAGCTCGTTCCGGTCCATCCGGACGGCAAGCGAGAGAGGCCCCTCTCTCGTTCAACAACATCTGGCCCCAGATGTTGTGGTACAATGTGTCGTTAGCGGAGCATACGTCCGTCGCTCGGGACTCTCCGTTGTATAGGCAGTCCGCTGAGACTGCTAAGGCTTCCTCTTCTCGTCAGCGCACACGACCGCACCTTGGCTGCGTGACCGCCGATATATTACCAGCTTCGCCGATCAAGGATTCTTCGGCGACCAGGTCACACCATCCGGCAGCCAGGGATTCGAGACCGATGGACTCCGGACGTTCGCATAGGAAGTATGCGGGAGCCATCTGATGCGGAGCTGCCCTCGGCGAAGCACCGATAGACTGCGCCTCCGCAGGTCTCGACGCCGGACATTCTTGTGCACATAGCACAGCTTATCGCAGCATCCCAGCAGCCGACAGAAACGGTGTCGGATCGAGAATTATCCGACAGCGCTGGGTCGGTAGCCGGGGACTCGAGGCCTGCAGACTCCGGACGTTCGCATAGGAAGTGTGCGGGAGTCAACGTACACGGAGCTTCCAGCGGCAATGCATCGTAAGTCCGCTACTGCACAGGCCTCGGGAACGGACGTGCTTTCCTTAATAGCACAGTTTATCGCAGCATCCCAGCATCAACTGAATCTGTCGCATATATTTTATCCGACGATGCTGGGTCGGGACGCTCCGCGGAAGCGGGTACGGACGTCCGAAAGTTTCATCCGGTCCGACGGGATACCGAAAGGGATTCGGTGGATTTCAAGCTTTCCCTTTCGGAACAACATATGCTGCGATGCCGGATAAGAAACTGATAGCGTCGGTGGACTTAGAAATTTTTGGTTCGGTTCAGGGACATCGTCCCTCAGTTCCGACATAGTCCAATAATGTCACACAAACTTTCGAATTATTGAACGACGCTATATATATTATTATTTTATGCTTGCTATCCAAGCATTTCTGGTTTCTTGTTCGAAGAGTTATGGAGATGTCTTTCAAAAGTGTGCCTCTGTCGTCATAGTTAATGAAGAGTTAGCGGCAATAAGTGCTCATGGAATATGTCTATCGCTTACGGAGTGACATTCGCTAGCTCACCCGGTGTAGCGTTCATTCATCGAATGGTTCGGCTGCCGGGTTCGTCCGTTGCGGTCTAGGAAGGAGATTTGGGTGATGCGAGCACCTTAATTACTTTAGTACTCACCCAGTGACGGCAGATTGAGGACAGATCGGAGGAAGCCAACAACATAGGGGACCGCATGTTGTGGTTCAGATATTTTACATTCGGAGCATATGTCCGTTGCTCGGCGCGCTCCGTTATATTGACAGTCCGAGAGACTGTCTTTAATGCTTCCTCATCCTCACAGCAGGGCACACGACCGCACATTGGCTACGTGACCTCGAGTATCTGATCAGTTTCGGCATTCAGTGATTCCACAGCGAATAGGTCGCGCCATCCAGTAGCCAAGGGACACGAGGCCTATACACTCCGTTCGCTCGCATATTGGAAGTATGCACGGGGTAACGATCTCGGAGCTTCCTGCGGCAATGCATCGTAAGACCGCTGCTCCTCAGGCCTCAGTGACGGACGTGCTATCCGAGTTAGCACAGTTGTTTTGCAGCATCCCAGCAATTGACGGTTTCTCGGTCGAATCAGGAATTATCCGACGGCGCTGGGTCGGTGCGGTCCGCGGTTGCATCAAGCTACGGACGACCGAACGCTTTATAGGGTCCGACAGGATGGCGAAAGGGATTCGAAAGATTTCGAGTTTTCCCTTTAGTAGTATCGGAAGATGCCTTTCATATCTTCTGGCATTTCTTCCAGTGATTATTTTTCGGACTTCATTGCTGCGATCTTGGATAAGAGACTTATAGCGTCATTGGACTCGGATTTTTCGATCGGTACAGGGACTTTGTCTCTGACTTACCGACGCAGTCCAATATTGTCATTACAACATGTGTTTTATTTTTCGACGCTATATATTATATATATATATATACAAGCCTGCTACTAAGCATGATAGTTTAGTTTCTTGTCCGCGTTGCTCATTTCTGCCATTTTATCTTTTTTACATATAGTTTATTTTGGCAGAGCAGGGCATACCGAGAGTTCATATGCGTCTAGACGGTGTGATTAAAGACTGCATATATTCTTTTTCGCCGTTTATGTCTTTTCCAATTTCAATGTTGGGAACGACATTATGTATAGTAGACTTAACTTAGACGCTTTATTATACGTAATCCGCCTTACTGAGGCGTTATCATTACGTCTTCAAGAAAAGATTTACGGGATATTATTCTCAATGTAATTTCTTTTGAGGGCAGTAGTTGTTCACGTATAACTCCGCCCTTCAGTGGCTGATTGGAGTTGGTTAGACGTGATGCAGCCCTAGCTACATCCACGCGTGGATAGTAGGTTAAGAACTCTCTCAGAGTCGCTTCGTTCTCGGAGGAGCTTCTCTTCGACGGCAACTTTTCGGCAATCCATGAATTGCTTGATTTATACATTCTCTTGTCTATCTAGTGTTACAAGAGATTCAGACTGGGGCAAACATTCGGTGGTTGACTCAGAGAGTGCCGCCGCAGTTGCCGGACCCTAGTGTGACTGTTATGACGGTTGCCAGTCAAACAGATTGGGATATATACTGATCCCTACGGATTCGAAGTGCCAGGGTCTTTGGGTTCCGCAGTCTTTTAGCTATCAGTTTAACTTCCGCGGAATAATGTTTTTTAGGCTTGCTTTTTGTCATTGCATGAACATTATTCAGAAACGCATGCCCAAATTCCTGTCCTTTAATTCGACAGTAGTGGCGTATCTCCGGAACCAGGGAGGCACTCTTTCGTTTCCGTTATTCAATTTAATGGAAAGAATCCGTCTGTTGGTTATAGTACACCAAGTTCAGTTTTGGTCCGTCATATTCTGGGTCGTCTGATTGTTTTATCGCACTCCCGTTCTCTTACGGGTCGCTTGTTGCTGTCAGAATGGACTCTCAACAAACAAGTATTTAATCAGATTTGCTATCTATGGGAGCGCCCAATGATGTTTTATTTATGACACAGCTTGCTAATCAATTGCAGACGTATGTGTTGGCTTGTCCAGATCTCTGAGCTAATACTGTTAACGCTCTATTGATCTATAGGACGGAATGATAGGATACGCGTATCCTGCGGCGCTGTTGTTTTAGCAGGTATTGCTAAGATAAACAACCACAATACATTTCTGTTGATAGCATCTCTATCTTCACAGAGATCATGAGTAATTTACTCTCTTGTCTACTGTGGATCTTAACGTGAAATCTTCCTCTCTGTGAGGATCTTTTTTCACTGGGTAAATCGTGTCATCTTTATCACAACCAGCAAGGTCGCAACCTTCATGTATTCCGTTGTGTGGTCCGTATTGCATTGTAAGCACTGTACTGGACGAGCTTTGGACGCGATTTCTTACTATAGGAGATCCTCTTCTTCGCTATTCTATGCGACTAAAGTGGAGGCTCTTCCGTCGTGGTGTAGGGATCATTATGTTCATATGGTTGATCCCTCCATACTACGCATTGCTAGTTTTTAGTATACTTGTTTCACAAGATCTACTGCAGCCTGTTGTTATTTAGGTTATAGGTTTATGTTACCTCATACCTATGCACTCTACGATAGTTTACAATTGAGTCTTTTGTCTCTTTATCTAAGTCAGTTAGTAACTTTTTGATAAATAGACTTAGAATCTTTAGATTAAATTCCTATACGGATTTTAACTTCGGTTCTTATTTAGCTAAGTAATCATTTGAGCCTCTGGAAACAGTAGTTTTCAAATTCTGACCTTTTAGACAGTAATCCTGTTGGTTTCTCTTTTACTGTAGAGTCAGTGAGTTTCATGCACTATCGATGGATGATTTTCACTTTCATAGTTTCGGAATCAATACTTCCGTTACTATTTAGGTTGGATTGTTGCATAAGAGTTAGGCTCCTATTATCCGGAACCTATTATTTTAAGGTCCTTCCGTCTTCGTATGGGCATAGGCCTTTACTCTTTCCGGGTACAGTTTATGTATTTATAAACAGATATCTGTTTATTACAAGGGCGTAAGCTTCTTCTGTCTTTGATGTCTAGTAGAAGGACGTTACGCTCCATTTTATTGTTAATGGATTCTATTAACTAGCGTACTGCTTATGGTATATCATTGGCTTAGCAGTTGTGCTTAAGATTTCGGCTCATGAAGTAAGAGTTCTTCTACTTCTTGGGCTTACATTAATAGTGTTGCTATTATAGATTTTTGAAGGCTGCTCATTGCGCTCAGCCATCCATTCATGAATTTTATCTCAGAAATATCGAGTCCTTTTCTGGAGGCCTCTATTGTTAGGTCTATTATCTACTGCTCAGAATGTCATTCACTTAACAGTTGCTACTATAGCTAGGTAGGCTGTCTGTTTCGGCAGTGTCTCCGTTCGGCTGCCCTCTTCGCTCTGGGCTATTTGACCCAGGGCAAGAAAAAGGGGGGGGGGAGGGTGTTCCCTTGGGTCACCTGTTTTTACTATGAAAACAAGGGGATACCTCCTCCGGAGTTAGTAATTCTGAGCTGTTATTGGGATGGTTGTTTAGTGAGAAGTTCAAGTTTATAAAATTCATTCAAGTCTTAGTTTTTAAAGTATAGCTTTTGAATATTGCATTTGTCAACGGACATGATTATGCAATTCTCACACACTTTTAAGAGTATAAGAGTCTCTATTCTCTAGACTTACTTTATTATTGGCTTACTTTAAAAATTATTAGTATAAGGATTATTGGATATTAATAGATTACATGGATGTATGAAGCTCAATTTTGGAAGGTGTTGTATCTTTCTAATTTATCATAAATAAGAAAGATACATGTAAGGCCTATTACTTCTTTTCCCTACAGGGGATGACTCTATTTTATTTTATTGAGCGTATTCCATTTTGCTCTATGTCCTTGGCCCTCCAGCCTTTTTACTATTCAGCTATGTCTGGGTCATTGGTACAGTATAAAAATGTTAAAAAATTTATAGTAATTTATATATTTTTTATACTTACCAATGACCCAGACGGGGATGGCCCTCCCAGGAGTTGGGAACTCTTGCCTCCCCGCTGAGTACATAGCGCTTACCAGGCACTGGTTATTAGAATGATAAATGGCGCCAATTTCGGAACGTCCTTGACACTGCGCATGCGCAGTGGGGGCGAGGTGTGGAGGGCCTTTCAGGACATGTTTTCTTTAGTTTTAGATGCAAATTTTGGGGATTGGGGGGCAAAATTTGTGTTTGGCCCTATATTTTAAGAGTTAGCACCAGCTATGTCTGGGTCATTGGTAAGTATAAAAAATATATAAATTACTATAAATTTTTTAACTTTTTGCACGTATTACTTTATTTTCATCTGAATTAAATGTAGGGGCACATATACTGTCTCATTATGCCCCCGGAGAAGGCATTATGTTATCACCATGTCCCTCGTCTGTCATCCATTGTCCATCATCCATCTGTTTACTTTTCGTATTCCGTCAGTTAACTAAAGTTCTACCAACTGGATCTATACCAAACTTCATATGTGGGTTTGGTATGAGGAGTGGAAGAAGCCTCTTTATTTTGACCATGGTGTGCCAAAGGTCAAGGTCACAGTGATCTCCAGTGTTAAATACACTTGAAATTGGTTTCCACTCCATAACTAAACTTCTGCAAGACTGATCTTGTTTTTTTGTAATTCTATCCATGATATTGCAGAAGGGGGCATATGCCACACTTTGCATTGCTCTTGTTTCCTGTTAAAAAGGTCATATGAGAGGTGAGTGGATATCCTCGGTCAAATGGCTGGTTTGGTCTGCAGTTTTATTTTGTGATGTTGTGGATTAAGTAAATAATGCTCATTAATGATGATTTGAAAATATAATGTTGATGGATTTGATTTGAACTGTGTTCTGTCAAGTGCATTTCAGTTGGAGATCAAGGTGACACGAGTGTTTAGTGACTAATTCACTCCTGTTTGTGAGCTGACATTTTGCAAGTGACAAATGGGACAATGTTTGTATAAATTTGCTTTGAGAAAGCTTTTTGAAAGAAGGGATAAGAAGCCCATATGTTTTTGCTTTGTCAGAATGTTCATCTTATGTTGTAAAATCATCAGTGTGGAAATAAAGAATTCCGATATGTCATGTTATTGTTTTATCGCTGTCGATGCACGGGAATAGGAACTTTTGGCCCATTTTACGAACAATCAACTGTGCAATTCAGCTGACTGTATTTGAGTGATATTGTAAAATTGTGATAGTGTGCTGTTTACTCCAGGAAAGGCCACACTACGAGCTTCCAGAAACTGTATACATTGTGAGGATTGTGAATAAGAGAGGTAATTTAATGCAAAATATAATGGGCCGTGTTAATGAGAAGCTGTGCATTTCTTGAAAAAACAATGTATTCTACCGAATAACAGTTTCTGTAACAAGACCTTAAGTAGAAAACGGTATTTGCTTTCATTGCATCTTCTGGCCTCAAATCTCCATAGCAAGCAAGAGTAAATAAAATGTTTCTATTTGCAGGATAACTAAAAGAAATATTAAAAGCATGCTTTTCCTTTTTCAGTGATAGTGGTACCCTGATATAATTTCCAGGAAAGTTCCCCTCATGAGGTATTTATATGCCAAGTACTGGTATTATGAAGAGAATTACATGGGGTAATGTTTTATTTTTCATTCTTTTGTTTGACAATGTTAACTGGTATAGTTGTATGGAGAACTTTTTCTGAGAGCATTCTGGGGAATTGTGTCAGAGTCTAATCTTATCAGTTGAAATAAATTTTGACTGAACATTCTTTATTTTTACATTTGTACAGCTTCTTTCAAATGGCATATAATTCATATGGCAGCCTCTTAAATTAGGTCAGAAACTCATATGGATCTATTCTCAACCCTTTAGGAGGCACAATTCGTGCTGTGCAGGAAAATGTCATTGCACAAAATTTTATAGAAATCTTCTTTCTATTATTCATTTATTTATTAGAGTTCATCGACACTCTTGACAGCCAGGATCACCTGGTGTTAGGCAGTTTTATGGGGGAAGGAAGCCAGACTACCTGGAGAGAACCAATGACAATAGCAAATAACTGCCAGACTCTCCAATGTACTAACTCCATGCAAACATGGTTAGCATTGATTGAAGACAAGAGCACCATCAACATGCAATACGCCTTAGTACAAAGTGTGACTGTGCCCCCACATGGGCAATTGGGATGATATACCTTACCCAAGGACACAGCACAGTTACCCCTGGTGGAGTTCGAGCCATGGACCTTTCAGTTTGAAGTCTGAATCCAGAACCACTGAACCACCGTGCTCCCAATTTTCCCCTGTGATTACCTTATATTATCATTGATAGAATTAATGAAAGTTGCCTGGCCACATGAGGAGAAAATGGGAGCAGGTGGTCGTGGGGGGTGGGTGGGTTTGTGGTGGATCGGGCCAGGAGATTGGGGGGATAAAATGTGTATTGTTGAGGTACTTTGTAGTTTACAAATGCATGCAATTTCTGTTGTTTTTTTTGCACATTTAATCAGTTAATGTGTAATTAATAACCACCGGTTTTGCCTGATCATTGGCAATATACCAACACAACTGCAATGAGAGTTATTGTCACCTACGGCAACTGCATTGTGACCTTGTGCAAGACCCTTCATCCGAATTGCCCATGTGGAGGTACAGTGGCTATGTGTACTAAGGCATACTGCACATCAATGGTGCACTTGTCTTCAACCAATGCTAACCCTGCTTGTGTGGAGTTAGTATGTTGGAGAGTCTGACAATTGCTTGTCACTGCTCGGTGGTTCTCTCTGGGTTCTCCAGCTTCCCTCCCCCTCTCCATAAAACTCTGACAGGAGGTGACCCTGGCTGTTGGAAGTGTCATTCAACCCCAATAAATAAAAATAAATAAATACATAAATGAGAGTTATTGTCCTTGGTGATGCAACAGTGCATCCCTCTAAGTTGAAGCCTAGCTACCTCCTAATATGAGGTTGAAGCCTACTGCCTTGACTGAATAGGAAAAGCACTGTTGTTACATGCTTTTATCCAAAGTAAAATTTTGAACTACAAAGCGTTTTAATCAGAGTGAGAAATGTGAAAGAACATGCCATCTCTCATGAGTCATTAGTGTATAAAGGAACATAAAATGTGGACATCAGAGTGCTTGGTCTGCCACTATTCGTGCGGCTTAACGGCACTATGTTAACAATTTTTTGCACGTATTACTTTATTTTTATCTGAATTAAATGTAGGGGCACATATACTGTCTCATTATGCCCCCGGAGAAGGCATTATGTTATCACCATGTCCCTCGTCTGTCATCCATTGTCCATCATCCATCTGTTTACTTTTCGTATTCCGTCAATTAACTAAAGTTCTACCCACTGGATCTATACCAAACTTCATATGTGGGTTTGGTATGAGGAGTGGAAGAAGCCTCTTTATTTTGACCATGGTGTGCCAAAGGTCAAGGTCACAGTGATCTCCAGTGTTAAATACACTTGAAATTGGTTTCCACTCCATAACTAAACTTCTGCAAGACTGATCTTGTTTTTTTGTAATTCTATCCATGATATTGCAGAAAGGGGCATATGCCACACTTTGCATTGCTCTTGTTTCCTATTAAAAAGGTCATATGAGAGGTGAGTGGATATCCTCGGTCAAATGGCTGGTTTGGTCTGCAGTTTTATTTTGTGATGTTGTGGATTAAGTAAATAATGCTCATTAATGATGATTTGAAAATATAATGTTGATGGATTTGATTTGAACTGTGTTCTGTCAAGTGCATTTCAGTTGGAGATCAAGTTGACACGAGTGTTTAGTGACTAATTCACTCCTGTTTGTGAGCTGACATTTTGCAAGTGACAAATGGGACAATGTTTGTATAAATTTGCTTTGAGAAAGCTTTTTGAAAGAAGGAATAAGAAGCCCATATGTTTTTGCTTTGTCAGAATGTTCATCTTATGTTGTAAAATCATCAGTGTGGAAATAAAGAATTCCGATATGTCATGTTATTGTTTTATCGCTGTCGATGCACGGGAATAGGAACTTTTGGCCCATTTTACGAACAATCAACTGTGCAATTCAGCTGACTGTATTTGAGTGATATTGTAAAATTGTGATAGTGTGCTGTTTACTCCAGGAAAGGCTACACTACGAGCTTCCAGAAACTGTATACATTGTGAGGATTGTGAATAAGGGAGGTAATTTAATGCAAAATATAATGGGCCGTGTTAATGAGAAGCTGTGCATTTCTTGAAAAAACAATGTATTCTACCGAATAACAGTTACTGTAACAAGACCTTAATTAGAAAACGGTATTTGCTTTCATTGCATCTTCTGGCCTCAAATCTCCATAGCAAGCAAGAGTAAATAAAATGTTTCTATTTGCAGGATAACTAAAAGAAATATTAAAAGCATGCTTTTCCTTTTTCAGTGATAGTGGTACCCTGATATAATTTCCAGGAAAGTTCCCCTCATGAGGTATTTATATGCCAAGTACTGGTATTATGAAGAGAATTACATGGGGTAATGTTTTATTTTTCATTCTTTTGT
Organism: Pictodentalium vernedei; assembly: GCA_031216915.1. NCBI lineage: Eukaryota > Metazoa > Mollusca > Scaphopoda > Dentaliida > Dentaliidae > Pictodentalium > Pictodentalium vernedei. The sequence goes on from CM062292.1 coordinate 429,987,927, forward strand.
TTGACAATGTTAACTGGTATAGTTGTATGGAGAACTTTTTCTGAGAGCATTCTGGGGAATTGTGTCAGAGTCTAATCTTATCAGTTGAAATAAATTTTGACTGAACATTCTTTATTGTTACATTTGTACAGCTTCTTTCAAATGGCATATAATTCATATGGCAGCCTCTTAAATTAGGTCAGAAACTCATATGGATCTATTCTCAACCCTTTAGGAGGCACAATTCATGCTGTGCAGGAAAATGTCATTGCACAAAATTTTATAGAAATCTTCTTTCTATTATTCATTTATTTATTAGAGTTCATCGACACTCTTGACAGCCAGGATCACCTGGTGTTAGGCAGTTTTATGGGGGAAGGAAGCCAGACTACCTGGAGAGAACCAATGACAATAGCAAATAACTGCCAGACTCTCCTATGTGCTAACTCCATGCAAACATGGTTAGCATTGATTGAAGACAAGAGCACCATCAACATGCAATACGCCTTAGTACAAAGTGTGACTGTGCCCCCACATGGGCAATTGGGATGATATACCTTACCCAAGGACACAGCACAGTTACCCCTGGTGGAGTTCGAGCCATGGACCTTTCAGTTTGAAGTCTGAATCCAGAACCACTGAACCACCGTGCTCCCAATTTTCCCCTGTGATTACCTTATATTATCATTGATAGAATTAATGAAAGTTGCCTGGCCACATGAGGAGAAAATGGGAGCAGGTGGTCGTGGGGGGTGGGTGGGTTTGTGGTGGATCGGGCCAGGGGATTGGGGGGATAAAATGTGTATTGTTGAGGGACTTTGTAGTTTACAAATGCATGCAATTTCTGTTGTTTTTTTTGCACATTTAATCAGTTAATGTGTAATTAATAACCACTGGTTTTGCCTGATCATTGGCAATGTACCAACACAACTGCAATTAGAGTTATTGTCACCTATGGCAACTGCATTGTGACCTTGTGCAAGACCCTTCATCCGAATTGCCCATGTGGAGGTACAGTGGCTATGTGTACTAAGGCATACTGCACATCAATGGTGCACTTGTCTTCAACCAATGCTAACCCTGCTTGTGTGGAGTTAGTATGTTGGAGAGTCTGACAATTGCTTGTCACTGCTCGGTGGTTCTCTCTGGGTTCTCCAGCTTCCCTCCCCCTCTCCATAAAACTCTGACAGGAGGTGACCCTGGCTGTTGGAAGTGTCATTCAACCCCAATAAATAAAAATAAATAAATACATAAATGAGAGTTATTGTCCTTGGTGATGCAACAGTGCATCCCTCTAAGTTGAAGCCTAGCTACCTCCTAATATGAGGTTGAAGCCTACTGCCTTGACTGAATAGGAAAAGCACTGTTGTTACATGCTTTTATCCAAAGTAAAATTTTGAACTACAAAGCGTTTTAATCAGAGTGAGAAATGTGAAAGAACATGCCATCTCTCATGAGTCATTAGTGTATAAAGGAACATAAAATGTGGACATCAGAGTGCTTGGTCTGCCACTATTCGTGCGGCTTAACGGCACTATGTTAACAATTTTTTGCACGTATTACTTTATTTTTATCTGAATTAAATGTAGGGGCACATATACTGTCTCATTATGCCCCCGGAGAAGGCATTATGTTATCACCATGTCCCTCGTCTGTCATCCATTGTCCATCATCCATCTGTTTACTTTTCGTATTCCGTCAATTAACTAAAGTTCTACCAACTGGATCTATACCAAACTTCATATGTGGGTTTGGTATGAGGAGTGGAAGAACCCTCTTTATTTTGACCATGGTGTGCCAAAGGTCAAGGTCACAGTGATCTCCAGTGTTAAATACACTTGAAATTGGTTTCCACTCCATAACTAAACTTCTGCAAGACTGATCTTGTTTTTTTGTAATTCTATCCATGATATTGCAGAAAGGGGCATATGCCACACTTTGCATTGCTCTTGTTTCCTATTAAAAAGGTCATATGAGAGGTGAGTGGATATCCTCGGTCAAATGGCTGGTTTGGTCTGCAGTTTTATTTTGTGATGTTGTGGATTAAGTAAATAATGCTCATTAATGATGATTTGAAAATATAATTGATGGATTTGATTTGAACTGTGTTCTGTCAAGTGCATTTCAGTTGGAGATCAAGTTGACACGAGTGTTTAGTGACTAATTCACTCCTGTTTGTGAGCTGACATTTTGCAAGTGACAAATGGGACAATGTTTGTATAAATTTGCTTTGAGAAAGCTTTTTGAAAGAAGGGATAAGAAGCCCATATGTTTTTGCTTTGTCAGAATGTTCATCTTATGTTGTAAAATCATCAGTGTGGAAATAAAGAATTCCGATATGTCATGTTATTGTTTTATCGCTGTCGATGCACGGGAATAGGAACTTTTGGCCCATTTTATGAACAATCAACTGTGCAATTCAGCTGACTGTATTTGAGTGATATTGTAAAATTGTGATAGTGTGCTGTTTACTCCAGGAAAGGCTACACTACGAGCTTCCAGAAACTGTATGCATTGTGAGGATTGTGAATAAGGGAGGTAATTTAATGCAAAATATAATGGGCCGTGTTAATGAGAAGCTGTGCATTTCTTGAAAAAACAATGTATTCTACCGAATAACAGTTACTGTAACAAGACCTTAAGTAGAAAACGGTATTTGCTTTCATTGCATCTTCTGGCCTCAAATCTCCATAGCAAGCAAGAGTAAATAAAATGTTTCTATTTGCAGGATAACTAAAAGAAATATTAAAAGCATGCTTTTCCTTTTTCAGTGATAGTGGTACCCTGATATAATTTCCAGGAAAGTTCCCCTCATGAGGTATTTATATGCCAAGTACTGGTATTATGAAGAGAATTACATGGGGTAATGTTTTATTTTTCATTCTTTTGTTTGACAATGTTAACTGGTATAGTTGTATGGAGAACTTTTTCTGAGAGCATTCTGGGGAATTGTGTCAGAGTCTAATCTTATCAGTTGAAATAAATTTTGACTGAACATTCTTTATTGTTACATTTGTACAGCTTCTTTCAAATGGCATATAATTCATATGGCAGCCTCTTAAATTAGGTCAGAAACTCATATGGATCTATTCTCAACCCTTTAGGAGGCACAATTCATGCTGTGCAGGAAAATGTCATTGCACAAAATTTTATAGAAATCTTCTTTCTATTATTCATTTATTTATTAGAGTTCATCGACACTCTTGACAGCCAGGATCACCTGGTGTTAGGCAGTTTTATGGGGGAAGGAAGCCAGACTACCTGGAGAGAACCAATGACAATAGCAAATAACTGCCAGACTCTCCAATGTATTAACTCCATGCAAACATGGTTAGCATTGATTGAAGACAAGAGCACCATCAACATGCAATACGCCTTAGTACAAAGTGTGACTGTGCCCCCACATGGGCAATTGGGATGATATACCTTACCCAAGGACACAGCACAGTTACCCCTGGTGGAGTTCGAGCCATGGACCTTTCAGTTTGAAGTCTGAATCCAGAACCACTGAACCACCGTGCTCCCAATTTTCCCCTGTGATTACCTTATATTATCATTGATAGAATTAATGAAAGTTGCCTGGCCACATGAGGAGAAAATGGGAGCAGGTGGTCGTGGGGGGTGGGTGGGTTTGTGGTGGATCGGGCCAGGGGATTGGGGGGATAAAATGTGTATTGTTGAGGGACTTTGTAGTTTACAAATGCATGCAATTTCTGTTGTTTTTTTTGCACATTTAATCAGTTAATGTGTAATTAATAACCACTGGTTTTGCCTGATCATTGGCAATATACCAACACAACTGCAATGAGAGTTATTGTCACCTACGGCAACTGCATTGTGACCTTGTGCAAGACCCTTCATCCGAATTGCCCATGTGGAGGTACAGTGGCTATGTGTACTAAGGCATACTGCACATCAATGGTGCACTTGTCTTCAACCAATGCTAACCCTGCTTGTGTGGAGTTAGTATGTTGGAGAGTCTGACAATTGCTTGTCACTGCTCGGTGGTTCTCTCTGGGTTCTCCAGCTTCCCTCCCCCTCTCCATAAAACTCTGACAGGAGGTGACCCTGGCTGTTGGAAGTGTCATTCAACCCCAATAAATAAAAATAAATAAATACATAAATGAGAGTTATTGTCCTTGGTGATGCAACAGTGCATCCCTCTAAGTTGAAGCCTAGCTACCTCCTAATATGAGGTTGAAGCCTACTGCCTTGACTGAATAGGAAAAGCACTGTTGTTACATGCTTTTATCCAAAGTAAAATTTTGAACTACAAAGCGTTTTAATCAGAGTGAGAAATGTGAAAGAACATGCCATCTCTCATGAGTCATTAGTGTATAAAGGAACATAAAATGTGGACATCAGAGTGCTTGGTCTGCCACTATTCGTGCGGCTTAACGGCACTATGTTAACAATTTTTTGCACGTATTACTTTATTTTTATCTGAATTAAATGTAGGGGCACATATACTGTCTCATTATGCCCCCGGAGAAGGCATTATGTTATCACCATGTCCCTCGTCTGTCATCCATTGTCCATCATCCATCTGTTTACTTTTCGTATTCCGTCAATTAACTAAAGTTCTACCAACTGGATCTATACCAAACTTCATATGTGGGTTTGGTATGAGGAGTGGAAGAACCCTCTTTATTTTGACCATGGTGTGCCAAAGGTCAAGGTCACAGTGATCTCCAGTGTTAAATACACTTGAAATTGGTTTCCACTCCATAACTAAACTTCTGCAAGACTGATCTTGTTTTTTTGTAATTCTATCCATGATATTGCAGAAAGGGGCATATGCCACACTTTGCATTGCTCTTGTTTCCTATTAAAAAGGTCATATGAGAGGTGAGTGGATATCCTCGGTCAAATGGCTGGTTTGGTCTGCAGTTTTATTTTGTGATGTTGTGGATTAAGTAAATAATGCTCATTAATGATGATTTGAAAATATAATTGATGGATTTGATTTGAACTGTGTTCTGTCAAGTGCATTTCAGTTGGAGATCAAGTTGACACGAGTGTTTAGTGACTAATTCACTCCTGTTTGTGAGCTGACATTTTGCAAGTGACAAATGGGACAATGTTTGTATAAATTTGCTTTGAGAAAGCTTTTTGAAAGAAGGGATAAGAAGCCCATATGTTTTTGCTTTGTCAGAATGTTCATCTTATGTTGTAAAATCATCAGTGTGGAAATAAAGAATTCCGATATGTCATGTTATTGTTTTATCGCTGTCGATGCACGGGAATAGGAACTTTTGGCCCATTTTATGAACAATCAACTGTGCAATTCAGCTGACTGTATTTGAGTGATATTGTAAAATTGTGATAGTGTGCTGTTTACTCCAGGAAAGGCTACACTACGAGCTTCCAGAAACTGTATGCATTGTGAGGATTGTGAATAAGGGAGGTAATTTAATGCAAAATATAATGGGCCGTGTTAATGAGAAGCTGTGCATTTCTTGAAAAAACAATGTATTCTACCGAATAACAGTTACTGTAACAAGACCTTAAGTAGAAAACGGTATTTGCTTTCATTGCATCTTCTGGCCTCAAATCTCCATAGCAAGCAAGAGTAAATAAAATGTTTCTATTTGCAGGATAACTAAAAGAAATATTAAAAGCATGCTTTTCCTTTTTCAGTGATAGTGGTACCCTGATATAATTTCCAGGAAAGTTCCCCTCATGAGGTATTTATATGCCAAGTACTGGTATTATGAAGAGAATTACATGGGGTAATGTTTTATTTTTCATTCTTTTGTTTGACAATGTTAACTGGTATAGTTGTATGGAGAACTTTTTCTGAGAGCATTCTGGGGAATTGTGTCAGAGTCTAATCTTATCAGTTGAAATAAATTTTGACTGAACATTCTTTATTGTTACATTTGTACAGCTTCTTTCAAATGGCATATAATTCATATGGCAGCCTCTTAAATTAGGTCAGAAACTCATATGGATCTATTCTCAACCCTTTAGGAGGCACAATTCATGCTGTGCAGGAAAATGTCATTGCACAAAATTTTATAGAAATCTTCTTTCTATTATTCATTTATTTATTAGAGTTCATCGACACTCTTGACAGCCAGGATCACCTGGTGTTAGGCAGTTTTATGGGGGAAGGAAGCCAGACTACCTGGAGAGAACCAATGACAATAGCAAATAACTGCCAGACTCTCCAATGTACTAACTCCATGCAAACATGGTTAGCATTGATTGAAGACAAGAGCACCATCAACATGCAATACGCCTTAGTACAAAGTGTGACTGTGCCCCCACATGGGCAATTGGGATGATATACCTTACCCAAGGACACAGCACAGTTACCCCTGGTGGAGTTCGAGCCATGGACCTTTCAGTTTGAAGTCTGAATCCAGAACCACTGAACCACCGTGCTCCCAATTTTCCCCTGTGATTACCTTATATTATCATTGATAGAATTAATGAAAGTTGCCTGGCCACATGAGGAGAAAATGGGAGCAGGTGGTCGTGGGGGGTGGGTGGGTTTGTGGTGGATCGGGCCAGGGGATTGGGGGGATAAAATGTGTATTGTTGAGGGACTTTGTAGTTTACAAATGCATGCAATTTCTGTTGTTTTTTTTGCACATTTAATCAGTTAATGTGTAATTAATAACCACTGGTTTTGCCTGATCATTGGCAATATACCAACACAACTGCAATGAGAGTTATTGTCACCTACGGCAACTGCATTGTGACCTTGTGCAAGACCCTTCATCCGAATTGCCCATGTGGAGGTACAGTGGCTATGTGTACTAAGGCATACTGCACATCAATGGTGCACTTGTCTTCAACCAATGCTAACCCTGCTTGTGTGGAGTTAGTATGTTGGAGAGTCTGACAATTGCTTGTCACTGCTCGGTGGTTCTCTCTGGGTTCTCCAGCTTCCCTCCCCCTCTCCATAAAACTCTGACAGGAGGTGACCCTGGCTGTTGGAAGTGTCATTCAACCCCAATAAATAAAAATAAATAAATACATAAATGAGAGTTATTGTCCTTGGTGATGCAACAGTGCATCCCTCTAAGTTGAAGCCTAGCTACCTCCTAATATGAGGTTGAAGCCTACTGCCTTGACTGAATAGGAAAAGCACTGTTGTTACATGCTTTTATCCAAAGTAAAATTTTGAACTACAAAGCGTTTTAATCAGAGTGAGAAATGTGAAAGAACATGCCATCTCTCATGAGTCATTAGTGTATAAAGGAACATAAAATGTGGACATCAGAGTGCTTGGTCTGCCACTATTCGTGCGGCTTAACGGCACTATGTTAACAATTTTTTGCACGTATTACTTTATTTTTATCTGAATTAAATGTAGGGGCACATATACTGTCTCATTATGCCCCCGGAGAAGGCATTATGTTATCACCATGTCCCTCATCTGTCATCCATTGTCCATCATCCATCTGTTTACTTTTCGTATTCCGTCAATTAACTAAAGTTCTACCAACTGGATCTATACCAAACTTCATATGTGGGTTTGGTATGAGGAGTGGAAGAAGCCTCTTTATTTTGACCATGGTGTGCCAAAGGTCAAGGTCACAGTGATCTCCAGTGTTAAATACACTTGAAATTGGTTTCCACTCCATAACTAAACTTCTGCAAGACTGATCTTGTTTTTTTGTAATTCTATCCATGATATTGCAGAAAGGGGCATATGCCACACTTTGCATTGCTCTTGTTTCCTATTAAAAAGGTCATATGAGAGGTGAGTGGATATCCTCGGTCAAATGGCTGGTTTGGTCTGCAGTTTTATTTTGTGATGTTGTGGATTAAGTAAATAATGCTCATTAATGATGATTTGAAAATATAATGTTGATGGATTTGATTTGAACTGTGTTCTGTCAAGTGCATTTCAGTTGGAGATCAAGTTGACACGAGTGTTTAGTGACTAATTCACTCCTGTTTGTGAGCTGACATTTTGCAAGTGACAAATGGGACAATGTTTGTATAAATTTGCTTTGAGAAAGCTTTTTGAAAGAAGGGATAAGAAGCCCATATGTTTTTGCTTTGTCAGAATGTTCATCTTATGTTGTAAAATCATCAGTGTGGAAATAAAGAATTCCGATATGTCATGTTATTGTTTTATCGCTGTCGATGCACGGGAATAGGAACTTTTGGCCCATTTTACGAACAATCAACTGTGCAATTCAGCTGACTGTATTTGAGTGATATTGTAAAATTGTGATAGTGTGCTGTTTACTCCAGGAAAGGCTACACTACGAGCTTCCAGAAACTGTATGCATTGTGAGGATTGTGAATAAGGGAGGTCATTTAATGCAAAATATAATGGGCCGTGTTAATGAGAAGCTGTGCATTTCTTGAAAAAACAATGTATTCTACCGAATAACAGTTACTGTAACAAGACCTTAAGTAGAAAACGGTATTTGCTTTCATTGCATCTTCTGGCCTCAAATCTCCATAGCAAGCAAGAGTAAATAAAATGTTTCTATTTGCAGGATAACTAAAAGAAATATTAAAAGCATGTTTTCCTTTTTCAGTGATAGTGGTACCCTGATATAATTTCCAGGAAAGTTCCCCTCATGAGGTATTTATATGCCAAGTACTGGTATTATGAAGAGAATTACATGGGGTAATGTTTTATTTTTCATTCTTTTGTTTGACAATGTTAACTGGTATAGTTGTATGGAGAACTTTTTCTGAGAGCATTCTGGGGAATTGTGTCAGAGTCTAATCTTATCAGTTGAAATAAATTTTGACTGAACATTCTTTATTGTTACATTTGTACAGCTTCTTTCAAATGGCATATAATTCATATGGCAGCCTCTTAAATTAGGTCAGAAACTCATATGGATCTATTCTCAACCCTTTAGGAGGCACAATTCATGCTGTGCAGGAAAATGTCATTGCACAAAATTTTATAGAAATCTTCTTTCTATTATTCATTTATTTATTAGAGTTCATCGACACTCTTGACAGCCAGGATCACCTGGTGTTAGGCAGTTTTATGGGGGAAGGAAGCCAGACTACCTGGAGAGAACCAATGACAATAGCAAATAACTGCCAGACTCTCCAATGTGCTAACTCCATGCAAACATGGTTAGCATTGATTGAAGACAAGAGCACCATCAACATGCAATACGCCTTAGTACAAAGTGTGACTGTGCCCCCACATGGGCAATTGGGATGATATACCTTACCCAAGGACACAGCACAGTTACCCCTGGTGGAGTTCGAGCCATGGACCTTTCAGTTTGAAGTCTGAATCCAGAACCACTGAACCACCGTGCTCCCAATTTTCCCCTGTGATTACCTTATATTATCATTGATAGAATTAATGAAAGTTGCCTGGCCACATGAGGAGAAAATGGGAGCAGGTGGTCGTGGGGGGTGGGTGGGTTTGTGGTGGATCGGGCCAGGGGATTGGGGGGATAAAATGTGTATTGTTGAGGGACTTTGTAGTTTACAAATGCATGCAATTTCTGTTGTTTTTTTTGCACATTTCATCAGTTAATGTGTAATTAATAACCACTGGTTTTGCCTGATCATTGGCAATATACCAACACAACTGCAATGAGAGTTATTGTCACCTACGGCAACTGCATTGTGACCTTGTGCAAGACCCTTCATCCGAATTGCCCATGTGGAGGTACAGTGGCTATGTGTACTAAGGCATACTGCACATCAATGGTGCACTTGTCTTCAACCAATGCTAACCCTGCTTGTGTGGAGTTAGTATGTTGGAGAGTCTGACAATTGCTTGTCACTGCTCGGTGGTTCTCTCTGGGTTCTCCAGCTTCCCTCCCCCTCTCCATAAAACTCTGACAGGAGGTGACCCTGGCTGTTGGAAGTGTCATTCAACCCCAATAAATAAAAATAAATAAATACATAAATGAGAGTTATTGTCCTTGGTGATGCAACAGTGCATCCCTCTAAGTCGAAGCCTAGCTACCTCCTAATATGAGGTTGAAGCCTACTGCCTTGACTGAATAGGAAAAGCACTGTTGTTACATGCTTTTATCCAAAGTAAAATTTTGAACTACAAAGCGTTTTAATCAGAGTGAGAAATGTGAAAGAACATGCCATCTCTCATGAGTCATTAGTGTATAAAGGAACATAAAATGTGGACATCAGAGTGCTTGGTCTGCCACTATTCGTGCGGCTTAACGGCACTATGTTAACAATTTTTTGCACGTATTACTTTATTTTTATCTGAATTAAATGTAGGGGCACATATACTGTCTCATTATGCCCCCGGAGAAGGCATTATGTTATCACCATGTCCCTCGTCTGTCATCCATTGTCCATCATCCATCTGTTTACTTTTCGTATTCCGTCAATTAACTAAAGTTCTACCAACTGGATCTATACCAAACTTCATATGTGGGTTTGGTATGAGGAGTGGAAGAAGCCTCTTTATTTTGACCATGGTGTGCCAAAGGTCAAGGTCACAGTGATCTCCAGTGTTAAATACACTTGAAATTGGTTTCCACTCCATAACTAAACTTCTGCAAGACTGATCTTGTTTTTTTGTAATTCTATCCATGATATTGCAGAAAGGGGCATATGCCACACTTTGCATTGCTCTTGTTTCCTATTAAAAAGGTCATATGAGAGGTGAGTGGATATCCTCGGTCAAATGGCTGGTTTGGTCTGCAGTTTTATTTTGTGATGTTGTGGATTAAGTAAATAATGCTCATTAATGATGATTTGAAAATATAATTGATGGATTTGATTTGAACTGTGTTCTGTCAAGTGCATTTCAGTTGGAGATCAAGTTGACACGAGTGTTTAGTGACTAATTCACTCCTGTTTGTGAGCTGACATTTTGCAAGTGACAAATGGGACAATGTTTGTATAAATTTGCTTTGAGAAAGCTTTTTGAAAGAAGGGATAAGAAGCCCATATGTTTTTGCTTTGTCAGAATGTTCATCTTATGTTGTAAAATCATCAGTGTGGAAATAAAGAATTCCGATATGTCATGTTATTGTTTTATCGCTGTTGATGCACGGGAATAGGAACTTTTGGCCCATTTTACGAACAATCAACTGTGCAATTCAGCTGACTGTATTTGAGTGATATTGTAAAATTGTGATAGTGTGCTGTTTACTCCAGGAAAGGCTACACTACGAGCTTCCAGAAACTGTATGCATTGTGAGGATTGTGAATAAGGGAGGTAATTTAATGCAAAATATAATGGGCTGTGTTAATGAGAAGCTGTGCATTTCTTGAAAAAACAATGTATTCTACCGAATAACAGTTACTGTAACAAGACCTTAAGTAGAAAACGGTATTTGCTTTCATTGCATCTTCTGGCCTCAAATCTCCATAGCAAGCAAGAGTAAATAAAATGTTTCTATTTGCAGGATAACTAAAAGAAATATTAAAAGCATGCTTTTCCTTTTTCAGTGATAGTGGTACCCTGATATAATTTCCAGGAAAGTTCCCCTCATGAGGTATTTATATGCCAAGTACTGGTATTATGAAGAGAATTACATGGGGTAATGTTTTATTTTTCATTCTTTTGTTTGACAATGTTAACTGGTATAGTTGTATGGAGAACTTTTTCTGAGAGCATTCTGGGGAATTGTGTCAGAGTCTAATCTTATCAGTTGAAATAAATTTTGACTGAACATTCTTTATTGTTACATTTGTACAGCTTCTTTCAAATGGCATATAATTCATATGGCAGCCTCTTAAATTAGGTCAGAAACTCATATGGATCTATTCTCAACCCTTTAGGAGGCACAATTCATGCTGTGCAGGAAAATGTCATTGCACAAAATTTTATAGAAATCTTTCTATTATTCATTTATTTATTAGAGTTCATCGACACTCTTGACAGCCAGGATCACCTGGTGTTAGGCAGTTTTATGGGGGAAGGAAGCCAGACTACCTAGAGAGAACCAATGACAATAGCAAATAACTGCCAGACTCTCCAATGTGCTAACTCCATGCAAACATGGTTAGCATTGATTGAAGACAAGAGCACCATCAACATGCAATACGCCTTAGTACAAAGTGTGACTGTGCCCCCACATGGGCAATTGGGATGATATACCTTACCCAAGGACACAGCACAGTTACCCCTGGTGGAGTTCGAGCCATGGACCTTTCAGTTTGAAGTCTGAATCCAGAACCACTGAACCACCGTGCTCCCAATTTTCCCCTGTGATTACCTTATATTATCATTGATAGAATTAATGAAAGTTGCCTGGCCACATGAGGAGAAAATGGGAGCAGGTGGTCGTGGGGGGTGGGTGGGTTTGTGGTGGATCGGGCCAGGGGATTGGGGGGATAAAATGTGTATTGTTGAGGGACTTTGTAGTTTACAAATGCATGCAATTTCTGTTGTTTTTTTTGCACATTTCATCAGTTAATGTGTAATTAATAACCACTGGTTTTGCCTGATCATTGGCAATATACCAACACAACTGCAATGAGAGTTATTGTCACCTACGGCAACTGCATTGTGACCTTGTGCAAGACCCTTCATCCGAATTGCCCATGTGGAGGTACAGTGGCTATGTGTACTAAGGCATACTGCACATCAATGGTGCACTTGTCTTCAACCAATGCTAACCCTGCTTGTGTGGAGTTAGTATGTTGGAGAGTCTGACAATTGCTTGTCACTGCTCGGTGGTTCTCTCTGGGTTCTCCAGCTTCCCTCCCCCTCTCCATAAAACTCTGACAGGAGGTGACCCTGGCTGTTGGAAGTGTCATTCAACCCCAATAAATAAAAATAAATAAATACATAAATGAGAGTTATTGTCCTTGGTGATGCAACAGTGCATCCCTCTAAGTCGAAGCCTAGCTACCTCCTAATATGAGGTTGAAGCCTACTGCCTTGACTGAATAGGAAAAGCACTGTTGTTACATGCTTTTATCCAAAGTAAAATTTTGAACTACAAAGCGTTTTAATCAGAGTGAGAAATGTGAAAGAACATGCCATCTCTCATGAGTCATTAGTGTATAAAGGAACATAAAATGTGGACATCAGAGTGCTTGGTCTGCCACTATTCGTGCGGCTTAACGGCACTATGTTAACAATTTTTTGCACGTATTACTTTATTTTTATCTGAATTAAATGTAGGGGCACATATACTGTCTCATTATGCCCCCGGAGAAGGCATTATGTTATCACCATGTCCCTCGTCTGTCATCCATTGTCCATCATCCATCTGTTTACTTTTCGTATTCCGTCAATTAACTAAAGTTCTACCAACTGGATCTATACCAAACTTCATATGTGGGTTTGGTATGAGGAGTGGAAGAAGCCTCTTTATTTTGACCATGGTGTGCCAAAGGTCAAGGTCACAGTGATCTCCAGTGTTAAATACACTTGAAATTGGTTTCCACTCCATAACTAAACTTCTGCAAGACTGATCTTGTTTTTTTGTAATTCTATCCATGATATTGCAGAAAGGGGCATATGCCACACTTTGCATTGCTCTTGTTTCCTATTAAAAAGGTCATATGAGAGGTGAGTGGATATCCTCGGTCAAATGGCTGGTTTGGTCTGCAGTTTTATTTTGTGATGTTGTGGATTAAGTAAATAATGCTCATTAATGATGATTTGAAAATATAATTGATGGATTTGATTTGAACTGTGTTCTGTCAAGTGCATTTCAGTTGGAGATCAAGTTGACACGAGTGTTTAGTGACTAATTCACTCCTGTTTGTGAGCTGACATTTTGCAAGTGACAAATGGGACAATGTTTGTATAAATTTGCTTTGAGAAAGCTTTTTGAAAGAAGGGATAAGAAGCCCATATGTTTTTGCTTTGTCAGAATGTTCATCTTATGTTGTAAAATCATCAGTGTGGAAATAAAGAATTCCGATATGTCATGTTATTGTTTTATCGCTGTTGATGCACGGGAATAGGAACTTTTGGCCCATTTTACGAACAATCAACTGTGCAATTCAGCTGACTGTATTTGAGTGATATTGTAAAATTGTGATAGTGTGCTGTTTACTCCAGGAAAGGCTACACTACGAGCTTCCAGAAACTGTATGCATTGTGAGGATTGTGAATAAGGGAGGTAATTTAATGCAAAATATAATGGGCTGTGTTAATGAGAAGCTGTGCATTTCTTGAAAAAACAATGTATTCTACCGAATAACAGTTACTGTAACAAGACCTTAAGTAGAAAACGGTATTTGCTTTCATTGCATCTTCTGGCCTCAAATCTCCATAGCAAGCAAGAGTAAATAAAATGTTTCTATTTGCAGGATAACTAAAAGAAATATTAAAAGCATGCTTTTCCTTTTTCAGTGATAGTGGTACCCTGATATAATTTCCAGGAAAGTTCCCCTCATGAGGTATTTATATGCCAAGTACTGGTATTATGAAGAGAATTACATGGGGTAATGTTTTATTTTTCATTCTTTTGTTTGACAATGTTAACTGGTATAGTTGTATGGAGAACTTTTTCTGAGAGCATTCTGGGGAATTGTGTCAGAGTCTAATCTTATCAGTTGAAATAAATTTTGACTGAACATTCTTTATTGTTACATTTGTACAGCTTCTTTCAAATGGCATATAATTCATATGGCAGCCTCTTAAATTAGGTCAGAAACTCATATGGATCTATTCTCAACCCTTTAGGAGGCACAATTCATGCTGTGCAGGAAAATGTCATTGCACAAAATTTTATAGAAATCTTTCTATTATTCATTTATTTATTAGAGTTCATCGACACTCTTGACAGCCAGGATCACCTGGTGTTAGGCAGTTTTATGGGGGAAGGAAGCCAGACTACCTAGAGAGAACCAATGACAATAGCAAATAACTGCCAGACTCTCCAATGTGCTAACTCCATGCAAACATGGTTAGCATTGATTGAAGACAAGAGCACCATCAACATGCAATACGCCTTAGTACAAAGTGTGACTGTGCCCCCACATGGGCAATTGGGATGATATACCTTACCCAAGGACACAGCACAGTTACCCCTGGTGGAGTTCGAGCCATGGACCTTTCAGTTTGAAGTCTGAATCCAGAACCACTGAACCACCGTGCTCCCAATTTTCCCCTGTGATTACCTTATATTATCATTGATAGAATTAATGAAAGTTGCCTGGCCACATGAGGAGAAAATGGGAGCAGGTGGTCGTGGGGGGTGGGTGGGTTTGTGGTGGATCGGGCCAGGGGATTGGGGGGATAAAATGTGTATTGTTGAGGGACTTTGTAGTTTACAAATGCATGCAATTTCTGTTGTTTTTTTTGCACATTTAATCAGTTAATGTGTAATTAATAACCACTGGTTTTGCCTGATCATTGGCAATATACCAACACAACTGCAATGAGAGTTATTGTCACCTACAGCAACTGCATTGTGACCTTGTGCAAGACCCTTCATCCGAATTGCCCATGTGGAGGTACAGTGGCTATGTGTACTAAGGCATACTGCACATCAATGGTGCACTTGTCTTCAACCAATGCTAACCCTGCTTGTGTGGAGTTAGTATGTTGGAGAGTCTGACAATTGCTTGTCACTGCTCGGTGGTTCTCTCTGGGTTCTCCAGCTTCCCTCCCCCTCTCCATAAAACTCTGACAGGAGGTGACCCTGGCTGTTGGAAGTGTCATTCAACCCCAATAAATAAAAATAAATAAATACATAAATGAGAGTTATTGTCCTTGGTGATGCAACAGTGCATCCCTCTAAGTTGAAGCCTAGCTACCTCCTAATATGAGGTTGAAGCCTACTGCCTTGACTGAATAGAAAAAGCACTGTTGTTACATGCTTTTATCCAAAGTAAAATTTTGAACTACAAAGCGTTTTAATCAGAGTGAGAAATGTGAAAGAACATGCCATCTCTCATGAGTCATTAGTGTATAAAGGAACATAAAATGTGGACATCAGAGTGCTTGGTCTGCCACTATTCGTGCGGCTTAACGGCACTATGTTAACAATTTTTTGCACGTATTACTTTATTTTTATCTGAATTAAATGTAGGGGCACATATACTGTCTCATTATGCCCCCGGAGAAGGCATTATGTTATCACCATGTCCCTCGTCTGTCATCCATTGTCCATCATCCATCTGTTTACTTTTCGTATTCCGTCAATTAACTAAAGTTCTACCAACTGGATCTATACCAAACTTCATATGTGGGTTTGGTATGAGGAGTGGAAGAAGCCTCTTTATTTTGACCATGGTGTGCCAAAGGTCAAGGTCACAGTGATCTCCAGTGTTAAATACACTTGAAATTGGTTTCCACTCCATAACTAAACTTCTGCAAGACTGATCTTGTTTTTTTGTAATTCTATCCATGATATTGCAGAAAGGGGCATATGCCACACTTTGCATTGCTCTTGTTTCCTATTAAAAAGGTCATATGAGAGGTGAGTGGATATCCTCGGTCAAATGGCTGGTTTGGTCTGCAGTTTTATTTTGTGATGTTGTGGATTAAGTAAATAATGCTCATTAATGATGATTTGAAAATATAATTGATGGATTTGATTTGAACTGTGTTCTGTCAAGTGCATTTCAGTTGGAGATCAAGTTGACACGAGTGTTTAGTGACTAATTCACTCCTGTTTGTGAGCTGACATTTTGCAAGTGACAAATGGGACAATGTTTGTATAAATTTGCTTTGAGAAAGCTTTTTGAAAGAAGGGATAAGAAGCCCATATGTTTTTGCTTTGTCAGAATGTTCATCTTATGTTGTAAAATCATCAGTGTGGAAATAAAGAATTCCGATATGTCATGTTATTGTTTTATCGCTGTCGATGCACGGGAATAGGAACTTTTGGCCCATTTTATGAACAATCAACTGTGCAATTCAGCTGACTGTATTTGAGTGATATTGTAAAATTGTGATAGTGTGCTGTTTACTCCAGGAAAGGCTACACTACGAGCTTCCAGAAACTGTATGCATTGTGAGGATTGTGAATAAGGGAGGTAATTTAATGCAAAATATAATGGGCTGTGTTAATGAGAAGCTGTGCATTTCTTGAAAAAACAATGTATTCTACCGAATAACAGTTACTGTAACAAGACCTTAAGTAGAAAACGGTATTTGCTTTCATTGCATCTTCTGGCCTCAAATCTCCATAGCAAGCAAGAGTAAATAAAATGTTTCTATTTGCAGGATAACTAAAAGAAATATTAAAAGCATGCTTTTCCTTTTTCAGTGATAGTGGTACCCTGATATAATTTCCAGGAAAGTTCCCCTCATGAGGTATTTATATGCCAAGTACTGGTATTATGAAGAGAATTACATGGGGTAATGTTTTATTTTTCATTCTTTTGTTTGACAATGTTAACTGGTATAGTTGTATGGAGAACTTTTTCTGAGAGCATTCTGGGGAATTGTGTCAGAGTCTAATCTTATCAGTTGAAATAAATTTTGACTGAACATTCTTTATTGTTACATTTGTACAGCTTCTTTCAAATGGCATATAATTCATATGGCAGCCTCTTAAATTAGGTCAGAAACTCATATGGATCTATTCTCAACCCTTTAGGAGGCACAATTCATGCTGTGCAGGAAAATGTCATTGCACAAAATTTTATAGAAATCTTTCTATTATTCATTTATTTATTAGAGTTCATCGACACTCTTGACAGCCAGGATCACCTGGTGTTAGGCAGTTTTATGGGGGAAGGAAGCCAGACTACCTGGAGAGAACCAATGACAATAGCAAATAACTGCCAGACTCTCCAATGTGCTAACTCCATGCAAACATGGTTAGCATTGATTGAAGACAAGAGCACCATCAACATGCAATACGCCTTAGTACAAAGTGTGACTGTGCCCCCACATGGGCAATTGGGATGATATACCTTACCCAAGGACACAGCACAGTTACCCCTGGTGGAGTTCGAGCCATGGACCTTTCAGTTTGAAGTCTGAATCCAGAACCACTGAACCACCGTGCTCCCAATTTTCCCCTGTGATTACCTTATATTATCATTGATAGAATTAATGAAAGTTGCCTGGCCACATGAGGAGAAAATGGGAGCAGGTGGTCGTGGGGGGTGGGTGGGTTTGTGGTGGATCGGGCCAGGGGATTGGGGGGATAAAATGTGTATTGTTGAGGGACTTTGTAGTTTACAAATGCATGCAATTTCTGTTGTTTTTTTTGCACATTTAATCAGTTAATGTGTAATTAATAACCACTGGTTTTGCCTGATCATTGGCAATATACCAACACAACTGCAATGAGAGTTATTGTCACCTACAGCAACTGCATTGTGACCTTGTGCAAGACCCTTCATCCGAATTGCCCATGTGGAGGTACAGTGGCTATGTGTACTAAGGCATACTGCACATCAATGGTGCACTTGTCTTCAACCAATGCTAACCCTGCTTGTGTGGAGTTAGTATGTTGGAGAGTCTGACAATTGCTTGTCACTGCTCGGTGGTTCTCTCTGGGTTCTCCAGCTTCCCTCCCCCTCTCCATAAAACTCTGACAGGAGGTGACCCTGGCTGTTGGAAGTGTCATTCAACCCCAATAAATAAAAATAAATAAATACATAAATGAGAGTTATTGTCCTTGGTGATGCAACAGTGCATCCCTCTAAGTTGAAGCCTAGCTACCTCCTAATATGAGGTTGAAGCCTACTGCCTTGACTGAATAGAAAAAGCACTGTTGTTACATGCTTTTATCCAAAGTAAAATTTTGAACTACAAAGCGTTTTAATCAGAGTGAGAAATGTGAAAGAACATGCCATCTCTCATGAGTCATTAGTGTATAAAGGAACATAAAATGTGGACATCAGAGTGCTTGGTCTGCCACTATTCGTGCGGCTTAACGGCACTATGTTAACAATTTTTTGCACGTATTACTTTATTTTTATCTGAATTAAATGTAGGGGCACATATACTGTCTCATTATGCCCCCGGAGAAGGCATTATGTTATCACCATGTCCCTCGTCTGTCATCCATTGTCCATCATCCATCTGTTTACTTTTCGTATTCCGTCAATTAACTAAAGTTCTACCAACTGGATCTATACCAAACTTCATATGTGGGTTTGGTATGAGGAGTGGAAGAAGCCTCTTTATTTTGACCATGGTGTGCCAATGGTCAAGGTCACAGTGATCTCCAGTCTTAAATACACTTGAAATTGGTTTCCACTCCATAACTGAACTTCTGCAAGACTGATCTTGTTTTTTTGTAATTCTATCCATGATATTGCAGAAAGGGGCATATGCCACACTTTGCATTGCTCTTGTTTCCTATTAAAAAGGTCATATGAGAGGTGAGTGGATATCCTCGGTCAAATGGCTGGTTTGGTCTGCAGTTTTATTTTGTGATGTTGTGGATTAAGTAAATAATGCTCATTAATGATGATTTGAAAATATAATTGATGGATTTGATTTGAACTGTGTTCTGTCAAGTGCATTTCAGTTGGAGATCAAGTTGACACGAGTGTTTAGTGACTAATTCACTCCTGTTTGTGAGCTGACATTTTGCAAGTGACAAATGGGACAATGTTTGTATAAATTTGCTTTGAGAAAGCTTTTTGAAAGAAGGAATAAGAAGCCCATATGTTTTTGCTTTGTCAGAATGTTCATCTTATGTTGTAAAATCATCAGTGTGGAAATAAAGAATTCCGATATGTCATGTTATTGTTTTATCGCTGTCGATGCACGGGAATAGGAACTTTTGGCCCATTTTACGAACAATCAACTGTGCAATTCAGCTGACTGTATTTGAGTGATATTGTAAAATTGTGATAGTGTGCTGTTTACTCCAGGAAAGGCTACACTACGAGCTTCCAGAAACTGTATACATTGTGAGGATTGTGAATAAGGGAGGTAATTTAATGCAAAATATAATGGGCCGTGTTAATGAGAAGCTGTGCATTTCTTGAAAAAACAATGTATTCTACCGAATAACAGTTACTGTAACAAGACCTTAATTAGAAAACGGTATTTGCTTTCATTGCATCTTCTGGCCTCAAATCTCCATAGCAAGCAAGAGTAAATAAAATGTTTCTATTTGCAGGATAACTAAAAGAAATATTAAAAGCATGCTTTTCCTTTTTCAGTGATAGTGGTACCCTGATATAATTTCCAGGAAAGTTCCCCTCATGAGGTATTTATATGCCAAGTACTGGTATTATGAAGAGAATTACATGGGGTAATGTTTTATTTTTCATTCTTTTGTTTGACAATGTTAACTGGTATAGTTGTATGGAGAACTTTTTCTGAGAGTATTCTGGGGAATTGTGTCAGAGTCTAATCTTATCAGTTGAAATAAATTTTGACTGAACATTCTTTATTGTTACATTTGTACAGCTTCTTTCAAATGGCATATAATTCATATGGCAGCCTCTTAAATTAGGTCAGAAACTCATATGGATCTATTCTCAACCCTTTAGGAGGCACAATTCATGCTGTGCAGGAAAATGTCATTGCACAAAATTTTATAGAAATCTTCTTTCTATTATTCATTTATTTATTAGAGTTCATCGACACTCTTGACAGCCAGGATCACCTGGTGTTAGGCAGTTTTATGGGGGAAGGAAGCCAGACTACCTGGAGAGAACCAATGACAATAGCAAATAACTGCCAGACTCTCCAATGTGCTAACTCCATGCAAACATGGTTAGCATTGATTGAAGACAAGAGCACCATCAACATGCAATACGCCTTAGTACAAAGTGTGACTGTGCCCCCACATGGGCAATTGGGATGATATACCTTACCCAAGGACACAGCACAGTTACCCCTGGTGGAGTTCGAGCCATGGACCTTTCAGTTTGAAGTCTGAATCCAGAACCACTGAACCACCGTGCTCCCAATTTTCCCCTGTGATTACCTTATATTATCATTGATAGAATTAATGAAAGTTGCCTGGCCACATGAGGAGAAAATGGGAGCAGGTGGTCGTGGGGGGTGGGTGGGTTTGTGGTGGATCGGGCCAGGGGATTGGGGGGATAAAATGTGTATTGTTGAGGGACTTTGTAGTTTACAAATGCATGCAATTTCTGTTGTTTTTTTTGCACATTTAATCAGTTAATGTGTAATTAATAACCACTGGTTTTGCCTGATCATTGGCAATATACCAACACAACTGCAATGAGAGTTATTGTCACCTACGGCAACTGCATTGTGACCTTGTGCAAGACCCTTCATCCGAATTGCCCATGTGGAGGTACAGTGGCTATGTGTACTAAGGCATACTGCACATCAATGGTGCACTTGTCTTCAACCAATGCTAACCCTGCTTGTGTGGAGTTAGTATGTTGGAGAGTCTGACAATTGCTTGTCACTGCTCGGTGGTTCTCTCTGGGTTCTCCAGCTTCCCTCCCCCTCTCCATAAAACTCTGACAGGAGGTGACCCTGGCTGTTGGAAGTGTCATTCAACCCCAATAAATAAAAATAAATAAATACATAAATGAGAGTTATTGTCCTTGGTGATGCAACAGTGCATCCCTCTAAGTTGAAGCCTAGCTACCTCCTAATATGAGGTTGAAGCCTACTGCCTTGACTGAATAGAAAAAGCACTGTTGTTACATGCTTTTATCCAAAGTAAAATTTTGAACTACAAAGCGTTTTAATCAGAGTGAGAAATGTGAAAGAACATGCCATCTCTCATGAGTCATTAGTGTATAAAGGAACATAAAATGTGGACATCAGAGTGCTTGGTCTGCCACTATTCGTGCGGCTTAACGGCACTATGTTAACAATTTTTTGCACGTATTACTTTATTTTTATCTGAATTAAATGTAGGGGCACATATACTGTCTCATTATGCCCCCGGAGAAGGCATTATGTTATCACCATGTCCCTCGTCTGTCATCCATTGTCCATCATCCATCTGTTTACTTTTCGTATTCCGTCAATTAACTAAAGTTCTACCAACTGGATCTATACCAAACTTCATATGTGGGTTTGGTATGAGGAGTGGAAGAAGCCTCTTTATTTTGACCATGGTGTGCCAAAGGTCAAGGTCACAGTGATCTCCAGTGTTAAATACACTTGAAATTGGTTTCCACTCCATAACTAAACTTCTGCAAGACTGATCTTGTTTTTTTGTAATTCTATCCATGATATTGCAGAAAGGGGCATATGCCACACTTTGCATTGCTCTTGTTTCCTATTAAAAAGGTCATATGAGAGGTGAGTGGATATCCTCGGTCAAATGGCTGGTTTGGTCTGCAGTTTTATTTTGTGATGTTGTGGATTAAGTAAATAATGCTCATTAATGATGATTTGAAAATATAATTGATGGATTTGATTTGAACTGTGTTCTGTCAAGTGCATTTCAGTTGGAGATCAAGTTGACACGAGTGTTTAGTGACTAATTCACTCCTGTTTGTGAGCTGACATTTTGCAAGTGACAAATGGGACAATGTTTGTATAAATTTGCTTTGAGAAAGCTTTTTGAAAGAAGGGATAAGAAGCCCATATGTTTTTGCTTTGTCAGAATGTTCATCTTATGTTGTAAAATCATCAGTGTGGAAATAAAGAATTCCGATATGTCATGTTATTGTTTTATCGCTGTTGATGCACGGGAATAGGAACTTTTGGCCCATTTTACGAACAATCAACTGTGCAATTCAGCTGACTGTATTTGAGTGATATTGTAAAATTGTGATAGTGTGCTGTTTACTCCAGGAAAGGCTACACTACGAGCTTCCAGAAACTGTATGAATTGTGAGGATTGTGAATAAGGGAGGTAATTTAATGCAAAATATAATGGGCTGTGTTAATGAGAAGCTGTGCATTTCTTGAAAAAACAATGTATTCTACCGAATAACAGTTACTGTAACAAGACCTTAAGTAGAAAACGGTATTTGCTTTCATTGCATCTTCTGGCCTCAAATCTCCATAGCAAGCAAGAGTAAATAAAATGTTTCTATTTGCAGGATAACTAAAAGAAATATTAAAAGCATGCTTTTCCTTTTTCAGTGATAGTGGTACCCTGATATAATTTCCAGGAAAGTTCCCCTCATGAGGTATTTATATGCCAAGTACTGGTATTATGAAGAGAATTACATGGGGTAATGTTTTATTTTTCATTCTTTTGTTTGACAATGTTAACTGGTATAGTTGTATGGAGAACTTTTTCTGAGAGCATTCTGGGGAATTGTGTCAGAGTCTAATCTTATCAGTTGAAATAAATTTTGACTGAACATTCTTTATTGTTACATTTGTACAGCTTCTTTCAAATGGCATATAATTCATATGGCAGCCTCTTAAATTAGGTCAGAAACTCATATGGATCTATTCTCAACCCTTTAGGAGGCACAATTCATGCTGTGCAGGAAAATGTCATTGCACAAAATTTTATAGAAATCTTTCTATTATTCATTTATTTATTAGAGTTCATCGACACTCTTGACAGCCAGGATCACCTGGTGTTAGGCAGTTTTATGGGGGAAGGAAGCCAGACTACCTGGAGAGAACCAATGACAATAGCAAATAACTGCCAGACTCTCCAATGTGCTAACTCCATGCAAACATGGTTAGCATTGATTGAAGACAAGAGCACCATCAACATGCAATACGCCTTAGTACAAAGTGTGACTGTGCCCCCACATGGGCAATTGGGATGATATACCTTACCCAAGGACACAGCACAGTTACCCCTGGTGGAGTTCGAGCCATGGACCTTTCAGTTTGAAGTCTGAATCCAGAACCACTGAACCACCGTGCTCCCAATTTTCCCCTGTGATTACCTTATATTATCATTGATAGAATTAATGAAAGTTGCCTGGCCACATGAGGAGAAAATGGGAGCAGGTGGTCGTGGGGGGTGGGTGGGTTTGTGGTGGATCGGGCCAGGGGATTGGGGGGATAAAATGTGTATTGTTGAGGGACTTTGTAGTTTACAAATGCATGCAATTTCTGTTGTTTTTTTTGCACATTTAATCAGTTAATGTGTAATTAATAACCACTGGTTTTGCCTGATCATTGGCAATATACCAACACAACTGCAATGAGAGTTATTGTCACCTACAGCAACTGCATTGTGACCTTGTGCAAGACCCTTCATCCGAATTGCCCATGTGGAGGTACAGTGGCTATGTGTACTAAGGCATACTGCACATCAATGGTGCACTTGTCTTCAACCAATGCTAACCCTGCTTGTGTGGAGTTAGTATGTTGGAGAGTCTGACAATTGCTTGTCACTGCTCGGTGGTTCTCTCTGGGTTCTCCAGCTTCCCTCCCCCTCTCCATAAAACTCTGACAGGAGGTGACCCTGGCTGTTGGAAGTGTCATTCAACCCCAATAAATAAAAATAAATAAATACATAAATGAGAGTTATTGTCCTTGGTGATGCAACAGTGCATCCCTCTAAGTTGAAGCCTAGCTACCTCCTAATATGAGGTTGAAGCCTACTGCCTTGACTGAATAGAAAAAGCACTGTTGTTACATGCTTTTATCCAAAGTAAAATTTTGAACTACAAAGCGTTTTAATCAGAGTGAGAAATGTGAAAGAACATGCCATCTCTCATGAGTCATTAGTGTATAAAGGAACATAAAATGTGGACATCAGAGTGCTTGGTCTGCCACTATTCGTGCGGCTTAACGGCACTATGTTAACAATATTTTGCATGTATTACTTTATTTTTATCTGAATTAAATGTAGGGGCACATATACTGTCTCATTATGCCCCCGGAGAAGGCATTATGTTATCACCATGTCCCTCGTCTGTCATCCATTGTCCATCATCCATCTGTTTACTTTTCGTATTCCGTCAATTAACTAAAGTTCTACCAACTGGATCTATACCAAACTTCATATGTGGGTTTGGTATGAGGAGTGGAAGAAGCCTCTTTATTTTGACCATGGTGTGCCAAAGGTCAAGGTCACAGTGATCTCCAGTGTTAAATACACTTGAAATTGGTTTCCACTCCATAACTGAACTTCTGCAAGACTGATCTTGTTTTTTTTGTAATTCTATCCATGATATTGCAGAAAGGGGCATATGCCACACTTTGCATTGCTCTTGTTTCCTATTAAAAAGGTCATATGAGAGGTGAGTGGATATCCTCGGTCAAATGGCTGGTTTGGTCTGCAGTTTTATTTTGTGATGTTGTGGATTAAGTAAATAATGCTCATTAATGATGATTTGAAAATATAATTGATGGATTTGATTTGAACTGTGTTCTGTCAAGTGCATTTCAGTTGGAGATCAAGTTGACACGAGTGTTTAGTGACTAATTCACTCCTGTTTGTGAGCTGACATTTTGCAAGTGACAAATGGGACAATGTTTGTATAAATTTGCTTTGAGAAAGCTTTTTGAAAGAAGGAATAAGAAGCCCATATGTTTTTGCTTTGTCAGAATGTTCATCTTATGTTGTAAAATCATCAGTGTGGAAATAAAGAATTCCGATATGTCATGTTATTGTTTTATCGCTGTCGATGCACGGGAATAGGAACTTTTGGCCCATTTTACGAACAATCAACTGTGCAATTCAGCTGACTGTATTTGAGTGATATTGTAAAATTGTGATAGTGTGCTGTTTACTCCAGGAAAGGCTACACTACGAGCTTCCAGAAACTGTATACATTGTGAGGATTGTGAATAAGGGAGGTAATTTAATGCAAAATATAATGGGCCGTGTTAATGAGAAGCTGTGCATTTCTTGAAAAAACAATGTATTCTACCGAATAACAGTTACTGTAACAAGACCTTAATTAGAAAACGGTATTTGCTTTCATTGCATCTTCTGGCCTCAAATCTCCATAGCAAGCAAGAGTAAATAAAATGTTTCTATTTGCAGGATAACTAAAAGAAATATTAAAAGCATGCTTTTCCTTTTTCAGTGATAGTGGTACCCTGATATAATTTCCAGGAAAGTTCCCCTCATGAGGTATTTATATGCCAAGTACTGGTATTATGAAGAGAATTACATGGGGTAATGTTTTATTTTTCATTCTTTTGTTTGACAATGTTAACTGGTATAGTTGTATGGAGAACTTTTTCTGAGAGTATTCTGGGGAATTGTGTCAGAGTCTAATCTTATCAGTTGAAATAAATTTTGACTGAACATTCTTTATTGTTACATTTGTACAGCTTCTTTCAAATGGCATATAATTCATATGGCAGCCTCTTAAATTAGGTCAGAAACTCATATGGATCTATTCTCAACCCTTTAGGAGGCACAATTCATGCTGTGCAGGAAAATGTCATTGCACAAAATTTTATAGAAATCTTCTTTCTATTATTCATTTATTTATTAGAGTTCATCGACACTCTTGACAGCCAGGATCACCTGGTGTTAGGCAGTTTTATGGGGGAAGGAAGCCAGACTACCTGGAGAGAACCAATGACAATAGCAAATAACTGCCAGACTCTCCAATGTGCTAACTCCATGCAAACATGGTTAGCATTGATTGAAGACAAGAGCACCATCAACATGCAATACGCCTTAGTACAAAGTGTGACTGTGCCCCCACATGGGCAATTGGGATGATATACCTTACCCAAGGACACAGCACAGTTACCCCTGGTGGAGTTCGAGCCATGGACCTTTCAGTTTGAAGTCTGAATCCAGAACCACTGAACCACCGTGCTCCCAATTTTCCCCTGTGATTACCTTATATTATCATTGATAGAATTAATGAAAGTTGCCTGGCCACATGAGGAGAAAATGGGAGCAGGTGGTCGTGGGGGGTGGGTGGGTTTGTGGTGGATCGGGCCAGGGGATTGGGGGGATAAAATGTGTATTGTTGAGGGACTTTGTAGTTTACAAATGCATGCAATTTCTGTTGTTTTTTTTGCACATTTAATCAGTTAATGTGTAATTAATAACCACTGGTTTTGCCTGATCATTGGCAATATACCAACACAACTGCAATGAGAGTTATTGTCACCTACGGCAACTGCATTGTGACCTTGTGCAAGACCCTTCATCCGAATTACCCATGTGGAGGTACAGTGGCTATGTGTACTAAGGCATACTGCACATCAATGGTGCACTTGTCTTCAACCAATGCTAACCCTGCTTGTGTGGAGTTAGTATGTTGGAGAGTCTGACAATTGCTTGTCACTGCTCGGTGGTTCTCTCTGGGTTCTCCAGCTTCCCTCCCCCTCTCCATAAAACTCTGACAGGAGGTGACCCTGGCTGTTGGAAGTGTCATTCAACCCCAATAAATAAAAATAAATAAATACATAAATGAGAGTTATTGTCCTTGGTGATGCAACAGTGCATCCCTCTAAGTTGAAGCCTAGCTACTTCCTAATATGAGGTTGAAGCCTACTGCCTTGACTGAATAGGAAAAGCACTGTTGTTACATGCTTTTATCCAAAGTAAAATTTTGAACTACAAAGCGTTTTAATCAGAGTGAGAAATGTGAAAGAACATGCCATCTCTCATGAGTCATTAGTGTATAAAGGAACATAAAATGTGGACATCAGAGTGCTTGGTCTGCCACTATTCGTGCGGCTTAACGGCACTATGTTAACAATTTTTTGCACGTATTACTTTATTTTTATCTGAATTAAATGTAGGGGCACATATACTGTCTCATTATGCCCCCGGAGAAGGCATTATGTTATCACCATGTCCCTCGTCTGTCATCCATTGTCCATCATCCATCTGTTTACTTTTCGTATTCCGTCAATTAACTAAAGTTCTACCAACTGGATCTATACCAAACTTCATATGTGGGTTTGGTATGAGGAGTGGAAGAAGCCTCTTTATTTTGACCATGGTGTGCCAAAGGTCAAGGTCACAGTGATCTCCAGTGTTAAATACACTTGAAATTGGTTTCCACTCCATAACTAAACTTCTGCAAGACTGATCTTTTTTTTTTGTAATTCTATCCATGATATTGCAGAAAGGGGCATATGCCACACTTTGCATTGCTCTTGTTTCCTATTAAAAAGGTCATATGAGAGGTGAGTGGATATCCTCGGTCAAATGGCTGGTTTGGTCTGCAGTTTTATTTTGTGATGTTGTGGATTAAGTAAATAATGCTCATTAATGATGATTTGAAAATATAATTGATGGATTTGATTTGAACTGTGTTCTGTCAAGTGCATTTCAGTTGGAGATCAAGCTGACACGAGTGTTTAGTGACTAATTCACTCCTGTTTGTGAGCTGACATTTTGCAAGTGACAAATGGGACAATGTTTGTATAAATTTGCTTTGAGAAAGCTTTTTGAAAGAAGGGATAAGAAGCCCATATGTTTTTGCTTTGTCAGAATGTTCATCTTATGTTGTAAAATCATCAGTGTGGAAATAAAGAATTCCGATATGTCATGTTATTGTTTTATCGCTGTTGATGCACGGGAATAGGAACTTTTGGCCCATTTTACGAACAATCAACTGTGCAATTCAGCTGACTGTATTTGAGTGATATTGTAAAATTGTGATAGTGTGCTGTTTACTCCAGGAAAGGCTACACTACGAGCTTCCAGAAACTGTATGCATTGTGAGGATTGTGAATAAGGGAGGTAATTTAATGCAAAATATAATGGGCTGTGTTAATGAGAAGCTGTGCATTTCTTGAAAAAACAATGTATTCTACCGAATAACAGTTACTGTAACAAGACCTTAAGTAGAAAACGGTATTTGCTTTCATTGCATCTTCTGGCCTCAAATCTCCATAGCAAGCAAGAGTAAATAAAATGTTTCTATTTGCAGGATAACTAAAAGAAATATTAAAAGCATGCTTTTCCTTTTTCAGTGATAGTGGTACCCTGATATAATTTCCAGGAAAGTTCCCCTCATGAGGTATTTATATGCCAAGTACTGGTATTATGAAGAGAATTACATGGGGTAATGTTTTATTTTTCATTCTTTTGTTTGACAATGTTAACTGGTATAGTTGTATGGAGAACTTTTTCTGAGAGCATTCTGGGGAATTGTGTCAGAGTCTAATCTTATCAGTTGAAATAAATTTTGACTGAACATTCTTTATTGTTACATTTGTACAGCTTCTTTCAAATGGCATATAATTCATATGGCAGCCTCTTAAATTAGGTCAGAAACTCATATGGATCTATTCTCAACCCTTTAGGAGGCACAATTCATGCTGTGCAGGAAAATGTCATTGCACAAAATTTTATAGAAATCTTTCTATTATTCATTTATTTATTAGAGTTCATCGACACTCTTGACAGCCAGGATCACCTGGTGTTAGGCAGTTTTATTGGGGAAGGAAGCCAGACTACCTGGAGAGAACCAATGACAATAGCAAATAACTGCCAGACTCTCCAATGTGCTAACTCCATGCAAACATGGTTAGCATTGATTGAAGACAAGAGCACCATCAACATGCAATACGCCTTAGTACAAAGTGTGACTGTGCCCCCACATGGGCAATTGGGATGATATACCTTACCCAAGGACACAGCACAGTTACCCCTGGTGGAGTTCGAGCCATGGACCTTTCAGTTTGAAGTCTGAATCCAGAACCACTGAACCACCGTGCTCCCAATTTTCCCCTGTGATTACCTTATATTATCATTGATAGAATTAATGAAAGTTGCCTGGCCACATGAGGAGAAAATGGGAGCAGGTGGTCGTGGGGGGTGGGTGGGTTTGTGGTGGATCGGGCCAGGGGATTGGGGGGATAAAATGTGTATTGTTGAGGGACTTTGTAGTTTACAAATGCATGCAATTTCTGTTGTTTTTTTTGCACATTTAATCAGTTAATGTGTAATTAATAACCACTGGTTTTGCCTGATCATTGGCAATATACCAACACAACTGCAATGAGAGTTATTGTCACCTACAGCAACTGCATTGTGACCTTGTGCAAGACCCTTCATCCGAATTGCCCATGTGGAGGTACAGTGGCTATGTGTACTAAGGCATACTGCACATCAATGGTGCACTTGTCTTCAACCAATGCTAACCCTGCTTGTGTGGAGTTAGTATGTTGGAGAGTCTGACAATTGCTTGTCACTGCTCGGTGGTTCTCTCTGGGTTCTCCAGCTTCCCTCTCCCTCTCCATAAAACTCTGACAGGAGGTGACCCTGGCTGTTGGAAGTGTCATTCAACCCCAATAAATAAAAATAAATAAATACATAAATGAGAGTTATTGTCCTTGGTGATGCAACAGTGCATCCCTCTAAGTTGAAGCCTAGCTACCTCCTAATATGAGGTTGAAGCCTACTGCCTTGACTGAATAGGAAAAGCACTGTTGTTACATGCTTTTATCCAAAGTAAAATTTTGAACTACAAAGCGTTTTAATCAGAGTGAGAAATGTGAAAGAACATGCCATCTCTCATGAGTCATTAGTGTATAAAGGAACATAAAATGTGGACATCAGAGTGCTTGGTCTGCCACTATTCGTGCGGCTTAACGGCACTATGTTAACAATTTTTTGCACGTATTACTTTATTTTTATCTGAATTAAATGTAGGGGCACATATACTGTCTCATTATGCCCCCGGAGAAGGCATTATGTTATCACCATGTCCCTCGTCTGTCATCCATTGTCCATCATCCATCTGTTTACTTTTCGTATTCCGTCAATTAACTAAAGTTCTACCAACTGGATCTATACCAAACTTCATATGTGGGTTTGGTATGAGGAGTGGAAGAAGCCTCTTTATTTTGACCATGGTGTGCCAAAGGTCGAGGTCACAGTGATCTCCAGTGTTAAATACACTTGAAATTGGTTTCCACTCCATAACTGAACTTCTGCAAGACTGATCTTGTTTTTTTTGTAATTCTATCCATGATATTGCAGAAAGGGGCATATGCCACACTTTGCATTGCTCTTGTTTCCTATTAAAAAGGTCATATGAGAGGTGAGTGGATATCCTCGGTCAAATGGCTGGTTTGGTCTGCAGTTTTATTTTGTGATGTTGTGGATTAAGTAAATAATGCTCATTAATGATGATTTGAAAATATAATTGATGGATTTGATTTGAACTGTGTTCTGTCAAGTGCATTTCAGTTGGAGATCAAGTTGACACGAGTGTTTAGTGACTAATTCACTCCTGTTTGTGAGCTGACATTTTGCAAGTGACAAATGGGACAATGTTTGTATAAATTTGCTTTGAGAAAGCTTTTTGAAAGAAGGAATAAGAAGCCCATATGTTTTTGCTTTGTCAGAATGTTCATCTTATGTTGTAAAATCATCAGTGTGGAAATAAAGAATTCCGATATGTCATGTTATTGTTTTATCGCTGTCGATGCACGGGAATAGGAACTTTTGGCCCATTTTACGAACAATCAACTGTGCAATTCAGCTGACTGTATTTGAGTGATATTGTAAAATTGTGATAGTGTGCTGTTTACTCCAGGAAAGGCTACACTACGAGCTTCCAGAAACTGTATACATTGTGAGGATTGTGAATAAGGGAGGTAATTTAATGCAAAATATAATGGGCCGTGTTAATGAGAAGCTGTGCATTTCTTGAAAAAACAATGTATTCTACCGAATAACAGTTACTGTAACAAGACCTTAATTAGAAAACGGTATTTGCTTTCATTGCATCTTCTGGCCTCAAATCTCCATAGCAAGCAAGAGTAAATAAAATGTTTCTATTTGCAGGATAACTAAAAGAAATATTAAAAGCATGCTTTTCCTTTTTCAGTGATAGTGGTACCCTGATATAATTTCCAGGAAAGTTCCCCTCATGAGGTATTTATATGCCAAGTACTGGTATTATGAAGAGAATTACATGGGGTAATGTTTTATTTTTCATTCTTTTGTTTGACAATGTTAACTGGTATAGTTGTATGGAGAACTTTTTCTGAGAGCATTCTGGGGAATTGTGTCAGAGTCTAATCTTATCAGTTGAAATAAATTTTGACTGAACATTCTTTATTGTTACATTTGTACAGCTTCTTTCAAATGGCATATAATTCATATGGCAGCCTCTTAAATTAGGTCAGAAACTCATATGGATCTATTCTCAACCCTTTAGGAGGCACAATTCATGCTGTGCAGGAAAATGTCATTGCACAAAATTTTATAGAAATCTTCTTTCTATTATTCATTTATTTATTAGAGTTCATCGACACTCTTGACAGCCAGGATCACCTGGTGTTAGGCAGTTTTATGGGGGAAGGAAGCCAGACTACCTGGAGAGAACCAATGACAATAGCAAATAACTGCCAGACTCTCCAATGTGCTAACTCCATGCAAACATGGTTAGCATTGATTGAAGACAAGAGCACCATCAACATGCAATACGCCTTAGTACAAAGTGTGACTGTGCCCCCACATGGGCAATTGGGATGATATACCTTACCCAAGGACACAGCACAGTTACCCCTGGTGGAGTTCGAGCCATGGACCTTTCAGTTTGAAGTCTGAATCCAGAACCACTGAACCACCGTGCTCCCAATTTTCCCCTGTGATTACCTTATATTATCATTGATAGAATTAATGAAAGTTGCCTGGCCACATGAGGAGAAAATGGGAGCAGGTGGTCGTGGGGGGTGGGTGGGTTTGTGGTGGATCGGGCCAGGGGATTGGGGGGATAAAATGTGTATTGTTGAGGGACTTTGTAGTTTACAAATGCATGCAATTTCTGTTGTTTTTTTTGCACATTTAATCAGTTAATGTGTAATTAATAACCACTGGTTTTGCCTGATCATTGGCAATATACCAACACAACTGCAATGAGAGTTATTGTCACCTACGGCAACTGCATTGTGACCTTGTGCAAGACCCTTCATCCGAATTGCCCATGTGGAGGTACAGTGGCTATGTGTACTAAGGCATACTGCACATCAATGGTGCACTTGTCTTCAACCAATGCTAACCCTGCTTGTGTGGAGTTAGTATGTTGGAGAGTCTGACAATTGCTTGTCACTGCTCGGTGGTTCTCTCTGGGTTCTCCAGCTTCCCTCCCCCTCTCCATAAAACTCTGACAGGAGGTGACCCTGGCTGTTGGAAGTGTCATTCAACCCCAATAAATAAAAATAAATAAATACATAAATGAGAGTTATTGTCCTTGGTGATGCAACAGTGCATCCCTCTAAGTTGAAGCCTAGCTACCTCCTAATATGAGGTTGAAGCCTACTGCCTTGACTGAATAGGAAAAGCACTGTTGTTACATGCTTTTATCCAAAGTAAAATTTTGAACTACAAAGCGTTTTAATCAGAGTGAGAAATGTGAAAGAACATGCCATCTCTCGTGAGTCATTAGTGTATAAAGGAACATAAAATGTGGACATCAGAGTGCTTGGTCTGCCACTATTCGTGCGGCTTAACGGCACTATGTTAACAATTTTTTGCACGTATTACTTTATTTTTATCTGAATTAAATGTAGGGGCACATTTACTGTCTCATTATGCCCCCGGAGAAGGCATTATGTTATCACCATGTCCCTCGTCTGTCATCCATTGTCCATCATCCATCTGTTTACTTTTCGTATTCCGTCAATTAACTAAAGTTCTACCAACTGGATCTATACCAAACTTCATATGTGGGTTTGGTATGAGGAGTGGAAGAAGCCTCTTTATTTTGACCATGGTGTGCCAAAGGTCAAGGTCACAGTGATCTCCAGTGTTAAATACACTTGAAATTGGTTTCCACTCCATAACTAAACTTCTGCAAGACTGATCTTTTTTTTTTGTAATTCTATCCATGATATTGCAGAAAGGGGCATATGCCACACTTTGCATTGCTCTTGTTTCCTATTAAAAAGGTCATATGAGAGGTGAGTGGATATCCTCGGTCAAATGGCTGGTTTGGTCTGCAGTTTTATTTTGTGATGTTGTGGATTAAGTAAATAATGCTCATTAATGATGATTTGAAAATATAATTGATGGATTTGATTTGAACTGTGTTCTGTCAAGTGCATTTCAGTTGGAGATCAAGTTGACACGAGTGTTTAGTGACTAATTCACTCCTGTTTGTGAGCTGACATTTTGCAAGTGACAAATGGGACAATGTTTGTATAAATTTGCTTTGAGAAAGCTTTTTGAAAGAAGGAATAAGAAGCCCATATGTTTTTGCTTTGTCAGAATGTTCATCTTATGTTGTAAAATCATCAGTGTGGAAATAAAGAATTCCGATATGTCATGTTATTGTTTTATCGCTGTCGATGCACGGGAATAGGAACTTTTGGCCCATTTTACGAACAATCAACTGTGCAATTCAGCTGACTGTATTTGAGTGATATTGTAAAATTGTGATAGTGTGCTGTTTACTCCAGGAAAGGCTACACTACGAGCTTCCAGAAACTGTATACATTGTGAGGATTGTGAATAAGGGAGGTAATTTAATGCAAAATATAATGGGCCGTGTTAATGAGAAGCTGTGCATTTCTTGTAAAAACAATGTATTCTACCGAATAACAGTTACTGTAACAAGACCTTAATTAGAAAACGGTATTTGCTTTCATTGCATCTT
The DNA here is from genome assembly GCA_031216915.1 of Pictodentalium vernedei. Classification (NCBI taxonomy): domain Eukaryota; kingdom Metazoa; phylum Mollusca; class Scaphopoda; order Dentaliida; family Dentaliidae; genus Pictodentalium; species Pictodentalium vernedei. The sequence continues at coordinate 430,022,127 of CM062292.1, forward strand.
CTGGCCTCAAATCTCCATAGCAAGCAAGAGTAAATAAAATGTTTCTATTTGCAGGATAACTAAAAGAAATATTAAAAGCATGCTTTTCCTTTTTCAGTGATAGTGGTACCCTGATATAATTTCCAGGAAAGTTCCCCTCATGAGGTATTTATATGCCAAGTACTGGTATTATGAAGAGAATTACATGGGGTAATGTTTTATTTTTCATTCTTTTGTTTGACAATGTTAACTGGTATAGTTGTATGGAGAACTTTTTCTGAGAGCATTCTGGGGAATTGTGTCAGAGTCTAATCTTATCAGTTGAAATAAATTTTGACTGAACATTCTTTATTGTTACATTTGTACAGCTTCTTTCAAATGGCATATAATTTATATGGCAGCCTCTTAAATTAGGTCAGAAACTCATATGGATCTATTCTCAACCCTTTAGGAGGCGCAATTCGTGCTGTGCAGGAAAATGTCATTGCACAAAATTTTATAGAAATCTTCTTTCTATTATTCATTTATTTATTAGAGTTCATCGACACTCTTGACAGCCAGGATCACCTGGTGTTAGGCAGTTTTATGGGGGAAGGAAGCCAGACTACCTGGAGAGAACCAATGACAATAGCAAATAACTGCCAGACTCTCCAATGTACTAACTCCATGCAAACATGGTTAGCATTGATTGAAGACAAGAGCACCATCAACATGCAATACGCCTTAGTACAAAGTGTGACTGTGCCCCCACATGGGCAATTGGGATGATATACCTTACCCAAGGACACAGCACAGTTACCCCTGGTGGAGTTCGAGCCATGGACCTTTCAGTTTGAAGTCTGAATCCAGAACCACTGAACCACCGTGCTCCCAATTTTCCCCTGTGATTACCTTATATTATCATTGATAGAATTAATGAAAGTTGCCTGGCCACATGAGGAGAAAATGGGAGCAGGTGGTCGTGGGGGGTGGGTGGGTTTGTGGTGGATCGGGCCAGGGGATTGGGGGGATAAAATGTGTATTGTTGAGGGACTTTGTAGTTTACAAATGCATGCAATTTCTGTTGTTTTTTTTGCACATTTAATCAGTTAATGTGTAATTAATAACCACTGGTTTTGCCTGATCATTGGCAATATACCAACACAACTGCAATGAGAGTTATTGTCACCTACGGCAACTGCATTGTGACCTTGTGCAAGACCCTTCATCCGAATTGCCCATGTGGAGGTACAGTGGCTATGTGTACTAAGGCATACTGCACATCAATGGTGCACTTGTCTTCAACCAATGCTAACCCTGCTTGTGTGGAGTTAGTATGTTGGAGAGTCTGATAATTGCTTGTCACTGCTCGGTGGTTCTCTCTGGGTTCTCCAGCTTCCCTCCCCATCTCCATAAAACTCTGACAGGAGGTGACCCTGGCTGTTGGAAGTGTCATTCAACCCCAATAAATAAAAATAAATAAATACATAAATGAGAGTTATTGTCCTTGGTGATGCAACAGTGCATCCCTCTAAGTTGAAGCCTAGCTACCTCCTAATATGAGGTTGAAGCCTACTGCCTTGACTGAATAGGAAAAGCACTGTTGTTACATGCTTTTATCCAAAGTAAAATTTTGAACTACAAAGCGTTTTAATCAGAGTGAGAAATGTGAAAGAACATGCCATCTCTCATGAGTCATTAGTGTATAAAGGAACATAAAATGTGGACATCAGAGTGCTTGGTCTGCCACTATTCGTGCGGCTTAACGGCACTATGTTAACAATTTTTTGCACGTATTACTTTATTTTTATCTGAATTAAATGTAGGGGCACATATACTGTCTCATTATGCCCCCGGAGAAGGCATTATGTTATCACCATGTCCCTTGTCTGTCATCCATTGTCCATCATCCATCTGTTTACTTTTCGTATTCCGTCAATTAACTAAAGTTCTACCAACTGGATCTATACCAAACTTCATATGTGGGTTTGGTATGAGGAGTGGAAGAAGCCTCTTTATTTTGACCATGGTGTGCCAAAGGTCAAGGTCACAGTGATCTCCAGTGTTAAATACACTTGAAATTGGTTTCCACTCCATAACTAAACTTCTGCAAGACTGATCTTGTTTTTTTGTAATTCTATCCATGATATTGCAGAAAGGGGCATATGCCACACTTTGCATTGCTCTTGTTTCCTATTAAAAAGGTCATATGAGAGGTGAGTGGATATCCTCGGTCAAATGGCTGGTTTGGTCTGCAGTTTTATTTTGTGATGTTGTGGATTAAGTAAATAATGCTCATTAATGATGATTTGAAAATATAATGTTGATGGATTTGATTTGAACTGTGTTCTGTCAAGTGCATTTCAGTTGGAGTTCAAGTTGACACGAGTGTTTAGTGACTAATTCACTCCTGTTTGTGAGCTGACATTTTGCAAGTGACAAATGGGACAATGTTTGTATAAATTTGCTTTGAGAAAGCTTTTTGAAAGAAGGGATAAGAAGCCCATATGTTTTTGCTTTGTCAGAATGTTCATCTTATGTTGTAAAATCATCAGTGTGGAAATAAAGAATTCCGATATGTCATGTTATTGTTTTATCGCTGTCGATGCACTGGAATAGGAACTTTTGGCCCATTTTACGAACAATCAACTGTGCAATTCAGCTGACTGTATTTGAGTGATATTGTAAAATTGTGATAGTGTGCTGTTTACTCCAGGAAAGGCTACACTACGAGCTTCCAGAAACTGTATGCATTGTGAGGATTGTGAATAAGGGAGGTAATTTAATGCAAAATATAATGGGCCGTGTTAATGAGAAGCTGTGCATTTCTTGAAAAAACAATGTATTCTACCGAATAACAGTTACTGTAACAAGACCTTAAGTAGAAAACGGTATTTGCTTTCATTGCATCTTCTGGCCTCAAATCTCCATAGCAAGCAAGAGTAAATAAAATGTTTCTATTTGCAGGATAACTAAAAGAAATATTAAAAGCATGCTTTTCCTTTTTCAATGATAGTGATACCCTGATATAATTTCCAGGAAAGTTCCCCTCATGAGGTATTTATATGCCAAGTACTGGTATTATGAAGAGAATTACATGGGGTAATGTTTTATTTTTCATTCTTTTGTTTGACAATGTTAACTGGTATAGTTGTATGGAGAACTTTTTCTGAGAGCATTCTGGGGAATTGTGTCAGAGTCTAATCTTATCAGTTGAAATAAATTTTGACTGAACATTCTTTATTGTTACATTTGTACAGCTTCTTTCAAATGGCATATAATTCATATGGCAGCCTCTTAAATTAGGTCAGAAACTCATATGGATCTATTCTCAACCCTTTAGGAGGCACAATTCGTGCTGTGCAGGAAAATGTCATTGCACAAAATTTTATAGAAATCTTCTTTCTATTATTCATTTATTTATTAGAGTTCATCGACACTCTTGACAGCCAGGATCACCTGGTGTTAGGCAGTTTTATGGGGGAAGGAAGCCAGACTACCTGGAGAGAACCAATGACAATAGCAAATAACTGCCAGACTCTCCAATGTACTAACTCCATGCAAACATGGTTAGCATTGATTGAAGACAAGAGCACCATCAACATGCAATACGCCTTAGTACAAAGTGTGACTGTGCCCCCACATGGGCAATTGGGATGATATACCTTACCCAAGGACACAGCACAGTTACCCCTGGTGGAGTTCGAGCCATGGACCTTTCAGTTTGAAGTCTGAATCCAGAACCACTGAACCACCGTGCTCCCAATTTTCCCCTGTGATTACCTTATATTATCATTGATAGAATTAATGAAAGTTGCCTGGCCACATGAGGAGAAAATGGGAGCAGGTGGTCGTGGGGGGTGGGTGGGTTTGTGGTGGATCGGGCCAGGGGATTGGGGGGATAAAATGTGTATTGTTGAGGGACTTTGTAGTTTACAAATGCATGCAATTTCTGTTGTTTTTTTTGCACATTTAATCAGTTAATGTGTAATTAATAACCACTGGTTTTGCCTGATCATTGGCAATATACCAACACAACTGCAATGAGAGTTATTGTCACCTACGGCAACTGCATTGTGACCTTGTGCAAGACCCTTCATCCGAATTGCCCATGTGGAGGTACAGTGGCTATGTGTACTAAGGCATACTGCACATCAATGGTGCACTTGTCTTCAACCAATGCTAACCCTGCTTGTGTGGAGTTAGTATGTTGGAGAGTCTGACAATTGCTTGTCACTGCTCGGTGGTTCTCTCTGGGTTCTCCAGCTTCCCTCCCCCTCTCCATAAAACTCTGACAGGAGGTGACCCTGGCTGTTGGAAGTGTCATTCAACCCCAATAAATAAAAATAAATAAATACATAAATGAGAGTTATTGTCCTTGGTGATGCAACAGTGCATCCCTCTAAGTTGAAGCCTAGCTACCTCCTAATATGAGGTTGAAGCCTACTGCCTTGACTGAATAGGAAAAGCACTGTTGTTACATGCTTTTATCCAAAGTAAAATTTTGAACTACAAAGCGTTTTAATCAGAGTGAGAAATGTGAAAGAACATGCCATCTCTCATGAGTCATTAGTGTATAAAGGAACATAAAATGTGGACATCAGAGTGCTTGGTCTGCCACTATTCGTGCGGCTTAACGGCACTATGTTAACAATTTTTTGCACGTATTACTTTATTTTTATCTGAATTAAATGTAGGGGCACATATACTGTCTCATTATGCCCCCGGAGAAGGCATTATGTTATCACCATGTCCCTCGTCTGTCATCCATTGTCCATCATCCATCTGTTTACTTTTCGTATTCCGTCAATTAACTGAAGTTCTACCAACTGGATCTATACCAAACTTCATATGTGGGTTTGGTATGAGGAGTGGAAGAAGCCTCTTTATTTTGACCATGGTGTGCCAAAGGTCAAGGTCACAGTGATCTCCAGTGTTAAATACACTTGAAATTGGTTTCCACTCCATAACTAAACTTCTGCAAGACTGATCTTGTTTTTTTGTAATTCTATCCATGATATTGCAGAAAGGGGCATATGCCACACTTTGCATTGCTCTTGTTTCCTATTAAAAAAGTCATATGAGAGGTGAGTGGATATCCTCGGTCAAATGGCTGGTTTGGTCTGCAGTTTTATTTTGTGATGTTGTGGATTAAGTAAATAATGCTCATTAATGATGATTTGAAAATATAATGTTGATGGATTTGATTTGAACTGTGTTCTGTCAAGTGCATTTCAGTTGGAGATCAAGTTGACACGAGTGTTTAGTGACTAATTCACTCCTGTTTGTGAGCTGACATTTTGCAAGTGACAAATGGGACAATGTTTGTATAAATTTGCTTTGAGAAAGCTTTTTGAAAGAAGGGATAAGAAGCCCATATGTTTTTGCTTTGTCAGAATGTTCATCTTATGTTGTAAAATCATCAGTGTGGAAATAAAGAATTCCGATATGTCATGTTATTGTTTTATCGCTGTCGATGCACGGGAATAGGAACTTTTGGCCCATTTTACGAACAATCAACTGTGCAATTCAGCTGACTGTATTTGAGTGATATTGTAAAATTGTGATAGTGTGCTGTTTACTCCAGGAAAGGCTACACTACGAGCTTCCAGAAACTGTATGCATTGTGAGGATTGTGAATAAGGGAGGTAATTTAATGCAAAATATAATGGGCCGTGTTAATGAGAAGCTGTGCATTTCTTGAAAAAACAATGTATTCTACCGAATAACAGTTACTGTAACAAGACCTTAAGTAGAAAACGGTATTTGCTTTCATTGCATCTTCTGGCCTCAAATCTCCATAGCAAGCAAGAGTAAATAAAATGTTTCTATTTGCAGGATAACTAAAAGAAATATTAAAAGCATGCTTTTCCTTTTTCAGTGATAGTGGTACCCTGATATAATTTCCAGGAAAGTTCCCCTCATGAGGTATTTATATGCCAAGTACTGGTATTATGAAGAGAATTACATGGGGTAATGTTTTATTTTTCATTCTTTTGTTTGACAATGTTAACTGGTATAGTTGTATGGAGAACTTTTTCTGAGAGCATTCTGGGGAATTGTGTCATCAGAGTCTAATCTTATCAGTTGAAATAAATTTTGACTGAACATTCTTTATTGTTACATTTGTACAGCTTCTTTCAAATGGCATATAATTCATATGGCAGCCTCTTAAATTAGGTCAGAAACTCATATGGATCTATTCTCAACCCTTTAGGAGGCACAATTCGTGCTGTGCAGGAAAATGTCATTGCACAAAATTTTATAGAAATCTTCTTTCTATTATTCATTTATTTATTAGAGTTCATCGACACTCTTGACAGCCAGGATCACCTGGTGTTAGGCAGTTTTATGGGGGAAGGAAGCCAGACTACCTGGAGAGAACCAATGACAATAGCAAATAACTGCCAGACTCTCCAATGTACTAACTCCATGCAAACATGGTTAGCATTGATTGAAGACAAGAGCACCATCAACATGCAATACGCCTTAGTACAAAGTGTGACTGTGCCCGCACATGGGCAATTGGGATGATATACCTTACCCAAGGACACAGCACAGTTACCCCTGGTGGAGTTCGAGCCATGGACCTTTCAGTTTGAAGTCTGAATCCAGAACCACTGAACCACCGTGCTCCCAATTTTCCCCTGTGATTACCTTATATTATCATTGATAGAATTAATGAAAGTTGCCTGGCCACATGAGGAGAAAATGGGAGCAGGTGGTCGTGGGGGGTGGGTGGGTTTGTGGTGGATCGGGCCAGGGGATTGGGGGGATAAAATGTGTATTGTTGAGGGACTTTGTAGTTTACAAATGCATGCAATTTCTGTTGTTTTTTTTGCACATTTAATCAGTTAATGTGTAATTAATAACCACTGGTTTTGCCTGATCATTGGCAATATACCAACACAACTGCAATGAGAGTTATTGTCACCTACGGCAACTGCATTGTGACCTTGTGCAAGACCCTTCATCCGAATTGCCCATGTGGAGGTACAGTGGCTATGTGTACTAAGGCATACTGCACATCAATGGTGCACTTGTCTTCAACCAATGCTAACCCTGCTTGTGTGGAGTTAGTATGTTGGAGAGTCTGACAATTGCTTGTCACTGCTCGGTGGTTCTCTCTGGGTTCTCCAGCTTCCCTCCCCCTCTCCATAAAACTCTGACAGGAGGTGACCCTGGCTGTTGGAAGTGTCATTCAACCCCAATAAATAAAAATAAATAAATACATAAATGAGAGTTATTGTCCTTGGTGATGCAACAGTGCATCCCTCTAAGTTGAAGCCTAGCTACCTCCTAATATGAGGTTGAAGCCTACTGCCTTGACTGAATAGGAAAAGCACTGTTGTTACATGCTTTTATCCAAAGTAAAATTTTGAACTACAAAGCGTTTTAATCAGAGTGAGAAATGTGAAAGAACATGCCATCTCTCATGAGTCATTAGTGTATAAAGGAACATAAAATGTGGACATCAGAGTGCTTGGTCTGCCTCTATTCGTGCGGCTTAACGGCACTGTTAATAATTTTTTGCACGTATTACTTTATTTTTATCTGAATTAAATGTAGGGGCACATATACTGTCTTATTATGCCCCCGGAGAAGGCATTATGTTATCACCATGTCCCTCGTCTGTCATCCATTGTCCATCATCCATCTGTTTACTTTTTGTATTCCGTCAATTAACTAAAGTTCTACCAACTGGATCTATACCAAACTTCATATGTGGGTTTGGTATGAGGAGTGGAAGAAGCCTCTTTATTTTGACCATGGTGTGCCAAAGGTCAAGGTCACAGTGATCTCCAGTGTTAAATACACTTGAAATTGGTTTCCACTCCATAACTAAACTTTTGCAAGACTGATCTTGTTTTTTTGTAATTCTATCCATGATATTGCAGAAAGGGGCATATGCCACACTTTGCATTGCTCTTGTTTCCTATTAAAAAAGTCATATGAGAGGTGAGTGGATATCCTCGGTCAAATGGCTGGTTTGGTCTGCAGTTTTATTTTGTGATGTTGTGGATTAAGTAAATAATGCTCATTAATGATGATTTGAAAATATAATGTTGATGGATTTGATTTGAACTGTGTTCTGTCAAGTGCATTTCAGTTGGAGATCAAGTTGACACGAGTGTTTAGTGACTAATTCACTCCTGTTTGTGAGCTGACATTTTGCAAGTGACAAATGGGACAATGTTTGTATAAATTTGCTTTGAGAAAGCTTTTTGAAAGAAGGGATAAGAAGCCCATATGTTTTTGCTTTGTCAGAATGTTCATCTTATGTTGTAAAATCATCAGTGTGGAAATAAAGAATTCCGATATGTCATGTTATTGTTTTATCGCTGTCGATGCACGGGAATAGGAACTTTTGGCCCATTTTACGAACAATCAACTGTGCAATTCAGCTGACTGTATTTGAGTGATATTGTAAAATTGTGATAGTGTGCTGTTTACTCCAGGAAAGGCTACACTACGAGCTTCCAGAAACTGTATGCATTGTGAGGATTGTGAATAAGGGAGGTAATTTAATGCAAAATATAATGGGCCGTGTTAATGAGAAGCTGTGCATTTCTTGAAAAAACAATGTATTCTACCGAATAACAGTTACTGTAACAAGACCTTAAGTAGAAAACGGTATTTGCTTTCATTGCATCTTCTGGCCTCAAATCTCCATAGCAAGCAAGAGTAAATAAAATGTTTCTATTTGCAGGATAACTAAAAGAAATATTAAAAGCATGCTTTTCCTTTTTCAGTGATAGTGGTACCCTGATATAATTTCCAGGAAAGTTCCCCTCATGAGGTATTTATATGCCAAGTACTGGTATTATGAAGAGAATTACATGGGGTAATGTTTTATTTTTCATTCTTTTGTTTGACAATGTTAACTGGTATAGTTGTATGGAGAACTTTTTCTGAGAGCATTCTGGGGAATTGTGTCAGAGTCTAATCTTATCAGTTGAAATAAATTTTGACTGAACATTCTTTATTGTTACATTTGTACAGCTTCTTTCAAATGGCATATAATTCATATGGCAGCCTCTTAAATTAGGTCAGAAACTCATATGGATCTATTCTCAACCCTTTAGGAGGCACAATTCATGCTGTGCAGGAAAATGTCATTGCACAAAATTTTATAGAAATCTTTCTATTATTCATTTATTTATTAGAGTTCATCGACACTCTTGACAGCCAGGATCACCTGGTGTTAGGCAGTTTTATGGGGGAAGGAAGCCAGACTACCTGGAGAGAACCAATGACAATAGCAAATAACTGCCAGACTCTCCAATGTGCTAACTCCATGCAAACATGGTTAGCATTGATTGAAGACAAGAGCACCATCAACATGCAATACGCCTTAGTACAAAGTGTGACTGTGCCCCCACATGGGCAATTGGGATGATATACCTTACCCAAGGACACAGCACAGTTACCCCTGGTGGAGTTCGAGCCATGGACCTTTCAGTTTGAAGTCTGAATCCAGAACCACTGAACCACCGTGCTCCCAATTTTCCCCTGTGATTACCTTATATTATCATTGATAGAATTAATGAAAGTTGCCTGGCCACATGAGGAGAAAATGGGAGCAGGTGGTCGTGGGGGGTGGGTGGGTTTGTGGTGGATCGGGCCAGGGGATTGGGGGGATAAAATGTGTATTGTTGAGGGACTTTGTAGTTTACAAATGCATGCAATTTCTGTTGTTTTTTTTGCACATTTAATCAGTTAATGTGTAATTAATAACCACTGGTTTTGCCTGATCATTGGCAATATACCAACACAACTGCAATGAGAGTTATTGTCACCTACAGCAACTGCATTGTGACCTTGTGCAAGACCCTTCATCCGAATTGCCCATGTGGAGGTACAGTGGCTATGTGTACTAAGGCATACTGCACATCAATGGTGCACTTGTCTTCAACCAATGCTAACCCTGCTTGTGTGGAGTTAGTATGTTGGAGAGTCTGACAATTGCTTGTCACTGCTCGGTGGTTCTCTCTGGGTTCTCCAGCTTCCCTCTCCCTCTCCATAAAACTCTGACAGGAGGTGACCCTGGCTGTTGGAAGTGTCATTCAACCCCAATAAATAAAAATAAATAAATACATAAATGAGAGTTATTGTCCTTGGTGATGCAACAGTGCATCCCTCTAAGTTGAAGCCTAGCTACCTCCTAATATGAGGTTGAAGCCTACTGCCTTGACTGAATAGGAAAAGCACTGTTGTTACATGCTTTTATCCAAAGTAAAATTTTGAACTACAAAGCGTTTTAATCAGAGTGAGAAATGTGAAAGAACATGCCATCTCTCATGAGTCATTAGTGTATAAAGGAACATAAAATGTGGACATCAGAGTGCTTGGTCTGCCACTATTCGTGCGGCTTAACGGCACTATGTTAACAATTTTTTGCACGTATTACTTTATTTTTATCTGAATTAAATGTAGGGGCACATATACTGTCTCATTATGCCCCCGGAGAAGGCATTATGTTATCACCATGTCCCTCGTCTGTCATCCATTGTCCATCATCCATCTGTTTACTTTTCGTATTCCGTCAATTAACTAAAGTTCTACCAACTGGATCTATACCAAACTTCATATGTGGGTTTGGTATGAGGAGTGGAAGAAGCCTCTTTATTTTGACCATGGTGTGCCAAAGGTCAAGGTCACAGTGATCTCCAGTGTTAAATACACTTGAAATTGGTTTCCACTCCATAACTGAACTTCTGCAAGACTGATCTTGTTTTTTTTGTAATTCTATCCATGATATTGCAGAAAGGGGCATATGCCACACTTTGCATTGCTCTTGTTTCCTATTAAAAAGGTCATATGAGAGGTGAGTGGATATCCTCGGTCAAATGGCTGGTTTGGTCTGCAGTTTTATTTTGTGATGTTGTGGATTAAGTAAATAATGCTCATTAATGATGATTTGAAAATATAATTGATGGATTTGATTTGAACTGTGTTCTGTCAAGTGCATTTCAGTTGGAGATCAAGTTGACACGAGTGTTTAGTGACTAATTCACTCCTGTTTGTGAGCTGACATTTTGCAAGTGACAAATGGGACAATGTTTGTATAAATTTGCTTTGAGAAAGCTTTTTGAAAGAAGGAATAAGAAGCCCATATGTTTTTGCTTTGTCAGAATGTTCATCTTATGTTGTAAAATCATCAGTGTGGAAATAAAGAATTCCGATATGTCATGTTATTGTTTTATCGCTGTCGATGCACGGGAATAGGAACTTTTGGCCCATTTTACGAACAATCAACTGTGCAATTCAGCTGACTGTATTTGAGTGATATTGTAAAATTGTGATAGTGTGCTGTTTACTCCAGGAAAGGCTACACTACGAGCTTCCAGAAACTGTATACATTGTGAGGATTGTGAATAAGGGAGGTAATTTAATGCAAAATATAATGGGCCGTGTTAATGAGAAGCTGTGCATTTCTTGAAAAAACAATGTATTCTACCGAATAACAGTTACTGTAACAAGACCTTAATTAGAAAACGGTATTTGCTTTCATTGCATCTTCTGGCCTCAAATCTCCATAGCAAGCAAGAGTAAATAAAATGTTTCTATTTGCAGGATAACTAAAAGAAATATTAAAAGCATGCTTTTCCTTTTTCAGTGATAGTGGTACCCTGATATAATTTCCAGGAAAGTTCCCCTCATGAGGTATTTATATGCCAAGTACTGGTATTATGAAGAGAATTACATGGGGTAATGTTTTATTTTTCATTCTTTTGTTTGACAATGTTAACTGGTATAGTTGTATGGAGAACTTTTTCTGAGAGCATTCTGGGGAATTGTGTCAGAGTCTAATCTTATCAGTTGAAATAAATTTTGACTGAACATTCTTTATTGTTACATTTGTACAGCTTCTTTCAAATGGCATATAATTCATATGGCAGCCTCTTAAATTAGGTCAGAAACTCATATGGATCTATTCTCAACCCTTTAGGAGGCACAATTCATGCTGTGCAGGAAAATGTCATTGCACAAAATTTTATAGAAATCTTCTTTCTATTATTCATTTATTTATTAGAGTTCATCGACACTCTTGACAGCCAGGATCACCTGGTGTTAGGCAGTTTTATGGGGGAAGGAAGCCAGACTACCTGGAGAGAACCAATGACAATAGCAAATAACTGCCAGACTCTCCAATGTGCTAACTCCATGCAAACATGGTTAGCATTGATTGAAGACAAGAGCACCATCAACATGCAATACGCCTTAGTACAAAGTGTGACTGTGCCCCCACATGGGCAATTGGGATGATATACCTTACCCAAGGACACAGCACAGTTACCCCTGGTGGAGTTCGAGCCATGGACCTTTCAGTTTGAAGTCTGAATCCAGAACCACTGAACCACCGTGCTCCCAATTTTCCCCTGTGATTACCTTATATTATCATTGATAGAATTAATGAAAGTTGCCTGGCCACATGAGGAGAAAATGGGAGCAGGTGGTCGTGGGGGGTGGGTGGGTTTGTGGTGGATCGGGCCAGGGGATTGGGGGGATAAAATGTGTATTGTTGAGGGACTTTGTAGTTTACAAATGCATGCAATTTCTGTTGTTTTTTTTGCACATTTAATCAGTTAATGTGTAATTAATAACCACTGGTTTTGCCTGATCATTGGCAATATACCAACACAACTGCAATGAGAGTTATTGTCACCTACGGCAACTGCATTGTGACCTTGTGCAAGACCCTTCATCCGAATTGCCCATGTGGAGGTACAGTGGCTATGTGTACTAAGGCATACTGCACATCAATGGTGCACTTGTCTTCAACCAATGCTAACCCTGCTTGTGTGGAGTTAGTATGTTGGAGAGTCTGACAATTGCTTGTCACTGCTCGGTGGTTCTCTCTGGGTTCTCCAGCTTCCCTCCCCCTCTCCATAAAACTCTGACAGGAGGTGACCCTGGCTGTTGGAAGTGTCATTCAACCCCAATAAATAAAAATAAATAAATACATAAATGAGAGTTATTGTCCTTGGTGATGCAACAGTGCATCCCTCTAAGTTGAAGCCTAGCTACCTCCTAATATGAGGTTGAAGCCTACTGCCTTGACTGAATAGGAAAAGCACTGTTGTTACATGCTTTTATCCAAAGTAAAATTTTGAACTACAAAGCGTTTTAATCAGAGTGAGAAATGTGAAAGAACATGCCATCTCTCGTGAGTCATTAGTGTATAAAGGAACATAAAATGTGGACATCAGAGTGCTTGGTCTGCCACTATTCGTGCGGCTTAACGGCACTATGTTAACAATTTTTTGCACGTATTACTTTATTTTTATCTGAATTAAATGTAGGGGCACATTTACTGTCTCATTATGCCCCCGGAGAAGGCATTATGTTATCACCATGTCCCTCGTCTGTCATCCATTGTCCATCATCCATCTGTTTACTTTTCGTATTCCGTCAATTAACTAAAGTTCTACCAACTGGATCTATACCAAACTTCATATGTGGGTTTGGTATGAGGAGTGGAAGAAGCCTCTTTATTTTGACCATGGTGTGCCAAAGGTCAAGGTCACAGTGATCTCCAGTGTTAAATACACTTGAAATTGGTTTCCACTCCATAACTAAACTTCTGCAAGACTGATCTTTTTTTTTTGTAATTCTATCCATGATATTGCAGAAAGGGGCATATGCCACACTTTGCATTGCTCTTGTTTCCTATTAAAAAGGTCATATGAGAGGTGAGTGGATATCCTCGGTCAAATGGCTGGTTTGGTCTGCAGTTTTATTTTGTGATGTTGTGGATTAAGTAAATAATGCTCATTAATGATGATTTGAAAATATAATTGATGGATTTGATTTGAACTGTGTTCTGTCAAGTGCATTTCAGTTGGAGATCAAGTTGACACGAGTGTTTAGTGACTAATTCACTCCTGTTTGTGAGCTGACATTTTGCAAGTGACAAATGGGACAATGTTTGTATAAATTTGCTTTGAGAAAGCTTTTTGAAAGAAGGAATAAGAAGCCCATATGTTTTTGCTTTGTCAGAATGTTCATCTTATGTTGTAAAATCATCAGTGTGGAAATAAAGAATTCCGATATGTCATGTTATTGTTTTATCGCTGTCGATGCACGGGAATAGGAACTTTTGGCCCATTTTACGAACAATCAACTGTGCAATTCAGCTGACTGTATTTGAGTGATATTGTAAAATTGTGATAGTGTGCTGTTTACTCCAGGAAAGGCTACACTACGAGCTTCCAGAAACTGTATACATTGTGAGGATTGTGAATAAGGGAGGTAATTTAATGCAAAATATAATGGGCCGTGTTAATGAGAAGCTGTGCATTTCTTGAAAAAACAATGTATTCTACCGAATAACAGTTACTGTAACAAGACCTTAATTAGAAAACGGTATTTGCTTTCATTGCATCTTCTGGCCTCAAATCTCCATAGCAAGCAAGAGTAAATAAAATGTTTCTATTTGCAGGATAACTAAAAGAAATATTAAAAGCATGCTTTTCCTTTTTCAGTGATAGTGGTACCCTGATATAATTTCCAGGAAAGTTCCCCTCATGAGGTATTTATATGCCAAGTACTGGTATTATGAAGAGAATTACATGGGGTAATGTTTTATTTTTCATTCTTTTGTTTGACAATGTTAACTGGTATAGTTGTATGGAGAACTTTTTCTGAGAGCATTCTGGGGAATTGTGTCAGAGTCTAATCTTATCAGTTGAAATAAATTTTGACTGAACATTCTTTATTGTTACATTTGTACAGCTTCTTTCAAATGGCATATAATTCATATGGCAGCCTCTTAAATTAGGTCAGAAACTCATATGGATCTATTCTCAACCCTTTAGGAGGCACAATTCATGCTGTGCAGGAAAATGTCATTGCACAAAATTTTATAGAAATCTTCTTTCTATTATTCATTTATTTATTAGAGTTCATCGACACTCTTGACAGCCAGGATCACCTGGTGTTAGGCAGTTTTATGGGGGAAGGAAGCCAGACTACCTGGAGAGAACCAATGACAATAGCAAATAACTGCCAGACTCTCCTATGTGCTAACTCCATGCAAACATGGTTAGCATTGATTGAAGACAAGAGCACCATCAACATGCAATACGCCTTAGTACAAAGTGTGACTGTGCCCCCACATGGGCAATTGGGATGATATACCTTACCCAAGGACACAGCACAGTTACCCCTGGTGGAGTTCGAGCCATGGACCTTTCAGTTTGAAGTCTGAATCCAGAACCACTGAACCACCGTGCTCCCAATTTTCCCCTGTGATTACCTTATATTATCATTGATAGAATTAATGAAAGTTGCCTGGCCACATGAGGAGAAAATGGGAGCAGGTGGTCGTGGGGGGTGGGTGGGTTTGTGGTGGATCGGGCCAGGGGATTGGGGGGATAAAATGTGTATTGTTGAGGGACTTTGTAGTTTACAAATGCATGCAATTTCTGTTGTTTTTTTTGCACATTTAATCAGTTAATGTGTAATTAATAACCACTGGTTTTGCCTGATCATTGGCAATGTACCAACACAACTGCAATTAGAGTTATTGTCACCTATGGCAACTGCATTGTGACCTTGTGCAAGACCCTTCATCCGAATTGCCCATGTGGAGGTACAGTGGCTATGTGTACTAAGGCATACTGCACATCAATGGTGCACTTGTCTTCAACCAATGCTAACCCTGCTTGTGTGGAGTTAGTATGTTGGAGAGTCTGACAATTGCTTGTCACTGCTCGGTGGTTCTCTCTGGGTTCTCCAGCTTCCCTCCCCCTCTCCATAAAACTCTGACAGGAGGTGACCCTGGCTGTTGGAAGTGTCATTCAACCCCAATAAATAAAAATAAATAAATACATAAATGAGAGTTATTGTCCTTGGTGATGCAACAGTGCATCCCTCTAAGTTGAAGCCTAGCTACCTCCTAATATGAGGTTGAAGCCTACTGCCTTGACTGAATAGGAAAAGCACTGTTGTTACATGCTTTTATCCAAAGTAAAATTTTGAACTACAAAGCGTTTTAATCAGAGTGAGAAATGTGAAAGAACATGCCATCTCTCATGAGTCATTAGTGTATAAAGGAACATAAAATGTGGACATCAGAGTGCTTGGTCTGCCACTATTCGTGCGGCTTAACGGCACTATGTTAACAATTTTTTGCACGTATTACTTTATTTTTATCTGAATTAAATGTAGGGGCACATATACTGTCTCATTATGCCCCCGGAGAAGGCATTATGTTATCACCATGTCCCTCGTCTGTCATCCATTGTCCATCATCCATCTGTTTACTTTTCGTATTCCGTCAATTAACTAAAGTTCTACCAACTGGATCTATACCAAACTTCATATGTGGGTTTGGTATGAGGAGTGGAAGAACCCTCTTTATTTTGACCATGGTGTGCCAAAGGTCAAGGTCACAGTGATCTCCAGTGTTAAATACACTTGAAATTGGTTTCCACTCCATAACTAAACTTCTGCAAGACTGATCTTGTTTTTTTGTAATTCTATCCATGATATTGCAGAAAGGGGCATATGCCACACTTTGCATTGCTCTTGTTTCCTATTAAAAAGGTCATATGAGAGGTGAGTGGATATCCTCGGTCAAATGGCTGGTTTGGTCTGCAGTTTTATTTTGTGATGTTGTGGATTAAGTAAATAATGCTCATTAATGATGATTTGAAAATATAATTGATGGATTTGATTTGAACTGTGTTCTGTCAAGTGCATTTCAGTTGGAGATCAAGTTGACACGAGTGTTTAGTGACTAATTCACTCCTGTTTGTGAGCTGACATTTTGCAAGTGACAAATGGGACAATGTTTGTATAAATTTGCTTTGAGAAAGCTTTTTGAAAGAAGGGATAAGAAGCCCATATGTTTTTGCTTTGTCAGAATGTTCATCTTATGTTGTAAAATCATCAGTGTGGAAATAAAGAATTCCGATATGTCATGTTATTGTTTTATCGCTGTCGATGCACGGGAATAGGAACTTTTGGCCCATTTTATGAACAATCAACTGTGCAATTCAGCTGACTGTATTTGAGTGATATTGTAAAATTGTGATAGTGTGCTGTTTACTCCAGGAAAGGCTACACTACGAGCTTCCAGAAACTGTATGCATTGTGAGGATTGTGAATAAGGGAGGTAATTTAATGCAAAATATAATGGGCCGTGTTAATGAGAAGCTGTGCATTTCTTGAAAAAACAATGTATTCTACCGAATAACAGTTACTGTAACAAGACCTTAAGTAGAAAACGGTATTTGCTTTCATTGCATCTTCTGGCCTCAAATCTCCATAGCAAGCAAGAGTAAATAAAATGTTTCTATTTGCAGGATAACTAAAAGAAATATTAAAAGCATGCTTTTCCTTTTTCAGTGATAGTGGTACCCTGATATAATTTCCAGGAAAGTTCCCCTCATGAGGTATTTATATGCCAAGTACTGGTATTATGAAGAGAATTACATGGGGTAATGTTTTATTTTTCATTCTTTTGTTTGACAATGTTAACTGGTATAGTTGTATGGAGAACTTTTTCTGAGAGCATTCTGGGGAATTGTGTCAGAGTCTAATCTTATCAGTTGAAATAAATTTTGACTGAACATTCTTTATTGTTACATTTGTACAGCTTCTTTCAAATGGCATATAATTCATATGGCAGCCTCTTAAATTAGGTCAGAAACTCATATGGATCTATTCTCAACCCTTTAGGAGGCACAATTCATGCTGTGCAGGAAAATGTCATTGCACAAAATTTTATAGAAATCTTCTTTCTATTATTCATTTATTTATTAGAGTTCATCGACACTCTTGACAGCCAGGATCACCTGGTGTTAGGCAGTTTTATGGGGGAAGGAAGCCAGACTACCTGGAGAGAACCAATGACAATAGCAAATAACTGCCAGACTCTCCAATGTATTAACTCCATGCAAACATGGTTAGCATTGATTGAAGACAAGAGCACCATCAACATGCAATACGCCTTAGTACAAAGTGTGACTGTGCCCCCACATGGGCAATTGGGATGATATACCTTACCCAAGGACACAGCACAGTTACCCCTGGTGGAGTTCGAGCCATGGACCTTTCAGTTTGAAGTCTGAATCCAGAACCACTGAACCACCGTGCTCCCAATTTTCCCCTGTGATTACCTTATATTATCATTGATAGAATTAATGAAAGTTGCCTGGCCACATGAGGAGAAAATGGGAGCAGGTGGTCGTGGGGGGTGGGTGGGTTTGTGGTGGATCGGGCCAGGGGATTGGGGGGATAAAATGTGTATTGTTGAGGGACTTTGTAGTTTACAAATGCATGCAATTTCTGTTGTTTTTTTTGCACATTTAATCAGTTAATGTGTAATTAATAACCACTGGTTTTGCCTGATCATTGGCAATATACCAACACAACTGCAATGAGAGTTATTGTCACCTACGGCAACTGCATTGTGACCTTGTGCAAGACCCTTCATCCGAATTGCCCATGTGGAGGTACAGTGGCTATGTGTACTAAGGCATACTGCACATCAATGGTGCACTTGTCTTCAACCAATGCTAACCCTGCTTGTGTGGAGTTAGTATGTTGGAGAGTCTGACAATTGCTTGTCACTGCTCGGTGGTTCTCTCTGGGTTCTCCAGCTTCCCTCCCCCTCTCCATAAAACTCTGACAGGAGGTGACCCTGGCTGTTGGAAGTGTCATTCAACCCCAATAAATAAAAATAAATAAATACATAAATGAGAGTTATTGTCCTTGGTGATGCAACAGTGCATCCCTCTAAGTTGAAGCCTAGCTACCTCCTAATATGAGGTTGAAGCCTACTGCCTTGACTGAATAGGAAAAGCACTGTTGTTACATGCTTTTATCCAAAGTAAAATTTTGAACTACAAAGCGTTTTAATCAGAGTGAGAAATGTGAAAGAACATGCCATCTCTCATGAGTCATTAGTGTATAAAGGAACATAAAATGTGGACATCAGAGTGCTTGGTCTGCCACTATTCGTGCGGCTTAACGGCACTATGTTAACAATTTTTTGCACGTATTACTTTATTTTTATCTGAATTAAATGTAGGGGCACATATACTGTCTCATTATGCCCCCGGAGAAGGCATTATGTTATCACCATGTCCCTCGTCTGTCATCCATTGTCCATCATCCATCTGTTTACTTTTCGTATTCCGTCAATTAACTAAAGTTCTACCAACTGGATCTATACCAAACTTCATATGTGGGTTTGGTATGAGGAGTGGAAGAACCCTCTTTATTTTGACCATGGTGTGCCAAAGGTCAAGGTCACAGTGATCTCCAGTGTTAAATACACTTGAAATTGGTTTCCACTCCATAACTAAACTTCTGCAAGACTGATCTTGTTTTTTTGTAATTCTATCCATGATATTGCAGAAAGGGGCATATGCCACACTTTGCATTGCTCTTGTTTCCTATTAAAAAGGTCATATGAGAGGTGAGTGGATATCCTCGGTCAAATGGCTGGTTTGGTCTGCAGTTTTATTTTGTGATGTTGTGGATTAAGTAAATAATGCTCATTAATGATGATTTGAAAATATAATTGATGGATTTGATTTGAACTGTGTTCTGTCAAGTGCATTTCAGTTGGAGATCAAGTTGACACGAGTGTTTAGTGACTAATTCACTCCTGTTTGTGAGCTGACATTTTGCAAGTGACAAATGGGACAATGTTTGTATAAATTTGCTTTGAGAAAGCTTTTTGAAAGAAGGGATAAGAAGCCCATATGTTTTTGCTTTGTCAGAATGTTCATCTTATGTTGTAAAATCATCAGTGTGGAAATAAAGAATTCCGATATGTCATGTTATTGTTTTATCGCTGTCGATGCACGGGAATAGGAACTTTTGGCCCATTTTATGAACAATCAACTGTGCAATTCAGCTGACTGTATTTGAGTGATATTGTAAAATTGTGATAGTGTGCTGTTTACTCCAGGAAAGGCTACACTACGAGCTTCCAGAAACTGTATGCATTGTGAGGATTGTGAATAAGGGAGGTAATTTAATGCAAAATATAATGGGCCGTGTTAATGAGAAGCTGTGCATTTCTTGAAAAAACAATGTATTCTACCGAATAACAGTTACTGTAACAAGACCTTAAGTAGAAAACGGTATTTGCTTTCATTGCATCTTCTGGCCTCAAATCTCCATAGCAAGCAAGAGTAAATAAAATGTTTCTATTTGCAGGATAACTAAAAGAAATATTAAAAGCATGCTTTTCCTTTTTCAGTGATAGTGGTACCCTGATATAATTTCCAGGAAAGTTCCCCTCATGAGGTATTTATATGCCAAGTACTGGTATTATGAAGAGAATTACATGGGGTAATGTTTTATTTTTCATTCTTTTGTTTGACAATGTTAACTGGTATAGTTGTATGGAGAACTTTTTCTGAGAGCATTCTGGGGAATTGTGTCAGAGTCTAATCTTATCAGTTGAAATAAATTTTGACTGAACATTCTTTATTGTTACATTTGTACAGCTTCTTTCAAATGGCATATAATTCATATGGCAGCCTCTTAAATTAGGTCAGAAACTCATATGGATCTATTCTCAACCCTTTAGGAGGCACAATTCATGCTGTGCAGGAAAATGTCATTGCACAAAATTTTATAGAAATCTTCTTTCTATTATTCATTTATTTATTAGAGTTCATCGACACTCTTGACAGCCAGGATCACCTGGTGTTAGGCAGTTTTATGGGGGAAGGAAGCCAGACTACCTGGAGAGAACCAATGACAATAGCAAATAACTGCCAGACTCTCCAATGTACTAACTCCATGCAAACATGGTTAGCATTGATTGAAGACAAGAGCACCATCAACATGCAATACGCCTTAGTACAAAGTGTGACTGTGCCCCCACATGGGCAATTGGGATGATATACCTTACCCAAGGACACAGCACAGTTACCCCTGGTGGAGTTCGAGCCATGGACCTTTCAGTTTGAAGTCTGAATCCAGAACCACTGAACCACCGTGCTCCCAATTTTCCCCTGTGATTACCTTATATTATCATTGATAGAATTAATGAAAGTTGCCTGGCCACATGAGGAGAAAATGGGAGCAGGTGGTCGTGGGGGGTGGGTGGGTTTGTGGTGGATCGGGCCAGGGGATTGGGGGGATAAAATGTGTATTGTTGAGGGACTTTGTAGTTTACAAATGCATGCAATTTCTGTTGTTTTTTTTGCACATTTAATCAGTTAATGTGTAATTAATAACCACTGGTTTTGCCTGATCATTGGCAATATACCAACACAACTGCAATGAGAGTTATTGTCACCTACGGCAACTGCATTGTGACCTTGTGCAAGACCCTTCATCCGAATTGCCCATGTGGAGGTACAGTGGCTATGTGTACTAAGGCATACTGCACATCAATGGTGCACTTGTCTTCAACCAATGCTAACCCTGCTTGTGTGGAGTTAGTATGTTGGAGAGTCTGACAATTGCTTGTCACTGCTCGGTGGTTCTCTCTGGGTTCTCCAGCTTCCCTCCCCCTCTCCATAAAACTCTGACAGGAGGTGACCCTGGCTGTTGGAAGTGTCATTCAACCCCAATAAATAAAAATAAATAAATACATAAATGAGAGTTATTGTCCTTGGTGATGCAACAGTGCATCCCTCTAAGTTGAAGCCTAGCTACCTCCTAATATGAGGTTGAAGCCTACTGCCTTGACTGAATAGGAAAAGCACTGTTGTTACATGCTTTTATCCAAAGTAAAATTTTGAACTACAAAGCGTTTTAATCAGAGTGAGAAATGTGAAAGAACATGCCATCTCTCATGAGTCATTAGTGTATAAAGGAACATAAAATGTGGACATCAGAGTGCTTGGTCTGCCACTATTCGTGCGGCTTAACGGCACTATGTTAACAATTTTTTGCACGTATTACTTTATTTTTATCTGAATTAAATGTAGGGGCACATATACTGTCTCATTATGCCCCCGGAGAAGGCATTATGTTATCACCATGTCCCTCATCTGTCATCCATTGTCCATCATCCATCTGTTTACTTTTCGTATTCCGTCAATTAACTAAAGTTCTACCAACTGGATCTATACCAAACTTCATATGTGGGTTTGGTATGAGGAGTGGAAGAAGCCTCTTTATTTTGACCATGGTGTGCCAAAGGTCAAGGTCACAGTGATCTCCAGTGTTAAATACACTTGAAATTGGTTTCCACTCCATAACTAAACTTCTGCAAGACTGATCTTGTTTTTTTGTAATTCTATCCATGATATTGCAGAAAGGGGCATATGCCACACTTTGCATTGCTCTTGTTTCCTATTAAAAAGGTCATATGAGAGGTGAGTGGATATCCTCGGTCAAATGGCTGGTTTGGTCTGCAGTTTTATTTTGTGATGTTGTGGATTAAGTAAATAATGCTCATTAATGATGATTTGAAAATATAATGTTGATGGATTTGATTTGAACTGTGTTCTGTCAAGTGCATTTCAGTTGGAGATCAAGTTGACACGAGTGTTTAGTGACTAATTCACTCCTGTTTGTGAGCTGACATTTTGCAAGTGACAAATGGGACAATGTTTGTATAAATTTGCTTTGAGAAAGCTTTTTGAAAGAAGGGATAAGAAGCCCATATGTTTTTGCTTTGTCAGAATGTTCATCTTATGTTGTAAAATCATCAGTGTGGAAATAAAGAATTCCGATATGTCATGTTATTGTTTTATCGCTGTCGATGCACGGGAATAGGAACTTTTGGCCCATTTTACGAACAATCAACTGTGCAATTCAGCTGACTGTATTTGAGTGATATTGTAAAATTGTGATAGTGTGCTGTTTACTCCAGGAAAGGCTACACTACGAGCTTCCAGAAACTGTATGCATTGTGAGGATTGTGAATAAGGGAGGTCATTTAATGCAAAATATAATGGGCCGTGTTAATGAGAAGCTGTGCATTTCTTGAAAAAACAATGTATTCTACCGAATAACAGTTACTGTAACAAGACCTTAAGTAGAAAACGGTATTTGCTTTCATTGCATCTTCTGGCCTCAAATCTCCATAGCAAGCAAGAGTAAATAAAATGTTTCTATTTGCAGGATAACTAAAAGAAATATTAAAAGCATGTTTTCCTTTTTCAGTGATAGTGGTACCCTGATATAATTTCCAGGAAAGTTCCCCTCATGAGGTATTTATATGCCAAGTACTGGTATTATGAAGAGAATTACATGGGGTAATGTTTTATTTTTCATTCTTTTGTTTGACAATGTTAACTGGTATAGTTGTATGGAGAACTTTTTCTGAGAGCATTCTGGGGAATTGTGTCAGAGTCTAATCTTATCAGTTGAAATAAATTTTGACTGAACATTCTTTATTGTTACATTTGTACAGCTTCTTTCAAATGGCATATAATTCATATGGCAGCCTCTTAAATTAGGTCAGAAACTCATATGGATCTATTCTCAACCCTTTAGGAGGCACAATTCATGCTGTGCAGGAAAATGTCATTGCACAAAATTTTATAGAAATCTTCTTTCTATTATTCATTTATTTATTAGAGTTCATCGACACTCTTGACAGCCAGGATCACCTGGTGTTAGGCAGTTTTATGGGGGAAGGAAGCCAGACTACCTGGAGAGAACCAATGACAATAGCAAATAACTGCCAGACTCTCCAATGTGCTAACTCCATGCAAACATGGTTAGCATTGATTGAAGACAAGAGCACCATCAACATGCAATACGCCTTAGTACAAAGTGTGACTGTGCCCCCACATGGGCAATTGGGATGATATACCTTACCCAAGGACACAGCACAGTTACCCCTGGTGGAGTTCGAGCCATGGACCTTTCAGTTTGAAGTCTGAATCCAGAACCACTGAACCACCGTGCTCCCAATTTTCCCCTGTGATTACCTTATATTATCATTGATAGAATTAATGAAAGTTGCCTGGCCACATGAGGAGAAAATGGGAGCAGGTGGTCGTGGGGGGTGGGTGGGTTTGTGGTGGATCGGGCCAGGGGATTGGGGGGATAAAATGTGTATTGTTGAGGGACTTTGTAGTTTACAAATGCATGCAATTTCTGTTGTTTTTTTTGCACATTTCATCAGTTAATGTGTAATTAATAACCACTGGTTTTGCCTGATCATTGGCAATATACCAACACAACTGCAATGAGAGTTATTGTCACCTACGGCAACTGCATTGTGACCTTGTGCAAGACCCTTCATCCGAATTGCCCATGTGGAGGTACAGTGGCTATGTGTACTAAGGCATACTGCACATCAATGGTGCACTTGTCTTCAACCAATGCTAACCCTGCTTGTGTGGAGTTAGTATGTTGGAGAGTCTGACAATTGCTTGTCACTGCTCGGTGGTTCTCTCTGGGTTCTCCAGCTTCCCTCCCCCTCTCCATAAAACTCTGACAGGAGGTGACCCTGGCTGTTGGAAGTGTCATTCAACCCCAATAAATAAAAATAAATAAATACATAAATGAGAGTTATTGTCCTTGGTGATGCAACAGTGCATCCCTCTAAGTCGAAGCCTAGCTACCTCCTAATATGAGGTTGAAGCCTACTGCCTTGACTGAATAGGAAAAGCACTGTTGTTACATGCTTTTATCCAAAGTAAAATTTTGAACTACAAAGCGTTTTAATCAGAGTGAGAAATGTGAAAGAACATGCCATCTCTCATGAGTCATTAGTGTATAAAGGAACATAAAATGTGGACATCAGAGTGCTTGGTCTGCCACTATTCGTGCGGCTTAACGGCACTATGTTAACAATTTTTTGCACGTATTACTTTATTTTTATCTGAATTAAATGTAGGGGCACATATACTGTCTCATTATGCCCCCGGAGAAGGCATTATGTTATCACCATGTCCCTCGTCTGTCATCCATTGTCCATCATCCATCTGTTTACTTTTCGTATTCCGTCAATTAACTAAAGTTCTACCAACTGGATCTATACCAAACTTCATATGTGGGTTTGGTATGAGGAGTGGAAGAAGCCTCTTTATTTTGACCATGGTGTGCCAAAGGTCAAGGTCACAGTGATCTCCAGTGTTAAATACACTTGAAATTGGTTTCCACTCCATAACTAAACTTCTGCAAGACTGATCTTGTTTTTTTGTAATTCTATCCATGATATTGCAGAAAGGGGCATATGCCACACTTTGCATTGCTCTTGTTTCCTATTAAAAAGGTCATATGAGAGGTGAGTGGATATCCTCGGTCAAATGGCTGGTTTGGTCTGCAGTTTTATTTTGTGATGTTGTGGATTAAGTAAATAATGCTCATTAATGATGATTTGAAAATATAATTGATGGATTTGATTTGAACTGTGTTCTGTCAAGTGCATTTCAGTTGGAGATCAAGTTGACACGAGTGTTTAGTGACTAATTCACTCCTGTTTGTGAGCTGACATTTTGCAAGTGACAAATGGGACAATGTTTGTATAAATTTGCTTTGAGAAAGCTTTTTGAAAGAAGGGATAAGAAGCCCATATGTTTTTGCTTTGTCAGAATGTTCATCTTATGTTGTAAAATCATCAGTGTGGAAATAAAGAATTCCGATATGTCATGTTATTGTTTTATCGCTGTTGATGCACGGGAATAGGAACTTTTGGCCCATTTTACGAACAATCAACTGTGCAATTCAGCTGACTGTATTTGAGTGATATTGTAAAATTGTGATAGTGTGCTGTTTACTCCAGGAAAGGCTACACTACGAGCTTCCAGAAACTGTATGCATTGTGAGGATTGTGAATAAGGGAGGTAATTTAATGCAAAATATAATGGGCTGTGTTAATGAGAAGCTGTGCATTTCTTGAAAAAACAATGTATTCTACCGAATAACAGTTACTGTAACAAGACCTTAAGTAGAAAACGGTATTTGCTTTCATTGCATCTTCTGGCCTCAAATCTCCATAGCAAGCAAGAGTAAATAAAATGTTTCTATTTGCAGGATAACTAAAAGAAATATTAAAAGCATGCTTTTCCTTTTTCAGTGATAGTGGTACCCTGATATAATTTCCAGGAAAGTTCCCCTCATGAGGTATTTATATGCCAAGTACTGGTATTATGAAGAGAATTACATGGGGTAATGTTTTATTTTTCATTCTTTTGTTTGACAATGTTAACTGGTATAGTTGTATGGAGAACTTTTTCTGAGAGCATTCTGGGGAATTGTGTCAGAGTCTAATCTTATCAGTTGAAATAAATTTTGACTGAACATTCTTTATTGTTACATTTGTACAGCTTCTTTCAAATGGCATATAATTCATATGGCAGCCTCTTAAATTAGGTCAGAAACTCATATGGATCTATTCTCAACCCTTTAGGAGGCACAATTCATGCTGTGCAGGAAAATGTCATTGCACAAAATTTTATAGAAATCTTTCTATTATTCATTTATTTATTAGAGTTCATCGACACTCTTGACAGCCAGGATCACCTGGTGTTAGGCAGTTTTATGGGGGAAGGAAGCCAGACTACCTAGAGAGAACCAATGACAATAGCAAATAACTGCCAGACTCTCCAATGTGCTAACTCCATGCAAACATGGTTAGCATTGATTGAAGACAAGAGCACCATCAACATGCAATACGCCTTAGTACAAAGTGTGACTGTGCCCCCACATGGGCAATTGGGATGATATACCTTACCCAAGGACACAGCACAGTTACCCCTGGTGGAGTTCGAGCCATGGACCTTTCAGTTTGAAGTCTGAATCCAGAACCACTGAACCACCGTGCTCCCAATTTTCCCCTGTGATTACCTTATATTATCATTGATAGAATTAATGAAAGTTGCCTGGCCACATGAGGAGAAAATGGGAGCAGGTGGTCGTGGGGGGTGGGTGGGTTTGTGGTGGATCGGGCCAGGGGATTGGGGGGATAAAATGTGTATTGTTGAGGGACTTTGTAGTTTACAAATGCATGCAATTTCTGTTGTTTTTTTTGCACATTTCATCAGTTAATGTGTAATTAATAACCACTGGTTTTGCCTGATCATTGGCAATATACCAACACAACTGCAATGAGAGTTATTGTCACCTACGGCAACTGCATTGTGACCTTGTGCAAGACCCTTCATCCGAATTGCCCATGTGGAGGTACAGTGGCTATGTGTACTAAGGCATACTGCACATCAATGGTGCACTTGTCTTCAACCAATGCTAACCCTGCTTGTGTGGAGTTAGTATGTTGGAGAGTCTGACAATTGCTTGTCACTGCTCGGTGGTTCTCTCTGGGTTCTCCAGCTTCCCTCCCCCTCTCCATAAAACTCTGACAGGAGGTGACCCTGGCTGTTGGAAGTGTCATTCAACCCCAATAAATAAAAATAAATAAATACATAAATGAGAGTTATTGTCCTTGGTGATGCAACAGTGCATCCCTCTAAGTCGAAGCCT